>CM077674.1:195764159-200764159 GCA_039707655.1 Elymus sibiricus | reverse complement strand
CCTCTTCCTTTGTTATCATATCAATTCATTTGTTTTTTCCAAAAATCCTACCGGTGGTTCGTTGAAGACTTCGTCAAGTTGGTGCTATATCTCTCTTTAATCTTTTCAAGAAGAATAAGTAGTATGCAAATCCATTGCTTTTCATCAATTTATTTTGATGAAGGATAGACATATCATAATTCTTATTCTTGTTTCATGGAGGTGATTTAATTCCTTCTTTCGGAGCTCGTTCATGATATTAAATTCTCGGTTCTAGCTGGTCATCTTTTCTTTTCCGGAGTTCAAGTTTTCTAAGTTATGTCGTCACGAAGCTCCATCTAAATCATTGCAAGGCTTCAAATCTTAATATTTTCAACCTTCACTTCTTTTCTAGCATCCTTTCATTTCCGAAGTTCTTCCAAGAGGTTCTTCATGGTGGTTCGTTAAGGATGCAATTCATTCTCGAAGTGTTTCGGCAAGATTCTGGTTGGAGCTCAAGTATTCTCCTTCTTGCATTCCGAAGTGCAAGTCATTCTCCCTTATCTTTGGTGATGGTGTTATACCATTCTTGATTCATGAGGAGTCTCGAAGAGAAATTGTCAAGAATGATATATTTAAAACCATCATTTCTTTCTCGTACCTATCTTGGTATAGATTTCACCTAAAGCATTTCCGATGGATTGTTGCTATTGTGGTGATTATCAATGATCCAAGTTCTCTCTTAAATCCTTTCGGTGAAAGAAGTTTTTCATCTCTATGTCGCTCTCAAGCAATCAATTCTTTCCGTTAGTGGCAGGTTTTCACCTCAAATGTTGAGATGTTTTCCATAAGCCCACAACAAGCTTATTCTATTCATTGTTGATTTTCCAACAACTCCGTTCAATCCTTCTTTGTAAGGATGCTTTTCAAATTCAATTATGGTGAAAGTTGTCATTTTCTTCTCCGCTCTTTTCGTTCCAATGATCTAGCTTCTATTCTTTCGTTCTGGAGGCATTGTGATGTTGCTCTCTTCGACACGTTATTTCGTTTTGCCAAGATCATGTTCTTTCCTTGCTTATCCATGTTACGGAGTGTTGTGTCCTCTTTTCAAGTTCTTTTCATCTTATCAAGCTTTGCTTCTCTTTTCTACCGGAGTGCTGCCAAAATTCTTTTTGGTTCTCATTCCTTATCTATCTCGTTTCAACCAGAGTGGTTTCGAATTCTTGCTTGTTCCTCAAGCCATTCTTCAACTCGTTGCAACCTTCGAGGTTTGTTGGTTTCACTCGTTTGTCCAAGAAGCAACTTTGTTTTACTTCTTCCTCTTCCTCTTCAATCTTCCGGTTCCTTCCTAAGATCTCGGGTCGAGATCTTCTGTTAGTGGGGAAGAGTTGTGACACCCCGAGACCGATGCTCCAAATGTCTTCCTTTTATTCGTCGTCGTTGCCATGTCATTCGTTTGCGTATTGCACTTGGCCATGTCATCATGTGCATTTCATCCGCATGTTTTTTTCAAAACTTGTATCCGTTGGTAGTTGCCGGCTCCTTCCCGTTCCTTCCGTTGTCCGTTTCGAGACCCGACACACTCACACGCGCCCGCGGCACCTCCGAAATATTATTTTATAAGTGGGATAAAAATGTTCTCAGAATTGGTTGAAAGTTGGCGTGCGGTCTTGTTATGTTGTAGGTAGACCGCGTGCCAAATTTCGTCGCATTCGGAGTCCGTTTGATAGCCCAACCGTTAAACTATAGCGGCACTATAGCCGGATAAACCTCAGATGTTTCGGTGTTCCGAAACGTGTTGTCGGGCTGCTCTTCTTCCCTCTCATCTCAGCCAAGCCCATCTACACAGCCCACCTAGCCTAGCTACCCCATCCTCCGTTCTGCGCCGTCCGATCGCGATCGTGCGGTCCAAAATGGCCTCAAAACCCCTCCATCTAGCCCTCCTGCCTATAAAAGGGAGGCCTAGCCCCTCCATTTCAGGAAACCCTAGCCATCCCTCGAAATCCGCGCCGCCGCCAGCTCCAACCTACCCCCAGCCGCCACCTTCTCTCACCTCCCGTACCGGGCCCGCCAGGCCCGCCCGAGCCCATCTAGGCCCGAACGAGCCCGTACGCCGCCGCTCCCGAGCGCCCCACTCGATCTGGATCAGGAGGGCCTCCCGAGCTCCTCCCGCTCGACCCGGGCGCGTCCCCGCGCCGACCAGACCTCCTCTTCCTTGCCTCGTCGCCGGCGAGCCGTCTCGCCGGAGCAGCACCGGTGAGCCCGCCCCACGCCTCCTGCCTTCCCTTCTTTTTCCCTCTCTGAGCTCTCCCTCTCCTCTCTCATGGTAGCCGCAGGGCCTCCCGAAGCCATGGTCGTCTGTGAACCGCCACCTCGCCCAGATCCCGCCGGAATGGGGCCGCCCCGGCCAGATCCGCCCGGATCCCACAGGGCCCCGCCGTCTTCACCATCGGAGCGTCACCGGATCGCCGGAGCTCCCTCGCGAAGCCGCCGCCGCTTCCCTGTTCGTCTCCTGTGCGAGGGGACGAGCGCCTCCTCTGCCGCGTTGACCTCGTGAACCAGACCGGCCTAGTCGCCTCGCCCAGCCGGCCACGTCAGCGACCTGGACCGCGTCGTCCCTGCACGGCGCTGTCCCTCCATCCGAACGAGCCGCCCCGCGCGAGCCCGCGCCATCCCGCTCCGCTTCGTCCCGCCCGCGTGCCTGCACCGCCCCGTCCAAGTACGCCGGCGACCACCGAACCAAACGGAGTCCTGCACCTCGTCGTCCCGCGTCCGCTTCGTCCCGCTTCCCAGCGTCCAGTTGGCCCACGGGGCCGAGGTGAGCGCCAGCCCGCTATCCCTCGCCTGGGCGTCGTTTGGCTATTCTGCGCTCAGTCCAACTGGGTTAATTTTGGCTAAGTCTTCAGTATTTTCAGTATCATTTGTGCATCTTGTGTGGGCCCTATCTTTGTGCATGTTGATCCTATGATGATGATTTATATATGTAATTCACTCTACTCTCTGTGCTCTACATGATGGTTGCATTTGCATTCATGATAGAATTAATCTTAATGTCATTATCTCTGTTGCAAGAGTGCTATGTGTTGTTAACTGCTGAAAATTGTTAATATTTGCCATTTTGTCATTTTTGTGTGATTTAATACATGCACCATATGAGCAACTTGTCAACATGACTTTGGAACATTTTCATGTCTTCTTGATGGTAGTATTTATTTCATGCCATGATATGCCATGATGTGACTGCTATGAGCTTGTAAACATGCCTAGTCAATATTGTTGTTTTAAGTAAAACTGTCTGTGATAAAACTTGCCAACTTTGCTTGATGGTTGCCACTAATCTATAGCTCATATGTATATGATTCCTTCATGTGATTTGGTCTATGCAATGTGTAATTTGATGCCATGCCCTTGGTTGCTATGTAATCTTGCTGTAGCATATTTGTTTCTTGCCTCCAACATGTCCTCATATTAACTCTGCTCATGTATATGCCCTGTTTAGCAGAACATTGCATTTTGCATGGATCATATTGAATTAACCTTGATGCCTATGAACCTGAACCTTTAAGATGATTTGAAGTATGTCATGTCTACTTTAAGTGCATATCAAGTTTGTGCCCATCATGTTACCGTAGCTTGCTGTTTCGATGCTTGCAAAGTGCCATGTTGTTGTTTTGGGTAGATTATTATTATAGCTTGTGTTGATTGTAATTTTTGAACCGTTGCTCCGTTTTGAACATGTCCTATATGAAACTTGCTTAGAATTGTGTGTAGATTCATATTGTCATGTTGCGTCCTTGATTTGAGAGTGTGTTGTTGATGTTTCCATGCATTTTGTACCATATACCATGTTAAACTTGTTTAGCTCATATCTTCTAGACCGTAGCTCCGAATTAAATGTTCTACATATGTAACTTGACTAGAAAAACGTGTAGATCATCATGATGCATGTTAACTTGCTGTTTAACAACTTTAACATTGTGGTTAATTCAGATCAGTACTAATTTCGAAATTTGCATATGGGGAGATACCGGAATTGTTGTTTGTGTTTCCGGCCTCATTTAAACTTGCCTAGTCATATGGATTGCTTATGCTTCATCTCTGGCCATGTTTAACAACATTTAATCTTGTCATGCATCATATGTGGATTGTGCATCATGCCATGTTTATGCTTGTGTGTTTACCATATTGTTTGCTTCTTTCCGGTTGTGCTTCTTCTCGATAGTTCCGGTTTCGTTGCGATTGTGAGGATTCGTTCGACTACGTTGGTTCGTCTTCTTCATGGACTCGTTCTTCTTTCGAGCGGGATTTCAGGCAAGATGGTCATGACCTTGGATATCTTTACTATCTTTGCTTGCTAGTTGTCTCGTTGCTATCGCTATGTCACGCTTCCTACCACATATATGTCAGCCTCCCCTATGGCATGATACAGCCGCTAACCACCCTTACCCAGCAAACCGTTGTTTGGCTATGTTACTACTTTGCTCAGCCCCTTTCTTATAGCGTTGCTAGTTGCAGGTGCTCTTGCAGGTTGTTCCATGTTGGGATATCACAATATCTCTTATTTAATTAATGCATCTATATACTTGGTATTGGGTGGAAGGCTCGGCCTTTTGCCTAGTGTTTTGTTCCACTCAAGCCGCCCTAGTTTCCATAATGCAGGTGTTATGATCCATGTTTAGCGTTCCTAACATGCTCAGGGGAATGGGACCCTCTTGACAGTTCGCTTTGAATAACTGCTTCCAGCAAGGCCCAACATTGGTTTTAACATTGGCCAACATAATAATACTGAATTAAATAATTAATTTGCATAGGGGGTCGTGTCCCCAAGGATTCTTTTAATTCCACATAATACAGGTGGGCTAGTGCCGGTGGTGTTGGTCCAAACCGGGCAGACTGCGGGGCCACCATGAGGAAACTCGAGGATCTGGTTTTACTCGTAGGCTTTCCCATCCGGTCGTGGCCTGAGACGAGATACGCGCGGCTACTATCAGGGTGTCGGCACGCCGGGAGGTCTTGCTGGAATTGTGTTACCATTGTCGAAATGTCTTGTGCACCGGGATTCCGAGGATACTTTGGGCTATCTCGAGGTTGATGTTTTCCACCGCAGCTTGTGTAGGCTTATGATGGGCCAGGTTGGAACACCCCTGCAGGGTTAAATCTTACGCGAAGCCATGCCCGCGGTTATGTGGCACTTGGATATTTATAACCTCCGGTTATAGAGAACTTGACACTAAATCCTAATTAAAATACACCAACTGTGTGCGTAACCGTGACCGTCTCTTTTCGAGGAAGTTCGAGAAGAGAACACGGTGGGGTTATGTTTGACTCGTAAGTAGGTGTTCAGGATCACTTAGTGATCATTTGTAGTTTGCGACCGTTTTGCGTAGATGCTCTTCTTATTCTTGTACTCGTAAGTTAGCCACCATAAAATGCTTAGTGCTTGCTTCAACCTCATCACCTTACCCTTCCATACCCATTTAAGCTTTGATAGTCTTGCTACCCATGGTTATGGGATTGCTGGGTCCTCGTGGCTCACAGATTACTTCAACAACAGTTGCAGGTACAGGTAATGCGATGTCTTGACGTGAGAGCGATGCTTGTTTGCTTTGGAGTTCTTCTTCTGCTTCTTCTTTCCATCGATCTGAGGATAGGTTCCTGGTAGGCATCCTGGGCTAGCAGGGTGGATGTCGTTCTTCTTTTCGTTTGATTTCATCCGTAGTCGGATGCTGCCCTTCTGTATGATGTTTGTTATGTATTGATGTATTCATGTGATGATTGTATGTATTTGTTTGTATCCCCATC
Source organism: Elymus sibiricus (assembly GCA_039707655.1). Taxonomy (NCBI): domain Eukaryota; kingdom Viridiplantae; phylum Streptophyta; class Magnoliopsida; order Poales; family Poaceae; genus Elymus; species Elymus sibiricus. The sequence goes on along the minus strand of CM077674.1, from coordinate 200,758,399 downwards.
TATTATGTATGTGGTACGATGTAATGATATCCACCTTGCAAGTGTCTCCAATATGCGTTTCTACTCTTGGTGGGGCCTCCGAGTTCCTCGAGAATAGGATCGCATATTGGGCGTGACAAGGCTGATGAGCAGCTCACGGTCCGTCATGACACGTGGTGCTTCAGGTGAAGAAATTGGCCGTGAAGCTTTTGCAGCAGTATCCTGGCTAGCAATTTCATCACCAGTGGACTGAGATATCGGCTGACGAAAATGTCCATCTAGAGGACGTAAGCCTTCATCTACAGGAGTCTTGCCTTTGCCAGGAACTGAGGAGATGGTGCTCTGAAGAACTTCTACTTCAGACAAATAGCTCAAGTGATTCTGACGGTCAGCCTTGTAGTGAATAGCAAATCGGGATCTGATGAATCTCATGATCCATGGAGCATATGGCTTAAGATCAAAAGGCGACTGTGCCATTGTGACCAAAGTCCTCAGAAAGAAATCATGAATGTTGATGGGAGTGCCATGAATAATATGGAACAACAAGTTCTTCATAATTCCCACAACTTCTTCAGTGTTGGAGTTGTGACCCTTAATTGGACTGAGGGTTTTGGACAGAATGCGAAAAACGGTCCTTGGCACATATAACAAATCCTTCACAAGGAAGGTTGTCCTAGGAGCATCTCCTTCAGCCATTGGCTTCATCAGCACTTGCATCAGGTGGTCGGGCAGCTCAGGTTCTTCATATATTCTCTTTGCTTCGTCTTGGGCTGGATCAACGGGTAGAGCATGAAGAAGTTCTTCAATTGGTGCTTTATAGTGAGTGTCTTCACTCATCCATTCCAGAGCCCATGTAGCAATGTCTTCAGCCTCTCCAGAGAAATGCACAGTGGCGTAGAACTGAAGAATGAGTTCTTCATTCCAATCGCACACGTCAGAGCAGAAGCTGAGCAATCCAGCATCGTGAAGAACAGCCAGAACTGGCCGAAAGCACGGTAAATACTCCATATCCACGTGAGGAATATGGCGATGCGGAAATACTTTGTTCTTATCGAACATCAGTGAAGCATAGAAATTCATCTGCGTCCTTGTCTGGAATCGCAGGCGCCTGATCTTGGCTGAGTCATAAGGGGACTCACCAATGAAGAAATTCTTCTCTTCGAAGAATTTGGCATTATCAAACTGAGGCCGCCTGAGGGTTCTGCCAATCTTGGGCATCACAGGAACTAGTTGGAGGTTGTGCATCTTCTTGCGTACATCAAACACTGGTTGGGGGGACCCAGTGGAATCATTTGGATCGGCCACAACAAGGGACTTAGCAATTTCCTCAGCAGTGGCGGTTGGAACAGTATATGTGTCTGCTGAAGGAATTGAGTCATCGCGCTGAGGGGATGTGTTGACGACATCCACCACAGGCTCATCTTGAGCAATTTCATTAGCTGCTGCAGCTGGTATTTCTTCAGGAATGCTCTGGAGTGGTGAAGGTTGTTTCTCCTCAGAGCCCGTATGAATTTCTTCAGTGACGGCGGGTGACTGTGGCACTTGCGTCAGAGGTGTGGTGAGAGGCGAATTTGGATGGAAAGCTTCCCAAAATTCGCCAATGATCGGAGGGGTTGTAGCTCCATCAATATCCACATCCTCTTCAGTTTCTTCACTACTTCCAGTTGAAGCAGTGGCATGTTCTTCAGTCACCGGAACCTGTGAAGGCTTCCGAGACAGGACTTGGTGAAGCGAAGCATCTTCTTCGACTTCGATTTCTTCATCTACTTGCTCTATGGTAGCAGCAGAGTGGTTCTCTTCATCATCATCAGCCTAAGGGATTTCATAATCCACCACATATGGAACTATTTGAAGATCAACATCTGTAGGAGTAGGGGGCGCTGATGAGATAGGTATAGCATCGATTGGAACATCTAAAGACATTGGAGTCGTCTTCACTTTCTTCACTAATGCAGTGATGGCAGGAGGAGCTGAAGCTTTTCTCTTCTTTGCTTCCTTCTCCGCAGCCTTGGTTCTCTTCACTTCTGATGCAGAAGGAAGGGTGATAGTCTTCACAGATGAAGTCATTAGAGGAGCTGCTGCAGAGGAATTTGGTGGTTCAGTTTCTTCAGGCACGACTGATGCAGTCGCCCTGGCTGTTTCTTCAGGAACAACGTCGTCAGTTTCCCTTTCTTGTACTTGTTGAGATAATGGCGCAGTCTCACTGGCCTGAGCTGTGGGTGGTGGAGCTGAAGAACTTGAGGGTGGCACTGTACCAAACTTGGCTGCCTCATGCTTGTTGTGGTCTTCAACAACCTGGTTGGTTGCAGCGATGAATCTATCACGCACACCACAGCAGTGACTTGACTGGCGTTCAAATTCTTCAGACAGCTTTTGAATTTTAGACTGCAAAGACACAAGCTGCTGAGGAGAAATTGAAAGCATGTTCTTCCGCAGCTCCTTCTCTTTCTGCAGCTGCTGTTTCCTCACCAGTTTTGCTTGAGCAATTTTATGCTTCTCATTCAAAATGAAAGCTGATAACACATGACTCGGACCAGGAGGCAGATTCAATTCGTCAAGGGGCGTATCTGGCTTGGTGCACCAGATGTCACTGAAGTCTAGAAGCTTCTTGGGGTCCAGCAGCATAGGGACTGAAGAATTCTTAGAAATTGTTGCTTGCTCTTGCTTTCTTCTGAGGAACTCAGCAAGCTCATCTTCGTCAGCCAGCCCGTGTTCGTCAGCCTGAGGCACGATGGCCTTGCTCTTGGGACTTGGCCTAGTTCCACGGCCAGCAGTAACCTTTTTCTTTAGCGTGGGCAGTGAAGACGATGGTTGCCCACAAGCTGAGGCACTTGATGCAGCGATTGAGTCTATTGGAAAGCCCTCGGTGCGCTGGCAAGATGCGAGCACGACCGGTGTTGAAGATTTTGCTACTGCCATTGACGAACTTGAAGCAGAAGGAGGTACTGAAGATTTTGATGTCTTGGGTGCTGAAGCCTTTGGGACTGACGACTTTGGCTTGCTGGCAGGCTTCATCTGCATGGCTTTCTTCGGAGCACTTGCACTGCCACTAGCACCAGCTTCAGCTGAGGCCTTTGTGGCCCGGTTGAATTCTTCAACGGCTTTCTGGGCTTGCTTCTGCAGTTTAGCTTGTTGCTTTGCCCATTCTTTGGGGAATTCTTCAACCCTACGGATGCTAGTTGGATGACCAGTTTAGCCTTCAGCAAGTGGTGGCCTGTTGCATGGAGGCTTCACAGCAAAATCCTTCATGTACTTGGTGGTGACGAAATTGTAATCCCTCCACTTATAGGTCCAGTATCTCTTGATCTTTTGCATGTGCGTTTTGCGCTGCTCCTTTGTTTCTTTTCCATGAGTTTCCTCATCTGGAGTGCAATATCCATCATACAGATCATCAGGAATCTCAAAAGCTGTATGTTCCTCTTTCCGCTTGCCTCCCTTCTGAGGCCTTTTCCCATCAGCCATTTTCTTCAGCTGAGGTTTTTGAACTTTTGAGGACTCTGAAGATGTTTGAAGGTTTTCCTCAAGAAATGCTGCAAATGAATTAATTTGATGAGAACCAAGAGATTCGTCTGCAGACATTGTACCTGTGAATAGAATATAGTTGCGAGGAAATAGGGAAGAGTCACATGCGTTCTCACAGATTTTTCAAAATAAACCAGGTGAAGAAATTGACCCTTATCGTCTTGACGCATTTTACTAAGTGTTCTTGACAAAGGTTCCAGAGTTGTACAGATTGAAGCAATTGCACAATTGAGGAATCTAGTTGTTAAGTGAAACTTAGATGAAAATACTCAAGACTGGCCAGAAGGAAGTGCTGAAGAATTGGAAAAGTGGTAAATACAACACTTGAAGATTTTGTGGCAGTAAAAAGATCAAACTGGGGCGGTAAAAATAACTTTTATTTACCCCAAGGATGAACTCGACGAACTGGATGATGAGGCGATGGGAATCGTCAGTTCAGATCTTCCGTGCCCTAACTTGGCGACGAAAGACGTCTACGGCGGCGGCGGAGGTGAAGAAATCCGCGGCCGGCGTGAGTACGACGGTGAAGAAGTCGAGGCAGTGAAGCTCTTCCTCTCCGGCGATGATGAGTTCCAGTGGCGGCGCTAGGGTTTGAGAGTGACAGGGGCGCGAGGGAGAAATGAGTTGAGGTTGATGGGGTCAAGCCTTTATATAGGCGCGGTAAAAACCGAGCGGTCCGATGATTTTGGACGGATAAGCCCCTGGCGTTTCGCATCTGAGTGACACGCGTCACACATGCATTTTCATCTCTATCCTTGCGTGCGAAGCGCGGGATGAAGTTACTGTGGCAACCACAAAAAAAAAAATTAGAAAATTTTCAAAATGTGTTCGCAATTTCTTCAGCTGACAAGGACACAGTGAAGACTTTGAACAGTGTCAAGTAGAACGCATATGAAGAATTTGTGAACAGAGTGGGTTGAGCTTAGCATAGAGGGGAGCGGGTCCGATCACATCCACATAGATAACGAAAAACACCGAATGAAGAAATAGCTATATGTGGATGCTTTTGAGGACATGAAAAGCTCAAATCAAGATAAACAAAAAGCAGTGAAGAATAACCTCAAATGACGAAATTGCAAATGACGAAAAACTCAAATTTGACGAAAGTCAAAAGAGGTGGTGGCGTTACCCACCGTATAAGAACTATGATGATTTCAGACACCGCGTACAATTGTCGTAGGGTTCTGAGAATCAAGTTCTTCATTAATTTCTTCACACTTAGAGGGTTAGTCTTCATTGATTGAAGAAAAACGTTACTTCGTGTGTTGTGCATCAAAGTCATCAAGAATCCATAAGCGTTAGGATGTGTGTCCTTTTCAAAGGACATTCGAAGATTCTAAGATGTTTAGCTCACACCGCAACATGCAAATCCTTCTCTCATCCAAGGGCTTAGTGAAGATATCTGCAAGCTGGTCTTCAGTCTTCACGTGGTCGATGACGATGTCTCCCCTCAGCACATGATCACGAAGAAAATGGTGACGAATCTCAATATGCTTCGTCCTTGAGTGTTGCACTAGGTTGTGGGTGATCTTGATGGCGCTCTCATTGTTGCAGTAGAGTGGCACTTTCTTCACATTGACGCCATAGTCCTTGAGGATTTGCTTCATCCATAGTAACTGAGAGCAGCAGGCGCCAGCAGCAATGTACTCTGCCTCGGCAGTAGAAAGTGAAACGCAGTTCTGCTTCTTCAAGGACCAACATACAAGAGATCGTCCGAGGAAATGGCATGTGCCTGTTGTTGACTTGCGGTCCACACGATCACCAGCATAATCAGAATCGGAATATCCAGCAAGATCAAGTGAAGAGCCCTTGGGATACCATAATCCAAGCATTGGGGTGTGAGCTAAATATCGAAGAATTCGTTTCACAGCCTGGTGGTGTGATTCCTTCGGTGATGCTTGAAAGCGGGCACACATGCAAACGCGAAGCATAATATCTGGCCTAGATGCACATAGGTAAAGCAGCGAACCAATGATGGAACGATATACCTTCTGATCGAAATCTTTACCATTTTCGTCAGTGTTGAGTTGGCCATTTGTTGGCATTGGTATCTTGAGGCCTTTGCAATCTTGCATTCCGAATTTCTTCAGACAGTCTCTGAGGTATTTCTCCTGAGATATGAAGATGACATTGGGTTGTTGACGAATTTGAAGCCCGAGGAAGAATTTTAACTCCCCCATCATAGACATATGATATTCTTCTTGCATCATATGAGCAAATTTGTCACTGTATTTCTTGTTAGTGCAACCAAAGATAATATCATCAACATATATTTGGCATATGAACAGTTCACCATCATAAGATTTAGTGAAAAGAGTAGGGTCAAGTGAACCGGGCTTGAACCCCTTTTTCTTCAGGAATTCCTTCAGTGTATCATACCAAGCCCTCGGGGCCTGCTTGAGGCCATAGAGAGCCTTGTTGAGTCTAAAGACTTTGTCAGGATGCTTTGGGTCCTCAAAACCTGGTGGTTGAGTAACATATACTTCTTCCTCAAGCTTACCATTTAGGAATGCACTTTTCACATCCATTTGATATAAGAGGATATCATGATGGTTAGCATATGCAAGCAATATACGAATGGCTTCAAGCCTTGCAACAGGTGCAAATGTTTCATCGAAATCAATACCCTCAACCTGTGTGTAGCCTTGAGCTACAAGACGGGCCTTATTCCTCACCACTTGGCCATTTTCGTCTTGTTTGTTGCGGTAGATCCACTTAGTGCCGATGATATTGTGCTTGCGTGGATCAGGACGCTTGACAAGCTCCCACACACTGTTGAGCTCGAATTGACGCAATTCATCTTGCATCGCTTGAATCCATTCAGATTCCAGAAAGGCTTCATCAACTTTGGTGGGCTCTGACATAGAGACAAACGCGTAATGCCCACAAAAGTTAGCCAAATGTGAAGCTCCTGAGCAAGTGAGGGGACCAGGTGCATTGATGTTGTCGAGGATCTTCTCAATCTGCACTTCATTTGCCACTCGTGGATGTGCTGGATGAGGGCCTTGATGTTGTTGTTGCCGTGCAGAATCCTCAGCATCATTTTCATCAGGATGTTCATTTTCTTCACGACGAGGAACAACCACTTCTTCATCAGCAGCTATTTCTTCACTAGGCACAATTTCACCAGTGCCCATCAGCTTGATAGATTCCTCAGGTGGCATTTCATCTAGCACAAGAGGTAGGTGTTCTCTTTGCGAGCTGTTAGTTTCATCGAACCGCACATCCACAGTTTCAACAACCTTGTGGTGGAAGGAGTTGAAGACTCTGTAGGTGTGCGAGTCCTTTCCGTAACGAAGCATAAAACCTTCATGTGCTTTCGGTGCAAATTTAGAATTGTGATGAGGATCTCTAATCCAACATTTAGCACTGAAGACTTTGAAATAACTCACATTGGGTTTCTTGTCAGTGAGGAGTTCATATGAAGTCTTCTTGAGGAATTTGTGAAGATATACCCGGTTGATGATGTGGCATGCAGTGTCAATTGCTTCAGGCCAGAAGTGGCGAGGAGTCTTGTATTCATCAAGCATAGTGCGTGCCATCTCGATGAGGGTTCTATTCTTGCGCTCCACAACTCCATTCTGCTGAGGAGTGTAGGGAGCAGAGAGCTCATGAGTAATACCAAGTTCATCAAGATAGTCGTCGAGGCCAGTGTTCTTGAACTCAGTGCCATTGTCACTCCTGATGTGCTTGATCTTGAGACCATAATTCGTCATGGCCCGATTGGAGAATCGTCTGAAGACATTCTGAACTTCAGTCTTGTAGGTAATGATGTGCACCCAGGTGTAGCGAGAGTAGTCATCAACAATGATGAATCCGTAGAGAGATGCTGCATTGGTTAGTGTGGCATAATGTGTAGGACCAAACAAATCCATATGAAGCAATTCAAAAGGACGAGTAGTGGTCATGATTGTCTTCGCCTGGTGCTTGGCTCTGGTCATCTTTCCAGACTCACAAGCGCCACAGAGGTGATCCTTGACGAATTTGACACCCTCGACACCAATGATGTGCTTCTTTTTGACGAGAGTGCTCAAATTCCTCATTCCAGCATGTCCAAGTCGTCGATGCCATAGCCAGCATTTCGAAGCTTTTGCCATTAGACATGTTGCAGGATGAGGACCTGTAGAGAAATCTACAATATACAAGTCACCTCTCCTAAAGCCTTCGAAGACTTTGGATTTGTCAGATTCCAACAGCACAATGCATCTATATTTGCCAAAGATGACAATCATATCAAGATCACAAAGCATTGAGACAGACATGAGGTTGAATCCAAGGGACTCAACAAGCATCACCTTTTCCATGCTTTTTCCTTTGTCAGCGTATGTGATATGCTTCAGATGAGACGGAGTAAGGGGAGCATCAGTGAGGAGATTCCTATCTCCAGTCATATGATTCGTGCAGCCACTGTCCAAGACCCATTCAATGGCTGAAGGTGTTTCATCCTGTAGAAGCATTAGTCTGACTTACAAGTTCATATACTTCAAGGTGAAGAATATGATAATGATCAATTTCGTCAGACAATTTCATCATTGTATAATATCAAGCAGCATAAGGGATGTGTGAAATGAAGCATTCATTCCAGCATGATTAGCCTGCATCCCAACAGGCATTTTGTCAGGTCTTCAGCAAATTCATTAGACATTTAGTTGTCTAAAGACCTGACCCTGCAGAAGAGATTAGTTCTTCTTCTTAACCACCCACATCTGAATGGGTGGCTGAGAAGCAATGTGACGAAGTGCATTGATGGAGAACTTAGGCATTGAAGAATATGCATTTCTCTTCACAGGAGGGTTGTAGTAATTGAATGAATAAGCAGAGAAATTCTTCGAAGATTTGTGAACATAGTGGTTCGATGAATAATGCTCATATTCATCAAATCGTTGTTTCTTTCCCTGCGAAACAGAGGCATTAGTGCGACCATAAGTGGGTCTGCGTCCATTTGACGACTTTGATCCCTGTGAAGAATTTGCCCTGGGAAGATTCTTCTTCATCGGTGGTGTCATGATGACATTCACCTGAAGATTTTCCAGACGGCTTTTAGGAACCCAGATTTTCTTCACAGGTGGACCGTTCCTGTAGTTAGTACCAATGAATCTGGCAAAGACCACACCATTCTGATTCTTGAATAGTTTATAGTTGGAGTCAAATGACTCATCAGAAGAATATGAAGAATCACAAGTATAGCCAGATAAAGTAGATGGGTCTACTGGAGGTCCCTTTGCAGCAACCCAAGTGGTTTTGGGATACTGCTCAGGCTTCCAGTACGAACCATCAGCATTGAGCTTTCTCTCAAAGGCAATACCCTCTTTCCTAGGATTCCTGTGAAGAATTTGTTTTTTGAGCACGTCACACAGGGTTTGATGCCCTTTGAGGCTTTTGTACATGCTAGTGACATACAATTCCTTCAGCCCTGCATTTTCATCAGTATCACTGGTGGCTTCCTCAGATGAGGGGTTAGTGGCCACCGTAGCAGTTGAAGCAATTGCAAGCACAGAAGCATTTGAACATTCAGCTGAAGAATTAGCATTATCACGTTCAAGGCATTTTAAGCATGGTGTAACAAATTCTTCCAGAGCGGTACTGATCTGTTGAGCGAGGAGTGAATCGTTTTATTTTTGAAGATCATCATGAGACGCTCTCAGCTTCTCGAGATCTTGCTTCCTTTGAAGAAATTCATAGGAAAGCTTCTCATGTTCAGCTGAGAGGGACACATGACGACTTTCAAGTTCGTCATATTGAGACTTAAGCTTTCTGAGATCCTCAGACAAGGCTTGACTACGATCCATTTCCTCGTCCAACAGGTCATCACTTTTGTCTAGCAGTTTTTGAATCTTTTCCATAGCATGTTGCTGTTCAGTTGCAATTTTAGCAAGTTTCTTATAGCTTGGTTTAGATTCACACTCAGAGTCATCATCACTTGAGGTTTCAAAGTAATCTTCTTGTGAGGTTAGCTTTGCACCTCGAGCCATGAAGCAATAGGTGGGAGTGTAGTCATCAGCACAGTCATCATTGTTGGTGGAGATACCATTATCCTCAGTGTTGAAGATGGACTTGCTGACGTACTCAGTAGCGAGTGCAAGGCTTGCCACACCAGTGTCTGACTCCTCCTCCAATTCCTCAGCTTGATGATCATCAGATTCTTCTTCAGAATCCATTTCCTTCCCAAGGAATGCACGAGCTTTGCTAGAACTAGATTTCTTGTGAGATGAGGACTTTGATGAAGACTTTGAGGACTTCTTCTTCTTGCCATCAGATTCATCATCATCCCTGCTCTTCTTCTTCTTCTTTTGCCAGAGAGGGCAGTCGGCGATGTAGTGGCCTGGCTTCTTGCATTTGTGACAGGTTCTCTTGTTGTAGTCTCGAGCAGACGCTTCTCCAGTGTTCTCCGAGCCATACTTTGAAGACTTTCCGAATCTGTTCTTCTTGGAAAACTTCTGGAACTTCTTCACCAGCATAGCCAGTTCTCTGCCAATTTCCTCAGCACCGTCAGAACTGCTCTCATATTCCTCTTCTTCTTCTTCCGATGAAGAAATATCCTTGGCTTTTGCTTTAGCCTTCAGAGCGCAAGGGCGACCATAGCTGGGTCCATACTTGTGCTAAAATTCATGTGTGTTGAGCCTCTCAAGAATGTCAGCAGGATCCAGTGACTTGTAATCAGGGCGCTCTTGAATCATCAGTGCCAAAGTGTCGAAGGAACTGTCCAGAGACCTCAGCAATTTCTTCACCACCTCATGATTGGTGATGTCAGCAGCACCAAGAGCTTGAAGCTCATTGGAAATATCAGTGAGGCGGTCGAAGGTTTGCTGCACATTTTCATTGTTGAGTCTTTTGAAGCGATTGAAGAGATTGCGCAGAACATCAACTCGGGAGTCACGTTGAGTGGAAACACCCTCATTCACTTTTGAAAGCCGGTCCCAGATAAGCTTCGAGGTTTCCAGTGCACTCACTCTGCCAAACTGTCCTTTGTTGAGATGACCACAAATGATGTTCTTCGCTTGAGAGTCCAGTTGCTTGAATCTCTTCACATCAGCAGCATTGATGCTTGGTGAAATGGTGGGGACGCTGTTCTCAACGACGAACCAGAGATCATTGTTAATAGCCTCAAGATGCATTCGCATCTTTTTCTTCCAGTAGGGATAGTCTGTGCCATCGAAGATGGGGCACGCAGCGCAGACCTTGATCATACCTGCGGTCGACATAACTAAAACTCTAGGTGGTTAAACTAAAATCACACAGAACAAGGGAGCACCTTGCTCTGATACCAATTGAAAGCGCAGGTTATCTCCCAGAGGGGGGGTGAATAGGAGATTATTTGAAATTCGTCAAACTCTGATGAATTTGACGAAGATCAAAGTGAAGAAATAGAAACGCAAGGGAAACTAAGTCATCACAGAAGTAGAGTACATGCGAACATGATACATAAGGGTGAAGAACATGCAATCATACACGCATGAAGAATATGAACTGAGGAAATAAAAGATAGCATGATCAAATACTTCAGTTCAAATTCATCAGAGGATAGATCACAAATTCTTCAGCAGCGGAATAAAGTAAGAGAGGGTGAGGAATTTGAAACCAGGTTGGCTCGGTGAAGACAATGGAATTTGGTAGACCAGTTACAGTTGCTGCATCAACTGTACGTCTGGTTGAGGCGGCTGAGTCGCAACTCAGAGGACACTTAGTCATCACCGTATTCCTCTTGAGCTAAGGTCACTTAGACCTCGCCCAATCACTCGTGGTAAGTCTTCAAGGTAGACTTCCAAAACCCTCACAGACTTGTTCACCGACATGCCACAATTACTCTTGGGTGCTCAGAACACGACGCCTAACCGTCTGGAGGAATGACAGTCCTCAAAGGTAACAAGCGTCGGATCACACAGATCAATCTCTTCAGTGATGCTCAATCACTTAGGCTCTGGTTGGGTTTTTCCTCACTTGGGTTATCACAAAGTCATCAGAGGATGGGTTGCTCTCAAATGACAAGTGTCAAGTTCTCTCAGAGCAGCCAACCAACAAGTGGTTGTGGGGGCGGCTATTTATAGCCAGGGGGCAACCCGACATAAAATGTCATAAATGCCCTTGTGTGATTCGACCGTTGTCAGGATAAGGATCCACTCAACAGCTGGCACGCGGCGCAGCAATGGTCTGAAAATCGAACTCCCAATTTCGCCGGGGCACTCAATTTCCTCACTTTAGGCAGATCGCACTGGCGAACTCCAAACTCCTTAGCCTGACCAAATTCGTCAGCGACCAGACGAACTTCGTCACTGTCGCTGGCAAATGCGTCAGCTGTACTGGAGATTTCCAAAAGCTTCACTCGAAGCAGCTTGTGTATGGGTTTTAGTAAGTTTGACCATCACTTTGGAAATGTGAAATATGTTTCACCTAGACCCCCTTTAACAGTACGGTTTTTCCTATGACTCAAATAAGAAGAAAAGAAACTACAAAAACCAAAGTCTTCAAGCTTCAAAGTCTTCACATCAATTTCTTCAAAGGCCGTACCAATTTCATCACCAAATTCTTCACTTGAAGAAATCTATTTTTAGGGGTCATCTTCCATGTGTTAAACCAAATCTTCAGGGACTCTGTCTCCTGTGTATACTCACAAACACATTAGTTCCTCAACCTATTTGTCTTCAATACTCCAAAACCACTAAGGGGGCACTTGATGCACTTACATCTTGCCACACATATCATTTAAATCTTGCCCCATTCCTCGTAAAAGGCATGGAAATTTACTAAATACCACAAGCATGATTTTTCAAACCGTTTTTGTGCACTTTTTCATGGACCAATTGTGCGAATTTGAATTATGTGCATTAGTGCCTAGAAAATCCACATAATGGCCTAAATACAGTAAATTAGCCCAAAAAAGTGCCAAATTTGAACACGGTGCATTTTAGGGTGTGTGTTGACCGTAGAAAAAAACTCAAGGACAAACGATGAAGGAAATGTGGGTTCCCCTTCAAACTTGGTGATTTCCCTCTCGAAACCACGAAACTTCCTCGGTGATGGTTCGATTTATGAAGAGCGTGTATAATGACATTAGTCAAACCTTCTCAAATATTTACCATATCATGCTGAGGTCATACCATGTCACCATGCCAGGTCTCATGTTTTTCAGGCATATTTTTCATTTTGCAAGAGTTGAAAAACCAAGAAACGACACGTTTGTGGTTGACTCTTGCCACACATATCCTTGAAATTTCTCCCCATTCATTGTAAAAGGCATGGAAATTTACTAAATACCACAAGCATGATTTTTCAAACCATTTTTGTGCACTTTTTCATGCACCGATTGTGCGAATTTGAATTATGTGCATTAATGCCTAGAAAATGCACATAATGGCCTAAATATAGTAAGTTAGCCCGAAAAAGAATTTGAACATGGTGCATTTTTGGGTTGTGTTGATCGTAGAAAAAAAACTCAAGGACAAAGGACTAAGGAAATTTGGATTCCCCTTCAATCTTGGTGATTTCACATCGCACACGTTTCATTTTCGTTGCCTCCGTGAACCGCGTGCGCTGAACCTATTGTGCGTTGAGTTCTGATTGGCCAGAACCCCAGCCATGCGGATCGCGCGTGTGCACCGTAGGATGCTCTGCGATCGAAAGGCAATCCACATCCCTCTCACACACCCGTGTACGTAGCTGTAGATGGGATTTGATTTATAAGTGCTAAATGTCAGGTAAATGCTATAAAGTGCTTAAATATAGCAAACAAGTCCTGAAATGTGAAAAAAAAATCTAATCTAGCGGCTGATGGTGCTTGTGCACCTTGTAAATAGTTTGGACGTGAAGCGATGAACTCACTGTAAATTCGAGTTCAAATTGCCATTTAACCTTTTGGAAACGATGATTCTTCTTGCGAGATGCTCATGTTTTCAAGGAGTTGTCGTTACAACTGGTGCCAAAATTTATCATTTTTGACCACAAAATACTGAGGTCATATCATGGCACCATGTTAGGTGTCATGTTTTTCAGGTGAGTTTTTCATTTTCTAGAGTTAAAAAACCAATAAACGACACGTTTGTGGTTAACTCTTGCCACACATATCATTGAAATCTCTCCCCATCACTCATTAAAGGCATGATAATTTACTAAATACCACAAGCATGATTTTTCAAACCATTTTTGTGCACTTTTTCATGGACCAATTGTGTGAATTTGAATTATGTGCATTAATGCCTAGAAAATCCACATGATGGCCTAAATATAGTAAATTAGCCTGGAAAAAGTGCCAAATTTGAACACGGTGCATTTTAGGGTGTGTGTTGATCGTAGAAAAAAAACGCAAGGACAAACGACGAAGGAAATGTGGATTCCCCTTCAAACTTGGTGATTTCCCTCTTGAAACCACGAAACTTCCTCAGTGATGGTTCGATTTATGAAGACCGTGTATAATGACATTAGCCAAACCTTCTAAAATATTTACCACAGCATGCTGAGGTCATACCATGGCACCATGCCAGGTCTCATGTTTTTCAGGCATGTTTTTCATTTTTCTAGAGTTGAAAAACCAATAAACGACACGTTTGTGGTTGAGTCTTGCCACACATATCCTTGAAATTTCTCCCCATTCCTTGTAAAAGGCATGAAAATTTACTAAATACCACAAGCATGGTTTTCAAACCGTTTTTGTGCACTTTTTCATGGACCAATTGTGAGAATTTGAATTATGTGCACTAATGCCTAGAAAATGCACATCATGGCCTAAATATAGTAAATGAGCCCGGAAAAAGTGCCAAATTTGAACACGTGCATTTTAGGGTGTGTGTTAAACATAGAAAAAATACTCAAGGACAAACGACGAAGCAAATTTGGATTCCCTTCAATCTTTGGTAACATCAATCACACACGGGTTGTGTTTACGAAACGTTGCCTCCGCAGCACATTATTTTGGCACAGAAAACCCTCACCCACACATCAAAAAAGAAAAAGGAAACCCTCACCCCCCTCCCCCCTTCGTCCTCACTCCTCACTCGCACTGCACTCCTCCGCAACTCTGCATGTCAACTTCTATTGCCGCGGCCACCCCTATCTGCACCAAACGGCACAAGATTTTGCCTCTGCCGCTTGCCGCCGCCTATCTGCACCAACTTGTGCCGATGTCGTCGTTTCTCGTTCCAGACCCAGGTCTGCCCAAATCTTTGATCTCGATGTGTCTCTCGCAGCCGGCTACCACCGACAAATGCCAACACATGTTCTTTCTTCCCCTCGCCGATGTCTATCGGCACTGACTTTCTCAACTCTGCTTGATTGGGGTTTTCTGTGGGCTTGGTCCGGGGTTTTTTCTCATGGAGAACAAGGTAATTAATTTTGCGAAATATTCGTTCATCTCTTATCGCAGTCCGTCTGTCCCTGTTAATCACCCGGCAGAAATCGCCGTGGATTTATTTTTCTTCTAGTTGATTCGAGGGTTTTCATTCAAGTGTCCACAGTGCAAGCACAAATTAGGCCAATGTGGTCGCGGCCAATCGGACACAAAGTTCTATCTCACCATACCAGATGACTTCAGGGAGTGCACGGTATGTTCAATCCCACCCTACCACGGTTCGCATGGCCTAATTTTATGAACATATATGTAGGATCGAAAGTATGTCTAGAGGGGGGTGATTAGACTACTTGACAAAAATAAAAGCTTATCCTTTTCCTAATTTTAGTTGTAGGCAAGTTTTAGCAATTCTACAAAGTCAAGCAACACCCTACACATGGAAGTCTAAGAGTTGTGCATCGGAAAGTAAAGACTTTGCATATGAACATAAAGGAGGGATCAGAGAAATCAAATGCAATGAAGACACGGTGATTTTTGGCGTGGTTCTGATAGGTGGTGCTATCGTACGTCCACGTTGATGGAGACTTCAACGCACGGAGGGTAACGGCTGCGCCAGTCCATGGAGGGCTCCACCCACGAAGGGTCCACGAAGAAGCAACCTTGTCTATTCCACCATGGCTTACGTTCACGAAGGACAAGCCTCAATCAGGTAGATCTTCACGAAGTAGGCGGTCTCCTTGCCCTTACAAACTCCTTGGTTCAACTCCACATGATCTTGGAGGCTCCCAAGTGATAACTAACCAATCTAGGAGACACCACTCTCCAAAAGGTAATAGATGGTGTTGTTGATGATGAACTCCTTGCTCTTGTGCTTCAAAAGATAGTCTCCTCAACACTCAATCACTCTCTCACAGATTTGGCTTGGGTAGGAGAAGGATTGGAGTGGAAAGCAACTTGGGGAGGCTAGAAATCAAGGTTCAAATGGCTGGATTGGAATGCCTTGATCTCAACACATGAGTAGGTGGTTCTCTATCAGAAAATGAATGGTGGAAGTGTAGTTTTGTTCTGATGGCTCTCTTAGAGAGTAAGTGGGGGTGGAGGGGGATATATAGCCTTCACCAAAGATCCAACCGTTACAACCTTTTGACTCAACTCGGTGACACCGAAACATAATCTTGGTGACACCGACCTGTGTAAAAGATTCGAACATTAGGCTTCTCGGTGAGACGAACGGATCAACTCGGAGGGACCGATATGTGATGACCTAAGCAAGACCTTGTGTTGGTAGTTCCGATCAAAAAATCTCGGTAATTCTGAAATGGAATCAAAGGGTTACAGAAACTTGGTCAAGGCACTTCGGTGGGACCGAATGTTATCTCGGTTTTACCGAGTTTCTAGGGTTTGGAAGTGGCTCTGTCTAGGTTCAACTCGGTGGGTCTGGATGTGAATGAACCGGTGGGACCGAATTTGATGTTTAGGGTTTGGACAGATTTGAATGTGGGAAAGTGGTTGAGGGTTTTGGAGCAATATCTTCAAGCACTTGAGCAACTAAGTCATGATCAAAACCTCATCCCCTTTTAATAGTATTGGCTTTCCTATGGACTCAATGTGATCTTGGATCACTTAACCAAAAATGTAGAGTCTTGGAGCTTTTTGTCAATATGTTTCCATTGCATTTTGAGGGGTCCACATCCACATGTCCTTGCCATGCCAACATTGAACTTTCCTGAAATCTTTCTTTGAATAGGGATTAGTTCAATGACATATATGTTGTTATTAATTACCAAAACCACACGGAGATTAGTTGCACTTTCAATCTTCCCCTTTTTGGTAATTGATGACAACATATAGATCAAAGCTTCGACAATGGATATAATCAATGAATAATATCACGACTACAGAAAATGGCGCCCCCACCCACCCACCCCTAAACCCTAACACCACAGCGATCTCCACCCCTGGCCAGTAACTTGGTGATCTGCTCCGAACATCATCTCCGGCGTCTCTTGATCTACAATCTGGTACTCACTGTGATGGGCTCTTCTTCTGAATCTACTCTTGGCCTGAATTTTTCCAAGGGTAGGGTTTTTGTAGATGAGATCTTCAAAGCATCTGGTCTCACAGTTCATCCTATGGAGAATATGGGATCCTTCACTTTGGTGGTGTCATTTAGTAGGCATGATTTTAGGCTCACTGAGGATTCTGTGGCCGCAGCTCTTGAATCTGCGTTGGGAGGTTCTGCCATTGATCTCATGGTTTCATTTATTGGAGATAAGGTATTCAGTTTTAATGTTTCTTGTAAGGATGTTGGCTTTTATATTGTGGATCTACACACCTTCTCCGGCCCATAGTTCAAATGCTACTTTCATCTTTGGGGCAATGGAGGGCCTAATTGGATTCGGGAATTCAAAATCTGGAAGAAGGAGTGTGATGCTGAGTGTATATTGGTGAGTCCCTCCAAGCGCAAGGCTGCTTTGGGACTATTGGCAATGCATAATCCCCCAGCTAAATCTGCAATCAAGTCAGGCACCTCTGTTCATAAGAAAATTTCTTTCGCTACCTTTCAGAATTATGATGTTTGTAAAGGTTATAGATATCATGCTATAGAAAATTGCATTGCCACCACGGCGATCGCTGGATATCATATTCCGGACAATGAGTGGGTCATCATTCGTGCACCTCCTCCACCAGATCTTCAATGGACTGTGGCCTCGCCGCCGATCGTGTTTGGCATGGTGAGTTCTCCGGTGGTTCGGCAGCGCCGTGATCTGCGGTGTCACTCACCTTCGACGCCGTCATCATCGGGCCTTCCCTTGAGAGGGACGTCTCCACTTCAAATTCCCATGTTGGGATGTCGGCTTCGGAGCCCGTTGACACGTCTCAGGATTCGAGGCCCGCAGACCTTGCTGCCTCAGTGGGCCTCTCAGCCTCGTTGGGTCGTTCGGTTACTTTGTTTGGGCCTTCACACGATATTCCCACCTCTCAGGATGCCGCTAATGATTTTAATGCCATGATCGATAATATGGTAGACGAAATTTTGATGTGTCAAAATTGTTCTCTAACTGGCCATTTTGAAAAAAACTGCCCTTCATCTACTATTTGTTTGGCATGCTCTCGAGTGGGCCATAATCACAGGGATTGCGAAAAGATTGCGAGGGAGCAGGGGTTGTTTTGGCAACCAAAATTCACTCCACCCTCTCCGGTTCCTAATATCGGTCTTGAGGTTGCCGCCTGCATAGTTTTTCCCCAAGCCAAGGACTCTTCGTGCTCCTTTGTCAGAGCTCCTCTCTTGTCTAATCACTGCAACCCATCATCACCAAAAACCCCATTGGGGTCTCCTCCGAATACGCCGCCGCCTCCACCGCACTCACCCACATCCTCTGAGCCACCCATGGCCGTCTTTGCGCTCGACCTGCTTCGCTATGTCCCGGTTGGCCACCATATCATTGATGGTGGTGCCAATCGGGTGCCTCGGACCTTCGTCACTCCCCCGTCGCCGATCGTGCGCCGTCATGAAGAGTTCATGGTCGCTGAAGTAATGCCTCTTCCGCCACTGGACCAAGTGGGACCTGTAAGGGAGGATGTGGTGGATTTCCTGGAGCATAGAGGAGTTCAGGTTCGCTCTGCTCAGCCATGGGTTTGCGGTGTTGGTCTGTTTCAGCTTAGGGATGCTGGGGTCAGGTTTCCTCTCTTGCAGCTTCCTCCTCAACCTATTGGCAATGACAGATTTGTTCGCTTCTTTAATCATGATGAGGGTGTTGGGTATCGGGGTACTCATAATTTTTGGGATGACTGTTTGATGTTCCTTGGAATTCCCCTGGATCTGCGGACCACAGAGAACATAAGGGCAGTAGTAAACACTTTTGGAAAATTTCAGCATTGGGTTAGTGATGATCCTTACTTGGTCAGAACCATTGTTTTTTGCATCGTTCCCAGAGGATATTTTGGTTCCTCGCGATGTGGCTTTCTCTGATTATGCAACATATGGTGGCGCTAAAGTTTCTTGGACTGCTCCTTGCTATATCTTGGGGGCAAACTTTGCTGATCAGATACCGGAGGACGAGGACCCGATGCCATTGGATGGAAATCCACATCCGCTGCCTGGTGAATTTGTACCAGACGTGCACAACTTTTTTCTGCCACCTTACCCAGCATTGGGCTGGAATGATCTTCCTCCTATTCCGCTGCCGATGCCTAATCATGTTGATCAGGATAACTGGGGCCATGGCCCTTGGGGCGACGAGGAGCCCGAGCAACAAGAAGACCAGCACGTCCAACAACAGATGCAAATACAGGATCAAGAATCTATGGTGATTGATCAGCCAGCTTCTTCAGAGTCTAAAGTTCAGATGAATGCTGCTATTGTCATTGAGGACAATCTTCAACAACAACATGATGCTAATGCCTGGGCAATTGTTCCATATCAGCCTCCTCTCATATAGTTTGAACATATCATTGTTGGGGCGATGAGGGTAGTTTATGGCCCTGTTCTTCCACCGGATCAAGCTTGGAGAAGGACATTCAAGACTCAGATGCAGGTTTGCCCAATGCAGCAAAAACCTATGCCCATGCCACCCATCAGTTTGGAGCCCATTGTGCTTTCCAAGAGGAACTGGGCCTTGGCCTTCGATGACGTCCAGGTGTTATCTCAGCTTCAGTGGATGGAGGCCCAGCCAATGACTCCAGACCGAGCTCGGCCTATTGCCAGGTCCTTATTTCCTAATGCTGCAGTGTCTGATGCGGCGTTGGACCAAGCTAAGGAGACTGAAGTTCAGATTTGTCCTCCTGCAGCAACTGATGATGGTTTTTCTTTCACTGTTTAGTGTGATAAAAAGAAGGCCAGATGTCGCAAGACATTGGCTCCTACTCCTATGGTGGAAACATCTGTGCGTAGGTGCACCAAAGGATCGGTAAAACATGATGGATATAAACTTGTGTTTGAGGAGCTTCAATCTCAGCCCAAGAAGAAGAAGCCTCATTGCAAGCCATTTACTGCCACCCTCTCAGATGATCCTATGGATAAGGATGATGCAGGTATGGGTGCTACTGATGGTGCAAATCTAGGTGGTGTCCAACCTCCTACTCCCATAAAGAGCATTCAGGAGATTGGCCTTGATCTGGGAATTGTTGCTGAGAAGCTCACTATGAAGAAAGCTTATGGCTAATCCAGAGGAAGGAACCAACAACACTACTGATGATTAGCTCCCTCATGAGCTTTTGGGTTTGGCAAGCCCCTAAATTAGCTGGTCTGTTTTGTTATGAACTGTCTGAGCTTGTGAGCTCCTGGGTTTGGCAAGCCCTTAAATTGGCTGTTTTATTTTGTTTGGAACTGTCTGGAATTCATGGTTGCTGTAATAATTTAAGTATGGAACTTATCTGTTTGTTGCGCCTTCTGTGCTTGAAGTTCTATTATATAGCACTTCTATGCTCTTTCCTTTTTGTTGTTCATCATGAGTAACAATAATTATAGGAGTTGGTTTGTGTTATGTTGGAATGTGAGAGGTCTGAACTCTCCTGCTAGGCAACGTGCTGTTAAGCAAAAAAGTAATGAAACTCAGTGTGTGGTGGCTTGTTTTCAAGCGACAAAATGCAGTAACTTTGATAGCAGAGACATTAGAGCCTTCTGCCCCTAACAGTTTGATACTTTTGCTTTTGCACCTGCTGTGGGTGCATCTGGAGGCATCCTTGTGGTCTGGAACTCTGCTATTCTGTTTGGCATGTTGGTGGAAGTCCAACCATTTGCAGTGGTAGTTAACTTTACTTCCAGGCACAACAGTGAGCAGTGGACACTTGTATCTGTATATGGGCCCTATCAACGGGAGCCTAGGGATAATTTGTCAGTTGGCTATATCATTTAAATATTCCTGTGGATGATAATTGGCTGTTGCTGGGTGATTTTAATTTTATAAGATCCATTGAAAACAGGAACTTGCCTGGTGGTGATATTAATGACATTTTTATCTTCAATGAGATAATTGGCCATCTTGGGGTGTTGGAGCTCCCTTTGAAGGGAAGGTCCTTTACTTGGTCTAACATGCAGGACTCCCCTTTGCTGGAGCAACTTGATTGGTTTTTTACCTCCACCAATTGGATTTCCTGTTATCCAATCTCTGAAGTAATCCCACTTGCCAGAACTACTTCAGATCATGTCCCATGTGTGGTTGTCATCAAGACCATAATTCCAAAGTCTAATATTTTTAGATTTGAGAATTATTGGGTACAGATGGAGGGCTTTTATGAGTGTGTTAAGAAGTCATGGGAGAAACCTTCAGTTAAAACACACATCACTGCCATAATTACTGATAAGTTAAAAACTTTAAGGCAGGATCTTAAAAGGTGGAAGCTTGGCATTTCAAAGCTCAAAATTCTTATTGAGAAAAGCAATAAGGTTGTGATTCTTGTGGACAATTTGGAGGAACTAAGGCCACTATTCACATAGGAATTTAACTTCAGGAGGATTGTCAAACTTCATGTGGAACATTTACTGCATTTACAGTTTTTGTATTGGAAGAAAAGATGTACCATCAGATATATTAAAGTGGGTGAAGAGAATACTAAATTCTTTCATGCTATGGCAACTGAAAGATTCAGGAGGAACTCTATTGCTAGTCTGCAACTTCAGGATGGATTAGTTATTTCTGAGCACAGTCAGATGGAAGGAATTATCTGGACTGCATTTAAAGGAAGAATGGGTGTTTCTAGAGGGATTAATATGGGTTTTGATTTACAAACCCTATTCAAACTAGTTCCTGGATTGGATGCACTGACTAGGCCTTTTACTACTGAATAAATGGATGAAGTGGTCAGGCATATGCCTATTGATAAGGCTCCTGGGCCAGATGGTTTTAACGGCCTCTTCTTCAAAAAATGTTGGCCCATCATTTGTAAGGATTTTTACTCCTTAGCTCAGGGATTTTATGATGAGAATGCCAAGCTGGAAAACATCAATGGGTCATATATTACTTTAATTCCCAAAAAAATGTCACCAGAGGCTGTTGGAGATTATAGACCTATTTCTTTAACAAGCATGGGAATTAAGTTTTTGACTAAGATTGCTGCAAACAGATTTCAAGAGCTTATTATGGATTGCATTCATAAAATTCAATATGGTTTTATTAAATCAAGGACTATCCAGGACTGTATTGGCAGGACTTTTGAATATCTTCATCAGTGTCACTAGTCGAAAAGGCCCATTTTAATCCTCAAGCTGGATTTTGAAAAAGCTTTTGACTCAATTGAAATCATGAAGCACAAAGGGTTTAATGCTAAATGGATCAATTGGATCAAAGAGATACTATCCACTGGAACATCTTCAGTGCTTCTCAATGGTGTACCTGGCAAGCGGTTTTTGTGTAAGAAGGGGGTGAGGCAAGGTGATCCTATATCTCCTTTGTTATTTGTGCTTGCAGCTGATCTCCTACAGTCAGTTGTCAACATTATGCATCTCAGGGGAGAGCTTCACCTGCCCATTCCATGTCATGACAGAGATTATCCTATAATTCAATATGCTGATGACACTCTCATTATTGTGCCTGCTGATGAGTCTCAGTTGTTAGCTTTGAAGAGGATGTTGTTGGTTTTTTCTCAATCCACTGGGCTGGATGTCAATTAGCATAAGTCCTCAATGATCCCTATAAATGTTAGCCAGGAGGAAACTGACAGGCTTGCTTCTGTCTTTGGATGTCAGGTAGGGAAGATGCCATTCACATATCTTGGCCTTCCCGTTGGCACCACTAGGCCCAAGATTGTTGATTTAATGCCTCTGGTTGACTGTATGGAACGGAGAATGACTGCTAGTTCCTCTTTTCTTGCTCAAGGTGGAAGGCTGCAATATCTGAATTCTACTCTGTCATCACTGCCAATCTCCTTTCTTTGCAGTCTATTTATTCCCCCTGGTATTTTGAAGCAGCTACAGAGAATTCAAAGATAGTGCCTGTGGAGGAAGAATAAGCAGGAACCTGCTCCTTCTCTTGCTGCCTGGGATCTTATCTGCAGGCCCAAAGATAAAGGTGGTTTGGGGATTCTTAATCTTGGCATACATAATGTGGCTTTGTTACTCAAGCATGTATACAAGTTCCTGAACAGAGCTGATATCCCTTGGGTCCACCTCATTTGGAACTCATACTATCATGGAGTTGTCCCACAAGGAACTGCACCTTGTGGATCATTTTGGTGGAAAGACATCCTAAAGTTGATTGATCAATTCAGAGAGGTATCATGGGTAGAAATTCATCAAGGGAATACTACTTTCTTCTGGCTGGACAAATGGAAACTTGTTGATTCTGTTTTGCCTTTGCAGAATAGATTCCCAAGGTTGTTTTCTTATTGTAAGGACACACTGGTTTCTGTTCAGGATGGACTAGAATGTACAAACATCTCTTCTTGGTTCAATTTACCACTGTCTGAATAGGCTTTTCAAGAGCTACTATCTTTGCAAGGTCTACTTCAGAATCATAATGGACAGAATGACCTAAAAGATGTCTGGCATTGGCATGGTATTAACAAACCCTACACACCCAAAAGGTTTTACTCCTTTATGCATTCGCATCTGTCTTTTAATCCTTTGCTCAAGTGGGTATGGGCCAGTTCTTGCACCATGAAAATCAAGGTTTTTGCCTGGATGTTGATTATGGATAGATTGAACACAAAGGATATTGTGGAGAGGAGACACTGGCACATTGAGGATGGAGTCAACTGTGTGCTTTGTACCACACATACAAGAGAGGACAGAGACCATTTGTTTTTTAACTGTATGTTCAGTCAAAGAGTATGGAATTATCTTCAAATTGATTGGTCTGTTGGCAATGATATGGGGGAGGTTGCTGTTAATGCTAGAAGGGATTTCAACAAACCTTTCTTTGCTGAAGTAGTTTTTACTACTTGCTGGAACATTTGGTTGATTCGAAATGCAAAGGTGTTCATGCATGTTAGACCTAGCTTCAACCAATGGAGAGGGGCTTTTATTCATGATATGTCCCTGCTCTCCCATAGGGTCAAGTCTAGGTTCAAGGAAGATCTTCTTAGATGGGTAACTTAATTACTTGCCCCCTTGACGTGTCCATGTATTCCTCTTTTCCTTTAGGCAGCTTAGTTCTTTTTCTTTTTCTTTTGAGTTACTTTTGGTAACTCTTGTAAATACTGTATACTTTCAATGAATAAAGTGCAATGGCTGTGGGGGTTTTCCCTACAGTAACGAGTCAAAAAAAAATATTGTCGCTTTGAGAAGTATGTGAGAAGCAAGAGCTCCCCCTAAATTTGTGCATTATTTAAAATTTGCGTTTGAATGCAAATGCACAATCGATTAGGATCATGGGCCACTCCTCCATGTTACATACATCTTGGTGGAGCGCACAAAATGATATGAATAGAATATAATAAGCACTCATCACCAAGCATACACGTGAATGATCATACAAGAAACATCTAGATAGACCGATAAGCATGCATAGCATTAAAGTATGGTATGATCAAGCACAAAAGTATCATAGCAACATAGTCTTATACAAGCATCAACCAAAAGTAGCAAGCAAAACAAAACGAGCAAAAAGCAAGACGCTCTCTCTCGAAGCCCTATGATCTATACTAATTCTCTCGCTTTGGCAACAAGTACCAAAAAGTTTGAGTGAGTATAGAGCTAAACATCGCTCTGGGCTCGATCTCCTGCAGCTCCTGGAGAAGAAGTCTTCTGACTTGCAGCTCCAGTGTGCATTGAAGTGGTAGGAGTGGAGATAAGCGCGTTTGAAAAAGCTTCGGAAGATGTCTGCTGGACTGGAGGAGTAGAGACCGCTGGTGGGAACTGTGGAAGCAACTGATGGAGTAGCAGCTGGTGCAGAGACTGTGGCTCTGGTGTCACGGACAGGCACTGCTACTAATCTGGGCATCTTCTGGAACTGTGTGGTCATTGGAAGACCGGTGCCAACATCTTCATCATCACTGCAGGAGCCCATCTTGGCATCATCTACCTCCTTCTTTAGACTATTGAATGTGGTTGTCAGCTCAGTGACCTTGACATCCAAGTCATGAACTTCGTTTCCACTATCCTTTCCAGGCTCTCTTGGTTCTTCGCGAGGTTTGCCAAACTCCGCTCAATCCTCTGAGTAGCATGAAGAAGATATATCATCTGATCTGCCTTAGTCTTCAGCAAGGGAACTGTAGATGAGCTAGGACCAGTTGTGTCTCTAGCTGCCTCTGCCTGAGCTGTAGCCGAAGTAGGATGAGTATCCTCCATAGTCACTATGCAGTCCTCTAGCTTTGGCTGTAGTGGCAGGTGCAGATGATCAAGCAAGTAGACCTTGCTACCAACTTTGGAGTTGATGAGCATTTGTATGTGTGGTGCAAATCCACATGATCGTTTCTGATCCGCGGATGTCCTCTTGATTGTCTCCACAATCAGGTCCATCACCCTAAACCTGGTGAAACCATCCACAAGATGCAACATGTTGATCGAATGACCTCTGATCATCTTGTCATCTCCAGACTTGGGCATCAAGGTGTGCCTCAGGATGGTGTTAATGGTCGCAAGTCCTGGTAGGAGATGATAGACGGATCCCAACTTATGAGTGGCAACATAATCCTTCGGGATCGGTCCATACATGTCCTTCATCGAGTTATGGTCCATCTTGTCGTTGGCATATATGTCAACATCCTTCTCTTCAACTTTTGGAACACCAAGAAGTTCTGCCCATTCAGCAATGCTAGACTGGAATCTAGTTCCCTCAGTCATCCATACAATCTTGCCATCTGGATAGAAATGAGCGGTGGAGTAGAATTGCATGATTAGCTCATCAGTCCATGATGTCATCTTTGTTCCAATGAACTCATCAATGCTAATAGTCTTGAAGTTCTCATGCACATTTGGAAAGTTGTCCTCATTCTCATCAATGTAATCCCAATCAACCCATCTCATATCGCTGACTGCTGGGCTCTTGTCAAGGAGCACAGTCTCATAGAAATCTTGCTGCCCCCTGGTGTGGAATCTGTAGTCCACAGCAGTCCTTGTCCTGACAGAGTAGGGGGTCTGACTCTCTCCATTTTTCTCAGCCACTTGTCCTTCCTCTCTTTCATGTTTTCTACCTCTGGATGTGAATCATCATGCTTTGGCAGTCTGGGTCTGAGCTTCTTGAGCACTATGGCTTCATCATCATCATCAGTTCTCTCAGCCACTGGGGCCTTGTTCTTCTCGGCAGCTGAGATGTTTTTGATAGTCTTGCCCTTGGGCTTGGCAGCAGCTGCAACAGGCTTGGCCTTGGAGGGGGTGGCAGCCTTCTTAGGCATAGCATCAGCCATGAGCTTCCACTGCTTGGGAGGTGGTTCATCAGCAGCTGGCTCCTCAGCTTGTTCCTCCTCTTCTGGCACATCATTCCTCGTGGATGTGGGTTTGAACACCACTTGTGTTGTCTGTTTCCTTTGTCTCTTCTTGCCAAACTTCTTTGCCATAGACTTGGACTGGCTCTGACTTGAACCTCCTGGGTTCTCACTAGTGGGAGCGATACCTCTCTTGGCAGCAGTAGACTGAGAGATCTTCCTGGTAACACCTCTTTCCTTCTAAGTATTTGCATACTCTTTCTGAACAACAGCTTTCTTCTTGGATATAACTTCCTCTGGCTAAAAGTCTGAATCTTCCTCATCTGAGTTCTTCTTCTTCTTACTGACCCTTGTTGCAGCCTTTGAAAGACTGTGAGAGCTGGGAGTGCCTGGATCCTCAAAACATGCTTCAGGACTAGTGACTGCATCAAAATCCACACTAACCTCTTGAGACCTGTTTTGACTGTCCTCTGAACCTGACATGCTGACCATCGACCCTATGAATTAGAGTGGGTAGAGTAGACTAGATGAGTTATCACAAAATGCAGCAATTTTTGAAAAAAAATTGAGTTCAAAGTTCAGTTCTAGGTTTTCACAGTATGCATTTCAGAATGACCGAGTTGAAATTTTCGGAAGTACCGAGGCATCAACAGAAACTCGGTCACACGTTTTCGGTGAAACCGATGTGTGACTCGGTCTCTCCGAAGTGCTCATGGTACTACTGAAAATATCTGCTTCAATCTTACCGATCAGCAAAAATCGGTTGCACCGAGTTGAGCTGAGTGCAATGGCCAGAGCCATATCGGTGACACCGAACCAGACCAAACCGGTCCGTCCGAGATGAATGTTGTGGAACCCTAAACCTAATTTTTTTACTCAAACCAAACTCTACGCATTCCTTTTGTGGACATGAGTGTGCAATCAGTGGATAGAACATGGCGCAAATCTTTTGTGCATAGAATCGGATTGGGAAGCACAAAAGAGATCGGATCTTACCCTAACTTGGTAGAGATCATCTACAGCGGCAACGACGGGGAGGATTGTCGTCGACGGCGGCGGAATCCTGCGGTGATGGCGCGTGGGAGTCAATGAAGACGATTCAAAGACCAGGGCGACGGCAGGAATGGGGTGCGGGAGCGAATGGTTTGAAGAATTTTTCAATGTACGGTCCATGCGATATATATATACCCATTAACTGACGGTCTGACTGAGCAAAGCAAATCGGTGGCACCGGAGTATGCAACTATCATGGACTCAGCAACTCGGTGATGCCATAATGTTTGCATCGGTCTTACCAAGATTGAAAACAGATCAACCTAAAATGCAATCGGATGGACCAAAATGGAGTGGATTAGTCTGACCGAAAAGCATTTAGGAGGTTCTGGAATTCATCCCTAATCAGATCGGTGACTCCGAGTGCTCCTCACCTGGAGGGCCCGAAAAGAAGCTTGTTCAAATTTTGTGATATAGCAAGAAAGAATTTGAGACAAGTTGAGATAGATAGCTAGAGAAGTGATACATCTCCAACGTATCTATAATTTTTTATTGTTTCATGCTATTATTATATCCATTCTACATACTTTATATGCAATTTTATATCATTTTTGGGAACTAACCTATTAACCTAGTGCCCAGTGCCAGTTTCTATTTTTGCTTGTTTTATTGTTTCAGGGAAAAACTATATCAAACGAAGTCCAAATGCAATAAAATTTTACGGTGATTTTTTCTGGACCAGAAGAAACCCATGAAGCTTCGGGAGGAGTCCAGAAGACTTATGAGTGGGCCACAAGCTCACACGGCGCGCCCTTGGGGGGTGCGCCACCTGAGCTTGTGGGCCCCTCGTAAATCCCCCTGACCTAATTCCATTTCTATAAATTCCCTAAAATCACAAAAACAACACAGAGCCACCCGAAACAATTTTTCCGCCACCTCAAGCTTCTGTTCTTCCATTATCCCATCTGGAGGCCGTTTCCGGTACTCTGCCGGAGGGAGAATTGATCATGGAGGGCTTCTACATCAACCTTGCTGCCCTTCCGATGATGTGTAAGTAGTTTACCACAGACCTACGGGTCCATAGTAATTAGCTAGATGGCTTTCTCTCTCTCTCTTTGATCTTGAATACCATGTTCTCTTCGGAGATCGATCCAATGTAACCCTTTTGTGCGGTGTGTTTGTTGGGATCCGATGAATTGTGGGTTTATGATCAGTTTATTCATTGAAGGTAATTGAGCCCTTGCTGAACTTTATTATGTATGATTGTTATAGCTATGTAATGCTTTCCGATCTATGACTTTTCTTTGGCCGAGTTGATGATTAGGTCTTCAGTGAAAGTGGTGCATAGTAGTAGGTTCAATCTTGCGTGTCCTCACTCTGTGACAGGAGGAGTAGCGAGGCATGTATTTGTATTGTTGCTACTAAGGGTAAAACGATAGGGTTTAATCATATTGATTGGTTTTATTCTATCTACATTATGTCATCTTGCTTAAAGCGTTACTCTGTTTGTTATGAACTTAATACCATAGATGCAGGCAGGAGTCGGTTGATTGGTGGAGTAATAGTAGTAGTTCCAGGCAGGACTCGGTCTAGTTTTCACGGACGAAATGCCTATATACATGATCATGCCATGAATAACGTCATAACTATGCGCTTTTCTATCAATTGCCCAATAGTAATTTGTCTACCCAACGTATGCTATTCTTATGAGAGAGATGCCTCTAGTGAAAACTATGGCCCCTGAGTCTACTTTAATCAGATTACAAAAACTAACATTACCTTGCTGCAATTTATTTACTTTTCAATTTATCTACCTAAAACTATCAGATTTGATCCTTGCAATTAACGAGTACAAGGGGATTGACAACCCTCTAGCCCGCGTTGGATGCAAGTATTTGGTCTTGTGTGTGCAGGTGCTGTTGATGGGTATTTGTGTGGTTCTCCTATTGGTTTGATAACCTTGGTTCTCTACTAAGGGAAATACTTATCCGCTATTATATTGCTTCACCCTTCCTCTTCGGGGAAAATCCCAACGTAGCTCACAAGTAGCAGAAAGAATTTCTGGCGCCGTTGCCGGGGAGACATCATCAAATACCTAAAGGTCCCTACATTCACATTATCATTTACTTGTTCTACTTTTTATTTGCTTTTACTTGCTTTGGTAGTCTCGTTAAAAAATACAAAAATACAAAAAAATTATTTATCTTATGTGCTTATGTTGACATGTGCCTCCTATGTGCTTGCATCTTCGCTTGCTAAAATGTGGATCACCTTAAAGTTTTCTACTTGGATCATCTTTGATCCATTTGTGTCATGCCCAATATGCGGTCCTATCCTCAAGGAACTCGAAAGCTCCACTAAGGATAGAAGCGCATATCGAAGACGCTTCGCATGGTGGATATCATTACAACATACCATGTACTGAATAGATGAGAATACCAGATAAAGGCTTACACTGGCCACAAGCTACAACAGGAATACATTAATACATCAATACATACAATCAACATACAGAAGAGCGGGATCTGACTACGAATGAAATCAAACGAAAAAGAAGAATGACATCCACCCTGCTAGTCCCAGGCTGCCAACTGGGAACCCATCCTATGATCGACGAAGAAGAAGAAGCAGAAGAAGAACTCCAAATAGAACAAGCATCGCTCTCGCGTCAAAGCATCGATTTACCTGTACCTGCACCTGTTGTTGTAGTAAACTGTGAGCCACGTGGACTCAGCAATCCAATTACCATGGGTATCAAGACTAGCAAAGCTTAATGGGTATGGAATGGATAAGTGGTGAGGTTGTAGCAAGCACTAAGCATTTGTATGGTGGCTAACTTACGAGTACAAGAATAAGAAGAGTAACTACGCATAATCGGGCGCAAACTAGTAATGATGAAGAAGTGATCCTGAACACCTACTTATGAGACAAACATAACCCCACCGTGTTCTCTTCCCGAACTCCCTCGAAAAGAGATGATCACGGTTACACACGCGGTTGGTGTATTTTAATTAGAATTTAGTGTCAAGTTCTCTACAATCGGAGGTTATAAATTTCCAAGTCGCCACATAACCGCGGGCATGGCTTTCCGAAAGATTTAACCCTGCAGGGGTGCTCCAAGTAGTCCATTATAAATTACCACACACATCCGATGGAACGTCCTCACACCATGATAACACGATGCTTACGATAAGTAATCCCGGTGGACAAGCCACTCGTAAAAGGAAAAACTAAACCAGCAAGACCACCCGATGTGTCGACACCCCGATAAGAGCCGCGCGTATCTCGTTCTCAGGACACATCCATCTATGCATAGTGGACGGTAGCCAAAAAAAGGACCTCGAGTTGCCCCGAGGTGGCTCCACCGACTGCTAGGTAGGTGGACCAACACTCATGGGGAGCACTGGACCGGGTTGTTGATTAATTATCCACGGGGGCTGGCAGGTCCCTATGCAAGTTTTAGTTGTTATTAGGCAAATGATAAAACCAATGGTGGGCCTTGCTGGAGAACTTTATCCTAAAACGAATGATCAGGGGGGGTCCCATATACCCCACATGTGTTAGAAGCGCTCATCAAGGAACATAACACCGGTATTACGGAAACTAGGGTGGCATGAGTGGAACAAAACACCAGGCAAAAGGCCGAGCCTTTCACACACAACCAAGTATATAGATGCATTAATTAAATAAGAGATATTGTGATATCCCATGATATCCATGTCCCAACATGGAACAACCTGCAACTGCACCTGCTGACGAGGACATATATTAGGGATAGGGTAACAGGCCTGACCTACAGACCCTACCCTAGAGTGATAGCCTGGCTTATTAGGGATGATAGACTACTCATATCAATAAGGAATTCCTTCTTTTCTGGGAGCCCATTCGGAAAGAACTCCAAAGTTAAGCGTGCTCAGCTTGGAGTAATTTTAGGATGGGTGACCGACCGGGAAGTTGCTCCCGGGTGCGCATGAGTGAGGACAAAGTGCGCAGGAAAGACTAGTATTGATCCGTGAGGCCAGTCTAGATCTCGCCAGGAGTAACGACCACCGGCGGGTGTGTCCGGGGCGTTACAAGTTGGTATCCGTTGTTATCGTATCAATTCATTCATTCTTTCCAAATCCTACCGGTGTTTCCTCGAAGACTTCGTCAAGTTGGCGCTTTATCTCTCTTAATCTTTTCAAGAAGATTAAGTAGTATGCAAATCCATTGCTTTTCATCAATTTATTTTGATGAAGGATAGACATATCATAATTCTTATTCTTGTCTCATGGAGGTGATTTAATTCCTTCTTCCGGAGTTTGTTCTTGATGAATAAATTCTCGGTTCTAGCTGATCATCTTTCTTTTCCAGAGTTCCAAGTTTTCTCGGTTATCTCATCGTGAAGCTCCATCTAAATCATTGCAAGGCTTCATCATGTTCTTTCAACCTTTCTTTCTATCATCCTTTTATTACCGGAGTTCTTTCTGGAGGCTCTACATGGTGGTTCATCCAAGATTTCTTTCATTCTCGAAGCGTTTGTCAATATTCTTGTTGGAGGAGCTCAAGTATTCTCCTTCTTGCATTCCGAAGTGCAAGTCATTCTCCCTTATCTTTGGTGATGGTGTTATACCATTCTTGATTCATGAGGAGTCTCGAAGAGAAATTGTCAAGAATGATATATTTAAAACCATCATTTCTTTCTCGTAGCTATCTTGGTATAGATTTCACCTAAAGCCTTTCCGATGGATTGTTGCTATTGTGGTGATTATCAATGATCCAAGTTCCCTCTTAAATCATTTCGGTGAAAGAAGTTTTTCATCTCTATGTTGCTCTCAAGCAATCAATTCCTTCCGTAGTGGCAGAATTTCACCTCAAGTTTTGGAGATGTTTTCCATAAGCCTACGACAAGATTATTCTTTCCGTTGTTGATTTTCCAACAAATCCGTTCAATCCTTCTTTGCGAGGATGATTTTCAAATTCAATTGTGGTAGAAGTTGTCATTTGCTTCTCCGTTCGTTTGTTTCCAACGATTTAGCTTCTACTCTATTGTTCTAGAGGCGTTGTGATGTTGCTCTCTTCGAACCATTATGTTTTTTTCGCCAAGATCATGTTATTTCCTTGCTTATCCATTTTACCGGAGCATTATCCTATTTCAAGTTATTTTCATCTTATCAAGCTTTGCTTCTCTTTTCTACCGGAGTGCTGCCCAAATTTTTTTCCTTCACATTAGTTTTCTATCTGGCTTAAAATTGGGTGGTTTCCAATTCTTTCTTGTCCCTTATGTCTTTGCAACCTGTTCTCATGTTCTTCCTTCAGTTCTTTTCTCTCAAGTGCTTTCTACTTCGTTCATCTCTGTGGTATTCTTTCTCTCAAGTTGTTCAACACCTCCGAGGGTTGTTGAATTCACTCATTTGTCAAAGAAGCAACTTTCTTTTACCTCTTCCTCTTCCCCTTCCAGTTCCTTCCTAAGATCTCGGGTCGAGATCTTCTGTTAGTGGAGGAGAGTTGTCACGCCCCGAGACCGATGCTCCAGATGTCTTCCATTTATTCGTCGTCGTTCCCATGTCATTCGCTTGCGTGTTGCACTTGGTCATGTCATCATGTGCATTTCATCCGCATGTTTTCATAAAACTGGCATCCGTTCGTAGTTGGCGTTCTCCCCGTTCCTTCCGTTGTCCGTTTCGAGACCCGACACACGCACGCGACCGCGGCACCTCCGAAATATTATTTTATAAGTGGGATAAAAATGTTCTCGGGATGGGTTGTAAGTTGGCGTGCAGTCTTATTATATTGTAGCCAGACTGCCTGCCAAATTTTGTTCCATTCGGAGGTCGTTTGATGCCCCAACAGATAACTATAGCGGCACTATCGCCGGTCAAAACGTCGGATGTTTCGGTGTTCCGAAACTTGTCACCGGGCCACCCACTTCCCTCTCATCTCATCCCATGGCCTCTTTACACAGCCACACCAGCCCACCTAGCAACCCCCTCTGTTTCGGACCGTCGGATTGTGATCAGAGGGCCCCGAAACTCCCCCTAGACCCCCTCCTGCCTATAAATAGACACCCCCTTATCCAAATCTGGCAACCCTAGCCTTCCTCCTCGAAATCCGCGCCGCCAGCCACTTCCCACCGCTCCTCCGCCGCCACTTGGCACCGCCCGAGCGGGCAGCCGCCACCTGCGCCGCCAGCCGCAGCCAATCCCAAACCGCCACGCGCCCCTGTCCAGCCCTCCTTCGCCGCGGCCCGTCCGAGCCCGCGCGCGGCCCGCGCGAGCCCATCGGGGCCCGACCGCGCCGCCACTTCCCGCAGGAGCTCCTGCCCCGAGCGCCTCGCCTTGTCGCCGGCCACCAAGCTCACCGGAGCCCGACCACGACCCCGCGCCACCGGCGGCCTCGCCCTCGCTGCTCTCGCGCCGCCGCCTCACTGCTCTTGCGCCACCGCACCGCGCGTCGCCCTGCCACCTCGACCCGCCGTCGCCTCGCACCGTGCCAAGTCCAGCCACCGACCCGCTCCGCCCCGTCGCCATCCAGATCCAGCCTTGCCGTGGCCGGATCCACCTCCTCCTCGCCGGCCGCGCCGCCCGACCTTGCCGGCAAGCTGCCCTCGCCGGATCCGCCGTCGTCCTCGTCTCCACCTCGACCGGGACCCCGTCGTCCCAGATCCGCCCGAGCCCTCCAACCAAACGGTCACCCGCACCGCGCCGTCCCGATCCGCCTCGTCCCAGTATCCCCCCGTCCCGATTTCCGCGAGGTGATGATTTCAACAGCATGTATGCATTTTGTGTGGGCTCTATCTTTGTGCATGTTTGTCCGATGGAGATGATCTATATATGTAAATGATCTACTCTCTATGCTGTACATGATGATTGCATTTGCATCCATGTTAGGCTTCATCTACATGTGTTAATCCCTGTTGCAAAAGTGCATCCTGATGTTACTGCAGTAAACTATTAATATTTGTCATTTTGTCATTTTTGTGTGATTTAATGCATGCACCATATGAGCAACTTGTCAACATGACTTTGGAGCATTTTCATGTCTTCTTGCTGCTAGTATTTATTTCATGCCATGATATGCCCTGCTGTGAGTGCCATGAGCTTGTAAACATGCCTAGTTAATGTTGCTGTTCTGAGTAAAAGCTGTCTGTGATAAAACTTGCCAACTTTGCTTGATGGTTGCCACTAATCTATAGCTCATATGCATATGATTCCTTCATGTGATTTGGTCTATGCAATGTGTACTTCGATACAATGCCTTTGGTTGCCATGTAAAGTTCCTGTAGCATGTCTCTTTCTTGCTCTCAAGTTGCCATCATGTTAACTCTACTCATGTATATGCCCTGTTTAGCAGAACATTGCATTTTGCATGGATCATATTGACTTAACCTTGATGCCTATGAACCTGAACCTTAAAGATAATTTGAAGTATGTCATGTCTACTTTAAATGCATATCATGATGATGCCCATCATGTTACTGTAGCTTGTAGTTTCGATGTTTGCAAAGTGCTATGTTTCTGTTTTGGGCAGATTGTTAATATAATTTGTGTTGGTTGTAATTGTTGAACCGTTGCTCCGTCTTGATCATGTTCTATATGAAACTTGCTTAGAATCGTGTGTAGCTTCTCATTTTCATGTTGCATCCTTGATTTGAGTGTTTGTGGATGATGTTTGCATGCATTTTGCATTCTTGCCATGTTAAACTTGTTTAGCTCATATCTTCTAGACCGTACCTCCGAATTAAATGATCTACATATGTAACTTGACTAGAAAAACGTGTAGATCATCATGATGCATGTTAACTTGCTGTTTAACAACTTTAACATTGTGTTTAATTCAGATCAGTACTAATTTCGAAATTTGCATATGGGGATTTTCCGGAATTGTTGTTTGTGTTTCCGGCCTCATTTAAACTTGCCTAGTTGTATGGATTGCGTATGCTTCATCTCTTGCCATGTTTAATAATATTTAATCTTGTCATGCATCATATTTGGAATGTGCATCATGCCATGTTTATGCTTGTGAGTTTACCATATTGTTTGCTTCTTTCCGGTTGTGCTTCTTCTCGATAGTTCTGCTTTCGATGCGATTGTGAGGATTCGTTCGACTATGATTGGTTCTTCATGGACTCGATCTTCTTCCGAGCGGAATTTCAGGCAAGATGATCATGACCTTGGATATCTTTACTATCTTTGCTTGCTAGTTATCTCGTTGCTATCGCTATGTCGCGCTTGCTACCACATATATGTCAGCCTCCCATATGCCATGATACAGCCTCTAACCACCCTTACCCAGCAAACCGTTGTTTGGCTATGTTACCGCTTTGCTCAGCCCCTTTCTTATAGCGTTGCTACTTGCAGGTGCTCTTGCAGGTTGTTCCATGTTGGGACATGGATATGTTGGCATACCACAATATCTCTTATTTAATTAATGCATCTATATACTTGGTATTGGGTGGAAGGCTCGGCCTTTTGCCTAGTGTTTTGTTCCACTCAAGCCGCCCTAGTTTCCGTAATGCTGGTGTTATGATCCATGTTTAGCGTTCCTAACATGCTCAGGGGAATGGGACCCTCTTGACAGTTCGCTTTGAATAACCTCTTACAGCAAGGCCCAACATTGGTTTTAACATTTGCCAACATAATAATATTGAACTAAATAATTAATTGGCATAGGGCGTCATGAACCCGAGGATTCTTTTAATTCCACATAATACAGGTGGGCCAGTGCCGATGGTGTTGGTCCAAAACAGAGTCGTTTGCGGCTTCCCCCGGGGAAACTCGGGTCTCAGTTGCTGTACGTTGTGCTCATCTGGTCGTGGCCTGAGACGAGATACGCGCAGCTACTATCAGGGTGTCGGCACGCCGGGAGGTCTTGCTGGAATTGTGTTACCATTGTCGAAATGTCTTGTGCATCGGGATTCCAAGGATACTTTGGGCTATGTCGAAGTTGAGGTATTTCCACCACAGCTTGTGTAGGCTTATGATGGGCCAGGTTGGAACACCCCTGCAGGGTTAAATCTTACGCGAAGCCGTGCCCGCGGTTATGTGGCGCTTGGATATTTATAACCTCCGGTTGTAGAGAACTCGACACTAAATCCTAATTAAAATACACCAACCGTGTCAGTAACCGTGACCGTATCTTTTCGAGGAAGTTTGAGAAGAGAACACGGTGGGGTTATGTTTGACTCGTAAGTAGGTGTTCAGGATCACTTATTGATCATTTGTAGTTTGTGACCGTTTTGCATAGATGCTCTTCTTATTCTTGTACTCGTAAGTTAGCCACCATATAATGCTTAGTGCTTGCTGCAACCTCACCACCTTACCCTTCCATACCCATTTAAGCTTTGATAGTCTTGCTACCCATGGTTATGGGATTGCTGAGTCCTCGAGGCTCACAGATTACTACAACAACAGTTGCAGGTACAGGTAATGCGATGTCTTGACGTGAGAGCGATGCTTGTTTGCTTTGGAGTTCTTCTTCTGCTTCTTCTTCTTCGTCGATCTGGGGATAGGTTCCTGGTCAGCAGGGTGGATGTCGTTCTTCTTTTCGTTTGTTTTCATCCATAGTCGGATGCTGCCCTTCTGTAAGATGTTTGTTATGTATTGATGTATTCATGTGATGATTGTATGTATTTGTATGTATCCCCATCTATTATGTATGTGGTACGATGTAATGATATCCACCTTGCAAGCGTCTCCAATATGCGGTTTCTACTCTTGGTGGGGCCTCTGAGTTCCTCGAGAATAGGATCGCATATTGGGCGTTACAAGTTGGTATCAGAGCCGACCCTCACGGTTACACGGATGTTTGCGGACAGGTACGCGGTCATGTTGTTCATGACGTTTGTGACCCGTCGTGGCACACGACATGGCACATGTACCTGACTGGATGCACAGACGTATGTGCCAAGAGGGAATGTTCCTGTGGCCCGACGAGGACGTCGGTTCCTCTGAGTGTGGGTGTATGTGATAGCCTGGCTTATTAGGGATGATAGACTACTCATATCAATAAGGAATTCCTTCTTTTCTGGGAGCCCATTCGGAAAGAACTCCAAAGTTAAGCGTGCTCAGCTTGGAGTAATTTCAGGATGGGTGACTGACCGGGAAGTTGCTCCCGGGTGCGCATGAGTGAGGACAAAGTGCGCAGGAAAGACTACTATTGATCTGTGAGGCCAGTCTAGATCTCACTAGGAGTAACGACCACCGGCGGGTGTGTCCGGGGCGTTACACCTAGGGTGCCATACTCCTTATACTGGGCCCCAGGGCCAGACCAGCGGTCAGATGTTCTGCAACCTGACATTCACTCGGAAAGCAATAGACCACTCGGAAGACAACACTTCACTCGACCGGCTTATTTCACTCGGAGTACCTGTCATCACTCGGTCAGAGAAGACCAGGAGACTCTCCAGGAATGCAACAGCCAGGACGTGTGTCCACCCTCATCAAGTGTAGTTAGTGCGCCCTTACCAGTAACTGGCGCTCTTAAACCCCATCTTTAACCCTTGGTTATGGCGGCATTCATGGGGGCTTGGCGGACTCTATATAAGTCACCCCTCAGCTCCATGATAAGGGTTCGCATCTTCTGTAATCTATACACTCAATCAACAGCTCCAGAGCACCGAGACGTAGGGCTATTACCTCCACCGTGAGGGGCCTCAACTCGTAAATCCGAGTGTAACAACTGTGTCGTAGCTAGGCTCTGCCCTCTAATCCGTATCCCCATACACTACTATCAGACTTATACCCACGACAGTTGGCGCCCACCGTGGGGCGGCGTCTAGCGACTTCCGATGTAGTTGCGTTTTTCCCACCATCATCATGGTTTCCGGCGCGGCGGACTGACTCTTGGCGGCGAGATCCGTTTTGGCATCCTCAGTTTCGTCGCTGACGATTCGGCGTGGCTTCAGGAAGTCCCGCTGGATGTTGAGGCGTTACGCATCCGCGGCGCAGCACACTTCCGCATGAGTACCTTCGGCATGTTTCTTCGACAAACTTTAACACCATACCAGTCGGCGCCTCGTCGCTTCACCAGCCATCGTCGCAAGCGTTCCGAATGGTCACGACTTCAGAAGTGGATCAAGCACGCGGTGGCCCTTCAGGTTGCGGCCCCGCAAGTCGTGGCAATCAAGCCCGATGAGCCCGTCCTAGATTCGTTCGCCTCCTTGCATGAGGACTCAGAAAAGCTTATCCGAGTGCAAGAGCAGCGATCCCGCTGCGGAGATGCTGATGGCCGATTCCCCGCCCAGTCCGTCTGGGTACACCCACGGCGGTGCGGGTGGCCCATCACGTGTCGACCTTGACGGTGGCGGAGACTGTCACGCCGACGAGTATTACCCCCAACCTCTCACTCAGCAGCAGAGGGAGGAACCGGAATGCAGAAACGAGCAGGCCCTCCGGATACCCATCGTCGGGACGACTCCCGAGGCTCAGGCTTTGGAGGCTGCGCGCCAGGACAATTTGACTGAGCGCAGTCGTCTGGAGGCGCTCCAGAAATCACTCGACGATCGTGTCCACCAACAGCATCAGCCCAGTTCCAGTCATCAACAGCGGCAGTTGTTTTCAAATGACCCGCAACATAATTTCCAGGTATTTCACACTCCCGTTTAGAATTTGGTGGCGGCCACTCGGATAGCAGATTCCATCCAACCGTCTTGATCTGAGGCAGGAGAGGGTCTACGGTAGATCCAGGCCTTACTCAAGGCGGCTGAAGAGCAGAATTCAGCGGTGTCCCAGTCGCGCAACAGGATTCAAAGCAGATCCGTCAGGGCTGACACCTTCCAGTCGGCCCACAGCTCGGTGACCCCGAGAAGAAACAGACACTCCCATCAGCAGCGAAATGACCAAGGCCACCACCAAGATCAGTACTCGGAGCAGGGTCGCGGTCAGCATTCGCCTCTGCGGCGTCAGGATGATCGTCGCCGTATGCCGACGCCCCCTCCGCGGGATGGCTCGTACGTGCCCCGGCCATACGATGTCAGACGCCCTTACGACAATGATCGAAGGGTCAGCCCTCCTCGCCATGGTGACGGTTATCGCCAGAGAGAACCGGTCGACCTCCGTGACCCATAGTTCAATGCGAGATCCGTACTCGCTCAGAATCTGGTCGACAGAGGCAGAGCCTACAGAGAGAGCTTGGACAGGGATCGTTCGAGTGGAAGTGGAGTCTTCGTCTCTGGGCCCAAGTATTTCAATAGAGCAATCAGGGCCACAGAGATTCCACCTAACTTCAGATTGGCGACTGGAGTGAGTAAATTCACCGGTGAGTCCAAGCCGGAGATGTGGCTAGAGGATTATCGAGTGGCTGTTTAGATTGGAGGGGGTAACGATTTTGTGGCTATGAAACATTTGCCCTTGATGTTGGAAGGGTCAGCCCGGGCTTGGCTCAACCAGCTCACTCCGGCTAGCATCTACTGCTGGGAAGATCTAGCTCGAGTGTTCATCAAAACATTCGAAGGCATGTGCAAGTGCCCTGCCGGGTTGACTGAGTTGCAACATTGTGTGCAGAAGCCGAATGAAACCTTGAGGGAGTACATTCAGCATTGGACAACTTTGCATCATGTGGTTGAGAACGTCACTGAACACCAAGCCGTCTGCACCTTCAAGGCAGGAGTCAGATATCGAGAGCTCATCCTGAAGTTCAGTCAGTCGGGATCTTTGACCATGAGCCAAATGATGGAGATCGCCGCTCGGTATGCGAACGGAGAAGAGGAAGACCATCTTCGTAACGGTAAGGGAAAGGCTAGCGAGCCCAGCCCTGAAAACAACAACCCTAGTTGGAAGCTGAAGCGCAAAGCTGACGGATCGGCTCAGGCTGAGGCCGCCACTCTGGCTGGACAAGCCAAAAACAAGGGGAAGGCTAAAGAAAAGTGGATCCAGAGGAAACAGAAAGATCAGTCGGGCCAGGATGTCCTCGATTTGCCGTGCCACATTCATACCAAAAAAGATGAAGAGGGCAATCTGATATTGCCCAAGCATACCACTCGACAGTGCAGATTGCTGATACAGCAGTTCCGGGAGAGTTAGTTGAGTGAAAAAAGTCCAGACGATGTTGATGATGAAGAAAAAAATGAAGCTTATCCTAGTGACAACGCGACTCTGATGATCTTTGTAGATGTTGAGAGCAAGAGCCAACTGAAGGTCATCAACCGGGAAGTAAACATGGCCATGCCAACGATGAAAAAATTTCTGAACTGGTCGAAGACCCCGATCACCTTTGATCAGTCGGACCACCCGGCTTACATTGCCACCCCAGGGCGGCAGGCGCTGGTGGTAGATCCTGTCGTGGGAGGCGTTCGGTTGCGTAAGGTCCTCATGGACGGTGGAAGCGGCTTGAACATACTCTACGCTGAGACCCTTAAGGGGATGGGCATCCTGATGTCCCGTCTCAGCGAGAGCAGTATGCAGTTCCACGGAGTGATCCTTGGCAAGAAAGCAAAGTCACTCGGGCAGATCGCCCTGGATGTGGTCTTTGGAGACGAAAAGAACTTCAGTAAAGAAAGGCTAACCTTCGAAGTGGTCGACTTCCACAGTGCCTACCATGCCATCCTTGGTCGGCCGGCCTACGCATGCTTCATGGCCCGCCCATGTTATGTGTATCTTAAGCTAAAGATTCCCGGCCCCAAAGGTGTGATCACAGTCACTGGCAATAGGCAGCGCGTGGAAGAGTGTTTGCAACAAGGGTCCAAGATTGCTGATGAACAGATGGCTATGGTGGAGTTGGAAGAATACAAGAAAACCGCCGATCCGAGTGATCTGCTACGCTCCAAGAAGCCAGCTGCGGAGTCTGTGTTCCAGTCAGCCGGTGAGACAAAGCCTGTGCACGTTCATCCGGAAGATCCCAATGCTGCACCCACCAACATCTCGACGACACTCGACAACAAATAGGAAGCCGCGCTCATCCAGTTCCTCCGTGAGAACTAGGACATCTTCGCATGGAAGCCATCCGACATGCCGGGTGTACCCAGGGAACTGGCTGAGAACCGTTTGCGAGTCGACCCGAAAGCCAAACCTGTGAAGGAACATCTTCGTCGTTCCGATACACAGAACAGGAAGGCCATTGGCGAA
The DNA here is from genome assembly GCA_039707655.1 of Elymus sibiricus. Lineage (NCBI taxonomy): Eukaryota > Viridiplantae > Streptophyta > Magnoliopsida > Poales > Poaceae > Elymus > Elymus sibiricus. Next base: position 200,717,281 of record CM077674.1, on the reverse strand, counting down.
GAAGTTGCTCAGCTCCTGGCAGCCGAGTTCATCCGTGAGGTGTACCACTCCGAGTGGCTCGCCAACGTCGTCATAGTTCCTAAGAAAGATAAGTCTCTCCGGATGTGCATCGATTTCAAGCACATCAATCGGGTCTGTCCCAAGGATCATTTCCCGCTCCCCCGTATAGATCAGATCATAGATTCCACCGCGGGATGTGAGCGACTGTCTTTTCTGGATGCATACTCCGGGTACCACCAGATCTGACTGTATGGGCCAGACGAAATAAAAATAGCTTTTATCACCCCATTCGGGTGCTTCTGCTATATCACCATGCCATTCGGTCTCAAGAATGCCGGTGCCACTTTCATGCGCATGGTCCAAAAGTGTTTACATATGCAGATCAGTTGGAACATCGAGGCATACATGGACGACATAGTGGTCAAGTCCAGAAAAGGTTCCGACCTGCTGGCTGACCTAGCTGAGACTTTCGCAAATCTGCGGAGGTATGATATTAAGCTGAATCCAGCAAAATGCACTTTTGGAGTGCCAGGAGGCAAGTTACACGGATTCCTCATTTCCGAACAAGGGATAGATGCCAATCCTGAGAAGATCGGTGCAATAGTATGAATGAAACGTCCAGAATGGCTTCATGATGTACAGAAGCTCACGGGTTGCCTCGCAGCTCTGAGTCGATTCATCTCCCGCCTTGGTGAGAAGGCACTGCCCCTATACCGATTGATGAAAAAGTCTGATTCGTTCGAGTGGACTACTGAAGCACAAGCAGCGTTTGTTGAGCTCAAAGCCCTGCTTTCCACCCAGCCGGTGCTCGCCGCTCCGAACAGCAACGAGTCGTTGCTCTTGTACATTGCGGCCACTGGTCAAGTTGTCAGCACCGTCCTCACCGTCGAGCGAGAAGAAGAGGGCAAAGCTTACAAAGTTCAACGCCCAGTCTATTGCATTTCTGAAGTTCTGACTTCGTCCAAGCAGAGGTATCCTCATTATCAGAAGCTCGTCTATGGCATCTACCTGACTATGAAGAAAGTAGCCCATTACTTCCAAGAGCACATCGTGTCAGTTGTCAGCGACGCCCCACTGTCTGAGATCATGAACAATCAGGATGCGACTGGTTGAGTGGCGAAGTGGGCTATCGAGCTCCTGCCCCTGGACATCAAGTTCGAGGCGAAAAAAGCGATCAAGTCCCAAGCATTAGCTGATTTCTTAGCCGAATGGACAGAACAACAGCAGCCGGCTCAAAGTCACCCGGAACACTGGACCATGTTCTTTGATGGTTCCAAGATGCTGAATGGTTCAGGAGCCGGAGTAGTGTTTGTGTCTCCAAAGGGCGATCGACTCAGTTATGTTCTGTAGATCCACTTCGATTCCTCCAACAATGAGGCCGAGTATGAAGCGCTCCTTTATGGTCTATGTATGGCCATCTCACTCGGCGTCTGATGCCTGATGGTCTACAGAGACTTAGATCTAGTTGTGAATCAAGTAATGAAGGAGTGGGACATCAGGAGCCCTGCTATGACAGGATATTGCAACGCGGTGAGAAAGCTGGAGAATAAATTCGATGGACTGGATCTGCATCACATCCCTCGAGCCAAGAATCAAGAGGCAGACGATCTGGCAAAGATCGGGTCCACTCGGAAACCTATACCCAGTAATGTGTTCCTCGAGCATTTGCGTTCCCCGACAGTGAAAGAAGATCCCTTCACTAAAGAGCCCCAGCAAGTGGTCGGTCCCTCCGATTCAACAGAAATCGAGGTCCCAGCAGTCAATGACTTGGTCATGGAGGTCCTGGCAATCACGCCCGACTGGACAGTGCCGTACATTGCGTACCTGCTCAGACAGGAGCTTCCGGAGGATGAAGTCGAGGCCTGCCAGATTGTTCGCAGGTCCAAGACCTTTACGGTGATGGGCGATCAGTTGTAGAGAAAGAGCGTCACCGGTGTGACTCAGCGCTGCATCTCTCCGGAGGAAGGTCGACTGATCTTGGAGGAGATTCACTCGGGAACTTGCGGACACCACGCGTCCTCTCGGACAATCATGGCTAAAGCTTACCATGCCGGCTTCTTCTAGCCATGTGCCAATGAAGCTGCCCAGGAGATAGTCCAACACTGCGCCGGGTGTCAATTCTATGCAAACTTATCACACAAACCCGCGTCTGCTCTGAAGACGATCCCACTCGTCTGGCCATTTGCAGTCTAGGGACTCGACATGGTGGGGCCCCTCTGAATAGGGGCGAGTGGATTCACCCACTTGCTGGTTGCAGTTGACAAGTTCACTAAGTGGATCGAAGCCAAACCCATCAAGAAGCTAGACTCTCGTACGGCAATCAAGTTTATGAAAGAGATAGTCTTCAGATATGGCGTGCCCCACTCCATCATTACCGACAACGGCTCAAACTTCGACTCAGAAGAGTTCAGAGCGTTCTGTGCCACCCAAGGCACCCGGGTCGACTATGCATCCCTAGCTCACCCACAGTCGAATGGACAAGCTGAGAGAGCGAATGGACTGATCCTTCAAGGGTTAAAGCCCCGACTCATGCGTGATTTGGAGCATGCAGCCGGAGCCTGGGTCACTGAATTGCTGTCAGTTCTGTGGGGCCTGAGGACGACCCCCAATCGGTCTACCAATCGCACTCCCTTCTTCATGGTGTACGGAGCTGAAGTTGTCCTGCCGAGTGACCTGCTCAACAATTTGCCCCGAGTGGAACTATACTTCGAAGCTAAAGCAGAGCAGGCGCGGCAAGACGCCGTTGATCTCTTGGAAGAGGAGAGGGAGATGGCTCTTATCCGTTCAGCCACCTATCAGCAGAACCGACGACGTTTTCACGACAGGCACATCAGGGATCGGGCCTTTCAGGAAGGTGATCTTGTGCTCCGAGTGGATCAGCAGCGACCTCACAAGCTTGCTCCTGCGTGGGAAGGTCCTTTTATCGTGTCAAAGGTTCTGTACAACGGAGCATACCGCCTGTACAACCTTCTAAAGCAAGTAGACGAGCCCCGCGCTTGGAATGCCGACTTGCTTCGATGATTTTATACTTGATATTGAGATGTAATAAAATCACTCGAGTGATGTTTGATGAATAAAAGCATGACTTTTTCAGTACTACATTGAGTTCGCTCGTACGCATTCTCTGGCTTACGACCCCCAGTGGGTGTACGCCTTTTAACTTAGCCGCGAACCAGCTTTCACCTAAGTTAAAAACGACTCCGAGTGACGAGCGTCCCTCTCACTCGGGGGCTTAGCTGCGAACCCGCTTTTACCTAAGTTAGAAAACGACTCCGAGTGATGAGCGTCCCTCTCACTCGCGGGCTTAGCTGCGAACCTGATTTCGCCTAGGTTAAAAAATGACTCCGAGTGACAAGTGCCCCTCTCACTCAGGGGCTTAGCTGCGAACCCGCTTTTGCCTAAGTTAAAAAATGACTCCGAATGACGAGCGTCCCTCTCACTCGGGGGCTTAGCTGCGAACCAGCTTTTGCCTAAGTTAAAAACGACTCCGAGTGACGAGCGTCGCTCTCACTCGGGGGCTTAGCTGCGAACCAGCTTTCGCCTATGTTAAAAACGACTCCGAGTGATGAGTGTCCCTCTCACTCGGGGGCTTAACTGCGAACCAGCTTTAGCCTAAGTTAAAAATGACTCCGAGTGACGAGCGTCCCTCTCAGTCGGGGGCTTAGCTGCGAACCAGCTTTCGCCTAAGTTAAAAATGACTCCGAGTGACGAGCGTCCCTCTCACTCGGGGGCTTAGCTGCGAACCCGCTTTCCCCTAAGTTAAAAAACGACTCCGAGTGACGAGCGTTCCTCTCACTCGGGGGCTTAGCTGTGAACCCGCTTTCGCCTAAGTTAAAAAATGACTCTGAGTGACGAGCGCCCCTCTCACTCTGGGGCTTAGCTGCGAACCCGCTTTTGCCTAAGTTAGAAAACGACTCCGAATGAAGAGCGTCCCTCTCACTCAGGGACTTAGCTGCGAACCAGCTTTCGCCTAAGTTAAAAAAAGACTCCGAGTGAAGAGCGTCCCTCTCACTCGGGGGCTTAGCTGCGAACCAGCTTTCGCCTAAGTTAAAAATGACTCCGAGTGATGAGCATTCCTCTCACTCGCGAGCTTAGCTGCGAACCAGCTTTCGCCTAAGTTGCACGCATCCAAAGACTCGAAAGAAAGCATTCGAATAACTTCAGAAGTTCAAGAGTAAATGTGAGTACTCGGGCCCGAAGCCCGAAAGAGTTTAACAGATACAAATCCACTCGGCATACCGAGGCAAATGGGTAAAGCTTAAAGTTTTTCTCATGCTCCAGAGGGGCTGGCCGGCTCGACGAAGGCATCCAGGTCGATGCCATCTATAATCCGAGTGGCTGCCTCTATGAAAGTCTCCATGAAGTCTTCAAACTTGAGCTTCTTCGTGTTGGCGACCTGGAGAGACTTTAACTTCTCTTCCTTTGTGTCCTTGCAATGTACACGGACAAGAGAGAGGGCCACGTCGGCCCCGCAGCGGGCAGCTAACTTCTTCCATGCTTGCACTCGGCTAGGTATCTGAATGAGATGAGTCATCATTGCTTCCAGATCAGTCTCAAATGTGTCTTCTGGCCACAATTCCTTGTCGATCCTTCCGAGTGCGCCCCGCAGACGGACGATGTACCCCAGGGCGTCGTCAAGGCGAGATTCGAGTCGCAGGATGCCTAGGGCGGCCTTGTCACCGACGAGTGATCTGGTAGGATCCAGGTCCCTCTCAATTCTATCAGTCTCCAGCTCGAAGTCACGGCAATACTCTGTGAACAAAGAAAGGAGAGAGACGAGTATCAGCATGCATGAAGTTCACTCGGAAATAAGTCAAAACTCGCTCGGATGATACAAGTTACCTGCAAGCTTGGTGTACATCTCCTCCATGAAGTCTTCTATATACTTTTCCAGATATTCCAGAAAACTCGCTCAAAGTTTTCTTCTCTTACTCGTAAGCATTCGCCTGAGTCTTGAACTTGCCGTCCCACTCGGCTTGCTGCTTCTTGAGCTCAGCCACTTCCTTCTTCGCCTCCTCAACGGCGGTCCTCAGTGACTTGTTCTCCCCTTCGAGCTTCTCGAATGAGGCCAATTTCTCTTCGGCGGCCTTGGTCTTCTCCCTCGCCACCTTTTTCCCCCTCCAGCTCATTGTCCTTATTTTCGAGTGCCTGCTTCATAGTTTCTAAAGAAATAGAAGTCCTGAGCCGCACTTGGAGTCGATGGTTTTCACTACGCACATCTGTTCGAGTAGAGTCACTCAGTTCAAAGAATGGAGAAAAGTGGAAGCAGAATGCTCGGTAGCTGAGGCTTACCTCCCATGTTCTTCCGCTCCACTTGGACGCGAGCTACGTTCCTCTTCTCCACCTCCAAGTCCAGTCGGAGCTGATTCGTCTCCTTCTCCAGTGACACATACAGAGCCCCAAGCTCACAGGTTCTCTGAAACACAAGAGAGAGCAGACCAGTTAATGATAAGAAGTACTCCGAGTGCCCAGACACCAGCACTCCTGAGAGGAACAAGCTTGACCAATACCAGATTCTGAAGTACCCTTTGACACAAGCTACTAACATAATTCACTCGTTCAATAGAAGGAGGTTCGGTTCTATCAGACTCCCACCAACTTCCTGCAGTTGACGGCAGTCTCGGGGACTACACCCAGTGGGTGCACTCAGCGTGCCCCCACTGGAATGGTATCCACTCGAAACGGTCCGCCCGATCCGAGTGACGGCCAAACAAACAAACAAAAAAGAGACAAGTTCTAAGACTCCCACCGACTGCCTGCAGTCGACGGCAGTCTCGGGGACTACGCCTAGTGGGTGCACTCAGCGTGCCCCCACTGGAATGGTATCCACTCGGAACGGTCTGCCCGATCCGAGTGATGGCCAAACAAACAAAAGAACAAGTTCTAAGACTCCCGCCGACTGCCTGCAATCGACAGCAGTCTCGGGGACTACAACTAGTGGGTGCACTCAGCGTGCCCCCACCGGACGACACACCTAGTGGGCGTACCGAACATTTACCGACTGGAACTCCTACAGAAGAAAAACTAATTGGAGATCAACTTACAAGAGCACTTACTCGAACATTCGCCTGGAGAGCAGCACTGGCATCATACGCCAACTTGCCAGCTTCACACATCTCCTTCAGATGCTGGGTCATCAGGTCCGCCTGGATCATCGCCTCCATGCTGGCTCCAGCTTGGTCCTTTGGCACTCTATGTAGATTGAATATATTGACGAGAGGAGTCGGAGCCGAGAACAGGGCAGTCGATGAGGCCACGACAGGGCCAGCACCGTCCTGAGAAGAACCTTGCCCCAGAGGCACGGTCACGTTAGGCGCACGGAGAACTTGAGGTGCTTTGCTTGGTGGTGTCTTCTGTGCGGTGGTCTGAGAGGCAGTCGGGGCTGCGGTCCCTTTCTCGGTGTCCTTCCATGGCAGTCCTTCATCGTCGTCCGCGACGTGGATGATCTCTGCAAGCGCTACGTCCACTCGACACAATCAGTCACGACACACAATTCAGTCGGATCACAGATCGAAGTAAACAACAAAATCATCGCTACCTTTCTGAGAGGTGGCCACGTCCGCTGACTTGGCTTCGATGCGGTCTCCGTCGATCTGCATGGGAGACGTCGTCAAGGTAGTAGCTCTGGTTCATAAGTTTCACTCGGTTAGAAAGGCCCAGAAGTTCACAGAGACAGAAAGGACAGACGCGGCACTCACGTTGAGGAGACAGGCACGATAACCTTGATCCTGGGTAGAGCCTTCCGAGGCCTGGGCGAAGCGACCTTGAGCTGCTTGGCGGCCTTCTCCGTCGGCTCCGGCGTCGATGTCCGAGTGTGCTTCGGGTTCTTAACACTCGAGGTCGCCGTCTTCCCTGGGCCAGCACTCGGATCTTGAGTCTGCTTGGAACGGTGCTCAGCGCGCATCTCTGGGGACGAAGAAGACTCAACCTCGTCGCTTCCTTCCGAGTCTTCGTTTACCTCCTCGCTATCCTTCGCGTCGCTATCCTCGACGCTGCCATGGTCGCTCTCCACGTCCCCGGCAAGGTGTTCTCCATTTGGCACAGGCGAGAGCATCTTCTAGAAATCCTGCAAGACACGAAGAACAGAGGCAGTCAGATCATTCAGTTCACTCGGATAATTTGCACGTAAAAAATTCACTCAGAAATGCGTGTCACACCTCTGACGGTTGGTGCGCGGCGTCGTAGGGCGGGATCCGTCTTGACCCTCGTGGATTGTCGCGTGCGCAAGTGATGCATCTGAGCCATTGCTCCACCATCTCCTCATCAACGTCCTCCGGATGCACTCGGGTCGAGTCGTTGGCCCCGACGTACTACCACATGGGATGGGCCCGCTCCTGCAGCGGCTGGATCCGCCGACTGAGGAAGACCTCCAGAAGATCCAGCCCGTCACTCCACCCTGAATCAGACCAACTACAGCGGTCACCAAGATCCCCACTTATGTCTTCTCCTCCTTATCAACCGTTAGCGAGGGAGGAGTCTTGACTCTCTCGGACGTGTAGGGAGGAAGACCAGTCGACGAACCGGCGCAAGGAATGTCATCACAATAAAACCAGGTCGACTGCCAACCTCTAACTGACTCGGGAAAAGTCATAGCGGGGAACGCACTCCTACCCCTCATCTGGATACCTAAGCCGCCGCACATCTGGGTCACATGGGTTCTCTCTCCCTCAGGATTAGCCTTTTTTACCGACTGAGAACGACATGTGAAGATATGCTTGAACAGCCCCCAGTGCGACTGGCAGCCTAAGAAGTTTTCGCACATGGAAATAAATGCGGCAAGATACGCTATGGAATTCGGAGGAAGATGATGGAGTTGGGCAAAGAAAAAGTTCAGGAAGCCGCGGAGGAAAGGATGGGGTGGCATAGAGAAACCTCTCTCCACGTGAGTAGTGAGGAGCACGCGCTCCCCGGGGCACGGCGTAGGCTCGATCTCCCCCTCCTCCGGCAGCCTCCAGCACCCGTTGCGCACCAGCCCGTCAACGACGAGCCCACTGATATCCTCCGCCGTGGTGGTCGGTGGGAGCCAATCGCCTTGGATCCACCCGTGCAGGGGCGTGACCCTGGAGCTCGGCGCCTTCTTCGCCTTCGTCGCTTTCTTTGCTCGCTCCAGCTTCACCGTCTTGTCTTTTGCCATCGCCGCAGAGTACACCGGCGCCGAAGCGGATTTGCGCAGGGTGGGGTGTGGAGGAGAAGATTGGGAGACTGGAGGAAATGAGGAAAAGGGGATCTGGCTCTTTTCCTCCCTCTCCGACGCGGCGGCCCTTTATACCACCACTCGCTCTGCCCGCCAATCCTCACCAGTGATTCGTGGGCCCACAGATCCCCTCAAATCTCGCCGGCGGAGATCCAGTGGTACGTGGCGGAAAGTGGGGCGAAAATCAAGGCGTCACACCCCACTTTCCCCACTCACCGCGTCGCAACCGTTTGCGCATGCTCATATCTGATTTTCAATCCCGCGAAATCCGGGATCCAGCAATCCGATTGCTCGTCCTTTAAAGGCATTCCAAAAATGCTCGGATCTATTCCGTCACCCGACGCGCAATGACTCATTTCACTCGGATGGAGACATTTCACGCCTAGCTCGAGATCGCAATGAGACTTTCACTCGGACATCATACGGTCCAGAATCCGTCAAGGTATCATGCGAAGGCAAGGCCGTCGAATGTCCAGTAGGAGTTCTTGAGTGCCCCCGTAGCGCTCAACTCACCTGGGAATTCGTCTTGGCTCGACCCGCTTAACCTCGACCGATTTGGGGGCTAATGACGAGGACATATATTAGGGATAGGGTAACAGGCCTGACCTACAGAACCTACCCTAGGGCGCCATACACCTTATACTGAGCCCCAGGGCCAGACCAGCGGGCAGATGTTCTGCAACCTGACATTCACTCGGAAAGCAATAGACCACTCGGAAGACAACACTTCACTCGACCGGCTTATTTCACTCGGAGTACCTGTCATCACTCGGTCAGAGAAGACCAGGAGACTCTCCAGGAATGCAACGGTCAGGACGTGCGCCCACCCTCATCAAGTGTAGTTAGTGCGCCCTTACCAGTAACTGGCGCTCTTAAACCCCCTCTTTAACCCTTGGTTATGGCGACGTTCATGGGGGCCTGGCGGACTCTATATAAGTCACCCCTCAGCTCCATGACAAGGGTTCGCATCTTCTGTAATCTATACACTCAATCAATAGCTCCAGAGCACCGAGACGTAGGGCTATTACCTCCACCGTGAGGGGCCTGAACTCGTAAATCCGAGTGTAACAACTGCGCCGTAGCTAGGCTCTGCCCTCTAATCCGTAGCCCCATACACTACTGTCAGACTTATACCCACGACACCTGCAACTAGCACGCTATAAGAGGGGCTGAGCAAAGCGGTAACATAGCCAAACAACGGTTTGCTGGGATGGTGGAAGGTTAGAGGCTGTATCAGGGCATTTTGGGAGGCTGACAAACAAGTGGTAGATAGTCAGACATAGCGATAGCATCGAGACAACTAGCCAGCAAAGATAGTAGAGATATCCAAGGTAATGGTCATCTTGCCTGGAATCCTGCTAGGAAGAAGATCGAATCCATGAAGTAGTCGAACGGAACGTAGTCGAACGAATCCTCACACTTCACAACGTATCTAGACTATCGAGAAGAAGCACAACCGGAAAGAAGCAGACAACATGGTAAACACACAAACATAATCATGGCATACTGCACAATCAAGTATGATGCATGTCCGGTTTAATGAGGCATGGTATGGCAAGATGCAACAACCAAATACTACACATTAAGAGTTGCATATTGACGAAACTCCACAACAATTATTTAGTTCAATCCCATTTATGCTACTCATCAATATTAAATGTTGTTAAACATGTCAAGAGATGAAGCATAGTCAATCTACCTATCTAGGCAATTTAAATGAGGCCAGAAATAACACAAAACAATTCCGGAAAATCCCCATATGTAAATTTCGAATTTGGTACTGTTCTGAATAAAACACCATTTTAATGTTATTAAACAGCAAAAGAAAGTGCATCATGATAATCTACACAATTTTCTACCCCATTTACATATAAAGTTTATTTAATTCGGAGTTACGGTTAATTAGTTACGAAATAAACCATTTTAGCATGTCATTTATGCAAATTAATGCAGACAGCAATTTTAAACATTTTTAACATGGATGAAAGTTGGATATTGTGAAAGTACATGAAATTCCAAGCAAGTTACATATATGGCATGTTTTATTTGGATGCATGGATATTTAATTATTAGCATTTCAAAACAGTGGCAATTCTGTAAATATGCATGTCCAGGAATAATTGGCAAAATCGAAGGAGCTGAAAAAAAAACTACACGGACCGAAACAGATCACTAACGGGCTTCACAGGGTGGGCGTCAAATATCTATACAGCGCACAGAGCGAAGGATAGGTTGCAGATGCTCACAGAGGGTTTTTGGATCGGTCGGTGCAGCGAACAAGGAGATCCCGTTTGGCTCGAGGAACGGCACGGTCCCGGTGGAGAAGTGAACGACGCGGTGCCGGGACGAAGATGGGGATGGCGCGGCGCAGGGAGGAGGACGTGCAAGGGGCTCTGTTCGGTTCGAGGAACAGCGCGGTTTCGGCGCGGACATGGACGACGCGGTCCAGGCGCGAGGCAGGGGAGCGAGCGACCGACAGCAGGGCAGCGGCAGCGCGATGCTGGACTTGGCGAAATCCGGGACAGCAGAGGTCGGGGATGGAACGGATCAGAACTCTGGGTGCTAGATCTGGCCGGAGTAGGGGCGGAGGCGACCTGTAGAGGCCGACGGCAGCTGTACTTGGAGGAGCATGGGGCGGCCATGGCGTCTTGTGGGAGCTCCTGTAGAGGGAGAGAGGGATCGTGAGAGAGAGAGGAGGAACAAGGAGAACTTGGAGATAGGGAGAGAAAGGGGCGGCCGGGCACTCATCTCCGGCGAGGGAGGCCGGCGGTGGTAGAGGTGCTGCGCTCGGGGAGGAGCGAGGCTCTAGAACGGGAGCTCCTCTCCCGATCGCGTTTGGAGGAGAAGGCACAGGCGTGCGGGGCGGCGACTAGTCGCCGGAGGCAGAGCCGAACGGCGAGGCGAGGCAAAGTCTCGTTCCCTCAATCCAGATCGGGATCGAGGAGGCAGCGGGCTGCGGGAGGCAGGCTGGGCGACGTACGGGCGGCGGCGGAGTTCGGGCCCGGGCGGGCCGGATCTGGGCCCCGCGGGCCTAGCGCGTGGGAGGAGGTGTCTAGAGCCACTTGGCTGCGGAGGAGAGGTGGTAGGTGGCTGGCGACGGTGCGGAATTTGAGGTAGATGGCTAGGGTTCCGAAAATGGAGGGGCTAGGCCTACTTTTATAGGCAGGAGGACTAGATGGAGGGGTTTTGGGGTGTTTCGGGGCTGTTCGATCTTGATCAGACGGTCTAAAACAAAGGGGGCTTAGGCTAGGTGGTGGTGAGCTGTGTAGAGTGTCTTGGAGTGAGATGAAAACATGTGGATGCAATGCGCATGATGACATGATGAAATGCAACAAACAATTAAATCACACGGCGACAACAAAAAACATGGAAAGCATCTGGAGTATCGGTCTCGGGCTGTCACAACACTTCCCCACTTACAACAGATCTCGCCCGAGATCTTAGAATGAGAAGAGGAAGAGGACGAGGTAAAAGTTAGTTGCTTCTATGACAAACAAGCAAAGCCAAAGAGCCTTGGAAGGTTAAATAACTTGAAGAGATGACAAGACGGAGATGAACGAAATTGAAAACACTCCGATAGACAAGAGGAACAAGGAATACGAACGAAAGAATCAAGAGCTCAAGGGACAAGATAGATTTTGAAACCACTCTGATTAAACGAGATAGACCCGGAAAAAGAATGAAAGAAATCGGACACACTCCGGTAAAATGGATAAGCAAGGAAAAGAATATGATCTTGGCTGTGGCACCCCGGCTAAGAGAGACCGGAACACCCCGTATTCCAGCCCAGAGATCAAGTCTTCTGGAATACGGCACTGCTTGGCATAGAACAAATCAGCTCTTTATTACAAATAACACGGGTACAAGGATCCAAGATAACAAAGCTTACAGGGGCACGACGACACTTCGCCTGCTAAGGTAGTTCTATGCTAGCAGCGGAACATCTCGAAGCGGAATAATTTCTAGCAGCGGAACAACGACGACGATGATGAACTCCACTCTGCAGGGACTCTGGCTGGGACGTATCCTAGAGCGAAACCTCGGGATCCTCGACAAACAAGCAAACACGGCATCACCTGCAATCTGGCATGATATGCCAGGTGAGTACTTTGAATGTACTCGCAAGCTCACAGCAACCAAAGCAATCAAGACAAACAACAGCATGGCATTTACAGGTTAATCATCAAAGATGAACATGATACTACTCGAACATCATGAGCATGGCAACAACATGAACATGGCAACAACATGAACATGGCAACGACATGAACATGGCAACAACATGAGCATGGCAACAACTTGAGCATGGCAACAACATGAGCATGGCATGTAAATATAATTCATGAACATGATGATACTAGCATGCAAGGGGGGTCGACGTTTAAGGTCTCATGGACCAAATTACTCTGCTCGGAGGTTATCTTGTAACCACAAACTTACCATCAAGATCATCACATGACCACACAGAGCTTGATCTATACCTGTGATCATCGCATGACCACATAAAGATCAACCAACTTCTTTGCTCATCGAACTGGGGTTGTTTATTATTCAGATTATTATTTCTGTTGACCCATAGTGTGACCTACTACGAACTATGTCCATGACAGAGGACGTGGCTATCGATAGATTATACACTCTGCAGAGGTTAGTACACTGTACCCACACTACGGAACTCATGGCCTCGTGCTCCCATTCGGGTGGACCAACGACGTTCCGACAAAACCAATCTATTGCATGACACTCTCCCGGCCACTCCGACAAACTCCCCTTTGGGCTATGTCCTGGGTGACCCCGGTGTCAACATGTGACACCTGCCACCTCTGTGGCTGCCACCGTCGTGGCCAAACAAAACTGTCCCAATCGGGGACCTCGGTATACCATCAAAACTCGGGTCCTCAAGGCTTATGGTAGCCTACCTGATCAGGGTAGCGCGCACCCATAACCTTCCCTAGTAGGAGGCACCGGCGAGAGGCATGACAATAGACTGCATTAGGGCCTCCCCATCCAGGCAAGTGTGGTTCCACTGGTGAGCTCGATTCGGTGGCACCATGACTCAGCCAACAGATTTGTTCAAGTTTGATTAATGTCAGGTTCAACTTGAATAGTGATGAGCTGAGTCATAATGAAATAACAATGCATATGAGCATGACAACAGTGTAACCATGGATGGGAAACATAACTATTTAACAATATAGCAGCAACAATGATAAATCATTTAGTCTATGGGATGCAAATGAGCATGGTATAACGATGATCACGAATATCACAAGTAATTTCATAACCAACCGATAACTATTCATATGAGCATATTATTATCAATAGCATCGGGAATGATTACAAGAATAAAACATGATAAGAATATCCTTAGCAATTAATCATATCACTTACTAGATGAAAATGAACATGGCATAAGCAATGAGCATGGATTCACAAGCACATTCGAAGCATTCACAAAATAATTAAATGAGCAAACAAATATTAAATATTCAAGTGGAAACCATGGCTATTGCAATTCCATCATGTAAGTGGCTGTTGTGGCTTGCCTGGGGTTGATGGATTCACCAGGGAGAGGTGCGATGAACTCGCGGAAGGAATCGCCGGAAAAGTTTCCCTCTCAGCGGAGCTGTTTTAAGGGCAAGGGCAAAATGGTAATTTTCATAGTGTGAAAACCTCATGAAAATGATACCATCGGAACGGGCTCGACGAACTGAGATCGTGGGCTTTGGAATCACCTGAATCAGAGTTACGGTTGCCGAGATACGGACGTTTGTTCGTTAGTCAGAAAACAAACGGAAAAGTGTCTGTTTCTGCCCTAAACTGACAAACGCCCGCAACTTAAGGGTTTCGGCCGGCGGCTGCAAAAATAGAAGGCGTATTTCCTTGAATACACTTTCCAACCGAGAAAGCGTACTCAAGGCCGAAGAAAAGATAGAATGCGCTTTCCTTAGGTGAAAACGTACTTCTAGAAATACGCTTCCACTTAGGACTGCGCGGGCCCGGAGTTGACTCCTCTGTTTGAATGATGAGTGGGACCCGAGAGGAGGTGGGACCCGCTGAGCTGGGTCGTCTTCTTCCTCCCGCGTACGCTCTTCTGGCCAGAAGAGGAGCTCACCCCGACGAGGTTTGCCGTCGACTCTGGCCGCCTCCCGCGGCGCTCGGCCTACCTACGAGCTCGGGAGACCGAGGCGGTCCCGTCCAGGTAGGGCACGACCGCCGGGGAGCTCGGAAACGACGGGAGCTTCGGCCGCCGCGGAATACGGCCTCGGGCCATGTTGGGAGCGGTGGCTACAGGCCACCGGAGAACGAGGCCATATGGGGGGAGCTCCGGAGAGCTTCGAGGTTCTCTCAGGTGGAGGAAGGAGGAGGGGAGGAGGCCGGCATTGCTCTAATTTTGAGCGGAGGCCGGAGGCAAGGTTTCGGCCATGGGTGGACAGAGGGCCTCCTCGAGCTCAATTGAGCAGTGGGGCGGGCTCAGGGTAAAAGGAGAGGAGGTGAGTGAGCTCTGGGGGTCTCGGGGAAGGCTTATATAGCCGCGGTGGCGATACCCTCGCCGGATGCCGCCACGGGCGCTCGGGGGGACGCACTGACGCGCCCGCGTACGCGTGCGCACGCGGGCTGGCTCGGACGGCGACGGGTGAGGACTAGTGGAGTGGCAGACGCGGGCGGTGCGGTGTCCGGTCGGCCACCGAGACACTGTGCTCACGCGGGCACGGCCACCGTGGTGCGAGGAGGGCGAAGGAGGAGGGGGGCAGGGCGGGGGAGCGAACGCGTGGCTGCGGCGGTGCTTTGGGACATGCTGTGACGCGCGAGAACGGGCAGGAGGAAGACGCCCGAAGCAAAACGCCAACCAGAGCACGCCCAACGCTGGCAAACAGCGTGGTCACCGCGCGCACAGGCGCACGCGGTGAGCTCTGGCCAATACAAACATGTCTAGCGCATAGTCCTTGCTGAGTGGGTCCTCCCTGAAGTGATAGCTCGAAGAAATCTACTGTGGGTTGATGGGAAGGTTCAGCTAAAGTTTGATGTAGCAAACTTTGACCAATAGCTGTGGTAAAATGGTTTGGTTAAATGGTCAAATAAGTTGTCACACAGGTTTAGGGTAGGAAGGAATACAATACTGTGAATTTTGAGGTCATTTGGACAAGGTTTGAGTGCAGTTGCTTTACAACTGCAAAAATTGGCCAGAATCTAGATCAGGAAGTAGCACTCCCATGGATAATTGGATTGAGCTGAAAATTGGAGGAGGATGAGTATTTGGGCATCTTAAGGTTCCATAAAAATTTCATCCCATTTGGATAAGTAAAAATGGTACTTCCTTCACAATGATCCACCCTGGACAAAAACTTGGGGGAATTTTGTGGAGAAAATGGCTTGGTAAAATAATATTAATTTTGGCATGCTTACATTATTTAGTGATATTCAGGTCCTGGATTAATTTCAGAATTTTTGAAGCTATATACAATATAGTTGCTTCACAAAGTGAAATTGAGACCAGAAACCAAGATTTGAAGGTGTGCTCACATATATTGTTGGATGGAGATGAAATTTGGTGGAGAGCAATTATTTGACCATATAGATGATCTACCAAAATTTCAACTCATTTGGATAAGCCTAGCTAGCACTTCCTTCACAAAGCTTCTCTCTGGACAGAAACGTTAGGAATTTTATGAGGAAGATTCACTAGGCAAATGGAATTGAATTTTGGCATGTGGCAATAATTTGGATAGGAAAGAGTGCCCAAAATTTTTGAGGGCAATCAAGAAAAGATAAATAGCACTTCCTTCACAAAGTGCCATTCTGGACAGAATGGAAAATGAATATTCCAGAATTATTTTTGAACTAGGCAAGGATGGATTTTGGCATATTTGTGGAAGATATGATCCAAATAATTTATGAGAATTTTGTGGGAATTTTGTGGAAGGCAGAAATATAGGTTGCTTCACAACCTAGAGCAAACAGGGTTATTCCTTTAATAGAAAAAGGAATATTCCCAATAAATAAATATTGGAGTTGGGCTAAGATGGAAATGACATGGCCTTGGGATAGATTTGAGAGTGACAAGCCACTAGGAAGTGGCAGGAGAGAAGATCTTCCAGGTTTCAAGACCACATAGCCACGGAAAAAGAAATCCCAAATAAAATTCGAAGAAATCCAAAAGAAAAAGAAAGGGCCAAAAATCGGGGTGTTACAAACCTACCCCCCTTACGATAAATCTCGTCCTCGAGATTTGGTTGCTCAGGGAACAAGTATGAATATTCCGACTTAAGGAAACCGTTTCCAACTCGGGTATCCTTTTCCTTCATATGATGTTCCCACTGAACTGCATTTGACTGACTGCCTTGCTCTGGGGTGGTTTGCTTCACCGAACCGAACATTCTGACAGGTCTTCCTTCATATGTCCATCCTTACTCTGACTCCAGTTCTTTTAAGTCTGCTGGCTCGTCTGATATTATCATGACCGGGATTTCCATAAGTCCGGGAGTGACTTTCATTCAACGTGACATTCTTCTATCCAGCACCGATAGTAGTCAATGGCGTTGTGTACAAATTTCCTCGGTGGGCATGAAACCTTTAATCATTGCCTTGGGTTACTCAAGTAGGTGCATATCCTCCGGGTTCAAAACAATGCTGAGAATCATAACCGTTCTCTTGGCGGAATCTGACTGCCTGTAGGTAGTTCTGAATTACCTTGGCTGGCTCCACTGTCTCGAATCCGTACCGATGATTCGACTGTCACCATGATATGAGGTCCTTACAAACAGAGTAGGCCCCTTGGGTGTGTGTTCATGGCGATTAATACGGAATCAGCCTGTCTTGGGTATCCGTACCATGTTGTTCATGCCACAATTATCATTCCTATATTGACGGTCCTGCTCCTTCATTATTGTTCTCTTTTTCTGAACCTTTTGCTGAAAGAGCTTGGCCATAGATATCTTTAATTCTTTGTGTGACCATAGGTGTTGTCATGTACAATATTCCGGCAAACATACTTTGTCCTATGGCCGTGCAACACGCTTAACTGGCAAGTTTATCATCTCTCAAGCTCTAACTGTAGGGCAATGATCATCCGAACCTTTGCATGAAATCGGCAAATAAATCAGTAGCCACCAGAACGGTCTTTACAACTTAGATCTGGGACATTACTGAAATAACTCAACCATGACTCACGACGGCTGAAAAGCAGCTCTGAGCATGAGGCAGGGTTGATAAGAAGAATGTAGCAGTTCCCTAAGACGGCCGAAGAACAGCTCAGAGCATAGGGTCGCTGCTACAAAAAGAAACTCAACAGCTGCCCGAGACGGCCGAAAATCAGCTCAGAACACGGGCCAGTTGTTGACAAGAGAAATATAAAGTCGGCATCCACCCCGGACGGTCGAAAGTAGCTCAGATCACAGGCGTGGTGCCATTACCAAAGAAAGGTAAGCAAGGGTTCATCATGATCATATACCAGGTCCACGGTTACTTGTATAGGGCTCAGTGTTGTGTCAATCACACATGACAGTGACAAAGGTTAATGATATCCCTTTGTTGGTTGAGAGGAAGCTGGCCTTGATATCCACTGTCAAGATTGTTGTCCCAACATTGTCTTGCTTCATAACTTGTCAGTCCTTGCAACACACTGAGGTGTATACTGGCTTTCTTCCTCTTACATAACTCATGGGGGTGTTGGATTTTCAACATGCTTGCATCATCGTACGAGTGAATTGTATGACCTTGCAGCATGTTCACCATATATATGGAAGCATGTGTAACTGAACATCTGATTCCCGAGGTAGACACTTGTGTCTTGACTGATTCTTGCTGCTGACAAACTGTTGCGGATTTGATTCTTGGGGTGCACTGCCATATGCTGCCAACTCACTTTGTAATATCTTGTACCAATGGCGATGACTGTTGGTAGTGCCGTACAGATGAAGACTGGATAGCTTGTGTTGGAAGCTATCTGAGAGTAGCGTGCTGAGGAAGACTGGATATCTTGCACTCGAAGCTTTTGCCGGGATAGCGTGCTGAAGAAGACTGGGTATCGTACCCCAGAAGCTTTTCCCTTGGTTGCTTACTGAGGAAGACTCGGTACCTTATGCTGGAAGCTTTCTGCGGTGGCTTACCGAAGAAGACTGGGTATCTTATGCTGGAAGTCATCCACGTATCATACCGAGGAAGACTGCGGAAACTTGCGTCGTAAGCTTCTCTGGTAGTGTGCGGAGGAAGACTGGATTGCTTACTCCAGAAGCTTCTCTTCGTGATATGCAGACTGAATGCCATATATATTCATACCCTTGATATTCCTTTGACTGGAAATGTATTGTTGTCTTGCACACCAATTGTCTTCCAGCTGATTCATTATGATTGTGATGGTTGCACACTGAGTCAGTCTTGATGCTGATAGTTATTCCAGAATATCATTTGTATTCAAATTAGATATTTCCAATATAATGCAGTCGACTGAGAATTTCATAATGTTTAGCTGAACTTCCAAATATTTGAAATCCTCACGAGTCCGGTGTCGGTTGATGAGCAACTTTCATATGGGGAAATAAGGTAACACCGAGGGCCCAAAGAAAGAAGCAAAAGAAACGACTAAAACAAAAGCACACACAACATTAAGATTACATACAATCAATATCACATTTTACTACTATTCACCTCACTATGCATGCCTACTTAAGCACACAATTCTCGAGGGAACTCCGGTACTACGATCTAACATGCTGTGGCGGTGTGCACAAAAGTGGATCATCGTGTGGAGGGATTGGTGTAAACAGAGCTACACCAATCGCTGGCTCAACACTGGTTGCATCTGGACGGGCTAGGAGGTGAGGACAGTTCGGTGATCTTGTAGCGAGACACGGATGTCATGACCACATCATCATCAAGCGTACCTGTGTATCAATATTGGTGTGGCTAAAGAGAAAATATTGGTGTGATACCTGTGTATCAATCCTGCAAGTGATCGACACCACAAGGTACCTCGGCATCACTCCGCTGGGACAGAGATGACACCAAACACCAAAGAACGCGTATGCAAAGCTGGAGGGTGCAGGTAGTGGATCGAAAACGATGCCACCTACACTCACAAGATCAACCGTTAGAGACAATATAATAAGTCTATATGCATGCTATGCAGCAAACAAATGCAACAACCAAATGCAACAAGCAAGCTAGACTCTGAACTACCGGTTTCTAACGCTCGCGCTGACTAGGGCGTCCTACAGCCAGACCTGCTCTGATACCAAGCCTTGTGGCACCCCGGCTCAGAGAGACCGGAACACCCCGTATTCCAGCCCAGAGATCAAGTCTTCTGGAATACGACACTGCTTGGCATAGAACAAATCAGCTCTTTATTACAAATAACACGGGTACAAGGGTCCGAGATAACAAAGGTTACAGGGGCACGACGACACTTCGCCTGCTAAGGTAGTTCTATGCTAGCAGCGGAACATCTCGAAGCGGAATAATTTCTAGCAGTGGAATAACGACGACGGTGATGAACTCCACTCCGCAGGGACTCTGGCTGGGACGTATCCTAGAGCGCAACCTCGGGATCCTCGACAAACAAGCAAACACGGCATCACCTGCAATCTGGCATGACACGCCAGGTGAGTACTTTGAATGTACTCGCAAGCTCACAACAACTAAAGCAATCAAGACAAACAACAGCATGGCATTTACAGGTTAATCATCAAAGATGAACATGATACTACTCGAACATCATGAGCATGGCAACAACATGAACATGGCAACAACATGAGCATGGCAACAACATGAGCATGGCATGTAAATATAATTCATGAACATGATGATACTAGCATGCAAGGGGGGTCGACGTTTAAGGTCTCATGGACCAACTTACTCTGCTCGGAGGTTATCTTGTAACCACAAACTTACCATCGTGATCATCACATGACCACACAGAGCTTGATCTATACCTGTGATCATGGCATGACCACATAAAGATCAACCAACTTCTTTGCTCATCGAACTGGGGTTGTTTATTATTCATATTATTATTTCTGTTGACCCATAGTGTGACCTACTACGAACTGTGTCCATGACCGAGGACGCGGCTATCGATAGATTATACACTCTGTAGAGGTTAGTACACTGTACCCACACTACGGAACTCATGGCCTCGTGCTCCCATTCGGGTGGACCAACGACGTTCCGACAAAACCAATCTATTGCATGACACTCTCCCGGCCACTCCGACAAACTTCCCTTTGGGCTATGTCCTGGGTGACCACGGTGTCAACATGTGACACCTGCCACCTCTGTGGCTGCCACCGTCATGGCCAAACAAAACTGTCCCAATCGGGGACCTCGGTATACCATCAAAACTCGGGTCCTCAAGGCTTATGGTAGCCTACCTGATCAGGGTAGCGCGCACCCATAACCTTCCCTAGTAGGAGGCACCGGCGAGAGGCATGACAATAGACTACATTAGGCCCTCCCCATCCAGGCAAGTGTGGTTGCACTGGTGAGCTCGATTCGGTGGCACCATGACTCAGCCAACAGATTTGTTCAAGTTCGATTAATGTCAGGTTCAACTTGAATAGTGATGAGCTGAGTCATAATGAAATAACAATGCATATGAGCATGACAACAGTGTAACCATGGATGGGAAACATAACTATTTAACAATATAGCAGCAACAATGATAAATCATTTAGTCTATGGGATGCAAATGAGCATGGTATAACGATGATCACGAATATCACAAGTAATTTCAGAACCAACCGGTAACTATTCATATGAGCATATTATTATCAATAGCATCGGGAATGATTACAAGAATAAAACATGATAAGAATATCCTTAGCAATTAATCATATCACTTACTAGATGAAAATGAACATGGCATAAGCAATGAGCATGGATTCACAAGCACATTCGAAGAATTCACAAAATAATTAAATGAGCAAACAAATATTAAATATTCAAGTGGAAACCATGGCTATTGCAATTCCATCATGCAAGTGGCTGTTATGGCTTGCCTGGGGTTGATGGATTCACCGGGGAGAGGTGCGATGAACTCGCGGAAAGAATCGCCGGAAAAGTTTCCTTCTCAGCGGGGCTGTTTTAAGGGCAAGGGCAAAATGGTCATTTTCACAGTGTGAAAACCTCATGAAAATGATACCATCGGAACGGGCTCGACGAACTGAGATCGTGGGCTTTGGAATCACCTGAATCGGAGTTACGGTTGCCGAGATACGGACGTTTGTTCATTAGTCAGAAAACAAACAGAAAAGTGTCCGTTTCTGCCCTAAACTGACAAACGCCCGCAACTTAAGGGTTTCGGCCGGCGGCTGGAAAAACAGAAGGCGTATTTCAGTGAATACGCTTTCCAACCGAGAAAGCGTACTCCAGGCCGAAGAAAAGACAGAATACGCTTTCCTCAGGTGAAAACGTACTTATGGAAATACGCTTCCACTTAGGACTGCGCGGGCCCGGAGTTGACTCCTCTGTTTGACTGACGAGTGGGACCCGAGAGGAGGTGGGACCCGCTGAGCTGGGTCGTCTTCTTCCTCCCGCGTACGCTCTTCTGGCCAGAAGAGGAGCTCACCCCGACGAGGTTTGCCGTCGACTCTGGCCGCCTCCCGCGGCGCTCGGCCTACCTACGAGCTCGGGAGACCGAGGCGGCCCCGTCCAGGTAGGGCACGACCGCCGGGGAGCTCGGAAACGACGGGAGCTTCGGCCGCGGCGGAATACGGCCTCGGGCCATGTTGGGCGCGGTGGCTACAGGCCACCGGAGAACGAGGCCATATGCGGGGAGCTCCGGAGAGCTTCGAGGTTCTCTCAGGTGGAGAAAGGAGGAGGGGAGGAGGCCGGCATTGCTCTAATTTTGAGCGGAGGCCGGTGGCAAGGTTTCGGCCATGGGTGGACAGAGGGCCTCCTCGAGCTCAATTGAGCGGTGGGGCGGGCTCAGGGTAAAAGGAGAGGAGGTGAGTGAGCTTTGGGGGTCTCGGGGAAGGCTCATATAGCCGCGGTGGCGATACCCTCGCCGGATGCCGCCACGGGCGCTCGGGGGGACGCACTGACGCGCCCGCGTACGCGTGCGCACGCGGACTGGCTCGGACGGCGACGGGTGAGGACTAGTGGAGTGGCAGACGTGGGCGGTGCGGTGTCCGGTCGGCCACCGAGACACTGTGCTCACGCGGGCACGGCCACCATGGTGCGAGGAGGGCGAAGGAGGAGGGGGGCAGGGCGGGGGAGCGAACGCGTGGCTGCGGCGGTGCTCTGGGACTTGCTGGGACGCGCGAGAACGGGCAGGAGGAAGACGCCCGAACCAAAACGCCAACCAGAGCACGCCCAACGCTGGCAAACAGCGTGGTCTCCGCGTGCACAGGCGCACGCGGTGCGCTCTGGCCAATGAAAACATGTCTAGCGCATAGTCCTTGCTGAGTGGGTCTTCCCTGAAGTGATAGCTCGAAGAAATCTACTGTGGGTTGATGTGAAGGTTCAGCTAAAGTTTGATGTAGCAAACTTTGACCAATAGCTGTGGTAAAATGGTTTGGTTAAATGGTCAAATAAGATGTCACACAGGTTCAGGGTAGGAAGGACTACAATACTGTGAATTTTGAGGTCATTTGGACAACGTTTGAGTGCAGTTGCTTTACAACTGCAAAAATTGGCCAGAATCTAGATCAGGAAGTAGCACTCCCATGGATGATTGGATTGAGCTGAAAATTGGCGGAGGATGATTATTTGGGCATATGAAGGTGCCACAAAAATTTCATCCCATTTGGATAAGTAAAAATGGTACTTCCTTCACAATGATCCACCCTGGACAGAAACTTGGGGGAATTTTGTGGAGAAAATGGCTTGGCAAAATAATGTGAATTTTGGCATGCTCACATTATTTAGGAATATTCAGGTCCTGGATTAATTTCAGAATTTTTGAAGCTATATAAAATATAGTTGCTTCACAAAGTGAAATTGAGACCAGAAACCATGATTTGAAGGTGTGCTCACATATATTGTTGGATGGAGATGAAATTTGGTGGAGAGAAATGGTTTGACCATATAGATGATCTACCAAAATTTCAACTCATTTGGATAAGCCTAGCTAGCACTTCCTTCACAAAGCTTCTCTCTGGACAGAAACGTTGGGAATTTGCTGAGGAAGATTTACTAGGCAAAAGGAATTGAATTTTGGCATGTGGCAATAATTTGGATAGGAAAGAGTGCCCAAAATTTTTGAGGGCAATCAAGAAAAGATAAATAGCACTTCCTTCACAAAGTGCCATTCTGGACAGAATGGAAAATGAATATTCCAGAATTATTTTTGAACTAGGCAAGGATGGATTTTGGCATATTTGTGGAACATATGATCCAAATAATTTATGAGAATTTTGTGGGAATTTTGTGGAAGGCAGAAATATAGGTTGCTTGACAACCTAGAGCAAACAGGGTTATTCCTTTAATAGAAAAGGAATATTCCCAATAAATAAATATTGGAGTTGGGCTAAGATGGAAATGACATGGCCTTGGGATAGATTTGAGAGTGACAAGCCACTAGGAAGTGGCAGGAGAGAAGATGTCCCAGGTTTCAAGACCACATAGCCACGGAAAAAGAAATCCCAAATAAAATTCGAAGAAATCCAAAAGAAAAAGAAAGGGCCAAAAATCGGGTGTTACAAACCTACCCCCCTTACGATAAATCTCGTCCTCGAGATTTGGTTGCTCAAGGAACAAGTATGAATATTCCGACTTAAGGAAACCATTTCCAACTCGGGTATCCTTTTCCTTCATATGATGTTCCCACTGAACTGCATCTGACTGACTGCCTTGCTCTGGGGTGGTTTGCTTCACCGAACCCAACATTCTGACAGGTCTTCCTTCATATGTTCATCCTTACTCTGACTCCAATTCTTTTATGTCTGCTGGCTCGTCTGATATTATCATGACCGGGATTTCCATAAGTCCGGGAGTGACTTCCATTCGACGTGACATTCTTCTATCCAGCACCGATAGTAGTCAATGGCGTTGTGTACAAATTTCCTCGGTGGGCATGAAACCTTTAATCATTGCCTTGGGTTACTCAAGTAGGTGCATATCCTCCGGGTTCAAAACAATGCTGAGAATCATAACCGTTCTCTTGGCGGAATCTGACTGCCTGTAGGTAGTTCTGAATTACCTTGGCTGGCTCCACTGTCTCGAATCCGTACCGATGATTCGACTGTCACCATGATATGAGGTCCTTACAAACAGAGTAGGCCCCTTGGGTGTGTGTTCATGGCGATTAATACGGAATCAGCCTGTCTTGGGTATCCGTACCATGTTGTTCATGCCACAATTATCATTCCTATATTGACGGTCCTGCTCCTTCATTATTGTTCTCTTTTTCTGAACCTTTTGCTGAAAGAGCTTGGCCATAGATATCTTTAATTCTTTGTGTGACCATAGGTGTTGTCATGTACAATATTCCGGCAAACATACTTTGTCCTATGGCCGTGCAACACGCTTAACTGGCAAGTTTATCATCTCTCAAGCTCTAACTGTAGGGCAATGATCATCCGAACCTTTGCATGAAATCGGCAAATAAATCAGTAGCCACCAGAACGATCTTTACAACTCAGACCTGGGACATTACTGAAATAACTCAACCATGACTCACGACGACTGAAAAGCAGCTCAGAGCATGAGGCAGGGTTGATAAGAAGAATGTAGCAGTTCCCTAAGACGGCCGAAGAACAGCTCAGAGCATAGGGTCGCTGCTACAAAAAGAAACTCAATAGCTGCCCGAGACAGCCGAAAATCAGCTCAGAACACGGGCCAGTTGTTGACAAGAGAAATATAAAGTCGGCATCCACCCCGGACGGTCGAAAGCAGCTCAGATCACAGGCGTGGTGCCATTACGAAAGAAAGGTAAGCAAGGGTTCATCATGATCATATACCAGGTCCATGGTTACTTGTATAGGGCTCAGTGCTGTGTCAATCACACATGACAGTGACAAAGGTTAATGATATCCCTTTGTTGGTTGAGAGGAAGATGGCCTTGATATCCACTGTCAAGATTGTTGTCCCAACATTGTCTTGCTTCATAACTTGTCAGTCCTTGCAACACACTGAGGTGTATACTGGCTTTCTTCCTCTTACATAACTCATGGGGGTGTTGGATTTTCAACATGCTTGCATCATCGTACGAGTGAATTGTATGACCTTGGCAGCATGTTCACCATATATATGGAAGCATGTGTAACTGAACATCTGATTCCCAAGGTAGACACTTATGTCTTGACTGATTCTTGCTTCTGACAAACTGTTGCGGATCTGATTCTTGTGGTGCACTGCCATATGCTGCCAACTCACTTTGTAATATCTTGTACCAATGGCGATGACTGTTGGTAGTGCCATATAGACGAAGACTGGATAGCTTGTGTTGGAAGCTATCTGAGAGTAGCGTGCTGAGGAAGACTGGATATCTTGCACTCGAAGCTTTTGCTGGGATAGCGTGCTGAAGAAGAGTGGGTATCGTACCCCAGAAGCTTTTCCCTTGGTTGCCTACTGAGGAAGACTCGGTACCTTATGCTGGAAGCTTTTTGCGGTGGCTTACCGAAGAAGACTGGGTATCTTATGCTGGAAGTCATCCACGTGTCATACCGAGGAAGACTGCGGAAACTTGCGTCGTAAGCTTCTCTGGTAGTGTGCGGAGGAAGACTGGATTGCTTACTCCAGAAGCTTCTCTTCGTGATATGCAGACTGAATGCCATATATATTCATACCCTTGATATTCCTTTGACTGGAAATGTACTGTTGTCTTGCACACCAATTGTCTTCCAGCTGATTCATTATGATTGTGATGGTTGCACACTGAGTCAGTCTTGATGCTGATAGTTATTCCAGAATATCATTTGTATTCAAATCATATATTTCCAATATAATGCAGTCGGCTGAGAATTTCATAATGTTTAGCTGAACTTCCAAATATTTGAAATCCTCACGAGTCCGGTGTCGGTTGATGAGCAACTTTCATAAGGGGAAATAAGGTAACACCGAGGGCCCAAAGAAAGAAGCAAAAGAAACGACTAAAACAAAAGCACACACAGCATTAAGATTACATACAATCAATATTTCATTTTACTGCTATTCACCTCACTATGCATGCCTACTTAAGCACAAAATTCTCGAGGAAACTCCGGTACTACGATCTAACATGCTGTGGCGGTGTGCACGAAAGTGGATCATCGTGTGGAGGGATTGGTGTAAACAGAGCTACACCAATCGCTGGCTCAGCACTGGTTGCATCTGGATGGGCTAGGAGGTGAGGACAGACTCGGTGATCTTCTAGCGAGACACGGATGTCATGACCACATCATCATCAAGCGTACGGACGGAAACCGTATCCGTCTAGAGAAATGGGTGATAGGGTAGGATAGCGGTGGAAAGCAGGGCCTGCTGGCATTGCCCTTGACTGGTACCAAAGACCAGTGAGGGTTGCCAAAGCGGTGGGTTGGATGGCAAGATCCGGGGTAGAAACATGTCTACCACCGAAACGATGGGTGTGGCTAAAGAGAAAATATTGGTGTGATACCTGTGTATCAATCCTGCAAGTGATCGACACCACAAGGTACCTCGGCATCACTCAGCTGGGACAGAGATGACACCAAACACCAAAGAACGTGTATGCAAAGCTGGAGGGTGCAGGTAGTGGATCGAAAACGATGCCACCTACACTCACAAGATCAACCATTAGAGACAATATAATAAGTCTATATGCATGCTATGCAGCAAACAAATGCAACAACCAAATGCAACAAGCAAGCTAGACTCTGAACTACCGGTTTCTAACGCTCGCGCTGACTAGGGCGTCCTACAGCCAGACCTGCTCTGATACCAAGCCTTGTGGCACCCCGGCTCAGAGAGACCGGAACACCCCATATTCCAGCCCAGAGATCAAGTCTTCTGGAATATGGCACTGCTTGGCATAGAACAAATCAGCTCTTTATTACAAATAACACGGGTACAAGGGTCCGAGATAACAAAGGTTACAGGGGCACGACGACACTACGCCTGCTAAGGTAGTTCTATGCTAGCAGTGGAACATCTCGAAGCGGAATAATTTCTAGCAGCGGAACAACGATGACGGTGATGAACTCCACTCCGCAGGGACTCTGGCTGGGACGTATCCTAGAGCGCAACCTCGGTATCCTCGACAAACAAGCAAACACGGCATCACCTGCAATCTGGCATGACACGCCAGGTGAGTACTTTGAATGTACTCGCAAGCTCACAGCAACCAAAGCAATCAAGACAAACAACAGCATGGCATTTACAGGTTAATCATCAAAGATGAACATGATACTACTCGAACATCATGAGCATGGCAACAACATGAACATGGCAACAACATGAACATGGCAACAACATGAGCATGGCAACAACATGAGCATGGCAACAACATGAGCATGGCATGTAAATATAATTCATGAACATGATGATACTAGCATGCAAGGGGGGTCAACGTTTAAGGTCTCATGGACCAACTTACTCTGCTCGGAGGTTATCTTGTAACCACAAACTTACTAGGCAAATGGAATTGAATTTTGGCATGTGGCAATAATTTGGATAGGAAAGAGTGCCCAAAATTTTTGAGGGCAATCAAGAAAAGATAAATAGCACTTCCTTCACAAAGTGCCATTCTGGACAGAATGGGAAATGAATATTCTAGAATTATTTGTGAACTAGGCAAGGATGGATTTTGGCATATTTGTGGAAGATATGATCCAAAGAATTTATGAGAATTTTGTGGGAATTTTGTGGAAGGCAGAAATATAGGTTGCTTCACAACCTAGAGCAAACAGGGTTATTCCTTTAATAGAAAAAGGAATATTCCCAATAAATAAATATTGGAGTTGGGCTAAGATGGAAATGACATGGCCTTGGGATAGATTTGAGAGTGACCAGCCACTAGGAAGTGGCAGGAGAGAAGATCTCCCAGGTTTCAAGACCACATAGCCATGGAAAAAGAAATCCCAAATAAAATTCGAAGAAATCCAAAAGAAAAAGAAAGGGCCAAAAATCGGGGTGTTACATTGGCAAAACGAGATAATGGGTTGAAGATTGCAACATCACAATGCTTCCGGAACGAAAGAATAGAAGCTAAATCGTTGCAAAGAAAAGAACGGAGAAGAAAATGACTCTTCTACCACAATTGAATTTGAAAAGCATCCTTATAAGGAAAATTTGAATGGAATTGTTGAAACAATCAACAACCCAACAATAAGCTTCTCGTGGGCTTATGGAAAACATCCCCAAAATTTGAGGTTCAACCTGCCACTAACGGAAACAAATGATTGCTTGAGATCTCGAAGAGATGAAAACCTCTTTCATCGAGAAGAGAAGGAGAAACTGGGATCATTGATAAGCACCACAATAGCAACAATCCTTAGGATAGGCTTAAGATGAAATCTATACCAAGGTAACTCCAACGAAGAGATTGATGGGTTAAAAGATCTCCTGGGCAAAGAGAAAATGATGGGTTTAAATATCTCATTCCTGACAACTTGTGAATCATGAAACACAAAGGGACATTGTCAAGAAAGACATAACACCACCTCAAAAGACAAGGGAGAAGGAATTGCACTTCGGAATGCAAGATGAAGAATGCTTGAGCTCATTGAACAACACTTCGAGAATGAATTAAATACTTGACGAACCACCATGAAGAACTCCGGTAAACAAAAGGATGATAGAAACGAAGGTTGAAAAGACCAAGATGAAGCCTTGCAATGATTTGGATGGAGCTTCATGATGAGACAACCAAGAAAACTTGGAACTCCGGAAAAGAAAAGATGAAACACCTGGAACCGAGAATTTGATATCATGAACGAACTCCGGAAGAAAGAACTAAATCACCTCGAGGAAAACAAGAATAAGATTTATTGTATGTTTATCCTCCATCAACTTAAATTGATGACAAGCAATGGATTTGTCATATTACTTATTCTTTTGAAATGGATTGAGAAGAGATATTGCGCAACCTAGAGGCCGACGGCGGCTGTACTTGGAAGAGCACGGGGTGGCCATGGCATCTTGCGGGAGCTCCTGTAGAGGGAGAGGGGGATTGTGAGAGAGAGAGAGGATTAAGAAGGAAAACTGGGAGACAGGGAGAGAAAGGGGCGGCCGGGCACTCATCTCCGGTGAGCGAGGCCGGCGGTGGTAGAGGTGCTGCGCTCAGGGAGGAGCAAGGCTCTGGATCGGGAGCTCCTCTCCCGATGGCGTTTGGAGGAGAAGGCACGGGCGTGCGGGGCGGCGACTAGTCGCCGGAGGTGGGGCCGAACGGTGAGGCGAGGCGAGGTCTCGTTCCCTTGATCCAGATCGGGATTGAGGAGGCAGCGGGCTGCGGGAGGCAGGCTGGGCGACGTACGGGCGGCGGCGGAGTTCGGGCCCAGGCGGGCCGGATCTGGGCCCCGCGGGCCTGGCGCGTGGGAGGAGGTGTCTGGAGCCACTTGGCGGCGGAGGAGAGGTGGGAGGTGGCTGGCGGTGGCACGGAATTTGAGGGAGATGGCTAGGGTTCCAAAAATGGAGGGGCTAGGCCTACTTTATAGGCAGGAGGACTAGATGGAGGGGTTTTGGGGTGTTTCGAGACTGTTCGATCTCGATCGGACAGTCTAAAATGGAGGGGGCTTAGGCTAGGTGGCGGTGAGCTGTGTAGAGTGTCTTGGACTGAGATGAGAGGGAAGAAGGGCAGCCCGGCAACAGTTTTATTTAACGAAAACGTCCGACAATTTAACCGGCTATAGTGCCGCTATAGTTTAACGGGTGGGGCATCAAACGACCTTTGAATGAGACAAAATTTGGCAGGCGTTCTACCTACAATATATTAAGACCGCACATTAACTTTCAACCCATTCTGAGAATGT
Source organism: Elymus sibiricus (assembly GCA_039707655.1). Lineage (NCBI taxonomy): Eukaryota > Viridiplantae > Streptophyta > Magnoliopsida > Poales > Poaceae > Elymus > Elymus sibiricus. The sequence continues at coordinate 200,687,221 of CM077674.1, read as the reverse complement.
TTTATTCCCACTTAGAAAGCAATATTTTTAATGATGCCGCGGGCGCGTGCAAGTGTGGTTGGCCTCAGAACGGACAACGAAGACAACGGGGAGAGGCAGCAACTACAAACGGATGCAAGTTTTATGAAAACATGCGGATGCAATGCGCATGATGACATGATGAAATGCAACAAACAAATAAATCACAAGGCGACAACGAAAAACATGGAAAGCATCTGGAGCATCGGTCTCGGGCTGTCACAATTTGGGCTTGTGCTGAAAACCCAACTAGCTTAGTTGAGGGAAGATCATTAGATGAACATCCATATTTTCTTCGTCACCGTTTGTCTCAAAAAGGGAGACTCTTATGGGATCAAATAAATTGTTTGCTATGCTATGCTAGGAATCTATGCGAAATGTATGACTTTACTTGTTGCTCTAGAAAGGACCTTAAAAAACACCTTCCCTACCAATATGAGTTTAATGATAATGAAATATTATCTTCTTATGCAAAGAGTGTTTATAGTTACTATGATATTGAACAAATTGAAGAATTTGTTGCTTTTAAGGGTGCATATGAAGTTGCTTCTTTGATTGGAAAGTACGATGCTACTCTCTACAAATCTGAAAATTTTGCCATACTTAAATATTGCTATGAAAACTATGTTCCTAATGCCTATGTTAATGAATTTATTGGGAGAATGTCTGCTGCCTTGGAAGAGAATAATAATATGCAGGAATCTATAGATAATTATGACCCCGTTGATTCGTTTGAAATATCCCTTTTTGGTGAACTTGATGTTTGCTATGCTTATGGCCATGATGCCAATATTAATGATGCTTATGGAGATGAACCTGCTATAGTTCCTTATGTTAAAAATGATATTATTGCTATTACGCCCATACTTGATAGTCCTATTATCTTTTTGAATTCTCCCAACAAAACTATATCGGAGAAGTTTGCAATTATTAAGGATTATATTGATGGGTTGCGTTTTACCATTATACATGATGATTTTGTTATGCCTAATACTTATTATAATGATCATGATTGGGGTGACGATCATATTAAAAGTGGGTTTGTAAGAGCATCAACTTTAGGTAAAAAGAATCACACATATTTGGAGAGTGGTCAATCTTATGAAATTTTTGATCAAAGTGGGTTTGGAGAGGTCATGACTTTAGTTGATGATTATCCCACTATCTTGGAAGATTATACAACTTTTATGCATGTGGATCACAAAGAGAATATTTTGTATGATAGCTATATTGTTGAATTTGATTTCGATCCTACATGTAATTATTATGAGAGAGGCAAATATGGTTATAGAAATTTTCATGTTACTCAATTACCTCTCTTGATGCTCAAATTGTTAATGTTTCGAGCTTCTTCCTTGCATATGCTAAATATTGCTTGCTTTGATAGCTAGTTTTCCTATAAAATGCCTATGCATAGGAAGAGAGTTAGACTTAAATGTGGTTGTTACATGTTATATTATGCTCTCTTTGTGTCTCAATTATTATCTTTCATTTGAGCATCAATAAAATCTCAAGCCTATCTTAATGGCTATAAAGAAAGAGCTTGTTGGGAGGCAACCCAATAGTTATCTTAAATTTTTGCTTTTTATTTCTGTTTGAGTGTGATGACATGATTATTGCTACTGTAATGATTGTGTTTTTATCTTTTAATTATTTTTTGTGTCAAGTAATGCCTTTGGGATGATTTAAATAATAGTATAATTGATGTTGTTTGAAAACAGAAAGTTTTGCGCCCAGTGCTGGAATTTCTATTCTGTACTGGAACGTGATAAAAGTCTGAATGTTTTACGCAACATTGGAATACAAATTTTTAACGTTGTCCTAATTTTTCAGAATGTTTGGAGTTACAGAAGTATGATTTTAATTCAGATCTTTACAGACTTTCTGTTATAGGCAGATTCTGTTTCTTTATTGCATAGTGTGCTTATTTTAATGATGCTATGGATTATATCGGGGGTATAAGTCATGGAGAAGTTAGAATACAGTAGATATTATGCAAGATTAATTATGAATGGGTTTATAAAAGTACCTAAGGTTTATGATTTGATTATTATACTAACGGATCTCACGAAGTTTCTATTGAGTTTTGTGTGCTGAAGTTTTCAAGTTTTGGGTGAGATCACGATGGATGAAGGAATAAGGAGCGGCAAGACCCTAAGCTTGGGGATGCCCAAGGCACCCCAAGGTAGTATTCAAGGAAGACTCAAGCATCTAAGCTTGGGGATGCCCCGGATGGCATCCCCTCTTTCGTCCATAATTCATCGGTATGTTACTTGGAGCTATATTTTCTTCATCACATGACATGAGTTTTACTTGGAGCGTCTTGTGCCATAGATTTGTTTGCTTTTTAGTTTGCCACAATCATTGTTTGCTAGACACACCTTTTGAGAGAGACACACATTCATCATAATTTGTTACTATACTCTATGAGTTTCACTTATATCTTCTGAGCTATACAGTTGCTCTTGGGCTTCACTTATATTCTTAGAGCACGGCGGTGGTTATATATTTTACAGAAATTATTGCACTCTCATGCTTCACTTAAATCTTTTTGAGGGTCCCAAACAGGGAGTGGTAATGTGCACGGGTTATAAGACTAGTCTGAAAATGATAGGTATTAAGAGTGGTATAATAAAAACTTCCATGTAGATCACTAAAATATGAAATGTATGAGTTAATTATATTGATGTCGTAATATGAAAGGGTATTGGTTCATGATCATTGGTTAGTAGAAATATCGATATTAAAGTTTGTTATGCACTACTCATTTAAGTGTCTGTCATGGCATGATGGGAAGTTTGAGCATTTTTATATCTGATTGAAATCTTTGAGTGTTGTCTAAATTGGAGGCGCGCGATGGTTAACTCCTACCAACATCCTCCCTAGGGGCATGCGAGTAGTACTTTGCTTCAAGGGCTAATAAAACTTTCACAATAAGTATATGAGTTCTTTATGACTAATGTGAGTTCATGGACTAATACAACACTCCCACCTATCCACATATTGCTAGCCTCTTCGGTACCGTGCATTGCCCTTTCTCACCTCGAGAGTCGGTGCAAACTTCGCCGGTGCATCCAAACCCCGTGATATGATACGCTCTATCACACATAAGCCTCCTTATATCTTCCTCAAAACAGCCACCATACCTACCTATAATGGCATTTCCATAGCCATTCCGAGATATATTGCCATGCAACTTCCACCGTTCCGTCTTATGACATGTGTGTTCATCATCATATTGCATTGCATGATCATATAGAGCTGACATGATATTTGTGACAAAGCCACTGTTCATCATTGTAATACATGTTACGCTAGGTCATTGCACATCCTGGTACACTGCCGGAGGCATTCATATAGAGTCATATTGTTTCAGTTTTATCAAGTTGTAAGTAAATAAAAGTGTGATGATCATCATTATTTGAGCATTGTCCCAGTGAGGAAAAGAATGATGGAGACTGATGAGTCCTTCAAAATGAGGGGATGAGGTTCATGAGATTTTTCTAAAATAAATGAGAGAAAAAGATAGAAGGGACAATGCTACTATCCTTTTACCACACTTGTGCTTCAAAATAGCACCATGATCTTCATATAGAGAGTCTCCTGAGTTATCACTTTCATATACTAGTGAGAATTTTTCATTACAGAACTTGGCTTGTATATTCCGATGACGGGCTTCCTCAAATTCCCAAGGTCTTCATGAGCAAACAAGTTGGATGCACACCCACTTAGTTTCAGTTGAGCTTTCACTTATAGCTCTAGTGCATCCGTTGCATGGCAATCCCTACTCCTCGCATTGATACCGATTGATGGGCCTCTCCATTGCCTATTGATCCGCTGAGTTGATGCGAGACTTTCTTCCTTTTTGACTCCCTTATTAATATCTACCACCGCATTCTATTCCACCTAGTGTTATGTCCATGACTCACGCTCATGTATTGAGTGGAGTTGAAAATGCTGAAGCACGTGAAAAAGTATGATCCAATTGCCTAGTATGACACCGGGGTGCTCATGATTTATATTTGTGCAGTGAAGGCAGAGTCATGCCATGCTTACATAATTCAATGAGTAGGGATAACATTCGTTGCGCATCGTATATTTTGAAAAAGTAATGATTATGTTCTTATATTCATGGATATTATTATATATGTTGATATCAATTACTTCATCGTTTCCCAATATTTATACCGTAAAGAGATTAAATGATAAACATGCTAGGTAGCATTCAACATCAAGAATTCTGTTTTATTCATTTACCTAGTCGAGGACGAGCAGGAATTAAGCTTGGGGGTGCTGATACATCTCCAACGTATCTATAATTTTTTATTGTTTCATGCTATTATTATATCAATTCTACATACTTTATATGCAATTTTATATCAATTTTGGGAACTAACCTATTAACCTAGTGCCTAGTGCCAGTTTTTGCTTGTTTATTGTTTCAAGGAAAAACTATATCAAACGAAGTCCAAATGCAATAAAATTTTACGATGATTTTTTCTGGACCAGAAGACACCCAAGAAGCTTCGGGAGGAGGCCAGAAGACTTACGAGTGGGCCACAAGCTCACATGGCGCGCCCATGGGGGGTGCGCCACCTGAGCTTGTGGGCCCCTCGTAAACCCCCCTGACCTAATTCCACTTCTATAAATTCCCTAAAATCACAAAAACAAAACAGAGCCACCTGAAACAATTTTTCCGCCACCGCAAGCTTCTGTTCTTCCACGATCCCATCTGGAGGCCTTTTTTGGTACTCTGCCGGACGGGGAATCGATCATGGAGGGCTTCTACATCAACCTTGCTGCCCTTCCGATGATGTGTGAGTAGTTTACCACGGACCTACTGGTTCATAGTGATTAGCTAGATGCTTTCTCTCTCTCTCTCTTTGATCTTCAATACCATGTTCTCTTCAGAGATCGATACAATGTAATCCTTTTGTGCGGTGTGTTTGTTGGGATCCGATGAATTGTGGGTTTATGATCAGATTATTCATTGAAAGTAATTGAGTCCTTGCTGAACTTTATTATGTATGATTGTTATAGCTATGTAATGCTTTGCGATCTATGAGTTTTCTTTGGCCAAGTTGATGATTAGGTCTTCAGTGAAAGTGGTGCATAGTAGTAGGTTCAATCTTGCGGTGTCCTCACTCTATGACAGGAGGGGTAGAGAGGCACGTATTTGTATTGTTGCTACTAAGGGTAAAATGACAGGGTTTAATCATATTGATTGGTTTTATTCTATCTACATTATGTCATCTTGCTTAAAGCGTTACTCTGTTCATTATGAACTTTATACCATAGATGCAGGCAGGAGTCGGTCAATTGGTGGAGTAATAGTAGTAGATGCAGGCAGGAGTCGGTCTACTTGTCACAGACGTAATGCCTATATACATGATCATGCCATGAATAACGTCATAACTATGCGCTTTTCTATCAATTGCCCAACAGTAATTTGTCTACCCACCGTATGCTATTCTTATGAGAGAGATGCCTCTAGTGAAAACTATGGCCCTCGGGTCTACTTTAATCATATTACAAAAACTAAAATTACCTTGCTGCAATTTATTTACTTTTTATTTACTTTGCAATTTATCTACCTACAACTATCATATTTGATCCTTGCAATTAACGAGTACAAGGGGGTTGACAACCCTCTTGCTCGCGTTGGGTGCAAGTATTTGCTCTTGTGTGTGCAGGTATTGTTGACGGGTATTTGCATGGTTCTCCTATTGGTTCGATAACCTTGATTCTCTACTGAGGGAAATACTTATCCGCTACTATATTGCATCAACCTTCCTCTTCAGGGAAAATCCGAACGCAGCTCGCAAGTAGCAAGAAGGTTCTTAGGCATTCTTGTCCATCCAATTGGCCAAAAGATCCAAATCAACCAAACAACAATTGGATGTGCGTGAATGAGAAAAAATGCATTGCAACATGCTCACACAATAAGATAGCAAATGAAATATGTCAAACATGCACAACTAATTCTAGCAACTATCAAGCAATGAGCGATGACAAAGTCATCTATATATGAGTATATTGACTTAGGAGCCAAATGAGAACATTTGATCATAGGTCATACTCATCGTTTAAGCGCAAGTGGGGTTACCACTTTTATATAAAGCATTAATGTGTTCACATCATTAGAGTTGCTTTAGCTCAAGTCTTAGAGCAAAGCTCCCCCTAGATGTGATATCCCCCCAAAGAGGGATGAACTAACCTTGGGTTTTGTCGATGAAGACTTCATGTAGATGTGGATGCTGAATGTTGATGTAGATCATCAAGAGCTTGGAGCTATCCTTTGGATTTGTAGCACTTTCAATACCTACATGGGTTAGTCCCATGAGGAACAACAAGGATATCAATAGACATAGAGTAAAATGCATAATAGATTATGTCCATGAATGCATTGAATACGTTGTCCCTTGACTTACCTACAAGAGGGTTTGTGACTCCATGAACTAGTGCATGGTGTGGAAGTTGATTGCACAAGTTCTTGCCATGAATGAATATGAGTGAAGTTTGTTGGCAGAGTCACCCTCAAGAACTCTCTAGTTCTTATTCTTTGGGACCCACATGAACTTGATGGGAATCCTTGGAGTTGTAGTTGACCTTGAAGAAGTGGAACTTGACGTAGTCTTGGGAACCCACTTGACCAAGGCTTGAGGTGGTTCTTCAAATGAGTCAATCTCTTCTTTGAAGCTTGTCCTTGCCTTTTAGCTTCTGGTCTTGTGGTGGAAGATCATCTTGAGCTTGTGTCCCCTTGAAAGAAGTAGGATCATACTTATCTTGTTGAGGAACAAACTTCGTCTTGGGGTATTGATCTTCTTCCCACTCAACTCCATTGGCGTTGAACTTTCGTTCAAAACCAACACCTTGGTTCTTCCGGTGTCTTCCTTGCTTGCGTACAATTTCCTCAAATTGCTTACTTCCGACAAGGCTCTTGTAGACACCCTTTTCTATAATTCCTTTCAATAAATTGTTTTTTTGCTCAAGTGTAACTTGGCTAAGAGAATCATTAGTGGAATCAATAGAACTACTAGAAGTAAAAAGATTTGATTTAACATTGTTATTGTTACTACTAGAGGTAGAACCTTTCTTACTCTTGTTATTAGTTTGCTTAGATTTAACTTGTGGCATAAAAGTAGACAAGAGGAGATGTTTGGCAATGTAAGAAGAACTCTTCTTTCGAAGATCGTCATTGATAGCTTTTAGAAACTCATGCTCTTGCTCTAAATTTAGCTTCTTGAAGCGTAGCTTCTCATGGGTTCTTAGGAGCTCTCTATGATCTTCTTGAGTAGTTTCACGAGCTAACTTAAGAGTGCTTAGTTCTTTAGTAAAGCACTCAATCTCCTTCATAGCATTGTCATTCGTTTCATCTTGGCTATCATGATTACTGGCAAGTTCATTATAGCTAACATCACTAGTTTTATCATTGAGCAAGTCATCATCACCAAGTAAATCATCCTCATCACTATTGAACTCAAGGTACTCGGGATGTGATACCTTGGGTCCTTTTGCCATGAAGCATCTTCCAATTCCTTCATCTGGTGAATCAAATAGGGCATATGAGTTGGAGGATACGAGAGAAAGTCTGGCAACACCTTCATCTTGACTATAGTCAGAGTTGGAGTGGTAGCTTCTCTCGGATTGGTTGTCGGAGTCGGAGCCGGAAATCCATTCACCAACATGAGCTTGATATCTTCTTCTAGAGAGTAGCTCTTGGATGAATTGTCCTTCCTTTGCGAATCATTGCTTCTCCGAGAAGGTCTTTGTTCATAACGATCATCTCTACTCCTCTCTCTATGAGGTGATTCATCTCTTCGACTTTTCCTTCGTAATGATTCACCTCTTTTCTTGTGAGGTGTCGTACACTCATTAGAGTAGTGTCTGGGTCTTCCACAATTGTAGCAATTTCGGTCAAGACTTGATGATCTTTGCTCATAATGTCTTGAGTTGGAGCTTCTACTTTTGTAGAACTTGTTGAAGTTCTTGACCATTAGGCTTATCTCTTCATTGGATACTAGCTTGTTGCTTGATGTTGTGGGAGCATCGCTTGAGGCTTTGTAAGCACCACTTGACTTGTTGTGGAGCTCCTCTTTGTCCTTGAGTGACATCTCATGAGCAACAATCCTTCCAATGACTTCCATGGGCTTGAGATCTTTGTAATTTGGTATCATTTGGATCAATGTGCACACGGTGTCTAACTTCCCATCCAAGGCTCTAAGGATCTTCTTGATGATGAATTTTTCGGTCATCTCTTCGCTTCCCAAGCTGGCAATCTCCTTTGTGATGAGAGCAAGCCTAGAGTACATTTCCGTGACTCCTTCACCATCCTTCATCTTGAACTTATCAAGTTGACTTTGAAGCACATCCAACTTGGATTCCTTGACAAACTCGGTACCTTCGTGCATATCAACCGAAGTATCCCAAATTTCCTTTGCATTCTCGAGGCGGCTAATCTTGTTGAACTCCTTGCGGCACAAACCGTTGAAGAGAATGTCACATGCTTGAGCGTTGTATTGCAACATATTCAACTCTTCCGTTGTTGCTTCACGATCCGGCTCTTTTTCATGCTCAAAGAATTCAACTTGCAAGCCAACATGAACAACATCCCACACGGCAGGATTATGACCAAGAATATGCATTTTCATCTTATGCTTCCAACTAGCAAAGTTTGTACCATCGAAATATGGACCTCTACGGTGATAGTTTCCCTCACTAGACGCCATACTCTCCTAGGTTGTGAAACCAATGCAATGGAGACCAAAGCTCTGATACCACTTGTAGGATCGAAAGTATGTCTAGAGGGGGGTGATTAGACTACTTGACAAAATAAAAGCTTATCCTTTTCGCAATTTTAGTTGTAGGCAAGTTTTAGCAATTCTACCAAGTCAAGCAACACCCTACACATGCAAGTCTAAGAGTTGTGCAGTGGAAAGTAAAGACTTTGCATATGAATGTAAAGGAGGGATCGGAGAAATCAAACGCAATGGAGACACGGTGATTTTTGGCGTGGTTCCGATAGGTGGTGCTATCGTACGTCCACATTGATGGAGACTTCAACCCACGGAGGGTATCGGCTACGCGAGTCCACGGAGGGCTCCACCCATGAAGGGTCCACGAAGAAGCAACCTTCTCTATTCCACCATGGCTTACGTCCACGAAGGACTAGGCTCACTCAGATAGATCTTCATGAAGTAGGCGATTTCCTTGCCCTTACAAACTCCTTGGTTCAACTCCACATGATCTTGGAGGCTCCCAAGTGACACCTAACCAATCTAGGAGACACCACTCTCCAAAAGGTAATAGATGGTGTTGTTGATGATGAACTCCTTGCTCTTGTGCTTCAAAAGATGGTCTCCTCAACACTCAATCACTCTCTCACAGATTTGGCTTGGGTAGGAGAAGGATTGGAGTGGAAAGCAACTTGGGGAGGCTAGAAATAAAGGTTCAAATGGTTGGATTGGAATGACTTGATCTCAACACATGAGTAGGTGGTTCTCTCTCAGAAAATGAATGGTCGAAGTGTAGTTTCGTTCTGATGGCTCTCTTAGAGTGTAAGTGGGGGTGGAGGGGGATATATAGCCTTCACCAAAGATCCAACCGTTACAACCTTTTGACTCAACTCGGTGACACCGAAACATAATCTCGGTGAGACCGACCTGTGTAAAAGATTCGAACGTTAGGCATCTTGGTGAGACCGAACGGATCAACTCAGAGGGACCGATATGTGATGACATAAGCTTGACCTCGTTTTGGTAGTTCCGCTCGAAACATCTCGGTAATTCCAAAATGGAATCAAAGGGTTACAGAAACTTGGTCAAGGCACTTCGGTGGGACCGAATGTCATCTCGGTTCTACCGAGTTTCTAGGATTTGGCAGTGGCTCTGTCTAGGTTCAACTCGGTGGGTCCGGATGTGTATGAATTGATGGGACCGAGTTTGATGTTTAGGGTTTGGACAGATTTGAATGTGGGGAAGTGGTTGAGGGTTTTGGAGCAATATCTTCAAGCACTTGAGCAACTAAGTCATGATCAAAACCTCATCGCCTTTTAATAGTATTGGCTTTCCTATGGACTCAATGTGATTTTGGTCAGTTAACCAAAAATGAAGAGTCTTGGAGTTTTTGCCAATATGTTTCCATAGCATTTTGAGGGGTCCACAACCACATGTCCTTGCCATGCCAACATTGAACTTTCTTGAAATCTATCTTTGAATAGGCATTAGTTCAATCACATATATGTTGTTATTAATTACGAAAACCACCCGGGGATTAGTTGCACTTTCAATATACCATATATTCCTATATTTGGATAAAAGGTGCCACATGCAGCATAGACGTCAAAGAGGGTTTTTTTTCTAAATTAGGCAAATTAATGGTGTAATGTTCTTTCAGTTACTCTCATATTTGCATGAAATCTTGGTTACATTATCTGTTTAATTACATATTTTTGTACTTTGCTTTCAGCTATTGTTTGTTCTCTCAATCACTCCCATATTTGCATGTTGCTCTATTATTTCAATATATGTAATGATCTTAATTATCATTTCACGCAGTACATTCCTTACTTTCCAAGAACACGTGTACAGGGAAATCTTGGCCTTTACTTTGTTGATGACTCCATGGATGTCATATTGACCACGCAACATGGATTTACAATGACAGTTAGGGTAAAAATTGATAAAGATGGTCACTCCTATTTTGATGCGGACCTTTGGAGAAAATTTTCTAAGTTTTATGAACTGAAAGTTGGCAATAAAATTCTAGTGCGTGCACCATAGCCTGGTCTAATTAACATGGATGTTTACTTCCCCAACGTCATCAGCCGACCACAGTCTGATTGAGGTTAGTGTTCTTTCAACTTTCTCCATGTTGGCATATTGCTTAGCAAAATTAAAGTAATTGTTCTGACTAACTGATCACTATTTAAGCAACCAATTGGGATTTCATTTTCTGACTCTGTTCCTAGCCAATAACAACTTCTAATTACCAATTTATGCCCACTATTCTTCTGCCATGTTCTGACTAAATAATCCCTTTCCATCTTTTAAGCATGATATGTTGGATGCATAATTAAAGATTTGTATGTTACTCGGCATACCAAATTTCACAGGAAAGACTTGGAGCATGTCATCAAATTTGTTGATAATCTGACAGACATAGCACAATGTGTGAACCCAGGATTTGGGATGGGAATAAATCTACCACTGGTGCGCACATTGAACAAGACCAATTATGTGCACAAAATGCTGTTACAAAGTCTTATTTTTATGTTATTGTTCATAAACTATATATAGCTTCAACGATAGTTTACAATTGGTTTTTATTCTTCATTGCAACAGAAATTGCCCGCTGCAGCTGTTCCTGAATTGATTTCCCGGCTTGGTCAAATTACACTTGTGCCTACTAATAACGCCAAAGTGATTGCAAGGTACTGCATTTCCTGCACAAATGGACATTCAAATTAATAGGTTCTCGCTTGTCCTGGCAATGCATCCACATTTGAAAATTGAAGACACTATTATATTCATGCTCTACGAAGGCACAGGAGGGATCTTCCTTTTCATTGACGAAATGTTGAGTCGCTGTGATCAAGCTACTTCCAGCGGATAGTTGTGGTTGTTGGCCCTCTGCTTCTTAAAATGCGCTAGTTATTACTATCTTAAGTATGTAGATATGGACCATATGATTGTCAAAATTGTTAAGTTCGGAATTGTTAAGTACCGTGTTACCTAGATCCACCTTTTGATGAATAGTGTCACCACTATATGTTACTCAAATGTAGTTTGTCAAGTTCTTAAATTTTCATGGAAAGTATTAGTATTGCACACAGTTCATTTAGTTTAAGCGCGTGCCCGGTAGAGTAGAGGGTGTCCATGTTTTCGAGGTGGCGATCAGCGCCGATGTCCAGAAGGCATTTGCATATTAATTGTCCATATTGCAAAATGAGATAATATATAGATAGGCCAGCCCATACAATTGACATATTTGACATGCATGAACAAATCAATCGAGCATATATATGCTCAAATTGGTCCAGTGCCTAGTTTGAGGAGTAATTTACAAACCATTAGCTCACTAATTTACATCAATATAATGAACCGCGCGCGCACAAAAGAGCTACTGCCCCTGACGCCGACCCAACACGCACATCTACCATCGCCCATCATCGTGTCCATCCTGGGCTCAGGTGGAGAGGAGGTCGCCAAGTCGATGACCTACACCTTGATCGATCGAGGCTCGGGCAACCTCGACATCGGTAATCGCCGGTACTGCCTTGGGCGCAGCTCTCACCAGGGCTATGGCGACCGCCGAGTCTACGTACGTCGTCCCGGAGGCCGACGAGATGACGTTGGCTCTCGCCAGGGTTGCCGTCACGGCCGCCTGGCCAGCCCCGGCGTCGTCAGGCGCTGCGTCCTCCTCCAACTAGGACATAAGCATGCGCCTCGTGCAACGGTCGCCACTGCTATAGTTCTCCTTGCGTCGTCGCGGTTCCTGCTTCGCCACCCGCACCATCCACCACACTCTGCGCCGAGCCCACGGTATCGCCCGCTGGCGATCCCTAGCCGCTTTCAGGACGACCCTGGCAAACCTGGTGGCTTGCTCGTACCGTGTTTCCTGCCTCCTCTGGCTGTCATCGGAAGAGGCGGCGGCATGGTCATCGACCACCAAGCCGACCATCGCGCCGGCAGCCTCGATTCCGTCGTCGCCGAACTCCATCCTGTCATCGGGCATTGGGAGTATGCCGGTATGTGTGGGTAACTAGCTAGCAAGGGGACCAATACGTAGTGAGTCGCCGCTGCCGGCCATTGTTGTGGTTATTTATAGCTAGCAGCTAGCTAGGGGATTGGGGGTTTTACAATTTACCCCTGTGGTTGGCGCTTGCGCGGGAAGCTTTCGCTGGAGCGCGGGAAGACTAAGTGGAGCCCACCACCATTGGTAGCACAAGTCTTGTTCCATCAACCGTGCGCGCTCGTTATTACTATCGCCCACGGTTCTTTTAATTACAATGTGTGCCCGTTAGAGCACACAATTCCCAGCACACAACCGTATGCGGTGTCACGTGTTATCACACATGTGTTAACATAAGGAAACGTATGTGTAACTCACAAATCATCACACACGAGTACTCGCGCCACGCATTGTGTGTGATGCTCCTAGCCATCGCAAACAACTCATTTGCATTTTCAAAGTTTTTTCTACACACATAATCGCTCACAAAAAAACTGTAGCAACTGTCTGCAACGGTTAGGGACACAATAAATATCCTCTCTTCGCTCTCTATCGTCTCTTTCCTCTCGCAGCCCCCAAATATGGACTTCTTCTCCCCTCTGTCCTCGCCTCCACAAAATCCTCCACATTACACTTGTCCTCAGAAACTCGAACCACCCTCTCCATCGCGCAAGGCACGGGGGTGACGCTGCTCATACGTGCACCGGAGCCCGCGGCGGTGGCGGTACGCGCTGATGAGGGTGCGATGGCCTTGGCGGCAAGCACGGAAGAGTTGGCGGCTGCAGCAGAACTGTTGGGGGCACGTGCAGTTTTGTATGCGTAACGCGCGGTTGAGTACGTGGCCAGTGCGGCACGCGCTGATGAAGCCATCGTTGCCTTGGAGGCACGCGCGGATTTGGCCGTGCGATACGTCTCCAGCGTCTCTATAATTTTTGATTGTTCCATGCTATTATAGCATCAATCTTGAATGTTTTATATGCAATTATATGTCATTTTATATCATTTTTGGGAACTAACCTATTAACCTAGTGCCCAGTGCCAGTTGCTTTTTTCTGCTTGTTTTTGGTTTTCCAGAAAATTAGTACCAGACGGAGTCCAAACGCTACGAAACTTTTTGACGATTTTTTTCTAGACAAAAGAGACCCTAGAAGCTTCGGGGGAGGGCCAGAAGACCTACGAGGAGACGACAAGACAACAGGGCGCGCCCAGGAGGGTGGCCGCACCCTATTATCATGTGGGCCCCACGTGGCTCCTTTTGACCTAATTTCACTTCTATAATTTCTCAAATATTCGGAAACCAACAGAGAGCCCCACAAAATAACTTTTCCGCTGCCACAAGGTTCTGTTCTTCCGCGATCCCATCTGGAGGCCTTTTCGAGCACCCTGTCGAAGGGGGAATCAATCACGGAGGGCTTCCACATCAACCTTGCTACCCTTCCGATGATGTGTGAGTAGTTCACCACAGACCTACGGGTCAATAGCTAGTAGCTAGATGGCTTCTTCTCTCTCTTTGATCTTCAATACAACATTCTCCTCGATCTTCTTGGAGTTCTATTCGATGTAATCTTCTTTTGTGGTGTGTTTGTTGGGATCCGATGAATTGTGAGTTTATGATCTGAATATTCATGAGAAGTAATTGAGTCTTTTCTAAACTTTATTATGCATGATTTTTATAGCTTTGTATTTCTCTCCTATCTATCCGTTTGGTTTGGCCAACTAGATTGATTTATCTTCAGCGGGAGAGGTGCTTTGTAATGGGTTCAATCTTGTGGTGCTCTATATCCAAGTGACAGAAAGGGAGAAGACATGTATTTGTATTGTTTCCATTAAGGGTAAAACGACGGGGTTTATTCATATTGATTTGGTTTACTTTGTCTACATCATGTCATCTTGCTTAAGGCGTTACTCCGTTTTCATTAACTTAATACCCTAGATGCATGCTGGATATCGGTCGATGGGTGGAGTAATAGTAGTAGATGCAGACAGGAGTTGGTCTACTTGTCTCGGACGTGATGCCTATATACATGATCATTGCCTTGAATATCGTCATAACTATGCGCTTTTCTATCCATTGCCCAGCAGTAATTTGTCTACCCATCGTATGCTATGTGTTCGAGAGAGAAGCCTCTAGTGAAAACTGTGGCCCCCGGGTCTACTTTAAACATAAAAAGAAAACCTAAATATACTTGCTGCAATTTTATTTCTTTTATTTTGTTCTGCAATTTATGTATCTGCCACTACAAGATTTAATCCTTGCAAGTAACGAGTTCAAGGGGATTTACGACCCTCTTGCTCGCGTTGGGTGCAAGTATTTGCTTTTGTGTGTGCAGGTGCTGTTGACGAGGCTTTGTGTGATTCTCCTACTGGTTTGATAACCTTGGTTCTCACTGAGGGAAATACTTATCTCTATTGTACTGCATCTCATCTCCTCTTCGGGGAAAATCCCAACGCAGGTCACAAGTAGCAGGAAGAATTTCTAGCACCGTTGCCGGAGAGACATCATCAAAACCTATCAAGTACCTTCGCACAAACTATCATCTACTTGCTCTACTTTTTATTTGCATTTGCCTCTCGTTTTCATCTCCCCCACTTCTCATAAAAAAAATACAAAAACACAAAAATATTTTTGTTTGCTTGTTTTGCTTGAAGTTGCTATTATGTCTGAGTTTGAAAAAGTTAGTGATGTCCCCGCCACTAGTGCGGAACCTATTGATCATCAAAGTTTACTTATGGAGAATGAAAATATTAAAAGAAGTTTTGATGAAGTTGGTAAAGAAATGTTAGATAATCTTGCCGATGATGATCCAGATAAAGAAAAACCCACTATCATGCATACTAAAAAACTCCGTATAGGTAGTGGTAATATTATTGGAAAAGGTGTTATTCATGATTTCTTTACTTGTGCTAGCACGTTACCTATGTTAGGGGGGGTCAATTATTAATAAAACATCTAACCTTGCGGATGCCATATCTTTGCTCATAGTTGAATTTGAAAGACAATTTGTGCACATGCATCCTGCTATACGAAGGATACTTCTAGAGTTTTCAAATATTCATGATCCTTCTGTTAAACGTGTGGTTACTATATTCCTAGCTCATGAATTTGGACATATCATGAAGGAGGCCTGAGAAATATTTGGTCATTATAATATAAATAGTGGGTGCCCTCCTATAGAAGAAATTCTTTACAACCAAGAGGAAGTAAGGAGGTTATAATCTCCAGACTATGCTGTTTATAATGAGAATATTAGGAAAAACGTTCCCCCATCTGCATTGCTTGATAAAATTTCTGAACTTAATGATAATTTTTCTATACAAAATAATGGATTGGGGCTTGTGCTTGAGAAAAGGCCAAAGGAGGAATCTCCTCCTCCTAAACTTGATCTTACGGATCCTTACCCTATTAAATTTAGCCCTTTTGATTACTTTTGCTTACCACTTAGGAAACTTGCTGCTGAAATAAGGGAGTATGAGATGAACATGGTTGATCTCCCTTACTTCTATTACAAAACTTGAAATAGTGCATTATGCCTAGCTAAGGGCATAAAACAATAGCGCTTGTTGGGAGGCAACCCAATATTTATCTTTATTGCATTTTTTTTATTTTTCTTGTGTCACACAATTATAGCTACTGTTATGATTGTGTTTTTATCTTTTTAATTAGTGTTCGTGCCAAGTAATGCCTTTAGGAAGATTTGGATGATAGTATAATTGATGTTGTTTGAAAAACAGAAAGTTTTGCACCCAGTTCTGAAATTTCTATTCTGTACTGGAACGTGATAAAATCCTGAATTTTTTACACAATATTGGTATATGAATTTTTTACACAGTATTGGTATATGAATCTTTTCCTACCAATCTATCCCCCTAGGGTCATGCGAGTAGTACTTTGCTTCGAGGGCTAATAGACTTTTGCAATAAGTATGCACTAGTATAGCGACCTGCTATACAAACGGTTTTTAACCCCTTTCCGCGACGTAGTTTTAAACCGTCGCCTTGCCTGTGTGTGCGATGGGGGGTTCCTTACCACACGACCCAGAAACCGTCGGGGATAGGTCCTCGGTCACACACGCTGGGCAAAATGAGCTTGTGTGCGATCAGGCGAGCCATCGCATACAATTATACAGGCCCAATCATTTCCGTTCGTATGTACATCCCACACAGTGAATCCCAGACAAACATTTCTGTTCGTATGTACATCCCACACAGTGAATCCCAGACAAATGTTTCCGTTCGTATGTACATCCCACATAGTGAATCCCAGCCAAACATTTCCGTTCGTATGCACATCCCACACAGTGAATCCCAGACAAACGTTTCCGTTCGTATCTACATAACACACAGTTTTCTGTATAGCCTTGTCTGTGATAGGTGTAACGATCACACATGCTCTGCCTCCGTTAACCGTTTGCGTTATTCAAGTATATCACACACGCTTTTGCTGCTAGAACCATTTGTAAAGTTCCATGACCCATTTAGCAGGTTTATTAGATTACTATTAATAATTCTAGTATTAAGCAAAATCACATTTCATATCGAACAGTTGTTTGCCAATTTCATATCAGGCACATAAATATATTATAACATCACATTACGATAGGTACGTGAAAATAGCACAGTACAGCATATAGCTAGTTCACCTTCATAAGCACAATATTAGAACAATATATTCATTTCCCTAATCGATTGATGCATGATCAGCCAAATTAGTCTTCTCCACCTCTGCTTTCAGTTCAGTAAGAACCTGTTTTGCACTGACCAACTGGGAAAGTGCCTCCTCCTTCGCAAACACCATCTTAGCAAAGTCTAACTTAAAAAATCTGAGCTCATTCTCCATCTTCATCTTTTTTCCCAGTACCTTGAAATATTCTTCAGCGTTGACAACATTTTCTCTAAGCCTATCTCTATTCTCTTCCTCAAACATGCTCCAGAGCTTTGCTAGGCACATCTTCAAAGACGGTGGCCACTCTTGATCAACCCACTCCAGGTAAGAACACTTCCGTTCATCCTATAATATTTAAAACTAAATCAGTTATAGTTGTAGGGAAAATGGGTTTCTAGAAACATAGAAAATCACCACATACATATTTTGAAAAACTGAAGAAACACGTTTATTATGACATATCTTCTCAAAAAGTTCAATGTGCAAATGAATTAATTGCTACTGAGACAACAACCAAATTCAGGAACATCACAAGCTATAATTAAGTTCTTAGTTAGGTATTATAATAACAAATTGACCATTTTATGAGGAAGCTAAATATAACTTTAACAGCACAGCGACAGTGTTTCAATGCCATCAAATTAATACTAACAGGTATGTACATGCACAAATTTAATAACATAGAACTAATACCAATAAAGGCCCTCCACTGTGTAGGCCAAAACCGGTGTCAAATCAATTGTTACTAAATTTGGCACCGGTATCCTGCACTGCCGAGTCGTTGCCAGAAGAAAAATTCAGGGAACCGGAGCACCTAGTTGCTCCGATGCCCAGTTCCTTCCTGCCATAAAGTATTAGTATTTTATTGCTTGGCTGCTCGGATGTGTGGAGCAAAGTTGGGTGCACAAACTGCTGAAGCGGTGCCAAATAATTTTCTCAGGGCACCGTTGATGAGATGGCAACATTTTTGGATACTAGGTAGAAACTTTGACAGTGTCTTAATCACATCCATATTAACATAGCACAGTGACAGTGTCTGAATCACATCTAACAAATGATTTGTAACAACGAAAGTGGGGCTAACCTTCTCTGCACATGCCAGAAACTTCCTCCCACAGTCCACAGATTCAAAAGCCACTAACTTCACGCATGGAGATTGATGGTGACAACGAGCAGGCAGATCTTCAGCTACCTCACTCCATTCCTTGCAAGTGATGATCCTATGGAGCTACAAGAGGAACAAATGGCTCAAATCGGTCTCCGGGTTAAAATCCTTTATTACAAATCAGAACCCTAAGCCTAGGGGGGCGAGAGAGAGGAGCAACGCATACCCGGCTGGTGACATACTCGTCAGAAGAGGAGGAACCACTGGAGAGGTCAAAGAAGACCATGGCGTCCGCGGCGGTCGGATGCGAGACGACGAGAGCGAGGAAAGCAAGCGAGGAAGCGGCTATAGCTTGGGAAGGAAGGAAGGAGTAAACAAGGGAAATGTGGCTCGTGGTTGGAGGGAAAAGGGGGTGGGAAGGGGGGGAAGAGTTAGATATTTTGGCGGTAGGCAAAAAAATTCGAAAGGTGGGGGGGCACTTGGCGCGCAGTGTCATTGGACACCTTTCAGTTTGAACAAATGTGTGCATCGCAAACGATTCTTCTGCTTTACACGCATGCGATGAGTTTGAGCACTCGAATATTGGTGGAAATTTCCCTGGGTACAGTGCTCATCCACGTCATTGCATATTTCACTTGCTAATTTGGGGAGTACACAAAAGAGCCTACAGCACACGGACCACACTTACTGAATCGAGCAATTTTAGTAATTAAACAGAGCCAGTTGACCTAAACATTACTCTAACAAAAGACCAGCATTATAAACAAAGGCTAAGTACGCATAATTTAAACAAAGCCACCGACACGTCGCCGCCCTATGCCTCGCCGATGTAAGATGAGATGCCGATGACTTGTCCTGGCGACATGCTATCACTGGTGGACTCCGCGTCCCCCAGGCTGAAGTCGACCGCGTCATCGTCCTCGTCCTCGTCTTCGGCACTGCCCTGAAGGATGTAGTACTCATAGTAGTGGCAGCGCCAGAGCTCGCGTTGGTACTCCACCACCGATTCCTCGATGGACAGGCGGCTCTCTACCTCCTCCTTAGCCATGCGCAACTCCTCCTCTCAGCGCTCCTCGATCTCCGCCGCCTCCTGCATCTCCAGCTCCCGCTCGGCGATCTCATGAGGAAGCAGGGGCTCCATGGCCTCCGCCGCCGCATCGTCGACAATCATCTCCGCTGCCTTTTCAGACATGGGGTGCTTGCTGTATTCCGAGGAGGCCTGGAATATCTTGGCGTGGGAATCCTCGACCTGGGCGTGGATGGCCTTGACCTGGGCCAGGGCGACCTCCGCGGCACGGACGGCTGCTCGAGCGCTCTCAGCGTTTGCAGCCACCGTCGCAGTAGCTGCTGTAGCCGTCTCATCTGCTGCAGCTGCCCTGTCGGCTGCCGCAGATGCCCTCTTGGCGGATGCGTGCGCGCTCAATGCGGATGCGGTCGCGCTCTTGGCGGAGGCAGAGCCGCTCAGGTAGGACCCGGCGACCGTACGGGCCCTCACGAAGCGTCTCCACGGCATCATTCTTTATAAGAAGGGGATGGGGAATGGGTATCGGGGACTCGAGGATTCGGGGGTGAACAGCGCTTGAGTAGACGAATCCGGCGAAGCTTATGGAGGAAGACATAAAAAGACCCGCAAATTTTCATCGCAAACGGTTCTTATAACCAACTGTGTGCGATGTAGTCCATTTTTTAATTACCTGCGGCAGACTAATTTGGAGTACACTGGCAACGGATGGTGATGGAAATTGTTCAAATTTTTTTGTACCGTTAACACGCACTGATACAACTGTCATGTTAAAATTTGGAATTTTTCAGGGTTCATCTGACCTTTTTAAGACATTAAGTGAGTTCCTAGCCATATAATGGCCGTAATTCAAATTTGAACTGCATGTACATGCAACGGCAAACCATCATGGGTTGGAAAATCATATTTGTGACCTTGTGTGCGAGTTAATGCCCTGTGCAGTAAATTGGAAGGAATTTTCAAACATATTGGTGTCACGGCTTGGACACAAACAGTGAGAACCATGGCTTTTAAATTCCAAAAAATTCAAAAATGATCAAAAATACATGAAACCTTGCTTGATGTCATGAAATGGTACCAAGATGCAGTGGTAAAAGAATTGGCCAATTTGACGAAAGTTTTGACACAGACCTCTCACAAATCAGAGCATCTCACGAGAAGACACGTGGTTCCGAGAGGGAACAATGCATGTTTGATGACGAACCGGCGCTCGCTTCCTCGTATGACCCTGAATTTTTTTCTATCGTTAACATGTAATAATGCAACGATGATGTTAAATTTTTGAAATTTTCGGTGTTGATTTGACCTTTTTAAGACATTAAGTGAGTTTCTAACCATATAATGGCCGTAATTCAAATTTGAACCGCATGTACATGCAACGCCAAACCATCATGGGTTGGAAAATCATATATGTGTCCTTGTGTGCGAGTTAATGCCCTGTGCAATAAATTGGAAGGAATTTTCAAACATATTGGTGTGAAGGCTTGGACACAAACAGTGAGAACCATGGCTTTTAAATTCCAAAAAAAAAAATGATCAGAAATACATGAAACCTTGCTTGATGTCATGAAATGGCACCAAGATGTTGTGGTAAAAGAATTGGCCACTTTGACGAATGTTTTGGCACACACCTCTCACAAATCGGAGCATCTCGCGAGAAGACTCGTGGTTCGGAGAGGGAAGAATATACATGTTTGATGACGAACCGACAGTGGCTTCCTCTTATGGCTTAGCATTTTTTTTCTACCATTAACATCCACGAATACAACTTTCATGTTAAAATTTGGAAATTTTCAGGGGTTATTTGACATTTTTAAGACATTAAGTGAGTTTCTAACCATTTAATGGCCGTAATTTAAATTTGAACTACATGTACATGCAACAGAATATCATCATGGGTTGGAAAAATCATTTATGTAATACATTTTCCAACAATATCATGGTAACACGAAATAAGCATTCATGCAAAACATTTGGAAAGAAAAATGTAAATATCTGGCAAGACAACTGGGCCCCCCATGATTGGCACTCTGTTTTGCGCCACGAGGTTTGGAAGGTGTGTGGCGCGGGTTATTAATCAAATGCGGTTCAGTCTTGGGAACCGTCAGCGATTTATTTCACACACGGATTTTCATGCGGGAATCGTGTGTAATTCAAGCTATACTACTCGTAAATTTTGGCCATCGACGCTTCTACTGCTCCCGTCGATCTAGATTCCGGCCGCCAATAAATACTACCATGCCCACGTCGTCCCGCCTGCATTCTCATCTACATTCTCTCCTCGCTCGCCCCCCCCCCCCCCCTCTCTCGCACAAAACTCTGCCATGGTGCCGACCATATGCCCACCCGTCAAGGAGGAGGCGCCGCCCCGCGAGGACATCCAGGCGTAGAGCAGCGATGAGGAGGACCCCTACGCGCCACCAGACGAGATTGCGCCAGAACCCCCAACTTTGGAGTTGTTTTGGGGCCAGTACAATCTTTGTCTGTGGAAAGCGCTGTCGCCGGCTGAGAAAGCCAGGCAAGTGGCGTTCAAGAAGGAGTTGGCAGAGGAGCGCGTCAGGTACCAGGCGGCCTGTGAAGCCCGTGAGGTCGCCTGGGAAAAGGAGAAGCTGGAGCTTTGGCGGTGGGTGCGTCGACGTGCGGATGAGGAGTACGAAGACGGCCGGTACTTTGCCAGGAAGGCCAAAGGCGCTAGGCGCCTCATCACTGCATGGAGGTGGGCCGATAAGCTCCAGCGTGCTACCGACGAGGATCTCCGGTGGGCGCCCAACGAAATGGCAAGATCATTCGCGTGCGTCCGCCAGCAAGATGCAGATCGGCACACCAAGCGCTATGAGGTGGAGGAAGCGAAGAACTCCCTCTGCGCTGGGAAGCCGCCGCGCACCAGGGAGCTGCTAGCGAGGGGCTCCAGAATACTAGCTGCATAAGGAGGGATTATTAGTTTTAGTATTGTTCGTTTTCAATTTTATGCATTGTACTTAGTAGTTAAGTATGGGATCCCAGTTAAGTATCATCATGTATTGTTTGTTTTCGTACTAATTTCTATCTAGTTGTTTACCATCCGCATGAACAAAATGGAAAACATACACATTGAAACAGAACAATATATAAGAATTGAAAACAGAGTACACACATTGAAACAGAGCAATAAACAGAGCAATATTATGATTATTGGGAATACATAGCGATCAACGTCGAAACGACTCAACAAAATAAAACACGTCCATGACCACCACCCCTGCCTACGGTAGCTCTTGCCTCTGCCTGAACTCGTGCAGGTGTTCGTCCAAGCGGTTGACACACTCGCGGTACATCTGGAGCGCGGTCTCGAGCTCCAAGTTGGCTATTTCATCGGAGATCACTAGCTCGAGGATGTGACGGCCATGTTCCTCTACTGCGCCTATGTGGACACCCGGGCCAAGGAGGCGCTCGAGCCTAGCGACCAGCGCATTGGCATCAAGAGTATGTCTAGAGGGTCTGCTCAACCCTGTGTAGGATCGAAAGTATGTCTAGAAGGGGGGTGATTAGACTACTTGACCAAATAAAGTCTATCCTTTTCCCAATTTTAATTGTGGGCAGATTTTAGCAAGAACACAAGTCAAGCATCACCCTACACATGCAATTCTAAGAGTATAGCAGCAGAAAGTAAACAATTGCATATGTAAGTAAAGGAGGGGATCGGAGATTTCAAACGCAATGAAGACACGGTGGTTTCTGGCGTGGTTCCGATAGGTGGTGCTATCGTACGTCCACGTTGATGGAGACTACAACCCACGAAGGGTAACGGCTGCGCGAGTCCATGGAGGGCTCCACCCACGAAGGGTCCACGAAGAAGCAACCTTGTCTATTCCACCATGGCTTACGTCCATGAAGGACTAGCCTCACTCGGGTAGATCTTCACGAAGTAGGCGATCTCCTTACCCTTACAAACTCCTTGGTTCAACTCCACATCATGTCGGAGGCTCCCAAGTGACACCTAACCAATCTAGGAGACACCACTCTCCAAAAGGTAATAGACGGTGTGTTGTTGATGAACTCCTTGCTCTTGTGCTTCAAATGATAGTCTTCCCAGCACTCAAACAACTCCTCATAGATTTGGCTATGGTGGAAGAGGGATTTGAGTGGAAAGCAACTTGGGAAAGGCTAGAAATCAAGGTTCAAATGGTAGGAATGGAATAGCTTGATCTCAACACATGAGTAGGTGGTTCTCTCTCAGAAAATGTATGGTGGAAGTGTAGGCACGTTCTGATGGCTCTCTTTACTGAGAAGGAGGTGGTGGAGGGGTATATATAGCCTCCACACAAAATCCAACCGTTACACACTTTTGACCCAACTCGGTGGCACCGAAACTATCATCTCGGTAGCACCGAACTGTGTAAAAGATATGAACTTTAGGAATCTCAGTGGGACCGATACGAACAACTCGGATGGACTGAAGTGCAATGGCTAGGGCAAACCTCATCTCGGTGGCACCGATTACATCAACTCGGTAAGACCGAAGTGAAGCAATAAGGCAACAGAGAGTTGGCAAGCCATCTCGGTGAGACCGATTTGCAAAACTCGGTGAGACCGAAGTAGGTGCAAATGATCACAGAGAGTTGGCAAGGCCATCTCGATGGGACCGAGATCCATTTCGGTGGATCCGATTTGTTAGGGTTTTGGCAGTGGCTAAGTCTAGGTGAACTCGGTGGCTCCGGATAGGAAATTTCGGTGGGGCCGAGTTGGAATGTGGGTTTTGGACATATTTGGGTAGAGAGAGTGGTTGAGGGTTTAGGAGTACTGTCACTAAGCACTTGAGCAAAAAGACCATTAAGCAACACCTCACCCCCTTTTAATAGTATTGGCTTTCCTATGGACTCAATGTGATCTTGGATCACTAAACCAAAAATGTAGAGTCTTGAGCTTTTGCCAATCCTTGTCCTTAGCATTTTGAGGGGGTCCACATCTCTAGTCCATGCCATGCCAATCATTGAACATCCTGAAATCTTTAACTTGAATGGACATTAGTTCAATGAGATATATGTTGTTATGAATTACCAAAACCACCAAGGGAGCAAATGTGCTTTCAATCTCCCCCTTTTTGGTAATTTGATGACAACATATAGATCAAAGCTTCGACAATTGATTAAATGAATGGAATACGTCATCGCTTTGAGAAGTATGTGATAAGCAAGAGGTCCCCCTAAATTTGTGCATTATTAAAAATTTGCGTTTGAATGCAAATGCACAATCGATTAGGCTCATGGGTCACTCTTCCATGTCACATACAACTTGGTGGAGCGCGTAAAATGATATGAGTGGAATAAAAAACGTGCATCACTAACACAAGTAAGTGATCATACAAGATAATGATAAAGATAAGCATTGATCATCACAAGAGGCATAGTATGATCAATCACATGAAGTAGCTCACAATCATAACGAAGCATAGTATCAAGCACACACATAGAAACAAAGTACCAACAAGCAAATTGTAGCAAAAGAACTCGAGAGAAATCCAATGGGCAAAGCAAAGCGAAACTCTCTCTCTCGAAGCTAAGATCTATACAAATTCTCCCACTTTGGCAACAAGTACCAAAAAGATAGAACAGGTATAGGACTAATCGGCACTCTAAGCACGGTCCTCTGAAGCTCCTGAAGGTGACCTCCTGCTGGCAGCTCCAGTGTGCATAGATGGCGTCGAAAGAAGAGCATCCGCGAAGGCTTCAGCGGACATCTGCTGGGCTGGTGGAGTGGAGACCGATGGGGGCACTGTAGCAGCAGCAACAGCAGCAGGTGCAGAAACTGTGGTCCTCGGATCCACAACTGGCACTGCAGCAGATCTGGCTGTCCTAGGCACTGTCTGAAATCTCTCTGTGGTTGGTCTGTCATCTCCACTATCATCAGAAGGGGCTGTCCTGACAACATCAACGTCGCTCTGCAGCTTCTCCACTGTAGTCTGGATCTCTGTGACCTTGACATCTAGATCATGAAACTTTGTCTTGATTATCCGCTCTAAGCTAGCCTGGTGCTGGGTGAGGTTGGCCAGACTTCGCTCAATCCTCAGGGTGGCTTCTAGCATATATGTCATTTGGTCAGACTTAGACTTGAGATTTGCAATTGGAGCATTGGGAGCTGTTGCCTCCTGGGCTGTTTTTGCTTCTTTGGCTTTGCGGATCTTCTCCTGAGCTTGTGCAGAAGTGGGATGCGAAGGATCCATCACAATAACATTGTCTTCAAACTCTGGATGCAATGGCAAATGCTCTCGATCAAGAAGGTATGTGCTGGTTCCAACCTTAGATTTTATCAACATCTGAATATGTGGAGCATATCCGCACGAACTCTTCTGATCAGCTGCAGTCCTCTTGATAGTTTCGACTATCAAGCTCATCACCTTAAATTTCTGAGGTGTATCAAACAAATGCAGCAAATTAATGGAGTGGCCACGAATCATTTTGTCATCTCCTGACTTGGGCAACAAGGTGTACCGCAAGATAGTGTTTGTGGTGGCCAATCCTGGCAGCAGGTGCTTCACTGATCCAAGCTTATGAGTCTCGATGTCCTTCTGGGGTATTGCGGTGTACATGTTGGCCATGGAGTTGTGATCCATCTTGTGCTTGGCATAGATATCATAGTCATCATCCTCTTCCTTGGGAGCACCAAGAAGACTTGCCCACTCAGAGATGGTCGACTGGTACCTGATACCCTGAGTCATCCACACGATTCAGCCATCTGGATAGAAATGAGTTGTAGAGTAGAATTGCATTACCATTTCATCATTCCACTTTGTCATCTTCTATCCAACAAAGTCATCAACACCTGCAATCCTGAAGCTCTCATGAATATGGGGGAAATAATCTTCATTTTCATCAATGTATTCCCAATCCACCCATCTCATGTCACTAACAATGGGCTTCTTATCAAGCAATACCGTCTCATAGAAATCTTGTTGTTCATGAGTGTGAAAGCGATAGTCACACGCTGTCTTCCTCCTTGTAGCATAAGGATCTGACTGTCTCCACTGACGCAGTCCTTTATCTTTCCTCAGCATCATATTTTCTGCAACTGGGTGTGCATCATCATGGTCTGGAATCTTGGGTTTCAATTTCCTGAGCACTAGTGGCTCTTCATCAACATTTGCCTCAGGCACTGGGGCCTTGTTCTTCTCAACAGCTGATATGTTCCTGGTGGATCTCTTTGGTGCTGACACCTTTGGCTTGGACTTGGGGGGCAGCAGTCCTGATTGCATCAGACATAAGCTTTTGAGATTTGGCTGGAGGTGCATCAGCAGTAGGTTCCTCCTCCTCCTCCTCATCTGTCCTCATGGAGGGCCTTCCAAGCACTTGAGCTGTAGTCTTCCTAGCTCTCTTCTTCTTTCCACCTGCAGCTGGTTCTGTGTCACTAGGCTCTTCAAGTGTGAATTGCATAGTCTGCTTTGGAACTTTCCTCACAGCAGTCCTCTCTTTGGCAGATGATGGTTTGGTGCTGTACTCCTTAGCAAGCACGACTCTCTTTTTCTTTGTTGCTGCTTCACTGGCAACAAAGTCCTCATCCTCACTGTCTGAGGTTCTCTTCTTCCTTGTTCTAGTGGCAGCCTTAGGAAGATCTGGAGAGCTCCTCTCTCCCTCATAGAAACTTTCTGCAGGGCTAGATCCTTCACTGAGTTCTGCATGCTGCTCTGACCTGTTCTGGCTGTCGCTGTCATCTGACATCTTGCTGAGCTGACCCTGTGAATAGTTGGGTATGGGCAGAGTAGATGAGTCATCACAAAAAGCAGAAGTTTTTCATAAAAAATGAGTTCAACTCTTAGTTTCAAGTTTTCACAGAAGGCATTTCGGATGGACCGAGTTCATCATCTCGGTGATACCGAAGCACTCTACAGAAACCTTGCACTCCATTTCGGTCAGACCGAGATGGGTTTCGGTGTCTCCGAGATGCTAGGGTTTCACTGAGACTTTACTCTCGGTCTCACCGATTCGTACAACTCGGTGGCACGGAGACGTACTTGTGCGATGGCCTGAGGCCAAATCGGTGGGACCAAAAATTTCTAATCGGTCGGTCCGAGATGCGTTCGGCGGAAACTTAAACCTAAATTTTTTGCTCGAATCTAATCTACGGAATTCTTCTGGTGGAATAAGCATTGCATTCCGTGGCAAGAATAATGGCAATCCTATCGTGCACTGAATCAAAAAATGGAGCACGAGAGGGATCGAATCTCACCCTAACTCGGTGGAGATTCTCTATGGCGGCAACAACGGGGCAGATTGTCGTTGACGGCGACGGAGTCCGGCGGCGAGGGCGCGCTGGAGACGACGGCGAAGTCCGAAGACGAGGGCGACGGCAGCAACGGGGTGCGGGAACGAGTGGGGTCAAGAAATTTCAGCCGTTCGGTCCGCGCGATATATATACCCGTACGCTGTCGGTAGCGCCGAGTTGGACAACTCGGTGGCACCGATATGTGTAACTGCATGCAGGTCAGCACATCGGTGGCTCCGAAATGGTTCAACTCGGTAGCATCGAGATGGAAAACCTAGATCAATCTAAGTGATTTCGGTTGGACCGAGTTTGAGTGAATTGGTTCGGCCGAAATCAGATAGAAGGTTTTGGAGGTTCAGCCCTTTCAGATCGGTGGCTCCGAGTGCTCCTCACCCGGAGGGTCCGAAAATGACTTGTTCAATTTTTGTGATGCAGCAAGAATAGAATTTGAGACAAGAAAGCATAGATAGCTAGAGAAGGTACTTAGGCATTCTTGTACATCCACTTGGCCAGAAAAACAAGACAATCAAAACAACAAATGGATGTCCTCGAATGATGAAAACATGCAAACCAACATGCTCACACAATAAGATAGCAAATGAAATATGTGTCAAACATGCACAACCAATTCTAGCATCTACCAAGCAATGGTGATGACTAGGTCATCTATATATGAGTATATTGACTTAGGAGTCAAATGAGAACATTTGATCATAGGTCATACTCATCGTTTAAGCACAAGTGGGGTTGCCACTTTTACATAAAGCATTGATGTGTTCACACCATTAGAGTTGCTTTAGCTCAATTGTTTAGAGCAAAGCTCCCCCTAGATGTCATATCCCCCCTAAGAGGGATGAACTAACCTTGGGTTTTGTCGATGATGACTTCATGTAGATGTTGAAGATGTGGATGCTCAATGTTGATGTAGACCATCAAGAGTTGGGAGCAATCCTTTGGAGTTTTGTGCTTTCAATACCTACATGGGTTAGTCCCACACAAGGAACATACAAGGATATCCATAGACAGAGAGTGAAATAAACATATGATGATATCCATGAATGCATTGAATACCTTGTCCCTTGCCTTACCAACAAGAGGGTTTGTGACTCCATGAACAAGTGCAAAATGTGGAAGTTGGTTGCACAAGTCCTTGCCATAAAGAATATGAGTGAAGTTTGTTGGCGGAGTCACCCTCAGGAACTCTCTAGTTCTTCTTCTTTTGGACCCACATCAACTTGATGGGAATCCTTGGAGTTGTAGTAGCACTTGATGAAGTAGAACTTGATGAAGTCTTGGGAACCCACTTGACGAAGGCTTGAGTAGCTTCTTCAAATGAATCAATCTCTTCTTGAAGCTTGTCCTTGCCTTTTAGCTTGTGGTCTTGTGGTGGAAGATCTTCTTGAGCTTGTGTTCCCTTGAAGGAAGTAGGATCATACTTCTCTTGTTGAGGAACAAACTTCGTCTTGGGGTATTGATCTTCTTCCCACTCAACTACATTGGCATTGAACTTTTGTTCAAAACCAACAACTTGGTTCTTCCGGTGCCTTCCTTGCTTGCGTACAATTTCCTCAAATTGCTTACTCCCGGCAAGACTCTTGTAGAAACCTTTTTCTATAATTCCTTTCAATAGCATATTTTCTTGCTCAAGTGTAACTTGGCTAAGAGAATCATTAGTGGAATCAATAGAACTACTAGAAGCAACAACATTGGATTTAGCATGGTTATTGTTACTACTAGAGGTAGAACCCTTTTTACCCTTGTTGCTAGTTTGCTTAGGTTTAACTTGTGGCATAAAGGTAGACAAGAGTAAACGTTTGGCAAGATATGAAGAACTCTTCTTTCGAAGATCGTCATTGATTGCTTTAAGAAACTCATGCTCTTGCTCTAAATTTAGCTTCTCGAAGCGTAGCTTGTCATGAGTTCTTAGAAGTTCTCTATGCTCCTCTTGAGTTGTTTCATGAGCTAACTTAAGAGCATTTAGTTCTTTAATTAGACGCTCAATCTCCTTCATAGCATTGTCACTCGTTTCCTCTTGACTATCATGATTACTAGCATTTTCATTATAGCTCACATCACTATCCTTATCAACAAGTAAATCATCATCACCAAGCAAATCATCTTCATCACTATTGAAATCAAGATACTCGGGGTGTGATACCTTGGGGCCTTTTGCCATGAGGCATCTTCCAATTCCTTCATTTGGTGAGTCAAATAGATCATAGGAGTTGGATGACACAAGAGCAAGTCCGGCAACACCTTCATCTTGACTATAGTCGGAGTTGGAGTGATAACTTCTCTCGGAGTGGTTTTCGGAGTCGGAGCCGGAAACCCATTCACCAACATGAGCTTGATGTCTTCTTCTTGTGTAGCTCTTAGATGACTTGTCCTTCCTCTCTGAATCCTTGCTTCTTCGAGAGTGTCTTCGTTCATAATGATCATCTCTACTCCTTCTCTCCTTATAAGGTGATTCATCTCTTCTATGTCTTCCTCTTGGTGATTCATCTCTTTTCTTGTAGGGAGCCCTACACTCATTGGAGTAGTGTCCGGGCTTTCCACAATTGTAGCAATTTCAGTCATGACTTGATGATCTTCTCTCATAGTGTCTTGAGCTAGAACTTCTTTCTTTCCCTTTGTTCTTGTAGAACTTGTTGAACCTTTTCACCATTAGGCTTATCTCTTCATTGGATACTAGCTTGTCACTTGGAGTTGTTGGAGCATCGGTTGAGGCTTTGTAAGCACCACTTGATTTGTTGTGTAGCTCCTCTTTGTCCTTGAGTGACATTTCATGAGCAACAATCCTTCCAATGACTTCCGTGGGCTTGAGATCTTTGTAATTTGGAATCATTTGAATCAATGTGCAAACGGTATCATATTTTCCATCCAAAGCTCTAAGTATCTTCTTGATGATGAATTTGTCGGTCATCTCTTCACTTCCTAAGCTGACAATCTCATTTGTGATAAGAGCAAGCCTAGAGTACATCTCAGCAACTCCTTCACCATCCTTCATCTTGAACATGTCAAGTTGACTTTGAAGCACATCCAACTTAGATTCCTTGACGGACTCGGTACCCTCATGCATATCAACCAAAGTATCCCAAATTTCCTTTGCATTCTCGAGGCGGCTGATTTTGTTGAGTTCTTCGGGACACAAAGCATTGAATAGAATGTCACAAGCTTGAGCATTGTATTGCAACATCTTCAATTCTTCCAGGGTTGCTTCACGATCCGGTTCCTTGCCATCCTCAAAGAAGTCACCTTGCAAGCCAACACGAACAACAGCCCAAACGGCAGGGTTATGACCAAGAATATGCATTTTCATCTTATGTTTCCAACTAGCAAAGTTTGTACCATCAAAATATGGACCTCTACGGTAATAGTTACCCTCACTAGACGCCATACTCTCCTAGGTTGTGAAACCAAGGCTATGATCACCAAAGCAATGGAAATCAAGGCTTACGGAGACCAAAGCTCTGATACCACTTGTAGGATCGAAAGTATGTCTAGAGGGGGGGTGATTAGACTACTTGACCAAATAAAGTCTATCCTTTTCCCAATTTTAATTGTGGGCAGATTTTAGCAAGAACACAAGTCAAGCATCACCCTACACATGCAATTCTAAGAGTATAGTAGCAGAAAGTAAACAATTGCATATGTAAGTAAAGGAGGGGATCGGAGATTTCAAACGCAATGAAGACACGGTGGTTTTTGGCGTGGTTCCGATAGGTGGTGCTATCGTACGTCCACGTTGATGGAGACTTCAACCCACGAAGGGTAACGGCTGCGCGAGTCCACGGAGGGATCCACCCACGAAGGGTCCACGAAGAAGCAACCTTGTCTATTCCACCATGGCTTAAGTCCACGAAGGACTAGCCTCACTCGGGTAGATCTTCACGAAGTAGGCGATCTCCTTGCCCTTAAAAACTCCTTGGTTCAACTCCACATCATGTCGGAGGCTCGCAAGTGACACCTAACCAATCTAGGAGACACCACTCTCCAAAAGGTAATAGACGGTGTGTTGTTGATGAACTCCTTGCTCTTGTGCTTCAAATGATAGTCTTCCCAGCACTCAAACAACTCCTCATAGATTTGGCTATGGTGGAAGAGGGATTTGAGTGGAAAGCAACTTGGGAAAGGCTAGAAATCAAGGTTCAAATGGTAGGAATGGAATAGCTTGATCTCAACACATGAGTAGGTGGTTCTCTCTCAGAAAATGTATGGTGGAAGTGTAGGCACGTTCTGATGGCTCTCTTTACTGAGAAGGAGGTGGTGGAGGGGTATATATAGCCTCCACACAAAATCCAACCGTTACACACTTTTGACCAAACTCGCTGGCACCGAAACCATCATCTCGGTAGCACCGAACTGTGTAAAAGATATGAACTTTAGGAATCTCGGTGGGACCGATACGAACAACACGGATGGACCGAAGTGTAATGGCTAGGGCAAACCTCATCTCGGTGGCACCAATTGCATCAACTCGGTAGGACCGAAGTGAAGCAATAAGGCAACAGAGAGTTGGCAAGCCATCTCAGTGAGACCGATTTGCAAAACTCGGTGAGACCGAAGTAGGTGCAAATGATCACAGAGAGTTGGCAAGGCCATCTCGGTGGGACCGAGATCCATTTCGGTGGATCCGATTTGTTAGGGTTTTGGCAGTGGCTAAGTCTAGGTGAACTCGGTGGCTCCGGATAGGAAATTTCGGTGGGGCCGAGTTGGAATGTGGGTTTTGGACATATTTGGGTAGAGAGAGTGGTTGAGGCTTTAGGAGTACTGTCACTAAGTACTTGAGCAAAAAGACCATTAAGCAACACCTCACCCCCTTTTAATAGTATTGGCTTTCCTATGGACTCAATGTGATCTTGGATCACTAAACCAAAAATGTAGAGTCTTGATCTTTTGCCAATCCTTGTCCTTAGCATTTTGAGGGGGTCCACATCTCTAGTCCATGCCATGTCAATCATTGAACATCCTGAAATCTTTAACTTGAATGGACATTAGTTCAATGAGATATATGTTGTTATGAATTACCAAAACCACCAAGGGAGCAAATGTGCTTTCACCCTGGCGATGACATGCAGCACGGCGTCATCCATCGCGTTGCCGGGGACGCCCTTGGCCTCGACAGACCGTGGCGCCTGCTCGTTTACCTCGTCGATGAGGTTGATGGCAGAGGCGGCGCTTCGGTGGGTTGGCATGCTTGGAAAAGGTAGCTAGAGGGGCTATAGGCTGCGCTTGTGCCTCAGTGTGTCGCGCGCCGCCTAGGCTTATGCGCAATTGCTTGGTGGCGGCGGGAAACCGATGGGGAAATGGTGGGAAATGGTGGCGTGTTCATAAAACACCATCAATTAATGGAAACTTAGCATAGAAGGAAGCGCGAGCTAGCAAGACGCATGCGCGCACATTGCTTGTCCACGGGTGTGATCCATATATCTCATGTGCCCAACAGAGCACACTATTCACACAAAATAATATTGTTATGTACACAGAGAGCGTAGATGTTGTGCAGATTGAGCAAATCACATCGCACACGGATTAAACTACGGAACCCGTCGGTGATGATTTCATCAATCGCTGACAATTGTTTACCAACAAGCGTTTGCCTACAACACACATGACTTATTTGGAGCAATCGTCTGTCTTATTATCAGTCTTCCCACACATTTCTGATTACTGACCTGTTTGCTACGTATCACACACATCTTCTTAAGTTGAACCATTTTTGTTGTGTTGGGTAATCACAAACAGTTCATCCTAGTGAACTGTATGCCGTGTATCGCACACACCATACAGTGTCTGACCGTTTCTGTTGTGTTGGGTAATCACAAACAGTTCATCCGAGTGAACTATATGCCGTGTATCGCACACACCTCGAACTGGCTGCCCGTTTCTGTTGTTCTGGCATATCGCAAACAGTTTGTACGGATCAACTATATGCCACGTATCACACATGCGTCTCTAATCTGAATCATGCTTGATGTCTCTACCATCACAAATAGTTTGTCTTATTGGAGACGGTTTTATTATGACACTGTTTGCGATTCATGCATCGCACACAGTTTGGTCGCAGGGTCTCTGATTCATGTGTCGCGTTAGTGATCGCCTGCAGTAGTGATGTGAGTTCTTTATGACTAATGTGAGTCCATGGATTATACGCGCTCTTACCTTTCCGCAATTTGCTAGCCTCTTCGGTACCATGCATTGCCCTTTCTCACCTCGAGTCGGTGCAAACTTTGCCGGTGCATCCAAACCCCATGATATGATACGCTCTATCACACATATGCCTCCTTATATCTTCCTCAAAATAGCCACCATACCTACCTATTATGGCATTTCCATAGCCATTCCAAGATATATTGCCCATGCAACTTCCACCATTCCGTTTATATGACACACATCGTCATTGTCATATTGCTTTGCATGATCATACAGTGGACATATTATTTGTGGCTCAGCCACCATTCATCATTTTTTTATACATGTTACGCTAGATCATTGCACATCCTGGTACACTGCCAGAGCCATTCATATAGAGAGAAGGGGCAATGTTACTATCCTTTTCCACACTTGTGCTTCAGAGTAGCACCATGTTCTTCATATAGAGAGTCTCCTGAGTTGTCACTTTCATATACTAGTGGGAATTTTTCATTATAGAGCTTGGCTTGTATATTCCGATGATGGGCTTCCTCAAATGCCCGAGGTCTTCATGAGCAAGCAAGTTGGATGCACACCCACTTAGTTTCAGTTTGAGCTTTCATATACTTATAGCTCTTAGTGCATCCGTTGCATGGCAATCCCTACTCCTCGCATTGATATCAATTGATGGGCATCTACATAGCTCGTTGATAAGCCGCGTCGATGCGAGACTATCTTCCTTTTTTGACTTCCCCTTATTGATCTATATCACCGCATTCTATTCCACCCATAGTGCTATATCCATGGCTCGCGCTTATGTATTGCGTGAGAGTTGAAAAAGTTGAAGCGCGTTAAAAAGTATGATCCAATTGCTCGGCTTGTCATCGGGGAAGTTCATGATTAATACTTTGTGTTAGGAAGACTAAGCATGATGGGCTATATGATTTTGTAGGGATAGTGTTCTTTAGCATTTTTATTTTGAAAGGCATGATTGTTTGTTGGAATGCCTGAGTACTGATGTCTTTATATCAAATTATAGACTATTGCCTTGAATCACTCGTTTCTTAATATTCATACCATAAAAGAGATTACATGATACACATGTTAGGTAGCATTCCACATCAAAAATTCTGTTTTTATCATTTACCTACTCGAGGACGAGCAGGAATTAAGCTTGGGGATGCTGATATGTCTCCAATGTATCTATATTTTTTTATTGTTCCATGCTATTATAGTATCAATCTTGGATGTTTTATATGCAATTATATGTGATTTTATATCATTTTTGGGAACTAACCTATTAACCTAGTGCCCAGTGCCAGTTGCTGTTTTCTGCTTGTTTTTGATTTTCCAGAAAATCAGTACCAAACAGAGTCCAAACGCTACGAAACTTTTTGACGATTTTTTCTGGACAAAAGAGACCCTAGAAGCTTCGGGGGAGGACTAGAAGACCTACGAGGAGACGACAAGGCAGCAGGGCACGCCCAGGTGGGGTGGCCGCGCCATGTTACCTTGTGGGACCCACGTGGCTCCTTTTGACCTAATTCCACTTCTATAAATTCGCAAATATTGGGAAACCAATAGAGAGCCCCACGAAATAAATTTTTCACCACCGCAAGCTTCTGTTCTTCCGCGATCCCATCTGGAGGCCTTTTCCGGCATCCTGTCGGAGGGGGAATCGATCATGGAGGGCTTCTACATCAACCTTGCTACCCTTCCGATGATGTGTGAGTAGTTCACCACAGACCTATGGGTCCATAGCTAGTAGCTAGATGGCTTCTTCTTCTCTCTTTGATCTTCAATACAACGTTCTCCTCGATCTTCTTGGAGTTCTATTCGATGTAATCTTCTTTTGTGGTGTGTTTGTTGGGATCCGATGAATTGCGGGTTTATGATCTAAATATTCATGAGAAGTAATTGAGTCTTTTCTGAACTTTATTATGCATGATTTTTATAGCTTTGTATTTCTCTCCGATCTATCCGTTTGGTTTGGCCAACTAGATTGATTTATCTTCAGCGGGAGAGGTGCTTTGTAATGGGTTCAATCTTGCGGTGCTCTATATACCAGTGAAAGAAAGGGACAAGACACGTATTTGTATTTTTGCCATTAAGGGTAAAACGATGGGGTTTATTCATATTGATTGGGTTTACTTTGTCTACATCATGTCATCTTGCTTAAGCCATTACTCCATTTTCATTAACTTAATACCCTAGATGCATGCTGGATAGCGGTCGATGGGTGGAGTAATAGTAGTAGATGCAGGCAGGAGTCGGTCTACTTGTGATGTAGGGTGGAACCCTAATTTGATGATCTTTCCACACTTGGAGGGGAAAAAGAGAGGAACAACAAGAACAACCAAGGGAAATCACTCAAACAAAACCAAATCACACATCCACTAGGATAGCATACATGAGATCCACAAGCATACAAGGACAATCCAAGGAAACAAGCACAAGGGTAAAGTTCTTCCCACTCCAAAGGAGGTGAGGTCTTGGTGATCTAGGTGAGATCCTTCTCCCTTAGGAGGTCTTGATGATATTATGATGGGGATCCTTCTCCCTAAAGAGGTCTTGATTCCCCAAGAGGAGATACAGGGAGCAAAGCTCTACTCAATGTCTCAATATACTTTGCTAACCCTAGAAAGGATGAGGAGGAGGTCTATTTATAGTCTAGGACGAAGTGGGGGTGAGGGGGCGAGATTACACGGCCGAATGGCCAAATGCGTGCTGGCAGGGGCCGGATGTCCGGCCGTCGGGCCGGATGTCCGGCGGTTCATGGGGGTGCCGGATGTCCGGCCTGGAGGCGTTCCCGGTTCTGTGATGGGTGGTCGGAAATCTGGGCAGGGGCCGGATGTCCGGGCCCTGTAGTTGCTTCGCTGTTGCTGCTGTGCTTCTCTTTAGGGGCTGGATGTCCGGCCGCTGACACTTTTCAGCGGTCCTCTTCCTCGCGCTTGTCCGTCCGTGTACTTGTCGACTTGGTCTTCGTTCCGAGCATTCCCGAGGCGGTCTTCTTCATACCTGATCACACATATCACTTCGGCTTGAGGTAGTAGCCATGTCTCACACGAGTCAAATGGAAGTTCATTAAGGAGAGATGTCACCTTGTTCTCGAGAGCTCTTGCACGTGCTCATGTCATTGGCCCGCTTGGCACTTGGGGAGACGTAGGTAGATCCATGGGGATGATCGTAGGATGCTCCGCATCATATCCCCCCCCCCCTTGAAAAAGATTCATCCTCGGATCGGAATCCACATCACCATGGAAGGGAGATAAGTCGTTGACATTAAAGATGTCGCTCATGTTGTACTTGTCGTGAGGGATGTCGATCTTGTAGGCATTGTTATTGTAGTGTGCTAGCACCTTGAAGGGTCCGTCGGCTCGGGGTAGTAGTTTGGACTTGCGCTCGTTGGGGAAGCGGTCTTTGCGAAGGTGTAGCCACACAAGATCTCCGGGGTTGAACACCATGGGGTGCTTGTTGATGTTGACCTTGGTCGCGAGTCATTGTACTTGGCACTCGATCATGTGCCTTGTATCTTCATGCATCTTCTTGAAGTCGCTCGCTCGTGCACTCGCGTCCATGTCGATGCGCTCTTGTAGAGGTAGCAGTAGAATGTCCAATGGGGACAACGGGTTGAAACTGTAGACGACCTCGAAGGAGGACGTGCCGGTAGTAGAGTGTCGTGCTTGATTATAGGCATACTTGGCGATGGGTAAACATTCCTCCCACTCCCTTATGTTCTTCTTGATCAACACGCGGAGTAGAGTGGATAGAGTCCGGTTCATGACCTCCGTTTGGCCGTCGGTTTGTGGGTGATATGCCGATGAGAATAGGTGCTTGATTCCGAGCTTGGCGCATAGTGTCTTCCAAAAGTAGCTAAGGAACTTGACGTCGCGGTCCGACATGATCGTCTTGGGCACTCCATGCAATCGCAAGATTTCCCTACAAAAGGGATTTGCAACATGTGAAGCATCGTCGATCTTGTTACATGGAATAAAATGTGCCATCTTAGAGAAACGGTCCACAACAACAAATAATGAATCTTTGCCGTTTTCAGTTCGAGACAAACCAAGCATGAAATCCATACTAATATCTTCCCATGGATGATATGGAATAGGAAGTGGCATATATAGACCATGAGATTGAGCTTTGGACTTAGCTTTGTGGCATGTAGAGCACCGGTTGGTGTAGCGCGATACATCTTGAAACATCTTTGGCCAAAAGTAGTTCTTGGAGAGCGTAGCAAATGTCTTGTCGCGTCCGAAATGTCCCATGAGTCCTCCACCGTGAGCCTCTTGCAAAAGCAACAAACAAAGAGAAGACTCGGGGACACAAAGTTTGTTAGCTCGCATAAGATAATCATCTTTGAAGTAGTATCGCTCCCAATTGTTGTGTGATAAGCATTTGGCATATGGAATCGCAAATGAAACATCATGCGCATACAAGTCTTTAATGTGCTCAAATCCAATAACATTCAACTCAAGTTTAGTAACTAGCATGCACTTGCGTGAAAGAGCGTCCGCCACAACATTTTCCTTACCTTTGATATACTTGATAACATAAGGAAATGACTCAATGAACTCACTCCATTTAGCATGATGCTTGTTCAATTTCGTTTGACCCTTAAGGTATTTAAGCGTTTCATGATCCGTCTGGATGACAAACTCACGTGGTCGGAGATAATGTTCCCACACATGCAAGACTCTCACTAAAGCATATAACTCTTTGTTATAGATTGGGTAGTTAAGTTGCGCGCCGGAGAGTTTTTCGCTAAAGTATGCAATAGGTCGCTTCTCTTGTATCAACACACCACCAATACCATTACCACTAGCGTCACAATGCACTTCAAAAGTTTTATCAAAGTTGGGTAATGCAAGTAATGGAGCATGTGTAAGCAAGTTCTTAAGCTCATGAAATGCGGAATCTTGAGATGGACCCAAACAAATGGTGCATTCTTCTTACTCAATGCGTGCACTGGTAATGCAATAGTGCTAAAATCCTTCACAAAGCGACGATAAAATCCGGCTAAGCCAAGGAAACTACGCACTTGAAGCAAATTGGTTGGTTGTGGCCAATTCTTAATAGCATCAATTTTAGTTTCATCCACTTGAACACCCTTAAAGGAGACAACAAAGCCCAAGAAAACAAGCTTATCAACACCAAAAGTGCATTTTTCCATGTTAGCATAAAGTCTCTCTTTTCTAAAAACTTGTAGGACGTCTCTAAGGTGTTTCACATGATCCTCAAGAGTTTCGCTAAACACAAGGATGTCATCAAAGTAAACCACAACACAAATGCCAATGTATGGACGAAGAACATAATGCATCACACGCATAAAAGTGCTAGGAGCTTGGGATAAACCCATAGGCATGACTGACCATTCATACAAGCCAAATTTGGTTTTGAAAGCCGTTTTCCATTCATCACCTTCTTGCATGTGTATTTGATAGTAGCCACTTTTAAGATCAATTTTTGAGAAAATGGTGGCTCCACTAAGTTCATCTAGCATGTCATCTAGGCGTGGAATGGGATGGCGATATCTAACGGTGATAGCATTTATAGGACGGCAATCGGAACACATGCGATAAGTACCATCTTTCTTAGGCACAAGAATTACCGGAACGGCACATGGACTCAAGCTCTCGGGTACATACCCATTCTCCATGAGATGTTGTACTTGCCGTTGGATCTCTTTGGTCTCGTCGGGGTTGACGCGGTAAGGTGCCTTGTTTGGTAGAGGTGCGCCGGGAATGAGGTCGATACGTTGTTCGATTCCGCGTAGTGGAGGAAGTCTGGGAGGAAGCTCATCGGGAAACACGTCCGCGAATTCTTGCAATACATGAGACAATACCAAAGGAAGATGTTGTGAAGTATTAGTCCGCACCACTTCATCTTTGCACACAAGCACAAAGTGAAGAACACTTGATGGGCTCTCACTCACATCCCTCAAATGTCTTTTGGTTGCTAGAAGAACTAGGTCTCTCTTGTCGCTCGTCGTGGAGTCGCTCATTTTTGGCTTGTGGAGCTCACTCTCTTTTTGGTGGTTCACTCGCTCACTTGTCTCTCCACGATGGGTAGATGCTTGCTTGTCCGCGATGACTTGACTTGGTGTCATAGGTCGAAGAACGAATTCCTTGCCCTTCATCTTGAAGCTATAGTGATTGGTCCGTCCGTTGTGGATGACGCCGCGGTTGAATTGCCAAGGTCTTCCAAGGAGGAGATGGCACACGGACATAGGAACCACATCACACTCCAAGTTGTCTTCGTAGGTGCCGATCTTGAAGGATACTTGGACGGTGTGCTCCACTTGAATGGTGCCGGAGTCACTAAGCCATTGGACCTTGTATGGGCGAGGGTGCTTCTTCTTGACCAATTGTAGCTTGCAACATAACTCTTCACTTGCCAAGTTGTGGCAACTTCTGCCGTCGATGATGACCTTGACGGAACGTCCTTGAATACCCGCTTTGGTATGGAAGATGTGGCAACATTGGTCTTCATCTTGATGTTGTTGAAGTGTCAAGACCTTGGAGACAACAAGAGCGGGGCTCGAATCATTATCGCAAAACACTTGATCATCTTCATCTTCATTCACTTGTCGATGCATGGCCACGTGCTCAAGTGCTTCCATTTCTTCTTCACTCATTGAGTCATAGGTGCCGTCCGCGTTGGCGATCATGGTACGTCGTGTGGGGCACTCAAAAGACTTGTGGCCTCGGCCTTTGCACGTAAAGCACTTGATGTCACTTGTTTTGTTGGTGGCGTCTGTAGGAGTTGTTGATGACGAAGCTCTTGGCTTGGAGTTGCTTGTAGTAGTAGGAAGACGACTCGAAGATGTGGAAGGGTTCTTGTAGCTTGACTTGTCACAGGTACTTGGTGTAGCTCGAGTCATTGGAGGAGTTGTCGTAGTCGTTGAAGCTTGAGTGTAAGAACTGTAGGTCTTGGAAGAGTACTTGGAGAACTTGTAATCCTCTGCACTTGATGCTCCGTTTTGGTGGCTTGGTGCACTAGCTCGAGGAGGTTGGAGTACGGTTGAAAGTCCGCTATTTTCTTGATTGGATGGTTGAGGCCATTCAAGAAACATGCCATAGTTTGTTCATCATTTTCCTTGACGTTGGCTCGTATCATTGCAATCTCCATTTCTGTGTAATATTCTTCAACCAACTTGGTTCCTTGCTTGAGGAGTTGAAGTTTCTTGAAGAGGTCACGGCTATAGTGTGTAGGCACAAAGTGAGCTCTCATGACTTCCTTCATTTGAGTCCACGTGGTGATAGGTGGTTCGCCCTTTTCTTGGCGTCTCTCGATCACTTGCTCCCACCAAATGAGAACATAGTCTTGGAACTCAAGCGATGCCATGGCTACCTTCTCTTCCTCGTCATAGTTTTGTAGACGGAATATCTTGTCCACCTTTAAGGCCCATGAGAGGTAGTCTTCGGGGTCGTTGCTTCCGGAAAACTTGGGCATGTTGAACTTGAGCTTGCCGTAGCATTGTTCATCATTATGCCGATGTTGTTGGCACTCTTGTCTTGGAGGTGGGTCGTCATCCTCGTTCTCTTCTTGCTCTATGCGGTTGGCTTGATGGTGGGGACGAGGTACTTTTTCTCGGTTCCTCCTTTCTTGATTTTCTTCTTGGTGTGCAGCTTCTTCTTGGTGACGTGCCTCCTCTTCTTCATGCATACGACGGTTGCGTTCGTCGAGGGCATGGTTGGCTTCGTGAAGGGCATGTTGTGCTTCGAGGGCTTGTTGTTCCCGACGTTGTTGCTCTTGCCGAAGAGGATCGCCGTCTTGGGCATCTTGTTGTTGACATCATGGAACTTGCTCTTGGTGTGTGTCTTCTTGAACTTGATGGCGTTCACGTTCGCGCTCTCGAAGTCATTGTTGCAAACCATTGCCATGTAATGGATTTTGGCGAGCTTGATGTTCCTGCCAAGGATGTAGACGAGCTCGAGGAAGACTTGCATCCAATGAAGAATCCGAAGAATGGCGTCTTGACCATGTTCTCCTTGTCGAGGACGAAGTTGAGGAAGCGCAGTCAATCATCATGGCATGAAATTGGTCCATTTGTGTAGTAAGCTTGGCGTCGAGGTAGTCCCTTGTTCGTGTTTCAGAGTGACGCAAGTTGGTGGCGAGTTGCTCGCACTACAAAAAAAACACTTCCGTGATGATACGTCTTTGTCACAGTAGGTCAAGTTTTCTGTCATGCATGTACATCCGTGACAATTTTATGACAGAATCAAGATAGTCATACCTGTTCTGTCATAGAAGTGTTCCATGACAATACTGAAATTATCATCACGGAAGTGTCCACTTCCATGACGATAAATGTGGCGTCATGGAAGTGTTTTCGTCAAGGGTGACCGACACATGGCATCCACCGTAACGGGTCACCGTTAAGCTATCGGGTGCGGGTTTGGATCCGATAACCCGTTAGCAGCCCTGACCAATGGCGATTTTTCACGTGTAAATTTCTCATTCGCCGGCAGATCCACGTGTCAGCTCGCCGTTGCGACAGATGTCATCCATTCATTGGACGGCAGACGCCTATGATATGTTGACACGTGGCACGGTCCAACAGTGCCCCATTTAGGTTAAAAAGGCCGGCCCAGTCAAAATAAATGGGCCGGCCCATTTACGGCCTAACTTCATCTGGCCCATTTAAAAAAAGGCCCATGCGTGATCTGCCAATTCGGCCTGTCAATGCCCGTTAACGATTTGACACCGTTGCGGCCCATCGTCTGTTCCAGCCCGTTAACAGCCCACTATGTCTTTGGGCTCATTTGCCGGTCGAGGTTCTTTCAGCCTGTTAGAGGCACATTATAGAGATGGGCCAATTTCCAGGTTGTACGTCTTTCGGCCCATTAGAGGCACATTATAGGCATGGGCCAAATTCCTGGCGGTACATATTTCGGCCTTTTAGCGGTCCATTAGCGATTTGGGCCAGCTTCCAGCCTGGTGTATCTTTCAACCTGGTAACGGCCCACGCCATAGTTGGGCCATTTACATTCCGACCTGACTTTCGGCCTCTTAGCGGCCCATGTTCTCCATGGCCCAATTCCAGCACGACATGACTTTCGGCCTGTTAAAGGCCCGTTCTGTATATGGGCCAAGAAATGGCACGATTGGCTTTCAGCCTATTAACGGACCATCAAGGAAATGGGCCAAGACTCAACATACGATCATTTCGGCCTGCTAGTGGCCCGTGGGCTCGTTTCCATTATAGCGGGCCTATCTAGCGATCGGCCTACTAACGGCCTGGTAAGAGCCCACATTACTATGGGCCCACATTCGAGCTCCAAATCCATTTCTCCCACGCGACGGCCCATGATTGTAATGGGCCTCGTAGATGGGAACATCCGAGCAATTATGGGGCCACGTAGATTGGGCCTGTTGGACGCCGTTTCTACAATAGCATATATAACAACATAGAACTACCCTACTCTACAATCCCCTAAAAAAACCTACACTATACAATAAAGAGATTTAAGGCATAGAAACGAAGAATAGTCCTACACTATACAATAAAGAAATTACAGCAGATTACATCCACTGGGCATCGTAGTTCGCCAACAGTGATAATAAAGCGTAAACAAACAGCAAATTACATACACAGGGCACATACAGCTCATACATCATGGACACGCATCAACACAACTTACCATTTGAACTATAATCTCTTCAGAATATAGAATTGGCCGGATTCAGATAGCACAAATTTTAGTCTACAAAATCTCCACTTTCTTTGTGGTTTCCTCACTCTCTTGTTTCATTTTTTTGACTGTTGCATCTTTTGTCTGCACCTCCAATCTCAACATGTTGATTAAATCTTGAGACTCATATGCACACTGTCTTGCCGCCTCTAGTTGACACTCTAGAACATCAGCACATTCCAATTTCAATCCATAATCATTTGGTAACGGCAATGCCACACTGCTCTGAGAGCTTTGTGTTGATGTCAGTTTATCCTGAAATGTTTCTGTAAGTACACATGACTACAGCAAAAATATAGTTACAACAGTGAAGCGAGCAAGACAGACTATCTTGTACATGGCAAAACAGGACTAACAATAATGTACACTTCATGAAGCATAAGCAGGTGATATTTTAAAAAGTATAAAGATGGCAGTCTGTGCAGGCCGCATACAGAAATCTCTCTTAGCTCACCAAAGGAGCATGATGTTGGGGCCAAATCCAAAACACAGACAGGTTACAAATTTAAACCACGCGCAGCTACTGAACATTAGATATATCTTGCGTATAAGTAAGCAAGCAGTTAGCCATTGTGTAGCTCGTATTAACTAGCTGGAACATTGTGTGCCATGTTTCAAAA
The DNA here is from genome assembly GCA_039707655.1 of Elymus sibiricus. NCBI lineage: Eukaryota > Viridiplantae > Streptophyta > Magnoliopsida > Poales > Poaceae > Elymus > Elymus sibiricus. Next base: position 200,642,994 of record CM077674.1, on the reverse strand, counting down.
GAGTCTTAGGGAGCATAATGAACTGCATAGGGATTCATACAAACCTACTACAGCAAGTAAAACTATGCAATCATTAGCCTTGTATAAACTAGATTGTGAGCCTCATGCAGTAATAGTTGGTTAATGGACTTCAAAGCTTCAGGCACACTTTGCCAGAGTAATGAAATGGTAAGGCATTTAATTATGTCAACTAATAGTTATACAAGTATCCTACATGAGGCAGCATTGTTTGGGCATCTAATTAACTGAGGACAAATAAAGCAATTGAAAAGAGCAATTTTGCCTGAAGCAAACAAGCAATTGAACTGTTGTGTTGGCAGCATGCATAGATGCACGCCTCAATAACATCCTTGGCCTGGCTACATTTGAATTAACTGATGTATCTTCTATATAATGGAACAAGTAATGTAACATAGTTTGCCCCTATAAAGTATCTTGACTAGTATGTACTCAAGATCCTAGTAATGATAGGGAGGCTAATGATGTGAACATGCGTTTGGTTATGACATTTATGACATCGAGAACTCTACCATAGCAGGAAGGAGTTTCTCACTCTATTCACTAATATAAGATGTTTTAGATATTTAAATGTACAATACATCTGTACTGAAATGAGTGAACAGACACATTAAAATGTGTTTACATACATCTGATTTAGGAAAAAGTTAGAACATCTTATCTTATAATAGTGAGCGAAGGGAGTATTAATCAATGGCCCAATGACTGAGTTACAGGTGAAGAACCCTACGCAACTACAATGTGAGACAAATAGGATGTCCTGGTAATTGTAATACAGTGACTTACCATAACTGGTTGTACAGGCTCAGTGCTGCTCCTCCTTCTCTTCAAAGGCTCCTTCCTAACATCTTGTACTTGGAAATCATGAATCTTTGCTTCGTTGCACCCCTCTGCAAGGTGACACAAACTAGTTACAGCTCTCCTTACATGGAAGATAAATATGCATACTTTCCAATCTCTAGGCAACACCAAAGCATGAGTTTATATAACAAAACGACACCACATAATGAAACATGCCACATCTTTAGCACACACTCAAATGAGCATTTACTATGTGTGCGCTATGTATAAACTAGGCGTACCTTCATGAACTGGACCTCCACGTACTCTTGGGGAGCCTAGTTTAGTGTACAGGCAAACCTTTATGTCACCTATGAGTTATACAAGCCCCCACTACAGCAGCCATTAGTGTTTAAATCATTGACAAGCTCCGTTAGGTCATGAACATCAAGTAATCAAAGCAAACCGTTCTAGTATGGCTGGGAAATACAAACAAGCAATTGAACACATGTGTGAGCAAATCTTGCACAACACTGAATTACATATCAAGAAAACAAGCACCGAAGGAGGCTTAAAGACCATCACTTGACTGACCAGATTTAGGAGGCATTTAAACATCATGTGTAATGTACGAACTAGAATAAACATTGCATATTTCAGATTCTATAATGAGATGCACATGTATTAGGTTATGCCATGTATGATGCCTAAATCTACTCTATAGCAGGCAGGAGTGATTCATCATTGCATGCACAATTGAATTGCAGGTTAAGGACCAGTTCTTTTCCACCTTTTGAGAGCTTATTGTCAAAATAAGCCATAAAAGCTCTAAACAGCTCATTTTTGAGTTATGGGCTTGGCCTAAACTTATTTCCACCACCCATTCCTTCACAATGAGCCCGTATAAGCTCACTTAAAATTGAACGGGTATAGCCAATGTTTTTAAGGCAGTAAGGCGAGGCAAGGCGTTGGGGGCGCCTCACTGCCTAAGCGATAAGGCATAAGGCAAGGCGGACGCATTAGAGAGTTCTAAGTAGCAGAATAGAGTAGAATTTGGTTGGTAGGTAACTAGGCATACTGGCATACACACCTTGTAGTTACTGCTGGTTGTAGAGCCCATATAGCATCCATCCTCTTTGCACTTTCTCTGGGAGGAGGAGCTACTGGACAGGAGGAGAATGAGGAGCTGCTAGAGAGGAGGAGGGGGAGGAGCTGCCGGAAGGGATCTGCTGCAGAGGAGGAAGCAGATCTGTTGGAGAGGAGCCACTGGAGAGAAGGGGGGAGGAGGGGGAGGAGTGTGTGGATTGGGGGCTGTTTCTCTCTCTCTCTCTCTCTCTCTCTCCCCTCTTACATGTTGGTGCCAACAACCTTTCTGTTTCCTTCCAAATATCTATTTCCAGCCTAAAACAGCCCCCCTGCCTGCCTGGCAAACTAAGGTATCCAAAATGGACTAAGGCAACAACCTGGACACCTAAGCAGACGCCTCGGATGCTCTAAAGCTTAAAGCGGATGCCTTACGCAGGTACATAAGGCAAGCTGGACGCTTCAAGCTCGCAAGGCGCCCTGACACCTAAGCATTGCCTAGGCGATGCCTTAGGGACGCCTTAAAAACAATGGGTATAGCTAAATGACTCTGTTGTTTGCCCATATTACACTGAAAATGCCACTGCTCAGGCCCGCGTCACCCGACCCCCAAGTAAAAATTAACACGCAAGCGTTCGTTCCCCTGCCCGCCCGCATCTCCTCTCCCCATTCCCCTGCCTGCAGCGCTAGAGTTCCTCCTGTGAGCCGCCACCACCTGTCCCATCTGCCCTGCTCCTCGACGATGCTCTCTCCAGCATTGCTCGATGGCCTGTGGGTAGGGCTCCATCTCCCTGGCAGCTCCTCCCTCTAGCGCTGCCCCTCACTCTGTTGGTCCCCAGCAGCTGCTCCGCTATGGTCTGTCCAACGCTCCACTCCAGCGGCCGCCGCCCAACTACGGCCAACGCCCCACTCTGGCAGATGGCCCCTCGTTCCCCCTCCCCTCCTCCTAGGTCGTGGCCATGAGGTGCTGTTGCGGGATGAGCTCATCCAACAAGGTGAGGACCTCCTCTGATTTTTTGCCAAATTTTCATTCTGATCTGCTATATGATGAATTGCTATGAGCTGCTGTTGCTGCTTGAAAGTGCTAATAATCGACTAGAGGGGGGTGAATAGGCGATTTTTATGAGAGGCTTCAAAAACATGCAATGTCTTCGAAGAAAGCGGAAGCAGGATGAGAACTAGCAAAGCCTAACAATACGATGAACAGATATGACAAGCATAGACATCATACATACAAGCATGCATTGAACATAGACACATGAAGCATGAAGATAAAAGAGTAAACAAATGAATAGCTTCAGGGAATATCTTCAAACACAAGCAAGCATGCAAAGGCTTCACAGTTCAAAACAGTAAGTAAGGAAGAGTAAGGATAGAACCAAGAGCTTGGGGAAGACAATGATTTGTTTGACCAGTTCGAACTGCTGTGACAGTTGTACGTCTGGTTAGGGAGGCTGAGATTGAACTCAGAAGACCGCGTCTTCACCTTATTCCCCTTGAGCTAAGGTCACTTAGACCTCGCCCAATCACTCTGGTAAGTCTTCAAGGTAGACTTCCAAACCTTCACAGACTTCGTTCACCGGCAATCCACAATGACTCTTGGATGCTCAGAACGCGACGCCTAACCGACTGGAAGATCACAGTCTTCAAGTGTAATAAGTTTTCAGTTCACTTAGAACAGAATGTCTTCAGTGATGCTCAATCACTTTGGGCTCTGGGTGTTTTTGGGTTTTGTCCTCGCAAGGTTTCTCTCTCAAAGGCTTCGAGATGGGTTGCTCTCAAACGACAAAAGCCGTGCACTAACTCGGAGCTGCCACCAACTTATGGTGGAGGGGGTGGCTATTTATAGCCAGGGGTAACCCGACGTGATATGTCCGAAATGACCCTTGGTCATTTAGGAACTGACATGTGTCCAACGGTCAGAATTTGAACCCACGCGGCAACTTTACTTGGGCTACAAGCAAAGCTGACTCAACCAACTCTGGAAGAGATTTTCTCTCATTTGTCTTCGCTTGAAGACATAGGATTTTAGGTGGAGCATCACGTCAGTTTCTGACTTCGTTTACCTCGACCCCACTTGACAGTTCGGTGGTTCCTATGACTCAAGAAATAAGAAAATGAAACTACAAAAAGACTATGTCTTCAAGCTTCATTGTCTTCGACGAATGTCTTCATGAACCAATATCTTCAGCACGAATGTCTTCGTGAATCACCATTGTCTTCAATGTCTTCATACATTTTTAGGGGTCATCTTCGATGGGTAAACCGATTCAATAGGGACTTCTACCTGTGTTCTCCTGTGAATCTCACAAACACATTAGTCCCACAACCAAGTTTGTCTTCAATACTCCAAAACCAACAAGGGGTGGCACTAGATGCACTTACACTGCTGCTATATGATGAATTGATGTGAGCTGCTGCTGCTGCTGATGCTGCTATATGATGAATTGCTATGAGTTGTTGCTGCTGCTGATATATGATGAATTGCTATGAGCTGCTACTGCTGCTATATGATGAATTGCTATGAGCTGCTGCTGCTGCTATATGATGAATTGCTATGAGCTGCTGCTGCTATATGATGAACTCCTATGAGCTGCTGCTGCTGCTATATGATGAATTGCTATGAGCAGCTGCTGCTGCTATATGATGAATTGCTATGAGCTGCTGCTGCTGCTATACGATGAATTGCTATGAGCTGCTGCTGTTGCTATATGATGAATTGCTATGAGCTATTGCTGCTGCTATATGATGCTTCAGGTGGTGCTGCTATATGATAAAAACCAGCCACTTGGACCATGGAATTTTGATAGATAATGATTAATCATATAAATTTAGGCAATTATCCTCTGTTTGGAAGACATTGACCAAAGTAGATTGTGCCAAGTAGAATGTATCTTTGTATTTGCATTTTGAACAAATAATGATGGTCTGTTTTCCTATCATATTAATTACTGCAATGGGTTCAATTCATGATGTTTGCAAGTCAAATTTATTTTCATATGGGCAGCAAAATGACAAAATATAATGCAATAGACTCTTCACTGATCATACAACAGATAAGCTGAAAAGGCAGGCAATGAAAAGAACTGGTTGGCTTATTATCTCAAGGTTACATTCACAGGAGCTTATTTTCATAGGATAACTCAAAATAACTGGCCCTAAGAACCCTGGCCAACAGCAATGCCAAACAAATAACATCACGATGATTGCAATGGAGTGACTTACCATACCACGCTGTATAGGCCCACCGCTGCCCCTCATTTTTTTGCGATGTTCCATGAAAATGCACCATACATTTTGTACTAAGAAATCTTGTACTTTTTCATTGCTGCGCCCCATCTGCAAGTTGACACAGCTAATTTGAGACATCTCTACATGATAATACATTGCATATCCCTTGCACATAATTAAACCACCAATTAACAATTGTGTGAGTCGCATAAACTACCCATGACTCTGTGTACTGGACTTGCATGCACTCTAAGGGAGCCTAATTTAGTGCACTGGCATTCCTTCATGCCACCTACGACATTGTGTAATGTATGACGTCTATATCTCTAATTTAGCAGACAGTAGTGCTAATCATTGGCTACACAAAGGGATTACTGGCAGAAAATCCTAGCAAAGCACACTGGTAGGCACACAACAATACAAGAGAGAGACGCACTTACAAGATCATAGCAATGCTTCAGTCCAAGAGTTTGGTTAACCAAGGTGTTAGATCCAGAAGAAACATCATCCTTGTGGCTCTTGCCAGCTCCATAACATGTAACAGTGACATGTTAGTATATTTGAAGTACATCTGGCAGGTGATGCTGGACGGGTTTAAAGGGGACAAGTACCTAGGTCGCGGCGGCTGCTTGGCATCTTACCAGACGGTGGGAACCAGGTTAGAAACGTCAAGGGTGATGACGCTGCGGTGGCTGTCGGGGTCCAGTAAGGAGATATAGGACCGTGGACGAGGGCATCGGTGAAGCTGCTCCGGTGGTAGGGTTGAGGATGGTGTCGACGATGCGGATCTGCGGCCGTGGACAAGGGCATCAGTGAAGCTGCTCCGGTGGTAGGGTTGAGGATGGTGTTGAGGATGCGTATCTACGGCCATGGACAAGGGCGTCGGGAACCTGCTCCGGTAGTGTGGACGATGCGGATCTGAGGCCGTGGATTTGGGCGTCCGCGAAGCGGCTCCGTTTGGGTTGAGGATGGTGTCAGTGAAGCGGCTCCGGTAGTGTTGAGGACGGTGTCGACGAAGCGGATCTGAGGCCGTCGATGGGGGTGTCGGTGAGGCGGCTCCGGGGGTGTGGATGAAGCGGCTTCGGTGTGGTGTAGGAAGGAGCCGCTGCAGATGCGCTGCGGTTGACGAGAGCACCGGCGAAGTAGATCTGGCGCGGTGGACAAGGCCGGCACTGAATGGGCTGTGGTACAATGATGGATGAGCAGTCTATGGTTTCTAGGGGAGGTTGGAGGGGTAGATGCGGCCTCAGAAGCAGATCCGGCGAGGTGGACGACGCCGGCAGTGAATAGGCTCTGGTACGCTGGTGGATGAGCAGTCTAGGGTTTCGAGAGGGAAGGGGGTAGAATCGCTGATGAAGTACGGACGGCGTGCTGTAAGATGCTCTGGTGTTGTGGAGTAGTCATTTTTGCGGGAGGGGAGAGGAAATGGAGGTGTCGTGTGGTGGGGGGGAGCGGAAGTTACCAAAGCAACCCCGACCTATTATATAAATGAGGGCCGTGTTGTTCTCCTTGCACCAAGGACAAAAGAGGAATTTCGCATGCTCCAGACTAGGTCGCGGAAATTTTAGAAGTATAGGCGGGAGATTTTGCCGCCCGCGGGATCGTTCGTATCCAGTTTCAACTAATTTTGGACAGTGCTAGCGGGAAGCCGGTGATGCGTGACTGTGTACACAGCGCACACGTCAGCAATAACCCGGATGATGCACCGATAAAACTTGTTACAATCACATGGGAGCAAACGCTCAGCCTATATATTTCTCATGTAAATATGTAATTTGGTGCCATTGGTTTTTTATTTTAAACACAATGCATTGACGTGTTTTTTTTTTGCGGAAAAGACGTGGTAATTTCAATTATTTTGTACAGTAACAAATGGATAATATGGATGCGCAAAAGAAATGGATATTATAGTCCGCTACTTAAAAGTGTTACCTCATATGATTACATGGCATCCATTTTATAAATTGCAGTACCCGTTGAATTCATATATGAATATTATGTATATTGCTTCATAATAGAACCTTAAATCATCCAAAACTAATGAATTTGAATGCAACACTAACAATGGTGCATGTACATGATAACTACAGTGGTTGTTCGAAGAAATATCACTATAACTTTGGCTTGCACGATTGAAAAAGGCTATTTGATAATAAAAAGTATAACTTATCCGATATGTGATTGTCCAATCTTTATAGCATTGAATCGATATTGTATCTTCGGCCACGATACGAAGTAGATATTGATTATGTTCAAGCGAGGCACGTCCTCGACCGTTAGATAGTGATACATGAATGAATTGTGCAATCTCTCTCACACACATGCAAATCTCCCTTCTCCGTGGGCATCTCAATCACACACGCGCGCTCCGTCTATTTCTCTCCCTCCGTCAAGGTTAGAAATCGTCTTTCTACCTCGTCCTACAAGTCTCTCACACAAAAACACACACTCTCTCCCTGTCGAACACCCCCACCCCTTTAATTCCGCCCACCCACCACCACTCATGTCTCAAAGTATAACTATGTCTCGCACACATATCCCTAATTAAGGTTACCTCAAGTCCCCGGAACCATATGAATCCATACAATGGGATTCCAGTTGAGCACCTTTTGTCTTGAGATTTCGAGAAGAGTTCACTCTCTCTCTCTCTCTCTCTCTCTCTCTCTCTCACACACACACACACACACATTGTTTCTCTCTTCATTTATTTCGGGCATTTGCATGCACACACGCTAGTTTATCTCCCTGATGTTTTAGGCATGCCTCGCACACATGCTAGCTACCTATCCCCTAATATAAGTCTGTAAAACACAAACTCTCTCTCTCTCTCTCTCTCTCTCTCTCTAAGTGTCTCTGGCACCCTCCCCCCTACCAACACTGGCAGGACCAGGGTGACACCTCGATCTTGATCTTAATCTATCTACTGGCTTCTCTCTCAGACACACACACACTCGCTAGTTGTGTCTCTGTGCCTAGCACACGCACACTCTCGATACGCCTTTCTCTCGCTCTCTCCCGCCCCCCGCCCCTCCCAACAAAGACAGGAGCAGGGTGATACCACGATCTTGATCTTAATCTATCTATTGGCTTCTCTCCCCAAACAAACACACTCTTGCTAGTTGTGTCTCTGTGCCTCACACACACACTCTCGATACGTCTTTATCTCTGTAGCCCCTTTAGATATGTAGATTTCTCGGTGGTCGTTGATGTTGCGGCCGGAGTCGCGCGTGCAGAGGTGCAATGACGATGACACCGAATTGCAGCCTCAATGATGCTTTTCTCTTTGACAACATGTGTGCGTTCTTGTGTGTGTAGCCAGCTCGCCCATTGTGCCTTATTTTTATGGGCCTCATGTGATGATTTTCGCCTGGTTTTCTATTAATTAACCGGGCAACTCTTTTCTTTGTTATTTATGAATGCGAGATCCTTTGGGGCAGACATAAAGTATATCACTTTAAACCAATTATCACAGTAACTATATAAAAAGGTAGATATCTCTTGCTTGTTCGAGGAAGAACATAAGGTGGAGTGGTTAGCACCCGATGTTTGAAACGCGTTGACCTGAGTTCGAATCCTGTCAGAAACTTTAGTTTCTTATATGTTTTTATATATACTTCTTTTCTCTACCTTACTGACAGTGGAACCCACAGATAAAACGAGAGCGGGCACCTTGCAACTTAGGCGGATTTAACAGAGAGTACTTAGAATACAAGTTTATTTTTTTAAGGATTGATTTGTTTCATTTTTTAACTTTTTATACGAATCTGTACCCACCGTGCAAGTTCATGTACTGTACATGCAATTAACTTTTTGTTTTCAGAATCATACATGCAATGAACTAACAGGGATTTGATGTGACTATAATTTCCAGCATAAGGGCATCTCCAACGGCAACCAGCAAATTTCCTCCCGCATCCGTTCGCAAACACGACGACATCCAATGCTAGACGCATACATTTTGACAACAACCCGAACCAGTCGAACAAAATTCGTGCAAACACGGCCGGATTTCATATAAACATGACAGATTTCATATAAAAATGCCGGATTTTCATATAAACATGACGGATTTCATTACATTTACATCAACTAAGCAGTGCTAGTCCGGCTCTGGATCTATAATTAAAACCAAATCTAAATGGTCGTCTGCGGATCCCTTTGTCTTCCTCATGTCCGGTAGCCCAACCAAGACACTTGCGGGGTCGACGAAGGTCCTCGCAGTAGAAGAACCGGCAAGACACCGGCTGCGAATGCCGTCGTCGCCTCAGCGATGGCCTTCATGGGACCCAAGCGGCGGTGGCCTCCAGTGTTCTACTTCTCCTCGATGATGGCAACAGACGCGGATGCGCTGGCCACCAACTCGTCGCTCTCCGTGCACCCGGCTTCTGTCTCTGCCTGCATGGCGCGGCCGCAGGCACGAGAGGCGCGGCCACAGGCACAGGAGGCGCGGCCACAGACACAGGAGGCGCGGTCATAGACACGGGAGCGACGACGCCCGTGCTGGCATGGAGCAACTCGCCACTCCTCATCGAGCTGGCCTGGAGCGGCGAGTTGTTGAACCACGCACTGACTTGGGGCGACAACTGGCTCCGTCAGGCTAGGCGAGGGAGGTGGAGCAGCGAGCTGCCTCGCTCGTATCCGGCGGGCTCGGCGGGCCACCCAGCCGGCTTGTATGCCGGAGAACTTCTCCTCAGAAGCCATCGAAAGAGTGGAGAAAATGGTGAAGGAGGAGATGGGGGAGCGGTGGAGGGGTGCGATTCTTTCCCATCGTCTGGCCTCAGTTAAAATAGAGGGCGGACGGGAGGAGCTCGGCCATGCATTTAATGCCGGCCCGCTCGTGTGGTTGGAGTAGGTTTCTAGGCTTCCACGCGGGTTTAATGGAGGCGTTTGAATGCAGGGAGAAGGCATGTTCAGCCTGGCGTGCAGCGGGCGGCGCCCTCGGGGGTAGTACTTTTGTTTGGAGAAACGGAGGATAAACTAGTAAACCAGGACAGTTCCTGATACGGTTTGAATGCAGACGAGGGAGAGTGTAGCGATTCCCTAAACGTTGCGGCCAATGACAATGATGCATCCTCCTTCAATTAGCATGCTGAGGGAAGTAATTAATGGGAGAAGCGGAAAGGAGGCAACACGATGTGAATGCGACGCAGTTTGCACTCATATAAAGGCGCTCCTCCACTCCAATGCATCTACCAAATCGTACGCACCTACGCACCTACACTAAGCGAAATAGTGCTCACTCCAATTCCCATACCAAGTGACCAGAAGCCAGACCCATGGCGGCGATGCGCGCGAGCGGCCTGCGGCTGTGCCAGATGATCCGAGACGCTGGCCTGTTGCACAGCACCATGGATCGTCTCGCGCCGGTGCTTTGGACCGGCTGGTTAATAGCCCGCTTTGACACCAGCTATGACTCTCAGTTGGACAAGATGATCATCGACACCATCAACAAGTTCACCGTCATCAAGAAGCTCAGGGACAACATCGCTGTACTCCTCCAGCCCGCGCGCCCAGGCTCCTCGTTGCCTGCAACCCTAATCGGCCTCCATGGTAAGAACCTCTTTCAAGCACTGGTGGCCCTGCGACTGCCCGCCGACTCGACGAAGAATGTCCACCTCAAGGTCGCTCTCACCGCGAGGCGCCTCGCCCTGCAAGCATTCATCGACTTACACATCCACGTGTACGATCAAGTCGTGCACATAGGCCTCTACAAGGCCAGTGAGGATGCTATGACGTTGGCCTTCCTCAACCGGCTGGAAGCCTTGGACGCCTTTGTTCAGAAGCACCTTGACCTCACCACAAAAGTCGCTGCTCCTCAGCCGCCGGTCGGTGGCCCGGCGCACTGAGTCGAGGAGGAGGAGGTCGTTGATGGATGCATCTTTCTTCTTGCCTCCTATAACCACCACTGCGATCGCGTCGTCGTGGCCTTAATTCTTATTGTATCGCATTCTCATTCCAGTCGATTAAAGTCATGGGTGATCCCTTTGCTCACATTTGGCGTCAATTATATGCATCATAGTACCTCCGTCCTGGCCCGCCGGTCAACGCGCATTGGCAAGGCATATAGTATCACTAACATGTGGGACCGCATGTGAGGAAACCGATGATGTACCAAACTGGCTAACTCCCCTGCTTACCGCATGGGAAACGGCCCACCCTAGCATTTTGAATCGTCATTTCTATCTATCGATCGCGCCAAGGAGGAGAACCAAATGTTACAATTTATATTTCAAAAAAAATAATGTTACAATTTATACTCCATCGGTTTCTTTTTAGTCTGCATATAAAGTTTGGTCAAAGTCAAGCTTTGTAAAGTTTGACTAACTTTATATTAAAAAATATCAATATTCACAATGTGAAATCAATATGATCAGATGCACCATGAAATGTATTTTCATAGTACTATATAGTTTTAAAATGAAAAGATTGCTGCGTTCGAGTCGCACGCCCACACGGTCGGGACTCGGGAGTACTCCACGGTCGGTCCGGCATGCCGCATAGCTAGGGAAGGCGTGTTGCCTAGCATTTTCACTGTCATGTGGGACCGCGGTTGAGCAAACCGACTATAGGCAAACCCCCACCCCTCCTGCCGCGTGTCGGCTGAGTTTGAATTGGAAGAAAGAAACGAGGAGGGGAAGAGCGCTGTAGCACGGACGCCAAGAAATTTGGTGTCAGATGGGAGTCGTGTCGATAGAGTAGGAGCACTCCGTACTAGTTTGTACTAGTACAACTATACAACTACTATTGTACAATGTTATACTAGTACTAGAGTACTAGTACTCCCATACGTGCACGGCACAGCTTCCGTGGAACAAAAAAATTGGGGCAAGATATTGTTTTGGGTGATTTCTCTCTTTTCTCAGTCAATGTACTATTACGAATAATATGATGTGGGGGGCACCCATGAAGCCACGTGGCACATCTGGAGGTCTTGTTGCGAGCTTCTTGTGTGGATTGATCACACTGTCACGCTGCTGGTTCGAGAAGAATGTGTCTGGGTACAATTAGGTTATAGTAGATCTGAATCCCAGCCACCTGGACCATTGGATCAACATCAATCAACGATTTATATCGTATACATGCAAATGCACGCATTGACTACATAAAAATAATGAATATATAATACATAATACGGCATATTAGGTCTCTCTAAAGTCAAACTTTGTATACTTTCAGCAAGTTTGTAGAAAAATATATTAACATATACACAACCAAATATATATCATTTGATTCATCGTTGCATATATTTTCACATCATGTAAATTTGTTACTGTAAATGTTCACATTGTTTTCTACAAACTTGGTCAAGGTTTATAAAGTTTGACTACAGTCAAAGCTATATGCGGAGTAAATAAAAACGGAAGGAGTAGTATAGATATAGATATAGAAATAAAAAAATCTAGTACTATAGTTTATAGATGGGACATTTACATTTCAGCCCTTAACTTGAACCCACTACTCAAATTTACCCCTAATTTCAAAGTGTGCTCAAATTTGCCCCTCCGCCGTTAAGTCACCTTATAGAAATGCCCTTCCGTACAATTTCCGTCCAGTCAAAGGCCTTTGACCGTCAGAGGCCTCTGTGTACTGTAGCAGACGGAAAGTGCTACAGTACTAGACGGAAATTGTACGGAAGGGCATTTCTATAAGGTGACTTAACGACGGAGGGGCAAATTTGAGCACACTTTGAAATTAGGGGTAAATTTGAGTAGTGGGTTCAAGTTAAGGGCTGAAATGTAAATGTCCCTTTATAGATATAGATATATAGTTACCTTTTTTCTATATTAAAACTCACGTTTTCGTTTAGACATTGTTTAGCTTCGCTATAATTTGCATCTGCGAAATGTGTATGACTAATGCCTTGTTCAGATCGTCTATTAGGAACCCCACCATTATCCTTGATTAATTCATATTAGAAATTTAGATTGCATTATCTTAGTTCTTGTCGGTTCTTCGGTTGCTTGCTGGTACTCGATCTCGTTATTCATGTTGATCATGCATACGGCAATATCAGTGACCATGGGAGATTGGTTTAATTAGCGATTGTCGATTCGTATCATCGCGTACGATGTAGTTGGATCGTCAACGTCAAAATCCACCAAATCAATAGTTATGCCCACTCTCATCAAATGATTGGGCCGCCATCACATGGCTACCAGCTAGACAATTCCTTCTGTGAAACATACACATGAACACCCATCTCAGTATCTAGGTCCATGCCTCTCTCTCTCTCTCTCTCTCTCTCTCTCTCTTGGAACACACACACCTCTCCACATGATCCATGTCTATTGGTCTCTCTCCCATCCCATCAAAAAAATAGGCACACCGCCATTCTCTCCTTCTCTCGGCCCCTATCTATGTAGTTAGGTCTCCGTGTGACACACAAGCAATGCTCTCTATCTCTACTCTCTTTCTCTCCCACACATAATCTTACCCCTCCCCCCCCCCTCCCGGTGAGCTATGTTGACGACCTCTATCTAGCTCTCACACACGAAAACAGACGATGTCTGTGTGTCCTTCATTGCACACAGACTATTGCTCGCCCAATATCCCCACCCCTGTAACCTTGTAGATCCCCTCTATGTTTATATCCTGTAACAGGTTGACGTTACACGCACCCCCGTCACTCTCTCTTTCTCTCATGCACACGCACACACCCTCTTCCTCCCTTTCGGACACCCCTCTCTCTCCGACACACACACATGGTCTTTCAAACACGCATGTGCCCCCCTCTCTCTCTTTCACTCATGCACACGCACACATGCACCCACTTCCTCCCTTTCGGGCACTCCTCTCTCTGTGAAACACACATAGTCTTTCGAACACGCATATGCCCCCCCCCTCTCTCTTTCTCTCATACACACGCACACACCCTCTTCCCCCCTCTGGGACACTCCTCTCTCTCTCTCTCTCCGGCAAACACAGACACACACATCAGTCTTTCGAACACGCATATGCCCCCCTCTTTCTCTCACGCACACGAACACACTCTCTTCCTCCCTTTCGGACACTCCTCTCTTTCCGACACACACACGGTCTTTCGAACATGCGTATGCCCCTCTCTCTTTAGGTCTCGCTGCCACCCCCCCCCCCCCCCCGGTCTTTGTGGCAAAAATATTCTCTCTATATCTAGCTATCTCTCACAATAATACATGGGTAGTCTAAATTGGAATCAAGCAAAGGACCACACTTCTCTTGATTCTCTCTTGGAAAACTGAGCTCCAATTACAAAATGTGAATCCACTCTCAAACATAATATATGAACATAGGGTAAAATCTTCCACACAAATGTTTGTTGCGTGCATGCATGTCAATGATATGGATGTAGTACTACTCGTACATCCACGCTGGTCCAACTCACACAAATTACATCAAAACCCTTCTCAAAATATCATGTACATGTGATGTTTATTGTACTACTCCTACTAGCCACCCCGACACGTTCCAACATATTGTGCTACTTTAGATTCTATTTTTCTCGGTCAGACGATGTGTAAGTGTAACCACGAAAAGGTCAACCCCCGCCCCCATTGGTACTGTAGCTCCAAGCTCCCATATGGACACAACACCCATCGGAGCATGCCGCCGTTGGCGAAGTGGAAGGCGCCGCGGCCTGGGAAGACGATGGAGTCTCCGACCTCGCCGAGGTGGACCATGCCCTCGATGGTCGTGAGTAGAGCACCCTCACTGGCAACATGCCCACGCGGAGGACAATGTGATCCAGCGGCTCGCCCTCGTCGGCCATGAGGGGGAGCGCGTGCTCCAGCAGCACGCCCTGGTCGGTCATGAGGAGGTGCATCGCGTCCTCGCCGCTCACAAGGTGGACAAGCGCGTTCTCCAGTAGCATGCCCGCTAGCATTGCATCCTCGCTGCTCTCGACGTGGACGAGCGCATGCTCCGGCAGCATGCCCGCGAACATCGCATCCTCGCCACTCAAGCGCACGAGCGTGTTCTCCAAAAGAACGGTCGCGAGCATGGCATCCTCGCAGCTCATGCGGTGGATGAGCACGTGCTCCAGACAGTACCCCAGGAGTCGGGACACGAGCACCGCGCTGCCGGCGATGAGGAGTACTTCATGGTGGCCATCGCAGTTCAGGAAAATCCCATGACTCCGCCGCGCCAGGGAGGAGCGCAAGCTCCAGTGGGCGCTCGAGGAGTCCCGCGCCGATATGCAGGTGGCGGCCGACGTGCAAGATTATCCTTCGAGCTCTCCTCCTCCTACGACAACTCCTCCAGCGCGCCCATCCTACGTCCTCTGCCTCGGCTCCGGCGGACCTTTGGAGTTTAGTTGTATGGAACATGAATATTTGGATTAATCATACGACTACTTAAAAAGAATGTCATTTCTAACAAAATGTGAAGGATTAAGACTAATGCAAAAAACAACCTATGACTAACAGGCATGAATAGATGATGTGGCAGCATTGCATGCTGGAGAGTAACGCAATATATTGCAATTTATGGATTGCATGCATGCCTAGCTTATGTGGCATGGTTACATGGCTAGGAAAGAAAATAGATATTGTGTTGTATAGATATTTAGGAATAGAAGATACTATCCACATGCACACTTGCTCTCGAGCATATAAAGATCTTTAGAGTGCACTCCAATATTTTTTCAAAGGCTTAGGTGCACCGGATGCCGTGCCACGTTACAAAATGTTAGAAAAAAATAAGAAACAAATCTCGAATTTGGCACGAGTGGGAAAATATCTGGTGCTACCGCACCTTATATGCTATCGTGATATGGACGCACCAGGGCCATTAGATCTGTGATCCAATGGACAACATCTCAGGATGTGGACTAAAGCGCCATTTCGAAAATGTTTGGGCGTTTTATGCAAAACTCGCACTGACCGATGCTGGCCACTCGATCCACGATTCAATGGCTCAGAATCTTGTATGAAGGTGGCATTTAAAGGTGTGGTAGACGAGCACGGTGGGGTGCAGCTATCGGCGCACGCGGTGGAGGGGTGGTGGGGACGTGAGGGGGTGAGGCGCACGTCGGGGGACGTGGTGTCGTGGGTTTGAGCGGCGTCGTGGGAATCGCGTGTGGCAGTGGTGGAAACATGATGGTCGCCGTAGTTCAGCGTCCATGGACAAGCTGTCATGTCATCTGACACATGCATTGCATACTGATCATTGCAAGGAGTAGGAGAGAAAACTAGGTGGATAAATACTTCATTATATTCAAGCGGACCTACGCTACTACATTTGTTCGAAAGACATGCACACCAGGTAAATAGTGAGAGGAAATATTTTTTTAGGAACAAGAGAGGAAATAGTTCATCCATCTATAGTGCCCTGCTTCTTCTTCTTCTTCTTCTTCTTCTTCTTCTCATTTTCTGTGGGGGACGGCTTCGCTACAAGCTCCTTCGACCTTGCAGCTATCTCGAAACTCACACGGGCATCGAGGGCTGCATACTTTATCCGCTCGTAGGTCAACGGATAAATCTCCCATCCAGACGTCCTTAATTCCAGCGTCTCGTCGCCCTTGTCAAGCTTTGTCCCGAGTACAAAATTTGCTACGTCGAATAAGGATGGTGTTTGTTTTTCACAACCCTCTACAGGAATTTTGGATTGTAGGTCGGCGGTCTTTTTCACATCAAGGTTGTACGGCGCCAGCTTTATTTTTTCCCCTTCGATGGCTGCTCCACAGAAGAATATGTCCTCCCGAGACAAGAAATCGTGGAGCTCACCTGGTATGGAGGGCGTGTGCATGATGTGATACACCAAAACATCATCTCCGAGGCACAGCTGAAGGACGGCGGCGCGTTGAATCTCCCCAGTGACACACGTGGTGTACTCTGCATCGAGACCAACAATCTTCATCTCCACATTTTTGAGGTAGTTGGATACATTGTTGATCCACTCCCGAACAACCCTTGCGTGGTCAGTGACGGTGGCGGCTATCCTTAACAAGTCTTCGCTGATCACATGTTTGACGCTAAAAACCTGCATACAGATCTCTTTCTCCATTTGGAACCGCCGGACCGGAGGGCTATGGTTTGGAGTATTAGGATTAGGTGGCTAAACAAAGTGGAAGAAGATGGTGGTTAAACAGAGTGGAAGAAGATGATTATTTAAAGGGGTTTTGCAGGTATGTGAAGAGGTTAAAACAGTGTGAATCCGGTGGGGTTTGAATGCAAACGAAGGAGAGGTGAAGAAGCCGAGGAAAATCGGTTCCCGATGGAGAATTAATGGAGAAGTGGCATGCAGGCAGTTGATTAGACGGCTAGGTAGACCGTCCTGCAAAATGAAAAGCCTATGCCAATAGGTTCCGGTTCGGATGGATATTGGTGTGTGCTTGCGACACACAACTTCTGCGTTCGAATACCCGCAGAGCTAACCATTTTGTTTCAGTTTTTTTCTTCCCATACTGTTGTTCTACTCCACGTACACGTATCGGTTTGGCATTTCCCGTTACACTTTGCTCTAATTCCCGAGACATTTTTTTGGGGGGACAATAGACAGTTCATGTGCGTTATCAGATAACATGGCACAAAGTTCGAGATCCCAATCCTTCTTCTGGTGGTTTCTCGACGATTCTGCGTGTGTGCTACGTATGTGTGTAACCTTTTCTGGTTAAGGAATATGCGGTTATACTCAAAAAAGAAAAAAAGGCCTTCTTCGCGCTTCCGCATGCACGAGAATTTTGGTCTGCTTGCAATATGGATGCTACCTGGAGGATGAAGTGAACCCAGAGGCATGCTAGCACAACCTCTTTCCTACTACTCCTATGTTACTAGTACTAGTAGTAATACAGGTGTAGCACTTGTTGGTCAAAATATTATTCATCTGGTCCTCACAGTGAAGTGACAAGACCCTGCGCCCAAGGTGACCCTAGTCCAGGCGTCGTGTTCGGGTTACCAAAGTCAGCCTCACCCTGTGCAGCCACTGTCACCGCCGCTGTATAGCATGCATGCCTTGCCTCGTCTCCCTCTCCCCTAGCACCACTCCATGTCCATCTCGCCGGAGATCCTAAGGTCACTCTTCTTCATATCACAGTGCCCCCGCATACCCTCTCGCCTCTCTCACCTCCCCCAGTACCACTATTCTACTCGCTAGCCACTCCAGCACCGGGAGCCTTCTCCCCCGTAAATCAAGCCTCAAAAAACCCCACCTTCCAAACTCCACCATTGCTAAACCCGAACCGCGCAGCATCCGTATGACTCACGGCTGGAGCGATCTCCCCATGGACATCCTCCACCTCTGTTGTTCGCGTATGGATATGTACAACGCCGTGCGGCTGGCTGCATGCTCGAGGAACCTACACGCGGCCATCGTCGATGCGAGGCCTGAGATTTTCAAGACACCCTGCTTGCTGCTATCTGATGTTGCGGGATGGCGCGCTCACCACTGTGCTCACCATGATACGGTGGCGCACATCATGCAACTCGACTTCGATCCGACCACCATCACCCGAAACTTCTTGTCAGGTATGTACTGGGTCGGCATGAACTCCCACTGGATGGCTGCCGTCGGAGAATACCGGAAGAAGTGGGTGCTCGTGAATGTCCACACCTCCCATGAGATTATCCTTCCTCCCTTGGATCATATAGGGATTTGCCTTCGCGACCCACTTCCTGTAGATTACCAAGTCAGCTGGACGGACCTTGTTTTGCTGAAGGTTGTAATCTGCCAAGTGCCCACGGCATATGGGAATTACATAGACTTCAAGCTAATTGCCTTGTTCGACCGCGGAGTCGCCTATCTTTGCGACGGTGCCGACTGTAGGTGGACACTACTCCCCTCAAAGAGCTGCATCGATGGTGATCCACAGTTCTGTGATGCTATTGAACACAATGGCATCATCTACACGATCGACAATGCAGATGGCACCACATGTTGCTGGGATGCCTCGTGTAAGTTGTTTTCGTCTGATTTTAATGATAACGCCATTACATTGTTTGAACTTTTGTGATGATTGGCATATCCCTATTACAGTAGAATTTGAGTAGAACTATGGCAATGTATTAGAGACGCCGTAAATCAGGAAATAAAATAGGGAGATTTGGAAGTCCAAATGGTAATCTCTATATTTGGAAGTAGTTAAATCATGTGATTGTGACCATGTCTATACAGCCAATTTGTACCCTTGAATAATCAAACGGCTAGGAAGATATGGATATTCTCCTAACTTTATAGTAATCTTTATACTACTAAATATGAGTGTGTATCAATAGCCATGTTAGTTTCCTCATTTTCATGATGTAGAAACATGCATAACACTGTTGGTTTCATCTAACCATACATTAGTAGGGAAGTAAAAGTATCATGACCCCCGGAACACTCGTGATCCATAGATCACGTCTGAGTTCAAGACGAGTTCTTCCATCATTAAGGTTGACCACACAGTGTGACCTAGTGCGAACTGTGCCCAATACCGTGGACGTGGCTATTCGAATAGATTCTTACACTCTACAGAGGTTGCGCACTTTACCCACACCATGGACATTCGTCCAACAAAACTTGTCTAACTCGTGACTCCTCTATCGTACCACCGACAATCACTCCCCTTCCGGGTCATGCCCTGGGTGGCCCATGTGTCACTCCTGACACCTGCCATCATTGTGGCCAAACTAAATTGTCCCAAACGGGGACGCCGGCAAATAACTCAACTTGGGCTCACAAGGTTATCGTCGCCTACCTGATCAGGGTAGCACGCACACATAACCTTCCCTCTTTGGTGGTACCGGTAAAAGAGCACGCAGTCAGACCAAGTCAAGGCCGTCCCATTCCGGCAGATGTGGCTGCACAGGTAAGTCCGGGTCGGTGGCACTTGATCAACCATCCAAGTGACATTCACCATGTAAAGTTGCTTGTCATTTAAGCTATGTTGAATAAATGAACTAACATGGCAGGGTATATGCAAGATATCAAGCAATATGAATTAGGCATAATTATATTGAATTAAATGCAAAATAATTTATCAAAAATCCAATACTATTGCAATGCCTTATGCAATGGATGATGTGGCTTGCCTTGCTCAAGTGGGGTGTCAACAAACTCCTGGTCTTCAACACCAAGGTAATTTCCTTCTGAAAATATTTTTAAATGGCAAAAGAAAATGTCACATAAAGCCTTTTTGTTAACCAGAAATTTTGTACACATTGGAAAAATGCCAACTTTTGCCAGAAAATATAGGAGCTCAAGACAAAACCACAGCAAAAATAATCAATTGAATTGGACTCATGGTTTAAAAGTTAGAGATGGTCAAAGTCTGGTCAAAATTCTGGATTAAATTGAATTTAAACCGAAAAACAGAAAAACTCCCTGCGGGCCACGTCGAAGGCGTAAAGTGGAGGGGCGCCTCCACTAATACCGCTTCGGCCGCGGGCCTGGGCCGCTGACAGGTGGAGTCGGCTGGGTTTAAACAGAGAGAGGGAGGGAGAAACAGAGGTGAGGCGGCTCACCGACGGCGATCACCGGCGATAGAGACGGCGGCGAGCTCGGGAGACGGCGGGGATGGATCGAGTGCTCGACGGTGGTTCTCCCTGTACCAGTAGCTTCTCCGGAGACGGTCGGACGTCGTCGCTCTCTTCCTCTCCGGCGGCGGCTGCTTTCGGTGGTCGTCGGAGACGGCGACTCCGGCAGCACCTCGGCCAGGGAAGAAGTCGGGCGGTCAGGGGAATGCCCTGAGCTCGTGGGTGGAGTCGGTCGAGGCTGGGATAGTTCGTAGGTGGTGGGTGGTGGAGCTAGCTCGGCGGCAGAACTCCGGCGAGATGCGAGGCCAAAGGGCCTCACGGCCTTGGCTCGGCGAGCTGGGGCTCGATTGAGCGATGGTGGAGTGCGGTGAGGAGCTGAGCGAGCCAGGCGGGGGCTTTTATAGGCGGGAGGGGGTCGACAGTTGCCGCAAGCCACCATGGCCTTGCTGGCGCGGGAAGGACGGCGAGCTGGCCGTCGCGGAGTGCGGCGAGGTGATGGAGGAGAGCAGAGAGTTATGGCGACGCGATGGCTCGGCGGGAGGAAGAGGACAGCCAGCTCAGCCACTGTACCGCCATTGTGCTGCCCGTGGCGCACGGTGGCCGTATCCGACGAGCTCGCTGCCGGCGAGGGGAAAGGATCTAGAGGGGCTACGTGGACGGTGGAGAGGTCGTCGGTGCTTGGAGACAAAGTATGGCGACGCGGGTGTCTCGCTCCGATGAGACCCGAGCCGGTCGGCGCTCAGAGCGAGCGTTTGACAGCGCTGTCCATGTGGTCACCGCGTGCCTTGGTGCACACGACACGAGCTGGCCTGCCAGACCGTGTCAGGTGTGCCGACCCTGGGTCTGGTAGTCTCCCCGTGCCACTGGTTCGACCAGATTCATCCTGAGTCGAAGGGTAGCATCAACAACATTTTCTGGTCAGAAACTTGAGAGAATTCCAGAGAGGAGATGAGTTGTGCTCCAGGCCAAATGAGCTGTCTAGGGTGTTCTAGGTTGGAAAGACTATAGACTGGAGAGATTTGAGCAACTTTCAATAAGTTTTGAACATAGCTCATGTGTAAACCACATTCTGGTCCAGAAACTTGTTGAGGAAGGTGCACTCACATGGATGGTCTTATGGAAGTGACATTGGGTAATTGGGAGTTATTTGGTGATGCCAAGATGCCACAAAAATTTCAGAGCAAATGGTCACTTCTAGCTGGTACTTCCTTCACACAGGTTTGAAATGACCAGAAGCTTGTCAAAATATTTTTGCTGAAAACTTGTGCTGGACTAGATGATATTTTTGGATATTGTGGAAAGATATGGCTCCTAGTATCACATGGATTATTTTGGGAATTTTATGAGTCATGGAAATATAGGTTGCTTCACAAAGGCTAATTCTGTCCAGAAAATAAAAGGAATTTTCTGGGCAAAATTTTGTGCTGCACAATGGAATATTTTTGGGTATTGTGGGAGTAGATGATGTCAAGAAGGTGTGGTATTAATTTGGGATTTTTCTGATCAGCAGAACTATAGGTTGCTTCACAACCCATAATGAAAATGGGCATTTTCAAGGAAGAAAATGAATTATCTTGGAAGAATAAAAATTAGGGTTTGGTCTAATAGGGTTTTAGAGGGATTATGAGAACCTTGGCACACTTGGGAAAAGAAATGAAAGTGTGCTCAAGTCCAGAGTCCAAAGAATTGATTTCAAAAACTAGCAAATTGCAAATAAAACCAGAAAAATAAATGCAAAGAAAAAGTGGCCAAAACCAGGGTGTCACAAACCTACCCCCTTAGGATGAATCTCATCCTCGAGATTCGGTTGCTCAGGGAACAAATGCGGATATGCTGATCTCAGAAAATCCTCTCTTTCCCAGGTAGCCTCTTCCTCGGTATGGTGCTCCCACGGTACCTTGTAAAATCTGATCACCTTACTCCTAGTGGTTCTTTCCATCTCATCCAAGATCCTGACAGGCTTTTCCTCATAGGTCAGATCCTTGGTTAACTCTAGTTCACTCATATCTGCCTGCTTGATTGGAGGTGCAATGTACTTACTCAGCTGTGATATGTGAAAGACATCATGAACGTCGGCCAATTCCGGTGGTAGCTCCAACTGATAGGCTACTCCGCCTCTTCTAGCAATCACTGGAAAGGGACCAATATATCTGGGCGCAAGTTTTCCTCGGGTATGGAACCTCTTTACCCCTTTCATGGGTGTCACTCGAAGGTAAGCGTACTCTCCGGGTTCAAAATTTACTTCTCGATGTTTAGGGTCATAGTAACTCTTTTGACGGGATTTGGCTGCTCGCAAGCGGTCCTGAATTTCCTTAACTTGTTTCTCAGCCTCGAGCATCAAATCCGTGCCAAAAATGCGGCTGTCTCCTGTCTGTGACCAGTTTAAGGGGGTGCGGCATTTACGCCCATACAGTGCTTCAAATGGTGACATCTTGAGACTTGTCTGATAACTGTTGTTGTAAGAAAATTCCGCATAGGGTAGACTATCCTCCCACTTGGATCCATAGGTGAGGGCACAAGACCGAAGCATATCTTCCAATATCTGGTTCACTCGTTCGGTCTGCCCGTCCGTTTGTGGGTGATATGTCGTGCTATGCTTTAACACGGTTCCCAGAGCCTGGTGCAAACGTAACTAGAATGCCGAAGTGAACAAGGATCCTCTATCCGATGTGATGGACTTGGGTACTCCATGAAGACTGACAATCCAAGACATATAGAGCTGCGCAAGCTGGTCAACCCTGAAGGTAGTCTTCACTGGAATGAAGTGAGCCACTTTGGTAAGTATATCCACGATAACCCAGATGGCATCGTGGCCTCTCATTGACTTGGGAAGTCCAACGATAAAGTCCATGCATATGTCATCCCATTTCCACTGGGGAACCTGTAAAGGTTGCAATAACCCAGCTGGTTTCTGGTGCTCAGCTTTAACCTTGTTGCATACATCGCAACATGCGACATAGTAGGCAATGTCTCTTCGCATTCCTGGCCACCAAAAAGTTTCCCTTAGGTCCTGGTACATTTTTGTGCCTCCCGGGTGAATGGAATATGCAGATTCATGCGCCTCTCAGAGTATCTGTTGTCTCAGATTTTTCTTGGTCAGGCACACATATTTGGTTTTCTAACCATAATGTCCCCTGTTCGTCAATACGGAAGGACTTGGCCTTTCACTGTTGTAGGTTCTCCTTGATGTCTTGTATGCTCCTGTCTGCTTTCTGAGCTTCCTTGATTTCCTCCATCAGTGTCGGAGTGATTTCCAATGTATCCGGGCTAATCGGGCCGCAAAGTACCAGGTTAAGTTTGGCAAATTCTTCTTGTAACCTTGGATGGATACCTTCTATTATTGCATTCACGGTGCCCGGTTTCCTACTGAGAGCATCTGCGACCACATTGGCTTTTCCCGGATGATAATTGATCCCAAGGTCATAGTCCTTGACCAGTTCAAGCCATCTTCTCTGCCTGAGATTGAGATCAGGTTGTGTGAAAATATACTTGAGACTCTTATGGTCCGTGTATATCTCACATCGCTACCAAATAAGATAATGCCTCCAAATCTTTAGGGCATGAACCACAGCTACTAATTCCAGGTCATGGGTGGGGTAGTTCTCCTCATGAGGCCGTAGCTGTCTGGATGCATATGCTACAACCTTTCCTTCTTGCATTAATACGCAGCCAATTCCACGCCTGGAAGCATCACAGTATATGTCAAAGCTCCTGTGGATATCCGAAAAAATTAAGACAGGGGCCGTGGTTAGCCTCGTCTTTAGCTCCATAAAGCTGCTATCACATTCCTCTGTCCAGACAAACTTGTGATTCTTCTTCAACAGTTCTGTCAGTGGCTTGGCTATCTTTGAGAAGCCTTCAATGAAACGACGGTAGTAACCTGCCATTCCCAGGAAACTGCGAACTTCAGTTACCGTGGCTGGCGTCTTCCAGTTTAATACAGCAGTCACCTTGCTGGGGTCAACGGCCACACCTTGTTATGACAAAACGTGCCCCAGAAATCCCACCTCTCTTAGCCAAAATTCACACTTGCTGAACTTGGCGTACAAGAGGTGAGTTCTTAGCCTTTCCAGAATAGCACGGAGGTGTTGTTTATGCTCCTCTTCACTCTTGGAATATATAAGAATATCGTCGATGAACACTACCACAAACGTGTCCAGGAAGTCCATGAAGACTTTGTTCATCATGCTCATGAAGTAAGCTGGAGCATTAGTCAACCCAAACGACATGACTGTGAATTCATATAGACCATATCGGGTGGTGAAGGCTATCTTAGGGATATCCTCTATCCTGATTTTCAACTGGTGATATCCTGTTCGGAGGTCGATCTTGCAAAATACCCGGGCTCCGTTCAACTGATCAAACAAGTCATCAATGCGGGGAAGCGGGTACTTATTTTTAATAGTGACCTCATTCAGTGGGCGATAGTCCACGCACATTCGCAGACTGCCATCCTTCTTCTTAACAAACAGCACAGGTGATCCCCAAGGTGAGATGCTTAGGCGAATATACCCTTTCTGTAGCAATTTGTCCAACTGCTTCTTCAGTTCTACCAACTCCGTGGATGGCATGCGGTAGTACTTCTTGTATATTGGAGCGGTTCCGGGAATAACATCAATGGCAAATTCCAGCTCCTGGTCGGGTGGCATTCCTGGTAGTTCCTCAGGGAACACGTCCGGAAATTCACTGACTACCGGAATCAAGTTCATATCTGTAGCGGTGGTCTTGAATGCCATTCCTTTCTTTGACATCATTCTGCTGGCGGTAAACTGAACTGTTTGGCCTGCCGGGTTAACCAATGTCACTGTCCTGGTGGTGCAGTTGATACAGACTTGGTGCGGTGTCAACCAATCCATTCCCAGGATTATATCCAATCCGGGGGATTCAATGGCAATAAGGGTGGTTGGAAACTTAACTCCATGTATCAGGATTTCCAGGTCCTTATATATGACATTTGTTCTGAGCATGGAGCCAGGGGATTGTACCACCATGATTTTGTCCAAAAGAGAAGGAGGAAATTTGTGGATGGTGGCAAAACTCCGCGAAATAAACGAATGGGAAGCCCCGGAATCAAATAAGATTACTGCAGGTATGTCGTTAATAGAAAACATACCGAGAACCACATGATATGATGGACTTGGCTGCGACGGAAGTTCTGGTTGGGGCGGTGGCCAATATTGTTGACTTGTGGCTTGAAGTCGGACTGTGGCTTGCCGGCCCTTATAGGGCATTGCCTGGAATAATGCCTGCCTTGACCACAAGTGAAACAAGTGTTGTTGCATCTACAGTCCTCCAGTACTGGCTGCTTGCCAAAGGTCTTGTCCTGATTACCTGACTTATTGTTGTTATTGCCGCCATTCCAGGTGGGCTTGTACTCAGACTGCACCGGTTGCCAGATACGTGGCTTCTGCATGAACTGCTCGCGGGTGTCCTTCTTGGGTTCAAACTTACGCTTGCGGTCATCATATCCTGACATATGCTCCCATTCAGCTATGAAAGCTTTGTTTACCAGAGTCTGGAAGTCAGGAAAATCCAGCATGCAGAGCTAACAACGAAGAGCATGGTTGAGTCCTCCTAGGAATCGTTCTATCTTTCTTTCCTCAGTGGACACGTCATGGGTGGAGTACCATCCCAGATTATTGAATTTATTCAGGTACTCACCAACTGTCATGTTTCCTTGAGTAAGAGCAAGGAATTTCCTTTGCTTCACCTTCATTATACCAGTGGGGATGTGGTACCTTCGGAACAGCTCCTTGAATTTCTCCCAGGAAATGTCTTCCCCAGGAGGCCATACCATTTTTGCATTATCCCACCAGATGGCTGCCGGCCCTTCCAAGTAGTGAGTAACAAAAGGAACCTTTTCTAACTCATCGCAGCGAGCTATTTCCAGCTTCTTTTCCATGGTCCTTAGACATTAATCAGCTTCAATTGGATCAACAGCTTGACTAAAATTGGGTGGCTTGGTCCGCTAGAAATCAGACAGCTTGGAGTGTGTTCCATTGTTCTGATTCTGTCCTACCACTATTTGCATACTCTTCAAGAATTCCATAAGATCCTAATTCCTTTTCTCCTCAAACATCCTCATAATCTGATCAGTGGTCGGTGCTTGTGGTGGTGGAGGTGGTAAATCTACTGGTGGTTGTCCTGCCTGTCTGGCGGATCGACGAACCGGGGTTCCATCGCCGCCTTGATTACTACACCTCTTCATCCTATATTTGTTCCCATTGCAAAATACTGAATTGATGAGCAACATCCGTAAGGGAAATACGATAATGCAACACCAAGAAAACGAAAACAAGAAAAACGAAATAAGCAAGATAATTATACAAGGCAACCCAACATCATACATGGCAAACTAGTAGAGGGTATCATGACTGGTACTGCTCATACGGCAGTTGACAAACGCAAAGATGCTAAGATGCATGCTCATGCTCAAACTCCAACATCCACTCTAGTTGCGCGGGCGACACGGACATTGGCAGACTGAAGACTCCTCGTCATCTGATCTCGTCTCATGTCGGTCGAGGCTGGGGTGGATCGTAGGTGGTGGGTGGCGGAGCTAGCTCGGTGGCAGAACTCCGGCGAGATGCGAGGCCAGAGGGCCTCCCGACCTTGGCTCGGCGAGCTGGGGCTCGATTGAGCGATGGTGGAGTGCGGTGAGGAGCTGAGCGAGCCGGGCTGGGGCTTTTATAGGCGGGAAGGACGGCGAGCTGGCCGTCGCGGAGTGCGGCGAGGTGATGGAGGAGAGCAGAGATTTATAGCGATGCGATGGCTCGGCGGGAGGAAGAGGACAGCCGGCTCAGCCGCTGTACCGCCACTGTGCTACCTGTGGCGCACGGTGGCCGTATCCGGCGAGCTCGTTGCCGGTGAGGGGGAAGGATCTAGAGGGGCTACATGGACGGTGGAGAGGTCGTTGGCGCTTGGAGACAAAGTACGGCGACGGGGGTGTCTTGCTCCGACGAGACCCGAGCCTGTCGGCGCTCAGAGCGCGCGTTTGGCAGCGCTGGCCATGTGGTCACCGCGTGCCTTGGTGCACACGGCGCGAGCTGGCCTGCCAGACCGTGTCTGGTGTGCCGACCCTGGGTCTGGTAGTCTCCCCGTGCCACTGGTTCGACCAGATTTATCCTAAGTCGAAGGGTAGCATCAACAACATTTTCTGGTCAGAAACTTGAGAGAATTCCAGAGAGGAGATGAGTTGTGCTCCAGGCCAAATGAGCTGTCTGGGGTGTTCTAGGTTCGAAGGACTATAGACTAGAGAGATTTGAGCAACTTTCAATAAGTTTTGAACATAGCTCATGTGTAAACCACATTCTGGTCCAGAAACTTGTTGAGGAAGGTGCACTCACATGGATGGTCTTCTGGAAGTGAAATTGGGTAATTGGGAGTTATTTGGTGCTGCCAAGGTGCCATAAAAATTTCAGAGCAAATGGTCACTTCTAGCTGGTACTTCCTTCATAGAGGTTTGAAATGACCAGAAGCTTGTCAGAATATTGTTGCTGAAAACTTGTACTGGACTAGATGATATTTTTGGATATTGTGGAAAGATATGGCTCCTAGTATCACAGGGATTATTTTGGGAATTTTATGAGTCATGGAAATATAGGTTGCTTCACAAAGGCTAATTTTGTCTAGAAAATAAAAGGAATTTTCTGGGCAAAATTTTGTGCTGCACAATGGAATGTTTTTGGGTATTGTGGGAGTAGATGATGTCAAGAAGGTGTGGTATTAATTTGGGATTTTTCTGATCAGCAGAACTATAGGTTGCTTCACAACCCATAGTGAAAATGGGCATTTTCAAGGAAGAAAATGAATTATCTTGGAAGAATAAAAATTAGGGTTTGGTCCAATAGGGTTTTAGAGGGATTATGAGAACCTTGGCACACTTGGGAAAAGAAATGAAAGTGTGCTCAAGTCCAGAGTCCAAAGAATTGATTTCAAAAACCAGCAAATTGCAATAAAACCAGAAAAATAAATGCAAAGAAAAAGTGGCCAAAACTAGGGTGTCACAAAAAGTGCATATGGAAAACTCTATACTTGGAAATAGTGAAATACTGTCATACTTACCATGTCTACATGCCTATATTCGCCCTTCAGCAATCAATGGTTAGAATATTATCCTCACAAAAAATTTGCACACAGAACATGAGGAGAAATGGTACATACACGGGCTGCTTTTTATGGAATCAACGGAGAGGCTGAACTGGGATTTTTTTATTGGGTAGAAATCAGGTGAAGGGCCCACCCCAACTGAAAATAAGGGGGGGCTGAGATTAGTTATAAAGCAGGTCCCATAAAACCTCCGTAGTTGGCCCGTGCATCTAGAATTATCGGAACATGAGTATATAACAATGCATGGTGTGTTAGTTTCCTCTGAAGAATTTATTTGTGAGAACAGAACATGACTACATAACATGCATGGCTATATTGGTTTCCTCTGAAGAATCGACTGCGAGATAACATGAGTACAACCATAACCATGCATGGTACTACTATATTTTTTACCCCAGTATACATTTCCCTCTATTTTCCTCTCAGTTCCAACAGGGACAGATCAATGTTATTTCTTACATTATCCTGCTCATACTCTGAACATTGCTGATCTTACATTAACAATGTATGTCCTTCTTGTCTCCTTTCTGATATGTTGCAGTGTCCATACGGCTCCTGCCCTTTGTAATCACACCACCTTTGCCGAAAACAGGGAAGCACAACTGGTTCCTCGCTCGATCAAACGACGGTGAAAGACTGATGATCATTCGCACACATTAGCCGGCAAGTTTATATTGCAAAAACCCCACTGTGTACAAGCAGCGTGAAATACGTGAGTATCCGAAGAATGTATGTTACGTCTATGAGCAGGAGACCAGCTTGTTGGGGCCTTCAGGATTTTTGAGTTGGAGGCGGGTAAACAGCCTTGGTTCACACTCTCTGTTTCTCGGACTCAATTATCCGATTAACCAGGAGATCACCTTCAAGGATCCTAATGGCAGAGAGGCTCTGTTTGTTAGGGAAAACTATGTGTACACGGTGAACCGATCTACGGGATCAGCCGCCCCTGATTGTCAACGATACAGCATGCAGCCAAAAGAAGGTGAGAATGCGAAATGCATCTGGATTAACTTTGATCCTTGGATGTCTCAACTCCAAAATCCAGTGATGTGGTACAAGCCTTGAGGTTTGTAGGTAATGGGGCAGTTGCATCGAAAGGGTGGAGTCCTGGTGTCTACGAATCACTGGTGGCTGAAGGGGAGCTGCAAATTATTATGGCGCTGGATCATTCCTCTTCGAATGACTTGCTGATGCGGAGCATCCCACGGTCAACCCCATGGACCTACCTACGTCTCCTCAAGTGCCAAGTGGGCCTATGACACGAGCACGTGCAAGAGCTCTCGAAACTAAGGTGACATCTCTCCTAAGTGAACTTCCATTCGACTCGAGTGAGACATGGCTACTACCTCAAGCCGAAGTGCTATGTGAGATCAGGTACGAAGAAGACCGCCTCGGGAATGCTCAGAACGAAGACCAAGTCGGCAAGTACACGGACGGACGTGCGCGAGGAGGAAGACCGCTGGAAAGCTACAGCGGCTGGACATCCGGCCCCTGGTCCGGACATCCGACCCCTGAAGATAAGCACAGCAGCAGCAGCCCAGCCGTGAAGATGCTACAGGGCCCGGACATCTGGCCCGACCAGGCCGGACATCCGGCCCCTGCCCGGAAATCCGGCGCCTCATCACAGTAGCTGAGCCGCCCGCAGGCCGGACATCCAGCCCCTGCACAGCGTGACTTGTCCATCTGGCCGTGTAATCTCGTCCACTCACCCCTACTTCGTCCTAGACTATAAATAGACCTCCTCCTCATCCTCTCTAGGGTTAGCAAAGTATTTTGAGACATAGAGTAGAGCTTTGCTCCTTGTATCTCCTCTTGGGGAATCAAGACCTCTCTAGGGAGAAGGATCCCCATCATAGGATCATCAAGACCTCCTAAGGGAGAAGGATCTCACCTAGATCATCAAGACCTCACCTCCTTTGGAGTGGGAAGAACTTTACCTTGTGCTTGTTTCCTTGGATTGTCCTTGTATACTTGTGGATAGTATGCTATCCTAGTGGATGTGTGATTTGGGTTTGTTTGAGTGATTTCCCTTGGTTGATTTTGTTGTTCCTCTCTTTTTCCCCTCCAAGTGTGGAAAGATCATCAAATTAGGGTTCCACCCTACATCATCTTGGTATCAGAGCCACGTTGATTCACACTTTGGAGTCTTTCCCCTCGTTTTCTAGCCCAATTTTGTTTGATTTTTACCCAATTTCGAAAATTCCCCACAAAAATAGCCCGACCAAAATTTTTGTGATTTGTTGGTTTCATGATGTTCTGTTGATTTTGATCCATGGATTTGCTTGGTTTCGAGTGGATCTAGCTTTCCCCCATCTTCTCCATCAATTGTCCACAAAATAGTCCGAATTTTACCCCAAATTTTTCTCTTACCCACTTGTTCTTGAAGCTCATCCACGGATCCAGCAGCCCGGACATCCGGCCCGAGTGCCCGGACATCCGGCGCCCCGGACATCCGGCCAGAAGGCCCGGACATCTGGCCCCTGGGAGCCAGCATGCCAACACTTCACACTTCCTTCAATTTTTCGCCTTTTCCCACCGTTTCTTCCGCAATCACTTGAGCCACTCCACCACCGATTTCCACAACCACCACTTTGTACAATTTGAGATTTTGAGTCGCGGGTTTTCCGTTTCCTAATGTGTTTCGGCTACTTAGGAACGGTTCGACATCGACATCACCGCCGCTCATCATCGCCACGGATCTCGTCATCGACAACACCAACTCCACCATTGTGACACCCTAACCGTAAGCAAGGACGGTAACATCGACGACAACTTGTTCATATCCTTGCCATTGCATTGTGAAACCCCGAGACCATCTTTTGCGCAGCTTTTCTATGAGACTAGCCATTTGAGTATTGCCGGGCAATGCTACTTGTGCACTTTAGTGATACCGATCCGCATAGCTATTATAGCGTGCATACATACACATATCACCTCTTGTGCCAAAACTTTGTTCCCGCATATACATCATTGCTATCTTCGTACGAGCACTTCGCATAAGTGGGCCAAGGAAACCATCAAAACAAAGAGAAGCTTTTTAGCAAAAAAAAAAAGAGCAACAAGATTGTAAGCAATAGCCATAGCATCGCCGCATTACATAGCATCTTTGATCATCTTGGATCATTGTGACAAGTTCACCGGGAATCATACGTACATAGCATAAGTGAGATAGACAGCCATACGTTTTGTCTCTTATAGGTTGTGCACAAGTTCGTATCCGCCTATTGAGCAAGCATGCTAGTGTCTCTCTAGTGTTGTGCAACAAGAACATTTTCCGTGGATTCCACATTTTGAGCTCATTCCTTGGTTGCACGCCCTAATTTATCTATCCGTGTGTGTGTTTCCGTGTACTACTTATTGCTATTGGTCTACTCGTTACACTTGCGAACTTGTGAATCTTTTTCAACATTATTGATATCTTGCTTGCAAATTGCAATTATTTTGTGCCACCATCCTAACCAAGCTACACCATAAGCCTTTTTGTGTAAGTGTGAGAAACAAACCCGGTACCAATTCTACTATCATAGCAATACATTGAGTGATACTCGATACATCTTCAATCTTTGGAAAAGGTAACTTTGGTTTTGTTCTCTCACCTCCTACTCACCTCTACTTGATCATGATGGATAGGCCAAGTACATCTTCGACTCCTCTCTTCGATGAGCACGACACACCGAACGACTACGTCTCCAAGAGCCATCTCTTTGGGGTACAGCGAGCCTTGCATCAAGAAAATGAAGCTTTGGGCGATCGCATCGAGCAACTCGCCACCGACTTGCATCACTCCGAAACAGGAACAAGGGTCTACCTCGACGCCAAGCTTACTACACAAATGGAAGAATTTTGTGCCATGATGATTGACCACGCTTCTACAACTTTGTCCTCGACAAGGAGAACACGGTCAAGACGCCATTCTTCGGATTCATCATCGGATGCAAGTCTTCATCGAACTCGTCTACATCCTCGGCAAGAACATCAACCTCGCCAAAATCCATTACATGGCAATGGTTTGCAACAACGACTTTGAGAGCGCGAACGTCAACCCCATCAAGTTCAAGGCGCCATGCACCAAGAGCAAGTTCCATGACGTCAACAACAAGACGCCCAAGATGGCGATCCACTTCGGCAAGAGCAACAACGTCGTGAACAACAAGCCCTCGAAGCACAACGTGCCCTTCGCGAGGCCACTCGTGCTTTAGAAGAACACAACCGTCGCGTGCGTGAAGAAGAAGAGGCACGTCTTCAAGAAGAAGCCGCACACCAAGAAGAGAATCAAGAAAGGAGGAACCAGGCAAGAGTACCTCGTCCCCACCGTCAAGCCAATCGCGTGGAGCAAGAAGAAAACGGGGATGACGACCCACCTCCAAGACAAGAAGGACGACAACATCGTCATAATGATGAACAATGCTACGGCAAGCTCAAGTTCAAGATGCCCAAGTTTTCCGGAAGCAACGACCCCGAAGACTACCTCTCATGGGCCTTAAAGGTTGACAAGATATTCCATCTGCACAACTATGACGAAGAAGAGAAGGTAGCCATGGCATCGCTTGAGTTCCAAGACTATGTTCTCATTTGGTGGGAGAAAGTGGTCGAGAGACGCCAAGAGAAAGGAGAACCACCTATCACAACATGGACTCAAATGAAGGATGTCATGAGAGCTCGTTTTGTACCTACACACTATAGCCGCGACCTCTTCAAGAAACTTCAACTCCTCAAGCAAGGCACCAAGTCGGTTGAAGAATACTACAAAGAAATGGAGATTGCAATGATACGAACAAACGTCAAGGAAGATGATGAACAAACAATGGCGCGTTTCTTGAATGGTCTCAACCATCCAATCAAGAAAATTGCGGACTTTCAACCATACTCCAACCTCCTCGAGCTAGTGCACCAAGCCACCAAAGCGGAGCGTCAAGTGCAAGATGATTACAAGTACGCCAAGTACTCTTCCAAGACCTACGGTTCGTACACTCAAGCATCAACGACTACGACACCTCCTCCAACGACTCGTGCTACACCAAGTACCAGTGACAAGTCAAGCCACAAGAACCCTTCGACATCTTCAAGTCGTCCTCCTACTACTACTAGCAACTCCAAGCCAAGAGCTTCGTCATCAACAACTCCTTCGGATGCCAACGACAAGACAAGTGACATCAAGTGCTTTACTTGCAAGGGCCGAGGCCACAAGTCTTTAGAGTGCCCCACATGACGCACTATGATCCTTAACGCTGACGGCACCTACGACTCTATGAGTGAAGAAGAAATGGCAGCACTTGAGCACGTGGCAATGCATCGACAAGTGAATGAAGAAGAAGATGATCAAGTGTTTTGCGACAATGATTCGAGCCCCGCTCTTGTTGTCTCCAAGGTCTTGACACTTCAACAACATCAAGATGAAGACCAATGTTGCCACATCTTCCATGCCAAAGCAGGTATCCAAGGACGTTCCGTCAAGGTCATCATCGACGGCGAAAGTTGCCACAACTTGGCAAGTGAAGAATTATGCTCCAAGCTACATTTGGTCAAGAAGAAACACCCTCGCCCATACAAGGTCCAATGGCTTAGCGACTCCGGCACCATTCAAGTGGAGTACACCATCCAAGTATCCTTCAAGATCGGCGCCTACGAAGATACCTTGGAATTTGATGTGGTTCCTATGTCCGGATACCATCTCCTCCTTGGAAGACCTTGGCAATTCGACCGCGGCGTCATCCAAAATGGACGGACCAATCACTATAGCTTCAAGATGAGGGGCAAGGAATTCGTTCTTCGACCTATTACACCAAGTCAAGTCATCGCGGACAAGCAAGCATCTACCCATCGTGGAGAGACAAGTGAGCGAGTGAACCACCAAAACGAGAGTGTGCGCCACAAGCCAAAAATGAGCGACTCCACGATGAGCGACAAGAGAGACCTAGTTCTTTTAGCCACCAAAAGAGATTTGAGGGTTGTGAGTGAGAGCCCATCAACTGTTCTTCACTTTGTGCTTGTGTGCAAAGATGAAGTGGTGCGGACTAATACTTCACAACATCTTCCTTTGGTATTATCTCATTTATTGCAGGAATTCGCGGACGTGTTTCCCGATGAGCTACCTCCCAGACTTCCTCCACTTCGCGGAATCGAACACCGCATCGACCTCATCCCCGGCGCACCTCTACCGAACAAGGCACCTTACCGCGTCAACCCCGAAGAGACCAAAGAGATCCAAAGGCAAGTGCAACATCTCATGGAGAAAGGGTATGTACGCGAAAGCTTTAGCCCTTGTGCCGTTCCGGTCATTCTTGTGCCTAAGAAAGATGGTACTTATCGCATGTGTTCCGATTGCCGTCCCATTAATGCTATCACCGTTAGATATAGACATCCCATTCCACGCATTGATGACATGCTTGATGAACTTAGTGGAGCCACCATTTTCTCCAAAATTGATCTTAAAAGTGGCTACTATTAAATACGCAAGCAAGAAGGTGATGAATGGAAACCCGCTTTCAAAACCAAATTTGGCTTGTATGAATGGTTAGTCATGCCTATGGGTTTGTCACAAGCTCCTAGCACTTTTATGCGTGTGATGCATTATGTTCTTCGCAAATATATTGGCATTTGTGTTGTGGTTTACTTTGATGACATCCTTGTGTTTAGTGAAACTCTTGAAGATCATGTCAAACACCTTAGAGACGTATTGCAAGTTCTTAGAGACGAGCGACTTTATGCTAACATGGAAAAATGCACTTTCGGTGTTGATAAGCTTGTTTTCTTGGGCTTTGTTGTCTCCTCTAAGGGTGTTCAAGTGGATGAAACTAAAATTGATGCTATTAAGAATTGGCCACAACCAACCAATTTGCTTCAAGTGCGTAGTTTCCTTGTCTTAGCCGGCTTTTATCGTTGCTTTGTGAAGGATTTTAGCACCATTGCACGCATTGAGTAAGAAGAATGCACCATTTGTTTGGGGTCCATCTCAAGATGCCGCATTTCATGAGCTTAAAACCTTGCTTACACATGCTCCATTACTTGCATTACCCAACTTTGACAAAACTTTTGAAGTGCATTGTGACGCTAGTGGTAATGGTATTGGTGGTGTGTTGATGCAAGAGAAGCGACCTATTGCATACTTTAGCGAAAAACTCTCCGGCACGCAACTTAACTACCCCATCTATGACAAAGAGTTATATGCTTTAGTGAGAGTCTTGCATGTGTGGGAACATTATCTCCGTCCACGTGAGTTTGTCATCCATACGGATCATGAAACGCTTAAGTACCTTAAGGGACAAACAAAATTGAATAAGCGTCATGCTAAATGGAGTGAGTTCATTGAGTCATTTCCTTATGTTATCAAGTATATCAAAGGTAAGGAAAATGTTGTGGCGGACGCTCTTTCCCGCAAGTGCATGTTGGTTACCCAACTTGAATTGAATGTCATAGGATTTGAGCACATTAAAGACTTGTATGCACATGATGCATCATTTTCGATTCATTATGCCAAATGCTTATCACACAACACTTGGGAGCGATACTATTTGAAAGATGATTATCTTATGCGAGCTAACAAACTTTGTATTCCCGAGTCTTCTCTTCGTTTGCTACTTTTGCAAGAAGCTCATGGTGGAGGACTCATGGGACATTTTGGACGCGACAAGACCTTCGCTACGCTCTCCAAGAACTACTTTTGGCCAAAGATGTTTCGAGAAGTTTCTCACTACACCAACCGGTGCTCGACATGCCGCAAAGCTAAGTCCAAAGCTCAATCTCATGGTCTCTATATGCCACTGCCTATTCCATATCATCCATGGGAAGATATTAGTATGGATTTCGTGCTTGGTTTGCCTCGAACTCAAAACGGCAAAGACTCGGTATTCGTTGTTGTGGACCGTTTCTCTAAGATGGCACATTTTATCCCATGTAACAAGATAGACGATGCTTCACATGTTGCAAATCTCTTTTGTAGGGAAATCTTGCGATTGCATGGAGTACCAAAGACGATCGTGTCGGACCGAGACGTCAAGTTCCTTAGCTACTTTTGGAAGACACTATGCGCCAAGCTCGGAATCAAGCTCCTATTCTCAATGGCATATCACCCTCAAACCGATGGCCAAACGGAGGTCACGAACCGAACTCTTTCCACACTACTCCGCGTGTTGATCAAGAAGAACATCAGGGAGTGGGAGGAATGTTTACCAATCGCCGAGTATGCCTACAATCGAGCAGGACACTCTACTACCGGCAAGTCCCCCTTCGAGGTCGTCTATGGCTTCAATCCGTTGTCTCCATTGGACATTCTACCGCTACCTCTACAAGAGCGCATCCACATGGACGCGAGTGCACGAGCGAGCTACCTCAAGAAGATGCACGAAGATACAAGGCATGCGATCGAGCGCCAAGTACAACGACTCGCGACCAAGGTCAACAACAACAAGCAGCCCATGGTGTTCCACCCCGGCGATCTTGTCTGGCTACACCTTCGCAAAGACCGTTTCCCCAACGAGCGCAAGTCCAAACTACTACCTCGAGCCGATGGACCTTTCAAGGTGCTTGCACGCTTCAACAACAATGCCTACAAGATCGACATCCCTCATGACAAGTACAACGTGAGCGACACATTCAACGTCAAGGACTTATCTCCCTTCCATGGTGATGTGGATTTCGATCCGAGGACGGATCTTTTTCAAGGGGGGGGAGATGATGCAGAGCATCCCACGGTCATCCCCATGGACCTACCTATGTATCCTCAAGTGCAAAGTGGGCCTATGACACGAGCACATGCAAGAGCTCTCGAAACCGAGGTGACATCTCTCCTTAGTGAACTTCCATTTGACTCGAGTGAGACATGGCTACTACCTCAAGCCGAAGTGCTATGTGTGATCAGGTACGAAGAAGACCGCCTCGGGAATGCTCGGAACGAAGACCAAGTCGGCAAGTACATGGACGGACATGGCGAGGAGGAAGACCGCTGGAAAGCTACAGCGGCCAGACATCCGGCCCCTGAAGATATACACACAGCAGCAGCAGCCCAGCCGTGAAGATGCTACAGGGCCCGGACATCCGGCCGGAGGCCCGGGCATCCGGCCCGACCAGGCCGGACATCCGGCCCCTGCCCAGAAATTTGGCGCCCCATCACAGTAGCTGAGTCGCCCGCAGGCCGGACATCCGGCGCCAGGGCCGGACATCCAGCACCCGCATGAAACGCCGGACATCCGGCCCCTGGCCCGGACATCCGGCCCCTGCACAGCGTGACTTGTCCATCTGGCCGTGAAATCTCGTCCACTCACCCCCACTTCGTCCTAGACTATAAATAGACCTCCTCCTCATCCTCTCTAGGGTTAGCAAAGTATTTTGAGACATAGAGTAGAGCTTTGCTCCTTGTATCTCCTCTTGGGGAATCAAGACCTCTCTAGGGAGAAGGATCCCCATCATAGGATCATCAAGACCTCTTAAGGGAGAAGGATCTCACCTAGATCATCAAGACCTCACCTTCTTTGGAGTGGGAAGAACTTTACCTTATGCTTGTTTCCTTGGATTGTCCTTGTATACTTGTGGATCTCATGTATGCTATCCTAGTGGATGTGTGATTTGGGTTTGTTTGAGTGATTTCCCTTGGTTGATTTTGTTGTGCCTCTCTTTTTCCCCTCCAAGTGTGGAAAGATCGTCAAATTAGGGTTCCACCCTACATCACTTGTTGTATTAGCTGCTTGTTCTGGATGGGTGATGTTCTCTTTTGTTATGCAGACTCCTTGTAATTATATCATCCTTGTTGATGTCACTCTTACTATGTACTAGTTCGCTCTGTTTAGAACTTTGTGATTTGTGTGTGGATCACGAGAGTTTGAGCGCTTCAGATGGGTGCATTTTGGTGGTTTAGCAAGACTTGTGAACTTTCATGTATTGCTGTTTATGTCAGTAGTAGACGCTAGTCAGTGTTTGCATGTTGTATATATCGTTGTTTCAAACTGTTTTTTGTTTCAAACTGCTGATGTGCTAAATGGGGGCATCACCATTCTCCAGTGTTCAGTGTATATATCCTTTTTTCAAGTTATAATTTGAGCTCAGTGACTTTTCGGTGATGTACACTTGTTTGGGCCATGTGAGGTGTCGTTGAATATGGGCCGAGTAGTAACGCAATGCCAAACAGGCCAATTATGAACTCTGATGGCGGGCGCTCAAAAAAAATATTAGTCCGACATGTGGGCGCCACTAGTGTTTTCATGCGGTTGCGCGGCAAGAGCATACTGGCGCGCGTTCGAAATTGATGCTACCTTTTCATCCCGAATCCCCCGCCCCTCCCCCACCTCTGGAATCTCGATTCCTACCCCAGTTCCCCCAAATCCGCTTCCTCTACTTCCTGTACTCAAGCGCACTATCATGTCGCCGGTCAACGCGGATCTCCCAGCCGGAGATCCTGAGGTCTGTCCTGCCTTCGGGCGCTGCGTGCTGTCGCTCAACAGTGGCATGGTGGCGCTTGACGACCAGTTTGCCGGCAAAGTGTTGATGGTAACCATCAACGGCGACCGGCCTCCCGTCTCGCCGGACGACCTGGTCAAAGCTCTTGGCATTGCGCACGGCATCCAAATAAGTGACTTGCTCGGCGAAGTCTGTCCACCACCGGCTGATTTTTTCGTTAGGTTCCGAACAACTTTTGACTGCAGTTGTGTGTTTGAATCTTCCCAGCGTTTGTTCTGTGATGGCGCGCTGGTGAGCTTCGATCGGTGGCACCTTGCATGGGGCTCGGTGCCCTCTGAGCTTGAGTTTTTAACAAAGCTTACCTTCCACGGCATGCCTCGACGGGCTTGGAACAGCGAGTCCTTGAATGAGCTTATCAATGACCTAGGAGGTGAGCTCTTAAGTATGTTTGTTCCTCCAGATAGCTAGGCTCTGACGGTTATGGCATGGATGAAGAAGCCGTCCACCATACTGTTGGTGATTGGTGTTGAGATACCGATGCAGGAACCGGGGTTGTACTATTCATCGCCACCAAGGCCGCCGCAGACCACGTTACGTATGTACCTGTATCGAGTCTTCGTGCATGTCAAAGAAGTGGTCAATCCTTCAATCGAAGTCCTGCCGCTGCCGCTCGTGGCGGGGTCCGTTGACGACGTCCATTACAGGAGTCAACGTCAGACTTTCCCCATGTTGCTCGAAACGATGGATGGCACAGGGCCTACTCCATCGCGTGGCGGAGGCCACTACTTCTTTGGGAGAAGAGGCTGGGCTGGCTGCCTGGATGTGCTATAATTTGAGGTAACAACTGAATCTTCTCAGATAGAGTACTACTTATATCTGAGCTATAGGTGTCAAGCTCTGATGTGCCAATACATTTGATTATGACCTATTCTATTTTTGTACCTGGTTTTTTTCTTTCGGAATGGGTGTACGTCAACTTAATGTGCTAGCAGAACTTATTGTGTTTGTCTGTCTGTTTTCATTGCACTGCATTCAAGATATTTCCACGTCATTGATCAAGACGATGAACGGTGATGTACGAGTTTGTTGGTTTCAAGATAGCCCTACCCGTAGCGATCCACTGCTTCCACCCCTATTGTGCCGCCCGCGTGAAATATTTGTATGCAAGCTCAACGTGCTATGATGTTGTATATCATTGTGTCAACTATATAAGTTTGTACCGAGCATCAGCAATGCATATGGCTTAAAAATGTATGCACAAGCATCGACCGATCAGTTTCTCTCTCTCCCACTAACAAGTGGGACCCGTTGCATTATTTCTTCGCTCGTGACAGCTTTTAATTAGGTTTCACTGGACTCTATGTTTTTTCTTAACTTATAATTTGAGTTCAGTGATTTTACAAAAATGTACAAAAGACTTGTTTGGGCCATTTCAGGCGTCGCTGAATGTGGGAGTACCTACGTAAAGTTGTACTGTACTACACAGGTCTTGTTCGTTGAACATCATCAATTCAACTGGGCCGAAAGACGCGTGCCAGCCCAGGTTTTCTTTTGACCTAAAATAAGCGCATCCCAGCCTATGTTTTTTTTAAATGCACAACTCAGTTCTATTTTTACACAAGAATGCCAAGCCCAACTTAAAGTTTTTCAATAAAATTCCTAGCTCAGAATTATTTTTTTATAGGAAATGCTCTGTTCAGACCAACATTGTTTTTTCACCCATCCCAGAAAATGGGTCTATTTCTACTCTTTTTTTAATAATCGGGTCTATTTCTACTAAAAACAAATGGGTTGTAAACTAACAGATATAATAAATGGGTTGCATGTCCGCATTTTTTTACCCAGCCCAGTAAATAGGTGTATTCGAACAAATAATCAAATGGGCTGTAAATTCTCAGAAATAGTAAGGTATTTTTTTTCACCCAGACCAGGAAATAGATGTATTGGAAAACAAAATCAAATGGGCTGTAAAAACTAAATAAATGGGCTGCATGTCCGCCAAAGCCTTCGAAGCTTACTTTGTTGGCCCATGCCAAGGAGTTCTCAAAAAAAGAATGTTGGCCCACGAGGATGAAGCCTGCGCAAGGCGTGTCCATTTAGTCAACAAAACGATTTATAATGGTCAAAAAGAAAAGTCAACAAACTATTCTGACAACTGTAGCCGTTGGATTGACATCCGACGGCCATCCTGCTTCTTCAATCTCTGATCTTGTTGCTCCAGCCGCCAAAAGCCGAAAACCATCACAGGAGGGAGCGCCTGCTTCTGCCTCCCGTGGCCGGCTATGCTGCTGCTCAGGCCTTGCCGCCCCACCCTACTCCCACCGGTGGCCAGGTCATACCTGTACTCACCGGTGGCCGGCTGTGCTGCCGCGCAGGCTCCGGGTCGTTCCCACCCTTAGCCTAGCTATTGTCCACCGCCTTGGTGCTCTCGGACTTTTGTCGTAAATGCGGTCAACGAACGACAGCTATCGGAAGAGGACTGTACGTGGAGAGGCTAACAGCTGGGACCCACGAGGTCCATGGTCATACGCGACGAAGTGCCTCCTTATCACGTGCAAGAAAAATGATTCCTCCCCCTGACAGCTTGGGCCCACCAACTACATCTTCGCACGCAAGGAAGTGCCTCCTTATTACGCGCAAAAAAATGACTCGTCCCACTGACATCCGGGACCCACCAGCTACATCATCGCACGCAAGCAAGTGCCTCCTTATTCCGCGAAAAAATGATTCTTCTCCCTGACAGCTGGGACCCATCATCTATATCTTCATACGGAAGGAAGTGCGCCTCCTTATTATGCGAAAAAATGATTCCTCCCCATGACATCACAGACCCACCATATTTGTAGGCTGACTTGTGGGCCTACTAAGTTGACGCGTACGCAGGGCTTTGTCAACTTAGTCAACAAACGATTTTAGCAGCAGCGACCGTTGGATGTTAATCCAACGGCCGTGCTGCTTCTTCAATCTCTGATCTTCTTGCTCCAACCGCCCAAACCAGCTCCGGCGGGATCGCCTACTCCTGCCTCCTGTGGCCGGCTGTGCTTCCGCGCAGGCCTCACCGCCCCACCCTACTCCCACCGCTGGCCAGGCTTTCCCTCTACTCAACCACATCCCATGTTATTCTCCGGCGACGGCAGCCTCACACCACAGCCGGACCAGTCAACCCTCGTACTCCCCTCTGCGTGGGCATCTACTGCCGCGTCTTTCCCAGCTCCGCATAGTTCCCTTCCTAGGACTCGCCGTCGTCCACCGCCTTGGTGCTCTCGGCGCGGCATGGTCAACGTGGTCAATGAACGACAGCCATCGGAAGAGGAATGTACGCGGTGAGGCTGATAGCTGGACCCACCAGCTGCATCTTCGCACGCAAGGAAGTGCCTCCTTATTACGTGCAAAAAAATGATTCCTCCCCCCTGACAGCTGGGACCCAGCAGCTATATCTTCGCACGCAAGGAAGTGTCTCCTTATCCTCCCTGACAGCTAGGACCCACCCGGTCGAAGCGTACGTAGCGTTGTCTGTCTGGTCGCGAACATGTACGTACATACTGGTCGATCGGTCTCTCTGCAACGATGAACCGTGGGCATGTAAGGAGCGGCACGTGTCGTAGTAGAGCCCCCGATGTAGCAGTTCAGGCAGCCCCGTCTAAATCGTGTACACGTATGTACAGCCACACGGCAAAAAATACGGGCACGTATGTACATACAGGCGGGGTCTCGAACGCGTACTCGCGCATACGTATGGCAAGGGCTCGTGTACATGGAGGGAGAGGCAACGGACGGCAGCAACGGCCTCCTGTTCATCGTCAACCAACCGGCTGGGTCAGAACGGAGGAAACAGCGGCGGCGTGTTCATCGGGAGCCAAGCGACTGGGTTGGAAAGCGTCCTATTCATCGGGAGCCAATCGGCTTGGACGGAACAGCCGTAACGGGGTCCTGTTCATCGACTCGGGGTCTGGCATACCGCAAAACGGAGGAAACGCTCTTCTGTTCAACCGCCTACGGTCGAAACGGTGTCCTGTTCATCGGCTGGGGATCTGGCGTACCGCAAAACGGAGGAAACGGACTTCTGTTCGAGGGCCTATGGTCGAAACGGGGTCCTGTTGATCGGGAGGGCTCTGGCGTACCGCAAAACACAGGAAACGGACTTCTCGCCAACTACCTACGGTCGAAACGGGGGTCCTGTTCATCGGGAGGGGTGTGGCGTATCGCAAAACTGGACTCCACGCACTACTGTTCATCCATGGTCGACCTCCCTCCAGCCTCCACCAGCTACTCTTCATCCACCATCAACTTCCTCCAGCCTCCACCGGCTACTATTCATCTAGCCTCCACGGGGTCCTGTTCATCCACCCCCAACCGGCTGGGGTATGGCGTACCACGGCACGGCCTCCTCGGGGTCCTGTTCATCCAGCGCTAGCCGCCTACACGGCCGGGGTCCTGTTCATCCAACCCTCACCGGCTGGGGTGGGGTGTACGAGCGGGCGGCAGCAACGGGAACTGTTCATCCACAGCCAACCAACTGGCTCGATCGATGCGTCTCGACTCATGTCTACGTGTATCGCCCGCGCGGCAGCAACGGGTATTGTTCATCGAGAGGCAACCCAACACCGGCTGGCTACGTCTCGCACGGGGGCTCGATCGGCTTCAGTAAGCAGCGAGAAGGATCAATCGGGTTCAGTTAGCAGCGAAGGGATTGCTCGGGTTCAGTTAGCAGCGAAGGGATCGCTCGGGTTCAGTTAGCAGCGAAGGGATCGCTCATCTTTAGTACGCAGTGGGATCGATCGCTCGGGTTCAGTACGTGTAGTAGTGCGAGGGATCGATCGATCGCTCGGGTTTAGTAAGCGAACGCCTCGCTCGGGTTCAGTTAGCGAACGCCTCGCACACGCGCGCGCGTACAAGAGAAACGCGCAAACCACACTGCATCGCTCGGTCCCGACCACCCACCGTAACTGGGAACTCCTCGAAAATTTCCTCGCCCTCACTTCTACCACGATTTTTTACGTCATGGACGGCCCAAAGAATGTCATGCGGGTGCGTCTCCGGCCCACCCAAGACGAAAAGCCCATTTTCTGTCATAATTTTTTGTCATAGAAGTAGGAGCCCACCACATCTATGATGATACATGTTTTTGTCACAATTATTGTCATAGAAGTGTCACAACCATGACAGAAAAAGTTTTCGTTCGGGCCATAATGTCACGGATATGTCTTTTTTTTTGTAGTGTCGATGCGATCACCCAAAGCTTCACTTTCTTGATGCAAGGCTCTTTGTACCCCAAAGAGGTGGCTCTTGGATACGTAGTCATTCGGTGCTTCGTGCTTGTCGAAGAGAGGATTCAAAGATGTACTTGGCCTATCCATCATGATCAAGTAGAGGTGAGTAGAAAATGAGAGAACAAAACCAAAGTTACCTTTTCCGAAGATTGAAGATGTATCGAGTATCACTCAGTGTATAGCTATGATAGTAGAATTGGTACCGAGTTTGTTTCTCACACCTACACAAAAGGCTTATGGAGTAGCTTGGTTAGGATGGTGGCACAAAATAGTTGCAATTTGCAAGCAAGATATCAATAATGTTGAAGAAG
Source organism: Elymus sibiricus (assembly GCA_039707655.1). NCBI lineage: Eukaryota > Viridiplantae > Streptophyta > Magnoliopsida > Poales > Poaceae > Elymus > Elymus sibiricus. The sequence goes on along the minus strand of CM077674.1, from coordinate 200,598,375 downwards.
ATTCACAAGTTTGCAAGTGTAACAAGTAGACCAATAGCAATAAGTAGCACACGGAAACACACGCACGGATAGATAAATGAGGTCGTGCAACCAAGGAATGAGCTCAAAATGTGGAATCCACGGAAAATGCTCTTGTTGCACAACACTAGAGAGACACTAGCACGATTGCTCAATAGGCGGATACGAACTTGTGCACACCCTATAAGAGGCAAAACGTATGGACTTCTATCTCACTTATGCTATGTATGTATGAGTCCCGGTGAACTTGTCACAATGATCCAAGATGATCAAATATGCTATGTAATGTGGCGATGTTATGGCTATTGCTTACAAGCCTGTTGTTGCTCTTTGTCTTTTGCTTAAAAGCTTCTTTTTCTTTTGATGGTTTCCTTTGGCCACTTTGTGAAATGCTCCTACGTAGATAGCAATGATGTATATGCGGGAACAAAATTTTGGCACAAGAGATGAGATGATGGTATATGCACGCTATGATAGCTATGCGGAATGGTATCACTAAAGTGCACAAGTAGCGTTGCCCGTCAATACTCAAATGGCTAGTCTCGTAGGAAAGCGACGCAAAAGATGATCTCAAGGGTTAACAATTGCAATGGCAAGGAGATGAATAAATTGTCGTCGAGGTTACCGTCCTTGCTTACGGTTATGGTGTCACAATGATGAAGTGGTCGTGGTTGATGATGAGTCTGTGGTGAAATTGAGCGGCGGTGATGTCGATGATGAATTGTCCCTAAGTAGCCAAAACACGTTAGGAAACGGCAAACCGCGACTCAAAATCTCAAGTGGCAAACGTGGCAAAATTTGTGGTGGTTGCGGAAGTTTGAGGTGGAGTCACACGAGTATGCGATGGTATTGCGGAAGAAACGGTGGAACAAGATGAAAAATCTAAGAAATTGCGAAGGTTTGGTGGGATGGTTGCCAGGGGCCGGATGTCCGGGCTGGTCGTCGGGCCGGATGTCCGGGGTCACGGCCGGATGTCCGGGGTGCCCACTCCGCGGATGAACTCGATGAACAAGAAAAAATTCGTGGCAAAATTGGGTACATTTTTTGGATGGAATTGATGGAGAGGGTGGGGAAAAGCTAGATCCACTCGAAACCAAGCAAATCCATGGATCAAAATCGACAAAACATCATCAAACCAACAAATCACAAAAAATTTGGTAGGGCTATTTTTGTGGGGAATTTTCGAAATTGGGCAAAATCAAACAAAATTGGGGCTAGAAAACGAGGGGAAAGACTCCAAAGTGTTAATCAATGTGGCTCTGATCCAAGATGATGTAGGGTGGAACCCTAATTTGACGATCTTTCCACACTTGGAGGGGAAAAAGAGAGGAACAACAAGAACAACCAAGGGAAATCACTCAAACAAACCCAAATCACACATCCACTAGGATAGCATACATGAGATCCACAAGCATGCAAGGACAATCCAAGGAAACAAGCACAAGGGTAAAGTTCTTCCCATTCCAAAGGAGGTGAGGTCTTGGTAATCTAGGTGAGATCCTTCTCCCTTAGGAGGTCTTGATGATCCTATGATGGGGATCCTTCTCCCTAAAGAGGTATTGATTCCCCAAGAGGAGATACAAGGAGCAAAGCTCTACTCAATGTCTCGGTATACTTTGCTAACCCTAGAAAGGATGAGGAGGAGGTCTATTTATAGTCTAGAACGAAGTGAGGGTGAGGGGGAGAGATTACACGGCCGAATTGCCAAAAGCACGCTGGCAGGGGCCGGATGTCCGGCGATTCATGGGGGTGCTGGATGTCCGGCCCTGGCGCCGAGTGTCCGGCCTGGAGGCGTTCTCGGTTCTGTGATGGGCGGCCGGAAATCCGGGCAGGGGCCGGATGTCCGGGCCTGGTCGGGCCAGATGTCCGGGCCTCCGGCCGGATATCCGGGCCCTGTTGCTGCTTCGCTGCTGGGCTGCTGCTGCTGTGCTTCTCTTCAGGGGCCGGATGTCCGGGCCAGGGGCCAGATGTTCGGCCGCTGACACTTTTCAGCGGTCTTCTTCCTCGCGCTTGTCCGTCCGTGTACTTGTCGACTTGGTCTTCGTTCCGAGCATTCCCGAGGCGGTCTTCTTCATACCTGATCACACATAGCACTTCGGCTTGAGGTAGTAGCCATGTCTCACACGAGTCAAATGCAAGTTCATTAAGGAGAGATGTCACCTCGTTCTCGAGAGCTCTTGCACATGCTCGTGTCATTGGCCCGCTTGGCACTTGGGGAGACATAGGTAGATCCATGGGATTGACCATAGGATGCTCCGCATCAACTTATCTCGGACGTGATGCCTATATACATGATCATTGCCTTGAATATCGTCATAACCATGCGCTTTTCTATCAATTGCCCAACAGTAATTTGTCTACCCACCGTATGATATGTGTTCGAGAGAGAAGCCTCTAGTGAAAACTATGGCCCCCGGGTCTACTTTAAACATAAAAAAGAAAACCTAAATATACTTGCTGCAATTTTATTTCTTTTATTTTATTCTGCAATTTTTCTATCTACCACTACAAGATTTAATCCTTGCAAGTAACGAGTTCAATGGGATTGACGACCCTCTTGCCCACGTTGGGTGCAAGTATTTGCTTTTGTGTGTGCAGGTGCTGTTCACGAGGCTTTGTGTGATTCTCCTACTGGTTCGGTAACCTTGGTTCTCACTGAGGGAAATACTTATCTCTATTGTACTGCATCTCCTCTCCTCTTTGGGGAAAATCCCAATGCAGCTCACAAGTAGCACCGTGGTAAGGGAGGCAGCCTCGTTAGAGTCTGCTAGAGCTCTAGCAACACGCGTAGATGATGCCTTTGCTGTTTACGGTCACTTGGAACATGTCCGTCAAGGCAGCGTCACACGCGCGTGTTTGGCCGTGGACGGGATTTTCCCTGAGCCTGGAGCTACTGTGATAGAGCAGGAGATGGCCGGTCCTATGAAATGTTCAAGGACATGGTCGTCGCCGACCCGAATCTGGATCCTTCCTTCTGAGAGAGGATTTTGCATCAGTGCATAGAATATTTCAACATCGTCGCACCAACAGGACAGCCCCGCAACAACGCCGACGAGTAGCTGTTTATATTTTGTTGTTTTCTGAACCTTGTTGATATGTAATGTCGCTATTATGTTGTTTAGTTGATCATGTATGAGTACGGACGATAATTTGTGCAATCATTTTCTGAATCAGGTGCTTATTAGCAGGAATCGTCTGTGTTATTATCGGTCTTCCCACACAATTCTGATTACTAACCTGTTTGCCGGGTATCACACACATCTTGTTACGCCGAATCGTTTGTGTTATTTTGGCTCATCACAAACAGTTCATCCGAGTGACCTGTATGCCGTCTATTGCACACACCTTGATCTTGCTAACCGTTTCTATTGTTTTTGGCTCATCGCAAACAGTTTATCCGAGTGACTTGTATGTCGTCTATTGCACACATTTTGTTAAGCCGGATCGTTTGTGTTATTTTGGCGCATCGCAAACGTTTGTGTTCATCCGAGTGACTTGTTTGTCGGGTAACACACACATCTTGTTATGCTGAATCATTTGTGTTGTAGGGTGGAGAACCAAAGGGAAGATCTTTTCACACTTGGAGGGGGAAAAGGGCAAACTGAGAGAAGAACACAAGAACAAACACTCAATCAACAAGATCCAATCACACATGTGCTAGATCCACATACACATAAAGGGATACAAGGGTCCAAATCCAACACAAGAAGGTAAAGAGGGTAACTAGTTCATCCCAATCCTTGAAGGAGTTGAGGTCTTGATGATCATATGATGGGGATCCTTCCCTAGAAGGGGCCTTGAATCCACTAGGGGATCTTCTCCTAGGAGGTTTTGATCTCCATGGGAGAGGGTAGAGGAGCAAAGCTATCTCTAGATCATGTCATATCCTTTGCTAACCCTAACAAATGACCTAGGTAAGAAATATATAGGTAGCTGGAGGTAGGGGACGAGCTGGAGGGCAAAACAGGCAGTCCACGGCTGCACTCCAAGGAGGGCCGTGTGCACGGCCTAAGTAGACCCCGTGGGCACGGGGGTCCCGTGGGCACGGTACACGCCCGTGCGCACGGGGTAGCAGAGGCTACAGCGAGGGGGGCCCGTGCGCACGGGGTATCCAAAGACTTTCTGGATAGGCCGTGCGCACGGGGTCCAACAGGCCCGTGGGCACGGGGTCGCCTGGGCAGGACTTCTTCTTCCAGCTCCAGGCCTCCGTCTTCCGTGCGGTCTTGGCGTGGTTCCTCTTGGGTCTTGGGGAGATGTTGAGGTGTACATGGAGATGACCGTAGGATGCTCCACATCATCCCCTCCCCCTTGGGAGAGATCCGTCCTCGGATCGGAAACCGCATCACCATGTAACCGGTAGGCATGGATGGACTTGCAGTTCTCCATGTTGTGGCATGAGTTGTCGTCCGGTGTTGATGTCGTAGGAGCTTGTGGAAGTCGCGGACTTGAGCTCGTGGTGTAGGCGAAGATGCCGTACAGCTGAAGGCGAAGATGCCTATGTAGTGGATGAAGCCGTAGCCTTGGAGTCGATGTCAAGGTACTTGAAGGCCCATCTTCAATGTCGGTCCTCCATCCAAGAGATGTATCATGTAGACAAGAAGGAGCAAACAAGAATGAAAGTTTGTCCCATTCGATATGTGTATGTGAGGGTGGCTCAAAGGGAATGAGTTCACCTTTACGAGTTCCTCAAAAATGTTGGTGCCGTGCATCGCGTATGCCTTCTCATGACCAATATGTCTCGTGACGGCGCCGCCTTGTGAATCCTTCAAAACGAAAGAATATGACAAACACTCGGAAAAACAAATGATGTTAGCGTGAATGCAAAACCAATCATTCGTGCGGTGAGATACCCAACAAGTGTCGTCATCAATCTTATCATAAGAAGGAACAAGATAATGTGGCATGGTATGGAAGCATATGATGCGAGTACAACCAAAGACATTAAGCTCAATCAAACAAGCATGCATCACAAGTGAGATGGTCAAGTCTCCAAGATCAATAAGCATAGTATGGTTGGACTCACTACAAGTGGATATGAGAGATGCAACTAAGGGAGACAAGGAACAATGATCGTGATAAATTATGTGAGGGGCAAGAACATATATGCCATCAACCCAATGAAACGAGCAAGTATGAATCATGTGTGATGCAACAAAGCAAGCAATCATAGTGATTAAGTTATGCAAGCTAGTAGTGCGAAGATGCAACATACTAGAGGTCATCATAGAAATCATGTCATGTGTGCAAATAGTAGGCATACATAATGCCCATGACATATCACGAGCATGAGAAAATGATATGAGCAAAGTATCATCATTATGTTGGCAAGAAGTCCTATGTAAATAGCAAAGGAACATCATGACTCTCCCAACACAAGAATCAACAATAGCATGGGGCACAAGGTAAACATGGCAATAGCAACAAGGATCTCCACCAAGCATGCAAATACACATAGAAATAGTAGAATGGTAAATCATGGGTAAATGCAAGCAAGGGTCACAATTGCATGGCAAAGGCATTGAAGGAGGCATAACATGCAAAGTGAACACGGTAAAATGAGCATAAGGTGACAAGTGGTAAATAGCCCATAGCCGTGTGAGAGCCAAGTAAAAGTAATGCGTGTAGTCCTTGCGCGAGGGAAATGGTCGGGTAAGCATTCCAAGCAATCCCAAAGCATCGTTGCTCTCAAGAGCTCGTTTCGTCCACTCATGGGATTGAGAAGTTGACAAGTATTCGTGAGTACCTACACAAAACAAAGGCAAAGGGAAAATTGTGTGTGCGTGGTATATGTACACATCATCCATTATGATGCGCACGTGCATGTGTTGGTTAGCACAAAATATCCAATGCTCAAATAAATGAGATGCATGATATAGAAACATGTCATCCATCATGATTGGTTTGTTGTTATGTATAGCATAATGGAGACTCAAAGTGTGTAATGCATCACTTGAAACATCTAGAGCATTGTTATTCATGATATGCGGATGGTGCACACAATGGATGTAATCATGCGATCTACAATCATGTTCATGGCATGGCATAGTAGATTAATTGCACAAATCATGCAAAGGAAGCATAGCAATATCATCGCAAGAGAAACACATACCAATAACCATGATCTTGTCATCTATGCCATTAGTGCAAATGGGATTGATTTTAATTGGATATGCATAGGCACTACGGTGAGTTTGTAATGATGCAATATGTGAAATCTCACTTATAGCATATGACAAGGTTAATGGATTGTCAAACATGACGTGACCAATAGAATTTTCACATGATATCCTATGGAGCATAGCATCACAACTAGGTAATTTGACATGCTCATCATAATATTCATCATAAATGGGTGGCATATCTAAGCATGTAGAAGACATAGCATGTGGTGAATCCATAGGGTGATCAACATCATGCAACCAATTGATGTCAAGATGGTACACTAGTGGGACAAGTGAAGCACCATCACCTATGTTACCTTTGGAGCTCCACTCATGTGGTGTAGGTGAGGTGGCAAAAATTGAAGCGTGATCAACATTGTCGTCTTGATGGAACCATGTGGGGGGTGCATCATCGTCTACAATGGCCATCGTATTGCCCATTGGAGGTATGTACTCGTCGAGGATTGGCACTTCGTCTTGTAGGAGATCTAGCACCAAACAAGAAAACACACTCGGAATAGAGGGTAAGTCGTTAGAAATCATAGTGGCCTCACATGCCCTATCAACTACCTCACTCACTAAGTGTTGTGGCTCACTCACTCCCGCTAAGATGCTCTCACTCATATGGTTGGTCGAGTCACTCAAATGGTAGTGATGGCTCTCAACCTCACATAGGATATGCGGCATGTACTCATGTGTGGGGCTAGTGGTGGTCACTCTCATCCTCTCATAGGAAATGCACTCAATGTCACATATGGTGGAGTCACTCATCTCACTCATGTGGTGTTGGCTCTCCTCACATGGCAATTGGGTCATCTCGTCATATGTGGGTGTCTGAGAGATGTAGGTGCAAGCGTCTCCATACTCAACTTCTTTCGCCGCCTCGGTTGTGGGAGAAGTCCCATGGTCAACCTCCTCATCCATAACGCCTCCAAAGATGAATGCCATAGGATGTGGCAAATCATCGCTCTCCTCCGAGACCAAAGAGAGGGTCTCATTTGCGGTCTCGTAGCTTGACTCGGAGTAGGAGTCCCATGTTGTCGCCGTCTTCATGTCGTCGAAGAGGTTCGTTCTCGTCGCCGTGGTCAAAGGGGATGGCCCATGCTCGACCGTCTTGTCGCCGTCTTGTAGGAGGCCCATATGAAGTGGCACCTCGTTGCTCGTCTCCATGACCGAAGGGAATTTCCCATGCTCGGCCATCGTCCTTGAGGGGCTTCTGAAGATGGAAGGGTCACCCTCACTTGTACTTGGTCACCTTGGACTTGGCGCCGAAGCTTCTTCTTGGTGGTGGTCGCGCGGTCTTCTCTTGTGCTCATGAAGGTTGGTTGTAGCATGATGTCACGCTTGTTGGGACTTGTTGGTGTGCTTCGCTCGAGCATCTTCATCTTGATGGTAATGTTGTCGTGCTTGACCTTGATGTCGATGGTGTGCGATGTCTTGAAGTTGAGGACGTGCTCGAAGTGCGCTTGCGTCGGTTGGGCGCTTCGAAGATGTGCTACTTGGTCGCCGCCGCCTTGAAGATGACGAAGGGGAAGAAGCCAATGTAGCTGATGAAGTCGCAGTCTTGGGGTCGCTGTCGATGTTCTGTATGGCCCGTGCGCACGGGGGTGTAGGAGGCCGTGTGCACGGGGGTCGCTGGCCCGTGTGCACGGGGTTGTCAGAGAAGCCAACATACTCCCGGAAGGCTGTTCTTCCGTTCGTGTGGTACGCCCTTGATGAACTTGAGTGTCCTGGTCTTGTCGGTGTCGATGCCGGTGTGTCCTTGCCGAAGATGGTAGCTCGGGAGTCTTAGCACTTCAGCGTCTTCTCGAAGATGATGAAGACCGCTTGCCGGTGTTGATGAGGACCTTGAGCTCCTCCATGTACTTGTCCATCTTGGCGTCGATGAAGTTCTTCATGGCATCGAACTCATCATCATGGTTGTCGTCGAAGACCGGAGATGATGTGCTTGGCCTATCCATCACAAGACTCGAGCAAATGTGAGTGGAAGAAAGGGAAGAACTAGACCAAATGTACCTTTCCAATGTTGAAGATGGATCAATGATCACCCAATATGGTATTATGGAAATAGCACAATTAGTACCGGATCTTGTCAATTCTCACACCTACACAATAAAGCTTATGGAGTAGCTTGGTGAGGATAGTGGCACAAAATTTTATGCAATTGTTAGCAAGAGTCAATAATGTTGAAAAAGATTCACAAATTCGCAAGTAAAACAAGTACACCAATAGCAATGAATGGCACACGGAAACACACACACGGATAGATAGATGGGGTTGTGCAACCAAGGAATGAGCTGAAAATGTGATATCCACGGAAAATGCTCGTGTTGCACAACTCTAGAGAGACGCTAGCATGATTGCACTATTGGGCGTGATATGAACTTGTGCACAACCTATAGAAGCAAAACGTGTCGACTTCTATCCCAAGAATGCTATGTATGTATGGTTCCCGGTGTCTCGCACACAATGATCCAAGATGATCAATGATGGTATAGGATATGCTAATGCTATGATGCTATGGCTATTGCTTACAAGCTCTTTGCTTTCTTTTCCTCTTTGCTTAAAAGCTTTTTTTATGGGCACTATGCGAAATGCTCAAACCAATATAGCAATTTTGTATATGCGGGAACAATTGATGACACAAGAGATGATACGATGATATATGCACGCAATGATAGCTATGCGGAACGTGTATCACTAAAGTGCACATGTAGCGTTGCCCCGCAATACTCAACGGCTAGTCTCGGTAGGCAAGTGACGCAAAATTGGCTCGGGGGTTAACAATGCAATGGCAAGGAGAATGTACAAAGATGTCGCCGAGGTTACCGTCCGTGGCGAAGTTGAGTGGCGGTGATGTCGATGTCGAACCGTTCCTAGTTAGCCGAAACACCCTAGGAAACGGAAAAACCGCGAACTCAAAAGGTCAAACGGAAAGTGTCAAATGGAGGTAGCGGAATGCGGTGGTTGTTCGGAAGTTGGCAATGCGGAAGTGGAGTTGAAGGCACCGTCCCTAAGTAGCCGAAACACCTTAGGAGACACAACCCACAACTCAAACAACCACAAATGCAACGGGGAGAACAAAATGGGTTATGTTGCGGAACGCGGTGGTGGTATTGCGGAAGTTATGGTGGAAGGCCTAGGCAAAGATGCCAAAGTTCCAAAAATTTGATGGAGTCAAATGGAGTTGGAACCTGTCTAGATGGATGGTGGATGTCAATAGCTACTCATCGAGCTAAAGAACGCCGAAATCGGACTCCGGATGTGAAAGTTATGGCCGAAATGGTAAAGGAGTGTTGGCTGGACTTCGGGGGGCGTGCGCACGGGGTTAGGAGCAAGGCCGTGTGCACGGGGTGTCCCGAGACTTTGCGGGGGGCCGTGGGCACGGGGTCTGGGGCCCGTGTGCACGGGGGTGGCGGAAATTTCGCGATTTCAAGCTCAGATCTGAAGAAAATTGGGTGGATTTCGTGGTGGGGAATGGGGTGGAAGGTTGGGGGAAAGCTAGATCCACTTGAAACACTTCGAATCCATGGATCAAAATCAACAAAACATCATCAAACCAACAAATCACAAAAAAAATTGGTATGGCTATTTTTGTGGGGATTTTCGAAATTGGACAAAAACAAGCAAAATTAGGCTAGAAAGTGGAGGGGAAGAACTCCAAAGTGTGAATCAACCTAAGCTCCGATCCAAGATGTTGTAGGGTGGAGACCCTAAGGGAAGATCTTTTCACACTTGGAGGGGAAAAAGGCAAATTGAGAGAAGAACACAAGAACAAACACTCAATCAACAAGATCCAATCACACATGTGCTAGATCCACATACACATAAAGGGATACAAGAGTCCAAATCCAACACAAGAAGGTAAAGAGGGTAACTAGTTCATCCCAATCCTTGAAGGAGTTGAGGTCTTGATGATCCTATGATGGGGATCCTTCCCTAGAAGGGGCCTTGAATCCACTAGGGGATCTTCTCCTAGGAGGTCTTGATCTCCATGGGAGAGGGTAGAGGAGCAAAGCTATCTCTAGATCATGTCATATCCTTTGCTAACCCTAACAAATGACCTAGGTACGAAATATATAGGTAGCTGGAGGTAGGGGACGAGCTGGAGGGCAAAACAGGCAGTCCACGGCTGCACTCCAGGGAGGGCCGCGCGCACGGCCTATGTAGACCCCGTGCGCACAGGGGTCTCGTGGGCACGGTACACGCCCGTGCGCACGGGGTAGCAGAGGCTACAGCGAGGGGGGCCCGTGCGCACGGGGTCATTGGGGCCCGTGCGCACGGGGTATCCAGAGACTTTCTGGACAGGCCGTGCGCACGGGGTCCAACAGGCCCGTGTGCACGGGGTCGCCTGGGCAGGACTTCTTCTTCCAGCTACAGGCCTCCGTCTTCCGTGCGGTCTTGGCGTGGTTCCTCTTGGGTCTTGGGGAGATGTTGAGGTGTACATGGAGATGACCGTAGGATGTTCCGCATCACTTTGTCTTATTTTGGCTCATCGCAAACAGTTCATCCGAGTGACATGTATGCCGTCTATCGCACACATCTTGACCTGGGTAACCGTTTGCGTTTTCTTTGCCCGTCACAAACAGTTTGTATGGATCAATTGTATGCCACGTATCGCACACGCAACTTTTTTCTGAATCATATTTGATGGATCCGCCATCGCACACAGTTTGTTTTATTGGTGGTGGTTTATTAGCATACCATTTGCGATTCATGCATCGCACACAGTTTGCTCGAAGGGTCTCCTATACATGCGTCGTCTTAGGACCTTCCTGCAGTAGTGGTTGTCCCCTGTGTCAATCCCCTCTAGGTCTCGATCCTTTTAGCCACCTCAATTCTCGTGTCACAATCCATTGGTTTGGAGTTGGATCCTAAGACTTCAACGACTATTGCACCTCCCGCACCTCCGACAGCTGCCGACCACCACCTAGGCCAGCACCTTGTCCACCATGCTAGCAACGACTTGGCGCAGAGGTCACAAACCCTATGCCACCACCCGTAGGCGCCAGCCTCCCCCGACGGTGCCACAGCGCCCCACAGCTGAGAGAACGATGAAGAAGATTGGGGCGGGCCGCGCCCTTGCCCCTCCTCCCTTCTTCCCAATGGCGGGAATCACAGGATTTGCCATCAGCCACTTCTTTGTCGTCTGCTTTCAAAAAACATACGGCAAAGAACTGGCTGATGGCAAAGATCATATTTGCCATCAGCCACTTATTTGCCGTCCGCTAGCAGACGGCAAAGAAGTGGGTGGGGTCCAGTGGAGGCCAGCGCTCTTACAGCCCACCCCCCCCCCCACCACCTCTTTGCCGTCTGCTAGCAGACGGCAAAGAGGTTAGTACCTAACGGCCGTCACCCCCACCCCTCCTCTCTCTCTTCTCTCTCTGCCTCGATCTCTCTCCCCCGACCCCCACACCGCAGCCGCACCCGACCCCCACCGCCATCGCCGCCCCTGACCCACAGCCGCCCCGGCCCGCCGCCTACCCAGGCCGCCCGCCGCCTGCCGCGGCCGCCTTGCCCCACGCCGCACTGCCCAGGCCGCCCCCTCCCCTGCGGCGGCCGCCCCGCCCCCCTCCCCTGCGGCGGCTCTCCTGCACCGGGCCCCTCCTCCACCGGCCCCCTCCACCGGCCGCCCCCCTCCCAAGGTGAGCTCTTCTCCTCTTTTTTCTGTTTTTTTAGATTTAGTTTAGGTTTAGTTTAGTTTAGGTTTTTTTCTGTTTTTTTAGGTTTAGGTTTAGATTTAGTTTAGTTTAGGTTTAGTTTCGGTTAAGAAGAAAGAAGAAAGATGAAAAAAATAAAAGAAAATAAGAAGAAGAAGAAGAAGAAGAAGAAGAAGAAGAGGAAGAAGAAGAAGAAGAGGAGGAAGAGAATAAAAGAAGAAGAGGAGGAGGAGGACGAGAAGAAACAAGAAGAAGAAGAAGAAGAACCGGGTCGAGGATCGGGAACCGGGTCGAGGGGTGCGTCGGCGCCGACGGAACCGGGTCGAGGATCGCCGGTTGCCAAAATTAGGGTCGAGGGTCGGGAACGAGGGTCGAGGATCGCCGGTCGCCAAGGGGTCGAGGGTCGGGCCAGAGGGTCGAGGATCGCCGGTCGCCGAGGGGATAGATGGTGGAGCCAGTGGGTCCCGCCGGTCCCGGCGCCGTCGCCCAGGCCGAGAATCCCCCGGTCCGAGTGCTGACCCGTCGACCGTGCATCGCCATACCTGAGGGCGCCCGGGGACGAGCGGGTTAGGGGTTCCTCGGCGTCGATGGAACCCTAAATGACGGCTACTTAGGTTAGGGGGTTCCTCGGCGTCGATGGAACCCTAAATGACAGCCCGACACGACACCTCGACACCCCGACACCCCGACACGACACCCTGACACCCCGACACCCCGACACCAACACACGACACCCCGACACCCCGACCCGACACCACGACACCCCGACACCCCGTCATATATTTGTGAATTATGAGTTAGGTCATATATTTTCTGATTTTGTTATGAAAAACATCATATATATTTGTGTTGATCGAGTGGATTTAAATGTGCAATTGTTTCGTCGCTGCGAGGGTCTGGTGTTCGACGACCTCCCCGTGCGTTCGACGAGCTCCGCCCCTGCGTTCGTGGGTGAGCACAAATGACATCTCCTCCTCCCCCCTTCATTTGCTCTGTTCCGGTCTTCGTGCCGATGAAACTTGCTAGCTATAGGTGTCTTCAATCATCAGTATGCGTGACCACTATGCGTCTCCCGTTCGAAAGGGTTACATCTATAAATATGCATGCATTTGCATATTTATAACCATGATTCTTTCGAATTGTCCAACGTTATCCATGGACAGCCCGAGTATGTGTAGACTGGGTTCGTTTTCCCATATGCTCTGCTCCGGATCTGATGCAGAATTTCGTCAGTGCCTCCATGTTGTTCTCTGGGTACACATCCTCTCTGCTTATTGCCGAGACGTGTATCAGGAGAACAGCGGGGAGGTGCTGCCGAAATTTTGCGTCGGATCTGGAGCAGAGCATGGGAAAACGAACCAAATCTACACATACTCGGGTGGGATTAGGATCTATCTTTACCTATTAGCGTCTAGGTTGCATGGACGTAATAAAACTGACAAACTCCATTAACTGATGAATATGGTTTGCTGAATTATGTATATATTTCTTGTGTGTCCAGTAGCTAGGCAAGATGAGTGATCGTGCGTGGATGTACACCGGTCACACTAGTCAAAAAGACAGGACCGATGAATGGTTAACAAAAACCAAGTGGTTTGTGAGAGCCGCATTTGCAAATGGCCAGAGAAAAACCTGGTGCCCCTGTGTCCGGTGCGACAACTATCATAAGAGGACAGAGCTTGAAATGAGTAAACACCTGCAGAAGTGGGGTTTTACGCCTGCTTATACGGTCTGGACATTTCATGGTGAGTCTGCCCAACGTGCCAGAGCTGAGGTGGGCCGTCGTCGCACCGACGAGCATGGTACTGGGATCTAAGACATGGTGGAAGACTTTGATGATGCTCGGGATTCGGACGATGAGATGGAGGAATCTGCAAAGGCATTCAATGATATGTTGGAGTCTTCAAAACGTCCTCTCCACGAGCACACTGAGCTTTGTCAGTTAGATGCCATCGCACAAGTAATGGCTCTGAAGGCTCAATTCAACTTGGGCAGAGAATGCTACGACGCGATGATGACACTATTTGGACGCTTTCTACCCAAAGGCCATGTAATGCCTGCAAACCTGTACCAGTCGGACAAAATCCTCCGTGTACTTAAGATGCCCTATGAGAAGATAGATGCCTGTGAGAATGGATGTGCCTTATTTAGGCTTGAGTATGTGGACTTGAACTATTGTCCCATTTGCAAGTCTTCTAGGTATGTTGTGGTAGACAACGGTATGGGTGAGAAGAGTCAGACAAAAATCCCAGTTCATGTTCTTCGGTATATGCCAATCATACCAAGACTTCAACGTCTTTTCATGGTCGAAGAGACGGCCAGACAGATGACATGGCACAAATTGGGCAAAAGAACCGAACTAGATGCAGATGGGAATCAGATGTTGGTACACACATCAGACGCTTTTGCGTGAAAGCACTTCGATGCAATACATCATGATAAAGCGGCAGATCCAAGGCATCCTCAAGTCGCCATCAGCATGGATGGGTTCAATGTGTTTGGTATGATGGCAGCCCAATACAGTTGTTGGCATGTATTTGTCATTCCACTCAATCTCCCCCCCCCCCCCCGGACAGATTATGCAAAGAAAGAACATTTTCCTGACGTTGATAATTCCGGGGCCCAACTATCCGGGGAAGAGTATGAATGTGTACATGCAGCCGCTTAAGGATGAATTGCAAGAAGCTTGGGATAATGGGATCAAGACATACGACGCCGCTACAAAAAAAACTTCCTAATGCATGTGTGGTACATGTACTCGATGCATGACTTGCCGGCGTATGCGCTATTCGTTGGCTGGTGTGTGCATGGAAGGTTCCCATGCCCTACATGCAAGGCAGCTCTTGAGTTTCGTTGGCTGTATGCGGGTCGCAAGTATTCTTGCTTCGACTTGCATAGACAGTTCCTGGATCCTCGCCATAAGTTCAGAAAAGACAAGAAGAAATTCATCAAAGGTAGAGTTGTCAAAAACTCTGCACCACCTGCGTTGACAGGCCAATAGACCCTTGATCAGTTAAACGCTCTCGAGCCGGATCCAGAGCGTCCAGGGTATTTCAAGGGGTATAATTCGGAACACGCCTGGACTGCCTTACTTCATAGACCTCCTTTGCCCACACAACATCGACGTGATGCACACTGAAAAGAATGTCGCCGAGGCCCTCTTTGGTACATTGTTCGGCATAGAGGGGAAGTCAAAGGATAATCCTAAGGCTAGAGTCGATCAGGAGGCTCTATGTGATAGACCGTTACAAAACATGCGACAACCGAAAGGAAAGCAGAACTGGACGAAGCCAAAGGCATGGTTCAATCTTGGAAGGCCAGATATGAGGGAAATTATCCTGTGGGTGAAAAAGGAGTTGATGTTCCCCGATGGGTATGCAGCGAATCTAAAGAGGGGAGCGAGTCTTGAAAAATTGAAAATATTTGGTCTCAAGAGTCATGATTGGCACATATGGCTTGAGCGGGTAATGCCGGTGATGTTGCGTGGCTTTATCCCTGAGGATGAATGGCTAGTACTGGCAGAGCTGAGCTATTTCTTCCGTGTTCTTTGTGCGAAAGAACTATCGCCTGGCTTGCTAGATGAAATGGAAGAGTTGGCGCCGGAGTTGATCTGCAAGTTAGAGAAGATCTTCCCACCGGGCTTCTTTAATCCAATGCAGCATTTGATTTTGCATCTCCCGACCGAGGCACGATTGGGGGGGGGGGGGCGTGCAGAATCGTTGGTGCTACGCAACTGAGAGGATGCAGAAGACGCTTCGAGCAAAATGTAAAAATAAACGTAGAATTGAAGCATCGATGGCCGAGGCATTCATTACTGAGGAGGCGGCAAACTTCGTAACAGCACACTACGAAGCCAAAAATCGTCATTTGCATAATCCGAAGCCTCGGTACAATGCTGGCGACCCTAAAAAGGGTGGATCCAACCTCAGCCTATTCAAAGGGAAGCTCGCACCAGCCGGTGCTTCTAATTCCTTATCGTTGGATGTCTAAGAATGGCGGACCATTTCGTTGTATATCTTCAACAACCTAACAGAAGTGCGGCCGTACATCGAGTAAGTTCTCGGTACATTGTTTTGCAACTTCTAATTCCTTTGAACTGCTCTTATTCCCGGATATTTGATACAGTCGATACGTCGCCAAATTCTCGTATGGAGCGGTGATCCAAAAGGATTCCGTCGAAGAGTATGAGCTTCTGGCAAAGCATGGAGGCGGCTATCCCGGTTTCATCTCTTGGTTCAAACAAACGGTAATTTCCATTAGACCATTTCATTTCTTCGTCTAAATTGCGGCTAATGCAAAAATCCTTTCGTATTAAACTTGTAGGCTAATTCAGAGTCTATGGACGCCGAATTGAGACAAGTCGCTAATGGTTTTGACTATAAGGTCCGTTCATTTGACAAATACGACATCAACGGGTATCGCTTTCGTACCTATGGCAAAGAGCTATCTATGGCCGACCAAAAGTCTAGAAATTGTGGTGTCTCTGCTATCGGTGAAGGAAATACCGAGTATTATGGAATAGTTGAAGCAATTTATGAACTTCTATTCTATGGTGCAAACCCACCGAACGTCGTAGTCTTCAAATGTTATTGGTTCCAGCCGAAGGAGACTAGAAGGACTCATGAACATATAGGGCTAGTCGAAATCAAACAAAGCACCCATTTGGATGTTCCCGATGTCTATATTACGGCTCAACAGGCAACCCAAAGTTTTCTATCTACCGTGGGCATGTCAAAGTGATCCAAATCTCAATGGTTGGGATGTCGTTTATGAAGTGCCGCCACATGTTAGACCACCTCCCCCCAATGAAGAGGATTATGAACCTCACATTAACCCAGACACATATGAAGGAGAATTCTTCCAAGAAACACGTCTTTCCAAAAAACGTTTCAAGAACCGCTCTACTTCACCCCAGAACATTGAAGTAGACAGCGACAGTGAATCCGACTTCACCCCTGAGCCAGAACAAGAAGAGGTTACTGCTACGGATGACCTGTCAATGCTTGACCGATTACGTAAAGGAGGCCTTCCACATGTTGATGCATTTATTGATGATGATGATGAGCACGTCATTACTGATAGTGATGATGATGATACATTTATTGACCCCGGAGCATATATAGACGATGAAGATTAATATTAGTTCATGTCAGGTATTCAATTATTATTATGTACATATATATTATTAATTATTTCATGTTAGGTATTCCATTTTTTATTATGTTCATGATGATGATACACTTAAATTATATACATATTATTATTCATGTCAGGTATTCAATTTTTTTATGTTGTACTAATTTCGTTTACTCTTTGTCATTGCAGGTGTTGACAGATGGTGGGCGCGGGTCCAGAGCGCTCCGAGGCTCCTTCCTCGGCGCGTGGTGGGAGGGGTGCTTCCATTCCACCCCAGCACCTCCGGAGAGCGCTGCATCTCAGTATGCAGACACCACCGGCGGACACTTCTTCTTCGGCCGGGAGAGGTCGGGGGAAGAAGAGGGGTACTAGAGGTGGCCGTGGCGGCGGGAGAGGTAGGAAGGCCGCTACGCCTTCCTCGCCGCCACCCCCAGCTGATTCACCCGACCACAGGACTGCTCCGTCTGAGGTGGACCCGTCTCGGACTCCGGTCCACGAGCCTCGGGTCGCCGAGCCTTCGCCCCACGAGACTCCGGTCCCAGAGGCTTCGTCCCACGAGACTCCGGAGCAAAGCACGGATCAGGCTACGTCGCAGTCGACCCGATGGGGGGACTGGCCGCCGGAGGCGAGTGGCCATGCTGATGGTGGCGAGGATCGCTTTTTGGATGATAGCTATAGCGAGGGCGAGCTGGTTGAGGGGGCCAACGTCTACCAGCGTGGTGGTACAAAGCTCCCGCCCGTGCCGGCGACCCGCGAGCAGAGGTGGTTGATTGCGCCTAATGGGGAGAAGTAAGTGCATTTACTCTTTTTTAACCTTTTGCCTTCACGTTTCTTCAAAATCTAATGCGTTGGCCTTGTCATATTGCAGGGGTTGGATACACGGCCCTGGTATCCGCAATCCCAACTTCGTCCTTGGTGTGCTTTGCTGGCAGAACTTCCCGGGGTGGGTCACGTTGCCCGGTGAGGGTCAGGTTCAACAACTCGGACTGAGCTGGGAGCTGTACTTGGCTGCCCCGGCCCCGCCGCAGGAGAGGATCGACGGTGTCTTGTGCCGCACGAGGGCCGAGATGGTGATCCAGACGTTTTGGGTAATTTCTCCTTTACAGAATTAAAAATCAACAGTGCCGAGTTATTGTACTAATCAGTGTTGTCTTGTTTGATTGCAGACCTTCTATAGGTGTCTTGAGGGAGAGGAGGAGGCCGCGGCTATGGTTATCGAAGCCGAGTGCACGCCTACTTCAGAACTTATGGCACGAGGCTCGGGTGCAGGCTGTTCGAGACTACTACGCCTCGGCTGGTATTAAGAGGTCCAAGACGAAGTGCCGCGGCAAGTTTCTGAGTAAGGAGAAGTACATGAAGGTAAATACCTATTCTTAAGGCCTTGTACTTAGTTTCCTTGATTTGATTCGTAGGCGTAGCGCTAAAATTTCTCTTGACTAACTTAGGTGCCCCCGAGATGATGTGCGGATAGGATGGACTATTGGGAGGCGTTGGTGGATGAGTGGTGCTCTCCCCAATGGCTAGCCGTCCACAACAATGCCAAGGAGCGGCGTGCCAAAATGGTTGGTGTGCCACACCATCAAGGGAGCGCCAACCTATATGAGTTCGGGAATAACTGGGTATGTGGTTTGCTTCATGATTCATGCAATTTCATTCTTCATGCTAGCTTGAGCCCTTAACTAATACTTTGTTCCTCTCTTTTAGGCGCGACACAACAAGACGGAGGTGCCAGAGGTGTTCGACCTCTATGGCATGGCCCATACTGCAAAGTACAAGAAGGCCAAGGCATTCTCTGAGTCTGACCTTGATCATCCAGAGAGCTTCACCAACATCTCCTCCCACAACAAGCTCGTGAGGTACAGAGACGAGGGGAAGGCGAGGAAAGGGGAGGACTTTAACCCGAGCCGGCAACCTCTTGATCCAGAGCTGGTGATGATATCTGGTGGCGGGAGGCCCCATGGCTCGATAGCCATTGGGGATGGACTGATACGTTGTCCTAGCACTCTCCCGGAGATCAAGAAGCGCCAGACGAGCTCCGATCCTGAGATAAGGCCTCGTCCACGGCCAATGGAGCTCCAAATCGAGGTTAGTTATACGGACTCAGATACCTTTCCTCCATTACATTGTGTGTGCGGCCGTCGATGATTACAATGCTAACGAGGAGTGGTGTTGCAGGCTGCTCTTGAGAAAGAGAGAGCGAAGACCCAGGAGCTTCTGGCGGAGGCAAAGAGGCAGGCGGCGGAGAGGGAGAGGGAGTTGGAGGAGAGGACTGCTACGCTGTTGGAGGAGGAGAGGAACCGGAACGACGCGTCTCACCGGGCCTTATACGAGCTCTTCGTGGTAAGTTTCTTCTGCATATTAGCCAAATCATGCACGTAATGTTCGTTTCATTACTAACTAATATGACTAACTCGTGAAAACCAAATGTGCAGACCATGTGCCAGAGCAACGGTCAGACCCCTCCGCCGATGCCAGTCATTGCTCCGGCGGGCACGGTGAGTTTCATTTGAATGGTCATTAGTTACTAGTCTTCACATTTGAGTTGCATCATGCTAACAAGACATTGCAAATGATCTTTGGTGCAGCGTAACTCCCGACAAGCATCGACCGATCCTTCTGCGTCTGCCACTGGCACGACCGGTCCTTCACCTCCGTGATGACGGTATGTTTTCCCTAGTGTTTTGCTTAACAAATGCATACTTAGCTTAAGAAATGACCTATTTAGCTCCAAAATGTCATATAGTTAGCTTATTTTCCTCGAAAATGACATAATAACCTTACTTAGCTCCAAAATGACCTATTTTACCTAGGCTAGCTCAATAATGACCTATACTTAGCTTAATTAGTTCATTTATGACATAATTAGCTTACTTAGGTCAAAAATGGCATAATAACCTTGGTTTAGCTCCAAAATGTCATATACTTAGCTTATTTTCCTCGAAAATGACATAATAACCTTACTTAGCTCCAAAATGACCTATTTTACCTAGGATAGCTATAAAATGACCTACACTTAGCATTTTTTCCTCCAAAATGACTTAATATGCTTAGTTAGCTCAAAAATGGCATAACTACCTAGGCTAGCTCAAAAATGACCTATACTTAGCTTAGCTAGTTCATTTATGACATACTTAGCTTACTTAGGTCAAAAATGGCATAATAACCTTGGTTTAGCTCCAAAATGTCATATACTTAGCTTATTTTCCTCGAAAATGACATAATAACCTTACTTAGCTCCAAAATGACCTATTTTACCTAGGTTAGCTCTCAAATGACCTATACTTAGCTTAGCTAGTTCATTTATGACATAATTAGCTTACTTAGGTAAAAAAATGGCATAATAACCTTGGTTTAGCTCCAAAATGTCATATACTTAGCTTATTTTCCTCGAAAATGACATAATAACCTTACTTAGCTCCAAAATGACCTATTTTACCTAGGATAGCTCTAAAATGACCTATACTTAGCATTTTTTCATCCAAAATGACTTAATATGCTTAGTTAGCTAAAAAATGGCATAACTACCTAAGATAGCTCAATAATGACCTATACTTAGCTTAGCTAGTTCATTTATGACATAATTAGCTTACTTAGGTAAAAAAATGGCATAATAACCTTGGTTTAGCTCCAAAATGACCTATTTACCTAGGTTAGCTCTAAAATGACCTACACTTAGCATTTTTCCTCCAAAATGACTTAATATGCTTAGTTAGCTCAAAAATGGCATAATTACCTAGGTTAGCTCAATAATGACCTATACTTAGCTTATTTAGTTCATTTATGACATACTAAGCATACTTAGGTCAAAAATGGCATAATAACCTTGGTTACCTCCAAAATGTCATATACTTAGCTTATTTTCCTCGAAAATGACATAATAACCTTACTTAGCTCCAAAATGACCTATTTACCTAGGTTAGCTCTAAAATGACACAAGTAAGCAATAAGAAGAAGAAAAAGAAGAGGAGAAAAAGAAAGAGAAGAAAAATTCTTCTTCTTCTTCTTCTTCTTTTTCTTCTTCTTCTTCTTCTTCTAGTCTTCTTCTTCTTCTTCTTCTTCTTCTTCTTCTTCTTCTTCTTCTTCTTCTTCTTCTTCTTCTAGTCTTCTTCTTCTAACTTTCTTCTTTCCCATTTTGCAGATTTGCTTCAGATCACGGAAGCTTGCGTTGATGGAGTCTACTCTTCTCCTTGTCCTTCCTTTTTGTTTTGATTTTGTAGGATGAACAATGTGAAACTTGCTACCTATATATGTATGTATGGATGAAACCATTGTATATGGACTTTTTGCTTAATTGTTGGATATGTTGGCTATATATATGTTGGATATGGACTTTTGATTTGGTATATATATGTGTTGGATGATCATATCCATATGGCAGGGATATGTATGCTTGTTGAAAGTATTTTCAAATGAATATATATATATATATATATATATATATATATATATATATATATATATATCTGTGAAATTGATTGAATTTAAGAAAAAACAGAATTAACAGGGGCAATACAGGCACTTTGCCGTCTGCCAGCAGACGGCAAAGAGCTTTGTCGTCCGCCAGCAGACGGCAAAGCTGCCACGTGGCAGCTACCTGTGCAACCTGGGGGGCACCTGGGCTGGCCTATTTGGGCACTTTGCCGTCTGCCAGCAGACGGCAAAGGCTAGTGTGCTTTGCCGTCTGCTGGCAGACGGCAACGGGCATGCATTGGCCCCAGCTGACGCCTGACGTCAGCTGGCAGACGGCAAAGAACTTTGCGCCTTTGCCGTCTGCTGGCAGACGGCAAAGTACGCCGTTAGCCACCTAACGGGCCTAACCCTATCCCTCTGCCGTCCAAGGCATTTGCCGTCTGCTTGCTTAGTATGGCTGACGGCAAACTTCTTTGCCGTCCGCTTTATTTAAGCAGACGGCAAAGCAGCCCTCTGCCGTAGTTCATTCAGCCGGACGTGGGGCCGTCTGCTGGCTGACGGCAAAGGGCTTTGTCGTCCGCCAGACATTCCTTTGCCGTCTGCCATGGCAGACGGCAAAGTGCTTGATTCCTGTAGTGGCTCATGAAGGTTGGCTGTAGCATGATGTCGCGCTTGTTGGGACTTGTTGGTGTGCGTCGCTCGAGCATCTTCATCTTGATGGTGATGTTGTCGTGCTTGACCTTGATGTCGATGGTGTGCGATGTCTTGAAGTTGAGGACGTGGTCGAAGTGCGCTTGCGTCGGTTGGGCGCTTCGAAGATGTGCTACTTGGTTGCCGCCGCCTTGAAGATGACAAAGGGGAAGAAGCCAATGTAGCTGATGAAGTCGCAGTCTTGGGGTCGCTGTCGATTTTCTGTATGGCCCGTGCGCACAGGGGTGTAGGAGGCAGTGTGCATGGGGTCCCGTATGCACGGGGGTCGCTGGCCCGTGTGCACGGGATTGTCAGAGAAGCCAACATACTCCCGGAAGGCTGCTCTTCCGTTCGTGTGGTACGCCCTTGATGAACTTGAGCGTCCTAGTCTTGTCGGTGTCGATGCCGGTGTGTCCTTGCCGAAGATGGTAGCTCGGGAGTCTTAGCACTTGAGCGTCTTCTCGAAGATGATGAAGACCGCTTGCCGGTGTTGATGAGGACCTTGAGCTCCTCCATGTACTTGTCCATCTTGGCGTCGATGAAGTTCTTCATGGCATCGAACTCATCATCGTGGTTGTCGTCGAAGACCGGAGATGATGTGCTTGGCCTATCCATCACAAGACTCGAGCAAATGTGAGTGGAAGAAAGGGAAGAACTAGACCAAATGTACCTTTCCAATGTTGAAGATGGATCAATGATCACCCAATATGGTATTATGGAAATAGCACAATTAGTACCGGATCTTGTCAATTCTCACACCTACACAATAAAGCTTATGGAGTAGCTTGGTGAGGATAGTGGCACAAAATTTTATGCAATTGTTAGCAAGAGTCAATAATGTTGAAAAAGATTCACAAATTCGCAAGTAAAACAAGTACACCAATAGCAATGAATGGCACACGGAAACACACACACGGATAGATAGATGAGGTTGTGCAACCAAGGAATGAGCTGAAAATGTGATATCCACGGAAAATGCTCGTGTTGCACAACTCTAGAGAGACGCTAGCATGATTGCACTATTGGGCGTGATACGAACTTGTGCACAACCTATAGAAGCAAAACGTGTCGACTTCTATCCCAAGAATGCTATGTATGTATGGTTCCCGGTGTCTCGCACACAATGATCCAAGATGATCAATGATGGTATAGGATATGCTAATGCTATGATGCTATGGCTATTGCTTACAAGCTCTTTGCTTTCTTTTCCTCTTTGCTTAAAAGCTTTTTTTTATGGGCACTATGCGAAATGCTCAAACCAATATAGCAATTTTGTATATGCGGGAACAATTGATGACACAAGAGATGATACGATGATATATGCACGCAATGATAGCTATGCGGAACGTGTATCACTAAAGTGCACAAGTAGCGTTGACCGGCAATACTCAACGGCTAGTCTCGGTAGGCAAGTGACGCAAAATTGGCTCGGGGGTTAACAATGCAATGGCAAGGAGAATGTACAAAGATGTCATCGAGGTTACCGTCCGTGGCGAAGTTGAGTGGCGGTGATGTCGATGTCGAACCGTTCCTAGTTAGCCGAAACACCCTAGGAAACGGAAAAACCGCAAACTCAAAAGGTCAAACGGAAAGTGTCAAATGGAGGTAGCGGAATGCGGTGGTTGTTCGGAAGTTGGCAATGCGGAAGTGGAGTTGAAGGCACCGTCCCTAAGTAGCCGAAACACCTTAGGAGACACAACCCACAACTCAAACAACCTCAAATGCAACGGGGAGAACAAAATGGGTTATGTTGCGAAACGCGGTGGTGGTATTGCGGAAGTTTATGGTGGAAGGCCTAGGCAAAGATGCCAAAGTTCCAAAATTTTGATGGAGTCAAATGGAGTTGGAACCTGTCTAGATGGATGGTGGATGTCAATAGCTACTCATCGAGCTAAAGAACGCCGAAATCGGACTCCGGATGTGAAAGTTATGGCCGAAATGGTAAAGGAGTGTTGGCTGGACTGGGGGGGCGTGCGCACGGGGTTAGGAGCCCGTGTGCACGGGGTCCCGTGCACACGGTACAAGGCCGTGTGCACGGGGTGTCCCGAGACTTTGCGGGGGGCCGTGGGCACGGGGTCTGGGGCTCGTGTGCACGGGGGTGGCGGAAATTTCGCGATTTCATGCTCAGATCTGAAGAAAATTGGGTGGATTTCGTGGTGGGGAATGGGGTGGAAGGTTGGGGAAAGCTAGATCCACTTGAAACACTTCGAATCCATGGATCAAAATCAACAAAACATCATCAAACCAACAAATCACAAAAAAATTGGTATGGCTATTTTTGTGGGGATTTTCGAAATTGGAAAAAAACAAGCAAAATTCGGCTAGAAAGTGGAGGGGAAGAACTCCAAAGTGTGAATCAACCTAAGCTCCAATCCAAGATGTTGTAGGGTGGAGACCCTAAGGGAAGATCTTTTCACACTTGGAGGGGGAAAAGGCAAATTGAGAGAAGAACACAAGAACAAACACTCAAACAACAAGATCCAATCACACATGTGCTAGATCCACATACACATAAAGGGATACAAGAGTCCAAATCCAACACAAGAAGGTAAAGAGGGTAACTAGTTCATCCCAATCCTTGAAGGAGTTGAGGTCTTGATGATCCTATGATGGGGATCCTTCCCTAGAAGGGGCCTTGAATCCACTAGGGGATCTTCTCCTAGGAGGTCTTGATCTCCATGGGAGAGGGTAGAGGAGCAAAGCTATCTCTAGATCATGTCATATCCTTTGCTAACCCTAACAAATGACCTAGGTACGAAATATATAGGTAGCTGGAGGTAGGGGACGAGCTGGAGGGCAAAACAGGCAGTCCACGGCTGCACTCCAGGGAGGGCCGTGCGCATGGCCTAAGTAGACCCCGTGCGCACAGGGGTCCCGTGGGCACGGTACACGCCCGTGCGCACGGGGTAGCAGAGGCTACAGCGAGGGGGGCCCGTGCGCACGGGGTCATTGGGGCCCATGCGCACGGGGTATCCAGAGACTTTCTGGACAGGCCGTGCGCACGGGGTCCAACAGGCCCGTGTGCACGGGGTCGCCTGGGCAGGACTTCTTCTTCCAGCTGCAGGCCTCCGTCTTCCGTGCGGTCTTGGCGTGGTTCCTCTTGGGTCTTGGGGAGATGTTGAGGTGTACATGGAGATGACCGTAGGATGTTCCGCATCAGTTTGTCTTATTTTGGCTCATCGCAAACAGTTCATCCGAGTGACATGTATGTCGTCTATCGCACACATCTTGACCTGGGTAACCGTTTGCGTTTTCTTTGCCCGTCACAAACAGTTCGTATGGATCAATTGTATGCCACGTATCCTAAAGCAACTTTTTTCTGAATCATATTTGATGGATCCGCCATCGCACACAATTTGTTTTATTGGTGGTGGTTTTATTAGCATACCATTTGCGATTCATGCATCGCACACAGTTTGGTCGAAGGGTCTCCTATACATGCGTCGTCTTAGGACCTTCCTGCAGTAGTGGTTGTCCCCTGTGTCAATCCCCTCTAGGTCTCGATCCTTTTAGCCACCTCAATTCTCGTGTCACAATCCATTGGTTTGGAGTTGGATCCTAAGACTTCAACGACTGTTGCACCTCCCGCACCTCCGACAGCTGCCGACCACCACCTAGGCCAGCACCTCGTCCACCATGCTGGCGACAACTCGGCGCAGAGGTCACAAACCCTATGCCACCACCCGTAGGCGCCAGCCTCCCCCGACGGTGCCGCAGCGCCCCACAGCTGAGAGAACGATGAAGAAGATTGGGGCGGGCCGCGCCCTTGCCCCTCCTCCCTTCTTCCCAATGGCGGGAAAAACTCGAGTGCCTTCCAAATTCGACACGGGCCGGGACCAGAAAGGACAATGAGGGAAAAAAACCCTCCTTTCTCTTGTATTTGGATTGGTTCGATTGAAGACGTGACTGTGGGAAAATGTTTGTGTTTGAGCAACAAATTTGTGAATTTGGGGGAATCGACGGTCAATGCCGATTCATTTCTCCATAGTATGATGGATGATTTCGTTGGGACTAAGAGCATCTACAACCGCATATAGCTAATCCGACCCCTCAAATGTTCGCAACCAGCGGACAGTGACCGATCACCCCTCAGATGTCCGCTTCCACAACCGGGTACCTCATTACCAAGTCCCTGAATCCATACAATCACATGCATTGTAAACTACATCTACGTAAATACATCTCGATTCCACACATAGCATCCGGCTACTTCATCATGCATGCCATTGGACTACCAAAAATTAGCATGCTCTACTACATCAATACATGACATCGGGTTACCAAAAAATGCCATGTTTTTCTAAGCTATGGAGAAAGATCATCCATGGCTGCCCTTGCCCTTGCCGTCTTTGTCGAGGAAGTAGCGATCGAAGACGCAGAATGGATCGAGTCGGATCTGCTCATCGCAGGAGTTGTTCATTCCGTCATTGTCCTCCTCTTTGGGGGCAGGGGCAGTCCGACCATGGCACAGACCGCCTAGTGTTGCTCTCAGGCAAGGGTGCGCGTCCTCCTCCTGTGCCTCTTCTCGAGGATGCGGGCATAGATGGCTTCCTCGTCCAAGGTAGTGTGCAACTCTCGCCCCGCCTTCTTGGCTGCGAGGCGGGCCTCGACCTCCCGCGCCCTCTACCTCGCACGGCGGGCACACCGCTCCCTATAATCGGAATGGCCTATGATGCATGCCGGCATTGGCCTCCGACTCGGAGCCCGACGCCGCGGGGACGAGGAACCACTGAAGGGGTTGCAACTCGACACCGGAGTTGGGGCGGCAGACGGACCTCACCGTATCCGGTGAGGCAGAGGGCACGCGCCGCAAGCCACCAGCCCCAGCGGATCTTAGCACCATTTGGACGCAATGGATTCCCGCTAGATAGCCTTCGACCATGGTCGCGCGCACTCCTCTCGGGAGCGGCAGAGAGCCATGCGGACGGCCATCACCCTCTCGTCCCCGCATGGGACGATGTCCAAGTCGAAGGATCAAGAGATCTCGGAGTCAGATCCGCTACCCGACATGCCAGAGAAGGACGGAGATTGCCGGAACGTAGCTTGGGGTGGAGTGGAGTGGCTAGGGTTTGGTCTGGGATGCGGATAAGGATGAATATATGTGGGGTCGGGGTGGGCCAGCATGGGACGGATCCGACGTGGCGGACGCGGTCAGGCGCGTCTGGGCCTCCCCATATCCGCCCCATATATGGGCTGGTGCCGGTCAGCTCGGACGTATAGGGCCGATGTGAGGGGTGCGGCTGGGTCAAGTTTTTGTGACCGATCACTGACCGGGCCGTCCGCTCGGACGTATAGGGAGCGTTTGAGGAGTCCTACTGTAGATTCTCTAATGATTTCGATCTTGACGGCACATCATTGTCGCATTTTGATCAATTGGATGCAGACGGTCAAGATACCGAATTTGATCAATTTCAACCCTCCAGTCTGTCGAGGAATAACTCAAACTACATCGCGGATGAGGATATTGCTCTTTAAGGAGATGGCAAGAGATCACTCTCGAGCGGTCGTCGGGAAAGACCAAACTAGTGCAAAGTATTGGAAGTTCATCAAGGAATGTTCCAAACATCACCTTGGTCGTCCAACGAATCATACACTTAAATCTCTCAAAAATCGATGGGGGCGATTCAAGAGATGTGCAACCCTTGGGTGGGTTGTTTGGATAAAATGAAGCACGCTCCTCCTAGCGGTGTCTCCATTGGCCAATATGTAAGCAAGCTTGTTATTTGTAATTGCCACATTAAGCATTCTCATCAATTTGATCATTTGTATGTTCTAGGATGGTATACCCAAGAGAGGTACCAACAAATGGCCAAGTTGAATGGAAAATCGTTTGGCCTCCAACTTTGTTGGATGGCAACGAGAAGTGGAAATCGAGGAATGATGAGGCTCCTCCCAAAAGTGAAAAGTGGAGTATTCATCTATGGAGATGAACGACGGTGAAGAAGACGACGGTGATGGTGAGGAAATGGTGCCTAGAAGTCCCACTGTGGCGTCTAGCATGGGTCGTCCCGACGGGAGGAAGGGACCGAAGGATATGTTCAAGAGACAAGGAGGTAGAGGCGATGAGAAAAAAAACCGACGACTTGGTGAGATCAAGGAATAAGTACGTGGAGAAGAAGAAACAACAAAGTTGGAGATGGAGGAGAAGAAAATCCAAGAGGAGAGGGCGAGATGGGACGTCATGCAAAGCAAAAGGACTCATGAAGAGATGGGGGCGTATAGACTCCAAGTTGAGGAGGCATAGTTGGCGCAAGATTGGTTCGCCGAGGAGAACCAATTCATCATGTGGAATGGATCCAATGGCAAGAGCATTTTGAGAGGAGACGGGAATGGCGACATACATTATAGGGCCGCAAACACAGGAGAGGACGCCAGCGACATGTGATATGTACACGTCGGTTTAATAATACTATAGTTGATGCAACTTGATATGTGCACGATTGATTAAAAATTATATGTATAATTGTTTGATGTCACAAACTTTGATTTTAAAGGGGATTGAAGTATTTGAATTTGAATGAGGAAAACAAAAAGAGATAGAAGTTGAGACGTGGGACTGAGTTTGCACGTCACCTGGCCAGCCTCCAAAACACTATGCAATGCAGCGCACCCTATGAGAGTAGCTCTGAGAGTCGTATTGTCAACACTTGTGAGGCATCGACAGTTAGCTTCTCAGCACTGAAGCGCGATGATCTATTATCCTTCTTAATAAGTTAATTAATAGCCGTAAATTGAGACGCCTACATGCAAGTATGCAGCCCACAAGTTTCTGCCTAACTAGCCACCCTTAATATGTATTGTTACATGTATGCAAAACTATAATCCAGTCCGGTGCTCATAAACTATGTCCACAGCAACCCATAGCTCTCATTCTTCTTCCTCCGTCTCCTCATCATCATCGTCGCCGCTAGCAGCTCTGTATCTCAATCCCCCCTCCTCAAGGTTATCTCCCTCTTCCTCGGTCTCCTCACTATCATCTTCGTACAACACCTTCCTTGGCCACTGATGCTCCTCAGAGATACTGACAGCTGGAGATGGCACCGTATATCCGCTGCGCTTAGGGATCTTGGCGAGCGGCATGCTGGTCGTGAGGTTTGGCTTGCTTCTACGGGAATTCTTCGACACGGTGCCCCTCGACGGACCAGCTTGAGCACCAGCATCCAAATAGTGGTTGGGGTGCTCTTTCTTCAAATGGAGGTTAAGTTTGTACTCGTGAATGTATGCCTTGGCACACCCATCGTAAGGGCAGACATACGGACGATCAGCTGAGGGAACTGGTGGTGTTACCGGAGATTTCGCTGTGTTATGAGGGTGATCTCCTAGTGCATTGCGGTTCATTACAGGCCCACCTGGATTCTGTGCACCAAACTGTCTAGTCTTGTGAGTATAGGTTATGCGACAAGTTGCAACTGACAAACATCTCTATGCATCTTACCTTCTCATGCTGTGCCCTGAAATGAGCCCTTAGTTTAGATTCCTGTGTAAATCTTCGACCACATTCTGGGTATGGACACATATGATAGTTATCCGCAAAATGGGCATGTGTGCCTTTAAATTAAAATCCAATGAGAAAGCCTGCAATAACCAGGAATAAAAGCAGATTAATTCCATGAGTTCCCAAATCCACAACTATGATGAGGGAATGCCAATTTGCTGCGTTGCACTTATTCCATCAGTTACAAAGAAAGCCCACCCGGTGCATCCTACTAAGCTAACATAATTTCTCAAAAATACGTGAAGAAGTCTCTTGCTGGTAACTGCCACTCCAGAATGAGCATGTTAACATTTTTGTACACCATTATTTGAATTTTTTTAAACTATAATCCCTTGACATGGAGAATTCTTGGATTGCAGAAAATACTGCAGCGGGTTCATGTCCAGGTAGTGATTTCTCTCTCGTGTGCATGTGAAATTCATACGATGTACAGAAAAATGTGCTTGCTGGATACAAATCAAAAGCATCATCATCCAAATGCAACCAACAGAAAGATTGAAATGCCAAAGCCCTTGGACAAGAAATAGAACTAAAACAGAAACCAAGGATGGAGCTTTTCTATATTTAATTAACATAAATAACATTTCTCCGTGATTAAATATTTCTGATAACTTGTTCGAATGTACAAATTATATATGATTAAAAACCAAAATTCTGTACAGAAAAGCATAACAAGTACATGGAGAAAGCATGGTAATAACCTTGCCACAACCTTCATGAGGGCAGACGAAGTTCTTCTCGCCTGTATGAATAAGAAAATGCCTCTTCAACTTAGAGCTATCTAAAAATTTCTACAAAACGGATTCAGCAGAAAAAATTAGATAAGCAACTCAGTATAAAAAATGTCACTGCCATATGGAAATGGCTTTGCGATGTAGGCAAGACAGATATGCATGACACAATACCTTCCCACATCCCTCGTAGTGACAGACATACTGCCTCTCCCCATGCACGTGGGCATGTTTCCTAAGAGCACCTGCATCAACAAAAGTTTTCCCACAGCCATCATAGCTGCATAAGAAAAGAACCTCAGTGGTGGGGTCAGGCTTTGCAGTGCCTGCCCCTTCTTCCTTGTCCTTGGACTTAAGAGCAGCCAACCTATCCTCTATGAAGGAATGAAGATAAAAATATTAGCTGAATGAGAATGCTAAACTAAAACGCAAACATGTCAAGAAAATCCAACTAGTTTGTCCTTATTACTACATTGCACCTGACTTCTAAATTGGTCTGAAGTTGTACACAAAGAAGAGGTGTAAAAAGAATGCAATACTTTTGTTGTGGACATGGGTCCACAGTACCAACATAAACCAAGCATGGGAGGAGTCCATGACAGAAAAGTACTTCCTCCGCCCGGGATTAAAGGGCCTGTGAGCCACGGTGAGCCGTTTGAATTTACAAGGCCGCAGCAATTACAATGGAAGTATTTCGACTCGATTCCCCTCCAGTTTGCTGTGTTAATTACGACTGGCAGCATGCAGTCACTAAAAGCGCTCCTCCAGTCAATATGCCCAACCAAGCATGCAACCTATTACAGCTAACGGCATGCATGCAGCCAATTAAATTGCCACAATTAATTAAGCCGAGGCGTGTGCATGCAATTCACTACAGCTGCACCTTGGTCTTGCCGTTTTGGCCCGAGACCTATAAAGTATAAACCCGGACGGAGGAAGTAGAGTCCATTGGGAAAGCATAGGGGTAGGAAAGAGTGCAATTGTATAAGGAAAGATCTATGTCTAATCGTGTTAGGAGAGGTCAAAGGCTTGATCATCCGTTATATAAGGATGACATATATCCATGTTTGAGGCAAGCAAGAACAATCAATCTAATCTCTCCCAGTTATTCTCTTGTCTCAACCTATGTCTACCCAATCCCTCACAGCCACGCCGTCTGGCTATCTTCAGCACGGTAGTTATCCCATTGCAAATCAAGGTTCACACCATTTGGTATCAGAGACAGCCACCATGGCTTTCAATGCCGGATCTTTCATGGAAGAGTTCAACGCCTCAATCCAATCTATCTTTGACAAATTCAAGATTCATATATGCTTGAGATCAAGGCAGCAAAGGAAAGGAGGACAGCAATGGCTTCAGCGGCAAACATGGCGAGCATGGCAGCAACATCATCACTGCAACCTGAAGTCGGCGTAGCAACGGCGGTTTGCAAGAAGCTGTAGAGGGGCACGAAGAAGCAGCAGGCAGCAGTTATGAGACATCCAGATGCAGAAGCTACAGATGCAGATAGAGGAGCAACATAGGAGCAACCAGGCGCAGCAGCATTGCTAGCGACAGTGGCGACACAACCATACATAACAGCATCAACAAAATCCTCTTCAGTGGAACAGTTGAGGCAGGCTAGAAAAGGGTCAAGTGCTGAGCATGGACCTAGCATTGGAATTGTCCACGAAATTGATCTGGGCCATCATGCATGTGTGGACGTTGGCTCAAGCAAAAGTTTGGTTCTGTGTGCATGTGTGCATACAGGAAGAGATAATTTGGTGCATAGAATATGTAGAAGTTATATTTCAGATTGGAAAGAAAAGCACGAGAATTATTATGCATGCATGAGAACAAATCAAATGGGATTCGTATTGGCCCCAGCTGTTGCATTTTCCATAAAACAGAAAATAGCCTTGGCTGGTTTGTATGGCGTCCACCAGAAGAACGTGGCCAAGGGGATGTCAAAGGTATATGTGACCAACAGGACATGGAAAGAATTCTATTGCCAACTGAATGTCAGCGACATAATAAGGGACGTTCCAAATTTCCTGGAGAGGATCTCGGACAGAAGTTCTCCACTGGAAAGTTTTTTTGCGTGGGCTTAAAGGAAACAGAGAAATCAGGGGATTCCTATCATGGTGGTTGCCTTTTCCTTGTTTTGGACCAACAGAATCAACATCCAAGGAGTCTATGCTGGAAATAACATGCGTGTTGTACATGAAATCTGTATCTCTGTAATCTGAAAATCAGGGTGACCTAGAGATATACAAGTTGTACCTGAGAATTAGGCAAGAGGTCTGGCAAAACGTAGAGCTGCAGTCACAGTATCACTATCACATTGATGCAGGGCTATGAAGGAATTCAGCCCTGGCCACCAACATGCAGCTTGAGGACAAGCTGCTTTTCCAGGAGGGGTGTAATGTTGCGGACAGAGGGTTCACAGTATCAAGGCAAGAGTACCAGCGTGGAAGGAGTCCATGAGAGTGAAGTATCCTAAGAGTACACTAGGAAAGTATAGGATTAGGAAAGAGTCCAATCGTATAAGTTAAAATCTAAGCCTTATTAGGAGAGGTCAAGGACTTGAGCAACCGTTATATAAGGATGGCATGTATCCACGTTTGAGGCAAGGAAGAACAACCAATCTAATCTCTACCAATTATTATCTTGTCTCAACCTATTACCCAATCCCATGACGTCTGGCTATCTTCAGCATGGTAGTTAACCCCTTGTGAATCAAGTTTCACGACAATTGCCCACACCAAACACTTGAAATTTAGCATATATCCTTAAAAATGTTCATCGCAATCTCCATCTGAAATCTCAACTTCTGCTATTTGCTTTGAGAGAACTCATCACTAGACTAATGGTTTATTGGTACATTGCATGTAACTCCTAAATTGTTCGGAAGTTGTAAACAAAGAACAGGTGTAAAAGAGTGCAACATTATCTACACCAAACACTTGAAATTTAACAGAAATCTTTTGACATGTTGATCACAATCTACATATGAAATCTCAACTTCTGCTATTTGCTTTGCGAGAATGTTTGCAGTAGACCATGTGGCAGTGCAACATGCAGGGCATCGACATTAGTTGATGAGTGTCCGTCTTTTTAGCACGGGCAGGGCATCTTGTGCGCTCTTGTCAGGCCTGCCAGGGCTAACTCCTCATTGTGTGGGACACGCCGGATCTGGCCTACACGGAGGGGGAGGCAATGCCCCGGTGCTGCAAGGATGGCTTCAACAGTGGTGTGTGACGGCACCATTGTTGGGCCATCTTCACGAATCATGACAAACGTTTCCACTGGTCAGCCACGTGTTGGAAGATGAAAGGCATTTAGGTCAGTGGCATTTCTAGTAGTGTGTATGTTATACTTGCCTCTAGCGGTCGTTAGTTGCTATCTTGCTGGAGTGGTGTTAGGTTGTAATGGCCTAGCCTTAAGCTTGTAAATCATTCTAGGCGCAAAGCTTTGGCTTTCTCGAAAGTTAGGCTAGCCTGCACCTGTGACTAACCAAACCGAAGCCTCTATCTAATAAACACCAGGTGGAATTTAAGCAACGGAAACCACAATAACAGGCAAAGAAAGATCATGTCAGGCAGCAATTGCAGGCACGATGACACTAAGCATCAGTAAGTCAAAGTAAGAATTTACAGCAGCAAGAAGAAGGCGAGGTACCTCGCACCCACTTGTAAAGCGCGCACGGGCCGCCGGCGATGACGAGGTCCTGCGGAACCCTAGGAGAAGGACGCGGCGCAAATAGTTCAGATCCAAACCACACGAAGCAGAGTGGAATTCGGGGGGGGGGGGGGGGGGGGGGGGGGGGGGGGTAGGGGTTGGGAGACAAACCACTCCTTGACCCATCGGTGGCGGCGGTGGAGTCCCTGCATCTCGTCTCCCCGCGGCCGCGGGGCGAAAGGCGATGACGGCGTTACGGATGATTGTTGCAACGGAAGATTCGGATTTGGGCTTGTGGCTGGGGCTGGGGCTGGCGGCGACTTATGTTTACCGGGCTACGGGTGGGTACAGACAGGGAGGGAGGTAGACTCGGAGTCGGATGGCATGGTGGATGAGGAGCAGCATGTCGTGCTGCGAGGAAATCTATGGCTACGCCTCGCGGCCGCGGCCGCTCCGTTCCCATCATCATCTCACAAGACCAGGCATAGGAAACAGCTCCCTTGCGTTGTTTCCGGTTGTGGGGGCGTCTAGCAGGCACACGAGTGGGTACCACTGTACCAGGAAGGGAGAGGTTAACACATGTGTATTTTTCTTTTTAACACGGTATATAGATGCCCCCGTACACGCCCACACACTCACATTTATACGCACGCACACCCTATATTTATGAGCAAGATACCGAGCCGGCACAACATCTTGAGATTGACGAAATCACCACAATCTCTATTATCAACCTCCCATTGAACGAATATCGTCGAAAAGTCTGAAATAAATCCAAGAAAATGTGATCATCAATGTCAGGTCTAGAATGAACCCTGGTGAGCTGGTTACACCACAAGGAACCTAACCATCGTGTGTATTGGTTTATAATGCAGTTTTGTCTTAGGTAAACGTTGCGAGCCGGGTGACCGGCCACGTTCTCCATCGGTCGCACGCGAGCCCTTCAATCGTTACCCACTATATGACGCATGAATGCCACGCAGGCTGATGGGGGCACACGCACCGCTCAGGCGCCCACCTTATCTTTTCACGCGTGCGTCCCTCCTCCACTCATCTTCTCACATGCGGGACGCAATCCTCTTCCATTCTTTTTCTTCCCCAATCACCAGAACGAGTCATGGCTCCGCCGCCCGACTCACGGTCCCGCCGCCGCTGCGAGCTGTTGTGAGCTCGCTCGGCCACCACCGCCTGCACCCCCTTCCCCCACCTCCTACCTGGTGCCCAACCTCTCTCCCCATCTGGTTCGGGCAATCTGCCAGTTGCAGCACCACCATTTTTGCCGCTCGCAGCAAAATCCATCATCGGCACCTTACACAGGATGGGATACTCCTGACAGCACTCTGCCCCTCGCCAACAGAGTTCCACGGAGTCATACCTGGGCAGAAGGGAGAACCCCTGGGACAGATCACACTAGAGGTCATCTTTGGCGCCCTGCCAAACTACCAATGTGAGCTCCTTTGTTTCGAGGTTGTCCCCTTCCAAGAAGGATATGACGCAATCCTTGGGAGGACAGCACTCGCCGAATTCATGGCGATCCCCTGCTACACTTATATGAAACTAAAAATGTCAGGGCCTTACGGCGTCATCACAATCAACATCGACCCCCAGCGCGCCCGCGAGGCAGAGTCTGACAGCCTCATCCAGGCTAAAGTACAACTTGAACAAAGGAGGGAGAGGATAGCCAAAGGGGAGGCCATCCAACATCTGGAGAGAAGGCCTCACAGGTCCCGCACGGCACGCAGGCCGTGCACCCCTTTGTAGTAGCAACCAGCCACCCTGACAAAGAGCCAAGAATGGGATGGGGGGCAACGCGCAGGACCAGCAAGCCATCCGCGGCAACACTACCTTAGTAATTTTAAATTTTCGTTTCATCAAACGCAATTTTCAGCTTTCAACCTTCTTGTGCCATAATCATATTAGCTCGATCATGTATTAGACAATGAATAAAAGTGCTTTTTACCACAATCACTCTGTTTTGTTTCAATACTGACAAATGTCATTTCTAACTGAACGCACAAAAACAAAAGTACTAAACTTCCTCAGGGAATATTTGTGGATTGGTTCAAGAGATCTCCTTATTTACCAGACCCGGGGGCTGAATCATCATTTGGACCCCCCCCCCCCCCCGCACAGTCGGTCTAGGGGCTGCATCCAGTAACCCTACAAATAAAACACCCGGGGGCTGCATTAAAGGTACAAAGACCTTCGTTGTCTAATAAAGACAGTTGGTCAGAGGCTAAGATATCGGACGACCTCGTCTTTTGCATCGTGAAACACTGTCTTAACAAATGCCGAGAGCCTACCTAGAGCCCCCAGCCACGTCTCAGCAACATGCAAAAGACATGCACGCTAAGCTCCTAAGGGGTCCCTGCTCCAAGAAATCCAAACGCTTAAACACGACCAAACTTGGTGGAGCATTGGCGTTCTCAAGGCGGATAGAAAAGACCTCTCAAGATCCCAAACATGAAAGGTCAAACAAACAGTAAAACCATATGATACACAAGAATGTATAAGGTTTTTACTTCTAACAACTCAACTCGAGCTCTCATCATAGGGCGGTGCCTTCTTGATGACTTCCCGCAGGTCACAGCTACCAGCACCATATTCAGCGTCCTCGCCGACCTCCTCAAAGAAAAGTGCCGACTCACAGTCCCCCCGCACCATCTGCGCCAGCGGCCCAAGCTCCATGTCGCATTATGATCCCGCACGCCGGCAAGCACATGACGAGCTCCCTCATAGGCCGCGGAAAAGAGCCAGTGCTCCATCTTCTGCGACGACCTACCAAGCAAGTCCAGGACAATTTTAAGGTCAGAACTGAGTTCCGGGTCCCCGCGGAAGAGGGTGCCCATGGCTACATCAAGCGCACCGCGCATCTTCTCCGCCGTCGATGCGACCTCCTGGAGCCGGGCTTCAGCATTGTCATTCTAGATCTCAGGGAGCGGAGCTACAAGTGCACATGAAAAACACATTAGAAGACAACCAATGCAGGAGCATGCAAAAGAAGGAGGCACTAAGACACTCACCACGGGCTGCGGCCTCCAGTTCTGGCAATGTTGTTGGCCCTCACTGAGTTGGGTCGCCACATCGTCATTGGCTTTCTGGAGGCGCGCGGCCTCTTCTTTGCGCCCTTGGGCAACACTAGCCTGCTGCACGAGCTCCTTCTTCAGAGCTTCCAGCTCGTCCCAAAGTGGCCCTTGTTGTTCCTTGTTCTTCTGCAAATCGCCACGTAGGACGTGGCATTCCTCCTGATCCTTCTGAAGGGAGACCTCCATATCACGCTTCGATGTGGCCAAAGCCTCCAACTCGCCCTTGGCAACCCGCATAGCTTCCTCTGCTACTGAGTGAGCCTTCCTAGCCTCCTCCAGGTCATGGCGGATAGCAGCGGCCTCCTCGGGGGCTAACAAAAAGGCAAGAAGATTCAGGAAGAAGAGCCACGAGAAGCACAACAAAAAAATTAGTAGCTAACAAAAGGTAGGGCAACACTTACAAATGGCGCCATCACGGAGACGCTGTGGGTCGTCGGCATCCTGGCGTCGGGCACCCAGCAGCTTTTGAACATCGGCAAGCTGGGCGGCAAGGGTGCAGTTTTCTTTAGCAAGAGCCTAAAATAACAAAGACACTCTTCAACTCAAAGAGCAAAAAACAGGGAAGGCAAGCTGCAAGGCAAGAGAACCAAGCCCAGCTTCACAACAGAAGCCACCCTCGGTCTCGGGGGCTACTACTACCCAAACAGTACATCTCACCTTAAAAATGGGCTCCACTGAGAACGCCACATCTTGCATGGAGAAGCAGAGGTGCCTTAGCGCTTTGTCCGCATCCCCCAGCGTCGTCACATGCTCCGTCAGCACGTCAGGGACGTATTTCTTGGAGCCCGGAAGAAATGAAGGAATCCCAGACACGTCACGCATTGGATCAGCTTTTCTCTTCCTCCGATGCTCTGATCCAGATGGACGGGCCTCAAGGGATGAGGTCGACACTATCGTTGATGATGGGGCGACACCTCCAGCAGCAGCCTCCCTCATGGCTGCACAGGCACCATCTCATGGGAGCGACGTTTGCACCCTTGCTCTGCGCGGTGGCTGGCGGGCTCGCTTCTCCCTCAACAACAAGCCAGCCCATTCCCTGGTCCGGCACGGTGGCCTTCCCCATCGTCTTCGACGCTATGGGTCCAGTGAAGGAGCCTGCTATGGAATAAACACACTACGTCCTCAAAAGACACGATGGACACCATAAAGATTACATACAGAGAAAACACTTACCCGTAGTCGCTCCTTCGACCTCAACGGTGTGACCTCCGGATGATTGGGCGCGTCAGGGATGCTGGATAGGGGGATGGCAGGAATGGCCGTGGCCGTGGCGGAGCCTGCCGTCTATGCTACTTCCTTGTTGGGAGGAGGAGCTCTACGAGCAACGTGAGGATCAGCAAGACACCAAGGACGACCAATAAAGAGCAATAAAGGCAAACTTAGGCGGTCTTGACCGGAACATTGCGTTTTCAGGATGGCGGCGCCACGACCACCGGGATCTCGAAGCCTGGCGACTTGGAGGAGTTCCCATGTTGCACGCGACCGGTCACTAGCTGGGGCGTCCTCCCGTGGTCCTTTCCGCAGCCTCCTGTACTGCGGACACGACATCTCCGTCTATGATTCCCCGATCTCCTCTTCAGCGGGCTCCCCGTCAGTCGCCTCCTGCTGGACTTCTTCCTCGTCATCACCATCCTCATCGTCGACATCACTTCCGCGGTCCTCGTAAGCGGAGGACGCGGTCTCTTCATCCTCCCCCTCGGGGAGGTCGGCAGCATCAACATCATCGGAGGCCTCAGCCTTCGGACCTTCCTCGTGCTCGGAGACCTCCTTGGGCCCTTTCCTTCGCCTTTTGGGGGCGCATATCTGGCTTTCTCGGGCTCATGAGGGCCGACCTCCATCATTGAAAATATGGCCGCATCAACAACTTGCCCTGGCAACGGGGGCTCCGAGTGCAATGCCTCGAAGGCCACAAATTCTTGCGCAACAAGAATGGACGGTGCACGGAGGATAAAGCCCCAAGCCCAGAAGAAACATAGAAGTTTTCAATGCTTACATGGCTCCATGGGTGAACCACACTGAAGGCCTCCATAGCCGTGACCTTGGACTTCGCAATCGCTTTCGGCCCGGTCACGAAGCTAAGACGACGATCAACTTCTTCCGGCCCCAGCTCATCTTGGGACACCCATGATGGGTCGGCTGGCCCCATGTACATGTACATCGGGGAAGGTCGAGCTTGCACAGGGAGGACGCGGTGCTCCACCCATGTCTTGATGAAGTAGCCTCCCTTCAGCCCGACCTTCTTCTGGCGGGTTGTGGCGTCAACCAAAGCCTTGGCCTCCGGTGACAGCTGGTTCATCGGAGCCCAAGACCGCAACTTCTGCAGGGGCCCATTCACAAAGACGGGCAGGTTTCTCCAAGCCTTGATACGTAGAACCAAGACTTATGCCATTTCCTGACAGATTTTGGGAGGTCCATGGCAAAGAACTTTGTGTTGGGGCGGAGCTACAGGACAGCTCCCCCGAGGTCGTAGACAGCGTCCCCGTTCGTCTGAACGCAGACCCGGAAGAAATACCGAAACAACTCAAAGTGAGGAGTCGTTCCGAGGAAACATTCACATAAAGTTATGAAATTGGCGATGTGGATGACTCCATTGGGTGGAATGTGATGAAGTTAGCAGCCGTAGAAGCAGAGCAGCCCACGCACGAAGCTGTGGAGGGGAAAGCCGAGCCCCCTCCCAAAATCTCTAGGTGGAGGACGTGCTCACCGATGTAGGGCATCGGTGGGGCCTCACCATCCAGAATGCGGTGCTCCAGTTCCGCCGGCATCAAGTTCTCATCTACGAAAAGCTGGAGCTCTTCGGATGAGGCCATGGAGGGGAACCACTTCCCCCGTGGTCTTGTTTGCCTCACGCGGTTGTTTCTCCCCGCCCTTCGCGGCGGCCCTCTTCCGTTTCTTGTCAGCCCCAGCCGCGGGCGGATCCTAAATCAGGGTGCGAGCTCTTCCCTTGCTCCTGGCCTTGGCTATACCGACAGCGACGATGAACTTGACAAGGATTGCACAGGCAAATGGTGAAGGGCTGGCAGTGGCGACGTTGGGAGACAGGAGGTAGAAGAACTGGAATGGGAAAGGCGGAGGAAGGAGAACCCCACTTTTCCCTCCTTATAGCGGGCTAAACCGAAGAGCTGGGCCACACGACGTCACGTGCTCCACGTCTCCTGTAGTTCCCCAAGCCGCGAGGCACGGGTGCGCAGATACAGGAACCGTCATCGACACAAAGCGCAATAAGCGGGATTCACCCAACGGTTTCCCAAAGGCTCCCGATTCAATTAGGAAGGCCGCGTCCACAACACATGAAGATCTCTGGGGACTAGCTCAACACAGTCCTGGCCGAAGATTGCGCAACGCGGAGGCCTCGCTAGGATCCGGGCTCCCTAAGGAAGGCAACAAACACGAGCATTGCATAAGGAGGAGTCCGAGACACGAAGCATTCCTGGAGCCCTTACTGAAATTCATCCATCACCAGACCTCCAAAGAACTAAGCTCCCCGATGCAAAACGCTCTCTGAAGACCAAGGCATCATAAAGAAAGGAACCCACCGAAGATCTCCAATACTCACTCACGCGACCTCTGCCGCGCTCGGGGGCTACTAACGGTGTCATACACCAGGGGTGGCTCATGCTACTTGTGATAGGCGTTGGGATTTCCTCGAAGAGGAAGGGTGATGTAGTATAGTAGCAGATAGTATTTCCCTCAGTTAAGAACCAAGGTTTATCGAACCAGTAGGAGACTCACACAAACGAACATCAACAGTATTTATTGTGAAGCCTATTAGCCCTCGAACGGGCAATGCATGGTACCGAAGAGGCTTGGAAAATATGGATAGGTAGAAGTGATTATAGTCCACAAACTCACATTAGTCATAAAGAACTCAAATACTTATTGTGAAGCCTATTAGCCCTCGAAGCAAAGTACTACACGCATGCCCCTAGGGAGGAGGTTGAGAGGAGTTAACCATCGCGCGCCCCCAGCCCGGACAACACAAAGGATATCAATCAGGGATACAGAACACTCCAACTTCTTGGTCACGCCACAAGTGACACTTTAATGAAATAGTGAATCACAAATCTTAACACCGATATTTTTACTAACTAATGTTTATTAACTAGTAAACTTCCATATCATAACTTCAATATCGTTGATCATACGATTCTCATTCAATGATCGACATGAAAGTTTTTATTATACCACTCTTGTATACCTATCATTTTTAGACTAAACATATAGCTCGTGCAAATTACCACTTCCTTTTAACTCTCAAATAGATATAAGTGAAGCATGAGAGTGCAATTGATTTCTAAATATGACTATCGCCGTGCTCTAAAGATATAAGTGAAGCATATGAGCAAATTGTCTTAACTCAAAAGATATAAGTGAAGCATAAAGAGCATTATAATAAATTATGATGAATGTGTGTCTCTCTCAATAGGTGTGTCCAGCAAACAATGATTGTGGCAAACAAGCAAACAAACTATAGCAACGCTCCAAGTAAAACACATATCATGTGAAGAATAAAAATATAGCTCCGAGTAATATTACCGATAGATTGGAGACGAAAGAGAGGATGCCTTCCGGGGCATCTCCAAGCTTAGACGCTTGGGTATTCCTTGAATATTACCTTGGGGTGCCTTGGGCATCCCCAAGCTTAGGGTCTTGCAGCTCCTTATTCCTCCATCCATCGTGATGTCACCGAAAACTTGAAAACTTCAGCACACAAAATTCAACAGAAACTTCATGAGATCCATTAGTATAATAAATCAATCATACACTTTAGGTACTGTTATAAATAGATTCATAATTTCCCTTGCATAATACCTACCGTATTCTAACTTCTCCATGACTTATACCCCCCGACATAACCCATAGCATCATGAAAATAAGAACACTATGCAATAAAAACGGAATCTGTCTAAAACAGAACAATACGTAATGACAGAATTTTTATCCATACTTCTGTAACTCCAAATATTCTTAAAAATTAGGACAACATAAAAATTTGTATCCCTATATTGTGTAAAAAAATCAGCAATTTATCACATCCCAGTACAAAATTAAAATTCCAGCACTGGGCGCAAAAGTTTCTGTTTCTACACAACATCAATTCAACAATCATCCTAAAGGCTTTACATGGCACAAAACTAAAAAAAAGATACAAACATAATCATTACAATAGCAATAACCATGTTGACTCAATAAAATAAAATTAAAGCAAAAAAGATAACTATTGGGTTACCTCCCAACAAGTGTTATTGTTTAATGCCCTTAGCTAGGCATAATGCATAGTTTCAAGTGTTATCATCCTTCAAAGTAATTCCATAGGTGGCTCTCATAATGGATTCATATGGTGGTTTGATTCTGTTCATTGGGAAGTGTTCCATCCCTTTCTTTAATGGGAATTGGAACCGTATATTTCCTTCTTTCATATCAATAATTGCACCTATGGTTCGTAAAAATGGTCTACCAAGAATTATAGGACAAGACGGATTACATTCTATATTAAGCACAATGAAATCCACGGGTACATAATTTCTATTAGCAAGTATGAGAACATCATTAATTCTACCCAATGGTTTCTCAATTGTGGAATCTGCTAAATGTAAGTTGAGGTCCATATCGGTGAGACCTAGAACATCACATAAAGATTTTGGTATAGTAGAGACGCTAGCTCCTAGATCACACAAAGCATTACATTCAAAATCTTTAATCTTGACTTTATTTGTAGGTTCCCATTCATCATGTAATTTCCTTGGTATAAACACTTCTAATTCAAGCTTTTCTTCATGAGCTTTAATGAGGGCTTCTATGATGTGTTTAGTAAAAGCCTTATTTTGTTCATAAGCATTAGGTGAATTGATCATGAATTGCAACAAGGAAATGCATGCAATCAAAGAGCAATTATCAAAATTAAAATCCTTGTAATCCAAAGTAGTGGGTACATTGCTATCTAAAGTTTTAACCTCTTCAAACCGAGTGCAGCGATTCGGTACCCAGGCTCATCTGCACCCGGTCAAGAAAACATTCATAAAAACTTCAAAAAAATCAAAAAATTCTATTTTTTTTTGCATGGTAGATAATTTATTGCGTGAGGTCTGCTCCAATTTTTAGATCATTTGGACATCTGAGTAGCTCTTGTCTTTTTTTGCTGAGAGCTACTCAGATGTCCAAATGATCTGAAAATTGGAGCGGACCTCACGCACCAAATTATCTACCATGCAAAAAAATTGGAATTTTTTGAATTTTTTTAGTATTTGTTTTGATTTTTTTCTTCAGCGCGGGTGCAGATGAGCCTGGGCTCAGAAATGGACATTCGCCCACTTTTATTATTTTTATCATTAAGACCATCACCCTCCGAACAATTGGGACGCCTTTAACTAAAGTTGACTCATCTCCAGTCCCTTTATCATCAAGTTTTATGTTACTAATTAAAGATTCAATAGGTGTCACACCAATCATTTTAATATCTTCATCATTATTATCATAAAAACTGGGTGCGAGCGCCTTTTCTAGAAATTCACGTCTAGCTCTCATCCTTTCTGTTCTTTTTCTACTTTCATCCATGGTGACTTGGATATCTTTTAGAGATTCAGATATTTCATCCTTTTTATGTGTCAAAATTTTAATTTTGAGAGTATCCACATCATGCACAATTCTATCCATGTTTCTAGACATATCGTCAACTTTGCTTAATTTTTCTTCTACCATAGCATTGAAAGTCTATTGAGAACTAATAAATTCTTTAATATTGTTCACTCGTTCAGTAGGCATCCTATTGTTATTATTATATGAATTACCATAGGAATTACCATAATTATTACAGGGGTTACCGGGGTACGGCCTAGGATTGTTGAAATTCCCTCTATAAGCATTATTGTTGAAATTATTTCTTGCAACAAAATTCACATCAATAGCATCATTATTTTGCCCAATCAAGGTAGACAATGGAATATCATTGGGATCGACTTGAACATTTTTACTAGCAAGCATATTCATAATAGCATCCATTTTCTCACTTAAAGTAGAAACTTCTTTGATAGAATTTACCTTCTTACCAGTTGGAGCTCGTTCGGTGTGCCATTGGGAGTAGTTTGTCGTCATGTTGTCGAGAAGCTTCGTGGCTTCTCCAAGTGTGATCCCCATAAATGTTCCACCTTAAGCTGAGTCTAGAAGGTTTCTCGAAACAAAGTTCAGCCCCGCATAAAAAAATTATACTATCATCCATAAGCTTAATCCATGCGTGGGACAATTTTTAATCATTAATTTCATTCTCT
Source organism: Elymus sibiricus (assembly GCA_039707655.1). NCBI lineage: Eukaryota > Viridiplantae > Streptophyta > Magnoliopsida > Poales > Poaceae > Elymus > Elymus sibiricus. The sequence goes on along the minus strand of CM077674.1, from coordinate 200,554,063 downwards.
CCCAAGATTGTGCAACATGTTCTTTCTCATGTTGTTTAAAATTCATGATTTCATTTCTAAGAGATATTATCTTAGCGAGAGGAAAATACCTAGCAATGAAAACATCCTTACATTTATTCCATGAATCAATGCTATTATGGGGTAAGGATGAAAACCAAGTTTTAGCTCGTTCTTTAAGCGAGAAAGGAAATGATTTCAACTTCACAATATCATTATCCACATCTTTTTTCTTTTGCATATCACATAATTCAACGAAGGTATTAAGATGGGATGCAACATCTTCATTAGGATTTCCAGCAAATTGTTCTTTCATAACAAGATTTAATAATGCAGCATTTATATCATATGACTCCGCACTAGTGGCGGGAGGAGCAATTGGTGTACTAATAAAATCATTATTATTAGTATTTGAAAAGTCACACAACTTAGTGTTCTCTTGAGTAGACATAATAGCGATTCAAGCAAAGATAGCACACAAGGTATTTTTGGTATTTTTGATTTTTAATGGAAACAAATAAAGGCAAATAAAAAAAGTAAATAAAAAGTAGAACAAGTAAATGATAATGTGTGTGAAGGGACCTGTGTTTGTTTGATGAAGTCTCCCCGGCAACGGCGCCAAAAAAAATTCTGCTACTTGTGATAGGCGTTGGGATTTCGCCGAAGAGGAAGGGTGATGTAGTATAGTAGCAGATAGTATTTCCCTTAGTTAGGAACCAAGGTTTATCGAACCAGTAGGAGACTCATGCAAACGAACGTAAGCAGTACCTGCACACACACAAAACAAATACTTGCACCCAACGCGGGCAAGAGGGTTGTCAATTCCCTTGTACTCGTTAATTGCAAGGATTAATTCTGATAATGATAGATAGGTAAATTGCAAAACAAAATAAAAGATAATAAATTGCAGCAAGGTATTTAGGGTTTTAGTAATGTGAAGTGAATGGACCCGAGGGCCATAGCTTTCACTAGAGGCATCTCTCTCATGAGCGTAGTGACGGTGGGTAAACAAATTACTGTTGGGTAATTGATAGAAAACACATAGTTATGACGTTATTCATGGCATGATCAATATAGAGGCATTACGTCTGAGACAAGTAGACCAATATCCATCTGCATCTACTACTATTACTCCACCCCTCGACCGCTATCCAGCATGCATCTTAAGGTATTAAGTTCATAACAAAGAGAGTAATCACTACTGGGAAAAGCCTTATAGATGAACTCAAATTAGTGGCGGGCATAGACAGGCACCCGCCACTGCTATTTTGGAAACACAACAGTGGCGGGTAACAAAATCTGCCCACCACTGGAGTTACCCTAGCAGTGGCGGGCGGAAATAACCACCCGCCACAAGTGAACTCTCCGAAATTTGCCCGCGTGCTGAAAACGAGCAGTGGCGGGCCATCGGGATCACCCGCCACTGCTACGGTATCTTTAAGTGGCGGGCAATATGTATGCCCGCCACAGATAAATTGTGGTGAACGCGCAAATAAAATTTATATATCCAGAAGTTACCAGTGGCGGGTACTACGGGTCACCCGCCACACATATTTTAGCCCCAAAAATCTCCAGGGAAATCATATGTAATAAACCTAGACTAGTCTCAAATTTGAAGGGGTCCAAAAATTCCTAAGGAAATCATATTTAGTACAATGACGTAGCAGTGGCGGTCGTCATCAGCTGCCCGCCGCTACTAGTTGACGTGGCGGGCATTCGCCAGGGCCCGCCACTGCTATTCCCGGCCGTAGCGACGGTTCAATTTCCACCCAAAACTGCATCTTGAAACTCAAACTTCCTCCACTCTTCTGAATCTGGCATGCCCCCTTGCCGCGGCCGCCCTCATTCCCGCTCGCCCCCGCCGCCGTCCTCGAACATCGCGGCGGTCCTCTTCCGCGGCCGCCCTACTCCGCCGGGGTCCTCGTCCACCGGGGCCCTCGTCCGTCGCGGCCCCCTCACCGCGACCGTCCTTGTCCGCCCCGCCCTCTTCCATCGAGGCCCTCATCCTCCGTGGACCCCTCGCCGTGGCTGTCCTCGTCCGCCGCGTCTGCCCTCGTTCGTCGGGGCCCTCATTGTCGCGACCCTCCTCTGCTCACTGTCCCTCGCCAGCCTTCATGCTCCTCCAACGCAATGGCCTCCTCTGCCAGCAGCGGGGGACTGACACCACCGCCGCCAGCCAACTCCTCCTTCGCTGAGGCCTGTACCGATCCCTCGTCCGCCTCGCGCTCAAGTAGTCTGCAGGTAAGTATGCACTTATATTTGATTCACATATGTAGATGAATGTTAGATTGTATTCATAGATTATAGATGAATGTTAGTGTTTAAATGCACATTAGTATAGATTCACGTATTTATAGATTGTAGATGAATGTTAGATTCATAATAATAATTTCCGTGTATGTGTTGTATAATTCACGTATTTATAGATTGTAGATGAATTAACTAACAGGGCTTCAAAGGAGTGTCAAAAATATTGTGAAACATTGATTAATTTTCGTTTCGCAACATTTTTGACACTCAATGTTTTTATTTTTTTAGCACAAGTCATGCCCAATTTTTTTGTCCATCCATACTCTTTTATATTGATCGATGTTGAATACATACTCTAAAAAAATATAAATCATTGTAATACAGACTCATTTCATAAATCACATAAATAAGTACGTATTCTATAAAATATTTGTTGTAAATATATAAAATGATTTATTTTTAAAAAAATGTTCCTATTCTTCATCAGAACTTAATACTTGCCTTCCTATTTTTGCAATAGATTTGAATCTCAGTGTCAATTCGTGCCTATTGTTTCCAGGAATAACAAGTATAACAACCCACATCTCAAAATCTATCTCATGAAGTCTTACAAAATTACTCCATGCAATCCCATCTTCGAGATGACCATCTTTCTTAATCTGATAATCAACTTTTACTGATTGGTGTGTTTGCCGTCTCATTTCCAACAAAATTGAACCATACTGTTGCAGACCAAGCCTGTCAACTATTGGTCTGTGTATTATCTGCATTTAAGTAAAAATAAAACAGATTTTATTAAAATGTGAAGTAATGAGATTACATTTTACATATTGTATATTACTTACCAAATGATTAGCATACATGTTCGCAGCAGTAAAGCAATGGACCCGCGCAGGATATTCAGCATACGTCTCTAATATGCAACATGTCTTTCTTCTTCGTCAAATATGTCAGCTATATTAATTTAAAAATTTGAACAGTTGTTAATTCTAAAAAAAATAACTAAAGAAACAACTAATTATAAAATAATATGTACTCACTAATTATATCCTTTGGTTCACCGTTTTGATGTATTGGGGACATACACATCACAAAATGGAGACAGTTGTAGCGAAAATGTATCTTGTCTCCTGTTCTTATATCATAGTTGTAGCAAAAGCAATCCCATCCAATGCCACCTATATGAATCCTATCTCCATTATCTCTTGCATACATCCTATAGCTTGATTCGTGAGAAGTCTTGGCTGTGAAATAACGTTGTTTGATGTAGTGCCTAAATTGCATAACTCCTCGGCAAAGTACATTCTATACATAATAAGTGTACGTAGTAGGTTACACCTCAATTTGATATATAATACAGTTACATATCACATTACAAACCAAAAAAATATAAAAATGGTTGACTCACAATCCCATAACGATGACTTTGTGGAACTATCGCCCTGAATTGTGATACTTGTTCATGATCTAAGATGCACGGTGTTACACCAGTACCACAATTGTCGTAGACGTTGTCCATTTACCTAAAATAATTACATTCAACTATGTTATAATACATCGAATATTAGTTTAGTACATACAAAATATAAAATAAATATGTTACCTTGAAGTACTCCTGATTTTTTCTTGATAGACGTCAAGTAACCAATTTGTGTGAAAAAATCATACTGCTCTCACTATGCGCTATTAGTTGCCTCTATTTATAGTGAGACAAACGGAGTTCGTTGCGACTAAAAAGTTTGCATGGACGATAATATTTCTAGCAAATTGTGAGTCAAACGAAAATAGATTATGTGGTTTACCATATATTTAGGATACGGAATTGAATATGTATTTTTATTTCTTTGACCAATAAATATATGATAGACAAATTAACTAAAAATTGTAGGCAATGAACGAAGCATGCCCCTGCTGTGGCGACATGAGGCTAGGTGCATGTAACAAGGTTAACCTCACCTGTAATGAAATCTGTGAAAAAATTCTACAACTCTCACTATGCGCTATTAGTTGCCTCTATTTATAGTGAGACAATTATAGTTGCTATATTTACATGAAACAAACGGAGTTCTCTGCGGCTAAAAAGTTTGCATGGACGATAATATTTCTAGCAAATCGTGAGTCAAAAGAAAATAGATTATGTGGTTTACCATATATTTAGGATACGGAATTGAATATGTTTTCTTACTTCTTTGACCAATAAATATATGACAGACAAATTAAAAATGGTAGGCAATGAACGAAGCATGCCTCTGGTGTGACGACATGAGGCTAGGTGCATGTAACAAGGTTGAGCTCACTTGCAATGAAATCTGTGTAGATCTTCACGACGACTTTATGGACTGGGCGTTATGTTTCATTCAATTTGTGTTATAGCTTGTCATTTCGTAATGTTGCACCCACAATTGTCTAATATCTTTTTTCATTTTATCATGCTCAGCGTATCCCTTGTTGGGGAAAGGCTGAGTTCATGCGTGTGGCCAACTTGCCCATCGATGTGGACGGCACAGTTTAGTTTGACATGATGCTATTAAAAAATGGCATACCCTTGACCCTCACTGTCACCAATGAGGGAGGGAGAATGTATTTCCATGGTCCAAATTGGGTTCAAATTGCCACGGATTTAAGGATGCAAGCTGGGAAGGCGTTCTTACTATTTCTTCATGAATTTGAGGAGCCGCACATTGCTACTTGTGATAGGCGTTGGGATTTTCCCGAAGAGGAAGGGTGATGTATTATAGTAGCAGAAAGTATTTCCCTCAGTTAAGAACCAAGGTTTATCGAACCAATAGGAGATTCACACAAACAACAGTGGGCAATACCTGCACACACACACAAACAAATACTTGCACCCAACGCGGGCAAGAGGGTTGTCAATCCACTTGTACTCGTTAATTGCAAGAATTAATTCTGGTAGATAGATAAATTGTAAAACTAAATAAATTGCAGCAAGGTATTTAGGGTTTTAGCAATATGATGTAATGGACCTGGCGCCATAACTTTCACTAGAGGCATCTCTCTCAAGAACATAGCAACGGTGGGTACACAAATTACTGTTGGGCAATTGATAGAAAAGCGCATAGTTATGATGTTATTCATGGCATGATCAGTACATAGGCATTACGACCGTGACAAGTAGACCGTTAAACTTACTGACACCTACTACTATTACTCCACTTCGAGAGCGCTTCTATGCTTGCCTCTCTAGGTATTAAGTTCATAACAAACAGAGTAATGCTTTAAGTATGATGACATAATGTAGACAAAATAAGATCAAGCAATATGATCAAACCCCATCGTTTTATCCTTAGTAGCAACAATACAAATACGTGCCTCGCTACCTTCTGTCACGAGGTGAGGACACCGCAAGATTGAACCTACCACAAAGCACCTCTCCCGCTGAAGATAAATCAATCTAGTTGGTCAAACTAAACAGATAGATCAGAGAGAAATACAAAGCTATAACAATCACACAAAATAAAGTTCAGAATAAACTCAATTAATTTCAATGAACAATCTGATCATAAACCTCGTTGCGCCGTAAGCGCCAATGTTTTGTTATTTAGGTGTGTCTCTTGCCTGTGTTGGACAACATCCAGTTTATCTGTCGAGAAATGCGACCCCGTTGCGCCGTAAGCGTCAACGTGTTTGTGGGAGGCCTCTGTTTGAGCCCGGCAATCGTAGAACGATCGTAAATCGCTGCAGGCCTTTTGGCTAGGGTAGGATTCTCAGCTGGTTAGGATTTGAGCGTTGCGAAACTCAAGGCGAAAGAGAAGGGGTGGCCGTAAGCCTTGTCAACATGGGAGACCTCCTTGTTAGGATGGCTCGGGTGCAGGGTATACTGTGATGCAGCCCCTGAGTAAGATTGAGTGGCTGTTGGATAAAGCTCCTACGAGGGCCGGGGCGGTACGACAAATGATGCAGCCCTTGAACCCATCTCATAGAAGGATCTCTCTGACTCTCCTCGAATCTCAACACAGCGAGGTCAATACAAGGTGCTTTATATTATCGTGGATCATGGATAGAAAATTTGATTTGATTAGGGCGCTAAGGTGTATTTATAATGGCCTCGCATCAATGCTTTGTATAACAAGCCAGAGGGTAATAGAATGTAACATCCCAATTTTCCTAATTAGGATGTTATTAGAATTATTCATATGCATCTCATATTTTCTATGCATTATTTGTTTTTCTGAATATTCAATTCATTATGCAACTCAAGGCAATTTATTGGAGTGGAGATAACATGACTTCTTCCCTGCTAAATAAAAAGTTCATAATGTCCAGAATATTATTTGAAGTTCACCTAATGTGTTTTGGTAATTTTAGAAACTCCAAATGGTTGTTTAGTTGATTGTTGTAATGCTCGTTTTGTGGTCTATTGCATAAAATGAATTTCCAAAATTGCATCAGGGATGGAACTGGCGTTCCTGTACTGTATATTAGTAATATTATTTTACTGTGTGTTTATAGTATTTTCAGGAATTAATCTGGTATTTGTTTTACCTAGCTATTTTAATTCCTATAGCAGAGGTATTAATAATAAAAAACAGTGCGCACACTGTGCAGTCGGGCCGCACAGCCGCGACCCAGCAACTCCCGTCGCCCGTGCCCTTTAGGCCTTCTGAAGCGGTACGCTGCCAGCTCCCGTCGCCCCCTCGCCCTCAGCCGCTGACAGCGGGTCCCGCATCGCTCCTCATCTCCTTCCCCGAGCCAGACACAGCCATGCCACACCGCACGCACACCCGAGACCGAGCCGGATTGATCTCGCGCCCTAGTCGACCTCGTGCACCCCAGGGACACCGCACGCAAGCCAAACCCACACTGCCTGTTTGGTAAACACTCAGGTAGGGGAATGGGAGTTTACACAAGGGTGTTTATGGAGGGCTTAGGCATGGTGAAAGTGCAACTAATCCCTAGGTGGTTTTGGTAATCAATAACAACATATACATCATTGATCTAATATTCATTGCTAATAGATTTCAGAAAAGATCAATGATTGGCATGGCAAGGACTAATGGATGTGGACCCCTCAAAAAGTCAAGGACAATTTTGGCATCTACAAGACTCTTCATTTTCATTTTAGTGATCCAAGATCACATTGAGTCCCTTAGGAACGCCAATACTATTAAAAGGGGATGAGGTGTCAATGATGAGGTTGTTGCTCAAAGTGATTAGTGGTATTGCTCCAAAAACCCTTAGTCATTCTCCCACAAGCACATCTGTCCAAACCCTAAATTCCTATCTTTGTCCCACCGAAACTACTTCATCCGGACTCACCGAGACCATCACTCATATTGCCACTGCCAAACCCTAGCAATTCGGTTTCACCAAAAAGGATCTCGATCCCACCGAGATGGCTTTGCCAAGTTTCTGTAACGCCATTATTTCACTTCAGAATCACCGAGTTGAAATAATCGGAATTTCTAAAACTGAGTTCTACCCTAGCCTTTGCACTTCGGTCCCACCGAGTTGTTCCACTTTGGTCCCATCGAAAAGCCTAAAGTTCGCACTTTTTACACTAGTCGGTCTCACCGAGTTTATGTTCGGTCTCACCGAGTTGGGTTAAAAAGTGTGTAACGGTTGGATTTTTGGTGAAGGCTATTTATACCCCTCCACCCCCACTTAATCTCAAAGAGAGCCATCAGAACGTGCCTACACTTCCACCATACATTTTCTCAGAGAGAACCACCTACTCATGTGTTGAGATCAAGAGATTCCAATCCAACCATTTGAACCTTGATTTCTAGCCTCTTCAAGTTGCTTTCCACTCCAATCCTTCTCCTACCCATGCCAAATCTATGAGAGAGAGATTGAGTGTTGAGGAGACTATCATTTGAAGCACAAGAGCAAGGAGTTCATCATCAACACACCATTTGTTACCTTTTGGAGAGCGGTGTCTCCTAGATTGGTTAGGTGTCACTTGGGAGCCTCCAAGATCATGTGGAGTTGAACCAAGGAGTTTGTAAGGGCAAGGAGATCGCCTACTTCATGAAGATCTACCCCGAGTGAGGCTAGTCCTTCGTGGACGGAATCCATGGTGGAATAGGCAAGGTTGCTTCTTCGCGGACCCTTCGTGGGTGGAGCCCTCCGAGGACTCGCGCAACCGTTACCCTTCATGGGTTGAAGTCTCCATCAATGTGGACGTACGATAGCACCACCTATCGGAACCACACCAAAAATCATCGTGTCTTCATTGTGTTTGAAATCTCCAAACCCCTCCTTTACTTACATGTGCAATGTTTTACTTTCCGTTGCTACACTCTTAGAATTGCATGTGTAGGGTGATAGTTGACTTGGTGTATTTGCTAAAATCTACCCACAATTAAAATTGGGAAAAGGATAGATTTTTATTTGGTCAAGTAGTCTAATCACCCCCCCTCTAGACATACTTTCTATCCTACACATGGGAAGTAGAGTTTTACGCCCATTCCCTTGTTTGGCATATGATGACAATTGGCGTGGGATAAAACTCTGCTCACGAATTATCAGGGTACCCCCTGGGAAGAAATCGATGGGAATTGGCTTCCTCAACTCCCATTCCCCTTCCCACTTAAACTCCCATTCCCTCAAATCAAACAGTGGACTTTTAATCTCCTCACCCCTCAACTCCCATTCCCCATCTCTAATTCCCCCCAACCAAACATGCTAGGGGGGGGACCTACGCACCCCTCCAGACTCCCTTCCATCGCCGGACGCCTCGGTTAGGGCAAAACGCATCTCGCCATGGAGCTCCGCAGTCCACCGCCTGCGCCGGACGACCTCGTCGCTGTAAGAGCACCTCCAGCCGTGTTGTTTGTTCCCTTCGGTTCCCCTCTCCGCTTGCATCCTTGTGACACTTTATTTTGGCCCGAATCATAGCAGCGCGACCGAACCAAGCACACCGGAGCCGCCAGAGCAAAGCCGCCATTCACGTCTTCACCGTCGCCAGCAGAGGGCACCTTCGTCGCCGTTTAAGCCACCATCGTCATCGCCGTTCCACTCCGCATCCGCCCATCACTTCACCTTCGCCGGAGGACCGCCGGAGGTGCGCCGCCGCCCACATCTAAGACCGCCGCCATTTCCCCCTGCTCTCAGTGAGCACACGCGCACAGAACCCCTTTCGGCCAATCCTAGCATGACACGTGGCAGTAGCAGCCGCAGCTCAAAAACTCTGCGATGGCACAATTTTGATAGATTTTTAACACATTTTCGTTTAGCTATATCTCTTCATCCGTTTAGTCAAATTGAGTGATTCTTTTACCCGTGTAATCGTGTTGATCGGTAGAATGCAATGAAACCAAAATTTCACACTTTTGAACTGTTTAAAATTGAATTTGCTCAAATTTAAAACTAACCTTCCGGAGGCCATATCTTTCAACTCGCACTACAGGAATCAGGCAGTTTGCCGTCTGCCATGGCAGACGGCAAAGGAATGTCTGGTGGACGGCTAAGCCCTTTGCCGTCAGCCAGCAGACGGCCCCACGTCCGGCTGAATGAACTACGGCAAAGGGCTGCTTTGCTGTCTGCTTTAGAAGTTTGCCGTCAGCCATACTAAGAAAGCAGACGGCAAAGGCCTTGGACGACAGAGGGATAGGTTTAAGCCCGTTAGGTGGCTAACGGCGTACTTTGCCGTCCGCCAGCAGACGGCAAAGGCGCAATGTTCTTTGCCGTCTGCCAGCTGACGTCAGCTGACATCAGGCGTCAGCTGGGGCCAATGCATGCCCTTTGCCGTCTGCCAGCAGACGGCAAATCACACCAGCCTTTGCCTTCTGCTGGCAGACGGCAAAGTGCCCAAATAGGCCAGCCTAGGTGCCCCCAGGTTGCACAGGTAGCTGCCACGTGGCAGCTTTGCCGTCTGCTGGCAGACGGCAAAGTGCCTGTATTACCCCTGTTAATTCTGTTTTTTCTTAAATTCAATCAATTTCACAGATATATATATATATATATTCATTTGAAAATACTTTCAACAAGCATACATATCCCTGCCATATGGATATGATCATCCAACACATATATATACCAAATCAAAAGTCCATATCCAACATATATATAGCCAACATATCCAACAATTAAGCAAAAAGTCCATATACAATGGTTTCATCCATACATACATATATAGGTAGCAAGTTTCACATTGTTCATCCTACAAAATCAAAACAAAAAGGAAGGACAAGGAGAAGAGTAGACTCCATCAACGCAAGCTTCCGTGATCTGAAGCAAATCTGCAAAATGGGAAAGAAGAAAGTTAGAAGAAGAAGACTAGAAGAAGAAGAAGAAGAAGAAGAAGACTAGAAGAAGAAGAAGAAGAAGAAGAAGGAGAAAAAGAAGAAGAAGAAGAAGAATTTTTCTTCTCTTTCTTTTTCTCCTCTTCTTTTTCTTCTTCTTATTGCTTACTTGTGTCATTTTAGAGCTAACCTAGGTAAATAGGTCATTTTGGAGCTAAGTAAGGTTATTATATCATTTTCGAGGAAAATAAGCTAAGTATATGACATTTTGGAGGTAACCAAGGTTATTATGCCATTTTTGACCTAAGTATGCTAAGTATGTCATAAATGAAAGAAATAAGCTAATATAGGTCATTATTGAGCTAACCTAGGTAATTATGCCATTTTGGAGCTAACTAAGCATATTAAGTCATTTTGGAGGAAAAAATGCTAAGTGTAGGTCATTTTAGAGCTAACCTAGGTAAATAGGTCATTTTGGAGCTAAACCAAGGTTATTATGCCATTTTTTACCTAAGTAAGCTAATTATGTCATAAATGAACTAGCTAAGCTAAGTATAGGTCATTATTGAGCTATCTTAGGTAGTTATGCCATTTTTTAGCTAACTAAGCATATTAAGTCATTTTGGAGGAAAAAATGCTAAGTATAGGTCATTTTAGAGCTATCCTAGGTAAAATAGGTCATTTTGGAGCTAAGTAAGGTTATTATGTCATTTTCGAGGAAAATAAGCTAAGTATATGACATTTTGGAGCTAAACCAAGGTTATTATGCCATTTTTTACCTAAGTAAGCTAATTATGTCATAAATGAACTAGCTAAGCTAAGTATAGGTCATTTGAGAGGTAACCTAGGTAAAATAGGTCATTTTGGAGCTAAGTAAGGTTATTATGTCATTTGCGAGGAAAATAAGCTAAGTATATGGCATTTTGGAGCTAAACCAAGGTTATTATGCCATTTTTGACCTAAGTAAGCTAATTATGTCATAAATGTACTAGCTAAGCTAAGTATAGGTTATTTTTGAGCTAGCCTAGGTAGTTATGCCATTTTTGAGCTAACTAAGCATATTAAGTCATTTTGGAGGAAAACATGCTAAGTGTAGGTCATTTTAGAGCTATCCTAGGTAAAATAGGTCATTTTGGAGCTAAGTAAGGTTATTATGTCATTTTCGAGGAAAATAAGCTAAGTATATGACATTTTGGAGCTAAACCAAGGTTATTATGCCATTTTTGACCTAAGTAAGCTAATTATGTCATAAATGAACTAATTAAGCTAAGTATAGGTCATTATTGAGCTAGCCTAGGTAAAATAGGTCATTTTGGAGCTAAGTAAGGTTATTATGTCATTTTCGAGGAAAATAAGCTAACTATATGACATTTTGGAGCTAAATAGGTCATTTCTTAAGCTAAGTATGCATTTGTTAAGCAAAACACTAGGGAAAACGTACCGTCATCACGGAGGTGAAGGACCGGTCGCGCCAGTGGCAGACGCAGAAGGATCGGTCGATGCTTGTCGGGAGTTGCGCTGCACCAGAGATCATTTGCAATGTCTCGTTAGCATGATGCAACTCAAATGTGAAGACTAGTAACTAATGACCATTCAAATGAAACTCACCGTGCCCGCCGGAGCAATGACTGGCATCGGTGGAAGGGTCTGACCGTTGCTCTGGCACATGGTCTGCACATTTGGTTTTCACGAGTCAGTCATATTAGTTAGTAATGAAACGAACATTACGTGCATGATTTGGCTAATATGCAGAAGAAACTTACCACGAAGAGCTCGTATAAGGCCCGGTTAGACGCGTCGTTCCGGTTCCTCTCCTCCTCCAACAGCGTAGCAGTCCTCTCCTCCAACTCCCTCTCCCTCTCTGCCGCCTGTCTCTTTGCCTCCGCCAGAAGCTCCTGGGTCTTCGCTCTCTCTTTCTCAAGAGCAGCCTGCAACACCACTCCTCGTTAGCATTGTACTCATCGACGGCCGCACACACAATGTAATGGAGGAAAGGTATCTGAGTCCGTATAACTAACCTCGATTTGGAGCTCCACTGGCCGTGGACGAGGCCTTATCTCAGGATCGGAGCTCGTCTGGCGCTTCTTGATCTCCGGGAGAGTGCTAGGACAATGTATCAGTCCATCCCCAATGGCTATCGAGCCATGGGGCCTCCCGCCACCAGATATCATCACCAACTCTGGATCAAGAGGTTGCCGGCTCGGGTTAAAGTCCTCCCCTTTCCTCGTCTTCCCCTCGTCTCTGTACCTCACGAGCTTGTTGTGGGAGGAGATGTTGGTGAAGCTCTCTGGATGATCAAGGTCAGACTCAGAGAATGCCTTGGCCTTCTTGTACGGCGCAGTATGGGCCATGGCATAGAGGTCGAACACCTCTGGCACCTCCATCTTGTTGTGTCGCGCCTAAAAGAGAGGAACAAAGTATTAGTTAAGGGCTCAAGCTAGCATGAAGAATGAAATTGCATGAATCATGAAGCAAACCACATACCCAGTTATTCCCGAACTCATATAGGTTGGCGCTCCCTTGATGGTGTGGCACACCAACCATTTTGGCACGCCGCTCCTTGGCATTGTTGTGGACGGCTAGCCATTGGGGAGAGCACCACTCATCCACCAACGCCTCCCAACAGTCCATCCTATCCGCACACCATCTCGAGGGCACCTAAGTTAGTCAAGAGAAATTTCAGTGCTACGCCTACGAATCAAATCAAGGAAACTAAGTACAAGGCCTTAAGAATAGGTATTTACCTTCATGTACTTCTCCTTACTCAGAAACTTGCCGCGGCACTTCGTCTTGGACCTCTTAATACCATTCGAGGCGTAGTAGTCTCGAACAGCCTGCACCCGAGCCTCGTGCCGTAAGTTCTGAAGTAGGCGCCTGCTCTCGGCTTCGATAACCATACCTGCGGCCTCCTCCTCTCCCTTAAGACACCTGTAGAAGGTCTGCAATCAAACAAGACAACACTGATTAGTACAATAACTCGGTACTGTTGATTTTTAATTCTGTAAAGGAGAAATTACCCAAAACGTCTAGATCACCATCTCGGCCCTCGTGCGGCACAAGACACCGTCGATCCTCTCCTGCGGCGGGGCCGGGGCAGCCAAGTACAGCTCCCAGCTCAGTCCGAGCTGTCGAACCTGACCCTCACCAGGCAACGTGACCCACCCCGGGAAGTTCTGCCGGCAAAGCACACCAAGGACGGAGTTGGGCTTGCGGATACCAGGGCCGTGCATCCAACCCCTGCAGTATGACAAGGCCAACGCATTAGATTTTGAAGAAACGTGAAGGCAAAAGGTTAAAAAAGAGTAAATGCACTTACTTCTCCCCATTAGGCGCAATCAACCACCTTTGCTCGCTGGTCACCGGCACGGGCGGGAGCTTTGTACCACCACGCTGGTAGACGTTGCCCCCCTCAACCAGCTCGCCCTCGCTATAGCTATCATCCGAAAAGCGATCCTCGCCACCATCAGCATGGCCACTCGCCTCCGGCGGCCAGTCCCCCCATCGGGTCGACTGCGACGTAGCCTGATCCGTGCTTTGCTCCGGAGTCTCGTGGGACGAAGACTCTGGGACCGGAGTCTCGTGGGGCGAAGGCTCGGCGGCCCGAGGCTCGTGGACCAGAGTCTGGTGGGGCGAAGGCTCGGCGGCCCGAGGCTCGTTGGCCCGAAGCTCGTGGACCGGAGTCCGAGACGGGTCCACCTCAGATGGAGCAGTCCTGTGGTCGGGTGAATCAGCTGGGGGTGGCGGCGAGGAAGGCGTAGCAGCCTTCCTACCTCTCCCGCCGCCATGGCCACCTCTAGTACCCCTCTTTCTTCCCCCGACCTCTCCCGGCCGAAGAAGAAGCGCCCGCCGGTGGTGTCTGCATACTGAGATCCAGCACTCTCCGGAGGTGCTGGGGTGGAATGGAAGCACCCCTCCCACCACGCGTCGAGGAAGGAGCCTCGGAGCGCTCTGGACCCGCGCCCACCATCTGTCAACACCTGCAATGACAAAGAGTAAACGAAATTAGTACAACATAAAAAAATTGAATACCTGACATGAATAATAATATGTATATAATTTAAGTGTATCATCATCATGAACATAATAAAAAATGGAATACCTAACATGAACTAATATTAATGTTCATCGTCTATATATGCTTCGGTCGGGAGATGCAAAATCAAATGCTGCATTGGATTAAAAAAGCCCGGTGGAAAGATCTTCTCTAACTTGCAGATCAACTCCGGCGCCAACTCTTCCATTTCATCTATCCCCGCAGGCGATAGTTCTTTCGCACAAAGAACACGGAAGAAATAGCTCAGCTCTGCCAGTACTAGCCATTCATCCTCAGGGATAAAGCCACGCAACATCACCGGCATTACCCGCTCAAGCCATATGTGCCAATCATGACTCTTGAGACCAAATATTTTCAATTTTTCAAGACTCGCTCCCCTCTTTAGATTCGCTGCATACCCATCGGGGAACATCAACTGCATTTTCACCCACAAGATAATTTCCCTCATAGCTGGCCTTCCAAGATTGAACCATGCCTTTGGCTTCGTCCAGTTCTGCTTTCCTTTCGGTTGTCGCATGTTCTATAACGGTCTATCACATAGAGCCTCCTGATCGACTCTAGCCTTAGGATTATCCTTTGACTTCCCCTCTATGCCGAACAATGTACCAAAAATGGCCTCGGCGATATTCTTTTCAGTGTGCATCATGCCGATGTTGTGTGGGCAAAGGAGGTCTTTGAAGTAAGGCAGATCCCACAAGCATGTCTTGTGAGTCCAGGCGTGTTCCGAATTATACCCCTTGAAATACCCTGGACGCTCTGCATCAGGCTCGAGAGCGTTTAACTGATCCAGGATCTGTTGGCCTGTCAACGCAGGTGGTGCTGAGTTTTCACAACTCTACCTTTGATGAAGTTCTTCTTGTCTTTTCTGAACTTATGGCGAGGATCCAGGAACTGTCTATGCAAGTCGAAGCAAGAATACTTGCGACCCGCATCCAGCCAACGAAACTGAAGAGCTGCCTTGCATGTGGGGCACGGGAACCTTCCATGCACACACCAACCAACGAATAGCGCATACGCCGGCAAGTCATGCATCGAGTACATGTACCAGACACGCATTATGAAGTTTTTTTTGTAGCGGCGTCGTATGTCTTGATCCCAATATCCCAAGCTTCTTGCAATTCATCCTTAAGCGGCTGCATGTACACATTCATACTCTTCCCCGGATAGTTGGGCCATGGAATTATCAAGACAGGAAAATGTTCTTTCTTTGCATAATCTGTCCGGGGGGGGGGGGGAGGACATTGAGTGGAATGACAAATACAGGCCAACAACTGTATTGGGTTGCCGTCATACCAAACGGATTGAACCCATCCGTGCCGATGCAGATTCGAGGATGCCTTGGATCTGCCGCTTTATCATGATGTATTGCATCGAAGTGCTTCCACGCAAAAGCGTCCGATGTGTGTACCAACATCTGATTCCCATCTGCATCTAGTTCGGTTCTTTTGCCCAATTTGTGCCATGTCATCTGTCTGGCCGTCTCTTCGACCATGAAAAGACGTTGAAGTCTTGGTATGATTGACATATACCGAAGAACATTAACTGTGATTTTTGTCTGACTCTTCTCACCCATACCGTTGTCTACCACAACATACCTGGAAGACTTGCAAATGGGACAATAGTTCAAGTCCGCATACTCAAGCCTAAATAAGGCACATCCATTCTCACAGGCATCTATCTTCTCATAGGGCATCTTAAGTACACGGAGGATTTTGTCCGACTGGTACAAGTTTGCAGGCATTACATGGCCTTTGGGTAGAAAGCGTCCAAATAGTGTCATCATCGCGTCGTAGCATTCTCTGCCCAAGTTGAATTGAGCCTTCAGAGCCATTACTTGTGCGATGGCATCCAGCTGACAAAGCTCAGTGTGCTCGTGGAGAGGACGTTTTGAAGACTCCAACATATCATTGAAGGCCTTTGCAGATTCCTCCATCTCATCGTCCGAATCCCGAGCATCATCAAAGTCTTCCACCATGTCTTCGATCCCGGTACCATGCTCGTCGGTGCGATGACGGCCCACCTCAGCTCTGGCACGTTGGGCAGACTCACCATGAAATGTCCAGACTGTATAACTAGGCGTAAAACCCCACTTCTGCAGGTGTTTACTCATTTCAAGCTCCGTCCTCTTATAATAGTTGTCGCATCGGACACAGGGGCACCAGGTTTTTCTCTGGCCATTTGCAAATGCGGCTCTCACAAACCCCTTGGTTTTTGTCTTCCATTCATCGGTCATGTCTTTCTGACTAGTGTGACCGGTGTACATCCACGCACGATCACTCATCTTGCCTAGCTACTGGACACACAAGAAATATATACATAATTCAGCAAACCATATTCATCAGTTAATGGAGTTTGTCAGTTTTATTACGTCCATGCAACCTAGACGCTAATAGGTAAAGATAGGTCCTAATCCCACCCGAGTATGTGTAGATGGGGTTCGTTTTCCCATGCTCTGCTCCGGATCCGACGCAAAATTTTGGCAGCACCTCCCCACTGTTCTCCTGATACACGTCTCGGCAATAAGCAGAGAGGATGTGTACTCGGAGAACAACAGGGAGGCACTGACGAAATTCTGCATCGGATCCGGAGCAGAGCATATGGGAAAACGAACCCAATCTACACATACTCGGGCTGTCCATGGATAACGTTGGACAATTCGAAATAATCACGGTTATAAATATGCAAATGCATGCATATTTATAGATGTAACCCTTTCGAACGGGAAACGCATAGTGGTCACGCATACTGATGATTGAAGACACCTATAGCTAGCAAGTTTCATCGGCACGAAGACCGGAACAGAGCAAATGAAGGGGGGAGGAGGAGATGTCATTTGTGCTCACCCACGAATGCAGGGGCGGAGCTCGTCGAACGCACGGGGAGGTCGTCGAACACCAGACCCTCGCAGCGACGAAACAACTGCACATTTAAATCCACCCGATCAACACAAATATATATGATGTTTTTCATAACAAAATCAGAAAATATATGACCTAACTCATAATTCACAAATATATGACGGGGTGTCGGGTCGGGGTGTCGGGGTGTCGGGTCCGGGTGTCGTGGTGTCGGAGTGTCGGGTCGGGGTGTCGGGGTGTCGGGGTGTCGCGTCTTGGTGTCGGGGTGTCGGGGTGTTAGTGTGTCGTGTCGGGGTGTCGGGGTGTCGAGGTGTCGTGTCGGGCTGTCGGGGTGTCATGTCGGGGTGTCGTGCTGTCGGGGTGTCGTGGTGTCGGGGTCTTTTTTTTTCCTCTTTTTCCTTTTCTTCTTCTTCCTCTTCTTCATTTTCTTCTTCTTCTTCTTCTTCTTCTTCTTCTTCTTCTTCCTTTCCTTTTTCCTCTTCTTCTTCTCCTCCTCTCCTCTTCTTCTTCTTCTTCTTCTTCTTCTTCTTCTTCTTCTTCTTCTTCTTCTTCTTCTTCTTCTTCTTCTTCTTCTTCTTCTTCTTTTTTCTTCTCCTCCTCCTCCTCTTCTTCTTCTTCCTTTCCTTTTTCCTCTTCTTCTTCTCCTCCTCTCCTCTTTTCTTCTTCTTCTTCTTCTTCTTCTTCTTCTTCTTCTTCTTCTTCTTCTTCTTCCTTTCTTTTCCTTTTTCCTCTTCTTCTACTTCTCCTTCTTTCTTCTTCTTCTTCTTCTTCTTCTTCTTCTTCTTCTTCTTCTTCTTCTTCTTCTTCTTCTTCTTCTTCTTCTTCTTCTTCTTCTTCTTCTTATTTTCTTCTCCTCCTCCTCCTCTTCTTCTTCTTATTCTTCTTTCTTTTCTTCTCCTCCCCCTCTTTTTCTTCTTCTTCTTCTTCTTCCTTTCTTTTCCTTTTTCCTCTTCTTCTACTTCTCCTTCTTTTCTTTTTTTTTTCCATCTTTCTAACCTAACCTAGCACTAACCTAACCTAGCACTAACATAACCTAGCACTAACCTAACCTAGAACTAACCTAATTTAACAGTACCAATTAACAGTAGAAAAAAAAAAGAAAAAAAAAGATGAATGCTCACCTAAAAAAAATCTAATTGATGCAAAAAAAACTAAAAAAAACAGAGGGGGGTGGGGGTGGGGCAGGGGGCTCACCGGAGGGGGGGGGGGTCGGGGCAGAGGGCGGGGCGGCGGCGTCGGGGTAGAGGGAGGGCGGCGGCGTCGGGGCAGAGGGAGGGCGGCGGCATCGAGCTCGGGGCAGAGGGCGACGGTGAGGAGGGCCGGGGTGGCGGGGCCCCGGGGCGGCCGCAGCGTCGTGGCCGGCGGGCGGCGGGGGCGGTGGGGGTCGGGGGCGGCGGCCGGTGCGGCGGGGGGTCAGGGGCGGCGGGTGCGGGGAACGGGGGAGAGAGAGAAGAGAGAGAGGAGTGGGAGGTGGGGGGTGGCCGTTAGGGCCGTTAGAAGGGTTTTTGTTTGCCGTCTGCTAGCGGACGGCAAAGAATCTTTGCCGTCAGCTAGCAGACGGCAAATAGGGAATCTCCATGCGCTGGCCTCCAGTGGGCCCCACCCACCTCTTTGCCGTCTGCTAGCGGACGGCAAAGATTCTTTGCCGTCCGCTAGCAGACGGCAAAGAACTGGCTGATGGCAAACATTATCTTTGCCATCAGCCAGTTCTTTGCCATCTGTTTTTTGTAGGCGGACGGCAAAGACCTTCTTTGCCGTCAGCTAGCAGACGGCAAAGAACTAGCTGATGGCAAATTCCCTGATTCCAGTAGTATCGTATGCCCAAACTAGTTGTTTCTTTTTGCGTCGTGATCTTAGTGTAATGTAGATGCTTTTTTACCTGCTGATATGCTACTGTTGTTTGGGGTTTTAAATGATTTTTTGCTGTTGGTTTTATTTTGGTGTTATTTGAGTTTTGGTGATTTATTTGTTGTTTTGTGTGAAACGTGTAGAATTTCCGGAGTGCGACGCAAACTATTGTCAGGAGTGTGACCTTTTGGACCAGAACCAAGGTAACTTACATGTTGATCATCCTTTACCTATTATTTTTCTATGCATGTAGTCTATATCACCATATTATATATCATGTATAGGATATACTATTATATTATGCTATGCTATTGAGTTATCTCCTCGTCGATGAAGACCGTGGTAGTTGGTTTTGCTATGCTATGTAAACAGGGTTGGTTCTTGTATCCATTGAGATTATGTGAGGATTATATATAACAATTTGAGTATTAACTTAAAATATAATTCACCTCTGGGCGGAAGTGGTATTGCTTGGTGTTGAGGGACGGCATCATGGGGTCATGCACCTTTTCAAAGGCCTTGCGCCCATGAGAGTGCACCCTAAGTGGAATGCCGCCCAGGTTCAAAAAGATCAGATAGACTTAGTGACTAGTAGCTTCCATGTACGACTACTAGCTATATGGGCTCTGGCTTAGTTGATCAGTTGTTGGAACCCTTGCCCAGACAGTGTTGCCAGATGTAGCGTATATAGGTGGGATGTGGCCGTCAGGTGGTTAAGGGAACCTCTTCTGAAAGACTTTGTCTCAATCTTTGGATTGGGTCCAGTGGGTAACGTGTACTAAACTCTGCAGAGTATTAAAACTAATCGATTAGCCGTGTCCCCGGTTAAGGACAATTTGAGCGACTATGCCATTACAATTGTTGGATGATATTAACAGATGTTACCTTTAATAAAACTTGCTGGGAAACTTAATAATGGGTATAGGTTGGTGTTGGAGTTGCCAATTCAACCATATGTTTTTAATTTTAGCAAACAAATAAAAATAAAAGTTTGATTATCAGGTAGTTATGAGGACAAAATTAGCTTTTCTGCAAAATAACCATCAAGCCTTTCTTTTGTTATACTATATGCATGTACATGTAGGTCTACTTTATTATTACTCCTGTGTAACTTGCCAATACATTCAATGTATTGACATATACGGCTGCAACGTCTCATGTTGCAGGATATTCAGACAAAGAGTAAGGTATCGTTAGGGTCGCGAGTCTTCACTCGGCATCGCCAGTGGGCTATGATGGGACTCATCGTTATTTTCTGTTACTTTTCCGCTGTTTGATTGAATAAAGCTAGCTATGTGCTATGCAAATTGTTTTACTTTATAAATTCTGGATCATACGTTGTAATAAATGACGCACTTGTTACTCTGGTATTCATCTATACTGTGTGTGCTAGCGAATCGATCCAGGGACTAGCACAGTAAGCACAGAGACTCAAATCCTTCGAGGTTTGGTTGTTACATAGAAACATTGATTTTATTGTTGATAGTTTGTTCGTAAAACAAATCTAATGGACTGAATGTAAAAAGGAGAGAGGAGAGTCAACGTAGCCTACTTTTGTTGCCGTGTGTGACATCTCTTGAGTCCTTTTGTGGGTTTTTTCAGGCCTCTCAGCCTCGCGCCCCTACTTCATGCCAGTTGGAGCAGGAGGGATCCTCTGGTGGTTCTTGAATGGCCGTCAGTGGGTCATCATTCTTCTGTTTCTTGAAATACCCGGAGGAGACCTCTATGCACTCCTGCTCCTCTTCAGGGAGGTCGGCCTCCGCCTGCTCCAGGTGGGTGACCTCTGCTGTGTGTGCATTTTTGGTGTCACTGGAGACGGTGATGACGCCGTTTGGACCAGGCATTTTGAGCTTCATGTATGCGTAGCAGGGGATGGCCATGAACTTGATGAATGTTGGCCGTCCTAGCAAGGCATGTTATCCTCTTTTGAATGGGACCACCTCAAAACATAATTTTTCTGCACAGAAGTTTTCTTCAGTGCCAAAGATGACCTCCAACGTGACTTGGCCGAGCGGTTCAACCTTCTTTCCAGGAACTATGCCGTGGAAATGTGTTGACGAAGGTCGCAGGCCGGTTATGGGCAGGCCCATCTTCTGTGTCGTGGCGGCATAGAAGATGTTGAGGCCGGACCCACCGTCCACGAGCACCTTTGATAACTGGCAGCCTCTAATGATGGGTCGACGACGAGTGCATTCTTCCCTGGGTTGGGGATATAATCTGGGTGGTTGTTGAGCCCGAAGGAGATGGTGTGACTCAACCAATCCAGGAGTTGGGGGACTCCGGGGACGAGTACGTAGACCTCCCGCAAGGTTTGCTCTTGAGCCCTCTTTGATTTCGGGCCTCGGAATATCATGTTCACCGTATGCGCCTCAGTGCTTTCCTTTCGCCGGCTTCTTGCGTTCCTTTGGGAGGTCGCTCGTGGGTGGCGGTTGCCTTCGTCGTCCGAGCTGTCTCTGCTCCTGGCGTTCTCTCCTGGGTGAGCTGCTCGTTGAGGTGGCATTCGCACATCGAGTGCAGTGCCTTGTAGGCCTCATGGCTGTGGTACCTGCAGGGGCTGCTCATGATCCCCTCGTAGGAGCGGGACGCGTGCCTTGATTTGCCTTCGTACTTGCTCCTTTTACCGCTTCTTTCAGAGGCCTCCTGTGTGGTGGCCACCATCTGCGGCCTCTCCTTCCGCTTGCGATTGTGTCCGTGGTTGTGGCCGCGGCTAAGGCGGCCTCCACTGCCGCACGTGTCTGCTGGCCCTACTGGTCGCTCGTAGTGGCGACCTGCGCAGGTGGCCTCCTCGCCTGTGGCGAAGTCATTTGCAACCTTCATGAGGGATGCCATGTTGGGAAACTTTCCTTATGCCCTTTTCCTTCCGAGCTTATGCCTAATCATGAGGTCTGGTGCCCCACTAACTAATGCTTCGATGGACGTTCCGTTGGAGATGTGTGGTATGGTATTTTTCTTCTTGAGCCAACGCGCGACGCAGTCGTGGACTCACTCCTGTTCTCCTTGGATTATGTTGTGGAGGTCCACAGCACTTCTAGGCCGGAGGTACGTGCCCTCGAAGTTGATGAGGAACTCGTGCTTGAAGTCCGGCCAGCTATGGATGGAGTTTGGTAGGAGCCCATTCAGCCATGTTCGTGCTGATCCGGACAAGCATAGTGGGACGTGGCGAAGGGCTTTGCTGATGTCACCGTGTGCCAGCTCAACGGATGTCAAATAGTCACTGAGCTAGAGGTCGGGTTTTGTGTCGCCCGAATACTTCTCGATGCCGTGCACGATGAAAGGCGGGGGAACTGATGTGTTATGACCTCATAGCCAAAACATGCAGGTGCGATGCCTAACGTTAACCGAGGTATCGGAGCTTCATACTCCGGCCCGTAGCGTTCCATGGCTCGGGCTCGTAGGTGGTCGTGGAGATCTGGGCGAAAACCGAGGCGGTCATGGATGGACGCTCCCTAGTTCCTTGTCTTCGCGGCTTGTATCGTATGGCGGAGGTCGTTGGCGTCTAGTGTTGCGCCGTCCTCCTAGGCGCTGCATGGCTTCTGCCCTCCTAGAGCTGGCCTTCCACAGGGTGGTGATAAGATGCTCTATGCATCGTTCATCTGCTTGTCTTGGAGCTCGACCGTCCTGTGTACAAGTTTGATGAGGTCTGCCAGGATCTTCGGATCTGCTGGTGCGGCCTTCAATCATTCTACCAGCGTGACTGCTTCCTGGATACTCTGGGCTGGTGAGGGGAGCTCTGTTGGTTCGTACTTCTCTGGGGTCTCTCTGTCATTCTCCCAACCGCAAGCCACCGTGTTGCTTTGGTCACCCGTGCGGCAGACCGGCTCTGCGAGGCGTCTGACGTTGCTGTCCGTTGTGTGTCGTGGCCACACGGCCACCTTTGCCAGTACATGTCGTGAAGTCCCCGGGGTGAGAATTTCGTGGGGCTCATCCTCCAAAGACTGTGGTGCGGGCGGGCTATCCGTCCGGGCAGATGGGTTTGAGAGCTCTACTCCTTTTTTCGGCACCACTGTTGTCGTGGTTGAGTGTAGCGTGCTGTCGCTTGCCTCGGCCTCCACTTCTACGAACATTACTTCGTGCAACGAGATCGGTTGCAAAACGTACTCTTCAACCTTGTCTTCCGTTCCTTGTGGGGTGTCGGGCTCCGAGGTGTCCTTCTGCCGTTCGCCATGGTTCCCGCATCCTGGGGATCCGCCCTTGGTTGGCGGAGCCGTGTCGCCGCCGGTTTCGTCCTCCTTTGGCGAGGTCGGTTCGTTATTGGCGTCCTTGTGGTCAGACAACGATAGTTGGTCTGCCGTGTCGATGTTGTAGTCTGAAATTGTTTCATCGAGAAAACAGTCCTCTGGCGCGTGATCGATATGCCAGTTGTCGCAAACCATGGCGACGAGCTGCACGTTTTTCTGGAGTTGTTGATGAAGCCCACGCGTTCCTTAATCCGAACGGCCGAGGGCTGTCGAGGCCGGATGGGAAGGTCGCTGAGATCGGAACCTCGTCCCGTTATTTGTGCCGGATAGGTGGTAGGCACTGCCGAAGATCGCCGCGAGCGTTGGTAACGAAAGTGACACTACCGATGTAGATGGTGCGTGCGGGGCGAGCCAGTGGGTTGATGTCAACCCGACCTGCCCCAACGAACATGAAGGAGCCAAAGGCCAGGCTCTCTCCCAACGAAAGGCCGCCGGGAGTAGAAAAAGATTCGATACAAGATCGGTCTCTAGCCGGCGCCGCCCGTGCCTGGCACGCCAACTGATGGTGCAAAATACTGTCACATCCCTCGGTAGGGGTCCAAGCGCAGCTGGAAGTCCTGGATCGGAGGTCACACGAGGGGTTTATCCAGGTTTGGGCCTCCAGAGAGTAACACCCTACGTCCTGCTGGTTTTTGTTATTCATGGTGGAGGGATACCTCGTGTGATGATGAGGAGGACCCTAGACCTCCCTTTATATAGGCAGGAGAGGTCTAGGGTTTACATGGTGGATGCGATCTGAGGCGTTGCCGCCCTCTAATCTTGGAGGCCACGAAGGTCGTCTTCGCCTCCTAGGGTTTGCTCCTTGTTTTAGGCCTAGTGGGCCCCTTGTAGTTGATGAGGCCGGGCTCCCTAGCGTTAGCCACCCCCGGTACAGGATCCCGTCATGTACTGCTTTATGGTACTAAGTAGCACTATATTGAACATACATATGTTGTATGCACTTATTGTATTGTAGTGTGTAGGTACTAAACATTGGAGAGTTGTTGAACTAAAGTGTGTATTCGAAGTGTGATATTTATGTCTTTAGGGTACTAATATTATTGCTAAACTAGAAAACGTTGCAACGACACATAAAAACGCTGCCATGGCAGCTTTTTTTATTTTTGGCTGGCATAATACAACTGTGGCAGGCACAAGGTGAAGCCCGCCACATGTATGAATCAGAATAGTGGCGGGCGCGAGGTGACGCCCGCCATAGGTAAGTATATGATCAGTGGCGGGCGTGCGCCCGCCCCTGATGCCATAATGGCAGTGGCAGGAGGTCAGTGGCGGGCGCCCCTGAGAGGCTTGCCCACCACTGCTGGGCTTTTTGCACCCGCAACTGCTAGGCATTCCTGCAGTAGTGAATGCTTGGAGCATGATGACATAATGTAGACAAAGTAAGACCAAACAATATGTTCGAATCCCGTCATTTTACCCTTAGTAGCAACAATATAAATACGTGCCTCGCTACTCCTCCTGTCACAGAGTGAGGACACCGCAAGACTGAACCTACTACCAAGCACCTTCCCCACTGACGATAAATCAATCTAATTTGGCAGACTAGACGGATAGATCGGGGAGAAATACAAGGCTATAAAATCACACATAATAAAGTTCAGAAAAGACTCAGTTACTTTCAATGAATAATCTGATCATAAACCCACAATTCATCGGATCCCAACAAACACACTGCAAAAGGATTACATCGAATCGATCTCCGAAGAGAACATTGTATTGAAGATCAAAAAGAGAGAGAGAGAGAGAGAGAGAGAGAGAGAGAGAGAGAGAGAGAGAGAGCCATCTAGCTACTGCTATGGACCTGTAGGTCCTATGGGAACTACTCACGCATCATCATGGAGGCAACAAGGTTGATGAAGATGGCCTTCGTGATTGATTCCCCCTCCGGCAGAGTACCGGCGGAGGCCTCCAGATGGGATCGCGGAAGAACAGAGGCTTGCAGCAGCGATAAAATTGTTTGGGTCTCGCTCTGGGGTTTCTCGATTTTAGGGAATTTATAGCACTGGAATTAGGTCGGGGGGGGGGGGGTCTCCAGGTGGCCCACAAGCTCAGGCGGCGCGCCCCGTAGGGGCATGCCGTGTGAGCTTGTGGCTCACCCGTAGATCTTTTGGCCTCCCCCCAAAGCTTCTAGGGTCTCTCCTGGTCCAGAAAATTCACCGTAAAGTTTCATCGTGTTTGGCCTTCGTTTGGTATGGTTGTTCTGCGAAAAAAGAAATAGGCAAAAACAGGAGCTGGCACTGGGCACTGAGTTAATAGGGTAGTTCCCAAAAATGATATAAAATTGCATATAAAGCATACAAGATTGATAATATAATAGCATGAAACAATCGAAAATTATAGATACGCTGGAGACGTATAAGCTCACCGCCGGGGAGCTCGGCAGCGGGCCTGCCGATAGGCCCAAGAGGCCCACCGCTTATCCGGCCAAGGAAGAAAGACCGAACAAGGAGGGTGACAATCCTAGATTGTCTTGATCCCAAGTTGGTGGCGGCGGCCACCTAGATCGCATCACTACTTTTAAAACCATAGCCTCCGCCGGGTATATAAGGGGTGGCTAGAGGTCTCTCAAGGCAATCTACTCTCCATAGAACAACTCTCGGTAACAACTCCCATCTACACCATTCACTACTGCAGGCGACCGCTAACGCGATACATGAATCAAAGACCCCGCGACCAAACTGTGTGCGATGCATGAATCGCAAACGGTGTCGTAATAAAACCATCACCAATAAGACGAACTATTTGTGATGCCGGAGACATCAAGCACGATTCAGATTAGAGACGCGTGTGCGATACGTGGCATACAGTTGATCCATACGAACTGTTTGCGATAAGACAGAACAACAAACACGGTCAGCCAAATCGAGGTGTGTGAGATACACGGCATACAGTTCACTCGGATGAACTGTTTGCGATTACCCAACACAACAGAAACGGTCAGGCAGATCAAGGTGTGTGCGATAGACGGCAAATAGGTTGGTAATCAGAATTGTGTGCGATAATTATAGACAGTGCATATATTTTTTTTTGTGTGAATTGTGTGCTCGACAGGGCACACAATTCAAGAAACCAACTATGGGCGATAATGTAAAAGATCTCCCTCGAATACATGTTGCTAACCGTCTGCAATGAGATTGACAGGGGACACAGATTAATATGAGCGAACGGCAACAGAGATATACAGTCTGCTTAATTTAGTCCTTCTTCTTCTTGTTGTTGTTGGATGGCCCCGCGACATCATCTTGGTGAGGACGCTTCTTGCCGCTGACCGTTGGCTTTTCATCGCCGCCGCCGTCGTCATCGTCGTTGATGTCCTCGTTGTCGTCCTCCTCGTTCGAAGATTCCTCCTCCTCATCATCGTCGTCGTCTTCTTCGTCCTCCGACGGCTCCTCGTTAGTCTGGTCGTCGTCTGACGACTCGGGCGGCAGAGTCCCTTTCATGATCCGGATAAATCGAGGTCAGGCCTCGATGCCGGACTCATGGAAGACGAGCGGGATGATTCCGAGGTTGACCTATCATCGGGCTCCAGACTACTGGCGGAACTGTTGTCCTCGCTGTCGCTCGACATGGCTGTGGTACGTATACAAAGCGAGAGAAAGCGAGATTGCAGAGTGTGTGTAAGTGTGTAGCGTGGCCGGCCGGTATGATGAAGACGGTGGAGACTGAAGCGGGGTATGAAGAAAAGAGGAATGGCAATTGAAGCGGGGGATTGACGGTTTATATTGGCACCTTGGCAGGCGGTTAGAATCCTGATATAATCAACCGCAATTATTAGTACCCAGTTGCTCCAAATTCCCGCGGTTGCGCAGTTCTCAATGTGATAATTACACACACAGGTTGGAGCGTCCAAATGTGAAACAAGCAATTTTCACAGGACAGTTGTCAAGCAATAGATGAGCTCTGCTTATTGATGTAGTCAGTAATAATCAAACAAAACCCCTAATCATCATTGCAAATAGCGCATAGAAGATGGCTAATGCGACAACTACAACTACACATGCTAGTTCCTTCTTGTCTCTTGCTTTCATCTGTTGCCTGTGATTGAGTCTTTCTTGCTTCATCTTAGTGATTGTACACTCCAGATCAGTCAGTTTCTTCTTCAGCTTTACGTTATGTTCTGCAAGCTTGGTGATAACACTCCGAGCCTTGCCATGCCATTCATCATCCAACCAGTTAACAAAGGCACAAGCCTCATATCCCTGCCAATGTTAAATATTCAGGATGGGCGGGGGCATTAACTCAACTTAAATGATGAACTTAGCACTAACCTCTAAGGGGCAACTGAGAAACCGTCTGCCAATGTCAAATCCCTCCGTGCATACACATCGAGGGGGAGTGTGTCCATGCGCACAACTTAGCTTTTGGTACTTCTCGTTGGCGCAAAACTCAGAGTCGAACTCATGTTGCGGGAGTCTGGAGTCATACTCCGGATCCGGCGGTTGATCGATTTCTTGGGTGGGGGGAGCGGGTGTCATTCAGGACGGATTGAGCAGGGGGCTACTTTAATTTGGACATGCTAAAAAACATCGGGATTGATTGGAACCTGACAAGACGATTCGGATCCATAGTACACCAGCCTTCTGATGACCTTAGGCAAGCGCTCAGTGGTGACCGCCGTCATGGCGGCGCCGCCCATCGCATGCCGAGAGCGATGATACGAGCCGGAGCGGCCGCACCGAAACCATCAGCACCACTCGTCCGCATTCCCCCAATGTCAGCGCCATGCGAGGGAATTTGGGGGAAATGGGGAAACTTTGGGGATCTGATAACGGTCGGGAACTACTTATCGCACTCTGTTGTATACGGCACACGGTTTGTACATATCGTTTGTGTTTGATATTACAACTTCACACACGATTTCCACACCAAACCGTGTGAGAAGACAACGTGCGTGAGACACGGTTCCCGTGACATAACCGTATGTGATGTACTACCCGGTACATATGGGGATGCAATAATGGAGTTAATACTGTAAACAGCTGTTCTACGGATACCCGTCAAAAAATAAAAACAGCCGCTCTGCAGATAGAGATGGGGGCGGCGGCCGAGGCAGTGGCTACCGGATAGGAGGTCAATCCTCGGTCGGTCAGCGGTGGCGGCATGATAGGAGGTCAATCCTCGGTCGGCGGCGGGAGATAGGAGGAGCTCAATCCTCGAGGTCAGTGGCGGCGTGATTGGAGCACATCCCTCGCGGTCGAAGGCGGGATAGTGGAGCTTGAACTTCAGGCGGATGCCCCACTAAGCTTTGCTCCTGGACCCTGCTGTCACGGCGTGCCGAGGCCTCGCGCTTCTCTGTCTGCTGGGTGGAGGTCACCGCGTGGCTAATTAATTAAGGTATTCTTTTCGTTGAGTGGCTTAATTAAGGTATTCAATTCATTAGGATAGTATAATGTACTCTGCATGTAATTGATTGGTCATTAATTTGTGTCATCGCACGACTGGATAACAATATGGAGCGCCCTCCGTAAATTATGAAAATAAAATCTTGTGATTTATGCACGCATCTTTGGGCATCAATTAATCCATTTATTAATGCGTTTTTGAATTACCCCTCGTGTGGTGCAGATGGAACGATCTGAATGGATGAAGAATCGGAGAAGCTCACAGTTTGTAAGTGGCGTGATGGAGTTCATCACTTTGGCTGAAAGGACATAGAAGAGAGTCTATAATGACTATTACATCTCATGTCCATGCAAGGATTATACCAATACAGAGTCACATAAAGTTACAGACGTCGAGTACCACTTAGTCAAGCGGGGATTCATGGATGGATATACACGTTGGACTAGACACGGTGAAGAGCCGGTCATGGATGAAGGTAGCCAGGGCGGCGAGATGCCAAACCCCGATCAGAGTCACATGGATGTTGAATCTAACCTCGGGGCGCAGACGTCAAGCTACCAACAGAACAGAGACAAGAGAAAAACCCCACTGGAAAACCAAGAAGGCGATGAAGACGACGACCTTGATGGTATGCCAGATTTTGCTGCTATGATTGCAGATTTCCAGGGCCCAAATAAAGATATGGTTGGGTACAAGGATCTGCCAACCATTGATGCAGACTCCAAGAAAGATTTGTATCCAGGTTGCAAAAAGAAACATTCCAAGTTGAGTGCCACATTGGCGCTCAGATTTAAAGCAGAAAACGGTCTATCAAACAAGGGCTTCACAGAGTTGTTAGGTCATTTCAAAGACATTCTTCTAGAAGATAATGTGCTCCCCAAATGCACGAACGAAGCGAAGAAAGTTGTTTGCCCATTGGAACTTGAAGTCCAGAAGATACACACTTGTGTGAATGATTGTATGTTGTACCGCGGTGAGTACAAAGATTTGCGTGCATGCCGCATATGCAAGCATGCACGATACAAGTGCAGGAGAGCATAGGACAAGTACAAATTGGATGACGAGATCAAGACAGGAATCCCGTTCAAGGTTGTTTGGTACTTGCCTTTAATTCCAAGGTTGAAGCGTTTGTTTGCAAACCCTAGAGAGGCAAAGAGGTTGCGGTGGCATAATGATGAGTGAATTGCGGATGAATATTTGGGGCACCCGAAAGATGGGGCTCAGTGGGAGTCAATCGTAGAAAAGTATAAAGACTTTGGCAAGGATCCTAGAAGTATATGGCTCGGGGAGTGTACTGATGGGATGAATCCATTTGGTGATATGAGCACCAAACACAGCACATGGCCGGTGCTTCTGTGCATATATAACCTTGCTCCTTGGTTGTGTATGAAGAAAAAAATACATCATGATGTCAATGATTATCCAAGGCCTGAAGCAACCTGGAAATGACATCGACATTTACCTTCAGCTACTGGTAGAAGAACTGCTGACATTGTGGGTTACATGCGTTGCTGATGCTTACAAAAAGGAGTTTTTCGATCTACACGCGTTGCTGCTGCACACCATTCAAGATATGTCGGCATTAGGGCAATACGTCGGGGCAGAAAACAAGGGGAGAGGTAGGATGTGTCACATGCATGGATAGGATAGCGAGTAGATTTCTTCCCAAACTTGCACAAATCCGTGTATTTGCACCATCGTCGGTTCGTATGGAAAGATCACCCTTACCGAAAGATGAAAGCTGAATTTGATGGTACGGCAGAGGTAGGTTTGGGACCAAGACCTTATTTAGGGAAGGAGGTCCACAACATGGCTAAACAAATTGAAGTTGTGCTTGGCAAGGGATAGGGTTCATCGTCGAAAAAATCACCCAAGATGCAGGTGTTTAAGAAGAAACCAGTGTTCTTGGAATTACCTTACTGGGAGATTCTAAGTGTGCATCACTGCATCGATGTCATGCATGTAGAGAAGAGCGTATGTGAAAGCATCCTTGGTACTCTGCTCAAGATTAAAGGTAAAACAAAGGATGGTGACGGTGCATGACTCGATATGCTTGGTGATCAACCAAAATGCATGAATGAAGCAGAAGATGATGACAAATTCCTCAACGTTCACCAGAGTTACAATTTCACTCCAAAAGAAGCAAAAGAGTTCTTCCACTATTTGTTGTCAGTTAAGACACCCTCTTCCTACTCCACAAACATCAAAAGTCTCGTGGATGTGAGCTCAGGTAAAATGAAGTTGGCACACATGAAGTCACATGATTGCCACGTAATGTTGACACAAATCCTCCCGGTGGCCATCAGGAATTTGATGGACACAGACATAAGAAACACACTCATTGATCTCTATGATTTCTTCAACAAACTATGGCAGAAAGTGGTAGATCATGAAGAGCTGGATTATATGCAAGAGGATATTGCAAGAATATTGTCCAACCTAGAGATCTTTTCCCCACCGTCATTCTTTGATGTCATGGTCCATCTCACTGTGCACCTTGTCGACGAGATAAAGTACCGTGGTCCTGTGTTTCTTCACAACATGTATCCCTTCGAGTGGTACATGGGAATATTGAAGCGCTATTGTCAGAACCGATGCCATCCAGAGGCAAGCATCCTACAAGGTTATACCGCAGATGAAGTGGTTGAGTTTTGCATCGAATACATGAAACAAAGACCTATAGGTTTGCCCCTCTCTCACCACGAGGGAAGGCTGGCTGGTAAGCTGGTCCTTGCTGGTGCGCCACACGCTGCACCTAGAGATGAGACCGATCAAGCCCATTTGACGGTACTACTTAACAGCCCAGTTCTCGATGCTTATGCTGAAGAACACTTGGCGGAGATACAACGAAGCTTCTTACCCATGGTGCATCCATTAGATGTCGTGATGAAGGCGCACAATAAGGACTACGTCAGATGGCTGAAGGATCATTTGTCACGTGGATCCATGGATGACATTGCAACGTGGTTGGCACAAAACCCATCACCTATGGTATTGAGGTACCAAGCGTATGACATAAATGGCTACACGTTCTACACTGAGGAACATGATAAGAAGACCTCATATTAGAACAGCTCTATTCGAATAGAATGCATAACTGTTGATGAAGATGATAAAAGGGTATACTATGGAACCATCGAAGAGATTTGGGAGCTTAACTATGTGGAAGTTAAGGTGGCATTATTCAGGTGTAAATGGGCCCCTCTTAGTCAGGTAAAGGTTGATGAATACAGGAAGACCTATGTTAACATGACAAAGATGGCATATCACAAGGACCCGTTCATTCTTGCCAGCGATGCAACCCAGATTTTCAATGTGAAAGACCCCTTGCATAAGAACTGCCATGTAGTGATGCGTGGGAAGAGGAGGGTACTGGGCGTCCAGGGTGTTGCTGATGAGGACGAGTACGATGAATTTGCTGAGTTGCCAGCCAAGGGATCACGCACCAAACATAAAGAGAGGCTTAAAACCATCAGAAATCCTAAGTTCATTCGGGGTCAACCTAATGATCCCAGTTCTCCCATGTACATGGGGATTAATACGTAACACTGTTTATTATGTCTATTCTGCAACTTAATTCGTTTAATTACAACTGTTGCATGTACTGAATTGTGAGTTATGCCCGGCCTTCTGTTGATCTAAGAATGATTAATATGTTGACCTTGATATGTTGTCAGCACAGGCAATGAGTTTGAACTATTTATGATTATATACCCTAGAGCTAGCGCACTCAATTGATCTCACTCCAGTATGTATGAACAGAACATATGCAATCTGGTTTGCAAATAGCACATGGTTCATTCACAAAAGCCATGTGCCTACCAAACCGCCGATAGCCCCTACTGCGCGCGATGTGAGTCGTGCGTTCTGATTGGCCAGAACCCAAACCCCACGGATCATACGTCTGCACCATTGGATGCACTCAGATCGAACGGCAATCCTCATCCCTTTCATCACCACATGTAGCTGCAGTTGGGATTTGATTTATATGCACTAAATGCCCGGTAAATGCAAAAAAATGGCTTGAATATAGCAAAGGAGCCCCGAAATGTGCCAAAAAATCAAACCTAGGGTATAATAGCGATTGCGTACTGTGGAAAACAATTCGACGCAAAATGATGAAGTCACCAGCAACTGGAGTTTGAATCGCCACATCTCCTTTTGGAAACTATGATCCTTCTTGTGAGATGCTTCGGTTTCCAAGGAGTGATCATCCAAACTTGTGCCATACTTTACTAAAAAAATCACGGGGTCTTGAGAGCACGCCATGGTGACACACCAATTTTCATGATTTTTGGACTCCATCTGCATTTCCTGTAATTAAAATGCCAACAAGACCTACGCCGGTGGCCGCATCTCGCATCCGAAATGTTTGAAAATTCTTCTCATTCCTTGGACAATGAATGAAAACACGCAAAGCGACACACAAATGATTTTGTAGACCTGCTTTGCCAACACCCACATGTAGTTGCGGTTGCTATTTGATTTATATGCACAAAATGCACGGTAAATGCAAAAAATGGCTTAAATATAGCAAACGAGACCCGAAATGCACCAGAAAATCAATACTGGTGGTGTAATGGTGATTGTGTACCACGGAAAAAATTTCGAGGCGAAACGATGAAGTCACCGACGATTAGAGTCCCAATTGCCACGTCTCCTATTGGGAACTATGATCCTTCTTGTGAGATGCTCCGGTTTGCAAGGAGCGATCATCGTAACTTGTGCCAAACTTTACCAAATTTTTTCCACTGGGTCTTGAGATCGCGCCACGGTGACACACCGATTTTCGTGATTTTCGAAGTCCATCCGCATTTCCTGTAATTAAATTACCAACAAGCCCTACGCCGGTGGCCGCATATCGCGGCCGAAATGTTTGAAAATTCTTCCCATTTCTCGGACAATGAATTAAAACTAGCAAAGCGACACAAAAATGATTTTTACACCTTCTTTGCTAACGCCCACATGTAGTTCCAGTAGGTTTTGATTTATGTGCACTAAATGCATGGTAAATGCCAAAAATGGCTTAAATGTAGCAAACGAGAACTGAAATGCACCAGAAAATCAAACCTAGGGTATGATGGTGATTGCGTACCGTGGAAAAAAATTCGAGGTGAAACGTTGAACTCACGTCTTTATTTCAAAATTAACATGTCATCATTTCAAAAGAAATCATGCCGCTCCTTGATGTAAATGTTTTCCAATAGCACACGGTTCATTCACGAAAGCCGTCTGCCTACGAAACCGTGGCTGGTGACCCCAACCTACTGCGCGCGATGTGAGTCATGCATTTTGATTGGCCAGAACCCAAACCCCACGGATCGTACGTTTGCACCGTTGGATGCACCCAGATCGAACGGCAATCCTCACCCCTTTCATCACCACATGCAATTGAAGTTGGGATTTGATTTATATGCACTAAATGCCCGATAAATGCAAAAATGCATAAATATAGCAAAGGAGCCCTGAAATGCGCCAGAAAATCAAACCTAGGGTATAATAGTGATTGCATACTGTGGAAAAAAATTCGAGGCGAAACGATGAAGTCACCGGCAACTGGAGTTCGAATTGCCACGTCTCCTTTTGGAAATTATGATCCTTCTTGTGAGATGCTCCAGTTTCCAAGGAGCAATCATCCAAACTTGTGCCAAAATTTTCCAAAATTTTTGCACGGGGTCTTGAGAGCACGACATGGTGACACACCGATTTTCGTGATTTTTGGACTCCATCTGCATTTCCTGTAATTAAAATACCAACAAGACCTACGCCGGTGCCCGCATCTCACATCCGAAATGTTTCAATTTTTTTCTAATTCCTTGGACAATGAATGAAAACAATCAAAGCGACACACAAATGATTTTGTAGACCTTCGTTACCAACACCCACATGTAGTTGTGGCTGGGATTTGATTTATATGCACAAAATGCACGGTAAATGCAAAAAATGGCTTAAATATAGCAAAAGAGACCCGAAATGCGCCAGAAAATCAATACTGGGGTGTAATGGTGATTGTGTACCATGGAAAAAATTTCGAGGCGAAGCGATGAAGTCACCGACGATTGGAGTCCGAATTGCCACGTCTCCTATTGGGAACTATGATCCTTCTTGTGAGATGCTCCGGTTTGCAAGGAGCGATCATCGTAACTTGTGCCAAACTTTACCAAAATTTTTCCACTGGGTCTTGAGATCGCACCACGGTGACACACCAATTTTTGTGATTTTTGAAGTCCATCCGCATTTCTTGTAATTAAATTACCAACAAGCCCTATGTTGGTGGCCGCATATCGCGGCCGAAATGTTTGAAAATTCTTCCCGTTTCTCGGACAATGAATTAAAACTAGCAAAGCGACACAAAAATGATTTTTACACCTTCTTTGCTAACACCCACATGTAGTTGTGGTAGGGTTTTGATTTATATGCACTAAATGCATGGTAAATGCAAAAAATGGCTTAAATGTAGCAAACGAGACCTGAAATGCGCCAGAAAAATCAAACCTAGGGTATGATGGTGATTGCGTACCGTGGAAAAAAATTCGAGGCGAAACATTGAACTCACGTCTTCATTTCGAAATTACCACGTCTTCATTTCAAACAAAATTATGCTGTTTGCGCACACGGGCTCGTAGAGGCTTCCGTTTGCATAGGCCTTTCTGCACCGCGACCGGTGCCCTTTTTTCACCAAAGCCGCCAACACCCCCACCGCCCGCCCCCGTTTCACTTAACAGTCCGCATATTCTACCAAAACTCCATCGCCAGCTCCCCCTCCCCAGATCCACACCAGAACCCTTTTCGGCGCCGGCGTGCTCAACCTGGCCGCGTGCCCGCTCTTCGGCGTCAACCCTACCTTCGCTGCCATTCCCAACACGTGGCTGCCCGCGCCTCGCCGTCTTCGTTTGCTTGCCAGCCGCCCTCGAGCATATCCATCCTGTAACCCTCGCCTCTCCTGCCGGGTTTGGACAAAAACCTGTCAGTTACTGCTCTCCATCGCGGTGAGGCATGTTTCCTCACGATCCCTCTTCCTATTTGGTTCTGTATGTTCCCAAATTGGCTATAAAATAATGGAGAGCGTATATATGTTCATTATCTACCTTCCTAACTAGTACATATAAGCTGTATTTGTTCCAATTAGTTATTGTCGATTTACAGATCATGGGCGCTTGAGTCACACAAAATGAACAAATTAGTCATACATTTTCCAAATTATTACATGACATGTCTAGACAGCTTGCTACCAAGTTGTTAGCTTTATGCTTATCCCCCTTTTCTGAATTTCGCATGTGTTCTCTGTGGATGCCGAGTAGCAGCGACAACACTCATGCTTCAGGCGATGTATCTTCATCTGAGTCTGACAACCCCAGGTCTCCAGCAGATGATCAGGGATTAAGTAATCTGGAACGGGATAGAGCTGCCACAATCACCCTTTCGGTCAGGACATAGAAGAACGCTCCAAGAAAGCCCACACACCAGCCTAAAGGTGTATATGAAGTAACCGAGATTGATTTAAAGTCTTGGGCTCCAACTAAACCAGATAAAGGACGCATGAGGTTCAGGAGTGTGTGTGGATTTGTTGGCAGGGCAAGGCTCAACATTAATCTGCCTGGGTTTCGGAAGGCTGACACAGAAATGCGGCACAGGATAGTCCGGGAGATCATGGATCACTTCAACGTTCCAGAGTAGTGGAGAATGCAGGTGGAACACGCTGCACTGAAGAAGGCCAGGGATGCTTGGAGAAACTGGAAGCACGTGTTGTACAAGAAGTACTTGAGTGAAGGCAAGGACCCAATCCCCGCATACCCCCAAATTACAAAGGTAGACTGGGCAGAATTCAAAAGGGTCAGGGCAACTATAGAGTTTACCGAGAAGAGTGCCAAGCAATCGGAAGTTCAGAAGAGGAACACACACCCCCACCATATGGGTGTGGCAGGATACTGCGTCATGAAACTGATATGGGACCAGGAGGACAAAGAAGCAGTAGCTGCGGGTGGGAAACCGACCTTTAGTGAAATCAGGGGCGAACGCGCCAGAGACTACTTGCGGGCACATGCAAGGAGGCGTGACGACGGTTCTTATTACTTTGAAAACTCACATGATGAAGAACTGTATCGCGCGATGTTAAAGATTTCCACCAGCAACCCTGGAAGGTTCTACAGGAACTCAAGGCCATGTGACATTCTGTCCGATGCTCTGGCAACAAAAGAGCCCCCCGGCCATGCAAGGGGTATAGGTGTCAATGTCCCACACAAGAGGGCTTTCACACTCAGCAAAGAAGAGAAGCTCACCATGAAAAAAGCGAGGAGTGAACGGAAGAAGAAAGAATTGTATGAAATGTTGAGGATGGACATGTATCCGAAAGTTTGAATGGAAATTGAGGAGTCAATGATGATGCAGAAGACTCTAAAACTGAGAGATAGCCAGCAGACAGGAGGGGAGGCGGGCATGGATGATGCTGCTTATTGCGCGACTACACCGCACAAGAGTAGCTGTGCATCAGCTGACCCCAGCGACACTGAGACTGCAGCTATGCATGATGATGCTATATCTAATCTATCTGGAATGAAAGACAAACTGAGGGGCATGCTTACACATTATGAAGTTACGTTAAAATGTGCAACAGCCTGGGTTTTGCCCCCCACTCGGAAGGGGGCCTCTTGTTGGACAATGTGCCATTGAAGCCGGGCTGTGTGAAGTGCTACGTGACTGAAGTAAAGCCTGGATTCAAAAAATTTGCCCTGAAGAATGTCCTAGGGGACTGTGATGAGCAGAATTACTTGGAAGAAACACTGTTAAATCATATCCAGTGGCGACGAAAGGAAATAGACTTCCCTTCAACCGGTGACTCTCTCCTTGCCACAGCAGCTCTCGCGTGCTTCCCCCGAGGAACCTAATACTCGTAATCCGATGGCTGATGCATCAACCTATGATCAGCCCGCCCGACTTCGTGCCGTACAGGCCATGCCATCGTCCGCCCCTGAGCAGCCAGTGGCAAGGCCTACAACTGCTGAAGACGCACCACCAGTTTAGATGCCAGCCACTGAAGCAGCAGGGGGAGACACAGCGGCACCGCATGCTCAGCAGACCATCCCGGTGGAACGGACTGCTAAGCAGTCAGATTGGCTGGAACCGCCTGCTCATCTGTTTGTCAGTTCGCAGCCGCGCGATCAGCATACCGATGCGTCGGCACTGCCTGCTCAGCAAACCAACGCGTTGGCACAACCTCCTCAGCACACCGACGCGTTGGCACCACCTACGCAGAAGCCCGACATAGCTTCACCGCCTGGTCAGCAGTCTGATGCCTTTGCTCCTACAGCTTAGCAGCCCGTCACAACAACACTGCTAGCTCAGCAGTCCATCACAGCAGCACCGCCAGCTCATCAGTCTGGCGTAGCTAAATCGTCTGCTCAGCAGTCCGTCGTATCTTCACCGCCGGCTCAGCAGTCCGTCTATCAATCATCCAGACCTTGCACCAGAAGTGCTTCACGTACCAAGAGGAAAGCAGGCATGGCCGCACCCATGAGGAAGCGACCCCCGAGACCGAGGAGGAATGCGAACGATAGCCTCTTACTAAAAGCACTCATCGCCCAGAACCAAATTACCAGCAAGTTGTTCGAATCGGAGAGTTATACTGGTTCTGACATCTTGCCCGATGAAGAAGTTGAAAGGATACTTGCTAAAAATAAAGCAGACGTACTTGTAGCACGCAAGTACGTCCATGGCCAGCCATTTCTTGTTGACAAATACTTAGAGGAGTGCAGTTCCAGTTGCCGCAAGTTACAGAAATATTGCATGGATGAAATGTCAGTAGGTCATGAGGTTCTGCTAGTCCACTACGACAGGGATCATTTCCGTCACGATCGAGGATCCATCAGTGTGGAATTCGAGGACTTTCATCTCTTCTTCAACTTTGATGTGCTCTCTATCACTCTTGTTAAATGCTTGATGTTGTAAGTACTTCACAAACTCTGATCAACTTCTCCATACAAGGCTGTAAATGAAAAAAAGCTAACTGTATTGTATTCCTCTCAGGGGATTGATCTCGCAAAGAAAAAAGGAGAGCGTGTATTTCATAGATCTTGAAGTAGCAAATGGCACATTATTACGTGGTAGCCCAGAAAATCTGGAGTGGGCCACTGGCAAGGTCGCCTGTATCTTGTGTTGCACATCCCATGCAAAATTCTTTCTCTAGGCATATCATGAAGGGTAAGTCAGATAAACAACCACGCATACATTGATCGTCTTTCACATTTCGTCATAGTTGGTAAGTTCATGGTTTTCTTAATCTGTAGCATTCACTGGATCTTGGTAGCATTGTTCCAAACCAGAACAGAGTTTACTACCCGGATTCTCTCAGAGAGTCCATAAAGCCTCAGGATCTGACGCATCTTCAGCAATTCATGGATATGTATTGAATTCTATGATGTTGAAATTTGCATTCATATCTGGTACAAGAACTAAGTATGTGGAAATTCATCTTCATTTGAAGTGTGTTGGCATCGTGCATAACTAAAGAAGATAACCAGTTCGATAGTGCACTACCTCTGCAGCACGAGATCATTTCTTCGGTAAGACATCGAAATCCATTATTTTCGGAAAATATATCCAAAAGTTTGCAAATACCTTTTCTTACGCTAGTCTAATGTTCAAGTTTCTAAATAAACCTCTTTATATTTCTCCAAAGAAAAAAAAAATAAACATCTTACACCGGTTAGGTTGCTCCTAACAGGGCAAGTACATGAATAATTCTTTTAAAAAAAATCAGTGTCCTCAGCAACAAGCACAGACCAACCTTTGTGGGTACTATGTCTATAGACACATGATCTCCATCTTCAAATCTACTGATTGCTGTGAGGATGCTCGCAAATTAGTACCAGTAAGTCTGTATCTTAATTAATAACTTCTACTCCACTCGTATGGCACATTCTGATCTAAAAATCCTGCAGCTCATCTTTGAACCGATGACCCCTGAACCGCTCCCCGCTGGTGAATTGCTGGAGGTTAGGAGATTTATTAGCAACTTCTTCCTGAATCACTACATAAGGCCCACTGGTGATAATGAAGATTTCAGCATGGTTGTTCCTGAAACAATGAGTAAAGATTCAACACGAGTTAGCCGCTAAACATATACGCATGGATGCATTGTTTTCCATGTGATGAGGTCTTCGTATTTCGTACACTATGATTATGTACCGCATTTGGTGATAAATCAGTGGAATTTAGCTAGCATTTGTTCAATTGCATATTGTTGCGAATTCTGATGAATGTTCTTCCTGTGGACACTATTTGTTCAATTGCATATTGTGGCGAATTTGCTTTTTGCAGGGCAATTCAAATGCGATATTTTTGCTTTAGCCTAGCCATTGATGCGCACACGGTTCGACTAAATGAGGGTGTGCGATCCAGAACGGAAAGCACACGTCACTCATAGCGCAACCGTCGGTGATACACAACAAATCACAGATGATTTGCAGCACTTCTACGTGTGCGTAGGGGCTCCTGAACCGTTTGTGATAGCACATTATCACACACGAGAGCTTAGAGGAAACCGTGCCCAATGCTAAATGCAATCCCACTCGTAAATTGTTCAGGAAACGTGTGCGATGATTGCCATATAATACTCACGTGCGATGGGCCACATATCGCGCACAGTTTGTATGATGGCCCGTGTGCCTTAGGTACTATTTCACAAACGGTCCAATGTGAAACACCGTTTGGTTTCCCTGCGCAATTAGAAACGCTTAACTCATGAGAGACGTGGGCGATTGATCACCAATCCCAAACGTATGCCAGAATATAGTGTGTGCGATATGTTCCTGCATCGCATACGATTACATTTGGCAACACGTCTGCATCAGCACTCCCTATCCCCGACGGTTTCTGGGTCGTGTGGGAAGGACCCCCCTATCGCACACACAGGGAAGGCGACGGTTTAAAACTCTATCGCGGAAAGGGGGTAAAAACTGTTTGTATAGCAGCTCGCTGTACCAGTGATTGTAACCCCTCACACGAGGTATCCCACTATGAATAGCAACAACAAGCGGGATGTAGGGCATTACTCTCTGGAGGCCCAAACCTGGATAAACTCTGTGTGCGACCTTCGATCTGTGACTTCCAGCTACGCTAGGCACCCTACCAAGGGATCTAATGGTTTTCTACATCACTACACAGTGTAACTCCATCTTCTCCCACTCCACCCCCATCGGCATACGACGGCGTCCCCACAAGCTTCTCTTCATCTGTCTCCTCCTACCACCAAACCAGTGTGTGTTGGAGGACGACCTGGTCGTGGCACATGAGGAGGAAGACGCCCTGATAGGTACTAGCTAACTCTGCCATGTTCATCAGATGAAAATTCTGAAATCACTCAAATTTAGGGGGACTTGGGGAGTTTATTAATTCCAGATCTGAGGAAAAGAGGAGCTAGGGTTTGGCCAGCTGGAACACAACAACTTAGGGCACAACCCAATTACGAAAAAGATGGTTCACCCTCTCGGATCACTCACCTAAATAGTCCAAAAAAGGTAAAAAATTAAGAATATGACAGGGTCTTGAGCTACAGTCCCTGCGGTAAAATTTAAACTAGTATGTTGCATTGATGGTAGCCGTCCATCCGGAGATCAGCGGAAAATACGGTATCGCCCAGGCGCGAACCGGTAAGTGAAGATGGCGACCGGAAGATCGTAGATCGATGGCTCACAAGGCTTGCTACAAAATGAAATGTTACTGTTAAACTTCAAGTGTTGTCTCTGCAGGCGCAATCCTCTGTTTGACCTAATCTCTGGCCTATAAATTCCCTAATATTCCAAAACCCTCGAAATGAGACCCGAAACAATTTTATCGCCACCGCAAGCCTCTGTTCTTCCACGATCCCATCTGGAGGCCTTTTCTGGTACTCTGTCGGAGGGGGAAACCATTGGGGAGGCAATCTTCATCGACCTTGCTGCCTCCATGTGTTGGAAATATTCCCTAGAGGCAATAATATTGTATTATTATATTTCCATGTTTATAATTAAGAGTTTATATTCTATGCTATAACTGCTATGATCCTGGAATATGCGATTTAGTGGAAAATTCATATGCACGTGTGGAATGATAAACGGTAAAACCCGATTCCTAGTCTCTCCTCTAAAACTAGCTCAAGTGTTGTTGTGATCATGTTTTTCGGATCTTAGGATATCGTTAAGTGTAACGATAGTCCTAAAACAACTTTGAGAATATGACGTTGGAAGAACGATCATATTGAATTGACCCAAACTTGTTTGTTATACTTTGAGATACAATCATCACAAGTCAATCATAATAACATGGAGAGTTAACATATACTTTAGTTCCTTAGACCATGAGAGTATTGTAGTCACTTCTTACCATACGATGGACTTTGGGGTTGCTCAAACATCATCTATAACACGGTGATCATAACGACAACTTACAGGTTCATCGGAAAGTTTGACAAGGGGCTAGATAGCTCAAGAGTGGGATTTACTTCTCCGACAATGGAGAGATATTCTTAGGGCCCTCTCGGTGTGCCAGCATCCATCATTGTCTGGCCAGACACAGGTGACTAGGTCACAGGGATGCCGGTACATGTCAACGAGAAAGAAGAACAAAACCGGTAACGAGGAGACCGATATAGTGAGCATGAGATTGACTCAAGAGGATACCGAAATATCTCACCTCGGGTTTTGTGAAGTATCGCGAAGCAAAGGGAATAGCACATGATAACCAAAGGTTCACTCAAATGTCATTCGTGTACTCATAGGGATTGATGTGGATGTCCACAGTTCCTCTATCGATCATTGAACGAAAGGGGTTTCGTTCATGTCCATCTTTTACTGAACCTACAGAGTCACA
Source organism: Elymus sibiricus (assembly GCA_039707655.1). Lineage (NCBI taxonomy): Eukaryota > Viridiplantae > Streptophyta > Magnoliopsida > Poales > Poaceae > Elymus > Elymus sibiricus. The sequence continues at coordinate 200,511,426 of CM077674.1, read as the reverse complement.
AGCTTAAGGGAATCACGATGTGTTGAGTGTTAGTGGAGAAAGAGTTATGAGAAAATATTTATGAAATATTTTCATTAATATTAGAAATAGTTTTGAGCGGAACCGGAAGCGTTTCGGAGTTACCGGAAGAGTTTCGGGGTTTACCGGTAATACTAGGAATTGATTTATAGGTGGAATATGTTCCCGAAGATGTTAAATTAATAATAAAAGGCTCTAATAATTATTAGGAGGCTTTTATATTTGATTAAATATCAACGGGTCAAAGAAAATACTAAAAAGGCCAAGTAGTGAAGAGTTATTGGGCCCTACGGCCCAAAAACACTTGGGGCGCCCCCCTAGCTTGTTGGACAGGCCAGGGAAGCCAAATTGGAGGGGAATTCCCCCTCCTCTTGGCCGGCCAAAGGGGGGAGGTTTCCTTCCCCCTTGTGGCGCCCCCTCCCTCTCCTCCAGCCTATATATACTTGAGGATTTGGCACTTTGTAGACACAAGTTTTGGAGCCTCCTCTAGTTCTCCAGTTCTAGTTCTAGTTGATCCAATTAGAGCTAGATCTAATCCTCTCTAGTCCTTATAATTAGAAGCCCAGTGTGGTTCTAATCTTCTCCCTCTAATTCCCCGGCATCGGTTAACTCTGGACGGCGAAGCGCTGCCGGATCGTGAAGACTGTACGCTTGCAAACTGTGGAGAGGCCATGCTTTTGGTCTTCGGTTCAACGGATCGTTCGTGAACGGTTCGAGGGACTTCAAGTAAGATCTACACTGACTCTTATTCCGCTACAACTCGGAGTTGGTAACGATCTGATCTAAACCGTTAATGCATCTTCATAGTGTTCCTGGTTTGATCGTAGGACATTTTTTTTGTTTTCTATTACGTTTCCCAACAGTGGCATCATGAGCGGTTCTATGAGTAGATGCAGGTTTTGATCTAGATCATGTGTTGATGTGAGGTTTTGATGATCTTGCTTTGGTTCCCTCAAGTGTTGCTTCGGTTCAGTTCATTGGCGGCATGATGTAGCTTTGTACAAAGTTCTAACAATCGATCGGCTCTGACTGTCGACGATTTGCTAACAGTTCTTTGGGCTTCATCATAGTCAAGAATAGTGAACTGTCGCAAACACTAGAGGGCAATGAAGATGTTCGATCTTCATGGGGGTCATGCGCATTGACGAAGTTTAGTGTGGGGCTAGAGATTTTTAATTACGTCTCTTCCCTCACACACCCTGAAAGTTAATCTAGCATCAAGAATTATCGCCTTGATGGTGGACGTAGGTAGCTAGAGTTCTCCGGGAACCATAGAAGCCACATAATTAAAATTTGCCGAACCAATTAGATGACGTCTAACTTGGTTTTGCAGGATGCATGTGATGTGGTGTAGCCTTCGTCATGATAATGAGTTTATGTATGAGATGGTTATATGATGTAATGTTAAGTGACCTGCGCATCACAGTACGGCATGATGGCTGAAGCCAAGGAATTATCACTTTAATCACCTGCATGTCAACCTTGTTATTTTATTTTATCGACAGGAGCGACGGACGTGCGACGGAGGACCCCGGAGCAAGGTGGCTTCACCAGGCGCATGATATCATGGTGGTGGCTATGGCATCAGCTCGGAGTACTTTCATGAAGACCTTGGAGGATCATGAAGACATCCCCAGCGCCATGGGCTATACCATATTGTGATATTATGAATTTCTTGAGATGTTTATCCCTTTTTGATTGCACCTTTTGATTGCGCAGTAGTCAATTATTTGAGTGATCTCTCACTGAAAATATCAAGTTGTTAGTGCTCCCAGTGTAGCAACCATCTATAACACGTAGCTTTTTGGGGTACGTCATGTCAACATGAGTATGAATGGATTGTGAGGTGTAAGGTAGGTGAAGGTCAGACCTCACAGCGGAAACACTCAGTTGTCTTGAAGTTCTAGCAGGATCGTCCTGAGCTCGGATCACAAAGCATCTAAAGATGAACAAGTCACATGGAGATGTGATCGGCAAGTTGGCCTACCGGTTGAATTTCACGTCATCAGTGATGTCCACAGTAATGTCTGTGAATAAGATCAGGGTCTTGAATCACTTAAAATCAATTACGAGAGATATTTATTTGAGTGGGAGCACAATTATGATTTAATTATGTTTAATCACTAGTGCAATTAATTATGAACATTGTCTATGTATAGTTTGCATTATGGTTGTAGAATAATGGCTCACGGTTCCACCATTCCTGTTGAATTTGATTAGCTGTTATTATTATCTGGTTGAATCTTCATGATTGGTAAACGTAATGAGAGGATCGTCCTCTAGAGTGTTGAGAAGGATTTTGTCCTATTGCATGCTTTCAATACTCTCCCACAGAGGCCGTGGATGATGAGACTCACGTCTTTCGACCCAAAAGGCTAGAATCCTATTACGGTCTATTTGCTTCCAAGAAACCCAAACTTCAAGATGTTTGGGATAGTCTTGTGATATTCTTGGAACTGGAAATTGTTTTTCAGAAACAAACAAATGCTAAAAGATACCCAAATGATAAGTACCACACGTGTGGCACGAAGCAACATGGTCCAAATGCCCCCATTACCATCCATCTTGCCACATCAAACAGATGACATCAGCGGAATCTTTTTTGGTCTTTCGGACTTAAATTTTTTATCTCTTAAATAAAAAATCTGATTAAAAATCCGTTTTCATCATTAAATCCATTTCGACGAGATCTTTAAAAATAGATCCCATATTGATATGTTTCGACGACTTTTTTTTGGGCCAAAAGTTGCGATGATGTTTACACTGAAGTTACCATAGTGTTTACACTAAAGTTGCCATGATATGTTTCATCTAGTTTTTTCTTCTGGATTTAAAGCTACCATTGTATTTCACCTACTTTTCACGGCAAATTTTATTAATTGACCATGGCAATTTTTAGTAATTAACCACAACAAATTTAATTCATGGATCATGGCAATTTTTAGTAATTCATCATGGCAAATTTAGTTTATAGATCATGGCAATTTTAGTATTTTGCCCATGGCAATTCTAGTTTTTTGACCATGAAAATTATTTTTTGTATGAATCATGGCAAATTTTAGTGCATGTATCATGGGAAATTTAAGTAATTAACCATGGCAATTTAGTTTATGGTTCATAACAAATTTGAGTCATTGACCATGCATTTTTAAAGTAATTGACGATGAATTTCTTTTTAATTATGAACCATGTCAAAATTATTTCATAGATCATGGCAAATTTTAGTAATTCACCATGGCAAGTTTAGTTTCTTATTTCCCCTTTTTATAACATGTTAAAATTTACATTAAACTTAGAAGAAAAAGTAGTTGAAACATATCATGGCAACTTCAGTGTAAACATCATGGCAATTTATATGCAATAGACATGGCAACTTTTAACAAAAACAGTCATCAAAACATATCGATATGATATCTAGTTTCAAAGATCTTGTCGTCATGGATTTAATGGTGAAAACGGTTATTCAATTAGATTTTTCATTTAAGAGATAAAACATTTTAAAAATTGAAAACCCAAAAGATACCCACTGACATCATTTGTGCATGCATGAAGTGATGTGGCGATCTGTGGTGATGGGGGCGTGTGGTGCAAGTTCCTTAGCACCACACGTGTGGTACTTATCAGGGTCCAAAAGATATGTGATATCTAAAGAAGTCTTTGCTTGCAAGTTCTAGTGAAGTGTTCAACTATGTTTAAGACTGAAATGCGTAGGATACGGAAGAACACCAGTCATGTGTTGATGGTGAGAACTGATACGTCTCCGATGTATCTATAATTTTTGATTGTTTCATGCTATTATTATACCAATCCTACATACTTTATATGTAATTTTATATCATTTTTGGGAACTAACCTATTAACTCAGTGCCTAGTGCCAGTTCCTGTTTTTGCCTATTTTATTGTTTTAGGGAAAAACTATACCAAACGAAGTCCAAACACGATGAAACTTTACGGTGATTTTTTCTAGACCAGAAGGGACCCTAGAAGCTTTGGGGGGAGGCCATCAGATGTACGGGAGAGCCACAAGCTCACACGGCACGCCCCAGGGGGGCGCGCCACCTGAGCTTGTAGCCCCCCTCCCCCGTAAACCCTCCTGACCTAATTCCACTTCTATAAATTCCCATAAATCCGAAAAACAACGAAGAGCCACCCAAAACAATTTTTTCGCCGCCGCAAGCTTCTGTTCTTCCGCGATCCCATCTGGAGGCCTTTTCTGATATTCTGCCGAAGGGGGAATCAAACACGGAGGTCTTCTACATCAACCTTGCTGCACCTCCGATGATGTGTGAGTAGTCCACCACAGACGTACGGTTCCATAGTGATTAGCTAGATGGCTTTCTATCTCTCTCTCTCTCTCTCTCATTGATGTTTAATACAATGTTCTCTCGGAGATCGGTCCAATGTAATCTTCTTTTGCGGTGTGTTTGTTGGGATCCGATGAATTGTGGGTTTATGATTAGATTATTTATTGAAAGTAATTGAGTTATATTCTGAGCTTTATTATGTATGATTGTTATAGCTATGTAATGCTTTCCGATCTATGAGTTTTCTGTGGCCAAGTTGATGATTAGGTCTTCAGTGGAAGTGGTGCATAGTAGTAGGTTCAATCTTGCGGTGTCCTCGCCTAGTGACAGAAGGGGTAGCAAGGCACGTATTTGTATTGTTGCTACTAAGTAGAAAACGATGGGGTTTAATCATATTGCTTGGTTTTATTCTATCTACATTATGTCATCTTGCTTAAAGCGTTACTTCGTTTGTCATGAACTTAATACCATAGATGCAGGTAGGAGTCGGTCGATTGGTGGAGTAGTAGTAGTAGATGCAGGCATAAGTCGGTCTACTTGTCACTGACGTAATGCCTATATACATGATCATGCCATGAATAACGTCATAACTATGAGCTTTTCTATCAATTGCCCAACTGTAATTTGTCTACCCACCTGTCGGTGTAAAAACCGGCAGACCTCGGGGTAGGGGGTCCCGAGCTGCGGATCTCGGATCGATGGTAATAGAGACAATGGAGACGATGTTTACCCAGGTTCGGGCCCTCTTAATGGAGGTAAAACCTACGTCCTACTTTTGTTATATTGATAAAGATGTATCGAGTACAGAGTTGATCTACCTCGAGATCGTAATATGAGTCTAACTTCTATGGCTAGGTAAGCAATGTTGCGTTGATGTCCCCCTTACGGACTAAACCCCATGGCTTATATACACGCCAGATAGGGCACCTTGGGTTACAATGTCGGTATCTAGGAATAAGGCGGCTGGACGAATCTTGAAGTGTACTACAAGTCTTCGGTAGAGACAGCGCCGACCACGCCTCCCATGTACAGTCTTCGGAGTCCATCTTGGTCACGTACGGGGGTACATTGGCCCAACCGAGGAGACAGGTTGGCCCGGTTAGTACCCCCTAATCCAGGACACCGTCACTAGCCCCTGAACTGGTCTTCGATGCCGAAGTCGTCATTCTTTACATTCCGGAGTCTTGGTTCGACAGACAAGTTCCCGTGCTTTTATTCTCCGAACAGAGTTAAAGACCTCGGCCGACCTTTAGAATTCGCCGAGAGCTCAATATCAGATGTTGAAACTTGTGCCGCTTAGGGAGTTGGGCCCCTTTATGGGAAAAACGTCGAAGCGTCAGCCCTTTTTGCCCTTACTTAATAGACGCTTGACCCTTGCTTGTGGCTGTGCGCCCTTGCAACCGCAGCGAGAAATTCCCCCTTCCTCAAGCCCCAGCTTAGGAGCCCCAAAAAATGGTGAGCGGCGAGGGATCGTCAAGGCATCCTCACGGCCCAGATAGGGGGGACTGGGGGAGCTACTCCGTCGCGCGCCTTCAATTAGAGCGTTTGGCGACGCAGGGATACCTGCCGGATGCGGATCTAGCCGCTACCCACCCCGGACTAACATCCACCGATGGTCAAGCCCACGCCGAAAATTACCCCTCGCCACAGGGGGACGAGCGAGTATGCTTCGTACCTTTCCTCCTCCGCGGCTTAGGGTTCCCAATCCACCCATTCCTCCGCAGCTTGCTGGAGTTCTACGGGTTATAGCTACATCATCTCTCTCCGAATTCGGTGCTACATATCGCGGGGTTTGTTGCGCTCTGCGAGCTGCACCTCGACTGTCAGGCGCACTTCGGGTTATGGCGGAAGTTCTTCTGCATCGTGCCCCGCTCTTCGACCGACAAGCTATTCGAGGTCGAAGGAGCCGAAGTCTGCCGAATCGACAAGACTGGCTATCCAGCGGGAACACCTCGGGAGGAGGACGATTACTGGCCTTCCGAGTGGTTCTATATCACCGACGTCCTGTTGTACGAGCCAGTCCGGCCAGGCCTTCCACCCTTCTCCTTAGATCCACCAAGGAAGCGTTACAGCTGGAGGCCACTGAGTTCGGCTCGAGAGGAAGACGAAGCCGTGACTAGGCTAGCGGCCAAGGTGAAGCTCCTGTCAAGCGCGGGTCTCATCATCATCGATGTGATGGCGGTGGCTCTAGACCGAAGAGTCCAGCCTCTTCGGCAGCGCCAGCATTTATTGTGCGAGTATAACGGGTCTGAGGATGCCTCTCGATCCCTCAAGGGGGCTTTTATGGACCAAATGACCCTCGGAGCTGTGCTAGCCAGCATGTACCGAGGGTCAGCCGAGGAGTTTGCTAAGCGCCAATTCCAGGACGGGTTGTCGTACTACAACCCTGCCGACATTGTAAGTCTTCATTTTGGGTTTTCCTGTTTCACCTCGGGATCCTTATCATTAATCCGTTATATATTGGTTGAACAGTGGTGGAGGCGTTGGCTTGAAGGGGTGAGCAGTCCGGCTCCAGAGCCGGAGTTGCATAGCCGTGTAGAAGATCCTCTCTACCACGAGGACGAAGACCTGGGGCTTATCTATGAAGGGAGGAGTTTTTTCCTGGAGAGCCTTGACGGCTCCAAGGTAGCGGTCGTCCCTGATACGCCGGGGGCAAGACCAGCCTTATCGGTAACTCTCCCTTCCTCTAAGCGAAAGAGAGCCCCTCGTCCCCCAGTCTCCAATCTTCTGACTTCTCCTCCAAAGGGGCGGCACTCCCAACGCCTCCGCAGAGAGGCGGCTCCACCGGAAAGGGCACGGCCAGAGGTTCAAGAAGCTCCGTCCAAGGTTGCGAAGGCAAACGAGAGTGCTCCATCCGTAATAGGTAATATTTTAGCTCCATGTCATAGAAAAGACACTTCGGGTTCTAACACTGCCAATTATTTGCAGACAACCTCCACTTTCCACCGCACACACGGAGGCCGAGGAAGGTACGGTCCCGCCCAAGGAAGCAGAGGTCCAAAATCCTGCAAGGGTTGACCCCGGAGCCGCCCAGCCCGAGGACTCAGCGACATCGGCCACTCCGTCCAAAATTCAATGCGCCGCGAATTATCGCCGGCGAAAGGCTTCCTTGAATAATCCGGCCTTTTCGGACAGGGAGCTTAAGGCTCTCAGCGTAGTGGACGCATACCTCGGGGCGACCCGAGGTGCCTTTGACGAGTCGCTAGATGTACTGTTGCGAGGGCTGCGGGTAAGGTTTTCAAAGACGAATATGACTACCAATTATAGTAGGAGCCCCTAAGGCTTGATACGAGCCCCTGGGGTCTAATCAAGACTTGAATGCTAACCCACAATCGTTGTCATAACAGGAAGCTCGCTTGAAGAACGAACAATTGACCTCGGCGTTAGACCAAACAAAGGTGCAGCTTGACGCGGCATTGTCCGAGGTTGAGCAGGTGAAGAAATTCACCAGAGAGGCGCACGGTAAGCGCTTACTCCTTGAAGTGGGTAACGTCAAAAAAACAGAGCTGACGCCTAGCATCGCTTGTAGCAGCGGAAGCCCTGGGCCATCTTGAAAGAGATCTGAAGCAGGCCCGTGAAGATCTGGCATATGCTGAAGTGCAACGCCAGGCAAGTCAACATGTGGGCAACGTGAATGCGCTTAGGGCTGAAAACGCCCGGTAGGCCCAGGAAATTGAGAGCTTAAAAACTCGCCTGGCTGCTGCAGAGGCAAAGAATCGGCAAGGAGACGATATGATTTATGGTAAGTTAGAAAATACGAAAAACATTTGTCATGCAAGTTGTCCAAGGAAATTTGTCATTCGAAATGTGTTGATGTTTGACAGTGTGCTTAACTGGCCTTCCTCCGGAGTCGCGGGGTCCGATGTCCGAAGACATGAGCAGTCGTCTATCTGAGGTGCATGAAGGAGCGCGGAAAGCGATGAAGGATGTGCACCAGGCGTTATGGCCCGAGGTGACGCCAGTCCCCGAGGACATGGCCACGCTGGCCGAACGTCTTAAGAGAGCTCGGCGCCGGATCCAAGCGTGGAAAGTATCAGCTTGCCGAGAAGGTGCCAGAGAGGCCTGGGCCATGGTGAAGACCCATTACACCGGTGTGAGGACAACGGAATTAGCAGAGGTAGGACCCCTGGGGCCGGATGGGGAAGAGATCCCTACCAGCCAGGCATATGATAGTGTAATGCCCGCCGCACGATTCTCGCAAAAGGATTGCGCATTAGACACCTTAATAGATGGGTTAGACCGCGCGTGAAAATTGTTGTATGACTTTATGTACCGAGGTATTCTATGTCAAATTTTTCCGCCCGTTTAGCCGAACTCTGTCAGCCAGCCTTCGGCTTCCGCCTCCTCGGACAAAGTCCGAGGAGTGTCCCATACTACTGGCCGAGGTTATCGAACCAGATGCTTCAAGGGACCAGGCAATCGGGCAATGCGGCTCGAAAGACAAGAGGGTAACGGAAGGTTATGTTATATTACTATTTAACGTAAGAAACATCTTCCAAGGAAAATAGTTCTTCCAACAGTTCCTTTCCGCGGGTTAATGTGTCGAACACGCCCGTCTGAAGATAGATGACCTCGGGGGTAAAGCCCCTGGTCGGGGTTTGAAAAGACCCTTGCCACGTTAGTCCTATGTCATAGCCGACCAATACGCATTATAAGAATGCTAGCTTTCGGCTTTATCCGTCTGAGGTACTACACCGGTTGACCCGGGAGTAACAATCACAGCGGTGCTCCCTTTGCCCCCTAGCCGAAATAGCGGAAATGTAAGGGGCAAGCATAGGAGCCGGGCAACCCAGCTTGGCCAAATCTTAAAGCGAATCGATGCATATAGTGGCTCGAGAGACAATAGTACATAAGGGGCGGAATAGCTATTGTTTTGAGAAGAACAAGCTGGATTGTCCTCGGGGTCATAAAAGAACTTTCCGAGGGGAGAAGATAAGAAAGAAAAAAAGCTAAATCGAAAGAAAATGCACAAGTTATTTACACAGACCGTATAATTGAATTCAGTCATAGAAGCGTCGGAGAAGCGCCGTGTTCCACGGGTGGGGCTCTAATCGGCCGTCCTCTGGATCTCGGATTCGATAAGCTCCTCCGATGAGCACTTGGTCAATGATGAATGGTCCGTCCCATCTAGGGGAGAGCTTGTGTTTTTGTTTTTCGGGGTGCAGTCTCATTACGAGATCCCCGACGTTGAATTCTTTGGCATGGACCTCTCTACCGTGGTAGCGTCGTGCCTGCTGTTGATAAATAGCTGAACGAGCCCGTGCGACGTTGCGCTCTTCCTCGAGAGCGTCTAAGGCGTCTTGCCAATCGAGTTCGGCCTCCAATTCCTTGTACATGCGCACCCGAGGTGCGTCATGTATGATGTCGCAAGGGAGGACCGCTTCGGCGCCATACACCATAAAAAATGGAGTATACCCGGTGGACCGGTTTGGTGTTGTACGCAAGCCCCATAAGACGGAATCAAGTTCGTCAACCCATTTGCAATCGGCTTTTTTAAGGGAGCGAACTAGCCGGGGCTTAATTCCACTAAGGATAAGCCCGTTGGCTCGCTCCACCTGCCCATTAGACTGCGGATGATAGACGGACGCGTAGTCGAGCTTAATGCCCATTTTCTTACACTATGCCTTAACCTCTTTAGCCGCGAAGTTGGTTCCGTTGTCTGTGATCAGACTGTGGGGGACACCGTAACGATGGACTACCCCCGAAATGAATCCGATGACCTGGACGGCCTCGGCCGAGGTGACCGGCTTTGCTTCGATCCACTTGGTGAATTTGTCTACCATAACGAGTAGGTATTTATTTTTGTTTGATCCACCCTTGAGTGGCCCAACCATATCGAGCCCCCAGACCGCAAAGGGCCATGTAATGGGAATGGTGCGCAGAGCCGTGGGGGGCATGTGGCTCTGCTTTGCGAATACCTGGCAGCCTGGGCAACGCTTTACTAATGCCGAGGCATCGGCGCTTGCCGTTGGCCAGTAGAAGCCGGCGCGAAAAGCCTTGCTGACCAGGGTTCGAGCAGCGGCGTGATGTCCGCTCATGCCGGAGTGTATCTCGCGAAGTACGAGTTGTCCTTCTTCCTCGGATATGCATCTCTGGAGGACGCCTGTTGTACTCATTTTATAAAGTTCCCCTTCATGAACCTTGTAGGCTTTAGACTGCCTTACGATCCGACGGGAGTCGGCTTGGTTATCAGGGAGTTCTTTTCGAAGTAGGTATGTAAGGAGCGACTCAGTCCATGGTGCGATCACTGCCATGACGTCATGCGCCGAATCCATTTTCCGGATCATGGACCCGCCTATGATACCATCGTCCTTTTCGGGCGGGGACTGTTGCCCGACATCGGTTGAGTTCGATGTTCCTGTGCTGTCTTGCCAGACTACGGAGGGCTTAAAAAGCCGCTCGAGGAAGGTGTTTTCGGGAACCTTGTCCCGCTTCGCGCCCAGCCGGGCGAGTATGTCTGCGGCCTGATTGCTATCTCGGGGTATATGGTGAAATTCCATCCCCTCGAATCTGGCCGAGATCTTTAGGACGACATTTCGGTAGGCTGTCATCTTGGGGTCTTTGGCATCGAACTCGCCATTGATTTGCGAAATGGCGAGGTTCGAATCACCTCGGACCTCGAGGCGTTTAACGCCCATGGAGACTGCTATCCGAAGTGCGTGTAAGAGGGCTTCATATTCGGCCGCGTTATTGGAGTCTGTGTACATGATTTGCAGTACATATCGAATGTTATCTCCCGTGGGGGACGTGAGTACCACGCCGGCCCCTAGGCCGGCAAGCATTTTGGAGCCATCAAAATACATCGTCCAATGCGAGTAGGTACTGTACTCACGAGGGAGTTCGGCTTCGGTCCTTTCGGCCACGAAGTCTGCCAACACCTGGGATTTGATTGCCCGGCGTGGTTTATAGATAATTTCGAAAGGCAGGAGCTATATAGCCCATTTGGCGACGCGCCCCGTCGCATCTCTATTATTGATTATGTCACTTAACGGGACGTCGGATGCCACGGTCACCGCGCACTCTTGAAAGTAGTGTCGAAGCTTTCGTGATGCCATGAAGACTGCGTACGCTATCTTTTGATAGTGAGGGTAACGTGTCTTACAGGGGGTTAAGACCTCGGACACGTAGTATACGGGTTTCTGGACTTGGAACTTATGACCTTCCATGTCTCGTTCGACCACGAGGACTGCGCTAACCACCTGGTTTGTAGCCGAGATGTATAATATCATTGGTTCGCAAACGCCTGGTGCTGCCAGGATTGGGTTGGTGGCGAGGAGGGCCTTGATGTCTTCCAGGGCCGCCGCAGCCTCCTTGGTCCATTTGAACGTTTTAGTCTGCTTTAACAGCCTGTACAATGGTAAAGCTTTTTCTCCAAGCCGTGATATAAAATGACTTAGGGTTGCTACGCAGCCTGCTAGCTTTTGTACATGTTTGAGCTCTATAGGGATCTCTAAGCGATCCAGGGCTCGAATTTTGGTTGGATTGGCCTCAATTCCTCGGCTAGATACAATAAAACCGAGGAGTTTGCCAGCCGGGACCCCGAAGACGCATTTTTCGGGGTTGATTTTTATTGATATTCCCGTAGGCTGGCGAATGTATCGCGGAGGTTGTCCACCAGCTGGTCGACGCGTTTAGTTTTGACAAGCACGTCGTCTACGTAGGCCTCCACAGTTTTTCCGATGTGTTTTGCCAGGCATGTTTGAATCATACGCTGGTACGTAGCGCCAACGTTGTTTAGTCCGAAGGGCATCGTATTGAAGCAAAACGGTCCGTAGGGCGTAATAAATGTTGTTGCTGCCTGGTCCGATTCCTTCATTTTTATTTGATGATACCCTGAATAGGCATCTAGGAAGCACAATGCGTCGTGGCCCGCAGTGGCGTCCACAATTTGGTCAATACGGGGTAGGGGAAAGGGGTCTTTAGGGCAAGCTTTGTTGAGGTCTTTAAAATCGATGAACAACCGCCAGGACCTATCTTTTTTTGGTACCATGACCAAATTGGCTAGCCAGTCGGGGTGTTTTATATCCTTGATGAATCCTGCCTCCAGTAGCTTTGCCAGGTCCTCGCCCATTGCTTGATGCTTGGGCTCGGAAAAACGCCGAAGTGTTTGTTTAACGGGCTTATAGCCTGCCAGTATGTTTAGGCTGTGCTCTGCGAGCCTACGGGGTATCCCAGGCATGTCAGAGGGGTGCCAGGCGAATATGTCCCAGTTTTCCCTAAGGAAAGCGCGTAGGGCTTCGGCAACCTATGGGTCGAGGTTAGCCCCTATGGACGCCATTTTAGCGGGGTCCGTGGGGTGAACTTGGAATTTGATAATCTCGTCGGCCGGCTTGAAAGAAGTAGGTTTTGATCTTTTGTCGAGGATGACATCGTCCCGGTCGACTTCGGCGCGTAGTGCGGTTAATTCTTCAGCCGCGAAGGTTTCGGCCAGGGTCTCGAGGGCGAGGGACGCCGTTTTATTATCAGCTTTGAGCGCTCTGTCAGGATCCCTCGAAATGGTAATGATCCCTTTTGGGCCTCGGTTCTATGCGTGTTTTATCAATGTGCATTTTATCCAGAGTGTCTTTATATATCAAATTCAGGCTGCTGCCTCCGTCCATCAGGACTTTATGGAGGCGGCAGCGGTCCACGATGGGATCGAGGACCAGCGCGGCGAGGCACCTGTCCAGGGTAGACTTCGGCTGATCATTCTGAGTGAAGGAGATCGGCGTGTCTATCCACGCATCCCGAGGCGATACCTGCCGGAGGGCGTTAACTTCCTGTAAGGCCCGTTTGCACTAGTTTTTAGATGTAAATGTCTCATAAATCATTAAGACCTTGTCTTTGTCCGAGGTCCGTCCAGAGTGGCTGGAGGTGTCCGCCAAGAGGGCGGGCCCCCCTTTGGCCACCTGCCTTAGCACCCAATAGTCTCGAAGGCTGTGGGTTGGGTAGGAGTTAACTAATACGGCGTGGATCGGGCATGGTTTACCCAGAAAGCCATCCAGGTCCATTCCGAGGTGATCGGAGGTTTTCCTCTTCTTCCAGGGTCGATCACCCGAGGTGTTGCATTTGTTATTTTCGCGCCGAGGTGCCGACCGGTCGCGTTCCGGGTAGTCCTCACAGATCGAGTCTGTGTCCTCCTTGGTTCGCCAGGTATCTTCAATGGCGCAAAATCGCGCTACCAAGTTGGTTAATTCAGGGAGTGTTCGGACGCAACGGCGGGCGAGGGCGTTCAAGACGCCTTTATCCTTGCATCCATGCTCGAAAGCAGCGATTATATCACAGTCTTGGTACTCTAGTATATTGCTCTTGACGATCAAGAACCTGGCCCAGTATTGCCGAATCGGCTCACCAGGGATCTGCCGTACGTAAGCTAAGTCCCAGATGTCGGATGGGCCGGAGCTGTCGGGGCAATATTCTACACAAGAGGTGAGCGGACTAGACCCGGTCTCTAAAGACCGCGGGCTGAAGACCTCGTCCCGTTCACCCGACGGTGGATCCATAGTTATCGGTTTAGCCGATTCGATCTGGGAGTCGGCCATTAGTGGGTCGCCGCCCGATCCGCTCTCCAGGAAGTATCTTACCCCCTCATCGGCGAGGGGGGCCTTTGTTGGAGCCTGAGAAGGGTCACGATTCGCTTCCACGTTACATGGAGGCGTCTGCGAGACCAAAGTTTCACATGTGGAGACATGCTCCGAAGGTTTAAAGCCGTTGACTGGCGATCCCATCGATCCCTCCGGTGATCTCGCAGCGGAACTCTCAATGAAAGCACCAGTGTCGGTGTAAAAACCGGCAGACCTCGGGGTAGGGGGTCCTGAGCCGCGGATCTCGGATCGATGGTAACAGAGACAATGGAGACGATGTTTACCCAGGTTTAGGCCCTCTTAATGGAGGTAAAAGCCTATGTCCTGCTTCTGTTATATTGATAAAGATGTATCGAGTACAGAGTTGATCTACCTCGAGATCGTAATATGAGTCTAAATTCTATGGCTAGGTAAGCAATGTTGCGTTGATGTCCCCCTTACGGACTAAACCCCATGGCTTATATACACGCCAGATATGGCACCTAGGGTTACAATGTCGGTATCTAGGAATAAGGCGACTGGACGAATCTTGAAGTGTACTACAAGTCTTCGGTAGAGATAGCGCCAACCATGCCTCCCATGTACAGTCTCTAGAGTCCATCTTGGTCACGTACGGGGGTACATTGGCCCAACCGAGGAGACAGGTCGGCCCGGTTAGTACCCACTAATCCAGGACACCGTCACCACCGTATGCTATTTTTATGAGAGAGATGCCTCTAGTGAAAACTATGGCCCCCGGGTCTATTTTAATCATATTACAAAAACCAAAAATACCTTGCTGCAATTTATTTACTTTTATTTTTCTTTGCAATTTATTTATGTACCACTACCAGATTTTATCCTTGCAATTAACGAGTACAAGGGGATTGACAACCCTCTTGCCCGCGTTGGGTGCAAGTATTTGCTCTTGTGTGTGCATGTACTGTTGACGGGTGTTTGCGTGGTTCTCCTATTGGTTTGATAACCTTGGTTCTCTATTGAGGGAAATACTTATCCACTACTATATATATTGCTTCACCCTTCCTCTTCGGGGAAAATCCCAACGCAGCTCACAAGTAGCACAAAGAATTTCTGGAGCCGTTGCCGGGGAGACATCATCAAACACTTACAGGTCCCTACATACACATTATCATTTACTTGTTCTACTTTTTATTTGCTTTTTATTAGTCTCATTAAAAAAGTCAAAAATACCAAAAATATGTGTCTTTGTGTTGACATGTGCCTCCTATGTGCTTGCATCTTTGCTTGCTAAAATATGGATCACCATAGAATTTTCTACTTGGGTCAACTTCGATCCATTTGTGCTCGTGCTGAAACCTCAACTAGCTTAGTTGAGGGAAAATCATTAGATGAGCATGCTTATTTTGTGCGTCACCGCTTGTCTAAAAAGGGGAGACACTTATGGGATCAAATACCTAGATTTCAATGCTATGCTTTGAATTTATGCGAAATACTTGATTTTACTTGTTGCTATGAGAACACTAAAAAACACCTTCCCTTCCAATGTGAGTTTAATGATAATAAAATCTTATCTTCTTATGCCAAGGGTGTTTATAGTTATTATGATATTGAACAAATTGAAGAATTTGTCGCTTATAAGGGTGCCTATGAACTTGCTACTTTGATTGAAAAGTATGACGCCCCTCTTTACAAATCTGAAAATTTTGCCATACTTAGATTGCTATGAAAATTGTGATTCTAATGCCTATATTAAAGATTATATTAAGAAAATCTCCGCTGTCCAAGAAGAGATTGATAATTTGCTGGAATCTATAGACGATTGTTATGATCCCATTGATTCGATTGAAATATCCCCTCTTGATGAAAGTGATGCGTGTTGATCTTATGGCCATGATGCCAATATTAATGATGCTTATGGAGATGAACTTGCTATAGTTCCTTATGTTAAAAACAAAATTATTGCTATTGCACCCACACTTGATAGTCCTATTATCTTTTTGAATTCTCCCAATAACACTATGTCAGAGAAGTTTGCACTTATTAAGGATTATATTGATGGGTCGCGTCTCACCATTATACATGATGATTTTAATGGATATAATATGCATGTGCTTGCTTCCCCTACTTGCAATTATTATGTGTCGTGTGTATGACAATCTTTGGACTCAACAAGATCCCTTTGCGGCTCGACTGTGGGAATTAACATATACAAAGAGCAGATCCAACGATGCAAGCACACAAGGTTTACCCAGGTTCGGTCCGCCGTGAGGCGTAAAACCCTACTCCTGCTTTGGTGGATTATATGTGGAAACTCAAGTTACAAGAGAGCGTAGCTTGCCAGCAAGGTGTGCGGGAAGTGCAGCTACTTAGTGTAATTGAGCAAAGTGTTGACCTTTGTAAAGGTTGCCATGGGCCTCCTTTTATAGATGAAAAGGGGTCACCACAGTGGCAAAATAGTAATTAAATGAGGTGAATAGTGGCTACAGTGCTAAATACCTAACTCTAATGGGTTAGGACAAAAGCATTTATTGCACCGTTAGGTGTCACGTTGGGTGAACGCCGGCAAGGAAGTGCCTCTCCTTCTGTGCCGTCGGCCCAACTACCTTCTATTACTTTGACACGCTCCAGGGACGGGTGATGGTGTCCTAGACCAGGGGATACTAACCTAGTCAGCCCATATTCCTCGGGCTGGGCCTGTGGGCCCTCATTCTCCTTAAGATGGAGTCCGGAAGCCGTGCGCTAGGGACAAGATCGGGACTACATCTGCCGAAGACTTGACGTATTCTCCAAGACTCCTCCTGCCGCCTCCAGGCCAAGATACCGACCTTGTGACCCTAGATACCCTACCTGGCATGTATATAAGCCAAAGGGTTTAGCCCTTAGAAGGGACTTCAACACAATATCATTCACCTAGCCCTAGAACTAGAACATATCTTACGATCTCGAGGTAGATCAACTCTGTACTTGATACATCTCCATTGATATAAACAAGAGCAGGACGTAGGGTTTTACCTCCATCAAGAGGGCCCGAACCTGGGTAAACATCGTCTCCTTGTTCCTATTACCATCTGTCCGAGATCCACAGCTCGGGACCCCCTACCCCGAGGTCTGCCGGTTTTTACACCGACACTGGTGCTTTCATTGAGAGTTCCGCTGTGAGATCAAAAAAGGGTCGATGGGATCATCGGCTTACGACTCCAATTTGACGGGCACGATTACCGCGCCTGAAGCTTCTGTCGCAAAAGCACCCTTCCTTCTCCTTGGATCAGAAGTGATCCATGACTCCTCACCAGCTCCGGTCGAATCCCCTTTCAAGGGCAAAGGGCCGAAGTACTTCTTGGAAAGTGATTCAGACGGCGACCGGCTAGACGCGGCCGATGAACCTGATCTTCGAATCAGTCCGGCTGGTCCGACGGCCATAGGCCTGCCACGGGATAAAGATGCCAGGGCTTCGAACCCATGATCCGTAGAGATTGAAGACCACTCACCCACTTCCCACATCGAGTATTGCCCCGATTATTTGGGGCCACCAGATGTTTGGGATCTAGCCTACGTGCAACAATTCCCCGACGAATCAATCCGACAGTTCTGGGCCAGGTTCTTGTCGGCCAAGAACAAGATACCAAACTACCAGGACTCGGATATAATAACAGCTTTTCAGCGCGGATGCAAGGATAAAGGCATCTCAAACGCCCTCGCCCGCCGCTGTATACAAACCCTCCCGGAGTTGTCCGACTTGGTGTCCAGGTTCTGCACCATCGAAGATGCTTGGATTGCCAGGAAAAGCACATATTTGATCTGTGAACACAAGTTAAAACGTGAGAGGCCCACACCTCGACGCGCACCCCGCACGGGGACCGTACCGACCGAGCGACCTCGGAAAAAGAAGAAGACCTCTGGCCTCACCGGGACCACCCTTGATGGTCTCCTGGATAAACCATGTCCGATACATGCTATTTTGCTTAATTCTTACCTGACTCATAGCCTTCGCGACTGTTGGGTGGTGAGGCAAGTGGTGACAAGAGGACCTGCCCTCCTTGTAGGCACCCCCTATCACGCAGAAGAATCCTCGGACAAGGACGAGGTCATGATGATCTATGAGACCTTTACATCCAACAACCAACGCAAGCGGGCCCTGCGAGAAATCAATTCTATCCGCTAGGTACCAACTCGGGGCGTGTGGATAGACACGCCCATCACCTTCGATCATAAAGATCAGCTGAGGTCGACCCCGAACAGGTGTCCCGCCGCCCTGGTCCTCGACCCAATTGTGGGCAGCTGCCGTCTCCGAAAAGTATTAATGGACGGGGGCAGCAGCTTAAACCTAATATATGCAGACACTCTGGACAGGATGCAAATCGATAAATCGCGCATCGAACAGAGTAGCACCACTTTTAAAGGCATCATACCTGGGCGAGAATCACGCTGCAGTGGAAAAATAACCTTGGATGTGGTCTTCAGACCCCGGATAATTACTGATCCGAAGAAATCACGTTCCACATCGCCCCTTTTAGGAGCGGATATCACGCCCTCCTGGGACGGGACGCCTTCTCCAAATTTCAAGCAGTACCACACTACGGCTACATGAAGCTCAAAATGCTGGGCCCAAACGGGATAATTACTGCTTCGAGCGACCCCGACAGAGCACTCAAAGCCGAGAACAAAACGGCGTCACTTGCCCTCGAATCTTTGTCCGAGCCCCTGCGGCCGAGGAACTGAGCACATTACGAGCCAAAGTCGTCCGAGATGATGTCATCCTCGGCAAACGGCCGAAGTCCAGCTCGTTCAAGCCGGCTGATGAAATAGTCAAATTCCAAGTACACCCCACGGACCCAACTAAAATGGCGTCCATAGGGGCAAACCTCGATCCAGAGATTGACGAGGCTCTACGTAGTTTCCTTAAGGAAAATTGGGATATATTCAGCTGGCACCCTTCGGACAAGCCGGGGATACCCCGCAAGCTTGCGGAACACAGCCTAAACATATTGAAAGGCTACAAACCCGTCAAACAAACACTTCGGCGCTTCTCTGAACCCAAGCATCAAGCAATGGGCAAGGAACTGGCCAAATTATTGGAAGCCGGATTCATCCGAGACATAAAATACCCCGATTGGCATGCCAATTTGGTCATGGTACCAAAGAAGGATAAGTCCTGGCGCCCGTGCATCGGTTTTAAAGACCTCAATAAAGCATGCCCCAAGGACCCCTTCCCCTTACCGCGAATTGACCAAATTGTGGATGCCACAGCCGGGCACGATTCGTTGTGATTCTTGGATGCCTACTCAGGATATCATCAAATTAAGATGAAAGAATCTGACCAGGTAGCAACAACATTCATCACACCTTACGGGCCGTTTTGCTTCAATATGATGCCCTTTGGACTAAAGAACGCCGACGCCACATACCAGCACATGATTCAATCATGCTTGGAGAAACACATCGAGAAGACCGTCGAGGCCTACATAGATGATGTGGTTGTCAAAACCAAACACATCGGACAATTGGTAGACAATCTCCGCGACACATTCAGTAGTTTATGGGAGTATCAAATTAAGCTCAACCCGGAGAAATGTGTCTTCGGAGTACCAGCCGGCAAACTCCACGGCTTCATGGTATCTAGCCGAGGAATTGAAGCCAATCCGGCAAAAATAAGAGCCTTGGACCGCTTAGATGTACCAACAGAGCTCAAACATGTACAAAAGCTGGCAGGATGCGTGGCGGCACTGAGTCGCTTCATATCAAGACTCGGGGAGAAAGCCTTACCTTTGTATAGACTCTTAAAACAGACAAAGACCTTCAAATGGACCGAGGAGGCCGCGGCGGCTCTGGAAGGAATTAAAGCTCTCCTTGCAACCAACCCTATCTTAGCGGTGCCAGGCATATGCGAGCCGATGATATTATACATCTCGGCCACAAACCAGGTGGTCAGCGCAGTACTCGTGGTCGAACAAGACATGGAAGGTCACAAGTTTCGGGTACAAAAGCCCGTTTACTACGTCTCCGAGGTCCTAACCCCGTGCAAAACACGCTACCCCCACTATCAAAAGATTGCCTATGCCGTCTTCATGGCATCCCAAAAACTTCGGCACTACTTTTAAGAGTGCTTGGTAACCGTGGCATGCGATGTCCCATTAAGTGACATAATCAACAACAGGGATGCAATGGGGCGCATAGCCAAATGGGTCATAGAGCTCCTACCCTTCAAAATAACTTACCGACCACGCCGAGCTATTAAATCTCAAGTGTTGGCCGACTTCGTGGCAGAATGGACGGAGGGCGAGATCCCTCGGGAATATAGCACTTATTTGCATTGGACCATGTATTTCGACGGTTCCAAAATGCTTGCTGGCCTAGGGGCTGGCGTAGTGCTTACCTCACCCACAGGGGACAGTATTCGGTATGTGTTGCAAATTATGTATACCGACTCCAATAACATGGCAGAATACGAAGCCCTGTTACATGGACTCTGGATAGCGGTCTCCATGGGTGTCCAACATCTTGGGGTCCGAGGTGATTCCAACCTCGCCATCTCGCAAGTTAACGGTGAATTTGACGCAAAGGACCCAAAGATGACAGCCTACCGGAACGCCGTCGTACAAATCTCGGCCAGGTTCGAGGTGCTTGAATTTCATCACATACCCCGAGATAGTAACCAAGCCACAGATATACTCGCCTGAATGGGCGCTAAGCGGGAAAAGTCACGGACAACACCTTCCTCGAATGGCTCTTTAAGCCGTCCGTAGTCTGGCAAGACGACAAGGGAATGTCGGAATCAAACGACATCGAACTGCCCTCCTCGCCCGAAGACGATGAAGGGCCAGATATAGTGGGCGGCTTAGTTGTCCAGAAAATAGCTTTCGCACATGAAATTATGGCAGTCATCGTACCATGGACCAAGCCGCTCCTCGCATACCTGCTCCATAAAGAGCTCCCTGAAGACCAAACCAACGCACGTCGGATCGTAAGGCAATCTAAAGCCTATAAGGTTCTTGAGGGGGAACTCTATAAGATAAGCACCACGGGCGTCCTCTAGCGACGTATTTCCGAAGAGGAAGGACGATTATTACTCAAGGAGGTTCACTCTGGCATGAGCGGACATCACGCCGCTGCTCGGACCTTGGTCAGCAAGGCCTTCCGAGCTGGTTTTTACTGGCCAACCGCGGGCGCCGACGCCTCTGCGTTAGTACAGCGCTGCCTCGGCTGCCAGGTATTTCCCAAACAAAGCCACATGCTCCCTGCGGCTCTCTGCACAATCCCTATCACTTGGCCTTTCGCGGTTTGGGGGCTAGATATGGTCGGCCCACTCAAGGGCGGGTCAAGAAAAAATAAATACCTACTTGTCATGGTGGACAAGTTTACTAAGTGGATCGAAGCAAAACTAGTAACTTCGGTCGGTGCAGTCCATGTACTCAAATCCATCTCGGGGGTAGTACACCGTTATGGTATCCCCCATAGTCTCATAACAGACAACGGGACAAACTTCACGGCCAAAGAAGTGAAAACATGGTGCGCAAAAATGGGCATCAAGCTCGACTTCGCATCCGTATATCACCCGCAGTCAAACGGGCAAGTAGAATGCGCCAATGGACAAATCCTTAGTGGCATCAAGCCTAGGCTAGTTCGCTCCCTCAAGGAGGCCAACTGCAAATGGGTAGAGGAACTTGATTCCGTTCTATGGGGCCTGCGCACCACACCAAATAGATCCACTGGGTATACTCCATTTTTCATGGTGTACGGCGCCGAGGCAGTGCTCCCCTGCGACATCATACACGATGCACCTCGGGTACGCATGTACGAAGAACGGGAGGCCGAGTTAGATCGGCAGGATGCCTTGGACGCCTTAGAAGAGGAACGCAACGTTGCTCGGGCATGATTTGCCATTTACCAGCAACAAGCTCGCCGCTACCACAGTAGGGAGGTTCGCGCAAAGTTCTTCAACAAAGGAGACCTCATCATGCGGCTTCATCCAGAGAAGCAGACGCACAAGCTCTCCCCTAAGTGGGATGGGCCATTTATCATCGACCAGGTCCTCACCGGAGGCGCTTACCGAATTCGGGACCCAGAGGACGGGAGTTTAGAACCCAACCCCTAGAACATGGCGCTACTCCGACGTTTCTACGGTTGAAACTCCGTAAACTACTCACCTTTGTACATACATCACCCTACTTTCCCTTTCCCTTTTTTTTCTTTCTCTCTCTCAAGAGATTTAGGGGGTATCCTCTGAAGGACCTCGAGAAACAAAATAAATATGGCATGTTCTTTTCGAAACACGCGTTATTCCGCCTCTTACATACTATTGTCTTTTAAGCCATAATATGCATCGATTTGACTTAAGATTTGGCCAAGCTGGGTTACTCGGCTCCTGTGCTTGCCCCGTACGTTCCCGATCATTCGGCTAAGAGGCAAAGGGAGCACCGCTGTGATTGTCACTCCCGGGTCACCTGGTGTAGTACCTCAGACGGACAAAGCCGAAAGCTAGCACTCTTAAACATACAAATCGGTCGGCCATGACATAGAAGTAAAGTGGAAGGGGTCTTTCAAACCCCGACCAGGGGCTTTCCCTTCAAGGTCACCCGTCTTCGGACCTCTATGCCTGACACAGCTACCCGAGGAAAGTAACTGTTGGAAGAACTATTTTCCTCGGAAGATGTTTCTTACGTTAAAAAGTAATATAACATAACTCTCCACCTCACTCTTGTCGTTCGCACCACATAGCCGGATTGCCTAGTCTCCTGAAGCATCTGGTCCGAAGTACTTCGGTCAGTAGTAAGTGGACACTCCTCGGTCACTGACCGAGGAGGTAGAAGCCGATGGCTGGTTCACAGAGTTTGGATGCGCGGTTTGAATAATGACGTAAAGTATTTTGATACATAGAGTCACACATTATCATTTTTTACATACGGTCTGACCCATCTATTAAGATGTCTAGGGCGCAGTCCTTCTGCGAAGATCGAGCAGCAGGCATGACATTCTCGTACACGAGACTAGTGGGTATTTCTTCCCGTCCGGCCCCATTGGCCCTACCTCGGCTAGGTGCCCTGTATCAACATCCGTATACCGGGTCTTGACCATGGCCCAGGCCTCCCTCGCCCCTTCCCGGCAGGCGGACACCTTCCACGCCGAGATCCGACGCCGATCCCTTTGCAAATGTTCGGCTAGGACGGCCATGTCCTCGGGGACGTGCTCCACTTCGGGCCACAACGCCTTGAAGACTACCTTCATCGATTTCCGCGCACTTTCATGCACCTCAGATAGATGAGCCGCCATGTAATCGGGTACCAGACCTCGGCCATCAAGGGGTTGGCCGGACAGCGAAGTTGGCAAGAAACATGTGTTAGCTTGCTAATCATCTCGGCTAACCCCCAAAACTCAGGTAATGATTCTTGAAATAAAAACTTACCAAAAATTGTCTCATCTGTTCGACGATTCTTGGCCTCGACAGCAGCTAGTTGAGCTTTTAAGCTCTTAATCTCGTCAGCCTGTCGGGCATTTTCGGCCCTTAGCGCATTAACTCAATCTACCCTCTGGGTCACCACATGCTGGTTCGCCTGGCACTGCGACTCCGAATAAAGCAAATCCTTGCGAGCCTGCTTGAGATCTCTTTCAAGATGACCTAGGTGACGGTGTCCTGGATCAGGGGGTGCTAACCGGGCCGACCCGTCTCCTCGGTTGGGCCGATGTACCCCCGTACGTGACCAAGATGGACTCCGGAGGCTGTACGAGGGAGACGTGATCAATGCTGTCTCTGCCGAAGACTTGTAGTACACTTCAAGATTTGTCCAGCCGCCTTATTCCTAGATACCGACATTGTAACCCTAGATACCCTCCCTGGCATGTATATAAGCCATAGGGTTTAGCCCGTAGGGGGACATCAACACAACATTGCTTACTTAGCCTTAGAAGTTAGAATCACATTACGATCTCGAGGTAGATCAACTCTGTACTCGATACTTCATCAATATAACAGAAGCAGGACGTAGGGTTTTACCTCCATCAAGAGGGCCCGAACCTCGGTAAACACCGTCTCCATTGTCTGTTACCATCGATCCTAGATCCGCAGCTCGGGACCCCCTACCCCGAGGTCTGCCAGTTTTTACACCAACACTAGTGCTTTCATTGAGAGTTCCGCTGCGCGATCACCGGAAGGGTCGATGGCTCACCTGCGGATCAATCACACTAACGGCTGTGGGGACGTCTACGTCCCCGGACAGCTCTTCGTCTTCGGCAGCATGATGTTCTATGCCGATTCGATGGGACACTTGACTTCCGTCGAGAACTACACGCCAGGACGGGTCATAACCTTCGGTGGCCTCGAGTACACTGCCGATTCCCGCGGCGAACTCGTCCTATCGGGATGGACGCCCGGCCTGATCGAAAGCTCGACCGGTTCTGGAGGCTCGACCTCGGAACTGAACTCTGTCATGGCATCTTTTGAGACTACCGACGCTGCCAGTCCGGCTGATCTCCCCTCGACCACTAGTTCGGAGAAAGATCTTGCTTCCACTCTCAAAGCGGTGCCAGAGATGATTTCGAATCAAAACTCCGAATTACGTTCAGACTCCCTTCACTCCGAAGACACGCCTGGTCACATACCGGATGTGCTTCGAATCAGCCCTGCCTACGGCACATCCATGGATCCCGGAGAGTTATCTCACCTTGATGAGATGCTTTGCCGCATCCAGAGCATGTCCATCTCGGACGGCAAGACTTCGGTTTACAATCAGATCGGACTTAAAGCCGACGATAGGGAAATTTACATCCCACCCACCACCCACCTAGTCACCACGATCGACGATTTAACCGACGTGTTGGAATATGGCGAACCCTCAGATATGGAGGAGGACGCCGACGGCCCCATCGAGAACACCTTGCCCTCGGTCAACACGGGCAGGTGGACCGCCACAGCCACCTACGATGTCTATATGGTGGACACCCCCAACTCCCCTCCACTCGCCGGCGACGACGCCGAAGGGGCAATAATTGGGAACCTAGTGGCAACGACGCAATAGCCAATGACAGCAATGAGGAGGACGGCGATGCCGATAACCCTAAGGAGGACATTCAAGCCTCCCCAGTAAGGAATGGCACACCAGACCGACCTCTTGTGGACTCTGATCCCGATGACCTCTTCGAAGGGGCCGACGAAAATTACATGCCGGAGTCTGAGGAAGACAACAACCTCGGTACCGAGGACTTCATCGTCCCCGAGGACCCCTTCGAACAAGAACACTTCTGGCGACGCCTCGTCGCGACGGCTCGGAGCTTAAAACGCATGCAACAGCAGCTGCAGGAAAATACTGACGCGCTAAATGAAAAGTGGGTTGAAGTGCTTTCCGCCGAGCAGGATATGGAGGACCGACGCCGTAGTGCATCGAAGTCTTACCCATGCAGGCGCCTCCTACCAGAATTCGACGAAGAGCTTGCTAACGACCTCGACCGGCCCCCTAGAGGCCGGGACAGGCCAAGACGAGAAGACCATGGTGAAAGGCCACCCCCACGCCGTCATGGTAAAGACCCCGTGGACCACCTGGATCCTCGCGACGCTAGACGTCGTATTGAAGAAAATAGGGCTCCCCCTCGGTCCATCTATGGATCCAGGGGACGCGCCCCCGCTGGGCCCAACGGCTACGATGCCTGGATTGACAGGAACGACCGTGCCTGAGATCAAGCTTACTCACGGCTCTCTCCCGAGACCCGACGAGATCCTCCTCGATCCCGAGGTCCAGCTCACCCAATCTGTTTTACAGACAGGGTGATGGAGCATCAGTTCCCGGAAGGGTTTAAACCCATTAACATAGAATCATACGACGGTACCACAGACCCAGCAGTCTGGATCGAGGATTTCCTCTTACATATACATATGACCAATGGAGATGATCTACATGCCATCAAATATCTGCCACTCAAGTTAAAGGGGCCGGCGAGACACTGGCTTAATAGCCTCCCCCCTCACTCTATCGGCAGCTGGGAGGCCCTAGAAGACGCTTTTCAGGCAAACTTCCAGGGCACGTATGTCCGACCCCCGGAGGCTGATGACCTCAGCCGTGCTACCCAGCAGCTAGGCGAATCAGCCCGGAAATTCTGGAACAGGTTCCTCACCAAGAAGAACCAAATTATAGACTGTTCCGATGCCGAGGCCATCGCCGCCTTCAAAAATAATATTCGGGACGAATGGCTAGCCCGACAACTCGGCCAGGATAAGCCGAGGACTATGGCCGCCCTAACATCTCTGATGACCCGCTTTTGTGCGGGAGAGGATAGCTGGCTCGCCCGAAGTACTCATAATGGCTAGGCAGGCACCTCGGAAACCCGCGACGCCAATGGAAAACCAAAGTGCAATAAAAATAAGCGCAGGTATAAAAACGGAAGAAGCGACACTGAAGATGCCGCTGTCAATGCTGGATTCACCAGACCTAAATCCGGGCAGAAGAGAAAACCCTATAAGGGGAACAAAGATGGACCTAGCTAGCTTGAGAGGCTCCTGGACCGCCCATGTGGGATTCACGGTACTCAGGAAAAACTAGCAACACACACTAATAGGAATTGCTGGGTCTTCAAACAAGCTGGCAAGATAGCGGCAGAGGGTCAGAATAAAACCCAACACCGAAGTGACGACGAGGATGAACCTTGGCAGCCCAATAATGGAGGGCAAAAGAAATTTCCAAATGAGGTAACAGAGGTCTATATGATCTATGTCACCCACATCCCTAAACGGGAGAGAAAGCGTGTGCTTCGGGACTTATATGCGTTGGAGCTAGTCGCCCCGAAGTATAACCCATGGTCAGCCTACCCGATCACCTTCGACAAGCACGATCATCCGACCAACATCAGGCATGGCGGATCTGCGGTGCTCGTTCAGGACCCTATTGTTGATGGTTATCATCTAACACGCGTCCTGATGGACGGGGGAAGCAGTCTTAACCTCATCTACGAGGACACGGTTCGGAAGATGGGCATTGACTCATCCCGGATAAAGCCGAGCTCTACCACCTTTAAAGCTATCATTCCGGGCATCGAAGCCCATTGTGCCGGGACAGTCACCCTCGAGGTAGTCTTTGGTTCACTCGAGAACTTCAGAAGTGAGGAGTTAATCTTCGACATCGTACCCTTCCGGAGTGGATACCATGCGCTCTTAGGACGCACGGCCTTTGCATGCTTCAACGCAGTCCCCCATTACGCCTACCTCAAGCTCAAAATGCCGGGACCCAACGGTGTCATCACAGTCAATGGTAACACCAAGCGTTCACTCCAGACAGAGGAACATACCGCGGCTTTTGCTGCCGAGGTCCAAGCGTCCGAGGAGGCAGCCCGCAGCGATAAACGCGCCGCTCGCTCTTTGAAGCGAGCCCGGGCTGCACAAGTCGACCTCGGCCAGCTACCCCCGCACCCAAAATAGGGATGCGGGCTCCTCGCGTGCCCTAGCTGTGGGCACTATGTCCCCAGGGTGCACAACTTCGCACTCAAAATTCCCTGGGACGCCGAGGAGCCAATACAACTACCCACGCGTCACGCGCGGATTAACCACGCAAGGACAAGGCTTCGCGCCCCTGCACAGATAGGCATCTGTAAAAGAAGTAGCCGAGCGTCACTACGTCTCTGTGGCCTTAACCACAGAACGATGCCGGCAAACACCTCCCTTTGAGGAACTCGGTTAATCGAACACTTCGAGTGTATAAAGGGCCGTTCAGGCATTAGCCTTCCCAAAACAGCCATCATCAATCAAGAGCGATCTATTCAACAGTTCGGACACGCAGACGTGCGGCAGGCTTCGGTCCGGATCTTTTCAAATCCATCAGTAATTATCCGACCTTTTTTCCTTTCTTCCTTACTATTCACGTTGTACTCTTTCAATTACTCTCGTCACAACTGGGCTTGTACATGCTTGACACTATGATATAAAGAAACCATGCCCTTTCAAGGTCTTTATTGTATTTCTTTATCAGCATAGCTCCGGGACGATGAAGTATTTAAAAAAGATGCAATTGTATAGGAAAGTCCGATGTATTCGGCATCCCGGATTTTTGGCCTTATATGCATCAGTTTCGAACCTAGATTTCGGTCAATAGTTGGGTTGCCCGGCTCCTATGTGTACCCCTTACGTTCCCGATTTATTCGGCTAAGGGTGTAACGGGAGAACCATTGCGATTGCGCCGCCAGGTTAATTGGCATGGCGCCTCAGTGGAGAAAGCCGAAAACTGACTATCTGGGTAAGCGCAAAACTGGTCTGCCATCCGGAGACCGCGTCAAGCGATGTGACGATAGAGATCACCCGTGTCAAACGAAGGGCTTTTATTTCTAGCCGAAGTGTGCCATGGCCTAGACCTCGGCCGCGTTGGCCGCACACTCCCTACGCCGGGGGCTGGTCCTCAGCCCCCACAGTCAAACTCCTACGACTAAATGAAAGCTGTCAAGCCACTATAGTCCGATTGCCTAGTTCCTTTAAGTCATTGACCGCCTCCGGGTACCGAGACGTCGGCCAAGGGTCAGATATGCCTTAAGGAGCACCCTCTGTATAACCTACACTGGGGCTGAAGCCAACGACTGGCCACTCTCATTTTAAACAGTCATATTGGAGGCATAATTGAATTATAAAATAAAAACATATGGAATCTCAAGCCATCTTCATTCAACCACGGGATAAAGTCTTTACATTATACACTCCGGCATTCCGAAGCATCACCTAAAAATACAGAGTGTCCTTGGGGCACATGGCCTCGGTCGCCTGAGCTCCCGCCTCAACCTCCGCGAAGAACTGCTCAGCGGTCCGCGGCTTGTCGGCAGGAGGGCCAGCGGCACACGTCTCCGCGTCAACCTTGCGGAAGTGAGTGTTCACGCAAGCGTATGCCCTCCGCGCCCCTTCGAAGCATGCAGGCCTCTTCCAGCGCTCAACGCAGGGCACGTCATTTTGGAGACGGGCCGTCAGGCCGAAGAGACTCTTCGGCATGGCTTCGGCAGGCCACAAAGCGATGCAGAGGTCCTGGAGTACCGGCCTTGTCATGCGGAACAGCTTGACCAGCTGCTTCACTCGATGATTCAGCAGCTGCCTAGACGGCGACCCCGGGAATTGACCCCAGAAGGCTTTCTCCGCCTCATGGCCGGCCAGTTGGCCGAAATATGCCACCGCATCCTCCGCGCTCTGCGGGAGATCCTTGAAGACCTCTACGGAATGCCATAATTGGGTGAGCTCGACACACCCTTTGCTGCCAAACATACACTGCAGCAAAAATTTCTTACCCGAGGCGATTTGCTCCACTTGCTGGAGCACCTCGCGATCCGCTCGGGCCGAGGTCTTGAGCTCGGCGTGGGCGCGCTGCAGCTTCTCGAGCTCCTCCTTCTTCCGCTGCCCCTCCTCCTGAAGTTTGTCGCGTGCTTCGAACACGCCCTTCAGGGTCTCCTCTACTTCTAGCACCCATGCCTGGTGCTTCTCTCCGGCCGCCTTCTCGGCAGCCCGGGCCTTCTCGGCCGCAGCGGCAGCATTCTCCTGCTAGTGCACCTCTTTCCGAGCTTTGTCAAGCTCGGCCTTGAGCATCTCCAGCTCCACTGTCAACAAAGTTCGGCATTAATTGTTTTCCTTCACACCTATTACACATATATAGCAACTATGCACGACAAGTTTCAACTTGCTTACCTTGAGACTGCTCAAGTTTCCGGTTCATCTCCACCATCTCTTCGGAGGCGGAGTCCGGGGTCGAGGTCGCAACCTGGAACAAAACGGATCCTTATTATAAAGGGAATAATTCAGATCACTCATCGGCTCCTACTACGTCAAGCGACCCCGATGCCGGTTTCTTGAAACCGACTTCGGGCTCGGGGGCTACTCACTCATTATGACATTTAGAAGGCTATACTCTTATGTCCTCGGACAAAACTCACAAAAATGAAAAGCTTAAATAAACAACGTGAATGCGCAGAAATCATACCTCGAAACCTGCTGCGAGGTTCTTAAAAACCTCGTGCAGGACGGCCCCTACGGACCGGTTGCTCTCCAGCGCCGTGCCCATCAAGGCACGGTGCTCCTCCTTGATGGAAGCACCCCTCAGGGTCTCCTCCACCTCCTCGGTCCACCCCACGCCAGCCCGTCCCTGGGCAGTAGGCTGGGGTGACAGAATGACCTCGGATGTCTCCATCCGAGTGGCCTCCGCCCGTTGTGGTGGAGCCAAGGTAGACACCGGCTGGGCCAACGACTGGCCCAGCAATTCTTTGATGATCTCGGGGCGCTCCGCCCCCGGATCTTGTCGGGCCGAGGTGTCGTCCGCGGCCGTGGTCACCACCTCGTCGGCCGCCGTCAAGTTGACTTCGGGGACCAGGGTGGACGTCGCCTCCCCCAGACCGTCAGGCTTTGGGGGAGAAGCAGCGGGCTCTGGAGTCCCGCTGGTTGATGGCAGCCCATCTGAAGAGCCGTTGGGGATTACCCTCGGCAGACTGCACATGAAAAACTACTTGTGTAAGATTCCCCCTTGCTGAAAAAGTGACTTAAGGAAAGACGATAGAGACAAGGGCTTACCCTCGAGGTGCCGGTTTCTTCCTTCCCATTGCGAGGGGGTCTTCCTGTGAGTCACCGGAGAGCTCGGCCCTCTCCGATAACTTGTTGGCGGCCTCGGATGAGGCTCGCCTCGGCCTCTTTGAGCCTTTTGGCGGCATGACCACTTCGGCGTCTTCTATCGTCAACCTCTTCCCCTTCGGGGGGGGGGGGGGGGGGAATCTCCTCCTCGCCCTCCTCGGCGCCGCCGTCTTGAGCGGCGGAGGTGTGGGTCTCTTCTGACCGGGTGACCGAGGTCCCCTTGGTCTGAGCACTGGACCTCCCCGTCTGGGGCTTCGTCCCTTTGGAGGCCACCACATGTGGCTCCTCGGTCAGAAGCGCTGCGAGCAGGGGAGTTGGGGGCTGCTCCGGCAGTGGGGCTGGGCATCGTACCCCTTTTACCCAGGCCAACCACTTCTGCAAAACGTCAAAACACAATGATTCGAGTAAAAACTTTGATCCTCGACACAATTAACAAAGCACAGAGATTAAAGGGCAAAATTACTTACCGGGGGGGCCTCATAGCCGTGGTAGAGGCCGCGGTCCTCTCCCGCCTGGGGGATCTTATCCTTGGCCAGCTTCATGAGCTTCGTCCACATGGTGGCCAAGGTGGAGCGGAAGAAGGTGTTGATGGTGTTCATGTCTTCGGGCTTTTGTGCCCACATCGGTTTAGCCCGAAACTGGAGGGGAAGTATACGACGGTTGAGCATGACATTGATGACGTCGGCCAGCTCAACCTTCCCCGTCGTAGACCACCACAGGACCCTGTCAATCAGGGTCTCCACCTCTTCTGGCTTCCCCCAAGCAACGCCCTTCTCCTTCCAGGACTTGAGTTTCTTGGGTGGCCCGGCCGAGAAGGCCGGGACTTCGGTTTGACCAGGGGCAAGAGGTTCAGTGATATAAAACCACTCCCTCTGCCATTCCTTCACCGTTTCGATGAAGGTTCCTTTGAACCAGATGGCCCCCTGGTTCTTGCTGACCATGGCTCCCCCGCACTCCGCGAGATCTTGTCCGCTGGATTTCGGTTTGATCCCGAAAAGCTTTAGCCACAGGCCGAAGTGTGGCTTGCAGCGGAGGAAAGCCTCACAAACTGTGATGAAAGCGGCGAGGTGGAGAATAGAGTTGGGGGCCCTGTGGTGGAAGTCTAACCCATAGTAGAACATTACCCCGCGCACAAAGGGGTGTAGCGGGAACCCCAGGCCTCGGATGAGGTGGGGGACGAAGACTACCCGCTCCCCGGCGTTGGGAGCGGGCACCAGTTGGTCGGCCAATGGAGCGCGGGCAGCGATGGTGGTGGCTAGGTACCCCGCGTCGCGCAGCTCGGCGATAGTCGCCGCTGTCATCGTGGAGCCGCCCCGGTGCCCCTTGAGGGTGTCGGCCATGGCTGGTTGAGAAGACTGAGTTCGCGAAAAGGGCAGGCGTGCTGGTTGGATCTGGGCGTTGGAGCTAGACGGCGTTGCAGTAGGGAAGGAATGGGAGCGTGCGTCGTTGCGTTGTTCTCCCTTTGGTTCTTATAGACCTATAAAAGGCCAAGAGTCCCCTGCTGCATCGATAAATTCGCGGCCGCTATCAAAAATGCCGTTGAAACATGTGGGGGGAAACAAAATCTTGATGATATCCCTGAGATAGCGGGCACGATTTCTGTTTCGAAGGGACATGCCAGTAAACAACTTGCCTCGAACCGCGATTTGAGGATGAGGCAGTAACTGCTCAACTCATCAAGGAGCGAGCCTCTTCATTAAAGTTGTCAGGCAGGATTGGATTGTTCATACCTGTACGATCAGCCTTCGAGGCTAAGATACTTACACCCCTCGGGCAGGGTACCAGCTCGGTTGGACCACGGAAATTGTTGTCCTGTTAAAGAAAATCCGAAATGTAAAGTGGAACTCGTCTGTCAAGACAAAGACTCCAGATTCGAAGTGATATCTATCGACCATCGTCCTCGGCGTAGAAGACCAGTTCGGGGGCTACTGACGGTGTCCTGGATCAGGGGGTGCTAACCGGGCCGACCTGTCTCCTCGGTTGGGCCGATGTACCCCCGTACGTGACCAAGATGGACTCCGGAGGCTGTACGAGGGAGGCGTGATCAATGCTGTCTCTGCCGAAGACTTGTAGTACACTTCAAGATTTGTCCAGCCACCTTATTCCTAGATACCGACATTGTAACCCTAGATACCCTCCCTGGCATGTATATAAGCCATAGGGTTTAGCCCGTAGGGGGGACATCAACGCAACATTGCTTACTTAGCCTTAGAAGTTAGAATCACATTACGATCTCGAGGTAGATCAACTCTGTACTCGATACATCTTCATCAATATAACAGAAGCAGGACGTAGGGTTTTACCTCCATCAAGAGGGCCCGAACCTGGGTAAACACCGTATCCATTGTCTCTGTTACCATCGATCCTAGATCCGCAGCTCAGGACCCCCTACCCCGAGGTCTGCCGGTTTTTACACCGACACTAGGGCTTCCGCTGCTACATTGGATTACGCTATTAGGAGATCTGAGCAACTAAGATTATTATATACAAAGCACTTACCGTGCGCCTCACAAGTGAACTTCTTCACCTGCTCCACCTCGACCAAGGCAGTCTCCAACCTCCCCTTTGTCTGGGAAAGGGTCTCAGATAGCCGATCATTCCTCGTCCGAGCAGTCTAACAAAAAATAACTTCCTCAGGTTAACATCAAGCCTCGCTATGGGCATTCTTGCCCATATCAAGCCTTAGGGGCTACTACCACGATTGGCAGTGTTGTTTGTCTTTTAAACAAACAGAAAGATGTAAGACAAGCTCGGGCTGGACCTCACCTGTAACCCTTGCGACAAAACATCTAATGATTGATCAAAAATAGCGCGGGTCACCCCGAGGTATGCGTCCACCGAGCTGAGGGCGTTGAACTCCCGATCCGAGAAGGACAAACCCGTTAGGGAGGTCTTTCGCCGCCGGTAATTCCAGGCACATTGGATTTCGGAAGGAGTAGCCGAGCTGGTCTCTGAGTCCTCGGGCTGGGGAACTTCAGGAGTGGCTCCCGATGAAGGGCGTGCTTCTGCCTCCCTGTTTAAAGCCGCCGCCCCCTCGGCCCTCGCGCTCGCTGACATGAAGGAATGAGAAGGCCGCCTGTGAATGATCAAAGGGGTCAGGGCCTGAGATGGCGTTTCTACAAAATACAGTAATCACAGTCACCTGGTAATTGAGGGAGCACTTTCGCCCGCCTCCATGACCA
Organism: Elymus sibiricus; assembly: GCA_039707655.1. Taxonomy (NCBI): domain Eukaryota; kingdom Viridiplantae; phylum Streptophyta; class Magnoliopsida; order Poales; family Poaceae; genus Elymus; species Elymus sibiricus. The sequence continues at coordinate 200,477,837 of CM077674.1, read as the reverse complement.
CGGCCGGTGCTTCTTTCGTCTCTTGCGGGCGGCTCCCTCAAGGAGCCGTCTCTCCGCGCGGGCGTATCGAACGCCGTCCCTTTGGAGGAGAAGTCAGGCGACTAGGGGCTTGGGGACGAGGGGCTCGCTTTCGAGTAGAGGAAGAGGGCATTACCGATGAAGCTGGCTCATCCCCGGTGCATTAGGGGTGACAACTGCCTTTGAGCTGTCAAGGCACTCCATATAAAATTTCCTCCCTTCATAGATAAGGGCTAGGTCCTCATCCTCGTGAAAGAGGGGATCTTCAGCTCGGCGGTGCATTTCCGGCTCGGGCGCCGGGCTGCTCAGAGCCTCCACCCAACGCCTCCATCTCTGTTTGAAACCAGTAAAAGGATCGGTCAAATGGATTGGCTATTGAAAAAACAAATTGAGTATGCAAGGAAAAGTGGAAAGACTTACTGTGTCAGCCGGATTGTAGTAGGACAGCCCATCCCAGAATTGTCGTCGGGCAAAGTCCTCAGCCGCTCCCTGGTAAATACAGGCCATCACTGTCCCAAGGGATGCTTGGTCGAAGAAGCTTTGCCGAATTGATCAGGAAGAGTCTTCAGCTCCGTTGTATGCGCATAGCAGGTGAGGGCGCTACCAGAGTGGTTAGACTCTTCGGTCTATCGCCATGGCCATTACGTCTATTATAGTAAGGCTGGTCCTCACCAATTGCTTCACCTTGGCGGCTAGCTTGGTCACCTCGGCACCGTATTCCTAGGCCATACCCTGTGTCCTCCAGCTATATCGCCTCTTCGGGGGCTCCGAAGTGAAAGGGGGGGGAGCCCGGGCCGAACCGGGCCAAGGAGGGGGATGTCGTCTATGCAGAATCACTCTGTTGGCTAGACGTCGGTATCCTCCCGAGGTGTGCCCGATGGGTATTCTACCCCCTCGACTCAATAGACTTTGGCTGCTCCGACCTCATAAAGCTATTCGACGGGAGAACAAGGCACTACACAAAAATACCTCCTCCATAGTCCGAAGTGCGCTTCGCACCCAAGATGCATCTCACATAGGGCGATGTACCCCGCGATGTGCAAAATCAAGTTGGGGTTAAGGTGGTGGAGCTGCAACCCGTAGAACTCTAGCAGGCCTCGGAGGAAGGGGTGAATTGGAAATCCTAAACCGCGCAGCAGAAAGGAAACGAAGCACACCCTTTCATCCTTTTGAGGGGAGGGGTAATTCTCTGCGTGTACCTACTCGTTGATGGATGTTAAGCCTGGGCGGGTCACTGTCAGATCTGAATCTGGCAGGTATCCTTGTCTGGCCAAACGCTCCAGTTGGAGGCGCGAGACAGCGCAACTGCCCCAATCACCTCTGACAGAGCCGTGAGGGCGCCTCGAAGAACCTGCGTCACTCGCCATGGGAAGCCCTCAAGGTTGGACTTGGGAGGAAGGGGAGCACTTGCGTAGTTTGCTTGAAAAGAGGAGTTGAGATTCGTGATAAATCCGCACGCCTGACTCGTGGATAAAAAGGGGGAGAGACCGACGCTTCGACGTTTCGCCATAAACTGACTCGCTTCCCCGTAAGACATAGCTCCCAAGGTCAGAAAGCAGAGGCCACGTGCGGTGGGGCTGGGCCCACCCGGCGGGACTACCAATCTTTCCAAAGACTACTTGAGGATATGATGGAAAGATCATGCATGGAACTTGCCTGCCGAGCCGAAGACCCCGGAACCGAAGTTCAAGAACGTCGTCCTCGGCGTCGGAGACTAGTTCAGGGGCTACTGATGGTGTCCTAGACCAGGGGGTACTAACCTAGTCGGCCCATATTCCTCGGGCTGGGCCTGTGGGCCCTCATTCTCCTTAAGATGGACTCCGGAAGCCATGCGCTAGGGACAAGATCGGGACTACATCTGCCAAAGACTTGACGTATGCTCCAAGACTCGTCCTGCCGACTCCAGGCCAAGATACTGACCTTGTAACCCTAGATACCCTACCTGGCATGTATATAAGCCAAAGGGTTTAGCCCTTAGAAGGGACTTCAACACAATATCATTCACCTAGCCCTAGAACTAGAACATATCTTACGATCTCGAGGTAGATCAACTCTGTACTTGATACATCTCCATTGATATAAACAAGAGCAGGACGTAGGGTTTTACCTCCATCAAGAGGGCCCGAACCTGGGTAAACTTCGTCTCCTTGCTCCTGTTACCATCTGTCCAAGATCCACAGCTCGGGACCCCCTACCCTGAGGTCTGCCGGTTTTTACACCGACAATGGGTGTCATTAAAGTTGGTCTTCAGGCGGCGTGCTGACACGTGCCCTGACAAGCCTCACCTAACTGCCTACCCGCTCGACACCTATTGACAAGCGACTAGCTGGTCGCTGAGGTGGAGCAGTGGAAAGGTAAAGGGGAGCTTGCCGGCACGGAGCTTGCCGGGCCATCTCTTGCTGGTGCGTAGCTTGCCGGCAATTATACTCTTGATCTTTAGTACCTTCTTAATACTTCTCGATCACCTGCTTGGATGTTTTTTTTGAAACCTATGACAGTGGGAGAGTCGCCCACTATTATATATTACTCTGTAAAGTTACAGTGTACAATCCATATTTACATTGATCCACCTTCTTTGGAGAGGTGGTGTTGGGGAAAGGAGCAAGATTACAAGTTTCTAAGGCAGAGCAGGAGAGTTACAATGTGGGTAAAGTTTCTAGGAAAGCAAGAAGGAAATCTTTATTCTTCTCTTTGACTCTATACTATAGCAGCGTTAAATCTTCTTTAAATCTGTTGAGCCAAGATTGAACCGATGGTGGAATTCCTCTGAAATGTTTATTGTTTCTTTCCTTCCAAATGCTCCAACAGGCTTGTAGGAAGATGGTCATGAAAAGTGGTCTGTCCCATCTTACTTTTGCATGTTCGATCATAGCTAAATTAGTGTCTTGGTTAGGCCATAGAATCCAGAGTTCGGACCAACAGTTCGTACTGAATTGGCATTGGAAGAACATGTGATTGATATCCTCTTCGATTGGCTGGTCACACAGTATGTAGTTGAAGTTGTTGCCTATGTTATAGTGTCGTCTCTTGAGCATGTTTCTTGTGTTGAGTCTATCAGATAGCAACAACCATCCAAAAAAATTTGATTTTCATCGTGACTTTGGACTTCCATAACCAATGGTAGGTTTTGTGTGCTGTCACATCCCGGTAGTAGAATTTATTGTATCTCCTGGATGAGTATTCTTTGACTCCCCATATGTAAACCCATTCGTCGTTCCTGTCTTGGGGGCCCTCTTGGCCAACATGGGCCACATGTTGTTGCATGCTTCTCACTTCTGCATGGGCTTGTGAAGATAGTGGTAGGTGAAACGCCTGATCTATAGTGGTGATGCCCAAGAATTCTCTGACCGAAATGTCCTCGTTTAGGGTGTAGGAAAATGCTCTGGGGTGTGACTCCATAAGTATCTCCTCTAGCCATAGGTCTTTCCACATGAGGACCATATCTACCTTATTGACTTGGACTTTGGTGATGCCACGGTATATAGGAGTGAGTTTTAATACGTCTCGCCACCAAAATGAGCCGCATGGATCAGAAGCATGTGGGATCTTGTTGTTATAGTATGAGGTCCATATGAGCTCTACCCATGGGAGATCATGCCTGTTGTAAAACTTGTGTAGGTATTTAAGGAGGAGAGCATCACTTTGGACGCGGAGACTGATGATTCCCATTCCACCACTTGTTTTGGGTTGGCAGATTAGATCCCATGCCGCTAGAGAGTTGGACTTGTCCCCTTGCTCAGTCTTCTTGGTCCATAAGCATTTTCTCCTGAGCTAGTCCAGTAGATCTAGTATTTTTGGGGGGAATCGGAGGGTGTAGAGTGCAAAAATGGTGAGTGATGTGATTACTGAGTTCACTAGAGATAGTTTAGCTCCATATGACATCATAGAGAGTGTCGCTGTTATTTTCCTCTCCACTTTGCACACCAGAGGCATTAGATCTTGCACGGAGGGTTTAGTCGTTCCCAACGGTAGGCCCAAATATGTAAAGGGCATGGAGCCCGCGGTGCATCCAAAGATGTCCGCCAGCTGTGTGCTGAGAGTATTGTCACGGTTCATTGGAATCAATATTGACTTGTGAAAATTTATTTTGAGTCCAATTGACAAAGCATAGTCTGTAAGAATGTCTTTGACCAGGTTGGTTTGAGTAGGGCATGCTGGCATTATTAAAATGGTATCATCCGCGTATTGTACCACTGGGTAGTCCTTTTTGATTTTCTCTGGGGAAAGGTAAAGTAATTTTCCCCTGTCTAAAAGCATCATTAATAGTTGCCCGAAGGAGATCTGCTGCCAATACAAAGATCAAGGGGGATAGAGGATCTTCTTAACGTACCCCACATTTGCAGAGAAATTGTCTCCCTGGCACTCCATTGAGAAGTACTGATGATTTTCCTGAGCTGAAAATACTTCTGATCCATCCCAGCCACTTGTCATTAAAGCCCATGTTTTTCATTATTTCAATCATCGCCTCGTGCTCAATAGTGTCAAATGCCTTGGCGAAATCTAGTTTAAGTAATATGATTGGTTTCTTAGACGCTTGAAATTGAAAGATATATTCGAAAGCCCAGGTGAGACAATCTTGAATTGATCTCTTTTTGATGAAACCATACTGATTACGGTGCATGATCTTCAAAATTAGCTTTTGCAAGCGATTGGCAAGGAGCTTCGTGATAACTTTGAGACAGCAATTGAGAAGCGTGATTGGGCGGAAATCATTTACCGTGGCTAGGGAAGCAATTTTTGGTATCAGCATGATGTAGCCTTCATTTATACTCTCTAGGTTTAGACCACCTTCAAAGAATTGCTCACAAAGTTTGTATAAGTCTTCCTTTATGATGTGCCAACAAGATTTTAAGAAGATGCCCATGAACCCATCCAGTCCTGGTGCTCTATCAGGGGGCATCTCACGAATAACAGTGTCTATTTCCTCTTCAGTGAAAGGGGTTGTGAGCTGATCAAGGTCTCCAATTTTCTTGATGATCTGTGGTAGATCAAATTTCATCTGAAAGTTACCGGATGTGCCTAACCTTTCTTTGAAAGATTGATGAATGATTGCTTCATTTCCTGCATGATCTTCAATTTCCGTGCCATCGGCCGTCAATAAGGTGGTGATATTGTTTTTTCGGTATTGTTCCGACGCCATTGCTTGGAAGAATTTAGGGCATTCATCACCAAATTTTGCCCATCGGATGGTGCATATTTTCTTCCAATATTCTCTCTGATATGACAATAATCTAAGCAAATGCTTTTTTAGAATTTTTCTGAAGTTAGTCTCTGGAATCGTAAGTGCACACTTGTTTTCCAGTTCATCAAGGTCAGCAAGGGTTTTGTTTGAGTTGGCTATTGCAACAGAGAGTCTTGAGATCCCCCTACTCCAGTGCTTAAGTTGATATCAAAGAGATTTAAATTTTCTGCATAGTATGGTGGCCGCATTATTGCTTCTAATTGGTTTGGCCCATGTAGTAGAAACTACCTCCCTAAATCCTAGGTGCTCAATCCAGAAAGATTCAAAATGGAATAATTTGCTATGGGGGATAGATGTTTCAATTGTGATTACGCAGGGTATATGGTCCGAGACTGGCTTACCAAGTGGTTTAACCATTGTATTCGGATAAGAAGTAGTCCAGTTGGTCGATGTAAAGAACCTGTCAAGTTTCTCAAGTAGGGGATTACTTTACATATTGCTCCAAGTGTAGGATCGACCTTTAATGGGTAGTTCAACCAGTTGTTGTGAGCGAATAAAATCATTAAAGGTAATCATATCATTAAGACTCCCCCTGGTTTGTTTCTGTTATCAGGGCCGCGGATATAATTAAAATCACCCACTAGGAGCCAATCTTCATCTTGTGGAATATTTAAATTAAGCAGCCAATTAGTATACTCAATTCTAGCATCACCTTGACATGGGCCATAAATATTAATTAGAGTCCAGGACTGAGCTGATTGAGTCAATCTGAATTTGATAACTAGGGCAAAATCTTCTTCAGTTATGATCGTTCCATCAAACATGGCAATGTTCCAAATGGTGGCAATACCTCTAGAGGCTCCACGGGAGGAAATGTAAGCAAACTTGTCAAATCTACGTGGGTAACAAGATTTAATGAACATATTATCGATGAAAGGTTTTTTCGTTTCTTGCAAACATACTACCGCACAACCACTAGACAAGATAGCATTAGATAGGGCCAAAAGTTTCGCCTCAGCGTTCAGACCATGAATGTTCCAACATAAGACATTCTAGTTGCACTAAAGAGACATTATTAATAGAAGCTAGAAATAAACTTAATTCGCCTAGGATCCTTCCTCAACCGCGGCAAAAAATGCATCTTCAGTGAGTTCTAGTGGGATAGCACACTTCTGAGTGCCAATCTGCTGCATCACTGCAATGGGAGTAGGGGGAGGAGTTGGATCTGCAGGGCTATCTTCAGTGAGTTCATAAATAGTAACAGTAGTTTTTGCAGTTGGGATCACCCTGGGTTTAACCTTGGAGGTCTTGGTCTTGCTATCAGCCACAGAAGGGATTTTAAATCCATCATATTTATTTGCCCTGCTGCTTCTACGGACACTAGTCACACAGACCGGAGCCTTTGCCTTGGCCTTACCCTTCTTGCAAGCAGATGGAGCATCTGAAGACCCAGCACCATCAATCATCATGGAAGTGTTCAGTAAAGAGGTTTGTTATCCCAGAACTGGCCCAGTCATGCTCAAATCAGCAGCCCGAGAGGTCTCCTTCCCCTGTTCCAGCTCATCAGATACTGTATCAAAGGTTTCAGTTTCGTCTGAGAGTTCAGTTATCACCACTGAAGATTGTGTGGCTGGCCTTTCCTCAATTGTAGTAAGATCAGTGTCATTAATCCAGGTGAGAGGGATCAAACTAGTGCCACCATCCCTGTTACTGAGCTTGATGGAGGAATTAATCTGCAGCCGTCCATTGTCCTCCTGATATACTGAAAACTGAACCTGTGACTGTTCATTGAAAAGCCCATAACCATGTGCCCAGGGGCCATAGGTAGCCAGGATGGGCATGTTAGCTGCTGATAGAAAGTTAGTAACCTGAACATATGAGATGTTCACATTAAACAGCGTGGAAAAAATCACTTCGTTCTCAGCAGACATGTTGAACTGCAAACCAAGGTTTGAAAGTGAGATGTCAATCACCAGATTGGTAGTTGGGGCTGCATTTCTTTGCACCACTTCACCAATGGAGTTCAGAGAGTGAAACAGATTGATTGGCATCAAAACCATGCCTTCAGAGCCACCACTAGACTCAGAGCTACCATACACTGTGATCGAATCATTCCATGCAGATGCTGGGCTATCAATCAGGTTGTTGCTGGGAGTGATACCATCTTGCACTTGTAATTCTTCTGCAGCCATCCACTGCTGACAGTTCACAAGGGCCAGAGCAGCTTGTGGAGGAGGGGTAGGCCACACTCCCCAACCACCCGGGAACTGAAATCCAACATCATTCTGGTCCACTGCAACATCATTCCCTGCATTTTGTGCAGCATTGTTGCCAGCACCTTGCTAAGCCATCCAGTTGTTCAATTGCAGTTGATCTAATTGCTCTGCTGTAAGCCCATCGCCATACAGGGGATGTGGGATCCCATCTGCGGGGGGAGGGTCCTCGCCGGTGGGAGGGACCTCCGGCAGGTGGGCATTCCAATCACTGCTCCTTAGCATTGTCACACAAACAGTCCAACATTAATGATCTCCACCAAGCTGCCTCATCACAAAACTCTTATGCACCAGGCTCAGATTGATTACTTTTGCTTTGATGAGAACTAATTTGCGGTCACCCCTCAGGTTGTACCAATGCAGCAAACTGCCAAATCTTTCTACAGATCTATGAATGTAGTGGTAGGTCTGATAATCGTGCGGAAAACCGATGTATAGCAGCCAAATATCTAGACCAGAGCTAGTGAGCCTCATGTTTATTGTAACATTGTGAGGGACAAAACAAACCATAGTGTTCATCTTTCCCTCAACTTTAGCATCAATCTCAAAAGTAGTACCCACCACATTATCTCTAATCAGAGGATCTTCAAAACCATAAATAGCAATCCCTAGTGGATAATCATCAATCTCAGTGGGGAAGAAGTGCGAATCATGCAGCAGACTTGTGATGGCTTCACACAGTGCAGCCTTTTGATGAAAAGGAACATGGCGATTCACCTCTGTAATGGTGAGGAAGTCATGGTTCAACGGTGGCACCGGGTTCACCGCCATGTCCCCGCGCACCACCCTATTCGCCGGACTGAGCTCGATGGTCATCCCTTGCGGGATGTAGGGGACGACATTCACGGGATAGTTCGCCATGGTGGTGGACAAAGCAGGAAGTGGAGCAGAGCTTGAGGAACTCGAGGTGTGCAGAGTAGGAGGGGTAATGGGGAGGGAGGAATGCATAGCGGCAGAGGTCTTTCATTTGGGAACCCACCTTTGCCTCACAGCACCGCCACCCATCCAATCAGATTGAGCCAGATGTCCCTCCAAGCCACGGGACTCGTTATTTTGGTGAGAAATAATCTCATACTGAGACGATGCGATATGATTCCCAGTGGCAGCAGATTTGACCATACTAGAGGGATTCTGATGAGTAAAACTAGGCTCCCCAAGTGGGGTAGGATCCATAATTGCTGATGTGATAGGATTACCCACCAAATTAACTTGTACCTACCCAATTTGAGTTCTGATGGAATCTTCAATGTCCGGAGATGTGCATGATTTAGCAAACCAAAAATAATATCCAGAATTAACGTTACTGAGGGTGTCCCGGACTAGGGGGTACTCGGACTGCCGGCCTATCTCTCATAGGCCGGACTAATGGGCCACTCTTTACTCATCAAAGGAAGGCCAGATTGCAGGCGACCCCGTGCACCAGAAGGAAACTTCCGAAGACTTGGCGTCTCCTACAAGAAATATTTAGCGTAACCGGCATGTTTATCCCTTGACGGCAACCGACCATATGTAACCCTAGGTCCCTCTGGTGTCTATGTAAACCAGAGGGTTTAGTCTGTAGAAGCAGAAGAATCATTATCATCATACCCACCTAGGGTCTAGCCCATCCGATCTCGAGGTAGATCAACTCTGTAATCGTCATACAATCACATCAATACAATCAAGCAGGACGTAGGGTTTTACCTCTTCGAGAGGGCCCGAACCTGGGTAATCGCTGTCTCTGCGTTCCTTGTTATCCATTGACTCCAAGATCCACAGTTCGGACCCCCTACCCGAGATCTGCCGGTTTTGGTACCGACATTGGTGCTTTCATTGAGAGCTCCACTGTTGGGTTGTCAAGGATCAATGGCTTGCCTAGTCATCAGCGACGGCATCCGCAGCGGGGACATCTTCGTCCCCGGCCAGCTTTTTGCGTTCGGCAGCGTCGTGCTGCACGCCAACCCGACCGGTCACCTTGACCAGGTCGACAGCTTCACCCCTGAGCAGGAGATCAGGTTCGGCAACCTAGAGTACGCCGCCGACTCTCGGGGCGATCTGATCTTTACTAGGTTCTCAGCTTTACCTGAGAAGCCAGGTAATCCCGAGGCCTTAACTTCGGATCTTCTCCTCGGCCCCATCTCTGGGCCGGTCCTCAGCTCGGATCTGGTGTAGGATCGAAAGTATGTCTAGAGGGGGGGGGGGGTGATTAGACTACTTGACCAAATAAAAACCTAACCTTTTCCCAATTTTAGTTGTAGGCAGATTTTAGCAAGAACACAAGTCAAGCATCACCCTACACATGCAATTCTAAGAGTGTAGCAGCGGAAAGTAAACAATTGCATATGTAAGTAAAGGAGGGGATCGGAGATTTCAAACGCAATGAAGACACGGTGGTTTTTGGCGTGGTTCCGATAGGTGGTGCTATCGTACGTCCACGTTGATGGCGACTTCAACCCACGGAGGGTAACGGCTGCGCGAGTCCACGGAGGGCTCCACCCACAAAGGGTCCACGAAGAAGCAACCTTGTCTATTCCACCATGGCTTACATCCACGAAGGACTAGCCTCAGTCGGGGCAGATCTTCACGAAGTAGGCGAACTCCTTGCCCTTACAAACTCCTTAGTTCAACTCCACATCATGTCGGAGGCTCCCAAGTGACACCTAACCAATCTAGGAGACACCACTCTCCAAAAGGTAATAGATGGTGTGTTGTTGATGAACTCCTTGCTCTTGTGCTTCGAATGATAGTCTCCCCAACACTCATACAACTCCTCACAGATTTGGCTATGGTGGAAGAAGGATTTGAGTGGAAAGCAACTTGGTAAAGGCTAGAAATCAAGGTTCAAATGGTTGGATTGGAATATCTTGATCTCAACACATGAGTAGGTGGTTCTCTCTCAGAAAATGTATGGTGGAAGTGTAGGCACGTTCTGATGGCTCTCCTTACTGAGAAGGAAGTGGTGGAGGGGTATATATAGCCTCCACACAAGATCCAACCGTTACACACTTTTGACCCAACTCGGTGGCACCGATCAGAAATCTCGGTGGCACCGAACAGTGTAAAAGATATGAACGTTAGGAATCTTGGTGGGACCGACTGGAACAACTCGGATGGACCGAAGTGCAATGGTTAGGGAAAACCTCGTCTCGGTGGCACCAATTGCATCAACTCGGTAGGACCGAAGTGAAGCAATAAGGCAACAGAGAGTTGGCAAGCCATCTCGGTGAGACCGATTTGCAAAACTCGGTGAGACCGAAGTAAGTGCAAACGATTACAGAGAGTTGGCAAGGCCATCTCGGTGGGACCGGGATCCATATCGGTGGATCCGATTTATTAGGGTTTTGGCAATGGCTAAGTCCAGATGAACTCGGTGGCTCCGGATAGGAAATTTCAATGGGGCCGAGTTGGAATGTAGGTTTTGGACATATTTGGATGGAGAAAGTGGTTGAGGATTTAGGGGTACTGTCACTAAGCACTTGAGCAAAAAGACCATTAAGCAACACCTCATCCCCTTTTAATAGTATTGGCTTTCCTATGGACCCAATGTGATCTTGGATCACTAAACCAAAAATGTAGAGTCTTGATCTTTTGCTAATCTATGTCCTTAGCATTTTGAGGGGTCCACATCTCTAGTCCTTGCCATGCCAATCATTGAACATCCTAAAATCTTTAACTTGAATGGATATTAGTTCAATGAGATATATGTTGTTATGAATTACCAAAACCACCAAGGGAGCAAATGTGCTTTCAATCTCCCCCTTTTTGGTAATTGATGACAACATATAGATCAAAGCTTCGACAAATGATTAAATGAATGAAATACATCATTTCTTTGAGAAGTATGTGATAAGCAAGAGCTCCCCCTAAATTTGTGCATTATTAAAAAAATTGCGTTTGAATGCAAATGCACAATCGATTAGGATCATGGGTCACTCTTCCATGTCACATACAACTTGGTGGAGCGCCCAAAATGATATGAGTGGAATAGTAGGCACACATCACCAACACAAGTGAATGATCATACAAGATAATGACAAGTATAAGCATTAAGCATAGTATGATCAATCACACATGTGGAATCTCACAGACATAACGATCAAAGTACTTCAAAGTATCTCACACACGTAGTATCAAGCACACATCAAATAGAAGTACCATAAAGCAAATAGTAGCAAAAGAACTCGAGAAAAACCAACGAGCAAAGAAAGACTCTCTCTCTCGAAGCCTAAGATCTATACAAATTCTCCCCCTTTGGCAACAAGTACCAAAAAGCTCGAATAGGTATAGGACTAATGTGACACTCTAGGCACGATCCTCAGAAGCTCCTGAAGGGGATCTCCGGCTGGCAGCTCCGGTGTGCGTAGACAGCGTAGAGAGAAGTGCATCCACGAAGGCTTCAGCTGATGTCTGCTGGGCTGGTGGAGTAGATACCGAAGGTGGCACTGTAGCAGCAGCAGCAGCAGGTGCAGAGACTGTGGTCCTCGGATCCACAACTGGCACTGCAGCAGACCTGGCTGCCCTGGGCACTAACTGGAATCTCTCCGTAGTGGGTCTGTCATCTCCACTGTCATCTGAAGTGGCTACCCTGGCTGCATCAACGTCGTCCTTCAGCTTTTCCACAATGGTCTGAACCTCTGTGATCTTGACATCTAGATCGTGAATCTTCATCTCGACTATCCGCTCTAAGCTAGCCTAGTTCTGGGTGAGGTTGGCCAGACTTCACTCAATCCTTAGGGTGGCTTCTAGCAGATAAGTCATCTGGTCACTCTTTGACTTGAGGTTGGCAATGGGAGCATTGGGAGCAGATGCCTCCTTGGCTGCTTTTGCTTCTGCGGCTACTCGGATCTTCTCTTGTGCTTGAGCAGAGGTGGGATGCGAAGGATCCATCACAATGACATTGTCCTCAAACTCTGGACGCAGTGGGAGATGCTCACGATCAAGAAGATAAGTGCTCGTTCCAACCTTGGAGTTGATGAGCATCTGGATGTGTGGAGCATACCCGCAAGATCTTTTCTGATCAGCAGCTGTCCTCTTGATGGTTTCAACAATCAAGCTCATCACCTTGAACTTCTGAGGTGTATCAAAGAGGTGCAGCAAGTTTTTGGAGTGGCCACGTATCATCTTATCATCTCCTGACTTGGGCAATAGAGTGTACCTCAAGATAGTGTTTGTAGTGGCCAAACCAGGTAGCAGGTGCTTCACTGACCCTAGCTTGTGTGTCTCGATGTCCTTCTCTGGAATAGCTGTATACATATTGGCCATGGAGTTGTGGTCCATCTTGAGCTTGGCATAAATGTCAATGTCATCATCTTCTTCTAGAGCACCAAGAAGAGTAGCCCACTCAGAGATGGTTGACTGGTATCTGGAACCCTCAGTCATCCACACAATCCTGCCATCAGGATAGAAATGAGCCGTGGAGTAGAATTGCATGATCATCTCATCATTCCACTTTGTAAGCTTCTGTCCAACAAATTCATCAACACTAGCTATCCGAAAACACTCATGAACATGGGGGAAATAGTCCTCATTTGCATCGATGTACTTCCAGTCCACCCATCTCATGTCACCGATGATTGGCTTCTTATCAAGCAAAACAGTCTCATAGAAGTCTTGTTGTTCTCTGGTCTGGAAGCAGTAATCACAAGCTGTTCTTCTTATGGCAGCATAAGGATCAGACATTCTCCACTAACGCAGTCCTTTGTCCTTCCTTAGCATCATGTTCTCTGCAACTGGGTGTGCATTGTCGTGATCTGGAATCTTTGGCTTTAACTTTCTGAGCACTAGTGGCTCCTCATCAACATCAGCTTCAGGCACAGGGGCCCTGTTCTTCTCTGTAGCAGGAATGTTTCTAGTTGACCTCTTGGGTGCTGGAGCTTTTGGCTTGGACTTGGTGGGGGCAGCAGTCCTTATAGCATCTGACATAAGCTTTTGAGACTTGGCAGGAGGTGCATCAGCTGCTGGCTCCTCCTCCTCCTCCTCATCAGTCCTCATGGAGGGTTTTCCAATCACATGAGCAGTAGTCTTCCTTGCTCTCTTCTTCTTTTCCTGCAGCTGCTTCTGCATCACTTGGTTCCTCAAGTGTGAATGTCATTGTTTCCTTAGTGACTTTCTTGACTGCTGTCTTCTCTTTGGTTCTAGCAGATGGTTTGGTGCTATACTCCTTTGCAAGCACAACTCTCTTCTTCTTTGATGCTGCTTCACTAGCAACAAAGTCCTCACCCTCATCATCTGAGGTTCTCTTCTTCCTGGTCCTTGTTGCAGCCTTTGGAAGATTTGGAGAGCTTCTCTCTCCCTCATAAAAGCTTTCTGCAGGACTAAAACCTGAGCTGAGATCTGTGTGCTGCTCTGACATGTTCTGGCTATCGCTGGCATCAGACATCTTGCAAAGCTGACCCTGTGAATAGATGGGTATGGGCAGAGTAGATGAGTCATCACAAAAACCAGAAGTTTTTCATGAAAATTGAGTTCAAATCTTAGTTTCAAGTTTTCACAGAAGGCATTTCGGATGGATCGAGTTGATCATCTCGGTGATACCGAAGCACTCAACAGAAACTTTACACTCCATTTCGGTCAGACCGAGATGGGGTTCGGTGACTCCGAGATGCTAGGGTTTCACAGAGATTTTACTTTCGGTCTCACCGATTCGTACAACTCGGTGGCACCGAGACATACTACTGCTATGGCCTGGGGCCAAATCGGTGACTCCGAAAATTTCTAATCGGTCGGTCCGAGATGCGTTCGGCAGAAACTTAAACCTAAATTTTTTACTCGAATCTAATCTATGGAATTTGCAGTGTAAAGGAAGTTCTCAATCCGTGGCAAGAATAATGGCAATCTAATCGTGCATTGAATCAGAATTTTGAGCACGAAAGGGGTCGAATCTCACCCTAACTTGGTGGAGATCCTCTACGACGGCAACGGCGGAGCAGATTGCCATTGACGGCGATGGATTCCAGCGGCGAAGGCGCGCTGGAAAGAAGGGCGATGATCCGAAGACCTGGGCGACGGCAGCAACGGGGTGCTGGAACGAGGGGGTTTGAGAAATTTCAACCGTTCGGGCCCGCGAGGTATATATACCCGTGTGCTGTCGGTGGCTCCGAGTTGGACAACTCGGTGGCACCGATATGTGTAACTGCAAGCAGTTTAGCACATCGGTGGCGCCGAAATGGTTCAACTCGATGACACCGAGATGGAAACCTAGATCAATCTAAATGATTTTGGTTGGACTGAGTGTGAGTGGATTGGTTCGGCCGAAATCATGTAGAAGATTTTGGAGGTTCAACCCTTTCAGATCGGTGGCTCCGAGTGCTCCTCACCCATAGGGTCCGAAAATGACTTGTTCAATTTTTGTGATGTAGCAAGAATAGAATTTGAGACAAGAAAGCATAGATAGCTAGAGAAGGTACTTAGGCATTCTTGTACATCCACTTGGCCAGAAAAACCAAGACAATCAAAACAACAAATGGATGTCCTCGAATGAAGAAAACATGCAAACCAACATGCTCACACAATAAGATGGCAAATGAAATATGTGTCAAACATGCACAACCAATTCTAGAATCTATCAAGCAATGTCGATGATTAGGTCATCTATATATGAGTATATTGACTTAGGAGTCAAATGAGAACATTTGATGATAGGTCATACTCATCGTTTAAGCACAAGTGGGGTTGCCACTTTTACATAAAGCATTGATGTGTTCACACCATTAGAGTTGCTTTAGTTCAATTGTTTAGAGCAAAGCTCCCCCTAGATGTGATATCCCCCCAAAGAGGGATGAACTAACCTTGGGTTTTGTCGATGATGACTTCGTGTAGATGTTGAAGATGTGGATGCTCAAAGTTGATGTAGACCATCAAGATTTGGGAGCAATCATTTGGAGTTTTGTGCTTTCAATACCTACATGGGTTAGTCCCATACAAGGAACATAGAAGGATATCCATAGACATAGAGTGAAATACACATATGATGATGTCCATGAATGCGTTGAATACCTTGTCCCTTGCCTTACCAACAAGAGGGTTTGTGACTCCATGAACTAGTGCAAGATGTGGAAGTTGGTTGCACAAGTTCTTGCCAAAATGTATATGAGTGAGGTTTGTTGGCAGAGTCACCCTCAAGAACTCTCTAGTTCTTCTTCTTTTGGACCCACATCAACTTGATGGGAATCCTTGGAGTTGTAGTAGCACTTGATGAAGTAGAACTTGATGAAGTCTTGGGAACCCACTTGACCAAGGCTTGAGGAGCTTCTTCAAATGAATCAATCTCTTCTTGAAGCTTGTCCTTGCCTTTTAGCTTGTGGTCTTGTGGTGGAAGATCTTCTTGAGCTTGTGTTCCCTTGAAGGAAGTAGGATCATACTTCTCTTGTTGAGTAACAAACTTTGTCTTGGGGTACTGATCTTCTTCCCACTCAACTCCATTGGCATTGAACTTTCGTTCAAAACCAATACCTTGGTTCTTCCGGTGCCTTCCTTGCTTGCGTACAATTTCCTCAAATTGCTTACTCCCGGTAAGGCTCTTGTAGACACCTTTTTCTATAATTCCTTTCAATAGCATATTTTCTTGCTCAAGTGTAACTTGGCTAAGAGAATCATTAGTG
This sequence comes from Elymus sibiricus, assembly GCA_039707655.1. Taxonomy (NCBI): domain Eukaryota; kingdom Viridiplantae; phylum Streptophyta; class Magnoliopsida; order Poales; family Poaceae; genus Elymus; species Elymus sibiricus. Next base: position 200,461,785 of record CM077674.1, on the reverse strand, counting down.
GAATCAATAGAACTACTAGAAGCAACAACATTGGACTTAGCATTGTTATTGTTACTACTAGAGGTAGAACCCTTTTTACCCTTGTTGCTAGTTTGCTTAGGTTTAACTTGTGGCATAAAGGTAGACAAGAGTAAACGTTTGGCAAGATATGAAAAACTCTTCTTTCGAAGATCGTCATTGATAGCTTTAAGAAACTCATGCTCTTGCTCTAAATTTAGCTTCTCAAAGCGTAGCTTCTCATGAGTTCTTAGAAGTTCTCTATGATCCTCTTGAGTTGTTTCATGAGATCACTTAAGAGCATTTAGTTCTTTAGTTAGACGCTCAATCTCCTTCATAGCATTGTCACTCGTTTCCTCTTAACTATCATGATTACTAGCATTTTCATTATAGCTCACATCACTAGCCTTATCAATAAGTAAATCATCATCACCAAGCAAATCATCTTCATCACTATTGAAATCAAGATACTCGGGGTGTGATACCTTGGGGCCTTTTGCCATGAAGCATCTTCCAATTCCTTCATTTGGTGAGTCAAATAGGTCATGGGAGTTGGATGACATAAGAGCAAGTCCGGCAACACTTCATCTTGACTATAGTCGGAGTTGGAGTGATAACTTTTCTCGGAGTGGTTGTCGGAGTCGGAGCCGGAAACCCATTCACCAATATGAGCTTGATGTCTTCTTCTAGTGTAGCTCTTTGATGACTTGTCCTTCCTCTCCGAATCCTTGCTTCTTCGAGAGTGTCTTCGTTCATAACGATCATCTCTACCCCTTCTCTCCTTATGACGTGATTCATCTCTTCTATGTCTTCCTCTTGGTGATTCGTCTCTTTTCTTGTAGGGAGCCGTACACTCATTGGAATAGTGTCTGGGTTTTCCACAATTGTAGCAATTACGGTCACGACTTGATGATCTTTTCTCATTGTGTCTTGAGCTAGAGCTTCTTTCTTCCCCTTTGTTCTTGTAGAACTTGTTGAATCTTTTCACCATTAGGCTTATCTCTTCATTGGATACTAGCTTGTCACTTGGAGTTGTTGGAGCATCGGTTGAGGCTTTGTAAGCACCACTTGATTTGTTGTGTAGCTCCTCTTTGTCCTTGAGTGACATTTCATGAGCAACAATCCTTCCAATGACTTCCGTGGGCTTGAGATCTTTGTAATTTGGCATCATTTGGATCAATGTGCAAACGGTATCATATTTTCCATCCAAAGCTCTAAGGATCTTCTTGATGATGAATTTGTCGGTCATCTCTTCACTTCCTAAGCCGGCAATCTCATTTGTGATGAGAGCAAGCCTAGAGTACATTTCTGCGACTCCTTCACCATCCTTCATCTTGAACTTGTCAAGTTGACTTTGAAGCACATCCAACTTAGATTCCTTGACGGACTCGGTATCCTCATGCATATCAACCAAAGTATCCCAAATATCCTTTGCATTCTCGAGGTGGCTGATTTTGTTGAATTCCTCAGGACACAAACCGTTGAAGAGAATGTCACAAGCTTGAGCATTGTATTGCAACATCTTCAATTCTTCCGGGGTTGCTTCACAATCCAGTTTCTGGCCATCCTCAAAGAAATCACCTTGCAAGCCAACACGAACAACAGCCCAAACGGTGGGGTTATGACCTAGAATATGCATCTTCATCTTATGTTTCCAACCAGCAAAGTTTGTACCATCAAAATAAGGACCTCTACGATGATAGTTACCCTCACTAGACGCCATATTCTCCTAGGTTGTGAGACCAAGGCTATGATCACCAAAGAAATGGAAATCAAGGCTTACGGAGACCAAAGCTCTGATACCACTTGTAGGATCGAAAGTATGTCTCGAGGGGGGTGATTAGACTACTTGACCAAATAAAAACCTAACCTTTTCCCAATTTTAGTTGTAGGCAGATTTTAGCAAGAACACAAGTCAAGCATCACCCTACACATGCAATTCTAAGAGTGTAGCAGCGGAAAGTAAACAATTGCATATGTAAGTAAAGGAGCGGATCGGAGATTTCAAACGCAATGAAGACACGGTGGTTTTTGGCGTGGTTCCGATAGGTGGTGCTATCGTACATCCACGTTGATGGTGACTTCAACCCACGGAGGGTAACGGCTGCGCGAGTCCACGGAGGGCTCCACCCACAAAGGGTCCACGAAGAAGCAACCTTGTCTATTCCACCATGGCTTACATCCATGAAGGACTAGCCTCACTCGGGGTAGATCTTCACGAAGTAGGCGATCTCCTTGCCCTTACAAACTCCTTGGTTCAACTCCACATCATGTCGGAGGCTCCCAAGTGACACCAAACCAATCTTGGAGACACCACTCTCCAAAAGCTAATAGACGGTGTGTTGTTGATGAACTCCTTGCTCTTGTGCTTCAAATGATAGTCTTTCCAACACTCAAACAACTCCTCACAGATTTGGCTATGGTGGAAGAAGGATTTGAGTGGAAAGCAACTTGGGAAAGGCTAGAAATCAAGGTTCAAATGGTTGGATTGGAATATCTTGATCTCAACACATGAGTAGGTGGTTCTCTCTCAGAAAATGTATGGTGGAAGTGTAGGCACGTTCTGATGGCTCTCCTTACTTAGAAGGAAGTGGTGGAGGGTTATATATAGCCTCCACACAAGATCCAATCGTTACACACTTTTGACCCAACTCGGTGGCACTGATCAGAAATCTCGGTGGCACCGAAGAGTGTAAAAGATATGAACGTTAGGAATCTCGGTGGCACCGACTGGAACAACTCAGATGGACCGAAGTGCAATGGTTAGGGAAAACCTTGTCTCGGTGGCACCGATTGCATCAACTCGGTAGGACCGAAGTGAAGCAATAAGGCAACAGAGAGTTGGCAAGCCATCTCGGTGAGACCGATTTGCAAAACTAGGTGAGACCAAAGTAAGTGCAAACGATTACAGAGAGTTGGCAAGGCCATCTCGGTGGGACCGAAATCCATATCGATGGATCCAATTTGTTAGGGTTTTGGCAGTGGCTAAGTCCAGATGAAGTCGGTGGCTCCGGATAGGAAATTTCGGTGGGGCCGAGTTGGAATGTATGTTTTGGACATATTTGGATGGAGAAAGTGGTTGAGGATTTAGGGGTACTGTCACTAAGCACTTGAGCAAAAAGACCATTAAGCAACACCTCATCCCCTTTTAATAGTATTGGCTTTCCTATGGACTCAATGTGATCTTGGATCACTAAACCAAAAATGTAGAGTCTTGAACTTTTGCCAATCTATGTCCTTAGCATTTTGAGGGGTCCACATCTCTAGTCCTTGCCATGTCGATCATTGAACATCCTGAAATCTTTAACTTGAATGGATATTAGTTCAATGAGATATATGTTGTTATGAATTACCAAAACCACCAAGGGAGCAAATGTGCTTTCATCTGGCCTCGAGTTCGGATCTGATCCCAGCGCCAGAGAACCAGGGGTCGCCCTTGGCCAAACACACTTCCGGCGCAGGCACACCGGAGTTCGACTCCGAAGGATGCCCAAGGACGAATCCTGTGGACCTCTCGCTTTTAAGCGAGATGTTAGATCGGATCCAGAAGATGAGGATCGTGGATGGCCCGTCCTCGGTCCATGAACAGATCGGACTTGAGGCCAACCGCGGGGAATTTTACGTCCCACCCACCACCCACTTAGTAGCCACTGCCGAAGATTTAACCGACATGTTGGACTATGCCTCCGAGGAAGCTGACGACATGGACGAGGATATCGATGTCCTGCCTTATGTGGCTCCCTCCCTTGCCACTTCCAACACCGGAAAGTGGACCGCCACCTCCACCTACGTTGTTTACATGGTCGACACCCCCAAGAAGGACGGCGACACGACCAAGAAGGATGGCAACGGCCCCATCGAGGAACCACCCAAACGCCGACGAAGGCGACCCAAGGGGCGAGGAAAGGGCAAGGAAAACAACACAGACACGAACGACACCGGAGATAATGACACTCCAGACAACATGGGGGAGCTCGGCGACAACACCACCCACGAACATCACCACGACGCCCCTGAAGGGCACAAGGACCAGGGTAACCCTGAGGACCCCGAGGATTCTGAGGACAGCAATTACCTCCCTCCTTCCGAAGAGGAGGATAGCCTCGGACCCGAGGACTTCGTCGTCCCTGAGGACCCCCTGGACCAGGAAAGATTCAAGCAGCAGCTCATAGCCACTGCCCGAAGCTTGAAGAAGAAGCAGCAGCAGCTAAAGGCCGAACAAGATACCCTTAACAATAGATGGACAATGGTCTTGGCAGCCGAAGAGGGCTTCGACAATCAGCGCCAGGATCAATACAAAAGTTACCCATGACGGAGCTTGCTTCCGTCATTTGAGGATGAGGCCCTCGAGCCCATACCTCCCAGATGAACTCAGACAAGCCAGCTCGACCGCCCCCCTCGAGGACGGAACAGGACGGCTGGAGAAATCGAATACCCACCCGCGCCCCCTCGCCGGGCAGGCAAGGACCCGGTTCAACCGGATGACCCATATGATCTGCGGCACGACCTAAATGCCAGAGGGATACAGTCAAGATCCATCTATGGATCCAGGGGATACACGCCCGCTGGACGGGACGGATACCAAGCCTGGCGCGATAGGAACGATAGAGCTCGGGAGCAACACCATGCCTGGATGACAACTGATCTCCGGCATGACGTGGCCCGGGTCAGGGGTGCCGCTCACCCAATGTGTTTTACAGATGAGGTGATGCAGCATCAGTTCCCCGAAGGGTTTAAACTCGTAAACAAGTACGATGGGACAACTGACCCAGCCGTGTGGATCGAAGATTTTCTTCTCCACATTCATATGGCCTGAGGAGATGACCTCCACGCCATCAAATATCTGCCATTAAAACTTAAAGGATCGGCAAGGCACTGGTTGAACAGCCTACCCGAAAACTCCATCGAGGATGCCTTTCGAGCCAACTTTCAGGGCACCTTTGTTCGGCCGCCGGATGCCGACGACCTGAGCCACATCGTTCAGCAGCCCGGGGAGTCAGCTCGGCAATTCTGGAATCGGTTCTTGACTAAGAAGAACCAGATCGTCGACTGTCCGGATGCCGAAGCAATCGCCGCATTCAAGCACAGTATTCGGGACGAATGGCTCGCTCGCCAGCTCGGCCAAGATAAGCCGAGAACAATGTCGTCCCTCACCTCCCTAATGACCCGCTTTTGGGCGGGTGAGGATAGTTGGTTAGCTCGTAGAAGCAACCACCCCGAAGACCCCGACAATTCAGAGCCCCGGGATGGGAACGGGAAACCCCGGCGCAACAAGAATAACAAGTGCTGGCACACAAACAACGGCAGTGAAGCCGATGACGTGGCAGTAAACGCCGGGTTCAGCGGCTCAAAGTCTGGACCACGGAAGAAGCCCTCTAAAGGGAACCGGGACGGCCCGACTGCATTGGACAGAATCCTGGATAAGTCCTGCCAGATCCACGGTACCCCGGACAAGCCCGCCAACCACACCAACCGTAACTGTTGGGTAATCAAACAGGCCGGCAAGCTCACAGCCAAGGAACAGAGCAAGGGTCCCCGCAACGAGGATGGCGAACAATGGAGGCCAAAAGCAGTTCCCTCTCGAGGTAAAAACCGTGAACATGATTTATGTCACGCATATACCCAAGAAGGAGCGGAAACGAGCACTTCGGGATGTCTACGCCCTAGAGCCAGTGGCCCCGAAATATAACCCATGGTCAGCTTGCCCGATCACTTTCGACTGTCGAGACCATCTGACCAGTATCCATCATGGAGGAACGGCGGCTCTAGTGCTCGACCCCATCGTGGATGGATATCACCTCACCAGAGTCCTTATGGACGGAGGCAGCAGCCTCAACCTGATTTACTCAGATACAGTGAGGAAGATGGGAATCGACCCATCAAGGATCAAACCCAGTAACACCACCTTTAAAGGTGTAATCCCAGGCGTCGAGGCATGCTGCTCGGGTTCCGCGACATTGGAAGTAGCCTTTGGTTTGCCCGACAACTTCCACAGCGAAGACTTAATCTTCGATATTGTTCCCTTCCGCAGCGGTTACCACGCACTCCTCGGCCGGACAGTGTTCGCCCACTTTAACGCCGTTCCGCACTACGCATATCTGAAGCTCAAGATGCCAGGACCGAAAGGTGTCATTACCGTCAATGGTAACACCGAGCGCTCGCTCCGAACAGAGGAGCACACAGCGGCTTTAGCCGCCGAAGTCCAGGCCGCCGAAGAAGCATCGCAGGCCCAGTCTACCATCAAGACACTGGACGCACGCAAACGCCCGTGCTGGAGCACTCCCGTGCTCACCCTAAATAGGGATACGCGCCCCACAGAACGGCCTACCCAGCTACGAAATACGTACCTCGAGTGCACAACTTCGCGCTCAAGATTCCATGGGCAGCTGTGGGACTCAAGGGCCGAGAGCTCGGTTCGACCAAGCCACGGCCACAAACGTTCCCAGAACACTACTACATAACAGGCACCATCCAGGGCCTGATCAGCGTTAAGCTGATACTCTGCGGCGACTTCTCAAAACCCTTTCCCAAAGGCTCGTCCGCCGAACATTATTACTTCCGCCAAGCATACAGTCGACAACTCCAATCACACGGAAGCTTCATAAAGAGCAAAGGCGCAGACGTGCGGCAGGGTGCAGTAGGGACGTCAAACCACTCATGAAGGCCCAGTGTAAACGTTTTCTCTAATGTATTTATTTCTTAAAGTATCTGTAAAAGTTACTTCGGCAGTCCGGATTGTACGGATAGACGTCACACAAATTCAAAGGAAATAAATGACCATTTTTCTTTCCGGTCATATTGCAGTCAATTATGTTGCGCTTTCCTTTCCGCTTTTTAGCTGAAGTAAACTATTATGATACATTCCTTTTCAGATGTGATCGGCTAATAGACCGGGGGCTCGAACATAAATCTTGCCCCAAACATCATTCCAGCACCAATTTTATAAAATGTGCTCGGCGTCATGGATATTGCATTATATGAATCAGTTCTGAATTATGTCTTTGGTCAATGGTTAGGTTGCCCGGCTCATGTGTTTGCCCTCTTACATTCCGCATTGTTCGGCTAGGAGGGTAAAGGGAGAACCACTGTGATTGTACTTCTACCTAGCCTGGTTAAGTACCTCAGTGGAGAAAGCTGAAAACCGACTATCATAATAAGCGAGAACTGGTCGGCGATCCAATGACAAGTGTCAAACTAAAAATCGATAGCGGTTAAATCCGTGTGAAACGAAGGGTTTGCTGTTACAGAAACCAAGTGATAATGGTATCAACCTCGGTACGCCCAGATATCACATATACTGGGGGCTAGTCACCAGCCCCTGCAGTCAAGCTCGTATGGCTAAGTGAAAGCACTAAAGCCACATAGTCCGATTGCCTCGTTTTCCTTACACACAACCGCCTCCGGGCACCGAGACGTCGGCGAAGGGTTCATGTGTTAAAATAAAACACCCCATGTAGTATCTGCAAGGGGGCTGAAGCCGACGACTGGCAACTTTTAGTTTAAAAACGGCCGCACATGAGTCAAAATAAAACATATAAGGCATTATATTTACAGCCAACCAGTTGCATTTCAACAGCATAAAAGATTCAACTCCTCGGATACAAGGAAAATAAATATACTCATACATTACATCTTTCGAGCACTGGGCCTCTATTGCCCGAGCACCATCCATCACGATGGGAAAGTACTTGCTCGGGGCACCTGTGCTCCTTTCCAGGGGGCGGAGGTCCGGTGGCCATCTCGGCTGGCTTGATCTTCGGCCAGTGCACCATGGTCTTGCCGAAGGCCATCCGAGCTCCCTCAATGCATACGGAGCGCTTCCAGGCATCCACTCGGGGTGTGGCGTCGTACAGCTTCTACACGAAGCTGAAATAGCTACTCAGCAGTGGCTCCGAAGGCCATAGCTTGACGCAGAGGTCCTTCATCGCCGGCTCCGCCATCCGATGCAACTCCATCAGCTGCTTCATCTGGTTGTTGAAGAGGGGAGGGTGTTCGGGCGTCTAAAACTGCGCCCAAAACAGCCTCTGCTCGGCACGGCCCTCCTGGGTTGCAAAGAACCTAGCCACATCCGATGTACTCCTCGGGAGGTCCGCAAAGGCGCCTGGGGAACGCCACACTCGCGTGAGCAAAGCGAACCTGTTACCACCAAAGACACTTTGCAGTAAGTATGGCTTACCATCCGCAATAAGTTTGACTTGGCGGAGTTCCTCTTGGTAGCCTCGCGCCTCCATCCGTGCCTCCTTAGCCGCCGATCCCAGTGAGGTTAGCTCAGTGGCCTGATCCTTATTCTTCTGCTCAAGGACCTCACATTTTGTGACGGCATCCTTGAGCTCTTGCAGCAATTCAGACACTCTGGCCTTGTGCTTCTGGCTAACGGTTCTTACCGTAGCCAGTTCGGCAGCAGCCTTTTCGGCCGCAACCTTCTGCTCCGCAGCCTCCAGCTGAGCCTTCCTCAGCTCGGCCTTGAGGTTCTCGACCTCTGCGGCAGTAGCTGCAATAATATCAGTTGCACCCCATTTAGGTTAACTACTTAAACCTTACTTAAAAACTACTATAGTAAATAGTGTAGTTCGGACTTGCCTTGCGCCAGGTGGAACCGCTTATTCAGCAGGCCGAGGTCGTCCTCGGAGCTCTTGAGCTTCCGATTCAGCTCGCCCAACTCCTCGGCATTGGCGGCTGCCGCCGAGGATGACGCCTGCACATTAGACTCAGCACATTAGACTCCCGAGTTATCCATTTTTGATCCTCTGACCGGCTTTTTTCAATCCAGCCAGAGCCTCGGGGGCTACTGCTCACTCTACTATCATCTATACATCAAATCTATTCGACCCCCACCTAAGTTTTTCAAACTCATCCAGGGCTCGGGGGCTACTGTGTGTGAGGTTGCATATTCATATAAAAGAATATTTCTAAGGAAAAGACATTACTTGGCCTACCTTGAAGCCCATGAGAAGGCCGCTAAAGGCCTCCTTCTGTCCGTTGTCCATGGACAGAAGACTCTGCAACACCGCGCCCATAAGGGCACGGTGCTCTTCAGCGATAGAGGAGTTGGTTAAAGCGTCCTCCATCTCATCCGGCCACCCGGTCGAAGCCCGCTCTGGAGCGGGCGGGGGTGGCGGGGGCACCTCGGCTCCTCCTTCTGTGGAGACTAGAATGGTTGGCTCCGGATGCCTTGTCGGCACCGGAGCCACTCTCGGGGAGAGCTCGGATTGTTCGGGCTCCCCCTCTTCGTGCACCAGAGGGGTTCTCCCCTCCTGGTCTTCGGTGGCCGAGGTATGCACCTCGGCCATAACGGCGTTGCCCCCTCCCCCTGTGTGCGGCACGGGAGGGGTCCTCCTTGACAGAACCTCCTCAACCACCTCGGAGATGGAAGGACACGAGGGGCGCGACTCGGTCCCGCTCTCCGCCAGCGCGGCCGGTGGAGAATCCCCCTCCGAAACTCGATCGGTAGGGAGGTCGCGCAGCGGGCTGCAATGTTAGAAGCAGAAGCGCAATCAATGGCAGACTCAGTTCGGCTGAAAATGGATAGGCGAATCTTAGGATACGTACCTTTGGGCCAGCGGTTTGACCCTGGGGGTCCTCCGAGGAACCTCTTCGGAGGCCTCATAGTCCTCGACAGAGACCGAGCTGTTGTTGGACAGGGCCACCTTGGCCCTGCAAGGTATTTTGGGGGCAGGGTGAGGCTGCTCCTCATCGGCGTCCTCGGACACCGCCCTCTTCCTTGTTCGGGAGGAATCACTTTCCTCCCCATCCTCTCCCTGCTCCTTCTCCTCCTCTTGCGCGGAGGAAGCATGGGTGTCCCCGGATCTAGTGTCCGAGGGTCCTCGGGAACGGAGGCCCTCTCTGGCCTCCCTCTTCTTTTCCTTCTTCTTCTCCTTCTTCTCCGGCGCCTCGTACGGCTCCTCGGCCAACATAGCCGTCAGCAAGGCTGTCCTGGGGCCCTTGGGCAGCAGGGCCAGACTGTCGATCCGCTCGGCCTTCTTCAGCCAGCTCTGTGGATGAGAAATGAGAAAGTTGAGTACCTTATCAAAAGGGAACAATCCGAATACAAGAACAAAACTTATCATACCTCTCGAGGGGGGTTTGCGGCGTCAAGGCCAATGTCTTCCTCCTCGGCTGGCCAGTCCTTCTGCGGCTTGAACAACACCTTCCACAACTGAGCGTGAGAAGTGCGGTAGAAGCTGAGCACGGTGGCGGGGTCTTCGGGCTTGTAGACCCACATGGGGGAGGCCCGGTCTTGGAAGGGGAGGATGCGGCGGCAGAGCATGATCTGAATCACGTTGGGCAGCTCGATCCCCCGCTTTATCATCTTGGCTATCCAGCTCTGCAGCAGCGCCACCTCCTTGTTTGACCCGCAGTCAAGGCCCTTCTTGGTCCATGAGACCAGCCTCGTGGGGGGGTCCGGATCTGAAGGCGAGGATCGCCCCCCAATCTGCGCTCCTTGGCTCTGTTATGTTGAACCACTCCTTCTGCCAGATCTTGATGGTTTCGATGAAGGTGCCCTCTGGCCACTCAACCCGGGGGAGCTTGCTGACCATCGCTCCCCCGCAGTCCACCTGCTGGCCGTCAACAATCTTCGTCTTGACGTTGAAAATCTTCAGCCACAGGCCGAAGTGTGGCCGGACCCGAAGAAAGACCTCGCAGATGATGATGAAGGCCGAGATGTGCAGGAAAGAATTTGGGGCAAGATCATGAAAATCCAGCCCGTAGAAAAACATCAGGCCCCTAACGAAGGGGTGGAGGGGAAAACCTAACCCTCGAATGAAATGGGGGAGGAACACCACCCTCTCGCCCGGCCTCGGCATGGGAATGACCTGGCCTGCCTCCGGAGCGCAGTGAGCAACGTTGGCGGGAAGGTAACCCGCGCTCTTCAGCTCCAGAATGGCGCTCTCGGTGACGATGGAGGCCTCCCACTTGCCCTTGGAACCGGAGCCGGCCATGGCCAGATTGAGGAGATGGCCGGAGAGGTTCTTGGAAGGGAGAACGGATCTGGGCGCTGGAGCTCAAGAGATTGGGAGGGTAACGACAAAGGAAGAAGTGGGAGCGTGCGAAGGAAATGGTGGCCGCTCCCCTTTTATGGGCTGCTGTAAAACAAGGGGTTCTTTTACTGCGCCGCAGGCTTCGCCGTTTCCCCGTATAATCATACCATTATGCGCGCGTGGGATAGTGCAAATCATTGATCATATCCCTTAAAAATAGGGCACGATCTCCATATCGATGGGACGCGCCAATGAAGGAACCGCCTCGAACCGTGAATCGAATTTTCATAAACCAACTCATGGTCATGGCGGGTCGTGACCCTTCGGCAAAAGTTGTCAGATGGGTCACTGTTCACACCTATGCGACTAGCCTTCGGGGCTAAGTTATCGGTGCACTTTGGCGACCGAAGCATAGTTCGGGGAACATATGGCGGCCCTTAAGGATTTGATCCGGAGGGGTTGCAGGCTTGGCACAAGTGCCACAGGAGGGAAGGAACTGGTCCACAAAGCCGATGGTGTTCGGCATAGACCTCGGCTTCGAAGACTAGTTTGGGGGCTACTGAGGGTGTCCCGGACTAGGGGGTACTCAGACTGCCGGCCTATCTCTCATAGGCCAGACTAATGGGCCGCTCTTTACTCATCAAAGGAAGGCCGGATTGCGGGCGACCCCGTGCACCAGAAGGAAACCTCCGAAGACTTGGCGTCTCCTCCAAGAAATATTTAGTGTAACCGGCATGTTTATCCCCTGATGGCAACCGACCATATGTAACCCTAGGTCCCTCTAGTGTCTATATAAACCAGAGGGTTTAGTCTGTAGAGGCAGAAGAATCATTATCATCATACCCACCTAGGGTCTAGCCCATCCGATCTCGAGGTAGATCAACTCTGTAATCATCATACAATCACATCAATACAATCAAGCAGGATGTAGGGTTTTACCTCTCCGAGAGGGCCCGAACCTGGGTAATCGCTGTCTCTGCATTCCTTGTTATCCATTGACTCCAAGATCCATAGTTCGCACCCCCTACCCGAGATCTGCCGGTTTTGGTACCGACAGTTACCACACCCTTCTTTGGTATGTCCCAAGAATCTGCACGCCGAGCAAAGAAATTTTGATGGGCAAAGGATCGTAAAATGCTCTGAAGATTGACAAATCAAACAGCCCAGCCCATCAGGTTTGTAGGTTTCTGTGGCATGGGCCGGCCCATGTGAAATATTCTGTGGCACCCCGGCTCAGAGAACCGGTTTACCAGTGTTTCCAGCCCAGAGATCATGTCTTCTCGAAACACCCAACAACTTGGAACAGAACAGAACTGAACTTTATTAAAATATCTTGGGTACAAGATCATAATTTACATGCTAGCGAGGCCAGAAGCAGTGCACGTGCTGAGAACAATATCTACATTATTTATGGAACATAGCAGGGCCTCGATACTACTGGGTAGACTACGTCGTAGCGGAACATAGCGCGGAAAACTCCATCCACAGGGACACTGCTGTGGACACGGCCTAGTTAGCGTAGCACGAACCTTCGGGACCTCCGTCCTCGGCTTCTCCTGCATCTGGCATGATACGCCAGGTGAGTACTTGGAATGTACTCGCAAGCTCATGGCAACCAAAACAATGCAGCAAACAATAGCATGGCAATTAACAAGTTAAGTGATTAGGTTGCTCACTTACTGGTACCCAGTACCAACTTACTCTCATCTGGGTTGTCCCACAACCCTCGGAATGCTCACAATCCACAGAGCACTTCCGATCACAAGACAAGTTCTTCCATCATTATTATTGTTATTACGGTTGATCATCCTAGAGAGGCCTAAACGGACTGTCCAATACCGTGGACGCGGCTATTCGAATAGGTTTTAACACACTGCAGAGGTTGCGCACTTTACCCACACCATGGAGTACCTGGCCTCGTGATCCCATTCGGGTGGACTGGTGGTGCTCCAACGAAACCTGCCTGACCCGTGACACCTCTATCGTACCACCGACAATCATACCCTCCCATGGTCATGTCCTGGGTGGCCCCTGTGTCACCCCGTGACACCTGCCACCGTCGTGGCCACTAACTTTCCCAAACGGGGACGCCGACAAAACAACTCAACTGGGCTCACAGGATTATCATCGTCTACCTGATCAGGGCAGCACGCACGCATAACCCTCCCTAGCTTGGTGGTACCGATAAAAGAGCACAAAGCCAGACCAAGTCAAGGCCGTCCCATACCGGCAAATGTGGCTGCACGGAAAAGTCCGGGTAGGTGGCTCTTGATCAACCAACTAAGTTTAGTGTAGCCAAGCATTTAACCAGTATGGATATTTAATTGCAAGTAAATTATCATGGCAGTAGCTATGCACTTAAATAAATTACTATGGATTATCATATATAACAATAATGCATGAAATTCAATTAAATAACCAACACTATTGAAATGCTTCATGCAATGGATGACATGGCTTGCCTTGCTCTGTTGGGTTGTCCACAAACTCCTGGGCTTCAAATCCAAAAGTATTCCCCTCTGTAAATATTTTTAAAGTGCAATAGAAAATGTCACATGCTACTATTTTGAGCTCCAGAAATTCTGTGAACAAGGGGAAAATACCAAATTTGGCCAGAAAATAGAGGAGATCGAACAAACCAGATGCAAAAAGAATCAGTTGATTTGGACTTATGGTTTAAAAGTTATGAACGGTCAAAGTTCTGGTCAAAATCTGGAATTTAAATAGAAAATAGAAAATCTCTCAGGGGGCCACGTCGAAAGCGTAAAGTGGAGGGGCGCCTCCACTTACCGCTTCGGCGTGTCGCTGACTGGCGGGCCCCAGCCTTCAGATTGAAAAGGGGAGGAGGAAACAGAGAGGGAGCGGATCTCCGGCGATACGGACGGCGGCGGGGTCCGGTGAGTAGCGGAATGGAACGAGCGCTCGGAGACGAACCAGCACGTACCAGTGGCTTGGCGAACGGTGGCCGGACGGCGTCATCCCCTTCTTCTCCGGCGGCGGCAGCTCTCGGGGGTCGTCTGAGACGGCGACTCCGGCAGCGATTCGACCGGGCAAGGGCTTGGGCGTGATCAGGAGGATGAGCTGAGCTCGATGGAGGAGTCAGTGGAGCTCGGGGAGGAGTGAATCGGCGGGGAGGCAGAGCTCGGGTGGCGGCAGATCTCTGGTGAGGTTCGAGGCCAGAGGGCCTCTTGGCCGTGGCTCGCTGCTCGGGAGGACGATTGGGAGGAGGAGGAGTGGATTGAGGAGCTCGGGAGAGGCCGGGGAGGGGTATTTATAGCAGGAGGCGAGCTCGGGGGATCTCTCTGGAAAAGGCGGGAACCGGGACACGTCGCCGGCGCAAGGACGGCGAGTTGGCCGTCGCGACGCGGGGAGAAGTGACGGGAGCTAGCAGGGGGGGTAATGGCGGGCAGTGGAGGCTAGTGGAGGAAGACGACACGCCGCACGCCACAGTGCAGCCACGGGCGGTACAGTGCCCGGGCGCGTGGCGGCCGGCGAGCTCGATTCCAGCGAGGGGAAGGATCGGGAGAGGGTTACGTGGACGGCAGCGACGATGTCGGCACCTCAAGACACGAAATGGCAGCGAGAGGTCGCTGGAATGACCTCGGTCGTCGTCGGCAAGGTGCAGAGCACGCGTACTGGCATGCCAGTACCGTGCTCACCATGGGAGGTGATGTCTCGAGGCCGTCCAAGTCCAGCTCACCGTGTCTAGGCCCTTCTCCTTTGATCATCTGTGCCTCTGCATGCTTGGTTTGGCTAGGTTCACTCTGAACCGAAGTGTAGCTTCAGCTACAGTCTCTGACAGCGAAATTGAGAGGGATCTAGAGAAGACATGAGCTGGGTATGGAGCCAAAGGAGATGTCTGGGGTGTTCTGCTTTGGAAGGACTATGATCTGGCCAAGTTTGAAAGGATTTGATCAAGATTTGAATATAGTTCATGTACAAGTGCTGTACTAAACCAGAAACAGAGATGAGCTTGATGCACTCATCTGGTTGATCTTCCGGGGCTGAATTTTGGTGTGGCAGGGTTATTTGGTTAGGAGAAGATGCCATAAAAATTTCAGCTCAATTGGAAACCTCTAGTTGGTACTTCCTTCACAGAGGTTCCAACTGAACAGAAACTTGGCAGAATATTGGTGATGAAAATTTGTACTGGACAAGATGATATTTTTGGATATTGTGGACATATAGGTTCCCTAATGTCTCAGGGAATTTTCTTGGAATTAATTGAGTAGGGAAAATATGAGCTCCTTCACAAATGACCAGTACTGTCCAAAGAGCAGATGGAGTTTTCTGGAATAAACTTTGTACTGGACCATGAAATGTTTTTGGAGATTGTGGGAGTAGATGATGACAAGAAGGTCTGGGATTAATTTGGGATTTTTCTGATCACCAGAACTATAGGTTGCTTTGTAACCCATAGTGATGACAGATTTTTCCAAAGGAGGAAAATGAATATTTGGGAAAGATAAAGAATTGGAAATTGATCCAGATGGTGAGTGACAAGATGCTAAGGGCTCTGGATCACTGAGAGGAATTCATAAGTCCAAAGTCAACTGAAAAGGTTCAAAATCCATCCAAATTGCAAATAAAGCCAGAAAGATTTCGAAAAGAAAAAGTTGCCAAAAACCAGGGTGTCACAAACCTACCCCCCTTAGAATGAATCTCGTCCTCGAGATTCGGTTGCTCAGGGAACAAGTGTGGATATGCTGATCTCAGAAAATCCTCTCTTTCCCAGGTAGCCTCTTCCTCAGTATGGTGATCCCACAACACCTTGTAAAACTTAATTGTCTTACTCCTAGTAGTCCTTTCCATCTCATCCAATATTCTGACAGGTCTTTCCTCGTATGTCAAATCTTTGGTCAATTCCAGCTTACTCATATCTGCCTGCTTGATTGGAGGTGCAATGCACTTTCTCAGCTGTGATATGTGAAAGACATCGTGAACGTCTGACAACTCTGGTGGTAACTCTAGCTGATATGCCACTCCGCCTCTTCTAGCCATGACTGGAAAGGGTCCGATATACCTCGGTGCAAGCTTTCCTCGGGTGTGAAACCTTTTTATTCCTTTCATGGGGGTAACTCGGAGATACGCATATTCTCCGGGCTCAAAAGTTACTTCCCTATGCTTTGGGTCATAGTAGCTCTTTTGTCGGGACTTGGCTGCTCGAAGACGCTCCTGAATGTCCTTGACTTGTCTCTCAGCCTCGAGCATCAAATCTGTGCCGAAGATACGACTGTCTCCTGTCTGGGACCAATTCAAAGGAGTGCGGCATTTCCGTCCGTACAAAGCCTCAAATGGTGTCATCTTGAGACTTGACTGATAGCTGTTATTGTAGGAGAGTACTGCATAGGGTAGACTATCCTCCCATTTGGGTCCATGGGCGAGAGCACAAGACCGAAGCATATCTTCCACTATCTGATTCACACGTTCTGTCTGTCCATCTGTCTGTGAGTGATATGCCGTGCTATGCTTTAGCACAGTTCCCAGGGCTTGATGCAGTCACAACCAAAATGCTGAGGTAAACAAGGAGCCTCTATCTAATGTGATAGACTTGGGTACTCCATGAAGGCTGACTATCCGGGACATGTAGAGCTGTGCGAGCTGATTCGCGTTGAAAGTGGTCTTTACCGGAAGGAAGTGAGCCACTTTCATAAGTATATCCACGATGACCCAGATAGCATCATGGCCTCTTGTGGACTTGGGTAGTCCGACAATGAAGTACATGCATATGTCATCCCATTTCCACTGGGGAACTAGTAAAGGTTGCAGTAGCCCAGCGGGTTTCTGATGTTCAGCCTTGACTTTGTTGCAGATGTCACAACGTGCGACATAGTATGCTATGTCTCTTCTCATTCCTGGCCACCAAAAGGTTTCTCGCAAGTCCTGGTACATTTTTGTTCCTCTCGGATGGATAGAATATGCAGATTCATGTGCCTCTCTGAGTATTTGCTGTCTCAAGCTGTCTTGATCAGGCACACATATTCGGTTCTCAAACCATACAGTGTCCTGGTCATCAATTCGGAAGGACTTGGCCTTTCCTAGCTGAATGCGCTCTCTGATCTCTTGTATTTCTTGGTCTGATTTCTGAGCTGCTTTAATATCTTCCATAAGTGTTGGAGTAATTTCCATTGTATTCGGACTGATTGGGCCGCATAACACCATATTCAACTTGGCAAATTCTTCTCGCAGCCTAGGATGCATTCCCTCCATAAGTGCATTTAGGGTACCTTGCTTTCTGCTGAGTGCATCGGCGACCACATTAGCTTTTCCCGGATGATAATTAATCCCAAGGTCATAATCCTTGACCAATTCAAGCCATCTTCTTTGCCTGAGATTCAGATCAGGCTGAGTGAAAATATACTTGAGACTCTTATGGTCCGTGTATATTTCACATCGCTGCCCAATGAGATAATGCCTCCAAATCTTCAATGCATGAATCACGGCTGCCATTTCCAAATCATGAGTGGGATAGTTCTCTTCGTGAGGTCGTAGCTGTCTGGATGCATAGGCTACAACCTTTCCCTCTTGCATTGACACGCAGTCGATTCCACGCCTGGAAGCATCACAATATATGTCGAAGCTCTTGTGAATGTCTGGAAGAACTAAGACAGGAGCTGTAGTTAGCCTCGTCTTTAATTCCATGAAGCTGCTATCACATTCTTCCGTCCAGGCAAATTTGTGGTTCTTCTTCAGTAGCTCTGTCAATGGCTTGGCTATTTTTGAGAAGCCTTCAATGAAGCGACGGTAGTAGCCTGCCAATCCCAGAAAGCTACGGACTTCCATTACTGTGGCTGGGGTCTTCCAGTTTAATACCGCGGTCACTTTGCTGGGGTCGACAGCCACACCTTGTTCTGATAGAACATGTCCCAGAAATCCCACCTCTTTTAGCCAAAATTCACATTTACTAAATTTGGCATATAAGCGATGGGTCCTTAGTCTTTCCAGGACAGTACGGAGGTGTTTCGTGTGCTCTTCTTCATCTTTGGAGTAGATGAGAATGTCATCGATGAATACTACCACAAATTTGTCCAGAAAGTCCATGAAGACCTTATTCATCATGCTCATGAAATATGTTGGAGCATTTGTCAGCCCGAATGACATGACTGTAAACTCATACAGACCATATCTGGTAGTGAAGGCTGTCTTGGGGATATCCTCTTTCCTTATTTTTAGCTAATGATACCCCGTTCAGAGGTCAATTTTGGAGAATACCCGGGCTCCGTTCAACTGGTCAAACAGATCATCAATGCGGGGGAGCGGATATTTATTCTTGATGGTGACCTCATTCAGCTGGCGGTAGTCTACGCACATTCGTAGGCTGCCATGCTTCTTCTTGACAAACAGCATGGGTGATCCCCACAGTGAAGTGCTTGGACGAATATACCCTTTTTGCAATAATTATTCCAACTGTTTCTTCAATTCCACCAGCTCTCGGGAAGGCATGCGATAGTACTTCTTGTATATTGGAGCAGTTCCGGGAACAACCTCAATAGCAAATTCTAGCTCCCGATCAGGTGGCATTCCCGGTATCTCTTCTGGAAATACGTCCGGGAATTCACTGACTACCGGAATTAGACTTATGTCAGTAGCTGTGGCTTTGAATGCCATTCCCTTCTTTGACATCACTCTGCTAGCAGTGAATTGCACTGTTTGGCCTGCCGGGTTAACCAGTGTCACCTTCCTGGTGGCACAGTTGATACACACCTGGTGTGGTACCAACCAATCCATTCCCAGTATTATATCTAGTCCAGGGGATTCAATGGCAATGAGAGTAGCTGGAAACTTCACATCGTGTATCAAGATTTCCAGATTCTTGTATATCACATTTGTTCTGAGCATGGAGCCAGGGGATTGTACCACCATGATTTTGTCCAAAAGGGAAGGAGAAAATTTGTGCAAGGTGGCAAAACTCCGCGAAATAGACGAATGAGAAGCCCCAGAGTCAAATAAAATTATTGCAGGTATGTATTTAACAGAAAACATACCAAGGACCACATCTGGTGCTTCGCGGGTTTCCTCAGCGGAGATATGATGGACTTGGCCGCGATAGAAGTTCGTATTGGGGCGGCGTCCAACACTGTTGACTTGTGGCTTGAGGTCGGATGGTGGCTTCCCATTTCTTGCGGGGCATTGCTTGGAGTAGTGCCCGCTCTGGCCGCAAGTGAAGCATGTGTTGTTGCGGCGGCAGTCCTCCAGCACTGGCTGTTTGCCGAAGGTCTTATCCTGGCTGACAGATTTATTGCTATTGTTGCCATTGTTCCAGGCAGGCTTGTATTCAGATGAACTTGGTTGCCAGATACACGGCTTCTGCACAAACTGCTCACGGTTGTCCTTCTTGGGTTCAAACTTCCGCTTGTGATCATTATATCCTGACTTATGCTCGCGTTCAGCTATGAAGGCCTTGTTTACCAGAGTCTGGAAGTCAGGAAAGTCCAGCATACAAAGCTGACAACGGAGGGTATGATTCAGCCCTCCGAGGAATCGATCAATCTTCCTTTGTTCGGTGGACACATCATGGGTAGAGTTGTTGGAAATATGCCCTAGAGGCAATAATAAATTGGTTATTATTATATTTCCTTGTTCATGATAATCGTTTATTATCCATGCTATAATTGTATTGATTGGAAACTCAAATACATGTGTGGGTACATAGACAACACTGTGTCCCTAGTAAGTCTCTAGTTGACTAGCTTGTTGATCAAAAGATGGTGAAGGTTTCCTAGCCATGGACATGAGATGTCATTTGATAACGGGATCACATCATTGGGAGAATGATGTGATGGACAAGACCCAAACTACGAACGTAGCATATGATCGTGTCAGTTTATTGCTATTGTTTTCTGCATGTCAAGTATCTGTTCCTATGACCATGAGATCATGCAACTCCCTGACATCGGAGGAGTACCTTGTGTGTATCAAACGTCGCAACGTAACTGGGTGACTATAAAGGTGCTCTACAGGTATCTCCGAGGGTGTCTGTTGGGTTGGCATGGATCAAGACTGGGATTTGTTACTCCGTGTGACGGAGAGGTATCTCAGGGCCCACTCGGTAATACAACATCACAATGAGCCTTGCAAGCAATGTGACTAAAGTGTTAGCCACGAGATCTTGTATTACGGAATGAGTAAAGAGACTTGCCAGTAACGAGATTGAACTAGGTATAGAGAGGCCGACGATCGAATCTCGGGCAAGTAACATACTGAAGAACAAAGGGAACAGCATACGGGATTAACTGAATCCTTGACATAGTGGTTCGACCGATAAAGATCTTCGTAGAATATGTAGGAGCCAATATGGGCATCCAGGTCCCGCTATTGGTTATTGATCGTAGAGGTGTCTCGGTCATGTCTACATAGTTCTCGAACCCACAGGGTCTACACACTTAACGTTTGGTGACGATTAGTATAGTTGAGTTATTGTGTTGGTGACCGAAGGTTGTTCGGAGTCCCGGATAAGATCCCGGACATGACGAGGGTCTCCGGAAGAGTCCGGAGGTAAAGATTAATATATGTGATAATAGTGTTTTGATCTCCGTAAGGGTTCCGGAATTCACCGGAAGAGGTTCCGGATGTTTACCGAAGTGTTCGGGTGCAGCAACACTTTATATAGGCCAAAGGGGTAAAGCCCACGAGGTATTGGAAAGTGCAAAAGGAAGTTTTGCTGCTGCCTTAAGCGGTACTACCGTTGGTAAGGCAATACTACCGCGTAAGCGGTACTACCGCTGTGAAGCGGTACTACCGCTTGTGCGCGATACTGCTGGAATCCGAGTTGGACTCTTTCCCTGCAGGCCAAACCGACCTTGTGCGGGCAAAACCGACCTGGAGGAGGCTTTTACTCCAAGTTTAGACCCCAAGGCTCAACATATAAATAGAGGGGAAGGGCTAGCACACGGGAGACATTAAGATTTCCCAAGCCGTGTGTCGTCAACCCTAACCCTCTAGTTCTCCCGTCATAATCTCCGTAGTGCTTGGCGAAGCCCTGCAGAGATTGTTCCTCACCACCATCACCACGCCGTCGTGCTGCCGGAACTCATCTACTACTTCATCATCACTCGCTGGATCGAGGAGGTGAAGGCGTCATCAAGCCGTACGTGTGTTGAACGCGGAGGTGCCGTCCGTTCGGCACTAGTTCGTGATCGGATCGAGGGACGACCTGCGATTTGGATCGCGGAGACGTTCGACTACATCAACCGCGTTTCTTAACGCTTCCGCTTAGCGATCTACAAGGGTATGTAGATTCACTCTCCCTCTCGTAGATGCTCATCACCATGGATAGATCTTGTGTGTGCGTAGGAAAATTTTTGTTTCCCATGCAACGTTCCCCAAAAGTGGTATCAGAGCTAGGTCTATGCGTAGATGAGATCTCGAGTAGAACACAAACGAGTTGTGGGTGTGGGTGTATACATATTGCTTGCCGTTACTAGTTGATACTTGATTCGGCGGTATTGTGAGATGAAGCGGCCCGGACCAACATTACTCGTATGCTTACGAGAGACCGGTTCCTTCAACTGACATGTAACTTTGTTGCATAAAGATGGCTAGCGGGTGTCTGTCTCTCTCCCTTTAGTTGAATCGATTTCAATGAAGAGGGTTCTTTTAGAAGATCAAAAAGCAATCACTACACCACGTTGTGGTTTTGCGTAGGTAAGAACGGTTCTTGCAAATCCGTAGCAGCCACGTAAAACTTGCAACAACAATTAGAGGACGTCTAACTTGTTTTTGCAGGGTATGTTGTGATGTGATATGGCCAATAACATGATGAGATATATGTGATGTATGAGATGATCATGTGTTGTATAGAATATCATGACTTGCATGTCGATGACTACGGCAACTGGCAGGAGCCATAGAGTTGTCTTTAATTATTTTCGCCATTTTTGCTTTACTTTATCGCTATGAGTTAGCTATAGTCGTAGAAGCAACAGTCGGCGCGACAACCTCATGGCGACACCTTGATGGAGATCAAGATGATGGAGATCATGGTGTCATGCCGGTGACGATGGAGATCATGCCGGTGCTTTGGAGATGGAGATCAAAAGCACAAGTTCATGGCCATATCATGTCACTTATGATTTGCATGTGATGTTAATCCTTTTATGCATCTTATTTTGCTTAGGACGACGGTAGCATTATAAGGTGATCCCTCACTTAAATTTCAAGATAAAATTGTGTTCACCCCGAGTGTGCACCGTTGCGAAAGTTCGTCGTTTCGAGACACCACGTGATGATCGGGTGTGATAGACTCTACGTTCACATACAACGGGTGCAAGCCAGTGTTGCACGTGTGGAACACTCGGGTTAAACTTGACGAGCCTAGCATGTACAGACATGGCCTCGGAACACAAGAGACCGAAAGGTCGAACATGAGTCATATAGTAGATATGATCAACATGAAGATGTTCACCATTGAAACCACCTCAACTCACGTGATGATCGGACTTGAGTTGGTGGATTTGGATCATATTACACTCGAATGACCGGAGGGATGTCAATTTGAGTGGGAGTTTTTAAGTAATATGATTAACTAAACTCATTATCTAGAACAATAGTCTAAGTTGTCTTTGCTATATTTATGTTGTAGATCATGGCTCGCGCAGTAGCACCCCTGAATTTTAATGCGTTCCTAGAGAAAGCTAAGTTGAAAGATGATGGAAGTAACTTTGTGGACTGGGCCCGTAATCTAAGGATTATCCTTACGTTTTCCCAGAAGGCTTATGTCCTTGATGCACCACTTGGTGATCCACCTGCTCCAGTTGAGTCTCTAGACGTTGTGAACGCCTGACAGGCTCGTTCTGAAGATTACTCAATAGTTCAATGTGCAATATTGTATGGCTTAGAACCGGGACTTCAAAGACGTTTTGAACGTCATGGAGCATATGAGATGTTCCAGGAGTTGAAGTTTATCTTTCAGAAGAATGCCCGGATCGAGAGATATGAGATCTCCGATAAGTTCTATGCTTGCAAGATGGAGGAGAACGGGTCTATCAGTGATCACGTACTCAGAATGTCTGGGTACTCCACCCGTCTGGCTGAATTGGGGATGCCCCTTCCGCCAGAGGCTATCACTGACAGAGTTCTTCAATCATTGCCACCTAGCTACAAGAGCTTCGTGTTGAACTATAACATGCACGGGATGAACAAGTCAGTCGCCGAGCTGTTTGCGATGCTGAAAGCCGCTGAGTCTGAAATTCAGAAGGAGCATCAAGTGTTGATGGTCAATAAAACCACTAGTTTCAAGAAAAATGGCAAGGGTAAGAAGGGTAACTCCAAGAAGAGTGGCAAAGCAGTTGCTCCTCTCGTGAAGAAACCCAAGGCTGGACCCAAACCAGAAACTGTGTGCTTTCATTGCAAGGGAACTGGACACTGGAAGCAGAACTGCCCCAAGTATTTGGCTGACAAGAAGGCGGCCAACAACAAACAAGGTATATATGATATACATGTTATTGATGTGTACCTTACCAACTCTCGTTGTAGTGCCCGGGTATTTGATACCGGTGCGGTTGCTCATATTTGCAACTCAAAACAGGAACTGCAGAATAGACGGAGGCTGGCAAAGGATGAAGTGACGATGCGTGTGGGAAATGGTTCCAAGGTTGATGTGATCGCCGTCGGCACGCTCGCTCTTCGATTACCATCGGGATTAGTGATGAACCAGAATAATTGTTATTTAGTGTCTGCGTTAAGCATGCACATTATATCTGGATCTTGTTTATTGCGAGACGGTTACTCATTTAAATCAGAGAATAATGGTTGTTCTATTTATATGAGTAATATCTTTTATGGTCATGCACCCGATGTGAGGGGTTTATTCTTATTGAATCTTGATAGTAATGATACACATGTTCATAACATTGATGCCAAAAGATGTAGAATTGATAATGATAATACCACTTTCTTGTGGCACTACCATTTAGGTCATATTGGCGTAAAACGCATGAGGAAGCTCCATGCTGATGGACTTTTGGAGTCACTTGATTTTGAATCACTTGACACATGTGAGCCATGCCTCATGGGCAAGATGACTAAAACGCCGTTCTCTGGAACAATGGAACGGGCAAGTGACTTATTGGAAATCATACATACTGATGTGTGCGGTCCGATGAGCATTGAGGCGCGCGGTGGTTATCGTTACTTTCTCACCTTCACTGATGACTTAAGTAGATATGGGTATATTTACTTAATGAAACACAAGTCTGAAACATTTGAAAAGTTCAAACAATTTCAGAGTGAAGTTGAGAATCATCGTAACAAGAAGATTAAATTCCTACGATCTGATCGAGGAGGAGAATATCTGAGTTATGAGTTTGGCAGTCACTTAAGACAATGTGGAATTGTTTCACAACTAACACCGCTTGGAACACCACAGCGTAATGGTGTGTCCGAACGTCGTAATCGAACCTTATTGGATATGGTGCGATCTATGATGTCTCTTGCCGATTTGCCACTATCGTTTTGGGGTTATGCATTAGAGACAGCTGCATTCACTTTAAATAGGGCACCATCGAAATCCGTTGAGACGACGCCATATGAACTTTGGTTTGGCAAGAAGCCAAAGCTGTCGTTTCTTAAAGTTTGGGGATGTGATGCTTATGTCAAAAAGCTTCAGCCTGAAAAGCTGGAACCCAAAGCGGAGAAATGCGTCTTCATAGGATACCCAAAAGAGACAGTTGGGTATACCTTCTACCTCAGATCCGAAGGCAAAGTGTTTGTCGCTAAAAACGGAACGTTTCTTGAGAAAGAGTTTCTCTCGAAAGAATTGAGTGGGAGGAAGATAGAACTTGATGAGGTTGTTGAACCTTTACTTCAACCTGAGAGTAGCGCAGCGCAGAAAGATGTTTCTGTAGAGCCCGCATTAGTTGAAGAGGAAGTTAATGATGATGATAATGAAGCTTTGGATCAAGCTGCTATCGAACCTCGTAGGTCGACAAGGACGCGTACTGCTCCTGAGTGGTACGGCAACCCTGTCTTAGAGGTCATGTTGTTGGACAACGATGAACCTACGAGCTATGGAGAAGCGATGATGGGCCCGGATTCCGAGAAGTGGTTAGAGGCCATGAAATCCGAGATGGGATCCATGTATGAAAACAAAGTATGGACTTTGGAAGTAATACCTGAAGGGCGTAAGGCCATTCAGAACAAATGGATCTTTAAGAGGAAGACGGACGCGGACGGTAATGTCACCGTCTATAAAGCTCGACTTGTGGCAAAGGGTTTTTCACAAGTTCAAGGAGTTGACTTCGATGAGACCTTCTCACCCGTAGTGATGCTTAAGTCCGTCAGAATCATGTTAGCAATAGCTGCCTTTTTCGATTATGAAATTTGGCAGATGGATGTCAAAACAGCGTTCCTTAACGGTTTCCTTAAGGAAGAGTTGTATATGATGCAACCAGAAGGTTTTGTCGATCCAGAGAATGCTGACAAAGTTTGCAAACTCCAGCGATCCATTTATGGACTGGTGCAAGCATCTCGGAGTTGGAATCTTCGCTTTGATGAGGTGATCAAAGCGTTCGAGTTTATACAAGTTTACGGAGAAGCTTGTATTTACAAGAAAGTGAGTGGGATCTCTATAGCGTTTCTAATATTATATGTGGATGACATATTACTGACTGGAAACAATATAGAAATGTTGGAAAGCGTGAAGGGATATTTGAACAAGAGTTTTTCAATGAAGGACCTAGGAGAAGCTGCTTTCATATTAGGCATCAAGATCTATAGAGATAGATCGAGACGCTTAATAGGACTTTCACAAAGCACATACCTTGACAAAGTTTTGAAGAATTTCGAAATGGATCAGTCCAAGAAGGGGTTCTTGCCTGTATTGCAAGGTGTGAAGTTGAGTAAGACTCAATGCCCAGTGACTGCAGAAGATAGAGAAAAGATGAGTGTCATCCCCTATGCTTCAGCCATAGGCTCTATCATTTATGCAATGCTGTGCACAAGACCCGATGTCAGCCTTGCCATAAGTATGGTCGGAAGGTTTCAAAGTGATCCAGGAATGGAACAATGGACGGCGGTCAAGAATATCCTGAAGTACCTGAAAAGAACTAAGGACATGTTTCTCGTTTATGGAGGTGATCAAGAGCTCGTCGTAAAGGGTTACGTCGATGCAAGCTTTGACACTGATCTGGATGACTCTAAGTCACAAACCGGATACGTATTTATTCTTAATGGGGGTGCGGTTAGCTGGTGCAGTTCCAAGCAAAGCGTGGTAGCTGATTCTACATGCGAAGCGGAGTACATCGCTGCCTCGGAGGCGGCGAAGGAAGGTGTCTGGATGAAGGAGTTCATGACAGATCTTGGAGTAGTGCCTAGTGCGCTTAACCCAATGACTCTGTTTTGTGATAATACTGGTGCCATTGCTCTAGCCAAGGAACCAAGCTTTCACAAGAGGACCAGACACATAAAGCGACGTTTCAATTCCATCTGCGATTACATCAAGGAGGACGACATAAATATTTGCAAAGTACACACGGATCTGAATGTTGCAGATCCGATGACTAAACCTCTTCCAAGGGCTAAACATGAACAACACCAGAACTGCATGGGTGTTCGATTCATTACAATATAAATCACATAGTGATGTGAACTAGATTATTGACTCTAGTGCAAGTGGGAGACTGTTGGAAATATGCCCTAGAGGCAATAATAAATTGGTTATTATTATATTTCCTTGTTCATGATAATCGTTTATTATCCGTGCTATAATTGTATTGATTGGAAACTCAAATACATGTGTGGGTACATAGACAACACTGTGTCCCTAGTAAGCCTCTAGTTGACTAGCTTGTTGATCAAAAGATGGTGAAGGTTTCCTAGCCATGGACATGAGATGTCATTTGATAACGGGATCACATCATTGGGAGAATGATGTGATGGACAAGACCCAAACTACGAACGTAGCATATGATCGTGTCAGTTTATTGCTATTGTTTTCTGCATGTCAAGTATCTGTTCCTATGACCATGAGATCATGCAACTCCCTGACATCGGAGGAGTACCTTGTGTGTATCAAACGTCGCAACGTAACTGGGTGACTATAAAGGTGCTCTACAGGTATCTCCGAGGGTGTCTGTTGGGTTGGCATGGATCAAGACTGGGATTTGTTACTCCGTGTGACGGAGAGGTATCTCAGGGCCCACTCGGTAATACAACATCACAATGAGCCTTGCAAGCAATATGACTAAAGTGTTAGCCACGAGATCTTGTATTACGGAACGAGTAAAGAGACTTGCCAGGAACGAGATTGAACTAGGTATAGAGATGCCGACGATCGAATCTCGGGCAAGTAACATACCGAAGAACAAAGGGAACAGCATACGGGATTAACTGAATCCTTGACATAGAGGTTCGACCGATAAAGATCTTCGTAGAATATGTAGGAGCCAATATGGGCATCCAGGTCCCGCTATTGGTTATTGATCGTAGAGGTGTCTCGGTCATGTCTACATAGTTCTCGAACCCGCAGGGTCTACAGACTTAACGTTTGGTGACGATTAGTATAGTTGAGTTATTGTGTTGGTGACCGAAGGTTGTTCGGAGTCCCGGATAAGATCCCGGACATGACGAGGGTCTCTGGAAGAGTCCGGAGGTAAATATTAATATATGTGATAATAGTGTTTTGATCTCCGGAAGGGTTCCGGAATTCACCGGAAGAGGTTCCGGATGTTTACCGAAGTGTTCGGGTGCAGCAACACTTTATATAGGCCAAAGGGGTAAAGCGCACGAGGTATTGGAAAGTGCAAAAGGAAGTTTTGCTGCTGCCTTAAGCGGTACTACCGTTGGTAAGGCAGTACTACTGCGTAAGCGGTACTACCGCTGTGAAGCGGTACTACCGCTCAAGCGGTACTACCGCTCGTGAGCGGTACTACCGCTTGTGCGCGATACTGCTGGAATCCGAGTTGGACTCTTTCCCTGCAGGCCAAACCGACCTTGTGCGGACAAAACCGACCTGGAGGAGGCTTTTACTCCAAGTTTAGACCCCAAGGCTCAACATATAAATAGAGGGGAAGGGCTAGCACACGGGAGACATTAAGATTTCCCAAGCCGTGTGTCAGCAACCCTAACCCTCTAGTTCTCCCGTCATAATCTCCGTAGTGCTTGGCGAAGCCCTGCAGAGATTGTTCCTCACCACCATCACCACGCCGTCGTGCTACCGGAACTCATCTACTACTTCATCATCACTCGCTGGATCGAGGAGGTGAAGGCGTCATCAAGCCGTACGTGTGTTGAACGCGGAGGTGCCGTCCGTTCGGCACTAGTTCGTGATCGGATCGAGGGACGACTTGCGATTTGGATCGCGGAGACGTTCGACTACATCAACCGCGTTTCTTAACGCTTCTGCTTAGCGATCTACAAGGGTATGTAGATTCACTCTCCCTCTCGTAGATGCTCATCACCATGGATAGATCTTGTGTGTGCGTAGGAAATTTTTTGTTTCCCATGCAACGTTCCCCAAAAAGAGTACCGTGCCAGATTATTGAACTTATTCAGATACTCACCAACTGACATATTCCCTTGGGTAAGAGCCAGAAATTCCCTCTGCTTCACCTTCATTATGCCAGTAGGAATATGATACTTGCGGAATACCTCTTTGAATTTCTCCCAAGAAATATCCTCTCCAGAAGGCCATAACATTTTTGTATTGTCCCACCATATGGCTGCTGGTCCCTCCAGGTAGTGAGTGACGAAAGGAACCTTATCTGCCTCATCACAGCGGGCTATGTCCAATTTCTTTTCCATAGTCCTCAGCCAGTCATTAGCTTCCATCGGATCCACAGCTTGACCAAAACTGGGTGGCTTTGTCCGCTGAAAATCAGACAGCTTAGAGTGTGTCCCATTGTGGTTGTTCTAACCCACCATAGTCTGCATACGTTTCAGAAATTCTATGAGATCTTGGTTTCTTTTCTCTTCAAACATCTCATAATCTGATCAGTGGTAGGTGACTGTGGTGGTGGAGGTGACAAATCTTCTGGTGGCTGTCCTGCCTGTCTGGCGGATCGACGAATGGGAGTTCCATTGCCGCCTTGAGTACTACACCTCTTCATCCTAAATTTTTGTTCCCATTGCAAAATACCGAATCAATGAGGAGAAGCAGGGTAGTATGACACCAGAAAAGAAGCCAAATAAAAAGAGCAAATAAAGAAAGCAACATAATTATACAAGGCAACCCAACATCATACATGACAAGCTAGAAGGGGGATGATCATGACTAGACTGCTCAGACGGCAGTTTGACATATGAAGGGATGCTATGATGCATGCACTGAAACTCAAGCCTCCGCTCTAGTGACGCCGGTGGCACGAACACTGATAGACTGAAGACTCCTTGTCGTCTGACTCTGACTCGGAATCTGAGCTAATGATGTGAACCTCGGCCTCCGGATCAAAGGAAACACGACGACGCTGACGGGAAGGTTCTCCCTCAGAAGGAGAAGAAGCACGACGTCGCAGCATCGGAGCAGCTGGAGTAGCTAGAAGTGAGGCCCACTCTAACGGGGTCTCACATCGGCTACCAGACGAAAAGCCTGGCGGTCCGAACGAACTAGAGGGAGTGTCGGAATATGGGATGGGTGGAGTGTATATAGGTGAAAACGGAGGGGGAGGAGGAGACTGTGCTGCCGCAACAGCAGCAAGTGCCTCGCGGGCAGAAGTCAGCTCCTCGGCTAGAGAAGTGATCATACAGTAACTGGCGTTCAGATAACGAGATAAAACACCAGTAGCACGATCACTCGCCGGATCAACGGGTGCGAAAAGGACTCGCCCTGTCGTAGGCGACAAGGCGGGGTAGTGAAAGAAACCTGGATGAGTCTGCATCTCGACCTCGTGAAAGCGCAAGTCAGTGAGAGCCTCCATCGCAGCAAACTGGATCGCCAACTCTGGAGTAGAAGCAGTTCTGCCCTTGGAAGAACGGGAGTAGCTGCCAATATCTGAACTCGTGGTCAGAAAAGCTTCTGCGTGATACTCGAATACTGAACCCGCAAGCTTCTCTCGAAACACCTGGAACACTGGGTCTTCGCCGTTGGGATACAGCAGAAGCCAGACGCTACGAAGCAGTACTGGAAAAGTAAACAGTGCCGGCTCATGATTGTAGTGGTACGGAACTGGTGCCATC
This sequence comes from Elymus sibiricus, assembly GCA_039707655.1. Lineage (NCBI taxonomy): Eukaryota > Viridiplantae > Streptophyta > Magnoliopsida > Poales > Poaceae > Elymus > Elymus sibiricus. The sequence goes on along the minus strand of CM077674.1, from coordinate 200,431,699 downwards.
TACACTCATCAAACCAGCGGTTAGCACAATAAAAACTATATGCATGCCGTGCAATGCAGCAATCAGATGCAACAATCAGATGCAGCAAGCAAGACATATCAAGACTCTAAACTACTCGCGGTTCTAGCGCTGGGTTAACTAGGGTGTCCTACAGTCAGCGCGGCTCTGATACCAAGTGTTGTGGCACCCCGGCTCAGAGAACCGGTTTACCAGTGTTTCCAGCCCAGAGATCATGTCTTCTGGAAACACACAACAACTTGGAACAGAACTGAACTGAACTTTATTAAAATATCTTGGGTACAAGCTCATAATTTACATGCTAGCGAGGCCAGAAGCAGTGCACGTGCTGAGAACAATATCTACATTATTTATGGAACATAGCAGGGCCTCGATACTACTGGGTAGACTACGGCGTAGCGGAACATAGCGCGGAAAACTCCATCCACAGGGACACTGCTGTGGACACGGCCTAGTTAGCGTAGCACGAACCTTTGGGACCTCCGTCCTCGGCTTCTCCTGCATCTGGCATGACACGCCAGGTGAGTACTTGGAATGTACTCGCAAGCTCATGGCAACCAAAACAATGCAGCAAACAATAGCATGGCAACTAACAAGTTAAGTGATTAGGTTGCTCACTTACTGGTACCCAGTACCAACTTACTCTCATCTGGGTTGTCCCACAACCCTCGGAATGCTCACAATCCATAGAGCACTTCCGATCACAAGACAAGTTCTTCCATCATTATTATCATTATTACGGTTGATCATCCTAGAGAGGCCTAAACGGACTGTCCAATACTGTGGACGCGGCTATTCGAATAGGTTTTAACACTCTGCAGAGGTTGCGCACTTTACCCACACCATGGAGTACCTGGCCTCGTGATCCCATTCGGGTGGACCGGTGGTGCTCCAACGAAACCTGCCTGACCCGTGACCCCTCTATCGTACCACCGACAATCATACCCTCCCAGGGTCATGTCCTGGGTGGCCCCTATGTCACCCCATGACACCTGCCACCGCCGTGGCCACTAACGGTCCCAAACAGGGACGCCGGCAAAACAACTCAACTGGGCTCACAGTATTATCATCGTCTACCTGATCAGGGCAGCACGCACGCATAACCCTCCCTAGCTTGGTGCTACCGATAAAAGAGCACAAAGCCAAACCAAGTCAAGGCCGTCCCATACCGGCAAATGTGGCTGCACGGAAAAGTCCGGGTAGGTGGCTCTTGATCAACCAACCAAGTTTAGTGTAGCCAAGCATTTAACCAGTATGGATACTTAATTGCAAGTAAATTATCATGGCAGTAGCTATGCACTTAAATAAATTACTATGGATTATCATATATAACAATAATGCATGAAATCCAATTAAATAACCAACACTATTGAAATGCTTCATGCAATGGATGACATGGCTTGCCTTGCTCTGTTGGGTTGTCCACAAACTCCTGAGCTTCAAATCCAAAAGTATTCCCCTCTGTAAATATTTTTAAAGTGCAATAGAAAATGTCACATGCTACTGTTTTGAGCACCAGAAATTCTGTGAACAAGGGAAAAATACCAAATTTGGCCAGAAAATAGAGGAGCTCAAGACAAACCAGATGCAAAAAGAATCAGTTGATTTGGACTTATGGTTTAAAAGTTATGAACGGTCAAAGTTCTGGTCAAAATCTGGAATTTAAATAGAAAATAGAAAATCTCTCAGGGGGCCACGTCGAAAGCGTAAAGTGGAGGGGCGCCTCCACTTACCGCTTCGGCGTGTCGCTGACTGGCGGGCCCCAGCCGTCAGATTTAAAAGGGGGGGAGGGAACAGAGAGGGAGCGGAGCTCCGGCGACGCTCGCCGGCGATACGGACGACGGCGGGGTCCGTTGAGTAGCGGAATGGAACGAGCGCTCGGAGACGAACCAGCACGTACCAGTGGCTTGGCGAACGGTGGCCGGATGGCGTCATCCCCTTCTTCTCCGGCGGCGGCAGCTCTCGGGGGTCGTCGGAGACGGCGACTCCGTCAGCGATTCGACCGGGCAAGGGCTTGGGCGTGATCAGGAGGATGAGTTGAGCTCGATGGAGGAGTCAGTGGAGCTCGGGGAGGAGTGAATCGGCGGGGAGGCAGAGCTCGGGTGGCGGCGGATCTCCGGCGAGGTTCGAGGCCAGAGGGCCTCTCGGCCATGGCTCGCTGCTCGGGAGGATGATTGGGAGGAGGAGGAGTGGGTTGAGGAGCTCGGGAGAGGCCGGGGAGGGGTATTTATAGCAGGAGGCGAGCTCGGGGGATCTCTCTGGAAACGGCAGGAACCGGGACACGTCGCCGGCGCAAGGACGGCGAGTTGGCCGTCGCGACGTGGGGAGAAGTGACGGGAGCTAGCAGGGGGAGTAATGGCGGGCAGTGGAGGCTAGTGGAGGAAGACGACGCGCCGCACGCCATAGTGCAGCCACGGGCGGTACAGTGCCCGGGCGCGTGGCGGCCGGCGAGCTCGATTCCGGCGAGGGGAAGGATCGGGAGAGGGTTACGTGGACGGCAACGATGATGTCGGCACCTCAAGACATGAAATGGCAGCGAGAGGTCGCTGGAATGACCTCGGTCGTCGCTGGCGAGGTGCAGAGCACACGTACTGGCATGCCAGTACCGTGCTCACCACGGGAGGTGATGTCTCAAGGCCGTCCAAGTTCAGCTCACCGTGTCTAGGCCCTTCTCCTTTGATCATCTAGTGCCTCTGCATGCTTGGTTTGGCTAGGTTCACTCTGAACCGAAGTGTAGCTTCAGCTACAGTCTCTGACAGCGAAATTGAGAGGGATCTAGAGAAGACATGAGCTGGGTATGGAGCCAAAGGAGATGTCTGGGGTGTTCTTCTTTGGAAGGACTATGATCTGGCCAAATTTGAAAGGATTTGATCAAGATTTGAATATAGTTCATGTACAAGTGTTGTACTGAACCAGAAACAGAGATGAGCTTGATGCACTCATCTGGTTGATCTTCTGGGGCTGAATTTTGGTGTGGCAGGGTAATTTGGTTAGGAGAAGATGCCATAAAAATTTCAGCTCAATTGGAAACCTCTAGCTGGTACTTCCTTCACAGAGGTTCCAACTGAACAGAAACTTGGCAGAATATTGGTGATGAAAATTTGTACTGGACAAGATGATATTTTTGGATATTGTGGACATATATGTTCCCTAATGTCTCAGGGAATTTTCTTGGAATTAATTGAGTAGGGAAAATATGAGCTCCTTCACAAATGACCAGTACTGTCCAGAGAGCAGATGGAGTTTTCTGGAATAAACTTTGTACTGGACCATGAAATGTTTTTGGAGATTGTGGGAGTAGATGATGACAAGAAGGTCTGGGATTAATTTGGGATTTTTCTGATCACCAGAACTATAGGTTGCTTTGTAATCCATAGTGATGACAGATTTTCCCAAAGGAGGAAAATGAATATTTGGGAAAGATAAAGAATTGGAAATTGATCCAGATGGTGAGTGACAAGATGCTGAGGGCTCTGGATCACTGAGAGGAATTCATAAGTCCAAAGTCAACTGAAAAGGTTCAAAATCCATCCAAATTGCAAATAAAGCCAGAAAGATTTCGAAAAGAAAAAGTTGCCAAAAACCAGGGTGTCACATATTCCCTGATGGCTGGTCACGGGACTGACTGCACTCACAAACCTCTTCACTATGAGCCATCATCTGACAATGAGCGCATAGTTTGAGCTTTCCAAAAACAAAAGAGGAGGGAGGGACCGAGGTGAGAGACCAAGTCTTGACAATTTTCAAATCATCATAACCCACCTGCCGATAATCCAAGAAATGCCATAAAATGAAAGCTGGAATGGAATCCCAATAACTGCGTTGAAAATTAGGGCCCATGAATGTAGATTGTCTATCATTAATGCCTGCAATAGAGACTGGTGGAAGGTTGCCAAATCGCAAAGAATCCGATTGACTAGGGGCAGTGTGAGTCCGAATCGGAAAACTCCCGAATCTCAACATGGCAGCTGGATGATCACAAGAAACAAATGGAGTAGCCTCAAAATCTGATTGAGGCTCCGAGAGACCAAATTTAACAAATTCACACTTGGATTGTGAGGAATCGTCCAAATTGGCACGTAAAAAATTCAAATTTGACTTGACAGCCACAGGGGAATGCACCACAATCTCACTCAGTTCTTGGTCTGAATGCCAACTATGAGTATGCATAGAAAGCCCCCAGGCCGAATGATGATAGAGATTAAAGTGGCAAATGAAAGCTGGCCAGATGCGGTCCTTAAGCCCATAAATGAAATGTCCCACTTTGTTGGAAGCCACCGAGAAGCGATAGTGCCTACCAGCAAGATGTTTGACCCGAAAACCAGATGGAGATCCACCAATGCAACACTATAAGGCAATGCCCACTGATTTTTCCGAGAGATGAAAGGAGGCAGAGGAGAAGGCGACCACCAAGAAGAACTCTTTAGCTGCCGCATGAGGGGAGAAGTGTACGGTTGAACCAAACCTCGCACGAACCTGCGTCTCACCGCCTGTCTCAGGGAGAAATCCCAGTGTAGTAGGCCTTCCATCTTCCTAGATTAGAGATCTCCATTGTTGGGGTGTGTGGAGGTGGGAGGAGAGGTGGGAGGAGCCATCTTTCAAAATTTTATTGCTTTTTGCACCGATGACAACTTACTTACATGCTTGGATGTCTTCTTCACGGTTTTGTTAACCAAGTCTTGAGTGTTGATAAGAGCCATCCTCCGTCAAGCCCTTGCCATTGGGGAGGCTGCTACTGTCTGTGCATAAATCAGGGTATAAAACACCCATGTTTTAGTACACCGACAGGAGCCCCCAGGCCTGGGCCACACACGCGTGAGAAGCGTTGTTGGGCTAGGCCCAAAACAATGCACAGACACACGTGGCAGAGAATAACCACCTAATCATCACTTTTACTGCACGTCCACAATGCGCATTAAATGCGGGACGTGGGAGAGGTGGAGAGAAATGGCAAATTGGGGTTGTGTGCCTGAAAAAGTGCAGACACGTTGGACAGTGAAGAGCCAGCCCCTGTGGCTTCCCCGTAAAAAAGGCATCTGCAGAGGCGCTGCTCATCCACTTCCTTCATTCCCAGTCTTGCCACCACTGTCATCTTCTTTCTCATGCAAGAACAGAGTTCATCACCGCTGCCGCGCTCCGCCTTTGCCCATCCACCAAATCTGCCCTCTTGGAGCCGCCATGACATTGAAGAGAGCCACCAAGCCGGTCGACCCGGAGGCGAAGAAAGCCACCAAGCCAGTCGACACGAAAGCGGAGAAGAGGAGAGAGGCTATGGTGATGCGGCGAAGAGAAAATGTCGTCTTCCAGCCATCAGCGTTGAGCAAGAGCGACCTGGTCGAGAGGTACGCCTATATGTGGGGGAAGGAGACCAAAGACCACGGCGCACCGCACGTGCTTCCCGGCAGTACTCAACCTTCCAAGGATAAATATCCATTTTTCGCTGCATATTTCTATTGTGGGCTTGTTCCCTCTTTTTCTGATTTCTTTGCTGAGCTCATGTGGACCTACGGGTTCCGGCTTCTGGATTTCACCCCGAACACCATCACCTGCATGTCCGTATTCGCCCACATGTGCGAAAATTTTGTTGGTATTGTGCCCAATGTTGCCCTGTTCCACCATTTCTTCATCCCTCGCATCGAAGGAGATGCTCTTTCCGGCAGCATTACTTGGATCCCTAGGAGCGGCAGCAAGCAGATCTACCTTGGATGTCAGCTGCATCTGAAGCGGGATGAATGGAGGGCGGATTGGTGCTGGATCAAGGAAGAAAACTTCCCGGAGTATTGTGCGCCCCGGACGGAGAGAGTTCAGTGGGGCAAGGATTGGAGCAACATCAGCAATTGTGACGGCAAACTCACCCTCGCGCTGGACAGCATCATCCGCCTTAGAGCTGCCAGCCTGACCATTGAAATGGTAAGTGCTGATTTCCTCTGGCGCCGCATTGCTCATCTGCAGAAGAAAGAGCAGCGCACTTGGGAGTACAAGAACGCTGCTGACGTCATGCGGCTACACACTGGGCTTGGCAACAACTTGACGGTGCTGAAACACGCCAGCCTTGCACATCAGCTCTTCCATACTTCCGGCAAATTCCACTTGCCGGCCAAGGTGGTTCCTTTATGCATCAATTCTGCCCAGGACTCAATCTTGGTGATGATGCCGTCTCGCAACGCCCAAGGAGTCGAAGGCGACTGGCAGGAGCCCTCCACCAACGATGTGAAGGCGTGGCTCGACAACCTGGTGGAGAAGCCCACCAGAGAAGAGAAAGATCTGATCTACAACACCACCGAAGAAGATCTGTCATATATTGCCAGTAGGGCAGCGGAAGCGCGGATGACAGAGGGCGCCAGCGATTCCCGATTCGCGGCAGCCGAGGATGAAGAAGAAAACATTGATGAAGAAGAACTAGCCAAAGAGCCGCGTGAAGAACCTGCCAGAGAGCAAGGCGACGAAGTTGCTGGAGAGCATCAGCAAGAGGAGCCCCCAGTTCCTCATGTTCCGAAGAAGAGAACTCGTGTTCTCAGGAAAGCAGCGACCCAGGAGCCAGTACGCCCCTCCTCGTCTGGTAACAAGCCTGCCGATAAGGAGACGACCGCCAAGGTTGCCCAGCAACAAGGTGCTCGACGACAAGCTTCCCAACAACAACAAACTCGACGCGCATCCTCCAGGCGGCCAGTTGCACCAACTACTGGTGAAGCAGGGTCTTCGCAGCCTGCAGCTCCCCCGAAAACTAAGCGTGCTAGAACACCTCCTCCGGCTCGAGCCTCTGGTGCCGGAAACGAGCTCGTGTGGGACCTGTCCATCCTTAGTGACCACGAGGAAGATGAGTAAGCGCTTCTATCTTTCTTCATCAACTCTTGATTTTCTTGTAGCTGTTGATTTGACTTGCTTGTTTTAACCTTGCAGAGACGAGGAGCCGCTGGCGCATAGGCTTCAGAAGAGGCCAAGGACCGCTGAAGAGGAGGAACCAGCGACAAGCGTTGGGCGGAACACAACATCTTCAGATGTTGTGACCATCAACCCACAGCCCAGCCCCCAGCGTGAAACTGCTGTCCAGTACCCGCTGGCAAGCACTAGTGCTGACGCTTCCATCCCTGAAGCCGACAAGTAAGAAGATACAGAGCGCCAAGAAGTTGACCCTTCAGCAACGCCTCTGACATCCACAATCCTGGAGAGTAACTCGCCGGCAAGGACCTCCACTGATGAACCTGTCCGCACTGAGGACGTGCTGGCAAGCAAGGCTGCCGGCAGTCAAGCGACGACAATTGACGTTGCCGGAGAGGAGGCCTCCCCTCTCAATAGATACATACAGGTAATCCTTTTTCATTGAGTACTTTTTCTCCGTTGTCGGTTTCTGCTTTGTTTTCTTGAACTTGAACTTGATTTTGAATTTGATTTTCCTTCTTCTCCATCTTCCCAGATCCACCTCAGTCCAAAGACATGGAAGTCGATGTCGACGTTGAGGGGATTGCGAAGAATGCCGCAAACAAGGCCGGCAAGATCACCACTAAGGAAGCCGCCAGGGTTGCTGCGGAAGAGGCTGACAAGAGATCTGCAGAGGAGGCCACCAAGGTGGCTTCAGATGAAGCCGGCAAGGCCACTGGCGGCGCTTCTGCCCTAGGAGCGCCAAGCGCTGGCACATATGTGGATATGGGAGCGGCCGACAACACTGTGCCGGTGGCTAGCAGCCAAGCATCAACACCTGAGACTCCTTCAACCAAAAACTTCTTGATGTTCTTGGACCCGCAGCCAAATCGTGAAGCCCCCAGCTCGTCTGGTGCTAGAGCTCTTGAGACCGTGGAGGATGAGGTCATTGTTCCCATGTCCAAAAGCACTGAAGATGTGCGTGCTGCCAACGATGACACTGCTGATCTCGCCTTTTTTAAGGCCATGGGAGATGGCTTCAAAGAAGTACAGTAACGCTATAGCAGACGCTGGGACAAGCTTCAGACATGTGGCAAACAGTCGTGGAAATGGCCGAAGAGAAGTTGAAGGAGAAAATCGAAGAGGCCCACATGTGGTATGAAGACTGAGTCCTGAATATCAAGGAGCATGAGGCCAGGCTTGCCGCTGGTAGAGAATCTTTTATCTTAGAGAAGGCTGAAGCTGAAATGAAGACGAGAAAAAAATAGCAGAACTCAATGGCAAACTGATTCAGCTTCAAGCTCAGCTCAACTCTCAAGAAGAGGACCTCGCCGCCAGAGAAGCAGCACTGGCCGACGAGCTTCGCACCAAGGAAAACCAAATCCAAGCCCTTCTCACCCAGCGGACCCAGGAGCTAGAGCAGGGCCATAAGGAAGCCATTGAAGTTCAGGCTCGGGATCATGCTGACAAGCTTAAGGAGGCCGTTGACGCTGCCGAAGCTGCCGAGGCCGTCAAGGTAGACTTGGAGGCCAAATTGAAGAAGCTTGAAGAGGAGCTTGCCGTCTGCAACAAGGACATCCTCGATCTCAAGGAATCAGCACAGAAAGCACCTCACACCTTGGTAGAGCTGCAAACGTCGTTGTCATCCAAGACCAAAGAGCTCGATGTTGCTGCTGACACCAAGGCCGATCTACAGCTAAAGCTCACCACTCTGGAGGAGACCCTTGAAGGTGCCAAGGCCAGGGAAAAGATCTTGACAGAGGAGCCTGAAAAGGAAAAAAACTCTGCTAGAAGACGCCAAGAACAAATTCAAAGAGCTGAAAGATTCACTGGCTCTCTGGACCAGCAGGCTTGTCGACATTGCAGAACACCTCACTGTGCAACTGGCCACCATGAATACGAGGAGTTGGGGCTTCACTGTCAACCATAAAGAGGCCATGAGCGTCAGGCTGACTTTGTTCTTCGAGGGCCTCATCAATGCGCTGGATGCACGTCACAAGGAACGGGCCGCCGCATTCGCCAGAGAATCTCGCAAGCTTTGCTGTGACGTGCTCTTCAAGGTGCTCATCAAGATTGTGCACCGCAACCCTGGCATCGACTTCTCCAAGGCCTTCACGAGTTTGTCGGAAGGACACGACACCAGCTCTACCGAGAAGCTTGTAGCTCTGATCGCCGACAGGGTTGGCGTTATCTCCAGGACCCAAGGCCACCTCAGAAACTAGCCTCTTCACCATTCCTTGCCGCAAGTGCAGCCCATGTACAAAAGACAATTTATCTTAAGTTAGACATGCACCATGCCTTTGATGTAATATAATTTATGCTCGAATGAATGCATGCTTTCTTCCTTATATGATTCTGCCTTTGTATGTTTTTATGCCCTACGCTTGCCGGAAACTTGTCGGTGCGCACACCCTTGCCATTAGCGCTTGAGAAACGGATCCTTAGCAACTTACCGGAGGTGCCGCTTCCCGACAAGATAACACTTATCGGTTTTGACGCAGCTTACTTATACTACTGAGCGGACTCGAAGTAGAAATAAGAGTGCAATCAACCCCAACAAGGTTCCTTCGCAAGCAGGTTTTTCATACAAACATGAAAATCGTTCAAGGAAAAGTAGCAACTACAACAAACAAATTTTGTTTCAAAGTTTTTGCAACTTAGCTTTCTTTGGTGTACTTCTTGTCGTAAATGATAACTTGAACATCATTGGTTTCTACACCACTACTCCCCCCGGGAAACTTGCGCGCGAGGAACCGTTCTTCCTTTAAGAAAAAAGAAGAAGAGACAAGAGTAGGCTAGAGACCTTGACGGCTCGTTAATCATTTCATACAAGGAAAAAATGTAAGACAACATTGCATACAACATACATAAATAAATATGTACTTTGACAAAGAGTTGTGAAACACTTAGCTTTATTTCACTACGCACGGGTTCTGTGCCCGGCTCTGTACAAAGGTTTACATGCCTTGCCGGCCTACTTGTACAAAAGAGGTTGCCGGGCAGCTCAGCAACCGCGCCTCATGGGTAGAACTTGCGAAGATGCTCAATGTTCCATGAGTTAAGCACGGGAGTGCCATCTTCGGTCTCTAGACGAACTGAGCAAGGTCTAGTGACTCATACTACCCGATAAGGGCCTTCCCACTTCGGTGTCAACTTGTTTGCTTCCTTCGCGGACTGGATCTGACGAAGAACAAGGGCGCCTTCCTCAAGCATCCTAGCATTCACTTTGCGGCTATGATAGCGGCGCAAAGCTTGCTGGTAACGTGCAGCACGTACAGCAGCCTGGAAACGGTCCTCCTCGAGGAGCATGGCATCATCTTGCCACAACTCTTCTTGATCCTCTTCGTGAAAGGCCAAGACTCGAGGTGATCCATATCTGAGTTCCATGGGGAGCACCGCTTCTGCACCATAGATAAGGGAGAAGGGTGTCTTGCCGGTAGCTCGATTTGGTGTCATTCTGAGTGACTAAAGAACTGCCGGCAACTCTTCCACCCAGCGTCTTCCACACTTGTGCAGCTTTTTGAAAGTTCTGGTCTTGAAACCCCGTAGCACTTCAGCATTTGCCCTCTTCGCCTATCCATTGCTTCTCGGGTGAGCAACAAAGGCATAGCAGATCTTGCTTCCAAGCTCTTGGCAGTATGCTATGAAGGCGCGACTCATGAATTGGGTGCCATTGTTGGTGATGATCCTGTTAGGTAAGCTAAAACGAGCAACCAATTCTTTGAGGAACTTGATAGCTGACTGTGCTGTCACTTTCCTTACCGGCTCTACCTCAAACCACTTTGTAAACTTGTCGATTGCAATGTACAAGAATTCAAAGCCCTCGGTTGCACGGGGGAAAGGGCCGAGGTTGTCCAGCCCCCAGACCGCGAAGGGCCAAGAGAGAGGTATAGTTTGAAGAGCTTGAGCTGGTTGATGTATGTTCTTGGCGTGGAACTGACATGCTTCACATCTGGTTACCACCGCCAATGCATCTTGAAGGGCTGTCAGCCAATAGAAACCTTGCGGACAAGAGCGCGTGACCCAATATGAGAGCCACACATCCCTTCATGTATCTCCGCCAACAACTTCTGCTCATCTTCCCAACAAACGCACTTCAATTTCACCCCATTTGGTCTCTTCCTGTATAAGATGTTGTCAACAAATTGATACATACTGGATTGACGGGCTACTCTTTAACTTCTTCTTGCTCATCAGGAAGTTCTCCTGTTTGGAGGAAACAGATGATTTGTTGTGCCCATGCCGGAGCCTGTGGCTCGACGACAAGGACTAAAGGCACTTCTTCCTCTGCGGGAGCACTTGCCTCGGCGGTAAGAGCCTGTCTTACCGGAGACTGATGCTCACCAACAAGAGATGTCTTGTCGGTGGTGTCACTTTTCTTGGCGGCTGCTGGCAGCTCTACCAGAAAATAACCACCAATGTTCAACTTTCTTTTCTTCACTAGTCTTGTTGATGGTGTAACAGAAGGCTGAGTCAGTTGTAGCACAAAAGTTTCTGGTTTCACAGGAGATCTTTTGGCGGCAAGCTTTGACAGTTCGTCGGCAATCTCATTTTGGGCACAGGGGATGTGCTCCATTTGCAGACCGTCAAAGTGCTCTTCCAACTTTCTCACTTCATCCACGTACGCTTCCATCAATGGACTCTGATAATCTTTATTGATTTGTTTCACCACAAGCTGTGAGTCACCTCTGATAATCAATTTCCTGATACCAAGGTCGATTGCAATGCGCAGACCGGCAAGCAATCCTTCGTACTCAGCAGCGTTGTTGGTGGCCTTCCCCTTGGAAAGTGCATTTGAACTACATACTTTAGATGCTCTCCGGTGGGTGCGACAAGCAGCACGCCAGCACCAGTGCCTTGCAGGGTGAAAGCATCGTCAAAGTACATGATCCAATCGTCAACAGTTTCCTTGCCGGGGAGAGAGGTCTCTTGTATTTCCTTGTCTGGCATTGGTGTCCATTCTGCAATGAATTCCGCCAAGGCTCTGCTTTGGATTGTTGAAGTGCTTTCAAACTTCAAATCAAAACTTGACAGCTCCAACTCCCACTCCACTATCCTGTCGGTGGCTTCTGGATTTCTCAGAATACGTTGTAGTGGAAAGGGAGTGACGGTGGTGATCTGATGTGCTTGAGGCCATAAGAAGACCAAAGAGCAACTTATGCACACCAGAATACCTTGATCTAGCCCCCTGCAAGAGGGAACTGACAAAGTAAATTGGCGCTGCACCATCTTTTTTTTCTGCACAATTTGTTGTTCTAGCTCATTTGCTCGCACAAATTTAGAATTGTCGGCATCTGACCTTGCCGGAGAAGATTCCAGCTTGTCAGCTTGTGGCTCTGCGGTTGCTGCCTCTTCATCGTCTGCTTCTCTCTCAGCCGCTAGTGCAGCACCGACCACTTGATTGGTTGCCGCCAAGTATAGCAGCAACGACTCTTGTGGTTTAGGCGCAACTAGGACTGGTGGAGAGGAGAGGTAGGTCTTCAAATCTTGGAGTGCGGCCTCCGCTTCCGGGGTCCATTTCATTGGACCTGCCTTTTTCAAGATTTTGAAAAACGGCAAGGCACGCTCAGCTGATTTGGAGATGAACCTGCTCAATGCGGCAACGCAACCGGCAAGACGCCTGACGTCCTTGACGCGCTTCGATGCTTCTATTTTCTCAATTGCTTTGATCTTGTCGGGATTGGCTTCAATTCCTCTTTGAGATACAAAGAACCCGGTAAGTTTGCCAGATGGAACGCCAAACACACACTTCTCGGGATTGAGCTTCAAATTGATCTTGTGCAAACTTGCAAATGTTTCTTCCAAATCTTGTATAAGTGTTGATTTGTCCTTGTTTTTGACCACAATATGATCCATATAGGCTTCCACATTTCTATGTAACTAGGTCTCAAAACCAATCTGGACTGCTCTTGCAAAAGTTGCTCCAGCACTCTTTAGTCCGAAAGGCATACGTGTAAAGCAATACATGCCACATGGAGTAATGAATGCCGTTTTCTCCTCATATTCCTTGGCCATGAAGATCTGATGATAACCAGAATAGGCATCAAGAAAAGAGAGGAGATCGCAGTCGGCAGTGGAGTCTACAATCTGGTCAATTCATGGCAAGGGAAAAGGGTCTTTTGGACAAGATTTATTTATATCAGTGAAATCGATACAAAACCTCCATTTTCCATTTTCTTTACGAACGACTATTGGATTCTCCAACCAAGTTGGATGCAACACTCCCCTGACAAAACCTGCAGCTTCTAGCTTTTGGATTTCTTGGGCAATAAACTCTTGCCGCTGCAAGGCTTGCTTCCTGACCATCTGCTTAACGGGCTTCGCATGGGGACAGATGGCAAGGTGGTGCTCAATTACTTCCCTGGGAACGCCGGGGATGTCAGATGCTTGCCAGGCAAACACATCGACATTCGCCCGCAGGAAAGCTGTCGGAAGTCGGGCTCCGGGGACCCAAAGGTTCGAACACTAGGGTGAGCTCATTCTACCGTTTCGTCTCCTACCATGGCTAAGCTACGGCGAGGCTACGGCGAGAGCGCGCTAGAGAGGGACGGGGCGAGGACTCAGCGGTTTACCCAGGTTCGGGCCACCTTGCGGTGTAAGACCCTACTCCTGCTTGTGGTTTGGATTGCAATGGGCCAGAGAGTTCTTGCGTACAAGGTGGAGGAGAAGGAATCAATCTCGGGGGGCCTAGCCGGAGAGCCTTCAACTCCCTCTCTACAATGGCAGCACTGTCCTTTATACCAGCCTTGGTCCTCTTCCCCCTGGAAACTTAGGCGGGAAGGGTTGCCACACTTGGCGATTTTGAAAGGGGACAGGTGCTCAGGCTATCCTGACTAAAGGTGGTCTTCGCCTGCCAAAGCATGATCCATGACGCGCCAGTGGGCTCGGTGATGACCTCCGCCCTGCGCGCCCGTCGTCTTGGTCTTCCTTCACCGATCGGGCAACCTTTGGGGCTGCTTTGGAGAGTAGATAGCTGGCCCTGCTCCCTTAGCACGAAAGAGGAAACCATCTTCATCTGCGCCTGCTAGCGCGGCCTCTGCTGCTGCTCGTCGCCGCGCGCGTCACCCACGTGATGGGCTCCAGACCGCGCGGCACGCCGAACGGCCTTCGTCCTGAGCGCCTGCGGGAGGGGGCCTCGGGAGGCCACCTCGGAAACCCGCCCCGCGAGGTCACTTCAGGAAGCCGCCTCGTGAGAGGGCCTCGCGAGGCCGTTGATGGTGGTGCTAAGGATTACTCGCCACCTCCTGAGGAGGGGGCCTCAGGATGCCAGGGCCTCATGAGGGGTCTCGGTGAGATGCTCCGTGGTGACGGCCCGCTAGGCCCATGCCAGGCGTTGCGCCCTGGGTCAAAGGCAGACGGGCCTGGATACCCCGGGTTCCATGGGCCTGACAGTAGCCCCCGGGCCTGCAGCGCGCACGTTCCCGCCTACCGAGGGGCGAAACGGTGCGGGCCCTAACCGCCTGCGGCCAGGCGCGACGCGTGGCGCATGATGTGACGGGCGACGCCCCCACTTCTCCACAATGCCTCGGAAACTGCCGCGCTGACATAAATCCTGGCGCGGGCGGCGCGAGGCCATCACTGCCTTCCTTCATACTTGCCGTCTCCCCAACTCCCAACGCCGAAGAAGGCGGAGTGGGTGGGAAGTTCCGTGCCGAGTATAAAGAGAGAGAGGGGAGAGAGCCGGAGTCCTCCACCCATCCTCTCCTTCCTCATCTTCCTCCGTCTTCTTGCTAGAGCTGCCGAAGAGATGGCGAGGGGGAGAGGTCGCGGCCGTACTTGCTGCTGCACCCCAGATTCCGCCCCGGGGATGCGGGCGCTCCCCAACGGCCTCCGGCGCCGGGCCCAGCAATCGTGGGAGGAGCGCCGCTCGCGGGCATGGAGGGCGAGGCGCGCGGGGCCGAGGCGGCCGCGGCGGGGCGGCCGCGCTTCCGCCCCAGGCGGGGAGCCACTCGGCGGAGGCGGCGCACGAATTCATTGTGAACATGCACCGCAGCCCCTGCACCTGGCTCCGACTCCCGGACTCTTTCGCGGCGGCGGTGGCGGATCGCGCGCCCTTGGGCCTATGGGTGCAAGCCGACAGCTACTGCAACGGCCCCTCCTGGGTGGCAACGGAGCTCACCCCCTCGGGCTTCATGTTCCTGAAGCAGGGGTGGAAGTCGTTCGCCCTCGCCCGCGGCCTGAAGCGGGGGCACGTCCTCCAGTTCAAGTACGACGGGGTCGCCACGCTCTTTGTGAAGATCTTCGGGCTCTCCGGTAGCCGCCTGGAGTGCTGCGCGGAGAGCGAGGACAGCTACAGCGGCTCCTCCAGCGAGGACGGCTCCTCCGGCGGTGCTGCCCCCTCCGGCAGGGGCAGAAGCGGCGATGACTCCCCCCGCGTCAAGAGCGAGGACGAGGACTCCAACTAGGTGCGCGCGGCAATGATTCCGGGACCCCTGGCGGCGGGCACCGTGCGCATGGTGATGGAGCCGCACTTGCCTGCAGCGCCTTCTTGGGAACGCGCGTGGCGCCCGTGCTGGAGTCTTGGAGGAGACGGCGCCTCACCTAGGCCCTTTCTTTCTTTTTATTTTTCTGCATTGAACCAATGTAGCCCAGCGGGGTCGTGAAAACAGTATCTTCCATGCTTAACTTAATGCTTTTGTGACATGGGGATGTATGCATTCTCTCCCGAAGTCCTCTCGTGAGGCTGGTCTTTTTTCTTCGCTCGCCTCAACGCTCTACGCCATTAGGACCCAGCCCCCGAGTGGGCCTCAGCCGTCGCTGGTATGTCCGGTCGCGATGCCGGGACAAGGCCAGGAGGTGAGGGGCACCGGGAGCTAGTGAGGGTTGCTGAGGCGCGATGCTCAGGGAGCCCCCCTTTAGCGTGCAAGCGGCTTACGCAGAAGAAAAAACGCTGCACTCAACAGGATCACGAGGGGAGAGAGCTTGAGTAATGGTAAGGGCGCCTCACGAGGCAGTCACACTTAGCTTTGGGCGGAGAGCGGTGCCGGGCGAGCCATAGCTCGTGAGGAGCCCACGCGTCTTGCGAGACGCGCCCACGAGGCTTGCTCCCGAGGCTCATTGCTCGACGATTCTTCGCCTAGCGAGGCCGGCTTGCGAGAGGCCACCCGCGAGGTCCCTGCGCAGCTCGCCTCCTGGGGGACTGCATGTCGACAGATTTCACGATAGGGGGAGCGGCACGCGCTCGCTAACTCACTCGCGGCCGTTGCATGAGGAGATAAGGCACCAAGGACCTTGGTGAGGTGACGTGCACGGGAGCAGGCCCGCGAGCCAGAGCTCAGTCGCTTGGATTTGGCGGCACTGCAGGGACGGACCCGAGCACAGGCACCATGCCTAGCCCCCGCTCACGGAGTCGGCCAGGGGAGGGGTCGCACGCGTGTGGCGCTCTCCAGCGGCATCGAATTTAACGTAGAAATTAGCAGGTAACATAGCTCATCAAGGTAAAATCAGCAAAATTTGTTACACAACCAAAAGGATAGGGTTCCGGGAGCGAAGCTCGAGAGGCGCGGTGAGAAGGAGTGAGGGCCGCGCGAGGCGACGCGCCGGGAGCACCTGGCAGAACCGCGCTGCAGTGACGTCAGACCGTTTGACGAGGCTCGCCAAGGGAGTCCGCTCCTCCGGAGCCAGGGGGCTCGCAAGGACCTGGCGCGAAGGGTGCCAGCCTCTGGAAAGAGGCGCCGGCGTTCCCCAGCCCGAAGGGCATGTGCATGCTGCCGAAGGCAGGGCCAACGCCTTGGCCATCTCGCGGCAGCTGGAAGGGGTCATACGGGCAGAACTGATTGAGGCTGGTGAAGTCAACGCACATGCGCTCCTTGCCGCCCTTCTTGGGGACGACGACTGGGTTGGCGAGCCATTCGGGATGGCACACCTCACGAACGACTCCGGCTTCCTGGGGCTTCTGTACTTCCTTGACGATGAACTCCTGCTTCTCTGGCGCCTGGCGCCGTGCTTTCTGCTTGACCGGGCGTGCATTGGGGCACACCGCTAAGTGGTGCTCGATCACCTCCCTCGGCACACCGGACAAGTCGGATGCTTTCCAGGCGAAAACATCCGAGTTTGCCTGAAGGAAGGCGATGAGCGCGCTTTCCTATGCAGGAGGGAGGCCTGTGCCGATGGTGAAGGCAGGGCCGGAGCCGCTGCCGTCCACCGACACCTTCTTCGTCTCGGCGCGGTCCTGAGAGAACAGCCGCTTCTTCTTTGCTGGCGCGGGCTCGGAAGGCTCGGCCGCGTCTTCGTCGGTCGGGTGCACGACAGCGGCAGTTTTGTAGGCACGCTCGAGAGTGTTGGCCGCGTCCTTTTCGTCACAGGCGACGATGATGATGCCACTGCAGCCGGGCATCTTGAGGACGTTGTAGGCGTGATGGGTGGCCGCCATGAACTTGGTGAGAGCCGGGTAGCCCAAAATGGCGTTATAAGGCAGGCCGATGTGCGCCACGTCGAAGTCGATGAGCTCGGTGTGGTAGTTCTTGCGGGTGCCGAAGGTGACAGGGAGGCGCACTTGCCCCAGCGGGATGGTGGAGCCATCGGTCACTCCGAAGAAGGGCCTGGTCGGCATCAGCTGGTCGTAGGGCACCTGGAGTGTCTCTAAGGTCTCGATGGAGAGTACGTTGAGGCCGGCACCCCCGTCGATGAGGGTCTTGGTGACCGTGACGTTGCTGATGGTGGGAGTGCACAGCATGGGGAGCGTGCCTGCAGAGGCCGTGGACTTGGGGTGGTCCTTGGAGTCGAAGGTGATGGCGTACTGCGACCACTTGAGGGGCCGCGCGACCTCAGGCCTTGGGAGGGCGGCGTACACCTTGCGAGAGAGTTGCTTGAAGTGGCGGATGGACGCGGGGGCTTGGGACCCACCAAGGATACAGGCGACCGCACGAGGCTCCTGGTAGCCCCCAGCGCCCTCATCAGGCCGGTTGGCGTCGTTCCCCCGGGGTGGCGGCGGCAGCGGCGGGAGAGCGACATTGGCCTAAGGATTCGCCTCATGAGGCTAGTCACGCCAGGCGGCCTCACGAGGCTGGTCGCGCTAGCCCTGGCGGTAGCCGCCATTGCTATTGCGGCTGTCCCAGCGGTTGCCGATGCGGCCACCTCTGCGGCCGGGGCCGCGGCCATTGCGGTCGTCTCGGCGGCTCTGGCGCTCGTCGCGGAGCGGCTTGAGCTCCTGACAGTCTTCGGTGCTGTGGGAGCGGACGTTGTGAAAGGCGCAGAGTGGCCGGTTGTCCTTTCTGGGCTCGTCGAGGTCGCGGCCGCGCTTCTGCTCGGGCTCCGCCGCAAGCACGGCAGGGCCCTTGCGCTTGACGTCCTTGCTCTTGGCCTTGGCGGCGTCGAGCGCCGCATCGGGGTCATTGTGGACGAAGAGGCGGCCTTCTTCAGCCTTGGCGCACTTGTCGGCGAGGTCAAGCAGCTCGAGCATGGAGTCGAGCTCACCGTTGATGGCGAGTTTCTCGCGCATCTTGACGTCTGTGACGCCGGTGGAGAACGCAGAGATGACGGCCGCGTCGGAGGCGCGCGGGATCTTGTTGCGCACCTGACTGAAGCACTGGATGTACTTGCGGAGGGTCTCGTTTGGGCGCTGCCGAACACGCCGCAGGTCGTTGATGGTGAGGAGCGGTCCTGTGTGCCCTTGAAGTTGGCGATGAACTGGCTGCAGAGCTCGGCTCACGACGAGATGGAAGCCTCGGGGAGGTTCATGAGCCAGGAGCGCGGGCTGTCCTTGAGGGCCATGGGGAACCAGTTCGCCAGCCGTTCGCCGCCTCGACGCTCAGCGCGTAGAGCTGGAGGAACTCCGTGGGGTTGGGGGTGCTGTCGTAGCGTGGCGGCAGCTCAGGCTTGAACTTCGTGGGCCAGACCACGCGACGCAGGTCACGGGTGAAGGCACGGCAGCCCACGCCGCTCGAGGGGACGCCGCCAGCGAGGGCGGCGCGGTTTTGACGCCCGGCCGCTGCAACGTCCTGAACGGCCTGGTCCTGGCACTGGCGCTGCCACTCGAGGAGCACTCGCGCATCGGGGGGCGCGCGGCGGATGATCTGGCAGCTGGCTTCGTCTCGGTCAGGCGAGGACGCGCGGTGGGACGGCTCACGAGCCCGCGCGCTGCGCTGGGCCCCGGCGCGCTCGTCGCGCAGAGGAGGCGGCGGGGGAGCGCCGTGCGCCAGGTCCCCAGCACGAGACGGCGGAGGGCGGAGCAAGTGAGATGGCACCGGAGCATCCCCGGCGACATTGGCGAGCTCGGTGATGCGGCCAAGCCAGGCGTCGTAGCCGGCGTCATCCGGACGGTAGCGGAGCAGCTCACGCGCCATGAGCTGCGCGGCCTGCGGGTTCGGCGGCCCACGGTTGGCGAGGGAGGAGGCCGTGGCGGTGGGGCCGCCCCCCGCACGGAGGGGTGCAGGGAGGAGTCCTGCTGCTCGCGGGCAGCGGGGTCGGTGGCGGCAGCAGCCTCGGCTTCGGGGCGGTGGCGGTTGCCGCGGGCCACCGGCTCTGTCTGAGCCACGCGGCCAGCCCTGCGCTCGGCGCGCTCGCGACGTGCGTCGGCCATGGGGTTGGTGGAGCTGAGGGCGGAGCAGAAGAACGGTAGCACACCCCTACCTGGCGCGCCAAATGTCGGAAGTCGGGCTCCGGGGACCCAAAGGTTCGAACACTGGGGTGAGCTCGTTCTACCGCTTCGTCTCCTACCACGGCTAAGCTACGGCGAGGCTACGGCGAGAGCGTGCTAGCGAGGGACGGGGCGAGGACTCAGCGGTTTACCCAGGTTCGGGCCACCTTGCGGTGTAAGACCCTACTCCTGCTTGTGGTTTGGATTGCAATGGGCCAGAGAGTTCTTGCGTACAAGGTGGAGGAGAAGGAAGCAATCTCGGGGGGCCTAGCCGGAGAGCCTTCGAGTCCCTCTCTACAATGGCAGCACTGTCCTTTATACCAGCCTTGGTCCTCTTCCCCCTGGAAACTTAGGCGGGAAGGGTTGCCACACTTGGCGATTTTGAAAGGGGACAGGCGCTCAGGCTATCCTGACTAAAGGTGGTCTTCGCCTGCCAAAGCATGATCCATGACGCGCCGGTGGGCTCGGTGATGACCTCCGCCCTGCGCGCCCGTCGTCTTGGTCTTCCTTCGCCGATCAGGCAACCTTTGGGGCTGCTTTGGAGAGTAGATAGCTGGCCCTGCTCCCTTAGCACGAAAGAGGAAACCATCTTCATCCGCGCCTGCTGGCGCGGCCTCTGCTGCTGCTCGTCGCCGCGCGCGTCACCCACGTGATGGGCTCCAGACCGCGCGGCACGCCGAACGGCCTTCTTCCTGAGCGCCTGCGGGAGGGGGCCTCGGTAGGCTACCTCGGAAACCCGCCCCGCGAGGTCACTTCAGGAAGCCGCCTCATGAGAGGGCCTCGCGAGGCCGTTGATGGTGGTGCTGAGGATTACTCGCCACCTCCTGAGGAGGGGGCCTCAGGAGGCCAGGTCCTCATGAGGGGTCTTGGTGAGATGCTCGGTGGTGACGGCCCGCTGGGCCCATGCCAGGCATTGCGCCCTGGGCCAAAGGCAGACGGGCCTGGATACCCCGGGTTCCATGGGCCCGACAAAAGCAACGAGCGTGCTTTCCTATTTGCTTTCAAGGGTGGCACTTATGGTGAAAGTGCCTCCCGTCCCATCCTCCTTCACAAGTACTTGCTTTGTCGCAGGTGCAGTGGCCTTGGTTTTCTTGCTCTTGCCGGCAGAGCTCTCAGGCTCCTCAACGGACGTGCTACACTCTGCAGTGTGCTTTTCGAAGGACTTGTCGGAGGTCTTGCCGGTCTTCTTCTTCTTCCCCCCGAGAGCTTTGTCGGCAGGAGCAAGTGCCTTGCCGGCAGATGCTGCAACTACTTCCCGGTAGAGTTTGTCGGCGTAGATGACTGCATCCTTTTGATTGGACTTAATGGTGATCACGCCATTGGCCCTGGCATCTTGAGTGTGTTGTAGGCGTAGTGTGATGCCGCCATATACTTCGCCAGTGCTGGGCGGCCAAGAATTCCATTGTACGACAGTGGCATCTTAAAGACATCGAAGATGATCTTCTCTGTCCCGTAGTTCAGCTCGCTTCCAAACATGACCGGCAAGGTAATCTGACCCTTGGGCTTGCTTCTTCCCAGATTGATCCCTTGAAATGTGCCTGCTTCGTTTATATCTTCATCGGGAATTTGCAGCCTCTTGATCACATCAGGTGAGATCAAGTTCGGGCCAGTTCCACCGTCAACCAACATCTTAGTGATGTTAAGGTTGCTAATTGTTGGCGAAACCAACAATGTCACCGCGGTTGTGCGATTAGGGTGATCCTCAGCGTCGAAAATGATGGGCGTGTGGGACCACTTGAGTGGCTTTTGTGCCTCTATTGCCGGCTCCGCTGCATTAACTTCACGAACCGACTGCTTTAGTTGCCGGTGTGAGGAGTGCAAAGATGCACCACCGTCAACACACATGGCATCCACTACATTCTGGAACTCGTTCTCTGACTCTTCCTTGTCATCATCACCATCTTCCTCGTCCTCCTTCTTTTCACGGCCACGAGCAGGCTTCTCCTTCTACTGCTTGGCCTTGCAGCGATGGCCCCCGCGGGTACCACGGTTTTTCTTGCCGGATCCACCAGCACCGTTCTGGCCCTTCTCCTTGTCTCGCTTCTCATACTCGAGCTTCTTCTTCTCAGCAAGATGCTCAACTTGCCGACATTCTTGGAGATCATGGCCTACAGTGCGATGAATCTTGTAGTATGGGCCATCAGTCTTCTCACCAACAGTAGCCTCATGGCCACAGGTACAGGCGGCAACCTCCTTGCCGGTGCCCTCAGCCTTGGGCTTCTTGCTGGGAGTCCCTGATCCCTCTACTGCGAGAACTGCTTTGCCCTTGCGCTTGTGGTTGTGCTTGCGGCCCTTCTTCTTCGGAGTGGATGTGTCGTCGTCTTCTAAGTCGACCGCAGCTCCTGCATCCTCTCCGGGGAGTCGCCTCCCTTCCTCAGCACATGCACACTTGTCGGCCTGAGCGTATAGCTCGGCGATGTCCCTGACCTTGTTAATGGCCATTTCCTCCCGCATTCTGCGATTGCGCACGTTCATGTGGAACGAGGCAATCACAGCAGCAGGGTGGATGTCAGGGATGCTGTGATGCACGCGACTGAACCTCTGGATGTATTTGTGGAGGGGCTCACCATCTCTCTGGGGAAGCACATGTAGGTCGCTAGGCTGACCAGGAAGCTTGTGGCCTCCTTGGTAAGCACCAACGAACTGATGGCATAGGTCCGCCCAAGAAGAAATGGAGCCCTCCGGCAAGTTCATCAGCAAAGACCTCACGTTGGGCTTGAGTGCCAACGGGAAGTAGTTGGCGAGAACCTTGTCATCCCTTCCTGCGGCAGCTTGCACAATGATGGTGTAGATGCCAAGGAATTCAGACGGGTTGAGCTTGACGTCATACTTGTTCGGTAGCTCAGGCTTGAAGCTTTGGGAGGATAGCCAGCGAACTTGCCGCAGCTCACGGGTAAACGCTGGGCAGCCAATATCATATGGCAATCACCCAGGGTACCCTAGCGCAGGCTCATTCGCTGCTGGCCTGGCACGGTCATCGGACTGACGACGTGCTTCCCTGCACTGCTCGATGGTGGTTTGAGCATCTTTGACTCGCCGGTCTTGGAGTACCCGACGCTGATCTTGGCGGCTCCATGGCTCAGACGATGCCATGGACACCTCGTCCTAAGCGTCGGTTCGCCGGGCTTGCCACTGCTGCTGTGGAGGAGACTGCACCGTGGGTGCAGCACCCCCGGTCCGCTCGCCAGCTAGTCTTGCCGGCACGGTGGGTTGCCGCTGCGACGGTCCCGCCAACTGTGTGCCGTCGTTGTTGGCGAAATTGATGAGGCTCTATATGGTAGCCCTCCACTCCTCCATCTTGTCAGCTGTTGGCGGGAAATTCAACAGCATCTGTGCTCGCACCATGGCCACTGCTGTCGTGTTTGGCATGGCCGGGAGTGAGGAACGGGATGTTTCTCGACTTTTGGCCAAACCAGAAGGTGCTCCATATCATGCCTGCCGCCGCGGCACATTTTTGCCAGTAGGCTGACGCGGTGGTTGCTCGTGAGCATCTTGAGGACGATGCTCAGGGGTCTTGTCTTGTCGTCACCCGAAGCCACCAGCGTCGCGAGGAAGCGTGTCACATCCATCCTGAGATGGCCTTGGTGTGTGCTTCACCGTGCCGTTCTTGGACATCGCTGCGCCATCCTTGGACATCACAGCGCCACCCTTGGACGTCGCAGCGCCGCCATCGTGACTCGCCGTGCTCCGGACCACTCCGGTCTGGTGACTGGGATCACTAGAACGCCGTGGAAGTTGGCCGCCTCCGCCATATCCGCTGTGGTGACTAGGATCACCAAAGCAACGGGGATGCTGACTGCCTGCGCCGCCTCCGCCTGCGCCGCCTGTGCCACCCCCTCTGCCAGCGGACGTCTGCGATGGCAGCTTGGGCGTGGAAGGAGCTGTAGCGGTCGCACCCTTCTTCTTGGGCGCCATCAATGCTGATGAAGAAGCTGGCGCTCACACCGCTGGAGTAGATTCGCACACGTGATCCCCTGCCTGGCGCGCCAATGATGTCGTGCGTACGAAAATCTTTGGGATCATCAAGATCCCTTTGCGGTTCGACTGTGGGAATCAACGTATACAAAGAGCAGATCCAAAACTGCAAGCACACAAGGTTAACCCAGGTTCGGGCCGCCGTGAGGCGTAAAACCCTACTCCTGCTTTGGTGGATTATATGTGGAAACTCAAGTTACAAGAGAGCGCAGCTTGCCAGCAAGGTGCGCGGGAAGTGCAGCTACTTAGTGTAATTGAGAAAAGTGTTGACCTTTGTAAAGGTTGCCATGGGCCTCCTTTTATAGATGAAAAGGGGTCACCACAGTGGCAAAATAGTAATTACATGAGGTGAATAGTGGCTACAGTGCTAAGTACCTAACTCTGATGGGTTAGGACAAAAGCATTTATTGCACCGTTAGGTGTCACGCTGGGGTGAACACCGGCAAGGAAGTGCCTCTCCTTCTGTGCCGTCGGCCCAGCTACCTTCTATTACTTTGACACGCTCCAGGGACGGGTGTCTTTAAAGTTGGTCTTCCGGCGGCGTGCTGACACGTGCCCCGACAAGCCTCACCTAACTGCTTGCCCGCTCGACACCTATTGACAAGCGACTAGCTGGTCGCTGAGGTGGAGCGGTGGAAAGGCAGAGAGGAGCTTGCCGGCACGGAGCTTGCCGGGCCATTTCTTGCCGGTGCATAGCTTGCCGGCAATTATACTATTGATCTTCAGTACCTTCTTAATACTTCTCGATCACCTTCTTGGATGTCTTCTTCACGGTTTTGTTAACCAAGTCTTGAGTGTTGATAAGAGCCATCCTACGGCAAGCCCTTGCTGTCGGGGAGGCTGCTACTGTCAGTGCATAAGTCAGGGTATCAAACACCCATGTTTTAGTACACCGACATTATGAGAGAGGAACCACGTCTCCACCTTTCTATGTTTCTAATACAATAAAATTACAAGAAACAATCTACGCTATGTTAGTAGGCATTTTTGATGATTTTGTTATGCCTGATACTTATTATAATGATCATGATTGGGGTGATGGTCATAATACTATGAATATTAAAAGTGGGTTTGGAAGAGTGTCAACTTTAGAAAATCCCACTATCTTGGAGATCAATCTTATGATTTTTTTGATAAAAGTGGGTTGGGAGAGGTCGTGACTTTAGTTGATCTTAGTCCCACTATCTTAGAAGATTATAAAACTTATATGCATGTGGATCATGAAGATAATATTTTATATGATAGCTATATTGTTGAATTTGATTATGATCCTACATGTAATTATTATGAGATAGGAAAATACGGTTGTAGAAAATTTCATGTTACTCAATTACCTCGCTTGAAGTTCAAATTGTCAACGTTTTGTTCTTCTTCCTTGCATATGCTAAATATTTCTTGCCTTGATAATTTGTTTGCTTATAAAATGCCTATGCATAGGAAGTATGTTAGACTTAAATGTGTTTTTCACATGTTATATGATGCTCTCTTTGTGCTTCAATTATTATCTTTCATGTGAGCATCAATAAAATCTCAAGCCTATCTTAATGGCTATGAAGAAAGAGCTTGTTGGGAGGCAACCCAATAGTTATCTTTATTTTACCTTTTCTGTTCTGTTTTAGTGTGATGACATGATTATTGCTACTGTAATGATTGTATTTTTATCTTTTAATGAGTGTTTGTGCCAAGTAAGGCCTTTGTGATGATTTAAATGATAGTATAGTTGATGTTGTCTGAAAACAGAAAGTTTTACGCCCAGTTCTGGAATTTCTATTCTAAACTGGAACGTGATAAAATTCTGAATTTTTTACACAGTATTTGGATACATATATTTTATGGTGTCCTAATTTTTCAGAATTTTTGGAGTTACAGAAGTATGACTTTAATTCAGATCATTACAGACTGTTCTGTTTTAGACAGATTCTGTTTTTTATTGCAGAGTGTGCTTATTTTAATGATGCTATGGATTATATCGGGGGGTATGAGTCATGGAAAAGTTATAATACAGTAGGTATTATGCAAGAATAATTATAAATGAGTTTACAACAGTACCTAAGGTATATGATTTGATTATTATACTAACGGATCTCACGAAGTTTCTGTTGAGTTTTGTGTGCTGAAGTTTTCAAGTTTTGGGTGAGATCACGATGGATGAAGGAATAAGGAGCGGCAAGACCCTAAGCTTGGGGATGCCCAAGGCACCCAAGGTAATATTCAAGGAAGACCCAAGTGTCTAAGCTTGGGGATGCCCCGGATGGCATCCCCTCTTTCGTCCACAATTCATCGGTATGTTACCTGGAGCTATATTTTTATTCATCACATGATATGAGTTTTACTTGGAGCGTCGTGTACCATAATTTTA
Source organism: Elymus sibiricus (assembly GCA_039707655.1). Classification (NCBI taxonomy): domain Eukaryota; kingdom Viridiplantae; phylum Streptophyta; class Magnoliopsida; order Poales; family Poaceae; genus Elymus; species Elymus sibiricus. The sequence continues at coordinate 200,405,912 of CM077674.1, read as the reverse complement.
TTTTTTTTGCTTGTTAGTTTTCCACAATCATTGTTTGCTGGACACACCTTTTGAGAGAGACACACATTCATCATAATTTGTTAGAATACTCTGTGAGCTTCACTTATATCTTTTGAGCTATGTAGTTGCTCTTGTGCTTCACTTATATTCTTAGAGCACGGCGGTGGTTATATATTTTATAGAAATTATTGCACTCTTATGCTTCACGTAAATCTTTTTGATAGTCCTAAATAGGAAGTGGTAATATGCATGGGTTATAAGAATAGTCTGAAAATGATAGGTATATAAGAGTGGTATAATAAAAACTTACATGTAGATCACTAAGTATGAAACGTAAGATTTAATTATTTTGATGTCGTAATATGAAAGGGTATTAGTTCATGATGATTGGTTAGTAGAAATATTGATATTAAAGCTTGTTATTAATTACTCATTTAAGTGTCTGTCATGGCATGATGGGGAAGTTTGAGCATTTTTATGTCTGATTGAAATCCTTTGTGCAGTTTGAATCGGGGACGTGCGATGGTTAACTCCTACCAACCTCCTCCCTAGGGGCATGCGAGTAGTACTTTGCTTCGAGGGATAATAAAACTTTCACAATAAGTATATGAGTTCTTTATGACTAATGTGAGTTCAGGGACTAATACAGCACTCCCACCTATCCGCATTTTGCTAGCCTCTTCGGTACCGTGCATTGCCCTTTCTCACCTCAAGAGTCGGTGCAAACTTCGCCGGTGCATCCAAATCCCGTGATATGATATGCTCTATCACACATAAGCCTCCTTATATCCTCCTCAAAACAACCACCATACCTACCTATTATGGCATTTCCATAGCCATTTCGAGATATATTGCTGTGCAACTTCCACCGTTCCGTCTATGACATGTGTGTTCATCATCATATTGCTTTGCATGATCATATAGAGCTGACATGATATTTGTGGCAAAGCCACCATTCATCATTGTAATACATGTTAAGCTAGATCATTGCACATCCTGGTACACTACCAGAGGCATTCATATAGAGTCATATTGTTTCAGTTTTATCGAGTTGTAAGTAAATAAAAGTGTGATGATCATCATTATTAGAGCATTGTCCCAGTGAGGAAAAGAATGATGGAAACTGATGAGTCCTACAAAATGTGTGGATGAGGTTCATGAGATTGTTCTAATAAAATGAAAGAAAAAGAGAGAATGGGCAATGCTACTATCCTTTTACCACACTTGTGCTTCAAAGTGGAACCATATTCTTCATATAGAGAGTCTCCTGAGTTGTCGCTTTCATATACTAGTGGGAATTTTTCATTATAGAACTTGGCTTGTATATTTTGATGACGTGCTTCCTGAAATGCTCGAGGTCTTCATGACCAAACAAGTTGGATGCACACCCACTTAGTTTCAGTATTGAGCTTTCATACACTTATAGCTCTAGTGCATCCGTTGCATGGCAATCCCTACTCCTCGCATTGATATCAATTGATAGGCCTCTCCATTCCGCCGAGTTGATGCGAGACTTTCTTTCTTTTTGACTTCCCTTATTAATCTGTACCACCGCATTCTATTCCACCCGTAGTGCTATGTCCATGGCTCACACTCATGTATTGAGTGGAGTTGAAAATGCTGAAGCGCGTGAAAAAGTATGACCCAATTGCTTGGTTTGGCACCGGGGTGCTCATGATTTATATTTATGCGGTGAAGGCAGAGTCATGCCATGCTTACATAATTGAATGAGTAGGGATAACATTCATTGAGCATCGTATATTTTGAAAAACTAATGATTATGTTCTTGTATTCATGGATATTATTATGTTGATATCAATTACTTCATTGTTTCTCAATATTTATACTGTAAAAAGATTACATGATAAACATGCTAGGTAGCATTCAACATCAAAAATTATCTTTGTTTTATCATTTACCTACTCGAGGACGAGCAGGAATTAAGCTTGGGGATGCTGATACGTCTCTCACGTATCTATAATTTTTGATTGTTTCATGCTATTATTATACCAATCCTACATACTTTATATGCAATTTTATATCATTTTTGGGAACTAACCTATTAACTCAGTGCCTAGTGCCAGTTACTATTTTTTGCCTATTTTATTGTTTCATGGAAAAACTATACCAAACGAAGTCCAAACATGATGAAACTTTACGGTGATTTTTTCTGTACCAGAAGGGACCCTAGAAGCTTTGGGGGGAGGCCATCAGATGTATGGGAGAGCCACAAGCTCACATGGTGCACCCCAGGGGGGCGCGCCACCTGAGCTTGTGGGCCCCCCGTAAACCCTCCTGACCTAATTCCACTTCTATAAATTCCCATAAATCCCAAAAACAACAGAGAGCCACCCGAAACAATTTTTCCGCCACCGCAAGCTTCTGTTCTTCCGTGATCCCATTTGGAGGCCTTATCTGGTACTCTGCCGCAGGGGGATTCGATCATGGAGGTCTTCTAAATCAACCTTGATGCACCTCCGATGATGTGTGACTAGTCCACCATAGACCTACGGGTCCATAGTGATTAGGAAGATGGCTTTCTCTCTCTCTCTTTGATGTTCAATACAATGTTCTCTTCGGAGATAGATCCGATGTAATCTTCTTTTGCGGTGTGTTTTTTGGGATCCGATGAATTGTGGGTTTATGATCAGATTATTTATTGAAAGTAATTGAGTTACATTCTGAACTTTATTATGTATGATTGTTATAGCTATGTAATGCTTTCTGATCTATGAGTTTTCTTTGGCCAAGTTGACCATTAGGTCTTCAGTGGAAGTGTTGCATAGTAGTAGGTTCAATCTTGCGGTGTCCTCACCTAGTGACAGAAGGGGTAGTGAGGCACGTATTTGTATTGTTTCTACTAAGGAGAAGACGACGGGGTTTAGTCATATTGCTTGATTTTATTCTATCTACATTATGTCATCTTGCTTAAAGCATTACTCTGTTTGTCATGAACTTAATACCATAGATGCAGGCAGGAGTCGGTCTATTTGTCACAGACATAATGCCTATATACATGATCATGCCATGAATAACGTCATAACTATGCGCTTTTCTATCAATTGCCCAACAGTAATTTCTCTACCCACCGTATGCTATTTTTATGAGAGAGATGCCTCTAGTGAAAACTATGGCCCCTGGGTCTATTTTAATCATATTACAAAAACCTAAAATACCTTGCTGCAATTTATTTACTTTTATTTTACTTTGCAATTTATCTATCTACCACTACCAGATTTGATCCTTGCAATTAACGAGTACAAGGGGATTGACAACCCTCTTGCCCGCGTTGGGTGCAAGTATTTACTCTTGTGTGTGCAGGTACTGTTGACGGGTGTTTACGTGGTTCTCCTATTGGTTCGATAACCTTGGGTCTCTCACTACAAAAAAACACTTCCGTGATGATACGTGTTTGTCACAATAGGTCACGTTTTCTGTCATGCATGTACATCCGTGACGATTTTATGACAGAATCAAGATAGTCATACCTGTGCTATCGTAGAAGTGTTCCATGACAATACTCGAATTATCATCACGGAAGTGTCCACTTCCATGACAATAAAGGATGCGTCATGGAAGTGTTTTCGTTAAGGGTTACCGACACATGGCATCCACCGTAACGGGTCGCCGTTAAGCTATCGGGTTCGGGTTTGGATCTGATAACCCGTTAACAGCTCGGACCAATGGGGATTTTCCACATGAAAAATTCCCATTGGCCAAAGGAACCACTTGTCAGCTCGGCGTCGCGAAAAATGTCATTCATCCAATGGACGAGACGGGCCTATGAAAAAGTGACACGTGGCAAGGCCCAACAGTGGCCCATTTAGGTTAAAAAGGCCGGCCCAGTCAAAGGCGCATAAGATTTACTCGGGTACTAGTGGGCCGGCCCACTAACGACCTGCTTAAATATGGCCCATTTACGGCCCACCGCCAGATCGGACCCGTTAGTTGTTTGCTCAGTCTTTGGGCCCCATTACGGCCCAGTGAGATTTCGGCCTGTTGGAGGCCCAATGTAGAAATGGGCCCATTTCAGCCCTGTGTGTCTTTCGGCCTGTTAATGGCCCGTGTTGCACATGGGCCATATATGGTCCGACGCGACATTCAGCCCGTTAACGGCCTGTGATCTCGGTGGCAACATTTCAGCCCAACCTGACTTTGGGCCTGTTAAAGGCCCGTCGTACAATTCGGCCCGTTGGTGCCTCTACTAAGCTTTCGGCCTACTAAAGGCCCATGATATGATTGGGCCAACCAAGGCCCGAGATATGTTTCGGCCTAATAACGGCCCGTCATGTAACTGGGCCAATAATGGCTTGAGGTATATTTCAGCCTGCTAAAGGCCCGTGGACGACTGTTGAAAATTGAGGCCCAACATGCTTTTCGGCCTGCTAAAGGCCCATGGTGTCTTCTGGGCCGTAACAGGCCAACAAAATATTCAGCCTGTTAATGGCCCGAAGCTACATGGGCCCAACTAAACTTTGGGCCCACTAAAGACCCATGTGAGTTATGGGCCTGGGCGTACCATGTCCATGAAGGGCCCATACGGCAGGTCCGCGTAGGCCCAAGTAAAGCCTGTTGCGCGCCGGCCCAATTATGGCCCGCTGAAATGTAGGCCTGTTAGAGGTGCATGTTTCGACCCATTCACCTCCATCAGATTTTCACCCTTTTTTCTGATAGCGAATGATGGAATATATGGTAACTAGGAATTAAGAACAAACCTACCCTATACAATAAAGAAATTACGACATATTGAATCCACTGGGCATCAAAGTTCGCCACCAGTGATCATAAAGCGCAACCAAGAAGCAGATTACAAAAACTGGGCATCAAAGGTCCTGCCATTGCAGCGCAACAAAATAATACTGAACCAACACCACTTCAACACAGTTCAAGAAATGTTAGCCTTGTGCGGGAGCTGCTGCGCAAGCAGCTGAGCAAGGCAGTGAGAATGGCCTAGCATGTCGGTCATATCTTCCAGCTCTAGCTGTTTAGCAATGAGGTTCTCATTGGAGTTCTCTGCGATCTTCCTTAGAGATTGGACTTCAAGTCAAAGTTGAGTTGCACAATGCCTTTCTGCTTGAAGTTGAGACTAAAGAAGTCAAACTGATTCAGGTAGCAACTTCTGTGAGCTTGTGTGACTGCTAGTCTCGAGTAACTTGAACACTACATCAAGACATGACTTTGGGGTTGTCTCGCTATCTTCAAGATGTTTTGCCTGCTTTGCTACAATATATGTTGGGTTTGTCTCACAGTCTTCAACAGACTTGTGCGTGCCATCGGGCATATCACCCTGAAACAACAAGACAGATGACAGGTTTTGCACGTATATAAACAAAGATGGTAACTGCGCTGTCAATTCCATCTAGTTTCATATTAGAAAATAAAGAGACAATTCAAAATGTCAATAACATAATTTGGCATTGTTCATAATGCGGGGAGCTTCACCACACTACTAGATTATAGATCAATAACACAAGCATAGATGCAGGGCAAAAGAAAATCATTGTATCTCTTTCGGTTAATGTGCATGCCATGTTCATATCATCAGCCAGATCAGTTAAGACAAAGCAGGAAATGACAAGGTGCAAATGTGGACAGCTTCACCACACACTGGATTACAGATCAACAACACAAGCATACATGCAGGGCTAAAGAAAATCAATGGATCTATATTGAATAATGTGCATGGTATGAATAAGGAATTTGTTTTCACGACTAAAACTTGAAACTTGCAGTTGTTGCGAACATGCATTTTGATAGAAACAGCAAACTAAACAGCAGTTGATGATAGGGAGTATGAGCAAATTAAACAACAGTTGAGGAGAAAGGCATTAGAAGGACAGACTTACATTAACAGTTAACACCGGCTCTATAATGCCCTTCTCCATGTCAAGGGAGGGATAACTCAAGAATTTCAGCACAGAAACTTCTTCATAAGCATTGCCTGTACTCTACATTTTGTAGAGAGTAATTATTGATATGATAATACTGGAAGGGATAGAGGATAATGAAGATAAGACGTAGAGTGATGCTACATAATCAACTACCTATCCATGTAAGTACAGTGTTACAGGACAAAATGTACTGACAAGAGTAATGGGGTACATTTCTGCACTGGCGTTGTCTGTGTATTCAACTTTTTGGTAAGATTAAATATAGATCTGATAATTTTTAGGAAATGGTGGGCGAGGGAGATAAGATGCAGAGTAATGCTACACAATGAACTACTCGCTCCGTCCCATAATATAAGTGTTTTGTACACTAGTGTAGTGTACAAAACACTCTTATATTATGGGATGGAGGGAGTAGCTATTAATGTAAGTACAGTGATACAAGACGTTCGGTCCTTACAAGAGGACTGCAGAGCTAAACTTCTTCAGAAGCATTGGGTTGATTCTAAATTTATATAAGAGTCAATACGGATCTTATAATGTCCACCAAATGGAGGATAAGGAGGCTAACATGTGCAGTGATGCTACATAATCAACCAGCTATGAAAGTAAGTATGGTGATACCGGGCAGGAGGTACTCACAAGAGCAATGCATTGTGTAGTATAGTTGCGAGATCCTGTGGTCCCTTGAGAATGGATATTCTTCTACAAACAGTTTTTGTACAAGTGAGACGGTAAGGCACGTGCAGAAATGTTGTTCAAATTGTGATGTGATATCATAGACAGTACCTTACGCTGCAGACAAGACCAGTGTGTAACAAGCTTATTCTAGTCACTGTCTAGTAAATGTAGCATCAGAGACTTTATAGAAATTTTGTTTAGAGGCTTGCCATCGAAGTGCGCTTGCCTCAGGTAGCAACGATACTTCCTCAACGCATGCTTGAAAAGCGCAACCAAGCTTTGCTCGTCTTGACTATCCAGTTTGGTCCTCGCCTATTTAAAAGAATGAAATATTTTGTGTTCTGTCAACAGAAACATAGGCACTAATTACCATAAATAAAATTAGTACATTACTTACACGTAAGTTGCGGAGGAAGATTGGAAATTGTTGTTTGTCTGTAGTATAATCTTTCCATGAAGGAAAGATGCGCACAAAGTTCCTGACAACAATAAAAGCTTCGTCTTCTAAACTGGGAACAAGTGGAACAGGGGTCCTATTTGCTGCAATTGGGGCTCTCTCCGGTTCGAAAAGGGATTCGGCAACTGGAGTTGGTGTACTCTTTGCTGGAATGGGGGTTTTGCATCGTAGAGCTGGTGCTATGTCAACTGGCATCGTCATACTTTTGCTACAGTTGGGGTCTGCTGAGTTGGGGCATCTGAGATGGCCAGTGGGGTAGGGGCAGAGTCTGCTAGAGTTGGGGCTGTGTTTTATGGGTCTGGTGATATTGCCACTACACCTAATGGGCTATTTGATTTATCAGGTGTCACTACCTTTTCCAAATACTTTGTTCGTGCTCCTTCGCGATCAGCAATCGCCCTCTTCCTTTTGAACGTCTGATACACAAGAACAACATTTGAATGGAGAAATATGGTATGATGACAAATGGAATATGTACTGAAAATGGATAGGAATGGCATATTCACATATATGATGTGTCAACTAAGCAAATGGCAGTGCAACAAAGTAGAAGCAATGCAAAGCATCATTTGCAAGATATGTGTGTCCAATATAACCTTGCCAAGTTAGAGCAAGCACCTTGATGGGTGAATAAGATAGGGCATCTGCCTCTGACTCCTCCACTAGGGAGCTATATTGACTTAGGTCTCCCTCTAGCTTAGAATCATTGTCAGGATCATATTCTGAACACGAATCTGTAGGTCGAGAGCGTGTGCATTCCATTGCATCCAGACTGGATCTCAGTCCCTTAATGCCAAGTTTGATAGCCATGGCATTGTTCTACTTTATTCTTCTCATGCACGCAAGCTCATATTCATTATGATGATATTCAGTATCTGAGATTCATGAAAACATAAAAAGTAGTCAGATTATCTTTGGAATGCATTGCGGATTCTACTCCAATAGTGTCTCCCTACAAACCCCTGCGTATACAAAGTTCATCCCCCAACCGTGCTGACCAGACCACACACAGAAATATAAACCTCTTATGTCTCTATAAGGGGCGGACACACATTTCAAAACTAAAGTAGGACCATTATCATCATATCAAATTCGTATTTGAACAAATAAACTTCGGAATTATGAGTGGCATAATGTTTAGTTTCAAGGGTGGAGCATTGGTAGTGCGACACAAAGCACATAGGCAGATTGTATTCCATGTTAAAGATCGTAGTCTATGTAAAAGGTGGATATAACACTTTTCTTTCTATACAATGCAGTGTTCGTTGCCCACACATGATGGAAGAGATCACACAGAGAAATACTATTCCACTCACGTCTGCGGTTCCAGGATTTTGAAATAGGGTGGTCCACCCTAAAAAAATATTGACAACAAATATGACAAGGCAAGCATAGAGCTAGTGCATCAATCATTACTTGTGAGCTTACTAGGATAAGTATGCAGAATCGTAACTGCAGTAAGAGACCATCCAAAATCTGAATCAAGAAGTTGGGCTAGCACTTATTGTTTGCAATTAATCGAAGTGAATAATTGGATATCATATCGAATGAGTAGCAAAGACTAGTAAAATTGTCAACAAACCTGGCCTACAGTAGTAATCTGGGTCAATGTCACTATGACCAACAATCCAACATGACTACTGTTTGTTCCTAGGCCAGGGATTTTGAAACCCTGTCAACTTTACAAGTACTAAAGATTACTGAAACATCTGAACTATTAAATGTAGGTAGCACTCAGTACACAACAAACCCTAATGACAGTCCTGCCTAATGAGTAATGAATCAGTTAGAAAATGGGTGATGGGGAGTGGCTGCTGAGTGTTAAGGATGGCGTATCTCAGGATAAATCGGGTTGGCTGAGTGGGTGCTGCATGCCTATGCCCTGAGCGGACTGGGAAGCTTGGCACGCTGGCGTGGCCAGGCAGCGGTGACGCTGTTGGGCGAGCGGCTCCAGACCTCCTGTTAGTCCGGCGATCCTCCAAAAGTCATGGCGTCCGGCGACGGCAAATCGCCGGCGAGGCAGGCGGCTGGCGATGAGTAGAGATCAGAAGCGGAGCAGAACGGAGGGGAATCGGGGTCTGGAGGCATTGGCTTTTTTTAGCAATGGCATTAGCTGGCTGACCATGTTCTAATCTCTTATGGTATACAGGCCGACCCAAAATCCCAGGGTGGGCCGCGGCCTACCCTGGCCACCCTGTAGATCCGCCCCAGCGGCTCACATGCATTTCGAAAATAAATTAGGAACACTTAGCTGACCAATTAAACGACTCTGTTTTACTAATATCAGCTTCCTATCAGATTTGTATTTGAACAACTAAGCTTGTTTAGCTTGATGGGTGGAGCAGTGATATTATGACACGAATCACGTAGGCTGATCGTATAGTGATCTTAAAAGGGGGGGAAGCCCTAAGCATGATCAATTAAACCCTATTATGATTGTGCCATGGCAGATCTGAAGCTGCAAAACGCACAAAGGCTACTTAGCAACCAATGTTTGCTTTGAACTAACTACTAAGATTCTAAGAGCTGAAAAGAAAGTACAGTTAACAAGTGACAATCTATTTTTTGGTTGAGATCAAAAAGTTGAGCAGATATGAAATGGTACCACCTCTCTTGCGGCGCCGTGTAGGCATCGGGGGTGCGATGGCTGTCGGCGGCGTGGAAGCAGATCTGCGATGGTAGACGAAGCCATCGGGGGATAAGTCCCGTTGAAGTGGACGAGAAGGTCATCGGAGCGGCCCCGGCAAGGTGGACGACGGCGCGGATGAAGCGAGAGGACGCGATGCAAGGCTCCTGGTCCGGCGCCATGGAGGAGGAACGCCGATCTCTTGCAGTGGACGACGCGGTCTGGGTAAGCGCTCCGGCATGATGGAGGAGGGCGGCGATGGATGGGGTGGCAGATGGAGGAGGCTAGTGTGGAGATGGTGTTTGATACGTCCCAAACGTATCTACTTTTCCAAACACTTTTGCTCTTGTTTTGGACTCTAATTTGCATGATTTGAATAAAACTAACCCGGACTGACGCTGTTTTCAACAGAACTACCATGGTGTCGTTTTTGTGTAGAAATAAAAGTTCTCGGATTGAGCTGAAAATTTACGAAGAATTATTTCAAAATATATAAAAAATATTGGCGAAGAGAACTACTGGAGGGGGGCCACCCAGGAGCGACAAGCTCAGGGGGCGCGGCCACCCCCCGGGCCTCACCCTGTGAGCTTGTGGGCCCCTCAGGCCTCCACTTGACCTAATACCAATGCTATAAGTACCGTCTCACGGAGAAAAATATCAGAGAGAAAGAATCATATTGTTTTACGATACGAAACCTCCGCCACTTCATGTTCTTCATCGGGAGAGCTGATCTGGAGTCCGTTCGGGGCTCCGGAGAGGGGGATTCAACGTCGTCGTCGTCATCAACCATCTTCCATCAATAATTCCATGATGCTCACCACCGGGTGTGAGTAATTCCTCTGTAGGCTTGCTGGACGGTGATGGGTTGGATAAGATTTGTCATGTAATCGAGTCAATTTGTTAGGGCTTGATCCCTAGTATCCACTATATTCTGAGATTGAAGTTGCTATGACTTTGCTATGCTTAATGCTTGTCACTAGGGCCCGAGTGCCATGATTTCAGATCTGAACCCTTTATGTTTTCATGAATATATTTGTGTTCTTGATCCTATCTTGCAAGTTGTATGCACCCATTACGTGTTATGATCCGCGTACCCCAAGGTGACAATAATTGGGATTCTTTCCGGTGATTACCGTAGTTTGAGGAGTTCATGTATTCACTATGTGTTAATGCTTTGTTCTCGTTCTCTATTAAAAGGAGGCCTTAATATCCCTTAGTTTTCCTTATGGACCCCGCTGCCATGGGAGGGTAGGACAAAGATGTCAAGAAAGTTGTTATTATAAGCACGTATGACTATATACAGAATACATGCCTACATTACATTGATGAATTGGAGCTATTGTGTATCACTCTAGGTTGTGACTGTTATATGATGAATGTCATCCAACAAAAATATCCATCACTGAAGCAATGCCTATGCTTTTCTCATATTGGTTTTTGCTAAGTTACTTTGTTGCTGCTGCCGTTACAATCACTACAAAACTTCTACTGTTACTGTCGGGGATATAACCCCTGGATATAACCCGCCCGTTTAGGGCCGGGTCACTATACGACGACTTAGAAGAAGGCTTCTACAGGTGGGCCGCGGTGATCCAGAAGACCGGAGTTCAAAGGATAAGCCGCCCAGGGGAGGCCGGCTCACGGCCCAGAGCTTTTCCATCTAAGGCGCCTAAAGAGTTTCCTTACTTGTGAAACAAGATGAGTAGGAATTAGAGTATGACACGGGTCGTCTCGTCGACCCGGACTCTGTTATAAACCCAGGGCCCCGACCTGTATATAAAGGCGAGCCCCTGAGGCAGAAAAGGATAGGTTACAAGCTCTCGAGTACTAGGTTAGCCAGGTCGCACCCTTGTAATCGAGATCAACATCAATACAACCAAAGCAGGACGTAGGCTATTACCTCCTTCGAGAGGGGCTGAACCTGGGTAAACCCTTGTCTCTAGATTCCGATCAACCCCGTTCGAGTTACCACCTAGCTGCGATGGCCTCACGACTAAGTCCTTTCACAAGGACATATGCCGTGACAAAACCACGACAGTTGGCGCCCACCGTGGGGCTCTCGCTCGGTGGTGTTGAGTACTTGAAGGGAATTCCCACAGCGATCGAGGGATACGCGATCGGCCGCATGACCAAGAGTCGCCGCGACAAGCTCTACATCGACGATTCAGGCTGGGGCCTCGAGGCCGACTCAATCGAGTATGGGTACCGGGTCCCCTTCGGCAAAATCCACGTCTTCATCGGCAAAGCCGGCGGATCTGAACCCGAACCGGACATCTGCACCGACAGCGTCGAGCCGGCTCGGCGCGCGCAACCCGCCCTGGCTCAAGCCACCCGGAAGCACGTCTTCGTTGGTTTCACCTAGGGGGTGGACCTCGCAGATAACTCTACGTCCGGCGGCGATACCCTCGTCTATTCTGATGGCGAGTCCTCGGTAGGCGAGACCGAGTCAATCGTCCCGCTTTACGATGGCGGGCTTGGGGGCTACTCCGATGACCAGCCGGCTCAGGACTCCTTCAACACGCCCCCTCGGGCTGCTGTCTATATGGCAGGCTCGGCCCCGACCCTTAATTACACGGCGGCCGGCGCCGCAACGGGAACCGGTACCTCAGGGGCCGGCTCAGCCGTATCGCCAGCTCAGGCCTTGACAGAATTGGCAACCGCCCTGGCGACTCTCCTTGCAACGCCGGTGACCGCAGAGAACTAGGCGGAACGCAACACGGAGGTGACAAAACTCCGCGAACAGATGGCTAAGGTACAGGCAGATATCACCGCGAAAAACACTCGTATGGCGGAGTTGCAGTCCCAATTCCAAAGCGAGGTAGAGCGCCTGAAAACCGAAGCCTGGCGCATGGGACTCCGTCAGAATGCCTCAGAGGCGGTTCATCAGAGACGCCATATGAGCCGTCTGCCACCCAGCTACGAGCCCATGCGGCTGTTCAACAAGCCGCAGGATACGCCTGTTCAGGGGGCTGGGGCAGGCACCCCGGAAGCACCGCTTGTGCCTCCAAGCAGGGGCAGGCAGCCGTCGCCGGGTCAACCCCACCAGCCGGCTCAGCAGCACCAGCAGGAGCCGGCCCAGCGACTCCCACCGGTTCAGACGCCCCCGCATCGTTTCCTTACGCCGGCGGGTCACTTCTCCAATCCATTGGACAACTTGGTAGCAGCAGCGACCAACTTGGCCACGCTCCCAATCACAGGAAACTCGTCGGTTGAGATCGAAGCCCGGAACTCCATTGAGATGTTAAAAACTGCGGTCACCCAGCAGGCGAACTACTCCTACAGTCGGCAGCGAATCCACTCTACCCCGCTTCCGAGCCGTAGCAGGAGCCGCCATGATGAGTCGCCAGCCGTCTCTAGCAATGCTCGTCGACATCGTGAGCAGCCTCATGACCCGCTGCGCCGTGAGCCCCTTAACGCCCAGGAGATCATTGACACGGCTCGGGCTCAGCGAGCAGCGGAGGCGGCGAATGCGGCGGCTCAAGCGCCGCTTGTCACAACCCAATTGACTTCCAGTAGCAGGACCATCGGGATACCGTGTTTGGTGCCAGCTTTACGCAACGAGCGCATGCCCAAGGACTCAAAGGCCCTCGTAAGGTTCCAAATTACACGGCTGACCTTGAGTCGGCCGCTTGGATTGAGAGCTACGAGATAGCCACGGACAAGCTGGATGTCAGCGACGCTGTCTGCGCCAAGTACCTGACGATGATGTTGGAAGGGCCAGCTCGTACATGGTTGAAAAACTTGCCCCCTAACTCTATTAACACCTGGGCAGAGTTGAAGGACCGTTTCATCAAGAACTTCCAGGGAACCTGCAAGCGCCCAATGACGATCGTCGATCTTCAGCACTGCATCCAACGTGAGGGTGAGTCGGCCCATCACTGGACACGCCGGGTCGCAGAAATTATTCACGCCTCCGACAGCATCAAGGCGGCTCAGGTGGTTCTGATCTTGGAGAAAAACTGCCACTTTGAGCCGCTCGTGCAGAAACTAGGCCGGCTCAAGCGGAAGGTTCAGGATATGGGCGAGCTCATGGATGTCCTCACCAGGTATGCCGAATCAGACACCATGAAGGATCCCAGCCCAGACGATGACCAGACTGGCAAGGGAAAGAAAAACAATGGTGGCAAGGGTAACGAGCAGAACAATTCGGGGAACAATGGAAATCATGGCAATGGAGGGAAGCGTAAGAATCAGGAAGGAGGATCAGATTTGGTTGCTAATACCAACATTGGTTACAAATACTCGAAGGGGAATAATTCGGGAAGATCCTATAGTGGCAACAAGCCCCATAATTTTGAGGAAGCCCTCAAAGGCCCATGCCCAAAGCACAGCCTCCCTAATAAGCCATCAACCCACTCTTGGGAGAACTGTCACATAATGCAGGCTTTCGGTGAACAGTTCTTTCAGAACCGTCAAGGCGGCGGCGGAGGCAACCCGGGGCAGCCTGGAGTCGGCTCGTCCGGTGGTTTTCATAACTCGGGGTTTCATGGCCCGGGCGGCTCAGGTGCAGGTTACCAGGGTTCTGGCAATAACGGAGGCAATCAGCATCCGGGGCAAGGAAATCACCAGCAGGGCAATCAACAACAGGGCAATTAGTCTGGTTACTAGAGCAATCCCAAACAGTTGAATAGTGGGCAGTATCACGTGTTCACGACCCATACTGACAAGCGAGATCGCAAACTCCGGAAATGAGCCGTCAGTGTTGTCGAGCCGGCAGTCCCGGAATATCTACGTTGGTCGGAACAGCCAATTACATGGAGCAGAGAGGACTACCCTCCCCGGGTCGATAATCCAGGTTGTTTGGCTTTGGTGGTGGCGCCTCAAGTCGGTGGCTACTCACTCACAAAGGTGCTCATGGACGGCGGAAGCAGCATAAACATCCTGTACTACGACACTTTCCGAAGGATGAATCTGTCTGAAAAACAGCTCCAGTCATCTTCTACAGTGTTTCACGGGATTGTTCCTGGAAAGTCTGCATATCCTATCGGGCAGATTAAGCTGGATGTCGCATTTGGCACTGATGATAATTACAGGTGCGAGTCTTTGACCTTTGAAGTGGTCAAGATCCAGAGCCCGTATCACGCCCTGTTTGGGCGGCCGGCTTACGCTCGCTTTATGGCTCGACCCTGCTATGTCTACCTCAAACTCAAGATGCCTGCACCAAAAGGCACTATCATAGTTAATGGAGATCGAAAGATCGCCCTTGAGTGCGAGGAAGGGGATGCAGCCTACGCCGAGACGGCTTGCGCTGCGGAAGAGTTGAAATATTACACTGCAAATGTTGACCCGGCCGATATGACGCCCTTGAAGAAGCCCACTGCAGAGTCTGACCTGACCCTCAAGTTTAAGTCGGCCGAGGACACCAAACAGGTTGAGTACGTCCCTGGTGACCCATCCAAGACGTTCACTATTGGGACCGGTATGGATCCCAAATAGGAAAGTGCGCTCATCGAGTTCATCCGTGAGAATCGGGACATCTTCGCGTGGAAACCTTCTGACATGCCAGGTGTACCGAGAGAACTCGCTGAGCACCACCTTAATGTGGATCCGAAAATGAAGCCTGTTCGACAATTCCTCCGTCGTTTTAACGAGGAGAGATGCAAGGTTATTGGGGAAGAAGTAGCCCGGCTCCAAGCTGCCGGGTTTATCATTGAAGTTTTTCACCCTCAGTGGTTGGCTAATCCAGTGCTTGTTCTAAAGAAAAACGACACTTGGCGCATGTGTGTTGACTACACAGATCTCAACAAGGCTTGTCCCAAAGACCCGTTTGCCCTCCCTCGCATTGATCAGATCATCGATGCCACGGCGGGTTGTGAGAGTTTGTGTTTCCTGGATGCTTACTCCGGCTATCATCAGATAAAGATGGCCGTTGAGGATCAGGAGAAGACGGCTTTCATCACACCTTTTGGGGCCTTTTGCTATGTCTCTATGCCTTTCGGGCTCAAAAGTGTAGGGGCGACTTATCAGCGTTCTGTCCAGAATTGCTTCCACAAGCAGATTGGGCGCAACGTTCATGCTTATGTGGATGATATCGTGGTCAAGTCATTGAAGAAGGAAACCTTACTGGATGATCTCAAGGAAACTTTTGCTAATCTTCGGACTTACCAGATGAAGCTTAACCTGGATAAGTGTGTTTTTGGTGTTCCTGCAGGTAAGTTGCTGGGTTTCCTAGTATCGGAACGAGGCATTGAAGCCAACCCGGATAAAATCAAGGCAATAACCTCACTTGCGAAACCGGAGAATATCAATGATGTTCAGCGCATGGCGGGTCGTATTGCGGCTCTAAGCCAGTTCATAAGCCGCCTTGGTGAGAAGGCTATCCCCCTGTACCAGATGCTGAAAAAGACTGACGACTTTGTCTGGAGCGATGCTGCTGATGCTGCCTTTGAAGCCCTTAAGAAGCAGCTGGCTGAGCCGCCTGTCCTCGCTGCTCCCATCGCCAAAGAGCCTATGCTCCTGTACATTGCTGCTAATAACAAAGCAGTAAGTGTTGCAGTTGTTGTCGAGAGGAAAGAGGCAGGGAAAGAATATCCAGTGCAGCGGCCAGTCTATTATGTCAGCGAAGTTCTATCTGAGTCCAAGCAGAGGTACCCACATTGGCAGAAACTGGTGTTTGGCGTCTTCATGGCTAGTCGCAAACTCAAACATTATTTTCTGGAGCACCCCATTACTGTGGTCAGTTCAGCACCCTTAGGAGATATCATCCAGAACAGGGAAGCGACAGGCCGGGTTGCCAAGTGGGCGATTGAGCTTGGCCCAGATCATCTTAAATACGTGCCTCGCACGACCATCAAGTCCCAGGCACTTGTTGATTTCATCAATGATTGGACTGAACTCCAAGCTCCGGAAGAGAAGCCTGATAATACATATTGGACTATACATTTTGATGGTTCCAGACAGCTAGAAGGCTCGGGGGCTGGAGTCGTCCTATCTTCCCCTCGAGGTGATAAATTTTGTTATGTCCCGAGGATTCTCTTTACTTGTACTAACAATGCAGCTGAATATGAGGCTCTCCTCCACGGTCTTCGGATAGCTAAGGAAATGAATCTCAGTCGGGTCAGGTGCTTGGGCGACTCAGATTTGGTCGCTCAACAAGTTTCAGGAAAGTGGGATTCCAAGGACCCGCTTATGGCTGCTTATCAGCAAGAAGTAACCAATGTGGCTGGACACTTCAAAGGATATCAAGTCGATCACATCGATCGGCGACTTAACGAGGCGGCAGACGCATTGTCACGACTCGGCTCTCAACGTAAGCCGGTCCCCCCTAATGTGTTCCTTGACGTGCTCCATAACCCTTCTGTCAAGCTACCTTCCGAGGAAGATCTCGCCATTCCTGACCCGGAGGCACTGTTGGTGGCGGCTCTTCACACTATTTCGGATTGGACAGTTCCTTATCTGGATTATCTGTCTCGAGGCGCGCTCCCTGAAGATGAACTCATGGCTCGACAGATCATCTGTCGCTCCAAGTCTATGTCCATTGTCAATGGCGAGTTACACAGGCGAAGCATTACAGGAGTTTTCCAGCGTTGTGTTTCTCCTGATGAAGGGCGAGAGATCCTCAATGAGATTCATTCTGGAGATTGTGGTTATCATGCCGGCTCAAGATCCTTGGTGGCAAAAGCTTTTCGGCATGGTTTTTTCTGGCTTACGGCTCACGCAGATGCTGAGAATATCATACAAAAGTGTGATGGTTGCCAGAAGTTTGCGCGCCAGGCTCATGTTCTGGCTCAAGAGCTCCGGATGATCCCAATCACTTGGCCCTTTGCAGTCTGGGAGCTCGATATGGTTGGTCCGTTTAAGCCGTCCAAAGACAAAAAGACCCATCTTTTGGTTGCTGTTGATAAATTTACCAAGTGGGTTGAAGCCGAGCCAATCAGCAATTGTGATGCAGCCACAGCAGTCAAGTTCTTGAAAAAGTTGATTTTTCGCTTTGGTTATCCACATAGCATCATCACTGATAATGGCACAAATTTGTCAAAAGGAGCTATGAAGCAGTTTTGTCAGAGGGAGCATATCCGGCCTGATGTTGCATCACTTGCCCACCCTCAGTCCAATGGCCAGGCAGAACGTGCTAACCAGGAGATTTTGCGAGGCATCAAGGCTAGGCTTATGGTCCCACTCGAGCGCACGCCGGGTTGTTGGGTCGAAGAGCTCCCTTCTGTCCTTTGGAGCATACGGACTACCCCTAACAGATCAACAGGCTTTACGCCTTTCTTTATGGTCTATGGCGCAGAAGCTATTTTACCCAGCGATATTCGCCATGATTCCCCCCGGGTCACTGCCTATGTCGAAGCAGATAACGAGCAGGCTCATCAAGATTCTCTCGATGCATTGGAGGAGGAACGGGACTTAGCAGCAGCACGATCTGCAATCTATCAACAGACCTACGTCGCTATCACAGCCGTCGGGTTCGCAGCCGTACTTTCCAAGAGCGCGACTTAGTACTCCGTCTGATTCAAGAACAGGCGGGTATGCACAAGCTCTCCCCTCCCTGGGAAGGGCCTTTTTTCATCAGCAAGAATCTCAACAACGGTTCATATTACCTGATGGATATACATGAGCACAATAAATCGCGTACGTCGGAGGAGGAGACCAACAGGCCTTGGAATATCGCTCATCTCCGTCCTTATTACACTTAGAGCCACCGGCTCAAGTTGCTTTTACATACCTTTGTATATATTATGGTCAATAAACATAAGCCGACATCCTCAAACCTCGGGGCCTCTGTCGTTTCATCTCAAATATTGTGCATGAGTCTTTTCATTTTTTATCATTGGTCACTTGGGGGCTTCCAACTCACCGAGTTAAGCTATCTCACCCTCTTGACCCGGCAATTAACGCCACATTATCTTGGTTAAACCTGCCTGTCTGCTTGATGCTACTCTGATTAGGTGACCCGGTGTACTCTTGACAAGTCAATCATCTCTATGACCCTAAACTTGTCTTGGTTAAAACATCGGATGTCACGTGAGAGCCGGCTTACAGAGAGCGAGGATAAACCATGGGCTATCACGCCAGCTTCATTGAAGCAAGACTCGAGCCTCGAAAGCCGGTCTATATTGTCGTGCCTCGAAAGCCAACTTAACGTTGATATCTATTCACGATTTCTGTTCAAATTTCATAGGGGTTATCTTTGTTTCCCCTTTGGCCCATGAGCCGCCGGGTCATTGAAGAGCCGGTTTAAACAAAAATCATAACGGTTTATTTCAGACTGGTGCTAACCACAAGCCGGACAAGCTATTAAGCGCCCCGGGGTATGTTAAGTCTGTGTTATGCAGAGACAGATAAACTATTGATGGTTTCTGCAGATATGACTCGCCATACTTGATACTCAACGAAGCATAGTTTCTTCCAAAGGAGACCTGGCGGGTTAATATACAATCACACCAGTGTAGCTGTTTCATCCAAAATACTGCATAATTTTAAGTGCGCGAAGGCACGTCAGAGCACCTAAGTGTTTCAACTATCCTATTACACGGCCACAGCTGGGCTCCATGATGTCAAAGTTCTTTGGAGGTCTACTCCTGGGCACCAGTTTCAGCACCCTCCGGGTTATCAGTTCCCGGGTTAGCTCCCTCCTGCTGTTTCTTGGCGGCTTGCGTCTCCGGGTCATCCTGCTCCGGCTCCGCTCTTCCTCTTATCTGAAGATTTTCGAAGTCCCACTCGAGGGTGGTCAAGGCTTGGAACTCGGCGTCCTCTCCCATGATAATTGACGGGTCAACATCAGGAGCAAAGATGTGCTTACGGCGTGCTGGAGTCAGGTCGATCGGCTTGAAGATTGGCGGTGTGACCAGTTGGTTATCTTCCGTATAAGCCGTCTGGTACCTCTTCAAGTCCACCTCTTCAGCAATTTGACTCGCCACAACACGAGTTTCTTTCAAACAGCTGGAATAGTCAGCCGTACTGAATTCACTGCCGTCCGTCTTAAATTCCGGAAACCCGCCAGCCAGCTCAGACAAGTCCATATCTGGCACATACGCCTTGGCTCGGCTCAGGGATAGCATGCTGGCTGATCGGGCGGCTGATTTCTTGAGCTACTCAATGTACTTCGGCACGGTGGAGAGCTGATTCAACACGTCTCTGATATATTTTGGCGGCTCTTTATGTCTCATCACTAACATAATTGTGAAGAAACTCCCTGCATAGAGTTGCTCAAGAAAGGTGTACATCGCCTTCAGCTTGACCAGCGGCTCTTGTCCAAGATTTACAGTCCGGTTCCCTGCAATTTTTTGCCCAAGTATGAATCAACTAATGATTGCAGTTCGCCGGCAAGTTATCAGTAAAATTGGAGGGTCACTTACCAAAGATGGCCTGGGTCATGTGATTGAGGTGATGCTTTAACCCGACCAGTTCATCGGATAGGGGTTTGAGTTTGTTTTCTGCTTCTTCAGCACATTTCAACAGCAAGGTTTTTACTTTCTCATGAGAGGCTGTCAACGCTCTAAATTTTTCGGCGGTAGTTGATGCTGATTCTTCTAGAGACGCGGCTGCTGAATCGGCATCAGCTCGAAGCTTTTCCTCCACCTTAAGTTGCTCTTGCAAGCCGGCCGCTCTTGACTCGGCATCATTCAACAGATCCTGTCATAACCAGGTCATATTAGTACAACAATATATGGTCCTGAGCTTACAAAATTGCCCACTTTGGTGTTTGAAAACTGAAGTCCCAAGGAGTTGCTAGCAATCTACATGGCACTTGGGGGCTAATGCAAGTTTATTTTTCTTTTACAAATATCAAGGGAAAGCTCCAACTCATCTCAGTACAATGAGTCGGCCCTTGGCGGCTATCACAGTCAATTCTCTTCTACATACTGACTCAATATTATGAAGACCCGGCTGTTTCACAGAAACAAGCCGGCCCTTGGGGGCTACACAACATTTTGCTCTCTCATTGTTGAAGATCCGGCTGTTTCACAGAAGCAAGCCGGCCCTTGGGGGCTACATGTCAATTCAGTTTAAAAGACGAAGTTTAAGCACCAGCTCGTTATATGCATAACAACCTGGTCCTTGGGGGCTATGGTTCAATAAAAAAGAAGGAAAGCATATCTAAAGTCTTTCACACAATCATGTATGTTTATGTCTAAGACTTGGCGGCTACATATGATATATACAGTGTGGAAAAGAGATGTTTTCTTACCTCATATTTCCTCTTCAGCATGTTAACCATGCTGGCTTCCATATCCCGGCTTGTGGATAGCCGGGTCAAGTACGCCTCATGAAGGTCAGGCGCGCTAAGTTCTTCAAGGCTTGGGCGTGCATGTTTCGCCAAAGCGGTTGAAGGCTCTGGAGCTTTAAAGGATGCTCCTGTGATGGTGACCTTGTCGGCGGCTTGGGGAGATGACAACCCTACATTTTCCGCCGCCTTTGTTGGGCTCAAAGCACGGTCAGTATTCGGCGGGTTGATGTCTTCTACCTCGTCTGTCACACAGGTTTGAGTGTCCACCTTTTTAGTTGATGGTGGGTTATTCTGTGGCGGCGGTTCAATCATCTCGTCAGCCTGGTCCTTTGCAGTTTCAACTTGACCTTTAGGGGTCACCAACTCTGGAGTTTCGGATCCGGTTTTCTCTGGGGTCGAGGGTAATTCGCTAGTCTTCCTTTTCTTGGCCTTGGCCCTGCGAAAGCACAAGCAGATTCAGATAAATGATACAACAGGTATAGCAAAACATGACTCATCAAAAAGCACTTACCCTGGTTTGATGACCAAGGGAGGCAGTTGAGTGGCAGATGAGTCGCCAGATGATGGTGGCGACTCCTGATAATCCGAATCAGATGGGTTACGTGGTTGTTTAAAAAGACCGGCAAGCGGGTGAGATGGAGTTGGACTATGAGGCACCTCATTTCGACGCTTGCGGGGGTTTGGCGTGTCAGATAAGCCGCCCAAAAGCTCTCCAGAGCCACTTCGCGTCTGGCGCCTTATTGATTCGGCATGCTGTGATTTCTTTAAAGAAAATTTTAGGTCTAAATAAGCAAGCGGATGAGAAAAGGGCACTTTCCTCACAGTTTTTCTTAGCTTTTGGGGAACAAAGGTGTCCGAGTCGGAAGAGAAAGAAATTACCTCAACGTCATCAGCCCGGCTTATATCAGCATCACCCTGGGAATAAGAGGCGTCAGCAAGTTCAATAAAAAGACGGCCAAGGGAGTCAAGTTCTACCTCTGATTCATTATCAGCCAATGGCGACTGGCCCCTAGCTGCCGTCTCATGTTCAGCGGCCGGCTTAATCTTTTTCTGAGCCAGCACAGCCTTGGATTCGGCGACTGCCTTCTTCGTTTTCTTGTTCCAGAATGAACAGTTGACCTGCAGTTTAACGAGATCAACAAGTAAGTTTAAGTTATGGATTGATAAGTCGGATAAAACAATTACAAGAATGCTTACTGGAGGAGCTTGGTTGAGGGCATAGAACAGTTTCAGTCCGGTCTTGTTGCATATTTCTTGAGGTTCCCCGAGTAGTTTCTTCGTAGCCTTATTTATATCATCAGCTGACATATCAATGGGACTGAACCGTTGTGGGTCGGTTGACTCGCCAGAATAATTACACATTAAGTCGTCTCGGCGGCTTAAGGGCAGGATGTTCCAGGTAAGCCAGCACCGGGTCAAGTCAACACCAGTCAGACCGTTGGCTAGCAAAGCCCTCAACCTTGGATATACGTGGGCGACTTGGGCACGTTCTTCTTGAGAAGCCCAGCCAGGAAGTTCAAAAGTTGGGGGAAGGCGTTCAGTTCTATAACCCGGCAGAGGGTTTTCATCAGCTGGAGCTGTGTTCTTGCAGTAGAACCACGTTTTGTTCCAACCTTTAGGGTGACTTGGCAGAACAGCTGAAGGGAAAGGAACGTCTCTTCGTCTTTGAATTGAGACCCCGCCAAGTTCCAGGCAGGGGCCATCAGCACACTCATTTTGGCGGTTGAGATAGAAGAACTCTCTGAAGAGAGGAACAGTGGGTTCTATTTGCAAATATACCTCACACAAGACTTGAAATTGGCACAGGTTGGATACAGAGTTTGGACCAATGTCTTGAGGATGAAGGTTGAAGAAGTGTAGAACATCCCGGAAGAATTTTGACCCGGGTGGAGCGAAACCTCTAAGGAAATGGTCTGTAAAAATCACGACTTCCCCTGCGCGGGGGTGAGGGATGTCTTCTGCTGCTTGAGGGGCTCGATAGCCAATTACTTCTTGAGCCGACAGGAAGCCTTGCTCTTTAAAATCGTTCAGTACAAGGTCAGAGACTTGAGAACACACCCAGTTGCAGACTGTGGTCTTCGCCATAGCATGTCGCCTAAATATGAACGAGGAATGCAAAAACGTAAATGGCAGGGTTACTCATGTTAATGATAAGCTCGCATCATACGATCAAAGGTACAGGGGCGAGTCACCATGTTCAGTAAGTCGCCAAAAGTGGATTATCAAAATTGGGCGGATCATAATAAGTGGACATGAGTCGCCAAGAGTAAGGGCGGCTCATCCTAAGGCCAAGGTTCTTGGATTTATCCTAAGTGTTGCAGAAACAAGTTTCGAACAAGAACAGCTACTATTATGGATCTACAAAACAGTTTAAAAAGAGAAATATTCACTATACCTAGTTCATACAGTCGAAGCAGGGTTTGATCTACTCCGGATTTCTAGTAAAGGTATGAGGCTCCTAGATGCAAAATGGTATTACGGATAGCGGAGGAACATCATTGTGAAGAAGGTATTTAGAAATAGATCTAAACAGCGGCAATGGCGATGCGGCCTGTGCAAGAACACCGACGAACTAGGGTAAGCTACTGCTACAGATTTAAGGGAGCAATGAAGCATACCTGGGTGCGGCGAATGGCTTTGAGATGATCCTAAGCAGCCTCGACGACGGCGCGTGTGAAGAAAATGATGCGGATGAGGTCACCGACGCGTGTCGGGGTTGTACGGCGGCGGAGTTCCTGACACAGGCAGACGCGTTGCGAGGAAGAAGAAGCAGTGGGGCGGTCAACGTGGTAAAGAGGAAATGAAGACCCCTTCGGGAATATTTATAAGGGAAAGAAAGAAGAGGAAACGGCAAGCGCGAGAATCAAGGCGATTCAGTGATAAAAGGTGCCTCGATTATCGGGCCTATCAGATCCACTCAAGATTTGGAATGACGTCACGCAAGATTTGCGGATATCAGTTGAATGGATGTCATGGATTTCAAAGGGAAGATATGACAAGTATGAAGCATGTTGTAAGCCGGCAACTATAAGCCGGCCATGACCCAGAAGATCAGTCCAGGTTATTCCTATTTGAAGGTTGACATGAATAAATTCAAATCAACCTGGGGGCTAATGTCGGGGATATAACCCGCCCGTTTAGGGCCGGGTCACTATACGGCGACTTAGAAGAAGGCTTCTATAGGTGGGCCGCGGCGATCTAGAAGACCGGAGTTCAGAGGATAAGCCGCCCAGGGGAGGCCGGCTCACGGCCTAGAGCTTTTCCATCTAAAGCGCCTAAAGAGTTTCCTTACTTGTGAAACAAGATGAGTAGGAATTAGAGTATGACACGGGTCGTCTCTTCGACCCGGACTCTATTGTAAACCCAGGGCCCCGACCTGTATATAAAGGCGAGCCCCTGAGGCGGAAAAGGATAGGTTACAAGCTCTCGAGTACTAGGTTAGCCAGGTCGCACCCTTGTAATCGAGATCAACATCAATACAACCAAAGCAGGACGTAGGATATTACCTCCTTCGAGAGGGGCCGAACCTGGGTAAACCCTTGTCTCTCGATTCCGATCAACCCCGTTTGAGTTACCACCTAGCTGCGATGGCCTCATGACTAAGTCCTTTCACAAGGACATCTGCCGTGACAAAACCACGACAGTTACTGTCTTTGTTACTATTGCTACTGTTACTACTGCTATCAAAACAATCATACTACTGTGCTACTAAATACTTTGCTATAGATATTTTGTTCTCCAGGTGTGGTTGAATTGACAACTCAACTGCTAATACTCACAAATATTCTTTGGCTCCCCTTGTGTTAAATCAATAAATTTGGGTGAAATACTACCCTCGAAGACTGTTGCGATCCCCTATACTTGTGGGTTATCAAGAACCTTTTTCTGGCTTCATTGCCGGGGAGCATAGCTCTATTTGTTGAGTCACTTGGGAATTATATCTATTGATCATTATGAAGAATCTGAAAGACGCTAAGACCAAGATCATACCCTCTAAGATGAGGGGAGGTAAGGAATTGCCATCTAGCTCTGCACTTGATTCACCTTCTGTTTTGAGTAGGCTTGCGACACCACCACCTGCTATTCATTCTGATATGTCACAAGTAATTGATGATACTACTTCTACTATAAATGAAACTTGTGATGATGCTGGTACTATGCTTGATGATACTGTGCCACTTGGTGAATTTCTTGATGAACAAATTGCTAAGGTTATAGAAATTGAGAATGTTGAAACTTCTGAAAATTATGATTCACCTATTATGCCTAGCTCTCCTAGAATTAAAATACCTAAGATACCTGATGGTTATGTTCTAGATGGGGAGATAGCTAGAGAATTTCTTGCTTGTAATGATAGAGATGATGTTAATAAATTACCGAGTAAGCTGAAAGAAAAAAGCTATGATAGAGAGAATGAAATATGATCCTAAGTTTGCTACTTCTCCTATATTTGTTACTGATAAGGATTATGAATTCTCTGTTGATCCTGAGTTAATTACTTTGGTTGAATCTAATCCTGTTCATGGTTATGAAAATGAAACTGTTGTGGCACACCTTACCAAATTAAATGATATAGCCACCCTGTTTGCTCATGAGGAAAAGATTCGCTATTACTATATTCTTAAGTTGTTTCCTTTCTCATTAAAGAGTGATGCTAAGAAATGGTTTAATACTCTTGCTCCTGGTTGTGTGCGTAGTCCCCAGGATATGATATATTACTTCTCTGAAAAATATTTTCCTGCTTATAAGAAACAAGCTGCCTTGCAGGAAATATTTAACTTTGTGCAATCTTAAGAAGAGAATCTCCCTCAAGCTTGGGGGAGGCTTCTCCAATTACTTAATGCTTTGCCTGATCATCCTCTTAAGAAAAATGAAATACTTGATATCTTTTATAATGGACTAACCGATGCTTCTAGGGACTACCTAGATAGGTTTGCTGATTGTGTTTTCAGGGAATGAACTGTTGGGCAGGCTGAAGAATTATTGAATAATATTTTGAGAAATGCTGATGATTGGACACTTCCTGAACCACCACCTAAACCAACTCTGAAGAAAAGAGTGTAGGATCTAAAGTATGTCTAGAGGGGGGGGGGGGGTGATTAGACTACTTGACCAAATAAAAACTTATCCTTTTCCTAATTTTAGTTGTAGGCAATTTTTAGCAATTTTAGTTGTAGGCAATTTTTAGCAATTCTACCAAGTCAAGCAACACCTTACACATGCAAGTCTAAGAGTTGAGCAGCGGAAAATAACGACTTTGCATATGAATGTAAAGGAGGGGTTGGAGATTTCAAATGCAATGAAGACATGATGATTTTTGGCGTGGTTCCGTTAGGTGGTGCTATTGTACGTCCACGTTGATGGAGACTTCAACCCACGAAGGGTAACGGTTGCGCGAATCCATGGAGGGCTCCATCCACGAAGGGTCCACGAAGAAGCAACCTTGCCTATTCCACCATGGCTTCCATCCACGAAGGACTAGCCTCGCTCAGGGTAGATCTTCACGAAGTAGGCGATCTCCTTGCCCTTACAAACTCCTTGGTTCAACTCCACATGATCTTGGAGGCTCCCAAGTGACACCTAACCAATTTAGGAGACACCACTCTCCAAAAGGCAATAGATGGTGTATTGATGATGAACTCCTTGCTCTTGTGCTTCAAATGATAGTCTCCCTGACACTCAAACAATCCCTCACAAATTTGGCTTTGGTAGGAGAAGGACTTGAGTGGAAAGCAACTTGGGGAAGGCTAGAAATCAAGGTTCAAATGGTTGGATTGGAATCTCTTGATCTCAACACATGAGTAGGTGTTTCTCTCTCAGAAACTGAATGGTGGAAGTGTAGGCACGTTCTGATGGCTCTCTTAGAGAGTAAGTGGTGGTGGAGGGGTATATATCGGCAGCACCAAAAATCCAACCGTTACAAGTACTTCACCCAACTCGGTGACACCGACATGAAAATCTCGGTGAGACCGACTAGTGTAAAAGACTTGACCGTCAGGCTTTTCAGTGAGACCGAACAAAACATCTCGGTGAGACCGAAGTGCAATGGCTAGGGCAAGGCCATGTTTCGGTAGTTCCGAAAATTTCATCTCGGAAATTCTGAAGTGAAGTAACATCATTACAGAAACTTGGTCAGGCCGTCTCGGTGAGACCGAGAACCATTTCGGTTACACCAAAGTGTTAGGGTTTGGCATGTGGCATTGTATATAGCAATCTCGGTGGGTCCGGATGAGAGTGTTTCGGTGGGACCGAGATCAACTTTAGGGTTTAGGATAGGAATGAAGTGGAGAAGTGTTTGAGGATTTTGGAGCAATACCACTAAGCACTTGAGCAAATGAGTCATGACCAAAACCTCATCCCCTTTTAATAGTATTGGCTTTTCCTATGGACTCAATGTGATCTTGGATCACTTAACCAAAAATGTAGAGTCTTGAAGCTTTGCCAATCTTTGTCCTTAGCATTTTGAGGGGTCCACATTCACTAGTCCATGCCATGCCAATCATTGATCTTCTCTGAAATCTATTATCAATGAGCATTAGATTAATGACTTATATGTTGTTATTAATTACCAAAACCACTCGGGGATTAGTTGCACTTTCAAAGAGGTATTCTATTCCTCAGTTCAGAAGATATGCAAGAAGCTAAGAAATCTATGAAGGAAAAAGGTATTAAAGCTGAAGATGATAAGAATCTACCACCTATTGAAGAAATACATGGACTCGATACCCCGACACAGGTAGTAAAGTAAATTCTGTTTATAGATTTGATGAAGGTGATATTCCTTATAATAAATCTGCTAGTCAATGCCTGGATGAATTTGATAACTACATTGTTAAGCAAGAGAATTTCAATAGATATGTTAGCAATCAATTGAAACGGAATGCTATTATGATTGATCGCTTGAGTGACTTGATGTTTAGGATTGCTAATGATGTTAAAGGTTTAAGTAAACATTCATCCATGGTTCAAACTCAGTTAGAACAAGTCTCTAAGTCACAAAATGATTTCCTTAATGAAATGAATAATAGAATGATTGATCGTGTTGTTAGAGTAGTAACTAGAGGAGGTAAAATGACTCAGGATCCTCTATATCCTGAAGGTCATCCTAAAAGAATTGAACAGGATTCTCAAAGAATTAATGTTGATGCACCTAGTTCATCTAAGAAGAAAAAGAAAAAGAAAAATGATAGTACTTTGCATGCTTCTAGCGAACCAGTGATAGAAAAACCTCCTGAGAATCATAATGAAGTTCCTATTTCTGATGCTGAGACATAGTCTGGTGATGAACACCCACCTAATGATAATGATAATGGTAATGATGATGTTCATGTAGATGCTCAACCAGACAATGATAAGGAACTTGATAATGATGTAGAAATAGAACCTGCTATTGATCTTGATAACCCACCTCCTAAGAATAAAAGATATGATAAAAGAGATTTCATTGCTAGAAAACATGGTAAAGAATGAGAACCATGGGTTCAGAAACCCATGCCTTTCCCTAGTAAACCTCCAGAAAATAAGGATGAGGAAGACTTTGAGCGCTTTGTTGAAATGCTTAGGCCCGTCTTTTTACGCACTCGTTTGACTAATATTTTGAAAATGCCTTCTTATGCTAAATATACGAAAGACATTGTCACTAATAAAAGAAAGATACCTGAGGCTGAAATTTTCACCATGCTTGCAAATTATTCTTTTAAGGGTGGAGTGCCTAAGAAACTAGGAGATCCTGGAATACCTACTATACCATGCTCCATTAAAAGAAGTTATGTTAAAACTGCTTTATGTGACTTAGGAGCTGGTGTCAGTGTTATGCCTTTCTCTTTATATAGAAGACTTGATTTGAATAAGCTCACACCTACTGAAATATCTTTGCAAATGGCTGATAAATCGACTGCTATACCTATTGGAATTTGCGAGGGTGTACCCGTTGTTGTTGCGAATGTTATTATCTTAACAGACTTTGTTATTCTTGATATGTCTGAGGACGACAACATGTCAATTATCCTTGGTAGACCCTTTTTGAATACTGCAGGGGCTGTTATTGATTGCAATAAAAGCAAGGTTACCTTTCATGTCAATGGTAACTAGCTGGGTGACCCACGCATTTGCGCGGCTAGATTAGCTATATATTATGAACTTTATGTTTTACTTTACTTTTATAACCTTAAAATGTTGATGGACTGGTACATGGAAACTTCAAAATATAGAAAACCTTGTATGCATATTACAACAGGAAAATGAAATACGTTGGTAATATTTTTACTACCAATTTCAATATAAATCAGGTGCACATTTTGAATTTACTAAATAAGGTCTATTAAGCTAATTCTAAGAAACCTCGTATGTAACAAAGGTAGATCAAAGACCATTGTTGACATGCGAAATTGTAACTTCCTTACAACTTTTTATCTTTCTTTTCCATTGCCTCTTGTCTCATTTGTGCCCATAGGAACTTTTTTTACCGAGGAGAAACAAAATTATCCTCCTTTATCCGTCTCATCTTGAGCGACAAATTTCTCTTAAATGTCAGGTATTTTCAAGCATGTTTATTTCCTCTTGATTGTCACTGTTCCTTTTCTATGAAGACTTCACTTCCCACTCATGCTTGGCTTAACTTGTTCTTTCCACTCATTTTAGTTTTTGTATTGCATGAAATATTATTTATGATATTCCCATGTTTTATTATTGTAATCTTTCTGCAGCAGTGGCGACACTCTTTTACCTCAGTCATATTGTTAATACACTTGCTCATAGACATGTCATACTGATATCTCATTCTTTTACCGAGTGACATATGTCATGTACATGATTCTTGTACATATATATACTATTTGAGGTCTAATCTAAAAGTTCTCCACAGCTTTAATAGTGTGAACTTCGTAATAGACTGGTGGGGCTGTTCATGCACACGCAGGGTCGTCTCTGCTGCCTTATCCAACATGTGCATGTTGATACAACGAACATGAGGCATGATTTATATTATTACATGCTTCGTCACTCTATATTAGATCCTATAAAATATAATTATATTCTCTAATTTATTTAATATATTATTCCACATTCAGGCGACAACTCATTTTGACATAGAATTGTTTAAAAAATTAGCTATTTGTAGGACTCAAGACGGAGTTAAATCAAATTATCGATTTTCACCTAATTCTAATTTATAATTTCATATTTTAATTGAAATTATAATATTTACATATATAACTTGCAAAATTTAGTTGTTTAAGGCATTCATATAGAGTATGAATAAATATCAAACTGCTAATTTATTTTGAGAAATCCAACTTTGTTACACTTTACACTGAGTATGAGTTAAAAAAAATCAAATTTTATGTAGAAAATATAATTGTAATCTTATATTCAACTTATATTTTTTTTTTGTATAAGTTAGTTCTCAACCACCTATAGGCTTCATGTAGAGAATGTACAATAAAATTGCTAATGCCATGTATTTATCGGTGTATATTTATCAAGCAATAGATAAAGGCTTTCGGTCACTTGCTTGTCATATACAGGTTGTCTTTTTTTTCCTACCGTGTAATATAGTTTTTTCGATCATATGATGTACTACCTTGATCGCACATTAATTGCCACTCAAACGGATGTATCTAGCGCTGAAATAAGTCTAGATACATCCATTTTAATGACAGTTAATCCGAAACTTAGGAAGTACATAACTACACTGGTCCGACGAATTTCGACAGAATTTTTTTAACTGACGTGTTATATGGGTTGACTTGAGCCTTGAGCTCGCTGCATATACCTAGCTAAGTTGACTTCAAGCGTCCGTTTAACTTTCCTTA
The DNA here is from genome assembly GCA_039707655.1 of Elymus sibiricus. Classification (NCBI taxonomy): domain Eukaryota; kingdom Viridiplantae; phylum Streptophyta; class Magnoliopsida; order Poales; family Poaceae; genus Elymus; species Elymus sibiricus. The sequence goes on along the minus strand of CM077674.1, from coordinate 200,375,275 downwards.
CATTTTTTTCCAAAAATAACTTTTTGTATATCTTAATTTGATCGTGTAAGAGTTCTGATGGGCAAATCATTGCACATCTCTCTCTCTCACTGCACGACACGGTCATATCATGAATGCATGTAACAAATGATGGTTGTAGGCAAGGTTAGCTAATACGTACGCATGCATGCATGTCTAGTTGAAAGCAAGGTGTCCATATTTGTTTGCTTCCCTAATTGCAACACGTCTGAGTCTTCTATAGTTCTGAGCTCGATTGATTTTTTTCTCTTTTTTTGGGGGGCTCACAATTGATTATTTTTCTCTCATTTTTTTTCATATACTAACACGTACATCTTGTCTTTCTAGCAAACAAATATACTATAGCCCTTCTTTGGCTACGTAAATAAATATAATTGAATCCAGTACATGACAGATATTAAAAACTGTACATTTTTTTTGAGGAAAAAAAACTGTACTACATGAGATTGTAAACTTGTAGGTCTCTTTTTTTTACGTCTCCTTATCCAATAAGTGATTGTGCTTTGGACCTTTCCATCTAATACATGTAGGTGACAGATTCTTCTCCTATTAGAATTCGAACTGGAACGGATTACATGCCTCCTTATTTGCACGTACAACACATGAGTTTTTTTTTTTGGCAGTAATACAACACATGAGGTTGCAAACTGATAGGTCTCTTCTCTTATTGGTCTCCTTGTCTCATACGTGATCTTGCTTTGCACCTTCCCATCGGAATACATGCACATGCGTTCTAAAAAAAATCTACGTGACAGACTTCCTATGTTCCAAAAAAGGCATATACATAATATTTGTATGTAATGTTTACATCTTTAAATCCTAGCCGTTAATCTCTAAATTTAATGGTTAAGATAATTTAATATATGTGGATGAACGTGATGGCTTATTTGTCTCTTGTCTTAATTATATAATAGATGAGCATACGGTTCATTTTCCGAAGAAACAAAGTTCGGTGAATGGTATCAACTCTATTGAAAAAATCGCGACAATCACTATTGGAGGTTTTGAATTTCCTCTTCGTACTGTTAAAAAGAAACATGAGATTCTTATTGTTGGGGAAATGAATATCCCGTGGAGGTAACCTAGTGTTATACGAAAATTCTTCGGTTTCATGTCACTCGGAAATAGTTTGTTAATAAGACTTGATCAACCTTATTAATGGATTATTTTTTAGGGGTATGTCGTCGATGAATTTAGTAAGCACAACCTACTGTACCCTTCATTTACTTGTTGTTATTTAAAGTTTAATAAAGTAGAATGCCATGATTATCCTGTTTTCTGAATTATCCGTGCAATAAAAAATGGCCCAAAAATAAAAGTTCTCAGAATGCCCTGAAAATTTATTATGATTTTTTACTGAATATTTAAGAACTTTTGTCACTGAACACACCCCAGGGGGGGTGCCCCTGTGAGCCACAAGCTCACAGGGCGCGGCCACCCCCCTGGGCGCGCCTAGTGAGCTTGTGGGTCCCACAGGGGCCCCTCACTTATTCCACCAGCCCACTGCCTTCGTCTTCCTCCAAAAAAATTCATCTTTGCTCCCAAGCCCGTGTTCTTGCTCATTCTCCTGTGATTTTCGATCTCTTTGCTCGGAACTCTGTTTCCAAAACTGTTTTGGGGGGATTACTCCTTGGTATGTGACTTCTCCAATGCTCCAATTAGTTTTCGTTCTAGTGCTTTATGTTCTGCAAACTTTGCTACTGCTGGTGACCATGTATATGAGCTTGCATGTTGAATTTGTATGGTCCAAAGTAGTTTTGATGCATGATATAGCCTCTTGATACTTGTGGGAGTAGTTGCTATGAATTTTGTTGAGTTTTGTTCACTTTTTTTGGGAGAACTAAAAATTTCAGAATTTTTCAGATAGGAAAATGCTTAGGAAATTGTTGAGGGGCTCCTCGAGCCGGAAGCCCGATGACACTCCGAAGGAGAATCCCAAGTACCACCTTCCTCTTGCGGCCGAGGTGCGGCCGTGCAAATGGCCATGTGACACATTCTTGAGGGATGCGGACATTTTTCATGATTTCTACCAGTTGGCGAACAATGCCGGCATCATCCCGTCACTCAAAGATAAGTGTGATCAATACCTCCTGCTCACAAATACTTTCGTGCAAAGATTTTACTTTCATCCTAGGAGGGAGACACCCACTGTATCAATTAGCTTATATGATGTTGATACGTCTCCAACGTATTGATAACCCACAAGTATAGGGGATCGTAACAGTTTTCAAGGATAGAGTATTCAACCGAAATTTATTGATTCGACACAAGGGGAGCCAAAGAATATTTGCAATTATTAGCAGTTGAGTTGTCAATTCAACCACACCTGGAGATAAAATATCTGCAGCAAAGTATTTAGTAGCACAGTAATATGATAGTTTTGATAGCAGTAGCAATAGTAACAATAATAACGATAACAGTAACAGTAGCAGTTTTGTAGTGATTGTAACAGAAGCAGCTACAAAGTAACTTAGCAGAAAACCAATATGAGAAAATCGTAGGCATTGATTTGGTGATGATAATTATGTTGAATGATATTCATCATATAACAGTCACAACCTAGGGTGATACACAATAGCTCCAATTCATCAATGTAATGTAGGCATGTATTCCGTATATAGTCATACGTGCTTATAATAAGAACTTGCATGACATCTTTTGTCCTACCCTCCCATGGCAGCGGGGTCCTTAAGGAAACTAAGGGATATTAAGGCCTCCTTTTAATAGAGAACCGGAACAAAGCATTAACACATGGTGAATACATGAACTCCTCGAATTACAATCATCCCCGGAGAGTATCCCAACTATTGTCACTTTGGGGTCTACGGATCAGAACAATAACAAGTGCATATGACAAGCAGATAGGACCAAGAACTCAAATATATTCATGAAAACATAGAGGGTTCAGATCTGAAATCATGGCACTCGGGCCCTAGTGACAAGCATTAAGCATGGCAAAGTCATAACAACATCAATCTCAGAACATAGTGGATACTAGGGATCAAAGCCCTAACAAATTGACTCGATTACATGATAAATCTCATCCAACACATCACCGTCCAGCAAACCTACGAAGGAATTACTCACGCCCAGTTGTGAGCATCATGAAATTGGTGATGGAGGATGGTTGATGATGACGACGGCGTCGAATCCCCCTCTCCGGAGCCTCGAACGGACCCCGGATCAGCCCTCCTGATGAAGAACAGGAGGTGGCGGCGGCTCCGTATCGTAAAACATGATGAAACTTCTTCTCTTATTTTTTTCTCGGGGAAAGAGAATTTATAGCGTTGGAATTAGGTTAGACGGGCACCTGTGGGCCCCACAAGGTAGCACGGCGCGCCCTAGGGGGGAGTCGCGCCCTGCTGTCTTGTGGGCAGCAGGTGGCCCCTCTTCTGTTGATTCTTGCGCCAATATTTTTTATATATTCCATAAAAGTTCTCCAAAAAGTTTCGTCCAAATCCAAGAACTTTGATTTCTGCACAAAAGCAACACCATGGTAGTTCTGCTGAAAACAGCATCAGTCCGGGTTAGTTTCATTCAAATCATGCAAATTAGACTCCAAAACAAGAGCAAAAGTGTTTGGAAAAGTAGATACGATGGAGACGTATCAACTCCCCCCAAGCTTAACTCATTGCTTGTCCTCAAGGAATTCAGTTGACAAACTGAAAGTGATAAAGAAAAACTTTTACGAACTCTTTTGTTCTTGTATCCGTATATAAGCTTAAATAGTACCCAGGTTTTCAGCAAAGATCATGAACTAATCATGCTCATAATAACACTTAGAAACTATATTTACTCATATCAATGGCAGAATCAACTAGAGAGCAATAATAACATATCTCAAATGCCAACAATTTGTCAAAACAATCATGATATAATATGATAACATGGTATCTCGCTAGCCCTTTCTGAGACCGCAAAACATAAATGCAGAGCACCTCCAAAGCTCAAGCAGCGACTAAACATTGTAATTCAGGGCAGAAGAGATCCAGTCAGGATGCACACAACATTAACTATACTCAATGCATAAGGATGACAATAGTGCTCTCAAGATTGGCGCTTAGTGCAAGAAGGTGAGGCTCAACAGTAAAAGTAAAATAACATAAAGTAAATAATATAAAAGTAAATAGATAGGCCCTTCATAGAGGGAAGCAGGGATTTGCAGTGGTGCCAGAGCTCGAAGCTTAAATCAGAGATGAAAAATAATTTTGGGAGGTGTACTTTTCCTGTCAACGTCACGACCGAGAGTTTTCAATATCTTCCATGCTAAACACATTATAGGCGGTTCCCAAGCGGAAAGGTAAAGTTTACTCCCCCTTCACCATACCAACACAAGCCATGGCTAGCCGAATCCTCGGGTGCCCTCCATACCAACAACTTTTCCGGGGGAGTTTGTTTGCATTATTTTTTCGATTTTGAGCATAGGACTGGGCATCCCAAATACCAGCCTCTCTCGTGCAATGACAAGTGAATAAACACTCATCTCGAGAATAACCCGCTTAGCATGGAAGATACTGACTGCCCCCTATCGCTCCATGAGCGGTACGGACACACAAAATGGATGTTTATTTGAATGTTTAGAGGTGGCACATGCAAATTTACTTGGAGCAGCAGAGTAATACCGCATATAGGTAGATATAGTGGACTCATCTGGAACAACTTTGGTTTAAGGATTGTGGATGCACAAGCAGAATTCCCGCTTAGTACGAGTGAAGGCTACCAAATAGGTTGAGAAGCGACCAACTAGAGAGCAAAAACGTTCATGATCATGCATTGAGAATAATTAACATTGAATACTAGCATGAGTAGGACATAATCACCCTGAACATAAATATCGTGGAGGCTATGTTGGTTTTGAATCAACTACATGCATGAACATGGGCCAAGTCAAGCCACTTGAAACATTCAGAGGAGGATACCATATTAACATACTACATCATTACCATTTTAATGCATGTTGACATCCAAGATAAATCATTATCCACTCCTAGCTACTTAAGCATGGAATGAGCAACTATAATCTCTAATTGTCATCACAAACATGTTTACTCATAATATGTTGAATCATGGGTACTGAGTTAAACATATTTACCAAAACAAAAACAAGAAGAGTTCATACCAGCTTTTCCTTGCCACAGTCAGTTCATCAAATCATCGTCATCATTGCCTTTCACTTGCATAACCGAATGATGTGAAAATAATAATAGTGCAAGTGTGTCGTGGACTAAGCCGAAATCTGCAAACATTTTATTCAAGGGAGAAGACAAGGTAATATTGGTTCTTCATTAGATCAACAACAAAGCATATGAGAGCCACTCATCATTTTCATCGTGGTCTTCTCCCTATGACAACTCATCGAAAAGAAAAGAAATTCAGAGAAACACATTGAAATGTTTTTGGAGTTTTTAGTTTTTCTGAAGAAAGCAAATTAAAGAAGAAAAACAAAAAGTGAGAAAAACTATTTACACGGGAGAACTCCCAACAAGCAAAAGAAGAAAGAAGAAATCTTTTTGGGTTTTCTTTTAATACTACAAACTAACAAACGAGAAAGAAAACCAGAAAGAAGCAAGAAATATTTTTGGGTTTTTGAAGTTTTTCAAACACACAAGAAGAAAGCGAAAATAAAACTAAGATGGATGATACAATGAAAAAGTATGAACACCGACAATTGAAATGAATGTAATGTCGGTGAGAGATACGTACTCCCCCAAGCTTAGGCTTTTGGCCTAGCTTGGTAATCACGATGGCTGTCCAGGATAATAATCAAAATGGTAGCTCGTGGAGGCGCTCTGAGCCGCCTCCTCAGCCAGACGGGCAGCCTCAACTGCCGCATTGTACTCATGCACCTCGCTCTTTGATAGAGAATATCTCTGTTTCTAAAAATCAAAGAGGGCGGGAGCAGGCAAAACGACAAACACAGAACGATATTTATCGAATATCAAGTTATAGTCATATTTGCGAGTGTTGCGCTTAAGGAACTCATGGTTCTTCATTGCCTCAAAGTTCAAATATTTATCAGGTAAAATAGGATCATTAGGCCTGGGCAAGACCCCTAGCCTTGCTGCCACTCGGGAGGCATAGATTCCTCCATACAAATAGCCATTACCCGAGTTGCGGTGTAACCTACGTGCAACAATGGCCCCAAGATTATAATGTCTGCTACCCGTTACAGCAGCGTGAATAAGGCTCAGGTCAGGAGCACAAAGTGCGCTACAGTCTTGTTTACCAACAATGCATTTACCATTAAAAAGCGCAAAGTAGCGAATAGCGGGAAAGTGAATGCACTTTATCCTAGCTTGCGTAACTTCCCTATCCTCACCATTGCAAAGGCTATGGAGAAACAATTCATAATCAGATTGCCCCCGTTCGCTAAGTGAACCCCAAAATGGAATTTTGCATGCGTCACAAAACTCTTCTAGAGACATAGCATAAGATCTATCATAGACATGAAATAAAACTCTAGAAGTACGCGGGTGATATTCAAAGTGTTGAGTGAATGAATGAGTAAGGTCGTAGTGCTGCGGTGGCTTATCTGCGACGAAGGCGGAGAGCTCGGTGTTGTGAATATATTGGTCAAATTCTTCCTTGATGCCTGCACCTAGCATGAACTCGTCGCACGACCATCGACATGATTTCGCTTCGGCACCCCGCACTGAACTTGCCCTTGGTTCAACATATGATTGGCGTGCTGGGCTTTCACTCGATGATGCCTCGGAGGACCTCCTCCTTGAAGAACTCCTCCTGAAAATGTTCATCTTTCGTGATTTTTTCTGGAGGTAGGAGATGAAGTGGGCTGAATGGATAAGTGAATGGGTCCCTGTGGGACCCACAAGGCACCTTGGCGCGCCTGGGGGTGGTTGCTGCCGTGTGGGCAGCAGGTGCACCCCCCCTGGGTTGTTCTTAGTGCCAAAAATTCTTATATATTCCAGAAAAAATCATGTTAAAATTTTATTGCATTCTGAGCACTTTTATTTTTGGGCCATTTTTTATTGCACGAATAATTCAGAAAACGGGATAATCATGGCATTTTATTTTATTTAAACTAAAGATAACAGAGAGCAAACTATGATTACAGAAAGTTGTGCCTACTAAATTCATCGACCACATGCCCTTCAAAAAGAATCCATTAATAAGGTTGATCAAGTCTTATTAACAAACTATTTCCAAGTGACATGAAACCGAAGAATTTTCGTATAACACTAAGTTACCTCAACGGGGATATGCATCTCCCCAACAATAAGAATCTCATATTTCTTTTTGACAGTAGGAAGAGGAAATTTGAATCCCCCAATAGTGATAGTTGAAACTTTTTCAATACAATTGATACCATTCACTGAAGTTTGTTTCTTCGGGAAATAAACCGTATGCTCATTACCATTGACATGAAAAGTGACCTTGCTTTTGTTGCAATCAATAACAGCCCCTGCAGTATTCAAAAAGGGTCTTCCAAGGATAATCGACATGTTGTCGTCCTCGGGCATATCAAGTATAATAAAGTCTGTCAAGATAGTATCATTTGCAACAACAACGGGAACATCCTCGCAAATTCCAATAGGTATAGCAGTGGATTTATCAGCCATTTGCAAAGATATTTCAGTAGGTGTGAGTTTATTCAAATCAAGTCTTCTATATAATGATAAAGGCATAACACTAACACTGGCTCCCAAATCACATAAAGCAGTTTTGACATAACTTCTTTTAATGGAGCATGTTATAGTAGGTATTCCCGGATCTCCTAACTTTTTAGGTACTCCACCCTTAAAAGAATAATTAGCAAGCATGGTGGAAATTTCATCTTTAGGTATCTTTCTTTTATTAGTGACAATATCTTTCATATATTTAGCATAGGGAGACATTTTCAACATATCAATCAAGCGAGTGCGCAAAAAGACGGGTCTAAGCATCTCAATGAAGCGCTCAAAATCTTCATCATCCTTGTTTTTAGATGGTTTAGTAGAAAAAGGCATAGGTTTTTGAACCCATGGTTCTCTCTCCTTTCCATGTTTTCTAGCAACAAAGTCTCTTTTATCATATCTTTTATTCTTAGGAGGTGGGTTATCAAGATCAACAGCAGGTTCTATTTCTACATCATTATCTGGTTGAGCATCAACATGAACATCTTCATTATCATTATCATTATCACTAGGTGTATGTTCATTACCAGATTGTGTCTCGGCATCAGAAATAGAAGCATCATTATGACTCTCAGGAGGTTTTTCTATCTCAGGTTCACTAGGAGCATGCAAAGTCCTATCATTTTTCTTTTTCTTTTTCTTCTTAGGTGGACTAGGTGCATCATTATTAATTCTTTGAGAGTCTTGTTCAATTCTTTTAGGATGACCTTCAGGATACAAGGGTTCCTGGGTCATTCTCCCTCCTCTAGTAACAACTCTAACAGCATGATCATTCTTTTTCTTATTCATCTCATCAAGCAAATCATTTTGTGACTTAGCAATTTGTTCTAACTGAGTCTGAACCATAGAAGCATGTTTACTCAAGCATTTAACATCATTAACAGTTCTAAACATCAAGTCACTCAAGCATTTAATCATGACGGCATTCCGCTTTAGTTGATTGCTAACGTATAAATTAAAGTGTTCCTGTTTAATGTTGTAATTATTAAATTCATACGGGCATTGGCTAGCAGATTTATTATACGGAATATCACCTTCATCAAATCTAGTGAGAGAATTTACCTCCACTACCTGTGTCGGGATGTCAAGCCCATGTATTTCTTCAATAGGTGGTAAATTCTTAACATCTTCAGCTTTAATTCCTTTTTCCTTCATGGATTTCTTAGCTTCCTGCATATCTTCTGGACTGAGGAATAGAATACATCTCTTCTTCGGAGTTAGCTTAGGTGGTGGTTCAGGAAATGTCCACTCATTATCATTCTTCAATATATTATTCAATAGTCCTTCAGCTTGTCCAACAGTTCGTTCCCTGAAAACACAGCCAGCACAACTATCTAGGTAGTCCCTAGAAGCATCAGTTAGTCCATTATAAAAGATATCAAGTATTTCATTCTTCTTAAGAGGATGATCAGGCAAATCATTAAGTAGTTGGAGAAGCCTCCCCCAAGCTTGAGGGAGATTCTCTTCTTCAATTTGCACAAAGTTAAATATTTCCTGTAAGGCAGCTTGTTTCTTATGAGCAGGAAAATATTTTTCAGAGAAGTAATATATCATATCCTGGGGACTACGCACACAACCAGGAGCAAGAGTATTAAACCATTTCTTAGCATCACCTTTTAATGAGAAAGGAAGCAACTTAAGAATATAGTAATAGCGAATTTTTTCCTCATGAGCAAATAGGGTGGCAATATCATTCAACTTAGTAAGATGTGCCACAACAGTTTCAGTTTCATAACCATAAAAAGGATCAGATTCAACCAAAGTAATTAACACAGGATCGACAGAGAATTCATAATCCTTATCGGTAACAAATATGGGAGAGCTAGCAAACTTAGGATCATATTTCATTCTCTCCCTCATAGATTTTTCTTTCATTTCAGCAAGCAATTTTTTAACTTCATCTCTATCCTTACAAGCAAGAATGGCTCTAGCCGTCTCCCTATCAAAGACATGTTCATCAGGTGATTCAACTCTAGTAGGAGAGCTAGGCATAATAGGTGATTCATAGTTTTCAAGAGTTTCAACATTTTCAGCATTCTCAATTTCTTTAGCTTTAGCAAGTTGTTCATCAAGAAATTCACCAAGTGGCACAGTATTATCAAGCATAGTACTAGCATCATCAATAGTATCATTCATAGCAGAAGTAGTATCATCAATAACTTGCGACATATCAGAATGCATAACAGGTGGTGGTGTCGCAAGCTTACTCAAAACAGAAGGTGAATCAAGTGCAGAGCTAGATGTCAGTTCCTTACCTCCCCTCGTCTTAGAGGGAACGATCTTAGTCTTAGAGTCTTTAAGATTCTTCATAGTGATCAACAGATATAAAGCCCAAGTGACTCAACAAATAGAGCTATGCTCCCCGGCAACGGCGCCAGAAAAAGGTCTTGATAACCCACAAGTATAGGGGATCACAACAGTTTTCGAGGGTAGAGTATTCAACCCAAATTTATTGATTCGACACAAGGGAAGCCAAAGAATATTTACAAGTATTAGCAGTTGAGTTTTCAATTCAACTACACCTGGAGATAAAATATCTGTAGCAAAGTATTTAGTAGCACAGTAATATCATAGTTTTGATAGCAGTAGCAATAGTAACAATAGTAACGATAACAGTAACAGTAGCAGTTTTGTAGTGATTGTAACAGAAGCAGCTACAAAGTAACTTAGCAGAAAACCAATATGAGAAAGTCGTAGGCATTGGATCGGTGATGATAATTATGTTGGATGATATTTATCATATAACAGTCACAACCTAGGGCGATACACAATAGCTCCAATTCATCAATGTAATGTAGGCATGTATTCCGTATATAGTCATACGTGCTTATAATAAGAACTTGCATGACATCTTTTGTCCTACCCTCCCGTGGCAGCGGGGTCCTTAAGGAAACTAAGGGATATTAAGGCCTCCTTTTAATAGAGAACCGGAACAAAGCATTAACACATGGTGAATACATGAACTCCTCGAATTACAGTCAACCCCGGAGAGTATCCCAACTATTGTCACTTTGGTGTCTACGGATCAGAACAATAACAAGTGCATATGACAAGCAGATAGGATCAAGAACTCAAATATATTCATGAAAACATAGAGGGTTCAGATCTGAAATCATGGCACTCAGGCCCTAGTGACAAGCATTAAGCATATCAAAGTCATAGCAACATCAATCTCAGAACATAGTGGATACTAGGGATCAAAGCCCTAACAAATTGACTTGATTACATGATAAATCTCATCCAACACATCACCGTCCAGCAAGCCTACAAAGGAATTACTCACGCCCGGTGGTGAGCATCATGAAATTGGTGATCGAGGATGGTTGCTGATGACGACGGCGTTGAATCCCCCTCTCCGGAGCCCCGAACGGACCCCAGATCAGCCCTCCCGATAAAGAACAGGAGGTGGCGGCGGCTCCGTATCGTAAAACGTGATGAAACTTCTTCTCTTATTTTTTCTCAGGGAAAGAGAATTTATAGCGTTGGAATTAGGTCAGACGGCCACTTGTGGGCCCCACAAGGTAGCACGGCGTGCCCTATGGGGGGGGGGGTCTCGCGCCCTGCTGCCTTGTGGGCAGCAGGTGGCCCCTCTTCTGTTGATTCTTGCGCCAATAATTTTTATATATTCCATAAAAATTCTCCGAATTTTTTTGTCCAAATCCAAGAACTTTGATTTCTGCACAAAAGCAACACCATGGTAGTTCTGCTGAAAACAGCGTCAGTCCGGGTTAGTTTCATTCAAATCATGCAAATTAGAGTCCAAAACAAGAGCAAAAGTGTTTGGAAAAGTAGATATGACACATACCTATCACGTATCTATAATTTATGAAGTATTCATGCCATGTTTATAACAATTTTATATGGTTTTGGTATGATTTGATTAGAACTAACCCGGACTGACGCTGTTTTCAGCACAACTACCGTAGTGTTGTTTTTTGTGCAGAAATAAAAGTTCTCAGATTGGGCTGAAAATTTACGGTGATTTTTTATGGACCAAAAGAGACCCCCGAAGGTTTGAGGAAGGACCGAAAGCCTCATGAGGAAGCGACAAGCCTGGGGGGCGCGCCCTCCCCCCAGGGCGAGCCTACCGAGCTTGTCGCTCCCTCGTGGGCCCCCTGGCGTGAATCCAACGCTGAAAATCCTATAAATATAGAAAACCCCGAAAAGAAACCTAGAACTTCCACGCCACCGCTGCAAGCCTCTGTACCGAAGCGATCTCATCTGGAGCCCTGTTTCGGCACTCTGCCGGAGGGGGGAATCATCACCGGAGGCCATCTCCATCATCCCGGCGGTCTCCATGACGAGGAAGGAGTAGTTCACCCTCGGGGATGAGGGTATGTACCAGTAGCTATGTTTTTGATCTCTCTCTCATGTTCTTGATTCGGCATGATCTTGATGTACTGTGAGCTTTGTTAATATAGTTGGATCATATGGTGTTTCTTCCCTCTCTATCTTCTTGTGATGAATTGAGTCTTTCCCTTTGAGGTTTTGTTATTGTCGGATTGAATACTTTGGATTTGAGAACAATTGATGTATGTCTTGCATGTGGATACCCGTGGTGACAATGTGGTATTCTATTGAATCACTTGATGTATGTTTTGGTAATCAACTTGCGGATTCCCGTGACCTTGGGGTAATCTAGGCATACGGGTTGGTACACGTTTTCATCCTTCTTTCTCTGATAGAAAGTTTGGGGTACTCTTTGAAGTTCTTTGTGTGGATTGAATATTCTGAATCTGAAGTTGTTTGATGCATATCGAATAATTAACTAAAATACTTGTGGTGACATTGGAGTATCTAGGTGACATTAGAGTTGGTTGATGCGTATCATATGGTGTTATTTTAGTATTAACTCTAGGGTTGTTTGTGATACTTATAGGGATGGCTCAATAGATTGATCAGAAAAGATAACTTTGAGGTGGTTTCGTACCCTACAACAATTTCATCTTATATTCTCTGCTAGATAAGAACTTTGGAGTGATTCTTTATCGCATGTTGAGGGGTTGTTATATGATTCAATTATGTTAGCATTGTTGAGAGATTGCACTAGTGAAAGTATGAACCCTAGGCCTTGTTTCTAAGCATTGCCATACCGTTTGTGCTCACTTTTGTTACTGGCTACCTTACTGTCTTTATTTGTTTAGATTACAAAAACCTATATCTACTATCCATACTACACTTGTATCACCATCTCTTCGCTGAACTAGTACACCTATACAATTTACCATTGTATTGGGTATGTTGGGGACACAGGAGATTTCTTCTATTTGATTGTAGGGTTGTTTGAGAGAGACCATCTTCATCCTACACCTCCCACAGATTGATAAACCTTGGGTCATCCACTTGAGGGAAATTTGCTGCTGTCCAACAAAACTCTGCACTTGGAGGCCCAACAAAGTCTACAAGAATAAAGTTGCGTAGTAGACATCAAGCTCTTTTCTGGCGCCGTTGCCGAGGAGGTGAGTGCTTGAAGGTATAACTTTAGATCTTGCAATTGAATCTTTTAGTTTCTTGTTTTATCACTAGTTTGGTTTATAAAAGAAAACAAAAAAATGGAAATGAGGTTGCCTCAATTTCTTCATCTCTATAATGTCTTTGTTGAAAATGATGGATCGGAAAATTGTGCTAAAGTGTTAGAAGAAGAATTTAATAAAATGTTTAGCATAAATTCTTTGAATGATAAGGATGATTGCATTGTTGTTAGTATGCTTTCTATGAATATCCATGATGCTAATGATATGCAAAGCTACAAGCTTGGGGATGCTATGTTTGATAAAGATGATATTTTTAGTCCCCCAAGTTTTGATGAGCAAATTTATTATGATGATAGCATGCCTCCTATTTATGATGATTATATTGATCAAAGTGGGTTTGGAAGAGTGCCAACTCTAGGTACTAGTGATCCCACTATTTTGGAGGGTGTTGAATCTTCTTGTAATAATTATGAAAGTGGGTTTGGAGAGGTCATGACTTTATTTAATGATGATTCCACTATTTCGGAAGAGGTTTCAATTGATTATGACAATAAAGTTGCTATCTATGATGATTATGGTGATGACATGTATGCTATAAAGAGTAATGATAACCATGAAACTTGTCATCATGATATTAATGTTCAATTTGATTATGCCAATCAAGTATCATATGATAGTTATTTCATTGAATTTGCTCCCACTATTATTGATGAGAATAAAATTGCTTATGTGGAGAGAAATAAAAATTCTATGCAAAATGCTTTATGTGATAGTTATATTGTTGAATTCATTCATGATGCCACTAAAAATTATCATGAGAGAGGAACATATGCTTGTAGGCATTGCAATAATATCAAGTTTCCTCTCTGTATGTTGAAAGTTTTGAAGTTGTACTTGTTTTGCCTTCCTATGCTAGTTGATTCTTGCTCCCATAAATTGTTTGCTCACAAAATACCTATGCATAGGAAGTGGGTTAGGATTAAATGTGCTTGCCATATGTTTCATGATGCTCCCATTGTGTTTCAATTCTTTACTTTTATGTGAGCATCATTGAAATCATCGTGCCTAGCTAAAAAGGCATGAAAGAAAAGCGCTTGTTGGGAGACAACCCAATATTTATACCTACTGTTTTTGTGTGTCCACATGATTAAGCTACTGTAATAATCATGTTTTATATGTTTTCTTTCAATAGTGTTATAAGTAAAGCCTTTGGGATAGTGTGGATACTTGTTGATTTGATTCTGTGCAAAAATAGAAACTTTTGCGTCCAGTGCTGGAATTTCTGTTTTGTACTAGAGCATGATAAAATTCTCAAATGTTTACACAGTATTTGGTTACAAAGTTGTTACGTTTTCCTAATTTTTCAGAATTTTTTAAGGTACAGAAGTATGCATTTTAATTCGCTCACTACATGTTGTTCTGTTTTTGACAGATTCTGTTTTTATTGCATAGTTCACTTGTTTTAGTGTTTCCATAGCTTATGTTGAGTAATATAAATTGTGGAAATGATATAATACAGTAGGCATTATGTGAGAAAAATTATGAATCTTTTCTTGACAGTACCTAAGTGGATGATTTATTTTTATTGTACTAACCTATCTCACGAAGTTCCGTTAAGTTTTATGTGATTGAAGTTTTCAAGTTTTGGGTGAGATAATGATATGAGGAGAATAAGGAGCGGCAAGACCCTAAGCTTGGGGGTGCCCAAGGTACCCCAAGGTAATATTCAAGGAGGACTCAAGCATCTAAGCTTGGGGATGCCCCGGAAGGCATCCCCTGTTTCTGTGACGCCCCGAGACCGATGCTCCAGATTCCTTTCATTTATTTTCCGTCGGTGCCATGTGAATCGTTTGCTTGTTGTACTTCGTCATGTCATCATGTGCATTTCATCCTTATGTTTTCATAAAACTTGCATCCGTTAGTAGTTGCCGGCTTCTCCCCGTTCTTTCCGTTGTCCGTTCTGAGTCCAACCACACTCGCACGCGCCCGCGGCGTCTCCGAAATATTATTTTATAAGTGGGATAAAAATGTTCTCGGAATGGGTTGAAAGTTGGTGTGAGGTCTTATTATATTGTAGGTAGACTACCTGGCAAATTTCGTTCCATTCGGAGGTCGTTTGATGCCCCAACGGATAAACATATAGTGGCACTATAGCCGGATAAACGTCGGATGTTTTGGTGTTCCGAAACGTGTTGCCGGGCTGCTCTTCTTCCCTCTCATCTCAGCCAAGCCCATCTACACAGCCCACTAGGCCCAGCCTACTATCCCCACGACCGGGGCCGTCCGATCGTCATCGAAGGGATCCAAATCAGCCCCTAATCCTCTCCTATTGCCTACCTGATATAAATAGCAGATGAATCCCTTCCTAGTCTGGCAAAAACCCTAGCCTAACCCTTCCCATAGCCAGCCGCCCCCATAGTTTTCCACGCCGGCCGAACCCAACACCGCCACTTGGCGCCTCCAGATCAGCCCCGCCGCCACCAGCCGCCGCTCCCCTCCACTCGCGCGCCACCACGTCGCCCTCTGCCTCGTCCCTGCTGCCGCAGGCCCGCCAAGCCCATCGCGGGCCCGCCTGGCCCGAGACGCCCGCCACCGCAGCCCGAAGGCGCCCACGCACGCCCGAGCCAGGGGCCTCGAGCTCCTTCGCCCGCGCAGCCGAGCCACCGCACAACGCCGCCTCTCGCCCTTGCCTTCCGCCGCCGGGGAGCTCGCCCGTGCTCCGCGCCGCCACCACGACCCCGACGTCAGCCGCCGTCCGCGCTGCCTCGCCTCGCCTCGCCCTCGCCGTCGCCAAGGTCCGCCGCCACCCGAGACCGCCACCACCTCGCCGCCGCCATGCCCCGAGCAGGAGCTCCGCCGCCGTCCCGCCCGGATCCGGCGAGAACCGGCCGGAGGGCCGCCCCCACGACCGGATCCGGCCTCCCGCGCCTCATCCTCGCCGCCGGAGTGCCTCCCCTCGCAGGAGTCGAGCCGGCTGGTCCCCCTCGTCCCCAGACCGCTCCATCCCACTAGACCCGAGGTTGTTTTCGTTTCTGAAAATCATCACATTAGCATATTTGAGTGGCTATAACTTTGTGCATGTTTGTCGGATGGAGATGAACCTTATATGTAAAATGTTCTACTCAATGTGCTCTACATGATGGTAGCATTTGCATTCATGATATAAGTCATCTACATGTCATTATATCTGTTGCAAAGTGCATCCTAATGTTACTGCTGGAAACTGTTAAAATTTGTCACTTTGTCATTTTTGTGTGATTTAATGCATGCACCATATGAGCAACTTGTCAACATGACTTTGGCGCATTTTCATGTGTTCTTGCTGGTAGTATTTATTTCATGCCACGATATGCCCTGATGTGAGTGCCATGAGCTTTTAAACATGCCTAGTTAATGTTGCTGTTCTGAGTAAAACTGTCTGTGATAAAACTTGCCAACTTGCTTGATGGTTGCCACTGATCTATAGCTCATATGCATATGATTCCTTCATGTGATTTGGTCTATGCAATGTGTACTTTGATTACATGCCCTTGGTTGCTATGTAATCTTGCTGTAACTTGTCTATTTGTTGCTCTCAAGTTGCCATCATGATATAACTGTCATCCTGTAACAGAATGTTCCATTTTATAAAAATCATAGCAATTAATCTGTTGCTCCTATGATTATGCCCATGGTCTATCTTTTGAGCTCCATGCTATGTACTACCATGATGTACCATTTGATGCCATGTTCTATAACTGTAGCATATTTATTTCATGCCTCCAACATGTCATCATATTAACTCTGCTCATGTATATGCCCTGTTTAGCAGAACATTGCATCTTGCATGGATCATATTGACTGGACCTTGATGCCTATGAACCCGAACCTTTAAGATAAATTGGAGTATATCATGTCTATTTCAAGTGCATATCAAGTTTGTGCCCATCATGTGCCTGTAGCATGTAGTTTTGATGCTTGCAAAATGCTATGTTACTGTTTCGGAGCAGATTGCTATTATAACTTGTGTTGCTTGTAATTGTTGAACCGTTGCTCCGTTTTAATCATGTCCTATATGAAACTTGCTTAGATTTGTGTGTAGTTTCATTTTGTCATGTTGCATCCTTGATTTGAGTGTTGGTGGTTGTTGTTTGCATGCATTTTGCATTATTGCCATGTTAAACTTGTTTAGCTCATATCTTCTAGGTCGTAGCTCCGAATTAAATGTTTTACATATGTAACTTGATTAGAAAAACGTGTAGGTCATCATGATGCATGTTAAGTTGCTGTTTAACAACTTTAACATTGTGTTTAATTCAGATCAGTACTAATTTCGAAATTTGGATATGGGGTTTTTCCGGAATTGTTATTTGTGTTTCCGGCCTCATTTAAACTTGCCTAGTTGTATGGATTGCTTATGCTTCATCTCTTGCCATGTTTAACAACATTTATTCTTGTCATGCATCATATGTGGATTGTGCATCATGCCATGTTTATGCTTGTGTGTTTACCATGTTGTTTACTTCTTTCCGGTTGTGCTTCTTCTCGATAGTTCCGGTTTCGTTGTGATTGTGAGGATTTGTTCGACTACGCGTGTTCGTCTTCTTCATGGACTCGATCTTCTTCCGAGCGGGATTTCAGGCAAGATGATCATGACCTTGGATATCTTTACTATCTTTGCTTGCTAGTTGTCTCGTTGCTATCGCTATGTCGCGCTTCCTACCACATATATGTCAGCCTCCCATATGCCATGATACAGCCTCTAACCACCCTTACCCAGCAAACCGTTGTTTGGCTATGTTACCGCTTTGCTCAGCCCCTTTCTTATAGCGTTGCTAGTTGTAGGTGCTCTTGCAGGTTGTTCCATGTTGGGACATGGATATGTTGGGATATCACAATATCTCTTATTTAATTAATGCATCTATATACTTGGTATTGGGTGGAAGGCTCGGCCTTTTGCCTAGTGTTTTGTTCCACTCAAGCTGCCCTAGTTTCCGTAATGCTGGTGTTATGATCCATGTTTAGCGTTCCTAACATGCTCAGGGGAATGGGACCCTCTTGACAGTTCGCTTCGAATAACCGCTTCCAGCATGGCCCAACATTGGTTTTAACATTTGCCAACATAATAATACTGAATTAAATAATTAATTGGCATAGGGCGTCATGAACCCGAGGGTTCTTTAATTCCACATAATACAGGTGGGCCAGTGCCGATGGTGTTGGTCCGAACCGGGCAGACTGCGGGGCCACCACGGGGCAACTCGAGGTTCTGGTTATTACTCGTAGGCTGACCTAGCCAGTCGTGGCCTGAGGCGAGATACGCGCGGCTACTATCAGGGTGTCGGCACGCCTGGAGGTCTTGCTGGAATTGTGTTACCATTGTCGAAATGTCTTGTGCACCGGGATTCCGAGGATACTTTGGGCTATCTCGAGGTTGAGGTATTTCCACCGCAGCTTGTGTAGGCTTATGATGGGCCAGGTTGGAACACCCCTGCAGGGTTAAATCTTACGCAAAGCCGTGCCCGCGGTTATGTGGCACTTGGATATTTATAACCTCCGGTTGTAGAGAACTTGACACTAAATCCTAATTAAAATACACCAACCGTGTGCGTAACCATGACCGTCTCTTTTCGAGGAAGTTCGAGAAGAGAACATGGTGGGGTTATGTTTGACTCGTAAGTAGGTGTTCAGGGTCACTTAGTGATCATTTGTAGTTTGCGATCGTTTTGCGTAGATGCTCTTCTTATCCTTGTGCTCGTAAGTTAGCCACCATACAATGCTTAGTGCTTGCTGCAACCTCACCACTTTACCCCTTCCATACCCATTTAAGCTTTCATAGTCTTGCTACCCATGGTTATGGGATTGCTGAGTCCTCGTGGCTCACAGTTTACTGCAACAACAGCTGCAGGTACATGTAATGCGATGATCTGACGCGAGAGCGATGCGCGTTTGCTTTTGGAGTTCTTCTTCTGCTTCTTTCTCTTCGTCGATCTTGGGATAGGTGCCTGGTCGGTAGCCTGGTCTAGCAGGGTGGATGTCGTTCGTGTTTTTTGTGTGTTTCATCCGTAGTCGGATTCTGCTCTTATGTATGGTGTCTGCTATGTATTGATGTGTTCCTGCGATGACTGTATGTATTTGTATGCATTCCCATCTATTATGTAAATGGTACGATGTAATGATATCCACCTTGCAAGCGTCTTCGATATGCGCTTCTATCCCTGGTGGGGCCTCCGAGTCCCTTGACGATAGGATCGCATATTGGGCGTGACAAGTTGGTATCAGAGCCTCGACTGACCATAGGAGCCCCCTTGATTGATCGAACCGCTGACGAGTCTAGAAGAAAAACTATTTTGAGTCCTAGTTATATATCGGAGAGTAGGAATTCTTTTTAATCCTTATCCCCTTCGTCGCTCTGGTGAGGAATTGTGACGTAGGTGTTTTGATTCTACTATCTCTTCTCACTCAAAAAAAAATTTAGGATCACGCGGGTACTGTTGGAATGGTTGCGATATCGGTGTGATGTGACTATGTTATTGGTGCCTCCTGACCGTATGGATTGGACCCGGGGAGCTGAGCTCCAAGGGGTTTTGTCACACTCACTATCGTTTCGGTTCCGAGAATACCAGAGGACGCCGACATCGAAACGCTTCTATACTTTTTGTGGTGGCAAATAGTGCCGTGACTTATCCCTAGTACTGGTGGAGATAGCGCGGATGATCCACTATGACTAGTATCGCTGTGCTTTCGAAGGTCTGAGGTAGATGGATTTGCGAAGTTTCTTGGTCGTGTGTGAAGGTTGCGGATTGGTTGCAGCTGATTAGGATATTATTGTTGTTGTGTGCTGAGTAGGTTCCCATATCCGCAACCTGATCTTATAACCAAGAAGTTTCGGGAGTTCTTAGGTGGGAATTCAAGTATTACCTAGAATATATTTTCCAACGGACACATGATACGATATGGGGTCTATTATATGTTTGTTCCGGCTTATTCTTCAAGCCAAATCCTCGTGTTGTTTTTTGTTGTGGTATTCGAGTTGCTTCGAAGTCAAGTGTGGATTCTAAATCTTTCCTAGGCGGTGTTCCCATATTTTGATGTGAAGGCCAATCCTTTTGATCATCGAGATTGTCATGACAATTCTTTTCACCCGATGTGCTTCTCTTCAAGTTAATCCAATCCTTTCAACATTTGCAAGATCAATTCTTAGTTTTCTCAATGGAGTTCATTTCATCCATCCGAAGTTGTCTTTCTTTTTCCCACCCTCCCACCCTTTTTCTTTGCAGAGTCAAAATTCTTAAATCAAGTATCCATTTTATTCGTGTGAAGTCTCTTCATTCTTTTCCTTCATGTTTTTCTCCGGTGATTCTCATGAAGATGCTCAGGAGCTAAAAGTTCATCATTCTTCGTTCTTGTTTTCTTCTCCGGTGGATTTAATTCAAGCTTTCGGTGTTGATCATTCAAGCCATTTAAATCAACCAGTGTGTTATCTCTTCTAAATAATCTTTTTCAACGGTGTTTCCTTTCAGTGGGCCTTAACCCACAGGTCTTTTCCCAGGATCTTACCTGACTCTTCTAATTTTCCGAAGCTACTCTCGAATTCTTTCAAGTGTGACGTAAGAATGAATTTTCATCAATCAATTGTCTTCTTTGAGATTCAAATCATTTCATTTTGGTCCCAATCTTACTCTTTTCATTGTTCCGGAGTGTATCAATAATTTTGGTGGTGTTCCTCATCGTCATTCTCAGCCTTGAAGATCGAAGTAGAATTTCTCTCGTCCGTTCTCTTGAAGATTGTCGTTCTAGCGTCATGCCATCCTCACAATTGTTTTCGATTGTGAGAAAAAAAAATCATACCCACCCGGAGCATTTCATGAGTCCTTTCCATTTTCGATTCTCCGGAGGCCATCATTTCAGAAGAATTCTTGATTCTCAACGTTCATCTGTCGTTCTCAAATTCTTCCGGTGCATCGTTCTAGTATTCTAGCTCGTGATCTCTTCGTTCTCTAGTATATAAATTCACTCAACTATTTTCGTTCGTTTCTAATTCTTACGGTGGTTCGTTCTCTTTTCTTCGTTCATTTTTAATTCTTACGGTGGTTCGTTCAACATTCCTCTTCCGTTGTTATCGTATCAATTCATTCATTCTTTCCAAATCCTACCGGTGTTTCCTCGAAGACTTCGTCAAGTTGGCGCTATATCTCTCTTTAATCTTTTCACGAAGAATAAGTAGTATGCAAATCCATTGCCTTTCATCAATTTATTTTGATGAAGGATAGACATATCATAATTCTTATTCTTGTCTCATGCAGGTGATTTAATTCCTTCTTCCGGCGTTTGCTCGTGATGGATGAATTCTCGATTCAAAGTTGCTCATCTTTCTTTTCCGGAGTTCAAAGTTTTTCTCATTATCTCGTCATGGAGCTCCATCTAAATCATCATCAAGGCTTCATCTTGTTCTTTGCAACCTTCCTTTCGTTTTGATCATCTTGTTATCCATCTGGAGTTCTTCGAGAGTTTCTTCATGATGGTTCATCAAGGATTTAATTCATTCTCGAAGTGTTTCGGCAAGATTCTTGTTGGAGCTCAAGTATTCTTCATCTTGCATTTCAAAGTGCAAATCATTTCTACCTTGTCTTGAGGTGGTGTTATGTCTTTCTTGACAATTCCCTTCGTGTTTCATGATTCACAAGTTGTCAGGAATGAGATATTTAAACCCATCATTTTCTCTTCGCCGAGGAGATATTTTCAACCTATCAATCTCTTCGTTGGAATTATCTTGGTATAGATTTCACCTAAAGCCTTTCCGATGGATTGGTGCTATTGTGGTGCTTATCAATGATCCAAGCTTCTCCTTCTCATCTCGGTAAAAGAGGTTTTCATATCCTCGCCATCTCAAGCAATCAATTGTTTCCTTTAGTGGTCGGTTGACACCTCATAATTTTGAAATGTTCTCCATAAGCCCACAACAAGCATATTCTTTTCGTTGTTGATTTTCCAACAACTCCGTTCATTCTTTCATTGTAAGGATGCTTTTCAAATTCATTGGTGAGAGAAGTTGTCATTTTCTTCTCCGTTCTTTTCTTTCCAATGATTTATCTTCTATTCTTTTGTTCCGGAGGCATTGCGATGTTTCTCTCTTCGAACCATTATCTCGTTTCGGCAAGATCATGTTCTTTCCTTGCTTATCCATTTTACCGGAGTGTTATGTTCTCTTTCAAGTTCTTTTCATCTTATCAAGTTTTCCTTTTCTTTTCTACCGCAGTGTTGCCCAAATTCTTTTTGTTCTCATTCCTTATCTATCTCGTTTCAACCAGAGTGGTTTCGAATTCTTGCTTGTTCCTCAAGCCATTCTTCAACTCTTTGCTACCTCTCAAGGTTCTTTGGTTTCACTCGTTTGTCAAAGAAGCAACTTTATTTTAACTCTTCCTTTTTCCTCTTCCTCTTCAATCTTCAGGTTCCTTCCTAAGATCTCGGGTCAAGATCTTCTGTTAGTGGGGGAGAGTTGTGACGCCCCGAGACCGATGCTCCAGATTCCTTTCATTTATTTTCCGTTGGTGCCATGTGATTCGTTTGCTTGTTGTACTTCGTCATGTCATCATGTGCATTTCATCCTTATGCTTTCATAAAACTTGCATCTGTTCGTAGTTGCCGGCTTCTCCCCGTTCTTTCCGTTGTCCGTTCTGAGTCCAACCACACTCGCACGCGCCCGCGGCACCTCCGAAATATTATTTTATAAGTGGGATAAAAATGTTCTCTGAATGGGTTGAAAGTTGGCGTGCGGTCTTATTATATTGTAGGTAGACTGCCTGGCAAATATCGTTCCATTCGGAGGTCGTTTGATGCCCCAACGGATAAACATATAGCAGCACTATAGCCGGATAAACGTCGGATGTTTCGGTGTTCCAAAACGTGTTGTCGGGCTGCTCTTCTTCCCTCTCATCTCAACCAAGCCCATCTACACAGCCCATTAGGCCCAGCCTACTATCCCCTCGACCGGGGCCGTCCGATCATCATCGAAGGGCTCCAAATCAGCCCCTAATCCTCTCCTATTGCCTACCTGCTATAAATAGCAGATGAATCCCTTCCTAGTCTGGCAAAAACCCTAGCCTAACTCCTCCCATAGCCTGCCGCTACCGCCCCCATCGTTTTCACCGCCACTTGGCACCTCCAGATCAGCCCCGCCGCCACCAGCCGCCGCTCCCCTCCACTCGCGCGCCACCACGTCGCCCTCTGCCTCGTCCCCGCCGCCACAGGCCCGAGACGCCCGCCGCCGCAGCCCGCAGGCACCCGCGCACGCCCGAGCTAGGGGCCCCGAGCTCCATCGCCC
Source organism: Elymus sibiricus (assembly GCA_039707655.1). Classification (NCBI taxonomy): domain Eukaryota; kingdom Viridiplantae; phylum Streptophyta; class Magnoliopsida; order Poales; family Poaceae; genus Elymus; species Elymus sibiricus. Next base: position 200,351,846 of record CM077674.1, on the reverse strand, counting down.
GTGCAGCCGAGCCGCCGCACAGCGCCGCCTCTCGCCCTCGCCTTCCGCCGCCAGGGAGCTCGCCCGCGCTCCGCGCCGCCGCCACGACCCCGACGCCAGCCGCCGTCCGCGCTGCCTCACCTCGCCTCGCCCTCACCGTCGACAAGGTCCGCCGCCGCCCGAGACCGCCATCACCTCGCCGCCGCCAAGCCCTGAGCAGGAGCTCCGCCGCCGTCCCGCCCGGATCCGGCGAGATCCGGCCGGAGGGCCGCCCCCACGACCGGATCCGGCCTCCCGCGCCTCGTCCCCACCGCCGAAGTGCCTCCCCTCGCCGGAGTCGAGCCGGCTGGACTCCCTCGTCCCCGGACCGCTCCATCCCACTAGACCCGAGGTTGTTTTCGTGTCTGAAAATCATCACATTAGCATGTTTGAGTGGCTGTAACTTTGTGCATGTTTGTCGGATGGAGATGAACCTTATATGTAAAATGTTCTACTCAATGTGCTCTACATGATGGTAGCATTTGCATTCATGATAGAAGTCATCTACATGTCATTATATCTATTGCAAAGTGCATCCTAATGTTACTGCTGGAAACTGTTAAAATTTGTCACTTTGTCATTTTTGTGTGATTTAATGCATGCACCATATAAGCAACTTGTCAACATGACTTTGGAGCATTTTCATGTGTTCTTGCTGGTAGTATTTATTTCATGCCATGATATGCCCTGATGTGAGTGCCATGAGCTTGTAAACATGCCTAGTTAATGTTCCTGTTCTGAGTAAAACTGTTTGTGATAAAACTTGCCAACTTTGCTTGATGGTTGCCACTAATCTATAGCTCATATGCATATGATTCCTTGATGTGATTTGGTCTATGAAATGTGTACTTTGATTCCATGCCCTTGGTTTCTATGTAATCTTGCTGTACCTTGTCTATTTGTTGCTCTCAAGTTGCCATCATGATATAACTGTCATCCTGTAACAGAATGTTCCATTTTATAAAAATCATAGCAATTAATCTGTTGCTCCTATGATTATGCCCATGTTGTATGTTTTGAGCTCCATGCTATGTACTACCATGATGTACCATTTGATGCCATGTTCTAGCACTGTAGCATATTTATTTCATGCCTCCAACATGTCATCATATTAACTCTGCTCATGTATATGCCCTGTTTAGCAGAACATTGCATCTTGCATGGATCATATTGACTTGAACTTGATGCCTATGAACCCGAACCTTTAAGATAAATTGGAGTATATCATGTCTATTTCAAGTGCATATCAAGTTTGTGCCCATCATGTGCCTGTAGCATGTAGTTTTGATGCTTGCAAAATGCTATGTTACTGTTTTGGGGCAGATTGCCATTATAACTTGTGTTGCTTGTAATTGTTGAACCGTTGCTCCGTTTTAATCATGTCCTATATGAAACTTGCTTAGATTTGTGTGTAGTTTCATTTTGTCATGTTGCATCCTTGATTTGAGTGTTGGTGGTTGTTGTTTGCATGCATTTTGCATTATTGCCATGTTAAACTTGTTTAGCTCATATCTTCTAGGCCGTAGCTCCGAATTAAATGTTCTACATATGTAACTTGATTAGAAAAATGTGTAGGTCATCATGATGCATGTTAAGTTGCTGTTTAACAACTTTAACATTGTGTTTAATTCAGATCAGTACTAATTTCGAAATTTGGATATGGGGTTTTTCCGGAATTGTTATTTGTGTTTCCGGCCTCATTTAAACTTGCCTAGTTGTATGGATTGCTTATGCTTCATCTCTTGCCATGTTTAACAACATTTAATCTTGTCATGCATCATATGTGGATTGTGCATCATGCCATGTTTATGCTTGTGTGTTTACCATGTTGTTTGCTTCTTTCCGGTTGTGCTTCTTCTCGATAGTTCCGGTTTCGTTGCGATTGTGAGGATTCGTTCGACTACGCGTGTTCGTCTTCTTCATGGACTCAATCTTCTTCCGAGCGGGATTTCAGGCAAGATGATCATGACCTTGGATATCTTTACTATCTTTGCTTGCTAGTTGTCTCGTTGCTATCGCTATGTCGCGCTTCCTACCACATATATGTCAGCCTCCCATATGCCATGATACAGCCTCTAACCACCCTTACCCAGCAAACCGTTGTTTGGCTATGTTACTGCTTTGCTCAGCCCCTTTCTTATAGCGTTGCTAGTTGTAGGTGCTCTTGCAGGTTGTTCCATGTTGGGACATGGATATGTTGGGATATCACAATGTCTCTTATTTAATTAATGCATCTATATACTTGGTATTGGGTGGAAGGCTCGGCCTTTTGCCTAGTGTTTTGTTCCACTCAAGCCGCCCTAGTTTCCGTAATGCTGGTGTTATGATCCATGTTTAGCGTTCCTAACATGCTCAGGGGAATGGGACCCTCTTGACAGTTCGCTTTGAATAACCGCTTCCAGCAAGGCCCAACATTGGTTTTAACATTTGCTAACATAATAATACTGAATTAAATAATTAATTGGCATAGGGCGTCATGAACCCGAGGATTCTTTAATTCCACATAATACAGGTGGGCCAGTGCCGATGGTGTTGGTCCGAACCGGGCAGACTGCGGGGCCACCACGGGGCAACTCGAGGTTCTGGTTTTACTCGTAGGCTGACCTATCCGGTCGTGGCCAGAGACGAGATACGCGCGGCTACTATCAGGGTGTCGGCACGCCGGGAGGTCTTGCTGGAATTGTGTTACCATTGTCGAAATGTCTTGTGCACCGGGATTCCGAGGATACTTTGGGCTATCTCGAGGTTGAGGTATTTCCACCGCAGCTTGTGTAGGCTTATGATGGGCCAGGTTGGAACACCCCTGCAGGGTTAAATCTTACGCAAAGCCGTGCCCGCGGTTATGTGGCACTTGGATATTTATAACCTCCGGTTGTAGAGAACTTGACACTAAATCCTAATTAAAATACACCAACCGTGTGCGTAACCGTGACCGTCTCTTTTCGAGGAAGTTCGAGAAGAGAACATGGTGGGGTTATGTTTGACTCGTAAGTAGGTGTTCAGGGTCACTTAGTGATCATTTGTAGTTTGCGATCGTTTTGCGTAGATGCTCTTCTTATCCTTGTGCTCGTAAGTTAGCCACCATACAATGCTTAGTGCTTGCTGCAACCTCACCACTTTACCCCTTCCATACCCATTTAAGCTTTCATAGTCTTGCTACCCATGGTTATGGGATTGCTGAGTCCTCGTGGCTCACAGTTTACTACAACAACAGCTGCAGGTACACGTAATGCGATGATCTGACGCGACAGTGATGCGCGTTTGCTTTTGGAGTTCTTCTTCTGCTTCTTCCTCTTCGTCGATCTTGGGATAGGTGCCTGGTTGGCAGCCTGGGCTAGCAGGGTGGATGTCGTTCGTGTTTTTTGTGTGTTTCATCCGTAGTCGGATTCTGCTCTTATGTATGGTGTCTGCTATGTATTGATGTGTTCCTGCGATGACTGTATGTATTTGTATGCATTCCCTTCTATTATGTACATGGTACGATGTAATGATATCCATCTTGCAAGCGTCTTCGATATGCGCTTCTATCCCTGGTGGGGCCTCCGAGTCCCTCGAGGATAGGATCGCATATTGGGCGTGACAAGTTGGTATCAGAGCCTCGACCGACCATAGGAGCCCCCTTGATTGATCAAACCGCTGACGAGTCTAGAAGAAAAACTATTTTGAGTCCTAGTTATATATCGGAGAGTAGGAATTCTTTTTACTCCTTATCCCCTTCGTCGCTCTGGTGAGGAATTGTGACGTAGGTGTTTTGATTCGACAATCTCTTCTCACTCAAAAAAAAAATTTAGGATCACGCGGGTATTGTTGGAAAGGTTGCGATATCGGTGTGACGTGACTCTGTTCTTGGTGCCTCCTGACCGTATGGATTGGACCCGGGGACTTGAGCTCCAAGGGGTTTTGTCACACTCGCTATCGTTTTGGTTCCGAGAATACTAGAGGACGCCGACATCGAAACGCTTCTATACTTTTTGTGGTGGCAAATAGTGCCATGACTTTTCCCCAGTACTGTTGGAGATAGCATGGATGATCCACTATGACTAGTATCGTTGTGCTTTCGAAGGTCTGAGGTAGACGGATTTGCGAAGTTTCTTGGTCGTGTGTGAAGGTTGCGGATTGGTTGCAGCTGATTAGGATATTAATGTTGTTGTGTGCTGAGTAGGTTCCCATATCCGCAACCTGATCTTATAACCAAGAAGTTTTGGGATTTCTTAGGTGGGAATTCAAGTATTACCTAGAATATCTTTTCCAACAGACACATGATACGATATGGGGTCTATTATATGTTTGTTCCAGCTTATTCTTCAATCCAAATCCTTGTGTTGTTTTTTGTTGTGGTATTCGAGTTTCTTCGAAGTCAAGTGTGGATTCTAAATCTTTCCTAAGCGGTGTTCCCATATTTTGATGTGAAGGCCAATCCTTTTGATCATTGAGATTGTCATGACAATTCATTTCACCCGATGTGCTTCTCTTCAAGTTAATCCAATCCTTTCAACATTTGCAAGATCAATTCTTAGTTTTCTCAATGGAGTTCATTTCATCTATCCGAAGTTGTCTTTCTTTTTCCCACCCTCCCACCCTTTTTATTTGCAGAGTCAAAATTCTTAAATCAAGTATCCATTTTATTCGTGTGAAGTCTCTTTATTCTTTTCCTTCATGTTCTTCTCCGGTGATTCTCATGAAGATGCTCAGGAGCTACAAGTTCATCATTCTTCGTTCTTGTTTTCTTCTCCGGTGGATTTAATTCAAGCTTTCGGTGTTGATCATTCAAGCCATTTAAATCAACCGGTGTGTTATCTCTTCTAAATAATCTTTTTCAACGGTGTTTCCTTTCAGTGGGCCTTAACCCACAGGTCTTTTCCCAGGATCTTACCTGACTCTTCTAATTTTCCGGAGCTACTCTCGAATTCTTTCAAGTGTGACGTAAGAATGATTTTTCATCAGTCAATTGTCTTCTTTGAGAGTCAAATCATTTCATTTTGGTCCCAATCTTACTCTTTTCATTGTTCCGGAGTGTACCAATAATTTTGGTGGTGTTCCTCATCGTCATTCTCAGCTTTGAAGACCGAAGAAGAATTTCTCTTGTCCGTTCTCTTGAAGATTGTGGTTCTAGCATCATGCCATCCTCACAATTTTTTTCAATTGTGAGAAAAAAAAAATTCATACCCACCCGGAGCATTTCATGAGTCCTTTCCATTTTCGATTCTCTGGAGGCCATCATTTCAGAAGAATTCTTCATTCTCAACGTTCATCTCTCGTTCTCAAATTCTTCCAGTGCATCGTTCTAGTATTCTAGCTCGTGATCTCTTCGTTCTCTAGTATATAAATTCACTCAACTATTTTCGTTCGTTTCTAATTCTTACGGTGGTTCGTTCTCTTTTCTTCGTTCATTTTTAATTATTACGGTGGTTCGTTCAACATTCCTCTTCCGTTGTTATCGTATCAATTCATTCATTCTTTCCAAATCCTACCGGTGTTTCCTCGAAGACTTCGTCAAGTTGGCGCTATATCTCTCTTTAATCTTTTCAAGAAGAATAAGTAGTATGGAAATCCATTGCTTTTCATCAATTTATTTTGATTAAGGATAGATATCATAATTATTATTCTTGTCTCATGGAGGTGATTTAATTCCTTCTTCCGGAGTTTGCTCGTGATGGATGAATTCTCGATTCAAAGTCGCTCGTCTTTCTTTTCCGGAGTTCAAAGTTTTTCTCATTATCTCGTCATGGAGCTCCATCTAAATCATCATCAAGGCTTCATCTTGTTCTTTGCAACCTTCCTTTCGTTTTGATCATCTTGTTATCCATCCGGAGTTCTTCAAGAGTTTCTTCATGGTGGTTCATCAAGGATTTAATTCATTCTCGAAGTGTTTCGGCAAGATTCTTGTCGGAGCTCAAGTATTCTTCATCTTGCATTTCAATGTGCCAATCATTTCTACCTTGTCTTGAGGTGGTGTTATGTCTTTCTTGACAATTCCCTTCGTGTTTCATGATTCACAAGTTGTTAGGAATGAGATATTTAAACCCATCATTTTCTCTTCGCCCAGGAGATATTTTCAACCTATCAATCTCTTCATTCGAATTATCTTGGTATAGATTTCACCTAAAGCCTTTCCAATGGATTGTTGCTATTGTGGTGCTTATCAATGATCCAAGCTTCTCCTTCTCTTCTTGGTGAAAGAGGTTTTCATCTGTTCGCCATCTCAAGCAATCAATTGTTTCCATTAGTGGCTGGTTGACACCTCATAATTTTGAAATGTTCTCCATAAGCCCACAACAAGCATATTCTTTTCGTTATTGATTTTCCAACAACTCCGTTCATTCTTTCATTGTAAGGATGCTTTTAAAATTCATTGGTGAGAGAAGTTGTCATGTTCTTCTCCGTTCTTTTTGTTCCAATGATTTATCTTCTATTCTTTCGTTCTGGAGGCATTGCGATGTTTCTCTCTTCGAACCATTATCTCGTTTCGGCAAGATCATGTTCTTTCCTTGCTTATCCATTTTACCGGAGTGTTATGTTCTCTTTCAAGTTCTTTTCATCTTATCAAGTTTTCCTTCTCTTTTCTAGCGGAGTGTTGCCCAAATTCTTTTTGTTCTCATTCCTTATCTATCTCGTATCAACCAGAGTTGTTTCGAATTCTTGCTTGTTCCTCAAGCCATTCTTCAACTCTTTGCAACCTCTCAAGGTTCTTTGGTTTCACTCATTTGTCAAAGAAGCAACTTTATTTTACCTCTTCCTTTTTCCTCTTCCTCTTCAATCTTCAGGTTCCTTCCTAAGATCTCGGGTCGAGATCTTCTCTTAGTGGGGGAGAGTTGTGACGCCCCGAGACCGATGCTCCAGATTCCTTTCATTTATTTTCCGTCGGTGCCATGTGATTCGTTTGCTTGTTGTACTTCGTCATGTCATCATGTGCATTTCATCCTTATGCTTTCATAAAACTTGCATCCGTTCGTAGTTGTCGGCCTCTCCCCGTTCTTTCCCTTGTCCGTTCTGAGTCCAACCACACTCGCACGCGTCCGCGGCACCTCCGAAATATTATTTTATAAGTGGGATAAAAATGTTCTCGGAATGGGTTGAATGTTGGCGTGCAGTCTTATTATATTGTAGGTAGACTGCCTGGCAAATATCGTTCCATTCGGAGGTCGTTTGATGCCCCAACGGATAAACATATAGCGGCACTATAGCTGGATAAACGTCGGATGTTTCGGTGTTCCGAAACGTGTTGTCGGGCTGCTCTTCTTCCCTCTCATCTCAGCCAATCCCATCTACACAGCCCACTAGGCCCAGCCTACTATCCCCTCGACCGGGGCCGTCCGATCATCATCGAAGGGCTCCAAATCAGCCCCTAATCCTCTCCTATTGCCTACCTGCTATAAATAGCAGATGAATCCCTTCCTAGTCTGGCAAAAACCCTAGCCTAACCCCTCCCATAGCCAGCCGCCGCCGCCCCCATCGTTTTCCGCGCCGGCTGAACCCAGCACCGCCACTTGGCGCCTCCAGATCAGCCCCACCGCCACCAGCCGCCGCTCCCCTCCACTCGCGCGCCACCACGTCGCCCTCTGCCTCATCCCCGCCGCTGCAGGCCAGAGACGCCCGCCGCCGCAGCCCGCAGGCGCCCGCGCACGCCCGACCCAGGGGCCCCGAGCTCCAATGCCCGCGCAGCCGAGCCGCCGCACAGCGCCGCCTCTCTCCCTCGCCTTCCGCCGCCAGGGAGCTCGTTCGCGCTCCGCGCCGCCGCCACGACCCCGACGCCAGCCGCCGTCCACGCTTCCTCGCCTCGCCTCGCCCTCGTTGTCGCCAAGGTCCGCCGCCGCCCGAGACCACCACCACCTCGTCGCCGCCAAGCCCCGAGCAGGAGCTCCGCCGCCGTCCCGCCCGGATCCGGCGAGATCCGGCCGGAGGGCCGCCCCCACGACCGGATCCGGCCTCCCGCGCCTCGTCCCCACCGCCGAAGTGCCTCCCCTCGCCGGAGTCAAGCCGGCTGGACTCTCTCATCCCTAGACCGCTCCATCCCACTAGACCCGAGGTTGTTTTCGTGTCTGAAAATCATCACATTAGCATGTTTGAGTGGCTGTAACTTTGTGCATGTTTGTCGGATGGAGATGAACCTTATATGTAAAATGTTCTACTCAATGTGCTCTACATGATGGTAGCATTTGCATTCATGATAGAAGTCATCTACATGTCATTATCTCTGTTGCAAAGTGCATCCTAATGTTTCTGCTGGAAACTGTTAAAATTTGTCACTTTGTCATTTTTGTGTGATTTAATGCATGCACCATATGCCCTGATGTGAGTGCCATGAGCTTGTAAACATGCCTAGTTAATGTTGTTGTTCTGAGTAAAACTATCTGTGATAAAACATGACAACTTTGCTTGATGGTTGCCACTAATCTATAGCTCATATGCATATGATTCCTTCATGTGATTTGGTCTATGCAATGTGTACTTTGATTCCATGCCCTTGGTTGCTATGTAATCTTGTTGTAGCTTGTCTATTTGTTGCTCTCAAGTTGCCATCATGATATAACTGTCATCCTGTAACAGAATGTTCCATTTTATAAAAATCATAGCAATTAATCTGTTGCTCCTATGATTATGCCCATGTTGTATGTTTTGAGCTCCATGCTATGTACTACCATGATGTACCATTTGATGCCATGTTCTAGCACTATAGCATATTTATTTCATGCCTCCAACATGTCATCATATTAACTCTGCTCATGTATATGCCCTGTTTAGCAGAACATTGCATCTTGCATGGATCATATTGACTTGACCTTGATGCCTATGAACCCGAACCTTTAAGATAAATTGGAGTATATCATGTCTATTTCAAGTGCATGTCAAGTTTGTGCCCATCATGTGCCTGTAGCATGTAGTTTTGATGCTTGCAAAATGCTATGTTACTGTTTTGGGGTAGATTGCTATTATAACTTGTGTTGCTTGTAATTGTTGAACCGTTGCTTCGTTTTAATTATGTCCTATATCAAACTTGCTTAGATTTGTGTGTAGTTTCATTTTGTCATGTTGCATCCTTGATTTGAGTGTTGGTGGTTGTTGTTTGCATGCATTTTGCATTATTGCCATGTTAAACTTGTTTAACTCATATCTTCTAGGCCGTAGCTTCGAATTAAATGTTCTACATATGTAACTTGATTAGAAAAACGTGTAGGTCATCATGATGCATGTTAACTTGATGTTTAACAACTTTAACATTGTGTTTAATTCAGATCATTACTAATTTCGAAATTTGCATATGGGGTTTTTCCGGAATTGTTATTTGTGTTTCCGGCCTCATTTAAACTTGCCTAGTTGTATGGATTGCTTATGCTTCATCTCTTGCCATGTTTAACAACATTTAATCTTGTCATGCATCATATGTGGATTGTGCATCATGCCATGTTTATGATTGTGTGTTTACCATGTTGTTTGCTTCTTTCCAGTTGTTCTTCTTCTCGATAGTTCCGGTTTCGTTGTGATTGTGAGGATTCGTTCGACTACGCGTGTTCGTCTTCTTCATGGACTCGATCTTCTTCCGAGCGGGATTTCAGGCAAGATGATCATGACCTTGGATATCTTTACTATATTTGCTTGCCAGTTGTCTCATTGCTATCGCTATGTCGCGCTTCCTACCACATATATGTCAGCCTCCCATATGCCATGATACAGCCTCGAACCACCCTTACCCAGCAAACCGTTGTTTGGCTATGTTACCGCTTTGGTCAGACCCTTTCTTATAGCGTTGCTAGTTGCAGGTGCTCTTGCAGGTTGTTCCATGTTGGGACATGGATATGTTGGGATATCACAATATCTCTTATTTAATTAATGCATCTATATACTTGGTATTGGGTGGAAGGCTCGGCCTTTTGCCTAGTGTTTTTTTTCACTCAAGCCGCCCTAGTTTATGTAATGCTGGTGTTATGATCCATGTTTAGCGTTCCTAACATGCTCAGGGGAATGGGTGATGGAAATCTGCCCTAGAGGCAATAATAAAGTTGTTATTATTTTATATTTCCTTGTTCATGATAATGGTTTATTATTCATACTAGAATTGTATTGACCGGAAACTTAAATACATGTGTGAATACATAAACAAATACCGTGTCCCTAGTGAGCCTCTACTAGACTAGCTCGTTGATCAAAGATGGTTAAGGTTTCCTAACCATAGACATGAGTTGTCATTTGATAACGGGATCACATCATTAGGAGAATGATGTGATGGACAAGACCCATCCGTTAGCTTAGCATATGATCGTTCTGTTTATTGCTACTGCTTTCTTTATTGTCAAATACATGTTCCTCAGACCATGAGATCATGTAACTCCCGGATATCGGAGGAATACCTTGTGTGCTATCAAACGTCACAACGTAACTGGGTGATCATAAAGATGCTCTACAGGTATCTCCGAAGGTGTCCGTTGAGTTAGCATGGATCGAGACTGGGATTTGTCACTTCGTGTTTCGGAGAGGTATCTCTGGGCCCTCTCGGTAATGCACATCATAAGAAGCTTGCAAGCAAAGTGACTAAGGAGTTAGTTGCGGGATGATGTATTATGGAACGAGTAAAGAGACTTGCCAGTAACGAGATTGAACTAGGTATGGAGATACCGACGATCGAATCTCGGGCAAGTAACATACCGACGGACAAAGGGAATTACGTATGTTGTCATTGCGGTTCAACCGATAAGATCTTCGTGGAATATGTAGGAACCAATATGAGCATCCAGGTTCCGCTATTGGTTATTGACCAGAGAGGCGTCTCAGTCAGGTCTACATCATTCCCGAACCCGTAGGGTCCGCACGCTTAACGTTCATTGACGATATAGTGTTATATGAGTTATGTGAATTGGTAACCGAATATTGTTCGGAGTCCCGGATGAGATCCCGGACGTCACGAGGAGTCTCGTAATGGTCGAGAGGTAAAGATTTATATGGGAAGTCATATTTTGGGTTCCGGAAAAAGGTGCAGTTTTTTTGGTATTGTACCGGGAAGCTTCCAGAAGGTTCCGGAGGATTCCGGAGGGGTCCGGAAGTCCACAAGTGGGTCCACCACGTCCCAAAGGGCTGGCATGGGCTAAGGGGAGGCGCCCTGGCCTTATTGGGCCAGGCGCACCAAGTCCTCAAAAGCCCACGCGGCTAGGGAAGGAAAAAAGGGAGAGTCCTAGTAGGAATAGGATTGGACTTTGGAGTCCAAGTCCACGTGTGTAATATTCATGGTTACTATTCACATGGCACTATTCCTTCTACTCCAAGCCCCTACACATATATAAATAGAGGAGAGGGGACGCCCCAAAGGACACAACATTGTCTTAGCCGTGTGCGGCGCCCCCCTCCACAGTTCCGTCCCTCGGTCATATTTTCGCAGTGCTTGGGCGAAGCCCTGCGGAGATAGCATCACCATCACCGTCACCACGCCGTCGTGCTGCCGGAACCCATCCACTACCTCGCCGTCTTGCTGGATCAAGAAGTCGAGGACGTCACCGATCTGAACGTGTGCTGAACGCGGAGGTGCCGTATGTTCGGTGCTCGGTCGGTTGGATCGTGAAGTTGTTCGACGACATCAACCGCGTTGTTCTAACGCTTCCGCTTATAGTCTACGAGGGTACGTAGACACACTCCCCCTCTCGTAGCTATGCATCTCCATGGATAGATCTTGCGTGTGCGTAGAATTTTTTTGTTTTCCATGCAACGTTCCCCAACAGTGGCACCATGAGCCAGGTCTATGCGTAGATGATATGCACGAGTAGAACACAAAGAGTTGTGGGCGGTGATCATCATACTGCTTACCACCAACGTCTTATTTTGATTCGGCGGTATTGTAAGATGAAGCGGCCCGGACCAACCTTACATGTCCACGTACATGAGACCGGTTCCACCGACAGACATGCAACTTGTTTTGCATAAAGGTGGCTGGCGGGTGTCTGTTTCTCCTACTTTAGTTGAATCGAATTTGACTGCGGCCGGTCCTTGTTGAAGGTTAAAACAGCAAACTTGATAAATCACCATTGTGGTTTTGTGCCGTAGGTAAGAACGGTTCTGGCTAGAAGCCCGTAGCAGCCACGTAAAACTTGCAACAACAAAGTAGAGGACGTCTAACTTGTTTTTGCAGGGTATGCTGTGATGTGATATGGTCAAGACATGATGTGATATACGTTATTGTATGAGATGATCATGTTTTGTAATTTATCGGCAACCGGCAGGAGCTTTATGGTTGTCTCTTTATTGTATGAAATGCAAGCGCCATGTAATTGCTTTACATTATCGCTATGCGTTAACAATAGTTGTAGAAGCAATAGTTGGCGAGATGACCACGACCCAACGATGGAGATCAAGGTGTCGAGCCGGTGACGATGGAGATCATGACGATGCTTTGGAGATGGAGATCAAAAGCACAAGATGATGGCCATATCATGTCACATATTTTGATTGCATGTGATGTTTATCCTTTATGCATCTTATTTTGCTTAGAACGACGGTAGCATTATAAGATGACCCCTTCACTAAATTTCAAGATAAAAGTGTTCTCCCCAAGTATGCACCGTTGCTAAAGTTCATCGTTTCGAAGCATCTCGTGATGATCGGGTGTGATAGATTCTACGTTCACATACAACGGGTGTAAGCCAGTTTTACACAAGCAGAATACTTGGGTTAAACTTGACGAGCCTAGCATGTACAGACATGGTCTCGGAACACCGGAGACCGAAAGGTCGAACATGAGGCATATAGTAGATATGATCAACATGGAGATGTTCACCATTGATGACTATCCCATCTCACGTGATGATCGGACATGGGCTAGTTGATTTGGATCATGTAACACTTAGTTAACTTGAGGGATGTTAATTTAAGTGGGAGTTCATTAGTAATTTGATTAATTGAACTTAATTTATCATGAACTTAGTCTTGATAGTTTCTTTGCATATCTATGTTGTAGATAAATGGCCCGTGCTACTGTTCCGTTGAATTTTAATGCGTTCCTAGAGAAAGCTAAGTTGAAAGATGATGGTAGCAACTACACGGATTGGGTCCGTAACTTGAGGATTTTCCTCATTGCTGCACAGAAGAATTATGTCCTTGATGCACCGCTAGGTGATGGACCTGCTACAGGAGCTGCTGCAGACGTTGTGAACGCCTGGCAGGCTCGATATGATGACTACTCGATAGTTCAGTGTGCCATGCTCTACGGCTTAGAACCGGGACTGCAAAAGCGTTTTGAACGCCACGGAGCATATGAGATGTTCCAAGAGCTGAAATTGATATTTCAAGCTAATGCCCGGGTTGAGAGATATGAAGTCTCCAACAAGTTCTTTAGCTGTAAGATGGAGGAGAACAGTTCTGTCAGTTAACACATACTCAAAATGTCTGGGTACCACAACCACTTGACTCAGCTGGGAATTGATCTTCCGGTTGAGAGTGTTATTGACAGAGTTCTTCAGTCACTGCCACCAAGCTATAAAGGCTTCGTGATGAACTATAATATGCAAGGGATGGAGAAGACAATTCCTGAGCTCTTCGCGATGCTGAAATCAGCGGAGGTAGAAATCAAGAAGGAGCATCAAGTGTTGATGGTTAACAAAACCACTAGTTTCAAGAAAAAGGGCAAGGGAAAGAAGGGGAACTTCAAGAAGAACGGCAAGCAAGTTGCCGCTCCCACGAAGAAACCCAAAGCTGGACCCAGGCCTGAAACAGAGTGCTTCTACTGCAAAGGGACTGGTCACTGGAAGCGGAACTGCCCCAAGTATTTGGCGGATAAGAAGGATGGAAAAGTGAGCAAAGGTATATTTGATATACATGTTATTGATGTGTTCCTCACTAATGCTCGCAGTAGCGCCTGGGTATTTGATACTGGTTCGGTTGCTCATATTTGTAACTCGAAACAGGAGCTACGGAATAAGCGAAGATTGGCTAAGGACGAGGTGACAATGCGCGTCGGGAATGGTTCCAAGGTTGATGTGATCGCCGTCGGCACGCTAACTCTACATCTACCTAACGTTCGTTGACCGGAGAGGCGTCTCAGTCATGTCTACATCATTCCCGAACCCGTAGGGTCCGCACGCTTAACGTTCGTTGACGATATAGTGTTATATGAGTTACGTGAATTGGTAACCGAATATTGTTCGGAGTCCCGGATGAGATCCCGGACGTCACGAGGAGTCTCGGAATGGTCGAGAGGTAAAGATTTATATATGGGAAGTCATATTTTGGGTTCCGGAAAAAGGTGCAGTTTTTTCTGTATTGTACCGGGAAGCTTCCAGAAGGTTCCGGAGGATTCCGGAGGGGTCCGGAAGTCCACAAGTGGGTCCACCACGTCCCAAAGGGCTGGCATGGGCTAAGGGGAGGCTCCCTAGCCTTATTGGGCCAGGCGCACCAAGTCCTCAAAAGCCCACGCGGCTAGGGAAGGAAAAAAGGGAGAGTCCTAGTAGGAATAGGATTGGACTTTGGAGTCCAAGTCCACGTGTGTACTATTCATGGTTACTGTTCACGTGGCACTATTCCTTCTACTCCAAGCCCCTACACATATATAAATGGAGGAGAGGGGGCGCCCCAAAGGACACACCATTGTCTTAGCCGTGTGCGGCGCCCCCCTCCGCAGTTCCGTCCCTCGGTCATATTTTCGCAGTGCTTGGGCGAAGCCCTGCGGAGATAGCATCACCATCACCGTCACCACGCCGTCGTGCTGCCGGAACTCATCCACTACCTCGCCGTCTTGCTGGATCAAGAAGTCGAGGACGTCACCGAGTTGAACGTGTGCTGAACGCGGAGGTGCCGTACGTTCGGTGCTCGGTCGGTTGGATCGTGAAGTTGTTCGACGACATCAACCGTGTTGTTCTAACGCTTCCGCTTACGGTCTATGAGGGTACGCAGACACACTCCCCCTCTCGTAGCTATGCATCTCGATGGATAGATCTTGCGTGTGCGTAGAATTTTTTTTGTTTTACATGCAACGTTCCCCAACAATGGGACCCTCTTGACAGTTCGCTTTGAATAACTGCTTCCAGCAAGGCCCAACATTGGTTTTAACATTTCCCAACATAATAATACTGAATTAAATAATTATTTGGCATAGGGCGTCATGAACCCAAGGATTCTTTAATTCCACATAATACAGGTGGGCCAGTGCCGATGGTGTTGGTCCGAACCGGGCAGACTGCGGGGCCACCACGGGGCAACTCGAGGTTCTGGTTTTACTCGTAGGCTGACCTATCCAGTCGTGGCTTGAGACGAGATACGCGCGGCTACTATCAGGGTGTCGGCACGACGGGAGGTCTTGCTGGAATTGTGTTACCATTGTCGAAATGTCTTGTGCACCGGGATTCCGAGGATACTTTGGGCTATCTCGAGGTTGAGGTATTTCCACCGCAGCTTCTGTAGGCTTATGATGGGCCAGGTTGGAACACCCCTACAGGGTTAAATCTTACGCGAAGCCGTGCCCGCGGTTATGTGGCACTTGGATATTTATAACCTCCAGTTGTAGAGAACTTGACACTAAATCCTAATTAAAATACACCAACCGTGTGCGTAACCGTGACAGTCTCTTTTCGAGGAAGTTTGAGAAGAGAACACGGTGGGGTTATGTTTGACTCGTAAGTAGGTGTTCATGATCACTTAGTGATCATTTGTAGTTTGCGACCATTTTGCGTAGATGCTCTTCTTATTCTTGTACTCATAAGTTAGCCACCATACAATGCTTAGTGCTTGCTGCAACCTCACCACTTTACCCCTTCCATACCCATTTAAGCTTTCATAGTCTTGCTACCCATGGTTATGGGATTGCTGAGTCCTCGTGGCTCACAGTTTACTACAACAACAGCTGCAGGTACAGGTAATGCGATGATCTAACGCGAGAGCGATGCGCGTTTGCTTTTGGAGTTCTTCTTCGTCGATCTTGGGATAGGTGCCTGGTCGGCAGCCTGGGCTAGCAGGGTGGATGTCGTTCATGTTTTTTGTGTGTTTCATCCGTAGTCGGATTCTGCTCTTATGTATGGTGTCTGCTATGTATTGATGTGTTCCTGCAATGACTGTATGTATTTGTATGCATTCCCATCTATTATGTACATGGTACGATGTAATGATATCCACCTTGCAAGCGTCTTCGATATGCGCTTCTATCCCTGGTGGGGCCTCCGAGTCCCTCGAGGATAGGATCGCATATTGGGCGTGACACTTTCGTCTTCAACACTATTGGTAACCTCACTCGGAGCTATGTTTTTATTCGTCACGTAATATGTGTTTTTCTTGGAGCGTCATTTTATTTTGTTGAGATTTGCTTGCTGTTATCAATAATGATGTTTTAGTTTAATAAAATGCCAATTATAGCCTTTACCATACTCAGTTTGCAAGTTTATGTGTTGCTGTTTAAAAACAGAGTCTTCTGTTATGTCCTGAATTTATGTGAATTGTCAGAACATGATAAAAATCTGAAATTTTACACAGTAAGTATGCATGAGTTCTATGACACGTGGTAATTTTTGAGAATTTTTGGAGTTAGGGAAGTATGAGTTTTTATTCCCCCTTTCAGACTGTTCTGTTTAGACAGATTTTGATTATAGTTGCATTGTTTGCATATGTTTGCTTGTTTAATGTTTCTATTTGTGGATGGGAGTATTAAATATGCAGAGGCATTTAGTATGCAATGTTTAATTATAATTTTAGTGATTTTCTATAGTATAGAATGTTAAGGTTTGGAGTTGATTTATACTAACTTATCTCACGAGTTCTTGTTGAGTTTTGTGTGGATGAAGTTTTTAAGATTTAGGAGAAGCCATAATATGAGAGGAATTAAGGAGACACAAAATCTCAAGCTTGGGGATGCCCAAGGCTCCCCAAGGTAACATTCCAAGAAGTCTCAAGCAACTAAGCTTGGGGATGCCCCGGTAGGCATCCCACCTTTCTTCATCAACACCTATCCGGTAGCCTAAGTTTTTACTTGTTCACATGATATGTGCTATTCTTGGAATGTCCTATTCTTTTATTTTCTTTATTTAAATAAAACATTTAGATCTGAAAGTTCTAAATGAGAGAGCTTCTTCACATAGCTACTTAATTGTTTAACTACTCATTGATCTTCACTTATATCTTTTTGAGTAGTTTGTCATTCACTCTCATGCTTCACTTATATCCTAAGAGTGAATTGTTGAATGAATTGAATATCATAAATATGAAATTATACATGCTTCATATGCTTGTCCCATGGGGAGTAATGCCTTCACATATAAGAAGTATAAGTGCTAAAATTTATTGAAAGTTAGCAAACACAGCATTGGTCACTTGAACAATTCATGAAAGAATATTGAAGGAAGAGAGATTTCACATATAAATATACTATCTTGGACATCTTCTATGATTGTGAGCCCCCATTAATTATGTTCAACCTTGATCAAGTAGTTGATGTTGGACAAGGAAGACAACGTAATGGGTTATGTTTGTTTATATTCACATATAAGTTATATGTTTTCGGATCCTCTAACATGTGGTGCTTGCCCATAATCTTTTGCTAGCCAAAATTTCGCACTAAGTAGAAATACTACTTGTGCATCCAAAAACCCATAAACCCAGTTTCTTGCCATGAGAGTCCACTATATCTACCTATGGATTGAATAAGATCCTTCAAGTAAGTTGTCATCGGTGCAAAAGCAATAAAAATTGCTCCTAAATATGTATGATCTTTTATTGTAAGGGAAAATAAGCTTTGTGCGAACTTGTGATGGTCAAGAAATAAAAGCGACAGACTGCATAATAAAGGTTGCTATCACAAGGGGCAATATAAAGTGACGTTCCTTTGCATTAAGAGCTTGCACATCCAAAAATAAAAAAGTGCATGACAACCTCTGCTTCCCTCTGCGAAGGGCCTATCTTTCACTTTATGTATTTACTTTTATGCAAGAGTCAATAGTGTTCTTCTCTATTCCGTTTTTATTTTCTCTCTTGGCAAGCATCATGTGGTGGGGAAAGATCCAGGCACATATATCCAGTTGAATATAGGTGATCATGAGTTATTATTGTTGACATTATCCCTGAGATAAATAAGTTGGGAGGCAAAACATTAAGCCCCTATCTTCCTATGTGTTTGACTGAGACGGTTTGTTTTAAAAATATGCTTTGAGTGTCAGCAATCATGGAAGACTATATGAAAGTTGAGTATGTGGAATTTGCTAAATCAAAGCTCTTACATAGACCCTTCCTGAAAATAAGATGAATTGCAATTGTTTGATGACTGAGAACATAGTTTGTTAGTTTTCAAGAAAGTTTATGGTCTATACTTTAACATGTGTATAGCTTGCTACTTTATCATGAGAAGTTTTATGAGAATGAGCTATTGTTTATGATATATAATGATGCTAGGAAAAGTGATTGAAATTATCATTGATCAAACTTATGCACTATGCTAGCATTCACACTTCATAAATTATTTCTTTTATCATTTACCTACTCAAGGACGACCAGGAATTAAGCTTGGGGATGCTGATACGTCTCCAACGTATCTATAATTTATGAAGTATTCATGCCATGTTTATAACAATTTTATCTGGTTTTGGTATGATTTGATTAGAACTAACCCGGACTGGCGTTGTTTTCAGCAGAACTACCATGGTGTTGTTTTTTGTGCAGAAATAAAAGTTCTCGGATTGGGCTAAAAATTTATGGTGATTTTTTATGGACCAAAAGAGACCCCCGAAGCTTCAAGGAAGGACCAGAAGCCTTACGAGGAAGCGACAAGCCTGGGGGGCGCGCCCTCCCCCCAGGGCGCGCCTACCGAGCTTGTCGCTCCCTCGTGGCCCCCTGGTGTGAATCCAACGCTGAAAAATCCTATAAATATAGAAAACCCCAAAAAGAAGCCTAGAACTTCCTCGCCGCCGCTGCAAGCCTCTGTACCGAAGCAATCTCATCCAGAGCCCTGTTCCGGCACTCTGCCGGAGGGGGGAATCATCATCGAAGGCCATCTTCATCATCCCGGCAGTCTCCATGATGAGGAGGGAGTAGTTCACCCTCGAGGCTGAGGGTATGTACCAGTAGCTATGTGTTTGATCTCTCTCTTGTGTTCTTGATTTGGCACGATCTTGATGTACAGCGAGCTTTGTTAATATAGTTGGATCACATGGTGTTTCTTCCCTCTCTATCTTCTTGTGATGAATTGAGTCTTTCCCTTTGAGGTTTCGTTATTGTCGGATTGAATACTTTGGATTTGAGAACACTTGATGTATGTCTTGCATGTGGATACCCATGGTGACAATGGGGTATTCTATTGAATCACTTGATGTATGTTTTGGTAATCAACTTGCGGATTCCCGTGACCTTGGGGTAATCTAGGCATATGGGTTGGTATGCATTTTCATCCTTCTTTCTCTGATAGAAACTTTGGGGTACTCTTTGAAGTTCTTTGTGTGGATTGAATATTATGAATCTGAAGTTGTTTGATGCATATCGAATAATCAACTCACGGATACTTGTGGTGACATTGGAGTATCTAGGTGACATTAGAGTTGGTTGATGCATATCATATGGTGTTATTTTAGTACGAACTCTAGGGCTGTTTGTGACTCTTATAGGGATGGCTCAATAGATTGATCAGAAAAGATAACTTTGAGGTGTTTTCGTACCCTACAACAATTTCATCTTATATTCTCCGCTGGATAAGAACTTTGGAGTGATTCTTTATCGCACATTGAGGGATTGTTATATGATTCAATTATGTTAGCATTGTTGAGAGATTGCACTAGTGAAAGTATGAACCCTAGGCCTTGTTTCTAAGCATTGCAATACCGTTTGTGATCACTTTTGTTACTTGCTACCTTGCTGTTTTTATTTGTTCAGATTACAAAAACATATATCTACTATCCATACTACACTTGTATCACCATCTCTTCCCCGAACTAGTGCACCTATACAATTTACCATTGTATTGGGTGTGTTGGGGACACAAGTGATTTCTTGTATTTGATTGTAGGGTTGTTTGAGAGCGACCATCTTCATCCTACACCTCCCACGGATTGATTAACCTTAGGTCATCCACTTGAGGGAAATTTGCTGCTGTCCTACAAAACTCTGCACTTGGAGGCCCAACAAAGTCTACAAGAATAAAGTTGCGTAGTAGGCATCAGATGTCCCCCTTGAGATGACACTCCATGACTTTTGACGAGTATGTAAACTTCCTAATGAGGGCAGCCCCCTCGAACCACGTCCGAGGGACCTTGAGTATTTCATATCCACGGTGACCGTGGGGAAGTCGAGAGGAGTTTCCAAAGCCAGAGTGTCTAGTTTACATTTTCCTGTTTTGTGCTTTTACTCATTATTTGCGGGGAGATGTTTAACTGGTAGGTGGGAAAGTGGAACTCTTAGCTCACCGGACCTTGCTATATTACGCCATGCTCTCTGTAGTGATAGAACTTTCAGTTTGGGAGCTATGGTTGCTCAATGGTTACACAATAACCGTTCGAGGGGCGTTATCTATGTGGTATTTATGCTACCCGCCTCACTGGGCATTTTAGGATTCCTAATAGAAATGCGGAGGAGGAGCTTTTACCTACAAAATATCTTGATTATCACTGTATGGTCGAGCATAACTTTATTAATTCTGGGGACAATCGCTTCAGATATAACTTGGTGTTTAGTCAGGGCATTCATGAGGTCATTACTTTGCCTGCACCGTCTTTGTTCGATCTTTCTAGTGGCAGGTATACCATCATGCCTGAGGACATCTACACTTATTGGGGCCTGACACCGCCTCCAGCACCTAAGCCAGCACCCGTTCAAGCACCGATCTATCAGTGGGATCCTCAGCATCCACTGTGGGATCCTCAGCAGCCTCAGTATTATCCTGGAGGTGCTGACTTCGATCCATGGCCGTAGACCACATTAGGCCAAAAGCCCAAGCTTGAGGGAGTACGTATTTCTCACTGACATTACATTCATGTACAACACATTCATTCCAGTTGTCGGTGTTCATCCTTTTTCATTGTATATCCATGTTAGTTTTATTTTCGCTTTCTTCTTGTGTGTTTGAAAAAACTTCGAAAATTGAAAAATATTTCTCGCTTCTTTTCAGTTTTTCTTTCTTGTTTAGTTAGTTTGTAGTAGTAAAAGAAAACCCAAAAAGATTTCTCGTTTCTTCTTTTTTTGTTGGGAGTTCTCCCGTGTAAATAGTTTTTCTCGCTTTCCGTTTTTCTCTGTTAATTTGCTTTCTTCAGAAAAACATAAAAACTCCAAAAACATTTCAGTGTGTTTCTCTAAACTTCTTTTTCTTTTAGTTGAGTCGTCGTAGGGAGAAGACCATGCTATAATTGTTGAGTGGCTCATATGCTTTATTGTTGTTTTACCGAAGAGCCACTATTACCTTGTCTTCTCCTTTGAATAAATGCTTGCAGATTCCAGCTTAGTCCATGGCACCCTTGCACTACTATTATTACTATCACATCATTCGGTCGTGCAAGTGAAAGGCAATAATGACAATATTATATGAAGTGATTGCGGTGAAGAAAAGCTGGTATGAACTCTTCTTGTTTTTGTCTTTGTAAATATGTTTAACTCAGTATTCATGATTTAGTATTATTATGAGTGAACATGTTTGTGATGACAATTAGAGATCATAGTTACTCATGCCATGCTTAAATAGCTAGGAGTGGATAATGATTTATCTTGAGTGTCCACATGCATTAAAATGGTTATGATGTAGTATGATAGTATGGTATCCTCCTCTAAGAAATTCGAGTGGCTTGACTTGGCACATCTTCACACATGTAGTTGAATCACAACCAATGTAGCCTTCATGATATTTATGTTCAGGGTGCTTATATCCTACTTGTCGTGGTTTTGTCGCGACAGATGTCCTAGTAGAAGGACTTAGAGATGAAGCCATCGCACTAACGTGGAAGCTTAACGGGGTTGAGCGGGAACGAGAAGACGCCGGGTTACCCAGGTTCGGCCCCTCACGGTGGAGGTAAAAGCCTACGTCCTGCTTGTCTATATTGCTGTAGATCTCGATTACAAGGATGCAGATTCGCTAACCTAGCTCTCGAGGGGATGGCAACTTAGTCTTGTTCGTACAGGTGCTCCCCTTTATATATACAGGTGGAACCCTAAATTACATGAGAGTCCGGGTCGTTCTTTGACCCGCCTCCTATTCTTCCCTACTTGTTCTCCAAGATGGCCATCTTGCCTTCTATGTTCTCGTCAAGCCGGCCCATTGCTTAAGCCGCCTTATCCTTGCCAGGCCTCGTTAAGCCGGCCCACACAGAGTCTTCGGCCCGCAGCGAGTTGACCAGCTAAGCTCGCCTTATGGCCGGGTTAACACCCTGCCGGGTCTCCGCGCTGGTAAATATCCCCAACATTAGCCCTCAGTTTGACTTGAATTTATTCACGTTAAACTTCATCCTGAAATAGCAAAACATTAGTAATACCGTCCCAAGCCGATTCCTTAATCGCCACCTTGCGCCGGCTCAATCTGCCGGGTTAAGTAAATCAACGAGTTCACCCCTTCAGGCTCAACTTAGCATTTTCAACTCTTGTCCCCATGACATCACAATCCACTTCCGCAAAATCCGGGATGACATCACCTCAAATCTTTTAGTGGGTACGTGTCGTCTTGTTAGGCGCGAGAATCGAGGAACCACACCGCCGAAAATTACTGCGCCGCCTGGGGTCCCGCCCTTGCCGTTTTAACCTTACTGGGCCTATAAAGAGGCCACCTCATCCCCACTTTCACCTTTTACCCTATACTCTTCTTCTTCCTCGCAACCGTCTCCTCTCACGCCCGAAGCGTCGCCGCCCTCAAGTTCTCCGTTGACCTCGACAGCATTCTTCTCCGTCGCCCCATCGTCGCCGGAGCTAATAAAAAATACTCCGACCTCGTCCGCCGCGGCCAGGTACACCCCAATCCTTCTTTCTGGATCTGCAATGCCTCATTCGTTTTCTTGCCATTCGTCGGTGTTCATCAGTGTGTAACAGAGTTCATCAGTTCCTTCTGCTGGTAGATCCATATCTATCGAAATGATCCAAATAAGCATTTTTCATACTGCGGTAATACCATTTTTCTCCATTCTAATCACTGTACTACCTTCCATAGACCCCATTATACATAGTGCCGTCACATCCATCCTCACCTAGGTCTTTTAAGTTTTCGTTTCCGTGGTATTTTCAGATCTGTAATAATAACCGCTCCGTTAGATTCCTGTTTGTCACTAGCTCAACACTTAGGAGAAATCCAAACCTCCACCGTCGTCAACACCGGCTTATGACTGCCTTAGACGGCGCGCCTGAATCCGGGTTATGAACTTAGACATTCTGATTTGTATCATTTGTCCGGGTCTTATATTCTGACGGCTTGTCCTTCTTAAGATAACACACCGGCTTGTCATTTTTGTCCTTGCAGTTAAACAGTTAAGTCGCCATGGCCCCCAAGACCAACAAATCCTGCAACTGGGTCAGATCGCAAGTCTCAACCTTGATGCTGAACGAGCTTGTAGGGCAAGGCCTCTTGCCGGCTCAAACCGCAATCGACTGGCGGGCGCCTGAGGAGGAAAGCACCCCCCAACCTCAACAAGACGAAGTGGTGGTCTTCGCAGATCATCTGCATAAGGGGTTTCGCCCACCCGGGTCAAAATTCTTCCGCGACGTCCTTAACTTTTTCGACCTCCGACCGCAGGATCTTGGCCCCAACTCCATCACAAATCTATGCCAATTTCAAGTTTTCTGCGAAGTATATCTTCAAACAGCTCCAACTGTCCTCCTTTTCCGAGAATTTTTCTATATCAACCATCAGGCGGAGTTCACTGACAGCCCCAGCATAGAGCTTGGCGGCGTCTCTATCCAAAGGCGAAGAAACACTCTTTTTCCTGAAGCCAAGCTGGCGAGTCATCCCAAGGGCTGGAACAAGACTTGGTTTTACTGCAAGAACACTGCCCCTCAAGGTGAACGCCCCCTGCCGGGTTACAAACCGGACCGGCTCAATGCCACAGTGGCTTTTCCGGGTTGGCCATCAACAGAGGAACGCAAGCAATTCGCCCCTATTTACTCCAAAATAAGGGCCTTGGTTGCTAACGGCCTTACCGGGATCGATCTGACCCGGTGTTGGATAAGCTGGCGAATCCAACCCCTTAGCCACAGAGGCGACCTGATGTGCAATTATACTGGTGAGCTGGCAGACGCTCAACGCTTCAGTCAAATCAATTTATCTGTGAGTGATATCAACAAAACAATCAAGAGGCTATTGGGAGAGCCTCAGGAGAAATGCAACAAAACAGGGTTGGCCCCCTTCTGCTTAACCAACCCGGTGCCTTCAGTAAGTGTTGCACCTTCTTACTCTGTTCTTAACTCGCCCTCCTCATCTCACTCTTAACTGCCAACTCGTCTTAATGCAGGCAAACGACAAATTTTGGAAGAAGAAGAAACCCCAACAACCCGCCCCCGTTCCAGCGGAACAACAGGATGAGCCGGTCGGTACTGATAAGCCGGCTGCAGAGGACGAGGCTGAGGTAGAACTTGACTCACTTGGCCGTCTTTTTATTCAACTTGCTGACGCCTCTTCTCTTCAGGACGAAACCGAAATTAGCCATACCGACGAGCCGGAGGTAACATTGATCTCTTCTGATTCTGACTCTCCAATACCTATTCGGAAGAAAACTCGGGCTGTGATCCGCAAGGTTCGAAGGATGCCCCGGGTTGCCGTCCGTAAGGTGCCCTTTTCCCATCAGGATGCTCATTTGGATCCCAAATTTATTTTGAAGAAAACTCGACGAGCCGGGACCTCCAAAAGGAAGACCCGGAGCAGTGAAGGCGAATTGAGCAGCGGGCTTCCATACGAGCCGCCATCGCACAAAGCTCGAGCTGAGGTGCTTCTTAGCCCAACTCATTCTTTTCCCCTAGCTGGCCATTTTAAAGAACCCTTACCCTTTAATGACTCGGCATATCAGACGTCGTACTCCTCAGGCGAGTCAAGCACCACACAGGCGTCAGCTTTCAACATCAATCCTGGGTAAGCAGATTACAGACATTCCTGTAATGTATATTGACTTCTTATTTTTCATCCCTCTAAATAAGTAACTCCCTCGCTCCTTGTACAGTGCCAAAGCTATTAAGAAGAAAACAGCTGCCGAGTCATCTGACCCGGCCATTCAGACAGGCCCTCAAGCACAGGAAGCCACCTTGGCTGCCCAGGACGAGCCGGCCATCCGAAACAGCCCGCCGCCTTTGGACATGACAAGTCCGTCTCGCGCTTCCCCTCCAGCTCAGGAGAGGGAGAATATAGTTGAAGATTAACCCATTCCGCAGCCCGAGGCGCTGGCTCAAGAAGAAGCACTGGCTCAAGAAGAAGTAGCGGTGACGAGTGCACGGCAAACTGCTGCACCAGAATCCTCCACCGCCCTTACCAAAATCCCGACCAAGCCTGAACCGGCACCGAAGGACAAAGGGAAGACGGCTCTTGAGTTTTCTACGTTTGAAGACCAAGGCACCAATACCCTGCATCAGGCTGTGTTGACCCGGCTGTCTGAAAGCCGGGACACAGAAATCGCCATGGTCACTGCATTGAAGCGGAAATATGAAGTAAGTTGCACCCTTCATCTTGTACAATATATATATGTAGCCCCCAAGGGCCGGGTCATCATGAAATGATAATCCGGGACTTCAAAATTTTAATGTGAAAGCAGCACTTCCGCTGGCGACCCCAAAGGCCGGCTCGTCATTCAGGATAGGCGGGTCTCCATAACCGTATTGAATGCCTTGAAGCTCCAAAACATGTAGCCCCCAAGGGCCAGGTTATAATGGAATAATGACCAGGGACTTCAACATTGTAGCTTAAGTGTAGAATCTCATCCAGCACCTCCCGAGGCTGGCTCATCGACTATGACAGGCGGGTCTTCATAAGCGAGCAGGATAGGTCGATTTATGCATTAGCCCCCAAGTGCCATGTAGATTGCCTGCAACTGCATGGAACTTCCTTGTTTATTTTGAAGCTCGAGAACGTGTAGCCCCCATGCCCCGGGTTGTCCTTCAGGGTGATTCGGGTCATATGCATGTCGTGTATAACAATCTGCCCTGCAGGAAATGCTGGACCAAGTAGAAACCCAGGCCGCCGGCTTCCTAAAGGAGGCCAAGAAAGAGAAGAAATTGCGCCAAGAATATGAAGAAGCCGCCGCTGAGGCAAAGAAAGCTTTGGCAATTGTAAGGGCCACCTTGCAAGAGACGAAGGCCGCCAGAGCCGCCCTAGTCACGCGAGCAGAAGAAGCCGAAAATCAAGTAGAGCCGGTAACACAAGAGCTGACCACTTTGAAGAACCAGATTACAGCCATGACCCGGGCCATCTTTGGTAAGCAAAGCCATAAGAATGAGTCAACTGGACCGGCTTACCAGACTTAGCCGGCTTAACTAATCGTGCATACTTCTCTTTGCAGGTCGCAAGAACCAACTGCTGCTGTAGCAACCAGTGGTGAAGTTGAAGGCAGTATACACTTTCGTGGAACAACTGTATATAGGCGGCTCGCGATGCATTATGGCAGCCAAAAATACCAAGTCACCTCCACAGCTACTCGCGGACATGTTGAAGGAGCTGTTTGTGGTGCCAAGGTAGTTTGAAGACTAGAAGAAAGCGTGATGCCGCTCTGGTGCTCTAACAGCACTAGCTCGAGCAAGGGCATACGTACCAGAGCTCGACCCGGCTCAAATTGTGGGCGGCTACCCGGAGTTCAACGTAGACGACACGCCCTTTACCAAGAAGGATTTCCAACGCTGCATCAGAGAGACCCGGGTTGTAGCCACCGCCATTGTAGAAGAAACCGATCTGACCCGGTACCAGGTGCCTTATTCGAAAGCTAATGAGCGGATAGAGCCGCCAAATCATGAGCCGGTGGCCCTAACTCGGACACGTAAGACATCCTTCGCTCCTGAAGTCGACCCTTCTTCTCTGATATCCACCAATGCCCTGTTTGAAGCGTTGCACACAATTCAGTGGTCGACCGGCGACTCAAGCGAAGAAGCGGAGGGTGACGACGGCCACGAAGAGCCGGCTCATGGTGAACCATCAGGCGCCGGTGCCAGCTCTGACCCGGCGATGTAAACGCCGGCTTATCCAAGTAGGCCGAACCTTGTAAAGTTTTTGCCATGGCCGCAGCTGACGGGCGGCTTGTAATAGGGTAGCATAAAACTTCTGATGCCAGTGTAAATACTTTGCGCTTCTGTGAATCTTCCTTTTGGCCTTGAGAGCCGGTTTGCAATAGAGTGATTCTGCCGAAACAATATAACTGTATGTGATGGTTAGTGACGATGCCACCTTGAACGAGTAATCTTTGTTACTGTGTGCAATGAATCAAGTAGTTCAAATGGACCTAAATAAATAACATGCATGGATGTATGTATGTATGCAGAGATGATATGCCTGAATGTAAGTATGTATGCATGAATGTATGTGTGTAGAAAAATTGCAAGTCAGAATATGCTTGAAGCGGCCGGCTTAAGAAACGCAAGCTGGAATACGCTTTCAAGACGCTGGCACTTGGCCTGCTGGCTTATCCTCACTTTCTGAAAGCCGGCTCTCCACAACCAATCGAACGTTTTAACTCGGATGAGTTCAGGGTCACATACGTGATTGACTCATCAGACGTACGCCGGGTCGTTTTCCCAGGGAGTAGCATCTTGCTAATAGGCAGGTTTAACCAACGTTGTGGCATCTCGCCGGGTTAAAAGGATTTTGTACGTTGTCGCATCTCGCCGGGTTAAAAGGGTTTTGTAAGCTAAACTCAATTGAGTTGGAAGCCCCCAAGTAACCAAGATCAACAAATAAAGATCCAGTACACAAGTTTTGAGGCAAAACAACACCTTCACACAGTGTTGCTGGTCGTTATTATATTTGATCACAAAGAAGTATATACATGATAAAAGATATGTACAAAGGTGTAACCTAGTCAATGACTTAGGTGTAATATGGCTGGAGCTGGGCAATGTTCCAGGGCCGGCTTGTTTCCTCCTCCGAAGTACGTGACTTGTCTCCTTCCCGGATATCAATCAGGTAATATGACCCGTTGTTGAGATTCTTGCTGACCACAAAGGGCCCTTCCCAAGGCGGTGAAAGCTTATGCATGCATGTCTGGTCTTGAATCAGACGGAGCACTAAGTCACCTTCCTGGAAAGTACGGCTTCGAACTCTAGGGCTGTGATAGCGGCGTAGGTCTTGCTGATAGATTGCTGATCTGGATGCGGCAAGGTCGCGCTCTCCCTCCAGAGCATCAAGAGCGTCCTGGCGAGCCAGCTCATTATCGGACTCCACATAAGCCGCCACTCGGGGGGAGTCATGACGAATATCGCTTGGAAGCACAGCTTCTGCACCATAGACCAGGAAAAACGGCGTATAGCCTGTCGACCTGTTGGGAGTAGTCCGTATGCTCCAAAGTACTGAAGGTAACTCTTCTTCCCAGCAACCTGGTGAGCGCTGCAAGGGCACCATGAGTCGTGGCTTGATACCATGCAGCAAGTCCTGATTAGCCCTTTCCGCCTGTCCGTTGGACTGAGGATGCGCAACCGATGCCAGATCAAGCCGGATGTGCTCCTGCTGACAGAACTGTTCCATAGCCCCCTTGGAGAGATTGGTTCCATTGTCTGTAATGATGCTGTGCAGGTAGCCAAATCGGAGTATCAGCTTTTTCAGAAACTTGACAGCCGTTGCTGCATCACAATTGCTGACCGGCTCTGCTTCCACCCACTTGCTAAACTTATCCACAGCCACCGGGAGGTGTGTATGCCTGTTCTTGGAACATTTCAAGGGTCCCACCATGTCAAGCCCCCAGACCGCGAACGGCCAAGTAATTGGGATCATCCTCAACTCATGAGCCGGCACATGGGCCTGGCGAGCATATTTCTGGCAACCATCACACTTGCGGACAATGTCCTTAGCATCAGCATGAGCTGTGAGCCAATAGAACCCGTGCCGAAAAGCCTTTGCGACCAGTGATCTTGAGCCGGCATGATGCCCACAGTCGCTAGAGTGAATTTCATTGAGGATTGCGCGACCCTCTTCCGGTGAGACGCAGCGCTGAAAAACACCAGTAACGCTTCGTTGGTGTAACTCGCCATTGACAATAGTCATAGACTTAGAACGTCTGATGATCTGCCGAGCGAGGATTTCATCTATTGGCGGTTCCCCCCGGCTTAGGTAAGCCAAATAGGGGACCGTCCAATCAGGGATAGCACGGATAACAGCCACTAGAGCCGCCTCCGGGTCAGGAATAGCCAAATCCTCCTCCGTTGGCAACTTGACAGACGGGTTGTGCAAGACGTCCAGGAACACATTGGGTGGCACTGGCTTACGCTGAGAACCTAAACGAGAGAGTGCATCTGCCGCCTCGTTCTGCCGGCGATCAATATGGTCGACCTGATAACCTTTGAACTGTCCAGCAATATTGGTGACTGCCTGTCGGTAAGCCGCCATAAGCGGATCCTTGGAGTCCCATGTACCTGAAACTTGCTGAGCCACCAGGTCTGAGTCGCCCAGGCACCTGACCCGGCTCAGATTCATCTCCTTGGCCATCCTAAGCCCATGAAGCAGCGCCTCGTATTCTGCTGCGTTGTTAGTACAGGTAAACATAAGCCTCAAAACATAACAGAACTTGTCTCCTCGTGGGGAAGTAATCACAACTCCAGCCCCCGAGCCTTCGAGCTGCCTCGAGCCGTCAAAGTGTATAGACCAGTATGTTGTGTCGGGCTTCTCTTCGGGAGCCTGCAACTCTGTCCAATCATTGATGAAGTCAACCAACGCCTGAGATTTGATTGCTGTACGAGGCAGATATTTTAGATTATGTGGACTGAGCTCAATAGCCCACTTAGCAACCCAGCCTATAGCCTCCCGGTTCTGGATTATATCCCCAAGAGGCGCTGAACTAACCACCGTGATTGGATGCTCGTGGAAGTAATGCTTCAGTTTGGGGCTAGCCATGAACACTCCGTGGACCAGCTTCTGCCAATGTGGGTATCGCTGCTTAGACTCGCTTAACACCTCACTGACGTAATACATAGGATGCTGGACAGGATATTCCTTGCCATCCTCCTTGCGCTCGACGATGACCGCCACACTTAGAGCCCTGTTATTGGCAGCAATATACAACAGCATCGGCTCCTTCTCGCGAGGGATAGCAAGGACCGGCGGCTCAGACAGCTGTTTCTTAAGGGCCTCAAAAGCCTGATCTACCTCCTTGCTCAAGACGAAGTCATCTGATTTCTTGAGCAACTGATATAACGGAATCGCTTTCTCGCCAAGGCGGCTTATGAACCGACTTAAAGCCGCAACCCGCCCAGCCAGCTTCTGCACGTCATTTAGCTTGGCCGGCTTAGCCAGAGTCGTGATTGCCTTGATTTTCTCCGGGTTAGCTTCAATGCCTCGCTCAGAAAGAAGGAACCCCAGAAGCTTTCCTGCTGGAACACCAAAAACACACTTCTCCGGGTTAAGCTTCATCTGGTAGACACGGAGATTGTCAAATGTTTCCGTGAGCTCCTCCAATAGTGTCTCTTTCTTCCGAGACTTAACCACAATGTCATCTACATAAGCATGAACATTCCGCCCAATCTGATTGTGGAAACAGTTCTGGACACAACGCTGATAAGTCGCCTGGGCGCTCTTCAGACCAAATGACATGGTTGTATAACAGAATGCCCCGAAAGGTGTGATGAAACCCATCTTTGCCTGGTCTTCCGGCTTCAGCTTGATCTGATGATAACCAGAGTAAGCATCCAGGAAACATAAACTCTCACAACCAGCCGTAGCATCGATGATCTGGTCAATACGGGGCAAGGCAAAGGTGTCACTAGGGCAAGCCTTATTCAGGTCTGTGTAATCAACACACATCCGCCAAGTCCCGTTTTTCTTCAGAACAAGTACTGGGTTAGCCAACCACTCAGGATGGAAGACTTCGACGATGAACCCGGCAGCTAGGAGCCGAGCCACTTCTTCACCAATAGCCTTTCGCCTTTCCTCATTGAAGCGACGGAGGTACTGGCGAACTGGTTTAAACTTGGGGTCCACATTAAGGGAGTGCTCAGCGAGTTCTCTCGGTACACCTGGCATGTCAGAAGGTTTCCATGCAAACATGTCCCGATTCTCACGGATGAACTCGATGAGCGCGCTTTCCTATTTGGGATCCATATTCGCCTCGATGGTGAACCGCTCCAAAGAATTGCCTGGGGTGAAATCAACTTGCTTCGTGTCTCTGGCCAACTTAAATTTGAGCAGGGGATCAGACTCCGTGGTGGGCTTTTTCACAGACGTCCGATCAGCCGGGTCAACATTATCCTTGTAATACCGCAACTCCTCTGCGGCGCAAGCCGTCTCAGCATAAGCTGCATCTCCTTCCTCACACTCGAGTGCAATTTTCCGATTTCCTTCCACCGTGATGGTTCCCCTTGGTCCTGGCATCTTTAGTTTCAGGTAGACATAACATGGGCGCGCCATGAACCGCGGGTAAGCCGGCCGGCCAAACAGGGCGTGGTAAGGGCTCTTAAGCTTGACCACCTCGAAGGACAGGAACTCAGAACGCCAGTTATCCTCTGAGCCAAAGGCCACCTCCAGGGAAATTCTTCCCATAGGATAAGCCGATTTGCCAGGAACAATGCCATGAAAAACTGTAGAGGATGGAGTTAACTGCTTATCGGATTGGTTCATTCGCCGGAACGTATCATAGTACAGGATGTTGATGCTGCTGCCTCCGTCCATAAGCACTTTAGTCAGGGTGTAACCGCCGACTTGTGGTGCAACCACCAGTGCTAGGTGGCCGGGGTGGTCAAGTAGGACTGGATGATCCGCCCTGCTCCAGGTGACCGGCTGCCTAGACCAGTTGAGATAGTAAGGAGTTGCCGGCTCAACCACGTGGGCGGCTCGTCGCTGCACCTTCCGATCCCGCTTACAGGTGCTAGTAGTGAAAATGTGATACTGACCGCTGTTTAACTATTTCGGGTTACTCTGAAATCCTACCGCGCTGGCTTGATGCTAACTTCCCTGGTTGTTCCTCTGATTACCGCCTCCAGTATTACCAGCTCCCTGAAACCCGCCGCCTTGGCCACCGTTCCCCTGGAAACCGGGCCCAGCGAAGGGTCCCTGCAAGCCGGCTCCTGAGAAGCTGGGTCCCGGGTTGGCGGGTTGTCCGCCGTTGCCTCCACCATGATGATGATGCTGGAAGGCACGCTTGGCGAACTCTTGCATCACATAGCAATTTTCCCAGGAGTGAGTGGACGGTTTACCATTATAACTGTGCTTCGGACAAGGAGCTTTGAGGACTTCTTCATAAGTGAGAGGGCGATTGCCGGAGGGCTGCTTCCTGGAACCGTCATCCTGACGCTGACCTTTGTTTTCCGCGTTTTTGTTCGCTACCAAATCAGAGCTACCATCGTAACCCTTGCGCTTTCCACCGTTGTTGCTCTGACCATTGCCGTTATTCTGCTGCTGACCCTTACCGCCAACCTTCTTTCCCTTGTCAGATTTCTCCTCGTCTGACAGCGGATCCTTGGTGTTATCCGACTCCGCATACCGGGTTAAGACATCCATGAGGTCTCCCATGTCCTGAACCTTTCGCTTGAGCCGCCCAAGCTTCTGGACCAGCGGCTGGAACTTACATGTTCGTTCCAGAACAAGCACTGCCTGAGCTGCCGTGATGCTATCGGAACTGTGCATAACTTCTGCAACCCGGCGAGCCCAATGGTGCGCCGACTCGTCCTTACGCTGGACACAACGCTCAAGATCAACAATTGTGGTTGGCCTCTTGCAGGTCCCCTGGAAGTTCTTGATGAAACGCTCCTTCAGCTCCTTCCAGGTGTTGATAGAATTTGCCGGTAAGTTTTTCATCCAGGTGCGTGCAGGGCCCTCCAACATCAGCAGTAAGTAACGCGCCAGGACTGACTCGCTTGCCCCCAACAAGTCCATTGCTAGCTCATAGCTTTCGACCCACTCCGTAGGCTCTAAATTTGCTGTGTAGTTAGGAACCTTGCGAGGCCCCTTGAAATCTGGGGGTATGCGCGCCTCTCGCAGCGCTGGCACCAAGCAGGGAGTCCCGACCAGGCGGCTCGAAGTACTCTCGGGCCGACCGTCAAGCCGGGTTACCTCGGGCGAACAATGCGCTTCAGGCGGGCTAGCATTTGGCGGCGGGTTAACACGTGCCGGCGTGCTAACGTGCACCGGCGGTTTTCCCTGCGCGCGCATTTTCTTCCTCCCACGCTCACAGAATCCGAGCTGGTCTACCACGTCCTGCGGGATCCTGGGCTGGTGCTACTCCGCCAGCGGTTGGGCGGCCCTCCAGCGGTGCGCGCTGCTGGAGACTGCAGGCGACTCAGGGCGCTGACTCCTAGAGCGGCTCTGATGAGGGGTTGAGTGAAGCCGATGTTGGCTATGCGAGTAGTTGGCTTGCTGCACCACTGCCGTCTTGAGCATTGCAATGGCGTTCCTGGCCTCTGTCTGAATTGGGTCGTCCCCCTCTATCGGAATGGCCGCCAAGTTGTGGGTTGCTGCCAGCACGTTGTCAACCGGGTTGGAGTAATGTCCAATTGGGGTTTGGAAACGGTGAGACGGCGGCTGCTACTGCTGATCTGGTGTACGAAGTCGGGCCGGCTCTCGCTGCTGCACAGGCTGCTGTAGCGGTGGCTCTCTCGGGGGGATAACTCCAGCCCCCGGGTTCGTCGGAGCCAGCAGCGTGGTGAACAGCTGAGTCGGCTCGAGATCAGCCGGAAGCCGGCTCTGACGACGCCTCCGGTGAACGAGCTCTGACTCAGCCTGCCGTCGGCTCAGGTACTGTGTTTCCTCGTCAAGGCGCTGCCTCTCCGCAGCGATCTATGCCTGCTCCTGTATCATGCGGGCGTTCTCTGCGTTGATGTCCTCTTGAATCTTGGCCATCTCCTCGCGACACTTCGTGATCTCTGTGTTACATGCCGCTGCGTTCTCTGCAGTAACCGACTCGGCCAACAGGGTCGCCAGCGTAGTCATCAAGTCCGCGAGTGCCTGAACCCCGGTCTTCTGAGAGCCGGAGGACGAGGCGTCGGCTCCTCCTGAGCCGGCCAGGAGGTTGTTCTGTCCCGCCGTCGGATTGGCCGGGTCTCGCGCTGGATCTTGCCTACCCGCCATGTACACCGCCACAAAGCGAGGCGGATCAGGGCTCTCTAGGAAGACGTCGTCTGTGTGCCCCAGCCCTCCATCATGCAGCGGAAGAATTGACTCAGTTTCCCCCATCAAGGACTCGCCGTCAGACTGTAACAGCGTGTCATCCTGAGACAGGGAGTTCTCCGATAGGGCCACCCCTTGGGTGAAACCCACGAAGACGTGATCATGGCCGGATTGATGCGGGCCGGGTCTCGCCGGGAGCTGACCAACACGGCAAGCTGACTCCATGCCGGCACTGTTCTCCAACCTGGCGGCCGGCTCGCCGACCACGCCGATGAAGGTATGGATCTTGCCGAAGGGGACCTGGTACCCGTACTCGATTGAGTCGGCGTCGGGGCCCCAGTATGAATCGTCGATGTAGAACTTCCCACGGCGGCTCTTGGTCATCATGCCAACCGCATACTTCCCGAACCCTGGAAGGGATCCCGCTAAGAACTCAACTCCACCGTGCGTGAGCCCCACGGTGGGCGCCAACTGTCGTGGTTTTGTCGCGACAGATGTCCTAGTAGAAGGACTTAGAGATAAAGCCATCGCACTAACGTGGAAGCTTAACGGGGTTGAGGGGGAACGAGAAGACGCCGGGTTACCCAGGTTCGGCCCCTCATGGTGGAGGTAAAAGCCTACGTCCTGCTTGTCTATATTGCTGTAGATCTCGATTACAAGGATGCAGATTCGCTAACCTAGCTCTCGAGGGGATTGCAACTTAGTCTTGTTCGTACAGGTGCTCCCCTTTAGATATACAGGTGGAACCCTAAATTACATGAGAGTCCGGGTCGTTCTTTGACCCGCCTCCTATTCTTCCCTACTTGTTCTCCAAGATGGCCATCTTGCCTTCTATCTTCTCGTCAAGCCGGCCCTCTGTTTAAGCCGCCTTATTCTTGCCAGGCCTCGTTAAGCCGGCCCACACAGAGTCTTCGGCCCGCAGCGAGTTGACCCGCTAAGCTCGCCTTATGGCCGGGTTAACACCCTGCCGGGTCTCCGCGCTGGTAAATATCCCGAACACTACTCATGCTCATATTCAATGTTAATTATTCGCAATGCATGACTATGACCGTTGTCGCTCTCTAGTTGGTCGCTTCTCAATCTATTTGCTACCCTTCTCCTGTACTAAGCGGGAATACTGCTTGTGCATCCAAAATCCTTAAACCAAAGTTGTTCCAGATGAGTCCACTATATCTACCTATATGCGGTATTATCCTACCGTTCCAAGTAAATTTGCATGTGCCACCTCTAATCATTCAAATAAGCATCTATTTTGTGTGCCCGTACCGCTCATGGAGCGACAGGGGGCGGTCGATATCTTCCATGCTAAGTGGGTTACTCTCATGACAATGTTTATTCACTTGTCATTGCACGAGAGAGGCTGGTAATTGGGATGCCCAGTCCTATAATGAAAATAAAGAAAAATATAATAAAACAAACTCCCCCGGAAAGATGATTGTTTGGAGGGCACCCGTGAATTTAGCTAGTCATGGCTTGTGTTTGTATGGTTGAGGGGGAGTAAACTTTACCTTTCCGCTTGGGAACCACCTATAATGTGTTTAGCATGGAAGATATCAAAAACTCTTTTATCGTGATGTTGACAGGAAAAACACACCTCTCAAAATGTATTCATCTTTGTTTTAAGCTTCGAGCTCTGGCACCTCTGCAAATCCATGCTTCCCTCTGTGAAGGGCTGATACGTCTCCAACGTATCTATAATTTTTGATTGTTCCATGCTATTATATTATCAATCTTGGATGTTTTTATATACATTTACAGCAATTATATATCATTTTTTGGGACTAACCTATTAACTTAGTGCCCAGTGCCAGTTGCTGTTTTCTGCCTGTTTTTGGTTTTGCAGAATATCAATACCAAACGAAGTCCAAATGCCACGAAACTTTTTGGAGATTTTTTCTGGACATAACCAACACTAGAAGCTTTGGGAGAAGGCCAGAAGCCCCAGGAGGTGGCCACGAGCCACCAGGGCGCGCCTAGGGGGCAGGCGCACCCTGGTGCCTCATGGGCCCACCTCTGCCTATTTTGACCTAATTCCACCACTATAAATTCCCAAAAATCGGGAAACCAACAGAGGAGTCCACGAAATACTTTTTCTGCCGCCGCAAGTTTTTGTTCTTGAGAGATCCCATCTGGAGGCCTTTTTCGGTGCTTCGCCGGAGGGGGATTCGATCACGGAGGGGCTCTACATCAACCTTGCTGCCCTTCTGATGATGCGTGAGTAGTTTACCATAGACCTTCGGGTCCATAGTTAGTAGCTAGATGGCTTCTTCTCTCTTTTTGATCTTCAATACAATGTTCTCCTCGATGTTCTTGGAGTTCTATCCGATGTAATCACTTTTTGCGGTGTGTTTGTTGCGATCCGATGAATTGTGAGTTTATGATCAGATTATCCATGAATATTATTTGAGTCTTCTCTGATCTCTTTTATGCATGATTATTATAGCTTCGTATTTCTTCTCCGATCTATTGATTTGGTTTGGCCAACTAGATTGATTTATCTTGCCATGGGAAGAGGTGCTTTGTAATGGGTTCGATCTTGCGGTGCTCAATCCCAGTGACAGAAAGGGACATGACACGTATGTATCATTGCTATTAAGGGTAAAAAGATGGGGTTTATTCATGCATGAGCTTACTTTGTCAACATCATGTCATCTTGCTTAAGGCGTTACTCCGTTCTTTATGGACTTAATACCCTAGATGCATGCTGGATAGCGGTCGATGTGTGGAGTAATAGTAGTAGATGCAGGCAGGAGTCGGTCTACTTGTCTCGGACGTGATGCCTATATACATGATCATTGCCTTGGATATCATCATGATTATTTGCTTTTCTATCAATTGCCCAACAGTAATTTGTCTACCCACCGTATGCTATTTTCTCGAGAGAAGCCTCTAGTGAAAACTATGGCCCCCGGGTCTATCTAAATCATATATTAAAAACCCTAAAAATACCTTGCTGCACTTTTTCTTTATTTATTTTATTTTGTATTTTTGTATCAATCTATCTATCTATCACATACAATTTAATCTTGCAATTACCGCCGAGGGATTGACAACCCCTTGTTTGCATTGGGTGCAAGGATTTGTTGTTTTGTGTGCAGGTGCTGCTAACGAGGTGTTGCGTGATTCTCCTACTGGATTGATAACCTTGGTTTCATAACTGAGGGAAATACTTATCTCTACTGTACTGCATCTCCCTTCCTCTTAAGGTAATTACCAACGCAGCTCACAAGTAGCAGGAAGAATTTCTGGCGCCGTTGCCGGGGAGACATCATCAACATCTATCAAGTACCTACACATAAAACTTACATCTCCTTGCATTTACTTTATTTGCTTTTGCCTCTCATTTTCATCTCCCCTACTTCTAAAAAGTTTTTACAAAAAGACAAAAATATTTTCCGTTCGTCTTTTTCTTGTTTGCTCCTTTGCTTGCTTGCTCTTATTGCCATGTCAACACACAAGAACAGAAAGTGAAAGCAAAAAATTTAAGATCACTATGGATCCTCATCCACTTGCTAATCTTTTCAAAAGACCCAATTATGATGAACCAATTGCTTGTGAGTTGAGTGCACCAGATTATCTCTATGAAGTTTTGCTTGAAAATCATGAATCAGAAAATTGTGATGAAGCTTTTTATAAAGTGATTCATGATAGCTCCTTGAATGAAAAGCGTGATTGCAATTGCATTAGTATAAATGCTATGAATGTTAATTGCGCTAATGATCATGATTGGGGTGATGATTATGGTGTTTCTTGTGATCTTGAAAATTTATTCGAGCTTCATGATGAATCTATTATTGATAACGATATTGGCAATACTATTAAAAGTTTTATAATACAAAACTTTTATGCATGCGGATCATGAAGATAATATTTTATATGATAGCTATATTGTTGAATTTGATTATGATCCTACATGTAATTATTATGAGAGAAGAAAATATGGTTGTAGAAACTTTTATGTTACTCAATTACCTTTCTTGATATTGAAATTATTAGTGTTTCATTCTTCCTATTTGCATATGTAGATGTTGTTTGCCTTGATAAATTGTTTACTTATAAAATGCCTATGCATAGGAAGTATATTAGACTTAAATGTGTTTTTCACATGCTTCATGATGCTCTCTTTGTGTTTCAATTATTATCTTTCATGAAAGCATCAATAAAATCTGAAGCTTATCTTAATGGCTATAAAGAAAAAAGCTTGTTGGGAGGCAACCCAATGAATAAAATAATTTTTTACATTTTTTTTCTGTTATTTTGTGATTTCATATTTATGCTACTGTTATGATTGTGTTTTTGTGTTTTTAATTAGTGTTTGTACCAAGTAAAGCCTTTAGGATGATTTGGAAGATAGTATAATTGATGCTGTTTGGAAAACAGAAAGTTTTGCGTCCAGTGCTGGAATTTTGGTTCTGTACTCGAGCGTCAGAAAAATCTGAAATTTTTACAGAGTATTGGTATATGAATTTCCCACATTGTCCTAATTGTTCAGAATTTTTGGAGTTACATAAGTATAGCTTTTAAATAGATTGCTACAGACTGTTCTGTTTTTGACAGATTCTGTTTTTGATGCACTACTTGCTTGTTTTGATGAAACTGTGGATTGTATCGGGGGGTATAAGCCATGGAGAAGTTAAAATATAGTAGGTATAATGAAAAAATAAAATATGAATGGGTTTGCAAAAGTACTTAAAGTAGTGATTTATTTTGTTATACTAACGGATCTCACGAAGGTTTTGTTGAGTTTTGTGTGATTGAAGTTTTCAAGTTTTGGGTGAGATCACGATGGATGAAGGAATAAGGAGTAGCAAGAGCCTAAGCTTGGGGATGCCTGAGGCACCCCAAGGTAATATTCAAGGAAGACTCAAGCATCTAAGCTTGGGGATGCCCCGGAAGGCATCCCCTCTTTCTTCTACCAACCATCGGTAATTTTACTCGGAGCTATATTTTTATTCATCACATGATATGAGTTTTGCTTGGAGCGTCGTGTATTATATGAGTCTTTGCTTTGTTTGCTTTTTAGTTTGTCACAATCATCTTTGCTGGACACACCTATTTGAGAGAGCCACACATTCATCATAATTTATTAGAATACTCTATGTGCTTCACTTAAATTTTTTGAGCTAGGCAGTTGCTCTAGTGCTTCACTTAAATCTTTTTGAGCACGGCCGTGATTATATTTTGAAGAAATATTTTAACTCTTGTTCTTCACTTATATTATTTTTGGAGTTGACAAGATTAAAATTTTGAAGAAATAAACTCTCATGCTTCACTTATATTAATTTGAGAGTTGATAAGATTAAAATTTTGAAGAAATAAACTCTCATGCTTCACTTATATTATTTTGAGAGTTGATAAGATGAAAATTTTGAAGAAATATATGCACTCTCATGCTTCACTTATATATTTTTGAGAGTTGATGATAGTAACGGTAATTTTCACAAGATATGAATTTGGTCCCAAAGTGATGAATATTCAAGAGGGATATAATAAAAACTTTCATATAGATCATTGGATATGATAAGTGTGATTCCTTGCAATAGTTTTGCGATATGGAAATGACAATATGTGAGCCATGATAGTTAGTAATTGTGATTTAGTAAGAATATTAGTGTTAAGGTTTGTGATTCCCTATGCATGCACATTAAGTCAATAGTTATGCAAAGAAATTATATCCTACTTATGGTGCATTATTCGGTGTTAGTTATGTTCAATGCATGTTGATGACCATTTTTGCTTTTTGGTTGGTTGCTTCTCAATCTATTTGCTAGCCTTCATTTGTACTAAGCGGAAATACTGCTTGTGCATCCAAATTCCTTAAACCCAAGTTGTGCCAAATGAGTCCACCATATCTACCTATATGCGGTATTCACATGCCATTCCAAGTAAATTTGCGTGTGCCAACTCTAATTTTCAAAATAATTTTTCCGTTTTGTGTGCCTGTACCGCTCATGAAGCGGCAGGGGGTGGCCAATATTTTCCATGCTAGGTGTGTTATTCTCATGATGAGTGTTTATTCACTTGTCATTGCACGAGAGAGTGGCTGGTAATAGGGATGCACAGTCCCACAATGAATCAAAAATAATAACAACAAAATTCCTTGGAAAGTGTTGGTATGGAGGGCACCCATGGATACGGCTAGCCATGGATTGTGAAAGAATGGTGGAAAGTAAATAAACTTTACTTTCTGTTTGGGAACCGCCTATGATGTGTCTAGCATGGAAAATATTGGGAATTCTCGGTCGTTTTCGTTGACAGGAAAACCATGCCTCTCAAAATATTTTTATCTCTCTAATTTAAGCTTTGAGCTCTGGCACAATAGCAAATCTCTGCTTCCCTCTGTGAAGGGCCTATCTATTTACTTTTATGCAATTTTTTATTTTTATTTTGAGTCTCCATCTTCTCTTACAAAGCACCAACTAGAGAGCATTATTGTCATACTTGTGCATTGTGTGTAGCTAATATTGAGTGTGTTTCATGAATTGATCAATGATTGAGCATAATGGGCTAGGGATAACTTTCTTTAGCATTGATATTTTGAAAGACATGGTTGCTTGTTAGTATGCTTGAGTATTTATATCTTCATGTCAAACTATAGACTATTACTTTGAATCATTCTAGTCCAAATGTCCATGCTACAAAGAAAAGAAAAAGTGATGAATATGATAGGCAGCATTCCACATCAAAAATTCTGTTTTTATCATTTACCTACTCGAGGACGAGCAAGAATTAAGCTTGGGGATGCTGATACGTCTCCAACGTATCTATAAGTTTTTATTGTTCCATGTTGCTATATTATCAATCTTGGATGTTTTTATATACATTTACAGCAATTATATATCATTTTTTGGGACTAACCTATTAATTTAGTGCGCAATGCCAGTTGTTGTTTTCAACCTGTTTTTGGTTTTGCAGAATATCAATACCAAACGAAGTCCAAATGCCACGAAACTTTTTGGAGATTTTTTTCTGGACATAACCAACACTAGAAGCTTCGGGAGAAGGCCAGAAGGCCCAGGAGGTGGCCACGAGCCACCAGGGCACGCCTGGGGGGGCAGGCGCGTCCTGGTGCCTCGTGGGCCCAGCTCTGCCTCTTTTAACCTAATTCCACCACTATAAATTCCCAAAAATCGGGAAACCAACAGAGGAGTCCACGAAATACTTTTTCTGCCGCCGCAAGTTTTTGTTCTCGAGAGACCCCATCTGGAGGGCCTTTTTCGGTGCTCCGCCGGAGGGGGATTCGATCACTGAGGGGCTCTACATCAACCTGCTGCCCTTCCGATGATGCGTGAGTAGTTTACCACAGACCTTTGGGTCCATAGTTAGTATCTAGATGGCTTCTTCTCTCTTTTTGATCTTCAATACAATGTTCTCCTCGATGTTCTTGGAGTTCTACCCGATGTAATCACTTTTTGCGGTGTGTTTGTTGGGATCCGATGAATTGTGAGTCTATGATCAGATTATCCATGAATATTATTTGAGTCTTCTCTGATCTCTTTTATGCATGATTATTATAGCTTTGTATTTCTTCTCCGATCTATTGATTTGGTTTGGCCAACTAGATTGATTTATCTTGCCATGGGAAGAGGTGCTTTGTAATGGGTTCGATCTTGCGGTGCTCAATCCCAGTGATAGAAAGGGACATGACATGTATGTATCGTTGCTATTCAGGGTAAAAAGATGGGGTTTATTCATGCGTGAGCTTACTTTGTCTACATCATGTCATCTTGCTTAAGGCGTTACTCCGTTCTTTATGGACTTAATACACTAGATGCATGCTAGATAGCGGTCGATGTGTGGAGTAATAGTAGTAGATGCAGGCAGGAGTCGGTCTACTTGTCTCGGACGTGATGCCTATATGTGGGATCGAGGAGATAGGTCTAGAGGGGGGGGGGTGAAAAGACTCCTAACCGGCCAAAGGTGCAGTTTTTAATTTCTCTTGGAATTTAGGCAGATTTTGGCACAAATTAAGATCACTCCAATACTTTCTACACATGCATATCTAGAGATTGAGCAGCGGAAATAGTAAAGTATGCAAGAGTGCTGAAAGTAAAGGGGTAGAGTATGGAAGATCAAACGCAATGAAGACACGGTGGTTTTTGGCGTGGTTCCGATAGGTGGTGCTATCGTACGTCCACGTTGATGGAGACTTCAACCCACGATGGGTAACGGCTGCGCGAGTCCACGGATAGCTCCACCCACGAAGGGTACACGAAGAAGCAACCTTGTCTATTCCACCATGGCTTACGTCCACGAAGGACTAGCCTCACTCGGGGTAGATCTTCACGAAGTAGGCGATCTCCTTGCCCTTACAAACTCCTTGGTTCAACTCCACATCATGTTGGAGGCTCCCAAGTGACACCTAACCAATCTAGGAGACACCACTCTCCAAAAGGTAATAGATGGTGTGTTGTTGATGAACTCCTTGCTCTTGTGCTTCAAATGATAGTCTTCCCAGCACTCAAACAACTCCTCACAGATTTGGCTATGGTGGAAGAGGGATTTGAGTGGAAAGCAACTTGGGAAAGGCTAGAGATCAAGGTTCAAATGGTAGGAATGGAATGGGTTGATCTCAACACATGAGTAGGTGGTTCTCTCTCAGAAAATGTATGGTGGAAGTGTAGGCACGTTCTGATGGCTCTCCTTACTGAGAAGGATGTGGTGGAGGGGTATATATAGCCTCCACACAAAATCCAACCGTTACACACTTTTGACCCAACTCGGTGGCACCGAAACGATAATCTCGGTAGCACCGAACTGTGTAAAAGATATGAACTTTAGGAATCTCGGTGGGACCGATACGAACAACTCGGATGGACCGAAGTGCAATGGCTAGGGCAAACCTCATCTCGGTGGCACCGATTGCATCAACTCGGTAGGACCGAAGTGAAGCAATAAGGCAATAGAGAGTTGGCAAGCCATCTCGGTGAGACCGAAGTAAGTCCAAACGATTACAGAGAGTTGGCAAGGCCATCTCGGTGGGACCGAGATCCATTTCGGTGGATCCGATTTGTTAGGGTTTTGGCAGTGGCTAAGTCTTGGATGAACTCGGTGGGGCCGGATAGGAAATATCGGTGGGGCCGAGTTGGAATGTAGGTTTAGAACATATTTGGTTAGAGAGAGTGGTTGAGGGTTTAGGAGTACTGTCACTAAGCAGTTGAGCAAAAAGACCATTAAGCAACACCTCATCCCCTTTTAATAGTATTGGCTTTCCTATGGACTCAATGTGATCTTGGATCACTAAACCAAAAATGTAGAGTCTTGATCTTTTGCCAATCCTTGTCCTTAGCATTTTGAAGGGGTTCCACGTCCTCTTGTCCCTGCCACGCCACTATTGAACTTGTCTGAAATTCACTAGATAAAAGCATTAGTCAAACAACATGTATGTTGGCATAAATTACCAAAACCACCAAGGGAGCAAATGTGCTTTCAATCTCCCCCTTTTTGGTAATCGATGACAACATACATCAAAGCTTCAAATACAGATATAGCAGAGGTATGTATGAAAGCTTTGAGGCAAACATGTAACATGTATGAGCTCCCCTGAACTCCCCCTGAAGATGTGCATATAGAATGATGATATCACATGGGAGATATACATGCAACATGTATCTCGGCTATATGCATCAGAGCCATATATATAGCATTTAGGTATCCACGTGTCCATGATTGTCTTCTTGCAAACAATATATACTAGCAAGACGTCAATCATGCACATGAGTGTGATGCATATACTTACCTTGAAGTTCTTGATCAAGTACCTGAAGAAATACACTTAAGAAAACAAGGTTAGATAACACAAGATAATTTCTTCAAGAAAAGACACAAGATCAACAAGAAACCAAGATTGGGATGACATGTAGAAGCTAGTATCACTAGGTGAATACTTTCTTTGAAGCAGACATGTCCCCAAAAGAAATTGTTGTCTCTCCTTAAAGAACTTCCTCTCCCCTTGAATCTAACATTGGATATTGGGAGTAGGTAAGGTGAGAAAACTAGAACAGCCAAAGAACAAACTAATCATGTTTCTCACCTCTTAGAAACATGTAACATTCTCTCCTCTTGTAAGGTGCATCTCTTTGTAGTGATAAGCTTTGATGTATTCCTCTCTCCCCCTTTGACATCAATTTCCAAGAAGGGACTTCAAGGTTATTGAATAAGTGGGTTTGGTCCTTGAGAAACACATCTAGATGCAAGTAGAGGATAAGAATCATTGAGTGGAGCTGGAGCAGAAAATCTCATGAGAAATTTGACAGAAAATTCATTAGGGCAGCCAAAATCGGTGACACCGAGTTGAGTCAATTCGGTGGGACCGAGTTTGATGCAATGGAACTTTTTGTTAACTCAGCTCACTAGGCAATGGAATTCTCACAAGGATTTGCAATGAATTAACTGCGAAAATAGCGAAAAGAAAATAAACACAGAAAAGAAGCAAAGCAACATCTAGATGAAGTTTTTTTTTGAAAAAGAAACACTCTAGCAAGAAGAGAACAAACAAAAGAGACAAAAGAGAACTTCATCTAGATTGGTCGGTGACTAGGTCACCTATGTTAGAGTATATTGACTTAGGAGTCAAGTGAGAACACTTGATCATAGGTCATACTC
Source organism: Elymus sibiricus (assembly GCA_039707655.1). NCBI lineage: Eukaryota > Viridiplantae > Streptophyta > Magnoliopsida > Poales > Poaceae > Elymus > Elymus sibiricus. The sequence continues at coordinate 200,307,103 of CM077674.1, read as the reverse complement.
ATCGTTTAAGCTCAAAATGGGGTTGCCATTTTTCTTTTAAGCATTTTAATGTATTCACATCTTGTTGAGTTGCTTTAGCTCATGTCTTTGAGTAAAGCTTCTCTAAGATGCGAGCACTTAAATTGGGATTTTGTGGTGATGTCCATCATGTAGTTGAACTTGATGTAGATGCTCATGAGTTGAAGTTGGGAGCGATCCTATCTTTTGTAGTTCATCTTCCTACATGGGTTAGCTTTGCAAGGAACAACTTGTATATCCAAAATGACAAGAATGAAGCATAACTCAAAACTTTATCAAAGGATATGTTTAGGTTGTCTTGTTCCTTGTTCCACCATCAATTGTCGATACTTGAGTTATACAAGATTGCTTATGATAAGAGTGAGACACAATCTTGTGGCATGAAGCTTGTCCAAGTACCTACAAAAGGTTAGATACGATATAAGGGAGCAAAATATCCAAGATATAAGATGATCATGAAAGGTATCATGGACTAGTCAAGAATGCTCATGCCCTTGTATGCATCCACATGAACCTCTAGTTCATGTTTGAAGCATCAATGATGTTTAACTCACTTCTCAAGTGACAAAACACTTTCTTATCAAGGGGTTTGGTAAAGATGTCAGCCAATTGTTTGTCGGTACGAACATGTTTAAGGTCAATATCACCTTTCTCAACATGATCTCGAATAAAATGGTGACGAACCTCAATATGCTTAGTTCGAGAATGTTGCACGGGATTGTGTGCGATCTTAATAGCACTCTCATTGTCACATAGTAATGGTACATGTCTCACATGCACACCATAGTCTTTAAGAGTTTGTGTCATCCATAGTAATTGAGCACAACATGATCCCGCGGCAATGTATTCCGCTTCGGCAGTAGATAGAGATACAGAATTTTGTTTCTTGGAGGACCAAGACACAAGAGATCTACCAAGAAATTGACATGTACCCGAAGTGGATTTTTTGTCAACCTTGTCTCCGGTATAGTCCAAATCGGAGTAGCCAACAAGATTGAAAGAAGATCCTTTGGGGTACCATATGCCAAAGTTTGGTGTATGTATCAAGTATCTCACAATTCTTTTCACCGCCTTAAGATGACACTCTTTTGGTGCCGCTTGGTATCGTGCACACATGCACACACTTAGCATAATGTCGGGACGGGAGGCACATAGATATAGTAATGAACCAATCATAGATCGATAAACCTTTTGATCAACAGGTTTGCCATCCTTGGCCAAGTCAAGATGTCCACTCGTGGGCATAGGAGTTTTCATACCTTTACTCTCTTGCATGTTGAACTTCTTGAATAAGTCCTTGGTATACTTTGTTTGAGAGACAAAGGTACCTTACCTAGTTTGCTTGATTTGCAAACCAAGAAAGAATTTGAGTTCACACATCATAGACATCTTGAACTTTTCGGACATCAACCTTCCAAACTTTTCACTAAAATAGGGGTTAGTAGATCCAAACATAATATCATCAACATAAATTTGGCATACAAATAATTCTCCATTAACCCTCTTAGTGAACAAGGTTGAATCAATCTTCCCAATCTCAAAACCTTTTTCAAGAAGAAACTTTGTCAAGCATTTGTACCAAGCTCTAGGGGCTTGTTTAAGACCATAAAGAGCTTTACAAAGTTTGTACACATGATTAGGTTTCTTGGGATTCTCAAAGCCGGGAGGTTGTTTAACATACACTTCCTCCTCAATTTCACCATTTAAGAAGGCACTTTTAATATCCATTTGGTAAAGAGTGATATCATGGTGATTGGCATAAGCAAGTAAAATTCGAATGGATTCAAGTTTTGCAACGGGGGCATAGGTCTCACCATAGTCCATACCTTCGACTTGTGTGTAACCTTGTGCTACGAGACGAGCCTTGTTGCGTACAACTTGTCCATCTTCATCTTGCTTATTCCGAAACACCCATTTGGTTCCAATGATGTTTTGCTCTTCCTTAGGCTTCTTGACCAATGTCCAAACTTGGTTCCTCTCAAAGTTGTGTAGCTCTTCGTGCATTGCATTCACCCAATCGGTGTCCTTGAGAGCATCTTCTACCTTCAAGGGTTCAACACTAGAGATAAATGAGTAATGCTCACAAAATTTAGCTAAGCGAGATTTAGAGCGAGTGATTCTCCCGGATTGGATATCTCCAAGTATTTGTTCGACGGGATGATCCTTGTCGATTCTTGCTCTAACTCGAGGTAGCTTTTTCTTGGGTTGTGGTGAGGCTTCCTCATCATCATCATCTTCTTCGTTGATGTTGTCGTTGTTCGCTTGTGGAGGTGGAGAAGGAGGTTGAGGTGGATCATCTTGTTGCACTTCCTCATTCCCATCATCTTGACGTGTTCCACTTGTGGATGCCTCCATATCAACTTGTCGTTCACCTTGATGTGAAGTTGGGGCTTCCACTTGAATAGACGAGGTACTCTCCTTTACTTCCATGGGGCGAAGCTTGCCAATGGGCAAGTCTTTGATTGCTTCCGATGGTTCTGGATCTCCTACATCAAGTGGTAATTATTCGACTTGCGAGCCGTTAGTCTCATCAAACTTCACATCTACTGTGTCTTCAACTTTTCGAGTGAAGTTGTTGTAGACACGGTAAGTGTGAGAGTTCGATCCATAACCAAGTAGGAAACCTTCATGAGATTTAGGAGCAAATTTTGAACGACGATGCTTATCAAGAATGTAACATTTTGAGCCAAATACTCGAAAGTATCCAACTTGTGGTTTGTTACCGGTGAGCAGTTCATACACCGTTTTACCAAGAAGCTTGTGAAGGTAAAGTCGATTTGTTGCATGACAAGTTGTTTGAACCGCTTTCGCCCAAAAATGTCTTGGTGTCTTGTATTCATCAAGCATTGTTCTTGCCATCTCAATAAGTGTCCGGTTCTTCCTCTCAACAACTCCATTTTGTTAAGGTGTGTACGTAGCCGAGAACTCATGTGAAATACCCTCCTCATCCAGAAAGGTGTCCACATTGGTGTTCTTGAACTCCGTTCCATTGTCACTCCGAACCTTCTTGATCTTAACTTCAAATTGATTTTGAGCCTTTCTTGCGAAGTTCTTGAAGATCTTTTGTACCTGCGATTTGTCATCAAGAAAGAACACCCACGTAAATCTGGAAAAATCATCAACAATGACCAAACCGAAAGAGTTACCACCAAGACTCTTATAGGAGTTGGGACCAAAAGGATCCATATGAAGTAGCTCGAGTGGTCTCCTCGTGGTCATAATGTTCTTCACGGGATGGCTTCCTCCAACTTGTTTTCCTGCTTGGCAAGCACTACAAAGTCGATCTTTGTCAAATATAACATCTTTCACTCCAAGAATGTGATCTCCTTTAACAAGTTTATCAAGGTTACGCATACCAACATGTCCAAGTCTTCTATGCCATAACCAACCTTTAGAAGATTTAGCTATTAAACAAGTACGAGGTTGAGCTCTCTTAGTGAAATCAACAATGTATAAATCACCTCTACGAATGCCGGTAAATACCATATTATGATTATCTTGGCGAAACACTTGGCAATCTACTTTGGTAAATAGAACATTAAAACCAAAATCGGCTAGTCTAGATACGGAAAGAAGATTGTAACCAAGCGATTCAACAAGCATAACATTTTGTATGGAGCTATCATTGGATATGGCCACCTTACCAAGGCCAAGTACCTTACCCTTGGAGTTGTCTCCAAAAGTCACATACTTGCGTGGACCATCATTTTTAGCAAGCTCACGAAACATGTCTCTATCTCCGGTCATGTGATCGGTACAACCGCTGTCAAGAATCCACTCTTTTCCTCCGGCCATATAATCTCGAAGATTTGCCATAAGACTGAGATTCCTCATGGTCTTCTCAAATTCAATATCAAAGTCTTTGTCTTCATCATAATAGCCATGCTCAACATCATCATAATCATGCATGTGATCCTCACAAAGGGCAACAGATTCATTAGTTTCATGATCATGACAATGTTCAAGTTTATGGATTCTAATAGTTTCCATGATAATATTGCTAATAGTTCTAACATCTCCTTTGGCACGCATGAGATCACGAAGGTCAAACAAGCAATCATCAAACTTAGGATCACTAGGACTCATCTTGTGAAAGGCAACAACCTTATGAAGAATCTTATCGAGACTTTATAAGGAGTAATCAGGATATCGCTTTTCTAAATCATGCCATAGAGTATAAGCACATGCAAAGTTTCGCATACAGCCAAGCACAACCTTAGGTAATCCTCTAATGATAAGATTGACGGTTCTAAGATTACGAAGCATGTCAATTTCCTCTTCATGGGTAGGATGCAAGGGATCAATAGGGGGCACATAGGATTATGAATATACTTGCTCAAGTTAAATTCATCAAAGATATCAAGCATTTCATCCTTCCAAAAGTTGAAATACTCCCCATCAAGAATAGGCACTCTACGTCTAAGACTCCCCAACGTAGACACATCCATCTCCCTCCAATGGTGATGAAACCAAGGCAATGGAGACCAAGGCTCTGATACCAATTGTCGGATCGAGGATATAGGTCTAGAGGGGGGTGAATAGACTCCAAACCAGCCAAAGGTGCAGTTTTTAATTTCTCTTGGAATTTATGCAGATTTTGGCACAAATTAAGATCACTCCAATACTTTCTACAAATACATATCTAGAGATTGAGCAGCGGAAATAGTAAAGCATGCAAGAGTGCGGAAAGTAAAGGGGTAGAGTATGGAAGATCAAACGCAATGAAGACACGGTGGCTTTTGGCGTGGTTCCGATAGGTGGTGCTATCGTACGTCCACGTTGATGGAGACTTCAACCCACGAAGGGTAACGGTTGCGCGAGTCCACGGAGGGCTCCACCCACGAAGGGTCCACGAAGAAGCAACCTTGTCTATTCCACCATGGCTTACGTCCACGAAGGACTAGCCTCACTCGGGGTAGATCTTCACGAAGTAGGCGATCTCCTTGCCCTTACAAACTCCTTGGTTCAACTCCACATCATGTTGGAGGCTCCCAAGTGACACCTAACCAATCTAGGAGACACCACTCTCCAAAAGGTAATAGACGGTGTGTTGTTGATGAACTCCTTGCTCTTGTGCTTCAAATGATAGTCTTCCCAGCACTCAAACAACTCCTCACAGATTTGGCTATGGTGGAAGAGGGATTTGAGTGGAAAGCAACTTGGGAAAGGCTAGAGATCAAGGTTCAAATGGTAGGAATGGAATGGGTTGATCTCAACACATGAGTAGGTGGTTCTCTCTCAGAAAATGTATGGTGGAAGTGTAGGCACGTTCTGATGGCTCTCCTTACTGAGAAGGATGTGGTGGAGGGGTATATATAGCCTCCACACAAAATCCAACCGTTACACACTTTTGACCCAACTCGGTGGCACCGAAACGATAATCTCGGTAGCACCGAACTGTGTAAAAGATATGAACTTTAGGAATCTCGGTGGGACCGATACGAACAACTCGGATGGACCGAAGTGCAATGGCTAGGGCAAACCTCATCTCGGTGGCACCGATTGCATCAACTCGGTAGGACCGAAGTGAAGCAATAAGGCAATAGAGAGTTGGCAAGCCATCTCGGTGAGACCGATTTGCAAAACTCGGTGAGACCAAAGTAAGTCAATAGAGAGTTGGCAAGCCATCTCGGTGAGATTGATTTGCATAAATTACCAAAACCACCAAGGGAGCAAATTTGCTTTCACTATATACATGATTATTGTCTTGGATATCGTCATGATTATTTACTTTTCTATCAATTGCCCAACAGTAATTTGTCTACCCACTGTATGCTATTTTCTCGAGAGAAGCCTCTAGTGAAAACTATGGTCCCAGGTCTATCTAAATCATATATTAAAAACCCTAAAAATACCTTGCTGCACTTTTTCTTTATTTATTTTATTTTGTATTTTTGTATGAATCTATCTATCTATCACATACAATTTAATCTTGCAATTACCGCCGAGGGATTGACAACCCCTTGTTCGCGTTGGGTGCAAGGATTTGTTGTTTTGTGTGCAGGTGCTGCTAACGAGGTGTTGCGTGATTCTCCTACTGGATTGATAACCTTGGTTTCATAACTGAGGGAAATACTTATCTCTACTGTACTGCATCTCCCTTCCTCTTCAGGGAATTACCAACGCAGCTCACAAGTAGAAAGGGCCTATCTATTTATTTCTATGTTATTTACTTTTACTGTTGAGTCATCACCTTCTCATTCAAGCACCAGTCCTCAGAGCGCTATTGTCATTTTTATGCATTGAGTATAGTTAATGTTGGGTGTGACCATGATTGGATATCTTCTACCCTGAATTACAATGTTTAGTCACTACTTGAACCTCAGAGGTGCTCTGCATTTATGTTTTGCGGTCTCAGAAAGGGCTAGCGAGATACCATGTTATCATATTATATCATGATTGTTTTGAAAAATTGTTGGCATCCAAGATATCTTATTATTGCTCGCTAGTTGGTTATGTTATTGTCATGAGTAAATGTGAGACCTAAGTGTTATCATTCATATGGTTAGTTCATAATCTCTGCTGAAAACTTGGATGCTAGTTAAGAATATATACTGTCGTGGTTTTGACACGGCAGATGCCCTTGTGAAAGGACTTGGGGGTGAGGCCATCGCACAAGTGTGGAAGCTCAACGGGGTTGATCGGGAACGGGAAAACGCCGGGTTACCCAGGTACGGCCCCTCACGGTGGAGGTAAAAGCCTATGTCCTGCTTGATTATATTGTTGTGGTTCTCGATTACAAGGATGTGGATTCGCTAACCTAGCTTTCGAGAGATCGCAACTTAGTCTTTTTTACCTAGGGGCTCCCCCTTATATACACAGGTCGAACCCTAGGTTTACATGAGAGTCTGGGTCGTCATCCTGACCCGGCTCCTATTCTAAGTACTTGATCTCCAAGGCAACTCTGAGGCCAAGTATCTTTTCCTTGAGCCGGCCCACAACCTAAGCCGGCCCTTCCTGCTAAGCCTCCATCAAGCCGGCCCGTCAAGGACCCTTCAACCCTGAAGTGAGATGACCCACTTAGTCTGCTCTATAGCCGGGTTATCACCTACCTGTCGGAAGTCGGGCTCCGGGGACCCAAAGGTTCGAACACTGGGGTGAGCTCGTTCTACCACTTCGTCTCCTACCACGGCTAAGTGATGGCGAGGCTACAGCGAGAGCGCGCTAGCGAGGGATGGACCGTGGACTCAGCGGTTTACCCAAGTTCGGGCCACCTTGCGGTGTAAGACCCTACTCCTGCTTGGTTGGTATTGCTCTGGTGCGAGAGAGAGAGAGTACAAGGTCGAGGGCGATGGGAACCGGGGATCGTTTGTAATGGCTGCTCTGCCCCCCTTATACCCGCATCGGTCCTCTTCCCCCTTGAAACTTAGGCGGGAAGGGCTGCCACACTTGGCGGGTTTTGAAAGGGGACAGGCGCTCAGGCTATCCTGACTAAAGGCGGTCTTCACCTGCCAAAGCGTGATCCATGACGTGCCGGTGGGCTCGGTGATGACCTCCGCCCTGCGCGCCCACCGTATTGGTCTTCCTTCACCGATCGGGCAACCTTTGGGGTTGCTTTGGGGAGTAGATATCTGGCCCTGCTCTCTTAACACAAAAGAGGAAACCATCTTCATCCGCGCCTGCTGGCGCGGCCTCTGTCGCCGCTCGTCGCTGCGAGCGTCACCCACGTGATGGGTCCCAGACCGCGAGGCTCTGCTGAACGGCCTTCGTCTCGTGCGTCCTCGGGAGGCCACCTCAGGAGGTCGCCTCACGATAGGACCTCGCGAGGCCGCTGGTGGAGGTGCTGAGCCTCGCTCGCCCGCTCCCTGAGGAGGGGGCCTCGGGAGGCCAAGCCCTCATGAGGAGCCTTGGTGAGGTGCTTGGTGATGATGGCCTGCTGGGCCCACGCCAGGCGTTGCGCCCTGGGCCAAAGGCAGACGGGCCTGGATACCCCAGGTTCCATGGGCCCGACAGTAGCCCCCGGGCCCACGGCGCGCACATTCCTGCCTACAGGGGGGCGAAATGGCGCAGGCCCTAACCGCCTGCGGGCAGGCGCGACGCGTGATGCACGATGTGACTGGGGATGCCTCAACTTCTCCCACGACGTCTCGGTAACCGCCCGCGCTAACATAGAGTCCGCCGCGGGCGACGCGAGACCATCATTGCCTTCCTTACCGCCTCCCTGTTGCTTCAATTCCCAATTCCGGAGAAGGCAGAGCGACGAGGGGAGCTCCGCGCCGAGTGCAAAGAGGGAGAGGGGAGAGCTGAAGTCCTCCACCCATCTTCTCCTTCCTCCTGCTTCCTCTGTCGTCTTGCAAGAGCCGCCACGAAAATGGCGAGAGGGAGAGGGCGTGGCCATGCTTCTGCTGCTACATCCCAGGTTCCGCCCCGGGGGCGCGGGCACTCCTCGACGGCTGCCGGCGCCGGGCCCAGCAGTCGCGGGAGGGGCGCCGCTCGCGGGCGCGGAGGGCGAGGCGCGCGGGGCTACGGCGGCCGCGGTGGGGTAACCGCGCTACCTCCTCAGGCGGGGAGCCACTCGGCGGAGGCGGCGCACGAGTTCATCGTGAACATGCACCGCAGCCCCTGCACCTGGCTCCGGCTTCCAGACTCCTTCGCCGTGGCGATGGTGGAGCGCGCGCCCTTGGGCTTGTGGGTGCAGGCCAACGGCTGCTGCAACGGCCCCTCCTGGGTGGCGACGGAGCTCACTCCTTCGGGCTTCATGTTCTTGAGGCAGGGGTGGAAGTCGTTCGCCCTCGCCCGCGGCCTGAAGCGGGGGCACGTCCTCCAATTCAAGTACGACGGGGCCGCCACACTATTCGTGAAGATCTTCGGGCTCTCTGGCAGCCGCCTGGAGTGCTGCGCGGAGAGCGAGGACGGCAGCTACAGCGGCTCCTCCAGCGAGGACGACAGTTCCAGCGGTGCCGCCTCCGTTTGGGGTGGGAACGACGGCGACTCCCCCCGCGTCAAGAGCGAGAACTAGGACTCCGACTAGGCACGGGCGGCAACGACTCCAGAGCCGGGACACCGCGCGCACGGTGACGGAGCCGCGCTCACCCGCAGCGCCTTCTTGGGAACGCGCGTGGCGCCTGCGCTGGAATCTTGGGGGAGACAGCGCCTCGCCTAGGCCCTTTCTTTTTTTTATTTTCCTACATTGAACCGATGTAGCCCCGCGGGGTCGTGAAAACAGTATCTTCTATGCTCAGCTTAATGCTTTTGTGATTCGGGATGTATGCATTCCCTCCCGAAGTCCTCTCGTGAGGCTGGGTTTTTTTTCTTTGTTCGCCTCAGCGCTCTACGCCGTCAGGACCCAGCCCCTGAGCAGGCCTCGGCCGTCGCTGGTATGTCCGGTTGCGATGCTAGGACAAAGCCAGGAGGTGAGGGGCACCGGGAGCTAGTGAGGTCTCCTGAGGCGCGATGCTCAGGGAGCCCCCCTTTGGCGTGCAAGCGGCTTACGCAGAAGGAAAAACGCTAGCACCCAGCGGGATCGCGAGGGGAGAGAGCTTGAGTGACGACAAGGGCATCTCACGAGGTAGTTAGACTTAGCTTTTGGCGGAGAGCGGTGTCGGGCGAGCCACAGCTCGTGAGGAGTTCACACAGCTCGCGAGGCGTGCTCATGAGGCTCGGCGTTCGAAGTGTCTTCGTCTCGCGAGGCCGGCTCGCGAGAGGCCGCCTGCGAGGTCCTCGCGCTGCTCGCCTCCTGAGGGGTTGCATGTCGACAAATTCACGATGGGGGGAGCGGCACGTGCTTGCTAACTCGCCCGTGGCCGTTGCGTGAGGAGATAAGGCACCAAGGACCTTGGTGAGGTGGCGTGCACGGGAGCAGGCCCGCGAGCCAGAGCTCAGTCACTTGGATTTGATGGCACTGCGGGGACGGACCCAAGCATAGACACCGTGCCTAGCCCCCGCTCATGGAATCGGCCAGGGGAGGGATCGCGAGCGTGTGGTGCTCTCCGGTCGGCATCGAACTTAATAGGCAAATAAGCAGGTAACATAACTCATCAAGGTAAAATCAGGGAAATTCGTTACGCAACCAAAAGGATAGGGGCTAGGCTGCCGCGTCCGGCACGGATCAGCTCGAGGTTGGTGCAGCCTGTGGGGCGCCCTCAGTTAATTGTTCCGCCAGCGCGGAGCATGGGGCTTCCACAAGGGTGTGGGTATGGTCGCGGGTCGACCGTTCCACCAGCGCGGAGCATGGGGCTTCCACAAGGGTGTGGGTATGGTCGCGGGTCGACCGTTCCGCCAGCGCGGAGCATGGGGCTTCCACTTGGGCGTGGGCGGGAGCTCTCGTGGGCCCATCAGGCGAACGCAATGAGAGGCTCCGGGGCGTGTACAGCCCCATTTCGTTCGTATGCGTGAGGGTCACGGGTAGAACTTGTGGAGGTGTTGGATGTTCCAGGCGTTAGGCACAGGAACTCCGTCCTCCGTCTCCTGCCGGGCTGAGCCGGGCCTGGAGACATGAGTAACCCTGAAAGGGCCTTCCCACATAGGTGAGAGTTTGTGAGGCCCGTCTCTGGAGAGGATTCTGCGTAGGACGAGGTCGCCGACCTCGAGAGTACGAGGGCGGATGATGCGGCTGTGGTAGCGACGCAGGGCCTGCTGGTACCTCGCGGCATGAAGGGCGGCCTGATGGCGGCCCTCCTCGAGGAGCAGCAGATCGATCTCCCGCGAGCCCTCCTGACGCGCCTCGTCGAAGGCAAGGACTCGCGGGGAGCCATGCTTAAGCTCCAATGGGAGGACCGCCTCAGCGCCGTAGATGAGGAAGAAGGGTGTCTCGCCGGTAGGCTTGCTTGCTGTCGTGCGGATGGACCACAGCACGGACTCTAGCTCGTCGAGCCAGCCCTTGCCGCAAGCGTCGAGTTTCATCTTGAAGCTCCTTGTTTTGAGGCCCTTGAGGACCTCGGCGTTGGCATGCTCGGCCTGACCATTGCTTCGCGGGTGTGCCACCGAGGCGTAGCAGATCTGCGTACCGAGGCTGGCGCAGTAGGACTTGAAGAGGCCGCTTGTGAACTGGGAGCCATTGTCAGTGATGATACGGTTGGGAACCCCAAAGCAGCTCACGAGGCCCTTGATGAACTTGACGGCGGTGCCTGCCGGGATGCTGCGCATCGGCTCGACTTCTGCCCACTTGGTGAACTTGTCGATGGCGACATAGAGATAGCGGTAGCCGCCAGCCGCGCGAGGGAAGGGCCCCAGGATATCCAGCCCCCAGACCGTGAAGGGCCATGAGAGGGGAATCGTCTGGAGGCCCTGCGCCGGCTGGTGGATCTGCTTGGCGTGGAATTGGCAGGCCTCGCAAGCTTGGACTTGCGTGGTAGCGTCACGCAGCGCAGTGGGCCAGTAGAAGCCACTGCGGAAAACCTTGCCGACGAGGGTGCGTGACGAGGAGTGGTGGCCGCAGTCCCCTTCATGGATATCAGCTAGCAACTCGCGCCCTTGCTCTTCAGAGATGCACCGCAGCGAGACGCCATTTGGGCGCCTGCGGTACAGCTCGCCATCTTGCAGGCAGTAAGCGGAAGAGGTCTGTGCCGATGGTGAAGGCAGGGCCGGAGCCGCTGCCGTCCACCGACACCTTCTTCGTCTCGGCGCGGTCCTGAGAGAATAGCTACTTCTTCTTTGCGGGCGCGGCCTCAGGAGGCTCGGTCGCGTCCTCGTCGGCCGGGTGCGTGACCACGGAGGCCTTGTAGGCACGCTTGAGGGTGCTGGCCGCGTCCTTCTCGTCACAGGTGACTGTGATGATGCCGCTGCAGCCGGGCATCTTGAGGACGTTGTAGGCGTGATGGGTGGCCGCCATGAACTTGGTGAGAGCTGGGTAGCCCAAGATGGTGTTGTAAGGCAGGCCGATGTGCGCGACGTCGAAGTCGATGAGCTCGGTGTGATAGTTCTTGCGGGTGCCGAAGGTGACGGGGAGGCACACTTGCCCTAGAGGGATGGTGGAGCCATCGGTCACTCCGGAGAAGGGCCTGGTCGGCATCTGCTGGTCGTAGGGCACCTGGAGCGTCTCGAAGGTCTCGAAGGAGATCACATTGAGGCCGGCGCCCCCTTCAATGAGGGTCTTGGTGACCGCAACGTTGCTGACGGTGGGGGTGCACAGCATGGAGAGCGCGCCTGCGGAGGCCGTGGATTTGGGGTGGTCCTTGGAGTCGAAGGTGATGGCGTACTGCGACCACTTGAGGGGTCGCACGGGCTCGGGCCTTGGGAGGGCGGCATACACCTCGCGAGAGAGCTGCTTGAAGTGGCGGATGGATGCGGGGGCTTGGGACCCGCCAAGGATGCAGGCGACCGCGCGAGGCTCCTGGTAGCCCCGAGCACCCTCATCAGGCCGGATGATGTCGCTCCTTCGTGGTGGCGGCGGCAGCGATGGAAGAGCAGCATTGCCCTGAGGGTCGGCCTCACGAGGTTGGTCGCGCCAGATGGCCTCACGAGGCTGGTCGCGCCAACCCTGGCGGAAGTTGCCACTGCCGTTGCAGCTGTCCCAACGGTTGCTGCCGCGGCCACCTCCACGGCCGGCGCCGCGGCCATTGCGGTCGTCTCGGCGGCTTTGGCGTTCGTCGCGGAGCAGCTTGAGCTCCTGACAGTCTTCGGTGCTATGGGAGCGCATGTTGTGGAAGGCGCAGAGCGGCCGACTGTCCTTCCTGGGCTCGTCGCGGTCATGGCCGCGCTTCTGCTCGGGCTCCGCCGCGAGCACAGCCGGGCCCTTGCGCTTGACGTCCTTGCTCTTGGCCTTGGCGGCGTCGAGCGCCGCGCCGGGGTCGTTGTGGATGAAGAGGCGGCCTTCCTCAGCCTTGGCACACTTGTCGGCGAGATCGAGCAGCTCTGCCATGGAGTCGAGCTCACCGTTGATGGCGAGCTTCTCGCGCATCTTGACGTGCATGACGCCGGTGGAGAATGCAGAGATGACGGCCGCGTCGGAGGCGTGCGGGATCTTGTTGCGCACCTGGCTGAAGCGCTGGATGTACTTGCAGAGGGTTTCGTCCAGGCGCTGCCGCACATGCCGCAGGTCATTGATGGTGAGGGAGCGGTCCTGTGTGCCCTTGAAGTTGGCGACAAACTGGCTGCAGAGCTCGGCCCATGAGGAGATGGACGCCTCGGGGAGATTAGTGAGCCAGGAGCGCGGGCCGTCCTTGAGGGCCATGTGAAACTAGTTTGCCATGACCTTGTCGTCGCCGTTCGCCGCCTCGATGCTCAGCACGTAGAGCTGAAGGAACTCTGTGCGGTTGGGGGTGCCGTCATAGCGCGGAGGCAGCTCCGGCTTGAACTTCGCGGGCCAAACCACGCGACGCAGCTCGCGAGTGAAGGTGCGGCAGCCCACGCCGCTTGAGGGGACGCCGCCAGCGAGGGCGGCGCGGTTTTGACGCCTAGCCGCCGCGACGTCTTGAAAGGCCTGGTACTGGCGCCGGCGCTGCCGCTCGAGGAGCACACATGCATCAGGGGGCGCGCGGCGAATGATCTGGTAGCTGGCCTCGTCTCGGTCCGGCGAGGACGCGCTGCTGGACGGCTCACGAGCCTGCGCGCCGCGCTGAGGCCCGCCGTGCTCGTCACGCAGAGGAGGCGGCGAGGGAGCACCGTGCGCCAGGTCCCCAGCGCGAGACGGCGGAGGACGAAGCGAGTGGGAAGGCGCCGGAGCGTCCCCGGCAGCGTTGACGAGCTCGGCGATGCAACCTAGCCAGGCGTCGTAGCCGGCGTCAGCTGGACGGTAACAGAGCAGCTCGCGCGCCATGAGCAGCACGGCCTGCGGGTTTGGCGGCCCGCGGTGGGCGAGGGAGGAGGTAGTGGCGGTGTGGTCGTTCGCCTGCACGGAGGGGTGAAGGGAGGAGTCCTGCTGCTCGCGGGCAGCGGGGTCGGTGGCGGCAGCAGCATCGGCTTCGGGGCGGCGGCGATTGCCGCGGGCCACTGGCTCCGTCTGAGCCACGCGGCCAGCCCTGCGCTCGGCGCGCTCACGACGTGCGTCGGCCATGGGGTTGGTGGAGCAGAGGGCGGAGCAGAAGAACAGTAGCGCACCCCTACCTGGCGCGCCAAAATGTCGGAAGTCGGGCTCCGGGGACCCAAAGGTTCGAACACTAGGGTGAGCTCGTTCTACCACTTCGTCTCCTACCACGGCTAAGCGACGGTGAGGCTACGACGAGAGCGCGCTAGCGAGGGACGGACCGTGGACTCAGTGGTTTACCCAGGTTCGGGCCACCTTGCGGTGTAAGACCCTACTCCTGCTTGGTTGGTATTGCTCTGGTGCTAGAGAGAGAGTACAAGGTCGAGGGCGATGGGAACCGGGGATCGTTTTTAATGGCTGCTCTGCCCCCCTTATACCCGCATCGGTCCTCTTCCCCCTTGAAACTTAGGTGGGAAGGGCTGCCACACTTGGCGGGTTTTGAAAGGGGACAGGCGCTCAAGCTATCCTGACTAAAGGCGGTCTTCGCCTGCCAACGCGTGATCCATGACGTGCCGGTGGGCTCGGTGATTACCTCCGCCCTGCGCGCCCGCCGTCTTGGTCTTCCTTCGCCGATTGGGCAACCTTTCGGGTTGCTTTGGGGAGTATATATCTGGCCCTGCTCTCTTAACACCAAAGAGGAAACCATCTTCATCCGCGCCTGCTGGCACGGCCTCAGTCGCCGCTCGTCGCCGCGCGCGTCACCCACGTGATGGGCCCCAGACCGCGTGGCTCCGCTGAACGGCCTTCGTCTCGTGCGTCCTCGGGAGGTGGCCTCGGGAGGCCACCTCAGGAGGTCGCCTCGCGAGAGGACCTCGCAAGGCCGCTGGTGGAGGTGCTAAGCCTCGCTTGCCCGCTCCCTGAGGAGGGGGCCTCGGGAGGCCAAGGCCTCATGAGGAGCCCTGGTGAGGTGCTTGGTGATGATGGCATGCTGGGCCCACGCCAGGTGTTGCGCCCTGGGCCAAATGTAGACGGGCCTGGATACCCCGGGTTCCATGGGCCCAACACTACTGGGTCTACACGCTGGGGAATATCCCCAACATTAGCCCTCAGTTTAACTTGAATTCATTCATGTTAAACTCCACCCTGAAAAAAAAAACAAAATCATTAACAAGACGTTATTCTATGGCTTCTCAAGGCGGCTTTTAAGAGCTCCGTCCTTATCAGGCCTGATTTCCCGGGTTAAACCAAACGCCGGGTCATCCTTTGGTTTTCAGACTTTGCATTTTCCATCGCCTTCCTCTCATGACGTTTCAATTTATCTCCA
This sequence comes from Elymus sibiricus, assembly GCA_039707655.1. NCBI lineage: Eukaryota > Viridiplantae > Streptophyta > Magnoliopsida > Poales > Poaceae > Elymus > Elymus sibiricus. The sequence goes on along the minus strand of CM077674.1, from coordinate 200,291,918 downwards.
CAAGATCTGGAATGACGTCATAGAGAATCTGAGTGGATTTGTATTGCTTCGTCGAGCGTGAAAATCGAGGAGCCCTTTTTGCCACTATTTACTGTGTCGCCTAGGTTTTTGTGCATGCCATTTGGGGCCCCGCGGTGCCCATAAATAGGTCGCGCCCTTCTCACTTCTTCTCTACTCGTCTCCCTCCTCGGAACCTCTGACACAACTGCACCCGCTCGAGCCCATCGCCGCCGGAGCCAGCACTTCGTCACATCTTCTCCTCGACGCCGGAGCCGTTCATCAGCGTGCGACCACATCCGCCGCACCTCGAAGATCCCGAGCCCGACCTCAAGATCTGTAAGCTTCTCCGCCTCCATTGTTTGTAGTTCAGCATCGTTCTTCCGCGTTTTTGCCACAGCTACCGTAGATCCAAAATACCTTTGATTCTTTACGTTTTTAGTCTAAATAGCCATTCCGTAGCATTTTCCTCTTCGACAGATCTGTTGCACCGCATTGGATAGGCCTCATTACCCTTCTTATCATAACGCGAAGAACATACCTAGTTTTATTTTCCCATTTTTATCCATTTTTCAGATCCGTAGAATTTCCTCATTCGATTGAAACTTGTTCACTGACTCATAACTTTGAACCATGCTCAACACTTGTAGAAAATACAGGCTATGTAATATCCGGCTCTTTTTCGTCAAGAACCTTGACCCGGACTTTAGTTGCACCTCCTTCCGTAACCCGGCGTATTGTCTCAATTGCTGGCTCATCTGTATTATTTACACTAAACCAAGCTCATGTTTTACCGGCTTACGATATCTTCTCTTTTTCATGTCAGCTGACGCCATGCCTCCTAAGCCCAAAATCGTCAACTGGGCCAAGTCCAGCATGTCTGAACTTAGCCTGCAGGCCTTGGTGGATTCCGGGTTGTTGCCGCCTAAGGAAGCAATTGACTGGCGTGCCCCTGAAGAGGACATCCACCCTCAGCCGGGTCAGAAAGAAGTCATTGTATTTGCTGAACACCTTTCGAGGGGCTTCCGTCCCCCCGGCTCAAAAAAATTCAGAGATGTATTGCATTTCTTCAACATCCGGCCTAAAGATCTGGCCCCCAACTCCATCTTCAACTTATGCCAGTTCCAAGTTTTCTGCGAAGTATATCTGCAGCTTGAGCCGTCCATCAACCTACTCCGGGAATTCTTTTATTTAAACTGCCAAACGGAGCATAAAGACGGCCCAAGCGTTGAGCTCGGCGGAGTCTTGATCCAATGGAGAAAAAATACAGTCTTTCCTCAAGCCAAGCCGGCCAGTCATCCCAAGGGGTGGCACAGAACCTGGTTCTATTACAAGGACACCTCCACTGAAGGGCAAAATCCACTGCTGGGTTACAGGGCAAACCGGCTTGCCGCCAATGCAGCCTTCCCGGGTCTGGCTTCCAGGGAAGAAAGAGAGAGTTTAGAACCCTTCTATCTGAAGATGAATGCATTGATCGCCCACGGCTTCACCGGCGTCGACCTGACCCGGACCTGGGTTGAGTGGCAAATCCAACCGCTCAGTTTTAGGACCCGGTCTATGTATTCCTACACCGGCCATCGGGAAGACCCACTTCGGTTTAGCCGGGTTAACCTCAAGGAGAAGGACGTCTTGAAATTTGCCAAGAAGCTTCTTGGTCAAATGAAGGACGGCATCAAGCCCGTGGTGCTCGCCCCATTTTACTCAAACAACCAGGCACCTAAGGTAAGCCGCCTTGTTGCATTTTACTTTGTCAAATATCTTTTTATCCTTGCCATGATCCCATCCACCCACCATGCTGTAGGACGACGATGACTGGTGGCGGGTTGAAATTCAAGACCCTACCCCTCCTCGGGAAAGCGATAGAGAGGACTCAGACGGCAATGAAGATAACGAGGTAGAACTTGACTCCCTTGGCCGCCTTTTTAACCAGCTTCCTGATGCTGACTCTTCACAGGAAGAAGCTGAAATCAGTCACGCCAACTAGCCAGAGGTAATTTCAATCTCTTCAGACTCTGACTCTCCACAACCCGTCCAAAAGAAAACCTGGACTGCAATCCGCAAAGTCCGAAGGAAACCCCGGGTTGCCGTCCATAAAGTCCCTTTTTCACATCAGGACACTCATCTGGATCCCCAATTTGTTTCAAAGAAAACACAGCAAGCCGGGACCTCCAAAAGGAAGACCCGGAGTAGCGAAGGCGAGTTGAGTAGCGGGCTTCCATATGAGCCGCCATCCCGTAGAGCACAGGCAATGGTGCTTCTCAGTCCAACCCCCTCTTTTCCTCTAGCTGGTCGTTTCAAGGAACCCTTACATTTAAATGACTCGGCATATCAGACATCCCCCTCCTCGGATGAGTCAAGCGCTACTCAGGTGCCGGCTTTCAACATCAACCCGGGGTAAGCACATTGAGTATTCCATTATCGCACAACACCTCTTTTACCTTTAACTGAATTAACTCTTTGCTCCTTATACAGTGCCAAGGCCATCAAGAAAAAGACCATCGCCGCGGCCGGGTCATCTGACCCGGTTAGTTAAACGGTCCCTCAGGAAGAGACGGAGGCTCCCTTGATTATTCATGATGAGCCGGCCTTCCAGCCCAGTCCATCGCCTCAAGATACCGCAAGCCCGGCTCGCGCTTCCTCTCCTGTTCAGGAGAAGGAAATATTTACTGAAGATCAACCCGAACAGCCGGCCAAGGCCCCGTCTCAAGAGGAGGTGGTGGTGATGGACACACAGCAGAGTGCTCCGCCTGAGACCTCCACTGCCTTTACCAAAATTCCTGCCAGGGCTGAACCGTCCATGATGGACAAGGGGAAGGCGGCTCTGGACTTCGCCGCTTTTGAAGACCAAGACGCCAATGCCCTTCACCAAGCTGTGCTAACCCGGCTGTCTGAAAGCCGGTACATAGAAATTGCGATGATATCATCCTTGAAGCGACAATACGAGGTAATTGCGCCTTCTGACATGAACCATATATATATATGTAGCCCCCAAGGGCCGGATCATTATGAAATGATGACCCAGGACTTCCAAAGTTTACCTTGCATGCATAACCTCAGTTAGCATCTCCAAAGGCCGGCTCGTCATACCATGATGGGCGGGTCTCTAAACCTAATATGATCAAATCATGCATTAGCCCCCAAGTGCCATGTAGAATGCCTGCATCTGCATAGAACTTTCTTGTTTTGCTTTTTGGAGAAGCGCTAAAACCAGTAGCCCCCATGAGACGGGTCGACCAGAAGGGCGGCTCGGAGCATGTGCTGACAATGTATAACTGATACTGCTTTGCTGGACATGCTGAACCAGGTGGAGGCCCAAGCTGCCTTCTTCCGAAAGGAAGCAAGGAAGGAGAAGAAACTACGCCTAGCGGCTGAGAAGACATCTGAAGAAGCCAATAAGTATCTGTTTGTGGTGCGGAGTACATTGGAAGAAGCAGAGGCAGCCAGAGCCGCCCTAGCCGCGCGTGCTAATGAAGCCGAAGCCAAGCTTGAGCCGGTAACTCAAGAGCTGGCAACTCTAAAGGGCCAGATCACCGCCATGTGCCGAGCCATCTTTGGTAAGGAAAATGACTATTATGAGTCAATTGTACTGACTTATCATACTAAGCCGGCTTTACTGATCGTGTGTACTTGCCTTTGAAGGTCGCGAACCAAACGCTTGTGCAGCAACCACTGGTGAAATTGAAGGCGGTGTATACCTTTGTGGAGCAGTTGTACATAGGCGGATCCCAATGCATATTGGCCGCAAAAAACACCACATCACCACCACAACTGATTGCTGACATGTTGAAAGAGCTGTCTATTGTGCCCAGGTGGTTTGGTGACTGGAAAAAGGCGGCTTGCTGCTCTTGGGCTCTAACAGCGCTTGCTCGAGCCAAGGCATATGTGCCAGAACTCGATCCGGCTCAGATTGTGGGCGGCTATCCAGAGTTCAATGTGGACGACTCGCCATTCACCAAGAAAGACTTTCAACGCTGTATCAAAGAAACCCGGGTTGCAGCCACCGAGATTGCAGAAGAGGCAGATCTGACCAAGTAACAGGCGGGCTACACGAAGGAGAACGAGCGGATGGAGCCGCCAAATCATGAGCCGGTAGCCCTAACCCGAATGCGTAAGCCATCTTTCGCTCCTGAAGTCGACCCCTCCTCCCTGATAACAGCCGATGCCCTATTTGAAGCATTGCGCTCAATCCAGTGGTCGATCGGCGAATCAAGTCAAGAGGCGGAGGATGACGACGGCCACGAAGAGCCGGCACATGGTGCTTCGTCGGGTGCTGGCGCAAGTTCTAACCCGGCGACATAAAACGCCGGCTTGTCCGTTTGTAGTCTGACCTGTAAAAACCTTTGTCGTGACCACAGCTGATGGGTGGCTTGTAATAGTGTAGCGTGAAACACTTGTTGCTGATGCCAGTGCCATCGCGTACTGTGCTTGTTTATTGCATGTACAAATACTTTGTGCTTCTGTGAATCCTCTGTTGGGCTTCGAGAGCCGGTTTTTGCAACGAGAGTGATTCTGCTGAAACAATAACAACTGCATATGATAAGAACTGTGATTGACGAAATCACATAAATGACTAGTAATCTTTGTTACTGTTTGTAATGAATCAAGAATATTAAAGTGAACTAAAGTAAATGCCATGTATGAATGTCTGTATGCATGCAGAGATGAGATGAAGGCAGAAAAAAGAATATAACAGCAAAAAGCCGGTTTTTGTAAAATCCAACTTTGAAAGACCGGCTTATAAAGCTCAAGTATGATTTTGCTTTCATGAAGCTGGCACTTTGGCATGTTGGTTTGTCCTCGCTTTCTGAAAGCCGGCTCTCACGCAACCAATAGAATGTTTTAACTCTGATGAATTTAGGGTCACCTATGTGATTGACTCATCAGACGTATGCTGGGTCGCTTTTAGGGAGTAGCATCTTGCTAACAGGCAGGTTTAATCAACTTTGTGGCATCTCGCCGGGTTAAAGGGTTTTGTAAGCTAAACTCAATTGAGTTAGAAGCCCCCAAGTAACCAAGATCAACAAATAAAGATCCAGCGCACAAATTTTGAGGCGAAACAACACTTTTATACAGTGCTGCCGGTCGTTATTTTATTTGATCGAAAATAGGTATATACATGATAGAAGGTATGTACAAAGATGTGACCCAGTCGATGACATAAGTGTAGTATGGCCGGAGTTGGGCAATATTCCAGGGCCGGCTTGTTTCCTCCTCAGATGTACGTGATTTATCTGCCTCACGTATATCAATCAGGTAATATGACCCGTTGTTGAGATTCTTGCTGACCACAAAGGGCCCTTCCCAAGGTGGTGAAAGCTTATGCATGCCTGTCTAGTATTGTATCAGACGGAGCACTAAGTCACCTTCCTGAAAAGTGCGGCTTCGAACTCTGCGGCTGTGATAGCGACGTAGGTCTTGTTGATAAATTGCTGATCTGGACGCGGCAAGTTCGCATTCTTCTTCCAGGGCATCAAGAGCATCCTGACGCGCTTACTCATTATCAGACTCCACATAAGCTACCACTAGAGGGGAGTCATGATGAATATCGCTTGGAAGTACGGCTTCTGCGCCATAGACCAGGAAAAACGGCGTATAGCCTGTTGACCTGTTGGGAGTAGTCCGTATGCTCCAAAGCACCGCAGGTAATTCTTCTTCCCAGCAACCCGGCATGCACTGTAGGGGCACCATGAGCCGGGGCTTGATGCCATGCAGCAATTCCTGATTGGCTCTTTCCGCTTGTCCGTTGGACTGAGGATGCGCGACCGATGCTAAATCAAGCCGGATGTGCTCCTGTTGGCAAAACTGTTTCATGACTCCTTTGGAAAGGTTGGTGCCATTGTCTGTGATGATACTGTGCAGATAGCCAAGTCGGAATATCAGCTTTTTCAGAAACTTGACAGCTGTAGTAGCGTCATAGTTGCTGATCGGCTCTGCTTCCACCCACTTTGTAAATTTATCCACTTCCACCAATAGGTGAGTATGCTTGTTCTTCGAATGTTTGAAGGGTCCCACCATGTCAACCCCCAGACCGCAAAAGGCCAAGTAATCGGGATCATCCGCAACTCTTGAGCCGGCACATGGGCCTAGCGAGCATATTTCTGGCAACCATCACACTTGCGGACAATGTCCTCTGCATCAGCATGAGCTGTGTCGGTCCCATGGAACCCGGGGTATCCAGGCCCGTCTGCCTTTGGCCTAGGGCGCAATGCCTGGCGTGGGCCCAGTAGGCCATCATCACCAAGCACCTCACCAGGGCTCCTCATGAGGCCTTGGCCTCCCGAGGCCCCCTCCTCAGGGAGCGGGCGAGCGAGGCTCAGCACCTCCACCAGCGGCCTCGCGATGTCCTCTCGCGAGGCAACCTCCTGAGGTGGCCTCCCGAGGCCTCCCTCCCGAGGGCGAACGAGACAAAGGCCGTTCAGCGGAGCCACGCGGTCTGGGGCCCATCACGTGGGTGACGCGCGCGGCGACGAGCGGCGACAGAGGCCGCGCCAGCAGGCGCGGATGAAGATGGTTTCCTCTTTGGTGTTAAGGGAGCAGTGCCAGATATCTACTCCCCAAAGCAACCCCAAAGGTTGCCCAATCGGCGAAGGAAGACCAAGACGGTGGGCGTGCAGGGCGGAGGTCATCACCGAGCCCACCGGCGCGTCATGGATCACGCTTTGGCAGGCGAAGACCGCCTTTAGTCAGGATAGCCTGAGCGCCTGTCCCCTTTCAAAACCCGCCAAGTGTGGCAGACCTTCCCTCCTAAGTTTCAAGGGGGAAGAGGACCGATGCGGGTATAAGGGGGGCAGAGCTGTCATTGTAGAAGAGATCGATTCTGGTTCCCATCACCCTCGACCTTGTACTCTTTCTCTCGCACCAGAGCAATACCAACCAAGTAGGAGTAGGGTCTTACACCGCAAGGTGGCCCGAACCTGGGTAAACCGCTGAGTCCACGGTCCATCCCACGCTAGCGCTCTCTCGCCGTAGCCTCGCCATCGCTTAGCCGTGGTAGGAGACGAAGTGGTAGAACGAGCTCACCCCAGTGTTCGAACCTTTGGGTCCCCGGAGCCCGACTTCCGACATTTGGTGCGCCAGGTAGGGGGCGCTACTGTTCTTCAGCTCCGCCCTCTGCTCCACCAACCCCATGGCCGACACATCGGCTATTATCAGGGAGGAGGGATCGACTTCAGGAGCGAAAGATGGCTTACGCATTCGGGTTAGGGCTACCAGCTCATGATTTGGCGGCTCCATCCGCTCGTTCTCCTTCGTGTAGCCTGCCTGGTACTTGGTCAGATCTGCCTCTTCTGCAATCTCAGTGACTGCAACCCAGGTTTCTTTGATACAGCGTTGAAAGTCTTTCTTGGTGAACGGCAAGTCGTCCACATTGAACTCTGGATACCCGCCCACAATCTGAGCCGGATGTAGTTCTGGCACATATGCCTTGGCTCGAGCAAGCGCCGTTAGAGCCCCAGAGCGGCAAGCCGCCTTTTTCCAGTCACCAAACCACCTGGGCACAATAGAGAGCTCTTTCAACATGTCAGCAATCAGCTGTATTGGTGATGTGGTGTTTTTTGCGGCCAATATGCATCGGGAGCCGCCTTTGTACAGCTGCTCCACAAAGGTATACACCGCCTTCAATTGCACCAGTGGTTGCTGCACAAGCGTTTGGTTCTTGCGGCCTTCAAAGGCAAGTACACACGATCAGTAAAGCCAGCTCAGTATGATAAGTCAGTACAATTGACTCATAATAGTCATTTTTCTTACCAAAGATGCCTCGGCACATGGCGGTGATCTGGCCCTTTAGAGTTGCCAGCTCCTCAGTTACCGGCTCAAGCTTGGCTTCGGCTTCATCAGCACGCGCGGCTAGGGCAGCTCTTGCTGCCTCTGCTTCTTCCAACGTACTCCGCACCACAAGCAGATACTTATTGGCTTCTTCAGATGTCTTCTCAGCCGCTCGGCGTAGTTTCTTCTCCTTCCTTGCTTCCTTTCGGAAGAAGGCAGCTTGGGTCTCCACCTGGTTCAGCATGTCCTGCAAAGCAGTATCAGTTATACATTGTCTGAACATGCTCCGAGCCGCCCTTCTGGTCGACCCGGCTCATGGGGGCTACGGGTTTCAGCGCTTCTCCAAAATGCAAAACAAGAAAGTTCCATGCAGATGCAGGCATTCTACATGGCACTTGGGGGCTAATGCATGATTTGATCTTATTAGGTTTGGAGACCCGCCCGTCATGGTATGACGAGCCGGCCTTTGGAGATGCTAACTGAGGTTATGCATGCAAGGTAAAATTTGGAAGTCCCGGGTCATCATTTCATAATGACCCGGCCCTTGGGGGCTACATATATATATATATATATATATATATATATATATATATATATATGGTTCATGTCAGAAGGCGCAATTACCTCGTATTTTCGCTTCAAGGAGGATATCATCGCAATTTCTGTGTCCCGGCTTTCAGACAGCCGGCTTAGCACAGCTTGGTGAAGGGCATTGGTGTCTTGGTCTTCAAAAGCGGCGAAGTCCACAGCCGCCTTCCCCTTGTCCTTCATGGACGGTTCAGCCCTGGCAGGAATTTTGCTAAGGGCAGTGGAGGTCTCAGGCGGAGCACTCTGCTGTGTGTCCATCACCACCACCTCCTCTTGAGCCAGGGCCTTGGCCGGCTGTTCGGGTTGATCTTCAGTAAATATTTCCTTCTCCTGAATAGGAGAGGAAGCGCGAGCCGGGCTTGCGGTATCTTGAGGCGGTGGACTGGCTGGAAGGCCAGCTCATCATGAATAATCAAGGGAGCCTCCTTCTCTTCCTGAGGGACCGTTTAAGTAACCGGGTCGGATGACCCGGCCGCGGCGATGGTCTTTTCCTTGATGGCCTTGGCACTGTATAAGGAACAAAGAGTTAATTCAGTTAAAGGTAAAAGAGCTGTTGTGCGATAATGGAATACTCAATGTGCTTACCCCGGGTTGATGTTGAAAGCCGACACCTGAGTAGCGCTTGACTCATCCGAGGAGGGGGGCGTCTGATATGCTGAGTCATTTAAATGTAAGGGTTCCTTGAAACGACCAGCTAGAGGAAAAGAGGGGGTTGAACTGAGAAGTACATCTACCCGTGCTCTACGGGATGGCGGCTCATATGGAAGCCCGCCACTCAACTCGCCTTCGCTACTCCGGGTCTTCCTTTTGGAGATCCTGGCTTGCTGTGTTTTCTTTGAAACAAATTGGGGATCCAGATGAGCGTCCTGATGTGAAAAAGGGACTTTATGGACGGCAACCCGGGGTTTCCTTCGGACTTTGCGGATTGCAGTCCGGGTTTTCTTTTGGACGGGTTGTGGAGAGTCAGAGTCTGAAGAGATTTAAATTACCTCTGGCTCATTGGCGTGACTGATTTCAGCTTCTTCCTGTGAAGAGTCGGCATCAGCAAGCTGGTTAAAAAGGCGGCCAAGGGAGTCAAGTTCTACCTCGTTATCTTCATTGCCGTCTGAGTCCTCTCCATCGCTTTCCCGAGGAGGGGTAGGGTCTTGAATTTCAACCCACCACCAGTCATCGTCGTCCTGCAGCATGGTGGGTGGATGGGATCATGGCAAGGATAAAAAGATATTTGAAAAAGTAAAATGCAACAAGGCGGCTTACCTTAGGTGCCTGGTTGTTTGAGTAAAATGGGGCGAGCCCCACGAGCTTGATGTCGTCCTTCATTTCACCAAGAAGCTTCTTGGCAAATTTCAAGACGTCCTTCTCCTTGAGGTTAACCCGGCTAAACCGAAGTGGGTCTTCCCGATGGCCGGTGTAGGAATACATAGACCGGGTCCTAAAACTGAGCGGTTGGATTTGCCACTCAACCTAGGTCCGGGTCAGGTCGACGCCGGTGAGGCCGTGGGCGATCAATGCATTCATCTTCGGATAGAAGGGTTCTAAACTCTCTCTTTCTTCCCTGGAAGCCTGACCCGGGAAGGCTGCATTGGCGGCAAGCCGGTTTGCCCTGTAACCCAGCAATGGATTTTGCCCTTCAAGGGAGGTGTCCTTGTAATAGAACCAGGTTTTGTGCCACCCCTTGGGATGACTGGCCGGCTTGGCTTCAGGAAAGACTGTATTTTTTCTCCATTGGATCGAGACTCTGCCGAGCTCAACGCTTGGGCCGTCTTTATGCTCCATTTGGCGGTTTAAATAAAAGAATTCCCGGAATAGGTTGATGGACGGCTCAAGCTGCAGATATACTTCGCAGAAAACTTGGAACTGGCATAAGTTGAAGATGGAGTTGGGGGGCAGATCTTGAGGCCGGATGTTGAAGAAATGCAATACATCTCTGAATTTTTTTGAGCCGGGGGGACGGAAGCCCCTCGAAAGGTGTTCAGCGAATACAATGACTTCTTTCTGACCCGGCTGAGGGTGGATCTCCTCTTCAGGGGCGCGCTAGTCAATTGCTTCCTTTGGCGGCAACAACCCGGAATCCACCAAGGCCTGCAGGCTAAGTTCAGACATGCTGGACTTGGCCCAGTTGACGATTTTGGGCTTAGGAGGCATGGTGTCAGCTGATATGAAAAAGAGAAGATATCGTAAGCTGGTAAAACATGAGCTTGGTTTAGTGTAAATAATACAGATGAGCCGGCAATTGAGACAATACGCCGGGTATTTTGGATCTACGGTAGCTGTGGCAAGAACGCGGATGAACGATGATGAACGACAAACAATGGAGGTGGAGAAGCTTACAGATCTGGAGGTCGGGCTCGGGATCTTCAAGGTGCGGCGGATGTGGTCGCACACTGATGAATGGCTCCGGCGTCGAGGAGAAGATGTGACGAAGTGCTGGCTCCGGCGGCGATGGGCTCGAGCGGGTGCAGTTGTGTCAGAGGTTCCGAGGAAGGAGACGAGTAGAGAGGAAGTGAGAAGGGTGCGACCTATTTATGGGCACCGCGGGGCCCCAAACGGCGTGCACAAAAACCAAGGCGACACAGTAAATAGTGGTGAAAAGGGCTCCTTGATTTTCGCGCCCGACGAAGCAATACAAATCCACTCAAATTCTCTATGGCGTCATTCCAGATCTTGTGGAGATAAATTGAAATGTCATGAGACGAAGGCGATGGAAAATACAAAGTCTGGAAACCAAAGGATGACCCGGCGTTTGGTTTAACCCGGGAAATCAGGCCTGATAAGGACGGAGCTCTTAAAAGCCGCCTTGAGAAGCCATAGAATAACGTCTTGTTAATGATTTTGTTTTTTTTTCAGGGTGGAGTTTAACATGAATGAATTCAAGTCAAACTAGGGGCTAATGTTGGGGATATTCCCCAGCGTCTAGACCCGGTAGTGTCGGGCCCATGGAACCCGGGGTATCCAGGCCCGTCTGCCTTTGGCCCAGGGCGCAACGCCTGGCGTGGGCCCAGTAGGCCATCATCACCAAGCACCTCACCAGGGCTCCACATGAGGCCTTGGCCTCCCGAGGCCCCCTCCTCAGGGAGCGGGCAAGTGAGGCTCAGCACCTCCACTGGCGGCCTCGCGAGGTCCTCTCGCGAGGCGACCTCCTGAGGTGGCCTCCCGAGGCCACCTCCCGAGGCCTTCACTCGCGAGCTGCGTCGCGTGGTCTGGCCCGCGAAGTTCAAGCCTGAGCTGCCTCCGCGCTACGACGGCACCCCCAACCCCGCAGTGTTCCTTCAGCTCTACGCGCTGAGCATCGAGGCGGCGAACGGGGACGACAAGGTCATGGCAAACTGGTTTCCCATGGCCCTCAAGGATGGCCCGCGCTCCTGGCTCATGAATCTCCCCGAGGCGTCCATCTCCTCATGGGCCGAGCTCTGCAGCCAGTTTGTCGCCAACTTCAAGGGCACACAGGACCACTCCCTCACCATCAACAACCTGCGGCGTGTGCGGCAGCGCCCGGACGAGACCCTCCGCAAGTACATCCAGCGCTTTAGCCACGTGCGCAACAAGATCCCGTGCACCTCCGACGCGGCCGTCAGCTCTGCATTCTCAACCGGCGTCATGGACGTCAAGATGCGCGAGAAGCTCGCTATCAACGGTGAGCTCGACTCCGTGGCAGAGCTGCTCTATCTCGCCGACAAGTGCGCCAAGGCTGAGGAAGGCCGCCTCTTCATCCACCACTACCCCGACGTGGCGCTCGACGCAGCCAAGGCCAAGAGCAAGGACGTCAAGCGCAAGGGCCCGACTGTGCTCGCGGCGGAGCCCGAACAGAAGCGCGGCCGTGACCGCGACGAGCCCAGGAAGGACAGTCGGCCGCTCTGCGCCTTCCACAACATGCGCTCCCACAGCACCGAAGACTGTCAGGAGCTCAAGCTGCTCCGCGACGAGCGCCAAAGCTGCCGAGACGACCGCAATGGCCGCGGCGCCGGTCGTGGAGGTGGCCGCGGCAGCAACCGTTGGGACAGCCGCAACGGCAGCGGCAACTTCCGCCAGGGTTGGCGCGACCAGCCTCGTGAGGCCGTCTGGCACGACCAACCTCGTGAGGCAGACCCTCAGGGCAATGCCGCTCTTCCGCCGCTGCCGCCGCCACCCCGGAGGAGCGACATCAACTGGCCTGATGAGGGCGCTGGGTGTCACGCCCAATATGCGATCCTATTCTCGAGGAACTCGGGGGCCCCACCAAGAGTAGAAACGCATATTGGAGACGCTTGCAAGGTGGATATCATTACATCGTACCACATACATAATAGATGGGGATACATATCAATACATACATACATCACAGGAATACATCAATACTTAACAAACATCATACAGAAGAGCAGAATCCGACTACGGATGAAACACAAACGAAAAACACGAATGACATCCACCCTGCTAGCCCAGGCTGCCGACCAGGAACCTATCCCCAGATCGACAAAGAAGAAGAAGCAGAAGAAGAACTCCAAAAGCAAACAAGCATCGCTCTCACGTCAAGACATCGCATTACCTGTACCTGCAACTGTTGTTGTAGTAATCTGTGAGCCACGAGGACTCAGCAATCCCATAATCATGGGTAGCAAGACTATCAAAGCTTAAATGGGTATGGAAGGGTAAGGTGGTGAGGTTGCAGCAAGCACTAAGCATTATATGGTGGCTAACTTACGAGTACAAGAATAAGAAGAGCATCTACACAAAACGGTCGCAAACTACAAATGATCACTAAGTGATCCTGAACACCTACTTACGAGTCAAACATAACCCCACCGTGTTCTCTTCTCAAACTTCGTCGAAAAGAGACGGTCATGGTTACGCACACGGTTGGTGTATTTTAATTAGGATTTAGTGTCAAGTTCTCTACAACCGGAGGTTATAAATATCCAAGTGCCACATAACCGCGGGCACGGCTTCGCGTAAGATTTAACCCTGCAGGGGTGTTCCAACCTGGCCCATCATAAGCCTACACAAGCTGCGGTGGAAATACCTGAACCTCGAGATAGCCCGAAGTATCCTCGGAATCCCGGTGCACAAGACATTTCGACAATGGTAACACAATTCCAGCAAGACCTCCCGGCGTGCCGACACCCTGATAGTAGTCGTGCGTATCTCGTCTCAGGCCATGACCGGATGAGCAGTACGTACAGTTACCGAAGACCCCAGTTGCCCAGGGAGGTACCGCAAGTGGCTCTAGTTTGGACCAACACCATCAGCACTGGCCCACCTGTATTATGTTGAATTAAGAATCCTCGGGTAGCGCTAACTCCCTATGCAAAATTAATTATTCAATTCAGTATTGTTATGTTGGCAAATGTTAAAACCAATGTTGGGCCTTGCTGGAAGCGGTTATTCAAAGCGAACTGTCAAGAGGGTCCCATTCCCCTGAGCATGTTAGGAACGCTAAACATGGATCATAACACCAGCATTACGGAAACTAGGGCGGCTTGAGTGGAACAAAACACTAGGCAAAAGGCCGAGCCTTCCACCCAATACCAAGTATATAGATGCATTAATCAAATAAGAGATATTGTGATATCCCAACATATCCATGACCCAACATGGAACAACCTGCAAGAGCACCTGCAACTAGCAATGCTATAAGAAAAGGGGCTGAGCAAAGCGGTAACATAGCCAAACAACGGTTTGCTGGGTAAGGGTGGTTAGGGGCTGTATCATGGCATATGGGAGGCTGACATATAGGTGGTAGGAAGCGCAACATAGCGATAGCAACGAGACAACTAGCAAGCAAAGATAGTAAAGATATCCAAGGTCATGATCATCTTGCCTGAAATCCCGCTAGGAAGAATATCGAATCCATGAAGTAGTCGAACAAGCGTAGCCGAACGAATCCTCACACATCGCAACGTTACCGGATCTATCGAGAAGAAGTACAACCGGAAAGAAGCAAACTACATGGTAAACAAACAAGCATAATCATGGCACGATGCACAACCAAGTATGATGCATGTCCGGTTTAAATAGGCATGGCATGGCAAATGCAACAATTAAATACTACACATTAAGTGAAGCTCAATATGCAACGGGTTGCATATTGACGAAACTCCACAACAATTATCTAGTTCAATCACGTTTATGCTACTCATCAATATTAAATGTTGTTAAACATGACAAGAGGTGAAGCATAAGTAAACTACTCATTTAGGCAATTTAAATGAGGCCGGAAACAACCAAGAACAATTCCGGAAAATCCTCATATGCAAATTTCGAATTTGGTACTGTTCTGCCTAAAACACAATTTTAAAGTTGTTTAACAGCAAAAGAAAATGCACCATGTTAATCTACACATTTTTCTATACCAATTACATATAAAGTTTATTTAATTCGGAGCTACGGTTAATTAGGTATGAAATAAACCATTTTAGCCTGGCATTTAATAATTTTAATGCAAACAACAATTTAAATGTTTTTAACATGCATGAGAATGACATATTCAAGTTGTATGCAATTTTATGAAAACATAGGCATATATCATGATATGAGGCAATTGGTCACCATGGCGGAAAGAAATGGGTGCCACGGCGGCGAAAACGGAAATGGTGCCACGGCAACATTCCGGTTCCGGTAACTCGTTGAGATGCCGGTGCAAAGGAATATAGGATATGCGGAATGTGCAAAAGCAAAGGGGAGTGATCCCGGATACCGGGCGTCCCACGTGTCGGTGGCAAGGCAAATGAGGAACATGCAAGTATCACTTCGGACACAGTGCAAATACGGGCATTTCATACAACAATGCATTCGTTCTCGGATGGTCGTCTCGGCGTATACCTCCAAAGCGTGTGTTTTCGGGGTGGATCGAGTTGCGGTGCGTCGTAGGGGAAGTAGTCGTTCACGGGTCGTCGTGGAAGTAGTGGTACTTGGCAAAGCGCACGGCGACGGTAGTTGTTCACTTGACGGTCTTCGGCGACGGTAGTGGTACACGCAGTCTTGGTACTCGGCGGTCGTGGTGCGGTAGTCGTTCGAGGTGTCAGACTTGCCGATCTTGACGAATCTAAGGGGTACTTGCGAAATCCTCAAAGATGGTACTTGGCGTATCCGCGTAGTCGTACACTTCGTCGTCGAGGGACTTGACGTCCACGGGATCCTCGGTGGTCGGTCTAGGCACTTGGTGGCTTGATGCATCCGATAGATACGTGGTGGACTTGGCGTCGCTCATCAGGGAACTTCTCGGGACAACCCTCCAAAACGGAGAAGCACGAGGGGGGGTGCCGGTGCAGAGTGTTGACCCGGCGACGGGGTCGCCGTCGCGGTGGCCTGCGGCTGCAGCAGGCAGCGCCATGGATGGTGGCCAGGCTCGGGGCCGAGGCGAGGTGGAGGTCCGGCTGGGAGCTAGTGCTGGTGGAGGCTGCACAATGGAAGAGGCTCGGGGAGGCGTGCCGTGCGGTGGCGCTCCGTTGGGCTACACCGGAGCAGGTGCTTGGAGGTCAAGGCGAGGAGAAGACGCAGAGGGGCGCGCAAGGGAGGCAGGGGATCGAGGGAGCTCCTCAGGGCAGTGGCTCGGGCTTGGGCACGAGGGGGGAAGGAGGCGGCAGAGGCAGGGCTTGCCGGAATACAGAAACGGGGGCGCTGGCGCCAGGGAGGTCCCACAAGGCGGCAGGTGCGGACGCCATGGGAGGCGACCTCGGGAACGAGGGGATCGAGCGTGAGGCTCGCGCTCCTCGCTGCGTGGGGATTCGGGAAGGCGGCGGCGCTGTCGGGAGGACTGGGTAGGGATCGAGGACAATCCCGATCGGGACGAGTGGCTGGCGGCGGAGTGGGGGATTGAGAGGAGAGCTGGGGATCGAGCAGGAGGGGATCGGGTGAGGGAGATGGGGATCGAGCAAGGCTAGGGTTAAGAGTAGGCTGCGGCTGGGCCTGCTGGGCTGGGCTGGGAGAAGGAAGGAGAGGCCGGCCTGGCTGGGAGGCAGTGGCCTGTTCTCTCTCCTATTTCTTCCTTTCTCAAAAACAGAAAATAGCGAGAAAGAAAATGAGAGAAAAGAAAGGATTAGGGAAGGAATTTGGGCATGGGGTAAATTCCTTGGACTCACAGAAATGAGGTTGATCCAGGAAAAATAGAAATGAGCATGTGTGTTATGGTTAATTCCCAATTAATGGAATATTTAATATAGCTCCCTAAAATATTGGGAGAATATGTTGTAAAGAGAAATCACCATGTGAATTCCCTTGATTTAAATAGATCAAGAGACCTGTGCAATTTGTTTATTTGAGTTGCAAAAAATTAATGACATGATGGCATGATGAAATGATGCAATGCAAAAAAAATAATAACATAGAGCGAACAACATAATAATAATAATAATAATAATGCAAGGAATCGGTCTCGGGCTGTTGCACTGGGGGACTGTCCAATCAGGTATAGCGTGGACAGTAGCCACTAGAGCCACCTCCGGGTCAGGAATAGCCAAGTCCTCCTCTGTTGGTAACTTGAGAGACGGGTTGTGCAAAATGTCCAGGAACACATTGGGTGGCACCGGCTTGCGCTGAGAACCCAACCGAGAGAGTGCGTCTGCCGCCTCATTCTGCCGGTGATCAATGTGATCAACTTGATAACCTTTGAAGTGTCCAGCAATATTTGTGACCGCCTGCCGATAACTGCCATAAGGGGGTCCTTGGAATCCCATGTACCAGAAACCTGCTGGGCCACCAAGTCTGAGTCGCCCAAACACCTGACATGGTTTAGGTTCATCTCCTTGGCCATCCGAAGCCCATGAAGCAAGGACTCATATTCTGCTGCATTGTTAGTACAGGGGAACATGAGTCTTAAAACATAACAAAACTTATCTCCTCGTGGGGAAGTAATCACAACTCCAGCCCCCGAGCCTTCAAGCTGCCTTGAGCCGTCAAAGTGTATGGACCAGTATGTTGTGTCGGGCTTCTCTTCGGGAGCCTGTAACTCTGTCCAATCATTAAGGAAATCCACCAATGCTTGGGATTTGATTGCTGTGTGTGGCACGTATTTGAGGTGATGCGGACCGAGTTCAATAGCCCACTTAGCAACCCGGCCAGTGGCCTCCTGGTTCTGGATGATATCCCCAAGAGGCGCTGAGCTTACCACAGTGATTGGATATTCATGGAAGTAATGCTTCAGCTTACGACTAGCCATAAACACTCCGTAGACCAATTTTTGCCAATGTAGATACCGCTGCTTGGACTCAGTTAACACTTCACTGATATAATACACGGGGTGCTGAACTGGATATTCCTTGCCATCCTCTTTGCGCTTTACAATGACTGCCACACTTACAGCCTTGTTATTGGCAGCAATATATAGCAACATTGGCTCCTTCTCGCGAGGGGTAGCAAGGACCGGCGGCTCAGACAACTGCTTCTTGAGGGCCTCAAAAGCCTGATCTGCAGCATCACTCCAGACGAAGTTGTCTGATTTCTTAAGCAATTGGTACAACGGAATTGCCTTCTCTCCAAGCCGGCTTATGGACTGACTCAGTGCCGCAACCCGCCCAGCCAGCTTCTGCACGGCATTCAGATTGGCCGGCTTAGCCAGGGTCGTGATTGCTTTGATCTTTTCCGAGTTAGCTTCAATGCCACGCTCGGAAACAAGAAATCCCAGAAGTTTTCCTGCAAGGACACCAAAAACACACTTTTCCGGGTTAAGCTTCATCTGGTAGACACAGAGATTGTCAAATGTTTCCTTGAGATCCTCCAACAGGGTTTCTTTCTTTCGAAACTTAACCACAATATTATCCACATAAGCATGAACATTTCGCCCGATCTGCTTGTGAAAACAGCTTTGAACACAGCGCTGATAAGTCACCTGGGCACATTTCAAACCGAACGGCATGGTTGTGTAACAGAAGGCTCCAAAGGGCGTGATGAAAGCTGTCTTTTCCTGGTCTTCCAGCTTCATCTTGATCTGATGATAGCCAGAGTAAGCATCTAGGAAGCATAAACTCTCGCAACCCGCCGTAGCATCGATGATCTGGTCAATGCGGGGCAAGGCAAAGGGGTCACTAGGACAAGCCTTATTCAGGTCTGTGTAATCAACACACATCCGCCAAGTCCCGTTTTTCTTCAGAACAAGCACTGGGTTGGCTAGCCATTCAGGATGGAAGACTTCAACGATGAACCCGGCAGCTAGGAGCCGGGCCACCTCTTCACCAATAGCTTTCCGCCTTTCCTCATTAAAGGGACAGAGATACTGGCGAACTGGTTTAAATTTGGGATCCACATTGAGGGAGTGCTCAGCGAGTTCTCTCAGTACACCTGGCATGTCAGAAGGTTTCCACGCGAAGATGTCCCGGTTCTCACGAATGAACTCGATGAGCGCACTTTCCTATTTAGGATCCATGTTTGCCCCTATGGTGAACTGCTCCGACGAATTGCCCGGGGTGAAATCAACTTGCTTTGTGTCTCAGGCTGACTTGAACTTGAGTAGAGGGTCTGACTCCGTCGTGGGCTTCTTCAGGGAGGTCCTGTCAGATGGGTCAACATTGTCCTTATAATACCGCAACTCCTCTGCGGCGTAAGCCGTCTCGGCGTATGCTGCATCTCCTTCCTCGCACTCGAGTGCAATCTTCCGGTTGCCTTCCACTGTGATGGTTCCCCTTGGTCCTGGCATCTTCATTTTCAGGTAAACGTAGCACGACCGTGCCATGAACCGCGCATAAGCTGGCCGGCCGAATAAGGCGTGGTATGGGCTTTTAAGATTAACCACCTCAAAGGACAGAAACTTAGAACGCCAGTTATCCTCTGAGCCAAAGGCCACCTCTAGGGAGATTCGTCCCATGGGATAGGCTGACTTGCCAGGAACAATGCCGTGGAAGACTATAGAGGACGGAGTCAACTGCTTATCAGATAGATTCATCCGCCTGAACGTGTCATAGTACAGAATATTGATGCTGCTGCCTCCGTCCATGAGCACCTCAGTCAGTGTATAACCGCCAACTTGCGGTGCAACCACCAGAGCCAAGTGGCCAGGATGACCGAGGAGGACAGGATGATCCACTCTGCTCCAGGTAACCGGTTGTTCAGACCAGTTGAGATAATAAGGAGTTGCCGGCTCAACCGTGTGGGCGGCTCGTCGTTGCACCTTCCGATCCCGTTTACAGGTATTGGTGGTGAAAACATGGTACTGTCCGCTATTTAACTGTTTTGGGTTACTTTGAAACCCTGTCACACCGGCTTGGTGCTGATTCCCCTGGTTGTTCCGCTGATTGCCGCCTCCAGTATTACCAGCCCCCTGAAACCCGCCGCTTTGACCATTGTTCCCTTGGAAACCGGGTCCTGCGAAGGGCCCTTGCAAGCCGGCTCCTGAGAAGCCGAGTCCCTGGTTGGCGGGTTGTCCGCCGTTGCCGCCCCCATTGTGATGATTCTGGAAGACCCGCTTGGCAAACTCTTGCATGACATAGCAATTTTCCCAGGAGTGACTGGATGGCTTACCATTGTAACTGTGTTTCGGACAAGGAGGCTTGAGAGCTTCCTCGTAAGTGAGAGGGCGATTACCAGAGGACTGCCTCCTAGAACCGTCGTTCTGACGCTGACCTTTGTTCTCTGTGTTTGTGTTCGCCACCAGATCGGAACTGCCGTCGTAACCTTTGCGTTTACCACCAATGTTGTTCTGCCCGTTACCGTTGTTCTGCTGGTGGCCCTTGCCACCGCCTTTCTTGTCTTTATCGGCTTTCTCCTCACTAGACGGCGAGTCTTTAGTATTGTGAGACTCCGCGTATCGAGTTAAGACATCCATCAGATCACCCATATCCTGGGTTTTTCTCTTGAGTCGCCCTAATTTCTGGACCAGTGGCTGAAATTTGCATGTTCGTTCCAGAACAAGCACCGCCTGAGCCGCCGAGATACTGTCAGACCTGTGTATAACCTCTGCCACCCAGCGAGCCCAATGGTGGGCCAACTCATCCTCGCGCTGAACACATCGTTCCAGATCAACAATGGTGGTTGGCCTTTTACAGGTTCCTTGGAAGTTCTTGATAAATCGCTCCTTCAGTTCCTGCCACGTGTTGATGGAATTCACCAGTAGGTTTTTCATCCAGGTGCGAGCAGGACCTTCCAACATGAGAGGCAGATAACGTGCACACACTGCCTCGCTTGCACCCAATAAGTTCATTGCCAGTTCGTAACTCTCGACCCACTCGGTGGGCTCCAGATTCGCTGTGTAATTAGGAACCTTGTGAGGACCTTTGAAATCTAGGGGTATGTGCGCTTCTCGCAGCGCTGGTACCAAACAAGGGGTTCCAATCATGCGACTCGATAAGCCTCCCAGTTGGCTGGCTGTCTGGGTTGCGGTGGGTGGGTCGGTTGTTATTGGCGGGTTGACACGCGTCGGCTGATTGACGTGCGCCGGCGGGTTGTGCCCTGCACGCGCGTTTTCTTCCTCCCACGCTCGTAGAGCCCGAGTGGCGTCCACAATGTCTTGTGCATTTGGGATCCTAGGCTGAGGTTAATCCGCCAGTGGTGGGACGGCTCTTCTGCGATGCGCGCTGCTGGAAACCGCTGGTGACTCCGGACGCTGGCTCCTGGTACGGCTCTGGTGAGGGGTTGAGTGAAGACGGTGCTGGCTATGCGAGTAGTTGGCCTGCTGCACTACTGTTGTCTTGAGCATCGCAATAGCGTTCCTGGCCTCTGTCTGAATCGGGACGTCCCCCTCAATCGGAATAGCCGCCAAGTTGTGGGTTGCTGCCAGCACATTATCGACTAGGTTGGAGTAGTGTCCAATTGGGGTCTGGAACCGGCGCGATGGCGGCTGTTGTTGCTGATCTGGCGTGCGACGCTGGACCGGCTCCCTCGGCTGAGCCGACTGCTGTTGAGGCGGTCCTCCTAGGGGAACAACTCCAGCCCCCGGGTTCACCGAAGCCAGCGGTGTGGTGAACAGCTGAGTCGGCTCAAGATCGACCGGAAGCCGGCTCTGATGACGCCTTTGGGGGACAAGTTCTGACTCGGCCTGTCGGCAGCTTAGGTACTTCGCCTCCTCATCCAGACGCTGCTGCTCCTCGGCAAGCCGGGCTTGCACCTGAGCCATGCGTGTGTTCTCTGTGTTGATATCCTCCTGGATCTTGGCCATCTGATCGTGACACTTCGTGATCTTCGTGTTGCACGCTGCTGCGTTCTCTGCCATGACCGGCTCGGCCAACAGGGCAGCCAGTGTGTTCATCAAGTCCGCGAGTACGTGCACCCCGGTTTTCTGTGAGCCGGTGGCCGACGCGCCGGCTCCTCCTGAGCCGGCAAGAGTGAGGTTCTGCCCGGCCGCGGGATCAGCCGGGTCACGCACCGGATCTTGCCTACCCGCCATGTATACCGCCGCGAAGCGAGGTGGATCCGAGATCTCTGGAAAGACGTCGTCCATGTACCCGAGCCCTCCACCGTGCAGAGGACGGATTGACTCGGTTTCTCCCGTCGAGAACTCGCCGTCAGAGTGGACAAGCGTATCATCTCCAGACAGGGAGTTCTCCGACAAGGCCACCCCTTGGGTGAAACCTACGAAGACGTGGTTCCGGCCAGCTCGACTCGGGCCGGGTCTCACCTGAATCTGACGAGTGTGGCGCACCGACTCGACGCCGGCGATACTCTTGAACCCAGTAGCCGACTCACCGACCACGCCGACGAAAGTGGGGATCTTGCCGAAGGGGACCCGGTACCCGTACTCGATCAAGTCGGCGTCGGGGCCCCAGTATGAATCGTCGATGTAGAACTTCCGCGGCGGCTCTTTGTCATCATGGCAACCACGTACTTCCCGAACCCTGGGAGAGATCCCGCTAAGAACTCAACTCCATCGTGCGTGAGCCCCACGGTGGGCGCCAACTGTCGTGGTTTTGACATGGCAGATGCCCTTGTGAAAGGACTTGGGGATGACGCCATCGCACAAGTGTGGAAGCTCAACGGGGTTGATCGGGAACGGGAAAACACCGGGTTACCCAGGTTCGGCCCCTCACGGTGGAGGTAAAAGCCTACGTCCTGCTTGATTATATTGCTGTGGTTCTCGATTACAAGGATGCAGATTCGCTAACCTAGCTTTCGAGAGATCGCAACTTAGTCTTTTTTACCTAGGGGCTCCCCCTTATATACACAGGTCGACCCCTAGGTTTACATGAGAGTCTGGGTCGTCATCCTGACCCGGCTCCTATTCTAAGTACTTGATCTCCAAGGCAACTTTGAGGCCAAGTATCTTTTCCTTGAGCTGGCCCACAACCTAAGCCGGCCCTTCCTGCTACCTTCCTGCTAAGCCTCCATCAAGCCGGCCCGTCAAGGACCCTTCAACCCTGCAGTGAGATGACCCACTTAGTCTGCTCTATAGCCGGGTTATCACCTGCCGGGTCTACACGCTGGGGAACATCCCCAACATATACAGACAACAAGAACAAAAGTGTTCGTAAAAGTTTTTCTTTGTCACTTTCAGTTTGTCAACTGAATTGCTTGAGGACAAGCAATGAGTTAAGCTTAGGGGAGTTGATACGTCCCAAACGTATCTACTTTTCCAAACACTTTTGCTCTTGTTTTGGACTCTAATTTGCATGATTTGAATGAAACTAACCCAGACTGACGTTGTTTTCAGCAGAACTACCATCGTGTTGTTTTTCTGCAGAAATAGAAGTTCTTGGATTGAGCTGAAAATTTACGGAGAATTATTTCAGAATATATAAAAAATATTGGCGAAGAGAACTACTGGAGGGGGGCCACCCAGGAGCGACAAGCTCAGGGGGCGCGGCCACCCCCCAGGCCGCGCCCTGTGAGCTTGTGGGCCCCTCAGGCCTCCACTTGACCTATTTCCAACACTATAAGTACCGTCTCTCGGAGAAAAAAATCAGAGAGAAAGAATCATCGCGTTTTACGATACGGAGCCGCCGCCACCTCCTGTTCTTCATCGGGAGGGCTGATCTGGAGTCCGTTCGGGGCTCTGGAGAGGGGGATTCGACGCCGTCGTTGTCATCAACCATCCTCCATCAACAATTCTATGATGCTCACCATCGGGTGTGAGTAATTCCTCCGTAGGCTTGCTAGACGGTGATGGGTTGGATGATATTTGTCATGTAATCGCGTCAATTTGTTAGGGCTTGATCCCTAGTATCCACTATGTTTTGAGATTGATGTTGCTATGACTTTGCTATGCTTAATGCTTGTCACTAGGGCCCGAGTGCCATGATTTCAGATCTGAACCCTTTATATTTTCATGAATATATTTGTGTTCTTGATCCTATCTTGCAAGTTGTATGCACCTATTACGTGTTATGATCCGAATACCCCAAGGTGACAATAATTGGGATTCTTTTCGGTGATTACCATAGTTTGAGGAGTTCATGTATTCACTATGTGTTAATACTTTGTTCCGGTTCTCTATTAAAAGGAGGCCTTACTATCCGTTAGTTTTCCTTATGGACCCCGCTACCACGGGAGGGTAGGACAAAAGATGCCATGCAAGTTCTTATTATAAGCACGTATGACTATATACAGAATACATGCCTACATTACATTGATGAATTGTAGCTATTGTGTATCGCTCTAGGTTGTGACTGTTATATGATGAATGTCATCCAACACAAATATCCCTCACTGATCCAATGCCTACGCTTTTCTCATATTGGTTTTTGCTAAGTTACTTTGTTGCTGCTGCTGTTACAATCACTACAAAACTGCTACTGTTACTGTGTTTGTTACTATTGCTAATGTTACTACTGCTATCAAAACTATCATACTACTGTGCTACTAAATACTTTGCTACAGATATTTTGTTCTCTAGGTGTGGTTGAATTGAAAACTCAATTGCTAATACTCACAAATATTCTTTGGCTCCCCTTGTGTCGAATCAATAAATTTGGGTCAAATACTACCCTCGAAGACTATCGCGATCACCTAGAGTTGTGGGTTATCAGTGTACTGGCGCCGACGGTGTATGAATGGGAAAATGGAGGGAGAGGGGTAGGGGGAACCATGTCTTTGGGACGCACTTGTCTGAAATGTGGGAAAGTTACGAACTTAGCCCACATTTAAAATTTCGGACGTCTCGTAGGTTGGGGATAGGACGGTAATCTCGCATCCCCCCAATATTTGCCAAGAGAGATTTAGGGCGAGGAGAGGTTGTTTCGGTGCCCACGGTTGGCGCCCACGCTATATGAATGGGGCTGACAGGTAGGGCGGTTGTGTTACGTATGAGTGAAGTTACAAACCTGCCCCTATTTAAAATATTGCCCGAGATCGATTTCGGACGATGAGAGTTTGTTTGGCACTGAAAGTGCAACTAATCCCAGGGTGGTTTGGTAATCAATAACAACATATACATCATTGATCTAATTGTCATTGCTAGTATATTTTAGAAAAGATCAATGATTGGCATGGCAAGGACTAATGGATGTGGACCCCTCAAAATACTAAGGACAAGATTGGCATCCACAAGACTCTTCATTTTCATTTTAGTGATCCAAGATCACATTGAGTCCATAGGAAAAGCCAATACTATTAAAAGGGGATGAGGTATTAGTGATGAGGTTGTTGCTCAAAGTGCTCAGTGATATTGCTCCAAAACCCTCAATCACTTTCCCAAATCACATCTGTCCAAAACCCTAAATCATCATTTCGGTCCCACCGATAACATCCACTCCGGACTCACCGAGATGATCACTTCACTACCACAGCCAAAACCCTAACACTTCGGTGTAACCAAAATGGTTCTCAGTCCCACCGAGATGTCTTGTCCAAGTGGAGCCCTCCATGGACTCGCGCAACCGTTACCCTCTGTTGGGGGATGTATACCAACATTTAGACCCGGCAGGGGGTTAACCCGGCCATAACGCAAGCTTAGCGGGTCAACTCACTGCGGGCCTGAAGGACTTCAAGTGGGCCGGCTTAACGCGACCTAGTGAGGATAGGCCGGCTTAAGCAGTGGGCCGGCTCACCAGAAGATGAGCAAGTAAGAAGACAGACTTGGAGAACAAGTCGGGCAGAGTCGGAGACGGGTCAAAGAACGACCCGGACTCTCATGTAATCTAGGGTTCCACCTGTGTATATAAAGGGGGGCACCAATACAAAAAAGACTAAGTTGCAATCTCCTCGAGAGCTAGGTTAACGAATCCGCATCCTTGTAATCAAGATCTACAGCAATATAATCAAGCAGGACGTAGGCTTTTACCTCCACCATGAGGGGCCGAACCTGGGTAACCCGGCGTCTTCTTGTTCCCGATCAACCCCGTTAAGCTTCCACACTTGTGTGATGGCCTCATCTCTAAGTCCTTTCAGAAGGGCATCTGCCGTGTTAAAACCACGACAGTTGGCGCCCACCGTGGGGCCTACGCACGGTGGAGTTGAGTTCTTAGCGGGATCTCTCCCAGGGTTCGGGAAGTACGCGGTTGGCATGATGACCAAGAGCCGCCGCGGGAAGTTCTACATCGACGATTCATACTGGGGCCCCGACGCCGACTCAATCGAGTACGGGTACCGGGTCCCCTTCGGCAAGATTCACACCTTCATCGGCGTGGTCGGCGAGCCGGCCGCTTGGTTGGAGAATATCGCCGGTGTCGAGTCGGCGCACCACGTTGGTCAGCGCCAGGCGAGACCCGACCCGCGTCAAGCCGGCCCAAGCAATGTCTTCGTAGGTTTCACCCAAGGGGTGGCCTTGTCAGAGAACTCCCTATCTCAGGATGATACGCTCGTCCAATCTGATGGTGAGTCCTCGACGGGAGAAACCGAGTCAATCCTTCCTCTGCATGCTGGGGGGCTCAGGCACGCCAACGACGTCTTTCCAGAGAGCCCGGATCCGCCTCGCTTCGCGGCGGTGTACATGGCGGGAAGACAAGATCTGGTGCGAGACCCGGCCCCCAACGGCGGGGCAGAATAACAGCCTTGCCGGCTCAGGAGGAGCCGGCGCGTCGGCCACCAGCTCTCAGCAAACTGGGGCTCAGGCGCTTGCAGGCTTGATGACTACGCTGGCAGCCCTGTTGGCCAAGCCGGTCGCCGCGGAGAACGCGGCGGCGCGCAATGCGGAGATCACGAAGTGTCGCGAGCAGATGGTCAAGATCCAAGAGGACATCAACGCGGAGAATGCTCGCATGATGCAGGAACAGGCCCGGATTGCCGATGAGAGGCGGCGCCTGCAAGAGGAGGCACATTACCTAAACCGCCGGCAGGCCGAGTCAGAGCTCGTTCACAGGAGGCGTCATCAGAGCCGGCTTCCGGCTAGTCTTGAGCCGACTCAGCTTTTTACCACACTGCCGGCTCTGACGAACCCGGGGGCTGGAGTCGTCCCCACGGGAGAGCCACCTTTGCAACAGTCGATCCAGCAGCGGGAGCCGGCACAGCATCGCACGCCGGAGCAGCAGCAGCAGTCACCGTCTCACCGGTTCCAGACCCCAATTGGACACTACTCTAACCCGGTGGATAACGTGCTGGCAGCGACCCACAACTTGGCAGCTATTCCGATCGAGGGGATGGCCCGATTCAGACTGAGGCCAGGAACGCCATCGCAATGCTTAAGATAGCCGTAGTGCAGCAAGCCAACTACTCGCATAGCCAGCATCGGCTTCACTCGACCCCTCATCAGAGCCGCACCAGGAGTCAGCGCCCTGAGTCGCCAGCGGTCTCCAGTAGCGCACACCGTAGGAGAGCTGCCCAGCCGCTGGCGGAGCAGCGCCAGCCCGGGATCCCGCAAGACGTTGCAGACGCTGCTCGGATTCTGTGAGCTTGGGAAGAAGCAAACGCGCGTGCAGGGCACAACCCGCCGGTGCGAGCTAACCCGCCGCTGGATATCAACCCGCTGCCGAATGTTAACTCGCCCGTCCCGACCCAGACAGATGGCCGACTTGGGAGCTCTTCTAGCCGCATGATTGGAACTCCCTGTTTGGTACCAGCACTGTGAGAAGCGCGCATCCCCCCCGATTTCAAAGGGCCTCGCAAGGTCCCTAATTATACAGTGAATCTGGAGCCCACCGAGTGGATCGAGAGTTATGAGCTGGCAATGGACTTGTTGGGCCCAAGTGAGTCAGTATGCGCGCATTACCTCCCTCTCATGTTGGAAGGCCCTGCACGCACCTGGATGAAAAACCTACCGGTGAATTCTGTCAACACATGGCAGGAACTGAAGGAGCGCTTCATCAAGAATTTCCAGGGAACCTGTAAAAGGCCAACCACAATTGTTGATCTTGAGCATTGTGTCCAGCGCGAGGATGAGTCGGCGCATCACTGGGCTCGCCGGGTTGCAGAAGTCATACATAGTTCAGACAGTATCTCGGCGGCTCAAGCAGTGCTCGTTCTGGAGCGAACGTGCAAGTTCCAACCCCTGGTCCAGAAGCTTGGGCGACTCAAGCGAAAGGTCCAGGACATGGGAGACCTCATGGATGTCTTAACCTGGTATGCGAAGTCAGATAACACCAAGGATCCGCTGTCAGACGAGGAGAAGTCTGACAAAGGGAAGAAGGCTGGTGGCAAGGGTCAGCAGCAGAACAACAGTAATGGTCAGAGCAACAATGGTGGTAAACGCAAGGGTCATGATGGTAGTTCCGATCTGGTGGCAAACACAAACACAGAGAATAAAGGTCAGCGGCAGAATGACGGTTCAAGGAGGCAGTCTGGAAATCGCCCTCTCACTTACGAGGAAGCTCTCAAGGCTCCTTGTCCGAAGCACAGTTACAATGGTAAGCCGTCCAGTCACTCTTGGGAAAACTGCTATGTCATTCAAGAGTTTGCCAAGCGGGTCTTCCAGAATCATCATAATGGAGGCGGCAATGGCGGACAACCCGCCAACCAGGGACCCGGCTTCTCAGGTGCCGGCTTACAAGGGCCCTTCGCAGGACCCGGCTTCCAGGGGAACAGTGGTCAAGGCGGCGGGTTCCAGGGGGCTGGTAACATTGGAGGCGGCAATCAGCGAAACAACTAGGGAAATCAGCATCAGGCTAGTGCAGCAGGGTATCAGAGTAACCCAAAACAGCTAAATAGCGGACAGTATCACGTTTTCACCACTAGCACCTGCAAACGGGATCGAAAGATATAGCGACGAGCCGCCCACGTGGTTGAGCCGGCGGCTCCTTACTACCTCAACTGGTCTGAGCAGCCGGTTACCTGGAGCAGGGCAGATCATCTTGTCCTTGTCGATCACCCTGGCCGCCTGGCTCTGGTGGTTGCGCCACAAGTCGGCGGTTACACCTTGACTAAGGTGCTCATGGACGGAGGCAGCAGCATCAACATTCTGTACTATGACACATTCAGGCGGATGAATCTGTCCGATAAGTAGTTAACTCCATCCTCTACAGTATTTCACGGCATTGTTCCTGGCAAGTCGGCCTATCCCATGGGAAGAATTTCCCTTGAGGTGGCCTTTGCCTCAGAGGATAACTGGCGTTCTGAGTTCCTGTCCTTTGAGGTGGTTAAGCTTAAGAGCCCGTACCACGCCTTATTTGGCCGGCCGGCTTATGCGCGGTTCATGGCACGGCCGTGCTACGTTTACCTAAAGATGAAGATGCTAGGACCAAGGGGAACCATCACGATGGAAGGCAACCGGAGGATTGCACTTGAGTGCGAGGAAGGAGATGCAGCTTATGCTGAGACGGCTTGCGCTGTAGAGGAGTTGCGGTATTATAAGGATAATGTTGACCCATCTGACAGGACATCCCTGAAGAAGCCCACTATGGAGTTAGACCCCCTGCTCAAGTTTAAGTCGGCCAGAGACACAAAGCAAGTTGATTTCACCCCGGGCAATTCCTCAGAGCAGTTCACCATCGGGGCAAATATGGATCCCAAATAGGAAAGCGCGCTCATCGAGTTCATTCGTGAGAACCGGGACATCTTTGCATGGAAACCTTCTGACATGCCAGGTGTGCCGAGAGAACTCGCTGAGCACTCCCTTAATGTGGATCCCAAGTTCAAGCCAGTTCGCCAGTACCTCCGTCGTTTTAATGAGGAAAGGCGGAAAGCTATTGGTGAAGAAGTGGACCGGCTCCTAGCTGCATCGTTGAACTCTTCCATCCTGAATGGCTAGCTAACCCGGTGCTTGTTCTGAAGAAAAACGGGACTTGGCAGATGTGTGTTGATTACACAGACCTGAATAAGGCTTGTCCTAGTGACCCCTTTGCCTTGCCCCGTATTGACCAGATCATCGATGCTACGGCTGGTTGTGAGAGTCTATGCTTCCTGGATGCTTACTCAGGCTATCATCAGATTAAAATGAAGCTGGAAGACCAGGAAAAGATGGCTTTCATCACACCCTTTGGGGCCTTCTACTATACAACCATGCCGTTTGGTCTGAATTGTGCACAAGCGACTTACCAGCGTTGTGTCCAGAGCTGCTTTCATAAGCAGATCGGGTGGAACATTCATGCTTATGTTGATGACATTGTGGTCAAATCCCAGAAGAAAGAAACTCTGTTGGAGGATCTCAAGGAAACGTTTGACAACCTCCGCATCTACCAGATGAAGCTTAACCCGGAGAAGTGTGTTTTTGGTGTCCCTGCAGGAAAACTTCTGGGATTTCTTGTTTCCGAGCGTGGCATTGAAGCTAACCCGAAAAAGATTAAGGCAATCACAACTCTGGCTAAGCCGGCCAGACTGAACGATGTGCAAAGGCTGGCTGGGCGGGTTGCAGCGTTAAGCCGGTTCATAAGCCGGCTTGGAGAAAAGGCCATTCTGTTATACCAGTTGCTTAAAAAATCAGATGACTTCATCTGGATTGATGCTGCAGATCAGGCTTTTGAGGCCCTCAAGAAGCAGTTGTCTGAGCCGCCGGTACTTGCTGCCCCTCGTGAGAAGGAGCCAATGTTGCTCTATATTGCTGCTAATAACAAGGCTGTAAGCGTGGCAGTCATGGTGGAGTGCAAGGAAGATGGCAAGGAGTATCCAGTTCAGTACCCGGTGTATTATATCAGTGAGGTGTAAACCGAGTCCAAGCAACGGTATCCACATTGGCAGAAACTAGTCTACGAAGTATTTATGGCTAGCCGCAAGCTGAAGCATTACTTCCACGAGCATCCGATCACTGTGGTCAGCTCAGCACCTCTTGGGGATATAATCCAGAACCGGGAGGCGACAGGCCGGGTTGCTAAGTGGGCTATCGAGCTCGGTCCGCATCATCTCAAATACGTGCCCCGCACAGCAATCAAATCTCGAGCTTTGGTGGACTATTAATGATTGGTCAGAGTTGCAGGCTCCCGAAGAGAAGCTCGACACAACATACTGGTCCATCCACTTTGACGGCTCAAGGCAGCTTGAAGGCTCGGGGGCTGGAGTTGTGATTAGTTCCCCATGAGGAGACAAGTTCTGTTATGTTTTGAGACTTATGTTCCCCTATACTAACAATGCAGCGGAATATGAGGCCTTGCTTCATGGGCTCTGGATGGGCAAGGAGATGAACCTGAGCCGGGTCAGGTGTTTGGGCGACTCAGACTTGGTGGCCTAGCAGGTTTCTGGTACTTGGGACTCCAAGGATCCCCTTATGGCGGCTTATCGGCATGCGGTCACGAATATTGCTAGACACTTCAAAGGTTATCAAGTTGATCACATTGATCGCAGGCAGAACGAGGCGGCAGACGCACTCTCTCGCTTGGGCTCGCAGCGCAAGCCGGTGCCACCCAATGTGTTCCTGGACGTTTTGCACAACCCGTCTGTCAAGTTACCAACAGAGGAGGACTTAGCTGTTCCTGACCCGGAGGCGGCTCTAGTGGCTGCTATCCGCACAATCCCTGATTGGACGGTCCCCTACTTGGCTTATCTAAGCCGGGGAGAACTGCCAACAGAGGAACTGCTTGCTCGGCAGATCATTAGACGATCCAAGTCTATGACCATTGTCAATTGCGAGTTGCACCGACGAAGCGTCACTGGAGTTTTTCAGCGTTGTGTTTCACCTGAAGAAGGCCGCGCAATTCTCAATGAAATTCACTCTGGCGATTGTGGACACCGTGCCGGCTCAAGATCACTGGTTGCGAAGGCCTTCCGACACGGTTTTTACTGGCTCACGGCTCATGCTGACGCGGAGGAAATTGTCCGTAAGTGTGATGGTTGCCAGAAATATGCTCGCCAGGCCCATGTGCTGGCTCAAGAGTTGAGGATGATCCCGATTACTTGGCCGTTCGCGGTTTGGGGGCTTGACATGGTAGGGCCATTCAAACATTCTAAGAACAAGCATACGCACCTACTGGTGGTTGTGGACAAGTTTACCAAGTGGGTGGAAGCAGAGCCGGTCAGCAACTGCGACGTGGCTACAGCTGTTAAGTTTCTGAAAAAGCTGATCTTCCCATTTGGCTACCCGCACAGTATCATTATAGACAATGGAACTAATCTGTCCAAGGGAGTTATGGAACAGTTCTGTAAACAGGAGCACATCCAGCTTGATCTAGCGTCGGTGGCGCATCCTCAGTCCAACGGACAGGCAGAAAGGGCCAATCAGGAAATATTGCACGGTATCAAACCCCGGCTCATGGTGCCTTTGCAGCGCACGCTGGGTTGCTGGGAAGAAGAGCTACCTTCAGTACTTTGGAGCATACGGACTACTCCCAACAGGTCAACAGGCTATATGCCATTTTTCCTAGTCTATGGTGCAGAAGCTGTGCTTTCGAGCGATATTCGGCATGACTCCCCTCGAGTGGCGGCTTATGTGGAATCAGATAATGAGCTAGCTCGCCAAGACGCTCTTGATGCTCTGGAGGAAGAGTGTGATCTTGCCGCATCCAGATCAGCAATCTATCAGCAAGACCTACGTCGCTACCACAGCCGTAGAGTTCGAAGCCGCACTTTTCAGGAAGGTGACTTAGTGCTCCGTCTGATACAAGACCAGACAGGCATGCATAAGCTTTCACCACCTTGGGAAGGGCCCTTTCTGGTCAGCAAGAATCTCAACAACGGGTCATATTACCTGATTGACATACGCGAGACAGATCACTCACGTACCTCTGAGGAGGAAACAAGCCGGCCTTGGAACATTGCCCAGCTCCGGTCATACTACACCTAAGTCATTGACTAGGTCACTTCTTTGTACATACCTTTTATCATGTATATACCTCTTTTCCGATCAAATAAAATAACGACCAGCAGCACTGTATTAAGAGTGTTGTTTTCCTCAAACTTTGTGTGCTGGATCTTTATTTGTTGATCTTGGTTACTTGGGGGCTTCCAACTCAATTGAGTTTAGCTTACAAAACCCTTTTAACCCGGCGAGATGCCACAAAGTTGGTTAAACCTGCCTGTTAGCAAGATGCTACTCCCTAAAAAACGACCCGGCGTACGTCTAATGAGTCAATCACATAGGTGACCCTGAATTCATCAGAGTTAAAACGACTGATTGGTTATGTGAGAGCCGGCTTTCAGAGAGCGAGGACAAACCAACAGGCCAAAGTGCCAGCTTCATGAAATCATATTCTGACTTGCGCTTTATAAGCCGGCCGTTTCAAGTTCTGTCTAGCAGCCGGCTTGCGCTTCATAAGCCGGTCGATTCAAGCATACGCCGACTTGCGATTATATTCTTTTGTCACACTCATCTTATATCTGCATACATGCATACATTCAGGCATAGCATTTACTTAGTTCCATTTAATATTCTTGATTCATGGCAAACAGTAACAAAGATTACTTGTTTATGTGATCTCGTCAATAACCATTACATGCAATTGTTATTGTTTCAACAGAGTCACTCTATCGCAAAAACCGGCTCTCGAAGCCCAAAGGAGGATTTACCTGTCACTCTATTGCAAAAGCCGGCTCTTGAAACCCAAAAGAAGGATCACAGAAGCACCAAGTGTTTGTAGAGGCAATACAAAAGCACAGTGCACGATGGCTCTGGCACCAGTAACGAGTGTTTCATGCTATGCTATTACAAGCCGCCTGTCAACTGCGGCCAAGACAAAAAAAATTAACAAGTTCTTGTTGGAAATATGCCCTAGAGGCAATAATAAATTGGTTATTATTATATTTCCTTGTTCATGATAATCGTTTATTATCCATGCTATAATTGTATTGATTGGAAACTCAAATACATGTGTGGGTACATAGACAACACTGTGTCCCTAGTAAGCCTCTAGTTGACTAGCTTGTTGATCAAAGATGGTTAAGGTTTCCTAGCCATGGACATGAGATGTCATTTGATAACGGGATCACATCATTAGGAGAATGATGTGATGGACAAGACCCAAACTGTAAACGTAGCATTTGATCGTGTCAGTTTATTGCTATTGTTTTCTGCATGTCAAGTATCTGTTCCTTTGACCATGAGATCATGCAACTCACTGACACCGGAGGAATACCTTGTGTGTATCAAACGTCGCAACGTAACTGGGTGACTATAAAGGTGCTCTACAGGTATCTCCGAGGGTGTCTGTTGGGTTGGCATGGATCAAGACTGGGATTTGTTACTCCGTGTGACGGAGAGGTATCTCAGGGCCCACTCGGTAATACAACATCACATTGAGCCTTGCAAGCAAAGTGACTAAAGAGTTAGCCACAGGATCTTGTATTACGGAACGAGTAAAGAGACTTGCCGGTAACGAGATTGAACTAGGTATAGTGATACCGACGATCGAATCTCGGGCAAGTAACATACCGAAGAACAAAGGGAACAGCATACGGGATTAACTGAATCCTTGACATAGAGGTTCGACCGATAAAGATCTTCGTAGAATATGTAGGAGCCAATATGGGCATCCAGGTCCCGCTATTGGTTATTGATCGTAGAGGTGTCTCGGTCATGTCTACATAGTTCTCGAACCCGCAGGGTCTACACACTTAACGTTTGGTGACGATTAGTATAATTGAGTTGTTATGTTGGTGACCGAAAGTTGTTCGGAGTCCCGGATAAGATCCCGGACATGACGAGGATCTCCGGAATAGTCCGGAGGTAAAGATTGATATATGTGATAATAGTGTTTTGATCTCCGGAAGGGTTCCGGAATTCACCGGAAGGGGTTCCGGATGTTTACCGAAGTGTTCGGGTGCAGCAACACTTTATATGGGCCAAAAGGATAAAGCCCACGAGGTATTGGAAAGTGCAAAAGTAGTTTTGCTGCCGCGTAAGCGGTACTACCGCTTGGTGAAGCGGTACTACCGCCCGAGCGGTACTACCGCTTGTGTGAAGCGGTACTACCGCCCAAGCGGTACTACCGCTTGTGTGAAGCGGTACTACCGCTTGTGCGCGGCTGTGCACGGTTCGGCAGGGATCCGAGTTGGACTCTTTCCCTGCGGGCCAAACCGACCTTGTGCGGGCAAAACCGACCCGGAGGAGGCTTTTACTCCAAGTTTAGACCCCAAGGCTCAACATATAAATAGAGGGGCAGGGCTAGCACACGGGACACATCAGGATTTCCCAAGCCGTGTGCCGGCAACCCTAACCCTCTAGTTCCTCCGTCATAATCTCCGTAGCGCTTGGCGAAGCCCTGCAGAGATCGTTCCTCACCATCATCACCACGCCGTCGTGCTGCTGGAACTCAACCACTACTTCATCATCGCTCGCTGGATCGAGGAGGTGAAGGCGTCATCAAGCCGTACGTGTGTTGAACGCGGAGGTGCCGTCCGTTCGGCACTAGATCAGAAGGATCGTGATTGGATCGCGGGACGCTCGGCGATTTGGATCGCGAAGACGTTCGACTACATCAACCGCGTTTATTAACGCTTCCGCTTAGCGATCTACAAGGGTATGTAGATTCACTCTCCCTCTCGTAGATGCTCATCACCATGGATAGATCTTGCGTGTGCGTAGGAAAATTTTTTGTTTCCCATGCAACGTTCCCCAACAGTGGCATCATGAGCTAGGTCTATGCGTAGATGAGATCTCGAGTAGAACACAAACGAGTTGTGGGCGTGGGTGTATACATATTGCTTGCCGTTACTAGTTGATACTTGATTCCGCGGTATTGTGAGATGAAGCGGCCTGGACCGACATTACGCGTACGCTTACGCGAGACTGGTTTCACCGCTGCGTGCACTTGTTGCATAAAGGTGACTGGCAGGTGTCTGTCTCTCTCACTTTAGTTGAATCGGTTCAATGAAGAGGGTTCTTTTAGAAGATCAAAAAGCAATCACTACACCACGTTGTGGTTTTGCGTAGGTAAGAACGGTTCTTGCAAACCCGTAGCAGCCACGTAAAATTTGCAACAACAATTAGAGGACGTCTAACTTGTTTTTGCAGGGTATGTTGTGATGTGATATGGCCAATTACATGATGAGATATATGTGATGTATGAGATGATCATGTGTTGTATAGAATATCACGACTTGCATGTCGATGAGTACGGCAACTGGCAGGAGCCATAGAGTTGTCTTTAATTATTGTATGACCTGCGTGTCAATCATTAAGCGCTATGTAATGCTTTACTTTATCGCTAAACGTTAGCTATAGTCGTGGAAGCAACAGTCGGCGCGACAACCTTATGGCGACACGTTGATGGAGATCAAGATGATGGAGATCATGGTGTCATGCCGGTGACGATGGAGATCATGCCGGTGCTTTGGAGATGGAGATCAAAAGCACAAGTTCATGGCCATATCATGTCACTTATGATTTGCATGTGATGTTAATCCTTTTATGCATCTTATTTTGCTTAGGACGACGGTAGCATTATAAGGTGATCCCTCACTTAAATTTCAAGATAAATTGTGTTCTCCCCAAGTGTGCACCGTTGCGAAAGTTCGTCGTTTCGAGACACGCCGTGATGATCGGGTGTGATAGACTCTACGTTCGCATACAACGGGTGCAAGCCATGTTGCACGTGCGGAACACTCGGGTTAAACTTGACGAGCCTAGCATGTACAGACATGGCCTCGGAACACAAGAGACCGAAAGGTCGAACATGAGTCATATAGTAGATATGATTAACATGAAGATGTTCACCATTGAAACCACCTCAACTCACGTGATGATCGGACTTGAGTTGGTGGATTTGGATCATGTTACACTCGAATGATCGGAGGGATGTCAATTTGAGTGGGAGTTTTTTAAATATGATTAACTAAACTCATTATCTAAGAACAATAGTCTAAGTTGTCTTTGCTATATTTATGTTGTAGATCATGGCTCGCGCAGTAGCACCCCTGAATTTTAATGCGTTCCTAGAGAAAGCTAAGTTGAAAGATGATGGAAGTAACTTTGTGGACTGGGCCCGTAATCTAAGGATTATCCTTACGGCTTCCCAGAAGGCTTATGTCCTTGATGCACCGCTTGGTGATCCACCCGCTCCAGTTGAGTCTCTAGACGTTGTGAACGCCTGGCAGGCTCGTTCAGATGATTACTCAATAGTTCAATGTGCAATGTTGTATGGCTTAGAACCGGGACTTCAAAGACGTTTTGAACGTCATGGAGCATATGAGATGTTCCAGGAGTTGAAGTTTATCTTTCGGAAGAATGCCCGGATCGAGAGATATGAGATCTCCGATAAGTTCTATGCTTGCAAGATGGAGGAGAACGGGTCTATCAGTGATCACGTGCTCAGAATGTCTGGGTACTCCACCCGTCTGGCTGAGTTAGGGATGCCCCTTCCGCCAGAGGCTATCACTGACAGAGTTCTTCAATCATTGCCACCTAGCTACAAGAGCTTCGTGTTGAACTATAACATGCACGGGATGAACAAGTCAGTCGCCGAGCTGTTTGCGATGCTGAAAGCCGCTGAGTCTGAAATTCAGAAGGAGCATCAAGTGTTGATGGTCAATAAAACCACTAGTTTCAAGAAAAATGGCAAGGGTAAGAAGGGTAACTCCAAGAAGAGTGGCAAAGCAGTTGCTCCTCTCGTGAAGAAACCCAAGGCTGGACCCAAACCAGAAACTGTGTGTTTTCATTGCAAGGGAACTGGACACTGGAAGCGGAATTGCCCCAAGTATTTGGCTGACAAGAAGGCGGCCAACAACAAACAAGGTATATATGATATACATGTTATTGATGTGTACCTTACCAACTCTCGTTGTGGTGCCTGGGTATTTGATACCGGTGCGGTTGCTCATATTTGCAACTCAAAACAGGAACTGCGGAATAGACGGAGGCTGGCAAAGGACGAAGTGACGATGCGCGTGGGAAATGGTTCCAAGGTTGATGTGATCGCCGTCGGCACGCTCGCTCTTCGATTACCGTCGGGATTAGTGATGAACCTAAATAAGTGTTATTTGGTGCCTGCGTTAAGCATGAACATTATATCTGGATCTTGTTTATTGCGAGACGGTTACTCATTTAAATCAGAGAATAATGGTTGTTCTATTTATATGAGTAATATCTTTTATGGTCATGCACCCGATGTGAGGGGTTTATTCTTGTTGAATCTCGATAGTAATGATACACATGTTCATAACATTGATGCCAAAAGATATAGAATTGATAATGATAATACCACTTTCTTGTGGCACTGCCGTTTAGGTCATATTGGCGTAAAACGCATGAAGAAGCTCCATGCTGATGGACTTTTGGAGTCACTTGATTTTGAATCACTTGACACATGTGAGCCATGCCTCATGGGCAAGATGACTAAAACGCCGTTCTCTGGAACAATGGAACGGGCAAGTGACTTATTGGAAATCATACATACTGATGTGTGCGGTCCGATGAGTATTGAGGCGCGCGGTGGTTATCGTTACTTTCTCACCTTCACTGATGACTTAAGTAGATATGGGTATATTTACTTAATGAAACACAAGTCTGAAACATTTGAAAAGTTCAAACAATTTCAGAGTGAAGTTGAGAATCATCGTAACAAGAAGATTAAATTCCTACGATCTGATCGAGGAGGAGAATATCTGAGTTATGAGTTTGGCAGTCACTTAAGACAATGTGGAATTGTTTCACAATTGACACCGCCTGGAACACCACAGCGTAATGGTGTGTCCGAACGTCGTAATCGAACCTTATTGGATATGGTGCGATCTATGATGTCTCTTGCCGATTTGCCACTATCGTTTTGGGGTTATGCATTAGAGACAGCTGCATTCACTTTAAATAGGGCACCATCGAAATCCGTTGAGACAACACCATATGAACTTTGGTTTGACAAGAAGCCAAAGCTGTCGTTTCTTAAAGTTTGGGGATGTGATGCTTATGTCAAAAAGCTTCAGCCTGAAAAGCTGGAACCCAAAGCGAAGAAATGCGTCTTCATAGGATACCCAAAAGAGACAGTTGGGTATACCTTCTACCTCAGATCCGAAGGCAAAGTGTTTGTCGCTAAAAACGGAACATTTCTTGAGAAAGAGTTTCTCTCGAAAGAATTGAGTGGGAGGAAGATAGAACTTGATGAGGTTGTTGAACCTTTACTTCAACCTGAGAGTAGCGCAGCGCAGAAAGTTGTTTCTGTGGAGCCTACATTAGCTGAAGAGGAAGTTAATGATGATGATCATGAAGCTTTGGATCAAGTTGCTATCGAACCTCGTAGGTCGACAAGGACGCGTACTGCTCCTGAGTGGTACGGCAACCCTGTCTTAGAAGTCATGTTGTTAGACAACGATGAACCTACGAGCTATGGAGAAGCGATGATGAGCCCGGATTCCGAGAAGTGGTTAGAGGCCATGAAATCCGAGATGGGATCCATGTATGAAAACAAAGTATGGACTTTGGAAGTATTACCTGAAGGGCGTAAGGCCATTCAGAACAAATGGATCTTTAAGAGGAAGACGGACGCGGACGGTAATGTCACCGTCTATAAAGCTCGACTTGTGGCAAAGGGTTTTTCACAAGTTCAAGGAGTTGACTACGATGAGACCTTCTCACCCGTAGCGATGCTTAAGTCCGTCAGAATCATGTTAGCAATAGCTGCCTTTTTCGATTATGAAATTTGGCAGATGGATGTCAAAA
Source organism: Elymus sibiricus (assembly GCA_039707655.1). Lineage (NCBI taxonomy): Eukaryota > Viridiplantae > Streptophyta > Magnoliopsida > Poales > Poaceae > Elymus > Elymus sibiricus. Next base: position 200,252,854 of record CM077674.1, on the reverse strand, counting down.
CAGCGTTCCTTAACGGTTACCTTAAGGAAGAGTTGTATATGATGCAACCAGAAGGTTTTGTCGATCCAGAGAATGCTGACAAAGTTTGCAAACTCCAGCGATACATTTATGGACTGGTGCAAGCATCTCGGAGTTGGAATCTTCGTTTTGATGAGGTGATCAAAGCGTTCGAGTTTATACAAGTTTACGGAGAAGCTTGTATTTACAAGAAAGTGAGTGGGAGCTCTATAGTGTTTCTAATATTATATGTGGATGACATATTGCTGATTGGAAACAATATAGAAATGCTGGAAAGCGTAAAGGAATATTTGAACAAGAGTTTTTCAATGAAGGACCTAGGAGAAGCTGCTTTCATATTAGGCATCAAGATCTATAGAGATAGATCGAGACGCTTAATAGGACTTTCACAAAGCACATACCTTGATAAGATTTTGAAGAAGTTCAAAATGGATCAGTCCAAGAAGGGGTTCTTGCCTGTTTTGCAAGGTGTGAAGTTGAGTAAGACTCAATGCCCAGTGACTGCAGAAGATAGAGAAAAGATGAGTGTCATCCCCTATGCTTCAGCCATAGGCTCTATCATGTATGCAATGCTGTGCACAAGACCCGATGTCAGCCTTGCCATAAGTATGGCCGGAAGGTTTCAAAGTGATCCAGGAATGGAACACTGGACGGCGGTCAAGAATATCCTGAAGTACCTGAAAAGGACTAAGGACATGTTTCTCGTTTATGGAGGTGATCAAGAGCTCGTCGTAAAGGGTTACGTCGATGCAAGCTTTGACACTGATCCGGATGACTCTAAGTCGCAAACCGGATACGTATTTATTCTTAATGGGGGTGCGGTTAGCTGGTGCAGTTCCAAGCAAAGCGTGGTAGCTGATTCTACATGCGAAGCGGAGTACATCGCTGCCTCGGAGGCGGCGAAGGAAGGTGTCTGGATGAAGGAGTTCATGACAGATCTTGGAGTAGTGCCTAGTGCGCTTAACCCAATGACTCTGTTTTGTGATAACACTGGTGCCATTGCTCTAGCCAAGGAACCAAGATTTCACAAGAGGACCAGACACATAAAACGACGTTTCAATTCCATCCGCGATTACATCAAGGAGGACGACATAAATATTTGCAAAGTACACACGGATCTAAATATTGCAGATCCGATGACTAAACCTCTTCCAAAGGCTAAACATGAACAACACCAGAACTGCATGGGTGTTCGATTCATTACAATGTAAATCACATAGTGATGTGAACTAGATTATTGACTCTAGTGCAAGTGGGAGACTGTTGGAAATATGCCCTAGAGGCAATAATAAATTGGTTATTATTATATTTCCTTGTTCATGATAATCGTTTATTATCCATGCTATAATTGTATTGATTGGAAACTCAAATACATGTGTGGGTACATAGACAACACTGTGTCCCTAGTAAGCCTCTAGTTGACTAGCTTGTTGATCAAAGATGGTTAAGGTTTCCTAGCCATGGACATGAGATGTCATTTGATAACGGGATCACATCATTAGGAGAATGATGTGATGGACAAGACCCAAACTGTAAACGTAGCATTTGATCGTGTCAGTTTATTGCTATTGTTTTCTGCATGTCAAGTATCTGTTCCTTTGACCATGAGATCATGCAACTCACTGACACCGGAGGAATACCTTGTGTGTATCAAACGTCGCAACGTAACTGGGTGACTATAAAGGTGCTCTACAGGTATCTCCGAGGGTGTCTGTTGGGTTGGCATGGATCAAGACTGGGATTTGTTACTCCGTGTGACGGAGAGGTATCTCAGGGCCCACTCGGTAATACAACATCACATTGAGCCTTGCAAGCAAAGTGACTAAAGAGTTAGCCACAGGATCTTGTATTACGGAACGAGTAAAGAGACTTGCCGGTAACGAGATTGAACTAGGTATAGTGATACCGACGATCGAATCTCGGGCAAGTAACATACCGAAGAACAAAGGGAACAGCATACGGGATTAACTGAATCCTTGACATAGAGGTTCGACCGATAAAGATCTTCGTAGAATATGTAGGAGCCAATATGGGCATCCAGGTCCCGCTATTGGTTATTGATCGTAGAGGTGTCTCGGTCATGTCTACATAGTTCTCGAACCCGCAGGGTCTACACACTTAACGTTTGGTGACGATTAGTATAATTGAGTTGTTATGTTGGTGACCGAAAGTTGTTCGGAGTCCCGGATAAGATCCCGGACATGACGAGGATCTCCGGAATAGTCCGGAGGTAAAGATTGATATATGTGATAATAGTGTTTTGATCTCCGGAAGGGTTCCGGAATTCACCGGAAGGGGTTCCGGATGTTTACCGAAGTGTTCGGGTGCAGCAACACTTTATATGGGCCAAAAGGATAAAGCCCACGAGGTATTGGAAAGTGCAAAAGTAGTTTTGCTGCCGCGTAAGCGGTACTACCGCTTGGTGAAGCGGTACTACCGCCCGAGCGGTACTACCGCTTGTGTGAAGCGGTACTACCGCCCAAGCGGTACTACCGCTTGTGTGAAGCGGTACTACCGCTTGTGCGCGGCTGTGCACGGTTCGGCAGGGATCCGAGTTGGACTCTTTCCCTGCGGGCCAAACCGACCTTGTGCGGGCAAAACCGACCCGGAGGAGGCTTTTACTCCAAGTTTAGACCCCAAGCCTCAACATATAAATAGAGGGGCAGGGCTAGCACACGGGACACGTCAGGATTTCCCAAGCCGTGTGCCGGCAACCCTAACCCTCTAGTTCCTCCGTCATAATCTCCGTAGCGCTTGGCGAAGCCCTGCAGAGATCGTTCCTCACCATCATCACCACGCCGTCGTGCTGCTGGAACTCAACCACTACTTCATCATCGCTCGCTGGATCGAGGAGGTGAAGGCGTCATCAAGCCGTACGTGTGTTGAACGCGGAGGTGCCGTCCGTTCGGCACTAGATCGGAAGGATCGTGATTGGATCGCGGGACGCTCGGCGATTTGGATCGCGAAGACGTTCGACTACATCAACCGCGTTTATTAACGCTTCCGCTTAGCGATCTACAAGGGTATGTAGATTCACTCTCCCTCTCGTAGATGCTCATCACCATGGATAGATCTTGCGTGTGCGTAGGAAAATTTTTTGTTTCCCATGCAACGTTCCCCAACAGTTCTACCAACAACTGGATAAGCCGGTGTTCTATATTGCCGGGTCAGAGCTCGCGCCAGCACCTGATGTAGCGCCCTATGCCGGCTCTTCGCGGTCGTTGTCATCCTCCACTTCTTGGCTTGAGTCGCCGGTCGACCACTGAATTGAGTGCAATGCTTCAAACAGGGCATCGGTGGATATCAGAGAGGATGGGTCGACTTCAGGGGCAAAGGATGTCTTACGCGTCCGGGTTAGGGCCACCGGTTCATGGTTTGGCGGCTCTATCCACTCATTATCTTTCGAATAGGGCGCCTGGTACCGGGTCAGGTCTACCTCTTCTGCGATTTCGGTGCCTGCAACCCGGGTGGCTTTAATGCAGCGTTGAAAGTCCTTCTTGGTGAATGGCGAGTCATCCACGTTGAACTCTGGGTATCCCCCTATGATCTGAGCCGGATCGAGCTCTGGCACGTATGCCTTAGCTCGGGCAAGTGCTACTAGATCCCCAGAGCGGCAGCATGCTTTCTTCCAGTCCTCAAACCACCTGGGTACAACAGACAGCTCTCTCAGCATATCCGCAATTAGTTGTGGTGGTGACTTGGTGTTTTTGGTGGCCATAATGCATCGAGAGCCGCCTATGTACAGTTGTTCCACGAAGGTGTATACTGCCTTCAATTTCACCACTGGTTGTTGTAGCAGCAGTTGATTCTTGCGACCTTCAAGAGAAGTATACACGATCAGTTAAGCCGGCTCAAGTCTAGTAAGCCGGTCCAGTTGACTCATTCTCATAGATTTACTTACCAAAGATGGCCCGGGACATGGCTGTGATCTGGTTCTTCAGAGTGGTCAGCTCTTGCGTTACCGGCTCTAGCTTAGCTTCGGCCTCTTCAGCACGTGTGGCTAGGGCGGCTCTTGCGGCCTCCGTCTCTTGCAAGGTGGCCCTTACAATGGCCAGCGACTTATTGGCTTCGGCAACGGTTTCTTCAGCTTCTTTGCGCAATCTTTTCTCCTTCCGTGATTCCTTGCGGAAGACGGAAGCCTGGGCTTCTACTTGATTCAGCATTTCCTGCAGGCAGTTTGTTATATATCATATATGCATGACCCGGATCGCCCTCAAGGACAACCCGGCACATGGGGGCTACTCGTTTTCGAGCTTAACATAAACAACAAAGGCAAGTTCCATGCAGCTGCAGGCACTCTACATGGCACTTGAGGGCTAATGCATCAACTGATCTATTCTACTCAGTTCTCAAGACCCGCCCGTCCTGAATGACAAGCCGGCCTTTGGGGTCGCAGGTTGACGTTCTGTTTACAAGTTTCACTTTTGAAGTCCCGGATCATCATTTCATAATGACCCGGCCCTTGGGGGCTGCATATATATATGGTACAAAATGAAGGGTGCACATTACCTCATATTTCTGTTTCAACAAAGTAATCATGGCGATCTCTGTGTCCCGGCTTTCAGACAGCCGGGTCAGCACAGCCTGGTGCAGAGTACTGGCATCCTAGTCTTCGAATGAAGGTTAAGAGCCGTCTTGCCCTTGTCCTTCGAGGCCGGCTCAGGCTTGGCAGGGATTTTGGTCAGAGCGGTAGAGGCTTTTGGAGTTGCTTGCTGTTCTCCGATCACCACCACATCATCCTAAGCCAGTGACACAGGCGGCTCTTCGCGCTGCTCCTCAGTTGGATTTTCTCGTTCTTGTACAACAAGCGAGGAAGCACGAGCCGGGCTGGCGATGTCTTGAGGTGGCGGGTCAGTCTAGGAGGCCGGCTCATCCTCGGGGACCAAGGTGGCCTCCTCTTGAGGGCCTGGTTGAATGATAGGGTCAGATGACCCAGTAGGTGCTTTCTTCTTGATAGCTTTGGCACTGTGCAAGAAACAAAGGAGTTATTCATTTGAAGGGGGGAAGAATTAAGGAACTGCTATGTCAGTATTTACTTACCCAAGATTGATGTTGAAAGCCGGCGCCTGCGTCGCGCTTGACTCGCCTGAGGAATGGGATGTCTGATATGCCGAGTCATTTAAATGTAAGGGCTCCTTAAAACGGCCAGCTAGAGGAAAAGAGGAAGTTGGACTAAGAAGCACCTCAGCTCGCGCCTTATGAGATGGCGGCTCATATGGAAGCCCGCCGCTTAACTCGCCTTCACTGCTCCGGGTCTTCCTTTTGGAGGTCCCGGCTTGACGAGTCTTCTTCAAAACAAATTGGGGATCCAAATGAGCATCCTGGTGGGAAAAAGGGACCTTACGAACGGCAACCCGGGGCTTCCTTCGAACCTTGCGGATCACAGCCCGGGTTTTCTTTCGAATAAGAATTGGAGAATCAGAATCAGAAGAAATCAAGGTTACCTCCGGCTCATTGGTGTGGCTAATTTCGGCTTCATCCTGAAGAGAAGGGGCGTCAGCAAGTTGAATAAAAAGACGACCAAGCGAGTCAAGTTCTACCTCAGCCTCGCCTTCTGCAGCCGGCTCATTAGCATCGGCGGGCTCATCCTGCTGCTCCGTTGAAACAGAGGTGGGTTGTCGAGGTTTCTTCTTCTTCCAAAACTTGTCATCTGCCTGCGTTTGAGATGAGTTGGTGATTATGATTGAAATGAAAAAAGCAAGTCAAACAACAGAGTAAGAGGGTACAAGTACTTACTGAAGGTACCGGGTTGGTCAAGCAGAAGGGAGCGAGCCCAGTTTTGTTGCATTTATCTTGGGGCTCGCCTAGCAACCTCTTGGTGACCTTGTTGACGTCACTCGCAGATAGATTAACTTGGCTGAAGCGTTGAACGTCACCCGGCTCACCAGTGTAGTTGCACATCAAGTCGCCCCTGTGGCTAAGGGGCTGAATTCGCCAACTTACCCAACACCGGGTCAGGTCGACCCCTGTGAGGCCATTAGCAGCCAAAGCTCTTATCTTGGAATAAATTGGAGCAATATGTTTCCGCTCCTCTGCTGATGGCCAACCTGGGAAGGCAAGGGTGGCATCGAGCCGGTCCAATCTATAACCCGGCAAGGGGTTTTCATTTTGAGGGGCAGTGTTCTTGCAATAGAACCAAGTCTTGTTCCAACCCTTGGGATGACTCGCCAGCTTATCCTCAGGAAAGGGGGTGCTTCTGTGCCTTTGAATGGAAACGCCACCAAGTTCTATACTGGGGCCATCGGTGAACTCGGTCTGATGGTTGATGTAGAAAAACTCTCGAAAGAGAAGGACAGTTGGCGCTATTTGGAGATACACTTCGCAGAAGACTTGAAATTGGCATAGATTTGTGATTGAGTTGGGGCCAAGATCCTGCGGTCGGAGGTCGAAAAAGTTAAGGACATCACAGAAGAATTTTGACCCGGGCGGCCGAAACCCCTTATGAAGATGATCTGCGAAGACCACCACTTCGTCTTGCTTGGGTTGGGGGTGCTTTCTTCTTCAGGCGCCCGCCAGCTGATTGTGGCTTGAGCCGGCAAAAGGCCTTGCCCCACGAGCTCATTCAGCATCAGGGTTGAGACCTGAGATCTGACCCAGTTGCAGGATTTGTCGGTCTTGGGGGCCATGGCGACTTTAGAGTTTAACTGCAAGGGCAATAGTGGTAAGCCGGCGTGTTAAGCTCATGAGGTGTAACCCAGCAAAATGATAAGAATCAGGATGGTTAAATTCATAACCCGGATTTATGCAAGCCGCCGAAGGCAAAGATGAGCCGGCATAATGATGAGCCGGTGTTGATGAGTCAGTGGTGCTTTGGATTTCTCCTAAGTGTTGAGCTAGTGATAAACAGGAATCTAATGGAGCGGTTCCTATTACGGATCTGAAAATACTTCGGAAAAGAAATTTTAAAAGACCTAAAAAAACATGGATGGAGGCGGAAGCCCTACTTTCAATGGGGCTCCGATTGAAAGCAATGCAGGATCTATACGAGAAAAATGGCATTGTCGCAATAGCTAAAGTGCCTACGCGGATCATTCAATCGATTCTCGATCTACTGATGAGAGAAGAAAGACGAACATGGATGAACTCCGACGAACTGCAAGGGAAATGAGGCACTTACAGATCTGGAGCTCGGGTCTTGAAGCTTTTACGGCGCAGGCGATGGCGGCCGTGCAACGATGGAGGATTCCGGCGACGGCTGGGCGGTGGAGACGACGCAGCCGAGGTGGTCGGAGTGCTCGCGGGCAGCGGCGCTTCAGGTCTGAGGAAGAGCAGGTGCGAGGAAGACGAAGGAGAGGTGAAAAGTGACGGTGGGGGTGAGCTGGCCCATTTATAGGCACGGTAAAAATTTAAACGGCAGGGGCGGAACTCCAGGCGGCGCAGTAATTTTTGGCTGCAGGCTCCTCGATTTTCGTGCCTGACAAGACGATACATGCCCACTCAAAAGATTCGAGGTGATGTCATCCCAGATTTTGCGGAAGTGCGTTGTGACGTCATGAAGGAAAGAGAGCTGAAAATACCAAGTCTGAACCTGAAGGGGGAGACCTGTCGATCCACTTAACCCGGCAACTTGATCCGGTCAAGGACGGTGTTTTAAAGGATCGGCTTGGGAAGCACTTGAAGAGTATACTACTGATGTTTTGTTTTTTCAGGATGAAGTTTAACGTGAATAAATTCAAGTCAAACTAAGGGCTAATGTTGGGGATGTATACCAACATTTAGACCCGGCAGGGGGTTAACCCGGCCATAACGCAAGCTTAGCGGGTCAACTCACTGCGGACCTGAAGGACTTTAAGTGGGCCGGCTTAACGTGGCCTGGTGAGGATAGGCCGGCTTAAGCAGTGGGCCGGCTCACTAGAAGATGAGCAAGGAAGAAGACAGACTTGGAGAACAAGTCGGGCAGAGTCGGAGATGGGTCAAAGAACGACCCGGACTCTCATGTAATCTAGGGTTCCACCTGTGTATATAAAGGGGGGCACCTATACGAAAAAGACTAAGTTGCAATCTCCTCGAGAGCTAGGTTAACGAATCCGCATCCTTGTAATCGAGATCTACAGCAATATAATCAAGCAGGACGTAGGCTTTTACCTCCACCGTGAGGGGCCGAACCTGGGTAACCCAGCGTCTTCTCGTTCCCGATCAGCCCCGTTAAGCTTCCACACTTGTGCGATGGCCTCATCTCTAAGTCCTTTCACAAGGGCATCTGCCATGTTAAAACCACGACACCCTCCGTGGGTTGAAGCCTCCATCAACGTAGGACAGTATGGCGTTGGTCAAGTAGTCTAATCACCCCCCCCCCCCTCTAGACATACTTTCAATCCTACAAGTGGTATCAGAACTTTGTTCTCCATTGCATTGGTTTCACAACCTAGGAGAGTATGGCATCTAGTGAGGGTAATTATCACCGTAAAGGTCCATATTTTGATGGTACAAACTTTGCTAGTTGGAAACATAAGATGAAAATGCATATTCTTGGTCATAACCCCGCCATTTGGGTTATTGTTTGTGTTGGCTTGCAAGGTGAATTCTTTAAGGATGGTAAGTAACCGGATCGTGAAGCAACCGCAGAAGAATTGAAGATGTTGCAATACAATGCTCAAGCTTGTGACATTCTCTTCAATAGTTTGTGCCCCGAGGAGTTCAACAAGATCAACCGCCTCAAGAATGCAAAGGAAATTTGGGATACTTTGGTTGATATGCACGAGGGTACCGAGTCCGTAAAGGAATCCAAGTTGGATGTGCTTCAAAGTCAACTTGACAAGTTCAAGATGAAGTATGGTGAAGGAGTCACCGAAATGTACTCTAGGCTTGCTCTCATCACAAATGAGATTGCCGGCTTAGGAAGTGAAGAGATGACCGACAAATTCATCATCAAGAAGATCCTTAGAGCCTTGGATGGAAAATATGATAAAGTGTGCACATTGATCCTAATGATGCCCAATTACAAAGATCTCAAGCCCACGGAAGTCATTGGAAGGATTGTTGCTCATGAGATGTCACTCAAGGACAAAGAGGAGCTACACAACAAATCAAGTGGTGCTTACAAAGCCTCAACTGATGTTCCCACAACTTCAAGCGACAAGCTAGTATCCAATGAAGAGATAAGCCTAATGGTGAAAAGGTTCAACAAGTTTTACAAGAACAAAGGAAAAGAAAGAAGCTCAAGCTCAAGAAATTATGAGAAAAGATCATCAAGTCATGACCGAAATTGCTACTATTGTGGAAGACCCGGACACTATTCCAATGAGTGTACGGCACCTCACAAGAAAAGAGACGAATCACCAAGAGGAAGACATAGAAGAGATGAATCACCTCACAAGGAGAGAAGGAGTAGGGATGATCGTTATGAACGAAGATCTTCTTGAAGAAGCAAGGATTCGGAAAGGAAGGACAAGTCATCCAAGAGCTACACTAGAAGAAGACATCAAGCTCATGTTGGTGAATGAATTTCCGGCTCTGACTCCGACAACCACTCCGAGAGAAGCTATCACTCCGACTCCGACTATAGTCAAGAAAAAGGTGTTACTGGACTTGCTCTCATATCCTCCAACTCCTATGATCTATTTGATTCACCAAATGAAGGAATTGGAAGATGCTTCATGCAAAAGGCCCCAAGGTATCACACCCCGAATACTTTGACTTTAATAGTGATGAGGATGATTTGCTTGGTGATGATGATTTACTTGTTGATAAGGCTAGTGATGTGAGCTATAATGAAAATGCTAGTAATCATGATAGTCAAGAGGAAACGAATGATAATGTTATGAAGGAGATTGAGCATCTAACTAAAGAACTAAACACTCTTAAGTTAGCTCATGAAACAACTCAAGATGATCATAGAGAGCTTTTAAGATCTCATGAGTAGCTACGCTTCGAGAAGCTAAATCTAGAGCAAGAGCATGAGTTTATTAAAGCTATCAATGTTGATCTTTGAAAGAAGAGTTCTTCATATCTTGCCAAACATTTACTCTTGTCTACCTTTATGCCACAAGTTAAATCTAAGCAAACTAGTAACAAGAGTAAAAAGGGTTCTACCTCTAGTAGTAACAATAACAATGCTAAATCCAATGTTGATGCTTCTAGTAGTTCTATTGATTCCACTAATTATTCTCTTAGCCAAGTTACACTTGAGCAAGAAAATGATTTATTGAAAGGAATTATAGAAAAGGGTGTCTACAAGAGCCTTGCTGGAAGTAAGCAATTTGAGGAAATTGTGCGCAAGCAAGGAAGGCATCGGAAGAACCAAGGTATTGGTTTTGAACAGAAGTTCAATGCCAACGGAGTTGAGTGGGAGGAAGATCAATACCCCAAGACGAAGTTTGTTCCTCAACAAGAGAAGTATGATCCTACTTTTTTCAAGGGGACACAAGCTCAAGATGATCTTCCATCTCAAGACCACAAGCTAAAAGGCAAGGACGAGCTTCAAGAAGAGATTGACTCATTTAAAGGACCACATCAAGCTTTGGTCAAGTGGGTTCCAAAGGCCTCATCAAGTTCTACTTCATCAAGTGCTGCTACAACTCCAAGGATTCCCATCAAGTTGATGTGGGTCCCAAAGAAGAAGAACTAGAGAGTTCTTGAGGGTGACTCCGCCAACAAACTTCACTCACATTCATTTATGGCAAGAACTTGTGCAACCAACTTCAATATCTTGCACTAGTTCATGGAGTCACAAACCCTCTTGTTGGTAAGACAAGGGACAAGGTATTCAATCCATTCATGGACATCATAATGTGTGCTTTTCACTCTATGTCTATGGATATCTTTGTATGTTCCTTGTGTGGGACTAACCCATGTAGGTATTGAAAGTGCAAAACTCCAAGGATTGCTCCCAACTCTTGATGGTCTACATCAACATTGAGCATCCACATCTACAACATCTACATGAAGTCATCATCGACAAAACCCAAGGTTAGTTCATCCCTCTTTGGGGGGATATCACATCTAGGGGGAGCTTTACTCTAAGACTTGAGTCAAAGCAACTCTAATGGTGTGAACAAATTAATGCTTTATGTAAAAGTGGTAACCCCACTTGTGCTTAAACGATGAGTATGACCTATGATCAAATGTTCTCATTTGCCTCCTAAGTCAATATACTCATATATAGATGACTATGTCATCGCCCATTGCTTGATAGTTGATAGAATTGGTTGTGCATGCTTGACACATATTTCATTTGCTATCTTATTGTGTGAGCATGTTGCTATGCATATTCCTCATTCGAGGACATCCATTTGTAGTTTGATTGATTTGGTTTTATTTGGCCAAGTGGATGTACAAGAATGCTTAAGCACCCTCTCTAGTTATCTATCTCAACTTGTCTAAATTCTTTCATGCTATATCACAAAATTTGAACAAGCTCATTTTCGGACCCTCCGGGTGAGGAGCACTTGGAGCCACCGATCTGATTAGGGCTGACCTCCAAAACCTTCTAAGTGATTTTCGGACAGACCAATTCACAACCATCCGGTCTCACCGAAATCACTTGGACTGATCTGATTTTCAATCTCGGAGAGACCGGTTTAAAACTCTCGGCGTCACCGAAGCGATGTGCTCATAGCAGTTACTCATCTCGGTGCCACCGATTGGTTTCGCTCGGTCTCACCGACAGCACACGGGTATATATATGTCCGCAGCCCGTACGTTGAAAAATTCTTCAAATGTCACGTTCCCGCACCCCGTTGCTGCCGTCGCCCTGGTCTCCGGATCGTTGCCTTCGTCTCCAGCGCACCCTCGCCACCGGATTCCGTCGCCGTCAACGGCATTCTCCTCCGCCGTTGTCGCCGTAGAGGATCTTCACCAAGTTAGGGTGAGATTCGACCCCCTCCGTGTTCTAAATTCTGATTCAATGCACGGATGGATTGCCTAGATCTTGCCACGGATTGAAATTCCTTATCCACTGAAATTCCTAGCGTTAGATTGATTTTGAACTTTAGGGTTAGGGTTTTGTTGATTTTATCTTGGATTGACCAAATTGAAAGGATTGGGTTCACCGATTTGGCCTCTGGCCACTGCACTAAGTATGCTTCGGTGCCACCGAGATGTACTGGTCGGTGAAACCGAAACTAAGGTCTCAGTAGAACCCTAGCACTTTGGAGAGACTGGGACACACATCGGTCTGACCGAAACAGTGTGGCCAAGTCTCTGTTGCTGCTTTCGGTGCTACCGAGATTATCAAATTGATGACTCCGAAATACAAACCTAAAACTGAAGTTTGGATTCAAATATTTCAAAAATTGGCTACATTTTGTGATACTCATCCACTCTGCCTCACCTAAATCTATTCACAGGGTCACTGTCAGCATGTCAGAAGCAAGTGACAGCCAGAACAGGTCTGAACAGGATGTTGAGCTGAGTGTAGGTTCTAGTCCTGCAGGGAGTTTCTATGAGGGAGAGAGAAGCTCTCCAGATTTGCCAAAGGCAGCCACTAGGGCTAGAAGGAAGAAAAATTCAGATGATGAGGATGAAGATTTTGCTGAAGGAGCAACATCAAAGAAGAAGAAACCAGCTGTTGTTGCCAAGGAGTATGGCACTAAGAAAGAGAGAGGTGTCACAAGAAAAGTTTCTGCCTCCATAGCTGCCAAGAGAGGCATCACTTAAGAGAATCCAGAAGGATCTCAACAGGCCCCTATACAGTCAAAGCCCAAGACAGTAGGCAAGAAGAGAGAAAGGAAGCAAACTGCTCATGTGATCTTCAGGCCAACATCCATGAAAAGAGATGATGCAACAGATGAGGAAGAGCAAGCAGCAAATCACCTCCTCCCAAGCAGCAGAAGCTTATGGGAGATGCTATCAAGACAGCTGCCACTTCCAAGGCTAAGCCTACAGCAGCAAAACCCAAGAGAACCACCAGAGATGTTCCTGCCAGTGTGAAGAACAAGGCCCCAGTGCCTGAGAGAGAAGCTGAAGATGATGATGAAGCCCCAGTGCTCATGAAGCTAAGGCCCAGATTGCCTGAACATAATGATGCTCATCCTATTACAGAGAATATGAAGAAGAGGAAAGACAAAGGTCTCAGGACTTGGAGGGAATCTGACCCCTACTCCACCAGAAGGAGGACTGTAGTTGACTACAGATTCCATACCAGAGAGCAGCAGGATTTTTATGAAACAGTTTTGCTTGATAAGAAGCCTATAGTTAGTGATATGAAGTGGGTGGACTAGAAGTACATTGATGCCAATGAGGATCACTTCCCCCATGTTCATGAGGACTTCAGATCCATTGATCTTGATGAGTTCATTGGGAAGAAGCTGACAAATTGGAATGATGAGATGATCATGCAATTTTATTCTACATCTCACTTCTACCCCAATGGCAGAATTGTATGGATGACTGAGGGTGTCAAGTACCAGTCTAGTGTGCTTGAGTGGGCCACATTGCTTGGTGTGCCAGAAGCAGATAAAGATGACATTGATGTATATGTAAAGCCCAAGATGGATCACAATTCTATGGCAAACTTGTATACAGCAATTCCAGAGAAGGAGAAGGAGAATCACAAGTTTGGTTCAATGTACTATTTGTTGGCAGGACTTGCTACCTCCAACACTATCATGAGGCATACCTTGATGCCCAAATCAGGAGATGACAGGATGATTCATGGTCACTCAATAAACATGCTGCATCATATTGACCAACATGAGAAGTTCAAAGTCATGGATCTCATTGTGGAAACTATCAAGAGGACAGCTGCAGATCAGAAGAGGTCTTGTGGATTTGCCCCTCATATTCAGCTGCTTATCAATTCAAAGGGTGCAAACAAGTCTTTTCTGCTGGATTGTGAGCATTTGCCACTTAGGCCTGAGTTCGAGGACAACACAGTGACTATGGATGCATCTCATCCTACCTCTGCAGAGGCACAAGCAAGTGCAGAAGCTGCACGAACTTCAGGGCCAAGTACTCCATCTGCTCAAGTGCTCAAAACCAAGGTGGATCAAATGCAACATCTTCTTCAAGCCACTCACAGAATTGAGAAGAGTTTGGCTGACTTGGCTGCAAACCAGAAGAGCCTTGAGAGGATTGTTGAGACTAAATTTCATGATCTAGACATTAAGGTCACTGAGATACAGACTGTTGTTGAGACATTGAAATCACAGGTGGATGAAGTTAGGAAGGGTACCAACAGTGATGATGAGGAACCTCAGGGCACATGTCTTCCAGCTACTACCCAGTTCCAGAGGATGCCCAGATCAGATGATGTGCCAGTCACTTCCAAAGGTACAGTCTCTGCCCTTGCCGCTGCTCCCACCACTGGTACAACGAGCAGCTGCTATACAAACGGTATTTACCCTCTTTCCGCGATGGAGTTTTAAACCATCGCCTTGCCTATGTGTGCGATAGGGGGGGTCTTCCCACATGACCCAGAAACCGTCGGCGATAGGGAGCACGCAAGCATATGTTTCGCAGAACTAAGCGTATGCGATGCCCGCATCTTTCCCAAATGCTCCGTCCTTGCTACTCATTTGTGCTCGCATTACCATTGCACTCGGTATTCTGTGCTGCAACATTTGCGATGCTCACCCCATCACAAACAGTTCACAATTGTACACCGTATGTGAAGCTTGAATATCCCACACATTTGTATGTACATAAACATTTGAGATGTATAAAATGTCCCAAACGATTCATCCGTATTACCCGTGTCGTATGAAGGCCTATCGCACGTGTTCTTCTATGAGCAAACGTTTACGATGCACACGACATCATAAACAGTTCATAATTGCCTAGCGTGTGTGATAAGGTGACTTTCACAAACATTTATTAAGAAGGAACTGTGTGCGTTGTTGTTGTTAATCTCACATGTTTTTTCTTGTCTGATCGTGTGTGCAGAAGAGTTTCATCACACACGTACTGATCTGAGAAATGTGTCTGATCTTGACGTTTATCATAGATGTTTTGCTTTCACAAACCGTGTGCAGTGTAATGGCATGCAGATCATAATTTATCCCTAATTTAATCCCTGTATTTAAAATTCATAGAATTTTAAATTGAAATAGATTTTCAATATGAAAGTAGGCAACCACTTATTTCATATCAAACCATGTTTATTACAAATACAAGTTCAAGGATGAATGAATAATTCGATGCACAGGTACATATGCTGAAGAACTAGAGAAGCAGCAACAAAAGAATGATGAACCACAGTTGTACTAAAGACTGTAAAGAGAGAGGTGGAAGACATTCTTGTTGCTGGAGAAGGTGAAGTGGAATGCCCATATTGTGCCCTCCTCCATGCCTAATGCGCACACGACTCTAGGCCAACCCCTTGTGATGGCCGCCCGCCCATCCTTCACTATCTTCATTAGGACTTCTCGATGCTCATTGTAGTCTCGATGAAATACTTTAACCTTCATTGCATGTCCACCAATCATGTACTTTGTGAGGTAATCTTGAGTAAACTGCTTTGGAAACCACTGCAAACGAAAAAGATTCAGACATTGTTGTCTAACAACTCATTATGGGCGGTAAAAAGAGAAGGCTACAGAGTTCGTAGTTACCATCCTATAGCTCACTGTTGTGTTGGATAGAGCGCAGACAAATAATTTAATTACCATCGGTCGTATCTTTTTGCTAATAATTCTTATCAGTTTCCTCACTTGATGCTGGTTCATGAATATCTCATTGCCCTATACGCAAAAAGGGTCGAGGTTTGGATCTTTGCCTAGGACATATGTACCTACAAGCAACAAGTCAATATTATAAGCTAAAAAGTGTCCAGCCGTGGATTTGTATGCACTACATTATGGAATGGAGGCAGTATAAGCCGAGGGATGAAACTAACCTCGGTGGAAAATGCTGGCCACTCCCGTTGTTGTCCTGCGTAAGTACATGGAAAGGCGTGATAAGTACTACAGGCTTAACATCAACCAAATATAGCCATGGTAAACAACAACATCTCAAAATGATAGCTTGAATGTGTTGGTTTCAGCATGATGTTAAAGCAGTTAAAAAATGGAAGGGAATGTTAAGTACGTTAACAGGGACCAAATATTGTAATTCAAAATGGTACTATTGAAAATGAATAGAACATAGCTCATGCTTAAACATCACACTGCATAAATGTGTAAAACTGAAATAAAGGGCATGTGTTAACTTCACCAGGCATAACAGGAACCAAATATAACCGTTCAAACTGGTATTGATGAAATCGAACTGCACAGTTCATACTTGCACATAATGAACATCACCTTGTAAGTAACTGAAATAAACAAGGCATATATGCTCACTATAACAACCTAATATAGCCATTGAAAACTGGACAGAGGCTCACTGCAACCAACCTAACAAGCAAATACAGATAAACAAGGCACCTGCTTGAAAACTGGACAAAGGATCACTGCAACCAACCTAGCTAACAAATAAATAGATAAACAAGGCATCTGCTTGAAAACTGGACAAAGGCTCACTGCAACCAACCTAACAAGCAAATACAGATAAACAAGGCATCTGCTCGAAAACTGGACAAATGCTCACTGCAACCAACCTAACAACCAAATACAAATAAACAGGGCATCTGCTTGAAAACTGGGCAAATGCTCACTGCAACCAACCTAACAACCAAATACAGATAAACAAGGCATCTACTCATTATAAACAACCAAATATAGCCATTCATGAAACTAAAGTGGACAATTCATACTTAAACATCAGATAGCCCTATTGAACATTACATTTTTGCATAACTGAAATAATTAAGCATGGCACAGTTAAAACATCGCATGGCAAAAGCTACTACAACAATGGGTACGAGTTGGCTAGCTAGAAAAAAGTAAGATTTGCTTATAGGATATTGCCTCACTTGTCATGGACGGGATCCTTCCACTTGGACGAGCACAGACCCAGGGTGCGATCCCTGATGTCGCAGATGGGCTATCTCACCTTGGAAGAGCCGTAGTGGGTGCCCTTCGCATGTTCGTGGTCGATGAGATCTGACTTGGCAGCTGAGGATCCCAAGCCACCGCCGTAGAACGTGTCCTTCAGAAATGACATGATGGGCTCGATGGCGTACAAGGATCGCAAATCCTTGACCGCGAGGTGGAGGAGATCAGCGGCGGGGCCTTCAAAGAGATCGACGGCGGTTGAACCAGAGGCGTTGGGGATGGACCACTTAACCTGTGACATGGCCCGCGTGAAGCCTTCGCTGTCGACGAGCTTGATGTCGTAGCCGGCTGTCTTGAGATTCAGTAATACGTGATCCCGCTGACGTGAAGCCTTTGCCATGGCGACGTAGTCAGCGTCCTCGCCGGCTTCCGTGGCGAGGTGTTCCTTCGGGATCGACAGGTCGGCACGAACGGCGGCCACCCCGACATCGTCCGGCGGAGAGGCCATGATAGACCTCCTTTTGGCCGTACGCTCCTCGGGGTCCCCGGGATATGTGGTCGGGCTTAGGCTGTGAATCTCTGGAGTAGGGGATGGGGATCTGGGGGGGAGGGACACCGCAGGCCTCATCTAAAAACTCAGGGCGGCGAGGGTATGGGAATCGGTGGGTAACATGAACTTATCTAAGCTAGGAGGCATGGGCAGACCGGGAGGGGTTGGTGGCGGCAGCGGCGGCGGCGGTGAGCTAGGGTTCGAGCGGGGGGTGTAGACTGTGGAAGGGGGACGGGGTTAGGGCGGGTGGTGTTTGAGGATATGCCGTGGCTACTGAAAATTTTAGTAATGCTGGGTGGAGATGGTGGTGGACGAGGGAGGGCGACGGTTCAAATGCCTCGGCTACTGGAATTTTACTATGAGGTTGGTGGTCGAGGAGTGAGGGCGACGGTTGAAATACCGCAGCAACTAAAATTTGGGTAAAGGAAATGAAGCGGGGCGCGAGTAACCAGATCACACACGGTCCAAACATAATAATTGTGTATGATAATAAGGAAAAGCCGCGGAACCACCAATTTTTGCATCACTCAAGGCGGGTAGCTTTTTTGAGATTTCTAGCTAGCTCGTTTATCGCACACGGTTCGTCCTAATTTTCAGACGCATAAGTGGAATTCATCCTAAATATCATGTACACATTACCCCTTCACCCTTGCTGGCGCTTGCGAAGTCGTGGCGATTTAACAGGGCACGAGCTTCGCACACAGTTAAGCCAGTGCACCCGTGTCCATTGCGCGTACGTTCGCACGCAGTTTTTCATTCGAGGCGTCTGCTATTTTATATAGCACCATTTGGCAACAAAAAACACGAGAGAGGGTAAGAACACAACCACAACAGCATGTGGCCCAAATATATATGTATGAAAAGGATGGTGTGTGATGTTCAAATTCCCAATGCACAACTTTGACGCGCGGGCCCACGGGTGGGCGCGTCATCGAAGATCGGGTGAGAGGGGCCAAAAGACAACAACCACCTGGAAGTGGCCAAATATATGTAGGAATAAAGGGTGTGATGTTTAAATACACAATGCACAACTTTGATGTGGCACCTCCCTTGCAAACCGGAAAGCCCCCTTGGATATCTATAATGACGGGTTAAGGTCGTAGCTAGGTGCCTGCCCCACCCCCACTTCATGTCGGCGGGACGCATGCACGTACTCATACTTTGGTCAGACATGCATGCATGTCACCATGACCTACCATAAGACGGACCAAGTGAATCTATCTTGGCCAAACAACCAATGTCGTTGTCGGTCAAAAAGGGATATAATAGACCGCTCGGGCCCATAGATTGGACCATCACTGTAAACCGCACGAGAGGGGCCACAAAACGAGCACCACCTGCATGGGGCCCAAATTGATGTACGTTGGAAGGGTGATGTGTTTTAAATACCCAATAATGTACAATTTTGATGTGGCGCCTACCTCACGAAATGGACAACCCCCATAAAAGGTAGGTAGTAATTAAGGATGGCGTCGACGTACGTTGGGTGTCGATCTAACCAACCATTTTGAGTGCATGGGAGGGAATCCTGAGAACGCATGAGCTCGAACTTTGCTCGGACATGTCACCATGACCCGCGGTAACACGAACCAGGAGGAATCCATTCATGGCCAAACCCCCTCGTTGTCGGCCAAAGGGATGATATAAATAGACCAGGCCCACAGATAGGCGTGTCATTGAAAACCGCACATGGGAGACGGGGTCGATCAGAAGACCCTATACCCTGCATGCGGCCCAAATATATGTATATATGGGTGGTGTGTGATGTGATCAAATCCCCAATGCACAACTTCGATGGGGCACCAGCTGCATTACAAACCGAACACCGTACCCCGAGGAAGCCACGTTACGTATGATGTCGGTTCCCCAACTTCGAGCCGGCGGGAGGGAATCGAACAAATGTTCCCCAACTAATTAAATTTGGTCTGACATGTCGTGACCTATACCAAGAGGAACCCGTCATGGTCAAACCCTTCTCGTACATTGTGGGTCAAAGGATAGAACATGTGGGCCGATAGATCACTACAGACACATTTAGATGCTAAATGTCTGTAATGACCGTATCATGGCGCTTAAATGAAGCTTGAGATATAAAAACTTCCCACCCGGTCACCCATCCTTAGACTACTCCAGCCCCAAGCTTGCTTAACTTGTGCGTTCTATTCGACTAGGCTAGAGGATGGGAAGCTGCCCCTTGCTGATAAGAGTTGCCTCCTCGCATTTAAGGCGTTTACCGATGGTCACCATGTGGGACCTACTCCTTACTATCACACACGTTTGTGCTTTTAGAAACTGTGTGCAATCTTTACATACCGGACCACTTCCATTCAAACTTACATTATTTTTTTACTACTTAAAACTAGCCGGAAGAAGCAAAAGCTTTGCCTTTTCATTAATTAAGAACAAGATAGTTGCCCAGTTAATTGTGGAAAACCGGGCGAAAACTGATACAAACAGGGCCTAAACCTACGGGAACTCTTGGCTGAGCATGAATTGGTACAGGCCTTCGTCCACGCGTATGATACGCTCGCGGAACTGCTGTACCGCAATATCGATCTCCGCCCAGGATATTTCATCGGCGACGGTCGATTCCAAGCCGCGACGAGTATTTTGCTCTGCTTCGTCGTTGGCGGCACCTGGGGGCCGAGGAGGTCGAAGAGCCAATCGACCAGCCCGTTGGCATCGTGGCGGCGGATTCTGGCAGTGCGAACTTCGTCTGGCGCAATTATAGCGCTGACGGCGTCTGCCCATTCCTGGCGGGGAATCGGGATGCTTACCGGCCCTGGAAATGGCCTCTCGAGTGGTTGAGTCAACAGGATGCTAACAGGCTCCGCTCAGATAGTGCGGCGCACCGCACCTGATGCGCAGCGGCGTTCTCCCGCTCTTGCACGGCAGCGCTTTGCCACTCTTGCTCCGCTCCGCTCCATGGGCGGCGACGAACACATGTGTAGACATTGGCCCGCTCAAGCACTGGGGCGCAATGATACCGCTCACGCCCGAAGGCGCACTGCCACTCTTGCTCGGCGGTGCGCGGCCTCTCTTGCTCGGCGGCGCACGGCCGTTCTGGCTCTCCGGCCTGCTCCGGCTCATTCTCCTCATCGAGGAGGTTGATGACGGCGGCGGCGCTTCGCCGAATTGGCATGCTTGGAATGGTATACTATGGTATGGCCGGTGTGTCGTCGCCTAGCCTCCTATGCCCACTGATACTGGCAGTGGGAAACCGATGGGGGGGAGTGGCGGGAAACCGATTGGGGGGAGTGGCGGGAAACCAATTGGGGGAGTGGCGGGAAACCAATTGGGGGAGTGGCGGGAAACGGTAGCGTGTTTGGATATATAACACCATTAATATGGAAAACTTGGGAAAGAAGGAAGCGCGAGCTAGCACGACGCGTGCGCACAGTGCTTACCCACGGGTGCCAGATGGTTGAACAGAACTGCTTTAAATTATTCAGGGTTCGTTTGGCATTTTTTATACATTATAATAGAGTTTTCTAGGCATTTAATGTGCAAATTTTAAATTTGAACTACAAATACATGCTCCAGTGTACCAAAATGGGTTAAAAATCATATATGTGTCCTTGGGTGCATGTTTAAGTCCCATGCAAGGAATGTGGATGAATTACAAACATCTTGGCATCCTGGCTCGGCCTCAAACATTGATAATCTTTGTTTTTAAATCCCCACAAATCCAAAACTCACCTGAAATTCATGAAACTTTACATGGTGTCATGACATGGCACATATATGCCATGGTAAAAAAACTGACCAATTTGGGGCAAGTTTTGGTACAAGCCTCTTACAAACCGGAGCTTCTCGCAAGAAGCCTCCGATAGGGAACGTGTCACCCTTGTGGGCGAAACAACAATCGCTGCCTCTTCTTTCCTTGTATTTTTTTCTACGGGCAACATAGACCAATAGGAGATTTGTGCTGAAATATGGAATTATTCAAGGTTCGTTTGGCCGTTTTTATACATTAATTGAGTTTTCTAGGCATTTAATGTCCATAATTCAAATTTGAACTACAAGCACATGATCCAGTGCACCAAAATGGCTTCAAAAACCATACATGTGTCCTTGGGTGCATGTTTGGGTCCCATGCAAGAAATGGGGATGAATTACAAACATCTCGGTGTACTGGCTCGGCCTCAAACATTGAGAATATCGGTTTTTAAATCCCCGTAAATCCAAAACTCACCCAAAATTCATGAAACTTGACATCGTGTCATGACATGGCACATATATGCCATGGTAAAAAAATTGTCCAATTTGGGGCAAGTTTTGGTACACGCCTCTTACAAACCAGAGTTTCTAGCAAGAAGCTTCGTGGTTCCGATAGGGAACGTGTCACCCCTGTGGGCGAAACAACAATCGCTGCCTCTTCTCGCCTTGTATTTTTCTTCCACATGCAAGATAGACCAACAGGAGATTCGCGCTGAAATATTGAATTATTCAAGGTTCGTCTGGCCTTTTTATACATATATTAATTGAGTTTTCTAGGCACATAATTCAAAATCAAACTACAAGCACATGCTCCAGTGCACCAAAATGGCTTCAAAAACCATACATGTGTCCTTGGGTGTATGTTTAGGTCCCATGCAAGAAATGGGGATGAATTACAAACATCTCGGCATACTGGCTCGGCCTCAAACATTGAGAATATCGGTTTTTAAATCCCCGTAAATCCAAAAATCACCCAAAATTCATGAAACTTGACATCGTGTCATGACATGGCACATATATGCCATGGTAAAAAAATTGTCCAATTTGGGGCAAGTTTTGGTACACGCCTCTTACAAACCAGAGTTTCTAGCAAGAAGCTTCGTGGTTCCGATAGGGAACGTGTCACCCCTGTGGGCGAAACAACAATCGCTGCCTCTTCTCGCCTTGTATTTTTCTTCCACAGGCAAGATAGACCAACAGGAGATTCGCGCTGAAATATTGAATTATTCAAGGTTCGTCTGGCCTTTTTATACATATATTAATTGAGTTTTCTAGGCACATAATTCAAAATCAAACTACAAGCACATGCTCCAGTGCACCAAAATGGCTTCAAAAACCATACATGTGTCCTTGGGTGTATGTTTAAGTCCCATGCAAGAAATGGGGATGAATTACAAACATCTCGGCGTACTGGCTCGGCCTCAAACATTAAGAATCTTGGTTTTTAAATCCCCGTAAATCAAAAACTCACTCGAAAATCGTGAACTTGGCATCGTGTCATGACATGTCACATATATGCCGTGGTAAAAAATTTGTCCAATTTGGGGCAAGTTTTGGTACAAGCCTCTTACAAACCGGAGCTTCAAGCAAGAAGCCTCGTGGTTCCGATAGGGAACGTGTCACCCTTGGGGGCGAAACAACAATCGTCGCTGCCTCTTCTCGCCTTGTATTTTTTTCTACAGGCAACGTAGACCAACAGGAGATTCGCGCTGAAATATGGAATTATTCAGGGTTCGTTTGGCCTTTTTATACATTAATTGAGTTTTCTAGGCATTTAATCTCCATAATTCAAATTTGAATTACAAGCACATGCTCTAGTGCACCAAAATGGCTTCAAATACCATACATGTGTCCTTGGGTGCATGTTTAGGTCCCATGCAAGAAATGAGAATGAATTACAAACATCTCGGTGTCCTGGCTCGGCTTCAAACATTGAGAATCTCGGTTTTTAAATCCCCATAAATCCAAAACTCACCCGAAATTCATGAAACTTGGCATAGTGTCATTATATAGCACATATATGCCATGGTAAAAAAATTGTCCAATTTGAGAGAAGGCGCACACATTAATAGCCAATGTAGGCATTTTGGAACAAATAGATGACACGTTAATATCGCAAACGGTTGTATTGTTTGAACCATGGGTGTTCCACTAACCATTTACGTGTGGCCACGCATCCCTCTTTTTATTGGAGAGTACTACATCGGTCCTGGTTTATTGGTCCTCTTTGTATTTTGTGCAAGAATTTGACCATACTAGGTGGCGTGCGTGCAGCTGTTTGATTAGACGGGTCGAGTACGAGAAGTCCGCCGCGCGGCTCGACGGGACGCGTGCGAGCAGTCCGCCGCGCAGGCTCGACGGGACGCGTGCGAGCTGTCTGCCACGCAGGCTCCCTGGGAAGCGAGCTCTTTGACCTCCACCCGCCGCCTCGCTCCCAACTTCTCCATTAATGGCAGCTGAGCAGGCTCACCGGGAAGCGAGCTCTTTGACCTCCACCCGCCGCCTCGCTCCCAACTTCTCCATTAATGGTGGCCGAGCCACTGTTTAACATGCGGTTAATGCACCTGGACGGAAGGTGTTAGCTTGTGATCCCATGGCCCCGCTCAACGCTAGCTAGCATTATTTTGTTCGTGCCTCGCTGAGAACGTGACTTTTAGCCTGTTTTCGACTCGTATACATGTACCTACAAGGTTACGAACGAAATAATGCGATGACAAATTGACAATGGCAACGGATAATAATTGTCTTACATATCCCGGATAATTTAAAATGCCACATGCGGCAACGCCCGAAAGACACGGGGGAAAAAGAGAAGAAGAAAAAAAAGGAAGAAGGAAGTCGCTGCACTCTACTTCTCGATGGATCGCTGGGCGAGGAGTTCTTCCAGCTCCTTCTTCACATCCTCATGACTTTGCTTGACAGCAGCCACAGATTCCTCCACCTGCAGCTCGTGCTCGATGCGGAGCTTCTTCAAGTCATCCCCAAGTTCATGGACGACGGCTGTCAGCGTCATTCGTGAGGCAACGCTCTTCTCATACAGCTCCCTCCAGCCGGCGGCCTCCTCCTTCTGCTTGTCAAGCTCCTTGTGGAGCTTCACATTGTCACCCATGAGTTTCATGACAAGGCCGGTCGCCTTATCAACCGAGGCATCGCTAATTTCGAGCAGCTTCTCCAAGCTGGCGAGCAGCTCCTGCTGGTTAATTAGGGCAGCAAGAATGTCGTCGTCGCTGCCTAAGGACTTCAGCCCCGCCAACTCGTCGAGTTCGCTGATGTGGCGAGTGCGCTTGTAAGAGCCCTCGCCTGCCCGTGAGAGCTTGTTCGAGGGCCCCGCGGCACGGCAGGACATCTCTGATGCGGCTGCCGCGTTGCGGCGGGACCTCTCTAGTGCTTCCGCGGCCTTGGTCTTTGCTCCCTGGTTATATGTCGACCTAGAACTCCTCCTACCGGCCATGCCAGACGCAAGGAGCGACTTAAGAGGACAGACCTATTTTTTTTGGTGACGAGGAGAGGAATGTGTAGTTATTTTCGAGTGGGTACTAGTTTTTATAGCCCAGTGCTAAGTAGGAACACGTTTAGGTTTGATCGGTGTGAACAGATTTGCAATTACTCATTGCGTGGTAATTTGATCGGTGTGAACATGTTTAGGTTTGATTGGTGTGTCAGCGTGTCCGATGGATGGGCCGTCTCGCCTCCCATGCGAGCCAGACGGTTGACCAGAACTGCTATACGCAGGTGGTTACTCGCCGTTTAGGCGGCCGCGGCGCACTATGCTCGCGTCCCTTCCCGCGCTCTGCTCGACGTTGAGGCGGCCGCGGCGCGCTCTGCTCACGTCCCTCCACACGCGCTCTTGCAGCGGTTGCGGCCGGCGCACGATCACGTTTTGGGCGCCATATGCATGCGGTTGCGTCCGCGCGCGTCGCCACGATGTAGTTAATACGTGCGGCACGATGCAGTTACGCGCTACAACAACTGCCATCCGCGCGCGCCGATACTCTAGGCCGTTCGGCCTCCCCATTTATTCCCACGGCCATTATAACCTTAGTCTCTTCAACCTTTCGATCGCGCCCCACAACACAACAAGCACACCCACGATGACACATAGAGAGAGGATATCCAGTGGCGCTGCAATGGAGTTCGGCAAGCATCATGTGGACACCCACGTGAGGGGGAAGGACCTCTCGATGGTGTACACCATCAACCCGGCCATGGTGGAGGACTCCATCAACACCATGGAGCAGTTGCTTGCTGTGGATGACAAGTACAAAGTGGTCGGCGTTGACCTCCAGTACACCGCCAGTCGTCTCGAGGTTGATCAGGCGGTTGTCGTCGCCCAGTTGTGCGTGAGCCATCACGTCCTCGTCTACCACTACTACCTGGACACAAGGCCTTGCGAGCGTTTCGCCAGGTTTGTCAAGAGCTCCGACTACAAGTTCGCTACGGTGGACACCGTCGACGATGTAAAAGCGCTCCAGATTTCGGGCTGGCCTGCCCGAAGCTTGTCGACATCCGTGGCCACTACAGGGTCTGGGGCAGCACGAAGAAGGACTCCCTAGTTGAACTTGCCGCGGCCATCATCGACCCCTACTACGAAAACATGAAGGAAGGTTCTAAGAGAAATCCGGGATCCTGGTACGGTGCCTGGGTGCGGAGACTGGATGAACCTCACCTCAAGTTTGCAGCCAAGAACATGTACACATGCTACGAGATGCACAGGCGGATCGTCGACATGAGGGAGTGCCTCCTTCCTGTAGACGACGAGGGATCGAGCCACCAGCAGAGCACTAGCGGCAAGCATCACAAGAAGAAGTAGATGATGATTAGATATGATCATTTATCCTAGTTTATTATGCATGTAATTGTTTACTTTGGTGTGTGCAAATGTTATGTGTGTAGTCAGTTATGTAATTGGATGTTTAATTTGTTTATGCAATCATGTCCTTATAAGTATATATGTTGTTGTTCTGTAGACAGAGAGCGTAGATGTTGTGCAGACTGAGCAAATCACATCACACATGGATTAAACTACGGAACCCGTCGGTGATGGTTTCATCAATCGCTGACAATTGTTTACCAGCAAGCATTTGCCCACAACACACACGGGTTATTAGCAGGAATCGTCTGTGTTGTTATCGGTCTTCCCACACATTTCTGATTACTGACCTGTTTGCCGCGTATCACACACATCTTGTTAAGTTGAACCGTTTCTGTTGTGTTGGGTAATCGCAAATAGTTCATCCGAGTGAACCGCATGTCGTATATCGCACACACCATGATCTGCCTGACCGTTTCTGTTGTGTTGGGTAATCACAAACAGTTCATCCGAGTGAACTGTATGCCGTGTATCGCACACACCTCGAACTAGCTGCCCGTTTCTATTGTGTTGGGTAATCACAAACAGTTCATCCGAGTGAACTGTATGCCATGTATCGCACACACCTCGAACTGGCTGCCTGTTTCTGTTGTTCTGGCTCATCGCAAATAGTTCGTATGGATCAACTGTATGCCACATATCGCACACGCGTCTCTAATCTGAATCGTTTTTGATGTCTCCGGCATCGCACACAGTTCGTCTTATTGGCGACAGTTTTATTACGACACCGTTTGCGATGCATGCATCGCACACAGTTTGGTCACCGGGTCTCTGATTCATGTGTCGCGTTAGCGGTCGCCTGCAGTAGTGCACAGTCACACCTTCAGTGCCCCCAGTATCTACACCTCCAGCTCCACAGACTTCAGCAGAGATCTTTGCAGATGCACTTCTCTCCACTCCAACAACATCGACGCACACCGGCGCTGCAAGTCAGAGGACTTCACCACCAGGAGCTCCCAGAGATCAAGCCTAGAGAGACGTTTAGCTCTATACTTCTTCAAACTTTTTGGTACTTGTTGCCAAAGGGGGAGAATTTGTATAGATCATTAGGCTAGTGTTTTGCCTTTTGTTCGTTTGATTTCTTGAGATACTTGCTTTTGAGTTACTTTGAGTTACTTTATGCTTGATGCTTGTATGAGATACTGCATTATTTGTGTGCCTGATCATACCATACTTTAATGCTATGCTTGCTTGGATATCCATTTATATGCTCTTGTATGATCATTCACTTGTTTGTTTGGTGATGAGTGCAAATTACTATGCAATCTTATCTTTTTGAGCGCTCCACCAAGATGTATGTGACATGGAAGAGTAACCTATAATCCTAATCGATTGTGCATTTGCATTCAAACGCAAATTTTAAATAATGCACAAATTTAGGGGGAGCTCTTACTTATCACATACTTCTTAAAGCGACGATGTATTTCATTGATTATATCAATTGTCGAAGCTTTGATCTATATGTTGTCATCAATTACCAAAAAGGGGGAGATTGAAAGTGCAACTAATCCCTGGGTGGTTTTGGTAATCAATAACAACATATACATCATTGATCTAATTCTCATTGCTAGTATATTTCAGAAAAGATCAATGATTGGCATGGCAAGGACTAATGGATGTGGACCCCTCAAAATACTAAGGACAAGATTGGCATCCACAAGACTCTTCATTTTCATTTTAGTGATCCAAGATCACACTGAGTCCATAGGAAAAGCCAATACTATTAAAAGGGGATGAGGTATTGGTGATGAGGTTGTTGCTCAAAGTGCTCAGTGATATTGCTCCAAAACCCTCAATCACTTTACCAAATCACATCTGTCCAAAACCCTAAATCATCATTTCGGTCCCACCGATAACATCCACTCCGGACTCACCAAGATGATCACTTCACTGCCACAGCCAAAACCCTAACACTTTGGTGTAACCGAAATGGTTCTCGGTCCCACCGAGACGGCTTGACCAAGTTGCTGTAACGATGTTACTTCACTTCAGAATTTCCGAGATGAAATTTTCGGTCTCACCGAAACCTAGTCTTGCCCTAGCCATTGCACTTTGGTCTCACCGAGTTGTTTTGATCGGTCCCACCGAAAAGCCTAACGTTCATGTCTTTTACACTAGTCGGTCTCACCGAGATTTCATGTCGGTGTCACCGAGTTGGGTCAAAGACTTGTAACGGTTGGATTTGAGGTGAAGGCTATTTATACCCCTCCACCACCCTCTTACCAAGTAAGAGCGCCATCAGAACGTGCCTACATTTTCACCATACATTTTCTGAGAGAGAACCACCTACTCATGTGTTGAGATCAAGATATTCCAATCCAACCATTTGAATCTTGATTTCTAGCCTTTCCCAAGTTGCTTTCCACTCAAATCTTTCTTCCACCAAATCCAAATCTGTGAGGAAGTGTTTGAGTGTTGGGGAGACTATCATTTGAAGCACAAGAGCAAGGAGTTCATCATCAACACACCATTTGTTACCTTTTGGAGAGTGGTGTCTCCTAGATTGGTTAGGTGTCACTTGGGAGCCTCCAAGATCATGTGGAGTTGAACCAAGGAGTTTGTAAGGGCAAGGAGATCGCCTACTTCGTGAAGATCTACCCCGAGTGAGGCTAGTCCTTCGTGGACGGAAGCCATGGTGGAATAGGCAAGGTTGCTTCTTCCTGAACCCTTCATGGGTGGAGCCCTCTATGGACTCGCGCAACCATTACCCTCCGTGGGTTGAAGCCTCTATCAACGTGGACGTACGATAGCACCACCTATTGGAACCACGCCAAAAATCATCGTGTCTTCATTGCGTTTGAAATCTCCAATCCCCTCCTTTACTTACATGTGCAATGTTTTACTTTCCGCTGCTACACTCTTAGAATTGCATGTGTAGGGTGTTACTTAACTTGGTGTAATTGCTAAAATCTGCCCACAACTAAAATTGGGAAAAGGATAGATTTTTATTTGGTCAAGTAGTCTAATCACCCCCCTCTAGACATACTTTCGATCCTATAGGCGCCCACCGTGTATGAATGGGGAAATGGAGGGAGAGAGAGGTCTTTAGGACGAGCTTGGATGAAATGAGTTTTGGCGCCCACGTTTAGCGCCCACCGTGTATGAATGGGGTGAGAGGCGGTCGTGTCACGTCTGAGTGAAGTTACAAACCTACCCCTATTGAGAGCAGTGGAAATCGGGCCGATAGGTTGTGCGTGTCAGGGGTAGACAATAATTTCCATCTCCCAAACACTGGTTTCGGGCAGCCGACGTGGGAGTGGGTGTTTTGCCGCTTCTTTCAAAATTTGGGAGAATAAGCATTCACGTTTACCCTGGCAACTAAATTTGTATCCATTTTGTATTCTTATATGAATCTTTATAAATCATTTTATGTTTTTTTATATATCTTCAAAAGCACAACAAAGATGTATTCCACCTTTATATATGAATATGATTTACAAATGCCATGATACTCGAATTCAGAAGGTTGAATCCAGTTTAAGTTGAATTCGAATATTTGAAACCACTTTATGTTCAACTCAAGTGTAACATGTATGACACAAGCAACATATAGTGTACTCCCATTTAGATATGAATTTCAGAAGCCAAGCGATGTCTCAAAATTCAAAATACTGAGTCAACTAACCAACAATTGAGAAAACTAATAGACATATGACCACATATAGAGTATATGGATCAATAATATCAACTAACATACATAAAGCCAGGCCGCTGTACTGTTTTTGGCTAGAAGAGCATCTTTTTTAGCAAAGCTAGTACAACATCTTGGCCCTTTTCAGATGCATGCCACTTAAGGCCCATCTATACTACTATTTTTGCTGAATGCACAATCAGCCTGATTGGCATATTTGTAGGTCTGGCATAGCAAAAAAAATGAAATGTCTCACGATCTTATCAATTATTATAGACTCGTGCTCAAAGAAAAAATACAGACCAAAAAACAAAAAACAATTATTACATGATCTCTAAAACAAATGGTTCCAATCTATTACATGAACAAACAACACAAAGGTCATTCAACGATGGAAAAAATATTTCACCTATGATTTACCAAGTGGGATTTTAATTTCCTTTTTTCCTTCAGGACCTTAACAATGCGGTCAGTCTCAGCTTGCTTCGTTCTGAAATCCACCAAATATTTAATGGTTTTTGTGAGTACTGCCTGTGATTGTGCGGTTTGCTTCCTCAACATGTCAACTTCATCTCTAAGTGCGGAAGCACACTCTCTTTCTACCAATAGTTTAGCCTCTAGAGCATCATTAGTTGGCAATTCATGATGCACGGTTGGGCCGGTGCCACTGCTCTGGGATGATCCAACGTCTATGGGGACCTTGCTCTTTGATCTTGGGCTAACCTGTTTTGCCATTACGGTTCCGCTTGGATTCAGAAAAGTTGAAGTTAGCAAAACATCTCAATTGGGGGTTAGAACAGCAACCCAGTTAAACAAACAAGGAATTAAAGAGTTTCGATTGGATGCTGAAAAGTATAAGTTATTAACATCATTAGAGCAACCGGTTGCAGCAGCAAAGCAGTTAAACAAACAAGTTTTACAAAAGGGACCTGTTGTGCCATTGGAGTTTCTCTTTGATCCTGAAAAGTTGAGTAGTCACTAACTTGATTAGAGCAACAAGTTACGGCAGCAAACCTGTTGCACAAATAAGTTTTTCAAAATGTACCTGTTGTGCAATTGGAGTTCCATTTGGATCCTGAGAAGTTGAAGTTGGCAGCATGATTAGAGCAACAAGTTAAAACAGCAAACCAGCTAAACAAGGATGTTTTTCAAAACATACTTGTTGTGCCATCGGAGTTTCAATTGGATCCTGAAAAATTGAAAGTTAGCAAGCATAAATAAAGTGTTGCAAGAGCCATAAGAAACTAACATCTAGTAAAACTAACCAGTTTTGGCAATGTATTTAATTACACATGAACTAGTAAAACTAACAAGTTTTTGGCAACGTATTAAAGTAACAAATCGGTAGAGTTTACCAGTAAAACTGACATCTCTAAATTTCATTGATGTAAGCAAAATGATTCTGACACATATATATAAGTTAAAAAGACGGTGTCCCTCATATAAACCTGATAGTTGTCTCTCGATGAACATGCAAACATTACTAGTGCTAGAAGTCATAACAGCAAACCAGTTAAACAAACAGGGTATCAGAAGGTAAATTACACATGAATTTTGTTGCACCCTAGAAGTAGATACGACCAGCTATCTACGTGCTTAAGTAGCTATTGAAGTTCAGGCAAACAGGTAATTCTATAAAAAGTAAGTAACAAACACATAGATAGGCGCAGTCTATAATAGGATTAACAGGCTATGGCATTATGTAATCAGTAGCAAACTAAATTAAGGCAAGCAAGTTAATTGAACAATTTTGTAATCAGTGGCTAACTAAAATTCCGAGAAGCAGGTAACTGAACTTACGCTAGCTCTTTGTACAGGCACACTGCAACCTCTTTTTCGCTTACAAGGTTCTATGAAGGAGTCATTGGCATCACTTGCTTCGATACGCAGTCCCAATACTCCTTTCTTCCCACACTACATTTTGGTAAGTCGAATGGTTAATCCGATAAGATGGTGCGACCTTGATATGTTATATGAGGACGGGTTGTCAGACTAATTGTAGCAACAAACATCACACTGGCTTTTACTATATATTTCATGTGATTATATTTGGCATATCGAGATCTAAGCAATCTACAATAGGATGAAAAGACTGGCATCCTTCTCATTATTGGCCAACTTAGTTCATAGAAACAAGCAATTCAACCATTATGTGGGTAAATCAAAAGCGTCACTAGAATACATTTCACTACCCCAATCATACACGCAAATCATACAGGCAGGCCAGTATGAATTAAATGAAATGCAGGGACTTACGCTAGCTCGTTGTACAGGCTCACTGCAGCTCTGCTTGCACTTGAGATGTTCCATGAAGAAGTCCATGTTACCACTTGCTTGGATGTGCAGGCCCTGTACTCTTTCCTTCCCCCTCTGCATTTTTGGCACGGCAAATGGTTGATCTAATGAGAGGAATCGATCTTGCTGTTGTACCGGAGGACAGGTACTTACAAGGTTATACGAGCGTGCATGATGTGTACCAGATCCCGTAGCGCCGTCATGCTTCGCTAAAAAATGGTTTTGCTTGTTTCAGATGATAACTCAAGAAGAAATAAGAGTTAAAGTCAGAGTTGCATAGGTGTATAAGCTAAGAGAGCGATAAAAGGATATCCAAACATCGTCGTAACAGTGCACAGCGCAGTGATATGTGGATACCTAGTTCGGGACGCGTTTGGGCATACTCGCCTAGAGTGCGGGTCACTTCAGAGTCGTTGAGGGTGATGCGCTTGCGTTGGCTGGTTGCCTACGGAAGCATATCTTGAGTGGCGGCGGAGCGCTACGATGCGGTGGACGAGGCCGTTGGTGAAGCACCAGCGGGGGCGGGGGGGGGGAGGGTGGGTAGAGGTGCGATGATGTGCTTGGTGAAGTAGCTGATAAGCACATTATATATATATATATATATATATATATATATATATATATATATATATATATATATATATATATATATATAATTTGGGCACACAATTACAACATATATTGAAATTTATTCATCCATTCTTGCTATGAACTATGTTATATTTGAATGAAACTCATATAAAAGATCATTTATTCATCACTTGTTTATTTTGCAGAAAAGTGCGACAAGGCACAAAATTCTTCTTAAAAGGATCAACTGATGGAGACAAGGACCTGAGTGAGAAGAAAATAAGAAATCAGAGGGGCCAATCTATAGATGGCAGGACCAACTTGGGAAGAAAGAAGATAAATAGAAGGGCCAAATCAAAAAGTTGCAGATCAGAGATGGGGAACAAAATCCCTAGCCGCAGAACTTGATCTCTTGAGGCCTGGCATCTCATCTCTCTCCCTCTCCTCTTCTTCTCCACCTCCGGCCGCCGCCACGGCCAGGCCAGCGTGGTGGCGCGCCTCCCAGCCAACAATCCATCTCCATTCCTAGCACCACCACACCATCAGTAGCGCCACAGCACCACTTCATCGCCATCCATCCATCACCAGCGCCACCACCCAGCCATCTCACCAGCCACCTCTCTTCTCCTGCGTCTTCTGCTGCTTGCTGCTGCTTTCCCTCGTCCTCCCTCTGTTGCTGCTAAATCTGAATCCCTACCGCTGCTGCTCCTCTCTTGCTGCCCTGCTGCTTCTTCTCCCCACGTCACTGCTGCTGCTCCTCTTCCCTTCAACCTGCTGCTGCTCGCCCTCCTTCTCTGCTGCTCAACTCTCTCTGCTGCTCCTCTCATGCCCCTGCTGCTACTCCTCTCAAAGCCCCCAACGCTGCCGCTCCTTCTCTCTACCTCCTATTTTGTCCTTCTTCTCTGAACCCAAATTGATGCCGCTTCTCTTCTCTCTTTACTTCTTGCAAATTTCTGAAAACTGTTAGGTGAACCTTGTGTACTGTTCTGAACACCTACTTTGTGCCTTCTTTATGTATTAGTTTCTATAATATATGTGAAATTGTGAGTGATTGAGCTGATCATTTTCGAGTAGACTTGTACTGTCATATATTGTGAGTCATATATATTTATAAATTCGTGATTGTGGTTAATTCTAGTAACTGTGGTGTTGCATATTGGTGAATCCCCTGTACATGTTTTAACCTGTGAGTTCCATTGCTATAGAACTTGATGCTTCTCTATATCATCTTAAATGTTTGCTTGAGAATCATGTACTATAATCTTTCTGTCCCTTATCCTTCATGCTTGCCTGTGCTAGTATTTTAGTTCCCAAGGTAAAATGAAAACACCAAAAAGACAGCGAATTTGAATCTTCATCTCCCTTTGCTTATTTGCTACTTATCTTGTTGATGATCCTTGCTAGTTTAGGTTTATTTTCCTACATTCATAATCTGAATTGTATTCCCTACCTTTAGTCTTGTGCCGTCGCTGATCGCCTAGTCCCCGAGGAGAACTTCGACAACCCGCAGTTTGGGCGTAAAAACCCCACTGTACTTACACTCGATTATTTTGGCGCCGTTGCCGGGGACTAGCGTCGAGCGATTGTGTTAGGCTATAGACTAGGTTTGTTTTAGTTCCGTGTTTAATTCGTCGTGTATTTCATTTTCTGTGTTTCTTTTATATTATTTTTCCTTGTTGTTGCTTCGGCTTATTAGTATACTAACCTTCTGACTAGTGTTTACTGTCTATGAGTGTGTCTAGGAAATCATAATTCTTTGCAGGTTGTTCGATAGTTACACTTGGTTAGGATATGGCATTGCTTCGTGATCTTTGGATGTCCAGTAGTCAATGCTATATCACAGCACCGGTTTGGCCCACTATTGAAGCAGAGAATTTTGACCTGAAACCTAGTCTTATTGCTTTGGTTCAACAACATCAATTTGGAGGATTGCCCACTGAGGATCCCTATGAGCACTTACTCAGAGTCATGGAGTATTCGGATACAATAAAGTATTATGGAGTTCCTCAAGATGCTATCAAGTGCATGTTGTTCACATTCTCTCTCCGAGATGATGCTCGTGCCTGGTATCAATCCTTGCCATCAAGGTCATTCAATTGGAACGAGATATCACGAGCTTTCTTGGATAAATATTTCCCACTACACAAGCAGTCCGCAATTCAAGATGAGATCATCAACTTTGCTCAGCGCGAAGACGAGAGCTTGTATGATGCTTGGGAGAGATACAAAGTCTTATTCAGGAGATGTCCTAATCATGGGCTCGAGAGATGGTTAGAGCTGCAGATATTCTATAGAGGCTTGACATGTGCTTCCAGATCACTAATTGATATGTCTGCTAGTGGATCAATCATGAACAAGACCATTGATGATGCTTTTATGCTCATTGAGAACTTGGCTTTCTACCAACTTTGGTGGTACAATAAGAAGCCCACCTCTGATTTGTTGGTCTACTGTCACCAAATAACTTCACCTAAGCAAGAAATTCTTACACGAAAGCCGGAAACAGTTTCTCAGTGTGACAAGATTGAGCTTGCATGGATCATCTTTAACGATGACAATACCATTCTAGTTGATACACACACTGCAGATCATATGGACACTCATTGGAGATTCAATTTTTCATTTTGATGATTCTTCCATGGATTAGCCGTAGCTGCAGTTAGTTGCTTTTGATATTGAGGAGTCACCTTTGCTTGATATAGATCATGTGTTGCCTGAACCAGACATGGAGAAGTTCACCTTTGACGATGTTAGACACATTGATTCCTCAACACATGAGCCTGAGATGGAGAGCTTCATGGTTGATTACAGTGAGGTTGCTTTAGATGTCAAGGAGTCAAGATCTACTATTTCACTTGTCGACACAAGCCCTGTGGAAGTTCCTACTACAATGCCTTCCATGGTATCTTCAATTGAGGTAGTTCTAAAACTTCTACCTAGCTTTGTTGATAAGATATGTCATATCATCGATACTGCCTACGCACCATGTGATTTATTTATGATATCTGTTTATGATACGCTCAATAGATATGCTTATATGATAGGGTACTCTATTGATGATTTAGAGGGCATTACCCCTGTCACTTGTATTGGTTCTTTTGTTGAGTGCTTTTTCAGGTTTACACTTGTGCACCATTCATTGCGAGATGACCAAGTTCGAGATGACATTCTGTGGGATCCTGGTGGATTCACGGCATGGTGATGAGGAGAGGCTACGAGCACACATAAGGAAGAGTGAAGCCGGAGCATGCATGAGAGAAACAAAAGGAGAAGAGCTGCAGTTTGTGAGATGATTGAGCGAGAGTGCGAGACCTACATCATAAAAGGCCGGTGAGCTGTTTCATGACCCCAGTCTGAATACTATCATCCATTGATACATGCTGAAATCATTTGATATTTGGGTTGCTTGAGCCATTTCTAATTGTTGTCCTGCTGAATTTTACCTATAGAATATTGAGCTTGATGTGAATTAGGGTACCTGATTGCTGAATGCCTTGTAAACTAGTGATCTACACATTGTTTGCTTTGCTGAAATTAGTGAGAACTATTAGTTTTGAGTGCTCAAATCCCTAGTGCACTAGTAAACTCCACCATTTTTTTGCTATTACCTTGATACACCTAGATCACTATGTTTAGATGCTGAATTTGTGCCAAGTGTGTTCCCATTCAGAGCAATCACTTAACCACTATGGATTAGCATGCTATGTTCTCTAGATCGGTAGCATGTGAACCAGACATCGAAAGGTGAAGATTCTTGCTTTTGTTCTTTGTTCATTTAAAAAAAGTATATTTTGTAATGTATAAGTCTGATCTACCTACAGTAGCATGTCATGTTCCTTGGATCGGTGGCATGTGAAATCAAGTTAGTTTGGACAGTAACTAATCATTAAAAAAATGTAATTGTCAAACCAGGTGTATACCATGTTCTCTGGATCGGTGGTATGTTCCGTTGGGGAGACAAACAAAAAAAACTATATAATTAGTTGAGCCGGGTGTATACCATGTTCCCTGGATCGGTGGTATGTTCCTATGGTGAGACTAATAAAATAACATAAGTATTTCTCGCAAATTCAATAAGTGGTTCAACCACAATGTTGTGTTCCTGGTAATAAGTGATTTGATCACAAGTTCCTTTTATTCTCGGGATCATGCTCTCCTTAGGAACCTTTTGGCATAATCAGCATTTGAACTTGCTAATCTTCTTTTATCATTGTAAAAGTTTAAAATGATCGAGTCTGCTAGTATCCTACTGCTTTGTAGCACTCTTAACCATTGATTTTCACTAACTAAGTCTGAAGCATGCATTGTTTAGAGATCTACTTCACTTGGACATTCTCTAGTCAGCTCACTATTCACTATCTTGCTCTCGTCATATGCCTTTACTTGAGGACAAGCAAAGATTTAAGTGTGGGGGAACTTGATAAGCACATTATATATATATAATTTGGGCACACAATTAAAACATCTATTGAGATTTATTCATCCATTCTTGCTATGAACTATGTTATATTTGAATGAAAATCATATAGAAGATCATTTACTCGTCACTTGTTTATTTTGTAGAAAAGTGCGACAAGGCACAAAATTCTTCTTAAAAGGATCAACTGATGGAGACAAGGACCTGAGCGAGAAGAAAATAAGCAATCAGAGGGGCCAATCTATAGATGGCAGGACCAACTTGGGAAGAAAGAAGAGAAATAGAAGGGCCAAATCAAAAAGTTGCAGATCAGAGATGGGGAACAAAATCCCTAGCCGCAGCACTTGATCTATTGAGGCCTGGCATCTCATCTCTCTCCCTCTCCTCTTCTTCTCCACCTCCGGCCGCCGCCACGGCCAGGCCAGCGTGGTGGTGCGCCTCCCAGCCAACAATCCATCTCCATTCCTAGTGCCACCACACCATCAGTAGCGCCACAGTACCGCTTCATCGCCATCCATCCATCACCAGCGCCACCACCCAGCCATCTACCAGCCACCTCTCTTCTCCTGCATCCTCTACTGCTTGCTGCTGCTTTCCCTCGTCCTCCCTCTGTTGCTGCTAAATCTGAATCCCTACCGCTGCTGCTCCTCTCTTGCTGCCCTGCTGCTTCTTCTCCCCACGTCACTGCTGCTGCTCCTCTTCCCTTCAACCTGCTGCTGCTCGCCCTCCTTCTCTGCTGCTCAACTCTCTCTGCTGCTCCTCTCACGCCCCTGCTGCTACTCCTCTCAAAGCCCCCAACGCTGCCGCTCCTTCTCTCTACCTCCTATTTTGTCCTTCTTCTCTGAACCCAAATTGATGCCGCTTCTCTTCTCTCTTTACTTCTTGCAAATTTCTGAAAACTGTTAGGTGAACCTTGTGTACTGTTCTGAACACCTACTTTGTGCCTTCTTTATGTATTAGTTTCTATAATATATGTGAAATTGTGAGTGATTGAGCTGATCATTTTCTAGTAGACTTGTACTGTCATATATTGTGAGTCATATATATTTATAAATTCATGATTGTGGTTAATTCTAGTAACTGTGGTGTTGCATATTGGTGAATCCCCTGTACATGTTTTAACCTGTGAGTTCCATTGCTATAGAACTTGATGCTTCTCTACATCATCTTAAATGTTTGCTTGAGAATCATGTACTATAATCTTTCTGTCCCTTATCCTTCATGCTTGCCTATGCTAGTATTTTAGTTCCCAAGGTAAAATGAAAACACCAAAAAGACAGTGAATTTGAATCTTCATCTCCCTTTGCTTATTTGCTACTTATCTTGTTGATGATCCTTGCTAGTTTAGGTTTGTTTTCCTACATTCATAATCTGAATTGTGTCCCCTACCTTTAGTCTTGTGTCGTCGCTGATCGCCTAGTCCCCAAGGAGAACTTCGACAACCCGCAGTTTGGGCGTAAAAATCCCACTGTACTTACACTCGATTAGTAGCCCCGGTGAGGTGGAAGACGGCGTCGATGAAGCATACTTGATGCAGTGGAAGTCGGTGTCTGTGAAGCATGTCGGCTGCGGTGGCCGACCTTGTCGGTGGACCACCCAATGCGGTGGACGAGGGCGTAGATGAGGCAACTCCCGTGTGGTGGTGCAGCGCGACCGTTGTCTTCATCGTCGTCGTCCGGTACAGAGGTAGGGAAAGAGACGAGATGAGGGGCCATTCGAATTTTGCTTGGGTGGCGGCGAATTAGGGATTTGAGTGCTCTGGGCGCGGAAGGGGGAGGGGGAGAAGGGTATCTTGCAGGGCTGGAATTCGGGCCGCCAGATATTTCAATCCAAAACATGGAAGCGCGAAGTTTTTAACGTCCGTACGACACACGCCACCACCACGACACGACCCTGGTCGGTCTGGTGCACCTACATTTGAGAATGCAAATGAATCTTTTTTTTCATTGGCAAATGAATCTGTATGTATTACCATGCCCGTGTTTTCCTTGCAAATAATTAGTCCTTCGAAACGAGATACTAGTAATTAATTAATGATAAGTTCTTTGAATTAGATTGTGTTTGTGACATAGCGATCTCCAATTCTAACATGGATTTCACATTTCATGGTATCCACGCTAAGTTTTTGAATGCAAATTCATATGTATAAGATGAACACTATGGTGGTGAGAAAAGTTTGGATGTATTCAAGCATATGACCACACACATACAAAATACCACAGCAATCGAGTCAATATTAGTGCATCAACTTTTCCAAACCTAGTATGGCACAAATTCGAAATAATTACAAAAGCCATATGCATGGTCCTCAATTCAAATTTTACAATGTACACTAAATTGAAACGTCAATATTAAGTCTAGTACTATCTACATTCAAATGTTGTGTTTAGGTCCCCCCCCGGCACACAGACTACATACTTTCTCTATCGATCAATCTTCCCTCTTAACCACCTTATAGAGCTATTGGTTTCTGACACACGCTCATTCTTTCTCTCCATGTTTCGATCTCTAATTCTCTCAAATACACAAACCCCTTTCCCCCACTCTGTCAACAAACATATTTCTCTCACACACCCGCCATTGCACTCCATGCCAAGCTCTCTCTCTCTCCCCCTCCCACCCTCTCTCGCTAGATACATACATTGCCTCTCTAGACACCCCCCTCCTGTGCACACGCACGCAAATTGTCTATCTAGGTTACTCTCTCCACACCGTCTCACTCTTTCGACCGCACGGCGGCCCACACTCTCTCAATCTCTCTCTCTTAATCTATGTCTCGATTAACCTCGCTCTCTCTCACACACAAACAATATATCTCCCTGTTTGGGCCTCGATCGACACACTCCATACTCTATCACGCAGATTGTCTATCCAGGTCACTCTCACCAAACCATCTCACTCTTTCGACCACATGGCGGCCCACACTCGCTCAATCTCTCTCTTTCTTTATGTATGTCTCGATTGACCTCGCTTTCTCTCACACACAAACGATATATCTCCCTGTTTGGGCCTAGTTCGACATATTGTATACTCTCTCATGCACATTATCTATCTAGGTCACTCTCTCCAACCCGTCTCACTCTTTCGACCGCATGGCGGCCCACACTTGCTCAATCTCTCTCTCTTTATCTGTGTCTCGATTGACCTTGCTTTCTCTCACACACAAACGATATATCTCCCTGTCTGGGCCTCGATCCACACTCTGTATACTCTGTCAAGCACATTGTCTATGTAGGCTAATCTCTCAAGATCTCTCTTACAGCCCTCACCCTCCCCAGAAGCTCAATCACACGATATCTCTCCAGAGCATATCTCTCTTTTGACCGAATGTCGGGCCACACTCACTCTATCTCTCTATCTATATATGTCTCTATTGACCTCGCTTTCTCGCGCCGTCTCTCCCACACATAGACGCTACCTCTCCATCTCTCGCAGAGCCGGAGCTATTTACACAGGGGGACTATGCCTCCAACCTTGGATTAATCTGTGAAGGCATTTATTTTGGAGGGTTTAGGTTAGATTTTTTTCTAGCATTTGGCCCACAACTACTCCAAACACCGTTGCCCCCCGGCCCCTCCCCCAATTGATTTCCCTCTGGTTCTGTCACCGCTCTCTCGCACGCTCTTTCTCACCTTCCCCGTCGCACCATGGTATTTTTGCAAAAAAACTCTCGTGTTTTCTTTAATTATTACAAACAAGCTACAAACTACACACCGAGGGTCCACCTGTAATGGAACAAATTTCGACCCATAAATTAAAATGCTACAAACTACACACCGGGGGACCCGCCTGTCATGGATCAGAAAAGGACGAGGATCTAACATGTTTTTATATTACTTTCAGTAGATTAGTGGGACCGGCTCGTCAGCACGTACTACTCCCCTTCGTTGAGCCACTTACTGGTGGGTCCCATGTCTGCTCTCTCTCTCTCTCCTCCCCTTCTACGTTTAGACGGCAAACATGAAGAACGCGCGAGCTAGTAAACATGGCGCGCCACCCGGGGCAGATGCCCGGTGCCGTCGACCGTATCTGGACGCGTTCACAAGTTACGGCACCAGTTTCACCTACTAGTATTTTACAAGTATAGGAAAAAAAGTGACCGTGACGGACAAGTTCGGGCACCCGTGGTGTATTTAACTAGTAATAATTAAATGCGTGGATAAATAGATGTATCGCCTAGTGCTCGAACAAGGGACCTACTCGTGCCCTACAAGTATTTGGAATTGATGCAGGTATTTAATATGAAATGTTTGCGATGAGAAGGAATACATGTCGCTTGATGACTTTTATTTATTTAATTTGATAGGGCTCTAGCAGAACACTCAGTCGATCAAACCATAGATTCAGTCTGACTGTGACATTACATTCATACCACGATCGAACTAAAAAAATTAATGAATAAAACTATTTGCAGCGATGGCGGGGCCGTCTTGCGGCGGGAAGCGGCTCCTCTGCCATGCCCTGTGTGCCGTTGGGCCACTGACCGACGGCGCTGGCAGCGTCTTGCACCGGCGTTGGCATACTCCTGGACGTTTGCCCAAGCTTCAAGGAAGGCTATAATGTTCTGGACTTCGGTCTCCAGAAGCTAGTCAACCGGCGGGAGGCGGCGACTGGCGGCGGTGCAAGGAAGCGGTTGACGGCAGCGACCCATGCCCCTGAGGGAGGCACTGGCACCGGCGCGGGGACAAGCGCTTGCAACGGCGCGGCGGAGACATTCGTGTGCATGGGCACCGGCACGGGCGCGTGCGTCAGTGCACGCGCAGGCGCATGCGCTCGCAGGTGCACGGGCGCGTGCAAGTCAGCGAGGACCTCGTGGATCCCCACGGCTTCAAGCTGGGTGACAATGTGTGGCTCCTAGCCCATCAATGCCACGGGGATGGGCGCTGGCGCAGGTGCGGCGACGGGAGCTGGAATGGATGCAGGGACAGACGCGGCGACTTCCCGCACGGCCAGGTCAAGCTCGTCCGAAAGCTCCTTAGGGTCTTCCTTAGGAAACTTGAAGACTAGGGGCAGCCCATCATGATGCACCATGGCGTACGGCGAGGTCAGGCTGATTGGAGGCAGGCGACAGCAGAATTGGAGAGGCAGAGAGAAGATTGTAGCGAGATCGGGGAGTGCGGTGGTGATTTAAACTGCGGCGCGGGCGCCATTAAAAGTGGGGGCAGTTGGGATGAAGGTGGGCGGCGAAGGCTGGTCAAAGGGCTCACCTCCCGATGAGCCTGCGCAGCGGCCTACTCGCACGCCTCCCGTTGACTCACACACTTGCTCGGATGACACCTGCCTATGAGAAGCGGGACGCGTGGTGGCACGTTGGTCTAACGCCCATGGTATGAATAGTGAAACCATTCGCGTTAACATGACAGCTCTTCATTCCAAAATACCTTGGTTGTTCATGTGTGCAACTTTTCATAAGCAACTTGTCTCAAATTGAACAAAAAAATTACCACAGCCTATTTGTGCCATATCACGAGACCATGCGCAGTTTCATGAATTTCAGGTGAAGTTTGGATTTTCTGGAATTTTAAAACCAGGATTCGAAACAATATCATTACATGCAACATGAAATATATTTTCAAGCGATACATCTTTAGTGTTGTAGATGTTCATATTTTTTTAAGATAGAATTTGGTCAAACATTGCTTAGTTAGACTTCAAACAAATTATATATGCAGAGTAAAAAGACACTCCCTCCGTACCAGTGCATCGCGTTATACTCTAGTAGGCACGAACAAATGAATCTCCATTCTATACTCATCCTAGTGTAGTAGGCAATGGAGTTGATGGGTGACCTTGGGTAGCGGCGACCAAGGGACTTGAACGTGCTCGGCACGGTACGTAACATAGGCTAGTTACTAAAGCATCCCTCCATTGTTCATCGGTAGTACTAGTCATTATGGACCGGGGACATAAGGGGAATTT
Organism: Elymus sibiricus; assembly: GCA_039707655.1. Lineage (NCBI taxonomy): Eukaryota > Viridiplantae > Streptophyta > Magnoliopsida > Poales > Poaceae > Elymus > Elymus sibiricus. The sequence goes on along the minus strand of CM077674.1, from coordinate 200,210,050 downwards.
CGCAGGGCTGGAATTCTGGCCGCCAGATATTTTGATTCGAAACACGGAGCCTCGAGTGGAGGCGTGAAGTTTTTATCGTGGTTCTTTTGGTTGGGGTTGGCTAATGTGCGTACCACACACGCCACCACCACGACACGAGCTCGGTCTGGCTGGTACGCCATCGGGTGCTACCATTCGAGAATGCGAAAGGAATCTTTTTTAAAATTGGGGAATGAATCTATATGTATTACAATGCCCGTATTTTCCTGGCAAATAATTGGTCATTCCAAAAGGGATGGTAATTGATTTATCACAAGTTGTTGAATTAGAGTGAGTTTGTGATATAGTGATCTCAACGTGGATTTCACATTTCATGGTATCCACACTAAGTTTTTGAATGGAAATTCAAATTTAAAAGATGAACGGTATGGTGGTGAGAAAACTTTGTATGTATTCAAGCATATGACCACACACACACAAATACAACAACAACTGAGTCAGTATAGTGCATCTACTATTCCAAACCATGCATGTATGGCACGAATTCAAAAATAAAATGTAAGCCATGCATGGTCCTCAATTCAATGTTTACAATGTACACTAAACTGAAACGTGAATATTAAGTCTACTACTATGTACACTCAAATGTTGTGTTTAGGTCTCTCCATCGACCACCCCCCTTCACCACACATACTTCCTGTATCGATCGATCTTCATCTCTTTGTTAATAGAGCTATTGGTATCCGACACACACTCATTATTTCTCTTCATGTTTCGATCTCCATTTATCTCACACACGCCCTCACGCTCTCAACAAATGTATTTCTCACACACAACCTCGTCGTGCCCTCCATGACGAGCTCTCTCTCTCTCCCTCTCTCACTCTCTCCCTCTAGACACATACGTTCAACAACAGCAAAGCCTTTAGTCCCAAACAAGTTGGGGTAGGCTAGAGGTGAAACCCATAAGATCTCGCGACCAACTCATGGTTCTGGCACATGGATAGCAAGCTTCCACAAAGTCAATCTAGGCCACTCTCTCGGTAACTATCTCCCCTCCAACCCTCACTACAGATTCGTCGCACGATATCTCTCTATATCGTCTTTCACATTCGAGTGTACGCTAGCCCACACTCACTCGATCTCTCCCTCTATATATGACTCGATTGACCTCGCTTTCTCGCGTCATCTCTCTCACACATAGACGCTCCCTCTACGCCTCTTGCATAGGCAGAGCTATGTAGATTGTCGGGGGCTAACCCCCCAACCTTAGATAAAATTGTGAAGGTCTTTTTTAGGAGGGTTTAGATTATATTTTTTTAAACATTTGGCCCCACCCTCCCACACACTGATGGGTTGTGCCCCCGGGAGAATATCAGGTGCTCCCACACCTTAGATGTTGTATGGTGATACGAGTTCCCGGGAGCCGTTAGATCTGAGATCCAGTGGCTCACAGGAGGTCTGAATATTTTGCAAAAAAACCTTAATGAGTTTGGGAATTGCACACAATTAGTACAAAAACTACTCAGATGCCATTGGATCCCAGATCCAACGGCCTCGAAGCTCGTATCACCGTAGCATCTAATTAAGATGTAGGAGCACATGATATTCTCTCGTATATAAGAATATCACATGCTACCACACCTTAATTAGATGTTGTGGTGATACGAGCTCCTCAGAGCCGTTGGATCTGAGATCCAACAACTCCTAGGAGGTCCGAATGGTTTTTGCAAAAAAGCCCTCAAAGGGTTTGGGAAGTGCTCCAAGTACAAAGACTACCCAGATGCCATTGGATCTCAGATCGAACGACCTCGAAGCTCGTATCACCGTAGCATCCAAGCTACTGATATCTCCTTTTTATTGATCCGGTATTAGAACAAGAAAGGGTATCCTGCACCTATTTCCCTAGAGGTGACCCTCGGTATCGAACCCACGAGAGGAAGATCCCCTTGAAACAATGGTCTCTAGCCAGCTTTTGCTAAAGTGTCAAATCCAGCTTTTGACCGGATCAGCCAGCAAATTGTGATTCCAACACTTATAATAAAAAGAAGGTACGGGGATGAGGTCTTAATTCTTACAACCATGTATTGGTATTGGGATAAAAAATGATATGAGTTTGTGCGCGGGAAGTCACACGTCAAGAGGTGCTTGCTTCGTATCGGAATGGGCGATGTGTCCAAATAACATCTTGACCAGCACGAGTCCTGCATCAAGAATCAGTTGTCCTACTGCAGTCCCTATCCATCTCGCGGGGTTGCCTAGATAATTAAGATAATAATATCAAACAAAAGCTTTGGGCGTTCAATGACTACACCTCATGAATCCCCAAGGTTATGATCCATGTTACCCTACTAGTCCTTACTGTCACCGGTGTTCAGTGTAACACTTCACGGTCCCCTTGCTCCTAGCCTCACTGGTGCTCGATCTCCATGATCCTGGGTACCTGCAGGGATGAAGATCGTGGACAAGACAAGAGAAACTTCACGAAACAATTTTATTTCACACATACAAGACGTTATGTCAAAGACTCCCAATGATCCCTTCACCAAATACCTGGGGTTGCAAGGCTCATGCCTCACCCCATACCTTACCAATCTACTCACACACCGAGATCAGATCACGAGAAGAAAACATTGAAGAACACATCTTGAGATTGATTGACTGCAATATGTCTTACAATGGATGCCTTGTGCGATGAACGATTACAAGTATGAACTAGATGGAAGAGAACTACAGTGGTGGAGATGGCTATGGAGATGCAAATGGCGGCGGCTAGGGTTCGTGGATGAAGATGATGATGAAAGGGTTGTGGCTGTGCTGGACGTTCTCCCGACGCGCTCTTTGTTCACATTTCGACTGGGTCCCCTTTACAAAAAGTTGTTCAGGTGGACGACCTGCCTCGGTTTCCACGCCAAACGAGTGTTCATGTGAGCGCTCGCGGTCGCATGGAACGCCGTCTTTGACACTGGCGGCCTTCTGGCGCCTCCTGGTGACTTATCTCTTCTCCAATTTTCTTCCTTTCCTTTCTCCCATGTGATTTCTTCCTTTTTAGCCCATTTCCTGTGGAAAAATATCAAAGGGAGGATTTGTGGAATCCCTCGCACTTATTAGTCATTAGTGATAATATCGGAGCGAATATCTCTCTTTTAATGAAATAATTCGGTTTAAACGAGGTTGAAATGAGTGTAAAAATATCACTCATCAACTCCCCCAAGCTTAAACTTGATCGTCCTTGAGCAACATAGAGAGAAATCCAAAGCATAAGGAACTCAGTTGTTTAAACCGAAATAACGAGAAGGTTTTGGTTCACTTACGATCGGTATGCCTAGATAGACCTCCGCTTCTTGACCTGAAAACTTATCATAGATATAGCGGTGGCATGGTTATAGAGCAAGTGTTAGTGAAGCAAAGATAATTAACACAAAGTTTCTGATCTACTAGATAAAACAACTTTGCAACACTTCATTTCATTTAATCTAGACAACACTTGCTTGCTGGGAATGCACGAAATTGTTTCTTTAGATAGAGCCTTGAATCCATAAGTTAGGGAGTAGAAAGCATGTAGTAAAATATAATGTTCAAGTGCTCATGAGTACACCCACAATTGTCTCCTCCTCTAGGCTCTTAAACACTATGTTTCAATCATTGTTTGCTGGAACTTTGATTGTCACGTGAAGGAGATTATGCGAAATAAGTGATCATGCATAGGTTTTTGATGTGGCTTAATGTTTGGGAACTATGGACCTTTAGCAATAATGTCTCTTTCGAGCTCTTCTGATCAGTCCCCTTTATTTACCACATACACACCCACTCAAGAGAAAGCCGAATAATATTCGTTTGTAGTGTTGCCACTATGTACGGTAACAAACTCATAGCCGAAATCCGAGCTATCGCTCTTGGTGGATCGTTCATTGGCCAGCGGAGTCCTCAGCATAACATCAAGAAGGGTGACGAAGCCACATTTACACACGTAAACGCGTATATAGTAGCAAAGGCCATGGAACCAGCCGGAGGCTGTAACACCATGTTGAGATATACAACACAGATTTTTGGCATAATCTCACCTACCTTTCAACTAAGTTCCTCTAGACAATTCAATCCACAAGTGCTATCAAGTCTATTAAAATTAACAATATGGGGTTGAGAATGATTAAAGATTACTTCCACTACAATTTCTCAACTCCCAAGTCTTGAGAGACTGTCTCTTGTGCACATTTATATTTGGTTAGTAACATTTCATTTAAAAACTGTCCCACGACAAGTTGTCTAAACTAAAGAAAACAAAGGCTACAAAATTATTTCAGCTACTAGAGAAAAACCTTTGTATCAATTATCAACACTTACTCCCATTTGCACATATCACACATACAACTACTACATCTACTTTAAGTATTCAAGTGCAAAAGACGGGGGTCGTAGGACATACCTTCACGGTTGCGAATTTACACACTTCTCTTCCTTACTCTTGCATTCCTCGTTGTCCTGGCATAGATCAACTCCTCTAAAAACAAAATGCAAACGAACTCCAAGGGGCTAAATAAAGAACAAGAGCAAAGCAAAGCTTATTCTATTTTTTTGGGTTTTGGGTTTTTGAAAACTAACTTGCAACCGAAAAATCGCAAAAAGGCAAAAAAAAAGATAAAAAAGAAGAAGTAAATAAAAAAGCAAAGTGTTGGAACAAACCAACACGAGTGTTTCGAAGCTCCTCGAGCTTAAGTACAACCTCATTACAATTTATTCAAATACCGCCACATCTTGATGTAGAAGTGGTGATAACCTCCCCCAAGCTTAGGCTCTTGCAAGCCCAAACCGGCGAGATCATTGTGGCGGTTGGTCAGGAGCCCACTCCTGCCTCCAGTTGGAGAAGTTCATGTTCATGTAGGCGGCTATGCCTCTCAGGGACGATGCGAGGTTGCTCATATCTTGAATTGAGCCCTGAAGGTTTTTGAGGTCCGCGTAGGTGGTGCAGTCTTTTTGGGGCTGCTCTTCCTCTTCGTTGGTGGCGAGTTCTTCTTCATCTACTTGTTCAGGTTCTAGCCCTTCTTGGTCAAAAGCTGCATTTCCTTCCTGTGCAACATAATGCAATTGTCCATTCTCGATGGAGAAACGGTTAGGCATAGGTGTGGGTAACAAGTACGCCACTCCAGGAATTTGATACAATGTGGGCCATTATGAACCACTACCATACCAGCGCTAGTGAGAACACGAATGTTTACAAGGGTGTTACCGACAATGGGGTGGAGGTGATTGTAGTTGAGGCCAAGGGAGTTGGTCAACATGGTGATCACTCCTCCACACACGATATCTCCTTGTGCATGGTTTTCTTGATGCGCGAGGTGTAGCAAAAGTATTGCCCCTAGATTGGGCGAATAACCGACGTCCAGGTTTGCTGCTTTCCCGAGAACTAGCATGTTCTCCTCATTCACTTTGGAAAATTCTCCTCGTGCCTGCAATGAGTTAGTGATAACATAGTAGAAATAACGTATAGCAGGACTTTCAATGCAACTGGCTCTATGCCTAGAGCCATGGTGACTCATCTGAAGAAAGGATTGCCTCGGGTGCGGGTCACTGAAATCATAAACATATCTAACATCATCATCATTGTTGGGGAAGCCAAAGTAGTTACACCACTCAGCAAAAGTGATGTTAAAATCTTGGTCAAGGAGACGGAAAGTGATCCTCTCCTCTCATATGCATTTGGCATTAAACCAACATTATGCGAGAGAGTACTAAGAAACTCAAGCGTCAGTCGTTCATAAGTCTCACATCCCTGATAGACAAAATGATGCAACCCGACATTATGACAAAGCAAATTAAAATCATTAGTGACACCTAGCTTGGCGAGAGTATTCGCACAAGCCCATTTGGTTGCTTTGATCTTCCTTGTTGTGAGCTTCTGGAACTTATTCCTTGCTCCGCGGTCGGTGAAGACGATCCCCTGAGTGAAGACTTGTTGCGGTTGTGCGGTGGATGAACTCGAACCACCGTGTACGTGAGAAGACCTCCGTGTAAACATCTATAAAACAATTTTTCAGTCCAATATAATGAGACAATAATGATCCTACGGTACTCACATCATATTACTCCTCTAAAAACATCAACAAATCCATGCCAAACTCAAGTTTGAATAAAAAATGTGCATATCCTAAACATGGTAATGCTAGGCATGTAAAACATGAATTCACGAAAAATAAATTGGGGATCGGAGGAGAAACATACCGTAGATTGATCACACGGAAGGATTCGAACTGAAAACAAATGAGTAGGGAGATTAGGCAAAGTTTTGCTAGGGTTTGGAGAGGTTTGGCGGAAGAAGAAGAAGAAAAGAGAGAGATGGGGGAAAATACCTCCTTCCTCGGGCTTATTGGGGCCGCCAGGATACCAAACGACTGCCCATACGGGTGCAAGCGCCCGCATGGAACACTGTCGTTCTTCCTGATGACTTACCTACGTCTGTGCTCTCTTCATACGACCGCTTATATGACCGGCAGCGCTCATTTAAAACACCGTCGTTCATTCTGTCTTATTCTTCTTCTGGTCGATGGTGTGAAACGACCGCTCGGACGAGCGCATGCGCCCATTTGGAACGCTGTCTTTGGATTTGGGATTTTCTTCGTTTTCTACAAAAGTGTTAAACGACCGCTCGAACGGATGCACGCGTCCGTTTGAAACGCCGTCTTTGCTCCTGCGGTCTTTGATGTTTTGCGCTGGAACCTCCGGCAGGTCATGCGACCGTTCATACGACCGTACGTGGTCGTTTTGAACGCCGTCTTTTGATCTGTCTCTTGCGAGACTTTTCTTTTCCTTTGCTTTTCTGCGGGGTTAGTTCCAAGACAACACATAGACATATTTCCAGGTATATAAATCTTGGACAAGACTAGGCCTTCATTAGAACGACTCTCCCAAACTCACTTCTTCACACGGAACTTCAATCTCTCTTCTATTAAAACAAAAATAAAAACTTACTTGTCTACTTTATCCGCGTGGGCTGCCTCCCACGAAGCGCATGTTTTCGGTCAGATAGCTCGACCGTAATGGTAATCAAGGTGTTGCTAGAACACCGAGACCATAACTTTTGGCATTCAAAATGATGCCACCTCCTGCATAGGTCTTTAATTTCTTTTTCCTGGGGAAATGCCTTATAAAAGGATCTTTAGATGGTAAATCAAAACGAACATTTCAGCTTTGATAGTCCTTAGAAAAGGTCTACCGAGAATTATAGGAGCAATAGGATCTTCAGGCATATCTACTATAACAAGATCAATCATGACAGGGCAATCATTTATTTGAACTATAACTCCATGCTTAATGCCTACTGCCTGAGTAAAAGTAGAATTAGCCATATTCAATATAATCTCAGTATTAGCATAAGGACCAAGATTGAGACTATCATAAATAGATTTGGGGATAGTGGAAACACTTGCCCCTAGATCACATAAAGCACTGAACTTATTAAGTCCTATCTCAATATCTATAGTAGGTTCGAAAGTATCTTCTTGCTTAGCTGGTAACTTACTGAATAACTTTTTTCTTTCCTCGTCAAGTTCACGTACCTTGGCTGCAACTTGTTCAACAAATACATTATATGCCTCATCGTTAGTTACCTCCGGTAGTGGATACTTCATGGATATCATCTTGACAAAATCTGCAATGGTGTAATTGTATTCTGGCACATGGCTTGTGTCGAGTACCTCATCTTTTGCTTTGTTGCTTCTCACCATTTTAACTTCTTCAACCGGGTTAGGCTCCGGTTTACCTGCAAACTTGGCCAAAATCAAGGTTTGGATCTCTGCTATTTTTGCCCCTTGTGCCTCCATATTCTTGGATCTGGCTTCAAGTAACTGCACATCATTCGTTAGTCCAACTACCTTACCGGTCAATTGACCGAGTAAGTTATCATGATTCTTTAGGATATTCTTGAAATTTTCATTCTGTTCAGTCTGGCTAGCAATAAAACTTTTAAGAGTTTCTTTAAGAGTATTTCTATTGCTACCATTAGCTCCATTAAAATTATTGGATGCTCCTCCATTACTAGGATAAGGAAGTTTAGGAGCATATCCATTATTTTTCCAATTGGGATTATAGCTATTATGGGCAATGAAATTAACATCACTAGTATCTTCATTAGTGATGGCATTGACATTTATCTCTTCTTTACCTTTCATCAAAAGGATAAGTTCTTCTAGCTTGGTTGTCAACTCTAAGCTATTTTCTTCTATGACATTCACCTTCTTGGTGGTGGTTCTCTCAACATGCCATTGGGCATGGTTCTCTTGCATATCATCTAGTATCTTCTTGACATCATCTATGGGCTTTCCCATGATGGTTCCCCCTGCAGCTGTATCAAGCATAGTTTTTGACATGTGATTCAAGCCATTATAAAACATACGAAGGATTAACCACTCCTCCATTACATGATTGGGGCAATTTCTTATAGCTTCTTTCATTTTATCCCACGCAAGCACTAGTGGCTCACGTTCTTCTTGCTTGAAACCTGTAATCTGAGAGCGTAATTGCATAATTTTTGCAGGTGGACAAAACTTAGATAAATATTTGCTGCAACAAGCAGCCCAAGAAGTTATACTTCCTTTCGGTAAAGCTAAAAGACATTCCTTAGCTTTTCCTCTCAAAGAGAAAGGAAACAAGCGAAGTTTAAGAATATCTGGGTCATAATCTTTTATGCGTGTCATGTTGCATAATTCAGTAAAATTATGTAAATGCATACCTGCATCTTCTGAAGCAGAGCCTCCAAATTGGTCCTGTTGAACCATGGAAACTAAGTTTGGTTTAATCTCATATTCTGCAGCTGCAACATTAGGTTGTGCAATTGGTTCACGCATGAAATTGTTGCAAGGAGTAGCAAAACTCCCAAGATTATGAGCCATAGTAACTTTTTGGTATTTTCCACTAAAAGACTTGCAATAAAATAAAACTTAAACTAAAAACTGAAAGTAAAAACAAAAACTGAAAATTAACTTTAACAAAAACTCTAAACACAAAGACTAGGAATACTAAACTCCTCCCCGGCAATGGCGCCAGAAAAAGGGCTTGATATCTCCTTTTTATTGATCCGGTATTGGAACAAGAAAGGGTATCCCGCACCTATTTCCCCAGAGGTGACCCTGGGTATCGAACCCACGAGAGGAAGATCCCCTTGAAGCAATGGTCTCTAGCAAGCTTTTGCTAAAGTGTCAAATCCAGCTTTTGATCGGATCAGCAAGAAAATTGTGATTCAAACACTTATAATAAAAAGAAGGTACGGGGATGAGGTCTTAATGCTTACAACCATGTATTGGTGTTGGGATAAAAAATGATATGAGTTTGTGCGCGGGAAGTCACCCGTCAAGAGGTGCTTGCTTCGTATCGGAATGGGGGATGTGTCCAAATAACATCTTGACCGACACGAGTCCTGCATCAAGAATCAGTTGTCCTACCGCAGGTCCTATCCGTCTCGCGGGGTTGCCTCGATAATTAAGATAATAATATCAGACAAAAGCTTTGGGCATTCAATGACTACACCTCATGAATCCCCAAGGTCATGATCCATGTTACCCTACTAATCCTTACTCACTACAAAAAAAAACTTCTGTGATGATACGTCTTTGTCACAGTAGGTCAAGTTTTCTGTCATGCATGTACATCCGTGACAATTTTATGACAGAATCAAGATAGCCATACCTGTGCTGTCGTAGAAGTGTTCCATGACAATACTGAAATTATCATCACGGAAGTGTCCACTTCCATGACGATAAATGTCGCGTCATGGAAGTGTTTTCGTCAAGGGTGACCGACACATGGCATCCACCGTAACGGGCCGCCGTTAAGCTATCGGGTGCGGGTTTGGATCCAATATGCCGTTAGCAGCCCTGACCAATGGCGATTTTCCACATGTAAATTTCTCATTCACCGGCGGATCCACGTGTCAGCTTGGCGTTGCGACAGATGTCATCCATTCATTGGACGGGAGACGCCTATGATACGTCGACACGTGGCACGACCCAACAGTGGCCCATTTAGGTTAAAAAGGCCGGCCCAGTCAAAATAAGCGGCCGGCCCATTTACGGCCTAACTCCGTCTGGCCCATTTAAAAAAATGGCCCGTACGAGATCTGCCAATTCGGTCCGTCAATGCCCGTTAACGATTTGACACCGTTGCAGCCCATCGTCTGTTCCAGCCCGTTAACAGCCCGCTATGTCTTTGGGCTCATTTGCCGGCCGAGGTTATTTCGGCCTGTTAGAGGCCCATTATAGAGATGGGCCAATTTCTAGGCTGTACGTCTTTCGGCCCGTTAGGCCCATTATAGGCATGGGCCAAATTCCTGGCGGTACGTATTTTGGCCTTTTAGCAGTCCATTAGCGATTTGGGCCAGCTTCCAGCCTGGTGTATCTTTCGGCCTGGTAACGGCCCACACCGTAGTTGGGCCATTTACATTCCGACCTGACTTTCGGCCTCTTAGTGGCCCATGTTCTCCATGGACCAATTCCAGCCCGACATGACTTTCGGCTTGTTAAAGGCCCGTTCTGTATATGGGCCAAGAGATGGCACGATTGGCTTTCGGCCTGTTAATAGACCGTCAAGGAAATGGGCCAAGACTCAGTAGACGATCATTTTGTCCTGCTAGTGGCCCGTGGGCTCATTTCCATTATAGCGGGCCTATCTAGCGTTCGGCCTACTAACGGCCTGGTAAGAGCCCACATTACGATGGGCCCACATTCGAGCCCCAAATCCATTTCCCCCACGCGACGGCCCATGATTGTAACGGGCGTCGTAGATGGGAACATCCGAGCAATTATGGGGCCACGTAGATTGGGCCTGTTGGACGCCGTTTCTACGATAGCATATGTAACAACATAGAACTATCCTACTCTACAACCCCCTCAAAAAAAACCTACACTATACAATAAAGAGATTTAAGGCATAGAAACGAAGAATAATCCTACACTATACAATAAAGAAATTACATTAGATTACATCCACTAGGCATCATAGTTTGCCAACAAAGATAATAAAGCGTAAACAAACAGCAAATTACATACACAGGGCACATACAGCTCATACATCATGGACACGCATCAACACAACTTACCATTTGAACTATAATCTCTTCAGAATATATAATTGGCCGGATTCAGATAGCACAAATTTCAGTCTACAAAATCTCCACTTTCTTTGTGGTTTGCTCAGTCTCTTGTTTCATTTTTTTGACTGTTGCATCTTTTGTCTGCACCTCCAATCTCAACATGTTGATTAAATCTTGAGACTCATATGCACGCTGTCTTGCCGCCTCTAGTTGACGCTCTAGAACATCAGCACATTCCAATTCCAATCCATAATCATTTGGTAACGGCAATGCCACACTGCTCTGAGAGCTTTGTGTTGATGTCAGTTTATCTTGAAATGTTTCTGTAAGTACACATGACTACAGCAAAAATATAGTTACAACAGTGAAGCGAGCAAGACAGACTATCTTGTACATGGCAAAACAGGACTAAAAATAATGCACACATCATGAAGCATAAGCAGGTGATATTTTAAAAAGTATAAAGATGGCAGTCTGTGCAGGCCACATACAGAAATCTCTCTTAGCTCACCAAAGGAGCATGATGTTGGGGCCAAATCCAAAGCAAAGACAGGTTACAAATTTAAACCACGCGTAGCTACTGAACATTAGATATATCTTGCGTATAAGTAAGTAACCAGTTAGCCATTGTGTAGCTCGTATTAACTAGCTGGAACATTGTGTGCCATGTTTCAAAAGAGTCTTAGGGAGCATAATGAACTGCATAGGGATTCATACAAACCTACTACAACAAGCAAAACTATGAAATCATTAGCCTCGTATAAACTATATTGTGAGCCTCATGCAGTAATAGTTGGTTAATGGACTTCAAAGCCTCAGGCACACTTCACCAGAGTAATGAAATGGTAAGGCATTTAATTATGTCAACTAATAGTTATACAAGTACCCTACATGAGGCAGCATTGTTTGGGCATCTAATTAACTGAGGACAAATAAAGCAATTGAAAAGAGCAATTTTGCCTGAAGCAAATAAGCAATTGAACTGTTGTGTTGGCAGCATGCATACATGCACGCCTCAATAACATCCTTGGCCTGGCTACATTTGAATCAACTCATGTATCTTCTATATAATGGAACAAGTAATGTAACATAGTTTGCCCCCTATGAAGTATCTCAACTAGTATGTACTCAAGATCCTAGTAATGATAGGGAGGCTAATGATGTGAACATGCGTTTGGTTATGACATTTATGACATCGAGAACTCTACCATAGCAGGACGGAGTTTCTCACTCTGTTCACTAATATAAGATGTTTTAGATATTTAAATGTAGACTACATCCATACTGAAATGAGTGAACAGACACATTAAAATGTGTTTACATACATCTGATTTAGGAAAAAGTTAGAACATCTTATCTTATAATAGTGAGCGGAGGGAGTATTAATCAATGGCCCAATGACTGGGTTACAGGTGAAGAACCCTACACAAGTACAATGTGAGACAAATAGGATGTCCTGGTAATTGTAATATAGTGACTTACCATAACTGGTTGTACAGGCTCAGTGCTGCTCCTCCTTCTCTTGAAAGGCTCCTTCCTAACATCTTGTACTTGGAAATTCTGAATCTTTGCTTCGTTGCACCCCCTCTGCAAGGTGACACAAACTAGTTACAGTTCTCCTTACATGGAAGATAAATATGCATACTTTCCAGTCTCTGGGCAACACCAAAGCATGAGTTATATAACAAAATGACACCACATAATGAAACATGCCACATCTCTAGCACACACTCAAATGAGCATTTACTATGTGTGCGCTATGTATAAACTAGGCGTACCTTCGTGAATTGGACCTCCACGTACTCTTGGGGAGCTTAGTTTAGTGTACAGGCAAACCTTTATGTCACCTATGAGTTATACAAGCCCCCACTACAGCAGCCATTAGTGTTTAAATCATTGACAAGCTCCGTTAGGTCATGAACAACAAGTAATCAAAGCAAACAGTTCTAGTATGGCTGGCTGATACAAACAAGCAATTGAACACATGTGTGAGCAAATCTTGCACAACACTGAATTACATATCAAGAAAACAAGCATAGAAGGAGGCTTAAAGACCATCACTTGACTGACCAGATTTAGAAGGCATTTAAACATCATGTGCAACGTACAAACTAGAATAAACATTGCATATTTCAGATTCTATAATGAGATGCACATGTATTAGGTTATGCCATGTATGATGCCTAAATCTACTCTATAGTAGGCAGGAGTGATTCATCATTGCACGCACAATTGAATTGCAAGTTAAGGACCGGTTCTTTTCACCTTTTGATAGCTTATTGTCAAAATAAGCCATAAAAGCTCTAAACAACTCGTTTTTGAGTTATGGGCTTGGCCTGAACTTATTTGCACCACCCATTCCTTCACAATGAACCCGTATAAGCTCACTTAAAATTGAAGGGGTATAGCCAATGTTTTTAAGGTAGTAAGGTGAGGCAAGGCATTGGGGGGCGCCTCACTGCCTAAGCGATAAGGCATAAGGCAAGGCGGATGCCTTAGAGAGTTCTAAGCAGCAGAATAGAGTAGAATTTGGTTGGTAGGTAACTAGGCATACTGGCATACACACCTTGTAGTTGCTGCTGGTTGTAGAGCCCATATAGCATCCATCCTCTTTGCACTTTCTCTGGGAGGAGGAGCTGCTGGACAGGAGGAGAATGAGGAGCTGCTGGAGAGGAGGAGCCGTTGGAGAGGAGGAGGGGGAGGAGCTGCATAAGGGATCTGCTGCAGAGGAGGAAGCAGATCTGCTGAAGAAGAGCCACTGGAGAGAAGGAGGGGGAAGGAGGGGGAGGAGTGTGTGGATTGGGGGTTGTTTCTCTCTCTCTCTCTCTCTCTCTCTCCCCTCTTACCTGTTGGTGCCAATAACCTTTCTGTTTCTCGCCAAAACTCTGTTTCCAGCCTAAAACAGCTCCATGCCTGCCTGGCAAGCTAAGGCGTCCAAAATGGACTAAGGCAACAACCTGGACGCCTAAGCAGACGCCTCGGACGCTCTAAATCTTAAGGCGAACGCCTTACGCAGGTACATAAGGCAATCTGGACACTTCAACCTCGCAGGGCGCCCTGATGCCTAAGCGTCGCCTAGGCGACGCCTTAGGGATGCCTTAAAAACAATGGGTATAGCTAAATGACTCTGTTGTTTGCCCATATTACACTGAAAATGCAACTGCTCAGGCCCGCGTCACACCCGACCCCCAAGTAAAAATTAACACGCAAGCGTTCGTTCCCCTGCCCGCCCGCATCTCCTCTCCCCTTCCCCCTGCCTGCAGCGCTAGAGTTCCTCCTGTGAGCCGCCACCACCGGTCCCATCTGCCCTGCTCCTCAATGATGCTCGCTCCAGCGATACTCGATGGCCTGCGGGTAGGGCTCCATCTCCCCGGTAGCTCCTCCCTCTGGCGCTGCCCCTCACTCTGCTGGTCCCCAGCAGCTGCTCCGCTATGGTCCATCCAACGTTCCACTCCGGCGGCCGCCGCCCAACTATGGCCGATGCCCCAGTCTGGCAGATGGCCCCTCGTTCCCCCTCCCCTCCTCCTAGGCTGTGGCCATGAGGTGCTGTTGCGGGATGAGCTCATCCAACAAGGTGAGGATCTCCTCTGATTTTTTGCCAAATTTTCATTCTGATCTACTATATGATGAATTGCTATGAGCTGCTACTGCTGCTGCTATATGATGAATTGCTGTGAGCTGCTGCTGCTGCTATATGATGAATTGCTATGAGCTGCTGCTGCTGCTATATGATGAACTACTATGAGCTGCTACTGCTGCTGCTATATGATGAATTGCTATGAGCTGCTGCTGCTGCTATATGATGAATTGCTATGAGCTATTGCTGCTGCTATATGATGAATTGCTATGAGCTGCTAATGCTATATGATGAATTGCTATGAGCTGCTGCTGCTGCTATATGATGCTTTCAGGTGGTGCTGCTATATGATAAAAACTAGCCACTTGGACCATGGAATTTTGATAGATAATGATTAATCATATAAATTTAGGCAATTATCCTCTGTTTGGAAGACATTGACCAAAGTAGATTATGCCAAGTAGAATGTATATTTGTATTTGCATTTTGAACAAATAACGATGGTCTGTTTTCCTATCATATTAATTACTGCAATGGGTTCAATTCATGATGTTTGCAAGTCAAATTTATTTTCATATGGGCAGCAAAATGACAAAATATAATGCAATAGACTTTTCACTGATCATACAACAGATAAGCTGAAAAAGCAGGCAATGAAAAGAACTGGTTGGCTTATTATCTCGAGGTTACATTCACAGGAGCTTATTTTCATAGGATAACTCAAAATAACTGGCCCTAAGAACCCTGGCCAACAGCAATGCCAAACAAATAACATCACGATGATTGCAATGGAGTGACTTACCATACCACGCTGTATAGGCTCACCGCTACCCCTCATTTTTTGCGATGTTCCATGAAAATGCACCATACATTTTGTACTAAGAAAACTTGTACTTTTTCATTGCTGCGTCCCATCTGCAAGTTGACACGGCTAATTTGAGACATCTCTACATGATAATACATTGCATATCCCTTGCACATAATTAAACCACCAATTAACAATTGTGTGCGTCGCATAAACTACCCATGAATCTGTGTACTGGACTTGCAGGCACTCTAACGGAACCTAATTTAGTGCACTGGCATTCCTTCATGCCACCTACGACATTGTGTAATGTATGACATCTATATCTCTAATTTAGCAGCCAGTAGTGGTAATCATTGGCTACACAAAGGGATTACTGGCAGAAAATCCTAGCAAAGCACGCTGGCAAGCACACAACAATACAAGAGAGAGAAGCACTTACAAGATCATAGCAATGCTTCAGTCCAAGAGTTTGGTTGACCAAGGTGTTAGATCCAGAAGAAACATCGTCCTTGTGGCTCTTGCCAGCTCCATAACATGTAACAGTGACCTGTTAGTATATTTGAAGTACATCTGGCAGGTGATGCTGGACGGGCTTAAAGGTGACAAGTACCTAGGTCACGGCAGCTGCTTGGCATCTTGCCAGGCGGTGGGAACCAGGTTAGAAACGTCAAGGGTGATGATGCTGCGGTGGCTGCCGGGGTCCAGTAAGGAGATCTAGGACCGTGGACGAGGGCGTCGGTGAAGCTGCTCCGGTGGTAGGGTTGAGGATGGTGTCGACGATGTGGATCTGTGGCCCTGGAGAAGGGCGTCGGCGAAGCTGCTCCGGTGGTAGGGTTGAGAATGGTGTCGAGGATGCGGATCTGCTGCCGTGGACGAGGGCATCAGGAAGCTGCTCCGGTAGGGTGGACGATCATGTGGACGATGCGGATCTGAGGCCATGGATTTGGGCATCGGCGAAGCGGCTCCGGTTGGGTTGAGGATGGTGTCGGCAAAGCGGCTCCGGTAGGGTTGAGGACGGTGTCGACGAAGCGGATCTGAGGCCGTCGACGGGGGCGTCGGCGAGGCGGCTCCAGGGGTGTGGACGAAGCGGCTCCGGTGCGGTGTAGGAAGGAACCACTGCAGATGCGCTGCGGTTGACGAGAGCACCGGCGAAGCAGATCCGGCGCGGTGGACAAGGCTGGCACTGAATGGGCTATGGTACAGTGGTGGATGAGCAGTCTATGATTTCTAGGGGAGGTGGGAGGGGTAGATGCGGCCTCAGAAGCAGATCCGACGAGGTGGACGACGCCGGCAGTGAATAGGCTCTGGTACGCCGGTGGATGAGCAGTCTAGGGTTTCGAGAGGGAAGGGGGTAGAATCGCCGATGAAGTATGGACGGCGTGCTGTAAGATGCTCTGGTGCTGTGGAGTAGTCGTTTTTGCGGGAGGGGAGAGGAAATGGAGGTGCCGTGTGGTGGGGGGGAGCGGAAGTTACCAAAGCAACCCCGACCTATTATGTAAATGAGGGCCGTGTTGTTCTCCTTGCACCAAGGACAAAAGGGGAATTTTGCATGATCCAGACTAGGTCGCGGAAATTTTAGAAGTAGGCGGGAGATTTTGCCTCCCGCGGGATCGTTCGTATCCAGTTTCAACTAATTTTGGACAGTGCTAGTAGGAAGCTGGTGATGCATGACTGTGTACACGGCGCACACGTCAGCAATATCCCAGATGATGCACCGATAAGGGCATGTCCAGTGGTTAATAAGACAGTCTTATCTTAAGCCTTGCATGTAATTTAGATATGACAAAAAAAATGTCTACAATGGGTTATATCTTCGCGTTATCTCTAATAACTAGCTATTCCTAAAAACGTGGTGAGACATACTGAAAGCACATTTGCTCCCTTGGTGGTTTTGGTAATTTGTAACAACATATATCTCATTGAACTAATGTCCATTCAAGATAAAGATTTCAGGATGTTCAATGATTGGCATGGCAAGGACTAGAGATGTGGACCCCTCAAAATGCTAAGGACATGGATTGGCAAATGCTCAAGACTCTACATTTTTTTGTTAAGTGATCCAAGATCACATTGAGTCCATAGGAAAGCCAATACTATTAAAAGGGGATGAGGTGTTGCTTAATGGTCTTTTTTGCTCAAGTGCTTAGTGGCAGTGCTCCAAAACTCTCAACCACTTTCTCCATCCACATATGTCCAAAACCTACATTCCAACTCGGTCCCACCGAAAATTCCTATCCGGAGCCACCGAGTTCATCTAGACTTAGCCACTGCCAAAACCCTAACAAATCGGATCCACCGATATGGATCTCGGTCCCACCGAGATGGCCTTGCCAACTCTCTGTAATCGTTTGAAATTACTTCGGTCCCACCGAGATTTGCAAATCGGTCTCACCGAGATGGCTTGCCAACTCTCTGTTGCCTTATTGCTTCACTTCGGTCCCACCGAGTTGATGCAATCAGTGCCACCGAGACGAGGTTTGCCCTAACCATTGCACATCGGTCCATCCGAGTTGTTCTGATCGGTCCCACTGAGATTCCTAACGTTCATATCTTTTACACAGTTCGGTGCTACCGAGATTTCTGATCGGTGCCACCGAGTTGGGTCAAAAGTGTGTAACGGTTGGATTTTGTGTGGAGGCTATATATACCCCTCCACCCCTTCTTACTCAGTAAGGAGAGCCATCAGAATGTGCCTACACTTCCACCATACATTTTCTAAGAGAGAACCACCTACTCATGTGTTGAGATCAAGACATTCCAATCCAACCATTTGAACCTTGATTTCTAGCCTTTCCCAAGTTGCTTTCCACTCAAATCCTTCTTCCACCATAGCCAAATCTGTGAGGAGTTGTTTGAGTGTTGGGGAGACTATCATTTGAAGCACAAGAGCAAGGAGTTCATCAACAACACACCATCTATTACCTTTTGGAGAGTGGTGTCTCCTAGATTGGTTAGGTGTCACTTGGGAGCCTCCGACATGATGTGGAGTTGAACCAAGGAGTTTGTAAGGGCAAGGAGATCGCCTAGTTCGTGAAGATATACCCCGAGTGAGGCTAGTCGTTCGTGGACGTAAGCCATGGTGGAATAGGCAAGGTTGCTTCTTCGTGGACCCTTTGTGGGTGGAGCCCTCCGTGGACTCGCGGAGCCATTACCCTCCGTGGGTTGAAGCCTCCATCAACGTGGACGTACGATAGCACCACCTATCGGAACCACGCCAAAAATCACCGTGTCTTCATTGCGTTTGAAATCTCCGATCCCCTCCTTTACTTACATGTGCAATTGTTTACTTTCTGTTGCCACACTCGTAGAATTGCATGTGTAGGGTGATGCTTGACTTGTCATACTTGCTAAAATTTGCCCACAACAAAAATTGGGAAAAGGTTAGGTTTTTATTTGGTCAAGTAGTCTAATCACCCCCCCTCTAGACATACTTTCGATCCTACAAGTGGTATCAGAGCTTTGGTCTCCGTTAGCCTTGGTTTCCATTGCTTTGGTGATCATAGCCTTGGTTTCACAACCTAGGAGAGTATGGCGTCTAGTGAGGGTAATTATCACCGTAGAGGTCCATATTTTGATGGTACAAACTTTGCTAGTTGGAAACATAAGATGAAAATGCATATTCTTGGTCATAACCCCGCCATTTGGGCTGTTGTTCGTTTTGGCTTGCAAGGTGAATTCTTTGAGGATGGCAAGGAACCGGATCATGAAGCAACCGCGGAAGAATTGAAGATGTTGCAATACAATGCTCAAGCTTGTGACATTCTCTTCAACGGTTTGTGTCCCGAGGAATTCAACAAAATCAGCCGCCTCGAGAATGCAAAGGAGATTTGGGATACTTTGGTTGATATGCATGAGGGTACTTAGTCCGTCAAGGAGTCTAAGTTGGATGTGCTTCAAAGTCAACTTGACAAGTTCAAGATGAAGGATGGTGAAGGAGTCGCTGAAATGTACTCTAGGTTTGCTCTCATCACAAATGAGATTGCCGGCTTAGGAAGTGAAGAGAAGACTGACAAATTCATCATCAAGAAGATCCTTAGATCTTTGGATGGAAAATATGATACCATTTGCACATTGATCCAAATGATGCCAAATTACAAAGATCTCAAGCCCACGGAAGTCATTGGAAGGATTGTTGCTCATGAAATGTCACTCAAGGACAAAGAGGAGCTACATAACAAATCAAGTGGTGCTTACAAAGCCTCAACCGATGCTCCCATAACTTCAAGCGACAAGCTAGTATCCAATGAAGAGATAAGCCTAATGGTGAAAAGATTCAACAAGTTCTACAAGAACAAAGGGAAAGAAAGAAGCTCTAGCTCAAGACACTATGAGAGAAGATCATCAAGTCGTGACCGAAATTGCTACAATTGTGGAAAACCCGGACACTACTCCAATGAGTGTACGGCTCCCTACAAGAAAAGAGACGAATCACCAAGAGGAAGACATAGAAGAGATGAATCACCTCATAAGGAGAGAAGGAGTAGAGATGATCGTTATGAACGAAGACCCTCTCAAAGAAGCAAGGATTCGGAAAGGAAGGACAAGTCATCAAAGAGCTACACAAGAAGAAGACATCAAGCTCATGTTGGTGAATGGATTTCCGGCTCCGACTCCAACAACCACTCCGAGAGAATCTATCACTCCAACTCCGACTATAGTCAAGATGAAGGTGTTGCCGGACTTGCTCTTGTGTCATCCAACTCCCATGATCTATTTGACTCACCAAATGAAAGAACTGGAAGATGCTTCATGGCAAAAGGCCCCAAGGTATCACACCCCGAGTATCTTGATTTCAATAGTGATGAAGATGATTTGCTTGGTGATGATGATTTGCTTGTTGATAAGGCTAGTGATGTGAGCTATAATGAAAATGCTAGTAATCATGATAGTCAAGAGGAAACGAATGACAATGCTATGAAGGAGATTGAGCGTCTACAAAAAGAACTAAATGCTCTTAAGTTAGCTCATGAAACAACTCAAGAGGATCATAGAGAACTTCTAAGAACTCATGAGAAGCTACGCTTCGAGAAGCTAAATTTAGAGCAAGAGCATGAGTTTCTTAAAGCTATCAATGATGATCTTCGAAAGAAGAGTTCTTCATATCTTGCCAAACGTTTACTCTTGTCTACCTTTATACCACAAGTTAAACCTAAGCAAACTACTAACAAGGGTAAAAAGGGTTCTACCTCTAGTAGTAACAATAACAATGCTATATCCAATGTTGTTGCTTCTAGTAGTTCTATTGATTCCACTAATGATTCTCTTAGCCAAGTTACACTTGAGCAAGAAAACAATCTATTGAAAGGAATTATAGAAAAAGGTGTCTACAAGAGTCTTGCCGGGAGTAAGCAATTTGAGGAAATTGTACGCAAGCAAGGAAGGCACTGGAAGAACCAAGGTGTTGGTTTTGAACGAAAGTTCAATGCCAATGGAGTTGAGTGGGAAGAAGATCAATACCCCAAGACGAAGTTTGTTCCTCAACAAGAGAAGTATGATCCTACTTCCTTCAAGGGAACACAAGCTCAAGAAGATCTTCCACCACAAGACCACAAGCTAAAAGGCAAGGACAAGCTTCAAGATGAGATTGACTCATTTGAAGAAGCACCTCAAGCCTTGGTCAAGTGGGTTCCCAAGACTTCATCAAGTTCTACTTCATCAAGTGCTACTACAACTCCAAGGATTCCCATCAAGTTGATGTGGGTCCAAAAGAAGAAGAACTAGAGAGTTCTTGAGGGTGACTCCGCCAACAAACTTCACTCACATTCATTTATGGCAAGAACTTGTGCAATCAACTTCCACATCTTGCACTAGTTCATGGAGTCACAAACCCTCTTGTTGGTAAGGCAAGGGATAAGGTAGTCATTTTGCATTCATGGACATCATCATATGTGCATTTCACTCTATATCTATGGATATTCTTGTATGTTCCTTGTGTAGGACTAACCCATGTAGGTATTGAAAGCACAAAACTCCAAAGGATTGCTCCCAACTCTTGACGGTCTACATCAACATTGAGCATCCACATCTTCAACATCTACATGAAGTCATCATCGACAAAACCCAAGGTTAGTTCATCCCTCTTTGGGGGGATATCACATCTAGGGGGAGCTTTGATCTAAGACTTGAGCTAAAGCAACTCTAATGGTGTGAACACATCAATGCTTTATGTAAAAGTGGCATCCCCACTTGTGCTTAAACGATGAGTATGACCTATGATCAAATGTTCTCATTTGACTCCTAAGTCAATATACTCATATATAGATGACCTAGTCATCGCCATTGCTTGATAGATGCTAGAATTGGTTGTGCATGTTTGACACATATTTCATTTGCTATCTTATTGTGTAAGCATGTTGGTTTGCATGCTTTCTTCATTCGAGGACATCCATTTGTTGTTTTGATTGTCTTGGTTTTTCTGGCCAAGTGGATGTACAAGAATGCCTAAGTACCTTCTCTAGCTATCTATGCTTTCTTGTCTCAAACTCTATTCTTGCTACATCACAAAAATTGAACAAGTCATTTTCGGACCCTCCGGGTGAGGCGCACTCGGAGTCACTGATCTGAAAGGGCTGAACCTCCAAAACCTTCTTTATGCATTTCGGTTGGACCAATCCACTCAAACTCGGTCAAACCAAAATCATTTAGATTGATCTAGGTTTCAATCTCGGTGTCACCGAGTTGAACGTTTTGGAGTCACCGATTTGCTATACTGCTTGCAGTTACACATATCGGTGCCACTGAGTTGTTCCACTCGGAGCCACCGATAGCAGCTGGGTATATATACTCAGCGGGCCCGTACGATTGAAATTTCTCAAACGTCATGACTCCCGCACCCCCTCTGCTGCCGTCGCCCTCGTCTTCGGACTTCAACGTTGCATCCAGCGCGCCCTCGCCGCCAGAATCCGTCGCCGTCAACGGGAATCTTCCCCGCCGTTGCCGCCGTAGAGGATCTCCACCAAGTTAGGGTGAGATTCAACCCCCTCCGTGTTCCTCCTTCTGATTCAATACACGGATGGATTGCCATTATTCTTGCCACAGATTGCAATGCATCTTCCATGAAAAAATTCCGTAGATTAGATTCGAGCAAAAAATTTAGGTTTAAGTTTCCGCCATAAGCATCTCAGACCGACCGAATTGAGATTTTTAGAGTCACCGATTTGGCCCCAGGCCATTGCACTAGTACATCTCGGTGCCACCGAGAAGTACGAATCGGTGAGACCGAAAGGAACGTTTCAGTGAAACCCTAGCATCTCGGAGACACTGAACCACATCTCGGTCTGACCGAAATGGAGTGTAAAGTTTCTGTTGAGTGCTTCGGTATCACCGAGATTATCAACTCGGTGGATCCGAAATGCCTTCTGTGAAAACTTGAAACTACGATTTGAACTCAATTTTCATGAAAAATGTCTGCTTTTTGTGATGACTCATCTACTCTGCCCATACCCATCTATTCACAGGGTCAGCTTTGCAAGATGTCAGATGCCAGTGATAGTCAGAATGTCTCAGAAGCACACACTGATCTCAGTTCAGGCTCTAGCCCTGAGGGCAGCTACTATGAGGGAGAGAGGAGTTCTCCAGAATTGCCCAAAGCAGCTACTAGGGCAAGAAAGAAGAAAACCTCAGATGATGAGGATGAGGACTTTGTGGCTAGTGAGGCCACATCAAAGAAGAAAGTGGTTGCTAAGGAGTATGGCATAACTGCTAGCACAAGACCTGCTGCCAAGGACAAATCTGCTGTAAAGAAAGTTACAAAGAAAACCATGACATTTACACTTGAAGAACCAAGTGATGCAGAGGCAGCTGCTGCAGGAAAGAAGAAGAGGCCAAGGAAAACAGTTGCTCGTGTTATAGGCAAACCCTCCATGGCTGATGAAGAGGAAGAGGAGGAACCAGCAGCTGATGCACCTCCTGCCAAGACTCAGAAGCTCATGTCTGATGCTATGGGATCTGCTGCCCCCACCAAATCGAAGCCCAAAGCTCCAGCACCCAAGAGATCTACAAGAAACATCCCTGCTACTGAGAAGAACAAGGCCCCAGTGCCTGGAGTTGATGTTGATGAGGAGCCACTAGTGCTCAGAAAGTTGAAACCCAAGATTCCAGATCATGACAATGCTCATCCAGTTGTAGAGAACATGATGCTCAGGAAGGACAAAGGATTACGTCAGTGGAGATTATCAGATCCATATGCTGCAAGGAGGAGGACTGCTTGTGATTACCGCTTTCACACACGAGAGCAACAAGATTTCTATGAGACTGTGTTGCTTGACAAGAAGCCTATTGTCAGTGATATGAAGTGGGTGGATTGGAAATATATTGATGCAAATGAAGACTATTTCCCCCATGTTCATGAAAGCTTCAGAATTGCTGGTGTTGATGATTTCGTTGGACAGAAGCTTACCAAATGGAATGATGAGATGATCATGCAATTTTATTCGACAGCATACTTTTATCTAGATGGTAGAATTGTGTGGATGACTGAGGGATCCAAATACCAGTCAACCATCTCTGAGTGGGCTGCTCTTCTTGGTGCTCCAAAGGAAGAAGAAGATGACATTGATATATATGCCAAGCTCAAGATGGACCACAATTCCATGGCAAATATGTACACGGCAATTCCTAAGAAAGATATTGAGACTCACAATCTAGGTTCAGTGAAGCACTTGCTACCTGGTTTGGCCACCACTAACACAATCTTGAGGTACACTCTATTGCCCAAGTCTGGAGATGACAAGATGATACGTGGCCACTCCATCAACCTGCTACACTTGTTTGACACACCGCAGAAGTTCAAAGTTATGAGCCTTATTGTTGAAACTATCAAGAGAACCGCAGCTGACCAGAAGAGATCTTGTGGATATGCTCCGCACATTCAGATGCTCATCAACTCCAAAGTTGGAATGGGCACTTATCTACTTGATCGTGAGCATCTCCCATTGCGTCCAGAGTTCAAGGACAATGTAGTGGTGATGGACCCTTCACACCCTACATCTGCCCAAGCTCAAGAGAGGATCCGGGTAGCTGAGGCAGCAAAAGAAGCCCAGAAGGCATCTGCTCCCAATGCACCTATTGCTAACCTCAAGACAAAGAATGATCAAATGACTTATCTTCTGGAAGCCACCTTGAGGATTGAGCGAAGTCTGACCAACCTCACCAAGAACCAGGCGAGCCTAGAGCGGATAGTCGAGACAAAGATTCATGATCTTGATGTGAAGATCACTGAGGTACAAACTATTGTGGAGAAGCTGAAAGATGATGTTGACGCAGCTAGGGCTACTACTGATGATAGTGGAGATGACAGACCGACGACTGAGAGATTCCAGACACTGCCTAGGGCATCCAGGTCTGCTGCAGTGCCTGTTGCAGATATGAGAACTACAGTCTCTGCACCTGCTGCTGCTGCTACAGTGCCACCTCCAGTCTCTACTCCACCAGCCCAGCAGACGTCAGCTGAAGCCTTCGCGGATGCACTTCTCTCAACGCCATCTACGCACACTGGAGCTGCCAGTCGGAGTTCACCTTCAGGAGCTGCCGAGGATCGTGCCTAGAGAGACGCATAGTCCTATACCTATTCGAACTTTTTGGTACTTGTTGCCAAAGGGGGAGAATTTGTATAGATCATTAGGCTTCGAGAGAGAGTGTCTCGCTTTTGCTCGTTGTTTTTCTTGAGTTTCTGCTACTATTTGGGTTATGCTACTTTGGTTTGATGTGCTTGATACTATGTGCTTGTGAGATACTATGTGTGTGATTGATCATACTATGCTTCATGTGATGCTTAATGCTTATCCTTATCATTATCTTTGTATGATCATTCACTTGTGTTTTTGGTGATGTGTGTTTACTATTCCATTTATATCATTTTGCGCGCTCCACCAAGTTGTATGTGACATGGAAGAGTGACCCATGATCCTAATCGATTATGCATTTGCATTCAAACACAAATTATTAATAATGCACAAATTTAGGGGGAGCTCTTGCTTATCACAAACTTCTCAAAGCAATGATGTACTTCATTCATTTAATCATTTGTCAAAGCTTTGATCTATATGTTGTCATCAATTACCAAAAAGGGGGAGACTGAAAGCACATTTGCTCCCTTGGTGGTTTTGGTAATTTGTAACAACATATATCTCATTGAACTAATGTCCATTCAAGATAAAGATTTCAGGATGTTCAATGATTGGCATGGCAAAGACTAGAGATGTGACCCCTCAAAATGCTAAGGACATGGATTGACAAAAGCTCAAGACTCTACATTTTTTTGTTAAGTGATCCAAGATCACATTGAGTCCATAGGAAAGCCAATACTATTAAAAGGGGATGAGGTGTTGCTTAATGGTCTTTTTGCTCAAGTGCTTAGTGACAGTGCTCCAAAACCCTCAACCACTTTCTCCATCCACATATGTCCAAAACCTACATTCCAACTCGGCCCCACGAAAATTCCTATCCGGAGCCACCGAGTTCATCTGGACTTAGCCACTGCCAAAACCCTAACAAATCAGATCCACCGATATGGATCCCGGTCCCACCGAGATGGCCTTGCCAACTCTCTGTAATCATTTGCAATTACTTCGGTCCCACCGAGATTTGCAAATCGGTCTCACCGAGATGGCTTGCCAATTCTCTGTTGCCTTATTGCTTCACTTCGGTCCCACCGAGTTGATGCAATCGGTGCCACCGAGACGAGGTTTGCCCTAACCATTGCACATCGGTCCATCCGAGTTGTTCTGATCGGTCCCACCGAGATTCCTAATGTTCATATCTTTTACACAGTTCGGTGCTACCGAGATTTCTGATCGGTGCCACCGAGTTGGGTCAAAAGTGTGTAACGGTTGGATTTTATGTGGAGGCTATATATACCCCTCCACCCCTTCTTAGTCAATAAGGAGAGCCATCAGAACATGCCTACACTTCCACCATATATTTTCTAGGAGAGAACCACCTACTCATGTGTTGAGATCAAGACATTCCAATCCAACCATTTGAACCTTGATTTCTAACCTTTCCCAAGTTGCTTTCCACTCAAATCCTTCTTCCACCATAGCCAAATCTGTGAGGAGTTGTTTGAGTGTTGGGGAGACTATCATTTGAAGCACAAGAGCAAGGAGTTCATCAACAACACACCGTCTATTACCTTTTGGAGAGTGGTGTCTCCTAGATTGGTTAGGTGTCACCTGGGAGCCTCCGACATGATGTGGAGTTGAACCAAGGAGTTTGTAAGGGCAAGGAGATCGCCTACTTCATGAATATCTACCCCGAATGAGGCTAGTCCTTCGTGGACGTAAACCATGGTGGAATAGGCAAGGTTGCTTCTTAGTGGACCCTTTGTGGGTGGAGACCTCCGTGGACTCGCGCAGCCGTTACCCTCCATGGGTTGAAGCCTCCATCAACGTGGACGTACGATAGCACCACCTATCAGAACCACGCCAAAAATCACCGTGTCTTCATTGCGTTTGAAATCTCCGATCCCCTCCTTTACTTACATGTGCAATTGTTTACTTGCCGCTGCCACATTCTTAGAATTGCATGTGTAGGGTGATGCTTGACTTGTCATACTTGCTAAAATCTGCCCACAACTAAAATTGGGAAAAGGTTAGGTTTTTATTTGGTTAAGTAGTCTAACCACCCCCCCTCTAGACATACTTTCGATCCTACACATATTGTGCTAAGAAATCATCTCTTAAATAAGAGAAGACAAGCCTTTTCTTATGAATTCTCTCTCCTCCACATCAACATTTATCCTATGTGGCACTTCTAAGATAGCACCATTGTACATGCCCTAACTTGTTATGATCACACGGGCGCGGCCGATCGTACGGGTGTAACTGAGGCGCGTTCATAAAAAAGGGAGCAAACGCTCAGCCTATGTATTTCTTGTGTAAATATGTAATTTTGTGCCATTGGTTATTTATTTTAAACACAATGCACTGACGTGTTAATTTCAATTATATTGTACAGTAACAAATGGATAAATATAGATGCGCAAAAGAAATGGATATTATAGTCCGCTACTTAAAAGTGTTACCTCATATGATTACATGGCATCCATTTCATAAATTGCAATACCCGTTGAATTCATATATGAATATTATGTATATTGCTTCATAATAGAACCTTAAATCATCCAAAACTAATGAATTTGAATGCAACACTAACAATGGTGCATGTACATGATAACTACAGTGGTTGTTTGAAGAAATATCACTATAACTTTGGCATGCACGATTGAAAAAGGCTATTTGAAAAAAAAGAGTATAATTTATGTGATATGTGATTGTCCAATCTTTATAGCGTTGAATCGATATTGTATCTTCGGCCACGATACGAAGTAGATATTGATTATGTTCAAGCGAGGCACGTCCTTGACCGTTAGATAGTGATACGTGAATGAATTGTGCAATCTCTCTCACACACATACAAATCTCCCTTCTCCGTGGGCATCTCAATCACACACGCGTGCTTCGTCTATTTCTCTCCCTCCGTCAGGGTTAGAAATCGTCTTTCTACCTCGTCCTACAAGTCTCTCACACAAAAACACAAACTCTCTCTCTGTCGAACACCCCCACCCCTTTAATTCCGCCCACCCACCGCCACTCATGTTTCAAAGTATAACTGCGTCTCGCACACATATCCCTAATTAAGGTTAATTCGAGTCCCCGGAACTATATGAATCCATACAATGGGATTCCAGTTGAGCACCTTTTGTCTTGAGATTTCGAGAAGAGTTCGCTCTCTCTCTCTCTCTCTCTCACACACACACACACACACACACACACACATTGTTTCTCTCTTCATTTATTTCGGGCATTTGCATGCACACACGCTAGTTTATCTCCCTGATGTTTTAGGCATGCCTTGCACACATGCTATCTACCTATCCCCTAATATAGATCTGTAACACACAAACTCTCTCTCTCTCCCTCTCTCTCTCTCTAAGTGTCTCTGGCACCTTCTCCCCTCCCAACACTGGCAGGACCAGGGTGACACCTCAATCTTGATCTTAATCTATCTACTGGCTTCTCTCTCAGACACACACAGACACTCGCTAGTTGTGTCTCTGTGCCTAGCACACGCACACTCTCGATACGCCTTCTCTCGCTCTCTCCCGCCCCCCCTGCCCCTCCCAATAAAGACAGGAGCAGGGTGACACCTCGATCTTGATCTTAATCTATCTATTAGCTTCTCTCTCAAACAAACACACTCTCGCTAGTTGTGTCTCTGTGCCTCGCACACACACTCTCAATACGTCTTTCTCTCCGTAACCCCTTTAGATATGTAGATTTCTCGGTGGTCGTTGATGGTGCGGCCGGAGTCACGCGTGCAGAGGTGCAATGATGATGACGCCGAATTGCAGCCTCGATGATGCTTTTCTCTTCGACAACATGTGTGCATTCTTGTGTGTGTAGCCAGCTCGCCCATTGTGCCTTGTTTTTACGGGCCTCATGTGATGGTTTTTGCCTGGTTTTCTATTAATTAACCGGGCAATTCTTTTCTTTGTTATTAATGAATGCGAGATCCTTCGGGGCAGACATAAAATATATCACTTAAAACCAATTATCACAGTAACTATATAAAAAGGCAGATATCTCTTGCTTGTTCGAGGAAGAACATCAGGTGGAGTGGTTAGCGCCCGATGTTCGAAACGCGTTGACCTGAGTTCGAATCCTGTCAGAAACTTTAGTTTCTTATATGTCTTTATATATACTTCTTTTCTCTACCTTACTGACAGTGGAACCCATAGATAAAATGAGAGCGGGCACCTTGCAACGTAGGCGGAATTAACAGAGAGTACTTAGAATACAAGTTTAATTTTTTAAGGATTGATTTGTTTCATTTTTTAACTTTTTGTATGAATCTGTACCCACCGTGCAAGTTCATGTACTGTACATGCAATTAACTTTTTGTTTTCAGAATCATACATGCAATTAACTAACAGGGATTTGATGTGACTATAATTTCCAGCATAAGGGCATCTCCAACGGCAACCAGCAAATTTCCTCCCGCATCCGTTCGCGAACACGACGACATCCAACGCTAGCCGCATACATTTTGACAATAACTCGAACCAACCAGACGAAATTCGTGAAAACACGGCCGGATTTCATATAAACATGACAGATTTCATATAAAAATGCCAGATTTTCATATAAACATGACGGATTTCATTACATTTACATCAACTAAGCAGTGCTAGTCCGGCTCTGGATGTATAATTAAAACCTAATCTAAATGGTCGCCCGCGGATCCCTTTGTCTTCCTCATGTCCGGCAGCCCGACCAAAACACTTGCGAGGTCGACAAAGGTCCTCGCAGTAGACGAACCGGCAAGACACCGGCTGCGAACGCCGTCGTTGCCTCGGCGGTGGCCTTCATGGGACCCAAGCGGCGGTGGCCTCCCGTGTTCTACTTCTCCTCGATGATGGCAGCGGACGCGGACACGCTGGCCACCAACTCATCGCTCTCCGCGCACCCGGCTTCTGTCTCTGCCTGCATGGCGTGGCCGCAGGCACGGGAGGCGCGGTCGCAGACACGGGAGCGACGACACCCGTGCCAGCGTGGAGCAACTCGCCACTCCTCATCGAGCTGGCCTGTAGCGGCGAGTTGCTGAACCACGCGCTGGCTTGGGGCGGCAACTGGCTCCGTCGGGCTAGGCGAGGGAGGTGGAGCAGCGAGCTGCCTCGCTCGTATCCGGTGGGCTCGGCGGGCCACCCAGCCGGCTTGTATGCCAGAGAACTTCTCCTCGGAAGCCATCGGAAGAGTGGAGAAAATGGTGAAGGAGGAGATGATACGTCTCCAACGTATCTATAATTTATGAAGTATTCATGCCATGTTTATAACAATTCTATATGGTTTTGGTATGATTTGATTAGAACTAACCCGGACTGACGTTGTTTTCAGCAGAACTACCGTGGTGTTGTTTTTTGTGCAGAAATGAAAGTTTTCCAAATGAACTAAAACTTTTTGGAGATTTTTTATTGGACAAATAAAGAATATTGGCACCAAGACCCACTGGAGGGGGGCCACCCAGTGCCCACAAGGCACCAGGGCATGCCACCCCCCCCAGGCGCGCCCTGGTACCTCGTGGGGCCCACGTGGCTCCGTTCCTCGTGATTCCAACGCTGAAAAATCATATATATTCAAAAACTCCCGAAAGTTAACCTAGATGAGTTTTTACGCTGCCGCAAGCCTCTGTACCAGAGAGATCCCATCTACAGCCCTTTTCCGGCACCCTGCCGGAGGGGGGAAGGCATCACCGGAGGCCATCTTCGTCATCCCGGCGTTCTCCATGACGAGGAGGGAGTAGTTCACCCTCGGGGCTGAGGGTTTGTACCAGTAGCTATGTGTATGATCTCTCTCTCTCTCTCTCGTGTTCTTGAGATGGCACGATCTTGATGTATCGCGAGCTTTGTTGATATAGATGAATCATATGGAGTTTTCCCCTCTCTATCTTCTTGTGATGAATTGAGTTTTTCCCTTTGACGTTTTCTTATCGGATTGAGTCTTTAAGGATTTGAGAACACTTGATGTATGTCTTGCATATGGATATCTGTGGTGACAATGGGATATTCACTTGAGTCACTTGATGTATGTTTTGGTGATCAACTTGCGGGTTCCGTGACCTTGGGGATTTATGCATAAGGGTTGGCACACGTTTTCGTCTTGACTTTCCGGTAGAAACTTTGGGGCACTCTTTGAAGTTCTTTGTGTTGGTTTGAATAGATGAATCTGAGATTGTGTGATGCATATCGTATAATCAAACCCGTGGGTACTCGTGGTGACATTGGAGTGCCTAGGTGACATTAGGGTTTTGGTTGATGTGTATCTTAAGGTGTTATTTTAGTACGATCTCTAGGGCTGTTCGTGACAATTAATGGGGATGGCTCATAAGATTGATTGGGAAGGATAACTTTGAGGTGGTTTCATACCCTACAACAATTTCTTCGTTTGTTCTCCGCTATTTGTGACTTTGGAGTGAACTCTTTGTCGTACGTGAGGGATTTACATATGATTCAACTATGTCAACAATGTTGGGAGATCGCACTAGTGAAAGTATGAACCCTAGGCCTTGTTTCTAAGCATTGCAATACCGTTTTTATGCCCGTTTACTTTTTGCTACCTTGCTGTTTTTATATTTTCAGATTACAAAAACCAATATCTACTATCCATACTACACTTTTATCACCATCTCTTCGCCGAACTAGTGCACCTATACAATTTACCATTGTATTGGGTGTGTTGGGGACACAAGAGATTGCTTGTATTTGGTTGCAGTGTTGTTCGAGAGATGCCATCTTCAACCTATGCCTCCCACGGATTGATAAACCTTAGGTCATCCACTTGAGGGAAAATTGCTACTGTCCTACAAAACTATGCGCTTGGAGGCCCAACACGAGTCTACAAGAATAAGTTGTGTAGTAGACATCAGGAGATGGGGGAGCGGCGGAGGGGTGCGATTCTTGCCCGTCGTCTGGCCTTAGTTAAAATAGAGGGTGGACGGGAGGAGCTCGGCCGGCGTTGCATTTAATGCCGGCCCGCTCGTGTGGTTGGAGTAGGTTTCTAGGCTTCCACGCGGGTTTAATGGAGGCGTTTGAATGCGGCGAGGAGGCGTGTTCAGCCGGGCGTGCAGCGGGCGGCGCCCTCGGGAGTAGTACTTTTTTTTGAGAAACGGAGGGTAAACTAATAAACCAGGATAGTTCCTGATACGGTTTGAATGCAAACGAGGGAGAGGGTAGCGGTTCCCTAAACGTTGAACGGCCAATGATGCAGCCTCCTTCAATTAGCATGCTGAGGGAAGTAATTAATGGGAGAAGCGGAAAGGAGGTAACAAGATGTGAATGCGATGCAGTTTGCACTCATATAAAGGCGCCCCTCCACTCCAATGCATCTACCAGATCATACGCACCTACGCACCTACACTAAGCGCAACATTGCTCACTCCAATTCCCATACCAAGTGACCAGAAGCCAGACCCATGGCGGCGATGCGCGCGAGCGGCCTGCGGCTGTGCCAGATGATCCGAGACGCCGGCCTGCTGCACGGCATCGTGGATCGTCTCACGCCGGTGCTTTGGACCGGCTGGTTAATAGCCCGCTTCGACACCAGCTACGACTCTCAGTTGGACAAGATGATCGTCGACACCATCAACAAGTTCACCGTTGTCAAGAAGCTCATAGACGACATCGCCATACTCCTCCAGCCCGCGTGCCCAGGCTCCATGTTGCCTGCAACCCTAATCAGCCTCCATGGTGAGAACCTCTTTCAAGCACTGGTGGCCCTGCGACTACCCGCCGACGCGATGAAGAATGTCCACCTTGAGGTCGCGCTCGTCGCGAGGCGCCTTGCCCTGCAAGCATTCATCGACCTACACATCCACATGTATGATCAAGTCATGCACATAGGCCTCTACATGGCCAGTGAGGACGCTACGACGTTGGCCTTCCTCAACAGACTAGAAGCCTTGGATGCCTTTGTTCAGAAGCACCTTGACCTTGCCACAAAAGTCGCTGCTCCTCAGCCGCCGTTCGGTGGCCCGGCACATTGAGTCGAGGAGGAGGAGGTCGTTGATGGATGCATCTTTCTTCTTGCCTCCTGTAACCACCACTGCGATCGCGTCATCGTGGCCTTAATTCTTATTGTATCGCATTCTCATTCCAATCGATAAAGACATGTGTGATCCCTTTGCTCACATTTGGCGTCAATTATATGCATCGTAGTACCTCCGTCCTGGCCCGCCGGTCAACGCGCATTGGCTAGGCATATAGTATCACTAACATGTGGGACCGCATGTGAGGAAACCGACGATGTGCAAAACTGGCTAACTCCCCCGCTTACCGCGCGGGAAAATCCCCACCCTAGCATTTTCAATCGTCATTTCTATCTATCGATCGTGCCAAGGAGGAGAACCAAATGTTACAATTTATATTTCAAAAAAAATAATGTTACAATTTATACTCCATCTGTTTCTTTTTAGTCTGCATATAAAGTTTGGTCAAAGTCAAGCTTTGTAAAGTTTGACTAACTTTATATTAAAAAATATCAACATTCACAATGTGAAATCAATATGATCAGATGCACCATGAAATGTATTTTCATAGTACTATATAGTTTTAAAATGAAAAGCCTGCCGCGTTCGAGTCGCACGCCCACACGGTCGGGACTTGGGAGTACTCCACGGTCGGCCCGGCACGCCGCATAGCTAGGGAAGGCGTGTTGCCTAGCATTTTCATTGTCATGTGGGACCGCAATTGAGCAAACCGACTATCGGCAAACCCCCACCCCTCCTGCCACGCGTCGGCTGAGTTTGAATTGGAAGAAAGAAACGAGGAGGGGAAGAGCATTGTAGCACGGACACCAAGAAATTTGGGGTCAGATGGGAGTCGTGTCGATAGAGTAGGAGCACTCCGTACTAGTTTGTACTAGTACAACTGTACAACTACTACTGTACAAAGTTATACTAGTACTCCGGTACGTGCACGGCACAGCTTCGTAGGAACAAAAAAAAATCGGCAAGATATTGTTTCGGGTGATTTCTCTCTTTTCTCAGTCAATGTACTATTACGAATAATATGATGTGGGGGGCACCCATGAAGCCACGTGGCACATCTGGAGGTCTTGTTGCGAGCTTCTTGTGTGGATCGATCACACTGTCGCGCTGCTGGTTTGAGAAGAATGTGTCTATGTACAATTAGGTTATAGTAGATCCGAATCCCAGCCACCTGGACCATTGGATCAACATCAATCAATGGTTAATATCGTATACGTGCAAATGCACTCATTGACTACATAAAAATAATGAATATATAATATATAATACATAATACGGCATATTAGGTTTCTCTAAAGTCAAACTTTGTATACTTTCAGCAAGTTTGTAGAAAAATATATTAACATATACACAACCAAATATAGATCATTTGATTCATCGTTGCATATATTTTCACATCATGTAAATTTGTTACTGTAGTTGTTCACATTGTTTTCTACAAACTTGGTCAAGGTTTATAAAGTTTGACTACAGTCAAAGCTATATGCGGAGTAAATAAAAACGGAAGGAGTAGTATAGATATAGATATAGAAATAAAAAATATAGTACTATAGTTTATAGATATAGATATATAGCTACCTTTTTTCTATATTAAAACTCGCATTTTCGTTTAGACATTGTTTAGCTTCGCTACAATTTGCATCTGCGAGATGTGTATGACTAATGCCTTGTTCAGATCGTCTATTAGGAACCCCACCATTATCCTTGGTTAATTCTTATTAGAAATTTAGATTGCATTATTTTAGTTCTTGTAAGTTCTTCGATTGCTTGCTGGAACTCGATCTCGTTATTCATGTTGATCGTGCATACGGCAATATCAGTGACCATGGGAGATTGGTTTAATTAGCGATTGTCAATTCGTATCATCGCGTACGATGTAGTTGGATCGTCAACGTCAAAATCCACCAAATCAATAGTTATGCCCACTCTCATCGAATGATTGGGCCGCCATCACAGGGCTACCAGCTAGACAATTCCTTCTATGAAACATAAACATGAACACCCATCTCAGTATCTAGGTCCACGCCTCCCTCTCTCTCTCTCTCTCTCTCTCTCTCGGAACACACACACCTCTCCACACGATCCATGTCTATTGGTCTCTCTCCCATCCCATCAAAAAAATAGGCACACCGCCAATCTTTCCTTCTCTCGGCCCCTATCTATGTAGTTAGGTCTCCGTGTGACACACAAGCAATGCTCTCTATCTCTACTCTCTTTCTCTCCCACACATAACCTTACCCCTCCCCCCCGGTGAGCTATGTTGACGACCTCTATCTAGCTCTCACACATGAAAATAGACGATATCTGTGTGTCCTTCATCGCACACACACTATCGCTCGCCCAATATCCCCGCCCCTGTAACCTTGTAGATCCCCTCTATGTTTATATCATGTAACAGGTTGACGTTACACACACCCCCCTCACTCTCTCTTTCTCTCACGCACACGCACACACCCTCTTCCTCCCTTTCAGACACCCCTCTCTCTCCGACACACTGTCGGTGTACTAAAGTTCGGGTCCTTTAGTACCCCATACTTGTGCACGGACGGTTGTAGCCATACCAGCGGCAAGGCCCGTCGGAGAATAGCTGGGAATAGTTGCAAGATTATCGAAGAGGCACTCAAGTCAAAGATCAAAGGTAGAAGACCGAAGGCTGGATTCCCGGCAAGATCCTTGCCGGGAAGGCTCGCGAAGGCCCGGCAAGGTCTCGCACCCGGCAAGATATCGCACCCAGCACAGTGCCACCGCTCCAGCGCAGCGACCGGTCTGTCGCTTAGGGCTTGTCTTCCTGGTTGCGTGTCATGGCGCTGGCCGCAGAAGGGATTAAGCGGTGCTGATGGGATGGGTCCTTTTTCCGTCCCCGAGAAAGTAAGGGACACCTAGACGGAGCATTAAATGCGTTTGTCCTAAGACGTCAGTGGTAATCATGAGACACTGTAGTAACTTTACACCTCTTGTACTGTTGTTCGCCACTGTTGGAGACCCCTTGAACGTATAAAAGGAGGCCCAAGGCGTAGCTACAGGGGAGGAGGAGCTTCGGGCCCATTCTGCATGCGTAGCTGCTTTCCCACCACAAGCGCTCCGTGTACTTGAGCCAAGAACATCCACAATAAACAACAGCAGGAGTAGGGTTTTACGCTTCTCAGCGGCCCAAACCTGGGTAAAGATCCTCGCGTTGATCGTTGGTTCCGCTCTTTGTGCAAATCTTTTCCCCTTTGCCGAACCGTAAAGGGATCCACGCGATCCCATAGGTGTCGTACGCCGACACACACACACACACACACACAGTCTTTCGAACACGCATATGCCCCCTCTCTCTCTTTTGCTCACGCACACGCACACATGCACCCACTTCCTCCCTTTCGGACACTCCTCTCTCTGTGACACACACATAGTCTTTCGAACACGCATATGCCCCCTCTCTCTCTTTGTCTCACGCACACGCACACACCCTCTTCCCCCCTATAGGACACTCCTCTCTCTCCAGCAAACACACACACACATCAGTCTTTCAAACACGCATATGCCCCCCCTCTTTCTCTCACGCACACGCACACACCCTCTTCCTCCCTTTCGGACATTCCTCTCTTTTCGACACACACACGGTCTTTCGAACACGCATATGCCCCTCTCTCTTTAGGTCTCGCTGCCACCCCCTCCCCCCCCGGTCTTTGTGGCACAAATATTCTCTCTATATCTAGCTATCTCTCGCAATAATACATGGATAGTCTAAATTGGAATCAAGCAAAGGACCACACTTCTCTTGATTCTCTCTTGGAAAACTGAGCTCCAATTACAAAAAGTGAATCCACTCTCAAACATAATATATGAACATAGGGTGAAATCTTCCACACAAATGTTTGTTGCGTGCATGCATGTCAATGATATGGATGTAGTACTACTCGTACATCCACGCTGGCCCAACTCACACAAATTACATCAAAACCCTTCTCAAAATATCGTGTACATGTGATGTTTATTGTACTACTCCTACTAGCCAGCCCCCGACACATTCCAACATATTGTGCTACTTTAGATTCTATTTTTCTCGGTCAGACGATGTGTAAGTGTAACCATGAAAAGGTCAACCCCCGCTCCCATTGGTACTGTAGCTCCAAGCTCCCATACGGACACAACACCCATCGGAGCACGCCATCGTTGCCGAAGTGGACGGCGCCGCGGATTGGGAAGACGACGGAGTCTCCGACCTCGCCGAGGTGGAGCACGCCCTCGACGGTCGCGAGTAGCGCGCCCTCACTGACAACGCGCCCACGCAGAGGACAATGTGATCCAGCCGCTTGCCCTCATCGTCCACGAGGGGGAGCGCGTGCTCCAGCAGCATGTCCTGGTCGGTCACGAGGAGGTGCATCGCGTCCTCGCCACTTACAAGGTGGACGAGCGCGTTCTCTAGCAGCATGCCCGTGAGCATCGCATCCTCACCGCTCTCGACGTGGACGAGTGCGTGCTCCGGCAGCACGCCCGCGAACATCGCATCCTCACCACTCAGGCGCACAAGCGTGTTCTCCAACAGCACGGCCGTGAGCATGGCATCCTCGCAGCTCACGCGATGGATGAGCGCGTGCTCCAGACAGTACCCCAGGAGTCGGGATGCGAGCACCGCGCCCCCGGCAATGAGGAGTACTTCATGGTGGCCATCGTGGTTCAGGAAAATCCCGTGACTCCACCGCGCCAGGGAGGTGCGCGAGCTCCAGTGGGCGATCGAGGAGTCCCGCGCTGATATGCAGGTGGCGGCCGACGTGCAGGATTATCCTTCGAGCTCTCCTCCTCCTACGACAACTCCTCCAGCGTGCCCATCCTACATCCTCTGCCTCGGCTCCGACGGACCTTTGGAGTTTAGTTGTATGGAACATGAATATTTGGATTAATCATACGACTACTTAAAAAGAATGTCATTTCTACCAAAATGTGAAGGATTAAGACTAATGCAAAAAACAACCTATGAATAACAGGCATGAATATATGATGTGGCAGCATTGCATGCTGGAGAGTAACGCAATATATTGCAATTTATGGATTGCATGCATGCCTAGCTTATGTGGCATGGTTACATGGCTAGGAAAGAAAATAGATATAGCGTTGTATAGATATTTAGGAATAGAAGATACTATCCACTTGCACACTTGCTCTCGAGCATATAAAGATCTTTAGAGTGCACTCCAATATTTTTCAGAGGCTTAGGTGCACCGGATGCCGTGCCATGTTACAAAATGTTAGAAAAAAATAAGAAACAAATCTCTAGTTTGGCACGAGTGGGAAAATATCTGGTGCTACCGCACCTTATATGCTACCGTGATATGGACGCACCAGGGCCATTAGATCTGTGATCCAACGGACAACATCTCAGGATGTGGACTAAAGCGCCATTTTGAAAATGTTTGGGCGTTTTATGCAAAACTCGCACTGACCGATGCTGGCCACTCGATCCACGATCCAATGGCTCAGAATCTTGTATGAAGGTAGCATTTAAAGGTGTGGTAGACGAGCACGGTGGGGTGCAGCTCTCGGCGCACGCGGCGGAGGGGTGGTGGGGCCGTGAGGGGGTGAGGCACACGTCGGGGGACGTGGTGTCGTGGGTTCGAGCGGCGTCGTGGGAATCGCGTGTGGCAGTGGTGGAAACATGATGGTCGCCGTAGTTCAGCGTCCATGGACAAGCTGTCATGTCGTCTGACACATGCATTGCATACTGATCATTGCAAGGAGTAGGAGAGAAAACTAGGCGGATAAATACTTAATTATATTCAAGCGGACCTACGCTACTACATTTGTTCGAAAGACATGCACACCAGCGAAATAGTTCATCTATCCATATATACAGAGAGGAAATATTTTTTTAGGAACAAGAGACGAAATAGTTCATCCATCTATAGTGCCCTTCTTCTTCTTCTTCTTCTTCTTCTTCTGTGGGGGACGGCTTCGCTACAAGCTCCTTCGACCTTGCAGCTATCTCGAAACTCACACGGGCATCGAGGGCTGCATACTTTATCCGCTCATAGGTCAATGGATAAATCTCCCATCCAGACATCCTTAATTCCAGCGTCTCGACGCCCTTGTCAAGCTTTGTCCCAAGTACAAAATTTGCTACGTCGAATAAGGATGGTGTTTGTTTCTCACAACCCTCTACAGGAATTTTGGATTGTAGGTCGGCGGTCTTTTTCACATCAAGGTTGTACGACGCCAGCTTTTTTTTGTCCCCTTTGATGGCTGCTCCACAGAAGAATATGTCCTCCCGAGACAAGAAATCATGCAGCTCACCTGGTATGGAGGGCGTGTGCATGATGTGATACACCAAAACATCATCTCCGAGGCACAGCTGAAGGACGGCGGCGCGTTGAATCTCCCCAGTGACACGCGTGGTGTACTCTGCGTTGAGACCAACAATCTTCATCTCCACATTTTCGAGGGAGTTGGATACATTGTTGATCCACTCCCGAACAACCCTTGCGTGGTCGGTGATGGTGGCGGCTATCCTCAACGATCCTTCGCTAATCACATGTTTGACGCTAAAAACCTGCATACGGATCTCTTTCTCCATTTGGAACCGCCGGACTGGAGGGCTATGGTTTGGAGTATTAGGATTAGGTGGCTAAACAGAGTGGAAGAAGATGGTGGTTAAACAGAGTGGAGGAAGATGATTATTTAAAGGGGTTTCGGAGGTATGTGAAGAGGTTAGAACAGTGTGAATCCAGTGGAGTTTGAATGCAAACGAAGGAGAGGTGAAGAAGCCGAGGAAAATCGGTTCCCGATGGAGAATTAATGGAGAAGTGGCATGCAGATAGTTGATTAGACGGCTAGGTAGACCGTCCTGCAAAACGAAAATCCTATACGAGTAGGTGTCGGTTCAGATGGATATTGGCGCGTGCCTGCGACACACAACTTCTGCGTTCGAATAGCCACAGAGCTAACCATTTTGTTTCAGTTTTTTCTTCCCAAACTGTTGTTCTACTCCACGTACACGTATCGGTTTGGCATTTCCCGTTACACTTTGCTCTAATTCCCGCGACATTTTTTTGGGGGGACAATAGACAGTTCATGTGCGTTATCAGAGAACATGGCACAGAGTTCGAGATTCCAAGCCTTCTTCTGGTGGTTTCTCGATGGTTCTGCTTGTGTGCTACGTATGTGTGTAACCTTTTCTGGTTAAGGAATATGCGGTCATACTCAAAAAAGAAAAGAAAAAAGGCCTTCTTCGCGCTTCCGCATGCACGAGAATTTTGGTCTGCTCGCAATATGGATGCTACCTGGAGGATGAAGTGAACCCAGAGGCATGCTAGCACAACCTCTTTCCTACTACTCCTATGTTACTAGTACTAGTAGTAATACATGTGTAGTACTTGTTAGTCAAAATATTATTCATCTGGTCCTCACAGTGAAGTGACAAGACCCTGCGCCCGAGGTGACCCTAGTCCAGGCGGCGTGTTCGGGTTACCAAAGTCAGCATCACCCTGTGCAGTCACTGTCACCGCCGCTGTATAGCATGCATGCCTCGCTTCGTCTCCCTCTCCCCTAGCACCACTCCATGTCCATCTCGCTGGAGATCCTGAGGTCACTCTTCTTCATCCCACAGTGCCCCCGCATACCCTCTCGCCTCGCTCGCCTCCCCCAGTACCACTATTTTACTCGCTAGCCGCTCCAGCACCGGGAGCCTTCTCCCCCGTAAATCAAGCCTAAAAAAACCCCACCTTCCAAACTCCACCATTGCCGATCCCAAACCGCACAGCATCTGTATGAGCCGTGGCTGGAGCGATCTCCCCATGGACAACATCCACCTCTGTTGTTCGCGTATGGATATGTCCAGCGCCATGCGGCTGGCTGCATGCTCGAGGGACCTGCACGCGGCCATCGTCGAAGCGAGGCCTGAGATTTTCAAGACACCCTGCTTGCTGCTATCTGATGTTGCGGGATGGCGTGCTCACCATGATACGGTGGCGCACATCATGCCCCTGGACTTCGATCTGACCACCATCACCCGATACTTCTTGTCAGGTATGTACTGGGTCGGCATGAACTCCCACTAGATGGCTGCCGTCGGAGAATACCGGAAGAAGTGGGAGCTCGTGAACGTCCACACCTCCCATGAGATTATCCTTCCTCCCTTGGATCATATAGGGATTTGCCGTCGCAGCCCACTTCCTGTAGATTACCAAGTCAGTTGGACGGACCTTGTTTTGCTGAAGGTTGTAATCTGCTAAGTGCCCACGGCATATGGGAATTACACAGACTTCAAGCTAATTGCCTTGTTCGACCGCGGAGTCGCCTATCTTTGCGGCGGTGCCGACTATAGGTGGACACTAATCCCCTCGAAGAGCTGCATCGATGGTGATCCACAGTTCTATGATGCTATTGAACACAATGGCATCATCTGCGCGATCGACAATGCAGATGGCACCACATGTTGCTGGGACGCCTCGTGTAAGTTGTTTTCGTCTGATTTTAATGATAATGCCATTACATTGTTTGAACTTTTGTGATGATTGGCATATCCCTGTTACAGCAGAATTTGAGTAGAACTATGGCAATGTATTAGAGACGCCGTAAATCAGGAAATAAAATAGGGAGATTTGGAAGTCCAAATGGTAATCTCTATATTTGGAAGTAGTTAAATCATGTGATTGTGACCATGTCTATACAGCCAATTTGTACCCTTGAATAATCAAACGGCTAGGAAGATATGGATATTCTCCTAACTTTATAGTAATCTTTATACTACTAAATATGAGTGTGTATCAATAGCCATGTTAGTTTCCTCATTTTCATGATGTAGAAACACGCATAACACTGTTGGTTTCATCTAACCATACATTAGTAGGGAAGTAAAAGTGCATATGGAAAACTCTATACTTGGAAGTAGTGAAATCCTGTCATGCTTACCATGTCTACATGCCTATATTCGCCCTTCAGCAATCAATGGCTAGAATATTATCCTCACAAAAAATTTGCACACAGAACATGAGGAGAAATGCTACATACACGGGCTGCTTTTTTCGGAATCAACGAAGAGGCTGAGCTGGGATTTTCTTATTGGGTAGAAATCAGGTGAAGGGCCCACCCCAACTGAAAATCAGGGGGGAATGAGATTAGTTATAAAGCAGGTCCCGTAAAACCTCCGTAGTTGGCCCGTGCGTCTAGAATTATCGGAACATGAGTATATAACAATGCATGGTGTGTTAGTTTCCTCTGAAGAATTTATTTGTGAGAACAGAACATGACTACATAACATGCATGGCTATATTAGTTTCCTCTGAAGAATCGACTGCGAGATAACATGAGTATAACCATAACCATGCATGGTACTACTATATTTTTGACCCCGGTATACATTTCCCTCTATTTTCCTCTCAGTTCCAACAGGGACAGATCAATTGTTGGAAATATGCCCTAGAGGCAATAATAAATTGGTTATTATTATATTTCCTTGTTCATGATAATCGTTTATTATCCATGCTATAATTGTATTGATTGGAAACTCAAATACATGTGTGGGTACATAGACAACACTGTGTCCCTAGTAAGCCTCTAGTTGACTAGCTTGTTGATCAAAGATGGTTAAGGTTTCCTAGCCATGGACATGAGATGTCATTTGATAACGGGATCACATCATTAGGAGAATGATGTGATGGACAAGACCCAAACTGTAAACGTAGCATTTGATCGTGTCAGTTTATTGCTATTGTTTTCTGCATGTCAAGTATCTGTTCCTTTGACCATGAGATCATGCAACTCACTGACACCGGAGGAATACCTTGTGTGTATCAAACGTCGCAACGTAACTGGGTGACTATAAAGGTGCTCTACAGGTATCTCCGAGGGTGTCTGTTGGGTTGGCATGGATCAAGACTGGAATTTGTTACTCCGTATGACGGAGAGGTATCTCAGGGCCCACTCGGTAATACAACATCACAATGAGCCTTGCAAGCAATGTGACTAAAGTGTTAGCCACGAGATCTTGTATTACGGAACGAGTAAAGAGACTTGCCGGTAACGAGATTGAACTAGGTATAGAGATACCGACGATCGAATCTCGGGCAAGTAACATACCAAAGAACAAAGGGAACAGCATACGGGATTAACTGAATCCTTGACATAGAGGTTCGACCGATAAAAGATCTTCGTAGAATATGTAGGAGCCAATATGGGCATCCAGGTCCCGCTATTGGTTATTGGCCGTAGAGGTGTCTCGGTCATGTCTACATAGTTCTCGAACCCGCAGGGTCTACACACTTAACGTTTGGTGACGATTAGTATAATTGAGTTATTATGTTGGTGACCGAAAGTTGTTCGGAGTCCCGGATAAGATCCCGGACATGACGAGGATCTCCGGAATAGTCCGGAGGTAAAGATTGATATATGTGATAATAGTGTTTTGATCTCCGGAAGGGTTCCGGAGTTCACCGGAAGGGGTTCCGGATGTTTACCGAAGTGTTCGGGTGCAGCAACACTTTATATGGGCCAAGGGATAAAAGCCCACGAGGTATTGGAAAGTGCAAAAGTAGTTTTGCTGCCGCGTAAGCGGTACTACCGCTTGGTGAAGCGGTACTACCGCCGGAACGGTACTACCGCTTGTGTGAAGCGGTACTACCGCCCAAGCGGTACTACCGCTTGTGTGAAGCGGTACTACCGCTTGTGCGCGGCTGTGCACGGTTCGGCAGGGATCCAAGTTGGACTCTTTCCCTGCGGGCCAAACCGACCTTGTGCGGGCAAAACCGACCCGGAGGAGGCTTTTACTCCAAGTTTAGACCCCAAGGCTCAACATATAAATAGAGGGGCAGGGCTAGCACACGGGACACATCAGGATTTCCCAAGCCGTGTGCCGGCAACCCTAGCCCTCTAGTTCCTCCGTCATAATCTCCGTAGTGCTTGGCGAAGCCCTGCAGAGATTGTTCCTCACCACCATCACCACGCCGTCGTGCTGCTGGAACTCAACCACTACTTCACCATCGCTCGCTGGATCGAGGAGGTGAAGGCGTCATCAAGCCGTACGTGTGTTGAACGCGGAGGTGCCGTCCGTTCGGCACTAGATCGGAAGGATCGTGATTGGATCGCGGGACGCTCGGCGATTTGGATCGCGAAGACGTTCGACTACATCAACCGCGTTTATTAACGCTTCCGCTTAGCGATCTACAAGGGTATGTAGATCCACTCTCCCTCTCGTAGATGCTCATCACCATGGATAGATCTTATGTGTGCGTAGGAAAATTTTTGTTTCCCATGCAACGTTCCCCAACAGTGGCATCTGAGCTAGGTCTATGCGTAGATGAGATCTCGAGTAGAACACAAAGGAGTTGTGGGCGTGGGTGTATACATATTGCTTGCCGTTACTAGTTGATACTTGATTCCGCGGTATTGTGAGATGAAGCGGCCTGGACCGACATTACGCGTACGCTTACGCGAGACTGGTTTCACCGCTGCGTGCACTTGTTGCATAAAGG
This sequence comes from Elymus sibiricus, assembly GCA_039707655.1. Lineage (NCBI taxonomy): Eukaryota > Viridiplantae > Streptophyta > Magnoliopsida > Poales > Poaceae > Elymus > Elymus sibiricus. The sequence goes on along the minus strand of CM077674.1, from coordinate 200,165,619 downwards.
TGACTGGCAGGTGTCTGTCTCTCTCACTTTAGTTGAATCGGTTCAATGAAGAGGGTTCTTTTAGAAGATCAAAAAGCAATCACTACACCACGTTGTGGTTTTGCGTAGGTAAGAATCGTTCTTGCTAGATACCCGTAGCAGCCACGTAAAATTTGCAACAACAATTAGAGGACGTCTAACTTGTTTTTGCAGGGTATGTTGTGATGTGATATGGCCAATTACATGATGAGATATATGTGATGTATGAGATGATCATGTGTTGTATAGAATATCACGACTTGCATGTCGATGAGTACGGCAACTGGCAGGAGCCATAGAGTTGTCTTTAATTATTGTATGACCTGCGTGTCAATCATTAAGCGCTATGTAATGCTTTACTTTATCGCTAAACGTTAGCTATAGTCGTGGAAGCAACAGTCGGCGCGACAACCTTATGGCGACACGTTGATGGAGATCAAGATGATGGAGATCATGGTGTCATGCCGGTGACGATGGAGATCATGCCGGTGCTTTGGAGATGGAGATCAAAAGCACAAGTTCATGGCCATATCATGTCACTTATGATTTGCATGTGATGTTAATCCTTTTATGCATCTTATTTTGCTTAGGACGACGGTAGCATTATAAGGTGATCCCTCACTTAAATTTCAAGATAAATTGTGTTCTCCCCAAGTGTGCACCGTTGCGAAAGTTCGTCGTTTCGAGACACGCCGTGATGATCGGGTGTGATAGACTCTACGTTCGCATACAACGGGTGTAAGCCATGTTACACGTGCGGAACACTCGGGTTAAACTTGACGAGCCTAGCATGTACAGACATGGCCTCGGAACACAAGAGACCGAAAGGTCGAACATGAGTCATATAGTAGATATGATCAACATGAAGATGTTCACCATTGAAACCACCTCAACTCACGTGATGATCGGACTTGAGTTGGTGGATTTGGATCATGTTACACTCGAATGATCGGAGGGATGTCAATTTGAGTGGGAGTTTTTTTAAATATGATTAACTAAACTCATTATCTAAGAACAATAGTCTAAGTTGTCTTTGCTATATTTATGTTGTAGATCATGGCTCGCGCAGTAGCACCCCTGAATTTTAATGCGTTCCTAGAGAAAGCTAAGTTGAAAGATGATGGAAGTAACTTTGTGGACTGGGCCCGTAATCTAAGGATTATCCTTACGGCTTCCCAGAAGGCTTATGTCCTTGATGCACCGCTTGGTGATCCACCCGCTCCAGTTGAGTCTCTAGACGTTGTGAACGCCTGGCAGGCTCGTTCTGATGATTACTCAATAGTTCAATGTGCAATGTTGTATGGCTTAGAACCGGGACTTCAAAGACGTTTTGAACGTCATGGAGCATATGAGATGTTCCAAGAGTTGAAGTTTATCTTTCAGAAGAATGCCCGGATCGAGAGATATGAGATCTCCGATAAGTTCTATGCTTGCAAGATGGAGGAGAACGGGTCTATCAGTGATCACGTGCTCAGAATGTCTGGGTACTCCACCCGTCTGGCTGAGTTAGGGATGCCCCTTCCGCCAGAGGCTATCACTGACAGAGTTCTTCAATCATTGCCACCTAGCTACAAGAGCTTCGTGTTGAACTATAACATGCACGGGATGAACAAGTCAGTCGACGAGCTGTTTGCGATGCTGAAAGCCGCTGAGTCTGAAATTCAGAAGGAGCATCAAGTGTTGATGGTCAATAAAACCACTAGTTTCAAGAAAAATGGCAAGGGTAAGAAGGGTAACTCCAAGCAGAGTGGCAAAGCAGTTGCTCCTCTCGTGAAGAAACCCAAGGCTGGACCCAAACCAGAAACTGTGTGTTTTCATTGCAAGGGAACTGGACACTGGAAGCGGAATTGCCCCAAGTATTTGGCTGACAAGAAGGCGGCCAACAACAAACAAGGTATATATGATATACATGTTATTGATGTGTACCTTACCAACTCTCGTTGTAGTGCCTGGGTATTTGATACCGGTGCGGTTGCTCATATTTGCAACTCAAAACAGGAACTGCGGAATAGACGGAGGCTGGCAAAGGACGAAGTGACGATGCGCGTGGGAAATGGTTCCAAGGTTGATGTGATCGCCGTCGGCACGCTCGCTCTTCGATTACCGTCGGGATTAGTGATGAACCTAAATAAGTGTTATTTGGTGCCTGCGTTAAGCATGAACATTATATCTGGATCTTGTTTATTGCGAGACGGTTACTCATTTAAATCAGAGAATAATGGTTGTTCTATTTATATGAGTAATATCTTTTATGGTCATGCACCCAATGTGAGGGGTTTATTCTTGTTGAATCTCGATAGTAATGATACACATGTTCATAACATTGATGCCAAAAGATATAGAATTGATAATGATAATACCACTTTCTTGTGGCACTGCCGTTTAGGTCATATTGGCGTAAAACGCATGAAGAAGCTCCATGCTGATGGACTTTTGGAGTCACTTGATTTTGAATCACTTGACACATGTGAGCCATGCCTCATGGGCAAGATGACTAAAACGCCGTTCTCTGGAACAATGGAACGGGCAAGTGACTTATTGGAAATCATACATACTGATGTGTGCGGTCCGATGAGTATTGAAGCGCGCAGTGGTTATCGTTACTTTCTCACCTTCACTGATGACTTAAGTAGATATGGGTATATTTACTTAATGAAACACAAGTCTGAAACATTTGAAAAGTTCAAACAATTTCAGAGTGAAGTTGAGAATCATCGTAACAAGAAGATTAAATTCCTACGATCTGATCGAGGGGGAGAATATCTGAGTTATGAGTTTGGCAGTCACTTAAGACAATGTGGAATTGTTTCACAATTGACACCGCCTGGAACACCACAGCGTAATGGTGTGTCCGAACGTCGTAATCGAACTTTATTGGATATGGTGCGATCTATGATGTCTCTTGCCGATTTGCCACTATCGTTTTGGGGTTATGCATTAGAGACAGCTGCATTCACTTTAAATAGGACACCATCGAAATCCGTTGAGACAACGCCATATGAACTTTGGTTTGGCAAGAAGCCAAAGCTGTCGTTTTTAAAGTTTGGGGATGTGATGCTTATGTCAAAAAGCTTCAGCCTGAAAAGCTGGAACCCAAAGCGGAGAAATGCGTCTTCATAGGATACCCAAAAGAGACAGTTGGGTATACCTTCTACCTCAGATCCGAAGGCAAAGTGTTTGTCGCTAAAAACGGAACATTTCTTGAGAAAGAGTTTCTCTCGAAAGAATTGAGTGGGAGGAAGATAGAACTTGATGAGGTTGTTGAACCTTTACTTCAACCTGAGAGTAGCGCAGCGCAGAAAGTTGTTTCTGTGGAGCCTACATTAGCTGAAGAGGAAGTTAATGATGATGATCATGAAGCTTTGGATCAAGTTGCTATCGAACCTCGTAGGTCGACAAGGACGCGTACTGCTCCCGAGTGGTACGGCAACCCTGTCTTAGAGGTCATGTTGTTAGACAACGATGAACCTACGAGCTATGGAGAAGCGATGATGGGCCCGGATTCCGAGAAGTGGTTAGAGGCCATGAAATCCGAGATGGGATCCATGTATGAAAACAAAGTATGGACTTTGGAAGTATTACCTGAAGGGCGTAAGGCCATTCAGAACAAATGGATCTTTAAGAGGAAGACGGACGCGGACGGTAATGTCACCGTCTATAAAGCTCGACTTGTGGCAAAGGGTTTTTCACAAGTTCAAGGAGTTGACTACGATGAGACCTTCTCACCCGTAGCGATGCTTAAGTCCGTCAGAATCATGTTAGCAATAGCTGCCTTTTTCGATTATGAAATTTGGCAGATGGATGTCAAAACAGCGTTCCTTAACGGTTACCTTAAGGAAGAGTTGTATATGATGCAACCAGAAGGTTTTGTCGATCCAGAGAATGCTGACAAAGTTTGCAAACTCCAGCGATCCATTTATGGACTGGTGCAAGCATCTCGGAGTTGGAATCTTCGTTTTGATAAAGTGATCAAAGCGTTCGAGTTTATACAAGTTTACGGAGAAGCTTGTATTTACAAGAAAGTGAGTGGGAGCTCTATAGCGTTTCTAATATTATATGTGGATGACATATTGCTGATTGGAAACAATATAGAAATGCTGGAAAGCGTAAAGGAATATTTGAACAAGAGTTTTTCAATGAAGGACCTAGGAGAAGCTGCTTTCATATTAGGCATCAAGATCTATAGAGATAGATCGAGACGCTTAATAGGACTTTCACAAAGCACATACCTTGATAAGATTTTGAAGAAGTTCAAAATGGATCAGTCCAAGAAGGGGTTCTTGCCTGTTTTGCAAGGTGTGAAGTTGAGTAAGACTCAATGCCCAGTGACTGCAGAAGATAGAGAAAAGATGAGTGTCATCCCCTATGCTTCAGCCATAGGCTCTATCATGTATGCAATGCTGTGCACAAGACCCGATGTCAGCCTTGCCATAAGTATGGCCGGAAGGTTTCAAAGTGATCCAGGAATGGAACACTGGACGGCGGTCAAGAATATCCTGAAGTACCTGAAAAGGACTAAGGACATGTTTCTCGTTTATGGAGGTGATCAAGAGCTCGTCGTAAAGGGTTACGTCGATGCAAGCTTTGACACTGATCCGGATGACTCTAAGTCACAGACCGGATACGTATTTATTCTTAATGGGGGTGCGGTTAGCTGGTGCAGTTCCAAGCAAAGCGTGGTAGCTGATTCTACATGCGAAGCGGAGTACATCGCAGCCTCGGAGGCGGCGAAGGAAGGTGTCTGGATGAAGGAGTTCATGACAGATCTTGGAGTAGTGCCTAGTGCGCTTAACCCAATGACTCTGTTTTGTGATAATACTGGTGCCATTGCTCTAGCCAAGGAACCAAGATTTCACAAGAGGACCAGACACATAAAGCGACGTTTCAATTCCATCCGCGATTACATCAAGGAGGACGACATAAATATTTGCAAAGTACACACGGATCTAAATGTTGCAGATCCGATGACTAAACCTCTTCCAAGGGCTAAACATGAACAACACCAGAACTGCATGGGTGTTCGATTCATTACAATGTAAATCACATAGTGATGTGAACTAGATTATTGACTCTAGTGCAAGTGGGAGACTGTTGGAAATATGCCCTAGAGGCAATAATAAATTGGTTATTATTATATTTCCTTGTTCATGATAATCGTTTATTATCCATGCTATAATTGTATTGATTGGAAACTCAAATACATGTGTGGGTACATAGACAACACTGTGTCCCTAGTAAGCCTCTAGTTGACTAGCTTGTTGATCAAAGATGGTTAAGGTTTCCTAGCCATGGACATGAGATGTCATTTGATAACGGGATCACATCATTAGGAGAATGATGTGATGGACAAGACCCAAACTGTAAACGTAGCATTTGATCGTGTCAGTTTATTGCTATTGTTTTCTGCATGTCAAGTATCTGTTCCTTTGACCATGAGATCATGCAACTCACTGACACCGGAGGAATACCTTGTGTGTATCAAACGTCGCAACGTAACTGGGTGACTATAAAGGTGCTCTACAGGTATCTCCAAGGGTGTCTGTTGGGTTGGCATGGATCAAGACTGGAATTTGTTACTCCGTATGACGGAGAGGTATCTCAGGGCCCACTCGGTAATACAACATCACAATGAGCCTTGCAAGCAATGTGACTAAAGTGTTAGCCACGAGATCTTGTATTACGGAACGAGTAAAGAGACTTGCCGGTAACGAGATTGAACTAGGTATAGAGATACCGACGATCGAATCTCGGGCAAGTAACATACCAAAGAACAAAGGGAACAGCATACGGGATTAACTGAATCCTTGACATAGAGGTTCGACCGATAAAAGATCTTCGTAGAATATGTAGGAGCCAATATGGGCATCCAGGTCCCGCTATTGGTTATTGGCCGTAGAGGTGTCTCGGTCATGTCTACATAGTTCTCGAACCCGCAGGGTCTACACACTTAACGTTTGGTGACGATTAGTATAATTGAGTTATTATGTTGGTGACCGAAAGTTGTTCGGAGTCCCGGATAAGATCCCGGACATGACGAGGATCTCCGGAATAGTCCGGAGGTAAAGATTGATATATGTGATAATAGTGTTTTGATCTCCGGAAGGGTTCCGGAGTTCACCGGAAGGGGTTCCGGATGTTTACCGAAGTGTTCGGGTGCAGCAACACTTTATATGGGCCAAGGGATAAAAGCCCACGAGGTATTGGAAAGTGCAAAAGTAGTTTTGCTGCCGCGTAAGCGGTACTACCGCTTGGTGAAGCGGTACTACCGCCGGAACGGTACTACCGCTTGTGTGAAGCGGTACTACCGCCCAAGCGGTACTACCGCTTGTGTGAAGCGGTACTACCGCTTGTGCGCGGCTGTGCACGGTTCGGCAGGGATCCAAGTTGGACTCTTTCCCTGCGGGCCAAACCGACCTTGTGCGGGCAAAACCGACCCGGAGGAGGCTTTTACTCCAAGTTTAGACCCCAAGGCTCAACATATAAATAGAGGGGCAGGGCTAGCACACGGGACACATCAGGATTTCCCAAGCCGTGTGCCGGCAACCCTAGCCCTCTAGTTCCTCCGTCATAATCTCCGTAGTGCTTGGCGAAGCCCTGCAGAGATTGTTCCTCACCACCATCACCACGCCGTCGTGCTGCTGGAACTCAACCACTACTTCACCATCGCTCGCTGGATCGAGGAGGTGAAGGCGTCATCAAGCCGTACGTGTGTTGAACGCGGAGGTGCCGTCCGTTCGGCACTAGATCGGAAGGATCGTGATTGGATCGCGGGACGCTCGGCGATTTGGATCGCGAAGACGTTCGACTACATCAACCGCGTTTATTAACGCTTCCGCTTAGCGATCTACAAGGGTATGTAGATCCACTCTCCCTCTCGTAGATGCTCATCACCATGGATAGATCTTATGTGTGCGTAGGAAAATTTTTGTTTCCCATGCAACGTTCCCCAACATCAATGTTGTTTCTTATATTATCCTGCTCATACTCTGAACATTGCTGATCTTACATTAATAATGTCTGTCCTTTTTGTCTCCTTTCTGATATGTTGCAGTGTCCATACGGCTCCTGCCCTTTGTAATCACACCACCTTTGCTGAAAACAGGGAAGCACAACTGGTTCCTCGCTCGATCAGACGACGGCGAAAGACTAATGATCATTCGCACGCATCAGCCGGCAAGTTTATATTGCAAAAACCCCACTGTGTACAAGCAGCCTGAAATACGTGAGTATCCGGAGAATGTATGTTACGTCTATGAGCAGGATACTAGCTTGTTGGGGCCTTCAGGATTTTTGAGTTGGAGGCGGGTAAACAGCCTTGGTTCACACTCTCTGTTTCTCGGACTCAATTATCCAATTAACCAGGAGATCACCTTCAAGGATCCGGATGGCAGAGAGGCTCTATTTGTTAGGGAAAACTATGTGTACACGGTGAACCGATCTATGGGATCAGCCGCCCCTGATTGTCAACGATACAGCATGCAGCCAAAAGAAGGTGAGAATGCGAAAGGCATCTGGATTAACTTTGATCCTTGCATGTCTCAATTCCGAAAGCCAGTGATGTGGTACAAGCCTTGAGGTTGGTAGGTAATGGGGCAGTTGCGTCGAAAGGGTGGAGTCCTGGTGTCTACGAATCACTGGTGGCTGAAGGGGAGCTGCAAATTATTATGGCGCTGGATCATCCCTCTTCGAATGACTTGTTGTATTAGTTGCTTGTTCTGGATGGGTGATGTTCTCTTTTGTTATGCAGACTCCTTGTAATTATATCATCCTTGTCTATGTCACTCTTATTATGTACTAGTTCGCTCTATTTAGAACTTTGTGATTTGTGTGTGGATCACAAGAGTCTGAGCACTTTAGATGGGTGTGTTTTGGTGGTTTAGCAAGACTTGTGAACTTTCATGTCTTGCTATTTATGTCAGTAGTAGACGCTTGTCAGTGTTTGCATGTTGTATATATCGTTGTTTCGAACTGTTTTTTGTTTCAAACTGCTGATGTGCTAAATGGGGGCATCACCATTCTCCAGTGTTCAGTGTATATATCCTTTTTTCCAAGTTATAATTTGAGCTTAGTGACTTTTCGATGATGTACACTTGTTTGGGCCATGTGAGGTGTCGTTGAATATGGGCCGAGTAGTAACGCAATGCCAAACAGGCCAATTATGAAATCTGATGGCGCTCGCTCAAAAAAAAAATTAGTCCGACATGTGGGCACCACTGGTGTTTTCATGCGGTTGCGCGGCAAGAGCGTACTGGCGTGTGTTCGAAATTCATGCTACCTTTTCATCCCGAATCCCCCGCCCCTCCCCCACCTCTGGAATCTTGATTCCTACCCCAGTTCCCCCAAATTCGCTTCCTCTACTCCCTGTACTCAAGCACACTATCATGTCACCGGTCAACGCGGATCTCCTAGCCGGAGATCCTGAGGTCCGTCCTGCCTCCGGGCGCTGCGTGCTGTCGCTCAACAGTGGCATGGCGGCGCTTGACTACCAGTTTGCCGGCAAAGTGCTGATGGTAACCATCAACGGCGATCGGCCTCCCGTCTCGCCGGACGACCTAGTCAAAGCTCTTGGCATTGCGCATGACATCCAAATAAGTGACTTGCTCGTCGAAGTCTGTCCGCCACCGGCTGATTTTTTTGTCAGGTTCCGGATAACTTTCGACTGCGGTTGTGTGTTCGAATCTTCCCGGCGTTTGTTCTACGATGGCGCGCTGGTGAGCTTCGATCGGTGGCACCCAGGATGGGGCTCGGTGCCCTCTGAGCTTGAGTTTTTAACAAAGCTTACCTTCCACGGCATGCCTCAACGGGCTTGGAACAGCGAGTCCATGAATGAGCTTATCAATGACCTAGGAGGTGAGCTCTTAAGTATGTTTGTTCCCCCAGACAGCTGGGCTCTGACGGTTATGGCACGGATGAAGAAGCCGTCCACCATACCGAAGGTGATTGGTGTTGAGATACCGGTGCAGGAACCAGGGTTGTACTATTCGTCGCCACCAAGGCCGTCATGGACCACGTTACATATGTACCTGTATCGAGTCTTCATGCATGTTGAAGAAGTGGTCAATCCTTCAATCAAAGTCCTGCCACCACCGTTGGTGGCGGGGTCCGTCGACGACGTCCATTACAGGAGTCAATGTCAGACTTTCCCCATGTTGCTCGGAACGATGGATGGCACAGGGCCTACTCCATCGCGCGGCAGATGCCGCTGCTTCTTTGGGAGAAGAGGCCGGGCTGGCTGCCTGGATGTGCTCTAATTTGAGGTAACAACTGAATCTTCTCAGATAGAGTACTACTTATATTCGAGCTATAGGTGTCAAGCTCTGATGTGCCAATACATTTGATTATGACCTGTTCTATTTTTGTACCTGATTTTTTTTGGAATGGGTGTACGTCAACTTAATGTGCTAGCAGAACTTATTGTGTTTGTCTGTCTATTTTCTTTGCACTACATTCAAGATATTTCCACGTCATTGATCAAGACGATGAACGGTGATGTACGAGTTTGTTGGTTTCAAGATAGCCCTACCCGTAGCGATCCACTGCTTCCACCCCTATTGTGCCGCCCGCGTGAAATTGTTGTATGCATGCTCAACGTGCTATGATGTTGTATATCATTGTGTCAACTATATAAGTTTGTACCGAGCATCAGCAATGCATATGGCTTAAAAATTTATGCACGAGCATCGACCGATCAGTTTCTCTCTCTCTCCCGCTAACAAGTGGGACCCGCTGCATTATTTCTTTGCTCGTGACAGCTTTTAATTAGGTTTCACTAGACTCTACCTTTTTTCTTAACTTATAATTTGAGTTTAGTGATTTTACAAAAATGTACAATAGACTTGTTTGGGCCATTTCAGGCGTCGTTGAATGTGGGAGTACCTACGTAAAGTTTTACTATACTACACAGGCCTTGTTCATTGAACATCATCAATGCAACTGGGCCGAAAGACGCGTGCCAGCCCAGGTTTTCTTTTGACCTAAAATAAGCGCAGCCCAGCCTATGTTTTTTTATAAAAAATTGCACAACTCAGTTCTATTATTATACAAGAATGCCAAGCCCAACTTAAAGTTTTTCAATAAAATTCCTAGCTCAGAATTATTATTTTATAGGAAATGCTCTGTTTAGACCAACATTGTTTTTTCACCCATCCCAGAAAATGGGTCTATTTCTACTCTTTTTTTAATAATCGTGTCTATTTCTACTAAAAACAAATGGGTTGTAAACTAACAGATATAATAAATGGGTTGCATGTTCGCATTTTTTTACCCGGCCCAGTAAATAGGCGTATTCGAACAAATAATCAAATGGGCTGTAAATTCTCAGAAATAGTAAATAGGTATTTTTTTCACCCAGACCAGGAAATAGATGTATTGGAAAACAAAATCAAATGGGCTGTAAAAACTAAATAAACGGGCTGCATGTCCGCCAAAGCCTTCGAAGCTTACTTTGTTGGCCCATGCCGAGGAGTTCTCAAAAAAAATGTTGGCCCACGAGGACGAAGCCTGCGCAAGGCGTGTCCATTTAGTCAACAAAACGATTTATAATGGTCAAAAAGAAAAGTCAACAAACTATTCTGACAACTGTAGCCGTTGGATTGACATCCGACGGCCATCCTGCTTCATCAATCTCTGATCTTGTTGCTCTAGCCGCCAAAAGCCCAAAACCATCGCAGGCGGGAGCGCCTGCTTCTGCCTCCCGTGGTCGGTTGTGCTGCCGCGCAGGCCTCGCCGCCCCACCCTACTCCCACCGGTGGCCAGGTCATACATGTACTCACCGGTAGCCGACTGTGCTGCCGCGCAGGCTCCGGGTCGTTCCCACCCGTAGCCTAGCTGTCATCCACCACCTTGGTGCTCTCAGACGGCGTCGTCAATGCGGTCAACGAACGACAGCCATCGGAAGAGGACTGTACGTGGAGAGGCTAACAGCTGGGACCCACGAGGTCCATGGTCATATGCCACAGTGCCTCCTTATCACGCGCAAGAAAAATGATTTCTCCCCCTGACAGCTTGGGCCCACCAGCTACATCTTCGCACGCAAGGAAGTGCCTCCTTATTACGCGCAAAAAAATGACTCGTCCCACTAACATCCGGGACCCACCAGCTACATCTTCACAAGCAAGCAAGTGCCTCCTTATTCCACGAAAAAAATGATTCCTCTCCCTGACAGCTGGGACCCGTCATCTATATCTTCGCACGGAAGGAAGTGCCTCCTTATTACGCGAAAAAACGATTCCTCCCCATGACATCGCGGACGCACCATATTTGTAGGCTGACTTGTGGGCCTACTAAGTTGACGCGTACGCAGGGCTTTGTCAACTTAGTCAACAAACGATTCTAGCAGTTGCGACCGTTGGATGTTAATCCAACGGCCGTGCTGCTTCTTCAATCTCTAATCTTCTTGCTCCAGCCGCCCAAACCAGCTCCGGCGGGACCGCCTGCTCCTGCCTCCCATGGCCGGCTGTGCTTCCGCGTAGGCCTCACCACCCCACCCTACTCCCACCGCTGGCCAGGCCTTCCCTCTACTCACCCACATCCCCTGTTATTCTCCGGCGACGGCAGCCTCACACCGCAGCCGAACCAGTCAACCCTCGTACTCCCCTCCGCCTGGGCATCCACTGCCGCGTCTTTCCCGGCTCCGCGTAGTTCCCTTCCTAGGACTCGCCGTCGTCCACCGCCTTGGTTCTCTCGGCGCGGCGTGATCAACGTGGTCAATGAACGACAGCCATCGGAAGAGGAATGTACGCGGTGAGGCTGACAGCTGGACCCACCAGCTACATCTTCGCACGTAAGAAGTGCCTCCTTATTGCGCGCAAAAAAAAGATTCCTCCCCCCTAATAGCTGGGACCCAGCAGCTATATCTTCGCACGCAAGGAAGTGCCTTCTTATCCTCCCTGACAGCTGGGACCCACCCGGTCGAAGCGTACGTAGCGTTGTTTGTCTGGTCGCAAACGTGTACGTACATACTGGTCGATCGGTCTCTCTGCAACGATGAACCGTGGGCGTGTAAGGAGCGGCACGTGTCGTAGTAGAGCCCCCGATGTAGCAGTTCAGGCAGCCCCATCTAAATCGTGTACACGTACGTACAGCCACACAGCAAAAAATACGGGCACGTACGTACATACGGGCGGGGTCTCGAACGCGTACTCGCGCATACATACGGCCAGGGCTCGTGTACATGGAGAGAGAGGCAACGGATGGCAGCAACGGCCTCCTATTCATCGTCAGCCAACCGGCTGGGTCGAAACGGAGGAAACAACGCCGTGTTCATCAGGAGCCAAGTGACTAGGTCGAAACGCGTCTTGTTCATCGGGAGCCAACCGGCTTGGACAGAACAGTCGTAACGGGGTCCTGTTCATCGACTCGGGGTCTGGCGTACCACAAAACGGAGGAAACGCCCTTCTGTTCGACCGCCTATGGTCGAAACGGGGTCCTGTTCATCGGCTGGGGGTCTGGCGTACCGCAAAATGGAGGAAACGGACTTCTGTTCGAGTGCCTACGGTCGAAACGGGGTCCTGTTGATCGGGAGGACTCTGGCGTCCCGCAAAACGGAGGAAATGGACTTCTCCCCAACTGCCTACGGTCGAAACGGGGGTCCTGTTCATCGGGAGGGGTGTGGCGTACCGCAAAACGGGACTCCACGGGCTACTGTTCATCCACGGTCGACCTCCCTCCACAGCCTCCACCAGCTACTGTCCATCCACCGTCGACTTCCTCCAGCCTCCACCGGCAACTGTTCATCCAGCCTCCACGGGGTCCTATTCATCCACCCCCAACCGGTTGGCCTCCTCGGGGTCCTGTTCATCCAGTGCCAACCACCTTCACACGGCCAGGGTACTGTTCATCCACAGCCAACCCACCGGCTGGGGTGGGGCGTACGTACGAGCGGGCTGCAGCAACGGGAACTGTTCATCCACAGCCAACCAACCGGCTCGATCGATGCGTCTCGACTCATGTCTATGTGTATCGCGTGTGCGGCAGCAACGGGCACTGTTCATCAAGAGGCAACCCAACACCAGCTAGCTACGTCTCACACGGGGGCTCGATCAGCTTCAGTAAGCAGCGAGAAGGATCGATCGGGTTCAGTTAGCAGCGAAGGGATCGCTCGGGTTCAGTTAGTAGCGAAGGGATCGCTTGGGTTCAGTTAGCAGCGAAGGGATCGCTCGGCATCAGTACGCAGTGGGATCGATCGCTCGGGTTCAATACGTGTAGTAGTGCGAGGGATCGATCGATCGCTCGGGTTCAGTTAACGAACGCCTCGCACACGCGCGCGCATATGAGAGAAACGCGCAAACCACACTGCATCGCTCGGCCCCGACCACTCACCGTAACCGGGAACTCCCCAAAAATTTCCTCGCCCTCACTTCTACCATGATTTTTTACGTCATGGACGGCCCAAAGAATGTCATGCGGGTGCATCTCCGGCCCGCCCAGGACGAAAAGCCCATTTTCTGTCATAATTTTTTGTCATAGAAGTAGGAGCCCACCACATCTATGATGATACGTGTTTTTGTCACAATTATTGTCATAGAAGTGTCACAACCATGACAGAAAAAGTTTTCGTTCGGGCCATAATGTCACGGTGTCTTTTTTTTGTAGTGACTGTCACCGGTGTTCGGTGTAACACTTCACGGTCCCCTTGCTCCTTGCCTCACCAGTGCTCGATCTCCATGATACTGGGTACCTGCAGGGATGAAGATCGCGGACAAGACAAGAGAAACTTCACAAAACAATTTTATTTCACACATACAAGACGTTATGTCAAAGACTCCCAATGATCCCTTCACCAAATACCTAGGGTTGCAAGGCTCATGCCTCACCCCATACCTTACCGATCTACTCACACATCGAGATCAGATCACGAGAAGAAAACATTGAAGAACACATCTTGAGATTGATTGATTGCAATATGTCTTACAATGGATGCCTTGTGCGATGCACAATTACAAGTATGAACTAGATGGAAGAGAACTATGGTGGTGGAGATGGCTATGGAGGTGCAAATGGCGACGGCTAGGGTTTGTGGATGAAGATGATGATGAAAGGGTTGTGGTTGTGCTGGACGTTCTCCCGACGCGCTCTCTGTTCACATTTCGACTGGGTCCCCTTTATAAAAGTTGTTCAGGTGGACAACCTGCCTCGGTTTCGACACCAAACGACCGCTCATGCGAGCGCTCGCGGTCGCATGGAACGCCGTCTTTGACATTGGCGGCCTTCTGGCGCCTCCTAGTGACTTATCTCCTCTCCAATTTCCTTCCTTTCCTTTCTCCCACGTGATTTCTTCCTTTTTTAGCCCATTTCCTGTGGAAAAATATCAAAGATAGGATTTGTGGAATCCCTCGCACTTATTAGTCATTAGTGATAATATCGGAGCGAATATCTCTATTTTAATGAAATAATTCGGTTTAAACGAGGTTGAAATGAGTGTAAAAATATCACTCATCAGCTGCGAGAGCACCTGATGTTCTCTCACCCGGGAGAATATGAGGTGCTCCCACACCGTAGATACTATGGTGATACGAGCTCCCGGGAGTCTAATGGCTCCCAGTAGGAGGTCTGAATGTTTTTGCAATATAGGCCTCAAAGAGTTTGGGAATTGCGCGGAAGTACAAATACTACGCACATGGCATTGGATCTCAGATCCAACGGCCTAGAAGCTCGTATCACCGTAGCGGCTAAGCTGCGGGGAGCACCTGATATTCTCTCGTACATGAGAATATCGGGTGCTCCCACACCTTAGATGCTACGGTGATACGAGCTCCTGGGAGCCGTTGGATCCAAGATCCAGCGGCTCACAGGAGGTCTGAATGTTTTTTGCAAAAAAAACATCGAAGAGTTTAGGAATTGCGCATAAGTTTAGGAACACACGACTACGGTGCTCGTTGCGTCTTAAAGAATCTTTGTAGCTTCGCTACGATTTGCGGACGCTTCGTAGTCTCGTACACTACCTTGTACGGATGGCCACTATAAGATCGAGCCCGTGTGGGCCCCACCACAAAAATTTCGGACGAAATCTCTATCATATGTTTGTTCCAGCTTATTCTGCAAGCCACATCCTTTGTTTTGTTTTGAGTTGTGGTATTCGAGTTGCTTCGAAGTCAAGTGTTGATTCCATACCTTTCCTAAGCGGTGCTCTCATATTTCTATGGGAGTGCTAATCCTTCTTGATCATCAAGATTGTCATGGAAAATTATTCTCGACAGGCGTGCTTCTCTTCAAGTTAATTCGATCCTTTCAACATTGCACGATCAATTCTCAGTTTTCTCAACGGTGTTCGTTTCATTCGTCCCAAGTTGTTTTTTCTTTTCCCACCCTCCCACCCTTTTTCTTTGCGGAGTAAAATTCTCAAATGAAGTATCCGTTTCATTCATGAGAAGTCTCTCCATTCTTTTCCTTCAATGTTCTTCGCTGGTGATTTCTCGTGAAGATTCTCAGGAGCTACAAGTTCATCATTCTTCGTTCTCATTTCTTCTCCGGTGGATCCAATTCAAGCTTTCGGTGTTGATCATACTCCTTTCATTGATTCAAATATTTTTCCCATGTTGGAAATTCTTACCCAAGCCTCTCTTGTTTATTCGCCTCTCTCTATTCTTTTTCGGTGCGAAGAAATTATCTCAGCAGATTCATGTTTCCATTCAAGATCCGTTCAAGCTATTTCGAGGTTGTTTCCTCATTCAAGCCATTTAAATCAACCGGCGCAATATCTCTTTCAAGAAATCATTTCAACGGTGTTTATTTTGAGTGGGCCTATAACCCACATGTCTTTTTCAAGAATCTTACCTGACTATTCTAATTTTCCGGAGTTATTCTCAAATTCTTTTCAAAGTTTGACGTAAGAATGAATTTCCATCAGTCATATGCCTTCTCCAAGTTTGCTTTCAAATTATTTTCATCTTTGGCTCAACCTTTCTATTCTTCATTGTCCGGAGTAGCTCAACAATTTTGGTGGTGTTCCTCGTCGTCATTCTCAGCGTTCAAATCAAAGAAGAGTTTCTCTTAAATCTTGATCCGCACTCTCGATGATTCGTGGTTCAAGGTTGATGCTATCCTCTCAAATTGTTTCTGATCGTCAAGAATTCTTTTCATACCCATCCGAAGCATGTCATGAGTTCTTTCCATTTTTGGTCCTCCGAAGGCCATCATTTCAGAAGATTTATTCGTTCTCAATGTTCAGCTCTCATTCCCCAAATTCTTCCCGTTGATTCGTTCTCTTTTCTTCGTTCGTTTTCAATTCTTACGATGGTTCGTTCAAGAATTATCTTCCCTTGTTATCATATCAATTCATTCGTTCTTTCCAAAATCCTACCGGTGGTTCGTTGAAGACCTTCCCAAGTTTGCACTATATCTCTCTTCAATCTTTTTCAAGAAGAATAAGTGGCATGTCAATCCGTTGCTTGTCATCAATTTAAGTTGATGAAGGGTAAGCATGACATAATTCTTATTCTTATTTCATAGAGGTGATGTAATTCTTTCTTCCGGTGTTCGTTCATGATATCAAATTCTCGGTTCCAAGTGTTTCATCTTTTCTTTTCTGGAGTTCCAAGTTTTCTTGGTTGTCTCATCACGAAGCTCCATCCAAATCATTGCAAGGCTTCATCTTGTTCTTTTCAACCTTTGTTTCTATAATCCTTTTGTTTACCGGAGTTCTTCATGGTGGTTCATCAAGGCTTTATATTCATTCTCGAAGTGTTCGTCAAGATTCTTGTTGGAGCTCAAGTATTCTTCTTCTTGCATTTCGAAGTGCAATTAATTCTCCATTGTCTTTGGGAGGTGCTGTTTCGCATATTTTCATTCCTCAAGCAAATTCTTTCCGCTAGTGGCAAGTTTTCACCTCAAAATGTTGAGATGTTTTCCATAAGCCCACAACAAGCTTATTCTTTTCGTTGTTTATTTTCCAACAACTCCGTTCAATCCTTCTTTGTAAGGTTGCTTTTCAAATTCAATTGTTGTAGAAGTTGTCATTTTGTCTCCGTTCCTTTATTTCCAATGATTTAGCTTCTATTCTTTCGTTCCGGAGGCATTGTGATGTTGCTCTCTTCGACCCATCATCTCATTTTATCAAGATCTTGTTTTTCCTTGTTTATCCATTTAACCGGAGTGTTGTGTCCTCTTTTCAAGTTCTTTCCATCTTATCAAGTTTTGCTTCTCTTTTCAACTGG
This sequence comes from Elymus sibiricus, assembly GCA_039707655.1. Classification (NCBI taxonomy): domain Eukaryota; kingdom Viridiplantae; phylum Streptophyta; class Magnoliopsida; order Poales; family Poaceae; genus Elymus; species Elymus sibiricus. The sequence goes on along the minus strand of CM077674.1, from coordinate 200,148,448 downwards.
AGGGCTGTCCAAATTATTTCTTCCTTGGTCCTTGTCCATCTCATTTCAACCGGAGTGGCTACATGTTCTTCTTTGTTCCTTGAGCTCTTCATTCATGACTTTGTAACCTCCAAGGTTCGCATGTTCCTTGTTTCTCTTTTCTACCAGAGTGTTTTCAACTTCGTTCATCTCCGTGGTATTCTTTCTTTCAAGTTTTTTTTCAACCTCTCAAGGTTCTTTGCTTTCTCTCGTTTGTCCAAGAAGCAACTTAGTTTTACCTCTTCTTCTTGCTCTTCTCATTCTTAGATCTCGGGGCGAGATCTCTTGTAAGTGGGGGAGTGTTGTGACAGCCCAAGACCGACGCTCCAGATGCCTTCCATGTTTTTCGTGTTAGCCGCGTTAATTATTTGCTTGTTGCACTTCGTCATGGCATCATGTGCATTGCATCCGCATGTTTTCATAAAACTTGCATCCGTTCATAGTTGCCACTTCTCCCGTAGTCTTCGTTGACCGTTCCGAGACCAAACACACTCGCACGCGCCCGCGGCACCTCTGAAATATTATTTTATAAGCAAGATAAAAATGTTCTCGGAATGGGTTGAAAGTTGGCGTGCGGCCTTATCATATTGTAGGTAGACCGCCTGCCAAATTTCGTCGCATTCGGAGGTCGTTTGATAGCCCCAACGATTAAACTTATAGCGGCACTATAGCCGGATAAACGTCAGACGTTTCGGTGTTCAGAAACTTGTGCCGGGCTGCTCTTCTCTTCTCTCTCTGCACAACCCACATACCCATTCGCAACCTAGCCCGAAAACTGCCCCGAACCCGACCGGGCGATCGTTACCAGATGATCCGGATCGATCCCGAAATACCCCAAACATCTTCGGTTTCTTCTTTGGTCTCCCCTAACCTATTTATCCCAGACCGTCCGATTACGATCGAAGAGATCGAATAGCCCAAACCTCTCCTCACCTGCTATATAACCAGTCCAACACTAATTTTTAGGAGATCTGTCCCATCCACCATTCCCTTCCGCCGCCGCCACTCCTCCTGTCTTCTCCCACCTCGGGATCCCCTTGGCCCAACGGACAGCCTCCACCTCTTCCCTCGATCCAAAATCCAGCCTTCCTCCTCGTTTTCAGCACCAGAACAAGCAGCGCCGGATCCCCCTTGATCCAGCCATCCACCCAGTCACCGTCACCTCTGAGCCTCACGCCCGTGCCCGAGCACCTCCGCTCCCGAGCAGCGCGTCCTCTGCTCTGAGCCCTTGAGCTCCCTGCCTTGTCCCACCTCCATTCGCCCCTGGTACGTGCAAAGCACCAGCGACAGCAGCTTCAGCCGGCGCCTTCCCTGGTTCCTCTTCTCCTCTTTACCTCACCCCTCGACCTCTCTCTGTACCAGGAACAGGAGCTCCTCCTTGCCCCAGCGCAGCCCCACCTCGGGCTCCGCTACCTCGACCTCGCCCCTCGCCTGAGACGAGAGCCACTAGCAGGACGCCACCACCATGGAGTTTGCTGGCCTCCTCCTCGACCTCGCCTCGCCGCCGGCAAGCTTCGCCGCAGATGAGCCGCCACCCGCCTCCTCTTTCTCTTCCCTGTTTCCCTCTCCTTCCTCCTCTAACTACCTCGCCTCCCTCTGTCTTTTCTTTCAGGGCAGCGCCATGGAGGCTGCCCGAAGCAGCTCCATCACCGCCGTGTTCTTTTTGTCAAGTGGAGCTGCCCCTCGTGACCCCACGACCAAGCCCCTCTGCGTCGCACCTTCGCCCGGATCCACCCGTACGAGTCCTTCCCCGCTGCCTGCAAGCCGCGCCACCGCCCGCCTGCACCCGGCGACCAGCCTGCCCCAGCCGCGCCTCCCCCGACCTGGGCCGAGCCCAGCGAGGTGAGCCGCCCGTCCGCCGTTATGCCTCGCCTCTCACATCGTGTAACTATTGTGCGCCCATGCTCTGTTGGCCCAGTATGCTCCAGATTCAGCCCGTAGTGTATTTTTTCCCTGCTGCGAATTTGTCCAATTATCCAAGTGAACTGTTGTTTTACAGAAAAACCCTTGCATTTCATGTATATAATAACTCATGAATCGTGCATCGGATTAAAATAATTTATATATGTAAAATGCTTAGAATTTCATGTAGTTTCATAATATCCAACTTTCATCCATGTTAAAAATGTTTAACTTGCTGTTTGCATATAATTTGCATAAATGACATGCTAAAATGGTTTATTTCATAACTAAATAACCGTAGCTCCGAATTAAATAAACTTTATATGTAAATGGTCTAGAAAAATGTGTAGATTAATATGGTGCACTTACTTTGCATGTTAAACAACATTAAAATTGTGTTTAGGGCAGAACAGTACCAAATTCGAAATTTGCATATGGGGATTTTCCGGAATTGTTCTTGGTTGTTTCCGGTCTCATTTAAATTTCCTAGATAGGTAGTTTAATCATTCTTCACGTCTTGCCATGTTTAACAACATTTAATGTTGCCATGTACATAAACGGGAGTGAACTAAGTAAACGAACGTGGAGTTTCGTCAATATGCAACTCGTTGCATATTGAGCTTCACTTAATGTGTAGTATTTGGTTGTTGCATCTTGCCATGCCATGCATCTTAAACCAGACATGCATCATACTTGGTTGTGCATCATGCCATGATTATGCTATGTTTGTTTACCATGTTGTTTGCTTCTTTTCGGTTGTGCTTCTTCTCGATAGTTCCCGGTAACGTTTCGGATTGTGAGGATTCGTTCGACTACGCTTGTCCGACTACTTCATGGATTCGGTCTTCTTCCTAGCGGGATTTCAGGCAAGATGACCATTACCTTGGATATCACTACTATCTTTGCTTGCTAGTTGTCTCGATGCTATCGCTATGTCTCGCTAACTACCACTTGTTTGTTCAGCCTCCCATATGCCATGATACATCCTCTAACCTTCCACCATCCCAGCCAACCATTGTTTGGCCATGTTACCGCTTTGCTCAGCCCCTCTCTTATAGCGTTGCTAGTTGCAGGTTATTCCATGTTGGGACATGGATATGTTGGGATATCACAATATATCTTATTTAATTAATGCATCTATATACTTGGTTGTGTGTGGAAGGCTCGGCCTTTTGCCTGGTGTTTTGTTCCACTCATGCCACCCTAGTTTCCGTAATACCGATGTTATGTTCCTTGATGAGTGCTTCTAACACATGTGGGGCATATGGGAACCCCCCTGATCACTTGTTTTAGGATAAGACCTCTCCAGCAAGGCCCAACATTGGTTTTAACATTTGCCAACATGAACCTAATAATTAATGCATAGAGGGTCGCTACCTCGGGGACTCTTTTAATTCCAACATAACTCGGGCCAGCGGCAAAACACAACCGTTGGTCCACCTACCTAGCAGTCGGCGGAGCCGCCTCGGGGCAACTCGGGTTCTTTTGGCTACCGTCCACTTAGCATAGACGGATGATGCCCGTAGATAGAGAGCGCGCGGCTCTAGATACGGATCTGGCTCACCAGGAGGTCTTGCTGGTTTAGTTTTGCCTGTTACGAGTGGCTTGTCCACCGAGATTCCTTATCGTTAGCATCGTGTTATCATGGTGTGAGGATGTTCCATTGGATGCGTGTGGTAATATATAATGGAGTATTTGGAGCACCCCTGCAGGGTTAAATCTTTCGCGAAGCCGTGCCCGCGGTTATGTGGCGACTTGGAAATTTATAACCTCTGGTTGTAGAGAACTTGACACTAAATTTAATTAAAATACACCAACCGCGTGCGTAACCGTGATCGTCTCTTTTCGAGGGTGTTCGGGAAGAGAACATGGTGGGGTTATGTTTGACCCGTAAGTAGGTGTTCAGGATCAGTTCTTGATCATTACTAGATTGCGACCGTTATGCATAGTTTACTCTTCTTATTCTTATACTCGTAAGTTAGCCACCATACAATGCTTAGTGCTTGCTGCAACCTCACCACCTTACCCTTCCATACCCATTAAGCTTTGATAGTCTTGCTACCCATGGTTATGGGATTGCTGAGTCCTCGTGGCTCATAGTTTACTACAACAACAGGTGCAGGTACAAGTAAAGTGATGTTTTGACATGAGCGCGATGCATGTTTGCTTTTGGAGTTCTTCTTCTGCTTCTTCTTCTTCGTCGATCATAGGATGGGTTCCCGGTTGGCAGCCTGGGACTAGCAGGGTGGATGTCGTTCTTCTTCGTTTGATTTCATCCGTAGTCAGATCCTGCTCTTCTGTATGATGATTGCTATGTATTGATGTATTCATGTATTCATGATGTAGCTTGTGGCGAGTGTAAGCCTTTATCTGGTATTCTCATCTATTCAGTACATGGTATGTTGTAATGATATCCACCTTGCAAAGCGTCTTCGATATGCACTTCTATCCTTAGTGGAATTTTCGAGTTCCTTGGGGATAGGACTGCATATTGGGCATGACACCATACCTACCTATTATGGCATTTCCATATCCATTCCGAGATATATTTCCATGCAACTTTCATCGTTCTTTTTATATGACACACATCTTCATTGTCATATTACTTTGCATGATCATATAGCTGACAAAGTATTTGTGGCTCAGCCACCGTTCATCATTTTTTATACATGTTACGCTAGATCATTGCACATCCTGGTACACTGCCAGAGGCATTCATATAGAGTCATATTGTTCTAGTATCGAGTTGTAATATTGAGTTGTAAGTAAATAAAAGTGTGATGATCATCATTATTAGAGCATTGTCCCAGTGAGGAAACGATGGTGGAGACTGTGATTCCCCCCACAAGTTGGGATGAGGCTCCGGACGAAAAAAAGAGGCCAAAAAGAGCCCAGCAAAAAAAAGAGAGAAAAAGAGAGAAGGGGCAATGTTACTATCCTTTTCCACACTTGCGCTTTAGAGTAGCACCATGTTTTTCATATAGAGAGTTTCCTGAGTTGTAACTTTCATATACTAGTGGGAATTTTTCATTATAGAACTTGGCTTGTATATTTCGATGATGGGCTTCCTCAAATGCTCGAGGTCTTCATGAGCAAGCAAGTTGGATGCACACCCACTTAGTTTTCAGTTTGAGCTTTCATACACTTATAGCTCTTAGTGCATCTGTTGCATGGCAATCCCTACTCCTCGCATTGATATCGATTGATGAGCATCTCCATAGCCCATTGATCCGCCGAGTTGATGCGAGACTTTCTTCTTCTCCTTTTACCATTATTGATCCCTATCACCGCATTCTATTCCACATAGTGCTATGTCCATGGCTCACGCTCATGTATTGCGTGGGAGTTGAAAATGCTGAACCGCGTTAGAAGTACGATCCAATTGCCTAGTTTAACATCAAGTTGCTCATGATTTATATATTTGCGGTGAAGATAGATTCATGTCATTGCTAATATGAAAAAGTGAGTAGGGATAACACTCGTTAAGGATCATATATTTTGAAAGTTTAATGATTATGCTTCTTATGTTCATGGATATTATTATGTTGATATTGTTAATTCATCACTTCACAATATTTATGCCACAAAAGAGATTACATGATAAACATGTTAGGTAGCATTCCACATCAAAAATTCTATTTTTATCATTTACCTACTCGAGGACGAGCAGGAATTAAGCTTGGGGATGCTGATACGTCTCCAATGTATCTATAATTTTTTATTGTTCCATGCTATTATAGTATCAATCTTGGATGTTTTATATGCAATTATATGCTATTTTATATCATTTTTTGGGACTAACCTATTAACCTAATGCCCAGTGCCAGTTGTTGTTTTCTGCCTGTTTTTGGTTTTTCAGGAAATCAATACCAAACGGAGTCCAAACGCTACAAAACTTTTTGACGATTTTTTTCTGGACAAAAGAGACCCTAGAAGCTTCGGGAGGAGGCCAGAAGCCTCACGAGGAGGTCACAAGGCAACAGGGCGCGACCCTAGGGGGGGCGCGCCCTAATGCCTTGTGGGCCCCTCGTGGCTCCTTTTGACCTAATTCCACCTCTATAAATTCTCAAATATTGGGAAAACAACAGAGAGCCCCACGAAATAACTTTTCCGCCGCCGCAAGCTTCTGTTCTTCCACGATCCCATCTGGAGGCCTTTTCCGGCACCCTGCTGGAGGGGGAATTGATCATGGAGGGCTTCTACATCAACCTTGCTGCCCCTCCGATGATGTGTGAGTAGTTTACCACAGACCTATGGGTCCATAGCTAGTAGCTAGATGGCTTCTTCTCTCTCTTTGATCTTCAATACAATGTTCTCCTCGATCTTCTTGGAGTTCTATCCGATGTAATCTTCTTTTGCGATGTGTTTGTTGGGATCCGATGAATTGTGGGTTTATGATCAGATTATTCATGAGAAATATTTGAATCTTTTCTGAATTCTTTTATGCATGATTGTTATAGCTTTGTATTTTTCTCTGATCTATGCGTTTGGATTGGCCAACTAGATTGATTTATCTTGCAATGGGGGAGGTGCTTTGTGATGGGTTCAATCTTGCGGTGTTCTATATCCCAGTGACAACGTAGGGGACAAGACACGTATTTGTATTGTTGCCATTAAGGATAAAACGACGGGGTTTATTCATATTGATTGGGTTTACTTTGTCTACATCATGTCATCTTGCTTAAGGTGTTACTCTGTTTTTATTAACTTAATACCCTAGATGCATGCTGGATAGCGGTCGATGGGTGGAGTAATAGTAGTAGATGCAGGCAGGAGTCGGTCTACTTGTCTCGGACGTGATGCCTATATACATGATCATTGCCTTGAATATCATCATAACTATGCGCTTTTCTATCAATTGCCCAACAGTAATTTGTTCACCCACCGTATGCTATGTGTTCGAGAGAGAAGCCTCTAGTGAAAACTATGGCCCCTGGGTCTAGTTTTATGATATATAAAATCCAAAAATACCTTGTTGTAATTTTATTTCCTTTATTTTATTTTGCAATTTATTTTATCTATCTATCACTATCAGAATTAATCCTTGCAAATAACGAGTTCAAGGGGATTGACAACCCTCTTGCCCGCGTTGGGTGCAAGTATTTGCTTTTGTGTGTGTAGGTGCTATTCACGAGGTTCTGCGTGGTTCTCCTACTGGATTGATACCTTGGTTCTCACTGAGGGAAATACTTATCTCTACTGTGTTGCATCACCCCTCTTCTTCGTGGAAATCCCAACGCAGTTTACAAGTAGCACAAACCAACCGGCTAGGTCCACTCACCACGTCTCGCACAAGGGGCTCGGTCGATCGACGCAACAGCAGTCTCGACTCGTTCTACGTATCGCGCGCGTGGCAGCAACGGACACTGTTCATCGAGAGGCAACCCAACCGGCTACGTCTCGCATGTAGGGGGGCTCGATCGGCTTCAGTTAGTAGCGAAGGAATCGGTCGGGTTCAGTTAGCAGTGAAGAAATCGCTCGGGTTTAGTTAGCAGCGAAGGGATCTATCGGCTTTAGTATGTAGTGGGATCGATCGCTCATGTTCATTACGTAGTAGTGTGAGGGATCGATTGATCGCTTGGGTTTAGTAAGAGAACGCCTCTCTCGGGTTCAGTTAGTGAACGCCTCGCACGTACACACGCGTGTACGAGAGAAATGCGCAAACCACACTGCATCGCTCGGCCCCGACCACCCACCGTAACCGGGAACTCCCCGAAAATTTCCTCGCCCTCACTTCTACCACGATTTTTACATCATGGACGGCCCAAAGAATGTCATGCAGGTGCGTCTCTAGCCCGCCCAGGATGAAAGGCCCATTTTCTGTCATAAATTTTTGTCATAGAAGTAGGAGCCCACCACATCTATGATGATACGTGTTTTTGTCACAATTATCGTCATAGAAGTGTCACAACCTTGACAGAAAAAGTTTTCGTTCGGGGCCATAATGTCAAGGATGTGTCTTTCTTTTGTAGTGTCTACTGAGGTAAATACTTATCCACTACTATATTGCTTCACCCTTCCTCTTTGGGGAAAATCCCAACGCAGCTCACAAGTAGCAAGAACTTAAAGAGAAAGAACAATTCCGAAGGATGTAGTAAGACTTACATGCCTAGGGAAGTTCGAGGCTCACGCCACTGTTAAGGTTAGATACTTCTTCTGTAAGTAGGAGAAAGATTGGAAGTAAAACTATAAGAAGTTAAAAGGCAGAAAGAAAGAAGACTGGAATGTCTAGCTCAGGTATGAAGGTCATACAAGTTATAGATGTAAAGAAAGTTGGCCAAGAAAATGTAATTCTTGAGAATTGTGGTTAAAATTGTTAATCACTAATTTTTTGGTTGGTCGCAAAGGATACCGCCTCAATTGCATGTTGTTGCAAATCGACGCAAGAACTACTATGGCCTAAATGACCAACAAATAATGAGGTTCAAATTTGTGATGGAAAATTTGTAAAGGTTACAGTACTTCCCATCAGTGTATTACCTCTATGTTTATTTTCATAATTCATTTTAGAGTTTTGTATACTCTAGCCTATTGCACAGTGCTTATTGGAAGGAGGTTGTTCATGAGAGAACAATAGTTGTTCGATGTTATGAACAAAAGGCCATACTTCTATTGTGAATAGGATGTATGTTATGAATATTGATGATAAAATTGAACATCCATAACACTGACGCTAAATGTCGCAAGACTAAAAGAATACCACATATGTGCGGCATTGCATTTAGTCACGTTGGAGAAACCCGCATGGAGAAATTCCATAGTGATTGATTTTGAAGTCGTCTGATTATGAATCATCTGACACTTACAACTTCTGTCCAAATGGTGAAGTAACTAAAATACCGTTCACAGGCCATAAAGAACGATCAACAAAATAACTGCAAACATGCATATTGATGTGTGTAGTCTAATAAGTGTTGTTACAAGCAGTGGATTTATCTATCTTCAAGGATGACTCAAGTAGATTTACTTATTGAGACATAAATCTGGATCTTTTGAAATGTTTCAAAAGGTTTTTAGAATGAAGTAGAAATTATTGTAACAAGAAAAATTATGTTTCTACAATTAGAATACAGAAAAGAATATTTTGAGTTACAAGTTTAGCGATTATCTGATGAGTTATGAAAAGAGTTTCTTAACTTGCACCTCCCGGAACACCACTGTGAGTGGTGTGTGCGAGTAGATGTAATCGAGCCATGTATGATATGGTGAGATCAAAGATGGCATTAAAACTATTTGCCATTATACTTTTAATGTGATGCTTTAGAGACTATGGCTTTTACACTGAAAAGAGCACCATCAAATCTGTTGAAATGACGCCATATAAGATATGGTATGGTATGCCAAACCATTTGGTCTTTTCTTAACATTTGGGAATATAAGACATAAGTAAAAGTGTTTACGAGTTTATGTCCCAAGTCAGATAAGTGCTACTTTGTTGGTTATCCCAAATAGTTTGGTATTCCTCTATCACTACGCCGAGGCAAAGTGTTTTGCTACAGAGTGCGGTAAATTTGGAAGAAAATGTTATCTGCAAAATAGTGAGTGGAGGACAGTGCAACTCGACGAGATTATAGATTCTTCGTCATTAGATCAAGGGACATTTATATTTATGCCCTTAATTTACGCCCACTCTCAGATTTATCCCTAACTTTTTGATGTGCTCAAATTTGCCCCTAAAAAGCATTTTAGGTCACGAGAATGCCCTTCCAGCTGGTCAAAGTTGTTTGATCGAAACTTTGAAAATTCATAAAAAAATCATATGAACTCAGAAGAATGCAAATAAGATATCGCAATGTTCATAAAATTATCACCTATACACGCATGTCATTTATGTTCATCACCTACACGTGCATTTATTTGCATTCACCCTAAATAGTTTTTTAATGTTATAAACCCTAGAAAGCTTTAAAGAGTGCTTTTGTCATGAACGTAAATGACATGTGCATATAGGTGATATTTTTATGAACATTTCGATATCTTATTTTGCATTCTTCTGAGTTCATACGAATTTGTTATGAATTTTCAAAGTTTCGGTCAAATAACTTTAAGATCGAAGGGCATTCTTGCAACCTAAAATGCTTTTTAGGGGAAAATTTGAGCACATCAAAAAGTTTGGGGGAAATTTGATTAGTGGGTTCAAGTTAGGGGCATAAATGTGAATGTCCCTTAGATCAAAGTAAAGAAACACTGGAAGTAGTTCCAGGATTTCCTACCGTGACTGATACGGAAGCCTCTACATGAGATATAGAGACTTCGGTCGAACTTGCAGCTGAACTATATAGGTTGGGCAAACTCGTGCAAACCTTCATGGTGTGCAGACGAGATATTGTTGAACAAACAACAAACATATAATACACAAAGAAGCGTTGATGGGCCCTGACTTCGGAATTGGCTATAAGCCAAAATAATCCGAGATAGTATCCATATACATAATTCAAATTTAGAACTTGATGAACCCTTCGGAAGACTTAGAGTCTAAAGTATAGTAATGGATCTATAAACTGACAAAGATAAAAATGTTTTATAATGCTCGACTTGTTACAAAATAGTTTATGACAAGATCAAGGAGTTGACTATGACGAGATTGTCTCATCATAGCAATACTTAAAGTCGGTTCGGATTAAACTAGCAATTACTAAATATTTTAATTATGAGATATAATATATGGATGTCAAAATGATTCCCATGAGATGGAAATAGAACCAAGGTTGTATATTTTATACGGTCCAAGGTAATTTTGTCCATCCAGAGGATGCTAGTAAGTGTGCAAACTTCAAGAGATCCTATAATGATCTGAAGCAAACAAAGTGGAGTTGGAATCTTCGCTCTGATAAATTATCAAAATTTGATTTCATCGAGGAAAGCGAAGATGCTTGTGTTTACAAGAAAGTAAGTGGGAGCATAATAATATTTCTAAACAACTATGTGTGCATAACATACTATTGATTGGAAATAATATTATTGACACAAATTAGGACTTCATTAAATAGTTTTCAGTGAAGTGCTTAGGCAATATAGCCTTGGTATTAGGCATTATGATCTATGGAGATAGTAGTACCTAATCGGGCTTAGCCAAAATACATATTGACAAGATACTAAAAGCAGTTTAGTATGAAAAACACCAAGAAGAGTTTCTTGTCGAAAGTCACATGGAAGGAGTTTTAAGCAAGAATCGGTATCCTGAAATACTGATGAGCGAAATACACTTGTGTTAATCACACTTGTGTTAATCATATTCCATGGTATGTAAACAACCAGATATATCCAGTACTCCAAGTAAGTTGTGAGTAAAGTTACCAGATTGATCAAAGTGTTCATCATAGGACAACAGTGAAAATGTCGTTAAATGCAAAGACGACATGTTTCTCGCATACGGAGAAAATGAAGAGATTGTTGTAAGGACTTACACCAATACAGGTTCATTGTAAGTAGTACATCGATAAAATCTTCATCGGTGCTCTAAGCAAATTTTTATTTCAATTAAGTGATTTGTATTATACAATAATTGGTGGCATAGTAAGTTAGAATTGGTCCAAGAAAGTTAATGTGGTGAATTCTATAACAATAGGTTGAGTATGTTGTTGCTTGAGAAGCAACATTGGAGGGTAATGAATCAAAAGCTCGTTTATGAACTTGGTATGGTTTCTAGATAGTTTGTGCTAATGGAACACAATTCTGAATAATGGTTCCATAGCTCAGTCTAAGGAATCAAAGGTCCTACCAATGATTCAAGACATATAAAGCTAGTTCCATGCAAATTATGAATTTTGTGGAAGCATGAAAGATGCAAGGAATGCAAACATACACTCGGATCTGAACTTGTCATATTTGAGAAGATGAAGGCTATACTACAGGCAAAGCATGAACTTACACCAGATTGCCATTGGTGTAAAAGGAAAATGTGCTAACTAGATTATTGACTCTAGTGCAAGTGGGAGTCTGTTGGAAATATGCCATAGAGGCAATAATATTGTATTATTATATTTCCATGTTCATAATTAAGAGTTTATTTTCTATGCTATAACTGCTATGATCCTGGAATATGTGATTCAGTGGAAAACTCATATGCACGTGTGGAACAAAAAATGGTAAAACCTGATTCCTAGTCTCGCCTCTAAGACTAGCTCAAGTGTTGTTTGTGATCATGTTTTTCGGATCTTAGGATATCGTTATGTGTAATGATAGTCCTAAAACAACTTTGAGAATATGATGTAGGAAGAATGATCATATTGAATTGACCCAAACTTCTTTGTTATACTTTGAGATACAATCATCACAAGTCAATCATTATAACATGGAGAGTTAACGTATGCTTTAGTTCCTTAGAACATGAGAGTATCGTAGTCACTACTTACCATACATGGACTCTGGGTTGCTCAAACGTCATCTGTAACACGGTGATCATAACGACAACTTACAGGTTCATCGGAAAGTTTGACAAGGGGCTAGATAGCTCAAGAGTGGGATTTGCTCCTCCGACGATGGAGAGATATTCTTAGGGACCTCTCGGTATGACGGCATCCATCATTGTCTGGCCAGATACAAGTGACTAGGTCACAGGGATACTGGAACATGTCAATGAGAAAGAAGAACAAAACCGGTAATGAAGAGACATATATAGTGAGCATGAGAATGACTCAAGAGGATACCGGTATATCTCACCTTAGGTTTTGTAAAGTATCGCGAAGCAAAGGGAATAGCACATGATAACCAAAGGTTCACTTGAATGTCATTCGTGTACTCATAGGGATTGATATGGATGTCCACGGTTCCGCTATCGATCATTGAACGACAGGGGTTTTATTCATGTCTATCTTTTACCGAACCTACAGGGTCACAAGATTAAGGGAATCATGATCTGTTGAGTGTTAGTAGAGGAAGAGTTATGAGAAAATATTTATGAAATAGTTTCGAGAGGAACCGAAAGCGTTTCGGAGTTACCGGAAGAGTTTCGGGGTTTACCGGGTTATACCGGGAATTGATATATAGGTGAAAAATGTTTCCAGAGATGTTAAATTAATAATAAAAGGCTCTAATAATTATTAGGAGGCTTTTATATTTAATTAAATCTCAACGGGCCAAAGAAAATACTAAAAGGCCAAGTGGTGCAGAGTTATTGGGACCTAGGGCCCAATAACACTTTGGGCGCCCCCTAGCTTGTTGGGCAAGCTAGGGGAGCCCGAATTGGAGGGGAATTCCCCCTCCTCTTGGCCGGACACATGGGGGAGGTTTCCTTTCCCCCTTGTGGCGCCCCTCCCTCTCCTCCAACCTATATATACTTGAGGATTTGGCACTTTGTAGACACAAGTTTTGGAGCCTCCTCTAGTTCTCTAGTTCTAGTTCTAGTTGATCCAATTAGAGTTTGATCTAATCCTCTCTAGTCCTCATAATTAGAAACCCAGTGTGGTTATAATCTTCTCCCTATAATTCTCCGGCATCGGTTATCTCTAGAAGGTGAAGCGCTGCTGGATCGTGAAGACCGTAAGCTTGCAAACTATGGAGAGGCCGTGCTTTCGGTCTTCGGTTCGAGGGATCGTTCGTGAATGATTCGAGGGACTTCAAGTATGATCTACACCGACTCTTCTTCCGCTGCAACCTGGAGTTGGTAACGATCCGATCTAAACCGTTAATGCATCTTCATAGTGTTCCTGGTTTGATCGTAGGACGATTTTTTTTGTTTTCTACTACGTTTACCAACAGCATAATGATGTGTGAGTAGTTCCTTTAGGACCTACGGGTCCATAATAGTAGCTAGATGGCTTTCTCTCTCTCTCTCTCTCTCTTTTGATCTTCAATATAATGATCTTCTCTGAGATCTATTCGATGTAATTCTCGCGATGTGTTTGTTGGGATCCGATGAATTGTGGGTTTATGATCAGATTGTTCATTGAAGCTATTTGAATCTTTTGAGATTTATTTATGTGTGATTTTATACCTATGTATGTTTTCCGATCTATGAGTATTCTTTGGCCAATTGGATGACACTGGTGCAGCGACGTCCTACACAAACTTTTTTACCCCTTTCTGCGACAAAGTTTTAAACCGTCGCCTTGCCTGTGTGTGCGATAGGGGGTCCATCCCACACGACCCAGAAATCGTTTGCGATAGGGAGTAAGCATGCACACGTTTGGCAGAACTAAACATATGCGATGCCTGAATATATCCCAAACGTGAGTCGTCACCCAACCGTTTGCGATATATCAAATTTCCCAAACGCTCCATCCTTGCTACTCGTGTGGGATGGCATTACCATCGCACACGCAATTCTGTGGTGCAACGTTTACGATGCGCACCCCATCACAAATAGTTCATGATTATAAAGCGTGTATGATAAGGAGACTATCACACACATTTAGTTCTCCAATACCATCTGGAATAGGATGTAAGAGTGCATACAGTTGTCAGTATAAAACTGTATGCGAAGCTTGAATCTATCCCACACGTTGCTATGTGGACAAATGTTTGCGATATAGAAAATTTCCCAAACAATTCACACGTAGTACCTGTGTTGGATGAAGGCCTATCGCACGCGTTCTTCTATGACCAACATTTACGATGCGCACGACATCATAAACAATTCATGATTGCAAAGCGTGTGTGATAAGGAGACTATCACAAACATTTAATAAGAAGGAACTGTGTGTGCTGCTATTGTTAATCTCACATGTTTTTTTCTTGGCTGATCGTGTGTGCAGTAGAGATTCATCGCACACGTCGTGATCTGAGAAACATGTCTGATGTTGACGCTGATCACAGATGTTTTGCTTTCGCAAACTGTGTGCAGTGTAATGGCCTGCAGAGCATAATTTATCCCTAATTTAATCCCTGTATTTAAAATTTACATAATTTGAATTTGAAACATATTTTGAATTTGAAAGTAGGCAATCACTTTTCATATCAAATCATGTTTATTAAAAATATAGGTTCAAGAACGCATGCATAATTCGATTCACAGGTACATATACTGAGGAACTACAGAAGCACCATGTAAAGAATGATGAACCACAGTTGTATTAAAGATGGTAAAAAGAGAGGCAAAAGACATTCTGGTTGTTGGAGAAGGTGAAGCGGAATGCCCATATTGAGCCCTCCTCCATGCCTAATGTGCGCACGACACTAGGCCAACCCCTTGTGATGGCCGCCTGCCCATCCTTCACTGTCTTCATTAGGACTTCTCGATGCTCATTGTAGTCTCGATGAAATACTTTAACCTTCATTGCATGTCCACCAATCATGTACTTTGCGAGGTAATCTTGAGTAAACTGCTTTGGGAACCACTGCAAACGAAAAAGATTCAGACATTGTTGTCTATCAACTCATTATGGGCAGTAAAAAGAGAAGGCTACAGAGTTCGTAGTTACCATCCTACAGCTCACTATTGTGTTGGATAGATCATAAACAAATAGATTAATTGCCATCGTTCGTCTCTTTTTCCTAACAATCCTTATCACTTTCCTCACTTGATTCTGGTTCATGAATATCTCATTGCCCCACGCAAAAAGGGTCCATGCATGGATCTGTACCAAGGACATATGTACCTACAAGCAACAAGTCAATATTAGAAGCTAAAAAGTGTCCAGGCGTGGATCTATAGGCACTACATTATGTAACGGAGGGAGTATAAGCCGAGGGATGAAACTAACCTCGGTGGAAAACGTCGGTCACTCCCGTTGTTGTCCTGTGTAAGTACATGGAAAGGCATGATAAGTACGACATGCCTAACATCAACCAAATATAGCCATGGTAAACAACATCATCTCCAAATGATAGTTTGAATGTGTTGGTTTAAGCATGCTATTAAAGCATATAAAAAATGAAAGGGGATGTTAACTACAATAGGCTTAAGAGTGACCAAATATTGTAATTCATACTGGTATTGTTGAAAATGAATAGAACGTAGCTCATGCTTAAACATCACACTGGATAAATGTGTAAAACTGAAGTAAAGGGCACGTGTTAACTACACTAGGCATAACAGGAACCAAATACAACCGTTAAAACTGGTATTGATGAAATTGAACTGCACAGTTCATACTTGCACATAATGAACATCATATTGTGAATAACTGAAATAAACAAGACAATATGCTCACTACAACAACCAAATATAGACTTTGAAAACTGGACAAATGCTCACTGCAACCAATCTAACAACCAAATACAGAAAAGCAAGACATCTGCTTGAAAACTGGACAAATGCTCACTGCAACCAACCTAACAACCAAGTATAGATAAACAAGGCATCTGCTCACTATAGATAACCAAATATAGCCATTCGTGAAATTGAACCGATAAATTAATACTTGAACATTACATTTTTGCATAACTGAAATAATTAAACATGTCATAGTTAAAACATCGCATGGCAAAAGCTACTACAACAATGGGTACGAGTTGTCTAGCTAGAAAAAGTAAGTTTTGCTCATAGGATATTGGCTTACTTGTCATAGATGGGCTCCTTCCACTTGGAAGAGCACAGACCCATGGTGCGCTCCCTGATGTCGCGGATGGGTTGTTTCCCCTTGGAAGAGCCGTATAGGGCGCCCTTCTCGTGGTCGTGATCGATGAGATGTGACATGGCAGCTGAGGATCCCAAGCCACCGCCATAGAATGTGTCCTTCAGAAATGACAAAAGGGGCTCGATGGCGTACACGGATCGCAAATCCTTGACCGCGAGGCAGAGGAGATTAGCGGCGGGGCCTTCGAAGAGATCGACGGTGGTTGAACCCGAGGCATTAGGGATGGACCAGTTAACCTGTGACATAGCCCGCGTGAAGCTGACGCTGTCGACGAGCTTGATGTCGTAGCCGGCTCTCCTGAGATACAGGAATACGTGAGCTCACTGTCACAGCCCTAGAAAAGTGCTTGTAATTAGTTGCATCAGTAAGCATCCATGCATCATGTTTAAATTCAAAGGAAATTTGAATTGGGGAAAATTTGAAGCCTTAAAAATTAAATAAAAAGGGCAAAGAACCCTGAAAATCTCATTCAATTGTTCCAAAATGTTCCTTTAATTGTTTTGAGAATTTTGGCAAGAACTATAATTCAAACCAAAATTTAGGAACATTTCTAAGGAAATATTTTTGGACTTTGAATTTAAATCATATTGTATTTGGATTTGAATTTATGTTCATATAATTAGAATATAATTTCAAATAACTCTGAAATAATTTATGTGTCTTTGGATAATTCCATTGTGCAACATAAAAATATTCAGGGGAATTTTGTCACTGGTTTTGAATTTGTTTTATTTGAAAACAGTGGAAAAAGAAAGAAATAAATAAAAACAATACAGAAATGGAACATATAAATCTCGCTATGCTACCCGCCATTTGGGTGATCTGAGTCGCGCCGTGATTCTGCCTCGCACGATCTGCCCCGCTGGCGATTTTTACGGCGCTGTCAAAAATCCGGCCACTCATTTCTCTTCACACTGCTCTTTCCGGCTCAGGTGGATGACGGGTGGGCCTTCGTTCGTCGCGTGCCCAGCGTGCCGTGTCTCTATTCGGTGAGAAAATTATTGACTGAGTGACCGTGGGCGAGGTGGGATTGGCCGGGTCTCGCAGGCGGGTGGGTGGATTCGCGCGCGCCTACTCTCACCGTCCTCGCCTGCATGCTCAGGTGGATGACGGGTGGACCTCCATTTCTCGCGGGCCCAGATTTGCAGTGTGTGTTCCGTGTGTGCGTCGGGTTACTGAGGAGACGAGGCGAGCCCTAGGAAATATCTGGCCGCACTTCCTCTCTCTCCTCTCACTCCCTCCCCCCCTAAGCGGCTAAGCCGCCACGGCTCCTCTTCTTCGTGCGCGGAGGCCAGCGCAGCTCGTCGCGCGGCCGTCCGTCCACCCTGCCGCTCGTTTTCCTCCTCTCTCAGATTGGGGGTGGCCGGCACAGCTCCATCCTCTCCCTGCCCTCCATCCCCATGCGTGCAGCGGCTAGACCGGAAGAAGCTCGAGTCGCTGTGGTGGTCCACGGCATCGTCGCCGTCGCCGTCGCCGTCGTCCTGAATAAATAGGCACGGTCAAAATCCCCAACCCTCCCTAACTCTTACTTTGTTCCCCGCACGCACGAGGCAACAGTGGCGGCGCTGCTTGTACCTTTTCCCCCACCCCTCGCGGCTACCTGCGTCTTTCGACGGAACAAGCCCGCAATCACTCCGCGGTCCGGCGTCGCACTGCCTCTGGCACCTCTGCCTCGGCCTCTCCCGCATCGCTCCACCTTGGCCTTAGTCTCTGTCCACGGCATCGAGAGTGGCTGGCAGCGTTTGAAGCCATGGAACCAGCAAGGAAGATAGATCGGCACGCCTGGGTTTCCGATCATCTTGGAGTATCCGGTTTTCCCTCTATCGTGACTATTCTTTCCCTTTCTCTTGCAGGATCACCAAGGCTGCTGCTGGTTGTTTGTCTCTGCGGATTCTTGGCTTCTCCGGCGCGGTGCGTCTTTAATCAACAAGGTGAGTTGTTTATTCACTGCCTTGCTCGCTTGTAACCTGTTTGATGAAAGGCCTAGGAGCTGATCCCTTCTTTCTTTCTTCTTTTTCTTTCTTGTGCAGGAAAGATTCGGTTCTCTATTGGTTTTTGCTCCTTGGGGCTTGTCTTTAACCAGCAAGGTGGGATGCCTGCTCCTTCATGTCGGCTTCTCATTTGACAGGGCGTACATTCGTGGTTTAGATCCATGCTTGTGCAACGTACAGAATTTGCTGTGCTGGCTCTCACTTGTGCTTTACTGTTTGTCCTTCAGGAGACCAGCACAACGTCGTTCCTTTTTGTAGTTACTCATTCATACATGCAGGTTCTTGAGGCATCCAATAGAATGAAACTTTTATTTCGATGCCCAGTGCGTCTTTTGTTTGCTTCCTATTAATCTGTTCGATGGCCAGTGTGTCTTTTGTTTGCTTCCTATTAATCTGTTCGATGGCCAGTGTGTCTTTTGTTTGCTTCCTATTAATCTTATCGTCTATTTTTGTTCTGAAGCATGACGTTGCTTGATCTTTTGTTCCGTTGTGCCCATCAGATTTCATCTGCATTTGTCTCTAGGTTCGTCGTGCACTTGGAGATTCTGGTATTTTGTCTGCTTTGCACGGCTTGTTGCCGACCAAGGTTTGTGCTTGCTATCTGAAGCTGCCCCTTAAACATTGTCACTGAAATAATCCCATTGCCTCTTAAACACTGTCGCTGAGACACTGTCCTCGGTTCTTCTTGTTTTGCAGGTTCTGTTGTTGTTGCTTTCACTTGCTTTGTCATCTACCGCCTTTTTATCTCGCTGGTTGGACGCCTTGATATCAAGGTTAGTGCTATGTGACTGACCTTTTAATTCTTCCCATTTGTTTCTCTGCATCGCTAGCTGACCGAGTATTGCGTGCATGCTTTGCTTTTCTGTTATTTCTAGCCAAAAACACATTATAATATTTTGAAAATTACCCCATGGGGGAAGCATACAAAACAAAGCTAAATTGCTCAGTGAATCTAAGATTTAGTCTCGATGCTTACCAATCTGACAAAAGAGATAAGTCATGACAAAGCTTAAAATAGTAGTTTTATTGCTCACTGATGAATGCAAGTTAGATAGGTGCCCAGTAGGTTTTGACAGTCCATGGGGCAGGTTCCTTGTCAGGCTTGTTAGCTATTTTGTTGCTCACTGATGTTGTTTGTGCACTTGGAAGTCCTTTCTGTAGTTTCTTTGCAGGCACCTCTTACAAATTGTGTTCATTTGTCCTATTGTTATGCAGGTCCTGTTCTCGGTGTCTTCGGCTGCTTTGCTGAGTATTGTCTGCTTGCATCCACCCACTAGCCATCGATCCACCGTTTCCGGCCATGACAGCCCGACTGCTCAGTCCAGCCCTGTGCCTACACCGCAGATCGACCGCCCTGAACAGCGCTTGACGCACGGCCGCTGAGCTGATCCTTCTGCGTGCATAAAAGGTGGGATGCCTTTTCATTGCCTTTCTCCTCATTGCTGAAATGTCTGTGAGCTTCAGCTTAGGATTTCTTGTGGCCTCTTGATTCATGAGTACGTTCATGTTGAGAAATTATAGTAATAAGGAGGGACACAATAAATATTTGTTAGCTAGGTTATTTGCGAAATGAAGCTCACATGTGGACCATTTACTGCTTTGTGTTATTGGAGTTTGGCTGTAGTATTCATACGGAGAAATATGAATGCCATGTTACAATATGGTGCTCAGGCTGAAAATGATATTTGAAATTGCATGTTCTATGACGATGTTGTAATGCCATAATGTTTGCAAATTATATATTGTTTCTGATTTTGCAATCGGAAAAAATATATGTTCTGATTTTGGCTGGCAATTGGTTTCCTTTCGTAGGCCTTTGATCTGCTTCCTTCTTCAATGGGGCTGACTGTGTGTGCGCGCGCGCGCGTGCTTGTGTGTGTGTGTGTGTTTGTGTTTGTGTTAGAGAGAGTGAAACATCGACGTACAGTTAGATGGTGTGTATGAGTAGCCGCCAGAGAGTCATGACTATGTGTGGGAGGGAGACCTAGAGTCACATCGATCGATTTGTTGGTGCGGTGGGGTGGGGGGAGGAAGAGAACTAAATTAGTAGTAGCAATATTTATGAAGGTGTAGCATCTCTCGTTTCCGGTCGTCCGGACCGCTGCCACGCCCGCTCCTGACCGCCCTGGCCCACCCAAACCCCTTCCATCGTCCGCGCGCGCTTCCCGCCCGAAACGGTCAGCACCGCTCCAGAGCGTCAGTGCCGCATTCATGCTCGGCCAGAGCGGACGCGACCTGTCACTGGCGCCGGCATTGAAGTGGCGCGACGGCTGAGAGAATGCCGCCCGCGCTGCTTCCCGGTGCACGTGACTACTCATCGTTCAAATGACAGCACGGCCGTTCGTCCGTCCGTCTAATACCCACATTAATGACACGCGGTTGCCGGCCCCACCAGTGTATCCATCTACCGCACACCATTGCCATTCGCCCGCTATATGAACTGCAGTGCCGGCCGTAGCTGCATTCATCCTCCTCCAGTCCCTTTCTCGTCTCCCCACCACTCCAATCATGGCCTCCTCGCGCTCCATAGCTCTCTGGGACGGACTGTCACCGGAGCCGAAGAAGGAGATGGCCGGCATTGCTGTCGGCTCCACGGAGGCCGCGCCCCGCCGCCATGACCACGAAGCTAGCACGTCCGCAGGTGCCACCGGTAGTGAGGAAGAGTAGTGCATGGTAGGTCGCCGCCGCTCGGGTCCCAGGAATGCCACCACTCATCGCCTCCGCCTAAAGCCAAGCTTGGCGGGTTTTATAATCGGCGGCCGATTAGTCACTCAAGCTACGATGACGGAGGCTACAGAGGCAGAGTTGGAGAGCGCTGAGGCGGAACTGGAGAAGGCGAAGGCAAGTGTCGGACCCTATGTCGGAGCTCATTGTCGGACACAGGGAATCATTTAGATTAGGTTTAGAATAGAAGTATATCTGAAATTGTACCTCCAAAGTCGGACGAGCTACGCTTTTAGTTGAAGTATGTCCGAAATGTAATAAATTTCATCATATTCATATGAAATCCGACGTGTTTCCATGAATCTATTCCGGCTTATATGAAAATCTGACCGATTTGCATGAATTTCGGCCGTTTAGTTCAAAATGTGATTGAAATGTACCATGCGGGCAACGGTGGATAGCAGCCTCCGGCATCAGTGTCCATAGCCGGAGCAAATTTGCGGGTCAGCGTTGGAGATGCCCTAGCACATGCACATGCCACCTTATTGAAGGCCCACCACAACATGCATGCAAAAAAGTTCTTGGGAGTCTGTGCTACATCTAGTTGTCCTCTCCCTCCTCGTCTATCTCTAGGAGTACGCGCGGGTGCAGAAGTTTGCGTATAGTCGGTTTGCGGTGAGCGGCGTGCCAAGCGTACGTGCGGGGGTGAGACGCGAACACGACAGACGTGCTGTAAGTGTACGCCTTTTGCTTTTATATTATATAAACTTTTTTTTGTGAATGTGTAGTGGACACCTTTAGATCATTCAGAGGACAAGATAAAATGGAGTAGCACGAGTGAATGTGTAGTGCACGTTAGTTTTAAGGGGCCTAGAGAGGGGGTTGTGCGATGCATATACCTGGAGAACTGGAGAATGAGAGATGGACCCACCGTTACCTTTCAGTGGGTGCTACCGTCCAATCATAACAACTTGTGGTTTCCAAAAGAATACTAGTACTGTAGTACTACTGTACTGTATGCGGGAGAAGCAGATTCAACGAAGAGTGATGGTTGCTTCGTCCGTCCAACCTACTGCCGGGTCTATGTGATTTGACAGCTCATTGGTCACTATTACTACACTCTACTTTGGTGCATGACACGTGGACCCGGATGCTGGATGTCCCATGTTTCGGAGAAAGGAGTTAGAATTATTTCGGATCCAGGAACCACGCCGTAGAGCGTCTGCACTCTTTTTTTTTATTCTGTGATAAACCAAAATTTCTCCACTCTTAAACACCGGAGGAGTGTGAAACACGGCACCCCAATGAGTAAATGGCCAGTAAATGGCTCACCTCACACTATCACAATATTTCTTGGACACCGTGCGACACATAGCTCTTTAGTGGAGTACATAATATAATTTCTCAGCGAGATCAAATTGTACAACATGCTATGAAGCATTCAGCTTTTGTTTCATGTATCTTGCCTCCAAGGATGCCCCGTTACAACATTCCATCAAATACAAAGGAAACTAACATGCATGCTGATGCATCTCAATGATTAACAGATCATAGCCAATATTTACTTCACACCCAAAGACAAAATTTGTGACAAGGTGTAGTATACTCGTGGATTAGATTAGTCGGAAAAGTGCTAATATTTCAAACACAAATGAAGAAAAAACGATCGATGCAGTCCCTAGGCCTTGAACCCTAAACCCTAAACAGTCTTTAATTTCCTGGTGAGATTGAACCTTCCGAAGGAAAGAAGTCTGGAACCCATGGACCATCCGATCATTTTGTGCAGTTCCACTAAAATCGAGCTGAGCATCCTTGTTGGCAAAGATATTGATGAAGTGTGATTAGAATAATACTAGTGGCACTACTTGATGAGACATAAACTCACAAATAGAAGCCCGTAGAGCTACGTGCGGGGCAAAGAAGTAAAGAAAGATCCACATGGAGCGACGTCGGGAGCTGGGGAAGTTGTACCTGAGGGACGTAGGGAGGGCGGCGGGAGGAGGCATCTGCCCACACCACAGCGCGACAGTGAGCAAGGGGCGAAGGTGTGACACCCCGATTTTTGGCCCTTTCTTTTTCTTTTGGTTTTCTTTGGATTTTTGATTTGGAATTTCTTTTCTGTGGCTCTGTGGTCTTGAAACTTGGGAAGATCATATCTTCTTCCTCTCCCAAGTGGCTTGCCACTCTCAAATCCTTCCCAAGATCGTTTCATTTCCATCTTAGCCCTACCCCAAATTCTTTTTCTTGGGAATATTCCTTTTACTATTAAAGGAATGACCCTGTTTGCTCTAGGTTGTGAAGCAACCTACATTTCTGTCATCCACAAAATTCCCACAAAATTCTCAAAATTCCTTTGGACCATATCGACCTTGAATATGTAAAAATATTCAAGATTCCATGCTCATGGTGAGCACACCATCCAAATCTTTTTTTCTGGTCATAATTTTAGTTTGTGAAGCAACTATATTTTATATGGCTTCCTAAATTCTGAAATTTTACCAGGACATTCTCCTACCTATATAACCTCCCTACACCAAATTTAGGCTTATTTCATTCATCCAATATTTCTCAATAATTTCCCCAAGTTTCTGTCCAGAGGAAAACATTGTGAAGGAAGTACCATTTTTATTTATCCAAATGGTATGAAATTTTTACAGTGCCTTTCTATGTCCAAGTAATCATCCTACACCAAATTTCAGCTCAATCCAACACACCATGTGAGTGCAGCTTCCATTTCCAATTTTTGTCCAATAGGGCAGTTTGTGAAGGAATTGCTATCTAGACCCCTCCATTTGGGCTGAAAATTTGCCAAGATGATCATCTTAGTGTGTGATAACCCTCAGCTCAATTGCAGCATCTTTCCCCAAGTGAACCTTCCCCAGCACACTCCAAACACCTTGCTGCGAAGGTTGCTTTCTGCACACAGCTCATCCTTCAGCGCCGCCCATTTGATCCTAGCCATAGATCTCACCTTCTTGAGCTGTGGGTACACTGTTGGACAAGTTCATTCGGGCAGAGCCGTGCCAGAGCACCAGTGCACGCGGTGACCACGCGTAGAGCGCGTGCACTGTGTGCAGACCGCGTCCTCAGGGCACTAGGGCCCTCGGCCACCGCCCAAATGCCGTGGTCTCGCCACCGTGGCATGTCCACAGCGTCGCCCGCACTCCCCTGCGTCCACGCGTACCCTGGCTCCCTCCTCTTTCCTCCCCGACGCGCCACGCCGCACCGCATGCCCGCGGCCGTCGTCGTATTCCTCCTGTCTTCTTCTTCCTCGAGCTGTCCCGAAGCACCTCCGTGTCCTCTCCACATCGCGTGAACCCTCTGGCCTCTCTCCCCCTCCCTCCGCGTGGTCTCCTCATGCCAGAGCGCGGCACACGCGTTGCCGCAGCCACGGCTTTGCCCTGGCTATAAATAACCGACCCCGAGCCCCTCCGAGCATCACATCCTCCTCACCACCCTCCCAGATCACTCTCGGACCTCTCCATTCATCCCCGAAGCCCTCCTACCCCTCCCATGGCCGAAACTTCCTCGCCGGCCGCCGCTCAAATTAGAGCACCACGGACCCTCCCTCTCCCTGCTACCACCACTAGAGGAACCCCACGAGCCCCTGGAGCTCCCCCACCCATCCCCTCTTCCTCCAGTACCCCGTGGTGCCGTGCCCGAACTCGCCCGTGGCCGCCGTCCGCCACGTCCGAGGCCCTGCTTGCTCTGCTGCTCCCCGGCGAGGGCAAAGCCCACTGGTGGATGCGCCTCCTCGCGCTGGTCACTCTGGTGGCCGGAACTCCGCCGGAGGTGGCCGGAGCCGCCGGGACGAGCGCCGACGCGCGCTCGGCCTCTCCTCTGTTCCCGTCGTCGCGAGGTGGAAGAAGGAGGCAGGGAGGAGAGAGAGAAGGCGCCGCAGGCCCCACCTGTAATCCTCTCAGGCGCTGACCAGGCCGGCCCGCTGACGTCGATAAGTGGAGGCATATTTCGGTGTTTACGCTTTCTGTAGTTGAAATCGTATTCGTCTGCGGCTTTGAGCTAGAATACGTTTTCTCTGCAGGAAAGCGTATTCCGAGAAGTGCGCTTTCTCTTTTTCAGCCACCGGCGCCGAAACCCTTATATTGCGGACGTTCGTCCGTTAGCAACAGAAAAGCACAGTGTTTATTTGTTTTTCAGCCTAACGAACGAACGGCCGTATTTTCACAACCATAACTCCGATTCAGGTGATTCAAAAGCCCACGTTCTCTATTCGCCGATCCCATTCTGTTGGTAAAATTTTCATGATGTTTTCACCTTCTGAAAATGAACATTTTGCCCTTAACCTCTAATCAGCTCCGCCTAGAGAGAAACTTTTCCGGCAATTCTTTCCGTGAGCTTCTCGCACTTCTTCCCGATGAATCCTTCATCCTCAGGCAAGCCACAACAACCACTTGCATGATGGCCTTGCAATAGCCATGGTTTTCACTTGAATGCTTAAATAATTACTTTGAAATTATTTTGTAAATGCTATGTATATGCTTGTGGATTCATGCTCATCCCTATGCCATGTTCATGTGCATCCAGATATTTACTTGTTAGTAGTATTATTCTCATGTTCCATTCTTGTATTCAGTTCATTCCTAGTGATCATGATATGCTCACATGAATAGTTATGGTTTGTTATGCAAATACTTGTGATATTCATGATCATCTTTATGCCATGCTCATGTGCATCCCGTAGACTAAATGATTTATTGTTGTTGATGTTATGATAAATGGTTATATTACACATCCATGCTTATGTTGACATCATGCTCATATGCACTATTATTTCATCATGTTATTTTGTTATGGCTCAGCTCATCACCATTCAAGTTGAACCAGACATTAATCAAACTTGAACAAATCTGTTGGCTGATTCATAGTGCCACCAAATCGAGCTCACCAGTGCAGCCACATTTGCCTTATGGGGGGCCCTAATGCGGTCTATTGTCATGCCTCTCGCTGGTGCCTCCAACTAGGGAAGGTTATGTGCGCGCGCTACCCTGATCAGGTAGGCGGCCATAATCTTGTGTGCCCAAGTTGTATGGTACCATTGTCCCCGTTTGGGACCGTTTGTTTTGTTTTGCCATGACGGTGGCCGGCCACAAGGTGGCAGGATGTCAAGAGTTAGCATCGGGGCCACCCATGACATAGCCCAAAGGGGAGTTTGTCGGAGTGGCCGGGAGAGTGTCATGCAATAGATTGGTTTTGTCGGAATGTCGTTGGTCCACCCGAATGGGAGCACGAGGCCATGAGTTCCATGGTGTGGGTCCAGTGTACTAACATCTGCAGAGTGTATAATCTATCGATAGCCGCGTCCTCGGTCATGGACACAGTTCGTAGTAGGTCACACTATGGGTCAACAGTAATATTAACCTGAATAATAAACAACCCCGGTTCCATGAGAAAAGAAGTTGGTTGATCTTTATGTGGTCATGCGATGGTCACAGGTAGAGATCAAGCTCCGTGTGCTCATGTGATGATCACGATGGTATAGTTGATACCGAGCTTGGTTGATCCTGAGGTGATCATGTGATGTTCACGACGGTAAGTTCGTTACATATGGTGGTTACGAGATAGCCTCCGAGAAGAGTAAGTTGGTCCAAGGGACCTTAAACATCGACCCCCCTCTCATGCTAGTGCTAGTATCATCATGTTCATATCCCGATTAACATGTACATGTCATGCCCATCTCATACTGTTCTAGTTGTATCATGCTCATCAATTAACCTGTAAATGCCATGCTGTTGAATGTCTTGATTGCTTTGGTTGCTGTGAGCTTGTGAGTACATTCAAAGTACTCACCTGGCGTGTCATGCCAGATTGCAGGTGATGCCATGATTGATTGCTTGTCAAGGATCCCGAGTTTGCGCTCTAGGACGTGTCCCAGCCAGAGTCCCTGCGGAGTGGAGTTCATCACCGTTGTCGCTGTTCCGCTGCTAGAAGTTATTCCGCTATTACGAGTTGTTTCGCTGCTAGCATAGAGCTACCTTAGCAGGCGTAGTGTCGCCTTGCCGATGTAATCTTTTGTGACATCAGACCCTTGTACTCATATTATTTGTAATAAAGAGCTGTTCTGTTCTATGCCAAGCAGTGCCATATTCCAGAAGACTGGATGTCTGGGCTGGAATACGGGGTGTTCCGGTTCCTCTGAGCCGGGGTGCCACAACGCTTGGTATCAGAGCACGTCTGGCTGTAGGACGCCCTAGTCTGCGCGAGCGTTAGAAACCGGTAGTATAGAGTCTAGTCGGTTTGCTGCATTTGGTTGTTGCATTTGTTTGCTGCATAGCATGCATATAGACTTATTATATTGTCGCTAACGGTTGATCTTGTGAGTGTAGGTGGCATCGGTTTCGATCCACTACCCGCACCCTCCAGTTTTGCATACCTGCTCTTTGGCATTTGGTGTCATCTCTGTCCCAGCGGAGTGATGCCGAGGTACCTTGTGGTGTCCATCACTTGCAGGACTGATGCACAGGTATCGCGCCAATATATCTTTTCTTCAGCCACACCTATAGCTTCGGCGATAGACATGCTTCTATCCTGGATCTTGCCATCCTACTTGCCGCTTTGGCAACCCTTACTGGTCTTTGTTACTAGAAAAGGGCAATGTCAGCAAACCCTGATTTCCACCGCTATCCGACCCTATCACTCATTCCCTGGACGAGTACGGTTCCCTTCCGTCTACTTGATGATGATGTGGCCGTGACATCCGTGTTCCGCTACATGATCACCGAGTACGTCCTCATCCCTAAGCCCGTCCAGATGCAACTGGTGCTGAGCCAGCGCTTGGTGTACTCTATTTACACCAACCTCTCCACACGTTGATTCACCTTCGTGCACACCATCACAGCATGTTAGATCGTAGTACCGGAGTTTCCGCGAGATTTGTGTGCGTAAGTAGGCATGCATATTGTTGTGAATAGCAGTAAAATGTGATGTTGCTTGTGTGTGATCTTGATGCCTTGTGTGCTTTTTGTTGAGTCATTTCTTTTGCTTCTTTCTTTGGGCCTTCGATGTTACCTTATTTCCCCTTATGAAAGTTGCTCATCGAACCGCCACCGGACTCGAAGAATCAGTGAGGAGTTCAAATATTTGGAAGCTCAACTAAACATTATGGAATTCTTAGCCGACTGCATTATATTGGGAATATCTGGTTTGAATACAAATGATATTCTGGATTGACTATCAGCATCAAGACTGCCTCAGTGTGCAACCATTACAACTGTAAGGAACCAGCAGGAAGATAAATTGTGTATAAGACCAACCTTATATTTCGAGTCAAAGGTATGGATCATATACGAAGTTTGGTTCTGCTACGAGTGAAGATTTGAAACATGCTATACCCCGGCAGCAAGCCAGAATGTGCTATGGATCCAGACTCAGGAAGAAGGATAGTCTGACAAATTCTTTTCATACAAGTAATCAACAGCAGGAATATCAAGGGTATGTATATATATATGGCATTCAGTCCGCATATCAAAGAGAAAAGCTTCTGGTGTAAGCAACCCAGTCTTCCTTCGCACGCTACCAGAGAAGCTTGCGATGCATGGTTCCTCAGTATTCTTCAGTACGACATGTGGATGACTTACAGTGTAAGATACTCAGTCTTCTTCGGTAAGCTATCACAGAAAGCTTCCGGCATAAGCCACCAAATTTTCCCCAGCAAGCAACCAGGAGGAGAAGCTTCTGAGGTACGATACCTAGTCTTCTTCAGCACACTATCCCAGCAAAAGCTTCAAACGTAAGCTATTCAGTCTTCTTCAGCACGATACTCTCGATGGCTTCCAACACAAGCTATCCAATCTTCGTCAGTACGACACTACAAACAGTTGACAAAATTACACAGTGAGTTGGCAGTGCAACTCAAGAGTCAAGCCCACAATAGTTTGGTCAGAAACACGAGCTAGTCAGGACACAAGTCTGCCTCGGGAATAAAATGTTCAGCTACACATACTTCCATATATATATTGTGAGCATGCTGCCAAGGTCATGCAAGTCACTCGTACGATGATGCAAGCACGATGAGAATCCGACAAGCATATGAGTTATGTAAGGGGAAGAAAGCCAGTTATACACCTCAGTGTGATGCAAGGACGGACAAGCTATGAAGTAAGACAACATTGGGACAACAAATCTTGACAGTGGATATCAAGGCCAGTTTCCTCACGCCCGACAAAGTGATATCGTTAACCTTTGTCACTGTCTTGTTGACGACCATAGTGAGCTCCATACGAGTACATGTGAACCTGGTATATTCCCTATGACACGAGTCATGAACAAGGATAAGGTATGAATGCTGAAATGTTGCACCTATGGTCACACAAAGAATTAAGGATATATATGGCCAAGCTTTTTCGGCAAAGGATTCAGAAAAAGAGAACAATAATGAAGGAGCAAGATCGACAACGCGGGGGTGATAATCGTTGCCCGAACAACACGGTACGGATACCCAAGACAGTATGATTCCGTATCGATCACCATGAATATACACCCAAGGGGTATACTCTGTTGGTAAGGACCTCATATCAAGGTAACTCGCTTGTTCAAATGTATATGCTTAGAATTGTCAGTATCGAATATCCAAGTCTGCCATGTCAGACCAAAGGCCAGCTCCGCAGTTTGACTCCAGCAACCATGTTAACGCATCACACGGCCTACTGCCCACATGTGGCTATACTGACAAAATGAGTAATCAGAATGCTGAATAACTATCATAGATCATGTGTCCTCACATATGGTACCCAGTGAAATGATAGCCTGTCGTGAACAAGAGCCTTCCGCTAGAACCATCGGCAGTCAAGTCTCCGGATGCTATTGCTACAAGGCCGTACTCCTTTATACTGGCCACGACAGGCGACAGTCAAATTTTGGTACGGATTTGATACTCAAGACAGTGGAGTCAGCCAAGATGATTCAGAAATCCCTGCGAGCAGTCAGATTCCGCCAAGAGAGCGGTTATGATCTCCAGTATGGTTTTGAACCCGGAAGACATGCATCTAGTTACCCGATGCGAGGATTGAAAGGTTTCGTGTCCATGACGAAATTGTTCACAACTCCATGGAATGCTATCTGTGCCGGATATAGGAAGGTCACGTCAAATGGAAATCACTCCCGGACTTGCGAGAAGAGCACATATTTCAGTCATGATAATATATCAGCTAAGCCAGCAGACATAAAAGAATTAGAGCCAGTGTAAGATTGAACATATGAGGGAAGACCTGTCAGAATGTTGGGTACGGTGAAGCAAACCACCCCAGAGCAAGGCAGTCAGGTCATATGAAATTCAGTGGGAACATCATATAAAGGAAAAAGGATACCCGAGTTGGAAACGGTTTCCTTAAGTCAGAATATTCATACTTGTTCCCTGAGCAACCAAATATCGAGGACGAGATTTTTGTAAGGGGGGTAGGTTTGTGACACCCCGATTTTTGGCCCTTTCTTTTTCTTTTGGTTTTCTTTGGATTTTTGATTTGGAATTTCTTTTCTGTGGCTCTGTGGTCTTGAAACCTGGGAAGATCATATCTTCTTCCTCTCCCAAGTGGCTTGTCACTCTCAAATCCTTCCCAAGATCATTTCATTTCCATCTTATCCCTACCCCAAATTCTTTTTCTTGGGAATATTCCTTTTTCTATTAAAGGAATGACCCTGTTTGCTCTAGGTTGTGAAGCAACCTACATTTCTGTCTTCCACAAAATTCCCACAAAATTCTCAAAATTCCATTGGACCATATGGACCTTGAATATGTAAAAATATTCAAGATTCCATGCTCATGGTGAGCACACCATCCAATCTTTGTTTCAGGTCATAATTTTAGTTTGTGAAGCAACTATATTTTATATGGCTTCATAAATTCTGAAATTTTACCAGGACATTCTCCTACCTATATAACCTCCCTCCACCAAATTTGGGCTTATCTCATTCATCCAATATTTCTCACTAATTTCCCCCAAGTTTCTGTCCAGAGGAAAGCATTGTGAAGGAAGTACCATTTTTATTTATCCAAATGGTATGAAATTTTTACAGTGCCTTTCGGTGTCCAAGTAATCATCCTACACCAAATTTCAGCTCAATCCAACACACCATGTGAGTGCAGCTTCCATTTCCAATTTTTGTCCAGTAGGGCAGTTTGTGAAGGAAGTGCTATCTTGTGATAGTCTGGCTTAATAGGGATGATAGACTACTCATATCAATAAGGAATTCCTTCTTTTTCGGGAGCCCATTTGGAAAGAACTCCAATGTTAAGCGTGCTCAGCTTGGAGTAATTTCAGGATGGGTGACCGTCTAGGAAGTTGGTCCCGGGTGCGCACGAGTGAGGACAAAGTGCGCAGGAAAGACTAGTATTGATCTGTGGGGCCAGTCTAGATCCCGCCAGGAGTAACGACAACCGGCGGGTGTGTCCGGGGCATTACAAGTTGGTATCAGGGCGGACCCTCGCGGTTACACGAATGTTTGCAGGCCAGGTGCGTGGTCATGTTGTGCATGACGTTTGTGACCCATCGTGGCACACGGCATGGCACATGTGCCGGACTGGACGCACAGACGTATGTGCCAAGAGGGAACGTTCCTGTGGCTCGACGAGGACGTCGGTTTCTCTGCGTGGGGGTGTATGTGATAGTCTTAATAGGGATGATAGACTACTCATATCAACAAGGAATTCCTTCTTTTCCGGGAGCCCATTCGGAAAGAACTCCAATGTTAAGCGTGCTCAGCTTGGAGTAATTTCAGGATGGGTGACCGACCGGGAAGTTGGCCTCGGGTGCGCACGAGTGAGGACAAAGTGCGCAGGAAAGACTAGTATTGATCTATGGGGCCAGTCTAGATCCCGCCAGGAGTAACGACCACCGGCGGGTGTGTCCGGGGAATTACATATCTAGACCCCTCCATTTGGGCTGAAAATTTGCCAAGATGATCATCTTAGTGTGTGATAACCCTCAGCTCAATTGCAGCATCTTTCCCCAAGTGAACCTTCCCCAGCACACTCCAAACACCTTGCTGCCAAGGTGGCTTTTTGCACACAACTCATCCTTCAGCGCCGCCCATTTGATCCTAGCCGTAGATCTCACCTTTTTGAGCTGTGCGTACACTGTTGGACAAGCTCATTCGGGCAGAGCCGCGCCAGAGCACCAGTGCACGCGGTGACCACACGTAGAGCGCGTGCACTGTGTGCAGACCGCGTGCTCTGGGCACTAGGGCCCTCGGCCATCGCCCAAACGCCGTGGTCTTGCCACCGCGGCATGTCCACAACGTCGCTCACACTCCCCTGCGTCCACGCGTACCCTAGCCCCCTCCTCTTTCCTCCCCGGCGCGCCACGCCGCACTGTGTGCCCGCGGCCGTCGTCGTTTTCCTCCTGTCTTCTTCTTCCTTGAGCTCTCCCGAAGCACCTCCGTGGGCTCTCCGCATCGCGTGAACCCTCTAGCCTCTCTTCCCCTCCCTCCGCGTGGTCTCCTCGCGCCAGAGCGCGGCACACACGTCGCCGCGGCCACGGCTTCGCCCCGACTATAAATAGCCGACCCCGAGCCCCTCCGAGCATCACATCCTTGTTGACACACGAACACGTCACCGTGTACCCTCGACGCCGGGGGTGATGCACTGCAGCTCACGTCGAAGGAGGACCGTCCGGCAGCGCGATACGCAAGACAGCCGGCGGACGCTTTTGTAAACCCGAAGCCCCGCTCACCCGGGAGGGACCCCGTCAGGGCTCGCGGCAGCTATGGGCTGCCCTAGGTCGATTCGCTCGCCCCTAGAGCCTCGTGGATCCGCAGCCCTCCGGCGTGGAAGGCTAGCGAAGAACGAGAAAGAAAGATACAAGGGTAGGAGATAAAAAGTAGATGAACACGAAAAAGTAGATTGATAGATTGGTTCAATTGGTGTTGTTCAATCGGCCGTCACCCCAACATATATAAGAGGCGGCTGGACTTCCCATACAAGCAAAGGATTCATCTAGGCTTTCCTTACAAGAAAATTATATCAATTCACGTCCTAGAGTCCTAGCTCTAGTCTAACTCGGATTCAACCCGAATCTGGCCCAAATTTCTGTCTTGCTCCTTGCGCGGACTATAGAATCTGCATACGACCTCCGATTGAGACGTTTTTTATATCCAAATCAATCGTTTCGACGAGACGAACAATTCTTCTATTGATCACTTTTCCAATATAAGGTCATCTTCAATACTCCAGGAGGTCATCTTCAACTTCCAGTCGGATTTGGTCCTGTGGCTGACTAGGCTGTCCGAGTTTTGTAGAGATTTTGCAGGCCGTATATTATCTCAAATGATGATGACTCCAAAAGCAAAGTTGACCGTTTCGACGATACGCACAACTTTCATGTAGAACACTTTTCCATATGAGGCCATCTAGATAGTCGTTTGAGCCCGTCTTTAGCTTCTGGTCAGATCGCCCAAAATTGACATTTTTCACTCGGCCGGCAAGCTTTCACCCGGCAAGCTTTTCAGCCAGCAAGTATTTCACCCGGCAAGCTCTTTGCCCGGCAAGCTTTTCACCCGGCAAGATATTCACCCGGCAAGCTTTTCACCCGGCAAACTCTTTGCCCGGCAAGCTTTTCACCCGGCAAGATCTTCACCCGGCAAGCTCTTTGCCCGGCAAGCTTTTCACCCGGCAAGATCTTCACCCGGCAAGCTTTTCACCCGGCAAGCTTTTCCCACGGCCGGCAACCACTTTGCCGGCAAGCCTTTTTATTCGGATTTTCCGACCCAAACTTCAGCCTGATCTTATTTTGTCTCTCCAGGTTGCATATGACCTCGGATTGAGACGATTTATATATCAAAATCAATCGGCTCGACGAGACGAAACTT
Source organism: Elymus sibiricus (assembly GCA_039707655.1). Lineage (NCBI taxonomy): Eukaryota > Viridiplantae > Streptophyta > Magnoliopsida > Poales > Poaceae > Elymus > Elymus sibiricus. Next base: position 200,114,535 of record CM077674.1, on the reverse strand, counting down.
TTTCATGTTGTAAGTTTTCTCATATTAGGCTGTCTTGAGGGCGTAATTGGCCGAACAGTACTCTGAGTGCCAAAATCTCAGTATTTCAAGCATAGTTTCGGCCTTTTAGATGGGATCGGATGATGATGTCCCAAACTTCAAAGATGTTCATGTCGATCATACGTAACTTCTTTATGTAGATCACTCATTTATTTGAGGTCACCTTAAACGCTTTCTTCCGTGCCAAAATCTGATGTCAACACATGCCCCCCTGTTTTTCGGCAAAACTTGTATGCCAAAAAATAATTTGCATTATGCTTGTTCTAAGGACGATGTCAACACTCCATTGGCCATTTATATGTGCTTAGGGCGATAATTTGCTATCGGCGATATGCGCTCAGGCTTGTTGCCATTTGGGTATAGCCTCTTCAGATATTTGCCGTTTGAGAACAATTGGATGTCACAAACGCCTCCATGCATGCTTCCCATAGCAATCCTCACCTGGCTTTCATCCAGGTACTCTGTGGGGATATCATAAATTGTTCGGCGATAAAGACTGTTAAGCAGGCCATCGAATGATCATGTCCATACGCCTCCAAGAAATACCATCATCAGTTCGGCAACTCAACTCATTGTCGATCAAAGTATACCTTGAAGCTTCTTGCCGAACAGCGTCCATCTCCTGACTTGGATCCTATAAATAAGAGAAATAGATTTCTTCCAGCCGGCAACCCGACTCGCACTAGATCCGTCAGTGGCCGAGTCAACTCTGGAGTCGGCCGTAACATGGGTAGACTCAAAAAGTGAGTCGGCCGAGTCAACTCTGTGAGTCGGCGCATCGGCTGTTTGACTTACTCCGGATCCTGTAAATAACCAACAATAGGAGTCGGCATATATTTCTGCACGAGTCCCTTGATTAGTGGCCGACTCAATAACTAAGCCGGCCTTGCCGGTATTGGCAAAAACTGAGCATCGGCTATAGGAACGAGATACACCATGATAAACGCCGTTAGCCAGATGCCGGCTTTCGCTAATATAATGAATCCTCAAGGCGATATGAAAATATCGGCCATGCGTCCTTATCTCAAAGGACATAGAGGCCTCGTCCACCAAAGTATGAATAGCTGAAATAATTCAGACATTTCGGCAGGGGATAAATTCCTGGACGCCGGCTTTGATGGCACGGTTGAAGAACATGGATGACGCAGATCCTGCAGTCTCCTATAGTGAGATGAAAACTGCCGGCTTCGCCTGCCGGCTTCACGCTTGTCTTCCTTTGTTCCTGCCGGCTTCACAATAGGAGCCGACACGCCGCTCTCGCCTTGCGGGCTTCCCTTGGGGACCCACGTCATGTTCCTTTTCTCCAGCTCTTCGGCCCTGAGTTGCTTGAGCTTCTTCTCTTGCCAATATGACAAGCCAAGTGGGCACCCCGGCTGTGACTTTGGTTTACGCACTGGCAAGTTCTTCCTGGCCTTGGGCACATCCAGCTTCTTTTCTTTAGATTTGGCACTTTGATTTTTAACAATTGATTGCTTCACTTCTTTGCCTTTTGTAGCCAATTTTAACTCTTTAATTGGCTCTTTATCTTTTAAGATCAAATCTGAATTAGCACTCTTGCGACCATCTTTTTTAACTCGATATACTTGCTTGACCACCTCTATCCTCTTTCTTGAGCTCCGGACCGATTCTTTTTTATTGAAACGGTCTTGAACACATGACTGCTCACTGAACGTTGGTCTTCTTGGAGCTGCATAATATTGGTGAGATGGTTTATAATGAGATGGAGAATGTGCGCTTGTATCATACCTGTCCCATGGTGGATATGTATTTTCGTGAGCATAGGGAGGCATCCACGACATTGGCATTGGCGGCCCAAAATAAGGATATGAATATGTTGCACTAAAATTCTCACTTTGCCAATACCGATCCTCAGATTTGCGCCTAGGGGATGATCTTGATGCTTTTGAATTACTTGGCCGATAAGCACTTTTCTCTTCACTTTTCTTTTGATATTTATCTAATAATTGTGCAAAAGTGACTTTCGATTTTTTACCCTTGTGCTTATTTCGGCCTTTATCTCCTTTGGTTTTCATTGCATCGATCTTAGGATTTGCTTGTTGCCCCCCAGTGCTTGGCGTCTTCATTGTAACGTTGATGGAACACTCGCCTTCAGGATTGCCTGATTGAATGATTTCTTTGTGCAACAAATTGGCCCCATCACCTTCAGCGTGTATCCGTCCATCTCGGGATGAATCAGCTTGCAGCTGGGCTAACATATGATCAATATTACTGTTAACCGGTTGGCCATCAACCTGTGCTCCAACAATTTCCAATCGTCCTTCGACGGCCGATTGTGTAGCTTGATGAAGCATGTTGCAATCCCTGATTTTCTCTACGAACGAATTCTGCATTCGCTCTTGTCTTGCCGACTCGCTATGGTGATCTTCTATGATGATTGGATTAGTCGGCGAGGTACCAACAGTGTTATCACATATGCCCGGACTGGAGGTACATTGCCCATCCCTTAGCCGATATTGGAATACCGGCTTTGGAGTCAAGAAACCGAGTGGTGCCGGCTCGTTGTTATCCGACTCGGTTCCGAGTAGTGTCGACTTGATGTCATCCAACTCGGTTCCGAGTGGTGCCGACTTGATGTCATCCGACTTGGCTATGCATCGATTTTTATCCTCCTTTTCCGATGCTCTTGAATCAGTTATCTTGAAGGACTTTGAACCTGGCTTTATATATCTGTAATAAAAATAATTACAGAATATACGTCTCATTTGAGACCAAATGTTAGCCAGGCATGAAATAAACAAAGCTGTCCATATGAATATAAAGTTTATCCGACATGATGGGAACAACTTTGGTTGCGATAAATTGTCACTCTTAGTCTCTATGAATGGTACCATATATTGACCAGCATTATTAGTGACAAGTTTATTTGTTACAAACAGATTACTCATCTCAATTGATCTTTCAAAATTAATTAGAATCTTGCTAATGGGTGCATCAACAATATGATTTTGACCGAATTGGAATTTTAGTAAACTGTCTGCTAGGTGTACCTCTGTGAAGACGTTTGGGCGATACAATGGTTGCATAACTGGAACAATACTTTGCTCCACTTCTGGATAGTCCTCCAACGCCTCATCTTCAGCGAGCAATCCCGAGTTAGCTGTAACTCGGTCGATCCGAGTCATTGGGTTGAGCAGTCCCGAGTTATCTGTAACTCGGTCGTTCCGAGTCATTGAGTTGAGCAGTCCCGAGTTATCTATAACTCGGTCGTCCTGAGTCCCCAACCGAGTTAGTTGTAACTCGGATATCCTTGGGTTTTCATTGTAACTCTGATGCTTATCAGCTTTGACTCGGAACTCATCGTCGATGAAGTCTTCCTCTGCCATCTCCGAGTTATAAGTGACTCGGTGTGCATTTGTTCCGAGTTGGCTGTAACTCGGTGGGTTCTCTTTCCAAGTTGGTAACTCGGTGAGTACCCTTTCTTCTGTCGGCTCAATGGACTCAGCATGTATGCCCGACTTGCTATTGCCTGAACTGTTTAGTTCAGCTTCTGCGGAGTCAGTTGTGCTACCCGAGTTGTCCTCCCTCTGCTTATTGGACTCGGCGTTTACCGAGTTACATGACTCGGCTTCGTTAGTCGGCTCAATCGTAGTAACCGAGTTAACTTTATCCTGATTGGCTTGCAGAGCTTCGCCTTCTTGTCTTTCTAACGCAGAGGGCTTGACATGCTTGTTGCGGTAAGGAGTAGACGTTGGATCTTTCTTAAGAGTCGCGTAAAACATCTGCAAATCTTCCTCCTCACGCTTCTTCTTGAGTGCCTCATAAGCCTGTCGATATTCTGCGGGTAATTCCTCAAGAGTTGGTGTAGTAAAATCACCGGTGTCATCCATTACATGTTGAAATTGCCCCCCGACTCTTTTAGACTCTTTCGGCATTGAACTGTTGCCGAAAGTTTGTACATGGAGTACATAATATGCTGCATTGACAGGTGAAGATGTATGCACTGTTGTAGAATCATATTTCCTCTCGCCAATTCGATCAATTGGCAACACTTTGTCTTCTTGTAAAACTCTAGCTCTTATTGCCTCATAATCAGGAACCAACCCCTTTTCATGTTGCTCAAGACAAAGAGCACTAATCCTTTTATTTTGAGCTAAACTCTTTTTTAGTGCAGCCACGTGAGCTTCTGGAAGGGATTGCTCCATAATATTTGTAGATTCTTTCGGCAATGAGGTTTTGCTGAAATTTTGCATTTGTGCAGGGCATTGTAACTCGGAATTTTGCACTTGTGCAGGGTATTGTAACTCAGAATTTTGTACTTGTGCAGGGTGTTGTAACTCGGAATTTTGCACTTGTGCAGAGAAAGTATGGTACGCCATAGTATTATAATCCGGTCTATGTGCTCCTGCGGAATCTTCACTAATCCGGCCATCACCCTGAAGGTAAGCCGAATTGCGAATATCGTCAGTCGCATGAGTTGCCGATTCAGTGGTCACATAAGGCGTATTATAAGTCGGCTGGGAGTAACCGGCTAAACAGCTTGTGGAAGCTAAGCCGATTCTCTCACCCATCGGCCTGCTTAGGGATGACCTCATGAATTCCGAGTCAGCAGCCGATGGATAAAACCGTGAGACATCCTCTAGCATATGAAGTGTCCCATGTTGATCAACCGAGTACTCAATGTTATTCATCGGCCTATAATCTGGGGCAGCCGATGCATTAGGACTCGGACATGCTTGTCGTGTGTAGGTAGGGTGGTCCTGAATCGGCTTCTGTTCATAGCTATATGGGAGATAACCAGAACTAGCCGATAAAGTATGCCTGCCCACACCGACGCAAGGGCTATTTGCATCCACGTAAAAAGATTGATGATACATGTCAGCTTCGTAGATTGCCGCCTCTTGATGCGCTCCTCGTAGCAAGAACGGGCTGGAGACCGTTTGCTTCGTCCCCAGCGGAGTTGCCAAAAAGTGTGTTGACACACGAACACGTCACCGTGTACCCTCGACGCCGGGGGTGATGCACCACAGCTCACGTCGAAGGAGGACCGTCCGGCAGCGCGATACGCAAGACAGCCGGCGGACGCTTTTGTAAACCCGAAGCCCCGCTCACCCGGGAGGGACCCCGTCAGGGCTCGCGGAAGCTATGGGCTGCCCTAGGTCGATTCGCTCGCCCCTAGATCCTCGTGGATCCGCAGCCCTCCGGCGTGGAAGGCTAGCGAAGAACGAGAAAGAAAGATACAAGGGTAGGAGATAAAAGGTAGATGAACACGAAAAAGTAGATTGATAGATTGGTTTGATTGGTGTTGTTCAATCGGCCGTCACCCCCAACATAAATAAGAGGCGGCTGGACTTCCCGTACAAGCAAAGGATTCATCTAGGCTTTCCTTACAAGAAAATTACATCAATTCACGTCTTAGAGTCCTAGCTCTAGTCTAACTCGGATTCAACCCGAATCTGGCCCAAATTTCTGTCTTGCTCCTTGCGCGGACTATAGAATCTGCATACGACCTCCGATTGAGACGTTTTTATATCCAAATCAATCGTTTCGATGAGACGAACAATTCTTCTGTTGATCACTTTTCCAAATAAGGCCATCTTCAATACTCCAGGAGGTCATCTTCAACTTCTAGTCGGATTTGGTCCTGTGGCTGACTAGGCTGTCCGAGTTTTGTAGAGATTTTGCAGGCCGTATATTATCTCAAATGATGATGACTCCAAAAGCAAAGTTGACCGTTTCGACGATACGCACAACTTTCATGTAGAACACTTTTCCATACGAGGCCATCTAGATAATCGTTTGAGCCCGTCTTTAGCTTCTGGTCAGATCGCCCAAAATTGACATTTTTCACTCGGCCGGCAAGTTTTCACCCGGCAAGCTTTTCACCCGGCAAGTATTTCACCCGGCAAGCTCTTTGCCCGGCAAGCTTTTCACCCGGCAAGATATTCACCCGGCAAGCTTTTCACCCGGCAAACTCTTTGCCCGGCAAGCTTTTCACCCGGCAAGATCTTCACCCGGCAAGCTCTTTGCCCGGCAACTCTTTGCCCGGCAAGCTTTTCACCCGGCAAGATCTTCACCCGGCAAGCTTTTCACCCGGCAAGCTTTTCCCACGGCCGGCAACCACTTTGCCTGCAAGCCTTTTTATTCGGATTTTCCGACCCAAACTTCAGCCTGATCTTATTTTGTCTCTCCAGGTTGCATATGACCTCGGATTGAGACGATTTATATATCAAAATCAATCGGCTCGACGAGACGAAACTTTTTCATGTTGTAAGTTTTCTCATATTAGGCTGTCTTGAGGGCGTAATTGGCCAAACAGTACTCTGAGTGCCAAAATCTCAATATTTCAAGCATAGTTTCGGCCTTTTAGATGGGATCGGATGATGATGTCCCAAACTTCAAAGATGTTCATGTCAATCATACGTAAATTCTTTATTTAGATCACTCATTTATTTGAGGTCACCTTAAACGCTTTCTTCCGTGCCAAAATCTGATGTCAACAATCCTCCTCACCAGCCTCCCAGATCACTCTCAGACATCTCCATTTGTCCCCGGAGCCCTCCTACCCCTTGTAACACCCCAATTTTTGGCCCTTTCTTTTTGTTTTGTTTTTCTTTGGATTCTGGTTTGGTTTTCTTCTGTTTGTGGCTATGCGGTCTTAAAACCTGGGGAGATCATCTCTTCGTCCTCTCCCAAGTGGCTTGCCACTCCCATATCCATCCCAAGACCATGTCATTTCCATCTTAGCCCAACCCCAATATTTATTAGGAATATTCCTTTTTCTATTAAAGGAATAACTTTGTTTGCCCTAGGTTGTGATGCAACCTATATTTGTTTGCAGTAGCCATGGTTTCCACTTGAAGATTTAAATAACTGTTTGCTCATTTAAATGATTTTGTTAATGCTTCGAAGATGCTTGTGAATCCATGCTCATTTCTTATGCCATGTTCATCTAGTAGGTGAAATGATTAATTGCCAATGTTATTATTATCATGTTTCATTTTTGTAATCATTTCCGATGCTAGTGATAACGATATGCTCAGATGAATAGTTCGGGTTTGTTATGAAAATACTTGTTATATTCCTGATCGTCATTATGCCATGCTCATTTGCATCCCGTAGACTAAATGATTTATCATTGTTGATGTAATGATATTAAATGGTTATGTTGCCCATCCATGGTTACATTGATATCATGCTCATATGCATTGTTATTTCATTATGTTATTATGACTCAGCTCATCACCATTCAAGTTGAACCTGACATTAATCGAACTTGAAAAAATCTGTTAGCTGAGTCATGGTGCCACCGAATCGAGCTCACCAGTGCAGCCACACTTGCCTGGATGGGGAGCCCCTAATGCGGTCTATTGTCATGCCTCTCACCGGTGCCTCCTACTAGGGAAGGTTATGGGTGCGCGCTACCCTGATCAGGTAGGCGGCCATAGCCTTGTGTGCCCGAGTTTTACGGTACCGAGGTCCCCGTTTGGGACGATGTTTTGTTTTGGCCACGACGGTGGCAGCCACAAAGGTGGCGGATGTCATGAGTTGACATCGGGGCCACCCATGACATAGCCTAAAGGGGAGTTTGTCGGAGTGGCCGGGAGAGTGTCATGCAATAGATTGGTTTTGTCGGAATGTCATTGGTCCACCCGAATGGGAGCACGAGGCCATGAGTTCCGTGGTGTGGATATAGTGTACTAACCTCTGCAGAGTCTATAATCTATCGATAGCCGCGTCCTCGGTCATGGACACAGTTCCTAGTAGGTCACACTATGGGTCAATAGTAATATTAACCTGAATAATAACAACCCAGTTCGATGAGAAAAGAAGCCGGTGAATCTTTATGTGGTCACGAGATGATCACGATGGTATTCTTGATGATGGTTGATAATGAGGTGATCGTGTGAAGATCACGACGGTAAGAAAGATTGATACCTATGGTGGTTATGAGTTAACCTCCGAGCAGAGTAAGTGGGTCCATGAGACCTTAAACGTCGACCCCCTTTGCATGCTAGTGCTAGTATCATCATGTTCATATCACGAATTATATGTACATGCCATGCTCATGTTGTTCTAGTAGTTGCGTGTTCATCATTGATGATTAACCTGTAAATGCCATGCTGTTGTTTGTCTTGATTGCTTTGGTTGCTGTGAGCTTGCGAGTACATTCAAAGTACTCACCTGGCGTGTCATGCCAGATTGTAGGTCATGCCGTGACTGATTGCTTGTCGAGGATCCCGAGTTTGCGCGCTAGGATGTGTCCTAGCCAGAGTCCCTGCGGATTGGAGTCCGTCACCGTTGTCGCTGTTCCACTGCTAGAATTTATTCTGTTTCGAGATGTTCCACTGCTTGCATAGAACTAACTTAGCAGGCGAAGTGTCGCCGTGCCGATGTAATCCTTTGTAGTATCAGACCCTTGTACTCATATCATTTGTAAGAAAGAGTTGATTTGTTCTATGCTAATCAGTGCCGTATTCCAGAAGACTTGATCTCTGGGCTGGAATACGGGGTGTTCCGGTTCCTCTGAGCCGGGGTGCCACAACGCTTGGTATCAAAGCAGGTCTGGCTATAGGACGCCCTAGTCAGCGCGAGCATTAGAAACCGGTAGTATAGAGTCTAGTCGGTTTGCTGCCTTTGGTTGTTGCATTTGTTTGCTGCATAGCATACACATAGACTTATTATCTGGTCACTAACGATCTTATCTTGTGAGTGTAGGTGGCATCGGTTTCGATCCACTACCTGCACCCTCCAGCTTTGCATACTTGCTCTTTGGTGTTTGGTGTCATCTCTGTCCCAGCGGAGTGATGCCGAGGTACCTAGTGGTGTCGATCACCTGCAGGATTGCCGCACAGGTATCGCACCAATATATTCTCTTCAGCCACACCTATCGTTTCGGTGGTAGACATGTTTCTACCCCGGATCTTGCCATCCAACCCACTGCTTTGGCAACCCTTACTGGTCTTTGTTATCAGGAAAGGGCAATGCCAGCAGACCCTTCTTTCCTCCGCTATCCCTATCACTCATTCCCTGGACGAGTACGGTTCCCTTCCGTCCGCTTGATGATGATGTGGCCGTGACATCCGTGTTCCGCTACATGATCACCGAGTCCGTCCTCACCCCTAAGCCCGTCCAGATGCAACCGGGTTAAGCCAGCACTTGGTGTAGCTCTGTTTACTCCAACCCCTCCACACACTGATCCACCTTCGTGCACACCGCCACAACATATTAGACCGTATTACCGGAGTCCTCGTGAGATTTGCGTGCTTAAGTAGACATGCATCTTGTTGTGGATAGCAGTAAAATGTGATGTTGCTTGTATGTAATATCGATGCTTTGTGTGTTTTTTTTGAGTCGTTTCTTTTGCTTCTTCCTTTGGGCCCTCGGTGTTACCTTATTTTCCCTTATGAAAGTTGCTCATAAACCGACACCGGACTCGAAGAATCAGTGAGGAATTCAATTATTTGGAAGCTCAGCTAAACATTATGGAATTCTCAGCCGACTGCATCATATGGGGAATATCTGGTTTGAATATAAATGATATTCTGGAATGATTATCAGCCTCAGGTCTACATCAGGGTGCAACCATCACAGCCGGAATGATTAAACCAGCAAGAAGATAATTTGTGTGCAAGGCCAACCGATTTGAGACAAAGCAGGATTATCAAGGGTATATATATATGGCATTCAGTCCACATATCACGGAGAGAAGCTTCTGGAGTAAGCAACCCAGTCTTTCTTCGCACGCTACCAGAGAAGCTTACGACGCAAGGTTCCCCAGTCTTCTTCAGTACGACATGTGGATGACTTACAATGTAAGATACTCAGTCTTCTTCGATAAGCCACCGCAGAAAGCTTCTCGTACAAGTCACCGAATCTTCTCCAGTAAGCAACTAGGAGGAGAAGCTAATTAAGCACGGTACCCAGTCTTCTTCGGCAAGCTACCCCGGCAAAAGCTTCGAGCATAAGCTATTCAGTCTTCCTCAGCACGCTACTCTCGATGGCTTCCAACACAAGCTATCCAGTCCTCGTTAGTACGGCACTACAAACAGCCATCGACATTGGTACAAGATGTTACCCAGTGAGTTGATAGTATATGGCAGTGCACCTCAAGAATCAGATCCGCAACAGGTTGGTCAGAAACATGACCTAGTCAGGACACAAGTGTCTGCCTTGGGAATCAAATGCTTAGATACACATGCTTCCATATATATTGTGAGCATTCTGCCAAGGTCATGCAAGTCACTCATACGATGATGCAAGCACAATGAAAGTCCAACCAACACATGAGTTATGTAAGAGGAAGAAAGCCAGTTATACACCTAAGTGTGGTGCAAGGACCGACAAGCTATGAAGTAAGACCGCATTGGGACAACAATCTTGGCAGTGGTTATAAAGGCCAGCTTCCTCACACCCGACAAGGTGATATCATTAACCCTCATCACCAGCTTGTATGATTGACCACAACAGTGAGCTTTATACCAGTAACTGTTGATACGTCCATTTTGCATCATGTTTTGCTACTATTATTTATAGTGTTTTTAATCAATATAACACTTTGTGGAGCAATTCTAAAGATTTTTCTCTCTTAATATGCAAGATTTACACAAGGAGGGAGATTGCCGGCAGCTGGAATTCTGAGCCTGTAAAAGCTATGTCAGAGATAGCTATTCTGCACATCTCCAAATGAGCTGAAATTTCACAGAGATTTATTTTGGAATAAATAAAAAATACTGGAAGAAAGAAATACCAGAGGGGGCCACCCAGGAGCCCATGAGGCACCAGGGCGCGCCACCCCCCAGGCGCGCCCTGGTGGCTCGTGGGGCCCCTGGCCAGCCTCTGGCCCCCATTTTCTGGTATATAAGTCCATTTGCCCTAGAAAAAAATATAGAGAAGACTTTCGGGATGGTGCGCCGCCGTCTCGAGGCGGAACTTGGGCAGGAGCACTTTTGCTCTCTGGCGGAGAGATTCTGCCGGGGATACTTCCCTCCGGGAGGGGGAAAGCGTCGCCATCGACATCACCAACGATCCTCTCATCGTGGGAGGACCAATCTTCATCAACATCTTCAATAGTACCATCTCATATCAAACCCTAGTTCATATCTTGTATTCAATCTTTGTCTCAAAACCTCAGATTGGTACCTGTGGGTTGCTAGTAGTGTTGATTACATCTTGTAGTTGATGCTAGTTTGTTTATTTGGTGGAAGATTATATATTCAGATCCCTTATGCTATTTAATACCCCTCTGATCTTGAACATGATTATGATTTGTGAGTAGTTACTTTTGTTCTTGAGGACATGGGAGAAGTCTTGTCATAAGTAATCATGTGAATTTGGTATTCGTTCGATATTTTGATGATATGTATGTTGTTGATTCTCTTAGTGGTGTCATGTGAACGTCGACTACATGACACTTCACCATCTTTGGGCCTAAGGGAATGCATTGTGGAGTAGTAATTAGATGATGGGTTGCTAGAGTGACAGAAGCTTAAACCCTAGTTTATGCGCTATTCCGTAAGGGGCTGATTTGGATCCATATGTTTAATGCTATGGTTAGAGTTATCTTAATTCTTCTTTCGTAGTTGTGGATGCTTGCGAGAGGGGGTAATCATAAGTGGGAGGCTTGTTCAAGTAAGAACAGCACCCAAGCACCGGTCCACCCACATATCAAATTATCAAAGTAGCGAACGCGAATCAAACCAACATGATGAAAGTGACTAGATGAAATTCCCATGTGTCCTCGAGAACGCTTTGCTTACTATCAGAGATCGTTCTGGCTTGTCCTTTGCTACAAAAAGGATTGGGACACCTTGCTGCACTCTTTGTTACTATTGCTACTTGTCACTTGTTACAAATTATCTTGCTATCAAACTACTCGTTACCGATAATTTCAGTGCTTGCAGAAAATATCTTGCTGAAAACCGCTTGTCATTTCCTTCTGCTCCTCGTTGGGTTCGACACTCTTACTTATCAAAAGGACTATGATTGATCCCCTATACTTGTGGGTCATCAAGACTCTTTTCTGGCACCGTTGCTGGGGAGTGAAGCGCCTTTGGTGAGTGGAATTTGGTAAGGAAACATTTATATTACGTGCTGAAATTTACTGCCACTTGTCACTATGGAAAGTAATCCTTTGAGGGGTTTGTTCGGGGAATCTTCACCTCGATCGGAAACACAAATAGTTGCTCCTCAACCTACTGCACCTACTGAAAATATTTCATATGAAATTCCTCCAGGTATGATAGAGAAACTGCTAGCTAATCCTTATGCAGGAGATGGAACGGTACATCCTGATATGCACTTGATTTATGTGGATGAAATTTGTGGATTGTTTAAGCTTGCAGGTTTATCCGGAGATGGAGTGAAGAAGAAAGTATTCCCTTTATCTTTGGAGGGAAAGGCATTGACATGGTATAGGCTATGTGATGATACTGATACATGGGACTGGAACCGATTGAAACTGGAATTCCATCAGAAACTTTATCCTATGCATTTGGTTCATCGTGATTGGAATTATATATATAATTTTTGGCCTCGTGAAGGAGAAAGCATCGCTCAAGCTTGGGGGAGGCTTAAGTACATGATGTACACATGCCCCAATCATGAGCTCTCAAGAAAAATTATCTTACAGAATTTTTATGCTCGGCTTTCTCATGATAATTGATACGTCTCCAACATATCTATAATTTTTGATTGTTCCATGCTGTTATATTATCAATCTTGGATGTTTTTATATACATTTACAGCAATTATATATCATTTTTTGGGACTAACCTATTAACTTAGTGCCCAGTGCCAGTTGCTGTTTTCTGCCTGTTTTTGGTTTTACAGAATATCAATACCAAACGAAGTCCAAATGCCACGAAACTTTTTGGAGATTTTTTATTGGACAAGATAAACACTAGAAGCTTCGAGAGAAGACCAGACGCCAGAGGAGGTGGCCACGAGCCACCCGGGCGCGCTTGGGGGGGGGGGGGCAGACGCGCCCTGGTGCCTCGTGGGCCCACCTCAGCCCCGTTTGACCTAATTCCACCACTATAAATTCCCAAAAATGGGAAACCAATAGAGGAGTCCATGAAATACTTTTTCCGCCGCCGCAAGTTTCTGTTTTCGAGAGATCCCATCTGGGGGCCTTTTCTGGCACTCCGCCGGAGGGGGAATCGATCACGGAGGGGCTCTACATCAACCTTGCTGCCCTTCCGATGATGCGTGAGTAGTTTACCATAGACCTTCGGGTCCATAGTTAGTAGCTAGATGGCTTCTTCTCTCTTTTTGATCTTCAATACAATGTTCTCCTTGATGTTCTTGGAGTTCTATCCGATGTAATCACTTTTTGCGGTGTGTTTGTTGGGATCCGATGAATTGGTAGTTTATGATCAGATTATCCATGAATATTATTTGAGTCTTCTCTGATCTCTTTTATGGATGATTATTATAGTTTTGTATTTCTTCTCCGATCTATTGATTTGGTTTGGCCAACTAGATTGATTTATCTTGCCATGGGAAGATGTGCTTTGTAATGGGTTCGATCTTGCGGTGCTCAATCCCAGTGACAGAAAGGGACATGACACGTATGTATCATTGCTATTAAGGGTAAAAAGATGGGGTTTATTCATGCGTGAGTTTACTTTGTCTACATCATGTCATCTTGCTTAAGGCGTTACTCCGTTCTTTATGGACTTAATACACTAGATGCATGCTGGATAGCGGTCGATGTGTGGAGTAATAGTAGTAGATGCAGGCAGGAGTCGGTCTACTTGTCTCGGACGTGATGCCTATATACATGATCATTGCCTTCGATATCGTCATGATTATTTGCTTTTCTGTCAATTTCCAACAGTAATTTGTCTACCCACCGTATGCTATTTTCTTGAGAGAAGCCTCTAGTGAAAACTATGGCCCCCGGGTCTATCTAAATCATATATTAAAAACCCTAAAAATACTTGCTGCACTTTTTTCTTTATTTTTTTTATTTTGTATTTTTGTTTCAATCTATCTATCTATCACATACAATTTAATCTTGCAACTTACCGCCGAGGGATTGACAACCCCTCGTTTGCGTTGGGTGCAAGGATTTGTTGTTTGTGTGCAGGTACTGCTAATGAGGTGTTGCGTGATTCTCCTACTTGATTGATAACCTTGGTTTCATAACTGAGGGAAATACTTACCTCTACTGTGCTGAATCATCCCTTCCTCTTCGGGGAAAATACCAACGCAAGCTACAAGTAGCAATAATCAAACCATGCTCGATTCTTCTTCGACTGGCTCCTTTATGAAGAAAACTATTGAATTCAGATGGGATCTTCTGGAAAGAATTAAACGCAACTCTAAATATTGGGAACTCGACAAATGTAATGAGTCAGGTATAATACTTGAGTTTGATTGTGTTAAATCTTTTATGGCTACCGATGCTTTTCACAAGTTTAGCACTAAATATGGACTTGACTCTGAGATAGTAGCCTCCTTTTGTGAATCCTTTGCTACTCATGTTGATCTCCCTAAAGGGAAGTGGTTTAAATATCACCCACCTATTGAATTAAAAGAAGAACCCGTTAGTGTTAAAGAAGAAATAATTGTTTACCATGCTGATCCAGTTGTTCCTACTGCTTATATTGAGAAACCACCTTTTCCTGTTAGGATTAAGGAACATACTAAAGTTTCAACTGTGGTTAACAAAAGTAATATTAGAGCACCTAGACCCTCCGAACAAATTAAAGTCGAACCTAATGTTGCTATGGTTAAACATCTCTTGGTCGATAATATAGATGGGCATGTTATTTACTTCTGTGGTGAAGCAGCTAGAATTGCTAAACCAGATCCTAAAGATAAAAACAGACCTATAGTAGGCATGCCTGTTGTCTCTGTTAAAATAGGAGATCATTGTTTTCATGGCTTATGTGATTTGGGTGCTAGTGTGAGTGCTATTCCGTTTACCTTATATCAAGAAATTATGAATGATATTGCACCTGTTGAAATAGAGGACATTGATGTTACTATTAAGCTTGCAAACAGAGATACCATTACACCACTTGGGATCGTTAGAGATGTTGAAGTCTTGTGTGGAAAAATAAAATACCCTACTGATTTTCTAGTCCTCGGTTCTCCACAAGATGATTTTTGTCCCATTATATTTGGTAGACCTTTCTTGAACACTGTTATTGCTAAGATTGATTGCACTAAAGAAACTGTTAGTGTTGATTTTGGTGGTATGTCTCATGAGTTCAATTTCTCCAAGTTTCGTAGACAACCTCATGATAAGGAATTGCCTAGTAAAGATGAAATTATTGGTCTTGCTTCTATTGCCGTACCTCCCACTGATCCGTTAGAACAATATTTGCTAGACCATGAAAATGATATGCATATGAATGAAAGAAATGAAATAGATAAGATGTTCTTTCATCAACCACCTATCCTTAAACACAATTTGCCTGTTGAAACTCTTGGAGGCCCTCCTCCACCTAAGGGTGATCATGTATTTGAATTGAAGCAATTGCCTGATACATTGAAATATGCTTACCTTGATGAAAAGAAGATATATCCTGTTATTATCAGTGCTAACCTTTCAGAGCATGAAGAAAAGAGATTACTAAAAACTCTAAGGAAGCACCGAGCTGCTATTGGATATGCTCTTGATGATCTTAAGGGCATTAGTCCCACTCTATGCTAGCACAAAATTAATATGGAGCCTGATGCTAAACCAGTTGTCGACCACCAACGACGATTAAATCCTAAGATGAAAGAGGTGGTAAGAACTGAAATATTAAAGCTTCTGGAAGCAGGTATAATCTATCCCATAGCTGATAGTAGATGGGTAAGTCCCGTTCATTCTGTCCCTAAGAAAGGAGGTATTACCGTTGTCCCTAATGATAAAAATGAACTCATTCCACAAAGAATTGTAACTGGTTATAGGATGGTAATTGATTTTAGAAAATTAAACAAAGCCACTAGAAAAGATCATTACCCCTTACCTTTTATTGATCAAATGTTAGAAATATGTCTAAGCATATACACTTTTGTTTCCTAGATGGTTATTCTGGTTTTTCTCAAATACCTATATCACAATCCGACCAAGAGAAAACCACCTTTACTTGTCCTTTTGGAACTTATGCTTATAGACGTATGCCTTTTGGTTTATGCAATGCACTTGCTACCTTTCAAAGATGTATGACTGCTATATTCTCTGACTTTTGTGAAAAGATTGTTGAGGTATTCATGGATGATTTCTCCGTTTACGAAACTTCTTTTGATGATTGCTTAAGCAACCTTGATCCAGTTTTGCAGAGATGTGAAGAAACTAATCTTGTCTTGAATTGGGAGAAGTGCCACTTTATGGTGAATGAAGGCATTGTCTTGGGGCATAAAATTTCTTAAAGAGGTATTGAAGTTGATAAAGCTAAGGTTGATGCTATTGAGAAAATGCCATGTCCTAAAGATATTAAAGGTATAAGAAGTTTCCTTGGTCATGCTGGTTTCTATAGGAGATTTATTAAAGACTTCTCTAAAATTTCTAGGCCTCTTACCAATCTTTTGCAAAAAGATGTTCCATTTGTTTTTGATGATGATTGTCTAGAAGCCTTTGAAACACTTAAGAAAGCCTTAACCACTGCACCTATTGTTCAACCACCTGATTGGAACTTGCCTTTTGAAATTATGTGTGATGCTAGTGATTATGATGTTGGTGCTGTTCTAGGACAGAGAGTTGATAAGAAATTAAATGTTATCCATTATGCTAGTAAAACTCTAGATAGTACCCAAAGAAATTATGCTACTACTGAGAAAATTTTTCTAGCAGTTGTGTTTGCATGTGATAAATTCAGATCTTACATAATTGATTCTAAAGTAACTGTTCACACCGATCATGCTGCTATTAAATATCTTATGGAAAAGAAAGATGCTAAACCTAGACTCATTAGGTGGGTTTTATTGCTACAAGAATTTGGCTTGCATATTATTGATAGAAAGGGAGCTGAGAATCCCATAGGAGATAATTTGTCTAGAATTGAAAATGTTCTTGATGACCCACTTTCTATTAATGATGATTTTCCTGATGAACAGTTAGCTGTCATAAACGCTTCTCGTAATACTCCTTGGTATGCAAACTATGCTAATTATATTGTTGCCAAATTTATACCACCTAGTTTTACATACCAACAAAAGAAAAAGTTCTTCTATGATTTAAGACATTACTTTTGGGATGACCCACATCTTTATAAAGGAGTAGATGGTATTATTAGGCGTTGTATACCTGAGCATGAACAGGAACAAATCCTACGGAAGTGTCATTCTGAGGCTTATGGAGGACACCATGCGGGAGACAGAACTGCACATAAGGTACTACAATCTGGTTTTTATTGGCCTACTCTTTTCAAGGATGCTCGTAAGTTTGTCCTATCTTGTGATGAATGTCAAAGAATTGGTAATGTTGGTAGACGTCAGGAAATGCCTATGAATTATTCACTTGCTATTGAACCATTTGATGTTTGGGGATTTGATTATATGAGACCTTTTCCTAAATCCAATGGGTATACACATATTTTAAATGCTGTTGATTATGTTACTAAGTTGGTAGAAGCTATTCCAACTAGTAGTTCTGATCATAACACTTCTATTAAAATGCTTAAAGAAGTTATTTTTCCAAGGTTCGGGGTCCCTAGATATTTAATGACTGATGGTGGTTCACATTTTATTCATGGTGCATTCCGTAAATTGCTTGCTAAATATGATGTCAACCATAGAATTGTATCTCCCTATCACCCTCAAACTAGTGGTCAAGTTGAATTGAGCAATAGAGAAATAAAATTAATTTTGCAAAAAACCGCCAATAGATCTAGAAAGAATTGCTCTAAGAAACTTGACGATGCATTATGGGCTTATAGAACTGCTTATAAAAATCCTATGGGTATGTCTCCTTATAAAATGGTTTATGGAAAAGCATGTCATTTACCTCTTGAGTTAGAACATAAAGCATATTGGGCAATTAAAGAACTCAATTATGATTTTAAACTTGCCGGTGAAAAGAGGTTATTTGATATTAGCTCATTAGATGAATGGAGAACCCAAGCTTATGAAAATGCCAAATTGTTTAAAGAAAAAGTTAAAAGATGGCATGATAGAAGAATTCAAAAACGGGAATTTAAAGTGGGTGAGCAAATTCTATTGTACAATTCTCGTTTGAGATTCTTTGCAGGAAAACTTCTCTCTAAATGGGAAGGACCGTATATCATCGAAGAAGTTTATCGCTCCAGAGCCATCAAAATAAACAACTCCGAAGGCACTAATCCGAGAGTGGTGAATGGGCAAAGAATTAAGCACTATATTTCAGGTACTCCCATTAATGTTGAAACTAATATTATTGAAACAATTACACCGGAGGAATACATAAGAGAGACCTTCCAGAACACTCCAGAACCCTGAAAAGGAAGAGGTACATGATACGGTAAGTAAACCGACTCCAAAAATTCCATAAAAATACTTTCTGTCAGTTTTGGAATATTAGAAAAAATACAAAAATAAGAAACATCCGAGGGGACCCACCTGGTGCCCACGAGGCACCAGGGCACGCCACCCCCCTAGGCGCGCCTTGGTGGCTCGTGGGCCCCTCGTGAGCTTTCCCGACTCCGTTTTCTTCTGGATTACTTGTTTTGCAAGATAAAAAATCTTTATATATACTCCCAGACGTTTTGACCACCGTATCGCAGAAATCTCCCTGTTCTTGTTTCGTGCTGTTTTCTGTCAGATCTCAAAGCCAGGCATCATGTCTTCCTGTTCCTCAAACAATGTGGGGGACGATGCTTGGTTGCTGCAGATGGAGCTCAGGCGAGAGGGGGAAGGAGAGGTTACCATGGAAGAAGATGATGGAGATTCGCTTGAGGTCCACCCTCCGGCCTCCGAGAGGGGCACCCTTGTCGGCATCTCCACAATTCCAAACCCACATCAAGCTGTGAGAAGCATTACAAGCCATGGGAGTCCAGAGGTACAAGAAGGGTTTCCCCTTAGGAGGCCCTTACATAGGTTACATCAGAACAACTTTCATAATTTGGTTCACAATTATGGGGTTGAAAATACTCCTTGTATGCACATAAGTTCCAATTGGGTTATCTCTCGTCCAAGTGAAAGTGATGCAGGAAAGAATGCTTGGGGGCCAGAGAATAAACATATCATGGTCGAAGTCCAAAAGAATACAGAGATGATACAACATGTGCTCCGAGAAATTTAAAGCTTAAAGGAGATCCTAATTAATGTTATGAAGGACAAGCTTGCCACTTCACCATCACCACCATCACCGAAGAAAGAAACTTGAGTACATGGGTATGGGCACTCCCCTTGGCTTGTGCCAAGCTTGGGGGAGGTGCCTCGGTATTGTATCACCATCACTTTTATTATCTTTACCTATTTTTAGTTCGATCCTTAGTTATTTCGTGATCTAGTTGAATAAAAGTTTAGTATGATCTATTTTCGAGTGCTAGTTTTGTGATCTATCTATCTATGTAATTGAGTTGAGAGTTATATAATAAAGAGTAGTTTGAGTTTTTGCTTCTTTACTTTTATGTTTCAATCCTAGCAATGAAAATAATGAAAAAAGATCATATGCTAATCTTATGGAGAGTAATGACATTACATAAAGAAAAGTATAAGTTGTAAAATTTATTGAAAGTTAACAAACATAGCATTAGTCAATGATGCAATTCATGAAAAAAATAATAGGGAAGAGAAGATTCACATGCAAATATACTATCTTGGACATCTTTTATGATTGTGAGCCCCCATTAAGTATTTTATGTCAAATTGTTGACGTTGGACAAGGAAGACAACGTAATGAATTATGTTTTCTTATATTCACATAGAAGTTATATTGTCATAGATCCTCCAACATGTGGTGCTTGCCCAATATCTTTGCTAGCCAAAAATCCGCACCAAGTAGATATACTACTTGTGCATCCAAAACCCTTAAACCCAGTTTCATGTCATGAGAGTCCACTATACCTACCTACGGATTGAATAAGATCCTTGAAGTAAGTTGTCATCGGTGCAAAAAGCAATAAAAATTGCCTCTAAATATGTCTGAACTTTTATTGTAAGGGAAAATAAGCTTTGTACGAACTTGTGATGGTAAAGAAATAAAAGAAACAGACTGCATAACAAAGGTTGCTATCACAAGGGGCAATATAAAGTGACGTTCCTTTGCATTAAGAGCTTGTGCATCCAACAACAAAAAGCGCATGACAACCTATGCTTCCCTCTGCGAAGGGCCTATCCTTTACTTTTATGTATTTACTTTTTATGCAAGAGTCAATAGTGTTCTCCTCTACTTCCTTTTTATTTTTCTCTTTTGCAAGCATCATGTGGTGGGGAAAGATCTAGGCATATATATCTAGTTGGATATGAGTGATCATGAGTTATTATTGTTGACATCACCATTGAGGTGAATAAGTTGGGAGGCGAAACCATAAGCCCCTATCTTTCTATGTGTCTGGCTTAAACCTTTTGCTCCATATATATGTCGTGAGTGTTAGCAATCATAGAAGACTAAATGATGGTTGAGTATGTGGACTTTCTAAAAAGCTCCTACATGAGACCCTTCCTGAAAATATGATGAATTGCAATTGCATTGTTGACTGAGAACATAGTTTGTTAATTTTCAAGAAAGTTTATGCCTTATACTTCATTGTTGTGATGAATTGTTACTTGCTCATGAGAAGTTTTATGATAATAAATATTGTTGTTGTAATAATGATCATGATGCTACTATGTCCGTATTTTGTTTTTATCGACACCTCTCTCTCTCTAAACATGTGGACATGATTATCGATATCGACTTTCGCTTGAGGACAAGCGAGGTCTAAGCTTGGGGGAGTTGATACGTCCATTTTGCATCATGTTTCAGAGATTTATTTTGGAATAAATAAAAAATACTGGAAGAAAGAAATACCAAAGGGGGCCACCCAGGAGCCCACGAGGCACCAGGGCGCGCCACCCCCCCAGGCGTGCCCTGGTGGCTCGTGGGGCCCCTGGCCAGCCTCTGGCCCCCATTTTCTGGTATATAAGTCCATTTGCCCTAGAAAAAATATAGAGAAGACTTTCGGGATGGTGCGCCGCCGTCTCGAGGTGGAACTTGGGCAAAAGCACTTTTGCTCTTCGGCAGAGAGATTCTGCCGGGGATACTTCCCTCCGGGTGGGGGAAATCATCGCCATCGACATCACCAACAATCCTCTCATCGCGGGAGGACCAATCTTCATCAACATCTTCAACAGCGCCATCTCATCTCAAACCCTAGTTCATCTCTTGTATTCAATCTTTGTCTCAAAACCTCAGATTGGTCCTGTGGGTTGCTAGTAGTGTTGATTACTTCTTGTAGTTGATTCTAGTTGGTTTATTTGGTGGAAGATTATATGTTCAGATCTATTATGCTATTTAATACCCCTCTGATCTTGAACACGATTATGATTTGTGAGTAGTTACTTTTGTTCTTGAGGACATGGGAGAAGTCTTGTCATAAGTAATCATGTGAATTTGGTATTCGTTCGATATTTTGATGATATGTATGTTGTTGATTCTCTTAGTGGTGTTATGTGAACGTCGACTACATGACACTTCACCATCTTTGGGCCTAAGGGAATGCATTGTGGAGTAGTAATTAGATGATGGGTAGCTAGAGTGACAGAAGCTTAAACCCTAGTTTATGCGCTATTCCATAAGGGGCTGATTTGGATCCATATGTTTAATGCTATGGTTAGAGTTATCTTAATTCTTCTTTCGTAGTTGCGGATGCTTGCGAGAGGGGGTAATCATAAGTGGGAGGCTTGTTCAAGTAAGAATAGCACCCAAACACCGGTCCACCCACATATCAAATTATCAAAGTGGCGAACGCGAATCAAACAAACATGATGAAAGTGACTAGATGAAATTCCCATGTGTCCTCGAGAACGCTTTGCTCACTATAAGAGATCGTTCCGGCTTGTCCTTTGCTACAAAAAGGATTGGGCCACCTTGCTGCACTCTTTGTTACTATTGCTACTTGTCACTTGTTACAAATTATCTTGCTATCAAACTACTCGTTACCGATAATTTCAGTGCTAGCAGAAAATACCTTGCTGAAAACCGCTTGTCATTTCCTTCTGCTCCTTGTTGGGTTCGACACTCTTACTTATCGAAAGGACTACGATTGATCCCCTATACTTGTGGGTCATCAACTGTGAACCTGGTATATGATCCTGCTGAACCCTTGCTTACCTCTTCCTGGTAACGGCACCACGCCTGTGTTCTGAGCTGCTTTCGGCCGTCCAGGGTGGATGCTGCCTTTATATTTCTCTTTTCAACAACTGGTCCGTGTTCTGAGCTGTTTTCAGCCGTCCCGAACAGCTGTTGAGTTTCTTTTTGTAGCAGTGACCCTATGCTCTGAGCTATTCTTCGGCCGTCTTAGGGAACTGCTACATTCTTCTTATCAACACTGCCTCATGCTCTGAGCTGCTTTTCAGCCGTCGTGAGCCATGGTTGAGTTATTTCAGTAATGCCCCAGATCTGAGTTGTAAAGACCATTCTGGTGGCCACTGATTTATTTGCCGATTTCATGCAAAGGTTCGGATGATCATTGCCTATAGTTAAAGCTTGAGAGATGATAAACTTGCCATGTAAACATTGTTGCACTATCATGGGATAAGGCTAAGGTATGATTGCCGGAATATTGCACCTGATAGCACCTATGGTCCCACGAAGAATTAAGGATATATATGACCAAGCTCTTTCGGCAAAGGATTCAGGCAAAATAATGAAGGCGCAAGACCGACAATACAGGGATCTCATATCAGGGTAACTCGCTTGTCCAAATGTATATGCTCAGAACTGTCAGTATGGGATATCCAAGTCTGCCGTGTCAAATCAAAGATGCCTTAGCCAGTTTGACTTCAGTGACCGTGTTAAAGCATCGCACGACCTATGGATATACCGACAAAATGAGTAATCAGAATGCTGAACAACAATCTCGGATCATGTGCTCTCACATATGGCACCCTATCATGAATAAGGTTCTTCCGCCAGAACCACCGTCAGTCAAGTCCCTAGATGCTATTGCTATAAGGCCATACTCCTTTATACTGGTCATGAAATGCGATAGTCGAATCTTTGGTATGGATTTGAGACACGGAAGTCAGCCGAGATGATTCAGAACTCCCTACAAGCAGTAAGATCTCGCCAAGAGAACGGTTATGATGCTGAGCATTGTTTTGAACCCGGAGGACATGCATCTATTTGCGTAACCCAATGCAAGGAGCGAAAGGTTTCGTGTCCACCGAGGAAAATGGTTCATCACTCCATATCAGTACTATCGGTGCTGAATAGAAGAGTGTCACGTCAACTGGAAATCACTCCCGAACTTATGGAAATATGATATATTCCCGTCATGATAATACCTCAGCTAAGCCAGCAGACATAAAAGAATTGGAGTCAGAGTAAGGATGAACATATGAAGAAAGACCTATCAGAATATGGGATATGGTGAAGCAAACCACCCCATAGCAAGGCAGTCCGTCAGATGCAATTCAGAGGGAACATAAAGGAAAAGGATACCCGAGTTGGAAACGGTTTCCTTAAGTTAGAATATTCATATATGTTCCCTGAGCAACCAAATCTTGAGGACAAGATTTTTGTAAGGGGGGTAGGTTTGTAACACCCTGATTTTTGGCCCTTTCTTTTTCTTTTGTTTTTCTTTGGATTCTGGTTTGGTTTTCTTCTCGTTGTGGCTATGTGGTCTTAAAACCTAGGGAGATCATCTCTTCTTCCTCTCCCAAGTGGCTTGCCACTCCCATATCCATCCCAAGACCATGTCATTTCCATCTTAGCCCAACCCCAATATTTATTGGGAATATTCCTTTTTCTAGTAAAGGAATAACTCTTTTGCCCTACGTTGTGAAGCAACCTATATTTCTGTCATTCCAAAAATTCCCACAAAATTCTCATAAATTCTTTGGATCATATCTTCCACTAATATGTCAAAATACATCCTTGCCTAGTTCAAAAATAATTCAGCAATATTCATTTCCTATGCTGTCCGGTATGGCACTTTGTGAAGGAAGTGCTATTTATCTTTTCTTGATTGCCTTCAAAAATTTTGGGCACTCTTTCATATCCAAATCATTGTGACATGCCAAAATTTAGCCTCATTTGACATGTAAATCTTCCTCTGCAAATTTCCAAAGTTTCTGACCAGAGAGAAGCTTTGTGAAGGAAGTACTAGCTAGGCTTATCCAAATGAGTTGAAATTAGGGCATATCATCCATATGATCAAATCATGACTCTCCACCAAATTTAATCTCCATCCAACAATCTATGTGAGCACACCATCCAATCTTTGTTTCTGGCCATAATTTTAGTTTGTGAAGCAACTATATTTTGTATTGCTTCATAAAATCTGAAAATAATCCAGGACCTAAATATCCCTATATACTTTGAGCATGCCAAGATTCACATCTTTTTGAAAAGCCATTTTGTCCACAAAATTCCCTCAAGTTTCTGTCCAGCGGAAAGCATTGTGAAGGAAGTACCATTTTTATTTATCCAAATGGTATGAAATTTTCGCAGTACTTTCATATGCCCAAATCATCATCCTACACCAAATTTCAGCTCAATACAATCATCCATGTGAGTGCAACTTCATGATCTAGTTTCTGGTCCAGATTTTGTAGTTGTAAAGCAACTATGTTAAATCCTGGTCCAAATCTTTTCAAAATCCACAGGATCATAGTCCTTCCTACCCTAAACCCCTGTGACATCTTTATTAGTCCATTGGTCAAGTCATTTGAACACAGTTTCATGCCCAAGTTTGCTACAGCAAACTTCAGATGATCCCTCCCATCAGCACAAAGTTTCTTTCTTCGATCTATCACTTCAGAGGAGTCCCATTTGGAAAGGACTACACTCTAGACATCTTTTGCCAGGAATACGTGCCCTCCTCTCACCAATGAACGTGGTGACCACACGGGTTGGCATGCGTTTGGCGCGCTCTGAGCGTCGGCTAGCTCCGGGCACTGCCCTCCCGGTCGCTCCCGCGCGTCCCACCTTGTCCACCACGTCGCCCACAGTCCCCCGCGTCCACTCGTGCCCTGGCCCCCTACTTGTTCATCCCCGGCGCGCCACGCCACACCACGTGCCCGTGGCCGCCATCGTCTTCCTCCTGTCCTCTTCTTCCTCGAACTCTCTCGAGCACCCCCGTGGCCTCTCCACACCGCGTGAACCCCCTGGCCCCTCTCCCCCTCCCCGACGCGTGCTCTACCCTCGCCAGTACATCCCCCGAGTGCCCATGGCGGCATTCGGCACGGGCATCTCGCCGCGGCTATATAAGCCCTCCCAGAGGCCTCCCGAGCTCAGCAACCTCCTCACGACCCTCCCAGAGCTCACCCCGACATCTCCAGCGAGGTCGAGGACCTCTCCTCGCCTCCCTCTGCCACCATGGTCGCCGCTTCGGTCCGCCTAAATTCGGACAATGATGAGCTCCTCCCGCCCTCTTTTCTCCACCAGAGCTCCCTATCGACCTCCACTAGCCTCTCCAGTGCCCCGCAGCACCTTCCCCACGAACGGAGCATCGTGCCCAACTCCGGCCGAGGCCGCCGTCCACCACGACTTATGCCCCGCCCAACCGCAAGCTCCTCGGCGGCCGTCTTTTACCTAGACGGGACCGCCTTGGTCCACTGGTCTCGCCGGTAGTCCGGGCGCCGCCAGTGGTGGCCCGTGCCGCCAGCCATCGTCGCCGGAGCGCTCTGCCTCGCCTGGCCTCTGTCCCAATCGAGAGGAGGAAGAAGGAGGCGGGGGGAGAGAGAGAGACTCGGTGGACCCTGTTGGAAATATGCCCTAGAGGCAATTAATAAAGTGTTTATTATTATCATATTTCTCCGTTCATGATAATGGTTTATTATTCATGCTATAATTGTATTGACCGGAAACTAAATACATGTGTGGATAATAGACAAATACTATGTCCCTAGTATGCCTCTACTAAACTAGCTCGTTGATCAAAAGATGGTCAAGGTTTCCTGACCGTGGACATGAGTTGTCATTTGATAACGGGATCACATCATTAGGAGAATGATGTGATGGACTTGACCCAACCGTCAGCATAGCATATGATCGTTCAGTTTAATGCTATTGCTTTCACTATGTCAAATACACGTTCCTCTGACCATGAGATCATGCAACTCCCGGATACCATAGGAATACTTTGGGTGTATCAAACGTCACAACGTAACTGGGTGATTATAAAGGTGCACTACAGGTATCTCCGAAAGTGTTTGTTGAGTTGGCATGGATCAAGATTGGGATTTGTCACTCCGACTATCGGAGAGGTATCTCTGGGCCCTCTCGGTAATACAGCATCACAGAAGCCTTGCAAGCACCGTGACTAAAGAGTTAGTTGCAAGATGATGTATTACGGAACGAGTAAAGAGACTTGCCGGTAACGAGATTGAACTAGGTATTGGATACCGACGATCGAATCTCGGGCAAGTAACATACCGCCAGACAAAGGGAACAACGTATGTTGACATATGAGGTTCACCGATAAAGATCTTCGTGGAATATGTAGGAACCAATATGAGCATCCAGGTTCCGCTGTTGGTTATTGACCGGAGAGTCGTCTCGGTCATGTCTACATCATTCCCGAACCCGTAGGGTCCGCACACTTAAGGTTCGATGACGATTTAGTATTATATGAGTTATGTGATTGGTGGCCAAAGTTTGTTCGGAGTCCCGGATGAGATCACGGACATGACGAGGAGTCTCGAAATGGTCGAGAGGTAAAGATTCATATATTGGAAGGCTATATTCGGATGTTGGAACGGTTCCGAGTGATTCGGGTATTTTTCGGAGTACCGGGGAGTTACGGGAATTCACCGGGAGAAGTAATGGGCCTTATTGGGCCATACGGGAAAAGGAGAGGCAGGCCACGTGAGGAGGCGCGCGCCCCCTTGCCCAAACCGAATTGGACTAGGGGAGGTGGCGCAGCCCCCTCTTTCCTTTCCCTCTCCCTTCCCCCTTTCGTACTCCGTATGGGAGGTGGAATCCTACTAGGACTAAGTAGTCCTAGTAGGACTCCCCACTCTTGGCGCAGCCCCTAGGGCCAGCCTCCTCCCCTCTCCCTCCTTTATATACGGAGGAGGGGCACCCCTTGGAGACACACAATTGTCCCATAGCCGTGTGCGGTGCCCCGATCTCTGTTTTCCACCTCGGTCATATTTTCGGAGAGCTTAGGCGAAGCCCTGCCGGAATCACTTCACCGTCACCGTCGCCACGCCGTCGTGCTGACGGAACTCATCTACTACCTCGACGTCTTGCTGGATCAAAAAGGCGAGGAACGTCACCGAGCTGCACGTGTGTAGAACTCGGAGGTGCCGTACGTTCGGTACTCGATCGGTGGAGCTCAAAGGATTGTTCGATTACATCAACCGCGTTGTGAGACGCTTTCGCTAACGGTCTACGAGGGTACGTAGACACACTCTCCCCTCTCGTAGTGATGCATCTCCATGGATAGATCTTGCGTGAGCGTAGGAAATTTTTTGAAATTCATGCTCCGTTCCCCAACAGTGGTATCAGAGCCAGGTCTATGCGTAGATGTGTTTTGCACGAGTAGAACACAAGTGAGTTGTGGGCGTGGGTGTATACATATTGGTTGCCGTTACTAGTTGATACTTGATTCGGCGGTATTGTGAGATGAAGCGGCCCGGACCAACATTACGCGTACGCTTACGCGAGACAGGTTTCACCGCTACGTGCACTCGTTGCATAAAGGTGACTGGCGGGTGTCTGTCTCTCTCACTTTAGTTGAATCGGTTTCAATGAAGAGGGTTCTTTTAGAAGATCAAAAAGCAATCACTACACCACGTTGTGGTTTTGCGTAGGTAAGAACGGTTCTTGCAAACCCGTAGCAGCCACGTAAAACTTGCAACAACAAAGTAGAGGACGTCTAACTTGTTTTTGCAGGGTTTGCTGGTGATGTGATATGGTCAAGACATGATGTGATATAAGTTGTTGTATGAGATGATCATGTTTTGTAAAGTTATCAGGCAACCGGCAGGAGCCTTATGGTTGTCTCTTTATTGTATGCAATGCCAACGCTCTGTAATTGCTTTACTTTACCGCTATGAGTTAGCAGTAGTAGTAGTAGCAATAGCCGGCGAGACGACCACGACGCTGCGATGGAGATCAAGGTGTCACGACGCTACGATGGAGATCAAGGTGTCAACCCGGTGACGATGGAGATCATGACGGTGCTTTGCTGATGGAGATCAAAGGCACAAGACGTTGATGGCCATATCATGTCACATATATTGAATTGCATGTGATGTTAATCCTTTTATGCATCTTATTTTGCTTAGGACGACGGTAGCATTATAAGATGATCCCTTCACTAAATTTCAAGATAAGTGTTCTCCCCTAGTATGCACCGTTGCGAAGGTTCGGCGCTTCTAAGCACCACGTGATGATCGGGTGTGATGGATTCTTTCGTTCGCATACAACGGGTGTAAGCCAGTTTTACACACGCAGAATACTTGGGTTAAACTTGACGAGCCTAGCATATACAGATATGGCCTCGGAACACAAGAGACTGAAAGGTCGAACATGAGTCATATAGTAGATATGATCAACATGAAAGATGTTCACCATTGATAACTAATCCACCTCACGTGATGATCGGACGTGGTTTAGTTGATGTGGATCATGTTACACTTAGACAACTTGAGGGATGTTAATCTAAGTGGGAGTTCTTAAGTAATTTGATTAATTGAACTTCAATTATCATGAACATAGTCAAAAGTGTCTTAGCAAGTTTATGTTGTAGATCGATAGACCACGCTGTAGCTCCCCTGTATTTTTAATATGTTCCTAGAGAAAGTTAAGTTGAAAGTTGATGGAAGCAACTATGCGGACTGGGTCCGTATTCTGAGGATTGTCCTCACTGCTGCACAGAAGGCTTATGTCTTTGATGCACCGCTCGGTGAGCAACCCCTATGGCTTTGTCTGAGGACGTTATGAACGTCTGGCAGACAAGAAAAGATGACTACTCGATAGTTCAGTGCGCCATACTTTACGGCTTAGAACCGGAGCTCCAAATATGTTTTGAGCAACACGGAGCATATGAGATGTTCCAAGAGCTGAAAATTTGTTTTTCAAAGCTCACACCCGGGTCGAGAGGTATGACACCTTCGACAAGTTCTATAGCTACAAGATGGAGGAGAACAGCTCCGTTAGTGAGCATGTACTCAGAATGTCTGAGTACTTCAAAGACTTGAATCAAGTGGGAATTAGACTTCAGAATAAACTGGTGATTGATAGAGTTCTCTAGTCACTATCACTAAGCTACTGGATCTTCGTGATGAACTACGAACATGCAAGGGATAGAAGATCCTTAAGCTATTCGCAATGCTGCAAGCTACGGATGTAGAAATCAAAAAGGGAGCATCAAGTGTTGATGGTTAATAAGACCACTAGTTTCAAGAAGGGCAAGGGAAAGAAAAGGGAACTTCAAGAAGAACAGTAAAACAGTTGCCGCTCACGCGAAGAAACCCAAGGCTGAACCAAACCCGAGACTTAGTGCTCTCATTGCAAAGGGAAATGTCACAGGGAGCGGAACTTCCCCAAAGTAACTGGCAGATAATAAGACTGGCAATGTCAACAAAGATATTTGATATACATGTTATTGATGTGTACCTTACTAGTACTCGTAGGAGCACCTGGGTATTTGATACTTGTTCAGTTGCTTGCAACTTGAAACATGGAGCTTCGGAATAAACGAGGGCTAGCTAAGATCGAGGTGACGATGTGCATTGGAAGTGTCTCCAAGGTTGATGTGATCACCATCGCCACGCTCTCTCTACCTTCAGGATTAGTGATGAACCTAAATAATTGTTATTTGGTGCTTGCGTTAAGCATGAACATTATATCTGATAGTGTTTATTGCAAGATGGTTGTTCAATTTCAGAGAATAATTGTTATTCTATTTATTTGAATAATATCATTGATGATCATGCACTTAAAATGAAAGGTTTATTGAATCTTGATCGTAGTAATACACATGTTCATAACACAAATGCCAAAAGATAATGATAGTACCACATATTTGTGGCACTGCCGCTTAGGTCATATCAGTGTTAAACACATGAAGAAACTCCATGCAGATGGGTTTTTGGAATCTCTTGATTATGAATCATTTGAGACATGTGAACCGTGCCTTATTGGCAAGATGACTAAAACTCCGTTCTCCGAAACAATGGAGCGAGCAACCAACTTATTGGAAATAATACATACCGATGTATGCGGTCCGATGAGTGTTGATGCGCGTGGTGGATATCGTTATATTCTCACGTTCACAGATGATTTGAGTAGATATGGTTATGTCTACTTAATGAAGCATAAGTCTGAAACATTTGAAAAAGTTCAAAGAATTTCTGAGTGAAGTAGAGAATCATTGTAACAAGAAAATAAAGTTCTTACGATTTGATCGAAGAAGAGAATATTTGAGTTACAAGTTTGCATATACTTAAGACAATGTGAAACTGTTTCACAGTTCACGCCACCTGGAACACCACAGCGTAATGGTGTGTCCGAACGTCGTAATCGTACTCTATTGGATATGGTGCGTTCTATGATGTCTCTTACCGATTTGCCACTATCGTTTTGGGGTTATGCATTAGAGACAGCTGCATTCACTTTAAATAGGGCACCGTCTAAATCCGTTGAGACGACACCGTATGAACTGTGGTTTGGAAAGAAACCTAAGCTGTCGTTTCTGAAAGTTTGGGGCTGCGATGCTTATGTCAAAAGGCTTCAGCCTGATAAGCTTGAACCCGAAGCGGATAAGTGCGTCTTCATAGGATACCCAAAAGAAACTGTTGGGTACACCTTCTACCACAGATCCGAAGGCAAAGTTTTCGTTGCTAAGAATGGATCCTTTCTAGAGAAGGAGTTTCTCTCGAAAGAAGTGAGTGGGAGGAAAGTAGAACTTGATGAGGTAATTGTACCTCCTCTGGATAGTAGTACGCCACAGAAAGAAATTTCTGTGACACCAACACAGACCAGAGAAGAAGATAATGATGATGATCATGAAACTTCGGAGCAAGTTGCTACTGAACCTCGAAGGTCAACCAGGACACGTTCCGCACCAGAGTGGTACGGAAATCCAGTCTTGGAGGTTATGTTGTTAGACAACGGTGAACCTCCGAATTATGAAGAAGCTATGGCGAGCCCGGATTCTGAGAAATGGCTTGAGGCCATGAAATCCGAGATAGGATCCATGTATGAGAACAAAGTGTGGACTTTGGTAGACTTGCCCGATGAACGGCGAGCTATTGAAAATAAATGGATCTTTAAGAAAAAGACGGACGCTGATGGTAATATCACCGTCTATAAAGCTCGACTTGTTGCTAAAGGTTATCGACAAGTTCAAGGAGTTGACTACGATGAGACTTTCTCACCCGTAGCGATGCTAAAGTCTGTCAGAATTATGTTAGCAATTGCCGTGTTTTATGATTATCTGGCAAATGGACGTCAAAACGGCATTCCTTTACGGATTCCTTAAGGAAGAATTGTATATGATACAACCGGAAGGTTTTGTCGATCCTAAAGGCGCTAACAAAATATGCAAGCTCCAGCGATCCATCTATGGACTGGTGCAAGCATCTCGGAGCTGGAATACTCGCTTTGATGAAGTGATCAAGGCGTTTGGGTTTATGCAAGTTTATGGAGAAACTTGTATTTACAAGAAAGTGAGTGGGAGCTCTATAGCATTTCTAATAGTATATGTGGATGACATATTGTTGATTGGAAATGATGTAGAATTTCTGGAAAGCATGAAGAATTAATTGAAAGGAGTTTTTCAATAAAAACCTGTTTTTGAGTTATCCACGGATTGGGCATCGAGATCTATAGAGATAGATCAAGACACCTGATAAAAGTTCACACATCTTGATAAGATTTTGAAAAAGTTCAAAATGGATCAAGTCAAAAGAAATAAGTTCTTGGCTGGTGTGAAGTGGAGTAAGACTTGAAAATCTAGGTAAAGGTTGTTTTACATGTTAGGCATCAAAATCTATAGAGATAGATTGAGACGCCTCATAGGACTTTCACGAAGCACATACCTTGACAAGATTTTGAAGAAGTTCAAAATGGATCAGTCAAAGAAAGGGTTCTTGCCTGTATTGCAAGGTGTGAGATTGAGTAAGACTCAAAGCCCGACCACGATAGAAGACAAAGAGAAGATGAGTTTCATCCCCTATGCCTCAGCCATAGGTTCTATAAAGTATGCCATGTTGTGTGCCTTGCCATGTGTCTGGCAAAGAGGTACGAAAGTGATCCAGGAGTGGATCACTGGACAGCGGTCAAAGTATATCCTTAAGATGATTAAGGAAGAATTTTTCGGGAAATAGAGGTAATAAAGAGTTCGTCGTAAGAGGTTACGTCGATGCAAGCTTTAAACACCGATCCGGAAGACTATGAGTCTCTGACTGGATACATAAAGTGGGGTAGTTATTTTGGAGTAGCTCCAAAGCAGAGTATGGTGACAGCATCTACATAAGACATAGAGATTTGCAAAGTACACACGGATCTGAATGTTACAGACCCGTTGACTAAAACCTCTCACACAAGCAAAACATGATCAGCTCAAGAACTGATTGGATGTTAATTACATGGAGATGTAAACTAGATTAATTGACTCTAGTGCAAGTGGGAGACAGTTGGAAATATGCCCAAGAGGCAATTAATAAAGTGTTTATTATTATCATATTTCTCCGTTCATGATAATGGTTTATTATTCATGCTATAATTGTATTGACCGGAAACTAAATACATGTGTGGATAATAGACAAATACTATGTCCCTAGTATGCCTCTACTAAACTAGCTCGTTGATCAAAAGATGGTCAAGGTTTCCTGACCATGGACATGAGTTGTCATTTGATAACGGGATCACATCATTAGGAGAATGATGTGATGGACTTGACCCAACCGTCAGCATAGCATATGATCGCTCAGTTTAATGCTATTGCTTTCACTATGTCAAATACACGTTCCTCTGACCATGAGATCATGCAACTCCCGGATACCGTAGGAATACTTTGGGTGTATCAAACGTCACAACGTAACTGGGTGATTATAAAGGTGCACTACAGGTATCTCCGAAAGTGTTTGTTGAGTTGGCATGGATCAAGATTGGGATTTGTCACTCCGACTATCGGAGAGGTATCTCTGGGCCCTCTCGGTAATACAGCATCACAGAAGCCTTGCAAGCACTGTGACTAAAGAGTTAGTTGCAAGATGATGTATTACGGAACGAGTAAAGAGACTTGCCGGTAACGAGATTGAACTAGGTATTGGATACCGACGATCGAATCTCGGGCAAGTAACATACCGCCAGACAAAGGGAACAACGTATGTTGACATATGAGGTTCACCGATAAAGATCTTCGTGGAATATGTAGGAACCAATATGAGCATCCAGGTTCCGCTGTTGGTTATTGACCGGAGAGTCGTCTCGGTCATGTCTACATCATTCCCGAACCCGTAGGGTCCGCACACTTAAGGTTCGATGACGATCTAGTATTATATGAGTTATGTGATTGGTGGCCGAAGTTTGTTCGGAGTCCCGGATGAGATCACGGACATGACGAGGAGTCTCGTAATGGTCGAGAGGTAAAGATTCATATATTGGAAGGCTATATTCGGACGTCGGAAAGGTTCCGAGTGATTCGGGTATTTTTCGGAGTACCGGGGAGTTACGGGAATTCACCGGGAGAAGTAATGGGCCTTATTGGGCCATACGGGAAAAGGAGAGGCAGGCCACGTGAGGAGGCGCGCGCCCCCTTGCCCAAACCGAATTGGACTAGGGGAGGTGGCGCAGCCCCCTCTTTCCTTTCCCTCTCCCTTCCCCCTTTCCTACTCCGTATGGGAGGTGGAATCCTACTAGGACTAAGGAGTCCTAGTAGGACTCCCCACTCTTGGCGCAGCCCCTAGGGCCAGCCTCCTCCCCTCTCCCTCCTTTATATACGGAGGAGGGGCACCCCTTGGAGACACACAATTGTCCCATAGCCGTGTGCGGTGCCCCGATCTCTGTTTTCCACCTCGGTCATATTTTTCGGAGAGCTTAGGCGAAGCCCTGCCGGAATCACTTCACCGTCACCGTCGCCACGCCGTCGTGCTGACGGAACTCATCTACTACCTCGACGTCTTGCTGGATCAAGAAGGCGAGGAACGTCACCGAGCTGCATGTGTGTAGAACTCGGAGGTGCCGTACGTTCGGTACTCGATCGGTGGAGCTCGAAGGATTGTTCGACTACATCAACCGCGTTGTGAGACGCTTCCGCTAACGGTCTACGAGGGTACGTAGACACACTCTCCCCTCTCGTAGCGATGCATCTCCATGGATAGATCTTGCGTGAGCGTAGGAATTTTTTTGAAATTCATGCTCCGTTCCCCAACAGACCCCGCCTGTAAGCGAGCCAAAGCCCGGGCCCGCGCTGCTTAAGTGGACCCGTGTTTTCGGGAATACATTTTCTTGTTGGGACAGCGCACTTTGGAACAGCTTCGGTTGGAAATACGCTTCCCTTTTGTGAAGACGTATTTTCTGGAATGCGCCTTCTCTTTTTCAGCAGCCGGTGCCGAAACAGTTATTTAGCGGGCGTTCACCCGTTAAGAGCAGAAACAAACACTTTTTAGTTGTTTTTCTGCCTAACGAACGAACGGTCGTATCTCCGCGACGGTGACTGCGGATCAGGTGATTCCAAAGCCCACGATCTCAGTTCGTCGAGCCCGTTCCAATGGTATCATCTTCAAAATGTTGTAGCATTCTGAAAATGACCATTTTGCCCCTGCCCTTATTCAGCCCCTTCGGGAGGGAAACGTTTCCGGCAAAATTTTCCGCGAGGGTCTCTGACTTCTTCCCGGTGAATCCTTCATCCCCAGGCAAGCCACAACAGCCACTTGCATGATGGCATTGCAGTAGCCATGGTTTCCACTTGAAGATTTAAATAATTGTTTGCTCATTTAAATGATTTTGTTAATGCTTCGAAGATGCTTGTGAATCCATGCTCATTTCTTATGCCATGTTCATCTAGTAGGTGAAATGATTAATTGCCAATTTTATTATCATCAAGTTTCATTTTTGTAATCATTTCTGATGCAAGTGATAATGATATGCTCAGATGAATAGTTAGGGTTTGTTATGAAAATACTTGTTATATTCATGAACGTCATTATGCCATGCTCATTTGCATCCTGTAGACTAAATGATTTATCATTGTTGATGTAATGATGTTAAATGGTTATGTGGCCCATCCATGGTTACACTGATATCATGCTCATATGCATTGTTATTTCATTATGTTATTATGACTCAGCTCATCACCATTCAAGTTGAACCTGACATTAATCGAACTTGAACAAATCGGTTGGCTGAGTCATGGTGCCACCGAATCGAGCTCACTAGTGCAGCCACACATGCCTGGATGGGGAGGCCCTAATGCAGTCTATTGTCATGCCTCTCACCGGTGCCTCCTACAAGGGAAGGTTATGGGTGCGCGCTACCCTGATAAGGTAGGCGGACATAGCCTTGTGTGCCCGAGTTTTACGGTACCGAGGTCCCCGTTTGGGACGATGTTTTGTTTTGGCCACGACGGTGGCAGCCACAAAGGTGGCGGATGTCACGAGTTGACATCGGGGCCACCCATGACATAGCCCAAAGGGGAGTTTGTCGGAGTGGCCGGGAGAGTGTCATGCAATAGATTGGTTTTGTCGGAATGTCATTGGTCCACCCGAATGGGAGCACGAGGCCATGAGTTCCGTGGTGTGGGTATAGTGTACTGACCTCTGCAGAGTGTATAATCTATCGATAGCCGCGTCCTCGGTCATGGAC
Organism: Elymus sibiricus; assembly: GCA_039707655.1. Classification (NCBI taxonomy): domain Eukaryota; kingdom Viridiplantae; phylum Streptophyta; class Magnoliopsida; order Poales; family Poaceae; genus Elymus; species Elymus sibiricus. Next base: position 200,078,651 of record CM077674.1, on the reverse strand, counting down.
ACAGTTCGTAGTAGGTCACACTATGGGTCAACAGTAATATAAACCTGAATAATAACAACCCGGTTTGATGAGAAAAGAAGTCGGTTAATCTTTATGTGGTCACGAGATGATCACGATGGTATTCTTGATGATGGTTGATCATGAGGTGATCGTGTGATGATCATGATGGTAAGAAAGATTGATATCTATGGTGGTTACGAGTTAACCTCCGAGCAGAGTAAGTGGGTCCATGAGACCTTAAACGTCGACCACCTTTGCATGCTAGTGCTAGTATCATCATGTTCATATCGTGAATTATATGTACATGCCATGCTCATGTTGTTCTAGTAGTAGCGTGTTCATCATTGATGATTAACCTGTAAATGCCATGCTGTTGTTTGTCTTGATTGCTTTGGTTGCTGTGAGCTTGCGAGTACATTCAAAGTACTCACCTGGCGTGTCATGCCAGATTACAGGTCATGCCGTGACTGATTGCTTGTCAAGGATCCCGAGTTTGCGCGCTAGGATGTGTCCCAGCCAGAGTCCCTGCGGAGTGGAGTCCGTCACCGTTGTCGCTGTTCCGCTGCTAGAATTTATTCCGTTTTGAGATGTTCCGCTGCTAGCATAGAACTATCTTAGCAGGCGAAGTGTCGCCGTGCCGATGTAATCCTTTGTAATATCAGACCCTTGTATTCATATCATTTGTAATAAAGAACTGATTTGTTCTATGCTAAGCAGTGCCGTATTCCAGAAGACCTGATCTCTGGGCTGGAATACGGGGTGTTCCGGTTCCTCTGAGCCGGGGTGCCACAACACTTGGTATCAGAGCAGGTCTGGCTGTAGGATGCCCTAGTGAGCGCGAGCATTAGAAACCGGTAGTATAGAGTCTAGTCGGTTTGCTGCCTTTGGTTGTTGCATTAGTTTGCTGCATAGTATACATATAGACTTATTATCTGGTCACTAACGATCTTATCTTGTGAGTGTAGGTGGCACCAGTTTTGATCCACTACCTGCACCCTCCAGCTTTGCATACTTGCTCTTTGGTGTTTGGTGTCATCTCTGTCCCAGCGGAGTGATGCCGAGGTAACTAGTGGTGTCGATCACCTGCAGGATTGACGCATAGGTATCACACCAATATTTTCTCTTCAGCCACACCTATCGTTTCGGTGGTAGACATGTTTCTACCTAGGATCTTGCCATCCAACCCGCCGCTTTGGCAACCCTTACTGGTCTTTGTTATCAGGAAAGGGCAATGCCAGCAGACCCTTCTTTCCACCGCTATCCCTATCACTCATTCCCTGGACGAGTGCGGTTCCCTTCCGTCCGCTTGATGATGATGTGGCCATGACATCCGTGTTCCGCTACATGATCACCGAGTCCGTCCTCACCCCTAAGCCCATCCAGATGCAACCGGGTTAAGCCAGCACTTGGTGTAGCTCTGTTTACACCAACCCCTCCACACGCTGATCCACCTTCGTGCCCACCGCCACAGCATATTAGACCATAGTACAGGAGTCCTCGTGAGATTTGCGTGCTTAAGTAGACATGCATCTTGTTGTGGATAGCAGTAAAATGTGATGTTGCTTGTATGTAATATCGATGCTTTGTGTGTTTTTTTTGAGTCATTTCTTTTGCTTCTTCTTTTGGGCCCTCGGTGTTACCTTATTTTCCCTTACGAAATTTGCTCATCAACCGACACCGGGCTCGAAGAATCAGTGAGGAATTCAATTATTTGGAAGCTCAGCTAAACATTATGGAATTCTCAGCCGACTGCATCATATGGGGAATATCTTGTTTGAATATAAATGATATTCTGGAATGATTATCAGCATCAGGTCTACATCAGGGTGCAACCATCACAGCCGTAATGATTAAACCAGCAAGAAGATAATTTGTGTGCAAGGCCAACCGAATATTTCGAGACAAAGCAGGATTATCAAGGGTATATATGGCATTCAGTCCGCATATCACGGAGAGACGCTTCTGGAGTAAGCAACCCAGTCTTTCTCCGCACGCTACCAGAGAAGGTTACGACGCAAGGTTCCTCAGTCTTCTTCAGTACGATATGTGGATGACTTACAGTGTAAGATACTCAGTCTTCTTCGGTAAGACACCGCAGAAAGCTTCTGGTACAAGTCACCGAATCTTCTCCAGTAAGCAACTAGGAGGAGAAGCTTCTGAAGCACGGTACCCAGTCTTCTTCGGCAAGCTACCCCAGCAAAAGCTTCGAGCATAAGCTATTCAGTCTTCCTCAGCACGTTACTCTCGATGGCTTCCAACGCAAGCTATCCAGTCCTCGTCAGTACGGCACTACAAACAGCCCTCGACATTGGTACAAGATGTTACCCAGTGAGTTGATAATTTGTGGCAGTGCACCTCAAGAATCAGATCCGCAACAAGTTGGTCAGAAATACGAGTTAGTTAGTGTCTGCCTTGGGAATCAAATGCTCAGATACACATGCTTCCATATATATTGTGAGCGTGCTGCCAAGGTCATGCAAGTCACTCGTACGATGATGCAAGCACGATGAAAGTCCAACCACCACATGAGTTATGTAAGAGGAAGAAAGCCAGTTATACACCTAAGTGTGGTGCAAGGACCGACAAGCTATGAAGTAAGACCGCATTGGGACAACAATCTTGGCAGTGGTTATAAAGGCCAGCTTCCTCATGCCCGACAAGGCGATATCGTTAACCCTCGTCACCAGCTTGTATGATTGACCGCAGCAGTGATCTTTATACCAGTAACTGTGAACCTGGTATATGATCCTGCTGAACCCTTGCTTACCTCTTCCTGGTAACCGCACCACGCTTGTGTTCTGAGCTGCTTTCGGCCGTCCAGTGTGGATGCCGCCTTTATATTTCTCTTTTCAACAACTGGTCCGTGTTCTAAGCTGCTTTTCGGCCGTCCCGGACAGCTGTTGAGTTTCTTTTTGTAGCAGTGACCCTATGCTCTGAGCTGTTCTTCGGCCGTCTTAGGGAACTGCTACATTCTTCTTATCAACACTGCCTCATGCTCTGAGCTGCTTTTCAGCCGTCGTGAGCCATGGTTGAGTTATTTCAGTAATGCCCCAGATCTGAGTTGTAAAGACCGTTCTGGTGGCCACTGATTTATTTGCCGATTTCATGCAAAGGTTCGGATGATCATTGCCTATAGTTAAAGCTTGAGAGATGATAAACTTGCCATGTAAACATTGTTGCACTATCATGGGATAAGGCTAAGGTATGATTGCCGGAATATTGCACCTGATAGCACCTATGGTCCCACGAAGAATTAAGGATATATATGACCAAGCTCTTTCGGCAAAGGATTCAGGCAAAATAATGAAGGCGCAAGACCGACAATACAGGGATCTCATATCAGGGTAACTCGCTTGTCCAAATGTATATGCTCAGAACTGTCAGTATGGGATATCCAAGTCTGCCGTGTCAAATCAAAGATGCCTTAGCCAGTTTGACTTCAGCGACCGTGTGAAAGCATCGCACGACCTATGGATATACCGACAAAATGAGTAATCAGAATGCTGAACAACAATCTCGGATCATGTGCTCTCACATATGGCACCCTGTCATGAACAAGGTTCTTCCGCCAGAACCACCGTCAGTCAAGTCCCTAGATGCTATTGCTATAAGGCCGTACTCCTTTATACTGGTGACGACATGCGACAGCCGAATCTTTGGTATGGCTTTGAGACACAGAAGTCGGCCGAGATGATTCAGAACTCCCTACAAGCAGTAAGATCCCGCCAAGAGAATGGTTATGATGCTGAGCATTGTTTTGAACCCGGAGGACATGCATCTTTTTGCGTAACCCGATGCAAGGAGCGAAAGGTTTCGTGTCCACCGAGTAAAATGGTTCACCAGTCCATATAAGTACTATCGGTGTTGAATAGAAGAGTGTGACGTCAACTGGAAATCACTCCCGAACTTATGGAACGATGATATATTCCCGTCATGATAATACATCAGCTAAGCCAGCAGACATAAAAGAATTGGAGTCAGAGTAAGGATGAACATATGAAGAAAGACCTATCAGAATATGGGATACGGTGAAGCAAACCACCCCAGAGCAAGGCAGTCCATCAGATGCAATTCAGAGGGAACATAAAGGAAAAGGATACCCGAGTTGGAAACGGTTTCGTTTAGTCAGAATATTCATATATGTTCCCTGAGCAACCAAATCTCGAGGACGAGATTTTTGTAAGGGGGGTAAGTTTGTAACACGCCAATTTTTGGCCCTTTCTTTTTCTTTTCTTTTTCTTTGGATTCTGGTTTGGTTTTCTTCTGGTTGTGGCTATGTGCTCTGAAAACCTAGGGAGATCATCTCTTCTTCCTCTCCCAAGTGGCTTGCCACTCCCATATCCATCCCAAGACCATTTCATTTCCATCTTAGCCCAACCCCAATATTTATTGGGAATATTCCTTTTTCTATTAAAGGAATAACTCTGTTTGCCCTAGGTTGTGAAGCAACCTATATTTCTGTCATTCCAAAAATTCCCACAAAATTCTCATAAATTATTTGGATCATATCTTCCACTAATATGTCAAAATCCATCCTTCCCTAGTTCAAAAATAATTCAGGAATATTCATTTCCTATTCTGTCCAGTATGGCACTTTGTGAAGGAAGTGCTATTTATCTTTTCTTGATTGCTTTCAAAAATTTTGGGCACTCTTTTATAATCAAATAATTGTCACATGCCAAAATTTAGCCTCATTTGCCTAGTAAATCTTCCTCAGCAAATTTCCAAATTTTCTGACCAGAGAGAAGCTTTGTGAAGGAAGTACTAGCTAGGCTTATCCAAATGAGTTGAAATTTTGGCACCTCATCCATATGATCAAATCATGATTCTCCACCAAATTTAATCTCCATCCAACAATCTATGTGAACACACCATCCAATCTTTGTTTCTGGCCATAATGTCAGTTTGTGAAGCAACTATATTTTGTATTGCTTCATAAAATCTGAAATTAATCCAGGACCTAAATATCCCTATATACTTTGAGCATGCCAAGATTCACATCTTTTTGCCAAGCCATTTTCTCCACAAAATTCCCTCAAGTTTCTGTCTAGAGGAAATCATTGTGAAGGAAGTACCATTTTTATTTATCCAAATGGTATGAAATTTTTGCAGTACTTTCATATGCCCAAATCATCATCCTACACCAAATTTCAGCTCAATCCAATCAGCCATGTGAGTGCAACTTCATGATCTAGTTTCTGGGCCAGATTTTGTAGTTGTAAAGCAACTATGTTAAATCCTGGTCCAAATCTTTTCAAAATCCACAGGATCATAGAACTTCCTACCCTAAACCCCTGTGACATCTTTCTTAGTCCATTGATAAAGTCATTTGACCACATTTTCATGCCCAAGTTTGCTACAACAAACTTCAGATGATACCTCCCATCAGCACACAGTTTCTTTCTTTGATCTATCACTTCAGTGGGGTCCCATTTGGAAAGGACTACACTCTAGACATCTTTTGCCAGGCATACGTGCCCTCCTCTCGCCAATGCATGCGGTGACCACGCGGGTTGGCATGCGTTTGGCGCGCTCTGAGCGTCGGCTAGCTCCGGGCACTGCCCTCCCGGCCGCTCCTGCGCGTCCCACCTTGTCCACCGGGTCGCCCACAGTCCCCCGCGTCCACTCGTGCCCTGGCCTCCTCCTCGTTCCTCCCCGGCGCGCCACGCTGCACCGCGTGCCCGCGGCCGCCGTCGTCTTCCTCCTGTCCTCTTCTTCCTCGAACTCTCTCGAGCACCCCCATGGCCTCTCCGCATCGCGTGAACCCCCCTGGCCCCTCTCCCCCTCCCCGACGGGTGCTCTGCACTCGCCAGTATATCCCCTGAGTGCCCATGGCGGCATTCGGCACGGGCATCTCGCCGCGGCTATATAAGCCCTCCCCGAGGCCCCCCGAGCTCATCAACCTCCTCACCACCCTCCCAGAGCTCGCCCCGACCTCTCCAATGAGCTCGAGGACCTCTCCTCGCCTCCCTCTGCCACCATGGTCACCGCTTCGGTCCGCCTAAATTTGGACAATGACGAGCTCCTCCCGCCCTCATTTCTCCACCAGAGCTCCCTAGTGACCTCCACTAGCCTCTCCAGTGCCCCGCAGCAACTTCCCCACGACCGGAGCATCGTGCCCAACTCCGGCCGAGGCCTCCGTTCACCACGACTTATGCCCCGCCCAACCGCAAGCCCCTCGGCGGTCGTGTCTTGCCTAGACGGGACCGCCTTGGTCCACTGGTCCCGCCGGTAGTCCGGGCGCCGCCAGTGGTTTGCCCGTGCCGCCGGCCATCGTCGCCGGAGCGCTCTGCCTCGCCTGGCCTATGTCCCGATTGAGAGGAGGAAGAAGGAGGTGGGAGGAGAGAGAGAGACCTGGTGGACCCCGCCTGTAAGCGACCGAAAGCCCGGGCCCGCGCTGCTTAAGTGGACGCATGTTTGTGGGAATACGTTTTCTTGTTGGGAAAGCGCACTTTGGAACAGCTTCGGCTGGAAATACGCTTCCCTTCTGTGAAGACATATTTTCTGGAATGCGCCTTCTCTTTTTCAGCAGCCGGCGCTGAAACAGTGATTTAGCGGGCGTTCACCCGTTAAGAGCAGAAACAAACACTTTTTATTTGTTTTTCTGCCTAACGAACGAACGGCCGTATCTCCGCGGCCGTGACTCCGAATCAGGTGATTCCAAAGCCCACGATCTCAGTTCGTCGAGCCCGTTCCGATGGTATCATTTTCACCATGTTCTAACATTCTGAAAATGACCATTTTGCCCCTGCCCTTATTCAGCCCCCTTCGGGAGGGAAACGTTTCCAGCAAAATTTTCCGAGAGGGTCTCGAACTTCTTCCCGGTGAATCCTTCTTCCCCAGGCAAGCCACAACAGCCACTTGCATGATGGCATTGCAGTAGCCATGGTTTCCACTTGAAGATTTCAATAATTGTTTGCTCATTTAAATGATTTTGTTAATGCTTCGAAGATGCTTGTGAATCCATGCTCATTTCTTATGCCATGTTCATCTAGTAGGTGAAATGATTAATTGCCAATGTTATTATTATCATGTTTCATTTTTGTAATCATTTCCGATGCTAGTGATAACGATATGCTCAGATGAATAGTTAGGGTTTGTTATGACAATACTTGTTATATTCATGATCGTCATTATGCCATGCTCATTTGCATCCCGTAGACTAAATGATTTATCATTGTTGATGTAATGATGTTAAATGGTTATGTTGCCCATCCATGGTTACACTGATATCATGCTCATATGCATTGTTATTTCATTATGTTATTATGACTTAGCTCAGCACCATTCAAGTTGAACCTGACATTAATCGAACTTGAACAAATCTGTTGGCGGAGTCATGGTGCCACCGAATCGAGCTCACCAGTGCAGCCACACTTGCCTGGATGGGGAGGCCCTAATGCGGTCTATTGTCATGCCTCTCGCCAGTGCCTCCTACTAGGGAAGGTTATGGGTGCGCGCTACCCTGATCAGGTAGGCGGCCATAGCCTTGTGTGCCCGAGTTTTACGGTACCGAGGTCCCTGTTTGGGACGATGTTTTGTTTTGGCCACAACGGTTGCAGCCACAAAGGTGGCGGATGTCATGAGTTGACATCAGGGCTCCCTTGACATAGCCCAAAGGGGAGTTTGTCGGAGTGGCCGGGAGAGTGTCATGCAATAGATTGGTTTTGTCGGAATGTCATTGGTCCACCCGAATGGGAGCACGAGGCCATGAGTTCCGTGGTGTGGGTATAGTGTACTAACCTCTGCAGAGTGTATAATCTATCGATAGCCGCGTCCACAGTCATGGACACAGTTCGTAGTAGGTCACACTATGGGTCAACAGTATTATTAACCTGAATAATAATAACCCGGTTTGATGAGAAAAGAAGTCGGTTAATCTTTATGTGGTCACGAGATGATCACGATGGTATTCTTGATGATGGTTGATTATGAGGTGATCGTGTGATGATCACGACGGTAAGAAAGATTGATACCTATGGTGATTACGAGTTAACCTCTGAGCAGAGTAAGTGGGTCCATGAGACCTTAAACGTCGACCCCCTTTGGATGCTAGTGCTAGTATCATCATGTTCATATCATGAATTATATGTACATGCCATGCTCATGTTGTTCTATTAGTAGCGTGTTCATCATTGATGATTAACCTGTAAATGCCTTGCTGTTGTTTGTCTTGATTGCTTTGGTTGCTTTGAGCTTGCGAGTACATTCAAAGTACTCACCTGGCGTGTCATGCCAGATTGCAGGTCATGCTATAACTGATTGCTTGCCGAGGATCCCGAGTTTGCGCGCTAGGATGTGTCCCAGCCAGAGTCCCTGCGGAGTGGCGTCCGTCACCGTTGTCGCTGTTCCGCTGCTAGAATTTATTCTGTTTCGAGATGTTGCGGTGCTAGCATAGAACTATCTTACCAGGCAAAGTGTCGCCGTGCCGATGTAATCCTTTGTAATATCAGACCCTTGTACTCGTATCATTTGTAATAAAGAGCTGATTGTTCTATGCTAAGCAGTGCCATATTCCAGAAGACTTGATCTCTGGGCTGGAATACGGGGTGTTCCGGTTCCTCTGGGCCGGGGTGCCACACCCCTCCTATGGCCGAAACTTCCTCGCCGGCCGCCGCTCAAATTAGAGCACCACGGACCCTCCCTCTCCCTGCTACCACCACTAGAGGAACCCCACGAGCCCCTGGAGGTCCCCCACCCATCCCCTTTTCCTCCAGTACCCCGTGGCGCCGTGCACGAACTAGCCCGTGGCCGCCGTCCGCCGCGGCCGAGGCCCTGCTTGCTCTGCTGCTCCCCGGCGAGGGCAAAGCCCACTGGTGGATGCGCCTCCTCGCGCTGGTCACTTCGGTGGCCGGAACTCCGCCGGAGGTGGCCGGAGCCGCTGGGACGAGCGCCAGCGTGCGCTCGGCCTCTCCTCTATTCCCATCATCGTGAGGTGGAAGAAGGAGGTAGGGAGGAGTGAGAGAAGGCGCCGCGGGCCCCACCTGTAAGCCTCTCAGGCGCTGACCAGGCCAGCCCGCTGACGTGGATAAGTGGAGGCATATTTCGGTGTTTACGCTTTCTGTAGTTGAAATCGTATTCGTCTGCGGCTTCGAGCTAGAATACGTTTTCTCTGCAGGAAAGCGTATTCCCAGAAGTGCGCTTTCTCTTTTTCAGCCGCCGGCGCCGAAACCCTTATATTGCGGACGTTCGTCCGTTAGCAACAGAAAAGCACAGTGTTTATTTGTTTTTTAGCCTAACGAACAAACGGCCGTATTTTCACAACCGTAACTCCGATTCAGGTGATTCAAAAGCCCACGTTCTCTATTCGCCGATCCCGTTCTGTTGGTAAAATTTTCATGATGTTTTCACCTTCTGAAAATGAACATTTTGCCCTTGCCCTCTAATCAGCTCCGCCTAGAGAGAAACTTTTCCGGCAATTCTTTCCGTGAGCTTCTCGCACTTCTTCCCGATGAATCCTTCATCCTCAGGCAAGCCACAACAACCACTTGCATAATGGCCTTGCAATAGCCATGGTTTTCACTTGAATGCTTAAATAATTACTTTGAAATTATTTTGTAAATGCTATGTATATGCTTGTGGATTCATGCTCATCCCTATGCCATGTTCATGTGCATCCAGATATTTACTTGTTAGTAGTATTATTCTCATGTTCCATTCTTGTATTCAGTTCATTCCTAGTGATCATGATATGCTCACATGAATAGTTATGGTTTGTTATGCAAATACTTGTGATATTCATGATCATCTTTATGCATGCTCATGTGCATCCCGTAGACTAAATGATTTATTGTTGTTGATGTTATGATAAATGGTTATATTACACATCCATGCTTATGTTGACATCATGCTCATATGCACTATTATTTCATCATGTTATTTTGTTATGGCTCAGCTCATCACCATTCAAGTTGAACCTGACATTAATCAAACTTGAACAAATCTGTTGGCTGAGTCATAGTGCCACCGAATCGAGCTCACCAGTGCAGCCACATTTGCCTTATGGGGGGCCCTAATGCAGTATATTGTCATGCATCTCGCCGGTGCCTCCAACTAGGGAAGGTTATGTGCGCGCGCTACCCTGATCAGGTAGGCGGCCATAATCTTGTGTGCCCAAGTTGTATGGTACCATTGTCCCTGTTTGGGACCGTTTGTTTTGTTTTACCATGACGGTGGCCGGCCACGAGGTGGCAGGATGTCAAGAGTTGGCATCGGGGCCACCCATGACATAGCCCAAAGGGGAGTTTGTCGGAGCGGCCAGGAGAGTGTCATGCAATAGATTGGTTTTGTCGGAATGTCGTTGGTCCACCCGAATTGGAGCACGAGGCCATGAGTTCCGTGGTGTGGGTACAGTGTACTAACCTCTGCAGAGTGTATAATCTATCGATAGCCGCGTCCTCGGTCATCGACATAGTTCGTAGTAGGTCACACTATGGGTCAACAGTAATATTAACCTGAATAATAAACAACCCCGATTCCATGAGAATAGAAGTTGGTTGATCTTTATGTGGTCATGCGATGATCACAGGTAGAGATCAAGCTCCGTGTGGTCATGTGATGATCACGATGGTATAGTTGATACCAAGCTTGGTTGATCCTGAGGTGATCGTGTGATGTTCACGACGGTAAGTTCGTTACATATCGTGGTTACGAGATAACCTCTGAGAAGAGTAAGTTGGTCCCGGGGACCTTAAAAATCGACCCCCTCTCATGCTAGTGCTAGTATCATCATGTTCATATCTCAATTAACATGTACATGTCATGCTCATCTCATACTGTTCTAGTTGTATCATGCTCATCAATTAAGCTATAAATGCCATGCTGTTGGTTGTCTTGATTGCTTTGGTTGCTGTGAGCTTGCGAGTACATTCAAAGTACTCACCTGTCGTGTTATGCCAGATTGCAGGTGATGCCGTCATTGATTGCTTGTCGAGGATCCCGAGTTTGCGCTCTAGGACGTGTCCCAGCCAGTCCCCGCGGAGTGGAGTTCATCACCGTTGTCGCTATTCCGCTGCTAGAAGTTATTCCGCTGTTACGAGTTGTTTCACTGCTAGCATAGAGCTACCTTAGCAAGCGTAGTGTCACCGTGCCGATGTAATCATTTGTGACATCAGACCCTTGTACTCATATTATTTGTAATAAAGAGTTGTTCAGTTCTATGCCAAGTAGTGCCGTATTCCAGAAGACTGGATCTTTGGGCTGGAATACGGGGTGTTCTGGTTCCTCTGAGCCGGGGTGCCACAGAAGGCTACTGCGCTGGAGCTTTGTGAGAGACAATGGTGGGGACCCCTGATCGGGACGCGCCGACAGTGGGTTTTCTCCCTCGTCGACGGCGACCGCGTCTACGCAAAACATCCTCCCCTTCCCCCGGCGGACGGGATCCAGCCGGATATGTGACCAACAGTTTTGAGCGATAGAGTGTGAAGAGAGCAACCCCAGCAAGCAAGCGTGTAGGCTCCTGGACATATTATGTGTATGTATATATAGTGGAGCGATTTCCTTTTTCTCTCCATATCAACATTTTTATATTGTGTACGTGCCATTGAAGAAACAAAACTATATTTAGTACTATAAATAACGCGCCACCACGTCATGGTCGCACTTGGATTCGTTAACGCGTGGTTCCTGACCCTCCATTAAGTGAACAACAACTACACGCATCAAATTATCACGTGGGCTGCCTCTTCGTACAGAAATGAGCTCCAGCGTACAGCACGCCTACATCACCCTATTGTACTTGCTCGTATGTGTTCTCCTTCTCCTTCTCCCTCCTCGTCTCTCCGTTGGTCATACAATAGTACCCAGTCAGCAGGCTATAAGCAGTTCCATGTCATCAAAATCATAGCTGTAAGAGAGAGAAAGAAGGGAAAAGAAGGGAGCGGGTGCTTGAGCTAGCACAGGCTACATCGCAAGAAACAAGACATCAACCCGGCATGCAGCCTCCATGCAGCCATGTGAGCCAGCCCTCCTCTCCTTTCCACCAACCAGCGTGTGTATTCTTCCCTTCTTCCACATGCAAGCATTAACTACTACTAGCTAGTTTACATCCCATCTATTATACTAGCAGGCTATTATGAAGGCTTCAAGTGACATGGCATTGGTATATAGCCAGCAGCAGGCTTTCTTATTAACCATGCTCTCATGGAGTGGCGGGTTGGCGATTTTGCCGTCAATTGGTCGGCTTGCTCACACTTGCTGAGATATGCCAAGAGGAAGCGGTTTCGCCTAGTCGGTTCGATAGAGAGGCGAAGAGGACGAGGGAGTAGCGGATTCAACTTACTGCTGGAAAGGTGCGGCAATGTGATTTGACGGCTCGTTACTGCTGGAAAGCTAGGGACATGTGATTTGACTGCTCATTATAGTCATTATTACTGCGGCACTACGACCAGGGTGAGTCTCCCCTCCATGGTGTACAGGTGCTATTTTTTTATTGATGCCTATGCCTAGCAAAAAAAACTGATGTGACAAGGTAAAGAGAAGAGAGAGGAGTTTGGTGACCCCAGGAAGAACCAATGTGAAGCGCACGGAACTATGCAAAACACTTAAATGAGAGAAGTTTACGCAAACCAAGAGTTTAGTTGTCAAAGAATTAAACAGCTATGCTAATTTTTTTAGTAGACTTTAGCACCCCATCTAAGCACGTAGTAGTACTATGCATAATTTGGTGCATGAAACGTCGATCCAGATGTTGGCTGTCCCACATCCAGCATCATACGTACTAGTTGAGTAGTATTATAGTAGTAGCTAGTACGTACGTAATATCGCCGTTCTCTCTTTTCTACTGTAGTAGTAACTCAGCCGACGCGCTGCGGCGGGGGTGTGTGCCTATGGTCGGTTGCTCAATAGTGGTACCACATGTGAGTGCAAACGCAAGATGACGCCCGTTCCTTTCTGTGAGCGGTGTGCCGGACCGACCGACCGTGTGGGGTGCGACATGAACGCGACGAGCGTGTTGACCTTTTTTCTTTAATTTCAGCCTGTTAGTTTTGCTGCATGGAGCAATCCATCGATACCTACTAGTACAAAAGTATACTTTAAAAGGCGAGGGTGGGGCAGTCTCGCCTGGTCGGTTTGACAGAGGCAAGGAGGATGAGGGAGTAGCGGATTCAACTTACTGCGGGAAAGGTGGGGCTTTATGATTTAATGACTCATTACTGCTGGAAGGTGGGGCCTTGTGATTTGACTGCTCGTTATAGTCATTATTGCTATGAGGGGTAAGTCTCCCCTTCCCTTCCCCACTCTAATCTGGTGCATGACACGTCGACCCGGATGCTGGCTGTCCCACATGTCGGCGAAAGGAAGTATAATTGTTGCCAACGACCTATGAGGATAAAAGAACCGTGCGGTATACTCTAGTTTTCCCCTGGAGTACTTGCCAGATGGAGTAGTGCGAGACACGGTAGCCCAGTGCGATATGGCGGTAAAAAATGATCTAGTTTTCCTGTGATCCCACGGCCCCACTCATCATTAGCATTGTTTTATTTGTGCCTCACAAAGAACGTGACTTTTAGCCGTTTTCGACTCGTATACATTTACCTACAAACGAAATAATATGATGACAATGGCAATGGATAATAATTGTCTTACCGATTCAGGATAATTTAGAAGGACACATGTGGCAACGCCCGAAAGACACAGTGGCAAAAGAAGAAGACACAGGGGCAAAAGAAGAAGCAAGATTACCCGCAAAAAAGAAGAAGAAGGAAGACGCAGACAACAGTTTGGGTCGCTGCTCTCTACTTCATGAAGGGTTGCTGGGCGCGGAGTTCTAACTGCTTCTTCATCGCCTCCATGACCTTCATCTCCTCTCGCCTCTTGTCCGCCATCTTCTTCATTGCTTGCATGGCGCATGATTTCTCGAGGCCAGCGTGCATGATCTCTTTCACGTCCACATGATGTTGCTCGACATCAACCACGCTATATTAATTGACCGTCGATTAAGTGAACGACTCTACACGCGTCAAATTATCACGTGGGGTGCCTCTTTGTACAAAAAAAGTTCCACCGTGTACCCGCGTGTGTGTGCGAGGGAATGGGTGCATGCGTGCACATCTTCTCTGCATGTACTTCACCAGTGTGTGTGTGGGGGAGAGAGAGAGTGGTATACATAGACGTAGAGAGAGATGGTGTGTGTCGGAAAGAGTACCCGCGCGTGTGTGTGAGAGAGGACGAGTGCATGCATGCACCTCTCCTATTTGTGTACGTACTAAACCTAGAGTACAAGTGTATGTGTGTGACATCGACCTATAGAGAGATGGTGTGTGCCAGAAGTCCCGAGAGAGTCGTCAGTGTAGGTGTGTGCACGGGGAGGAGGGAGAGAGATGATACTTATGTGTCAATGCAGTGCGTGTGAAAAAAGATACTAGTCAATAGTTTACCACGAGTCTATTCCTGGCGAACGCCTCAATAACCATAAGATTTGCATCCGACGATGGCAGTTATTGGACGAAAACAGCGGTAAAAAAAAGAAATGCCATGGGAAGGGTCCAGAAGGACCCGGCATTGCAAAAGAGGTGGGCAGTACTACTACGCTTGTCAGTACAAGTGTATGTGAACATGCATTATTCTACTTTGGATCGGTTGCAACGCACGGGCACATTGCTAGTCAGCTTTGAAATTTTCAATCATTCACGTGGGACGTGATATCAGTCATTGATTGCTGTTGATCCAATAGTCTAGGTGGCTGGGATTCGCATCTATAAAAACCTAATTGTACCCTGGTGTGTCTACATTCTTCTGGAACCAGCAGCACGTCACTGTGGTCAATCCACAAAAGAAGCTCGCAACAACACCTCCACATGTGCCACGTGGCCTCATTGGTGCCCCTCACATCATTTTAATCATAATATATTGTCTGAAAAAAAAGACATTTTGTAGTGTGCCATTGGAATTCTAACTAACGTGCTTTGCACATACTGGAAGTACTAGTGCCACATCATCTAAAGCCTTTCTACATGCACATTTCTTATCTCAAATGTGCTCCACCGTGTACCCGCGCGTTTGTAAGTGGGAATGAGTGCGTGCGTGCACCTCTTCTCTTTCGTACACCTAGTCCGTGTGTCTGTGAGAGAGAGAGATGGTGTGTGCAAGAAATCACGGGAGATTCGTGGAATTATGTGTGTGTGTGTGGGGGGGGGGAAATAAAGAGGAGAGTGCGTGTCAATGCAATTTGTGTGAAAGAGAGGCCTATATACATATATGTATGTACATGGGGGTGATATATGAGAAGGGAGGGGAGGGGCAGGGTTGTCTGCGCAAGATATTGATAGAGACAAATAGAGGGAAGAACTCTACGAGCGTACAAGCACTGGGAGAGGGGTGCTGGAAGATGGTGCGAGAGGCTAACTGGACGGAGACTGGAAGGAGTGTACAAGTGCGAGATCGATATTTAAAGAGAGGGGCAAGAACGTGCGCGGTTGCGCGTGTGTGAGAGATGAAGCGGAAGGCATGGATGATGAAAGGGTAGACGATGGATAGACAATGTGTGTGTGGTAGCTAGGCAGTCCTAACTAGAGAGGTAGATTGATCGATGTGTATGTGGGAAAGAGGGCGAGACCTAACTAGATATAGATCCATTGGTTTGTGTGGAAAACAGAAAAATTCCTAGCTATACATATACAGAGAGGAATATCGATCGATACGCGTGCATGTGAGAGATAAAGAAAGCCCGAAGTGACGAAGAGGGGGAGGTGTGCGCGCGTGTGTGTGGGGGGGTGTGCAAGAGTCCTACTAGTTAGAGGTGTTGTACGAGTGTGAGATCGATAATAAGAGATGATGGGCGACAGCGCACTCGCGTGTGTGTGTGGGTGTGTGTGTACGTGTATGCGCGCCTCAAAGTTGGGGCGTGAGGCATGGATGGTGAGAGGGAGAAGGGACTGTGTGTCCATGTGTGTGTAGTAGGGAGACCTGCTAGCTAGAGGGGTATATCGATCGGTGTTTGTGGGAAAGAGAGGGTGATGGAGAGACGTAGCTTGAGAGATCATGGGAGACCGACCTGAAGAAAGAGATTGTGTGTGTGTGTGCGATGGATAATGCCGAGTGGGAATGTGTCTGCATGGATGCACGAGAGAAAGTTAGTGGTGCAACTACAATGAGAAGACGACTGTGTGGGTGTAAAGGACTTGGTGAGATCATAATCAATATAAAAGTGAATTCAAATATTTGAGTAAGAGATCATGATGTTTGAAACCCATGCATGCATGAATTAATATAATTGAGATATGCATGGTGTGGTTTTGAATTGAGCATGTTATACTATATACACATCGAACAAGGTCAAATTGATTTAAATTTGAGATATCGATGGCAGGCATCATTTGGCCACATTGCATCCATGCATTGACACAACGGTTCAAATTGGAGATAATGGGTGCCTTTCGTAGCTAATATCTAAATGTCGTGTTTGTGCGTGCGTGTGTGTGTGCGTGTGTGTGTGTGTGTGTTGTGCGTGTTAATCACATTATACAACATCTAGCTATAGCATACATGCACTATGATTTGATCTCAACATAAAATGGATACACATATTGGAATTCGAGATCATATGTACATGTAGTTCACATTTAAATGGGAATTTACTATTATATTCATGTCATCTGTTGTGAAGATAATATTTAGATGATGGTATAACTAACCTGACAACAATCCCATTCAAATTCGGAAAATGGACTCAATTTTAGTCCATATGGTAGATGGTACAAATTGTTTTTTTTTGTTGTTGAGGGAAGTACGAATTGATTTGGTACCGTACACGGTAACACTATAGGAATCAGGCACTCTGCCATCATGGCAGACGGCAAAGGAATGTTTGGCGGACGGCAAAGCCCTTTGCCGTCAGCCAGCAGACGGCCCCACGTCTGGCTGAATGACCTACGGCATAGGGCTGCTTTGCCGTCTGCTTAAATAAAGCGGACGGCAAAGAAGTTTGCCGTCAGCCGTACTAAGCAAGCAGACGGCAAATCCCTTGGACGGCAGAGGGATAGGGTTAGGCCTGTTAGGTGGCTAACGTCGTACTTTGCCGTCTGCCAGCAGACGGCAAAGGCGCAAAGTTCTTTGCCGTCTACGAGCTGACGTCAGGCGTCAGCTGGGGCCAATGCATGCCCTTTGCCGTCTGCCAGCAGACGGCAAAGCACACCAGCCTTTGCCGTCTGCTAGCAGACGGCAAAGTGCTCAAATAGGCCAGCCCAGGTGCCCCCCAGGTTGCACAGGTAGCTTCCACGTGGCATCTTTGCCGTCCGCTGACAGACGGCAAAGTGCCTGTATTGCCCCTGTTAATTCTGTTTTTCTTAAATTCAATCAATTTCACAGATATATATATATATATATATATATATATATTCATTTGAAAATACTTTCAACAAGCATACATATCCCTGCCATATGGATATGATCATCCAACACATATATATACCAAATCAAAAGTCCATATCCAACATATATATAGCCAACATATCCAACAATTAAGCAAAAAGTCCATATACAATGGTTTCATCCATACATACATATATAGGTAGCAAGTTTCACATTGTTCATCCTACAAAATCAAAACAAAAAGGAAGGACAAGGAGAAGAGTAGACTCCATCAACGCAAGCTTTCGTGATCTGAAGCAAATCTGCAAAATGGGAAAGAAGAAAGTTAGAAGAAGAAGACTAGAAGAAGAAGAAGAAGAAGAAGAAGAAGAAGAAAAAGAAGAAGAAGAAGAATAAGAAGAATTTTTCTTCTCTTTCTTTTTCTCCTCTTTTTTTTCTTCTTCTTATTGCTTACTTGTGTCATTTTAGAGCTAACCTGGGTAAATAGGTCATTTTGGAGCTAAGTAAGGTTATTATGTCATTTTCGAGGAAAATAAGCTAAGTATATGACATTTTGGAGGTAACCAAGGTTATTATGCCATTTTTGACCTAAGTATGCTAAGTATGTCATAAATGAACTAAATAAGCTAAGTATAGGTCAGTATTGAGCTAACCTAGGTAATTATGCCATTTTTGAGCTAACTAAGCATATTAAGTCATTTTGGAGGAAAAAATGCTAAGTGTAGGTCATTTTAGAGCTAACCTAGGTAAATAGGTCATTTTGGAGCTAAACCAAGGTTATTATGCCATTTTTTTTACCTAAGTAAGCTAATTATGTCATAAATGAACTAGCTAAGCTAAGTATAGGTCATTATTGAGCTATCTTAGGTAGTTATGCCATTTTTTTAGCTAACTAAGCATATTAAGTCATTTTGGAGGAAAAATGCTAAGTATAGGTCATTTTAGAGCTATCCTAGGTAAAATAGGTCATTTTGGAGCTAAGTAAGGTTATTATGTCATTTTCGAGGAAAATAAGCTAAGTATATGACATTTTGGAGCTAAACCAAGGTTATTATGCCATTTTTGACCTAAGTAAGCTAATTATGTCATAAATGAACTAATTAAGCTAAGTATAGGTCATTATTGAGCTAACCTAGGTAAAATAGGTCATTTTGGAGCTAAGTAAGGTTATTATGTCATTTTCGAAGAAAATAAGCTAAATATATGACATTTTGGAGCTAAATAGGTCATTTCTTAAGCTAAGTATGCATTTGTTAAGCAAACCACTAGGGAAAACGTACCGTCATCACGGAGGTGAAGGACCGGTCGCGCCAGTGGCAGACGTAGAAGGATCGGTCGATGCTTGTCGGGAGTTACGCTGCACCAAAGATCATTTGCAATGTCTCGTTAGCATGATGCAACTCAAATGTGAAGACTAGTAACTAATGACCATTCAAATGAAACTCACCATGCCCGTCGGAGCAATGACTGGCATCGGCGGAGGGGTCTGACCGTTGCTCTGGCACATGGTCTGCACATTTGGTTTTCACGAGTCAGTCATATTAGTTAGTAATGAAACGAACATTACGTGCATGATTTGGCTAATATGCAGAAGAAACTTACCATGAAGAGCTCGTATAAGGCCCGGTGAGACGCGTCGTTCTGGTTCCTCTCCTCCTCCAACAGCGTAGCAGTCCTCTCCTCCAACTCCCTCTCCCTCTCCGCCGCCTGCCTCTTTGCCTCCGCCAGAAGCTCCTGGGTCTTCGCTCTCTCTTTCTCAACAGCAGCCTGCAACACCACTCCTTGTTAGCATTGTAATCATCGACGGCCGCACACACAATGTAATGGAGGAAAGGTATCTGAGTCTGTATAACTAACCTCGATTTGGAGCTCCATTGGCCGTGGACGAGGCCTTATCTCAGGATCGGAGCTCGTCTGGCGCTTCTTGATCTCCGGGAGAGTGCTAGGACAACGTATCAGTCCATCCCCAATGGCTATCGAGCCATGGGGCCTCCCGCCACCAGATATCATCACCAGCTCTGGATCAAGAGGTTGCCGGCTCGGGTTAAAGTCCTCCCCTTTCCTCGCCTTCCCCTCGTCTCTGTACCTCATGAGCTTGTTGTGGGAGGAGATGTTGGTGAAGCTCTCTGGATGATCAAGGTCAGACTCAGAGAATGCCTTGGCCTTCTTGTACTTTGCAGTATGGGCCATGCCATAGAGGTCGAACACCTCTGGCACCTCCGTCTTGTTGTGTCGCGCCTAAAAGAGAGGACAAAGTATTAGTTAAGGGCTCAAGCTAGCATGAAGAATGAAATTGCATGAATCATGAAGCAAACCACATACCCAGTTATTCCCGTACTCATATAGGTTGGTGCTCCCTTGATGGTGTGGCACACCAAGCATTTTGGCACGCCGCTCCTTGGCATTGTTGTGGACGGCTAGCCATTGGGGAGAGCACCACTCATCCACCAACGCCTCCCAACAGTCCATCCTATCCGCACACCATCTCGGGGGCACCTAAGTTAGTCAATAGAAATTTCAGCGCTACGCCTACGAATCAAATCAAGGAAACTAAGTACAAGGCCTTAAGAATAGGTATTTACCTTCATGTACTTCTCCTTACTCAGAAACTTGCCGCGGCACTTCGTCTTGGACCTCTTAATACCAGTCGAGGCGTAGTAGTCTCGAACAGCCTGCACCCGAGCCTCGTGCCGTAAGTTCTGAAGTAGGCGCCTGCACTCGGCTTCGATAACCATAGCCGCGGCCTCCTCCTCTCCCTCAAGACACCTGTAGAAGGTCTGCAATCAAACAAGACAACACTGATTAGTACAATAACTCAGTACTGTTGATTTTTAATTCTGTAAAGGAGAAATTACCCAAAACGTCTGGATCACCATCTCGGCCCTCGTGCGGCACAAGACACCGTCGATCCTCTCCTACGGCGGGGCCGGGGCAGCCAAGTACAGCTCCCAGCTCAGTCCGAGCTATCGAACCTGACCCTCACCGGGCAACGTGACCCACCCCGAGAAGTTCTGCCAGCAAAGCACACCAAGGACGAAGTTGGGCTTGCGGATACCAGGGCCGTGTATCCAACCCCTGCAGTATGACAATGCCAACGCATTAGATTTTGAAGAAACGTGAAGGCAAAAGGTTAAAAAAGAGTAAATGCACTTACTTATCCCCATTAGGCGCAATCAACCACCTCTACTCGCGGGTCGCCGACACGGTGGAGGAGAGCCGGCGCGGTGGTGGAGGAGGGCCGGTGCAGGGGGAGGAAGGCCGCGGGGAGGGGGGCTGCGCCGCGGCCTGCTCCGGCGGTGGGGCATCGCGGGGAGGCGCCGCGGCTCCGAGGTCGTCAGGGGAGGGGAGGGCACAGGGGCCGGGGAGCGGGGCGGTGGGTGAGGTTGTCGGGGGAGGGGCGGCGGGTGAGGTCGTCGGGGAAGGGGCGGCGGGTGAGGTCGTCGGGGGAGGGGCGGCGGGTGAGGTCGTCGGGGGAGATCGTCGGGGGAGGAGCGGCGGCGGGTGAGGTCGTGAGGGGAGAGAGAGAGAGGAACAGAGAGAGAGAGGGGGTGGGGCCGGGGGGTGCACGACCGTTAGTTAGGCAAACCTCTTTGCAGTCTGCTAGCGGACTTCTTTGCCGTCCGCTAGCAGACGGCAAAGAGGGGGTGGGGCCGGGGGGGGGCACGGCCGTTAGTTAGGCAAATTCTTTGCCGTCCGCTAGGGGACGGCAAAGACAAGAAAGCGGACGGCAAAGATTTGGCGGACGGCATCCAGGCCATCCATTTGACCTAGCCAGCTCCATGCCTCAGTGGGGCCCAGCTGGTCTCTTTGCCGTCTGCCTTTGGGCCCTTTGCCGTCTGCTGGCCGACGGCAAAGAAATGGCAGACGGCAAAATGTATCTTTGCCATCAGCCAGTTCTTTGCCGTCTGTTTTTTGAAAGCGGATGGCAAAGACCTTCTTTGCCGTCCGCTAGCAGACGGCAAGGCACTGGCTGACGGCAAATTCCCTAATTCCAGTAGTGTAAGCTTGTTCTCCCGAATTTTTAAGTTGTTCGTTGTTGTTTTTGAATGGAATTTGTAGTAATTCATATAGTAAAACGGGACATGACTCTCTCTTGTGTGGTGCGATTTTTTTTGTACACGTTAAGCTTGTTCTCCCGAAATTTGAAGCCGGACCTTGTTATCCCGAAATTTCAAGCTTTCTCTTTGTCTCTTGTGCTGCGAAACTCCCGCCCCTTCAACCCGCGTCTTCTTATCCTGAAATTTCAACGCGCGCAAAAACTCCCCCCTCCTCCAAAATCGGTCGTGCCACCCTGACACGCGAAATCCCCCTTCTGTCCCTCAGCCGAAAATACCGCCTCGACGTCCCATGGTCCAAACGGGTAAGGGTACTCTCGTAACTTACCCCACATTTTGGACAAGCGCATCCCTAAGCCATGGCTCCCCCCTCCCACCCCCTCCGCCCCCCATTCGTACACCAAGGCCGCCAAAACCCATGAAACTCCACGCTCCTCCGTCCACCACCCGACTGCTGCCCAGCCGAAGCCTCTTCCCCAACGATATCGTCCGCCACAATAGCTCGACATCCCTCATCCACCGCACCAGATGAGGATCCATCATCGATCTCATCGTCCTGCAGGTTCAACCGCCCCGTCCTCCACCTCCAAGGAGTTGCCCCGACGTTCGCCTCGTCTATCGGGGCACCTCCATTCCCACAACGCCGTCTTCACCTACACCACCGCAACCGCAGCACCATCACCAATTCCTCGGATGAAGCTGAGGCCTAATCAGTGCCACCAAAGAGGTTCTACACTAATCGTTGCATTTTCTCCATTATTTGATCCCACGGTGATGCCGCTGCTCGATCCTGAGCCGCCATGGCGCGGCTCCATCGACGGCGGCATTACCGACCACTTCCTCCATGGCGTCTCTCCGCCATGGCATTGCTCCCAAGGCGGCGACGTCCACATCAGCAGGAGCTACTTCTGCTGCTGCTCTGGCTGTCTCTGGCCGTGCTGCTGCTGCTCCGGCTCTTGCTCGCGCTGCTGCTCTGCTCTTACTCTTGCTCGCACTGCTGCTCTACTCTTGCTCGCACTGCTACTGCACGAGCAGCAGCTCCGGCACTCGCTCGCGCTCCTGCTGCTGCTAAGGCTCTCACACGCGCTGATGCTCTGGGGGCTGCTACTGCTGCACGACCAGCTGCCCCGGCTGCTCTCTGGTAGTACGTTCCCCGCTAGAGCGGCTGCTGATTTAGATCACTGCTTCTCTGCCACTAGTGCTCGAGCGGCCAAAACTACTAGTGCATTGCTTCTCTGCTACTACTGCGTTTAGTTCCGACAGTAAAATTCAGTTTCGGCAGCAAAATTCAGTTTTGAGAGTACATTTCAGTTTCGACAGTAAAATTTAGTTTCGACAGTTCAATTCAGTTTCGATAGTTAAGTTCAGAGACGAGCGGCTGATGTATTTTACATCTAGCACTTTTTGGTGATGTATTTTACATCATCTATTGGATATGGCATTAGAATCCCACTTCAGGTTAACGCTGTCTCTCTTGTCCTGCTTTAGCCTCGCCGCCGTACACCTCACTGGAGCTGCTCCAACGACAAAACCGTCCATCACAGCGGAGCAGTACCCTCGGCTCCATCTCCAGACACCTAAGATCTTCCCCTCCTCCGACAGCCACATCAGCCGCAGCATCCTCAGCGACCAACCCAATGATGCTGAGATCGACATGGCTTCGCCAAAGAGGTTGTACACTTGTTGCATCGCATTTTTACTCTACATGTAATATATATTGTCCACTGAGCACACATAGTAATGAGAAATACGAATAGTTTCTCCTATACGACAAGCAGTGAGGTACTAGGCAAGTTAGCTATTCGTGATGGACTCTCACGAAAGCCATCGTTATTTATTTCTGCGTGTCGGAGCTGTGCATGTGTAGATGGGCCTGAGAGTTGAGCTAGTAGGGCAGTGGGCTGGGTCCAGATGTCTACTACACAACTTGTTCTTGTAGACTCATGTTGGGCCTCCAAGCGCAGAGGTTTGTAGGACAGTAGCAATTTTCCCTCAAGTGGATGACCTAAGGTTTATCAATCCGTGGGAGGCGTAGGATGAAGATGGTCTCTCTCAAACAACCCTGCAACCAAATAACAAAGAGTCTCTTGTGTCCCCAACACACCCAATACAATGGTAAATTGTATAGGTGCACTAGTTCGGCGAAGAGATGGTGATACAAGTGTAGTATGGATAGTAGATATAGGTTTTTGTAGTGCGAACAATAAAAAACAGCAACGTAGCAAGTAACAAAAGTGAGCATAAACGGTATTGCAATGCTTAGAAACAAGGCCTAGGGTTCATACTTTCGCTAGTGCAATCTCTCAACAATGCTAATATAATTGGATCATATAATCATCCCTCAACGTGCGATAAAGAATCACTCCAAAGTTCCTATTAGCAGAGAACATAAGATAGAAATTGTTTGTAGGGTACGAAACCACCTCAAAGTTATCCTTTCCGATCGATCTATTGGGCTATTCCTATAAGTGTCACAAATAGCCCTGGAGTTCGTACTAAAATAACACCATATGATACACATCAACCAACTCTAATGTCACCTAGATACTCCAATGTCACCATAAGTATCCATGAGTTGATTATACGATATGCATCAAACAACTTCATAATCATAATATTCAATCCACACAAAGAACTCCAAGGAGCACCCCAAAGTTTCTATCGAAGAAAAGATAATGAAAACATGCATCAACCCCTATGCATAGATTACCCCAATGTCACCACGGGAATCCGTGAGTTGAGTACCAAAACATATATCAAGTGAATCAATATAATACCCCATTGTCACCACATGTATTCATATGCAAGACATACATCAAGTGTTCTCAAATCTGAAATATTCAATCCAACAATAACGACACCTCAAAGGGAAAAGATTCGATTCATCACAACAAGAATAGAGACGGAAGAAACACTAGATGATCCAAATATATTAACAAAGCTCGCGATACATCAAGATCATGTCAAATCAAGAACACGAGAGAGAGAGAGAGATCAAACACATAGCTACTGGTACAAACCCTCAGCCCCGAGGGTGAACTACTCCCTCCTCATCATGGAGACCACCGGGATGATGAAGATGGCCTCTGGTGATGATTCCCCCCTCCGGCAGGGTGCCGAAAAAGGGCTGTAGATGAGATCGTGGAGGTACAGAGGCTTGCGGCGGCGTAAAAACTCATCTAGGTTAACTTTCGGGGGTTTCTGAATATATATGATTTTTCAGCGTTGGAATCACACGAAGAGGGGCCATAGGGGGCCCACGAGGCACCAGGGCGCGCCTGGGTGGGGGGGGGGGGGGGCAGGCGCGCCCAGGTGGCTCGTGGAGCCCCTGTGGCTCTTCTGCTGCTCCTTCGAAGCTTCTTGGGTCTGTTTCCTTCCAGAAAAAATCATCAAAAAGTTTCGCTGCATTTGGACTTCGTTTGATATGGATTTTCTGGAAAACCAAAAACAAGCAGAAAATAGCAACTGGCACTGGGCACTAGGTCATTATGTTAGTCCATAAAAATCATATAAAAGTCATATAAAAGTGCACGAAAATCATACAAAACTATAATAAACATGGCATGAATACTTCATAAATTATAGATACGTTGGAGACGTATCAGCATCCCCAAGCTTAATTCCTGCTCGTCCTCGAGTAGGTAAATGATAAAAGAAATAATTTATGAAGTGTGAATGCTAGCATAGTGCATAAGTTTGATCAATAATAATTGCATTCACTTTTCCTAGCATCATAACAGCAACTCTTTCTCATAAAACTCATCATGATAAAGTAGCAATCAATTCACATGTTATGGTTCAAACAATGCAATCTCTTGAAACTTAACAAGCTATGTTCTTAGTCACCAAACAATTGCAATTCAACTTAATTTCAACAAATTAAAGTCTAAGTAAGAGCTCCACATACTCAATTATCATATAGTCTTCTATGATTGCTAGTACTCAAAGCATATTTTTAGAACAAATGGCATCCATCGAACACAAAGAAAGATAGGGGCTTAGTGTTTCGCCTCCCAACTTATTTATCATAGAGATAATTGTCAACAATAATAATTCATGATCAAATATATTTGACTGGCCATATGTGCCTGGATCTTTCCCCACCACATGATGCTTGCCAACTAGAGAATAATTGAGGTTGAAATGAGAATGAATATTTATTGACTCTTGCATAAAGGTAAATTCATAAAAGTGAATGCATAAAAGTAAAAGATAGGCCCTTCGCAGAGGGAAGCAGAGGTTGTCATGTGCTTTTTATTTTTGGATGCACAAGCCCTTAATGCAAAGGAACGTCACGTTATATTGCCCCTTGTGATAGCAACCTTTATTATGCAGTCCGTCGCTTTTATTTCTTTACCATCACAAGTTCGTACAACGCTTATTTTCCCTTACAATAAAAGATCATACATATTTAGGAGCAATTTTTATTGCTTTTTGCACCGATGACAACTTACTTGAAGGATCTTATTCAATCCATAGGTATGTATGGTGGACACTCATGGCAAGAAACTGGGTTTAAGGGTTTTTGGATGCACAAGTAGTATCTCTACTTAGTACGAATTTTTGGCTAGCAAAAGATCCTAAGCAAGCACCACATGTTGGAGGATCCATAACAATATAACTTCTATGCAAATATACCCAAACATAACTCATTACATTGTCTTCCTTGTCCAACTTCAACTAATTTGCTCAAGTTTGAAAATAATTAATGGGTATTCACAGTCATAAAAGATGTCCAAGATAATATATTTATATGTGAAAGTTCTCTTCCTTATACTAATCATTCATGAATTGCTTGTATGACCAATATTGTGATTGTCAAGCTTCAATAGATTTCACTTTCTAAACCAAATGTGAAGCTACTACTAGACATGATACAAGCATATGAAGCACATATAATTTCAACTTTATGATATTCAATTCTTTCACAATTTACTCATAGGTTATAAGTGAAGCACAAGAGTAAATGACAAACTACTCCAAAAAGATACAAGTGAAGATCAAATGAGTAGTTAAGTAAATAGGTAGCTATGTGAGGACTCTCTCTCATTTAAAAATTTCAGATCTTATTATTTTATTCAAACAGCAAGAAAAACAAAATAAAATGACATTCCAAGAATCGCACATATCATGTGAAGAAGCAAAAACTTAGGCTCAACCAAAACTGACCGATAATTGTTGATGAAGAAAGGTGGGATGCCTACCGGGGCAAACCCAAGCTTAGATGCTTGAGACTTCTTGAAATATTTATTTGGGATGCCTTGGGCATCCCCAAGCTCGAGCTCTTGTGTCTCCTTAATTCCTCTCATATCATGGCTTCCACTACTGGAATTAGCAACTTTGCCGTCTGCCATGGCTGACGGCAAAGGCATGCATTGCAGACGGCAAAGGTCTTTGCCGTCAGCCAGCAGACGGCACCACATCCGGCTGAACAAGCTCCGGTAAAGGCCACTTTGCCGTCTACTGGCCGACGGCAAAGACCTTTGCATCTTTGCCGTCAGCCAGCAGACGGCAAAGGGCATGGACGGCACACGTGGCAGCTTAGGTCCGTTAAGGGGTTAACGGCGTGCTTTGCCGTCTGCTGGCTGACGGCAAAGATGCAAAGGTCTTTGCCGTCAGCCAGCAGATGGCAAAGCTGCCAAATAGGCCAGCCCAGTGCACCCCAGGTTGCACAGGTAGCTGCCACGTGGCATCTTTGCCGTCTGCTGGCTGATGGCAAAGAGCCTATACAGCCCCTGTTTTTTCTGTTTTTTCTTAAATTCATTCAATTTCACAGAATTTCACACACATATATATATATATACACATTTGAAAATACTTTCAACAAGCATAACAACACATATACATACCAAATCATATCCCTGCCATATGGATATGATCATCCAACACATATACATACCAAATGAAAAGTCCATACGCAACATATATAGCTAGCCAACATATCCAACAACAAGCATACAATGGTTTCATCCATACATACATATATAGGTAGCAAGTTTCACATTGTTCATCCTACAAAATCAAAACAAAAAGGAAGCACAAGAAGAAGAGTAGACTCCATCAACGCAAGCTTCGTCATCGAAAGCAAATCTGCAAATTGGGAAAGAAGAAAGTTAGAAGAAGAAGAAGAAGAAGAAGAAGACTAGAAGAAGAAGACTAGCTAGAAGAAGAAGAAGAAGAAGAAGAAGAAGAAGAAGACTAGAAGAAGAAGAAGAAGAAGAAGAAGAAGAATTTTTCTTCTCTTTCTTTTTATCCTCTCCTCTTCTTTATCTTCTTCTTTTAACTAAGGTAGGTAAAAATGCCATTTTTTAGCTAAGCTAGGAAAAAATGCTAAGTGTAGGTCATTTTAGAGCTAAGCTAGGTAAATAGGTCATTTTGGAGCTTAGTAAGGTTATTATGTCATTTTCGAGGATGATGCCATTTTTGAGCCAACTTACGTAAGTATAGCTCATTTTTTTATCTAACTTAGGTAATTATGCCATTTAGGAGGAAAATAAGCTAAGTATGCATTTGTTAAGCAAAACACTAGAGAAAACGTACCCTCATCACAACAAATGCGATGAAGATCGCAACTAAGGTAATAATTGATCCAACGGCATAATGATACCAAGCCTCATTATCAATGGCATATTTTCTAATCTTCTTAATCTTCAAGCGCATTGCATCCATCTTCAAGCGCATTGCATTCATCTTCATCTTGTGATCATCGACGACATCGGCAACATACAACTCCAATGTCATCTTCTCTTTTTCAATTCTTTTAATTTTTTCTTTCAAATACTCATTTTCTTTTTCAACTAAATTTAACTTCTCGACAAGAGGGTCGGTTGCAAATTCCGGTTCACATACCTCCTAGATTAAAATATCTCTATGTCAACTTGATGGCCATAATTGTCATAAATGCGAAATGCAACAAATAGTTATAAAAGAGAATTTACCACATCCGAATCATAAAGCGGGCGAGGGCCGACGGGGACGGATAACAAGACCATGGCACTATGTATAAGAAACAATCATACAAAGTAAGAAAATTATACAAGTAACTATATAAATCATACAATCATACAAGAAAATGGCAAGTGTAGGTCATTTTAGAGATATCCTAGTTAAAATCGGTCATTTTGGAGGTAGGTAAGGTTATTTTGTCATTTTGGAGGAAAATAAGCTAAGTGAATGTCATTTTGGAGCTAAACCAAGGTTATCATGCCATTTTTTACCTAAGTATGCTAAGTATGTCATAAATGAACTAAAGAAGCTAAGTATAGGTCATTTTGGAGCTATCCTAGGTAGTTATGCCATTTTTTAGCTAACTAAGCATATTAAGTCATTTAGGAGGAAAAATGCTAAGTATAGGTCATTTTATAGCTATCCTAGGTAAAGTATGTCAGTTTGGAGCTAAGTAAGGTTATTATGTCATTTTCGAGGAAAATAAGCTAAGTCAATGTCATTTTGTTGAATACCTAATAACATGAACTAATTAATAATATATATGTATATAATAATAATTGAATACCTGACATTACTAATATTAATCTTCATCGTCTATATATGCTCCGGGATCAATAAATGCAGAATCATCATCACTATCAGTAATGACGTGCTCATCAGCATCATCAATAAATGCATCAACATGTGGAAGGCCTCCTTTATGTAATCGGTCAAGCATTGACAGGTCATCCGCAGCAGTAACCTCTTCTTCTTCCGTCTCTTCTTGTTCCGGCTCAGGGGTGAAGTCGGATTCACTGTCGCTGTCTACCTCAATGTTCTGGGGTGAAGTAGAGCGGTTCTTGAAACGTTTTTTGGAAACACGTGTTTCTTGGAAGAATTCTCCTTCATATGTGTCTGGGTTAATGTGAGGGTCATAATCATCTTCATTGAGGGGAGGTGGTCTAAAATGTGGCGGCACATCATAAACGACATCCCAACCATTCAGATTTGGATCAGTTTGGCAGGCCCACGATAGATAGAAAACTTGGGTCGCCTGTTGAGCCGTAATATAGACATCGGGATCATCTAAATGGGTGCTTTGTTTGATTTCGACTAGCCCTATATGTTCATGAGTCCTTCTAGTCTCCTTCGGCTGGAACCAATAACATTTGAAGACTACGACGTTTGGTGGGTTTTCACCAAAGAATGTAAGTTCATAAATTGCTTCAACTCTTCCATAATACTCGACCCCTCCTTCGCCGACAGCGGAGACACAACAATTTGTAGACTTTCGGTCAGCCATAGATAGCTCTTTGCCAAAAGTACGAAAGCGATACTCGTTGATGTCGTATTTGTCAAATGAACGGACCTTATAGTCAAAACCATTAGCGACTTGTCTCAATTCGGAGTCCATAGACTCTGCATTAGCCTACAAGTTTAATACGAAAGGATTGTTGCATTAGCCGCAAACTAGACGAAGAAATGAAATGGTCTAATGGAAATTACCGTTTGTTTGAACCAAGAGATGAAACCGGGATAGCCTCCTCCATGCTTTGCCCGAAGCTCATACTCTTCGATGGAATCCTTTTGGATCACCGCTCCATCCGAGCATTTGGCGACGTATCGACTGTATCACATATCCAGGAATAAGAGCATTTCAAAGGAATTAGAAGTTGCGAAACAATGTACCGAGAACTTACTCGATGTACGGCCGCACTTCTGTTAGGTTGTTGAAGATATACAACGAAATGGTCCGCCATTCTTCGACATCCAACGCTATTGCTTTCGAAGCACCGGCTGGTGCGAGCTTCCCTTTGAATAGGCTGAGGTTGGATCGACCTTTTTCACGGTCGCCATCATTGTACCGAGGCTTCGGATTATGCAAATGACGATTCTTGGCTTCGTAGTGTGCTGTCATGAAGTTTGCGGCCTCCTCAGTAATGAATGCCTCGGCCATCGATGCTTCAATTCTACGTTTATTTTTACATTTTGCTCGAAGCGTCTTCTGCATCCTCTTAGTTGCGAAGCACCAACGATTTTGCACGGCCCCCCCCAATCTTGCCTCGGTCGGGAGATGCAAAATCAAATGCTGCATTGGATTAAAGAATCCCGGTGGAAAGATCTTTTCTAACTTGCAGATCAACTCCGGTGCCAACTCTTCCAGTTCGTCTAGCACGTCAGGCGATAGTTCTTTCGCACAAAGAGCACGGAAGAAATAGCTCAGCTCTGCCAGTACTAGCCATTCATCCTCAGGGATAAAGCCACGCAACATCACCGGCATTACCCGCTCAAGCCATATGTGCCAATCATGACTCTTCATACCAAATATTTTCAATTTGTCAAGACTCGCTCCCCTCTTTAGATTCGCTGCATACCCATCGGGGAACATCAACTGCATTTTCACCCACAAGATCATTTCCCTCATAGCAGGCCTTCCAAGATTGAACCATGCCTTTGGCTTCCTCCAGTTCTTCTTTCCTTTCGGTTGTCGCATGTTTTGTAACGGTCTATCACATAGAGCCTCTTGATCGACTCTAGCCTTAGGGTTATCCTTTGACTTCCCCTCTATGCCGAACAATGTACCAAAAAGGGCCTCGGCGATATTCTTTTCAGTGTGCATCACGTCGATGTTGTGTGGGCAAATGAGGTCTTTAAAGTAAGGCAGATCCCACAAGCATATCTTGTGAGTCCAGGCGTGGTCCGAATTATACCCTTTGAAATATCCTGGACGCTCTGGATTAGGCTCGAGAGCGTTTAACTGATCCAGGGCCTGTTGGCCTGTCAATGCAGGTGGTGCAGAGTTTTTGACAACTCTACCTTTCATGAAATTTTTCTTGTCTTTTCTGAACTTATGGCCAGGATCCAGGAACTGTCTATGCAAGTCGAAGCAAGAATACTTGCGACCCGCCTGCAGCCAACGGAACTGAAGAGCTGCCTTGCATGTGGGGCACGGGAACCTTCCATGCACACACCAGCCAACGAATAGCGCATACGCCGGCAAGTCATGCGTCGAGTACATGTACCACACATGCATTTTGAAGTTTTGTTTTGTAGCGGCGTCATATGTCTTGATCCCATTATCCCAAGCTTCTTGCAATTCATCCTTAAGCGGCTGCATGTACACATTCATATTCTTCCCCGGATAGTTGGGCCCTGGAATTATCAACGTCAAGAAAATGTTCTTTCTTTTCATAATCTCTCCGGGGGGAGATTGAGTGGAATGACAAATACAGGCCAGCAACTGTATTGGGTTGCCATCATACCAAACACTTGGAACCCATCCGTGCTGATGGCGACTCGAGGATGCCTTGGATCTGCCGCTTTGTCCTTATGTAAAGCATCGAAGTGCTTCCACGCAAAAGCGTCTGAAGTGTGTCCCAACATCGGATTCCCATCTGCATCTAGTTCGGTTCTTTTGCCCAATTTATGCCACGTCATCTGTCTGGCCGTCTCTTCGACCATGAAAAGACGTTGAAGTCTTGGTATGATTGGCATATACCGAAGAACATTAACTGGGATTTTGGTCTGACTCTTCTCACCCATACCGTTGTCTACCACAACATACCTGGAAGACTTGCAAATGGGACAATAGTTGAAGCCCGCTTACTCAAGCCTAAATAAGGCACATCCATTCTCACAGGCATCTATCTTCTCATAGGGCATCTTAAGCGCACGTAGGATTTTGTCCGACTGGTACAGGTTTGCTTGCAATACATGGCCTTTGGGTAGAAAGCATCCAAATATCGTCATCATCACGTCATAGCATTCTCTGCCCAGGTTGAACTGAGCCTTCAGAGCCATTACTTGCGCGATGGCATCCAGCTGACAAAGCTCAGTGTGCTCGTGGAGAGGACGTTTTGAAGACTCCAACATTTCATAGAAGGCCTTTGCAGATTCCTCCATCTCATCGTCCGAATCCCGAGCATCATCAAAGTCTTGCACCATGTCTTCGATCCCGGTACCATGCTCATCGGTGCGACAACGAACCACCTCAGCTCTGGCACGTTGGGCAGACTCACCATGAAATGTCCAGACCATATAATTAGGCGTAAAACCCCACTTCTGCAGGTGTTTCATCATTTCAAACTCTGACCTCTTATGATAGTTGTCGCAATCGGCACAGGGGCACCAGGTTATTTTCTGTCCATTTGCAAATGCGGCTGTCACAAACCCCTTGGTTTTTGTTATCCATTCATGGGTCATGTATTTCTGACTAGTGTGACCGGTGTACATCCACGCACGATCACTCATCTTGCCTAGCTACTGGACACACAAGAAATATATACATAATTCAGCAAACCATATTCATCAGTTAATAGAGTTTGTCAGTTTTATTACGTCCATGCAACCTAGACGCTAGTAGGTAAAGATAGGTCCTAATCCCACCCGAGTATGTGTAGATTGGGTTCGTTTTCCCATGCTCTGCTTCGGATCCGACGCAAAATTTCGGCAGCACCTCCCCGTTGTTCTCCTGATACACGTCTCAGCAATAAGCAGAGAGGATGTGTACCCGGAGAACAACAGGGAGGCACTGACGAAATTCTGCATCGGATCCGGAGCAGAGCATATGGGAAAACGAACCCAATCTACACATACTCGGTCTGTCCATGGATAACGTTGGACAATTCGAAAGAATCACGGTTATAAATATGCTAATGCATGCATATTTATAGATGTAACCCTTTCGAACGGGAGACACATAGTGGTCACGCATACTGATGATTGAAGACACCTATAGCTAGCAAGTTTCATCGGCACGAAGACCAGAACAGAGCAAATGAAGGGGGAGGAGGAGATGTCATTTGTGCTCACCCACGAACGCAGGGGCGGAGCTCGTCGAACACTAGACCCTCGCACCGACGAAAAAACTGCACATTTTAATCGAAAGATGAGTAACATAGCAATATTGTTTTTTCCGTCAACCTAACTAAATATTTATAACAGGACGAGCGGACAAATTCGCATAGGTGTTCGACCGCCATCGCCCCCGAGAACTGTTGCTGCGGGACGCCGGACGCCGGCGTCACTTGTGGGACTTGGATGTAGTGTTCGACACCGACGGCCACATGTATCTCGCACCGACGATACTTGCTATTTAGGGTTCCATCGACGTCGAGGAACCCCCTAACCCGCTCGTCCCCGGGCTCCCTCTGGTATGGCGACGCACGGTCGATGGGTCAGCACTCGGACCGGGGGATTCTCGGCATGGGCGACGGCGTCGGGACCGGCGGGACCCACTGGCTCCACCATCTCTCCCCTCGGCGACCGGCGATCCACGACCCTCTTCCTTTTTTCCTTTTTCCTCTTCTTCTACTTATTGTTCTTTTTTTCAACTTTCTTCTTCTTCTAATTATCTAAACCTAAACCTAGCACTAACCTAATCCTACCACTAACCTAAACCTATTAATAACACCTAAACCTAAACAGCAAATAACAGTAGAAAAAAACAAAAAAAAGTTCACCTTGGCTCCGGCGGTGGTGGAGGAGGTGGCGGGGCGCCAGGGCGGTGGGGCGCCGCCGGGGCGGCGGGGCGGGGCGCCGGGGGCGGGGCGTCGCCGGGGCAGCGGGGCGGGGTGCCGGGGCGGGGCGTCGCCGGGGGTCCGGGCGGGGGCAGCTCGGGCCCGGGGGCGGCGGCGCGAGTGAGGTGAGGGCCGGGAGAGAGAGAGAGGGGTGGGGCGCGGGTGAGGTGAGGGCCGGGAGAGAGAGAGAGAGAGAGGGGTGGCGGCGCGGGTGAGGTGAGGGCCGGGAGAGAGAGAGATCTAGAGGGGAGAGAGAGAGGGGTGGGGCGCGGGCGCCGGCCCCTTTTCAGTTAGGTCACAGCTCTTTGCCGTGTGCTAGCAGACGGCAAAGAGCCTAGCTAGTGGGGTGGGGCCGGGGGGAAACGGCCGTTAAAACGGCCACTTTCTTTGCCGTCCGCCAGCAGACAGCAAAGAAAGTGGCCGTTAGGTCGTTCTCGTTAGTGGGCCACCCACCCTCTTTGCCGTCTGCTAGCAGACGGCAAAGCTTCTATGCCGTCAGCTAGCAGACGGCAAAGAGAAGGCTGACGGCAAACACCTTCTTTGCCGTCAGCTAGTTCTTTGCCGTGTGTTTTCTGGAAACGGATGGCAAAGAGCTTCTTTGCCGTCCGCCAGCTAACGGCAAAGAACTGGCAGACGGCAAATTTGCTGATTCCAGTAGTGTTCTCCTAAATCTTAAAAACTTCATCCACACAAAACTCAACAAGAACTCGTGAGATAAGTTAGTATAAATCAACTCAAAACCCTAACATTCTCTACTGTAGCAAATCACAAAAATTATAATTAAACATTGCATACTAAATGCCTCTTCATATTTAATACTCCTATTCACAAATAGAAACATTAAACACGCAAACATATGCAAACAATGCAACTATAACAGCAATCTGCCAAACAGAACAATCTGTAAAGGATGAATAAGAATCCATACTTCCCTAACTCCAAAAATTCTGAAAAATTACCACGTGACAGAGAACTCATGCATGATTACTGTGTAAAAATTTCAGATTTTTATCATGTTCTGACTATTCAGGAATATTCTGGACATAACAGAAAACGTTCTGTTTTTAAACAGCAACACATGAACTTGCAAACTGGGCATGGTTAAGGCTATAATTGGCATTTTATTGAACTAAAAGATACAAAACATGATTGTTGATAACAGCAAGCAATTATAAACAGAAGAAAATGATGCTCCAAGCAAAACTCATATTATGTGATGAATAAAAATATAGCTCCGAGTGAGGTTACCGATAGTGTTGAAGACGAAAAAGGGGATGCCTTCCGGGGCATCCCCAAGCTTAGTTGCTTGTGTGTTCCTTGAATATTACCTTGGGGTGCCTTGGGCATCCCCAAGCTTAGGGTCTTGCCGCTCCTTATTCTCCTCATATCGATATCTCACCCAAAACTTGAAAACTTCAATCACACAAAACTTAACGGAACTTGTGAGATAGGTTAGTATGATAAAAATAAATCATCCACTTAGGTACTGTCAAGACAAGATTCATAATTGTTCTCACATAATTCCTACTGTAGTCTATCATTTCCACAATTTATATTACTCAATATAAGCTATGGAAACACTAAAACAAGCAAACTATGCATCGAAAACAGAATCTGTCAAAAACAGAACAGCATGTAGTAAGCGATTTAAAAACCATACTTATGTACCTCCAAAAATTCTAAAAAATTAAGACAACGTAAAAAAATTTCAACCCAATACTTTGTAAAAATTTCAGAATTTTCTCACGCTCCATTACAGAATAGAAATTCCAGCACTGGACGCAAAAGTTTCTGTTTTTGCACAGAATCAAATCAACAAGCATCCACACTATCCCAAAGGCTTTACTTGGCACATTATTGAAAGAAAACATATGAAACATGATTACTACAGTAGCTTAATCATGTGCACACACAAAAATAGTAGGTATAAATATTGGGTTGTCTCCCAACAAGCGCTTTTCTTTAATGCCTTTTAGCTAGGCATGATGATTTCGATGATGCTCACATAGAAGTAAAGAATTGAAACATAACGGGAGCATCATGAATCATAAGTTCCTCTCTCATAATAATTTTCAGTAGCATCATGAATGGATTCATCAATATATCCATCACACAAAGCATTCTTGTCATGATACATAAGCATAGAATTGTTATTACTATCCACACAAGCAATTTTCTTCTCATTCATAATAGTGGGAGTATCGTATGAAACTCGAATACTATAAATTGTTTCCACATTAAAAGAGTGATGTTCAGTAAAAGGATTTTCATGATTATAACAAGTATTATAATAATAATCATCTCTACTTTTTATAACATAAGTATCATCACAATAATCATCATAAGTAGGAGGGATGCAATCATCATAACAAATTTGATCATTTAAAGTAGGGGGACTAAAAAGATCATCTTCATTAAGCATAGCATCCCCAAGCTTGGAAACAAACATTAATTGCAGCAAATAAATTCTCAAACATGTCATTCTCATCAAACATAGCATCCCCAAGCTTGTGGCTTTGCATATCATAAGCATAATTACTCTCATCATTAATAGTATGAATAGCACCAATAGTATAGCAATTATTATCATCATAATTTTCCAAGTTGGTGTCAAAAAGATTTTCAAGATTATAAGAAGTATCATTATTTTCCCAATCATAATCATCACAATGAGTAATAGGCATAATAAAATCATCCTCAATAGTTCCTTCGGACATTGTACCATAAGACAAAGAAGCAATATCATCATCAAGTATATCATCTTCCACAATTATTTTTGATTCATTCTCATGAGGCACAACAATAATAGGAGCAACATTATTTGGGAGGGATACCTTTTTACCTCTACTCTTTCTTCTTTTCTTCTTCTTCACCACATCATGTGTGGGTTTAATCAATTTTTCCGAGCTTCTTATTGATGAGATTGGTTGGATAGGAAGCTCCTCCTCGTCACCTATTTCATCATGAGAGACAATAGGAGGGAAAGTGGAAATATTTACCCTTTCATTAATGTTCATTTTATATTCTATTGGTTTTCTCGTCTTTCTATAGTTGGCAATATAAGCATTCTCATTGCAATTTACCATACAAAACATATAGATTTCCTTTAGATTAGTTTCAATGTCATCCGTGAGAATGAATACTTCAAACCAACTATTTTTATGTGACAATTCCTCACACCCCAAAAATAGATAAAGCTCATTATATAGTTCGAGGGCGGTCAAGTCATTACAATATTTAGCCATGATTCGATCATGAAAAAGTATGCATTGAAAATTAAGATGACCAACATTATTGCAAAGTTCACAAGTGATGGGATGAAGAGAGCATAATTTCGTAGCAAATTTATCCATCACTTTGAACAAAAAATTGGTTCTATCATGTTTATGCTTCTTACGAAATCTATCATCCCTATAAGGCATGTCTTCACAAACTTTATGCACTCCACAAAAATTGACATGCTTATAAGAAACATTTTTGTCATGACTAGTGCAATCATCTTTAGTATTTTGGATATTCATAGAATTCATACTAACAACATTGCAATCATGCTCATCATTCAAAGATTTTATACCAAACATTTTATTGAATTCTTCTTCTATCAATTGAGCACAATTTTCCGCTCCATCATTTTCAAGAAAAACATTATAAAGACGAATAATATGAGGCAACCTCAATTCCATTTTTTTAATTTCCTTTTATAAACCAAACTAGTGATAAAACAAGAAACTAACAGATTCAATTGCAAGATCTAAAGATATACCTTCAAGAACTCACCTCCCCGGCAACGGCGCCAGAAAAGAGCTTGATGTCTACTACACAACTTGTTCTTGTAGACTCGTGTTGGACCTCCAAGTGCAGAGGTTTGTAGGACAGTAGCAATTTTCCCTCAAGTAGATGACCTAAGGTTTATCAATCCGTGGGAGGCATAGGATGAAGATGGTCTCTCTCAAACAACCCTGCAACCAAATAACAAAGAGTCTCTTGTGTCCCCAACACACCCAATACAATGGTAAATTGTATAGGTGCACTAGTTCGGCGAAGAGATGGTGATACAAGTGTAGTATGGATAGTAGATATAGGTTTTTGTAGTGCGAACAATAAAAAACAGCAAGGTAGCAAGTAACAAAAGTGAGCATAAACGGTATTGCAATGCTTAGAAACAAGGCCTAGGGTTCATACTTTCGCTAGTGCAATCTCTAAACAATGCTAATATAATTGGATCATATAATCATCCCTCAACGTGCGATAAAGAATCACTCCCAAGTTCCTATTAGCAGAGAACATAAGATAGAAATTGTTTGTAGGGTACAAAACCACCTCAAAGTTATCCTTTCCGATCGATCTATTGAGCTATTCCTATAAGTGTCACAAACAGCCCTGGAGTTCGTACTAAAATAACACCATATGATACACATCAACCAACTCTAATGTCACCTAGATACTCCAATGTCACCATAAGTATCCATGAGTTGATTATATGATATGCATCAAACAACTTCATAATCATAATATTCAATCCACAGAAAGAACTCCAAGGAGCACCCCAAAGTTTCTATCGGAGAAAAGATAATGAAAATGTGCATCAACCCCTATGCATAGATTGCCCCAATGTCACCACGGGAATCCGTGAGTTGAGTGCCAAAACATATATCAAGTGAATCAATATAATACCCCATTGTCACCACGGGTATTCATATGCAAGACATACATCAAGTGTTCTCAAATCTGAAATATTCAATCCAAGAATAACGAAACCTCAAAGGGAAAAGATTCGATTCATCACAACAAGGATAGAGAGGGAAGAAACACCATATGATCCAACTATATTAACAAAGCTCGCGATACATCAAGATCGTGCCAAATCAAGAACACGAGAGAGAGAGAGAGATCAAACACATAGCTACTGGTACAAACCCTCAGCCCCGAGGGTGAAATACTCCCTCCTCGTCATGGAGACTGCCGGGATGATGAAGATGGCCTCCGGTGATGATTCCCCCCTCCGGCAGGGTGCCGAAAAAGGGCTGTAGATGAGATCGTGGAGGTACAGAGGCTTGCGGCGGCGTAAAAACTCATCTAGGTTAACTTTCGGGGGTTTCTGAATATATATGATTTTTCAGCGTTGGAATCACGCGAAGAGGGGCCACAGGGGGCCCACGAGGCACCAGGGCGCGCCTCCTTCCAGAAAAAATCGTCAAAAAGTTTCGCTGCATTTGGACATCGTTTGATATGGATTTTCTGGAAAACCAAAAACAAGCAGAAAACAACAACTGGCACTGGGCACTAGGTCAATATGTTAGTCCATAAAAATCATATAAAAGTCATATAAAAGTGCACCAAAATCATACAATATTATAATAAACATGGCATGAATACTTCATAAATTATAGATACGTTGGAGACGTATCAGGTCCAAAGTAGTAGAAGTAGTACAACATTTTTGGAGTGTAGGCTTTTGCCTGTTCAAGCCTGCCTACTAGAATGGCCACTGGTTGAAAGGAAAAGTGAAGGAAAGACATAGGAATTGGAAAGTTTCCTATGGTACTACTATTCATGCATTTGGTTCAAAGGAATGGAGCAAGGGAAAACTATAGGATTTTTTCCTTTAGTGTCTCATTCAAAGAAAAACCATAGGAATTTTAATATCCACTCGGCCCTCCTTTTCAAATTCCTATTCATGAAGAACAAGACTAAGTGATAGTAGCATAATCGCATTATAACTGTACATTTTCTTGTGGTTTGACTTTAATATGACAATGCTTCTTTGCATTTCTGTGATCTTCCAATTCCTGTGAACCAAACACCCAGATTGACAGAAATCCTGTGTTAGCAAATGCTCTGTTTTGCATGTGCATTCCTATCCTATTCTTGTGTATTTCCTATCCCTGCGATTTTAGAATCCTCCAATTCAAATGAGCCTTTACAGAATTACTTCTGATACAGATAGGTGTCAAAGAAAACTTTGTGTGGTTTGTCCCGCTCCTGCCGCGCCATCGTCCGCCCCAGCTGAGCTACTCCAATGACGGAAGCGTCCGTCGTAGCAGAGATCCCCCCTCCAGACCATCTTTCGCCACCTTAGATCTTCTTCGCCGCTGCCGGCAGCCACCACCACTGCACTACCGTCATGAACTGAGCAGATGACCTTGAGGACTACACGAGTCCGCAAGAGAGGTTGCACTCTTTCGTGTCTGCTTACGTTATGCATCGCTTAATATTACCTGCTACTTTATCGTCCTGTTCACCTCTTAGACTCCGAGTCAGATCCAAACTAATAATCAAACTTGAGTTTTTAAATGGTTGTGGGGTACATATCGGGGCAGCAATGAATAGTATCTCTGTCTACTATCTGCTTAATCTCGGGTGTCTACTATGTGTTTCATGTTGGGTGGGAAACAAACTGTAAAGGAGCCATTACCTGTATTTTTTAACTAAAGCTATTATCTGCCTACAATCATTGGTTTGGGTCTATGCACTGGTTGCTACCATCACTCTAGATTTCTGCATGCATTCCTTACATAATCTCACTATGTTTTATTCCTATGCATGTCAGTTATTGTACACAATGGTATCGAACATGTAGAGCAAAAGAGAAGAGCCTTGCGTGGCAATATAATGTCATGCAGACGTCGCTCCATGGTGGCTGCAATGGCAGCCCCCTTCCCCCATTCCAAATTGTAATCAAGAAGAAGATAACTATTTAGAGGGGGATTGAGAGGGAGCAGACCACTCCTATTTACCCCCTGAGGTCTTTGCTCTCACTTGGCATGCTGATGTTGGTCATATCATGCATATGGAGCCTTGCATTGCTTACTTTATACATCATATATGTCATCTGCTTAGTTTAGACATGTTTTGTTTGAATGTCATTTGTTTAGTTTCTATATCATATATGTGAATTATGCAATGCCATCTTGTTTAGCCAGGCATCATATATGGGATTTTTGCAGTGCCATCCTGTTTAGCCAGTCATCATATATGTGAATTATATCATGCCATCCTTTTTTTTTCATTACGTATTACATTTTTCAACAATGTTAGTACATTCAACTACTCTTCCTGTGCATCAGCCATTTGACACGGTGATGGAAAAATCTAGAGTGAAAACAAGGTCTTCAGAGCAGACTATGCTATCTGACGAAGCACATATCTTGCCGGTTACAGATAGCTCCTCAAAGGAGGATTCAGAGACAGATGGCCAGTCATATTCCCCCCTCCCCAAGGTGTATCCTCTAACTTGGCAGTGTTATATTGCTCATATCATGCATATGGTGTCTTGCTTTGCTATGTCATTTGCTTACTTTAGACATGCTTTTTGTGAATGCCACCTGTTTAGTGTCTAATTACCATATATGTGAATTATGCAATGCCATATTGTTGCAAGGCATTATATATGTGAATTGTGCAATGCCATGCTGTTTAGCAGGCATCATATGTGTGAATTATATCATGCCATCCTTTTTTTGTATTACGTATTCCATTTGTCGACAATGTTTGTTTATTCAACTACTCTTCCAGTGCATCAGCCATTTGAATCGGTGATGGAAAAATCTGGAGTGAAAACAAGGTCTTCAGAGCAGACAATGCTACCTGCTAAAGCAAATATCTTGCTGGTTACAGATAGCTCCTCAGAGGAGGATTCAGAGACAGATGGCCAGTCCTATTTCCCCCCTGAAGTGTATGCTCAATCTTAGCAGGGTTATATTGCTCATATCATGCATATGTTGTCTTGCATTGCTTAGTTTAGACATCATATATGTGATTGCCATCTGCTTACTTGCTTCATATATAAATCATATACGTGAATTATATCATGCCATCATGTTACATAGACAACATGTATGTGAATTGTGGTATGCCAACCTATTTAATAAAGACATCATGTAGTTATATCATCTCATCCTGTTTACATAGTCATCATATTTTGCATTATGTCATTCTATCCTATTTAGTTAGCCATCATATATGTGAAATTGTGTCATGATATCCTGTTTAGTTAGCCCTCATATATGTGAAATTGTGTCATGCTATCATGTTTGGTTAGATAACA
The DNA here is from genome assembly GCA_039707655.1 of Elymus sibiricus. Lineage (NCBI taxonomy): Eukaryota > Viridiplantae > Streptophyta > Magnoliopsida > Poales > Poaceae > Elymus > Elymus sibiricus. Next base: position 200,036,793 of record CM077674.1, on the reverse strand, counting down.
TATATGTGAATAATTTCTTGCCCTCTTTTATTCCCCACTATCCATTGCACCTGTCTATCATACAATGTCTGTACATTCAATTACTTTTCTTGTTTATCAGCCATTTGAATTGGAGGGGGTGATGGCAGTATCTAAGGGACTAAAAACACGGTCTTAAGAAAAGACAGTGCTACCATCGATGCAGATAGAACCACGGTTGTACTTGCCCAAGAACCAGCCCCACCACACATAATCCAGACTCTCGCAGATTATAACCCTACCCAATTGGACAGAGAACCAACTACACCCCATCTAACCCCAACCCCAGTAGATAGTAACCCAGTTCCACTTGACATAGCACCATCTCCACCACAGAGCACCCAAACACGAGCAGTTAGTAAGGCAACTGCAATGCCCAAAGCATGAGGACCAGCACTGCGAACCCCAACTGAACGCTTAAAGCAGAAGAACAACTGTTCTTAGGTTAGATTCCGTAGCTATGCTACGTACTCCTTTGCTCTTGCATCACTGTATTTACTCATACCAACTAATTTCAAATTTGAAGGATCCAATTGAAACTCCAATGGCACGGCAGGTATGTTTTAAACCTGTTTCTTTAACTGGTTTGCTATTGTAACTACTTGCTCTATGTTGATTTCAGTTTCAATTGTATAAACAGTTATGTTCTCATGTCATGCACATTACAAGTGTTGTTAGTGCTGTTAGTTTTCCACACTTATATTCAGTCTATGCCGCTTTGTCTTAAATAGATATGATTTGAACTGCGTCTCTATCTTGATTTGGCAACATAAACTAGGATGATATAGACAATACAGTGACCATAGTACATAAATATATGTTTGTTTCATGCTGTTATCCTGTGAACATTACTACTGAACTGGTTTACCAAAATGAGTTTCATATACTACATGCTAAACTTGTGATGTGTCTGCTTGTTCCTCTTTTAGAATGCCGGTGGAATATTGGAGAAGAGAACCCCATTATGCAATGGTAAAGGAAGTAATGCAGACATGGTTCAAGATAGTGAGACAACCCTGTTGGTCTCCAAGAAAGCTGATAAAAACTATCTTGAAGATAGTGAGACAACCCCAAAGTCCTGCCTTGATGTAGTGTTCGAGTTACTGGCCACTACCGCTAGCACAAGCTCTTCGAACTCGCTGCCTGAATCAGTTTGGCTTCTTGAGTCTCAACTACAAGTTGAAAGACAACGATCAGCTGTGCTGCGACAAGAAGCCGAAGGACCGAGGAAGTCTCTGCAGAATTCAGATGCACACTTTCTGGTTCAACAGCAAGAGTTGAAGGAGTTTAGCGCCAAACAAGAGAAAGCTAATAAGCTTGCTAAGCTTCTTGCCAGCATGGTGGGTGCCCAGGATATCGTTTCTTGAGCTCTTCTGAAGTGGTTTCATTTCTGTACTTGTTTTGCTGCCGCATTTATTTGCACTGGTGGCCAACTTAGTCGCCCGGTGTTTGTAATATGCTGCTTTGTTGTTCCCTTTATTTGCACTGGTGGCGAACTTTGATGCCTAGTGGATGTAATGTATGTAATCGCCGTAATTGCCTAGCGTTAGTTGCTTGCTTATTGATTTACTTATAGTCTTGTTTATTGCTTGTACTCACTGCAGTTCTCTTTCCTCGGTTTGCTAGTGGCCGCAATAACCATGTGCCAAATACGGGCCATGGTAACCATGTGCATCCTACGGGCCGTAGGATTCATGGGCCATAGGATCCATGGTCCTCCTACGCGCCGTATGATCCATCGGCCGTACTGTTCGTGGGCTAACACCGGACCACAATATGGGCCATAAACGGGTCAATTTGGGAACAGTCGGTTTAAGGGCCCATAGCATAACGGGCCATTAACAGGCCGAAAGTTATCACAGGCTTAATTCTATTGACAGGTATAACGGGTTGTTAATGGGCCGGAATACATGACGGGCTGAAAATGGCCCAATGGGTTAACAAACCACAAATGGGCCGATTGTAACCACGGGCTGAATTTGGCCCATTAGCATAACAGGCCAGTAATGGACCATAAGTAATCGAGGGTTGGAAATGAGCCCAAGAATTTATGGGCCCTTAGAAGGCCGAAAGAGAACACGGGCTGGAAATGGTCCAACTGAATCATGGGCCTTAAATGGGCTTAAAGCAGTTAACTGTTCATGATGGGCCAGAATCAGCACGGGCCGTCAATGGGCCCAAAGATACAAAAGGCCTCATGTGGGCCGAAAGAGTCATGGGCCATAGATGGGCCGAAAGTGAGAACAGGCTGGAATCATACGGGACGGCCCACATGATGCTACCGGGCCGAATTTGAAAGGCCATAACGGGCCGTGAGTACCCGGGCCGTAAATGGGCCGTATGCGAACAGGCCGTTAACAGGCTTTCCATGGGCCGACCCGCTAACTTTTGACCAAGTCAAACAGGCCGGCCTTTTTACCCTGAATGGGCCAAAATTGGGCTGTGCCATGTGTCGGCGTATCATAGGCGTCTCTCGTCCAATGAATGGATGACATCTGTCCCAATGCTGAGCTGACACGTGGTTCCGTTGGCGAATGAGAATTTTACATGTGGAAAATCGCCATTGGTCCAGGCTGATAACGGGTTATCGGATCCAAACCCGCACCCGATAGCTTAACGGCGACCCGTTACGGTGGATGCCACGTGTCGGTTACCCTTGACGAAAACACTTCCATGACGTGACATTTATCGTCATGGAAGTGGACACTTCCGTGATGATAATTTCAGTATTGTCATGGAACACTTCTACGACAACACAGGTATGACTATCTTGATTCTGTCATAAAATCGTCACGGATGTACATGCATGACAGAAAACGTGGCCTACTGCGACAAAGACGTATCATCACGGAAGTGGTTTTTTAGTGGGGCCCTATGTTTATCACAGCTAGGACAACCACAAGGTCCAGCACTCAGTAAGAGACTGCGGCCTCAACGAGCAGCTCCTCCGTGAAAAGGGCAACCCTGCCACGGCAAATAATGAGAGCGGCAACAACACAGCTCCACCAGCGCCAGTGGCAAACCCTGAGTAGCAGGCCCAAGGACAGAACCAACGAGCTTTCCCTAAAGATGTCCGAAGGGTCAACATGGTCACCGAGGCACGACGCCGAACAAGGATGACATGCAGGCATCACCACACGAGGAACGGGAGGGACTCCAAGTACCTTGCATGGTCAGAGCAAACAATCTCCTTCAGCCAGGCCGACCACCCATCCTTTTTCCATAGGCCGGGAAGCTTACCGCTCGTCCTCAGCTCTGTTATCAGAGGCTGCTGCGTCCTAGCAGTACTGATGGACGGGGGCTCTAGAATAAACATATTATACACAAAGACATTGGAGCGACTGAATATACCGATGGAGGCCCTACGACCCTCCAACATGGAACTTCGAGGCATAATCCCAGGGTGAAAGGCAGAGCCCTTAGGGGAAATCACATTGGAGGTCATCTTCGCCGACGGCATCAACTATAGATGTGAACTCATCAGCTTCGAGGTAGTTCCATTCGTCGGGGGCTACGACATCGTCCTTGGAAGGCTAGCCTTCACACGGTTCATGGCCGTCTCACACTATACCTACATGCAAATGAAAATGCCAGGCCCACGTGGCACCATCACCATCCACAGCTGCCCCTTACAAGTGATCAGATCAGATAAAGCAAACCTCGACGAGCTCGCGGAGTGGGGGCTGGAGCACAATGAGATCCGGCAAACGCCCAGAGCCAGAAATTTCCCCAAGTACAATTGGCAACGGCAGCCCCTCGTAAGCCCGGTAGAAGAAATATACTTGGACCAAGTGGAACACCTGAAGGAACCACTCTGCAGGAGGACGGACACCTACTGGCAGACCTCCCAGACAGCAAACGCCGAGAGGCCGGAGAAGCATGCAAAACCGTGAATGCCTCCGCAATACAGCTACAATTAGTAAATTTCATACTCATTATTTACATTTTAAGCATAAATTTCCCTTTTTAAGCAAGACTTCATGGAATAATCATAATTAGTTCGATCATGTACCAGACAGGCAATAAAGTGATTTGGTAGGCAACCACTTCTGTTTCGCTACACTATATGATCACTACATGAAGTACACAAAGCATAAAGTACTGAAACCCCCTTGGAACTCTTTGCGGATGGTACGAGAGATCTCTTTACTTGCGACTCGAGGGCTACATCATTTTTCGGACCCCCCCGCAGCTCAGCAGTAAACGCTGCATCCAGTGACCCTTCAAAGTACAAGTACGGGGGGCTGCATTCAGGGTACACAGACCTCCTGCCATAAAAGGCAGGAAGTCAACACGGCTTACGGCCTAACCTAGTCGCTAGAGTTCAGACAAACCTTAACATATGGAGAGAATTGACCCAGAGCTCGCCGCCAACGTCAGTGCATAGCGTCACAGACCAGCAAGCCGAGCTCGCAAGGGGTCTCCATCCACATGGCCAAGGCTAACACGCGCATATTTGGTTGGGCGCGGGCGTTCTCCCAACGGATATTAAGAAGTCATACAACACAAGCGAATGGCATGTTCCAAAACAAACATAAAGGAAAATGTCACAATACAGTACCATGAAGTACAAATAACAGTTTATTACAAACTTCACTTTTATGAGCCGCCTGCACCAGGGCGTCTTCTAATGATACCGTGCAGGAGATAGACCCCGGTAGTATATTCGGCCTCCTCGACAACCTCTTGCAGGAACGCCTGAGGATTCGGACTTCCGGAGGGAGGCCTCACAATTGACCAGAGGTTGGCGTTGGGATAGTGCACATGGACACCAGCCAGCACCTGCCGGGCTCCTTCGAACGCAGCGGAATACATCCAATCATCAAGCTGATTGGAGGAATCCGCGAGCAACTTCAGGATGAGCTCCAGGTCAGAGGTCAGGTTAGGGTGCCCAGCAAATAGGGTGCCAGCAGCAACCCCAAGCGCAGCGGTCATCTGCTCTGCAACAGAGGCAACCTCTCGAAGCCGCTACTCCATATCATCATTCTGGATGGCCAGCAATGGGCCTGTGAAGAGGATAGCAGAAGGTATATATGAATAAAACAAAATGGCATTGCTCATACAGCTGCGAAAAGGTGGCCTCCATGCACAGACCTCAGGGCGTGACCTCCAGATCCTGGCAGCATTGCTGAGCTTTAGCAAGCTGCGCAACGACTTCCTTGCCATCCTTCTCCAACTGAGTAGCCTTCTACTCGGCCTCTTGTGCGGCCTGCCCCTGCGAGGCAGCTTCCTTCCCGGCGGCCTCCACCTGCCGATGAAGCAAAGCCCATTGATCCCTACTCTCATCAAGGTCAGCACGGAGGCCTCAGCAGGCCTCCTGCTCTCACTGGAGAGCAGTCTCGAGCTACCGCTTCATAGTAGGAGCCGTCTCTAGCTCCGCTAGAGCCGTCTGCTCAACCTCTTTAGCCAGCCGGCGGGCACGCACCGCTTCCTCCGCCTCCCTCCCGAGGGTCGTAGCGGTCTACACAGCTAAGAAGTGAGAATGACCAAAGCTAGGCTGTATTAACATACACGAGGCCACAATGGTCAATAACAGAGAAATAATAAACTCACATGAAGCCGAGTCAAGATCACACTGCAGCCCATCACCCTGACGCTGCAAGGCCTTGATCTGCGACTCCAACGCTGCAACCTTAGCCTCACGGCTGTGGTTCACCTCGAATATTGCCTGGACATCACAAGCAAGGGAAGCCAGTTTACATCTTCTGAGGAACCAAGCCCGGCTAGCACAACATTGCCGCACTCGGCCCCGGGGGCTACTACCATCATATGTACCCAGGAAACTTACCTGGAATCCGGGCTCCAACGCCTGGACGAACTCCTTAAGGGCCTCCCACAGGTGCCCTAGCGCTTTGTCAGCAGTCTTTAAAGGAGCCACGACCTCCTGGGGGACCTCTGGTCCGTATCCACCAGGCAGGAAAGAAGCTACCTTTGGCGACGCACTTGAGGACAAGGCCGCCGCATGGTCCGGCCCACCAGCGGAGGCCTGCACGACTACCGCTACAACAACCACGCTGGCCAGAGGGAAGGTCAGCACGCTTGGGTCAGGCGAGGAGGCCGGGACATGAGCCTGCGACGATTCCACGTCACCCTTGCGGACCCCCTCCATCTTAGAGCCAGCCACGGCTCCAGCCCAATACAAACAAGAGACAACCCGTCTAAAGACACAGACCTGTGGGGAGTCATCGCAACAACACTTGCGACCAAAACAATGTGCTTACCCTGAGGCCGGGTCCACATCCTAGAAGATGGGGTCCCCACGAACGGCGGCGTCGCCGGGATCACCGACAGAGGAATAACCGCGATCACGCCAGTAGCAGACAATCCCACCGGACTGCGGGAAGCGACCCTGAACATGAGCTCAGGGGATCAACAAGGAGGCCAGTAGACAATTGATGAGAGCTCACGAACTAAAGGGATGGCTTACAAGGTGACTGGTGGCATATGCCTCCTTCGCACCGGCGTCAGGGCGATCAAAGGAATCTGCAGTCCAGGGGACTTCACCGAGCTCCCACAGAGCTCGCAGCTGACCGGGGTCTCCTCCTGACCTGCACAGCGCAGCCTTTTGAGGGGCTGATGCAACGCCTCGACAGCCGCCTCCTCGCCGTCATCCTCACCATCGTCCTCCTCGGTGTCTTCGACCTCCTCGTCAACCTCGTCGTCGTCTACGTCCTCGGCGCCGTCATCATCATCACCACCCTCTCCGCTTCCATCAATGCTCGACGGGGAAGAATCGCCCTCATCTTCCTCCCGACCCTCGGAGGTCTCCGCGAGTACCTCCTTCGGGGCCTATCCCTTCCCCTTAATGGAGCGGACCTCCTCGCGAGAGAGACCGGGGGGAGCCACTACCATAAGGGCGGCCAGGGCAGGGCCCACTTCCTGCCCTGGTGTCGACGTACGACAATCTTTGGGACCAACAAGGTCCCTTTGCAGTTCAGCTGTGGGAATCACAATACACAAAGAGCAGATCCAGCAGCAAGCACACAAGTATTTATCCAGGTTCGGGCCGCCGTGAGGCGTAAAACCCTACTCCTGCTTTGGTGGATTATGGTTGTGAAATGCTCAAGTTACAAGAGAGCGCAACCTTGCCGGCAAGGTGCTCTATGGTGCAGCTACATGATGCAATTGGGCAGGGTGTCGACCCTTGTAAAGGTTGCCATGGGCCTCCTTTTATAGATGGAAGGGGCTACCACAGTGGCAAAACCATAATTACATGATGAAATGATAGCAACAGTGCTATCATACCTAACACAGATGAGTTAGGACAAAAGCAATAAATGCTTCGTTAGGTGTCACGCTGAGGAGGAATGGCGGCAAGGAAACCTGCACCGCTCGCCCAGCTACCTCCTATAACGTCGCCACGCCTCCTGGACGGGTGGCAATAAAGTTGCTTCTTCAGCGACGGGCCGCCACGTGCCCCAACAAGCTCTACTAACCTGCCTGCCCGCTCGATACCTGTCGGCAAGTCCGTGACAACAGCCACGGTGGAGTGGTGGGGCGGAGCTCGTCGGTCTTGAGGTTGCCGGCCCGATACTTGCCGGGTCGCAGCTTGCCGGCTCCTCGAGTCTTCATCTTCAGTACTTCCTTAGTACTTCTCGATGACTTGCCTCGAGGTCTTCTTCATGGTTTTGATTACCAAGTCTTGAGTGTAGTTGAAGTGCTATCCTCCGACAAGCCCTTGCCGTAGGGAAGGCTACATTTTGTCTGTGCATCGTCAGGGTATGAACACCCATGTTCAATACACCGACAGGAGCCCCCGGGCCTGGGCCACACACGCGTGTGAGGCGTTGTTGGGGTAGACCCAAAACAATGCATAGACGCACGTGGCGGAGGTTATTTGTTGTGATGATTACCTTTACTGCATGCTCATGATGGCGCAGTAAATGTGGACATGGGAGAGGTGGATTGAAACGGTAGCTTGTGGTCGTGCGCCTGAAAATGCGAGGCCACGCCGACCAGCAAAGAGCCAGCCCTCGCGCCTTCCCCATAAAAAGGAATCTGTGGGTGCGGTGCTCGATCCACCACTTCCTTGGCTCGCAATCCATCTCCCTACCCTTCTTCTTCTTCCTCGCGTAAGAACAGAGCTTTCCATCGCCGCACGCCTAGCCAGCACCCTCCACCAAATCACACCTCCTTCCAATCGCCATGGCTCCGAAGAAAGCCGACGCAGAGGCGGAGAAGAGTAAGGCTGCCATAGCCAAGCAGCGGAGGGAAAATATCGTCTTCTCGCCGGTGCTATCAGCTCAAGATCTCACCACCAGATATGCATACGTCTGGTCGGGGAAAACCAAAGACCACGAAGGCACAGAAGTTCTTTCAGGAACGCCCCCCGGACTGATGATAAGTACCACTTCTTTGCTGGATACTTTTACTGCGGACTGTGTCCCCCTTTCTCAGATTTTTTCGATGAGATCATGCTATCGTATGTATTCAGACTTTTGGATTTTGCCCCGAATGGCATCACTTGGAAGTCTATTTTTCCCCATGATACGTCTCGAACGTATCTATAATGTTTTATTGTTCCATGCTATTATAGTATCAATCTTGGATGTTTTATATGCAATTATATATCATTTTTGGGACTAACCTATTAACCTAGTGTCCAGTGCCAGTTGCTGTTTTTTGCCTGTTTTTGCCTTTTCAGAAAATCATTATCAAATGGAGTCCAAACGAAGAACAAACTTTGGATTAATTTTTTCTAGACCAGAAAGGACCCTAGAAGTTTCGGGAGAAGACCAGAAGAGTCACGAGGGTGCGACAAGCCCGGAGGGCGCGCCCAGGGGGGTAGGCATGCCCCCAGGCTTGTGGGACCCTCATGGCACCTCTTGACCTAATTCCAGCGCTATAAATTCCCAAATATTCCCAATATACCAGAAGGACAGAAGAGAAAACCTTTACACCACCGCAAGCCTCTGTTCTTCCGTGATCCCATCTGGAGGCCTTTTCCGTTACTCTGCCGAAGGGGGAATCGATCACGGAGGGCTTCTACATCAACCTTGCTGCCCTTACGATGATGTGTGAGTAGTTTACCACAGACCTACAGGTCCATAGCTAGTAGCTAGATGGCTTCTTCTCTCTCTTTGATCTTCAATACCATGTTCTCCTCGATGTTCTTGGAGTTCTATTCGATGTAATCTTCTTTTGCGGTGTGTTTGCTGGGATCCGATGAATTGTGGGTTTATGATCAGATTATTCATGAGAAATATTTGAGTCTTCTCTGAACTCTTTTTATGCATAATTTTTATAGCTTTATATTTCTCTCCGATCTATCCGTTTGGTTTGGCCAACTAGATTGATTTATCTTGCAATGGGAGAGGTGCTTTGTGATGGGTTCAATCTTGCGGTGTTCTATATCCCAGTGACAGAAAGGGACAAGATACGTATTTGTATTGTTTCCATTAAGGATAAAAAGATGGGGTTTAATCATATTGCTTGAGTTTACTTTGTCTACATCATGTCATCTTGCTTAAGGCATTACTCTGTTTTACACTTAATACCCTAGATGCATGCTGGATAGCGGTCGATGGGTGGAGTAATAGTAGTAGATGTAGGCAGGAGTCGGTCTACTTGTCTCGGACGTGATGCCTATATACATGATCATTGCCTTGAATATCGTCATAACTATGCGCTTTTCTATCAATTGCCCAACAGTAATTTGTTTACCCACCGTATGCTATGTGTTCGAGAGAGAAGCCTCTAGTGAAAACTATGGCCCCCGGGTCTACTTTTATCATATATTAAAATCCAAAAATACCTTGCTGCAATTTATTTACTTTTATTTTATTTTGCAATTTACTTTTCTATCTATCACTATCAGAATTAATCCTTGCAAGTGACCGCTAAGGGGATTGACAACCCTCTTATTTGCGTTGGGTGCAAGTGTTTGCTTTTGTGTGTGTAGGTGCTGCTAGTGAGGTTCTGTGTGGTTCTCCTACTTGATTGATAACCTTGGTTCTTAACTTAGGGAAATACTTATCTCTACTGTACTACATCATCCTCTCCTCTTCGGGGAAATCCCAACGCAGTTCACAAGTAGCAGGAAGAATTTCTGGCGCCGTTGCCGAGAAGACATCACCAAAACCTATCAAGTACCTTCACACAAACTATCATCTACTTTCTCTTATTTTCATTTGCCTCTCGTTTTCAACTCCCCCACTTCTAAAATAATTTTACAAAAACATAAAAATATTTTTATTTGCTTGTTTGCTAGTTTGCTTGCTTTGTCGCTATGTCTCAAGAGAACACAAAATTGTGTGACTTTTCCAATACTAATAATAATGATTTTATTAGTACTCCAATTGCTCCTCCCGCCACTAGTGCGGAGTCATGTGACATTAATGCTGCTTTGCTTAATCTTGTTATGAAAGAACAATTTTCTGGTAGTCCTAATGAAGATGCTGCATCCCGTCTTAATACTTTTGTTGAACTTTGTGATATGCAAAAGAAGAAAGATGTGGATAATGATATTGTTAAATTGAAATTATTTTCGTTCTCACTATGAGATCATGCTAGAACTTGGTTTTCATCCTTGCCTCGAAATAGTATAGATTCTTGGGATAAGTGTAAGGATGCTTTTATTGCCAAGTATTTTCCTCCCGCTAAGCTTATTTCTCTAAGAAATCAAATTATGAATTTTAAGCAACTTGAGCATGAACATGTTGCACAATCTTGGGAGAGAATGAAATTAATGATAAGAAATTGGCCCACGCGTAGCTTAAGCTTATGGATGATCATACAAAAAATTTATGCGGGACTACACTTTGTTTCTAGAAATCTTCTAGACTTTGCCGCAGGTGGTACTTTTATGGAAATTACATTGGGAGAAGCTACAAAATTCCTTGATAATATTATGACAAATTATTCTCAATGGCACACTGAAAGAACTCCAACTGGTAAGAAGGTAAATTCTGTTGAAGAAATTAATACTTTGAGTGATAAGATGGATGCTCTTATGAAATTGGTTGCTAGTAAAAGTGCTCATATTGATCCTAATGATGTGCCATTGTCTACTTTGATTGAGAAAAATAATGATGCTACTGATGTGAATTTCGTTTCTAGAAATAATTTCAACAACAATGCTTATAGGGGTAATTTCAATCCTAGGCCGTTTCTCGGAAATTCCTCTAATAATTATGGTAATTCTTATGGTAATTAATATAATAAATTAATAGGATACCCTCTGATCTTTAAATTAATATTAAATAATTTATTAATTCTCAAAGGATTTTCAGTGCTATGGTAGAGGAAAAATTGAATAAAGTTGATGACATGGCTAGGAACATGGATAGAATTGCTCATGATGTAGAAACTCTCAAAATTAAAATTTTGCCACCCAAGCATGATATAAATGAGTCTATTAAAGCTATCTATGTCTCCTAGAAAAAGAACCGCTAGGTTGAGAGCTAAACGAGAATTCCTAGAAAAAGATATTCCACCCGGTTTCTATCGTACTAATGATGAAGATATTAAAATGATTGGTGTATCACCTATTGAATCCCTGTTTAGTAATATAAAACTTGATGAAAAAGGGACTGGAGATGAGTCAACTTTAGCTAGAAGGCGTCCCAATTATTTGGAGGGTGATGATCTTAATGATAAAAATGATAAAAGTGGGTTTGGAGAGGTCAAAACTTTAAATAGTGATGTACCCACTACTTTGGATTGCAAGGACTTTAATTATGATAATTTCTCTTTAGTTGAATGTATTTCCTTGTTGCAATCCATGATTAATTCACCTAATGCCTACGAACAAAATAAAGCTTTCACTAAACATATTGTAGAAGCTATGATAAAGGCTCATGAAGAAAAGCTTGAGTAGGAAGTTTCAATTCCTAGAAAATTACATGATGAATGGGAACCTACTATAAAAGTTAAAATAAAAGATTATGAATGCAATGCTTTGTGTGATCTAGGTGCTAGCATCTCTAGTATACCAAAATCTTTATGTAACGTGCTAGGTCTCACCGATATGGATGCTTGTTCCCTTAATTTACATCTAGCGGATTCCAGCATTAAAAAACCATTGGGTAGATTAAATGATGTGCTTATTCTTGAAAATATGAATTATGTGCCCGTGGATTTTATTGTGCTTGATATTGAATGCAATCCATCTTGTCCTATAATACTTGGTAGGCCATTCCTATGAACCATAGGTGCTATTATTGATATGAAAGAAGGTAATATAAGATTTCAATTCCCATTAAAGAAAGGGAGGGAACACTTCCCTAGAAATAGAATTAAGCCACCATATGAATCTATTATGAGGGACACCTATGGAATTAATTTGAAGGATGACAATACTTGAAACAATGCATTATGCCTAGCTAGGGGCATAAAACAATAGCACTTGTTGGGAGGCAACCCAATATTTATTTTTATTGAAAAAATTTATTTTCTTGTGTCACACAATTGTAGCCTCTGCTATGGTTGTGTTTTTATCTTTTCATTAGTGTTTGTGCCAAGTAATGCCTTTGGGATGATTTGGATGATAGTATAATTGATGCTGTTTGGAAAACAGAAAGTTTTGCGTCTAGTATTTGATTTTTAGTTCTGTACTGGAGCGTCAGAAAAATCTGAAATTTTCACAAAGTACTGGTATATGAATTTTTTAAGTTGTCCTAATTTTTAAGAAGATTTGGAGTTACATAAGTATGGATTTTAAATAGATCTCTACAGACTGTTCTGTTTTAGACAGATTCTGTTTTTGTTGCATAGTTTGCTTATTTTGATGAATCTATGGATAGTATCGGAGGGTATGAGCCATGGGGAAGTTGGAGTACAGTAGCATTATGCCAATATTAAATATGAATCAATTTACAACAGTACCTAAAGTTTATGATTTATTTGTTATACTAACGGATCTCACGAGGTTTCTGTTCAGTTTTGTGTGCTGAACTTTTCAAGTTTTGGGTGAGACTACGATGGATAAAGGAATAAGGAGCGGCGAGAGCCTAAGCTTGGGGATGCCCAAGGCACCCCAAGTTAATATTCAAGGAAGACTCAAGCGTCTAAGCTTGGGGATGCCCTGGATGGCATCCCCTCTTTCATCTACAATCTATCGGTATATCACTTGGAGCTATATTTTTATTCATCACATGATATGTGTTTTACTTGGAGCGTCTTGTGATATAGTTTGCTTGCTTTTGTTTGATTTTTAGTTTGCAACAATCATCTTTGCTGAACACACCATTTTGAGAGGGACACACATTATTCGTGATTTGTTAGAATACTCTATGTGCTTCACTTATATCTTTTCAGCTAGGCAGTTGCTCTAGTGCTTCACTTATATATTTTAGAGCATGGTGGTGGTTATATTTTAAAGAAATAGTTGCACTCTCATGCTTCACTTATATATTTTTGAGAGTCTAATAAATAGAAATGGTAATATGCATGGGTTATGAATTTGGTCCTAATATGATAGGTATTCAAGAGGGATATAATAAAAACTTTCATGTAGATCACTGAATATGATAAGTTTGATTCCTTGCAATAGTTTTGCGATATTAAGATGGTAATATGTGGGAGGTGCTAGTAGATAATTGTGGTTTAGTAAGAATATTGGTGTTAAGGTTTGCAATTCCCGAAGCATGCACATATGGTCTGTCGTTATGCTAAGAAGTTGGAGCATGATTTATTCTTGATTGTCTTTCTTTGCGTGGCGGTCGCGGGCGCGCGATGGTTAACTCCTACCAACCTCCCCCCTAGGGGCATGCGTAGTAGTACTTTGCTTCAAGGGCTAATAAACTTTCACAATAAGTATGTGAGTTCTTTATGACTAATGTGAGTCCATGGATTATACGCACTCTCACCTTTCCGCAATTTGCTAGCCTCTTCGGTACCGTGCATTGCCCTTTCTCACATCGAGAGTCGGTGCAAACTTCGCCGGTGCATCCAAACCCCGTGATATGATACGCTCTATCACACATAAGCCTCCTTATATCTTCCTCAAAACAACCACCATACCTACCTATTATGGCATTTCCATAGCCATTCCGAGATATATTGCCATGCAGCTTCCACCGTTCTTTTTATATGACACACATCATCATTGTCATATTGATTTGCATGATCATATAGCTGACATAGTATTTGTGGCTCAGCCACCATTCATCATTTTCATACATGTTACGCTAGTATCATTGCACATCCTGGTACACTGCTAGAGGCATTCATATAGAGTCATATTTGTTCTAGTATCGAGTTGTAATTTTTGAGTTGTAAGTAAACATAAGTGTGATGATCATCATTATTAGAGCATTGTCCCAGTGAGGAGATCAAAAAAAGAGAGGCCAAAAAGAGCCCAGGGAAAAAAATGAGAGAAAAAGAGAGAAGGGGCAGTGTTACTATCTTTTTCCATGCTTGTGCTTCAAAGTAGCACCATGTTTTTCATATAGAGAGTCTCCTATTTTGTCACTTTCATATACTAGTGGGAATTTTTCAATATAGAACTTGGCTTGTTGTCGGTGTATAAAACATGGGTATTTTATACCCTGACTTATGCCCAGATAGTGGTAGCGTTCCTGATGGCCAGGGCTTGCTGGGAGATTACCAACATCAAGATTCAAGACTTGGTTACAAAACCGTAAACAAGATATCAAGATGAAGCATCTAGAAGCGCTTGGCTAGTGCTGAAGATGAAGGCATCACTTGCCGACAAGGCATGAGCCGGCAAGATGAAGGCCCGGCAAGCTCCGTGCCGGCAAGCCCTTACTGGCTCCTCCTCGCTCCACCTCATCAAGCAGCTAGTCGCTAATCTGTGAGGTGTCGAGCGGGCAGGCAGTTTGGTGAGGCTTGTCGGGGCACGTGTCGGCATGCTGGAAGGAGGAATACCTTTAATGACACCCGTCCAGAAGGCGTGCCAAGATTATAGGAGGTAGCTGGGCGAGCGGTGCAGGAACCTTGCCGGGGCTCCTCCTCCACATGACACCTAATGGCGCATTTATTGCGTTTGTCCTAAACCGGCAGAGTTAGGTATGATAGCACTGTTGGCTATCTAATCAACATGTAAAGACTGTTTTGCCACTGTGGTTACCCCTTGATATATAAAAGGAGGGCCAGGGCAACCTTTACAAAGGTGGACACTTAGCTCATTCTTCATGCGTAGCTGCACTTCCTGCACCTTGCCGGCAAGTAGCGCTCCTTGTGCTTGAGTTCAAACACATCCAATACAACAAAGCAGGAGTAGGGTTTTACACCTCTCGGTGGTCCGAACCTGGGTAAAATCTTTGTGTTGATTGCTGACTCTGCTCTTTGTGCTTGCCCATCTCCCTAGCCGAACCGCAAAGGGGCTAGATGGCCCCATAGATGGTCGTACGCACGACATCTTTGGTGCGCCAGGTAGGGGGATCGCTTGCGTGAACCTGAATCAGCAGTTTGCGTATCAGTTTCATCTTCATCATCTTCGATGGCGCCCAAGAATAAGGGCGCATCCACAGCAGCTCCATCGACCTCCAAACTTCCGTCGCAGACGCCCACGGGCGGCATGGATGATCCAGCCGGCGCAGGTGGCGCAGGAGGCGCGACCGGCGCGGTCGGCGCAGAAGGTGTCACCGGTGCAGGCGGCGTAGGTGTCATAGCCAGCACGGGTGGAGCAGGTGGAGCACACAACACGAACCCTCCACTTCCTCGCCAATCCGGTGATCGAAGCCACAACGGTGCGGGTTGTGCGGATGGTCAACTCCCGCCTCCTCGACTCACCGGCGAGCGTAGCCACCAGAGCAACACCGTCCGGACTGGCGCAAGCCAAGATCCACCCGCTGCAGCATCTAAGGATGCCATGTCGGGACGCACACCGTGACCATCGCAAGATGGGTGCGACGCGACTTCGAGCGGCGCTGGTGGTTCTAGATGGTGACGTCCACACGGCAAGACACCTGTTGATCAGCAGCAAGATCTTCAGGCACCACCGCCACCACGCCAGCCAGCTGCTAAACATGAGCCATGGCAGCAAGTTCGTGATGGCGCTCCTACTGGTTCTGCCAGGAGTCGAGCGACGTCCCATTTTTCGCTCCTGGCCATGCTAGCTACGGCAGCAGAGGCCATGGCACGGGGACAGATGCTGTTGAATTTCCCTCCAGCTGCTGACAAGATGGATGAGTGGAGGGCCACCATCTAGAGCCTCATCTGGTTTGCTGAAGCCAACAACTCACAGCAGGCAGGACCTTCATGGCGTCCGGTGATGGCACCAACTGATGGCCGGACCAGAGGGGCCGTGCCAACGGTGCAGTCACCCCCACAGCAACAACTTCAACAATCGTGACAGACTCACCGATCCGTCGAGCCCGATGAGATGTCGATGGCTTCTTCGGATCCACGAGCGCGGCAAGATCAACGTCAAGTACAGTGAGATAGGCAAGTAGAAGATGCTCGCACTACCATTGAATGGCATCGGGAGGCGCGTCGTCAATCTGACGTGCGCAATGGTGCAGTCATTGATGAGCCTGCGCCCGGGGTTGGCACGTATCTACCTTACGAGGTTGGGTGCCTGGCCTTCACTTGTGAGCTGCGGCAAGCCCGCTGGCCGTCGACCCAGGCCTTCAAACCAGAGTTGCCGGAGAAGTATGACGGCAAGCTCAACCCGGCAGAGTTCTTGGGCATCTACACGATTGCCGTACAAGCTGCCGGGGGACGGGATGAAATGATTCTCGCCAACTATTTTCCATTGGTGCTCAAACCCAATGTGAGATCTTGGTTGATGAACTTGCCGGAGGGCTGTAACACCCCAAAAATTTAACTATATTTTTATTAAGTAAAATTTGGCCAGAAATAAAATTTTGAATTATATTAGATCTTTTATTAATTTCAGAGTATTTTCTGTTTTCTGTTTTCCAAAATTCTTCCCTCCATATAGAAAATTTTGGAATAATATTGTGGGCTTTGGTTGTTTTCTTAAATCATTTCAATTATATTTTAAATAATAGTAGGAAATATTTTCATAATAAAACTTGCCCCAAAATAATTCTTTTAATAGCATTTTCAAACTTTGAAATGCTTCTGTTGCACTACAACTATTTTAAATAATTCTTTAAAAATTCCAAAAAAATTATGAGGGGTCATGTGATGCCTATAGATCACTTTTATGCAAAAACCTAACTTGGTCTTTTGAAAATTTTGAGCAAAACATCCTCTTTTCTATTCTGTTCCATTCTTGAGTTTTAACTGCAACCCTAATTTTTCTTGCTCCAAAAATTCTGAAATTATTCCACTTTATAGTCCTTCCAACCAAACCCTTAATTTCAGGAGCTCACCCCCAATCTCATCATTTTAGTTCACCAAATAATTCCCTCAATATTTAATCCAGATCTGAAATCCAACCAAACTTTCCCTTGCAAGTTTTTCTTTTGGTTAAACCAACCCTGCCATCCTCTTTATCATCTAAAGAGACACCATCCTGCCAAATCTCACTTCCAACAAAGTTCTCTAGATAGCTCTTGCATTTGATCAAACACCTTGTGGGCATGACAGAAATGTTGCCACTTCCTAAACTGCACTGGACACTTGGTCATTTGGCCAAACAAACATGTCCATCATCTTCACAAGACCAAGAGCAGCCAGTCTACCAAATCCCAACACCAAAAGAGCTCCCTAGGTAGCCCTGGCATTGCGTCGAGCACCACACGTGCATGTCCAGAGCGCGTGCAGAGCGCTCGTTTGGCAGGCTTGGCCTCGTCCTCGCACCGTTGCTCCGCTGCCTCCCCGACCCCCGTAGCTACCCAGGCGGCATCGCCATAAACCCACCAGCCTTGCCGACACTCTCCCCTGGCTGCTAGAGCCGGCCACCGCCGTCCACGACGACCGAAGCCGCCGCCCGACAAACCTAGCTCTGCCACGTCTCCCCGGACCTCCTCACCTTAATTGCCAACAACCCGAGCTCATCCTCGGGCGGCCACCGTCCTCACCTACCCCGCCGACCATGGCCACCGGCCTCAACAGCCTCAACCACCACCGTAATGGCCTCCGCCGTGTGTCCCGGTTCTGGAGCTCACTGAACCGACGTGCCTGTGCTATAAAAAGCCACCTAGAGCTCCTCTCGATGAACATCGCCACTCCCTCCTTCCCTGCAAACCCCACAGAGCACCCAACTGACCCAGACGTGGTCTTCTTCCCCCTCTTCGGCAACTACAGCCGCCACCACTGGCTCGTTGAATCCGGCGCAACCAGAGCCTCCCTCTCTTCATTCTCTCCACCAGAAGCATCCTCGTGGTCCCGTGAATCCATACCCGCCTTCAATTTCACCGAAAAAGCACCGTAGTCAAAATCCCCCATTCCACCTCTGCCGGAGCCTTCGGGAGTGCTTGCCGCCGGCGACTCCGTCCACCCCAGCTACCAGGACGAGTACCGGGAGGACCACCGTGATCTCCTGGTCCCACGGGTGGCCTCGGCTCCCCGAACGGCGGCGCCGTTCGCCTGCGAACCTCGCCGAAGCTCCGCCTCCGTTCGGCCAGAGGAGAAGACACGCGCGGGCGACTGGTCAAACCTGACCAGTGGGCCAGGCGGACCCACTGTCAGTGACCTGTGACCCGCGCCGCGCGGTTAAGTGGAGACAGGCTTCCCTAGGACCCGCCTTCGCACGGGGAAGACATATTCTTCGAATATGCCTTCGACGTCATCAGCCCTCCCGCACGGCCGAGCGACTGGGGCTGGCCCAGTGGCATCAGGCAGCTAAACAGCGCTCAGGGCGCGCTTCTGCCTTTTCTCTTTTTCTTTTTCCAGCATATTTCAAATAATCCTACAGTGGCCATTTCAAGACCAATTTTGATGATTTCAATTTCCAGGGATCTCTTAAATCATGTTCTATTAATCCAGCTAGGGTGAACATTTTTCCTAAATTTTGTTTCTACAAGATCTATTAAATAGTCCATTTCTTTATTTATTCCAGCTTAGAAATTCCCTAGGAAAATCATATGAACTCCAAATAAATTGATTCTTTTTCTGTTATTCCTTATTTTTCCTCTAGTTTATTTTAGTATTTATTTCAAAAAAATTCAAACAACTTTTTAGCACTGTTTTGGCTATGTGTGGTAATTGCAATATTTTTGAAAATAGGAAATGGAGGGAAGATAAAATTTTCAAACTTTTGGAGTACACCCCACACTTCTGCATGCTCAAGGCAAGCATCTTGAACACTTGATATGGTGAAAGTTTGGTGGTTTGCTTGCTAGAATAATTTGAGCATGATTATGTTAATTCCAAAAGCTTGCATATTGCTACTTATACATGCATGGTCCTTGGATAATATTTTATCTTCACTTATATGTGATGTATGAGTAGTATGGTTATTGTCACATGCCTATGCTTGTTCTGACTAATCCGCAGGAAAGAATCAGTCACGAGAAAAGTGACCGTGAGACTGAAATCTCGTTGTGACGAGAATGATCAGTAAGGGCATGTTGGGACATGCCAAGTGATGACCCTATTGGGTATTACCAAGAAAATTTATTGTGCTAATCACTGCAGGAATTATAAACCTCCTGAGTCTACCGTAGATCGAGTCTTGTCACCGGTAACCTCCATACTTGTTTCGTGTTGCCACTTGTCCCTGCCACAGGTAGGGTATGGTTTAGTAAGTTGTTAACCCCTTTCCTTGCACACACTTTACAGAGTGGCCATGGTGAAAGATACCAGGGGCCTCTGGTAGGCATGTCACCTGGTCAGGGGGCATGGGTGTCTTCGGTTGTAGCCGGAGAGGGGTAGCACCCCTTTTTGCGCGAGGTATAAATATTGTGATCCCATGCTATTTGAGGTTGTAGCCTCCCCGCCATAGAGTTTTTCTTGAACGATGCTTTGGGTGATTCGTGGCATCTGGAAAGTTAATCTGGTGTGTGCTGGTTAGGTGTGTTTTCAACCCAAAGGCCGTAATGGGAATTAGTCAGCGTCTCGGTGTTGGCTAAAGAAATCCTTTACTTGTGGGTAATGAGTACACCCTCTGCAGAGTTATACCTATTCGAATAGCCATGTCCGCGGTTAAGGACTACAGTCTGGGTTGGTCAAGTTTCGGTCTTAGTGTCGGTCTTCGGAGGAAATAATTAAATTGAGCAAGATTTCTGTTTGCAGGATAATTATTATCACCACTGATGTTATCATGAATATTATTGTTATCATAAATATTATTGTGGACTAACTCTGTTCGTCTATGTGAAATCTGAGTATCACTTGGGATGGCTAGTCCACCTGGATACTCATTTATATTTTTCTGGGTATCACTTGGGATGGCTAGTCCACCTGGATACTCATTTATATTTTTCTGGGTATCACTTGCGATGGCTAGTCCACCTGGATACTCATTTCTATTTTTCTGAGTATCACTTGGGATGGCTAGTCCACCTGGATACTCATTTATATTTTTCTGGGTATCACTTGGGATGGCTAGTCCACCTGGATACTCATTTCTTTTCAAGACCTCTCGAGGCGTCGCTTTTAGACACCCGTTTGGCATTTCTTTTCAAGACCTCTCGAGGCGTCGCTTTTAGACACCCGTTTGGCATTTCTTTTCAAGACCTCTCGAGGCGTCGCTTTTAGACACCCGTTTGGCATTTATTTTCAAGACCTTTCGAGGCGTCGCCTTTTGACACCCGTTTGGCATTTTCTTGGAATTCCTCGGGCGGTCCAGCGCCCGATGTTCCATTTAATTTTCTTGGTTGATTACTAGAATAGTATATTTATTCTTCTGCACCGTATTAATATTTATCATATCATGCTTTAATATCAGTCAGCATAAGCATATAAATTAATTCATCATGATCATATGCACTCTATTGCATTCGGTATATCTTTTGTTCATAATGTTTGCGAGTACATTCAAACGTACTCACTGGCTTGTCCCTGGCTATTTAATTGGCCAGGTCAGGATTGCAACAAGGAGTACTACAACGACGTCCATGTGGACTAAGAGCCTAAGATAGCAGCCACGCGAGATAGGAGTTATCCGGGTCAGCTGTTCCCGTGGGAATGGAGCCCCACCAGAGATGGAGATCCGCTACCCACTTCCGTCATCCGCTGTTAGAAATCATTGTCGACTCATTAGACCTTTATGGTCTTGTATCCAATTCTTGTAATTGCTTGGTAATCTGTATCTAGGACGTGTCCACCAGTAAAAATGATCTTGGGGCTGGTGGTGACACGAGGGGTTGTTTCTGGGATTTTATGTCCCGGAAATCCGGCCCCGACAAGGGCTCCATTTCTTCATGGTCTGATTTATCCAATGAGTTCATTGGTGTATTTACCGGAGGTCACAAGGCTCCTGGTCGGCCCAGTGATCTGCAGGTGATCCCACAAAGAGATGGCGAGTCCTTGTGGAAATATATACAGAGATTCAGTCGCATGCACCGCAACATTCCTGATGTGCACCCCGCGGCTGTGATTGCTGCCTTTCACACGAATGTGTGCAATCGGAGGATGCGGGAGAAGATGAATATCCGGCTGCCGAAGACTGTCAACGAGCTGTATACATTGGCGGGCAAGTGTGCGCATGCTGAAGAAGGGAGGAGACTTCCTGGGGAGGATGCTGGCACTGAAGTTGATTCTGAGGACGACGACGCCACCAACCCGAAGAAAAAGGGCCGAAAGCGCAATAGGAAGCACAAGGGCAAGACAGTGATGGCCGTTGAGGGCTCCGGCATTGCCAACGCCACTAAGAAGGCTAAAACAGAAAGCTCCAACAAGGAAGCTGCTGCATGCGCTGCTTGTCAGGAAGCTACGGCAAACGAGAAAGCTGGCAAGTCCGACGGGCCATATTGCAAGATTCACCGCACCAATGGCCATGATCTCCAAGAGTGCCGGCAGGTTGAGCAACTTGCCGAAAAGCAGAAGGCTGAATATGAAAAGCGCGACAAGGAGAAAGGCCAGGACGGTGCTGGGGGATCTGGCAAGAGAAGTCATGGTGACCGAGGAGGCCGCCGCGGCAAGGCCAAATAGCAGAAAGAAAAACCTGCTTGAGGCTGTGATAAGAAAGAGGATGATGATGAGGATGATGACGAGGATGAAGAAGATTCCGGTCAACAGGAATTCCAGAAAGCAACAGAAGCCATGTGCATTGACGGAGGCGCATCTTTGCACTCCTTTCACCACCAGCTCAAGCAGTGGGCGCGTGAGGTTAATGCAGCAGAACCGGCAATGGGTGCTGAGAAACCACTCAAGTGGTCCCACACGCCCATCATTTTCGATGCTAAGGATCACCCTGATTGCACAACTGCGGTCGGGTGTTTGCCATTGTTGGTTTCCCCAACGATATGCAACCTCAAGGTCACGAAAATGTTGGTTAATGGTGGGGCCGGTCTAAACTTGATTTCACCAGATGTCATTAAGAGGCTACAGATTCCCGATGAAGATCTCAAGCAAACGGGCACGTTTCAAGGGGTTAATCCGGGAAGGAGCCGGCCCAAAGGAAAGATCACTCTACCAGTGACGTTTGGCAGGGAACTAAATTATAGAACAGAGAAGATTGTCTTCGATGTGGTTAAGATTCCTTTGCCATATAATGGAATTCTTGGTCGCCCAGCCTTTGGCAAAGTTTATGGCAGCATCGCATTATGCCTACAACACACTCAAAATGCCGGGGCCGATGGGCGTCATCACCATCAACTCCGATAAGAAGGATGCAGTTATTTGCGTCGACAAGCTTTACAGTGAAGCGGTTGTAGCATCTGCCGCCAAGGCACCCGCTCCCGCTGACAAGAAAAAAAGTAAGAAAAATGGCAAGACCTCCGACAAGGCCTCCGGGAAGTGCACCTCTTTGGAGTGCTGCGCGCCCGTTGATGACGTGCCGGAGAGTTCTACCGCCAAGAACAAGAAGACCAAAGCTACTCCACCGGCAACGAAGAAGGTGCCCACAAAGGAGGATGGCACTGGCGGTACCTTCACCGTTAGTTCCACCCTTAATAGCAAATAGGAAAGCGCGCTCGTTGCCTTCCTGCGGGCGAATGTCGATGTGTTTGCATGGCAACCATCTGACATCCCCAGTGTTCCCAGGGAGGTAATTGAGCACCACCTTGCCGTCTGTCCTCATGCTCGGCCCGTTAAGCAGAAGGTCGGGAAGCAAGCTTTGGAACGGCAACAGTTTATTGCTGAAGAAATAAAAAAGTTAGAAGCGGCAGGTTTAGTCAGGGGAGGGCTACATCCAACATGGTTGGCCAATCCAGTTGTCGTACACAAAGCAAATGGGAAGTGGAGACTTTGTATTGATTACACTGAT
The DNA here is from genome assembly GCA_039707655.1 of Elymus sibiricus. NCBI lineage: Eukaryota > Viridiplantae > Streptophyta > Magnoliopsida > Poales > Poaceae > Elymus > Elymus sibiricus. The sequence goes on along the minus strand of CM077674.1, from coordinate 200,013,587 downwards.
ATCAACAAAGCATGTCCAAAAGATCCTTTCCCTTTGCCACGCATCGATCAAATTGTTGACTCTACTGCCAGCTGTGATTTACTCTGCTTTCTTGATGAATACTCTGGTAATCATCAGATTTTCATGGCCAAGGAGGGTGAGGAGAAAACTGCATTCATTACTCCATGTGGCACATATTGCTTCGTGTGTATGCCTTTCGGACTAAAAAGTGTTGGTTCAACATTTGCAAGAGCAGTCCAAATTGGTTTTGAGCCTCAGCTGCATAGGAATGTGGAAGCATACATGGATGATATAGTGGTCAAAACCAAGGACAAATCAACCCTCATTCAAGATTTAGAAGAGACATTTGCAAATTTGTGCAAGATCAATTTGAAGCTCAATCCCGAGAAGTGTGTGTTTGGCGTTCCATCCGGCAAGCTTCTTGGGTTCTTTGTATCTCAATGAGGAATTGAAGCCAATCCCGACAAGATCAAAGCCATTGAGCAAATTGAAGCACCGAAGCGCGTCAAGGATAGGCAGCGTCTTGCCGGTTGTGTTGCTACATTGAGCAGGTTCATCTCCAAATCTACTGAGCGCGCCTTGCCATTTTTCAAGATTTTGAAAAAGGCAGGTCCAATGAAATGGACTCCGGAAGCGGCGGCCGCACTACAAGATTTGAAGAAGTACCTCTGCTCTCCGCCAACACTAGTTGCACCTAAACCACAAGAGCCGTTGTTGCTGTACTTGGCGGCAACAAATCAAGTGGTCAGTGCTGCATTAGTGGCAGAGAGAGAAGCTGATGACGACGAAGCAGCAGCAGCAAGCCCGTCAAGTGACAAACCAGAATCTTTTCCGGCAGAATTTGGTGCCGACAAATCAGAATCAGCGTAAGCAAATGATGCAAACTAGCAAGTGGTGCCGAAGAAGAAAATGGTGCAACACCCAGTTTACTTCATTAGTTCCCTCTTGCAGGGGGCTAGATCAAGGTACTCTGGTGTGCAAAAGTTGCTTTTCGGCCTTCTCATGGCCTCGAGGAAGCTGCGCCATTACTTCCAAGCACATGAGATCACCGTTGTTACTCGCTTTCCGTTGCAGCGTATCTTGAGAAATCCAGATGCCACCGGCAGGATAGTAGAGTGGGCATTGGAATTGTCAAGCTTTGCACTCAAGTTTGAGAGTACCTCAACTATTCAGAGCAGAGCCTTGACAGAATTCATTGCAGAATGGACTCCAATGCCAGACGAAGAAATCCAAGAAACTTCTCTCCCCGGCAAAGAAACAGCTAAGGAATGGATCATGTAATTTGACGGTGCCTTCTCGCTGCAAGGCGCTAGTGCCGGAGTGCTGCTTGTCGCACCCACCGGAGAGCACCCCAAGTATGTGATACAAATGCACTTTCCCAGGGAGAAGGCTACAAATAACATTGCTGAGTACGAAGGGCTCCTTACTGGTCTCAGGATCGCAGTAGACCTTGGAATCAGAAAATTGATCATCCGTGGTGACTCACAGTTCGTTGTGAAGCAAGTTACCAAAGATTACTAGAGCCCATTGATGGAAGCATATGTGGAAGAAGTGAGAAAATTGGAAGAGCACTTTGACGGATTGCAAACAGAGCAGATCCCTCGTGCGGAAAACAGCATTGCTGATCATCTATCGAAGTGTGCTACCCAAAAGCTGCCTGTGGAACCAGGAACTTTTGTGCTCCATTTGACTCAACCATCTGTCACACCATCAATGCGATCAAGCAAAAGGAGAAAGTTGAACACTGGCAAGTACTTCCCGGCAAAGCTCCCGGAAGCCGCCGACAAGGAAATTGCCAGACACAACAACGCGTCTGCCGGTGAGCAGCAGCCTCATGTGGAACCTCAGGTTCTTGCCATCGAGGCAAGCGCTCCCGCAAGTCGTCGAGCTGCAGGCTCCAATGTGGGCATAGCAGATCGTCCATTTCCTTCAAACAAGAGAACTTCCCGATGATCAAGAAGAAGCCGAAAAAGTAGCCCGATAGTCAAGTATGTATCAGTTTGTTGATAACATTCTGCACAGAAAGAGACCAAATGGGGTGAAATTGAGGTGCATTTGCCGGGAAGATGGACTGAAGCTGTTGGCAGAGATACACGGGGGCATGTGTGGCTCTCACATAGGGTCAAGGGCTCTTGTCGGCAAATCATTCCGGCAAGGCTTCTATTGGCCCACTGCTCTCCAGGATGCAACTGAGCTAGTAACCAAGTGTGAAGCATGCCAGTTCCATTCAAAGAATATACATCAGCCAGCTCAAGCCCTTCAAACAATCCCTCTATCCTAGCCCTTCTCGGTCTGGGGGCTCAATATCTTAGGCCCCTTTCCCCGTGCTACCGGGGGCTTTGAGTTCTTGTATGTTGCAATCAATAAGTTCACAAAGTGGCCTGAGGTAGAGCCAGTGAGGAAGGTGACAGCACAGTCAACCGTCAAGTTCTTTAAAGGACCGGTTTGCCGGTTTGGTGTTCCTAACAGAATCATCACAGACAATGGCACACAGTTCACCAGCCGCACCTTCATGCAGTACATCCAAGATCTTGGAAGCAAAATCTGTTTTGCGTCTGTTGCTCACCCGAGAAGCAACGGCCAAGCAGAGAGGGAAAATGCTGAAGAGTTGCGAGGCCTCAAGACAAGAACTTTCGACAAGCTGCGCGGGTGCATAAGGCGATGGATTGATGAGTTGCCAGCGGTTCTTTGGTCACTCAGGACGACACCAAATCGAGCCACAGGCCAGACACCCTTCTCCCTAGTCTATGGTGCAGATGCGGTGCTCCCCACGGAACTCACATACGGGTCACCTCGAGTGCTTGCTTATGATGAAGCACAGCAAGAGCAGCTGCGGCAAGATGTTGCCACGCTCCTCGAGGAAGATCGTCTTCGGGCTGCTATGCGAGCTGCACGCAACCAGCAAGCTTTGCGCCGCTACCACAGCCGCAAAGTTCATTCCCGAAGCCTTGAGGAAGGTGACCTTGCTCTTCGGCGCATTCAATCCGCCAAGGGATCAAACAAGTTAACGCCAAAGTGGGAAGGCCCTTATCGGGTAGTACGAGTCGCCAGACCTGGCGCAGTCCGTCTGGAGACCGAAGATGGCATCCCAGTGCAGAACTCATGGAATATTGAGCATCTTCGCAGGTTCTACCCGTGAGGCATAGTTGCCGGGCCTCCCGGCAACACCTTTTGTGCAAGCCTTGTCGGCGAGACATGTAACCCTTTGTACAAAGCCAGGCGCAGACCCTGTGGATAAGTTAAATAAAGCTAAGTGTTTCACAACTCTTTGATAAAGTACATTTTCACTTGTGTATGATTACATGTGATGTTGTGTTACACTTTGCCTTGTATGAAATGATTAACGAGCCGTCAAGGCATCCAACCACTTCTTTCTCTTCTTTCTTTTTCTCAAAGGATAGAAGGTTCCCTCATGTGCAAGTTTCCCGGGGGGATGATGGTGTGGATACCACCAAATGACGTTCAAGCGATCATTTTTACAATGAGAAATACAACAAAGAAAAACCTAAGTTGAAAAACTTTAAAACAAATTCTTTGTTGTATTTGCAATCTTCCGTGAATGATTTTTGTCTTTGTGTGAGAAACCTGCACGCTAAGGAACCTTGTCGAGATCGATTGCGCTCTTACTTTGTTTCGTGTCCGCTCAACAACTTAAGTAGCTGCATTGAGATCGTCAAAGGTAAACTTGCCGGCAGCGGCACTTCCGGCAAGCTGCTAAGGATCCGTTCCTCAAGCGCTCGCGGCAAGAGTGTGCGCACCGACAAGTGTCCGGTAAGCGTAGGGTATACAAATCATGCAAAGGCAGGATAAGATAGGAAAATGGCATACATTCATCTCAAACAGCTTAAATTGCATTACATCACAAGCACAGTGCAGATCTAACTTAAGATTAAATGTGTCTCACTACAAAAAAAGACACATCCGTGACATTATGGCCCGAACGAAAACTTTTTCTGTCATGGTTGTGACACTTCTATGACAATAATTGTGACAAAAACACATATCATCATAGATGTGGTGGGCTCCTACTTCTATGACAAAAAATTATGACAGAAAATGGGCTTTTCGTCCTGGGTGGGCCGTGGACGCACCCGCATGACATTCTTTGGGCCGTCCATGACGTAAAAAATCATGGTAGAAGTGAGGGCGAGGAAATTTTTGGGGAGTTCCCGGTTATGGTGGGTGGTCGGGCTGAGAGATGCGGTGTGGTTTTGCGCGTTTCTCTCTTGTACGCGCGCGTGTGTGCGAGGCGCTCGCTAACTGAACCCAAGCGAGGCATACGTTCATTTACTGAACCCGAGTGATCGATTGCCCTCGCACTATGTACTGAACACGGGCGATCGATCCCTCGCACTATGTACTAAACCTGATCGATCCCTTCGCTGCTAACTGAGGCCGATCAATCCCTTCGCTGCTAACTGAACCCAAGTGATTCCTTTGCTGCTAAACTGAACCCGACCGATTCCTTCGCTGCTAACTGAACCCGAGCGATCGATCGCTGCTGCTGCTTACTGAAGCCGATCGATCGATGCGTTGCATCGAGCCCCCATGCGAGACTTAGCCGGTTGGGTTTGCCTCTCGATGAACAGTGCCCGTTGCTGTCGCGCGCGTGATACACATAGACACGAGTCGAGATGCATCGATCGAGCCGGTTGGTTGGCTATGGATGAACAGTTCCCGTTGCTGCCGCCCGCTCGTACGCCCCACTCCAGCCGGTGGGGGTTGGATGAACAGGACCCCGGCCGTGTAGGTGGTTGGAGCTTGATGAACAGGACCCCGAGGAGGCTGTGCCTCGGTACGCCATACCCCAGTCGGTTGGGGGTGGATGAACAGGACCCCGTGGAGGCTGGATGAATAGTAGTCGGTGGAGGCTGGATGAACAGGACCCCATGGAGGCTGGATGAACAGTAGCCGGTGGAGGCTGGAGGAAGTCGTCGATGGATGAACAGTAGCCCGTGGAGTCCCGTTTTGTGGTACGCCACACCCCTCCCGATGAACAGGACTTCGTTTTGACCGTAGGCAGTTGGGTAGAAGTTCATTTCCTCCGTTTTGCGGTACGCCAGACCCCTCCCGATCAACAGGACCCCGTTTCGACCGTAGGCGGTTGAACAAAAGTCCGTTTCCTCAGTTTTGCGGTATGCCAGACCCCTAGCCGATGAACAGGACCCCGTTTCGACCGTAGGCGGTCGAACAGAAGGCCGTTTCCTCCGTTTTGCGGTATGCCAGACCCCGAGTCAATGAACAGGACCCCGTTTCTGCTGTTCCGTCCAACCAGGTTAGCTCCCGATGAACAGGACGCGTTCCGACCCAGTCGCTTGGCTCCCAATGAACACAGCGCTGTTTCCTCCATTTCGACCCAACCGGTTGGCTGCCGATGAACAGGAGGCCATTGCTGCCGTCCGTTGCCTCTCTCCATGTACACGAGCCCTGGCCGTATGTCTGCGCGAGTACGCGTTCGAGACCCCGCTCATATATGTACGTACGTCGCCGTATTTTCTGCCGTGTGGCTGTACGTACGTGTACAGGATTTTGACGGGGCTACCCGAACTGCTACATCGGGGGCTCTACTACGACACGTGCCACTCCTTACATGGCCATAGTTCATCATGGCAGAGAGACCGATCGACCAGTATGTACGCACATGCTTGCGACCAGACAGATAACGATACATACGCTTTGACCTGGTGGGTCCCAACTGTCTGGGGGATAAGGAGGCACTTCCTTGCGTGTGAAGATATAGCTGGTGGGTCCCAGCTGTCATGGGGAGGAATCATTTTTTTCGCGCAATAAGGAGGCACTTCCTTGCGTGCGAAGATGTAGCTGCTGGGTCCCAGCTATCAAGGGGAGGAAACTTTTTTTCCAGCGTAATAAGGAGGCACTTTCCTTGCGTGCGACCATGGACCTCGTGGGTCCTAGCTGTCAACCTCTCCATGTACAGTCCTCTTTCGGTGACTCTCGTTTGTTGACCACGCCACGCCGAGCGCACGAAGGCAGTAGACGACGGCGAGGCCCCGGACGGGAACGACCAGGAGATGGGGAAGATGCGGCAGTGGAGTCGCAGACGGAGAGGAGTACGACGTACGAGGGTTGACTGGTTCATTGCGACCTGGGGCTGCAATCGGCGGAGAATAACAGGAGGGGTGGAGGGATGGACTAGCCGGTGGTGGGGTAGCGCTTGGCACCGAGGCGTGTGAAGCAGCGCCGCTGGCCGGAGGCGGGAGCAGGAGGTCCCGCCGGCGCTGGATTGAAGATGTGTGCCGGCCGTTGGATGTACATCCAACGACTACAGATGTCAGAATCATTTGTTGACTAAGTTGACAACGCTTTCCGTAGGCTTCAACCTATTGGCCCACAATGTCAGCCTCCTTACGTGCGAAGATATAGCTTGTGGGTCGTAGCTGTTAGGAGGAGGAATAATTTTTTTTTGCCCGTAATAAGGAGGCACTTCCTTGCGTGCGAAGATGTAGCTGCTGGGTCCCTGATGTCAGGGGGATGAAACATTTTGTTGCGCATAATAAGGAGGCACTTCCTTGCGTGAGAAGATGTAGCTGGTGGGTCCAAGCTATCAGGGGGAAGACTAATTTTTTTCGCGTAATAAGGAGGCAGTTGCATGCGTGCATCCATGGACCTGGTGCGTCCCCACTGTCAGCCTCTCCACATACAGTCCTCTTTCGCTGACTCTCGTTTGTTGACCATTTTGACCACGCCATGCCAAGCGCACCAAGACGGTGGACGACGGCAAGGCCCCAGACGGGAACGACCAGGAGATGGGGAAGACGCGGCAGTGGAGTCGCAGACGGAGAAGACTACGAGGGTTAACTGGTTCTGGTGCGGCGTGGGGCTGCAGTCGGCGGAGAATAACAGGAGGTGTGGTGGGTTGGAGGGATGGCCTAGCCGGCGGTGGGGTAGCGCTTCGCAGCGAGGCGGGAGCGAGCGTTCCCGGCGGCGCTGGAGGAAGAAGACGACAGATTGAAGATGCATGCCGGCCGTTGGATGTAAATCCAATGGCTATGGATGTCAGAATCATTTGTTGACCAAGTTGACAACACCTTGCGTGGGCTTCGACCTATTGGCCCACATCTCAGCCTGTAAAAATGTGGCACATATTCAACCCATGTTTTTTAGAATTTACAGTCCATTTGATGGGATGGGTGAACAAATAATGTAGCATCTATGCGGTCCATTTAATTTTTCTCTAAAAAATCACAGCCCATTTGCACTTTCTCGAAATACATGAATTTGCTGGGATTGTTGTAAATATAATGTTGGGTTGGACAGAGCAGTGTTATCAAAAAATAAACGGGGGATGGGGATTTTATTATATATAAAATTAGATAATTAGCGCGTTATTTCTCAAAAAAACGAGCGCATTACTATTACATTGGTCCTTAAATCCGAGCAAGCTTTTGTACGCAATCACCAGGATTTTCGCTGTAAAAAAACCAGGATTTTCCTTGCGAACTTCTATTAAACATTTATTTTTTATAAGTTAATAAGATGTGGGATATATATATATATATGTATCTATTAAATATATGATAATAATAATATATAATAACATAAAATAATTATAATATATATGATATAGTTAGAAGGGAAAACATAAGTTGGACCTAGCATTCTTATTCTTATATATAGAAAAATAGAAAAGAGTTCTGCGTTTTCTTCAAAAAAACATAAGTTGGGCTGCGGATGTTTAAGACAAAATAAAACCTAGGATGGGAGGTCCATGGGCCAGTAGATACATGCTAGAGCTCAAAACAATAAATTTAAAACACTGTGTTGGCATGTCATGGGCTGCGCCCTGCACATGTTAAAAAACAAAACCTAGGCTGGGCAGGCCACAACCCAGCTGATACTTTCGCCCTCTCAAAAATTTATACCTGCTAGCTCCCCGATGACAGTCTTCATTGTAAATTTATCTCATTTATTGACTACGTTGACAGACCCATGGGCCCCAACTTCAGTATACCATTAGGAGAAACGAATATCCATTTCCGAGAGAAAGCTTTTTTTTCCAATGAGGCACTTGCTCGCGTAGGGCCATGGACCTTGTGGGTCCCGACTGTCAGCCTCTCCACGTACAGGATGGGAACGAACCAGAGCCGGGGAGGATGGGGCAGTGTAGTAATGGTTTGCATGCCTTCTTTCTATTGAGCACGTCGCAGTAGCCTAGTAGCTATACCCCCTTACCCGCACCTGCTCGGCCCTGGATCAATTACCCCTGCTGCAGTTGCAATATTCCCAATTTTTTTGCCTCTGTTATTACTGACATGTGAGTCTGCCCTTGTCATCCACACACACCACCTCCAACACGAGCCGGAATTTCGTCCCTAGTTTTCTCTGTTTTTCGCACTCTCAACATTGTCTGGGCATTTTGAAAATAGCATATCTTTTTGACTGTGGATCATATGAAGATGTGCTATATATGAATGTTGATCAGCATGATGTTAGCTTGCTGTTAGTTCTATTTTCGACCATGAAGAAAATTTGGAACATGCTGTTATCCCTGTTTGAAAAGGGCGTGTTGATATAAATGCTCTACCTCTGAAACTTGCAGTTTCTTATCTAAAACTGAAACTTGCAGTTTCTTCTCTGAAAATCACATGGTCTGCACTTTTATATGAAACTACATTTTTGAAAGTACTAAAAATAGATCTCTGGAGTTTAGAAAATACTTCATATGCTCAATACTGCAAAGATCTAAAATTCAAAAGACATTCATATCTGAAAGTACCCAAAGTACACAACACAAAGCACAATTCACAACCTGCAAATACTGATAACCCTAAGCTCCTCCTATGATTATTCGTCAGGGCACTCCCTCCTATTCCTCGGCGGCAGACCGCCGCCTCGTGAGACAAGGTGAATGGTGAGGGAGCCTTGGAGAATGGCGGGGAAGCGTCGTCGTGCCAACTACTTTTCTCCTCTTGCGGTTGGGTACGGTCGACGAAGACTCCACCGGCTCGCTCTGACACGGCACCCTCACAAACGGCACCGTGTGGATGCTCGATCCTTGATCCTCTGGATGCTCAATCTTGGATCGATACTCCCACCACCTCCGCCTCACGACTGGATTCGGCGAATCTGTCTACTCTATGGCCCAGAGGAGCAGTTCTATGGACTCCTGCGTGACTCCATTCGGGTGGATCGCCACCTTTTCGCTCTTTTTCAGATATTTGGCCACCGCCATCACCGTCGCCGCTAATTGCCGCTGGTTGTGAAACCAAGACTGTATCATCATCATCCTGGCTAGCTTCACAGGGTCGCCGTCTACGATCGTCATGTATCGGTTGTACTCCTCCATCGATCTACTTCTCCACAGCACCTTCACTCGCCGGCGGTGGTTTTGGAATGGAAGAGGAGCGGCGGCGGTTTTGGAATGGAAGAGGAGAGGAGCGGCGGTGGTCTTGGAATGCAAGAAGAGCAGCGGGCGGCAGTTTTGGATTGGACGAGAGCGGCAGCGCGCTTTCAGTGGATCCATCCTAATAACTAATTTACCCCTCACTTACGAAGCGACCACACATAAACTTGAGTACTGACCCCACGTTACCTAGTACTACCCTTATCTACCATTAGATCTAGACCAACGGAAGGCTTAAAAAATGCCTACCACCCTAAAACTTTCTTTTTAGTTTGCATGTATAATTTGGTCAAAGTTAAACTTTGTAATGTTGGACTAACTTGATAGGAAAAAATACCAACATTCACAATATGAAATCAATATTATTAGATGCATCATGAAATTAACTTTCATATACCATATAACTTTGGTATTGTAGGTGTTGATCTTTTTTATGTAAATTTGGTCAAAGTCAAAAGAAATGGAGGGAGTATTGAAGAGCATGATTGGGTTGATGTCACCTGCATCGTCATGTCGTGTTTCACAGCTTCCAAGATTCACAACCAACTCATAAGATTCCCATAATAAGTACAACAAAGATGCCTATGCATCTCATTGATTCACAGATCAGAGCCAATATTAACTTTAAAACTAAAACAAAGTTGTGAGAATGTGTACATCTAAAGAAAAATCGATTGATGCTTCTCTGAGAAAAGGGTAATCCCTAGAGAAGTGCCAATATATCCAGCAAACCATAAACCTAATTCATGTAAGCTATTTGATTCAAGGATTTGCTGCAATAATGAAACCAGTCCAGTTTATGGGCACGCATGTCAAACACCGGCAGATTAACATGTTCTGCATAAGCGGGTCGCCAAGAACTTGTGGAACCATCCGAACATCTGTGTCGTTCGAAGCCACGTTATTTTAGATGGTGGCACTCACACTCTGCATATGCGGGTTCCATCCAAACATTTGTGCAGTTCCACTAAAATGTAGCTGAATAACCCTATTTGCACAGATAATGAAAATGCGTGATTAATATAATAGTGGCACTAGTTGATGAAACATACACAAATAAATAGAAGCAACTTCATTTTCTTAATGGGAAAAGATTGCGATACAATAAGTTTGTTAAAAGAAAATACAACAGTAGCACAATATGACAAAGCATGATGATGTGGATGAAGGACAGGACTGACCTGTGTGAGATGACTTAGTGAGATCAAGTTATTCTTCAGGTCGTCATATCTTGCCATGAAGGCAATTCGTTGAAAACTATGAACAAATTCAGTGTGGCAGTAGGAGGGGCCTTGAGTCATTCCAATCTCTTTTTTTGTGCAGTTCAACTAAAACTATGGTGCCCGCCGTGCTGCGAGGGAGAGATGGGCCCTGCGCCGCCTCAACGGTAGGCGTCATAGGGATTGATAAGTGGAATCAACGGTAGGCCTCATAGGGCACATCGACCCAATTCTCCCGGATACACCTTCTACAAGTGAGGAACCAGGAAGGGCCTTGCGTCATTCCAATCACTTTTTTTGTGCAGTTCAACTAAAATTAAGCATCCCTGTTTGCAGAGATACTTAAACGTGTCATTACTTTAAGAATGGGACTATTTGATGAAATGTATACTAACAAAGAGAAGCACTTTCATTATCTGCATTGGAAATGAAATGATAGCGAAGACAGTATCTCTATTTTAACTGTATTATTACTTCATTTTATCAATGGCACTAGCGGTGCCAAAACATTGCCTCAAATTATTAGTGGCATTAGATTAAGGTGCGAAATAATACATAACATTATTGCTTTCTCATGGCAGTGCCAAAACATTAGGACAAGATCACTAGCTGCATGCAGAGTTAACATGCAGGATCGTTCTGGCAAAGGGTAGTACCAAAAAGGAACATACCTCATCATGGGAACCATATCTGCAGTCAATGCCATAGTAGATGGATTGACACCAGTCACCAACATGGATGATTATATTCATGTGACCTTTTTGTGTAGTTCACCTAAAATGAAGCAATGTTTGCATCATGCAGTTAGCAAGAAGTACTTGGTCCCATGAGCTGGCAGCTTCTTCATTAGTTGCACTAAAACTAAGCAACATCAAGGTTGGTCGTCAAGCTCGTGCAATGTGCAACTATAATTTGGATTTGCTTTTGTGCAGTTCAACTAAAATCAAGTGTCCATGTTCGTTACACAAATATGTGCAAAGTGCCATTGTGGTGACAGTGACGGCTAATCTTGCAAAGGCTAATTAACTGTTGGAGGAGATTAACCACAGAGTTCAACGAGAAGGTTAGGAACTCCAATCACCCTTTGTGTGGTTCCACTAAAATCAAGAGATGTTGCCCGTGTGACATTTTAGTAGAACTGCACAAGACACTCTTTCCAAAAAAGAAGTGTTTTGTGCAGTTCACCAAAAGGTCGCAATAGCAACGAGGTGAAATGTATATCTCTGTTTGCACAAATAGGTAGAAAGGCGGGTGAATAACAAGTGATGAAACATACGTCAAATGAAAATAAGCATTGTCCTTATCTTAATGGCAATCATAGAAGGACAGTAGCAATTTCTAAAGCTGCAGCATTGCTTCGTACTACCGGGGGCATTAAGATTAACAATGACAACAGTTAAATTTGACATTACTTTAATGGTGCCATTGCTTGATTTTACCAGCTACATTAGATTAACAGGTTCTAAAGAGTTGGTATAAGGGCATGTTAAAGTAGGCAGACCAGGACAGTTGCATTTCTAACGAAAAGAAGCAACTTACTTATCTTAACGGGGAATATAGCAGGACATTAAAACATGGCCATTGCTTCATATTACTGGGGGCATTACATTAAAAAACAACATTGGTTAAACATGTCCTTACTTTAACAGTGAGATTGCTGCATTTTACCAGCGGCATTAGATTAACAACAACTCAAAATTGCCATAAGGGCATCGGACAGTGGGCGCACCAGCACCATGTACCTCCACCGATGCATAAAGTGGTTATGCAAACAAACATCCAAACAGGATATCTGGGTTGGTCCCATTTTTGTACACTATAGCCACCTTTTACTATGTGAGGTAAGCAAATCTAGTGCTGGAAATACTCTGTTGACTTGTCCCCCAGTCCCCACTTTGTTTCCTTTTTCAACGAGTAGATTGGTTCTATATCCAGTTTGTACTTTGTTTTCCCTTTATTACCCTTTTCAACCAAGAGACCGGTTGGGTGGCCAGTCTCTACTACCCCCACCCCCCAATCTTTCCTCTTTGTACCAAGTCCTTGAGTCATGCTAGAACTTTTTCCCCGTTCTTCCTACTTTGAACCAAGTCGTAGATTCGACTGCATGAAGTAGCTTTACATCTAATAGTAATAATTTAGGTGGCGTTGGAATAGCCGATCGAGCCAATCTACGAGGGGGGCTGAGAAGTAGAAAAAGATTCACATGCATCGACATGGGGACCTGGGGCAGTAGAGCAAGGCCGGTTTCGAAGGAAGTTATACCTGAGGTTCGTCGGGATTTGGCTAGGTGGGCGGCGGGAGGCCGGATCTGCCCACACCATGGCAGCGAGGAAGACTGGGTCGAAGGCTCTCCCTAGCCCGCGCTGTGTGGGAGAGAATGGCAAGGCACGCGTATCGAGACGCGGCGGCAGTGGGTTTGCTCCGTCGCCGACGAGGACCGCATGAACGTTGCACCTTCACCCCTTCCCCGGCGGAGGGGATCCGGCCGGATCTGTGACCAGCAGTGAGTAGAGAGAGAATGTTGCCACCGCTGTCGTGTTTAGATCTAGAGAGGATGAGTGTGTGAAGAGAGCAACCCTAGCAAGCAAGAGCGGAGGCGCCTGCTTATATACATATAGTGGAGTATTTTTCTTTTTTTCTCTCCATAAAAATAATCGTTTAAAATTGCATACAAGCCAGGTCGCACTTTGTATTGTTCACTTCTGGTTCCCGGCCCTCCATTAATTGAACAACCACACGAGTCAAATTATCACGGGTGAAAATATAGAACGAACAAGCTCAAACTCTTTTGAATTTGAGATGTCGATGGCACCGTTTGAACACATTGCATCCATGGACTGCATAGTTTGAATTTGAGGTAATGTGTGGCTTTTGCAGTTCACATCTAAATGGGGGCACACCATACATTTTGTTTGCTTACCACGCTATACTTATAAAACATGCACAATTTACATTTCGAATAGCTAGCTAGAGCATGAAATGTATTGTTTCCAACATAAAGGGAAATGAAATTTCTGAAAATTCGTGATCTTAGCATTTGCAAAAAAATGTAAGGGCCATCAATCTTTGTTCTGATTTTGAACATAAACTATATGCAACCTTTTTTGAGGGAGACCGAGTCTATTGTAAATGTTTGCAAGTACATAGCATCTATGATAAAAAATACATCCAAATTCCGAGACCAGCGAACAACCAACTACAGTCAGAAAGAGCCGTCGATGCGTCATTGTCGCTGCTATCCTACCGGAGCCGGGTTGACCTCGTCAATGACTGTCGAGGAGTCATTGTGCATGTGCCCCTAAGGAGCAGCGCCCAACATGAATCTATGCCGGAGCTCCATCGATTACGTCCCGACAGACAAACTCGACGAGGATCAAAGCACAAAGAGCAAACTAGTAGAAAAGGCGTCAATCGATGTCGCCGATGTCCTAACGTAGCCGGCTTCACCTTCTTGATGGCAACCGAGTAGTCTTTGTGCATGTGCCCCTAATAACCAGCGCCCTGGAGGAACGCAGTTGTCGTTGTTTAACCCTCGCATTGATCCGAAGCACATGACACCAAATCTCGCCGGATGACAAGAAACCTTAACCTCACCGCCCCAAAGGAGACGACAAGAATCTACGCTGGAGTTCCATCGACTATGTCTAGACGAATGAACTCAAGGAGGATCGGAGCTCGGAAGACAGACTCGGAATAAGAAGCGCTGACATCGTTCGTCTGAGCGTTGCGCGTGCGAGGACTAAAACCCCTAACATAAAGTAATAACCGGAGCATAGGCACCGGGATTCCCCTCCCCGCCACCGGTCGACGGAGCGGTGGGAAGAGGGGAGGGGTGAATCCACCGGCTCATCGGTGAAGCAGGGAGGGGAGAGGTTGCCCTAGCCGCCTAGGGTGAGTGGACTAGATTTGTATTCATCCCGAGAATGGATTCAAATTTTATTGGTATTGCAATATACTTAGTGCTCCTACTTTTTTTTAGATTTGTCAACAGAACTACAGCCTTATGTTAGTACGACACAGCCTGCACGATATGTACACGATAGCCAATCCAGCCGTCTGCTAGACTCTGGTCACAGGGATCAACGAACTGATCTCCCCTGTCATGCAGGGATCGTCCAGGTAACGACGTGTGTACAGCACTACTCTAGTACTATCGCTGGTGTCTCTCTTCTAGTACAACTCAGCCGACGCATGGTGCCTGAGGGACGAGGGAGAGTGTGCCTATGGTCGGCTGCTCAATTGCGGTCCCACATGTGAGTGCAAACGCAAGATGATTCACGTTCCATTCCATGAGCGGCGTGCCAGACCTACCGACCGTGTGGGGTGCGACGTGAACGTGACGTGCGTGCTGTATACATGTAGTACCACCGTTTTCTTTTTGTTTTGCTCCATGGCGCAATCCATCGATACAAAATTCTATTTAAAAGTGGAGGGCGGGGCTTTTCCCGTGCGTTAGGTGGGGCCATTTCACCTAGTCGGTTGGACAGAGAGGCGAGGAGGACGAGGGAGTAGCGGATTCAACTTATTGCTGGAAAGGTGGGGCTGTGTGATTTGATGGCTCGTTACTGATGTAAAGGTGGGGCCTTGTGATTTGACTGCTCATTATAGTCATTATTACGGCGGCGCTACGACCGGGGTGAGTCTCCCCCTCAATGGTGTACAGGTGCTAAGCATGCCACATACGCAAAAAAATCTGATGTGACAAGGTAGGAGTAAAGAGAAGAGAGAGGAGTTTGGTGACCCCAGGAAGAACAAATGTGTAGCACGCGGACCTATGCAAAACACTTAAATGAGAGAAGTTTACGCAACGCATGAAGGAGTTTAGTTGTCAAAGAAAGACTTTAGCACACCATCTAAGCACGTAGTACTATGCATAATTTGGTGCATGAAACGTCGATCCAGATGCTGGCTGTCCCACATCCAGCATCATATACTAGTATAGTAGTACTACGTACATACTGTACTAGTATCACTGTTCTCTCTTTTCTACTTTAGTAGTAACTCAGCCGACGCGCGTTCCATTCCGTCAGCGGCGTGCCGGACCGACCATGTAGGTGCGACGCGAATGTGAGGAGCGTGCTGTATATGTCCCACCTTTTTCTTTAATTTGAGCTTGTCAGTTTTGCTCCATGGCGCAATCCATCGATACTTACAAAACTATATTTAAAAGGCGAGGGCGGGGCAAGGTTCGCCTGGTCGGTTTGACAGAGAGGCGAGGACGACGAGGGAGTAGCGGATTCAACTTACTGCGGGAAAGGTGGGGCCTTGTGATTTGACGGCTCATTACTGCTGGAAGGTGGGGCCTTGTGATTTGACTGCTCATTATAGTCATTATTACTGCGAGGGGTAAGTCTCCCCTTCCGTTCCCCACTCTAATCTGGTGTATGACACGTCGACCCGGATGCTGGCTGTCCCACATGTCGGCGAATGGAGGTATAATTGTTGCCAACGACCTAAGGAGGAGCAAAGAACCGTGCGGTATACTCTAGTTTTCAACTGGAGTACTAGCCCAATGCGGAGGAGGGCGAAACACGGCAGCCCAGTGCGATATGGCGCTAAAAAATGATCTAGTTTGCCTGTGATCCCACGGCACCGCTCATCGTTAGCACTATTTTAGTCGTGCCTTGCAGCCTAGTAAAAATGAAATAATATGATGACAATGGCAACGGATAATAATTGTCTTACCTATTCGGGATAATTTAGAAGGACACTTGCAAAAACGCCCGAAAGACACAGTGGCAAAAGAAGAAGACACAGGGGCAAAAGAAGAAGGAAGATTACCCACAAAAAAAAAGGAAGACGCAGACAACGGTCTGGGTGCTGCTCTCTACTTCATGAAGGGTTGCTGGGCGCGGAGTTCTAACTGCTTCTTCATCATCTCCATGACCTTCCTCTCCTCTCGCCTCTTGTCCGCCATCTTCTTCATTGCTTCCATGGCGCGGGATTTCTCGAGGCGAGAGTGGATGATCTCTTTCACGTCCGCATGATGTTGCTTGACAGCAGCCACGTTCTCAGTGTGGAGCTTCGCCATGTCATCCCTAAGTTCCCCGATGACAGCGGTCAGCATCTCCACTGAGGCACTACTCTTCTCTCGCAGCTTCTCCCAGCCGGTGATCTCCTCCTTCAGCAGGTCGAGCTTGTGGCAGAGCTTTGCTTTGTCCTCCTGAAGTTCCACGATTTCGCCGGTCACCTTACCAACCGAGGCATTGCTCTCCTTCACCAGCTTCAGCAAGCCGGCGATCAACTCCTTCTGCTTGTTGAGCTGAGCGGGTGTCGGCCCAGTGGGAACTGGGGTACCACAGCCTGTTTGCCTCTGGCCCGGAGGACAACGCTTGGGCCGGCCCATGAGAGTGGCCCTGCCTCGGTTCCGGAGGAAGCCGCCTCGCGACGGGCGAGCCTCGCGAGGCCCCTCGCCGCCAGGCCAGGCCCTGCCGAGGGCGCCAAGCACCGGGTTGCCTCGCGAGGCTCCCCTCACGAGGCCTTCTCATGAAGCGGATCGTACGGCGCCAGCTGTGGGGCTCCGCGCTCCACACATGGGTGACGTCTCGCTGTCAAGATAAGGACAGCGGGGCGTGACCAGGCACAGCTTCCATTCTGGTGATAAGGGAGCAGCGGCATCTGCCTCCCCCAAAGCAAGTCCCAAAGCGTTTCCTCTTTGGTGAAAGAAGATCAGGACGGATCGGCGCGCCAGGACGGAGGTCATCGCCAAGCCCACCAACACGTCACGAAGACTACTTTATCAAGCGGAGACCGCCTTTAGTCAGGATAGACCTGCGCGCCTGTCCCCCTTTGAATTGCCGCCCTGTGGCCACCCTTTCCCGCTCATATTTTTGGGGAAGAGGACCAAGGCACTAAAAAAGGGGCAGGGCCGCTTCCATGTAAGGGGATCGACCCATTTCTCCACCACACTTCGTGTACCTCGAGCCACAAGCTCTCCATCATAGAGCAATCCAACACAGGCAGGAGTAGGGTATTACATCGCACGGTGGCCCAAACCTGGGTAGCTCGCGCGTCCCCTTCGTGTCTGGTGAGAGCCAGTGAGCCCGTCGTGATTCCGCCGTAGTTGCTGTCGTGTCGTAGGTTGCCAAGCAAAGTCCCCCAGAGTTCAAATCCTAAGTTCTTGGAGAAGTTTCTTGGATGCAGATCCCAGACTCCGACATTTGGCATGCCAGGTAGGGGGGACTTGCCGTCTTCGCGCCTTCGACCTCGACGCCAGCATCGACATGGACGACACTGCCGCTCGCCGGGAACGTGCTGCGCGCCGAGCCGCCGCCAGGGTCCACGCGGCACCCACCATCCGTGGTGCCCCTGGGCGGCGCCCTCACGCTGCCACCGAGCCTATTGGGGAGCGGGTGGCCTCCTTAGCCCACCCGTTGGTGAACGAGCAGGCGCATGGCCGTTCTGCCGCCACCTCCTCGCTTGCGCGTCGCGATCCTCCCACTCCGCATGCCACGCTGCTGATGGCGCAGGAGCTGCTGCGCTATCGTCCCACCGAGGACGGCTACGATGCCTGGCTCGGGTGCATCACCGAGCTCGTCGACGCCCGTGCGATGGCCAGGCGCCCTCCCGCTCCTTGCCTAATCCACCGTCCCGTGCCGACGTGCCTCCTCCTCCTCCTACGGACCGCGACGTGGCCGGCCGCCCCGCAGCGCATGCCCCGGAGCCGTCTCGCGGCTCGCTCGCGCCGGGCGGCGACGACAATAGCTGCCAGATCATCCGCCGCGCGCCCCCAGACGTGCGTGTGGTCCTCGAGAAGGCGCGTAACTGCCAAGACTGCGTCCTCCATGACGTCGCCATGGCCGGGCGCTAGAACCGCGTGGCCCTCGATGGTGGCGCTGTCACCAACGGGGGCTACCTGGCCCTCGCCCCCGAGCTACACCGCGTGGTGTGGCCCGACAAGTTCAACCCAGAGCTCCCTTCGCGCTATGACGGCAGCGTCGACCCCATGGAGTTCCTCCTGCTCTACACCATCAGCATCCAGGCCGCGAGGGGGGACGACCGGGTCATGGCGAATTGGTTCCCCATGGCCCTCAAGGACGCTGCGTGCTCATGGCTCATGAACGTCCCCGAGGCGTCCATCTCTTCGTGGGAGGACGTGTGCAAGCAGTTCATCGCCAACTTCAAGGGCACGAGCGACCGCCCCCTCACGCTCAACGACCTGCAGGGCGTGCGCCAACGCCCTGGTGAGCCCCTCCGCAAGTTCATCCAGTGCTTCAGCCAGGTGTGCCACAGGATCCCGAAGGCCTCCGACGCCGCGATCATCTCCGCCTTCACCAATGGCGTCATGGATGTGAAGATGCGCGAGAAGCTCTCGGTCAGGGACGAGCTCGACTCCACAGCAGAGCTGTTTGTCCTCGCCGACCGTTGCGCCAAGGCCGAAGAGGGACGCCTCTTCCTCCACAACGACATCGACGCTGAGCCTAATGCGGCGAAACCCAAGGGCAAGGACACCAAGCGTAAGGGCCCTTCCGTGCTCGCGGTAGAACCAGACTACAAGCGCGGCCACGACCGTGGCGAGGCCAAGAAGGATGACCGTCCTTTCTGCGCCAACCACAACATGAACTCCCACAGCATGGAAGACTGCCACGAGCTCAAGCTGCTTCGCGAGGGCCGCACCGAGCGCCGCGGCAGCCGCAAGGAGCACGGCAAGGGCTGCAGCGGCGGCAGCGAAGGTGACAACGGCGCCGGCGACAACAACTATCAGGGCTGGCTGAACCAGCCGCGGCAGGCTAACCCTCAGGCCAACTCCGCCCCAATGCGCGCCAACGACTCTGCTCCCGCTGAGAACGCTGGGGGCTACCAAGAGCCCCGCAGGGTGGCCTGCATCCTCGGCGGGGCCCAGGCCCCTCCATCCAACCGCTACTTCAAGCAGTTCTCTCAGGAGGTGAACGCGGCCCTCCCGGCGCTCGAGTCCGCCGGGCGCCTCAAGTGGTCTGAGTTCCCCATTGCCTTCGACGCCAGCGACCACCCCAAGTCCACGAAGGCCATGGGCGCCATCCCCCTACTGTGCACCCCCACCATCAGCAACGTCGCGGTCACCAAGACCCTCATCGATGGAGGCGCCAGCCTCAACGTGATCTCCATCAAGACCTTCGAGACGCTCCAAGTGCCCTACGAGCGCCTGATGCCTACCAGGCCCTTCTCGGGCGTCACCGACGGCTCCACTGTCCCCCTGGGGCAGGTGCGCCTTCCCGTCACCTTCGGCACCTGCAAGAACTAACGTACAAAGTTCATCATCTTCGATGTGGCTCACATTGGCCTTCCCTACAACGCCATCTTGGGCTACCCGGCGCTCTCCAAGTTCATGGCCACGACCCACCACGCTTATGGCCTCGTCAAAATGCCTTGCTGCAGCGGTACCCTCACCGTCCGCTGCGACGAGAAGGATGCGCTGCACACCCTCGAGCACGCCTACAAGACTGCCTCCACCGCGTACCCGGCCGATGAGGACGTGCCTGGGCTTGCCGAGGAGACGCCCGTGAAGAAGAAGCCCCTGCTCTCTCAGGAGCGGGTCGAGTCCAAGAAGGCGTCGCTGGATGGGGGCAAAGTAGGACCCTCCCTCGCCGTCAGCGGCGGGCCCTCCCCAAATAGGAAGGCGCGCTCGTCACCTCCCTCCGGGCAAGCCCTGATGCGTTGGCTTGGACAGCATCAGGCGCGCCTGGCCTACTAAGGGAGGTGATCAAGCACCACTCAGCCGCGTGCCGAAGAACGCAGCCCGTCAAGCAGAAGGAACGGCGTCAAGCGCCCGAGAAGCAGGAAGTCACCACCCAGGAAGTCAACAAGCCCCAGGATGCTGGAATCGCACGTGAAGCTCCCCACCCCAAGTGGATCGCCAGCCTCACCCCCGTCGCCAGGCCACGCAGTAGTGCGCGCATGTGCGTCGACTTCATCGCCCTCAACCAGGCTCGTCCCGCGGGCCCCTTCCCTCCCCCGCGCATCGTCGCGCACTCGCCCTGGCTCATGCGTATGCCGTTCGGCTTGGAGGGTGCCGGAGCCACCTTCGCGAGGCTGATGCGCATGAGCTTGGAGTCCCACATTGCAAGGAGTACGGAGGCGGTTAACACCCGCCCCCAGGCCCACCGCGGCCCCACTCGTGACGGAGGAGGGTGTTCCGGTACAAAACACAAGGAACACCCGCCATCACCGTAAGTTCTATCCATGCCCCACGGATACGAGCGACATGGAGCTGTACACGCTCCGGGGCTCTCTCTACCCACGCTGCCTCCGGCATGTGAGAGCTCCTTCCCACTCTCGTGGAAGCCCCATGCTCAGCACTAGCGGATGCCCCATGCTCAGCGCTGGCAGCCTACTAGAGGGGCCCACGGCCGTCACATCCTCAAGCTGACCCATGTCGAACACGGCAGCATGTATCTTTCTGTCATGTAATGAACCTATTTCATGCATCAGTAAAGCTTATTTCCTCCAAAACCCTGTGTGCTTGCAGCTGCGGGGCACGCGCTCTTGGTGTCACCCGTGCCTGTCATGTGAGCGGGGGCTGGGCACGGTGTCTATGCTCGGGTTAGTCCCAGCAGCACTGAAAAACCCAAGTGACTGAGATCTGGCTCGTGGGCCTACTCTCGTGTACGTCACCTCACCAGGTCCTTGGTGCTCTTGTCTCCTCGCGTAACACCCATAGGCGACCTCGCGAGCGCGCCCTGCTGCACTACTTGCAAAAACTTGACAGTTTCCTTGGTGCAGGATACCGAAGGCCTCAGGAGCCCCCCCTCGGGAGGCCTCACGAGTGGGGTCCTACGGGCGGAAGGCCTCACGAGGGACTGCGCCTCACGAGCCACGCCCTGCGAAGGACTCGCCCCAAGTTACACGCCTCGAAGGAGCTAAGTCTAAAGCACCCCTCAGGTCTTTTCCCTCTCCTTTCTCTCTCGTGGCATCCTGATTTCCTTGACACGAGCCGCCTGCGCGTCAAGGGGGGACCCTGAGCATCATGCCTCAGGGACTCCTACCAGCCCTAAGAGCCCTACACCCTCTGGCCTTGCCGAGCGCACGCTCTGAGCATACCAGCGATGGTTATAGCTTGCCTCGGGGGCTGGGTCCTAGCGACACAGGGAACGAAGGCAATGTAAAAGGGAAATAAAGGCCTCAAGAGGAAAACGAAAACGCGTAAATCATCAAGTACTTGACAACAAAAGTACCATGCAAATGTTCTCACGCCCCCGCGGGGCCGCGTCTACCCTATTACAGCAACTGGTTAAGGAGAATTTAGGCGCGTGAGGCACCGCCGTCGCCACTCCCGCCGTCGTTGCGATGGGCTCGCCACCGCCGCCTCTGATCTCAGGCTCGAAGGTGTACAACCCGATGAAGCTGGCCACGCGCTCCCACACACCCTCCTCGAGGGGTTCACGGAGCTCCGCCGGGACGGGGTAACCAGCCGCCCAAAGTTGACGCGATCATCGAGGCAGAGAAGGTTGCTAAAAAGTCGCATTGTCGCCTGGGTCAGCAGGTCGCGGCACGCTTCCTCGATGGTGGCGTCCGTATCCAGCAGCTGCTTCTTGAGGTCGTCAACCTCGGCCTGGAGCTCGTCCCGCCTGACCGTGAGGCTCCTCTGCTCGTCGAGAGCGGCCTGGGCGGCCGCCAGCTCACGCTCTTTCACCAGTAGGCGCTCCCGCTCTGCCTCCTCCGTGGACGCAGATGCCACGAGCTCGCGTTCCCGGGTCTTGGTATTCGCCTCGAGGGTAGCGACCGTCTCCTGGCGCCGCAGGATCTCCTCCTCGCGCTTTGGGAGCTCAGCTTCGCAGGACGCGAGCCGGCCGTCGCGGGCCTCCGCGGCCTCCTCCCGCGTTTTGAGCCGACGCTCACGTGAGGCAGCCTGCTCCTGGAGTGTCTTCTCGTAAGCATCCGCCTCCTCCCGCCACCGCTTGGCCTCCTGGGAATCTTCGTGGGCCTTCGCGAGGGACGCCTGGGCGTCTTTGGCGAGCTGCTCGCGCTGCGCCTACGCCTCCTCGTCCCGCTGGCGGTCGAGCTTTGCCGCCTCCCGAAGCTGGCTCCACCCCTCCATCAGCCTCCGCCGCTCCTCCGCGCAGAGCTCCGCCTCCTTCCTGAGCTTGCCTTCGAGGGCCTCGAGAGCCGCCTTGACGCGGTTGATGGCCCCGCTCCAGGGCGCGGGGCCGCTCCACCCAGCACCAAGGCGTGACTTGCCCGGGCCTCCTCGTCACCTGCTGGCGTCGGCGGACGGGAAGGCACGATCTCGGGCTCGGGGACAGTATCCGCGAGGGCTACGGTGAGCTCCGCCGCAGCGGGCGTGGCGCGCTGAGAAGAGGCCAACGCCTCACCCCCCTTTTCCGCCGTCTCGACACCGGCAGCGGGGGCCGCCTCAGGAGGCACCGCCGCAGCAGGCCTGGGAGGCGTCGCCCCGCGTCGAGGGGTCGTCTCCGTGCGCCCCTGGGGGAGCGCTCCCTGACCATCAGCGACCTCGCCCCCGCTCTCAAGCCACCGCTCGGCCTCCTCACTGCCTCCCACCGGATTCACCGCTAGGTGCGCCGGCGCGACAGGCGAGGCGGTCTTCAGAGGAGGGGAGGGCCCCTCGTACTCGGCTTTCCTCCTCTTGGCCTTCTCCTCCTCCTCGGCGGCTAGCTCGAGGCTCCTGCGCAGGCGAAAGCTCGTCAGGGCCACGGCAGCCAGGAAGCAGGGATCGATAGGAGGGGGCGGAGGAACTTACTCATCCTTGGGGTTCCAACGCCTCTTCTTCCGCTCCTTGATGGCGCTGCTGATGCTGCCTCCTTCATGCGGCGCGCCTGGGCGACTGCCTGAGGGCGCGGCGTGAATCCCGTCGGAGTCGGCGGGCACGGTGGTCCCCTCCACCCTCTCCTCGAGGGGCTCATCGGTCTCCGCGGCGCCGTCTCCTCCATCCCTCGCCGGCACATGCCTGGCCGGCACGACGCGAAACGCGTCCCTATAGTCGCCCTCATCCTCGCCTAGGCGAAGCCGACGACGCGCCGGCAGAGACGGAGGGGGTGGCGGAGACGATTCCTCACTGCTCTCCTTCCTGGAGTCGGAGGCCTCGTGGTCGCCCGAGGAGGTCCCCACTGGTCAAACTAGGGCATCGCCGCGACCAGCTCAGCCTTGTTGGACCAACGGTGCACCGGGCACGCGTCATAAGGCATCTCCCCTGCCTCCCTTGGGAATAAAGCTTCCCAAGCTTCGGCTAGTGCTTCAGCCGAGAGGGACTCCTGCGCCAGCCGGATCCGGTCTTCGGCGCCGGCGATCTCCCACACCGAGTGCGAGCGCTTCTGCAAGGGCGCGATGCAGCGGCGGAGGAATTCCTTGGCGATCATGCCTGCCGTGAGCCCAGCCTCACGCAGCTCTGTCAGCCTTGCCAGGATTGACTGCAGGGCAGCACCGCTGAGCTTCTTGTGCTCCCAGCGGGGGATCTTTTTGGCCGGCTCGGTGGGGACCGCCAGGAGGGGGCTGGCCCGCAGGGCATCAACGTAAACCCAACGCGACCTGAAGTATTCCACGTTCTTCAAGATCTTCATGTCGATGAAGACCTTGCGCATCTCGTCGTCGATGCGGAAGGAGGCGCCTCCGGAGCGGTGGTTTTCCAAGGAGAAAACCCGCAGGATGTAAAAGGTTTGAAAGAGCGCCACGGACGGCATCACCCCCAGGATGGCCTCGCAGAGGTATGCGAAGAGAGCAAGGACGAGGATGGAGTTGAGGTGAAGATGGAGAAGACAAATCTCATAGTGCACAAGGATGGCGAGGGGGAAGTCGGAGAAGGGCGGCACTAACCCGGCGAAGAGCGAGTGGAAGAAGATGGGGACCACTGTGGGTCCGAGTTCACGTCGTGGGCGCGAGCCCGGCCAGATCTTGGTGGCACCTCCCTCGAAGTGCGCGGAGGCCAACAGGGGGTGGGTCTTGGCTAGCCCGTTCTCGTTGATGGTGGCCGGCAGCAGAGCCGGACCGAGCTCTACCGCCGGGGAGCTCTTGCTGGAGGAGGCCTCGGCGGTCGTGGGTTTCTTGCCTCGGGCCATGGCGGTGGAGAGATTGGAAGTTGGAGGAGAAGGAATAGAGGCGCTGCTCACGCGAGATGAAGGGCAAGATGGAGAAGGGGAGCAAGGGTGTGCCTGCACCCCGCACGGGCAGGCTTTATCGCCAGGATGGCGGTTACCGAGGGATCGTGGGGAGTGGGGGCGACCTGCCCCGCAAAGGCCGCCACGCGTCACCTCTAGGCCCGGCAGCTCAATGGGGCCCCGCGTCGTTTCGTCCCTAACGGGCGGAACGTGCGCGCCGCGGGCCCGGGGGCTATTGTCGGCTCAGTGGGAACCGGGGTACCATGGCCCGTCTGCCTCTGGCCCGGAGGACAATGCTTGGGCCGGCCCATGAGAGTGGCCCTGCCTCGGCCGCTCCGGAGGAAGCCGCCTCGCGAGGCCCCTCGCCACCAGGCCAGGCCCTGCCGAGGCCGCCAAGCACCGGGTTGCCTCGCGAGGCTCCCCTCGCAAGGCCTTCTCATGAAGCGGATCGTACGGCGCCAGCTGCGGGGCTCCGCGCTCCGCACATGGGTGACGTCTCGCTATCAGGATAAGGACAGTGGGGCGTGACCTGGCACAGTTTCCATTCTGGTGATAAGGGAGCAGCGGCATCTGCCTCCCCCAAAGCATGTCCCAAAGCGTTTCATCTTTGGTGAAAGAAGATCAGGACGGATCGGCGCGCCAGGACGGAGGTCATCACCAAGCCCACCAGCACATCACGAAGACTACTTTATCAGGCGGAGACCGCCTTTAGTCAGGATAGACCTGCGCGCTTGTGCCCCTTTGAATTGCCGCCCTGTAGCCACCCTTTCCCGCTCATATTTTCGGGGAAGAGGACCAAGGCACTAGAAAAGGGGCAGGGCCGCTTCCATGTAAGGGGATCGACCCATTTCTCCCCCACACTTCGTGTACCTCGAGCCACGAGCTCTCCATCACAGAGCAATCCAACACAGGCAGGAGTAGGGTATTACACCGCATGGTGCCCCGAACCTGGGTAGCTCGCGCATCCCCTTCATGTCCGGTGAGAGCCAGTGAGCCCGTCGTGATTCCGCCGTAGTTGCCGTCGTGTCTTAGGTTGCCAAGCAAAGTCCCCCGGAGTTCGAATCCTAAGTTCTTGGAGAAGTTTCTTGGACGCGGATCCTAGACTCCGACAGCGGGCATGTCGTCGAGGGCTAACGACTTCAGCATTGCCCGCTCGGCATGTTCGCCTCCACGGCGAATGCGCTTCTGAGAGCCCTCTCCTGCCCATGAGAGATCTTTCGTGGCCTTCGCAGCGTCGCGGACCCTCTTTTTTTCCGCGGCCTTGGTCGTCGCTCCCTTGTTATTTCTCGGCCCAGAGCTCTTCCTACCGGCCATGGCAAACGCAAGGAACGATGAACAAGAAAGGCTTATGAGCAGGAATGTGCAGTAATATTCGAGTAGTTAGTTTCCCTTTTTATAACCTAGTACTAATATGCTGCAAAGTGGAAACACGTTTAGGTTTGATCGGTGTGAACAGGTTTGCAATTAATTATAGCATGGTACTTTGGAATGTGACAAGAAACAAGCTCGAAATTTATTGACGATGGATTTGGTTTCGAAGCCCGGAACGGCTCCCAATGAGTTCTCACGACCAAGCATTCAAAAACTCGTGATAAATCAATGACCATCTTTTTTCGAACGACCAACTATTTTCATAGAAATACAACACATATAGATGGAGTATTTTCATATAAATACAATACATAGATGGAGTGATTGCCATGGTTGCAAACCGCCATGGCGCCGCGTGTTCACTGCAGCAGCAACTGAGCAGGTCAGTCCATCGCTGGCGGGGAAGGAGGGCAGGTCACCTCACCTATGATGCATCCCCAGCGCCGCCACCACCGCTGGTTGAGCGATTTGGCTTCTCCTACCGCCCATTTGAACAGTTGCACCGGCTTCTCATGCCATTCCGCAGGCATGCACGTTCTCTCCTCCGCAGTCGACTCCGTGAATATGATCTCTGCCATTAGCCCTAGCTCAAAATCATTGCGACGCTGCCAGATGCTGACATCCCTCAACATCCCACCCCTGAGATCGACATGCGCCTCCGCCTTGTGCTTCGCCAGGCGCAGCTCCTTCGAACTTGTCTCCAATCAATGCAACGCTTCCTCGATCCGATTTGCCCTTGCTGCCCACCACCTGAAACGCAGCCCCGGC
This sequence comes from Elymus sibiricus, assembly GCA_039707655.1. Classification (NCBI taxonomy): domain Eukaryota; kingdom Viridiplantae; phylum Streptophyta; class Magnoliopsida; order Poales; family Poaceae; genus Elymus; species Elymus sibiricus. Next base: position 199,986,840 of record CM077674.1, on the reverse strand, counting down.
ATGTCCTCTGGCGCCACCGATCTGTGATTCCAGAGTAATGGATCCCCTCTAAAACACATGTGGGTTTCGCTCAAAGGCGGCAGTGCTGCAGGCCGCAGGGAGAGGGAAGCCCGTGGGATGCTGGGATCTAATGGATTATCCATGGTGGAATCGGATGGTCGAGGCGGGGAGGCGAGCGTAGGCGGTGGGAGAGCCCTAGTAGGCGAGCATAGTACTCCACTCCGTCCATTTTTAAATACAAAGGCCACCAACAGTAACCGAGGCAAAAATTGATGATGTTGCCTCATAGTACTAGCAACCCATGATTTAACTACTCACATGCATGCAGTGGATGATAGTAATGTCATTCTCAACTAGTACTTCCTCCCTACGCCACTCAATTTGCATGCGTTGTATTAATTGACCATCCATTAAGTGAAGGACTCTACACGCGTCAAATTATCACATGGGGTGGCTCTTCGTACAAAAATGTGTTCCACTGTGTACCCGCGTGTGTGTGCGAGGGAATGAGTGCATGCGTCCACATCTTCTCTTCATGCACGTACTCCACCAGTGTGTGTGGGGGAGAGGGAGAGAGTGGTATACATAGACCTAGAGAGAGATGGTGTGTCCCCGCAAAAAAGAGAGAGATGGTATGTGTCGGAAAGAGTACCCGCACGTGTGTGTGACAGTGTGAGAGACGATGAGTGCATGCATGCACCTCTCCTCTTTGTGTACGTACTAAACCTAGAGTACAAGTGTATGTGTGTGACATCGACCTATAGAGAGATGGTGCGTGCCAGAAGTCCTGAGAGAGTCATCAATGTAGGTGTGTGCGTGGGGAGGAGGAAGAGAGATGATACTTATGTGTCAACACAGTGCGTGTAAAAAAGAGGCTAGTCAATAGTTAGCCACGAGACTATTCCTGGCGAACGCCCCAATAACCATAAGATCTGCATCCGACGTTGGAAGTTATTGGACGAAAACAGCACTAAAAAAAGAAATGCCATGGCATTTCTTTTTACTGCCACACCACGCCCCTCCCCTACACATGAAACTACCACACGATCGTTCACAACTGCCGGTTTGCTAGAAATCCCGATAGGCCAGGCTTTTGGCGGTAGGCGGGGAGCTTGGACTGTCGGTTTGCTCACATGCGGTCGCACATGTCAGTGATGTACCAAGTCGATGCGTGCCCCTTCGGTGAGCGGCGGTGTCGGTGTACTAAGACATGGGTGCCCTCATACCCAGACTTGTGCCTAGGCAGTTGTAGTCTCCGTTCCGGCAAGGGCTTGACAGAGGATAACTACAACCCAAGACTCAACACCAAGACCGTGAAGAAGATCTCAAGGCAGGTCAACGAGAAGTACTATTCTAAGGACTGAAGATCGAAGCTGTTCTTGCCAGCAAGATTCGCCCCGGCAAGGTGAAGACTAAGGCTATGGTTGCCGGCAAGTTCCCTTGCCGACAAGCAAGGCCCGCCAAGCTCCGTGCCAGTAGGCTTGTTCTGTCCCGTTACCGCTCCACCTCACCATCAACCATATAGGCTCGTGGGCTAGGTATCGAGCGGGCAGACAGTCAACATGGCCGGCCAAGGCACGTGTCAGCGCGCTGCGCCGTGATTAACTTTAATGAAACCCGTCCCTGGGACGTGTCAAGATTATAGGAGGCCGCCAGGACCGGTGGTACAGATCTTTTGCCCAAGGCCTCACCTCCCCAACGTAGCACCTAAGGGTGCATTAAATGCGTTTGTCTTACCCCGTTGGAAGATAAACGTGATGACGGTGCAAGTCACTGTTCACACTTTGTAATGACCGTATTAGCCATTGTGGTAACCCCTTGGCCTATAAAAGGAGGCCCACGGCTACAGGTAGAATGGTCGACACCCAGTCCAATTACACACCGTAGCTGCATTTTCCCGAGCACCTTGCCGGAAAACTGCGCTCCCTGTAACTAGAGTTCATATTCGATCAAGCACAGTGCAGGAGTAGGGTTTTATGCTCATAGTGGCCCGAACCTGGATAAATCCCACGTGTGTTCTTGCACTTACTGAAAACCTGCTCTTTGTCCCATGCACGTCCCCTGAGCCGAATCGCAAAGGGACCCGTTCGGTCCCAAAGATAGTCATTTCCCACGACATCTTTGGCACGCCAGGCAGGGGTTGTGTGTGTCATAAATCAGTTCTTTGGTAGTGTGAGTACCAACTTCATCATCTCCGTCGATGGCGCCGAAGAAGAAGAGTGGAGCCACAAAGGCTCCTACCGCGTCCAAGCCACCTTCCCAGGCGGCCGCAGGTAGCGCAGCCGGTGCGGGCGCTACGGTTGGGACGGGTGGCGCAGGAGGCGCAAATGGTGCGGGTGCCCAGCACCCCCGCCACGATGCTGAGCCTAACCATAGGACCGGCGACGTCGTAGCCGGTCAACTTCCAAGACATTCTGGTGAGCGCAGTCATCATAGTAATATAATTCATACTGCTGCCACCCACAACCCAGCCGCCGCAATGTCCCAGAACGTAGTGGCGACATCCAACAACGGCGCGGGGAGGCGTACGCCGCGACCATCGCAAGATGGGCATGACACGCTCCCCCACGTTGCTGGCGGTTCCAGACGACCGCAAGGTGGGATCCCTGTGCAGCAACTTCCGATTGCTCACGGAGCGCCGCCGCCACCACCACGTCCGCCTATTGGCGAGCATGAGCTGCGGCGGCACGGACGTAATGAAGCTCCTTCTGGCTCCGCCAGGAGTCGAGCGACGCCTCGTTCTATGCTCCCAGCTATGCCGACCAGAGTGGCCGAGGCCATGGCGCGGGTCCAAATACTTTTGAACTTCCCGCCAAGCCCAGACAAGATGGACGAATGGAGAGCCACCATTCAGAGCCTCATCAGTTTTGCCGATCCCGGCAAGACACAAGACGTGGGGCCCTCGCGGGGACCACACACCATGCCGGTAGGACCCTCCGGCTACCTTGCCGGAGACGCCGCGCAGATGGTGCAGTCGCCTCGCCAGCCCCCACCGTCACAACGGCCAGCCCGCCGATCAGACGACCGAGATGTGCTGTCCATGGCTTCGTCAGATCCGCGGTGCCACCAAGATCAGCGCCAAGTGCTCCGCGAGTGGTGCGACGAAGACGCCCGCAAGAAGATCGAGCGGCGCTGGGAAGCACGTCGTCAATCTGACGACCGTGTTAGGCCGATGGTGAACGTGCTTGCTCCGGTAGCCGCTGGGTACTTGCCCTATGATGTGGGGTGCCCAGCGTTTACTCGTGAGCTGCGGCAAGTTCATTGGCCGTCCACCCGAGCCTTCAAGCCAGAGCTGCCCGACAAGTGTGATGGCACGCTCAACCCAGCCGAGTTCCTTGGCATCTACACCATCGCGATGGAAGCTGCCAGGGGATGGGATGAGAAAGCGCTTGCCAACTACTTCCCGTTGGCACTTCGGCCCAATGTCAGGTCATGGTTGATGAACTTGCCTGAGGGCTCCATCTCTTCTTGGGCGGATCTGTGCCATCATTTCGTAGGTGCTTACGAGGGTGGCCACAAGCTCCCGGGTCAGCCTAGCGATTTGCAGGTGATCCCCCAAAGGGATGGAGACAACCTCCACAAGTACATACAACGGTTCAGCCATGTGCACCACAACATCCCTGACATCCATCCTGCAACTGTTTTTGTCGCGTCCCACACGAATGTGCGCAACCGCAGGATGTGGTTAGAGATGAATGTCGAGCAAGTCAAGACCATCAACGATCTGTACGCCTTGGCGGATAGGTGTGCACATGCTGTGGAAGGGAGGCGACTCCCCGGGGAAGATGCGGGTGCAGACGTCGATTCAGAGGACGATGACGCGTCAACCCCACAGAAGAAAAATAGGAAGTGCAACAGAAAGTGCAAGAACAAGACTGTACTAGCCGTTGAGAGCTCCGACGAGACCAATGCCACCAAGAAGCCAAAGGTAGACATCCCCGGCAAGGAGGTTGCTAGGTGCGATGCTTGCCGGGAAGCTGCGGCAGGCGAGAAGGCCGACAAGACCGGCGGGCCGTACTGCAAGATCCACCGCACCAAGGGCCACGATCTCTAACAACGCCGGCAAGTAGAGCAACTTGCCGAAAAGCAAAAGCAAGAGTATGAGAAGAAAGACAAGGAGAAGGCCCTAGATGGTGCTGGTGGGTCCGGCAAGCAAGACCATGGTGGCCGCGGAGGCCGCCGCGGCAAGGCCAAGCAGCCAAAAGAGAAGGCTGCTCAGGGCCAGCAAGAAGAGGATGATAGTGATGAGGACGGAAGCGGGTCCAGCAAGGAGTTCTAAAATGCATAGGATGCCATGTGTGTTGATGGAGGCGCATCTTTGCACTCCTCGCACCGGCAACTAAAGCAGTGGATCCATGAAGTCAACGCAGCGGAACTGGTGATGGAGGCACAAAAGCCACTCAAGTGGTCGCACTCGCCCATCGTCTTTGACGCCGAGGACCACCCTGACCGCACCACTGTGGTCGGGTGTTTGCCGTTGTTGGTCTCACCAAAAATTCGCAACTTCAAGGTGACGAAGATGCTAGTTGACAGTGGGGCAGGCTTGAACTTGATCTCCCCAGATGTGATCAAGAGGCTGCAGATCCCCGACAAGGATCTCGAGGAGACGGGCAGTTTCCAAGGGATTAGTTCGGGGAGGAACAAGCCGAAGGGCCAAGTCACGTTGCCAGTCATGTTCAGCGGCGAGCTCAACTATTGGACGGAGAAGATTACCTTCGACGTCGTCAAGATGCCGCTACCGTACAATGGGATTCTGGGCCGCCCAGCCCTGTTAAAGTTTATGGCCATGTCGCACTATGCTTACAACATCATCAAGATGCCGGGGCCGATGGGGGTCCTCACCATCAAGTCAAACCACAAGGATGCAATCTTCTGTACCGACAAGCTCTCCCGGGAGGCGGCGGCAGCAGCTGCCATCGAGGTGCTTGCCCCTGCCGTCAAAGCTCCCGGGGAAGGAAAGAAGAAGAAGACCGGCATGATCTCTGGGAAGGACTCCGGGAAGCACACTTCAGAGTGCAGCATGCCTGTCGAGGACGTACCGGAGAGCTCTACCAGCAAGAGCAAGAGAGCCAAGGCTTCCGCATCCACGACCAAACAAGTTTTTGCAAAAGGGGATGGGATGAGTGGCACTTTTTCTGAAAGTGCCACTCTCGGCAACAAATAGGGAGTCGAGCTCGTTGCCTTCCTACGGGTGAATGCCAGTGTGCTTTCCCGGCAAGCACCTGACGTCCCTGAAGTTCTTAGGAGGGTAACTGAGCACCACCTTGCTGTTTGCCCCCATGCGAGACCCCTCAAGCAGAAGGTCAGGAAGCAAGCCTTGGTGCAGAAGCAATACTCCCCACAGAACTCAAACACGGGTCACCTCGAGTCTTGGCCTTCAATGAGGAGGACCAAGATGAGCTGCGACATGATGATGCCGCGCTCCTTGAGGAAGATCGTTTCCAGGCTGCTGCTCGTGCTGCATGGTGCCAGCAAACTTTGGGCCGCTGCCTTAGCCGCAAAGTGAAAGCCAGGGGCCTTGAGAAAGGCGACCTTGTTCCTCGTCGGATTCGATCCACGAAGGATAAAAAACAAGTTGACGCCGAAGTGGGAAGGCCCTTACCGGGTAATACGAGTCACTAGGCCTGGCACAGTCCACCTAGAGACTGAAGATGGCACTCCGGTGCTAAACTCATGAAATACTGAGCATCTTCGTAAGTTTTACCCGTAAGGCGCGGTTGCCGAGCTGCCCGGCAACCTCTTTTGTACAAGTTTGCGATCAAGGCATGTAATCCTTTGTACAATGTCGGGCGCAGATCCCGTGCAAAATAAATAAAAGTTAGATGTTTCACAATTCTTTGTCAAGTACATATATATTTATGTGTTGCAGGTAGTCTTGTGTTACATTTTCCCTTGCATAAGGTGATTAATGAACCGGCAAGGTTCCAGCCTCCTCTTTTCTTTTCTTTCTTAAAGGATGGAAGGATTCCTTGCGTACAAGTTTCCCGAGGGGAGTGACGGTATGGATACCAAAGGACGCGTTTAAGATGTCACCCTATGGCAAGAAATGCAACAAGGAATGAGCTAAGTTGCACAACTTTGAAATAAATTCTTTGTTGTAGTTGCGATTCTCCATGAATGACTTTGGCCTTTGCATGACAAACCTGCACGCTAAGGAACCTTGTCGTGATCGACTGTGCTCTTACTTTTCTTTGAGTACGCTCAGAAACCTAAGTAGCCGTGTTGTAACTATCAACGTGACCTTACCGGCAGCGACACTTCCGGCAAGCTGCTCAGGACCCGCTCCTCAAGCACTTACGGCAAGGGTGTGCGCACCAGCAAGCTTTCGACAAGCGTAGGGTACAAAAATCATGCAAAGACAGAACGGAATAAGGAGAACAGCGCACATCCATCCATCTTAAATACAAGTTATAATACATCAAAGCCAAGTGCAGTATAACCTAAGATAAATTTGTCTTGTGCATAAACTAGATCTGTAACAAAGAATGCCAAGGGAGGTTAATCCCTACGATCACCCTTAGTCCTCAGGATCTAATTGATCTTGTCGATAAGGGGACTGATGGCCCTTTCAGCAGCTGTGGTGTCCATCCCCGGCGACAAGGCCTTGAAGGCCTTGACGACGTCGATGTCAGGATTCCAGCAGATAATCTTGACGAGCATCTTGGAGATGACCTCGATGCAAAACTTCCGAGACTCATTGGCAAAGCTGGCGGATCACTTCTCATGAAGTTTCTTCAGTATCTCGAGGAGTCCGTCGAAGAAGAGGGAGAGGCTGGCGCTTCTAGAGTCATGCTCGCCAATTGTGAAGTGATGCTCCTCCCTGTCCATGACGCTCACCTGAGCGGCGAGACGCTCGGCAACATCGACAAGGCGACCAGTCCACAGATCCACGACTTTCTTGTGCTCCTCGAAAGAGTTCACAGCGTTGGCACGCTTAGCCTTATCTTTTTCCCAGCTCTCCAGCAGCTCCCTCTCTTTTTCCCTGCCAACCTCCAGGTCCTTCTCTAGAGTTGCGAGCTTTGCATTAAGGTTTGCCAAGGAGTTATTGACAGTCGAGAACTCTTGGGTTTTGTTGACGAGCTCCTCTTCAAGCTTCGACACTTTGGACTCTAACTCTGCCTTGGCGGCCTCAGCGCCTTCTGCGACTTTGACGGCCTCCGAGAGCTTGGTGGCATGAGCCTGGGTTAGAGTCTCGATGGCCTGGTTATCGCACTCCTCTAGCTCTTGGGTCAACTGCGCAAGCAGAGTCTGGATCTCCTCCTTCTTGCCGCGTTGCTTGGCGGCGAGGGCCTTGTCCCGGGCGGCAAGGTCCCTTTCTTTAGCGGCAAGCTGCGCTTCGCGCTCCGCTAACCAGCCGTCCAGAGCCGTTGCCTTCTCTTTGGCAGCGTCAAGCTTCTCTTCTTCCCTCCTAAGGCCATGAAATTTGCAGTTGTGCCAGGCACGGATTTCTTCCACCTTTTTCCTCAGTTTCTGCTCGGCCTGCCCTACGGCTTGCCGTTGGGTGTGCAGTTTGTCCCAGCGCCTGCCATAGCGGTCTTGCACATCCTTGAGGCCACTAGCCATCGTTGTCAGGAAGGCAAGATCCGCGGCGTTGTCGTCAGAACCATCTGACGCTGCGACACTGCTGGAGAGGGGTGCTAAGATCTCCGCGATGGCTTCGTCAAAAGTAGGCTCCCCAGCACCAGATGAGCTGGGGGCCTCAGACTCCTGCTGCAGACGGACAGACTCCGGGAGGCTGATCATGGCCTGCGCCTCGGATGCACTAGGATGGGAGACAACACCTGACTTCTTGGTTCCGGCCTCTCCCATCTCAACGTCCATAAATGGCAAGCCCAGATATGCCACCAAGGGGCTGGACCATTTCTTCAGGAGTTTTCCTGGCCTCATTGGCGGCACTCTTAGCATGTGTTCTCTGCGGATGCCCCCTCCCCCTCCGGAGGAGCTGGTTCTGTAGGGTGAAGAGGAGCAGAGGGAAGAAAATTTTGAATTTTAGATCAAGTTCAAGAAAACAAAAAGAAGAAGCATTAGAAAGAGTCAAGTATACTTGGAAAGAAGATTACCTTGACGAGCATGTGGGGGGGACGCCATTCTTCCTCCAGCAACCTCGGTTGTCGACGCCTTGTCCCCGGCAACATCGGTTGTCAGAGGGGCCTCCGCGTGGGTGAGCCCTTCTTGGGGCTCCTCTGGGGGAGGGCTGCCCCTTGCTGGTGAAAGTCTTGGTGATGACCTGGGAGTCAAGGGCGCCGTCAAGAGGTCTATCCCTTGACGCCTTCCTTCTGGCTGGCTACTTTCCAGCCCCTTGTCGGTCTCCATTGCAGAAGATCTGACGATGGTGCCCACCAGCGGAAACTGCGCATGTGCCTCGCGCGGGGGGCTTGAGCCGGCAACTTCAAGAGAAATTGCACCTTGGTCGGTGCCAGTTGCTGTCTCGCCCTCCCCGGTGGTCCTGAGCCTCTTCACCAGTGGCACTTCGTCCCTACAAGATTAGGACAAAGAAGAAGATCAGCTCAAGCAACAGAGTCTGGACAATTGAGAAACACACGGGGATGGAGATGCTTACTCTTCGTCCTCATCAGGCTCACTCAGGACAGACAGGTCGTAATGAACTGTCTCCTCGGTCCCCGCAGTTGTGGTTGGCGGCAGTGGACTCCTAGGATGCTTCGGGGGGGTTGGGAGCTGCGAAGTACTTGCCTCCTCCATGATTGGCAGGATGGGTCGATGGGGGACACCAACGCGAGAAGGCAGTTGCCGGGAAGGCTGTGCCCGGGGGATTGCGGCTGCCACCTTGACGCCGGCGAACCATTGGCTCGCCGACTCGATGTGCGCCTCCCCCTTGCGAGCAGTCTTCTTGGCGACGGTCATATTTCCTTGGCAGGAGGAGGGCAAGGTGGTTCTTCTTCCACTTCCGACTCCTCCTCACCCGAGGACCCCTTGGGTTGCTCCTCTTCTTCCTCCCCTCCCTCGGATTCCTCAGCCCGCTCCTCCTCCCCAACATGCTCTTCAGTGTGCTCTTCAGCATGCTCTTGGGAGTGGCTTCCTCCACTGGCCTCCGGAGCAGTGGCCTGCTTTTTGGACTGGTCCTTGCACAGCCGAGGACGAGTTACCTTCGTCTTCTTGGACTCGTTAGCCCTTGCCACAAGAAACTCTTTTGGATCATCCTTCATCGGGTGCATCATGCCGTCCTCAGCGCCGATAGCCTCCTCTACCAAGCCGGCAAACCAGTTATCCACATCCTTCTGCCTAGGTTCCTTCCATGTGCTCAGAACCGTCCAAGCGTCATAGTCCGGCACCCATGCCAGGATAGAGGCCTTGGCGGTGTTGTTGCACAAAGGGATCACCTTCGCCAACAAGTCGAAGTAGCAACCCTTGTTGAAAATCCGGCAGATGAGCAGATAGTGTCCCATCATCATCAAGTTGTTGTCAGGGCCCTGGTGCAGCCGCATTGGGTCAGCGGGGCCCTGGTAATCCCACGCTTGCCGGCCTTTTCTGTGCTGCAGTGGGGCGATCCGGCGGCGAAGGAAATCTGCTCCCACCTTCTCAATCGTCAAGCCGGCCCCTTTCAGAGCAAGGATTCGGCGCAGCGCCACCGCCAGTTTGGCGTCATTGGGGTTGACTTGGTTCCAGCTATCAGGCTTTGCAACCATCTCGGTCCTGAGATGGCAAAAGGCTGGGAAATCTTGCTGCTTGACCCAGCACCAATCAGCCCGCCACTCATCCCATCTGGAGTGAAACTCGCCGTCCAAGTAGTACCTTTTCGAATTTCCCTTTGGGACCCAAGTGACGATACCGGAAAGAGCGCCCTTCTGGATCCGAAGGATGAAGAAATGCTAGAACAGGGCTACTGTAGGATCGAAAGTATGTCTAGAGGGGGGGGGTGATTAGACTACTTGACCAAACAAAACCTAACCTTTTCCCAATTTTAGTTGTGGGCAGATTTTAGCAATAGTACATGTCAAGCATCACCCTACACATGCAATTCTAAGAGTATAGCAGCGGAATGTAAGCAATTGCATATGTATGTAAAGGAGGGATTGGAGATTTCAAACGCAATGAAGACACGGTGGTTTTTGGCGTGGTTCCGATAGGTGGTGCTATCATATGTCCACGTTGATGGAGACTTCAACCCACGAAGGGTAACGGCTACACGAGTCCACGGAGGGCTCCACCCACGAAGGGTCCACGAAGAAGCAACCTTGTCTATTCCACCATGGCTTACGTCCACGAAGGACTAGCCTCACTCGGGGTAGATCTTCACGAAGTAGGCGATCTCCTTGCACTTACAAACTCTTGGTTCAACTCCACATCTGGTTGGAGGCTCCCAAGTGACACCTAACCAATCTAGGAGACACCACTCTCCAAAAGGTAATAGACAGTGTGTTGTTGATGAACTCCTTGCTCTTGTGCTTCAAATGATAGTCTTCCCAGCACTCAAACACTCCTCACAGATTTGGCTATGGTGGAAGAAGAATATGAGTGGAAAGCAACTTGGGAAAGGCTAGAGATCAAGGTTCAAATGGTAGGAATGGAATATCTTGATCTCAACACATGAGTAGGCGGTTCTCTCTCAGAAATTGAATGGTGGAAGTGTAGGCACGTTCTGATGGCCCTCCTTACTGAGAAGGATGGGGTGGAGGGGTATATATAGCCTCCACACAAAATCCAACCGTTACACACTTTTGACCCAACTCGGTACCGAAACGATCATCTCGGAAGCACCGAACTGTGTAAAAGATATGAAGTTTAGGAATCTCGGTGGGACCGATACGAACAACTCGGATGGACCGAAGTGCAATGGCTTAGGGCAATCCTCATCTCGGTGACACCGATTGCATCAACTTGGTAGGACCAAAGTGAAGCAATAAGGCAACAGAGAGTTGGCAAGCCATCTCGGTGAGACCGATTTGCAAACTCGGTGAGACCGAAGTAAATGCAAACGATTATAGAGAGTTGGCAAGGCCATCTCGGTGGGACCGAGATCCATTTCGGTGGATCCGATTTGTTAGGGTTTGGCAGTGGCTAAGTCTTGGATGAACTCGGTGGGGCCGGATTCGAAATTTCGGTGGGGCCAAGTTGGACTTTAGGTTTAGGACATATTTGGGTAGAGAGAGTAGTTGAGGGTTTAGGAATACTGTCACTAAGCACTTGAGCAAAAAGATCATTAAGCAACACCTCATCCCCTTTTAATAGTATTGGCTTTCCTATGGACTCAATGTGATCTTGGATCACTAAACCAAATATGTAGAGTCTTGATCTTTTGCCAATCCTTGTCCTTAGCATTTTGAGGGGTCCACTTCTCTAGTCCATGCCATGCCAATCATTGAACATCCTGAAATCTTAATCTTGAATGGACATTAGTTCAATGAGATATATGTTGTTATGAATTACCAAAACCACCAAGGGAGCAAATGTGCTTTCAATCTCCCCCTTTTTGGTAATTGATGACAACATATAGATCAAAGCTTCGACAAATGATTTAAATGAATGAAATACATCGTCGCTTTGAGAAGTATGTGATAAGCGAGAGCTCCCCCTAAATTTGTGCATTATTAAAAAAATTGCGTTTGAATGCAAATGCACAATCGATTAGGCTCATGGGTTACTCTCCCATGTCACATACATCTTTGTGGAGCACGCAAAATGATAAGATTGGAAAGGTAAGCACGCATCATCAACATAAGGAATGATACATAAATGAATGATCATACAGATAATGACAGAGATAAACATGGATCATCACAATGAGCATAGTATGATCAATCAACATAGTATCTCACAAGCATAAACGACAGAATACTGTAGCAAGCGCACATAAAACAGAGTAGCATCAAACAAACAAGTAGCACAAGAAACTCTCAAAGCAAATCAAAAGCAAGAAACTCTCTCTCTCTCGAAGCCTATGATCTATACAGATTCTCCCCCTTTGGCAACAAGTACCAAAAAGTTCAAATGAGTATAGCACTAATCGACTCTCTAGGCACGGTCCTCCGAAGCTCCTGAAGGCGACCTCCTGCTGGCAGCTCCGGTGTGCGTAGATGGCATTGAGATGAGAGCGTCCGCGAATGCTTCTGACGATGTCCGTTGAGCTGGTGGAGTTGAGACTTGTGGTGTCACTGTGACTGTAGCGGCTGGTGCAGATACTGTGGTCCGTGGATCCACAACTGGTATCGCAGCTGACCTGGCAGCCCTAGGCACTTGCTGAACCTGCTCTGTGGTCGGTCTCTCATCTTCACTGTCATCTGATCTGGCAAGCTTGACAGCATCAACATCACCTTGCAGCTGTTCCACTGAAGTCTGAATCTCAGTCACTTTGACATCCAAATCTTGAAATTTAGTCTCAATGATCCGCTCAAAACTAGCCTGGGTCTGGGTGAGGTTGGCCAGACTTCGCTCAATCCTCAGAGTGGCTTCAAGCAGATATTGCATTTGATCCTTTGGTGTCTTGAGATTCGCAATTGGAGCATTGGGAGCTGCTGCTTCCTGAGCTGCTTTAGCTTCTTGGGCTTTGCGGATTTCCTCTTGAGCTTGTGCAGAAGTGGGATGTGAAGAATCCATCACTATAACGTTGTCCTCAAACTCTGGACGGAGTGGCAAATGCTCTCGATCAAGAAGATACGTGCTGGTTCCAACCTTGGAATTGATCAACAACTGAATATATGGAGCATAACCACACGATCTCTTCTGATCTGCTGCTGTCCTCTTGATAGTCTCTACTATCAGGCTCATCACCTTGAATTTCTGAGGAGTATCAAATAAGTGCAGCAAGTTGATGGAGTGGCCACGAATCATCTTATCATCGCCTGACTTTGGTAACAAGGTGTACCGCAAGATTGTGTTTGAGGTGGCCAGACCTAGTAGCAAATGCTTCACTGATCCAAGCTTATGTGTTTCAAGATCCTTCTGAGGAATTGCAGTGTACATGTTGGCCATTAAGTTGAGATCCATCTTGAGCTTGGCATATATGTCAATATCATCCTCCTCTTCCTTGGGTGCACCAAGAAGATTTGCCCACTCAGAGATGGTAGACTGGTATCTTATACCCTCAGTCATCCACACTATTCTGCCATCTGGATAGAAGTGTGGAGTAGAGTAAAATTGCATGATCATCTCGTCATTCCACTTGGTCAACTTCTTTCCAACAAATTTGTCAACTCCTGCAATTCTGAAGCTTTCATGGACGTGGGGGAAATAATCCTCATTCTCATCGATGTATTCCCAATCCACCCACTTCATGTCACTGACTATGGGCTTCTTGTCAAGCAATACTGTCTCATAAAAGTCTTGTTGTTCATGGGTGTGAAAACGATAATCACAAGCAGTCCTTCTTCTGATAGCATAAGGATCTGACAATCTCCATTGACGTAGTCCTTTGTCCTTTCTCAACATCATGTTCTCAGCTACTGGGTGTGCGTTGTCATGGTCTGGTATCTTTGGCTTCAACTTTCTAAGCACTAGAGACTCTTCATCAACATTTGATTCAGGCACTGGGGCCTTGTTCTTCTCTGCAACAGATATGTTCCTGGTTGATCTCTTGGGTGCTGGTGCCTTAGGCTTTGACTTGGGAGGTGCAGCAGTCTTGATTGCATCAGACATGAGCTTCTGTGCTTTTGCAGGGGGTGCAGCAGCTGGATCATCCTCCTCCTCTTCTTCCTCCTCATCAATCATCATGGAGGGTCTGCCAATCACATGGGCAGTAGTTTTTCTTATCCTCTTCTTCTTAGCACCTGCAGCTGCCTCACTAGGCTCTTCAAGAGTGAATTGTATGGACTGTTTTGGCACTTTCCTTACAGCTGTTCTCTCTTTGACAGATGTAGGCTTGGAGCTGTACTCTTTAGCTAGCACTACTCTCTTCTTCTTGGTTGCTGTCTCACTGGCAACAAAATCCTCATCCTCATTGTCTGAGGTTTTCTTCTTCCGTGTTCTGGTTGTAGCTTTAGGAAGATCTGGAGAGCTTCTCTCCCCCTCATAGAAACTTTCATTATGGCTTGATCCTTCACTTTGTTCTTCATGCTGCTCTGACATGTTTTGACTATCACTGACATCAGACATCTTGCTGAGCTGACCCTGTGAATAGATGGGTATGGGTAGAGTAGATGAGTCATCACAAAAAGCAGATAGTTTTTCATAAAAATGAGTTCAAACTTTAGTTCTAGGTTTTCACAGAATGCAGTTCGGATGGACCGAGTTGGTAATCTCGGTGACACCGAAGCACACTACAGAGACATGTCACGCCATTTCGGTCAGACCGAGATGGGTTTCGGTAGCTCCGAGATGCTAGGGTCTCACTGAGACGTTACTTTTGGTCTTACCGATTCGAACAACTCGGTGGCACCGAGATGTATTAGTGCTATGGCCAGGGCCAAATCGGTGGGACCGAAAATTCCTATTCGGTCGGTCCGAGATGCGTTCGGCGGAAACCTAACCCTAAATTTTTTGCTCAAATCTCGTTCAAACAAACTAATCTGGTGGAAAGAGGATTGCATTCGTGGCGAGATTACAAGCAATCCAATCGTGCATTGAATCGGAAAAGGGAAGCACGAAAGGGATCGAAACTCACCCTAACTCGGTGGAGTTTCTCTACGGCTTCAACAGCGGTGGAGATTACCGTTGACGGCGACGGAATCCTGCGGCGAGGGCGCACTAGAGACGACGGCGACTATCCGAAGACCAAAGGGGCGGCAGCAATGGGGCGCGGGCGCGTGACGTTTGAAGAAATTTTCAACCGGACGGTGGCACCGAGTGGAACAAGTCGGTAGCACCGAGACGTGCAACTGCTTGTAGTTACAGCAACTCGGTCCAACCGAGTTGGTCTAATCGGTAGCACCGAGATGAAAGCCTAGATCAGTCTAAATGCTTTCGGTTCGACCGAGTTTGAGTAGGTTGGTCTGACCGAAATCAATTAGAAGGTTTTGGAGGTTCAACCCTTTCAGATCGGTGGCTCCGAGTGCTCCTCACCCGGAGGGTACGAAAATGACTTGTTCAATTTTTGTGGTGCAGCAAGAATAGAATTTGAGACAAGAAAGCATAGATAGCTAGAGAAGGTACTTAGGCATTCTTGTACATCCACTTGGCCAGAAAAACCAAGACAATCAAAACAACAAATGGATGTCCTCGAATGATGAAAACATGCAAATCAACATGCTCACACAATAAGATAGCAAATGAAATATGTGTCAAACATGCACAACCAATTCTAGCATCTATCAAGCAATGGCGGTGACTAGGTCATCTATATATGAGTATATTGACTTAGGAGCCAAATGAGAACATTTGATCATAGGTCATACTCATCATTTAAGCACAAGTGGGGTCACCACTTTTACATAAAGCATTAATGTGTTCACACCATTAGAGTTGCTTTAGCTCAATTTTTAGAGCAAAGCTCCCCCTAGATGCGATATCCCCCCTAAGAGGGTTGAACTAACCTTGGGTTTTGTCGATGATGACTTCATGTAGATGTTGAAGATGTGGATGCTCAATGTTGATGTAGACCATCAAAAGTTGGGAGCAATCCTTTGGAGTTTTGTGCTTTCAATACCTACATGGGTTAGTCCCACACAAGGAACATACAAGGATATCCATAGACATAGAGTGAAATACACATACGATGATGTCCATGAATGCATTGATTACCTTGTCCCTTGCCTTACCAACAAGAGGGTTTGTGACTCCATGAACTAGTGCAAAATGTGGAAGTTGGTTGCACAAGTCCTTGCCATGAATAATATGAGTGAAGTTTGTTGGCGGAGTCACCCTCAAGAACTCTCTAGTTCTTCTTCTTTTGGATCCACATCAACTTGATGGGAATCCTTGGAGTTGTAGTAGCACTTGATGAAGTAGAACTTGATGAAGTCTTGGGAACCCACTTGACCATGGCTTGAGGAGCTTCTTCAAATGAATCAATCTCTTCTTGAAGCTTGTCCTTGCCTTTTAGCTTGTGGTCTTGTGGTGGAAGATCTTCTTGAGCTTGTGTTCCCTTGAAGGAAGTAGGATCATACTTCTCTTGTTGAGGAACAAACTTTGTCTTGGGGTATTGACCTTCTTCCCACTCAACTCCATCGGCATTGAACTTTCGTTCAAAACCAACACCTTGGTTCTTCCGGTGCCTTCCTTGCTTGCGTACAATTTCCTCAAATTGTTTACTCCCGGAAAGACTCTTGTAGACATCTTTTTCTATAATTCCTTTCAATAGCATATTTTCTTGCTCAAGTGTAACTTGGCTAAGAGAATCATTAGTGGAATCAACAGAACTACTAGAAGAAACAACATTGGATTTAGCATTGTTATTGTTACTACTAGAGGTAGAACCATTTTTACCCTTGTTGCTAGTTTGCTTAGGTTTAACTTGTGGCATAATGGTAGACAAGAGTACGTTTGGCAAGATATGAAGAACTCTTCTTTCGAAGATCGTCATTGATAGCTTTAAGAAACTCATGCTCTTGCTCTAAATTTAGCTTCTCAAAGCGTAGCTTCTCATGAGTTCTTAGAAGTTCTCTATGATCCTCTTGAGTTGTTTCATGAGCTAACTTAAGAGCATTTAATTCTTTAGTTAGGCGCTCAATATCCTTCATAGCATTGTCACTCGTTTCCTCTTGACTATCATGATTACTAGCATTTTCATTATAGCTCACATCACTAGCCCTATCAACAAGTAAATCATCATCACCAAGCAAATCATCTTCATCACTATTAAAATCAAGATACTCGGGGTGTGATACCTTAGGGCCTTTTTCCATGAAGCATCTTCCAATTCCTTCATTTGGTGAGTCAAATAGATCGTAGGAGTTGGATGACACAAGTGCAAGTCCCGCAACACCTTCATCTTGACTATAGTCGGAGTTGGAGTGATAACTTCTCTCGGATTGGTTGTCGGAGTCAGAGCCGGAAACCCATTCACCAACATGAGCTTGATGTCTTCTTCTTGTGTAGCTCCTTGATGACTTGTCCTTCCTCTCCTAATCCTTACTTCTTCGAGAGTGTCTTCGTTCATAATAATCATCTCTACTCCTTCTCTCTTTACGAGGTGATTCATCTCTTCTATGTCTTCCTCTTGGTGATTCGTCTCTTTTCTTGTAGGGAGCCGTACACTCATTTGAGTAGTATCTGGGCTTTCCACAATTGTAACAATTACGGTCACGACTTGATGATCTTTTCTCATAGTGTCTTGAGCTAGAGCTTCTTTCTTTCCCTTTATTCTTGTAGAACTTGTTGAACCTTTTCACCATTAGGCTAATCTCTTCATTGGATACTAGCTGGTCACTTGAAGTTGTTGGAGCATCGGTTGAGGCTTTGTAAGCACCACTTGACTTGTTGTGCAGCTCCTCTTTGTCCTTGAGCGACATTTCATGAGCGACAATCCTTCCAATGACTTCCGTGGGCTTGAGATCTTTGTAATTTGGCATCATTTGGATCAATGTGCAGACGGTATCATATTTTCCATCCAAAGCTCTAAGTATCTTTTTGATGATGAATTTGTCGGTCATCTCTTCACTTCCTAAGCCGGCAATCTCATTTGTGATGAGAGCAAGCCTAGAGTACATCTCTGCGACTCCTTCACCATCCTTCATCTTGAACTTGTCAAGTTGGCTTTGAAGCACATCTAACTTAGATTCCTTGATGGACTCGGTACCCTCATGCATATCAACCAAAGTACCCCAAATTTCCTTTGCATTCTCGAGGCGACTGATTTTGTTGAATTCCTCGGGACATAGACCGTTGAATAGAATGTCACAAGCTTGAGCATTGTATTGCAACATCTTCAATTCTTCCGGGGTTGCTTCACGATCCGGTTCCTTGCCATCCTCAAAGAAGTCACCTTGCAAGCCAACACGAACAACAGCCCAAACGGTAGGGTTATGACTAAGAATATGCATTTTCATCTTATGTTTCCAACTGGCAAAGTTTGTACCATCAAAATATGGACCTCTACGGTGATAGTTACCCTCACTAGACGCCATACTCTCCTAGGTTGTGAAACCAAGGCTATGATCACCAAAGCTATGGAAATCAAGGCATACGGAGACCAAAGCTCTGATACCACTTGTAGGATCGAAAGTATGTCTAGAGGGGGGGTGATTAGACTACTTGACCAAATAAAACCTAACCTTTTCCCAATTTTAGTTGTGGGTAGATTTTAGCAATAGTACATGTCAAGCATCACCCTACACATGCAATTCTAAGAGTATATCAGCGGAATGTAAGAAATTGCATATGTATGTAAAGGAGGGATTGGAGATTTCAAACGCAATGAAGACACGGTGGTTTTTGGCGTGGTTCCGATAGGTGGTGCTATCGTACGTCCATGTTGATGGAGACTTCAACCCACGAAGGGTAACGGCTGCGCGAGTCCATGGAGGGCTCCACCCACGAAGGGTCCACGAAGAAGCAACCTTGTCTATTCCACCATGGCTTACGTCCACGAAGGACTAGCCTCACTCGGGGTAGATCTTCACGAAGTAGGCGATCTCCTTGCCCTTACAAACTCTTGGTTCAACTCCACATCTGGTTGGAGGCTCCCAAGTGACACCTAACCAATCTAGGAGACACCACTCTCCAAAAGGTAATAGACGGTGTGTTGTTGATGAACTCCTTGCTCTTGTGCTTCAAATGATAGTCTTCCCAGCACTCAAACACTCCTCACAGATTTGGCTATGGTGGAAGAAGAATTTGAGTGGAAAGCAACTTGGGAAAGGCTAGAGATCAAGGTTCAAATGGTAGGAATGGAATATCTTGATCTCAACACATGAGTAGGCGGTTCTCTCTCAGAAATTGAATGGTGGAAGTGTAGGCACGTTCTGATGGGTCTCCTTACTGAGAAGGATGGGGTGGAGGGGTATATATAGCCTCCACACAAAATCCAACCGTTACACACTTTTGACCAAACTCGGTGGCACCGAAACGATCATCTCGGTAGCACCGAACTGTGTAAAAGATATGAAGTTTAGGAATCTCGGTGGGACCGATACGAACAACTCGGATGGACCGAAGTGCAATGGCTTAGGGCAATCCTCATCTCGGTGACACCGATTGCATCAACTTGGTAGGACCAAAGTGAAGCAATAAGGCAACAGAGAGTTGGCAAGCCATCTCGGTGAGACTGATTTGCAAACTCGGTGAGACCAAACTAAACGCAAACGATTACAGAGAGTTGGCAAGGCCATCTCGGTGGGACCGAGATCCATTTCGGTGGATCCGATTTGTTAGGGTTTGGTAGTGGCTAAGTCTTGGATGAACTCGGTGGGGCCGGATTGGAAATTTCGGTGGGGCCGAGTTGGACTTTAGGTTTAGGACATATTTGGGTAGAGAGAGTGGTTGAGGGTTTAGGAATACTGTCACTAAGCACTTGAGCAAAAAGATCATTAAGCAACACCTCATCCCCTTTTAATAGTATTGGCTTTCCTATGGACTCAATGTGATCTTGGATCACTAAACCAAAAATGTGGAGTCTTGATCTTTTGCCAATCCTTGTCCTTAGCATTTTGAGGGGTCCACTTCTCTAGTCCATGCCATGCCAGTCATTGAACATACTGAAATCTTAATCTTGAATGGACATTAGTTCAATGAGATATATGTTGTTATGAATTACCAAAACCACCAAGGGAGCAAATGTGCTTTCAGCTACATTTGGAGCTATCCCCACAAAATTCTCGCACAAGTGCGCAAAAGTTGCCAGGCAGGTGACCGCATTGGGTGTAAAATCGAGCAGCCTGAGCCCGAAGGCGTTCATCACCTCAACAAAGAAAGCAGAAAAGGGTGGACACAGACCACAGTAGAAGTACCCGGCGAAGAAGTGGAATGGTCGCCGGCAGGAGGAAGAGATCCAGGAAGTACCACTGTGGCTTCGTGATCTCGCGTCTCGCCCGCGTATACATACGCGTAATCCTTCGCCAGATCGTCCGCCATAAGCGCCGGCGGGAAAACAGCGTAGTCCTGCTGCTGCACCGCCTTGGTGACATTCTTCTCACCCGCCGCCGAACTTGGGGCCTTTTCGCCTCTCTTCGGCGCCATAGCGAGATGTGTGGGGGGGGGGGAGGGGAAGCTGTGTTATGCACCGGCGGAGGCAAAAGGCGTGCTCTGCTCTTGTGCGGTGGCGGAAGCGGGGAGGCACGCTCTGTTTTTTCGCGAGATTGAAGACGACGACGAATTGGCTAGATTGGGGAGAGGGGGTAAATGAGCAGCACCCCTCGCGGTTTCCTTTCTTATGGGGGAAACACGACGGCTGGCTCTTTCTCGTCCTACGTGGCTGCGCTTTTTAGGCGCACCACCTCCTGCCGCCGCTTCGCTCCACCTCTCCCACGCCTGCATTTAATGCGTATCGTGGGCGGGTGCGGTAAAAGATAAATTATGATAGTTATCCTCTGCCATGCGCCGCCTGTGCACTGTTTGGGCCTAGCCCAACGACGCCTCGCATGCGCGTGTGGCCCAGGCCTAGGGGCTCCTGTCGGTGTACTAAGACATGGGTGCCCTCATACCTAGACTTGTGCACAGGCAGTTGTAGCCTCCCTTCCGGCAAGGGCTTGACAGAGGATAACTACAACCCAAGACTCAACACCAAGACCGTGAAGAAGACCTCAAGGCAGGTCATCGAGAAGTACTATTCTAAGTACTGAAGATAGACGCTGTTCTTGTCGGCAAGCTTCGCCCCGGCAAGGTGAAGACTAAGGCTATGGTTGCCGGCAAGTTCCCTTGCCGGCAAGCAAGGCCCGGCAAGCTCCGTGCTTGCAGGCTTGTTCTGTCCCATTACCGCTCCACCTCACCATCGACCAGAGAGGCTCGTGTGCTAGGTGTCAAGTGGGCAGACAGTCAACATGGCCGGCCAAGGCACGTGTCAGCGTGCCGCGCCAAGATTAACTTTAATGACACCCGTCCCTGGGACGTGTCAAGATTACAGGAGGGTGCCAGGACCAGTGGTATAGATCTTTTGCCCAAGGCCTCGCCTCTCCAATGTAACACCTAACGGTGCATTAAATGTGTTTGTCTTACCCCGTTGGAAGATAAATGTGATGATGGTGCAAGTCACTGTTCACACTCTGTAATGACCGTATTAGCCATTGTGGTAACCCCTTGGCCTATAAAAGGAGGCCCACGGCTATAGGTAGAATGGTCGACACCCAGTTCAATTACATGCCGTAGCTGCATTTTCCCGAGCACCTTACCAGAAAACTGCGCTCCCTGTAACCAGAGTTCATATTCGATCAACCACGGAGCAGGAGTAGGGTTTTACGCTCATAGCGGCCCGAACCTGGATAAATCCCCCGTGTGTTCTTGCACTTACTGAAAACCTGCTCTTTATCCCATGCACGGCCCCTGAGCCGAATCGCAAAGGGACCCGTTCGGTCCCATAGATAGTCGTTTCCCATGACAGGTGGGCCGGACCGACCATGTGTTGGTGCGACGCGAAGGCGATAGGCTGTAAGTTTACCGCCTACTCCTTGACGAGATTGGTCGATACAAATCCCGATTAAGAAAGGGTAGGGCGGCATTTTTGCCCGGCGGGAGGCATGGTAGTTTTTGTTTTTACAATGGGATGGACCCGTCACTGCAAAAGTCAAAGCTGTGGGTAGTACTACTATGCTTGTCGGAGGCATACGTGGGCCCGCGTTCTCGGACGCGTACGTGGCGGAGCTGGACACCCGTCAACCTCTCGTAGCTATAGCGAGGAGCCCGCTTCTGGCTATTTTCTATATAATCTTTTTTTTGTGAATATATTTTCTATATAATCAGCTTTGAAATTTTCAATCATTCACGTGTGTACCCTGTTGTGTCTAGAACATTCTTCTAGAACCAGCAGCACGTCACTGTGATCAATACACAGAAGAAGCTTGCAACAACCCCTCCCCCATGTGCCACATGGCCTCATGGGTGCACCCACATCATTTTAATCATAATATATTGACTGAAAAAAGAGAGACATTTTGTAGCGTGCCATTGGAATTCTAACTTACATGCTTTTGCACATACTGGAAGTACTAGTGCCACATCATCTAAAGCCTTTCTACACACGCACATTTCTTATACAAATGTGCTCCACCGTGTACCCGCGTGTTTGTATGTGGGAACGAGTGCGTGCATGCACCTCTTCTCTTTCGTAAACATAGTCTGTGTGTCTGAGAGAGAGAGAGATGGTGTGTGCAAGAAATCATGGGAGATTCATGAATTTGTGTGTGGGTGGGGGAGGGTGGGAGGGAAATATAGATGGAGTATGTGTCAATGATGCAATTTGTGTGAAAGAGAGGCCTATATTATACATATATGTATGTGCATGGGGGTGATATACGAGAAGGGAGGGGAGGGGTCGTCTGTGCGATATATCGATAGAGACAGATGGAGGGAAGAACTCTACGAGCCTACAAGCACTGGGAGAGGGGGGTGTTGGGAGATGGTGCAAGAGGCCAACCGGACGGAGACTCGAAAGGAGTGTACAAGTGCGAGATCAATATTTTAAGAGAGGGGGCGAGAACGTGCGCTGTTGCGCCCGTCTGAGATATTAAGCGGAAGGCATGGATGATGAGAGGTGAGACGATGGATAGACAATGTGTGTGTGGTAGCTAGGCAGTCCTATCTAGAGAGGTAGATTGATCAATGTGTACGTGGGAAAAAGGGCGAGACCAGACTAGATATAGATCAATCGCTTTGTGTGGAAAATAGGGAAAGACCTAGCTATATATATACAGAGAGGAATATCGATCAGTGTGCATGCATGTTTGAGATAATTGAAGAAGGCCCGAAGTGACGAAGAGGGGGAGGTGTGTGTGTGTGGGTGGGTGCGAGGATCCTACTAGTTAGAGGTTTTGACGAGTGCGAGATCGATAATAAGAGATGAGGGGGCGAGAGCGCGCTCTTGTGGGCGCGCGTGTGTGTGGGCTTACACGCCTCGTAGCTGGGGGTGAGGGATGAATGCTGAGAGGGGGGAGGGACTGTGTGTACATGTGTGTGTGGTAGGCAGGCCTGCTAGCTAGAGGGGTATATATCGATCGGTGTGTGTGTGTGTGCAGGAAAGAGAGGGCGATGGAGAGATCTACCTAGCTTGAGAGATAGTGGTAGACAGACCTAAAGAAAGATATTGTGTGTGTGTGTGTGCGAAGGATAATGCCGAGTGGGAGTGCGTGTGCATGCCTGCACGGGAGAAAGTTAGTGGTACAACTATAAAGAGAAGACGACTGTGTGGGTGTAAAAGACTTGGTGAGATCATAATCAATATAAAAGTGAATTCAAATATTTGAATAAGAGATCATGATGTTTGAAACCCATGGATGCATGATATAATGGAGATATGTGGTGTGGTTTTGAATCGAGCATGCTATACTATATACACATCGAACAAGGCCAAATTGATTTGAATTTGATATACCGTTGGTAGGCATTGTAAGACCACATTTCATCCATGCATGGACAGAACTATTCAAATTGGAGATAATGGGTGGATTTGGCAGCTAACATCTAAATGTTGTGTGTGTGTGTGTTGTGTATTAAACCCATTATACATATCAAACATCGTTTAGATTCCGAACATCTAGCTAGAGCATACATGTACTATGATTTGAATTCAACATAAAATGGATACACATATTTGAATTCGAGATCATATGGTACATGTAGCTCATATTTAAATGGGAATTTAGTACTATATTCATGTCGTGTGTTGTGAAGATAATATTTAGATGATGGTATAACTAACCTGACAACAATCTCATTTAAATACGGAAAAAGGACTCAATTTTAGTCCATACGGTAGAGGGTACAAATTGTTTTTTTGTTGTTGAGGGAAGTACGAATTGATTTGGTACCGTACACGGTAAGCTTGTTCTCTCGAATTTTTAAGTTGTTCATTGTTGTTTTTGAATGGCATTTGTAGTAATTCATATAGTAAAATGAGACATGGCTCTCTCTTGTGTGGTGCGATTTGTTTTTTGTTTTTGTTATTTTTACACGTTAAGCTTGTTCTCCCGAAATTTCAAGCCGCACCTTGTTATCCCGAAATTTCAAGCTATCTCTTTGTCTCTTGTGCTGCGAAACTCCCGCCCCTTCAACCCACGCCTTGTTATCCCGAAATTTCAACGCACGCGAAAACTCCCCCTCCTCCGAAATCAGTTTCGCCGCCCCGACACGTGAAATCCCCCTTCTATACCTCAATCGAAAATCTCACCTCAACGTCCCATGGTCCAAACGGGTAGGGATACTTTCATAACTTACCCCACATTTCGGACAAGCGCGTCCATTAGCCATGGTTCCCCCCTCCCACCCCCTCCGCCCCCCATTCGTACACCGAGGTCACCAAAACCCGCGAAACCCCACGCTCCTCTGGCCGGCACCCGACTGCCGCCCAGCCGGAGCCTCTTCCCTGACGACATCGTCCGCCGCAATAGCTCGACGTCCCTCATCCACCGCACCGGTTAGGACCCGTCGTCGGTCTCATTGTCCCGCCAGTTCAGCCGCCCCGTCCTCCACCTCCAAGGAGCTGCCCCGATGTTCGCCTCGTCTATTGCGCCACCTCCATTCCCACAGCGCCGTCTTCACCTGCACCACCAGAATCGCAGCACCATCACCGATTCCTCGGATGAAGCTGAGGCCTAGTCGGCGCCACCAAAGAGATTTTACACTAATCGCTGCATTTTCTCCTTTATTTGATCTCACGGTGCAACCGCTGCTCGATCCCGAGCCGCCATGGCACGGCTCCATCGACGGCGGCATCACCGGCCATTTCCTCCATGGCGTCTCTCCGCCATGGCGTTGCTCGCTTGGCGGCGACGCCAACATCAGTAGGAGTTACTGCTGCTGCGGCTCCAGCTGTCGCTGGCCGTGCTGCTGCTGCTTCGGCTCTTGCTCGCGCTGCTGCTCTGCTCTTGCTCTTGCTCGCGCTGCTGCTCTACTCTTCCTCGCACTATTGCTGCATGAGCAGCAGCTCCGGCCCTCGCTCACGCTCCTGCTGCTGCTATGGCTCTCGTAGGCGCTGATGCTCCGGGCACTGCTACTGCTACACGACCAGCTGCCCCAGCTGCTCTCTGGTAGTACGTTCCCTGCTGGAGCGGCTGCCGATTTAGATCACTGCTTCTCTGCCCCTAGTGCTCGAGCGGCCAAAATTACTAGTGCATTGCTTCTCTGCAACTACTGCGTTCAGTTTCGACAGTAAAATTCAGTTTCGACAGCAAAATGCAGTTTTGAGAGTACATTTCAGTTTCGACAGTAAAATTCAGTTTTGACAGTTAA
Source organism: Elymus sibiricus (assembly GCA_039707655.1). Lineage (NCBI taxonomy): Eukaryota > Viridiplantae > Streptophyta > Magnoliopsida > Poales > Poaceae > Elymus > Elymus sibiricus. The sequence goes on along the minus strand of CM077674.1, from coordinate 199,961,637 downwards.
ATTCAGTTTCCACAGTTAAGTTCAGAGACGATCGGCTGATGTCTTTTACATCTAGCACTTTTTGGTGATGTATTTTACATCGTCTATTGGTGATGCTATTAGAATCCCACTTCAGGTTAACGTTGTCTCTCTTGTCCTGCTTCAGCCTCGCCGTCATACACCTCACCGGAGCTGGTCCAATGACAAAACCATCCATCACAGCCGAGTAGTACCCACGGCTCCATCTCCAGACGCCTCAGATCTTCTTCCCCGCCTCCGACAGCCACATCAGCCACAACATCCTCAGCGACCAGCCCAATGATGCTGAGATCGACATGGCTTCGCCAAAGAGGTTGTACACTTGCCGCATCGCTTTTTTACTCTACATGTAATATATATTGTCCACTAAGCACACGTAATAATGACAAATACGAATAGTTTCTCCTATATGACAAGAAGTGAGGTACTAGGCAAGTTAGCTATCCGTGATGAACTCTCTCGAAAGCCATCATTATTTATTTCTACGCGTTGGAGCTGTGCATGTGTAGATGGGCCTGGGAGTAGAGCTAGAAGGGCAGTGGGCTGGGTCCAAAGTAGTAGAAGTAGTACACATTTTTTTTTGGAGTGTAGGCTTTTGCCTGTTCAAGCCTGCCTACTATAATGACCACTGGTTGAAAGGAAAATTGAAGGAAAGACATAGGAATTGGAAAGTTTCCTATGGTACTACTATTCATGCATTTGGTTCAAAGGAATGGAGCAAGGGAAAACTGTAGTATTTTTTCCTTTAGTGTCTCTTTCAAAGAAAAACCGTAGGAATTTTATTATCCACTTGGCCCTCCTTTTCAAATTCCTATTCATGAAGAACAAGACTAAGTGATAGTAGCATAATCGCATTATAACTGTACATTTTCATGTGGTTTGACTTTAATATGACCATGCTTCTTTGCATTTATGTGATCTTCCAATTCCTGTGAACCAAACACCCAGATTGACAGAAATCTTGTGTTAGCAAATGCTCTATTTTGCACATGCATTCATATCCTATTCCTTTGTATTTCCTATCCCTGCGTTGTTAGAATCATCCAATTCAAATGAGCCTTTACAGAATTATACTTCTCATACAGATAGGTGTCAAAGAAAACTTTGTGTGGTTTGTCCCGCTCCTGCCGCGCCATCGTCAGCCCCATCTGAGCTGCTCGAATGACAGAAGCGTCCACCGCAGCAGAGATCCCCCCTCCAGACCGTCTTTCGCCACCTCAAATCTTCTTTCCCGCTGCCGGCAGCCACCACCACTGCATTACCATCATCAACTGAGGAGATGACCTTGAGGACTACACGGGTCCGCAAGAGAGGTTGCACTCTTTCGTGTCTGCTTACGTTATGCATCGCTTAATATTACCTGCTACTTTATCATCCTGTTCACCTCTTAGACTCCGAGTCAGGTCCAAACTAATAATCAAACTTGAGTTTTTAAATGGTTCTGGGGTACAAATCAAGGCATCAACGAATAGTATCTCTGTCTACTATCTGCTTAATCTTGGGTGTCTACTATATGTTTCATGTTGGGTGGGAAACAAACTGTAAAGGAGCCATTACATGTATTTTTTAACTGAAGCTATTATATGCCTGCTATCATTTGTTTGGGTCTATCCACTGGTTGCTACCATCACTCTGGATTTCTGCATGCATTCCTTACATAATCTCACTATGTTTTATTCCTATGCATGTCAGTTATTGTACACAATTGTACTGAACATGTAGAGCAAAAGAGAAGAGCCTTGCGTGGCAATATAATGTCGTGCAGACGTCGCTCCATGGTGGCCGCAATGGCAGCCCCCTCCCCCCATTCCTGATTGTAATCAAGAGGAAAGTAACTGTTCAGAGGGCGATTCAGAGGGAGTAGACCACTCCTATTTACCCCCTGAGGTCTTTGCTCTCACTTGGCATGCTGATGTTGATCATATCAAACATATGGCGCCTTGCATTGCTTACTTTACACATCATATATGTGATCTGCTTAGTTTAGACATGTTTTGTGTGAATGCCATTTGTTTAGTTTCTATATCATATATGTGAATTATGCAATGCCATCTTGTTTAGCCAGGCATCATATATGGGAATTTTACAATTCCATCCTGTTTAGCCAGCCATCATATATGTGAATTATATCATGCCATCCTTTTTTCATTACGTATTACATTTGCAACAATGTTAGTACATTCAACTACTCTTCCTGTGCATTAGCCATTTGACACGGTGATGGAAAAATCTGGAGTGAAAATAAGGTCTTTAGAGCAGACAGTGCTATCTGACGAAGCACATATCTTGCCGATTACAGATAGCTCCTCAGAGGAGGCTTCAGAGACAGATGACCAGTCATATTTCCCCCCAAGGTGTATGCTCTAACTTGGTAGGGTTATATTGCTCATATCATGCATATGGTGTCTTGCATTGCTATGTCATTTGCTTAGTTTAGACATGCTTTGTGTGAATGCCACCTGTTTAGTGTCTAATTACCATATATGTAAATTATGCAATGCCATCTTGTTGCAAGGCATTATATATGTGAATTATGCAATGCCATGCTGTTTAGCCAGGCATCATATGTATGAATTATATCATGCCATCCTTTTTTTGTATAACGTATTCCATTTGTCGACAATGTTTGTTTATTCAACTACTCTTCCTGTGCTTCAGCCATTTGAATCGGTGATGGGAAAATCTAGAGTGAAAACAAGGTCTTCAGAGCAGACAATGCTACCTGCTGAAGCAGATATCTTGCTGGCTACAGATAGCTCCTCAGAGGAGGATTCAGAGACAGATGACCAGTCCTATTTTCCCCCTGAGGTGTATGCTCAAACTTGGCAGCGTTATATTACTCATATCATGCATATGTTGTCTTGCATTGCGTAGTTTAGTTATCATATACACAATATTAAATGCCATCTGCTTAGTTTAGACATCATATATGCGATTGCCATCTGCTTACTTGCTTAGTATATAAATCATATATGTGAATTATATCATGCCATCATGTTTACATAGACAGCATGTATGTGAATTATGGCATGCCAGCCTATTTAATAAAGACATCATGTAGTTATATCATCTCATCATGTTTACATAGTCATCATATTTTGAATTATGTCATTCTATCCGTGAATTATATCATGCCATCATGTTTCCATAGACAACATGTATGTGAATTATGGCATGCCAACCTATTTAATAAAGACATCATATTTGAATTATGTCATTCTATCCTGTTTAGTTAGCCATCATCTATGTGAAATTGTGTCATGCTATCCTGTTTGGTTAGACAACATATATGTGAATTATTTCATGCCCTCTTTTATTCCCCACTATCCATTGCACCTGTCTATCATACAATGTCTGTACATTCAATTACTTTTCTTGTTTATCAGCCATTTGAATTGGACGGGGTGATGGCAGTATCTAAGGGAGTAAAAACACGGTCTTCAGAAAAGACAGTGCTACCCGTTGATGCAGATAGAACCACGGTTGTACTTGCCCAAGAACCAGCCCCACTACACATAACCTAGACTCTCGCAGATTGTACCCCTACCCAGTTGGACAGAGAACCAGCTACACCCCATCTAACCCCAACCCCAGCAGATAGTAACCCAGTTCCACTTGACACAACACCATCTCCACCACAGAGCACCCAAGAACGATAAGTTAGTAAGGCAACGGCAGTGCCCAAAGCACGAGGACCAGCACTGTGAACCCCAACTCAATGCTTAAAGCAGAAGAACAGTTGTTCTCAAGTCAGATTCTGTAGCTATGGTGCATACTCCTTTGCTCTTGCATCACTGTATTTACTCATACCAACTATTTCAAATTTGAAGGATCCAATTGAAACTCCAATGGCACAAGAGGTATGTTTTAAACCTGTTTCTTTAACTGGTTTGCTGTTGTAACTTCTTGCTCTATGTTGATTTAAGTTTCAATTGTATAAACAGTTAAGTTCTCATGTCATGCACATTACAAGTGTTGTTAGTGCTGTTAGTTTCCCACACTTATATTCAGTCTATGCCGCTTTGTCTTAAACATATATGATTTGAACTGCATCTCTATCTTGATTTGGCAACATAAACTAGGATGATATAGACAATACAGTAACCATAGTACATAAATATGTGTTTGTTTCATGCTGTTATCCTGTCAACATTACTAATGAACTGGTTTACCAAAATGAGTTTCATATACTACATGCTAAACCTGTGATGTGTCTGCTTGTTCCTCTTTTAGAATGCCGGCGGAATATTGGAGAAGAGTACCCCATTATGCAACGGTAAAGGAAGTAATGCAGACAAGGTTCAAGATAGTGAGACAACCATGTTGGTCTCCAAGAAAGCTGATAAAAACTATCTTCAACAGAGTGAGACAACCCCAAAGTCCTGCCTTGATGTAGTGTTCGAGTTACTGGCCACTACCGCTGGCACAAGCTCTTCGAACTCGCTGCCTGAATCAGTTCGGCTTCTTGAGTCTCAACTGCAAGTTGAAAGACAACGATCAACTGTGTTGCGACAAGAAGCCGAAGGACTGAGGAAGTCCCTGCAGAATTCAGATGCACACTTTCTGGTGCAACAGCAAGAGTTGGAGGAGTTTAGAGCCAAACAAGAGAAAGCTAATAAGCTTGCTAAGCTTCTTGCCAGCATGGTGGGTGCCTAGGATATCGTTTCTTGAGCTCTTCTAAAGTGGTTTCACTTCTGGACTTGTTTTGCTGCCGCATTTATTTGCACTGGTGGCCAACTTAGTCGCCCGGTGTTTGTAATATGCTGCTTTGTTGTTCCCTTTATTTGCACTGGTGGCGAACTTTGATGCCCAGTGGATGTAATGTATGTAATCGCCGTAATAGCCTAGTGTTAGTTGCTTGCTTATTTATTTACCTAGTCATGTTTATTGCTTGTAGTCACTGCAGTTCTTTTTCATCGGTTTGCTAGTGGCCGTAATAACCATGGGCCAAATATAGGCCGTAGGATCCATGGGCCTCCTACGGGCTGTAGGAACCATGGGCCTCCTACGCGCCGTATGATACATGTGCCGTACTGTTCATGGGCTAAAACCGGAGCGCAATATGGGCCATAAACGGGCCAATTTGGGAATGGTCGGTTTACGGGCCCATAGCATAACGGGCCGTTAACAGGCCAAAAGTAATCATAGGCCTAATTCTATCGACAGGCACAACGGGTCGTTAATGGGCCGGAATACATGACGGGCTGAAAATGGCCCAATGGGTTAACAGACCACAAATGGGCCGATTGTAACCACGGGCTGAATTTGGCCCATTAGCATAATAGGCCAGTAACGGACCGTAAGTAATCGAGGGCCGGAAATGAGCCCAAGAATTTATGGGCCCTTAGCAAGCCGAAAGAGAACACGGGCTGGAAACGGCCTAACTGAATCACGGGCCGTTAATGGGCTCAAAGCAGTTTACTGTTCATGATGGGCCTGATTCACCTCAGGCCGTCAATGGGCCCAGAGATGCAAAAGGCCTCATATGGGCCGAAAGACTTCACGGGCCATAGATGGGCCAAAAGTGACAATGGGTTGGAATCATATGGGACGACCCACATGACGCTAGTGGGCTGAATTTTTAAAGGCTATAACAGGCCGTGAGTACCCGGTCCGTAAATGGGATGTATGCGAACAGGCCGGTAACAGGCTTTCCATGGGCCGGCCCATTAACTTTTGACCAAGTCAAACGGGCCGGCCTTTATAACCTAAATGGGCCACTGTTGGGTCGTGCCACGTGTCACTGTTCCATAGGCGCGTCTCGTGCAATGAATGGACAACATCTGTCGCAACGCCGACCTGACACGTGGATCAGTTGACCAATGAGAATTTTACACATGGAAAATCCCCATTGGTCAGGGCTGTTAACGGGTTATCGAATCCAAACCGGAACCCGATAGCTTAACGGCGACCCATTATGGTGGATGCCACGTGTCGGTTACCCTTGACGAAAACACTTCCATGACGCGACATTTATCGTCATGGAAGTGGACACTTCCATCATGATAATTTCAGTATTGTCATGGAACACTTCTATGATAGCAAAGGTATGATTATCTTGATTCTGTCATAAAATTGTCATGGATGTACATGCATGACAGAAAACTTGACCTACTGTGACAAAGACGTATCATCACGGAAGCGTTTGTTTTGTAGTGTCTTTTACATGATAGCACTAGTGGCGAATGCAACGACAAGGCTAGTTCTGAATATCGCCTTGATGCCTGGGAATGAGAAGGACCTTGTCGGCTATTGGAGCGACAACTGTCGGGCCCATGGAACCCGGGGTATCTAGGCCCGTCTGCCTTTGGCCTAGGGCGCAACACCTGGCATGGGCCCAGCGGGCCGTCACCACCGAGCTTCTCACCAAGACCCCTCATGAGGCCCCCTCCTCAGAAAGTGGCGAGTAATACTCAGCACCACCATCAACGGCCTCGCGAGGCCCTCTCACGAGGCGGCTTCCCGAAGCGACCTCGCGAGGCGGCTTTCCGAGGTGGCCTCCCGAGGCCCCCTCCCGCAGGCGCTCAAGACGAAGGCCGTTTGGCGTGCCGCGCGGTATGGGGCCCATCACGTGGGTGACGCGCGCGGCGATGAGCAGCAGCAGAGGCTGTGCCAGCAGGCGCGGATGAAGATGGTTTCCTCTTTCGTGTTAAGGGAACAGGGCCGACTATCTACTCTCCAAAGCAACCCCAAAGGTTGCTCGATCGGCGAAGGAAGACCAAGATAACGGGCGCGCAGGGCGGAGGTCATCAGCGAGCCCACCGGCGCGTCATGGATCATGCTTTGGCAGGCGAAGACCACCTTTAGTTAGGATAGCCTGAGCGCCTGTCCCCTTTCAAAATCGCCAAGTGTGGCAACCCTTCCCGCCTGAGTTTTCAGGGGGAAGAGGACCAAGGCCGATATAAAAGGGCAGTGCTGCCATTGTAGAGGGGAGGCTCTCCGGCTAGGCCCCCCGAGATTGATTCCTTCATCTCCTACCTTGTACGCAAGAACTCTCTTGCCCCTGGCAATCCAAACCACAAGCAGGAGTAGGGTCTTACACCGCAAGGTGGCCCGAACCTGGGTAAACCGCCGAGTCCTCGCCCCATCCCTCGCTAGCGCGCTCTCGCCGTAGCTTAGCCGTGGTAGGAGATGAAGCGGTAGAACGAGCTCACCCCAGTGTTCGAACCTTTGGGTCCCCGGAGCCTGACTTCCGACAACAACCTTGTCGATAGCCGTGATGTCAGTGTTCTGCAGCAAGGTCTTGAACACCCCGGAGAGATCAACATCAGGATTACGGTATGCGACCTTGACAAGCACCTTATAAAGGACGTCGCGACCAAATTTTTGGGATTCATTGGCGAATGAAGTGGACCTGTCTTCATGATAAGTTTTCAAGGCATCAATGAGACCCTCGAAGAACTTGGTCAGTCTGGCGCTAGCGGCTTCCTTGTTGTTGACGGTGAAGCTCCAACTCCTCATGTCCATGATGGCAAGTTGAGCAGTTATGCCTTCGGCAATGTTGACAAGCATGTTAATCCAGAGGGAGAGCACTTCACACAGTCTGGTGAACTGGATTTCAGCATCTACTCTGGAGGCCTCCTCTGTTTCAAGCTTCTCCATCAAGATTATCTCTTTTGCCTTGGCGGATTCAAGATCTTTTTCCAAGGTGGCAAGCTTAGATTTTAGATCCTCTACTGCCTTGGCAGTTTTGACAAGATCTTGGCTCTTGGATGTCAGCTGCGTCTGCAGCTCCCCTAGGGTATGAGCTGCCTTCTGCGCTTCATGTTTGAGAGGCTCGATCTCTTTACTGTTGCCGATGAGATCTTCTCTCAATTTGTTCACCTATGATTCCAAGTCTGCCTTGGTGGTAGCAGCAGCTGCAACTTCATCAGTGGCCTCCTTGAGCTTGGCGGCACTCTCTCGAGCTTGGGTCTCGATAGATTCCTTGTGATTCTTCTCCAGCTCTTGTGTCCTCTGCTCAAGGAGCTTTTCAATCTCTTCATCCTTGCCACGAAGTTTGGCGGCAAGGGCGTCTTCCTGTGTGGCAAGATCCTTCTCTCTGGCATTGAGCTGTGCCTCGCGCTCTGCTAGCTTGCCGTCAAAAGCTGTTGCCTTCTCTTGAGTAGCGGCAAGCTTTTCCTCTTGCCTCCTGAGGTTACGGGATTGCTCGTTGTACCATGTGCGGATCTCCTCCGCCTTCTCCTTTAACCTCTCTTCGGCTAGCTCCTGAGCCTTGTGCCCGTCTTGGAGTTTCTCCCAACGCTTGCCGTAGCGATCTTGCACATCCTTGAAACCGGCAGCCATGGTTTTTAGGAAGGCGAGATCTGCTGCGCTGTCGGCAGTGTTTTCGGCTTCTGTGGCACTTTGGGAGAAGGGGGCTAGAATCTGGGCAATCTCGTCGTCAAAGCTTGGATCTCCAATGCCAAACGAGCTGGGGGCTTCAGATCCTTGCTAAGGAGCAGCAAGCGTCAAAGAATCCATCAAGACTTGAGTGATTGCTGCGGCAGGTTGAATGTCAGGATTTGGCTTGTCAGCGCCAACCAACACCATCTCTGTGCTTGTCTGGATGGGGGCAGGTGTGTTGTCAGATGGCTTCTCTAGTTATCTGGCAACTTCCCCAGCCTCCTCGACAACAGATTTGGCAGCCTCTTCGGCAGAAATCTTGGCGGCCTCATCAGCGGCGCTTTTTCAATTTCTGCTATGTCTGCAAGAATTTCTCCTTCTTCGGGAGAAGGCAGGTCTGTAAGGTGGAACAGAAGCAAGGAGTAGAGAGAAATTCAATTTACAAGTCAAGTTCAAGAAAAAACAAAGTTGGAAAGCAAGTGGATTACCTGTTGATTCTTGTTGAGGAAGGGTGGTTCCTTCCCCGGTAACCTCGGTTGCCGGCGCACGGTCATCGGCAGCTTCACTTGCTGGGACGATCTCGGTGCGAACGGGCTAATCAGCAGAGGCCATTGCCGGAGAAGCACTCTCCGGGATGGTGGTTGAAGAAGTAGCCACGACAGAATCCACCTCCAGGCGCCCTTCCTCCTGGCGAACTTCTCCCATCTCCTTGTCGGGCTTAGAAGAAGAAACATCAGTACCGGTGCTCGTGAGCGGGAACTGCACCACAACCTCATGCTGGGGGCTGGTAATTGCAGTATCAGCATATGTAATCCCCTGCCCAGCACTTGCCGCTGGCTCGTGTTCTGTTGCAACCCTGGTTCATTTCACCATGTGCACGAGTGGTTCTGTATCTCTGAGAAGACAAAGGAAATCAAGTCAAAATGACAATCAAGACAAAGTCAAAATTTGATGAAGACAAATGATTATACTTACTCCTTGTCTTCGGGCTCACTGAGGACAGAGAGGTCATATCTCACTGGCGGAGGCGACTACCTGGCCCTTTTGATTGTTGGTGGAGGCGAAGATGCCTGTTGAGAAGACCCAACTTCTATGGCAACTTCTTGCTGGGAAGATGGACGTTGGGCTCGAGGACGCCGAGTTGATTGCCGGCGGACTTCTTGTTGCTGGCCAGTCCTGGTGGTCATCTTCTTCATGACGGGGCCAGCCCCTGATGAAGAAGGGCGCACTATCTCCTGGCTGGACACCTTCCGAAGAACACATGCCTTCTTCTTTGGGGCTTGGGGATCTCTTTCTTCCTCGAGCTCACCGGCAACTTCTTCCCCGGCAGGCTCTTCTTGATGCTCTTTGGCAACTTCTTTGTCGGGGGTCTCTGCCTCCTCTTTGGTTGCCGCAGCCTGGGAACCATTAGCCTTGTTGGATTTCAACGCCTCCTCGGCTCTGTGGGCAATGTATGCCAGCTCTTCATCTCTGGTGGCACGGATGAGGTCCTTCTCTTCTCGAGTGGCCCTCTCCGTCAAGTTAGAAGCCCAAGCCATTTCATCTTTGAGCGATGGTTCTTCCCAGTCAGCTTCAACTCCTTGGGCGTTGCATGCTGGCATCATCACCAAGATGGAATCCTTGGTGGAATTGATATGCAGTGGTACAACGTTGGCCGGCAAGTGAAACTTGTCGGAAGTCCTGAACAGCTGATGACAGAGGCTAATGTGCTGCATGACCGTCAGGTTGTTTCCTAGCCCTAGATACAGCCGCATGATGTCAGCGGCATTCTAGTACTCCCAAGTGTATCTCTGCCTCTTCTGCAGCGGCGCGATGTGTTGCCGGAGGAAGTCGGCTCCTACCATCTCAATGGTTAGCCCGACAGCTTTGAGGCGAGCAATCCGGTTCAGTGCCAAGGAGAGTTTCTTGTCACTGGCGCCAAAGTCACTCCAATTCTTGCCGTGGTCAATCTTTTCTATGCGCGGCAAGCAGAAGTTGGGGAAGTCCTTCTCCTTGATCCAGCACCATTCTGCCCCCCACTCTTCCCATTTCAGATGCAGCTACCCGGGAAGATATTTTCCTTTGGCCTTGGCCTGGGGAATCCACGTCACACTATCGGAAAGTGCATCACCTTCAATGCAAGGGATGAAGAAGTGGTGGAAGAGATCGACATTGCGGATGACTCCGACAAAATTCTCGCACATGTGGGCAAAGACTGACATACATGTCATGGCATTGGGAGTGAAATCTAGAAGTCAGAACCCAAATGTGTACATCAGCTCGCTGAAGAAATCTGAATAGGGGGGAACCAGACCGCGGTAGAAATACGTGCAGAAGAACGGATATGCATCTCTAGAGACTTTGGTGTCGGCGGGGAGCACTACCGGAGCTGTGTGGTCTTGGGTGTCCCTCCCCCACATGTATGCATACCTATCGACAAGGGTGCTCTTGTCCACTGCCGGCGGCGAGAAGATCGCATTTTCCCTCTGCCGTTACTCTAAATCCACCTTCCTCTTCTCCGCTTTGGGGTCGACGGGCTTGGCGGGTTTCTTCCCCTCTGTATCGGCCTTTTTGGCACCATGAGGGCTCAGAAAGAAAGAGAGGATTGAGGAAGAGATGCGAATCAGCGGCGGCGGCGGCGGAATCTGCTCTGGTGAGAGGAGGAAGATGATGCAGCGAAGGGCAAGGGTGAATGAGCAGCGCCTCCTCACGGTTGCCTTTTTATGGGGAAGGTGCGGGGAGGCTGGCTCTTTACTGTTCGACGTGGCAGCGCTTTTGCAGGTGCACTACCACAAAACTGCCTCTACAGTCCACCACTCCTGCGACCCGCATTAAATGCGCAACGTGGGCGTTGATACGTCTCCAACCTATATATAATTTTTTATTGTTCCATGCTATTATATTATCAATCTTGGATGTTTTTATATACATTTATAGCAATTATATATCATTTTTGGAGACTAACCTATTAACTTAGTGCCTAGTGCCAGTTGCTGTTTTCTGCCCTGTTTTTGTTTTACAGAATATCAATACCAAACGAACTCCAAATGCCATGAAACTTTTTGGACATTTTTTTGGACATATACAACACTAGAAGCTTCGGGAGGAGGCCAGAAGCCCCAAGGGGTGCCCACGAGGCACCAGGGCGCGCCTGGGGGGGCAGGCGCGCCCTGGTACCTCGTGGGGCTCACAGAGCTCCGTTTGACCTAATTCCTCTAGTATAAATACCCAAAAAATCAGAAACCCTCAGGGGAGTCCACGAAATACTTTTTTCGCCGCCGCAAGCTTCTGTTCTTGAGAGATCCCATCTTGGGTACTTCTCCGGTAATCTGCCGGAGGGGGAATCGATCATGGAGGGGATCTACATCAACCTTGCTGCCCTTCCGATGATGCGTGAGTAGTTTACCACAGACCTTCGGGTCCATAGTTAGTAGCTAGATGGCTTCTTCTCTCTTTTTGATCTTCAATACAATGTTCTCCTCGATGTTCTTGGATTTCTATCCGATGTAATCACTTTTTGCGGTGTGTTTGTTGGGATCCGATGAATTGTGAGTTTATGATCAGATTATCCATGAATATATTTGAGTCTTTGCTGCACTCTTTTATGCATGATTATTATAGCCTCATATTTCTTCTCTGATCTATTGATTTGGTTTGGCCAACTAGATTGATTTATCTTGCCATGGGAAGAGGTGCTTTGTAATGGGTTCGATCTTGCGGTGCTCAATCCCAGTGACAGAAAGGGACATGACATGTATGTATCGTTGCTATTAATGTTAAAAAGATGGAGTTTATTCATACGTGAGTTTATCTTGTCTACATCATGTCATCGTTCTTAAGGCGTTACTCCGTTCTTTTATGGACTTAATACACTAGATGCATGCTGGATAGCGGTCGATGTGTGGAGTAATAGTAGTAGATGCAGGCAGGAGTCGGTCTACTTGTATTGGACGTGATGCCTATATACATGATCATTGCCTTGGATATCGTCATGATTATTTGCTTTTCTATCTATTGCCCAACAGTAATTTGCCTACCCACCGTATGCTATTTTCTTGAGAGAAGCCTCTAGTGCAAACTTTGCCCCCCGGGTCTATCTAAATCATATTACTAAAACCCTAAAAATATTTCTGCACTTTTTCTTTATTTTTTTATTTTGTATTTTTGTTTCAATCTATCTATCTATCACATACAATTTAATCTTGCAACTTACCGCCGAGGGATTGACAACCCCTCATTTGCGTTGGGTGCAAGGATTTGTTGTTTGTGTGCAGGTACTGCTAACGAGGTGTTGCGTGGTTCTCCTACTGGATTGATAACCTTGGTTTCATAACTGAGGGAAATACTTACCTCTGCTGTGCTGCATCATCCCTTCCTCTACGGGGATAAAACCAACGCAAGCTACAAGTAGCAGGAAGAATTTCTGGCGCCCTTGCCGGGGAGACATCATCAACATCTATCAAGTACCTTCGCATAAACTCTCATCTCCTTGCATTTACTTTATTTTCATTTGCCTCTCGTTTTCATCTCCCCCACTTCTAAAAAGTTTTTACAAAAATACAAAAATATTTTCCGTTTGCGTTTGTGCTCGTTTGCTATCTTTGCTTGTGTGTCATGTGCCTTCTATTTGCTTGCATCTTCGCTTCCTAGAAATCTATTGATATGGATCCTCATCCACTTGCTAATCTTTTCAAAAGATCCAATTATGATGAACCAATTGCTAGTGAGTTGAGTGCAATTAATTATCTCTATGAAGTTTTGCTTGAAAATCATGAACCAGAAAATTGTGATGAAGTGTTGAAAGAAGAAATTTATAAAGTGATTCATGATAGCTCCTTCAATGAAAAGCATGATTGCAATAATGTTAGTATAAATTCTATTAATTTCAATTGTGCTAATAATATGCAAAACTACGAGCTTGGGGATGATAATTTTGTTATATCCACTACTTATTGCAATGATCATGATTGGGGTGATAATGCTTCTTATGATCTCGAAAATTTATTTAAGCCTCATGATGAATATGCTATTGATAATAATGTTTGCAATAATATTGAAAGTGGGTTTGGAAGAGTGTCAACTCTAGGTAAAAATAATCCCACTATTTTGGAAGACTATAAGAATTTTATGCATGTGGATCATGGAGAGAAAATTCTATATGATAGCTATATTATTGAATTTCATTATGATCCTACATGTAATTATTATGAGAGAGGAAAATATGGTTGTAGAAATTTTCATGTAACTAAATTACCTCTCGTTATGTTGAGATTGTCAATGCTTTATTCCTCTCCTTTGCATATGCTAGATATTTCTCGTCTTGATAATTTGTTTGCATATAAAATGCCTATGCATAGGAAGTATGTTAAACTTAAATGTGTTTTTCACATGTTGCATGATGCTTTCTTTGTGTTTCCATTACTATCTTTCATGAGAGCATCATTGAAATCTCAAGCCTATCTTAATGGCTATAAAGAAAGAGCTTGTTGGGAGACAACCCAATGAATAAAATAAATTTTTACTATTTGTTTCTGTTATTGTGAGTTTTCACTTTCATGCTACTGTTATGATTGTGTTTTTATGTTTTTAATTAGTGTTGTGCCAAGTAAAACCTTTGGGATGATTTGGAAAATAGTATAATTGATGCTGTTAGGAAAACAGAAGTTTTGCATCCAGTGCTCGAATTTTGTTTCTGTACTGGAGCGTCACAAAAATCTGAAATTTTTACAAAGTATTGGTATATGAGTTGCCCACTTTGTCCCAATTTTTCAGAATTTTTGGAGTTAAAGAAGTATGGCTTTTAAATAGATTGCTACAGACTGTTCTGTTTTTGACAGATTCTGTTTTTGATGTGTTGCTTGCTTGTTTTGATGAAACTACGGATTGTATCGGGGGGGTATAAGCCATGGGGAAGTTAGAATAAAGTAGGTATAATGCAAAAATAAAATATGAATGGGTTTGCAACAGTACTTAAAGTAGTGATTTATTTTGTTATACTATCGGATCTCACGAAGGTTTTGTTGAGTTTTGTGTGATTGAAGTTTTCAAGTTTTGGGTGAGATCACGATGGATGAAGGAATAAGGAGTAGCAAAATACTAAGCTTGGGGATGCCCGAGGCACCCCAAGGTAATATTCAAGGAAGACTCAAGCGTCTAAGCTTGGGGATGCCCCGGAAGGCATCCCCTCTTTCTTCTACCAACCATCGGTAATTTTACTTGGAGCTATATTTTTATTCGTCACATGATATGTGTTTTGCTTGGAGCGTCATGTATTATATGAGTATTTGCTTTGTTTTCTTTTTAGTTTGTCCCAATCATCCTTGCTGAACACACCTCTTTTGAGAGAGCCACACGTTCATCATAATTTGTTAGAATACTCCATGTGCTTCACTTAATTTTTTTGAGCTAGGCAGTTACTCTAGTGCTTCACTTAAATCTTTTTGAGCACGGTGGTGGCTATATTTTGAAGAAATAAACCCTCATGCTTCACTTATATTATTTTGAGAGTTGATAAGATTAAAAATTTGAAGAAATATTTGCACTCTCATGCTTCACTTATATCTTTTTGAGAGTTGATGAAAGTAATGGTAATTTGCACAAGATATGAATTTGGTCCCAAAGTGATGAATATTCAAGAGGGATATAATAAAAACTTTCATATAGATCATTGGATATGATAAGTGTGATTCCTTGCAATAGTTTTACGATATGGAGATGATAATATGTGAGCCATGTTAGTGAGTAATTGTGATTTAGTAAGAATATTAGTGTTAAGGTTTGTGATTCCCTATGCATGCACGAAAGTCAATAGTTATGCAACGAAATTATATCCTACTTATGGTGCATTATTCGGTGTTAGTTATGTTCAATGCATGTTAATGACCGTTTTCATCTTTTGGTTGGTTGCTTCTCAATCTTTTGCTAGCCTTCATTTGTACTAAGCGAAAATACTGCTTGTGCATCCAAACTCCTTAAACCCAAGTTGTGCCAAATGAGTCCACTATATCTACCTATATGAGGTATTTCAATGCCATTCCAAGTAAATTTGCGTGTGCCAACTCTAATTTTCAAAATATTTTTATGTTTTGTGTGCCCGTACCGCTCATGAAGCGGCAGGGGGTGGCCAATATTTTCCATGCTAGGTGTGTTATTCTCACGATGAGTGTTTATTCACTTGTCATTGCACGAGAGCGTTGCTGGTAATAGGGATGCCCAGTCCCACAATGAAATCAAAAATTAATAACAACAAAATTCCTTGGAAAGTGATGGTATGGAGGGCACCCGTGGATACGGCTAGCCATGGATTGTGAAAGAATGGTGGAAAGGAAATAAACTTTACTTTCTGTTTGGGAACCGCCTATGATGTGTCTAGCATGGAAAATATTGGGAATTCTTGGTCGTTTTCATTGACAGGAAAAGCATGCCTCTCAAAATATTTTTATCTCTTTAATTTCAGCTTTGAGCTCTGGCACATTTGACAAATCTCTGCTTCCCTCTGTGAAGGGCCTATCTATTTACTTTTATGCAATTTTTTATTTTTAGTTCAGTCTCCATCTTCTCTTATAAAGCACCAACTAGAGAGCACTATTGTCAGACTTGTGCATTGGATGTAGCTAATATTTGAGTGTGTTTCATGAATGGATCAATGATTGAGCATAATGGGCTAGGGATAACTTTCTTTAGTGTTGATATTTTGAAAGACATGGTTGCTTGTTAATACGTTTGAGTATTTATATCTTCATGTCAAATTATAGACTATTGCTTTGAATCATTCAAGTCCAATGTCCATGCTATAAAAGAAAAGAATATGTGATGAATATGATAGGCAGCATTCCACATCAAAAATTCTGTTTTTATCATTTACCTACTCGAGGACGAGCAGGAATTAAGCTTGGGGATGCTGATACGTCTCCAACGTATCTATAATTTTTTATTGTTCCATGCTGTTATATTATCAATCTTGGATGTTTTTATATACATTTACAACAATTATATATCATTTTTGGAGACTAACCTATTAACTTAGTGCCCAGTGCCAGTTGCTGTTTCTGCCCTGTTTTTGTTTTATAGAATATCACTACCAAACAAAGTCCAAATGCCACGAAACTTTTTGGAGATTTTTTTTCTGGACATATACAACACTAGAAGCTTCGGGAGGAGGACAGAAGCCCCAGGGGGTGCCCACGAGGAACCAGGGCGCGCCTGGGGGGGGGGGGGCAGGCATGCCCTGGTACCTCATGGGGCTCACAGAGCTCTGTTTGACCTAATTCCTCCACTATAAATTCCCAAAAAATTAGAAACCCTCAGGGGAGTCCATGAAATACTTTTTCCGCCGCCGCAAGCTTCTGTTCTCAAGAGATCCCATCTGGGGTCCTTCTCCGGTAATCTGCCGGAGGGGGAATCGATCACGGAGGGGCTCTACATCAATCTTGCTGCCCTTCCGATGATGCGTGAGTAGTTTACCACAGACCTTCGGTCCATAGTTAGTAGCTAGATGGCTTGTTCTCTCTTTTTGATCTTCAATACAATGTTCTCCTCGATGTTCTTGGAGTTCTATCCGATGTAATCACTTTTTGTGGTGTGTTTGTTGGGATCCGATGAATTGTGAGTTTATGATCAGATTATCCATGAATATATTTGAGTGTTTGCTACACTCTTTTATGCATGATTATTATAGCCTAGTATTTCTTCTTCTATCTATTGATTTGGTTTGGCCAACTAGATTGATTTATCTTGCCATGGGAAGAGGTGCTTTGTAATGGGTTCGATCTTGCGGTGCTCAATCCCAGTGACAGAAAGGGACATGACACGTATGTATCATTGCTATTAAGGGTAAAAAGATGGGGTTTATTCATACGTGAGTTTATCTTGTCTACATCATGTCATCATTCTTAAGGCGTTACTCCGTTCTTTTATGGACTTAATACACTAGATGCATGCTGGATAGCGGTCGATGTGTGGAGTAATAGTAGTAGATGCAGGCAGGAGTCGGCCTACTTGTATTGGACGTGACGCCTATATACATGATCATTGCCTTGGATATCGTCATGATTATTTGCTTTTCTATCAATTGCGCAACAGTAATTTGTCTACCCACCGTATGCTATTTTCTTGAGAGAAGCCTCTAGTGAAAACTATGGCCCCCGGGTCTATCTAAATCATATTACTTAAACCCTAAAAATATTGCTGCACTTTTTCTTTATTTATTTTATTTTTTATTTTTGTTTCAATCTATCTATCTATCACATACAATTTAATCTTGTAACTTACCGCCGAGGGATTGACAACCCCTCATTTGCGTTGGGTGCAAGGATTTGTTGTTTGTGTGCAGGTACTGCTAACGAGGTGTTGCGTGGTTCTCCTACTGGATTGATAACCTTGGTTTCATAACTGAGGGAAATACTTACCTCTACTGTGTTGCATCATCCCTTCCTCTTCGGGGATAAAACCAACACAAGCTACAAGTAGCAGGCTTGCATAAAGAAAATCATCATCACAAGATTTACGACAATGATTTCTCACCACGTGTCTGCACATTGTGTGGGCCTAGCCCAACGATGCTTCAGACGCGCATGTGGCCCAAGCCCGGGGCTCCTGTCGGTGTATAAAACATGGGTAGTTTATACCCTGACTTATGCCCTGACATGGTAGCGTTCCTGATGGCCAGGGCTTGCCGGGAGATTACCAACATCAAGATTCAAGACTTGGTTACAAAACCATAAAGAAGATATCAAGACGAAGCATCAAGAAGCGCTTGGCTAGTGCTGAAGATGGAGGCATCACTTGCCGGCAAGGCATGAGCTGGCAAGATGAAGGCCCGGCAAGCTCTGTGCCGGCAAGCCCTTACTGGCTCCTCATCACTCCACCTCATCAAGTAGCTAGTCGCTAATCTGTGAGGTGTTGAGTGGGCAGGCAGTTTGGTAAGGCTTGTCGGGGCACGTGTCAGCATGCTGGAAGGAGGATTACCTTTAATGACACCCGTCCAGAAGGCGTGTCAAGATTATAGGAGGTAGCTGGGCGAGCGGTGCAGGAACCTTGCCGGGGCTCCTCCTCCACATGACACCTAACGGCACATTTATTGCATTTGTCCTAAACCGGCAGAGTTAGGTATGATACCACTGTTGGCTATCTAATCAACATGTAAAGACTATTTTGCCACTGTGGTTACCCCTTGATCTATAAAAGGAGGACCAAGGCAACCTTTACAAAGGTGGACACTTAGCTCATTCTGCATGCGTAGCTGCACTTCCTGCACCTTGCCGGCAAGTAGCGCTCCTTGTGCTTGAGTTCAAACACATCCAATACAACAAAGCAGGAGTAGGGTCTTACACCTCTCGGTGGTCCGAACCAGGGTAAAATCTTTGCGTTGATTGCTGATTATGCTCTTTGTGCTTGCGCATCTCCCTAGCCAAACCACAAAGGGGCTAGATGGCCCCATAGATGGCCGTACACACGACACTTGTATATTCCGATGATGGGCTTCCTCAAATGCCCGAGGTCTTCATGAGCAAGCAAGTTGGATGCACACCCACTTAGTTTTTATTTTCAGCTTTCATACACTTATAACTCTTAGTGCGTCCGTTGCATGGCAATCCCTACTCCTCGCATTGACATCAATTGATGGGCATCTCCATAGCCCGTTGATTAGCCTCGTTGATGTGAGACTATCTTCTCTTTTTGACTTCCCCTTATTAATCTCTATCATCATTCTATTCCACTCATAGTGCTATATCCATGGCTTGCACTCATGTATTGCGTGGGGGTTGAAAAAGCTGAAGCGCGTTAAAAAGTATGAACCAATTGCTTGATTGTCTCTGGGGTTGTGCATGATAAATACTTTATGTTAAGAAGATGGACCATGACAGAATTATATGATTTTGTAGGGATTACTTTCTTTAGCATTTTTATTTTGAAAGGCACGATTGTTTGTTAGTATGCCTGAGTATTGATGTCTTTATATCAAATTATAGACTATTGCTTTGAATCATCCAGATCTTAATATTCATACCGTAAAAGAGAATTACATGATGAAACATGTTAGGTAGCATTCCACATCAAAAATTCTGTTTTTATGATTTACCTACTGGAGGACGAGCAGGAATTAAGCTTGGGGATGCTCGATACATCTCCAACATATCTATAATTTTTTATTGTTCCATGCTATTATAGTATCAATCTTGGTTGTTTTATATGCAATTATATATCATTTTTTGGGACTAACCTATTAACCTAGTGCCCAGTACCAGTTGCTGTTTTCTGCCTGTTTTTGCCTTTTCAGAAAATCATTATCAAACGGAGTCCAAACGAAGCAAAAACTTTGGATTAATTTTTTCTGGACCAGAAGGGACCCTAGTAGCTTCAAGAGAAGACCAGAAGAGTCACGAGGGAGCGACAAGCCCGGAGGGCGCGCCCAGGGGTTAGGCGCGCCCCCAGGCTTGTGGGCCCCTTATGGCACCTCTTGACCTAATTCCGCCGCTATAAATTCCCAAATATTCCCAATATACCAGAAGGACAGAAGAGAAAACCTTTCCGCCGCCGCAAGCCTCTGTTCTTCCGCGATCCCATATGGAGGCCTTTTCCGGGACTCTGTCGGAGGGGAAATCGATCACGGAGGGCTTCTACATCCACCTTGCTGCCCTTCCGATGATGTGTGAGTAGTTTACCACAGACCTACGGGTCCATAGCTAGTAGCTAGATGGCTTCTTCTCTCTCTTTGATCTTCAATACCATGTTTTCCTCGATGTTCTTGGAGTTCTATTCTATGTAATCCTCTTTTGCGGTGTGTTTGTTGGGATCTGATGAATTGTGGGTTTATGATTAGATTATTCATGAGAAATATTTGAGTCTTCTCTGAACTCTTTTCTACATGATTGTTATAGCTTTGTATTTCTCTCCGATCTATCCGTTTGGTTTGGCCAACTAGATTGCTTTATCTTGCAATGGGAGAGGTGCTTTGTGATGGGTTCAATCTTGCAGTGTTCTATATCCCAGTGACAGAAAGGGACAAGACACGTATTTGTATTGTTGCCATTAAGGATAAAAATATGGGGTTTAATCATATTGCTTGAGTTTACTTTGTCTACATCATGTCATCTTGCTTAAGGCGTTACTCTGTTTTACACATAATACCGTAGATGCATGCTAGATAGCAGTCGATGGGTGGAGTAATAGTAGTAGATGCAGGCAGGAGTTGGTTTACCTGTCTTGGACGTGATGCCTATATACATGATCATTGCCTTGAATATCGTCATAACTATGCGCTTTTCTATCAATTGCCCAACAGTAATTTGTTTACCAACCGTATGCTATGTGTTCGAGAGAGAACCCTCTAGTGAAAACTATGGCCCCTGGGTCTACTTTTATTATATATTAAAATCCAAAAATACCTTTCTGCAATTTATTTACTTTTATTTTCTTTTGAATTTACTTTTCTCTCTATCACTATCAGAATTAATCCTTGCAAGTGACCGCTAAGGGGATTGACAACCCTCTTATTTGCGTTGGGTGCAAGTGTTTGCTTTCGTGTGTGTAGGTGCTGCTAACAAGGTTCTGTGTGGTTCTCCTACTGGATGGATAACCTTGGTTCTTAACTGAGGGAAATACTTATCTCTACTATACTGCATCATCCTCTCCTCTTCGGGGAAATAACAACACAGTTCACAAGTAGCAGCCCATCTTTGTGAAAACTTCGTGGGGATCGAGCCCAATGTGCCCCTCTTTCGCCACTTCTTCATCCCCCGGATTGAGAGCGGCGAGGCGCTCTCCAGCAGCATCACCTGGATTCCAAGGATAGGGATGAAGAAGCAGTACCTTGATGGCAAGCTTCACATCAAGTAGAATGAATGGAGGGCAGATTGGTGTTGGATAAAACAAGAAAACTTCCCGGCATACTGTGCTCCCAGGACCGAGAAGATCATGAGGTACCAGCGCTGGGGTGATGTAGGCCCTAATGACGACAAGCTCGGCCTTGCTTTGGAGAGGATCCTTACCCTTCAAGCTGCTGGGTTGACCATCGAGATGGTTGGTGCAGATTTCATCTGGCGCCGAATTGCCCCTTTGCAGCAGAGAGGAGGCCGACGAGCTTGGGAGTACAAGAATCCAGCCGACACAATGCGGCTGTATCCTGGGCTCCACAATAACTTGACGGTCATGGAACACTATTGGTTAATCTGTCAGTTCTTCAACAAGGGTTGTCAATTTGCCTTGCCGACAACGGTGATTCCATTGTGCAATAACACCGCCAAGGACTCCATCCTGGCAATGATGCCGGCATGCAATGCCAGGAGTGTCCTAGCAGACTGGAGGGTGCCTGGCAAGGCCAAAATCAAAGCATGGTTCAATAACTTGACAGAGATGCCCCTCAGAGAAGAGAAAGATATGATCCACCCCACCAAAGATGACGAACTCCAGTTCATCACCCTGAGGGCATAAGAGTTGAAGAAGGCAACATGCTCCAAGGTAGTGGTTGCCGGTACGGAAGAGGAGGAGCATGCCGATGAGCCTGGAGGCGATGATGAGCACGCGGAGATGCAGAAGGATGGAGAAGAGCATGCCGACGAACGGCAAAGTGAGGAGGGCGCACCGAGGAGCATGTCGAAGAGGAAGACAAAGAAGAAGAGCCCACTGCTCCTCCTGCTCGAACGAGATTCAACGCACCAAGGAGGCAGACCAGGAAGAAGCAGACACATGACAAACTAGCAAGTAGCGACCTTGCCGGTGCAGACGTGGCAATCCAAGCTCCCCGGCAACAGCGCAAGCGCACACCTTCCCAGCGACGGACCCCATCGGTTGCGGAGGAAGCAGGAACTTCACAGCCTCTGGCTTCTGTAACAGAGGAGCGCACCGAGCCTTCTCCACCTCTAGCCCCAGCTTCTGATATTGGAAATCAGGCGTACTGGGACCTCTCTCGCCTTTCCGAGGAGGAGGAAGAAGATTAAGTACTTGCTTCTCCCTCTACTCACTGTATTTCTTGATTATTTGTTGTTGTCGATTTGACATGATGTCTTTTTCGTCCTTACAGGGATGAGGAGTTGATGCAGCAGAAGTCTCGAAAGAGGCCAAGGACTGCTGAGACGAGCGTGCCGGCGACAAGCACAGATTAGGGAACAGAAGCTCCAGAGGTTGCTGTCCAATACCCACTGGCAAGCACCACAGCTGACGCTCCTTCCACCGAAGCTAACAAGGAAATGGAAGGTGGCCATCAAGAAGAAGAGTGCCAAGAAACTGATCCTTTGGCGACGTCTTCATCAACTGCCATCCCAGAGAGCAGCTCACCGGGAAGGATCACCACTGAAGAGCCTATCCGCACTGAGGACGTGCCGGCAAGTGGAGCTGCCGGCAGCCGGGCGACAGCAACAAATATTGCCGGAGAGGAAGCTGCCTCCTCTCAATAGACCAACACAGGTAATCAACTTTTCTTGAGTGTCTTTCTTCCTCTTTTTATCTTGAGTTGTTTTCTTGAACTTGGTTTTTATCTTCTCCATCCTCGCAGATCCACCTTCTCCAGAAGACATGGACGTTTCTATTGAAGGGATTGCGAAGAGTGCCCCCAAAGAGGCCACCAGGATTGCCGTGGAGGAGGCCGACAAGGCTGTTGCAGAAGAGGCTGTCAAGATCATCGTAGAGGAGGCTGCCAAGGTGGCTACAGATGAGGTCACCGAGGCCACTGGCAACATTTCTGCCCCAAGAGCGCCAAGCGCTGGCATGGACATAGATGTGTAAGCAGCCGACAACACCTTGCCGACTACTAGTGACCAACCATCTACATCCATTGCTCCTCCGACAAGAGACTTCTTGATGCTCTTGGGCCAGCCACGCGAATCTGAAGCCCCCAGCTCATTTGGTGCTGGAAATGACGCCCTCGAGAACATGGATGGCGAGGTCGTCGTGCCCATGTCTTGGAGCACTGAAGAGGTCCGCGCCGCCAACGACAATGCTGTCGATCTTGCCTTCCTGAAAGCCATGGGAGAAGGCTTCAAGGACGTGCAGGAGCGCTACAGCAAGTGTTGGGAGAAGTTCCAAACATGGCAGCTTGTCATTGAGATGGCTGAGGAGAAGCTGAAGGAGAAGATCGAGGAGGCCCACATGTGGTATGAGGACCGGGTCTTGAACCTTAAAGAACATGAAGCCTAGCTTGCCGCTGCCAAGGAAGCTTTTGTTCTGGAGAAGGCTGCGGCTGAGATGGCCCAAGAAGAGGCCGCCAAGAAGATCGCAGCCCTTGACAGCCAGCTGACTCAATTCAAGGTTCAACTTGATGCGCAATAAGAGGATCTTGCTATGGGGAAAGTGCACTGGTTGCTACTCTCCGTGCCAAAGATGATGAGATCCAAGCTCTTCTGGTCAAGCGTACCAAGGAACTGGAGCAGAAACACCGAGAAGCCCTTCAACCTCAAGCCACGAAACATGCCGGCAAGCTCAAAGAGGCCCTTGATGTTGTGGATGCCGCAGATGCCGTCAAGGTTCAGCTTGAATGCAGAATTAAAGAGCTTGAAGCAGAGCTGACTGCCAAAACTGAAGATATCGCTGCTCTCAAGGATGCAGCTCACAAGGACACCCACATCTTGGCAGAGCTCCAAACTTCGCTGGCAACCAAGAACAGAGAGCTCCAAACTACCGCTAACACCAAGGAAGACCTGTTATCCATGCTCTCTGGCTCAGAGAAATCCCTTGACGACGCCAACGCCAAGAACAGACTCCTAACAAAGGAGTTGGAGAAAACCAAGGCTCTTCTAGCTGATGCCGAGGAGAAATTTGTGCAGCTGCAGACTCTGTGGCTATCTGGACCCGATAAGGGCCTTCCCACTTCGGCGTCAACTAGTTTGATCCCTTCGCGGACTGGATCTGACGAAGGACAAGGTCGCCATCCTCAAGCTTCTGGGCTTGCACTTTGCGGCTATGGTAGCGGTGCAAAGCTTGCTGGTAACGTGCAACACACACAGCAGCCCAGAGACAATCCTCCTCGAGGAGCGTGGCATCATCATGCCTCAGCTCTTCTTGATCTGCTTCATCGAAAGCTTGGACTCGAGGTGATCCGTATATGAGTTCTGTGGGGAGCACCGCCTCTGCACCATAGACAAGGGAGAAGGGTGTTCGACCGATAGCTCAATTTGGTGTCATTTTGATCGACCAAAGAACTGCCGGCAACTCATCAATCCAGCGCCTTCCACACCTGTGCAGCTTGTCAAAAGTTCTGGTCTTGGGACCTTGCAGCAGTTCAGCATTAGCTCTCTCTGCCTGTCCATTGCTTCTCGGGTGAGCAATAGAGGCATAACAGATCTTGCTTCCAATTTCTTGGCAGTATGCTGTGGAGGCGCGACTCATGAATTGGGTGCCGTTGTCGGTGATGATTTTGTTGGGTATGCCAAAACGAGCAACCAATCCTTTGAAGAACTTGATAGCTGACTGTGCTGTCACCTTCCTCACTGGCTCTACCTCAGGCCACTTTGGGAACTTGTCGATTGCTATGTACAAGAACTCAAAGCCCCTGGTTGCACGGGGGAAGGGGCCAAGGATGTCGAGCCCCCAGACCGAGAAGGGCCAGGAGAGAGGGATAGTTTGAAGGGCTGGAGCTGGCTAATGTATATTCTTGGCATGGAACTGACAAGCTTCGCATCTTGTTACCACCGCCGTTGCATCTTGGAGGGTTGTCGGCCAGTAGAAGCCTTGCCGGAAAGCTTTTTCGACAAGGGCACGTGACCCAATATGGGAGCCACACACGCCTCCATGTATCTCGGCCAACAGCATTTGTTCATCTTCCCGGCAAATGCACTTCAATTTCACCCCGTTTGGCCTCTTTCTGTATAGGATGCTGTCAACAAACTGATACATACTTATCTATCGGGCTACTCTTTCAGCTTCTTCTTGATCATCGGGAAGTTGACCTGTCTGAAGGTAATGGACAATATGTTGCGCCCATGCCGGAGCCTATGGCTCGACGACAAGGAGTAATGGCTATTCCTCTTCTGCCAGAGTGCATATCTCAACGACAAGGGTTTGCCTTCTAGTAGACCGCTACTCATCGGCAAGAGGTGTGTAGGAACAGAACTTTGATTGTCACGTGAAGGAGATTATGCCAAATAAGTGATCATGCATAGGTTTTCGTTGTGGCTTAATGCTTGGGAACTATGGACCTTTAGCAATAATGTCTATTTCAAGCCCTTTTGATCAGTCCCCTTTATTTAACACATACACACCCACTCAAGAGAAAGCCAAATAATATTCGTTTGTAGTGTTGTCACTACGTACGGTAACAAACTCATAGCTGAAATCCGAGCTGTCGCTCTTGGTGGATCGTTCATTGGCCAGCGGAGTCTTCAGCATAACATCAAGAAGGGTGACGAAGCCACATTTACACACGTAAACATGTGTATAGTAGCAAAGGCCATGGCACCAGCCGGAGGTTGTAACACCATGTTGAGATATACTACACAGATTTTTGGCATAATCTCACCAACCTTTCAACTAAGTTCCTCTAGACAATTTAATCCACAAGTGCTATCAAGTCTATCAAAATTAACAACATGGGGTTGAGCATGTTAAACATCACTTCCACTACAATTTCTCAACTCCAAAGTCTTGAAAGACTTTCTCTTGTGCAAAGTTATACTTGGTTAATAACATTTCATTCAAAAACTGTCCCACGGCAAGTCTTAGTTGTCTAAACTAAAGAAAACAAAGGCTACAAAATTATTTCAGCTACTAGAGCAAAACCTTTGTATCAACTATCAAGACTTACTCCCATCTACACATATCACACATACAACTACTACATCTACTCTATGTATCCAAGTGCAAAAGACGGGGGTCGTAGGACATACCTTCATGGTTGCGAATTTACACACTTCTCTTCCTTACTCTTGCATTCCTCGTTGTCCTGTCATAGATCAACTCCTCTGAAAACAAAATGCAAACGAACTCCAAGGGGCTAAATAAAGAACAAGAGCAAAGCAAAGCTTATTCTATTTTTTTGGGTTTTGGATTTTTGAAAACTAACTTGCAACCGAAAAATCACAAAGGCAAAAAATAAAAAGCAAAAGCAAATAAAAAGAAAAGTGTTGGAACAAACCAACACGAGTGTTTTGAAGCTCCTCGAGCTTAAGTACAACCTCATTACAACTTATTCAAATACCGCCACATCTTGTTTAGAAGTGGTGATAACCTCCCCCAAGCTTAGGCTCTTGCAAGCCCAAACCGGCGAGATCATTGTGGCGGTTGGTCAGGAGCCCACTCCTGCCTCTAGTTGGAGAAGTCCATGTTCATGTTGGCGGCCGTGCCTCTCAAGGACGATGCGAGGTTGCTCATATCATGGATAGAGCCCTGGAGGTTGTTGAGGTCCGCGTAGGTGGTGTAGTCTTGCTGGGACTGCTCCTCCTCTTCATCGGTGGTGAGTTCTTCTTCATCTACTTGTTTAGGTTCTGGCCCTTCTTGACCAAAAACTGCATATCCTTCCTATGTAACATAATGCAATTGTCCATTCTCGATGGAGAAATGGTTAGGCATAGGTGTGGGTAACAAGTACACCACTCCGGGAATTTTGAGACAATGACGGCCATTACGAACTACTACCATGCCAGCGCTAGTAAGAACATGAATGTTAACAAGGGTGTTACCAAAAATGGGACGGAGATGATTGTAGTTGAGGCCAAGGGAGCACTACAAAAAAAACACTTCCGTGATGATACGTCTTTGTCACAGTAGGTCACATTTTCTATCATGCATGTACATCCATGACAAATTTATGACAGAATCAAGATAGTCATACCTGTGCTGTCGTAGAAGTGTTCCATGACAATACTGAAATTATCATCACGGAAGTGTCCACTTCCATGACGATAAATGTCGTGTCATGGAAGTGTTTTTGTCAAGGGTAACTGACACATGGCATCCACCGTAATGGGTCGCCGTTAAGCTATTGGGTTCCGGTTTGGATCCGATAACCCATTAATAGCTCGGACCAATGGCGATTTTCCACGTGTAAAATTCTCATTGGCCGAAGGATCCACATGTCAGCTCGGCATCGCGACAGTTGTCATCCTTTCATTGGACGGGAAACGCCTATTACAGGTCGACACGTAGCACGGCCCAATAGTAGCCCATTCAGGTTAAACGGGCTGGCCCAGCCGAAAGCCCACAAGATTTTGTAAGATAAGAGTGGACCGGCCCGTTAACAGCCTGCAATGTTTTGGGCCAAATTACGGCCCATATCAGATATGGCCCATTAACAGTGCACTGTATTTTTGGCCGATTTATGGCCCGGTTTGTATTACGGCCTGTTAAAGGCCTGTTGAACAGTTTAACCCAGTTCGGCTCGATGATTGTTTCGGACTGTTAGCGGCCCTTCGCGCAATTGGGCCCTTTTCAGCCCGATTTAACGTTTTGCCATTTAACGGCCCGTGCGGCATTTGGGCCCATGTCAAGTTCAAGTGACTTTTGGCCTCTTAACGGCCCATGCAGCATTTGGGCCCATTTCTGGTACAAGTGACTTTCGGCCTCGTAACGGCCCGTGCAGCATTTGGGCCCATTTCTGGTTCAAGTGACTTTCGGCCTCTTAACGGCCCGTGCAGCATTTGGGCCCATTTCTGGTACTAGTGACTTTCGACCTCTTAACGGCCCATGGTCTTCGTGGATAAATTTAAGCCCACTCTGACTATCAGCCTGTTAAAGGCCCGTGAAAGAATTGGGCCTAATTTTGGCCCGCTTTGCATCCGGCCTGCTTACAGCTCATCATGTTATTGGGCCTATCATGGGCCGAGGTATATTTAGGCCTGCTGTCGGCCCGTGAATTGTTCGGCACAATTCAGGCCAGATCTAATTTACAGCCTATTAAAAGTCCATGGTATATTCTGGCCCAACTAAGGCCCGTGGTTTACTCAGCCTGTTAAAGGCCCTAAACTACTTGGGCCCGGTTTACGCTCAGGCCTGCTAACGGCCCGAGATGATTGTGGGCCCACGTTTTGACCCATATATAAAGTTGAGGGCCGACCCGTTTGCGTAGTCTAATTTTTTAATATATAGCACTGACGGACCAATAACGTTTTGGCCCATTGATTTCCGTCGAAGCTCCTAGCGACGATAGCATATACAGTAAATAAATTATAGGATAGTGACTAAGAATAAACCTAGACTATACGATAATGAAATAATGGGATATTACATCCACTGGGCATCAAAGTTCGCCACCAATGATAATAAAGCGCAACTAGACAGCGGATTACATACACTGGGCATCACAGGTCACCACCAGTGCAAACAAACGCGCCGACAAAATAATATACAGAACCGACAATACTTCAACACAGTTCAAGAAAGGTTAGCCCTGCCCGGGAGCTACAGCGCAAGCAGCTGAGCAAGCTGATGAGACTGCGCTTGTTTGACGCGTATATCCTCCAACTCTAGCTGCATAGCATCAATAAACGCCATGTACTTTTGGTTAATCTTCCATAGAGATTGGAGTTCCAGTATGAGTTGAGCTGAAGCATGTCTTTCTGCTTGAATTTGAGACTGAAGAAGTCAAACAGATTCAGGTGGCGACTTCATTGAGCTTGTGTCACTGCTATTAGCGAGTAACTTTGCCACTACATCAAGACATGACTTTGGGGTTGTATCGCTATCCCCAAGATGTGTTGCCTTCTTCCCTGCAATATATGTTAGAGGGACAAGCAATGGTTTTGTCTCACTATCATTGGGGCAGTTCTTCCTGGCGTCAGAGATATCACTTTGAAAGACAAACAAGAAAACAGATAATAGGTTTTGCACGTATAAGCATCAGTGCTGTCAATTCATCCCATTTCTTATGGGCAAATAAAGAGTACCGGTTTAAAATAGCATTAACATCATATGGCATTGTTCATAGTTAAGACATGGCAGGATATGGCATTGTGCAGGAGTGGCAAGCTTCACCACACCACTGGATTACAGATCAAGAACACAAGCTGTCGGGGTCAGATTTCCGGGACATAAAATCCCAGAATTAACCCCTCGTGTCATCAGCAGCCCCAAGATCATTTTCACTGGTGGACACGTCCTTGATACAGATTACCAAGCAATTACAAGAATTGGATACAAGACCATAAAGGTACAATGATACAACAATGATTTCTAGTGACGGGTGATGGAAGTAACTCGTGGTTCTTCGATGCCAATGGGGCTCCATTCCCACAGGAACAGCTGACCCAGATAATTCCTATCCCGCGTGGCTGCTATCCTAGGCTCCGCATGGACGTCGTGGTAATACTCCTTGTCAAATCCTGACCTGGCCAATTAAATAGCCAGGGACAAGCCAGTGAGTACGTTGGAATGTACTCGCAAACATGATGAACAAAAGATATACCAAATGCATATGTTCATGATGGGTTAAATTATATGCATATGCTGAACGAAATTAAAGCATGGCATGATGAATATTAATACGATGCTGAAGAATAAATATGAAATGTTAGTGAGAAACAAAGAAAGTTAATGGAGAATCGGGCGACACAGGACCGACCGAGAATCCAAAAGAAAATAACTCTGCAGAGGGTGTTCTCTTTACCCACATGTAAAGGATTTCTTTAGCCAGCACCGAGATGCAGACTAATTCCCATTACGGCCTTTGGGTTGAAAACACACCTGACCCGCACACACCAGATTAACTTTCCTGATGCCAGGAATCACCCAAGGCATCGTTCAAGATAAACTCTAAGACGGGGAGACTACAATCTCGAATAGCATGGGATCACAATCTCATATATAACGTGTGCAAAGATCAGGGGCGCTACCTCTCTCGGACCAGCCGAATACACCCATGCCCCCTGACCAAGTGACATGCCTACCATGGGCCAATTGTATCTTTCACTATGGCCTCTCTGTACAGTGTGTGCAGGAAAGGGGTTAACAACTTACTGAACCATACCCTACCTGTGGCAGGGACAAGTGGCAGCACGGATCAAGTATGGGGGTTACCAGAACAAGACTCGATCTACGGTCAACTCAGGAGGCTTAAGTTTTCCTGCAGTGGTTAGCACAATAAAGTGGCAGCACGGATTAAGTTTTCCTGCCACCGCCCTTGCATGTACCAACAAGGCATGATCACGCTCCGACGTGATCACCCTTCTGCCGGTAACGGGATTTCTCTTATATCTGCTTCTGCAAGTTAGTCATGACAAGCACACGTTGCACGGTACGAGGAAACATGCCAACACTACATGCATGCAAATTTTATTTGAATTCAACATATGCATGATTCAATTATTCTTGCAAACATTTAACCATGCAATCACCATATCAAGTGTTCAAGATGCTTGCCTTGATCATGCAGAAATATTGGGTGCACTCCAAGACTTTGAAAATTTTCATCTTCCATCATTTTCCTATTTTCAAAATATTGCAAATATCACCTAATTTGAAATAGTAACAAAAAGTTGTTTGGAAAATTTTGAAATAAATACTAAAATAAACTAGAGGAAGAATAATGAATTTCAGAAAAAGAATCAAATGATTTGGAGATCAGATGATTTTCCTTTAGGATTTCTAAGCTAGAATAATTAAAGAATTGGACTATTTAATTGATCCAGCAGAAACTAAGCTTAGCAAAAATGTTCACCCTATATGGATTAATAGAACATGATTTTATGAGTATGTAGAAATTTGAATCATCAAATTTGGTTTAGAAATGAATTCTGTAGAATTATTTGAAATATACTAGAAAAGAAAAAGAAAGGAGCAGAGCTGCGCCTTGAGCGTTGTTTAGCTTCCTGTCGCCACTGGGCCTGGCCCAGCCGCTCGGCCGCGCGGAAAATCGGCCGACGTCGAAGGCGTACTCCGGAGAATACGCGTCCCCCGCGCGGAGACAGATTCGGGGAAAGCCGCCTCCACTTAAATGGCGGGGCCCGCGGCTTGAGTGGCTGACGGGCGGGTCCCATTTGTCGGGTTTGACTGAGGTCAACCTGGCCTTCTCCCTCCTCCGACCGTGGCCTTCGGCGAACCTCGCCGGTGAACGGCGGCACTTCTTGGGAGGCCGAGCACATGGGCGTGCTCAGCAGGGCCGGGCGGTCCTCCTGAGGTAGGGCACGGCCGGCGGAAAGCCCTACCTCACCGGGGGCGAGGTCTCCCGCAGCACGGCGGCGGAGCCGAATTGGGGCTTCCGCCCACGGCTGTTCTCGAGCCAAATTGAAGAGAGGATCGGTTCCGTGAGGTTGAGAGGGAGTTAGTGGTGGAGGAACTGGAGGGAAAGGAGCTGTGGTTTCGCCGGAATCAACACGACAGTGGCGGCGGCCGTGGTTGTCGGGAGTGAAGAAGACCGCCATCTCCGGCCAGCTTGCTGCTCTAGGATGCTCACAGAGGGGGCAGGGAATGATGTGTGCATCGAGGTGAGCTCGGGAGGTCTTCTTATAGCTGGAAGAGGTCGGTTCCATGGCTTCCCGAAGAAGACACGACGGCGATGGCCATTGATGGCGCCGTTTGGGTGGTTGGGAGCGGTGGCGATGGTCAGCGAGGCTGGTGAGGTGGTCTGCGTGCTGTGGATGAACTCGGGTGGTTGGCAATCAAGGCGAGGCGGCTCTGTAGAGACGTGGCGGGACAAGACTCGTCGGGCGGCGATTTGGACGGCGGTGGTCGGCGGTGGCCGGTGCTAGCGGCCAAGGGAGAGTGTCGGCGAGGGCGGTGGCTTGCCCGTGAATCTACCTGGGAAGGCTGGCGTGTGGGAGCAGCAGCAGAGAGGCCACGCCGGCCGGTGCCGACGCCTGCAGTTTTGGTGCTCTGGCCGCGCTCTGCGCACACGCACCAGCTGCTCGACGAAATGCCAGGGTGGGCTACAGTGGTCCAACCAAGATGATTTTTGCCAGGATAGTGCTACCGTGGATGAAAAGGATGTTGGACAAGTTGTTTTCGCAGAAGGAGCAAGTTCCACATGGTGGCTTAGGAGGTTGTCAGATTCTGCCATGCACATCACCTGTTTGACAGAATGCTAGGGCTAGTTAGGGAACATTTTTGGATGTGATACTTGGCAGGTTGGTGTCTCCTTAGATGTTAAAGATGATGGTGTGGTTGGTTTGACATAAGGAAAAACTTGCTAGTGCAAGTTTTACTGAAATTCAGTTCTGGACAAAAACTTGAAGGATTTATTTGGTGATCTTAAATGAGGCAATTGGAGCTGATCTTCTGGACTTCAGAGTTTGGTTGGAAGGACTATAAGTGGGAAAAATTTCAGAATTGTTGGAGCAAGAAAAATTGAGGTTGTAGTTAAACCTCCAGATTGGAACAGAATTAAAAAGAGGATGTTGTGCTCAAAATTTTCAAAAGACCAGGATGGGTTTTTGTTTAAAAGTGATTTATAGGCATCACATGACCCCTCATATTTTTTGTGGAATTTTTAAAGAATTATTTAAAATAGTTGTAGTGCAACAGAAGCCTTTCACAATTTGAAAATGCTATTAAAAGAATTGTTTTGAGGCAAATTTTATTATGAAAATATTTCCTACTATTATTTAAAATATAAATGAAATTTAAACTCCCAAACTCCACAATATTTTGCAAAAATTTCTATATGGAGGGAAGAAATTTGGAAAACAGAAACAAAAAATACTTTGAAATTAATAAAAGACCTAGTTTAATTCAAAATTTTATTTCTGGCCAATTTTTACTTAATAAAAATATGGTTAAATTTTTGGGGCATTACACAAGCATACATGCGGTGCTAAAGAACATATAAGCATCAATGGCCAGTGTGCTGTCAATTAATCCCATTTCAGATTTGCAAATAAAGAGACATGATTTAAATAACATTAACAAAATATGGCACAGTTCATAGTTAAGACATAGCAGGATATGACATTGTGCTGGAGTGGGTAGTTTCACCACACCCCTGGATTACAGATCAAGAACACAAGCATGCATGCACTCTAAAGAAGATCACTTGCTCTGTTTAGTTTCATTTACATGGTATGAATAAGGAGCTTGGTTGTACAACTAAAAACTGAAATTGAGAAGGACAAACTTATCTTTATGAAGTTCTTCATAAGAAACTTTAAACATGCAATTTGATGCAAACGCGAAAATTAAACAGCAGTTGCAGTCATGCCTATCCAAATATACTCAACAAAGTTTGAAGGCTCGAGAAGGACACACTTACATTAGTAGTGAAGACGGGCTCTATAAAGCCCTTGTCCATGCTGATGGGGGGGGGGCAATTCAAGTAGTTTACCACAGAATCTTCTTCATAACCATTGCCTTTATTCTACATTTTGTTAAGCGTAAATATAGATGTGATAATATAGCAACAAATGGAGAATATTTAAGCTAAGATGCCGAGTGATGCTACATAATCAGCTAGCTAGAAATGTAAGTACAGCGGTACAGGCAAAAAGGTATTGACAAGAGCAATGCAGAGCTAAACTTTTTCAGTAGCATTTGTTTTATTCAACATTTTGGTAAGAGTAAATATAGATCTGATAAGGTCTAGAAAATGGAGGGCAAGGGGAAATAAGCTGCAGAGTGATGGTACATGAACAACTAGCTGTCAAAAGAAGTACAGTGCAAAAGGACAACAGGTACTTACAAGAACAATGCAGCGCTAAACTTGTTCATAAGCATTGGGTTTATTCTACATTAATGTAAGCATTAATATAGATCTGATAATTTGGAGCGAAGAATGGATAAGCAAGCTATCATGCACACAGATGTTACATAATCAACCAGGTATGAATGTAAGTATAGTGATACAGGGCAGCAGGTACTAACAAGAGCAAAGCAGCGAGCAGCATAGTTGCGATATCCTGTCGTCCATTCCAAACCATTATTCTTCTTCGAGCAGTTTTCCTGCAAAAGAGATCGGTAAGGCACATGCAGAAATGTAGGAGTTCAAATTGTCATGTGATCTCATAGACAGTACCTCTTCCTGGGGATGAGACCAGTGCATAACAAGGTTTTTCCATTCAATATCTTGTAAATTTAGCACATGAGACTTCACCGAAATTTCGTTTATAGACTTGCCATCACAGTGTGTTTGCCTCAGGTAACACCGATACTGCTGCAATGCGTCCTTGAAAAGCGCAAGCAAGCTTTGCTTGTCATGACTATCCAGATTAACCCTCTCCTATTTAGGAGAATGTAATGTAAATCATTGATGTGTTCAATCAACAGAAAACAAGAGAATAATCACCATGAATAATAGCACTTACACGTAAGTGCGACAGGAAGATGTGAAAATGGTGTTTGTCTTCAGTATAATCTTCCCATGATGGTAAGATATGC
The DNA here is from genome assembly GCA_039707655.1 of Elymus sibiricus. Taxonomy (NCBI): domain Eukaryota; kingdom Viridiplantae; phylum Streptophyta; class Magnoliopsida; order Poales; family Poaceae; genus Elymus; species Elymus sibiricus. The sequence goes on along the minus strand of CM077674.1, from coordinate 199,927,089 downwards.
ACATGGTTCCTAACAACATTGAAAGCATTGTCTTTTAAAGTGGGAATAACTAGAATGGGGTTCCAATTTGCAGGAATTGGGGCACTCTGCAGTTGGAATAGGTCTTTGGATTGTGGATTTGGTGTACTTTTTGCTGGATTGGGATTTTTCTGTGGTACTGCTGGTGCTATGGCAACTGAAATCGACATACCTTTTGCTGGAGTGCGGTTCCTGTGTGGTGGGGCTAGTGGTATGGCCAGTGGGGTATGGGTACAGTCTGCTGGAGTTGGACCTTGGTTTTGTGGCGCTGGTTCTGTCGCCAATATAAGTGGGGTGCTATCTAATTTCTCTGGTACCACCACCTTTTTCAAAGACTTTGTTTGTACTCCTTCAGGTTCTGCAATCACCCTCTTCCTTTTGGATGTCTGATACACAAGAATAGCATTTGAATGGAAAAACATGGTATGATGATAGATGGAATAGGTATTGATAATGGATGGGCATGGCATCTTCACATGTATGATGAGTCAACTAAGCAGATGGCGGTGCAACGAATTAGAAGAAATGCAAGACACCTTATGCAAGATACATGCAACCAATAAAACCTTGCCAAATTAGAAGAGGCACCTTGATGGGTGAACACGATAGGCGATCTGCCTTTGACTGCACGAGCTCAGAATAGTCATTAGGAACATATTCTGAACACGAAGCTGTAGGTGGGGAGCGTGTGGGTTTCATTCCATCCAGAATGGAGCTCAATCCCTTGATGCCAGGTTTGTTAGCCATTGCATTTTTCCGCAGTATTCCTTTGATGCGCGCATTCTCATATTCATTGTGATCATGTTCAATATCTGATATGCATGAAAACAGAAATAGTAGTGAGATTATCTTTGAAATGCATAGGATATCCTAATATAATAGGGTCTCCCTGCAAACCCTTGTGTGCTACCTCTGGAATTTTGATGACAGAGCCCATGTGTGCTGTAATTTGGTGCGTACATTAATATAATCTGGCACTACTGCTCAAAAAAAATAGGCTCCCTGTTGGGAGCTCCAGAAGTAATGATAGTTGGCAGATGATTGGTCCAAAATATACGGTATGCAAAGTTTATTGCCAAAGCATGATGACGAGAGCACACAGAGAAATAGTATTCCCTCATGACTATATGTAGCGCACATGCATTTCAAAACTCGCGTAGTAACATTAGCTGACCAGTTAAATGTGTCTCTATTTTATTAGTATTTGTATCGTATCGGATTTGAATTTGAAAACTAAGCTTTGGAATTATGAGTGGCATGTAGTTTATCTTGAAGGATGGAGTGCTGCTAGTACGACAAGAAGCATCTAGGCAGGTTGTAGTGTAGATAAAAGGGGGAAACCATAACGTCATAAATAAAACTGGAAAGTGGAACTGGCTTGAAAATATGCGGTTGTATTGCAGCTACTAATCGAAAGCATGTCGATCCCCTAGAGGCCAGCTCTATTCAACTGAAGGCGCACTACTGTGACTATCAGTCTAGTCTCTCAAAGGCCACACAGCTCCTAGCATTTTCTGGATATTATGGCAGACCAACTCGAAGTGCTAAAAGCATCTAGCAGAAGCGACCAATAGACCTATTTACTGCAGATCTCCCTGCTCCCCTTGCTGACAAGGAACATACTGTACTTATTAAAGAAGAACAGAAGAGGAACATGTTAAAGAAGAACAGAAGAGGAACATGTTAAAGAATAGAAGAGGAAGCATATTATGGAGATTCCACTTCTTTCTATACATTTGGAAACTAAGATCATGATAAACCAGGCCACGTGCATTTGGAAACTCAAGTGGGAACATTAGCTGACCAATTAAATGTGTCTGTTAACTAATATCATTATCATATCACATTCGGATATGAACAACTAAGCTTTGGAAATATGAGTGGTGTGTTGTTTAGCTTGAAGGGTGGAGTGCTGCTAGTACGACACAAAGCACTTACGCAGCTGATAGTGTAGATAAAATGGGAAGACCCGAAGCATCACGAGTAAAATTCGGAAAGTGGAACTAGCTGGAAAATATGGGCTTGTATTGCCGGTACGGCTACAAAGGCTTTGGATCCCCTACAGGGGCAGCTCCCTTCAACTGAAGGGGCACTACTGTTACTATCAGTCTAGACTATCAAAGGCGACAAAACTCTTAGCATTTCCTGGATATTATGGTAGACCAACTCGAAGAGTTGAAAGCATCGATCAGAAACGATCCAATAGACCTATGGACTGCAAGTGTCCCTGCTCCTCTTCCCTACAAGGAACATACTGTACTACTATACTTATTAAAGAAGAACAGAAGAGGAACATGTTAAAGAAGAGCAAGAAGATTTTGGATAATACAATGTATGTTGCCCACCCATGATGAACCAGGGCGCACAAAGAAATGCAATTCCCTGCTGTCTCTCTATATGTGGCCACGTGCGTTTGGGAACTCAAGTGGAAACATTAGCTCGCCAATTAAATGTGTGTCTATTAAGTAATATCATTATCATATCACATTCGTATATGAACAACTAAGCTTTGGAATTATGAGTGGTGTGTTGTTTAGCTTGAAGGGTGGAGTGCTGCTAGTACGACACAAAGCACATACAAACCATAGTGTAGATAAAATGGGAAAACCCTAAGCATCACGAGTAAAATCGGGAAAGTGGAACTAGCTAGAAAATATGGGCTTGTATTGCCGGTACGGCGAGATAGGCTTTGGATCCCCTACAGGGGCAGCTCTCTTCAACTGAAGGTGCACTACTATTACTATCAGTCTAGACTCTCAAAGGCGACACAGCTCCCAGCATTTCCTGGATATTAAGGCAGACCCAACTCGAAGAGTTCAAAGCATCCATCAGAAGTGACACAATAGACCTGTCGACTGCAAATGTCCCTGCTCCTCTTCCAGGCAAGGAACATACTGTACTACTATACTTAATAAAGAACAGAAGAGGAACATGTTAAAGAAGAGCAAGCAGAGTTTGGATACTACAATGTTCGTTGCCCACCCATGATGAACCAGAGCGCATAAAGAAATGCAACTCCCTGATGTCTTGCTATATGTGCCGCACATGCTTTTTTGAAACTAAAGTAGGAACATTAGCTGACCAATTAAACGTTCTCTGTTTTACTAATATCAGATTCGTATTTGAAGAACTAAGCTATGGAAATATGAGTGGCATGTTGTTTCGCTTGATGGGTTGAGGAACAGTACTGGTATGACACGAAGCACCTACAATGATGGTAGTGAATATAAAAGGGGAAAACCATAATCATTGCGAGTACTATATAGTGTTGAGCGTACCATGGTGGATCGAAAGGTGCAAAGGAGACAAAGGCTACTTCGCAAACAATGTTTGCTTTCAACTAAGAAGTAAGATTCTAAGTGATGGACAAGAAACCACAATAAAGCAATGGCGATCTATTTTCTTGCTGAGATAAATAATTTGAGCAGATATGGAAGAGTACCACCACTGTTGCGACGCCGTGTAGGCATCTGCTGAGAAGTTGAGGGTGCGGCAGTTGCGATGGCTGTCGGCGGCATGGAAGCAGATCTGGCAGGGTAGACGATGGTGGCGGGGGATATGTCCCGGAGCGGTGGACGAGACGGTCGTAGGAGCGGCCCCGGCAAGGTGGTCGACGTCACGAATGAAGCGAGAGGACGCGATGCAAGGATCCTGGTCCAGAACCGTGGATGAGAGACGTCGATCTCTTGTAATGGACGACGGCATCGGGGTATCAGCTCTGGCATGGTGGAGGAGGACGGCAGCGGATGGGGTGGCGGACGGAGGAGGCTGGGTTGGAGAGGGTGTTTTAGCGCCCACGGAGTACGAATGGGGAAATGGAGGGAGAGAGAGGTAGGGGGAACCATGTCTTTGGGACGCGCTTGTCTCAGATGCGGGGAAAGTTACAAACTTAGCCCCCGTTTAAAATTTCAGACATCAAAGCGACATTGGTCGGTTGGGGGTAGGACGGTAATCTCGCATACCTCGAATATTGGGCGAGAGCGATTTCGTCCGAGGAGAGTTTGTTTTGGCGCCCACTGTTGGCACCCACCATGTATGAATCGGGGTGAGAGCTGATTTCGGCCGAGGAGAGACTGTGTTTTGGCGACCACCGTGTATGAATTGGGGTGAGAGGCGGTTATGTCACATTTGAGTGAAATTCCAAACCTACCCCTATCGAGACCTATAGAAATCGAGCCTGCGGGTTTTGCGTGCCAGGGCATAGGCAGTAATTTCCATCACCCAAAATTTGGTTTCGGGCGGTTATGGCCGATGAGGGACTGGGTGTTTCGCCGCTTCGTTCAAATTTTAGGAGAATAAGCTTGCACGTTTACCATGCCATCTCAATTCGAATCCATTTTGTATTCTTTTTTTTCCGGGCAGGATCCAATTTGTATTTGAATACAAATATATATACATCATTTTTATATATACTTTCAAAAGCACAACACCCTTTATATATAAATGGTTTACAATTGCCATAATCTCAAATTCATAAGGTTGAATTCAAATATTTGAAACCACTTTATGTTCAACTCAAGTGCATGGATCACTATTATCAAGAAAATAAATAACATACATGTGCCCAAATTCAAATGAATATGCATGTTTGATAGATCATTTTTGGTTCGAGTATGAATTACATGTATCGTCATCTCTAGATCAAATATTTGAATCCCTTTTATGTTGACATCTTTTACACACGCAAGTAAATACTTGAATCTCCTTTCACGCCCATCTCTCTCTAGGTCTCTCTCGCATGCCCCTTCATATAGCAGTATAGCTATCACTCCTTTTTCTCTATCTCACCCGCACACTCAGTACATGTTTCTCTTTTTTCACAAACACAGTCACTCGCCGTCTCTCTCAACACGTGTCACACTCTCTCTATCTCTGTAGACCACTCATCTTTCATTATCTCTTATGTCTCTATCGTGCTCTGGTGTCTCTCTAGCTACCTAGAGTTATTTTTACCCGCCACACACACTCTCTCTCACTCGCCTTTCATTTTGTCTCTCTCTTTCTAGGGATCTATCACGCACCTCATCTCTTTCTAGATATGACTCCTACCACTAAAATTTATCTGTCTCTCTCACATACACCGTTTGTCGGCGTCTCCTTTCCCTCTTCACCTCCGTTCCAAAACTGAAACTATTCATTTGTTTACTGGTCAAACAATCTCTCTCTCACTCTCTCTAACTCTCTCTCTCTCACACACACCCCTCTTTGCTTTCGACCGCCCCCTCCCAACCCCTGTCTCCGTCACACACACACACAGCTCACCCTTTCGCACCCCCGACTCCTGTCTCTCCCACACACACTTATAGAGCAACCTCTAGCTAGGTTTATCCATCTATTACACACCCTCGCTCCCCCTCTCTCATATATGTCTCTCCCGCGCTCCTTGTAACTATGTAGATATCTCGCACCTTCTTGAAACACACCCTCTCTGTGTAGTGTCTCCCGCGCTCCCTATTTGTTTGTAGCAAGAATTATCTTTCTCCGCAGCACACATACACACACTCGGCATTCTTTCTCGTGCGCTCTCTCTAGGTCTCTCTCGCACAATGTTTGTAGGCCCCTTCGTTCCACGCACCCCGTCTCTCTCGGCCTCCCTTGCACACAATGTATCTCGCTCCCTAACCATTCATGTGTACTCCATGTAACTTCCCCCATCCTTTCTCCGTCGCACACAAATACGCTCAATCGATCATCGAGCCTTCTTCCTTACATCTCTCACACCCGCATACTCCGATGTCTCTCACTGATCCTCGATCTTTTGTCTACCTCTATTTCTCTCGATCGTGCACACACACTAGCTACCGTCTCTCTTTATGTCGATACCTCTCGCACACACACTCTTCGTGTCTTTTCACACATGCAGTACTCCCTCCTCTCTCTCTCTCTCCCTCTCTCTCTCTCAGACACACGATCTATCTCGAGGTCGATCTCTCGTATGCACGCTCTTCCCCCTCTCTCTCTCTCTCTAGGTTACTCTCTTTCTCTATGCCGGTTCTCACACACACACCACTTGTTTGTAGGACAATCCCTCCCCCCTCTCTCTCTCTAGGTTACTCTCTTTCTCTATGCCGGTTCTCATGCACACACACCACCTATTTGTAGGACGATCCCTTGTAGGAAAAAATCTGGTGCTCCAAGGCCTCCCAAGCTCCCATGATACGATAGTTCTCCGGCCGTTGGATCGTGGATAAAACATCTGGACCCGAGTGAAATTTTGAGACTCTTTAAGGGGTTTTCTGCAAATTTTTACGACCTCTACCTGTGTCCGTTTGATCGACGATCCAATGGTCCCCATAGGAACGCTGGAGTATTATAACTATTTTTTGGACATCACACAAACAGTGGAGTACATATACGAAGAGAAGAGGTGCACGCAGTCGGTTCCTCGCTGTCTCGCACATATGAGAGTTACGTAATGCACAGTAAACATATAAACCTGTAGGTGCATGATTTCTGCATGCGCAGGTACCGGGCACATGGTGGAGCGCACTTTTGTACGAAGAGTCAGCTCGCGTGATAATTTGATCCGCAGGTGTTGACGGTCCGGGACTACACGTGAATGACCTAGAGGCGGTGGCTTGCTACTGATCGAGTTGCCACGTTTATGAAATACATTTTTTAGCAAGACACGAGTTTCGTTTTTCAATGGCGTGTTATACAATTTATTAAAACGATTGGTATGGGGCGAAAAATGAAAATCGTCACTATACACGTAGGCTGGAGTTTTAGCGCTTGCTGCTAGCCAGGGTTGCTCCCTTCACACTCTCACCCTCTCCTGATCTAAACAAGATGGTTAGTAGCCATTGTCTCTCTCCTCACCAGCGGTGAAAGATCCGATCGGATCCTGTCCGCTGTGGAAGGGCGGCGATGAAGCGTTGATGCGGTCGCCGTCGGTGAGGTAGGAGACACACTACCGGCACGTCCTGATCTGCGGACCGTGCCGTCCTCTCTCACCCGGTGCCAGAGCGGACGTGACCTCTCACTGGCGCAGGCATTGAACCGGCACGCCAGCCGAGAGAGCAGCACCCGCTGCACGCCAGGCTGAACACACCTCCTTGCCACATTATATCTTTGCTTAGTTGGAGGAGAGAGAGGAGGAGAGAGAAGGAAAGCGGGCTGTAGAATAAGAGCCATCTATAGCATGAGACCCAAGACACTTTGTGAGAATGTATGGTGGGCTAGCTAACAAAGTACTACATATTTAAATCTTACTATTGTACAAGCCGGCTATTAGGTTGACTCTAACAAATGACATGGCAACTTCTTATAGCCAATTGTTGGCTATATTATTAACCATGCTCTCAACCAGCTTCAGACTGCCCCACCTACGTCCATTGAACCCTCGCGTGTGACGAGAACCAACTCCGCCCACATGTCCGTCCGCGAGCCTACTGGCATTCAACACAACGCTGCTTGGCTCCTAGCGTCCGCCCGCTAGCTAAACGAGGCCAGACGCCTGGCAAGAACCGCACCACACCTCCGCTCCCCATCTCCTCCTTGCACCATTTTCTCCACACTCTCCATAGTATCCGGCGAGCATGAAGACGAGTTCTCCGGCATAAAAGCCGGCTGGGTGCCAAGCCGAGCCTGCCGGTTACGAGCTAGGAAACTCGTTGCTCCACCTCCCTCCCCACCCCAGGCCATAAATACCATGGGCGAGGCTGCAGGCGGGCAAGCGGAGGAGCAAGCCACCGCTCCAAGCTGGCCCCTGGTGCAGCAACTCGCCGCTCCAAGCCAGCTCGCAGAGGAGTGGCCAGGTGCTCCACGCCGGCACGCGGGGGAGCACGGCGTCCAGTGCACCGTGGCCGACCGCGCCATCCGCTGCAAATGTTGGTGGTACTGCGCCTTGGCGGCGGAGGCGGCCAGCACCTCCGCGGCCGCCGCTGACACCGAGGAAAAGTAGACCCTGGGAGCCACCGCTGCTTGGGTCCCACGAAGGCCAACACCACCGCGTCGCTGGCATACACACCCGGTGTGTTGCCCGGTTTAGCGCACAACAACATTGACCCCCGCCTCGGCTTCACGGAAGCAGAGGATCCACTCTTCCCCTGGGTCATCCCCTTCGGCTGAAGCATATCCGGACAAAGGGAAGTTATGGCGGAGGCGGAGGCCACGGAGGTGGAAGGCACGGAGGGCCGCCGCGGCCGGCATTAGATTATACCTGCCTCCAGAAGCTATTCTCGTTTAGTTAAAAAATGTCTGAAATGTAATTACTTTTGTACGGTCTAGTTTTGTTGTGCTCGCACTGATATGTTTGTTGCTCTCGGCAACGAGCTCTGCCTCGACAATTTATTGCATCTGTGGAGGTACTTTACATGGTGTTGGCGCGCCCAACATCGCCATGCCCTTATGTTGCCATTGTTTAATTGCTGTCAATCCAATGTCACTTGAAAAATGATGCAATGTCACACAGGGAGTAATATGCTGCTGTCAATCTAGTGCCATCGATAAATCCAATGGCACTTGTAAAATGACGCAGTGCCATCGATAACCCTTTTACATATTTTTGCAAACATGGATGTCAATCTTAGGCATGTTTGTGCAAACAGAAGCAGATACCTCAATTTTAGTGGAACCACAAAATTATACGGGAGTCCCTCCGCCATTGGTAGAAAATGCACCTTTTTGATAAATGCTCTCAGAAGGAATTTGTGTTTTGGCTGTGAACTAAATGTTGTTTTGGAGAAGCATTGATGCTGGTAGTAAGAACTGTAGATTTTTCTTTATTTCTAATTCTCCTCACTTTGTTTTTAGCTTTGAAGTGAATCATTGAGATGCATTAACTATTTCAACTATGGCTATTAATTGGTTGTGGACATTATCTATGAATGTGAAGATATCTGTGAACATGAGTTTGATGTGGAAGTTAAACTTGGAATGTTGGGCTTGCATGTGAACTATACCATATCCCATGGTTTGTCTGTTATTGTTCTGGAAATAGAGTAAGTTATTACATGACCCGGAAAAAATATATTCTGTGCCACATCTCGGCATCAGACTTACATACATCTCAGTTGATGCACAAACATCACAATATGCATGCTGACTGGATCAACATTTGAACCTAGCTATTATGAATGAAAATTCGGATTGACATCAGTTTTAGATAGCAGGAGACGCTTAGCCTGCTCTGCCTCTGCTAGCTTCTTTCTAGCTTCTTCCATCTCTTGTTTGGCTTGGGTGAAGAGAGCATCTAATTGCTCTTTTCACATCTTCAGGAACTCAGCTACATTCTCAAGGGCTACTGCATGCTTTCTTTCAGCCTTTACTAGAGCCATGAGGACACGAACACTTGACGACTTCACCTGGCTAGTGTGTAATCCAGCATCATTTAGGAATTGGCACCTTGTATCTAATCTGGCATCATTAGGGAACTGGCACCTTGTGTGTATTCCAGCATCATTTGGGAACTGGCACATAGGACTAGCCTCAAAACCTGATCTTGAGGTTGACCATACTTCCCTCCTCGCACGAACTGCATCCTGACATGAAGAAGTTACTTCTTTTTTAGATCAATAGTGAGAGCTCCACAGATCCATTCAGTAGAAGCCCCATAAACAGGACTAGTAGAAGTGAGTTAAGAAGGAGAAGTATAAAAACAGACTTGTAGGGTGAGAACACCTACTTCGTACATCAAGCTAGGGCTCCTTTGATTCAAAGGAATTCTATAGGATTTCCGGAGGATTGAAACCCTTAGGAATTTTTCATATGTTGGCCCTTTGATTCATAGGATTGGATTCCATAGGAATTTTTCCTATGGAATCTTTTGTACTACATCTTATAGGAAATCTAACATGCACTACAACCTCTTTTACAATTCCTTTGTTTTTCATGTGGCATCAAACACTCCTTCCTAATCCTATAGGATTCAAGTTGGCATGCCACTCCAATCCTATACTTTTCCTATTCCTACATTTTCAAAATCCTGCGAATCAAAGAGGCCAAAAAGGAAAGCATTAGGACGATTAAGAATGTGCTTATTACATATCAAGCAGAGCTACTTTACATAAACTACAATATATACATCAAAGAACACAAGGCTAAGCCAAATATATAGGAAAACCAATAGAGGGGTGCACTAAGCCAAGGGTAGCTGCAGCAAAACAATCGGCAACCAGATGATCTCCAGGGCCTCTGTAGCCACATTTGACTGACTAGTTTTTCATCCTACGGCATGGTGGGTCCAGTGAGTAAATTGAGATCCTACAAATGATAGAGAGCCTAATCAAGTATAGAGGCAATTGTTTGTCCCGCCTATTACGGTTTAATAATTTTCCACACCACTGGATTGCATGGCAAGAACCCTAGCCAAGCACACGACATTGTTTGACATTGTTTTCGGCTCGGGGCTTGTCCAGGGCCTGGCTTGGTCCTGTCTAGAATACTGCTGCCAGACACATACCATGTCAAAGTAATTGAAAGGCTGTTACTTACCAAAGCTCGTTTTACAGGTTCGGTGCAGCTCGTCTTTATCTTGCGACGTTCCTTGAAGATGTCCCCAACATCCCGTATTTGATCTTCATTTCCCCTCTGCATGTTGGCATTAGTAGTTTTGTAAAATCCCAACATGGCAAGAAAAATATAGTAATACTCACACATCTTGTAGGCAACATTAAAGCACTCATCTGCAATGTTGGCAAAAGTAATTTTTAATATCCTACTTTGTGGTTATTCAACTTTCCTACAAATACGTTGTGGTCTCATTCTGAGTCAATAGAATTGGGGGATCACCTCCCTGCTATTCTCAAAAACTTGTAACCATCTACCACACTACTAGTAGAGATGAAGAACCTACGCAAGCACACCACAATACAGGAGGGACGCCCAATTACAAGATGATATTCTGTTGGATAATGCAAGCTATAACCAATTACTTTTACTGGAACAATAGCAGCCAGGAAAGGGGAACAGTAGCAGCACAGAAATTTGATGGGTAGGTATGTACAAAATTGGAACTTCACAAGTACAGCTAAGAGAATCAATGTACACATTACCAATCGCAGAGGAGCATGAATGTCACGGCCTCGTCTGTGCATCATGGGTGGCAACGGGAGTCAGTTCATTGTCGCCGACGGTGCTGCTGCTGCCCTTGTCATCGGCTACCGGGAAGCAGATCGGAGACCGTGGACAACGGCGCTGGGGAAGCGGCACCTGCACGGTGTACGACGGCGATGGTGGACTGGCTTGAGTGCGGCGTACGACATCGTCGATGAGGTAGATGCGCTGCGGTGGACGAGTGCGCCGATGTAGAAGGGGATGGGCAGGAAGGCCGGCTAACCGCAGCCGGCTTGTTCTGGGGTACTGCGGTGCCGTGGAGAAGTGTATTTTGTTGTGGGGATAGAAAATGGGGATTATTGAGGTGTCCTCTGGGTGCGGGGGTGGGGGTGGCTGGGCGGGGTGAACGTGAAGTTACCAAAGCAACCCCCGACCCAACACCGTCCTTCGGCCAGTTGTACAAAGGGTATGATGGTCATTTTGCATTGCTCGAATCTGGGTAGCGGGAGATATCGATGGGAGCGGGAGATTTTGCCGCCGACCTGAAAATTTGTAACACTGTACTCCCCGTCCAACGTGTTGGATGATTGGGCTGAGCAACTAGGAGTACTAGTACACATCTGTTTTCTTAGTTTACTGTCGTGACATTAATTATTTGTTGTAGTTGTCAAATAAATATATTAAGCTATTGAATTCAAATGTAATGGTTTATACAATTCAACAGTTAGAATCATTGTTGAATTTCAAGATGAATACCAAGTCTATGGTACTTCACAATATACTCAAACTCACATAATCCAACTCAAATGAAAATCTAAATGCATTTCATAATTATTATTTAGTTGGTTGCAACGAAACCATCAATAACTCTACATGATCCAATTCAAAACAATATTTGAACACATCCCAATGTGTGAATTCCTGCTTTTGTGAATGAAGCGTAGAGAGAGAGTGTGTGATGATGGAGCAATGGCAGGAGAGTGATTTGTGCACGCAAGTGCACAACACACAAGATATACACCCCATGGAAGAGAGAGACAGAGGGCGGGAAAGATTGTATATATGTGGGTGAGAGAGTAGGAGAGAAACCTCACGAGAGAGAGAGAGAGAGAGAGAGGAAGTGTGCGAGAGAAGGGACATTTGCATAGGAAGGAAGAATTTAGGTCTATGAGAAAGATGGATACATGTATATATACAGAGTGAGATGCGTGCGTGCGATCGAGATTTTGTACATGTGGAAGGAGAAGAGACAAAAGGTTTGATGAGAGAGCTCAAGAAAACATGGACGAGAGGGGGGAGCTTGTGTGTGTGCTTGTGGCCTTGTGGGTTCTGGGATTGATATTTTTGTGCGGGAAAGAGAGAGAGAGAGAGCAAAGGAGTCAGTCAGCCGGTTTTACATTAGCCTGCTTCCAACTGGCCCCGCATTCTCTAGTGCGGTCTGGTCGGCGTCTTCGTTCTTCCCGATGCCCTCCTTGAAGATTGAGGTGGTGTGCATGCCGGGGTGCAGAGAAGCACAAGCAATAGTGGTCGCTATATAACCTTGCACGGGGATGGATAGTGTGCGATGGGGGGTGTGGTGTGTGCGGAATATTGAGTGAAATCAAACCTAGGGAGAGAATGTGTGTGTGCATTGTGTGCAGGCGAGATAGGCTAATGGTGTGAGATGGCTACATCGTGTGCGTGAGTGTTTAAGCAATATAGAGAGACCGTGTGCGGGATACGAAGAGAGGACTATGGGGAGTGTGTTTGTGAGGCAGAGTGACATAGCGAGAGATAAATGTATGTGCGTGGTATAGGGTGTATGTGATGGAGAGGTACATGCTAAATAGGGTTTTCGGGAAGAGATTGTGTGTGCGAGAGACAGAGAGAGTCGGGGCCTTGAGGCGGGCAGGGGCTGGGTGAGGGTGTGAAAATGTGTGCGTTGATGCATGTGTTACATGCGAGTGTGTGAGGGAGGGTCGAATCGAGAGAGATGGTTGTTGTGTTGTGGATGCCTTTCTCTCTCTCACACACACACACACACACAAACACAAATACAAGACCGTTCTCTCATGCATACACCATATCTCGGCATCTCTCTATGTCTCACGTATACACAATCATTTCCACATTCACACCTCTCTATATCACACACACACCATCTCCACATTGCCCTTTCGCCACAACACATACACACATACACACGTTCTCTCTCCACCACACCCACAAAATCTCTCTCAAAAAAATACTATTAGGATGCACCTAAAACGTCCAAATCCAAATAAGCGAGAACTAAAGCTAAATTCAAATATATGGAAATATTGTAGCGTGAAGAACTTTTTCAGCAAAAAAGTGCAGCGTGATATTCGGGGATTGTTTTCACACACACACAAAGGTTCGGTGGATGTCCTTCGAGCGCGACACCGTGACGCACCGTTCGATCGACCGCGCGGCCGTGGTGCACGCGCTTGCAGAGGATTCTGTATCAATGCTATGCTAATGAATGTGGTACTGCTCCGGCCGACCATTTCTCGCCCATCACCGACGTGTCCCCGCCATCCCGGTGCCATGAAGTCACAGGCTTGCCCGTTCACGTCGTCTACAGTCCCTCCGGGTGATGCCGCCGCCCTGCAAGGACGCGAGTAGCTGGAGCCGCGTGTATGCCCGCAGCGTACGAAGAGCAGGAGGACGAGCGCGTGCTCCAGCATGCCGGCGAGAGGAGGAGCTAGCGGGTCATTGTGGTCTCCGCCCGCGAGGAGGAGGCCTGCATGGTGGCTGTCGCGGCGGAAGCCGGTCGCGTCCGCGCCGAGGCCGCAAACCGGGTGCGGACGTGGAATCTACCCTCGAGACCTTCAATGCCACGTGGATAATCCAACCTGAAGGAACAATCTGGGTCAGTCGACTCTTGTGATCCGTTGGATGCAACATGGACGGCCAGAAGGGCTTCTTCAACCTCTGAAAATGATGCGCTCTTCATCTTCTCTCTCAAACATCGAGCCGCCACAGGCCTAACCGCCTGCTACCGCTGCCCCGCCCTCCCCTCAACCGCCTCCCACCGCCGTGCTCCCCCCCCTTGCCATCTGTCTAACCCCGGGCACGGTCCATTTTTCCAGCGAACTGCATCCCATGGACGGCCAGAAGGGCTTCTTCAACCTCCGAAAATGATGCACTCTTCATCTTCTCTCTCAAACATCGAGCCGCCACAGGTCTAACCACCTGCAGCCGCCGCCCCGCCCTCCCCTCAACCGCCTCCCACCGCCGTGCTCCCCCCCTTGCCATCCGTCTAACCCTGGGCACGATCCATTTTTTCCGGCGAACTACATCCCACACCCAACACTCATAAGATAGATCATGGGCACCCTGCCACCATAATATAGATACTGGGGTAGCATCTCTGCCGTCTTCTTCCTTCCCTCTGGCGAACTTCTTCTTTCACAAATCGACTGACCCAAATTGCTATAGTTGTTGTGTAAGAAATGAGTAGTACACATAAATAGTACCAACTAGTTAGACGGATGGAAATAATACTACTAGTACTTATTAAGTACAGTAGGAAGGTGAAGAAATGAGTAGCAGTACCATCTACAACTCAAACTGTAAGAAATACTAGTACGTACAGTAAAGAGCTCAACTAACGAGAACGAACATAACATAGTTCTGCTGGGGGCTCAGCACAACACACCCCTGAAATAAAACTAAGCACAATGAAATAGAACTAAGCACCCTAAAATAAAACTAAGCAACTAATCCGGTTGAAACTGCATCAGAACCAGCATGAGCAATGACAATGCCACCTTACTCGGAGTCCTCGTCCACGTCCTCGACTTCATCCTTGTCCCTCTTCCTCTTCGCCGATACTTCCTTGCTTGAACCGGACACTAGGCTCCGCCTCTTCTTCATCCAACCCTTGTAGATATTTAAACAAAGGTAGGCATCCAGTGCTGCGTACCCGATGTGAGCTTCATCTATATTCTTCCGCTCCCATGAATAATGAAACGTATAGTAAGGTTTCTTCGGTTTACCTTATGAATGATCAATCATAGCTTCTGCCAGAGTCGGCATTGAAGGCTGAGAGGAGGACACCAGGCATTTCTTCTGGAGGTCAAAGGGCTGGTGTACAACGAGGCCTATCAGACCCAGGACTTCCTTGTCGTTGGTAAAGTCTACAGTAACGAATTTGACTCTTTCGTCATTGAGGAATTCTTCAAAATTTTGGCACCTTACATCGGCATGGCATATGTGGTACACCAAGCACAAGTTATGTACGCAAACCTGGATCATGGCAGGCTTCTTCTTCTCTAACTCCTTTAGCAACCTCTCTTTCTCCCAGACTGTGGTGTACTCAACATCTAGCCCAGCGACCCACTCATCATTTGAATTTTCAAACATGCGTTGGAAGTGACCAAGGCAACCTTGCACCGTCGTAGAAGAACGGGTGTAGATGATGTCGATCTCATCGCCGGTGATGGTTTCAACCTTGTACTCACCGTCGATCATGGAGATTTGGGAGGCCATGGAGTTTGGAGGAGGGCTAGGAGAAGTGGAACTGCTATAATGCGGAAGGACGGGACGAGTGGGAGCGAACTGCTATAATGTTTAAGGACAGGGACGAGTAGGAGCGAACTGCTAGCGGTTTTCCGATTGTAAAAATGCTGAGTAGGGCATGCGAACGGCATGGGGTAGTGGCTTGCCCGGTGGATAAACGGCTGCATGCCCCCAAAGAGTTCTCTAGTACTATGGGGGACCCACTAGATGTCATGTCTATTAGACCCACTTCGTAGGGCTGACAGTATAGGATCTGCGTGTTCGCACGCCATGCTGGTGTGTGCATGCAACTTTGACTTAATTCTATCAAGCATCGCGGCTCCCACGACCGTTGCCTCGCTCGCGCAGTCGCGCCCTTTGAAACTTCGGACAGCTATAAATGAGCATTTTTTTCCGATTTACCCTCTCTCTAAGGCTCGTCTCCTAATGCGAATTACTCATGCTAATTACTCTCTACCGGTCCTTTCTCCTTTTTTCCATTGGTGGAAACGACTAGCATGCCAGCGGGTGGGAATTCCATTGGTCTTCATGAGGGGGCTGCATTGACCGCACCGTGAGAATACAATTGCATGCATGCATATCGTGGGAAACCAACTCTATTTAATTAACTAAACAAGATCTTGATTGGAGGAAAGGAACGAGACGAGTAATCGCTACTAGCCAGTAGTCATCCACCTTGGTCACGATGTGATTCCTAGTGAGCCTTACACACCAGACCAGAGTACTACTTCCTCCATCCGGGTGCGTTAGGCTATATGATGTTGCCATGTCATATATAGTCATCACTTATAGTCACTCATACAACAAGGTTAGCTAGAAGGTTGGCTATAAGGGTACTATTTTTTTAACCTTCTCTCTATCTTGTTCTTCGTATTTCTTGCATTTGCCAAGGAGTACGCATGTAGCTAGGCTCTTGCGTGAGAGCCCAGTCCCACCATTTTTCCATTTCTCTCTACTCCACATAGGCAAAAGTGCCATGTAAGCGGGCTATAAGCTCATTATTGTACTTACTCTAAGAGAATTCAGAAAATCTTAAAGTATTAGCTGTGATGTACAGTAGTAATTAAACTGCGCCTCGTTTAACTCAACCGCCTCATGCGCCCACCTCCCACTCGATTCATTTTTGTCGTTCGGCCTACCAGGAAACACGTTCGCCTCCAAATCTTTTCCTCTCCATGTGTGAAAACAGTCTGCTGCATGACTCTCCTCCCCCCCCCCCCCCCCCGCAGTCCCACTTGTCCTCCCCGTGTGAAAACAATCTACATGCATGAGAGCAAGTAGTACAATAAGGTGATGCAAGTGGGCTATAATATTTTAAATACTAATATATTTTTGCTGAGTTGGATGAGAGAAGAGGAGAGAGAAGAGAAGCAAGCTTATAGCCGGCTATAGCACGAGCTCCAACACACTTTCTGAGAGAAACATGTGGGCTATATATTAATGCTATAGCATACTAGTATAGCTAATTGTTGACTCTCCCTCCCGTGCTCGTCCAATCTCCTCCTGCCTAATAAATCGCAGATCACCTAAGCCCTAAACCGTTGTGACCAGCAATATGTCCACCTCGCCCCCTGAATTCAGCTCGGTGCCCCCCACCTCCTCCATAATTTCCTCCAACAAAAAATGCCCACTTAGCTCTTACGTTAATCACGCAACCTATCTTACATAGGTGTACCATTGTTCTCTATAAATAATGCGCCTCCCATGGCATTCCGAAGAACGCTCACATTCATCTCCTCACCCTCCCTCTCAATTACGGACCCATCAACCACCATGGCATTGCCCCTCCCTAGCCCTAGGCGCCCCTCGCTGCCCCGCGCGGAGGGTCACGCGTCGCCATTCTATTCCTCGCTGCCACGATTCGAGGAGGATGCGTCGGTGTTCTGCTCCTTGCTGCCACGAGTCGAGGATGACGTGTCAGCGTTCCGCTCCTCCCCATTCCTGCGGCGCATTGAGGTGGACGCGTCGGCATTCCCAGACTCGCCAGCAGGTGCATTGGAGGATGCGTCGCCGCCCCGCTATGAGGAGGACATCGTGCCGGCCCCCGAGCCGCCCAGCTTGGAGGAGCTATGGGAAGAAATGGAGGTCGCCTTGTGGGAGGCTTTGCCTCCGGTGGAGCGCACCAAAAGAGAGGCAGAGAAGAAGGCCAACGAAGAGAAGTGCGCCGCGAGGTATGCTGCCTGGCAGGCCTATATCGCCTCCGAGAGAGTCAGGCAATTCGCTCTTTGGCATAAGGCTCGTGCGAGGGCCGTGTGGGTGGTGGAGGACGTCCGTGCCAAAGCCTGAGTGCAGTCGGGTCAATGTGCCTCATCTACGCTTGGCGGTACGTCGATCAGGTGCACGCTTCCAGTGAGGAGGAGTACCTGTTGGTGACGGATCACCAGACCGGTGAGATCGCGCTCGCCCACTGGCAAGAGGCCAAGGAAGAGGCGTTGTCTCTCCGCGCTGGGAAACGGCCGCGCACCAGGGCACTCGTGGTGCGCCGCAAGCGCTCCTGCGAGCGCCGTGGCTTTTATTAGGATTAATTTATTTTCGTAAGGTGATCCCATTAGTAGGTAGGAGTACTCATAGTTTTCTATGGTATTGGGACAGAAATGATAAATCCTGAACGCTCGGGATTTATTAGCATCCTTAATTAATTATGTATGAAAGGAACAAGTTTGAAAACCTTTTGTATCCGTACGCTTGTTACTTTTTGTAAGTAGAGTACGTACATAGCATGAAGTTTAACACTTGCGATTTTGGTAAAAGTAGTAAAATACTGTAGTAGACAACCTTGTGAAATGATTCAATGCAAAAGAAATGCAAGAATGAGAAGTGAAAACTCCATTGATTGTTTTCTGATGAGCTATAAATGGTGGGACTCATTCTCATTTGATTGTTTACTTCCTTCTCTCTGTAGATTTTTCTCTATCGTAGTAGTTATATCTCACTGGTCGGGAGTCATACAAATTTTACGGACAAGTGCCCTTGTGATTGTTCTAGAACAGTACCGATGCAGCAGCTACTGTTCAAGCGAATCCTGCAGATCAGCCATTTGATCTATGCCCTATGCACCGGGGAGGGAGTAGTGACCTTTGGCGGCACACCGTACTTACTAGCGCGTACTCCTACGAGTGACTCCTACTACCCTCCATTCCATAATGTAGTGCATATGGACTTTTTCAAAAGTCAAACTTCACTAAACTTGACCCACTTTTTGGAGAAAAATATTTGCATCTAGAGTGCAAAACATATTTCATTAGATTCATCACAACACATAGTTTCCTAATTTATATATTCACTATTATAGATACAAGTAGTTTTCTATATAAACTTGGTCAAAGTTTGTAAAGTTTGACTTTTCAAAAAATCTATACGCACTATTTTTTTTGCCAGTACTACTACTACTCCCAAATCGCTTCGTACTCCCAAATCACTTCGTACACGAAGTTGTGCCGTGCAATTGGAATTCCAACTTGAGTAATAATACTAGTAGATAGGGATCGAGCGTGCCACTTTAGGATCGACTTTAAATGTGGAGATATGAACCGGACTGTAGAGAGATGAAATGCAATAAAGATAGGAGTGATATGATGGTTGCTTCTCCGTTCATTTTACCAGGCCACTTATTACTGGGAGTGGTGGGGTTTTGTGATATGACGGCTTTATTGCCATGCCACGAGCGCGGTGAGACTCCCCTGCAGTGCCACCCTCTACTCTAGTAGCCCCTACTACTCCTACTTCCGTCCCGGCTTACTAGCACCTCTCGTATTTCGACTTTTCGACCTATATTTGTTACCCTAAATTTAACTAGTAGGGAAATAGTACTCTAGTATAAAGTTCAACGTCAGAACCACGTGAGACAAGTGGTAAGAAATCCAAACAATTCAAAAAAAATAAATTTGACGTTGGATTCGGGTTCAAAATAGTGTATGTTATATGCCCTGGCAAAAATAATATTACTGAAAAGTGCATTCAAATGCAAATTATGATGGCTGTGAGTCGAGAAACCGGTTCCGATGATCAAAGAGGATCCAGGAAGCGGTAGATTTTTTTAGAGAAAAGGCAGATCGCCCGCCCAACCAGCCAAATCACAGAGTAGCAACATGAACAGTACGGCAACAAGGAAGGTTTAATACAGCCAAGCAGGCAAAAGGCACGCAGGCCCAATGAAACGAATGAAGATAAAGCAGCACCAATCACACTCGAGGGAGCTGGCTCTCACGGGCTACAGGACGAAGGCTAAGGGCAGACGTACGGATCTTGGTAATGAAACCGGTGAGAGCTTCGGTGTCCACATGCTTAGACAGCTGCTTCCATTGAGCGAAGACTAATGATGAACAGTTAACTTGGTAATGCATATGCCCAGATGAACACGCGCAATCCGCGTGGCTAGGATTCCAGCCATTCAGAACTCAACGCACAATAGGTCAGCGCACACGGTTCTCATAGGCAATCAGATCTCGAGTGCTCTAAAAAACCACCGCACTATACGGTTTTCCAGCCACCCCGTCCCAGAGCTCTCCCCAAGTGTAGTCGTTCATGCCACCGTGCCGCACACTAACTGGTAAGGAAGCGATGGCATCCTGCCGCGCCAAGTTCATCACCGCCCGTGACCGCACACGAACTGGTAAGGAAGCGATGGCATCCCGCCGCGCCGAATTCATCGCCGCCCGCGACTGCACACCTATGTGGGCGGACTTTGAAGCTGCCATGGCCGAATGGGTGGTGGAGCAATAGGAGGCCAAAGCCGCACAGAAGGAGCGGAAAAGGCAGAAAGCACTCAAGAAAAGAGAGTCCCACCGCCGCAAGAAAGAAGCTGCCGCACGCGCTGCTGAGGAGAGCCGGGTGGAGATCCAAGCATAGTGGGCTGCCGCCGAGAAGGCCGAGATGGAGAACAATGGTCTCTGGCCAGCATGGCCCGATGCCTCCACCTGCCAGGACCGTGGCGCTAGCTACCGCGATGCTAAGGAAAGTTGGCCAGAGGTCCAACGAGCATGGTGGGTTGCCGCCGACAAGGACAAAGAGAACGATCGCGTTTGGGTCTGGCCAGCATGCGAGAAGTAGTTAGTGTGTGTGTTGCCCGTATGTTTGTTTAATTAATTATGAGCATCTACCAGTACTACTTACTACTACCTCCGTCTTGGTTTATTGGTCCTCATTGTATTTTGTACCAACTTTTGACCAAAGATTTAACTAACAAAATATTAATGCATGTCATCAAAAATAATATCATCTAAAACTATGTTGAAATACGAATCCAATGATATATTTTTTGGTGACATGCATTAATATTTTATTAGTTGAATCTTTGGTCAAAATTTGGCACAAAATACAATGTGGACCAATAAACCAAGACTGAGGTAGTAGTTAGTAATGATACCTGGCGAACGTTCGCCACGAGCCCAATCCTGGCGAACGCCCACATAACCGCCAGATTTCCATCCGACGGTGGCCTTTTTTATAAGCCCATGGTATTTGACAAAACTGCCACCCTTACACAAGTAACTGCGACGCGGGCGTTTGCAACTGCCATGTCTCCCAGCGAGCGTTTGATGGAGATTGGCGTTAGTACCGATGGTGGTTCCTAGTAGTTCCACGCTCGGGCATTGAATTTGTACTATTTACTATACTACTCCGGTAGAGCGGAGTCCTACTCCACTATAGTAGGTACTGTAGTTTATAGGAGTATATTTTAGTAGTACTATAATCAGTCAAGTTGTCTCGCATTGATATGACCCTATGTTGCTGGGATGTGTCTCGTAAGTCAAGCGGCGTGCTGCTGTTACATTGTCATCATCACCTGTCCACTTACCGCAGGACATATTCGCTTCTCCATCCTCGCCAGCACAAAATCGCCCAATCTTCCATCCCTGCTAGGCGCCTCCCCCCTCTTCCGAAACCCAAGAACTAACAATGGCAGAACCGAGCAGCGTCAGCCAAAAGAGTAGTTGGAATTCTCTACCCACAGAGGTAATGAAACTCATTGTTTCGCGTGTGGACAATCTCAGTACCATGCCGCTCGCCGCGTGCTCGTCGGGGCTGTACCGTTTACTCAATGCCCTCAGGCCGGAGCTTTTTAAGCCAGCTCCCTGCTTGCTAATGCTGCCTGATCTTCAGAAACGGCGTGTCACGCAACTTAAGGATCCTAGGGCGGCGAGCATCAACCCCCTCGACTGCGATCCGATCCCCGTCACCCTCAACTACATTAACGGTATGTACTGGGTCGGCATGAACACGTCTTGGATGGTTTTCGTCGACACACGCGGCAGGTGGATGCTCGTGGAGGTCTACACCCGGTGATTGATACCCCTTCCTTCGATTAACACTGCACTGCTTTGGCACCGCGGTCCAGAATACTCAGAATCTTACAGTGGCCAACATGATACCAAGTTTGATTTGCTCAAGGTTGTAATCTGCCAAGTGCCCACAAGATCTGCGAATTATAAAGACTTCAGGCTAATTGCGTTCTTCAACTGCGGTCTCGCCTATCTGACAGGTCACTACGGTAAGTGGATAAATCTCCATGTCCATCGTAGGATCATACATCCTCCATGGCTCTCTAATGCCATTGAACACAAGGGCTTCATTTACGTTGTGGACTCCTTCTATGGCTGGACATATTGCTGGCCTACTCCAGTCATCGCTACAAATGGCTGTTACAGCAGTATGTTACTCCTAATTTCCTATGATATCATGATGGCTTGCTTCCTATTGTCAGAGTTAGAATCATGATATTGTTGTTAGAAATTAAGACCACGCTGTCAAATACACCCTCTGTTCAGTAACATGGACATTTTAATAGTTTAATTCGAACTGCCAAAATGCCCCACATTGGTGATCAGATGTAGTAAATTTTGGTGAAATCAAATCATCCTTCCCATGCTTATATTACTGTCAACATTTACTGAAAAAATATTCATGCTCTAAACATGATGTTCTTAGATTTACAGTACCAGCCCATTTTTATTTGACTCCAACTTGATATGATGTTGTAGGCCGCGTGGTGTCCCTTCCCTTCCTAATCCCAGAACCTTTCAAAGAAAAGCGGCATGGCAGTTGCAGGTGGTTCCTGGCTCGATCAGACAACGGCGAATGATTGATTATCGTTCACACATACCGGACTTGTTGTTTCGCGGAATACAATCACAGTCACCAACGTCAAGGATCCAGATGGCAGCACAGTTCCATTCATCAGGCAAAACTGTATGTACACAACGTACCATGCATCTCTCCATGCACCATACCCTGATATGTGCCGCCACGCTCTGCAGCCCAATGTAGGAGAGATGGTCGCATGTATCAGACTTCAACCTGCTGGCTGGAATTTCCCCCGTCATGCACCCATCTGGTTCAAGCCTTCAGCCAATCTCGATAGCTTAATAAATAGTAACGTCTAACTGAGCCAGTTAGTTAGATGCGTACACTTGGTGTAGTAGGATCTTTATTAAGTTTGATGCATACACTTGGTTTTTTTGGTAGCCCTTCTGCAATGTTGGCTGATGTTTGGTTGGAAGAGAGAGCTGCGTCTTTACTCTTCTGGCCTGCTTACTGCTTCTATTGCACCCCGACCCCTGGTGGTATCTTCAATCCCAAGGCTCCTTTGTAGGGCTCTAGTTTGCTGTGAACCTCTAGTGGTTTCTATTAACAGAAAATTGGCGGCAAACCCCTTTTACTAAAACAATATAGAGCCATGGATGCTGCTGGTGTTTTCAATGTACAATGAGTAATATATTTTGTCTGTTGGTTGAATAAATAGTGGTGTTAGAATGATAAAAACAATGTTTTGGAAGTCGTTGCACGCTCCGATCCTTTACTACCCCGTACATTTTTTTAGAGGTTAGTGCCCCATACGTAGCACATACTATTTTTTTTCTAGGGAACAAATCTTTCACTTGTCAAGGACATGCAGCCTAGTGATTTAGGACCAATAGAAGAGCCCATAATTAACTGGAGGGGAGGCTCTCACATGAATCCGGCCCAGCTACATGCTTATGCTCCCCTAAATAAATAAATAAAGCTAAATGTTCATGCACATGTTGTTTAAATTTACGATTTGAAAAGTATGATTTTAACTGGAGGATATTATTTTCCTACGAGAGTATCTTTCCATTCAGTCGATATTATTCTTAGGCAAAGATAGCGACCAGTCTTTTTTCTCACACCCTGTTCTTCCTGCAACCAGCGGACTGTTATTTGGTACCCACAAGGTTGAAGCCGATGCAAATCGTAGTCGACGTGGTCAACATCTAACAATTATTAGCGGCAAGCTTTAATAAATATCACAATTTTTGTCCGTTGCATTTGTATGTTTTATGGATTGTGCTGCCTAGGTCTCCCTTTTGAAACCCAGGTACCACAAGTTTTTTGACAAGCCGAGTTTTTTTTTATGATAAAAGTTCCAGCCCAACATTATTTTTCGATAAGAATGCCCAGCCCAGCTGAACACATGTGGCGACCCCACTTTATCCCAGGGCTTCTGAATGTGCCCGGCTTCACACCTAAAGAAAAAAAAGTGCTCGGCTTCATTTTAAAATAAGTTGTAGCCATATAAAATTAATTCTTATTATCGAGCATGCTGAGTTTTTGGGTCTGACCGATCCAGGCGCGAAAACCAAACCAGCGCCGGCGGGACGGCCTGTTCCCGCCTTCCACGACTGGTTGCGGTGCCTTGCCCAGATCGCCGCCCTGTCGTACCATGAAATGCTGGCCAGGCCATCCCTCTACTCCCCCACACATCCTATTCTTCTCCGGCGACGACAGCCCACCCCGCGCTAGAACCAGTCAACCCTCGTACTCCACGCCGCCTATGACCACACTGCCGCATCTTCCCCGGCTCCTGTTCATTCCCGTCCGAGGCCTCGCCGTCGTCCTCCGCCTTGGTGCGCTCGCCGCGGCGCCGCCATCCGGCCTTGTCAACATGGTTAATCGAGGGAGGACTGTACTTGAGAGTATGATAGTAGGGACCCACCAGGTCCACTGCCGAATGCAAGCAAGTGCCTCCTTACTACTCAGATCCACCCCTCAATTTTTTTAACTCGCATCCACCTTGCTGATATCTGGGACATACATCATTGTCAATGTATAGTCAATTAACGATAGAATTGCACAAGGAGCGGCTGGCATCAGGGATCCAGCAGCTCGAGCAGTTTTTTTGGTTGTTCAAACGGAGCAGCGTATAAACTGGGTTGTGCAGTGTCTGTGGCCCGTCTAACAACATGACCAGGGCCAGCTGTTTTTTGTTTGGGAAAATGGGTAGCTCACCATTTTTTTTTGAAGAATACCCAACCTAGGCCTATTTGTTTTCTCCGACTTGCTGGGCTGCAAATCTTTCAAGACGAGGAAGGATGCATTCGGCCTGGCCAGAAAATGGGCAGTAAATCATAAAAGTAATATGAAATGGGCCACAAATGTAAAAAAACACAACAAATGGGCAATTAGTTTCATATTTTGTTTTTTTTCTTCTTTGAGATTTTATATTTCATTGGATTTCCACATTTTTTTAAATTAGTTTTAATCTCGCTCCTAATTTTGGGATTAAAAATAGTTTGGACCCCAGGAAAAATATGCAAAATTTCAAAAATTTCGCATATCTTTTGGAAATTTTTTAACACTCGTCCTGACCAGAAAAGGGCAGCAATTCTAAAAATGGCAAATGGGCTGTAATAAATTCCATATGAATTAGGAAATGGGCTTTAAATTGTAAAAATAATAGCAAATGGGCTGTACACGCCACAGATTTCCAGGTTGACTTGTTGACCGACTAAGTTGACGCCTACGTAAGGCTTTGTCAACTTATAGTCAACAAATGATTCTAGCAGCAGTGACTATTGGATGTCCATCCAACGGCCGTCGTGCTTCTTCAATCTCTGATCTTCCTCCTCTAGCCACACAAACCAGCGCCGACTTTACTGCCTGCTCCCACCCTACTCCCACCGCTGGCCAGGCCATCCCTCTACCCACCCGCACGTCCTGTTATTTTCCGGCGACGGCAGCCTCACCCCGCAGCCGAACCAGTCAACCCTCGTACTCCCCTCCACGTGGGCATCCATTGCTGTGTCTTCGCTGGCTCCGGGTCGTTCCCTTCCTAGGCCTCGCCGTCGTCCACTGCGTTGGTGCTCTCGGCGCGGCGTGGTCAACGTGGTCAACAAACGACAGTCGTCGGAAGAGGGATGTAGGTGGAGAGGTTGACAGTAGGGCCCCACATGGTCCATGGCCACACGCAAGCAAGTGCCTCCTTATTACGCAAAAAAAATGATTCATTCCCCTGACTGGTTGGACCCACCAATGACATCTTCGCACGCAAGGAAGTGCCTCCTTATTATGCGGAAAAAAAGTTTCGTCCCTCTGACAGCTGGGATCTACCAGCTGCATCTTTTTCAAGGAAGTGCCTCCTTATTAGGCGCAAGAAAAATAATTCCCCCTGCTAGCTGGGTCCCACCTGATTTGGAGGCTGACTTGTGGGCCTACTAAGTTGATGCGTACGCAGGGCTATGTCAATTTGGTCAACAAAATTGACTCTAGCAGCGTGAGACCGTTAGATGTCAATCCAACAGCCGTCGTGCTTCTTCAATCTCTGATCTTCCTGCTCCAGCCGCCCAAAACAGCGATGGCGTGACCGCCTGCTCCCGCCTTCCATGGCCGGCAGTGCTGCCGCGCAGGCCTCACCGCGCCACCATACTCCCATCGCTAGCCAGGCCATCCCTCTACCGACCCACACCTCCTGTTATTCTCCAGCGACGGCAGCCTCACACCGCAGCCGAGCCAGTAAACCCTTGTATTCCCCTCTGCGTGGGCGTCCACTGCCGAGTCTTCCCTGGCTCCGGGTCATTTCCCTCCCTAGGCCTCGCCGTCGTCCCCCTCCTTGGTGCTTTCGGCACCGCATCGTAAACATGGTCAATGAACGACAAC
Source organism: Elymus sibiricus (assembly GCA_039707655.1). Taxonomy (NCBI): domain Eukaryota; kingdom Viridiplantae; phylum Streptophyta; class Magnoliopsida; order Poales; family Poaceae; genus Elymus; species Elymus sibiricus. The sequence goes on along the minus strand of CM077674.1, from coordinate 199,900,659 downwards.
CAACGGAAGAGGACTGTACGTGGACAGGCTGACAGCTGGGACCCATGAGGTCCATGGTCGCACGCATGGAAGTGCCTCCTTATTATGCGGAAGAAAAATGATTCCACTCCCTGACAGCTGTGACCCACCAGCTACATCTTTGCACGCAAGGAAGCTCCTCCTTATTACATGAAAAAAATGTTGCTGACACGTGGTTCCCAGTTGCTCGATCAGTTTTGTTGTTGTTGTTTTTCTGTTGTTGTTGAGAGGGAGTAGGTTATCAACTGGGCTGTGCGGTGTCGGTGGCCCGTCTAGCCCAGGCTTTTATTTTATGTTTACAACATGACGAGCCCAGCTATTTTTTTCTCGGTGAAAATGGCTAGCCCACCTCTTTTTTCGTAGAATAGCCTACACAGGCTGATTTCTTTTTCTCCGCCCTGCTGGGCTGCAAATCTTTCAAGACGACGAGGGATACATTCGGCCTAGCCAGACAAAAAGGGCTGTAAATCTTATAAGTGATATGAAATGGGTTGTGTATGTATAAAAACAAAGAAAATGGGCAATTAGTTTCAAGTTGCAGATTTTCTTTTATTTTTTGATATTTCAATTTTCATTTTTTTAACATAATTTAATTATAATTTAAATTTAGTTTTTATCGGGCTCGAAATTTCGAGATTAGAAATAGTTCGGCAATTTCAATGAAATATCACTGAAATTTTTAATCCCGTCCTTGCGAGAAAATGGTAAGGTATTCTAAAATATAATATGGGCTGCAATAAATTACGTAATAATTAGCAAATGGTCTCTAAATTTAGGAAAATAGCAAATGGGCTATATGTTGTCCGCCACAGATGTGATGCTGACTTGTGGGCCTACTAAGTTGACGCGTACGCAGGGCTTTGTCAACTTAAAGTCAACAAACGATTCTTGCAGCGGTGACCGTTGGATGCTAATCCAACGGCCGTGCTGCTTCTTCAATCTCTGATCTTCTTACTCCAGCCGCCCAAACCAGCGCCAGCGGGACCGCCTGCTCCTGCCTCCCGTGGCCGGCTGTGCTGCCGTGCAGGCCTCACCGCCCCACCCTACTCCCACCGCTGGCTAGGCCTTCCCTCTACTCACTCACATCCCCTGTTATTCTCCGTCAATGGTAGCCTCAAACCGCAGCCGAACCAGTCAACCCTCGTACTCCCATCCACGTGGGCATCCACTGCCGCATCTTCCCCGGCTCCGCGTCATTCCCTTCCTAGGCCTCGCCGTCGTCCACCGCCTTGGTGCTCTCGGCGCGGCGTAGTCAACGTGGTCAATGAACGATAGCCATCGGAAGAGGACTGTACACGGTGAGGCTGACAGCTGGACCCACCAGCTACATCTTTGCACGCAAGGAAGAGCCTCCTTATTACACACAAAAAATGATTCCTCCCCCTGACAGCTGGGACCCACCTGCTATATCTTCGCATGCAAGGAAGTGCCTCCTTATCCTCCCTGACAGCTAGGACCCACCCGGTCGAAGCGTACGTAGCGTTGTCTGTCTGGTCGCGAACATGTACGTACATACTAGTCGATCGGTCTTTCTGCAACGATGAACCGTGGGCACGTAAGGAGCGGCACGTGTCATAGTAGAGCCCCCGAAGTAGCAGTTCAAGCAGCCCCGTCTAAATCATGTACACGTACGTACAGCCTCACGACAAAAAATACGGCCACGTACATACATATACGGGCGGGGTCTCGAACGCGTACTCGCGCATACGTACGGCCAGGGCTCATGTACATGGAGAGAGGCAACGGACGGCAGCAACGGCCTCCTATTCATCGGCAGCCAACCGGCTGGGTCGAAACGGAGGAAACAGCGCCATGTTCATCGGGAGCCAAGCGACTAGGTCGGAACGCGTCCTGTTCATCGGGAGCCAACCGGCTTGGATGGAACAGCCGTAATGGGGTCCTGTTCATCGACTCGGGGTCTGGCGTACCACAAAACGGAGGATACGGCCTTCTATTCGACTGCCTACGGTTGAAACGGGGTCCCGTTCATCGGCTGGGGGTCTGGCGTACCGCAAAATGGAGGAAACGGACTTCTGTTCGAGCGCCTACAGTCGAAACAAGGTCTTGTTGATCGGGAGGGCTCTGGCGTTCCGCAAAACGGAGGAAATGGACTTCTCCCCAACTACCTATGGTCGAAACGGGGGTCCTGTTCACCAGGAGGGATGTGGCGTACCGCAAAACAGGACTCCACAGGCTACTGTTCCTGCATGGTCGACCTCCCTCCAGCCTCCACCAGCTACTGTTCATCCACCGTCGACTTCCTCCAGCCTCCACCGGCTACTGTTCATCCTGCCTCCATGGGGTCCTGTTCATCCACCCCCAACCGGCTGGCCTCCTCGGGGTCCTGTTCATCCAGCGCCAACCACCTTCACACGGCCAGGGTACTGTTCATCCATAGCCAACCCACCGGCTGGGGTGGGGCGTACGAGCAGGCGGTAGTAACGGGAACTGTTCATCCACAACCAACCAACCGGCTAGGTCAACTCACCACATCTTGCGCAAGGGGCTCGATCGATGCGTCTCGACTCATTCTACGTATCGTGCGCGCGGCAGCAACGGGCACTATTCATCAAGAGGCAACCCAACACCGGCTACGTCTCGCACGTACGGGTGCTCGGCCGGCTTCAGTCAGCAGCGAAGGAATCGCTTGGGTTCAGTTAGCAGTGAAGGAATCGCTCGGGTTCAGTTAGCAGTGAAGGGATCGATCGGCTTCAGTTAGCAGCGAAGGGATCGATCGGGTTCAGTACGTAGTGCGAGGGGATCGATCGCTCGTGTTCAGTACGTAGTGCGAGGGCAATCAATCGCTCTGGTTCAGTAAGCGAATGTACGCCTTGCTCGGGTTCAGTTAGCGAGCGCCTTGCACACACGCGCGCGTACGAGAGAGAAACGCGCAAAAACCACACTACATCGCTCAGCCCGACCACCCACCGTAACCGGCAACTCCCCAAAAATTTCCTCGCCCTCACTTCTACCACGATTTTTTACATCATGGACGGCCCAAAGAATGTCATGCGGGTGCGTCTCCAGCCCGCCCAGGACGAAAAGCCCATTTTCTGTCAAATTTTTTTGTCATAGAAGTAGGAGCCCACCACATCTATGATGATACGTGTTTTTGTCACAATTATTGTCATAGAAGTGTCACAACCATGACATAAAAAGTTTTCGTTCGGGCCATAATGTCACGGATGTGTCTTTTTTTTGTAGTGGAGTTGGCCAACATGGTGATCACTCCTCCACACACGATATCTCCTTGTGCATGATTTGCTTGATGCGCGAGGTGTAGCAAAAGTATTGCCCCTAGGTTGGGCGAATAACCGACGTCCAGGTTTGCTGCTTTCCGGAGAACTAACATGTTCTCATCATTCATCTTAGAAACTTCTCCTTGTGCCTGCAACGAGTTAGTGATAACATAGTAGAAATAACATATAGCAGGACTTTCAATGCAACTGGCTCTTTGTTTAGAGCCATGGTGACTCATCCGGTAAAAGGATTGCCTTGGGTGCGGGTCAGTGAAATCATAAACATATCTAATATCATCATCATTGTTGGGGAAGCCAAAGTAATTACACCACTCAACAAAAGTGATGTTAAAGTCTTAATCAAGGAGACGGAAAGTGATCCTCTCCTCCTCATATGCATTTGGCATTAAACCAACATTGTGCAAGAGAGTACTAAGAAACTCAAGTGTCAATCATTCATAAGTCTCACATCCCTGATAAACAAAATGATGCAACCCGGCATTATGACAAAGCAAATTAAAATCATGAGTGATACCTAGCATGGCGAGAGTATTCGCACAAGCCCATTTGGTTGCTTTGATCCCCCTTGTGGTGAGCTTCTTGAACTTCTTCCTTGCTCCACGGTCGGTGAAGACGATCCCCTGAGTGAAAACTTATTGCGGTTGTGCGGTGGATGAACTCGAACCACCGCGTACGCGAGAAGACCTCCGTGTAAACATCTATAAAACAGTTTTTCAGTCCAATATAATGAAACAATAATGATCCTACGGTAATCACAACATCATACTCCTCTAAAAACATCAACAAATCCATGCCAAACTCAAGTTTGAATCAAAAATATGCATATCCTAAACATGGAAATGCTAGGCATGTACAACGTGGATTTGCGAAAAATAAATTGGGGATCAGAGGAGAAACGTACCGTAGATCGATCACACAGAAGGATTCAAACTGAAAACAAACGAGTAGAGAGATCGGGCAAAGTTTTGCTAGGGTTTGGAGAGGTTTGGAGGAAGAAGAAGAAGAAAAGAGAGAGATGGGGGCAAAATACCTCCTTCCTCGGGCTTATTGGAGCCGCCGGCGCGCGAAACGACCGCTCATACGGGCGCGAGCGCCCGTATGGAACGCCGTCTTCAACCAGGTTTAACTCACCTTTGCCTGTGTGCAGATGAAACGACCGCTAAAACGGACGCCTGCGTTCGTTTTGAATGCCATCGTTCATTTTGTTCTTTTTTTGCTTCTGGTCGAAGATGTCAAACGACCGCTCGAACGGGCGCATGCGCCCGTTTGGAACGCCGTCAAATGCTCTGGAATTTTCTTCATTTTCTGCAAAAGAATCAAACGACCACTCGAATGGGCGCTCGTGCCCGTTTGAAACACCGTCTTTTCTCCTGCTGCCTCTGGTTGTTTTGCGCTGGAACCTCCGGCAGGTCGTGCGACCACTCATACAACCGCTGGCGGTCATTTTGAACGCCGTCTTTTGATCTGTTTCTTTCAAAACTTTTCTTTTTCTTTGCTCTCCTGCGGGATTAGTTCCAAGACAATACATAGACATATTTCTAGGCATTCAAACATCAATCTAGCTTATAAATCATCTTGCGCAAGGCTAGGCCTTCATTAGAACAACTCTTCCAAATTCACTTCTTACAAAAATAAAAACTTACTTGTCTACTTTATTCGCGTGGCTGCCTCCCACGAAGCGCTTGTTTTCGGTTGGATAGCTCGACCGTAGTGGTGATCAGGGTGGTACTAGATCACCAAGACCATAGCTTCTGGCATTCAAAATGATGCCACCTCCTATGTAGGTCTTCAATTTCTTTTTCCTGGGGAAATGCCTTATAAAGAGATCTTTAGATGGTAAATCAAAACGAACATTTCCCTCAAATTCATTTATCACAGCTTTGATGGTCCTTAGAAAAGGTCTACCGAGAATTATGGGAGCAATTGGATCTTCAGGCATATCTACTATAACAAGATCAATCATGACAGGGCAATCATTAATTTGAACTATAACTCCATGCTTAATGCCTACTGCCTGAGTAAAAGTAGAGTTAGCCATATTCAATATAATCTCAGTATTAGCATAAGGACCAAGATTGAGACTTTCATAAATAGATTTGGGGATAGTGGAAATACTTGCCCCTAGATCACATAAAGCACTAAACTTATTAAGTCCTATCTCAATCTCTATAGTAGGTTCAAAAGTATCTTCTTGCTTAGCTAGTAACTTACTGAATAACTTTTTTCTTTCATCATCAAGTTCATGTACTGGCTGCAACTCGTTCAACAAAGACATTATATGCCTCATCGTCAGTTATCTCCGGTAGTGGATACTTCATGGATATCATCTTGACAAAATCTACAATGGTATAATTGTACTCTGGCACATGGCTTGTGTGAAGTACCTCAGCTTTCTCTTCGTTGCTTCTCACCATTTTAACTTCTTCAACTGGGTTAGGCTCTAGTTTACCTGCAAACTTGGCCAAAATCAAGGCTTGGCTCTCTGTTATCTTTGCCACTTGCGCCTCCATATTCTTCGATCTGGCTTCAAGTATCTGCACATCATTTGTTAGTCCAACAACCTTACCGGTCAATTGACAAAGTAAGTTATCATGATTCTTCAAGATATTCTTAAAGTTTTCATTCTGCTCAGTCTGGCTAGCAATAAAACTTTTAAGAGTTTCTTCAAGAGTATTTCTATTGCTACCATTAGCTCCATTAAAATTATTGGATGCTCCTCCATTATTAGGATAAGGAAGTTTAGGAGCATAACCATTATTTTTCCAATTGGGATTATAGCTATTACGAGCAATAAAATTCACATCACTAGTATCTTCATTAGTGATGGCATTGACATTTACCTCTTCTTTACCTTTCATCAAAGAGATAAGTTCTTCTAGCTTGGTTGTCAACTCTGAGCTATCTTCTTCCATGACATTCACCTTCTTGGTGGTGGTTCTCTCAACATGCCATTGGGCATGGTTCTCTTGCATATCATCTAGTATCTTCTTGACATCTTCTATGGGCTTTCTCATGATTGTTCCTCCTGTAGCTGTATCAAGCATAGTTTTTGACATGTGATTCAAGCCATTATAAAACATATGAAGGATTAACCACTCCTCCATTCCATGATTGGGGCAGTTTCTTATAGCTTCTTTCATTCTATCCCACGTAAGCGCTAGTGGCTCATGTTCCTCTTGCTTGAAACCTGTAATCTGAGAACCTAATTGCATAATTTTTGCAGGTGGACAAAACTTAGACAAAAATTTACTGCAACAAGCAGCCCACGAACTAATACTGCCTTTAGGCAAAGCTAAAAGCCATTCCTTAGCTTTTTCCTCTCAAAGAGAAAGGAAATAAGCGAATTTTAAGAGCATCTGGGTCATAATCCTTTATGCGTGTCATGTTGCACAATTCAGTAAAATTATGTAAATGCATACCTGCATCTTCAGAAGCAGAGCCTCCAAATTGGTCATGTTGAACCATGGAAACTAGGTTCGGTTTGATCTCATATTCTGCAGCTGCAACATCAGGTTGTGCTATTGGTTCACGCATGAAATTGTTGCTAGGAGTAGCAAAACTCCCAAGATTACGAGCCATAGTAACTTTTTGGTATTTTCAACTAAAAGACTTGCAACAAAGTAAAATTTAAACTAAAACTGAAAAAGTAAAAACAAAAACTGAAAATTAACTTTAACAAAAACTCTAAACATAAAGACTAGGAATACTAAACTCCTCCCTGGCAACGGCGCCAAAAAAGGGCTTGATATCTATTGGAACAAGAAAGGGTATCCCGCACCTATTTCCCCAGAGGTGACCCTAGGCATTGAACCCACGAGAGGAAGACTCCCTTGAAGCAATGGTCTCGAACAAGCTTTTGTCAAAGTGTCAAATCTAGCTTTTGACCGGGTCAGCAAGCAAATTGTGATTCAAACACTTATAATAAAAAGAAGGTACGGGGATGAGGTCTTAATGCTTACCACCATGTATTGGTGTTGGGATCAAAAATGATATTAGTTTGTGCTCGGGAAGTCACCCATCAAGAGGTGCTTGCTTCGTATCGGAGTGGGGGATGTATCCAAATAACATCTTGACCGGCACGAGTCTTCCATCAAGAATCAGTTGTCCTACCGAAGGCTATATCCGTCTCGTGGGGTTGCACCGATAATTAAGATAATAATATCAGACAAAAGCATTGGTGTTTAATGACTACACGTCATGAATCCCCAAGGATATGATCCATGTTACCCTACTAAACCTTACTGTCACCAGTGTTCGGTATAACACTTCACGGTCCCCTTGCTCCTAGCCTCACCGGTGCTCGACCTCCATGATCCCGGGTACCTGCAGGGATGAAGATCGCGGACAAGACAAGAGACACTTCACGAAACAATTTTATTTCACACATACGAGACGTTATGTCAAAGGCTTCCATTTATTCCTTCACCAAATACCTGGGGTTGCAAGGCTCATGCCTCACCCCATACCTTACCGACCTACTCACACATGGAGATCAGATCGCGAGAAGAAAACATTGAAAACACATCTTGGGATTGATTGATTGCACTATGTCTTACAATGGATGCCTTGTGCGATGCACGATTACAAGTATGAACTAGATGAGAGAGCACTATAGTGGTGGAGATGGATATGGAGATGAAAATGGCGGCGGCTAGGGTTTTTGGATGAAGATGATGATGAAGAGGTTCTGGCTGTGCTCGACGTTGTTCTGTTGACATTTCGACGGGGTCCCCTTTATAAAAGTTGTTCAGGTGGACGACATGCCTCAGTTTCCACGCCAAACGACCACTCATGCGAGCGCGTGCAGTCACAGGCAACACCGTCTTTGACCCTGGTTGCCTTCTGGCGCCTCCTGGTGACATATTTATTCTCCATTTTCCTTCCTTTCCTTTCTCCCACGTGATTTCTTCCCTTTTTAGCCCATTTCCTGTGGAAAAATATTAAAGAGAGGATTTGTGGAATCCTTTGCATTCATTAGTCATAAGTGGCAATATTGGAGTGAGTAACTCTCTTTTAATGAAATGTCTCGATTTAAACAAGGTTGAAATGAGTGTAAAAATATCACTCATCACGCACCCCTGATTTAGACAGTACTCAAGGATTTCAATCAGACATAAAAATGCTCAAACTTCCCCAACATGCCATGATGGACACTTAAATGAGTAGTGCTTAACAAGCTTTAATATCGATATTTCTAATAGCTAATGATCATGAACTAATACCCTTTCATATTACTACATGATACGTCTCCAACGTATCTATAATTTTTTATTGTTCCATGTTGTTATATTATCAATCTTGGATGTTTTTACAATCATTTATAGCAATTATCTATCATTTTTGGAGACTAGCCTATTAACCTAGTGCCCAGTGCCAGTTGCTGTTTTCTGCCCTGTTTTTGTTTTACAGAAAATCAATACCAAACGAAGTCCAAATGCCACGAAACTTTTTGGAGATTTTTTATTGGACAAGATAAACACTAGAAGCTTCGGGAGGAGGCCAGAAGACCCTGGTGGGGCCCACGAGCCACCAGGGCGCGCCTGGGGGGGGCAGGCGCGCCCTGGTGCCTCGTGGGGCCCACCAAGCTCCGTTTGACCTAATTCCTCCACTATAAATTCAGAAAAAATCAGAAACCCCCAGGGGAGTCCACGAAATACTTTTTCCGCCGCCGCAAGTTTTTGTTCCAGAGAGATCCCATCTGGAGGCCTTCTCCGGTAATCTGTCGGAGGGGGAATCGATCACGGAGGGGCTCTACATCAACCTTGCTGCCCTTCCGATGATGCGTGAGTAGGTTACCACAGACCTTCGGGTCCATAGGCAGTAGCTAGATGGCTTTTTCTCTCTTTTTGATCTTCAATACAATGTTCTCCTCGATGTTCTTGGAGTTCTATCCGATGTAATCACTTTTTGCGGTGTGTTTGTTGGGATCCGATGAATTGTGAGTTTATGATCAGATTATCCATGAAATTATTTGAGTCTTTGCTGCACTCTTTTATGCATGATTATTATAGCCTCGTATTTCTTCTCCGATCTATTGATTTGGTTTGTCGAACTAGATTGATTTTTCTTGCCATGGGAAGAGGTGCTTTGTAGTGGGTTCGATCTTGCGGTGCTCAATCCCAGTGACAGAAAGGGACATGACACGTATGTATCGTTGCTACTAAGGGTAAAAAGATGGGGTTTATTCATACATGAGTTTATCTTGTCTACATCATGTCATCGTTCTTAAGGCATTACTCCGTTCCTTTATGGACTTAATACACTAGATGCATGCTGGATAGCGGTCGATGTGTGGAGTAATAGTAGTAGATGCAGGCAGGAGTCAGTCTACTAATCTTGGACATGATGCCTATATACATGATCATTGCCTTGGATATCATCATGATTATTTTCTTTTCTATCAATTGCCCAACAGTAATTTGTCTACCCACCGTATGCTATTTTCTCGAGAGAAGCCTCTAGTGAAACCTATGGCCCCGGGTCTATCTATCTCATATTACTAAAACCCTAAAAATATTGCTGCCATTATATTTTTATTTATTTTATTTTGTAATTTTGTTTCAATCTATCAATCTATCATATACAATTTAATCTTGCAATCTTACCGCCAAGGGATTGACAACCCCTTGTTTGCGTTGGGTGCAAGGATTTGTTGTTTGTGTGCAGGTGCTGCTAACGAGGTGTTGTGTGATTCTCCTACTGGTTCGATAACCTTGGTTTCATAACTGAGGGAAATACTTATCTCTACTGTGCTGCATTATCCCTTCCTCTTCGGGGAAATACAAACGCAAGCTACAAGTAGTAGGAAGAATTTCTGGTGCCGTTGCCGGGGAAACATCATCAACATCTATCAAGTACCTTTGCACAAACTCTCATCTACTTGCATTTACTTTATTTGCCATTTGCCTCTCGTTTTCATCTCCCCCACTTCTAAAACGTTTTTACAAAAATAGAAAAATATTTTCCGTTTGCCTTTTTCTCGTTTGCTTGTTTGATTGATTGCTCGCTTTAGCATTATGGCTAGTACTTCGCTCATTACTATTACCCCTGAAAATGAAGTACTTAATTTTAAACAAAGGGGAGGAGAGAATTTAAAAGATGCTTGGTATAGGATTTGCGATGCTCATAATAGATCAACTCGTAAGCAATCCTCCACTATTCTTCTTCGCAATTTTTATGTGGGAATTACTACTTGGTATAGATTTGTGCTTGATACTATTACTGGAGGGAATTTCTTGATGTGCCCCTCTACAGATGCTTTTAATGCTATGGGAAATTTAGTGGGATCACCACCTATCACTGTTAATGAAACAACTTTGACTTTGGAACATGTTATGCAAAGGTTAGAGGCTATTGAAAGTAAAATGTCTACTATTGAACACCTTGAGAATTTGGATAAAAAATTTCATAATCATATCACTCAATTTGGTTCTAAGGTAGGAATCGCGTTGAAAACCTTAAAAGAAAAGGAACCGGTAGTTAATGAAAGAATAGAACAAAGCCCCGCTAGAATCGATAAGATAGAAGAAATTATTATCAATTTGGGGTCGGCTTTTTCCTGCGTTAAGAATATTGATAAAACTCCTCCCAATAAAAATTGCAAGTTCGTATATGTTCCTAAAACCAATGGTGCCACTTCCAGTAAGGGAAATGAGGATCTTAAAATGATTAGCGTGCATCCCAATTTCATTGATATAATCAAGGAACCTATTCACAAAAGTAAAATTCTTGATTTTGTGCCTAGAAGTGTGATGGTGAGAAACACCTATGTTAAATCTATTAGGAAAAATGGATGTGTGATTGAGGAGATGGAAACCAAAGATGATAATACTTGAAACTATGCATTATGCCTAGCTAGGGGCATAAAACAATAGCGCTTGTTGGGAGGCAACCCAATGAATAAAATAATTTTTTGTTATAAGTTTCTATTATTGTGTGTTTTCACTGTCATGCTACTGGTATGATTGTGTTTTTGAGTTTTTTATTAGTGTTTGTGCCAAGTAAAACCTTTGGGATGATTTGGAAGATAATATAATTGATGCTGTTTGAAAACAGAAAGTTTTACGTCCAGTGCTGGAATTTTGTTTCTGTGCTGTAACGTCAGAACCTTCTGAATGTTTTTCACAATATTGATATATGAATTGCCCACGTTGTCCTAATGTTTCAGAATTTTTGGAGTTACAGAAGTATGACGATAATTCAGATTTCTATAGACTGTTCTGTTTTTGATAGATACTGTTTTTGATGCACTACTTGCTTGTTTTGATGAATCTATGGATTGTATCGGGGGGTATAAGCCATGGTGAAGTTAGAGTACAGTAGGTATAATGCAAAAATAAAATATGAATGGGTTTGCAACAGTACTTATAGTAGTGATTTATTTTGTTATACTAACGGATCTCACGAAGGTTTTGTTGAGTTTTGTGTGATTGAAGTTTTCAAGTTTTGGGTGAGATCACGATGGATGAAGGAATAAGACGCAGCAAAAGCCTAAGCTTGGGGATGCCCGAGGCACCCCAAGGTAATATTCAAGGAAGACTCAAGCGTCTAAGCTTGGGTATGCCCCGGAAGGCATCCCCTCTTTATTCTACCAACCATCGGTAATTTTACTTGGAGCTATATTTTTATTTGTCACATGATATGTGTTTTGCTTGGAGCGTCTTGTATGATATGAGTCTTTGCTTTGTTTGCTTTTTAGTTTGTCACAATCATCTTTGCTGAACACACCTATCTTGATAGAGCCACACGTTTATCATCATAATTTGTTAGAATACTATATGTGCTTCACTTAAATTTTTTGAGCTAGGCAGTTGCTCTAGTGCTTCACTTAAATCTTTTTGAGCACGGTGGTGGCTATATTTTGAAGAAATAAATTCTCATGCTTCACTTATATCATTTTGAGAATTGACTTGATTGAAATTTTGAAGAAATGAATTCTCATGCTTCACTTATATTATTTTGAGAATTGTTAAGATTGAAATTTTGAAGAAATATTTGCACTCTCATGCTTCACTTAAATATTTTTGAGAGATGATAATAGTAATGGTAATTTGCACAAGTTATGCAGTTGGTCCCAAAGTGATGAATGTTCAAGAGGGATATAATAAAAACATTCATATAGATCATTGGATATGATGAGTGTGATTCCTTGCAATAGTTTTGCGATATGGAAATGATGATATGTGAGTCATGTTAGTGAGTAATTGTGATTTAGTAAGAATATTAGTGTTAAGGTTTGTGATTCCCTATGCATGCACGTTAAGTCAATAGTTATGCAATGAAATTATATCCTACTTATGGTGCATTATTCGGTGTTAGTGGTGTTCAATGCATGTTTATGACCGTTTTCGTTTTTTGGTTGGTTGCTTCTCAATTTATTTGCTAGCCTTCATTTGTACTAAGCGGAAATACTGCTTGTGCATCCAAAATCCTTAAACCCAAGTTGTGCCAAATGAGTCCACTATATCTACCTATATGCGGTATTTCAATGCCGTTCCAAGTAAATTTTCGTCTGCCAACTCTAATTTTCAAAATAATTTTTCCGTTTTGTGTGCCCGTACCGCTCATGAAGCGGCAGGAGGTGGCCATTATTTTCCATGCTAGGTGTGTTATTCTCACGATGAGTGTTTATTCACTTGTCATTGCACGAGAGAATGGTTGGTAATAGGGATGCCCAGTCCCACATGAATCAAATTAATAACAACAAAATTCCTTGGAATGTGATGGTATGGAGGGCACCCGTGGATACGGTTAGCCAAGGATTGTGAAAGAATTGGTGGAAAGGAAATAAACTTTACTTTCTGTTTGGGAACCACCTATGATGTGTCTATCATGGAAGATAATGGGAATTCTCGGTCATTTTCGTTGAGAGGAAAAGCATGCCTCTCAAAATATTTTTATCTCTTCAATTTAAGCTTTGAGCTCTGGCACATTTGACAAATCTCTGCTTCCCTCTGCGAAGGGCCTATCTATTTACTTTTATGCAATTTTTATTTTTATTTGAGTCTCCATCTTCTCTTACAAAAGCACCAACTAGAGAGCACTATTGTCATACTTGTGCATTGGATGTAGCTAATATTTGAGTGTGTTTCATGAATTCTTTCTACTACTATTTGATGACGTCACATGATTATTGCAAGCAAATGAGGTGTGTGTGCGCAGGTACCTCGTAAGTGTTTGATGACGTCTCCTCGGCAACGGCACCAGAAATTCTTTCTGCTACTTGTGAGCTGCGTTGGGATTTTCCCCGAAGAGGAAGGGTGAAGTGTTGGTGCAATAATTTGCCTCCTTATGTTTTGGAGATTGTTGACAAACAGTGAGGGACTAATGTGTTTGCTAGTGCACACAGAGTAACAGGTCCCTGGAGTCAAGAGGAGTTTGGATTCAAACTCCGAAGAATATCCCCTGCGTGGCAGTGAAGGTTATCACCGAAGACTATGACGACAAGAGTGACCCCTCAAAACTTGTTGATGCAAAGCAATTCGTTCGGTGTCCGTCCGAAGAAAGTGACTGCAGCCGAGGAGATTGAAGACGAAGTGAAGACGTAGTATTCTTTTCGTCGTTTTTTTCTCTTTCTTGAGTCATAGGACCACCGTACTATTAAGAGGGGTGTAGCATTCAAAGCTTTGATTCGCTGATGCTAAACCCAAATCCTATGAAAGTTGCGAGAGAAATCTCTTTGTGTTCCGAGCAAATACTTGCCAGCAAGAGATTGTGATCTTCTTCGCCGCGAGAGATTTGTCTCTTACCGAGGAGTTAGCATTACTTGCTCCCAAAGTAATGTGACCGTTGCTCTTAAAATCCCACCGTTGTGAACGTGTCGGTTGGCCATTAGCTGAGGATCGTCGCGAGAAAGAACATCTCGCCTCCGAGCTGAATGCTCTCAATAATCGTACAAGGATAATGCATCTGATAGCTGATGAAAACAAGAAGAGACTCTGGAAATTGCTTCGCAAGTTCTTCACCGAGAAACAACTCCTGACAGTCAATCTCCAAGAGCTCTATGACTATATTGACAACGGCTTCACAGTCGAAGATTTTCAAGATCAGAGTACCCCTCCTCTGCCTACTCGTGAGCCTACAACAGATCTTCTTCATCTCAAGCTTCGCAAACTGCTTGACGAATCTGAAGCCACCTCACCACAAAGAAACCTGCCGAAGGCAGTATGCATTCTCGTGTTCCTCCTGTGGCCACTCCAGCTATTCCCTCGTCTTCTTAGCCCCAAGCTATTATTTCTGAAGGAAAATCTGTTGCTGCTGAAGACGAAGACAATCCTGTCACTTCCGAAGAGGAACTCACCTCGGACAGCTTCTCTGGAGATGCCACCGATTGAGCCAAGCTCTACGTTTCTGCACTCATGTTATTCGTCACCTTTTTGACACTTGTTGACAAAAAGGGGGAGTATTACATTGAGTCTCGATAGATTTACTTTTGGTGTTTCGTTTGATTTTGGTTTCGTGCGAGTTTGCAACTTCTGGTTTAAGCTTATCAGTACTATGTTGTAAAACTCGATAACTTATGTGCTGTAATGTTTATAACCCCTGTTGCTACACCATATCTCTCGAAGCATTTGTCTTGCAGGTGGAATTATTATCAGAAGTTATAAATGAGTGCACTACGATCTCGATGGATTATATCTCATCAGTGCAAATCAATGTCTCGAATAATTGAAATTTCCTCCATGTTATTCAGTACTTGCAGGAGAATTTTATCTCATATCCTTCTTCCCTGCATACATTTAGGGGGAGTCTATTTCATCTTCGAGCAAAGTAACACTTACTCACTCTTGTTGGAATTGTTTTTTACTTATCTATCTTCACTTCGATGATTATCTATTTTGTCATCAATCGTCCAAAAAGGGGGAGATTGTTGGTGCAATAATTTGCCTCCTTATGTTTTGGAGATTGTTGACAAACAGTGAGGGACTAATGTGTTTGCTAGTGCACACAGAGTAACAGGTCCCTCGTGTCAAGAGGAGTTTGGATTCAAACTCCAAAGAATATCCCCTGCGTGGCAGTGAAGGTTATCACCGAAGATTATGAAGACAAGAGTGACCCCTCAAAAATTGTTGATGCAAAGCAATTCGTTCGGTGTCCGTCCGAAAAAAGTGACTGCAGCCAAGGAGATTGAAGACGAAGTGAAGACGTAGTATTCTTTTCGTTGTTTTTTTTCTCTTTCTTGAGTCACAGGACCACCGTACTATTAAGAGGGGTGTAGCGTTCGAAGCTTTGATTCACTAATGCTAAACCCAAATCCTATGAAAGTTGCGAGAGAAATCTCTTTGTGTTTCGAGCAAATACTTGCCAGCAAGAGACTGTGATCTTCTTCGCTGCGAGAGATTTGTGTCTGACCGAGGAGTTAGCATTACTTGCTCCCCAAGTAATGTTGCCGTTGCTCTTAAAATCTGATCATTGTGAACGTGTCGGTTGGCCATTGGCTGGACCGCGTGTCCAAAATGGTCATTTTCCATCAGGGAAGGCTGCGGCTATAAATAGCCACCCCACACCGGCGTTGTCCGGTGGCTGCTCCGTTTGATTCTGAGAAGATTGTTGAGCAACCCGCTCTCTGAGAGATTAGAGTTTAAAATCCACCGAGAGAAAACCCCAGAGCCGAAAAATTAGATAGTGGTTCAGCATCAGTCGAATCTAAGTCCTGTACGCTCCGCCTATTACTCTTGAGAGCTGCGAACTCTCTAGACGGTTAGGTGTCAATTTCTTCAGAGACCAAGAGTAATTGTGGTTCTCGAAGAAGAAGTCTGTAAAGGTTCGGAGATCGCCTCAAGCATCTACCTCGAGTAATCGGCATTGGTTGACGAACCAATTGTCGAGGAGAATAGGGCGAAGAGAGTTTTTCTTCTGTGTTAAATCACAACACCTCCAACCGGACGTAGTCCTTTTGCAGAAGGGCGAACTGGTCTACCAAATACCTTGTCGCCATCGAGCATCACTGGTCACCTCTACTACTCTCCTTTACATTCGAACTACGCCATGTGACATGTTTCAATTATGTGATTTACCTCGATGTATGTTTTCAGTTTCCATTCGGTAGTTAGTATTCGCTCACTGTACACTGTTTTCGTTCATTCCGCTGCTGGGTTCCGAGAGTTTTGATATTTCTGAAGAAAATTTAAAACTCCCATTCACCCCCCCCTCTGGTAGACATACTTCGTTCCTACAATTGGTATCAGAGCAAGGTACTCCTTGACTCTGCTCATTTTGGTCTAACCACCTTGGAGTTTAAGTATGTCTTCAGTGAGCTACAAGTCGCACCTCAAGATTCCCATCTTTGATGGGACGGACTATCCCTTCTGGAAGGAGAAGATGAAGATCTGCCTCTGAGCTATTGATGATGATATGTGGAACGTGGTGCCGAATGGATTCGTGGTTGAAGTGCCCCAGGTCCCCACTGACCACGAGAAGAAACTCATTCAGATGGATGCTCAAGCCAAAGATGAAATTAGTGGCCATCTCTCTCGTGCTCAATTTCTTCGCTATCGTCAGTGTGAAACTGCAAAGGAACTGTGGGACATTCTCGAAAAGATAAACGAGGGTGTTTCAACTCAGAAAGAAGCTCGCATTGATACTCTTCGGGCCAAGTTCAATCGGTTCAAGCGAATTGGAAATGAAAGCTGCCAGCAAACCTTCGATCGTCTGAGTGACATTGCAAATGAGTTACAAGGTCTCGGCGCCAAAGACATCACTGATCACGAAGTTGTGAAGAAACTGGTCCGATCCCTTAATAGTTCGTTCGGCACTCTAGTTCTAATGATTCGGGAACGAGTTGATTTCAAAGTTCTCGACTCTGCTGATATCATGGAAAGGTTAAACACCCACGAAGAACAAGAAGAAGAAAAGAGAGATCTCTATGGCTCAAGTCACCGAAAAAGTCATGCTCTCAAGGCTGCTGCTGATTCTTCCTCAGAAGGAAATGCCGATGAAGATTCAGATGACCCCGAAAGGATCAGCAAGGATCTCGCATTGATCACGAAAAGATTCCAGCGCCTTCACAGGAAAAATCAGTTCCAGAAGAAAGGATCCGGCAACTCTGGCGGCTCCAAATCTTCATCAAAACCTACTGGAGATTACACCTGCTTCAAGTGTAAAAATCCAGGACATTTCATCTCGGACTGCCCTCTCTGGGAAGCTGAAATCCATGCCAGTGGAAGATTTGATTCAGGACACAACCATGGCAAAGGCAAGAGCAAAAGCTACGACTCCGATGATGAGAAGAAAACGAAGAAGTTCTTCAAGAAGAAGGATAGCTCCTCCAAGTCCTCGTCACGATCTTCCTCAAGGAATCCCTCCAAGTCCTCATCCAACCGCAAGAACACTTCTCGCAAGGCCAAGGCATACATCGGCAAGGAGATGGATTACGATGAAGAAGCATCATCTGACCCCGAAGAAGTTGATGAATCCGATGAGGATTGTGATTCCGGCATGGCTGGCATAGCGTGTGCCTCTACTCCTGCATCGAACTTCTTCGAGAATCATTCGAGCGACAACGAGTCTCCTGCGTACTGCTTCATGGCCAAAGCTTCGAAAGAAAAGGTATCCCCCAAAGATCACAAGGTTCACTCCAGTGATCGATATTCTTCTGATGAGGATGACCATGCTAAACTGATCAAAATTGCTAATATGCAACAAAACTCTCTCGAGAAAATTGAGAAAACCCTCAGGAAGTCTGAAGGGTTGTTGGTTGAGGAGATGGAGAAAAATCAGTCATTGACCGAAGAGCATTCAGCCCTCGAGTCTTGAATGAAAGAACTATCAGATCGTCATGATTTTCTCTCAGCTGACCACGAAAGATTGACTTATGATTACCTAAAACGGAAACAGGAACTCGAGTCGCTGAGAGAGGCTCATGATGACTTGATCAGGGAAAATTCCCGTCTCACCCAACAACTCAAAGAGAAACCTAAAGTGTTTGTACCTCCTTCCTTAAAATGCCTTGAACGCAGTAACGCTGAATCAAATGCTAAATCTTCCGTGAATGCTAACCCCTCGGTCGAGGAAAATGGTTCTGTTTCTGATGAAAATGCTAGGTTGAAGGATCTTCTTCAGACATGAATGTTCAAGTCTCTCAAAGGGCATCAAACCCTGTGTGATGTTCTGAAGAAATCCATTCTTCACAAAAATCCCAGAAAGGAAGGTATGGGTTTCGAAAGGAAACTGAATGAGAATGGCTCCTACTAGGAACCTGATCAATATCCTCGCACTGTGTGGATTCCTGCTAAGAGCAAAACGCTCGATCCAGCTTTACTTTCGGGATATGACTCTCCTATCCCTGAATATTCATATGATGACTCTCTGGACAACTATAAGTTGTTCAAAAACCAACGTGGTGAGGCTGTTGCTCGCTATGTTGGACCAAACAGCAGGAATGGCCCCCCAAAGGAATCTATCTGGGTGCCCAGGAAAACTATCGAAGCATTGCCTGTTACTAGACTACTAACCATGCAGGAAGAAAATGCTCGATATATCCTTGAAAAGATTCAACAGAATGAGTACATACTTGCCTCACCCAACCGCTATACTCATTCGTCTGGAAGGAATTTCAATGCATACTCTTTCGATTATGCTCGTACTCATTCAAGTTACAATTCGTATAATTATCAAAAGAAATCATATCCTGCTCGCTCATATGTTTCAAAGCCACCTACAAAAATGTGGGTGGTTAAGAAAGCCTAATTTCTCTGCAGGACTATGTCTCCGGGTGTACAAAATGGATAATGGATAGTGGATGCACTAGTCATATGACCGAAGACGAGTCATTGTTTGTTGACCCCAACTTAACTGCTTCATCTGAGAAGTATAT
Source organism: Elymus sibiricus (assembly GCA_039707655.1). NCBI lineage: Eukaryota > Viridiplantae > Streptophyta > Magnoliopsida > Poales > Poaceae > Elymus > Elymus sibiricus. The sequence continues at coordinate 199,881,567 of CM077674.1, read as the reverse complement.
TACTTTCGGGGACAACAACAAAGGAAAGGTAATTGGGTTAGGTAAAATTGCTATATCCAAGGACAAGAACATTGATGATGTTTTACTTGTTCAGTCTCTTGGATTCAATCTCATGTCAGTTGGCAAGCATTGTGATCTAGGCATGCTAGTTCTATTTTCTAAATCCAAATGCATCGTATTTATGGCCACTGACAATTCCTTCATTTTCGAGGGAAATAGAAAAGGTGATTTATATATTGTGGATTTCTCTAAGGGTCCCTTAGTCCGAACTTGTTTGCTTGCAAAAGCAACCGAAGGATGGCAGTGGCACTGAAGACTTGGTCATGCAGGTATGAGAAATTTGCAGACTCTCGTGAAGAAAAATCATCTTTGTGGTATTCCTGATGTGAAATTCGACAAGGATCGTCTCTGTGCTGCGTGTGAAGCCGGTAAATTGGCCAAGAAGCACCATTCATCAAAAACTGTCATGACCACAACAAGACCACTGGAAATTCTTCATATGGATTTATTCAGGCCTCAAAATTATGCAAGTTTCGGAGGGAGTCATTATGGTCTGGTTATTGTTGATGATTTCTCTCGATACAGTTGGGTATTCTTTCTCGAAGACAAAACCTGCACCCAAGACATCTTCAAAAGATTCGCTAAGAAGGCTCAGAATGAATATGATGTGCGAATTAAGCATGTCAGAAGCGACAATAGAACTGAGTTCAAAAATACTCATATCAAAGATTTTCTCGATGGATGTGGTATCACTCATGAATTCTCTGCCGCATACACTCCCCAACAGAATGGAGTTGTTGAGCGAAAGAATAGAACTCTCATTGAAATGGCCAGAACAATGTTTAGTGAGTATAAAACTCCCATTCGTTTCTGGGCTGATGCTATTAACACTGCTTGCCATGTTGTGAATCGTGTTTATCTTCATAAATTCCTTAAGAAAACTTCATATGAGCTTATCACTGGCAAGAAACCGAATGTTTCTTATTTACGTGTATTTGGTGCACCTTGCTATATTCGTGACATGAATCATAATTCTAAGTTTGCACCCAAGGCACATGAAGGTTTTCTTCTTGGTTATGGCTCGAACTCGCATACTTATCGTGTCTATAACTCTCACCACGGGAAAGTTATGGAAACGGTAAATGTGCGGTTTGATGAATCTAACGGCTCCCAAAAGGAGCACCTGCCTAATGTGATAGATGAACCTCCGATTTCGGATGCTATTCGGCAAATGGCTATTGGGGACGTCAGGCCAGTCGAAGGTATTACACCTGACTCTTCCGATGATGATGCTCCCATAGCTCCACGTACACACCAATCTACTGCCGAAGAAAATGCCACACCGAACACAAATGGCAACCCAAATGCAAATGCAGATGCCGATCAAAATGGCAATCAAGATGATAATGGCGATACTAATGCCAATCCTGATGCTGATACTGAGGAAAATGAAAATGATCATCATGAAGGAAATCCTCTCCCACGAGTGGCAAATCAAGTTAACCCTGCATTAATCCTCGAAGATCTCGAGAATCCAGGTTACCGACCCCCAACTCGCTCTCGCACTCGATTGGCTAACTACTGTGGCAGTTTCTCTTTTGTCTCATTGACAGAACCTACCAAGTATGAAGAAGCTATGAATGATCCCGATTGGATGAATGTCATGCAAGAAGAGTTGGTGCAATTCGAATTGAATGATGTGTGGGAATTGGTTGACAAACCAAATCCTAAGAAGCACAATATCATCGGCACAAAGTGGATTTTCCGGAACAAGCAAGATGAAAATGGCATTGTTGTGAGAAACAAAGCATGTCTTGTTGCTCAAGGGTATACACAGGTAGAAGGTATTGATTTCGGTGAAACCTATGCTCCTGTTGCTCGCATTGAGGCAATTCGTATTCTTCTCACTTATGCAAATTACAATGATATTCTGCTTTACCAAATGGATGTGAAAAGTGCTTTCCTCAATGGTGAAATTGAGGAGGAAGTATATGTTAGGCAGCCACCTGGCTTTGAAAACCCTCAGTTCCCTAACAAAGTTTTCAGGTTGAAAAAGGCGATGTATGGGCTAAAGCAAGCCCCTCGAGCTTGGTATGACACTCTGAAGAGGTTTTTGCTCGACAAAGGGTTCAAGCCAGGATCCACTGATTCCACTCTTTTTACTCATGCTATTGACGGTGACCTATTCGTGTGTCAAATTTATGTGGATGATATTATTTTTGGTTGTACTAACAATGCCTGCAGCATGGAATTCGGGCGAATGATGTCCGAGAAGTATCAAATGTCTATGATGGGTGAACTTAAGTTCTTTCTCGGACTACAAATTCGTCAACAGGACAATGGAATTTTCATATCTCAGGAAAAATATCTGAGAGACTGTCTTAAGAAGTTCAAAATGCAAGATTGCAAACAGAAGGGTTACAAAACTCCCATGCCCACAAATGGCCAACTGGACACAGACGTGTACGGTAAAGATTATGATCAGAAAGCTTATCGTTCGTTGATTGGTTCGTTGCTTTACCTATGTGCATCCAGACCTGATATTATGTTGAGTGTTTGTATGTGTGCTCGTTTTCAAGCTGCACCGAAAGAATCGCTTCACCAAGCTATCAAACATATTCTGAGATATTTGGCTCACACCCCCACCTTAGGTTTATGGTATCCTAAGGGAGCACAGTTTGACCTCATTGGATATTCAGACTCAGATTATGTAGGTGACCGGGTTGACAGGAAATCTACTTCGGGGACATGCCATTTCCTCGGTAGATTATTGGTATGTTGGTCGTCAAGGAAGCAGAATTGTGTCTCGCTCTCTATGGCTGAGGCCGAATATATTGCTGCTGGCGCTTGTTGTACTCAGTTATTATGGATGAAGCAGACTCTGAAGGATTATGGCATCAAGGTCAAGAAGATCCCTCTGTTGTGCGACAATGAGAGTGCGATCAAAATTGCACACAATCCTGTGCAGCACTCTCGCACCAAGCATATTGAGATCAGACATCATTTCCTATGCGATCATGTTGCTCGAGAGGATATTGTCATCAGTCACGTCAATACCGAAGAGAATCTAGCCGATATCTTCACCAAGCCTCTCGATGAGAAAAGATTCTGTGTGTTACGGTGTGAGCTAAATATCCTAGATTCTGCAAACATGCAGTAAGCTGGACTCGGCACCCGTACCATCACTTCCACATCTTAGAAGGATGGGTGCATAACACTCGAAGAGTTTGACAATTTCGACAAAGTGAAATTATCTTTCTGAGAGTGAATACATTAACGAAGAACTAGACTAACCGGGTGCCACGATAATTGTGCGATGCTCGGGGTCATACAGCTCTTATACGGTGGGTAACGCCACCACAATTTCTATTCGTTGAGTTGCGCTTGAAGATTTTGTGTCTATCCGAATGTTTTTCACTCATAGCTTTTCTCTCGGTTGTTTGTGTTTCTTCGTCTGAGTGAAATACCTAGGACCCTGTTTTCCCTCCATTCTATCTCTTCCAGTCTATGTTGTTCCATTATGAATGCACAATCTTCATCTGGGAACGAAACTTTATCTGGTGTCCTTGACCACGTTAAAGTTTCGGTCCGAACTTAATCAGTTTTGGTGAAAGCCGTCCAAAATTTGGGGTTTCCCACCCAAGTCTGGACCACGTTCTTTGGTGATGGTTGCCACGTGCTTCCCATCAACTGACAGCTTATCAGATCCGTTGAATCGCAATAGTCCCTTGACTCTAGCCGTCTGATCAGATTCACCGGGGTGCGGCTATTTCCTCCTCGCATATAAATGTTGTGCCGCCACCCTCCTCATTTCACTTCGCATCTTCCCCATCGCCACCTTCCGAAGCCCTACCGCACTGCTCCTCCTCGAGCTCGACGACGTCAACCATCTTCGCCACTTCGCTGCCGGAAAGAGGTCGCCGGAGTCATTCCTCGCCGCCGCGGATCATCTTCCTCTCCGCGCCGCCGTAGTCGCTGCACATCACCAAGTTAGGGTATGTGTAGTGCGAACTCGTTCTTCCACTCTTCCTGTTCGAGTTCGTTCGCGGTAGAAATTGCCAATTTTTTACTGTATTTCTCAGATCCTTACTGATAGGTAACTTGTGCGGATGTAGTTTGTAGTTGTCCTTCGCATCCGAAAAATTTCAGATCTAGGGTTTGTGTTATGTCTCGTATGAACAGAATGATTAGCACGTTTACTAGTATTTTCTTCGAACCTACTAGTTCGTTCTACACATTTCTTTCGCCTGAAACATTTCTCAAAGTCTGCATCTATTTCTTCATCAAAAACGATTTCTTTTTCAAAATCTTCGCTGTGTGCATTCGTAACCCTGTCCCCATTTTCCCTCGCATCTATCTATGTTCACAGGAAAATGCAGTCAGTTGAGGATTCAGCTAAACCAGTTAGTCGGGCTGACAGAGATGATGTTATTCTGGGCACTGCTGATGAATCCAAAGCTCCGAATGCTAAGGGCCCAATGGTAGGCCCATCAACCAGCAAGAGAAAAAGGACCGATCAAAATGCCGACGAGCAAGAAGAGACTGCTCCGAAGAAGAAGAGGGGTGGCAGACAGGCATACACCAACACCGCCGAATACATCTCTCATGATCGGTATGACACTGTTCCAGGAGAAACCAAACATCAGAGAGATACTCGTCAACAATGGATTCGCCGCCACTGGGTGCGCAAGTGGTTCAACTATGAATTTGTTCATCCTCGGTTTGCTCAGAACTTTGCATTTCATCCACCGTGGGGTGACTGCCGTGAAATTTCTCTCATCAAAGCAAATGGTCCCCAAGAGAGACCTCCTCCTCGTTCAAATGCTCATGAGTCATCCCTTCGCACACCTGTATCATATCCCGATGAGATTGCTAAGCATCAGCGCAATGCCATCAAGCGAGCCCAGAGGGCCGAAAAACAAAAGGCTCGTGAATAGGAAAATCTTCACCTCCTCAAACATGATATGGAGAAGAAAAAGGCCAAAGGAAAATCTGAAAGTCATTCTAAGCGCAAGCATGATCCCAGCGCTGCTGCGAAGAGAAAGAGCGCACCAAAGAAGAAAAAGGCAGAACCTGCTGATGATTTTCAAATGAATGATTCTTCGGCTGATGATGATGATCCTCCGCTCACCAAGGAAGAAGTTACTGCTACTCTCAGCGAGGAAGTAAACATTACCACATCAACTGTGCTGCCTGATCTTCGGGTTAACTTGGTTCCGGAAGCACCACTTAAGAAGATACCAACTAGAAAGACCCCTGCTACCACTGTCACGATGAAGCAGCATGTGAACACAACTCCTCATCCAGAAGCTATCAATTTGAAGGATTTGGTAGTTGACGCTCCTATGAGTTCTGCCAAGCCAGGCAAAAATATTCCCAAACCTGACTTGAAGAAAATCAAGGCGCCTACCGAGAAAGTTGCTCCGTAGGCTACTGCTTCGAAGGAGAAGGTTGCTAAATTTGCGCCTACCTTGACTCAGCCTTTGGCTTCAAAGCCTCCTTCCGAGCAAGTTCCTGTCCAGACTGCTCCCTCTGTCAAGTCTGATGCTCCTCATTACTATGATCACATATTCATCATGAAACAGCTTGATAAATTTGTGGACAATCCTTTCGATGGAGAAGTGGCATCCCTACCTATTCCTGCTGAAGTTATAACTCAAGCCACTTCCGTAGTTCAAGAACTGATAGAAGATGCAGTTGAGATCAACTCTCTCTCTCTGCCGAGATAATGGACATTGATGAACGCATGAAAACTGCCTCTTCAAAATTTGTCATCAAAGAGCTCGAAGACTCCTACAAGGATATCAATCGTGCCATGACTCTCCTTTGCCACCGCAGGTTACGCTTTCACACGGATCTAGATGAACTTGTTCGGAAGATCTGTGATGAACATCAAGCCAAAGTCACTGGATACAATGATCTGGTCAAGGGCCATATTGATCAAGTTGCTCAGCAAAAGAAAAAGCAACGAAAAAGAATTGCAACGAAAAATGTACCTCCTGCTCCGAAAGAACCATCACCTGTTCCCCAAGTTGCTCAGTCTCCTGCTCTTCCAGAAATATCTCCTAAGCCAGCTATTCTTTCGAACCCTCCAGTCAAGCCCTCGGATGCTCCTCCCTCGCCAAGGCCAACTGAATCAGTGCTTGTGGCCTCCCCTGCTCGACCTGATATTCCCTCGCAACCATTTGTCTCTGAGGAAGGTGAAATCCCTCGCTCTGAGCCCCAAGCTTCTCCGGCTCATGAAGCTCCAAAAGTTTCGGTTTCTCTTATAGTCGAGCGACAACAGATTCCAGTCGAGCAACAACCTTCAGTGAATGCCTCCGCCTCATTGCCTACAGTGATTGAACTTGCTCTGCTACTTTCTACCTCAACACCTCCCATAGTTGCAACACCAGCTCCGTCTCCACTCAAGTTATCCATCGACACAGCTACCCGAATGCCAGATGTTGGTCCCTCCGAACGGAAATCTGTCTCTGCTCGCCGCACGGACTCGGTTGTCTATGGTGATGAATATCTTTCTCCTGAAGAAGAACTTAAATATCCATTCCCTCGTGAAGAACTACCTTTGTTCTTGTCAGGCGCAGGAGCAAAAGGTCCTCTTTTCAATCGGAATGCGCATCCCAAATTCTTTCAAGCCAGTCCGTATGATGGGCCGCGCACTTCAGAATCGCCTCGCTTCTGGACTAAGGAACAGGCCATATATTACTCTCGGGTCCTCTATGAGAGCCGCAAGATATTTCCTCACGAATATCTGGACATCCCTGCCATGCGCAACATTGGTTGTTTCAATCAATTGCTTCCGGATCTGGATGATTTCTGCCTCACCAAGGTCTTTGAGTTCGAGCACCCTTGGAACAGAGAGATTATTCTTCAATTCTATGCTACCCTATATATCTCTGGCAATGAATCTGATAGCTCCAAATGGGTCATGGAATGGATGACCGAAGGGAAACGCATCAAATGCACCTCAACGGATTTTGTCTCGCACTTCCATTTCCCTCGCTTTGAGCATGGTGACACTGAAATTCGGGTCCATAACATTGATGTCATATCGGATGAAATTTTTCGGTGCACTATGGATCAAGAAAAGATTCGTGACTACACTAGTCCTCCTCGCCCAGAGCATTTAACCTTCGACAATCAGACGCTATTCCACATGCTCTCCTACACCATTTGCCCTCTGGCTGGTATGAATCCGGACAAGTCCATCTCAGATGTTCTTCGCAATGCTATATATGCAATCTCTGAGCGATACATTTTCGATGTGGAAGACATGTTCCTACGCATTCTGAAGGATTCTGCTGAATATCCCTTCTGCATGAAAGTGTTTACGCCATGGATCCAGAAACTTGTTGATCATGCAATGTGCACAGTGTATCTTGCGAAGGAAAGCCATAAGAGCTTCATTCCTCCTGTTCGCGATACTTTGAAAGTCATGGATGATATCTCTTCGAGCAAATCACCTGCATCAAGCCCTCAATACTATCACAAGCAATTCGACGGGCCTCGTCTGCCTCAGCGCGACCGAAAGATTTCGCCTCAACCTCCATCGCAACTCGAAGTTAGTTTACGTACTCAACAATTGCTACTGCAACATATAGCTAAGGATCGTAGCGAGAAAGAACATCTCGCCTCCGAGCTGAATGCTCTCAACAATCGTACAAGGATAATGCATCTGATAGCTGATGAAAACAAGAAGAGACTCTGGAAATTGCTTCGCAAGTTCTTCACCGAGAAACAACTCCTGACAGTCAATCTCCAAGAGCTCTATGACTATATTGACAAAGGCTTCACAGTCGAAGATTTTCAAGATTGGAGTACCCCTCCTCTGCCTACTCGTGAGCCTACAACAGATCTTCTTCATCTCAAGCTTCGCAAACTGCTTGACGAATCTGAAGCCACCTCACTGACAGAGAAACCTGCCGAAGGCAATATGCATTCCCGTGTTCCTCCTGTGGCCACTCCAGCTATTCCCTCGTCTGCTCAGCGCCAAGCTATTATTTCTGAAGGAAAATCTGTTGTTGCTGAAGACGAAGACAATCCCGTCACTTCCGAAGAGGAACTCACCTCGGACAGCTCATCTGGAGATGCCACCGATTGAGCCAAGTTCTGCGTTTCTGCACTCATGTTATTCGTCACCTTTTTGACACTTGTTAACAAAAAGGGGGGGAATTACATTGAGTCTCGATAGATTTGCTTTCGGTGTTTCGTTTGATTTTGGTTTCGTGCGAGTTTGCAACTTTACGATGGCCCTTTTTGCCGGACCCACCAGTACCATCTTGACCCTTCTCTTTGTCACGCTTTTCGTATTCAGCTTTCTGTTTCTCAACAAGGTGCTCGACTTGCCGGCACTCTTGGAGATTGTGGCCTTTGGTACGGTGAATCTTGCAGTATGGTCCATCAGACTTGCCGGCTTTCTCGTTTGCCACTGCCTCCTGGCAAGCGGCGCATACAGTAGCCTCCTTGCCGGAGTTTTCAGTCTTGGCTTTCTTGGCAGACTCAGAGTTGCCGGAGCCTTCGACAGCCATAACAGATTTGCCTTTGCGCTTCCTGTTATGCTTTCGGCCTTTCTTCCTCGGGGTGGCAGCATCATCGTCCTCAAAATCTACCTCGGCAACAGCGTCCTCCCTGGGAAGCCTCCTTCCTTCCTCAGCACGCGCACACTTATCCGCCAACGTGTAGAGCTCGTTGACGGTCTTGGGCACCTTGACGTTCATTTTCTCTCGCATCCTCCGATTGCGCACATTCGTGTGAAAGGCGGCAATCACAGCTGCGGGGTGCACATCTGGGATATTGCGGTGCATGCGGCTGAATCTCTGGATATACTTGCGCAAAGTTTCACCATCTCTTTGCAGGATCACCTGCAGGTCACTGGGCTGTCCAGGGGCCTTGTGGCCTCCGGTAAAGGCACCAACAAACTCATTGCAGAGATCTGACCACGAAGAAATGGAGTTCTCCAGCAAGTTCATCAACCAAGATTTCATGTTGGGCTTCAGTACCAACGAAAAGTAATTGGCGAGGATCTTCTCATCTCTTCCCCCGGCAGCTTGCACGGCAATCGTGTAGATGCCCAGAAACTCTGCCGGGTTCAGCTTGCCGTCGTACTTCTCTGGTACTTCTGGCTTGAAGGCTCGGACAGACGGCCATCGGACTTGCCGCAGCTCACAGGTGAAGGCAGGACACCCAACCTCGTAAGGTAGATACCCACCAACCCCTGGCACAGGCTCATCAACGATGGGGCCATTGCGCGCGTTGGATTGACGGCGCACCTCCTGGCGCCGTTCGATGGTGGTGCAGGTGTCCTCTGCCCGTCTATCACGCAGCACTTGCCGCTGGTCTTGCCGCGCCCGTGGGTCTGAAGAAGCCATCGACATCTCGTCAGGCTTGAAAGATTGCTGGGCTTGTCGTGGCTGTTGACGTTGCTGCTGTTGAGGCTGTTGCCGCGGGGGCGATTGCACCGTTAGTGTAGCACCTTCAACGCGGCCAACAGTTAGGGCTACTGGCGCCGTTTGCGGTTGCCGTGAGGGCACCGCTTGCTATGATTTGCTGGCTTTGACAAATCCAATCAAGCTTTGGATGGTGGCTCTCCACTCATCCATCTTCTCTGCTGTCGGAGGGAAGTTTAGCAGCATCTGAGCCCGCGCCATCGCCTCCGCTGCTGTGGTTGGCATGGCCGGAAGCGAAGAACGTGAAGTCGCTCTACTCCTGGCAGAGCCAGTAGGTGCGCCATCGCGATCTTGTTGCCGTGGCACATGACCAACAGAAGGCTGTCGCGGTGGAGGTGGTGCCTGACGATCTGGGATTTGATCGACAGGGGTCTTGCCGTGTGGTCGCCGCTGCCCAGAGTCGTTGACGTCGCTTGGGGTCGCGCTGCGTCTATCCTGTGATGGGCGCGGCGTGCATCTCAATGCAGCGTCCCTGGATGTCGCCATAGCGGGGTCTTGGCTCGTGCCGGCCCGGGGATCATTGCCCCGGTGGCTGCGCTCGTCGGTGCGGCGGGGAGGAGGTAGACGTCCATCCGTCCCGCCCGCGCCGTCTCGGCTTTGTTCGCTAGAGGGTCGAGGAAGTCGGCTACCTCCAGCGCGCTCATGTCCTGCTCCGGCTATGGTGGGCATGGCGACCGTGCCACCTGCGCTGGTCGTGCCAACCGCGGCGTCCGCGCCACCCGCATTAGCTACGCCGCCTGCGCTGCCTGCAGATGTGCGGGAAGGAGCTTTGGAGGCGAAAGGAGCTGTCATCATGATGCCCTTCTTCTTGGGCGCCATCGACGATGAAGAAGATGATGAAGCTGACGATGTCGACGCACACTCTTATGGTTCAGGTTCGCACCAGCGTTCCCCCTACCTGGCACGCCAAAGATGTCGCGGTGGTATGACCATCTATGGGGCTATCCAGCCCCTTGTGGTTCGGCAGGGGAGACGCAAGCACAAAGAGCAGAATCACCAGAGGGCGCAGGGTGATTTACCCAGGTTCGGGCTGCTGAGAAGCATAAAACCCTACTCCTGCTTTTGGTGTATTGGTTGTATGAAAGCACAAATACAAGAAGCGCTTCTCCCGGCAAGGTGCGGAGAGAGCAGCTACGCGAGACTTGCAAGTGTTTGAAAAGGGGGGTCCGAATCCCTCTAACTGTTGCCTTGGCCCTCCTTTTATAGCTCAAGGGGTTACCACAGTGGCAAAATAGTAATTACATAGCGATTAGATAGCAAACAGTGCTATCATACCTAACTCTGCCAGTTTAGGACAAAAGCATTAAATGCACCATTAGGTGTCATGTGGAGAGGTAGTCCCGGCAAGTTTCCTGCACCGCTCGCCCAACTACCTTGTATTATTCTAACACGCCTCCTGGACGGGTGTCATTAAAGGCAAATCCTGTCCCAGCGTGCTGACACGTGCCCAACAAGCCTCACCAACCAGCCTGCGTGGTCGACACCTCATCCATTAGCGAACATATGTGCGGTGAGGTGGAGCGCTGGAGGACTGGCAGAAGCTTGCCGGTATGGGGCTTGCCGGGTCTTCACCTTGTCGGTTTAGTCTTGCCGGTAAGGAATGTCTTCATCTTCGGTACTAGTTGAGTGCTTGTTGGTGTTGTGTCTTGAGCTTCTCTCCGGTGGCTTCCGCAACTGGATCCTGAATCTTGGTCTTGGCGGTTCCCGGCAAGGCTTGGCCGGCAAGGAGGCTGCTACTGTCTGTGCATATGTTAGGGTATAAAATACCCATCTTTTGTACACCGACAGGATCCCCCGGGCCTGGGCCATACGCGCGTCCGAAGCGTCGTTGGGCTAGTCCCAAACAATGCACAGACACGCGGCAGGAAACTGCCGTCATAGTTTTTCGTCATGAGGGTTATCATCTTTTGAGATCTTCGTTGCTTCTTCATTAGTCTGGTCTTGGGCGTGCTCTTGGTCACCTCCCGGCAAACCTTGTCGTCGGGCGGACGGCCTTTTGGCGTGCTCAGACCAGGGGTATGCTCATATGCGGGGCACCGTTGGTTCAAATCAAACGGGCGCATAGCCACGCGTGGCAAAGGATAACTGCCATGTCTGTCTTTACTTCTCCTTTTTCTGCGCCCCTCCATCACGTGCGTCTGCATGCATGCAGAGCAGTGGATTGGTGGATAAGGGTGTCCGTTGGAGTGACGCGCCGGGCCAGGGGTCTCAGGGCGCGGTATTGGCCAACGTGGGCGGTTGCTGTTGCAATGCACCCGGCCAAAGCGCAGGGCGCGGGATTGGCGAACGTGGGTGGCCGCCCGAAGACGGTGAAGAGCCAGCCTCCCGCACCCCCCCTATAAAGAGGGGACTGCGGGATGCGATGCTCACTCATCTCCTTCCGCCTCGATCCTCAGCAACCGTCGCCTCTTTCTCTCATCCTCTTCCCCCGCATCTGATGATGGCAAGGCGAGAAGGAGAGGTCGTGGTCTTGTCTCTGCCGCCGCGGCGAGAGCTTCTCCTCGGCTCCATTCTCATGCTTCAGCCGCAGCTGCGAAGGATAGCTCCAGTGCTCAAGGGAGGGCCGCGGCCCATGGTCGTCGATGGCACGGTGCCCGTGGTCGGGGCGGCCATGGCGGGATGCTTGACGCTCTGTCTTTGGCCCCTCCTCCGCCGGAAGAAGGCCACACGGAGGATACGACGCAAGAGTTCGTCTTGGAGCTACGTGATCAGCCGCGGAGCTGGCTGCGGCTTCCTCGTCCTTTTGCTAGGGAGATGGAAGGCCGCCACCTGCGCGGCCTATGGCTGTGCGTGGACGGTTGCTGCAACGGCCCGGTCTGGGTGACCGTTGAGACCTCGAACAATGGTATCATGTACCTCACGCGTGGGTAAAAGATGTCGTAGTGGTACGACCATCCATGGGGCTATCCAGCCCCTTGTGGTTCAGCAAGGGACACACAAGCACAAAGAGCAGAATCACCAGAGGGCACAAGGTGATTTACCCAGGTTCAGGCCGCTGAGAAGCATAAAACCCTACTCCTGCTTTTGGAGTATTGGTTGTATGAAAGCACAAGTACAAGGAGCGCTTCTCCCGACAAGGTGCGGAGAGAGCTGCTACGCGAGACGTGCAGTTGTTTGAAAAGGGGGGTCCGAATCCCTCTAACTGTTGCCTTGGCCATCCTTTTATAGCTCAAGGGGTAACCCTGCCAGTTTAGGACAAAAGCATTAAATGCACCGTTGGGTGTCATGTGGAGAGGTAGTCCCGGCAAGGTTTCTACACTGCTAGCCCAGCTACCTTGTATTATTCTGACACGCCTCCTGGACGGGTGTCATTGACGGCAAATCCTGTCCCAGCGTGCTGACACGTGCCCGACAAGCCTCACCAACCAGCCTGCGCGGTCGACACCTCATCCATTAGCAGACATCTGTGCGGTGAGGTGGAGCACTGAAGGACTGGCAGAAGCTTGCCGGTGCGGAGCTTGCCGGGTCTTCATCTTGCCGGTTTAGTCTTGCCGGTAAGGAATGTCTTCATCTTCGGTACTAGTTGAGTGCTTGTTGGTGCTGTGTCTTGAGCTTCTCTCCAGTGTCTTCCGCAACTGGGTCCTGAATCTTGGTATTGGCGGTTCCCGGCAAGGCTTGGCCGGCAAGGAGGCTGCTACTGTCTGTGCATAAGTCAGGGTATAAAATACCCATGTTTTGTACACCGACACTCACGCATGAATAAACCTCATATTTTTACCCTTAATAGCAATGATACATACGTGTCATGTCCCTTTCTGTCACTGGGATTGAGCACCGCAAGATCGAACCCATTACAAAGCACCTCTCCCATTGCAAGATAAATCAATCTAGTTGGCCAAACCAAATCAATGGATCAGAGAGAAATACGAAGCTATAATAATCATGCATAAAAGAGTTCAGAGAAGACTCAAATAATATTCATGGATAATCTGATCATAAACTCACAATTCATCGGATCCCAACAAACACACCGCAAAAAGTGATTACATCGGATAGAACTCCAAGAACATCGAGTAGAACATTGTATTGAAGATCAAAAAGAGAGAAGAAACCATCTAGCTACTAACTATGGACCCGAAGGTCTATGGTAAACTAGCCACGCATCATCGGAAGGGCAGCAAGGTTGATGTAGAGCCCCTCTGTGATCGATTCCCTCTCCGGTGGAGTGCCGGAAAAGGCCTCCAGATGGGATCTCTCGAGAACAGAAGCTTGCGGCGCCAGAAAAAGTATTTCGTGGACTCCTCTATTGGTTTCCCGATTTTAGAGAATTTATAGAGATGGAATTAGGTCAAACGAAGCTCTATGGGCCCCACGAGCCACCAGGGCGCCCCCCTGGGGCGCGCCCTGGTGCCTCGTGGGCCACTGCTTCATCTTCTGGCTCTCTCCCGAAGCTTCCAGTACTTGTTATGCCCAGAAAAAAATGTCCAAAAAGTTTCATGGCATTTGGACTTCGTTTGGTACTGATATTCTGGAAAACCAAAAACAGGCAAAAAACAACAACTGGCACTGGGCACTAAGTTAATAGGTTAGTCCCAAAAAATGATATATAATTGCTGTAAATGTATATAAACACATCCAAGATTGATAATATAATAGCATGGAACAATCAAAAATTATAGATACGTTGGAGACGTATCAGTCGACATCTAGTTAAATTACCTATTGTAGCTGCACTTTCCGCGCATCTTGCCGGCAAGCTGTGCTCCTTGTAACATGAGCTCATCCACAATCAAACCACCAAAGCAGGAGTAGGGTTTTACGCTCATAGCGGCCCGTACCTGGATAAATCACAGTGTGTTCTTGCATCTACCAGCCCTGCTCTCCGTAGCGTGCCGATCCCATTGCCGAACCGCAAAGGGGCCCTCTCGGTCCCATAGATCGTCGTTTTTCCACGACACAGACTAGAACCGCTTAGTTGATGTAAATGTAATGAAATCCTTCATGTTTATATGAAAATCTGACATTTTTATATGAAATCCGTCATGTTTATATGAAATCCGGCTGTGTTTGTACGAATTTCGTCCGGTTGGTTCGAGTTGTTGTCAAAATGTATGTAGTTAGCGTTAGATGTCGTCGTCCCGCATCCATGTCCGCGGACTGGTCCCCCCTATCCACGGACGGATGCAGGAGGAAATTTGCTGGTTGCCGTTGGAGATGCCCTTATGCTAGAAATAATAGAGTCACATCAAATCCATTTGAGTTAATTGCATGTATTATTCTCAAAAATAAAAGGTTAATTGCATGTACAGTACATGAACTTGCACGGTGGGTACATATTCGTACTAAAAGTTAAAAATGAAACAAATCAATCCTTAAACTTGTATTCTAAGTACTCTCTGTTAAGTACACCTACGTAGCATGGTGCCCGCTCTCGTTTTATCTGTCGGTTCCACTGTCAGTAGGGTAGAGAAAGAAGTATATATAACAACATATAAAAAACTAAAGTTTCTGATAGGATTCGAACTCAGGACAACGCGTTGCAAGCATCGGGCGCTAACCAGTCCACCAGATGTTCTTTCTCAAACAAGCAAGAGATATCTGTCTTTTTATATAGTTACTGTGATAATTGGTTTAAAGTGATATATTTTATGTCTGCCCCGAAGGATCTTGAATTCATTAGTAACAAAGAAAAGAGTTGCCCGGTTAATTAACAGAAAATCGGGCGAAAACCATCACATCAGGCCCGTAAAAACAAGGCACACTGGGCGAGCTGGCTACACACAGAAGAACGCACACATGTTGTCGAAGAGAAAAGCGTCATCGAGGTTGCAATTCGGCGTCATCGTCATTATACCTCTACGCACGTGACTCCGACCCCACCATCAACGACAACCGAGAAATCTACATATCGAGGGGGGCTACGGAGAGAAAGACATATCGAGAGTGTGTGTGCGAGGCACAGAGACACAACTAGCGAGTGTGTGTGTGTGTTTGAGAGAAAAGCCAATAGGTAGATTAAGATCAAGATCGAGGTGTCACCCTGCTCCTGTCTTTGTTGGGGGGGGGAGAGGGAGAGAAGGACGTATTGAGAGTGTGGGTGTGCTAGGCACAGAGACAAAACTAGCGAGTGTGTTGGTGTTTGAGAGAGAAGCCGGTAGATAGATTAAGATCAAGATCAAGGTGTCACCCTGCTCCTGTCAGTGTTGGGAGGGAGGAGGGTGCCAGAGACATTTAGAGAGAGAGAAAGAGAGAGAGAGAGTTTGTGTGTTACAGATCTATATTATGGGATAGGTAGATAGCATGTGTGCGAGGCATACCTAAAGCATCAGGGAGATAAACAAGCGGGAGTGCATCCAAATGCCCAAAATAAATGGAGAGAAACAATGTGTGTGTGTGTGTGTGTGTGTGTGTGTGAGCGAACTCTTCTCGAAATCTCAAAACAAAAGGTGCTCAGCTGGAATCCCATTGTATGGATTCATATGGTTCCGGGGACTCGAGTTAACCTTAGGGATATGTGTGCGAGACGTAGCTATACTTTGAGACATGAGTGGTGGTGGGTGGGCAGAATTAAAGGGGTGGGCGTGTTCAATAGAGAGAGTGTGTGTGTTTTTGTGTGAGAGACTTGTAGGATGAGGTAGAAAGACGATTTCTAACCTTGACGGAGGGAGAGAAATAGATGGAGCACGTGTGTGTGATTGAGATGCCCACAGAGAAGGGAGATTTGTATGTGTGTGAGAGAGATTGCACAATTCATTCACGTATCACTATCTAACGGTCGAGGACATCCCTCGCTTGAACATAATCAATATCTACTTCGTATCGTGGCCGAAGATACAATATCGATTCAACGCTATAAAGAATGGACACTCACATATCGCATAAGTTATACTTTTTTTTTCAAATAGCATTTTCAATCGTGCATGCCAAAGTTATAGTGATATTTCTTCAAACAACCACTGTAGTTATCATGTGCATGCACTATTGTTAGTATTGCATTCAAATTCATTAGTTTTGGATGATTTAAGGTTCTATTATGTAGTAATATACATAATATTCATATATGAATTCAACGGGTACTGCAATTTATGAAATGGAGGCCATGTAATCATATGAGGTAACACTTTTAAGTAGCGGACTATAATGTCCGTTTCTTTTGCACATCTATATTATCCATTTGTTACTATACACTATAATTGATATTAACACGTCAATGCATTGTGTTTAAAATAAATAACCAATGGCACAAAATTATATATTTACACGAGAAATACATAGAATGAGCGTTTGTTCCATTTTTTTATGAACGCGCCTCAGTTACACCTGTATGATCGGCCGCACCTATGTGATCGTAACAAGTTACTGGTGCATCATCCGGAGTTATTGTCTTTTTTCTAGGGTCGACTTCATACGAGTTATTGCTCACGTGTGCGTCGTGTACACAGTTGCGCATCATCGGCTTCCCGCTAGCACTGTCCAAAATTAGTTGAAACTGGATACGAACGATCCCGCGGGCAGCAAAATCTCCTGCCTCCTTCTAAAATTTCCACGACCTAGTCTGGAGCATGCGAAATTCCCCTTTTGTCCTTGGTGCACGGAGAATAACACGACCCTTATTTACATAATAGGTCGGGGTTGCTTTGGTAACTTCCGGTTCCCCCCACCACACGGCACCCCCATTTCCTCTCCCCTCCCGCAAAAATGACTACTCCACAGCACCAGAGCATCTTACATCACGCCGGCTGTACTTCATCTGCGATTCTACCCCTTCCCTCTCGAAACCCTAGACCGCTCATCCACCGGCGTACCAGAGCCTATTCACTGCCGGCGTCGTCCACCTCGCCTGATCTGCTTCTGTGGCTGAATCTACCCCTCCCACCTTCCCTAGAAACTGTAGACTGCTCATCCACCACTGTACCACAGCCCATTCAGTGATAGCCTTGTTCACCGCACCGGATTTGCTTTGCCGTGCTCTTGTCAACCGCAGCGCATCTACAGTGGCTCCTTCCTACACCGCACTGGAGCTGCTTCGTCCACACCCCCAGAGCCGCCTCACCGACGCCCCCGTCGACAGCCTCAGATCTGCTTCGTCGACACTGTCCTCAACCCTACCGGAGCTGCTTTGCCAACACCATCCTCAACCCTATCGGAGCAGCTTTGCCGACACCATCCTCAACCCTACCGGAGCCGCTTCGCCGATGCCCAAGTCCACAGCCTCAGATCCACTTCGTAGACACCATCGTCCACCCTACCGGAGCAGCTTCCTGACGCCCTCATCCACGGCCGCAGATCCACATCGTCAACACCATCCTCAACCCTACCACCAGAGCAGCTTCACCGATGCCCTCGTCCATGGCCTTAGATCTGCTTCGTCCACACTACCAGAGCCGCTTCACAAACACCCTCATCCATGGTCCTAGATCTCCTTACCGGACCTCGACAGCCACCGTAGCGTCATCACCCTTGATGTTTCTAACCTGATTCCCACCGTCCGGCACGATGCCAAGCACCCGCTGCGACCTAGGTACTTGTCACCTTTAAACCCGTCCAACATCACCTACCAGATGTACTTCAAATATACTAACAGGTCACCGTTACATGTTATGGAGCTGGCAAGAGCTACAAGGACGATGTTTCTTCTGGATCTAACACCTTGGCCAACCAAAATCTTGGACTGAGGCATTGCTATGATCTTGTAAGTACGTTTCTCTCTTGTATTGTTGTGTGCCTGCCAGCGTGCTTTGCTCGGCTTTTCGACAAGTAATCCCTTTGTGTAGCCAATGATTACCACTACTGGCTGCTAAATTAGAGATATAAATGTCATACATTACACAAAGTCATAGGTGGCATGAAGTAATGCCAGTGCACTAAATTAGGCTCCCTTAGAGTGCCTGCAAGTCCAATACACAGAGTCATGGCTAGTTTATGCGACGCACAAAATCGTTAATTGGTGGTTTAATTATGTGCAAGGGATATGCAATGTATATAATGTAGAGATATCTCAAATTAGCTGTGTCAACTTGCAGATGGGGTGCAACAATGAAGAAGTACAAGATGTAGGGGGCATTTTCATGGAACATCGCAAAAAAAGGAGGGGTAGCGATGAGCCTATACACTGTGATATGGTAAGACACTCCATTGCAATCATCGTGACATGTTATATGTTTGGCATTGCTATTCGCAAGGGTTCTTAGGGCCAGTTATTTTGAGTTATCCTTTGAAAATAAGCTCCTGTTAATATAAGCTCTAGATAATAAGCCAACCAGTTCTTTTCATTGCCTGCTTTTTCAGCTTATCTATTGTATGATTAGTGAAAAGTCTATATTGCATTATATTTTGTCATTTTGCTGCCCATATGAAAATAAATTTGACTTGCAAACATCACGAATTGAACCCATCGCAGTAATTAATATGATAGGAAAACAAACCATCATTATTTGTTCAAAATACAAATACAAAGAAACCATCTACTTGTCACAATCTACTTTGGTCAATGTCTTCCAAACAGAGGATAATTGCCTAAATTTATATGATTAACCATTATTTATCAAAATTCCATGGTCCACGTGGCTGGTTTTTATCATATAACAGCACCACCTGAAAGCATCATATAGCAGCAGCAGCAGCTCATAGCAAGTCATCATATAGCAGCAGCAGCAGCTCATAGCAATTCATCATATAGAAGCATCAACTCATAGCAATTCATCATATAGCATCAGCAGCTCATAACAATTCATCATATAGCAGATCAAAAATGAAAATTTGGCAAAAAATCAGAGGAGATCCTCACCTTGCTGGATGAGCTCATCCCGCAACAGCACCTCATAGCCACGGCCTGGGAGGAGAGGAGGGGGAACGAGGGGTCTTCTGCCAGAGTGGGGTGTCAGCCGTAGTTGGGCGGCGACCGCTGGAGTAGAGCGTTGGATGGACCATAGCGGAGCAGCTGCTGGAGACCAGGAGAGTGAGGGGCGGCGCCAGAGGGAGGAACAGCCAGGGCGATGGAGCCCTATCCGCCGGCCATGTAGCCTCGTGGGGGAGAGCATCGTCGACGAGCAGGGCAGATGGGACCGGTGGCAGCAGTTCGCTGGAGGAACCCTAGCGTTGCAGGCAGGGGATCGAGGCAGAGGGAAAGGGGAGAGGAGATGCGAGCGGGCAGGGGAGCGAACGCTTGCATGTTTGTTTTTACTTGGGGGTCGGGTGTGACGCGGGCCTGAGCAGTGGCATTTTCAGTGTAATATGGGCAAACAATATAGTCATTTCGCTATTCCCCTTCAATTTTAAGTGAGCTTCTACGGGAAGCACCCCCAAGCTTTTTCTCATTGTGAAGGAATGGGTGGTGGAAATAAGTTAAGCCCAAGCCCATAACTCAAAAACGAGTTCTTTAGAGCTTTTATGGCTTATTTTGACAATAAGCTCTCAAAAGGTGGAAAGGAACTGGCCCTTAACCTGCAATTCAATTGTGCGTGCAATGATGAATCACTCCTGTCTACTATAGTGTAGATTTAGGCATCATACATGGCATAACCTAATACATGTGAATTCATTATAGAATCTGAAATATGTAATGTTTATGCTAGTTCATACATTGCACATGATGTTTAAATGCCTCCTAAATCTGGTCAGTCAAGTGATGGTCTTTAAGCCTCCTTCTATGCTTGTTTTCTTGATATGTAATTCAGTGTTGTGCAAGATTTGCTCACATATGTGTTCAATTGCTTGTTTGTATCAGCCATCCATACTAGAACTGTTTGCTTTGATCACTTTCTATTCATGACCTAACTGAGCTTGTCAATGATTTAAACGCTAATGGCTTCTATAGAGGGGGCTGATGTCTACTACACAACTTGTTCTTGTAGACTCGTGTTGGGCCTCCAAGCGCAGAGGTTTAGGACAGTAGCAATTTTCCCTCAAGTGGATGACCTAAGGTTTACCAAATTGTGGGAGGCGTAGGATGAAGATGGTCTCTCTCAAACAACCCTGCAACCAAATAACAAAGAGTCTCTTGTGTCCCCAACACACCCAATACAATGGTAAATTGTATAGGTGCACTAGTTCGGTGAAGAGATGGTGATACAAGTGTAGTATGGATAGTAGATATAGGTTTTTGTAGTGCGAACAATAAAAACAGCAAGTTAGCAAGTAACAAAAGTGAGCATAAACGGTATTGCAATGCTTAGAAACAAGGCCTAGGGTTCATACTTTCACTAGTGCAATCTCTCATCAATGCTAACATAATTGGATCATATAATCATCCCTCAACGTGCGATAAAGAATCACTCCCAAGTTCCTATTAGCGGAGAACATAAGATAGAAATTGTTTGTAGGGTACGAAACCACCTCAAAGTTATCCTTTCCGATCGATCTATTGAGCTATTCCTATAAGTGTCACAAATAGCCCTAGAGTTCGTACTAAAATAACACCATATGATACACATCAATCAACTCTAATGTCACCTAGATACTCCAATGTCACCACAAGTATCCGTGAGTTGATTATACGATATGCATCAAACAACTTTATAATCATAATATTCAATCCACACAAAGAACTCCAAGGAGCACCCCAAAGTTTCTATCGGAGAAAAGATAATGAAAACGTGCATCAACCCCTATGCATAGATTACCCCAATGTCACCACGGGAGTCCGTTAGTTGAGTGCCAAAACATATATCAAGTGAATCAATATAATACCCCATTGTCACCACGGGTATTCATATGCAAGACATACATCAAGTGTTCTCAAATCTAAAATATTCAATCCAACAATAACGAAACCTCAAAGGGAAAAGATTCGATTCATCACAACAAGGATATAGAGGGAAGAAACACCATATGATCCAACTATATTAACAATGCTCACGATACATCAAGATCGTGCCAAATCAAGAACACGTGAGAGAGAGATAAAACACATAGCTACTGGTACAAACCCTCAGCCCCGAGGGTGAACTACTCCCTCCTCGTCATGGAGACCGCCGGGATGATGAAGATGGCCTCCGGCGATGCTTTCCCCCTCCGGCAAGGTGCCGGAAAAGGGCTATAGATGAGATCATGGAGGTACAGAGGCTTGCGGCGACGTAAAAACTCATCTAGGTTAACTTTCGGGGGTTTCTGAATATATATGATTTTTTAGCGTTGGAATCACGCAAAGAGGTGCCACAGGGGGCCCACGAGGCATCAGGGGGCGCCTGGGGGGGGGGGGGGGCAGGCGCGCCCAGGTGGCTCGTAGAGCCCCTTTGGCTCTTCTGCTGCTCCCCCGAAGCTTCCTGGCTCCGTTTCCTTCCAGAAAAAATCATCAAAAAGTTTCGCTGCATTTGGACTTCATTTGATATGGATTTTCAGGAAAACCAAAAACAAGCAGAAAACAACAACTGGCACTGGGCACTAGGTCAATATGTTAGTCCATAAAAATCATATAAATCCATATAAAAGTGCACCAAAATCATACAAAACTATAATAAACATGGCATGAATACTTCATAAATTATAGATACGTTGGAGACGTATCAGCATCCCCAAGCTTAATTCCTGCTCGTCCTCGAGTAGGTAAATGATAAAAGAAATAATTTATGAAGTGTCAATGCTAGTATAGTGCATAAGTTTGATCAATGATAATTTCAATCACTTTTCCTAGCATCATAACAGCAACTCTTTCTCATAAAACTCATCATGATAAAGTAGCAATCAATTCACATGTTATGGTTCAAACAATGCAATCTCTTGAAACTTAACAACCTATGTTCTTAGTCACCAAACAATTGCAATTCAACTTAATTTCAACAAAGTCTAAGTAAGAGCTCCACATACTAAATTATCATATAGTCTTCTATGATTGCTAGTACTCAAAGCATATTTTTAGAACAAATGGCATCCATCGAACACAGAGAAAGATAGGGGCTTAGTATTTCGCCTCCCAACTTATTTATCATAGAGATAATTGTCAACAATAATAACTCATGATCAAATATATTTGACTGGCCATATGTTCCTGGATCTTTCCCCACCACATGATGCTTGGCAACTAGAGAATAATTAAGGTTGAAATGAGAGTGAATACTTATTGACTCTTACATAAAAGTAAATACATAAAAGTAAAAGATAGGCCCTTCGCAGAGGGAAGCAGAGGTTGTCATGCGCTTTTTATTTTTGGATGCACAAGCCCTTAATGCAAAGGAACGTCACGTTATATTGCCCCTTGTGATAGCAACCTTTATTATGCAGTCCATCGCTTTTATTTCTTTACCATCACAAGTTCGTACAATGCTTATTTTCCCTTGCACATATTTAGGAGCAATTTTTATTGCTTTTTGCACCGATGACAACTTACTTGAAGGATCTTATTCAATCCATAGGTAGGTATGGTGGACACTCATGGCAAGAAACTGGGTTTAAGGGTTTTTGGATGCACAAGTAGTATCTCTACTTAGTACGAATTTTTAGCTAGCAAAAGATCCTAAGCAAGCACCACATGTTTGAGGATCCATAACAATATAACTTCTATGCAAATATACCCAAACATAACTCATTACGTTGTCTTCCTTGTCCAACTTCAACTAATTTGCTCAAGTTTGAAAATAATTAATGGGTATTCACAATCATAAAAGATGTCCAAGATAATATATTTATATGTGAAAGTTCTCTTCCTTATACTAATCATTCATGAATTGCTTGTATGACCAATATTGTGATTGTCAAGCTTCAATAGATTTCACTTTCTAAACCCAATGTGAAGCTACTACTAGGCATCATACAAGCATATGAAGCTCATATTATTTCAACTTCATGATATTCAATTTATTCAATAATTTACTCATAGGATATAAGTGAAGAACAAGAGTAAATGACAAACTACTCCAAAAGATATAAGTGAAGATCAAAGAGTAGTTTAGTAAATAAGTAGCTATGTGAAGACTCTCTCCAAATAAAGATTTCAGATCTTGATAATTTTATTCAAACAGCAAACAAAACAAAATAAAATGACATTCCAAGAATAGCACATCTCATGTGAAGAAGCAAAAACTTAGGCTCAACCAAGACTAACCGATAATTGTTGATGAAGAAATGTGGGATGCCTACCGGGGCATCCCCAAGCGTAGATGCTTGAGACTTCTTGGAATGTTATCTTGGGGTGCCTTGGGCATCCCCAAGCTTGAGCTCTTGTGTCTCCTTAATTCCTCTCATATCACGGTTTCTATAAATCTTAAAAACTTCATCCACACAAAACTCAACAAGAACTCGTGAGATAAGTTAGTATAAATCAA
This sequence comes from Elymus sibiricus, assembly GCA_039707655.1. Taxonomy (NCBI): domain Eukaryota; kingdom Viridiplantae; phylum Streptophyta; class Magnoliopsida; order Poales; family Poaceae; genus Elymus; species Elymus sibiricus. The sequence goes on along the minus strand of CM077674.1, from coordinate 199,857,923 downwards.
CTCAAAACCTCAACATTCTCTACTGTAGAAAATCAAAAAAATTATAATTAAACATTGCATACTAAATGTCTCTGCATATTTAATACTCCTATCCTCAAATAGAATCATTAATCAAGCAAACATATGCAAACAATGCAACTATAACAGCAATCTGCCAAAACAGAACAGTCTGTAAAGGGGGATTTAAAATTCATACTTCCCTAACTCCAAAAATTCTTAAAAATTACCACGTGATAGAGAACTCATGCATTCTTACTGTGTAAAAATTTCAGATTTTTATCATGTTCTGACTATTCAGGAATATTCTGGACATAACAGAAAACTTTCTGTTTTTAAACAGCAACACATGAACTTGCAAACTGGTCATGGTAAAGGCTATAATTGGCATTTTATTGAACTAAAAGATACAAAACTTGATTATTGATAACAGAAAGAAAATATCAATAAAATATAATGACGCTCCAAGCAAAACTCATATTATGTGACGAATAAAAATATAGCTCCGAGTGAGGTTACCAATAGTTTTGAAGACGAAAGAGGGGATGCCTTCCGGGGCATCCCCAAGCTTAGACGCTTGAGTCTTCCTTGAGTATTACCTTGGGGTGACTTGGGCATCCCCAAGCTTAGGGTATTTCCACTCCTTATTCTCCTCATATCGATATCTCACCCAAAACTTGAAAACTTCAATCACACAAAACTTAACGGAACTTGTGAGATAGGTTAGTATGATAAAAATAAATCATCCACTTAGGTACTGTCAATACAAGATTCATAATTGTTCTCAGATAATTCCTAATGTATTCTATCATTTCCACAATTTATATTACTCAATATAAGCTATGGAAACACTAAAACAAGCAAACTATGCACCGAAAACAGAATCTGTCAAAAACAGAACAGCGTGTAGTGATCGATTTAGAAACCATACTTCCGTACCTCCAAAAATTCTGAAAAATTAGGAAAACGTGGAAAATTTGTAACCCAATACTGTGTAAAAATTTCAGAATTTTATCACGCTCCAGTACAGAATACAAATTCCAGCACTGGACGCAAAAGTTTCTATTTTTGCACAGAATCAAATCAACAAGCATCCACACTATCCCAAAGGCTTTACTTGGCACATTATTGAAAGAAAACATATGAAACATGATTACTACAGTATCTTAATCATGTGGACACACAAAAACAGTAGGTATAAATATTGGCTTGTCTCCCAACAAGCGCTTTTCTTTAATGCCTTTTAGCTAGGCATGATGATTTCGATGATGCTCACATAGAAGTAAAGAATTGAAACATAACGGGAGCATCATGAATCATAAGTTCCTCTCTCATAATAATTTTCAGTAGCATCATGAATGGATTCATCAATATATCCATCACACAAAGCATTCTTGTCATGATACATAAGCATAGAATTGTTATTACTCTCCACACAAGCAATTTTCTTCTCATTCATAATAGTGGGAGTATCGTATGAAACTCGAATACTATAAATTGTTTCCACATTAAAAGAGTGATGTTCAGTAAAAGGATTTTTAAGATTATAACAAGTATTATAATAATAATCATCTCTACTTTTTATAACATAAGTATCATCACAATAATCATCATAAGTAGGAGGCATGCAATCATCATAATAAATTTTCTCATCAAAACTTGGGGGACTAAAAATATCATCTTCATCAAACATAGCATCCCCAAGCTTATGGCTTTGCATATCATTAGCATCATGGATATTCAAAGAATTCATACTAGCAACATTGCAATCATGCTCATCATTCAAATATTTTATGCCAAACATTTTATTGAATTCTTCTTCTATCAATTGAGCACAATTTTCCGATCCATCATTTTCAAGAAAGACACTATATAGATGAATAATATGAGGCAACCTCAATTCCATATTTTTTGTAGTTTTCTTTTATAAACCAAACTAGTGATAAAACAAGAAACTAAAATATTCGATTGCAAGATCTAAAGATATACCTTCAAGCACTCACCTCCCCGGGAACGGCGCCAGAAAAGAGCTTGATGTCTACTACACAACTTGTTCTTGTAGACTCGTGTTGGGCCTCCAAGCGCAGAGGTTTGTAGGACAGTAGCAATTTTCCCTCAAGTGGATGACCTAAGGTTATCAATCCGTGGGAGGCGTAGGATGAAGATGGTCTCTCTCAAACAACCCTGCAACCAAATAACAAAGAGTCTCTTGTGTCCCCAACACACCCAATACAATGGTAAATTGTATAGGTGCACTAGTTCGGCGAAGAGATGGTGATACAAGTGTAGTATGGATAGTAGATATAGGTTTTTGTAGTGCGAACAATAAAAACATCAAGGTAGCAAGTAACAAAAGTGAGCATAAACGGTATTGCAATGCTTAGTAACATCATTAGCCTCCCTATCATTACAAGGATCTTGAGTACATACTAGTCGAGATACTTCATAGGCGGCAAACAATGTTACATTACTTGTTCCATTATATAGAAGATACATCAGTTGATTCAAATGTAGCCAGGCCAAGGATGTTATTGAGAAGTGCATGTATGCATGCTGCCAACACAACAGTTCAATTGCTTGTTTGCTTCAGGCATAGTTAAATTGCTCTTTTCAATTGCTTTATTTGTCCTCAGTTAATGAGATGCCCAAATAATGCTGCCTGATGTAGGGTACTTGTATAACTATTAGTTGACATAATTAAATGCCTTACCATTTCATTACTCTGGTGAAGTGTCCCTGAAGCTTTAAAGTCCATTAACCAACTATTACTGCATGAGGCTCACAATCTAGTTTATACGAGGCTAATGATTGCATAGTTTTGCTTGCTGTAGCAGGTTTGTATGAATCCCTCTGCAGTTCATTATGCTCCCTAAGACTCTTTTGAAACATTGCACACAATGTTCTAGCTAGTTAATACAAGCTACACAATGGCTAACTGCTTGCTTACTTATACGCAAGATATATCTAATGTTCAGTAGCTGCGCGTGGTCTAAATTTGTAACCTGTTTCTGTTTTGGATTTGGCCCCAACATCATGCTCCTTTGGTGAACTAAGAGAGATTTCTATATGCGGGCTACACAGACTACCATCTTTATAATTTTTAAAATATCACATGCTTATGCTTCATGACGTGTACATTATTGTTAGTCCTGTTTTGCCATGTACAAAATAGTCTGTCTTGCTCGCTTCACTGTTGTAACTCTATTTTTGCCCTAGTCATGTGTACTTACAGAAACATTTCAGGATAAAGTGACATGAACACAAAGCGCTCATAGCAGTGCGGCATGGCTGTTACCAAATGATTATGGATTGGAATTAGAATGTGCTAATGTTCTAGAGCATTAACTAGAGGTGGCAAGACAGCGTGCATATGAGTCTCAAGATTTAATCAACATGTTGAGATTGGAGGTGCAGATGTCATATGCAACAGTCAAAAATGAAACAAGAGACTGAGGAAACCACAAAGAAAGTGGAGATTTTGCAGACTGAAATTTGTGCTATCTGAATCCGGCCAATCCTATTTTTTGAAGAGATTATAGTTCAAATGGTAAGTTGTGTTGATGCGCGTCCATGATGTATGAGCTGTATGTGCCTAGTGTATGTAATTTGCTGTTTGTTTACGCTTTATTATCAATGGTGGCGAACTATGATGCCCAGTGGATGTAATCTGCTGTAATTTCTTTATTGTATAGTGTTGGATTATTCTTCATTTCTATGCCTTAATCTCTTTACTGTATAGTCTAGGTTTTTTTGGTGGGCATTGAATAGATGTTACGCCCCAAAAATTTAACCATATTATTATTAAGTAAAAATTGGCCAGAAATAAAATTTTGAATTAAACTAGCTAGGTCTTTTATTAATTTCAAAGTATTTTCTGTTTCTGTTTTCCAAAATTCTTCCCTCCATATAGAAATTTTTGCAAAATATTGTGGACATTGGGAGTTTTCTAAAAAAAATTCATTTCTATTTTAAATAATAGTAGGAAATATTTTCATAATAAAATTTGCTTCAAAACAATTCTTTTAATAGCATTTTCAAATTGTGAAAGGCTTCTGTTGCACAACAACTATTTTAAATAATTCTTTAAAAATTCCAAAAAAATTATGAGGGGTCATGTGATGCCTATAAATCACTTTTAAACAAAAACCCATCCTGGTCTTTTGAAAATTTTGAGCACAACATCCTCTTTTTAATTCTGTTCCAATCTGGAGTTTTAACTACAACCTCAATTTTTTTTGCTCCAACAATTCTGAAATTTTTCCCACTTATAGTCCTTCCAACCAAACTCTTAAGTCCAGAAGATCAGCTCCAATTGCCTCATTTAAGATCACCAAATAAATCCTCCAAGTTTTTGTCCAGAACTGAATTTCAGTAAAACTTGCACTAGCAAGTTTTTCCTTGTGTCAAACCAACCACACCATCATCTTTAACATCTAAGGAGACACCAACCTGCCAAGTATCACATCCAAAAATGTTCCCTAACTAGCCCTAGCATTCTGTCAAACAGGTGATGTGCATGGCAGAATCTGACAACCTCCTAAGCCACCATGTGGAACTTGCTCCTTCTGCGAAAACAACTTGTCCAACATCCTTTTCATCCACGGTAGCACTATCCTACCAAAAATCATCTTGGTTCGACCACTGTAGCCCACCCTGGCATTTCGTCGAGCAGCTGGGGTGCGTGCGTAGAGCGCGGCCAGAGCGCCAAAACTGCAGGTGTCGGCACCGGCCCACGTGGCCTCTCTGCTGCTGCTCCCGCACGGCAGCCATCCCAGGTAGATTCACGGGCAAGCCACCACCCTCTCCGTCACTCTTCCCTGGCCGCTAGCGCCGGCCACCGCCGACCACTGCCGTCCAAATCACCGCCCGACGAGTCTTGTCCCGCCACGTCTCTGCCGAGCTACCTCGTCTTGATTGCCAACCACCCGAGTTCATCCACAGCACGCAGACCACTTCACCGGCCCCGCTGACCATCGCCACCACCCCCAACCACCCAAACGGCGCCATCAATGGCCGCCGCCGTCGTGTCTTCTTCGGGAAGCCACGGAACCGACCTCTTCCAGCTATAAGAAGACCTCCCGAGCTCACCTCGCTGCACACATCATTCCCTACCCCCTCTGTGAGCATCCTAGAGCAGCAAGCTGGCCAGAGATGGCCGTCTTTTTCACTCCCGACAACCACGGCTGCCGCCACTGTCGTGTTGATTCCGGCGAAACCACAGCTCCTTTCCCTCCAGTTCCTCCACCATTAACTCCCTCTCAACCCCACGGAACCAATCCTCTCTTCAATTTGGCTCGAGAACAGCCATGGGCAGAAGCCCCAATTCAGCTCTGCCACCGTGCTGTGGGAGACCTCACCGCCGGCGAGGTAGGGCTTTCCGCCGGCCGTGCCCTACCTCAGGAGGACCGCCCGGCCGTGCTAAGCACACCCATGTGCTCGGCCTCCCAAGAAGTGCCGCCGTTCACCGACGAGGTTCACCGGAGGCCACAGCCGGAGGAGGGAGAAGGCCAGGTTGAACTCAGTCAAACACGACAAGTGGGACCCACCCGTCAGCCACTCAAGCGGCGGGCCCCGCCGTTTAAGTGGAGGTGGCTTTCCGCGAATCTGTCTCCGCGTGGGGGATGCATATTCTCCGGAGTACGCCTTCGACGTCGGCCGATTTTCCGCGCGGCCGAGCGGCTGGGCCAGGCCCAGTGGCGACAGGAAGCTAAACAGCGCTCAGTGCGCAGCTCTGCTCCTTTCTTTTTCTTTTCCAGTATATTACAAATAAGTCTACAGAATTCATTTCTAAACCAAATTTGATGATTCAAATTTCTGCATACTCATAAAATCATGTTCTATTAATCCAGATAGGGTGAATTTTTTTCCTAAGCTTAGTTTCTGCTGAATCAATTAAATAGTTCAATTCTTTAATTATTCCAGCTTAGAAATCCTCTAGGAAAATCATCTGATCTCCAAATCATTTGATTCTTTTTTTGAAATTCATTATTCTTCCTCTAGTTTATTTTAGTATTTATTTCAAAATTTTCCAAACAACTTTTTGTTACTATTTTCAAATTAGGTGATATTTGCAATATTTTGAAAATAGGAAAATGGAGGGAAGATGAAAATTTTCAAAGTCTTGGAGTGCACCCAATATTTCTGCATGATCAAGGCAAGCATCTTGAACACTTGATATGGTGATTGCATGGTTAAATGTTTGCAAGAATAATTGAATCATGCATATGTTGAATTCAAATAAAATTTGCATGCATGTAGTGTTGGCATGTTTCCTCGTACCGTGCAACGTGTGCTTGTCATGCCTAACTTGCAGGAGCAGATATAAGAGAAATCCCGTTACCGGTAGAAGGGTGATCACGTTGGAGCGTGATCATGCCTTGTTGGTTATGCATGTTGGGACATTAAAGGGCGGTGGCCCTGTTTTGGTGTTACTGTTGAAAGAACACTTTATTGTGCTAACCACTGCAGGAAAACTTAAGCCTCCTGAGTTGACCGTAGATCGAGTCTTGTTCCGGTAACCTCCATACTTGATTCGTGCTGCCACACCTGCCACAGGTAGGGTATGGTTCTGTAAGTTGTTAACCCCTTTCCTGCACACACCGTACAAAGAGGCCATAGTGAAAGATACCATTGGCCCATGGTAGGCATGTCACTTGGTCAGGGGGCATGGGTGTATTCCGCTGGGCAGAGAGGGGTAGCGCCCCTAATCTTTGCGCACGTTATATATGAGATTGTGATCCCATGCTATTCGAGATTGTAGTCTCCCCGTCTTAGAGTTTATCTTGAACAATGCCTTGGGTGATTCCTGGCATCAGGAAAGTTAATCTGGTGTGTGCGGGTCAGGTGTGTTTTCAACCCAAAGGCCGTAATGGGAATTAGTCAGCATCTCGGTGCTGGCTAAAGAAATCCTTTACATGTGGGTAAAGAGTACACCCTCTGCAGAGTTATATCTATTCGAATAGCCGTGTTCGCGGTTAAGGACTACAGTCTAGGTTGGTCAAGTGTTGGTCTTAGAGTCGGTCTTCGGAGGAAATAATTAAATTAAGCATAAATTATTTTTGCAGGATAATTATTGTCACTACTGATGTTATCATGAATATTATTGTCATCGTAAATATTATTGTGGACTAACCTAGTTCTCTTATATGAATTTTCTGCGTGTCACTTGGGCTGGCTAGACTACCCGGGCACTCAGTTTATTTTCTTTTTGAATATCTCTTGGGATGGCTGGACTGCCCGAGATATTCATTTTTGTTTTCTGAGTACCTCATGGGATGGCTAGACTACCTGGGATACTCATTTATTTTCAAGACCTCTCGTGGCGTCGATTTTAGACACCCATTTGGCATTTCTTTTCAAGACCTCTCGAGGTGTAGCTTTTAGACACCCGTTTGGCATTTCTTTTCAAGACCTCTCGAGGCGTCGCTTTTAGACACCCGTTTGGCATTTCTTTTCAAGACATCTCGAGGCGTCGCTTTTAGACACCCGTTTGGCATTTCTTTTCAAGACCTCTCGAGGCGTCGCTTTTAGACACCCGTTTGGCATTTCTTTTGGATTCTCGGGCGGTCTTGTCTCGCCCGATTCTCCACTTTTATATTTTCTTTTGGATTCACGGGTGGTCATGTCTCGCCCGATTCTCCACTTTTATATTTTATTTTGGATTCTCGGGCGATCCTGTCTCGCCCGATTCTCCACTTTTATATTTTCTTTTGGATTCTCGGGCGGTCCTGTCTCGCCCGATTCTCCATTAACTTTCTTTTTTTGTCACTAACATTTCATATTTATTCTCCAGCACCGTATTAATACTCATCATGCCATGCTTTAATTTCGTTCAGCATATTCATATAATTTAACCCATCATGAACATATGCATTCGGAATATCTTTTGTTCATCATATTTGCGAGTACATTCGAACGTACTCACTGGCTTGTCCTTGGCTATTTAATTGGCCAGGTCAGGATTCGACAAGGAGTATTACCACGATGTCCATGCGGAGCCTAGGATAGCAGCCACGCGGGGTAGAAATTATCCGGGTCAGCTGTTCCTGTGGGAATGGAGCCCCATTGACATCGGAGAACCACGAGTTACTTCCGTCACCCGTCACTAGAAATCATTGTTGTATCATTGTACCTTTATGGTCTTGTATCCAATTCTTGTAATTGCTTGGTAATCTATATCAAGGACGTGTCAAATGATCTTGGGGCTGGTGATGACATGAGGGGTTAATTCTGGGATTTTATGTCCCGGAAATCCGACCCCGACAGCCTTGGTATGAGAGCCAGGCTGACCACTGGCTAATCCTATCTTACCCTGGTCATTATCCTTAGGTTTCCACACCGTCCAAATCTTTTCTGTCCGTAGCTATGCCCATCTCATCCGATAAGTCTGCACAGTAGCCAGCCGACACCTTTTGGCAGTCGGTGCCCAACCTATCAGTCCTACCCATAGGCTGTGTGCCTATGGCCGGCACCTGAGTTGTCCCATCCACAAGCGTGCGATGGAAGACTCTGCTGGCTTATAAAGGAAGCCTTGCCCCAACACAGCACATCACAACCTCACTCTCAGTTCGATATCCAACCACCAAGATGCCTGGCCCCATCGTTCACAACGAGACCACCGCAGCCAAGCTTGGAGGCTTTGTAGCCATCCTCGCCAATCTCACCCGTCGTGCTTTCGGCATCGAAGAGCCGCCTGAGTATGTTGTGTACCAGGAGCACACGAGTGATGCCATCCATCACTTCTAGGCCACGGTGCACATCTACGGGAGGGGCACCACACCCGAACGCCCCTACCGGTTCACCGGGAGGACGACCTCCGACGAGCCCCAAGCCATCCAACTTGCAGCCCGAGAGGCTGTAGTTCAATTCCGGCATCTGTCGCTGAGAGTTAACATCCACCCCTTCTACTACTACCCTAGCCATGAAGGCTATGGTAGCCTGACCCAGGTCGCCAACGGGGACCATGAGACGGATCCTGCCTTGGTGCATCTGGTGCGCTACCTGAGAGCGCAAGAGGCACTATTCGATCAGGTCACCCTTGACCTGATTGCGACCCGCGGGACGCTCGCTCTCCTGACCCCAGTGAGAAGTGAAGCTGCATCCACCACCGACACCCCGATAGTGCTGCTTGGGAGGCCAGTTGAGCCCCCAAGATCCGCCCCGGTTATCTTCTCGGGCAATCCGTTCGCTCTCCCAGGGGAACTCCGTCGTCTCTTGGAGACCTACTCCAACGGGACGGTGACCTCGACACCCCGCGAAGGGCATCACCGCTACCCCAGCCCTATAGCACCCCATCCGACCCCGGCCAACTCCAACACCGAAGCGCATGGAGAGGCCTCGACATCCACAAGACACGCCCGACTAGACATCAATGAGGTGGACCGAGTCCACCAGAATTGTTGTCGAGCCTTAGTGGCCCGGTTTCCCTGTATTTTCGTAGTAGCAGTTGTATGGCGGGGTAAGTTTGTAAACCACTTGTGTGCCAATGGTAGTATGTGTGCTCTGGCATAAATTGTTGACGTGTGGTGGCTGAGTAAATTCTGGACGTGACTGTCGAACCCCCCCTAACCGACACACACAGTAATATGTCACTTTCCTTTTGGGAAGTGAAGTCTGAGATTTTGACTCAAACAACCCTATGATGGAGCCAATACACAAGTCGTACTGGCGCTGCCTCATGTTTCCTAACCCAGGCACTCTATAAGAGGCCACTTCCATATCCAACACCAGCAACCATCAACCTTGAGCACTGCTTTTCCCATTCATTCCTCCATGTCGCACCCCGGAGTCTACCTGAGAACCCCCGATGCAAGCCCTGGTAGTTTTGTTAAGATTTTGTGGGATTTCACCCGCAATACCCTTGGTTCCATCCACCCATCCCCAGTATGAGTTGTACAAGATGAGGGTCACCTCTGATTGCTCGAAATACTGGGCAGTTGTGCACATCCCACCAGCGGATTTAAACCAAGGCCCTCCATACGTTGTCTTCATCGGGAGATCCATGCCAAACCTCAGGCATGGCCATCGAGGCTGCTGCTTACGAAGCAGTTACCCATCTTTGATTTGCGGTACCCTATGCCAGCCAAAGGGAATACTGCTATTTCCCGAGCCGCGCAACTTTTGGAGCAGAAGCTACGTTTCGATGTGAACGTATAGAAAGCGATCTAGCTCTGGTTTATCTCATAAAGTATGTGATGGCCCAGGAGCATTTCACTCAGCAACTAATGGAGTATCTCCATTATCTTGCTATTCTGAATCCCCGGATCACCATTGGCGGACCACCTCTGCCAACTCAGGAGGGACGCGTTCTTCATCTGCTTCCTCCACTTCCTCCACTTCCTCCGGAAGAAGAAGAATGTGTTCCAGCACCAGGAACCCTTCCACAAGAGCCCGTAGATCTTACCTTCAAACCGTAGACAGTTATGAGCATGGTTGCTGCTGCATCCAGCACTTATTTTCGTGATGTAATTTTTGTGATGTATTTTAGGGCATATGTCATAAGTACATTGCCATGATTGCATTCTGCATATGGTTGTTTCTTGTGTTATGCATTTAATTCTTCCGTCCTTAACAAATCTCGAGGACGAGATTTTCTTGAGGGGGGTAGAGTTTGTAACGCCCCAAAAATTTAACCATATTTTTATTAAGTAAAAATTGGCCAGAAATAAAATTTTGAATTAAACTAGGTCTTTTATTAATTTCAAAGTATTTTCTGTTTCTGTTTTCCAAAATTCTTCCCTCCATATAGAAATTTTTGCAAAATATTGTGGACTTTGGGAGTTTTCTTAAAAAAAATCATTTATATTTTAACTAATAGTAGGAAATATTTTCATAATAAAATTTGCCTCAAAACAATTCTTTTAATAGCATTTTCAAATTGTGAAAGGCTTCTGTTGCACTACAACTATTTTAAATAATTCTTTAAAAATTCCACAAAAATTATGAGGGGTCATCTGATGCCTATAAATCACTTTTAAAGAAAAACCCATCCTGGTCTTTTGAAAATTTTGAGCACAACATCCTCTTTTTAATTCTGTTCCAATCTGGAGTTTTAACTACAGCCTCAATTTTTCTTGCTCCAACAATTTTGAAATTTTTCCCACTTATAGTCCTTCCAACCAAACTCTTAAGTCCAGAAGATCAGCTCCAATTGCCTCATTTAAGATCACCAAATAAATCCTCAACGTTTTTGTCCAGAACTGAATTTCAGTAAAACTTGCACTAGCAAGTTTTTCCTTGTGTCAAACCAACCACACCATCATCTTTAACATCTAAGGAGACACCAACCTGCCAAGTATAACATCCAAAAATGTTCCGTAACTAGCCCTAGCATCCTGTCAAACAGGTGATGTGCATGGCAGAATCTGACAACCTCCTAAGCCACCATGTGGAACTTGCTCCTTCTGCTAAAACAACTTGTCCAACATCCTTTTCATCCACGGTAGCACTATCCTGCCAAAAATCATCTTGGTTGGACCACTGTAGCCCACCCTGGCAATTCGTCGAGCTGCTGGTGTGTGTGCGCAGAGCGGAGCCAGAGCGCCAAAACTGCAAGCGTCGGCACCGGCCCGCGTGGCCTCTCTGCTGCTGCTCCCGCACGCTAGCCTTCCCAGGTAGATTCATGGGCAAGCCACCGCCCTCGCCGACACTCTCCCCTGGCCGCTAGCGCCGGCCACCGCCGACCACCGCTGTCCAAATCGCCGCCCGACGAGTCTTGTCCCGCCACGTCTCTGGCGAGCCGCCTCGCCTTGATTGCCAACCGCCTGAGTTCATCCACAGCACGCAGACCACCTCACCGGCCTCGCTGACCATCGCCACCGCCCCCAACCACCCAAACGGCACCATCAATGGCCGCTGCCGTCGTGTCTTCTTCGGGAAGCCACGGAACCGACCTCTTCCAGCTATAAGAAGACCTCCCGAGCTCACCTCGCTGCACACATCATTCCCTACCCCCTTTGTGAGCATCCTAGAGCAGCAAGCTGGCCGGAGATGGTCGTCTTCTTCACTCCTGACAACCACGGCCGCCGCCACTGTCGTGTTGATTACGGCGAAACCACAGCTCCTTTCCCTCCAGTTCCTCCACCACTAACTCCCTCTCAACCTCACGGAACCGATCCTCTCTTCAATTTGGCTCGAGAACAGCCGTGGGCGGAAGCCCCAATTCGGCTCCGCCGCCGTGCTGCGGGAGACCTCGCCGCCGGCGAGGTAGGGCTTTTCGCCGGCCGTGCCCTACCTCAGGAGGACCGCCCGGCCCTGCTGAGCACGCCCATGTGCTCGGCCTCCCAAGAAGTGCCGCCGTTCACTGGCGAGGTTCGCTGCAGGCCACGGCCAGAGGAGGGAGAAGGCCAGGTTGACCTCAATCAAACCCGACAGGCGGGACCCGCCCTTCAGCCACTCAAGCCGCGGGCCCCGCCGTTTAAGTGGAGGCGGCTTTCCCCGAATCTGTCTCCGCGCGGGGGACGCGTATTCTCTGGAGTACGCCTTTGCCATCGGCCGATTTTCCGCGCCGCCGAGCGGCTGGGCCAGGCCCAGTGGCGACAGGAAGCTAAACATCGCTCAGGGCGCAGCTCTGCTCCTTTCTTTTTCTTTTCCAGTATATTTCAAATAATTCTACAGAATTCATTTCTAAACCATATTTGATGATTCAAATTTCTGCATACTCATAAAATCATGTTCTATTAATCCAGATAGGGTGAATTTTTTCCTAAGCATAGTTTCTGCTGAATCAATTAAATAGTCCAATTCTTTAATTATTCCAGCTTAGAAATCCTCTAGGAAAATCATCTGATCTCCAAATCATTTGATTCTTTTTTTTGAAATTCATTATTCTTCCTCTAGTTTATTTTAGTATTTATTTCAAAATTTTCCAAACAACTTTTTGTTACTATTTTCAAATTAGGTGATATTTGCAATATTTTGAAAATAGGAAAATGGAGGGAAGATGAAAATTTTCAAAGTCTTGGAGTGCACCCAATATTTCTGCATGATCAAGGCAAGCATCTTGAACACTTGATATGGTGATTGCATGGTTAAATGTTTGCAAGAATAATTGAATCATGCATATGTTGAATTCAAATAAAATTTGCATGCATGTAGTGTTGGCATGTTTCCTCGTACCGTGCAACGTGTGCTTGTCATGACTAACTTGCAGGAGCAGATATAAGAGAAATCCCGTTACCGGCAGAAGGGTGATCACGTCGGAGCGTGATCATGCCTTGTTGGTTATGCACGTTGGGACATGCAAGGGCGGTGGCCCTGTTTTGGTGTTACTGTTGAAAGAACACTTTATTGTGCTAACCACTGCAGGAAAACTTAAGCCTCCTGAGTTGACCGTAGATCGAATCTTGTTCCGGTAACCCCCATACTTGATCCATGCTGCCACTTGTCCCTGCCACAGGTAGGGTATGGTTCAGTAAGTTGTTAACCCCTTTCCTGCACACACCGTTCAGAGAGGCCATAGTGAAAGATACCATTGGCCCATGGTAGGCATGTCACTTGGTTAGGGGGCATGGGTGTATTCGGCTGGGCCGAGAGGGGTAGCGCCCTTGATCTTTGCGCACGTTATATATGAGACTGTGATCCCATGCTATTCGAGATTGTAGTCTCCCCGTCTTAGAGTTTATCTTGAACAATGCCTTGGGTGATTCCTGGCATCAGGAAAGTTAATCTGGTGTGTGCAGGTCAGGTGTGTTTTCAACCCAAAGGCCGTAATGGGAATTAGTCAGCGTCTCGGTGCTGGCTAAAGAAATCCTTTACATGTGGGTAAAGAGTACACCCTCTGCAGAGTTATATCTATTCAAATAGCCGTGTCCGCGGTTAAGGACTACAGTCTGGGTTGGTCAAGTGGCGGTCTTAGAGTCGGTCTTCGGAGGAAATAATTAAATTGAGCACAAATTATTTTTGCAGGATAATTATTGTCACTACTGATGTTATCATGAATATTATTGTCATCGTAAATATTATTGTGGACTAACCCATTTCTCTTATATGAATTTTCTGAGTGTCACTTGGGCTGGCTAGACTACCCGGGCACTCAGTTTTATTTTCTTTTTGAATATCTCTTGGGATGGCTGGACTAGCCAAGATATTCATTTTTCTTATCTGAGTACCTCATGGGATGGCTAGACTACCCGGGATACTCATTTATTTTCAAGACCTCTCGTGGCGTCGCTTTTAGACACCCGTTTGGCATTTCTTTTCAAGACCTCTCGAGGCGTCGCTTTTACACACTTGTTTTGCATTTCTTTTCAAGACCTCTCGAGGCGTCGCTTTTAGACACCCGTTTGGCATTTCTTTTCAAGACCTCTCGAGGCGTCGCTTTTAGACACCCGTTTGGCATTTCTTTTCAAGACCTCTCGAGGCGTCGCTTTTAGACACCCGTTTGGCATTTCTTTTGGATTCTCGGGCGGTCCTGTCTCACCTGATTCTCCAATTTTATATTTTCTTTTGGATTCTCGGGCGGTCCTGTCTCGCCCGATTCTCCACTTTTATATTTTCTTTTGGATTCTCGGGCGGTCCTGACTCGCCCGATTCTCCACTTTTATATTTTCTTTTGGATTCTCGGTGGTCCTGTCTCGCCCGATTCTCCATTAACTTTCTTTGTTTGTCACTAACATTTCATATTTATTCTTCAGCATCGTATTAATATTCATCATGCCATGCTTTAATTTCGTTCAGCATATGCATATAATTTAACCCATCATGAGCATATGCATTCGGTATATCTTTTGTTCATCATGTTTGCGAGTACATTCCAACGTACTCATTGGCTTGTCCCTGGCTATTTAATTGGCCAGGTCAGGATTTGACAAGGAGTATTACCACGACATCCATGCGGAGCCTAGGATAGCAGCCACGCGGGATAGGAATTATCCGGGTCAGCTGTTCCTGTGGGAATGGAGCCCCATTGGCATCGGAGAACCACGAGTTACTTCCGTCACCCGTCACTAGAAATCATTGTTGTATCATTGTACCTTTATGGTCTTATATCCAATTCTTGTAATTGCTTGGTAATCTGTATCAAGGACGTGTCCACCAGTAAAAATGATCTTGGAGCTGGTGATGACACGAGGGGTTAATTCTGGGATTTTATGTCCCGGAAATCCGGCCCCGACAATAGAGTAGGATAATTCTTTTTTATTGTATATGCTATCGTTGAAACGGGGTCCAATAGGTCAAAACATTACCTGGACGCCATCTGAACAGAACAAAAATGGGTAGTCAAAGCTGGCCGTAATTGGGTTGGTCAACTAATAATAAGTGGATCCTAATCTACGTGGGCCCCTAATGGCTCGGATGGTCCAATCTACGAGGCCCGTTACAATCATGGGCCGTCACATGGCAGAAATGGATTTCGGGTTCGAATGTGGGCCCATCCTAACAAGGGCTCTTACCAGGCCATTAACAGGCCGAAAGCTCGATAGGGCCGCAATAATGGAAATGAGCCCATGCGCCACTAGCAGGCCTAAATAAACGTCAGTTAAGTCTTGGCCCATTTCCATGTCGGGCCGTTAACAGGCCAAAATCCTATCGGGCCAAAAGCTGGCCTATGTACAACATGGGCCATTAACAGGACGAAAGTCAGGTCGGGCTAGAATTGTGCCATGGAGAACATGGGCCGCTAATGGACCCAAAGTCAGGTCGGACTGTAAATGGCCCAACTGTGGTGCGGGCCATTAACAGGCCGAAAGACACACCGGTCATGAAATTGGTCCAATTACAGAATGGGCCGATAAAAGGCCGAAAGTCCTACCGCCTGGATATTGGCCCATCTCTAGAATGGGCTGCTAACATGCCGAAAGAAGCTCGGGCCGCAATTGAGCCCAAAGACATAGCGGGCTATTAACGGGCTAGAAATGACGATGGGCCACAATGGTCTCTAATCTTTAACGGGCCTTTGATAGGTCGAATTGGCAGAACTCGTATGGGTCATGGTTGTAAATGGGCCAGACGCAAGTAGGCCGTAAATGGGCCGGCCCGCTTATTTTGACTGGGCTGGCCCTTTTAACCTAAATGGGCCACTGCTGGGCCATTCCACGTGTCGACGTTTCATTGGCGACTCCTGCCCATTGGACGGTTGACATCCGTCGCCACGCCGAGCTGATACGTGGATCCTCTAGCGAATGAGATATTTACACATGGAAAATTGCCATTGGTCCTGGCTGTTAACGGGTTATCGTATCCAAAACCGGACCCGATAGCTTAACGGCGACCTATTATGGTGGAAGTCACGTGTCGGTTACCCTTGACGAAAACACTTCCATGACGCGGCTTTTATCGTCATGGAAGTGGACACTTCCGTGATGATAATTTTAGTATTGTCATCCAACACTTCTACGACAGCACAGGTATGACTATCTTGATTTTGTCATAAAATCATCACGGATGTACATGCATGATAGAAAACGTGACCTACTATGACAAACATGTATCATCACAGAAGTGTTTTTTTGTAGTGTCCCCCTCCACCATACTAACACAAACGATGGCTAGCCAAATCCATGGGTGCCTGCCAACTTTCAAATTTCCAGGGGGGTAGTTTCATAAATAATTAAGGATTGGGCATCCTTATTACCAGCCTCCCTCAAATTTGATGAGTGAATAAACTCTCGTCGGTGAGTAAAACACACTTAGCATGGAAGATATTGACTACCCCATCGCTCCATGAGCGGTACGGGCACACAAAACAGATGTTCATTTGAAGGTCTTAGATATGGCACATGCAAATTTATTTGGAACGATAGGGTAATACCGTATATAGGTAGGTATGGTGGACAATCATGGAAGAAACTTGGCTCAAGGATTTTCAATGCACAAGTAGTATTCCCGCTTAGTACATAAATTTTTGACTAGGAAAGATTATAAACAAGCACCACATGTTGGAGGATCTATAACAATATAACTTCTATGCAAATATACCCAAACATAACTCATTACGTTGTCTTCCTTGTCCAACTTCAACTTATTTGATCAATTTTGAAAATAATTAATGGGTATTCACAATCATAAAAGATGTCCAAGATAATATATTTGTATCTGAAATTTCTCTTCCTTATACTAATCTTTCATGAATTGCTTGTATGACCAATATTGTGATTGTTAAACTTCAATAGATTTTAATTTCTAAACCCAATGTGAAACTATTACTAAGCATATGGAACATGTATAATTTCATATTTATAATATTCAATTCATTCAACAATTTACTCTTAGGATATAAGTGAACCACAAGAGTGTAATGCCCAATATGAAGCTCTATCCCGATCACGTGGTGAAGTCGTGATTGGGGCAGAACCTCATTTTGCACGCATAGCAAGGTGGTTCTCATAAACATACAATACTAAAAAGATGATAGTACCAGATAAAGGCTTACACTCGCCACATGCTACAACATTAAATATATATATCATCATGCATACAGTCATCCAAATGAAAGCAGAGTCCGACTCGGACGAAATCAAACGATAAAATCACCACCCTGCTATTATCCCCGGATCGACCAACTAGGGCCCACTACGGATCATCTGGCATCGTGACGTACATTCGCCCGCGTTCATCGTCATATTCTAAATGGAGCAACTCGGGCTCACCTGTATCCGACTCAAGCGTACCTGCATCTGGTGTTTATAGTAACTGTGAGCCACATGGACTCAGCAATCTCATCACCCAAGGTAACAATACTATTTAAGCTTATAGGAATGGAAGGGGTATATGTGGTGAGGTTGCAGCAAGCACTAAGCATGTATTTCATTGGTTAACTTACGAATACAATAATAAGATGAGTATTCTACGCATAATGGTCGCAAATTTAATATGATCAAGAAGTGATCCTGAACACCTACTTACGGTTCAAACATAACCCCACCATGTTCTCTTCCCTAACTCCCTCGAAAAGATACAATCATGGTTACGTACACGGTTGATGTATTTTAATTAGAATCAGTGTCAAGTTCTCTACAACCGGAGGTTATAAATATCCAAGTCGCCACATAACTGCGGGCACGGCTTTCCGAAAGATTTAACCCTGCAGGGGTGCTCCAACTTAGTCCATCACAAACTCTCACAAGCAGTGGTGGGATGAGCTCAACCTCAAGAAAACCCGATCAACCTTGAGTCAGCCCGAAGTATCCCCGGAATCCCGGTGCACAAGACATTTCGACAATGGTAAAACAAAACCAGCAAGACCTCCCGACGTGTCGACGCCCCGATAGGAGCCGCGCGTATCTCGTTCTCGGGACACGATCGGATGGGACAAGCTACGAGTAAAACCATAACCTTGAGTTTCCTCATGGTGGCCTCGCAGGTTGCCCAGTTCGGACCAACACTCATGAGGAGCACTGGCCCGGGGTTGTTGATTAAGAATCCTCGGGTTAATTACTCCCTATGCAGTTTTAGTTGTTATCAGGCAAATGTTAACACCAAGTTGGGCCTTGCTAGAAGTGTTTTATTCAAAGCAAACTATCAAGAGGGGCCCATAAACCCTGAGCATGTTAGGAACGCTAATCAAGGATCATAACACCAGTATTACGGAAACTAAGGCGGCATGAGTGC
Source organism: Elymus sibiricus (assembly GCA_039707655.1). Lineage (NCBI taxonomy): Eukaryota > Viridiplantae > Streptophyta > Magnoliopsida > Poales > Poaceae > Elymus > Elymus sibiricus. The sequence continues at coordinate 199,839,377 of CM077674.1, read as the reverse complement.
AACAAAACACTAGGCAAAAGGCCGAGCCTTCCACACACAACCAAGTATATAGATGCATTAATTAAAATAAGAGATATTGTGATATCCCAACATATCCATGTCCCAACATGGAACAACCTGCACTACACCTACAACTAAAACGCTATAAGAGGGGCTGAGCAAAGCGGTAACATAGCCAAACAACGGTTTGCTGGGTAGGGTGGTTAGAGGCTGTATCATGGCATATGGGAGGCTGACATATATGTGGTAAGAAGTGTGACATAGCGATAGCAATGAGACAACTAGCATGCAAATATAGTAGAGTTATCTAGGGTAATGATCATCTTGCCTGAAGTCTCTTCGGCGGGATAGTAACTCTGCTCCTCGAACACGTTCTCAATAGGATCATCAAACTCGGACTCATCTCCCGGTACTACCCACAAGAAAGAAACAAGCATCCGATAAATAAACAATCATGGAAAAATGCAACCATAAGATGATGCATGTCAAGTTTCATGTAAAGTAACATGGCATCTTACTCTAGTCAATTTAAATGAAGCCTTGATCCATGTGAAGCATGGATCAAGCAACACTTCATATGCAATTTTGTTGGTTTTAGCATTTTGGACAGAACATCAAGATTAAATATTTTAGCATGCATTATGACAGCAAAAACATATTCTACACAAGAAATTGATGCAAAAGCATATAAAGATCATATCAAACGGAGTTACGGTTCTCTCGGAACGCTCACGACAAGGTACGGGAAGGTTTCGGTGATAAACAGGAAGGGCAAGATGATAGGGGCAAGATCTTGGCATTCCAAGCATGTCACTGGAAAGAATAGGAAATTTGAGACGAAATGGATATAAAGATCATCGAAAACGGATGCACGGATCTCAAACGGTGAGCAAAACAAATATGCAATGCAATCTGCCAACAAGAGCAACATGACACTTTGCAAGCAACATTACAGCAAGCTACAGGAACATAATGTGCACAAAATAGATATGTAGCTACAGCAGACATGGCAATGTTCAAAATGTTCTATTGTCACAAATTCATAGGATGCATGGTTTAGTCACAATTGAGCTCACAAGATGCAACTTATTGTTGACAGCAAACTGATACAATGACTAGGCATGTTTAGAGCAAAGTTAAGACATGCTATAGGAGTTTTACATGGCATCAAAAGGCATGGCATGAAAGTACTGGTAACATAGAACAAATCATGTTTACTGATCATGCTCAAAATATCTATGGATTAGTGGGAACCATCAAGGCAATATGGCAAGTTTTATCACAGACAGTTTTTGACTGGTGAATTCAACTTCAAAAACAGCAACATTAACTAGGCATCTTTACAAGCTTGTGGCACTCTTATCATGGCATATCATGGCATGAAATAAATACTAGCAGCAATATGACATGAAAATGCTCCAAACTCATGTTGAAAGTATATCCATATGACACTTGCATTAAATCACACAAAAATGACAAAATGACAACTTATGCTAAAATGACATGCACACAAACTTGCTCAAATGAAAAAATTAATACCACAGATGGATTAGTTAGATTTTTCTACCCCATTTTGATATATAACATGCATATGTTGCTCTAGAGAAAATGCACACAAAAGAATAAAATAAGAAGCTACCTAAAATGGAAACCTAGGAATATGCCAGATCTGGCATATGCCGAAAATGGAAAACTCGGGAAAAAACATAAGAGAACAGAAAGGAGGAGGGGATGGGATCGAACACAGGACCTCCCTGGTAGTGTCGGGGCTCGAAGACCAGTTGGGCTAGGGGGTTTGGTTGGACAGAGAAGGGCTCAGACCCTTTTAAACTAGCCTCGGACGGGGATTGGATCTATTCTCCATCGACAGAGAAGATGCCGATGACGCCGGCGAGCAGCGGTGGCATGGCGAGGCTCAAGAGGCAACAGTGGGCGTGCGGAAAGGGTTTACCGCGTGGCTGCACGGGCGCGGAGGCGAGGAGATGCATGGGCGCTCGAGCATCGAGCTCTTACTCGGCTCAGGTTTCTGTACGCGGCGGCGAGCGTGCGAGGCAAGGCAGGGCAGCGCGCATGCAAGGGTGTAGCAAGGCGTGGTGTGCGTGTAGGGGCGCGGCGAGCGACGCAAGATCCGATCAACAACACACAAAACAAAAAAAAACGCTGCTTGTCGGTGCACCGAGAGCACGATGTTGACCTGGGCATAGCGACGACTACATGACACAATTGACGACGGGAGAGGGCTAGGAGGTGCGGTTTCTCACCTAGTGTCCACTGGACATGAAGGTGTGGCCGGATAAGCGTTGGAGACGGCGCGGAGACGCGCGGAACTTGCCGATCTTCGGGTCCGGGAAGAAGAGAAGAAAACGTGGCCAAGGGAGTCGATCCAGAGGCCGTGTGACCACATCCGTGGGTGCGGGAAGGCGTGTGCGTCGCCGTGGTCGTTCCCGCATCGGAGGATGTAGGAGGGAGGCATCGAAGATGCCTAGCCCGAGGTCGAGCTCGTGCTCGCTCGGGCCACGGTGGCCATGGCGACGGCGTGCGCGTGGCTACCTTACCTGGCGGCAGAGAGGGCAGGAGAGGGACTGAATGGATTCTAGGGCACCGGACGACCATCAAATCGACCGGGGCATCGACGTGGATCCTGTAGATGAGCTACCGTACAGAGGTCAGGGATGACCCTGTGCTGGAGGACTGGTGGGCTGCGCTGGGAGGCTACTGCTGGGCTAGCTAGGGGAAGGGAGGCCCAGGTGGCTGCGCTGGGAACGCCCTTTCCCTCCTCTTTAATTCTTTAGACAGAAATAAAGATCAGAAATGCACAGAGAGGTGGAAGAGGGGTGAGAGAGATATAAAAATATCCCTGGACTCCTGGAAATATGTAGTATTTGAATAAAATGATCTGGCAATTTTTAGAGATAGAAAAATAAACCAAGTTTGAATGAAATTCAAACTTGATGTAGTTTTGAAAACAACCAAATCACATCCAAAATAGCTGAAACTTGGCAGAGAGGTAAATGGCATGGTGTAGGATTTATAGGGAAATAGTGGACATTAATCTGGGACAGAAATAAAGACCACATGAATTACTTGAAAAGAAGAAGAAGAAGAAGAAGAAGAAGTTGATGGTGGAGGTGGTATGCATGGGTGACCCTCATGGCCTAGAGAGGAAGATGTCAAGGTAGGATGGTGCTCACACACAACCATATGGGACAAGCACTCAACATGAAGATGCAACATATGAACATGAAGAAAAACAATTCACAAGGTGATCATGATGAAATGCAACAAAAAGAAAAGGCATAAGCAAACCATGATGATGATGCAACAAATTATTATAATCAACATGACCAAATCCATACAAGACACAAGGTTGAGGTTACAAAATAGGAAGGATCACACTTGGGGTGTTACAAAGAGTGAATGACAAACTACTCCAAAAGATATAAGTGAAGAACAAAGAGTAGGTAATCAATTAAGTAGCTATGTAAAGACTCTCTCCAAATCAAAATTTCAGATCCAAGGATTGTACCAAACAGCAAACGAAACAAAAATTAAAGGACACTCCAAGAATAGCACATATCATGTGAACAAATAAAAACTTAGGCTCAACCAAGACTAACCGATAGTTGTTGATGAAGAGAGGTGGGATGCCTACCGGGGCATCCCCAAGCTTAGATGCTTGAGACTTCTTGGAATATTAACTTGGGGAGCCTTGGGCATCCCGAAGCTTGAGCTCTCGTGCCTCCTTAATCCCTCTCATATCACAGGTTTTCCTAAGTCTTAAAAACTTCATCCACACAAAACATAACAAGAACTCGTGAAATAAGTTAGTATAAATAAATTCAAAACCTTAACATTCCCTACTATAGCAAATTACTAAAATTATATTTAAACATGGCATACTAAATGTCTCTTCATATTTCATACTCCTATTCATTAATAGAAACATTAAACAAGCAAACATATGCAAACGATGCAAATATAATAGTAATATGTTTAAACAGAACAATCTATAAAGGATGAATAAAAATTCATACTTATTTAACTCCAAAAATTCTGAAAAATTACCACGTGACAGAGAACTCATACATGCTTACTGTGTAAAAATTTCAAGATTTAATCATGTTCTGCCTATTCAGGAATATCCAGGGCATAACAGAAAACTTTCTATTTTCAAACAACAACTCATAAACTTGCAAACTGAGCATGGTAAAGGCTATACTTGACAGAGAACTCATACATTCTTACTGTGTAAAAATTTCCAGATTTAATCATGTTCTGACTATTCAGGAATATCCAGGGCATAACAGAAAACTTTCTGTTTTCAAACAACAACTCATAAACTTGCAAACTGAGCATGGCAAAGGCTATACTTGACACTTTTTTATTGAAATAAAAAGCATGATTATGAATAACAGCAAGCAAAGAGAAAATAAAAGTAAATGACGCTCCAAGCAAAACTCATATTCCGTGAGGAATTAAAATATAGTTCTGACTGAGGTATACCGATAGTTTTGAAGACGGAAGAGGGGATGCCATCCGGGGCATCCCCAAGCTTACCTTGGGGTGCCTTGGGCATCCCCAATCTTAGGGTCTTGCCACTCCTTATTCTCTTCATATCGGTATCTCACCCAAAACTTGAAAACTTCAATCACATAAAACTTAACGGAACTTCGTGAGATGCATTAGTATAATAAAAATAAATCATTCACTTAGGTACTATCAAGACAAGATTCATAATTGTTCCCACATAATGCCTATTGTATTCTATCATTTCCACAATTTATATCCCATGGAAACACTAAATCAAGCCAACTATGCAATAAAAATAGAATCTGTAAAAAATAGAACAGTCTGTAAACGACAAATTGTTATCCATACTTGTATAACTCAAACAATTATGAAAAATTAGGAAAACGTAAAATGATTATATTCCAATAATGTGTTAAAAAACTCAGAAATTGATCATGTTCTAGCACGGAATTGAAATTCCAGCACTGGGCGTAAAGTTTCTGTTTATGCACAACATCAATTCAACAATCATCCAAATCATCCTAAATGATTTACTTGGCAATTTATTGAAATAAAAGATACAAAACATGATTACTACAATAGCTTAATCATGTAAAGACACAAAAACAGTAGGTATAATTATTGGGTTGTGTCCCAACAAGCACTTTTCTTTAATGCCTTTTTAGCTAGGCATAATGATTTTAATGATGCTCACATAAAGTAAAGAATTGAAACATAATGGGAGCATTGTGAATCATATGACAAGAACTTTTAAGCATAACCCACTTCCTATACATAGGGATTTTGTAATCAATCAATTTATTGTAGTAAGAATCAACTAGCATAGGAAGGCAAAACAAGTGCAACTTCAAAAAATTCAACATAAAGAGAGGAAACTTGATGTTGTTGAAATATATGTAAGCATATCTTTCTCTCTCATAATAATTTTTAGTAGAATCATGAAAAAATTCAACAATATAACTATCACATAAAGTATTATTTTCATGATCCACATGCATAGAAAATGTATTACTCTCCACATAAGCAAATTTCTTCTCATTCATAATAGTGGGAGCAAATTCAATGAAATAACTATCATATGATACTTGATTTACATAATCAATTTGAGCATTAAAATCATGATGACAAGTTTCATGGCTATCATTATTCTTTATATCATATAAGTGTCATCATAATAATAATCATAGATAGCGACTTTGTTCTCATAATAATCAGTTGATACATCTTCCAAAGTAGTGGATTCAACATTAAATAAAGTCATGACCTCTCCAAATCCACTTTTATCAATATTGTAAAAAGATTCAACACCCTCAAAAATAGTGGGATCATTACCTAGAGTTGACACTCTTCCAAACCCACTTTCATCATTGTAATCATCATAAATAGGAGGCATGCTAACATCATAATAAATTTGCTCATCAAAAGTAGGGACCCTAAAAAGGTAATCTTCATCAAACATAGCATCCCCAAGCTTATGGCTTTGCATATCATTAGCATCATGGATATTCATAGAAAGCATACTAACAACATTGCAATCATGATTATCATTCAAAGGACTCACATTAAACATTTTATTAAATTCTTCTATTACTACTTCATCACAATTATCGGAATCCAAATTTTCAAGAAAGACTTCACAAAGATAAAGAATTTGATGCCACTTCACTACAATTTTTTTGTAGTTTTCTATTATAAACCAAACTAGTGAATAAACAAGATACTAAAAGATTCAATTGCAAGATCTAAAGATATACTTTCAAGCACTCACCTCCCCGGCAATGGCGCCAGAAATAGCTTGATGTCTACAACGCAACTTTATTCTTGTAGACTCGGTTGGGCCTCCAAGCACAGAGTTTTGTAGGACAGCAGCAAATTTCCCTCAAGTGGATGACCTAAGGTTTATCAATCTGTGGGAGGTGTAGGATGAAGATGGCCTCTCTCAGACAACCATGCAATCAAATACAAGGAATCTCTTGTGTCCCCAACACACCCAACACAATGGTAAATTGTATAGGTGCACTAGTTCGGCGAAGAGATGGTGATACAAGTGTAGTATGGATAGTAGATATAGGTTTTTGTAATCTGAAATAATAAAAATAGCAAGGTAGCAAGTGATAAAAGTGAGCACAATCGGTATTGCAATGCTTGGAAACAAGGCCTAGGGTTCATACTTTCACTAGTGCAATCTCTCAATAGTGCTAACATAATTGAATCATATAACAATCCCTCAACGTGCGACAAAGAATCATTCCAAAGTTCCTATCGGAGAAAGTAGGACGAAAACGTGTATCAACTTCTATGCCTAGATTACCCCAATGTCACCGTGGGAATCCGCAAGTTGATTACCAAAACATATATCAGGTGACTCAATAGAATGCCCCATTGTCACCACGGGTATCCACATGCAACACATACATCAAGTGATCTCAAATCCAATATATTCAATCCGATAACAACGAAACCTCAAAGAGCAAGATTCAATTCATCACAACAAAGATAGAGAGGGAAGAACACCATATGATTCATCTATATTAACAAAGCTCATAGTACATCAAGATCGTGCCCTATCAAGATCACGAGAGAGAGAGAGAGATCAAACACATAGCTACTGGTACATACCCTCAGCCCCGGGGGTGAACTACTCCCTCCTCGTCATGGAGGCAGCAGGGATGATGAAGATGGCCTCCGGTGATGACTTCCCCCCTTTGGCAGGGTGCCAGAATGGAGCTCCGGATGAGATCGCTTCGGAACAGAGGCTTGCGGTGGTGGAAAAACTCATCTAGGTTTCTTTCTGGAGGTTTATCAAATTATAGGTTTTTTCAGCGTTGGAATCACACCAGGGGGTGTCCCGAAGGTCCCACAAGCTTAGGTGGCGCGCCCTAGGGGGCGCCACGTGAGCTTGTGGCCCCCCTGGACACCTTCTGGTCCTTCTTTGAAGCTTCGTGGGTCTCCTCTTGTCCATGAAAGTCACCGTAAATTTTTATCGCATTTGGACTTCGTTTGGTATGGTTTTTCTGCAAAAAAATTTTGCCAAAAAAGAGGAACTGGCACTGGGCACTAGGTTAATAGGTTAGTCCACAAAAATCATATAAAAGTGCACCAAAACCATATAAAATTGTTGCAAACATGGCATGAATACTTCATAAATTATAGAATACTTCATAAATTATTGATACGTTGGAGACGTATTAGCATCCCCAAGCTTAATTCCTGCTCGTCCTCTAGTAGGTAAATGATAAAAGAAATAATTTATGAAGTGTGAATGCTAGCATAGTGCATAAGTTTGATCTATGATAATTTCAATCACTTTTCCTAGCATCATAGATGCCAACTCTTTCTCATAAAACTCATCATGATAATGTAGCAATCAATTCACTTGTTATGGTTCAAACAATGCATTCTCTTGAAACTTAACAACCTATGTTCTTAGTCACCAAACAATTACAAATCATATTGGTCTAAGTAAGAGATCCACATACTCAATTATCATATAGTCTTCTATGATTGCTTGTACTCAAAGCATATTTTCAGAACAAATAGCATCCATCGAACACAGAGGAAGATAGGGGCTTTTGGCCCGTTTTTCGTTCAACATCATTGCGGCCCATCGGCACTTCCGGCCCGTTAATAGTCCACTATGTATATGGGACCAATTACGGCCCGGTGTGTTTTCAGCCTGTTAATTTCCCATGCTGGAATTGGGCCTTTTTCTGTCAGGTCTACCTTTAGGCATTTCAGAGGCCCGTTAAAGAGTTGGGCCTTTTCCTGGCATGTGTAACTTTCGGCCTGTTAACGGTTGACATTACACTTGGGCCATTTGTAGTCATACATGACACTCAGCCTATTAACGGCCCATATCCTCCAAGTCACAATTCCGGCCCGCCCTCACATTCGTCCTGTTAAAGGCCCGTGTAGTACGTCGGCGCATTTATGGCCCGAGCGGCATTCGGCCTGTTAACAGCCCAACATGTAATTGGGCCGGCACTGGTCTAAGGTAGGGTTCGGCCTGCTAATGGCCCATGGGCTTCCCAGCACATTTCAGGCCCAAGATTTTCTTTTGGCCTATTAAAAGCACTGGGTATCTTATGGCCCATTAAGGCACGAGTTGAGTTTCGGCCTGTTAAGGGCCCGTGGCCGGTATGGGCCAAATAAGTCTTGCATCCTATTTTGGGCCTGTTAACGGCCCATTGTTACTATGGGCCCATGTTACAGCCCGATGTTTATGGCCAGATATTTTGGGGCCTTCATTGATTTTAGTCCAGTTATTTTCAGTGGGATATTAGGGCCCATAGTTGTTCAACAGGCAGTTCTAGGCCGGCCCAATTATGACCCGTTAGCCGGTTCGCGTCATTTGGCCCGTTGGCCTCCTACGATGCTTTCTGCCTACAAGCAGACCGATGAAACCAAATACAATAACTAACAATAAACCTACACTATACAAAAATGGCTTGCTATTTTCTACAGCTGGTGGCTGCCCGTTAAGAACAAATGTTGTATCGCAACAAAATAAATTACAGCCATATAACAAAAGGCCGGTTGGCATAAAAGTTACAGTCCGGCAGATAAATGCACCATTAGAAGTTCAGAAGCTCAGATCATTTGTCCTGACTGGTATGTTTTCATGCTGTAGTGTCTGATGGAGCACCATAACCTTCGCCATCATTTCTCCTAGGGCCCTGAACAACGAAGCAAATGTGTGATAGTCTGATTTGAAGACCATGCATATCTTCACGACATCTGACAATGGTTGTTCTTGTTTCACAAAGGGTCTCTCTTAGGGATTAGACTTGTGTCTGGAGCACAGATATATCATTCCATCGAGCTTGAAGATCTTGTTCATGAGGCAGTTATGACGAGGTAGCCTTAACAACCAGCCCAGTATTACGCAGGAAGGTGCTTTTGGCAATGTTAGTGGAGAGATACTGACCCACTACAGCTAGAGGTGACATTGTGGTTGTGGTTGCCTCGTCACCTTCAGGAGGTTGTGCCGGTTCCACCATTTGTTTCATAGCTTCCTGAAAAGTTGAATTTGTACATTAGTAGTACCAGAAAATAAGTTATTAATGAGGCAGCAAAAACAAACAGAATAGCTTTCGTCTATATACAGAACTTATTTTGGTGAACCCGTGTAACAAATTAGTTGTATTTTACTGCAAAGTACATAATAAAACCAGGTTCCAAACATATGTCCATGTAGCATGGCTAATGTATTGTCTATTTCTTCACATTGTATTGATCGCTTAGGATAAAGATGATGGAAATAATCCCTAGAGGCAATAATAAAGTTGTTATTATTTTATATTTCCTTGTTCATGATAAAGGTTTATTATTCATGCTAGAATTGTATTGACCGGAAACTTAAATACATGTGTGAATACATAAACAAATACCGTGTCCCTAGTGAGCCTCTACTAGACTAGCTCATTGATCAAAGATGGTTAAGGTTTCCTAACCATAGACATGAGTTGTCATTTGATAATGGGATCACATCATTAGGAGAATGATGTGATGGACAAGACCCATCCGTTAGCTTAGCATATGATCGTTCTGTTTATTGCTACTGCTTTCTTGAATGTCAAATACATGTTCCTCGGACCATGAGATCATGCAACTCCCGGATACCGGAGGAATACCTTGTGTGCTATCAAATGTCACAACGTAACTGGGTGATCATAAAGATGCTCTACAGGTATCTCCGAAGGTGTCCGTTGAGTTGGCATGGATCGAGACTGGGATTTGTCACTCCGTGTTTCGGAGAGGTATCTCTGGGCCCTCTCGGTAATGCACATCATAAGAAGCTTGCAAGCAAAGTGACTAAGGAGTTAGTTACGGGATGATGTATTACGGAACGACTAAAGAGACTTGCCGCTAACGAGATTGAACTAGGTATGGAGATACCAACGATCGAATCTCGGGCAAGTAACATACCGACGGACAAAGGGAATTACGTATGTTGTCATTGCGGTTTGACCGATAAGATCTTCGTGGAATATGTAGGAACCAATATGAGCATCTAGGTTCCGCTATTGGTTATTGACCGGAGAGGCGTCTCAGTCATGTCTACATCATTCCCGAACCCGTAGGGTCCGCACGCTTAACGTTCGTTGACGATATAGTGTTATATGAGTTATGTGAATTGGTAACCGAATATTGTTCAGAGTCCCGGATGAGATCCCGGACGTCACGAGGAGTCTTGGAATGGTCGAGAGGTAAAGATTTATATATGGGAAGTCATATTTTGGGTTCCGGAAAAAGGTGCAGTTTTTTCGGTATTGTACTGGGAAGCTTCCAGAAGGTTCCGGAGGATTCCGGAGGAGTCCGGAAGTCCACAAGTGGGTCTACCACGTCCCAAGGGCTGGCATGGGCTAAGGGGAGGCGCCCTAGCCTTATTGGGCCAGGCGCACCAAGTCCTCAAAAGCCCACGCAGCTAGGGAAGGAAAAAGGGAGAGTCCTAGTAGGAATAGGATTGAACTTTGGAGTCCAAGTCCACGTGTGTACTATTCATGGTTACTGTTCACGTGGCACTATTCCTTCTACTCCAAGCCCCTACACATATATAAATATAGGAGAGGGGGCGCCCCAAAGGAGAACACAACATTGTCTTAGCCGTGTGCGGCGCCCCCCTCCACAGTTCCGTCCCTCGGTCATATTTTCGCAGTGCTTGGGCGAAGCCCTACGGAGATAGCATCACCATCACTGTCACCACACCATCGTGCTGCCGGAACTCATCCACTACCTCGCCGTCTTGCTGGATCAAGAAGTCGAGGACGTCACCGAGCTGAACGTGTGCTGAACGCGGAGGTGTCATACGTTCGGTGCTCGGTCGGTTGGATCGTGAAGTTGTTCGACGACATCAACTGCGTTGTTCTAACACTTCCGCTTACGGTCTACGAGGGTACGTAGACACACTCCCCCTCTCGTAGCTATGCATCTCCATGGATAGATCTTGCGTGTGCGTAGAATTTTTTTGTTTTCCGTGCAACGTTCCCCAACAAAAGAGACAAAGTTTATAATACGGTGAGCATAGTATGACATCATTCATATCACAAAACAACTGAGATCAGACAAACATGCAATTGTAACATTGTATGGGCAAGTCCTGCACGCAACTAGATTATAGATCAAGAGCAAAAGAAAATCATTTCTCTCTTTTAAACCTTGTAAGGTGCAATGATACGTTAAGACAATTGTGTATAAATTTGAAAAGAGTAACAGACATTGGCTGCAAACCATGCAGTTCAATGCACAAGTCAGAGTAACCAGTAGTTCAAAGGCATGAGGATTAAGGACTTACAACAGTGGCTTTGACTGGTGTAGTCATGCCCTTCATCTTGCTGGTGTGACAGTCCTTGAAGATTTCCACCACATTTGGTTCAGGTTCTTTTTGGTCCTTACGGGCTTTCCTCTACATTTGGAATATTGTTCGGAGTCTCGGATGAGATCCCGGACATCACGAGGAGTCTCGGAATGGTCGAGAGGTAAAGATTTATATATGGGAAGTCATATTTTGGGTTCCGGAAAAAGGTGCAGTTTTTTCGGTATTGTACCGGGAAGCTTCCAGAAGGTTCCGGAGGATTCCGGAGGAGTCCGGAAGTCCACAAGTGGGTCCACCATGTCCCAAGGGCTGGCATGGGCTAAGGGGAGGCGCCCTGGCCTTATTGGGCCAGGCGCACCAAGTCCTCAAAAGCCCACGCAGCTAGGGAAGGAAAAAGGGAGAGTCCTAGTAGGAATAGGATTGGACTTTGGAGTCCAAGTCCACGTGTGTACTATTCATGGTTAGTGTTCATGTGGCACTATTCCTTCTACTCCAAGCCCCTACACATATATAAATAGAGGAGAGGGGGCGCCCCAAAGGAGAACACAACATTGTCTTAGCCATGTGCGGCGCCCCCCTCCACAGTTCCGTCCCTCGGTCATATTTTCGCAGTGCTTGGGCGAAGCCCTGCGGAGATAGCATCACCATCACTGTCACCACGCCGTCATGCTGTCGGAACTCATCCACTACCTCGCAGTCTTGCTGGATCAAGAAGTCGAGGACATCACCGAGCTGAACGTGTGCTGAACGCGGAGGTGCCGTACGTTCGGTGCTCGGTCGGTTGGATCGTGAAGTTGTTCGACGACATCAACCGCGTTGTTCTAACGCTTCCGCTTACGGTCTACAAGGGTACGTAGACACACTCCCCCCTCTCGTAGCTATGCATCTCCATGGATAGATCTTGTGTGTGCGTAGAAATTTTTTGTTTTCCATGCAACGTTCCCCAACAGTGGCATCATGAGCCAGGTCTATGCGTAGATGATATGCACGAGTAGAACACAAAGAGTTGTGGGCGGTGATCGTCATACTGCTTACCACCAACATCTTATTTTGATTTGGCGGTATTGTAAGATGAAGCGGCCCGGACCAACCTTACATGTCCATGTACATGAGACCGGTTCCACCGACAGACATGCAACTTGTTTTGCATAAAGGTGGCTGGCGGGTGTCTGTTTCTCCTACTTTAGTTGAATCGAATTTGACTGCGGCCGGTCCTTGTTGAAGGTTAAAACAGCAAACTTGATAAATCACCGTTGTGGTTTTGTGCGGTAGGTAAGAACGGTTCTTGCTAGAAGCCCGTAGCAGCCACGTAAAACTTGCAACAACAAAGTAGAGGACGTCTAACTTGTTTTTGCAGGGCATGCTGTGATGTGATATGGTCAAGACATGATGTGATATACGTTATTGTATGAGATGATCATGTTTTGTAATTTATCGGCAACCGGCAGGAGCCTTATGGTTGTCTCTTTATTGTATGAAATGCAAGCGCCATGTAATTGCTTTACTTTATTGCTATGCGTTAGCAATAGTTGTAGAAGCAATAGTTGGTGAGACGACCACGATGCAACGATGGAGATCAAGGTGTCGAGCCGGTGGAAATCATGACGATGCTTTGGAGATGGAGATCAAAAGCACAAGATGATGGCCATATCATGTCACATATTTTGATTGCATGTGATGTTTATCCTTTATGCATCTTATTTTGCTTAGAACGACGGTAGCATTATAAGATGATCCCTTCACTAAATTTCAAGATAAAAGTGTTCTCCCCGAGTATGCACCGTTGCTAAAGGTCGTCGTTTCGAAGCACCTCATGATGATCGGGTGTGATAGATTCTACGTTCACATACAACGGGTGTAAGCCAATTTTACACAAGCATAATACTTGGGTTAAACTTGACGAGCCTAGCATGTACAGACATGGTCTCGGAACACTGGAGACCGAAAGGTCGAACATGAGTCATATAGTAGATATGATCAACATGGAGATGTTCACCATTGATGACTATCCCATCTCACGTGATGATCGGACATGGGCAAGTTGATTTGGATCATGTATCACTTAGTTAACTTGAGGGATGTTAATTTAAGTGGGAGTTCATTAGTAATTTGATTAATTGAACTTAATTTATCATGAACTTAGTCTTGATAGTTTCTTTGCATATCTATGTTCTAGATAAATGGCCCGTGCTACTGTTCTGTTGAATTTTAATGCGTTCCTAGAGAAAGCTAAGTTGAAAGATGATGGTAGCAACTACACGGACTGGGTCCGTAACTTGAGGATTATCCTCATTGCTGCACAGAAGAATTATGTCCTTGATGCACCGCTAGGTGATGGACCTGCTGCAGGAGCTGCTGCAGACGTTGTGAACGCCTGGCAGGCTTGATCTGATGACTACTCAATAGTTCAGTGTGCCATGCTCTACGGCTTAGAACCGGGACTGCAAAAGCGTTTTGAACGCCACGGAGCATATGAGATGTTCCAAGAGCTGAAATTGATATTTCAAGCTAATGCCCGGGTTGAGAGATATGAAGTCTCCAACAAGTTCTTTAGCTGTAAGATGGAGGAGAACAATTCTGTCAGTGAACACATACTCAGAATGTCTGGGTACCACAACCACTTGACTCAGCTGGGAATTGATCTTCCGGTTGAGAGTGTTATTGACAGAGTTCTTCAGTCACTGCCACCAAGCTATAAAGGCTTCGTGATGAACTATAATATGCAAGGGATGGAGAAGACAATTCCCGAGCTCTTTGCGATGCTGAAATCAGCGGAGGTAGAAATCAAGAAGGAGCATCAAGTGTTGATGGTTAACAAAACCAGTAGTTTCAAGAAAAAGGGCAAGGGAAAGAAGGGGAACTTCAAGAAGAACGGCAAGCAAGTTGCCGCTCCCACGAAGAAACCCAAAGCTGGACCCAGGCTTGAAACAGAGTGCTTCTACTGCAAAGGGACTGGTCACTGGAAGCGGAACTGCCCCAAGTATTTGGCGGATAAGAAGGATGGCAAAGTGAGCAAAGGTATATTTGATATACATGTTATTGATGTGTTCCTCACTAATGCTCGCAGTAGCGCCTGGGTATTTGATACTAGTTCGGTTGCTCATATTTGTAACTCAAAACAGGAGCTACGGAATAAGCGAAGATTGGCTAAGGATGAGGTGACGATGCGCGTCGGGAATGGTTCCAAGGTTGATGTGATCGCCGTCGGCACGCTACCTCTACATCTACCTTCGGGATTAGTTTTAGACCTCAATAATTGTTATTTGGTGCCAGCGTTGAGCATGAACATTATATCTGGATCTTGTTTATTGCAAGACAGTTATTCATTTAAGTCAGAGAATAATGGTTGTTCTATTTATATGAGTAACATCAATTATGGTCACGCACCTTTTGTGAATGGTCTATTCTTTTGAATCTCGATCGTAGTGATACACATATTCATAATATTGATGCCAAAAGATGCAAAGTTGATAATGATAGTGCAACATACTTGTGGCACTGCCGTTTAGGTCATATTGGTGTAAAGTGCATGAAGAAACTCCATGCGGATGGACTTTTGGAATCTCTTGATTATGAATCATTTGATACTTGCGAACCATGCCTCATGGGCAAGATGACTAAAACTCCGTTCTCCGGAACAATGGAGCGAGCTACTGATTTGTTGGAAATAATACATACCGATGTATGCGGTCCGATGAATGTTGAAGCACGCGGCGGGTATCATTATTTTCTAACCTTCACAGATGATTTGAGTAGATATGGGTATATCTACTTGATGAAACACAAGTCTGAAACATTTGAAAAGTTCAAAGAATTTCAGAGTGAAGTAGAGAATCATCGTAACAAGAAAATAAAGTTTCTACGATCTGATCGCGGAGGCGAATATTTGAGTTACGAGTTTGGCCTTCATTTAAGAAAATGTGGAATTGTTTCACAACTCATGCCACCTGGAACACCATAGCGTAATGGTGTGTCCGAACGTCGTAACCGTACTTTATTGGATATGGTGCGTTCTATGATGTCTCTTACCGATTTGCCACTATCGTTTTGGGGTTATGCATTAGAGACAGCTGCATTCACGTTAAATAGGGCACCGTCTAAATCCGTTGAGACGACACCATATGAACTATGGTTTGGCAAGAAACCTAAGCTGTCGTTTCTTAAAGTTTGGGGATGCGATGCTTATGTGAAAAAGCTTCAACCTGATAAGCTCGAACCCAAAGCGGAGAAGTGCGTCTTCATAGGATACCCTAAAGAAACAATTGGGTACACCTTCTAATACAGATCCGAAGGCAAGGTCTTTGTTGCCAAGAATTGGTCCTTTCTAGAGAAGAAGTTTCTCTCGAAAGAAGTGAGTGGGAGGAAAGTAGAACTTATGAGGTAATTGTACCTTCTCTCGAATTGGAAAGTAGATCATCAGAGAAAACCATTCCCGTGATGCCTACACCAATAAGAGAGGAAGATAATGATAAAGATCATGAAACTTCAGATCAAGTTACTACTGAACTTCGTAGGTCGACCAGAGTACGTACCGCACCAGATTGGTACGGTAATCCTATTCTGGAAGTTATGTTGTTAGACAACGGCAAACCTACGAACTATGAAGAAGCTATGATAAGCCCGGATTCCGACAAATGGCTTGAGGCCATGAAATCTGAGATAGGATCCATGTATGAGAACAAAGTGTGGACTTTGGTGGACTTGCCCGATGATCGGCAAGCCATTGAGAATAAATGGATTTTTAAGAGGAAGACAGATGCTGATGGTAATATCACTATCTACAAAGCTCGACTTGTCGTGAAAGGTTTTCGACAAGTTCAAGGGGTTGACTACAATGAGACTTTCTCACCCGTAGCGATGCTTAAGTCTGTCCGAATCATGTTAGCAATTGCCGCATTTTATGATTATGAAATCTAGCAAATGGATGTCAAAATTGCATTCCTTAATGGTTTTCTCAAAGAAGAGTTGTATATGATGCAACCAGAAGGTTTTTGTCGATCCTAAGGGTGCTAACAAAGTGTGCAAGCTCCAGCGATCCATCTATGGACTGGTGCAAGCATCTCGGAGTTGGAATATACGCTTTGATGAGGTGATCAAAGCATATGGTTTTGTACAGACTTACGGTGAATCCTGTATTTACAAGAAAGTGAGTGGGAGCTCTGTAGCATTTCTAATATTATATGTGGATGACATATTGTTGATTGGAAATGATATGGAATTTCTGGATGGCATAAAGGGATACTTGAATAAGAATTTTTCAATGAAAGTCCTCGGTGAAGCTGCTTATATATTGGGCATCAAGATCTATAGGGATAGATCAAGACGCTTGATAGGACTTTCACAAAGCACATACCTTGACAAAGTTTTGAAGAAGTTCAAAATGGATCAGTCAAAGAAAGGGTTCTTGCCTGTCTTGCAAGGTGTGAAGTTGAGTCAGACTCAATGCCCGACCACGGCAGAAGATATAGAGAAAATGAAAGTCATTCCCTATGCCTCAGCCATAGGTTCTATTATGTATGCCATGCTGTGTACCAGACCTGATGTGTGCCTTGCCATAAGTTTGGCAGGGAGGTACCAGAGTAATCCAGGAGTGGATCACTGGACAGTGGTCAAGAATATCCTGAAGTACCTAAAAAGGACCAAGGACATGTTTCTCGTTTATGGAGGTGACGAAGAGCTTGTCGTAAAGGGTTACGTCGATGCAAGCTTCGACACTGATCCGGATGACTCTAAGTCACAAACCGGATACGTATTTATATTAAATGGTGGAGCTGTCAGTTGGTGCAGTTCCAAGCAGAGCGTCGTGGCGGGATCTACGTGTGAAGCGGAATACATAGCTGCTTCGGAAGCAGCACATGAAGGAGTCTGGATGAAGGAGTTCATATCCGATCTAGGTGTAATACCTAGTGCATCGGGTCCAATGACAATCTTTTGTGACAACACTGGAGCAATTGCCATAGCCAAGGAGCCCAGGTTTCACAAGAAGACCAAACACATCAAGAGACGCTTCAACTCCATTCGTGAATATGTCAAGGATGGAGACATAGAAATTTGCAAAGTACACACGGATCTGAATATGGCAGACCCGTTGACTAAGCCTCTGCCACGAGCAAAACATGATCAGCACCAAGACTCCATGGGTGTTAGATTCATTACTATGTAATCTAGATTATTGACTCTAGTGCAAGTGGGAGACTGATGGAAATATGCCCTAGAGGCAATAATAAAGTTGTTCTTATTTTATATTTCCTTGTTCATGATAAAGGTTTATTATTCATGTTAGAATTGTATTGACCGGAAACTTAAATACATCTGTGAATACATAAACAAATACCGTGTCCCTAGTGAGCCTCTACTAGACTAGCTCGTTGATCAAAGATGGTTAAGGTTTCCTAACCATAGACATGAGTTGTCATTTGATAACGGGATCACATCATTAGGAGAATGACGTGATGGACAAGACCCATCCGTTAGCTTAGCATATGATCGTTCTGTTTATTGCTACTGCTTTCTTGAATGTCAAATACATGTTCCTCAGACCATGAGATCATGCAACTCCCGGATACCGGAGGAATACCTTGTGTGCTATCAAACGTCACAACGTAACTGGGTGATCATAAAGATGCTCTACCGGTATCTCCGAAGGTGTCCGTTGAGTTGGCATGGATCGAGACTGGGATTTGTCACTCCGTGTTTCGGAGAGGTATCTCTGGGCCCTCTCGGTAATGCACATCATAAGAAGCTTGCAAGCAAAGTGACTAAGGAGTTAGTTATGGGATGATGTATTACGGAACGAGTAAAGAGACTTGCCGGTAACGAGATTGAACTAGGTATGGAGATACCGACGATCGAATCTCAGGCAAGTAACATACCGACGGACAAAGGGAATTATGTATGTTGTCATTGCGGTTTGACCGATAAGATCTTCGTGGAATATGTAGGAACCAATATGAGCATCTAGGTTCCGCTATTGGTTATTGACCGGAGAGGCGTCTCAGTCATGTCTACATCATTCCCGAACCCGTAGGGTCCGCATGCTTAACGTTCGTTGACGATATAGTGTTATATGAGTTATGTGAATTGGTAACCGAATATTGTTCAGAGTCCCGGATGAGATCCCGGACGTCACGAGGAGTCTTGGAATGGTCGAGAGGTAAAGATTTATATATGGGAAGTCATATTTTGGGTTCCGGAAAAAGGTGCAGTTTTTTCGGTATTGTACTGGGAAGCTTCCAGAAGGTTCCGGAGGATTCCGGAGGAGTCCGGAAGTCCACAAGTGGGTCTACCACGTCCCAAGGGCTGTCATGGGCTAAGGGGAGGCGCCCTAGCCTTATTGGGCCAGGCGCACCAAGTCCTCAAAAGCCCACGCAGCTAGGGAAGGAAAAAGGGAGAGTCCTAGTAGGAATAGGATTGAACTTTGGAGTCCAAGTCCACGTGTGTACTATTCATGGTTACTGTTCACGTGGCACTATTCCTTCTACTCCAAGCCCCTACACATATATAAATAGAGGAGAGGGGGCGCCCCAAAGGAGAACACAACATTGTCTTAGCCGTGTGCGGCGCCCCCCTCCACAGTTCCGTCCCTCGGTCATATTTTCGCAGTGCTTGGGCGAAGCCCTACGGAGATAGCATCACCATCACTGTCACCACACCATCGTGCTACCGGAACTCATCCACTACCTCGCCGTCTTGCTGGATCAAGAAGTCGAGGACGTCACCGAGCTGAACGTGTGCTGAACGCGGAGGTGTCATACGTTCGGTGCTCGGTCGGTTGGATCGTGAAGTTGTTCGACGACATCAACTGCGTTGTTCTAACACTTCCGCTTACGGTCTACGAGGGTACGTAGACACACTCCCCCTCTCGTAGCTATGCATCTCCATGGATAGATCTTGCGTGTGCGTCGAATTTTTTTGTTTTCCATGCAACGTTCCCCAACAAAAGAGACAAAGTTTATAATACGGTGAGCATAGTATGACATCATTCATATCACAAAACAACTGAGATCAGACAAACATGCAATTGTAACATTGTATGGGCAAGTCCTGCACGCAACTAGATTACAGATCAAGAGCAAAAGAAAATCATTTCTCTCTTTTAAACCTTGTAAGGTGCAATGATACGTTAAGACAATTGTGTATAAATTTGAAAAGAGTAACAGACATTGGCTGCAAACCATGCAGTTCAATGCACAAGTCAGAGTAACCAGTAGTTCAAAGGCATGAGGATTAAGGACTTACAACAGTGGCTTTGACTGGTGTAGTCATGCCCTTCATCTTGCTGGTGTGACAGTCCTTGAAGATTTCCACCACATTTGGTTCAGGTTCTTTTTGGTCCTTACGGGCTTTCCTCTACATTTGGAACAAGTCAATATAGATCTGATAATATGGCACAGCCAAAAGAGTGAAACAACAGCTAGTTACAAGGGCCTCGCATTGTGCAATATAGCTACAAGATCCTGCCGTCTGTTGGAATTTCACTTTTGTACGGTTGGCCTTATTCTTTGAATAGTTCACCTAGAAGAAGATAGATTTGTAGGGCACATGCATAAATAGGAGTTCAACTTGTGATCTGATCACATATATATAATGTACCTGATACTTCGGATCAGACCAGTGTTTAACAAGGGCTGTCTAGTCTTCATCCATTATATTTTGCACTGGAGATGTTTGGGCAAGTTCATTGTTAGCCTTGCCTTCAAAGTGAGTTTTTCTCAGGTTATACCGATACTGTTGCAGAGCAGACTTGAAAACATGAGTGCATGCTTGTATGGTTGCATCATCTTGCCGATCCAACTTGAACCTCATCTGTTGAAAATTATGGGAGTCTCATTACCAACAACCTAGAAAGTATGGGACAGAGCAAGACGATATTACTAAGTTCCATAAATAACCATACTTACAGATAAGTGGTCGAGGAAGGTGTTAAACTGGGTTTCATCTTTGTCATTCCTGTACTGAGTCCATGTTGGGAGGATACGTGCATGACACCTAACGGCAATGACTAGCTAGCTCTGATGCTAACTTGGCTGACTCTGTAGCATCATGCGGCCTGTTTAAACCTGCCTCAAAATGGATCTCCATTCTTCCTCCTTTACATTTAGTTAACTTGTCGAGCATTATCCCTGATGTCTGTTTCCTCTTGCGCCTAGGTGCTAGTTCAACAACGAACATGTGAACTGTTAGTGTACATCGAACTGTGAGACTACATATAAAGAAGAATGCAACTGTAACTTGACTCGATCAAGTACCTTCTTGGTGTTGAAGCTCACAAGGTTCATCTAATCTTGCCAAGTCCTCTTCTATCAAGAGTGCTTCGGAAGTAGTGCCAGGTGGCAAGGGAGCTTGGCAACTTGCCGCTAGCAGAGCTATCGAATGAGTAACTCATTCAGATGTTGATACTATGGAAGAATGTGCTACAACCACTAGGGCTGTCATTGCTTGTTTGGTGCCAACTTTTTGCTTGTGTTTGGTACGTGTTGCAGCTGGTGGAGCAGGGGATAGTGTGTGTCGGTGGTAAAACCGGCAGACCTCAGGGTAGGGGGTCCCGAGCTGTGGATCTTGGATCGGTGGTAACAGGGACGAAGGAGACAGTATTTACCCAGGTTCGGGCCCTCTCGAAGAGGTAATACCCTACGTCCTGCTTTGATTGTATTGATGATGATGTAACGAGTACAAGCTTGATCTACCTCGAGATCGTAAGGAGAGATCTAACCCTAGGGCTAGGTGAATGGTAATTGTGATTCGGTTCCCTCTATGGGCTAAACCCTCTGGCTTATATACACGCTAGGTAGGACATCTAGGGTTACATAGTCGGTATCAAGGGATGCGTATGGAGGCGGTAGGAGATGTCTTGGAGTACACGCCAAGTCTTCGGTAAGTGCGGTCTTGATCACGTCTAGGCGTGTGGCTTCCGGAGTCCATCCGAATGAGAATGACGGCCTGCAGGCCCAGCCTGAGGACTACGGACCAACTAGGTTGGCACCCCTAGTCCAGGACACTGTCAGTAGCCCCTGAACTGGTCTTCTATGCCGAGGACGACCTCTTCGATTTTAACAACTTCGGATCCGAAGTCCTTGGCTCGACAGACGAGTTCTCCCTTTCGCGTTGATACTTTTCTTTATTTGAAGCCGCCATGGACCACTCCTCGAAGGAGTGGCATCCCTTGAACAGGTCCCAACCAAACCCGCCCCGCGTCCGAAGACGTGGGGTTACTTAGCCTTGAAGGCCTGCCGCGTAGGTGTGAACAATGCTTCTAGTCTGACTACTTTATCAAAGCGGCACTACCCGTGACCGGGCGGGCAGTTACTGCTCACTCGAATCGCAGCCCGAGGCAATCCTCTTATTGGCACGTCCCATTGAAATAGACATTGTGCCCGTTTTCTAATGGATATCATTAAGATTTTGTTTCTCCCTATACGCATAACGGCATATTTTTACGGGGAATGGCGATTTCAACGGCGCGGTCGGAGGAACTCTTGGCCTTTTTATCAACCTATATAAGAGCAAAGGGATAGCGATGGGAAAAGTATGCTCCCCTTCCTGCCTGCCTACTGCCTCTCGAGCTCCAGCGCTCAGATCCAATCCCGAACTCATCTTGCTCCCTTAGCGCTTTTCCACCTCCATCCCCCGCAATGGCGGAGAACACCCTCAAGGGGCACTGGGCCAGCTCCTCTATTACGGAGGGCACCATCTTGGAGCTGCGCAGCATGGGGTACATCCCCACTGAGGTCAGCACTCGTGTGCCGGATCCGCACCAGCGAATACCTGCTCCCAATCCTGGGGAGAGGGTTGTCTTCATCCCCCACCTCATCAGAGGTTTGGGGTTCCCGCTGCACCCTTTCGTGCGAGGGATCATGTTCTTTTACGGGCTAGATTTCCACCATCTGGCCCCGAACTCCATTCTACACATTGCCTCCTTCATCACTATCTGCGAGGCCTTCCTCCGCATCGAGCCGCACTTCGGACTGTGGTTGAAGATTTTCGACATCAAGCAGAGATCCAGCAGCTCCAAGCTCGTAGAGTGCGGGGGCGCGATGATTAGCAAAAAACAGAAGGTGGGCTAGTTCGAAGGCACCTTCATAGAAACCATCAAGTATTGGCAGCGCGAGTGGTTTTATATCACCAAGCCACTCGCTGCTAGTCGGGCCGAGGTTCCAGCGTTCTCGGCTGGACCTCCGAAGAAGCTTTTGTCCTGGAGGAGGAAGGGCATGGACTGGGGGAACCCGGCAGAGGTGAAGGAGCTGCTCCAGAAGATCGAGTTCTGGACACGCAAAGAAAGATCTCAAGCTGGCAGACGTGGTAAACGTCATGCTCGACCGCCACGTCCTGCCACTCCAATCATGAGCCACCCCGATGTGGGCGTATAAGCCCGAGGATGTGGTGCTTATCCACCACTTCTTCCGCTCCACAATGGCCGAGATGTGGACGCTGCTGTTCAAGCCGTCCAAGGACGGGTTTCCGGCCGGGAGGGATCTCGGCTTCGAAGCCGCCCACGACGCCCCCAAGGTAATTTTCAATACACAGCTCTACACACCGCGTTTCTTTGAACCTCATAGACATCGGCTGACCAATCAATTGTATATTTGCAGAAGTGGATCTCAAAGGCGCAGCGGATGCTGTGCCCGGCGCCGCTGCCCAAGGGGGGAGGACTCCCTAACTCACGGCCCTCTTAACCGAGGAGCCACACGTAGTGATCCCCAAGGAATCAAAACCTCCGAGGGGAAAGGCGGGCCTCCGAGCACAGGAGACGTCGGTGACCCGGTCCGAGCAGACCCACGCCTCCTCCACCCACGAGGATGAAGCGGAGGCCAGAAGATGTTCGGGAGAGCCACGAGCTCACTTGGCGCGGCCCTGGGGGGGCACCTGAGCTCATGGGTCCCACGCAGCTCCGTTTGACCTAATCCCACTTCTATAAATTCCCAAATATTCCAAAACCAACAGAGAGCCACCTGAAATAACTTTTCCGCTGCCACAAGCTTCTGTTCTTCTGCAATCCCATCTGGAGGCCTTTTCCGGCAATCTGCCGAAGGGGGAATCGATCACGGAGGGCTTCTACATTAACCTTGTTGCCCTTCTGATGATGTGTGAGTAGTTTGCCACAGACCTACGGGTCCATAGCTAGTACCTAGATGGCTTCTTCTCCTTCTTTGATCTTCAATACAAAGTTCTCCATGATCTTCATGGAGTTCTATCCGATGTAATCTTCTTCTATGGTGTGTTTGTTGGGATCCGATGAATTATGGGTTTATGATCGGATTATTGATTGAAAGTAACTGAGTCTTTTCTGAACTTTATTATGCATGATTGTTATAGCTTTGTATTTCTCTCTGATCTATCCATTTGGTTTGGCCAACTAGATTGATTTATCTTCAGTGGGAGAGGTGCTTTGCGATGGGTTCAATCTTACAGTGTCCTCACCCAGTGACAGAAGGGGTAGTGAGGCATGTATTTGTATTGTTGCCATTAGGGATAAAATGATGGGGTTTATTCATATTGCTTGGATTTACTTTGTCTACATCATGTCATCATACTTCATGCATTACTCTGTTTGTTTTGAACTTAATATGTAGAGAGGCAAGCATAGAAGCGCTCTCCAAGTGGAGTAATAGTAGTAGATGCAGGCAGGAGTCGGTCTACTTGTCACGGACATTATGCCTATATACATGATCATTGCCATGAATAACATCATAACTATGCACTTTTCTATCAATTGTCCAACAGTAATTCGTTTACCCACCGTATGCTATGTTTCAAGAGAGAATCCTCTAGTGAAAACTATGGCCCCCGGGTCTACTTTTATTATATTAGAAAACCCTAATTTACCTTTCTGCAATTATTTTACTTTTTATTTTCTTTTAAATTTATATACCTATCACTATTAGATTTAATCCTTGCAAGTAACGAGTTCAAGGGGTTTGACAACCCTCTTGCCCGCATTGGGTGCAAGTATCTGCTTTTGTGTGTGCAGGTACTGTTTGACTAGGATTTGCTTCGTTCTCCTATTGGTTCGATAACCTCGGTTCTCACTGAGGGAAATTTTATCGCTACTATATTGCTTCACCCTTCCTCTTCGGGGAAAACCCAACGCAGCTCACAAGTAGCAGAAAGAATTTCTGGCACCATTGCCGGGGAGACATCATCAAATACCTATAGGTCCCTTCACACAAACTATCATTTACTTATTCTACTTTTTATTTTCCTTTTTATTTTCCCCTCTTTTCATCTCCCTCCACTTCTCTAAAAAAATAAAAAATACTAAAAATATTTTGTGTGCTTTCTTTGCTTGTGCTGCCATGTGCCTTCTATTTGCTTGCATCTTCGCTTACTAAAAATTATTGATATCGATCCTCATCCACTTGCTAATCTTTTCAAACAATCCAATTATGATGAACCAATTGCTAGTGAGTTGAGTGCACTTGATTATCTTTATGAAGTTTTGCTTGAAAATCGTGAATCTAAAAATTGTGATGAAGTGTTAAAAGAAGAAATTTATAAAGTGATTCATGATAGCTCCTTGAATGAAAAGCATGATTGCAATGATGTTATTATAAATTCTATTAATGTCAATTGTGGTAATGATATGCAAATCTACAAGCTTGGGGATGATAATTTTGTTATGTCCACTACTTATTGCTATGATCATGATTAGGGTGATAATGCTTCTTATGATCTTGAAAATTTATTTAAGCCTCGTGATGAATATGTTATTGATAATAATATTTACAATAATATTGAAAGTGAGTTTGGAAGAGTGTCAACTTTAGGTAAAAAGAATCCCACATATTCGGAGAGTGTCCAATCTTATGAATTTTTTGATAAAAGTGGGTTTGGAGAGGTCATGACTTTAGTTGATGTTAATCCCACCATCTTGGAAGATTATAAAACTTTTATGCATAGGGATCACGAAGAGAATATTTTATATGATTGCTATATCGTTGAATTTGATTATGATTCTACATGCAATTATTATGAGAGAGGAAAATATGGTTATAGAAGTCTTCATGTTATTAAATTACCTCTCTTTGTGTTTAAATTTTTAATGCTTCATTCTTCCTATTTGCATATGCTAGATATGGCTTGTCCTGATAATTTGTTTTCCTATAAAATGCCTATGCATAGGAAGTATGTTAGACTTAAATGTGATTGTTACATGTTATATGATGCTTTCTTTGTGCTTCAATTCATATCTTTTTTGTGAGCATCATTAAAATCTCGAAGCCTATCTTAATGGCTATAAAGAAAGAGCTTGTTGGGAGACAACCCAATAGTTATCTTTATTTTTTCTTTTTTCTTTTGGTGTGCAAACAGAATTATAGCTACTGTAATTATTGTGTTTTTATCTTTTAACTAGTGTTTGTGCCATGTAATGCCTTTGGGATGATTTGGACGATAGTATAATTGATGTTGTTTGAAAATAGAAACTTTTGCGCCCAGTTCAGGAATTTATATTCTGTATTTTGTACACAGTATTGGAATACAATTTTTTTATGTTTTCCTAATTTTTCAAACAAATTGGAGTTACATAAGTACGACTTTAATTCAGATCTTTATAGACTATTCTGTTTTAGATAGATTCTGTTTTTTATTGCATAGTGTGCTTGTTTTATGAAACCATGGATTATCTCGGGGGGTATAAGTCATGGGGAAGTTAGAGTACAATAGGTATTATGTGAGAACAATTATGAATGAGTTTATAACAGTACCTAAATTGGATGATTGATTTATTATACTAACGGATCTCAAGAAGTTGAGTTTTGTGTGCTAAAGTTTTCAAGTTTTGGGTGAGATCACGATGAATGAAGGAATAAGGAGCGGCAAGACGCTAAGCTTGGGGATGACCAAGGCTCCGTAGGTAATATTCAAGGAAGACTCAAGCGTCTAAGCTAGGGGATGCCCCGGATGGCATCCCCTCTTTCGTCTACAATCTATCGGTAACTTACTTGGAGCTATATTTTTATTCATCACATGATATGAGTTTTACTTGGAGTGTCTTGTGCTATAGTTTTGTTTTGCTTTTAGTTTGCCACAATTATTGTTTGCTGGACACACCTTTTGGGAGAGACACACTTTTGTCATGATTTGTTAGAATACTCTATATGCTTCACTTATATGTTTTGAGTTAGGCACTTTCTCTTCTGCTTCACTTATACTTGTTAGAGCACGGCGGTGGTTATATTTTAAAGAAATGATTGCACTCTCATACTTCACTGTGACGCCCCCGACTTAATCGTGCACTAATCATACACGCAAATGCACACGATCAAGCCTAAGGACTCACTTGAAGATATCACAACACAACTCTAAACATAAATAAAAGTCATACAAGCTTTATATTACAAGCCAGGGGCCTCGAGGGCTCGAATACATAAGCTCGATGTCATACAAGCATCAGCGGAAGCATCAGGTATCTGAGTACAGACACAAAGTTAAACAGATAGGCCTTTAAGAAGGCGGGGCAAAAAAATAAAACACTGGATCGAAAGGCGCAGGCCTCCTGCCTGGGTGCCTCCTATCTACTCCTGGTCGTCGGAGGGTTCCTCGTAGTAGTAGTACCCAGGGGGGTAGTAGTAGTTGTAGTCGTTGGCAGCTGGCTCCGGGGCTCCGTCGTCTGGTCGCATCAATTGTGTATGGGGAAAAGGGAAGCAAAGCAACCGTGAGTACTCATCCAAAGTACTCGGCAAGACTGACATCAGATATATTCTAAAATATGCATCATTATCAAAGGAAGGTTGTATATGTGGACTGATTTGCAGAAATGCCAGAATAGAAGGGAAAAGCCTAGCCTATCAAAGACTAGCATCTTCAGGGTCTTGCAGCATTAGAAGATTGCAGATTAGTTCATAAGTATAATAGTATCAACAAGTAGCAACAACGCCCAGAGATCCTTCCTCGACTCCGTGCGAGAAAGTGATCCCGGAGCCAATATATTCAACCCATTTCTAGTTGTAGAAGATCGGGATATTTTCCGAGCGTCCTGTTACCGTGGACACGGCTATTCAAATAGATATACTTCCCTGCAGGGGTGCACCAACTTACCCAACACGCTTGATGACTCTGGCCGGACACACTTGCTCAGTCGATGCCTGGCCTCGGACTGTCGACACGTCGTAACCCTACCTAGGCTCAACAGAGAGGCCAGCACGCCGGTCTACATCCTAAGCACTCAGGGGTCTTGGGCCGATCGCCCTTTGCACTCCTGCGTGTTGCGTACGCGGCCGGTGAGCAGTCCTAGCCCCCTTAATACAAGCGCAGGCTTTACCAGACCAACCCGGCGCGCGCCGCTCAACTGCTGACGTCTGAAGAGCTTCGGCTGATACATACGACGCGGAGTACCCATATTATTACCACGTGCTGGTTAGTGCAAAAAGGCCAGAGGCCTACTCAGATTACATATCCTAACCCTTAGTGCATTAGGAGCGCGCGGTAACGAGCAGAGACTCACAATCCTGTGACCCCGTCGCCCCGTCTCGTGGACTTACGGCAAGGGCTAAGAATGCCCGGCTGTGCCACGTATTCACCTCTCGGATACCCTCATGGTCAACCCGAATCCACATCTCTCGCGGGTACCCCTCGGGGCCGACCCGTCTTTATCAAGTACCAGTAAAAAGGTGCAAGTAACCGTGTGTTCATAACATTAAGCAGGAATCCGAGGAATCACCCTCGTTGGATTCCCACTCGACGTATCCGTCAAGTTGAACCTGGAGGAATCACCCTCGTTGGTATTAACACTTGCGGGGTTGCACGACAGAAGCTTCATCAGAGGTGGTGAAAGAGGAATCTCCCTCGGTATCACACCACCGACTAGCAGTACTACAGAGTCCACATCGGGAGTGAGATGAGAGGTATCACCCTCGGCACTCGATATTAGCTCTGCAGCGTCGAGCAACTTAGGGGTGTGAGGTGTTGTGCTGGTCTCATCCCGTTCGATCACATCGATCGGGCACAGGTACTAAGGCGGAGCAACTATAGCAAGGAAGAGGGGCCACAGAAGATTTATCACCATACAACCTATACTAAGCATTTTGGATAACAGGCAGGTATCAATAACAGTTACAAGGACAGGCTATGCATCAGAATAGGATACAACAAAGCAGTAGCAAATTCTAATGCAAGCAGGAGGGAGAAGGAATAGGTGATATAGACATCGTCAGTGGTGTCGTCGGTCTCCTGAGATGCGTCGGTCTCGGGGGCTATCGGAGAAGAAGAGGGGGAAGAAACAATAAATAAAGGCAGACAAATGCAACACCGAGCATGACATGCTAAAATGCAGTGCAGGGTTGCCTAAATGTATCTCTAAACCATTTTAGTTATTTTAGGATTTAAGTTGGAATTATTAGCAGGTATGCATGCACTATTCATCTACCGGAAACAGGCAAAAAGTTGCGGGTTCACCTACATAGAGGGTCCCGACAAGAAAACAGACGGCGTGATCGGATTCGTGGGATTTTTCTAAGCAACTTTCATGTAGAAAGTTTTTTGATCCGAGCTACGGTTTATTTTCTATGAATTTTCAAAGTTTTAAACAGTTTTCTGAAATTATTTAAATTAACAGAATTCCAAAAAAGGCATATGACGTCATGCTGATGTCATCACTGCGTCAGCAGTCGGCTGACCAGCTGACTGGTCAAACAGGCAGGTGGGACCCACCTGTCAGCGACTCAGAGGCTAAACAGTTTAGTTAAACTAATTAACTACTGGTGGGGCCTACTGTCAGTGTCACTAATTAAACTAACAGACTAACTAATTAACTGCTAACAGTGATTAGTCGCGTGGGCCCACTCGCCAGAGACAGGGGGTGAACAGTAAGTGCGCGTTGACCAAAGTCAACTGGGTCAAACGGTGGCAGGGGCCCACTGGCAGTGGCTCAGTGGTGGACCCCGGCCATGCCAGGTCAGCGCGTCGCCGGGGACGGCTCCGGCCAGCCGTTTTGCGGCGGTGAGCTCCGGCCAATGGCGGGATTCTGCCACAGAGGGCCAAATCGGTCGCCAGAGGTCGCGTTCGAACGGGCAGAGCATGCCGCGTCCAACGCTGCCACCCACGCTAGCCGAGGCGGTCGGAGCTGTCGACGGCGAGCTCGCGCGCGGCGACCGGACTTCGGTGGCGACGGCGTATGGCATTAGGGAGCAGGGCAGGACAAATGGGATGGTGCTACGGGTTGCTACGGCGATTCGGAGCACGATGAAGTGCTCAGACGCAAGCTGCGGCGGCTCTGAGCGCGGCGGCGCCATTGACGGCGGTGTTGAGCTCAGGCTCGACGAAACCCCACGATACAGAACGTGTGCGAAAGCACAGAGAGAGGGGAATCCACGGGAAGCTCACCTAGGGGCACAGGAAAGGCCCGGTGAGGGGTTTAGGAGCTGCCGTGCAGTGGATCGACGCCGGCGAGCTCCTATGATCCGAGGTGGAAGACGACAGGTTTCGAGCGATGCAGCGCCTCCGAGCTCGAGTTCTTGGGCTGGGAAGAAGAGGCGGACACCGGCGATTTGTCTGGACTCGGCGGAGGAGCAGATGGACGCCGGAAGCCGCGACGGTGGCAGCGGCACGTCGGCGGTGGTGCTCAGACAGAGAGGGGAAGGAGGGAGCCGAGCGAGGGAGAAAGGGCGAGGAGAGGCGCGGCGTCCAGGGGGGTGGCTCGGGGTGATCTTTATCCCCGAGCTCCACCTGCTCGTCGCCGTGGCACGCGGTGGACGGCGCCGCGTGCGCCGAACGAGGGCAAGACGACACGGCGGCGGGAGCAGGTGAGGATGGCGATTCGGCTGGGTTGGGCCGACTCGGCCCATAGCTAGGTAAGGCCTCGCCCACTTTCTCTTTTCTGTTTTCAGTTTTATTAAATAACAGAGAAGGAAAAAGAAATATTAGGGCTACCCAACCATTTTAGAATAATTGTGGAGCTAAGCCCATAAAATACCTTGCATTTTTATGCACTGCCACAATTATTTTTGGAAGGCAGAGGAATTCATTTGGAATTTTCATAATTGAAACCGCAATTTAAATTGTTGGTATGGCACTGTTATAAATGCTAATGTTCATCTTTGCATATGAGTGATGTTGATTTTCTTAACAATAAATTGTTTTGGAATTTTTGCTATATGATGAACATTTTTCCAGCAACTTTTTAGCAACTTCAAATTTCAATAGTATTTGAATTTGAATTCAGTGGCAGAATTTGAAATGAGATATTAATCCAACAATATTATCGTTGCAAATCTCAGATGACTTGGCATTAATATGATGGAGCACTGTAGCTCATTACATAGGGGTGTTACAATTCTCCTCCTCTAAAAGAAATTCTCGTCCCGAGAAGTCAGGAGGTAGAAGGAAAGAGGTCGGGGTATTGCTCCCGAAGACGATCCTCGCGTTCCCAAGTGGCTTCACCTTCAGTATGATTTGACCATTGCACTTTAAGGAACTTAGTTGTCTTCTGGCGAGTCCGACATTCAGCTTGATCGAGAATGCGGATCGGATGCTCCTTATAAGATAGATCATCTTGCAAATCTAGCATCTCATGATCCACAGCTCGGTGCGGAGATTCCTTGAAGCAACGGCGAAGTTGCGACACATGGAAGACATCGTGGATGTGAGAGAATTGTGGCGGCAAATCTAATTTATAAGCCACATATCCACATCTGGCGAGAATGCGGAAGGGGCCGATGTAGCGAGGAGCTAACTTGCCCTTGATTCCGAAGCGGTGAGTGCCCTTCATAGGAGTGAAACGCAGATAAGCTTGATCACCAGGTTGATAGGTCAATCCCCATCGTTTGCGATCATAGTTGCTCTTCTGGCGGTCTTGGGCTGCCTTGAGATTTTCGCGAACAACACGGACTTGCTCTTCTGCGTGTTGGATAATATCCGGACCAATGAGTGGCCGTTCCCCAGTTTCTGACCAATTCAGAGGGGTTCGACACTTACGTCCATAGAGAACCTCGAAGGGGGCCATTTTCAAGATGGCTTGATAGCTGTTGTTGTATGAGACGGAAGAGATTCTTCCCACTTATTGCCAAATGAAATAACACAAGCTCACAGCATATCTTCAAGCACTTGATTCACTCGTTCAACTTGGCCTTCGGACTGGGGGTGATAAGCTGAACTCCAAGTAATATGATTTCCCATAGCTTGTTGGAAACTATTCTAGAAGTGTGAGGTGAAGAGGCGGCCACGGTCCGAACTGATCTCCTTCGGAAAACCGTGGAGTGATACAATCCTGGAGATATATAATTCTGCTAACTGACTAGCAGTGATCGTCTCCTTGACTGGCAGAAAGTGTGCAACTTTGGAGAGTTGGTCGACGACGACAAGAATAGCATCGTGACCCTTCTGTGATTTGGGAAGGCCAGTAATGAGATCCATTTGAACCTTATCCCATTTCCATAAAGGAATAGGGAGCGGTTGCAGAATTCCAGCAGGCTTCTGATGTTCTGCTTTAACGCGACGGCAAACGTCACATTCAGCAACATATCGAGCAATATCCTGCTTCATTCTAGACCACCAGTACCTTTGTCGGAGATCACGATACATCTTGGTACTACCCGGATGAATAGACAGTGGTGTATCATGTGCCTCCTTCATGACCTTGTCAGTCATCAATTCGAACCGAGGTACCACAATGCGGTCTTTGAAATACAAGGTTCCATCTTTAGCAAGCGAGAAATCCTTGTACTTTTCAAGGTGAAGATCCCTTTTCATGAGATCAACTTCAGCATCTTTAGCTTGCGCACGCTTAACAGTATTCAGAAAATCTGGCTGTATTACAAGGGTATTAAGAGAACCCTGTGGAACAATGTGGAGGTTTAGTTGGCGCAATTCTTCATACAGATGAGGTTGAGCTCGCTGAACCGTGAGATTGTTACAATAGGACTTGCGGCTCAAGGCATCTGCCATCACATTAGCCTTGCCAGGGGTATATGAAATACCACAGTCATAGTCCGTAATTGTTTCCAACCATCGCTGTTGGTGGAGATTGAGATCCGGTTGAGTAAATAAATACTTCAGACTTTGGTGATCAGTATAGATCTCACATCGGTTACCGAGAAGGTAATGGCGCCACAGCTTCAATGCATAAATCACTGCAGCAAGTTCAAGATCATGCACTAGATAATTCTCTTCGTGAGGACGCAACTGTCGCGAGGCATAAGCAATTACTCTTCGTTCTTGCATCAGGACACAGCCTAATCCTTGACGAGAGGCGTCACAGTAAATCATGAAATCCTTGCGAGAATCCGGAGGAGCAAGCACTGGAGCAGAGGTAAGCTTGTCCTTGAGAGTCTAGAAACTTTCCTGACATTTGTCTGTCCACTCAAACTTAACGCCTTTGTGAAGTAGATTAGTCAGAGGTTTGGCAATCTTAGAAAAGTTCTCGACAAATCGACGGCAATAGCTAGCAAGTCCGAGAAAACTTCTGACTTGCTTGACATTCTTCAGGGGAGTCCAGTCAAGAATTGCATGAAGTCGTTCTGGGTTGACAGCAATACATGGGCAGGTAGTCGAAGAGGTTGTTGATGATAACACAGATCAGCGAGGGGCAAGGATGGCATTGCTCACCATGAATTCAATTAACATCTCGGAAGAAGTCAAAATGTTGACGCTGACCACGACACATTTTGCCGAGAGGTTCCAAAAGTGTCAAATGACAGTGTGAGAAGCATATGATAACTTGGAAAGAAAGGTTAAACAAACCAATGGAAAAAAAAAGGTGGTTATCAGATTAACCAGTCCAAAGGAATGAATTAGTCGCAGACAATCCAGCTCTCCGGGTGAAAGTGATTACGAGAACCTAATGTCAGAGTTAGCAAAATCATTTAACCCGAAAAGAAGAGAGATCAGAGGCCCAGAGTATAGAAGTGGAATAAAATATCCTAATACCACCCATTGGCGACGTGGGCCCATAAGCCACACAGCCATGTTAGTAAAATCATTTTACAATTACTAGACTCAACTTCGGCCAAGGAGTTGGAAAGGGGGTTTCCTACAGGCAGTCGGCTCTAATACCAACTTGTGACGCCCCCGACTTAATCGTGCACTAATCATACACGCAAATGCACACGATCAAGCATAAGGACTCACTTGAAGATATCACAACACAACTCTAATCATAAATAAAAGTCATACAAGCTTTATATTACAAGCCAGGGGCCTCGAGGGCTCGAATACATAAGCTCGATGTCATACAAGCATCAGCGGAAGCATCAGGTATCTGAGTACAGACACAAAGTTAAACAGATAGGCCTTTAAGAAGGCGGGGCAAAAAAATAAAAGATTGGATCGAAAGGCGCAGGCCTCCTGCCTGGGTGCCTCCTATCTACTCCTGGTCGTCGGAGGGCTCCTCGTAGTAGTAGTACCCAGGGGGTAGTAGTAGTCGTAGTCGTCGGCAGCAGGGGCAGCTGGCTCCGGGGCTCCGTCGTCTGGTCGCATCAATTGTGTATGGGGAAAAGGGAAGCAAAGCAACCGTGAGTACTCATCCAAAGTACTCAGCAAGACTGACATCAGATCTATTCTAAAATACGCATCATTATCAAAGGAAGGCTGTATATGTGGACTGATTTGCAGAAATGCCAGAATAGAAGGGAAAAGCCTAGCCTATCGAAGTCTAGCATCTTCAGGGTCTTGCAGCATTAGAAGAGTGCAGATTTGTTCATAAGTATAATAGTATCAACAAGTAGCAACAACGCCCAGAGATCCTTCCTCGACTCCCTGCGAGAAAGCGATCCCGGAGCCAATATATTCAACCCATTTCTAGTTGTAGAAGATCGGGATATTTTCCGAGCGTCCTGTTACCGTGGACACAGCTATTCGAATAGATATACTTCCCTGCAGGGGTGCACCAACTTACCCAACACGCTCGATGACTCTGGCCGGACACACTTGCTCAGTCGATGCCCGGCCTCGGACTATCGACACGTCGTAGCCCTACCTAGGCTCAACAAAGAGGCCAGCACGCCGATCTACATCCTAAGCACTCAGGGGTCTAGGGCCCATCGCCCTTTGCACTCCTGCGCATTGCGTACGCGGCCGGTGAGTAGTCCTAGCCCCCTTAATACAAGCGCAGGCTTTACCAGACCAACCCGGCGCGCGCCGCTCAACTGCTGACATCTGAAGAGCTTCGGCTGATACATACGACGCCGAGTACCCATATTATTCCCACCAGCTGGTTAGCGCGAAAAGGCCAGAGGCCTACTCAGATTACATATCCTAACCCTTAGTGCATTAGGAGCGCGCGGTAACGAGCAGAGACTCACGATCCTGTGACCCCGTCGCCCCGTCTCGTGGACTTACGGCAAGGGCTAAGAATGCCCGGCCGTGCCACGTATTCACCTCTCGGGTACCCTCATGGTCAACCCGAATCCACATCTCTCGCGGGTACCCCTCGGGACCGACCCGTCTTTATCAAGTACTAGTAAAAAGGTGCAAGTAACCGTGTGTTCATAACATCAAGCAGGAATACGAGGAATCACCCTCGTTGGATTCCCACTCGACGTATCCATCAAGGTGAACCCGGAGGAATCACCCTCGTTGGTATTCACACTTGCGGGGTTGCATGACAGAAGCTTCATCGGAGGTGGTGAAAGAGGTATCACCCTCGGTATCACACCACCGACTAGCAGTACTACAGAGTCCACATCGGGAGTGAGATGAGAGGTATCACCCTCGGCACTCGATATTTGCTCTGCAGCGTCGAGCAACTTAGGGGTGTGAGGTGCTGTGCTGGTCTCATCCCGTTCGATCACATCGATCGGGCACAGGTACTAAGGCGGAGCAACTACAGCAAGGAAGAGGGGCCACAGATGATTTATCGCCATCCAACCTATACTAAGCATTTTGGATAACAGGCATGTATCAATAACAGTTACAAGGACAGGCTATGCATCAGAATAGGATAAAACAAAGCAGTAGCAAATTCTAATGCAAGCAGGAGGGAGAAGGAATAGGTGATATAGGCATGCGTCAAGGGGGGTTTGCTTGCCTGGAAGCTCTGCGGCAAAGGAGGGATCGCCAGTGGTGTCTTCGGTCTCCTGTGTTGCGTCAGTCTCGAGGGCTATCGGAGAAGAAGAGGGGGAAGAAACAATAAATAAAGGCAGACAAATGCAACACCGAGCATGACATGCTAAAATGCAGTGCAGGGTTGCCTAAATGTATCTCTAAACCATTTTAGTTATTTTAGGATTTATGTCGGAGTTATTAGCAGGTATGCATGCACCATTCATCTACC
This sequence comes from Elymus sibiricus, assembly GCA_039707655.1. Lineage (NCBI taxonomy): Eukaryota > Viridiplantae > Streptophyta > Magnoliopsida > Poales > Poaceae > Elymus > Elymus sibiricus. Next base: position 199,803,330 of record CM077674.1, on the reverse strand, counting down.
GGAAACAGGCAAAAAGTTGCGGGTTCACCTACGTAGAGGGTCCCGACAAGAAAACAGATGGCACAATCGGATTCGTGGGATTTTTCTGAGCAACTTTCATGTAGAAAGTTTTTCGATCCGAGCTACGGTTTATTTTCTATGAATTTTCAAAGTTTTAAACAGTTTTCTGAAATTATTTAAATTAACAGAATTCCAGAAAAGACATATGATGTCATGCTGATGTCATCACCGCGTCAGCAGTCGGCTGACCAGCTGACTGGTCAAACAGGCAGGTGGGACCCACCTGTCAGCGACTCAGAGGCTAAACAGGTTAGTTAAACTAATTAACTACTGGTGGGGCCTACTGTCAGTGTCACTAATTAAACTAACAGACTAACTAATTAACTGCTAACAGTGATTAGTCGTGTGGGCCCACTCATCAGAGACAGAGGGTGAACAGTAAGCGCGCGTTGACCAAAGTCAAATGGGTCAAACGGCGGCAGGGGCCCACTGGTAGTGGCTCAGGGGTGGACCCCGGCCATGCCAGGTCAGCGCGTCGCTGGGGACGTCTCCGGTGCGCCATTTTGCGGCGGTGCGCTGCGGCCAGCGGCGGGATTCTGCCACAGAGGGCCAAATCGGTCGCCTGAGGTCGCGTTCGAACGGGCAGAGCACGCCGCGTCCAACGCTGCCACCCACGCTAGCCGAGGCGGCCGGACTTCGGTGGCGACGGCGTATGGCATTAGGGAGCACGACAGGACAAATGGGATAGTGCTACGGGTTGCTATGGTGATTCGGAGCACGATGAAGTGCTCAGACGCGAGCTGAGGCGGCTCTGAGCGCGGCGGTGCCATGGACGGCGGTGTTGAGCTCGGGCTCGACGAAACCCCACGATACAGAAAGCGTGCGAATAGAGAGAGGGGAATCCACAGGAAGCTCACCTAGGGGCACAGGAAAGGCCCGGTGAGGGGTTTAGAAGCTGCCGTGCAGTGGATCGACGCCGGCGAGCTCCTGTGATCCGAGGTGGAAGACGGCAGGTTTCGGGCGATGCAGCGCCTCCGAGCTCGAGTTCTTGGGCTGGGAAGAAGAGGCGGACGCCGGCGATTCGTCTGGACTCGGCGGAGGAGCAGATGGACGCCGGTAACCGCGACGGTGGCAATGGCACATCGGCGGTGGTGCTCGGACAGAGAGGGGAAGGAGGGAGCCGAGCGAGGGAGAAAGGGAGAGGAGAGGCGCGGCGTCCAGAGGAGGTGGCTCGGGGTGATCTTTAACCCCCAGCTCCACCTTCTTGTCACCGTGGCACGCGGTGGACGGCGCCGTGCGCGCCGAACGCGGGCGAGACGACACGGCGGCGGGAGCAGGTGAGGATGGCGATTCGGCTGGGCTGGGCCGACTCGGGCCATAGCCAGGTAAGGCCTCGGCCACTTTCTCTTTTCTGTTTTCAGTTTTATTAAATAACAGAGAAGGAAAAAAGAAATATTTGGGCTACCCAACCATTTTAGAAAATTGTGGAGCTAAGCCCATAAAATACCTTGCATTTTTAGGCACTGCCACAATTATTTTTGGAAGGCAGAGGAATTCATTTGGAATTTTCATAATTGAAACCGCAATTTAAATTGCTGGTATGGCACTGTTATAAATGCTAATGTTCATCTTTGCATGTGAGTGATGTTGGTTTTCTTAACAATAAATTGTTTTGGAATTTTTGCTATATGATGAACATTTTGCTAGCAACTTTTTAGCAACTTCAAATTTCAATAGTATTTGAATTTGAATTCAGTGGCAGAATTTGAAATGGGATATTAATCCAACATGATTATCATTGCAAATCTCAGATGACTTGGCATTAATGTGATGGAGCACTGTAGCTCATTACATAGGGGTGTTACATTCACTTAAATCTTTTTGAGAGTCTTAAATAGGAAGTGGTGATGTGCACGAGTTATGTGATTAGACCAAAAAGGATATGTATTCAAGAGTGGTATAATAAAAACTTTCATGTAGATCACTTAATATGAAACGCATGTTTTAATTATATTGATGTTGTAATATGAAAGGGTATTTGTCCATGATCATTGGTTAGTAAGAATATTGATATTAAAGCTTGTTATGCACTACTCATTTAAGTGTCCTTTATGGCATGGTGGTGAGGTTTGAGCATTTTTATGTCTGATTGAAATCCTTGAGTGTTGTCATAATCGGGGGTGCACGATGGTTAACTCCTACCAACCTCCTCCCTAGGGGCATGCGAGTAGTACTTTGCTTCGAGGGCTAATAAAACTTTCACAATAAGTATATGAGTTCTTTATGACTAATGTGAGTTCATGGACAATTACGCACTCCTTCCTTTCCGCAATTTGCTAGCCTCTTCGGTACTATGCATTGCCCTTTCTCACCTCGAGAGTCGGTGCACACTTCGCCGGTGCATCCAAATCCCGTGATATGATACGCTCTATCACACACAAGCCTCCTTATATCTTCCTCAAAACAGCCACCATACCTACCTATCATGGCAGTTCCATAGCCATTCCGAGATATATTGCCATGCAACTTCCACCGTTCCATCTTATGACATGTGTGTTCATCATCATATTGCTTTGCATGATCATATAGAGCTGACTTGATATTTGTGGCAAAGCCACCATTCATCATTATTATACATGTTACGCTAGATCATTGCACATCCTGGTACACTGCCAGAGGCATTCATATAGAGTCATTTCATATCAGTTTATCAAGTTGTAATATCGAGTTGTAAGTAAATAAAAGTGTGATGATCATAATTATTAGAGCGTTGTCCCAGCGAGGAAAAGAATGATGGCGACTGATGAGTCCTCCAAAATGAGGGGATGAGGTCCATGAGATTGATCTTTAAAAAAAATGAGAGAAAAAGAGAGAAGGGACAATGCTACTATCCTCTTACCACACTTGTGCTCCAAAATAGTACCATGTTCTTCATATAGAGAGTCTCTTGAGATATCACTTTCATATACTAGTGGCAATTTTTCATTATAGAACTTGGCTTTTATATTCCAATGATGGGCTTCCTCAAATGCCCGAGGTCTTCATGAGCAAGCAAGTTGGATGCACACCCACTTAGTTTCCATTGAGCTTTCATACGCTTATAGCTCTTAGTGCATCCGTTGCATGGCAGTCCCTACTCCTCGCATTGATATCGATTGATGGGCTTCTCCATTGCCTATTGATCCGCCGAGTTGATGCGAGCCTTTCTTCCTTTTTTGACTTCTCTATATATCTCTATCACCGTATTCTATTCCACCTATAGTGCTAATGTCCATGTCTCATGCTCATGTATTGTGTGGAGTTGAAAATGCTGAAGCGCGTTAAAAGTATGATACAATTGCCTGGTTTGACACTGGAGTGCCCATGATTTATATTTATGTGGTGAAGGCGGATTCATGCCATGCTTACATAATTCAATGAGTAGGGATAACATTTGTTGAGCATTGTAAATTTTGAAAATTTAATGATTATGTTCTTGTATTCATGGATATTATTATGTTGATATCCATTACTTCATCATTTCTCAATATTTACACCATAAGAGAGATTACATGACAAACATGCTAGGTAGCATTCAACATCAAAAATTCTGTTTTTATCATTTACCTACTCGAGGACGAGTAGGAATTAAGCTTGGGGTTGCTGGTACGTCTCCAACGTATCTATAATTTTAGATTGTTTCATGCTATTATATTATCAATCTTGGATACTTTATATGCTTTATATGCAATTTTATATCATTTTTGGGAACTAACCTATTAACTCAGTGCCTAGTGCCAGTTGTTGTTTTTTGCCAGTTTTTGGTTTTTCAGGAAATCAGTACCAAATGAAGTCCAAACGGAATAAAACCTTTAAAATGATTTTTTTCTGGACCAGAAGGGACCCTAGAAGTCTCGGGAGGAGGCCAGAAGATGTACGGGAGAGCCACGAGCTCACCTGGCGCGCCCCTTGGGGGCGGCACCTGAGCTCGTGGGTCCCACACAGCTCCGTTTGACCAAATCCCACTTCTATAAATTCCCAAATATTACAAAACCTATAGGGAGCCACCAGAAATAACTTTTCCGCTGCCGAAAGCTTTTGTTCTTCTGTGATCCCATCTGGAGGCCTTTTCTGGTGATATGCCAGAAGGGGAAATGATCACGGAGGGCTTCTACATCAACCTTGCTGCCCTTTCGATGATGTGTAAGTAGTTTACCACAGACCTACGGGTCCATAGCTAGTACCTAGATGGCTTCTTCTCTCTCTTTGGTCTTCAATACAAAGTTCTCCATGATCTCCCTGGAGTTCTATCCGACGTAATCTTCTTTTGCGGTGTGTTTGTTGGGATCTGATGAATTGTGGGTTTATGATCAGATTATTCATTGAAATTAATTGAGTCTTTTCTGAACTTTATTATGCATGATTGTTATAGCTTTGTATTTCTCTCTGATCTATCCATTTGGTTTGGCCAACTAGATTGATTTTTCTTCAGTGGGAGAGGTGCTTTGTGATGGGTTCAATCTTGCGGTGTCCTCACCCTGTGACAGAAGGGGTAGCGAGGCACGTATTTGTATTGTTGCCATTAGGGATAAAATGATGGGGTTTATTCATATTGCTTGGATTGACTTTGTCTACATCATGTCATCATACTTCATGCATTACTCTGTTTGTTATGAACTTAATACGTAGAGAGGCAAGCATAGAAGCGCTCTCAAAGTGGAATCATAGTAGTAGATGCAGGCAGGAGTCGGTCTACTTGTCTCGGATGTGATGCCTGTATACATGATCATTGCCATGAATAACATCATAACTATGTGTGCTTTTCTGTCAATTACCCAACTATCATGGTTTTGTCATACAGATGTCCTTGTGAAAGGACTTAGTCATGAGGCCATCGTAGTTGTGTGGAAGCTTGGTGGGATTGAGTGGAAAAGAGAGACATAGGTTTACCCAGGTTTGGCCCCTCGCAGTGGAGGTAAAAGCCTACTCCTGCTTGATTGATATTGCTCTGGATCTCGATTACAAGGGTGCGAATTCGCTAACCTAGCTTTTGAGAGATTGCAACTTGTCTGTCTGCCATGGCTTGTCCCTTTGGACGCCCTAGGAACCCACTTTTGTATAATAGCCGGGTCCTGGGGTTTACAATAGGTTTCCGAATTCTACCTGTAGTCGGAGTCCTACTCCAAGTCTTGTAAACCTTCCGTGTCTTCCAAGTCACCTTTGGGCCTTCCCGTGAGTCGACATGTAGGCTTGTTTGTAAGCCAGCACAGTGGGCTGGGTCTTTTTGTCTCTCGCCCTTCTCCTTCTGGTGAACTGCTGAGACTCGGTAACGTTGACTCCCAAAAGCCGGGTCAAAGCATCAGGCTTAAACCGGGTCATACCATGTCGGGTCTCAGACTGTGGGGAATATCCCCAACATTAGCCCCCAGTTTAGCTTGGATTTATTCATGCTAAACTCCATCCTGAAAATAAGATAAGAAAAAACATGGAAGAGGATGCCAGCTGAGTCTTGATTCTTTTAGTGCCGGCATTTGATCCATTTCTTGAGTTTTGACTCTCCTTCCTTCCTGGACCATACGGCCAGGTCTCCCTTTAGGATTAAGAACATTGTCGGGTCTTGCTACTTGTAGTCTGTGTTGGTATATCCCCGAAGAGGAGAGGATGATGCAGTACAGTAGAGATAAGTATTTCCCTCAGTTAAGAACCAAGGTTATCAATCCAGTAGGAGAACCAAGCAAAATTCCGTTAGAACGCACCTGCACACAGAAGAGCAAACACTTGCACCCAACGCAAATAAGAGGGTTATCAATCCTCTTAGTGGTTACTTGCAAGGATTAAATCTTATAGAGGTAAATAGCTAAACTAAAATACTAATAAAAATAAAAGTAAATAAATTGCAGGAAGGTATTTTTTGGTTTTTTATATGATAAAGATAGACCCAGGGGCCATAGTTTTCACTAGAGGCTTCTCTCTTGAGCATAGAAACATACGGTGGGTAAACAAACTACTGTTGGGCAATTGACATAACAGCAAATAATTATGACGGATTCATGGCAATGATCATGTATATAGGCATCACGTCCGAGACAAGTAGACCGACTCCTGCCTGCATCTACTACTATTACTCCACCCATCGACCGCTATCCAGCATGCATCTAGGGTATTAAGTATGAATCAGAGTAACGCCTTAAGCAAGATCTCATGATGCAGAGAAGAAAATTCAAACAATATGAATAAACCCCATCTTTTTATCCTTAATGGCAACAATACAAATACGTGTCATGTCCCCTTCTGTCACTGGGATTGAGCACCGCAAGATTGAACCCATCACAAAGCACCTCTCCCATTGCAAGATAAATCAATCTAGTAGGCCAAACTAAACCGATAGATCGGAGAGAAATACAAAGCTATAACAATCATGAATAAAAGAGTTCAGAGAAGACTCAAATATTTCTCATGAATAATCTGATCCTAAACTCACAATTCATCGGATCCCAACAAACACACCGCAAAAGAAGATTACATCGAACAGAACTCCAAGAACATCAAGGAGAACATTGTATTAAAGATCAAAGAGAGAGAAGAAGCCATCTAGCTACTAGCTATGACCCGTAGGTCTGTGGTAAACTGCTCACACATCATCGGAAGGGCAGCAAGATTGATGTAGAAGCCCTCCGTGATCGATTCCCCCTCCGGCAGAGTATCGAAAAAGGCCTCCAGATGGGATCACGGAAGAACAGAGGCTTGCGGCGGCGGAAAGGTTATTTCTTCTGGCTCTCTGGGGGTTTCCCAATATTTGTAAATTTATGTGGAATTAGGTCAAACGGAGTCACGTGGGCCCCACAAGGTAGCACGGCGCGCCCCCCCTAGGGCGCGCCCTAGTGCCTTGTGGAGCCTCCGTGAGGCTTCTGGCCTCCTCCCGAAGCTTCCAAGGTTTCTTTTGTCCAGAAAAAATCACCAAAAAGTTTCATGGCATTTGGACTTCGTTTGTACTGTTTCTCTGAAAAGCCAAAAACAAGCAGAAAACAGCAACTGGCACTGGGCAGTAGGTTAATTGGTTAGTCCCAAAAAATGATATATAATTACATACAATTGCATATAAAAACATCCAAGATTGATACTATAATAACATGGAACAATCAAAAATTATAGATACGTTGGAGACGTATCAAGCATCCCCAAACTTAATTCCTGCTCGTCCTTGAGTAGGTAAATGATAAAAACAGAATTTTTGATGTAAATGTAATCTCTCTCTTATGGTATGAATAATGAGATCCAAATGATTCAAAGCAATAGTCTAAAATTTGATATAAAGACATCAATACTTAGGCATACTAATAAACAATCATGTCTTTCAAAATAAAAATGCTAAAGAACATTATCCCTACAAAATCGTACAATCCTATCATGCTCCATCTTCTTCACACAAAATATTTATAATGCACAAGCCCGGTTTTAGCCAAGCAATTGGTTCATACTTTTTAACGTGCTTCAGCTTTTTCAACTCCCATGCAATACATGAGCGCAAGCCATGGATATAGCACTATGGGTGAAATAGAGTATGGTGATAGGGATAAATAAGAGAAGTCAAAAATGGAGAAAGTCTCACATCAACAAGGCTAATCAACGGGCTATGGAGATGCCCATCAATTGATGTCAATGCAAGGAGTAGGGATTGCCATGCAACGGATGCACTAAGAGCTATAAGTGTATGAAAGCTCAACATGAAAACTAAGTGGGAGTGCATCCAACTTGCTTGCTCATGAAGACATCGGGCATTTGAGGAAGTCCGTCATCGGAATATACAAGCCAAGTTCTATAATGAAAAATTCCCACTAGTATATGAAAGTGACAAAATAGGAGACTCTCTATATGAAAAACATGGTGCTACTCTGAAGCACAAGTGTGGAAAAAGGATAGTAACATTGCCCCTTCACTACTGGAATCAGGGAATTTGCCGTCAGCCAGTGCTTTGCCGTCTGCTAGCGGACGGCAAAGAAGGTCTTTGCCGTCCACTTTCAAAAAACAGATGGCAAAGAACGGGCTGATGGCAAAGATACATTTTGCCGTCTGCCATTTCTTTGCCGTCGGCCAGCAGACGGCAAAGGGCCCAAAGGCAGACAGCAAAGAGACCAGCTGGGCCCCTCTGAGGCGTGGAGCTGGCTAGGTCAACTGGACGGCCTGGATGCCGTCCGCTTTCTTGTCTTTGTCGTCCGCTAGCGGACGGCAAAGAATTTGCCTAACTAACGGCCGTGCCCCCCGGCCCCACCCCCTCTTTGTCGTCTGCTAGCGGACGACAAAGAAGTCCGCTAGCAGACGGCAAAGAGGTTTGCCTAACTAACGGTCGTGCACCCCCTGGCCCCACCCCCTCTCTCTCTGTTCCTCTCTCTCTCCCCCCACGTCCTCACCCGCCGCCGCTCCTCCCCCGACGATCTCACCCGCCGCCACCCCTCCCCCGACGACCTCACCCGCCGCCCCTCCCCGACGACCTCACCCGCCGCCCCGCTCCCCGGCCCCTGCGCCCTCCCATCCCCCGACGACCTCGGAGCCGCGGCGCCTCCCCGCGACGCCCCACCGCCGGAGCAGGCCGCGGCGTAGCCCCCCTCCCCGCGGCCTTCCTCCCCCTGTGCCGGCCCTCCTCCACCACCACGCCGGCCCTCCTCCACCGGCCCTCAAGGTGAGTTTTTTTTTCTTTTTTTCTGTTTTTTTTCTTCTGTTTTTTACTGTTTAGGTTTAGGTTAATTAGTGTTTGGTTTAGGTTAGTGCTAGCTAGGTTTAGGTTTAGATAATTAGAAGAAGAAGAAGAAAGATGAAAAAAAATAAGAAGAAAAGAAGAATAAGTAGAAGAAGAGGAAAAAGGAAAAGAAGAAGAAGAAGAGGAAGAAGAAGAAGAAGAAGAAGAAGAGGAGGAGGAGAAGAAGAAGAAGAAGAAGAAGAAGAAGAAGAAGAAGAAGAAGAAGAAGAAGAAAAAGAGGAGAAGAGGAAAATGGAAAAGAAGGAAGAAGAAGAAGAGGAGGAGGAGGAGGATAGGGAAGAGAGGGCGAGGTGGTTGGCGTCGACGAAAGCCTAAATGATGGGTTGACCGGAAGAGATGGCGTGCTGACCCGTCGACCGTGCGTCACCATAGCTGAGGGTGCCTAGGGACTAGCGGGTTAGGGGGTTCATCGGCGTCGATGGAACCCTAAATGATGGCTATTTAGGTTAGGGGGTGCCTTGGCATCGACGTAAGCCTAAATGACATCTATATAGGTTAGGGGTGCCTCGACGTCGACGAAACCTTGGATGACATATATTTCGGGTAGGGGTGCCTCCGTGTGGACGGAACCTTAAATAACGTCAATTATGGTTAGGGCGTACCTCGGTGTCGATGGAACCCTAAATGACGGCTATTTAGGTTAGGGGGTGCCTCGGCGTCGATGGAAGAATAAATGGCAGCTGTTTAAGTTAGCGGGTGCCTCGGTGTCGATGAAAAAACCCTAAATGATAAATCTTTAGGTTAGGGGTTGTTGCGGGGAACGAGCAGTGCGAATTGTTTTTTTACAACTTGGCGGTGGCATCCTGTTATAAATATTTAGTTAGGTTGACGGAAAAAACAATAATGCTATGTTACTCATCTTTGGATTTAAATGTGTAGTTGTTTCGTCGCTGCGAGGGTATGGTGTTCGACGACCTCCGCCCCTGCGTTCGTGGGTGAACACAAATGACATCTCATCCTCCCCCCTACATTATTTGCTCTGTTCCAGTCTTCGTGCTGATGAAACTTGCTAGCTACGTATGCGTGACCAGTATGCGTCTCCCGTTCGAAAGGGTGATAGTTATAAATATGCATGCATTTGCATATTTATAACCGTGATTCTTTCGAATTGTCCAACGTTATCCATGGACAGCCTGAGTATGTGTAGATTGGGTTCGTTTTCCCATATGCTCTTCTCCGGATCCGACGCATAATTTCGTCAGTGCCTCCTTGTTGTTCTCCAGGTACACATCCTCTCTGTTTATTGCCGAGACGTGTATCAGGAGAACAGCGGGGAGGTGCTGCCGAAATTTTGTGCCGGATCCGGAGCAGAGCATGGGAAAACGAACCCAATCTACACATACTCGGGTGGGATTAGGACCTATCTTTACCTATTAGCGTCTAGGTTGCATGGACGTAATAAAACTAACAAACTCCATTAACTGATGAATATGGTTTGCTGAATTATGTATATATTTCTTGTGTGTCCAGTAGCTAGGCCAGATGAGTGATCGTGCGTGGATGTACACCGGTCACACTAGTCAGAAAGACATGACCGATGAATGGTTAACAAAAACCAAGGGGTTTGTGAGAGCCGCATTTGCAAATGGCCAGAGAAAAACCTGGTGCCCCTATGTCCGGTGCGACAACTATCATAAGAGGACAGAGCTTGAAATGAGTAAACACCTGCAGAAGTGGGGTTTTACGCCTGCTTATACGGTCTGGACATTTCATGGTGAGTCTGCCCAACGTGCCAGAGCTGAGGTGGGCCATCGTCGCACCGACGAGCATGGTACCGGGATCGAAGACATGGTGGAATACTTTGATGATGCTCGGGATTCGGACGATGAGATGGAGGAATCTGCAAAGGCCTTCAATGATATGTTGGAGTCTTCAAAACGTCCTCTCCACGAGCACACTGAGCTTTGTCAGCTGGATGCCATCGCACAAGTAATGGCTCTGAAGGCTCAATTCAACTTGGGCAGAGAATGCTACGACGCGATGATGACACCATTTGGACGCTTTCTACCCAAAGGCCATGTAATGCCTACAAACCTGTACCAGTCAGACAAAATCCTCCATGTACTTAAGATGCCCTATGAGAAGATAGATGCCTGTGAGAATGGATGTGCCTTATTTAGGCTTGAGTATGCGGACTTGAACTATTGTCCCATTTGCAAGTCTTCCAGGTATGTTATGGTAGACAACGGTATGGGTGAGAAGAGTCAGACAAAAATCCCAGTTAATGTTCTTCGGTATATGCCAATCATACCAAGACTTCAACGTCTTTTCATGGTCGAAGAGACGGCCAGACAGATGACATGGCACAAATTGGGCAAAAGAACCGAACTAGATGCAGATGGGAATCAGATGTTGGTACACACATCGGATGCTTTTGCGTGGAAGCACTTCGATGCAATACATCATGATAAAGCGGCAGATCCAAGGCATCCTCGAGTCGCCATCAGCACGGATGGGTTCAATGTGTTTGGTATGATGGCAGCCCAATACAGTTGTTGGCCTGTATTTGTCATTCCACTCAATCTCCCCCCCGGACAGATTATGCAAAGAAAGAACATTTTCCTGACATTGATAATTCTGGGGCCCAACTATCCGGGGAAGATTATGAATGTGTACATGCAGCCGCTTAAGGATGAATTGCAAGAAGCTTGGGATAATGGGATCAAGACATACGACGCCGCTACAAAAAAAACTTCCTAATGCATGTGTGGTACATGTACGCGATGCATGACTTGCCGGCGTAGGCGCTATTCGTTGGCTGGTGTGTGCATGGAAGGTTCCCGTGCCCCACATGCAAGGCAGCTCTTGAGTTTCGTTGGCTGGATGCGGGTCGCAAGTATTCTTGCTTCGACTTGCATAGACAGTTCCTGGATCCTCGCCATAAGTTCAGAAAAGACAAGAAGAAATTCATCAAAGGTAGAGTTGTCAAAAACTCTGCACCACCTGCGTTGACATGCCAACAGACCCTGGATCAGTTAAACGCTCTCGAGCCGGATCCAGAGCGTCCAGGGTATTTCAAGGGGTATAATTCGGAACAAGCCTGGACTCACAAGACATGCTTGTGGGATCTGCCTTACTTCACAGACCTCCTTTGCCCACACAACATCGACGTGATGCACACTGAAAAGAATGTCACCGAGGCCCTCTTTGGTACATTGTTCGGCATGGAGGGGAAGTCAAAGGATAATCCTAAGGCTAGAGTCGATCAGGAGGCTCTAGGTGATAGACCGTTACAAAACATGCGACAACCGAAAGGAAAACAGAACTGGACGAAGTCAAAGGCATGGTTCAATCTTGGAAGGCCAGATATGAGGGAAATTATCCCGTGGGTGAAAAAGGAGTTGATGTTCCCTGATGGGTATGCAGCGAATTTAAAGAGGGGAGTGAGTCTTGAAAAATTGAAAATATTTGGTCTCAAGAGTCATGATTGGCACATATGGCTTGAGCAGGTAATGCCGGTGATGTTGCGTGGCTTTATCCCTGAGGATGAATGGCTAGTACTGGCAGAGCTGAGCTATTTCTTCCGTGTTCTTTGTGCGAAAGAACTATCGCCTGGCTTGCTAGATGAAATGGAAGAGTTGGCGCCGGAGTTGATCTACAAGTTAGAGAAGATCTTCCCACCGGGCTTCTTTAATCCAATGCAGCATTTGATTTTGCATCTCCTGACCAAGGCACGATTGGGGGGGCCCGTGCAGAATCGTTGGTGCTACGCAACTAGGAGGATGCAGAAGACGCTTCGAGCAAAATGTAAAAATAAACGTAGAATTTAAGCATCGATGGCCGAGGCATTCATTACTGAGGAGGCGGCAAACTTCATGACAACACACTACGAAGCCAAAAATCGTCATTTGCATAATCCGAAGCCTCGGTACAATGCTGGCGACCCTAAAAAGGGTGGATCCAACCTCAGCCTATTCAAAGGGAAGCTCGCACCAGCCGGTGGTTCTAATTCCTTATCGTTCGATGTCGAAGAATGGCGGACCATTTCGTTGTATATCTTCAACAACCTAACAGAAGTGCGGCCGTACATCGAGTAAGTTCTCGGTACATTGTTTCACAACTTCTAATTCCTTTGAACTGCTCTTATTCCCGGATATTTGATACAGTCGATACGTCACCAAATTCTCGTATGGAGCGGTGATCCAAAAGGATTCCGTCGAAGAGTATGAGCTTCTGGCAAAGCATGGAGGAGGCTATCCCGGTTTCATCTCTTGGTTCAAACAAACGGTAATTTCCATTAGACCATTTCATTTCTTCGTCTAAATTGCGGCTAATGCAACAATCCTTTCGTATTAAACTTGTAGGCTAATTCAGAGTCTATGGACGCCGAATTGAGACAAGTCGCTAATGGTTTTGACTATAAGGGCCGTTCATTTGACAAATACGACATCAACGGGTATCGCTTTCATACCTATGGCGAAGAGCTATCTATGGCCGACCGAAAGTCTACAAATTGTTGTGTCTCTGCTATCGGCGAAGGAGATACCGAGTATTATGGAAGAGTTGAAGCAATTTATGAACTTCTATTCTATGGTGCAAACCCACAGAACATCGTAGTCTTCAAATGTTTTTGGTTCCAGCCGAAGGAGACTAGAAGGACTCATGAACATATAAGGCTAGACGAAATCAAACAAAGCACCCATTTGGATGTTCCCGATGTCTATATTACGGCTCAACAGGCAACCCAAGTTTTCTATCTACCGTGGGCCTATCAAAGTGATCCAAATCTCAATGGTTGGGATGTCGTTTATGAAGTGCCGCCACATGTTAGGCCACCTCCCCCCAATGAAGAGGATTATGAACCTCACATTAACCCAGACACATATGAAGGAGAATTCTTCCAAGAAACACATCTTTCCAAAAAACATTTCAAGAACCGCTCTACTTCACCCCAGAACATTGAAGTAGACAGCGACAATGAATCCGACTTCACCCCTGAGCCGGAACAAGAAGAGCCGGAACAATAAGAGGTTACTGCTGCGGATGACTTGTCAATGCTTGACCGATTACGTAAAGGAGGCCTTCCACATGTTGATGCATTTATTGATGATGATGATGAGCACGTCATTGTTGATAGTGATGAAGATGATGCATTTATTGACCCCGGAGCATATATAGACGATGAAGATTAATATTAGTTCATGTCAGGTATTCAATTATTATTATGTACATATATATTATTAATTAGTTCATGTTAGGTATTCCATTTTTTATTATGTTCATGATGATGATACACTTAAATTATATACATATTATTATTCATGTCAGGTATTCAATTTTTTTATTTTGTACTAATTTCGTTTACTCTTTGTCATTGCAGGTGTTGACAGATGGTGGGCGCGGGTCCAGAGCGCTCCGAGGCTCCTTCCTCGGCGCGTGGTGGGAGGGGTGCTTCCATTCCACCCCAACACCTCCGGAGAGCGCTGCATCTTAGTATGCAGACACCACCGGCGGGCGCTTCTTCTTCAGCCGGGAGAGGTCGGGGGAAGAAGAGGGGTACTAGAGGTGGTCGTGGCGGCGGGAGAGGTAGGAAGGCTGCTACGCCTTCCTCGCCGCCACCCCCAGCTGATTCACCCGACCACGGGACTGCTCCGTCTGAGGTGGACCCGTCTCGGACTCCGGTCCATGAGCCTCGGGCCGACGAGCCTCGGGTCGCCGAGCCTTCGCCCCATGAGACTCCGGCCCACGAGCCTCGGGCCGCCGAGCCTTCGCCCCACGAGACTCCGGTCCCAGAGGCTTCGTCCCACGAGACTCCGGAGCAGAGCACAGATCAGGCTACATCACAGTCGACCCGATGGGGGGACTGGCCGCCGGAGGCGAGTGGCCATGCTGATGGTGGCGAGGATCTCTTTTCGGATGATAGCTATAGCGAGGGCGAGCTGGTTGAGGGGGGCAACGTCTACCAGCGTGGTGGTACAAAGCTCCTGCCCGAGCCGGCGACCCGCGAGCAGAGGTGGTTGATTGCACCTAATGGGGAGAAGTAAGTGCATTTACTCTTTTTTAACCTTTTGCCTTCACGTTTCTTCAAAATCTAATGCGTTGGCCTTGTCATACTGCAGGGGTTGGATACACGGCCCTGGTATCCGCAAGCCCAACTTCGTCCTTGGTGTGCTTTGCCGGAAGAACTTCCCGGGGTGGGTCACGTTACCCGGTGAGGGTCAGGTTCGACAGCTCGGACTGAGCTGGGAGCTGTACTTGGCTGCCCCGGCCCCGCTGCAGGAGAGGATCGACGGTGTCTTGTGCCGCACGAGGGCCGAGATGGTGATCCAGATGTTTTGGGTAATTTCTCCTTTACAGAATTAAAAATCAATAGTACCGAGTTATTGTACTAATCAGTGTTGTATTGTTTGATTGCAGACCTTCTACAGGTGTCTTGAGGGAGAGGAGGAGGCCGCGGCTATGGTTATCGAAGCCGAGTGCAGGCGCCTACTTCAGAACTTACGGCACGAGGCTCGGGTGCAGGCTGTTCGAGACTACTACGCCTCGACTGGTATTAAGAGGTCCAAGATGAAGTGCCGCGGCAAGTTTCTGAGTAAGGAGAAGTACATGAAGGTAAATACCTATTCTTAAGGCCTTGTACTTAGTTTCCTTGATTTGATTCATAGGCGTAGCGCTGAAATTTCTCTTGACTAACTTAGGTGCCCCCGAGATGGTGTGCGGATAGGATGGACTGTTGGGAGGCATTGGTGGATGAGTGGTGCTCTCCCCAATGGCTAGCCGTCCACAACAATGCCAAGGAGCGGCGTGCCAAAATGGTTGGTGTGCCACACCATCAAGGGAGCGCCAACCTATATGAGTACGGGAATAAGTGGGTATGTGGTTTGCTTCATGATTCATGCAATTTCATTCTTCATGCTAGCTTGAGCCCTTAACTAATACTTTGTTCCTCTCTTTTAGGCGCGACACAACAAGACGGAGGTGCCAGAGGTGTTCGACCTCTATGGCATGGCCCATACTGCAAAGTACAAGAAGGCCAAGGCATTCTCTGAGTCTGACCTTGATCATCCAGAGAGCTTCACCAAAATCTCCTCCCACAACAAGCTCGTGAGGTACAGAGACGAGGGGAAGGCGAGGAAAGGGGAGGACTTTAACCTGAGCCAGCAACCTCTTGATCCAGAGCTGGTGATGATATCTGGTGGCGGGAGGCCCCATGGCTCGATAGCCATTGGGGATGGACTGATACATTGTCATAGCACTCTCCCGGAGATCAAGCAGTGCCAGACGAGCTCCGATCCTGAGATAAGGCCTCGTCCACGGCCAATGGAGCTCCAAATCGAGGTTAGTTATACGGACTCAGATACCTTTTCTCCATTACATTGTGTGTGCGGCCGTCGATGATTACAATGCTAACGAGGAGTGGTGTTGCAGGCTGCTATTGAGAAAGAGAGAGCGAAGACCCAGGAGCTTCTGGCGGAGGCAAAGAGGTAGGCGGCGGAGAGGGAGAGGGAGTTGGAGGAGAGGACTACTACGCTGTTGGAGGAGAAGAGGAACCGGAACGACGCGTCTCACCGGGCCTTATACGAGCTCTTCGTAGTTTCTTCTGCATATTAGCGAAATCATGCACGTAATGTTCGTTTCATTACTAACTAATATGACTGACTCGTGAAAACCAAATGTGCAGACCATGTGCCAGAGCAACGGTCAGACCCCTCCACCGATGCCAGTCATTGCTCCGACGGGCACGGTGAGTTTCATTTGAATGGTCATTAGTTACTAGTTTTCACATTTGAGTTGCATCATGCTAAAGAGACATTGCAAATGATCTTTGGTGCAGCATAACTCCCGACAAGCATCGACCGATCCTTCTGCGTCTGCCACTAGCGCGACCGGTCCTTCACCTCCGTGATGACGGTACGTTTTCCCTAGTGTTTTGCTTAACAAATGCATACTTAGCTTAATAAATGACCTATTTAGCTCCAAAATGTCATATAGTTAACTTATTTTCCTCGAAAATGACATAATAACCTTACTTAGCTCCAAAATGACCTATTTTACCTAGGCTAGCTCAATAATGACCTATACTTAGCTTAATTAGTTCATTTATGACAGAATTAGCTTACTTAGGTCAAAAATGGCATAATAACCTTGGTTTAGCTCCAAAATGTCATATACTTAGCTTATTTTTCTCAAAAATGACATAATAACCTTACTTAGCTCCAAAATGACCTATTTTACCTAGGATAGCTCTAAAATGACCTACACTTAGCATTTTTCCCTCCAAAATGACTTAATATGCTTAGTTAGCTCAAAAATGGCATAACTACCTAGGCTAGCTCAAAAATGACCTATACTTAGCTTAGCTAGTTCATTTATGACATAATTAGCTTACTTAGGTCAAAAATGGCATAATAACCTTGGTTTAGCTCCAAAATGTCATATACTTAGCTTATTTTCCTCGAAAATGACATAATAACCTTACTTATCTCCAAAATGACCTATTTTACCTAGGTTAGATCTCAAATGACCTATACTTAGCTTAGCTAGTTCATTTATGACATAATTAGCTTACTTAGGTAAAAAATGGCATAATAACCTTGGTTTAGCTCCAAAATGTCATATACTTAGCTTATTTTCCTCAAAAATGACATAATAACCTTACTTAGCTCCAAAATGACCTATTTTACCTAGGATAGCTCTAAAATGACCTATACTTAGCATTTTTTCCTCCAAAATGACTTAATATGCTTAGTTAGCTAAAAAATGGCATAACTACCTAAGATAGCTCAATAATGACCTATACTTAGCTTAGCTAGTTCATTTATGACATAATTAGTTTACTTAGGTAAAAAATGGCATAATAACCTTGGTTTAGCTCCAAAATGACCTATTTACCTAGGTTAGCTCTAAAATGACCTACACTTAGCATTTTTTCCTCCAAAATGACTTAATATGCTTAGTTAGCTCAAAAATGGCATAACTACCTAGGTTAGCTCAATAATGACCTATACTTAGCTTATTTAGTTCATTTATGACATACTTAGCATACTTAGGTCAAAAATGGCATAATAACCTTGGTTACCTCCAAAATGTCATATACTTAGCTTATTTTCCTCGAAAATGACATAATAACCTTACTTAGCTCCAAAATGACCTATTTACCTAGGTTAGCTCTAAAATGACACAAGTAAGCAATAAGAAGAAGAAAAAGAAGAGGAGAAAACGAAAGAGAAGAAAAATTCTTCTTCTTCTTCTTTTTCTTCTTCTTCTTCTTCTAACTTTCTTCTTTCCCATTTTGCAGATTTGCTTAAGATCACGGAAGCTTGCGTTGATGGAGTCTACTCTTCTCCTTGTCCTTCCTTTTTGTTTTGATTTTGTAGGATGAACAATGTGAAACTTGCTACCTATATATGTATGTATGGATGAAACCATTGTATATGGACTTTTTGCTTAATTGTTGGATATGTTGGCTATATATATGTTGGATTTGGACTTTTGATTTGGTATATATATATGTGTTGGATGATCATATCCATATAGCAGGGATATGTATGCTTGTTGAAAGTATTTTCAAATGAATATATATATATATATATCTGTGAAATTGATTGAATTTAAGAAAAAACAGAATTAACAGGGGCAATACAGGCACTTTGGCGTCTACCAGCGAACGGCAAAGATGCCACGTGGCAGCTACCTGTGCAACCTGGGGGCACCTGGGCTGGCCTATTTGGGCACTTTGCCGTCTGCCAGCAGACGGCAAAGGCTGGTGTGCTTTGCCGTCAGCTGGCAGACGGCAAAGGGCATGTATTGGCCCCAGCTGACGCCTGACGTCAGCTGACGTCAGCTGGCAGACAGCAAAGAACTTTGCGCCTTTGCCGTCTGCTGGCAGATGGCAAAGTACGCCGTTAGCCACCTAATGGGCCTAACCCTATCCCTCTGCCGTCCAAGGGATTTGACGTCTGCTTGCTTAGTATGGCTGACGGCAAACTTCTTTGCCATCCGCTTTATTTAAGCAGACGGCAAAGCAGCCCTCTGCCGTAGCTCATTCAGCCGGACGTGGGGCCGTCTGCTGGCTGACGGGAAAGGGCTTTGCCGTCCGCTAGACATTCCTTTGCCGTCTGCCATGGCAGACGGCAAAGTGCCTGATTCTTGTAGTGCTTCTCTCTTTTTCTCTCATTTATTTTTTTTCTTCCTTTTTTTCATGGCTCTTTTTCGCCTCTTTTTTTCTCGTTCTTTTTTTTTCTCTCTTTTTTTTCAATTTTTTTTATATTTCGTCCGGAGTCTCATCCCGACTTGTGGGGGAATCATAGCCACCATCATCCTTTCTTCACTAGGACAATGCTCTAATAATGATGATCATCACACTTCTATTTACTTACAACTCAACATTACAACTCAATACACACCGCAAAAGAAGATTACATCGAATAGAACTCCAAGAACATCAAGGAGAACATTGTATTGAAGATCAAAGAGAGAGAAGAAGCCATCTAGCTACTAGCTATGGACCCGTAGTTATGTGGTAAACTACTCACACATCATCGGAAGGGCAGCAAGGTTGATGTAGAAGCCCTCCGTGATCTATTCCACCTCCGGCAGAGTACCGGAAAAGGCCTCCAGATGGGATCGCGGAAGAACAGAGGCTTGCGGCGGTGGAAAGGTTATTTCTTCTAGGTCTCTGGGGGTTTCCCAATATTTGTGAATTTATAGAAGTGGAATTAGGTCAAACGGAGTCACGTGGGCCCCACATGGCAGCACGGCGCGCCCCCCCTGGGGCGCGCCCTAGTGCCTTGTGGAGCCTCCGTGAGGCTTCTGGCCTCCTCCCGAAGCTTCCAAGGTTTATTTTGTCTAGAAAAAAATCACCAAAAAGTTTCGTGGAATTTGGACTTCATTTGGTGATTTTTTTCAATGTGAAATTCATGGTAACCTCCTAAAAATAAGAATATTTGATAGGTTAAGGGACCGGTTTGCTCAATGGCCGGCTTTATTCAATGCACCATCTCCTAGAAAATCCAGACCTCTTTGTCATATCAAAAGGTCGGCTTCACAATCAACTTGCTAACACTAATTCCTTGCAGGAAAATATTGGGAATAATAACCCATCTGACATTGAGTCGGCTCCTAGTGCTTTGGTTTGATAAAATTGTTGGGAGCAAAAAAAAATTGTCTGATGTTGACCCGGCTTTCAGTACTTCAGCTTTCCGGGCCTTCTATGAACAGCATAGAGAAGATAAACTTTGCAAAATTCCACCTAGAATATGAGACCAGGCTCGCTCAAAATTAACAACTTGAAGGTGTTCTTCTGTTTTTTATCTGCATGTTACCTGTAGCCCCTAAGCTCCGAGTTTATCAGTTCATGATGACTTGGTGCTTTGCATAGAAATAATATCTTAACTGTGTAGTCCCCAAGTGCTGGGTTATTTTCCCTGCCGCAACCTGGGACTTGTAATTGTCTTATATTTATAAACTTCAGCCAGTGTAGCCCCCAAGTCTTAAGAGTAGAATGTAGTGATAGCTTAAGACTTGCTTAAATATAAATGTTGCAACTTTGGAGAGATCCGGATTGTTCATATGAGTCACCAGTTATAAACTGAATGTCTTGCATTTCACATGTGTAGCCCCCAAGGGCTGACTCATCAGTATGTGATGGGCCGGGTCTTCAATTTGGACCTTATGATCTGTTTAAACAACTGAACGCTATAGCCCCCAAGTGCCGGGTCGCAAGCCTACATCGACTTGGGACTGTGAGAATAATATAACCCATCTGTATTTAAACGGGCAATGCTAAATCAGGCCGGCTCGGAAATTTCTGAGTTTAAAGGAGCAGGACTTGTTGCTTTATCTGGCAGTGCCATCATGCACTTTTGAAATATTAGTGCCAAAGATCATCCTCAAAATTTGTTATGTTTGCTTGTTCAATATGAATCCTTGACTCGAGTTGCAGCTAAACCCGACAATTTTGCCTTGTATGAATGTCTTAAGTTCTGCGTTCCTTGGTTAAAACAACTCCCAGGAAAAAAAATGAAACCCGGCTTTATAGATGAAAAACCGGCTTCTGCAAAATATAAGAAGCATATATATATAGGAAAATTTCTATGTACTCTGGGGAGTACGTACTCCCACTCCTCATATACCACATAGATGAATCTTTTATACCTCTTTATTATTTTTAATATACTTCATTAATAATTACTAGATACCCCAAAATGAGTTTCAGGAAAAAATTCATGTGAGTCTACATATTTTTAAAGGTTTACGTATATACTGATTTGTTCGTATGTGAAAATGGTATATTACAAAAAGTACGTCACAAATGATATTTTTTTCACAAAACTCGTATTGAGGTATCTTAGAATATTTAATGAAGTATATTGAGAATGATAAAGAGGTATAATTAATGTGTACACGCGGTATATTGAAGATGGGAGTACATACTCCCAGGAGTACAGAAAAGTAGTCCTATATATATATATATATATATATATATATATATATATAGCCCGTCGATTCTGCCAATATTGGCAGAATTGCCAATAGTTATTCTGCCCACATCCGAACTGCACGCTCAACGTTGGGCACTGCACTTTCTAAAGCAAAGGTACTGCAATACAAACACTAGTGAACTTCTCGTCGAAAAAAACTGCACGTGGTGTTTTTTTGGTACTGTTTTTGATCCAGTTTTTTAACCGTTCGTCAGAACGAGGCGTGTAATACGCCGTTGGAAAGCTATGGATTAGGCGCAACTTCACCATGTCAATTGTTTTTCGGGATTCCTCGCGGTTTAAGAGCAGTTTCGAAAATGGTGGGCGCCCGACGAGTGGCAGCGAGCGTATTTTCGCGTTTTTTCACAAACCGCTTGTTGGAATGAAGCAAATGATACGCCATTGGAAAGATATCGTCGAGGCACAACTTTTTCATATATATTAATTTCTCTAATTCCTTACGGTTTAAGAGCAATTTCAAATTTACTAAATCGCGGAATTCTGTTTTTTCAAATTTTTGCAATTTTTGGGTACTATTTTCGCTCCATTTTTTTAACCGTTTGTCGAAACGAGGCGTATGATATGCCGTTGGAAAGCTACGGACGAGGCGCAACTTTCATATGTAGAAATTATTTTGAGATTCCTTACGGTTTTAAATTAATTTTGAAAATGGTGCGGCAGACGACGAGTGGCAGCGGCCGTTTTTTCATGAATTTTTATAAACCGCTGGTCGGAATGATGCGAATGAGACGCCGTTGGAAAGATATCAACGAGGCGCAACTTTTTCATGTAGAACACTCTCTCTAATTCCTTACGGTTTAAGAGCAGTTTTCAAATTACCGAAATGCGGACACTCTGTTTTTCGCGGCAGCAAAATCGACGAGGGAACTGCATCAGACAGCAAAGTGCACTGCTTCAGATGAAAAACCGCACTGCATCGGGCGGGCAAGTGAACTACATGATTTATTTTCTCTTTTCCTAACTTTTTTATGAACGAGAGTGGATTGTAGAGACGGGGGCAAGTGAACCACATCACTTTGTGTCAAATTGTGTCCTTATTGAAACTTCTTCAACGAACAAGAAAGTGAACTTCTAAAAAAAGACTTTTTTTGCATTTTGAATTACGTGGATGAAGGCAAGAGAATTGCGTGGTTGAAGGCACATTTTTTCAAATGAACTACTGTAGTAACTTATGAGCTGCCTGGAGACGAGGAGTGAACCTCTTGGTAGCACATTTTCTTTTTTCAAAAACACATGAAACCGCATGAGACAAGTGTAACTCACAATCGAGGGAAGTGAATCACGTCACAAATTGAAGTGAACTACATGGCTTTTTTCTACTAGACGAGGTGAAGCAAACTGGACTGATTTTTCAAAATTGTTTTTTTATTTTCTTCCGGTTGTGAGGTGAACAAAGTGAATTGCTCGTTGGGTTTTTTATAGAATGAACCACATAGCCTTTTACTGTGATCTGCATCATGCACTCAACATTTTGTAGGAAACAACCCACAAAAATAAAATGCAATCGCAAACCGCATGCCTTGGACGGACGAACTGCATCACCTTTTTTTGACACGTTCTGGAGCAAACTGAACTCCCAAATTTGGCACTTGAGTACCCCAGTAGTTAACTGCACTGCACTGCAGAGTGGTGAACTACACCGAATAAAATTGAACCTCTCTATGAACAAAAGTGAACCTCTCGAACACAAAGTTTTTCTGCACATGGGAAACAAATGTTTTGAGGGGGGAACCGAACTGCGATACAACACTAACGCACTGCATTTGAGATCTCTTTTTTGCTGTACAGTGAACTGCAAGGAAATACTCAAAATGTGAAACACAAGTTAACTACAATCTTTCCAGCTCCTGTGCACACACATGCCGGCAGCAAACAAGCAGGCACTGTAAGGAATCTGAGAAACAATAGGAGGAAAAAAATCTGCAGAACTGATCCACCCGAACTACACTGCGGCGTCAGCCGAACTGCAAAACAAGGGGAGTGCACGTCGGCGAGCCAAACTGCACGGCGCACCAAACTAGATAGGACTGACTCGCGTGGTTTTGGCGGAGGCGACGCCTGGAGATGGAATCCCCGCTCCCCCTGATCTGCAGGTGGTGGAGCGCTGGATTGCGTGCCGCACGGGGCCGCACTGCGTCAGTGAGGAGGGTCCGACGTGGGTGGGCACGAGAAGATGGCCCTGGAGAGGAACCGAACTGCACGCCGGCCCTACTCCTCCTCCACGCTGGCCCTGCTCCGCCAGCCCCCGCTCCGCTGCCCTGCCCCTCCTTAGGTTGTAAGACGTCACCGCTGTCTCCTTGGCATGGCCATGGCCTTGCCGCCCCCGCCGGAGTCCATGGCCAGTGGGCGGCCGGACTGCAAGCCCTCGCACCGGAGGACTGCGGGCGTGCTACTGGCGGTGTGCATCAGGCGGAGGAGGGGAGCTGGGAGGGAGGGGGAAGCTGCGACCATACCCGGGGCCTTGCCGTCTTCCTCGCATCATCGGTGGCGCAGGCCATCTCCGTCATGTGAGATCCACGCCGTTAGCCGCCCGCGAGGAACATCGTTGGGGGCGTCACGACCGGATCCACACCAGAGATGCGAGGCATATGGTCCGGCGGCCTGATCCGGCGTGAATGGGGCATGGCACGGCGGAGATCGCCAGAATCCAGCGCCCTCGATGCCGCCGTCGCTGGAGGATGGAGGCGGATGCGCGCGGCAGGGCCGCCATGCTTGGTCGGGGTCTGGGGCAGTGTCACAGTTGTGGGCGTCGGGGTCGACCTGCCGCGGATTCCGCGGGCCCTCATCGCCAACGGATCCTGCCACGGGCCCTCGTCGCCGACCGATCCTGGCACCACGGCGTGGAGGAGGGAGCGGTGGGGGAGGCAGTTGTTGGGGGGGGCGTCTGGTGCGTGCGGGGAGTAGGTGATGAGGGGAGCTGCCGCGAGCTCGGTGGCTTAGATCGGCCGGCCATCGGTGGAGGTGGTGGGTGAGGGAGGGAGGTGGTACGGTGGCGTCGGTTGGGAAGGATGGGAGAAGAAGGTGGGAGGAGGTGGGCTCTGTAGTTTCGGGGAGGTGTTGGCAGAATAAGCGTTTTTGTGGGTAGAATAAGGTGTTAAGGGGCTTGGTAGAATAGACCCACCCTATATATATATATATATATATATATATATATATATATATATATATATATATATATATATATATATACAGCCCGTCTGTTCTGCCAATATTGGCAGAATAGTTATTCTGCCCACACTTCCGAACTGCACACTCAACGCGAGGGCACTGCACTTTCTGAAGCAAGAGTACTGCAATACAGAGACGAGTGAACTTCTCGTCGCAAAAAACTGTACGCGGTGTTTTTCGGTAGTGTTTTTGAGCCAGTTTTTACACAGTTTGTCGGAACGAGGCGTGTAATATACCGTTGGAAAGCTATGGATTAGGCGCAACTTCGCCATGTTGAAATTTTTTCGAGATTCCTCGCGGTTTAAGAGCAGTTTCGAAAACGGTGGGCGCCCGACGAGTGGCAACGAGCGTATTTTCGCGTTTTTTTGCAAAACACTTGTCCAAATGAAGCAAATGATACGCCGTTGGAAAGATATCGTCGAGGCGCAACTTTTTGATATATATTACTTTCTCTAATTCCTTACAGTTTAAGAGCAGTTTCAAATTTACTAAATCACGGAATACTGTTTTTTCAAATTTTTGCAATTTTTCGGTACTGTTTTTGCTCTAGTTTTTTAAGCGTTTGTCAAATCGAGGCATGTGATACGCCATTGGAAAGCTACGGACGAGGCGCAACTTTCATATGTAGAAATTATTTTGAGATTCCTTACGGTTTTAAACTAATTCTGAAAATGGTGCGGCGGACGATGGGTGGCAGCGGCCGTTTTTTCGCGAATTTTTACAAACCGCTTGTCGGAATGATTCAGATGATACGCCATTGGAAAGATATCAATGAGACACAACTTTTTCATGTAGAACACCCTCTCTAATTCCTTACGGCTTAAAAGCAGTTTTAAAGTTACCGAAATGCGGACACTCTGTTTTTCGCGACACCAAAATCGACGCGTGAACCGCATCGGACAAAATAAAGCACTGCTTCAGACTGAAAACCGCACTGCATCAGACGGGCGAGCGAACTGCATCATTTCTTTTTTATGAGACGTAATTTTTCTCAAGCGAGGAAGTGAATTGCGCTTTACATCGGGCGTAAGTGTACCGCAAACACAATCAAGAAGTGAACCACATTACTTTTTTTTATCGTTTCTGTAACATTTTTTTTGCACTTCACATTGGAAGTAAGTGAACCGCGACACTACCAAAAGTGAACCACAACACTACCGAAAGTGAACCGCATGAACTTTTTCATATATAACTGCACTGTTTTTTTTAGAATTTTTGATTCAAAACGATGTTGCATTAAAAGGGGAAGTGAACTTCTCATGAGTTTCTTTTATCTTTTTTCTTCACAAAGTAAACTGCATGAGGTTTTACAACGAACCACATCTGTTTTTAACATTTGTAAAGGTCCCTGGATTTTACTCAACAGGCCTCAAAACAAAAATATAAATGCAATCGGGTTCTTGGTTTTTTTGCACAACAGCTCACAGTACCAAAGTGTGCTGCTTTATGGAGTCAACGATTGCCGTGCGCCTCCACTGTGTAGACTACAGTCACTGCACCATGGCCGTCAGTGAGCAGAAACAAAAAAAAATTCCACCTGAGTGCACTGCTTTTCACAGACGCAATTTGTTTGAACTGAACTGCAGTGCATTGATCTTTTTTTGGGATTCCACTTGAGCGAACTACCAGTGTCGTAGAAGGGATGGGAACAGAACTGCACGCTTAGAAAAACTGAACCGCCACATGGAGTTCATCCGACTGCTCCCAACTGAACTCTTCTGGAGATGATCTTTGTAAATTTGCAGAAACAAACTCCGACAAAAGAAATACAATATAACTCTGGCTTTTTTTGTTCAAAAATGGACCACCTTTGCTAGTGCAAATGGACTTCCTTTGTCAAAACAAAAACAAGAAAATTTTGTGTTTTGAAAATAATAATTACAAGCGAACTTCATGGGAATATACAAGTAAACGACTTCAAAAAGAGAAAGGCCCTGCGTCCTCGGCCGCGACCACCTAAAAACACAAACAAAAAAACGAACAGCCGACTGCACGCCCATGCTGCTCCAACTGCTAGCGGCTCGCTGGTGAGCTGAAATCCATACCGAAGAAGAATTCATTGCCACCGAACTGTAGTGGACGCTACTGGTGGCTCGCCATCAGCCTGCTGGTGGCGCCAGCTCATGAAACCCACTGCCGACTGAATTGCATGAGCGCATGCTGCCGAAACAACTCGTCGTGGTCCTACTGTCTGCTTCCGGTGAACTGCAAGCCTGGAATTTCAAACACCATGCATCACATTAGCGAACTGCATGATGCCAACAGTGAGGTAAAGGAGAGGTCGTCAGCCACCTGTGGAGAAGAAGTAAATGAAGGGAAGAAGGAGAAGGATCGACACATCAACCGAACTGCACGGGCCGGCACACTGCACCATGCGGGGGCTGAAGCATCTACAGGCGAACAGCATGGAGGCCGTTGACGAACTGCATGTGCGCCATTTGCGAACCGCAGGCCGTGCAGGATTTAGCCAGCGAACCACAACGAACAAGGCTGGCGAGCTGCACGTTCGGCTTGCCCGAGCTGCCCATCCAAAATCCAAAAAACGTGCACCACCGGACGCCGCGGCCTCTGACGGGGACGGGAGGGATGTAGGTGCAGGCAGGGCGTGGATCCAGCGACCGAACAGAGTTGGGAAAAAGCCCCGCATCGCCGGAGACGAGCCCCACCGGCGGCGACTCCAAGGCGAGCTCCCCATCACCGGCGACCAAACGGATCCGGGACTGGAAGGGGAGCAGGCAACCACCCGCCGTATCGGGTTGCAGAACCGCCGCCGACGGGAGAGCCATGGAAGGGATGCATGGATGCGGTAGTATCCGTGCTTGGCGACCTCGATGTCGTGGTCTCCGGTGCCCACGGGCGTGGCGCGGGCTAGATCGGGCAGGTGCAGGGCATTGGGATCCCGGGGTGGCCGAGATCTGGCTGTCCTGGGAGGTGGCGCGCGCCATGAGGTGGTGGCAGAGGCGGGGTGGGGGAATGGCGGGGCGATGCGGTGGGGGAGGGGAGGCACGGCGACCGGGAGTGGGAGGAGGCGCGCCGGCCGTCGGGTTTGGATGGAGGTGTGGCGGCGCGGCGCTGTGCGGTGGGGGAGGGAGGCGCACCGGCCGGGAGTGAGAGGAGGTGGGGGGGTGGGGCGCTGCGGTGGTCGGGGCCATCCCCGTGGTCGCTAGCTGCCGGGCAGGTGGTGGTCGGCGACGGGGCTGGAGGCAGGTGGTGGTGGGGCGGGGTGCCGTGGCCGCACAGGGGGAGGGTGGTTGGTGGATAAGTGGGGCTCAGGGGAGAGTGGTGGGTGGTCGGGGGAGGAGGGGTGGGTTTTTTTCTATTCGGTCGGTCGGCGCGGGCCGGGTGGCTGTGTGGTTAGGGTGTTGGCAGAATAAGGAAAAGATGGTAGAATAAGGTCTTAAGGGGGTTGGTAGAATAGACCCACCCTCTATATATATATATATATAATAAAAGATGAAACAGGTTATAATTAAACTAGAAAGAAAGGGTTATAATAAACAAAATAAAGGCCGGCTTTCGAGCCTCTGCGCTTGAAACATAAAGGCCAGCTTTCGAGGCTCGACACTTGTAACATGCTTCCTGTGGAAGTAGGCTTTTAGCCTTTATGGTTTGTCATTGCTATCTAGAGAGCCGGCTCTCACGTGACATAAGCCGGTGTTTTAACTTTGATAAGTTCATGGTCAACAAAGTTCATAATAGGCATCAGTGTAATTGACTTATCAAGCTTACAGCCGGGTCACCTTGTTGTGAGTAGCATCAAGCTAATAGGCAGGTATAACCAAATATTACGATGGCATATGCCGGGTTAAAAGGGATGTTATAGCTGAACTCGATGAGTTGGAAGCCCCCAAGTACCAATGATCAAAGAATAAAGACTCAACAACACATTATTATCAAGTGAAACGACAAAACTGTGGGGTCCAGAGGTGCCGCCATTATTCCATTGATCATAATTGAGCAGCATGCCCATGTTTAGAATGCGCATCATGGCGACTAGTCTTCTTTGGTAACTGATACGTCTCCAACGTATCTATAATTTTTGATTGTTCCATGCTATTATAGTATCAATCTTGGATGTTTTATATGCAATTATATGCCATTATATATCATTTTTTGGGACTAACCTATTAACCCAGTGCCCAGTGCCAGTTGCTGTTTTTTGCTTGTTTTTGCCTTTTCAGAAAATCATTATCAAAAAGTGTCCAAACGAGAAAAAAACTTTGGATTAATTTTTTCTGGACCAGAAGAGACCCACGAAGCTTCGGGAGAAGACCAGAAGAGCCACGAGGAGGTGACAAGCCTGGAGGGCACGCCCAGGGGGGTGGGGCGCTCTCCAGGCTTGTGGGTCCCTCGTTACCCCTACTGACCTAATTCCAGCGCTATGAATTCCCAAATATTCCCAATATACCAGAGAGACAGAAGAGAAGACCTTTCCATCGCCGCAACCTCCGTTCTTTTGCGATCCCATCTGGAGGCCTTTTCCGGTACTCTGCCAGAGGGGGAATCGATCACGGAGGGCTTCTTCATCAACCTTGCTGCCCTTCCGATGATGTGTGAGTAGTTTACCACAGACCTACGGGTCCATAGCTAGTAGCTATATGGCTTCTTCTCTCTCTTTATCTTCAATACCTTGTTCTCCTCGATGTTCTTGGAGTTCTATCTGATGTAATCTTCTTTTGCGGTGTGTTTGTTGGGATCCGATGAATTGTGAGTTTATGATCAGATTATTCATGTGAAATATTTGAGTCTTCTCTGAACTCTTTTATGCATGATTATTATAGCTTTGTATTTCTCTCCGATCTATCGATTTGGTTTGGCCTACTAGATTGATTTATCTTGCAATGGGAGAGGTGCTTTGTGATGGGTTCAATCTTGCGGTGCTCAATCCCAGTGACAGAAGGGGACATGACACATATTTGTATTGTTGCCATTAAGGATAAAAAGATGGGGTTTAATCATATTGCTCGAGTTTACTTTGTGTACATCATGTCATCTTGCTTAAGGCGTTACTCTATTTCATACTCAATACCCTAGATGCATGCTGGATAGCGGTCGATGGGTGGAGTAATAGTAGTAGATGCAGGCAGGAGTCGGTCTACTTGTCTCGGACATGATGCCTATATATATGATCATTGCCATGAATCCGTCATAATTATTTGCTTTTCTATCAATTGCCCAACAGTAATTTGTTTACCCACCGTATGCTATGTGTTCGAGAGAGAAGCCTCTAGTGAAATCTATGGCCCCCTGGTCTACTTTATCATATATCAAAAACCTAAAAATACCTTGCTGCAATTTATTTACTTTTATTATATTTAGTATTTTAGTTTATCTATCTATCACTATCAGAATTAATCCTTGCAAATAACCACTAAGAGGATTGACAACCCTCTTATTTGCGTTGGGTGCAAGTGTTTGCTTTTGTGTGTGCAGGTGCGCTTAATGGAATTTTGCTTGGTTCTCCTACTGGATTGATAACCTTGGTTCTTAACTGAGGGACATACTTATCTCTACTATACTGCATCATCCTCTCCTCTTTAGGGAAATACCAACGCAGTCTACAAGTAGCAGGAAGAATTTCAGGCGCCGTTGCCGGGGAGACATCATCAAAATTACCAAGTACCTTCGCACAAACTATCATCCACTTGCATTTATTTTATTTGTATTTTTATTTGCATTTGCCTCTCGTTTTCATCTCCCCCACTTCTAAAACAATTTTACAAAAACACAAAAATATTTTATTTGCTTGCTTGCTTTTATTGCCATGTCAACACACAAAAACAGAAAGTAAAACAAAAATTTAAGATCAATATGGATCACCTTAAAGTTTTTTACTTGGATCATCTTCGATCCATTTGTGCTCGTGCTGAAACCCCAACTAGTTTAGTTGAGGGAAAATCATTAGATGAGCATGCTCATTTTGTGCGTCACCGTTTGTCTAAAAAAGGGAGACTCTTATGGAATCAAATAAATTGTTTGCTATGTTATGCTTGGAATCTATGTGACATTCATGATTTTACTTGTTGCTCTGAGAACCCTAAAAAACACCTTCCCTACCTATGTGAGTTTAATGATAACGAAATCTTATCTTCTTATGCCAAGGGTGTTTATAGCTATTATGATATCGAACAAATTGAAGAATTTGTTGCTTTTAGGGTGCCTATGAAGTTGCTTCTTTGATTGAAAAGTATGATATTACTCTCTACAAATCTGAAAATTTTGCCATACTTAAATATTGCGATGAAAACTATGCTTCCAATACCTATGTTAGTGAATTCATTGGGAGAATGTCTGCTGCTTTGGAAGAGAATAATGATATGCATGAATCTATAGATAATTATGATTCCGTTGATTCAATTGAAATATCCCCTCTTGATGAATGTGATGCTTGCTATGGCCATGATGCCAATATTAATGATGCGTATAGAGATGAACTTGCTATAGTTCCTTATGTTAAAAATGAAATTATTGCTATAGCACCCATACTTAATAGCTCCTTGAATGAAAAACATGATTGCAATGATGTTACTATAAATTATATTAATGTCAATTGTGCTAATTGTATGTCAAGCTACAAGCTTGGGGATGATAATTTTGTTATGTCTACTACTTATTGCAATGATCACGATTGGGGTGATAATGCTTCTTATGATCTTGAAAATTTTAAGCCTCATAATGAATATGTTATTGATAATAATGTTTGCAATACTATTAAAAGTGGGTTTGGAAGAGCGTCAACTTTAGGTAATAATGATCCCACAACTTTGGAAAATTATCAATCTTATGAATTTTTTGATCAAAGTGGGTTTGGACAGGTCATGACTTTAGTTGATGTTAATCCCACTATCTCGGAAGATTATAAAACTTTTATGCATGTGGATCATGAAGAGAATATTTTATATGATAGCTATATTGTTAAATTTGATTATGATCCTACATTTAATTATAATGAGAGAGGAAAATATGGTTATAAATATTTTCATGTCACTAAATTACCTTTCTTTGTGTTGAAATTTTCAATGCTTCATTCTTCCTATTTGCATATGCTAGATATTGCTTGTCTTGATAATTTGTTTTCGTATAAAATGCCTATGCATAGGAAGTATGGTAGACATAAATGTGTTTGTCACATGTTTTATGATGCTCTCTTTGTGGTTCAATTCTTGTCTTTGATGTGAGCATCATTAAAATCTCAAGCCTATCTTAATGGCTATAAAGAAAGAGCTTGTTGGGAGACAACCCAATAGTTATCTTTGCTTTTTCCTTCTTGTGTATTTACATAATTATAGCCTCTGAAATGATTGTGTTTTTATCTTCTAATTAGTGTTTGTGCCAAGTCATGCCTTTGGGATGATGTTAATGATAGTATAATTGATGCTGTTTGGAAAACAGAAAGTTTTGCGTCCAGTGGTGGAATTTTAATTCTCTACTGGAGCGTCAGAAACATCTGAAATTTTTACACAGTATTGGTATATGAATTTTTTACGTTGTCCTAATTTTTCAGAATTTTTGGAGTTACATAAGTAGGGCTTTTAAATAGATCTTTACAGACTGTTCTGTTTTAGACAGATTCTGTTTTTGTTGCATAGTTTGCTTATTTTGATGAATCTATGGATCGTATCGGGGGGTATGAGTCATGGAGAAGTTGGAGTACAGTAGAATTATTCCAATATTAAATATGAATCAATTTACAACAGTACCTAAACTTTAAGATTTGTTTGTTATACTAACGGATCTCACGAGGTTTCTGTTGAGTTTTGTGTGCTGAAGTTTTCAAGTTTTGGGTGAGACTACGATGGATAAAGGAATAAGGAGTGGCAAGAGCCTAAGCTTGGGGATGCCCAAGGCACCCCAAGGTAATATTCAAGGAAGACTCAAGCATCTAAGCTTGGGGATGCCCCGGAAGGCATCCCCTCTTTCGTCTACAATCTATCGGTAACTCACTTGGAGCTATATTTTTATTCATCACATGATATGTCTTTTACTTGGAGCGTCTTGTGATATAGTTTGTTTGATTTTGTTTTGTTTTTAGTTTGTCACAATCATCTTTGCTGAACACACCTTTTTGAGAGGGACACACATTATTCGTGATTTGTTAGAATACTCTATGTGCTTCACTTATATCTTTTGAGCTAGGCAGTTGCTCTAGTGCTTCACTTATATCTTTTAGAGCACGGCAGTGGTTATATTTTAAAGAAATAGTTGCACTCTCATGCTTCACTTATATCTTTTTGAGAGTCTAATGCATAGCAATGATAATATGCACGGGTTATGAATTTGGTCCTGATATGATAGGTATTCAAGAGGGATATAGTAAAAACTTTCATGTAGATCACTGAATATGATAAGTTTGATTCCTTGCAATAGTTTTGCGATATTAGGATGGTAATATGTGGGAGGTACTAGTAGATAATTGTGGTTTAGTAAGAATATTGGTGTTAATGTTTGTGATTCCCGAAGCATGCACGTATGGTCTGTCGTTATGCTAAGAAGTTGGAGCATGATTTATTATTGATTGTCTTCCTTTGCGTGGCGGTCGGGGGCACGCGATGGTTAACTCCTACCAACCTCCTCCCTAGGGGCATGCGAGTAGTACTTTGCTTCGAGGGCTAATAAACTTTCGCAATAAGTATGTGAGTTCTTTATGACTATTGTGAGTCCATGGATTATATGCACTCTCACCTTCCCGCAATTTGCTAGCCTCTTCGGTACCGTGCATTGCCCTTTCTCACATCGAGAGTTGGTGCAAACTTTGCCGGTGCATCCAAACCCCATGATATGATACGCTCTATCACACATAAGCCTCCTTATATCTTCCTCAAAACAGCCACCATACCTACCTATCATGGCATTTCCATAGCCATTCCGAGATATATTGCCATGCGACTTCCACCGTTCCGTTTTCAAGACATACATCATCATTGTCATATTGCTTTGCATGATCATATAGCTGACATAGTATTTCTGGCTCAGCCACTGTTCATCATTTTTATACATGTTACGCTAGCATCATTGCGCATCCTGGTACACTGACAGAGGCATTCATATAGAGTCATATTTGTTCTAGTATCGAGTTGTAATATTGAGTTGTAAGTAAATAAAAGTGTGATGATTATCATTATTAGAGTATTGTCCCAGTGAGGAAAGAATGGTGGAGACTAATGAGTCCTCGAAAAAGTGGGGATGAGGTCCATGAGACCGTTCTAAAAAATGATGAGAGAAAAAGAGAGAAGGGGCAATGTTACTATCCTTTTTCCACACTTGTGCTTCAGAGTAGCACCATGTTTTTCATATAGAGAGTCTCCTATTTTGTCACTTTCATATACTAGTGGGAATTTTTCATTATAGAACTTGGCTTGTATATTCCGAATGTGGGCTTCCGCAAATGCCCGAGGTCTTCATGAGCAAGCAAGTTGGATGCACACCCACTTAGTTTTCATGTTGAGCTTTCATACACTTATAGCTCTTAGTGCATCTGTTGCATGGCAATCCCTACTCCTCGCATTGACATCAATTCATGGGCATCTCCATAGCCCGTTGATTAGCCTCGTTGATGTGAGACTATCTTCTTATTTTTGACTTCCCCTTATTAATCACTACCACCACACTCTATTCCACCTATAGTGATATATCCATGGTTTGCGCTCATGTATTGAGTGGGGGTTCAAAAAGCTGAAGCGCGTTAAAAAGTATGAACCAATTGCTTGGCTAAAACCGGGGTTGTGCATGATAAATATTTTGCATTAAAAAGATGGAGCATGACAGGATTATATGATTTTGCAGGGATAACATTCTTTAGCATTTTTATTTTGAAAGACATGATTGTTTATTAGTATGCCTGAGTATTGATGTCTTTATATCAAACTATAGACTATTGCTTTGAATCATTCGGATCTTATTATTCATACCGTAAGAGAGAGACTATATGATGAAACATGATAGGTAGCATTCCACATCAAAAAATTTGTTTTTATCATTTACCTACTCGAGGACGAGCATGAATTAAGCTTGGGGATGCTTGATACGTCTCCAACATATCTATAATTTTTTATTGTTCCATGCTATTATAGTATCAATCTTGGATGTTTTATATGCAATTATATGCCATTATATATCATTTTTTGGGACTAACCTATTAACCCAGTGCCCAGTGCCAGTTGCTGTTTTCTGCTTGTTTTTGCCTTTTTAGAAAATCATTGTCAAAAAGTGTCCAAACGAGAAAAAAAACTTTGGATTAATTTTTTCTGGACCAGAAGAGACCCACGAAGCTTTGGGAGAAGACCAGAAGAGCCACGAGGGGGTGACAAGCCTGGAGGGCACGCCCATGGGGGTAGGGCGCGCCCCCCAGGCTTGTCGGCCACTCATTGCCCCTCCTGACCTAATTCTAAAGCTATAAATTCCCAAATATACCCAATATACCAGAGAGACAGAAGAGAAAACCTTTCCACCGATGCAAGCCTCTGTTCTTCCGCGATCTCATCTAGAGGCCTTTTCCGGTACTCTGTCGGAGGGGGAATCGATCACAGAGGGCTTCTTCATCAACCTTGCTGCCCTTCCGATGATGTATGAGTTGTTTACCACAGACCTATGGGTCCATCGCTAGTAGCTAGATGGCTTCTTCTCTCTCTTTGATCTTCAATACCATGTTCTCCTCGATGTTCTTGGAGTTCTATCCGATGTAATCTTCTTTTGCGGTGTGTTTGTTGGGATCCGATGAATTGTGTGTTTATGATCAGATTATTCATGAGAAATATTTGAGTCTTCTCTGAACTCTTTTATGCATGATTATTATAGCTTTGTATTTCTCTCCGATCTATCGATTTGGTTTGGCCTACTAGATTGATTTATCTTGCAATGGGAGAGGTGCTTTGTGATGGGTTCAATCTTGCGGTGCTCAATCCCAGTGATAGAAGGGGACATCACACGTATTTGTATTGTTGCCATTAAGGATAAAAAGATGGGGTTTAATCATATTGCTTGAGTTTACTTTGTCTACATCATGTCATCTTGCTTAAGGCTTTGCTCTGTTTCATACTTAATACCCTAGATGCATGCTGGATAGCGGTCGATGGGTGGAGTAATAGTAGTAGATGCAGGCAGGAGTCGGTCTACTTGTCTCGGACGTGATGCCTATATACATGATCATTGCCATGAACCCGTCATAATTATTTGCTTTTCTATCAATTGCCCAACAGTAATTTGTTCACCCATCGTATGCTATGTGTTCGAGAGAGAAGCCTCTTGTGAAAACTATGGCCCCCGGGTCTACTTTATCATATATCAAAAACCTAAAAATACCTTTCTGCAATTTATTTACTTTTATTTTATTTATTATTTTAGTTTATCTATCTATCACTATCAGAATTAGTCCTTGCAAATAACCGCCAAGAGGATTGACAACCCTCTTATTCGCATTGGGTGCAAGTATTTCCTTTTGTGTGTGCAGCTATGCTTAACAGAATTTTGCTTGGTTCTCCTACTTGATTGATAACCTTGGTTCTTAACTGAGGGAAATACTTATCTCTACTATACTGCATCATCCTCTCCTCTTTGGGGAAATACCAACGCAGTCTACAAGTAGCAGTAACTTTTTTTTATGTTTTGCCAGTATGGCAGGATACCTATGTTTGAACTGCGCATCGTGGCAGCTAGTCCTCTTTGGCAACCTTTAATTTTTCGCTAATAAGGCAGGGACCCATATTTGAACTACGCATCGTGGCAGCTTGTTCTCTTTGGCAACCTTTAATTTTTTGCCAATAAGGTAGGACACCCATGTTTGGACTGCGCATCGTGGCAACTAGTCCTCTTTGGCAACCTTTAATTTTTCGCCAATAAGGCAGCATACCTATGTTTGAACTGTGCATCGTGGCAGGTAGTCCTCTTTCGCAACCTTTTGGCTCAAATATATTTGAGATGAAATGATAGCCCCCGAGATTAACTCAAGGTACAACTTTATCTTATTGATGAAAGCAAAATAAATATGAAATATGTATGAAAGTAACTTAGCTGTTAGTGATGCGGCATAAGCCGGCGAGGTCATTTGCGGATAGGTAAGAGATGCTCCCGTAGGAGTCAGAAATCGACAACCCGGCTGACAGCTCGAGCCGGCGGCAAGGCCGAAATTTGACGGCGTTGTAGCCGGAAATCGTTGAATCGGAGGTGGCGCAGTGTGTGCCGGCTTTGTAGATGTCGGCCTGAACGATGCAAGACGGCATGGATGCTTGTGTCAACCTGAAAAATGCAAGCCATCACGAACGCTTGTGTCAACCTGAACAATGCAAGCCGGCACGGACGCGGGTGTCGCATGGCGTGTTGATGTAGACCGGACCGTGGGGGTGGTGGCCGGCACGTGTCCGTTGGGAAGATCGCGCAGGCGCGACCCTGGTGTGTTGATGTAGACCGGACCATAGGGTGGCGTCCCGTGCGCCTGTTCGTCAGGTAGTGCGGCATGCGTAGACGCCAGTGCAGATGATGCTGGCGCGCGCTCCGTATCCGCGGTATGGTGTCACTTTTATAGTGACCACTTGTCCTGCATATTAAAATATACAGGCCAGAGTAGTTGTTCTTTTGAAGAAATTAATATCTGCTATTAAAATAGACTGGACGGATATCACCTGATGTATTTGGACGACAGATGATCTATGTGCAGGCTAGGAATTAATTGAGATATCTGGGTGGCCCAACAGCGTGGATGTGCTAGTATTTTATTCTCCCTGAAGTACTACCAGTACTAGTTGATTCCTTCACCGTGTGATCCTCTTTTTTTTCTGGGACGTGGGTGGACTTTTCTCGAGCCTCATGCAATTAGGCTATACTTATCCGATTTGAAGACTGCCAGCCGCGGAATCGATCTGAGTCCGGATGATGGATTTTTTTTCTTTCATGTGTTGATCAGCCACTGATCTATTGTTGTTGGCTGGATTTCATTTTGTATGACAATTTGAGATGGAGATAGGAGCTCGGATGTTTGGTAGATTCCTTTGTGATCTGAAGCGGGCTTGTGATCTTAAGTGCGCGGCTCCATAGCAGATCGCGCGTACATCGTCGACGGTGCTGAAAAACAATGCCATGGTTTTGGATGATCT
The DNA here is from genome assembly GCA_039707655.1 of Elymus sibiricus. Lineage (NCBI taxonomy): Eukaryota > Viridiplantae > Streptophyta > Magnoliopsida > Poales > Poaceae > Elymus > Elymus sibiricus. Next base: position 199,765,900 of record CM077674.1, on the reverse strand, counting down.
GCTACATGTTGCTTTCGTTAGATACTAGTACTAGTACGGCCTTAATTAATTAGGCATTGAAGTGCATGCCACCGTGAGCAAACTAGTAGTACTAGTCCCTTTCATGCCACTTTTGCAATCATACTAGTAGTCTAGTTTTGTTGGCTAGCTAGTTGTAGCGTTTTTCAGGTTTTCATCAGTGGATGCTCCGCGGTTGACCATTGTGCATCGATTTGGCGCTTTGTGTGATCGCTGGCCTTTTTTGTCGATGTGACCCCTGACCACGAACACGGCCGCGTGGTTAGAGCGGACCAGCAGCAGCCAGCTTTGTGAGGCGACAGCGCTGCATATTTTTCTGGAAGAAATTGATCTCGGCCATGACGAACCCTGCGTTACATATGCTGCCGTCAAAGCTTTTTCCGATCTTGACTGATGAACCCGACGTTGATGTAGATCCTTCTGCGCCGTCTTTTCTTCATCCGGCCAATCACGAGCTTCTCGATCCCTGGGAGAGCTCCCTCCAAGAACACAACACCATCATGCGCTGGCCCCACGGTGGGCGCCAACTGTCGTGGTTTTGTCACGACAGATGTCCTCGTGAAAGAACTTAGTCGTGAGGCCATCGCAGTTGTGTGGAAGCTTGAACGGGGTTGAGCGGAAAAGAGAGATACATGTTTACCCAGGTTCGGCCCCTCGCGGTGGAGGTAAAAGCCTACTCTTGCTTGAGTGATATTGCTATGGATCTCAGAATTACAAGGGTGCGGATTCGCTAACCTAGCTTTCGAGAGATTGCAACTTGTCTGTCTGTCATGACTTGTCCCTTTGGATGCTCGAGGAACCCACTTTATATAATAGCCTGGTCCTGGGGTTTACAATAGGTTTCCGAATTCTACCTGTAGTCGGAGTCCTACTCTAAGTCTTGTAAACCTTCCGTGTCTTCCAAGTCACCTTTGGGCGGCCCTTCCCGTGAGTCGGCCTGTAGGCTTGCTTGTAAGCCGGCACAGTGGGCCAGGTCTTTTGTCTCTGGCCCTTGTCCTTCTGGTGAACTCCCAAGACTCGGTAACGTATGACTCCCAAAAGCCAGGTCAAAGTATCAGGCTTAAACCAGGTCATACCATGCCGGGTCTCAGACCGTGTGGGATATCCCCAACACCAACAGTAATTCGTTTACCCACCGTATGGTATGTTTCAAGAGAGAAGCCTCCAGTGAAAACTATGGCCCCCGGGTCTACTTTTATTATATTAGAAAACCCTAATTTACCTTGCTGCAATTATTTTGCTTTTTATTTTCTTTTCAATTTATATATCTATCACTATCAGATTTAATCCTTGCAAGTAACTAGTTCAAGGGGATCGACAACCCTCTTGCCCGTGTTGGGTGCAAGTATTTGCTTTTGTGTGTGCAGGTACTGTTTGACTAGGATTTGCTTGGTTCTCCTATTGGTTCGATAAACTCGGTTCGCACTAAGGGAAATACTTATTGCTACTATATTGCTTCACCCTTCCTCTTTGGGAAAAACCCAACGCAACTCACAAGTAGCAGAGCGCTAGAGGACTGACCTCCCGTGCCAGGGTGCGACTACCATAAAGAAAAGAGGGACTGTATGTTCCCACTTAGCAGGTTAATGTTGTTGTTAGCTTCATGAAGGTCCATCCGGATCCGTCCGACCTGCTGCTGCAGCTGCTGAAACTCTATCCCAAGCACATAGTCATTGACCTGCCCGAAGTTAGCCTGAGGGGCATATTGGGGTGCCTATTGAGGTGCATTACCCCATGCATCCCAGCCATGACCAAACCCCTCAGCGGCGGCATCCCACTCAGATTCTGGTTCGGGGTGAATATCATTCCTGAACCAAGCTGTGTGCCTATGCTCATTAATTTCATCGATAGAGAGCACCCACATATCACATGCAGAAACAATAACTGCTTGCGGCAAGGACAAGCGCACATCGGCAGTTTGACCATTAGGTAGGGGGCATTTGTAGCAATGCTCCCCATGCACCGGTCCAATAAAATGTATGTTAGTCATAATCCTATGGTTAAGCACCGTAGGGCCTAGAACGTGCTGCATGTCATCCACATTGAGGCCAAAATGCTCAGCAATCCGAGTCACTGTGCCTCCCATGAGAACACTCCCCTTCGGCTGCTTGTGCTACCTACCGAGGTGGATCATAAGAAAAGCTTCCAAGTTTGGCTTGGGAGCGTAGTTGGGGTGGAGTGCTGCATGGGGCACACACATGTGATAGCTCGACATGCCCCCGAAGTTCTCCCTACCGAAGATAGTGTAGGCAAGCAAAATCATGAAATAATGAATGGCGGGTGTCGTGGTTTTGTCACGGCAAGATGTCCCCGTGAAAGGACTTTAGTCGTGAGGCCAACGCATCTAAGTGGTAGCTTGAACGGGGTTGAGTGGGACGAGAGGCGCGAGATTTTACCCAGGTTCGGCCCCTCACGGTGGAGGTAAAAGCATACGTCCTGATTTGGTTGTATTGATGATGATCTCAATTACAAGGGTGCGACTTGGCTAACCTAGTACTCGAGAGCATCTACTTTGATCTTGTCTAAGACTTGTTTTTCTGAACTCGTCCCTCTTGGGGTGCCCTGCCCCTCCTTATATAAGTTGAAGGGGCGGCTTACATGAAGAGTCCTAGTAGGATTAGGACTACTCTATTACAAGTGGAATCCTAATCTTGCTTCCCTTGTAAGGGAAATATTCCTTGTGCCTTTCCTCTCAAGCCGGCCCACCGGATACCGTACCCTGAGCAGGTCTTCTCAGTGAGCCGCCTTCTAGGCCTTAGTCCTTGTCATTCGTCTGACCCGCCAACCAGGTCACCAGTGAGTCGCCGAACTCGGCCGGGTCACCAGTGAGTCGCCAAGTCCCGGCCAGGTCACCGGTGAGTCGCCAAGTCTCGGCCGGGTCTCCAGTGAGTCGCCAAGTCCCGGCCGGGTCATACCGTGGGGAATATCTCCGACATTAGCCCCCAGTTTAATTTGGATTTTTCCATGTTAAACTTATCCTGCAAAATAAACAAAAGAATAATTTTGACAGGTTGTGCGTCGGGTCGAAGGTTCTTCTGAACCGGCATCTGTTTATCCTTAAGTCCTTGTCATTTCCTTCTCCCATTTGAGTCGGCCTCCAATCCTCTTGGCTTGAGAAAAATATTGGACTTAAAATATCCTTCTGATGCCGAGTCAGCTTTGAATACTTCGGCTTGAGGATGTTAGAGCTTGTCAAGTTGCGCTCGTCGAAGTTGTCGGGTTATGATTGATAATGCCGGGTCATGATTGTTGCTGACACCGGGTCATGTAATTGATCTTCCTGGGTTCTTAAGGCCAAATCCTTGCAGGATGTATCCTTCCAAGCCGGGTCTTCTCAGCCCGGGTCAATCTGAATTTTTCTTTCAATTCCAAAATATATATCAACTGTAGCCCCCAAGTCTTTAAGAGGGGAACGCAGTGATAGCTTAGGACTTGCTTCAATATAAACGTTGCAACTTTGGAGAAATCCGGGTTGTCCATCTGAATCTTCAATCATGAATTGAAAGCTTTGCACTTCACATGTGTAGCCCCCAAGGGCCGGCTCATCAGTATATGATGGGCCGGGTCTTCAAGTTGGACCTTATAATCTGTTGAAACAACTGAGTGTTGTAGCCCCCAAGTGCCGGGTCGTTTGCTTGCAGCGACTTGGGACTTATATGTACTCCTTGGAAAATAACATCATACGATGTAGCCCCCAAGCTTCAAGTCACCATTAAGGCTTGTGTACTTTGAAATTCTGACAGGAGCGATTGGTAGCTCCCAAGGGCCGGCTTATCATTATGTGATGGGTCGGGTCTTCAATGAGACTGGTCAAAATGACCATGCATTAGCCCCCAAGTGCCGTGGTGCATGCTTGCAGTGACATGGGACTTTCAATACTTGATACAATCTTGATTTGAATAATGTAGCCCCCAAGTGCCAGGTCGTGTGCCTGCAGCGACTCGGGACTATTCCTTCCATTGTAGAATAAAACCATATCCACTCTATGAACTGATTATGCCTTTGTGATGAAAGAAATTCTTGGCCGTGATTGCAATGCAACCCGGCAAATATGAAGAAATCCATAAGTGTTGTAATCTTCTATAAAGCACGTGTTGAATAACCCAAAACCCGGTCAATTAAATGACCAAGTATTATATGTGACCCGGCTGGATTTGTACCCCGGGATTTTAGAAGAATTGATATCTCAATCTTTTAATACTGGTTATGATAAACCATGATGAAGATCCAGCCATTTTAGCTATTAAATATTTGTTTTTTCCTGCAGAGTTACAATGTAACCCGGTTTGAAAACCGGCTCCTGCAACGTAAACAAATATGTATATGCATGTATGATGCATTGTATGATAATGCAATGATAATGTAATGTATGATGATGTATGTGTATGATAACATAGTATAAAAAATGTCGGCTTTCGAGGCACGACATAAGACCGGCTTTCGAGGCTCGAGTCTTGCTTCAATGAAGCTGGCGTGATAGCCCATGGTTTATCCTCGCTCTCTGTAAGCCGGCTCTCACGTGACATAACCGATGTTTTAACCAAGACAAGTTCAGGGTCATAAAAATGATGGACTTGTCAAGAGTACACCGGGTCACCTAAACGGAGTAGCATCAAGCAGACAGGCAGGTTTAACCAAGATAATGTGGCGTCATTTGCCGGGTCAAGAGGGTGAGATAGCTGAACTCGGTGAGTTGGAAGCCCCCAAGTGACCAATGATATAATGTGGCATCATTTGCCGGGTCAAGAGGGTGAGAAAGCTGAACTCCGTGAGTTGGAAGCCCCCAAGTGACCATAATTGAGCGGGATACCCATGTTGAGACTACGCCTCATGGCGACTAGTCTTCTTTGGTAACCCTGATTTTTCTCCAGAAGGCAACAGCCCCCATGTCCGGGTTGTCTTCCTCGCAATGACTGGGGTTCTTGAATTTGTAAAAACCGACCAAATCTGACGAGTCATGTCTGTGTAGCCCCCGAGTCTTAAGTCAACTCAGGGAGTTGGCTTGAGATTCTTCACTTGTGTGTGTCATAAGTCGCCATATTGTTGACAGCTGAAAGCTGAATTTTATTGAAAACAGAGGCGTGTGGCGAGTTGATGATCTTCGCGATGCTTGTTGTATGTCCTTGGCGTTGATAACGTGATGTAACTCCGCGAAAGGTTGAGGTCGACCGGGGCGGGTCATAGATGATCCCGTATAAGTCGTGTTGATAATCCGGCCGATGGTTTGTCCCGGCAGTTTGTTGAAGTTAACCAAGACGCAACAGCGGCAACTTGTGCGCTTGTCCATTGAACCATCCGGTGCAGGCAAGGCTGATAATATGCTTTTATTTGCTTCAGAGTTGTTGGAGTAGACCGTGCCACAGGGGCAGCGACGCCCGTTTGAGCAGTTAGTGCAGACGGGCGCTGATCCGGTATGCTGATGTAGATATGGGAGTCGGCCGGTAACCCTGTGCAGACATGGGGGTCGCTCGTTGTCGTTTGTAAGTGCGGACGCACCAGTCGGCCGCGACTTGTAAGTCGGCGCGGACAAGCAAGTTGGCCGCGGGCGCAGACGGATGAATCGGCCGCGGCGTGAGCGGATGAGTCGGCCACATGTTGATGTAGACCGAACCGCATAGGTGGCGGCTTGCACAGGCATTCATTGAGCGGTATGGCACGGTCGGTTACTGGCGCTTGATAATGTTAGCGCGAGCTTTATATCCGTGACACGACGATCGCCTTTGAAGTGATCAATTGTCCTGCATAAAATATCGCAAGCCAGAGTAATTGTTTTTGGATGAATTAATATGTACTGAAAAGTAAATAAGGCGGATAGCACCTGGTATTTTCTCGGGACGTCGAGATAGTCGTATATGTCGCTGGTGAGGCGGCAGAGGCCGCAGCGGGTCAGAGGCGGAGTCCAACTAGGCGAGTCGTCGAGGCGACTCGAGGCGAGACCATGCGGGTCACTCAGCGGCGAGTGCGCGGAGGTGGCCCGTTGCAGAGGCCAGGCGAGGGTGACTAGATGTCCAAGTCTCCCTCTGAGCCGTGGATAACCACCCTCTTCTTCTTCTTCTTCTTTTTTTCTTTTTTTTTCAAACACCCAGTTTGGGCATCCAGCCTTATCTGCTTCTTTCCTGCTCTGAAAAACGACTGCCGCAGGGGCGCGCAAGGCCGGACGACTCGATGACAGATGGCAGAGACGGTACAAGGCAGAGGCAGCTCGGGGCCGGCTCAAGGCGCGAGGTGAGGGAGCGCTCAGCACGGCGCGGGGCAGTGGCGGCTTGGCGCGCTGGTGATCCCACGGCGGCGAGGTTGCAGAGGCGGCCTGCAGGCGACTCGCGAATCGCGGCGGAGACCGGTGGAGGTGGAGACGGATTGCGGACGTAACCGCGGGGGCGGCTCACCCGCGGCTTAGGTGGAGCAACTTCAAGGCGGCGGCGGCTCACCCGCGGCGGGTCACAGCGGTGGATGAGGCGCAAGCGAAGCCGATGAGGCGCGAGCGACCCGCGGCGGAGGCGAGGCCAGCCTGGCGGGGCAAGGTCATGGCGAGGCGAGCCACGGCTATCCAAGGCGGCTGAAGCCCCTGGCGACTCGGCGGGGGCAGCTCGGATAACAGCTGCATGCTGGCGAGGGCAAGCCGTGATGACTCGGCGGCGGCTTGCAAATGGAGGTGACTTGATGGCGGAAACGGAGGCAGCTCGACGCGCGGCATAGGCGGAAGCGAGTCCATGTCAGCAGAAGCGCAGACCGCGGCGGCGCCTCGGCCACGGTGGAGGCGGAGCGGGGGCCTGAGCGGCTCGGAGATGGAGGCGTCTTGGCACGCCGGTGAGCCAGCGGCGGCGGCTCGGCGGGGGCAGCTCACAGGCGACGGCGACTTGGTGCGCCGGCGGACCTGCGACGACGAGGCTACGGCTCGCGACAGCGAGCGGGCCACGGTGGAGGTGACGGCTCGGAGTAGTGGAAGCGAGGCGAGTCGCGGTGGAGATGGGCTGCTTGGGGTGACGGCGACTTGGCGGTGGCCGGCTCGGCGGCCGTGGGGCGGCGCGAGGCCACCGGGGCAGAAGAGGACGGTAGCTCGCAGTGGCGGAGTATGAGTCTGCGGAGACGTCCGCTTCCGGCATGAGGCGAAGCGAGGCCGCGGCGTTTCGGCAGCGGGGACGCCGGCTCGAGGAGGCGAGGCGGGTTACGGCGGCTGCCGGCGATTCGGCCCGAGGGCGCGAGGCGAGGGGTGGATGCGGCGGTTCGCTGGCAGCGGCGGCCCTCGCGCGGCGGCTGACAGGGCGAGGCCGCGGGCGGCGCAGGCGGGACAGCCGGTTCGTGGTGCGGCGATAGCCAGCGGCCTGCTGGCGAAGCCACGGCCGTATCTGTTTCCGAGTCGTGGTCATATCTACGTCCGGGTCGTGGCTTCTTTTTTTTTTGACCCTCACGTGGGATGTGCAACCGATGGCATCTCTTGATTTTTCTTCCTCGCAACCTGCCAGATCCAACCACCGCCTCGCTCGGTTGACTGCCCTTTTTTGATTTATCTCCAAAGAAGTAGAAGTGGCTTGCAATCTCCTCGAGACTCGGATCCATGGATGGTGCAGACGTTTTAAGCGGCCTCCGACGTCAACGTAGGCCGGTCCATTTTTAATTAGACCGCGTTGTGGTGGAACGTCATCGAAGAGATCCTTAGCTTCATCTCGAGATCGGATCGGAACTGATATATGGCATCATCAAAACTCTTTCTCATCTCGACTGATGAACTTGTAGCTGATGTAAATCCTTCCGCGCCAGCTTTTCTTCATCCAGAAAATTGCGAACTTCACGATCCCTGAGAGTGATCCCTTCAAGAGCACAACACCACCGTGCGAGGGCCCCACGGTGGGCGCCAACTGTCCTGGTTTTGTCACGGCAAGATGTCCCCGTGAAAGGACTTTAGTCGTGAGGCCAACGCATCTAAGTGGTAGCTTGAACGGGGTTGAGCGGGACGAGAGGCGCGAGATTTTACCCAGGTTTGGCCCCTCACGGTGGAGGTAAAAGCCTACGTCCTGCTTTGGTTGTATTTATGATGATCTCGATTACAAGGGTGCGACTTGGCTAACCTAGTACTCGAGAGCATCTACTTTGATCTTGTCTAAGACTTGTTTTTCTGAACTCGTCCCTCTTGGGGTGTCCTGCCCCTCCTTATATAAGTTGAAGGGGCGGCTTACATGAAGAGTCCTAGTAGGATTAGGACTACTCTATTACAAGTGGAATCCTAATCTTCCTTCCCTTGTAAGGGAAATATTCCTTGTGCCTTTCCTCTCAAGCCGGCCCACCGGATACCGTACCCTGAGCAGGTCATCTCAGTGAGCCGCCTTCTAGGCCTTGGTCCTTGTCATTTGTCTGACCCACCAACCAGGTCACCAGTGAGTCGCCGAACTCGGCCGGGTCACCAGTGAGTCGCCAAGTCCCGGCCAGGTCACCAGTGAGTCGCCAAGTCTCGACCGGGTCTCCAGTGAGTCACCAAGTCCCGGCCGGGTCATACCGTGGGTTATATCCCCGACAGTGGGGTTCTGCATGTTCGATACCTTCTTACCAGAGAAGTCATGCTCGTCCTGGATGGAGATGAGGTCCCAACTTGCTGAAGCATCGGCGGTGGGCACGCCTCGGCTGTCAAGAACTCCACGGTTCTTGAACCCGAAGATGTTGCACCACTGCTTGAGTGACATCGAATGTGGCACCACTCCAAGTGTGAAGGAGCATCTTGGTGGCACCCTTGAATCCTCGAGAGTGTGCTTGAAGGTGGAGAGGAACTCGATGGTGATGCCGCAGTATGCCAGGTAATGGAAGTCGTCAGACTTCCATCGCGTGTGTGTCATCCCCCAGCTGTTGACTTGTGTGAAGTCCTTATTCATAGCAGCACAGATGTCTTCCCCCTCATTCCGAGCATGCTTGGAATGCGAGCCCATGGCCTTTTCCCCGTGGCAATCGCCGACCTCATCATTTCCTACACACAACAAAAATAACAACAGAAAAACATAAGTTTTACGTGGGGATCGAGTTCTAATACTACCTAAGATCGATCCTAACCTATTACTTTGAATCCTAATGTGCAAATCAAACGGAAATAAAAAAATACTTGCATCTCATATAGGATATGAACATGAATGAAATCACCATGAAAACTTGCAAATAAACCATGGATCGGAGGAGAAACTTACCGATGATGAAGATGCACGGATCAAACAAATGAAATCCGCGTAGAAACAAAGGTTTTGAAGGATTTTAGTTAGGGTTTCAGAGAGAGATGTGAGATGCTTGGGCGCTTGGGGAGGAAGAAGAAGATCCCCCCTGCGCCGGCGGCGTCAATATATGAATTTCCGAACCATACGACCGCTCATACGGGCGTGAGCGCCTATATGGAACGCTATCTCACATTCAATTCTGGCGATCTAGGGTTTGCTTACCTGGAAGAAGAGCTCATATGGGCACGAGCGCCCGTATAGAACGATGTCATTCACTCTGAATGCCAAAAACGTCTGAAGTAGAACTTCATATGGGTGACCATACTAGCTCTTGCGCTTGCATGGAAGGCCGTCATTTGATCTGTTTCGTTTGCGCGCTCTGGTCATGGCTTCATACGACCACGCGTGCGGGCACTGGCCATCGTTTGGAACGCCGTCTCCTACGCTGGATCCCTTTGGCGAATCTCGGTGAGAGTCCCGTACGACCGCTCATGCGAGCGCGAGCGTCCGTATGGAACACCGTCGATTGCTCTGTACTCCTTCGACGTCTCCTCCTGTTTTATATGCGACCGTGATGTCTACTATGCAACTTTTATTCTTGTAGACGTTGTTGGGCCTCCAAGTGCAGAGTTTTGTAGGATAGTAGCAAACTTCCCTCAAGTGGATGACCTAAGGTTTATCAATCCGTGGGAGGCACAGGATGAAGATGGTCTCTCTCAAACAACCCTGCAATCTAATACAAGAAATCTCTTGTGTCCCCAACACACCCAATACAATGGTAAATTGTATAGGTGCACTAGTTCGGCAAAGAGAAGATGATACAAGTGTAGTATGGATAGTAGATATAGGTTTTTGAAATCTGAAATAATAAAAACAGCAAGGTAGCAAATAACAAAAGTGAGCACAAATGGTATTGCAATGCTTGAAAACAAGACCTAGGGTTCATACTTTCACTAGTGCAATCTTTCAACAGTGCTAACATAATTGAATCATATAACAATCCCTCAACATGCGACAAAGAATCAGTCCAAAGTTCTTATCTAGCGGAGAACATAAGAAGAAACTGTTGTAGGGTACGAAACCACCTCAAAGTTATCCTTTCCGATCAATCTATTGAGCCATCCCTACAAGTGTCACAAACAGCCCTAGAGTTCGTACTAAAATAACACCATATGATACGCATTAACCAACTCTAATGTCACCTAGATACTCCTATGTCACCACAAGTATCCATGCGTTGATTATTCAATATGAATCAAAACAACTTCAGATTCATAATATTCAATCCACACAAATAAGTTCAAAGAGTGCCCCAAAGTTTCTATCGGAGAAAAGAAGATAAAAACGTGCAATCAACCACTATGCCTAGATTACCCCAAGGTCACGGGTGTCGGAAGTCGGGCTCCGGGGACCCAAAGGTTCGAACACTGGGGTGAGCTCGTTCTACCACTTCGTCTCCTACCACGGCTAAGCGACGGCGAAGTTACGGCGAGAGCGTGCTCGCGAGGGACGGACCGTGGACTCAGCGGTTTACCCAAGTTCGGGCCACCTTGCGGTGTAAGACCCTACTCCTGCTTGGTTGGTATTGCTCTGGTGCGAGAGAGAGAGAGTACAAGGTTGAGGGTGGTGGGAACCAGAGATCGGTCGGCCTTCCCTACAATGGCAGCTCTACTCCCCTTATACCCGCCTCGGTCCTCTTCCCCCTGAAAAATTAGACGGGCAGGGCTGCCACAATTGGCGTGTTTTGAAAGGGGACAGGCGCTTAGGCTATCCTGACTAAAGGCGGTCTTCGTCTGCTAAAGCATGATCCATGACGCGCCGGTGGGCTCGGTGATGACCTCCACCCTGCGCGCCCGCCGTCTTGGTCTTCCTTCGCCGATCGGTCAACCTTTGGGGTCGCTTTGGGGAGTAAATATCTAGTCCTGCTCCCTTAACACAAAAGAGGAAACCATCTTCATCCGCGCCTGCTGGCGCGGCCTCTGTCGCCGCTCATCGCCGTGCGCGTCACCCACGTGATGGGCCCCAGACCGCGCGGCTCCGTTGAACGGCCTTCGTCTCATGCGTCCTCGGGAGGGGGCCTCGGGAGGCCACCTCAGGAGGTCGCCTCGCGAGGCCGCTGGTGGAGGTGCTGGGCCTCGCTCGCCCGCTCCCTGAGGAGGGGGCCTCGGGAGGCCAAGGCCTCATGAGGAGCCCTGGTGAGGTGCTTGGTGATGATGGCCTGCTGGGCCAAAGGCAGACGGGCCTGGATACCCCTGGTTCCATGGGCCTGATAGTAGCCCCCGGGCCCGCGGCGCGCACGTTCTCGCCTACAGGGGGGCAAAACGGCGCGGGCCCTAACCGCCTGCGGCCAGGCACGACGCGTGGCGCACGATGTGACTGGGGACGCCTCCACTTCTCCCACGACGTCTTGGTAACCGCCCGCGCTGACATAAAGTCCGCCGCAGGCGACGCGAGACCATCATTGCCTTCCTCAGCACCTCACCTCCCGCGCACAGCTCCTCGCGACCCCATCTCTGTGTTCTACCTTCTTCCCCCTCCTTCGTCCGTACCTCCACTGCACCGATGGCGCCCGCCGTCAAGAGGGGAAAGGCGGCGGCCCCGTCCCCAAGCGCGCCTGCCATTGGGGCGGTGCTACAGCGCTCCTCCATTGTCGATGGGGAGGGCTTGGATCGGGTACTCCCGCTGGTGGCTGGCGACACGAACGAGAACCAGGCGACCCAAATCTAGCCAGGGTCACGCGTGCGGCGCGACCTGGGGGCGACGACCTACCCCTTCTTCCTCCACAGCGTCTATGCCGGGTTGGTGCCGCCGTTCCCAGATTTTTTCTACGCCATTCTCTCACACTATTAGATTCATGCCCTCCATCTTCAGCCCAACTCCGTCTTCCTCCTTGCCATGTTTGCCTTTTACTGCGAGGCCTTTGTGGGTGTGATGCCTTCAGTGGCGCTCTTCCGCCACTTCTTCTGCCTGCGGCTGACCGCGTGCGACCAGCGCTCCGGGTGCGCGTCATTCCTTGCCGTTAAGGGAACGGAAAATAGCATCATCAACCTGAGGGTCGCGAAGAAGGTGGAGGGCTACCGGCAGCGCTGGATCTTCATGGACGCGCGCCGGACCAGCCCACTCCTGATCATCCCGACGGATCCGGCTAAGAAGAGCTCCCGGTGGGGGAGCGAGAGACTCACCGACCCGAGGATGGAACCCGTTCTGGAGCAGATGGCTGCGCACCAGGCCGCGAAGCTATCGAAAGCGTCGGTCGTCAGGGAGTACCTCCGGCGACGCATCGCGCCACTCCAGCAACACTCGCGCCCCGTGTGGGAGTACACTAGTGCGGGCGACGCCATGAGGATGCACCCAAGCAGCCTGACGCAAGAGGAGTTGGACGGGGCCCTGGCGAATCTGCTCAACACCCCCGCCGAGGGCCCGCCCGAAGATGCACTCCCTCTGTTCCGCTACGAGGAGAAGGCGGAGCTGGTCAAGGAGATGCCTCTCTTTGACCGGTGGGGCCTCATGCCGGAAGGCCATGTCGGGCCTCGTGAGGACCCTCTCGTGGTGGAGCTGGACTCTGGGGGCAGCGGTGGCGAGGAGGACTCAGCGGAGGCCACGGAGGAGGACGCCAACCGGGCGCCACCGCGCACTCGCCGTCAGCTCCTCTGCGATTTTGGGGATGACGACGCCGACAGCGCGCCTCCTACGGCGGAGGGTGCTCCCAGCCGAAAAGCGGCCGAGTCCCCAGCGCCCGAGGCCCATCACGAGGCCGAAGCTCCCCAGGGCCCCGAGGCGGGCGGCGACGCGTCCGGGTCTACTGCGATACACCCCGGGGGCCCGAGCGGCGGCGCCGGGGCAATGCCTGACGGTGGTAGTGACGGCCCGCCCCTCGCGGAGGAGAAGAAAAGGAAGTGGTACGTTAGTGACGAGTAAGTCCCCTGCCTCCTCCTAGCGTTCCTAGTCCTTGCTCTTCGTCCGGGCTCGGAGCTGAGCCCCCATTCGCACAGGAAGTCTGCCGTGGATCAGAAGAAGAAGAAGAAGAAGAAGAAGACGACGAAGGCGAAGGGGACCCCCGGCCCGTAGGGGGCGTCGGCGCCCGCCACGGGTGCCGGGGGGCACGGAGGGGCCACCCGCCGTCCCGATGACGAAGCGGGGCGCATGGAGGTTGGGGAGGAGACGGTCGTTCCTCCGGAGTCGCATGCGGGTGCGCCTCGTGAAGCCGAGATGGAGGAGCCTCGGGAGGCAGGCTCAGGAGCCGTGGGGCACGCCGTCGCAGGCATGGAGGTCGGAGTGGCGATGGGGGAGGTCGGAACACCCACCCCCCCGCCGCGAGGAAAGGAGTGGCGACGGGGGAGGTCGGAACACCCACCCCCCCGTCGGGAGCCTCCCTCAGCGTGGGGGGAGGAGCCGTGGGGAACGCCGTCGCAGGCATGGAAAGCCCCCATAGCGTGCCGCCGCAGCCAAACGCGGGGGGCGGCCTGGCGAACCCACCGCTCCAGGCGAGCGGCACCAAGTCCTCCCTTGCTGCGGCGGCGGAGAGTGCAAGAGGGCCCGACCCGGACTGGCCTCTGGCCCTTGTGGGCGGCCACACCCTGCTCCGGCCCGAAGCCTTGCGCGACGCCAAGGCCGCGCTTGCTCGGCTCGGGACAGATTTTCAGGACACGGAGATGCGCCTTGCTGAGGAGCGCCTGAAGCTTGCTGACGGGTGGCGCCGGCTCAGCGTCGCCGTCGAAACGGCCCGGTGCCAGAGCGAACGCGCTCGCGCACAGGGCGAGAAGGACGCCGCCGAAGCGGAGGGGGTCCATGCGAGAGCCCTTCAGGAGGCCGAAGCGGCCGTCGGGCACCGCGAAGAGGCGGAGGCCCGCCTGAAGGAGTTCCAGGACCAGCGCTCCGAGCAGGCGCAGTCGCTCCTCGCGTGGGAAGGCGCTCTCGCCACCCGCGAGAAGGAGGTTGCAGCCCGCGAAGCGGGCCTCGAGACTCACACGGAGAGCCTCGAGAGGACGGCGACTGAGCAGGCCACGGAGAAGGAGCGCCTGGAGCTGCTGGGATGCCAGCTGGCCGATGTTCAGGGGGCCCACACGAAGCGTGTTACCGAGGCCAACACCCAGCTGGAGGCCAAGGAGAAGAAGGTTCAGGAGGATGCTGACGCGAAGGTAGCTGAGGCGCGCCTGGCGCTTGCCGAGGACCACAGTAAGACACTATTGCGGCAGAGGGACACCTTCGAGACGGAACGCGAGCGATTCCGGCGGGAGATCACTGATCTCAAGGCGGCACTCACCGAGGCGGAGACCCGCCTAGGGGCCGCGCCGCAGCCCAGCCCCAGCGCCGCGGGCCGGGAACAGGAGCAGCAGCGCGAACACGTCAAGACGCTTCACTCCCTCGAGCTCCACGCCCGTGACGCCCTGAACTCCATCTGCCAGGGAAGGCTTGAGGCCCTCCGCGAGTCCCATGATGCCGACTACATCGACTTCTCCACCAAGCTCGTGGAGCAGCTTGAGGACGGGGCCAACGCGGTGGATGGCATCTTGGAGGAGGAGTTGTGCGGCCTCTTCTCCCTGGCGGCGACTCGCGTCTTCAACCACCTCCTTCACGCCGATCCCAACTTTGACTTTGACAAGGTGATAGCCCCGGTCCCCGAGGAGCTTCGCGACAGGCTCGCAAAGGCGGTAGAAGGCCACGTGGACGCGTTGCTTGGGAAGTACTCCTGCGGCAGCGGCGAGAGCTCTGGCGGCGACGATGGTGCTGGCGACGACGACGATGGCGCGAGTTCCTAGGGTCCTTTTCCCTTCATTACCCTGCACTAGACCGATGTGGCCCCATGGGGGCGTGAAGACGATGCCTTGGTGCTTAAATACTTTATGATTTGCTGTAATGAACGCTCGTGCCCTCGTGAGGCTTTCTCTTGAGGCCTGTTTTGCTCTTTTTGTTTGCCATGATGCTCTACGTTGTCAGGACCCAGCCCCCAAGCGGGCCTCGGCCGTCGGTGGTATGTCAGGTCGTGATGCCTGGACAAGGCCAGGAGGTGAGGGGCACCGGGAGCCAGTGAGCGCTCCTGAGGCGCGATGCTCGGAGAGCTCCCCTTCGACGCGCAAGCGGCTTGCGCCAAGAGGAAAACTGGCGCTCGTGAGGCCGCCGGACGGGAAGGCTTAAGAGGCGGCAAGAGCGGCTCGCGAGGCGGGAGACTTAGCTCTGCACAAGGAAGTGTTCGGCGGGCCATCTCTCGTAGGGTACGTCTCGTGAGGCCTCTGCTCGCGAAATCCCCTGCAGAGACGGCCGCCGAGGGTTAGCTCCCGAGGCGGGGCCTACTGGCTTCCTGAGGCCTTGAGGGGGCCACCCCGCGAGGCATCCTCGCGACGCCTTTCTGGGCGCCTGCTCCTGAGATGACTGCATGCAGAGCACTTATTGACAGGGGAGCAGCGCACGCTCGTCGATTCGCTCATGATCATTACGCGAGGAGGCAAGACACCAAGGACCTTGGTGGGGTGGCGTGCACGGGAGCAGACCCGCGAGCCAGAGCCCGGTTGCTTGGGTTTTTCAGCGCTGCTTGGACTGACCCGAGCACAGACACCGTGTCCAGCCCCCACTCGTGTGAGGCTCATGAGGGACGTCGTGAGCGCGCGAGGCTCGCGAGGTAAGAACAAAACGAAACGGCATGTAAGAAACCGAGCTTTACTGAAGTAAGATAGCAAACCATTACATAGCTAGAACTAGATGCGGCTGCCGTGTCCGGCACGGGTCAGCTTGAGGTTGGTGCAACCCGTGGGGCACCCTCAGTTACACATCGAAATGAGGAAAATAGTGCTACCGTGTCCGGCACGGGTCAGCTTGAGGCTGGTGCAGCCCGTGGGGCGCCCTCAGTTGATTGTTCCGCCAGCGCGGAGCATGGGGCTTCCACAAGGGTGTGGGTATGGTCGCGGGTCGACCGTTCTGCCAGTGCGGAGCATGGGGCTTCCACTTGGGCGTGGGCGGGAGCTCTCGCGGGCCCATCAGGCGAACGCAATGAGAGGCTCTGGGGCGTGTACAGCCCCATTTCGTTCGTACGCGTGAGGGTCACGGGTAGAACTTGCGGAGGTGTTGGATGTTCCAGGCGTTAGGCACAGGAACTCCGTCCTCCGTCTCCAGCCGGGCTGAGCCGGGCCTAGAGACATGAGTAACCCTGAAAGGGCCTTCCCACATAGGTGAGAGTTTGTGAAGCCCCTCTCTGGAGAGGATTCTGCATATGACGAGGTCGCCGACCTCGAGAGTATGAGGGCGGATGCTATGGCTGTGGTGGCGACGCAGGGCCTGCTGGTACCTCGTGGCACGAAGGGCGGCCTGACGGCGGCCCTCCTCGAGGAGCAGTAGATCGATCTCCCGCGAGCCCTCCTGACGCGCCTCGTCGAAGGCAAGGACTCGCGGGGAGCCGTGCTTCAGCACCAGTGGGAGGGCCGCCTCAGCGCCGCGGACGAGGAAGACGGGTCTCGTCGGTAAGCTTGCTTGCCGTTGTGCGGCGGACCGCAGCACGGACTGCAGCTCGTCGAGCCAGCCCCTGCCTCTCACGAGCCGTGCTTACGAGGCTCGGCGTTTGAAGTGTCCTCGTCTCGCGAGGCCGGCTCGCGAGAGGTCGCCTACGAGGTCCTCGCGCAGCTCGCCTCCTGAGGGGCTGCATGGCGACAAATTCATGGTGGGGGGAGCGGCACGCGCTCGCTAACTTGCCCGTGGCCGTTGCGTGAGGAGATAAGGCACCAAGGACATTGGTGAGGTGGCGTGCACGGGAGCAGGCCCGCGAGCCAGAGCTCAATCGCTTGGATTTGACGGCACTGCAGGGATGGACCCGAGCACAGACACCGTGCCTAGCCCGCGCTCACGGAATCAGCCAGGGGAGTGGTCGCGAGCGTGTGGCGCTCTCCGGTAAAATCAGCACGGTAACATAACTCATCAAGGTAAAATCAGCAAAATTCGTTACACAACCAAAAGGATAGGGGCTAGGCTGCCGCGTCCGGCACGGATCAGCTCGAGGTTGGTGCAGCCCGTGGGGCGCCCTTAGCCGCATTTAAACAACATCACCTTGGCAGAAGGGTTCCGGGAGCGAGCCTCGGGAGGCGCGGCAAGAAGGAGTGTGGGCCGCGCAGGGCGACACACCGAGCGCGCCTGGCAGGACCGCGCTGGGGTGTCGTCAGACTGCTTGGCGAGGCGCGCCCAAGAAGTCCGCTCCTTTGGGGCCAGGGGGCTCACGAGGCCCTAAGGGCTCGCGAGGAGCAGGAGGCTCACGAGGCTCTGGCACGAAGGGCGCCAGCCTCTGGAAAGAGGCGCCGGCGTTCCTCAGCCCGAAAGGCATGCGCATGTCACCGACGGTGGGGCCAATGCTCTGGCCAATCCGAGGCAGCCAGAAGGGATCTTGAGGGCAGAACTTGTTGAGGCTGGTGAAGTTAACGCACATGCACTCCTTGCCGCCCTTCTTGGGAACGACGACTGGGTTGGTGAGCCATTCGGGATGGCGCACCTCGCGAACGACCCCAGCTTTCTGGAGCTTCTGAACTTCCTTGACGATGAAATCTTGCTTCTCTGGCGCCTGGCGCCGTGCTTTCTGCTTGACGGGGCGTGCATTGGGGCACACCGCTAAGTGGTGCTCGATCACCTCCCTCGGCAAACCGGACAAGTTAGATGATTTCCAGGCAAAAACATCCGAGTTTGCCCGAAGGAAGGTGACGAGCACGCTTTCCTATGCAGGAGGGAGGCCTGTGCCGATGGGGAAGGCAGGGCCGGAGCCGCTGCCGTCCACCGACACCTTCTTCGTGTCGGCGCAGTCCTGAGAGAACAATTGATTCTTCTTCGCGGGCGCGGCCTCAGGAGGCTCGGCCGCGTCCTTGTTGGCCGGGTGCGCAACCGCGGCGGCCTTGTAGGCACGCTCAAGGGTGCTGGCCGCGTCCTTCTCGTCACAGGTGACGGTGATGATGCCGCTGCAGCCGGGCATCTTGCGGACGTTGTAGGCGTGATGGGTGGCCGCCATGAACTTGTCGAGAGCTGGGTAGCCCAAGATGGCGTTGTAAGGCAGGCCGATGTGCGCGACATCAAAGTCGATGAGCTCGGTGTGATAGTTCTTGCGGGTGCCGAAGGTGACGGGGAGGCGCACTTGCCCCAGAGGAATGGTGGAGCCATCAGTCACTCCGGAGAAGGGCCTGGTCGGCATCAACTGGTCGTAGGGCACCTGGAGCGTCTCGAAGGTCTCGATGGAGATCACGTTGAGGCCGGCGCCCCCATCGATGAGGGTCTTGGTGACCGCAACGTTGCTGATGGTGGGGGTGCACAGCATGGGGAGCGCGCCTGCGGAGGCCGTGGATTTGGGGTGATCCTTGGAGTCGAAGGTGATGGCGTACGGCGATCACTTGAGCGGTCGCGCGGCCTCGGTGCTTGGGAGGGCGGCATACACCTCGCGAGAGAGCTGCTTGCAGTGGCGGATGGACGCAGGGGCTTGGGACCCACCAAGGATGCAGGCGACCGCGCGAGGCTCCTGGTAGCCCCCAACGCCCTCATTAGGCCGGTTGATGTCGTTCCTCCGGGGTGGTGGCGGTAGCGGCGGAAGAGCGGCATTGCCTTGAGGGTCTGCCTCACGAGGTTGGTCGCGCCAGATGGCCTCACGAGGTTGATCGCGCCAACCCTGGCGGAAGTTGCCGCTGCCGTTGCGGCTGTCCCAACGGTTGCTGCCGCGGCCACCTCCACGGCCGGCGCCGCGGCCATTGCGGTCGTCTCGGCGGCCTTGGCGCTCGTCGCGGAGTAGCTTGAGCTCCTGACAGTCTTCGGTGCTGTGGGAGCGCACGTTGTGGAAGGCGCAGAGCGACCGACTGTCCTTCCTGGGCTCGTCGCGGTCACGGCCCGCGCTTCTGCTTGGGCTCCGCCACGAGCACAACCGGACCCTTTTGCTTGACGTCCTTGCTCTTGGCCTTGGCGGCATCGAGCGCCGCGTCGGGGTCGTTGTGGATGAAGAGGCGGCCTTCCTCAACCTTGGCGCACTTGTCGGCGAGATCGAGCAGCTCTACCACGGAGTCGAACTCACCGTTGATGGCGAGCTTCTCGCGCATCTTGACGTCCATGATGCCGGTGGAGAATGCAGAGATGACAGCCGCGTCGGAGGCGCGCGGGATCTTGTTGCGCACCTGGCTGAAGCGCTGGATGTACTTGCGGAGGGTCTCGTCCGGGCACTACCGCACACGCCACAGGTCGTTGATGGTGAGGGAGCGGTCCTGTGTTTCCTTGAAGTTGGCGACAAACAGGCTGCAGAGCTCGGCCCATGAGGAGATGGATGCCTCGGGGAGATTCATGAGCCAGGAGCGCGGGCCATCCTTGAGGGCCATGGGAAACCAGTTTGCCATGACATTGTCGTCGCCGTTCGCCGCCTCGACACTCGGCGCGTAGAGCTGAAGGAACTCTGCGGGGTTGGGGGTGCCGTCGTAGCGCGGAGGCAGCTAAGGCTTGAACTTCGTGGGCCAGATCACGCGCCGCAGCTCGCGAGTGAAGGCGCGGCAGCCCACGCCGCTTGAGGGGATGCCGCCAGCGAGGCCGGCGCGGTTTTGACGCCCAGCCGCCATAACATCTTCAACGGCCTGGTCTTGGAGCCGGCGCTGCCGCTCGAGGAGCACACATGCATCAGGGGGCGTGCGGCGAATGATCTGGCAGCTGGCCTCGTCTTGGTCCGGTGAGGATGCACCGCGGGACGGCTCACGAGCCCGCGCTCCTCGCTGAGGCCCGCCGTGCTCGTCGCGCAGAGGAGGCGGCGGGGGAGCACCGTGCGCCAGGTCCCCAGCGCGAGACGGCGGAGGGTGAAGCGAGTGGGAAGGCACCGGAGCATCCCCGGGGGAGTTGACGAGCTCGGCAATGCGACCTAGCCAGGCGTCGTAGCCGGCGTCAGCTGGACGGTAACGGAGCAGCTCGCGCGCCATGAGCAGCGCGGCCTGCGGGTTCGGCGTCCCGCGGTGGGTGAGGGAGGTGGCAGTGGCGGTGTGGCCGTTCGCCTGCACAAAGGGGTGCAGGGAGGACTCCTGCTGCTCACGGGCAGCAGGGTCGGTGGCGGCAGCAGCCTCGGCTTCGGGGCGGCAGCGATTGCCGCGGGCCACTGGCTCCGTCTGAGCCACGTGGCCAGCCCTGCGCTCGGCGCGCTCGCGATGTGCGTCGGCCATGGGGTTGGTGGAGCAGAGGGTGCAGTGGAAGAACAGTAGCGCACCCCTACCTGGCACGCCAAATGTCGGAAGTCGGGCTTCGGGGACCCAAAGGTTCGAACACTGGGGTGAGCTCGTTCTACAACTTCGTCTCCTGCCACGGCTAAGCGATGGCGAGGCTACCGCGAGAGCGCGCTAGCGACGGACGGACCGTCGACTCAGCGGTTTACCCAGGTTCGGGCCACCTTGCGGTGTAAGACCCTACTCCTGCTTGGTTGGTATTGCTCTGGTGCGAGAGAGAGAGAGTACAAGGTCGAGGGTGGTGGGAACCGGAGATCAGTCTGCCTTCCCTACAATGGCAGCTCTGCCCCGCTTATACCCGCCTCGGTCCTCTTCCCCCTAGAAACTTAGGCGGGAAGGGCTGCCACACTTGGCGGGTTTTGAAAGGGGACAGGCGCTCAGGCTATCCTGACTAAAGGCGGTCTTCGCCTGCTAAAGCATGATCCATGACGCGCCGGTGGGCTCGGTGATGACCTCCGCCCTACGCGCCCGCCGTCTTGGTCTTCCTTCGCCGATCGGGCAACCTTTGGGGTCGCTTTGGGGAGTAGATATCTGGCCCTGCTCCCTTAACACAAAAGAGGAAACCATCTTCATCCGCGCCAGCTGGCGCGGCCTCGGTCGCCGCTCGTCACCGCGCGCGTCACCCACGTGATGGGCCCCAGACCGCGCGGCTCCGCTGAATGGCCTTCGTCTAGTGCGTCCTCGGGAGGGGGCCTCTGGAGGCCACCTCAGGAGGTCGCCTCGCGAGAGGACCTCGCGAGGCCGCTGGTGGAGGTATTGAGCCTCGCTCGCCCGCTCCCTGAGGAGGGGGCCTCGGGAGGCCAAGGCCTCATGAGGAGCCCTGGTGAAGTGCTTGGTGATGATGGCCTGCTGGGCCCATGCCAGGCGTTGCGCCCTGGGCCAAAGGCAGACGGGCCTGGATACCCCGGGTTCCATGGGCCCAACAACGGGAATCCACGAGTTGATCACCAAAACATACATCAAGTGACTCAATAGAATACCCCATTGTCACCATGGGTATCCACATCCAAGACATACATCAAGTGTTCTCAAATCTGAAATATTCAATTCGACAATAACGAAACCTCAAAGGGAAAGACTCAATTCATCACAAGAAGAAAGAGAGGGAAGAAATACCATATGATCCAACTATACTAACAAAGCTCACGATACATCAAGATCATGCCAAATCAAGAACACGAGAGAGAGAGAGAGAGAGAGAGAGAGAGAGATCAAACACATAGCTACTAGTACATACCCTCAGCCCCGAGGGTGAACTACTCTCTCCTCATCATGGAGACCGCCGGGATGATGAAGATGGCCTCCGGTGATGATTTCCCCCTCCGGCAGGGTGTCGGAAAAGGCCTCCAGATGGGATTTCTTCGGTACGGAGGCTTGCGGCGGCGGCATCGAAGTTCTAGGTTTATTTCTAGGGGTTTCTCTATTTATAGGATTCTTCAGTGTTGGAATCACGCAAAAAGGAGTTACGAGGGGCCCACAAGGCAACAACACACGACCCCCCCCCATCGCGCGCCATGTTGCCTTGTGAACTCCTCGTGAGGCTTCTGGTCCTCCCACGAAGCTTCAGGGGTCTCTTTTGGTCCAAAAAAAATTGACAAAAAGTTTCTTCCAATTCCGAGAACTTTTATTTCTGCACAAAAAACAACACCACGGTAGTTCTGCTAAAAACAGCGTCAGTCCGGGTTAGTTCTAATCAAATCATACCAAAACCATATAAAATTGTTATAAACATGGCATGAATACTTCATAAATTATAGATACATTGGAGACGTATCAGCATCCCCAAGCTTAATTCCTACTCGTCCTCGAGTAGGTAAATGATAAAAGAAATAATTTATGAAGTGTGAATGCTAGCATAGTGCATAAGTTTGATCAATGATAATTTCAATCACTTTTCCTAGCATCATAACGGTAGCTCTTTCTCATAAAACTCATCATGATAAAGTAGCAATCAATTCACATGTTATAGTCTCTTGAAACTTAACAAGCTATGTTCTTAGTCACCAAACAATTTCAATGCATCTCATTTTCAACAAAGTTTAATTAAGAGCTCCACATACTCAATTATCATAGAGTCTTCTATGATTGCTAATACTCAAAGCATAATTTTAGAAAAAATAGCATCCATCGAACATAGAGAAAGATAGGGGCTTGATGTTTCCCCTCCCAACTCATTTATCATATTGTCAACAATAATAAATCATGATCAAATATATTTGAATGGCTATATGTGCCTGGATCTTTCCCCACCACATAATGCTTGCCAACTAGAGAATAGGTTGGAATAAGAAGTTGACTCAACAAAAATAAATAACATGAAAGTAAATAGCATAAAAGTAAATAGAGAGTCCCTTCGCAGAGGGAAGCAGGGATATGCAGAGGTGCCAGAGCTCATAGCTTAAAACATAGATGAATACATTTTGAGTGGTGTGTCTTTCCTGTCAACGTCATGACTAAGGTATTCAATATCTTCCATGCTAAACACATTATTGGTGGTTCCCTTGCAGAAATGAAAAGTTTAACTCCCCCTCAACCATTCAAACACAAGCCATGGCTAGCCGAATTCACAGGTGCCGTCCAAACTTTCAACTTTCCAGGGGGGAGCTTTTGTTTTATTACATATTTTTTATTTTTATTTAAGGGACTGGGCATCCCAATTACTAGCCTCTCTCATGCAATGACAAGTGAATAAACACCCATCGTGAGAATAACCCGCTTAACATGGAAGATATTGACCGCCCCGTCGCTCCATGAGCGGTACGGGCACACAAAATAGATGTTTATTTGAAGGTTCTAGAGATGGCACATGCAAATTTACTTGGAACGGCAGGGTAATACCGTATATAGGTAGGTATGGTGGATACTCATGGAAGAAACTTGGCTCAAGGATTTTAGATGCACAAGCAGTATTCCCGCTTTGTACAAAAAATTTGGCTATCAAAAGATTCTAAGCAAGCACCACATGTTGGAGGATCCATAACAATATAACTTCTATGCAAATATACCCAAACATAACTCATTACGTTGTCTTACTTGTCCAACTTCAACTAATTTGCTCAAGTTTTAAAATAATTAATGGGCACTCACAATCATAAAAGATGTCCAAGATAATATATCTATATGTGAATTTTCTCTTCCATATACTAATCATTCATGAATTGCTTGTATGACCAATATTGTGATTGTCAAACTTCAATAGATTTTACTTTCTAAACCCAATGTTAAACTACTACTAGGCACGAGACAAGCATATGAAGCACATATAATTTCAACTCTATGGTATTCAATTCATTCAACAATTTACTCTTAGGATATAAGTGAAGAACGAGAGTAAATAACAAACTACTCCAAAAGATATAAGTGAAGAACAAAGAGTAGTTAAGTGAATGGGTAGCTATGTGAAGACTCTCTCAATAAAGATTTCAGATCCAAGTATTTTATTCAAACAGCAAACAAAATGAAAATAAAAGGACACTCCAAGAATAGCACATATCATGTGAACAAGCAAAAACTTAGGCTAACCGATAGGTGTTGATGAAGAAAGGTGGGATGCCTACCGGGGGATCCCCAAGCTTAGTTGCTTGAGACTTCTTGGAATGTTATCTTGGGGAGCCTTGGGCATCCCCAAGCTTGAGCTCTTGTGTCTCCTTAATTCCTCTCATATCATGGCTTCTCCTAAATCTTAAAAACTTCATCCACACAAAACTCAACAAGAACTCGCGAGATAAGTTAGTATAAATTAACTCAAAACCTTAACATTCTCTACTATAAAAAATCACTAAAATTATAATTTATCATTGCATACTAAATGCCTCTGCATATTTAATACTCCTATCCACAAATATGAACACTAAATAGGCAAACATATGCAAACAATGCAACTATAATTGCAATCTGTCCTAACAGAACAGTCTATAAATGATGGAATAAAAAGTATACTTATTTAAATCCAAAAAATTCTGAAAAATTACCATGTGACAGAGAACTCATGCATTCTTACTATGTAAAAATTTCAAGATTTTATTATGTCCTGACAATTCACATAAATTCAGGACATAACAGAAAACTTTCTGTTTTCAAACAACAACACATAAACTTGCAAACTGAGCATGGTAAAGGCTATAATTGGCATTTTATTGAACTAAAAGATACAAAACATTATTATTGATAACAGAAAGCAAAGTAAACTAAAATAAAATGATGCTCCAAGCAAAACACATATTATGTGATGAATAAAAATATAGTCGCAAGTGAGGTTACCGATAATGTTGAAGATGAAAGAGGGGATGCCTTCCGGGGCATCCCCAAGCTTAGACACTTGAGTCTTCCTTGAATATTACCTTGGGGTGCCTTGGTCATCCCCAAGCTTAGTGTCTTGCCACACCTTATTCTCCTCATATCGATATCTCACCCAAAAGATGAAAACTTCAATCACACAAAACTTAACGGAACTTCGTGAGATGCGTTAGTATAATAAAACAAATCATTCACTTGGGTACTGTCAAGAAAAGATTCATAATTTTTTCCACATAATTCCTACTGTACTCTATCATTTCCACAATTTATATTTACCAATATAAGCCATAGAAACTATAAAACAAGCAAACTATGCATTCAAAACGGAATCTGTCAAAAACAGAACAACATGTAGTGAGCGAATTAAAAAGCATAATTCTGTACCTCCAAAGTTCTAAAAAATTAGGACAACGAAAAAATTTGTAACCCAAAGCTTTGTAAAAATTTCAGAATTTTATCACGCTCCAGTACAGAACATAAATTCCAGCACTTGACGCAAAAGTTTCTGTTTTTGCACAAAATCAAATCAACAAGTATCCACACTATCCCAAAGGCTTTACTTGGCACATTATTGAAAGAAAACATATAAAACATGATTACCACAGTAGCTTAATCATGTGGACACACAAAAACAGTAGGTATAAATATTGGGTTGTCTCCCAACAAGCGCTTTTCTTTAATGCCTTTTTGCTAGGCATGATGATTTCAATGATGCTCGCATAAAAGTAAAGAATTGAAACACAAAGAGAGCATCATGAATCATATGACAAGCAAATTTAATCCTAACCCACTTCCTATGCATAGGGATTTTGTGAGCAAAAAATTTACGGGAGCAAGAATCAACTAGCATAGGATGGCAAAACAAGCATGACTTCAAAACTTTCAACATAAAGAGAGGAAACTTGATGTTGTTGAAATATATATATAAGCATATCTCCCTCTCTCATAATAATTTTCAGTAACATCATGAACAAATTCAACAATATAAGTATCACCTAAAGCATTCTTTTCATGATTCACAAGCATGGAATTTTTACTACTCTCCACATAAGCAATTTTCTTCTCATTCATAATAGTTGGAGCAAACTCAATGAAATAACTATCATGTAATGCTTGATTGGCATAATCAAATTGAACACTAAAATCATGATGACAAGTTTCATGGTTATCATTAATATTTATGGCATACATGTCATCACCATAATCATCATAGATAGCAACTTTGTTGTCATAATCAATTGAAACCTCTTCTGAAATAGTGGAATCATCATTAAATAAAGTCATGACCTCTCCAAATCCACTTTTATCAATATTGTAGTAAGATTCAACATCCTCCAAAATAGTGGGATAATTATTATCTAAAATTGACACTCTTCCAATCGCACTTTCATCAATATAATCATCATAAATAGGAGACATGCTATTATCGTAATAAATTTTCTCATCAAAACTTGGGGGACTAAAAATATCATCTTCATCAAACATAGCATCCCCAAGCTTATAGTTTCGCATATCATTAGCATCATGGATATTCAAAGAATTCATACTAATATCATTGCAATCATGCTGATCATTCAAGGAACTCACATTAAACATTTTATTAAATTCTTCCTCTAACAATTGAGCACAATTTTTCGATCCATCATTTTCAAGAAAGACATTGTATAGATGAAGCATTTGAGGCAACCTCAATTCCATTTTTTGTAATTTTCTTTTATAAACCAAACTAGTGTAAAACAAGAAAAATATATATTTAATTGCAAGATCTAAAGATATACCTTCAAGCACTCACCTCCCCGGCAACGGCGCCAGAAAAGAGCTTGATGTCTACTATGCAACTTTTATTCTTGTAGACGTCGTTGGGCCTCCAAGTGTAGAGTTTTGTAGGACAGTAGAAAATTTCCCTCAAGTGGATGACCTAAGGTTTATCAATCCATGGGAGGTGTAGGATGAAGATGGTCTCTCTCAAACAAACCTGCAATCAAATACAAGAAATCTCTTGTGTCCCCAACACACCCAATACAATGGTAAATTGTATAGGTGCACTAGTTCGGCGAAGAGATGGTGATACAAGTGTAGTATGGATAGTAGATATAGGTTTTTGAAATCTGAAATAATAAAAACAGCAAGGTAGCAAGTAACAAAAGTGAGCACAAACGGTATTGGAATGCTTGAAAACAAGGCCTAGGGTTCATACTTTCACTAGTGCAATCTCTCAACAGTGCTAACATAATTTAATTATATAACAATCCCTCAACATGCGACAAAGAATCACTCCAAAGTTCTTATCTAGTGGAGAGCATAAGAAGAAATTATTGTAGGGTACGAAACCACCTCAAAGTTATCCTTTTCGATCAATCTATTGAGCCATCCCTATAAGTGTCACAAATAGCCCTAGAGTTCGTACTAAAATAACACCATATGATATGCATCAACCTCTAATGTCACCTAGATACTCCAATGTCACCACAAGTAACCGTGATTTGATTATTCGATATGCATCAAAACAACTTCAGATTCATAATATTCAATCCACACAAAGAACTTCAAAGAGTGCCCCAAAGTTTCTATCGGAGAAAAGAAGATGAAAACGTGCAATCAACCCCTATGCCTAAATTACCCCAAGGTCACGGGAATCCGCGAGTTGATCACCAAAACATAAATCAAGTGACTCAATAGAATCCCCCATTCTCACCACGGGTATCCACCTGCGAGACATACATCAAGTGTTCTGAAATCGGAAATATTCAATCCGGCAATAACGAAACCTCAAAGGGAAAGACTCAAATCATCACAAGAAGATAGAGAGGGAAGAAACACCATATGATCCAACTATATTAACAAAGCTCGCGATACATCAAGATCGTGCCAAATCAAGAACATGAGAGAGAGAGAGAGAGAGAGAGAGATCAAACACATAGCTACTAGTACATACCCTTAGCCCCGAGGGTGAACTACTCTCTCCTCATCATGGAGACCGCCGGGATGATGAAGATGGCCTCCAGTGATGATTTCCCCCTCCGGCAGGGTGCCAGAAAAGGCCTCCAGATGAGATTTCTTCGGTACAGAGGCTTGCAATGGCGGCGGCGAAGTTCTAGGTTTATTTCTAGGGTTTTTTCTATTTATAGGATTTTTCAGCGTTGGAATCACGCAAAAAGGAGTTACGAGGGGCCCACAAGGCAACAACACATGACCCCCCCAGGGCGCGCCGTGTTGCCTTGTGACCTCCTCGTGAGGCTTCTGTTCCTTCCATGAAGCTTTGGGGGTCTCTTTTGGTCCAAAAAAAATCGTCAACAAGTTTCGTCCAATTCCAAGAACTTTTATGTCTGCACAAAAAACAACACCACGGTAGTTCTGCTGAAAACAGCGTCAGTCCGGGTTAGTTCTAATCAAATCATACCAAAACATATAATTTTTTTATAAACATGGCATGAATACTTCATAAATTATAGATACGTTGGAGAAGTATTAGACCGCTCATACAAGCGTAGCCGGTCACATAATACACCATCTTTCTCCCTGTTTCTTTTCCCTTTAGCCTCCTCCTTCTATCTTCTTTCTTCGATTTTTCTCCTACGGCACAAAGTCAAAACCAAAACTTTTCGAGAGTTTTTGTTAGATTATTTATGAGAGCAAAATAATAAAGCATAATTTGACAAAATAATGGGTTGCCTCCCATTAAGGTTGCTAAGCTCAACCTCATACCTTGGTATCATTTAGGTCTCCGGTGGCCTGGGATTCTCTTTACTTACAGCACATACTTGCTTAGGTGGTGGAATGTACTTCTCTCTCGCTCCTGACTTCTTTGGGAAATACCTAACTATTTAATCGTCGCAAATTCTGAAGGTTACTTTCCCTTTAGCACAATCCAACGCTATACCTATGGTATTCAAAAATGGCCTACCGAGAATAATGGATAATTTTTCATCTTCGGGCATTTCCAAAATAACAAAGTCAGTAGGTATAATATGCCCATCTAATCTTAACAACACATTTTCAGCCACTCCAGTTGGCTTCTTTGTAGATTTATCTGCCATCTGCAAGGTTATACCTGTGGGCACACATTCAACCAAGTTCAATTTGTGATAAAGAGCTAGAGTCATCACACTCACCCCTGCTCCTACATCATAAAGAGCATTATTTAAATCAATATTACCAATTGAACAAGAAATTGTTGGTATACCTGGGTCTCCTAGCTTCTCCGGTTTCTTATCCTCGAAGGGATATTCCATTATCGTAGCCACTTGTTCCTTTGAACTCATATTTGTTTTATTGTTAACGATATCATGCATGAACTTAGCAAAGGTAGGAATTTTCAATATGTCAATTACATGCATCAAAACTTTAAGATCAGCTATAGCTTGTAAAAAGGAAGAATAAAGTGCATCATTCGAAGGTGGTCTTACAGCTTTGGGGTAAGGAAGCCTTTTCTTAGTTTTACCTTTGTCTTTCTCCTTTCCCTTACCTTTTTCTTTATTCCTCGATACTTGGCTGCTTTCTCCTCTGGTGGGATAAGGTGGTCGGGTATTCCTTTCAACCCTTTGTTCTTCAGTTCTTCCAGCTTCCAGTGTTGCTTCTTCTTCGTTGTTGTTGCCGTCTACCGTTTCAGCATTAGGATCTAATTCTTTATCTGCATCTGCTTCATTATCTGGTGCTTCTTGGTGAACTTGCTCTTCCGATTCTTCTTCTCCGAAGAGAAGTTCTTTGTTCTCTTGAGTCTGACTATGGCTCTCTCTCCTCCTTTGTTCTTGCTCCTTCTCATACCACTCTAGGCCTTTAGGGTCCTGTGTTCTTTTACCACTACAAGTCGAAATCTCATTAGTAGAAACAAGGTTATCTTTATCTAATTGAGGAAGAATCAAAGATTGAGTTTCATAAATTTGAGAGCATTGGGTTTCTATCATGCGAGAGTGTTCATCAAGGTTCTTTACCGCATGACTTAACCCTTCTACCTCATCAGAAAGGCAGGCTATAACATTTTCATTATGATATATGCATCTTTGGAAGTCTCTGTTGAAGTTATGTTGGTGGAACTTGAACTTATTCATCGTATCATGAAGTTCGTCCTCCTGCTGAGAGATACTGAATATATCCACTTTTTCATTAATGACTTGTTCAACAGGTTTACCTTTTTCTTGAGTAGCCTTTTTGAATTCCTCCATATCTTTAATATGATATATTTTTCCAGCATGCTTCATTGGCTCCTCTATATTCCATTGTTCTTTTGCAGTTATGATCTTCGCTATAAGTGCTCTTCCTTCTTCAAGAGTTAGAGACATGAATCGTCCTCCTGCACTTAAATCAAGAATAGATTTTGATTCCTCATTTATTCCATGATAAAACATATGAAGTATAACATGTTCAGCATAACCATGGTTAGGGCATAAATTAAAAAATTTAGAATATCTTCCCCTGGCTTCACATAAACTTTCACCATCCTCTTGGACGAATAGAGTAAGATTTCTTCGCATGGACACAAGATGGACCTTGCCGTGAACATCATCGAGGACGTCTGGCAGCACCTCAATCCTGTCAACCTTCTTGAAGATAACCTTGTGGCCTTTCCACTCATAGACGTGTTTGTCGAGGCATGCCACGTCATGTTCATGCATAAGCTTGACAAGAACATTATGCCTCGCAAACGAAGGGGTAGCTTTGAACTTGTTGTGCTTCAGTACACCCTGGACAACATGCCTCATGACAGCATGGCTGGAATACATTTCGTCTTCGGTATAAAAGCAAATGGCTTCCAAGGTCAAACATCCTAAGAACTTTGTTTTCCTAGTGTGTATATTCAGGTCATCCACCTCATAGAGAGTGACATGTACAACTACACAATCCTTGTCTGCATCAGAGCTCTAATTGAAACGGAAATGGATTCTGAATTACTTTCCAATATAAAAAACACAACTTATTTAATCCACTATGTAGAGTCAAAAGTATGCATGACAGGGAAGGTAGCATGGCATCGGAGCTAATAAATCTTGCATTATTTATCACCACATACTACGCGTAGAGTAAAAACCCACGAATATAGATCAAAAATCACAATCAAGATTGCCAAAGAAGAAAATCACCTTGGGCAGCTCACCGGGGGGGGGGACACATCCTCGAAGGGGCCCATCTTGCCTGGGGAAAATTGCTCCTGCACGGCCACGGGGGCTATAACCTCAAACATGGCGTTGACCATCTCAGTAGTGGCTGTGAGCGTATCTGGGGTCGGCTCGGTGGTGGCCTTCATCTTCTTGGAGCTCTCTGTCTCGTGAGGATCACCCGCATCTGCTCCAATATCGGCAAATCTTTGCCCGGGTCTCCATGGTCCATCATGAAACTGACAAATAGAAGACAACCAAAAGGAAAACAATATCGCAATGACAATGAAACAAAAAAGGGAGTGAGGACCAGTTACTACTTTGCAAAAGATTTTTTTTTTGGAAAGAAAATATACCAACATCACGGATGCGCTCACCTTCCCTTCGTTGGGAGAGAAGAACAATGGGAGAAATGAGTGGTGGCTTCCTTGAAGAAGATGAGGGAGAAGCGGATTCAGCGAAGAGTGAAATGATGGTTGCTTCGTCCGTCCAGCTTACTTCGGGGAGGTGGGGTTCTGTGATATGATGCCTCATTATTGCCGTGCTATGACCGGGGTGACTCTCTGCCTGCATACCGCCTTATAATTTGGTGGAAGACATTTGGGCCCGCGTGCTGCATGGCCCGCATGTCAGTGAACCAAAGTAAAATGGCATTCAGTGGCAGGAGCCGTTTCGACGACCGAGGAGGAGCCAGAAGCGGTAGTGTCTACACTATACTAGTAGGAGTTATTGTTTTTCTGGGCAGTGGAAGAGTGTCTCCATTGTATTAGTAGTTGTTTTTCTGGGCCCAAGACAAAAGAGCCCATCTACCCTAATTAATAAAATCAATTTAAAATCCCATATTTTACTTAAAGAGAGGCGCTCCCCACCGCACCGGCGCCCAAAAAAACCCAGGTGCTCTTCTTCCTCCTCACTCCAACCTCACGTCAGCTCGCTCGACTCGTCTCCCCCTTTGGTTGTACCCCCAAATTCCTCACCTCACTCCTACAAAAAACACCAGCTCCCCTTCTTCCTCACTGCTATAGAAAACCCCAGCTCCCCTTCTTCACTCGCACTACAACTAGGCTCGTCATTCGTTACTCTGCTCAAATCCGTGAGATTTACGCGACGCCCGCAAGGAAAATGGAGTCGGCTGGCCCCAACGCCAAGAAGATGAGGCTCCCGCCAGCGGTGACGTAAGTAGTAGATCCCGCACCCGGCAGCGTGGGGAGAAGCGGAGAGGGTCCCCCTGGATCTGAGGAACCGGAAGAATCTCAAGCGGATCGCATCAGCGATCTCCCGGACGCCATCCTTGGGGAGATCATCTCCCTTCTCCCCACCAAGGATGGTTGCCGCACCCAGGTCCTCGCATCTCAATAGTGCTTTCTATGGCGCGTCGCGCCTCTTAATCTCGACTGTCTTGACCTATCTCTCGTTCATGATTTTGAACTCCCCGGAGCAATCATCTCCTCCCACCAGGGCTCCGTTTGATGCCTCTGCATCTCGGCATGCTACCTGTACATACCCTACAGGGTGGACGCCTAGCTGACATCCCGTGAATTTGAAAAACTCCAGCTGGTTGACTTCTACCATTACTACGAAAATCACATACCACGAACCGAACGCCATGTATCTGTGCCCTCACCACCGATGTCCATCTTGCGGTTTTCCTCCTCTCTCCACACCGCCACCTTCGCCCAGTGCCATCTAGCAGATAATCTAGTACAAATGCTTTGACTCTCATTGCTAAAAAACTTTCACCTGTCAAGGTTGATCTGTCAGAGGCCTCACTGCACAGCATCATCCACTCCAGTTGCCCTGCCCTGGAGCACTTACTGCTTGATTTGGAATAGAAATCTGTTGTCTCCAAATAAAGTCGCCTTACCTTATAAGATTGGAATTTGTTTTGACGGACGGGAGGTCATCATCGAAGATGCCCCTTCACTTCAAAGGTTGATCCTTGATTCTCGTTATTCACCTTCACGAATAACTATCGTCTCTGCGCCTAAACTGGAATTCAGGTACTGTATAAGTTTTATATAATCTTGGAGTACATTTTTTCTACTATAATTCAGGGACCTTAGTTGTAATTCATGATCTCTGTGATGATTTCAAGATGGTGTTTGGTTCCACGGTTCTTCAGGTACTGTATATTATCATCTACACTTTTGTAATCATAAGCTGCATTTTTCATTTCTGCGCATAAGTTTTATATAATCTTGGAGTACATTTTTTCTACTAATATTATGTTCTATGCTTAATGAAGAGTTTGTCCATGGATAGCTTATCAATGGTGTTGGATTCTATCAAGATCTTATATATCCGTATGAATAGTTTTCATCTGAACAAGATTATTGGCTTGCTGCGAAGCTTTCCATGTCTGGAGAAGTTGTATATAAAGGTGATGATTTCATGCACATTGGAAGCCCATATATACTGTACTAGAATTAACCGTTCAGCTGTCGCTCTTTCGACATACTCTTTTTTTAGACCTTAACTGTTTTCAATCTTCATGTCTATTTAGGCAACATGATAGGGTACAAAAGGTATAACCAATCGGTGATGTCGTAAGCACCAGGATTTTCTCAGTTCTCATGACATTCGTTTGAAGACAATAACGCTGGAAGGGTATAAAGCCAACCATGCAAACACTAGCTTTGTCACATTCATCCTGCTGAATGCGAGGGTACTATTGTCCATCAGGCTTAAGTTTATTAGCAACAAAGTTTCCACGGATGGATATGTCGAATAGCAAAAAAGGTGTTTCAGGTGGACAAAAGGGCTTCTGAAAGTGCTCGGCTTCTATTTACAACATCTTGTGGTCATATTGAATTAAATTTTATGACCCAAGATGTTCATTTTATGGATCTGACCGATCCATTTGATTGTGACTGTCGAAAACAGTGATGGAGTTAGATGTTGTTGCCCTTTTCGATCTGGGTTTTGTCTAAACCTGATGAACAATTAACCCTCGTGCTTTTGTATCATTTGTAAGTTGGAGTTAGATGTTGTTGCCCTTTTCAACTCGGCTGCGACTCTCATATTTTCCTTGAAATAAGGCAAATGGCTTGCCAATGCTTTAATTAAGAGAGAAATATTGTAACAAATCCCAACAAAGGGAAAGGACATCACTCTCGTGGGCTCCTTGAGCTCATTGGGCATTACAGAACCCAAGTGCTTAGCGCCCGCCAGCACCCACAAACTTATTTTAAGCTAGCACACCAAATGGGTTGTAATTCTTAATAAAAAGGCTGCATCGCTGTGACAGATTTGGATTCTTACATTTGGGACCCATGATGAAACAATCTATCCAAGGTGGTGTTGACCTAGTCAACAAGCCATTCTGCCTGCCATATAGCCGTTGGATTGACATCCAACGTCTGTCGTGTTTCTTCTATCTCGTGTCTTCTTCCTCCAGCCGCCCAAACAAAACCACGCCATCGGTCCCACCTACTCCTGCCTCCCATGGCTGCCTGCGCCTCCACCCACACATCGCCACCCCACCGTATCCTCAAACGTTGGCCAGACCATCCCTCTACTCCCCCACACCTCCTGTTATTCTCCGGCGACGTCATCCCCAACCCGCACCCACACCCGAACCAGTCAACCCTCGTACTCCCCTTAGCCTTTGACTACACTACCGCATCTTCCCCGGCTCCTGTTCATTCCCATCCGAGGCCTCGCCATCATCCTCCGCCTTCGTTCTCTCGCCGCGGCGCCGCCGTCTGGCATTGTCAACATGGTCAACAACCAAGAGGAATCAGGAGATGACTGTACATGGAGAGGATGACAGTAGGGACCCACCAGGGTCATGGCAGTACGCAAGCAAGTGCCTCCTTATTACAAGCAAAAACATTGCTTCCTCCTAGTGATTTCCTGACATCTGGGTCCCACGACATTGTTAACGTAGTCAATAAATAAGAGAATTGCACAACGAGCGGCTGACACCAGGGACCCAGCAGCTCGCGCAGTTGTTTTTTGTTTGTTTTTGAAACGGAGCAGGGTATCAACTGGGTTGTGCAGGGGTTGTGGCCCGTCTAGCCCAGGCTTTTATTTTATGTTTACCACATGACCAGCCCAGTTGTTTTTTTTTCTATCTGAAAATGGCTAGACCAGTTCTATTTTTTTTGCAGAATACCCAACTGAGGCCTACTTGCTTCTCTCAGGCCCAGTTGTTTTTTTTCTATCTGAAAATGGCTAGACCAGTTCTATTTTTTTTGAAAAAAACAACTGAGGCTCAGTTGTTTTTTTTCTATCTGAAAATGGCTAGACCAGTTCTATTTTTTTTGCAGAATACCCAACTGAGGCCTACTTGCTTCTCTCAGGCCAGCTGGGCTACAAATCTTTCCAGACGAGGAGGGATGCATTTGGCTTGCCTAGAAAATAGGCTATAAGTAATAAGAAAAGGGTTGTAAATTCTAAAAACACAGCAAACCAACAATTAGTTTCAAATTCTGTTTTATCCGGATTTTGAGATTTTAAATTTCATTGGACTTTTTGCGGTGAAAATTTCATTGGATTTTAAATTAATAAAAAAATATTTTTCAAATTAGTTTGAATCTGACTCGAAACTTCGGGATTGAGAATAGTTCGGACCCCACTGAAATATGCAAAATTTCGTTGAAATTTTTAACCGTGGCTAGAATATGGGCTATAATACTAACAAAAAGAATATGGGCTGCAAAAAATTCCTTAATAATGAGCAAATGGGTTGTAAATTATTAAAAATAATAGCAAATGGGTTGTATGTTGTTTGCCACAGATTTGGAGGCTGACTTGTGGGCCTACTAAGTTGACGCGTACGCAGGGCTTTGTCAACTTAGTCAACTAATGATTATTTTTTTGAAAACAGTCAACAAAGGATTCTAGCAGTAGTGACAGTTGGATGTTTATCCAACGGCGGTGCTACTTCATCAATCTCTGATCTTCTTGCTCCAGCCACCCAAACCAGTGCAGATGGGACCGCCTACTCCCACCTCCCACAGCCGGCTCTGCTGTCGTGCAGGCCTCACCGCCCAACCTACTCCCACCGCTGGCCAGGCCATCCTCTACTTACCCACACCTCCTGTTATTCTCCGGCGACGGTAGCCTCGCACTACAGCCGAACCAGTCAACCCTCGTACTCCCCTCCCCGTTGGCATCCACTGTCGAGTCTTCCCCGCTCCGGGTCGTTCCCTTCCTAGGGCTCGTCGTTGTCCACCGCCTTGGTGCTCTCAGCGTGGCGTCGTCAACATGTTCAACGAACGACATCCATCTGAAGAGGACTGTACATGGACAGGCTGACAGCTGGGACCCACGAGGTCCATGGTCGCACGCCAGGAAGTGCCTCCTTATTACGTGCAAGAAAAATGATTCCTCCCTCTGACAACTGGGACCCACTAGCTACATCTTCGCACGCAAGGAAGTGCCTCCTTATTATGCGCAAAAAATGATTCCTCCCCCTAACAATTGGGACCCACTAGCTCCATCTTCACTCACAAGGAAGTACCTCCTTATTACGCAAAAAAATGATTCCTCCCCTGACAGCTGGGACACACCAGCTACATCTTCACACGTAAGGAAGTGCCTCCTTATTACGCAAAAAAAATCGATTCCTCCCCATGAAAACTGGAACCCACCAGCGATATCTTCGAATGGAAGGAAGTGCCTCCTTATTACCCCCCTGATAGTTGGGACTGACCAGGTCAAAGCGTACGTAGCGTTATCTGTCTGGTCAAAAACATGTACGTACATACTGGTCGATCGGTCTCTCTGCCACGATGAACCATGGCTGAGTGAGGAGCGGCACATGTCGTAGTAGAGCCCCCGACGTAGCGGTTCAGGCAGTCCCCTCTAAATCATCTACACATACGTACAGCCACACTGCAAAACGAGACTCTTGAATGCATACAGCAATGGTGTCCTATTCATCGGCAACCAACCGGCTGGGTCGGAATGGAGAAACAACGTCGTGTTCATCGGGAGGCAACCGACTGGGTCAGAATGCATCCTGTTCATTGGGAGCCAACCGCCATGGACGGAACAGCCGAAACGGCATCCTGTTCATCGACCCCCCACCGGCTCGGGGTCTGGCATACCGCAAAACAGACGAAACGGAGTTCTCTTCAACTGCCTACGGTCAAAATGGGGTCATGTTCATCGGGAGTGGTGTGGCGTACCGCACAACAGAGGAAACGGACTTCTGTTCAACCGCCTACGGTCGAAACTGGGTCCTATTGATCGGGAGGGGTCTGGCGTACCGCAAAACAGAGGAAACGGACTTCTCTCCAATCGCCTACAGTTGAAACGGGGTCATGTTCAATGGCAGGGGTGTGGTGTACCGCAAAACGAGACTCCACGAGCAACTGTTCATCCACCGTCGACTTCCTCCAGCCTCCACCGACTACTGTTCATCCACCATCGACTTACTCTAGCCTCCACAGGGTCCTGTTCATCCACCCCCATGGCTGGGGTGTGGCGTACCACAGCACGACCTCCTTGGGGTCCTATTCATCCAGCGCCAACCTCCTACTATCACGGGGTCCTGTTCATCCAACCCCCACCGGCTGGGTGGGGCGTATGAGCGGGCGGCAGCAACGAGAACTGTTCATCCACAGCCAACCAACCGGCTAGGTCAACTCACCACGTCTCGGGTAAGGGGCTCGATCGACGCAAGTCTTGACTCATTCTACGTGTATCGCGCGCGTGGCAGCAACAGGCACTGTTCATCGAGAGGCAACCAACCAGCTAGCTCAACTCACGTCTTGCAAGAGGGTTCGATGCAATGCATCAATCAATTGGGTTCAGTAAGTAGTAGCGATCGGTCGCTCGGGTTCAGATAGCAGTGAAGGGATCGATCGGGTTCAGTTAGCAGCGAAGGAATCACTCGGGTTCAGTTAGCAGCGAAGGGATCGATCGACTTCAGTACGTAGTGCAATCGATCGCTTGAGTTTAGCACATAGTGCGAGGGATTGATCGATCGCTCGGGTTCATTAAGCGAATGCCTCGCTCGGGTTCAGTTAACGAACATAGCTCGCACACACACGCGCTTACGAGAGAAATGCGCAAATGACTACATTGCTCGGGCCCGACCACCCACCATATACCGGGAACTCTTGAAAATTTCCTCGCCCTCACTTCTACCATGATTTTTTACGTCATGGATGGCCCAAAGAATGTCATGCAGGTCTGCCTCCGGCCCGCCCAAGACGAAAATCCCATTTTCTATCATAATTTTTTGTCATAGAAGTAGGAGCCCACCACATCTATGATGATACATGTTTCTGTCACAATTATCGTCATGGAAGTGTCACATCCATGACAGAAAAAGTTTTCGTTCGGGCCATAATGTCACGGAAGTGTCTTTTTTTTGTAGTGGTGTATCCCTCCATTTTATTTACTCCACAGATTAGCATTAACTTAAGTCAACTTTTAAAGTTTGACCAAGTTTCGTTGCAAAGGATAAAATTTGACCAAGTTTTTTTGCAAAATGATAAAGTTTGACAAATTTTATCGAAAACAATATAAACTTTCACAATAAAAAGATATATGGTATGAAAATATATTGAATGATGATTCTAATGGTATTTACTTGGTATTGTGGATGTCAGTGTTTTTGTATGTATAAACTTGGTCAAAGTTTTGAAAGTTTGACCTGAGACAAAGCTAATATGCGAAGTAAATAAAAAATAGAGGGTTTACATACACAAGTTCTCTTAGGCCCTCCAAAAGTACGTCCACTACACATTCACGCAATTTACATCTTTCTCTTGCTCTGTCTATCAAACCGACTAAGCCAAACTCCCAGCCTATCATGCAGGAAAATACCCGCCCTCGCCGTTTTAGTCGGGATTTGTATCGATGGATCGCGAGAAGCACCAAAACCAAGTGTTACTGAAAGTGCAACTAATCCCCAGGTAGTTTTGGTAATTAATAACAACATATTTATCATTGAACTAATACCCATTCAAAGATAATATCAGGAAAGTTCAATGTTGGCATGGCTAGGACATGTGATTGTGGACCCCTCAAAATGCTAAGGACAAGCATTGGCAAAAGCTTCAAGACTCTACATTTTTGGTTAAGTGATCAAAGATCACATTGAGTCCATAGGAAAGCCAATACTATTAAAAGGGGATGAGGTTTTGATCATGAGTCATTTGCTCAAGTGCTTGAAGATATTACTCCAAAAACCCTCAACCACTTTCCCACATTCCAACTGTCCAAAACTCTAAGTCCAAACTTGGTCCCACCGAAATGCTCCTATCCGGACCCACCGAGATGCTTCAGACAGTGCCTTAAGGCAAACCCTAGAAACTTGGTACAACCGAGATGACATTCGGTCCCACCGAAGTGCAGTGACCAAGTTTGTGTACCCAGTCGATTTCATATCGGAATCACCGAGATGAACCGATCAGAATTACCTAGGAGAGAAATCTGCTTAGGTCATCATATATCGGTCTCACCGAGTGGATTCATCCGGTCTCACCGAAACGTCTAACATTCAAATCTTTTGCATAGGTCGGTCCCACCGAGATTTACTGTCTGTACTCAGATATCTAATGCTTTTGCTGACGCTTGTATGCGCAAGCTTATGTATTCGAGCCCTCGAGGCCCCTGGCTTGTAATATAAAGCTTGTATTATTTTATTTGTTCTTAGAGTTGTGTTGTGATATCTTCCCGTGAGTCTCTGATCTCGAGCATGCACGTTTGCGTGTATGATTAGTGCACGATCGAGCAGGGGTGTCACACTGTCGGTGTCACCGAGTTATGCATAAAGTGGGTAATGGCTAGATCTTTGGTGATGGCTATTTATACCCCATGCACACCACCTACTCTCAGAGAGAGCAACCAAGACGAAACTACACTTCCCATATCCATTTTCTGAGAGAGAACCACCTACACTTATGTTGAGATCAAAGCATTCCATTCCAACCATTTGACCCTCGATTTCTAGCCCCCTCAAGTTGCTTTATACTCCAATCCTACTCCCACCACCATGCCAAATCTATGAGAGTGGGATTGAGTCTTGAGGAGACTATCTTTTGAACCACAAGAGCAAGGAGTTCATCATCAACAACAACATCTATTACCTTTTGGAGAGTGGTGTCTCCTAGATTGGTTAGGTGTCACTTTGGAGCCTCCAAGCTTGTGGATTTGAACCAAGGATTTTGTAAGGGCAAGGCGATCGCCTACTTCGTGAAGATCTACCCCGAGTGAGGCAAGTCCTTCCTTACCAAATTCCACTCACCAAAGGCGCTTCACTCCCTGGCAACGGCGCCAGAAAAGAGTCTTGATGACCCACAAGTATAGCGGATCAATCATTGTCCTTTCGATAAGTAAGAGTGTCGAACCCAATGAGGAGTAGAAGGAAATGATAAGCGGTTTTCAGCAAGGTATTCTTTGCAAGTACTGAAAGTAGCGGTAACAGGTAGTTTTGATAGCAAGATAATTCGTAACACGTAACAAGTAACAATTATAACAAGGTGCAGCAAGGTGGCCCAATCCTTTTTATAGAAAAGGACAAGCCGGAACGGTCTCTTATATAAAGCAAAGAGTTCTCGAGGACACATGGGAATTCTCATCTAGTCACTTTCATCATATTTGTTTGATTCGCGTTCGCTACTTTGATAATTTGATATGTGGATGGACCGGTGCTTGGGTGTTGTTCTTACTTGAGCAAGCCTCCCACTTATGATTTCCCCCTCTCGCA
Organism: Elymus sibiricus; assembly: GCA_039707655.1. NCBI lineage: Eukaryota > Viridiplantae > Streptophyta > Magnoliopsida > Poales > Poaceae > Elymus > Elymus sibiricus. The sequence continues at coordinate 199,725,435 of CM077674.1, read as the reverse complement.
AGCATCCACAACTACGAAAGAAGAATTAAGATAAATCTAACCATAGTATAAAACATATGGATCCAAATCAGCCCCTTACGGAATAGCGCATAAACTAGGGTTTAAGATTCTGTCACTCTAGCAAACCATCATCTAATTACTACTCCACAATGCCTTCCCTTAGGCAAAAAGATGGTGAAGTGTCATGTAGTCGATGTTCACACGACACCACTAAAGGAAGCAACAACATATATATCATCAAAATATCAAACGAGTACCAAATTCACATGATTACTTATGACAAGACTTCTCCCATGTCCTCAAGAACAAAAGTAACTACTCACAAATCATATTCATGTTCAAGATCAGAGGGGTATTGAATAGCATTAAGGATCTGAACATATAATCTTCCACCAAATAAACCAACTAGCATCAACTACAAGATGTAATCAACACTACTAGCAACCCACAGGTACCAATCTGAGGTTTTGACACAAAGATTGAATACAAGAGATGAACTAGGGTTTGAGATGAGATGGTGTTGGTGAAGATGTTGATGAAGATTCGTCCTCCCATGATGAGAGGAACATTGGTGATGTCGATGGCTTCGATTTCCCCCTCTCGGAGGGAAGTTTCCCCGGCTGAATCGCTCCGCCGAAGAGCAAAAGTGCTCTTGCCCAGGTTTCGCCTCGAGACGGTGGCGCTTTGTCCCAAAAGTCTTCTTCTGATTTTTTCTAGGGCAAATAGGATTTTATAGGAGAAGATGGGCCCCGGAGGCCTTCCAGGGGCGCCACAAGCTCGGGGGCGTGCCTAGGGGGGGTAGGGCGTGCCCCCAAGGATTGTCGCTTCCTGGTGGGTCCCCTCTGGTTATTTCTTTCACCAGTATTTTTTATATATTCCAAAATAATTCTCCATAAATTTTTAGGTCATTTAGAGATGTGCAGAATAGCTATCTCTATTGTACCCCTTTCCGGTCCAGAATTACAGCTGCCGGTAATCTTCCTCTTCATGTAAAACTTGCAAAATAAGAGAGAAAAGGCATAAGAATGGTATCATAAAGTGAAATAATGATCAAAAACATAATAAATAACAGTAGGAAAACATGATGCAAAATGGACGTATCAACTCCCCCAAGCTTAGACCTCGCTTGTCCTCAAGCGAAAAACCAAAATCGATAATCATGAGCACATGTTTAGAGAGAGAGGTCTCGATAAAAAAAATACGGACATGAAGGCATCATGATCTTTATTATAACAGCAATATATTATCATAAAACTTCTCATGAAAAAGTGACAATGCATCCACAAGATAAAGTATGAACCATAAACTGTATTGAAAACTAACAAACTATGATCTCAGTCACTGAAGCAATCGCAATTCATCATATTATCAGAAAGAGTCTGTGTAAGAGTTTTGTTTAGCAAGTTCACATACTCAACTTTCATTTAGTCGTCTATGATTGCTGACACTCACGGCATACTTATGGAGCAAAAGTTTCAATCACACACACACACAGAAAGATAGGGGCTTATGATTTCCAACTTATTTACCTCAAGGGTAATGTCAACAATAATAACTCATGATCACCTATATTCAACCGGATATATATGCCTGGATCTTTCCCCACCACATGATGCTTGCCAAGAGAGAAAATAAAAACGAAATAGAGGAGAATACAATTGACTCTTGCATGAAAGTAAATACATAAAAGTAAAAGATAGGCCCTTCGCAGAGGGAAGCAGAGGTTGTCATGCGCTTTTTATTTTTGGATGTGCAAGCTCTTAATGCAAAGGAACGTCACTTTATATTGCCCCGTGTGATAGCAACCTTTATTATGCAGTCTGTTGCTTTTATTTCTTCACCATCACAAGTTCGTACAAAGCTCATTTTCCCTTATAATAAAAGATCATACATATTTAGGAGCAATTTCTATTGCTTTTGCACCAATGACAACTTACTTGAAGGATCTTATTCAATCCATAGGTAGATATGGTGGACTCTCATGACATGAAACTGGGTTTAAGGGTTTTTGGATGCACAAGTAGTATCTCTACTTAGTACGGAATTTTGGCTAGCAAAAGATAGGGGGAAAGCACCACATGTTAGAGGATCCACAACAATATAGCTTCTATGTGAATATAAGCAAACATAACTCATTACATTGTCTTCCTTGTCCAACGTCAACTATTTGACATAGAATATTTAATGAGGGCTCACAATCACAAAAGATGTCCAAGATAGTATATTTATATGTGAGACCTCTCTTTCTTTATTACTTTTTTCATGAATTGCCACAATGACCAATGCTATGCTTGTCAACTTCCAACAAGTTTTATCAATTATACTTCTTTTATGTGAAGTCATCACTCCCCATGGGATTAGCATATGATCTCTCTTTTCTTTATTCTTTTTATTACTAAGATTGGATCAACAAAATTAAAGCTACTCAACTCAACTACTCTTTATTATATAACTCTCACACTCGATTACATAGATAGATAGATCACAAAGCAAGCACTAGAGATTAAATCATACTAAAACTTTATTCTTCTAAATCATGAAATAACTAAGGATCGAACTAAGATAGATAATTATGATAAAAGTGATGGTGCCCATACCCATGTACTCAATTCTCCTTCTTCGGTGATGGTGGTGATGAAGTGATGGGCTTGCTTTTTTATTACATCAATTAGGATCTCCCTTAAACTCTGAATTTCCCGAAGTACATGCTGGATCATCTCCGCATTCTTCTGGACTTCAGCCATAATATGTTTATTCTCTGGCCCCCATGCTTTCTTCCCTGCATCACTTTCACTTGGATGAGAGATGTCCCAATTGGAAGGTATGTGCATGCGGGGAGTATTCTCAAATCCATAATTGTGAACCAAGTTATGAAAATTGTTCCGATGTAACCTGTGTAAGGCTCTCCTTGGGGGAAGCCCTTCTTGTACCTTTGGACTCCCATGGCTTGTTGTGCTTCTCATGGCTTGATGAGGATTTGGGGTTGTGGAGATGCCGGCAAGGGTACCCCTCTCGAAAGTCGGAGGGTGCACCTCTAGCGAATCTCAGTCATCTTCTTCCATGGTAACCTCTTCCTCCCCCTCTCTCTTGAGTTCCATCTGCAGCAACCAAGCGTCGTCTCCCACGTTGTTGGAGGAAGAAGAAGACATGATGCCCGGCCTCGAAAATCTGACAGAAAACAGCACGAAACAAGAACAGAGGAGAAACTTGCGATACGGTGGTCAAAACATCCGAGAGTATATATAATGATTTTTTTCGTGCAGGACAAGTAATATGGAAGAAAAACAGAATCAGGAAAGTCCACGGGGGAGCCAAAAGCTCGGTAGGCGTGCCCTGGGGGTAGGGCGCGCCCCCAGGCTTGTCGCTCCCTCATGCACTTTTCGGACTGTTTATTATTTTCCTAATTTTTTATATATTCCAAAACGAACAGAAGGTACTTTTATGGAATTTTTGGAGTCGATTTACTTACTGTTCCACATACCTACTCCTTTTCAGGACTCTGGAGCATTCCGGAAGATTTCTTCTATGTGCTCTTCCGGTGTCATTGTTCGAATAATATTAGTTTCAACATTAATCGGCGTACCTGAGATATAATGTTTAATTCTTTGCCCATTAACCACTCTCGGATTAGTGCCTTCAGAGTTATTTATCTTGATGGCTCTGGAGCGATAAACTTCTTCGATGATGTATGGTCCTTCCCATTTAGAAAGAAGTTTTCCTGTAAAGAATCTTAAATGAGAATTGTATAATAGAACATGATCACCTACTTTGAATTCCCGTTTTTGAATTCTCTTATCATGCCATCTTTTAACTTTTTCTTTAAACAACTTGGCATTTTCATAAGCTTGGGTTCTGCATTCATCTAGAGAGCAAATATAAAACAACCTCTTCTCACCGGCAAGTTTAAAATCATAATTAATTTCTTTAATTGCCCAATATGCCTTGTGTTCTAGTTCAAGAGGTAAATGACATGGTTTTCCATAAACCATTTTATATGGAGACATACCCATAGGATTTTTATAAGCGATTCTATAAGCCCATAGTGCATCATCAAGTTTCTTAGACCAATTCTTTCTAGATCTATTAACGCTCTTTTGCAAAATTAATTTTATTTCTCTATTAGTTAATTCAACTTGACCACTAGACTGAGGATGATATGGAGATGTAATTCTATGATTAGCATCATATTTAGCAAGCAATTTACGGAAATCACCATGAATAAAATGTGAACCACCATCAGTCATCAAATATCTAGGGACTCCAAACCTTGGAAATATAACTTCTTTAAGCATTTTAATAGAAGTGTTATGATCAGCACTACTAGTTGGAATAGGTTCCACCCACTTAGTAACGTAATCAACAGCAACTAAAATATGAGTATACCCATTAGAGGAAGGAAAAGGTCCCATATAATCAAAACCCCAAACATCAAATGGTTCAATAACAAGTGAATAATTCATAGGCATTTCCTGATGTCTACCAACATTACCAGTTCTTTGACATTCATCACAAGAGAGGACAAACTTACGTGCATCTTTGAAAAGAGTAGGCCAATAAAAACCAGATTGCAATACCTTATGTGCAGTTCTGTCTCCCGCATGATGTCCTCCGTATGCCTCGGAGTGACACTTCCATAGGATTTGTTCCTGTTCATGCTCAGGTACACAATGTCTAATAATACCATCTACTCCTTTATATAAATGTGGGTCATCCCAAAAGTAATGTCCTAAATCAAAGAAAAACTTTTTCTTTTGTTGGTATGTGAAACTAGGTGGTATATATTTAGCAACAATGTAATTAGCATAGTCTACATACCAAGGAGTATTACGAGAAGCATTTATAACAGCTAATTGTTGATCAAGAAAACTATCATCAATAGGCAGTGGGTCATCAAGAACATTTTCCATTCTAGACAAATTATCATCTACGGGATTCTCAGCTCCCTTTCTATCAATAATATGCAAATCAAATTCTTGTAGTAAAAGAACCCAACTAATAAGTCTAGGTTTAGCATCTTTCTATTCCATAAGGTATTTAATAGCAGCATGATTAGTGTGAATAGTTACTTTAGAATCAACAATGTAAGATCTGAATTTATCACATGCAAACACAACTACTAATTTTTTTCTTCTCAGTAGTAGCATAGTTTCTTTGAGCGATGTCTAGACTTTTACTAGCATAATGAATAACATTCAATTTCTTATCAACTCTTTGTCCTAGAACAGCACCAACAGCATAATCACTAGCATCACACATAATTTCAAAGGGTAAGTTCCAATCAGGTGGTTGAACAATAGGTGCAGATATTAAGGCTTTCTTAAGTATTTCAAAGGCTTCTATGCAATCATCATCAAAAACAAATGGAACATCTTTTTGCAAGAGATTAGTAAGAGGCCTAGAAATTTTAGAGAAGTCTTTTATAAACCTTCTATAGAAACCAGCATGACCAAGGAAACTTCTTATACCTTTGATATCTTTAGGACATGTCATTTTTGTTGGGATCTACGGTAGGTGCATCGACTGCAAATTAAAAATTCCTACCCGCAGAACATCCAGGAACATGCTACCAGAGATGGATCACGGATCGTTACCACTAGACACGCAGTGCCGTGCAGCGGAAGAAGAGTTGGGGCAGCGCATCCGCGGGGTTCGTCTCCTCCTCGTGCGATCTCCCTCGAACAGCCGGTCGTCGGATCCCACGAACAGGTTCGCCGGAGCGGCGCAAGTGCACTGCCTCTAACGGTATCCGCGGGTGCAGGAGGAACACCATGTGGCGGACTGCTAGGTCCGATCACACAGTCGGCGGCGAGTGGAGGTGGCTAGTTGCAACACATGCAAAGCCCTAATGACGGCGCCGAAGCGATCAACCGAATGAGTGTGCCATACCTCCACTGTATATAGGCATCTGTCGTAGGCTCAACACTTGGGCCTCGCACGGATCCTAAAGCCCAAAGTCTGTTCGGCCTGGATCCGAGTCCGAGTAGGATCACATCTGACTCGTGGAGTCGGACCCAGCCTCACAGCTTCCTTCCCTTAAGCGCGCGACCCCTTAGGTTCAAGTCGACTCGGTCGCAGGTCGGGTCACCTCCGACCTGCTCGGTTGGTAGCGGCCTCTAGCAAGGCGTGCCGACCACCAAGTATACAATCAAGCCGGTAGGCGAACCTGTATAACATGTCACACTTCTGTTCCCTTTGCCACACGATATATGTTGTCGGGCTTAAGGCGAGTCTGTCATCCTTGTGCTAGCCTGACCTCTTTCTCGTTCCAGTGATGCCGACCACAAACCGGATTATATCATAATCCTTGTCGCATGGCCATGCTTATCCTGGTCGGATCACATGAGGGGCCCAGAGTATATCTCTCCTGATCGGAGGGGCAAATCCCATCTTGCTCGACCATGTCTCGCAGCATGGGTCTGGACAAGCCCGAAACCTACCTTTATAACTACCCAGTTATGGAGTAGCGTTTGGTTGGCCCAAAGTAGGTCTGTCACCATCCCGAGTACATGCGCCAGCTCAGGTCTTAGGACATAGAACGTATGTTGTACTAGAGACTCAAAGATGACATATCGCTGCGTCTCATAGTTGGGTCTGTCCGACTCAGACCTTATCTGGACTCGGATCTGACTATATTAAATCCGACCAGATCTTTCCGAGTCCATATTATCCGGTTAGCATCCACCGTGTCATATGCTAGTCTAGTTAGCTGCGCGTCCACACGGCCATTTCGACTAGGGACCTTTTAGGACAATCATCATACAATGCATAGTCCCACAAACAAGTCACGTACTTGCTGATACACATCATTGATAATGTCCAAGGACTATCTTTATTCATAAACACATAGGAGATATCATCATACATGATTGCCTGTAGGGCATATCTCCAACAATTTTCTCAATAGCATCAACTTGAGCTTTATCAACTTTAATACCTCTTTCAAAAAAATTATGCCCAAGGACTATACCTTCATTTACCATAAAGTGACACTTCTTCCAATTGAAGACAAGATTAGTTTCTTCACATCTCTGCAAAACTCGATCAGGGTTGCTTAAGCAATCATCAAAAGAAGTCCCATAAACGGAAAAATCATCCATGAATTCCTCAACAATCTTTTCACAAAAGTCAGAGAATATAGCAGTCATACATCTTTGAAAGGTAGCAGGTGCATTACATAAACCAAAAGGCATATGATGATAAGCATAAGTTTCAAAAGGACAAGTAAATGTGGTTTTCTCTTGATCTTCTTGTGATACAGGTATTTGAGAGAAACCACAATAACCATCTAGGAAGCAAAAGTGTGTATGCTTAGATAATCTTTCTAACATTTGATCAATAAAAGGCAAGGGGTAATAATCTTTCCTAGTAGATTTATTTAATTTTCTGAAATCAATTACCATCCTATAACCGGTTACAATTCTTTGTGGGATAAGTTCATTTTTATCATTAGGAACAACAGTAATACCTCCTTTCTTAGAAACACAATGAACAGGACTTGCCCATCTACTTTCAGCTATGGGATAAATTATACCTGCCTCTAGAAACTTTAATATTTCAGTTCTTACCACATCCTTCATTTTAGGATTTAATCTTCTTTGATGATCAACAACGGGTTTAGCATATGGCTCCATATGAATTTTGTGCTGGCATAAAGTGGGACTAATTCCCTTAAGATCATCAAGAGTGTATCCAATAGCTGTTGATACGTCTCCAACGTATCTATAATTTATGAAGTATTCATGCCATGTTTATTATAGTTTTATATGATTTTGGTGCACTTTTATATGGCTTTTATATGATATTTATGGACTAACATATTGACCTGTTGCCCAGTGCTAGTTGCTGTTTTCTACTTGTTTTTGGTTTTCCAGAAAATCCAAATCAAATGAAGTCCAAATGCAGCGAAACATTTTGATGATTTTTTCTGGAAGGAAACAGACCCAGGAGGCTTTGGAGGAGTAGCAGAAGAGCCACAGGGGCCCCACAAGCCACTAGAGCGCGCTACCCCCCCCCCCAGGCGCGCCCTGGTGCCTCGTGGGCCTCCTGTGGCACCTCTTTGCGTGATTCCAATGCTGAAAAATCCTATATATTCAGAAACCCCCAAAAGTTAACATAGATGAATTTTTACGCCGCCGCAAGCCTCTGTACCAAGGAGATCCCATCTGGAGCCCTTTTCCGGCACCCTGCCGGAGGGTGGAATCATCACTGGAGGCCATCTTCATCATCCCGGCGGTCTCCATGACGAGGAGGGAGTAGTTCACCCTCGGGGCTGAGGGTATGTACTAGTAGCTATTTGTTTGATATCTCTCTCTCTCTCGTGTTCTTGATTTGGCACGATCTTGATGTATCGCGAGCTTTGTTAATATAGTTGGATCATATGGTGTTTCTCCCTCCCTATCTTGTTGTGATGAATTGAGTTTTTACCTTAGAGGTTTCACTATTATCGGATTGAATATTTTTATGGATTTGAGAACACTTGATGTATGTCTTGCATATGAGTACCCGTGGTGACAACGGGGTATTATATTGATTCACTTGATATATGTTTTGGCACTCAACTCGCGGATTCCTGAGGTGGCATTTGGGTAATCTATGCATAGGGGTTGATGCATGTTTTCATCCTACTTTGTCCGGTAGAAATCTTGGGGCACTCTTTGAAGTTCTTTGTGTTGGATTGAACATTATGAATCTGAAGTTGTTTGATGCATATCGTATAATCAACTCACGAATACTTGTGGTGACATTGGAGTATCTAGGTGACATTAGAGTTGGTTGATGCGTATCATATGGTGTTATTTTAGTATGAACTCTAGGCCTGTTTGTGACACTTATAGGAATAGCTCAATAGATTGATTGGAAAGAATAACTTTAAGGTGGTTTCATACCCTACAACAATTTCTATCTTATGATCTCCGCTAATAGGAACTTTGGAGTGATTCTTTGTCGCACGTTGAGGGATTGTTATATGATCCAATTATGTTAGCATTGTTGAGAGATTGCACTAGTGAAAGTATGAACCCTAGGCCTTGTTTTCAAGCATTGCAATACCGTTTGTGCTCACTTTTGTTACTTGCTACCTTGCCGTTTTTTTATTTTTAGATTACAAAAACCTATATCTACTATCCATACTTCGCCAAACTAGTGCACCTATACAATTTACCATTGTATTGGGTGTGTTGGGGACAAAAGAGATTTCCTGTATTTAATTGCAGGGTTGTTTGAGAGAGACCATCTTCATCCTACACCTCCCATGGATTGATAAACCTTAGGTCATCCACTTGAGGGAAAATTGCTACTGTCCTACAAAACTTCGCGCTTGGAGGCCCAACACGAGTCTACAAGAATAAGTTGTGTAGTAGACATCAAGCTCTTTTCTGGCGCCGTTGCTGGGGAGGTGAGTGCTTGAAGGTATATCTTTAGATCCTACAATCAAATCTTTTAGTTAGTTTTTTTATCACTAGTTTAGTTTATAAAAGAAAACTACAAAAAAATGGAATTGAGGTTGCCACATATTATTCATCTTTATAATGTCTTTCTTGAAAATCATGGATCGGAAAATTGTGCTCAATTGAGAGAAGAAGAATTCAATAAAATGTTTGGCATAAAGTCTTTGAATGATGAGCATGATTGCAATGTTGTTAGTATGAATTCTATGAGTATCCACGATGCTAATGATATGCAAAGCCATAAGCTTGGGGATGCTATGCTTGATGAAGATGATATTTTTAGTCCCCCAAGTTTTGATGAGAAAATTTATTATGATGATTGCATGCCTCCTATCTATTGTGATGACATGTATGCTATAAATAATAATGATAAACATGAAACTTGTCATCATTATTTTAATTTTCAATTGGATTATGCCAATCAAGTATCACATGATAGCTATTATGTTGAGTTTGCTCCCACTACTATTCATGTGAATAATTTTGCTTATGTGGAGAGTAATAAAATTTCTATGCTTGTAGATCATGAAAAGAATGATTTGTGTGATGGGTATATTGTTGAATTTCTTCATGATGCTACTGAAAATTACTATGAGAGAGGAACATATGCTTGTGGGCTTCTCAATAATATCAAGTTTCCTCTCTTTATGTTCAAAGTTTTGAACTTATGCTTGTTTTGCCTTCCTATGCTAGTTGATTCTTGCTCCCATAAAATATTTGCTCACAAAATCCCTATTCATAGGAAGTGGGTTAGGCTTAAATGTGCTTGTCATATGCTTCATGATGCTCCCATTATGTTTCAATTCTTTACATTTATGTGAGCATCATTGAAATCATCATGCCTAGCTAAAAACGCATTAAATAAAAGCGCTTGTTGGGAGACAACCCAACATTTACCCCTACTGTTTTTTTGTGTTCACATGATTAATATACTGTAGTAATGATGTTTTATATGTTTTCTTTCAATAATGTGTCAAGTAAAGCCTTTGGGATAGTGTGGATGCTTGTTGATTTGATTCTGTGCAAAAACAGAAACTTTTGCGTCCAGTGCTGGAATTTCTATTATGTACTAGAGCGTGAGAAAATTCTGAAATTTTTACACAGTATTTGGTTACAATTTTTTTATCTTTTCCTAATTTTTCTGAATTTTTGGAGGTACAGAAGTATGGTTTTTAAATCGCTCACTACATGCTGTTCTGTTTTTGACAGATTCTGTTTTTAGTGCATAGTTTGCTTGTTTTAGTGTTTCCATAGCTTATATTGAGTAATATAAATTGTGGAAAATATAGAATACATTAGGAATTATGTGAGAACAATTATGAATATTTTCTTGATAGTACCTAAGTGGATGATTTATTTTTTATCAAACTAACCTATCTCACGAAGTTCCGTTAAGTTTTGTGTGATTGAAGTTTTCAAGTTTTGGGTGAGATAAAGATATGAGGAGAATAAGGAGTAGAAAGACCCTAAGCTTGGGGATTCCCAAGGCACCCCAAGGTAATACTCAAGGAATACTCGAGCGTCTAAGCTTGGGGATGCCCTGGAAGGCATCCCCTCTTTCGTCTTCAACATTATCGGTAACCTCACTTGGAGCTATATTTTTATTCGTCACATAATATGAGTTTTGCTTGGAGCGTCATTTTATTTTGTTGAGATTTTCTTGATGTTATAAATAATAATGTTTTGTATCTTTTAGTTCAATAAAATGCCAATTATAGCCTTTACCATGCTCAGTTTGCAAGTTCATGTGTTGCTGTTTGAAAACAGAAAGTTTTCTGTTATGTCCAGAATATTCCTGAATATTCAGAACATGATAAAAATCTGAAATTTTTACACAGTAAGCATGCATGAGTTCTCTGTCACATGGTATTTTTTCAGAATTTTTGGAGTTAGGGAAGTATGAATTCTTATTCCCCCTTTACAGACTGTTCTGTTTTGGCAGATTGCTGTTATAGTTGCATTGTTTGCATATGTTGCTTGTTTAATGTTTCTATTTGTGGATAGGAGTATTAAATATGCAGAGGCATTTAGTATGCAATGTTTAATTATAATTTTAGTGATTTGTGATTTGATACAGTAGAGAATGTTAAGGTTTTGAGTTGATTTATACTAACTTATCTCACGAGTTCTTGTTGAGTTTTGTGTGGATGAAGTACTTGAGATTTAGGGAAACCATGATATGAGAGGAATTAAGTAGACACAAAAGCTCAAGATTGGGGATGCCCAAGGCATCCCAATATAATATTTCAAGAAGTCTCAAGCATCTAAGCTTGGGGATGCCCCGGTAGGCATCCCACCTTTCTTCATCAACAATTATCGGTTAGTCTTGGTTGAGCCTAAGTTTTTGCTTCTTCACATGAGTTGTGCTATTCTTGGAATGTCATTTTATTTTGTTTTCTTTGCTGTTTGAATAAAATACTGAAGATCTGAAATTTTTAAATGAGAGAGAAAGTCCTCACATAGCTGCCTATTTACTTAACTACTCATTTGGTCTTCACTTATATCTTTTTGGAGTAGTTTGTCATTTACTCTTGTTCTTCACTTATATCCTACGGGTAAAATTGTTGAAATGAATTGAATATCATAAATTTGAAATTTATATGCTTCATATGCTTGTCCCATGGGGAGTAGTGACTTCACATACAAGAAGTATAAGTGGTAAAATTTATTGAAAGTTAACAAACATAGCATTGGTCACTTGAACACTTCATGAAATAATTTTGAAGGAAGAGAAATTTCACATATAAATATACTATCTTGGACATCTTCTATGATTGTGAGCCCCCATTAATTATTTTCAAGCTTGATCAAGTTGTTGACGTTGGATAAGGAAGACAACGTCATGAGTTATGTTTGTTTATATTCACATAGAAGTTATATTGTCATGGATCCTCTAACATGTGGTGCTTGCTTATGATCTTTTGCTAGCCAAAAATTCATACTAAGTAGAGATACTAATTGTGCATCCAAAAACCCTTAAACCCAGTTTCTTGCCATGAGTGTCCACCATACCTAACTATGGATTGAATAAGATCCTTCAAGTAAGTTGTCATCGGTGCAAAAAGCAATAAAAATTGCTCCTAAAATATGTATGATCTTTTATTGCAAGGGAAAATAAGTGTTGTATGAACTTGTGATGGTAAATAAATAAAAGCGACGGACTTCATAATAAAGGTTGCTATCACAAGGGGCAATATAACGTGATGTTCCTTTGCATTAAGGGCTTGTGCATCCAAAAATAAAAAGCGCATGACAACCTCTGCTTCCCTCTGCGAAGGGCCTATCTTTTACTTTTATGCATTTACTTTTATGTATTTACTTTTATGCAAGAGTCAATATTATTTCTTCTCATTTCAACCTCAATTATTCTCTAGTTGACAAGCATCATGTGGTAGGGAATGATCCAGGCACATATATCCAGTTGAATATAGGTGATCATGAGTTATTATTGTTGACATTATCCATGAGATAAATAAGTTGGGAGGCAAAACATTAAGCCCCTATCTTCCTATGTGTTTGACTGAAACGGTTTGTTCTAAAAATATGCTTTGAGTGTCAGCAATCATGGAAGACTAAATGATAGTTGAGTATGTGGAATTTGCTAGATCAAAGCTCTTACATAGACCCTTCCTGAAAATAAGATGAATTGCAATTGTTTGATGACTGAGAACATAGTTTGTTAGTTTTCAAGAAAGTTTATGGCCTATACTTTAAACATGTGAATAGCTTGCTACTTGATTGTGAGAAGTTTTATGAGATGAACTACTGATTATGATATATATTGATGCTAGAAAAAGTGATTGAAATTATCATTGATCAAACTTATGCACTATGCTAGCATTCACACTTCATAAATTATTTCTTTTATCATTTACCTACTCGAGGACGAGCAGGAATTAAGCTTGGGGATGCTGATACGTCTCCAACGTATATATAATTTATGAAGTATTCATGCCATGTTTATTATAGTTTTATATGATTTTGGTGCACTTTTATATGGCTTTTATATGACTTTTATGGACTAACATATTGACCTAGTGCCCAGTGCCAGTTGCTGTTTTCTACTTGTTTTTGGTTTTCCAAAAAATCCATATCAAATGAAGTCCAAATGCAGCGAAACTTTTTGATGATTTTTTCTGGAAGGAAACAGACCCAGGAGGCTTTGGAGGAGTAGCAGAAGAGCCACAGGGGCCCCACAAGCCACCAGAGCGCGCTACCGCCCCCCCCAGGCGTGCCCTGGTGCCTCGTGGGCCTCTTGTGGCACCTCTTTGCGTGATTCCAATGCTGAAAAATCCTATATATTCAGAAACCCCCAAAAGTTAACCTAGATGAGTTTTTACGCCGCCGCAAGCCTCTGTACCAAGGAGATCCCATCTGGAGCCCTTTTCCTGCACCCTGCCGGAGGGTGGAATCATCATCGGAGGCCATCTTCATCATCCCGGCGGTCTCCATGATGAGGAGGGAGTAGTTCACCCTCGGGGCTAAGGGTATGTACTAGTAGCTATGTGTTTGATCTCGCTCTCTCGTGTTCTTGATTTGGCACGATCTTGATGTATCGCGAGCTTTGTTAATATAGTTGGATCATATGGTGTTTCTCCCTCTCTATCTTCTTGTGATGAATTGAGTTTTTACCTTTGAGGTTTCACTATTATCGGATTGAATATTTTTATGGATTTGAGAACACTTGATGTATGTCTTGCATATGAATATCTGTGGTGACAATGGGATATTATATTGATTCACTTGATATATGTTTTGGCACTCAACTCGCGGATACCCGAGGTGACATTGGGGTAATCTATGCATAGGGGTTGATGCATGTTTTCGTCCTACTTTCTCTGGTAGAAATCTTGGGGCACTCTTTGAAGTTCTTTGTGTTGGATTGAACATTATGAATCTGAAGTTGTTTGATGCATATTGTATAATCAATTCACGGATACTTGTGGTGACATTGGAGTATCTAGGTGACATTAGAGTTGGTTGATGAGTATCATATGGTGTTATTTTAGTACGAACTCTAGGGCTGTTTGTGACACTTATAGGAATAGCTCAATAGATTGATCGGAAAGAATAACTTTAAGGTGGTTTCGTACCCTACAACAATTTCTATCTTATGATCTCCGCTAATAGGAACTTTGGAGTGATTCTTTGTCGCACGTTGAGGGATTGTTATATGATCCAATGATGTTAGCATCATTGAGAGATTGCACTAGTGAAAGTATGGACCCTAGGCCTTGTTTTCAAGCATTGCAATACCGTTTGTGCTCACTTTTGTTACTTGATACCTTGCTGTTTTTTTATTTTCAGATTACAAAAACCTAAATCTCCTATCCATACTACACTTGTATCACCATCTCTTCGCCGAACTAGTGCACCTATACAATTTACCATTGTATTGGGTGTGTCGGGGACACAAGAGATTTCTTGTATTTGATTGCAGGGTTGTTTGAGAGAGACCATCTTCATCCTACACCTCCCACAGATTGATAAACCTTAGGTCATCCACTTGAGGGAAAATTGCTACTGTCCTACAAAACTCTGCGCTTGGAGGCCCAACACGAGTCTACAATAATAAGTTGTGTAGTAGACACCAGCTGCATGGTTATCGGTGTAAAAACCGGCAGACCTCGGGGTAGGGGGTCCCGAGCTGCGGATCTCGGATCGATGGTAACAGAGACAAAAGGATACGATGTTTTACCCAGGTTCGGGCCCTCTTGATGGAGGTAAAACCCTACGTCCTGCTTCTATTTATATTAATGGAGGTGTATCGAGTACAGAGTTGATCTACCTTGAGATCGTAATATGTGTCTAACTGCTATAGCTAGGTGTTCGATGTTGCGCTAATGTCCCCTACAGGCTAAACCCTATGGCTTATATACATGCCAGGGAGGGTATCTAGGGTTACAAGGTCGGTATCTTAGAATAAGGCGGCTGGAATAATCTTGAAGTGTACTGCAAGTCTTCGGTAGAGACAGCCTTGATCACGTCTCCCATCTGCAGCCTCCGGAGTCCACCTTGATTACGTACGAGGGCATATCGGCCCATCCGAGGAGATGGGCCGGCTAGGTTGGCACCCCCTAATCCAGGACACCGTCAGTATCCCCTGAACTGGTCTTCGATGCCGAGGTCGACGACCTTCATTTCCCGGAGTCTTGGCTCGATAGACAAGTTCCCATGCTTTATTCCCCGACCAAATTTAAAGACTTCGGTCAACCCTTAGAATTCCTTTGGGGCCCGTTTTTAGATTTCGAGAATCGTGCGGCCTAGGCGGCTGAGCCTCTTTTATGTCGAAACGTCAGCCCCCTCTGCCCTTATTTATCAGACGCGTAACCCCTGCTGGTGACAGTTCACATTTGCCACCACAGCATAAAATCACCTCCCCTCTCCGGCTCAAGAGCCCGAACAATGGCGAGCGGTGAAGGATCGTCAAGGCGTCCTCATGGCCAAGATAGGGAGACTGGGGGAGCTGTTCTGTCGCGCGCCTCCAATTGGAGCGCTTGGCGACGCAAGGGTACCTGCCTGACGCGGATCTAGCCGCTACTCGTCCTGGACTGACGTCCATTGATGGTCAAGCCCATGCCGAAAATTACCCCTCGCCCCGAGGAGACGAGCGGGTATGCTTCGTCCCTTTCCTCCTCCGCGGCTTAGGGTTCCCAATACACCCCTTCCTCCGCGGTCTGCTGGAGTTTTACGGGCTGCAATTACACCACCTCTCCCCGAATTTGATACTGCATATTACGGGGTTCATTGCGCTCTGCGAGTTACATCTCGGCTACCAAGCACACTTCGGATTGTGGCGGAAGTACTTCTGCGTCGTGCCCCGCTCTTCGGCAGACAAGCTATTCGAGGTTGGAGGAGCCGAAGTCTGCCGAATTGACAAGACTAACTACCCAGCGGGAACACCTCGGGAAGAAACCGATTACTGGCCTTCCGAGTGGTTCTACATCACCGACGTCCCGTTGTATGAGCCAGTCCGGCCAGGCCTTCCGCCCTTCTCAATGGACCCACCGCGGAAGCGTTACAGCTGGAGGCCGCTGAGTTCGGCTCAAGAGGAAGGCGAAGCCGTGGCTGGGCTAGCAGCCAAGGTGAAGTCCCTATCAAGTGCCGACCTAACCATCATTGACGTGATGGCGGTTGCTCTAGACCGAAGAGTCCAGCCTCTCCGGCAGTGTCAGCACTTATTGTGCGATTACAATGGGTCCGAAGACGCCTCTCGATCCATCAAAGGGGCTTTTATGGACCAAATGACCCTTTGAGCCGTACTAGCCAGCATATACCAAGGGTCGGCCGAGGAGTTTGCCAAGCACCGGTTCCAAGACGGGCTGTCATACTACAACCCTGCCGACATAGTAAGTGTTTACTTTGGGCTTATTCATTTTACATCGAAGATCCTCAACATTAATCTGTTTCACATCGGTTAAACAGAGGTGGAGACGTTGGCTTGAAGGAGTGAGCAGTCCGGCCCCTGAGCCGGAGTTGCACAGCCGCGCCGAAGACCCGCTTCATCATGAGGATGAAGATCTAGGGTTGATTTATGAAGGGAGGAGTTTCTTCCTAGAGAGCCTTGATGGCTCGAAGGTAGCGGTCGTCCCTGACATGCCGGGGATGAGGCTAGCCTCATCGGTAACACTCCCTTCCTCTAAATGAAAGAGAGTTCCTCGTCCTCCCGTCTCCAGTCTTCTGACTCCTCCTCCAAAGGGGCGGCGCTCCCAACGCCTACACAGAGAAGCGGTTCCACTGGAAAGGGCCCAACCAGAAGCGCGAGAGGCTCCGGTCGTGGGCACGGGAACAGGCAAAAGTGCTCTATCCGTCACTAGGTATTTCCTAGGTCGATATTTTTAGAAAAGACACTTTGGATTCTAACATCCTTAATTGTTTGTAGACAGCCTCCACCCGCTAACGTACATGTGGAGGCCGAGAAAAGCGCGTCTCCGCCCAAGGAAACAGAGGTCCGAAATCCTACGAGGGTGGACCCCAGATCCACCCAGCCCGAAGACTCAGCGACATCGGCCACTCCATCCGAAATCCAATGTGCCATGAATTATCGTCGGTGAAAGGCTTCTTTAAACAATCCGGCGTTCTCGGACAGGGAGCTTAATGCTCTCAGCGCGGTGGACACGTACCTCGGGGCAACCCGAGGTGCCTTTGACGAGTCGCTGGATATCCAGTCGCGAGGGCTGCGGGTAAGGTCTTCTAAAGACAAGTATAACTACCGAGTATGGTAGTAGCCCCTAAGGCTTGATACGAGCCCCTGGGGTCGAATCAAGACTTGAATATTAACCCGCAAACGTTGCTATAATAGGAGGCTCGCTTAAGGAACGAGCAACTGACCTCGGCGTTAGACCAAACAAAGGTGTAGCTTGACGCGGCGTTGTCCGAGGTGGAGCAGGTGAAGAAATTCACCAGAGAGGCGCATGGTAAGTGCGTATTTATTGAAGTAAGTAATGTCCAAAGAGTAGAGCTGACGCCAGGATTGCTTGTAGCAGCGGAAGCCATGGGCCATCTCGAAAGAGACCTGAAGCGGGCCCGTGATGATCTGGCGTATGCTGAAGCACAACGCCAGGCGAATCAACAGGTGGTTAATCAGAGAGCGGGTAGCGTGAATGCGCTTAGAGCGGAGAATGCCCGCCAAGCCCAGGAGATTGAGTGCTTAAAGGCTCGCCTGGCTGCTGCGGAAGCAAAGAATCAACGCACGTACGACATGATTTATGGTAAGTTATAAGTCGCGACAGACATTTGGTATGCGGTTAATCCGAAAGATTTGTCATGCGAAATGTTATTAATGACAGCTAGCTTGACTGGTCTTCCTCCGGAGTCTCGGGGACCGTCGCCCGAAGACATGAGCGTCCGTTTATCTGAGGTGCACGAAGGAACGTGGAAAGTGATGAAGGACGTTCACCACGCTTTATGGCCCGAGGTGGTGCCGGTTCCCGAGGACATGGCCGCGCTGGCCGAATAGCTAAAGAGAGCACGGCGCCGGATCCAAGCGTGGAAAGTGTCATCTTGTCGAGAAGGTGCGAGGGAGGCCTGGGCCATGGTGAAGACCCAATATACCGGTCTAAAGACGACGGAATTGGCAGAGGTGGGACCCATGGGGCCTGGTGGGGAAGAGATCCCCACTACTCAAGCATGCGACAGTGTAATGCCTGCGGCACGCCTCTCGCAAAAGGATTCTTCATTAGACATCTTGATAGACGGGCTCGACCGTGCGTGAAAAGTATTGTATGACTTTTATGTACCGAAGTATACTATGTCAATTTGTGTCCGTCCGTTGATCCAAACTCTGTCAGCCAGCCGTCGGCTTCTCCCACCCCGAATAAATTTCGGGGAGTGTCCCGTACTACTGGCCGAGGTCATCGGTCCAGATGCTTCGGGTGACCAGGCAATCGGGCTGTCTTGCTCGAAGGACAAGAGGGTAATGGAAGGTTATGTTATATTACTATTTAACGTAAGAAACATCTTCCGAGGAAAATAGTTCATCCAACGGTTCCTTTCCTCAAGTGTTTGTGTCGAACACGCCCGTCCGGAGACGGATGACCTCAGGGGTAAAGCCCCTGGTCGGGGTGTGAAAAGACCCATGCCACGTTGGTCCTATGTCATAGCCAACCAATCCACATTGTAAGAATGCTAGCTTTCGGCTTTGTCCATCTGAAGTACTACATCGGTTGACCCGTGAGTAACAATCGCAGCGGTGCTCCCTTTGCCCTCTAGCCGAAATATCGGGAACATAGAGGGCAAGCACAGGAGCCGGGCAACCCAGCTTGGCCAAATCTTAAAGTGGATCGATGCATATATTGGCTTGAAAGACAATAGGTCGTAAGGGGTAGAATAGCTTATGTTTTGAAAAGAACATGCTGGATTTTTATTGGGGTCATTAAATGACTTACCGAGGTGAAGGACAAAAAAGAAAAGAGAAAAAATAAAAATGCACAAGGTATTTACACAAACCGTATGCTTTGATTTCATGCATAGAAACATCGGAGTAGCGCCGCGTTCCACGGATGGGGCTCCAGTCGTCCATCCTCTGGGTCTCGGATTCGATAAGCTCCTCCAACGAGTACTTGGTCAATGACAAACGGTCCGTCCCATCTAGGGGAGAGCTTGTGGTTTTGCTTTTCGGGGTGTAATCTCATTACGAGGTCCCCGACATTAAATTCTTTTGCGCGAACCTCTCTAGCGTGGTAGCATCGTGCCTGCTGTTGATAAATAGCTGATCTAGCCCGTGCGACATTGCGCTCTTCATTGAGAGCATCTAGGGCGTCTTGCCGATTGAGTTCGGCCTCCAGCTCCTCATACATGCGCACCCGAGGTGCGTCGTGTATGATATCGGAGGGGAGGACCGCTTCGGCACCGTATACCAAAAAGAATGGGGTATACCCTGTGGATCTGTTCGGTGTGGTACACAAGCCCCATAATACGGAATCGAGTTCCTCAACCCATTTGCAATCGGCTTTTTTAAGGGAGCGGACGAGCTGTGGCTTAATTCCACTGAGGATAAGTCCATTGGCTCGCTCCACTTGGCCATTAGACTGCGGGTGGTAGACGGACGCGTAATCGAGCTTGATGCCCATTTTTTTACACCATGCCTTGACCTCTTTGGCCGTGAAGTTGGTTCTGTTGTCTGTGATCAGACCGTGGGGGACACCATAATGGTGAACTACCCCCGAAATGAATCCGATGACCTGGACGGCCTCGGCCGAGGTAACCGGCTTTGCTTCGATCCACTTAGTGAATTTATCTACCATAACGAGTAGGTATTTGTTTTTATTTAATCCTCCCTTGAGTGGCCCGACCATATCAAGCCCCTAGACCGCAAAAGGCCACGTGATGGGGATGGTGCGCAGAGCCGTGGGGGGCATGTGGCTTTGTTTGGCGAATACCTGCCAGCCCGGGCAACGCTGTACTAATGCCGAGGCATCGGCACTTGCCGTTGGCCAGTAGAAACTGGCTCGAAAGGCCTTGCTGACCAGGGTCCGAGCCGCGGCGTGATGTCCGCTCATGCCGGAGTGTATCTCGCGTAGTACGAGTTTCCCTTCTTCTTCGGATATGCATCTCTAGAGGACGCCCGTTGTGCTCTTTTTATAAAGTTCCCCTTCATAAACCTTGTAAGCTTTAGACTGTCTTACAATCCGACGGGAGTCGGCTTGGTTATCAGGGAGCTCTTTTCAGCGTAGGTATGCGAGGAGTGGCTCGGTCCATGGTGCGATGACTGCCATGACCTCGTGCGCTGAATTGGTCTTCCGGATCGTTGATCCGCCTATGGTACCGTCGTCCTCTTCGGGCGGAGCCTGTTGCCCGACATCGGTTGAGTCCGGTGTCCCCTTGCTGTCTAGCCAGACTACGGATGGCTTGAAAAGCTGCTCGAGGAAGGTGTTCTCGGGAACCTTGTCCCGTTTTCCGCCCATTCAGGCGAGTACATCTGCGGCCTGGTTACTATCCTGGGGTATATGGTGGAATTCCAGCCCCTCGAACCTGGCCGAGATCTTTATGACGGCATTGCGGTAAGCTGTCATCTTTGGGTCTTTGGCGTCGAATTCGCCATTAATTTGCGAAATCGCGAGGTTGGAATCACCTCGGACCTCGAGTCGTTTAACACCCATGGAGACTGCTATCCGAAGCCCATGTAAGAGGGCTTCGTACTCAGCCGCGTTGTTGGAATCTGTGTACATGATTTGCAGTACATATTTAATGTTATCTCCAGTGGGGGAAGTGAGCACCACGCTAGCCCCTAGACCGGCGAGCATTTTGGAACCGGTGAAATATATCGTCCAGTGCGAGTAGGTACTGTACTCACGGGATAGTTCGGCTTCGGTCCATTCGGCGACGAAGTCCGCCAACACCTGGGATTTAATGGCCCGGCGCGGTTTGTAGGTAATTTCAAAAGGTAGGAGCTCTATAGCCCATTTGGCGATGCGCCCCGTTGCGTCTCTGTTGTTAATTATGTCACTCAACGGGACGTCGGATACCACCGTCACCGCGCACTCTTGAAAGTAGTGCCGAAGCTTGCGCGATGCCATAAAGACTGCATAAGCTATCTTTTGGTAGTGAGGGTAGCGTGTCTTGCAGGGGGTTAAGACCTCGGACACGTAGTATACGGGTTTCTGGACTTGGAACTTATGACCTTCCATGTCTCGTTCGACCACGAGGACTGCGCTAACCACCTGGTTTGTAGCCAAGATGTATAATATCATTTGTTCGCAAATGCATGGTGCTGCCACGATTGGGTTGGTGGCAAGGAGGGCCTTGATGTCTTCCAGGGCCACCGCAGCCTCCTTGGTCCATTTCAACGTTTTAGTCTGCTTTAACAGCCTGTACAATGGTAAAGCTTTTTCGCCAAGCCGTGATATAAAATGACTTAGGGCTGCTACACAGCCCGCTAGCTTTTGTACATCTTTGAGCTCTGTTGGGATCTCTAGGCAATCCAGGGCTCGAATTTTGGCCGGATTGGCCTCAATTCCTCGGCTAGATACAATAAAACCGAGGAGTTTGCCAGCCGGGATCCCGAAGACGCATTTTTCGGGGTTGAGTCTTATTTGATATTCCCGTAGGCTGGCAAATGTGTCGCGGAGGTTGTCCACAAGTTGGTTGACGCATTTGGTTTTGACAACCACGTCGTCTACATAGGCCTTCACAGTTTTTCCGATGTGGTCCTTCAGGCATGTTTGAATCATACGCTGGTACGTAGCGCCAGCGTTCTTTAGTCCGAAGGGCATCGTATTGAAGCAAAATGGTCCATAAGGCGTAATGAATGTTGTTGCTGCCTGGTCCGATTCCTTCATTCTTATTTGATGATACCCTGAATAGGCATCTAGGAAGCACAATGCGTCGTGGCCCGCAGTGGCGTCCACAATTTGGTCGATACGGGGTAGAGGAAAGGGGTCTTTAGGGCAAGCTTTGTTGAGGTCTTTAAAATCGACGCACAACCGCCAGGACCTATCCTTCTTCGGTACCATGACCAGGTTGGCTAGCCAGTCGGGGTGTTTTATGTCCTTGATGAATCCTGACTCCAGCAGCTTTGCTAGTTCCTCGCCCATTGCTTGATGCTTGGGCTTGGAAAAACGCCGAAGTGTTTGCTTAACGGGTTTATAGCCTGCCAGTATGTTTAGGTTGTGCTCTGCGAGCCTACGGGGTATCCCAGGCATATCGGAGGGGTGCCACGCGAATATATCCCAGTTTTCCCTAAGGAAAGCGCGTAGGCCTTCGGCAACTTCCGGGTCGAGGTTAGCCCCTATGGACGCCATTTTAGCGGGGTCTGTGGGGTGAACCTTGAATTTGATAATCTCGTCGGCTGGCTTGAAAGAAGTAGGTTTTGATCTTTTGTCAAGGATGACGTCGTCCCGATCGACTTCGACGCGTAGTGCGGTTAATTCTTCGGCCGCGAAGGCTTCGGCCAGGGTCTCGAGGGAGAGGGATGCCGTTTTATTCTCGGCTTTGAGCGCCCTGTCAGGATCACTCGAAATGGTAATGATCCCTTTTGGGCCCGGCATCTTGAGCTTCATGTAGCCATAATGCGGTACCGCTTGAAATCTTGAAAAGGCGTCCCGTCCGAGGATGGCGTGATATCCGCTTTTGAAAGGCGCGATATGAAATGTAATCTCTTCGGAGCGATAATTGTCTGAGGTCCCGAAGACTACGTCTAAAGTTATCTTTCCACTGCAGCGTGCCTCTCTCCCGGGCACTATTCCTTTAAAGGTAGTGGTGCTCGGTTCTATGCGTGTTCTATCGATGTGCATTTTATCCAGAGTGTCTTCATATATCAAATTCAGGCTGCTGCCTCCGTCCATCAGGACCTTATGGAGGCGACAGCGGTCCGCGATGGGATCGAGGACTAGCGCGGCGGGGCACCTGTCCGGGGTAGACTTTGGTTGATCATTCTGAGTGAAGGAGACCGGCGTGTCTATCCACGCATCCCGAGGCGATACCCGCCGGGCGGCGTTAACTTCCCGTAAGGCTCGTTTGTGTTGGTTTTTAGACGTAAATGTCTCATAAATCATTAAGACCTCGTCTTCATCCGAGGTCCATCCAGAGTGGCTGGAGGTAGCCGCCAAAAGGGCGGGCCCCCCTTTGGCCACCTGCCTTAGCACCCAACAGTGTCGAAGGCTGTGGGTTGGGCAGGAGTTAACTAATACGGCGTGGATCGGGCATGGTTTACCCAGGAAGCCGTCCAGGGCCATTTCGGAGTGATCAAAGGTTATCTTCTTCTTCCGAGGCCGATCGGCCGGGATGTTCCGTTTGTGATTTTCGCGCCGAAGCGCTGGCTGGTCGCGTCCCGGGTAGTTGTTACAGATCAAGTCTGTATTCTCCTCGGTCCGCCAGGTGTCTTCAATGGCGCATAATCGAGTTACCAAGTTGGTCAATTCAGGGGATGTTTGGACGCAACGACGAGTAAGGGCGTTTGAGACGCCTTTATCCTTGCATCCACGCTCGAAGGCGGTGATTATATCGGAATCTTGGTAATCCAGAATCTTGTTCTCGACGGATAAGAATCTGGCCCAGTATTGTCGGATTGGCTCGCCGGGGATCTGCCGTACGTAGGCTAAGTCCCAAATGTCAGATGGGCCGAAGTTATCAGGACGATATTCTGTGCAGTGGGTGAGCGGGCCAGATCCGATCTCTAAAGATGGCGGAACCCTGTCACCCTCGTCTGATGCTGGATCCGCCATTATCGGTCTAGCCGATTCGATCTGGGAGTCGGTTGCTGGTGAGTCGCTGTCCGATCCGCTTTCCAGGAAGTACCTCAGCCCCTTGCCCATGATGGGACTCTCTGGTAGGATCAGAGAGGGGTCAAGGTTTGCTCCCACCGTAGGTGGGGGTGACGCCGTGACCGAGACTTCAGTCGTGGAGACGTGCACTATGGGTTTGAGGCCGTTAACTGGCGATCCCATCGATCCTTCTGGCGATCACGCAGCGGAACTCTCAATGAAAGCACCAGTGTCGGTGTAAAAACCGGCAGACCTCGGGGTAGGGGGTCCCGAGCTGTGGATCTCGGATCGATGGTAACAGAGACAAAAGGAGACGATGTTTTACCCAGGTTCGGGCCCTCTTGATGGAGGTAAAACCCTACGTCCTGCTTCTGTTTATATTAATGGAGGTGTATCGAGTACAGAGTTGATCTACCTCAAGATCGTAATATGTGTCTAACTGCTATAGCTAGGTGTTCGATGTTGCACTAATGTCCCCTACGGGCTAAACCCTATGGCTTATATACACACCAGGGAGGGTATCTAGGGTTACAAGGTCGGTATCTTAGAATAAGGCGGCTGGAATAATTTTGAAGTGTACTGCAAGTCTTCGGTAGAGACAGCCTTGATCACGTCTCCCATCTGCGGCCTCCGGAGTCCACCTTGATTACGTACGAGGGCATATCGGCCCATCCGAGGAGATGGGCCGGCTAGGTTGGCACCCCCTAATCCAGGACACCGTCAATGGTGCTTCCTCAGAGTTTTAAGTAATATCTTTTCTTCATGCTCTGAAAGGATAGCATTGATAATAACAGGATATATCTTCTTTTCATCAAGATAAACATATTTAAGTGTATCAGGTAGTTGCTTTAAATCAAACACATGATCACTGTTAGGTGGAAGAGGGTCTCCCAAAGTTTCAACAAGCAAGTTATGTTTTAGAATAGGTGCTTGTTTAAAGAACAACTCATCTATTTCTTTTCTTTCATGCATATGCATATCATTTTAATGGTCTAGCAAATATTGTTCTAAAGGATCAGTAGGAGGCACAACTATAGAAGCAAGACCAATAATTTCATCTTTATTAGGTAATTCTTTATCATGAGGTTGTCTACGAAACTTAGAAAAATTAAACTCATGAGATACATCACCAAAGTTAACACTAACAGTTTCTTTATTGCAATCAATCTTAGCATTAATTGTATTCAAGAAAGGTCTACCGAATATAATGGGACAAAAATCATCTTGTGGTGATCAAAGAACAAGAAAATCAGTAGGTTATTTGATCTTACCACACAAGACTTCAACATCTCGAACAATCCCAAGTGGTGCAATAGTATCTCTATTTGCGAGCTTAATAGTAACATCAATTTCTTCAATCTCAACAGGTGCAATATCATTCATGACTTCTTGATAGAGAGTAAATGGTATAGCACTCACACTAGCACCAATATCACATAAACCATGATAGCAATGATCTCCAATTTTAACAGAAATAACAGGCATGCCCATTACCGGTTTGTTTTTATCTTTAGTGTCTGGCTTAGTAATTCTAGTTGCTTCATCACAGAAATATATCACATGTCCATCAATGTTATCAACCAAAATATCTTTAACCATTGCAATATTAGGTTCAACTTTAATTTGTTCAGAAGGTCTAGGTCCTCTAATATTACTTTTATTAGCCATAGTTGAAGCTTTAGCATGTTCCTTAATCCTAACAGGGAAAGGAGGTTTCTCAATATAAGCAGTAGGCAAAACTGGATCAACATTGTAAATAATTGTTTCTTCTTTAACACTAATGTGTTCTTCATTTAATTAAATAGGTGGATGAAACTTAAACCATTTCTCCTTAGGGAGATCAACATGAGAAGCAAAGGATTCACAAAAAGTAGCTACTATCTCAGAGTCAAGTCCATATTTAGTACTAAACTTATGAAAAGCATCAGTTTCCATAAAAGATTTAACACAATCAAGCATAAGATCTATACCTGACTCTTTACCTTTGTCGATTTCCCAATCTTTAGAGTTGCGTTTAATTCTTTCCAGAAGATCCCATTTGAATTCAATAGTTCTCTTCATAAAGGAACGAGTAGAAGAAGTATCGAGTATGGATTGATCATTATGAGAAAGCTGAGCATAAAAGCTTTGAATAATTATTTCTCTTGAGAGCTCATGATTGGGGCACGTGTGCAACATATCTTTAAGCCTCCCCCAAGATTTAGAGCTACTTTCTCCTTCATGAGGCCAAAGTTATATATATAATTCTGATGACGATGAACCAAATGCATAGGATAAAACTTCTGGTGAAATTCCAGCTTCAACCGGTTCCAATCCCATGTTCCAGTATCATCCA
Organism: Elymus sibiricus; assembly: GCA_039707655.1. Lineage (NCBI taxonomy): Eukaryota > Viridiplantae > Streptophyta > Magnoliopsida > Poales > Poaceae > Elymus > Elymus sibiricus. Next base: position 199,698,952 of record CM077674.1, on the reverse strand, counting down.
ATAGACTATACCATGTCAATGCCTTTCCCTCCAAAGATAAAGGGAATACCTTCTTCTTAACTCCATCCTCGGATAAACCTGCAAGCTTAAACAATCCACAAATTTCATCCACATAGATCAAGTGCATATCAGGATGCACCTTTCCATCTCCTGCATAAGGATTAGCTAGCAGTTTCTCTATAATACCCAAAGGAATTTCATAATAAATATTTTCAGTAGGTTCAGTAGGTTGAGGGGCAACTCTCAATGCTTCTGGTCGAGGTGAAGATACCCCGAACAAACCCCTCAAAGGATTACTTTCCATAGTGATAAGTGACAGTAAATTTCAGCACGTAATATAAATATTTCCTTACCAAATTCCAGTCACCAAAGGCGCTTCACTCCTTGGCAATGGTGCCAGAAAAGAGTCTTGATGACCCACAAGTATAGGGGATCAATCGTAGTCCTTTCGATAAGTAAGAGTGTCGAACCCAATGGAGCAGAAGGAAATGACAAGCGGTTTTCAGCAAGGTATTCTCTGCAAGTACCGAAAGTAGCGGTAACAGGTTGTTTTGATAGCAAGATAATTCGTAACAAGTAAAAAGTAACAATTGTAACAAGGTGCATCAAGGTGGCCCAATCCTTTTTATAGCAAAGGACAAGCCAGAACGGTCTCTTATATAAAGCAAAGAGTTCTCGAGGACACATGGGAATTCTCATCTAGTCACTTTCATCATATTTGTTTGATTCGCATTCGCTACTTTGATAATTTGATATGTGGATGGACCGGTGCTTGGGTGTTGTTCTTACTTGAACAAGCCTCCCACTTATGATTTCCCCCTCTCGCAAGCATCCACAACTACGAAAGAAGAATTAAGATAAATCTAACCATAGTATGAAACATATGGATCCAAATCAGCCCCTTACGGAATAGCGCATAAACTAGGGTTTAAGCTTCTATCACTCTAGCTACCCATCATCTAAATACTACTCCACAATGCCTTCCCTTAGGCCCAAAGATGGTGAAGTGTCATGTAGTCGACGTTCACACGACACCACTAAAGGAAGCAACAACATACATATCATCAAAATATCGAACGAATACCAAATTCACATGATTACTTATGACAAGACTTCTCCCATGTCCTCAAGAACAAAAGTAACTACTCACAAATCATATTCATGTTCAAGATTAGAGGGGTATTGAATAGCATTAAGGATCTGAACATATAATCTTCCACCAAATAAACCAACTAGCATCGACTACAAGATGTAATCAACACTATTAGCAACCCACAGGTACCAATCTGAGGTTTTGAGAGAAAGATTGGTTTGAGATGAGATAGTGCTGGTGAAGATGTTGATGAAGATTGGTCCTCCCATGATGAGAGGATTGTTGGTGATGTTGATGGCTTCGATTTCCCCCTCCCGGAGGGAAGTTTCCCCGGCGGAATCGCTCTGCCAGAGAGCAAAAGTGCTACTGCCCAGGTTCTACCTCGAGACGGCGGCGCTTCGTCCCGAAAGTCTTCTTCTGATTTTTTCTAGAGAAAATAGCATCTTATAGGAGAAGATGGGCCCTGGAGGCCTGCCAGGGGTGCCACAAGCTCGGGGGGCGCACCCAGGGGGTAGGGCGAGCCCACCAGGCTTGTCGCTTCCTGGTGGGTCCCCTCTGGTTATTTCTTTCACCAGTATTTTTTATATATTTCAAAATAATTCTCCATCAATTTTCAGGTCATTTAGAGATGTGCAGAATAGCTATCTCTATTGTACCCCTTTCTGGTCCAGAATTCCAGCTGCCAGTAATCTTCCTCTTCATGTAAAACTTACAAAATAAGAGAGAAAAGGCATAAGAATTGTATCATAAAGTGAAATAATGATCAAAAACATGATAAATAACAGTAGGAAAACATGATGCAAAATGGACGTATCACACCACCTATTGGATGCACGCCAAAAATCACCATGTCTTCATTGCGTTTGATATCTCCGATCCCTTCCTTTACGTTCATATGCAAAGTCTTTACTTTCCGCTGCCTACTACTCTGGACTTGCATGTGTAGATTGTTGCTTGCCTTGTGATTGTTGCTAAAACTTGCCTACAAATAAAATTGGGAAAAGGCTGGGTTTTTATTTCTCGAGTAGTCTAATCACCCCCCCCCCCTCTAGACATACTTTCGATCCTATAAGTGGTATCAGAGCTTTGGTCTCCATTTCATTGGTTTCACAACCTAGGAGAGTATGGTGTCTTGTGAGGGAAATTATCACCGTAGAGGTCCATATTTCCATGGTACAAACTTTGCTAGTTGGAAACATAAGATGAAAATGCATATTCTTGGTCATAACCCCGCCGTTTGGGTTGTTGTTCGTGTTGGCATGCAAGGTGAATTCTTTGAGGATGGAAAAGAATCAGATCGTGAAGCAACCGTGGAAGAGTTGAAGATGTTGCATTATAATGCTCAAGCATGTGACATTCTCTTCAACGGTTTGTGCCCTGAGGAGTTCAACAAGATTAGCCACCTCGATAATGCAAAGGAAATTTGGGATACTTTGGTTGATATGCACGAAGGTACCGAGTCCATCAAGGAATCCAAGTTGGATGTGCTTAAAATTCAACTTGACAAGTTCAAGATGAAGGATGGTGAAGGTGTCACGGAAATGTACTCTAGGCTCGCACTCATCACAAATGAGATTGCCGGCTTAGGAAGTAAAGAGATGATCGACAAGTTCATCATCAAGAAGATCCTTAGAGCCTTGGATGGAAAATATGATACCATGTGCACATTGATCCAAATGATGCCCAATTAGAAATATCTCAAGCCCACGGAAGTCATTGGAAGGATTGTCGCTCATGAGATGTCACTCAAGGACAAAGAGGAGCTCCAGAACAAGTCAAGTGGTGCCTATAAAGCTTCAAGCAATGCTCCCACAACATCAAGTGACAAGCTTGTATCCAATGAAGAGATAAGCCTCATGGTCAAGAACTTCATCAAGTTTTACAAGAATAGAGGCAAAGAGATATGCTCCAACTCAAGACACTATGAGCAAAGATCTTCAAGTCGTGACCATAATTGCTACAATTGTGGATGACCCGGACACTTCTCCAATGAGTGTACGACACCTCTCAAGAAAAGAGACGAGTCACCTAGAAGGAGGAGTAGAAGAGATGAATCACCTCGAAGAGAGAGGAGTAGAGATGATCGTTACGAACAAAGATACTCCCGGAGAAGCAAGGATTCAGAAAGGAAGGACAAGTCAACCAAGAGCTACTCAAGGAGAAGACATCAAGCTCATGTTGGTGAATGGATTTCTAGCTCCGACTCCGACAACCAATCTGAGAGAAGCTATCACTCCAACTCCGACTATTGTCAAGATGAAGGTGTTGCCGGACAAGCTCTCGTATCCTCCAACTCCTATGACCTATTTGATTCACCAAATGAAGGAATCGGAAGAAGCTATCACTCCAACTCTGACTATAGTCAAGATGAGTGTATGGCACCTATCACACCCCAAATACCTTGACTTTCATAGTGATGAGGATGACTTGCTCAATGATAGAACTAGTGATGTTAGCTATAATGAACTTGCTAGTAATCATGATAGCCAATATGAAACGAATGACAATGCTATGAGGGAGATTGAGCGCTTAACTAAAGAACTAAACACTCTTAAGTTAGCTCATGAAACTACTCAAGAAGATCATAGAGAGCTCCTAAGAAATCATGAGAAGCTACGCTTCGAGAAGCTAAATTTAGAGCGAGAGCATGAGTTTCTAAAAGCTATCAATGACGATCTTCCAAAGAAGAGTTCCTCTTACATTGCCAAATGTCTTCTCTTGTCTACTGTTATGCCACAAGTTAAATCTAAGCAATCTAGTAACAAGAGCAAGAAAGGTTCTACCTCTAGTATTAACAATAAAAATGCTAAATCCAATGTTATTACGTCTAGTAGTTCTATTGATTCCACTAATGATCCTCTTAGCCAAGTTACACTTGAGCAAGAAAACAATCTAGGAATTATAGAAAAGGGTGTCTAAAAGAGCCTTGCCGCGAGTAAGCAATTTGATGAGTTTGTTCGCAAGCAAGGATGGCACCGGAACAACCAAGGTGTTGGTTTTGAACGAAAGTTCAATGCCAATGGGGTTGAGTGGGAAGAGGATCAATACCCTAAGACGAAGTTTGTTCCTCAACAAGAGAAGTATGATCCTACTTCCTTCAAGGGGACACAAGCTCAAGATGATCTTCCACCACAAGACCACAAGCTAAAAGGCAAGGACAAGCTTGAAGAAGAGATTGACTCATTTGAAGAACCACCTCAAGCCTTGGTCAAGTGGGTTCCCAAGACTACTTCAAGTTCTACGTCATCAAGTACAACTACAACTCCGAGGATTCCCATCAAGTTGATGTGAGTCCCAAAGAAGAAGTACTAGAGAGTTCTTGACGGTGACTACGCCAACAAACTTCACTAATATTCATTCATGGCAAGAAATAATGTAAACAACTTCAACATCATGCACTAGTTGATGGATTCACAAATCCTCTTGTTGGTAAGTCATGGGACAAGGTATTCGATGCATTCATGGACATCATCATTTGAGCATTTCACTCTATGTCTATGGATATCCTTATTGTTCCTTGTGGGACTAACCCATGTAGGTATTGAAAGTGCCCCAAATCCCAAGGATAGCTCCCAACTGTTGATGGCCTTCTTCAACATTGAGCATCCACATCTACAACATCTACATGAAGTCTTCAACGACAAAACCCAAGGTTAGTTCATCCCTCTTTGGGGGGATCTCACATCTAGGGACAGCTTTGCTTTAATACTTGAGCTAAAGCATCTCTAATGTGGTGTGAACACATTAATGCTTTATGTAAAAGTGGCAACCCCACTTGTGCATGGACGATGAGTATGACCTATGATAAAATGTTCTCATTTGGCTCCTAAGTCAATATACTCATATATAGATGACTTTGTCATCGACCATTGCTTCATAGTTGCTAGAATTGGTTTTGCACGTTTGACATATTTCATTTGCTACTTTATTGTGTGAGCATGTTGCAATTCATATTTTCCCATTCGAGGACATCCAATTGTTGTTTGGTTGATTTGGATCTTTTGGCCAATTGGATGGACAAGAATGCCTAAGAACCTTCTCTAGCTATCTATCTCAACTTGTCTCAAATTCATTCTTGTTAAATCACAAAAATTGAACAAGCTACTTTTCGGACCCTTCGGGTGAGGAGCACTCGGAGCCACCGATCTGATTAGGGCTGAACTTTAAAACCTTCTATGTGCAACTCGAACAGACAAACTCACTCAAGGTCTCACCGATTGCATCTAGCTAGACTGATCCATATTTCAATCTCGGACAGACCGATTTAATCCTGTCAGTGTCACCGAAACACACTGCCACAAGTAGTTACATGTCTCAGAGCCACCGAGTTGATTCAGTTGGTATGACCGGCAGTAAACGGGTATATATATCCGCGGGATGGTTTGTTGAAAATTTGTTCAAACGTTGTCATCCCGCACCCCGTCTCTACCATTGCCCCGATCGCTAGATTGTTGTCGTTGTCTCCAGTGCACCCTCGCCGCCCGATTCTATCACCATCGTCGACAATCTTCACCGTCATCGCTGCCGTAGAGGATCACCACCAAGTTAGGGTATGATTCGACCCTTTTGTGCTTCCCAATCTGATTCAATGCACATAAGTTTTGCGCCCACTCTTTCCACCAGTTTGCATGTTCTTGTCCATGACATTATTTCCTAGATTTAGATTTGAGTAAAAATTTTAGGGTTAGGTTTCCATCGTACGCATCTCGGACCGACTGATTGAAACATCTCGTCGTCACCGAGTGGCTTAGGCCATTGCACAGAGTATGTGCAACCGATTGTACTCTCTCAATGAGACCGAAATGAGTTTCTCAAGCGCCATGAGCACTTCGGAGAGACCAAATCACACTTCTCGGTGCAACCAAAATAGTGTGACCAAGTCTCTATTGTTGCCTCAGAGCTTCTGAAATGGTTCACTCAGTAATTCCGAAATGCATACTGTGAAAACTTAAAACTAAACTTTAAACTCAATTTTTTTGAAAAACAGCTGCATTTTGTGATTCTCATCTATTCCACTCTACCTATTCTAATTCACAGGGTCAGTTGCTCAAGATGTCAGGGTCAGATGACAGCCAGAACAGACCATTAGTGGATCCACAGCTCAGTGCAGGCACTAGTCCTGAGCGTAGCTTTGAGGACCCTAGAACACCCACTTCCCACAGTCTTCCCAAAGCTTCCACAAGGGATAGGAACAAGAAAAATTCTGATGAGGAAGATTCTGATTTTCAGCCTCATGAGGTCACCTCCAAGAAGAGGAATGTTGTGCAGAAAGAGTATGGTCCTTCTTAGAAGGAGAGAATGGTTGCAAGGAAAGTTTTTGAGTCCACAGCTGCCAAGAGAGGTCTACCGCTCACATCGGTGTCGTGGGAAAACTGCGATCTATGGGATCGAGAGGATCCCTTTGCAGTTTGGCTGTGGGATCAATATACTACAAAGAGCAGGGCTAGTAGATGTTAGAACAAGCAACGATTTATCCAGGTTCGGGCCGCAGAGAGCGTAAAACCCTACTCCTGTTCTAGTGGTTTGATTGTGTATGAGCTCGAGGTTACAAAGAGCGCAGCTTGCCGGCAAGGTGCGTGGGAAGTGCAGCTACAGCGTGTAATTGAACTAAGAGTCGACCGTTCTAAGTGTAGCCGTGGGCCTCCTTTTATAGGCCAAGGGGTTACCACAATGGCTAACACGGTCATTTATAGGGTATGAATAGTGACTTGCATCGTCACCACGTCTATCTCCTAACGGGGTAAGACAAGCGCATTTAATGCACTGCTACTTGTAGCTTGCGTTGGTATTTCCCCGAAGAGGAAGGGATGATGTAGCACAGTAGAGTAAGTATTTCCCTGAAGGTCTTGAGGTTGATCAATAGGCGTCTTGCCATGCGGACGCCGCCGGCCGGAGCCGCCTGCGCCGTTCGGAGCCACGTCGTGCCCATCTTGCGATGGTCGCGGTGTGTGACCCGACGCAACATCCTTGGATGCTGTAGCAGCAGGGTCTTGACTCGCGCCGGACCGGACAGTGTTGCTTCGGTGGCTTCGCTCGTCGGTGCATCAAGGAGGCGGAAGTTGGCCATTCGCGCTGCCTGCACCATTGTGGCTTCGATCGCCAGAATGGCAAGGAAGCTGAGAGTTGGTGTTGCGCGCTCCGCCTGCGCCGCCTGCACCAGTGACGCCCCCCGCTCTACCTGCGCCGGCCGGATAAACTCCGCCGCCTGCAGGTGTATGCGATGGAGCCTTGGAGGTCGATGGAGCTGCTACAGACGCGCCCTTCTTCTTGGGCGCCATCACGGATGATGAAGACGAAGTTGACGCACAAACTACTGACTCAGATTCGCGCAAGCAATCCTCCTACCTAGCGCGCCAAAGATGTTGTGCGTACGACAATCTATGGGGCCATGTAGCCCCTTTGCAGTTCGACTAGGGGGATACGCAAGCACAAAGAGCAGAACCAGCAGAAACGCAAAGGATTTACCCAGGTTCGGGCCACCGTGAGGTGTAAAACCCTACTCCTGCTTTGTGTATTGGATGTTTTTAAGCACAAGTACATGGAGCGCTTCTTGCCGGCAAGGTGCAGGAAGAGCAGCTACGCATGCAGAATGTGCAAAGTGTTGATCCTTGTAAAGGTTGCCCTAGCCCTCCTTTTATAGCTCAAGGGGTAACGACAGTGGCAAAACAGTCATTACAAGTTGATTAGATAGAAAACAGTGCTATCATACCTAACTCTGCCGGATTAGGACAAAAGCATTAAATGTGTCGTTAGGTGTCATGTGGAGGAGGAGCCCCAGCAATGTTCCTGCACCGCTCGCCCAGCTACCTCTTATTAACTTGACGTGCCTCCTGGACGGGTGTCATTAAAGTTAAATCTCCTTCCAACAGGCTGACACGTGCCCCGACAAGTCTTACCAAACTGTCTGCGCGGTCGACACCTCATCGATTAGGGGCTAGCTGGTCGGTGCGGTGGAGTGCTGACGAGCTAGCGAGGGCTTGCTGGCACGGAGCTTTGCCGGGCCTTCATCTGGCCAGCTTAAGCCTTGCCGGCAAGTATCTTCTTTATAATTAGCACAAGTCATGTGCTTCTTGATATCTTGTTGTAGTCTTCTCCTTAGTGCCTTTGCAACTAAGTCTTGAATCTTGATTCTTGGCACTCCCCGGCAAGCCCTGACCATCGAGAAGGCTGCTACTGTTTGTGCATAAGTCAGGGTATAAAATACCCACGTTTTATACACCGACAAGGAGGGCCACAAACAGGCCATCGAGACTCAAGCTCAGGTTCACGCTGCCAAACTCTTGGAAGCCGTCAAGGCCGTAGAGGGCGCTGAGGCCGCCATGGTAGAGTTGGAGTCCAAGGTATCGAAGCTTGAAGAGGACCTTGCCGGCAATAGAAAATAGCTCTTGACTCTCCAAGGATCAGCACAGATGGCAGCTCACACTCTGAGTGACCTGCAGACGCAGCTATCTGCCAAGGGCCAAGAACTTAGCCAAGCTGCCGATGCCAAGGAAGATTTGAAGCTGAAGCTATGGGGGTTGGAACAGCATCTTGAAAGTGCCAAGGTTAGAGAAGCCACCTTGGTCAAAGATATTGAGAAGGAGAAAGTTGTGCATGCCGATGCTGCAAACTCTTTCAACGAGCACAAGAAGGCCCTGGAGCTGTGGACTGGTCACCTTGTCGATGTTGCCGAGCGCCTTGCTGCCCAAGTGACCATCATGGACAAGGAGGACTACAACTTCACCGTCGGCGAACATGATTCTACAAGTGCCAGCCTCACCCTCTTCTTCGAAGGACTCCTCGAGGCATTGAAGAGACATCACAAAAATAGGTCCACCAACTTTGCTAGTGAATCCCGCAAATTCTGCTACGACGTCCTCTCCAAGGTGCTCATCAAGATTATCTGCCGGAACCTTGGAATTGATGTCTCCAAGGCCTTCAAAAGCTAGCCGCCAGGGACCGACACCACGGCTGCCGAAGAAGCCGTCACTCCCCTCATCAGGAAGATTCATCATGTCCCGAGGACTGAGGGTGATCACAAGGATTATCCCCCTTTGCCATTTCTCATTGCAAGTGTAGTTCATGTAAAAGACAGATTCATCTTAAGTTAGAACTGCACTTGGCTTTGATGTAATATAACTTGTGCTTTGAATGGATGTATGCATGCTATTCCTCTTGTTTTATTCTGTCTTTGCATGATTTTTGTACCCTACGCTTGCCAGAAACTTGCCGGTGCTCACACTCTTGCCGCGAGCGCTTGAGGAACGGGTCCTTAGCAGCTTGCCGGAAGTGCCGCTGCCGGCAAGGATACACTTGACGATCTCAACGCAGCCACTTAAGTTGTTGAGCGGACTCAAAACAAAGTAAGGGTGTAGCTCATCACGACAAGGTTCCTTAGCGTGCAGGTTTCTCATACAAAGGCCAAAATCATTCAAGGAGAAATTGCTACTACAACAAAGAATTTATTTCAAAGTTTCCCAACTTAGCCTTTTCTTTCCTGTGCTTCCTGCCATAGGACGATGCCTTGAACGTCATTTGGTATCCATATCATCACTCCCCCGAGGAAACTTGTATGTGAGGAACCCTTTTGTCCTTTGAGAAAAAGAAAGAAGAGAAAAGAGGAGGCTGGAACCTTGATGGTTCGTTAATCATCCTATGCAAGGTAAAATGTAACACAAAGCTGCCTGTAACACATAAACAAATATGTACTTTGACAAAGAGTTGTGAAACACTTAGCTTTATTTATGTGCACGGGATGTCCGCCCGGCTCTGTACAAAGGATTACATGCCTTGTCGGCAAACTTGTACAAAAGAGGTTGCCAGGCAGCCCGGCAACCGCGCCTTACGGGTAAAACTTGCGAAGATGCTCAATATTCCATGAGTTGAGCACCGGAGTGCCATCTTCGGTCTCTAGGTGGACTGCGTCGGGCCTAGTGACTCGTACCACCCGATAAGGGCCTTCCCACTTCGGCGTCAACTTGTATTGACCCTTCATGGACTGAATCCGACGAAGAACAAGGTCACCTTCCTCAAGGTTCCTGGCGTTCACTTTGTGGCTATGGTAGCGGCGCAAAGCTTGCTAGTATCATGCAGCCCGGACAGTAGCCTGGAAATGATCTTCCTCAAGGAGCGTGGCATCATCTTGCCACAGCTCATCTTGATCCTCCTCATCGAAGGCCAAGACTCGAGGTGACCCGTATCTGAGTTATGTGGGGAGCACTGCTTCTGCACCATAAACAAGGGAGAAGGGTGTTTGGCCAGTGGCTCGACTTGGTGTCGTTCTGATTGACCAAAGAACCGCCGGCAACTCTTCCACCCAGCGCCTTCCACACTTGTGCCGAAAGTTCAGGTCTTGAGACCACGCAATACTTCTGCATTTGCCCTCTCTACTTGTCCATTGCTCCTTGGGTGAGCAACAGATGCGTAGCAAATCTTATTTCCATGTTCTTGGCAATATGCTCTGAAGGCGCGGCTCATGAATTGGGTGCCATTATCGGTGATGATCCTGTTGGGTACACCAAAACGAGCAACCAATCCTTTGAGGAACTTGATGGCTGACTATGCCGTCACCTTCCTCACTGGCTCTACCTCAGGCCACTTTGTAAACTTGTTGATTGCGACATACAAGAATTCAAAGCCCCCGGTAGCACGGGAGAAGGGACCGACGATGTCGAGCCCCCAGACCGAGAAAGTCCAGGAGAGAGGGATGGTTTGGAGGGCTTGAGCTGGCTGGTGGATGTCCTTGGAGTGGAACTGGCATGCTTCGCATCTGATGACCACCGCCATGGCATCTTGAAGGGCTATCGGCCAGTAGAATCCTTGACGGAACACCTTGCCGACAAGCGCGCACGACCCAATGTGAGAGCCACCCATCTCTTCATGCATTTCTTCCAACAGCCTCTGTCCATCTTCCCGGCAGATGCACTTCAATTTCACCCCATTTGGTCTTCTCTTGTACAAAATGTTGTCAACAAACTTGTACATCCTTGATTGACGGGTTACATTTTCTCCGTCCTCTTGCCAGACGGAACACCGAACACACACTTCTTGGGGTTGAGCTTCAAGTTGAGCTTGCGCAAGTTTGCGAATGTCTCTTCCAAATCTTGGATCAGGGTTGACTTGTCTCTGGTCTTGACCACAATATCATCCATGTAGGCTTCCACATTTCTGTGCAGCTGTGGCTCAAAACCGATCTGGACTGCTCTGGCAAAGGTTGCCCCGGCACTCTTCAATCCGAAAGGCATACGCAAAAAGCAGTATGTGCCACATGGAGTGATGAATGCGGTTTTCTCCTCATCTTCCTTGGCCATAAAGATCTGATGATAACCAGAATAGGCGTCAAGGAAAGAGAGTAACTCACAGCCGGCAGTGGAGTCCATAATCTGGTCGATGTGCAGCAAAGGGAAAGGGTCTTTTGGACAGGCTTTATTTATATCAGTGAAGTCTATACAAAGTCTCCACTTCCCGTTCGCCTTGCGCACTACGACTGGATTGGCTAACCACGTAGGGTGTAGCACTCCTCTGACTAGGCCCGCTGCGTCCAACTTCTTGATTTCCTCGGTAATGAACTCTTGTTGCTCCAAGGCTTGCTTCCTGACCTTCTGCTTGACGGGTCTCGCATGAGGGCAGACAGCAAGGTGGTGCTCAATTACCTCCCTAGGAACACCGGGGATGTTAGATGCTTGCCAAGCAAACACATCGACATTCGCCCGTGGGAAGGCAACGCGCTCGCTTTCCTATTTTGTCACTGAGAGTGGCACTTATTGAAAAAGTGCCACTACTCCCATCTTCCCTTGTGGAAACTTGCTTGGTCGCCGACGCAGAGGCCTTGGTTTTCTTGCTGTTGCCGATAGAGCTCTCTGGTATGTCCTCAACAGGCATGCTGCACTCTAAAGTGCGCTTCCCGGAGTCCGTATCAGAGGTCTTGCTGGACTTCTTCTTCTTCTTTCCTCCCCCGGGAGCTTTGTCGGTAGGAGCAGGTGCCTTGACGGCAGGTGCTTCCACTGCCTCCCGGTAGAGCATGTCGGCGCAGATGATTGCGTCCCTCTGGTTGGACCTGATGGTGAGGACACCCATTGGCCCTGGCATCTTGATGACGTTGTAGGCAAAGTGCGACGCGGCCATGAACTTGGGCAGCACCGGATGGCCCAGAATTCCATTGTACAGCAGCGGCATCTTGATGATGTCGAAGACAATCTTCTCCGTCCGGTAGTTGAGGTCGCTGCCGAATGTGACCGGCAGCGTGATCTGGCCCTTCGGCTTGTTCCTCCCTGGACTGATCCCTTGGAACGTATCGGTCTCCTCAAGATCCTTGTCGGGGATCTGCAGCCTCTTGATCACACCGGGGGAGATCAAGTTCAAGCCGGCCCCACTGTCAACCAACATCTTTGTCACCTTGAGGTTGCGGATTGTTGGCGAAACGAACAACGGCAAACACTCGACCGCAGTGGTGTGATCAGGGTGATCCTCGGCGTCAAAGACGATGGGCGTGTGCGACCACATGACTCGCTTCTGTGCTCCCATCATGGGCTTCGCGACATTCACCTCGCGGACCCGTTGCTTCAGTTGCCGGTGTGAGGAGTGCAAAGATGCGCCTCCGTCAACACACATGGCTTCCACTGCATTCTGGAACTCATTCTCGGACCCATCTTCGTCCTCATCATCCTAATCTTGGCCTTGAGCAGCCTTCTCTTTTGGCTGCTTGGCCTTGCCGCGGCAGCCCCCTCGGGCACCATGGTTCTGCTTGCCGGATCCACCGGCACCATCCTGGCTCTGCTCCTTGTCACGCTTCTCATACTGTTGCTTCTGCTTCTCGGCAAGCTGCTCCACTTGCCGGCACTCCTGGAGATCGTGGCAGTACGGCCCACCAGTCTTGCTGCCCTTGTCGCCTGCCGCAGCCTCCCGGCAGTCAGCGCATCTGGCAACCTCCTTGCCAGGGCCTTCTGCCTTGGACTTCTTGGCGGTGTTGGCGTCACCGGGGCTCTCGACTGCCATCGTTGTCTTGCCTTTGCACTTTCTGTTGCGCTTCTGGCTCTTCTTCTGTGGGGTCGATGCATCGTCTGCGTCGTCGTCTTCAGAGTCAAATTCGGCGCCAGCATCTTCCCCAGGGAGTCGCCTCCCTTCCTAAACATGTGCACACTTGTCCACCAAGGCGTATAGCTCATTGATGGTCCTAACCTTCATGATATTCATCTCAGACCACATTCTGCGGTTGCGCACGTTCGTATGGAATGCGGTGCAAACAACTGCGGGATGAACATCGGGGATATTGTGGTGCACACGGCTGAACCTCTGTATATACTTGAGGAGGGGCTCGCCATCTCTCTGGGGGATCACATGCAAATTGCTCTCCTGACCAGGGAGCTTGTGGCCACCCTGGTAGGCACCCACGAATTGATGGCATAGATCCAACCAAGAAGAAATGGAGCCCTCTGGCAAGTTCATCAACCACGATCTGACGTTGGGCTTGAGCGCCAATGGAAAGTAGTTGGCCCAAAACTTGTCGACGCGCCCCTCGGCAGCCTGCACCATGATGGTGTAGATGCCAAGGAACTCTGCTGGACTGAGCGTGCTGTCATATCTATCGGGCAGCTCTGGCTTGAAGGGGCAGGCGGACGACCAGCAAACATGCCGCAGCTCACTAGAAAACGCTGGGCAGCCCACCATTTAAGGTAACCACCCAGGGTACCCTGGCACTGACACGTATGCTGCCGGCCCGGCACAATCATCTGACAGACGGCGTGCCTCCCTGCGCCGCTCGATCTTCGTATGGGCGTCTTTGTCGCGCCGTTTGTGGAGCACTTGGTGCTGGTCTTGGCGGCCCAACGGATCCGACGACGCCATGGACGTAGTGTCCTGGTCATCCGATCGACGAGCTTTCTGCCGCTGTGGTTGTTGGTGTGGAGGCGACTGCACCGTTGGTGCACCGTCTTCGGCACGGCAGCTAGTTGGTCCTGTCGGCACTGTAGGTGGTCGTTTGGAGGGGCCCACATCTTGTGTTTTGCCTGGATCGGCAAAACTGATGAGACTCTAGATAGTGGCCCTCCATTCTTCCATCTTGTCTGGGGCTGGCTGGAAGTTCTAAAGCATTTGAACTCGCGCCATGGCCTCTAGCACCGTGGTTGGCATGGCAGGAAACACGGAATGGGACGGTGTTCGACTCCTGGTAGGGCCAGGACGAAGCTCGTTGTGTACCTGTTGCCACGGCGCATGCTCACCAACAGGTTGGCGTGGTGGTGGTGGAGCCTGAACATCGTGAGGACGATGCTCAGGGTCGGCTTGACGCCGTCCAGGACCATCAGCACCGTGGGGAAGCGTGGCATGCCCATCTAGCGATGGTCGCTGCACACGTCCCACCACAGCGTTGTTGGACGTCATCGCGGTGGGGTCCTGGCTCGCAGCGGTATGAACTGTATTACTGCGATGATCGTGCTCACCTGAACGTTGTTGGAGTTAGGCGTCTGCACCATCTCCGATGTGCTAACTGCGATTGCCAGAACGGTGGGGATGCTGGACACCCGCACCGCCGGCGCCTCCTACCCTAGCCGTCCCAGCCGTAGAGCCCGCGCCAACTGCGCCGCCTACGGACGCCTAGGAAGGCCGCTTGGAGGTGGTGGGAGCCGTCGTGGCTCCGGGCTTCTTCTTTGGCGCCATCGACGAAGGTGATGGGGCTGGTACTCACACTACGAACACTGATTCGCAATATAAGAGCCCCTGCCTGGCGCGCCAAAGATGTCGTGGAAAAACGATGATCTATGGGATCGAGAGGATCCCTTTGCGGTTCGGCTGTGGGATCAATATACTACAAAGAGCTGGGCTAGTAGATGTGAGAACAAGCAATGATTTATCCAGGTTCGGGCCACAGAGAGCGTAAAACCCTACTCCTGTTCTAGTGGTTTGATTGTGTATGAGCTCAAGGTTACAAAGAGCGCAGCTAGCCGGCAAGGTGCGTGGGAAGTGCAGCTACAGCGTGTAATTGAACTAAGAGTCGACCGTTCTAAGTGTAGCCATGGGCCTCCATTTATAGGCCAAGGGGTTACCACAATGGCTAACACGGTCTTGACAGGGTATGAATAGTGACTTGCACCGTCACCACGTTTATCTCCTAACGGGGTAAGACAAGCACATTTAATGCACCGTTAGGTGTTACGTCGGGGAGGCGAGGCTTTGGGTAAAAGATCTGTACCACCAGTCCTGGCGCTCTCCTGTTACCTCGACACGTCCCAGGGACGGGTGTCCTTAAAGCTAATCCTTGCATGGCATGCTGACACATGCCTTGGCCAGCTATGTTGACTGCCTACCCGCTCGACACCTACCATGCGTGCTTATCTAGCCCATGATGAGGTGGAGCGGTAATGGGACAGAACGAGCCTGCCGGGGCGGAGCTTGCCGGGCCTTCGCTTGCCGGCAAGGAGCTTGCCAGCAATCAGAGTCTTGGTATTCACCTTGCCAGTACGAAGCTTGCCGGCAAGGGCAACGTTGATCTTCAGTACTAGAATAGTACTTCTCAATGACCTCCCTTGAGGCCTTCTTCACGGTCTTGTTCAATCTATGTCTTGAGCCACAGCAACCCTCCGGCAAGCCCTTGCCGTCAGGAAGGCTACAACTGCCGTGCACAAGTCAGGGTACGAGGGCACCCATGCTTTAGTACACCGACAATCGGAGAACCCAGGCAGCTCAGGCCAAGGGCAAGCTAAGTCTATGGCTAAGAAGCCAGGAAAGAAGAGAGACAGGAAGCAGATTGCTCATGTGGTTTTCAAGAAATCATCCATGGCCAGAGAGGAGCCTATTGAGGAAGACGGGGATGAGGAGCCAACTGAGAACCCTCCACCTCCCAAGCAAAGGAAACTCATGGCAGATGCTATGCCTAAGAAGGTAGCAACCACCTCCAAAGCCAAGTCTGCTGCTGCTGCCAAGTCCAGGAGCAAGACCACTGCTGCTCAGAAGAACAAGGCCCCAGTGCCTAAGAGGAATGATGATGATGATGATGATGAGGCCATAGTGCTCAAGAAGCTGAGACCGTTATTACCACCACATGATGACACGCACCCAGAGGCCAAGGACATGAAAAAGAGGAGGGACAAAGGACTGAGGAAGTGGAGAGAGGTAGATCCCTATGCTACCAGGAGGAGGACTATTGTGGATTATACGTTCCACACCAAGGAGCAATAGGACTTCTATGAGACTGTGCTTCTTGACAAGAGCCCATCAGTCAGTGATATGAGATGGGTTGACTAGAAGTACATTGATGCAAATACTGACAACTTTCCCAATGTACATGAGGACTTCAGGGCAATTGGTGTTGATGAGTTCATTGGAACTAAGATGACTGCATGGACTCATGAGTTGATCATGCAATTCTATTCCACCGCACACTTCCATCCAGATGGGGAGATTGTGTGGATGTTAGAAGGCATCAGGTATCAGTCTACTATTGCTGAGTGGGCTGAGTTGATTAGAGCTCCAGAAGATCATGAGGCGATGACATTGATGTGTATCGCAAGCCCAAGATGGACCACAACTCTATGTCAAACATGTATGGACCGATCCCCCAGGACTATGTTGCTACTCATAAATTGGGATCCGTCTACCATCTCTTGCCAGGGCTGGCCACTATCAACAATATCTTGAGGCACACTCTTATGCCCAAGTCTGGAGATGATAAGATGATACAAGGCCACTCCATCAACATGCTGCACCTAGTAGATGGCTTCACCAAGTTCAAAGTGATGGATCTCATTGTCAAAACTGTGAAGAGGACAACTCTAGACCAGAAGCAGTCATGTGGATTTGCACCCCACATTCAGATGCTTATCAACTCAAAGGTTGGTAGGAAAGTATATCTACTTTATCGCCTGCACCTGCCACTACATCCAGAGTTGGAGGATTGTACTGTGATGATGAGTCCTTCTCATCCCACCTCTGTTGCAGCACAGGCACAAGCTGAGACAACAGCTGCTCCTAGTTCTTCAACTACTCCGTTGCTCAAGATGAAAGCTGATCAGATGTTATATCTTCTTCCAGCCACTCAGAGGATCAAGCGAGGCCTAGCTAACCTTGTGAAGAACCAAGCAAGCCTTGAGAGGATAACTGAAACAAAGTTCCATGATCTTGACAACAAAGTGACAAAGATTCAGACAACTGTTGACAAGCTGAAGAAGGATGTAGATGAAACCAGGATGAGCACTGACAGTGATGGTGTATGATCGAAAGTATGTCTAGAGGGGGGGTGATTAGACTACTTGACCAAATAAAAACTTATCCTTTTCCGAATTTTAGTTGTATACAAGTTTTAGCAATTCTACTAAGTCAAGCAACACCCTACACATGCAAGTCTAAGAGTTATGCAGCGAAAAGTAAAGACTTTGCACATGAACATAAAGGAGGGACTGGAGAACTCGAACATAATGAAGACACGGTGATTTTTGGCGTGGTTCCGATAGGTGGTGCTATCGTGCATCCACGTTGATGGAGACTTCAACCCACGGAGGGTAACGGCTGCGTGAGTCCACGGAGGGCTCCATCCACGAAGGGTCCACGAAGAAGCAACCTTGTCTATGCCATCATGGCTTGCGTCCACGAAGGACTAGCCTCACTCGAGTAGATCTTCACGAAGTAGGCAATCTCCTTGCCCTTACAAACTCCTTGGTTCAACTCCACATCATCTTGGAGGCTCCCAAGTGACACCTAACCAATCTAGGAGACACCACTCTCCAAAAGGTAATAGACGGTGTTGTTGATGATGAACTCCTTGGTCTTGTGGTTCAAAAGATAGTCTCCTCAACACTCAATCACTCTCTCACAGATTTGGCTTGGGTAGGAGAAGGATTGGAGCGGAAAGCAACTTGGGGAGGCTAGAAGTCAAGGTTCAAATGGTTGGATTGGAATGCCTTGATCTCAACACATGAGTAGGTGGTTCTCTCTCAGAAAAATGAATGGTGGAAGTGTAGTTTCGTTCAGATGGCTCCCTTAGAGAGTAAGTGGGGGTGGAGGGGTATATATAGCCTTCACCAAAGATCCAATCGTTACCACCTTTTGACTCATCTCGTTGACACCGAAACATAATCTTGGGGAGACCGACCTGTGTAAAAGATTCAAACGTGAGGCATCTCGGTGAAACCGAATGGATCAACTTGGAGGGATCGATATGCGATGATCTAAGCAAGAATTTGTTTTGGTAGTTCCGATCGAAGAATCTTGGTAATTCCGAAATGGAATCAAAGGGTTATAGAAACTTGGTCAAGGTACTTCGGTCGGACCGAATGTCATCTCGGTTCTACCGAGTCTCTAGGGTTAGGTAGTGGTTCTATCTAGGTTCCACTCGGTGGGTCCGGATGTCTATGAATCGATGGAACCGAGTTTGATATTTAGGGTTTGTATAGATTTGAATGTGGGAAAGTGCTTGAGGTTTTTGGAGCAATATCTTCAAGCACTTAAGCAACTAAGTCATGATCAAAACTTCATCCCCTTTCAATAGTATTGGCTTTCCTATGGACTCAATTTGATCTTGGATCACTTAACCAAAAATGAAGAATCTTGGAGCTTTTTGCCAATATATTTCCATAGCATTTTGAGGGGTCCACATCCACATGTCCTTGCCATTCCAACATTGAACTTTCCTGAAATCTATCTTTGAATAGGCATTAGTTCAATGACATACATGCTGTTATTAATTACCAAAACCACCCAGGGATTAGTTGCACTTTCAATCTCCCCCTTTTTGGTAATTGATGACAACATATAGATCAAAGCTTAGACAATGGATATAATCAATGAATAATATCATCGCTTTGAGAAGTATGTGATAAGCAAGAGCTCCCCCTAAATTTGTGCATTATTTAAAATTTGCATTTGAATGCAAATGGATAATCGATTAGGATCATGGGTCACTCTTCCATGTCACATACATCTTGGTGGAGCGCACAAAATGTTATGAATAGAATATAATAAGCACTCATCACCAAGTATACAAGTGAATGATCATGCAAGAAGCATGTCGATAGACCAATAAGCATGCATAGCATTAATGTATGGTATGCTCAAGCACAAAAGTATCGTAGCAACATAGTCTCATACAAGCATCAACCAAAAGTAGCACGAAGTAGCAAGCAAGACAAAACGAGAAAAAAGCAAGACGCTCTCTCTCGAAGCCCTATGATCTATACTAATTCTCCCCCTTTGGCAACAAGTACCAAAAAGTTCGAATGTATATAGAGCTAAACGTCGCTCCGGGCTCGATCTCCTGTGGCTCCTGGTGAAGAAGTCTTCTGACTTGCAGTTCCGGTGTGCGTCGATGTGGTAGGAGTGGAGATAAGCGCATCTGTAAAAGCTTCGGAAGATGTCTGCTGGACTGGAGGTGTAGAGACCGCTGGTGGAACTATGGGAGCCACTGATGGAGTAGCAGCTGGTGCAGAGACTGTTGCTCTGGTGTCGCTGATAGGCACTGCTATTGATATGGGCATCTTCTAAAACTGTGTGGTCATTGGAAGACCGGTGCCAACATCCTCGTCATCAATGCTGGAGCCCAACTTGGCATCATCTACTTCCTTCTTCAGACTGTCAACTGTGGTTGTCAGCTCAGTGACCTTGACATCCAAGCCATGGAACTTTGTTTCCACTATCCTTTTTTGGCTCTCTTGGTTCTTCGCGAGGTTGGCCAAACTCCGCTCGATCCTCTAAGTAGCATGAAGAAGATATATCATCTGATCTGCCTTAGTCTTTAGCAAGGGAACTGTAGATGAGCTAGGACCGGCAACGTCTGCCTCTGCCTTTGCCTGGGCTGTAGCTGAAGTAGGATGAGTATCCTCCATAGTCACTGTGTAGTCCTCTAGCTTCGGCTGTAGTTGCAGGTGCGGACGATCAAGCAAGTAGATCTTGCTAACAACTTTGGAGTTGATGAGCATCTGTATGTGCTGTGAAAATCCACATGATCATTTCTGATCCGCGGTTGTCCTCTTGATTGTCTCAATAATCAGATCCATCACCTAAACCTAGTGAAGCCATCCACAAGGTGCAACATGTTGATCGAATGGCCTCTGATCATCTTGTCATCTCTAGATTTAGGCATCATGATGTGCCTCAGGATGGTGTTAATGGTGGCAAGTACTGGTAGGAGATGATAGACGGATCCCAACTTATGAGTGGCAACATAATCCTTGGGGATCGGTCCATACATGTCCTTCATCGAGTTATGGTCCATCTTGCCCTTGGCATATATATCAACATCGTTCTCTTCAACTTCTGGAACACCAAAAAGTTCTGCCCATTCAGCAATGCTAGACTAGAATCTAGTTCCCCCAGTCATCCACACAATCTTGCAATCTGGATAGAAATGTGCGGTGGAGTAGAATTGCATGATTGTCCATGCTGTCATCTTTGTTCCAATGAACTTATCAATGCCAATAGTCTTGAAGTTCTCATGCACATTGGGAAAGTTGTCCTCATTCTCATGAATGTAATCCCAATCAATCCATCTCATATTAATGACTGCTGGGCTATTGTCCAGGAGCACAGTCTCATAGAAATCTTGCTGCTCCTTGGTGTGGAATCGATAATCCACAGCAGTTCTCCTCCTCACAGCATAGGAGTCTGACTCTCTCCATTTTCGTAGTCCCTTGTCCTTCCTCTCCATGTTTTCTGCCTCTGGATGTGAAACATCATGCTCTGGCAATCTGGGTCTGAGCTTCTTGAGCACTATGGATTCTTCATCATCATCATCAGTTCTCTCAGGTACTGGGGCCTTGTTCTTCTCTGGAGCTGAGATATTTCTTGTAGTCTTTCCCTTGGGCTTGGTGGTAGTTGCAGCAGGCTTGGCCTTGGAGGTGGTGGCAGCCTTCTTAGTCATAGCATCATCCATGAGCTTCCTCTGCTTCGGGAACAATTCATTCTTAACTCATACATAAGTTCCGGGCATCGACAAGAGAGTTAGTGATCTACAGCTGGTTCGGTGGACTGGTGGTGACACGGGCGGGCCCTCTACTTTATTTGCCGAATCCAATCGATCATGGGCGGCCCTCTTCGTTCACAGTCTTTCTTTCCTTTCGAATCTAATTGTTCCCATCTGACCAAATAGCAATTCATTGAAATCATTCGGGTCACCTCTGTTTTAAGCACTTGACCAAGCCTATTTCTATAGAAAAGGACAGGAATCTATTGACTTCGAGTCTGTCTCCTACTACAAAGTTGGAACTGAACACAGGATGGCAATAGTGAGGGAGGTGGTGCATCAGCATTTTGCTCCTCCTCAGCAGTAGCTTGATCCTCTGGATCCTCATATATGGAAGTTGGTCTACCAACAACATGAATTCTCCTCTTCCTCTCTCTCTTCTTGCCTGTCTTCTTTGCCATTGACTTGGGTTGGCTTTCGCTTGAACCTCCTGGGTTCTCACTAGTGGGAACAATGCCTCTCTTGGCAGCAGTGGACTGAGAAACTTTCCTTGTAACACCTCTCTCTTTCTGAGTATTTGCATACTCTTTCTGGACAACAGCTTTCTTCTTACATGTTACTTCCTCTGGCTGAAAGTATCAGTCTTCCTCATTTGAGTTTCTCTTCTTTCTGGCCCTTGTAGCAGACTTTGGCAACCCATGAGAGCTAGGGGTGCCTGGATCCTCAAAACTGGCTTCAGGACTAGTCCCTGCATCTAGATCCACATTGACCTCTTGAGACCTGTTCTGACTGTCCTCTGACCTGACATGCTGACCACTGACCCTGTGAATTAAACTGGGTAGAGTAGAGTAGATGTGTTATCACAAAATATAGCAATTAAAAAAAATTGAGTTCACAGATCAGTTCTAGGTTTTCACAGTATGCATTTCGGAATAACCGAGTTAAAATTTTCGGAAGTACCGAGCCAACAACAGAAACTAGGTCACACATTTTTGGTGAAACCGATGTGTGACTCGGTCTCTTTAAAGTGCACATGGTCCTACTGAAAACATCTATTTCGGTCTTACCGATCAGCAAAAATTGGTTGCACCGAGTTGAGCTGAGTGCAATGGCCGAAGCCATATCGGTGACACCAAACCAGACCAAATCGGTCCGTCCGAGGTGAATACTGTGGAACCCTAAACCTAATTTTTTTTACTCAAAGCTAACTCTACATATTCATTTTGTGGACAGGAGTGTGCAATCAGTTGATAGAACATGGCGCAAATCTTTTGTGCATAGAATCGGAATGGGAAGCACAAAAGAGATCGGATCTTACCCTAACTTGGTTGAGATCCTCTACGATGACAACGACAGGGAGGATTGTCGTCCATGGCAGTGGAATCCTACGGCGAGGGTGCACGGGAGTCAACAAAGATGATCCAGAGACCAGGGCGACGACAGCAATGGGGTGCGGGAGCGAACGGTTTGAAGGATTTTTCAATGTACAGTACGTGCGATATATATACCCATTGGCTATTGGTACAACCGAGCGAAGCAAATCGATGGCACCGAAGTGTGCAACTATCATGGACACAGCAACTCAGTGATGCCGAAATGTTCGCATCGGTCTTACCGAGATAGAAAACATATCAACCTAAAATGCAATTGGTTTGACCGAAATGGAGTGGATTGGTCTGACCGAAAAGTATTTAGGAGGTTTTGGAGTTCAGCCCTAATCACATTGGTGACTCTGAGTGCTCCTCACCCGGAGGGTCTGAAAAGAAGCTTGTTTAAATTTTGTGATATAGCAAGAAAGAATTTGAGACAAGTTGAGATAGATACCTAGAGAAGGTTCTTTGGCATTCTTGTCCATCCAATTGGCCAAATGATCCAAATCAACCGAACAACAATTGGATGTCCTCGAATGAGAAAATATGCATTGCAACATGCTCACACAATAATATAGCAAATGAAATATGTCAAACATGCACAACCAATTCTAGCATCTATCAAACAATGGGCGATGAAAAAGTCATCTATATATGAGTATATTGACTTAGGAGCCAAATGAGAACATTTGATCATAGGTCATACTCATCGTTTAAGCACAAGTGGGGTTACCACTTTTACATAGAGAAATAATGTGTTCACATCATTAGAGTTGCTTTAGATCAAGTCTTAGAGCAAAGCTCCCCCTAGATGTGATATCCCCCCAAAGAGGGATGAACTAACCTTTGGTTTTGTCGATGAAGACTTCATGTAGATGTCGTAGATGTGGATGCTCAATGTTGATGTAGATCATCAAGAACTTGGAGCTATCCTTTGGATTTGTAGCACTTTGAATACCTGCATGGGTTAGTCCCACAAGGAACAACAAGGATATCCATAGACATAGAGTGAAATTCACAATAGATGATGTCCATGAATGCATTGAATACCTTGTCCCTTGACTTACCAACAAGAGGGTTTGTGACTCCATGAACTAGTGCATGATGTGAAGTTGATTTCACAAGTTCTTGCCATGAATGAATATGAGTGAAGTTGTTGGCGGAGTCACCCTCAAGAACTCTCTAGTTCTTCTTCTTTGGGACCCACACCAACTTGACGGGAATCCTTGGAGTTGTAGTTGAACTTGAAGAGGTAGAACTTGACGTAGTCTTGGGAACCCACTTGACCAAAGCTTGAGGTGGTTCTTCAGATGAGTCAATCTCTTCTTGAAGCTTGTCCTTGCCTTTTAGCTTGTGGTCTTGTGGTGGAAGATCATCTTGTGCTTGTGTCCCCTTGAAAGAAGTACATCATACTTCTCTTATTGAGGAACAAACTTCGTCTTGGGGTATTGATCTTCTTCCCACTCAACTCTATTGGCGTTGAACTTTCATTCAAAAACAACACCTTGGTTCTTCCAGTGTCTTCCTTGCTTGCATACAATTTCCTCAAATTGCTTACTTCCAGCAAGGTTCTTGTAGACACCCTTTTCTACAATTCCTTTCAATAGATTGTTTTCTTGCTCAGGTGTAACTTGGCTAAGAGAATCGTTAGTGGAATCAATAGAACTACTAGAAGTAACAACATTGGATTTAACATTGTTATTGTTACTACTAGAGGTAGAACCTTTCTCACTCTTGTTACTAGTTTGCTTAGGTTTAACTTGTGGTATAAAAGTAGACAGGAGTAAACGTTTGGCAATGTAGGAAGAACTCTTCTTTTGAAGATCGCCATTGATAGATTTTAGAAGCTCATGCTCATGCTCTAAATTTAGCTTCTCGAAGCGTAGCTTCTCGTGAGTTCTTAGGAGCTCTCTATGATCTTCTTGAGTAGTTTCATGAGTTAACTTAAGAGTGCTTAGTGCTTTAGTTAAGCGCTCAATCTCCTTCATAGCATTGTCATTCATTTCACCTTGGCTATCATGATTACTAGCAAGTTCATTATAGCTAACATCACTAGTTTTATCATTGAGCAAGTCATCATCACCAAGTAAATCATCCTCGTCACTATTGAAGTCAAGGTACTTGGGTTGTGATACCTTGGGGCCTTTTGCCATGAAGCATCTTCCAATTCCTTCATTTGGTGAACCAAATAGGTCATAGGAGTTGGAGGATATGAGAGCAAGTCTGACAACACCTTCATCTTGACTATAGTCGGAGTTGGAGTGGTAGCTTCTCTCGAATTGGTTGTCGGAGTCGGAGCCAGAAATCCATTCACCAACATGAGCTTGATGTCTTCTTCTAGAGTAGTTCTTGGATTACTTGTCCTTCCTTTCTGAATCCTTGCTTCTCTGAGAAGGTCTTCATTCATAACGATCATCTCTACTCCTTTTCTCTCTATGAGGTGATTCGTCTCTTCTACTTTTCTTTCACGGTGATTCATCTCTTTTCTTGTGAGCTGCCGTACACTCATTGCAGTAGTGTCTGGGTCTTCCACAATTGTAGCAATTTCGGTCACAACTTGATGATCTTTGCTCGTAATGTCTTGAGTTGGAGCTTCTATCTTTGCTTCTATTCTTGTAGAATTTGCTGAAGTTCTTGACCATTAGGCTTATCTCTTCATTGGATACTAGCTTGTCACTCGATGTTGTGGGAGCATCGCTTGAGGCTTTGTAAGCATGACTTGACTTGTTGTGGAGCTCCACTTTGTCCTTGAGTGACATCTCGTGAGCAACAATCCTTCCAATGACTTCCGTGGGCTTGAGGTCTTTGTAATTTGGCATCATTTGGATCAATGTGCACACGGTATCATACTTCCCATTCAAGGCTCTAAGGATCTTCTTGATGATGAATTTGTCGGTCATCTCTTCACTTCCTAAGCTGGCGATCTCATTTGTGATCAGAGTGAGCCTAGAGTACATATCCTCGACTCCTTCACCATCCTTCATCTTGAACTTGTCAAGTTGACTTTGACGCACATCCAACTTGGATTCCTTGATGGACTCGGTACCTTCGTGCATATCAACCAAAGTATCCCAAATTTCCTTTGCATTCTCGAGACGGCTAATCTTGTTGAACTCCTCAGGGCACAAACCATTGAAGAGAATGTCACATGCTTGAGCATTATATTGCAACATCTTCAACTCTTTCGCTGTTGCTTCATGATCCGGTTCTTTTCCATCCTCAAAGAATTCGCCTTGCAAGCCAACATGAACAACAACCCAAATGGCGGGATTTTGACCAAGAATATGCAAAGTTTGTACCATCAAAATATGGGCCTCTACGGTGATAGTTTCCCTCACTGGACGCCATACTCTCCTAGGTTGTGAAACCAATGCAATGGAGACCAAAGCTCTGATACCACTTGTAGGATCGAAAGTATGTCTAGAGGGGGGTGATTAGACTACTTGACCAAATAAAAACTTATCCTTTTCCCAATTTTAGTTGTAGGCAAGTTTTAGCAATTCTACCAGGTCAAGCAACACCCTACACATGCAAGTCTAAGAGTTGTGAAGCGGAAAGTAAAGACTTTGCATATGAACGTAAAGGAGGGATCTGAGAAGTCAAACGCAATGAAGACACGGTGATTTTTGGCGTGGTTCTGATAGGTGGTGCTATCGTACATCCACATTGATGGAGGCTTCAACCGACGGACGGTAACGGTTGCGCGAGTCCACGGAGGGCTCCACCCACGAAGGGTCCATGAAGAAGCAACCTTGTCTATGCCATCATGGCTTACGTCCATGAAGGACTAGCCTCACTCGGGTAGATCTTCACGAAGTAGGCGATCTCCTTGCCCTTACAAACTCCTTGGTTCAACTGCACATGATCTTGGAGGCTCCCAAGTGACACCTAACCAATCTAGGAGACACCACTCTCCAAAAGGTAATAGACGGTGTTGTTGATGATGAACTCCTTGCTCTTGTGCTTCAAAAGATAGTTGTCAGGACCCCGATCCTAAGTCACACCGATCTAGCATGTAACACATCATATCACTTTGCGGCCTCATGCACGGTAACCCACGGCTGCCACCTTTACCTTGGCCAGGACCATTTGTGTGTTTTGGCTCACGTATATAATTATGTCGCTAGCATCCATATGACAAAGAACCCGGGTTGACATGACTAGTCGTAAACCAAGGTGGCACAAACATACAGGGACTTACATAGGTAACCCAACAATGCACGTGTCGGTCATCAGCGTATGAACCCAAGTCGTAGCATGCTACAAGGACTTAAAGGAACAATGCGTGACATTTCCCCATAGGGACAGACACAGGAGCAAAGAAGGATACATGTCGGTCAATCCATGTGTTCCGGAGCAGTAGCAAGCTGCCAGGGCTCAGTGGAAGCACTAGGAGGCATTTCCCTGTAAGGAAGGCTACCAAAGGTAAACAACTAGGTGTCGAATCCCACACATACCAATGCTTTCCAAACATACACACAATATGCATGATATGTGTAGATACTACATGGCATCACAACATAACTCTATGACTCAAAGTATAGATAAGGCTCAAAAGAGCCATACATAGCATGATATTACAAACAAGGGTCACATGACCCATCATACAAAGCATACAAGCAACAGAGGCATAAACATGTCTGAGTACAGAAAACTACAAAAGAAAAAGGCTGACAAGCCAGACTATCTGCAAGACCCTCCATAGGAACCAGACCTCTGTCTGGGATTCCCAAGCTACTCGTCAAAGCCCACATGGAACTACTAGAGAGACTGAAGTCTCCTCTGCAAAAACATAAATTAAGAAACCGTGAGTACAAAGGTACTCAGCAAGACTTACATCAGAACTATCTACTTTTGCATCAGTATCAACAATGGGGTTGTGGAGTTTAACCGCAGTAAGCCAGCTTTGATGCAGTGGCTATCCTGTACTATGACAACCAGTAATTTCTTTGGGGTGAGAGAGCGCACACGAGTCCACATAGTTACCACATCAATACACAACTATGGATCCTCTCCCGTCTCCCTACGAGAAGGCCATCCATAGCACTCACACTTCTCTTGCGCATTTTAGAGTATCCACTTCAAGTTGTCTATGAACCATATAAGTCTCCAATTAGTCCATATCCGTGGATGCAGCTATTCGAATAGATCATTTATAACCCTGCAGGGGTGTACTTCTTCACACACGCTCTCACCACTTACCACCATATACACGTCATGTATCTCGGCAACCTTCAAGCAGATGCCTGGCGAGGGTGTCGGCCACAACCTGACTAACCACGCAAGACTCTAGGCCAGGTTTATCGCCTATCTAAGGCTGAACCCGCAAAGGAAGTCCGGCCGAAGTTTCCGTCACGGCCCCAAACGATGTGACCAGGGTTCCCAAGCCCACCATCCGGGTGCCACTTGGTACACCGTGTCACTGTGCCAAGTCTGGCCCAAGCCCACCCTGCCGGGTGCCACTTGGTAGACCAATAGCATGACCTACAAACACCAGAAACTAGTTGCAACTCCTGGACAGAGATCAAGGCGATTAATAAGTCGAGAGAGCTTGGAGTACCCGGAGCCCAATGTGTGGTAGTAACTGTTCTTCGATAAATACATAGAACTTGCTTCTTAAGGACGGTCCCAATGAGACAACCCACCATGTACTCCTACATGGCCTCTCATCGCTACCTTTACCAAATCGTGTTCACACACTTAGCTCTCACACAGTAGGACATGAACACAACGTTTCCAATTCATCGCCCAGATGGATTAGACCCGACACGACTCTAAGCATAGCATGCAAGCATGGATGAGTAGTCACATCATGGCTCAAGCAATTCCTACTCATGCTAGTGGGTTTTACTATTTACTATTGCAAAGACAGGTCATGCAAAGGAATGGGTTCAACTACCGCAACATGTAACAATTGAATAGTTGTTGTCCTAATGCAGTAAAAGAGAGTAGGGGCGAGAGAGTGGGATTGTATCAGAGTGATCAAGGGGGGTTTGCTTGCCTGGCACTTCTGAAGATAGTACAACTCTTCATCGGTCTCAACGATCACTATGTCGGAATCGTCTTCTACCGTGAAGGAAGAAACACCGACAAACCAAGGGACACCATTCAATTCAATGCACAATCAAATGAATAATATGACATGTTAAGGTACTAAATTGACCTAATGCAATGGTTAGTCATATTAATTGAAGTGGAATTCAAATATATATCAAATTTCAACTCCAAAACTAATTATCAAAATTGTCCTAATCATGAATTTCCCTAGTTGGTGATGTTAACTTGTTCAAACATGCATGAACATGGCATAAACAGATTCTTCATATTTTTTTGATAATTTTTCATATATAATTTATTTTCATTGGAGTTATAGTTTAATTTCTATGATTTTTAGAAGTTTGAAACATTTTCTGGAATTTCCAAATCAATTTTGAATTAGAAATAATCCAGAAAATGATTACCACGCCAGCATTGCCTCACTGTGATGTCAGCAGGTCAACTGAGGTGTCCAGGTCAAACCAGACCAGTGGGACCCACTGGTCAGTGGCTCAGCTAATTAATCCTAACTGGAACTGTCAGCAGGGTTGGTCCCACATGTTAGTATGTCAGTGGGTTAATTAAGTTTATTTAAAAACTTAACCAAAAGTTAGCTGGTCCCTGGGCCCACCTGCCAGTGACCAAGGGGTGAGGTTAAGTTAGTGCTAATCGGTGGTTAGCCAGAGTTATGTCGCCGACGACGAGCCGAGACGGCGGAGGTACCCGGAAAACCTGCTCTGGCAACCAAATGGACAGCGGAGAGGCTCAGTGTGAAGCTGGTGCTCACGCGCATCGTTTGGAGAAAATGACAGCACTGGGGGTGTGTTGTGCTCGTCGGAATCGAGGTCGCGGCGGCGGCCGGAGTTCGGTGAGCACGGGATCGGCGTTGCGGTGCACTATAGGACATGATGGTGGGTGCGTTAGCTTCCTAGGAGATCCAGGAACTGATTGAGGGGCTCGGGCATGAGCTGTGCTAGCTGTAGCCATGGCAGCATTATGGCCAGTGGCATGGAGCTCTCGGCTCCAGTGGCTAGGCTGGCTAGAGGAAGGGATTGACCACGGGGAGAGAGGGAAAACGCTCAGGAGCTCACAGTGGGGTTGTAGGGATGCTTAGATGGCTTGGGGAAGCTTCTGCAATGGCGAATCGACGATGAGAGGCCTCGGGCACCGACGGCAAAGACGAGCTCGATGTTGTCGGTGTGGTGCTCCTCTGCTTGTTGTCTTGCTCGTAGAAGTTGTGGGAGACGCGTTGGAGCTATTGGACACGACGAGACGACGAGGGGACGGCGGTGGATGCGGTGGTCACGATGGCACGGCCATGACAGCTTCGGCCATGAGGGGGAGAGCGTGGTAGCGAGAGGGAGAGTGATCGAGGGGTCAGTGGGATCCAGACTACAGTGAGGAGGTGATCCTCAGCATCACGCTGGCCAAGGAGGGGCCAGGCAGGCAGCTGCCGGTGAGGTGTGTGTGCAGGCGCTGTGGCCAGCTTCTCCTCTGCCTTCTGGTAGGAGGAAGAAGATGCCCTTGCCCCTGGTGAGCTGGGCCATGCACAGTGCGGGCTGCACAGGTAAATTGCTTTCTCTTTTCTTTATTGCTGTTTTGTTTTAATTTATTTCTTCAATCTATTTTGGCTTAATAAAATATAAAGCCATTCTATAAAATTCTGAAAATTCATATGTGGACTAGGTGGAGTTTTCCAAAGGCACATAATAAGTTTCAGAATTATTAGACATATATTTAATATATAATAAATATAAATCCAACTCAAATATTTATTGGATTAATTCTAGGGCCCCAAATAAATATTTCTGAGATTCCAAAAATATTGGTTTGAATTTTAACTCTTGCTAGTATTTTCAGAGATTAACATGAACATTTTCTTGGACTCACTTGAAACATTTTGAATTTTTGATAAATTTTAGAAATGATTTCTGAGGCTTTCAGCGTTCCTCAATTCAACTTTCTAAAATCCAAAATGATGACATGATGATGCTCACTAATGCAATTATTTACAGGCAATTATTCTAGGGTTGTGAAAACTCACCCCCACTAAAAAAGAATCTCGTCTCGAGATTCAGGCGTAGGGTAAGAGGAAGGGGGGACAATAAACTATCACAATCTTCATGATCCAATTACCCTTCTCAAAGATGTTGATTCATTGCATCATGTTGATCTTGACATCTTTGGTTTCAAGATCTTCACCCAACACGATGACGAAGAAAGAAACTCTACCAGAATTGATCTTCTCGAAGATCGAGCAACTCAGGATCAACTCGTGGATTGAGATGTAGAAACATCTCTTGAGCTGAGACACAAAACACACATCGAAAACAAGGGAAGGAAATAGATGACGAGGGTTTGATGACCCACAAGTGTAGGGGATCAATCGTAGTCCTTTCGATAAGTAAGAGTGTCGAACCCAACGAGGAGCAGAAGGAAATGACAAGCGGTTTTCAGCAAGGTATTTTCTGCAAGCACTGAAATTATCGGTAACGAGTAGTTTGATAGCAAGATAATTTGTAACAAGTGACAAGTATCAATAGTAACAAAGAGTGTAGCAAGGTGGCCCAATCCTTTTTGTAGCAAAGGACAAGCCGGAACGATCACTTATAATAAGCAAAGCGTTCTCGAGGACACATGGGAATTTCATCTAGTCACTTTCATCATGTTTGTTTGATTCGCGTTCGCTACTTTGATAATTTGATATGTGGGTGGACCAGTGCTTGGGTGCTGTTCTTACTTGAACAAGCCTCCCATTTATGATTAACCCCTCTCGCAAGCATCCGCAACTACGAAAGAAGAATTAAGATAAATCTAACCATAGCATTAAACATATGGATCCAAATCAGCCCCTTACGGAATAGCGCATAAACTAGCAACCCATCATCTAATTATTACTCCACAATGCATTCCCTTAGGCCCAAAGATGGTGAAGTGTCATGTAGTCGACGTTCACATGACACCACTAAGAGAATCAACAACATACATATCATCAAAATATCGAACGAATACCAAATTCACATGATTACTTACGACAAGACTTCTCCCATGTCCTCAAGAACAAAAGTAACTACTCACAAACCATATTCATGTTCAAGATCAGATGGATGTTGAATAGCATATTCGATCTGAACATATAATCTTCCACCAAATAAACCAACTAGCATCAACTACAAGACGTAATCAACACTACTAGCAACCCACAGGTACCAATCTGAGTTTTTGAGACAAAGATTGGATACAAGAGATGAACTAGGGTTTGAGATGAGATGGTGCTGGTGAAGATGTTGATGAAGATTGGTCCTCCCACGATGAGAGGATCGTTGGTGATGACGATGGCTCCGATTTCCCCCTCCCAGAGGGAAGTATCCCCGGCGGAATCGCTCCGCCGGAGAGCAAAAGTGCTCCTGCCCAAGTTCCGCCTCGAGACGGCGGCGCCCCATCCCAAAAGTCTTCTCCTTATTTTTTCTAGGGCAAATGGGCTTATATACCAGAAAATGGGCACCGAAGCCTGGCCAGGGCCCCACGAGCCACCAGGGCGTGCCTGGGGGGGTGGCGCGCCCTGGTGCCTCATGGGCACCTGGGTGGCCCCCTCTGGTACTTCTTTGCTCCAGCATTTTTTATTTATTCCAAAATAAATTTCCGTGAAATTTTAGCTCAGTTGGAGATGTGCAGAATAGGTATCTCTGACATAGCTTTTTCAGGTCCAGAATTCTAGCTGCCGGCAATCTCCCTCTTTGTGTAAATCTTGCATATTAAGAGAGAAAAGGCATTAGAATTGCTCCACAAAGTGTTATATTGATTAAAAGCACTATAAATAACAGTAGTAAAACATGATGCAAAATGGACGTATCAACTCCCCTAAGCTTAGACCTCGCTTGTCCTCAAGCGAAAGCCGATATCGATAATCATGTCCACATGTTTAGAGAGAGAGGTGTCGATAAAAACAAAATAGGGACATAGTAGCATCATGATCATTATTATAACAGCAATATTCATTATCATAAAACTTCTCATGAGCAAGTAATTACAATTCATCACAATAACGAAGTATAAGACAAACTTTCTTGAAAACTAACAAACTATGTTCTTAGTCAACAATGCAATTGAAACATAAAAGTAAAGAAGCAAAAACTCAAACTACTCTTTATTATATAACTCTCAACTCAATTACATAGATAGATAGATCACGAAACTAGCACTCGAAAATAGATCATACTAAACTTTTATTCAACTAAATCACGAAATAACTAAGGGTCGAACTAAAAATAGGTAAACATAATAATAGTGATGGTGATACGATACCGGGGCACCTCCCCCAAGCTTGGCACAAGCCAAGGGGAGTGCCCATACCCATGTACTCAAGTTTCCTTCTTCGGTGATGATGGTGATGGTCTTGTCCTTCAGTTTCTGTGTCAGAACATAGTTTTCTTCCTTCAACTTGCTAATTTCTTGCTCAAGCTCCACTATCTTCTCACACAATACATTCTTGTTTTCCTGTAGAAGACGGAAAGGGATAAATTGGATCTTAGATTTGTTTACTATGTTCGGGAGGCTTGACTTCTTGAACTCCACATGCATATCTCCCGTTTGAGGTAGAGGGGCATCTTCTTCATGCGAGCTTGCGTCTTCCGTTCCCTTCATGTTGGCATCTCGCTCCTCCTCCGCGGACCATCCATAGGGGTCTATATCCCCATAGACCCTTGGATTCGAAACGTAGTGTGATACGAAGCTCTCTCCATCTGAGTCTTGAGACGACATACTTTCGGATCTGTCAGAAAAAAGCACGAAACAAGACAGGGAAGAATCTTGCGATACGGTGGTCAAAACGTCCGGGAGTATATATAAAGAATTTTTATCTTGCAAAACAAGTATTCCAGAAGAAAACGGAGTCGGGAAGGCTCACGAGGGGCCCACGAGCCACCAGGGCGTGCCTGGGGGGGTGGCGGACCCTGTTGCCTCGTGTGCACCTCGTGGGTCCCCTCGGCTATTTCTTATTTTTGTATTTTTTCTAATATTCCAAAACTGACAGAAAGTATTTTTATGGAATTTTTGGAGTCGGCTTACTTACCATATCACGTACCTCTTCCTTTTCAGGGTTCTGGAGTGTTCTGGAAGGTCTCTCTTATGTATTCCTCCGGTGTCATTGTTTCAATAATATTAGTTTCAACATTAATGGGAGTACCTGAAATATAGTGCTTAATTCTTTGCCCATTCACCACTCTCGGGTTGGTGCCTTCGGAATTGTTTATTTTGATGGCTCCGGAGCGATAAACTTCTTCGATGATATACGGCCCTTCCCATTTAGAGAGAAGTTTTCTTGCAAAGAATCTGAAACGAGAGTTGTACAATAGAACTTGCTCATCCACTTTAAACTATCGTTTTTGAATTCTTTTATCATGCCATCTTTTAACTTTTTCTTTAAACAATTTGGCATTTTCATAAGCTTGGGTTCTCCATTCATCTAGTGAGCTAATATCAAATAATCTCTTTTCACCGGCAAGTTTAAAATCATAATTGAGTTCTTTAATTGCCCAATATGCTTTATGTTCTAACTCAAGAGGTAAATGACATGATTTTCCATAAACCATTTTATAAGGAGACATACCCATAGGATTTTTATAAGCAGTTCTATAAGCCCATAATGCATCGTCAAGTTTCTTAGACCAATTCTTTCTAGATCTATTGATGGTTTTTTGCAAAATTAACTTTATTTCTCTATTGCTCAATTCAACTTGGCCACTAGATTGAGGGTGATAGGGAGATGCAATTCTATGGTTGACATCATATTTAGCAAGCAGTTTACGGAATGCACCATGAATAAAATGTGAACCACCATCAGTCATTAAATATCTAGGGACTCCGAACCTCGGGAAAATAACTTCTTTAAGCATTTTAATAGAAGTGTTATGATCAGCACTACTAGTTGGAATAGCTTCTACCCACTTAGTAAGGTAATCAACAGCAACTAAACTATGAGTATACCCATTGGATTTAGGAAAAGGTCCCATATAATCAAATCCCCAAACATCAAATGGTTCAATAGCAAGTGAATAATTCATAGGCATTTCCTGGCGTCTACCAACATTACCAATTCTTTGACATTCATCACAAGATAAGACAAACTTACAAGCATCCTTGAAAAGAGTAGGCCAATAAAAACCAGATTGTAATACCTTGTGTGCAGTTCTGTCTCCCGCATGGTGTCCTCCATAGGCCTCGGAGTGACACTTACGTAGAATTTGTTCCTGTTCATGCTCCGGTATACAACTTCTAATAATACCATCTACTTCTTCTTTATAAAGATGTGGGTCATCCCAGAAGTAATGTCTTAAATCAAAGAAGAACTTTTCCTTTTGTTGGTATGTGAAACTAGGTGGTATAAATTTAGCAACAATATAATTAGCATAGTCTGCATACCAAGGAGTATTACGAGAAGCATTTATGACAGCTAATTGTTCATCAGGAAAATCATCATTAATAGGAAGTGGGTCATCAAGAACATTTTCCATTCTAGACAAATTATCTGCTACGGGATTCTCAGCTCCCTTTCTATCAATAATATGCAAGTCAAATTCTTGTAGCAATAGAACCCACCTAATGAGTCTAGGTTTAGCATCTTCTTTTCCATAAGATATTTAATAGCAGCATGATCAGTGTGAACAGTTACTTTAGAATCAACTATGTAACATCTGAATTTATCACATGCAAACACAACTGCTAGAAATTTTTTCTCAGTAGTAGCATAATTTCTTTGGGCACTGTCTAGAGTTTTACTAGCATAATGGATAACATTTAATTTCTTATCAACTCTCTATCCTAGAACAGCACCAACAGCATAATCACTAGCATCACACATAATTTCAAAAGGCAAGTTCCAATCAGGTGGTTGAACAATAGGTGCAGTGGTTAAGGCTTTCTTAAGTGTTTCAAAGGCTTCTACACAATCATCATCAAAAACAAATGGAACATCTTTTTGCAAGAGATTGGTAAAAGGCCTAGAAATTTTAGAGAAGTCTTTAATAAACCTCCTATAGAAACCAGCATGACCAAGGAAAGTTCTTATACCTTTAATATCTTTATGACATGGCATTTTCTCAATTGCATCAACTTTAGCCTTATCTACTTCAATACCTCTTTCAGAAATTTTATGCCCCAAGAAAATACCTTCATTCACCATAAAGTGGCACTTCTCCCAATTCAAGACAAGATTAGTTTGCTCACATCTCTGCAGAACTCGATCAAGGTTGCTTAAGCAATCATCAAAAGAAGTTCTGTAAACGAAAAAATCATCCATGAAAACCTCAACAATCTTTTCACAAAAGTCAGAGAATATAGCAGTCATACATCTTTGAAAGGTAGCAGGTGCATTACATAAACCAAAAGGCATACGACGATAAGCATAAGTTCCAAAAGGACAAGTAAAGGTGGTTTTCTCTTGGTCGGCTTGTGATACAGGTATTTGAGAGAAACCAGAATATCCATCAAGAAAGCAAAAGTGTGTATGCTTGGACAATCTTTCTAACATTTGATCACTAAAAGGTAAGGGGAATGATCTTTTCTAGTGGCTTTGTTTAATTTTCTAAAATCAATTACCATCCTATAACCAGTTACAATTCTTTGTGGATGTGACACCCTGGTTTTTGGCAACTTTTTCTTTTCGAAATCTTTCTGGCTTTATTTGCAATTTGGATGGATTTTAAACCTTTTCAGTTGACTTTGGACTTATGAATTCCTCTCAGTGATCCAGAGCCCTCAGCATCTTGCCACTCACCATCTGAATCAATTTCCAATTCTTTATCTTTCCCAAATATTCATTTTCCTCCTTTGGGAAAATCTGTCATCACTATGGGTTACAAAGCAACCTATAATTCTGGTGATCGGAAATATCCCAAATTAATCCCAGACCTTCTTGTCATCATCTACTCCCACAATCTCCAAAAACATTTCATGGTCTAGTACAAAGTTTATTCCAGAAAACTCCATTTGCTCTCTGGACAGTACTGGTCATTTGTGAAGGAGCTCATATTTTCCCTACTCAATTAATTCCAAGAAAATTCTCTGAGATATTAGGGAATCTATCTTTCCACAATATCAAAAAATATCATCTTGTCCAGTACAAATTTTCATCACCAATATTCTGCCAAGTTTCTGTTCAGTTGGAACCTCTGTGAAGGAAGTACCAACTAGAGGTTTCCAATTGAGCTGAAATTTTTATGGCATCTTCTCCTAACCAAATAACCCTGCCACACTAATTTTCAACCCTAGGAGATCAACCAGTTGAGTGCATCAAGCTCATCTCTGTTTCTGGTTCAGTACATCACTTGTACATGAACTATATTCAAATCTTGATCATAGTCATTCCAAAGCAGAACACCCAAGACATCTCCTTTGGCTCCATACCCAGCTCATGTCTTCTCTAGATCCCTCTCAATTTCACTGTCAGAGACTGTAGCTGAAGCTACACTTCGGTTCAGAGTGAACCTAGCCAAACCAAGCATGCAGAGGCACTAGATGATCAAAGGAGAAGGGCCTAGACACGGTGAGCTGAACTTGGACGGCCTCGAGACATCACCTCCCGTGGTGAGCACGGTACTGGCATGCCAGTACGCGTGCTCTGCACCTCGCCTGCTATGGCCGAGGTCATTCCAGCGACCTCTCGCTGCCATTTCGTGTCTTGAGGTGCCGACATCGTCACTGCCGTCCACGTAACCCTCTCCCGATCCTTCCCCTCGCCGGAATCGAGCTCGCCGGCCGCCACGCGCCCGGGCACTGTGCCGCCCGTGGCTGCACTGTGGCGTGCGCAGCGTCGTCTTCCTCCACTAGCCTCCACTGCCCGCCATTACTCCCCCTGCTAGCTCCCGTCACTTCTCCCCGCGTCGCGATGGCCAGCTCGCCGTCCTTGCGCCGGCGACGTGTCCCGG
The DNA here is from genome assembly GCA_039707655.1 of Elymus sibiricus. Taxonomy (NCBI): domain Eukaryota; kingdom Viridiplantae; phylum Streptophyta; class Magnoliopsida; order Poales; family Poaceae; genus Elymus; species Elymus sibiricus. Next base: position 199,661,665 of record CM077674.1, on the reverse strand, counting down.
TTCCTGCCATTTCCAGAGAGATCCCCCGAGCTCGCCTCCTGCTATAAATACGCCTCCCCGGCCTCTCCCGAGCTTCTCAACCCACTCCTCCTCCTCCCAATCGTCCTCCCGAGCAGCGAGCCACGACCGAGAGGCCCTCTGGCCTCGAATCTCGCTGGAGATCCGCCGCCACCCGAGCTCTGCCCTCCCGCCGATTCACTCCTCCCCGAGCTCCACTGACTCCTCCATCGAGCTCAGCTCATCCTCCTGATCACGCCCAAGCCCTTGCCCGGTCGAATCGCTGCCAGAGTCGCCGTCTCCGACGACCCCTGAGAGCTGCCGCCGCCAGAGAAGAAGGGGACGACGCCGTCCGGCCACCGTTCGCCAAGCCACTGGTACGTGCTGGTTCGTCTCTGAGCGCTCGTTCCATTCCGCTACTCACCGGACCCCGCCGCCCTCCGTATCGCCGGCGAGCGTCGCCGGAGCTCCGCTCCCTCTTTGTTCCCTCCTCCCCTTTTAAATCTGACGGCTGGGGCCCGCCTGTCAGCGACACGCCGAAGCGGTAAGTGGAGGCGCCCCTCCACTTTACGCTTTCGACGTGGCCCCCTGAGAAAATTTCTATTTTCTATTTAAATTCCAGATTTTGACCAGAACTTTGACCGTTCATAACTTTTAAACCATAAGTCCAAATCAACTAATTCTTTTTGCATCTGGTTTGACTTGAGCTCCTCTATTTTCTGGTCAAATTTGGTATTTTCCCCTTGTTCACAGAATTTCTGGTGCTCAAAATAGTAGCATGTGACATTTTCTATTGCACTTTAAAAATATTTACAGAGGGGAATACTTTTGGATTTGAAGCCCAGGAGTTTGTGGACAACCCAACAGAGCAAGGCAAGCCATGTCATCCATTGCATGAAGCATTTCAATAGTGTTGGTTATTTAATTGAATTTCATGCATTATTGTTATATATGATAATCCATAGTAATTTATTTAAGTGCATAGCTACTGCCATGATAATTTACTTGCAATTAAATATCCATACTGGTTAAATGCTTGGCTACACTAAACTTAGTTGGTTGATCAAGAGCCACCTACCCGGACTTTTCCGTGCAGCCACATTTGCCGGTATGGGACGGCCTTGACTTGGTCTGGCTTTGTGCTCTTTTATCGGTACCACCAAACTAGGGAGGGTTATGCATGCGTGCTGCCCTGATCAGGTAGACGACGATAATCTTGTGAGCCCAGTTGAATTGTTTTGCCGGCGTCCCCGTTTGGGACAGTTAGTGGCCACGACGGTGGCAGGTGTCACGGGGTGACACAGGGGCCACCCAGGACATGACCCTGGGAGGGTATGATTGTCGGTGGTACGATAGAGGGGTCACGGGTCAGGCAGGTTTCGTTGGAGCACCCCCGGTCCACCCGAATGGGATCACGAGGCCAGGTACTCCATGGTGTGGGTAAAGTGCGCAACCTCTGCAGAGTGTTAAAACCTATTCGAATAGCCGCGTCCACGGTATTGGACAGTCCGTTTAGGCCTCTCTAGGATGATCAACCGTAATAATGATAATAATGATGGAAGAACTTGTCTTGTGATCGGAAGTGCTCTGTGGATTGTGAGCATTCTGAGGGTTGTGGGACAACCCAGATGAGAGTAAGTTGGTACTGGGTACCAGTAAGTGAGCAACCTAATCACTTAAGTTGTTAATTGCCATGCTATTGTTTGCTGCATTGTTTTGGTTGCCATGAGCTTGCGAGTACATTCCAAGTACTCACCTGGCGTATCATGCCAGATGCAGGAGAAGCCGAGGACGGATCACTCTGTGCGTTCGGTTTATTCGGTTTACATGGTTTGGTTTATACGGTTTTTCGGTTTGTACGGTATCAATACTTCGGTAAATACGGTATGAGATTTATATACGGTTCGGTTTCGGTATATACCAAATTATTTCGGTATGGTTTCGGTATATACCGTATAAACCAAAGTTGACGCGAATTTGAAAATGGCATATAACAATTTACAAATTTATGACTCAAAACACATATCTTTTTATACGAGAAGTATATAACTATATGAACTATATATGCATGCATAAATTTGATGGTTATGGACGTGCTTAGCATTCTTGTGAAGAGAAATATGACTTCATATAGTAATATACTCTGTTTTGGACCTCGTTGTCGAGAGGAAAGCAGATGCACTTAACAGGAAATCTGGCTTCTGCACACAAAAATGACTACATGTATGGTTGTTTCCCCAAGATATATAAATATATTTTGTACTTCGGTTTATTCGGTTAACCATTCGGTTTTTCGGTATATACCATGAAAACCAAACTTCAAAACGGTATGAAAAGTTCATACCATACCGAAACCATAAAACCATAAAAACCATAAAATTGGTTCGGTTCGGTTTATTTTCGGTATGGTTTTTCGGTTCGGTTTTAAAATGCACAGGGTGAAGGACAGAGGTCCCGAAGGTTCGTGCTACGCTAACTAGGCCGTGTCTACAGCAGTGTCCCTGTGGATGGAGTTTTCCGCGCTATGTTCCGCTACGCCGTAGTCTACCCAGTAGTATCGAGGCCCTGCTATGTTCCATAAATAATGTAGATATTGTTCTCAGCACGTGCAGTGCTTTTGGCCTCGCTAGCATGTAAATTATGAGCTTGTACCCAAGATATTTTAATAAAGTTCAATTCAGTTCTGTTCCAAGTTGTTGTGTGTTTCCAGAAGACATGATCTCTGGGCTGGAAACACTGGTAAACCGGTTCTCTGAGCCGGGGTGCCACAACACTTGGTATCAGAGCCGCGTTGACTGTAGGACACCCTAGTTAACCCTGCGCTAGAACCGCAAGTAGTTTAGAGTCTTGGTATGTCTTGCTTGCTGCATCTGATTGCTACATTGCACGGCATCCATATAGTTTTCATTGTGCTAACTGCTGGTTTGATGAGTGTAGAGGGCACTAGTTCCGTACCACGAGCCGGCACTGTTTACTTTTCCAGTACTGCTTCGTAGCGTCTGGCTTCGGCTGTATCCCAACGGCGAAAACCCAGTGTTCCAGGTGTTTCGAGAGAAGCTTGCTGGTTCAGTATACGAGTATCACGCGGAAGCTTTTCTCACTACGAGTTCAGACATTGGCAGCTACTCCCGTTCTTCCAAGGGCGGAACTGCTTCTACTCCGGAGTTGGCGATCCAGTTTGCTGCGATGGAGGCTCTCACTGACTTGCGCTTTCACGAGGTCGAGATGCAGACTCATCCAGGTTTCTTTCACTACCCCACCTTGTCGCCTACGACAGGGCGAGTCCTTTTCGCACCCGTTGATCCGGCGAGTGATCGTGCTACTGGTGTTTTATCTCGTTATCTGAACGCCAGTTACTGTATGATCACTTCTCTAGCCGAGGAGCTGACTTCTGCCCGCGAGGCACTTGCTGCTGTTGCGGCAGCACAGTCTCCTCCTCCCCCTCCATTTTCACCTATATACACTCCACCCATCCCATCTTCCGACACTCCCTCTAGTTCGTTCGGACCGCCAGGCTTTTCGTATGGTAGCCGACGTGAGACCCCGTCAGAGTGGGCCTCACTTCTAGCTACTCTAGCTGCTCCGATGCTGCGACGTCGTGCTTCTTCTCCTTCTAAGGGAGAACCTTCCCGTCAGCGTCGTCGTGCTTCCTTTGATCCGGAGGCCGAGGTTCACATCATTAGCTCAGATTCCGAGTCAGAGTCAGACGACGAGGAGTCTTCAGTCTATCAGTGTTCATGCCACCGGTGTCACTAGAGTGGAGGCTTGAGTTTCAGTGCATGCATCATAGCATCCCTCCATATGTTAACTGCCGTCTGAGCAGTCTAGTCATGATCATCCCCCTTCTAGCTTGTCATGTATGATGTTGGGTTGCCTTGTATAATTATGTTGCTTTCTTTATTCGCTCTTTTTATTTTGCTTCTTTTCTGGTGTCATACTACCCTGCTTCTCCTCATCGATTCGGTATTTTGCAATGGGAACAAAAATTTAGGATGAAGAGGTGTAGTACTCAAGGTGGCGATGGAACTCCCGTTCGTCGATCCGCCAGACAGGCAGGACAGCCACCAGAAGATTTGCCACCTCCACCACCACAGTCACCTACCAGTGATCAGATTATGAGGATGTTTGAAGAGAAAAGAAACCAAGATCTCATGGAATTTCTGAAAAGTATGCAGACTATGGTGGGTCAGAACAACCACAATGGGACACACTCTAACCTGTCTGATTTTCAGCGGACAAAGCCACCCAGTTTTGGTCAAGCTGTGGATCCGATGGAAGCTGATGACTGGTTGAGGACTATGGAAAAGAAATTGGACATAGCCTGCTGTGATGAGGCAGATAAGGTTCCTTTCGTCACTCACTACCTGGAGGGACCAGCAGCCATATGGTGGGACAATACAAAAATGTTATGGCCTTCTTGAGAGGATATTTCTTGGGAGAAATTCAAAGAGGTATTCCGCAAGTATCATAATCCTACTGGCATAATGAAGGTGAGGCAGAGGGAATTTCTGGCTCTTACTCAAGGGAATATGTCAGTGGGCGAGTATCTGAATAAGTTCAATAATCTGGCACGGTACTCTACCCATGATGTGTCCACCGAAGAAAGGAAGATTGATCGATTCCTCGGAGGGCTGAATCATACCCTCCGTTGTCAGCTTTGTATGCTGGACTTTCCAGACTTCCAGACTCTGGTAAACAAGGCCTTCATAGCTGAACGCGAGCATAAGTCAGGATATAATGATCACAAGCGGAAGTTTGAACCCAAGAAGGACAACTGTGAGCAGTTTGTGCAGAAGCCGCGTATCTGGCAACCAAGTTCATCTGAATACAAGCCTGCCTGGAACAATGGCAACAATAGCAATAAGCCTGTCAGCCAGGTCAGACCTTCGGCAAACAACCAGTGCTGGAGGACTGCCGCCGCAACAACACATGCTTCACTTGCGACCAGAGCGGGCACTACTCCAAGCAATGCCCCGCAAGAAATGGGAAGCCACCATCTGACCTAAAGCCACAAGTCAACAGTGTTGGACGCCGCCCCAATACGAACTTCTATCGCGGCCGAGTCCATCATATCTCCGCTGAGGAAGCCCGGGAAGCACCAGATGTGGTTCTTGGTATTTTTTCTGTTGACAACATACCTGCAATAATTTTATTTGACTTTGGGGCTTCTCATTCGTTTATTTCGCGGAGTTTTGCCACCTTGCACAAATTTTCTCCTTCCCTTTTGGACAAAATCATGGTGGTACAATCCCCTGGCTCCATGCTCAGAACAAATGTGATATACAAGAATCTGGAAATCTTGATACACGATGTGAAGTTTCCAGCCACTCTCGTTGCCAATGAATCCCCTGGACTAGATATAATACTGGGAATGGATTGGTTGGTACCACAACAGGTGTGTATCAACTGTGCCACCAGGAAGGTGACACTGGTTAACCCGGCAGGCCAAACAGTGCAATTCACTGCTAGCAGAGTGATGTCAAAGAAGGGAATGGCATTCAAAGCCACAGCTACAGACATAAGTCTAATTCCGGTAGTCAGTGAATTCCCGGACGTATTTCCACAAGAGATACCGGGAATGCCACCTGATCGGGAGCTAGAATTTGCTATTGAGGTTGTTCCCAGAACTGCTCCAATATACAAGAAGTACTATCGCATGCCTTCCCCAGAGCTGGTGGAATTGAAGAAACAGTTGGATGAATTATTGCAAAAAGGGTATATTCGTCCAAGCACTTCACCGTGGGGATCACCCGTGCTGTTTGTCAAGAAGAAGGATGGCAGCCTACGAATGTGTGTAGACTACCGTCAGCTGAATGAGGTCACCATCAAGAATAAATATCCGCTCCCCCGCATTGATGATCTGTTTGACCAGTTGAACGGATCCCGGGTATTCTCCAAAATTGACCTCCGAATGGGGTATCATCAGCTAAAAATAAGGAAAGAGGATATCCCCAAGACAACCTTCACTACCAGATATGGTCTGTATGAGTTTACAGTCATGTCATTCGGGCTGACAAATGCTCCAGCATATTTCATGAGCATGATGAATAAGGTCTTCATGGACTTTCTGGACAAATTTGTGGTATTATTCATCAATGACATTCTCATCTACTCCAAAGACGAAGAAGAGCACACGAAACACCTCCGTACTGTCCTGGAAAGACTAAGGACCCATCGCTTATATGCCAAATTCAGTAAATGCAAATTTTGGCTAAAAGAGGTGGGATTTCTGGGACATGTTCTGTCAGAACAAGGTGTGGCTGTCGACCCCAGCAAAGTGACCGCGGTATTAAACTGGAAGACGCCAGCCAGAGTAACGGAAGTCCGTAGCTTTCTGGGATTGGCAGGCTACTACCATCGCTTCATTGAAGGCTTCTCAAAAATAGCCAAGCCATTGACAGAGCTACTGAAGAAGAACCACAAATTTGCCTGGACGGAAGAATGTGATAGCAGCTTCATGGAATTAAAGACGAGGCTAACTACAGCTCCTGTCTTAGTTCTTCCAGACATTCACAAGAGCTTCGACATATATTGTGATGCTTCCAGGCATGGAATCGGCGGCGTGTTAATGCAAGAGGGAAAGGTTGTAGCCTATGCATCCAGACAGCTACGACCTCACGAAGAGAACTATCCCACTCATGATTTGGAAATGGCAGCCGTGATTCATGCATTGAAGATTTGGAGGCATTATCTCATTGGGCAGCGATGTGAAATATACACGGACCATAAGAGTCTCAAATATATTTTCACTCAGCCTGATCTGAATCTCAGGCAGAGAAGATGGCTTCAATTGGTCAAGGATTATGACCTTGGGATTAATTATCATCCGGGAAAAGCCAATGTGGTCGCCGATGCCCTCAGCAGAAAGCAAGGTACCCTGAATGCACTTATGTAGGGAATGCATCCTAGGCTGCGAGAAGAATTTGCCAAGTTGAATATGGTGTTATGCGGCCCAATCAGTCCGGATACAATGGAAATTACTCCAACACTTATGGAAGAAATTAAAGCAGCTCAGAAATCAGACCAAGAAATACAAGAGATCAGAGAGCGCATTCCGCTAGGAAAGGCCAAGTCCTTCCGAATTGATGACCAGGACACTGTATGGTTTGAGAACCGAATATGTGTGCCTGATCAAGACAGCTTGAGACAGCAAATACTTAGAGAGGCACATGAATCTGCATATTCTATCCATCCGGGAGGAACAAAAATGTACCAGGACTTGCGAGAAACCTTTTGGTGGCCAGGAATGAGAAGAGACATAGCATACTATGTCACATGTTGTGACATCTGCAACAGAGTCAAGGCTGAACATCAGAAACCCGCTGGGCTACTGCAACCTTTACCAGTTCCCCAATGGAAATGGGATGACATATGCATGGACTTCATTGTTGGACTACCCAAGTCCACAAGAGGCCATGATGCTATCTGGGTCATCGTGGATATACTTATGAAAGTGGCTCACTTCCTTCCGGTAAAGACCACTTTGAACGCGAATCAGCTCGCACAGCTCTACATGTCCCGGATAGTCAGCCTTCATGGAGTACCCCAGTCTATCACATCAGATAGAGGCTCCCTGTTTACCTCAGCATTTTGGTTGCGACTGCATCAAGCCCTGGGAACTGTGCTAAAGCATAGCACGGCATATCACCCACAGACAGATGGACAGACAGAACGTGTGAATCAGATAGTGGAAGATATGCTTCGGTCCTGTGCTCTCGCCCATGGACCCAAATGGGAGGATAGTCTACCCTATGCAGAATTCTCCTACAATAACAGCTATCAGTCAAGTCTCAAGATGTCACCATTTGAGGCTTTGTACGGACGGAAATGTCGCACTCCTTTGAATTGGTCTCAGACAGGAGACAGCCGTATCTTCGGCACAGATTTGATGCTCGAGGCTGAGAGACAAGTCAAGGACATTCAGGAGCGTCTTCGAGTAGCCAAGTCCCGACAAAAGAGCTACTATGACCCAAAGCATCGGGAAGTAACTTTTGAGCCCGGAGAATATGCGTATCTCTGAGTTACCCCCATGAAAGGAATAAAAAGGTTTCACACCCGAGGAAAGCTTGCACCGAGGTATATCGGACCCTTTCCAGTCATGGCTAGAAGAGGCAGAGTGGCATATCAGCTAGAGTTACCACCAGAGTTGTCACACGTTCACGATGTCTTTCACATATCACAGCTGAGAAAGTGCATTGCACCTCCGATCAAGTAGGCAGATATGAGTGAGCTGGAATTGACGAAAGATCTGACATACGAGGAAAGACCTGTCAGAATATTGGATGAGATGGAAAGGACTACCAGGAGTAAGACAATTAAGTTTTACAAGGTGTTGTAGGATCACCATACTGAGGAAGAGGCTACCTGGGAAAGAGAGGATTTTCTGAGATCAGCATATCCACACTTGTTCCCTGAGCAACCAAATCTCGAGGACGAGATTCATTCTAAGGGGGGTAGGTTTGTGACACCCTGGTTTTTGGCAACTTTTTCTTTTCGAAATCATTCTGGCTTTATTTGCAATTTGGATGGATTTTGAACCTTTTCAGTTTCTTTGGACTTATGAATTCCTCTCAGTGATCCAGAGCCCTCAGCATCTTGCCACTCACCATCTGGATCAATTTCCAATTCTTTATCTTTCCCAAATATTCATTTTCCTCCTTTGGGAAAATCTGTCATCACTATGGGTTACAAAGCAACCTATAGTTCTGGTGATCAGAAAAATCCCAAATTAATCCCAAACCTTCTTGTCATCATCTACTCCCACAATCTCCAAATACATTTCATGGTCCAGTACAAAGTTTATTCCAGAAAACTCCATTTGCTCTCTGGACAGTACTGGTCATTTGTGAAGGAGCTCAAATTTTCCCTACTCAATTAATTCCAAGAAAATTCCCTGAGATATTAGGGAATCTATCTTTCCACAATATCCAAAAATATCATCTTGTCCAGTACAAATTTTCATCACCAATATTCTGCCAAGTTTCTGTTCAGTTGGAACCTCTGTGAAGGAAGTACCAGCTAGAGGTTTCCAATTGACCTGAAATTTTTGTGGCATCTTCTCCTAACCAAATAACCCTGCCACACTAATTTTCAGCCCCAGGAGATCAACCAGTTGAGTGCATCAAGCTCATCTCTATTTCTGGTTCAGTACAACACTTGTACATGAACTATATTCAAATCTTGATCAAATCCTTTCAAACTTGGCCAGATCATAGTCCTTCCAAAGCAGAACACCCCAGACATCTCCTTTGGCTCCATACCCAGCTCATGTCTTCTCTAGATCCCTCTCAATTTCGCTGTCAGAGACTGTAGCTGAAGCTACACTTCGGTTCAGATTGAACCTAGCCAAACCAAGCATGCAAAGGCACTAGATGATCAAAGGAGAAGGGCCTAGACACGGTGAGCTGGACTTGGACGGCCTCGAGATATCACCTCCCGTGGTGAGCACGGTACTGGCATGCCAGTACGCGTGCTCTGCACCTCGCCGGCGACGGCCGAGGTTATTCCAGTGACCTCTCGTTGCCATTTCGTGTCTTGAGGTGCCGACATCGTCGCTGCCGTCCATGTAACCCTCTCCCGATCCTTCCCCTCGCCGGAATCGAGCTCGCCGGCCGCCACACGCCCGGGCACTGTGCCGCCCGTGGCTGCACTGTGGCGTGCGGCGCGTCGTCTTCCTCCACTAGCCTCCACTGCCCACCATTACTCCCCCTGCTAGCTCCCGTCACTTCTCCCCGCGTCGCGACGGCCAGCTCGCCGTCCTTGCGGTGGCGACGTGTCCCGGTTCCCGCCGTTTCCAGAGAGATCCCCCGAGCTTGCCTCCTGCTATAAATACCCCTCCCCGGCCTCTCCCGAGCTCCTCAACCCACTCCTCCTCCTCCCAATCGTCCTCCCGAGCAGCGAGCCACGGCCGAGAGGCCCTCTGGCCTCGAACCTCACCGGAGATCCGCCGCCACCCGAGCTCTGCCTCCCCGCCGATTCACTCCTCCCCGAGCTCCACTGACTCCTCCATCGAGCTCAACTCATCCTCCTGATCACGCCCAAGCCCTTGCCCGGTCGAATCACTGCCGGAGTCACCGTCTCCGACGACCCCCGAGAGCTGCCGCCGCCGGAGAAGAAGGGGACGATGCCGTCCGGCCACCGTTCGCCAAACCACTGGTACGTGTTGGTTCGTCTCCGAGCGCTCGTTCCATTCCACTACTCACCGGACCCCGCCGCCGTCTGTATCGCCGGCGAGCATCGCCGGAGCTCCGCTCCCTCTCTAATCCCTCCTCCCCTTTTAAATCTGACGGCTGGGGCCCGCCAGTCAGCGACACGCCGAAGCGGTAAGTGGAGGCGCCCCTCCACTTTACGCTTTCGACATGGCCCCCTGAGAGATTCTCTATTTTCTATTTAAATTCCAGATTTTGACCAGAACTTTGACCGTTCATAACTTTTAAACCATAAATCCAAATCAACTGATTCTTTTTGCATCTGGTTTGACTTGAGCTCCTCTATTTTCTGGTCAAATTTGGTATTTTTCCCTTGTTCACATAATTTCTGGTGCTCAAAACAGTAGCATGTGACATTTTCTATTGCATTTTAAAAATATTTACAGAGGGGAATACTTTTGGATTTGAACCCCAGGAGTTTGTGGACAACCCAACAGAGCAAGGCAAGCCATGTCATCCATTGCATGAAGCATTTCAATAGTGTTGGTTATTTAATTAATTTCATGCATTATTGTTATATATGATAATCCATAGTAATTTATTTAAGTGCATAGCTACTGCCATGATAATTTACATGCAATTAAATATCCATACTTGTTAAATGCTTGGCTACACTAAACTTAGTTGGTTGATCAAGAGCCACCTACCCGGACTTTTCCGTGCAGCCACATTTGATGGTATGGGACGGCCTTGACTTGGTCTGGCTTTGTGCTCTTTTATCGGTACCACCAAACTAGGGAGGGTTATGCGTGCGTGCTGCCCTGATCAGGTAGACGACGATAATCATGTCAGCCCAGTTGAGTTGTTTTGCCGGTGTCCCCGTTTGGGACAGTTAGTGGCCACGACGGTGGCAGGTGTCATGGGGTGACACAGGGGCCACCCAGGACATGACCCTGGGAGGGTATGATTGTCGGTGGTACGATAGAGGGGTCACGGGTCAGGCAGGTTTCGTTGGAGCACCCCCGGTCCACCCGAATGGGATCACGAGGCCAGGTACTCCATGGTGTGGGTAAAGTGCACAACCTCTGCAGAGTTTTAAAACCTATTCGAATAGCCGCGTCCACGGTATTGGACAGTCCGTTTAGGCCTCTCTAGGATGATCAACCGTAATAATGATAATAATGATGGAATAACTTGTCTTGTGATCGGAAGTGCTCTGTGGATTGTGAGCATTCTGAGGGTTGTGGGACAACCCAGATGAGAGTAAGTTGGTACTGGGTACCAGTAAGTGAGCAACCTAATCACTTAACATGTTAATTGCCATGCTATTGTTTGCTGCATTGTTTTGGTTGCCATGAGCTTGCGAGTACATTCCAAGTACTCACCTGGCGTATCATGCCAGATGCAGGAGAAGCCGAGGACGGAGGTCCCGAAGGTTCGTGCTACGCTAACTAGGCCGTGTCCACAGCAGTGTCCCTGTGGATGGAGTTTTCCGCGCTATGTTCCGCTACGCCGTAGTCTACCCAGTAGTATCGAGGCCCTGCTATGTTCCATAAATAATGTAGATATTGTTCTCAGCACGTGCAGTGCTTCTGGCCTCGCTAGCATGTAAATTATGAGCTTGTACCCAAGATATTTTAATAAAGTTCTGTTCTGTTCTGTTCCAAGTTGTTGTGTGTTTCCAGAAGACATGATCTTTGGGCTGGAAACATTGGTAAACCGGTTCTCTGAGCCGGGGTGCCACAGTGGAATGAGTTCATTTTTATCATTAGGAACAACGGTAATACCTCCTTTCTTAGGGATACAATGAACGGGACTTACCCATCTACTATCAGCTATGGGATAGATTATACCTGCTTCCAGAAGCTTTAATATTTTGGTTCTTACCACCTCCTTCATTTTAGGATTTAATCGTCGTTGGTGGTCGACAACTGGTTTTGCATCAGGCTCCATATTAATTTTGTGCTGACATAGAGTGGGGCTAATGCCCTTAAGATCATCAAGAGTATATCCAATAGCAGCACGGTGCTTCCTCAGAGTTTTTAGTAATCTCTTTTCTTCATGCTCTGAAAGGTTAGCACTAATAATAACAGGATATATCTTCTTTTCATCTAGATAAGCATATTTCAATGTATCAGGCAATTGCTTCAATTCAAATACAGGGTCACCCTTAGGTGGAGGAGGGCCTCCAAGAGTTTCAACTGGCAAATTGTGTTTAAGGATAGGTGGGTGATCAAAGAACATCCTATCTATTTCATTTCTTTCATTCATGTGCATATCATTTTCATGGTCTAGCAAATATTGTTCTAACGGATCAGTAGGAGGTACGACAATAGAAGCAAGACCAATAATTTCATCTTTACTAGGCAATTCTTTATCATGAGGTTGTCTACGAAACTTGGAGAAATTAAACTCAAGAGACATACCACCAAAATTAACACTAACAGTTTCTTTAGCACAATCAATCTTGGCATTAACAGTGTTCAAGAAAGGTCTACCAAATATAATGGGGAAAAAATTATCTTGTGGAGAACCGAGGACTAGAAAATCAGTAGGGTATTTTATTTTTCCACACAAGACTTCAACATCTCTAACGATCACAAGCGGTGTAATGGTATCTCTGTTTGCAAGCTTAATAGTAACATCAATGTCCTCTATTTCAATAGGTGCAATATCATTCATAATTTCTTGATATAAGGTAAACGGAATAGCACTCACACTAGCACCCAAATCACATAAGCCATGATAAGAATGCCTACTACAGGTCTGTTTTTATCTTTAGGATCTGGTTTAGCAATTCTAGCTGCTTCATCACAGAAGTAAATAACATGCCCTTCTATATTCACGACCAAGAGATCTTTAACCATAGCAACATTAGGTTCAACTTTAATTTGTTCAGAGGGTCTAGGTGCTCTAATATTACTTTTGTTAACCATAGTTGAAACTTTAGCATGTTCCTTAATCCTAATAGGAAAAGGTGGTTTCTCAATATAAGCAGTAGGCACAACTGGATGAACATGGTAAACAATTGTTTCTTCTTTAACACTAACGGGTTCCTCAATCTTTTCTTTAATAGGCGGATGATATTTAAACCACTTCTCCTTAGGGAGATCAACACGAGTAGCATATGATTCACAAAAGGAAGCTACTATCTCAGAGTCAAGTCCGTATTTAGTGCTAAACTTATGAAAAGCATCGGTATCCATAAAAGATTTAACACAATCGAACTCAAGTATTATACCTGACTCATTACCTTTGTTGAGTTCCCAATCTTCAGAGTTGCATTTAATTCTTTCCAGAAGATCCCATCTGAATTCAATAGTTTTCTTCATAAAGGAGCCAGTTGAAGAAGAATCGAGCATGGTTTGATCATCATGAGAAAGCCGAGCATAAAAAATCGGTAAGATAATTTCTCTTGAGAGCTCATGATTGGGGCATGTGTACATCATGTACTTAAGCCTCCCCCAAGCATGAGTGGTGCTTTCTCCTTCACGAGGCCGAAAATTATATATATAATTCCGATCATGATGAACCAAATGCATAGGATAAAATTTCTGGTGGAATTCCAGTTTCAATCGGTTCCAGTCCCATGTATCAATATCATCACATAGCCTATACCATGTCAATGCCTTTCCCTCCAAAGATAAAGGGAATACTTTCTTCTTAACTCCATCTCCGGATAAACCTACAAGCTTAAACAATCCACAAATTTCATCCACATAGATTAAGTGCATATCAGGATGTACCGTTCCATCTCCTGCATAAGTATTAGCTAGCAGTTTCTCTATCATACCCGAAGGGATCTCATAATAAATATTTTCAGTAGGTGCAGTAGGTTGAGGAGCAACTATTTGTGCTTCCGGTCGACGTGAAGATACCCCGAACAAACCCCTCAAAGGATTACTTTCCATAGTGACAAGTGACAATAAATTTCAGCACGTAATATAAATGTTTCCTAATTCCACTCACCAAAGGAGCTTCACTCCCCGGCAACGGCGCTAGAAAAGAGTCTTGATGACCCAAAAGTATAGGGGATCAATCGTAGTCCTTTCGATAAGTAAGAGTGTCGAACCCAACAAGGAGCAGAAGGAAATGACACGCGGTTTTCAGCAAGGTATTTTCTGCAAGCACTGAAATTATCGGTAACGAGTAGTTTGATAGCAAGATAACTTGTAACAAGTGACAAGTAGAAATAGTAACAAAGAGTGCAGCAAGGTGGCCCAATCCTTTTTGTAGCAAAGGACAAGCCGGAACGATCTCTTATAATTAGCAAAGCGTTCTCGAGGACACATGGGAATTTCATCTAGTCACTTTCATCATGCTTGTTTGATTCGCGTTTGCTACTTTGATAATTTTATATGTGGGTGGACCGGTGCATGGGTGCTGTTCTTACTTGAACAAGCCTCCCACTTATGATTAACCCCTCTCGCAAGCATCCGCAACTACGAAACAAGAATTAAGATAAATCTAACCATAGCATTAAACATATGGATCCAAATCAGCCCCTTACGGAATAGCGCATAAACTAGGGTTTAAGCTTCTGTCACTCTAGAAACCCATCATCTAATTACTACTCCACAATGCATTCCCTTAGGCCCAAAGATGGTGAAGTGTCATGTAGTCGACGTTCACATGACACCACTAAGAGAATCAACAACATACATATCATCAAAATATCGAACGAATACCAAATTCACATGATTACTTATGACAAGACTTCTCCCATGTCCTCAAGAACAAAAGTAACTACTCACAAACCATATTCATGTTTAAGATCAGAGGGGTGTTGAATAGCATATTGGATCTGAACATATAATCTTCCACCAAATAAACCAGCTAGCATCAACTACAAGATGTAATCAACACTACTAGCAACCCACAGGTACCAATCTGAGGTTTTGAGACAAAGATAGGATACAAGAGATGAACTAGGGTTTGAGATGAGATGGTGCTGGTGAAGATGTTGATGAAGATTGGTCCTCCCACGATGAGAGGATCATTGGTGATGACGATGGCTCCGATTTCCCCTCCCTGAGGGAAGTATCCCCGGCAGAATCGCTCCGCCGGAGAGCAAAAGTGCTCCTACCCAAGTTCCGCTTCGAGATGGCGGCGCCCCGTCCCAAAAGTCTTCTCCTTATTTTTTCTAGGGAAAATGGGCTTATATACCAGAAAATGGGCACCAGAGGCTGGCCAGGGGCCCCACGAGCCACCAGGGCGCGCCTGGGGGGGTGGCACGCCCTAGTGCCTCGTGGGCACCTGGGTGCCCCCCTCTGGTACTTCTTCGCTCCAGTATTTTTTATTTATTCCAAAATAAATCTCCGTGAAATTTCAGCTCATTTGGAGGTGTGCAGAATAGGTATCTCTGACATAGCTTTTTCAGGTCCAGAATTCCAACTGCCGGCAATCTCCCTCTTTGTGTAAATCTTGCATATTAAAAGAGAAAAGGCATTAGAATTGCTCCACAAAGTGTCATATTGATTAAAAACACTATGAATAACAGTAGTAAAAGATGATGCAAAATGGACGTATCAAGGTTCAATTTGGGTAGGAAACAATTCCACGCTTAAGTAAGATGGTGAACGGTTTCAAAGTAGCTGGGAGTGAATTGCCCTTAATACCACAATGGGGCACCTTAGAGGAGGTGACTCGTAGAATTATTCCCTTAAGTCGCAAATATAATTACTTTTGATATAGAGATCATTGAAACTCTTCATACCAGGCTAGGGCAATTCACAAACGATCGTTTGAAGGAATTCAAAGGAATGACATACTCAGCTTGGAATGGAAGCTATTGTTATAGAATAATCGGTAAACGAAAAGCACATTCCAATTTATACCGATGATATAACCTAGTGTCTGAGCATGCTCTCAAGAACTTGAGAATTTCCATATTCATCAGGGTTTTACCAACATATGTGCCAAAGATCTTGGTAACACCTTGTACTACCATGATGAATAATGATGGAGGATGCAGATGCAAAGGAGGACAACACCTTCTCAGATTAGCTATGCCAAGGGAACGAAATCTGGATGATCGACCGAGAGACGTTTAGCACTCCGCTTCTAATTTTCTCCTTGATGTACTAGCATAACCCAACTATAGGTACTGTTTGATATCTAAACATCAAGTGAAGGTCGGAATTCGGGAGCACAAGAATCCATAGGGATCAACTTCAAGAATAAGTCAGAGGAAATCCTCATGGAGAAGTGGCTAAATTGCTGATTCAAGATACTACAATAATAGGTCTTCCGGATAATTGTGTTAGCCACGACATTCAGGTTACCGGTGGAAAGACCAATATTATAATTCTTGGGAAATGCTGTAACCATCATATCTGCCTGAGATTCATATCTGGTTGGTGACAGGATGCTTCAGACTCAGCATGTCCCAAAAAGAAAGTTTGCAACACAAATCGACGAGATGACATTGCGAGATTCTGGGGAGATGAACTACGGTAGCGAGCTCCAAAACATGTCCTGGATTGTAAGACACACATGAACACACTGTCCAAGGCAAGCATGACCACATAGAAGTCTTAGAATAAAACGCTACCGAGTTCTGATCGGGAACCATCATTGAGGAAATCAAAATCCTTGTGCATGTCCGCCTGGGCCCTTAAGGTTAGCACTTAGAAATGAACTTATTATCCTTGAACAAATCAGTCAGTGGCTTGGTGTGCTAGGGATTGCATATGGAATGGAGATGATCAGTCTATCAATCCACAGAATACTTCGCACATGCATGACTTACTTGGGATGATTCCAGAGGAAGCAAAACAAACTTTCTCGAATTCACGACGGCAACTTGCACCAAATGCACATGAATTAGAGGAAGTCAGTTCTTTCATCCAAACATATGCTTCATGAACAGAACACGAAGAAAGTGCTTTCAAAAGTTTCCAACAGTAGCTTGATGTTCATCATGAATCATGGAGAAGATACAAATGTTGCCGATGGGCTCAACAACAATTCATCTAGGTTTCCATATAGATGGAATTCCACAACTATGTGAACAAGGCAATAGTATTGACCAGACAAAAAGATATATAATGGTGAATGCTCGAGGGAACAACCACGCGTAAGACAGCATTACGAAAAATCGTTGGGTCTGATTTGATTTGACGATAGCCCATACTCAAATCAAAACATTGGATAAAACAATAGATCCAACAACTAAATTATTATGGAAACACCGATCCAAGAAGACAACACTGTTCCTGTAAGTCTCTAGCATAGTAACTCGTCATCCTGATAGATAGATGAGAAAGCTTAGTTTCTTAACCCCCGTAGAAAAGAAGAGGGTGACTCAGAATAGAATGACATGATAAAAGAAGTAAAAAGAGTCTTATGTTCCCTTCCACAATCAATTCCCCTATATAAACTAAAGCATTTCTAGACTCGACTTCGACCAATTTGGCTTCGTAATCCTATAGGCAGTCAGGCTCTGATACCAAGGCTGTCGGGACCCCAATCCTAAGTCACACTGATCTAGCATGTAACACATCATATCACTTTGCGGCCTCACGCACGGTAACCCACGGCTGCCACCTTTACCTTGGACGGGACCGTTTGCGTGTTTTGGCTCACGTATATGATTATGTCACTAGCATCCATATGACAGAGAACCCGGGTCGACATGACTAGTCATAAACCAAGGTGGCACAAACATACAGGGATAGACATAGGTAACCCAGCAATGCACGTGTCGGTCATCAGCGTATGAACCCAAGTCGTAGCATGCTACAAGGACTTAAAGGAACAATGCATGACATTCCCCGTAGGGACAGACACAGGAGCAAAGAAGGATACATGTCGGTCAATCCATGTGTTCCGGAGCAGTAGCAAGCTACCAGGGCTCAGTGGAAGCACTAGGAGGTATTTCCCTGTAAGGAAGGCTACCAAAGGCAACCTACTAGGTGTCGAATCCCACACATACCAATGCATTCCAAACATACACACAATATGCATGATATGTGTACATACAACATGGCATCACAACATAACTCTATGACTCAAAGTATAGATAAGGCTCGAAAGAGCCATACATAGCATGATATTACAAACAGGGGTCACATGACCCATCATACAAAGCATACAAGCAACGGAAGCATAAACATGTGTTAGGGCATATTTCTCCCTTAGTGGTTTACGTGATTAATGACAATGCATTTGCGGACTAATCGTGTGCATTGAGCATTTCAGATAATCTATCATATGGCACAAGATGATTCATGCCCCTCGGAGATATAGAGTCAAGATGGTTATTTTTCCTACGTTTCTTTTTCGGTGGATTTGAGTGTCGTGCGAAAACGATGATCTATGGGATCGAGGGGATCCCTTTGCGGTTCGGCTACGCACTAGTGTAGAAAAGCCTAGCTATGGCGCGCCAAAAAGTCCTTGCTGGCGTGGACGCACGATGCCACCAATATGGCGCCATTGTTAGAAAATAGTGCTGGTGTTGGCCCTACGCCAGCAGTATTTTGGAGGTTAATGGCATGCCTTGTGGCCAACGCCAGCAGTAATTTTCATCAGTAGTGACATTCCATGTTTTCCCGACGCCAGTAATTTGATTTTCAGATTTGAAATAAAAGTTGTACATCGTCGATCCCAACCAAAATGACAGCACAATCCAGTTTAAGAACAGTAATTAAATCAACCTTAAAAAGTACTAAATAGAGCCAATAACAACATTTATATATGTTCAAGAGTGCACTTATTGATATAGTTCAACAAAGTAGGCAAAGTAACTTCTGAATGTACAGGTTCAAATAAATGGAGGTGGTAATAACACGAGATCTTCCATGCATGCCAACTAGCTAACTACACTTTTCGGCGGGCGGACTCAGGGTCATAGTCTGGAGTAAGTGAACCATCGTCATCGCTGCCAGCAGGCCTGTAGTAGACCATGATCTCGTTACGATCATAGTCGAGGTAGAACGTGGCTCTCTGCCCAGCTTCCATCTCGTAAGCAGTTGCAAGGGCTGTCCAACCAGGGCAACCGAAATAGGTGCGGTTTGGCTTGTTGGTGATAAGACAATTGAATTTTTGGGCTGTCAGCATATTCATGAGGGTGCACTGGAATATGATGGTGGCATCAAGTGGAACTTGAAACTTCTCTAAGAAGTCACGCCTTGCCCCGCAAGGGATGACCTGAGCAAAATTGATAGAAAGAACTAGCTAGTTAGACAATTTTGGGCACAACCGTATCCATCATATGAAACTCAATCAGAACATGTTCTACTATGAAACATACCGTCCTAGTGAGGAAGTCATTCGGAAGATCAGTGAAGAACTTCTTATCCCTTTGGCATCTGACTGAACCACAGGTCTCACATGGGGCATCCATTACTGCTTTCATTAAGTTGACAAAAATAAACAAACATAACAGATTCATAGATATAATGCAACATATATAAGCAGTTAAACTAGTGCTACCCGGCCATCTAGATATTAACACATACTTCTAATTAAGCAGTTCTACAAACCATGCATACTTCAAACATAAAACACGCATAAAGTTAATTAAACAGTTCATATGAAATATATATGTAGTGCTACCCATCTAGCAAACTAGTGGCCAGAGGGACCAGCCTCGTGGTCCCTAGTGGACCTACGACACCCCTGCTGACCCTCCATCTCAGACTCCAAGGCATCCCAGTCTATGGGATCCTCCTCCGCGCTCTTCCTGGCTGCATACTGAAGTAGCATCATCATCTTGGTCTCCACGAGTTTCTCATCTCTCGCAAGCTCGCTCACCAATGGGTCCAAGTACTGCATCCCCGCCTATTTGTTCTCCTTCTCCTCAACCCTGGTGCATATCTGAATGCCCGGCTGTAGGATCGAAAGTATGTCTAGAGGGGGGGTGATTAGACTACTTGACCAAATAAAAACCTAACATTTTCCCAATTTTAGTTGTGGGCTGATTTTAGCAAGAGCACAAGTCAAGCATCACCCTACACATGCTATTCTAAGAGTATAGCAGCGGAAAGTAAGCAATTGCATACGTAAGTAAACGAGGGGATCGGAGATTTCAAACGCAATGAAGGCATGGTGGTTTTTGGCGTGGTTCCGATAGGTGGTGCTATCGTACGTCCACGTTGATGGAGACTTCAACCCATGAAGGGTAACGGTTGCGCGAGTCCACGGAGGGCTCCACCCACGAAGGGTCCACGAAGAAGCAACCTTGTCTATTCCACCATGGCTTACGTCCACGAAGGACTAGCCTCATTCGGGGTAGATCTTCACGAAGTAGGCGATCTCCTTGCCCTTACAAACTCCTTGTTTCAACTCCACATCATGTCAGAGGCTCCCAAGTGACACCTAACCAATCTAGGAGACACCACTCTCCAAAAGGTAATAGACGGTGTGTTGTTGATGAACTCCTTGCTCTTGTGCTTCAAATGATAGTCTTCCCAACACTCAAACAACTCCTCACAGATTTGGCATTGGTTTAAGAAGGATTTGAGTGGAAAGCAACTTGGGAAAGTCTAGAAATCAAGGTTCAAATGGTAGGAATGGAATCTCTTGATCTCAACACATGAGTAGGTGATTCTCTCTCAGAAAATGTATGGTGGAAGTGTAGGCACGTTCTGATGTCTCTCCTTACTGAGAAGGAAGTGGTGGAGGGGTATATATAGCCTCCACACAAAATCCAACCGTTACACACTTTTGACCCAACTCGGCGGCACCGAAACCATAATCTCGGTAGCACCGAACTGTGTAAAGATATGAACTTTAGGAATCTCGGTGGGACCGATACGAACAACTCGGATGGACCGAAGTGCAATGGCTAGGGCAAACCTCATCTCGGTGGCACCGATTGCATCAACTCAGTAGGACCGAAGTGAAGCAATAAGGCAACAGAGAGTTGGCAAGCCATCTCGGTGAGACCGATGTGCAAAACTCGGTGGGACCGAAGTAAGTGCAAACGATTACAGAGAGTTGGCAAGGCCATCTCGGTGGGACCGAGATCCATTTCGGTGGATCCGATTTGTTAGGGTTTTGGCAGTGGCTAAGTCCAGATGAACTCGGTGGCTCCGGATAGGAAATTTTGGTGGGGCCGAGTTGGAATGTAGGTTTTGGACATATTTGGGTAGAGAGAGTGGTTGAGGGTTTAGGAGTATTGTCACTAAGCACTTGAGCAAAAATACCATTAAGCAACACCTCATCCCCTTTTAATAGTATTGGCTTTCCTATGGACTCAATGTGATCTTGGATCACTAAACCAAAAATGTAGAGTCTTGATCTTTTGCCAATCCTTGTCCTTAGCATTTTGAGGGGTCCACATCTCTAGTCCATGCCATGCCAATCATTGAACATCCTGAAATCTTTAACTTGAATGAACATTAGTTCAATGAGATATATGTTGTTATGAATTACCAAAACCACCAAGGGAGCAAATGTGCTTTCAATCTCCCCCTTTTTGGTAATTGATGACAACATATAGATCAAAGCTGCGACAAATGATTAAATGAATGGAATACGTCATCGCTTTGAGAAGTATGTGATAAGCAAGAGCTCCCCCTAAATTTGTGCGTTATTAAAAAATTGCCTTTGAATGCAAATGCACAATCGATTAGGCTCATGGGTCACTCTTCCATGTCACATACAACTTGGTGGAGCGCGCAAAATGATATGAGTGGAATAGTAAGCACGCATCACCAACACAAGTAAGTGATCATACAAGATAATGATAAAGATAAGCATTGATCGTCACAAGCAGCATATTATGATCAATCACATAAAGTAGCTCACAATCATAACGAAGCATAGTATCAAGCACAACAAGCAAATTGTAGCAAAAGAACTCGAGAGAAATCCAACGGGCAAAGCAAAGCAAAACTCTCTCTCTCTCTCAGCTAAGATCTATACAAATTCTCCCCCTTTGGCAACAAGTACCAAAAAGATCGAATAGGTATAGGACTAATCGGCACTCTAAGCACGGTCCTCTGAAGCTCCTGAAGGCGACCTCCTGCTGGCAGCTCCGGTGTGCGTAGATGGCGTTGAGAGAAGTGCATCTGCGAAGGCTTTAGCGGACGTCTGCTGGGCTGGTGGAGTGGAGACCGGTGGGGGCACTGTAGCAGCAGCAGCAGGTGCAGAGACTGTGGTCCTCGGATCTACAATTGGCACTGCAGCAGATCTGGCTGCCCTAGGCACTGTCTGAAATCTCTCTGTGGTTGGTCTGTCATCTCCACTGTCATCTGACGGGGCTGTCCTGACAGCATCAACATCGCTCTTCAGCTTCTCCACTGTAGTCTGGATCTCTGTGACCTTGACATCTAGATCATGAAACTTTGTCTCGATTATCCGCTCTAAGCTAGCCTGGTTCTGGGTGAGGTTGGCCAGACTTCGCTCAATCCTCAGGGTGGCTTCTAGCAGATATGTCATTTGGTCAGACTTAGACTTGAGATTTGCAACTGGAGCATTGGGAGCTGTTGCCTCCTTGGCTGCTTTGGCTTCTTTGGCTGTCGCTGTCATCTGACATCTTGCTGAGTTGACCCTGTGAATAGATTGGTATGGGCAGATTAGTTGAGTCATCACAAAAAGCAGAAGTTTTTCATAAAAATTGAGTTCAACTCTTAGTTTCAAGTTTTCACAGAAGGCATTTCGGATGGACCGAGTTGATCATCTCGGTGATACCGAAGCACTCTACAGAAACCTTGCACTCCATTTCGGTCAGACCGAGATGGCTTTCGGTGTCTCCAATATGCTAGGGTTTCACTGAGACTTTACTTTTGATCTCATCGATTCGTACAACTCGGTGGCACCGAGACGTACTTATGCTATGGCCTGAGGCCAAATCGGTGGGACCAAAAATTTCTAATCGGTCGGTCCGAGATGCGTTCGGTGGAAACTTAAACCTAAAAATTTCGCTCGAATCTAATCTACGGAATTCTTCTGGTGGAATAAGCATTGCAATCTGTGGCAAGAATAATGGCAATCCTATCGTGCATTGAATCGAAAAATGGAGCACGAGAGGGATCGAATCTCACCCTAACTCGGTGGAGATTCTCTACGGCGGCAACGGCGGGGCAGATTCCCATTGACGGCAATTGATTCCGGTGGCAAGGGCGCGCTGGAGACGACGACGAAGTCCGGAGATGAGGGCGACGGCAGCAACGGGGTGCGGGAGCGAAAGAGTCGAGAAATTTCAACCGTTCGAGCCCGCGTGATATATACCCGTACGATGTCGGTGGCTCCGAGTTGGACAACTCGGTGGCATCGATATGTGTAACTGCACGCAGATTAGCACATCGATGGCTCCGAAGTGGTTCAACTCGGTGGCACCAAGATGGAAAACCTAGATCAATCTAAGTGATTTCAGTTAGACCGAGTTTGAGTGAATTGGTTCGGCCGAAATCAGATCGAAGGTTTTGGAGGTTCAGCCCTTTCAGATCGGTGGCTCCGAGTGCTCCTCACCCGGAGGGTCCAAAAATGACTTGTTCAATTTTTGTGATGTAGCAAGAATAGAATTTGAGACAAGAAAGCATAGATAGCTAGAGAAGGTACTTAGGCATTCCTGTACATCCACTTGGCCAGAAAAACCAAGACAATCAAAGCAACAAATGGATGTTCTCGAATGATGAAAACATGCAAACCAACATGCTCACACAATAAGATAGCAAATGAAATATGTGTCAAACATGCACAACCAATTCTAGCATCTAACAAGCAATGGCGATGACTAGGTCATCTATATATGAGTATATTGACTTAGGAGACAAATGAGAACATTTGATCATAGGTCATACTCATCGTTTAAGCACAAGTGGGGTTGCCACTTTTACATAAAGCATTGATGTGTTCACACCATTAGAGTTGCTTTAGCTCCATTGTTTAGAGCAAAGCTCCCCCTAGATGTGATATCCCCCCTAAGAGGGATGAACTAACCTTGGGTTTTGTCGATGATGACTTCATGTAGATGTTGAAGATGTGGATGCTCAATGTTGATGTAGACCATCAAGAGTTGGGAGCAATCCTTTGGAGTTTTGTGCTTTCAATACCTACATGGGTTAGTCCCACACAAGGAACATACAAGGATATCCATAGACATAAAGTGAAATACACATATGATGATGTCCATGAATGCGTTGAATACCTTGTCCCTTGTCTTACCAACAAGAGGGTTTGTGACTCCATGAACTAGTGCAAAATGTGGAAGTTGGTTGCACAAGTTCTTGCCATAAAGAATATGAGTGAAGTTTGTTGGCGGAGTCACCCTCAAGAACTCTCTAGTTCTTCTTCTTTTGGACCCACATCAACTTGATGGGAATCCTTGGAGTTGTAGTAGCACTTGATGAAGTAGAACTTGATGAAGTCTTGGGAACCCACTTGACCAAGGCTTGAGGATCTTCTTCCAATGAATCAATCTCTTCTTGAAGCTTGTCCTTGCCTTTTAGCTTGTGGTCTTGTGGTGGAAGATCTTCTTGAGCTTGTGTTCCCTTGAATGAAGTAGGATCATACTTCTCTTGTGGAGGAACAAACTTCGTCTTGGGGTATTGATCTTCTTCCCACTCAACTCCATTGGCATTGAACTTTCGTTCAAAACCAACACCTTGGTTCTTCCGGTGCCTTCCTTGCTTGCGTACAATTTCCTCAAATTGCTTACTCCCGGCAAGACTCTTGTAGATACCTTTTTCTATAATTCCTTTCAATAGCATATTTTCTTGCTCAAGTGTAACTTGGCTAAGAGCATCATTAGTGGAATCAATAGAACTACTAGAAGCAACAACATTGGATTTAGCATTGTTATTGTTACTACTAGAGGTAGAACCCTTTTTACCCTTGTTGCTAGTTTGCTTAGGTTTAACTTGTGGCATAAAGGTAGACAGGAGTAAATGTTTGGCAAGATATGAAGAACTCTTCTTTCGAAGATTGTCATTGATAGCTTTAAGAAACTCATGCTCTTGCTCTAAATTTAGCTTCTCGAAGCATAGCTTCTCATGAGTTCTTAGAAGTTCTCTATGATCCTATTGAGTTGTTTCATGAGCTAACTTAAGAGCATTTAGTTCTTTAGTTAGACGCTCAATCTCCTTCATAGCATTGTCACTCGTTTCCTCTTGACTATCAAGATTACTAGCATTTTCATTATAGCTCACATCACTATCCTTATCAACAAGTAAATCATCATCACCAAGCAAATCATCTTCATCACTATTGAAATCAAGATACTCGGGGTGTGATACCTTGGGGCCTTTTGCCATGAAGCATCTTCCAATTCCTTCATTTGGTGAGTCAAATAGATCATAGGAGTTGGAGGACACAAGAGCAAGTCCAGCAACACCTTCATCTTGACTATAGTCAGAGTTGGAGTGATAACTTCTCTCGGAGTGGTTGTCGGAGTCGGAGCCGGAAACCCATTCACCAACATGAGCTTGATGTCTTCTTCTTGTGTAGCTCTTGGATGACTTGTCCTTTCTCTCCGAATCCTTGCTTCTTCGAGAGTGTCTTCGTTCATAACGATCATCTCTACTCCTTCTCTCCTTATGAGGTGATTCATCTCTTCTATGTCTTCCTCTTGGTGATTCGTCTCTTTTTTTGTTGGGAGCCGTACACTCATTTGAGTAGTGTCTGGGCTTTCCACAATTGTAGCAATTACGGTCACGACTTGATGATCTTCTCTCATAATGTCTTCAGCTAGAGATTCTTTCTTTCCCTTTGTTCTTGTAGAACTTGTTGAACCTTTTCACCATTAGGCTTATCTCTTCATTGGATACTAGCTTGTCACTTGGAGTTGTTGGAGCATCGGTTGAGGCTTTGTAAGCACCACTTGATTTGTTGTGTAGCTCCTCTTTGTCCTTGAGTGACATTTCATGAGCAACAATCCTTCCAATGACTTCCGTGGGCTTGAGATCTTTGTAATTTGGCATCATTTGAATCAATGTGCAGACGGTATCATATTTTCCATCCAAAGCTCTAAGTATCTTCTTGATGATGAATTTGTCGGTCATCTCTTCACTTCTAAGCCGACAATCTCATTTGTGATGAGAGCAAGCCTAGAGTACATCTCAGCAACTCCTTCACCATCCTTCATCTTGAACTTGTCAAGTTGACTTTGAAGCACATCCAACTTAGATTCCTTGATGGACTCGGTACCCTCATGCATATCAACCAAAGTATCCCAAATTTCCTTTGCATTCTCGAGGCGGCTGATTTTGTTGAATTCTTCAGGACACAAACCGTTGAATAGAATGTCACAAGCTTGAGCATTGTATTGCAACATCATCAATTCTTCCGGGGTTGCTTCACGATCCGGTTCCTTCCCATCCTCAAAGAAGTCACCTTGCAAGCCAACATGAACAATATCCCAAATGGCGGGGTTATGACCAAGAATATGCATTTTCATCTTATGTTTCCAACTAGCAAAGTTGGTACCATCAAAATATGGACCTCTACGGTGGTAGTTACCCTCACTAGATGCCATACTCACCTAGGTTGTGAAACCAAGGCTATGATCACCATGGCAATGGAAATCAAGGCTTACGGAGACCAAAGCTCTGATACCACTTGTAGGATCAAAAGTATGTCTAGAGGGGGGTGATTAGACTACTTGACCAAATAAAAACCTAACCTTTTCCCAATTTTAGTTGTGTGCAGATTTTAGCAAGAGCACAAGTTAAGCATCACCCTACACATGCAATTCTAAGAGTATAGCAGCGGAAAGTAAACAATTGCATATGTAAGTAAAGGAGGGGATCGGAGATTTCAAACGCAATGAAGACACGGTGGTTTTTGGTGTGGTTCCGATAGGTGGTGCTATCGTACGTCCATGTTGTTGGAGACTTCAACCCACGAAGGGTAACGGCTGCGTGAGTCCACGAAGGGCTCCACCCACGAAGGGTGCACGAAGAAGCAACCTTGTCTATTCCACCATGGCTTACGTCCATGAAGGACTAGCCTCACTCGGGGTAGATCTTCACGAAGTAGGCGATCTCCTTGCCCGTACAAACTCCTTGGTTCAACTCCACATCATGTCGGAGGCTCCCAAGTGACACCTAACCAATCTAGGAGACACCACTCTCCAAAAGGTAATAGACGGTGTGTTGTTGATGAAGTCCTTGCTCTTGTGCTTCAAATGATAGTCTTCCCAACACTCAAACAACTCCTCACAGATTTGGCTATGGTGGAAGAAGGATTTGAGTGGAAAGCAACTTGGGAAAGACTAGAAATCAAGGTTCAAATGGTAGGAATGGAATCTCTTGATCTCAACACATGAGTAGGTGGTTCTCTCTCAGAAAATGTATGGTGGAAGTGTAGGCACGTTCTGATAGCTCTCCTTACTGAGAAGGAAGTGGTGGAGGGGTATATATAGCCTCCACACAAAATCCAACCGTTACACACTTTTGACCCAACTCGGTGGCACCGAAACCATAATCTCGGTAGTACCAAACTGTGTAAAAGATATGAACTTTAGGAATCTCGGTGGGACCGATACGAACAACTCGGACGGACCGAAGTGCAATGGCTAGGGCAAACCTCATCTCGGTGGCACCGATTGCATCAACTCGGTAGGACCGAAGTGAAGCAATAAGGCAACAGAGAGTTGGCAAGCCATCTCGGTGAGACTGATGTGCAAAACTCGGTGGGACCGAAGTAAGTGGAAACGATTACAGAGAGTTGGCAAGGCCATCTCGGTGGGACCGAGATCCATTTCGGTGGATCCGATTTGTTAGGGTTTTGGCAGTGGCTAAGTCCATATGAACTCGGTGGCTCCGGATAGGAAATTTTGGTGGGACCGAGTTGGAATGTAGGTTTTGGACATATTTGGGTAGAGAGACTGGTTGAGGATTTAGGAGTACTGTCACTAAGCACTTGAGCAAAAAGACCATTAAGCAACACCTCATCCCCTTTTAATAGTATTGGCTTTCCTATGGACTCAATGTGAGCTTGGATCACTAAACCAAAAATGTAGAGTCTTGATCTTTTGCCAATCCTTGTCCTTAGCATTTTGAGGGGTCCACATCTCTAGTCCATGCCATGCCAATCATTGAACATCCTAAAATCTTTAACTTGAATGGACATTAGTTCAATGAGATATATGTTGTTATGAATTACCAAAACCACCAAGGGAGCAAATGTGCTTTCACCGGTGGTGCGAGGAACTTCGCGTACTTATGACACTCAGGGAAGTTCAGAATCGCCCCTTCTTGAAAGAACTCTACCGCCATGGCATCATAGGCACGCGCCGCTAACTGCGGGGTGTCCCAGTGGCCAAGCTCGTGGACGACATTGTCCTTCCTAATGGTGGCATAGTACTTATTCCCCTTCGGTCGCACACCACGATACTTTGGAGGCATCTGTTATGGTGCATATATAACTAACAAGTTATTCAAAATTGGGCATATTGACGAGTACCTACAAAACCTACAATCTACAATGTAATTAAACATACACTACATAGAACCACAATAAAAACTACACTAAAATCATACTCTACAACGACTACTAGTATACTACTCTTACACAAAAACTTATACACTACAACTAAAGCTACACTAAAATCTTACACTACAATTACACTACAACTAAAGCTACACTAAAATCTTACAGTACACTAAAATCTTACACTATACAACTACACTAAACTAAAATCTTACACTACAACTAACTAAACTAAAGTCTTACACTACACTAAAATCTTACACTACAACTACACTAAACTAAAATCTTACACTACAATTATTACACTACAACTCACTGGCGGCGGCGGAGATGGCGAGGGGGGGTTGCGGGGTGGAGGCGACGGGGGCGGCGAGGTGGAGACGACGGGGGCGGCGGAAGTGGAGGCGAGGGCGGTGGCGAGGGGAGGACGTAGGCAGAGAAGACGAAGATGGCGACGGCGGTGGAGAAGACGGCGACGGCGGCGGAGAAGACGAAAACGGCGACGGCGGCGGAGAAGACGACGAGGGGGCGGGGGCCGGGGGCGCTGTTGGCTGTGGCGGTGGCGGCGCGGGTCATGGATTTGGAGTGTTTGGGGAATGGGGATGCGGTGGGTTGGTGGGTGGTTAATTAATTAGTCAAACGGGGCTGGCGTTGTAATTGTTGGCGTTGGCCTACGTGGCCAACGCCATTGCTATTGTCTTCAATTTTATTAATTTTTTTTATTTTTATTTGTTTTTCCACATTGTTTTTATATTCATATGGATATTTAGTTTATTATTTTATTGTGTTCTTATTCTATTATTTATTATTCTGTTAATTTTATATCAAATTTTATTATTTTGTGTAAATATATAACATACTAAAAAATAGTTGAAGACCAATAGAACAACATCGATCGATCTCATTAATCTGGCCTAGATACATAATAGTTGAAGGATGAAAACAATAACATATATATAAATTATTCTACTACTTGAACTAGACTAAGAACATCATCAGTGTAATGACTCCCACGAGAAAAAATGTTGCCACCGATCCAGCTGGAAGAACAAGGCCAAGCATAACACCAGCTAAAAGCGCATATCGAAGCATCTTGAATTTTTGGATTTGGCCGCACATCACATCATTCTTGAGCTACATCTCATCTGTTTGTTGTCTCAGTGTTCCAATGCAGTACTCGAGCAACTCACTTACGTACTTCTGCATGAGATCAACCCATATCCAGGTGTAGCAAAATTTTGTCCCTTGTGTCTGTGGATCACAATATATATACATAAACATATAGGTAGTCATGTCAGCGACAATACTAGATCGACGATATAGAGTTGAATTGTGCAAATTAGCAAAAATAGACCGAGAGGTATTTTCTGTCATATTATACCTTCCCACAGTTAGCGCATATGTAGAACTCTTGCTCCGGATTCCATTCTGTGTGCGACATATGCTTATCAACAGGGCGTCGACAGCCACAAAGCAGCATAGGTGTCCTCCCTCGATTCGTGGCAACTTCAGCGGTGGCATAGCTACCGGATCGAATGGACGTCGCGCTGCAGCGGGATGATTCGCCAGACAGGGCCGACTGCATTGGCCGTGGCGAGCTCGTGCCGTAGCCAACGGGGCCAGAGGAGACCTCGGCCAAGGCGGCGTTGTCCCAAACTTTC
Source organism: Elymus sibiricus (assembly GCA_039707655.1). Lineage (NCBI taxonomy): Eukaryota > Viridiplantae > Streptophyta > Magnoliopsida > Poales > Poaceae > Elymus > Elymus sibiricus. The sequence continues at coordinate 199,631,478 of CM077674.1, read as the reverse complement.
AACATGCCCTGCTGACGTGGGCTCGCACGCGGGGCTCGTGCCGATTCAACAAGCTCCGGTGGGTCCATTGTTACCAAAAGCAGCTAGCTAAGATGGAGAGTAGAATTTTGTGCAGAATGGAATTAAGTGAATGTAAACAAGGCTGCCAACACATCTATATATAGGCAAAACTTAGTGCTGGCGTTCCGTAGAAGGGCACGATAGCACTATAAATATTATCCATGGCGTATATACGTAGACGACACCAGCAATATCTTCCAACTGGTCTGTGCAACGGGGCCCACATAGTATTGATGTTAGGCAAATTAGCCATGCCGGCACTAACCATATATAGCTGGCGTACGAATTTAGCCGGCGCCAGCACTATTTGAAAAAAGTAGTGCTGGCGTTGAAGGAAAATGGCGCGCCACCAACGTAAGTTGTGGCTAGCCGTTTTTCCACTAGTGACGGGATATGCGTGCTACAAAGAGCAGGGCTAATAGATGCAAGAACAGCAACAATTTATCAAGGTTCGAGCCGCTATGAGCGTAAAACCCTACTCCTGCTTTGGTGGTTAGATTGTATATGAGCTCAAGTTACAAGGAGCGCGGGAAGTGCAGCTACAACGCGTAGTTGAACTAGGTGTCGACCATTCTAACTGTAGCCGTGGGCCACCTTTTATAGGCCAAGGGGTTACCACAGTGGCTAATACGGTCATTACATGGTATGAACAGTGACTGTACCGTCACCAGGTCTATCTCCTAACGGGGTAGGAAAAACACATTAAATGCACCATTAGGTGCTACACCGGGGAGGCGAGGCTTTGGGCAAAAGATCTGTATCACCGGTCTAGCCGCCCTCCTGTTATCTTGACACGTCCCAGGGATGGGTGTCATTAAGGTTAACCCTTGCATGGCATGCTGACACATGCCTAGGCCAGCTACGGTTGACTGCCTGCCCGCTCGACACCTATCATACGTGCTTATCTAGCCGATGATGAGGTGGAGCGGTAACAGGACAGACAGAGCCCACTGACACGGAGCTTGCCGGCAAGGAGCTTGCCAGCAACCAGAGTCTTGGTCTTCACCTTGCCGGTATGAAGCTTGCCGGCAAGGGTAATCTAGATCTCCAGTACTAGAATAGTACTTCTCAATGACCTGCCTGGAGGTCTTCTTCACGGTCTTGTTTACCAAGTCTTGAGCCTTGATGGCAGTAATCCTCTGGCAAGCCCTTGCAGCCAGGAAGGCTACAACTGTCTGTGCACAAGTCAGGGTACGAAGGCACCCATGTCTTAGTACACCGATAGGAGCCCCCAGGCCTGGGCCATACACGCATGCGAGGCATCGTTGGGCTAGGCCTAAACAGTGCACATGCACGCGTGGTAGAGGATAACTGCCATAATCTTCTCTTTTACCACGCCCCCCACGAAGCGCATCAAATGCAGGCGTGGGAGAGGTGGAACGAAACGGCCGTGGGAGGTAGTGCGCCTAAAAAGCGTAGCCATGTAGGACAGTAAAGAGCCAGCCCCCGCGCCTACCCCATAAAAAGGAAACCGCAAGGGGCGCTGCTCATTTACCCCCTTCCCCCAATCTAGCCATCCGCCGTCGTCTTCTTCCTTGCACAAGAACAGAGCGCGCCATCCGCTTCCGCCGCCATGCCGCGCCCCCTTCTGCTTCCAAATACGCCTTCCCCAAAGCAGCCATGGCTCCCAAGAGGAACCAAAATAAGCCGGAGAAGGCGATCGACCCCAACGCAGAGGCGAGGAAGTTGGAGCTGGCAACGCTGCAGAGGGATAATGTCATCGTCGAGCCGGTGCTGAAGGACAGCGACCTGGTGGAGTGGTACGTGATTATTTGGGGGAAGGAGACAACCGCTCACACCGCGCCAGAGGTTCTTCCTGGCTCCGTCAAGCCTAGTCCAGACAAGTACCCCTTCTTCACCATGTATTTTTACTGCGGGCTTGTCCTCCCTTTCTCTGAATTCTTCGTAGAAATCATGTACACCTATGGGTTCCGTCTCCTAGACTTCACCCCTAACGCCATGACTTGTACGGCCGTCTTTGCGCACATGTGCAAAAATTTCGTTGGGGTATTACCCTGTGTAGCCCTCTTCCGCCATTATTTTACTCCATGCATCGAAGCAGATGCCCTCTCCGGCGACATCACTTGGATCCCCAAGGAGAGGGATGTGTATCTTCAGGGGCTGCTCCATCAGAAGTGGAATGAGTGGCGCAGAGAATGGTGTTGGATCAAGGACGCTAATTTCCCAGATTTCTGCAAGCCCAGAACGACAAAGGTGGTGCGCGGCAATGACTGGAGTTCTTCCGACGCCGATGACAAGAAGCTCACAATCGCCACGACACGCATCCTCTGTCTCAAGGCTGCCGGCCTCACCATTGAAAGGGTGGGGGATGACTTCCTTTGCCGCCACATCGCTCCTCTTCAAAACAAGGGCAGGCCCACCTAGGACTACAAGAACGTGGCAGATATCATGCGGGTGCAGACTAGACTGCACGCCAATCTAACGGTGCTATAGCACAGGGTCCTCTGCGAGCAGCTCTTCCACGCCACCGGCAACTTCAAGCTGCCGGCAAGCGTGGTGCCCTTGTGCAACAACTCCGCCAAAGACTCCATCATTGCAATGATGTCGGCTTGCAATGCCCATGGCGTCGAAGCACTTTGGTTGGAGCCGCCCAAAGATGCGGTGAGGGTGTGGTTTGACACACTGGTGGAGAGGCCCGTCAGGGAGGAGAAAGACCTCACTCGTGACACCCCCCCAAAGAGTTGGCACATATCGCCAACAGGGCGGCATAGGCGAGATTGGCTGAAGGCACCAGCGGCTCTGGGTCCGTGGCAACCGATGTTGATGAGGGGTCCGAGGATGAAATGGCAGAGGAGCCGACAGAGGAACTCGCCAAAGAGCAAGAGGAGCTTTCCAGGGAGCAGGGCGAAGAGACTGCCGAAGAGCAAGTGCATAGGGAGCCCCTACTCCCACCGTTCCGGCAAGGAAACCTCACATTCTCCAGAAAGCTGTCTCCCGAGAGCCAGTCCATGGAGCATCTTCAGGTGATGAAGTAGCCGACAAGGAGGCAGCCGGCAAGGCCGCCGGATGGCAATGATCTCGCCGTCAAGCCCCTCAATAGCAGCGAGTGTGGCATACCTCTACGAGGAAAACGGCCATACTGGCCGCTGGAGGAGGCGAGTCTGCTCGACTTGCTATGCCTGCGGCAACCAAATGGGCCAGGACTTCTACCCCGCTCCCTCCTCCGACACCAGACCTGAGAGCTTATATGATCTCTCCATCCTTAGCGACGAGGAGGAGGAAGAAGAGTACATGTCTCCATCCACTTTCATTGATTCTTGATTGATTTCCTGTTGTTGCTAGTTTGACTTGCCCCGCCTTGCCTTGATTTGACAGCTATGGGGATACCTTGGCGCAAAGGATGGCCAAAAGGTGAGGACCGCAGTAGTGGAAGAACTGGCGACAAGCACAGCGCCACGCGATGATGTCGTGGATACCAGTCCTCGGCGCAGCCCCCAGCGTGAGGGCACTATTCACTTTCCTTTGGCAAGTGCTGGTGTTGAGATATTCACCGCTGACATCGGCACAGGAGCAGCAGAAGAGAGCCACGAGGAGGAATGCCTGGAGGTAGATCCAACTGGGATGTCTCCGTCAACCGCTACCCCGGCAAGCGGCTCTGCAGCAAGGACTTCTACAAACGAGCCTGTTCGCGCTGATGAAGTGCCGGCAACTGAAGCTGCCGGCAACCAGGCGACGATAACCGAGGTTGTCGGAGAGGAAACTGTCCCCTCTCAATAGTCTCCGCCCGGTAAGCTTTCTTCCATTAAGTACTTTTCTCTCTTAATCTCCTTTTTTGTTTTCTTGAACTTGATCTGAGTCCTGATTTTCTCTCTTCTCCATTCTTTCAGATCTGCCTCCATCTGATGAATTGGACATCGACTCCACCATCGAGGAGATCGCGAGGGACGCCGCCGATGAGGCCAACAACATTGCTGCTGATGAGGCCGTTGGGAGAACTGATGAGGAGGCCGCCAAGGCCGCTCACAAAGAGGTCGCCAAGGACACCGCCGAGGAGGGCGGCAACAAGAGTGCCGAGGCCACTGAAGACATCCCTGTCTCAGGAGCGCCAAGCGCTGACTTGGCCATGAGGGCGATCCTGACCGGCAAGGCGGTCGTGGACGACCACCCTTCGACATCTGAAGAGCCCTTCTCAAGCAGATACCTGAATGTTGGCGACAACTTGTTCATCAGCCTCTCTGGGATGTCAAGCATCGGGGTGCCCATGGAAGGAGAAGTCTTGGATGATGAGATCATTGCCGCTGCTGGGCTCGAAGTCGTCGATGAGCCACATGCCAACACCAACGAGACTAAAGAACAGTAGCTCCTCAAGGCGATGGGCATGAATTTTCAGAAGCTTTAGGCATGCTACCTTAGCCGTACCGAAAGCTTGGACTCTAGGGTTGCCGTCCTTGACAAGGCGGAGGAGGAGTTCAAGAAGCGTGTGGAGGAAACACAGATCTGGTATGCGGAATGCCTCCAGGATCTTCGAGAATAGCACACCCAGCTCGCCAAGGCCAAGGAACAGTTTGTCTTGGAAAAGGCTGAAGTCGGCAAGGCACATGAGGAGGCTGCGCTGAGGATAGTGGCAACCAAGGCAGGATTGAACGAGCGCAAGGTTGGCCTTGACGCTCATGAAGTAGAGCTTGCCGCTCATGAAGCAGAGCTTTCCGCTACGCTTCGCGGCAAAGATAATGAGATCCAGGCCCTCATTTCACAGCACACCTAGGAGCTGGAGTGCAAGCACAAAGAGGCCATCGAAGCTCAAGCTATAGAGCATGCCAGCAAGATCAAGGAGGCCATCGATGTTGCCGAAGTTGCAGAGGCCGCCAAGACTGAGCTAGAAGGCAAGGTGCGAGCGCTCGAAGCAGATATCGCCACCAACGGCAGGGAGATCTTGGCTCTCAAAGCAGATGCAGAGAAGGCAACTCACACCTTGGCGGAGCTGCAAACTTCAGTATCCGCCAAGAACCAAGAGCTCACCAAGGCCAACGACATGATTGAAGATCACAAGATGAAATTGACCGCCTTGGAGAAGTCTCTTGATGAAGCCAAAAAGCGTGAGAACATCTTGATGAAGGACCTCCAAGACGAGAAGACCCGGCTTGAAAGTGCCGCGAACTCCTTCAATGAGCTCAAAGGCGCCTACATGCTTTGGACTGATTGCCTTGTGGTTGCCGTGGAGAACCTTTCTGCACAACTGTCTACCATGGGCTTACCAGAATACCACTACTCTATCACCGAAGGGGACACCGCCATCGCCAGGCTCACTCTCTTTTTCAAAAGTTTGGTTGAAGCGCTGGAGAAGCATCACGAGGCTCGAGCTGCATACCTTGCCAGCGAATCCCACAAGCTTTGCCGGGATGTCCTCTTCAAGGTGCTCGTCAAAGTGGCGTACCGGAACCCCGGCATTGATCTCACCAAAGTGCCCATCGCCGATAGGGTTGGCCAGATCCCCAGAACAGAGGGTGGGGTCACAAACTAGACTTGTAGTCACACCTTGCCACGAATGCGATCTTGAACAAAACAAACTGATCTTAAGTTAGATCTGCACCACATTTTGATATAATATAACTTGTGTTTTGAATGGATGTATGCATGCTATTCCCCTTATTCTATTCTGTCCTTGCATGATTTTTGTATGCTATGCTTGCCGGAATCTTGCCGGTGCACGCACTCTTGCCGCGAGCGCTCGAGGAACGGGTCCTTAGCAGCTTGCCATAAGTGTCGCTGTCGGCAAGGTTACACTTAATGATCACAACGCATCCACTTAAGTTGTTGATCGGACTCGAAACAAAGTAAGAGTGTAGCTGATCACGACAAGGTTCCTTAGCATGCAGGTTTCTCATACAAAAGCCAAAATCGTTCAAGGAGAAATTGCAACTACAACAAAGAGTTTATTTCAAAGTTTTTCAACTTAGCTTTTTCTTTGTTGTACTTCTTGTCGTAGAACGATATCTTGAACGTCACTTGGTATCCATACCGTCACTCCCCCCGGGAAACATGCACGTGAGGAACCCTTCTGTCCTTTGAGAAAAAGAAAGAAGAGGAAAGAGGAGGCTGGAACCTTGACGGTTCATTATTCATCCTATGCAAGGTAAAATGTAGCACAACGCTGCCTGCAACATATAAATAAATATGTAATTTGACAAAGAGTTGCGAAACACGTAGCTTTTATTCATTGTGCATGGGATCTGTGCCCGGCTCTGTACAAAGGATTACATGCCTTGCCGGCAAACTTGTACAAAAGAGGTTGCCAGGCAGCCCGGCAACCGCGCCTTACATGTAAAACTTGCGAAGATGCTCAATATTCCATGAGTTGAGCACCGGAGTGCCATCTTCGGTCTCTAGGCAGGCTGCACCAGGCCTAGTGACTCGTACTACCTGGTAAGGGCCCTCCCACTTTGGCGTCAACTTGTTTTTACCCTTCGTGGACTGGATCTGACGAAGAACAAGGTCACCTTCCTCAAGGTTCCTAGCATTGACTTTGCGGCTATGGTAGCGGCGCAAAGCTTGCTGGTACTGTGCAGCACAGACAGCAGCCCGGAAACGATCTTCCTCAAGGAGCGTGGCATCATCTTGATCCTCCTCATCGAAGGCCAAAACTCGAGGTGACCGGTATCTGAGTTCTGTGGGGAGCATTGCTTCTGCACCATATACCAGGGAGAAGGGTGTCTGGCCGGTGGCTCGACTTGGTGTCGTTCTGATTTACCAAAGAACCGCTGGCAACTCTTCCACCCAGCGCCTTCCACACTTGTGTAGCCTGTCAAAAGTTCTGGTCCTGAGACCACGCAGCACTTCTGCATTTGCCCTCTCTACTTGTCCATTACTCCTTGGGTGAGCAACAGAGGCGTAGCAGATCTTATTTCCAAGTTCTTGGCAATATACTGTGAAGGCGCGGCTCGTGAACTGGATGCCATTGTCGGTGATGATCTTGTTAGGTACAGCAAAATGAGCAACCAATCCTTTGAGGAACTTGATAGCTGACTTTGCCGTCACGTTTCTCACTGGCTCTACCTCAGGCCACTTTGTAAACTAGTCGATTGCAATGTACAAGAATTCAAAGCCCCCGGTAGCACGGGGGATGGGGCCGACGATGTCGAGCCCCCAGAACGGGAAAGGCCAGGAAAGAGGGATGGTTTGGAGGGCTTGAGCTGGCTGGTGGATGTCCTTGGAGTGGAACTGGCACGCTTTGCACCTGATGACCACCGCCAAGGCGTCTTGAAGGGATGTCGGCCAGTAGAACCCTTGATGGAACGCCTTGCCGACAAGCGCATGTGACCCAATTATGAGAGCCACACATCCCTTCATGCATCTCTTCCAACAGCCTCTGTCCATCTTCCTGGCAGATGCACTTCAATTTTACCCCGTTTGGTCTTTTCCTGTACAAAATGTTGTCAACAAATTTGTACATCCTTGATTAACAGGCTACTCTTTCTGTGTGTTCTTGCTCATCGGGAAGATCTCATGTCTAAAGGTATTGGACAATTGGTTGTTCCCATGCCGGAGCCTGTGGCTCGATGACAGGGACTAAAGGTACTTCTTCCTCTGCGGGAGCGCTTGCTTCGACGGCAAGAATCTGGCTTGCCGGAAGCTGTGGCTCACCGGCCAAGGGTGTCTTGTCGGTGGTATCTACTTTTTTGGTGGTTGCCGGCAGCTCTGTCGAAAAGTAACCACCATCATCTTGCTTCCTTTTCTTCACCAACCTTGATGGTGTAATGGATGGTTGAGTCAAATGGAGCACAAAAGTCCATGGTTCCATTGGCAGCTTTTGGGCGGCACGCTTCGACAGGTCATCGGCAATTCCATTCTGGGCATGAGGAACGTGCTCTGCCTGCAGACCGTCAAAGTGCTCTTCCAATTTCCTCACTTCATAAATGTATGCCTCCATCAAGGGGCTCTGGTAATCCTTGTTGACCTGCCTCACCACAAGCTGCGAGTTGCCCCTGATAATCAAATTTTGAATACCAAGGTCGATTGCAATGCGCAGGCCGGCAAGCAATCCCTTGTAGTCAGCAGTGTTGTTGGTGGCCTGCTCCCTGGGAAAATGCATCTGAAGCACGTACTTGAGGTGCTCTCCGGTGGGTGCTATAAGCAGCACGCCGGCACCGGCGCCCTTCAGCGTGAAAGCACCATCAAAGTACATGATCCAACCGTCAACAGTTTCCTTGCCGGGGAGAGAGGTCTCTGGGATTTCTTCGTCTGGTGTTGGGGTCCATTCTGCAATGAATTCTGCCAAAGCCCTGCTCTGAATAGTTGAGGTACTCTTGAACTTCAAATCAAAGCTTGACAGCTCCAATGCCCACTCCACAATCTTGCCGGTACCATCTGGATTTCTCAGAATATGTTGGAAAGGAAAGCGAGTGACGACGGTGACTTGGTGTGCTTGAAAGTAGTGGCGCAGCTTCCTTGAGGCCATAAGAAGGCCAAAAAGCAACTTCTGCACACCAGAATACCTTGACCTAGCCCCTTGCAGGAGAGAGCTGACAAAGTAGACTGGGCGCTGCACCATCTTGTTCTTCTGCACGACTGGTTGATCTGGCTCACTTGCTTGCACAATCTCTGGCTTGTCGACACCTGACCTTGCCAGAGAAGATTCTGGCTTGTCAGATCATGGCTCTGTGGCTACTGCCTCCTCTTCATCTGCCTCTCTTTCAGCTACAAGTGCCGCACTAACCACTTGATTCGTTGTCGCTCAGTATAGCATCAATGTCTCTTGTGGCCTAGTCACAACTAGGACTGGCGGAGAGGATAGGTACTCCTTCAAATCTTGGAGCGTGGCCTCCGCTTCAGGAGCCCAGTTCACTGGGCCTGCCTTTTCCAATATTTTGAAAAACGGCAAGGCGCGCTCTGCCAATTTGGAGATGAACCTGCTGAGAGCGGCAACACAGCCGGCAAGACACGTGACGTCCTTGACACTTCTTGGTGCTTCAATCTTCTCAATTGCTTTGATCTTGTCGGGGTTGGCTTCAATCCCTCTCTGAGATACAAAGAACCCAAGAAGCTTGCTGGACGGAACAACGAACACACACTTCTCGGGGTTGAGCTTCAAGTTGAGTTTGCACAAGTTTGCAAATGTCTCTTCCAAATCTTGGATCAGTGTTGACTTGTCTCTGGTTTTGACCACAATATCATCCATGTAGGCTTCCACATTTTTGTGCAACTGTGGCTCAAAACTGATCTGAACTACTCTGGCAAATGTTGCCCCGGCACTCTTCAATCCGAAGGGCATACGTAAAAGGCAATACGTGCCACACGGAGTGATGAATGCGGTTTTCTCCTCATCTTCCTTGGCCATAAAAATCTGATGATAACCAAAATAGGCATCAAGAAAAGAGAGTAACTCACAGCCAGTAGTGGAGTCTACAATCTGGTCGATGCGCGGCAAAGGGAAAGGGTCCTTTGGAGAAGCTTTATTTATATCAGTGAAGTCGAGACAATGCCTCCACTTCCCATTCGCCTTGCACACTACCACTGGATTGGCTAACCACGTGGGGTGTAGCACTCCTCTGACCAGGCCTGCTGCTTCCAACTTCTTGATCTCTTCAGCAATAAACTCTTGCCGCTCCAAGGCTTGCTTTCTGACCTTCTGCTTGACAGGTCTCTCATGAGGGCAGATAGCAAGGTGGTTCTCAATTACCTACCTAGGAACACCGGGGATGTCAGATGCTTGCCAGGCAAACACATTGACATTCGCCCGTAGGAAGGCAAAGAGCGCGCTTTCCTATTTGTCACTAAGAGTGGCACTTATGGAAAAAGTGCCACTCGTCCCATCTTCCCTTGCAGAGACTTGCTTGGTCGCCGGCGCAGAGGCCTTGGCTTTCTTGCTCTTGCCGATAGAGCTCTCTGGTATGTCCTCAACAGGCGTGCTGCACTCTAAAGTGCGCTTCCCAGAGTCCTTATCAGAGGTCTTGCCGGTCTTCTTCCTCTTTCCTTGCCCGGGAGCTTTGCCGACATGAGCAGGTGCCTCGACAGCAGATGCTGCCACTGCGTCCCGATAGAGCTTGTCGGCGCAAATGATCGCGTCTTTGTGGTTGGACTTGATGGTGAGGACCCCCATCGGCCCTGGCATCTTTATGACGTTGTACGCGTAGTGCGACACAGCCATAAACATTGCCAGCGCGGGGCGGCCCTGAATCCCATTATATGGCAGCGGCATCTTGACGACATCGAAGACAATCTTTTCCATCCTGTAGTTGAGCTCGCTACCGAACGTGACCGGCAATGTCACTTAGCCCTTCGGCTTGTTCCTCCCTGGACTGATTCCTTGGAAACTGCCCGTCTCATAGAGATCCTTGTCGGGGATCTGCAGCCTCTTGATCACATTAGGAGAGATCAAGTTCAAACCGGCCCCACTGTCAACCAGCATCTTTATCACCTTGAGGTTGCAGATTGTTGGTGAAACCAACAATGGCAAACACCCGACCGCAGTGGTGCAGTCAGGGTGGTCCTCGGCGTCAAAGACGATGGGCGCGTGCGACCACTTGAGTGGCTTCTGTGCTCCCATTGCCGGCTCCGCTGCATTTACTTCGCGGATCCACTGCTTCAGTTGCCAGTGTGAGGAGTGCAAAGATGTGCCTCCATCAACACACATGGAATCCACTGCATTTTGGAACTCCTTGTCGGACCCGTCTTCATCCTCATCATCATCGTTCTGGTCTTCAGCGGCCTTCTCTTTCCGTTGCTTGGCCGTGCCGCGGCGGCCTCCTCGGCCACCACGGTTTTGCTTGCTGGAGACACTGGCACCATCTTGGCCCTTCTCCTTGTCGCGCTTCTCGTACCCTTGCTTCTGCTTCTCGGCAAGTTGCTCAACTTGCCGGCACTCCTGGAGATCATGGCCCTTGGTACGGTGGATCTTGCAGTATGGCCCACCTGTCTTGCCGGCCTTGTTGCCTGCCACGGCCTCCCGGCAGTCAGCGCGTCTGGCAACCTCCTTGTCGAGGCTTTCTACCTTGGGCTTCGTGGCGGAGTTGGTGTCAACGGAGCCTTTGACGGCCATCACAGTCTTACCCTTGCGCTTTCTGTTGCGCTTCCGGTGCTTCTTCTACGGGGTTGATGCGTCATCTGCGTCATCGTCCTCAAAGTCGACTTCGGCGGCAGCATCTTCCCCAGGGAGTCGCCTCCGTTCCTCAGCACGTGCACACTTATCCGCCAAGGCGTATAGCTCGTTGATGGTCGTAACCTTCTCAATATTCATCTCAAACCGCATTCTGCGGTAGCGCACATTCATGTGGAACGCGGCGCAAACAGCTGCGGGATGAACATCGGGATGTTGTGGTGCACACGGCTGAACCTTTGTATATACTTGTGGAGGGGCTCGCCATCTCTTTGGGGTATCACGTGCAAATCGCTCTCCTGACCAGGGAGCTTGTGGCGACCCTGGTAGGCACCCATGAATTGATGGCACAGATCTGACCAAGAAGAAATGGAGCCCTCCGGCAAGTTCATCAACCATGACCTGACGTTGGGCCTGAGCGCCAACGGGAAGTAGTTGGCCAGTATCTTGTCGTCATCCCCCCTCGACAGCCTGCACCGCGATGGTCTAGATGCCAAGGAACTCTGCTAGACCGAGCATGCTGTCGTATCTGTCGGGCAGCTCTGGCTTGAAGGCATGAGTGGACGGCCAACAAACCTGCCGCAACTCATAACTAAACGCTGGGCAGCCTACCTCGCAAGGTAAACACCCAGGGTACCCTGGCGCTGGCACGTATGCTGCTGGCCCGGCACGGTTGTCTGACTGACAGCATGCTTCCCGGCACCGCTCGATCTTCGTACGGGCGTACTCATCGCGTCGTTCGTGGAGCACTCGGCGCTGATCTTGGCGACCCCACAAATCCGATGACGCCATGGACACTGCGTCCTGGTCATCCGATCGGCGAGCTTGCTGATGCAGTGGTTGTTGACGTGGAGGCGACTGCACCATTGGCGCACCGTCTCCGGCACGGCAGCTAGATGGTCCTGCCGGCACAGTGGGTGGTTGTCTGGAGGGTCCCACCTCCGGTGTCTTGCCGGGATCGGCAAAAAAGATGAGACTCTGGATAGTGGCCCTCCATTCATCCATCTTATCAGGAGCTAGCGGGAAGTTCAAAAGCATTTGAACCCACGCCATGGCTTCTGCCGCCGTGGTTGGCATGGCGGGGAACACGGAATGGGATGGCGTTCGACTCCTGGCAGAGCCAACAGGAAGGTCGTCGCGTACCTGCTACCGCAACACATGCTCACCAACGGGTTGGCGTGGTGGTGGTGGTTCCTGAACATCATGAGGACGCCGCTCAGGGCCGGCTTGACGCCGTCCAGGACCACCAGCACCGCAGGGAAGCGTGGCGCGCCCATCTTGCGATGGTCGCGGCACACGTCCCACCACAACGTTGTTGGACGTCGCCGCTCCATCCCTGGACATCGCGGCGACTGGGTCCTGGTTTGCACCGGTTCAAACCGTATTGGTACGATGATTGCGCTCACCAAAACATCGTTGGAGTTGGCCGTCTGCGCCATCTCCGGTGTGGCAACTGCGATCGCCAAAATGGTGGGGATGCTGGATATGCGCACCACCGGCACCTCCTACCCCGGTTCGTAACTCATGACCCCCTACCTGGCGCGCCAAAGATGTCGTGGGAAAACGACAATCTATGGGATCGGGAGGATCCCATTGCGGTTCGGCTACGGGATCTGCGTGCTACGAAGAGCAGGGCTAATAGATGCAAGAACAGCAATGATTTATCAAGGTACGGGCCGCTATGAGCGTAAAACCCTACTCCTGCTTTGGTGGTTAGATTGTATATGAGCTCAAGTCACAAGGAGCGTGGGAAGTGCAGCTACAACGCGCAGTTGAACTAGGTGTCAACCATTCTAACTGTAGCCGTGGGCCTCCTTTTATAGGCCAAGGGGTTACCACAGTGGCTAATACGGTCATTACAGGGTACGAACAGTGACTGCACCGTCACCAGGTCTATCTCCTAACGGGGTAGGACAAACGCATTAAATGCACCGTTAGGTGCTATGCCGGGGAGGCGAGGCTTTGGGAAAAAGATCTGTATCATCGGTCCAGCCACCCTCCTATTATCTTCACACGTCCCAGGGACGGGTGTCATTAAAGTTAACCCTTGTGTGGCATGCTGACACGTGCCTTGGCCAGCTACGGTTGACTGCCTGCCCGCTCGACACCTATCATACATGCTAATCTAGCTGATGATGAGGTGGAGCGGCAACAGGATAGACAGAGGCCGCTGGCACGGAGCTTGCCGGGCCTTCGCTTGCCGGCAAGGAGCTTGCCGGCAACCAGAGTCTTGGTCTTCACCTTGCCGGTACGAAGCTTGCCGGCAAGGGTAATCTTGATCTCCAGTACTAGAATAGTACTTCTCAATGACCTGCCTGGAGGTCTTCTTCACGGTCTTGTTTACCAATTCTTGAGCCTTGACGGCAGCAATCCTCCGGCAATCCCTTGCCGCCAGGAAGGCTACAACTGCCTGTGCACAAGTCAGGGTACAAAGGCACCCATGTCTTAGTACACCGACATTGAGTCATAGGAAAACCGTACTATTAAGAGGGGGTCCGCTTCGGAAAGGTTTGGGTGGAATCATCATGTACACATCTTCCCTATGCACCCACATTGCCTTCCCGCTTCACTGGAGATCTATCTTGTTTTTTTATAACTTGTCCTAAAGCTTCCTAGCGGTAGTACTACTCTGGCCAATGATAGTACCGCTTGTGAGCGGTACTTCCGCCGGTCCAGTACCGTGTGTACTACCATTTATTTTAGGTGTTCTGTTGTCTACTCATGCTCAGCGGGAGTAGGGAGGCTGTAGGGCGGTAGTACCGCTTGGGGTACTTCTGCCCCTACCACCGCTCCACTACCGCTGCTTTCGCTGTAGACCAGAACACTAAGCGGAAGTAGCACGACAGTAGAGCGGTAGTACCGCTTGTGAGCGGTACTGCCACCCAGCCACAACCGCTGCTACTACCTCTTACTTTGTTGCTTCTCGACTCGTTTGCCACTACGTGGCAGTAGGGCGGTAGTAGTGTGCGGTAGTACCGCTGCTGCGGTACTGCCACTGTACTATGCCCTTGTCGGGCCCATGGAACCCGGGGTATCCAGGCCCGTCTGCCTTTGGCCCAGGGTGCAATGCCTGGCATGGGCCCAGCAGGCCGTCACCACCGAGCATCTCACCAAGACCCCTCATGAGGCCCTGGCCTCCTGAGGCTCCCTCCTCAGGAAGTGGCGAGTAATCCTCAGCTCCACCATCAACGGCCTCGCGAGGCCCTGTCACGAGGCGGCTTTCCGAAGTGACCTCGCGGGGCGGCTTTCCGAGGTGCCCTCCCGAGGCCCCCTCCCGCAGGCGCTCAGGAAGAAGGCCGTTCGGCGTGCCGCGCGGTCTGGAGCCCATCACGTGGGTGACGCGCGTGGCGACGAGCAGCAGCAGAGGCCGCGCCAGCAGGCGCGGATGAAGATGGTTTCCTCTTTCGTGCTAAGGGAGCAGGGCCAGCTATCTACTCTCCAAAGCAGCCCCAAAGGTTGCCCGATCGGCGAAGGAAGACCAAGACGACGGGCACGCAGGGCGGAGGTCATCACCGAGCCCACCGGCGCGTCATGGATCATGCTTTGGCAGGCGAAGACCACCTTTAGTCAGGATAGCCTGAGCGCCTGTCCCCTTTTAAAACCACCAAGTGTGGCAACCCTTCCCGCCTAAGTTTCCAGGGGGAAGAGGACCAAGGCTGGTATAAAGGACAGTGTTGCCATTGTAGAGAGGGACTCGAAGGCTCTCCGGCTAGGCCCCCCGAGATTGATTCCTTCTCCTCTACCTTGTACGCAAGAACTCTCTTGCCCATTGCAATCCAGACCACAAGCAGGAGTAGGGTCTTACACCACAAGGTGGCCCGAACCTAGGTAAACCGCTGAGTCCTCGCCCGTCCCTCGCTAGCGTGCTCTCGCCGTAGCCTCACCGTAGCTTAGCCGTGGTAGGATACGAAGCGGTAGAACGAGCTCACCCCAGTGTTCGAACCTTTCGGTCCCCGGAGCCCGACTTCTGACATTTTGGCGCGCCAGGTAGGGGTGTGCTACCGTTCTTCTGCTCCGCCCTCAGCTCTACCAACCCCATGGCCGACGCACGTCGCGAGCGCGCCGAGCGCAGGGCTGGCCGCGTGGCTCAGACAGAGCCGGTGGCCCGCGGCAACCGCCGCCTCCCCGAAGCCGAGGCTGCTGCCGCCACCGACCCCGCTGCCCGCGAGCAGCAGGACTCCTCCATGCACCCCTCCGTGTGGGCGGACGGCCGCACCGCCACGGCCTCCTCCCTCGCCAACCATTGGCCGCCGAACCCGCAGGCCGCGCTGCTCATGGCGCGTGAGCTGCTCCGCTACCGTTCGGATGACGCCGGCTATGATGCCTGGCTTGGCCGCATCACCGAGCTCGTCAACATCGCCGGGGACACTCCAGCGCATTCTCACTCGCTCCGCCCTCCGCCGTCTCGTGCTGGAGGCCTGGCGCACGACGCTCCCCAGCCGCCTCCTCTGCGCGACAAGCGCGCCCAGCCCCAGCGCAGCGCGTGGGCTCGTGAGCCGTCCCGCGGCGCGTCCTCGCCAGACCGAGACGAAGCCAGCTGCCAGATCATCCGCCGCACGCCCCCCGACGTGCGAGTGCTCCTCGAGCGGCAGCGCCAGCGCCAGGACCAGGCCGTTCAGGACGTTGCAGCGGCCGGGCGTCAAAACCGCGCCGCCCTCACTGGCGGCGTCCCCTCGAGCGGCGTGGGCTGCCGTGCCTTCACCCGTGAGCTGTGTCGCGTGGTCTGGCCCGCGAAGTTCAAGCCTGAGATGCCGCCACACTACGACGGCACCCCAACCCCACGGAGTTCCTCCAGCTCTATGCGCTGAGCATCGAGGCAGCAAACGGCGACGACAAGGTCATGGCGAACTGGTTCCCCATGGCCCTCAGGGATGGCCCGCGCTCCTGGCTCATGAACCTCCCCGAGGCTTCCATCTCGTCGTGGGCCGAGCTCTACAGCCAGTTCATCGCCAACTTCAAGGACACACAGGACCGCTCCCTCACCATCAACGACCTGCGGCGTGTTCGACAGCGCCCAGACGAGACCCTCCGCAAGTACATCCAGCGCTTCAGCCAGGTGCGAAACAAGATCCCCCGCGCCTCCAACGCGGCCGTCATCTCTGCATTCTCCACCGGCATCATGGACATCAAGATGCGCGAGCTCGCCATCAACGGTGAGCTCGACTGCGTGCTCGAGCTGCTCGACCTCGCCGACAAGTGCGCCAAGGCTGAACAAGGCCGCCTCTTCGTCCACAACGACCCCGACGCGGCGCTCGACGGCGCCAAGGCCAAGAGCAAGGACGTCAAGCGCAAGGGCCCTATCGTACTCGCGGCGGAGCCCGAGCAGAAGCGCGGCCGCGACCACAATGAGCCCAGGAAGGACAACCGGTCACTCTGCGCCTTTCACAACGACCGCTCCCACAGCACCGAAGACTGTCAGGAGCTCAAGCTGCTCTGCGACGAGCTCCAGAGCCGCCGAGACGACCGCAACGGCCGCGGCGCCGGCCACGGAGGTGGCCGTAGCGGCAACCGCTGGGACAGCCGCAACAGCAATGGCGGCTACCGCCAGGGCTGGCGCGACCAGCCTCGTGAGGCGAATCCTCAGGCCAATGCCGCTCTCCCGCCGCTGCCGCCGCCACCCCGGGGGAACGACGCCAACCGGCCTGACGAGGGTGCTGGGGGCTACTAGGAGCCTCGCGCGGTCGCCTGCATCCTTGGTGGGTCCCAAGCCCCCGCGTCCATCCGCCACTTCAAGCAACTCTCTCGCGAGGTGTACACCGCCCTCCCGAGGCCTGAGGTCGCGCGGCCCCTCAAGTGGTCGCAGTACGCCATCACCTTCGACTCCAAGGACCACCCCAAGTCCATGCGCCTCCCTGTCACCTTCGGCACCCGCAAGAACTACCACACCGAGGTCATCGACTTCAACGTGGCGCACATCGGCCTGCCTTATAACGCGATTTTGGGCTACCCGGCTCTCACCAAGTTCCTGGCGGCCACCCATCACGCCTACAACGTCCTCAAGATGCCCGGCTGCAGCGGCATCCGCACCGTCGCCTGCGACGAAAAGGACGAGGCCAGCACCCTCGAGCGTGCCTACAAGGCTGCCGCTGTCGCGCACCCGACCGACGAGGACGCGGCCGAGCCTTCTGAGGCCGCGCCAGCGAAGAAGAAGCAGTTGTTCTCTCAGGGCCGCGCTGAGACGAAGAAGGTGTCGGTGGACGGCAGCGGCTCCAGCCCTGCCTTTGCCATCAGCACAGGCCTCCCTCCTGCATAGGAAACCGCGCTCATCGCCTTCCTTCGGGCAAACTCGGATGTTTTCGCCTGGGAAGCATCCGACTTGTCCGGTGTGCCGAGGGAGGTGATCGAGCACCACTTAGCGGTGTGCCCCAATGCACGCCCGGTCAAGAAGAAAGCACGGCGCCAGGCGCCAGAGAAGCAAGAGTTCATCGTCAAGGAAGTCCAGAAGCTCCAGGAAGCTGGAGTCGTTCGTGAGGTGCGCCATCCCGAATGGCTCGCCAACCCAGTCGTCGTCCCCAAGAAGGGTCGCAAGGAGCGCTTGTGCGTCGACTTCACCAGCCTCAATCAGTTCTGCCCGTATGACCCCTTCCAGCTGCCGCGAGATGGCCAAGGCGTTGGCCCCGCCTTCGGCAGCACGCGCATGCCCTTCGGGCTGGGGAACGCCGACGCCTCTTTCCAGAGGCTGGCACCCTTCGCGCCAGGGCCTCGCGAGCCCCTTGGCTCCGGAGGAGCGGACTCCCTTGGCGAGCCTCGCCAACCGGTCTGACATCACTGCAGCGCGGTTCTGCCAGGTGCACCCGGCGCGTCGCCTCGCGCGGCCCTCACTCCTTCTCGCCGCGCCTCTCGAGCTTCGCTCCCAGAACCCTATCCTTTCGGTTGTGTAACGAATTTTGTTGATTTTACCTTGATGAGCTATGTTACCTGCTAATTTCTATGATAAATTCGATGCCACCGGAGAGCGCCACACGCGCGCGACCCCTCCCCTGGCCGACTCCGTGAGCGGGGGCTAGGCACGGTGCCTGTGCTCGGGTCTGTCCCTGCAGTGCCACCAAATCCAAGCGACTGAGCTCTGGCTCGCGGGCCTGCTCCCGTGCACGTCACCTCACCAAGGTCCTTGGTGCCTTATCTCCTCACGCAACGGCCGCGGGTGAGTTAGCGAGCGCGTGCCGCTCCCCCCATCGTGAAATCTGTCGACATGCAGTCCCCCAGGAGGTGAGCTACGCAGGGACCTCGCGGGTGGCCTCTCGCAAGCCGGCCTCTCGAGGCGAAGAATCATCGAGCAATGAGCCTCGGGAGCAAGCCTCGTGGGCGCGCCTCGCAAGACGATGGGCTCCTCACGAGCTGTGGCTCGCCCGCACCGCTCTCCGCCCAAAGCTAAGTGTGACTGCCTCGTGAGACGCGCTTACCATCACTCAAGCTCTCTCCCCTCATGATCCCGTTGAGTGCAGCATTTTTTCTTCTGCGTAAGCCGCTTGCATGCTAAAGGGGACTCCCTGAGCATCGCGCCTCAGGAGCCCTCACTAGCTCCCGGTGCCCCTCACCTCCTGGCCTTGTCCCGGCATCGCGACCGAACATACCAGCGACAGCTGAGGCCTGCTCGGGGGCTGGGTCCTAATGGCGTAGAGCGCTGCGGCGAGCGAAGAGAAAAGACCAGCCTCACGAGAGGACTTTGGGAGAGAATGCATACATCCCCATGTCACAAAAGCATTAAGTTAAGCATGGAAGATACTGTTCTCACGACCCCGCTGGGCTACATTGGTTCAATGCAGGAAAATAAAAAGAAAGAAAGGGCCTAGGTGAGGCGCCGTCTCCTCCAAGACTCCAGCACGGGCGCCGCACGCGTTCCCAAGAAGGCGCTGCAGGCAAGTGCGGCTCCGTCACCATGCGCATGGTGCCCGCCGCCAGGGGTCCCGGAATCGTCGCCGCGTGCACCTATTCGGAGTCCTCATCCTCGCTCTTGGCACGGGGGGAGTCATCGCCGCTTCCGCCCCCGCCGGAGGGGGCAGCACCGCCGGAGGAGCCGTCCTCGCTGGAGGAGCCGATGTAGCTGTCCTCGCTCTCCGCCCAGCACTCCAGGCGGCTGCCGGAGAGCCTGAAGATCTTCACAAAGAGCGTGGCGGCCCCGTCGTACTTGAACTGGAGGACGTGCCCCCGCTTCAGGCCGTGGGCGAGGGCGAATGACTTCCACCACTGCCTCAGGAACATGAAGCCCGAGGGGGTGAGCTCCGTCGCCACCCTGGAGGGGACATTGCAGGAGCCGTCGGCCTGCACCCACAGGCCCAAGGGCGCGCGGTCCGCCACCGCCGCCGCGAAAGAGTCCGGGAGCCGGAGCCAGGTGCAGGGGCTGCAGTGCATGTTCACAATGAACTCATGCGCCGCCTCCGCCGATTGGCTCCCCGCCTGGGGCGGAAGCGCGGCCGCCCCGCCTCGGACGCCTCAGCCCCGCGCGCCTCGCCCTCCGCGCCCGCGAGCGGCGCTCCTCCCAAGATTGCTGGGCCCAGCGCCGACGGCCGTCGGGGAGCCCCCGCGTCGCCGGGGTAGAACCTGGGGTGCAGAAGCAGGAGTACAGCCGCGCCCTGTCCCCCTCGCCATCTCTTCGGCAGCTCTAGCAAGAAGACGGAGGAAGATGAGGAAGGAGAGGATGGGTGGAGGACTCCGGCTCTCTCCCCTCTCTTTCTTTATACTCGGCACGGAACTTCCCACCCACTCCGCCTTCTTCGGCGTCGGGAGTTGGGGAGACGGCAGGTATGAAGGAAGGAAATGATGGCCTCGCGCCGCCCACGCCAGGATTTATGTCAGCGTGGCAGTTTCCGATGCGTCGCTGAGAAGTGGGGGCGTGGCCCGTCGCATCATGCGCCACGCGTCGCGCCTGGCCGCAGGCGGTTAGGGCCCGCTCCGTTTCACCCCTCGGTTGGCGGGAACGTGCGCGCCGCGGGCCCGGGGGCTACTGTTGGGCCCATGGAACCCGGGGTATCCAGGCTCGTCTGCCTTTGGCCCAGGGCGCAAAGCCTGGCATGGGCCCAGCAGGTCGTCACCACCGAGCATCTCACCAAGAGACCTCATGAGGCCCTGGCCTCCTGAGGCTCCCTCCTCAGGAAGTGGCGAGTAATCCTCAGCTCCACCATCAACGGCCTCGTGAGGCCCTCTCACGAGGCGGCTTCCCGAAGTGACCTTGTGGGGCGGCTTTCCGAGGTGGCCTCCCGAGGCCCCCTCCCGCAGGCGCTCAGGACGAAGGCCGTTCGGCGTGCCGCGCGGTCTGGAGCCCATCACGTGGGTGACGCGCGCGGCGACGAGTAGCAGCAGAGGCCGCGCCAGCAGGCGCGGATGAAGATGGTTTCCTCTTTCGTGCTAAGGGAGCAGGGCCAGCTATCTTCTCTCCAAAGCAGCCCCAAAGGTTGCCCGATCGGCGAAGGAAGACCAAGACGACGGGCGCGCAGGGCGGAGGTCATCACCGAGCCCACTGGCGCGTCATGGATCATGCTTTGGCAGGCGAAGACCACCTTTAGTCCGGATAGCGTGAGCGCCTGTCCCCTTTCAAAACTGCCAAGTGTGGCAACCCTTCCCGCCTAAGTTTCTAGGGGGAAGAGGACCAAGGCTGGTATAAAGGACAGTGCTGCCATTGTAGAGAGGGACTCGAAGGCTCTCCGGCTAGGCCCCCTGAGATTGATTCCTTCTCCTCCACCTTGTACGCAAGAACTCTCTTGCCCATTGCAATCCAAACCACAAGCAGGAGTAGGGTCTTACACCGCAAGGTGGCCCGAACCTGGGTAAACCGCTGAGTCCTCGCCCGTCCCTCGCTAATGCGCTCACGCCGTAGCCTCGCCGTAGCTTAGCCGTGGTAGGAGACGAAGCGGTAGAACGAGCTCACCCCATTGTTCGAACCTTTGGGTCCCCGGAGCCCGACTTCCGACAGCCCTACCACCGCTGCTTCCTGTATGCTGCACCCTAAGCGGTAGTACCACTGGGGCGAGCGGTAGTACCGCTCCGGCAGCACTACCGCCTCGGAGTGTTTCGCTCGTGCACCATATTACTAGAACAACCGCCCGGGCGGTAGTACCGCTCCTGGAGCGGTAGTACCCCTTGTGTGCGGGTTGTGGACGGAAAAACGGTTGGATTTTGTCGGCCCAGTGGGAACCAGGGTACCACGGGCCGTCTGCCTGCGGCCCAGGAAGCGACACCGGGCGATGAGCTCAACAGGCGGCCCAGCCGTGGGTGCCGTGAAGCAAGACACCTCATGAGGCTCCAGCCTCACGAGGGCCCTCTCCACGAGGGGAGTGATATGTCTCCAACGTATCTATAATTTTTGATTGTTCCATGCTATTATAGTATCAATCTTGGATGTTTTATATGCAATTATATGCCATTTTATATCATTTTTAGGGACTAACCTATTAATCCAGTGCCTAGTGCCAGTTGTTGTTTTTTGCTTGTTTTTTCCTTTTCAGAAAATCATTATCAAACGAAGTCTAAACGAAGAAAAAACTTTGGATTAATTTTTTCTGGACCAGAAGGGACCCTCGAAGATTCGGGAGAAGACCAGACGAGCCATGAGGGAGCGACAAGCTCGGCAGGCGCGCCCTGGGGGTAGGGCGCGCCCCCAGGCTTGTGGGCCCCTCGTGGCACATCCTGACCTAATTCCAACGCTATAAATTCCCAATTATTCCCAATACACCAGAAAGAGAGAAGAGAAAACCTTTCCGCCACCGCAAGCCTCTGTTCTTCCGCGGTCCCATCTGGAGGCCTTTTCCGGTACTCTGTCGGAGGGGGAATCGATCACGGAGGGCTTCTTCATCAACCTTGCCGCCCTTCCGATGATGTGTGAGTAGTTTACCACATACCTACGGGTCCATAGCTAGTAGCTAGATGGCTTCTTCTCTCTCTTTGATCTTCAATACCATGTTCTCCTCGATGTTCTTGGAGTTCTATCTGATGTAATCTTCTTTTGTGGTGTGTTTGTTGGGATCCGATGAATTGTGAGTTTTTGATCAGATTATTCATGAGAAATATTTGAGTCTTCTCTGAACTCTTTTATGCATGATTGTTATAGCTTTGTATTTCTCTCCGATCTATCGATTTGGTTTGGCCAACTAGATTGGTTTATCTTGCAATGGGAGAGGCGCTTTGTGATGGGTTCAATCTTGGGGTGCTCAATCCCAGTGACAGAAAGGGACATGACACGTATTTGTATTGTTGCCATTAAGGATAAAAAGATGGGGTTTAATCATATTGCTTGAGTTTACTTTGTCTACATCATGTCATCTTGCTTAAGGCGTTACTCTGTTTTTATTAACTTAATACCCTAGATGCATGCTGGATAGCGGTCGATGGGTGGAGTAATAGTAGTAGATGTAGGCAGGAGTCGGTCTGCTTGTCTCGGATGTGATGCCTATATACATGATCATTGCCATGAATCCATCATAATTATTTGCTTTTCTATCAATTGCCCAACAGTAATTTGTTTACCCACAGTATGCTATGTGTTCGAGAGAGAAGCCTCTAGTGAAAACTATGGCCCCCGGGTCTACTTTTATCATATATTAAAATCCAAAAATACCTTGCTACAATTTATTTACTTTTATTTTATTTAGTATTTTACTTTATCTATCTATCACTATCAGAATTAATCCTTACAAATAACCGCTAAGAGGATTGACAACCCTCTTATTTGCGATGGGTGCAAGTGTTCTCTTTTGTGTGTGTAGGTGCTGCTAACGAGGTTCTATGTGGTTCTCCTACTAGATTCATAACCTTGGTTCTTAACTGAGGGAAATACTTATCTCTACTATACTGCATCATCCTCTTCTCTTCGAGGAAATATAAACGCAGTCTACAAGTAGCAGGAAGAATTTCTGGCGCCGTTGCCGGGGAGACATCACCAAAATCTATCAAGTACCGTCGCACAAACTATCATCCACTTGCATTTACTTTATTTTCCTTTTTATTTGCATTTGCCTCTCGTTTTCATCTCCCCCACTTCTAAAACAATTTTACAAGAACACAAAAATATTTTTATTTGCCTGTTTGTTTGCTTGTGTTGCTATGTGCTTCCTATTTGCTTGCATCTTTGCTTGCTAAAAAACTATTGATATGGATCCTCATCCACTTGCTAATCTTTTCAAAAAATCAAATTATGATGAACCAATTGCTAGTGAGTTGAGTGCTCTAGATTATCTTTATGAAGTTTTGCTTGAAAATCATGAATCTGAAAATTATGATGAAGAGTTAAAAGAAGAAATTTATAAAGTGATTCATGATAGCTCTTTGAATGAAAAGCATGATTGCAATGATTTTATTATAAATTCTATTAATGTCAATTGTGTTAATTATATGCAAAACTACAAGCTTGGGGATGATGATTTTGTTACGTCCACTACTCATTGTAATGATCATGATTGGGGTGATGCTTCTTAGGATCTTGAAAATTTATTTAAGCCTCATGATGAATATGATATTGATAATAATGTTTGCAATAATATTGAAAGTTGGTTTGGAAGAGTGTTAACTTTAGGAAAAAAGAATCCCACATATTCGGAGAGTGTTCAATCTTACGAATTTTTTGATGAAAGTGGGTTTGGAGAGGTCATGACTTTAGTTGATGTAAATCCCACTATCTTGGAAGATTATAAATTTTTTATGCATATGGATCATAGAGATAATATTGTTTATGATATCTATATTGTTGAGTTTGATCCTACATGTAATTATTATGAGAGAGGAAAATATGGTTGTAGAAATCTTCATGTTACTAAATTGCCTCTCGTTATGTTGAAATTATTAATGCTTCATTCTTTCTACTTGCATATGCTGCATATTGCTTGTCTTGATAATTTGTTTGATTATAAAATGCCAATGCTTAGGAAGTATGTTAGACTTCAATATGTTTGTCACATGTTTTATGATGCTCTCTTTGCGTTTCAATTGTTATCTTTCATGAGAGCATCATTTAAATATCAAAGCCTATCTTAATGGCTATAAAGAAAGAGCTTGTTGGGAGACAACCCAATTGTTTTACTTTTTGTTCTTGTGTGTTTACACAATTATAGCCTCTATTATGGTTGTGTTTTTATATTTTAATTAGTGTTTGTGCCAAGTAATGCCTTGGGATGATTTGGAAGATAGTATGATTGATGCTGTTGGAAATTAGAAACTTTTGGGTCCAGTGCTGGAATTTTGAGTTTTTTCTGGAGCGTGATAAATCTCTGAATTTTTTACATAGTATTGGAATATGAATTTCCCACGTTGTCCTTATTTTTCATAATTTTTGGAGTTACAGAAGTATGACGTTAATTCAGATCTTTACAGACTGTTCTGTTTTAGACAGATTCTGTTTTTGTTGCATAGTTTGCTTATTTTGATGAATCTATGGATCATATCGGGGGGTATGAGTCATGGAGAAGTTGGAGTACAGTAGAATTATGTCAATATTAAATGTGAATCAATTTACAACAGCACCTAAAGTTTAAGATTTATTTGTTATACTAACGGATCTCACGAGGTTTCTGTTGAGTTTTGCGTGCTGAAGTTTTCAAGTTTTGCGTGAGACTATGATGGATAAAGGAATAAGGAGCGGCAAGAGCCTAAGCTTGGGGATGCCCAAGGTACCCCAAGGTAATATTCAAGGAAGACTCAAGCGTCTAAGCTTGGGGATGCCCTGTGATAGCTTGGCTTATTAGGGATGATAGACTACTCATATCAATAAGGAATTCCTTCTTTTTTGGGAGCCCATTCGGACAGAACTCCAAAGTTAAGCGTGCTCAGCTTGGAGTAATTTCAGGATGGGTGACCGACCAAGAAGTTGCTCCCGGGTGCGCACGAGTGAGGACAAAGTGCGCAGGAAAGACTAGTATTGATCTGTGGGGCCAGTCTAGATCTCGCCAGGAGTAACGACCACCGGCGAGTGTGTCCGGGGCGTTACAAGTTGGTATCAGAGCCGACCCTCGCGGTTACACAGATGTTTGCGGACATGTGCGCGGTCATGTTGTGCATGACGTTTGTGACCTGTCGTGGCACATGGCATGGCACATGTACCGGACTGGATGCACAGACATATGTGCCAAGAGGGAACGTTCCTGTGGCCCGACGAGGACGTCGGTTCCTCTGAGTGGGGGTGTATGTGATAGCCTGGCTTATTAGGGATGATAGACTACTCATATCAATAAGGAATTCCTTCTTTTCCGGGAGCCCATTCGGACAGAACTCCAAAGTTAAGCGTGCTCAGCTTGGAGTAATTTCAGGATGGGTGACGGACCGGGAAGTTGCTCCCGGGTGCGCACGAGTTAGGACAAAGTGCGCATGAAAGACTAGTATTGATCTGTGGGGCCAGTTTAGATCTCGCCAGGAGTAATGACCACCTGCGAGTGTGTCCGGGGTGTTACATGCCCCGGATGGCATCCCCTCTTTCGTCTACAATCTATCGGTAACTCCCTTGGAGCTATATTTTTATTCATCACATGATATGTGTTTTACTTGGAGCGTCTTGTGCTATAGTTTGTTTGCTTTTTAGTTTGTCACAATCATCTTTGCTGAACACACCTTTTTGAGAGGGACACACATTATTTGTGATTTGTTAGAATACTCTATGTGCTTCACTTATATCTTTAGATCTAGGCAGTTGCTCTAGTGCTTCACTTATATCTTTTTGAGCACGGCGGTGGTTATATTTTAAAGAAATAATTGCACTCTCATGCTTCACTTATATATTTTTGAGAGTCTAATAAATAGCAATGGTAATATGCACGGGTTATGAATTTGGTCCTAATATGATAGGTATTCATGAGGGATATAATAAAAAATTTCATGTAGATCACTGAATATGATAAGTTTGATTCCTTGCAATAGTTTTGCGATATTAAGATGGTAATATGTGGGAGGTTCTAGTAGATAATTGTGGTTTAGTAAGAATATTGGTGTTAAGGTTCGTGATTCCCGAAGCATGCACGTATGGTCTGTCGTTATGCTAAGAAGTTGGAGCATGATTTATTATTGATTGTCTACCTTATTACCTTTTGGAGAGTGGTGTCTCCTAGATTGGTTAGGTGTCACTTGGGAGCCTCCGACATGATGTGGAGTTGAACCAAGGAGTTTGTAAGGGCAAGGAGATCGCCTACTTCGTGAAGATCTACCCGAGTGAGGCTAGTCCTTCGTGGACGTAAGCCATGGTGGAATAGACAAGGTTGCTTCTGTAATAGCCTGGCTTAGTAGGGATGATAGACTACTCATATCAATAAGGAATTCCTTCTTTTCCGGGAGCCCATTCGGACAGAACTACAAAGTTAAGCGTGCTTAGCTTGGAGTAATTTTAGGATGGGTGACCAACCGGGAAGTTGCTCCCGGGTGCGCACGAGTGAGGACAAAGTGTGCAGGAAAGACTAGTATTGATCTGTGGGGCCAGTCTAGATCTCGCCAGGATTAACGACCACCGGCGGGTGTGTCCGGGGGCGTTACAAGTTGGTATCAGAGCCGACCCTCGCGGTTACACGAATGTTTGTGGACAGGTGCGCGGTCATGTTGTTCATGACGTTTGTGACCCATCGTGGCACACGACATGTCACATGTACCGGACTGGATGCACAGACGTATGTGCCAAGAGGGAACGTTCCTGTGGCCCGACGAGGACGTCGGTTCCTCTGAGTGGGAGTGTATGTAATAGCCTGGCTTAGTAGGGATGATAGACTACTCATATCAATAAGGAATTCCTTCTTTTTCGGGAGCCCATTCGGACAGAACTCCAAAGTTAAGCGTGCTCAGCTTGGAGTAATTTCAGGATGGGTGACCGACCGGGAAGTTGCTCCCGGGTGCGCACGGGTGAGGACAAAGTGTGCAGGAAAGACTAGTATTGATCTGTGGGGCCAGTCTAGATCGCGCCAGGAGTAACGACCACCGGCGGGTGTGTCCGGGGGTGTTATAGCTTCTTCATGGACCCTTTGTGAGTGGATCCCTCCGTGGACTCGCGCAGCCGTTACCCTCTGTGGGTTGAAGTCTCCATCAACGTGGACGTACGATAGCACCACCTATCGGAACCACGACAAAAACCACCGTTTCTTCATTGCGTTTGATCTTCCATACTCTACCCCTTTACTTTCCGTACTGTTGCATGCTTTACTACTTCCGCTGCTCAATCTCTAGATATGCATGTGTAGAAAGTATTGGAGTGATCTTAACTTGTGCCAAAATCTTCCTAAGTTCCAAGAGAAATTAAAAACTGCAACTTTGGTTGGTTAAGTGTCTATTCACCCCCCTCTAGAGCTATCTCCTCGATCCCACAATTGGTATCAGGGCTTTGGTCTCCATTGCATTGGATTAATCACCATTGGAGGGAGATGGATGTGTCTACTTTGGGGAGTCTTAGACGTAGAGTGCCTATCCTCAATGGGGAGTATTACAACTTTTGGAAAGATGAAATGCTTGATATCTTTGATGAATTTAATTTGAGCAAGTATATTCATAACCCTTATGTGCCCCCTATTGATCCCTTGCATCCTACTCATGAAGAGGAAATTGACATGCTTCATAATCTTAGAACCGTCAATCTTATCATTAGAGGATTACCTAAATTTGTGCTTGGTTGTATGCAAAACTTTGAATGTGCTTATACTCTATGGCATGACTTGGAAAAGCGATATCCCGATTACTCTTTAAAGAATCTTGATGAGATCCTTCATAAGACTATTGCTTTTCACAAGATGAGTCCCAATGATCCTAAGTTTGATGATTGCTTATTTGAGCTTCGTAATCTTATGCGTGCCAAAGGAGATGTTAAAACTATTTGCAACATTATCACGGAAGCCATTAGAATTCATAAACTTGAACATTGTCATGGTCATGAAACTAATGAACTCATTGCCCTAGGTGATGATCATATGCATGATGATGATGATGTTGAGCATGGCTACTATGATGAGGACGAAGAATGTGATATTGAATTTGAGAAGACCATGAAGAATCTTAGTCTTATGGCAAATCTTCGAGATTACATGGCCAGAGGAAAAGAGTGGATTCTTGATAGTGGATGTACTAATCACATGACCGGTGATAGAGACATGTTTCGTGAGCTTGCTAAAAATGATGGTCCACGCAAGTATGTGACTTTTGGAGACAACTCCAAGGGTAAGGTACTTGGCCTTGGTAAGGTGGCCATATCCAATGATAGCTCCATACAAAATGTTATGCTTGTTGAATCTCTTGGTTACAATCTTCTTTCCGTATCTAGACTAGCCGATTTTGGTTTCAATGTTCTATTTACCAAAGTAGATTGCCAAGTGTTTCGTCAAGATAATCACAATATGGTCTTTACCGGCATTCGTAGAGGTGATCTATACATTGTTGACTTCACTAAGAGAGCCCAACCTCATACATGTTTAATTGCTAAATCTTCTAAAGGTTGGTTATGGCATAGAAGACTTGGACATGTTGGCATGCGTAACCTTGATTAACTTGTTAAAGGAACATTCTTGGAGTGAAAGATGTTATATTTGACAAAGATCGACTTTGTAGTGCTTGCCAAGCAGGAAAACAAGTTGGAGGAAGCCATCCCGTGAAGAACATTATGACCACGAGGAGACCACTCGAGCTACTTCATATGGATCTTTTTGGTCCCAATTCCTATAAGAATCTTGGTGGTAACTCTTTCGGTTTAGTCATTGTTGATGATTTTTCCAGATTTACGTGGGTGTTCTTTCTCGATGACAAATCGCAGGTACAAAAGATCTTCAAGAACTTCGCAAGAAAGGCCCAAAATCAATTTGAAGTGAAGATCAAGAAGGTTCAGAGTGACAACAGAACGGAGTTTAAGAACGGAAATGTGGACACCTTTCTTGATGAGGAGGGTATTTCACATGAGTTCTCGGCTACGTACACACCTCAACAAAATGGAGTTGTTGAGAGGAAGAACCGCACTCTTATTGAGATGGAAAGAACAATGCTTGATGAATACAAGACGCCAAAACACTTTTGGGCGGAAGCGGTTGAAACAGCTTGTCATGCAACAAATCGACTCTACCTTCACAAGCTTCTTGGTAAAATGGCGTATGAACTGCTCACCGGTAACAAACCACAAGTTGGATACTTTCGAGTATTTGGCTCAAAATGTTACATTCTTGATAAGCATAGTCGTTCAAAATTTGCTCCTAAATCTCATGAAGGTTTCCAACTTGGTTATGGATCGAACTCTCACACTTACCGTGTCTACAACAACTTCACTCGAAAAGTTGAAGAGACGGTAGATGTGAAGTTTGATGAGACTAACGGCTCGCTAGTCGAGCAATTACCACTTGATGTAGGAGATCAAGAACCATCGGAAGCAATCTAAGACTTGCCCATTGGCAAGATTCTCCCCGTGGAAGTAAAGGAAAGTACCTCGTCTATTCAAGTGGAAGCCCCAACTTCACATCAAGGTGAACAACAAGTTGATATGGAGGCATCCACAAGTGGAACACGTCAAGACGATGGGAATGAGGAAGTGCAACAAGATGATCCACCTCAACCTCCTTCTCCACCTCCATAAGCGAACAACGACAACATCAACGAAGAAGAAGATGATGATGATGATGAGGAAGCCTCACCACAACCCAAGAAAAAGCTACCTCGAGTTAGAGCAAGAATCGACAAGAATCATCCCGTTGAACAAATACTTGGAGATATCCAATCCGGGAGAATCACTCGCTCTAAAACTCGCTTAGCTAACTTTTGTGAGCATTACTCATTCATCTCTAGTGTTGAACCTATGAAGGTGGAAGATGCTCTCAAGGACCCCGATTGGGTGAATGCAATGCACGAGGAGCTACACAACTTTGAGAGGAACCAAGTTTCGACATTGGTTGAGAAGCCTAAAGATGAGCAAAACATTATTGGAACCAAATGGGTGTTTCGGAATAAGCAAGATGAAGATGGACAAGTGGTACGCAACAAGGCTCGTCTCGTAGCACAAGGTTACACACAAGTCTAAGGTATGGACTATGGTGAGACTTATGCCCCCGTTGCAAGACTTGAGTCCATTCGCATTTTACTTGCTTATGCCAATCACCATGATATCACTCTTTACCAAATGGATATTAAAAGTGCTTTCTTAAATGGTGAAATTGAGGAGGAAGTGTATGTTAAACAACCTCCCGGCTTTGAAAATCCCAAGAAACCTAATCATGTGTACAAACTTCGTAAAGCTCTTTATGGTCTTAAACAAGCCCCTAGAGCTTGGTACAAATGCTTGACAAAGTTTCTTCTTGAAAAGGGATTTGAAATTGGGAAAATTGATTCAACTTTGTTCACTAAGAGGGTTAATGGAGAATTGTTTGTATGCCAAATTTATGTTGATGATATTATCTTTGGATCTACTAACCCCTCTTTTAGTGAAAAGTTTGCAAGGATGATGTCGGAAAAGTTTGAGATGTCCATGATGTGTGAACTCAAATTCTTTCTTGGTTTGCAAATCAAGCAAACTAAGGAGGGTACCTTTGCCTCTCAAACAAAGTATACCAAGGACTTATTCAAGAAGTTCAACATGCAAGAAAGTAAAGGTATGAAAACTCCGATGCCCACGAGTGGACATCTTGACTTTACCAAGGATGGCAAACCGGTTGATCAAAAGGTTTATCGATCTATGATTGGTTCATTGCTATATCTATGTGCCTCCCGTCCCGACATTATGCTAAGTGTGTGCATGTGTGCATGATACCAAGCGGCACCAAAAGAGTGTCACCTTAAGGCGGTGAAAAGAATTGTGAGATACTTGCTACATACACCAAATTTTGGCATATGGTATCCCAAAGGATCTTCTTTTAATCTTGTTGGCTACTCCGATTCGGACTATGCCGGAGACAAGGTTGATAGAAAATCCACTTTGGGTACATGTCAATTTCTTGGTAGATCTCTTGTGTCTTGGTCCTCCAAGAAACAAAAAGCGGAATACATTGTCGCGGGATCATGTTGTGCTCAATTACTATGGATGACACAAACTCTTAAAGACTATGGTGTGCACGTGAGACATGTACCATTACTATGTGACAATGAGAGTTCTATTAAGATTGCACATAATCCCATGCAACATTCTCGAACTAAGAAAATTGAGGTTCATCACCATTTCATTCAAGATCATGTTGAGAAAGGTGACATTGACCTTAAACATGTTCATACCGACAAACAATTGGCGGACATCTTTACCAAACCCCTTGATGAGAAAGTGTTTTGTCACTTGAGAAGTGAGTTGAACATCATTGATGCTTCAAACATGAACTAGAGGTTCATGTGGATGCATACAAGGGCATGCGCATTCTTGACTAATAAATGATACCTTCATGATCATCTTATATCTTGGACACTTTTGCTCCCTTGTAGTGTATCTAACCTTTTGTAGGTACTTGGACAAGCTTCACGTCACAAGATTGCATCTCACTCATATCATAAGCAATCTTGTATAACTCAAGTATCAACAAATGTTGGTGGAACAAGGAACAAGACAACCTAAACATATCCTTTGACAACTTTTGAGATATGCTTCATTCTTGTCATTTTGGATAGCTCCCAACTTCAACTCATGAGCATCCACTTCCATTTCAACTACATGATGGACATCACCACCAAATCCCAATGTAAGTTCTCACATCTTAGAGAAGCTTTACTCAAAGACATGAGCCAAAGCAACTCAACAAGATGTGAATAAATTGAAATGCTTAAAGGAAAAATGGCAACCCCATTTTGAGCTTAAACGATGAGTATGACCTATGATCAAGTGTTCTCACCTGACTCCTATGTCAATATACTCTAACATAGGTGACCTAGTCGCCGACCCCTCTAGATGAAGTTCTCTAGTGTTTCTTTTGTTTCATCTCTTCTTGCTAGAGTGTTTCTTAAAAAAACTTCATCTCGATGTTTCTTTGCTTCTTTTCTGAGTTTCTTTTCTTTTAGCTAGTTTCGCAGCAAATTCATTGCAAATCTTTGTGAGAATTTCATTCCCTAGTGAGCTGAGTTGACAAAAAGTTCCCTTGCACCAAACTCAGTTCCACCGAAGTGAAACAACTAGGAGTCACCAACTTTGCTGCTCTAAGGAGTTTTCTGTCAAAAATTCTCTGAGTTTTTCTGTTCCAGCTCCACTCAATGATTCTTATCCTCTACATGCATCTAGAGCCACTCAATGGCTAGATGTGTTTCTCAAGGACCAAACCCACTTGACCAATAACCTTGAAGTCCCTTCTTGGAAATTGATGTCAAAGGGGGAGAGAGGAATACATCAAAGCTTATCACTTAAAAAGAGATGCACCTTACAAGAGGAGAGAATGTTACATGTTTCTAAGAGGGGAGAAACATGATTTCAGTTGCTTTAGTTTTCTCACCCTACCTGCTCCCAATATCCAATGTCAGATTCAGGGGGAGAGGAAGTTCTTTAAGGGGAGACAACTATCTCTTTCTTTTGGGGACATGTCTGCTTCAAAGAAGTATTCACCTAGTGATACTCTCTTCTACATGTCATCCCAATCTTGGTTTCTTGTTTATCGTGTGTTTTTTTTCTTGAAGAAGTTATCTTGTGTTATCTAACCCTGTTTTCTCAAGTGTATTTCTCCAGGTACTTGATCAAGAACTTCAAGGTAAGTATATGCATCACACTCATGTACATGATTGACCTCTTGCTAGTATATATTGTTTGCAAGGAGACAATCATGGACATGTGAACACCTATATGCCATATATATTGCTCTGATGCATATAGCCAAGATACATGTTGCATGTATATCTCCCGTGTGATATCATCATTCTATATGCATATCTTCAAGGGGAGTTCAGGGGAGCTCATACATGTTACATGTTTCCTTCAAAGCTTTCATACAATCTTCTGCTAAATCTTTATTTGAAGCTTTGATGTATGTTGTCATCAATTACCAAAAAGGGGGAGATTGAAAGCACATTTGCTCACTTGGTGGTTTTGGTAATTTATGCCAACTTAAATGTTGTTGGACTAATGCCTCTATCTAGTGAATTTCAGACAAGTTCAACAATGCTGTGGCAGGGACAAGAAGATGTGGAACCCTTCAAAATGCTAAGGACATAGATTGGTAAAAGCTCAAGACTCTACTTTTTTTTGGTTTAGTGATCCAAGATCACATTGAGTCCATAGGAAAGCCAATACTATCAAAAAGAGATGAGGTGTTGCTTAATGGTCTTTTTGCTCAAGTGCTTAGTGACAGTATTCCAAAACCCTCAACCACTTTCTCCATCCAAATATGTCCAAAACCTACATTCCAACTCGGCCCCACCAATATTTCCTATCCGGAGCCACCGAGTTCATCTGGACTTAGCCACTGCAAAAACCCTAACAAATCGGATCCACCGATATGGATCTCGATCCCACCGAGATGACCTTGCCAACTCTCTGTAATCGTTTGCACTTACTTCGGTCTCACCGAGTTTTGCAAATCGGTCTCACCGAGATGGCTTGCCAAATCTCTGTTGCCTTGTTGCTTCACTTCGGTCCTACCGAGTTGATGCAATCGGTGCCATCGAGACGAGGTTTGCCCTAACCATTGCACATCGGTCCATCCGAGTTGTTCCAGTCGGTCCCACCGAGATTCCTAACGTTAATATCTTTTACACTGTTCGGTGCCATCGAGATTTCTGTATCGGTGCCACCGAGTTGGGTCAAAAGTGTGTAACGGTTGGATTTTGTGTGGAGGCTATATATACCCCCTCCTCCCCTTCTTACTTAGTAAGGAGAGCCATCAGAACGTGCCTACACTTCCACCATACATTTTCTGAGAGAGAACCACCTACTCATGTGTTGATATCAAGACATTCCAATCCAACCATTTGAACCTTGATTTCTAGCCTTTCCCAAGTTGCTTTCCACTCAAATCCTTCTTCCACCATAGTCAAATCTGTGAGGATTTGTTTGTGTGTTGGGAAGACTATCATTTGAAGCAAAAGAGCAAGGAGTTCATCAACAACACACCGTCTATTACCTTTTGGAGAGTGGTGTCTCCTAGATTGGTTAGGTGTCACTTGGGAGCCTCCGACATGATGTGGAGTTGAACCAAGGAGTTTGTAAGGGCAAGGAGATCACCTACTTCGTGAAGATCTACCCGAGTGAGGCTAGTCCTTCATGGACGTAAGCCATGGTGGAATAGACAAGGTTGCTTCTTCATGGACCCTTTGTGGGTGGAGCCCTTCGTGGACTCGCGTAGCCGTTACCCTCCGTGGGTTGAAGTCTCCATCAACGTGGACGTATGATAGCACCACCTATCGGAACCACGCCAAAAACCACCGTGTCTTCATTGTGTTTGATCTTCCATACTCTTCCCCTTTACTTTCCGTACTCTTGCATGCTTTACTACTTCCGCTGCTCAATCTCTAGATATGCATGTGTAGAAAGTATTGGAGTGATCTTAACTTGTGCCAAAATCTGCCTAAGTTCCAAGAGAAATTAAAAACTACAACTTTGGTTGGTTAAGTGTCTATTCACCCCCCTCTAGACCTATCTACTCGATCCCACAGTAGGGACAGACATAGGAGCAAAGAAGGATACATGTCGGTTAATCCATGTGTGCCGGAGCGGTAGCGAACTACCAAGGCTCAGTGGAAGCACTAGGAGGCATTTCCCTGTATGGAAGGCTACCAAAGCAGATAACTAGGTGTCGAATCCCACACATACCAACGCATTTCAAACATACACACAATATGCACTATATGTGTAGATACAACATGGCATCACAACATAACTCTATGAATCAAAGTATTTATTTAAGAGACTACGAAGAGCCATACATAACATGATATTACAAACAGGGGTCACATGACCCAACATACAAAGTCAAACAAGCAACGGAAGCATAAACTTGTCTGAGTATAGACAGCTGAGAAGAAAGAAGGCTAGAAAACCTGTCTATCTACAAGATCATCCATAGGAGCTAGACCTCTGTCTGGGATTCCCAAGCTACTCGTCGAAGCCCACACGGAACTACTAGTGAGACCGAGGTCTCATCTACAAAACATAAATTAAGCAACCGTGAGTACAAAGGTACTCAGCAAGATTTACATCAGAACTTTCTACTTATGCATCAGTATCAACAATGGGGAAGTGGAGTTTAACTGCAGCAAGCCAGCTTTGACTCAGTGGCTATCCTGAACTACGACTACCAGTAACTTCTTTGGGGTGAGAGACCGCACACGAGTCCACATAGTCACCACAACAATACACCACTATGGATCTGCTCCCATCTCCGTACGAGAAGGCCATCCATAGCACTCACACTTATCTTGCGCATTTTAGAGTATCCATTTCAACTTGTCTATGAACGATGTAAGCTTCTAAGTAGTCCATATCCGCGGATGCGGCTATTCGAATAGATCATTAACCCTGTAGGGGTGTACTTCTTCACACACGCTCTCACCACTTACCACCATATACACGTCATGTATCTCGGCAACCTTCAAGCGGAAGCCTGGCGAGGGTGTGGGCCACGACCTGACTAACCACACAAGACTCTAGTCCAGGTTTATCACCTATTTAAGGTTGTATCCGCAAAGGAAGTCCGGCCAAAGTTTCTATCACGGCCCGAAACGATGAGTGCAGGGTTCCCAAGAGCACCATTCGGGTGGCACTTGGTACACCGTGCCTCAGTGTCTCTACCGCATCATAGACACCCCTAAGGTCAGAGCTATGCACGGCCGCCAACACATATCCTACAAACACCAAAAACTCGTTGCAATTCCTGGATAGAGGTCAACGTGATTAATAAGTCGAGAGAGCTTGGAGCGCCCGGCGCCCAATGTGTGGTAGTAACTATTCTTGGATCACAAACACGGAACTCAGTTCTTAAGGACGGTCTCAATGAGATAACCCACCATGTACTCCTACATGGCCTCTCATCACTACCTTTACCAAAACATGTTCACACACTTAGCTCTCATCAGTAGGACATGTTCACAACCATTCCAATTCATCGCCCAAATGGATTAGACCTGACACAACTCTAAGCAATAGCAAGCATAACAAGCAAGCATGGATGAGTAGGCACAACATGGCTCAAGCAATTCCTACTCATGCTAGTGGGTTTTACTATTTACTCTGGCAAAGACAGGTCATGCAGAGGAATGGGTTCAACTACCGCAACAAGTAACAGTTGAATCGTTGTTGTCCTAATGCAATAAAAGAGAGCAGGGGCGAGAGAATGGGATTGTATCAGAATGCTCAAGGGGGGTTTGCTTGCTTGGCACTTTTGAAGATAGTAAAGCTCTTCATCAATGTCAACGATCTTTATGTCGGAATCGTCTACTACCGAGAAGGAACAACCCCGACAAACAAAGAAGGAACACAATCAATGCAATGCAACAATATGATGCATGATCATAACATGGCAATATGCTGTTGATTGAGCTAATGCAACTAACAACAGATTGGTTGGAGTTGGTTTGAATCAAAGATTTAAATTCAAACTCCACATATGGTATTTCATATACCATTTAATTTATTTGACCTGATCAGCAGGTTTAACTTGTTTTTTCATCCATGAAAGTAGTACCAATGGATAGATTGTATTTTTCTAATCATTTTTCATATATAAATCTTGTTCATCTGAGCTACGGTTGATTTTATATGATTTTTTACAAGTTTATAGCATTTTCTGGAATTTCCTGGCTATTTTAAATTAAACTAAATCTAGAAAATGATTTACTGCATCAGCATTACGTCACTGTGACATCAGCAGTCAACAGAGGCGGTCCAGGTCAAACTGACTAGTGGGACCCGCATGTCAGTGGCACATCTAATTAACAGAGTTAATTAGCGCTAAACTTAATCCTAAACCTAATTTAGTTAGGGGCATGGGCCCACATGTCAGTGACTCAGAGGGGAGTCAAACCCGATCAACCGGGGTCAAACTGCCGGAGTTGACCCGCGGCTAGTCGCCGGCGACGTCCAGAGACTGCGGCGGTGCTCGGGTTTTGTCCTCCGGCGACCAAAAGGATGGCGGAGGGCATTTACGCGTAGTTGGTGCTCGGCCGCACCCATCTGTGCAAGCAGAAGGGGCTGTCGATTGAGCTCGCCGGAATCAAGCTCGCGGCCGTGGCCGAAGTTCGGGTGATGATGGAGACGGTGCTACGGTGCACGGCAGATGCTGCGGTTGGTCGCGTTCGTCTCCTGGGAGTGTTATGAGAACAGTGGTGTGCTCGGGAGTGAGCCACGCTTGCTCTAGCCACGGCGGCAACATGGCCGGCGGTAGAGAGCTCTCGGGATCGATGGTAGCGACGGCTGTGCGATGAAAGCGAGCACAGGGAGAGAGGGGTTCGGAGCAGGAGCTCACGGCGGTTGCAGCAGGAAGTTTAGTGGGCTCGGGGAAGGGCTGGAGCGAGCGGTGCGGCGAAGGCGATCTCCGGCGTCCCGA
Source organism: Elymus sibiricus (assembly GCA_039707655.1). Taxonomy (NCBI): domain Eukaryota; kingdom Viridiplantae; phylum Streptophyta; class Magnoliopsida; order Poales; family Poaceae; genus Elymus; species Elymus sibiricus. The sequence goes on along the minus strand of CM077674.1, from coordinate 199,594,005 downwards.
GGAAGAAGACGATGACGCTGAGGATGAAGCAGAGCTTCCTGACTTGCGTTGCTCGGTGAGGAGGAAGAGGAGGTCGAGGCTGGTCGAGGGATGGCGGGTGGCTGCGGTGGTGTCCGGCGGCGCGCTGCGGAGCGCTCGGGCACGAGGTGAAGAGAGAGCCTGAGGAGAAGAGGGGCACGAGAGAGAGAGGGACAGGGTCGAGGCGGGGTGCGTGGCGTCCATAGCGACATTGGGGAGGCAGCAGGCAGGCAGGAGGTGGCCGAGTGCGTGCGCGCGCGCGGCGACCACGCGCCCCAGTCCTCCTGGCGGGAGGTTGGGGGTGACTGGTGTGCCAGCTGGGCTGGGCCGCATAGTACTGAGCCGGCCAGGTAAGTGGCCCAGGTACTGTTCTCTCTCTCTCTCTCTCTCTCTCATTTCTTTCTGTTTTTCTATTTTGCTTTTCTGTTTTTGATTTAGTAAAAATACTAAATCATTTCCAAAAATCCTGAAATAAATTGTGGGCACATTTTGAATCATTTCCAACAGCCCTCAATGGTTTTACAATTATTGGAGCATTTTAATTATTTATAGAAATTAAATGCTCCAATTCGAATACATTATGATTTAATTCAAAAATCCAGTAATGACTTAGAAAAATGTGCACCATTTTTGGCAGAGGTTTTCACCCATTTCAAAAATGATGAACTTTTCTGAAGGGCATTTTGGGTTCATTGAAAATATTTTTAGTTGAACCTAGTTGATTTCATTTAGTGCTAGGGTTTGATCTTCCCCATTTCAAGTTTGAAACCAACATGATGCATGGATGAAGATGCAACTATTTACAATCATATTCTAGGGCTGTGACAAGCTTCTGTTTCCTCGTGGTCTGAGCTGCGCCGGCAGTTCATCGCAAACTTCAAGGGCACGTCCGAGCACCCTCTCACGCTCAATGACCTGCGCGTCATGCGCCAACGGCCTGACGAGACCCTCCGCAAGTACATCCAGTGCTTCAGCCAAGTGCACAACAAGATCCCTCGCGCCTCCGACGCCGCGATTATCTCCGGGTTCTCCTTCGGCATCACGGACGTCAGGATGCGCGAGAAACTCACCATCAACGATGAGCTCGACACCGCGGTCGAGCTGTTCGACCTCGCCGACAGGTGCGCCAAGGCTGAAGAGGGCCGCCGCTTCTCCCACAATGACCCAGACGCGGCGGCCGATGCTGCCAAGGACAAGAGCAAAGACACCAAGCGCAAGGGCCCCGCCATGCTTGCGGCGGAGCCTCAGCAGAAGCGTGGCCGCGACTGTGACGAGGTCGAGAAAGATGGTCGCCCTTTCTGCACCTACCACAACATGCACTCCCACAGCACCGAGGACTGCCACGAGCTCAAGCTGCTTCAATATAGCCACCAGGACGGGCCCGACAACCACAATGAGTGCAGCGCAGGCCGCGGAGGCGGCCGCAGCGGCAACCGCTGGGGAGACCATGGCAATAATGGCAATAACAACTTCCAGCACGGCTGGCACGACCAGCCGCGGCAGGCCAACCCTCAGGCCAACGCTGTCCCACCGCCACCTGGCAGGAACAACGGCAATCTCCCTGACAAGAACGCTGGGGGCTACCAGGAGCCTCGCGAGGTGGTATGTATCCTCGGCGGGGCCCAGGCCCACTCATCCAACCGCCACTTCAAGCAGTTCTCTCGCGAGGTGAACGCGGCCCTCCCGGGGCCTGAGGCTTCTCAACCCCTCAAGTGGTCTCAATACGTCATCTCCTTCGACTCCAAGGACCGTGCCAAGTCCACGGCTATGGGCACCATCCCCATGCTGTGCACTCCCACCATCAACAATGTCGCCATCCCCAAGACGCTCGTCGATGGTGGCGCAGGCCTCAACATGATCTCCATCGAGACCTTTGAGAAGCTCCAAGTGCCCTACGAGCACATAATGCCGACGAGGCCCTTCTTAGGCGTGAACGATGGCTCCACCTTGCCCTTGGGGCAGGTGCGCCTTCCTGTCACCTTCGGCACCCGCAAGAACTACCGGACCGAGCTCATCGACTTCGATGTGGCGCACATTGCCTTGCCCTATAACTCCATCTTGGGCTACCCCGCGCTCGCCAAGTTCATGGCGGTGACCCACCATGCCTACAACGTCCTCAAGATGCAGGGCTGCAGCGTCACCATCACCATCCGCTGCGACAAGAAGGACGCGGTACGCTCCCTCGAGCATGCCTACAAGGCTGCCTCCACCGCTCACCCCGCCGACGAGGACTACGTCGGGCCTGCCGAGGCCGCACCTGCAAAGAAGAAGCAGCTATTTTCTCAGGCACGCGCCGAGACGAAGAAAGTGTCGGTGGACGGCAGTGGCTCCAGGACCGCCTTCATCATCAGCAACGGTCTCTCTCCCAAATAGGAAGGCGCGCTCGTCGCCTTCCTCCGGGCAAATGCTGATGTGTTTGCATGGACAGCATCAGATTTGTCCGGTGTGCCGAGGGAGGTGATCGAGCACCACTTAGTGATGTGCCCCAACGCATGCCCCGTCAAGCAAAAGGCACGGCGCCAAGCGCCCGAGAAGCAAGAGTTCAACATCCAAGAAGTCCAGAAGCTGCAAGAGGCAGGAGTCATCCGCGAGGTGCGCCACCCCGAGTGGCTCGCCAACCCTGTCGTGGTCCCCAAGCACAGCGGCGTGGGGTGGATGTGCGTCGACTTCGCTATCCTCAACAAGGCCTGATCCAAGGATCCCTTCCCACTGCTCAGATCGTGGACTCCACCGCTGGGTGTGAGTTGATGTGCTTCCTGGATGCCTTCTCTGGCTACCACCAGATCAAGATGGCGAAGGAAGACAAAGAGAGAACGGCCTTCATCACCCCCTGCGGAGTGTACTGCTACATCTGCATGCCCTTTGGCCTAAAGAGCACGGGGCCTGGCTTCCAGAGGCTGATGCGCATCACCCTGGGGCGCCAGATGGGAAGGAATGCAAAGGCCTATGTCGACGACATCGTCGTGAAGAGCTGCAAGTCATGCTCCCTCATTGCGGACCTCGAAGAGACCTTTGCCAAACTACGCAAGGTCAACCTCAAGCTCAACCCCACCAAGTGCATCTTCGGTGTCCCTTCCGGCAAGCTGCTTGGCTTCCTGGTCTCCCACCGCGGCATCGAAGCCAACCCCGAGAAGATCAAGACCATCGAGCAGATGCGGCCTTCCCGGAACCTCAGGGAAATATAGCGCCTGGCGGGATGCATGGCCGCACTTGGGCATTTCATCACCAAGTCCGGCGAAAGAGCCCTGCCATTCTTCAAGCTCATGAAGGGATTGGGCCCCTTCAATTGGACTCCCGAAGCTGATGCGGCCTTCGAGGACCTCAAGAGGTATCAAACGAGCCCTCCCATCATGGTTGCTCCACGCCCCTGTGAGCCTCTGCGCCTATACTTGGCAGCCACCCCCAGACGGCCAGCGCGACCCTTGTGGTGGAATGGGAAGAGCCTACTTGCGCCAAGAAGAAGCCTGCCGCGCCTGCGCCTCTCGTGGCTGCGCCTGCGCCTGCCGAGGGCCCTCCTAAGGAGGCCCTGACGAGCTGCCTCCTGAGCCTCCCGGAGAACAACCCGACATGCCTACGGCTATGCGCCTCGTCAAGCACCCCATCTACTTCATCAGCATAGTGCTGCGGGATGCGCGCGAGTGGTACCCCATGCAGCAGAAGCTCCTCTTCGCGCTCCTCATCGCCTCCAGGAAGATGCGCCACTACTTCCAGGGCCACCTCATCAAGGTGATCACGTCCTACCCACTGGAGCATGTCCTGCATAGCCCCAACGCCACTGGTCGCGTCGCCGAGTGGAACATCGAGCTGCAAGCCTTCGAGCTGGAATTGCTCACCACAAGGACGATCAAGGGCACAGTCTTGGCAGATTTCACGGCAGAATGGACGGGTCCGCACCAAGAGGAGCCTCGCGAGGACGAGTCCCTCCTTCCTAGGAAGAACACCGCTGGTGGCTGGACCATGCACTTCGATGGCGCGTTCTCCCGGCAGGGCGCGGGGGCTGGCGTCGTGCTCACCTCGCCAGTGGGAGACAAGCTCTACTACGTCGTACAACTCTGCTTCAAGCATGACGACAAGGTCTCCAACAACATTGCTGAATACGAGGGCCTCATCTTCGGGCTCAAGGCCGCCTTCACTCTTGGCATCAAGTGCATCCTCATCATGGGAGATTTGCAGCTCCTCATCAACTTCTCCAACAAGAGCTACAAGCCCAAGGTCGAGCACATGGCCGCCTACCAAGAGGAGGTGCACAGGCTCGAGAAGCGCTTCCTCGGCATGGAACTCCAGCATGTCCCTCGCGGCAGCAACAAGGTAGCAGACAACATCGCCAAGCAGGCATCTCGCCGCGAGCCTCAAAGCCCCAGCATATTCGAGGAAAGGCTCCTGAGGCCATCAGATGCACCGCCCGCCACAAGCGCCATGGAGCCTCATGAGGAACTCCCACCCGCACCTCCTGCAGGCGCACCAGACTGTGGCCCGCCCTTAGGCGCTCACCTATTTCTGGCGCTGGAGCCTCAAGCCGACAGCTGGGCCAACGAGTTCAAGGCTTATCTGGAGGACGACACCCTCCCGGAGAAGGACTCAGAGGCGGAGTGCATGGCCCGCCAGGCCACATCTTACTACCTGAGGGATGGCGATCTCTACCATAGTCACCCCAATGGAGTCGTACTGCGATGCATCTCCGAGGAGCAAGGGCACGAGCTGCTTGCCGACCTACCTGGTGGAGGCTACGGCCATCACTCTTCGTCGTGCACTCTAGCCAGCAAGGTGTTCCGCAGTGGCTTCTACTGGCCCACCGCGCTTCAAGACGCCACTGAGCTCGTCCAATCCTACAAAGCCTGCCAGTTCCACGCCAAGCAAATCCACCAGCCGGCGCAAGGGCTCCAAACCATCCCCCTCTCGTGGCCCTTCGCGGTCTGGGGGCTGGACATCCTGGGCCCCTTTCCATGTGCAGCCGGCGGCTACCGCTATCTCTATGTCGCCATCGACAAGTTCACCAAGTGGGCGGAAGTGGAGCCTGTACACTCCATCTCGGCAGGGTCAGCCGTCAAGTTCATCAAGGGCCTCATGTGCCGCTTCGGCGTCCCCAACCGCATCATCACTGACAACAGCTCACAGTTCACCAGCAGCCTCTTCAAGTCATACTGCGCCAGCCTTGGCACGTAGATCTGCTACGCCTCTGTGGTGCACCCGCGATGCAACGGCCAGCCCAAGCGTGCAAACGCAGAGATCCTCAAGGGCCTCAAGACACGAAGCTTCAAGAAAAAGCTCATAGCCTGCGGCAAAGGCTGGCTCGATGAACTCCAGTTCGTGCTATGGTCGATCCGCACAATAAAGACCAAGCCTATCGATGAAACACCCTTCTTCCTCGTCTATGGGGCGGAAGCGGTCCTTCCTACTGAGCTGAAGCACGGGTCCCCGTGGGTCCTCGCCTTCGATGAGTCTCACCAGGATGGCCTACTAGAGGCTGACCTGCTCCTCCTCGAGGTGGCATGTCGCCGGGCCGCCATCCATGCCACCCGGTATCGGCAGGTGCTGCGTCGCTACCATAGCCGCAACATACACCCCCACACCTTTGAATCTGGCGATCTTGTCCTACGAAGGATCCTCTCCAGGGAAGGACTTCACAAGCTCTCGCCCATGTTTCCCGGCCTAGTGCAGCATGGCTGGAGACGGAGGACGGTGTTCAGGTACCAAACACATGGAACATCCAGCTCCTCCGTAAGTTCTACCCGTGATCTCACGGGGACGAACGAAGTGGAGCTATACACGCTCCGAAGCCTCTCTTTGCGGTGCTTGCTGAGGCCGCGAGAGCTCCCGCCCACAATCCAGTGGGGCCCCATGCTTAGACGTGGCAGACTGTTTACTTGAGGGCGCCGCCTGGCCACTACATCCTCAAGCTGCTCCGTGCATATCACGGCAGCCTTATCTTTTTGGTTGTGTAATGAAACCCTTTTTATGCAGCAGTAAAGTTTTATTTCCTAAGTATTATGTGTGGTTGGTAAGCAATTTTCTTCAGGAGTTATGCGCGCTCGCGACTTCCCTCCTATGTATCACACGAGTGGGGGCTGGACACGGTGCCTGCGCTTGGGTCAATCCCAGCAGCGCAGTTAAACCCAAGTGACTGAGCTCTGGCTCGCGGGCCTGCTCCCGTGCACGTCACCTCACCAAGGTCCTTGGTACTTTGTCTCCTCGCGAGACACCCACGAGCGAACTAGCGAGCGCGTGACGCTACACTACTTGTAAAACTAGTGGAATACGGCTGTTGCAGAAACAGGGTGCGTAGAAGGCCTCGCGAGCGTTGCCTCACGAGGCGACCCACGGCGCATCACCTCCTCAAGAAGCCCGCAGGAGGCCTCGCGAGCGCTGCCTCGTGAGGTGGCCTACGGCGCCCATCTCCACCAAGTGCCAGCGGGTGGCCTCACGAGCGAGTGCCTCATGAGGTGCACCCCGCAAGCCGCGGCGCGCTAAGCCTCACGCTCCACGAAAAAGCTAAGTATAAACACCTCACGAGCTTCCTTCAGTGCCTCTCAAACTCTCCCTTCCTCGCAATCTCACTGAGTGCTAGTGTCCTTTCCTTTGCACAAGCTGCTTGCACGTCAAGGGGGGGGCTTCTTGAGCATCGCGCCTCGGGAGCCCTTACCACCTCGCGGAGCCCTACACCCTCTAGCCTTGTCTAGGCACGCGTCCTAACATACCAGCGACGGTTGTAGCACGCTCGGGTGCTGGGTCCTAGTGGCATAGAGCACGAAAGCAAGCAAAAAGGGAAGACGGGCCTCATGAGGAGCATAAATTGCAGCAAAGCATTAAGTACTTAATTTAACCACAAAAGCCATGTCTTCATGCCCCCACGGGGCTACATCTACTCTGATACAGGACAAAAGAAAAAGAAAGGGGCCTCAGTGGATGAGGAGCTGTCACCACCATCATCGTCACCGTCGCCATCGCCGTTGCCGTCGCCAGCCTCGCCGGAGCTCTCGCTGCCGTGGGAGAACTTCTGGACCAGGGCCTCCACGTGCTCCCGCACCTCCTTGTCGAGCCCGTCATGAAGCGCCAGTGGGATAGGGCTCATCACTCTGTCGAAGTCGAAGGAGGCATCGGTGCGGAAGAGGTTGCTGAAGACCCGCGTCGCCGCCTGGCTCAGGAGGTCGCGGCACCCATCCTCGATGATGTCGTTCATCCGCGTGGCTCCATCCTCCAGCATCTGCACGAGCTTGGTGAAGAAGTTGAGATTGACGGCGTCGTCGTCCTCGAGGGGGTCCTCAAGCTGCTCAAAGGAGAAGCTGGAAAGGGCGGCGTGGGCCCGCTTCGAGAGGGTGCGGAACATTTTCGTGCGCTCATGCTGCCACCCCCGCGCTCGAGCCGCCTCGTCCTTGGCCTTCTCGACGACCTCGGAGACTCCGCCTACCTGTGCCTGCAGGGACGCCAGTTCCTCCTCGGCGTCTACCTTGGCCTTCAGCGCCTGCTGCCGGGCAGCCCCCACCTCCTTCACCTGCCTCTTGAGGCTAGAGATCTCATCCGTGAGCTCGCCCCGCTTCTTGGTGAAGCTATCGTCTTGGAGCTTCAGCTTCTTGCTGTAGTCCTTGGCGAGCGCTTCGTGCTCGTTCTTGGACTTGGCATCAACATCCGCCTGGATCTTCTTCTCCTTCTTGGCTAGCTGGGCGTTGGCCTTGGCAAGGCGCTCGTCATAGGAGGCCTGGGCGGCCGCCACCTGGCAGTCCAGCGTCGCCAGGCGCTCGCGCTCAGTGTCCTGCTCGGATGCCGTTCTTGCGAGCTCCCGCTCCCGGAGCTCGGCATCCCCCTCGCGGAGCACAAGGGACTCCTCGCACTTTGCGAGCTCGCCCTCGTGGGAGGCGAGCTGCCCCTCATGAGCCGTGATGGCATCCTCCCACCCCTGGAGCCCTTGCTCCTTGGCGGCGGCCTGTTCCCGGAGCGCCTTCACGTGGGCCTCCGCCTCCTCGCGCCGTCTGTCGGCCTCCTCGGCGTCCCTGACGGCGCTCTCAATGATCTCCTTGGCGTCCTGGGTGGCCTTCTCGCACCGCTCTTGCGGGGCGTCGTCCTGCCGGCGGCCCAGCTTGATGGCCACATCGAGCTGGCGCCACCCCTTCATGAGGTGCTGACGCTTCTCGATGAGGCGCGTGTCCTCCGCCTGAAGATCCACCTCAAGCATGTCGAGGGCCACCCTGGCGCCCTGCAGGGCCCCGCACTTGAGTACGACACTGCTGCTCATAAGCTGCAGGGCCCAACTGGTGCGTGGCTCGGCACCACCCTCCACCGTCATGACCTGTGAAGGCCCGGCGCCGGACCCCTTCTGGGCTTCCGTGTCCGTGCTCCCCATTGGAGCCACGTCCCCCGTCAAGAGTGGCGGGCTCGCCGTGGTCTCCTCCTCGGCCTGCTGCACCGGCGCGCTCCGTGGGCTCGTCGGCCCGCGCCGGGAACCTCGCGTGCTGGTGACCGCCAGGGGGTCGCCGTGGCTCCTTCAGCGGCCTCGGTCTGCTTGGCGGGGATGGAGCTTGGCGGAGGGATTGACTCTTTAGCCTCTGCCATTGCCCCGTCGCCTACTGCGCCAGGCACCTCTGGCAGCACGACTCCTCCTCCGGAGGCCTCCCCCCGAGGCTCGTTGTACCCAGCCGGTGGAGGCAAGTCCGCGCGTGGCTCGGGGTGAGCCACGTGCTCCTCTTCCACCTCCACGCACCCCGTCTCAGCCTCGGGGCGACGGGTGGATTCCTCATGCTCCTCGGCGCCTGTGGTGGACGCCGAGGCCCCCCTCAAGCTGGGTGCCTTCCTCTTCTTCTTCGTGGGCTCCCTGCGTGATGTGAGAGCTCAGCCCCGGACCTTGGGAGGCAGAAAGCAAGACTCAAAGTAAAAGAACAAGACGAAAAGACACACTCGTCATTAGGGACCCAATGTCTCTTCCTCAGCTTCAGCAGCGGGCGGCTGCCACTGTCGCTTCCGCGAGGCCTGCTCGCACTCCCTCCTGAGGGCTCGGCGTGGGGACTGCCGGGGTCCTCTTCCACCAGGCCAGTTCCGTTCTTCTCCGCAAGAGGCTCGGAGGCCTCGGCGCCGGCGCCAGTCTTCTCCGCGTGAGGCTCGCCGGCCTCCGCGCTGGTGCTGCCTTTGCCCCCCGTCCTCGCAGGCCAGCAGGGCACGACCACGAACTGATCGTCATCGTCGCTGAGCTCGGCCAACAGCTGGCGACGAGTCCGCGGGGCCGCCCCACCATCGTTCTCCTCCGCGGCGCTTGCCGAGGCCTCGGCGCCGTTGTGGCTACCTAAGCCGGGCACCACCACAAGGGGGTTGTCGCGAGGCCCCTCATGGCCTTCAGGGACCAATCCCCACTGGTCGAACCACGACATCTTGTTGATGAGCTCGTCCCGGTTGGTGTAGCGGTATAGAGGATACGCCACCTCAGGCACGTTCCCTACCTCTTCGGCACACAAGATCTTCATGACCTCCTCCAACACCGGCGCGGTGAGGTTGTCGATGCTGAGCCTCATCCGGTCCTGGGCACCAGTGCAAGTCCATACCGGGCGCGAGCGCTTCTGGAGGGGGGCAATGCGCCGGCGCACGAACTCCCTGATGACCATCACCACCTTGAGCTTCGCAGCCTTCAGCTCGCTCATCCTCTCCATGAGCGGCGCCAGCCTATCGTCGGGGAGCTTCGCGTGCTCCCATCCAGAGCTCTTCCCGGCGGGGGCGGCCGGCGTCAGCAGGAGGGGGCTGAACTTCCCTGCGTCCATGTAGATCCAGCGCGCTCGGTAGCCTTCCACCTTCTTCGTGATCTTCAGGGGGATGATGCTGCCGGCCATCCCGTCGACCATGCGGACCAAGACGCACCCAGAGCGCTGGTTCCCTACGGACACCCGCAGGCTGTAGAAGGTGCGGAAGAGGGCCACGGAGGGCATCACGCCTAGGAAGCCCTCACAGAGGTAGGCGAAGATGGCGTGAGGAGGATGGAGTTGGGTTGAAGATGGAGCGCGTGGATCTGATAGTGGGCTAGGATGGAGCAGAAGAAATCAGAGAAGGCAGGTACTAGGCCGGCGAAGACGGAGTGGAGGAAGAAGGGGAAGGTCGTCGCCTCAAGGAGACCGCTAACGCGACACATGAATCAGAGACCCCGCGACCAAACTGTGTGCGATGCATGAATCGCAAACGGTGTCGTAATAAAACCCTCACCAATAAGACGAACTGTTTGCGATGCCAGAGACATCAAGCATGATTCAGATTAGAGACGCGTGTGCGATACGTGGCATACAGTTGATCCATATGAACTGTTTGCGATAAGCCAGAACAACAAACACGGTCAGCTAGTTCGAGGTGTGTGCGATACACGGCATACAGTTCACTCAGATAAACTGTTTGTGATTACCCAACACAATAGAAACGGTCAGGCAGATCAAGGTGTGTGCGATATACGGCATGCGGTTCACTCAGATGAACTGTTTGTGATTACCCAACACAACAAAAACTGGTTCAACTTAACAAGATGTGTGTGATACGAGGCAAACAGGTCAGTAATCAGAAATGTGTGGGAAGACCGATAACAACACAGACGATTCCTGCTAATAACCTGTGTGTGTTGTGGGCAAATGCTTGCTGGTAAACAATTGTCAGCGATTGATGAAATCATCACCGACGGGTTTCGTAGTTTAATCCGTGTGCGATGTGATTTGCTTAGTCTGCACAACATCTACGCTCTCTGTCTATAGAACAACAACATATAAACTTCTAAGGACATGATTAAACATCCAATTACATAACTGACTACACACATAACATTTGCACACACCAAAGTAAACAATTACATGCATAATAAACTAGGATAAATGATCATATCTAATCATCATCTACTTCTTCTTGTGACGCTTGCCGCTGCTGCTCTGCTGGTGGCTCGATCCCTCGTCGTCTACAGGAAGGAGGCACTCCCTCATGTCGACGATCTGCCTGTGCATCTCGCAACATGTGTACACGTTCTTGGCTACAAACTTGAGGTGAGGTTCATCCATTCTCCGCACCCAGGCACCGTGCCAGGATCCAGGATTTCTCTTGGAACCTTCCTTCATGTTTTCGTAGAAGGGGTCAATGATGGCCATGGCAAGTTCAACCAGGGAGTCCTTCGTGCTGCCCCAGACCCTGTAGTGGCCACGGATGTCGACAAGCTTCGGGCAGGCCAAGCCCGAAATCTGGAGCACTTTTACATCGTCGACGGTGTCCACCATAGCGAACTTGTAGTTGGGGCTCTTGACAAACCTGGCAAAACAATCGAAAGGCCTTGTGGCCAGGCAGTAGTGGTAGACGAGGACGTGATGGCCCACGCAGAACTGAGCTACGGCAACCACCGGATCAACCCCGGGACGACCGGCGGTGTACTGGAGGTCGAAGCCGACCACTTTGTACTTGTTGTCCTTAGCAAGCAACTGCTCCATGGTGTTGATGGAGTCCTCCACCATGGCCGGATCGATGGTGTACACCACCATGAGTTCCTTCCCCCTCATGTGGGTGTCCACACGATGCACGCCGGACTCCATTGGAGTGCCACTGGATATCCTCTCTCAATCTGTCATCGTGGGTGTGCTTGTTGTGTTGTGGGGCGCGATCAAAAGGTTGAAGAGACTAAGGTTATAATGGCCGTGGGAATAAATGGGGAGGCCGAACGGCCTGGAGTATCGGCGCGTGCGGATGGCAGTTGTTGCAGCGTGTAACTGCATCATGCCGCACGTATTAACTGCATCGTGGCGACGCGCGCGGACGCAACCGCATGCATATGGCGCCCAAAACATGATCGTGCGCTGGGCCCAACCGCTGAAAGAGCGCGCGCGGAGGGACGCGAGTAGAGCGCGCCGCGGCTGCCTCAATATCGAGCAGAGTGCGCGAAGGGACGCGAGCAGAGCGCGCCGCGGCCGCCTCAACGGCGAGCAACCACCTGCGTATAGCAGTTCCGGTCAACCATCTGGCACGCGTGGTAGGCGAGATGGCCCATCCATCGGACACGCTGACGATATCTGGACTGTTTGTGATACTGGACAGACACGTACACATCCGAGAACGCGGGCCCATGTCACATTCCAAATTACCACACAATAAGTAATTGCAAATCTGTTCACACCGATCAAACCTAAACGTGTTCCCACTTAGCACTGGGCTATAAAAACTACCCACTCAAAAATTACTGCACATTCCTCTCCTCATCACCAAAAAAACAGGTCTTTCCTCTTAAGTCATTCCTTGTGTCTGCCATGGTCGGTAGGAGGAGTTCTAGGTTGACATATAAGCAGGGAGCAAAGACCAAGGCCGTGGAAGCACTAGAGAGGTCCCGTTGCAATGCGGCAGCCACAGCAGAGATGTCTTGCCACGCCGTGGAGCCCTCAAACGAGCTCTCACAGGCAGGCGAGGGCTCTCACAAGTGCACTGGCCACATCGGCGAACTCAACGAGCTGGCATGGCTGAAGTACTTAGCCAGCGATGACGACATTCTCGCTGGCCTAATTAACCAGCAGTAGCTGGTCGCCGGCATGAAGAAGCTGCTCGAGATTAGCGATGCCTTGGTTGATAAGGCAACCGATGTCATCATGCAACTCATGGGTGACAATGCGAAGCTCCACAAGGAGCTTGACAAGCAGAAGGAGGTGGCCGCCGGGTCGAAGAAGCTATATGAGAAGAGCAATGTCTCGCGGATGACGCTGATAGCCGTCATCCATGAACTTAGGGATGACTTGAAGAAGCTCCGCATCGAGCGTGAGCTGCAGGTGGAGGAATCCGTGGCTGCCATCAAGCAAAGTCATGAGGATGTGAAGAAGGAGCTGGAAGAACTCCTCGCCCAGCGATCCATCGAGAAGTAGAGAGCAGCGACTTCCTTCTTCTCTTGCCCCTGCTTCTTTCGGGCGTTACCGCATGTGGCATTTTAAATTATCCGGGATATGTAAGACAATTATTATCCGTTGCCATTGTCAATTTGTCATCGTATTATTTTGTTCGTAACCTCGTAGGTACATGTATACGAGTCAAAAACAGGCTAAAAGTCATGTTCTCAGCGAGGCACGAACAAAACAATGCTAGCTAGCGTTGAGCGGGGCCATGGGATCACAAGCTAACACCCGCCGTCCAGGTGCATTAACCACATGTTAAACAGTGGCTCGACTGCCATTAATGGAGATGTTGGGAGCGAGGCGGCAGGTGGAGGTCAAAGAGCTCGCTTCCCGGTGAGCCTGCTCGGCCGCCATTAATGGAGAAGTTAGGATAGAGGGGCGGGTGAAGGTCAAAGAGCTCGCTTCCCGGTGAGCCTGCGCGGCAGACTGCTCCCACGTGTCCCGTCGAGCCGCGTGGCGGACTTCTCGCACTCATCCCATCTAATCAAAGAGTTGCACGCACGCCTCCTAGTATGGTCAAATTTTTGCACAAAATACAAAGAGGACCAATAAACCAGGACCGAGGTAGTACTCTCCAATAAGAAGAGGGACGCGTGGCCGCACATAAATGGTTAGTGGAACGTCCACGGTTCAAACAATACAACCGTTTGCGATATAAATGTGTCATCTATTTGTTCCAAAATGCCTACGTTGGCTATTAGTGTCTGCGTCTTGTCTCAAATAGGACAAATTTTTTACCACGGCATAAATGTGCCATATAATGGCACTATGCCAAGTGTCATGAATTTCGGGTGAGATTTGGATTTACGGGGATTTAAAAACCGAGATTCTCAATGTTTGAAGCCGAGCCAGGACGCCGAGATGTTTGTAACTCATTCCCATTTCTTGCATGGGACCTAAACATGCACCCAAGGAAACATGTATGGTATTTGAAGCCATTTTGGTGCACTAGAGCATGTGCTTGTAATTCAAATTTGAATTATGGAGATTAAATGCCTAGAAAACTCAATTATTGTATAAAAGTCCAAACGAACCCTGAATAATTCCATATTTCAGCGCGAATCTCCTGTTGGTCTACGTTGCCTATAAAAGAAAAATACAAGGCGAGAAGAGGCTGTGATTGTCGTTTCGCCCACAAGGATGACACGGTCCCTATCGAAACCACGAGGCTTCTTGCTAGAAGCTCCGGTTTGTAAGAGGCTTGTACCAAAACTTGCCCCAAATTGGACAATTTTTTTACCACGGCATATATGTGCCATGTCATGACATGATGCCAAGTTTCATGATTTCGGGTGAGTTTTGGATTTACGGGGATTTAAAAACCGATATTCTCAATATTTGAGGCCGAGCCAGTACATCGAGATGTTTGTAATTCATCCCCATTTCTTGCATGGGAACCAAAGATGCACCCAAGGACACATGTATGGTTTTTGAAGCCATTTTGGTGCACTAGATCATGTGCTTGTAGTTGAAATTTGAATTATAGACATTTAATGCCTAGAAAACTCAATTAATGTATAAAAAAGGCCAAACGAACCCTGAATAATTCCATATTTCAGCACAAATCTCCTATTGGTCTATGTTGCCCGTAGAAAAAAATACAACACGAGAAGAGGCAGCGATTGTCATTTCGCCCACAAGGGTGACACGTTCCCTATCGGAACCACGAGGCTTCTTGCGAGAAGCTCCGGTTTGTAAGAGGCTTGTACCAAAACTTGCCCCAAATTGGTCAGTTTTTTAATGATGGCATATATGTGTCATGTCATGACACCATGTAAAGTTTCATGAATTTCAGGTGAGTTTTGGATTTATGGGGATTTAAAAACCAAGATTCTCAATGTTTGAGGCCGAGCCAGCACGCCGAGATGTTTGCAATTTATCCCCATTCCTTGCATGGGACCTAAACATTCACCCAATGACACATATATGATTTTTAACCCATTTTGGTGCACTGTAGCATGTATTTGTAGCTCAAATTTGAATTTTGCACATTAAATGCCTAGAAAACTCTATTATAATGTATAAAAAATGCCAAACGAACCCTGAATAATTTAAAGCAGTTTTCTCCAACCGTCTGGCACCCGTGGGTAAGCACTGTGCGCACGCGTCGTGCTAGCTCGCGCTTCCTTCTTTCCCAAGTTTTCCATATTAATGGTGTTATATATCCAAACACGCTACCGTTTCCCGCCACTCCCCCAATCGGTTTCCCGCCACTCCCCCCAATCAGTTTCCCGCTGCAAGTGTGAGTGGGCATAGAAGGCTAGGCAGCAACACACCGGCCATACCGCAGTATACCATTCCAAGCATGCCAATCCGGTGAAGCGTCGCCGCCGTTATCAACCTCCTCGACGAGGAGAACGAGCCGGAGCAGGCTGGAGAGCCAGAACGGCCGTGCGCCACCGAGCAAGAGCGGCAGCGCGCCGCCAAGTGTGAGCGGTATCATCGTGCCCCTGTGCTTGAGCGGGCCAATGTATACACATGGGTTCGTCGCCGCCCATGGAGTGGAGCGGAGCAAGAGTGGCAAAGCGTTGTAGTACAAGAGAGGGAGAACGCCGCCGCGCATCAGGTGCATTGCGCCGCACTATCCGAGCGGAGCCGTGTCAGCATCCTATTGACTCAAGCACTCGAGAGGCCATTTCCAGGGCTGGTAAGCATCCCGATTTCCCGCCAGGAATGGGCAGATGCCGTCAGCACCATAATTGTGCTAGACGAAGTTCGCACTGCCAGAATCTGCTGCCATGATGCCAACGGGCTGGTCGATTGGCTCTTCGACCTCCTCGGACCCCCCATGTGCCGCCAAGAACGAAGCAGAGCAAAATACTCGTCGCGGCTTGGAATTGACCGTCGGCAATGAAATATCCTGGGTCGATATCGATATTGTGGTACCGCAGTTCCTTGAGCATATCAGACGTGTGGACGAAGGCCTGTACCAATTCATGCTCAGCCAAGAGTTCCCATAGGTTAAGGCCCTGTTTGTATCAGTTTTCGCCCGGTTTTTCACAATTAACTGGGCAACTATCTTGTTCTTAATTAATGAAAAGGCAAAGCTTTTGCTTCTTCCGGCTAGTTTTAAGTAGTAAAAAAATAATGTAAGTTTGAATGGAATTGGTCCGGTATGTAAAGATTGCACATAGTTTCTAAAAGCACAAACGTGTGTGATAGTAAGGAGTAGGTCCCACACGGTGACCATCGGTAAACGCCTTAAATGCGAGGAGGCAACTCTTATCAGCAAGGGGCAGCTTCCCATCCGCTAACCTAGTTGAATAGAACGCACAAGTTAAGCATGCTAGGGCTGGAGCAGTCTAAGGATGGGTGACCGGGTGGGAAGTTGCTATATCTCAAGCTTCATTTAAGCGCCATGATACAGTCATTATAGACATTTAGCATCTAAATGTGTCTGTAGTGACCTATCATGTCGATTAAATAAACCTTGAGATCCTTGTTTTGAAAATTTGGAGAATGATGCTTTTTGTTATTTGTTGTTTTGAAAAATCGGAGAATGATCGAGATTGATCTGTGGGCCAGCCATGTTCTATCCTTTGAGCCACAACGTTCGAGATCTGTGGGCCCGCACTTCTATCCTTTGACCCACAACATACGAGAAGGGTTTGACCATGACGGGTTCCTCTTGGTATAGGTCACGACATGTCAGACCAAATTTAGTTGGGGAACATTTGTTCGATTCCCTCCCGTCGGCTCGAAGTTGGGGAACCAACATCAAACGTAGCCTGGCTTCCTGGGGGTACGTTCTTCAGTTTGTAATCACATCACATCACACACCAACCATACATACATATATTTGGGCCGCATGCAGGGTATAGGGTCTTCTGATCGACCCCGTCTCCCATGTGCGGTTTTCAATGACATGCCTATCTGTGGGCCTGGTCTATATATATCATCCCTTTGGCCGACACCGAGGGGGTTTGGCCATGAATGGATTCCTCCTAGTTCGTGTTACCACGGGTCATGGTGACATGTCCGAGCAAAGTTCGAGCTCATGCATTCTCAGGATTCCCTCCCATGCATGCGCTCGAAATGGTGGGTTGGATCGACACCCTTTGTACGTCGACGTCGTCCTTAATTACTACTTACCTTTCATGGGGGTTGTCCATTTCGTGAGGTAGGCGTCACATCAAAATTGTACATTATTGGGTATTTAAAACACATCACCCTTCCAACGTACATAAATTTGCGCCCCATGCAGGTGGTGCTGGTTTTGTGGCCCCTCCCATGCGGTTTACGGTGATGGTCCAACCTATGGGCCCGAGAGGTCTATTATATCCCTTTTTGACCGACAACAACAGTGGTTGTTTGGCCAAGATAGATTCCCTTGGTCCGTTTTATGGTAGGTCATGGTGACATGCATGCATGTCCGACCAAAGTATGAGTAAGTGCATGCCTCCCGCCGACACAAAGTGGGGGTGGGGCAGTCACCTAGCTACGACCTTAACGTGTCCTTATAGATATCCAAGGGGGTTTTCCGGTTTGCGAGGGAGGTGCCACATCAAAGTTGTGCATTGTGTATTTAAACATCACACCCTTTATTCCTACATATATTTGGCCACTTCCAGGTGGTTGTTGTTGTCTGGCCCCTCTCACCCGATCTTTGACGACACGCCCACCCGTGGGCCCACGCGTCAAAGTTGTGCATTGGGAATTTGAACATCACACACCACCCTTTTCATACATATATATTTGGGCCACATGCTGGTGTGGTTGTCTTCTTACCCTCTCTCATGTTTTTTTCTTGCCAAATGGTGCTATATAAAATAGCAGACACCTCGGATGAAAAACTGCGTGCGAACGTACGCACAACGGACATGGGTGCATTGGCTTAACCGTGTGCGAAACTCGTGCCCTGTAAAATTGCCACGACTTCGCAAGCGCCAGCAAGGGTGAAGGGGTAATGTGTACAGGATATTTAGGATGAATTGCATGTATGCGTTTGAAAATTAGGACGAACCGTGTGCGATAAACCAGCTAACCTAGAAATCTCAAAAAAAGCTACCCGCCTTGAGCGATGCAAAAATTGGTGGTTCCACGGCCTTTCATTATTATCGTACACAATTATTATGTTTGGACCGTGTGTGATCTTGGTTGCTCTCGCCCCGCTTCATTTCCTTTATCCAAATTTTAGTTGCCGCGGTATTTCAACCGTCGCCCTCACTCCTCCACCACCGACCTCAATGTAAAATTCCAGTAGCCGAGGCATTTGAACCGTCGCCCTCCCTCCTCCACCACCATCTCTACCCACCATTACTAAAATTTTCAGTAGCTGCGGCATATCCTCAAACACCACCCGCCCTAACCCTGTCCCCCCTCCAAAGTCTACCCCCCCCCCCGCTCGAACACTAGCTCACCGCCGTCGCCGAAGCTGCCGCCGCCGCCGCCGCCACCAACCCCTGCCGGTCTGCCTGTGCCTCCTAGCTAAGATAAGTTCAGGTTACCCACCGATTCCCATACCCTCGCCGCCCTGAGTTTTTAGATGAGGCTTGTGGTGTCCCTCCCCCCAAATCCCCATCCCCTACTCCAGAGAGTCGTAGCCTAAGCCCGACCACATATCCCGGGGAGCTCGAGGAGCGTACGGCCAAAAGGAGGTCTATCATGGCCTCTCCGCCGGACGATGTCGAGGTGGCCGCAATTCATGCCGACCTGTCGATCCCGGAGGAACTCCTCGCCGCGGAAGCCGACAAGGACGTTGACTACATCGCCAAGGCGAAGGCTTCACGTCAGCGGGCTCGCATATTACTGAATCTCAGGACAGCCGGCTACGACATCAAGCTCATCGACAGCGAAGGCTTCACGCAGGCCATGTCACTGGTTAAGTAGTCCATCCACAACACCTCTGGTTCAACCGCCGTCAATCTCTTCGAAGGCCCCGCCACTGATCTCCTCCACCTAGCGGTCAAGGATTTGCGATATGCCATCGAGCCCATTATGTCATTTCTGAAGGACACGTTCTATGGTGGTGGCTTGGGATCCTCAGCTACCAAGTCAGATCTCATCGACCACGAACACGCGAAGGGCACCCACTACGCTTCTTCCAAGGTGAGACAACCCATCTGCGACATCAGGGAGCGCACCCTGGGTCTGTGCTCTTCCAAGTGGAAGGATCCCGTCCATGACAAGTGAGGCAATATCCTGTAAGCAAATATTACTTTTTCTAGCTAGCCAACTCGTACCCATTGTTGTAGTAGCTTTTGCCATGTGATGTTTTAACGGTGCCGTGTTTAATTATTCCAGTTATGCAAAAATGTAATGTTCAATAGGGCTATCTGATGTTTAAGTATGAATTGTCCACTTCAGTTTCACGAATGGCTATATTTGGTTGTTTATAGTGAGTAGATGCCTTGTTTATCTGTATTTGGTTGTTAGGTTGGTTGCAGTGAGCATTTGGACTGTTTTCAAGCAGATGCCCTGTTTATCTGTATTTGATTGTTATGTTGTTTGCAGTGAGCATTTGCACAGTTTTCAAGCAGATGCCCTGTTTATCTGTATTTGGTTGTTAGGTTGGTTGCAGTGAGCATTTGTCCAGTTTTCAAGCAGATGCCTTGTTTATATGTATTTGCTTGTTAGGTTGGTTGCACTGAGCCTCTATCTAGTTTTCAATGGCTATATTAGGTTGTTATAGTGAGCATATATGCCTTGTTTATTTTAGTTATTCACAATGTGATATTCATTATGTGCAAGTATGAACTGTGCAGTTCGATTTCATCAATACCAGTTTGAATGGCTATATTTGGTTCCTGTTATGCCTGATGAAGTTAACACATGCCCTCTATTTCAGTTTTACACATTTATGCAGTGTGATGTTTAAGCATGAGCTACGTTCTATTCATTTTCAATAGTACCAGTTTGAACTACAATATTTGGTCCCTGTTAAGCCTGTTGTAGTTAACATTCCCTTCCATTTTTTATCTGCTTTACCAGCATGCTGAAACCAACACATTCAAGCTGTCATTTTGAGATGTTGTTGTTTACCATGGCTATATTTGGTTAATGTTAAGCCTATAGTACTTATCACGCCTTTCCATTTACTTACGCAGGACAACAATGGGAGTGGCCAGCATTTTCCACCAAGGTTAGTTTCATCCCTTGGCTTATACTGCCTTCATTCCATAATGTAGTGCATACAGATCCACGGCTGGACACTTTTTAGCTTCTAATATTGACTTGTTGCTTGTAGGTACATATATCCTAGGCAAAGATCCACGCCTCGACACTTTTTGCATATGGGGCAATGAGATATTCATGAACCAGCATCAAGTGAGGAAACTGATAAGAATTATTGGGAAAAAGATACGACCGATGGCAATTAAACTATTTGTCTACGCTCTATCCAACACAACAGTAAGCTATAGGATGGTAACTACGAACTCTGTAGCCTTCTCTTTTTACTGCCCATAATGAGTTGTTAGACAACAATGTCTGAATCTTTTTTGTTTGTAGTATTTCCCAAAGTAGTTTACTCAAGATTACCTCGCAAAGTACATGATTGGTGGACATGCAATGAAGGTTAAAGTATTTCATCGAGACTACAATGAGCATCGAGAAGTCCTAATGAAGACAGGAAGGATGGGCGGGCGGCCATCACAAGGGGTTGGCCTAGAGTCGTGCGCACATCAGGCATGGAGGAGGGCACAATATGGGCATTCCGCTTCACCTTCTCCAGCAACCAGAATGTCTTCCACCTCTCTCTTTACAGTCTTTAGTACAACTGTGGTTCATCATTCTTTACTTGCTGCTTCTGTAGTTCTTCAGTATATGTACCTGTGCATCGAATTATGCATTCGTGTCAGGCCCATGGAACCCGGGGTATCCAGGCCCGTCTGCCTTTGGCCTAGGGCGCAACGCCTGGCGTGGGCCCTGCAGGCCATCATCACCAAGCACCTCACCAGGGCTCCTCATGAGGCCTTGGCCTCCCGAGGCCCCCTCCTCAGGGAGCGGGCGAGCGAGTCTCAGCACCTCCACCAGCGGCCTCGCGAGGCGACCTCCTGAGGTGGCCTCCTGAGGCCCCCTCCCGAGGGCGCACAAGACGAAGGCCATTCAGCGGACCCGAGTGGTCTGGGGCCCATCACGTGGGTGACGCGCGCGGCGACAAGTGGCGACAGAGGCTGCGCCAGCAGGCACGGATGAAGATGGTTTCCTCTTTTGTGTTAAGGGAGCAGGGCCAGATACCTACTCCCCAAAGCGGCCCCAAAGGTTGCCCGATTGGCGAAGGAAGACCAAGACGGCGGGCGCGCAGGGCGGAGGTCATCACCGAGCCCACCGGCGCATCATGGATCATGCTTTGGCAGGCGAAGACCGCCTTTAGTCAGGATAGCCTGAGCGCCTGTCCCCTTTCAAAACCAGCCAAGTGTGGCAGCCCTTCCCGCCTAAGTTTCACGGGGGAAGAGGACCGATGCGGGTATAAGGGGGGCAGAGCAGCCATTGTAGAGAGGACTCCGGTTCCCATCGCCCTCGACCTTGTACTCTCTCTCTCGCACCAGAGCAATACCATACAAGCAGGAGTAGGGTCTTACACCGCAAGGTGGCCCGAACCTAGGTAAACCACTGAGTCCTTGGTCTGTCCCTCGCTAGCGCGCTCTCGCCGTAGCCTCGCCGTCGTTTAGCCGTGGTAGGAGACGAAGTGGTAGAACGAGCTCACCCTAGTGTTCGAACCTTTGGGTCCCCGGAGCCCGACTTCCAACATTTGGCGCGCCAGGTGGGGGTGCGCTACTGTTCTTCTGCTCCGCCATATGCTCCGCCAACCCCATGGCCGACACACGTCGCGAGCGCGCCGAGCGCAGGGCTGCCCGCGTGGCTCAGACGGAGCCAGTGGCCCGCGGCAATCGCCGCCGCCCCGAAGGCGAGGCTCCTGCCGCCATCGACCCCGCTGCCCGCGAGCAGCAGGACTCCTCCCTGCACCCCTCCGTGCAGGCGAACGGCCACACCGCCACTGCCTCCTCCCTCGCCCACCGCGGGCCGCCGAACCCGCAGGCCACGCTGCTCATGGCGCGCGAGCTGCTCCGTTACCGTCCAGCTGACGCCGGCTACGACGCCTGGCTAGGTCGCATCGTCGAGCTCATCAACGCCGCTCGGGACGCTCCGGCGCCTTCCCACTCGCTTCGCCCTCCGCCGTCTCGCACTGGGGACCTGGCGCATGGCGCTGCCCCGCCGCCTCCTCTGCGCGACGAGCACGGCGGGCCTCAGCGCGGCGTGCGGGCTCGTAAGCCGTCCCGCGACGCGTCCTCGCCGGACCGAGACGAGGCCAGCTGTCAGATCATTCGCCGGGGACCCCCTGACGCGAGTGTGCTCCTCGAGCAGCAGCGCCGGCGACAGGACCAGGCCATTCAAGACGTTGCAGCGGCTGGGCGTCAAAACCGCGCCGCCCTCGCTGGCGGCGTCCCCTCAAGCGGCGTGGGCTGCCGTGCCTTCACTCGCACGCTGCGTCGCGTGGTCTGGCCCGCGAAGTTCAAGCCTGAGCTGCCTCCGCGCTACGGCGGCACCCCCAACCCCACGGAGTTCCTTCAGCTCTATGCGCTGAGCGTCGAGGCGGCAAACGGCGACGACAAGGTAATGGCAAACTGGTTCCCCATGGCCCTCAAGGACGGCCCGCGCTCCTGGCTCATGAACTTCCTCGAGGCGTCCATCTCCTCATGGGCCGAGCTCTGCAGCCAGTTTGTTGCCAACTTCAAGGGCACACAGGACCGCTCCCTCACCATCAACGACCTGCGGCGTGTGCGGCAGCCCAGGTGCGCAACAAGATCCCGCGTGCCTCCGACGCAGCCGTCTTCTCTGCATTCTCCACCGGCGTCATGGACGTCAAGATGCGCGAGAAGCTCGCCATCAACGGTGAGCTCGACTCCATGGTAGATCTGCTCGATCTCGCCGACAAGTGCGCCAAGGCTGAGGAAGGCCGCCTCTTCATCCACAACGACCCCGACGCGGCGCTCGACGCCGCCAAGGCCAAGAGCAAGGACGTCAAGCGCAAGGGCCCGGCTGTGCTCGCGGCAGAGCCCGAGCAGAAGCGCGGCTGTGACCGCGATGAGCCCAGGAAGGACGGTCGGCTGCTCTGCGCCTTCCACAACATGCGCTCCCACAGCACCGAAGACTGTCAGGAGCTCAAGCTGCTCCGCGACGAGCGCCAAAGCCGCCGAGACGACCGCAATGGCCGCGGCAGCAACCATTGGGACAGCCGCAACGGCAGCGGCAACTTCCGCCAGGGTTGGCGCGACCAGCCTCGTGAGGCCGTCTGGCGCGACCAGCCTCGTAAGGCAGACCGTCAGGGTAATGCCGCTCTTCCGCCGCTGCCGCCGCCACCCCGGAGGAACGACGTCAACCGGCCTGATGAGAGCGTTGGGGGCTACCAGGAGCCTCGCGCGGTCACCTGCATCCTTGGCGGGTCCCAAGCCCCCGCGTCCATTCGCCACTTCAAGCAGCTCTCTCGCGAGGTGTATGCCGCCTTCCCAAGGCCCGAGGCCGCGCGACCCCTCAAGTGGTCGCAGTACGCCATCACCTTCAACTCCAAGGACCACCCCAAATCCACGGCCTCTGCAGGCGCGCTCCCCATGCTGTGCACCCCCACCAAGATCCTCATCGACGGGGGCGCCGGCCTCAACGTGATCTCCATCGAGACCTTTGAGACGCTCCAGGTGCCCTACGACCAGCTGATGCCGACCAAGCCCTTCTCCGGAGTGACCGATGGCTCCACCATCCCTCTGGGGCAAGTGCGCCTCCCCGTCACCTTCGGCACCCGCAAGAACTACCACACCGAGCTCATCGACTTCGACATCGCGCACATCGGCCTGCCTTACAACGCCATCTTGGGCTACCCAGCTCTCACCAAGTTCATGGCGGCCACCCATCACGCCTACAACGTCCTCAAGATGCCCGGCTACAGCGGCATCATCACCGTCACCTGTGACGAGAAGGACGCGGCCAGCAGCCTCGAGCGTGCCTACAAGGCCGCTGCGGTCGCGTACCCGGCTAACGAGGACGTGGCCGAGCCTCCTGAGGCCGCGCCCGCGAAGAAGAAGCAATTGTTCTCTCAGGACCGCTCCGAGACGAAGAAGGTGTCGGTGGACGGCAGCGGCTCCGGTCCTGCCTTCACCATCGGCACAGGACTCCCTCCTGCATAGGAAAGCGCGCTCGTCACCTTCCTTCGGGCAAACTCGGATGTTTTCTCCTGGAAAGCATCTGACTTGTATGGTGTGCCGAGGGAGGTGATCGAGCACCACTTAGCGGTGTGCCCCAATGCACGCCCCGTCAAGCAGAAAGCACGGCGCCAGGCGCCAGAGAAGCAAGATTTCATCGTCAAGGAAGTTCAGAAGCTCCAGGAAGCTGGGGTCGTTCGTGAGGTGCGCCATCCCGAATGGCTCGCCAACCCAGTCGTCGTTCCCAAGGAGGGCAGCAAGGAGCGCATGTGCGATGACTTCACCAGCCTCAACAAGTTCTGCACTCAGGATCCCTTCCGGCTGCCTCAGATTGGCCAGGGCGTTGGCCACACCGCCGGCGGCATGCGCATGCCTTTCGGGCTGAGGAACGCTGGCGCCTCTTTCCAGAGGCTGGCGCCCTTCATGCCAGAGCCTCGTGAGCCTCCTGCTCCTCGCGAGCCCCCAGGGCCTCGTGAGCCCCTTGGCCCCGGAGGAGCGAACTCCCTGGGCGCGCCTCGCCAAGCGGTCTGACGTTGCCCCAGCGCGGTCCTACCAGGTGCGCTCGATGCGTCGCCCTGCGCGGCACACACTCCTTCTTGCCGCGCCTCCCGCGCCTCGCTCCCGGAACCCTTCTGCCAAGGTGATTTTGTTTAAATGTGGCTAAGGGCGCCCCACGGGCTGCACCAACCTTGAGCTGATCCGTGCCGGACGCGGCAGCCTAGCCCCTATCCTTTTGGTTATGTAATGAATTTTGCTGATTTTACCTTGATGAGTTATGTTACCTGCTTAATTGCCTGTTAAGTTCGATGCCGGCCGGAGACCGCCACACGCTCGCGACCCCTCCCCTGGCCGATTCCGTGAGCGGGGGCTAGGCACGGTGTCTGTGCTTGGGTCCGTCCCTGCAGTGCCGTCAAATCCAAGCGACTGAGCTCTAGCTCGCGGGCCTGTTCCCATGCACGCCACCTCACCAAGGTCCTTGGTGCCTTATCTCCTCACGCAACGGCCACTGGCGAGTTAGCGAGCGCGTGCTGCTCCCCCCATCGTGAATTTGTCGACATGCAGCCCCTCAGCAAATGAGCTGCGCGAGGACCTCACAGGCGGCCTCTCGCGAGCCGGCCTCGCGAGACGAAGACACTTCGAACGCCAAGCCTCGTGAGCACGCCTCGCGAGCTGTGTGAACTCCTCACGAGCTGTGGCTCGCCCGACACCGCTCTCCGCCAAAAGCTAAGTCTAACTAACTCGCGAGACGCCCTTGCCATCACGCAAGCTCTCTTCCCTCGCGATCCCGCTGGGTGCTAGCATTTCCTCTTCTGCGTAAGCCGCTTGCACGCCAAAGGGGGGCTCCTTGAGCATCGCGCCTCAGGAGCCCTCACTAGCTCCCCGTGCCCCTCACCTCCTGGCCTTGTCCCGGCATCGCGACCGGACATACCAGCGACGGCCGAGGCCCGCTCGGGGGCTGGGTCCTAACGGCGTAGAGCGCTGAGGCGAACAAAGAAAAAAACCCAGCCTCACAAGAGGACTTCGGGAGGGAATGCATACATCCCGAATCACAAAAGCATTAAGCTGAGCATAGAAGATACTGTTTTCACGACCCCGCAGGGCTACATCGGTCAATGCAGGAAAGTAAAAAAGAAAGGGCCTAGGCGAGGCGCCGTCTCCCCCAAGACTCCAGCGCAGGCGCCACGCGCGTTCCCAAGAAGGCGATGCGGGTAAGTGCGGCTCCGTCACCGTGCGCGCGGTGCCTTGTCTCTGGAGTCATCGCCGTCCGTGCCTAGTCGGAGTCCTTGTCCTCGCTCTTGACGCGGGGGGAGTCGCCATCGTTCCCACCCCCGCCGGAGGCGGCATCGCTGGAGCTGTCGTCCTCGCTGGAGGTGCCGCTGTAGCTGCCGTCCTCGCTCTCCGCGCAGCACTCCAGGCGGCTGCCGGAGAGCCTGAAGATCTTCACGAAGAGTGTGGCGGCCCCGTCGTACTTGAATTGGAGGATGTGCCCCTACTTCAGGCCGCGGGCGAGGGAAAACAACTTCCACCCCTGCTTCAAGAACATGAAGCCCGAAGGAGTGAGCTCCGTCGCCAACCAGGAGGGGCCGTTGCAGCAGTCGTCGGCCTGCACCCACAAGCTCAAGGGCGCGCGCTCCGCCATCGCCGCCGCGCAGGAGTCCGGAAGCCGGAGCCAGGTGTAGGGGCTGTGGTGCATGTTCACGATGAACTCGTGCGCCGCCTCCGCCGAGTGGCTCCCCGCCTGAGGTGGTAGCGCAGTTGCCCCGCGCGCCTCGCCCTCCGCGCCCACGAGCGGCGCCCCTCCCACGACTGCTAGGCCCAGCGCCGGCAGCCATCGGGGAGCGCTCGCACCCCCGGGCCGGAGCCTGGGATGCGGCAGCAGAAGCACGGCCATGCCCTCTCCCCCTCGCCATTTCTGTGGCGGCTCTAGCAAGACGACAGAGGAAGCAGGAGGAAGGAGAAGATGGGTCGAGGACTTCAGCTCTCCCCTCTCCCTCTTTATACTCGGCGTGGAGTTCCCCTCGTTGCCCCGCCTTCTCCGGCGCTGGGAATTGAAGCAACAGGGAGGCGCTGAGGAAGGCAACGATTGTCTCGCGTCGCCCGCGGTGGACTTAATGTCAGCACGGGCGGTTACCGTGACGTCGTGGGAGAAGTGGAGGCGTCCCCAGTCACATCGTGCGCCACGCGTCGCGCTTGGCCGCAGGCGGTTAGGGCCCGCGCCATTTCGCCCCCCTGTAGGCGGGAACATGTGAGCCGTTGGCCCGGGGGCTACTACAGAGCCCATGGAACCCGGGGTATCCAGGCCTGTCTGCCTTTGGCCCAGGGCGCAACGCCTGGCATGGGCCCTGCAGGCCATCATCACCAAGCACCTCACCAGGGCTCCTCATGAGGCCTTGGCCTCCCGAGGCCCCCTCCTCAGGGAGCAGGTGAGCGAGGCTCAGCACCTCCGCCAGCGGCCTCGCGAGGCGACATCCTGAGGTGGCCTCCCGAGGCCACCTCCCGAGGGCGCACGAGACGAAGGCCATTCAGCGGAGCCACGCGGTATGGGCCCTATCACGTGGGTGATGCGCGCGGCGACGAGCGGCGACAGAGGCCGCGCCAGCAGGCGCGGATGAAGATGGTTTCCTCTTTTGTGTTAAGGGAGCAGGGCCAGATACCTACTCCCCAAAGCGACCCCAATGGTTGCCCGATCGGCGAAGGAAGACCAAGACGGCGGGCGCGCAGGGCGGAGGTCATCACCAAGCCCACCGGCGCGTCATGGATCACGCTTTGGCAGGTGAAGACCGCCTTTAGTCAGGATAGCCTGAGCGCCTGTCCCCTTTCAAAACCGGCCAAGTGTAGCAGCCCTTCCCGCCTAAGTTTCAAGGGGGAAGAGGACTGATGCGGGTATAAGGGGGGCAGAGCAGCCATTGTAGAGAGGACTCCGGTTCCCATCGCCCTCGAGCTTGTACTCTCTCTCTCTCGCACCAGAGCAATACCAACCAAGCAGGAGTAGGGTCTTACACCGCAAGGTGGCCCGAACCTGGGTAAACCACTGAGGCTACGATCTGTCCCTCGCTAGCACGCTCTCGCCGTAGCCTCGCCGTTGCTTAGCCGTGGTAGGAGACGAAGTGGTAGAACGAGCTCACCCCAGTGTTCGAACCTTTTGGTCCCCGGAGCCCGACTTCCGACAATTCATCCTTGAACTTGTATTTGTAATAAACATGTTTTGATATTGTCGGAATCGGGGCTCCGGTGGACCCAAAGGTTCGAACACTGGGGGCAAGCTCGTTCCTAACAATCCTAGGGTGACCACGGTGAGGCTACGGCGAGAGCACGCTAGCGCAGAGCACGACAGGGGACACAACGGTTACCAAGGTTCGGGCCACCTTGCGGTGTAAAACCCTACTCCTGCTTGTGGTTGGGATTGCTATGGGCAAGAGAGTTCTCGCGTACAAGGTAGGAGATCAAGGAATTGATCCTCTTATAATGGCAGCACTGCCCCCCCTTTATAGCTGCCTTGGTCCTCTTCCCCTGAAAATATCGGCGGGAAGGGTAGCCACACATTGGTGGGTTTTGAATGGGGACAGGCGCCCAGGCTATCTTACTAAAGTTGGTCTTCGCCTGCAAAAGCATGATCCATGACGCGCTGGTGGGCTCGGTGATGACCTCCGCCCTGCGCACCTTGCTGTCTTGGTCTTGTTTCACCAAACGGGCAGTCCTTGGGACTTGCTTTGGAGGAGGGCAGCTGGTGCTACCCCTTTAGCACCAAAGGAGAAAACCTCTCTGTCCGCGCCCGCTGACGCGGCCTCTGCCGCCGTTCGTCGCCACGCGCGTCACCCACGTGGTGGGCACAGGACCGCGCGGCAGGCGTCAGGCTCGGTCGACCTCGTGTAGCCGCCTCGGGGGGGCGCCTCGGGAGGCCGCCTCGCGAGAGGGCCTCGCAAGGCTTTCTGCCACCGCAGCAGCTAAGTCTTGGTGGTTCGCCCCTGGGGAGGGGTCCTCGTGAGGCTGGCGCCTCGCGAGTCGTCTTCGCTCCGCGGCGCCCGCAGTTGGGCCGCGTCTTGGGCCTTCGCCAAACGTCGCCTCCTGGGCCGCAGGCAGATGGGCGGTGGTACCCTGGTTCCCAATGGCCCGATAGTAGCCCCCGGGCCCTTGGCGCGCGCATTCCCGCCCGTTGGGAGCGAAATGGCGCGGACCCTGATAGACTGCGGGCCCAGGTTCGACGCATGGCATGCGATGGGACATGGGACGCCCCCACTTCCCCCACTACGCCTCGGTAACCGCCTGCATCTGCCATAAGGCCTGCCTGTGTGGGGTGCAGGGCTATCATTGCTTTCCTTCTGCTTCCTCGATTCCCGATGTCGAAGAAGGCGAAGCGGCAGGGAGAGCGTCCCCATAGGGTGTTACAAAGGGGGGGCAGGGGATAGACATCTCCCCTACTCATCTTCTACCTCTGCCTCTCCCCTTCTCCAACCTCTCACCCTTCCTCGCTCTTTCCAGGATTACCGCTGTGATGGCGAAGGGCAGAGGGCGAGCCCGCGCATCCGCCGCTTCTGCGAGGGACCCCCCTCGGGGCCAGGGGCGCTCCTCGGCGCCCGCCATGGCCAGGCCTAGTGACGGTGTCTTGGACTAGGGGTTACCAACCTAGTCGGCCCATATTCCTCGGGCTGGGCCAACGGGCCCTCATTCTCATCAAGATGGACCCTAGAATATGCATGCGAGAAGGAAGAACAAGATTATATCTGCCGAAGACTTGACGTACACTCCAAGACTTCCCCTGCTCACCTGGATACAGACCTTGTAACGCTAGATACCCTATCCGGCATGTATATAAGACGAAGGGTTTAGCCCGGAGAGGGGACCTCAACACAATCTCATTCACCTAGCCTTAGGACTAGAACATATGATCTCGAGGTAGATCAACTTCGTACTTGATACTTCTCCATCAATATAAACAAGAGACGGACGTAGGGTTTTACCTCCATCAAGAGGGCCCGAACCTGGGTAAATATCGTCTCCCTATTCCTGTTACCATCTGTCCGAGATCCACAGCTCGGGACCCCCTACCCCGAGGTCTGCCGGTTTTTACATCTACACTGGTGCTTTCATTGAGAATTCCGTTGTGAGATCAAAAAAGGATCAATGGGATCATCGGCTTACAACTCCGATCTCGCGGGCACAATTCCCGCACCTGAAGCCTCTGTCACAGAAGCACCCTTCCTCCCCCACGGATCAGGAACGATCCATGATTCTTCCCTAGCTCCGGCCAACCCCCCTTCCAAGGGCGAAGGGCTGAAGTATTTCTTGGAAAGCAATTCAGATGGCGACTAGCCAGCCGATGAACCTGATCTTCCAATCAGCTCGGCCGGGCCGACGACCATAGGCCTATCACAGGGTGAAGATTCCAAGGTTTTGAGCCCATGATCCATAGAGATTGAAAACCCACCCACCTCCCACATCGAGTACTACCCCGATTACTCGGGGCCCCTAGATATCTGGGATCTAGCCTACGTGCAACAGTTCCCCGACGAATCGATCAGATAGTTCTGGGCCAAGTTCTCGTCGGTGAAGGACAAGATACCAAACTACTAGGATGCAGATATAATAATAGCTTTTCAGCACGGATGCAAGGATAAAGGCGTCTCGAACGCCCTCGCCCGCCGCTGTGTACAAACCATCTCGGAGTTGTTCGACCTGGTGTCTAAATTCTGCACCATCGAGGATGCTTCGATTACCAAGAAGAGCACATATTCGATCTATAAGCACAAGATAAAGCGAGAAAGACCCACACCTCAATGCGCACCTCGCACAGGGACCGTACCGACCAAGCAACCTCAGAAAAAGAAGAAAACCTCTGTCCTCCCCAGGACCACCCTTAATGGTCTCCTAGATAAACCATGTCTGATACATGCTGTTTTACTTAATTCCTGCCCAACTCACAGCCTTCGCGACTGCTGGGTAGTGAGGCAAGTGGCAAAAGGAGGACCCGCCCTCCTCATGGGCACCCCCAGTCATGCAGAAGAGTCCTCGGACGAGGGCGAGGTCATGATGATCTATGAGACCTTTACGTCCAACAACCAGCGCAGGCGGGTCCTGCGAGAAATCAACTCCATCCGTCCGGTACCAACTAGGGACGCGTGGATAGACACGCCAATCACCTTTGATAATAAAGATCAGCCGAGGTCAACTCCAAATAGGTGCCCCGCCGCCCTAGTCCTTGACCCAATCGTGGGCAGCTACCACCTCCGAAAAGTATTGATGGATGGAGGCAGCTGCCTAAGTTTGATATGCGTAGACACTCTGGACAGAGTGCAAATTGATAAATCGTGCATCGAATAGAGTAACACCACCTTCAAGGGCATTATACCTGGGCGAGAAGCACGTTGCAGTGGAAAGATAACCTTGGATGTAGTCTTAGGAACCCCGGACAACTACCGATCCGAAGAAATAACCTTCGACATTGCCCCCTTTAGGAGCAGATATCACGCCCTCCTGGGACGAGACGCCTTCTCCAAATTTCAGGCAGTACCACACTACAGCTATATGAACTCAAAATGGCGGGCCCGAACGGGATAATCACCGCCTCGAGCGACCCCGAATCCCTGTCTGAAGCCCTCGTAGCCGAGGAACTGAGCACATTACGAGCCAAAGTCGACCGAGATGATGTCATCCTGGATAAACGGCCGAGGTCCACCTCCTTCAAACCGGCCGATGAAATAGTCAAATTCCAAGTGCACCCCATGGACCCAGCTAAAACGGCGTCCATAGGGGCAAACCTCGACCAAGAAATTGACAAGGCTCTACGTCGTTTTCTTAAGGAAAATTGGGACATATTCACCTGGCAGCCTTCGGACATGCCAGGAATACCCCGCAGGCTTGCGGAACACAGCCTAAACATACTGAAAGGCTACAAACGCGTCAAGCAAACACTTCAGTGTTTCTCAGATACCAAGCGTCAAGCAATGGGTGAGAAACTGGCCAAGCTATTGGAAGCCGGATTCATCCGAGACATAAAACACCCCGATTGGCTTGACAACTTGGTCATGGTACCAAGGAAGGATTGATCTTGGCACCTGTGTGTCGATTTTAAAGACCTCAATAGAGCATGCCCCAAGGACCCTTTCCCCCTACCATGAATCGACCAAATCATGGACGCCACAGCCGGGCATGATTCGTTGTGCTTTTTGGACGCCTACTAAGGATATCATCAGATTAAGATGAAGGAATCTGATCAGGCGGCAACAGCATTCATCACACCTTATGGGCCGTTTTGCTTCAATACAATGCCCTTTGGATTAAAAAAACGTCGGCGCCACATACCAGCGCATGATTCAATCATGCCTGGAAAAACACATCGGGAAGACTGTTGAGGCCTACGTCGATGATGTGGTTGTCAAAACCAAAGACGTCGGACAATTAGTCGACAATCTCCGTAGCACATTCGCCAGCTTACGGGAGTATCAAATTAAGCTCAACCCAGAGAAATGTGTCTTCGGAGTACCAGCTGGCAAACTACTCGGCTTCATCGTATCTAGCCGAGGCATTGAAGCCAATCCGGCAAAAATAAAAGCCTTGGACCGCTTAGAGGTACCAATAGAGCTCAAACATGTACAAAAACCGGCTGGATGCGTAGCGGTATTGAGTCGGTTCATATCAAGACTCGGGGAAAAAGCCTTACCTTTGTACAGACTCTTAAAACAGACAAAAACCTTCAAATGGACAGAGGAGGCCGTGGCAGCTCTGGAAGGCATTAATGCTCTCCTTACAACCAATCCCATCCTGGCAGCACCTGGCATATGCGAGCCGATGATATTATACATCTCGGCTACAAACCAGGTGGTTAGCGCAGTACTCGTGGTTGAACGAGACATGGAAGGTCACAAGTTCAGGGTGCAAAGGCTTGTGTACTATGTGGCACCCCGGCTCAGAGAGGCCGGAACACCCCATATTCCAGCCTAGAGATCAAGTCTTTTATAATACGGCACTACTTGGCATAGAACAAATCAGCTCTTTATTACAAATACTTGGGGTACAAGGGTTCTGAAGGCACAAAGGTTACAGGGGCACGGCGACACTTCGCCTGCTAAGGTAGTTCTATGCTAACAGCGGAACATCTTGAAGCGGAATAAATTCTAGCTGCGGAACAGCGACAACGGTGATGAACTCCACTCCGCAGGAACTTTGGCTGGGACGCATCCTAGAGCGCAACCTCGAGATCCTCGACAAACAAGCAATCACGGCATCACCTGCAATCTGGCATGACACGCCAGGAGAGTACTTTGAATGTACTCGCAAGCTCACAGCAACAAAAGCAATCAAGGCAAACAACAACATGGCATTTACAGGTTAATTACCATTGATAAACATGATACTACTAGCATAAACATGAGAGGGAGCATGGCATGTACATGTTACTCAAGATATGAACATGAGGACACTAGCACTAGCATGGAAGGGGGTCGACGTTTAAGGTCTCATGGACCAAGTTACTCTGCTCGGAGGTTATCTCGTAACCACCATAGGTATCCACCTTACCATCGTGAACATCACACGATCACCTCAGGATCAACCAAGCTCGGTATCAACTATACCATCCTGATCATCACATGACCACACGGAGCTTGATCTCTACCTGTGATCATCGCATGACCACATAAAGATCAACCAACTTCTTTCTCATGGAGCCGGGGTTGTTTATTATCCAGGTTATTATTTCTGTTGACCCATAGTGTGACCTACTACGAACTATGTCCATGACCGAGGACACCACTATCGATAGATTATACACTCTGCAGAGGTTAGTACACTGTACCCACACCACGGAATTCATGGCCTCGTGCTCCCATTCGGGTGGACCAACGACATTCTGACAAAACCAATCCATTGCATGACACTCTCCTGGCCACTCCGACAAACTCCCCTTTGGGCTATGTCCTGGGTGGCCCCGATGTCATCTCGTGACATCCGCCACCTCTGTGGCTGCCACCGTCGGGGACCTCGGTACCGTAAAACATAAACATCGTCCCAAACGGGGACCTCGGTACCGTAAAACTCGGGCACTCAAGGCTTATGGCCGCCTACCTGATCAGGGTAGCGCGCACCCATAACCTTCCCTAGTAGGAGGCACAAGCGAGAGGCATGACAATAGACCGCATTAGGGCCTTCCCATCCAGGCAAGTGTGGTTGCACTGGTGAGCTCGATTCGGTGGCACCATGACTCAGCCAACAGATTTGTTCAAGTTCGATTAATGTCAGGTTCAACTTGAATGGTGATGAGCTGAGTCATAACAACATAATGAAATCACAATGCACATGAGCATGATATCAGTGTAACCATGGATGGGCAATATAACCATTTAACAACAACAATGGTAAATCATTTAGTTTACGGGATGCAAATGAGCATGGCATAACGATGATCATGACTATCGCAAGTATTTTCATATCAAACCATCCATATGAGCATGTCATTATTACTAGCATCAGAAATGATTGCAAGAATAAAACTTGATAATAATAACACTAGCAATTAATCATTTCACTTACTAGATGAAAATGAACATGGCATAAGCATAGACATGGATTCACAAGCATATATCATTCACAAAATAACTAAATGAGCAAACAATTATTCAAATATTCAAGTGGAAACCATGGCTATTGCAATGCCATCATGCAAGTGGCTGTCATGGCTTGCCTGGGGTTGATGGATTCACCGGGGGGAGGTGCGATGAACTCGCGGAAAGAATCGCCGGAAAAGTTTACCTCTCGGCGAAGCTGATTAGGGGGCAAGGGCAAAATGGTCATTTTCAGAATGTTACAACATGGTGAAAATGATGCCACTGGAACAGGCTCAACGAACTGAGATCGTGGGCTTTTGAATCACCTGAATCGGAGTTACGGTTGCGGAGATACGGCCGTTCGTTCGTTAGGCAGAAAAACAAATAAAAAGTGAGCTTTTCTGCTGCTAACGGACGAACGTCCGCTAAGTAAGGGTTTCGGCACTGGCGGCTGAAACAGAAAGCGCACTTTGCGGAAATACGCTTTCAACGCAGTGAAAACATATTACAACCCGAAGAAGCAGAGAGTACGCTTTCTATTGCGGAAGACGTATTCCAAGGAATACGCCTCTGTCGGAAGTCGGGCTCCGAGGACCCAAAGGTTCGAACATTGGGGTGAGCTCGTTCTACCGCTTCGTCTCCTACCATGGCTAAGCTACGGCGAGGCTACGGCGAGAGCGCGCTAGCGAGGGATGGGGAAAAGACTCAGCGGTTTACCCAGGTTCGGGCCACCTTGTGGTGTAAGACCCTACTCCTGCTTGTGTTTGGGATCATTGTGGGCAAGAGAGTTCTCGCGTACAAGGTTGAAGACGATCCTCCCTCCTATGGTGGCTGCACTGCCCCTTTTATATCGGCCTTGGTCCTCTTCCCCCTCAAAGCTCAGGCAGGAAGGGTTGCCACACTTGGCGATTTTGAAAGGGGACAGGCGCTCAGGCTATCCTGACTAAAGGTGGTCTTCGCCTGCCAAAGCATGATCCATGACGCGCCGGCGGGCTCGGTGATGACCTCCGCCCTGTGCGCCCGTCGTCTTGGTCTTCCTTCGCCGATCGGGCAACCTTTGGGGTTGCTTTGGAGAGTAGATAGCTGGCCCTGCTCCCTTAACACAAAAGAGGAAAACATCTTCATCCGCGCCTCCTGGCGCAGCCTCTGCTGCTGCTCGTCGTCGCGCGCGTCACCCATGTGATGGGCTGAGACCGCGCGACCGAGCCGGATCCTCCTTGCCTTGTAAGCCATCGGGAGGACGCCTCGGGGTGGCACCCTCAGGGAACCGCCTTTGTGAGGGGGCCTCGTGAGGCTGGAGCCATCGAGAGGCCGGAGCTTGGGAAAGCCGCCTCGCGAGGCCACCTCGGGAAGCCGCCTCGTGAGAGGGCCTCGCGAGGCCGTTGATGGTGGCGCTGAGCGTTGCTTGCTACTCCTTGAGGAGGTGGCCTCAGGAGGCCAGGGTCTCATGAGGGGTCTTGGTGAGATGCTTGGTGGTGACAGCCTTGCTGGGCCCATGCCAGGCGTTGCGCCCTGCGCCGAAGGCAGACGGGCCTGGATACCTCGGGTTCCATGGGCCCGACAGTAGCCCCCGGGCCCGCGGCGCGCACGTTCCCGCCTATAGAGGGGAGAAACGGCGTGGGCCCTAACCGCCTGCGGCCAGGCGTGACGCGTGGCGCACGATGTGACGGGGGACGCCCCCACTTCTCCCACGACGCCTCGGTAACTACTGTGCTGACATAAATCTTGGCGCGGGCGACGCGAGACCATCATTGCCTCCCTTCTTACGTCCCATCCCCTTGCGACTTCCTTCTCATGCACAGCTCCTTCTTCTTCTCACAAAACTCCGTCGCCCTAAACCTTTGCTGCGCCGCCATGTCGTCCCCAGGCAGGGAGGAAGAGGCGGCGGACATGGAGGTCGCGGAGGTGATGCCGGAGCCTGCCCTGAGTAGGCCCACAATTGTCAACGCCGAGGGGCTCAGCAAGGTGCTCCCAATGACCGCAGCTGCTTCCAATGAGTGGGGAGCCACTCGCATCTGGCCGGCTTCGTGCCCGACCGTCGACCTCGACGCCACCTCTGCCGTCCTCTTCCTTCCTGCGCTCTTCGCGGGCCTGCTTCCTCCATCCTCCGATTTCTTCAACGCCATCCTCACCCACTACCAAGTTCATGCGCTGCATCTCGAGCCGAACTCCGTCCTTCTCCTTTCCGCCTTCTCCTTTTTATGCGAGGCCTTCCTGGGCATGACGCCCTCAGTGGCGCTCCTCCATCACTTCTTCAACCTGCGGCTGATCGCGGCGAACCAATGCTCCGGGTGCGTCTCATTCTGCATCGCCGACGAAGCAGCGGGCGACGGTATCGACATGAGGCTTACCAAGGAGGTTGAGGGCTTCAGCCGACAATGGGTGTACGTGGACACCGCCCAATACAGCCCCCTGCTGCAACTTCCCATGTCCCCGGCGGCGAGAAGCTCCGGGTGGGGGCAAGAAAGGCTCACGGACCCGAGGCTGGCACGGGTATGGAAGAAGCTGGCCGAGCTGATGGCCGCGAAGGTGACGGTGGTCACGGTAGTGAGGGAGTTCCTCCGGCGCTGCATAGCTCCCCTCTAGCGACACTCACGCCTGATGTGGGCTTTCACTGGCCCACTGGACCCGATGCGGTTGAGCGTGGACGGCTTGCTGCCGGAGGCGTTGAACGGGATGCTCCATGCCCTGACCGGCGAGGAGGCGAGTGAGCCGCCCATGAACAGGCTTCCCTTGTATCGCTACAAGAACAAGGAGGCGCTGGCCGGCTCGATGCCACGCTTTGACCGGTGGGGACCACTCCCGGAGGGCCTCGAAGGGCCCCGGGATAACCCCTTTTTGGTGGTCCCGGGTTCAGGCGGCCGTGGCGACGCTGGGGCTTCGAAGTGCGCCGCAGAAGGCGGGGGCGAAACGGTTCAGCAGACCCGCCGCCGACTCGTCCGCGGGCTTGGAGATAATGACGTCACCCTGCCTGAAGCCTCGGCCGCCGTGCCTGGCCAGGCGGAGGGCGCAGTAAGCCCCCGTGCGGCAGCCGCGAAGCTGCAAAGCTCCGGAAGCGGTGGCGAGGGCGGACCCCGCGGCTCTCCCACGTGGGGGGCCGGTCACAAGAAGGGGCCCCAAGAAGGCGACGGCGGCATTCCTCCGTGGCCGCTGAGGAAGAGGAGGCGGTTTACCAGGGACCAGTAAGTGCTCGGCCTCCCTTCTCCTGGGCCCAGCGCATTGCGTGCGCCTGAGCCCTTGTTTCCCTCCTATTTCTCAGGACCTCCTCAAGCAAGAAGAGGAAGAAGGAGGAAAGGTTCCCCGGCCTGGCGGGGGCTTCACCGCCGGTTGCCAGGGTCGGGGGGCGTGAAGAGGGCGCCAGCAGCTTCGATATCGAGGCAGGCCTCGCGAGGGCAAAGGGGCAGGAGTCCCCTCCTGAGTCACAGACGAACGCGGCGCGGGGGTCCCAAGAAGGTGGGCCTCAGGAGGCGTCGTCAGCAAGCGGCTCCGCGGTCCCCGGGGCGCCAACTGCTAGGGCCAACGTGGCGGCGACATAGGCGGAGGCGCCGGTTCTCCCGCCCGGCACCACCGGAGGTGGTGGCGTCGCGGGAGGCCGACGGGACTTGCCAGCATATGGGGCCTCTTCCGGGGGGCCACCGAGCCCGCGGTGTGCGTCGCCACGGCGGAACGAAGAGGGGGCCCCCGCGAGCTCCCCGCTCCTGACCGGTGGCGCCGGGCTTCCACGAGAGGGCGACGCTGGGGCGCATACTGGC
This sequence comes from Elymus sibiricus, assembly GCA_039707655.1. Lineage (NCBI taxonomy): Eukaryota > Viridiplantae > Streptophyta > Magnoliopsida > Poales > Poaceae > Elymus > Elymus sibiricus. Next base: position 199,556,197 of record CM077674.1, on the reverse strand, counting down.
TGGGCCCTGCAGCTTGTGAGTAGCAGCAACGTGCTCAAGCGCGGGGCCCTGCAAGGCGCCAGGGCTGCCCTCGACCAGCTGGAGGCGGACCTCCGGGCGAAGGAGGCACGCATCATCGAGGAGCGCCAATGCCTCGCGGAGAGGTGGCGCCAGCTTGATGTGGCCATTAAGCTGGGCCACCGTCGAGACGACGCCGCGCGGGAAAATCGCGAGAAAGCCGCCCAGGACGCGAAGGAAATCTTCGAGAACGCCATCAGGGAGGCCGACGAGGCCGACAGGCGGCGCGAGGCGGCGGAGGCCCGCGGGAAGGAGCTGCAGGACCAGAACGCCTTGCTGGAGCGACAACTCCGGGCACGAAGAGATGCCATCTCTGTACTCGAAGAGGGGCTGGCGGCCCGCGAGGCGGACCTTGACATCCGTGAGCAGGAGCTCGCACGGTCGGCATCCGCGCAGGACTTGGAGCGCGAGCGGCTGCAGACGTTGGAGCGAGAGGTGTCCGCTGCCCAAAATTCCTACGCCGAGCGCCTAGACAAGGCCAATGCCAATTTGGCGGCCAAGGCGGAGAAAATCCAGGAGGATGCCGACAGGAGGGTCGCGCAGAGCCGCGAAGCGTTTGCCAACGAGAACAGCAAGAAACTGAAGCGGCAGGAGGACCGCTTCAAGGCCAAGCGCGAGGAGTTCCAGCAAGAGATCGTGGGCCTCAAGGAGATGCTAGCCGAAGCTGAAAGGCGGCGGAAGACCGCGCTGAAGGCCCAGGCCGACGCCATGGCCGAGTTGTCCTCCCTCCGGCAGCAGGTGGGGGGTGTCACTGCGGTCGTGGAGCAGGCGCGGGACGAGGCGGCCCAAGCGCGGGTGCGGCAACTCCAGTGCTCTAAAATGTTTCGCGCCCTCGAGCTTCGGGTCCGCCGCGCCTTGGGCTCCATTTGCAAAGAGGACGTCAACAGCCCCCTCGAGTCCCACGACGGCAGCTACCTCGACTTCTTCACCAAGCTTGTGGAGCGGCTCGAGGTGGGTGCCAAGAAGGTAGGCGGAATCGTCGAGGAGGAGAGCCGTGACCTCCTCACCCAGGCCGCGACGCGCATCTTCAGCCATCTTCTGGACGCCGACCCCAACTTTGACTTCAGCATGGTGATAGCTCCCGTCCCCGAGGAGGTCCGCGACATCCTTGGGAAAGCGGTGGCGGACCACGTGGACGCCCTGCACGAGCACTTCGCTCCTGGCGACAGCTCGAGCTGAGTCAGGGAGGGTGACGATAACGGTGGCAGCGGCGGCGATGGCGACATGTCTTCTTAGGTCCTTCCCCATATCCTGCGCATAGCTGATTGTGACCCCGTGGGGGCGTTAGGACAATGTTTTAGCGTTTTTAGTGCTTTGCTCCTGACTGTATCAAATGCCCGTGCCCTCGTAGCTCATTTTGCTCTTTCTGCTCATCATGGCGCTCTGTGTTGTTAGGACCTAGCCCCCGAGCGGGCCATAATCGCTGCCGGCATGACGGGTCGTGAGGGTTCCGCTCGCGCGATCCCCCGAGGCAGGGCCTACAGGCTTCCTGAGGTCCTGAGGGGGCTACCTCGCGAGATCTTTCAGGGGACCTGCTCCTGAGATAACTGCACGCAGAGTACTCAACGACAGTGCGCGCTCGTCGATTCGCTCATGGGTTTTACGCGAGGAGACAGGACACCAAGGACCTTGGTGGGGTGGCGTGCACGGGAGCAGGCCCGCGAGCCAGAGCCCGGTTGCTTGGGTTCTCCAGTGCCACTGGGACTGACCCGAGCACAGGCACCGTGTCTAGCCCCCACTCGCATGAGGCTCAGGAGGGAAGTCGTGAGCGCACGAGGTCGCGAGGCGAAGGGAAAACGAAACACCTAAAATGGAAACTTTACTGAAGCAAGAGAGCATCCCAGTACATAACCAAACAAAGATGCGGCTGCCGTGTCCGGCATGGGTCAGCTTGAGGTTGGTGCAACCCATGGGGCGCCCTCAGTTACACATCAAAACAGGACAAAGGGTGCTGCCGTGTCCGGCACGGGTCAGCTTGAGGTTAGTGCAGCCCATGGGGCGCCCTCAGTTGATTGTTCCGCCAGCGCGGAGCATGGGGCTTCCACAGGGGTGTGGGTATGATCGTGGGTCGATCGTTCTGCCAGCACGGAGCATGGGGCTTCCACTGGGGCATGGGCGGGAGCTCTCGCGGGCCCATCAGGCGAACGCAATGAGAGGCTCCGGGGCGTGTACATCCCCGTTTCGTTCGTACGCATGAGGGTCACGGGTAGAACTTGCGGAGGTGTTGGATGTTCCAAGCGTAGGGCACAGGAACTCCGTCCTCCATCTCCAGTCGGGCTGAGCCGGGCCTGGAGACATGAGTAACCCTGAAAGGGCCTTCCCACATAGGTGAGAGTTTGTGAAGTCCCTCTCTGGAGAGGATCCTGCGCAGGACGAGGTCACAGACCTCGAGAGTGCGAGGGCGAAAGTTGCGGCTGTGGTAGGGACGCAAGGTCTGCTGGTGCCTCTCGGCATGAAGGGCGGCCTGACGGCGGCCCTCCTCGGGGAGCAGCAGATCGGTCTCCCGCGAGACATCCCGACGCGCCTCGTCGAAAGCAAGGACTCGTGGGGAGCTGCGCTTAAGCTCCAATGGGAGGACCGCCTCAGTGCCGTAGACGAGGAAGAAGGACGTCTTGCCAGTAGGCTTCCTTGCCGTCGTGCGGGCGCACACGGGGCGCGCTCGCGAGACGTGCGCACGAGGCATGGTGGCCGAAGTGTCTCCGCCTCGCGAAGCCGGCTCGCGAGAGGCCACCCACGAGATCCCTGCGCAGCTTGTCTCCTGGGGGACTGCATGTCAACAGATTCGCGATGGGGGGAGCGGCACGCGCTTGCCAACTCGCCCGTGGCCGTTGCGTGAGGAGATAAGGCACCAAGGACCCTGGTGAGGTGACGTGCACGGGAGCAGGCCCGCGAACCAGAGCTCAGTCGCTTGGATTTGGCGGCACTACAGGGACGGACCCGAGCACAGGCACCGTGCCTAGGCTCCGCTCACGGAATCGGTCAGGGAAGGGGTCGCGAGCATGTGGCGCTCTCCGGTCGGCATCGAACTTAACAAGCAATTAAGCAGGTAACATAACTCATCAGGATAAAATCAGAAAAATTCGTTACACAACCAAAAGTATAGGGTTCCAGGAGTGAAGCTCGAGAGGCGCGGCGAGAAGGAGCGAGGGCCGCGCGAGGCGACGCGCCGGGCACACCTGGCAGAGCCGCGCTGTGGTGACATCAGACCGCTTGGCGAGGAGCGCCCAGGGAGTCTGCCCCTCCGGGGCCAGGGGGCCCGCGAGGCGCCGGGAGCTCGTGAGGAGCGGGAGGCTCACGAGGCCCTGGCGCAAAGGGCGCCAGCCTTTGGAAAGAGGCGCAGGCATTCCTCAGCCCGAAGGGCATGCGCGCGCCGCCGACGGTGGGGCCAACGCCCTGGCCGTCTCGGGGCAGCTGGAAGGGGTCCTGAGGGCTGATCTCGTTGAGGCTGGTGAGGTCGACACACATGCGCTCCTTACCGCCCCGCATGGGGACGACGCCTGGGTTGGCGAGCCATTCAGGATGGCGCACCTCTCGAACGACTCCGGCTTCTTGGAGCTTCTGACCTTCGCTAACGACGAACTCTTGCTTCTCTGGCGCCTGGCGCCGTGCTTTCTGCTTGACCGGGCGTGCATTGGGACACACCGCTAAGTGTTGCTCGATCACCTCCCTCGGCACACCGGACAAGTCGGATGCTTTCCAGGAGAAAACATCCAAGTTTGCCCATAGGAAGGTGACGAGTGCGCTTTCCTATGCAGGAGGGAGGCTTGCGCCGATGGTGAAGGCAGGGCCGGAGCCGCTGCCGTCCACCGACACCTTCTTCGTCTCAGCGCGATCCTGAGAGAACAGCTTCTTCTTCTTCACGGGCGCGGCCTCGGAAGGTTCGGCCGCATCCTCGTCGGCCGGATGCATAACAGCGGCGGCCTTGTAGGCACGCTCGAGGGTGCTGGCCGCGTCCTTCTCGTCACAGGCAACGGTGATGATGCCGCTGCAGCCGGGCATCTTGAGGACGTTGTAGGCGTGATGGGTGGCCGCCATGAACTTGGTGAGAGCCGGGTAGCCCAAGATGGCATTGTAGGGCAGGCCGATGTGCGCCACGTCGAAGTCGATGAGCTCGGTGTGGTAGTTCTTGCGGGTGCCGAAGTTGATGCGGAGGCGCACTTGCCCCAGCGGAATGGTGGAGCCATCGGTCACTCCGGAGAAGGGCCTGGTCGGCATCAGCTGGTTGTACGGCACCTGGAGCGTCTCGAAGGTCTCGATGGAGAGCACATTGTGGCTGGCACCCCTGTCGATGAGGGTCTTGGTGACCGCTACGTTGCTGATGGTGGGAGTGCACAGCAAGGGGAGCGCGCCTGTGGAGGCCGTGGACTTGGGGTGGTCCTTGGAGTCGAAGGTGATGGCGTACTGCGACCACTTGAGGGGCCGCACGACCTCAGGCCTCGGGAGGGCGGCGTACACCTCGCGAGAGAGTTGCTTGAAGTGGCGGATATACGCGGGGGCCTGGGACCCGTCGAGGATGCAGGCGACCGCGCGAGGCTCCTGGTAGCCCCCAGCGCCCTCGTCAGGCTGGTTGACGTCGTTCCTTCGAGGTGACGGAGGCAGCGGCGGGAGAGCAGCATTAGCCTGAGGATTCGCCTCACGAGGCTAGTCGCGCCAAGCGGCCTCACGAGGCTGATCGCGCCAGCCCTGGCGGTAGCTGCCGTTGTTGTTATGGCTGTCCGAGCGGTTGCCGCTGCGGCCACCTCCGCGGTCGGCGCCGCGGCCGTTGCGGTCGTCCCGGCGGCCCTGGCGCTCGTCGCGGAGCAGCTTGAGCTCATGACAGTCTTCGGTGCTGTGGGAGCGGACGTTGTGGAAAGCGCAGAGTGGTCAGTTGTCCTTTCTGGGCTCGTCGAGGTCGCGGCCGTGCTTCTGCTCGGGCTCCGCCGCCAGCACGGCAGGGCCCTTGCGCTTGATGTCCTTGTTCTTGGCCTTGGCACCGTCAAGCGCCGCGTCGGGGTCGTCGTGGACGAAGAGGCGGCCTTCTTCAGCCTTGGCGCACTTGTCGGCGAGGTCGAGCGGCTCGAGCACGGAGTCGAGCTCACCGTTGATGGCGAGCTTCTCGCGCATCTTGATGTCCGTGACACCGGTGGAGAACGCGGAGATGAAGGCCGTGTCGGAAGCGCGCGGAATCTTGTTGCGCACCTGACTGAAGTGCTGGATGTACTTGCGGAGGGTCTCGTCTGGGCGCTGCCGAACACGCCGCAGGTCGTTGATGGTGAGGGAGCTGTCTTTCGTGCCCTTGAAGTTGGCGATGAACTGGCTGCAGAGCTCGGCCCACGACGAGATGGAAGCCTCGAGGAGGTTCATGAGCCAGGAGCGCGGGCCGTCCTTGAGAGGCATGGGGAACCAGTTCGCCATGACCTTATCGTCGCCGTTCGCCGCCTCGACGCTCAGCGCGTAGAGCAGGAGGAACTCCGTGGGGTTGGGGGTGCCATCGTAGCGTGGGGACAGCTCAGGCTTGAACTTGGCGGGCCAGACCATGCGACGCAGCTCGCGGGTGAAGGCACGGCAGCCCACGTCGCTCGAGGGGACGCCGCCAGCGAGGGCGGCGCGGTTTTGTTGCCCGGCCGCTGCAACGTCCTGAACGGCCTGGTCCTGGCGCTGGCGCTGCCGCTTGAGGAGCACTCACGCGTCGGGGGGCGCGCGGCGGATGATCTGGCAGCTGGGTTCGTCTCGGTCAGGTGAGGACACGCCGTGGGACGGCTCACGAGCCCGCGCGCTGCGCTGGGGCCCGGCGCGCTCGTCGCGCAGAGGAGGCGGCGGGGGAGCGCCGTGCGCCAGGTCCCCAGCACGAGACGGCGGAGGGCGGAGTGAGTGAGAAGGCGCCGGAGCGTCCCCGGCGACGTTGACGAGCTCGGTGATGCGGCCAAGTCAGGCGTCGTAGCCGGCGTCATCTGGACGGTAGCGGAGCAGCTCGCGCGCCATGAGCAGCGCGGCCTGCGGGTTCGGCGGCCCACGGTTGGCAAGGGAGGAGGCCATGGCGGTGTGGCCGTCCGCCCGCACGGACGGGTGGTGGGAAGAAGCCTGCTGCTCGCGGGCAGCGGGGTCGGTGGCGGCAGCAGCCTCGGCTTCGGGACGGCGGCGATTGCCGCGGGCCACCGGCTCGGTTTGAGCCACGCGGCCAGCCCTGCGCGCGGTGCGCTCGCGACGTGCGTCGGCCATGGGGTTGGTGGAGCTGAGGGTGGAGCAGAAGAACAGTAGCACACCCCTACCTGGCGCGCCAAATGTCGGAAGTCGGGCTCCGGGGACCCAAAGGTTCGAACACTGGGGTGAGCTCGTTTTACCGCTTCGTCTCCTACCACGGCTAAGCTACGGCGAGGCTACGGCGAGAGCACGCTAGCGAGGGATGAGGAAAAGACTCAGCGGTTTACCCAGGTTCGGGCCACCTTGCGGTGTAAGACCCTACTCCTGCTTGTGTTTGGGATTATTGTGGGCAAGAGAGTTCTCGCGTACAAGGTTGAAGACGATCCTCCCTCCTATGGTGGCTGCACTGCCCCTTTTATATCGGCCTTGGTCCTCTTCCCCCTCAAAGCTCAGGCGGGAAGGGTTGCCACACTTGGCGATTCTGAAAGGGGACATGCGCTCAGGCTATCCTGACTAAAGGTGGTCTTCGCCTGCCAAAGCATGATCCATGACGCACCGGTGGGCTCGGTGATGACCTCCGCCCTGCGCGCCCATCGTGTTGGTCTTCCTTCGCCGATCGGGCAACCTTTGGGGTTGCTTTGGAGAGTAGATAGCTGGCCCTGCTCCCTTAACACAAAAGAGGAAAACATCTTCATCCGTGCCTCCTGGCACGGCCTCTGCTGCTGCTCATCGCCGGGCGCGTCACCCATGTGATGGGCTGAGACCGCGCGACCGAGCCGGATCCTCCTTGCCTTTCAAGCCATCGGGAGGAAGCCTCGGGGAGGCAGCCTCAGGGAACCGCCTTGTGAGGGGGCCTCATGAGGCTGGAGCCATTGGGAGGCCAAAGCGTGGGAAAGCCGCCTCGCGAGGCCACCTCAGGAAGCCGCCTCGTGAGAGGGCCTCGCGAGGCCATTGATGGTGGCGCTGAGCGTTGCTTGCTACTCCCTGAGGAGGTGGCCTCAGGAGGCCAGGGTCTCATGAGGGGTCTTGGTGAGATGCTTGGTGGCGGCGGCCTTGCTGGGCCCATGCCAGGCGTTACGCCCTGGGCCGAAGGCAGACGGGCCTGGATACCCCGGGTTCCATGGGCCCGACAGCCTCCACTTATCCAGCTGGACCTGGCTTATGTGTCACTGACACGTGGGGTCAAGGGGAGGTGGGGCCCACCTGGACTAGTCGTCGTCTTCAACCTCGCTCGCGCTCGCGGGACAGAGGAGGCCGCGCTTTCCGGCGGCCGTCCCGGGTGACTCCGGCCACCGTTCGCCGTGCTCCGCCCACCGGCGTGCTCAGGGAAGCTAGGCGCATTCGCCTGACTACTTCATGCTCGTCGGGGAGCGCTGTAGCAAGTGGAGCTTCGACCGCGGCGGACATGGCGTCGGCCGTCGCCGGGGCGCGCGGCATGTTGCTCCAGAGGAAGAAATGGGCTGCGGGGTGCGCTCTGGGGTGGATGGGGACGTCGCTGGTGGTGTTAAAGCGGAGAGGAGAGATTGACATGGCTCGAATTTAAGAGGAGGTCGGCGGCGGCCATGGTGGTAATGCGGAGCGAGGAGGGGCTCCGGAGCTCGGTTGAGTGGCTAGGGGGTTTGCTAGGAGGGAGAGAGAGAGGTTTGTGTGGTCGGGAGGTCTCTGGGGTGGCTTATATAGCCATGGCAGTGATGCCCTCGCCAGATGTCGACGGGAGCGCGGAGTTGATGCCCTGGCGCGACTGCGTGCGCGTGCGCACGCGCGGAGGGGGAAGAGAGGCCAGGGGGGATTCACGCAGTGCGGAGATGCCATGGGGAGGAAGAAGACAGACGCAAGGTGACGACGGCCATGGGCACGCGGGGCGGCGTGGTTCGCCGGAGAGGAAATAGGAAGGGGAGAGTGAGGGTGTCCCGGACTAGGGGGTACTCGGGCTGCCAGCCTATCTCTCGTAGGCCGGACTAGTGGGCCGCCCTTTACTCATCAAAGGAAGGCCGGATAGTGGGCGACCCCGTGCACCACAAGGAAACCTCCGAAGACTTGGCGTATCCTCCAAGAAGTATTTAGCGTTACCGGCATGTTTATCCCCTGATGGCAACCGACCATGTGTAACCCTAGGTCCCTCTGGTGTCTATATCAACCAGAGGGTTTAGTTCCGCAGAAGGGGGGGAATCATCGCAACCACTTAGGGTTTAGCTCACCCGATCTCGAGGTAGATGAACTCTGTAACGGCCATACAATTACATCAATACAATCTAGCAAGACGTAGGGTTTTACCTCTTCGAGAGGGCCCGAACCTGGGTAAATCGCTATCTCTACGTTCCCTGTTACTCATTGATTCCAAGATCCACAGCTCGGACCCCCTACCCGAGATCTGCCGGTTTTGGTACCGACATTGGTGCTTTCATTGAGAGGCTCCGCTGTAGGATCATCGGGGATCAATGGCTCGCTTAGTCATCAGCAACGGCGCCGGTTGCAGGGACATCTTTGTTCCCAGCCAGCTCTTTGCATTCGGTAGCGTCATGCTACACGCCGATCCGGCCAGTCGCCTTGGCCGGGTCAACAGCTTTACCCCCGATCAGGAGATCAGGTTCGGGAACTTAGAGTTCATCGCCGACTCCCGGGGAGACCTTATTCTTACAGGGTCCTCGGCCTCGCCTGGAGGGCCCGCAAACCCTGAAGCCTTGACTTCGGGTACGGCCCACCCCACTATCGGGACGGTCGCCACTCCGGATCCGGCCTTGAGTCCGGATCCAATCTGTGCGCTCGGCGGCCGAAGACCGGCCCCAGCCGAACATGACTGCGGGGCGATGTCGAACGCTCCCGGCATGGCCATGCTACGGGATGACCCTGAAAACCGCCAAAACATGGGTTCAACGAATCTCTTGCTACTAAACAGGATACTAGATCGGATCCAGGCCATGGGAATCACCGATGGCCAGTCCTCGGTCTACGACCAGATCGGGCTTAAAGCCGATGACAGGGAAATTCACACCCCTCCGGTGGCCCACTTGGTCGCCACTATCGAAGGCTCAACCGAGGGCTCGCTCCGCCTCCCGGAGCCGAGAGCACATGGGGCGCGAGTTTCCGGTGATCAAGCTCCATCCTCGAGTTCGGCAGCCGAACTCCGCCCCGGAGAGAATTCAAAACCGAAGTCTGATTTAGTTTACGACATTGAGTCTACGCAACCGCACTTGGCCAAAAATCCAGATCCAGAGCCCGGCATGTCGGATTCCATGTCGATCCAGGACACATCCACCAAAACCCCGGACTCACACCCTGATGGGATCAAATTTTTTATCCCACCCACCCCGACATTGAGTAGTGTCCAAGTAACTCAGGACGGCCCGACTGTGGCACCCCGCCTGAATACCACTGTAGTCAGACGGTCACCGCACACACCAACCCAGGAAATCACTCTGGCATGCGCTTTTACAACAAGTATCATGAACACAGACATTTCTATTAATGGATATATACATCTTACATGATATATTACAAGGGAGATGGCAGCGGAAAAGCTCCAATCCACAGGGATCTGACTGGGTTACTCTTCTAGCCCGCGAACACTCCGGTTCCTCGCTAGAGGGCATCGAATCCTTAGGTGAACCTGGCCACATTGAAGGCCGCTGAGTACTTTTGAATGTACTCGCAAGCAAACCAAACCAACATATACACCAAGCAAAGCAATCCATGGCATTCAAGCATGCACTTGCTACCTTAACAGTATTAACTATCATGTTATGGTAGGATTATCTGACAGGATTAATCATATAGTAGCATTCATCATTATATCATAGCAGGATTAACATGAAAACTACTGAAGTAAAGCATATCAAATAAATAATCCATACTCCGAATATGTCATGATCCCAACCATATCCAAGTCCTGTGGTCGTCCACCACTCATCTCATTGCCATCGCATGGCCTGACATCATCCGATGTCCATGCATCTGCACTATAAGTCTGACAAACCTTACCATTCTCTGGTTCAGTCTTAGCAATACGTTATATAGTTTGTTCCTCCAGACTCGACACAGACCAAATAGTGGCCGAGTACGAACTGTCCATGACCGAGGACACGGCTATTCGAATAGATTTACACTCTGCAGAGGTTGCGCACTTTACCCACACCATGGAGCTCCTGGCCTCGTACTTTAGTACATGGTCCCATTCGGGTGGACCGGTGCTGCTCCAACAAAACCTGCCTATTACCTGGCACTCTTACGGTCCCACCGACAATCATACCCTCCTAGGGTCATGTCCTAGGTGGCCCCTGTGTCACCCCATGACACCTGCCACCGTTGTGGCCAAACAAACTGTCCCAAACGGGGACCTGGTACCATATAACTAAACTGGGCTCACAGGATTATCGCCGCCTACCGGGCCAGGGTAGCACGCACGCATAATCCTCCCTATTTTGGTGGTACCGACAAGAGGCAAGACAATAGACTAAGTCAGGGCCGTCCCATACCGGCAAATGTGGTTGCACTTGATGAGCTCGATTCGGTGACACTATGACTCGATCCAGCCGACGAAGGAGGTTGTTATTATTATTAAGTCACATTTCATAATTTTGCAATAACAGTAATCATGCATGATGTAACAATTATGAAAACATAACAACCTATCTCCATACAATATCACAACGAGTCATTAGTGAAACAATATTTAAATGGCAAGTTATCACTTTACAAGTTCTAGCTGTAAGTGACGACCACCTGAACCATTGTATGAAACCGGCAAATAAACCAGTAGCCACTAGAACGGTCTTTACAACTCAGATCTGGGACGTGACTGGAATAACTCAACCCCAGCTCAAGACGGCTGAAAAGCAGCTCAGAGCATGAGACGGTGCTGATAAAAAGAGTGTAGTGGTTCCCTAAGACGACCGAAGAACAACTCAGAGCATAGGGTCACCGCTACAGAAAGAAATTCAACAGCTGCAGGAGACGGCCGAAAAGCACCTCAGAACACGGGCCAGCTGTTGAAAAGAGAAACATAAAGTCGGCATCCACCCCGAACGGCCGAAAGCAGCTCAGAACACAGGCGTGGTGCCGTCATCAAAGAAAGGCAGGCAAGGGTTCATTGGCGTCACATACAACTCACCACTACGCATACGAACATAAGCATATTAATTTAAACACACAAGACTAACACAGAGAAATGCTTTAGGGCTCATATCATATGGTCGGCTTGATTGGGGGTCGAGGAATACTCCGGGAAGAAGTGCGATCACCTCGCGGAAAAATCGCCGGAAAGGGTTCTCTCTCGGAGGGGCTGAATAGAGGGCAAGGGCAAAATGGGCATTTTCAGAATGTGTAATCATGGTGAAAGTGACATCATCGGAACGGGCTCGACGAACTTAAGAAGTGGGTTTTGGATTCACCTGAATCGGAGTTATGGTTGAAAAGTTACGGGCGTTCGTTCGTTAGGCAGAAAACAAACAAAAAGGTGTTCATTTCTGCGCTTAACCGACGAACGGCCGCAATCTAAATGTTTCGGCGCCGGCTGAAAAAAAAACAAAAAGCGCCCTTCTGAAAGTGCGCTTTCACTGCAGTGGTCGCGTACTCTTCGGAGTACGCCTCCACTTACTCCAGCTGGCCAGCCTCCTCTCGCCGACAGGTGGGGTCGGGGCCCACCTGTCGGGTCCCTTTCTCTCTCCTCCCTCCTCCTCTTTCTTCCTCCTCCCTTCCTTCCCGATGGCCGCGACAGGGAGCTCAGCTCCGGCGAGGCCCGGGCGCTCCGACGAGCTTCTCCAGCCGGTGAACAGTCGGGCGGGTGCGCCGGCGAGGGCCTCTTCCAGGGAAGGGCTTAGGCGAGGCCGGGGACGGCCGGAGGCGGGACCGCGCAGCGTGGTCAGGAGCGGCGGCTCCGGTCGAATTGGGCGGCGATGGTGGGGGAAAGGGATGGGCGACGGGCCAGGGGAGGTCGCCGGTGAGTGGCGCACCTCGCGATGGGTAGCACGGGGCTCGAGGATGGCTAGGGATGCGGCGGCGGACCGAGGCAGAGAGCGCCTACTCCGGTCGATTAGAGGGCTCCGGCGAGGAGTTCGGCCGGGTGAGGGCGTGGGTGTACTCTGGAGGGGGAGAGGAAGTGAGGTGTGAGCTCGAGAGGCTCGGGGGAGGGCTACTTATAGCCGGCCAGAGCGCGCGGATAAGCATGGCCGCGGTGATGAGCTGGCCATCATCCTGGAGCTCGGAGGCGACGGCTCAGGCGGTGGCTGGCGGCTAGCTGGGCGTCGGGAGCGTCACGGGGAGGCTGTGGAGCTGCGCTGGCGCGCTCGAGGAGCTTCGGCTCGGCCGGATGTGGCGGCACACGAGCGGCACAGTGGCGTACGGCGGAGCTCGTCGCGGCGCGGCGAGGAAGGGGACGGAGGGGGAGAAAGGTCCAGAGGGGTCACGCGGCAGAGGGGAAGCTAGTCGGCACAAAATGGCATGGGTACGTCCGCCGAAGCTGGCCGTCCGATGCGATGCGTCGCGCAGGGCGTCGTTTCCGCTCGGCCGCTGCGCGGTCACCACGTGCACTACGTGCTCGGGCGCGTACCTGCTTGCCATACCTTGTCTAACACGTCCCTCATTGCTCAGATAGGTAAAATATGGCACTGGATTGACCAGGAAGTTTCTAGGTTGATCGAGGGGAGCCAAAACATTTTCTGGACAGAAACTTGGACTGGAAGTTGTGGTCAGAAAAATATGCCAACGAGCTGGGAAAGTTGTCACAGGGAAATGTGGAAGAAAGGACTAGGTTCTGATAAAATTTGAGGGCATTTGGACAAGTTTTGCATACACTTCCTTTGAAATGCCAAATCTGGCCCAAAAAGTGAATCTTGATGTTGGGCTCAAATGGCTTGGTGAAATGAGCTGAATTTTTGTGGAGAGGGATGATTTGGATGTATGGAGATACTGGAAAAATTTCAGCTCATTTGGATATACCAAAATGGTACTTCCTTCACAAAGGTTGAATCTGGACAGAAAGTAGATGGAATTTTTGGGAGAAATTGGCTAGATGAAAAGATGTGAATTTTTGCATACTCACATCATATATGGAATTTGAGGTCCTGGATTAAGTTCAAGATTTTCGAAGCAATATAAAATATAGTTGCTTCACAACCTCAAAATAAATCCAGAAACAAGAATTGGATGATGTGCTCAAAATTTGGACTATGGAACTTGGGTTCTTCATGGAAATGGTGAAGATATGGATGGGAGAAGCTCCAAAAATTATTTGGGATTTTTCCTGGCTACGAAAATAGTAGCTACTTTGGAAAGTGCCCAAAATGCAATATTGGCTTTAAATAGGAAAATGCAATTTCCCTCATTTAATTTTGGCCAATATTTTTATGAGAGCTCAATATGATCACAAAGAATATCTCCACAAGTTTTCATGAACTTTGGAGATGGATAGATATTTTCCTGGATTTAATTCCTTTAAATAGGAGAAAAAGGAATTAATTTTAAATGAAAAATATTGCAAATGACTTGGCAATATTTTTGCATATCCAGGGTTTATAGATATGGGATGATCACTGGGAAAAGTTTGGGAGGCCACAGATCAATGAAAATCGGGGTTCCTCTGTAACTGCCGGAATTAGGGTTTCCCTTCCGGTAACTCGGAAGGTAGGGTTTCTGCGGCAAAGTCCTGAGAATAAATTTTGGGTGACAGGGTTGAATCAGAGAGAATCTCTAGTTGGATAGGAAGGAAAGGCTAAATGACCATCTTCATATACCCAAGAGCGAGAGAAAAATCCGATAACACCGAAAAAAAGACGGGAGCCAAATCCCGCGAAGGAAAAAAAACATGGAGCGAAAACCAGGGTGTCACACCGACATATGTACGTAAAGCAACAGCCCAGAGAGACAGTTCAGCACTTCTGGCCAGATTCCTTCTCGTCAAGAACAAGCTAATGGACTATGGCAGCAATGAAATTCTGGCGGTTTTCCGACAGAACTGCCGAGACAAGGCATCTTAAACGCCCTCGCCCGTCGTCGCATCCAAAACTTCTCCGAATTATCGGACTTGGTGTCCAAATATTGCGCCATGGAGTACACTTGGCAGGCTCAGCTCGAACAAACGGAGTCAATCCGTGCCGAGGAATCAAGCCGAGCTCGGGCAAAACGCGCAGACCCTCGCCGGACACCTCACTACGAGCCGTCCGAGAAAAGGAAGAGACTCCTAACAGGATCCCGAACGGTCCTTGATGAACTACTGGACAAACCATGCCCCATACACTTCGTCTTGCTCAACACAAACCCAACTCACAGCCTTCGAGCTTGCTGGGTGGTCAGGCAAGTCGCCAAGAGCGGGGAAGTCATCCTTGGAGGCTCGTACCCAAATAGATGTCCAGCAGTGCCCCTCGACGATGACGCCGAGATCCTCACAATCTACGAAACGTATTCCTCAAACAATCAGAGGAAGAGAGCCCTTTGAGAGCTCGGTCAAATTCACCATGTGGCAATGGTGGACTCATGGACAGACATACCTATCACTTTCAACGAACAAGATCAGCTGAGATCTCGCCCTATCCGAACTGCTGCCGCCCTCGTCCTCGACCCCATAGTGGATGGATTCCGACTCCAAGAGGTTCTAATGGACAGCGACAGTGGGCTAACCCTCATTTACGAGGACACCCTAGACAAAATGCAGTTTGACAGATCTTGCATCGAGCAAAGTCACACCACCTTTCGAGGGATCATCCCCGGAAAGGAGGCACGCTGCAGTGGTCGAGTCACTCTCGACGTAGTCTTCGGAACCCCCAAGAACTATCGATCCGAGGAATTGCTCTTCCACATTGTGCCCTTTCGCAGTGGCTACCACGCCTTATTGGGGCGTGACGCATTCGCCTGATTTCATGCTATCCCGCATTACGGGTATATGAAACTTAAGATGCCAGGGCCAAACGGCGTGATCACAGTCACAAGTGATCCGGACAGAGCTCTTCGGGCCGAGAATAAAATAGCATCGCTCGCCCTCGAAGTGTTGTCCGAGGCCCTCGCAGCTGAAGAACTAACTGCGCTCCGTTCAACGGTGGACAAGGATGATGTAATCCTCGATAAAAGGCCCAAATCTACGTCCTTCAAACCAGCAGATGAAATCGTCAAATTCCAAGTGCATCCAACAGATCCCAACAAGACGGCATCCATTGGAGCTCAGCTGGACCCCGCGGTCGACGAAGAGTTGCACAACTTTTTGCGCGAAAACTGGGATATCTTTGCTTGGCACCCGTCAGACATGCCAGGGATCCCACGTAGTTTAGCCGAGCACAGCTTGAACATTATTAAAGGTTTCAAGCCAGTCAAACAGGCTTTACACCAATTTTCTGAACCCAAGCGTCAAGCTATGGGCAAGGAACTGGCAAAGCTGCTTGAAGCCGGATTCATCCGAGATATCAAACATCCGGAGTGGTTGGCTAATCTGGTCATGGTACCTAAGAAGGACAAATCCTGGCGGTTGTGTGTCGATTTCAAGGACTTAAACAAGGCCTGCCCCAAGGATCCTTTCCATGGTATGAATAAGGAACTTGGTTATACAACTAAAAACTGAAATTGGGAAGGATAAACTTATGTTTATGAACTTCATAAGAAACTTTAAACATACAATTTGATGCAAACGCAAAAAATAAACAGCAGTTGCAGTCATGCCTATCCAAATATACTCAACAAAGTTTGAAGGCTCGAGCAGGACAAACTTACATTGGTAGTGAAGACCGACTCTATAAAGAACTTGTCCATGCTGATGGGGGGCAATTCAAGTAGTTTACCACAGAATCTTCTTCATAACCATTGCCTCTATTCTACATTTTGTTAAGCATAAATATAGATGTGATAATATAGGAACAAATGGAGAATATTTAAGCTAAGATGCAGAGTGATGCTACATAATCAACTAGCTAGAAATGTAAGTACAGCGGTACAGGCAAAAAGGTACTAACAAGAGCAATGCAGAGCTAAACTTCTTTAGTAGCATTTGTTTTATTCAACATTTTGGTAAGATTAAATATAGATATGATAAGGTCTAGAAAATGGAGGGCAAGGGGAAATAAGCTGCAGAGTGATGGTACATGAACAACCAGCTGTAAATATAAGTACAGTGATAAAGGACAACAAGTACTTACAAGAACAATGCAGAGCTAAACTTCTTCATAAGCATTGGGTTTATTCTACATTAATGTAAGCATTAATATAGATTTGATAATTTGGAGCGAACAGTGGATAAGCAAGCTATCATGCTCACAGATGTCACATAATCAACCAGGTATGAATGTAAGTACAGCGATACAGGGCAGTAGGTACTAACAAGAGCAAAGCAGCGAGCAACATAGTTGCGATATCCTGTCATCCATTTCAAACCGTTATTCTTCTTCGAGCAGTTTTCCTGCTAAAGAGATCGGTAAGGCACATGCAGAAATGTAGGAGTTCAAATTGTCATGTGATCTCATAGACAGTACCTCTTCCTGGGGATGAGACCAGTGCATAACAAGGTTTTTCCAATCAATATCTTGTCAATTTAGCACAGGAGATTTCACCAAAATTTCGTTTATAGACTTGCCATCAAAGTGTGTTTGCCTTAGGTAACACCGATACTGCTACAACGCGTCCTTGAAAAGCACAAGCAAGCTTTGCTTGTCATGACTATCCAGATTGACCCTCTCCTATTTAGAAGAATGTAATGTAAATCATTGATGTGTTCAATCAACAGAAAACAAGAAAATAATCACCATGAATAATAGCACTTACACGTAAGTGCGACAGGAAGATGTGAAAATGGTGTTTGTCTTCACTATAATCTTCCCATGATGGGAAGATACGCACATGGTTCCTAACAACATTGAAAGCATTGTCTTTTAAACTGGGAATAACTAGAATGGGGTTCCAATCTGCGGGAATTGGGGCACTCTGTAGTTGGAATAGGTCTTTGGCCTGTGGATTTGGTGCACTTTTTGCTGGATTGGGATTTTTCTATGGTACGGCTGGTGCTATGGCAACTGAAATCGGCATACCTTTTGCTGGAGTGCGGTTCCTATGTGTTGGGGCTAGTGGTATGGCAAGTGGAGTATGGGTACAGTCTGCTAGAGTTGGGCCTAGGTTTTGTGGCGCTGGTTTTGTCGCCAATATAAGTGGGGTGCTATCTGATTTCTCCGGTACCACCACCTTTTTCAAAGACTTTGCTTGTACTCCTTCAGTATCTGCAATCACCCTCTTCCTTTTGGATGTCTGATACACAAGAATAGCATTTGAATGGAAAAACATGGTATGATGATAGATGGAATAGGTATTGATAATGGATGGGCATGGCATCTTCACATATATGATGAGTAAACTAAGCAGATGGCAGTGTAACGAAGTAGAAGAAATGCAAGACACCTTGTGCAAGATACGTGCAACCAATAAAACCTTGCCAAATTATAACAGGCACCTTGACGGGTGAACACTATAGGCGATCTACCTTTGACTGCACGAGCTTAGAATAGTCATTAGGATCATTTTCTGAACACGAATTTGTAGGTGGGGAGTGTGTGGGTTTCATTCCATCCAGAATGGAACTCAATCCCTTGATGCCAAGTTTGTTAGCCATTGCACTTTTCTGCAGTATTCCTCTGATGCGTGCATTCTGATATTCATTGTGATCATGTCCAATATCTGATATGCATGAAAACAGAAATAGTACTGAGATCATCTTTGAAATGCATAGGATATCCTAATATAATAGGGGCTCCCTGTAAACCCTTGTGTGCTACCTCCGGAATTCGGATGAGAGAGCCCATGTGTGCTGTAATATGGTGGGTACATTAATATAATCTGGCACTACTCCTAAAAAAATAGGCTCCCCGTTGGGAGCTCCAGAAGTAATGATAGTTGGCAGATGATAGGTTCAAAATATACTGCATGCAAAGTTTATTGCCAAAGCATGATGACGAGAGCGCACAGAGAAATAGTATTCCCTCATGACTCTATATGTGGCGCACATGCATTTCAAAACTCACGTAGTAACATTAGCTGACCAATTAAATGTGTCTCTATTTTATTAGTATCTGTATCGTATCATATTTGAATTTGATAACTAAGCTTTGGAATTATGAGTGGCATGTAGTTTAGCTTGAAGGATGGAGTGCTTCTAGTACGACACGAAGCATCTAGGCAGATAATAGTGTAGATAAAAGGGGGAAACCATAACATCATACATAAATCTGGAAAGTGGAATTGGCTCAAAAATATGGGGTTGTATTGCAGCTACTAATCGAAAGCATTTCGATCCCCTACAGGCCAGCTCTATTCAACTGAAGGCGCACTACTGTTACTATCAGTCTAGTCTCTCAAAGGCCACACACCTCCTAGCATTTCCTTGATATTATGGCAGACCAACTCGAAGTGCTAAAAGCATCTAGTAGAAGCGGCCAATAGACCTGTTTACTGCAGATCTCCCTGCTCCCCTTCCTGACAGGGAACATACTGTACTTATTAAAGAAGAACAGAAGAGGAACATGTTAAAGAATAGAAGAGGAAGCATGTTATGGAGATTCCACTTCTTTCTATACATTTGGAAACTAAGATCATGATAAACCAGGCCACGTGCATTTGGAAACTCAAGTGGGAACATTAGCTGACCAATTAAATGTGTCTGTTAACTAATATCATTATGATATCACATTCGGATATGAATAACTAAGCTTTGGAAATATGAGTGGTGTGTTGTTTAGCTTGAAGGGTGGAGTGTTGCTAGTATGACACAAAGCACTTACGCAGATGATAGTGTAGATAAAATGGGAAGACCCTAAGCATCATGAGTAAAATTGGGGAAGTGGAACTAGCTGGAAAATATGGACTTGTATTGCCGGTACGACTACAAAGGCTTTGGATCCCCTTCAGGGGCAGCTCTCTTCAACTGAAGGCGCACTACTGTTACTATCAGTCTAGACTATCAAACGCGACACAGCTCTCAGCATTTCCTAGATATTATGGCAAATCAACTCGAAGAGTTGAAAGCATCGATCAGAAATGAACCAATAGACCTGTGGACTGCAAGTGTCCCTGCTCCTCTTCCCGAGAAGGAACATACTCTACTACCATACTTATTAAAGAAGAATAGAAGAGGAACATGTTAAAGAAGAGCAAGCAGATTTTGGATAATACAATGTCCGTTGCCCACCCATGATGAACCAGAGCGCACAAAGAAATGCAATTCCCTGTTGTCTCTTTATATGTGGCCACGTGCGTTTGGGAACTCAAGTGGAAATATTAGCTGACCAATTAAATGTGTGTCTGTTAACTAATATCATTATCATATCACATTCGTATATGAACAACTAAGCTTTGGAATTATGAGTGGTGTGTTGTTTAGCTTGAAGGGTGGAGTGCTGCTAGTACGACACAAAGCACATACAAATCATAGTGTAGATAAAATGGGAAAACCCTAAGCATCACGAGTAAAATCGGGAAAGTGGAACTAGCTGGAAAATATGGGCTTGTATTGTCGGTATGGCTAGATAGGATTTGGATCCCCTACAGGGGTAGCTCTCTTCAACTGAAGGTGCACTACAGTTACTATCAGTCTAGACTCTCAAAGGCGACACAGCTCCCGGCATTTCCTGGATATTATGGCAGACCAACTCGAAGAGTTGAAAGCATCCATCAGAAGCAACACAATAGACATGTCAACTGCAAATGTCCCTGCTCCTCTTCTAGGCAAGGAACATACTGTACTACTATACTTAATAATGAATAGGAGAGGAACATGTTAAAGAAGAGCAAGCAGATTTTGGATACTACAATGTTCGTTGCCCACCCATGATGAACGAGAGCGCATAAAGAAATGCAATTCCCTAATGTCTCTCTATATGTGGCACACGTGCTTTTTCGAAACTAAAGTAGGATCACTAGCTGACCAATTAAACATTCTCTGTTTTAGCAATATCAGCATCATATCAGATTCGTGTTTGAACAACTAAGCTTTGGAAATATGAGTGGCATGTTGTTTCGTTTGATGGGTTGAGGAGCAGTGCTGGCACGACACGAAGCTCCTAGGATCACTGGTACAGCGAGCTGCCATACAAACGGTTTTTAACCCCTTTCCGTGACGGAGTTTTAAACCGTCGCCTTGCCTGTGTGTGCGATAGGGGGGTCCTTCCCACACGACCCAGAAACCGTCGGCGATAGGGCCTCCGGTCACACACGCGGGGCAAAAAGAGCTCGTGTGCGATCGGGCGAGCCATCGCAGACAATTATACTGGCCCAATCGTTTCTGTTCATATGTTCATCCCACACAGTGAATCTCAGAAAAACTTTTCCGTTCATATGTACATGACACACAATTTTTATGTGGAAACGTTTGTGCAAGGTGGCCTAACACAAACATTTGTCGGGCGGAAGGCGTGTGTGATTGTTCATTGATCCAACACGACTACTTTCTAGAAATTGTGTGCGTTGTTTGAGGTCATCGCCCACAGTGTTGTCTGAAAAACCGTCTGCAATTCAAAAAAACCAAATAATCAGGCTAATTGGCCTATTATTGATAATGCATTTAGTAATCAAATTGATGTTTCATATCAAACACACCATATGTTTCATAGCCGTATTACGGCAACCAGGATTTCATAGCTAAATTACATCAGAGTACAACATCACATAGCTTCAGCACTCAGTTACACCATATAGGCATATAGCTAGCTACGCAATTACACAACAGCATGAAGTTTCACATGCAACATCTAAAACCTTTGGAAAGTAGCATCATATATGGTATATAGAGAGATGAATCTCATCTGGCAAACTACTGAATCTGAAGGCGAATATTGAGCCTTCAATGATGTTGAATGTCCTTGCAACTTTACGCCAGTGGCTGCGGATGATTGCCCGCCCAACCTTCGTCCTCTTGAGGGAGACTTCAATATTGTACCGTGGGTGTTGAATGAGTACCTTCCTCGCCTCTTGACCATGGATGTGGTTTGAGAGGTAATCATCGGTGAACTACTTTGGAAAGGACTGAAAATAAAGATATGCATAAATATATGTTCTAAATTTTGAAATGGTGCATAGGAAAAAACACAAGGTAAAAGAGTTAGTACCATCCTATAGTTGACTGATGTCTTCTTCATTGTGCAAACAAAGATCTTGTTGTTATTCAATGCTAGTTTCTTTATCCTAACAATCTTTCTGAGTTTCTTGACTTGACTTATATTCATGTCCATCTCATTTCCCCATATGCAAAATGGATCGAACAGTGGGTCTAAACCTCTGACAGCAGGACCTACATGTGCAAGACCAAATTGCTAAAAACCTAAATATTAGAATGGTTCCTGCAATTGCACAATAATGTGCTATTAGCCAAAGGACCATGCATGTGCAAACCTCGATGGTAAACCTCAATGCCTCCCATTGTTTCCCTGCAACACATATAAGGCAGATATTGATCAGTTTAAGTGAGAGTTGACATACTATCAGTAGAATATATTAATGAAAACTTGTACCCACAACAAATGAATATCACACTATAGAATTGAACCAAAAAGTTAACTGGACACCACAACAAATGAAGCAAGTAGTTAACTGAGAACCACATTGCAGAATAGAACATATACTAGAAGACCATACAGTTAACCAAGACTAGCGTGCTTAAGAACTACTAGGAAATATAGCATTTGTGCATGTTTCTCATGTATAGAGTACATCCAAATTCGATTTTATTCCTCACATGCATAACAATAAAAAATTGTACCCACAGGAATTGAAAATCACATTTTAGAATTGAACCAAATAGTTAACTGAACATCACAACAAATGAACCAAACTATTAACTGAACATCACATTTCAGAAGATCAGATTGCATATTAACATTATAGAGGACAATTCACTAGAAGGCACCGGAGGCGTTTAAAGCAGCCAACCACGTGGCAGCGTCCACGCGCGAGGGGTCGACGGTGGCCTCGATGGCGAGGTGCTCCTCCAAGATCTGGCGGTCAGCACGCATGGCAGCCATCGCGACCTCATCCGCACGTGCGGCCGCGATTTGCATCACCGCTGCCAGATGCTCCTTGAGCTCCTGGCTATAATGCGTGAACATTGGCTATGGACGGCGCTTATTTGGAGGATGGGGCAGTGATTTGGGTGGAAGATGTCGCGCCGGCAGTCGAGACATGTGGGATGGAGAAGGAGGAGGAGGATGGGGGTGGGTGTGGATTACCTGACTATATGGATGAGGCCGCGCAGCGGGAAGGAGCGCCGCCGGCGAGGAGGCGGCGCTGCAAAGCAAGCATTGAAGGTTTGAACTTGGAAAGGAAGGAGAAAACAGTGGAAATGTGGCTTTTGGTGGGGGAGGGGCGGGGACCTAGATATTTCCGCGGTTGTCGAAAATTTACGAACGGTGCAGCGAAAAACTGGCACGCAAGTGTGCTTGATGCGCGGCCGGTGGACTGTAGCCGACGAACCTTCCTGCGTAAGCCATACATGAGGGAGCCCCAAGATATTTTATACTGCATCACACACGATTGTTGCTAACAAACTGTTTGTGGTGTAATTGATTTTTTCATTTTGATTTGAAAGACAAAATGGGGTTACGGCAGGAAAGGTCAGTGTTTGAATTGCTAGAACATTTATCTGCAGTGAACATGCAACTATAGGAGTGTTGTGCCAAAATTTGGAATTATTCCGGGTTTGTTTGGCATTTTTTATACATTAACTGAGTTTTCTAGGCATTTAATGTGCATAATTCAAATTTGAACTACAGGCACATGCTCCAGTGCACCAAAATGGGTTCAAAAATCATATATGTGTCCTTGGGTGAATGTTTAGGTCCCATACAAGAAATGGGAGTGAATTTCAAACATCTGGGCATCCTCAACCGAAAACATTGAGAAACTTGGTTTTTAAATTCTTGTAAATCCAAAAATAGCCTAAAAATCACAGAACTTGGAATGGTGTCTTGACATGGCACCAACATGCTGTGGTAATTTTTTTGTTCGATTTGGGAAAAGTTTTGGTATAAGCTTCTTACAAACCGGAGCTTCTCTCAAGATGGCTCATGGTTCCTATTGGGGATGTGTCACCTTTGTGGGCGAAATGACATACGCTGCCTCTTCCTGCCTTGATTTTTTTTACAAAGGCAACAAAGACCAATAGGAGTGTCATGCTAAAATTTGGAATTATTCCGGGTTTGTTTGGCCTTTTTTATACATTTATTGAGTTTCTAGGCATTTAGTGTCCATAATTCAAATTTGAACTACATGCACATGCTCCAGTGCACCAAAATGGGTTGAAAAATTGTATATGTGTCCTTGGGTGAATGTTTAGGTCGCATACAAGAAATGGGAATGAATTTCAAACATCTGGGCATCGTGGCTCGGCTGAAAACATTGAGAAACTTGGTTTTTAAATTCCTGTAAATCCAAAAATTGCCTAAAAATCACGGAACTTGGCATGGTGTCTTGACATGGCACCAACATGCTGTGGTAAAAATTTTGTTCGATTTCGAACAAGTTTTGGTATAAGCTACCGGAGCTTCTCTCAAGAAAGCTCATGGTTCCGATAGGGGGGATGTGTCACCTTTGTGGGCGAAACGACATACGCTGCCTCTTCCTACCTTGATTTTTTTACAGAGGCAACAAAGACCAATAGGAGTGTCGTGCTAAAATTTGGAATTATTCCGGGTTCATTTGGCCTTTTTTATACATTTATTGAGTGTCCTAGGCATTTAATATGCATAATTCAAATTTGAACTACATGCACATGCTCTAGTGCACCAAAATGGGTTAAAAAATTGTATATGTGTCCTTGGTTGAATGTTTAGGTCCCATGCAAGAAATGGGAATGAATTTCAAACATCTGGGCGTCGTGGCTCGGCCGAAAACATTGACAAACTTGGTTTTTAAATTCCTGTAAATCCAAAACTTGCCTAAAAATCATGAAACTTGGCATGTTGCGTTGACATGGCACCAACATGCTGTGGTAAAAATTTTGTTCGATTTTTTGAAGGCACACAGATTAAGAACCAACAAAGTCATTTTGGAACAAAGAGCTGCCACGTTACGATCGGAAACACAAGGGTTATTCAAACCATGGGCGTTATACTAACCATTTACGTGCCACCACACATCCCCATTTTTATTGGCTTGTAGGCGCCGTGCGGGGTAGCTATTTGAGTAGACGGGAGGCGTGGAGCAGACCGCTGTGCAGGCTCACCGGGAGGCGAGCCCTTTGACCTCCATCCGCCGCCCACCTTGCTCCCAACTTCTCCATTAATGGCGCCTGAGCCCTAGTTTTAATGGCATGGCTAGGCCTCAGTCGACTCAGATTTAAGAGAGAGAAAAGAAAATCTGAAAAGAAAATTTTGCACGGATCTTGATGTAAGATCTCATGGACATAGCATCGACTGAGACTTAGCAAGACTGATATATATGCAGACGATGGCAATGGATAATAATAATTGTCTTACATATTCAGGAAGATAATTAAAGATGCCACATGCGGCAATGCCCGAAAGACACAAGGGCAAAAGAAGGAAGATGCAGACAATGATCTGGGTCGCTGCTCTCTACTTCACCTCGATCTACTACACCATCTTCGTCATTTCGTCCACCTTGATCTCCTTCACGTCCTCAATACGTCGCTGGCGAGCATCCACGGATTCCTCCAGGAGCATTTCACGCTTGATGCGGAGCTTAGCATTCTCATCCATAAGTTTCCTGACCATGACGGCCGTCTTCTTCAACAGGGCAGTTGTCTCCTCGTGCTGCATTGCCCTACCGACGATCTTCACCCTCAGCAGGTCGCGCTCGGTGCGGAGCCTCACCTTGTCACCCCGTAGTCCCCGGATGACGCCGGTCGACTTATCCAATGCGGCATAGCTCTCCTCCTATAGCTTCGCCCAGCGGGTTATGTCATCGTCCATCAGCTTATTTAGCATAGCGTGCATGCGCCTGTGAGAGTCCTCGAGTGCCCGCGATAGATCCATCCAGGCTGCCGCGACACGGCAGGACCTCTCTGCTGCTTCCGCATCACGGCGGGACATTTGTGTTGCTTCCGCGGCATGGCCAAACCACTCTGCTACTTCGGCGGCATGGCGGGACCTCAGTGCTGCTTTGGTGGCGCGGCGGTACCTCTGTGCTGCTTCGGCGACGCGGCGGGACCTCTCGACTGATATCGCGGTGAGGCGGGACATCTCTGCTGCTTCTCTCACCACTCCATGGTCATTTCTCAACCAAGAACTCCTCCCACGGGCCATGGCAGATGCAAGGAAGGACGAATACTTGTTTGTTTGTTGATGAGGAATTGAGGAGGAATGTGCAGTCATTTTCGAGTAGGTGGTATTTATAACCTAGTAATAAGCTGCTAAGTGGGAAAACGTTTAGGTTTTGATCGGTGTGAACAGGTTTGCAATTAAATATAGCATGGTAATTTGGAATGTGACGCGAAACAAGCTCAAAATTATTTGACGGTTCCGGTTTCGAAGTACGGCACGATTCCCGGATGGTGTAATTAACGTGGGCAAGCGTTCTCGGATGCATACTTGGCGTATGCACCACAATCGGCGATGTCAGCACACGACTTGTTCCATCAACCATGTGCGCTTGTTATTACTATCCCATACAATTCTTTTAATTAGAATGTGTGCCCATATATCGCAGACTCCTTGATCTGGCTGACCGTTTCTGTTGTTTTGGCTCATCGCAAACAGTTCATCCGAGTGAATTGTATGTCGTGTATCGCACACACCTTGATCTGCCTGGCCGTTTCTGTTGTGATGGGTAATAGCAAACAGTTCATCCGAGTGAAGTGTATGCTGTGTATCGCACACACCTCGATTTGGCTGACCGTGTTTGTTGTTCTGTCTTATCACAAATAGTTCGTATGGATCACTGTATGCCACGTATCGCACACGCGTTTCTAATCTGAATCTTGTTTGTTGTTCTGTCTTATCACAAATAGTTCATATGGATCAACTGTATGCCACGTATTGCACACGCGTCTCTAATCTGAATCGTGCTTTATGTCTCTGGCATCGCACACAGTTCATCTTATTGGCGACGGTTTTAGTACGACACCGTTTGCGATTAATGCATCACACACAGTTTGGTCGCGGGGTCTCTGATTGATGTTTCGCGTTAGGACCATCCTACAATAGTGGATGATGGTAGTGAATATAAAAGGGGAAAACCATAAGCATTGCGAGTATAGTGTTGAGCGTACCATGGCGGATCTGAAGGTGCAAAGGAGACAAAGGCTACTTCGCAAACAATGTTTGCTTTCAACTAAGAAGTAAGATTCTAAGTGATGGACAAGAAATCACAGTAAAGCAGTGGCGATCTATTTTCTGGCTGAGATAAATAACTTGAGTAGATATGAAAGAGTATCGCCTCTGTTGCGGCGCCATGTAGACATCTGTTGAGAAGTTGAGGGTGTTGCGGTTGCGATGGCTGTCGGCGGCGTGGAAGTAGATCTGGCAGGGCAGATGGTGGCGGCGGGGGATATGTCCCATCACTGTGGATGAGACGGTCGTAGGAGCGGCCTCGGCAAGGTGGACGACGGCGTGGATGAGCGAGAGGACGCGATGCAAGGATCCTGGTCCCGAACCGTGGATGAGAGACGTCGATCTCTTGTAATGGACGACGGCATCGGGGTATCATCTCCGGCATGGTGGAGGAGGACGGCGGCAGATGGGGTGGTAGACGGAGGAGGCTGGGGTGGAGAGGGTGTTTTGGCGCCCATGGAGTATGAATGTGGAAATGGAGGGAGAGAGAGGAAGGGGGAACCATGTCTTTGGGACGCGCTTGTCTCAGATGTGGGGAAAGTTACAAACTTAGCCCCCGTTTAAAATTTTAGACATCAAAGCGATATTGGTCGGTTGGGGGTAGGATGGTAATCTTGCATACCCCGAATATT
This sequence comes from Elymus sibiricus, assembly GCA_039707655.1. NCBI lineage: Eukaryota > Viridiplantae > Streptophyta > Magnoliopsida > Poales > Poaceae > Elymus > Elymus sibiricus. Next base: position 199,529,151 of record CM077674.1, on the reverse strand, counting down.
GGGCGAGAGCGATTTCGGCCGAGGAGAGTTTGTTTTGGCGCCCACTGTAGGTGCCCACCGTGTATGAATCGGGGTGAGAGCCAATTTCGGCCGAGGAGAGACTGTGTTTTGGCGCCCACCGTGTATGAATCGGGGTGAGAGGCGGTTATGTCACGATTGAGTGAAATTACACCCCAGGGTTTTGGCGCCCACCGTGTATGAATTGGGGTGAGAGGCAACTTCGTCCCGGCAAGGTGAGGACCGAGGCTATGGTTGCCGGCAAGCAAGGCTCGGCAAGTTCCGTGCCAGCAGGCCTGCTCTGTTCCGTTACCGCTCCACCTCATCATCGACCGGATAGGCTCGTGGGCTAGGTGTCGAGCGAGCAGGCAGTCAACATGGCCAGCCAAGACACGTGTCAGCACGCCACGCCGAGATTAACTTTAATGACACCCGTCCCCGGGACGTGTCGAGATGACAGGAGGGCACCAAGACCGGTGGTATAGATCTTTTTCCCAAGGCCTCGCCTCCCCAACGTAGCACCTAAACGGTGCATTAAATGCGTTTGTCTTACCCCGTTGGAAGATAAATGTGATGACGGTGCAAGTCACTGTTCACACTCTGTAAACGACCGTATTAGCCATTGTGGTAACCCCTTGGCCTATAAAAGGAGGCCCACGGCTACAGGTAGAACGGTCGACACCCAGTTCAATTACACGCTGTAGCTGCATTTTTCCGAGTACCTTGCCGGAAAGCTGCACTCCCTGTAACCAGAGTTCATATTCGATCAACCACAGAGCAGGAGTAGGGTTTTACGCTCATAGCGGCCCGAACCTGGATAAATCCCTCGTGCGTTCTTGCACTTACTAAAAACCTGCTCTTTGTCCCATGCACGTCCCCTGAGCCGAATCGCAAAGGGACTCGTTTGGTCCCATAGATAGTCGTTTTCCACGACATCTTTGGCGCGCCAGGTAGGGGATGTGTGTGTCACAAATCAGTTCTTTGGTAGTGTCAGTACCAACTTCATCATCTTCGTCGATGGCGTTGAAGAAAAAATGTGGAGCCATGAAGGCTCCTACCGCGTCCAAGCCACCTTCCCAGCCGGCCACTGGCCACACAGGCGGCGCATCCGGCATGGGCATTACGGTTGGGACAAGCGGCCCAAGAGGCGCAAGTGGTGCAGGTGCCCAAGACCCCTGCCATGATGCTGAGCCTAGCCACAGGGCCGGCGACGTCGCAGCCGGTCAACTTCCAAGACATTCTGGTGAGCACAGTCATCATAGTAATATAGTTCATGCTGTTGCCACCCAGAACCCAGCCACCACAACATCTCAGAACGTAGCGGCGACGTCCAACAACAGCGCGGGGAGGCATATGCCACGACCATTGCAAGATGGGAACGACACGCTCCCCCACGTTGCTGGTGGTTCCAGACCACCGGAAGGCGGGATTCCCGTGCAGCAGCTTCCGATTGCTCACGGAGCGCCGCCACCACTGCCACGTTCGCCTCTTGGCGAGCATGAGCCGTGGCGGCACGGGTATAACGAAGCTCCTTTTGGCTCTGCCAGGAGTCGAGTGACGCCTCGTTCTATGCTCCTAGCCATGTCGACCATGGCGGCTGATGCCATGGCGCGGGTTCAAATACTTTTGAACTTCCCGCCAAGCCCAGACAAGATGGACGAATGGAGAACCACCATTCAGAGTCTCATCTGTTTTGCCGATCCTGGCAAAACACAAGACGTGAGGCCATCATGGTGACCACCCACCATGCCGGTAGGAATCTCCGGTTAACTTGCCGGAGACGCCGCGCAAATGGTGCAGTCGCCTCGGCACCCCCCACCAACACAGCGGCCAGCCCGCCGGTCAGACGACCATGACATGCTGTCCATGGCTTCATCAGATCCGCGGTGCCGCCAAGATCAGCGCCAAGTGCTCCGTGAGCGGTGCGACGAATACGCCCGCATGAAGATTGAGCGGCACCGGGAAGCGCATCATTAATCTGATGACCGTGCTAGCCTGGCAGCGAATGTGCTCGCTCCGGTAGCCGCTGGGTACTTGCCCTACGATGTGGGGTGCCCAGCGTTTGCTCGGGAGCTGCGGCAAGTTCGCTGGCCATCCACCCGAGCCTTCAAGCCAGAGCTACCCGACAAGTACAACGGCATGCTCAACCCAGCCGAGTTCCTTGGCATCTACACCATCGCGGTGGAGGCTGCCGGGGGACGGGACAAGAAAGTGCTTGCCAACTACTTCCCGTTGGTGCTTCGGCCCAACGTCAGGTCATGGTTGATGAACCTGCCTGAGGGCTCCATCTCTTCTTGGGCGGATCTGTGCCATCATTTTGTTGGCACTTACCAGGGTGGCCACAAGCTCCCGGGTCAGCCCAGTGATTTACAAGTGATCCTCCAAAGGGATGGAGAGAACCTCCGCAAGTACATACAATGGTTCAGCCGTGTGCACCACAACATCCCCGACATCCATCCCGCAGCTATTTTTGCCATGTTCCACACAACTGTGCGCAACCGCAGGATGCGGTCAGAGATAAATGTCGAGCAGGTCAAGAGCATCTACGATATGTACTCCTTGGGGGATAGGTGTGCACGTGCTGAGGAAGGGAGGCGACTCCCCGGGGAAGATGCAGGTGCAGACGTCGATTCCAAGGATGACGACGCATCAACCCCACAGAAGAAGAATAGGAAGCGCAACAGAAAGCGCAAGAACAAGGCTGTACTGGACGTCGAGAGCTCCGGCGACACCAATGCCACCAAGAAGTCGAAGGCAGACATCCCCGGCAAGGAGGTTGCCGGGTGCGATGCTTGCCGTGTGGCTGCGGCAGGCGAGAAGGCCGGCAAGACTGGCGGGCCATACTGTAAGATCCACCGTACCAAGGGCCATGACTTCCAACAATGCCGGCAAGTAGAGCAACTTGCCGAAAAGCAGAAGCAAGAGTACGAGAAGTGAGACAAGGAGAAGGCCCAAGATGCAGCAGAGCCGGTGATGGAGGCACAGAAGCCACTCAAGTGGTCGCACTCGCCCATCATCTTTGACACCGAGGACCACCTTGATCGCACCACTGCGGTTGGGTGTTTGCCATTGTTGGTCTCACCAATGATTCGCAACCTTAAGGTGACAAAGGTGCTGGTTGACGGTGGGGCTGGCTTGAACTTGATCTCTCCAGATGTGATCAAAAGGCTGCAGATCCCCGACAAGGATCTCGAGGAAACTAGTGGTTTCCAAGGGATCAGTCCGGGGAGGAACAAGCCGAAGGGCCAAGTCACGTTGCCGGTCACGTTCGGCGGCGAGCTCAACTATCGGATGGAGAATATTACCTTCGACGTCGTCAAGATGCCGTTGCTGTACAATGGGATTCTGGGCTGCCCAGCCCTGGCAAAGTTTATGGCCACGTCACATTATGCGTACAACGCCATCAAGATGACGGGGCCGATGGGGGGCCTCACCATCAAGTCAAACCACAAGGATGCAATCATCTGCGTCCACAAGCTCTACCGGCAGGCGGCAGCGGCAGCTGCCATCGAGGTGCTTGCCCCTACCGCCAGAGCTCCCGGGGAAGGAAAGAAGATGAAGACCGGCAAGACCTCTAGGAAGGACTCTGGGAAGCGCACCTTAGGGTGCAGCATGCCTGTCGAGGACGTACCAGAGAGCTCTACCGGCAAGAACAAGAGCTCCAAGGCCTCCGCGCCGGCGACCAAGCGAGTCTCTGCGAAAGAAGGTGGGATGAGTGGCACTTTCTCTATAAGTGCCACTCTTAGCGACGAGCAGGAAAGCGAGCTCGTTGCCTTCCTATGGGCGAATGTTGATGTATTTGCTTGGCAAGCATCTGACATCCCCGGTGTTCCTAGGGAGGTAATTGAGCACCACCTTACTGTCTGCCCTCATGTGAGGCCCGTCAAGCAGAAGATTAGGAAGCAAGCCTTGGAGCGGCAAGAGTTCATTGCCGAGGAGGCTAAGAAGTTAGAAGCAGCAGGCCTGGTTAGAGGAGTGCTACACCCTACGTGGTTAGCCAATCCAGTGGTGGTGCACAAGGCGAACGGGAAGTGGAGGCTTTGTATCGACTTCACTGATATAAATAAAGCCTGTCCTAAGGACCCTTTCCCTTTGCCTCGCATTGACCAGATTGTAGACTCCACTGCTGGCTGTGACCTACTCTCTTTCCTTGACGCATATTCTGGTTATCATCAGATTTTTATGGCCAAGGAAGATGAGGAGAAGACCGCATTCATCACTCCATGTGGCACATACTGCTTTTTGCGTATGCCTTTCGAACTGAGGAGTGCCGGAGCGACCTTTGCCAGAGCGGTCCAGATTGGTTTTGAGCCACAGCTGCACAAAAATGTGGAAGCTTATATGGATGACATTGTGGTCAAAACCAGAGACAAGTCAACATTGATCCAGGATCTCGAGGAAACTTTTGCCAACTTGCGCAAGCTTAACTTGAAGCTCAACCCCGAGAAGTGTGTGTTTGGTGTTCCATCCGGCAAGCTTCTTGGTTTCTTCGTGTCCCAAAGGGGGATTGAAGCAGATCAGAGCAATTGAGCAGATGGAAGCGCCGAGACGCATCAAGGATGTCAGGTGCCTTGCCGGCTGTGTTGCCGCCCTCAACAGGTTCATCTCTAAATCAGCAGAGTGCGCCTTGCCGTTTTTCAAGATATTGAAAAAGGCAGGTCCAGTAAATTGGACTCCGGAAGCGGAGGCCGCACTCCAAGATTTGAAGGAGTACCTGTCCTCTCCACCAGTCCTAGTCATGCCTAGGCCACAAGAGATGTTGCTGCTATATTTAGCGGCAATGAATCAAGTGGTTAGTGCTGCACTTATGGCCGAAAGAGAGGCCGATGAGGAAGAGGTAGCAACCGCAGAGCCACGACTCGACAAGCCGGGGTCTTCTCTGGCAAGGTCAGGTGCTGACAAGACGGAGATTATGCAAGCCAGCCAGCCAGATCAGCAAGTTGTGAAGAAGAGGATGGTGTCACGCCCAGTCTACTTTGTCAGCTCCCTCCTGCAAGGGGCTAGGTCAAGGTACTCTGGTGTGCAAAAGTTGCTTTTTGGCCTTCTCATGGGCTCAAGGAAGCTGCGCCATTATTTTCAAGCACACCCAGTCACCGTTGTGACTCGCTTTCCATTGCAACGCATCTTGAGAAATCCAGAGGCAACCGGAAGGATTGTGGAGTGGGCGCTGCAGTTATCAAGTTTTGATCTGAGATTTGAGAGCACCTCGACGATCCAGAGTAGGGCCTTGGTGGAATTCATTGCGGAATGGACTCCAACGCCAGATGAAGAAAAACCAGAGACTCTCTCCCCGGCAAGGAAACAGTTGATGATTGGGTCATGTACTTTGATGGTGCTTTCACGCTGAAAGGCGCCGGTGCTGGTGTGCTGCTTATCGCACCCATCGGAGAGCACCTCAAGTACGTGGTCCAGATGCACTTCCCCAGGGAGTAGGCCACCAACAACACTACTGAGTACGAGGGTTTGCTTGCCGGTCTACGCATTGCAATTGACCTCAGTATCCGGAAACTAATTATCAGAGGTGACTCGCGGCTTGTGGTGAGGCAAGTCAACAAAGATTACCAAAGCTCTTTGATGGAGGCATATGCTGATGAAGTGAGAAAGCTGGAAGAGCACTTTGACGGTCTGCAAGCAGAGCATGTTCCTCGTGCCCGGAATGAGATTGCCGATGACCTGTCCAAAAGATGCTCCGCCCAAAAGATGCCTGTGGAACCAGGAACTTTTGTGCTCCAACTAACTCAACCATCCGTTACGCCATTGAAGCTGGCAAAGAAAAGAAAACAAGATGTTTGTAACACCCCAAAAATATTTTCTTTTAATTTTTAAAATCTTTTCTTTAAAATAAATTCTTTGGATCACTATGGCCCTTTTTCTCTCTTTCTTCTGTATTGAAAATTATTTTGAGTTTCAATTGGGTTTCAAAAATTTTAAATGGTTTCTGATTTAATGGTTTCTCACTTGAGTAAATAATTTTGTAGGAACAAAAAAATATTTTCTTTTAAAAATTTCTTTTGAATAATAAATTATTTCAATGAAATGGTTCTTTCCATTCTTTTCAAACACTGAGAAAATTCTCACAAAAATTATTCTGCCACTTTAAAATTCTCATCCAAGTCGTCCTCACACCCTAGGACAGTGCCCAACACTTCTCCTCTCCACAAAAAATATTTTTATCATATTTAGCAAATTCCAAAATTTAATTCTCATTTATTCCTAGTTCCTTTGATTTACAAAGGAACTATATTTTTTCTAGCTCTTCTGCACCCACAAAAATTATCCAAGCTACTTGACAGTACCCACACCCCATTTAACCAAAAACATTCCGTTTCACAGTTCAAAATTTTCAAATTTCATTCAATTGAAATTTGGACCAGATTCAAACTCTATGCTCAAAACCTAATTTTAATCACTCCAAAAATTCTAAAATTTTGCCAGCATCTCTGTTATGCATCAGTACCTCACCACAAAAATTCTCAAAAATTCCAAAAATGCCTAGGGCCATCTAGCATTTCATCAAGCACTTGGTGTGCACTATAGCTCACTGTCGAAAAAATTCAGAAAAACAGAGAAGTTCGGAGGAGGGGAAGACCGATGCCGTGCACTCCACTTCTCCTCCTCCTCTTCACTATGCTGCTGCTGCCCATCAATGCAACGCCTCCGGGACCCCCTCGCCAGCGCCTCTCCGTCAACGGGCCGGTGGCTGGCCGGTGCAACAGCCGCCGCCCTGATCCATGGCGGGCCGAGCGGATCAGCTCAGCCGACCAGCTCCATCACTCCAGCTCACCGCTCCCTCCACCTACCTGGCACATGTCGCTCTCCTCCGCGGTGTTGACGCACCGTCCAAGCCACCCCGCGCCCGCTTGTCAGTCACCGGAGCTGCTCGTCGCCGCCATGGCCGTACGGGAGCTCATCCACGGGGAGATGGATAGAGCTTGACCCCGTCCGCGCTAGCGCTTTGAGAAGGCTTCCCCGAGGCCATTGATGCTCACCGACCTCGCCCACCGCCTCCAACTGCCCTCACCGGCCACCATCACTCCGGCGTGATCCGCACCGCCTCGGACTGGCTCAGACCGCCTATAAATAGAGCCCCCGAGCTCCATTCTTGACCCACCTCACCTCCACTCACCGCCAATCCACCCCTAGGCCACTTCCCCGGCCTCGGGGAGGTCGTCTGCCCCGACTCCGGCCGCCCGATCCGCCACTGTCTCCGCGAACCTCACGTCGCCGTTTGACCACCTCCACCTCTCAAATCTTGCCAGTAGCCTCCTAGTGCTCCCTCTCATCAGAACCGCACGTCAATTTGATGGTTGTAGGTCTTTCCGACGAGATCCACCATCACCCGACGCCGCCGTCCGCCAGAGTTGACCCCGCCGTCGCTGTGGTGCTCGCCGACGACCAACTCCACCACCCACCGACGCGGAATTCTTCCCTGAGCACATCCCGACCATCACCGTCCCCTGAAACGCCGGCGATCGTCGCCAGTGACCGCCGCAACTTCTCTGTTCTCGCGCGCGAGGCGCGTTTGAAATTCAAACCTGACGGGTGTGGCCCACCCGTCAGTGTTTTATTCTTTTCTGTGTTATTTCGAAAACGCCTTTTACCGCTGTACGTTTTCTGAAAGGGAAGACGTATTCTATCCTGAGGTGTTTTCTGTTATTTGCAGCAGGGACCCGGTAGTAGTTATTTTATTTATAGAGAGGTCCCTGGTTTTAAAACCCTCACGACTTTTTAACCACAAATTATTTTCAATTGATTCTTTTTCTGAAAAAATTCTTTTCACTCTAGTTCTTTTTAGTATTTATTTAAAAATATTTTGAGACATCTTTTTGTACTGTTACAAAATTTTGATTTGAATTTGAAATTTCATTTTATAGAAAATGAGGAGGGAAACTTTGCCGAAAATTTCGAGGGATCACTTTCTGCCTACTTTGATCAAGGCAAGCATTTTTGAACTTGGGATATGGTGTTGCATGCATGTTTGCATAAGTTCAAAACATCACCAGATATGTAGTGGATAGCATGTGCATGCATGGTCATATCATTTTGTGCATTTCATGCATACAAGGATCTTGCTAACTTGGAAGAAATGGTGAGGAGTCAGGGGTGTACCTCCTGCCTTTGTTGTGCCGGTGGGCACAGGTCACATCATGACACGATGGTGTCACCATGGCATGTGAAGCATGCCAGTCATAATAATAACACCTCCTGAGTCGACCTAGATCGAGTCTTGTTCCATCATGCCTAGCTAAAATTTTGTGCTGCCACTTGTCTTCGCGTGAGGGGAGTACGGCTTAGTAAGTTGCTAACCCCTTTCCAAGTGCACACCACATAGAGGGGCCATGATGAGGGTTCCATGGCCATGGACTAATGCCAATCATCCGGTCAGGGGGCATGGGTGTATCCGGCTGGGCCGAGAGGGGGGCACCCCTTGTAATCCGTGCGTTATAAATAGTGATCCCATGCTATTCGAGACGATGGTCTCCCCGTCTTAGAGTTTTTCTTGAACGATGCTTTGGGTGATTCCTGGCAACTGGAAAGTTAATCTGGTGTGTGCTGGTCAGGTGTGTTTTCAACCCAAAGACCGTAATGGGAATTAGTCAGCGTCTCGGTGTTGGCTAAAGAAATCCTATACACATGGGTAAAGAGTACACCCTCTGCAGAGTTATACCTATTCGAATAGCCGTGTCCACAGTCAAGGACGTTAGCTGGGAAGGGTCAAGTGTCGGTCCCGGTGTCGGTCTTCGGAGGAAATAATTAAAATTGAGCATGATCCATTTTTGCAGGATAATTATTGTCACTACTGATGCCAGCATAAATATTATTGTTATCATGAATATTATTGTGGACTAACCTTTTTCCTCTATATGCAACCTTGGGTATCACTTGGGATGGCTAGTCCACCTGGATACTCATTTCTATTTTTCTGGGTATCACATGGGATGGCTAGTCCACCTGGATACTCATTTCTTTTCAAGACCTCTCGAGGCATCGCTTTCAGACACCCGTTTGGCATTTCTTTTCAAGACCTCTCGAGGCGTCTCTTTCAGACACCCGTTTGGCATTTCTTTTCAAGACCTCTCGAGGCGTCGCATTCAGACACCCGTTTGGCATTTTTCTTGGAATTCCTCGGGCGGTCCAATGCCCGATGTTCCATTTTATATTATTGGTTCATTACTATAATGATATATTTATTCATCCACACCATATTAATACTTATCATATCATGCTTTAAATTCAGTCAGCATATGCATATAATTTAATCCATCATGAGCATATGCATTCGGTATATCCTTTGTTCATAATGTTTGCGAGTACATTCCAACGTACTCATAGGCTTGTCCCTGGCTTGTTAATTTGGTCAGACCCGGAAGAAGACGACCTTGCAGAGGAAGAGTGCACTAGCGAGCCTGACTCTTAGAGGTGTTCCCAGTCAGTCAACTTGTGGTCTTGGAATCTACCACGTGTATCATCCGCAGTGCTTCCGCTTCACAAATAAAATAGTCAAGCCTCACACTGACGCTTGGCTTTACTTTATTGTATCAGTGTTGTAATATCACCACACCACTGTCATATTCCGCCACCGTCATATATTGACAAGTTTGTAATAAATGTTGAGCACTCTAGCTCAACCCTATGTAATATTATGTATGTACTGGTTATCTATATCAAGGGAGTCCACCAGTTGTTATGATCTTGGGACTGGTGTGACTTGAGGCTATTCCGTGATATATTCCAGTAACAGGCCCGACAATGTTGATGGTTACTTTCCGGCAGAGCTACCCGTAGCCACTAAGAAAGCAGATACCACTGACAAGCCGCCCTTTGCCGGTGAACCGCAGCATCCCGCAAGCCAGATCCTTGCCGTCGAGGTAAGTGCTCCTGCAGAGGAAGAAATGCCTTTAGTCCTTGTCGTCGAGCCACAAGCTCTGGCATGGGCGCAGCCGATTGTCCAATTCCTCCAGATAGGAGACCTTCCCGATGAGCAAGAAGACGCAGAAAGAGTGGCCCGTCAATCAAGGATGTATAAGTTTATTGACAACACCTTGTACAGGAAGAGACCTAACGAGGTGAAATTGAAGTGCATCTCCCGGGAAGATGGACAAAGGCTGTTGGAAGAGATACATGAAGGGATGTGCGGATCTCATATTGGGTCACGCACACTTGTCGGCAAGGCGTTCCGTCAAGGATTCTACTGGCCGACGGCCCTTCAAGACGCCTTGCGGTGGTTATCAGGTGCGAAGCATGCCAGTTCCACTCCAAGAACATCCACCAACCAGCTCAAGCCCTCCAAACCATCCCTCTTTCCTGGCCTTTCTCGGTCTGGGGGCTCGACATCGTCGGCCCCTTTCCCCGTGCTACAGGGCGCTTTGAATTCTTGTTCGTTGCAATCGACAAGTTTACAAAGTGGCCTGAAGTAGAGCCAGTGTGTGGGATCTAGGAGATAGGTCTAGAGGGGGGGTGAATAGACTCCTAACCGGCCAAAGGTGCAGTTTTTAATTTCTCTTGGAATTTAGGCAGATTTTGGCGCAAATTAAGATCACTCCAATACTTTCTACACATGCATATCTAGCGATTCAGTAGCGGAAATAGTAAAGCATGCAAGAGTGCGGAAAGTAAAGGGGTAGAGCATGGAAGATCAAACGCAATGAAGACACGGTGGTTTTTGGTGTGGTTCCGATAGGTGGTGCTATCGTACGTCCACGTTGATGGAGACTTCAACCCACGAAGGGTAACGGCTGCGCGAGTCCACGGAGGGCTCCACCCACGAAGGGTCCACGAAGAAGTAACCTTGTCTATTCCACCATGGCTTACGTCCACAAAGGACTAGCCTCACTCGGGGTAGATCTTCACGAAGTAGGCGATCTCCTTGCGCTTACAAACTCCTTGGTTCAACTCCACATCATGTTGGAGGCTCCCAATTGACACCTAACCAATCTAGGAGACACCACTCTCCAAAAGGTAATAGACGGTGTGTTGTTGATGAACTCCTTGCTCTTGTGCTTCAAATGATAGTCTTCCCAGCACTCAAACAACTCCTCACAGATTTGGATATGGTGGAAGAAGGATTTGAGTGGAAAGCAACTTGGGAAAGGCTAGAGATCAAGGTTCAAATGGTAGGAATGGAATGGCTTGATCTCAACACATGAGTAGGTTGTTCTCTCTCAGAAAATGTATGGTGGAAGTGTCGGCACGTTTTGATGGCTCTCCTTACTGAGAAGGATGTGGTGGAGGGGTATATATAGCCTCCACACAAAATCCAACCGTTACACACTTTTGACCCAACTCGGTGGCACCGAAACGATAATCTCGGTAGCACCAAACTATGTAAAAGATATGTACTTTAGGAATCTCGGTGGGACCGATACGAACAACTCGGATGGACCGAAGTGCAATGGCTAGGGCAAACCTCATCTCGGTGGCACCGATTGCATCAACTCGGTAGGACCGAAGTGAAGCAATAAGGCAACAGAGAGTTGGCAAGCCATCTCGGTGAGACCGATTTGCAAAACTCGGTGAGACCGAAGTAAGTGCAAACGATTACAGAGAGTTGGCAAGGCCATCTCGGTGAGACCGAGATCCATTTCAGTGGATCCGATTTGTTAGGGTTTTGGCAGTGGCTAAGTCTTGGATGAACTCGGTAGGGCCGGATAGGAAATATCGGTGGGGCCCAGTTGGAATGTAGGTTTAGGACATATTTGGTTAGAGAGAGTGGTTGAGGGTTTAGGAGTACTGTCACTAAGCACTTGAGCAAAAAGACCATTAAACAACACCTCATCCCCTTTTAATAGTATTGGCTTTCCTATGGACTCAATGAGATCTTGGATCACTAAACCAAAAATGTAGAGTCTTGATCTTTTGCCAATCCTTGTCCTTAGCATTTTGACTGGGTTCCACGTCCTCTTGTCCCTGCCACGCCACTGTTGAACTTGTCTGAAATTCACTAGATAAAAGAATTAGTCCAACAACATGTATGTTGGCATAAATTACCAAAACCACCAAGGGAGGAAATGTGCTTTCAATCTCCCCCTTTTTGGTAATTGATAACAACATACATCAAAGCTTCAAATACAGATATAGCAGAGGTATGTATGAAAGCTTTGAAGCAAACATGTAACATGTATGAGCTCCCCTGAACTCCCCCTGAAGATGTGCATATAGAATGATGATATCACATGGGAGATATACATGCAACATGTATCTCGGCTATATGCATCAGAGCAATATATATATAGCATTTAGGTATCCACGTGTCCATGATTGTCTTCTTGCAAACAATATATACTAGCAAGAAGTCAATCATGCACATGATTGTGATGCATATACTTACCTTGAAGTTCTTGATCAAGTACCTGAAGAAATACACTTGAGAAAACAAGGTTAGATAACACAAGATAATTTCTTCAAGAAAAGACACAAGATCAACAAGAAACCAAGATTGGGATGACATGTAGAAGATAGTATCACTAGGTGAATACTTTCTTTGAAGCAGACATGTCCCAAAGAGAAATAGTTGTCTCTCCTTAAAGAACTTCCTCTCCCCCTGAATCTAACATTGGATATTGGGAGTAGGTAAGGTGAGAAAACTAGAACAGCCAAAGAACAAACTAATCATGTTTCTCCCCTCTTAGAAACATGTAACATTCTCTCCTCTTGTAAGGTGCATCTCTTTATAGTGATAAGCTTTGATGTATTCCTCTCTCCCCCTTTGACATCAATTTCCAAGAAGGGACTTCAAGGTTATTGAATAAGTGGGTTTGGTCCTTGAGAAACACATCTAGATGCAAGTAGAGGATAAGAATCATTGAGTGGAGCTGGAGTAGAAAATCTCAGGAGAAATTTGACAGAAAATTCCTTAGGGCAGCCAAAATCGGTGACACCGAGTTGAGTCAATTCGGTGGGACCGAGTTTGATGCAATGGAACTTTTGTTAACTCAGCTCACTAGGCAATGGAATTCTCACAAGGATTTGCAATGAATTAACTGCGAAAATAGCGAAAAGAAAATAAACACAGAAAAGAAGCAAAGCAACATCTAGATGAAGTTTTTTTTTGAAAAATAAACACTCTAGCAAGAAGAGAACAAACAAAAGAGACAGAAGAGAACTTCATCTAGATGGGTCGGCGACTAGGTGACCTATGTTAGAGTATATTGACTTAGGATTCAAGTGAGAACACTTGATCATAGGTCATACTCATCGTTTAAGCTCAAAATGGGGTTCCCATTTTTCTTTTAAGCATTTCAATGTATTCACATCTTGTTGAGTTGCTTTAGCTCATGTCTTTGAGTAAAGCTTCTCTAAGATGCGAGCACTTACATTGGGATTTTGTGGTGATGTCCATCATGTAGTTGAACTTGATGTAGATGCTCATGAGTTGAAGTTGGGAGCGATCCTATCTTTTGTAGTTCATCTTCCTACATGGGTTAGCTTTGCAAGTAACAACTTGTATATCCAAAATGACAAGAATGAAGCATAACTCAAAAGTTTGTCAAAGGATATGTTTAGGTTGTCTTGTTCCTTGTTCCACCATCAATTGTCGATACTTGGGTTATACAAGATTGCTTATGATAAGAGTGAGACACAATCTTGTGGCATGAATCTTGTCCAAGTACCTACAAAAGGTTAGATACGATACAAGGGAGAAAATATCCAAGATATAAGATGATCATGAAAGGTATCATGGACTAGTCAAGAATGCTCATGCCCTTGTATGCATCCACATGAACCTCTAGTTCACGTTTGAAGCATCAATGATGTTCAACTCACTTCTCAAGTGACAAAACACTTTCTCATCAAGGGGTTTGGTAAAGATGCCAGCCAATTGTTTGTCGGTACGAACATGTTTAAGGTCAATATCACCTTTCTCAACATGATCTCGAATAAAATGGTGACCAACCTCAATATGCTTAGTTCGAGAATGTTGCACGGGATTGTGTGCGATCTTAATAGTACTCTCATTATCACATAGTAATGGTACATGTCTCACATGCACACCATAGTCTTTAAGAGTTTGTGTCATCCATAGTAATTGAGCACAACATGATCCCGCGGCAATGTATTCCGCTTCGGTAGTAGATAGAGATACGGAATTTTGATTCTTGGAGGACCAAGACACAAGAAATCTACCAAGAAATTGACATGTACCCGAAGTTGATTTTCTGACAACCTTGTCTCCGGCATAGTCCGAATCGGAGTAGCCAACAAGATTGAAAGAAGATCCTTTGGGGTACCATATGCCAAAGTTTGGTGTATGTATCAAGTATCTCACAATTCTTTTCACCGCCTTAAGATGACACTCTTTTGGTGCCGCTTGGTATCGTCCACACATGCACACACACTTAGCATAATGTCGGGACGGGAGGCACATAGATATAGTAATGAACCAATCATAGATCGATAAACCTTTTGATCAACAGGTTTGCCATCCTTGGCCAAGTCAAGATGTCCACTCGTGGGCATAGGAGTTTTCATACCTTTACTCTCTTGCATGTTGAACTTCTTGAATAAGTCCTGGGTATACTTTGTTTGAGAGACAAAGGTACCTTCCCTAGTTTGCTTGATTTGCAAACCAAGAAAGAATTTGAGTTCACACATCATAGACATCTCAAACTTTTCGGACATCAACCTTCCAAACTTTTCACTAAAAGAGGGGTTAGTAGATCCAAATATAATATCATCAACATAAATTTGGCATACAAATAATTCTCCATTAACCCTCTTAGTGAACAAGGTTGAATCAATCTTCCCAATTTCAAAACCTTTTTCAAGAAGAAACTTTGTCAAGCATTTGTACCAAGCTCTAGGGGCTTGTTTAAGACCATAAAGAGCTTTACGAAGTTTGTACACATGATTAGGTTTCTTGGGATTCTCAAAGCCGGGAGGTTGTTTAACATACACTTCCTCCTCAATTTCACCATTTAAGAAGGCACTTTTAATATCCATTTGGTAAAGAGTGATATCATGGTGATTGGCATAAGCAAGTAAAATTCGAATGGATTCAAGTCTTGCAATGGGGGCATAGGTCTCACCATAGTCCATACCTTCGACTTGTGTGTAACCTTGTGCTACAAGACGAGCCTTGTTGCGTACAACTTGTCCATCTTCATCTTGCTTATTCCGAAACACCCATTTGGTTCCAATGATGTTTTGCTCTTCCTTAGGCTTCTCGACCAATGTCCGAACTTGGTTCCTCTCAAAGTTGTGTAGCTCTTCATGCATTGCATTCACCCAATCGGGATCCTTGAGAGCATCTTCTACCTTCAAGGGTTCAACACTAGAGATAAATGAGTAATGCTCACAAAAGTTAGCTAAGCGAGATTTAGAGCGAGTGATTCTCCCGGATTGGATATCTCCAAGTATTTGTTCGACGGGATGATCCTTGTCGATTCTTGCTCTAACTCGAGGTAGCTTTTTCTTGGGTTGTGGTGAGGCTTCCTCATCATCATCATCTTCTTCGTTGATGTTGTCGTTGTTCGCTTGTGGAGGTGGAGAAGGAGGTTGAGGTGGATCATCTTGTTGCAGTTCCTCATTCCCATCGTCTTGACATGCTCCACTTGTGGATGCCTCCATATCAACTTGTCGTTCACCTTGATGTGAAGTTGGGGATTCCACTTGAATAGACGAGGTACTCTCCTTTACTTCCACGGGGCGAATCTTGCCAATCGGCAAGTCTTTGATTGCTTTCGATGGTTCTTGATCTCCTATATCATGTGGCAATTGCTCGACTTGCGAGCCGTTAGTCTCATCAAACTTCACATCTACCGTCTCTTCAACTTTTCGACTGAAGTTGTTGTAGACACGGTAATTGTGAGAGTTCGATCCATAACCAAGTAGGAAACCTTCATGAGATTTAGGAGCAAATTTTTAACGACGATGCTTATCAAGAATGTACCATTTTAAGCCAAATACTCGAAAGTATCCAACTCGTGGTTTGTTACCAGTGAGCAGTTCATACGCCGTTTTACCAAGAAGCTTGTGAAGGTAAAGTCGATTTGTTGCATGACAAGCTGTTTCAACCGCTTCCGCCCAAAAATGTCTTGGCGTCTTGTATTCATCAAGCATTGTTCTTGCCATCTCAATAAGTGTCCGGTTCTTCCTCTCAACAACTTCATTTTGTTGAGGTGTGTACGTAGCCGAGAACTCATGTGAAATACCCTCCTCATCAAGAAAGGTGTCCACATTGGTGTTCTTGAACTCCGTTCCGTTGTCACTCCAAACCTTCTTGATCTTTACTTCAAATTGATTTTGAGCCTTTCTTGCGAAGTTCTTGAAGATCTTTTGTACCTTCGATTTGTCATCAAGAAAGAACACCCACGTAAATCGGGAAAAATCATCAACAATGACCAAACCGAAAGAGTTACCACCAAGACTCTTATAGGAGTTGGGACCAAAAAGATCCATATGAAGTAGCTTGAGTGGTCTACTCGTGGTCATAATGATCTTCACGGAATGGCTTCCTCCAACTTGTTTTCCTGCTTGGCAAGCACTACAAAGTTGATCTTTGTCAAAGATAACATCTTTCACTCCAAGAATGTGATCTCCTTTAACAAGTTTATCAAGGTTATGCATACCAACATGTCCAAGTCTTCTATGCCATAACCAACCTTTATAAGATTTAGCAATTAAACAAGTACGAGGTTGAGCTCTCTTAGTGAAATCAACAATGTATAAATCACCTCTACGAATGCCGGTAAAGACCATATTATGATTATCTTGGCAAAACACTTGGCAATCTACTTTGGTAAATAGAACATTAAAACCAAAATCGGCTAGTCTAGATACGGAAAGAAGATTGTAACCAAGAGATTCAACAAGCATAACATTTTGTATGGAGCTATCATTGGATATGGCCACCTTACCAAGGCCAAGTACCTTACCCTTGGAGTTGTCTCCAAAAGTCACATACTTGCGTGGACCATCATTTTTAGCAAGCTCACGAAACATGTCTCTATCTCCGGTCATGTGATCGGTACAACCGCTGTCAAGAATCCACTCTTTTCCTCCGGCCATATAATCTCAAAGATTTGCCATAAGACTAAGATTCCTCATGGTCTTCTCAAATTCAATATCAAAGTCTTTGTCTTCATCATAATAGCCATGCTCAACATCATCATCATCATGCATGTGATCCTCACAAAGGGCAACAGATTCATTAGTTTCATGATCATGACAATGTTCAAGTTTATGGATTCTAATAGTTTCCATGATAATATTGCTAATAGTTCTAACATCTCCTTTGGCACGCATGAGATCATGAAGGTCAAACAAGCAATCATCAAACTTAGGATCACTAGGACTCATCTTGTGAAAGGCAACAGCCTTATGAAGAATCTTATCGAAACTTTTTAAGGAGTAATCAGGATATCGCTTTTCTAAACATGCCATAGAGTATAAGCACATGCAAAGTTTCGCATACAGCCAAGCACAACCTTAGGTAATCCTCTAATGATAAGATTGACAGTTCTAAGATTACGAAGCATGTCAATTTCCTCTTCATGGGTAGGATGCAAGGGATCAATAGGGGGCACATAAGGATTATGAATATACTTGCTCAAGTTAAATTCATCAAAGATATCAAGCATTTCATCCTTCCAAAAGTTGTAATACTCCCCATCGAGAATAGGCACTCTACGTCTAAGACTCCCCAACGTAGACACATCCATCTCCCTCCAATGGTGATGAAACCAAGGCAATGGAGACCAAGGCTCTGATACCAATTGTGGGAACGAGGAGATAGGTCTAGAGGGGGGGGGGGGTGAATAGACTCCTAACCGGCCAAAGGTGCAGTTTTTAATTTCTCTTGGAATTTAGGCAGATTTTGGCACAAATTAAGATCACTCCAATACTTTCTACACATGCATATCTAGAGATTGAGCAGCGGAAATAGTAAAGCATGCAAGAGTGCGGAAAGTAAATGGGTAGAGTATGGAAGATCAAACGCAATGAAGACACGGTGGTTTTTCGCGTGGTTCCGATAGGTGGTGCTATCGTACGTCCACGTTGATGGAGACTTCAACCCACGAAGGGTAACGGCTGCGCAACTCCACGGAGGGCTCACCCCACGAAGGGTCCACGAAGAAGCAACCTTGTCTATTCCACCATGGCTTACGTCCACGAAGGACTAGCCTCACTCGGGGTAGATCTTCACGAAGTAGGCGATCTCCTTGCCCTTACAACTCCTTGGTTCAACTCCACATCATGTTGGAGGCTCCCAAGTGACACCTAACCAATCTAGGAGACACCACTCTCGAAAAGGTAATAGACGGTGTGTTGTTGATGAACTCCTTGCTCTTGTGCTTCAAATGATAGTCTTCCCAGCACTCAAACAACTCCTCACAGATTTGGATATGGTGGACAAAGGATTTGAGTGGAAAGGAACTTGGGAAAGGCTAGAGATCAAGGTTCAAATGGTAGGAATGGAATGGCTTGATCTCAACACATGAGTAGGTGGTTCTCTCTCAGAAAATGTATGGTGGAAGTGTAGGCACGTTCTGATGGCTCTCCTTAATGAGAAGGATGTGGTGGAGGGGTATATATAGCCTCCACACAAAATCCAACCGTTACACACTTTTTACCCAAATCGGTGGCACCGAAACGATAATCTCGGTAGCACCGAACTGTGTAAAAGATATGAACTTTAGGAATCTCGGTGGGACCGATACGAACAACTCGGATGGACCGAAGTGCAATGGCTAGGGCAAATCTCATCTCGGTGGCACCGATTGCATCAACTCGGTAGGACCGAAGTGAAGCAATAAGGCAACAGAGAGTTGGCAAGCCATCTCGGTGAGACCGATTGTGGTGCCCCGCCTGAATACCACTGTAGCCAGACGGTCGCCGCACACGCCAGCCCAAGAGATCACTCTGGCGTTCGCATTTACAACAAGTATCATGAACACAAGCTTTTCTATTAATGGATATATCAGTCTTACATGATATATTACAAGGGTGACGGCAGCGGAAAATTTCTATCTAAGGCAGCATGGTCCTGGTGCGGCTCCAATCCACAGGGATCTGACTGGGTTACTCTTCTAGCCCACGAACACTCCGGCTCCTTAGGTGAACCTGGCCACATTGAAGGCCGCTAAGTACTTTTGAATGTACTCGCAAGCAAACCATACCAACATATACACCAAGCAAAGCGTACCATGGCATTCAAGCATGCAATTGTTATCTTAATAGTATTAACTATCATGTTATGACATGATTATCTAGCATGATTAATCATGTAGCAGCATTAATCATGATGTCATAGCAGGATTATCTATCATAATAACTATTGGAGTAGATACAGTAAGGTAAAGCATATCAAGTAAATAATTCATATTCCGAGTATTGTCACGATCCAAGTCCAATCCAAACCTTGCAGTCATCCAACCGCTAATCTCATAGCCATCACATGGCTAGCAATCATACCTCTGACGTCATCTGATGTCCATGCATCTGTACTGCAAGTCTGATAAACCTTACCATTCTCTGGTTCAGTCTTAACAATAACATTATATAGTTTGTTCCTCCAGACTCGACACAGACCAAATAGTGGCCTAATACGAACTGTCCATGACCGAGGACGCAGCTATTCGAATAGATTTACACTCTGCAGAGGTTGCGCACTTTACCCACACCATGGAGCGCCTGGCCTCGTACTTTAGTACATGTTCCCATTCGGGTGGACCAGTGCTGCTCCAACAAAACTTGTCTATTGCCCGGCACTCTTACGGTCCCACCGACAATCATACGCTCCTAGGGTCATGTCCTGGGTGGCCCCTGTGTCACCCCGTGACACCTGCCACCGTCGTGGCCAAACAAAACTGTCCCAAACGGGGACCGCGCGCAAACAAACAACTGGGCTCACAAGGTTATCGCCGCCTACTGGGCTAGGGTAGCGCGCACGCATAACCTTCCCTAGTTTGGTGGTACCGACAAGAGGCAAGACAATAGACTAAGTCAGGGCCGTCCCATACCGGCAAATGTGGTTGCACTTGATGGGCTCGATTCGGTGACACTATGACTCGATCCAGTCGACGCAGGAGGTTGTTGTCATTAAGTCACATTCTTTACTTCAATACAATAGTAAAGCGTGATGCAAATATAACAACCTATCTTCATACAATATCATAACGAGTCACTAGTGCTATAATATGATGAATACTAGCAAGTAATAGCAAGTTCAAGCTAGCAGGAGTTTAACTATTTCTAACACAGGCATAATCATAATTAAACACGCAAGAATAACACAGAGCAATGCTTTAGGGCACATATCAGATGGTCGGCTTGCCTAGGGGTGAAGGAATGCACCGGAGAGAAGTGCGGTCACCTCGCGGAAGAATTCGCCAGAAAAGATTCCCTCTCGGAGGGGCTGGATAAAGGGCAGGGGAAAAATGGGTATTTTCAGAAAGTGTCAACCTTGTGAAAAGGGTACCATCGAAACGGGCTCGATGAACTGAAGAAGTGGGCTTTGGAATCACCTCGATCGGAGTTACGAGCGAAAACTTGTGGCCGTTCGTTCGTTAAACGGTGACATGAACAAATAGTGTCCACTTCAGCCGCTAACCGGTGAACGTCCACTAAGTAAGGGTGTCGGCGCCGGCGGCTGAAATAGAAAGCGCACTTAGGTGAATACGTCTTCGGAGTACAGGAAACGTATTTTAGACCGAAGCCATATCGAAGTACGCCTTCCGAAGCAGAAAACGTATTTTAAGCAAATACATTTCCACTTATGCGCTGGGCCCAGCCGGCTGGGTCACTTACCAGTGGGGCCCGCCTGCAGCTCGAGTAGGGCGTCTTCAACCTCGCGCCCGTGCGCCTTGCCGAGGAGAGGCGCGCCACCGACGGCGATTGCCGGGGCTACGGGGCACATCAGACGACACTCCGGCTATGGATGAGCTCCTCGCGGAGAGGCGCATCCAGTGGTGCTAGAGTTGGACACCGGGGAGCTCGGACCCGAGCAGCGCTTCGGCTTCGGCGGGAGGCGGCTTCGGGTGGAGGTGGGCACGGCATCCCAGTGCGCCAGAGGATGGATCGAAGAGCGGAGGAGGGTCCCCGGACCTCGTGGACTTCACTGGTGGTGGAATGAGGGGGAGGTGAGCTCGGGCTTGCCCGAATTTAAGTGGAGTCCGGCGGCGGTGGCTCGGCCATAGGAGGGGCCAGAGAGCTCTTCGAGCTCGGTTTAGAGCTTGGGCGGAGCTAGGAGGGAGAGTGAGAGCTGGTGGTGAGGTCGAATGGCTCGGGGGTGGCCTATTTATAGGCAAGTGAGCTTGCCGGATAAGTTCGGCCGCCGTGGCCTTCTTATCTATGCACTGGAGCTCGGGTAGGACGTGGCTGGCCGGTTCCCGGCGTCGGGGAGCGGCCGAACTGACGAGGGGCATAGGGAGGGGACGGCTCAGGGAGGAAGAGGACAGCAGGGAGGAAGACGACGGCGGATCACGGGGCGAACAGAACCTTGGCGGCGATCGCTATGGCGTGGAGAAGAAGAAAGAGGAGGGGAGAAGCTGCGGGAGAGGGGCGCGTGGACATCGCGAACCCACTAGAGATGGCCGGACAAGCCGGGGACGGCCGGAGCTGGCTGGCCGACGAGAACAGTGCCGCAGAGCACCATTTTGGCCTGCTGTCCACGCGGTCACCACGTGCACTACAAGCTCTGGCACTCTCCTGCCTGTCCAACCTTGTCAAACAGCTCCCTCACTGCTCAAATAGATGAGGTTGGTCACTGGATGGACCAGGATGGCTCTAGAGTGATCGAAAGGATCCAGAACAGTTTCTGGATAGAAACTTGGGGAGGAAGTTGTGGTGAAACAGAGATGCCAATGAGCTGGCTAAGTTGTCACAGGGAAATGTGGTAGAAAGGAGCAGAGTCTGGAAAAATTTGAAGCAATTTGGACCTCATTTGCATATACTTCCTTTGCAATGCCAAATTTGGTCCAGAAACTTGACTTTGAAGCTGCACTCATTTGGCTTGATGAAATGACCTGAATTTTGGTGTACGGTGATGATTTGGAGATATGAATGTACTGGAAAAATTTCAGCTCAATTCGAAAAGCCAAAGTGGTACTTCCTTCACAGAGCTTGAATCTGGACAGAAACTAGATGGAATTTTTGAGAGAAATTGGCTAGATGAAATTATGTGAATTTTTGCATGCTCACATCATATGAGGAATATGCGGTCCTGGATTAATTTGAGGATTTTTCAAGCAATATAAAATATAGTTGCTTCACAACCTCAAAATAGGTCCTGGAACAAGAACTGGATGATGCTCTCAAAATTTGAACTATGGAGCTTCGGTTCTTGATGGAAGTGGTGAAGATATGGATAGGAGAAGCTCCACAAATTATTTGGGATTTTTCTTGGCTACCAAAATAGTAGCTCCTTTGGAAAGTGCCCAAATTGCAATATTGGCTTTAAATAGGAAAAGGCAATTTCCCTTATTTAATTATATCCAATATTTTTATGGGAGCTCAATATGATCACAAAGAATATCTCCACAAGTTTTCATGAACTTTGGAGATGGATAGATATTTTCCTAGATTTAATTCCTTTAACTGGCAGAAAAAGGAATTAATATTTAATGAAAAATATTGCAAATGACTTGGCAATATTTTTGCATATCCAAGGTTTATAAATATAGGGGAGACTCTGGGAAAAAATTTGGGAAGCAACAAATCAAAGGAAATTGGAGTTCCTTTGTAACGGAAGGAATTAGGGTTTCCCTTCCGATAGATCGGAGATTAGGGTTTCGGTGGCAAAATCATGAGAATATATTTTGGGTGGCAAGGTTGAAATGAAGAGAATCTCTGGTTGGATAGGAAAGGCAAGGCTAAATGACCATCTTCATATACCCAAAGGCAGGAGAAAACCCGGGAACACCGAAAAAAGACGGGAGCCAAATCCCGCTAAAGAAAAAAACAAGGAACGAAAACCAGGGTGTCACAAACCTACCCCCCTTAATAAAATCTCGTCCTCGAGATTTCCGGGCTTACCTCCCGGTAAAGGGGATTTACCTGTGTGCGACTTGGATCCATCAGCTATCTTGTCTTCATTTGTTTACTGACCTTTTAACTGCCTCTTTTGATAGCTCAGGTGCTGGCTTTTTCAGACGGCTGCATTGAATCCTTCTCTTTCCTGTCAGGCAAACCCTTTGTGCTGGTAGTTTGTTGGCTGGGGTTGGTGCGTAGCTCCGAGTATCGACAAATAGTCTGGTTTCCATGTCCTGGGACTAGCTGCTTCGGGTTTTATTGCGATACCTCTTACACCGACTGCCAAGGGCGAGACATTCTTTCTGGGTACCGGACTCACGTGCTCATATGGCCTGGAGTGGCTAAGAGTGGCTCTCCTTTTTGCCTTGTCAGCATGCTCAATCTGGCTATGGGTTCTATACGGATGCTTTCTTTCTGTCTCTTGCATTCTGACTTCGTCCTCAGGCGATTCCCAACTGAA
The DNA here is from genome assembly GCA_039707655.1 of Elymus sibiricus. Classification (NCBI taxonomy): domain Eukaryota; kingdom Viridiplantae; phylum Streptophyta; class Magnoliopsida; order Poales; family Poaceae; genus Elymus; species Elymus sibiricus. The sequence continues at coordinate 199,505,723 of CM077674.1, read as the reverse complement.
ATGTCGGGCATGATCACAAAGTAATCATAGATGGTAATCTTTGAGGTGGCTCTGCCATATATAGCCTCTGTGGTCCTTGTTATGACCACTGAGCTGACATAGTATGGCTATCATCCGGTGTATCTTTCGGAGGATAACCTCTGATCTTGGTTGATGGCCCATATTCACGATGACATGCTACTGCATTGTTGTGGCCGTATATGCAAGAGTCTGAAAGGATTGACAATATCCCCTTGTCTGTGGAGCTTTACTTTATTGACCGTCGCGAAGATTATTTACTCAAGACTTCCTTGTTCTTTGGGTTCCTTTTTGGGGAACTTGTCATGACCTACCATCATGGCTCCTTGGTCATATCCCAGCTTGTTGGGCTTGTATTCACAATTTACTCTTGCATATCTCGTAGGGGTACTGTGTTCATATCCTTCTTTGAAGTATGGGGCCGACGTTTCTCTTGAGCACAGTCATTCCCTTGTACGAGTGGCTCGCATGAACTGATCCCCTGGACTGCATGCTCACAACATATGCAGAGGTAGGATAAATGTTTTTATAACCACCGAGTTCTGCAGCGGGTGTGTGTCCAGACTAGTTCGTGCTTCTGACAAGATTGTTGTGGGCACGTTGGCGTGCTGAAGAAGGTCGAATTCCTTATGCTCGAAGCTTTTGCCAGGGTAGTGTGCCGAAGAAGGCTGGGTATCGTACCCCAAAAGCTTTCCTTCATGTGGCTTACCGCGGAAGGTCAGGTGCCTTATGCTGAAAGCTTTGCGCGGTAGCAGGCTGAGGAAGATAGGAGTGCCGTACCCCAGTGGATTTTCTCGCCAAGTGGTGTAGCGAGGAAGGTTGGGAGTCTTGCGTCGCAAGCTCCTCCCGATCACTTACGGAGGAAGGCTAGGTTTCTCGTATCAAAAGCCTTGCACTGTGATATGCAGTCGGACCTGTGGCTGATTCTGGCTTCCTTCTGGAGTATCCGGAATTTACCCATAGCAGAGCCAAAACTTGATATAGGCCATACCTTGTCTGAAGATATTCCGTTGGCCATGCACACCGCTTGTCCTTCTGCTGATCTGATCATTGTTGCTGTAGAGGTTACACCATTGATGCAGACTTCATGTTGGTAATTAATTCGGAATACCCTTTGCATTCAAACCAAGTGTTGCCGGTAGTGAGCAGTTGACGGATAAATCCCATTCGGTTTAGCTGAGCTTCCAGGTGTTTGGAATCCACATTGTTTCTGGGCAGCCGTGAACTTATCCATATACCTCGCCAACCTTGTTCACAGTGCCCGGAAAATTTGTATATACGTCGGTGAATTTCAAAATATGTGATGAAGCTTGTGTCAACATACCAGAGTTTTGTTGTTGCTCCCGGCACATTTATATTCTTGAAATATGTCTTCGGTGGGTAATAAATGATTCTTGTGTCCATTGAGAAAAGACTCAAGGTTCTACCCCCTTGACTGAAATAATCCTGGTGTCGAGGACAGAATAATTTGCTCCTTAGGTGTAATCCATTCTGTGGCAAACTCCCTTGGCTATAGTCTGGCTTTGTCGGTTGCACTCCGATTCTGCTTCTGACCCATTCTTCATTCCTGACCGATCTGGTGATAATGCTTCGAATATCGGGTAGTTGGCTTGACTTGACTCTTACTGAATTTGGATTATTGGGTATTATCCAAGTTGTATGCTAGTCTCCTTAGTGGTACTTGCGGATGGATCCAGTCGGAGCAAAAGAACGGAGCCGACAAAAGAAGCAAAACCGCGAAAAACCAAAAAGCAAATAAAGCTCAAATTTTGCGGACCTTACACATGTGGCCGAAGATTCACTAGTATAACTAATATAGCGCACTCGATGTACCTCTAAGGACTTAGAAGCAAAACCACGCAATGCCCCTGGTAGCAATTGGGGTCAAGCTCCTACTACTTCCTTAGGGAACATCAAACTCAACGCACGACCATAGCGAAAGTGGCTTAGTCAACGATCCAAGGGTTATCGGGGAAAGATGGAATTTATAAGCGTTTCCCGAAGGAAACTAGATTTAAGAAGAGAAGTGCCATGGTTAGGAAGCAAGGTGGGGATATCTGGTTGACCTAGGGGTTCAGGGCTCACGGGTCATTGCCTGGTGCGGACATTTCCCACCGGAGGCAAAGGCCATGAGAGTTGGGGTCTGATGGGGCCATTAACCTATGGGGGTTGCCTTATGATCAATAGTAGCCGTGCCTGTCTGGCAAAGATGGCTGAAATCCATCTGGGCTTTCTACTAATCAAAAAGGCAATGAAGTCTGGCTAGGGTAACCTATGGTCAGCCTGGCTCTGATACCATCCGTTGTGGCTCCCCGCCTGAATACCACAGTAGCCAGACGGTCGCCGCACACGCCAGCCCAGGAGATCACTCTAGCGTGCGCGTTTACAACAAGTATCATGAACACAAGCTTTTCTATTAATGGATATATTAGTCTTACATGATATATTACAAGGGTGACGGCAGCGGAAAAATTCTATCTAAGGCAGCACGGTCCTGGTGCGGCTCCAATCCACAGGGATCTGATTGGGTTACTCTTCTAGCCCACGAACACTCCGGCTCCTCGCTAGCGAACGTCGGATCCTTTGGTGAACCTGGCCACATTGAAGGCCGCTGAGTACTTTTGAATGTACTCGCAAGCAAACCATACCAACATATACACCAAGCAAAGCATACCATGGCATTCAAGCATGCAATTGTTACCTTAACAGTATTAACTATCATGTTATGACAGGATTATCTAGCATGATTAATCATGTAGCAGCATTAATCACGATGTCATAGCAGGATTATCTATCATAATAACTATTGGAGTAGATACAGTAAGGTAAAGCATATCAAGTAAATAATTCATACTCCGAGTATTCTCACGATCCAAGTCCAATCCAAACCTTGCGGTCATCCAACCGCTCATCTCATAGCCATCACATGGCTAGCAATCATACCTCTCACATCATCTGATGTCCATGCATCTGTACTGCAAGTCTGATAAACCTTACCATTCTCTGGTTTAGTCTTAACAATAACATTATATAGTTTGTTCCTCCAGACTCGACACAGACCAAATAGTGGCCTAATACGAACTGTCCATGACCGAGGACGCAGCTATTCGAATAGATTTACACTCTGCAGAGGTTGTGCACTTTACCCACACCATGGAGCGCCTGGCCTCGTACTTTAGTACATGTTCCCATTCGGGTGGACCAGTGCTGCTCCAAGAAAACTTGTCTATTGCCCGGCACTCTTACGGTCCCACCGACAATCATACCCTCCCAGGGTCATGTCCTGGGTGGCCCCTGTGTCACCCCGTGACACCTGCCACCATCGTGGCCAAACAAAACTGTCCCAAACGGCGACCGTGCGCAAACAAACAACTGGGCTCACAAGGTTATCGCCGCCTACCAGGCCAGGGAAGCGCGCACGCATAACCTTCCCTAGTTTGGTGGTACCGAAAAGAGGCAAGACAATAGACTAAGTCAGGGCCGTCCCATACCGGCAAATGTGGTTGCACTTGATGGGCTTGATTCGGTGACACTATGACTCGATCCAGTCGACGGAGGAGGTTGTTGTCATTAAGTCACATTCTTTACTTCAATACAACAGTAAAGCGTGATGCAAATATAACAACCTATCTTCATACAATATCATAACGAGTCACTAGTGCTATAATATGATGAATACTAGCAAGTAATAGCAAGTTCAAGCTAGCAGGAGTTTAACTATTTCTAACATATGCATAATCATAATTAAACACGCAAGAATAACACAGAGCAATGCTTTAGGGCATATATCAGATGGTCGGCTTGCCTGGGGGTGAAGGAATGCACCGGAGAGAAGTGCGGTCACCTCGCGGAAGAATTCGCCGGAAAAGATTCCCTCTCGGATGGGCTGGATAAAGGGCAGGGGCAAAATGAGTATTATCAGAAAATGTCAACCTTGTGAAAAGGGTACCATCGGAACGTGCTCGATGAACTGAAGAAGTGGGCTTTGGAATCACCTCGATCGGAGTTACGAGCGAAAAGTTGTGGCCGTTCGTTCGTTAAACGGTGACATGAACAAATAGTGTCCACTTCAGCCGCTAACCGGTGAACGTCCACTAAGTAAGGGTTTCGGCGCCGGCTGCTGAAAATAGAAAGCGCACTTCGGCGAATACGTCTTTGGAGTACAGCAAATACGTTTCCACTTATGCGCTGGGCCCAGCCGGCTGGGTCACTTACCAGCGGGGCCCGCCTACAGCTCGAGTAGGGTGTCTTCAACCTCGCGCCCGTGCGCCTGGCCGAGGAGAGGTGCGCCACCGACGGCGATTGCCGGGGCTACAGGGCACCTCCGACGACACTCCGGCTATGGATGAGCTCCTCGCGGAGAGGCGCATCCAGTGGTGCTAGAGTTGGACGCCAGGGAGCTCGGACCCGAGCAGCGCTTCGGCTGCGGCAGGAGGCAGCTTCGGGTGGAGGTGGGCACGGCACCCCAGTGTGCCAGAGGATGGGCCGAAGAGCGGAGAAGGGTCACCGGACCTCGTGGACTTCACTGGTGGTGGAATGAGGGGGAGGTGAGCTCGGGCTTGCCCGAATTTAAGTGGAGTCCAGCGGCGGTGGCTCGGCCATAGGAGGGGCCAGAGAGCTCTTCGAGCTCGGTTTAGAGCTTGGGCGGAGCTAGGAGGGAGAGGGAGAGCTGGTGGTGAGGTCGAATGGCTCGGGGGTGGCCTATTTATAGGCGAGTGAGCTCGCCGGATAAGTTCGGCCGCCGTGGCCTTCTTATCCGTGCACTAGAGCTCGGGTAGGACGTGGCTGGCCGGTTCCCGGCGTCGGGGAGCGGCCTACCTAACGAGGGGCAGAGGGAGGGGACGGCTCAGGGAGGAAGACGACGGCGGATCACGGGGTGGACAAAACCTTGGCGGTGATCGCCGTGGCGTGGAGAAGAAGAAAGAGGAGGGGAGAAGCTGCGGGAGAGGGGCGCGTGGACGTCGCGAACCCACTAGACATGGCCGGACAAGCCGGGGACGGCCGGAGCTGGCTGGCCGACGAGAACAGTGCCGCAGAGCACCATTTTGGCCTGTTGTCCACGCGGTCACCACGTGCACTACAAGCTCTGGCACTCTCCTGCCTGTCCAACCTTGTCAAACAGCTCCCTCACTGCTCAAATAGATGAGGTTGGTCACTGGATGGACCAGGATGGCTCTAGAGTGATCAAAAGGATCCAGAACAGTTTCTGGATAGAAACTTGGGGAGGAAGTTGTGGTCAAACAGAGATGCCAATGAGCTGGCCAAGTTGTCACAGGGAAATGTGGTAGAAAGGAGCAGAGTCTGGAAACATTTGAAGCAATTTGGACCTCATTTGCATATACTTCCTTTGCAATGCAAATTTGGTCCAGAAACTTGACTTTGACGCTGCACTCATTTGGCTTGATGAAATGAGCTGAATTTTGGTGTAGGGTGATGATTTGGAGATATGAAGGTACTGGAAAAATTTCAGCTCAATTGGAAATGCCAAAGTGGTACTTCCTTCACAGAGCTTGAATCTGGACAGAAACTAGATGGAATTTTTGAAAAAAATTGGCTAGATGAAATGATGTAAATTTCTGCATGCTCACATCATATGAGGAATATGAGGTCCTGGATTAATTCGAGGAGTTTTGAAGCAATATAAAATATAGTTGCTTTGCTACCTCAAAATATGTCCAGAAACAAGAACTGGATGATGCTCTCAAAATTTGAACTATGGAGCTTGGGTTCTTGATGGAAGTGGTGAAGATATGGATAGGAGAAGCTCCACAAATTATTTGGGATTTTTCCTGGCTACCAAAATAGTAGCTCCTTTGGAAAGTGCCCAAATTGCAATATTGGCTTTAAATAGGAAAAGGCAATTTCCCTTATTTAATTATAGCCAATATTTTTATGGGATCTCAATATGATCACAAAGAATATCTCCACAAGTTTTCATGAACTTTGGAGATGGATAGATATTTTCCTGGATTTAATTCCTTTAACTGGCAGAAAAAGGAATTAATATTTAATGAAAAATATTGCAAATGACTTGGCAATATTTTTGCATATCCAAGGTTTATAAATATAGGAGAGACTCTGGGAAAAAATTTGGGAAGCAACAAATCAAAGGAAATTGGAGTTCCTTTGTAACGGAAGGAATTAGGGTTTCCCTTCCGATAGATCGGAGAGTAGGGTTTCGGTGGCAAAATCATGAGAATATATTTTGGGTGGCAAGGTTGAAATGAAGAGAATCTCTGGTTGGATAGGAAAGCATTGGCTAAATGACCATCTTCATATACCCAAAGGCAGGAGAAAACCCGGGAACACCGAAAAAAGACGGGAGCCAAATCCCGCGAAAGAAAAAAACAAGGAACGAAAACCAGGGTGTCACACCGATTTGCAAAACTCGGTGAGACCGAAGTAAGTGCAAACGATTACAGAGAGTTGGCAAGGCCATCTCGGTGAGACCGAGATCCATTTCAGTGGATCCGATTTCTTAGGGTTTTGGCAGTGGCTAAGTCTTGGATGAACTCGGTGGGGCCGGATAGGAAATATCGGTGGGGCCGAGTTGGAATGTAGGTTTTGGACATATTTGGTTAGAGAGAGTGGTTGAGGGTTTAGGAGTACTGTCACTAAGCACTTGAGCAAAAAGACCATTAAGCAACACCTCATCCCCTTTTAATAGTATTGGCTTTCCTATGGACTCAATGTGATCTTGGATCACTAAACCAAAAATGTAGAGTCTTGATCTTTTACCAATCCTTGTCCTTAGCATTTTGAAGGGGTTCCACGTCCTCTTGTCCCTGCCATGCCACTGTTGAACTTGTCTGAAATTCACTAGATAAAAGCATTAGTCCAACAACATGTATGTTGGCATAAATTACCAAAACCACCAAGGGAGCAAATGTGCTTTCACAGTGAGAAAGGTGATGGCACAGTCAGCTATCAAGTTCCTCAAAGGAATGGTTGCCCGTTTTGGTGCACCCAACAGGATCATCACCGACAACGGCACCCAATTCATGAGCCGCACCTTCACAGCATATTGCCAGGAACTTGGAAATAAGATCTGTTATGCCTCCGTTGCTCATCCAAGGAGCAATGGGCAAGTAGAGAGGGCAAATGCAAAAGTGCTATGTGGTCTAAAGACTAGGACTTTCGACAAGCTACACCAGTGTGGAAGGCGCTGGGTGGAAGAATTACCGGCGGTTCTTTGGTCACTCAGAACGACACCAAATCGAGCCACTGGCCAGACACCCTTCTCCCTTGTGTATGGTGTAGAAGCGATACTCCCCACAGAACTCAAATACGGGTCACCTCGAGTCTTGGCCTTCGATGAGGAGGACCAAGATGAGCTGCGGCATGACGATGCCATGCTCCTTGAGGAAGATCATTTCCGGGCTGCTGTCCGTGCTGCACGGTACCAGCAAGCTTTGCGCCGCTACCATAGCCGCAAAGTGAACGCCAGGAACCTTGAGGAAGGCGACCTTGTTCTTCGTCGGATTCAATCCACGAAGGGTAAAAACAAGTTGACGCCAAAGTGGGAGGGCCCTTACCGGGTAGTACGAGTCTCTAGGCCCGGCGCAGTCCGCCTAGAGACCGAAGATGGCACTCCGGTGCTTAACTCATGGAATATTGAGCATCTTCGTAAGTTCTACCCGTAAGGCGCGGTTGCCGGGCTGCCCGGCAACCTATTTTGTACAAGTTTGCCATTAAGGCATGTAAACCTTTGTACAAAGCCGGGCGCAGATCCCGTGCACAATAAAACTAAGTGTTTCGCAACTATTTGTCCAAATGCATATTTATTTATGTGTTGCATGTAGTCTTGTGTTACAGTCTTTGCTTTGCATAAGGTAGTTAACGAACCGTCAAGGTTCCAGTCCCCTCTTTTCTCTTCTTTCTTTTTCCTAAAGGAAAGAAGGATTCCTCGCGTACAAGCTTCCCGGGGAGAGTGGCGGTCATGGATACCAAAGGACGCGTTCAAGATATCGCCCCATGGTGAGAAATACAGCAAGGAATGAGCTAAGTTGCCAAACTTTAAAATAAAGTCTTTGCTGTAATTGTGGCTCTCCTTGACCTATTCTGGCCTTTGTATGAGAAACCTACATGCTAAGGAACCTTGCCGTAATCGATTGCGCTCTTACTTTGCTTCCAGTCTGCTCAACAACCTAAGTAGCTGCATTGTGATCAGCAAGCGTGATCTTCCCGGCAGCGGCACCCCCGCCAAGCTGCTGAGGACTTGTTCCTCGGGTACTTGTGGTAAGGATGTGCACACCGACAAGTGTCCGGTAAGCGTAGGGTACTGGAAATCATGCAAAGACAGAATGGAATAAGGAGAACAACATGCATACGTCCATTCAAAGTACGAATTACAGCAACTGCTAAACATTTAGATACAAAAGTTATCTTCCATACCCCCACGGGGCTACATTGGTTTTGATATAGGAAGCTAAACGAAGGATCCTAGGCGGAGCACAGCTCATCTTCAAGGCTCGACTAGGGCAATACTATGCACCTAGTCAGAGTCATCGCCTTCGCTTTTGATACGCGAGGAGCTTTCGTCACTCTCGCTCTCGCTCTCGCTGCTGGAGTCGGTGCCGCTGCTGCTCTCACTTTCCGCGCAGCATTCGATGCGGCCGCCGGAGGCCCCGAAGAACTTCACGAAGAGTGTGGCAGCTCCGTCGTACCTAAACTGGAGAACCTGCCCCGGCCCTAGACCACGGGAGTGGGCGAATGACTTCCACCCCCGCATCAAGAATAGAGAGCCGGTGGTGGAGAACTCTGCCGCCACCCAGGAGGGGCCGTTGCAGCAGCCATCCGCCTATAGCCACAGGCCCGAGGGCCTGCTGCTCTCCATCACCCCCATGAAGGGATCCGGGAGCCGGAGCCAACTACGAAGCCGGTGGCGTAACCCCACGACAAACTCGTGCGCTGCCACCGCCGTGTGGGACTCCTGCACCGCTACCGCCGTGCGGGCTTCCACCTGAGGGGGGGGAGCAGCCGCTCTGCCACGTCCGCCTCGTCCACGGGAGCCACACCCTCCGCGGCCGCGGGAGGCGGCTCTGCTATGGGCACTAGGGCTGGCGCTCACGACGACCACCAAAGAACGCGTCCGGCCCCGAGAGGGGGTCCTCGAGGCAGAAGCAGATGCGCGGGCTCGACCTCCACCCGTCGCCATCGCAGCAGTAGGCCTCAAGGGAAGCAAGGACGAATGAAACATTGGAGTAGGAAAATGGCGAAGGCAGAAGATGGGTGGGGAAGATTGCCACTCCCTCGGTCCTCTCTTATAGCGCCCTAGGGGGATTGCTCTCCCTGCCGCCACGCCTCCCTTAATGGTGGAAATCGAGGAAGGAGATGCGAGAAGTCAGGCGAAATGAGCAGCACCCTCCACGTTTTTCCTTTTTATGGGGAAGGCGCGAGGGCTGGCTCTTTTTCGTCCTACGTGGCTACGCTTTTCAGACGCTCCACCTCATGCCGCCGTTCCGCTCCACCTCTCCCACGCCCGCATTTAATGTGCATCATGGGCGGGTACGGTAAAAGAGAAGATTAAGGCAGTTATCCTCTGCCACGCGCCGCCTGTGCACTGTTTGGGCCTAGTCCAACGACACCTCGCATGTGCGCGTGGTCTAGGCCCAGGGGCTCCTGTCGGTGTACTAAGACATGAATGCCCTCATACCCAGACTTGTGCACAGGCAGTTGTAGCCTCCCTTCCGGCAAGGGCTTGACAGAGGATAACTACAACCCAAGACTCAACACCAAGACCATGAAGAAGACCTCAAGGCAGGTCATCGAGAAGTACTATTCTAAGTACTGAAGATCGACACTGTTCTTGCCGGCAAGCTTCGTCCTAGCAAGGTGAGGACCGAGGCTATGGTTGCCGGCAAGCTCCCTTGCCGGCAAGCAAGGCTCGGCAAGCTCCGTGCCAGCAGGCCTGCTCTGTCTCGTTACCACTCCACCTCACCATCAACCGGATAGGCTCGTGGGCTAGGTGTCGAGCGAGTAGGCACTCAACATGGCCGGCCAAGGCACCTGTTAGCACGCCATGCCGAGATTAACTTTAATGACACTCGTCCCTGGGACGTGTCGAGATGACAGGAGGGCGCCAGGACCGGTGGTACAGATCTTTTGCCCAAGGCCTCGCCTCCCCAACATAGCACCTAAACGGTGCATTAAATGCGTTTGTCTTACCCCGTTGGAAGATAAACGTGATGACGGTGCAAGTCACTGTTCACACTCTGTAAACGATCGTATTAGCCATTGTGGTAACCCCTTGACCTATAAAAGGAGGCCCACGGCTATAGGTAGAACGGTCGACACCCTGTTCAATTACACGCTGTAGCTGCATTTTTCCGAGCACCTTGTCGGAAAGCTGCGCTCCCTATAACCAGAGTTCATATTCGATCAACCATAGAGCAGGAGTAGGATTTTACGCTCATAGCGTCCCGAACCTGGATAAATCCCTCATGTGTTCTTGCATTTACTAAAAACCTACTCTTTGTCCCATGCACATCCCCTGAGCCGAATTGCAAAGGGACTCGTTCGGTCCCATAGATAGTCGTTTTCCACGACAATGTGGAAGGAGACGAGACAAAAGGTTTGATGAGAGAGCTCAAAAAAACATGGACGAGAGGGGGAGCTTGTGTGTGTGCTTGTGGCCTTGTGGGTTAAGGGATTGATATTTTTGTGCGGGAGAGAGAGAGACCAAAGGAGTCAGTCAGCCGCTTTTACATCAGCCTACTTCCAAATGGCCCCGCATTCTGTAGTGCGGTCTGGTCGGCGTCTTCGTTCTTCCCGATAACCTCCTTGAAGATCGAGGTGGTGTGCATGCCGGGGTGCAGAGAAGCACAAGCGATAGTGGTCACTATATAACCTTGGACGGGGATGGATAGTGTGCGAGGGGGGGGGGAGTTTGTGTGTGTGAAATATTGAGAGAAATCAAACCTAGGGAGAGAATGTGTGTGCATAGTGTGCAGGCGAGAGAGGATAATGGTGCGAGATGGATACATCGTGTGCGTGAGTATTTAAGCAATATAGAGTGACCGTGTGCGGGATACGAAGAGAGGACTATGGGGAGTGTGTTTGTGAGGCAAAGAGACATAGCGAGAGATGAATGTGTGTGTGTGGTATAGGGTGTATGTGACGGAGAGGTACATGCTAAATAGGGTTTTTGGGAAGAGATTGTGTGTGCGAGAGAGAGAGAGATATAGGGGCCTTGAGGCGGGCAGGGGCTAGGTGAGGGTGTGAAAATGTGTGCGTTGATGCATGTGTTACATGCGAATGTGCGAGGGAGGGTCGAATCGAGAGAGATGGTTGTTGTGTGACAGATGCCTTTTCTCTCTCTCTATCTCACACACACACACACACAAACACAAATACAAGACCGTTCTCTCCTGCATACACCATATCTCGGCATCTCTCTATGTCTCACTCATACATGATCATTTCCACATTCACACCTCTCTATATCACACACACACCGTCTCCACATTGCCCTTCCGCCACAACACACATATAGACACATACACACGTTCTCTCTCCGTCACACCCACAGAATCTCTCTCAAAAAAACTATTAGGGTGCACCTAAAACGTCCAAATCCAAATAAGCATGAACTGAAGCTAAATTCAAATATATGGAAATATTATAGCGTGAAGAACTTTTCCAGCAAAAAAGTGTAGCATGATATTCGGGGATTGTTTTCACACAAACACAAAGGTTTGATGGATGTCCTTCGAGCGCGACACCATGACGCACCGTTCGATCGACCGCGCAGCCGTGGTGCACGCGCTTGTAGAGGATTCTGTATCGATGTTGTGCTAATTAATGTGGTACTGCTCCGGCCGACCATTTCTCGCCCATCACCACCGTGTCCCCGCCATCCCGGTGCCATGAAGTCACAGGCTTGCCTGTTCACGTCATCTGCAGTCCCTCCGAGCGATGCCACCGCGCTGCCAAGGACGCGAGCAGCTGGAGCCACGTCTATGCCCGCAGCGTATGAAGAGGAGGAGGATGAGCGCGTGCTCCAGCAGACCGGTGAGGAGGAGGAGCTAGCGGGTCATTGTGATCTCTGCCCGCGAGGAGGAGGCCCGCATGGTGGCTGTCGTGGCGGAAGCCGATCGCATCCGCGCCGAGGCAGCAAACCAGGTGCGGACGTGGAATCTACCCTCGAGACCTTGAACGCCACGTGGATCCTCCAATCTGAAGGAACAATTTGGGTCAGTCGACTCTTGTGAGCCGTTGGATGCAACATGGATGGCCAGAATGGCTTCTTCAACCTCTAAAAATGATGCACTCTTCATCTTCTCTCTCAAACATAGAGCCGCCACAGGCCTAACTGCCTGCTGCCGCCGCCCCGCCCTCCCCTCAACCGCCTCCCACCGCCATGCTCCCCCCCCTTGCCATCCGTCTAACCCCGGGCACGATCCATTTTTTCTGGCGAATTGCATCCCACACCCAACACTCATAAGATAGATCATGGGCACCCTGCCACCATAATATAGATACTGGGGTAGCATCTCTGCCGTCTTCTTCCTTCCCTCCGGCGAACTTCTTCTTTCACAAATCGACTGACCCAAATTGCTATAGCTGTTGTGTAAGAAATGAGTAGTACAGACGAATAGTACCAACTAGTTAGACGGATGGAAATAATACTAGTAGTACTTATTAAGTACAGTAGGAAGGTGAAGAAACGAGTAGTAGTACCATCTACAACTCGAACTGTAAGAAATACTAGTACGTAGTAAAGAGTTCAAGTAATGAGAAAGAACATAACATAGTTCTGCTGGGGGCTTAGCACAACACACCCCTGAAATAAAACTAAGCACACTGAAATAAAACTAAGCACCCTGAAATAAAACTAAGCAACTAATCTGGTTGACACTGCATTAGAACCAGCATGAGCAACGACACTGCCACCTTACTCGGAGTCCTCGTCCACATCCTCGACTTCGTCCTTGTCCCTCTTCCTCTTCGCCGATACTTCCTTGCTTGAACCGGACACTAGGCTCCGCCTCTTCATCCAACCCTTGTAGATATTTAAACAAAGGTAGGCATCCAGTGATGGGTGCTCGATGTGAGCTTCATCTATTTTCTTCACTCCCATGAATAATGAAACCTATAGTGAGGTTTCTTCAGTTTACCGTAGGAAGGATCAATCATGGCTTCTGCCAGGGTCAACATTCAAGGCTGAGAGGAGGACACTAGGCCTTTCTTCTGGAGGTCAAAGGGCTGGTGTACAACGAGGCCTATCTGATGCAGGACTTCCTTGTCATTGTTAAAGTCTACAGTAACGAATTTGACTCTTTCATCCTTGAGGAAGTCTTCAAAATTCTGGCACCTAACATCGGCATGGCATATGTGGTACACCAAGCACAAGTTATGTCACAGCCCTAGCCTAGTTCTTGCTTGTCATTGCATAAGCATCCATGCATCATGTTAAATTCAAATGAAACTTGAAATGGGGAAGATCAAACCCTAGCACTAAATAAATTCAACTAGGATCAAATAAAAATATTTTCAATGAACCCAAAATGCCCTTCAGAAAAGTTCATGATTTTTGAAAAAGGTGCAAACCTCTGCCAAAAATGATGCACACATTTCTAGGACATTTCTGGATTTTTGAATTAAACCATAATGTATTTGAATTTGGGCATTTAATTTCTGTAAATATTTTAAATGCCCCAATAATTCTGAAACTAATTGAGGCCACTGGAATACTTCAGAAAGTGTCTACAATTTATTGAAGGAGTTTTAAAAATTATTTAGTATTTTTACTAAATCAAACCAGAAAAAATAGAAAACAGAAATAAATAGAAAAGAGAGAGAGAGAAAGACTTACCTGGGCCACTTACCTGAGCCGGCCCATTAGGCGGCCCAGCCCACCAGGCAGCCGTGCCATCTTCAACCTCTGCCAGTAGGCAGAGGCGAAGACGCACGCGCACGCTGGGAGGCTTCCACCTCCTGCTTCGCATTGGTGGCCTCCCCCACGAGACGCCAGAGGCCCCCTCTCACTTCTCCCTTGCTCTCTGCTCTCTCTAGCCCTCTCCCCCTCTCGATCTTGAGCACCACCGAGACCCACCGGAGCACGCCACTCGCCGTTGCCATAGCCACCGTCATCGCCTCGCCTCTCCATCGTCTCCAGTCGCTCTGCCGACGTCCGCATCCTCTCCATGGCGTCGAACGCAAGCCAAGGAGCACCACATCATCGTTTTTGAGACCGTCACCGCCACATCTGCTCGCCGGAACATCGCCATCGATTCGCAGCAACCAGAGCGTCCCTGTACTCGCCTTCGCCTCTGCCGGAACCGGGGTGAGCCCCCGATCGAAACCCCTCTTACCCCGCTGTCGCGCGCTAGCCCTAGCTACGATCCCGCCATGGCCGGAGCTAGCCGCCGCAGCTTGAACTTGCCGCCGCCATCGTTCCCGGCGATCCCCAAGATGCCCCAGAGATGCGCATGAACGCCAGCTCCCAAATGCATCCACCCGCGCGACAAATGGTCACCGGAGGAGCAACTCCGTCGTGCCGCCGCCGCTCTGTGAGGTCGCCGGCGCTTAATTCGGCGACTCTGACATGGCAGGATTAGATTAGGTGCTAATTACCATACTTAATTAACCCTAGCCCAATGACAGGTGGGGCCCCTTGGGTTAATTAGGTGGCTAAACTTTTAGTTAGATTAAATAACTACTGTTTAGCCTCTGTGTCAATGACATGTGGGTCCCACAGTCAGGTTTGACTTCTGACTAGACAACTGTTGACGTCAGCTCACGCAGTAATGATTTCTGGATTATAAATAAGTCTAAAATGATTTATTTATTTTCAGAAATTTGTCTAAACTTCTAAAAATCATAGAAAATCAACTGTAACTCCAAATGAAATAATTTATATATGAAAAATGATTAGAAAAATCCAAACAATCTGTTTATGCCATGTCCATGATTGTTTGAGCAACTCAACACCACTGTTTAGGTCAATTCAATTAAATGGCATTTGAAATGTCATATGTGGAGTTTGGTTTTGCAACTTTGGTTCAAACCAACTTCATCTAACCCTGTTGCTAATTAGCTTAGCTCAAGTTTAGCACCTTGTTAACTTGTCATATCATTCATGTTTGTTGCATTGTATTGATTGGTGTTCCCTTGTTTGCCGGTGTTTGTTCACTCTCGATAGCCGACGTTTCTGACGTAGTGACCGTTGACACTGATGAAGTGCAGTATCATCTTCAGAAGTGCCAGGCAAGCAAACCCCCCTTGAGCATTCCGATACAATCCCATTCTTTCGCTCATGCTCTCTTTTATTGCATTAGGACAACAATGATTCAACTGTTACTTGTTGCGGTAGTTGAACCCATTCCTCTGCATGACCTGTCTTTGCCACAGTAAATAGTTAAAACCCTCTAGCATGAGTAGGAATTGCTTGAGCCATGTTGTGACTACTTATCCATGCTTGCTTGTTATGCCTGCTATGCTTAGAGTTGTGTCAGGTCTGATCCATCTGGGCGATGAATTGGAATGGTTGTATTCATGTCCTACTGTGTGAGAGCTAAGTGTGTGAATATGATTTGGTAAAGGTAGCGACGAGAGGCCATGTAGGAGTACATGGCGGATTCTCTCATTGGAACCATCCTCAGGAACTGAGTTCTTTGTTTGTGATCCAAGATAGTTACTACCACACATTGGGCCCTGAAATATGACCCCGCTTGACTTATTGAAAGTGCAACTAATCCCCGGGTGGTTTTGGTAATTCATAACAACATATATCTCATTGAACTAATGTCCATTCAAGTTAAATATTTCAGGATGTTCAATGATTGGCATGGCAAGGACTAGAGATGTAGACCCTCAAAATGCTAAGGACATGGATTGGCAAAAGCTCAAGACTCTACAATTTTTGTTAAGTGATCCAAGATCACATTGATTCCATAGGAAAGCCAATACTATTAAAAGGGGATGACGTGTTGCTTAATGGTCTTTTTGCTCAAGTGCTTAGTGACAGTGCTCCAAAATCCTCAACCACTTTCTCCATCCAAATATGTCCAAAACCAACATTCCAACTCGGCCCCACCAAAATTTTCTATCCGGAGCCGCCAAGTTCATTTGGACTTAGCCACTGCCAAAACCCTAACAAATCGGATCCACCGATATGGATCTCGGTCCCACCGAGATGACCTTGCCAACTCTCTGTTACTTGTTGCAATTATTTTGGTCCCACCGAGAAATGCAATCGGTAGCACCGAGATGGCTTGCCAACTCTCTGTTGCCTTATTGCTTCACTTCGGTCCTGCCGAGTTGATGCAATCGGTGCCACCGAGACGAGGTTTGCCCTAACCATTGCACATCGGTCCATCCGAGTTGTTCCAGTTAGTCCCACCGATATTCCTAACGTTCATATCTTTTACACAGGTCGGTGGCACCGAGATTTTTGATCAGTGCCACCGAGTTGGGTCAAAAGTGTGTAACGGTTGGATTTTGTGTGGAGGCTATATATACCCCTCCACCCCCTCTTCCTATGTAAGGAGAGCCATCAGAACGTGCCTACACTTCCACCATACATTTTCTGAGAGACAACCACCTACTTATGTGTTGAGATCAAGAGATTCCATTCCTACCATTTGAACCTTGATTTCTAGCCTTCCCAAGTTGCTTTCCACTCAAATCCTTCTTCCACCATAGCCAAATCTGTGAGAGAGAGTTGAGTGTTGGGGAAACTCTCATTTGAAGCACAAGAGCAAGGAGTTCATCAACAACACACCATCTATTACCTTTTGGAGAGTGGTGTCTCCTAGATTGGTTAGGTGTCACTTGGGAGCCTCCGACATGATGTTGAGTTGAACCAATGAGTTTGTAAGGACAAGGAGATCGCCTACTTTGTGAAGATCTACCCGATTGAGGCTAGTCCTTCGTGGACGTAAGTCATGGTGGGATAAACAAGGTTGCTTCTTCGTGGACCCTTCGTGGGTGGAGCCCTCCGTGGACTCGCGCAGCCGTTACCCTTCATGGGTTGAAGTCTCCATCAACGTGGATGTACGATAGCACCACCTGTTGGAACCATGCTAGAAATCATCGTGTCTTCATTGCATTTGAAATCTCCGATCCCCTCCTTTACTTACATGTGCAATTGTTTATTTTCCGCTGCTACACTCTTAGAATTGCATGTGTAGGGTGATGCTTGACTTGTATACTTGCTAAAATCTGCCTACAACTAAAATTGGGAAAAGGTTAGGTTTTTATTTGGTCAAGTAGTCTAATCACCCTCCCTCTAGACATACTTTTGATCCTACACTTATTAATCGCCTTGATCTCTGTCCAGGAGTTGCAACTAGTTTCTGGTGTATGTAGGATATGTGTTGGCGGCCGTGCATAGTGCTGACCTTAGGGGTGGGCTATGATGTAGTAGAGACACCGAGGCACGGTGTACCAAGTGACACCCGAATGGTGCTCTTGGGAACCCTGCTCTCATCGTTTGGGGCCGTGATAGAAACTTCGGCCGGACTTCCTTTGCGGATACAACCTCAAATAGGCGATAAACCTGGACTAGAATCTTGTGTGGTTAGTCAGGTCATGGTCTACACCCACACCAGCTTTCGCTTGAAGTCTGCCGAGTACATTTCGCGTACAGGCGCTAAGTGGTGGAAACATGTGTGAAGAAGTACACCCCTGCAGGGTTATCAAACTATTCGAATAGCCGCGTCCACGGATATGTACTACTTGGAAGCTTACATTGTTCATAGACAAGTTGAAATGAATACTCTAAAATGCGCAAGATAAGCATGAGTGCTATGGATGGCCTTCCCGTAGGGAGACGGGAGCGGATCCATAGTTGTGTATTGTTGTGGTGACTATGTGGACTCGTGTGCGCTCTCTCACCCCAAAAGAAGTTACTGATAGTTGTAGTTAAGGATAGCCACAGAGTCAAAGCTGGCTTGGTTCAGTTAAACTCCACAACCCCCCTTCATTGATACCTGATGCATATGTAGTTAGATCTAATGTAAGTCTTGCTGAGTACCTTTGTACTCACGGTTGCTTAATTTATGTTTTGCAGAGGAGACCTCACTCTCACTAGTGGTTTCTACGATGAGTTCGATGTTGACCGATTAGCTTGGGAATCCCAGACAGAGGTCTGGCTCCTATGGAGGGTCTTGTAGATAGTCAGGCTTTCTAGCCTTCTTTCTTTTTAGCTGTCTGTACTCAGACAGGTTTATGCTTCCATTGCTTGTATGACTTTGTATGCTGGGTCATGGGACCCATGTTTGTTATATCATGTTATGTATGAATCTTCGGAGCCTCTTAAATGAATACTTTGAGTCATAGAGTTATGTTGTGATGCCATGTTGTGTCTACACATATCGTGCATATTGTGTGTATGTTTTAAAATGCATTGGTATGTGTGGGATTCGACACCTAGTTGTCTGCTTTGGTAGCCTTCCTTACGGGGAAATGCCTCCTAGTGCTTCCACTGAGCCTTGGTAGTTCGCTACTTCTCCAAAACACATGGATTGACCGACATGTATCCTTCTTTGCTCCTGTGTCTGTCCCTACGGGGAAATGTCACGCGGTGTTAGTGGAGTCCTGATAGCTTGCTACAGCCCGGTTACACACGCTGATGACCGACACGTGCATTGCTCGGTTACCTATGTCTGTCCCTATACGTTTGTGCCACCTTGGTTTATGACTAGTCATGTCGACCCAGGTTCTCTGTCATATGGATGCTAGCATCACAATCATATACGTGAGCGAAAAGACGCAAACGGTCCTGACCAAGGTAAAGGCGGTAGCCGTGGGTTACCGTACATGAGGCCGCAAATTGATATGATGTGTCTTATGCTAGATCGGTGTGACTTAGGATCGGGGTCCCGACAGCTTTGGTATCAGAGCCTGACTACCTGTAGGATTACCAAGCCGAACTGGTCGATGTCGAGTCTAGAACTGCTTTAGTGATATAAGGGAATTGATTGTGGAAGGGAACATAAGGGTCTTTTTACTCCTCATCTTGTGTCGTTCTGATTCTAAGTCACCCTCTTCTTTTCTACAGGGATTAAGAAACTAGGTTTTCTCATCTATCTATCAGGATGACGAGTTACTATGCTAGAGACTTATAGTATAGGTGTTGTCCTCTCGGATCGGTGTTTCCATAATAATTCAGTTGTTATGTTGTCAGTTGTCTTGCAGGTTGTTTCATATTTCATGCCCGTACAGCCGTTATGCTGTCCGAGTTATCCAAGGTTTCTAAATAGTTTGATGCATTTGCAAAACATTTCTTCTTGTTCTGATGTCTTTTGAAGCTAACAGGAAACCAAGTTATCTTGAGTGAACCACCTAGAGATTCAGCCTTTGTGTTGTATCCCCAGTGTGATAATTCTGGCCATCATTATCAAAAGCATCTCGTGATGCCATTTAGTTAGTAGGTATTCTCTTTCTGGGTTCTTGGACCCAAGCTTCGATCTTCTTATGCTTGTTGATAGTGTTTTCTCGTTCCTTTAGGATATTAGTAACCTTTTTGACAGTCCTCGAGGTCCGTGGTATATTATTCTTCCAATACCACGAACCAGTCATGGTAGAAGTTCTTCTTGAACCAAAAGATCACAACAAGAGTGTTTTTGATGAGTTCTCCATTCTACATTGTGAATCTTCTAATTCTCTCTTCCTGCATGGGATACCCAGAAGAAATATGTTCGACTTGTTCGACATGCTAATCCAGGCATCCACAACTCAGAAAATAATTCGTTCCTTTGAGTTGTCCCTCTTTAGTTGTATCCCGCCCTACGTCTATC
Source organism: Elymus sibiricus (assembly GCA_039707655.1). Taxonomy (NCBI): domain Eukaryota; kingdom Viridiplantae; phylum Streptophyta; class Magnoliopsida; order Poales; family Poaceae; genus Elymus; species Elymus sibiricus. The sequence goes on along the minus strand of CM077674.1, from coordinate 199,485,960 downwards.
AATTGATAGTCAAGAGTATGTCATGCATTCGTGTCATTGGTGCCTATTGTTCTTGTGGTCCGTCAAGCCATTCTATCCCAGAATGAGTAGGAGAAACAAACTCCAGTACCTCATCCATTTCATAGATTGGGTCAAAGTAGTTGTATTCCACGGATCAAGAAAGCCAATCCAGCTTCTAGTCTGTTCTAACTTGGAGTGTTACCCTCTTTATGTCAAGAATGTCATGGGAATTGCACAACCTCTTATGAATTGTTGATGTAATGATACTTCTCGCCATCATAATTCATTCCTCGGTCTTCGTGTTGATTGTAACTAGAATGACAACAAGTGAAGCTTGATGTGTGAAATCAATACTACTAGCAACCCTGTTGCTTGGTGGTTAATGGACGATAATTTCATTCTTAGCGTGTTGGTTATTGAATCATCACTCTAAGATTGATCGTGCTACCTAGTCCATCCTTCTTGGTGCACTCTTCGATCAATGAGTTAGGATTGTGCCAATTGCTTGCTTATTTGATCATATCGTCTTGCCCTGAAAAGCAAGATTGTTCTCGAGCTTAATAACATATCGGTGGTTCGTGATTTTCTGAATATCTTCTCGAAAGTATCACCAGGTTCCCCTAACCGTTGTGTTGAGCTCGTGATCAAGTTGGTTTTCCCAATAAACCACCCTTCTCCAGGGATCTGTGTTGGATACCCCTGAGCTGATTGGGTAAGCTAAACAACAACTTGGAGAGTTGGAAGATAAAAGCTTTGCTTAACTTAGTTCATTCCGAAAGGATATTTATTGTGAGGTTGTTGAAGAAAGATGATATCTTCCTCGATTGATCTCCCTGATCAATTGTTGGATCTATTATCTTATCCAAGATTTGATTTGAAAGTGGGCTATCGTCAAATCAAAATCAGAACCAATGATTTTCGTAATGTTGTTTTACTCGTGGTTGTTTCCTCGAGCATACACCATTATATCTTTTGGTCTGACCAATGCTATCACCTTGTTCACATACTTGTGGAGTTCCATCTATGTGGATACCTAGATGAATTGTTGTTGGGCCCATCGGCAACATTTTTATCTTCTCCATGATTCATGTTGAACATTTAAGCAAGTGTTGGAAACTTTGTAAGCATATTATCCTTGTGTCCCGTTCATGGGGTATATGTTCAATGAAAGAAGTAACTTTCTCTAGGTTCACATGCATTTGATGCAAGTTGCCGCCGTGAATTCGAGAAGGCTTGTTTTTGCTTCCTCTGGAATCATGCCAACTCAGTCATGCATGTGCGAAGTATTTTGTGCTTTGGTAGATTAATTACCTCCACTCCATATGTAATCCCTAGCACACCAAGCCACTGATTGACTTGTTCAAGGAAAAGAAGTTCCTTCTTAAGAGCTAACCTAGGGCTTAATCAAGGACTTTGTTATCCCCGATGATGGTTCCCAACCAGAACTCAGTAGTGTTTTGTTGTAAGGTTTCCATGTGTTCACCATTCTCTTCGGCAGTGTGTTCACATGTTTCTTGCAATCCAACTCATGTTTTGGAGTTGTTGCCATAGTTCATTTCCCAAGAATCTTGCAACATCATCTCATCAAATTGTGTTGCAAACTTTCTTTTTCAGACAAGCTGAGTCTGAAGTATCCTGTCACCAACCAAATATGAATCTCGGGCAGATATGATGGTTGGAACGCTTCCGAAGAATTATAAAATTGGTCTTTCTAAACCGGTAAATGGATGTCGTGGCTAACACACTTATCTGTGAGATCTTTTATTGTAGTATCTTGATTAAGAAATTTGACCATCTCCCCCATGAGGATTTCGTATGACTTATTCTAAAAGTTGTTCCTTATGGATCCGTTGTGCTCCTAAAGTCCGACCTTTACTTGATGTTCTAGATACCAAACAGTACCTATAATTGGGTTATGCTAGTGCATCAAGGAGAACATTAGAAGCGGAGTGCTAAATGTCTCTCGGTCGATCATCCAGATTTTATTCCTTGGCATTGGTAAGGTGAAATCTGAGAACGTGTTATCCTCCTTTGCATCTGCATTCTCCATCTTTATTCATCTTGGTAGTATGAAGTGCTGCCAGGATCTTTGGCATAGATGCTGGTAAAACCCTGATAAATATGGAAATGCTTAAATTCTTGAAAGCACGCTCAATCACTGGGTTATATCTTTGGTATCTATTGGATTATGCCTTCAGTTTGCCGATTGTTCTATAACCATAGTTTCGATTCCAATCTGAGTATGCCATGTTTTTTGAATTTCTTCAAATGCTCAATTGTGAATTTGCCTCAGCCTGGTATGAAGAGTTTCAATGATCTATGTATCAAAAGTAATTCTTTTGCATGACTTATGAAATAATTCAATGAGTCACCTCCTCTAAGGTGCCACATTATGGTGTTAAGGGCAATTAACTCCTCGCTACTTTCAAACCCATTCACCATCCTCTTTAAGCGCGTAATTGTTGCCTACCAAATTGAACCTTCGTCATCTAGTTCCTTCCCTCGTTCTGGATGTGTGTTTTGTCTCCCAGCTCAAGAGATGTTTCTATGTCTCATTCCATGAGTTGATCATGAGTTGCTCGATCTTCGTAAAGAACGAATCCCGTAGAGCTCCCCTCTCTTTACGTCGTCATATTTGGATGAAGATCTCGAAAGCAAAGATGTCAAGATCAACATGATGCAATGAGTCAACATCTTCAAGAAGGACAGTTGGATCATGAAGATTGTGATAGCTAGTGTCCCCTCTTCCTCTTACCCTAAGCCTGATTCTCGGGATGAGATTCTTGTTTAGTGGGGGTGAGTTGTCACAGCCGTAGCGTAGTTCTTGCTTCTCATTGCATAAGCATCCATGCATCTTGTTAAATTCAAATGAAACTTGAAATGGGGAAGATCAAACCCTAGCACTAAATAAATTCAACTAGGATCAAATAAAAATATTTTGAACGAACCCAAAATACCCTTCAGAAAAGTTCATGATTTTTGAAAAAGGTGCAAACCTCTGCCAAAAATAATGCACACATTTCTAAGACATTTCTGGATTTTTGAATTAAGCCATAATTTATTTGAATTTGGGCATTTAATTTCTATAAATATTTTAAATGCCCCAATAATTCTGAAACTAATTGAGGCCACTAGAATACTTCAGAAAGTGTCCACAATTTATTTCAGGAGTTTTAAAAACTATTTAGTATTTTTACTAAATCAAAACAGAAAAAATAGAAAACAGAAATAAATAGAAAAGAGAGAGAGAGAGAGAGAGAGAGAAAGACCTACCAGGGCCACTTACCTGAGCCGGCCCATTAGGCGGCCCAGCCCACCAGGCAGCCGTGCCATCTTCAACCTTTGCCAGTAGGCAGAGGCGAAGACGCACGCGCACGCTGGGAGGCTTCCACCTCCTGCTTCGCGCTGGCAGCCTCCCTCATGAGCCTATCCATGCATGGAGATGCCTGAGGGCCCCTCTCACTTCTCCCTCGCTCTCTATCCTCTCTAGCCCTCTCCCCCTCTCGATCTTGAGCACCACCGAGAGCCACCGAAGCACGCCGCGTGCCGTTGCCGTAGCCACTGTCATCGCCTCGCCTCTCCGTCGTCTCCAATCGCTCCACCGACGTCCGCATCCTCTCCATGCCGACGAACGTAAGACGAGGAGCACCACGTCGTCGTCTTTGAGATCGTCACCGCCACATCTGCTCGTCAGAACATCGCAGTCGATTCGCAGCAACCAGAGCGTCCCCGGACTCGCCTTCGCCTCTGCTGGAACCGGGGTGAGCCCCCGATCGCAACCCCTCTTACCCCGCTGTCGTGCGCTTGCCCTAGCTACGATCCTGCCATGGCCGGAGTTAGCCACCGCAGCTTGAACTCGTCACCGCCGTCGTTCCCGGCAACCCCGGCGATCCCCGAGATGCCCCAGAGATGCGTGCGAGCGCCAGCTCCCGAATGCGTCCACCCGCGCGACAAATGGTCGCCGGAGGAGCAACTCCGCCATGCCACCGCATCCGGCGACCCTGACATGGCAGGATTAGATTAGGTGCTAATTACCATACTTAATTAACCCTGGCCCAATGACAGGTGGGGCCCCTTGGGTTAATTAGGCGGCTAAACTTTTAGTTAGATTAAATAACTGCTGTTTAGCCTCTGTGTCAATGACATGTGGCCCCACTGTCAGGTTTGACTTCTGAATAGTCAACTGTTGACGTCAGGTCAAGCAGTAATGATTTCTGGATTTTAAATATGTCTAAAATGATTTATTTATTTTCAGAAATTTCTCTAAACTTCTAAAAATCATAGAAAATCAACCGTAACTCCAAATGAAATAATTTATATATGAAAAATGATTAGAAAAATCCAAACAATCTGTTTATGCCATATCCATGCATGTTTGAGCAACTCAACACCACTATTGCTCTCTTTTATTGTTTGAAATGTCAGATGTGGAGTTTGGTTTTGCAACTTTGGTTCAAACCAACTTCATCTAACCCTGTTGCTAATTAGCTTAGCTCAAGTTTAGCACCTTGTTAACTTGTCATATCATTTATGTTTGTTGCATTGTATTGATTGGGGTTCCCTTGCCAGTGTTTGTTCCCTCTCGATAGCCGACATTTCTGACGTAGTGACTGTTGACACTGATGAAGTGCAGTATCATCTTCAGAAGTGCCAGGCAAGCAAACCCCCCTTGAGCATTCCAATACAATCCCATTCTCTCGCTCTTGCTCTCTTTTATTGCATTAGGACAACGATTCAACTGTTACTTGTTGCGGTAGTTGAACACATTCCTCTGCATGACCTAACTTTGCCACAGTAAATAGTTAAAACCCTCTAGCATGAGTAGGAATTTCTTGAGCCATGTTGTGACTACTCATCCATGCTTGCTTGTTATGCCTGCTATGCTTAGAGTTGTGTCAGGTCTAATCCATCTGGGCGATGAATTGGAATGGTTGTGTTCATGTCCTTCTGTGTGAGAGCTTAGTGTGTGAATACGATTTGGTAAAGGTAGCGATGAGGGGCCATGTTGGAATACATGGCGGGTTGTCTCATTGGAACCGTTCTCAGGAACTGAGTTGTCTGTTTGTGATCCAAGATAGTTAATACAACACATTGGGCCCTGAAATATGACCCCGCTCGAGTTATTAATCGCCTTGATCTCTGTCCAGGAGTTGTAACTAGTTTCTGGTGTTTGTAGGATATGTGTTGGCGGCCGTGTATAGCGCTGACCTTAGGGGTGGGCGACGATGCGGTAGAGACTGTCAGAAGTCGAGCTCTGGGGACCCAAAGGTTTGAACACTGGGGTGAGCTCGTTCTACCGCTTCGTCTCCTACCACAGCTAAGCTATGGCGAGGCTACGGCGAGAGCGCGCTAGCGACGGACGGGGTGAGGACTCAGCAGTTTACCCAGGTTCGGGCCACCTTGCGGTGTAAGACCCTACTCCTGCTTGTGGTTTGGATTGCAATGGGCATGAGAGTTCTTGCGTACAAGGTGGAGGAGGAGGAAGAACTGGTCCGGAGAGCCTTCCAGTCCCTCTCTACAATGGCAGCACTGTCCTTTATACCAGCCTTGGTCGTCTTCCCCCTCAAAACTTAGGCGGGAAGGGTTGCCACACTTGACGATTTTGAAAGGGGACAGGCGCTCAGGCTATCCTGACTAAAGGTGGTCTTCGCCTGCCAAAGCATGATCCATGACACGCCGGTGGGCTCGGTGATGACCTCCGCCCTGCGGGCCCGTCGTCTTGGTCTTCCCTCGCCGATCGGGCAACCTTTGGGGTTTCTTTGGAGAGTAGATAGCTGGCCCTGCTCCCTTAGCATGAAAGAGGAAACCATCTTCATCCGCGCCTGCTGGCGGCCTCTGCTGCTGCTCGTCGCCGCGCGCGTCACCCATGTGATGGGCTCCAAACCGCGCGGCACGCCGAACAGCCTTCATCCCGAGCGCCTGCGGGAGAGGGCCTCGGGAGGCCACCTCGGAAAGCCACCCCGCGAGGTCACTTCGGGAAGCCGCCTCGTGAGAGGGCCTCGCTAGGCCATTGATGGTGGAGCTGAGGATTACTCGCCACTTCCTGAGGAGGGAGCCTCAGGAGACCAGGGCCTCATGAGGGGTCTTGGTGAGATGCTCGGTGGTGACGGCCGGCTGGGCCCATGCCAGGCGTTGCGCCCTGGGCCAAAGGCAGACGGGCCTGGATACCCCGGGTTCCATGGGCCCGACAGTAGCCCCCGGGCCCGCGGCGCACACGTTCCCGCCTACCGAGGGGCGAAACGGCGCGGGCCCTAACTGCCTGCGGCCAGGCGCGACGTGTGGCGCACGATGCGACGGGCGATGCCCCCACTTCTCCACGACGCCTCGGAAACTACCGCGCTGACATAAATCCTGGCGCGGGTGGCGCGAGGCCATCATTGCCTTCCTTCATACCTGCCGTCTCCCCAACTCTCAATGCCGAAGAAGGCGGAGTGGGTGGGAAGTTCCGTGCCGAGTATAAAGAGAGAGAGAGGGGAGAGAGCTGGAGTCCTCCATCCATCCTCTCCTTCCTCATCTTCCTCCGTCTTCTTGCTAAAGCTGCCGAAGAGATGGCGAGGCGGAGAGGGCGCGGCCGTACTCCTGCTGCTGCACCCTAGATTCCGCCCCGGGGATGCGGGCGCTCCCCGACGGCCGCCGGCGCCGGGCCCAGCAATCGTGGGAGGAGCGCCGCTCGCGGGCGCGGAGGGCGAGGCGCGCGGGGCCGAGGCGGCCGCGGCAGGACGGCCGCGCTTCCGCCCGTGGCGGGGAGCCACTCGGCGGAGGCGGCGCTCGAGTTCATTGTGAACATGCACCGCAGCCCCTGCACCTGGCTCCGGCTCCCGGACTCTTTCGCGGCGGCGGTGGCGGACCGCGCGCCCTTGGGCCTGTGGGTGCAGGCCGACGGCTGCTGCAACGGCCCCTCCTGGGTGGCGACGGAGCTCACCCCCTCGGGCTTCATGTTCCTGAGGCAGGGGTGGAAGTCGTTCGCCCTCGCCCGCGACCTGAAGCTGGGGCACGTCCTCTAGTTCAAGTACGACGGGGCCGCCACACTCTTTGTGAAGATCTTCGGGCTCTCCGGTAGCCGCCTGGAGTGCTGCGCGGAGAGCGAGGACAGCTACAGCGGCTCCTCCAGCGAGGACGGCTCCTCCGGCGGTGTTGCCCCCTCCGGCGGGGGTGGGAGCAGCGATGACTCCCCCCGCGTCAAGAGCAAGGACGAGGACTCTGACTAGGCGCGCGCGGTGACGACTCCGGAACCCCTGGCGGCGGGCACTGCGCGTATGGTGACGGAGCCGCACTTGCCTGCAGTGCCTTCTTGGGGACGCGCGCGGCGCCCTGCACTGGAGTCTCGAGGGCGACGGCGCCTCGCCTAGGCCCTTTCTTTCTTTTCATTTTCCTGCATTGAACCGATGTAGCCCCGCCGGGGCGTGAAAACAGTATCTTCCATGCTTAACTTAATGCTTTTGTGACATGGGGATGTATGCATTCTCTCCCGAAGTCTTCTCGTGAGGCTGGTCTTTTCTCTTCGCTCGCCTCAGCACTCTATGCCATTAGGACCCAGCCCCCGAGCGGGCCTCAGCCGTTGCTGGTATGTCCGGTCGCGATGCCGGGACAAGGCCAGGAGGTGAGGGGCACCGGGAGCTAGTGAGGGCTCCTGAGGCGCGATGCTCAGGGAGCCCCCCTTTAGCGTGCAAGCGGCTCACGCAGAAGAAAAAATGCTGCACTCAACGGGATCACGAGGGGAGAGAGCTTGAGTGATGGTAAGGGCGCCTCACGAGGCAGTCACACTTAGCTTTGGGCGGAGAGCGGTGCCGGGCGAGCCACAGCTCATGAGGAGCCCACGCGTCTTGCGAGGCGCGCCCACGAGGCTTGCTCCTGAGGCTCATTGCTCGACAATTCTTCGCCTTGCGAGGCCGGCTTGCGAGAGGCCACCCACGAGGTCCCTACGCAGCTCGCCTCCTGGGGGACTGCATGTCGACAGATTTCACGATAGGGGGAGTGGAACGTGCTCGCTAACTCACCCGCGGCCGTTGCATGAGGAGATAAGGCACCAAGGACCTTGGTGAGGTGACGTGCACGAGAGCAGGCCCGCGAGCCAGAGCTCTGTCGCTTGGATTTGGCGGCACTGCAGGGACGGACCCGAGCACAGGCACCGTGCCTAGCCCCCGCTCACGGAGTCGGCCAGGTGAGGTTCGCGCGCGTGTGGCGCTCTCCGGCGGCATCGAATTTAACGTAGAAATTAGCAGGTAACATAGCTCATCAAGGTAAAATCAGCAAAATTCGTTACACAACCAAAAGGATAGGGTTCCGGGAGCGAAGCTCGAGAGGCGCGGCGAGAAGGAGTGTGGGCCGCGCGAGGCGACGCGCCGGGCGCACCTGGCAGAACCGTGCTGCAGTGACGTCAGACCGTTTGGCGAGGCTCACCAAGGAAGTCCGCTCCTCCAGAGCCAGGGGGCTCGCGAGGCCCTAGCGCGAAGGGTGCCAGCCTCTGGAAAGAGGCGCTGGCATTTCCCAACCCAAAGGGCATGCGCGTGCTGCCGAAGGCGGGGCCAACGCCTTGGCCATCTCGCGGCAGCTGGAAGGGGTCATACGGGCAGAACTGATTGAGGCTGGTGAAGTCGACGCACATGCGCTCCTTGCCGTCCTTCTTGGGGACAACGACTGGGTTGGCAAGCCATTCGGGATGGCGCACCTCACGAACGACTCCGGCTTCCTGGGGCTTCTGGACTTCCTTGACGATGAACTCATGCTTCTCTGGCGCATGGCGCTGTGCTTTCTGCTTGACCGGGCGTGCATTGGGGCACACCGCTAAGTGGTGCTCGATCACCTTCCTCGGCACACCAGACAAGTCGGATGCTTCCCAGGCGAAAACATCTGAGTTTTCCTGAAGGAAGGCAATGAGCGTGCTTTCCTATGCAGGAGGGAGGCCTGTGCCGATGGTGAAGGCAGGTCCGGAGCCGCTACCGTCCACCGACACCTTCTTCGTCTCGGAGCGGTCCTGAGAGAACAGCTGCTTCTTCTTCGCCGGCGCGGCCTCGGAAGGCTCGGCCGCGTCCTCGTCGGCTGGGTGCGTGACAGCGGCAGCCTTGTAGGCACGTTCGAGGGTGCTGGCCGCGTCCTTTTCGTCGCAGGCGACGGTGATGATGCCGCTGCAGCTGGGCATCTTGAGGACATTGTAGGCATGATGGGTGGCCGCCATGAACTTGGTGAGAGCCGGGTAGCCCAAGATGGCGTTATAAGGCAGGCCGATGTGCGCCACGTCGAAGTCGATGAGCTCGGTGTGGTAGTTCTTGCGGGTGCCGAAGGTGACGGGGAGGCGCACTTGCCCCAGCGGGATGGTGGAGCCATCGGTCACTCGGAGAAGGGCCTGGTCGGCATCAGCTGGTCGTAGGGCACCTGGAGCGTCTCGAAGGTCTCGATGGAGAGTACGTTGAGGCCGGCACCCCCGTCGATGAGGGTCTTGGTGACCGCGATGTTGCTGATGGTGGGAGTGCACAGCATGGGGAGCGCGCCTGCAGAGGCCATGGACTTGGGGTGGTCCTTGGAGACGAAGGTGATGGCGTACTGCGACCACTTGAGGGGCCGCGCGACCTCAGGCCTCGGGAGGGCGGCGTGCACCTCGCGAGAGAGTTGCTTGAAGTGGCGGATGGACGCGGGGGCTTGGGACCAGCCAAGGATGCAGGCGACCGCGCGAGGCTCCTGGTAGCCCCCAGCGCCCTCGTCAGGCCTATTGACGTTGTCCCTCCGGGTGGCGGCGGCAGCGGCGGGAGAGCGACATTGGCCTAAGGATTTGCCTCACGAGGCTGGTCGCGCCAGGCGGCCTCACGAGGCTGGTCACGCCAGCCCTGGCGGTAGCTGCCATTACTGTTGCGGCTGTCCCAGCGGTTGCCGCTGCGGCCACCTCCGCGGCCGGTGCCGCGGCCGTTGCGGTCGTCCCGGCGGCTCTGGCGCTCGTCGTGGAGCAGCTTGAGCTCCTGACAGTCTTCGGTGTTGTGGGAGCAGACGTTGTGAAAGGCGCAGAGTGGCCAGTTGTCCTTTCTGGGCTCGTCGAGGTCGCGGCCGCGCTTCTTCTCGGGCTCCGCCACAAGCACGGCAGGGCCCTTGCACTTGACGTCCTTGCTCTTGGCCTTGGCGGCGTCGAGCGCCGCGTCGGGGTCGTTGTGGACGAAGAGGCGGCCTTCTTCAGCCTTGGCGCACTTGTCGGCGAGGTCGAGCAGCTCGAGCACGGAGTCGAGCTCACCATTGATGGCAAGCTTCTCGCGCATCTTGACGTCTGTGACGCCGGTGGAGAACGCAGAGATGACGGCCGCGTCGGAGGCGCGTGGGATCTTGTTGCGCACCTGACTGAAGCGCTGGATGTACTTGCGGAGGGTCTCGTCAGGGTGCTGCCGAACACGCCGCAGGTCATTGATGGTGAGGGAGCGGTCCTGTGTGCCCTTGAAGTTGGCGATGAACTGGCTGCAGAGCTCAGCCCACGACGAGATGGAAGCCTCGGGGAGGTTCATGAGCCAGGAGCGCGGGCCGTCCTTGAGGGCCATGGGGAACCAGTTTGCCATGACCTTGTCATCGCCGTTCGCCACCTCGACGCTCAGCGCGTAGAGCTGGAGGAACTCCGTGGGGTTGGGGGTGCCGTCATAGCGTGGCGGCAGCTCAGGCATGAACTTCGCGGGCCAGATCACGCGACACAGCTCACGGGTGAAGGCATGGCAGCCCACGTAGCTCGAGGGGACGCCGCCAGCGAGGGCGGCGCGGTTTTGATGCCCGGCCACTGCAACGTCCTGAACGGCCTGGTCCTAGCGCTGGCGCTGCCACTGGAGGAGAACTCGCGTGTCGGGGGGCGCGCGGCGGATGATCTGGCAGCTGGCTTTGTCTCGGTCTGGCGAGGACGCACCGTGGGACGGCTCACGAGCCCGCGGGCTGTGCTGGGGCCCGGTGCGCTCGTTGCGCAGAGGAGGCGGCGGGGGAGCGCCGTGCGCCAGGTCCCCAGCACGAGACGGCGGAGGGCGGAGCGAGTGAGAAGGCGCCGGAGCGTCCCCGGCGACGTTGACGAGCTCGGTGATGCGGCCAGGCCAGGCGTCGTAGCCGGCGTCATCCGGACGGTAGCGGAGCAGCTCATGCGCCATGAGCAGCGCGGCCTGCGGGTTCGGTGGCCCACGGTTGGCGAGGGAGGAGGCCGTGGCGGTGCGGCCGTCCGCCCGCACGGAGGGGCGCAGGGAGGAGTCCTGCTGCTCGCGGGCAGCGGGGTCGGTGGCGGCAGCAGCCTCGGCTTCGGGGCGGCGGCGGTTGCCGCGGGCCACCGGCTCTGTCTGAGCCACGCGGCCAGCCCTGCGCTCGGTGCGCTCGCGACGTGCGTCAGCCATGGGGTTGGTGGAGCTGAGGGCGGAGCAGAAGAATGGTAGCACACCCCTACCTGGCGCGCCAAATGTGGGAAGTCGGGCTCCGGGGAACCAAAGCTTCGAACACTGGGGTGAGCTCGTTCTACCGCTTCGTCTCGTACCCCGGCTAAGCTACGGCGAGGCTACGACGAGAGCGTGCTAGCGAGGGACGGGGCAAGGACTCAGCGGTTTACCCAGGTTCGCCCCACCTTGCGGTGTAAGACCCTACTCCTGCTTGTGGTTTGGATTGCAATGGGCATGAGAGTTCTTGCGTACAAGGTGGAGGAGGAGGAAGAACTGGTCCGGAGAGCCTTCCAGTCCCTCTCTACAATGGCAGCACTGTCCTTTATACCAGCCTTGGTCCTCTTCCCCCTCAAAACTTAGGCGGGAAGGGTTGCCTCACTTGGCGATTTTGAAAGGGGACAGGCGCTCAGGCTATCCTGACTAAAGGTGGTCTTCGCCTGCCAAAGCATGATCCATGACGCGCCGGTGGGCTCGGTGATGACGTCCGCCCGGCTCGCCCGTCGTCTTGGTCTTCCCTCGCCGATCGGGCAACCTTTGGGGTTGCTTTGGAGAGTAGATAGCTGGCCCTGCTCCCTTAGCACGAAAGAGGAAACCATCTTCATCCGCGCCTGCTGGCGCGGCCTCTGCTGCTGCTCGTCGCCGCGCGCGTCACCCACGTGATGGGCTCCAGACCGCGCGGCACGCCGAATGGCCTTCGTCCCGAGCGCCTGCGGGAGGGGCCCTCGGGAGGCCACCTCGGAAAGCCGCCCCGCGAGGTCACTTCGGGAAGCCGCCTCGTGAGAGGGCCTCGCGAGGCCGTTGATGGTGGAGCTGAGGATTACTCGCCACTTCCTGAGGAGGGAGCCTCAGGAGACCAGGGCCTCATGAGGGGTCTTGGTGAGATGCTCGGTGGTGACGGCCTGCTGGGCCCATGCCAGGCGTTGTGCCCTAGGCCAAAGGCAGATGAGCCTGGATACCCCGGGTGCCATGGGCCCGACAGAGACACCGAGGCATGGTGTACCAAGTGACACCCGAATGGTGCTCTTGGGAACCGTGCTCTCATCGTTTGGGGCCGTGATAGAAACTTCGATCGGAATTCCTTTGCGGATACAACCTCAAATAGGTGATAAACCTAGATTAGAGACTTGTGTGGTTAGTCAGGTCGTGGTCTACACCCACGCCGGCTTTCGCTTGAAGTCTGCCGAGTACATTTCGCGTACATGCGCTAAGTGGTGGAAACATGTGTGAAGAAGTACACCCCTGCAGGGTTATCAAACTATTCGAATAGCCGCGTCCGCGGATATGGACTACTTGGAAGCTTACATTGTTCATAGACAAGTTGAAATGGACACTCTAAAATGCGCAAGATAAGCGTGAGTGCTATGGATGGCCTTCCCGTAGGGAGACGGGAGCGGATCCATAGTGGTGTATTGTTGTGGTGACTATGTGGACTCGTGTGCGCTATCTCACCCCAAAAGAAGTTACTGATAGTCGTAGTTCAGGATAGCCACTGAGTCAAAGCTGGCTTGCTGCAGTTAAACTCCACAACACCCCTTCATTCATACCTGATGCATATGTAGTTAGATCTGATGTAAGTCTTGCTGAGTACCTTTGTACTCATGGTTGCTTAATTTATGTTTTGCAGAGGAGACCTCAGTCTCACTAGTGGTTTGTACGATGAGTTTGATGTTGACCGATTAGCTTGGGAATCCCAGACAGAGGTCTAGCTCCTATGGAGGGTCTTGTAGATAGTCAAGCTTTCTAGCCTTCTTTCTTTTTAGCTGTCTGTACTCGGACAGGTTTATGCGTTCGTTGCTTGTATGACTTTTTATGCTGGGTCATGGGACCCATGTTTGTAATATCATGTTATGTATGGCTCTTCGGAGCCTCTTAAATGAATACTTTGTGTCGTAGAGTTATGTTGTGATGCCATGTTGTGTCTACACATATCGTGCATATTGTGTGTATGTTTTGAAATGCATTGGTATGTGTGGGATTCGACACCTAGTTATCTGCTTTGGTAGCCTTCCTTACGGGGAAATGCCTCCTAGTGCTTCCAGTGAGCCTTGGTAGTTCGCTACTGCTCCAGAACACATGGATTGACCGACATGTATCCTTCTTTGCTCCTGTGTCTGTCCCTATGGGGAAATGTCACACAGTGTTACTGGAGTCCTGATAGCTTGCTACAGCCCGGTTACACACGCTGATGACTGACACATGAATTGCTGGGATTCCTATGTCTGTCCCTGTACGTTTGTGCCACCTTGGTTTATGACTAGTCATGTCGACCCGGTTCTCTGTCATATGGATGCTAGCATCACAATCATATACGTGAGCCAAAAGATGCAAATGGTCCCGGCCAAGGTAAAGGCCGCAGCCGTGGGTTACCGTGCGTGAGGCCGCAAAGTGATATGATGTGTCTTATGCTAGATCGGTGTGACTTAGGATCGGGATCCCGAATGCTTTGGTATCAGAGCCTGACTGCCTGTAGGATTACCAAGCCAAACTGGTCGATATCGAGTCTAGAAGTCCTTTTGTTATATAAGGGAGTTGATTGTGGAAGGGAACGTAAGGCTCTTTTTACTCCTCATCTTGTGTCGTTCTGATTTTGAGTCACCCGCTTCTTTTCTACAGGGATTAAGATACTAGGCTTTCTCATCTATCTATCAGGATGACGAGTTACTATGCTAGAGACTTATAGGATAGGTGTTGTCCTCTCGGATCGGTGTTTCCATACTAATTCAGTTGTTATGTTGTCAGTTGTCTTGCAGGTTGTTTCATATTTCATGCCCGTACAGCTGTTATGCTGTCCGAGTTATCCAAGGTTTCTAAATAGTCTGATGCATTTGCAAAACATTTCTTCCTGTTCCGATGTCTTTTGGGCCAGACTAGACACACAAATTGTTATGTTGAGGTATTCCATTACCTTAACATATCTGTTGAAGCTAATAGGAAACCATGTTATCTTAAGTGAACCACCTAGAGATTCAGCCTTTGGGTTGTATCCCCAGTGTGATAATTCTGGCCATCATTATCGAAAGCATCTCATGATGCCATTTAGTTAGTACGTATTCTCTTTCTGGGTTCTAGGACCCAAGCTTCAATCTGCTTATTCCTGTTGATAGTGTTTGCTCGTTCCTTTAGGATATTAGTAACCTTTGTGACAGTCCTCGAGGTCCGTGGTATATCATTCTTCCAATACCATGAACCAACCATGGCAGAAGTTCTTCTTGAACCAAAAGATCACAACAAGAGTGTTTTTTATGAGTTCTTCATTCTACATTGTGAATCTGCTAATTCTCTCTTCCTGCATGGGTTACCCGGAAGAAATATGTTGGACTTGTTCGACATGCTAATCCAGGCATCCACAACTCAGAAAATCATGTGTTCCTTTGATTTGTCCCTCTTCAATTGTATCCTGCCCTACGTCTATCAATTGATAGTCAAGAGTATGTCATGCATTCGAGTCATCGGTGCCTATTGTTCTTGTGGTCCGTCAAGCCATTCTATCTCAGAATGACTAGGAGAAACAAACTCCAGTACCTCATCCATTTCATAGATTGGGTCAAAGTAATTGTATTCCGTAGATCAAGAAAGCCAATCCAGCTTCTAGTCGGTTCTAACTTGGAGTGTTACCCTCTTTATGTCAAGAATGTCATGGGAATTGCACAACCTCTTATGAATTGTTGATGTAGTGATACTTCTCGCCATCATAATTCATTCCTCGGTCTCCGTGTTGATTGTAACTAGAATGCCGACAAGTGAACCTTGATGTGTGAAATCAATACTACTAGCAACCCTGTTGCTTGGTGGTTAATGGACGATAATTTCATTCTTAGTGTGTTGGTTATTGAATCATCATTCTAAGATTGATCATGCTACCTAGTCCATCCTTCTTGGTGCACTCTTCGATCAATGAGTTAGGATTGTGCCAATTGCTTGCTTATTTGATCATATCGTCTGGCCCTGAAAAGCAAGATTGTTCTCGAGCTTAATAACATATCGGTGGTTCGTGATTTTCTGAATATCTTCTCGAAAGTATCACCAGGTTCCCCTGACCGTTATGTTGAGCTCGTGATCAAATTGGTTTTCCCAATAAACCACCCTTCTCCAAGGATCTATGTTGGATACCCCTGAGCTGATTGGGTAAGCTAAACAACAACTTGGAGAGTTGGAAGCTAAAAGCTTTGCTTAACTTAGTTCATTCCGAAGGGATATCTATTGTGAGGTTGTTGAAGAAAGATGATATCTTCCTCGATTGATCTCCGTGATCAATTGTTGGATCTATTATCTTATCCAAGCTTTGATTTGAAAGTGGGCTATCGTCAAATCTAAATCAGAACCAATGATTTTTGTAATGTTGTTTTACTCGTGGTTGTTTCCTCGAGCATACACCATTATATCTTTTGGTCTGACCAATCCTATCACCTTGTTCACATACTTGTGGAGTTCCATCTATGTGGATACCAAGATGAATTGTTGTTGGGCCCATCGGCAACATTTTTATCTTCTCCATGATTCATGTTGAACATTTAAGCTAGTGTAGGAAACTTTGTAAGCATATTATCCTCGTGTCCCGTTCATGGGGTATATGTTCAATGAAGGACGTAACTTTCTCCAGGTTCACGTGCATTTGATGCAAGTTGCCACCGTGAATTCGACAAGGCTTATTTTTGCTTCCTCTGGAATCATCCCAAGTCAGTCATGCATGTGCGAAGTATTCTGTGCTTTGGTAGATTAATTACCTTCACTCCATATGTAATCCCTAGCACACCAAGCCACTGATTAACTTGTTCAAGGAAAAGAAGTTCCTTCCTATGAGCTAACCCAGGGCTTAATCAAGGACTTTGATATCCCCGATGATGGTTCCCAACCAGAACTCGGTAGTGTTTTGTTGTAAGGATTCCATGTGTTCACCATTGTCTTCGGCAGTGTGTTCACATGTTTCTTGCAATCCAACTCATGTTTTGGAGTTGTTGCCGTAGTTCATTTCCCGAGAATATCGCAACGTCATCTCGTCAAATTGTGTTGCAAACATTCTTTTTTAGACAAGCTGAGTCTGAAGTATCCTGTCACCAACCAAATATGAATCTCGGGCAGATATGATGGTTGGAATGCTTCCCAAGAAATATAATATTGGTCTTTCTAAACCGGTAAATGGAAGTCGTGGCTAACACACTTATCCGGGAGATCTATTATTGTATTATCTTGATTAAGCAATTTGACCATCTCCCCCATGAGGATTTCGTATGACTTATTCTAAAAGTTGTTCCTTATGGATCCGTTGTGCTCCCGAAGTCCGACCTTTACTTGATGTTCTAGATACCAAACAGTACCTATAATTGGGTTATGCTAGTACATCAAGGAGAACATTAGAAGCGGAGTGTTAAATGTCTCTCGATCGATCATCCAGATTTTGTTCCTTGGCATCGGTAATGTGAAATCTGAGAAGGTGTTGTCCTCCTTTGCATCTGCATTCTCCATCTTTATTCATCTTGGTAGTATGAAGTGCTGCCAGGATCTTTTGCATAGATGTTGGTAAAACCCTGATGAATATTGAAATACTTAAATTCTTGAAATGGGGAAGATCAAACCCTAGCACTAAATAAATTCAACTAGGGTCCAATAAAAATATTTTCAATGAACCCAAAATGCCCTTCAGAAAAGTTCATGATTTTTGAAAAAGGTGCAAACCTCTGCCAAAAATGATGCACACATTTCTAGGACATTTTTGGATTTTTGAATTAAGCCATAATGTATTTGAATTTGGGCATTTAATTTCTATAAATATTTTAAATGCCCCAATAATTCTAAACTAATTGAGGCCGTTGCAATACTTCAGAAAGTGTCCACAATTTATTTTAGGAGTTTTAAAAATTATTTAGTATTTTTACTAAATCAAAACAGAAAAAATAGAAAACAGAAATAAATAGAAAAGAGAGAGAGAGAAAGACCTACCTGGGCCACTTACCTGAGCCGGCCATTAGGCAGCCCAACCCACCAGGTAGCCGTGCCATCCTCAACCTCTGCCAATAGGCAGAGGCGAAGACGCACACGCACGCTGGGAGGCTTCCACCTCCTGCTTCCCGTTGGAGGCCTCCCCCACGAGACGCCTGAGGCCCCCTCTCACTTCTCCCTCGCTCTCTGCTCTCTCTAGCCATCTCCCCCTCTCGATCTTGAGTACCACCGAGAGCCACCGGAGCACGCCGCTCGCCGTTGCCATAGCCACCGTCATCGCCTCGCCTCTCCGTCGTCTCCAATCGCTCCGCCGACGTCCGCATCCTATCCATGCCGACGAACGCAAGCCAAGGAGCACCACGTCATCATCTTTGAGATCGTCACCGCCGCATCTGCTCGCCGGAACATCGCCATCGATTCGCAGCAACCAGAGCGTCCCCGGACTCGCCTTTGCCTCTGTCGGAACTGGGGTGAGCCCCCGATTGAATCCCTTCTTACCCCGCCGTCGCGCGCTTGCCCTAGCTACGATCCCGCCATGGCCGGAGCTAGCTGCCGCAGCTTGAACTAGCCGCCGCCGTCAGTCCCGGCAACCCCGGCGATCCCCGAGACGCCCCAGATATGCGCGCGAGTGCCAGCTCCCGAATGCGTCCACCCGCGTGACAAATGGTCGCCGGAGGAGCAACTCCGCCGTGCCGCCGCTGCACTGTGAGGTCGTCGGTGCTTAATCCGATGACCCTGATTGTGATAGCCTGGCTTATTAGGGATGATAGACTACTCATACCAATAAGGAATTCCTTCTTTTCTGGGAGCCCATTCGGAAAGAACTCCAAAGTTAAGTGTGCTCAGCTTGGAGTAATTTCAGGATGGGTGACCGACCGGGAAGTTAGTCCCGGGTGCGCACGAGTGAGGACAAAGTGCGCAGGAAAGACTAGTATTGATCTGTGGGGCCAGTCTACATCCCGCCAGGAGTAACGACCACTGGCAGGTGTGTCCGGGGTGTTACAAGTTGGTATCAGAGCCGACCCTCGCGGTTACACGGATGTTTGCGGAAAGGTGCGCGGTCATGTTGTTCATGACGTTTGTGACCCGTCGTGGCACACGGCATGTCACATGTACCGGACTGGATGGACAGACGTATGTGCCAAGAGGGAACGTTCCTGTGGCCCGACGAGGCCGTCGGTTCCTCTGAGTGGGGGTGTATGTGATAGCCTGGCTTATTAGGGATGATACACTACTCATATCAATAAGGAATTCCTTATTTTCTGGGAGCCCATTCGGAAAGAACTCCAAAGTTAAGCGTGCTCAGCTTGGAGTAATTTCAGGATGGGTGACCGGCTGGGAAGTTAGTCCCGGGTGCGCACGAGTGAGGACAAAGTGCGCAGGAAAGACTAGTATTGATCTGTGGGGCCAGTCTAGATCCCGCCAGGAGTAACGACCACCGGCGGGTGTGTCCGGGTGTTACACTGATGTGGTAGGATTAGATTAGGTGCTAATTACCATACTTAATTAACTCTGGCCCAATGACAGGTGGGGCCCCTTGGGTTAATTAGGCGGCTAAACTTTTAGTTAGATTAAATAACTGATGTTTAGCCTCTGTGTCAATGACATGTGGCCCCCCCAGTCAGGTTTGACTTCTGACTAGTCAACTGTTGACGTCCGCTCACGCAGTAATGATTTCAGGATTTTAAATAAGTCTAAAATGATTTATTTATTTTTAGAAATTTGTCTAAACTTCTAAAAATCATAGAAAATCAACCGTAACTCCAAATGAAATAATTTATATATGAAAAATGGTAAGAAAAATCCAAACAATCTGTTTATGCCATGTCCATGAATGTTTGAGCAACTCAACACCACTGTTTAGGTCAATTCAATTAAATGGCATTTGAAATGTTATATGTGGAGTTTGGTTTTGCAACTTTGGTTCAAACCAACTTCATCTAACCCTATTGCTAATTAACTTTGCTCAAGTTTAGCACCTTGTTAACTTGTCATATCATTCATGTTTGTTGCATTATATTGATTGGTGTTCCCTTGTTTGCCGGTGTTTGTTCCCTCTCGATAGCCGACGTTTCTGATGTAGTGACCGTTGACACTGATGAAATGTAGTATCATCTTCAGAAGTGCCTGGCAAGCAAACCCCCCTTGAGCATTCCGATACAATCCCATTCTCTTTCTCTTGCTCTTTTTTATTGCATTAGGACAACAACGATTCCACTGTTACTTGTTGCGGTAGTTGAACCCATTCCTCTGCATGACCTGTCTTTGCCACAGTAAATAGTTAAAACCCTCAAGCATGAGTAGGAATTGCTTGAGCCATGTTGTGACTACTCATCCATGCTTGCTTGTTATGCCTGCTATGCTTAGAGTTGTGTCAGGTCTGATCCATCTGGGCGATAAATTGGAATGGCTGCGTTCATGTCCTATTGTGTGAGAGCTAAGTGTGTGAATATGATTTGGTAAAGGTAGCGATGAGAGGCCATGTAGGAGTACATGGCGGGTTGTCTCATTGGAATCGTCCTCAGGAACTGAGTTCTGTGTTTGTGATCCAAGATAGTTACTACCACACATTGGGCCCTGAAATATGACCCCGCTCGACTTATTAATCGCCTTGATCTCTGTCCAGGAGTTGCAACTAGTTTCTGGTGTTTGTAGGATATGTGTTGCCGGCCGTGCATAGCGCTGAACTTAGGGTTGGGCTATGATGCGGTAGAGACACCGAGGCACGGTGTACCAAGTGACACCCGAATGGTGCTCTTGGGAACCGTGCTCTCATCGTTTGGGGCCGTGATAGAAACTTCGGCCGGACTTCCTTTGCGGATACAACCTCAAATAGGCGATAAACCTGGACTAGAGTCTTGTGTGGTTAGTCAAGTCGTGGTCTACACCCACGCTGGATTTCGCTTGAAGTCTGCCAAGTACATTTCGCGTACAGGCGCTAAGTGGTGGAAACATGTGTGAAGAAGTAGACCCCTGTAGGGTTATCAAACTATTCGAATAGCCGCGTCCGCGGATATGGACTACTTGGAAGCTTACATTGTTCATAGACAAGTTGAAATGGATACTCTAAAATGTGCAAGATAAGCCTGAGTGCTATGGATGGCCTTCCCGTAGGGAGACGGGAGCGGATCCATAGTGGTGTATTGTTGTGGTGACTATGTGGACTCGTGTGCGCTCTCTCACCCCAAAAGAAGTTACTGATAGTCGTAGTTCAGGATAGCCACTGAGTCAAAGTTGGCTTGCTGCAGTTAAACTCCACAACCCCCCTTCATTGATACCTGATGCATATGTAGTTAGATCTGATGTAAGTCTTGCTGAGTACCTTTGTACTCACGGTTGCTTAATTTATGTTTTGCAGAGGAGACCTCAATCTCACTAATGGTTTCTACGATGAGTTCGATGTTGACCGATTAGCTTGGGAATCCCAGACAGAGGTCTGGCTCCTATGGAGGGTCTTGTAGATAGTCAGGCTTTCTAGGCTTCTTTCTTTTTAGCTGTCTGTACTCGGACAGGTTTATGCTTCCGTTGCTTGTATGACTTTGTATGCTGGGTCATGGGACCCATGTTTGTAATATCATGTTATGTATGGCTCTTCGGAGCCTCTTAAATGAATACTTTGAGTCGTAGAGTTATGTTGTGATGCCATGTTGTGTCTACACATATCATGCATATTGTGTGTATGTTTTGAAATGCATTGGTATGTGTGGGATTCGACATCTAGTTATCTGCTTGGGTAGCCTTCCTTACGGGGAAATGCCTCCTAGTGCTTCCACTGAGCCTTGGTAGTTCGCTACTGCTCCGGAACACATGGATTGACTGACATGTATCCTTCTTTGCTCCTGTGTCTGTCCCTACGGGGAAATGTCACGTGGTGTTACCGGAGTCCTGATTGCTTGCTACCGCCCGGTTACAAACGCTGATGACCGACACGTGCATTGCTGGGTTACCTATGTATGTCCCTGTACGTTTGTGCCACCTTGGTTTATGACTAGTCATGTCGACCCGGGTTCTCTATCATATGAATGCTAGCATCACAATCATATACGTGAGCTAAAAGACGCAAACGGTCTCGGCCAAGGTAAAGGCGGCAGCCGTGGGTTACCGTGCGTGAGGCCGCAAAGTGATATGATGTGTCTTATGCTAGATCGGTGTGATTTAGGATCGGGGTCCCGACAAGTTATGTATGCCAACCTGGATCATGGCGGGCTTCTTCTTCTCTTCCTCCTTTAGAAACCTCTCTTTATCCAAGACTATGGTGTACTCAACATCTAGCCCAGCGACCCACTCATCATTTGAATTTTTGAACATGCGTTTGAAGCGACCAAGGCATCCTTGCACCGTCGCCGGTGATGGTTTTAACCTTGTACTCACCATCGATAATGGAGATTTGGGAGGCCATGGAGTTTGGAGGAGCGCTAGGGGAAGTGGAACTGCTGTAATGTGAAAGAACGGGATGAGTGGGAGCGAACTACTGTAATGTTAAAGGACGGGGACAAGTAGGAGCGAACTGCTAGCGGTTTTCCGATTGTAAAAATGCTGAGTAGGGCATGCGAACGGCGTGGGGTAGTGGCTTGCTCGGTGGATAAACGGCTGCATGCCCCCAAAGAGTTCTCTAGTACTATGGGGGACCCACTAGATGTCATGTCTACTAGACCCACTTCGTAGGGCTGACAGTATAGGATCTGTGTGTTTGCACGCCATGCCGGCGTGTCCATGCAACTTTGACTTAATTCCGTCAAGCATCGTGCCTCCCACGACTGTCGCCTCGCTCGCGCGGTCGCGCCCTTTGAGACTTCGATGGCTATAAATGAGCAATTTTTTTTTCTGATTTACCCTCTCTCTAAGGTTCGTCTCCTAATGCTAATTAGTCATGCTAATTACTCTCTACCGGTCCTTTCTCCTTTTTTCCATTGGTGGAAACGACTAGCATGCGAGCGGGTGGGAATTCCATTGGTCTTCTTGAGGGGGATGCATTGATTGCACCATGAGAATACAATTGCATGCATGCATATCGTGGGGAACCAACTCTATTTAATTAACTAAACATGATCTTGATTGGAGGAAAGGAACAAGACGAGTAATCACTACTAGCCAGTAGTCATCCACCTTGGTCACGATGCGATTCCTAGTGAGCCTTACACACCAGACCAGAGTACTACTTCCTCCGTCTGGATGCATTAGGCTATATGATGTTGCCATGTCATATATAGTCATCACTTATAGTCACTCATACAACAAGGTTAGCTATAAGGTTGGCTATAAGAGTACTGTTATTTTACCTTCTCTCTATCTCGTTCTTCGTATTTCTTGCATTTGCCAAGGAGTACGCATATAGCTAGGCTCTTGCATGAGAGCCCAGTCCCACCATTTTTCCATTTCTCTCTACTCCACATAGGCAAAAGTGCCATGTAAGCATGCTATAAGCTCATTATTGTACTTACTCTAAGAGAATTTAGAAAATCTTAAAGTATTAGCTGCGATGCACAGTACTAATTAAACTGCGCCTCGTTTAACTCAACCGCCTCATGCGCCCACCTCCCTCTCGATTCACTTTTCTCGTTTGGTCTACCAAGAAACCTATTCGCCTCCAAATCTTTTCCTCTCCATGTGTGAAAACAATCTGCTGCATGACTCTCCTTCTCCCCCCGCCCCGCAGTCCCATCTGTCCTCCCCGTGTGAAAACAATCTGCATGCATGAGAGCAAGTACAATAAGGTGATATAGGCGGGCTGTAAGACTTTAAATAATATATTTTTGCTGAGTTGGATGAGTGAGAAGAGGGGAGAGAAGAGAAGCGGGCTACAAACTTACAGCCGGCTGTAGCACGAGCTCCAACACACTTTGTGAGAGAAACATGTGGGCCATATATTAATGCTATAACATACTAGTATATCTAACCATTATATGAGTGGGCTATAAGGTTGGCTATAAGTGACATGGCAAATTCATATAGCTGATTGTTGACTCTCCCTCTCGTGCTCGTTCAATCTCCTCCTGCCTAATAAATCGCAGATCACCTAAACCCTAAACCGTTGTGACCAGCAATATCTCCACCTCTCCCCCTGAATTCAGCTCGGTGCCCCCCCACCTCCCCCTTAATTTCCTCCAACAAAAAAAAGGCCCACCTAGCTGTTACGTTAATCACGCAACCTATCTTACGTAGGTGTACCATTGCTCGCTATAAATAATGCGCCTCCCACGGCATTCCGAAGAATGCTCACATTCATCTCCTCGCCCTCCCTCTCAATTACGGACCCGTCGACCACCATGGCATCGCCCTTCACTAGGCCTAGGCGCCCCTCGCTGCCCCGCGCAGAGGGTCACGTGTCGGTGTTCGGTTCCTCGCCGCCATGATTTGAGGAGGACGCGTCGGCGTTCCGCTCCTCGCTGCCATGAGTCGAGGATGACGTGTCCGCGTTCTGCTACTCGCCGTCGCCGCGACACGTTGAGGTGGACGCGTGGGCGTTCCCAGTCTCGCCACCACGTGCATCGGAGGACGCGTCGGCGCCCCGCTACGAGGAGGACGTCGTGCCGGCCCTCGAGCCACCCAGCTTGGAGGAGCTATGGAAAGAAATGGAGGCCGCCTTGTGGGAGGCTTTACCTCCGGCGGAGCGCACCAAAAGAGAGGCGGAGAAGAAGGCCGAGGAAGAGAAGTGCGCTGCGAGGGATGCTGCCTGGAAGGCCTATGTCACCTCCGAGAGAGTCAGGCAATTCGCTCTTTGGCAGAAAGCTCATGCGAGGGCCGTGTGGGTGGCGGAGGACGCCCGTGCCAAAGCCCTGAGTGCAGTCGGGTCGATGCGCCTCATCTAAGCTTGGCGGTACGTCGATCGGGTGCACGCTTCCCACGAGGAGGAGTACCTGTTGGCGCTGGATCACCAGACCGGTGAGATCGCGCTCGCCCGCCGGCAAGCTGCTAATCAGCACCTCGCGACTTGCGAGGCCGAGGAAGATGCGTTGTCTCGCCGCGCTAGGAAACGGCTGTGCACCAGGGCACTCGTGGTACGCCACAAGCGCTCCTGCGAGCATCGTGGCTATTATTAGGAATAATTTATTGCCGTAAGGTGATCCCAATAGTAGGTAGGAGTACTCGTAGTTTCCTATGGTATTGGGACGGAAATGATAAATCCCGAACGCTCGGGACTTATTAGCATCCTTAATTAATCTTTACCTAATATTAAAGGATGGAGGCTTTCATAGTTCTCCATACGTTTATTAGTTTTTTAGTCTTTCCATACGTTTATATTAGTTAACGATTCATTCCGTTTGTTGGGACTTCTGCTGGCAGGCGTTGTATTCGGCCTGTATTAGGCCTTGACCCATGCTGCCTCCTCACAGGCAGGTCTCTTCCCAAATTCCAAATTTCCAATACCAATATAGTCCCGCCTCGCTGAGTTACATCTATTCTCGCCAGTTTATATGTACAAAAGCTATCATGAGGATCAAGCCGCGCTAGAAGAGAAGCGCTGGTGGTCAGAGGAGGCACACATGAGGAGGTGGGTGCCCTGGCGGCGGCGGGTGCGCGCGTGGGTGTGTCGTGTGGCATGGAAGGAAGGGGAGGGTTGGTTGGGCGGGCGGGGAAGAAGCGGCTCGCCGGAGCGAGCGGGGCAAAGGAGGCGCGAGGTAGGTGTGCCCTGGCGGCGGCGGGTGCGCCTCGTGGGGATCGAGCGGGGAGGGGAGCGACTGGGATTGATCTCCCTTGCTTTTTTTTTGAGGAAACGATCTCCCTGGCTTTTTTTTGAGAAAAACGATCTCCCTGGCTTGGCCGCTAGGGTTAGCGGGGGGTACAGCTGGCCCGTTCGTCCAGTTTGGCCAATTGAGGCCGGCTGGCACTATTCACTGGGCCGGCCCACTCCACTGCGCATTCCCATTTTTCAAAAAATAAAATAGAGAGGAAGAGAAAAGAAAATATCCCCTCGAATATTTTCTGATTGAGCTGAAAATTTGCATGTGGCTAGTCTGAAATATATCAAAGCTACATAAATTGAATTGGAGTAATGGAAAATAGAGCATGAATTAAAAAAATAGAAACAAAAGGGATTTAAATTGCAAATGTGTTTACGGGTAATTTTCAAATAATGGAATAATAGCTTGGGGTGTACAACAAGCGTGAATCTATGAAGGTGTTGCACGGATGTGGTGTACGAGATGTGTGTATCTTTTTTGGAGAAAACCTTATACGCAAAATGCTTGTGTTTGGACCAAGTCCAAATAATGCAAAAAAATTGCATTCGAATATTGAAAAAAAATATCTCACTTCGTCCAATGATAGGGCGAAGCTAAAGGATGCACCGTCGGAGACATGAATGTGGCGTCGCAATTTTTGTCATTGCGGACGACAAAATTCCTACCATCATCGACGACCGTGGTGAACATTAAAAGTGGCAACATAAATGAATCACTAGAAATGTGCCATGATTTTTTTCTTTCAGTTCAACACACAAACACATTATTGATGCATGCAAAGAGTAAAAGAAAACTTTTTTTATAAACACAATACAGACGTAGATGCTCACAAGTCACAAGCACGTACATATACTCGCCCCTATGAATGCACACACACATATCATGCCCTTATGAACACCTCCGAGAGACTGAGCTGACGAGTCTTGAGATTGAGTAAGTGACCACAAGCGCCTCACTATCAATGCGGTCGTCGTCTCCCACTGAAAAAAAAAATTCTCTCTTTATGTGACACCAATGCATCAAACCTGGGGTTTAATCTTTGGTGGGATTAATGTACCACTGCCCTCCTAACCATCCAACCGGAGGTTGCTTCTCAGCGTCAAAGAGAAAGTGACCAATACAGGTAACGATTCATACTTATTCAATGGCCACATATGCATGCACCGCAGTAGTAGACACTAAAGCATGATATGTATTTCTCCTCGACATGCGCCTCCGTGCCCCCACCGTGTTGTGCTGATGGGTGTTTTGGTGGACAAATCAATTTTCTTCCCCGTTGCAACGCACGGGCATATGTGCTAGTTATGTATAAAAGGAACAAGTTTGAAAACCTTTTGTATCTGTACGCTTGTTACTGTTTGTAAGTAGAGTACGTACATAGCACGAAGTTCAACACTATATATCGCAGTACACGTCTCTCTGTAGTACACGTCTCTCTCTATATCTAGGCTTATGCACTAGGACAACTAGTATATATGTATACACACGTGCGAATGCACGTTTGAACATTATGATGCGGTTTTGGTAAAAGTAGTAAAATAGTAGACAACCTTGTGAAATGATTCAATGCAAAAGAAATGCAAGAATGAGAAGTGAAAGCTCCATTGATTGTTTTCTGATGAGCTATATATAGTGGGACTCATTCTCATTTGATTGTTTACTTCCTTCTCTCTATAGATTTTTCTCTATCGTAGTAGTTATATCTCATTGGTCGGGAGGCATGCAAATTTTTTGGACAAGTGCCCTTGTGATTGTTCCAGAACAGTATGGATGCAGCAGCTAATGTTCAAGCGAATCCCGTAAATTAGCCATTCGATATATGCCCTATGCACCGGGGAGGGAGTAGTGGCCTTTGGCAGCACACCATACGTACTAGCATGTACTACACCTACGAGTGACTCCTACTACCCTCCGTTCCATAATGTAGTGCATATAGACTTTTTGAAATGTCAAGCTTCACTAAATTTGACCCAGTTTTTGGAGAAAAATATTTGCATCTAGAATGCAAAACATATTTCATTACATTCATCACAACACATAGTTTCATAATTTATATATTCACTATTATAGATACAAGTAGTTTTCTATATAAACTTGGTCAAAGTTTGTAAAGTTTGACTTTTCAAAAAATCTATACGCACTATATTTTTTTTGCAAGTACTACTACTACTACTCCCAAATTGCTTCGTACACCCTCGGTCGTATTTTTTCCTACGAAGTTGTGCCGTGCAATTGGAATTCCAACTTGAGTACTAGTAGTAGATAGGGATTGAGCGTGCCACTTTAGGATCGACCGTAAATGTGGAGAGATGAACCGGACTGCAGAGAGGTGAAATGCAATAAAGACAGGAGTGATATGATGGTTGCTTGTCTGTTCATTTTACCAGGCCACTTATTACTGGGAGTGGTGGGGTTTTGTGATATGACGGCTTTACTGCCGTGCCACGAGCGGGGTGAGACTCCCCTGCAGCGCCACCCTCTACTCTAGTACTACTCCTACTTCTGTCCCGGTTTACTAGCACCTCTCGTATTTCGACTTTTTGACCTATATTTTTTACCGTAAATTTAACTAGTAGGGAAATAGTACTCCGGTATAAGTTCGACGTTGGAACCACGTGACACATGTGGTAAGAAATCCAAACAATTCAAAAAAAAAATTCGACGTTGGATTCGGGTTAAAAAATAGTGTATGTTATATGCCCTGGCAAAAATAATATTACTGGAAAGTGCATTCAAATGCAAATTATGATGGTTGTGAGTCGAGAAACCGGTTCCGATGATCAAAGAGGATCCAGGAAGCGGTAGATTTTTTTAGAGAAAAGGCAGATCGCCCGCCCAACTAGCCAAATCACAGAGTAGCAACATGAACAGTAACAAGGAAGGTTTAATACAGCCAAGCAGGCAAAAGGCACGCAGGTCCAATGAAACGAACGAAGATAAAGCAGCAGCAATCACACTCGAGGGAGCTGGCTCTCACGAGCTGTAGGACAAAGGCTATGGGCAGACCTACGGATCTTGGTAATGAAACGGGTGAGAGCGTTGGTGTCCACATGCTTAGACAACTGCTTCCATTGAGCGAAGACTAATGATGAACAGTTAACTTGGTAATGCATATGCCCAGGTGAACCTCCTTGGAGTCCCCATGCAGCATGTTGGGGTTGACATGCGCATGAAGCCAGCCCTGTTCCATGTCCACCTTGCCGGGAACGGAGCAGCTCGCCACAGTCTCATTCAACCTGAGGGAGCCGCCGAGGTCGCCCTCGTACGCCGGAGG
The DNA here is from genome assembly GCA_039707655.1 of Elymus sibiricus. Classification (NCBI taxonomy): domain Eukaryota; kingdom Viridiplantae; phylum Streptophyta; class Magnoliopsida; order Poales; family Poaceae; genus Elymus; species Elymus sibiricus. Next base: position 199,457,692 of record CM077674.1, on the reverse strand, counting down.
GGCATCAACAGTGAGCACGCACCTGTACAGCGGCCTCGTGTCGGCGTCGGCGGCGTTGCCCCTGACGCACATGACAGAGATGGGGCGGTGGCCTGTGCGGGCCCTGCTGGTACCCACGGCCAAGAGGAAGACACTGCCGTCTTCCTCCGTGACAAGCAGGCGGCGGTGATCCTCCAGCGACTCCGACACGGCGAACGGGTAGCACGTCTCGTACTTGAAGTTCGCCGTGGGCCAGGAGTGTTTGCCAGACGGTGCCGTGAGGTGATGCACGAGCCTCGCCGGTGAGCCCTCAAACGGCGGCGTGCACTCATAGCGGTAGCAGGGCGCGTGCACGCATCTGGACCTATGGTCCGCCACCGAGTGGTAGGCGACAGACCTCTCGCAGCCAAAACTCTTGTAGACGTAGGGCACCTTGCAGGCATCGACCAGGCCATCCATGAAACGGGAGTGGCTGTAGGGGACCTCCCGCTCGCCGCATGGAGTGCAGGAGTAGCACACGAAGCGGTAGATCGTACGTAGTACTAAAATGGAAGTGGTCACCCGGTGCAAGTTCTAGCCCCTGCCGACGGTGTCCTGGACTAGGGGGTACCAACCTAGTCGGCCCATAGTCCTCGGGCTAGGCCTGAAGGCCCTCGTTCTCATTCAGATGGACTCCGGAAGCCATGACGTGATCAAGATTGCATATACCGAAGACTTGGAGTATACCCCAAGACATCTCCTGCCGCCTCCATACGCATCCCTGGATACTGACCATGTAACCCTAGTTGCCCTACCTGGCATGTATATAAGCAGGGGGGTTTAGCCTATAGAAGACGCGGAATCACAATTATCATCCACCTAGCCCTAGGGTTAGACTTCTCCTTACGATCTCGAGGTAGATCAAGCTTGTACTTGATACTTCACCATCAATATGAAAGCACACTTACTCCCTTGGTGGTTTTGGTAATTCATGCCAACATACATATTGTTGGACTAATGCTTTTATCTAGTGAGGTTCAGACAAGTTCAACAATGGCGTGGCAGGGACAAGAGGACGTGGAACCCCTTCAAAATGCTAAGGACAAGGATTGGCAAAAGATCAAGACTCTACATTTTTGGTTTAGTGATCCAAGATCACATTGAGTCCATAGGAAAGCCAATACTATTAAAAGGGGATGAGGTGTTGCTTAATGGTCTTTTTGCTCAAGTGCTTAGTGACAGTACTCCTAAACCCTCAACCACTCTCTATACCCAAAGATGTCTAAAACCCACATTCCAACTCGGCCCCACCAAAATTTCCTATCCGGAGCCACCGAGTTCACCTAGACTTAGCCACTGCCAAAACCCTAACAAATCGGATCCACTGATATGGATCTCGGTCCCACCGAGATGGCCTTGCCAACTCTCTGTGATCATTTGCACCTACTTCGGTCTCACCGAGTTTTGCAAATCGGTCTCACCGAGATGGCTTGCCAACTCTCTGTTGCCTTATTGCTTCACTTCGGTCTTACCGAGTTGATGCAATCGGTGCCACCGAGATGAGGTTTGCCCTAGCCATTGCACTTCGGTCCATCCGAGTTGTTCCTATAGGTCCCACCGAGATTCCTAATGTTCATATCTTTTACACAGTTCGGTGCTACTGAGATTATGGTTTCGGTGCCACCGAGTTGGGTCAAAAGTGTGCAACGGTTGGATTTTGTGTGGAGGCTATATATACCCCTCCACCACTTCCTTCTCAGCGAAGAGAGCCATCAGAACGTGCCTACACTTCCACCATACATTTTCTGAGAGACAACCACCTACTCATGTGTTGAGATCAAGCTATTCCATTCCTATCATTTGAACCTTGATTTCTAGCCTTTCCCAAGTTGCTTTCCACTCAAATCCTTCTTCCACCATAGCCAAATCTGTGAGGAGTTGTTTGAGTGTTGGGAAGACTATCATTTGAAGCACAAGAACAAGGAGTTCATCAACAACACACCATCTATTACCTTTTGGAGAGTGGTGTCTCCTAGATTGGTTAGGTGTTACTTGGGAGCCTCCGACATGATGTGGAGTTGAACCAAGGAGTTTGTAAGGGCAAGGAGATCGCCTACTTCGTGAAGATCTACCCGAGTGAGGCTAGTCCTTCGTGGACGTAAGCCATGGTGGAATAGACAAGGTTGCTTCTTCGTGGACCCTTTGTGGGTGGAGCCCTCCGTGGACTCATGCAGCCGTTACCCTTCGTGGGTTGAAGTGTCCATCAACGTGGACGTACGATAGCACCACCTATCGAAACCACGCCAAAAACCACCGTGTCTTCATTGCGTTTGATCTTCCATAGTCTACCTCTTTACATTCCGTACTTTTGCATGCTTTACTATTTCCGCTGCTCAATCTCTAGATATGCATGTGTAGAAAGTATTGGAGTGATCTTAACTTGTGCCAAAATCTGCCTAAGTTCCAAGAGAAATTAAAATCTGCAACTTTGGTTGGTTAAGTGTCTATTCACCCCCCTCTAGACTTATCTCCTTGATCCCACAATTGGTATCAGAGCTTTGGTCTCCATTGCCTTGGTTTCATCACCATTGGAGGGAGATGGATGTGTCTACGTTGGGGAGTCTTAGACGTAGAGTGCCTATTCTCAATGGGGAGTATTACAACTTTTGGAAGGATGAAATGCTTGATATCTTTGATGAATTTAACTTGAGCAAGTATATTCATAATCCTGATGTGCCCCCTATTGATCCCTTGCATCCTACTCACGAAGAGGAAATTGACATGCTTCGTAATCTTAGAACCGTCAATCTTATCATTAGAGGATTACCTAAGGTTGTGCTTGGTTGTATGCAAAACTTTGAATGTGCTTATACTCTATGGCATGAATTAGAAAAGCGATATCCTGATTACTCTTTAAAGAGTCTCGATAAGATTCTTCATAAGGCTGTTGCTTTTCACAAGATGAGTCCTAATGATCCTAAGTTTGATAATTGCTTGTTTGAGCTTCGTGATCTTATGCGTGCTAAGAGAGATGTTAGAACTATTAGTAACATTATCATGGAAGCAATTAGAATCCATAAGCTTGAACATTGTCATGATCATGAAACTAATGAATCTGTTGCCCTAGGTGATGATCACACGCATGATGATGATGATGTTGAGCATGGCTATTATGATGAGGACGAAGACTTTGACATTGAATTTGAGAAGACCATGAGGAATCTCAGTCTTATGGCAAATCTTCAAGATTATATGGCCGGAGGAAAAGAGTGGATTCTTGATAGCGGTTGTACCGATCACATGACCGGATATAGAGACATGTTTCGTGAGCTCGCTAAAAATGATGGTCCACGCAAGTATGTGACTTTTGGAGACAACTCCAAGGGTAAGGTACTTGGCCTTGGTAAGGTGGCCATATCCAATGATAGCTCCATACAAAATATTATGCTTGTTGAATCTCTTCGTTACAATCTTCTTTCCGTATCTAGACTAGCCGATTTTGGTTTTAATGTTCTATTTACCAAAGTAGATTGCCAAGTGTTTCTCCAAGATAATCATAATATGGTCTTTACCGGCATTCATAGAGGTGATCTATACATTGTTGATTTCACTAAGAGAGCCCAACCTCGTACATGCTTATTTGCTAAATCTTCTAAAGGTTGATTATGGCATAGAAGACTTGGACATGTTGGCATGTGTAACCTTGATAAACTTGTTAAAGGAGATCACATTCTTGGAGTGAAAGATGTTATATTTGACAAAGATCGACTTTGTAGTGCTTGCCAAGCAGGGAAACAAGTTGGAGGAAGCCATCCCGTAAAGAACATTATGACCACGAGGAGACCACTCGAGCTACTTCATATGGATCTTTTTGGTCCCAAATCCTATAAGAGTCTTGGTGGTAACTCCTCCGGTTTGGTCATCGTTGATGATTTTTCTAGATTTACGTGGGTGTTCTTTCTTGATGACAAATCGCAGGTACAAAAGATCTTCAAGAACTTTGCAAGAAAGGCTCAAAACCAATTTGAAGAGAAGATCAAGAAGGTTCGGAGTGACAATGGAACGGAGTTCAAGAACACCAATGTGGACACCTTTCTTGATGAGGAGGTATTTCACATGAGTTCTCGGCCACGTACACATTTCAACAAAATGGAGTTGTTGAGAGGAAGAACCGGACACTTATTGAGATGGCAAGAACAATGCTTGATGAATACAAGACGCCAAGACATTTTTGGGCGGAAGCGGTTGAAACAGCTTGTCATGCAACAAATCGACTTTACCTTCACAAGCTTCTTGGTAAAACGGCGTATGAACTGCTCACCGGTAACAAACCACAAGTTGGATACTTTCGAGTATTTGGCTCAAAATGTTACATTCTTGATAAGCATCGTCGTTCAAAATTTTCTCCTAAATCTCATGAAGGTTTCCTACTCGGTTATGGATCGAACTCTCACACTTACCGTGTCTACAACAACTTCACTCGAAAAGTTGAAGAGACGGTAGATGTGAAGTTTGGTGAGACTAACGGCTCGCAAGTCGAGCAATTGCCACTTGATGTAGGAGAACAAGAACCATCGGAAGCAATCCAAGACTTGCCCATTGGCAAGATTCGCCTCATGGAAGTAAAGGAGAGTACCTCGTCTATTCAAGTGGAAGCCCCAACATCACATCAAGGTGAACGACAAGTTGATATGGAGGCATCCACAAGTGGAACACGTCAAGACGATGGGAATGAAGTACAACAAGATGATCCACCTCAACCTCCTTCTCCACCTCCACAAGCGAACAATGACAACATCAACGAAGAAGAAGAAGATAATGATGATGAGGAAGTCTCACCACAACCCAAGCAAAAGCTACCTCGAGTCAGAGCAAGAGTCAACAAGAATCATCCCGTCGAACAAATACTTGGAGATATCCAATCCGGGAGAATCACTCGCTCTAAAACTCGTTTAGCTAACTTTTGTGAACATTACTCATTTATCTCTAGTGTTGAACCCTTGAAGGTAGAAGATGCTCTCAAGGAACCCGATTGGGTGAATGCAATGCACGAAGAGCTACACAACTTTGAGAGGAACCAAGTGAGGACATTGGTTGAGAAGCCTAAGGAAGAGCAAAACGTCATTGGAACCAAATGGGTGTTTCAGAATAAGCAAGATGAAGATGAACAAGTTGTACGCAATAAGGCTCGTCTCGTAGCACAAGGTTACACACAAGTCGAAGGTATGGACTATTGTGAGACCTATGCCCCCGTTGCAAGACTCGAGTCCATTCGCATTTTACTTGCCTATGCCAATCACCATGATATCACCCTTTATCAAATGGATATAAAAAGTGCTTTCTTAAATGGTGAAATTGAGGAGGAAGTGTATGTTAAACAACCTCCCGGCTTTGAGAATCCCAAGAAACCTAATCATGTGTACAAACTTCGTAAAGCTCTTTATGGTCTTAAACAAGCCCCTAGAGCTTGGTACAAATGCTTGACAAAGTTTCTTCTTGAAAAAGGTTTTGAGATTGTGAAGATTGATTCAACTTTGTTCACTAAGAGGGTTAATGGAGAATTATTTCTATGCCAAATTTATGTTGATGATATTATCTTTGGATCTACTAACCCCTCTTTTAGTGAAAAGTTTGGAAGGTTGATGTCGGAAAAGTTCGAGATGTCTACGATGTGTGAACTCAAATTCTTTCTTGGTTTGCAAATCAAGCAAACTAGGGAAGGTACCTTTGTTTCTCAAACAAAGTATACCAAGGACTTGTTCAAGAAGTTCAACATGCAAGAAAGTAAAGGTATGAAAACTCCCATGCCCACGAGTGGACATCTTGACTTGGCCAAGGATGGCAAACCGGTTGATCAAAAGGTTTATCGATCTATGATTGGTTCATTGCTATATCTATGTGCCTCCCGTCCCGACATTATGCTAAGTGTGTGCATGTATCCACGATACCAAGCGGCACCAAAATAGTGTCACCTTAAGGCGGTGAAAAGAATTGTGAGATACTTGTTACATACACCAAACTTTGGCATATGGTATCCCAAAGGATCTTCTTTTAATCTTGTTGGCTACTCCGATTCGGACTATGCCAGAGACAAGGTTGACAGAAAATCCACTTCGGGTACATGTCAATTTCTTGGTAGATCTCTTGTGTCTTGGTCCTCCAAGAAACAAAATTCCGTATCTCTATCTACTGCCGAAGCGGAATACATTGCCGCGGGATCATGTTGTGCACAATTACTATGTATGACACAAACTCTTAAAGACTATGGTGTGCATGTGAGACATGTACCATTACTATGTGACAATGAGAGTGCTATTAAGATAGCACACAATCCCGTGCAACATTCTCGAACAAAGCATATTGAGGTTCGTCATCACTTCATTCGAGATCATGTTGAGAAAGGTGACATTGACCTTAAACATGTTCGTACCGACAAACAATTGGCGGACATCTTTACCAAACCCCTTGATGAGAAAGTGTTTTCTCACTTGAGAAGTGAGTTGAACATCATTGATGCTTCAAACGTGAACTAGAGGTTCATGTGGATGCATACAAGGGCATGAGCATTCTTGACTAATCCATGATACCTTTCATGATCATCTTATGTCTTGGATATTTTGCTCCCTTGTATGTTATCTAACGTTTTGTAGGTACTTGGACAAGCTTCATGTCACAAGGATGTGAAACACTCTTATCATAAGCAATCTTGAATAACCCAAGTATCAACAATTGATGGTGGAACAAGGAACAAGACAACCTAAACATATCCTTTGACAAACTTTTGAGTTATGCTTCATTCTTGTCATTTTCGATATACATGTTGTTCCTTGCAAAGCTAACCCATGTAGGAAGATGAACTACAAAAGATAGGATCGCTCCCAACTTCAACTCATGTGCATCCACTTCAGGTTCAACTACATGATGGACATCACCACCAAATCCCAATGTAAGTTCTCACATCTTAGAGAAGCTTTACTCAAAGATATGAGCTAAAGCAACTCAACAAGATGTGAATACATTGAAATGCTTAAAAGAAAAATGGCAACCCCATTTTGAGCTTAAACGATGAGTATGACCTATGATCAAGTGCTCTCACTTGACTCCTAAGTCAATATACTCTAAAATAGGTGACCTAGTCGCCGACCCATCTAGATGAAGTTCTCTAGTGTTTCTTTTGTTTGTTCTCTTCTTGCTAGGGTGTTTCTTAAAAAAAACTTCATCTGGATGTTGCTTTGCTTCTTTTCTGTGTTTATTTTCTTTTCGCTAGTTTCGCAGTTAATTCACTGCAAATCCTTGTGAGAATTCCTTTGCCTAGTGAGCTGAGTTGACAAATTGATCCATTGCATCAAACTCGGTTCCACCGAATTGTTTCAACTCGGTGTCACCGATTTTGCTGCTCTAAGGAGTTTTCTATCAAACATTTCCTGAGTTTTTCTGCTCCAGCTCCACTCAATGATTCTTATCCTCTATTTGCATCTAGAGCCACTCAATGGCTAGCTGTGTTTCTCAAGGACCAAACCCACTTGATCAATAACCTTGAAGTCCCTTCTTGGAAATTGATGTCAAAGGGGGAGAGAGGAATACATCAAAACTCCTTACCATTATAAAAGAGATGCACCTTACAAGAGGAGAGAATGCTACATGTTTCTAAGAGGGGAGAAACAAGATCAGTTTTTTGGTTGTTGTTTAAGTTTTCTTTCCCTACCGCTCCCAATATCCAATGTCAGATTCAGGGGGAGAGGAAGTTCTTTAAGGGGAGACAACTATTTCTTTTTGGGGACATGTCTGCTTCAAAGAAGTATTCACCTAGTGATACTCTACTCTACATGTCATCCCAATCTTGGTTTCTTGTTGATCTTGTGTCTTTTCTTGAAGAAGTTATCTTGTGTTTTCTAACTTTGTTTTCTCAAGTGTATTTCTTCAGGTACATGATCAAGAACCTGAAGGGAAGTATATGCATCACACTCATGAACATGATTGACCTCTTGCTAGTATATATTGTTTGCAAGGAGACAATCATGGACATGTGGACACCTATATGATATATATGTTGCTCAGATGCATATAGCCAAGATACATGTAGCATGTATATCTCCCATGTGGTATCATCACTTTATATGCACCTCTTCAGGGGGAGTTCAGGGGAGCTCATACATGTTACATGCTTTCCTTCAAAGCTTTCATACAAACTACTGCTAAATCCTTATTTGAAGCTTTGATGCATGTTGTCATCAATTACCAAAAAGGGGGAGATTGAAAGCACACTTGCTCCCTTGGTGGTTTTGGTAATTCATGCCAACATACATATTGTTGGACTAATGCTTTTATCTAGTGAATTTCAGACAAGTTCAACAATGGAGTGGCAGGGACAAGAGGACGTGGAACCCCTTCAAAATGTTAAGGACGGGGATTGGCAAAAGATCAAGACTCTACATTTTTGGTTTAGTGATCCAAGATCACATTGAGTCCATAGGAAAGCCAATACTATTAAAAGGGGATGAGGTGTTGCTTAATGGTCTTTTTGCTCAAGTGCTTAGTGACAGTACTCCTAAACCCTCAACCACTCTCTCTACCGAAAGATGTCTAAAACCCACATTCCAACTCGGCCCCATCGAAATTTCCTATCCGGAGCCACCGAGTTCACCTAGACTTAGCCATTGCCAAAACCCTAACAAATCAGATCCACCGATATGGATCTCGGTCCCACCGAGATGGCCTTGCCAACTCTCTGTGATCATTTGCACCTACTTCGGTCTCACTGAGTTTTGCAAATCGGTCTCACCGAGATGGCTTGCCAACTCTCTATTGCCTTATTGCTTCACTTCGGTCCTACCGAGTTGATGCAATCGGTGCCACCGAGATGAGGTTTGCCCTGGCCATTGCACTTCGGTCCATCCGAGTTGTTCCTATCGGTCCCACCGAGATTCCTAACGTTCATATCTTTTACACAGTTCGGTGCTACCAAGATTATGGTTTCGGTGCCACCGAGTTGGGTCAAAAGTGTGTAACGGTTGGATTTTGTGTGGAGGCTATATATACCCCTCCACCACTTCCTTCTCAGCGAAGAGAGCCATCAGAACGTGCCTACACTTCCACCATACATTTTCTGAGCGAGAACCACCTACTCATGTGTTGAGATCAAGCTATTCCATTCCTATCATTTGAACCTTGATTTCTAGCCTTTCCCAAGTTGCTTTCCACTCAAATCCTTCTTCCACCATAGCCAAATCTGTGAGGAGTTGTTTGAGTGTTGGGAAGACTATCATTTGAAGCACAAGAGCAAGGAGTTCATCAACAACACACCGTCAATTACCTTTTGGAGAGTGGTGTCTCCTAGATTGGTTAGGTGTTACTTGGGAGCCTCCGACATGATGTGGAGTTGAACCAAGGAGTTTGTAAGGGCAAGGAGATCGCCTACTTCGTGAAGATCTACCCGAGTGAGGCTAGTCCTTCGTGGACGTAAGACATGGTGGAATAGACTAGATTGCTTCTTCGTGTACCCTTTGCGGGTGGAGCCCTCCATGGACTCGCGCAGCCGTTACCCTTAATGGGTTGAAGTCTCCATCAATGTGGACGTACGATAGCACCACCTATCGGAACCACGCCAAAAACCACCGTGTCTTCATTGCGTTTGATCTTCCATACTCTACCTCTTTACATTCCGTACTTTTGCATGCTTTACTATTTCCGCTGCTCAATCTTTAGATATGCATGTGTGGAAAGTATTGGAGTGATCTTAACTTGTGCCAAAATCTGCCTAAGTTCCAAGAGAAATTAAAATCTGCAACTTTGGTTGGTTAAGTGTCTATTCACCCCCCTTCTAGACTTATCTCCTCGATCCCACACAATATAATCAAAGCAAGACGTAGGGTATTACCTCTTCGAGAGGGCCCGAACCTGGGTAAACACCGTCTCCTTCGTCCCTGTTACCATTGATCCGAGATCCACAGCTGGGGACCCCCTACCCCGAGGTCTGCCGGTTTTTACACCGACACTGGTGCTTTCATTGAGAGTTCCACTATGAGATCAACAAATGATCGATGGCTCACCTACAGATCAATTGTTGCTCCGGCTATGGGGACATCTTCGTCCCTGGCCAGTTATTCGTTTTCGGCAGCATGGCCTTTTGTGCCGACTCTTCGGGCCGCCTAGCTCCCATCGAGAATTACGCCCCAAATCACATCGTGACTTTTGGAAGCTTGGAGTACGCCGCGGATTCCCGCGGAGAGCTCGTCCTTACCGGTTGGACGCCAGGCCGGATTGAGGGCTTATCAGACATTGGGGGCTCGACCCCGGAACCGATCTCCTTCGAGGATGTCGGACCAAACCCCCTGGCCCCACAGGGCCCTGCGGAGGAATCGATTGCCCCCGCCTCGGACAACCTCGCCCCGGCATCAAGCCATGACAATGGTCTGGACCCGGCTTTGGATACTACGCCGGATTTAGAACCTACTCAGATGGCAGATCCGGAATCAACCCTGGCCCCTCATGAGGCTGAGGACACGTCAAGCGACCCGCCTATCGTACTTCGTGTCAGCACGGCTCACAGCCAGGCCATGAACCCTGAAGAATTATCTCACCTAAATGAGGTGCTTGACCGCATCCAAAGCTTATCAATTTTGAATAGTCAGACCTCGGTCTATGACAAGATTGGACTTAAAGCCGATGATCAGGAAATTTATATCCCACCCACCACCCATCTAGTCGCCACGGTCGATGAATTAACCAACGTGTTAGACTACGATGAAGCCACCAACATGGATGAAGATGTCGACGGCCCTGCAAAAACCACCACGCCGCTGGTCAACACAGGCAAGTGGACTGCAACCTCCACCAACGACGTATATGATACGTCTCCAACGTATCTATATTTTTTGATTGTTCCATGCTATTATAGTATCAATCTTGGATGTTTTATATGCAATTATATGCCATTATATATCATTTTTGGGGACTAACCTATTAACCCAGTGCCCAGTGCCAGTTGTTGTTTTCTGCTTGTTTTTGCCTTTTCAAAAAATCATTATCAAAAAATGTCCAAATGAGAAAAAAACTTTGGATTAATTTTTTTTGGACCAGAAGAGACCCAGGAAGCTTCAGGAGAAGACAAGAAGAGCCACGGGGAGGCAGCAAGCCTGGAGGGCGCGCCCCCCAAGCTTGTGGGCCCCTCGTGGCACCTCTTGACCTAATTCCAATGCTATAAATTCCCAAATATTCCCAAACCAACAGAGAGATAGAAGAGAAAACCTTTCCGCCGCCGCAAGCCTCTGTTCTTCCGCGATCCCATCTGGAGGCCTTTTCCGATACTCTGCCGGAGGGGAATCAATCACGGAGGGCTTCTACATCAACCTTGCTGTTCGGTGATCTGTGAGTAGTTTACCATAGACCTACGAGTCCATAGCTAGTAGCTAGATGGCTTCTTCTCTCCCTTTGATCTTCAATACCATGTTCTCCTCGATGTTCTTGGAGTTCTATCCGATGTAATCTTCTTTTGCGGTGTGTTTGTTGGGATCCGATGAATTGTGAGTTTATGATCAGATTATTCAGGAGAAATATTTGAGTCTTCTCTGAACTCCTTTATGCATGATTATTATAGCTTTGTATTTCTCTTCGATCTATCGATTTGGTTTGGCCTACTAGATTGATTTGTCTTGCAATGGGAGAGGTGCTTTGTGATGGGTTCAATCTTGCGGTGGTCAATCCCAGTGACAGAAGGGGACATGACACGTATTTGTATTGTTGCCATTAAGGATAAAAAGATGGGGTTTAATCATATTTCTTGAGTTTACTTTGTCTACATCATGTCATGTTGCTTAAGGCATTACTCTGTTTCATACTTAATACCCTAGATGCATGCTGGATAGCGGTCGATGGGTGGAGTAATAGTAGTAGATGCAGGCAGGAGTCGGTCTACTTGTCTCGGACGTGATGCCTATATACATGATCATTGCCATGAATCCGTCATAATTATTTGCTTTTCTATCAATTGCCCAATAGTAATTTGTTTACCCACCGTATGCTATGTGTTCGAGAGAGAAGCCTCTAGTGAAAACTATGGCCCCCGGTCTACTTTATCATATATTAAAAACCTAAAAATACCTTGCTGCAATTTAGTTACTTTTATTTTAATTAGTATTTTAGTTTATCTATTTATCTCTATAAGATTTAATCCTTGCAAATAACCGCTGAGAGGATTGACAACCCTCTTATTTGCGTTGGGTGCAAGTGTTTGCTCTTGTGTGTGCAGGTGCGCTTAACGGAATTTTGCTTGGTTGTCCTATTGGATTGATAACCTTGGTTCTTAACTGAGGGAAATACTTATCTCTAGTGTACTGCATCATCCTCTCCTCTTCGGGGAAATACCAACGCAGACTACAAGTAGCAGGAAGAATTTCTAGCGCCGTTGCCGGGGAGACATCATCAAAATTACCAAGTACCTTCACACAAACTATCATCCATTTGCATTTATTTTATTTGCCTTTTATTTGCATTTGCCTCTTGTTTTCATCTCCCCCACTTATAATTTTTTATTTTTTACAAAAACACAAAAATATTTTTTATTTGTTTCTTTGCTTGTTTGCTTCACCATTATGGCTAGTTCTTCGCTTTTTACTATTACCCCAGAAAATGAAGTGCTTAATTTTAAACAAAGGGCAGGAGAGAATTTAAAAGATGCTTGGTATAGGATTTGCGATGCTCAAAATAGATCAACTCGTAAGCAATCTACTACCGTTCTTCTTCGAAATTTTTATGTGGAAATTACTACTTGGTATAGATTTGTGCTTGACACTATTACCGGAGGGAATTTCTTGATGTGTCCCACTTCGGATGCTTTCAATGCTATGGGAAATTTAGTGGGTTCACCCCCTATTATTATTAATGAAACGGCATTGACTTTGGAACATGGTATGCAAAGATTAGAAGCTATTGAAAATAAGATACCTACTATTAAACATCTTGAAAATGTAGATAAAAAGATCCATAATCGTATCACTCAATTTGGTTCCAAGGTGGGAATTTCTTTGAAAACTTTAAAGGAAAAGGAACCGATAATTAATGATAGGATAGAACAAAGCCCCGCTAGAATTGATAAGTTAGAAGAGATTATCAATAACTTAGGTTCCGCTTTTTCCTGCGCTAAAAACATTGATAGGACTCCTCCTAATAAAAATGTCAAGTTCATATATGTTCCCAAGGTTAACGGTGCTACTTCTAGTAAAGGGAGCGAGGATCTTAAAATGATTAGCGTGCACCTCAATTTCATTGATATAATTACGGAACCTATCCCTAAAAGTAAAATTCTTGATTTTGTGCCTAGAAGTGTGATGATGAGAAACTCCTATGTTAAATCTACTAGAAAAAATGGATGTGTAATTGAGGAGTTGGAAACCAAGGATGACAACACTTGAAACTATGCATTATGCCTAGCTAGGGGTATAAACAATAGCGCTTGTTGGGAGGCAACCCAATGAGTAAAATAAATTTTTGCTTTTTCTTTCTATTCTTGAGTGTTTACACAATTATAGCCTCTGTTACGATTGTATTTTTATGTTTTAATTAGTGTTTGTGCCAAGTAATGCCTTTGGGATGATTTGGAAGATAGTATGATAGATGCTGTTGGAAAACAGAAACTTTTGCGTCCTGTGCTGGAATTTTCGCTGGAGCGTCAGAACCTTCTAAATTTTTTACACAATATTGGTATATGAATTGCCCACGTTGTCCTTTTTCAGAATTTTTGGAGTTACAGAAGTATGACATTAATTCAGATCTTTACAGACTGTTCTGTTTTAGACAGATTCTGTTTTTGTTGCATAGTTTGCTTATTTTGATGAATCTATGGATCGTATCGGGGGGTATGAGTCATGGAGAAGTTGGAGTATAGTAGCATTATGCCAATATTAAATATGAATCAATTTACAATAGTACCTAAATTTTAAGATTTGTTTGTTATACTAATGGATCTCATGAGGTTTCTGTTGAGTTTTGTGTGCTGAAGTTTTCAAGTTTTGGGTGAGACTACGATGGACAAAGGAATAAGGAGCGGCAAGAGCCTAAGCTTGGGGATGCCCAAGGCACCCCAAGGTAATATTCAAGGAAGACTCAAGCGTCTAAGCTTGGCGATGCCCCGGAAGGCATCCCCTCTTTCATCTACAATCTATCAGTAACTCACTTGGAGCTATTTTTTTATTCATCACATGATATGTGTTTTACTTGGAGCGTCTTGTGATATAGTTTGTTTGCTTTTGTTTGCTTTTTAGTTTGTCACAATCATCTTTGCTGAACACACCTTTTTGAGAGGGACACACATTATTTGTGATTTGTTAGAATACTCTATGTGCTTCACTTATATCTTTTGAGCTAGGTAGTTGCTCTAGTGATTCACTTATATCTTTTAGAGCACGGCAGCGGTTATATTTTAAAGAAATAGTTGCACTCTCATGCTTCACTTATATCTTTTTGAGAGTCTAATGAATAGCAATGGTATTATGCACGGGTTATGAATTTGGTCCTGATATGATAGGTATTCAAGAGGGATATAATAAAAAGTTTCATGTAGATCACTGAATATGATAAGTTTGATTCCTTGCAATAGTTTTGCGATATTAAGATGGTAATATGTGGGAGGTATTAGTAAATAATTCTGGTTTAGTAAGAATATTGGTGTTAAGGTTGGTGATTCCCGAAGCATGCACGTATGATCTGTCGTTATGCTAAGAAGTTGGAGCATGATTTATTCTTGATTGTCTTCCTTTGTGTGGCGGACGGGGGCGCGCGATGGTTAACTCCTACCAACCTCCCCCCTAGGGGCATGCATAGTAGTACTTTGCTTCGAGGGCTAATAAACTTTCGCAATAAGTATGTGAGTTCTTTATGACTAATATGACTCCATGGATTATACGCACTCTCACCCTTACACAATTTGCTAGCCTCTTCGGTACCGTGCATTGCCCTTTCTCACATCGAGAGTTGGTGCAAACTTCGCCGGTGCATCCAAACCCCGAGATATGATACGCTCTATCACACATAAGCCTCTATATATCTTCCTCAAAAGAGCCACCATACCTACCTATCATGGCATTTCCATAGCCATTCCGAGATATATTGCCATGTGACTTCCACCATTCCGTTTTTATGACACACATCGTCATTGTCATATTGCTTTGCATGATCTTATAGCTGACATAGTATTTGTGGCTCAGGCACCGTTCATCATTTTTTATACATGTTACTCTAGCATCATTACACATCCTGGTACACTGCCAGAGGCATTCATATAGAGTCATATTTTTGTTATAGTATCCAGTTGTAATATTGAGTTGTAAGTAAATAAAAGTGTGATGATGATCATTATTAGAGCATTGTCCCAGTGAGGAAAGGATGATGGAGACCAGGATTCCCCCACAAGTTGGGATGAGACTCCGGACGGAAAAAAAGAGGCCAAAAAGAGGCATGAAAAAAATGAGAGAAAAAGAGAGAAGGGACAATGTTACTATCCTTTTTCCACACTTGTGCTTCAGAGTAGCACTATGTTTTTCATATAGAGAGTCTCCTATTTTGTCACTTTCATATGCTAGTGGGAATTTTTCATTATAGAACTTGGCTTGTATATTTCGATGATGGGCTTCCTCAAATGCCCGAGGTCTTTATGAGCAAGCAAGTTGGATGCACACCCACTTAGTTTTCATGTTGAGCTTTCATACACTTATAGCTCTTAGTGCATCCGTTGCATGGCAATCCCTACTCCTCGCATTGACATCAATTGATGGGCATCTCCATAGCCTGTTGATTAACCTTGTTGATGTGAGACTATCTTCTTATTTTTGACTTCCCCTTATTGATCTCTACCACCATACTCTATTCCACCTATAGTGCTATATCCATGGCTTGCACTCATGTATTGCGTGAGAGTTGAAAAAGCTGAAGCGCGTTAAAAAGTATGAACCAATTGCTTAGCTAAAACCAGGGTTATTCATGATAAATATTTTGTGTTAAGAAGATGGAGCATGACAGGATTGTATAATTTTAGGTACTTTAGCATTTTTATTTTGAAAGACATGATTGTTTATTAGTATGCCTGAGTATTGATGTCTTTATATCAAATTATAGACTATTGCTTTGAATCATTCGTATCTTATTATTCATACGTAAGAGAAAGATTACATGATGAAACATGATAGGTAGCATTCCACATAAAAAATTCTGTTTTTATCATTTACCTACTCGAGGACGAGTAGGAATTAAACTTGGGGATGCTTGATACGTCTCCAACGTATCTATAATTTTTGATTGTTCCATGCTATAATAGTATCAACCTTGGATGTTTTATATGCAATTATATGCCATTATATATCATTTTTGGGACTAATCTATTAACCCAGTGCCTAGTGCCAGTTGCTATTTTTTGCTCATTTTTGCCTTTTCAGAAAATCATTATCAAAAAATGTCCAAACGAGAAAAAAACTTTGGAATAATTTTTTCTAGACCAGAAGAGACCCAGGAAGCTTCGGGAGAAGACCAGAAGAGCCACGAGGAGGCGGCAAGCCTGGAGGGCACGCCCAGGGGGGTAGGGCGCGCCCCCAGGCTTGTGGGCCCCTCGTGGCACCTCTTGACCTAATTCCAACGCTATAAATTCCCAAACCAACAGAGAGACAGAAGAGAAAACCTTTCCACCGCCGCAAGCCTCTATTCTTCCGCGATCCCATCTGGAGGCCTTTTCCGGTACTCTGCTAGAGGGGGAATTGATCACGGAGGGCTTCTACATCAACCTTGCTACCGTTTCGATGATGTGTGAGTAGTTTACCACAGACCTACGGGTCCATAGCTAGTAGCTAGATGGCTTCTTCTCTCTCTTAGATCTTCAATACCATGTTCTCCTCGATGTTCTTGGAGTTCTATCTGATGTAATCTTCTTTTGCGGTGTGTTTGTTGGGATCCGATGAATTGTGAGTTTATGATCAGATTATTCATGAGAAATATTTGAGTCTTCTTTGAACTCCTTTATGCATAATTATTATAGCTTTGTATTTCTCTTCGATCTATCGATTTGGTTTGGCCTACTAGATTGATTTGTCTTGCAATGGGAGAGGTGCTTTGTGATGGCAGTGACAGAAGGGGAGATGACACGTATTTGTATTATTGTCATTAAGGATAAAAAGATGGGGTTTAATCATATTGCTTGACTTTACTTTGTCTACATCATGTCATTTTGCTTAAGGCGTTACTCTGTTTCATAGTTAATACCCTAGATGCATGCTGGATAGCGGTCGATGGGTGGAGTAATAGTAGTAGATGCAGGCAGGAGTCGGTCTACTTGTCTCGGATGTGATGCCTATATACATGATCATTGCCATGAATCTGTCATAATTATTTGCTTTTCTATCAATTGCCCAACGGTAATTTGTTTACCCACCGTATGTATGCGTTCCAGAGAGAAGCCTCTAGTGAAAACTATGTCCCCCGGTCTACTTTATCATATATTAAAAACCTAAAAATACCTTTTGCAATTTATTTAGTTTTATTTTCATTAGTATTTTAGTTTATGTATTTATCTCTATAAGATTTAATCCTTGCAAATAACCGCTAAGAGGATTGACAACCCTCTTATTTGCGTTGGGTGCAAGTGTTTGCTCTTGTGTGTGCAGGTGCGCTTAACGGAATTTTTCTTGGTTCTCCTACTGGATTGATAACCTTGGTTCTTAACTGAGGGAAATACTTATCTCTACTGTACTGCATCATCCTCTCCTCTTCGGGGAAATACCAACGCAGACTACAAGTAGCAGTATACATGGTAGATACTCCTAAGACCCCATCAAGACGTCGGCGAAGGCACGGGAGAGGTGCCAACGGGGACCCCTGCGGGCACGATGCCACTGCCACCAACACCGGCACGGCGGCAGACGACGCCGATGACCCGGGAGAGGATTTTCATGCCTCCCCAGGGTGGCCGCACAGCCTCACAGGAATCCCCGAGGACGAGGACCCCGATGACCTCTTTGAAGGGGCCGACGACAATTACTTACCGTAGTCCGAGGAGGATGAGAGCCTAGGCACCGAGGACTTTATAGTCCTTGAGGACCCCTTTGAGCAAGAACGGTTCCGACGACGCCTCGTGGCCACCGCCTGAAGCATGAAACAGAAGCAGCAGTAGGTACAGGCCAATCAAGACGCGCTGAATGACAAGTGGGTCAAGATACTCTCGGCCGAGCAAGATCTCGAAGAACGACACTATAGCGCGCCTAAATCTTACCCGCGTAGGCGTTTGCTGCCCGAATTCGGTGAAGAATTAACCGACGACGTGCTCTTAACACGTGGACGGGCTGACGAACCTGACCGCCCCCTTAGAGGGCGTGACAGGCCAGTGAGGGAAAACTTACACACCCAAACAATGACACGCTGTTACGGCAAAGATCTCGTCAACTACATCAAGCGATATGATGCAAGACGCCAGATAGAGGTGAACCGGGCACCTTCTCGGTCCATCTATGGATGAAGAGGACATGCACCGGCCGGGCTCGACGGCTACGATGCCTGGATGGACAGGAATGGCCGAGCTCGGCAACAAGCTTATACACAGATATCTCCCGACGTCCGACGCAAGTCTGCTCGGTTCCGAGGTCCCGCTCACCCAATCTGTTTTACAGACAGGGTAACGAAACACTAGTTCGCTGACGGGGTTAAGCCCATCAACATCGAGTCATACGATGGCACTACCGACCCAGTGGTGTGGATCAAAGATTTCCTTCTCCACATCCACATGGCACATGGAGACGATCTCCATGCTATCAAATATCTGCCGCTCAAACTAAAAGGGCCGGCAAGGCATTGGCTGAATAGCCTGCCTCCTCATTCCATTTGAAGCTGGGAAGCACTTGAGGATGCCTTCAGGGCTAACTTCCAGGGCACGTATGACCGACCTCCAGATGCCGACGACCTCAGCCATGTCATTCAACAGCCCGGTGAGTCAGCAAGGAAGTTCTGGAACTAGTTCTTAACTAAAAAGAACCAATTATGGACTACCCCGACGCCGAGGCGATCGCCGCTTTTTGGCACAGCATCCGAGACGAGTGGCTCGCGTGCCAGCTCGGGCAAGACAAGCCGAGGACCATGGCAGCCCTCACCTCGCTTATGACCCACTTTTGCATGGGAGAGGATAGTTGGCTGGCCCGCAGTACTCACAATGGCGAGGCAGGCACTTCGGAAGCTCATGATGCCAATGGCAAGCCCAGACGCAGCAAAAATAAGCGCAGGCATAAAAATGGCGTGAGCGACACCGAGGACGTTGCAGTGAACGCAGGGTTCAATGGACCTAGATCCGGTCAAAAAAAGAGGCCCTTTAAAGGGAGCAAAGACGGACCCAGCCAGCTTGACAAGATCCTCGATAGGCCATGTCAAATACATGGCACCTCGGACAAGCTAGCAAACCACACAAACCAGAACTGTTGTGTCTTCAAGCAGGCCAGAAAGATAGCGACGGAGGGCCAAAATAAAGCTCAACCTCGCAGTGAGGACGACGATGAACCTCGGCAATCCAACAATGGAGACCAGAAATAGTTCCCTCCCGAGATGAAGGACGTAAACATGATTTACGTAACCCACATCCCTAAAAAAGAGAGGAAACAAGCACTTCGGGACATTTACGCCCTAGAGCTTGTGGCCCCGAAGTTCAATCCGTGGTCGGCTTACCCGATCACATTCGACAAACATGATCACCCAACCAGCATCCGACATGGCGGATCGGCTGCTTTGGTCCTGGATCCGATCATTGACGGATTCCATCTGACGCGCGTCCATATGGACGAAGGTAGTAGCCTCAATTTAATCTACGCGGATACGATCAGAAAAATGGGCATAGCCTCATCCAGGATCAAACCCAGGACAACCACCTTCAAAGGTGTCATACCAGGCGTCGAGGCTCGCTGCATGGGAACAATAACGCTGGAGGTAGTCTTTGGATCACCCGAGAACTTCCGGAGCGAAGAGTTAATCTTCGATATCGTCCCTTTTCGGAGCGGATACCACGCGCTGCTTGGGCGCACCGCATTCACCCGCTTTAACGTAGTCCCGCATTACACATACTTAAAGATGAAAATGCCAGGACCAAATGGTGTTATTACAGTCAATGGTAACACCGAACGCTCCCTCTGAATAGAGGAACAGACCGCGGCTTTCGCAGCCGAGATATAGGCAACTGAGGATGCAGGTCATCACAGGCCCAGCTCCTCGAAGCGCACACGGGCTGCGCGAGCCGACCTCGGTCAGGCCACGACTCCCCCCAAATAGGGGCACGGGCTCCTCGTCCGCCTCCCCTTGGAAGGGCATTACGTCCCAGGGTGCACAACTTTGCACTAAAAATTCCATGGGCGGCCGAGGAGCCGAAACAAATAATGCGTCGCTGTCAGCTCGACTGAACAGCGATGCACTTTGGACTAGCATACCAGCAAGGCGCTGTAAAAGGCCCAGACAGAAGTAACATGTCCACATGGCTTAAACTATCCAAGTGGCAGTCGCACACCTTTTTAAAGGACTCGACTGACGAAAGCATCAAGCAAACAAACGGCCGAGGTCGTGGACAGCTCATACCTACTTCGCTCTCAACGAAAACAAGCTGGTCAATAGTACGCAGACACAGACGTGTGACAGCAATGCGCTTGGGCGAATAAACCCATTAACATGTCTGCCCTGTTCTTACTCCTTTACTTTTACTTTTTTTCCGTTGTATCTTCTACAAGTGTCTTTTGTCAAAGCTCGGCATGTACGGCTTGACCGCATGAAATAAACAAAGCGCACCCATCGAGAACATTGCGCGTTTCCCTATGTTTACTGCCTTTGAGCCAAAAGCATACATCCATGATACAACTGTTATTTAAAATTACCATGGGCTTCACTTTTAATCTCACGCCCCCTATAAGTCCGAAGTATCTATTCGGCGTCTTGGATGTTGCATTATATGAATCAGTTTCGAACCTCGATTTGGGTCTATAGTTGGGTTGTCCGGCTCCTGTGCTTACCCCTTACGTTTCCGATCCATTTGGCTAAGGGTGTAATGGGAGAACCACTGCGATTGCGCTGCCAACTTGAATGGCAAAGCGCCTCAGTGAATAAAGCCAAAAACTGACTGTCCTGGTAAGCGTAAACTGGTCGGTCATCCGAAGACAGCGTCTAGGAATGTACCATTGGAGGTTACCCGTGTTAAATGAAGGGCTTCTTATTAAATCAGCCGAAGTGGTTAGCGGCACAGACCTCGGCCACACAGCCAAACCACTTCAGGAACCGGGGGCTCGTCATCAGCCCTCACAGTCAAGCTCCTCCGACTAAGTGAAAGCTATAAAACCACTATAGTCCGATTGCCTTGTTTCCACGAGCATGGACCGCCTTCGGGAACCGAGACATCGGCTAAGGGTCGCGATTGCCTCGGAAACACTTGTTGTACACTGTACAAAGGGGTCGAAGCCGACGACTGGTCACTTTCAGTTAAACATAGTCACACAGGAGTCAAAAAAATAATAAACACATACAATAGCATGTCGGAAAATAAAGCCGCATTCATTGCAAACAAAGGATAATTTTTACATCCAACTACACTTCGGCATACCGAAGTACTATCTAAAAATACAGATTGTCCTTAGGACACTCGGCCTCAGTGATCCGGGCCCCTTCCATTGCCTTGCCCAGGTAGTGCTCCACGGTCCGGGTCTTCCCTTCAGGGGGCCCGGTGGCCACGACCGCAGCTTTAATGCACGGATAGTGTGTACTCACGCGGGCATACGCCCGCTCAACACCCTCCAGGCACACAGATCGCTTCCAGTGCACCAACTGGGGGCGGCCTCCTGCAGCCGGGCAAAAAGCCCAAAGAAGCTGGTCGGCAGGACCTCCACGGGCCAAAGATTGGCGCAGGGGTCCTGAAGCGTTGGCTTCGCTATGCCGAGGAGCTCCATCAACTACTTCATCTCATTGTTTAGCAGTTCCGGATGCGAGGGCGCTTGGAATTGTTGCCAAAATGCCCTCTCCGTAGCATGGCCCTCGCGCGCGCCGTAATATCGAGATGTGTCCGCCGCACTCCTCGGAAGATCCGCGAAGGCCTCTGTGGATCACCACAGCTGGGTGAGCTCGACGAACCCCTTGCGGCTGAAAACACATTGAAGCAAGAATGGCTTACCAGCAACGATCTGCTTCACTTGCAGAGGCACCTCGCGGTCTGCACGGGCCTGGGTTTGGACCTCGGCGTGCGCCTAGCGCAGCTTCTCGAACTCGGTGCTCGCCACCATTTCCTTCTCCTGAAGGATGTCGCGCTCTTGGTAAATGCCCCTAAGGGTCTCCTCCACCTCTAGGACACGTGCCTGGTCCTAGCCCCTGGCCACCTTCTCGGCAGCCAGATCCTCTTCGGCCTTCGCGGCCGCAGTCTTCTGCGGCTCGGCCTCCTATCGTGCTTTTGCCAGCTCGGCCTTAAGTGCCTCAAGCTCCGCCGTAGCAGCTGTCATGCAAAACAGCTCAGCGTCAGAATTAAATCTTTTAAGAGCATTTTCCAAAAGTAAAATTGGCACTCTCACAACTTTTTGAAGTTTACCTTGAGACAGCTCTATCTGCTTTTTATCAGATCGAGGTTCTCCTCGGACCTCTGCAATTTCCTGTTCATCTCCGCCACCTCCTCAGAGGCGGAGTTCGACGCCGAGGTCGACATCTGAAAACATACACCCATGCCTTAGTCCCTGTTTTTTGACTTTAGTCCTCTGGTCAATCCTTTTTGAAGAACGGCCAGAGTCTTGGGGGCTACTGGATTACCACCTAAACAATACTCAAACATTGACCCCAAGGACGGTTTTTTTAAAACCAGCCTTGGGCTCGGGGGGCTACTGGCTGGATACGCTCTTACAAATGATGTGCCAGGCAACAAGTCTTCCGACAAAAGCACACTACTACAAGCAATCATAAGCTCGAATATTATTCGTAATGGAAACAAAAAAAGCGTACCTCGAAGCCCCTCACGAGGCCCTTGAAGACATCGCGCAATCCGGCCTCCGTAGACCGGAAGATGGAGGAGCCCATTAAGGCTGCCTCCATCTCCTCGGGCCACCCCGTGCTAACCTGCCCTGCGGCGGGAGGCGGGGGTGGAGCAACCTCTGAGCCCACCCCCGAGGTGCTGGGGGCGACGGTCTCCGGCTGCGGCACAGGCGTCAGAGACTGTTCGGGCTGGCCCGATGCCTCGCCCAACCCTTCCCTGGGGACCTTGGGGATCGGGTCCCCTTGGCCTGGTGTGGCCGAGGTGTCAACCTCGGCCATGACGACTGGTACCCCGGCCTCTGATGTGTTGACTGGAGGGGCCGGGCCGGATGACGCCTCCCCTAACCCCTCGAAGGCTGAGGGAGTCTTGGCGGGCTCCGGCTCCCCCTGTCCGACAGGGGCAGATCACCCGAAGTATCGCCGTTGAGGCGAGTCCCGGGCGGGCTGGCAAAAATTCTCTTATGAGTCTCATGAGAGGAATAGGCTTTCGAAGTCTAACTTGAGTAGTAATTACATACCTTTGGGGGGCCGATTTCTTCCTCCCAAGTGCGAGGAGGTCCTCGTCTGACTTGTCGGGGAAACTGGCCTTCTCCGGCAGGACTGGATCGGCGAAGGCCTAGCACGACATCTTTGGGCCTTTCGGCCTCGCCTCCTCTTCGGCACCCTCGGACGCCGCCCTCTTCCCTTTAGGGGAAGATTTCCCTTCCTCCACATCTCCCTCCTCGTCTTCGTGGGTGGAGGAGGCGTGGATCTCCTCGGACCGGGTGACCGAGGTCTCCCGAGCTCGGAGACCCGCTCTGCTCTGCCCCTCGGAGGTTTGGACTCCTTGGGGATCAGCACATGTGGCTCCTGGGCTAAAAGGGCCACGAGCTGAGGAGTCCTCTCCCCCTCAGGCTGCGGCACTGGCACAGCATTTGCCGTGCCTTGGGGATCCACTTCTGCAAATGTTTGATTTGTTAGCCAAAATTTGTGAGGGACCAGGAAACACAGAGTGTAGAACAGAGTATTGAGATTTACCTCAGGGGCGTCATGGGCGGCTTCGAAGCCGAAGTCGCTCCTCGCCTCGATAAAACCATCCTTGGATGGCTTGAACAGCAGCTTCCACATCCTAGCCAGGGTGGAGCGGAAGAAGTGGTGGATAGGCACCACGTCCTCGGGCTTGTACGCCCACATCGGGATAGCCTGAGACTGAAGCGGCAGGACGTGGCGGTGGAGCATGACGTTCACCATGTCCGCCAGCTTGATGTCCCTCTAGTTTATCTAGAACTCGATCTTCTAGATCAGCACCTTCACCTCCACCGGGTCCCCCCAGTCCATGCCCTTCCTCTTCCAGGACACGAGCTTCTTCGGAGGACCAGCTGAGAACTCGACCTTGGCCTGGCTAGCAGCGAGTGGCTTGGTGATGTAAAACCACTCGCGCTGCCACTCCTTGATGGTCTCTATGAAGGTGCCTTTGAACTAGACCGCCCTCTGGTTCTTGCTGATCATCACGCCGCCGCACTTGGAGAACTCGTTGTAGCTGGATCTTGGCTTGATGCCGAAAATCTTCAGCCACAACCCGAAGTGCGGCTCGATGCGGAGGAACGACTCGTAAACGGTGACGAAGGAGGCGAGGTGGAGGATGGAGTTTGGGGCTAGATGGTGAAAATCTAGCCCGTAGTAAAACATGATCCCACGCACGAAAGGGTGCAGCGAGAACCCTAGACCTCTGATGAGGTGGGGGACGAAGACGACCCTCTCCCCAGCGTCGGGAGTGGGTATGCGCTGCTTCGAAGCCGGCGCGCGAGTGCGGACCTCCGCGGGGAGGTACCCTGCACTTCGCAACTCTAAAATGGTGCCCTCCATCACGGAGGAACTGGCCCAGTGCCTCTTGAGGTTGTTCTCTGCCATTGTTGTGGGGAGAGGCACTGAGGAAGTGGGAAGAGCTCGGGATTGGATCTGGGCGACGGAGCTTGAGAGGTGGTAGGCAGGGAAGAAAGGGAGCGTGTTCTCTCTGCTGCTACCCCTTCGCTCTTATATAGGATGATGAAAAGGCCAAGAGTCCCAACAGCCGCGGCGTTGAAATCGCCATTACCCGTAAAAGTTGATGTTATGAGTATAAGGAGAAAGAAAATCTTAATGATATCCCTTAAAAAGTGGGCATGATCTCCGCTTCGATGGGATGTACCAGTAAAAGGATTGCCTCGGGCCACGATTCGAGTGAGTAGTAACTACTCGCCTGGTCATGGGTGGTGCCGCTTCGATAAAGTTGTCAGGCTAAAAGCACTGTTCACACCTACATGGCAGGCCTTTGAGGCTAAGTAATCTCGCGGCCTCGGATGCGGATCATGTTTTTGTTGGGTTCCGAACAAGGGATACCACCCCCCTTGAGGAGTGGTCTGTGGCAGCCACGAATAAAGGAAAGTATCAACAGACAGGAGGGAACTCGTCTGTCGAGCCAAGAACTCCGGATCCGAAGTTGTTAAAGACGAAAGGGTCGTCCTCGGCATAGAAGACTAGTTCGGGGGCTACTAACGGTGTCCTGGACAAGGGGGTACCAACCTAGTCGGCCCATAGTCCTCGGGCTGGGCCTGAAGGCCCTCGTTCTATTTCAGATGGACTCCGGAAGCCACGACGTGATCAAGATTGCATCTGCCGAAGACTTGGAGTATACCCCAAGACATCTCCTATCGCCTCCATACGCATCCCTGGATACCGACCATGTAACTCTAGATGCCCTACCTGGTGAGGGTGTCCCGGACTAGGGGGTACTCGGGCTGCCGGCCTATCTCTCATGGGCCGGACTGGTGGGCCGCTCTCTACACGTTGATGGAAGGCTGGATTGGGGATGATCCCGTATGAAAGAAGGAAATCTCTGAAGTCTTGGCGTCTCCTCCAAGGAATAGATGACGTAAAGCGGCATGTTATCCCTGATGGTAACCGACCATATGTAACCCTAGGGCCCCCCTGGTGTCTATATAAACCAGGAGGTTTAGTCCGTAGGAGAGAGACTCATAATCTAGGGTTTAGCCCATCTGATCTCAAGGTAGATCAATTCTGTAACCTTCATACAATCACATCAATACAATCAAGCAGGACATAGGGTTTTACCTCCTCGAGAGGGCCCGAACCTGGGTAAATCGCTGTCTCTACGCTCTCTGTTACCATCGACTCCTTGACCCATAGTTCGGACCCCCTACCCGAGATCTGCCGGTTTTGGTACCGACATTGGTGCTTTCATTTAGAGTTCCGCCGTGGGACATCAAGGATCAATGGCTCGCCTAATCATCAGCAACATCGCTAGCCGCAGGGACACTTTTGTTCCCGGCCAGCTCTTCGCGTTCGGAAGCGTCGTGCTACACGCCGATCCGGCCGGTCACCTTGGCCGGGTCGACAGCTTCACCCCCGACCAGGAGATCAGGTTTGGAAGCTTAGAATTCGTCGCCGACTCCCGGGGAGATCTTATCCTCACGGGGTCCTCAGCTTCGCCTGACGGACCCACGAATCCTGAAGCGCCGGCTTCGAATACAGCCAACCCCGCCGCCGAGACGGCAGCCACTGCAGATTCAACCTTGAGCCCGAATCTGACCTCCGTGCTCGGTTGTCGAACTCCAGCCTCGGCAGAACGTAACTTCGGGACAAATTCTGACACCCCCGTCACGACCATACTGCGGGTCGACCCCGCTAATTACCCGAACCTGGAATCAACCGATCTCTCGTCATTAAACGGGATACTAGATCGGATCCAAGCTCTGGGAATCGCCGATGGCCAGTCCTCGGTATACGATCAGGTCGGGCTTAAAACCGAAGACAGGGAAATTTATACCCCCGCCACTACTCACGTGGTCGCCACTATCGAAGGCCCCTCAGAGGCCTCACCCGTTACCTCCGAACCAAAAAAGCATGAGGTGCGGGTTTTCGACCAACAGGCTTCGCCTTCCAGCTCGGCAGCCGAATTCCGCTCCGGAGAGGGTTTAGAGCCGGAGTCCGGCTCAACATGCAAGTCCGGATCCGCTCACCCGCGCCTGGTCAATTATCCAGGTCTCGGCGAACCGGATTCCACGACAATCCAGGACGCGGCCCCCAAAACTCCGGACTCACACTCCGCTGGGATGAAGTTTTTTATCCCGCCCACCCCCCACATTGAGTATTGTCCGGATAACACAGGACGTCCCGACCTATGGGACCTGATGTACGTTAAGCAGCAGCCCGGAGAGACAGTCCGGCACTTCTGGGCCAGATTCCTTATCATCAAAACTGCAGAGATGAGGGCGTCTTAAACGCCCTCGCCCGCCGCCACATCCAAAATTTCTTTGATTTATCGGATCTGGTGTCCAAATATTGCGCCATGGAGTACGCTTGGCAGGCCCAACTTGAGCAAAGGGAGTCAACCTGCACAGAGGAACTAAACCGAGCTTGGGGGAAACGCGCGCTCCCTCACCAGACACGCCACTATGAGCCGTCCGAGAAAAAGATGAAACCCCTGACGAGGTCCAGAACGGTCCTTGACGGAATACTGGATAAACCATGCCCCATACACTCTACAAATCCAACCCACATCCTTCGAGCTTGCTGGGTGGTCAGGCAAGTCGCCAAGAGCGGCGAGGCCATTCTCGGAGGCCCGCACTCCACTAAAAGTCCAGTTATGCCCCTTGACGACGACGCCGAAATCTTAACAATCTACGAGACTTACTCTTCGAAGAGTCAGAGGAAGAGAGCCCTTCGAGAGCCCGCCCAAATTCACCACGTGGCAGAGACAGACTCCTGGACAGATATACCCATCACTTTTAGTGAACAAGACCAGCCGAGATTCTGTCCTGCTCGAGCCGCTGCCGCCCTTGTCCTTGACCCCATAGTGGATGGATTCCGACTACAAAAGGTGTTGATGGACGGCGGCAGTGGGCTCAACCTCATCTACGAGGATACCTTGGATAAAATGCAGTTCGACAGATCCCGCATAGAGCAAAGTCACACTACCTTTCAAGGGATTATCCCCGGAAAGGAGGCGCGTGCCAGTGGCCGCATGACTCTTGATGTGGTCTTCGGAACTCCCGAGAACTACCGGTCCGAAGAACTGCTTTTCCACATCGTGCCCTTCCGCAGCGGGTATCATGCCTTACTTGGGCGCGATGCCTTCGCACGATTCCATGCTGTGCCACATTACGGGTACATGAAGCTTAAAATGCTAGGGCCAAACGGTATAATCACGGTAATAAGTGATCCGGACAGAGCCCTGCGAGCCGAGAATAAGACGGCATCGCTCGCCCTCGAAGTGTTGTCCGAAGCCCTCGCGGCCGAAGAATTAACCGCGCTCCGCTCAACGGTGGACAAGGTCGATGTCATCCTTGATAAAAGGCAAAACTCCACGTCCTTTAAACCAGCAGATGAAATCATTAAATTCCAAGTGCACCCAATAGATCCCAACAAGACGGCGTCCATCGGAGCCCTGCTGAACCCCGCGGTTGATGAAGAATTGCGCCAATTTCTGCGCGCAAACTGGGATATCTTCGCTTGGCACCCTTCAGACATGCCAGGGACCCCGTGTAGATTAGCCGAGCACAGCCTGAACATAATCAAAGGTTTCAAGCCAGTTAAATAGACTCTCCGTCGGTTTTCCGAACCCAAGCGTCAAGCCATGGGTGAGGAACTGGCCAAGTTGCTCGAAGCCGGATTCATCCGGGACATCAAACATCCTGAGTGGTTGGCCAACCTGGTCATGGTGCCGAAGAAGGATAAGTCCTGGCGATTGTGCGTCGACTTCAAGGATTTGAACAAAGTCTGCCCTAAGGATCCTTTCCCCTTGCCCCGCATCGACCAGATCATTGATGCCACCGTCGGGCACGACTCGCTATGTTTCCTTGACGCTTACTCCGGATACCATCAAATCAAAATGAAGTAGTCCGACCAGGCGGCCACCGCATTCATCACTCCCTATGGACCATTCTCCTTCAACACAATGCCCTTTGGTTTAAAGAATGCAGGGGCCACATACCAGCGCATGATCCAAACGTGTCTGGAGAAACAAATCGGCAAAACAGTCGAAGCTTACATGGACGATGTGGTTATCAAAACCAAACACGTCAGCCAGCTGGTGGACGATCTCCGGCAAACCTTTGACAATCTTCGGACTTTCGATATACGGCTTAATCCGGAAAAGTGTGTATTCGGAGTGCCGGCCAGCAAGCTGCTCGGCTTCATAGTTTCCCATAGAGGAATAGAGGCCAACCCAGCGAAAATCCGAGCACTGTCCGAGTTGTCTATCCCCACTGAGCTCAAACACGTCCAGAAACTGGCCGGTACTGTTGCAGCCCTAAGCCGCTTCATCTCGTGCCTCGGCGAAAAGGCCCTGCCGCTATACAAATTGCTCAAAGGGACGAAGAACTTCGAATGGACTAGCGAAGCGGTGGCGGCACTCGAAGAAATAAAAACTCTACTGGCCAGCAACCCGATTTTGACGGCACCCAGCCCGGCTGAGCCAATGCTGCTATATATCTCGGCGACGAATCAGGTGGTCAGTGCGGTTCTCGTTGTCGAACGAGAGGCCGAGGGTCACAAGTTCCAGGTACAGAAACCTGTGTACTATGTATCCGAAGTGCTTACCCCGTGTAAAACAAGGTACCCGCATTACAAGAAGATCGCCTACGCAGTTTTCATGGCATCCCGAAAGCTCCGCCATTACTTCCAGGAGTGCTCGGTTACGGTAGCATCCGAAGTACCATTGAATGACATAATCAACAATCATGATGCCACAGGGCGCATAGCCAAATGGGCTATAGAACTTCTCCCCTTCGAAATCATCTATCGACCACGCCGAGCTATTAAATCTCAAGTTTTGGCTGATTCCGTGGCGGAATGGACGGAAGCCGAACTCCCTAGGGAGTACAACACATACTCACATTGGACGATGTACTTCGACGGCTCCAAAATGCTCGCAGGACTGGGGGCTGGAGTGGTCCTCACATCCCCCACTGGCGACAATATTCGGTACATACTCCAGATCATGTACACCGACTCCAACAACACAGCCGAATACGAGGCTCTGCTGCACGGACTTCGGATGGCAGTGTCAATGGGCATACAGCGGCTCGAGGTACGGGGAGATTCTAATCTTGCCATCTCTCAAGTTAACGGCGAATTCGACGCAAAAGACCCAAAAATGACAGCATACCGCAACGCCGTCCTGAAGATCTCCGCCCGCTTCGAAGGACTGGAGTTTCACCATATACCTCGTGACAGCAATCAAGCTGCGGATATCCTGGCTCGAATGGGCGCTAAGAGCGACCCCGTCCCCGAGAACACCTTCTTGTAACGACTTTTCAAGCCGTCCGTGGTGTGGCAGGAGAACGCCCAGGGCTCGAACACCAATACCCCAGGAGGGTTCGTCCCTCCGCCTATTCAACCAAATAATGGAATTATCGGGGGCTCGGCCATCGCAATGATAACTTCGGCTCACGAATTCATGGCGGTAATCGCGCCATGGACCGAGCCTTTCCTCGCCTACCTCCTTCGCCAAGAATTACCGGTTGACCAGACTGAGGCCAGGCGTATCCTTCGACGATCTAAAGCCTATAAAGTCCACGAGGGAGAGCTATATAAGAAAAGTACTACTGGCGTCCTTCAGAGATGTATCTCCGAAGAGGAGGGAAGGCAGCTTCTGGCCGAGATTCATGCTGGCATGGGCGGTCACCACGCGGCAGCTCGGGCCCTGGTCAGCAAGGCTTTCTGAGCAGGGTTCTTTTGGCCCACTGCCCGAACAGACGCCCAGACATTAGTCCAACATTGCGTTGGATGCCATCTCTTTGCAAATCAGAGTCATATGCCCCCCACGGCCCTTCGGACGATCCCAATTACTTGGCCTTTCGCGGTCTGGGGGCTGGATATGATTGGACCACTTAAAGGGGGGACCAAGAAAAAGAAATATCTACTCGTCATGGTAGATAAATTCACTAAATGGATCGAGGCAAAGCCGGTCACTTCAGCCAAGTCTAAGCCGGTCATCGACTTTATATCCGGCGTCGTACACCGCTATGGTGTTCCCCACAGCATAATAACGGACAACGGATCCAACTTTACCGCCCAGGAAGTCAAAGATTGGTGCGCTAATTTAGGCATTAAGCTCGACTACGCCTCGGTGTATCACCCACAGTCTAATGGACAGGTCGCGAGAGCGAACGGCCTGATCTTGAGCGGCATTAAGCCTCATTTGGTCCGATCTTTGAAAGACTCCGGCTGCCATTGGGTTGAGGAGCTCGACTCCGTACTGTGGGGCCTACGCACCATTCCTAATCGATCCACGGGTTACACACCATTCTTCATGGTATATGGGGCAGAAGCCATCCTCCCCTGCGACCTTATTCACGACGCCCCTCGGGTGCATATGTACGAAGAAAAGGAGGCCGAGCTGGATCGGCAAGATGACCTGGACGCCTTGGAAGGCGAGCGCGACATAGCTCGGGCTCGTTCTGCTTTTTATCACCAGCAGGCCAGACGCTATCAGAGTAGGGAAGTACGGGCGAAGGCCTACAATGTTGGAGATTTAGTCTTGCGCCTCCCAGAGAAGCAGAAGCATAAGCTGGTGCCCAAATGGGAGGGGCCCTTCATAATCGACCAAGTACTCATGGGCGGGGCGTACCGCCTTCGCGACCCGACGGACGATGGCCTCGAACCCAACCCATGGAATGCAGCTCGGCTGCGATGTTTCTATGGCTAGTCCCGCAAACTTACCTTGTTCGATTTATCCTTTTCGGATCTTCATCTTTCTAGTCAAGAGTCTCTCCCGGGTTGTGTTCGGAAATGCCGAATTACGTTAAAATTCTTCTTCGGCAAACAACTTTGAATGTACCACACTTTGTTACCTGGGGGCTTCTTTTACGAAGCTCATCAAATTTCATTTATGCAATCATCCGTTTTTTACGTGTTTGCAACCTTCCTGCGTCGTTCTCAAGCCACTATATGCATCAACTTGACTTAAGATTTGGCCAAGCTGGGTTGCCTCGCTCCTGTGTTTACCCCCTACGTTCCTGATTGTTCGGCTAGGGAGTAAAGGGAGCACCTCTGCGATTGTTACGTCCGGATTTCCCGGGTACGTACCTCAGACGGGTGAAGCCGAAAGCTAGCGTCTTAAGACAACAAGTTGGTCGGCCACGGGGGGAAGTGAAAATAATTGATACCTATCACCAAGTTCCCGAAGTAACCGTCCCCGTCTAAATTCGGGTACTCGGTTATGCATCCATGGATAATGTGGTCACCTGACGAAAGGAACCCATAGCGGAACTATTTTCATCGGAACATGTTTCTTACGTTAATCAGTAATATAACATAACTCCCAGAGCACGTTTTTGTCTGTTTGCACCAAATGGCCGGATTGCCTGGTTTTCCGAAGTATCTTTCCGATGTTCTCGGATTACATAGTAGGAAAACACTCCTTGGCTTCTGGTCGAGGAGGCGGAAGCCTATGGCCGGTTAAGACAACGTTTTTTATGCACGGTTTGGAGACTATCCGATGTAAAGTACATAGGTACATAGAATCGACCTATCACTCTTGATCTAGACCATCTATTATGGTCTCTAGAGCACAATCTGCTTGGGACAGCCGAGCTGCGGGCATAACCTGGTCATATACCAGATGCACGGGCACTTCCTGCCCATCTGGCCCTACCGGCCCAACGCTCGCTAAATGCTCCGGTTCCAGCTTGGTGAATCGGGTCTTGATCATCGCCCACGCTTCCCGTGCTCCTTCATGACAAGATGACATCTTCCATAACTCAAAGCGGCGCCGAGCTCCTTTGAAGCGACTCGCGAGTTCGGCCATCCCTTCCGGAGCCACTTCGCCAGGCCACAGTGCTTTGAACATGCTCTTCATGGCTCTCCGGGCCCGCTCATGTACAGCGGATAGCTCCTTCAGCAGGTCCCGCCCGAAGGAACCGGCTTCCTCTTTGGGACGCCCGGTCAGCAGAACTACAATAAGACGTGGCATTGTTCATCTAGCTACCGTATCTGTTCGGTTATTGAACGGGCGACTTAGATTGCACTTACCGAACATGCCTGTTTTCAGTCTTTGATTCTCCTCTTGGGTTACATTCAGTTGAGCTTTTAAGCTTCTGATTTCTTGGAGCTGTTGTTCACCTTCCGCCTTAAGCTTATCCCTCTCCTCATGATTTCGGGATAGCACCCGGTAGCCAGCCTCTTGCTGTGAATCCGCATACCTTTGGGCTTTCCTGGCCATATCCAGGTCCTTCTGTAACTGATTTATCATCTCGGCTGCTATGGAAACATTTTTCATTAGTGGAGATGTTTCACCCCATTTTCTCTTTAATGAACTTCAAATTCGGCACTTACCATGTGCCTCTCTGGTGACTGGTTTCACCCCCTCTAGCTCGGTTTTCACAGACTTTAACTCTGTTTGAGCCAGCTTGAGGTCCTCGGACAGCTTTTTGTTCTGCTCCCGAACAGTCTGCACAAATAGCAGGGCAGCATGGATATCAAACACTTAACTCGGCCGTCCCGCCCAAATTAAGGCTCGGGGGCTACTGGGTTAGGTACTAGTTGTCAAAACTATTACTATACCTGCATATTCGTAGACATGAGCCTCACTGCGCCTTCAAGTCCCGTTCGGGCGACGCCGAGGTATGCATCTACCGAGCTAAGAGCATTGACCTCCTGATTAGACAACGCGGTTTAACGAAGTGATGCCTTGCGCCGCCGATGATTCATCACACTTTCAACTTCGGAATTAGTGACCGAGACGTCTCCCGAGTCCTCGGGATTTTGGTCCTCGGTAGTGGCTCCCGGAGTAACTCCAGTTACAGCTGGCGACCTCAGATTTGAGTCACCCCTTGGCACCTTCTCAACATCCTCGGCCGCGCGCGGTTCCACACATCATCTATCGAACACCATGGAACAAATTATTGGCATATGCGGTGGATGTTGACGATAGAAGCCATAACAGTACAGTGAATACATTACCTCTTCGGGTGGGGCGCCGATGATGTAGCTCCCGTTGGGGCCACATGTGGGGTCACCCCATGACTACTTGTCGTCAGAGCCGCTGGTGCCACCTTTGCAGCTGTTCGGCGCGTCGTGCGGCAGCCCTTTGGAGTAGGTGTCAGTGTGTTCGGGCCTGCAGCGGCTAAGCGTTTCTTTCGAGAGGAAGCCCATTGGCCACTTACCACGGAGGAGGGAAGCGCCCCAGGATGATCGGCCAACAGGGCCACCTTGGAGCCATCAAGGCTATCCTGGTAGAGGACCCCATCCTCAAAATTAATGGATGATTCAGGGTCGTCATGGAACCCAAGATCGTCATCGCGAGAGTAATTCTCCGGTTGAGGAGCCGGGCAACTCACCGTTTCGATCCATCGCCTCCAACTCTGTTCGGACAAGATGAAGATCCGATTATGAAAAGTCTGGGGTAATATCTGAACTAAAAAGAGTGGTCGAACTCACCATTTCGATGGGATCATACATCGAGAAGCCTTTCTTGAGCTTTATTCGAGCGAACTCTTGCTCTTCCCCCTTGAACAAACCGGCTAGTATGGCGGCTATCGCCGCCTGATTAGCGGGCCCCTTCTTGGTGTATCGGGCAGCGTCGTCCTCCCCATTGTAGTTCCATAGCGGATGAATTCACTGTTGGAGAGGCTGGACACATCGAGCGATGGCTATTGCCATCACATCAATGATGGTTAGTCCGTTATGAGCTAACCACCTCACTTGAGCAGCCAGACGAGCTACTTCGACACTTTCCTCTTGAGAAGGACTCTTCAGGCGCTAGTTGAACCGCTTCGTTGGAGAAGCTAATGAAAATTCCGGTAGACCCCTTCGAACTGGATCGAATAAAGGGACGTCTTCGATATAAAACCATTCCGAAGTCCACTCTTCGGCATCCTTCTTCGGAGTCCCAACGGGGTATCCGGTCCCGGTAATGCGCCATACTTCGGCTCCGCCGACCTCGTAGATGACCCCTTCCCGGGTGCGGGGGACTAGGCAGAAGAATTTCCTCCACAACTCAAAGTGTGCCTCGCAGCCCAGGAACATCTCGCATAAAGCGACGAAGCCCGAAATATGGAGGATCGATCTGGGGGTAAGGTGGTGGAGCTGAATCCCGTAGAACTCTAGTAAACCCCTCAAGAAGGGATGAATGGGAAAACCCAGGCCTCGCAGCACGAAGGGCACGAAGCAAACTCTCTCCTCCCCGTGAGGGGAAGGGAAATTCTCCGCAAGGGCCTTTCCGTCTGTGGAAGTTAATCCGGGGCGGGTGGATGTGAGATCTGAGGCGGGAAGATACCCCTGCGCCTCAAGCCTACGTAGTCGCATACAAGATACGGAGCATCCCGCCCAATCACCTTGACGGGGGCCATAAGGGCGTGAGGAAGAGCCTGGGGCGCTTGCCATTGTTTGTTGACTTTGGCTTTGTGAGGATGTGGAGAATAATGGCAGGGGGTGGGGTGCATTAACCTCCACGCCCTTGGCCTATTAAAGGGACATTTTTGTAAGAACCCATCGGGCCACTCGCATTCCGTGGGCGCGCAGAAATCGAGGGTCGTCATTTAATTCTATCTCTGAAGATACCTCGGTAACTGACTTATTGGTGGACGAATTATTGTTAATCCAAATATAGGTAACGGGAGGAACTCGCCATCCATGCCGAAGACTTCTGAAGCATGAAGCTACCGAAGACCGTAGACCTCGGCATTGAAGGCTAGTTCGGGGGCTACTGAGGGTCTCCCGGACTAGGGGGTACTCAGGCTGCCGGCCTATCTCTCATGGGCCGGACTGGTGGGCCGCTCTCTACACGTCGATGGAAGGCTGGATTGGAGACAACCCCGTATGAAAGAATGAAATCAATGAAGTCTTGGCGTCTCCTCCAAGGAATAGATGGCGTAAAGCGGCATGTTATCCCTGATGGTAACCGACCTTATGTAACCCTAGGGCCCCCCTGGTGTCTATATAAACCAGGAGGTTTAGTCCGTAGGAGAGAGACTCATAATCTAGGGTTTAGCCCATCTGATCTCGAGGTAGATCAATTATGTAACCTTCATACAATCACATCAATACAGTAAAGCAGGACGTAGGGTTTTACCTCCTCGAGAGGGCCCGAACCTGGGCAAATCGCTGTCTCTACGCTCTCTGTTACCATCGACTCCTTGACCCATAGTTCGGACCCCCTACCCGAGATCTGCCGGTTTTGGTACCGACACCTGGCGTGTATATAAGCCGGGGGGTTTAGCCTGTAGAGGACACGGAATCACAATTATCATCGACCTAGCCCAAGGGTTTGACTTCTCCTTATGATCTCGAGGTAGATCAAGCTTGTACTCGTGAGGCACCCTGGCTCAGAGAAACCGGAACACCCCGTATTCCAGCCCAGAGATCAAGTCTTCTGGAATACGCCACTGCTGGCATAGAACAGAACATCTCTATATTACAATTAATATGGTTACATGGGTTCTAGAAAAAACAAAGGATTACATGGGCACAGCGACACTACGCCTGCTAATGTGGCTCTATGCTAGCAGCTGAACAACTTGTAGCGGCGGTATAATTTCTAGTAGCGAAGCAACGGCGACGTTGATGGACTCCACTCTGCAAGGACTCTGGTTGGGACACGGCCTAGCTCGCAGACTCAAGATCCTCGACAAGCAATCAACCACGGCATCACCTGCAATCTGGCATGACACGCCAGGTGAGTAATTTGAATGTACTCGCAAGCTCACAACAACCAAAAGCATCAAGGCAAGACAACAACATAGCATTAACAGGTTAATTTATTAACAACTACTAGGATGAGGAGGTAACTATTAATCATGATCTGATAATGCTGGAATTACTGAGGAACCATCATCTTGGAGCCCCATGAACCATCACACTGTTGACTGCCTGGCCAAGCAATGTCATCTCTACCACCTCGTGGTCAATACATCCTCGTGATCACCACATGATCTCTCATGAACTGATGATCATCCTCAAGATCATCCCAATAGGATCATCGGCATCCTGCCAACAGTTATATGCTCACATACAAATATAAATCATTTTATGTGTCATTCCGTCATCCTGACTGTTCATCGAACGGTGTGACCAACAATGAACTGTGTCCATAACCAAGGACGCGGCTATCGATAGTTTATACACTCTACAGAGGTTTGCACACTGTACCCACACCACGGAACTAATGGCCTCATGCTCCCATTCGGGTGGACCAACGATATTCCGACAAAACCAATCTATTGCATGAC
This sequence comes from Elymus sibiricus, assembly GCA_039707655.1. Taxonomy (NCBI): domain Eukaryota; kingdom Viridiplantae; phylum Streptophyta; class Magnoliopsida; order Poales; family Poaceae; genus Elymus; species Elymus sibiricus. The sequence continues at coordinate 199,420,526 of CM077674.1, read as the reverse complement.
ACTCTCCCGGCCACTCCGACAAACTCCCCTTTGGGCTATGTCATGGGTGGCCCCGATGTCAACTTGTGACATCCGCCACCTATGTGGATGACACCGTCGTGGCCAAATGAAACAAGCTCGTCCCAAACGGGAACACCCGGGTACAACACAACTTGGGCACACAAGGCTTATGGCCGCCTACCTGATCAGGGTAGCGCGTGCACATAACCTTCCCTAGTTGGAGGCACCGGTGAGAGGCATGACAATAGTCCGAATTTAGGCCTCCCCATCCAGGCAAGTGTGGTTGCACTGGTGTCGGTACCAAAACCGGTAGATCTCGGGTAGGGGGTCCGAACTATGGGTCAAGCAGTCGATGGTAACAGAGAGCGTAGAGACAGCGATTTACCCAGGTTTGGGCCCTCTCGAGGAGGTAAAACCCTACATCCTGCTTGATTGTATTGATGTGATTGTATGAAGGTTACAGAGTTGATCTACCTCGAGATCAGATGGGCTAAACCCTAGATTATGAGTCCTCTCCCTACGGACTAAACCTCCTGGTTTATATAGACACCAGGGGGGCCCTAGGGTTACATATGGTCGGTTATCATCAGGGATAAACATGCCGGTTACGCCATCTATTCCTTGGAAGAGACGCCAAGACTTCAGAGATTTCCTTCTATCATACGGGGTCGTCCACAATCCAGCCTTCCATCGACGTGTAGAGAGCGGCCCACCAATCCGGCCCATGAGAGATAGGCCGGCAACCCGAGTACCCCTAGTTCGGGACACCCTCAGTAGCCCCCGAACTAGTCTTCGAAGCCGAGGTAGATGCCGAACACCATCGGCTTTGTGGACCAGTTCACTTTCCTCCGTGACACCGGCAACAGGCCTGTATTACTCCGAGTTGTATTTTCAAGCATTATCCGGTCGTGTATGCGCCGAACTGTATCTTGGTAACGAAGTATAATAATAACTTAGCCCCGAAGGCTAGCCGCTTCGGCGTGAACAGTGTTCTCATCTGACAAGTTTTACCGAAGGGTCACACCTTGCCACCACCGCAAGTTGGTTTATGACAAACTCGATTCGCGGTTCGAGGTGGTTCTCATATGCACGTTCCATCGATATGGAGATCATGTCCTGTTTTCAAAGGATATAATCACTAATCCGCCTCACCCACACGCGCATAATGGCACGTTTATATGGGGAAGTGGCGAGGACTGCGGCGCAGTAAAGGGACCATGGGTTTTACAGCCCATAAAAGGGGCACAGTCCTTGTTTCGGTCGCACGCTCTCATTCCCCTCTTTCGCCATTGCCTTCCCCATCTCTTGAGCTCCAACACCCAGATCTGCTCTCACTCCCAAGAACCTTTCCATCCACCCGCCTAATCTAGCAATGGCGGGTTCCGGGTCCAAGGGCAAATGGGAGGCGTCCGTCGTCACCGAAAGCTCCATCATGGAGTTGAAGGGCGCGGGATATCTCCCTGCCGACGTAGCCCACCGTGCTCCAGAGGCCGGCCAGGCCGTCCCCACTCCGCGACCGGGCGAAAGGGTGGTGTTCGTCCCCCACTTCCTCCGAGGTTTAGGATTTCCCCTTCACCCGTTCGTCAGGGGTCTTATGTTCTTTTACGGGCTTGACTTCCACGATCTCGCGCCGAATTCCTTTCTACATATCTCGGCCTTCATCATCATCTGTGAAGCCTTTCTCCGGATCCGGCCACACTTCGGCCTGTGGCTGAAGGTCTTCAACATCAAGCCGAAGATCGTCGAGGGCCAACAAGCGGACTGCGGGGGTGCTATGGTCAGCAAACTCCCCCGAGTGGAATGGCCAGAGGGCACCTTCATCGAGACCGTCAAGGTTTGGCAGAGGGAATGGTTCTACATCACCGAGCCAAGGAGCGCGGGTTGGGGGGCGATTTCGGCCTTCCGATCCGGACCCCCTACGAGGTTGGTCTCATGGACCAAGAAAGGCCTCGACTGGGGGGTAAACAAGGAGGTGGAGCAGCAACAACAACGAATTGCCAAGATGATAGGGAAAGGCGTCGAGCTGCCCAATGTGGTCCAGATCATGCTCGGCCGTCGAATACTCCCATGCCAGGATAGGGGCTCCCCCATGTGGGCCTACAAGCCCGAAGACCCGGTCACCGTGCGCAACTTCTTCCGCACCACCCACACCCAGCTATGGAGAGCGATGTTCAAGCCGCAGAAGGACTGGCCGGCCTAGGGAGAGGACATCGGACTTGACACCGCAAACCCCCCACGGGAGGTATGACTAAGTTTGTTCTTGTATCCGAACTATTTCCCTTTAATAAGGTACTCAGCTTCTCGACTTCTCATCCACAGAAATGGCTGAAGAAGGCCCAGCGGATTGACAGTCCGGCGCCGCTGCCAGAAGGACCCAGGACACCCCTCCTGACGGCCATGTTGGCCATGGAGCCGTACGAGGTGCCGGAAAGGAAGGAGAAGAAGAAGCAACAGGGGGAGGCCAGAGAGAGCCTCCGCTCCCGAAGACCCCCGGGTGCTAGATCCGGGGACACCAAAGCTCCCTCTGCGCAAGAGGAGGAGAAGGAGCAAGGAGAGGACGGGGAGGAGGACGATTCCTCCCGAACAGGGAAGAGGGTGGCGTTCGAGGATGCCGAGGAGGAGCCTCCTCGACCCGCTCCCAAAAGACCATGCAAGGCCAAGGTAGCCTTGTCCGGCGATAGGTCGGCTTCTGCCGAGGACTCTGAGGCCTCAGAAGAGGTTCCTCGGAAAATTCCAAGGGCCAAACCGCAGGCCCAAAGGTATGCGCTCTAGCGACTACCTAAGCGTCTTTAGCCGAACTGGGCTGATACTGATCAAGTTTCCATGTGCAACTTTGTAATCCCCTGCGCGATCTCCCCGCCGACCGAGTTTCGGAGGGGGATTCTCCACCAGCGGCGCTGGCGGAGAGCGGCACTGGATCCCGTGCCTCGCCTTCCCCAATCGTGAAGGAAACCGAGGAGGTCCTCTCGAGGAGGACTCTTCCCATGCCACACACAGGGGAAGGAGGCGATACTATCATGGCCGAGGTGAATGCCTCGGTCGCCGAAGACCAGGAGGGGAGGGCCCCTCTGATGAACGAGAGGGAGGAGGTCGGACGAACCGAGCTCTCTCCGAGGACCACTCCAGAGACGTGGAGAAGGAAGGAGCCGGAGTACCACCGCCACCCCCGCCTGCCCAAGAGCAGGCATCGACCAGGTGGCCGGACGAGATGGAGGACGCTGTAACCAGCTCCTCCATCGCCGAAGAGCACCGTGCACTTATGGGCACGGTGCTATAGAGTATTCGGTCCGTGGATAACGGACTGAAGGAGGCTTTTAGTGGCCTTCTGGCCGGCTTCAAGGTGAGCGAAGTAATGCTTTTTCCTTAGGAAAATTCATTTGTGCAAATATATAGCCTTATACATAGTAGCCCCCGAGACTCTGACCGGCTGAGCAAAGCCGGTCGGAGGATCAAAAATTGACATCTCGGATATTAACGGGTGCAGAATAATGCGCAGGCATCATCCTCGGCCGCAGCTGCCAATGCCGAAGAGTTGGCCGAGCTGAATCGGAAGCTAAAGAGCTCCGAGGACGATCTTAGCCTGGTGAACAAGAGGTTCGACGAGGCGCAAGGTAAGGCCGAGTTGTGATAGTGAATACAGCCATAGATTTGAAGCAGTGTTCGATGTATCCTAACGGAGATAACCGATTGAACTACAGCTGCCGCCGCGGAGGTCGAAAGCCTCAAGGCCGCACTGAGGACAGCTCAGGCGGACGCGGCGACGCAAAAGTCGGCAGCCGAACAGGCAGCTGCCGAGCTGGCGGCGCTGAGAACCATAAGTGAAAAGCATGAGGCCAGGGTGCTGGAAGTGCAGCAGGAGCTCGGGGATGCCGTCACAAGATGTGAGGCCCTTGAGCAAAAGAATAAGGAGCAGGCCGCCGAGCTGACCTCATTAGCAGCGGTGGCTAAGGAAGCGCGGACAGAGGCGCGCGGTTACCATGAAGAGCTCCGCCAAGTCAGGCTGATCGCGGACGGTAAGCCGTACTTGTTACAATGTGTCTTTGGAGGTAACAGGTTCGCGTTGCTCACGCGGGTATGGCGTTCCGCAGGCGCCTTTGCGGACCTCCCGAAGATTGCGACGGATGCGGCGAGGTTCTTCGCCAGCCAGGAGGGTTGGGCCGAGCAGAGGCTTTTCTGGGCGCAATTTCAAGCGCCCGAACACCCTCCCCTCCTCAACAACCAGATGAAACAGCTAATGGAGCTGCATCGGATGGCGGAACCGGTGATGAAGGACCTCTGCGTCAAACTATGGCCGTCGGAGCCGCTACCGAGCAGCTACTTCGGTCTGGTGCAGAGGCTATTCGGTGCTCCTGCTCAGGTCGATGCCTGGAAGCGCTCCACATGTATCGAGGGTGCTCGGATGGCCTTCGGCAAGACAATGGTACACTAGCTGAAGCTAAAACCCGCTAAGATAGCCACCGGACCTCCGCCGCTAGGGAAAGAGCATAGGCGTCCCGAGCAGTACTTTCCAGCCGTGATGGACGGTGCTCGGGCAGTAGATGCCCAATGCCCAAAAGATGTAATTTATGAGTAGATGTAGTTTCCTTGTAACCAAGGAGTTGAAACTTTTGCTTTATTGTAGTGCAAATGATCAGCTATGGATATAGTGTCGGATTAATTTTGACTCCTGTGCAGCCGATTTGAAACTAAAAGTTACCAGTCATCGGCTTCAGCCCCCTGGCAGATACTGCATGGGGTGTTTTCTCGTAATACGTGAACCCTTAGCCGACGTCTCGGTGCCCGGGGGCGGTTGTATGTACGGAAAACCAGGCAATCAGACTATGTGGTTTTAGTGCTTTCACTTAGCCAGAGGAGCTTGATGGTGGGGGCCGGTGACGAGCCCCCGGTGTTTGTGATATTCGGACGAGCCGCGGTTGATACCATCATCACATGGTTTCTGTGACAGAGAACCCTTCGTATGACACGGACTAACCTCCAACGATTTTAGGCTAACGCCAGTCATCGGATCGCCGACCAGTTCTCGCTTATTGGGACAGTCAGTTTTCGGCTTTCTCCACTGAGGTACTTGACCAGGCGAGCTAGAAGTACAATCGCAGTGGTTCTCCCTTTACCCTCTTAGCCGAACAGTGCGGAACGTAAGAGGGTAAACACAGGAGCCGGGCAACCCAACTATTGACCAAAGACGCAATTCGGAACTGATTCATATAATGCAATATCCGTGACACCGAGCACATGAAAAGATAAGTGCCGGTATAAAGTTTTAAGGCAAGATCTATGGTCGAGCCCCCGGTCTAGTAGCCGGTTTAAAATAAATGTATCGTGATAGTTTACTTCGGCGGAAAAAGGCGGAAAGGAATATGCAACGTGAATGACTGCACGAGTATACCATAATAAAGTGGTCTTTACTTCCTTTGAATGTGTGACGTCCAACCGTACAATCCGTATTGCCGAAGTAGCTTAAATAGATACTTTAAAGGAATGTATATATTGAGAGTAAAGGTTTACACAGGGCTTCCATGAGTGGTTTGACATCCCTACTACGCCCTGCTGCATGTCTGCACCTTTGCTCGTCAAGAAGCTGTCGTGGAAGCGAAGCTGTCCGCCGTGTATTCAGCGGAAGAAGTAATCTTTGGCGGGCAAGCCCTTGAAAAAGGGTTTTGAGAAGTCGCCTTGGTATATCAGCTGGACGCTGATCGGGCCCTAGATGGTGCCCATTGTTGATGTCGATTTGAAGACATTTGGTGGCCATTGGTCGGTCGAACCGAGCTCTGGACCTTTTGTTTGTTGTGTCACCACAACTGCCCATGGAATTTTGAGCGCGAAATTGTGCACGCGAGGTACGTATTTCGCGACTAGGTGGGCCGTGCTGTGGAGCGCGTATCCCTATTTGGTTGGAGCATGGGAGCGCGCCGAGACCGAGGCTGCAGCTCGGGAGCGCTTGCATGTGTCCAGTGTCTTGACAGTGGACTGGGATTGCGACGCCTCTTCGGCAGCTTGGACTTCGGCGGCGAGAGCCGCAGTGTGTTCCTCTGTTCGGAGCGAGAGCTCGGTATTACCGTTAATGGTAATAACGCCCCTTGGTCCTGGCATCTTCAGCTTCAGGTGCGCATTGTGCGGGACGGCGTTAAAGCGAGCAAAGGCGGTCCGTCCGAGGAGTGCGTGATAACCACTGCAGAAAGGAACGATATCGAAGATCAAGTCCTCGGCGCGGAAGTTGTCGGGCGAGCCGAAGACTACATCCAAAGTCATGGATCCCGAGCAGCGTGCCTCGAAACCAGGTATTACACCTTTAAAGGTGGTGTTGCTGGGTTTGATCCTTGACGGGTCGATCCCCATCTTCCAACCTGTATCTGCGTAAAGCAGGTTAAGACTGCTACCTCCGTCCATTAGGACTCGAGTGAGGTGAAATCCGTCCAGGATGGGGTTGAGTACCAAAGCCGCCGTTCCTCCATGGCGTATACTGGTCGGATGATCTCGACGGTCGAAAGTGATCGGGCAAGCCGACCAAGGGTTGAATTTCGGGGCTACCAGCTGTAAGGCGTAAACATCCCGAAGCGCGCGTTTCCGCTCCTTCTTTGGTATATGCGTGACGTAGATCATGTTCACGGTTTTGACCTCCGGAGGGAACTGTTTTTGGCCTCCATTGTTCGGCCCGCATGGTTCGTCATCGTCCTCACTGCGGGGGCGCTTGCCCTGTTCTTCGGCCGTGGCCTTGCCGGCCTGCTTGATTACCCAACAGTGACGGTTGGTGTGGTTAGCTGGCTTGTCGGGGGTGCCGTGAATCTGGCAGGGCCTATCCAATATTCTGTCCAGCGCAGACGGGCCATCTTGGTTCCCTTTAGAGGGTTTTCTCCACTGTCCCGATTTCGAGCCGCTGAATCCGGCGTTCACTGCTGCCTCATCGGCTTCACCGCCGTTGTTTGAGTGTCGGCGCTTGTTGTTCCTATTGCGCCGGGGTTTGCCATTCCCGTCCCGGGTCTCTGAAGTACCGGGGTCTTCGGGGTGGTTGCTTCGACGAGCTAACCAGCTATCCTCACCCACACAAAAGCGGGTCATGAGAGAAGTAAGGGCCGACATTGTTCTTGGCTTGTCTTGGCCGAGCTGGCGAGCTAGCCACTCGTCCCTGATACTGTGTTTGAATGCCGCAATTGCTTCGGCGTTCGGACAGTCGACGATCTGGTTCTTCTTGGTCAAGAACCGGTTCCAGAATTGCCGGGCTGACTCTCCAGGCTGTTGGATAACATGGCACAGGTCATCGGCGTCCAGTGGTCGAACGTAGGTGCCCTGAAAGTTAGCTCAGAATGCATCTTCGAGTTCTTCCCAGCTCCCGATGGAGTTTTCGGGTAGGCTGTTCAGCCAATGCCTGGCCGGTCCCTTAAGTTTCAGTGGTAAGTACTTGATAGCATGGAGATCATCTCCTCGGGCCATATGAATGTGGAGAAGAAAATCCGCAATCCACACAGCTGGGTTAGTTGTCCCATCATAGGATTCTATATTAACGGGTTTAAACCCCTCGAGGAACTAATGCTGCATCACCTCGTTAGTAAAACACATTGGGTGTGCGGCGCCCCTGGCCCGGGCCGCGTCGCGCCGAAGATCAGTTGTCATCCGGGCACGGTGCTGATCCCGAGCCCTGTAGTTTCTAACGCGCCAGGCCTGGTATCCGTCCCGTCCAGCGGGTGCGTATCCTGTGGGTCCATAGATGGACCTCGACTGAATCGCTCGTGTGTTCAGGTCGTGGCATAGATCGTATTGGTCATCCGGTTGAACCGGGTCTTTGCCTGCTCGGCGAGAAGGCACGAGTGGGTATTCGGCTTCCCTGGCCGTCCTATCCCGTCCTCGAGGGGGCACGGGTGGGAGTTTGGCTTCTCCGGCCGCTCTATCTCGTCCTCGAGGGGGCGCGGGTGGGAGCTCGGCTTCCACAGCCGGCCTATCTCGTCCTCGAGGGGGCCGGTCGGGCTGGTCTGCGTAAGTTCGTCTAGGAGGTACGGGCTCGAAGGCCTCATCCTCGAAGTCTGGAAGGAGGCGCTGCCGCGGATAAATCCTATATTGGCCCTGACGTTGATCGTCGAGGCCTTCTTCGGCGGCTAGGACCATCGTCCATCTATCGTTGAGTGTATCCTTCTCGGCCCTGAGCTATTGTTGTTTCATCTTTAAGCTTCGGGCAGTGGCAATGAGTTGCCGTTTGAATGTTTCTTGTGCCAGGTGATCCTCTGGGACGATAAAGTCCTCGGGTCCGAGGCTATCTTCCTCTTCGGATGGGGGGAGGTAATTACTGTCCTCGGAATCATCGAGGTCCTCGGGGTCACCCTGGTCCTCATGCCCTTCAGGGGAGTCAGGTCGTTGCTCGGGCGTGTTGTCGCCGAGCTCCCCCAAATTATCCGGAGTCTCGTTAGCTCCGGTGTCGTTTGTGTCTGTGTGATTTTCCTTGCCCTTCCCCCGCCCTCTGGCTCGCCGTCGACGGCGTCCGGGCGGGTCTTCGGTGGTGTCGTCGCCGCCTTTGTTGGTTGTGTCACCGTCCTTCACGGGGGTGTCAACCATGTAGACGTCATAAGTGGAGGTGGCGGTCCACTTTCTGGTATTTGTAGTGGCAAGGAAGGTGTCCGTGGAGGGCGGGACGTCCATGTCCTCGTCCATGTAGTCAGCCTCCTCGGAGGCGTAATCCAGCATGTCGGTTAAATCTTCGACAGTGGCTACCAAGTGGGTGGTGGGTGGGACGCAAAATTCCCCGCTGCCGGCATCCTGTTCGACCTACTCCTGGTCCGAGGATGGGGTCGTCCGCGATATTTATCATCTGGATCCGGTCCAGCGTCTTGCTTAAACTCGAGGAATCCACCAGATCTATGTTCGGACGGTCCCTGGAGTTGAGCTCCGGCGCGTCGTTAACAGGAGTGTGCTCGGCCAAGGGTGACCCCTGGTTCTCCGGCACCGGGGTTGGAGCCAAACTCAAGGTCAGGTCCGATCCGAGGCCCGCCCCGAGGACTGGGGCGGGGAAGGGATCCAAAGTCAAGGCCTCGGGGTTGGTGGGTTCCTCGGGTGAGGCCGAGAACCCAGTAAAGATCAAATCGCCTCGAGCGTCGGCGACAAACTGAAGGCCGCCGAACCTGATTTCCTGCTCGGGGGCGAAGTTGCCGACCTGGTCGAGGTGACCGGTCGGATCGGCGTATAACACGATGCTGCCGAACGCGAAGAGCTGCCGGAGATGAAGATGTCCCTGCTACGAACTCCGTCGCTAAAGAGAAGAGCTGTCCGGGGACGGCGAGCCATTGATCCTTCGTGACCCACGACGGGACTCTCAATGAAATCACCAATGTCGGTACCAAAACCGGCAGATCTCGGGTAGGGGGTCCGAACTATGGGTCAAGGAGTCGATGGTAACAGAGAGCGTAGAGACAGCGATTTACCCAGGTTCGGGCCCTCTCGAGGAGGTAAAACCCTACGTCCTGCTTGATTGTATTGATGTGATTGTATGAAGGTTATAGAGTTGATCTACCTCGAGATCAGATGGGCTAAACCCTAGATTATGAGTCCTCTCCCTACGGACTAAACCTCCTGGTTTATATAGACACCAGGGGGGCCCTAGGGTTACATATGGTCGGTTATCATCAGGGATAAACATGCCGGTTACGCCATCTATTCCTTGGAAGAGACGCCAAGACTTCAGAGATTTCCTTCTATCATACGGGGTCGTCCGCAATCCAGCCTTCCATCGACGTGTAGAGAGCGGCCCACCAATCCGGCCGATGAGAGATAGGCCGGCAGCCCGAGTACCCCCTAGTCCGGGACACCCTCAACTGGTGAGTTTGATTCGGTGGCACCTGACCAACGAAATGACAGAATTTGTCCCCAAGGCCTATCATCAAGTTGTAATCCAAGTCATAGCAATATACATCCAATAATCCACAGAAGAATAATATAGCCAAATCATAATTATCAAATCCAATAAGCAATACTTTCCGATATGATTATGATGAAAGCATAACTACTATTACTAGTAATCCAATGGCAACATGTCATCCCCAATCTGAAAAACATTAGTCCTAGAAATCCAAGCATCATCATGGCAGTGGCAAGATCCAATATTATTCCAAGAGATACCATGAACCAATCATATATAACTAATGAAATTTTTAAGCATTATAATTTGTTTAAACCATGACATTGCATTGCAATCATGCATATGGAGGTTGTGGCTTGCCTTGGTCCAAGATAGTGAGGAAAGTACTCCTGGTCCCCACACACTTAAATCACTCTAGAAAAACAATCATAGCAAGCAAAATAAATATCCACATAAAGCATTTTACTCTGTCCAGAAAACCTAGACAGCAGAGAAAAATGTCAACTTCTACAAGAAAATAAAGGAGCTCAAAAGAATCAACTCATTTGGACTTGTAGTTTGGGAGTTATTCAGGGTCAAAATTGGGTCAAACTGGATTAAAAATGGATATTAAATGAATTTCACAAAATCTCCAGGGGGCTGACGTCGAAAGCGTAAAGTGGGTTTATGCTTCCAGTTAAAAACGCTTCGGCGGGGAGGTGAGAGGCTGACTGGTGGGGTCACCCCGTCAGATTTGAAGGGAGAGAGGGAGAACAGGGGGGGCGGCGCTCACCAGCGTCGGACGGCAGCGAGGAGGCCACGGCGAGGCTGAGCAAGGGGCGGGATTGATCGGGCACTTGTCGGCGAACACGCCTGTACCCGCAACTCATCGGAAGGTGGCCGGACGGCGTCACAATCTTCCTCGGCAGTGGCGGCGAGCTACTGGCGACGTCGGGCGTCGACGGAAACGAGCGCTCCGGCACCGATTCGCTCGAGGAAGAAGTTGGGGCGGATCAGAGGGCTGCAGGGAGCTCGTGAGTGGTGCTGGGAGGGGCTGAGCTTGGCCGGAGCGAGCTCAAGAAGAAGAATGCCGAGCGGCGGAGCTTCGGACGGAGAGGAAGAAGAAAGGCTCCTGGGCTCGGTTGGGTGGCTCTGGTGGTCGATTGGGTGAGGAGGAGGTCGAGTGGTGAGGAGAGGCGAGCTCGGGGAGGGCTTAAATAGGTGGAAGAAGTTGCCCCAACTCGGGTGCTGCCATGGGCGTCCCGGAGATTCTCCCGGCAAGGCCGGGCACGCGCGGGCCCATGAGGCGACGGGAGAGGGCAGAGGAGATGCGCACGCGGCACTAGAGACGCGCGGGCGCAGCCGGGGCGAGCGCAGGCGCGGCAGACCACTCGGCACTCGGTGCACCCGTGGGGGCGACGGCTGGCACCGGCGAGGGGGCTTCTGGAGGTGAGGGGAGGGGTCTAGCGGCTACGTGGGAGGACGAGAGGGCTGGTCGGCACCAGAGGACGCGCGGAAACGGGCAGGGGAAAACGGCCCGAAGCAAAACGATGCTCGGAGCACGGCCAAACACGCAGAGCACGTGCTCAGGCATGCCAACAGCGTGGTCACCGCACGCATTGCCATGACAAGGGCACGTAGGCCTGGCAAAAGATGTCCAAGGTGTTGTCCATCCATCCTACAACCCCACTGATGTGATGGCTCGTTCAAAGAGACTTTGGGTGGATGGGATGCATCAGATGAAGGTTGCTGTAGCAAACTTGGGCAGGGAGCTGTGGCCAAATTACTTGACCAAAGGACCAACAAAAATGTCACAGGGGTTTAGGATAGGAAGGTTTACAGTCCTATGAATTTTGAGATGATTTGGACAAGATTTGAAGATAGTTGCTTCACAACTGTAAAAACAGAACAGAAGCTAGATTTGGATGTTGCTCTCACCTGGGGTGTTGGATTCAGCTAAAATTTGAAAGAGACTGATGATTTAGGACCATTCAGGCACTAGTAAAATTTCATTCCATTTGGAAATACTTAAATGGTACTTCCTTCACAAAGGTCCTCTCTGAACAGAATCTTGTGGGAATTTTGTGGAGCAAAATACTTGGCAAAAGAATGTGAATTTTGGCATCCTCAAAGGATAGAGAGATATTTAGATCCTGGATTAATTTCATATTTTATGAAGTAATATAAACTATAGTTGCTTCACACCTTGAAAATTTGACCAGACCCAAAGATTTGAAGGTGTGCTCACCTAGATTGTTGGATAGAGCTAAAATTTGGTGCAAGGGAATTATTTGAGCACATGGAAGGTCTGGCAAAATTTCAACTCAAATGGATACTCCTAGCTAGTACTTCCTTCACAAAGCTTCTCTCTAGACAGAAACTTTGGAAATTTGCTGAGGAAGATTTACTAGGCAAATGGATCTGAATTTTGTCATGTGGTAATTATATGGATAAGAATGAGTGCACAAAAAGTTTGAGGGCAATCAAGAAAATATAAATAGCACTTCCTTCACAAAGTGCCATACTGGACAGAATAGGGAAATGAATATTTCTAAATTATTTTCGAACTAGGGAAGGAAGGGTTTTTGCATATTTGTGGAAAATATGATCCAAATAATTTATGAGAATTTTGTGGGGATTTTTGGAATGACAGAAATATAGGTTGCTTCACAACCTAGGTCAAACTGGGTTATTCCTTTAATAGAAAAGGAACATTTAGTTGGAAAAGAAATTGTGGTTGGGTTTGGATGGACATGACTTGATCTTGGGAACTATTTGTGAAAGATTTACTTGGGAGAATAAGTGAAGAAGATCTTCCCAGGTTTCCAGTCCAAAGAGCCAATTCAAAAGAAAACCAAGTCAAAATCCAAAGAAACCAAATAAAAGAAAATGGGCCAAAAATTGGGGTGTTACAAACCTACCCTCCTTACAAAAATCTCGTCCTCAAGATTTGGTTGCTCAGGGTATCCTTTTTATTGGTATGTTGTTCCCTCTGAATTTCATATGCTCTGATTACTCAGCTCTGGGGGGTTCACTTTACCTTACCCAGACTTCTGACAGGCCTTTCTTCACGTGTCAAGCCTGATGTTGCCTTCGAGTCACTCATCTCCGCTGTCTTCGCTGGGGTGGCGATAACTTTCCACAAGTCCGGAGTGATGGACATGTCACCATTCAATCGATTACCGGTAACATCCAAGGAACCTGAAAATAACTTGTCCGGGATCTGACTGCTCATACAGGATAAGGAATCATCTTAGTTTGTTTCTTTGTCGCGAACATGACATCTCAAATAGTAGCATCTTCACCCTGGTCGTTCTGATGGGAAGATCTTTTTCATGGTAGGTTGGCCTTGTACTTAGTTCCACATGATCTGAGCTTGTTGTTCATCTATCGTCTTACCCATACTGTCGAGGTATCCAGTTGTGACAATCGGCTGTGAGATGCCTTAACACGATCACCATATTCAAACTGCTGAGATGGCTAAGGAATCTTGGATCTGACGGATCTGTCTTGGATACTCCACATTAACCATTGGAGCACATGAAGTTGGTCAAGTGAGTTGGCCGGATATAAGGTTCTTATGGATCAGAATGGGCCTCTGAGTGCATGTCCGTGTCGATTCATATGGTCTCAACCTGACTTGGGTACCCAGACCCTGCCGGTCGTGCAAGGATTATCATACTTTTGCTGGCAGTCTTACTCCTTGATTGTCAGTATTTTCTTTGTCGGAATCCCTTGCGGAAAGAGCTTGGCCATATAGATATATCCTCGATCATTCTGGTGACCATTGGGGTTGTGGGTGCAATATTTTAACATCATGCCTTGCGCGAAATGAGCCCTCATAGGCATACCATATAGCTGCACAGAGTTTGTGGTTATGGCTGATCAGACAAGACTGTAACAAGAGTTCATGATACCACCTTTTCCGGTGTCGAGAAACTGACTTTTGTAGCCACTATCAAAACTGTTGTTCCAAGCTTGTCTGCTTCACCATTGGTTGATTCACATGAGATGTATATTTGACTTTTCTTCCTTTGGCATGACTTATGGAGTTGTTACATCCTTGCCTTCTTTCGCTAGATTTATTTGAACATAGTTGTATCCTCGTATGAGTGATTTGCATTACCTGGTATGCATGCTCACCATTCATATAGAAGTCTGAAGTTAAATACAAGACTCCCGGAACAGACCTGTGTCCTGACTGATTTGCGCTTCTGCCAAAACTATTGCGGACCTGATTCTAAAGTTGCACTATCATATACTGCCAACTCACATTGTAATATGTTGTAACAATACGGATGACTGTGCATAGTGCAGTACTGAAGAAGACTGGATTGCGTGCTGAAGAAGGCTGGATATCTTACGCTTGAAGTTGTTGCCGTAGTAGTGTGTTGGAGAAGGCTGGGTTCCGTACCCGAGAAGCTTCTCCTCCGGTTGCTTATTGAGGAGCCTTGCATCATAAGCTTCTTCCGGTAGCATGCAGAAAAAGACTGAGTTTCTTACACCCGAAGCTTCTCACTGTGATGCGGACTGAATGCCATAATATTTTTGCGGCTTGTTACTTGCATGAGAAGAATTGGCTGACTGTCTTCCTTGCTGAATACGGAACACATAACACATTCTGGTTTCCTTCCGGAGCATAGCATATTTCCGGTTTCATTCATATCTGAGCCATACCTTTGAAAATGTTCCGTCGGCCTTGCCCTTGACTTGTCTTCCTGATGGTTTGATCATTACTGATGTAACTAAATACAGACTTGATGCTAGTATTCAATTCAAGATACCCTTTGTATTCCGACTAGATATTTGAGATCCGTGTTGCTTCTTCAAGTTCGGCGGTGGCTGCTGAGCAGCTTTCATAAGGGGAAATAAGGTAACACCCAAGGCCCAAAGAAAGCGGCAAAACAACTCAACCAAGGCACACAACAGGCACACAAGCAATATAGCATTCCTTACTACACAACACAACCCACAACAGGCATGCTACTACAACCGATGCAACATGAACTACATGGATACTATGGCACTACAAACAAATTAAAGCTGGGTAGCCGATGGGGCAGCTGGTGGAGGGGTGGGTGGAGCAGTCGATGCTGGAGGTGAAGAAGTTGATGAAGAAGGCAGTGGGGGTGGAGTAATTGCGGCACCGAGCAATCTCCTGGCCCAGGTCGCGTCTCGTACTAGCTTAGCAATAAGGGTATACTCAGCCATCATATAACGGGACATGGAAGGGATGGCCACATCATCATGAGGACGAGCAGAGGGGAACCTGATTCGCCTAGGGTTCTCGTCTATGGTAGGGTAGTATTGATAAGCACGGTTTTCTTGCATCATAAGTTCTTGATGACAAAGACCAGTAACTCCTGCCAGGGCGGCGAGTTGAACCACACGATCTGGAGTGGCACCATACCCGCCATGGAATCTGTAGGTACATCTTCCGATAGGGATCCTGGCTACCAGAAAAACATGGGCGACATACTCCAGTGATCTCCCTCCAAGAGGAACCTCAAAAACTTGATACCTCGGCATATCTCCATTGGGGTAGAGACTATGCCATACATCGCGAAGTAGGGATGCGAAGCTGAGCGGTGCAGGGGCTGCGTTGAACTCAATAAGAATGGTGGCCATCTACACTCATGGAATAGATGGTTAGAAAAAAAAGGGAATCTATATGCATGCTATGCAAGAACCAAGTGCAGCAATCAAATACAACAAACATACTGGACTCTACACTACCGATTTCTAATGCTCGCGCTAACTAGGGTGTCCTACAGCCAGACCTGCTCTGATACCATCAGTTGTGGCACCCCGGCTGAGAGAAACCGGAACACCCCGTATTCCAGCCCAGAGATCAAGTCTTCTGTAATACGGCACTGCTGGCATAGAACAGAACAACTCTATATTACAATTAATATTGTTACATGGGTTCTGGAAAAACAAAGGATTACATGGGCACAGTGACACTACGCCTGCTAATGTGGCTCTATGCTAGCAGCTGAACAACTCGTAGCAGCGGTATAACTTCTAGCAGCGAAGCAACGGCGACGTTGATGGACTCCACTCCGCAGGGACTCTGGCTGGGACACGGCCTAGCTCGCAGACTCAAGATCCTCGACAAGCAATCAACCACGGCATCACCTGCAATCTGGCATGACATGCTAGGTGAGTACTTTGAATGTACTCGCAAGCTCACAACAACCCAAAGCATCAAGGCAGGACAACAACATAGCATTAACAGGTTAATTTATTAACAACTACTAGGATGAGGAGGTAACTATTAATCATGATTTGATAATGCTGGAATTACTGAGGAACCAACATCTTGGAGCCCCATGAACCATCACACTCTTGAGTGCCCGGCCAAGCAATGTCATCTATACCACCTCATGGTCAATACATCCTCGTGATCACCGCATGATCCCTCATGAACCGATGATCATCCTCAAGATCATCCCAATAGTATCATCGGCATCCTACCAACGGTTATATGCTCACATACAAATATAAATCATTTTATGAGTCATTCCGTCATCTTGAGTGTTGACCGAACGGTGTGACCTACAACGAACTGTGTCCATAATCGAGGACATGGCTATTGATAGTTTATACACTCTGCAGAGGTTAGCACACTGTACCCACACCACGGAACTCATGGCCTCATGCTCCCATTCGGGTGGACCAACGATATTCCGACAAAACCAATCTATTGCATGACACTCTCCCGGCCACTCCGACAAACTCCCCTTTGGGCTATGTCATGGGTGGCCCCGATGTCAACTTGTGACATCCGCCACCTATGTGGCTGCCACCGTCGTGGCCAAACGAAACAAGCTCATCCCAATTGGGGACACCCGGGTACAACACAACTTGGGCACACAAGGCTTATGGCTGCCTACCTGATCAGGGTAGCGCGTGCACATAACCTTCCCTAGCTGGAGGCACCGGTGAGAGGCATGACAATAGACCGAATTTGGGCCTCCCCATCCAGGCAAGTGTGGTTGCACTGTTGAGTTCGATTCGGTGGCACCTGCCAATGAAATGACGGAATTTGTCCCCAAGACCTATCATCAACCTGTAATCCAAGTCATAGCAATATACATCCAATAATCCACAGATGAATAATATAGCCAAATCATAATTATCAAATCCAATAAGCAATACTTTCCGATATGATTATGATGAAAGCATTACTACTATTACTAGTAATCCAATGGCAACATGTCATCCCCAATCTGGAAAACATTAGTCCTAGAAATCCAAGCATCATCATGGCAGTGGCAAGATCCAATATTACTCCAAGAGATACCATGAACCAATCATATATAACTAATGAAATTTTTAAGCATTATAATTTGTTTAAACCATGACATTGCATTGCAACCATGCATATGGAGGTTGTGGCTTGCCTTGGTCCAAGATAGTGAGGAAAGTACTCCTGGTCTCCACACAGTTAAATCACTCTGGAAAAACAATCATAGCAAGCAAAATAAATATCCACATAAAGCATTTTTCTCTATCCAGAAAACCTAGACAGCAGAGAAAAAGGTCAACTTCTTCCAGAAAATAAAGGAGCTCAAAAGAAAAATACTGCAAAAAGAATAAACTCATTTGGACTTGTAGTTTGGGAGTTATTCATGGTCAAAGTTTGGGTCAAACTGGATTAAAAATGGATTTTAAATGAATTTCAGAAAACCTCCAGGGGGCTGACGTCGAAAGCATAAAGTGGGTTTACGCTTCCACTTAAAAACGCTTCGCCGGGGAGGTGAGAGGCTGACGGGTGGGGTCCCCCCATCAGATTTGAAGGGGGAGAGGGAGAACAGGGGGCGGCGGCGCTCACCAGCATCGGACGGCGGCGAGAAGGCCACGGCGAGGCTGAGCGAGGGGCGGGATTGATGGGGCACTTGTCGGCGAACACGCCTCTACCCGCAACTCATCGGGAGGTGGCATGACGGCGTCACAATCTTCCTCGGCGGCCGCGGCGAGCTACTGGCGACGTCGGGCATCGATGGAAACGAGCGCTCCGGCGCCGATTCGGTCGGGGAAGAAGTTGGGGCGGGTCAGAGGGCTGCAGGGAGCTCGTGAGTGGTGCTGGGAGGGGCTAAGCTTGGTTGGAGCGAGCTCAAGAAGAAGAGGGCCGAGCGGCGGAGCTTCGGCCGGAGAGGAAGAAGAAAGGCTCCTGGGCTCGGCTGGGTGGCTCTGGTGGTCGATTGGGTGAGGAGGAGGTCGAGTGGTGAGGAGAGGCGAGCTCGGGGAGGGCTTAAATAGGCGGAAGGAGATGCCCGAGCTCGGGTGCCGCCATGGGCGCCCGGGAGATTCTCCCGGCGAGGCCGGGCACGCGTGGGCGCATGAGGTGACGGGAGAGGGCAGAGGAGATGCGCACGCGGTGCTAGAGACACGCGGGCGCAGCCGGGGCGAGCGTAGGCGCGGCAGACCACGCGGCGCTCGGTGCACCCACGGGGGCGACGGTTGGCGCCGGCGAGGGGGCTTCTGGAGGTGAGGGGAGGGGTCCAACGGCTACGTGGGAGGAGGAGAGGGCTGGTCGGCACCAGAGGACGCGCGGAAACGGGCAGGGGAAAGTAGCCTGAAGCAAAACGACGCTCGGAGCGCGGCCAAAGAGCAAAGCACGCGCACAGGCGTGCCAACAGCGTGGTCACCAGGCGCATTGCCATGACGAGGGCACGCAGGCCTGGCAAAAGATGTCCAAGGTGTTGTCCATCCATCCTATAACCCCACTGATGTGATGGCTCGATCAAAGAGACTTTGGGTGGATGGGATGCATCAGATGAAGGTTGCTGTAGCAAACTTGGGCAGGGAGTTGTGGTCAAATTACTTAACCAAAGGACCAACAAAAATGTCACTGGGGTTTAGGATAGGAAGGACTATAGTCCTGCGAATTTTGAGATGATTTGGACAAGATTTGAAGATAGTTGCTTCACAAATGTAAAAACAGAACAAAAGCTAGATTTGGATGTTGCTTTCACCTGGTGTGTTGGATTGAGCTGAAATTTGACAGAGACTGATGATTTAGGACCATTCAGGCACTAGTAAAATTTCATGCCATTTGAAAATACCTAAATGGTACTTCCTTCACAAAGGTCCTCTCTTAACAGAATCTTGTGGGAATTTTGGGTAGCAAAATACTTGGCAAAAGAATGTGAATTTTGGCATGCTCAAAGGATAGAGTGATATTTAGGTCCTGGATTAATTTCATAATTTATTAAGCAATATAAACTGTAGTTGCTTCACACCTTGAAAATTTGACCAGACCCAAAGATTTGAAGGTGTGCTCACCTAGATTTTTGGATAGAGCTAAAATTTGGTGCAAGGGAATTATTTGAGCACATGGAAGGTCTGGCAAAATTTCAACTCAAATGGATACTCCTAGCTAGTACTTCCTTCACAAAGCTTCTCTTTGGACAGAAACTTTGGAAATTGCTGAGGAAGATTTACTAGGCAAATGGAGCTGAATTTTGTCATGTGGTAATGGATAAGAAAGAGTGCTCAAAAAGTTTGAGGGCAATCAAGAAAATATAAATAGCACTTCCTTCACAAAGTGCCATACTGGACAGAATAGGGAAATGAATATTCCTGAATTATTTTTGAACTAGGCAAGGAAGGGTTTTGGCATATTTGTGGAAAATATGATCCAAAGATTTATGAGAATTTTGTGGAGATTTTTGGAATGACAGGAATATAGGTTGCTTCACAACCTAGGTCAAACTGGGTTATTCATTTAATAGAAAAGGAACATTTAGTTGGAAAAGAAATTGTGGTTGGGTTTGGATGGACATGACTTGATCTTGGGAACTAGTTGCGAAAGATTTACTTGGGAGAAGAAGTGAAGAAGATCTTCCCAGGTTTCCAGTCCAAAGAGCCAATTCAAAAGAAAACCAAGTCAAAATCCAAAGGAACCAAATAAAAGAAAATGGGCCAAACATTGGGGTGTTACAACTCGAAACTTCACCATCAATATAATCAAAGCAGGATGTAGGGTATTACCTCTTCGAGACGGCCCGAACCTGGGTAAACACCGTCTCCTTCATCCCTGTTACCATTGATCCGAGATCCACAGCTCGGGACCCCCTACCCCGAGGTCTGCCGGTTTTTACACTGACACCTGCTGTTTTAACCTTTTTTAGTAATGATACCTGGCGAACGTTCGCCACGAGCCCAATCCTGGCGAACGTTCGCCACGAGCCCAATCCTGGTGAACGCCCACATAACCGCCAGATTTCCATCCGACGGTGGCCTTTTTTTAAGCCCATGGTATTTGACAAAACTGCGACCCTTACACATGTAACTACAACGCGGGCGTTTGCAACTGCCATGTCTCCCAGCGAACGTTCGATGGAGATTGGCGTTAGCACCGATGGTGGTCATAGTAGTTACACGCTCGGGCATTGAATTTGTACTATTTACTATACTACTCCGGTAGAGCAGAGTCCTACTCCACTATAGTAGGTACTGTAGTTTATAGGAGTATATTTTAGTAGTACTATAATTAGTCAACTTGTCTAGCATCGATATAACACTATGCTGCTGGGATGTGTCTCGTAAGTCAAACTGCATGCTGCTATTACATTGTCATCATCACCTGTCCACTTCCCGCAGCACATATTCACTTCTCCATCCTCGCCAGCACATAATCGTTCAATCTTCCATCCCCGCTAGGCGCCTCTCCCCTCTTCCGAGACCCAAGCACTAACAATGGCAGAACCGAGCAGCGTCCGCCAAAAGAGTGGCTGCAATTCTCTCCCCACAGAGGTAATGAAACTCATTGTTTCGCGTGTGGATAATCTCAGTACCATGCCGCTCGCCGCGTGCTCGTCGGGGCTGTACCGTTTACTCAAAGCCCTCAGGCCAGATCTTTTTAAGCCAGCTCCCTACTTGCTGATGCCGCCTGATCTTCAGAAACAGCGTGTCACGCAGCTTAAGGATCCTAGGGTGGCGAGCATCAACCCCCTCGACTGTGATCCAATCCCCGTCACCCTCAACTACATTAACGGCATGTACTGGGTCGGCATGAACACGTCTTGGATGGTTCTCACCGACAGATGCGGTAGGTGAATGCTCGTGGAGGTATACACCTGGCCATTGATACCCCTTCCTTCGATTAACACTGCACTGCTTTGGCACCGTGGCCCAGAATACTCGGAATCTTACAGTAGCCAACATGATACCAAGTTTGATTTGCTCAAGGTTGTAATCTGCCAACTGCCCACAAGGTCTATGAATTATAAAGACTTCAGGCTAATTGCGTTCTTCAACCATGGTCTCGCCTATCTGACAGGTCACTGCGGTAAGTGGATAAATCTCCACGTCCATTGCAGGATCATACATCCTCCATGGCTCTCTGATGCCATTGAACACAAGGGCTTCATTTACGCTGTGCACTCCTTCTATGCCTGGACATATTGCTGGCCGACTCCAGTCATCGCTACAAATGGCTGTTACAGCAGTATCATGATGGCTTGCTTCCTATTGTCAGAGTATAGTTTGAGAAGAGTTAGAATCATGACATTGTTGTTAGAAATTAACACCACGCTGTCAAATACACCCTCTGTTCAGTATCGTGGACGTTCTGACAGTTTAATTCAAACTTCCAAAACATCCCACATTGGTGATCAGATGTAGTAGAATTTTGGTGAAATCAAATCATCCTTCCCATGCTTATATTACTGTCAACATTTACTAAAAAAATATTCATGCTCTGAACATGGTGTTCTTAGATTTACAGTACCAGCCCATTTTTATTTGACTCCAACTTGATATGATGTTGTAGGCTGCCTGGTGTCCCTACCCTTCCTAATCCCACAACCTTTCAAAGAAAAGCGGCATGGCAGTTGCAGGTGGTTCCTGGCTCGATCAGACGATGGCGAACGATTGATGATCATTTGCACGTACCGGACATGTTGTTTCGCGGAATACAATCACAGTCACTGCATGGTCTTTGAGCAGGATCCCAACTTCTTTGGGCCTTCAGGAATTTTTGACTGCAGGCCGGTAAGTAGCCTCGACACATGCTCCCTGTTTCTTGGACTGAATTATCCGATCAACCAGGAGATCACCAACGTCAAGGATCCTGATGGCAGCGCAGTTCCCTTCATCAGGGAAAACTGTGTGTACACAGCGTACCATGTGTCTCTCCATGCACCATACCCTGATATGTGCCACCATTCTCTGCAGCCCAAAGTAGGAGAGAGGGTCGCATGTATCAGACTTCAACCTGCTAGCTGGAATTTCCCCCGTCAGGCACCCATCTGGTTCAAGCCTTCAGCCAATCTCCACAGCTTAATAAATAGTAACGTCTAACTAAGCCAGTTAGTTAGATGCGTACACTTGGTGTAGTAGGATCTTTTTAAGTTTGATGCATACACTTGGTTTTTTTGGTAGCCCTTCTGTAATGTTGGCTGATGTTTGGCTGGAAGAGAGAGCCGCGTCTTTACTCTTCTGGCCTGCTTACTACTTCCGTTGCACCCCCACCCCTGGTGGTACCTTCAATCCCAAGGCTCCTTTGTAGGGTTCTAGTTTGCTGTGAATCTCTAGTGGTTTCTATTAACCGAAAATTGGCGGCAAACCCCATTTACTAAAACAATATAGAGCCATGGATGCTGCTGGTGTTTTCAATGTACAATGAGTAATATATTTTGTCTGTTGGTTGAATAAATAGTGGTGTTAGAATGATAAAAACTATGTTTTGGAAGTCGTTGCACGCTCCGATCCTTTAGTGCCCCGTACATAGCACATACTATTTTTTCTAGGGAACAAATCTTCCACTTGTCGAGGACATGTAGCCCAGTGATTTAGGCCCAATAGAAGAGCCCATAATTAACTGGGAGGGAGGCTCTCACATGAATCCGGCCCAGCTACATGCTCATGCTCCCCTAAATAAATAAATAAATAAAGCTAAATGTTCATGTACAGGTTGTTTATATTTATGATTTGAAAAGTATGATTTTAACTAGAGGATATTATTTTCCTATGAGAGTATCTTTACATTCAGTCGATATTATTCTTAGGCAAAGATAGCGACCAATCTTTTTTCTCACACCCTTTTCTTCCTGCAACCAGCGGACTATTATTTGGTACCCACCAGGTTGAAGCCGATGCAAATCGTAGTCAACGTGGTCAACATCTAACAATTATTAGCGGCCAGTTGTAATAAATTTCACAATTTTTTTCCGTTGCATTTGTATGTTTTATGGATTGTGTTGCCCAGGTCTCCCATTCGAATCGCAAGTACCACAAGTTTTTTGACAAGCCGAGTTTTTTTTATGATAAAATGTTCCAGCCCAACATTATTTTTCGATAAGAATGCCCAGCCCAGCCCAACACATGTGGCGACCCCACTTTATCCCAGGGCTTCTGAATGTGCTCGGCTTCACACCTAAAGAAAAAAAGTGCTCGGCTTCATTTTACAATAATTTGTAGCTATATAAAATTAATTCTTATTATTGAGCATGCTGAGTTTTTGGGTCTGACT
Source organism: Elymus sibiricus (assembly GCA_039707655.1). Classification (NCBI taxonomy): domain Eukaryota; kingdom Viridiplantae; phylum Streptophyta; class Magnoliopsida; order Poales; family Poaceae; genus Elymus; species Elymus sibiricus. The sequence continues at coordinate 199,397,226 of CM077674.1, read as the reverse complement.
GATCTAGGCTCCAAAACCAAACCAGCGCCGGTGGGATGGCCTGTTCCCTCCTTCCACGGCTAGTTGCGGTGCCGTGCCCGGATCACCGCCCTGTCGTACCATGAAATGCTGGCCAGGCCATCCCTCTACTCCCCCACACATCCTATTCTTCTCTGGCGACGACAGCCCAGCCCGCACCAGAACCAGTCAACCCTCATACTCCCCGCCACCTATGACCACACTGCCGCATCTTCCCTGGCTCCTGTTCATTCCCGTCGGAGGCCTCGCCGTCATCCTCCGCCTTCGTGCGCTCGCCACGGTGCCGCCGTCCGGCCTTGTCAACATGGACAAAATGGTAAATCGGGGGAGGACTGTACTTGAGAGTATGACAGTAGGGACCCACCAGGTCCACTGCCGAACGCAAGCAAGTGCCTCCTTACTACTCAGATCCACCCCTCAATTTTTTTACTCATATCCACCTTGTTGATATCTGGGACCGACATCATTGTCAACGTATAGTCAATTAATGACAGAATTGCACAAGGAGTGGCTGACACCTAGGATCCAGCAACTCAAGCAATTTTTTTGGTTGTTCAGACGGAGCAGCATATAAACTGGGTTGTGCGGTGTCTGTGGCCCATCTAACAACATGACCAGACCAGCTGTTTTTTCTTTCGGAAATGGGTAGCCCACCATTTTTTTGAAGAATACCCAACCTAGGCCTATTTGTTTTCTCTGACTTGTTGGGCTGCAAATGTTTCAAGACGAGGAGGGATGCATTCGGCCTGGCCAGAAAATGGGCAGTAAATCATAAAAGTAATAAGAAATAGGCTGCAAATGTAAAAAAAACACAGCAAATGGGCAATTAGTTTCATATTTTGTATTTTTTGCTTCATTGAGATTTTATATTTCATTGGATTTTAACATTTTTTTTAAATTAGTTCTAATCTCGCTCCTAATTTTGGGATTAAAAATAGTTCGGACCCAAGCAAAAATATGCGAAAATTTGAAAATTTTGCATATTTTTTAGCAATTTTTTAACCCTAGTCCTGACCAGAAAATGGGCAGCAATTCTAAAAATGGCAAATGGGTTGTAATAAATTCCAGATGAATTAGCAAATGGGCTTTAAATTGTAAAAATAATAGCAAATGGGCTGTACACGCCACAGATTTTGAGGTTGACTTGTTGGCCGACTAAGTTGACGCCTACGTAAGGCTTTGTCAACTTATAGTCAACAAACAATTCTAGCAGCAGTGACTATTGGATGTCCATCCAACGGCCGTCGTGCTTCTTCAATCTCTGATCTTCCTTCTCCAGCCGCCCAAACCAGCGCCGGCTTTACTGCCTGCTCCCTCCTCCCGTGGCTGGCTGTGATGCCACACAGTCCTCACCGGCCCACCCTACTCCCACTGCTGGCCAGGCCATCCCTCTACCTACCCGCACCTCCTGTTATTTTCCAGTGATGGAAGCCTCACCCCACAGCTGAACCAGTCAACCCTCATACTCCCCTCCGCATGGGCATCCACTGCTATGTCTTCGCCGGCTCCGGGTCGTTCCCTTCCTAGGCCTCGCCGTCGTCCACTGCGTTGGGGCTCTCAGCGCGGCGTGGTCAACGTGGTCAACAAACAATAGTCATCGGTAGAGGGCTGTAGGTGGAGAGGTTGACAGTAGGGCCCCACATGGTCCATGCCCGCATGCAAGCAAGTGCCTCCTTATTACGCGAAAAAAATGATTCTTCCCCCAGACAGGTTGGACCCACCAACGACATCTTCGCACGCAAGGAAGTGCCTCCTTATTACATGGAAGAAAAAAATTCGTCCGCCTGACAGCTGGGACCCACCAGCTGCATCTTTTTCAAGGAAGTGCCTCCTTATTATGCGCAAGAAAAATAATTCCTCCCCCTGCTAGTTGGGTCCCACCAGATTTGGAGGCTGACTGCTGGGCCTACTAAGTTGACGCGTATGCAGGGCTATGTCAACTTAGTCGACAAATCGACTCTAGCAGTGTGAGACCGTTAGATGTCAATCCAATGGCCGGCGTGCTTCTTCAATCTCTGATCTTCCTGCTCCAGCCGCCCAAACCAGCGACGGCGTGACCGCCTACTCCCGCCTTCCGTGGCTGGTTGTGCTGCCACGCAGGCCTCACCGCCCCACCCTACTCCCATTGCTAGCCAGAACATCCCTCTACTGACCCACACCTCCCGTTATTCTCCGGCGACGGCAGCTTCAAACCACAGCCGAGCCAGTAAACCCTCGTATTCCCCTCCACGTGGGCATCCACTGCCGAGTCTTCCCCGGCTCCGGGTAATTCACTCCCTAGGCCTCGCCGTCGTCCACCTCCTTGGTGCACTCGGCACGGCATGGTGAACATGGTCAATGAACGATAGCCATTGGAAGAGGACTGTACGTGGATAGGCGGACAGCTGGGACCCACGAGGTCCATGGTCGCATGTAAGGAACTGCCTCCTTATTACGCGGAAGAAAAATGATTCCACTCCCTGATAGATGGGACCCACCAGCTACATCTTCGCACGCAAGGAAGCTCCTCCTTATTACATGAAAAAGAATGCTTCCTCCTAATGGTTTGCTGACATCTGGGACCTATGACATTGTCAACGTAGTCAATAAACGAGAGAATTGCACATGGAGCAGTTGACACGTGGGACCCTATTGCTCGAGCTGTTTTGTTATTGTTGTTTTTTTTGTTGTTGTTGAGACGGAGTAGGTTATCAACTGGGTTGTGCGGTGTCTGTGGCCCGTCTAGCCCAGTCTTTTATTTTATGTTTACAACATGACGAGCCTAGCTGTTTTTTTTCTCGGTGAAAATGATTGGCCCACCTCTTTTTTCGTAGAATAGCCTACACAGGCCGATTTCTTTTTCTCCGTCCTGCTGGGCTGCAAATCTTTCAAGACGACGAGGAATACATTCGGCCTGCCCAGACAAAAAGGGCTGTAAATCTTATAAGTAATATGAAATGGGCTGTATATGTATAAAAACAAAGAAAATGGGCAATTAGTTACAAATTACGGATTTTCTTTTATTTTTTGATATTTGAATTTTCATTTTATTTTAACATAATTTAAATATATTTTAAATTTAGTTTTTATCGGGCTCGAAATTTCGGGATTAGAAATAGTTTGGCAATTTCAATGAAATATCGCTGAAATTTTTAATCCTGTCCTTGAGAGAAAATGGTAGGGTATTCTAAAAATATAATATGGGCTGCAATAAATTACGTAATAATTACCAAATGGTCTGTAAATTTAGGAAAATAGCAAATGGACTATATGCTGTCCGCCACAGATGTTATGCTAACTTGTGGGCCTACTAAGTTGACACGTACGCAGGGCATTGTCAACTTATAGTCAACAAATGATTCTTGCAGCGGTGACCATTGGATGCTAATCCAACGGCTATGCTGCTTCTTCAATCTCTGATCTTCTTGCTCCAGCCGCCCAAACCAGCGCCGGTGGGACCGACTGCTCCTGCCTCCCGTGGCCGGCTGTGCTGCCGTGGAGGCCTCAACGCCCCACCCTACTCCCACCATTGGCCAGGCCTTCCCTCTACTCACTCACATCCCCTGTTATTCTCCGGCGATGGCAGCCTCACACCGCAGCCGAACCAGTCAACCCTCGTACTCCCATCCGCGTGGGCATCCACTGCCGCGTCTTCCCCGGCTCCGCGTTGTTCCCTTCTGAGGCCTCGCCGTCGTCCACCGCCTTGGTGCTCTCGACGCGGCGTAGTCAACGTGGTCAATGAACAACAACCACCGGAAGAGGACTGTGCGCGGTGAGGCTGACAGCTGGACCCACCAGCTACATGTTCGCACGCAAGGAAGTGCCTCCTTATTACGCGCACAAAAAATGATTCCTTCCCCTTACAGCTAGGACTCACCAGCTATATCTTCGCACGCAAGGAAGTGCCTCCTTATCCACTGACAGCTGGGACCCACTAGGTTGAAGCGTACGTAGCGTTGTCTGTCTGGTCACGAACGTGTACGTACATACTGGTCGATCAATCTCTCTGCAAGGATGAATCATGGCCGAGTAAGTAGCGGCACGTGTTGTAGTAGAGCCCCTGACGTGGCAGTTCAGACAGTCCCGTCTAAATCATGTACATGTACGTACAGCCACACGGCAAAGAATACGGCCACGTACGTACATACGGGCATGTCGGTGTACTAAAGCATGGGTGCCCTCGTACCCTGACTTGTGCACAGGCAGTTGTAGCCTTCCTGACGGCAAGGGCTTGCCGGAGGGTTGCTGTGACTCAAGACTTTGATTAAACAAGACCGTGAAGAAGACCTCAATAGGTTCATCTCCAAATCAACAGAGCGCGCCTTGCCGTTTTTCAAGATATTGAAAAAGGCAGGTCCAGTGAATTGGACTCCGGAAGTGGAGGCTGCGCTCCAAGATTTGAAGGATTACCTATCCTCTCCGCCAGTCCTAGTTGCGCCTAAGCCACAAGAGACGTTGCTGCTATACTTAGCGGCAACGAATCAAGTGGTTAGTGCTGCACTTGTGGCTGAAAGAGAGGCAGAGGAGGAGGAGGTAGCAGCCGCAGAGCTATGACCCGATGAGCCAGAATCTTCTCCGGCAAGGTCAGGTGCCGACAAGCCAAAGATTGTGCAAGCAAGTAAGCCAGATCAGCAAGTTGTGAAGAAGAAGATGGTGCAGCGCCCAGTTTACTTTGTCAGCTCCCTCCTGCAAGGGGCTAGATCAAGGTACTCTGGTGTGCTGAAGTTGCTCTTTGGCCTTCTCATGGGCTCAAGGAAGCTGCACCATTATTTTCAAGCACACCCAGTCACCGTCGTCACTCGCTTTCCATTGCAACGCATCTTGAGAAATCCAAAAGCAACCGGCAGGATTGTGGAGTGGGCATTGGAGCTATCAAGTCTTGATTTGAAGTTTGAGAGTACCTTAATAATTTAGATTAGGGCTTTGGCAGAATTCATTATAGAATGGACCCCAACGCCAGACGAAGAAATTCCAAAGACCTCTCTCCCCGGCAAGGAAAGTGTTGACGACTGGATCATGTACTTTGACGGTGCTTTCACGCTGAAAGGCGCCGGTGCCGGCGTGCTGCTTATAGCACCCCTAGGAGAGCACCTAAAGTACGTGCTTTAGATGCACTTTCCTAAGGAGCAGGCCACCAACAACACTGCTGAGTACGAAGGATTGCTTGCCGGTCTGCGCATTGCAATCAACCTTGGTATTCAGAAGCTGATTATCAGAGGCGACTCACAGCTTGTGGTGAGGCAGGTCAACAAGGATTACCAGAGCCCTTTGATGGAGGCGCACATTGATGAGGTGAGGAAGTTGGAAGAGCACTTTGACCGTCTGCAAGCAAATCACGTTTCCCATGCCCAGAATTGGATTCCCGACGACCTGTCAAAGCTTGCCGCCCAAAAGATGCCTGTGGAACCAGGAACTTTTGTGCGCCATCTGACTCAGCCATCCGTTACACCATCAAGGCTGGTGAAGAAGGGAAAGCAAGATGTTGGTGGTTACTTTCCAGCAGAGCTACCAGCAGCCGGCAAGAAAGTAGATACCTCCGACAAGATACCCTTGGCCGGTGAGCCGCAGATTCCGGCAAACCAGATCCTTGCCGTCGAAGCAAGCGCTCCCGGAGAGGAAGAAGTGCCTTAAGTCCTTGTCGTCGAGCCACAAGCTCCGGCATGGGTGCAGCCAATTGTCTAGTACCTTCAGACAGGAGATCTTCCCCACGAACAAGAGGACGCAGAAAGAGTAGCCCATCAATCAAGGATGTACAGGTTTGTTGACAACATTCTGTACAGAAAGAGACCAAATGGGGTGAAATTGAAGTGTATCTGCCGGGAAGATGGACAGAGGATGTTGGAAGAGATGCGTGAAGGGATGTGTGGCTCTCATATTGGGTCACGCGCGCTTGTCGGCAAGGTGTTTCGTCAAGGATTCTACTGGCCGACAGCCCTTCAAGACGCCTTGGCGGTGGTCATCAGATGCGAAGCATGCCAGTTCCACTCCAAGGACATACACCAGCCAGCTCAAGCCCTCCAAACCATCCCTCTCTCTTGGCCTTTCTCGGTCTAGGGGCTCTACATCTTCGTCCTCGTCATGGTCACTAAGGACTGACAGATCATAGAGAACTATGTCCCCGATCCCCACAGTCGTAGGCGATGGCGGTGAATTCCTGGGGTGCTTCGTCCCTAGGGGGGCTGGGGGCAGCGGAACGCCCACCTCCTCCACGGTTGGCAGGATGGGTCGGCGAGGGGCAGCAGCGCGGGAAGGTTGTGCCCGGGAGGGTGCGGCTGCTACCTTGACGCTGTGGGCTCCTGGCTTGCCAACTCGATATGCACTGCCTTCTTTCGAGCGGGCTTCTTGGCGACGGTCATCTTCACCTTGGCGGGAGGAAGTCGAGGTGGTTATTCTTCCTCTTCCTCTTCGTCCGAAGATCCCTCGGGCTGCTCTCCTTCCTCTTCCTCCTCCTCAGAACCATTAGCCTGCTCTTCCTCACCAGCATGCTCTTGGGAGTGGCTTCCTCCGCTAGTTCCCGGAGCTGTGGCCTGCTCTTTGGCCTGGCTTCCGGTACCTTCTCCGCCGCCGGTGCCCTTGGCTGTCCAAGAGCGAGTTGCCTTCACTCTCTTGAGCTCCTTAGCTCTCAGGGCAAGGAACTCCTTCCGGTCATCCTTCGTCGGATGGACCATGTCATCCTTGGCTCTGATGGCCTTCTCAACTAAGCCAGCAAACCAGCTTTCCATGTCTTCCTTGTTGGGTTCCTCCCATGTGTACAGAACCGTCCTGGCATCGCAGTTCGGCATCCTTGCCAAGATGGAAGCCTTGACGGTATTGTTGCATAATGGGATCACCTTCGCCGATAGAGCGAATGTGCAGCCCCTGTTGAAGATATGGCAAATGAGCAAGTAGTGCCCCATTACTGTCAACTTGTTGCCGGAGCCCGGGTCCAGACGCATTGGGTCAGCAGGGCCCTGATAATCCCACGCTTGCTGGCCTCCCCTGTGCTGCAGCGGGGCGATCCAGCGGCGGGTGAAGTCTGCCCCCACCATCTCGATCGTCCAGCCGGCCTCCTTGAGAGCGAGGATTTGGCGTAGCGCCACTCCCAGCTTGGCGTTGTTAGGACCGACATTGCTCCAGCTTGTAGCTTTCTCGATCCTTTCGGTCCTAAGGTGGCAGAAGGTAGGAAAATCTCGCTGCTTGATCCAGCGCTAGTCGCCCTACCACTCGTTTCACTTGATGTGAAGTTTGCCTTCCAAGTAATGCCTCTTCGAGTTCCCCCTTGGAATCCAGGTCACACTACCGGAGAGGGCGTCATCCTCGACCCGGGGAATGAAGAAATGCCAGAACAGAGCAACACTTGGGGCTATTCCCACAAAGTTTTCACACAAGTGTGCAAAGACCGATAGATAGGTGACCGTGTTGGGTGTGAAATCCAGCAGCCAGAATGACGGTGTCCTGGATTAGGGGGTGCTAACCTAGCTAGCCCATCTCCTCGGTTGGGCCGACGGGCCCTCGTACGTGATCAAGATGGACCCCGGAAGGCATACACAGGAAGCGTGATCGAGACTGTCTCTACCGAAGACTTGACGTATACTCCAAGATCTTTCCAGCCGCCTTACTACTAGATACCGACCTTGTAACCCTAGGTACCCTCTCTGGCGTGTATATAAGCCATAGGGTTTAGCCCATAGGGCACACATCAACGCAATATCCTTCACCTAGCCCTAGAGTTAGACACACATTACGATCTTGAGGTAGATCAACTCTGTATTCGATACATCTTCATCAATATAAACAAAAGCAGGACGTAGGGTTTTACCTCCATTAAGAGGGCCCGAACCTGGGTAAACATCGTCTCCCTTGTCTCCGTTACCACCGATCTGAGATCCACACCTCGAGACCCCCTACCCCGAGGTCTGCCGGTTTTTACACCGACACTGGTGCTTTCATTGAGAGGTCCGCTGTGTGATCACCAAAAGGATCGATGGGATCGCCGGTCAACAGCCCCAGGCCTATGGAGCATGTCTCCATGTTCGAAACTTCGGCCACAGAGATGCCTGCATGTAAAGTGGAGGCGAACCATGACCCTTCTTGGTTCCAATGGGGAATTCCCTCAGGGACGAGGGGCTGAGATACATCTTGGAGAGCGGGTCGGACAGTGACCTACCGGAGGCCGACCTTCAGATCAATTTGGCCAATCCGGTAAACACGGATCCGGTGTCAACTGAGAATAACACGGTCTTGAGCCCGCAGTCTTTAGAGATCGGGACTCATCCGCTCACCTCCCATATAGAATATCGCCCCGATAACTCCGGCTCACCTGACATCTGGGATTTGGCCTACGTACGGCAGCTCCCTGACAAACCGATCAGGCGATACTGGGCCAGATTCTTGTCCATTAAGAACAAGATACTAGATTACCAAGACTCTGACGTAATTACCGCTGTTGAGCGCGGATGCAAGGATAAAGCCGTCTCGAACATCCTCGCTCGTCGTTGCATTCAAACACTCCCTGAATTGACCAACCTAGTGGCATGATTTTGCCCCATTGAAGATGCCTGGTGGACCGAGGAAAACACAAACTCGATCTGTGAGGACTACCCAGAACGCGGCCGATCGGCACTTCGGTGCGAAAATCGCAAATGGAACATACCAGGCGATCTACCTCGGAAGAAGAAGAAAACCTCCGGTCACCCCGGAACAACTCTGGACGGCTTTCTGGCTAAACCATGCCAGATCCACGCCGTGTTGATTAACTCCTGCCCGACTCACAACCTTCGCGACTGTTGGGTGTTGAGGCAGGTGGCTAAAGGGGGACCACCTCCAGCCACCTTGAATAGACCTCGGAAGAAGACGAGGTCCTAATTATTTACGAGACCTTTACGTCTAAAAACCAGCGCAAACAGGCCCTACGGGAAATTAATTCCGTCCGGCAAGTACCACCTCGGGGTGCGTGGATAGACACGCCGATGACCTTCACCCACGACGATCAGCCGAAGTCCGCCCTAGACAGATGTCCCGCCGTGCTAGTTCTCATCCCCATCATGGGCCACTGCCGCCTCCATAAGGTCCTTATGGACGGAGGCAGCAGCTTGAATCTAATATACGTAGACACTCTGGACAAAATGCACATCGATAAATCGCGCATAGAACAGAGTACCACCACCTTCAAAGGAATAGTCCCCGGACGAGAGGCACGCTGCAGCGGAAAGATAACCCTGGACGTAGTCTTTGGACTCCGGATAATTATCGCTCCGTGGAGATTACGTTCCACATCGTGCCTTTCAAGAGCGGATACCATGCCATCCTCGGACGGGACGCCTTTTCAAGATTTCAAGCAGTGCCGCACTATGGCTACATGAAGCTCAAGATGCCGGGCCCGAAAGGGATCATTACCATCTCAAGCGATCCTGACAGGGCACTCAAAGCCAAAAATAAGACGGCGTCCCTTGCCCTCGAGACTCTGGCCGAAGCCTTCGCGGCCGAGGAGCTGACCATGCTTGTGGCACCCCTGCTCAGAGAGACCGAAACACCCCGCATTCCAGCCCAGAGATCAAGTCTTCTGGAATACGGCACTGCTTGGCATAGAATAAATCAGTTCTTTATTACAACTAATATGAGTACAAGGGTTCGATATTACAAAGATTACAGGGGCATGGCAAAACTACGCCTGCTCAGATAGCTCTATGCTAGCAGCATAACAACTTGTAGCAGAATAACTTCTAGCAGCGGAACTTCGACAATGGTGATGGACTCCACTCCGCAGGGACTCTGGCTGGGACGCATTCCTAGCTCGCAAACTTGGGATCCTCGACAAGCAATCAATCACGGTATGACCTGCAATCTGGCATGACATGCCAGGTGAGTACTTTGAATGTACTCGCAAGCTCACAGCAACCAAAGCAATCAAGACAAACAATAGCATGGCATTTACAGGTTAATTATCATTGATGATCATGATATTACTAGAGCAATTACGAGAATGAGCATGGCATGTACATGTTACTCATGATATGAACATGATGATACTGGAACTAGCATGCAGGGGGGTCGATGTTTAAGGTCCCTCGGACCAACTTACTCTTCTCGGAGGTTATCTCGGAACCACCATATGTAACAAACTTACCATCGTGCTCATCTCACGATCACCTCAGGATCAACCAAGCTCAGTATCAACTATACCATCGTGATCATCACATGACCACAAGGAGCTTGATCTCTACATGTGATCATCGCATGACCACATAAAGATCAACCAACTTCTTTTCTCATGGAACCGGGGTTGTTTATTATTCAGGTTATTATTTCTGTTGACCCATAGTGTGACCTACTACGAACTGTGTCCATGACCGAGGACGCGGCTACCGATAGATTATACACTCTGCAGATGTTAGTACACTGTACCCACACTACGGAACTCATGGCCTCGTGCTCCCATTCGGGTGGACCAACGACATTCCGACAAAACCAATCTATTGCATGACACTCTCCTGGCCACTCCGACAAACTCCCCTTTGGGCTATGTCCTGGGTGGCCCCGATGTCAACTCGTGACATCCACCACCTTCGTGGCCGCCACCGTCGTGGCTAAAACAAAACATCGTCCCAAACGGGGACCTTGGTACCGTAAAACTCGGGCACACAAGCTATGGCCGCCTACCTAATCAGGGTAGCGCACACCCATAACCTTCCCTAGTAGGAGGCACCGGCGAGAGGCATGACAGTAGACCGCATTAGGGCCTCCCCACCAGGCAAGTGTGGCTGCACTGGTGAGCTTGATTCGGTGGCACCATGACTCAGCCAACAGATTTGTTCAAGTTTGATTAATGTCAGGTTCAACTTGAATGGTGATGAGCTGAGTCAAAATAACATAATGAAATAACAATGCATATGAGCATGATATCAATGTAACCATGGATGGGCAACATAACCATTTAACATCATTACATCAACAATGATAAATCATTTAGTCTACGGGATGCAAATGAACATAGCATAACGATGATCATGGATATCACATGTATTTTCATAACATACCCTAACTATTCATATGAGCATATCGTTATCACTATCATCGAAAATGATTACAAGAATGAAACATGATAATAATAAAATTAGCAATTAATCATTTCACTTACTAGATGAAAATGAACATGGCATAAGCATAGACATGGATTCATGAGCATATTCAAAGTATTAACAAAATCATTAAATGAGCAAACAATTATTTAAATATTCAAGTGGAAACCATGGCTACTGCAATGCCATCATGCAAGTGGCTGTTGTGGCTTGCCTGGGGATGAAGGATCCATCGGGGAGTGGTGCGATGAACTCACGGAAAGATTTGCCGGAAATGTTTCCCTCTCGAAGGGGGCTGATTAAGGGCAAGGGAAAAATGGTCATTTTCACTGTGTTACAACAAGGTGAAAATGATGCCAATAGAACGGGCTCGACGAACTGAGATCATGGGCTTTGGAATCACCTGATTCGGAGTCACGGTTAAAAAGTTGTGGCCGTTCGCTCGTTAGGCAGAAAAACAAATAATATGTATTCATTTCTGCGCTTAACAGGTGAACATCCGCAACTTAATAGTTTCGGCCGGCTGGTTAAAACAGAAAGCGTACTTTGCGGGAATACGCTTTCAGAGAAGTGAAATCGCACTTTTGCCTGAAGAAGCACCTGATTGCGATTTCCTTAGGCGAAAACGTATTCCGCCGAATACGTGTCCACTTAAGTGGCGGGCTCGGGCGCTGGGTCACTTACACATGGGGTCCACCGGGTCTCTCTCTCTCCTCCCGCCTCCTTCTTCCTCCTGTCGATTGGGCCAGAGGCCAGGCGAGGCAGAGCGCCCCGGCGACGATGGCCGGCGGCACGGGCCACCACTGGCAGCGCCCGGACTACCGGCGGGACTAGTGGACCAAGGCGGTCCCGTCCAGGTAAAACACGGCCGTCAAGGAGCTTGTCGTTGGGCGGGGCATTGGCCGCAGTGGATGGCGGCCACGGCGAGGTTGGGTCCGTCGCCAAGGTGCACCAGAGGCGGAGCTGAGGGACGGGGAAGGGTCGCCGGACCTTGGGGTTTCTCTGGGTGTGGGAAAGAAGGAGGGAGGGGCTCGGCTTTGAATCAATTTAGGCGGAGGCCGATGGCGGCCATGGCGGCAATGCGTGGGAATGAGAGCTCCTCGAGCTCGAGGGAGAGGTTGGGGAGGGCTAGAGGAGAGTGGGGAGGAGGATGGTGAGCTCGGGAGGCCTCGGGGTAGCCTATATATAGGCGGGCGAGCTCGTGGCCGAGGCGACGCGTGTGCCGTGCGCCGGGCTCGGGGACACGCGGAGGAGGAGGGGAGAGGTGTCCAGAGGACTCACGGGGTAGCAGAGGGAGCTCGGGCGTGCTCGATAAGGCTCGGGGAGGCGTGGCCGACCGGCCATGCTGGAGCAGACGCGGTCTGCTCCCGGACACGGTCGCCGTGATGCGTCGGGCAAGGGAGAGGAGGGGGAGAGGGGCCAGAGGGCTACGTGGACAAAGGGGGAGGTGGGCAGCACCAGAGACGAGCAGAGGCGGGCGTGGAGAAGAGACCCGAAGCAAAACAACGCAGAGAGCGTGACAATGGCCTCCCAACCGCGTGGTCACCACATGCACAGGCGCACGCGGTGTGTTCTTGCCAACAAAAACATGTCTAGCGTGTAGTCCTTCCAAAGTAGGACCTCTCTGAAGTGATGGCTCAACAAAAGGAGCTTTGGGTGGATTGGATAGCTCAGAGAAAGTTTCCTGCAACAAGATGGGGCTTGAAATTGTGGTCAAAGGAGATGGGTTAAGGGCTAACCAGGATGTCACAGGGTTTTAGGGTAGGAAGGACCACAGTCCTGTGAAATATGAAAGGATTTGGACCAATATTTGTCATAGTTGCTTCACAAATGCCAATCTGGTCCAGGAAACTAAATCATGAAGCAGTACTCACATGGAGTCTTGGATAGGTCTGAAATTTGGGGAAGGATGATGTTTTGGGAACATGAAGGCACTGCAAAAATTTCATACCATTTGGATGAATAAAAATGGTACTTACTTCACAATGCTTTCCTCTGGATAGAAACTTGTGAGAATTTTGTGGAGCAAATGGATTGACAAAATGATGTTAATTTTGGCATGCTCAAAGGGTATAGCGATGTTTGGGTCCTGGATTAATTTCAGAATTTTTGAAGCAATATAAAATATAGTTGCTTCACAAACTGAAATTATGACCAGAAAAAAAGATTTGAAGGTGTGCTCACATATATAATTGGATGGAGATGAAATTTGGTGGAGAGTAATGATTTGATCATATGGATGATCTACCAAAATTTTAACTCATTTGGATTATCCTAAGTAGTACTTCCTTCACAAAGCTTCTTTCTGGACAGAAACTTCGGAAATTTTATGAGGAAGATTTACTAGGCAAATGAAGCTGAATTTTGGCATGTGGCAATTATTTGGATATTAAAGAGTGGCCAAAATTTTTGAAGGCAATCAAGAAAAGATAAATAGCACTTCCTTCACAAAGTGCCATACTGGACAGAATAGGAAATGAATATTCCTGAATTATTTTTGAACTAGGCAAGGATGGTTTTGATATATTTGTGGAAGATATGATCCAAATAAGTTATGAGAATTTTGTGGGAATTTTTGGAAAGGCAGAAATATAGGTTGCTTCACAACCTAGGGCAAACAGAGTTATTCCTTTAATAGAAAAAGGAATATTCCCAATAAATAAATATTGGTGTTGGGCTAAGATGGAAATGACATGGTCTTGGGAAAATTTTGGGGGTGACAAGCCACTTGGAAGAGGCAGAATAGATGGTCTCCCTAGGTTTTAAGACCACATAGCAATGGAAAAAGAATTCCAAATAAAAATTCGAAGAAATCCAAAAGAAAAAGAAAGGGCCAAAAATCGGGGTGTCACAAATCTACCCCCCTTACAAAAATATCGTCCTCGAGATTTGGTTGCTCAGGAACGAGGATGAATATTCTGACTTAAGGAAACTGTTTCCAACTCGGGTATCCTTTTTCCTTTGTAAATTGTTCCCACTGAATTGCATCTGACTGACTGCCTTGCTCTGGGGTGGTTTGCTTCACTGTCTCGAGTATCAACTCCATACCAAATATTCGACTATTGCTTGTCGTGACCAGTATAAAAGAGTACGGCCTAATAGCATCCAGAGACTTGACTGACGGTGGTTCTGGCGGAAGAACCTTATTCATGACAGGGTGCCATATGCGAGAGCGCATGATCCGAGATTGTTGTTCAGCATTCTGATTATTCATTTTGTCAGTATAGCCACATGTGGGTAGTAGTCCGTGCAATGCGTTAACATGGTTGCTGGAGTCAAACTGCGGAGCTGGCCTTTGGTCTGACATGGCAGCCTTGGATATTCGATACTGACAATTCCGAGCATATGCAGCTAGACAAGAGAGTTACCTTGATATGAGATCCCTGTATTGTCGGGCTTGCGCCTTCATTCTTTTTGTCTAAATCCTTTGCCGAAAGAGCTTGGCCATATATATCCTTAATTCTTCGTGTGACCATAGGTGCTGTCAGGTGCAATATTCCGGCAAGCATACCTTATCCTTATCCTTATCTTATGACCGTGCAACAATGCTTAACTGGCAAGTTCATCATCTCCCGAGCTTTAACTGTAGGGCAATAATCATCCGAACCTTTGCATGAAATCGGCAAATAACTCAGTAGCCACCAGAACGGTCTTTACAACTCAGATCTGGGACATTACTTAAATAACTCAACCATGGCTCACGACGGCTGAAAAGCAGCTCTGAGCATGAGGCAGTGTTGATAAGAAGAATGTAGCAGTTCCCTAAGACGGCCGAAGAACAGCTCAGAGCATGGGGTCACTGCTACAAAAAAGAAACTCAACAGCTGCCCGAGACGGCCGAAAAGCAGCTCAGAACACGGGCCAGTTGTCGAAAAGAGAAATATAAAGTCGGCATCCACCCTGGATGGCCAAAAATAGCTCAAAACACAGGCGTGGTGCCGTTACCAGGAAAAGGTAAGCAAGGGTTCATCAGGATCATAGACCAGTTTCACAGTTACTTGTATAGAACTTAATGTTGTGGTCAATCATACATGACAGTGACAGAGGTTAATGATATCACTGGCCTTGATATCCACTGTCAAGATTTGTTGTCCCAATGTTGTCTTACTTGACAGTTTGTCAGTCCTTGCATCATCATACGAGGGACTTGCATGACCTTGGCAGCATGTTCACAATATATATGGAAGCATGTGTATCTGAGCATTTGATTCCCAAGGAAGACACTTGTGCCCTGACTAGCTCGTGTTTCTGACCAACCTATTGCAGACCTGATTCTTGAGATGCACTGCATATACTACCAACTCACTGGGTAACATCTTGTACCAATACCGATGACTATTTGTAGTGCCGTACTAACGAAGACTGGATAGCTTGTGTTGGAAGCCATCGAGAGTATCGTGCTGAGGAAGACTGGACAACTTATGCTCGAAGCTTTTGCCGGGATAGTGTGCTGAAGAAGACTGGGTACCGTACCTCAGAAGCTTCTCCTCCTGGTTGCTTGCTGAGGAAGATTCAGTGCCTTATGCCGGAAGCTTTCTGTGGTGGCTTACCAAAGAAGACCGAGTATCTTACACTAGAAGCTATCCACATATCGTACCGAGGAAGATTGAGGAGCCTTGCATTATAAGCCTCTCTGGTAGTGTGTGGAGGAAGACTGAATCGCTTCCTCCAAAAGCTACTCTCTATGATATGTGGACTGAATGCCATATATATATGTACCCTTGATATTCCTGCTTTGTCTCGAAATATACTGTTGGCCTTGCACACAAATCATCTTCCTGCTAGTTCATTAAGATTGTGATGGTTGCACACTGATGTAAACTTGATGCTGATAGTCAATCTAGGATATCATTTGCATTCAGTTCAGATATTCCCAATATAATGCAGTCGACTGAGAATGCTATACTGTTTAGTTGAGCTTCCAAATATATTAGAAATACTCATTGATTCTTCGAGTCCGGTGTCGGTTCGATGAGCAACTTTTCATAAGGGGAAATAAGGTAACACCGAAGGCCCAAAGAAAGAAACAAAAGAAACGACTCAAACAAAAACACACAAGTCATCAAGATTACATACAAACAGCATCATATTGTACTACTATCCACAACAATATGCATGCCTACTTAAGCACACAAACCTCGTTAGAATTCCAATACTATGGTCTAACATGCTGTGACGGGGTGCACAAAAGTGAATCAACGTGTGGAGGGGTTGGTGTAAACAGAGCTACACCAAACGCTGGCTCATCACCGGTTGTATCTAGATGGGCTTAGGGCTGAGGACGTACTCGGTGATCATGTAGCGAGACACGGATGTGTAACGCCCCGGACACACCCGCCGGTGGTCGTTACTCCTGGTGAGATCTAGACTGGCCTCACAGATTAATACTAGTCTTTCCTGTGCACTTTGTCCTCACTCGTGCGCACCAGGGAGCAACTTCCCGGTCGGTCACCCATCCTGAAATTACTCCAAGCTGAGCACGCTTAACTTTGGAGTTATGTCCGAATGGGCTCCCGAAAAAGAAGGAATTCCTTATTGATATGAGTAGTCTATCATCCCTATTAAGCCAGGCTATCACATACACCCCCACTCAGAGGAACCGACGTCGTCGTCGGGCCACAGGAACGTTCCCTCTTGGCACATACGTCGGTGCATCCAGTCCGGCACATGTGCCATGCCGTGTGCCACGACGGGTCACAAACGTCATGCACAACATGACCGCGCACCTGTCCGCAAACATCCGTGTAACCGCAGGAGTCGGCTCTAATACCAACTTGTAACGCCCCAGACACACCCGCCGGTGGTCGTTACTCCTGGCGAGATCTAGACTGGCCTCACAGATCAATACTAGTCTTTCCTGTGCACTTTGTCCTCACTCGTGCGCACCCGGGAGCAACTTCCCGGTCGGTCACCCATCCTGAAATTACTCCAAGCTGAGCACGCTTAACTTTGGAGTTCTGTCCGAATGGGCTCCCGGAAAAGAAGGAATTCCTTATTGATCTGAGTAGTCTATCATCGCTATTAAGCCAGGCTATCACAGGATGTCACGACCACATCATCATCAAGCGAATGGAAGGGAACCGTACTCATCCAGGGAATGGGTGATAGGGTAGGATAGCGGTGGAAAGAAGGGTCTGCTGGCATTGCCCTTTTCTGATAACAAAGATCAGTAAGGGTTGCCAAAGCGGCGGGTTGAATGGCAAGATCCGGTGTAGAAACATGTCTACCACCAAAACAATAGATGGCTGGAGGAAAGATATTTACGCGATACCAGCAAGTGGTGTCAGGAACACTTGGTACCTCGACATCACTCCGCTGGGACGGAGATGACGTCAACCACCAAAGGGCAGGCATGCAAACTGGAGGGTGCAGGTAGTCGATCGAAACCGATGCCACGTACACTCACAAGATAAGATCGTTAGCGCCAAGATAGTGAGTCTATATGCATGCTATGCAGCAAACAAATGCAACAACCAAATGCAACAAGCAAGCTAGACTCTGAACAACCGGTTTCTAATGCTCGCGCTGACTAGGGCGTCCTATAGCAAGACCTGCTCTGATACCAAGCGCTGTGGCACCCCGGCTCAGAGAGACCGGAACACCCCGCATTCCAGCCAAGAGATCAAGTCTTCTGGAATACGGCACTGCTTGGCATAGAACAAATCAGTTCTTTATTACAACTAATATGAGTACAAGGGTTCGATATTACAAAGATTACAGGGGCACGGCAATACTACGCCTGCTCAGATAGCTCTATGCTAGCAGCGTAACAACTCGTAGCAGAATAACTTCTAGCAACAGAACATCGATAACGGTGATGGACTCCACTCCGCAGGGACTCTGGCTGGGACGCATTCCTAGCTCACAAACTCGGGATCCTCGACAAGCAATCAATCACGGCATGACCTGCAATCTGGCATGACACGCCAGGTGACTACTTTGCATGTACTCGCAAGCTCACAGCAACCAAAGCAATCAAGACAAACAACAGCATGGCATTTACAAGTTAATTATCATTGATGATCATGATACTACTAGAGCAATTACGAGAATGAGCATGGCATGTACATGTTACTCATGATATGAACATGATGATACTAGAACTAGCATGCAGGGGGGGTCGATGTTTAAGGTCCCTTGGACCAACTTACTCTTCTCGGAGGTTATCTCGGAACCACCATATGTAACAAACTTACCATCGTGCTCATCTCACGATCACCTCAAGATCAACCAAGCTCGGTATCAACTATACCATCATGATCATCACATGACCACACGGAGCTTGATCTCTACCTGTGATCATCGCATGACCACATAAAGATCAACCAACTTCTTTTCTCATTGAACCGGGATTGTTTATTATTCAGGTTATTATTTCTGTTGACCCATAGTGTGACCTACTACGAACTGTGTCCATGACCGAGGATGCGGCTATCGATAGATTATACACTCTGCAGAGGTTAGTACACTGTACCCACACTACGGAACTCATGGCCTCGTGCTCCCATTCGTGTGGACCAACGACATTCCGACAAAACCAATCTATTGCATGACACTCTCCCGGCCACTCCGACAAACTCCCCTTTGGGCTATGTCCTGGGTGGCCCCGATGTCAACTCATGACATCCGCCACCTTCGTGGTCGCCACCGTTGTGGCCAAAACAAAACATCGTCCCAAACGGGGACCTCGGTACAGTAAAACTCGGGCACACAAGGCTATGGCCGCCTACCTGATCAGGGTAGCGCGCACCCATAACCTTCCCTAGTAGGAGGCACCGGCGAGAGGCATGACAATAGACCGTATTAGGGCCTCCCCATCCAAGCTAGTGTGGCTGCACTGGTGAGCTCGATTCGGTGGCACCATGACTCAGCCAACAGATTTGGTCAAGTTCGATTAATGTCAGGTTCAACTTGAATGGTGATGAGCTGAGTCAAAATAACATAATGAAATAACAATGCATATGAGCACGATATCAGTGTAACCATGGATGGGCAACAAAACCATTCAACATCATTACATGAACAATGATAAATCATTTAGTCTACATGATGCAAATGACCATAGCAGAACGATGATCATGAATATCACAAGTATTTTCATAACAAAACCTAACTATTCATATGAGCATATCATTATCACTAGCATCGGAAATGATTACAATAATGAAACATGATAATAATAACATTAGCAATTAATCATTTCACTTACTAGATGAAAATGAACATGGCATAAGCATAGACATGGATTCACGAGCATATTCCAAGTATTAACAAAATCATTAAATGAGCAAACAATTATTTAAATATTCAAGTGGAAACCATGGCTACTGCAATGCCATCATGCAAGTGGCTGTTGTGGCTTGCCTGGGGATGAAGGATCCATCGAGGAGAGGTGCGATGAACTCGCAGAAAGATTTGCCAAAAACGTTTCCCTCTCAAAGGGGGCTGATTAAGGGCAAGGGCAAAATGGTCATTTTCACAGTGCTACAACATGGTGAAAATGATGCCAACAAAACAGGCTCGACGAACTGAGATCGTGGGCTTTGGAATCACCGGATTCGGAGTCACGGTTAAAATGTTGTGGCCGTTCGTTCGTTAGGCAGAAAAACAAATAAAAAGTGTTCATTTCTGCGCTTAACGGGTCAACGTTTGCAACTTAACTGTTTCGGCCGACTGGTTAAAATAGAAAGCATACTTTGCGGGAATATGCTTTCAGAGAAGTGAAAGCGCACTTTTGCCCAAAGATGCACCAGATTGCGCTTTCCTTAGGCGAAAACGTATTCCGCCAAATACGTGTCCACTTAAGTGGCGGGCCCGGGCGCTGGGTCACTTACACGCTGGGTCCACCAAGTCTCTCTCCCTCCTTCCACCTCCTTCTTCCTCCTCTCGATCGGGCAAGAGGCCAGGCGAGGCAGAGCGCCCCGGTGACGATGGCCGGCGGCACGGGCCACCACTGGCGGCGCCTGGACTACCGGCGGGACCAGTGGACCAAGGCGGTCCTGTCCAGGTAAAACACGGCCGCCAAGGAGCTTGCAGTTGAGCGGGGCATTGGCCACGGCAGATGGCGGCCACGGCGAGGTTGGGCCCGTCGCCACGGTGCACCGAAGGCGGAGCTGAGGGGCGGGGAAGGGTCGCCGGACCATGGGGTTTCTCCGGGTGTGGGAAAGAAGGAGGGAGGGGCTCGGCTTTGAGTCAATTTAGGCGGAGGCCGACGACGGCCATGGCGGCAATGCGAGGGAATGAGAGCTCCTCAAGCTCAAGGGAGAGGTTGGGGAGGGCTAGAGGAGAAAGGGGAGGAGGATGGTGAGCTCGGGAGGCCTCGGGGTGGCCTATATATAGGCGGGCGAGCTCGTGGCCGTGGCGACGCGTGCGTCGCGCGCCGGCCTCGGGGACACGCAGAGCAGGAGGGGAGAGGTGTCCAGAGGGCTCACGGGGTAGCACAGGGAGCTTGGGCATGCTCGAGAAGGCTCGGGGAGGCGTGGCCGACCGGCCATGGTGGAGCAGACGCGGTCTGCTCCTGGATGCGGTCGCCGCGACGCGTCGGGCAAGGGAGAGGAGGGGGAGAGGGGCCAGAGGGCTACATGGACGAAGGTGGGAGGTGGGCGGCACCAGAGATGAGCAGAGGCGGGTGGGGAGAAGAGACACGAAGGAAAACGACGCAGAGAGCGCGACAATGGCCTCCCAGCCGCGTGGTCACCGCGTGCACCGGCGCATGCGGTGCGTTCTGGCCAGCAAAACATGTCTAGCGTGTAGTCCTTCCAAAGTAGGACCTCTCTGAAGTGATGGCTCAACAAATGGAGCTTTGGGTTGATTGGATAGCTCAGAGAAAGTTTGCTGCAGCAAGATTGGGCATGAAATTGTGGTCAAAGGAGATGGGCTAAGGGCTAAACAGGATGTCACAGGGTTTTAGGGTAGGAAGGACTACAGTCCTGTGGAATATGAAAGCATTCGGACCAATATTTGTCATAGTTGCTTCACAACTGCCAATCTGGTCCAGGAAACGAAATCATGAAGTTGCACTCACATGGAGTGTTGGATAGGTCTGAAATTTGGGGAAGGATGATGATTTGGGCACATGAAGGCACTGCAAAAATTTCATACCATTTGGATGAATAAAAATGGTACTTCCTTCACAATGCTTTCCTCTGGACAGAAAATTGTGGGAATTTTGTGGAGCAAATGGATTGACAAAATGATGTTAATTTTGGCATGCTCAAAGGGTATAGGGATGTTTGGGTCTTGGATTAATTTCAGAATTTTTGAAGCAATATAAAATATAGTTGCTTCACAAACTAAATTTATGACCAGAAACAAAGATTTGAAGGTGTGCGCACATATATAGTTGGATGGAGATGAAATTTGGTGGAGAGTAATGATTTGATCATATGGATGATCTACCAAAATTTTAACTCATTTGGATTAGCCTAGCTAGTACTTCCTTCACAAAGCTTCTCTCTGGACAGAAACTTCGGAAATTTTCTGAGGAAGATTACTAGGCAAATGAAGCTGAATTTTGGCATGTGCAAATTATTTGGATATGAAAGAGTGCCCAAAAATTTTGAAGGCAATCAAGAAAAGATAAATTGCACTTCCTTCACAAAGTGCCATACTGGACAGAATAGGAAATGAATATTCCTGAATTATTTTTGAACTAGGCAATGATGGGTTTTGACATATTTGTGGAAGATATGATCCAAAGAATTTATGAGAATTTTGTGGGAATTTTTGGAAAGGAAAAAATACAGGTTGCTTCACAACCTAGGGCAAACAGAGTTATTCCTTTAATAGAAAAAGGAATATTCCCAATAAATAAATATTAGGGTTGGGCTAAGATGGAAATGACATGGTCTTGGGAAAATTTTGGGGGTGACAAGCCACTTGAAAGAGGCAGAATAGATGGTCTCCCCAGGTTTTAAGACCACATAGCCATGGAAAAAGAATTCCAAATAAAAATTCAAAGAAATCCAAAAGAAAAAGAAAGGGCCAAAAATCAGGGTGTCACAGCGCTACGCACGGAAGTCAACCGGGACGATGTCGTTATCGACAAAAGATCAAAGTCTACTTCTTTCAAACCGGCCGACGAAATAGTCAAATTCCAGGTTCACCCAACGGACCCTGCCAAAACGGCGTCCATAGGGGCTAACCTCGACCCTGAGATCGTCGAAGCCCTGCGCGCTTTCCTCAAGGAAAACTGGGATATATTTGCCTGGCACCCCTCCGACATGCCAGGGATACCCCGTAGGCTCGCGAAGCATAGCTTGAACATATTAAAAGGCTATAAGCCTGTCAAGCAAACACTTCGGCGTTTCTCCGAGCCCAAGCGTCAAGCAATGGGCGAGGAGCTGGCAAAGCTGTTGGAGGCAGGATTCATCAAAGATATAAAACACCCTGACTAGCTAGCCAATCTGGTCATGGTACCAAAGAAGGATAGGTCCTGACGCTTATGTGTCAATTTCAAAGACCTCAACAAAGCTTGCCCCAAAGACCCCTTCCCCTTACCCCGTATCGACCAAATCGTGGACGCCACTGCGGGCCATGACGCGTTGTGCTTCCTAGACGCCTACTCAGGATATCATCAAATAAATATGAAGGAATCCGACCACGCAGCAATGACATTCATCACGCCCTATGGGCCATTTTGCTTCAACATGATGCCTTTCGGACTAAAGAACGCTGGCGCCACGTACCAGCGTATGATTCAAACATGCCTGGAAAAACACATCGGAAGGGCCGTCGAGGACTATGTAGACGATGTAGTTGTCAAAACAAAACACGTCAACCAATTGGTGGATAACCTTCAAGATACATTCGCCAACCTGCGGGAATATCAAATAAAACTTAATCCGGAGAAATGCGTTTTTGGAGTCCCAGCTGGCAAACTCGTCGGCTTCATCGTATCCAGCCGAGGAATTGAAGCCAATCCAGCCAAAATTCAAGCCTTGGATCATTTGGAGATTCCAACAGAGCTCAAGCACGTACAAAAACTGACAGGCTGCGTAGCAGCCTTGAGCCGCTTCATATCACGGTTCGGAGAAAAAGCCTTACCCTTATACAAACTGTTAAAGCAGACCAAAACATTCAAATGGACCAAGGAGGCCGCGGTGGCCCTGGAAGACATCAAGGCCCTCCTCGCCACCAATCCCATCCTGGCAGCGCCAGGTGTCTGCGAACCGATGATACTATACATCTTGGCCACAAACCAGGTGGTTAGTGTAGTCCTCGTGGTCGAACGAGACATGGAAGGTCACAAATTCCAGGTCCAGAAACCCGTATATTACGTATCCGAGGTCGTAACTCCCTGCAAGTCACGCTACCTTCACTATCATAAGATAGCCTATGCAGTCTTCATGGCATCGCGAAAACTTTGGCACTACTTTCAAGAGTGTTCGGTGACCATGGCATCCGACGTCCCGTTAAGTGACATAATCAATAATAGGGATGCAACGGGGCGCATCGCCAAATGGGCCATAGAGCTCCTACCTTTTGAAATTATCTAC
This sequence comes from Elymus sibiricus, assembly GCA_039707655.1. Taxonomy (NCBI): domain Eukaryota; kingdom Viridiplantae; phylum Streptophyta; class Magnoliopsida; order Poales; family Poaceae; genus Elymus; species Elymus sibiricus. The sequence goes on along the minus strand of CM077674.1, from coordinate 199,373,675 downwards.
AAACCACGCCGGGCCATTAAATCCCAGGTGTTGGCGGACTTCATAGCCGAATGGACCGAAGCCGAACTCCCCCATGAGTACAGTACTTACTCGCATTGGACAATCTATTTCGATGGCTCCAAAATGCTCGCCGGCCTAGGGGCTGGCGTGGTGCTCATGTCACCCACGGGAGATAACATTATATACGTGCTACAAATCATGTACACGGACTCCAACAATGCGGCTGAATATGAAGCCCTCCTACACGGACTCCGGATAGCAGTCTCTATGGGTGTCAAATGCCCGGAGGTCCGAGGTGATTCCAACCTAGCCATCTCACAAATCAACGGCGAGTTAGACGCCAAACACCCGAAGATGACAGCTTACCGAAACACCGTCATAAAGATCTCGGCCAAGTTCGAGGGGTTGGAGTTTCACCATATACCCCGAGATAGCAACCAAGCCACAGATATACTCGCCCGATTGGGCGCAAAACGGGATAAGGTCCCAGAAAACACCTTCCTCGAATGGCTTTTCAAGCCATCTGTAGTCTGGCACGATAGCAAAGGAACGTCGGATTCAATCGACGTCGGGCAACAGGCCCGGTCCGAAGACGATGAAGATATCATAGGCGGCTCAATGGTCCGGGAGATTGCCTTAGCACTTGAAGTCATGGCAGTCATCACAACATGGACTGAGCCGCTCCTCGCGTACCTGCTCCGAAAAGAGCTCCCCGATAACCAAACCGACTCCCGCCGGATTGTAAGGTAGTCAAAAGCCTACAAGGTTCATGAAGGGGACCTTTATAAAATGAGCACAACGGGCGTCCTCTAGAGATGCATATCCGAGGAAGAAGGAAAACTCCTACTTCGGGAGATACACTCCGGCATGAGCGGACACCATGCCGCTGCTCGGACTTTGGTCAGCAAGGCTTTCCGAGCCGGTTTCTATTGGCCAACTGCAGGCGCCGATGCCTCGGCATTAGTACAACATTGCCCAGGCTGTCAGGTATTCGCCAAGTAGAGCCACATGCCCCCCACGGCCCTTCGCACCATCCCCATCACTTGGCCTTTTGCGGTCTGGGGGCTCGATATGGTCGGGCCACTCAAGCGTGGATCAAACAAAAATAAATACCTCCTCGTCATGGTAGACAAATTTACCAAGTGGATCGAAGCAAAGCCGGTCACCTCGGCCGAAGCTGTACAAGTAATCGGATTTATCTCGAGGGTAGTACATCATTACGGTGTCCCCCACAGTCTGATTACAGACAACGGAACTAACTTCACGGCCAAAGAGGTTAAGGCATGGTGTAAAAAAATGGGCATTAAGCTCGACTACGCGTCCGTCTACCACTCGCAGTCTAATGGGCAGGTGGAGCGAGCCAATGGGCTAATCCTTAGCGGTATTAAGCCCAGGTTAGTTCGCTCCCTTAAAAAAGCCGACTTTAAATGGGTCGAGGAACTTGATTCTGTATTATGGGGCTTGCGTACAACACCAAACAGGTGCATGAGATATACCCCGTTTTTTATGGTGTACGGCGCCGAGGCGGTCCTCCCCTGCGATATCATACACGACGCACCTCGGGTGCGTATGTATGAGGAGCTAGAGGCCGAGCTTGATCGGCAAGATGCCCTAGACGCTCTTGACGAGGAACTTAACGTCGCACGAGCCCGGTCAACTATTTATCAGCAACAGGCCCGGCGTTACCACAGCAGAGAGGTTCGTGCCAAAGAATTCAACGTCGGGGATCTCGTAATGAGACTACACCCCAAAAAACAAAAGCACAATCTCTTCCCTAGATGGGACGGGCCGTTCATCATTGACCAAGTATTCATCGGAGGAGCCTACCGAATCTGAGATCCGAAGGACGGCCGATTAGAGCCCCATCCCTGGAATGCGGCGCTACTCCGACGCTTCTATGCTTGACACCTCGCACACGGTCCATGTAAAAAACTTGTACCTGTTATTTGTCTTAAGCTTTTACTCATTATTTACTTTTTCCACCTTGGACCGTTATTTAAATGACCCGGGGACGATATAGCATGTTCTTTTCAAAACATGAGCTATTCCACCTCTTATGTACTATCATCTTTTGAGCCACCATATGCATCGATTCGCTTTAAGATTTGGCCAAGCTGGGTTGCCCGGCTCCTGTGCTTGCCCCTTACGTTCCCGATATTTTGGCTAGGGGTCAAAGGGAGCACCGCTGTGATTGTTACTCCCGGATCAGCCGGTGTAGTACCTCAGACGGACAAAGTCGAAAGCTAGCGTTCTTATAATACGAATCGGTCGGCCATGACATAGGACTAACGTGGCAGGGGTCTTTTCAAACCCCGACCAGGGGCTTTACCCCCGAGGTCATCCATCTTCGGACAGATGTGTTCGACACAGTGACCCGAGGAAAGGAACTGTTGGAAGAACTATTTTCCTCGGAAGATGTTTCTTATGTTAAATAGTAATATAACATAACTTTCCGTTACCCTCTTGTCTTTCGAGCCACGTAGACCGATTGCCTTGTCGCCTGAAGCACCTGGTCCGATAGCCTCGGCTAGTAGTATGCGACACTCCTCGGAGTTTATCCGAGGAGGCGGAAGCCGAAGGCTGGCTGACAGAGTTTGGATAAACGGATTGAAAAAAGACATAAATACTTTGGTACATAAAGTCATACAAAGTTTTCACGCGCGGTCAAGCCCGTCTATTAGGGTGTCCAAGGCGCAATCCTTCTGCGAGAATCGCATGGCAGGCATTACACTATCATATGCCTGGCTAGCGGGGACTTCCTGCCCGTCAGACCCCATGGGTCCCACCTCTGCTAGTTTCGTCGTCTTTAGGCTGGTGTAGTGGGTCTTCACCATGGCCTAGGCCTCCCTCGCACCTTCTCGGTGAGCTGATACTTTCCAAGCCTGGATTTGGCGCCGAGCTTTCTTCAGCTATTCGGCTAGTACGGCCATGTCCTCGGGGACTGGCACCACCTCAGGCCATAATGCCTAGTGCACCTCCTTCATCGATTTCCGTGCACTTTCGTGCACCTCGGATAGACGAACGACCATGTCTTCGGACATCGGACCCCGAGATTCCGGAGGAAGGCCAGACAAAGAAGCTGCCAAACAAAACAACATTTGCATGACACATCACCTCAGACAAATTACATGACAAGTATCCCTCGAGATTTATAACTTACCATAAATCATGTCGTCCGTTCGCCGATCCTTTGCTTCCGCAACAGCGAGACGAGATTTTAAGCTCCCAATCTCCTGGGCCTGGCGGGCGTTTTCAGCCCTAAGCACATTCACGCTGTCCACTCTTTGAGTAACCACGTGTTGATTTGCCTGACGTTGCCCTTCTGCATACGCCAGTTCCTCGCGGGCCTGCTTCAGATCTCTTTCAAGATGGCCTAGGGCTTCCGCTGCTACAATGGATTCTGGCGCCAACTCTGTTTTCATTGGCATTAACCAATTGAAGCACAAAGCACTTACCGTGCGCCTCTCTGGTGAATTTCTTCACCTGTTCAACCTTAGACAAGGCCGCGTCAAGCTGCACCTTTGTTTGGGCCAACGCTGAGGTCATTTGCTCATTCTTCAAGCGAACTTCCTGTTCATGATAGTGGTTGCTGGTTAGCATTCAAGGGGGTACTACCATACTTGGTAGTCATATTTGTCTTTAAACACATACGTAAAAAAAACCTACCCGCAGCCCCCGTGACAAGACGTCCAGCGATTCATCAAAGGCACCTCGGGTTGCCCTGAGGTATGAATCCACCGTGCTGAGAACACTAAACTCCCTGTCTGAGAAAGCTGGATTGTTTACAGAATCCTTTCGCTAACGATAATTCATGGCGCATTGAATCTCGGACGGAGTGGCCGATGTCACCAAGTCCTCGGGCTGAGCGGCTCTGGGGTCAACTCCCATGGGATTTCGGGCATCTGTTTCCTTGGGCGGGGCCGTGGCTTCCTCGGCCCCCACATTTGTTGCGGTGGATAAAGACTGTCTGCAAATGATCGGGAAGATTAAAATCCGAAGTGTCTTTGCAGCAGCACAGATCAAAGTATTACCTGGTGATCGAAGGGGCACTTTCGCCTGCCCCCGTGACCTCGGCTTGAACTTCTTGTGCTATGGGAGGAGACCTTACCAGTGAAGCCGTTTCTCTGCATAGGCATTGGGAGCGCCGCCCCTTTGGAGGAGAAGTTAGATGGCTGGGGGCTGGAGGACGAGGGGCTCTCTTTCGTTTTGAGGAAGGAAGTGTTACCAATGAGGTTGGCCTCGTCCCCGGCGTGTCAGGGATGATAGCTACTTTTGAGCCGTCAAGGCTCTCTAGGAAAAACTTCCTCCCTTCATAAATAAGGCCCAGGTCTTCATCCTCGTTGTAAAGAGGGTCTTCCGCGCGGCAGTGCAGCTCTGGCTCAGGGGCCGGACTGCTCACACCCTCAAGCCAACGCCTCCACCTCTGTTCAAAGGCCGATGTGTAATGGATTAAATGTTAAAAATCCCGAGGTTAGCAAGAGAGCTCGGAAGGAAAACTTACTATGTCAGCGGGATTGTTGTACGACAGCCTGTCTTGGAACTGGCGCTTGGCGAATTCTTCCGCGGACCCTTGGTATATGCTAGCTAGCACAGCTCCAAGGGTCATCTGGTCCATAAAAGCTCCCCTGATGGATCGGGAGGCGTCGTTGGACCCATTATACTCGCACAATAAGTGCTGGCTGTGCCGGAGGGGTTGGACTCTCCGGTCTAGGGCTGTTGCCATCACATCAATGACGGTGAGGCTAGCGCTTGAAAGTAGCTTCACCTTGGCCGCTAGTCTGGTCACGGCTTCGTCTTCCTCTTGCACCGAGCTCTACGGCCTCCAACTGTAACATTTCCTTGGCGGATCCAATGAGAAGGACGGGAGTCCTGGCCGGGCTGGCTCATATAGCGGGACGTCGTTAATGTAGAACCACTCGGCAGGCTAGTAATCGGCGTCTTCCTGAGGTGTTCCCGCTGGATAGCCGGTCTTGTCAATTCGGCACACTTCGGTTCCTCCGACTTCGAATAGCTTGTCAGCCGAGGAGCGAGGCACGATACAAAAATACTTCCGCCATAATCCGAAGTGTGCCTGGCAGCCGAGGTGTTGCTTGTAGAGCGCGACAAACCTTGCGATGTGTAATATTAAATTTGGGGAGAGATGGTGTAGCTGCAACCCGTAAAACTCCAGCAGGCCATGGAGGAAAGGATGGATTGGAAACCCTAAGCCGCGGAGGAGGAAAGGCACGAAGCATACCCGCTAGTCTCCTCGTGGCGAAGGGTAATTCTCGGCGTGGGTTTGATCGTCGATGGACGTTAGTCCGGGACGGGTAGGGGCCAGATCTGCATCCGGCAGGTAACCTTGCATCGCCAGGCGCTCTAATTGAAGGCGCGCGATGGAGCAGCTCCCCCAGTCCCCTCTGTCAGGGCCGTGAGGGCGTCTTGATGATCCTTCACCACTCGCCATTGTTCGGGCTCTTGAGCTTGCACTGGGATGGGGAGGGCTTTTTTGCTGCGGTTGCGGTCGAAATGCGTATTGCCGCTAGCAAAGGCTGCGCGTTCAGTAAATAAAGACAGAAGGAGCTGATGCTTCGACGTTTTTTCCATAAAGGGGCCCGGTTCCCTAGATGACATGATTCTCATAGTCTGAAATTGGGCCCCAACGGAATTTTAAGGGTTGGCCGAGGACTTTAAGTCTGGTCGGAGGATAAAGCATGGGAACTTGTCTGTCAAGCCAAGACTCCGTAATTGAGGATCGAAGGGCGTCGACTTCGGCATCGAAGACCAGTTCAGGGGCTACTGATGGTGTCCTGGATTAGGGGGTGCTAACCTAGCCAGCCCGTCTCCTCGGTTGGGCCGATGGGCCCTCGTACGTGATCAAGATGGACTCCGGAAGCCGTATAGAGGATGCGTGATTGAGACTGTCTCTACCGAAGACTTGACGTATACTCCAAGATCTTTCCAGCTGCCTTACTACTAGATACCGACCTTGTAACCCTAGGTACCCTCTCTGGCATGTATATAAGCCATAGGGTTTAGCCCGCAGGGCACACATTAACGCAATATCCTTCACCTAGCCCTAGAGTTAGACACACATTACGATCTCGAGGTAGATCAACTCTGTATTCGATACATCTTCATCAATATAAACAAAAGCAGGACGTAGGGTTTTACCTCCATTTAGAGGGCCCGAACCTGGGTAAACATCGTCTCCCTTCTCTCTGTTACCATCAATCCGAGATCCACACCTCGAGACCCCCTACCCCGAGGTCTGCCACGCGTGCCTATGCACTGTTCGGGCCTAGCCCAATGACGCCTCGCATGCGCGTGTGGCCCACGCCTAGGGGCTCCTGTCGGTGTACTAAAGCATGGGTGCCCTCGTACCCTGACTTGTGCACAGGCAGTTGTAGCCTTCCTGATGGCAAGGGCTTGCCGGAGGGTTGTTGTGACTCAAGACTTAGATTAAACAAGACCGTGAAGAAGACCTCAAGGCAGGTCATTGAGAAGTACTATTCTAGTACTGAAGACCAACATTGCCCTTGCCGACAAGCTTCATACTGGCAAGGTGAAGACCAAGACTCTGGTAGCCGGCAAGCTCCTTGCCAGCAAGCAAAGGCCCGGCAAGCTACGCACTGGCAGGCTCGTTCTGTCCCGTTACCGCTCCACCACATCATCGGCTAGATAAGCACGCATGATAGGTGTCGAGCAGGCAGGCAGTCAACATAGCTGGCCAAGGCACGTGTCAGCATGCCACGCAAGGATTAGGTTTAATGACACCCATCCCTGGGACGTGTCAAGGCAACAGGAGGGCGCCAGGACCGGTGGTACAGATCTTTTGCCCAAAGCCTCGCCTCCCCAACGTAGCACCTAACGGTGCATTAAATGCGCTTGTCTTACCCCATTAGGAGATAGACGTGGTGAAGGTGCAAGTCACTATTCATACCTTGTAAATGACCGTATTAGCCACTGTGGTAACCCCTTGGCCTATAAAAGGAGGCCCATGGCTACACTTAGAACGGTCGACTCCTAGCTCAATCACACGCTGTAGCTGCACTTCCCGGGCTCCTTGCCAGCAAGCTGCGCTTTTTGTAACCTTGAGATCACACACAATTAATCCACAAGAACAGGAGTAGGATTTTGCGCTCTTAGCGGCCCAAACTTGGATAAATCATTGCTTGTGCTCACATCTACTAGCCCTGCTCTTTGTAGTATATTGATTCCACAGCCGAACCGCAAAGGGATCCTCTCGATCCCATAGATCGTCGTTTTCCCACGACAGGGCAGGGTCTCGAACGCGTACTCGCGCATATGTACGGCCAAGGCTCGTGTACATGGAGAGGCAACGGACGGCAGCAACGGCCTCCTGTTCATCAGCAGCCAACCGGCTGGGTCAGAAAAGAGGAAACAGCGTCGTGTTCATCGAGAGCCAAGCGACCGGGTCGGAACACGTCCTGTTCATCAGGAGCCAACCGGCTTGGATGGAACAGCCAAAACGGGGTCCTGTTCATCGACTCGGGGTCAGGCGTATTGCAAAACGGAGGAAACGGCCTTCCATTCGACCGCCTACAGTCGAAACAGGGTCCTGTTCATCGGCTGGGGGTCTAGCGTACCGCAAAACGGAGGAAACGGACTTCTGTTCGAGCGCCAACGGTCAAAATGGGGTCCTGTTAATCGGGAGGGCTCTGGCGTACCAGAAAACGGAGGAAACGGACTTCTTCCCAACTGCCTATGGTCGAAATGGGGGTCCTATTCATCAGGAGGGGTGTGGCATACCGCAAAATGGGACTCCACAGGCTACTGTTCATCCACGGTCGACCTCCTCCAGCCTCCACCAGCTATTGTTCATCCACCGTCGACTTCCTCCAGCGTCCACCGGCTACTGTTCATCCAGCCTCCACGGGGTCCTGTTCATCCACCCCGAACTGGCTGGGGTGTGGCTGCCTCCTCGGGGTCATGTCCATCCAGCGCCAACCACCTTCACATGGCCAGGGTACTGTTCATCCATAGCCAACCTACCGGCTGGGGTGGAGCGTACGAGTGGGTGGTAGCAACGGGAACTGTTCATCCAGAGCCAACCAACCGCCTAGGTCAACTCACCACGTCTCGCGCAAGGGGCTCAATCGATGCGTCTCGACTCGTTCTACGTATCGCACGCGCAGTAGCAACGGGCACTATTCATCGAGAGGCAACCCAACCGGCTGTCATGGGTGCAAGCCTGACAGTAGTGTGTAGGGGTACGGATGAGAGGGCAGAGCCTAGCTACGGCGCAGGTGTTACACTCGGATTTACGAGTTCAGGCCCCTCAGCGGTGGAGGTAATAGCCCTACGTCTAGGTGCTCTGGAGCTGTATTGCTTCAGTGTATGATTACAATAGGTTGCGAACCCTTGGAATGGAGCAGGGGGGCGGCTTATATAGTCTCGCCAACCCTCCCATGAACGCCAACCATTACAGGGGGTTAAGAGGGGTATAAGTGCGCCAGGTAACGGGCGTATTGATGACAATTAATACAGGCGAATGTGCGTCCCGACCGTTGCGCTCCTGGGGTCTCCTGGTCTTCTATGGTCGAGTGACTTTCGGATGTTCTGAGTGAAACGAGCTGGTCGAGCGAACTCTCGCCTTCCGAGTGGTTCGTAGAACTCTGAGTGAATTCCAGTTTGCGGAATTCTGGGTTGTTGATCTGGCTCTGGGGCCCAGTGTAAGACGTGTGGTGTCCTAGGGTAGGGTCTATAGGTCAGGCCTATTACCCTATCCCTAGTACATGCCCTCGTCATTAGCCCCCGAATCAGTCGAGGTTAGGCGGGTCGAGTCAAGGCGAATTCCCAGGCGAGTTGAGCGCTACGGAGGCGCTCAAGAACTCTTACTGGTCATTAGGCGCCCTTGTCTTCGCATCGCACCTTGACGGATTCTGGACCATATGACATCCGAGTGAAATGAGTAGTCTTCATCCGAATGGGTAGTTTCTATCCGAGTGAGAAGCTTCCATCCGAGTGAGTAGCTTACCAACCGAGTGAAATGAGTAGCCATATGCCGTGCGCCGGAGCAGATCCAAGCGCACGTGGCACGTCTTCGGAGTGAGAGCAATCGGGTTGCCGGACTCCGGATTTTGCGGGATTTGAAACCAGCACGTAAACGGTTGCAGCGCAACTAGTGGGGAAAGTGGGGTGTGACCCCTCGATTTTCGCCCCACTTTTCGCCACGTACCGCTGGATCTTCGGCGGCACGATTTGAGGAGATCTACGGGCCCGCGGTCCAGCGGCGTGGATCGGGGAGCGGTGCGGGCGGCGATATAAGAGGCGGCCGTGGCGGAGAGGGAGAGAGAGACAAATCCCCTTTTCCCAACTTCCTTAGTCTGCCCGATCCCTTCTCCCGCAACCCACTCCGCGCAAATCTTCCTCGGTGCTGGAGAACTCGGTGGCGATGGTGAAGGACAGGACTGCTAAGCTCGAGAAGGCGAAGAAGGCGGTGAAGGGGAGGAAGGCTTCAAGCTCGCGAGCCGTGCTCCCGCCCGGGTGGATCTAGGGCGACTGGCTCCTGCCGACCACCACGCTCGACGACGTCAATGGGCTCGTCGTGGACGGGCTGATCTGCGACGGGACGTGGAGGTTGCCGGAGGAAGGGGAGATCGAGCCCGCGCCGCGCCCCGGGGAGCGAGTGCTTCTCACCACGCACGTGGAGCGAAGTTTCTCCATGCCACCCCATCCCTTTCTCCGCGGATTCTTGAACTTCTTCGGTGCTCAGCTCCACCACCTGCCTCCAAATGCTATTATGTATCTTGCCGCATTCATTTCCTTGTGTGAGAATTTTCTGGGTTGTCCGCCGCACTGGGGTTTGTTCAAACATATCTTCACGTGCCGATCTCAATCGGTTAAGAAGGTGGACCCGAATGGATAGAGGACGCATGTGATCTAGATGTGCGGTGGCCTAGGTATCCAGATGAGGGGTAAGAGTGCATTCCCATCCATGTCTTTTCCTGACTTGGTGAGGGGCTGGCAGTCGACCTGGTTCTACTGCAACGACCTGCCATGCTCGGGCTCGTCGACTGGTCTTCCTCCTTACACGACCAAGAGGATTCAGTCTCCTCCCTCGCTGACAGTTGATAAAAAGGAGAAGACGGATGTAGGGATCTTGGTGACCGCCATGGTCAGTCTGATTCAGGGTGGATTGACTAGTCTGGACCTTCTGGAGGTCTTTCTCAGTCAGAGGATCCAGCCGCTGCAGGAGCGGGCTCACCCCATGTGGCGCTACACCGGGGCCAACGACTCGACCTGAGTGCATCCGGAAGATGTAGAGGACAAAACGGTAGAGCAGTGGATCAGGTGCATCACTGGTGCGCGCGACAATCCGCGAGGGTCGAGACGGGTCCCGCCCTTCGACGCCAACAACCTGCCATTGGAGGTATGACACGCATTTTCGAGTGAATCACTTATGCGCAAATTCTCCGAGTGAACTGAGCAATCTGACTGAACTGTCTGTCTCTGATCTTTGTATCTTGCAGGAGTTCCAGAAGATGTTATCGCCTGTGCCGAATGGAGAACAACCTGTCGGAGGCGCGGAGAGCGAACATGGCAGCGTCGGGGGCAGCTACGCGGAGGACAGCGAGGAGGAAAGCGAGAACTCGGAAGGGAGCGATGACATCGAGTCTTCTCTGTCTCCGGAGTTGCGCTTCGAGCACGGCTCCAAGCGAGCTCAAGATCCGAGTGCTGACCCGGAGAAGGAGGTGGTTCCGAGTGCTACTGCCCCAAAACGCACTCGGACGTCATCGCCTGCGCTGACTGAGAAGGCCGCCAAGCAGCCCAAGGTCGCTTCCCCCAAGCCTCGGAAGGCTCTGCCCCGGATCAAGGTCGCTGTGCCTGTCGCCTCAACATGAGTATCCTTCTCAGCTTTTCTTTTCTGTCTTTGTCGACTTTCATGATTCCTCTGACCGAGTGCTTCTTATGAACCAGTGCTGCAACCTCGACGACGTCTCCCATGCAGATTGATGAGGACCGCACCGAAGCTGAGACGGCAGACGCGGCCACTTCTCAAAGAGGTAACAATAACTTCATTTTTACTGCAACTTGTCATTCGACTGAAATGTCTTTGTTCGGTTGAATCATGCATTGCGACTGATTGCGCCGAGTTAACATAGTGCTTGCAGAGGTCATCCACGTCGGAGATGATGATGAAGATCTGTCGCGGAAGGACGCCGAGAAGGGAACTGCAGCTCCGACTGCTCCCCAGGCCACCATACAGAGGACGCCGCCGAGCGGAGCGCCTCTAGTTCCTCCCGCACCTGTGATGACCGTGCCTCCGGGGCAGGGTTCTTCCCAGGCCGGGGCTGGTGCTGTCGCGGCTCTGTCGATTGCCCTGGCTACGGCTCCGACTCCTCCTGTCAACATCTTCAGTCTATACAAGGTGCCGGAGGACCAAACTGGGGCCAGCAAGGAGGCGATGATCCAGGCGGAACTGATGACCCAAAGGCTCAAGGAGGTGTGCACAGCTAGCAAGCTGGCATACGATGCTAGTGCTGCCCTCCAGGAGAACATTCGAGTAAGTGCTCTTGTAAGTCGATCTCCAAGTCGTTTTTCTTCAGTAGGAATTTCAGTCGAAAAATAACCGATACACCCACTGGGTGTTTTTTGCTTTCGGCCATCACTCGGATCGGGCGGACCGTTCCGAGTGGATACCGCTCCAGTGGGGGCACGCTGAGTGCACCCACTGGGTGTAGTCCCCGAGACTGCCGTCGACTGCAGGCAGTCGGCGGGAGTCTTAGAACTTAGACTTTGTTCTGTTGTTGCTGTTGTTTTTTTTTTTTTTTTGCTTTCGGCCATCACTCGGATCGGGCGGACCATTCCGAGTGGATACCGCTCCAGTGGGGGCACGCTGAGTGCACCCACTGGGTGTAGTCCCCGAGACTACCGTCGACTGCGGGCAGTCGGCGGAAGTCTTAGAACTTAGGATCTGATACTGGTCAAGCTTGTTCCTTCCAGGAGTGTCGATCTCTAGGCACTCGAAACTTTTTTGCCTTGTCGCTTTGTGTTTGGCCATCACTCGGATCGGACGGGCCGTTCCGAGTGAATACCATTCCAGTGGGGGCACGTTGAGTGCACCCACTAGGTGTAGTCCCCGAGACTACCGTCGACTGCGGGCAGTCGGCGGAAGTCTTAGAACTTAGGATCTGATACTGGTCAAGCTTGTTCCTCCTTTGTCGAATGGTTTTTCAGGATGCTTCTTGACATTAACTGTTCTCTCTTGTATTTCAGAGAACTTGCGAGCTTGGGGCTCAGTATGTGGCATTGGAGAAGGAGACGGCTCAGCTCCGAGTTGATTTGGAGGTGGAGAAGAGGAACACGGCGCGCGCTCAGGCAGAACTCAGGACCATGGCAGGTAAGCTCCAATTACCGAGCATTTTGATTCCATCTCTCACCGTTCCTTGAACCGATTGACTTCACTCGACAGATGTGCATAGTGAAAACCATCAACTCCAAGTGCGGCTCAGAACCTCTGTTTCTTTAGAAACTATGAAGCAGGCACTCGAGAATAAAGACAACGAGATGGCGGGGGCTCAAAAAGTGGCGAAGGAAAAGACCAAGGCTGCCGAAGAGAAGCTGGCCTCACTCGGGAAGCTTGAAGCAGAGAACACATCGCTGAAGAAGGAGGTGCTCAAGTTCAAGAAGCAGCAGACCGAGTGGGATGGCAAGCTCAAGGCCCAGGCGGAGGTCTATGAACAACAGAAGAAGACCCTCAACGAGAAGGTCGCCCAGCTTATCGAGAAGAGGAACGCTTTGGAGAGATACATAGAGGAGTTCATGGAGGAGATGTACAATAAGCTTGCAGGTAACTTACAGCCTCCGAGCAAACTTTTATCCGAGTGAACTTCATGCATGCTGACCTTCAACTCTCCTCTTTTCTCGTCCGCAGAGTACTGCCGAAACTTCGAGCTGGAAACTGATCGAATCGAGAGGGATCTGAATCCTTCCCAGTCGCTCGTCGGTGACAAGGCCGCACTAGGAATCCTGCGGGTGGAATCACGCATCGAAGACGTCCAAGGTTACATCATTCGTCTGCGGGGCGCACTCGGCAGAATCGACAAGGAGCTGTGGCCAGAAGATACCCTCGACACCGACCTGGAAGCCATGATGACTCATCTCAACGACATTCCTAGCCGAGTGCAAGCGTGGAAGAAGTCAGCTGCTCGCTGCGGGGCCGACGTGGCGCTCTCCCTGGTTCGAGTGCATTGCAAGGAGGCCAAGGAGGAGAAGCTGAAGGCTCTCCAAGTTGCCAACACGAAGAAACTCCAGTTTGAGGACTTCATGGAGACATTCATCGAAGCGGCCACTCGGATTGCAGATGGCATCGACTTGGATGCTTTCGTTGAACCAGCCAGCCCTACAGGGGCATGAAAAGACTTTAAGTCTTATCCATTAACCTCGGTATGCCGAGTGGAATTGTAATCGTTAAACTCTTTCGGGCTTTGGGCCCGAGTACTCGTATTCGCCTTTGAACTTCTGAAGTTAATCGAATGCTTTCCTTCGAGTCTTTCGTATCTTTGAACTGAGATTTGACTTGGGCGAAAGCTGGTCCGCAGCCAAGCCCCCCGAGTGAAAAGGTTGCGCGTCACTCGGAGTAGTTTTTAACTTGGGCGGAAGCTGGTCCGCAGCCAAGCCCCCAAGTGAGAGGGTTGCTCTTCACTCGGAGTAGTTTTTAACTTGGGCGGAAGCTGGTCCGCAGCCAAGCCCCCGAGTGAGAGGATTGCTCATCACTCGGAGTAGCGTTTAACTTGGGCGGAAGCTGGTCCACAGCCAAGCCCCCGAGTGAGAGGGTTGCTCGTCACTCGGAGTAGTTTTTGAGTTGGGCGGGAGCTGGTCCGCAGCCAAGCCCCCGAGTGAGAGGGTTGCTCTTCACTCAGAGTAGGTTTTAACTTGGGCAGAAGCTGGTCCGCAGCCAAGCCCCCGAGTTAGAGGATTGCTCGTCACTCAGAGTAGCGTTTAACTTGGGCGGAAGCTGGTCCGCAGCCAAGCCCCCGAGTGAGAGGGTTGTTCTTCACTCGGAGTAGCATTTTAGACTTCGGCGAAAGCTGGTGTGCAGCCAAGCCCCCGAGTGAGAGGGTTGCTCTTCACTCGGAGTAGGTCTTACTTGGGCAGATGCTGGTCTGCAGCCAAGCCCCTGAGTGAGAGGATTGCTCGTCACTCGGAGTATCGTTTAACTTGGGCGGAAGCTGGTCCGCAGCCAAGCCCCTGAGTGAGAGGGTTGCTCTTCACTCGGAGTAGCGTTTTAGACTTGGGCGAAAGCTGGTCCGCAGCCAAGCCCCCGAGTGAGAGGGTTGCTCTGCAGTCGGAGTAGGTTTTAACTTGGGCGGAAGCTGGTCCGTAGCCAAGCCCCTGAGTGAGAGGATTGCTCGTCACTCGGAGTAGCGTTTAACTTGGGCGGAAGCTGGTCTGCAGCCAAGCCCCTGAGTGAGAGGGTTGCTCTTCACTCGGAGTAGCGTTTTAGACTTGGGCGAAAGCTGGTCCACAACCAAGCCCCCGAGTGAGAGGGTTGCTCTTCACTCGGAGTAGTGTTTTACTTGGGCGGAAGCTGGTCCGCAGCCAAGCCCCCGAGTGAGAGGGTTGCTCTGCACTCAGACTAGCGTTTTACACTTGGGCGAAAGCTGGTCCGCAGCCAAGCCCCCGAGTGAGAGGGTTGCTCTTCACTCGGAGTAGCGTTTTAGACATGGGCGAAAGCTGGTCCGCAGCCAAGCCCCCGAGTGAGAGGGTTGCTCTTCACTCGGAGTAGTTTTTATCTTGGGCGGAAGCTGGTCCGCAGCCAAGCCTCCGAGTGAGAGGGTTGCTCTTCACTCGGAGTAGCGTTTAACTTGGGCGGAAGCTGGTCCGCAGCCAAGCCCCAGAGTGAGAGGATTGCTCGTCACTCGGAGTAGTTTTTAACTTAGGCGGAAGCAGGTCCGTAGCCAAGCCCCCGAGTGAGAGGATTGCTCGTCACTCGGAGTAGTTTTTAACTTGGGCGGAAGCTGGTCCGTAGCCAAGCCTCCGAGTGAGAGGATTGCTCGTCACTCGGAGTAGTTTTTTACTTAGGCGGAAGCTGGTCCGCAGCCAAGCCCCCGAGTGAGAGGGTTGCTCTTCACTCAGAGTAATTTTTGACTTAGGCAAAAGCTGGTTTGCAGCTAAGTTGAAAAGCGTACACCCACTGGGGGTTGTAAGCTAGAAAATGCGTATGAGTGAGCTCAATGTGGAACTGGAAAAGTCATGCTTTTATTCATCGAATATCACTCGAGTACTTTTATTACATCTCGTGATCAAGTATAGAATTGTCGCAGTAAATCTGCATTCCAAGCACGGGGCTCATCTGCTTAATTCTGATGGTTGTACAGGCGATATGCTCCATTGTGCAGAACCTTTGACACGATAAAAGGGCCTTCCCACGCAGGAGCAAGCTTGTGAGGTCGCTGCTGATCCACTCGGAGCAGAAGATCTCCTTCCTGAAAGGTCCGACTTCGGACGTGTCTGCTATGAAAATGTCTCAGATCTTGCTGATAAATGGCCGATTGGATCACGGCCATCTCCCTTTCCTCCTCCAAGAGATCACCGCCGTCTTGTCGTGGTTGCTCTGCTTCAGCTTCAGAATACAGTTCCACTCGGGGTGAATTATGGAGCAAGTCACTCGGCAGGACGGCTTCAGCTCCGTACACCATGAAGAAGGGAGTGCGATTGGTAGACCGATTGGGGGTCGTCCTCAAGCCCCAAAGAACTGATGGCAATTCAGTGACCCAAGCTCCAGCTGCGTGCTCCAAATCGCGCATGAGTCATGGCTTTAAGCCCTGTAGAATCAGTCCGTTTGCTCTCTCAGCTTGTCCATTCGACTGCGGGTGCGCCACAGATGCATAGTCGACTCGGGTGCCTTGCGCGGCACAGAAAGCTCTGAACTCTTCCGGGTCGAAGTTTGAACCATTGTCAGTGATGATGCTGTGGGGCACACCGTATCTGAAGACTATCTCCTTGATGAACTTGATCGCTGTACGAGAGTCTAGCTTCTTGATGGGTTTGGCTTCGATCCACTTAGTGAACTTGTCGACTGCAACCAGCAAGTGAATGAATCCACTCGCCCCTGTCCGGAGGGGCCCTACCATGTCGAGTCCCCAAACTGCGAACGGCCAGACGAGAGGAATTGTCTTCAGAGTAGACGCAGGCTCGTGGGATAAGTTTGCATAGAACTGACACCCGGCACAGTGTTGGACTATCTCCTGCGCAGCTTCATTGGCACGGGGCCAGAAGAAACCGGCTCGGTAGGCTTTAGCCACAATCGTCCGAGATGACGCGTGGTGCCCACAGGTTCCCTAGTGAATCTCCTCCAGGATCAGTCAACCTTCTTCCAGAGAAATGCAACGCTGAGTCACACCGGTGACGCTCTTTCTGTATAACTGATCGCCGACCACTTCAAAGGCTTTGGACCTGCGAACAATCTGGCGGGCCTCAGCTTCATCTTCTGGAAGTTCCTGTCTGAGCAGGTATGCAATATAAGGCACTGTCCACTCGGGTGTGATTGCTAGGACCTCCATCACCAAATCAATGACTGCCGGGACTTCGACCTCAGTCAGATCAGACGGACTGACCGCTTGCGGGGGCTCTTCCGTGAAGGGGTCTTCTTCTACAGTCGGAGAACGTAAATGCTCAAGGCAAACATTGCTGGGTATGGATTTCCGAGTGGACCCGATTTTTGCCAGATCATCTGCCTCCTGATTCTTGGCTCGGGGAACGTGATGCAGCATCAGACCTTCAAATTTCTTTTCTAACTTTCTCACTGTGTTGCAGTATCCTATCATAGTGGGGCTTCTGATGTCCCACTCCTTCATCACATGGTTCACAACTAGATCCGAGTCTCCGTTGACCATCAGGCGCCGGACGCCAAGTGAGATGGCCATACGTAGACCATAAAGGAGCGCCTCATACTCGGCTTCGTTGTTGGAGGAATCAAAGTGAATCTGCAGAACATATCTGAGACGATCGCCCCTCGGAGATATCAGCACCACTCCAGCTCCTGAACCATTCAGCATCTTGGAACCGTCGAAGAACATGGTCAAGTGTTCCGGGTGACTCTGAGTTGGTTACTGTTGTTCAGTCCACTCGGCTAGGAAATTGGCCAATGCTTGGGACTTGATCGCCTTTTTCGCCTCGAACTTGATGTCCAGGGGTAGGAGCTCGATAGCCCACTTCGCCACTCGACCAGTCGCATCCCGATTGTTCATGATCTCAGACAGCGGGGCGTCACTGACGACTGACACAGTGTGCTCTTGGAAGTAATGGGCTACTTTCTTTGCAGTCAGGTAGATGCCATAGACGAGCTTCTGATAATGAGGATACCTCTGCTTGGACGGAGTCAGAACTTCAGAAATATAATAGACTGGGCACTGAACTTTGTAAGCCTTGCCCTGTTCTTCTCGCTTGACTGTGAGGACAATGCTGACAACTTGACCAGTTGCCGCGATGTACAAGAGCAACGGCTCCTTTTCATTCAGAGCGGCAAGCACCGGCTGGGTGGAAAGCAGGGCTTTGAGCTAGACAAACGCTGCTTGTGCTTCAGCAGTCCACTCGAACGAATCAGATTTCTTCATCAATCGGTACAGGGGCAGTGCCTTCTCACCGAGACGGGAGATGAATCGGCTCAGAGCTGCAAGGCAACCCATGAGCTTCTGTACATCATGAAGACGCTCTGGACGTTTCATTCATACAATCGCCCCGATCTTCTCAGGATTGGCATCTATCCCTCGTTCGGAAATGAGGAAACTGAGTAGTTTGCCCCCAAGAACTCCGAAAGTGCACTTTGCTGGATTCAGTTTGATGTCATACTTCCGCAGATTTGCGAAAGTTTCAGCTAAGTCAGCCAGCAGGTCGGAACCTTTTCTGGACTTGACCACGATATCATCCATATATGCCTCAATATTCCGACTGATCTGTTTCTGCAAACACTTCTGGATCATGCGCATGAAAGTGGCACCGGCATTCTTGAGGCCGAATGGCATGGTGATATAGCAGAAACACCCGAATGGGGTGATGAAGGCTGTTTTTATTTCGTCCGGCCCATACAGTCGGATCTGGTGGTACCCGGAGTACGCATCCAGAAAAGACAGACGTTCACAACCCGCAGTGGAATCTACGATTTGATCTATGCGGGGGAGCGGGAAGTGATCCTTGGGGCAGACCCGATTGATGTGCTTGAAATCGATGCACATTCGGAGAGACTTGTCCTTCTTAGGGACCATGACGATGTTGGCGAGCCACTCGGAGTGGTACACCTCGCGGATGAACTCGGCTGCCAGGAGCCGAGCAACTTCTTCGCCAATGGCCTTCCTCTTCTGCGTAGCAGAGCGACGGAGATGCTCCTTCACAGGTTTCGCCTTTGGATCAATTCGCAAACGGTGCTCAGCCAGCTCCTTGGGCACACCTAGCATGTCGGACAGTTTCCATGCAAAGATGTCCCAGTTCTCACGGAGGAACTGGAAGAGCTCTTCTTCCTATTTGCTGTCGAGTGTTGTTGATATGTTGGTGGGAACAGCATTGGGATCTTCCGACTGGATGTGCACAGGCTTCGTGTCGCCGGCCGACTGAAATGCAGACTCTGCAGCTGGCTTCTTGGAGCGCAGCAGATCACTCGGATCGGCGTTCTTCTTATATTCCTCCAGTTCCACCATGGCCATCTGCTCATCGGCTATCTTGGACCCTTGCTGCAAACACTCTTCCGCGCGCTGTCGACTGCTAGTCACTGTGATTACACCTTTGGGGCCCGGCATCTTCAGCTTGAGATACACATAACATGGGCGGGCCATGAAACGTGCATACGCTGGCCGACCGAGGATGGCGTGATATGCGCTGCGGAAGTCGACTACTTTGAAGGTCAACCTTTCTTTCCGAAAGTTCTTGTCGTCTCCAAAGACCACATCCAGGGCGATTTGCCCGAGTGACTTTGCTTTCTTGCCGGGGATCACTCCGTGGAACTGCATGCTGCTCTCGCTGAGTCGGGACATCAGAATGCCCATTGCTTGCAGAGTGTCAGCGTACAGTATGTTCAGTCCGCTTCCTCCGTCCATGAGGACCTTCCGCAATCGGACGCCTCCCACGACTGGATCTACCACCAGTGCCTGCCGCCCAGGGGTGGCTATGTAGGCTGGGTGGTCCGACTGATCAAAGGTGATCGGAGTCTTCGACCAGTTCAGGAACTTTGTCGTCGCCGGCGCTGCCATGTTCACTTCTCGATTGATAACTTTCAATCGGCTCCTGCTCTCTACATCTGCAAAGATCATCAGGGTTGCGTTGACACTGGGAAAAGGTTCATCTTTGTCTCCATCATCAGCGTCTTCTGGGCTCTTCTCACTCGACGTGCCCTCTCGGAACTGCTGGATCAACAGTCTGCACTGTCGAGTGGTGTGTTTGGGCAATATCAGATTGCCATCTTCATTCTTTCTGGTGTGGATGTGACACGGTAAGTCGAGGACATCTTGGCCCGACTGATCTTTCTTTTTCTTCGGGATCCATTTATCCTTGGCCTTCCCCTTGTTCTTGGCTTGACCGGCCAGAGTGGCAGCCTCGGCCTGAGCCGAACCATCGGCCTTGCGCTTCGGCTTCCGACTGGGATTACTGTTTCCGGGGTTGGGCTCGCTGGTTTTCCCTTTGCCGTTACAGAGACGGTCTTCCTCTTCTCCGTTTGTGTACCGAGTGGCTATCTCCATCATTCGGCTCATGGTCAAAGATCCTGACCGACCAAATTTCAGGATGAGCTCCCGATATCTGACTCCTGCCTTGAAGGCGCAGACGGCTTGATGCTCTGTGACATTCTCCACCACGTGATGCAAGGTTGTCCACCGTTGGATGTACTCCCTCAATGTTTCATTCGGTTTCTGCACACAATGCTGTAGCTCAGACAATCCAGCCGGGCATTTGCATGTGCCCTCGAATGTTTTGATGAACACTCGGGTCAAATCTTCCCAGCAGTATATGCTGGCCGGAGCGAGCTGATTGAGCCAGGCGCGGGCAGACCCTTCTAGCATCAACGGCAAATGCTTCATAGCCACATAGTCATTCCCTCCTCCAATCTGCACAGCCACTCGGTAATCCTCTAACCAAGTTTCTGGCTTGGACTCACCAGTGAACTTGCTTACTCCAGCAGCCAATCTGAAGTTTTGCGGAATATCGGCGGCCCTGATGGATCTGCTGAAACACTCGGGCCCGGAGATGAAGGCACCACTTCCACTCGGACGATCTCTGTCCAAGTTCTCTCTCTGAGCTCTGTCTCTGTTGACCAAGTTCTGAGCGAGAACGGATCTCGCGTTGAACTGCGGGTCACGGTGGTCGACTGGCTCTCTCTGGCGATAACCGTCACCATGACGGGGAGGACTGGCCCTCCGATCGTTGCCGTAAGGACGCCTGGCGTCATACAGCCGGGGCGCGTACGAGCCATCCCGCGGAGGGGGCGACTGCATGCGGTCACGATCATCCTGACACCGTGGGGGCGTGTTCCGACTGCGACCCTGCCCCGATTACTGATCTCGGTGGTGGTCTTGATCGTTTCGCCGGGGAGGCGAATGTCTGTTTCTCCTTGGAGATACTAGGCTATCGGCCGACTAAACAGTGTCTGCCCGAACGGATCTGCTATGAATCCGGTTGCGTGACTGTGATACTGCCGAATTTTGCACCTCTGCCGCCTTGAGGAGGGCCCGGATCTGCCGAAGACCCTCTCCCACCTCGGATCGGGACGGCTCAATGGAATCTGCTATCCGAGTGGCCACCGCCAGATTCTAGACAGGAGTGTGGAATACCTGGAAACTCTGTTGTTGGTCATTTGAGAACAACGGCCGCTGCCGCCGACTGGAACTGGGCTGATGCTGTCTGCGGGCGCGATCATCGAGTGACTTCTGGAGCGCTTCCATACGATTGCGCTCAGCCAAGTTGGCCTGGCGTACGGCCTCCAAAGCCTGAGCCTCGGGAGTCGTCCCAACGATGGGCGTCTGGAGGGCCTGCTCGGTCCTGCGCTGCTGTTCCTCTCTCTGCTGCCGAGTGAGAGGTTGGGGGATGTACTCGTCGTTATGCCGGTCCCTGCCGCCGCCAAGATCGGCGCGCGACGGGTCGCCGTTCTCCGCGCCACCGCGGCCGTACCCAGACGGACTGAGCGGGGAATCAGCCATTAGCACCTCCGTAGCGAGGTCGCTGCTCTCGCACTCGGATACACTTTCCGAGTGCTCATACACGGAGGCGAACAAATCGAAGATAGGTTCATCGGGCTCGATCGCCGCGATTCGCCGGGCCGCAGCCTGAAGGGCCACCGCGTGCCTGATCCACCGCTGAAGCCGCGAGCGTCCGGAGCGCTTGCGACGACGGCTGGTGGAGAGCGAAGAAGTCGACTGATAAGGAGTCGACGGTTGTCGGAGAAGGACGCCGAAGGAACTCGCGCGGAAGTGCGCCGCGCCGCGGACGGGTAACGCCTCGACATCCAGCGTGGCTTCCTGGAGCCACGCCAAATCGTCGGCGATGAAACTGAGGACGCCGAAACGGATCTCGCCGCCCAGAGTCAGTCCGCCGCCGGAAACCATGGTGATGGTGGAAAAAATGCAACTACGCCAGAAGTCGCTAGACGCCTGCCCCGCGGTCGGCGCCAACTGTCGTGGGTGCAAGCCTGACAGTAGTGTGTAGGGGTATGGATGAGAGGGCAGAGCCTAGCTACGGCGCAGGTGTTACACTCGGATTTACGAGTTCAGGCCCCTCAGCGGTGGATGTAATAGCCCTACGTCTTGGTGCTCTGGAGCTGTATTGCTTGAGTGTATGATTACAACAGGTTGCGAACCCTTGGAATGGAGCAGGGGGCGGCTTATATAGTCTCGCCAGCCCTCCCATGAACGCCAGCCATTACAGGGGGTTAATAGGGGTATAAGTGCGCCAGGTAACGGGCGTATTGATGACAATTAATACAGGCAAACGTGTGTCCCGACCGTTGCGCACCTGGGATCTCCTGGTCTTCTCTGGTTGAGTGACTTTCGGATGTTCCGAGTGAAACGAGCTGGTCGAGCGAACTCTCGCCTTCCGAGTGGTTCGTAGAACTTCGAGTGAATTCCAGTCTGCGGAATTCTGGGTTGTTAAACTGGCTCAGGGGCCCAGTGTAAGACGTGTGGTGTCCTAGGGTAGGGTCTATAGGTCAGGCCTATTACCCTATCCCTAGTACATGCCCTCGTCACCGGCAACGTCTCGCATGTACGGGGGCTCAACCGGCTTCAGTTAGCAGCGAAGGAATCGCTCGGGTTCAGTTAGTAGCGAAGGAATAACTCGGATTCAGTTAGCAGTGAATGGATCGATCGGCTTCAGTACGTAGCTAGTGCGATCGCTCGGGTTCAGTAAGCGAACGCCTTGCTCGGGTTCAGTTAGCGAACGCCTCGCACACACGCGTGCGTACGAGAGAAACGTGCAACCACACTGCATCGCTCGACCCCGACCACACACTGTAACCGGGAACTCCCCGAAAATTTCCTCGCCCTCACTTCTACCATGATTTTTTACATCATGGACGGCCCAAAGAATGTCATGCAGGTGCGTCTCCGGCCCACCCAGGATGAAAAGCCCATTTTCTGTCATAATTTTTTGTCATAGAAGTAGGAGCCCACCACATCTATGATGATACATGTTTTTGTCACAATTATTGTCATAGAAGTGTCACAACCATGACAGAAAAAGTTTTCGTTCGGGCCATAATGTCACGGATGTGTCTTTTTTTTTGTAGTGCAAAGAGCAGATCCAGCAGCAAGCACACAAGTATTTATCCAAGTTCGGGCCGCCGTGAGGCGTAAAACCCTAGTCCTGCTTTTGTGGATTATGGTTGTGAAATGCCCAAGTTACAAGAGAGCGCAACCTTGTCGGCAAGGTGCTCAGAGGTGCAGCTACGTGGTGCAATTGGGCAGGGATTCGACCCTTGTAAATGTTGCTGCGGGCCTCCTTTTATGGATGGAAGGGGCTACCAAAGTGGCAAAACCGTAATTACATGATGAAATGATAGCAATAGTGATATCATACCTAAAACAGATGAGTTAGGACAAAAGCAATAAATGCTCCGTTAGGTGTCACGCTGAGGAGGAATGCCAGCAAGGAAACGTGCACCGCTCGCCCAGCTACCTCCTATAACATCGCCACGCCTCCTGAACGAGTGACAATAAAGTTGCTTCTTCAGCGACGGGCCGCCACGTGCCCCGAGAAGCTCTACCAACATGCCTGCCCGCTCGACACCTGTCGGCAAGTCCCTGACAACTACCATGGTGGAGCGGTGGGGCGGAGCTCATCGGTCTTGAGGTTGCCGGACCGATACTTGCCGGTTCGCAGCTTGCCGGCTCCTCGAATCTTCATCTTTAGTACTTCCTTAGTACTTCTCGATGACCTGCCTCGAGGTGTTCTTCATGGTTTTGATTACCAAGTCTTGAGTGTAGTTGAAGTGCTATCCTACGACAAGCCCTTGCCGTTGGGAAGGCTACAACTTGTCTATGCATCATCAGGGTATGAACACCCATGTTCAATACACCGACACCTAGGAACAGGGGCTCAGAACGGAAGGTCTGGAAGGTGGCGAATTCCTATAGGAAAGCAAAGAGTAATGAACATGATTCAGCCTCCTAGCCCTAGAAACAGTGGGAAAGTTGTCAGAAAGATACTTATGCTGCCGGGAAGGAGGTCGGCCAAAAAAGGCCGCACGGTCTCTTTACCAGACCTCGTGATGGCGTCTGGCCCCACCAAGAAGATGAGGAGTGCATCGATCACCTCGGTATCCAGCTCCTCCTGGGAGACCCGCGTGGGGTCCGTAGGCCCCGTGTACTGGTACATCAGGGAGCCACGAGCCTCCAGAGGCAGGACGCGATGCGCCACCCACATTCACATGATGTGACCTCCAATCAACCCACCTTTCTTCAGGCGAGCGGTGGCCTCCGCAAGAACTTTGACCTTCGAAGTCGGTTTGGCGAGCGGAGCCCACGAAAGAAGCTTCCGAGGGGGCTCATTCACGAAGGCCGACAGATCGTCGCCAAGGCCCTCCATGTAAAACCAGGACTTGTGCCACTCCCAGACAAACTTCGGGAGGTCGAAGGAAAAGAAGGTGGAATTGGGGTGGAGCTGCAGAATGGCTCCCTCAAGGTCGCAGACGGCGCCTTCGTTTGATTGAACATGGACCCGGAAGAAGTAGCGAAATAGATCAAAATGCAGGGCTATCCCAAGATAGCACTCACAGAAGGTGATGAAATTGGCTATATGCAGAACCTCGTTGGGTGGAATATGGTGGAGTTGGCATCCGAGGAAGTGCAAGAGGCCACGCACAAAGGGATGTATCGGGAAGCCGATCCCCCGCCCGAAGTAACCCGAGTACAAGACATGCTTGTCGGCCCGGGGATCCGGCGGAACTTCCCCGATCAGAATGTGCACCTTCAGATCCGCGGGCATGGAGAGGTCATCTTTATACCCGTTGACCTCGCTCTTTGTTGCCACGGACGGAAACCACTTTCCTGTGGACTTAGGCGCGACGCGCCCTGTTTTCGCTCCTCCTTTGGGGGAAGCTCATTTTCTCTTCCCGCTAGTGGAGCTGGATGGCGGCTCTGAACCAGAAGCCTGCCTCCCTTTGTCGCTCCTCGTCTTGGCCGTTGGCGGCAGGAGCACGGGAGCAAGGTGGGCAAAGTGGCAGCGTGACGAAGTGCTTGAGACAAGCGAAAGGGTGGAATGAGCCGGAATGGGTAGGGTTTTGAAACCCTCTGTTTCCCTCTGCTTATAAACTGCCAGACCCAAGGCTTCGTCCATCCAAGGCGGAGCGAGCGTTTCCTTTTTCTTCGCCCCGGAGTGCTTTCTTTCCCCTTTTTTGCAGTAAACAAAGGCGACGGTCACGGCGGCGTTATCCCCTCAAGACCCGCGACGGTACTATCATCCATGTCGGGTCGGCGCTGAAGCTATGGAGCCCCAGGTCTATTGGAGGAGTTGAACTCGGAAACTATCCAGGCTCTAGGGAGACAAGTCAACAAGGGAGCCCACCGGAGGTCTCGTGACCTTCGCTACTGAAAGCGCAGGTTATCTCCCAGAGGGAGGGGGGTGAATGGGAGATTATTAGAAATTCGTCAAACTCTGATGAATTTGACGAAGATCAGGGTGAAGAAATAGAAAACGCATGGAAAACTAAGTCATCACAGAATCAGAGTACATGCGAACAGCATACATAAGGGTGAAGAACATGCAATCATACAATCATACACGCTTGAAGAATATGAACTGAGGAAATAAGCGATAGCCCGATCAAATACTTCAGTTCAAATTCGTTAGAGGATAGATCACAAATTTTTCAGCAGCGGAATAAAGTAAGGGAGGGTGAGGAATTTGAAACCAGGTTGGCTCGGTGAAGACAATGGAATTTGGTAGACCAGTTCCAGTTGCTACATCAACTGTACATCTGGTTGAGGCGGCTGAGTCGCAAATCAGAGAACACTTAGTCCTCACCGTATTCCTCTTGAGCTAAGGTCACTTAGACCTCGCCCAATCACTCGTGGTAAGTCTTCAAGGTAGACTTCCAAATACTTCACAGACTTGTTCACCGGCATGCCACAATTACCCTTGGGTGCTTAGAACATGACGCCTGACCATCTGGAGGAATGACAGTCCTCAAAGGTAACAAGCGTCGGATCACACAGATCAATCTCTTCAGTGATGCTCAGTCACTTAGGCTCTGGTTGGGTTTTTCTCACTTGGGTTTTTCCTCACTTGGGTTCACTCAAAGTCGTCAGAGGTTGGGTTGCTCTCAAATGACAAGTGTCAAGTTCTCTCGGAGCAGCCAACCAACAAGTGGTTGTGGGGGGCGGCTATTTATAGCCAGGGGGCAACCCGACATAAATTGTCATAAATGCCCTTGTCTGATTCGACCGTTGTCAGGATAAGGATCCACTCGACAGCTGGCACACGGCGCAGCAACGGTCAGAAAATTGTACTCTCAATTTCGTCAGGGCACTCAATTTCCTCACGGTAGGCAGATCGCACTGGCGAACTCCTAACTCCCAGCCTGACCAAATTCGTCAGCGACCAGATGAACTTTGTCACTATCGCTAGCAAATGCGTCAGCTGTACTGGAGATTTCCAAAGGCTTCACTCGAAGCAGTTTTTGTGTATAGGTTTGAGAAGTTTTGAGCATCACTTTGGAAATGTGAAATATGTTTCACCTAGACCCCCTTTAACTGTACGATTTTTCCTATGACTCAAATAAGAAGAAAAGAAACTACGAAAACCAAAGTCTTCAAGCTTCAATGTCTTCACATCAATTTCTTCAAAGGCCGTACCAATTTCATCATCAAATTCTTCACTTGAAGAAATCTATTTTTAGGGGTCGTCTTCCATGTGTTAAACCAAATCTTCAGGGACTCTGTCTCCTGTGTATACTCACAAACGCATTAGTTCCTCAACCTATTTGTCTTCAATACTCCAAAACCACTAAGGGGGCACTTGATGCACTTACAATCTCCCCCTTTTTGGTGATTGATGACAAATTGGTTAGGCTTTCAACGAGAGTAAAAATAATTGAAGAGTAAGTACAGAGTTTGAAGAAATTGGTTACAAGATATTGAGGAACTCCCCCTGAAGATGTGCATATAAGGAATTTGCTTTGGATTGCAAATGCACATGGAAGGTTGAAATTGTGGAGATCTCCCCCTATATCTTGGAATCCAATCATGCATGATCATAAGATATTTGAGGAATATGAATGCATGATGAAAATTGGTGTCTGACGAAATTGTGCATGCATGGGCAGATATATTAGGATCAGAGCACGCATAATAAATGTAGCAAAAGAGTCAGACGACCAATAGTATTTAAGTTACAACTCATCAAAGAGCAAATCCAACTGAGTTGCAACTTAAGCAAAAACAGCCCATATATTGACCTGCTTGAAGACTAACTCACTCTTCTCCCCCTTTGTCATCAAATGACCAAATAGAGACAAGGGCGAGGAGTAACGCCCCTGAAGAAAATCATCGTGGTGAAGACGAGGGAGCGCCAGCGTTGTTGGGGTCGAGTGAAGCAGATGGACCAGCCGCAGTGTCTTCGACAGCTTCATTTTCATCAGTCCTGCGCCATGAAGACTCTGAACTTGGCATGAGGGGAGGAACTTTGGTATTCTCGAACTTCTTCCTTAGCGGTTCTGCCCAGTCAAAGTTCATCTGGAAGTCCAAATCAGCAAGTTCACCATCTGTCTTGAGGTGAGAAAGGATGGCCCATGATCTGTCAAAAATCTCATGAAGATAATAGCGGTTTTTGCAGACTGAGTTATGCGTCACTGTCATGTTGGCTTGTACAGCAGCAAACTGACGCTTAACCCATCTGTGATTCCTGTCCACTTTCTGGTGAAGGCTGATGAGCAGCTCACGGTCTGTCATGACACGTGGTGCTTCTGGTGAAGAAGTTGGCCTTGTAGCTTTTGCTGCAGTATCCTGGCTAGCAGATTCATCAGCATTGGAGCTGGAGATTGGTTGACAAAATTGTCCATCAAGGGGACGAATTCCTTCATCTACGGGTGTCTTGCCCTTGCCAGGAACTGAGGAGATGGTGCTCTAAAGAACTTCGACTTCAGGCAAATAGCTCAAATGATTCTGACTGTCAGCCTTGTAGGGAATGGCAGATCGGGATCTGATAATTTCATGATCCACGGAGCATATGGCTTCAGATCAAAAGGCGGCTGTGCCACGATGACCAATGTCCTTAGAAAGAAATCGTGAATGTTGATGGGAGTGCCATGAATTATATGGAACAGCAGATTCTTCATAATTCCCACAACTTCTTCAGTGTTGGAGTTGTGTCCTTTGATTGGAC
The DNA here is from genome assembly GCA_039707655.1 of Elymus sibiricus. Taxonomy (NCBI): domain Eukaryota; kingdom Viridiplantae; phylum Streptophyta; class Magnoliopsida; order Poales; family Poaceae; genus Elymus; species Elymus sibiricus. The sequence continues at coordinate 199,345,871 of CM077674.1, read as the reverse complement.
TGAGGGTTTTGGACAGAATGCAAAAAACGGTCCTTGGCACATATAGCAAATCCTTCACTAAGAAGGTTGTCCTTTGAGCTTCTCCTTCAGCAATTGGCTTCATCAGCACTTGCATCAGGTGGTCGGGCAGCTCATGTTCTTCATATATTCTCTTTGCTTCGTCTTGGGGTGGATCAACGGGTAGAGCACGAAGAAGTTCTTCAATAGGTGCTTTATAGTGAGTGTCTTCACTCATCCATTCCAGAGCCCATGTAGCAATGTCTTCAGCCTCTCCAGAGAAATGCACAGTGGCGTAGAACTGAAGAATGAGTTCTTCATTCCAATCGCACATGTCAGAGCAGAAGCTAAGTAATCCTGGATCGTGAAGAACAGCCAGAACTGGCTGAAAGCACGGTAGAGACTCCATATCCACGTGAGGAATATGGCGATGAGGAAATACTTTGTTCTTGTTGAATAGCAGTGATGCATAGAAATTCATTTGCGTCCTTGTCCAGAATCACAGGCGCCTGATCTTGGCTGAGTCATATGGTGACTCACCAATGAAGAAATTCTTCTCTTCGAAGAATTTGGCATTATCAAACTTAGGCCGCCTGAGGGTTCTGCCAATCTTGGGCATCACTGGCACCGGGTGAAGGTTATGCATCTTCTTGCGAACATCAAACACTGGTTGTGGGGACCCAGTGGAATCATTGGGATCGGTGACAGCAAGGGACTTGGCAATTTCCTCAGCAGTTGCAGTGGGAACAGTATCGGTGTCTGCTGAAGGAATTGAGTCTGCACGAGGAGGGGATGTATTGACGACATCAACTGTGGGCTCATCTTTAGCAGTTTCATCAGCTGCTGCAGCTGGTATTTCTTCAGGTATGCTCTGGAGTGGTGATGATTGTTTTTCCTCAGAGCCCGTATGAATTTCTTCAGTGACGGCGGGTGACTGTGGCACTTGCGTCAGAGGTGTGGTGAGGGGCTAATTTGGATGGAAAGCTTCCCAAAATTCATCAATGATCGGAGGGGTAGTAGCACCATCAATATCCATATCCTCTTTAGTTTCTTCACTACTTCCAGTTGAAGCTGTGGCATGTTCTTCAGTCACCGGAACCTGTGAAGGCTTCCGTGACACGACTTGGTGAAGCGAAGCATCATCTTTGACTTCAATTTCTTCATCCACCTGCTCTGTGGTAGCAACAGAGTGGGTTTCAGTGTCATCTGCATTAGCCTGAGGAATTTCGTATTCCACCCCATACGGAACAATCAGAAGATTGTCATTGGCAGAGGTAGGGGGCGCTGATGAGATAGGTATGGCATCAATTGGAACATTTGAAGACATTGGAGTCGTCTTCACTTTCTTCACAGTTGTTGTGTTGGTTGGTGGGGCTGAAGCTTTTCTTTTCTTTGCTTCCTTCTCAGCAGCCTTGGTTTTCTTCACTTCTGATGCAAAAGGAAGTGTGATATGCTTCACGGGTGAAGTCGTTGGTGGAGCTACTGCTGAGGAACTGGATGGTTCAATTTCTTCAGGGTCGACTGACGCAGTCGCCCTTGCAATTTCTTTAGGATCAACATCGTCAGTTGCCCTGTCTTGTACTTGCGGCGATAATGGCGCAGTCTCACTGGCCGGGGCTGTTGGTGGTGAAGCTGAAGAACTTGTGGGTGGCACTGTACCAAACTTGGCTGCCTCATGCTTGTTGTGGTCGTCAACAACCTGGTTGGTTGCAGGGATGAATCTGTCATGCACACCACAACAGTGACTTGACTGGCGTTCAAATTCTTCAGACAGCTGTTGAATTTCAGTCTGCAAAGACACAAGCTGCTGAGAAGAAATTGAAAGCATGTTCTTCCGCAGCTCCTTCTCTTTCTGCAGCTGCTGTTTCCTCACCAGTTTCGCCTGAGCAATTTTATGCTTCTCATTCAAAATGAAAGCTGATAACACATGACTCGGACTAGGAGGCAGATTCAATTCGTCAAGGGGAGTGTCTGGCTTGGTGCACCAGATGTCGATGAAGTCTAGAAGCTTCTTGCGGTCCAACAGCATAGGGACTGAAGAATTCTTAGCAACTGCTGCTTGCTCTTGCTTTCTTCTGAGGAACTCAGCAAGCTCATCTTCGTCCGCCAGCCCATGTTCGTCAGCGGGTGGCACGACGGCCTTGCTCTTGGGACTTGGCCTGGTTCCACGGCCAGCTGTGACCTTTTTCTTTAGCTTGGGCAGTGAAGACAATGGTTGCCCACAAGCTGAGGCACTTGATGCAGCGATTGTGGCTGTTGGAAAGCCCTCGGTGCGCTGGCAAGATGCGAGCATGACCGGTGTTGAAGCTTTTGTTGCTGCCATTGAAGAACTTGTAGCAGGAGGAGGCACTGAAGATTTTGAGATCTTAGGTGCTGAAGCCTTTGAAGCAGCTGGCAGGGCCACTGAGGGCTTTGGGACAGTCGGCTTTGGCTTGGAGGCAGGCTTATTTTGCATTGCCTTCTTCGGAGCACTGGCACTGCCACTTGCACCAGCTTCAGCTGAGGCCTTTGCGGCCTTGTTGAATTCATCAACGGCCTTTTTCGCCTGTTTCTGCAACTTTTCTTGTTGCTTTGCCCATTCTTTGGGGAATTCTTCACCCCTTCGGATGCTGGTAGGATGAGTAGTTTGGCCTTCAGCAAGTGGTGGCCTATTGCATGGTGGCTTCACGGCAAAATCCTTCATGTACTTGGAGGTGACGAAATTGTAATCCCTCCACTGATATGTCCAGTATCTCTTGATCATTTGCATGCGCGTTATGCGCTGCTCCTTTGTTTCTTTTCCATGAGTTTCCTCATCTGGAGTGCAATATCCATCATACAGGTCGTCAGGAATCTCAAAGGCGGTATATTCCTCTTTCTGCTTGCCGCCCTTCTGAGACCTTTTCCCATCAGTCATTTTCTTCAGCTGAGGTTTTTGAACTTTTGACGACTCTGAAGATGTTTGAAGGTTTTCCTCAAGCAATGCTGCAAATGAATTAATTTGATGAGAACCTAGTGATTCGTCTGCAGACATTGTACCTGTGAATAGAGTATAGTTGCAAGAAAATAGGGAAGAGTCACATGCGTTCTCAGAGATTTTTCATAATAAACCAGGTGAAAAAATTGACCCTTATCGTCTTGACGCATTTCACTAAGTGTTCTTGACAAAGTTTCCAGAGTTGTACAGATTGAAGCAATTGCACAATGGAGGAATCTTGTTGTTAAGTGTAACTTAGATGAAAATACTCAAGACTGGCCAGAAGGAAGTGCTGAAGAATTGGAGAGGTGGTAAAAACAGCACTTGAAGATTTTGTGGCAGTAAAAAGATCAAACTGGGGCAGTAAAAATAACTTTTATTTACCCCAAGGATGAACTTGACGAACTGGACGACGAGGTGATGGAAATCGTCAGTTCAGATCTTCCGTGCCCTAACTTGGCGACGAAAGACGTCTAGGGCGGTGGCGGAGGTGAAGAAATCCGTGGCCGGCGCGAGTACGACGGCGAAGAAGTTGAGGTAGGGAATCTCTTCCTCTCCAGCGACGATGAGTTCCAGCGGCGGCGCTAGGGTTTGAGAGTGACAGGGGCGCGAGTGTGAAATGAGTTAGGGTTGACGAGGTCAAGCCTTTATATAGGCGCGGTAAAAACCGAGCGGCCTGAAGATTTTGGACGGATAGGCCCCTGGCATTTCGCATCTGAGTGACACATGTCACACATGCATTTTCATCTTTATCCATGCATGAGAAGCGCAGGATGAAGTTACTGTGGCAACCGCCAAAAAATGATTAGAATGTTTACAAAAAGTGTTCGTAATTTCTTCAGCTATCAAGGACACAGTGAAGACTTTGAACAGTGTCAAGTAGAACGCATATGAAGAATTTGTGAACAGAGTGGGTTGAGCTTAGCACAGAGGGGAGCGGGTCCGATCACATCCACATAGATGACGAAAAACACGATTGAAGAAATAGCTATATGTGGATGCTGTTGAGGACATGAAAAACTCAAATATATATATATATATATATATATATATATATATATATATATATATATATATATATATATATATATAGGTATAGAACCAAAAGCAGTGAAGAATAACCTCAAATGACGAATTTGAAAAGATTGACGAAATTACAAATGACGAAAAACTCAAATTAAAGTATGTCAAAAAGAGGTGGTGGCGTTACCCACCGTATAAGAACTATGATGATTTCAGACACCGCGTACAATTGTCGTAGGGTTCTGAGAATCAAGTTCTTCATTAATTTCTTCACACTTAGAGGGTTAGTCTTCATTGATTGAAGAAAAACATTACTTCATGTGTTGTGCATCAAAGTTATCAAGAATGCATAAGCGTTAGGATGTGTGTCCATTTCAAAGGACATTCGAAGATTCTAAGATGTTTAGCTCACACCGCAACATGCAAAACCTTCTCTCATCCAAGGGCTTTGTGAAGATATCTACAAGCTGGTCTTCAGTCTTCACGTGGTCGATGATGATGTCTCCCTTCAACACATGATCACGAAGAAAATGGTGACGTATCTCAATATGCTTCGTCCTTGAGTGTTGCACTAGGTTGTGGGCGATCTTTATGGCGCTCTCATTGTCGCAGACGAGTGGCACTTTCTTCACGTTAACGCTATAGTCCTTGAGGGTTTGCTTCATCCATAGTAACTGTGAGCAGCAGGCGCCAGCAGCGATGTACTCAGCCTCGGCAGTGGAAAGTGAAACGCAATTCTGCTTCTTCGAGGACCAACATACAAGAGATCGTCCGAGAAAATGGCATGTTCCTGATGTTGACTTGCGATCCACACGATCACCAGCATAATCAGAATCGGAATATCCAGCAAGATCAAGTGTTGAGCCCTTGGGATACCATAATCCAAGCGTTGGGGTGTGAGCCAAATATCGAAGAATTCGTTTCACAGCCTGGTGGTGTGATTCCTTCGGTGACGCTTGAAAGTGGGCACACATGCAAACGCTAAGCATAATATCTGGCCTAGATGCACATAGGTAAAGCAACAAACCAATGATGGAGCGATATACCTTCTGATCGAAATCTTTACCATTTTCTTCAGTGTTGAGTTGGCCATTTGTTGGCATTGGTATCTTGAGGCCTTTGCAGTCTTGCATTCCGAATTTCTTCAGGCAGTCTCTGAGGTATTTCTCCTGAAATATAAAGATGCCATTGGGTTGCTGACGAATTTGAAGCCCGAGGAAGAATTTCAACTCCCCCATCATAGACATTTGATATTCTTCTTGCATCATATGAGCAAATTCGTCACAGTATTTCTTGTTAGTGCAACCAAAGATAATATCATCAATATATATTTGGCATATGAACACTTCACCATCATAAGATTTAGTAAAAAGAGTAGGGTCAAGTGAACCGGGCTTGAACCCCTTTTTCTTTAGGAATTCCTTCAGTGTATCATACCAAGCCCTAGGGGCCTGCTTGAGGCCATAGAGAGCCTTGTTGAGTCTGAAGACTTTGTCAGGATGCTTTGGGTCCTCAAAACCTGGTGGTTGAGCAACATATACTTCTTCCTCAAGCTTACCATTGAGGAATGCACTTTTCACATCCATTTGATATAAGAGGATATCATGATGGTCAGCATATGCAAGCAAAAATACGAATGGCTTCAAGCCTAGCAACAGGTGCAAATGTTTCATCAAAATCAATACCCTCAACCTGTGTGTAGCCTTGAGCTACAAGACAAGCCTTATTCTTCACCACTTGGCCATTTTCGTCTTGTTTGTTGCCGTAGATCCACTTAGTGCCGATGATATTGTGTTTGCGTGGATCAGGACGCTTAACAAGCTCCCACACATTGTTGAGCTCGAACTGACGCAATTCATCTTGCATAGCTTGAATCCATTTAGGTTCCAGAAAGGCTTCATCAACTTTGGTGGGCTCTAAAATAGAGACAAACGCGTAATGCCCACAAAAGTTAGCTAAATGTGAAGCTCTTGATCGAGTGAGGGGACCAGGTGCATTGATGTTGTCGAGGATTGTCGGGGGGATGACCCCCGGGTAGGCAACGGAGCACGGATCCCTTTCAAAAACATCGGGGCAGGCCGAGCCCCTCAGTCCGGCTAGCCCGCACGCCGGCTCCCCAGCGCGAGCCGGCTCGGCGTGGCAACCCGGCCTGGCCGGCTGGCCCATGCCGGCTGGCCACTAGAGAGCAGACCCCCGCGGCCAGACAAGTAAGGCGACATCGCTCCATCCTTTACACCGGCCCCGGCGGGCGAGACGACAGCATTCCCTGTGCCCCCGCCCGGGGCAGGCGGTGTCCGGGCGGCGCAACCCTGTTGCTAGGCGGTGCCGACCGCCCTCTGACGAACGACAAGACCTGCCACAGTGCCGCGCAGCCGACCGAGACCGCGCCCTTCTCCTTTATTTTCCAGTAGATTTCTATTAATCCTACAGCAATCTTTTCAAACCCAAAAATTATTATTCAAATTCCTACATACTTATAAAATCATGCTCTATTAATCTAACCAGGGTGGACATTTTTCCGAGCTTTGTCTCTACTAGATTTATTAAATAGTCCATTTCCTTATTTATTTCAACTTAGAAATTCTCTAAGTAAATCTTAATAACTCCAAATAATTTGATTCTTTTTCTGAAATTCCTAATTTTTCATCTAGTTTATTTTAGTATTTATTTGAAAAATTTCCAAACAACTTTTTAATACTATTTTAGCTCTATGTGCTAATTGCAATATTTTTGAAAATAGGAATAATGGAGGGAAGAGAATTTTTCAAAACTTTTGGAGTGCACCCAATATTTCTGCATGATCAAGGCAAGCATCTTGAACACTTGATATGATGAGTGCATGGTTAAATGTTTGCAAGAAATAATTGAATCATGCATATGTTGAATTCAGATAAAATTTGCATGCATGTAGTGTTGGCATGTTTCCTCGGATCGTGCAACGTGTGCTTGTAATGACTAACTTGCAGGAGTAGGCATAAGAGAAATACCGTTACCGGCAGAAGGGTGATCACGTCGGAGCGTGATCATGCCTTGTTGCTTATGCATGATGGGACATGCAAGGGCTGTGGCCCTGTTTTGGTGTTACTGTTGAAAGAACACTTTATTGTGCTAACCACTGCATGAAAACTTTAACCTCCTGAGTCGACCGTAGATCGAGTCTTGTTCCGGTAACCCCCATACTTGTTTCGTGCTGCCACTAGTCCCTGCCACAGGTAGGGTATGGTTTAGTAAGTTGATAACCCCTTTCCGTGCACACACCGTACAGAGAGGCCATGGTGAAAGATACCAGAGGCCTCTGGTAGGCATGTCACCTGGTCAGGGGGCATGGGTGTATCTGGCTGGGCCGAGAGGGGGGCACCCCTTGTAATCCGCGCGTATGAACAGTAATCCCATGCTATTCGAGATTGTAGTCTCCCCGTCTTAGAGTTTATCTTGAACGATGCCTTGGGTGATTCCTGGCATCAGGAAAGTAAATCTGGTGTGTGCTACTCAGGTGTGTTTTTAACCCAAAGACCGTAATAGGAATTAGTCAGCATCCCGGTGCTGGCTAAGGAAATCCTTTACTTGTGGGTAAAGAGTACACCCTCTGTAGAGTTATACCTATTCGAATAGCCGTGTCCGCGGTTAAGGACTACAGTCTGGGTTGGTCAAGTGTCGGTCTTAGTGTCGGTCTCCGGAGGAAATAATTAAATTGAGCATGAATTATTTTGCAGAATGATTATTGCCACTACTGATATTATCATGAATATTATTGATGATTTGAATATTATTGTGGACTAACCCTATCATTTATTTTATTTTATTTTCTGAGTGTCTCATGGGCTGGCTAGACTACCCGGGCACTCAGTTTCTTTAATTTTCTTTTCTGAGTGTCTCATGGGCTGGCTAGACTACCGGGCACTCATTTATTTTCAAGACCTCTCGTGGCGTCGCTTGAGTTCTCGGGCGGTCCTGTCTCGCCCGATTCTCTTTTAGACACCCGTTTGGCATTTCTTTTCAAGACCTCTCGTGGCGTCGCTTGAGTTCTCGGGCGGTCCTGTCTCGCCCGATTCTCTTTTAGACACCCGTTTGGCATTTCTTTTCAAGACCTCTCGTGGCGTCGCTTGAGTTCTCGGGCGGTCCTATCTCGCCCGATTCTCTTTTAGACACCCGTTTGGCATTTCTTTTCAAGACCTCTCGTGGCATCGCTTGAGTTCTCGGGCGGTCCTGTCTCGCCCGATTCTCTTTTAGACACCCGTTTGGCATTTCATTTCAAGACCTCGCGTGGCGTCGCTTGAGTTCTCGGGCGGTCCTGTCTCGCCGATTCTCTTTTAGACACCCGCTTGGCATTTCTTTTCAAGACCTCTCGTGGCGTCGCTTGAGTTCTCAGGTGGTCATGTCCCGCCCGATTCTCTTTTAGACACCCGTTTGTTATTTCTCTTGGATACTCGGGCGGTCCTGTCTCGCCTGATTCTCCATTAACTTTCTTTGTTTGTCACTAAAATTTTACTTACTAATTCTTCTGCACATGCTAACGTTTATCATGCCATGATTAAATATCGGTCAACATACGAATAACATTTAATTCTGCATATGCATATAATTTAACTCATCATGATCATATGCATTCGGTATATCTTTTGTTCATTATGTTTGCGAGTACATTCAAACGTACTCACAGGCTTGTCCCTGGCTATTTAATTGGCCAGGTCAGGATTTCGACAAGGAGTATTACCACGACGTCCATGCGGAGCCTAGGATAGCAGCCATACGGGATAGGAATTATCCTGGTCAGCCGTTCCTGTGGGAATGGAGCCCCATCGACGTTGGAGAACCACGAGTCGCTTCCGTCATCCTCACTAGAAATCATTGTTGTATCATTAGACCTTATGGTCTTCTATCCAATTCTTGTAATTGCTTGGTAATCTATAACAAGGACGTGTCCACCAGTAACAGTAATCCTGGGCTGGTGACGACATGAGGGGTTAATTTCTGGGATATCATGTCCCGGAAATCCGGCCCCGACACTGTATCATGGCATATGGGAGGCTGACATATATGTGGTAGGAAGCATGACATAGCGATAGCAACGAGACAACTAGCAAGCAAAGATAGTAGAGATATCCAAGGTTATGGTCATCTTGCCTGAAATCCCGCTAGGAAGAGGATCGAATCCATGAAGTAGACGAACAAGCGTAGTCAAACGAATCCTCACTCCGAAATGTTACCGGGAACTATCGAGAAGAAGCACAACCGGAAAGAAACAAACAACATGGTAAACACACAAGCATAATCATGGCATGATGCACAACCAAGTATGATGCATGTCCGGTTTAATGAGGCATGGCATGGCAAGAGTGCAACAAACAAATGCTACACATTAAGTAAAGCTCAATATACAACGACTTGCATATTGACGAAACTTCACAAGAATCATTTAGTTCACTCCCATTTATGCTACTCATCAATATTATATGTTGGCTAACATGGCAAGAGATGAAGCATAATTAATCTACCTATCTAGGCAATTTAAATGAGGCCGGAAACAACACATAACAATTTCGGAAAATCCCCACATGCAATTTTCGAAATTGGTACTGTTCTGAATAAAACACCATTTTAATGTTGTTAAACAGCAAAAGAAAGTGCATCATGATAATCTACATATTTTTCTACCCCATTTACATATAAAGTTTATTTAATTCGGAGCTATGGTTATTTAGTTATGAAATAAATCATTTTAGCATGTCATTTATGCAAAACAATGCAAACAGCAATTTTAAACATTTTAAACATGGATGAACGTTGCATATTGTGAAACTACATAAAATTCTAATCATTTTGCATATATGACATGTTTTATTTGGATGCATGGATATTTAATCATTAGCATTTTAAAACAGTGACAGTACTGTAAATATGCAATGCAGTGGAAATTAGGAAAATCGCCGGACAGGAAAAAAATGTAACGGGCCGAATTTGGGCGAGCGCTGGATAGCTATACAGCGTGCGCGGTGCAGGATAGGAGGAGCTGGTCATGTTGGGCCCAGTGGCCGGGTCGGAGAAGGGGCGAGGCTGGCTGGTCGGGCCGGTCGGGGAGCGGTCGACGCGGACCGGGTGGTTCGCTGTGAACCGGCCGGTTCGCTGGTCCTCTCCGGTTCGATGCAGGGGCTGGAGGAGGCAGGGTCACACTGGCACGTGCGCTCGCATGGTCAATGCGCTCGAGTGAGCAGGGGCGGCGAGGACTTGGCTCGGGGTCGTCCTCCTCGCGCTCGACGACGAAGCAGAAGGGGACAGCGGCGGACTTGGGCGAAATCCAGCGAAGAGGCGCGGGAAGAAGACGACAGTGGGATGCCAGATGCAGCAGACGTCGGGGAGCCGTGGGGACTTGGGTCGGAGGTGGCTCGGTCTTTGTGGGCACGAGGAAGGTCGGCAGCGGCCGGATCGAGCATGGGGCTCGGGCGGCGGAAGGATGGCGGGGTTCGGGCGAGGGGGCGCGTCAGAAGGCAGAGGCACCGGATTCATCAAAGGACTTGGCGGGGCGGAGCTGCTGACGAGCCGTGGGGGCGCGGCAAGCTCCATGAGTCCACGGCCTTCCTGTGAAAGAGCAGAGGGAGAGAGAGATGAGGAGCAGCGGGGAAGAAGAAGAAAATAGAAAGAGGGAAGGAGAGGGCGGCTGGCCTGGTGCCGTAGCTCGCCGGTGGCTCGCCGGCCATCGGCGCGAGGTGGGGCTCGAGTGTGCGGCAGGGGTGCTCGTGCAGGAGGGGGCTTGGGGTCCTCCCTTGGTGCAGGCGTGAGGCAGGAGAGATGCTTCTAGGTGGATGAGGGGGTTTCGGGGAGGAGCGACGCAGGCAGGGGAGATTTTGCGAGCTGCGCGGGTTGGTCGGGCACGCAAAGCGAGGGGGATGGTCGGAGGCTGCGGGCTGATCCCGGGGAAGGTGGAGGCTTGCTGGTTCGCTGGTGAGTTGGATCGGGAGGAGATCCCGAGGGGGATTTTGGAGAGAGTGGCAGCGGAGAGGAGGAATGGATGGGACAGCCGTCCTAGGTTTTAGGGTTAGGCAAGTAGGTGGACTATATATAGCAAAACAGAGATGATCTCGCTCCTTCGATTGCAATGAGACGGCTCCGGGTCAACGGGATGGTCTAATGAAGAAACCGATGATGTTTGGGGTAGTCTGGGATTGATCCGGACCCATCGGTGACGACTGCCCGGTTCGTGTCCGGGGAGAGTTTCGGATGCGCACGCGAGGGGGTCTGTGCACTGTGTAGAGAGACTCCGTCTTAGGCAAGAGAGAAAACGAAGATCCAGGTTGCAAGTGTGGGCGGTCTTGGAACGGTCAACGAAGACAACGAGGAGAGACGACAACTACGAACGGATGCAAGTTTTGAAAAAATGACGACAACGAAGTGTCGATGCAATGCGAATGATGCCGTGATGAATGCAACAAACAATTAATTAATGCGGCTACACGAAAAACACGGGAGGCATCTGGAGCGTTGGTCTCGGCCTGTCACAACACTCCCCCACTTACAAGAGATCTCACCCCGAGATCTAGAGTGAGAAGAGGAAGAGCAATTGGTGGAGGTAAAACTAAGTTGCTTCTTTGACAAACGAGTGAAAGGAAAGAACCTTGAGAGGTTGAAAACTTGAATGAAAGAATACAATAGAGATGAACGAAGTTGAGAGCACTCCGGTAGAAAAGAGGGACAAGGAATACGACGAGAATCAACAGCTAAAGGGACAAGATAGACTTTGAAACCACTCCGGTAAAATGGATAAGCAAGGAAAGAATATGATCTTGGCGAAACGAGATAATGGGTCGAAGAGAGAAACATCACAATGCCTCTGGAACGAAAGAATAGAAGCTAAATCATTGGAAAGAAAAGAATGAAAAAGCAAATGACAACTTCTACCACAATTGAATTTGAAAAGCATCTTTACAACGAAAGAATGAACGGAGTTGTTGGAAAATCAATAACGAAAATAATAAGCTTGTTGTGGGCTTATGGAAAACATCTCAAAATTATGAGGTGACAACCGTCCACTAATGGAAACAATTGATTGCTTGAGATCTCGAAGAGATGAAAACCTCTTTCACCGAGAAGAGAAGGAGAAGCTTGGATCAATTATAAGCATCACAATAGCAACAGTCCTTAGGATAGGCTTTAGGTGAAATTTATACCAAGATAACTCCAACAAGGAAAATGATCGGTTGAAAAGATCTGAACAAAGAGAAAAATGCTGGGTTTAAATATCTCATTCCTGACAACTTGTGAATCATGAAACACGAAGGAAAATTTGTCAAGAATGACATATCACCACCTCAAAAGATATGGTAGAAAGAATTGCGCTTCGGAATGCACGATAAAGAACGCTTGAGCTCCTCCAACAGGAATCTTGCCGAAACACTTCGAGAATGAATTAAATCCTTGATGAACCACCATGATGAAACTCTCGAAGAACTCTGGATGGATAACAAGATGATCAAAATGAAAGGAAGGTTGCAAAGAACAAGATGAAGCCTTGTGATGATTTAGATGGAGCTTCATGACGAGATAATGAGAAAACCTTTGAACTCCAGAAAAGAAGGACGAGCAACTTTGAATCAAGAATTTATTCATCATGAATAAACTCCGGAAGAAGGAATTAAATCACCTCCATGAAACAAGAATAAGAATTATGATATGTCAACCCTTCATCAAAATAAATTGATGAAAAGCAACGGATTGGCATGCCACTTACTCTTCTTGAAACGGATTGAGATGAGATATTGCGCAAACTTGGGAAGGTCTTCAATGAACCACCGGTAGGATTTGAAAGAAAAAAAACAAAGGAATTGCTATCTTGAATGAACCATCGTAAGAATTTGAAACAAACGAAGAAAAGAGAACGAATCGCCGGGAAGAATTAGAAAATGAACAAAGATACTTGAGGGAATTTAGATACAAGAGAACGAAGAGAGCACGAGCTGACTAAAGAATACTTGAACGAAGCACCGGAAGAATTGTAGAACGAGAGGTCAAAATTGAGAATGAACAAATTCTTCTGAAATAATGGCCTTCGGAGAATCGAAAATGGAAAGAACTCATGAGATGCTTCAGATGGGTATGAAAATGATTTCTCATGATTCGAAACAATTTGAGAGGATAGCAACAAGCTTAAACCATGAATCTTCAAGAGAACGGACAAGATTTAAGAGAAACTCTTCTTCGGTCTTCAAAGCTGAGAATGACGACGAGAACCACCATGAAGAATCTATGGGATACTCTAGTATAAAGAAGAATAGAAAGGTTGAGCCAAAGATGAAAAGAATTTGAAAGCGATCTTGGAGAGGCAATTGCCGATGAGAATTCATTCTTACGTCAAACTTTGAAAGAATTTGAGAATAACTCCGGGAAAAATTAGAAGAGCTAGGTAAGATCCTGGAAAAGGACCTGTGGGTTAGGGCCCACTCAAAAGAAACACCGTTGAGATGATTGCTTGAAAGAGATATTGCACTGGTTGATTTGAAAGCCTTGAATGAGGTAACAACCACGAAAGAGAACGGACGGATTTAGAATGGAAACATGAATCTTCTAAGATAATTTCTTCAACACTCCGGATAAAAAATAGAGAGAGTTGAATAAACAAGAGAGGATTGAATAAGAATTTCCAACATGGGAAAACATTAAAATAGAAGAAAGGGGTATGATTACACCGAAGGCTTGAATTGGATCCACCGGACAAGAAAACGAGAATGTAGAATGATGAACTTGTAGCTTTGAGCATCCTCACGAGAAATCACCGGCTATGAATATCGAAGGAAAAGAATGGAGAGACTTCATGACGAAAATGGATACTTGATTTGAGAATTTAGACTTCGCGAAGAAAAAGGGTGGGAGGGTGGGAAAAAGAAAGACAACTTGGAATGGGTGAAACGAACACCGTTGAGAAAACTGAGAACTGATCTTGCAAATGTAGAAAGGATTGAATTAACTCGAAGAGAAGCCCGCCGGTTGAGAATAATTTTCCATGACAATCTTGATGATCAAGAAGGATTAGCACTCCCATAGAAATATGAGAACACCACTTAGGAAAGGTATGGAATCCACACTTGACTTCGAAGCAACTCGAATACCTCAACGAAAATAAAACAAGGGTTTTGCATGCAGAATAACCCGGAACAAACATATGATAGGGATTTCGTCCGAAATTTTCATGGTGGGGCCCACACGGGCTCGATCTTACAGTGGCCATCTATACAAGGTAGTGTATGAGACTACAAAGCGTCCCCGAATCATAGCGAAGCTATAAGGATTCTTTAAGACGCAACAAGCACTGCTGTAAAAACGACCGTGAGCAGGCGGACCACTAGATGTCAAACCCCAATCTCATATCATGCATTTGTTAGAAAGATATCCTGGGTATCTACTTGAATTCCCACCTAAGAACTCCTGAAACTTCTTGGTTATGCGATCAGGTTGCGGGTCCAGGAACCTACTCATAACAAACAACAACCTAATCATCTGCAACTGCATCTGCAACCCTTAACACACAACCAAGAAACTTCGCAAATTTGTCTACCTGAGACCTTCAAAAAAACATCTGCTATGCTAGCCGTGGAAGTACTCCCGAACTATCTCCCTAGTACTGGGTGACATCGAGGTTATCTCACCACAAACAACATAGAAGAGTCTTTCGATGTCAGCATCCTCTGGTATTCAAGAACTGAAACAATAGCGAATGTGACAAGAACCCCTTGGACCTCAACTCCCCGGGTCCAATCCATACGGTCAGGAGGCACCAAGAACAGAATTCTGTCACACCGCTATCGCAACGATTCTGAAAATACCCGCGTGATAATAATAAAAATTGAGTGAGAAAAGTAGTGGAATCAAACCACCTACGTCACAATTCCTCACCAGAGCGACGATGGGGATAAGGAGTAAAAAGAATTCCTACTCTCCGATATATAACTAGACTCAAAATAGTTTTTCTTTTCTAGACTCGTCAACGGTTCGATCAATCAAGGGGGCTCCTGCGGTCAGTAGGGGCTCTGATACCAACTTGTAACGCCCAATATGCGATCATATCCACAAGGAACTCAAAAGCTCCATTAAGGATCGAAGCACATATCAAAGACGCTTCGCAAGGTGGATATCATTACAACATACCATGTACTGAATAGATGAGAATACCAGATAAAGGCTTACACTCGCCACAAGCTACAGCATGAATACATCAATACATCAATACATAGCAACCATCATACAGAAGAGCAGGATCCGACTACGGATGAAATCAAATGAAAAAGAAGAATGACATCCACCCTACTAATCCCAGGCTGCCAACCGGGAACCCATCCTATGATCGACGAGGAAGAAGAAGCATAAGAAGAACTCCAAAGTCAAAGATGCATCGCGCTCACGTCAAATCATCACTTTACCTATACCTGCACCTATTGTTGTAGTAAACTATGAGCCACAAGGACTCAGCAATCCCATTACCATGGGTATCAAGACTAGCAAAGCTTAATGGGTATGGAATGTTTAAGTGCTGAGGTTGCAGCAAGCACTAAGCATTGTATGGTGGCTAACTTACGAGTACAAGAATAAGAAGAGTAAACTACACATAAACGATCGCAATCTAGTATATGATCAAGAAGTGATCCTGAATACCTACTTACGAGTCAAACATAACCCCACTGTGTTATCTTCCTGAACTCCCTCGAAAAGAGACGATCACGGTTACGCACGCGGTTGGTGTATTTTAATTAAGTTTAGTGTAAAGTTCTCTAAAACCGGAGGTTATAAATTTCCAAGTCGCCACATAACCGCGGGCACGGCTCTCTAAAAGATTTAACCCTGCAGGGGTGCTCCAAGTAGTCCATTATAAATTACCACACGCATCCGATGGAACATCCTCACACCATGATAACACGATGCTTACGATAAGGAATCCTGGTGGACAAGTCACTCGTAAAAGGTACCCAGCGTGCCGACGCCCTGATAGGAGCCGCGCGTATCTTGTTGTCAGGCCACTACCGGATGGGACATCCTACGAGTAAAACCAATGCCTCGAGTTTCCCCGTGGTGGCCCCGCAGTCTACCCGTTTCGGACCAACACTCATGTGGAGCACTGGCCCGGGGTTTGTTGATTAATTATCCTCGGGGTCCGGAAAGTCCCTATGCAAATTTTAGTTGTTATTAGGAAAATGGTAAAACCAATGTTGGGCCTTGCTGGAGAAGTTTATCCTAAAACGAATGATCAGGGGTTCCCATATGCCCCACATGTGTTAGAAACGCTCATCAAGGAACATAACACCAGTGTTACGGAAAGTAGGGTGGCAAGAGTGGAACAAAACACCAGGCAAAAGGCTGAGCCTTCCACACACAACCAAGTATATAGATGCATTAATTAAATAAGAGATATTGTGATATCCCATGATATCCATGTCCCAACATGGAACAACCTGCAACTGCACCTGCAACTAGCACACTATAAGGGGCTGAGAAAAGCGGTAACATAACCAAACAATGGTTTGCTGGGTAAGGGTGGTTAGAGGCTGTATCATGGCATATGGGAGGCTGACATATATGTGGTAGGAAGCGCGACATAGCGATAGCAATGAGACAACTAGCAAGCAAAGATAGTAGAGATATCCAAGGTTAAGGTCATCTTGCCTGAAATCCCGCTAGGAAGAAGATCGAATCCATGAAGTAGACGAACAAATGTAGTCGAACGAATCCTCACTCCGAAATGTTACTGGGAACTATCGAGAAGAAGCACAACCAGAAAGAAACAAACAACATGGTAAGCACACAAGCATAATCATGGCATGATGCACAACCAAGTATGATGCATGTCCGGTTTAATGAGGCATGGCATGGCAAGAGTGCAACAAACAAATGCTACACATTAAGTAAAGCTCAATATACAACGAGTTGCATATTGATGAAACTTCACAAGAATCATTTAGTTCACTCCCGTTTATGCTACTCATCAATATTAAATGTTGGTTAACATGGCAAGAGATGAAGCATATTTAATCTACCTATCTAGGCAATTTAAATGAGGCCGGAAACAACACATAACAATTCCGGAAAATCCCCAAATGCAATTTTCGAAATTGGTACTGTTCTGAATAAAACACCTTTTTAATGTTGTTAAACAGGAAAAGAAAGTGCATCATGATAATCTACACATTTTTTTACCCCATTTACATATAAAGTTTATTTAATTCAGAGCTACGGTTATTTAGGTATGAAATAAATCATTTTAGCATGTCATTTATGCAAAACAATGCAAACAGCAATTTTAAACATTTTAAACATGGATGAAAGTTGCATATTGTGAAACTACATGAAATTCTAAGCATTTTGCATATATGACATGTTTTATTTGGATGCATGGATATTTAATCATTAGCATTTAAAAACAGTGGCAGTACTGTAAATATGCAATGCAGTGGAAATTAGGAAAATCGACGGACAGGAAAAAATGTAACGGGCCGAATCTAGGTGAGCGCTGGATAGCTATACAGCGTGGGCAATGCGGGATAGGAGGAGCTCCTCACGTTGGGCCCAGTGGCCGGCTCGGAGAAGGGGCGACGCTGGCTGGTCGGGCCGGTCGGAGAGCGGTCGACGCGGACCGGGTGGTTCGCTGTGAACCGGCCGGTTTGCTGGTCCTCTCCGGTTCGATGCAGGGGCTGGAGGAGGCAGGGTCGCGCTGGCATCTGCGCTCGCACGGTCAATGCACTTGAGTGAGCAAGGGGGAGGCGAGGACTTGGCTCGGGGTCGTCCTCCTCGCGCGCGACGACGAAGCAGAAGGGGACGGCGGCGGACTTGGGCGAACTCCGGCGAAGAGGCGCGGGAAGAAGACGGCGGCGGGACGCCAGATGCAGCAGACGTTGGGGAGCCGTGGGGACTTGGGTCGGCGGTGGCTCGGTCTTTGTGGGCGCGAGGAAGGTCGCCAGCGGCCGGATCGAGCATGGGGCTCGGGCGGCGCATGGATGGAGGGGTTCGGGCGAGGGAGCGCGTCGGAGGGCGGAGGCACCGGATTCATCGAAGGACTTGGCGGGGCGGAGTTGCTGACAAGCCGTGGGGGCGTGGCAAGCTCCATGAGTTCACGGCCTTCCTGTGAAAGAGCAGAGGAAGAGAGAGATGAGGAGCAGCGGGGAAGAAGAAGAAAATTGAAAGAGGGAAGGAGAGGACGGCTGGCCTGGTGCCGCTACTCGCCGATGGCTCGCCAGCCATCGGTGCGAGGTGGGGCTCGGGTGCGCGGCAGGGGCGCTTGTGCAGGAGGGGGCTCGTGGTCCTCCCTTGGTGCAGGCGTGAGGTAGGAGAGATGCTACTAGGTGGATGAGGGGGTTTCGGGGAGGAGCGAGGCAGGCAGGGGAGATTTTGCGAGCTGCGCAGGATGGTCAGGCACGCAAGGCGAGTGGGTGGTAGGAGGCTGCGGGCTGATCCCAGGGAAGGTGGAGGCTTGCTAGTTCGCTGGTGAGTTGGATCGGGAGGGGATCCCGAGGGGGATTTTGGAGAGAGTGGCGACGGGGAGGAGGAATGGATGGGACAGCCGTCCTAGGTTTTAGGGTTAGGCAAGTAGGTGGACTATATATAGCAAAACAGAGATGATCTCGATCCTTTGATTGCAATCAGATGGCTCCGGGTCAACGGGATGGTATAATGAAGAAACCGAAGATGTTTGGGGTAGTCTGGGATTGATCCGGACCCATCGGTGACGACTGCCCGATTCGGGTCCGGGAAGAGTTTCGGATGCGCACGCGAGGGGGTCTATGCACTATGTAGAGAGACTCCGGCTTAGGCAAGAGAGAAAACGAAGATCCAGGTTGCAAGTGTGGGCGGTCTTGGAATGGTCAACGAAGACAACGAGGAGAAACGACAACTATGAATGGATGCAAGTTTTGAAAAAATGATGACAACGAAGTGTCGATGCAATGCGAATGATGCCGTGATGAATGCAACAAACAATTAATTAACGCAGCTACATGAAAAACACGGGAGGTATCTGGAGCGTCGGTCTCGGGCTGTCACATTCAGATAGCACAAATTTCAGTCTGCAAAATCTCCACTTTCTTTCTGGTTTCCTGAGTCTCTTGTTTCATTTTTTTACTGTTGCATCTTTTGTCTGCACCTCCAATCTCAACATGTTGATTAAATCTTGAGACTCATATGCACGTTGTCTTGCTACCTCTAGTTGATGCTCTAGAACATCAGCACATTACAATTCCAATCCATAATTATTTGGTAACGGCCATGCCGCACTGCTCTGAGAGCTTTGTGTTGATGTCACTTTATCCTGAAATGTTTTTGTAAGTACACATGACTGCAGCAAAAATATAGTTACAACAGTGAAGTGAGCAAGACAAACTATCTTGTACATGGCAAAACAGGACTAACAATAATGCACACGTCATGAAGCATAAGCAGGTGATATTTTAAAAAGTATAAAGATGGTAGTCTGTGCAGGCCGCATACAGAAATCTCTCTTAGCTCACCAAAGGAGCATGATGTTGGGGCCAAATCCAAAACACAGATAGGTTACAAATTTAAACCACGCGTAGCTACTAAACATTAGATATATCTTGCGTATTAGTAAGCAAGCAGTTAGCCATTGTGTAGCTCGTATTTACTAGCTGGAACATTGTGTGCCATGTTTCAAATGAGTCTTAGGGAGCATAATGAACTCCAGAGGGATTCATACAAACCTACTACAGCAAGCAAAACTATGCAATCATTAGCCTCGTATAAACTAGATTGTGAGCCTCATGCAGTAATTGGTTAATGGACTTCAAACCTTCAGGCACACTTCATCGGGGGCTACTATTGTTGCTGTAGGATCTATGGCGGCGGCTGAACCGGCAGCCGAACTAGTGGCTTCTGTTGGATCTGTGACTGCTGCTGAGCCGGCGATCGTTGTTGAGCCGGCTGCTGCAACGGGGGCCCATCTGGGGACACAACGCCAGGCCCCGGGTTCGCCGGAGCAGACGGATCCCGCGGCGTGCCAAACAGCTGAGTTGGCACAATGTGGGCAGGAAGCCGGCTCTGATGTCTCCTCTGGTGAAAAACATCTGACTCACTCTGACGGCAGCTGAGATAAAGGGCCTCTACCTCCAGATGTTGTGTTTCTTCAGCGATGCGAGCCTGCATCTCTGCCATGCGGGTATTTTCTGCGTTGATATCCTCCTGGATCTTGGTTAACTGCACACGACACTTTGTGATTTCTATGTTGCGCGTTGCGGCGTTCTCCACAGTCACCGGCTCTGCCAAAAGAGTCCCGAGGTTGGCCATCATCTCGGAGAGTGCCTGTGCCCCGGTTTTCTGAGCCCCGGCGGCACTGAGCCGGTCGCACCCGAGCCGGCTATGGTGAGATTCTGTCCGGCTGCTGGATCTGCCGGGTCGCGGTGCTGATTCTGGGCCCCAGCCATGTAGACCACGGCAAAACGAGCCGGCTCGTCGGATTCTGGAAAAACTTCATCATCAGAGCGACCTCCCAACTTGCCATCAAATAGGGGACAGATTGACTCAGTCTCCCCCATAGACGACTCGCCATCAGAATAGACGAGCGTGTCATCGCCAGATACTGAATTTTCTGATAGGGCCACCCCCTGGGTGAAGCCCACAAAGGCGTTCGTCCGGCTGGCTCTCAGCGGGCCAGGTCTTGCTTGGCAGGGATTGGCGCGGCGAGCTGACTCGGTGTTGGGGATGACATCCAACCCGGCGGCTGACTCGCCGATGACGCCGATGAAGACATGGATCTTGCCGAAGGGGACCCGTTACCCGTACTCGATTGAGTCGGCCTCGGGGCCCCAGCCAGAATCGTCGATATAGAGCTTCCACGGTGACTCTTGGTCATTTGACCGATCGCGTATCCCTCGATCCTTGAAGGAGCTCCCGCCAAGAACTCAACTCCACCGTACGCTCGCCCCACGGTGGGTGCCAATGTCGATGTTGTTTATCAACGGTACCATCCGTAGATGATTATGGGGATTAGTACGCGTGGAGATCATCGAGGTGGGTTAGCACACGAGACAAGATTTAGACAGCTTCGGGCCCTGGGAAACATCATCTGGTAATAGCCCTACATGTTGTTTGAGGCTAGGTCTTATTCCGTATGCTCATGGGGGAGCCGCCATTATGAGCAGGCTCTCCTCTAGTTGTGTCTAGCCTTAGGGATTCTTCTCCTTCTGCCCTCTTGGGGCGCCTTGCCCCTCCTTATATAAGTTGAAGGGGCCAGCTTACATGTAGAGTCCTAGTAGGATTCAAACTAGTCTCACCTTTATTACAAGCCAGATAGCAGTCTGGGTCTTATTCAAATAGTTGGAGCCGGCCCGCTGGGCCACCCCCATGTTGGGCCACGTTCTACCTCTGTGAGGGTACCCGTGTCCCATATCCACGACAGTAAGGCATTTAATTATGTCAACTAATAGTTATACAAGTACCCTACATGAGGCATCATTGTTTGGGCATCTAATTAACTGAGGACTAATAAAGCAATTGAAAAGAGCAATTTTGCCTGAAGCAAACAAGCAATTGAACTGTTGTGTTGACAGCATGCATACATGCACGCCTCAATAACATCCTTGGCCTGGCTACATTTGAATCAACTGATGTATCTTCTATATAATGTAACATTGTTTGCCCCCTATGAAGTATCTCGACTAGTATGTACTCAAGATCCTAGTAATGATAGGGAGGCTAATGATGTGAACATGTGTTTGGCTATGACATTTATGACATCGAGAACTCTGCCATAGCAGGAAGGAGTTTCTCACTCTGTTCACTAATATAAGATGTTTTAGATATTCAAATGGAGACTACATCCATACTGAAATGAGTGAACAGACACATTAAAATGTGTTTACATACATCTGATTTGCGAAAAAGTTAGAACATCTTATCTTATAATAGTAAGCGGAGGGAGTATTAATCAATGGCCCA
This sequence comes from Elymus sibiricus, assembly GCA_039707655.1. Lineage (NCBI taxonomy): Eukaryota > Viridiplantae > Streptophyta > Magnoliopsida > Poales > Poaceae > Elymus > Elymus sibiricus. Next base: position 199,323,976 of record CM077674.1, on the reverse strand, counting down.
ATGACTGGGTTACAGGTGAAGAACCCTATGCAAGCACAATGTCAGACAAATAGGATGTCCTGGTAATTGTAATACAGTAACTTACCATAACTGGTTGTACAGGCTCAGCGCTACTCCTCCTTCTCTTGAAAGGCTCCTTCCTAACATCTTGTACTTGGAAATCCTGAATCTTTGCTTCGTTGCACCCCCTCTGCAAGGTGACACAAACTAGTTACAGGTCTCCTAACATGGAAGATAAATATGCATACTTTCCAGTCTCTGGGCAACACCAAAGCATGAGTATATAACAAAACAACACCACATAATGAAACATGCCACATCTCTAGCACACACTCAAATGAGCATTTACTATGTGTGCGCTATGTATAAACTAGGCGTACCTTCGTGAACTGGACCTCCACGTACTCTTGGGGAGCCTAGCTTAGTGTACATGCAAACCTTTATGTCACCTATGAGTTATACAATCATTGACAAGCTCTTTAGGCCATGAACACCAAGTAATCAAAGCAAACAGTTCTAGTATGGCTAGCTGATACAAACAAGCAATTGAACACATGTGTGAGAAAATCTTGCACAACACTGAATTACATATCAAGAAAACAAGCATAGAAGGAGGCTTAAAGACCATCACTTGACTGACCAGATTTAGGAGGCATTTAAACATCATGTGCAATGTATGAACTAGCATAAACATTGCATATTTCAGATTCTATAATGAAATGCACATGTATTAGGTTATGCCATGTAGGATGCCTTAATCTACTCTATAGCAGGCAGGAGTGATTCATCATTGCATGCACAATTGAATTGCAAGTTAAGGGCCCGTTCTTTTCCACCTTTTGAGAGCTTATTGTCAAAATAATCAATAAAGCTCTAAACAACTCGTTTTTGAGTTATGGGCTTGAGTTGAACTTATTTCCACCACCCATTCCTTCACAATGAGAAAAAGCTTGGGGGGGTTACTTCCCGTAGAAGCTCACTTAACATTGAAGGGGTGTAGCGAAATGACTCTGTTGTTTGCCCATATTACACTGAAAATGTCACTGCTCAGGCCCGCGTCACACCCGACCCCCAAGTAAAAACAAACACGCAAGCGTTCATTCCCCTGCCTGCACACATCTCCTCTCCCCTTTCCCTCTGCCTCGATCCCCTGCCTGCAGCGCTAGAGTTCCTCCTGCGAGCCGCCACCACCGGTCCCATCTGCCCTACTCCTCGACAATGCTCTCTCCAGCGAGGCTCCATGGCCTGCGGGTAGGGCTCCATCTCCCTGGCATCTCCTCCCTCTGGCACTACCCCTCACTCTGCTGGTCCCCAGCAGCTGCACCGCTATGGTCCGTCCAACGCTCCACTCCGGCGGCTTACGCCCAACTACGGCCGGCGCCCCACTCCGGCAGAAGGCCCCTCGTTCCCCCTCCCCTCCTCCTAGGTCGTGGCCTTGAGGTGCTATTGCGGGATGAGCTCATCCAACAACGTGAGGATCTCCTCTGATTTTTTGCCAAATTTTCATTCTGATCTGCTATATGATGAATTGCTATGAGTTACTGCTGCTGCTATATGATGAATTGCTATGAGCTGCCGCTTCTGGTGCTGCTGCTATATGATGAATTGCTATGAGCTACTGCTGCTGCTGCTATATGATGAATTGCTATGAGCTACTGCTGCTATATGATGAATTGCTATGAGCTGCTGCTGCTGCTACTATATGATGAATTGCTATGAGCTGCTGCTGCTACTATATGACGAATTGCTATGAGCTGCTGCTGCTGCTATATGATGAATTGCGATGAGCTGCTACTACTGCTATATGATGAATTGCTACGAGCTGCTATTGCTGCTGCTATATGATGAATTGCTATGAGCTGCTGCTGCTATATGATGCTTTCAGGTGCTGCTGCTATATGATAAAAACCAGCCACTTGGACCATGGAATTTTGATAGATAATGATTAATCATATAAATTTAGGCAATTATCCTCTGTTTCGAAGACATTGACCAAAGTAGATTGTGCCAAGTAGATGGTATCTTTGTATTTGCATTTTGAACAAATAATGATGGTCTGTTTTTCTATCATATTAATTACTGCAATGGGTTCAATTTGTGATGTTTGCAAGTCAAATTTATTTTCATATAGGCAGCAAAATGACAAAATATAATGCAATAGACTTTTCACTGATCATACAACAGATAAGCTGAAAAAGCAGGCAATGAAAAGAACTGGTTGGCTTATTATCTCGAGCTTATATTCACAGGAGCTTATTTTCATAGGATAACTCAAAATAACTGGCCCTAAGAACCATGGCCAACAACAATGCCAAACAAATAACATCATGATGATTGCAATGGAGTGACTTACCATACCACGCTGTATAGGCTCACCGCTGCCCCTCATTTTTTTGCGATGTTCCATGAAAATGCACCATACATCTTGTACTAAGAAATCTTGTACTTTTTCATTGCTGCGCCCCATCTGCAAGTTGACATAGCTAATTTGAGACATCTCTACATGATAATACATTGCATATCCCTTGCACATAATTAAACCACCAATTAACGATTGTGTGCGTCGCATAAACTAGCCATGACTCTGTGTACTGGACTTGTAGGCAATCTAAGGGAGCCTAATTTAGTGCACTGGCATTCCTTCATGCCACCTATGACTTTGTGTAATGTATGACGTATATATCTCTAATTTAGCAGCTAGTAGTGGTAATCATTGGCTACACAAAGGGATTACTGGTCGAAAATACTAGCAAAGCACGCTGGTAGGCACACAACAATACAAGAGAGAGACGCACTTACAAGATCATAGCAATGCTTCACTCCAAGAGTTTGGTTGGCCAAGGTGTTAGATCCAGAAGAAACATTATCCTTGTGGCTCTTGCCAACTCCATAACATGTAACAGCGACTTGTTAGTATATTTGAAGTACATCTGGCAGGTGATGCTGGACGGGTTTAAAGGTGACAAGTACCTAGGTCGCGGCGGGTGCTTGGCATCGTGCCAGACGGTGGGAACCAGGTTAGAAACGTCAAGGGTGATGATGCTGCGGTGGCTGTCGGGGTCCAGTAAGGAGATCTAGGACCGTGGACGAGAGCGTCGGTAAAGCTGCTCCAGTGGTAGGGTTGACGATGGTGTCGATGATGAGGATCTGTGGTCGTGGACGAGGGCATCGGTGAAGCTGCTCCAGTGGTAGGGTTGAGGATGGTGTCGACGATGCGGATCTGCGGCCGTGGACGAGGGCGTCGGGAAGCTGCTCCGGTAGGGTGGACGATCGTGTGGACGATGCAGATCTGAGGCCGTGGACTTGGGTGTCGGCGAAGTGGCTCCGGTTGGGTTGAGGATGGTGTCAGTGAAGTGGCTCCGGTATGCTTGAGGACGGTGTCGACGAAGCAGATCTGAGGCTGTCGACGGAGGCGTCAGTGAGGCAGCTCCGGGGGTGTGGACGAAGCGGCTCCGGTGCGGTGTAGGAAGGAGCCATTGTAGATGCGCTGCGGTTGACGAGAGCACCGGCGAAGCATCTCCGGTGTGGTGGACAAGGCCGGCACTGAATGGGCCATGGTACAGTGGTAGATGAGGAGTCTACGGTTTCAAGGGGATGTGGGAGGGGTAGATGCAGCCTCAGAAGCAGATCCGGCGAGGTTGACGACGCCGGCAGTGAATAGGCTCTGGTACGCCGGTGGATAAGCAGTCTAGGGTTTCGAGAGGGAAGGGGGTAGAATCACCGATGAAGTACAGACGGCATGCTGTAAGATGCTCTGGTGCTGTGGAGTAGTCGTTTTTGCGGGAGGGGAGAGGAAATGGGGGTGCCGTGTGGTGAGGGGGACCGGAAGTTACCAAAGCAACCCCGACCTATTATGTAAATGAGGGCCATGTTGTTCTCCTTGCACCAAGGACAAAAGGGGAATTTTGCATGGTCCGGACTAGGTCGCGGAAATTTTAGAAGTCGGCGGGAGATTTTGCCGCCCGCGGGATCGTTCATATCCAGTTCCATCTAATTTTTGACAGTGCTAGCGGGAAGTCGGTGATGCGCGACTGTGTACACGACGCACACGTCAGCAATAACTCGTATGAAGTTGACCCCAGAAAAAAAGACAATAACCCGGATGATGCACCAATAAATGTTACGATCACACGGGCGCGGCCGATCGTACGGGTGTAACTAAGGCGCGTTCATAAAAAAGGAGCAAACGCTCAGCCTATGTATTTCTCATGTAAATATGTAATTTTGTGCCATTGGTTATCTATTTTAAACAAAATGCATTGACATGTTAATTTCAATTATATTGTACAGTAACAAATGTATAATATAGATGCGCAAAAGAAATGGATATTATAGTCCGCTACTTAAAAGTGTTACCTCATATGATTACATGGCATCCATTTCATAAATTGCAGTACCCGTTGAATTCATATATGAATATTATGTATATTACTTCATAATAGAACCTTAAATCATCCAAAACTAATGAATTTGAATGCAACACTAACAACGGTGCATGTACATGATAACTATAGTGGTTGTTTGAAGAAATATCACTATAACTTTGGCATGCACGATTGAAAAAGGCTATTTAAAAAAAAGTATAACGTATGTGATATGTGAGTGTCCAATCTTTATAGCGTTGAATCGATATTGTATATTCGTCCATGATACGAAGTAGATATTGATTATGTTCAAGCGAGGCACGTCCTCGACCGTTAGATAGTGATACGTGAATGAATTGTGCAATTTCTCACACACATACAAATCTCCCTTCTCCGTGGGCATCTCAATCACACACGCACGCTCCGTCTATTTCTCTCCCTCCATCAAGGTTAGAAATCATCTTTCTACCTCATCCTACAAGTCTCTCACACAAAAACACACACACTCTCTCTGTCGAACACTCCCACCCCTTTAATTCCGCCCAACCACCGCCACTCATGTCTCAAAGTATAACTACATCTCGCACACATATCCCTATGGTTAACTCGAGTCCCCGGAACCATATGAATCTATACAATAGGATTCCAGTTGAGCACCTTTTTTTTTGAGATTTTGAGAAGAGTTCGCTCACACACACACACACACATTGTTTCTCTCTTCATTTATTTCGGGTATTTGCATGCACACCCGCTTGTTTATCTCCCTAAAGTTTTAGGCATGCCTCGCACACATGCTATCTACCTATCCCCTAATATAGATCTGTAACACACAAACTCTCTCTCTCTCTCTCTCTCTAAGTGTCTCTGGCACCCTCCCCCCTCCCAACACTGGCAGGACCAGGGTGACACCTCGCTCTTGATCTTAATCTATCTATTGGCTTCTCTCAGACACACACACACACTCGCTAGTTGTGTCTCTGTGCCTAGCACATGCACACTCTCGATACGCCTTTCTCTCGCTCTCCCCCCCTCCCAACAAAGACAGGAGCAGGGTGACACCTCGATCTTGATCTTAATCTATCTATTGGCTTCTCTCTCAAACAAACACACTCTTGCTAGTTGTGCCTCTGTGCCTCACACACACACTCTTGATACGTCTTTCTCTCCGTAGCCCCTTTAGATATGTAGATTTCTCGGTGGTCGTTGGTGGTGGGGTCGAAGTCGCGCGTGCAGAGGTGTAATGACGATGACGCCAAATTGCAGCCTTAATGATGCTTTTCTCTTTGACAACATGTGTGCGTTCTTGTGTGTGTAGCCAGCTCGCCCATTGTGCCTTGTTTTTACGGGCCTGATGTGATGGTTTTCGCCTAGTTTTCTATTAATTAACCAGGCAACTCTTTTCTTTGTTATTAATGAATTCGAGATCCTTTGGGGCAGACATAAAATATATATGTAGGATCGAAAGTATGTCTAGAGGGGGGGTGATTAGACTACTTAACCAAATAAAAACCTAACCTTTTCCCAATTTTAGTTGTAGGAAGATTTTAGCAAGAACACAAGTCAAGCATCACCCTACACATGCAATTCTAAGAGTGTAGCACCAGAAAGTAAACAATTGCATATGTAAGTAAAGGAGGGGATCGGAGATTTCAAACGCAATGAAGACACGGTGGTTTTTGGCATGGTTTCGATAGGTGGTGCTATCGTACGTCCACGTTGATGGAGACTTCAACCCACGGAGGGTAATGGCTGCGCGAGTCCACGGAGGGCTCCACCCACAAAGGGTCAATGAAGAAGCAAACTTGTCTATTCCACCATGGCTTATGTCCACGAAGGATTAGCCTCACTCGGGGTAGATCTTCACGAAGTAGGCGATCTCCTTGCCCTTACAAACTCCTTGGTTCAACTCCACATCAATCTAGGAGACACGACTCTCCAAAAGGTAATAGACGGTGTGTTGTTGATGAACTCCTTGCTCTTGTGCTTCAAATGATAGTCTCCCCAACACTCAAACAACTCCTCATAGATTTGGCTATGGTGGAAGAAGGATTTGAGTGGAAAGCAACTTGGGAAAGGCTAGAAATCAAGGTTCAAATGGTTGGATTGGAATATCTTGATCTCAACACATGAGTAGGTGGTTCTCTCTCAGAAAATGTATGGTGGAAGTGTAGGCACGTTCTGATGGCTCTCCTTACCTAGAAGGAAGTGGCGGAGGGGTATATATAGCCTCCACACAAGATCCAACCGTTACACGCTTTTGACCAAACTCGGTGGCACCGATCAGAAATCTCGGTGGCACTGAACAGTGTAAAAGATATGAACGTTAGGAAACTCGGTGGGACCGACAGGAACAACTTGGATGGACCGAAGTGCAATGGTTAGGGCAAACCTCGTCTCTCGGTAGGACCGAAGTGAAGCAATAAGGCAACAGAGAGTTGGCAAGCCATCTCGGTGAGACCGATTTGCAAAACTAGATGAGACCGAAGTAAGTGCAAACGATTATAGAGAGTTGGCAAGGCCATCTCGGTGGGACCGAGATCCATATAGGTGGATCCGATTTGTTAGGGTTTTGGCAGTGGCTAAGTCCAGATGAACTCGGTGGTTTCGGATAGAAAATTTTGGTGGGGCCGAGTTGGAATGTAGGTTTTGGACATATTTGGATGGAGAAAGTGGTTGAGGATTTAGGGGTACTGTCACTACGCACTTGAGCAAAAAGACCATTAAGCAACACCTCAGCCCCTTTTAATAGTATTGGCTTTCCTATGGACTCAATGTGATCTTGGATCACTAAACCAAAAATGTAGAGTCTTGATCTTTTGCCAATCTATGTCCTTAGCATTTTGAGGGGTCCACATCTCTAGTCCTTGCCATGCCAATCATTGAACATCCTGAAATCTTTAACTTGAATGGATATTAGTTCAATGAGATATATGTTTTTTATGAATTACCAAAACCACCAAGGGAGCAAATGTGCTTTCAATCTCCCCCTTTTTGGTAATTGATGACAACATATAGATCAAAACTTCGACAAATGATTAAATGAATGAAATACATCGTCGCTTTGAGAAGTATGTGATAAGCAAGAGCTCCCCCTAAATTTGTGCATTATTAAAAAAATTGCATTTGAATGCAAATGCACAATCGATTAGGATCATGGGTCACTCTTCCATGTCACATACAACTTGGTGGAGCGCGCAAAATGATATGAGTGGAATAGTAGGCATGCATCACCAACACAAGTGAATGATCATACAAGATAATGACAAGTATAAGCATTAAGCATAGCATGAAGCATAGTATGATCAATCACACATGTGGAATCTCACAGACATAACGATCAAAGTACTTCAAAGTATCTCACACACGTAGTATCAAGCACACATCAAACAGAAGTACCATAAAGCAAATAGTAGCAAAAGAAATCGAGGAAAACCAATGAGCAAAGCAAGACTCTCTCTCTCTCTCGAAGCCTAAGATCTATACAAATTCTCCCCCTTTGGCAACAAGTACCAAAAAGCTCGAATAGGTATAGGACTAATGCGGCACTCTAGGCACAATCCTCGGAAGCTCCTGAAGGGGATCTCCGGCTGGCAGCTCCAGTGTACGTAGACGGCGTAGAGAGAAGTGCATCCGCGAAGGCTTCAGCTGATGTCTGCTTGGCTGGTGGAGTAGATACCGGAGGTGGCACTGTAGCAGCAGCAGCAAGTGCAGAGACTGTGGTCCTCGAATCCACAACTGGCACTGCAGCAGACCTGGCTGCCCGGGGCACTGACTGGAATCTCTCCGTAGTGGGTCTGTCATCTCCACAGCCATCTGAAGTGGCTGCCCTGGCTGCATCAACGTCGTCCTTCAGCTTCTCCACAATGGTCTGAACCTCTGTGATCTTGACATCTAGATCGTGAATCTTTGTCTCGACTATTCGCTCTAAGCTAGCCTGGTTCTGGGTGAGGTTGGCCAGACTTCGCTCAATCCTCAGGGTGGCTTCTAGCAGATAACTCATCTGGTCACTCTTCGACTTGAGGGTGGCAATGGGAGCATTGGGAGCAGATGCCTCCTTGGCTGCTTTTGCTTCTACAGCTACTCAGATCTTCTCTTGTGCTTGAGCTGAGGTGAGATGCGAAGGATCCATCACAATGACATTGTCCTCAAACTCTGGACGCAGTGGGAGATGCTCACGATCAAGAAGATAAGTGCTCGTTCCAACCTTGGAGTTGATGAGCATCTGGATGTGTGGAGCATATCCGCAAGATCTCTTCTGATCAGTAGCTGTCCTCTTGATGGTTTCAACAATCAAGCTCATCACCTTGAACTTCTGAGGTGTATCAAAGAGGTGCAGCAAGTTGATGGAGTGGCCACGTATCATCTTATCATCTCCTGACTTGGGCAACAGAGTGTACCTCAAGATAGTGTTTGTAGTGGCCAAACCAGGTAGCAGGTGCTTCACTGACCCTAGCTTGTGTGTCTCGATGTCCTTCTCTAGAATAGTTGTATACATATTGGCCTTGGAGTTGTGGTCCATCTTGAGCTTGGCATAAATGTCAATGTCATCATCTTCTTCTTCTGGAGCACCAAGAAGAGTAGCCCACTCAGAGATGATTGACTGGTATCTGGAACCCTCAGTCATCCACACAATCCTGCCATCAGGATAGAAATGAGTTGTGGAGTAGAATTGCATGATCATCTCATCATTCCACTTTGTAAGCTTCTGTCCAACAAATTCATGAACACCAGCTATCCGAAAACTCTCATGAACATGGGGGAAATAGTCCTCATTTGCATCGATGTACTTCCAGTCCACCCATCTCATGTCACTGACGATTGGCTTCTTATCAAGCAAAACAGTCTCATAGAAGTCTTGTTGTTCTCTGGTCTAGAAGCGGTAATCACAAGCTGTTCTTCTTCTGGCAGCATAAGGATCAGACAATCTCCACTGACTCAGTCCTTTGTCCTTCCTTAGCATCATGTTCTCTGCAACTGGGTGTGCATTGTCGTGATCTGGAATCTTTGGCTTTAATTTCTGAGCACTAGTGGCTCCTCATCAACATCAGCTTCAAGCACAGGGGCCTTGTTCTTCTCTATAGCAGGAATATTTCTACTTGACCACTTGGGTGTTGGAGCTTTTGGCTTGGACTTGGTGGGGGCAGCAGCCCTTATAGAATCTGACATAAGCTTTTGAGACTTGGCAGGAGGTGCATCAGCTGCTGGATCCTCCTCCTCATCATCATCAGTCCTCATGGAGGGTTTGCCAATCACATGAGCAGTAGTCTTCCTTGCTCTCTTCTTCTTTCCTGCAGCTGCTTCTGCATCACTTGGTTCCTCAAGTGTGAATGTCATAGTTTCCTTAGTGACTTTCTTGACTGTTGTCTTCTCTTTGGTTCTAGCAGATGGTTTGGTGCTATACTCCTTTGCAAGCACAACTCTCTTCTTCTTTGATGCTGCTTCACTAGTAACAAAGTCCTCATTCTCATCATCTAAGGTTCTCTTCTTCCTGGTCCTTGTTGCAGCCTTTGGAAGATCTGGAGAGCTTCTCTCTCCCTCATAAAAGCTTTCTGCAGGACTAGAACCTGAGCTGAGATCTGTGTGCTGCTCTGACATGTTCTGGCAATCACTGGCATCAGACATCTTGCAAATCTTACCCTGTGAATAGATGGGTATGGGCGGAGTAGATGAGTCATCACAAAAAGCAGAAGTTTTTCATGAAAATTGAGTTCAAATCTTAGTTTCAAGTTTTCACAGAAGGCATTTCGGATGGACCAAGTTGATCATCTCGGTGATAACGAAGCACTCAACAGAAACTTTACACTCCATTTCAGTCAGCCCGAGATGGGGTTCGGTGACTTCGAGATGCTAGGGTTTCACAGAGATTTTACTTTCGGTCTCACCGATTCGTACAACTCGGTGGCACCGATACGTACTAGTGCTATGGCCTGGGGCCAAATCGGTGACTCCAAAAATTTCTAATCGGTCGGTCCGAGATGCATTCGGCGGAAACTTAAACCTAAATTTTTTACTCGAATCTAATCTATGGAATTTGCAGTGTAAAGTAAGTTCTCAATCCGTGGCAAGAATAATGGCAATCCAATCATGCATTGAATTAGAATTTTGAGCACGAAAGGGGTCGAATCTCACCCTAACTTGGTACAGATCCTCTACGGCGGCAACGGCGGCGCAGATTGCCGTTGACGGCGACGGATTCCGGCGGCGATGGCGCGCTGGAGACAAGGGCGATGATTCGGAGACCTGGGCGACGGCAGCAACGGGGTGAGGGAACGAGGGGGTTTGAGAAATTTCAACCGTTCGGGCCCGCGAGGTATGTATACCCGTGTGCTGTCGGTGGCTCCGAGTTGGACAACTCGGTGGCACCGACATGTGTAACTGCAAGCAGTTTAGCACATCGGTGGCGCCGAAATGGTTCAACTCGGTGACACCGAGATGGAAACCTAGATCAATCTAAATGATTTCGGTTGGACCGAGTGTGAGCGGATTAGTTCGGCCAAAATTATGTAGAAGGTTTTGGAGGTTCAGCCCTTTCAGATCGGTGGCTCCGAGTGCTCCTCACCTGGAGGGTCCGAAAATGACTTGTTCAATTTTTGTGATGTAGCAAGAATAGAATTTGAGACAAGAAAGCATAGATAGCTAGAGAAGGCACTTAGGCATTCTTGTACATCCACTTGGCTAGAAAAACCAAGACAATCAAAACAACAAATGGATGTCCTTGAATGAAGAAAACATGCAAACCAACATGCTCACACAATAAGATGGCAAATGAAATATGTGTCAAACATGCACAACCAATTCTAGCATCTATCAAGCAATGGCGATGACTAGGTCATCTATATATGAGTATATTGACTTAGAAGTCAAATGAGAACATTTGATCATAGGTCATACTCATCATTTAAGCACAAGTGGGGTTGCCACTTTTACATAAAGCATTGATGTGTTCACACCATTAGAGTTGCTTTAGCTCAATTGTTTAGAGCAAAACTCCCCCTAGATGTGATATCCCCCCAAAGAGGGATGAACTAACCTTGGGTTTTGTCGATGATGACTTCATGTAGATTTTGAAGATGTGGATGCTCAAAGTTGATGTAGACCATAAAGAGTTGGGAGCAATCCTTTGGAGTTTTGTGCTTTCAATACCTACATGGGTTAGTCCCACACAAGGAACATACAAGGATATCCATAGACATAGAGTGAAATACACATATGATGATGTCCATGAATGCATTGAATACCTTGTCCCTTGACTTACCAACAAGAGGGTTTGTGACTCCATGAACTAGTGCAAGATGTGGAAGTTGGTTGCACAAGTTCTTGCCAAAATGTACATGAGTGAAGTTTGTTGGCTGAGTCACCCTCAAGAACTCTCTAGTTCTTCTTCTTTTGGACCCACATCAACTTGATGGGAATCCTTGGAGTTGTAGTAGCACTCGATGAAGTAGAACTTGATGAAGTCTTGGGAACCCACTAGACCAAGGCTTGAGGAGCTTCTTCAAATGAATCAATCTCTTCTTGAAGCTTGTCCTTGCCTTTTAGCTTGTGGTCTTGTGGTGGAAGATCTTCTTGAGCTTGTGTTCCCTTGAAGGAAGTAGGATCATACTTCTCTTGTTGAGGAACAAACTTCGTCTTGGGGTATTGATCTTCTTCCCACTCAACTCCATTGGCATTGAACTTTCGTTCAAAACCAACACCTTGGTTCTTCCGGTGCCTTCCTTGCTTGCGTACAATTTCCTCAAATTGCTTACTCCCGGCAAGGCTCTTGTAGACACCTTTTTCTATAATTCCTTTCAATAGCATATTTTCTTCCTCAAGTGTAACTTGGCTAAGAGAATCATTAGTGGAATCAATAGAACAACTAGAAGCAACAACATTGGACTTAGCATTGTTATTGTTACTACTAGAGGTAGAACCCTTTTTGCCCTTGTTGCTAGTTTGCTTAGGTTTAACTTGTGGCATAAAGGTATACAAGAGTAAACGTTTGGCAAGATATGAAGAACTCTTCTTTCGAAGATCGTCATTGATAGCTTTAAGAAACTCATGCTCTTGCTCTAAATTTAGCTTCTCGAAGCGTAGCTTCTCATGAGTTCTTAGAAGTTCTCTATGATCCTATTGAGTTGTTTCATGAGCTAACTTAAGAGCATTTAGTTCTTTAGTTAGACGCTCAATCTCCTTCATAGCATTGTCACTCATTTCCTCTTGACTATCATGATTACTAGCATTTTCATTATAGCTCACATCACTAGCCTTATCAATAAGTAAATCATCATCACCAAGCAAATCATCTTCATCACTATTGAAATCAAGATACTCGGGGTGTGATACCTTGGGGCCTTTTGCCATGAAGCATCTTCCAATTCCTTTATTTGGTGAGTCAAATAGGTCATGGGAGTTGGATGACACAAGAGCAAGTCCGGCAACACCTTCATCTTGACTATAGTCGGAGTTGGAGTGATAAATTCTCTCGGAGTGGTTGTCAGAGTCGGAGCCGGAAACCCATTCACCAATATGAGCTTGATGTCTTCTTCTTATGTAGCTCTTTGATGACTTGTCCTTCCTCTCCGAATCCTTGCTTCTTCGAGAGTGTCTGCATTCATAACGATCATCTCTACTCCTTCTCTCCCTATGAGGTGATTCATCTCTTCTATGTCTTCCTCTTGGTGATTCGTCTCTTTTCTTGTAGGGAGCCGTACACTCATTGGAATAGTGTCCGGGTTTTCCACAATTGTAGCAATTACGGTCACGGCTTGATGATCTTTTCTCATAGTGTCTTGAGCTAGAGCTTCTTCCTTTTCCTTTGTTCTTATAGAACTTGTTGAATCTTTTCACCATTAGGCTTATCTCTTCATTGGATACTAGCTTGTCACTTGGAGTTGTTGGAGCATCGGTTGAGGCTTTGTAAGCACCACTTAATTTGTTGTGTAGCTCCTCTTTGTCCTTGAGTGACATTTCATGAGCAACAATCCTTCCAATGACTTCCGTGGGCTTGAGATCTTTGTAATTTGGCATCATTTGGATCAATGTGCAAATGGTATCATATTTTCCATCCAAAGCTCTAAGGATCTTCTTGATGATGAATTTGTCGGTCATCTCTTCACTTCCTAAGCCGGCAATCTCATTTGTGATGAGAGCAAGCCTAGAGTACATTTCTGCGACTCCTTCACCATCCTTCATCTTGAACTTGTCAAGTTGACTTTGAAGCACATCCAACTTAGATTCCTTGACGGACTCGGTACCCTCATGCATATCAACCAAAGCATCCCAAATTTCCTTTACATTCTCGAGGCGGCTGATTTTGTTGAATTCCTCGGGACACAAACCATTGAAGAGAATGTCACAAGCTTGAGCATTGTATTGCAACATCTTCAATTCTTTCGGGGTTGCTTCATGATCCGGTTCCTTGCCATCCTCAAAGAAATCACCTTGCAAGCCAACACGAACAACAGCCCAAACGGCGGGGTTATGACCAAGAATATGCATCTTCATCTTATGTTTCCAACTAGCAAAGTTTGTACCATCAAAATATGGACCTCTACGATGATAGTTACCCTCACTAGACGCCATACTCTCCTAGGTTGTGAGACCAAGGCTATGATCACCAAATCAATGGAAATCAGATACCACTTGTAGGATCGAAAGTATGTCTAGAGGGGGGTGATTAGACTACTTGACCAAATAAAAACATAACCTTTTCCCAATTTTAGTTGTAGGCAGATTTTAGCAAGAACACAAGTCAAGCATCACCCTACACATGAAATTCTAAGAGTGTAGCAGCGGAAAGTAAACAATTGCATATGTAAGTAAAGGAGGGGATCGGAGATTTCAAACGCAATGAAGACACGGTGGTTTTTGGCGTGGTTCCGATAGGTGGTGCTATCGTACATCCACGTTGATGGAGACTTCAACCCACGGAGGGTAACGGCTGCGGGAGTCCACGGAGGGCTCCACCCACAAAGGGTCCATGAAGAAGCAACCTTGTCTATTCCACCATGGCTTACGTCCACGAAGGACTAGCCTCACACGGGGTATATCTTCATGAAGTAGGCGATCTCCTTGCCCTTACAAATCCTTGGTGCAACTCCACATCATGTTGGAGGCTCCCAAGTGCCACCTAACCAATCTAGGAGACACCACTCTCCAAAAGGTAATAGACGGTGTGTTGTTGATGAACTCCTTGCTCTTGTGCTTCAAATGAAATTCTCCCCAACACTCAAACAACTCCTCATAGATTTGGCTATGGTGGAAGAAGGATTTGAGTGGAAAGCAACTTGGGAAAGGCTAGAAATCAAGGTTCAATTGGTTGGATTGGAATATCTTGATCTCAACACATGAGTAGGTGGATCTCCTTACTTAGAAGGAAGTGGTCAAGGGGTATATATAGCTTCCACACAAGATCCAACCGTTACACACTTTTGACACAACTCGGTGGCACCGATCGGAAATCTCGGTGGCACCGAACAGTGTAAAAGATATGAACGTTAGGAAACTCGGTGGGACCGACTGGAACAACTCGAATGGACCAAAGTGCAATGGTTAGGGCAAACCTCGTCTCGGTGGCACCGATTACTTCAACTCAGTAGGACCAAAGTGAAGCAATAAGGCAACAGAGAGTTGGCAAGCCATCTCGGTGAGACCGATTTGCAAAACTCGGTGAGACCGAAGTAAGTGCAAATGATTATAGAGAGTTGGCAAGGCCATCTCGGTGGGACCGAGATCCATATCGGTGGATCCGATTTGTTAGGGTTTTGGCAGTGGCTAAGTTCAGATGAACTCGGTGGCTCCGAATAGAAAATGTCGGTGGGGCCGAGTTGGAATGTAGGTTTTGGACATATTTGGATGGAGAAAGTGGTTGAGAATTTAGGGGTACTGTCACTAAGCACTTGAGCAAAAAGACCATTAAGCAACACCTCATCCCCTTTTAATAGTATTGGCTTTCCTATGGACTCAATGTGATCTTGGATTACTAAACCAAAAATGTAGAGTCTTGATCTTTTGCCAATCTATGTCCTTAGCATTTTGAGGGGTCCACATCTCTTGTCCTTGCCATGCCAATCATTGAACATCCTGAAATCTTTAACTTGAATGGATATTAGTTCAATGAGATATATGTTGTTATGAATTACCAAAACCACCAAGGGAGCAAATGTGCTTTCAATATCACTTTAATCCAATTATCACAGTAACTATATAAAAAGGCAGATATCTCCTGCTTATTCAAGGAAGAACATCAGGTGGAGTGGTTAGCGCCCGATGTTCGCAACGCGTTGTCCTGAGTTCCAATCCTGTCGGAAACTTCAGTTTCTTATATGTTTTTATATATACTTCTTTTCTCTACCCTACTGACAGTGGAACCCATAGACAAAATGAGAGTGGGCACCTTGCAACGTAGGCGGATTTAACAGAGAGTACTTAAAATACAAGTTTAAGGATTGGAATATTCATTTTTGAGCCCAGGCTCATCTGCACCCGCGCTGAAGAAAAAAATGAAAACAAATACTAGAAAAATTCAAACAATTCCAAAAAAAATTGCTTGGTAGATAATTAGGTGTGTGAGGTCCGCTCCAATTTTTAGATCATTTGGACATCTGAGTAGCTCTCAGCAAAAAAGACAAATTTGGGGTCTGTAAAAAAGTTTATTGTTCATGTACTGTTCTGACCCAATTTGTCTTTTTTTGCTGAGAGCTACTCTCATGTCCAAATGATCTGAAAATTGGAGCGGACCTCACGTAACAAATTATCTATCATGAAAAAAAATTGGGAATTTTTTGAATTTGTTTAAATTTTTGTTGGATTATTTCTTGACTCGGTGCAGATGAGCCTGAGCACCGAATCGCTGCACTAATTTTTTAAGGATTGATTTTTATCATTTTTTTTACTTTTTGTACGCATCTCTACCCATCGTGCAAATTCATGTACAGTACATGCAATTAACTTTTTGTTTTTCAAAATCATACATGCAATTAACTAACATGGATTTGATGTGACTATAATTTCCAGCATAAGGGCATCTCCAACGGCAACCAGCAAATTTCCTCGCACATCCGTTCGCGAACACGACGACATCCAACGCTAGCCGCATACATTTTGACAACAACTCGGACCAACCGGACGAAATTCGTGCAAACATGGCCGGATTTCATATAAACATGACAGATTTCATATAAAAATGCCGGATTTTCATATAAACATGATGGATTTCATTACATTTACATCAACTAAGCAGTGCTAGTCCGGCTCTGGAGGTATAATTAATACCTAATCTAAATGGTCGCCCGCGGATCCCTTTGTCTTCCTCATGTCCGGCAGCCCGATCAAGACACTTGCGGGGTCGACGAAGGTCCTTGCAAGAGAAGAACCGGGCAAGACACCGGTTGTGTACGCCGTCGTCGCCTCGGCGGTGGCCTTCATGGGACCCAAGCGGCGGCGGCCTCCCGTGTTATACTTCTCCTCGATGATGGCGGCGGACACGGACGCGCTGGGCACCGACTCGTCGCTCTCCATGCACCCGGCTTTTGTCTCTGTCTGCGTGGCACGACCGTAGGCACGGGAGGCGCGGTCGCAGGCACGGGAGGCGCGGACACAAAAATGGTAGGCGCGGTCGCAGACACAGGAGCGACGACGGCCATGCCAGCATGGAGCAACACGCCACTCCTTATCGAGCTGGCCTGGAGCGGCAAGTTGCTGAACCACGCGCCGGCTTGGGGTGGCAACTGGCTCCATCGGGCTAGGCGAGGGAGGTGGAGCAGCGAGTTGCCTCGCTCGTATCTGGCGGGCTCGGCGGGCCACCCAGCCGGCTTGTATGCCGGAGAACTGTTCCTCAGAGGCCATCGGAAGAGTGGAGAAAATGGTGAAGGAGAAGATGGGGAAGTGGCGGAGGGGTGCGATTCTTACCCGTCATCTAGTCTCAGTTAAAATAGAGGGCGGACGGGAGGAACTCGGCCGGCGTTGCATTTAATGCTGGCCCGCTCATGAACGGACATGTGGTAGGAGTAGGTTTCTAAGCTTCCACGCGGGTTTAGTGGAGGCGTTTGAATGCGGCGAGTAAGCATGTTCAAGGTAGTTAGAATCCCGACTCGACTCCTAGAATCCTATGACTTCACGACCCTACGGAAGCATGTAGATCCAAGTCCCACTATGAATCCGGATCAGGTAGAATACATGTTGAGTCGCGATCCAAATCATAGAATCCTATACAAAACTGTAGAATCTCGACTATGCTATGGACTATGTCCGATTCTACTAATTTATCTAAGCCGTTTGTTTAGTTGTGGCAGAATAGTATGCCATCATCCAAACCCTTTTTCACATGTCTCATGGCCCTTTATTCCCCTCCCAATCCCAAACGCTCAGTTGCCGACACCTTTGAGCTGGCTCTGAGAAACCCTAGATCGGAACTGAGGATCAGGCTTGTCAATGGATGGAATTGGCAAGAGAAGGAGAATGCATCAAGATTGATCAGAGAAGGAGAGCAAGACCCTTCAAGATTCAACACTGCGGGTTAGCTATACAAGTGATCGGTTATTCACGAACTCTAAAAAACCTCCTAAGTAAATTTCGTGCGTTGAAGATATAAATGTTCTATATATTTCCCTCTCATATGTGCTCCATACATGCAAGCTAGATAGTAGGTTAGCCATGAAAAGAAGTGGAATACAACTAGCATTGATGTGTGCGGTTTTTGCTCTATATTTAGTGTTAAAAATCTATAGAACCCATATAAATTACTGGCGCAGATACAAAATATCTTATTTGAGTAAATCTAGTAGAATCCTCTATTCCAGGACTCGATACTATGACTCGATTCTGTCTAAGGAAAATCAATCCGACTTCGAATCCCGACTCTGACTAACTTGGGCGTGTTCAGCCGGGCGTGCAGCGGGCGGCGCCCTTGGCCGGCGCACCACTCTATACTATTACTTTTTTTGAGAAATGGAAGGTAAACTAGTAAACCAGGACAGTTCCCGATACGGTTTGAATGCAGACCAGGGAGAGGGTAGCGGTTCCCGAAATGTTGAATGGCCAATGATGCATCCTCCTTCAATTAGCATGCTGAGGGAAGTAATTAATGGGAGAAGCGGAAAGGAGGCAGCACGATGTGAATGCGATGTAGTTTGCACTCATATAAAGGCGCCCCTCCACTCCAATGCATCTACCAGATCCTACGCACCTAAGCACCTACACAAAGCGCAATAGTGCTCACTCCAATTCCCAAACCAAGTGACCAGAAGCCAGACCCATGGCGGCGATACGCGCGAGCGGCCTGTGGCTGTGCCAGATGATCCGAGACGCCGGCCTGCTGCACGGCACCGTGGATCTTCTCGCTCCGGTGCTTTGGACCGGCTGGTTAATAGCCCGCTTCGACGCCAGCAACGACTCTCAGTTGGACAAGATGATCGTCAACAAGTTCACCGTCGTCAAGAAGCTCATGGATGACATCGCCGTACTCCTCTAGCTTGCGTGCCCAGGCTCCTTGTTGCCTACCACCCTAATCGGCCTCCATGGTGAGAACCTCTTTCAAGCACTGGTGGCCCCGAGACTGCCCGCCGACGCGACGAAGAATGTCCACCTCGAGGTCGCGCTCGCCATGAGGCGCCTCGCCCTGCAAGCATTCATCGACCTACACATCCACGTGTATGAGCAAGTCGTGTACATAGGCCTCTACAAGTCCAGTGAGGACGCTACGATGTTCACCTTCGTCAACCGGCTGGAAGCTTTGGACGCCTTTGTTCAGAAGCACCTTGACCTCACCACAAAAGTCGTTGCTCCTTAGCCGCCGGTCAGTGGCCCGGCGCACTGAGTCGAGGACGAGGAGGTCATTGATGGATGCATCTTTCTTCTTGGCTCCTATAACCACCACTGTGATCGCGTCGTCGTGGCCTTAATTCTTATTGTATCACATTCTCATTCCAGTCGACAAAGACATGTGTGATCCCTTTGCTCACATTTGGCATCAATTATATGCATCATTGTAACTAGTAGTACCTCCGTCCTAGTTTATTGGTCTCCTTCGTGTGTTTGTGCCAAATTTTGACTTTTGATTTAACTAACAATATGTTAATGCATGTCACAAAAAATAATATCATTGGAAACTATGTTCAAGTACGAATCCAACGATATATTTTTTGGTGACATGTATTAATTTTTTGTTAGTTAAATCTATGGTTAAAATATGGCACAAAGGGGACCAACAAACCAGGACAGACGTTGTGCTTACCTTTTGCACCAACTTCATAATTTCCGTACGATGCTTGACCCAACCTACCAAACTAATAGTAAATTCAAAACTACGACCGAACTTATAAATTCAAAACTACTCGTGCAGCACGCCTGTCCCGTTCGCAAGTTCAAAATGAGAAACTGGAACGCGTACAACAAGCCTGTCCTGTTCGCGTCGCATCCCACACTGTCGTTCCGGCCCGCCGGTCAACGCGCATTGGGTAGGCATATAGTAGCACTAACATGTGGGACCGCATGTGAGGAAACCGATGATGCGCCAAATTGGCAAACTCCCCCGCTTACCGCGCGGGAAAAGCCCCGCCCTAGCGTTTTCAATCATCATTTCTATCTATCGATCGTGCCAAGGAGCAAAACCAAATGTTACAATTTATATTTCAAAAATAATAATGTTACAATTTATACTCCCTCATTTTCTTTTTAGTCTGCATATAAAGTTTCGTCAAAGGCAAGCTTTGTAAAGTTTGACTCACTTTATATTAAAAAATATCAACATTCACAATGTGAAATCAATATGATCAGATGCACCATGAAATGTATTTTCATACTATATAGTTTTAAAATGAAAAGCCTGCCGCATTCGAGTCGCACGCCCACACGGTCGTGACTCGGGAGTACTCCATGGTCGGTCCGGCACGCCGCATAGCTAGGGAAGGCGTGTTGCCTAGCATTTTCACTATCATGTGGGACCACAGTTGAGCAAACCGACTATCGGTACACCCCCACTCCCCTGCCGCGCGTCGGCTGAGTTTGAATTGGAAGAAAGAAACAAGGAGGGGAAGAGCGCTGTAGCACGGACGCCAAGAAATTTGGTGTCAGATGGGAGTCGTGTCGATAGAGTAGGAGCACTCCGTGCTAGTTTGTACTACTACCACTATACAACTAGTACTACTATAGTAAAGTTATACTACTAGAGTACTAGTACTCCGGTACATGCACGACACAGCTTCGTAGGAACAAAATTGGGGCAAGATATTGTTTCGGGTGATTTCTCTCTTTTCTCAGTCAATGTATTACGAATAATATGATGTGGGGGGCACCCATGAAGCCACAGGGCACATCTGGAGGTCTTATTGCGAGCTTCTTGTGTGGATCGATCACACTGTCGTGCTGCTGGTTCGAGAAGAATGTGTCTGGGTACAATTAGGTTATAGTAGATCCGAATCCCAGCCACTTGGACCATTGGATCAACGTCAATCAACGGTTTATATCCTATACGTGCAAATGCACGCATTGACTACATAAAAATAATGAATATATAATATATAATACATAATACCGCATATTAGGTTTCTCTAAAGTCAAACTTTCTATACTTTCAGCAAGTTTGTAGAAAAATATATAACATATACACCACGAAATATATATCATTTGATTCATCATTGCATATATTTTCACATCATGTAAATTAGTTAGTGTAAATGTTCACATTGTTTTCTATGAACTTGGTTAAGGTTTATAAAGTTTGACTACAGTCAAAGCTATATGCGGAGTAAATAAAAACGGAAGGAGTAGTATAGATATTGCTATAGAAATAGATATATGGCTACCTTTTTTCTATATTAAAACTCGCATTTTTGTGTAGACATTGTTTGGCTTCGCTACAATTTGCATCTGCGAGATGTGTAGGACTATCGACTTGTTCAGATCCTCTATTAGGAACCCCACCATTATCCTTAATTAATTCATATTAGAAATTTAGAATGCATTATCTTAGTTCTTGTCGGTTCTTCGGTTGCTTGCAGGAACTCGATCTCGTTATTCAGGTTGATCGTGCATACAGCAAGATCAGTGACTATGGGAGATTAGTTTAATTGGGGATTGTCGATTCGTATCATCGCGTACGATATAATTGGATCGTCAATGTCAAAATCCACCAAATCAATAGCTATCCCCACTCTCATCGAAAGATTGGGTCGCCATCACATGGCCACCAGCTAGACAATTCCTTTTCTAAAATATACACATGAACACCCATCTCAGTATCTAGGTCCACGCCTCTCTCTCCCTCGGAACACACACACACACCTCTCCACACGATCCATGTCTATTGGTCTCTCTCCCATCCCATCAAAAAAATAGGCACACCGCCATTCTCTCCTTATCGCGGCCCCTGTCTATGTAGTTAGGTCTCCGTGTGACACACAAGCATTGCTCTCCATCTCTACCATCTCCCTCTCTCTCCCACACATAACCTTACCCCCCACCCCACCCCCCGGCGAGCTATGCTAACGACCTCTATCTAGCTCTCACACATGAAAACAGACGATGTCTGTGTGTCCCTTCACCGCACACAGACTATCGCTCGCCCAATATCCCCGCCCTGTAACCTTGTCGATCCCCTCTATGTCTATATCCTGTAACAGGTTGACGTTACATGCACCCCCCCTCACTCTCTCTTTCTCTCACACACACGCACACACCCTCTTCCTCCCTTTCGGACACCTCTCTCTCTCTCCAACACACACACACACAGTCTTTCGAACACTCATATGCCCCTCTCTCTCTTTCTCTCGAGCACACGCACACACCCTCTTCCTCCCTTTCGGACACTCCTCTCTCTCTCTCTCTCTGACACACACATAGTCTTTCAAACACGCATATGCCCCTCTCTTTCTCTTTCTCTTTCTCTCAAGCACACGCACACACCCTCTTCCTCCCTTTCGGACACTCCTCTCTCTCCGGCACACACACATCAATCTTTCGAACACGCATATGCCCCCCTCTCTCTTTCTCTCACGCACACACCCTCTTCCTCCCTTTCGGATGTTAGGATCTATGGTAGGGACACTCCTCTCTCTCTCCGACACACACACAGTCTTTCGAACACGCATATGCCCCTCTCTCTTTAGGTCTCGCTGCCACCTCCGCCCCCCCCCCCCCGCCCGCGTCTTTGTGACACAAATATTCTCTCTATATCTAGCTATCTCTCGCAATAAGACATGGATAGTCTAAACTGGAATCAAGCAAAGGACCACACTTCTCTTGATTCTCTCTTGGAAAAATGAGCTCCAATTACAAAAGTCGAATCCACTCTCAAACATAATATATGAACATAGGGTGAAATCTTCCACACAAATGTTTGTTGCATGCATGCATGTCAATGATAGGGATGTAGTACTACTCGTACATCCACACTGACCCAATTCACACAAATTACATTAAACCCTTCTCAAAATATGGTGTACATGTGATGTTTATTGTACTGCCCCTACTAGCCAGCCCCCGACACGTTCCAACATATTGTGCTACTTGATATTCTATTTTTCTCGGTCAGACAATGTGTAAGTGTAACCACGAAAAGGTCAACCCCCGCGCCCCATTGGTACTGTAGCTCCAAGCTTCCATACGGACAGAACACCCATCGGAGCACGCAGCCGTTGCCGAAGTGGACGGCGCCGCGGCCTGGGAAGACGACAGAGTTCCGACCTCACCGAGGTGGAGCACGCCCTTGACGACCGCGAGTAGCGCGCCCTCACTAGCAACGCGTCCACGCGGAGGACAATGTGATCCAGTAGCTAGCCCTCGTCGGCCATGAGGGGGAGCGCGTGCTCTAGCAGCACGCCCTGATCAGTCACGAGGAGGTGCATCGCGTCCACGCCACTCACAAGGTGGACGAGCGTGTTCTCCAGCAGCATGCCCGCGAGCATCGCATCCTCGCCGCTCTCGACGAGCGCGTGCTTCGGCAACACGCCCACGAACATCGTATCCTCGCCACTCAAGCGCATGAGCGTGTTCTCCAACAGCATGGCCGCGAACATGGCATCCTCGCCACTCACGAGGTGGATGAGGGCGTGCTCCAAACAGTACCCCAGGAGTCGGGACGCGAGCACCGCTCCCCCGGCGATGAGGAGTACTGCATGGTGGCCATCGCGTTTCAGGAAAAACCCATGACTCCGCCGCGCCATGGAGGAGCGCGAGCTCCAGTGGGCGCTCGAGGAGTCCTGCGCTGATATGCAGGTGGCGGCCGACGTGCAAGATTATCCTTCGAGCTCTCCTCCTCCTACGATAACTCCTCCAGCGCGCCCGTCCTACGTCCTCTTCCTCAGCTCCGGTGGACCTTTGGAGTTTAGTTGTATGGAACATGAATATTTGGATTAATCATACGATTACTTAAAAAGAATGTCATTTCTAACAAAATTTGAAGGATTAAGACTAATGCAAAAAACGACCTATGACTAACAGGCATGAATAGATGATGTGGCAGCATTGCATGCTGGAGAGTAACGCAATATATTGCAATTTATGGATTGCATGCATGCCTAGCTTATGTGGCATGGTTACATGTCTAGGAAAGAAAATAGATAATGTGTTGTATAGATATTTAGGAATAGAAGATATTATCCACATGCACAGTTGCTCTCGAGCATATAAAGATCTTTAGAGTGCACTCCAATATTTTTTCAGAGGCTTAGGTGCACCGGATGCCGTGCCCCGTTACAAAATGTTAGAAAAAATAAGAAACAAATCTCGAGATTGGCACGAGTGGGAAAATATCTGGTGCTACCGCACCTTATATGCTACCATGACATGGACGCACCAGGGCCATTAGATCTGTGATCCAACGGACAACATCTCAGGATGTGGACTAAACTGCCATTTCAAAAATGTTTGGGAGTTTTTTGCAAAAGTCGCATTGACCGATGATGTCCACTCGATCCACGATCCAATGGCTCAGAATCTTGTATCAAGGTAGCATTTAAAGGTGTGGTAGACAAGCATGGTGGGGTGCAGCTCTCGGCGCACACAGCAGAGGGGCGGTGGTGGCGTGAGGGGGTGAGGTGCACGTCGGGGGACGTGATGTCGTGGGTTCGAGCGGCGTCGTGGGAATCGCGTGTGGCAGTGGCGTAAACATGATGGTCGTCGTAGTTCAGCATCCATGGACAAGCTGTGATGTCGTTTGACACATGCATTGCATACTGATCATTATAAGGAGTAGGAGAGAAAACTAGGCGAATAAATACTTCATTATATTCAAGCGGACCTACGCTACTACATTTGTTCGAAAGACATGCAAAATGGTCATTTTTACAGTGTGACAACCTCATGAAAATGATACCATCGGAACGGGCTCGACGAACTGAGATCGTGGGCGTTGGAATCACCTGATTCGGAGTCTCGGTTGCCGAGATACGGCCGTTCGTTCGTTTGGCAGAAAATTAAATAAAAATATTCATTTCTGCTGCTAACGGACGAATGTCCGCAATTTAAGAGTTTCGGCAGCGGCTGGAGATAGAAACCGTATTTTTGAGATTGCGCTTTCAAACAGAGAAAACATACTCTAGCTCAAAGAAACCCCAGAGTACGTCTTCGGAGTGGGAAGACGTATTCCGCAGAATACGCCTCCACTTAAGTGGCGGGCCCAGCCGGTTGACTCTATGACGCGCGGGTCCCACCATGCTCTCTCTCCTCCTAGCTCTTTTCTCCTTCCTCGCGACTGGGAGAAACAGAGGGCGCCAGCCGGCAGCCCCGATGCCGATTTCCGGCGACTCCGGCCACAGCTCGGGCCGTGCCGCCTACAGGCGAGCTTAGGGGAGGGAGCCGCTTCGCCTGAGTCACCTTGCGCCCACCAGAGAGCACGAAGGAGAGCAGGACGTCGGCCACGGCGGAGGACGGCTTCGGCCGGAGTCGGGCACGGCACTCCGGCCACCAAGAGGAGGTGGCGAGCTTCGGGGAAGGGTCTAGGGTGGTGGTGGAGACTCATGGTGGAGGAATGAGGGGTAGGGGAGCTGGGCATTGAGCTAATTTTGGTGAAGCCCGACGGCGGCCATGGCGGCCATGGGAGGGGAGGAGGAGCTCTCGAGCTCGGTTGAGCTATCGGGGAGGGTTCTAGGAGGGTGGAGGAGAGGCTGGTGAGGTCGGGGGTGCTCGGGACGGCTTATATAGCCGAGGAAGATGCGGGGGCCGAAAACCGCCACGGGGATGCGGGGATGCTCCGGCGAGGGGGCCAGGCACGCGTGCGAGCTTGGACGGCGATGGAAGAGAGGCTGAGAGGCGGGCCAGCGACGCGGGATGGTAGGGGGAGGAGCACGCGCGGGCGGCCACAGTGCACACGTGCCCATCGATTTGGCTCGGTCCGGCAAGCTTCTAGCGGGGGAGGGCGGTCCGGGGAGGCAAGGGAGCAGGGGAGGGCTCTGCGGCGAGCGGAGGTGGCGCACGGAGGGCGCTCGGGCGGCGGCAGAGCGGGTCCGGGTGCCAGAGCGCGCTGTTGGCCTGCAGAGCACGCGCTCTGTACCTGGTCACCGCGTGCAATGGCGATAGGAGGGCCCAAGTGCCTGGCTAATGGTGTCTAGCGCGTTGTCCTTCCTTAAGGGTCCCTACCAGAGGTGATAACTCGACTAACAACACTTTGTGCTGATGGGAAACTTCAGTGAAAGTTTGCTATTGCAAACTTAGGCATGAACTAGTGATCAAATGGGAGTAGATAAGGGCTAACTAGAATGTCTCTGGGGCTTAGGGTAGGAAGGACTATGATACTGTGGATTTTGAGGTCATTTGGACGAGGTTTGAGTGCAGTTGCTTTACAACTGCAAAAATTGGCCAGAATCTAGATCAGGAAGTAGCACTCACATGGATGCTTCAATTGGGCTGAAAATTTCTGGAGGATGATGATTTGGTCATATGAAGGTACCATAAATTTTTTATCCCATTTGGATAAGTATAAATGGCACTTCCTTCACAATGCTCCTTACTGGACAGAAACTTGGGGGAATTTTGTGGAGAAAAAGGATAGGCAAAATGATGTGAATTTTGGCAGGCCCAATGGATATAGGGATATTTTGGTCCTGGATTAAATTCAGAATTTTTGAAGCAATATAAAATATAGTTGCTTCACAAACTGAAATTGTGACCAGAAAACAAGATTTGAAGGTGTGCTCACATAGATGGTTGGATGGAGATGCAATTTGGTGGAGAGTGTTTATTTGATCATATTAATGATCTACCAAAATTTCAACTCATTTGGATAAGCCTAGCTGGTACTTCCAAAAATTTTGGGAAACTTTGGGAATTTACTGAGGAAGATTTACTAGGCAAATGAAGTTGAATTTTGGCATGTGGCAATTATTTGGATATGAAAGAGTTCACAAAAATTTTGAGGGCAATCCAGAAAATATAAATAGCACTTCCTTCACAAAGTGCCATTCTGGACAGAATAGGAAATGAATATTCCTGAATTATTTTTGAACTAGGCAAGGATGGGTTTTGGCATATTAGTTGAACATATGATCCAAAGAATATATGAGAATTTTATGGGAATTTTTGGAATGGCGGAAATATAGGTTGCTTCACAACCTAAAGCAAACAGGGTTATTCCTTTAATAGAAAAAGGAATATTTCCAAGAAATAAATATTGGGGTTGGGCTAAGATGGAAATGGCATGGCCTTGAGAAAGATTTGGGAGTGACAAGCCACTAGGAAGTGGTAGGAGAGAAGATCTTCCCAGGTTTCAAGACCACATAGCCACGGAAAAAGAAACTCCAAACAAAAATTCGAAGAAATCCAAAAGAAAAAGAAAGGGCCAAAAGTCGGGGTGTTACAAACCTACCCCCCTTGCGATAAATCTCGTCCTCAAGATTTGGTTGCTCAGGGAACAAGTATGAATATTTTGACTTAAGGAAACCGTTTCCAACTCGGGTATCCTTTTTCCTTTATAAATTGTTCCCGCTGAATTTCACATGACTGACTGCCTTGCTCTGGGGTGGTTTGCTTCACTGTACCCCACATTCTGACAGGCCTTCCTTCATATGTTCATCCTTGCTCTGACTCCCATTCTTTTATGTCTGTTGGCTTATCTGATATTATCATGACTGGAATTTCCATAAGTCCGGGAGTGATTCCCCTTTGACGTGACATTTGTCTATCCAGCACTGATAGTATTGGATGGAGTTGTGAACAAATTTCCTCGATGGGCATGAAACCTTTAATCATTGCCTCGGGTTACTAGAGTAGATGCATGTCCTCCGGGTTCAAAACAATGCTGAGAATCATAATCGTTCTCTTGGCGGAATCTGACTGCTTGTAGGTAGTTCCAAATCTTGCTGACTTCTTTGTCTCAGATCCGTAGCGACGATTCAACTGTCACTTTGATATGAGGTCCATACAAACAGAGTAGACCCCTTGGGTGTGTGTTCATGGTGATTAATACAGATTCAGACTGTCTTGGGTATCCGTACCATATTCTTCATGCAACAATTATCATACATGTATTGCCGGTCTTGCTCCTTCATTATTGTTTTCTCCTTCTGAAACTTTTGCTGAAAGAGCTTGGCCATGTATATCCTTAATCCTTCGTGTGACCATCGGTGTTGTCAGGTGCAATATTCCGGCAGGCATACCTTATCCTTATCCTATGACCATACACAACGCTTAACTGGCAAGTTCATCATGTCCCGAGCTTTAACTGTAGGGCATTGATCATCCGAACCTTTGCAAGAAATCGGCAAATAAATCAGTAGCCACCAGAACGGTCTTTACAACTCAGATCTGGGACATTACTGACATAACTCAACCTTGGCTCATGACGGCTGAAAAGCAGCTCAGAGCATGAGGCAGTGTTGATAAGAAGAATGTAGCAGTTCCCTAAGACGGCCGAAGAATAGCTCAGAGCATAGGGTCGCTGCTACAAAAAGAAACTCAACAGCTGCCCGAGACGGCCGAAAAGCAGCTCAGAACACGGGCCAGTTATTGAAAAGAGAAATAAAAAGACGGCATCCACCCTGAACGGGCGAAAGTAGCTCAGAACACAAGCGTGGTGCCGTTACTAGGAAAAGGTAAGCAAGGGTTCATCATGATCATATACCAGGTTCACAGTTACTTGTATAGAGCTCACTGTTGTGGTCAATCATACATGACAGTGTCAGAGGTTAATGATATCACTTTGTCGGGTGTGAGGAAGCTGGCCTGGATATCCACTGTCAGGATTGTTGTCACAACATTGTCTTGCTTCATAGTTTGTCAGACATTGCATCCCACTGAGGTATATAACTTGCTTTCTCCCTCTTACATAACTCCTAGGGTTGTCGGATTCTCACCATGCTGGCATCATCGTACGAGTGACTTGCATGACCTTGGCAGCATGTTCACAATATATATGGAAGTATGTTTAGCTGAACATTTTATTCCCGAGGCAGACTTGTGTCCTGGCTGATTCTTGCTTCTGACAAAACTGTTGCGGATCCGACTCTTGAGATGCACTGCCATATGCTGCCAACTCACTGTGTAATATCTTGTACCAATGCCGATGACTATATGTAGTGCCGTACTGACGAAGACTGGATAGCTTGTGTTGGAAGCCATCGAGAGTAGCGTGCTGAGGAAGGCTGAATATCTTGCACATGAAGCTTTTACCTGGATAGCGTGCTGAAGAAGACAGGGTACTGTACCTCAGGAGCTTCTCCTCTGGTTGCTTACTGAGGAAGATTCGGTGCCTTATGCCAGAAGCTTTCTGCGGTGGCTTACCGAAGAAGACTAAGTATCTTGCACGGGAATTCATCCACATATCGTACTGAGGCATATCACGGAACCTTGCGTCGTAAGCTTCTCTGGTAGCGTGCGGAGGAAGACTGGATTCCTTACCCCAGAAGCTTCTCACTGTGATATGCTAACCGAATGCCATATATATGTATACCCTTGATATTCCATTGACTGGAAATGTACTGTTGTCTTGCACACAAATTGTCTTCCAGCTGGTTCATTATGATTGTCAGGGTTGCACACTGATGTAAACTTGATGCTGATAGTCAATCTAGGATATGATTTGCATTCAAATCAGATATTCCCAATACAATGCAGTCGGCTGAGAATTCCATATTGTTTAGCTGCGCTTCAAAATATTTGAAGTCCTCCCTGATTCTTCGAGTCCGGTGTCGGTTGATGAGCAACTTTCATAAAGGGAAATAAGGTAACACCGAAGGCCCCAAAGAAAGAAGCAAAAGAAACGACTCAAACAAAAGCACACAAGGCATCAAAATTACATACAAGCAACATCACATTTTACAGCTATTCACCTCACTATGCATGCCTACCTAAGCACACAATTCTCGAGGGAACTCCGGTACTACGAGCTAATATGCTGTGGCGGTGTGCACGAAAGTGAATCAACGTGTGGAGAGATTGGTGTAAACAGAGCTACACCAAACGCTGGCTCAGCACCGGTTGCATCTGGACGGGCTTAGCGGTGAGGACGGACTTGGGGATCATGTAGCGAGACACGGATGTCACGACCACATCATCATCAAGCGTACGGAAGGGAACCGTACTCGTCCAGGGAATGGGCGATATGGTAGGATAGCGGTGGAAATCAGGGTCTGCAGCATTGCCCTTTTCTGGTAACGAAGACCAGTAAGGGTTGCCAAAGTGGTGAGTTGGATGGCAAGATCCGGGGCAGAAACATGTCTACCACCAAAACGATGGGTGTGGCTGAAAAGAATATATTGGTGCGATACCTGTGCATCAATCCTACAAATGATCGACACCACAAGGTACCTTGGCATCACTCTGCTGGGACAGAGATGACACCAAAGAGCAAGTATGCAAAGCTGGAGGGTGCAGGTAGTGGATCGAAACCGATGCCACCTACACTCACAAGATCAGCCATTAGCGATAATATAATAAGTCTATATGCATGCTATGTAGCAAACAAATGCAACAACCAAATGTAACAAACCGACTAGACTCTATACTACCGGTTTCTAACACTCGCGCTGTCTAGGGCGTCCTACAGCCAGACCTGCTCTGATACCAATCGCTGTGGAACCCCGGCTCAGAGAGACCGGAACACCCCGTATTCCAGCCCAGAGATCAAGTCTTCTGGAATACGGCACTGCTTGGCATAGAACAAATCAGCTCTTTATTACAAATAACACCAGTACAACGGTGCGATATTACAAAGGTTTAAAGGGGCACGGCGACACTTCGCCTGCTAAGGTAGTTTTATGCTGGCAGCGGAACAACTCGTAGCGGAATAACTTCTAGCAGCGGAACAACGACGACGGTGATGAACTCCACTCCGCAGGGACTCTGGCTGGGACGTATCCTAGAGCGCACCTCGGGATCCTCGACAAACAAGCAATCACGGCATCACCTGCAATCTGGCATGACACGCCAGGTGAGTACTTTGAATGTACTCGCAAGCTGACAGCAACCAAAGCAATCAAGAGATACAATAGCATGGCATTTACAGGTTAAATATCCATGATGAACATGATACTACTGGAACAACATGAGCATGGCAACAACATGAGCATGGCATGTACATATAATTCATGATATGAACAAGATGATACTAGCACTAGCATGCACGGGGGTCGACATTTAAGGTCTCATGGACCAACTTACTTTGCTCGGAGGTTATCTCGTAACCACAAACTTACCATCATGATCATCACACGATCACCTCAGGATCAACCAAGCTCTGTATCAACTATTCCATCGTGATCATCACATGACCACACGGAGCTTGATCTCTACCTGTGATCATCGCCTGACCACATAAAGATCAACCAACTTCTTTTCTCATCGAACCGGAGTTGTCATTATCCAGGTTATTATTTCTGTTGACCCATAGTGTGACCTACTACGAACTGTGTCCATGACCGAGGACGCGGCTATCGATAGATTATACCCTCTGCAGAGGTTAGTACACTGTACCCACACCACGGAACTCATGGCCTCGTGCTCCCATTCGGGTGCACCAACGACGTTCCACCAAAACCAATCTATTGCATGACACTCTCCCGGCCACTCCGACAAACTCCCCTTTGGGCTATGTCCTGGGTTACCCCGATGCCAACTCGTGACATCCGCCACCTATGTGGCCACCACCGTCGTGGCCAAACATAAACATCGTCCCAAACGGGGACCTCGGTATACCATAAAACTCGGGTACTCAAGGCTTATGGCCGCCTACCTGATCAGGGTAGCGCGCACCCATAACCTTCCCTAGTAGGAGGCACCGGCGAGAGGCATGACAATAGACCGCATTAGGGCCTCCCATAAGGCAAGTGTGGCTGCACTGGTTAGCTCGATTCGGTGGCACCATGACTCAGCCAACAGATTTGTTCAAGTTCGATTAATGTCAGGTTCAACTTGAATGATGATGAGTTGAGTCATAATAACATAACATGATAATGCATATGAGCATGATATCAGTGTAACCATGGATGGGCAACATAACCATTTAACAACATAGCATCAAAAATGATAACCCATTTATTCTACGGGATGCAAATGAGCATGGCATAATGACAATCATGAATATAACAAGTATTTTCATAATAAACCCTAACTATTCAAATGAGCATATCGTTATCACTAGCATCGGAAAATTAAATCCGAGAACTAACATGATAATAATAATACTAGCAAATAATCATTTAACTTACTAGATGCAAATGAGCAAGGCATAAGAACGAGCATGGATTCACAAGCATATAATATTCACAAAATGATTAAATGAGCAAAAATTTATTTAAATATTCAAGTGAAACCCATGGCTACTGCAAGGCCATCATGCAAGTGGCTGTCATGGCTTGCCTGGGGATGGAGGAACCATCGGGGAGAGGTGCGATGAACTCGCGGAAAGAATCACTGGAAAAGTTTCCCTCCCGGCGGAGCTGTTTTAAGGGCAAGGGCAAAATGGTCATTTTTACAGTGTGACAACCTCATGAAAATGATACCATCGGAACGGGCTCGACGAACTGAGATCGTGGGCATTGGAATCACCTGATTCGGAGTCTCGGTTGCCGAGATACAGCCGTTCGTTCGTTGGGCAGAAAATTAAATAAAAATATTCATTTCTGCTGCTAACGGACGAACGTCCGCAATTTAAGAGTTTCGGCAGCGGCTGGAGATAGAAAGCGTATTTTTGAGATTGCGCTTTCAAACAGAGAAAACGTACTCTAGCTCAAAGAAACCCCAGAGTACGTCTTCGTAGTGGGAAGACGTATTCCGCAGAATACGCCTCCACTTAAGTGGCGGGCCCGGCCGGTTGAGTCTATGACGCGCGGGTCCCACCATGCTCTCTCTCTCTCCTCCTAGCTCTTTTCTACTTCCTCGCGACGGGGAGAAACAGAGGGCGCCGGCCGGCAGCCCCGACGCTGATTTCCGGCGACTCCGGCCACAGCTCGAGCCGTGTCGCCTACCGGCGAGCTCTGGGGAGGGAGCCGCTTCTCCTGAGCCACCTTGCGCTCACCGGAGAGCACGGAGGAGAGCAGGACGTCAGCCGCGGCAGAGGACGGCTTCGGCCGGAGTCGGGCACGGCGCTCCGGCCACCAAGAGGAGGCGGCGAGCTTCGGGGAAGGGTCTAGGGTGGTGGTGGAGACTCATGGTGGAGGAATGAGGGGTAGGGGAGCTCGGCATTGAGCTAATTTTGGTGAAGCCCGACGGTGGCCATGGCGGCCATGGGAGGGGAGGAGGAGCTCTCGAGCTCGGTTGAGCTATCGGGGAGGGTTCTAGGAGGGTGGAGGAGAGGCTGGTGAGGTCAGGGGTGCTCGGGACGGCTTATATAGCCGAGGAAGATGCGGGGGCCGAAAACCGCCACGGGGATGCGGGGATGCTCCGGCGAGGAGGCCAGGCACGCGTGCGAGCTTGGACGGCGATGTGAGAGAGGCTGAGAGGCGGGCCAGCGACGCGAGATGGCAGAAAGCGGAGGCGGGATGGCAGGGGGAGGTGCACGCGCGGGCGGCCACAGTGCACGCGTGCCCATCGATTTGGCTCGGTCCGGCGTGCTTCCAGCGGGGGAGGGCGGTCCGGGGAGGCAAGGGAGCAGGGGAGGGCACTGCGGCGAGTGGAGGTGGCGCACGGAGGGCGCTCGGGCGGCCGCAGAGCGGGTCCGGGTGCCAGAGAGCATTGTTGGCCTGCAGAGCATGCGCTCTGTACCTGGTCACCGCGTGCAATGGCGATAGGAGGGCCCAAGTGCCTGGCTAATGGTGTCTAGCGCGTAGTCCTTCCTTAAGGGTCCCTACTAGAGGTGATAACTCGACTAAGGGCACTTTGTGCTGATGGGAAACTTCAGTGAAAGTTTGCTGTTGCAAACTTAGGCATGAACTAGTGATCAAATGGGAGGAGATAAGGGCTAACTAGAATGTCTCTGGGGCTTAGGGTAGGAAGGACTATGATACTGTGGATTTTGAGGTCATTTGGGCAAGGTTTGTGTGCAGTTGCTTTACAACTGCAAAAATTGGCCAGAATCTAGATTAGGAAGTAGCACTCACATGGATGCTTCAATTGGGCTGAAAATTTCTGGAGGATGATGATTTGGTCATATGAAGGTACCATAAATTTTTTATCCCATTTGGATAAGTATAAATGGCACTTCCTTCACAATGCTCCTTACTGGACAGAAACTTGGGGGAATTTTGTGGAGAAAAAGGATAGGCAAAATGATGTGAATTTTGTCATGCCCCATGGATATACGGATATTTAGGTCCTGGATTAATTTCAGAATTTTTGAAGCAATATAAAATATAGTTCCTTCACAAACTGAAATTGTGACCAGAAAACAAGATTTGATGGTGTGCTCACAAAGATGGTTGGATGGAGATGAAATTTAGTGGAGAGTGATTATTTGATCATATGAATGATCTACCAAAATTTCAACTCATTTGGATAATCCTAGCTGGTACTTCCTTCACAAAGCTTCTCTCTGGTCAGAAACTTTGGGAATTTACTGAGGAAGATTTACTAGGCAAATGAAGTTGAATTTTGGCATGTAGCAATTATTTGGATAGGAAAGAGTTCACAAAAATTTTGAGGGCAATCCAGAAAATATAAATAGCACTTCCTTCACAAAGTGCCATTCTGGACAGAATAGGAAATGAATATTCCTGAATTATTTTTGAACTAGGCAAGGATGGGTTTTGGCATATTACTGGAATATATGATCCAAAGAATTTATGAGAATTTTGTGGGAATTTTTGGAATGGCAGAAATATAGGTTGCTTCACAACCTAAAGCAAACAGGGTTATTCCTTTAATAGAAAAAGGAATATTTCCAAGAAATAAATATTGGGGTTGGGCTAAGATGGAAATGGCATGGCCTTGAGAAATATTTGGGAGTGACAAGCCACTAGGAAGTGGTAGGAGAGAAGATCTTCCCAGGTTTCAAGACCACATAGCCATGGAAAAAGAAACTCCAAACAAAAATTCGAAGAAATCCAAAAGAAAAAGAAAGGGCCAAAAGTCGGGGTGTTACAGCCACCCCACATCAACCACGTAAAGGTTGTCTTCAACATGCCCAACAAAGACCACTTTGAGATTGCTCCTCTTAAAGACGGTCACATGAAATTCACCGAAATGAGAATCATAACCGGCACGAGCCAATTGAATTGTTGAAAGTAGATTATAGTGAAGGGATTGAACAAGCATGACATTCTTAAGTGATGTATCACTAGAGATTACCACCTTGCCCAAACCCAATACCTTGCCCTTGCTATTGTCCCAAAGGTGATGTTTGAGGAAGCCTTGAGCAAATCAACGAACTCCACAAGCATCTCCCTCTCTCCGGTCATATGATTGGTGCATCCACTATCGATCACCCATTGTGTTGCACCGGAGGTATAGTCCTACATTAATCAAGCTTTGATTTTAGGTCCCCATTTTGCAATGGGTCCTAGAGAGTTAGCAACAAGGGTCTTAGGAACCCAAATAGTCCAAGCATAATCATCATAGTTAGTGCCAACAAATTTAGCAAAGGTGTAACCATCATCTCCTCTCATGAGGACATAAGATGGGTTGTTCTTACCGGCAAAATCTTTGGGAATGGCCTTGTCCCTAGTGACCTTGCCATCCCCAACATTTCCTTTTTTCTTCTCCAACTCCTTGTGCCCTTTGTGCACAAATACTACCTTTTGTTGAGGAGGAGGAGTAGGACCGATCTTCTTCTTGTGGCTCTTCTTCGGGTTCTTTTTCTTAGAAGAGGGGTCAAACCCAATTCCCTCCTTGGCAACACATTCCTTTTGGTTGCTCAAGAGGTCATTGAGGTTTTTCTCCCCTTGAATGCACGACACAAGCCCTTTCTCAATTTGGGCTTTCAACTTCTTATTTTCCTCTTGGATAGAGGTGCAATCATGAGCAAAGTTAGCCGTACAAGATTCATCATTTAAATCAATATGAGGGACGGAAGTAAGAGCCTTAATGGTTGTAGCTTTAAGTTGAGCATAAGACTCGGTGAGGGCAATGAGGTCACCTTTGACAACCTTGGAACTAGTCACAAGGAGCTCATGTTCCTCAACAAGTCTCGTGTGATCAACTAGAAGCTTTTCAACCCTTACTTTAAGGGCATCTTTGTTCTCAAGAGCAAGTTGCAAAGCATCATTGGTTTTAACAAAGTCAATTTCATGAGAAGACAAGGCTTCCTCAGGTGATGCTCTCATGACACTCTCTTCATGTAGTTCATGCTCGAGGAGTTCGACTCTCTCTTTTTCCTCTATGAGGAGGGTTTCAACGTTCTCAATAAAGTCATCGCGTTCGGC
Organism: Elymus sibiricus; assembly: GCA_039707655.1. Lineage (NCBI taxonomy): Eukaryota > Viridiplantae > Streptophyta > Magnoliopsida > Poales > Poaceae > Elymus > Elymus sibiricus. The sequence goes on along the minus strand of CM077674.1, from coordinate 199,287,906 downwards.
AAGTGACTTAAGGAGATCACCAAAACGAGCACGAGCTTCACCATGAAGAGTTTTCATGAAAGCCATCAAGGATTCCTCATCATTATCCACACCATCATCACACTCATCCTCCACTATCTCACATGAGACATTGGAAGTGTGGATGGAGGGTTTTAGAGATTTGGACTTTGTTTTTACCTCTTTGGCCATGAGGCAACGATGAGTGAAAGGCTTGTCCTCGTTGGGAGAGTCGAAGAGGCCGGTGGTGGTGGAGGAGGTAGTAGTGGCATGCATGGTAATAGCGGCCGTGCCCACATGATCATCATCACCGTCATCTTCATCTCCGGACATGTACTCCTCATGAACAAGAGCCCTGTCATCTTTCCTCTTGGTGAACTTGGTGAACTTCTTATTCTTGAGCACAAGATTCTCGTACTTGTCTTCACGTCTCTCATATGGACAATCATGCACAAAATGTCTTGGACTATCACAATTGTAGCATTTCCTTCGTCCGAACGATCTTCCTTGAAGGTTCTTCCCTTTGTTTGCCATGGTCCCAGAATATTTCTTTACCAAGAGAGCCAAGTCTTCTGCAAAGTCATTTGATGGGCATGAGGTGTCAACATCTTCCTCACAAGTCTCTTCAACAACTTCTTCATCCCTTGAGAGCTGAGCAATTACTTTCTTGGCCTTGAAAGCAAGATTTGAGTTCTTGGTTGCTTGAGCAATGGCAAAGGTCTTCTTGGACTTGGTCTCCAAAAGAACATGAGTTGAGAAGGTGGATACAACTTGTGCCGTGGTTAACTTGTGATAGTCCGGGCGTTGATGTATCATCATCACCATGGTATGTTCCGTGAGGACCATAGCATCTATGAACTTGTCCTTAATGAAATCATCATTTGCCCAAGTGCACCCAAAGGTTCTTAAGTTGAGCACAAGAGACTTTAGCCTTCGGTACACCTCTTCCGCGGTTTCACCCTCATTCCTCACAAATAGATTGACTTCTTGTTTGAGCAAGGCTAATCGAGATCTTCGAATTGCTTCATCACCTTTGAGAGCCTCCTCAAGACAATCCCAAATTTCCTTGGCGGTTTTGAGAAGAGCAATGGAGTCACTATAGTCATCTGTCACCGCGGTGCGCAACATGTTGTGGGCGGTAGCATTGAGTTGATCATCAACCGCTTCTCTTGAAGTGAGATTCATGGGATCTTTGGGAGAAAATCCGTTGACCACAATCCACCATAGTTGCGTAGAGGCACTGCGTATGTGAGACTCCATATCTAGCTTCCACTTAGCAAACGCATTAGCTTTCAAAGGGGGCAGAGGCCCAACAGGATTAATGCGAGGGTGTTGCAAAGGTTGGGGTGAGTAAAAGGGTTCCACGGCATTGTACTTGGGAACTTGAGTGCGACCCGGGGATGCAAGGGGTTCTCTCGAATCATCCGCATCGTGAACCGCATTTGGATCAAATGAGTTTGAGGCGGATGTCGAGGGCTTTAAGCGAGCATCAATTTCCTCCTTGACCAAGGATCGAACTTCTTTCAACATAGCGGTTTTGAGGTCCGCAAACATCGAATGAATGTCGGCCGCGGTCAAGGGGGCACCCGGGTTAATGGGGGCGGCGGGAGCAACGACCGGAGCGCCGAGTGCTCCAGCCGCGGCGGTGGGTAGGTTTTGACCATCCTCCGCAAGAGATGCATCACCACCCTCATTCCCTAGATCGGCCATATCCTCCAAGGTTGTAAAACCTTATATTAGAGCACGAGGCTCTGATACCAATTGAAAGGATCGATACGGACAACTAGAGGGGGGGTGAATAGGAGACTACAAATTTTAATCTTTCTTGTCAATTTTAAGGTTTAGCGGATAAATAGGGTTCACTAGATATGCAACTAGGTGAACACAACCTATATGACAAGCAAACTCCAAGCTAAATATGCTAGGCAACAACCTAATTAGCAAGCCAACAAGCATACAACGCAAAGTAAAGTGCGGGAAAGGATTAACCACAAGTGAGACGAGGACGCAGATTTTATCCCGAAGTTCACTCTTCCTTGGGGAAGAGCTACCCTCCGTTTAGAGCGGTGCCGGAGCCAAAGCTTGTGGAACGCCACCGAAGGCTCACCGTAATCTCTTTCGAGTCACCCCCAACGGATGAGCCTCAAATCACTCAGGGTTGGTCTTGAAGGCGACAACCACAACTTTACAATCTTCTCCAGAGCACACCACAAGCAAGGAAGCTTCCGGAGGAACCTCTAACCGCCTAGGAGCCCAATCTCCAAGAGTAACAAGTCATGGTGAATGAATATTGCGGGGAACGCGATTTGATTTGGTCAAAGTGTAGATCGGGTCTTGCTCTCCCAATCCCCAAAGTTTCAACAAGTTTGGGTGGAGGGATTGAGAGTATTGAGCAAAATGAGGTGTAGCAATGGTGGAGCTCAACAAGACATTAGGGTTGATAGTTGGAGGTGGAAGAAGGGGACTTATATAGTATTCTTGACCGGGTGGGGATTTCTGCCCGTTGGGCCACGTGCGCACGGGCTAAGTCAGCCCCGTGCGCACGGGGTGTCCAGAGACTTTCCAACCACCCCGTGCGCACGGGGGTCCAGGACCCCGTGAGCACGGGGTGTCCAGAGAGTTTCATGGCACCCCCGTGCGCACGGGGGTCAGAGACCCCGTGCGCACGGGGTGTCCAGAAAATTTCTGACCACCCCGTGCGCATGGGGGTCAGAGACCTCGTGCACACGGGGTGTCCAGAGGGTTTCTGATGAAACTCACAGGACACCTCGGCAAAGCACAAAAAGTGGAATCTTAGTGGAGGTGTAGGAGGGCTGGTGTATATGTTTTGGAGGCATTCCCACACGACACTTATTCCACGATGACCCCTCTTGATAGTGCGGTTTGTCCTATGACTCAAATCGAACCAAAATGAAAACCTTCAAGTCGTCGGTAAACCACGCCTTTGATCTTTTTGAATTGAGGGGGTCACACAACTCCATAATAATCTTCATGGAACCAATATTCTGAGATAAACTTTAGCAACCGATATTAGTTCCTCTAATCACATTGTCATCACACCAAAATATACTTAAGTGCCATATGCACATTACCAAAGTCAGCCTCACCCTGTGCAGTCACTGTCACCATCGCTGTATAGCATGCATGCCTCGCCTCATCTCCCTCTCCCCTAGCACCACTCCATCTCCACCTCCATCTCCATCTCGCCGGAGATCCTGAGGTCACTCTTCTTCATCTCACAGTGCCCATGCGTACCCTCGCCTTGCTCGCCTCCCCCAGTACCACTATTCTACTCGATTGAATCCAGGTTAATTCAGTAGCCACTCCAGCACCAAGAGCCTTCTCCCCCGTAAATCAAGCCCCAAAAAAACCCCACCTTCCAAACTCCACCATGACCGAACCCGAACCGTGCAGCATCCGTATGAGCCGCGGCTGGAGCGATCTCGCCAGGGACATCCTCCACCTCTGTTTTTCGCGTATGGATATGTCCAGCGCCATGTGGCTGGTTGCATGCTCGAGGAACCTGCACACGGCCATCGTCGAAGCGAGGCCTGAGATTTTCAAGACACCCTGCTTGCTGCTATCTGATGTTGCGGGATGGCGTGCTCACCACTATGCTCACCATGATACGGTGGCGCACATCATGCCCCTCGACTTCGATCCGACCACCATCACCCGAAACTTCTTGTCAGGTATGTACTGGGTCGGCATGAACTCCCACTGGATGGCTGCCGTCGGAGAATACCGGAACAAGTGGGTGCTCGTGAACGTCCACACCTCCTATGAGATTATCCTTCCTCCCTTGGATCATATAGGGATTTGCCGTCATGGCCCACTTCCTGTAGATTACCAGTCAGCTGCACGGACCTTGTTTTGCTGAAGGTTGTAATATGCAAGTGCCCACGGCATATGGGAATTACACAGACTTCAAGCTAATTGCCTTTTTCGACCGCGGAGTCGCCTATCTTTGCGGCGGTGCTGAATGTAGGTGGACACTACTCCCCTCGAAGAGCTGCATCGATGGTGATCCACAGTTCTGTGATGCTATTGAACACAATGGCATCATCTATACGATCGACAATGCAGATGGCACCACGGATTGCTTTGATGCCTCGTGTAAGTTGTTTTCATCTGATTTTAATGATAACGCCATGACATTGTTTGAACTTTTGTGATGCTTGGCATATCCCTGTTATAGCAGAATTTGAGTAGAACTGTGGCAATGTATTAGAGACGCCGTAAATCAGGAAATAGGGAGATTTGGAAGTCCAAATGGTAATCTCTATATTTGGAAGTAGTTAAATCATGTGATTGTGACCATGTCTATACAGCCAATTTGTACCCTTGAATAATCAAACGGTTAGGAAGATATGGATATTCTCCTAACTTTATAGTAATCTTTATACTACTAAATATGAGTGTGTATCAATAGCCATGTTAGTTTCCTCATTTTCATGATTTAGAAACATGCATAACACTGTTGGTTTCATCTAACCATACATTAGTAGGGAAGTAAAAGTGCATATGGAAAACTCTATACTTGGAAGTAGTGAAATCCAGTCATGCTTACCATGTCTACATGCCTATATTCGCCCTTCAGCAATCAATGGCTAGAATATTATCCTCACAAAAAATTTGCACACTGAACATGAGTATATAACAATGCATGTTGTGTTAGTTTCCTCTGAAGAATTTATTTGTGAGAACAGAACATGACTACATAACATGCATGGCTATATTAGTTTCCTCTGAAGAATCGACTCTGAGATAACATGAGTATAACCATAACCATGCATGGTACTACTATATTTTCGACCCCAGTATACATTTCCCTCTATTTTCCTCTCAGTTCCAATAGGGATAGACCAATGTTGTTTCTTACATTATCCTACTCATACTCTGAACAATGCTGATCTTACATTAACAATGTATGTCCTTTTTGTCTCCTTTTTGATATATTGCACTGCCCATACGGCTCCTGCCCTATGTAATCACACCACCTTTGCCGAAAACAGGGAAGCACAACTGGTTCCTCGCTCTATCAGACGACGGCGAAAGATTGATGATCATTCGCACGCATCAGCCGGCAAGTTTATATTGCAAAAACCCTACTGTGTACAAGCAGCGTGAAATACGTGAGTATCCGGAGAATGGTTGTTATGTCTATGAGCAAGATACCAGCTTGTTGGGGCCTTCGGGATTTTTGGGTTGGAGGCGGGTAAACAGCCTTGGTTCACACTCTCTGTTTCTCGGACTCAATTATCCGATTAACCAGGAGATCACCTTCAAGGATCCTGATGGCAGAGAGGCTCTGTTTGCTAGGGAAAACTGTGTGTACAGCATGCAGCCAAAAGAAGGTGAGAATGAGAAAGGCATCTGGATTAACTTTGATCCTTGGATGTCTCAACACCAAAAGGTAGTGATGTGGTTGAAGCCTTGAGGTTGGTAGGTAGTGGGGCTGTTGCGTCGAAAGGGTGGAGTCCAGGTGTATACGAGTCACTAGTGGCTGAAGGAGAGCTGCAAATTATTATGGCGCTGGATCATCCCTCTTCGAATGACTTGCTATCTTAGCTACTTGTTCTGGATGGGTGATGTTCTCTTTTGTTATGCAGACTCCTTGTAATTTGGTCATCCTTGTCTATGTCACTCTTACTATGTACTAGTTCGCTCTGTTTAGAACTTTGTGATTTGTGTCTGGATCACGAGAGTCTGAGCGCTTCAGATGGGTGCGTTTTGGTGGTTTAGCAAGACTTGTGAACTTTCATGTCTCGCTCTTTATGTCAGTAGTAGACGCTAGTCAGTGTTTGCATGTTGTATATATCGTTGTTTCAAACTGTTTTTTGTTTCAAATTGCTGATGTGCTAAATGGGGGCATCACCACTCTCCAGTGTTCAGTCTATATATCCTTTTTTTCAAGTTATAATTTGAGCTCAGTGACTTTTTGATGATGTACACTTATTTGGGCCATGTGAGGTGTCGTTGAATATGGGCTGAGTAGTAACGCAATGCCAAACAGGCCAATGATGAACTCTCATGCCGGGCGCTAAACAAAATTAAAAAATATTAGTTCGACATGTGGGCGCCACCGGTGTTTTTGTGCGCTTGCACGGCAAGAGCGTAGTGGCGCGCGTTTGAAATTCATGCTACCTTTTCATCCTGAATCCCCCGCCCCTGCCCGACCTCTGGAATCTCGATTCCTACTCCAGTTCCCCCAAATCCGCCTCCTCTACTCCATGTACTCAAGCGCAATATCATGTCGCCGGTCAATGAGGATCTCCCAGCTGAAGATCCTGAGGTCCGTCCTGCCTTCGGGCGCTGCGTGTTGTCGCTCAACAGTGGCATGGCGGCACTTGACGACCAGTTTGCCGGCAAAGTGCTGATGGTAACCATCAACCGCGACCGGCCTCCCGTCTCGTCGGATGACCTGGTCAAAGCTCTTGGCATTGCGCACGACATCCAAATAAATTACTTGCTCGTCGAAGTCTGTCTGCCACTGGCTGATTTTTTCGTCTGGTTCCGGACAGGCGTTTGTTCTGCGATGGCGCACTAGTGAGCTTCGATCGGTGGCACCCAGGATGGGGCTCGGTGCCCTTTGAGCTTGAGTTTTTAACAAAGCTTACCTTCCACGGCATAACTCGACAGGCTTGGAACAGCGAGTCCATGAATGAGCTTATCAACAACCTAGGAGGTGAGCTCTAAAGTATGTTTGTTCCTCCAGACAGCTGGGCTCTGACGGTTATGGCATGGATGAAGAAGCCATCCAACATACCGAAGGTGATTGGTGTTGAGATACCGGTGCAGGAACCGGGGTTGTACTATTCGTCGCCACCAAAGCCGCTGTGGACCACGTTAGGTATGTACCTGTATCGAGTCTTTGTGCATGTCAAAGAAGTGGTCAATCCATCAATCGAAGTCCTGCCGTCGCGACTGGTGGTGGGGTCTGTCCACAACGTCCATTACAGGAGTCAACGTCAGACTTTCCCCGTGTTGCTTGGAACGATGGATGGCACAGGGCCTACTCCATCACGCGGTGGAGGCCACTACTTCTTTGGGAGAAGAGGCTAGGCTGGCTGCCTGGATGTGCTCTAATTTGAGGTAACAACTGAATCTTCTCAAATACTACTTATATCCGAGCTATAAGTGTCAAGCTCTGATGTGATACATTTGATTATGACCTGTTCTATTTTTGTACCTGATTTTTTTTGGAATGGGTGTACGTCAACTTAATGTGCTAACAGAACTTATTGTGTTTGTCTATCTGTTTTCTTTGCACAACATTCAAGATATTTCCACGTCATTGATCAAGACGATGAACGGTGATGTACGAGTTTGTTGGTTTCAAGATAGCCCTACCCGTAGCGATCCACTGCTTCCACCCCTATTGTGCCGCCCGCGGGAAATTTTTGTATGTAAGCTCAATGTGCTATGATGTTGTATATGATTGTGTCAACTATATAAGTTTGTACCGAGCATCAGCAAGGCATATGGCTGAAAGATGTATGCACGAGCATCGACCAATCGGTTTCTCTCTCTCTCCCGCTAACAAGTGGGCCCCGCTGCATTATTTCTTCGCTCGTGACAGCTTTTAATTAGGTTTCACTGGACTCCACATTTTTTCTTAACTTAAAATTTGAGTTCAGTGACTTTAAAAAAATGTACACAAGCCTTGTTTGGGCCATTTCAAGCATCGTTGAATGTGGGAGTACCTACGTAAAGTTGTACTGTACGACACAGGCCTTGTTCGTTGAACATCAGCAATGCAACTGGGCCGAAAGACACGTGCCGGCCCAGGTTTTCTTTTGAACTAAAATAAGCGCAGCCCAGCCTATATCTTTTTCATAAAAAAATGCACAGCTCAGTTCTATTTTTATACAAGAATGCCAAGCCCAACTTAAAGTTTTTCAATAAAATTCCTAGCTAAGAATTAATTTTTTATAGGAAATGCTCTGTCCAGACCAACATGTTTTTTCACCCATCCCAGAAAATGGGTCTATTTCTACTGAAAGCAAATGAGTTGTAAACTAACAGATATAATAAATGGGCTGCATGTCCGCAATATTATTTTTTCACCCATCCCAGTAAATAGGTGTATTCGAACAAATAATCAAATGGGCTGTAAATTCTCAGAAATAGTAAATAGGCTATTATTTTTTTCACCCGGCCCAGGAAATTGATATATTGGATAACAAAATCAAATGGGTTGTAAAAACTAAATAAATGGGCTGCATGTCTGCAAGAGCTTTCGAAACTGACTTTGTTGGCCCACACCGAGGAGTTCTCAAAAAAAATGTTGGCCCACGAGGACAAAGCCTGCGCAAGGCATTGCCCATTTAGTCAACAAAACGATTTAATGGTCAAAAAGAAAAGTCAACAGACTATTCTGACAACTGTAGCCGTTGGATTGACATCCGATGGCCATCCTGCTTCTTCAATCTCTGATCTTGTTGCTCCAGCGACCAAAAGCCCAAAACCATCACCGGCGAGAGCGCCTGCTTCTGCCTCCCGTGGCCGGTTATACTGCTGCGCAGGCCTCTCCGCCCCACCCTACTCCCACCGGTGGCTAGGTCATACCTGTACTCACCCACACCTTCTGCTATTCTCCGCCGACGGCAGCCTCACACCACAGCCGAACCAGTCAACCCTCGTACTCCCCTCAGCATGGGCATACACTATTGTGGCTTCGCCGGTTTCGGATCATTCCCTTCCTGGGCCTCGCCGTCGTCCACCGCGTTGGTGCTCTCGGCGCGGCGAGGTCAACGTGGTCAACAAACGATAGCCATCGGAAGAGGGATGTACGTGGAGAGGCTGACAGTAGGGACCCACATGGTCCATGGCCGCACGCAAGCAAGTGCCTCCTTATTACGCAAAAAAAATGATTCCTCCCCCTGACAGCTGGGACCCACCAGCAATATCTTCACACGGAAGGAAGTGCCTCCTTATTACACGAAAAAAACCATTTCCTCGTCATGACAACTGGGACCCACCAGATTTGTTGGTTGACTTGTGGGACTACTAAGTTGACGCGTATGAAGGGCATTGTCAACTTAGTCAACAAACGATTCTAGCAGAAGTGACCGTTGGATGTTAATCCAACGGCCGTGCTGCTTCTTCAATCTCTGATCTTCTTGCTCTAGCCGCCCAAACCAGCGCCGGCGGGACCGCTTGCTCCTGCCTCCCGTGGCCGGCTGTGCTGCCACGCAGGCCTCACCGCCCCATCCTACTCCCACCGCTGGCCAGGCCTTCCCTCTACTCACCCACATCCCCTGTTATTCTCCGGCGACGGCAGCCTCACACCGCAGCCGAACCAGTCAACCCTCATACTCCCCTCCGCGTGGGTATCCACTACCGCATCTTCCCCGGCTCCGCGTCGTTCCCTTCCTAGGCCTCGCCGTCGTCCACCGCCTTGGTGCTCTCGGCGCGATGTGGTCAACGTGGTCAATGAACAACAGCCATCGGAAGAGGACTGTACACGGTGAGGCTGACAGCTGGACCTACCAGCTACATCTTCGCACGCAAGGAAGTGCCTCCTTATTATGAGCAAAAAAAATGATTCCTCCCCCCGACAGCTGGGACCCAGCAGCTATATCTTCGCACGCAAGGAAGTGCCTTCTTATCCTCCCTGACAGCTGGGACCCACCCGGTCGAAGCGTACATAGCGTTGTCTGTCTGGTCGCAAACTTGTACGTACATACTGGTCGATCGGTCTCTCTGCAACGATGAACCGTGGGCATGTAAGGAGCGGCACGTGTCATAGTAGAGCCCCTGACGTAGCAGTTCAGGCAGCCCTATCTAAATCGTGTAGACGTACGTACAGCCAGACAGCAAAAAATACGGCCACGTACGTACATATACGGGTGGGGTCTCGAACGCGTACTCGCGCATACGTACGGCCAGGGCTCGTGTACATGGAGAGAGGCAACGGACGGCAGCAACGACCTCGTGTTCATCGGCAGCCAACCGGTTGGGTTGAAATGGAGGAAACAGCGTTGTGTTCATCGGGAGCCAACCGACTGGGTCAGAACGCGTCCTGTTCATCGGGAGCCAACCGACTTGGACGGAACAGCCGAAACGGGGTCTTGTTCATCGACTTGGGGTCTGGCGTACCGCAAAACGGAGGAAACGACCTTTTGTCCGACCACCTACGATCAAAATGGGGTCCTGTTCATCGGCTGGGGGTCTGGCATACCGCGAAACAGAGGAAATGGACTTCTGTTCGAGCGCCTACGGTCGAAACGGGGTCCTGTTGATCGGGAGGGCTATGGCGTACCACAAAACAGAGGAAACGGACTTCTCCCCAACTGCCTATGGTCGAAACGGGGGTCTTGTTCATCGGGCTGGGTGTGGCGTACCGCAAAACGGGACTCCACGGGCTACTGTTCATCCACGGTCGACCTCCTCCAGACTCCACCAGCTACTGTTCATCCACCGTCGACTTCCTCCAGCCTCCACCGGCTACTGTTCATCCAGCCTCCACGGGGTCCTGTTCATCCACCCCCAACCGGCTGGGGTGTGGCGGCCTCCTCGGGGCCCTGTTCATCTAGCGCCAACCACCTTCACACGGCCAGGGTACTGTTCATCCATAGCCAACCCACCAGCTAGGGTGGGGCGTACGAGCGGGCGGCAGCAACGGGAACTGTTCATCCACAGCCAACCAACTGGCTAGGTCAACTCACCACGTCTCGGGCAAGGGGCTCGATCGATGCGTCTCGACTTGTTTTACGTATCGCGCGCGCAGCAGCAACGGGCACTGTTCATCGAGAGGCAACCCAACCGGCTACGTCTCGCATGTACGGGGGCTCGACCGACTTCAGTTAGCAGCGAAGGAATCGCTCGGGTTTAGTTAGCAGCGAAGTAGCTCGGGTTCAGTTAGCAGCGAAGGGATCGATTGGCTTTAGTACATAGCTAGTGCGATCGCTCGAGTTCAGTAAGCGAACGCCTCGCTCGGGTTCAGTTAGCGAATGCCTCACACACACGCGCGCGTATGAGAGAAACGCGCAAACCACACTGCATCACTCGGCCCCGACCACCCACTGTAACCGGGAACTCCCCGAAAATTTCCTCGCCCTCACTTCTACCATGATTTTTTACGTCATGGACGGCCCAAAGAATGTCATGTGGGTGCGTCTCCTGCCCGCCTAGGACGAAAAGCCCATTTTCTGTCATAATTTTTTGTCATAGAAGTAGGAGCCCACCACATCTATGATGATACGTGTTTTGTCACAATTATTGTCATAGAAGTGTCACAACCATGATAGAAAAAGTTTTCGTTCGAGCCATAATGTCACGGATGTGTCTTTTTTTGTAGTGTATATCGGCGTCATGATCGTCTAATCGCGGTTACAGAACTCGCACTGGCAAGCTGAAGACTCTGTTGGTGCCTCCTCGGTCTCGAACTCTGAATCGGAACTGATGATACTAACGGAGACCTCCGGAGCAAAGGAAACACGATGACGCTGACGGGATGGCTCTCCCTCAGAGTCTGGGGAGGGATGACTCCTTAGCAGAGGAGCAGCTGGAGTAGCGAGAAGAGAAGCCCACTCGGCTGGAGATTTGTGGGGAGTCACGGTCGAGACATCTGAGTTCCCCGGGGAAGGTATGGATGTATTGGAAGTAGGTGGGGGTAGAGTGACTGGAGGGATGAACGGGGTAAAAGAAAGTGAAATAGGAGTAAGCGCGGCTCGAGTGGCAGCGAGTGCGTCTCGAGTGCGGGTTAACTCCTAAGTCAAGATGTGGATCAGCCAGTGCCCGGCTGTTATGTAACGAGACAGGTGGCTAGCTGAACGGTCACACTCCGGATCAATGATAGGAAAACGAACTCGCCCTGTTTCAAACAGGGATGGGTAGAAATGGAAACCTGGGTGCGTCTGCATCTGAATCTCGTTGTATCGCAGGTCGATAAGAGCCTCAAGTGCCGCGAACTAGATCGCCTAGTCAGGTGTAGAAGCAATCCCGCCCTTGGAAGAGCGGGTGTAGGTCCCCACCAGGGTGCTGTTGTGCAAAATGACCTCCGCATGGTACTCGTACATGGGGTCCGCAAGCTGCTCTCGATACACCTGGTACACAGGGTCGTCACCGTCGGGGTAGAGTCGGCGCCAAACATTGCGAAGAAGTGGCAGAAAAGTGGAAGGTGTTGGCTCAGGATGATACAGATACGGAACTGGTGCCATCTACACTCACAACATTAGCTGGTCAGCAACAAAAGCAAACTATATGCATGCAATGCAACAACCAAGTACAGAAGCACATTCAGATCACCACAAAGCCTCATTGCTACCGTTTCCTAACACATCGGTTATCTAGGGTGTCCTACATTCAGCACGGCTCTGATACCAAGCGTTGTGGCACCCCGGCTCAGAGCAACCGGTTTACCTTGCATTGCCAGCCCAGAGATCATGTCTTCTGGCAATACACAACAACTTGGTACAGACATAACCACTTTATTGATCTCTTGTGGATACATAGGTTCGATGATTACATAGGAAAGCAAGGTCAAGCGGCACACACGGTGCAGCTCCACTATGTACATTATTTAATAAACAACTCTGGGGCCTCTACGGTAGTGGAAACATCTACTCGACAGTGGAACAACGGGGTAGTGGAACTTCATGCCACAAGGACACTACTGGGACACGGCCTAGAACGCGAAGTACCGGGTGACATCAACTCCTTGCACGGCTTCTCCTGCATCTGGCATGACACGCCATATGAGTACTTTGAATGTACTCGCAAGCTCACAGCAAACAAAGCAAATATGACAAACAATAGCATGGCATTAACAGATTAAAATATGCTCATGAACATGATGCTACCAATCTTAATGTGCTCGTGAATCACCGTCACGGTCCCTTGGACCAACTTACCCATCTTGGAGGTTACCTCATAACCACCGTCAATATCAATCATAACTTCGTGATCATCACACGATCACCTCAAGATTAATCAGTATCAACGATACCATCGTGATCACCTCATGATCCACCAACAACTTCTTGTGCAAGATCGAGGTTCTTTAGTGTGCAAATTAATTATTTCCGTTGACCCATAGTGTGACCTACTACGAACTGTGTCCATCACCGAGGACGCAGCTATCGATAGATTATACACTCTGCAGAGGTTAGTACATTGTACCCACACTATGGAACTCATGGCCTCGTGCTCCCATTCGGGTGGACCAACGACGTTCCAACAAAACCAATCTATTGCATGACACTCTCCCGGCCACTCCGACAAACTCCCCTTTGGGCTATGCCATGGGTGGCCCCGATGTCAACTTGTGACATCCGCCACCTTTGTGGCTGCCACCGTCGTGGCCAAACTTAAACATCATCATCCCAAACGGGGACCTTGGTACCATAAAAGTCGGGCTCACAAGGTTATTACCGCCTACCGGGCCAGGGTAGCGTGCGCACATAACCTTCCCTCGTTGGAGGCACCGGCGAGAGGCATGACAATAGACCGAATTAGGGCCTCCCCATCCAGGCAAGTGTGGTTGCATTGGTGAGCTCGATTCGGTGGCACTATGACTCAATCAATAGCTTGTTCAAGTTTGATTATAGTCAGGTTTAACTTGAATAAAAGAAATGATTCAAGCCATAGAATGCAATAGGGTGCATGAGAACATGATATCATAAACTTAAATGATTAATTGATCATAACTTAACCATGGCATATGACATTTACTCTACTGTCTACATCATTAATATAATATGAAAATGAGCATAATGCAACAAGTAGCATGAAGTAACTATTTTAACTTAAAATGGAAATAATTAGTTAATATTCAAGTGGATCCATTGCCGTTGCAATGCCATCTTTGCAAATGAATGGTGTGGCTTGCCTTAGTTCAGAGGAGTGTCACAATACTCCTGGTCTTCTCCCACACAATTAGTTTCTTCTGAAAATAAATTTAATAACAAAAGAAAATGTCACATAAAAACTTTTCTATTACCAGAAATTCTAGACAGCAAGGAAAAATCTCAAAATGTACCAACAGAAACTTGAGCTCAAGACAAAACTGTAGCAAAAAGTTTCAACTCATTTGGACTTATGGTTTAGTAATTATAGCTGGTCAAAGTTTTGGTCAAAATCTGATTTAAATAGAATTAACAGAAATTCCTGGGAGGGCCACGTCGAAGGCGTATTTTGCCAGTGCGCCTCCACTTAGAAAACAGTTTGGGAGGGAGAAGAGAGGCTGATAGGTGGGTCCCCCTGTCAGGGTTAAATGAGAGAGAGAGAGAGAGAGAGAGAGCAGAGGCGGGGCGGCGCTGTCGCCGCTGATTCTCCGGCAAGGAGACCAAGGCGGCCACCGGCGATGGTCAGCATAGGTCTAGGGCGACGTGAGGAGCACGTACGTACACGTAGCTAGGTCGGAGGCGGACGGACGGCGAGGCTACGGTCTTCACCAGAGACAGCGGGCGGTGGAGCTCGTCGAAGTTGGCGTTGTCAGCGATGTTCTGACAAGCTGGCTGCACCATCGCGCTCAGGAGGTCACCACGGACTCGCCTGGAGTAGTAGTGGAAGAAGAAGGAGGCAGGAGCGAGCGGACGGCCAAGGGGGATCCGCGGCCAACTCCGGCGATGATCGGAGGTAGGAGGCCCTCTTGGCCTTGCCCTGCTCGTCTGAGCTCGATTTGTCGCCAGAGGAGGTGGATGGGATGGTTTCAGCTTGGGAGGGTCCTATTTATAGGAGGAGGGGGATGCCGAGCACCGAGCGCCACTGCGAGGAAGCTGCTGGCGCTCTGGCGAGGCATACGGCTCGGGCGTGGGTCGGGAAGTGACAAGAGAGGCGTGGAGCGGCTGTAGATGCACGCGAGCAAGGCTGCCGCGCACTAGGTGGGGCAGGGGGTGCACGCGCACGCACTGTTCCACACAGTTGCGCCGTGTCCACGTCTGGTGAGCTGCTTGCCGGCGTCGAGGAGGGCTGGGAGCTGGACAGGTGGGCATAGGGGAGCGAGCTGAGTGGCACGGGCACACTGTGGTGGCGCGAGCACGGCGCTTGGGCGGCGGCCTAGGGCCCCGGCGTCCAGAGTGCGAGCTCTGCATGTCGAACACCTTCGTTCCAGCGTGGTCACCGCGTGCACTGGCACACGCGGGACTTTAGGGTCGCGTAGACCATGCCCACGGTGTTGTCCCTTCACCACTGATCTGCACTACACCCTTGGCTTGCCACCTAGCTTGATGGATGTGACTAGAGATAGCTTGGGAGTTTCTAGACAGAATCTGGAGCTTGTTGTGTAGCTCAAATGACTGAGAGTTAGCAGCTGATTTTTGGTGGTTAAGCATCTCTTAGGAAGGTCCCATTGTGGTAAAAATTTCAGCTCAAATGGGTGAAGGAAAAAATGTAGTTGCTTCACAAACTGCCATTTCTGACCAGAAGCAAAAAACATTTTCCCTAGCTGAAAATTTACAAAGGAACATGGCATTTTTTTTGCATGGGAGGGTGAGGCATGATGCAAAGGAATTTAGGGAATTTTCTGAGAATTTTATAGACAACAGAAATGAGGGTTGCTTCATAGCATAGAGAGAGAGGGGTGTTTCTGAAAGAAATTTAAATGAAATGCCATAAAGAAAATTATGGCAGGGCAAGGGAGTGTCAGGCATGAGATTTCGAGAGGGTCTAGGGTGATAGGCCTCACTTGGAAGAAAATCAAAAATGTTTCCAAGTGTTAAGTCCAAATGAATTGACAGAAAACCAACTGCAAAAATGAAATAACCTACAAAACAAAAGAAAAAGAAAAAGGCAAAAAACCAAGGTGTCACACAAGCTTCTCGGTTTCTTTGTATCTCAACATGGAATTGAAGCAAATCCTGACAAGATCAAAGCGATTGAGCAGATCCAAGCACCCAAGCGTGTCAAGGACGTACGGCGTCTTGCCGGTTGTGTTGCTGCCCTCAGCAGATTTATATCCAAGTCAACTAACACGCCTTGCCGTTTTTCAAAATCCTAAAAAAGGCAGGTCCACTGAAATGGACCCCGGAAGCGGAGGCCATGCTCCAAGACTTGAAGGAATATCTCGCTTCTCCATCGGTGCTAGTTGCGCCTAGACCACAACTATATTTAGCAGAAACGAATCAAGTGGTAAGTGCTGCACTAGTGGCCGAAAGGGAAGCAGATGATGAAGAGACGGCAACAATAGGGTCAGATACCGACAAGATGGAATCTTCTCCGGCAACACCGGGTGCCGACAAGTCTGAATCAGCGCAAGCAAATGAACAAGAGCAGCAACAAGATGTGCTGAAGAAGAAGATGGTGCAGTGCCCACTTTACTTTGTAAGCTCTTTGTTGGAAAGAGCCAGGCCAAGGTACTCTGGGGTGTAGAAATTGCTATTTGGTCTCCTTATGGCCTCCTGCAAGCTGCGCCATTACTTCCAAGCACATCCAATCACCGTCGTCACTTCCTTTCCGTTGAAGCGCATTTTGAGATATCCAGAAGCCACCGGCAGGATAGTGGAGTGGGCGTTGGAGCTGTCAAGCTTTGATTTGAAGTTCGAAAGCACATCAACAATTCAAAGCAGAGCCTTGGTGGAATTCATTGCAAAATGGACCCAACGCCAGACGAGGAAATACAAGAGACTTCTCTCCCCGGCAAGGAAAATACAAACAACTGGGTAATGTAATTTGACGGTGCTTTTTCGCTCCAGGGTGTCAGTGTTGGCGTGCTGCTTGTCGCACCCACCAGAGAGCACCTCAAGTATGTTATACAGATGCATTTTCCCAGAGAGAAGGCCACTAACAACACTGTTGAGTATGAAGGATTGCTTGTCGGTCTCCGAATAGCAGTTGACCTTGGGATCAGAAAGTTGAAAATCAGAGGCGACTTGCAGCTCATTGTTAGGCAGGTTAACAAGAACTACCAGAGCCCGTTGATGGAAGCATATGTGGATGAAGTGAGGAAATTGCAACAACACTTTGACGGTCTGCAAATGGAGCACATCCCCCGTGCCCAGAATAATATTGCTGACGACCTGTCAAAGCGTGCCGCCAAGAGACTACCAGTGGAACCAGGAACTTTTGTGCAACAACTCACTCAACCTTCAGTAACACCATCAACACGTCCAACAAAGAGGCGAAAAGCTAATACCGGCAACTACATCCCGGCAGAGCTATCAGTAGCGCCGGAAATGTTAGAGATATGACACGCAATCGAAACACGATGAAGAATGAAAATGAGCAGGAGACACGAGATTTAACGTGGAAAACCCCTCCAACACGAAGGGGAAAAAACCACGGGCGCCAGCCAGCAAATCTTCACTATATCGGGGGAGGTTACAAATGCCGGGGATTTACAACTGATCAACTTATCCCATGCGGCGACTTACAAAGGATATATATAACACAGGTGACCTAGGTCAATATTGATCCGTACCGCTTTGCTCCGCTTCGGCCCAAGCCTCCCGGCGACGGGCCTCGCTCCGCTCGCTCGTCAGAAGTTAGCCTTTCTCTTTATACTTGAATTTGGATCATAACATAACAAACTCCACCTTGAGACAAATTCCATCTTGTAGCATGAATGAGAACCTCCTCCCTAAACAAAAAAGAAAACACTTTCGGCGCCAAACAGCCACTAGGGCTAATGTGTTACACCAACTAAGTCTGAGCAAAGCTCAAACTTAGCAACAGGAACTGGCTTTGTCAACATATCAGCAGGATTATCATGAGTACTAATCTTGCATACCTTCAGTTTACCTTGCTCAACAATATCTCGAACATAATGATAGACATCAATGTGCTTTGTTCTCTCATGGAACATCTGATCCTTAGTAAGGTATATGGCACTCTGACTATCACAAAACAGATTAATGCAAGAATTATCTCCACAAAGCTTAGCATACAAACCTTTCAAGTAAACTGATTCTTTACATGCTTCTGCAATAGCCATGTATTCTGCTTCAGTGGTAGATTGGGAAACTACTGGCTGCAATGTTGCCCTCCAACTCACGGCACAACCACTAACAGTGAACACATAACCTGTAAGGGACCTCCTCTTGTCCAAATCGCTGGAAGCAAAATCTGAATCCACATAGCCAGTTAGTCCCTCACCAGTCCTGCTGAATTTCAAACAAGCATTGGAAGTGCCACGAAGGTACCTGAAAATCCACTGAACAGCCTTCCAATGTTCTTTACCAGGGTTAGCCATGTATCTACTAACCAAACTCATTGCAAATGACAAATCAGGCCTAGAACACACCATGACATACATTAAAGAACCGACAACACTAGAATATGGAACTCATGACATATACTCAAAATCTTCATCCGTACTAGGACATTGGGAAGATGATAATTTGAAATGAGGAGCAATTGGAGTGCTTACTGACTTAGCATCATGCATGTTAAAATGATGAAGAACTTTCTTAATGTAACTTTGCTGACTAAGAAATAACAAACCAGAATTTCTATCCCTGGTAATCTCCATACCTAGAATTTTCTTAGCAGCACCAAGATCCTTCATCTCAAACTCACTACTTAACTGTGCCTTTAAAGCAGTGATCTCTTTCTTGCCCTTGGCAGCAATCAACATATCATCAACATATAACAAGTATATAGGTGATCCATCAGCAAAATTAATGTAAACACAACTATCATATGCATACCTCTTAAATCCATGTGTTATCATAAATGAATCAAACCTTTTATACCACTGTCTCGGAGACTGTTTCAAACCATATAGGGACCTCTTTAACTTGCAAACAAATTTCTCCTTACCAGGCACTATGAAACCCTCTGGGTGGTCCATGTAAATCTCCTCCTCTAGTTCTCCATGCAGAAAAGCAGTCTTGACATCTAACTGCTCAAGCTCAAGATCATGCATAGAAACAATACCGAAAAATGCACGAATGGAACTATGCTTCACAACTGGAGAGAACACATCATTATAATCAATACCTGGTATCTGACTGAAGCCCTTAACCACTAACCTTGCCTTAAACCTCGTGGGCTCACTAGGAGACAAACCCTCCTTTCTTTTGAAGATCCATTTGCAATGAATGGTCATCTTTTGTTTAGGCAAGCGCACAACATCCCATGTGCCATTTTTCTCAAGTGACTGCATCTCTTCCTGCATAGCAGCAATCCACTTCTCGCGGTCACCGGAAATAACTGCTTCAGTGTATGTGGATGGCCAAGGATGTTCTCAACCTATTCTGCACAACTTAAAGCATAATGAACAATGTCACACTCTTCAATTAGGCGTTTAGTTTTCTCAATGACTCTCTTTCTCCTACCATCTACAAGAGATTGAATTTGTCGCTGCAAAACAGGGGGTGAGTGCTGCACAACATCATCATCGTGAACCTCTGTATCTGGAGCATCATCAACATTATCATCAACCTATGCATCTAGAGCAACATCACCATTATCAGCAATTACATTTTCCTCCTCATCAACGTGCTCCACCTGCACAGTAACTCGTTGTGGCTCTACATCAAAAGTATATGTGGACAGATCATCATGATACATAATAGATTCATTGAAAACAACACTCCTGCTCATGAAAACCTTATTAGTTTCAGGATTCCATAACCTGTATCCTTTTACTCCTGAACCGTAACCAACAAACACACACTTAATAGCTCTAGGCTCAAGTTTTCCATTATCAACGTGTGCATATGCAATGCAACCAAAAACTCTCAACTGCGAATAATCAGTTGGTGTACCAGACCATACCTCAATGGGAGTTTTCTTATTAAGTGGAATGGATGGTGACCTGTTAATGAGGTAGCACGCGGTGGAGGCGGCTTCAGCCCAAAAACATTTGCCCATGCGAGCATTGCACAACATGCAGTGAGCCCTGGAGATGATGGTTCTGTTCATGCGCTCAGCCACACCATTCTCTTGAGGAGTGTACGGGACGGTGTGGTGCCTGACGATGCCCAAGTTTCTGCAATAACTGTTAAAAGCTTTTGAATAGAATTCCATACCATTGTCAGTACGAAGTATTTTTACCTTCCTCTCAGTTTGCCTTTCTACCAAAACTTTCCAATCCTTAAAGGCATCAAACACATCAAATTTATTTTTTAGAAAATACGGCCACACTTTTCTGGAGTAATCATCAATAATTGTAAGCATATAACGAGCACCAGCAAGCGAGGGTTTATGGGAAGGTCCCCACAAATCAGCATGTACATAATCTAATATACCTTCTGTGGTATGAACATCAACATTGAACTTTACCCTCTTGTGCTTACCAAAAATGCAGTGCTCACAAAACTCCAAATCACTTACGTTGCAGCCATCCAGAAGTTCCCTCTTGGTCAATTCTGCCATGCCAAGTTTACTCATATGCCCAAGGCGCATATGCCAAATATTAGTTCTACTGGATTTATCAGAAGTAACAGCAGCAGCAGTAGTACCAGTAATAGTTCTTCCTCTAAGAACATATAACGTAGCAAAATTCATGTCACCTACCATATAAATGAGAGAACCTTTTGTTACCTTCAAAACTCCACCTGAACCAGAGTGCTTGTACCCTTTGACGTCAAGAGTACTCAGCGAGATGAGGTTTCTGGCCATGTCTGGTATGTGTCTCACATCTGTCAACGTGCGTATCATGCCATCATGCATCTTGATCTGAACAGAACCAATGCCCACAATCTCACATGGGTTGTCATCTCCCATACGCACAACATCTCCACTCTGCACAAATTCATAAGTACTGAACCAATCTATGTTACAGCATATATGAAATGAATAGGCAGAATCAAGTATCCATTCATCATGACATGAAATATAGCCAGCAAAAACAACTAAAGCATCATCTGAATCAGACTTATTACCAGATGTAACATTGACCTTACCATCACCATCGGATTTGTTTTTAGGTTTCCACGTACCATTCCTCTTCTCCTTATTTTCCAAATTCCAACAGTCATCAATGAGGTGACCCTCTTTCTTACAATACATGCAGAAATATTTCTTCCCAGATCCTCTGGACTTTGAACGACCTCTGTCATTCTTGCTTTTATCTCTGTTGTTGTTGTTGTTGTTGTTGTACTTTTTCTGTTCAGGCCTGCCTCGTACCTGCAAAGCTTCTCCTTTGGTGGGTGATTCCTTAGATTGCAACATATCTTCCATCTTTTCCTTCTGTTGAAGGGCCTCATATACTTCAGCAACTGTTAGTTCATCACGACTGTATAATATGGTATCTCGAAAATTAGAAAAGGAACTAGGCAGAGAGCATAAAAGCAGAAGACCTGAATCTTCATCATCATACTTTACGTCCATAGACTGTAAGTCAGAAACGATCTCCTTAAAGACCGATAAGTGATTCAACATCGAACCACCTACTTGCAACTTGTGCGTGAACAGCTTCATCTTCATGTGCATCTTACTGGTCAGATCCTTGGACATGCAGATCGACTCCAGTTTGAGCCAGAGGGCTGCTGCAGATTTCTCCTCCAGCACTTCTTGCAAAATATTGTTAGATAGATGAAGATGAATCAAAGACAAAGCCTTACAATCTCTGTGCTTCTCATCCTCAGTCCATGCCTTCGATTCTTTTGCACCGAAGCCATCTAGCACCTCGTCCAGATCAGGATGTGCCAGCACAGCCCGCATCCTCACTTGCCACAAGGAAAACCTCGTGTCGTAGTCCAGTAGTGGAAGATCGAACTTCATCGATGCCATGTCGTCGAAACCCTAGGCAGAAACAAGGCTCTGATGCCACTTGTTAGAGATATGACATGCAATCGAAACACGATGAAGAACGAAAATGAGCAGGAGACACAAGATTTAAGATGGAAAACCCCTCCAACACGAAGGGGAAAAAACCACGGGCACCAGCCAGCAAATCTTCACTATATCGGGGAGGTTACTATTGAGTTGAATAGAACGATAATAATTATGTATTATGCCAGCGTATAAGAGTTTATATAGACTATTACAGACCGACTTAGGCTAGGAAACTTGAAGGCCAAGTAATAGTCTAACATCCCCCCGCAGTATCAACGGGAGGCTCAACGACGTTGAGACTGAAATGGATGTCTTGAAACGCCGTAGTAGGCAATCCTTTGGTGAATATATTAGCGAATTGAGCTGTAGTTGGAACATGTAGAACCCGAACCTGACCGAGAGCCACCTTCTCACGAACAAAGTGAATGTCAATCTCGATATGTTTAGTCCGTCGATGTTGAACAGGATTCCCAGACATGTAGATGGCTGAAATATTATCACAATAGACAATGGTAGCATGCTGGATCGGTCGATGCAGCTCCGACAACAATTGACGAAGCCAAATAGTATCAGCAACAGCATGTGCCACAGCACGGTATTCAGCCTCAGCGGACGAGCGGGAGACCGTGACCTGTCTTTTTGAGGACCAAGAAATCAAATTGTTACCAAGAAAAACACAAAATCTGGAAGTGGACCGACGAGTGTCTGGACAACCTGCCCAGTCTGCATCAGAGTAAGCTATGAGAGAAGTAGGTAGAGATTTGTTAACATGAAGACCATGATCAAGGGTGCCTTTTAGATAACGAAGAATGCGTTTGACATGATTGAAGTGAGGAAGGCGGGGGTCATGCATATAAAGGCAAGCTTGTTGGACAGCAAAGGAAATTTCAGGACGAATAATAGTTAGATATTGGAGAGCACCAGTGATACTACGATAAAGAGTAGCATCAGAGAAAGGTTCACCGTCGGCAGAAAGTTTGAAACTAGTGTCGACAAGAGTGCGAGAGGATTGACAGTCAAGCATGCCAGCACGAGAGAGAAGATCAAGGATATATTGACGTTGGGAAAGAAAGAGTCCAGAAGAATCACGAAGAACTGCAATGCCCAAAAAATGATGAAGTAGACCAAGATCGGCCATAGAGAACTCAGAGCGAAGATGAGTGATAATGTGATCCAGAAAGGTTTGAGAAGAAGCAGTAAGGATGATATCATCAACATATAGAAGTAAGTAGGAAACATCAGAATTGTTATGGTAGACAAATAGAGAAGTGTCAGAAAGAGAAGGAGTAAAACCAATGGTTTGAATAAAGGAAGAAAAACGGTGAAACCAAGCTCGAGGTGCTTGTTTGAGACCATAAAGACATTTTTGAAAAAGGCACACATGATTGGGATAGGAAGGATTTTCAAAGCCAATAGGTTGTTGACAATAGACTGTTTCTTGAAGGGAGCCATGAAGAAAAGCATTTTTGACATCTAATTGGTGGATAGGCCATGTGGAAGAGACAGCAATGCTGAGAACAGTATGAATAGTGCTGGGCTTAACAATAGGAGAGAATGTTTCGTCGTAATCAATGCCCTATTGTTGAGAATAACCGCGGCATACCCAGCGCGCTTTGTATCGTGAAAGACTCCCATCAGAGTGAAACTTTTGGCGAAAAACCCATTTGTCGGACACGATATTGGTGTTAGAGGGGCGAGGAACCAGCTGCCATGTATTGTTCTCTATTAAAGCATTATATTCGTCTTGCATGGCGGCGGCCCAATTTGGATCAAGAAGAGCTGTTTTGTAAGATTTTGGAAGGGAAGAAAGAGAGAGATTGGCATACAGATTTAGACGTTGTTGAGGTTGACGGAAACCAGATTTTCCGCGAGTGCGCATAGTGTGATCGTTTTGAGGTGCAGGAATTGGAATGGCACGAGGAGGGAGTGGCGCAGGTGGTGAGAGTATGGTGGGTGATGAAGAAGGGTCTGGCACAGCGGATGAGACAGGCGTGGGAGGTGGTGAATGGGGGTCTGGCGCTTGTGGTGGTGATGATGATTCGGGCGTGGCAGGATTGTGAGCAATTTCGGCTGCCGCGGCAGGAGGCACTGTAGGGGAGGGTGGAGAGGGTGCTGCCGCGGCAGGGTTTTGGGATGGTTCTGGTGCCACGGCAGGGCTTGGGGTCGATTGGGGTGCCGTGGCAGAATCCACGGTGGGAGCATAGAAAGGAAAAAGAGCACGTCGAGGAGAAGAGGTGGTCGGCAAAGAGGGAGTTGGTGTAGGGGAGGTGCGTTGGGCGAAAGGAAAAATATGCTCAGCAAATGTAACATGACGGGACACATGGACACGTCCAGTGAGTAAATCAAGACAGCGATAGCCCTTGTGTTCGTCGGAGAAACCAAGAAGGACACATGGAATGGAATGTGGAGAAAGTTTATTGGCTGAGGTGGCATAAGTGTTTGGAAAACAAAGGCAACCAAAAACGCGTATGTCGGAGTAGTTGGGATGACATAAAAAGAGAGAGAAGTAGGGAGTGGTATTGGGATTGGCTTTTGAGGGGCGAATATTAAGTAAGAAGGTGGCCGTGTGGAGGGCTTCAGCCCAGAATTTTGGAGGCATGGAAGATTGACATAGAAGAGTGCGAACAATGTCATTGATTGTACGTAGAGAGCGCTCGGCTTTACCGTTTTGAGGAGAAGTATAAGGGCTAGAGAAATGGAGAAGAATGCCGTGTTGTAGAAAGAAAGTGCAATTCTTAAGATTGTCAAATTCACGTCCATTGTCACATTGGATGAAACGAATTGGAAGAAAGAAGTGTACAGAAACATATCGCTGAAAGTTAAGAAACAATGTGTGTACATCAGATTTGCTGCGTAAACGAAAAGTCCAGACAAAGTGTGTATAATCATCGAGTATAACAAGATAATATTTAAAACCAGAAACACTTGTAATGGGAGATGTCCATAAATCACAATGTAGTAATTCAAAAGGAAAGGTGCTTGTAGAGGTAGAGGAACTAAAGGGGAGACGTACATGTTTTCCTAATTGACAAGACTTGCAAAGCGAGGAATTATGAGAATCTCGATTACAAGGTATAGAAAATTCGGTAAGGAGAGATGATAAAACAGAACTATTTGGATGGCCGAGTCGTCGATGCCAAAGATCAACTGAGGCGACCATGGATGTTGGAGAAGTAGCGGCAAGGACACCTTGGAGCGAGTAGAGTTCATCGGAGCTATTGAAGCGTGCGATCTCGGCCTTAGTCTAGTAATCCTTCACAGAAAGGGGTCAAACGCAACAGTAACGAAATTATCATGAGTGAATTGACGAACAGAAATTAGGATTTAATAAGGGCTGGAGCAACAAGAACATCGCGAAGAAGAAGTGGTTTGGTGTGAGAAGGAATTTGAGCTTGACCAACACAATAAATTGGAATAGAAGAACCATCACCAAGGGTAATGGAAGAAAAAGGAGATGTAGTGCAAGAGGACAGCAAATTACTTGATGCGGACATATGACTAGAAGCACCAGAATCGAAGATCCAATCCGTACCTGAGTTCCCTTGGGAAGCAAAATTGTTCATGGCCTGGATAAAAGCAGCTTGATCCCAGCTCGGCGTCGAGGTTGAGGTCGGTGTAGGCAGTAGGGCAGGCTGTTGCGGCGGTGTCGGTAGCAGAGCCGGCGGGGGCGTGTAGTAGGCACCGCCATCGACGTAGTGGGGTGATGGAGCGCCATAAGGAGCATACACCGGAGCTGCATGATAATCGTGCGTCGGTTGGTGGGGCGTAAGAAGCCCAGGGGCACCTGTATGTGGACGAGCACCGGGCTGCCAAGCACCAGAATAGGCAGGTGGGGCGCCGTATGGAGACGGGGCAGACCAGGGCATGGGCCAATCCTGGACAAGCCCGGTCCAGGGGTCGTGCGACGGGTGCCAGCTTGAAGCGGCGGGCGGAGCACTTGAAGGCGGCGGAGTGCTTGGAGGAGCCGGTGTCGAGGGCGATGGCGCTGGGCCCGTTTGAGGCGGCCGATAGACGGGATTCTTGCCGCGGTAATTAGGGCTGGGACGCCAACCTGCTGGTGGTGCCGGGGATGGAGAAGGTGGCGGCGCAGGTGCACGGGGCACGGCGGCGAAGACCTGGGGACGAGCGTCCTTGTTTGTTTGGGCACGATCGGCCCACTGGAGGATGGAGCGAACCTCGGCAAAGGAGGGACGCGGCCGCATCATGGGGATGAAGGAGGCCTGCTTCTCAAAACGCTCGCTGAGCCCGACGATGAGGATGTTGATGAGCTGGCAATCGTCGACGGGGTCGCCAAGTTCGCGGAGTTCGTCGGCGATGGCCTTGAGATGTTGGCAGTAGACGCTGACCGAAGCATCGCCTTGCACCGTGTTCCGGAGCTCGGTGTGAAGGCTGTTGGCGCGAGCATCGACGTTGTCTTGGAACAACTGACGGAGAGCCACCCAGAGATCGGCGCCAGTAGCAGCATCGCGAAAAACGAGATTAAAAATCTCGGTGGAGACGCGCATGTAGATCCATTGTATGATGGCGAGATCATCCTTGACCCATTGGGGATCATGGGGTTGAGGAACAGAGGTGGAGGCGACGTGAGAGCGGAGATTGCAGCGCCCAAGATGAACCTCGAAGAGGTGGCGCCAATGGTAGTAGTTGTGGGAATTGATATCGAGGGTTATGGGAATATAGGGGTTGACATCGGAGATTGTATCGGTGAAAGAGATGGAGGAAGACAGTGGTGGAGCTAGAGAGAGGGTAGAAGAGCATGTTGCCGCGGCAGCGGCTTTGGAGGCGGCGAGAGCAACCCGCCGCTCGAAGTAGCCGGGCAGCGGCGGTGGCGGCGGTGTGGGCGGGTTAGCCATACCCTAGGATCGGGAGGCTGATACCATATTGAGTTGAATAGAATGATAATAATTATGTATTATGCCAGCGTATAAGAGTTTATATAGACTATTACAGACCGACTTAGGCTAGGAAACTTGAAGGCCAAGTAATAGTCTAACAGTTACAAACGCACTGATCAACTTATCCCGTGCAGTGGCTTACAAAGGATATATATAACACAGGTGACCTAGGTCAATACTGATCCGTACCGCTTCGGCCCAAGCCTCCCGGCGACGGGCCTTGCTCCGCTCGCTCGTCAGAAGTTAGCCTTTCTCCTTATACTTGAATTTGGATCATAACATAACAGGAAAGCCCGATGCCGGTAACAAGTCAACTCTTGCCGGTGAGCAGCAGGCTCTGACGGGGCCAGAGGTCCTTGCCGTTGAGACAAGCGCTCTGGCAGAAGAAGAACAGCCATTTATCCTTGTCGTCGAGCTGCAGGCTCCGACATGGGCGCAGCAAATTGTCCAGTACCTTTAAACAGGTGAACTTCCCGATGACCAAGAAGAAGCCGAGAAAGTAGCCCGACAGTCAAGTATGTACCAGTTTGTTGACAGCATCCTGTACAGAAAGAGGACAAATGGGGTGAAATTGAAGTGCATTTCCCGGGAAGATGGACAAGAGCTGTTGGCACAGATACATAGAGGAGTGTGTGGCTCTCATATTGGGTCACGCGCGCTTGTCGGCAAGGCTTTCCGACAAGGATTCTATTGGCCGATAGCCCTCCAAGGTGCAGCTGCATTGGTAACTACATGTGAGGCATGTCAGTTCCATGCAAAAGACATTCGCCAACCAGCTCAAGCTCTCCAAACCATTCCTCTCTCATGGCCCTTCGCGGTCTGGGGGCTAGACATCCTCGGCCCTTTTCCCCGTGCAACCGGGGGCTTTGAGTTCTTGTACGTTGCAATCGACAAGTTCACAAAGTGGCCTGAGGTAGAGCTGGTAAGGAAAGTGACATCACAGTCAGCCGTCAAGTTCTTCAAAGGATTGGTTGCTCGTTTGGGTGTCCCTAATAGGATCATTTACAACAACGGCACCCAGTTCACGAGTCGCGCCTTCATGCAGTACTGCTAAGAGCTTGGCAGCAAGATATGCTTTGCATCTGTTGCTCATCCAAGAAGCAATGCGCAAGTTGAAAGGGCAAATGTTGAAGTGATGCGAGGTCTCAAGACCAGGACATTTGATAGCCTGCACAAGTGTTGAAGATGCTGGGTTGAAGAGTTGCCTGCCATTCTTTGGTCACTCAGAACGACACCAAATCAAGCGACAGACCAAACGCCCTTCTCCCTTGTTTATGGTGCAGAAGCGGTGCTCCCCACAGAACTCACATACGGATCTCCTCGAGTCCAAGCGTTTGATGAAGCAGATCAGGAACAGAGAAGGCATGATGATGTCACACTCTTGGAGGAGGACCGTTCCAGGGCTGCTGTACGTGCTGCACGATACCAGCAAGCTTTGCACCACTACCACAGCTGCAAAGTGCATGCCCGGAAGCTTGAGGAAGGCGACCCTGTTCTTCGTCAGATTCAATCCGCGAAGGGATCAAACAAGTTGATGCCAAAGTGGGAAGGCCCTTATCGGGTAGTTCATGTCACCAGGCCGGGTTAAGTCCGCCTAGAGACCAATGATGGCATTCCAGTGCAAAACTCTTGGAACGTTGAGCATCTTCGCAAGTTCTACCAATGAGACGCAGTTGCTGGGCTTCCCGGCAATGAATTTTGTACAAGTTGGCCTTCACGGCATACAATCCTTTGTACAAAGCCGGGCGCAGATTCCGTGCGTAGTGAAATAAAGTTAAGTGTTTCACAACTTTTGTCATATACATCGTTTATATGTATCTTTTATGCAATGTTGTGTTACAAGTGCAATTCTTGTATGAAATGATTAACGAACTGTCAAGTGTTTGAGCCGGCTTGTTTCTCTCCTTTCTTTCTTAAGAACAAAAGAGCTCTCCGCGTGCAAGTTTACCGGGGGCGACGGTGTAACACACCAATGACGTTCAAGTAATCAAGTGCAAGACAAACGGCAAAGAAAGCTAAGTTGCAAAACTTTGAAACAAATTTCTTTGTTGTATTGATTTTTATCCTTGAATGATTTCCATCTTTGTACAAAAAACCTGCACGCGAAGGAGCCTTTTCGGGATCAGTTGTGCTCTTAGTTGTTTCGAGTCCGCTCAACAGCATAGGCGGCTACACTAAGACCGGGAAGGTAACATACCGGAAAGCGGCACTTCCGGCAAGCTATTAAGGGCATGTTCCTCAAGCGCTGTCGGCTAGAGTGTGCGCACCGGAAAGTTTTTCCGACAAGCATAGGGTACTGAAAGTACAACGGCAGAATCATACAAGGGGGAAGCATACATTCACTCAAGCACAAAAGTCATATCATACATGCAACAAAACAGGCCTAATTAAGGATAATATTGTCTTTACATGGGCCATTTTGGCTGCAGAACAGCGGGAAGAATGTCAGTTCCGAAGGGAGCCTTCTATACGGCCCAACCTCTCTGTAGCCTTGTCGGCGATTGCGGTCACAGCTTGCCGAGCCGCCTCGTGCTCAGGGCTCTCCGGACGTTTTGTGAAGACCTTGGAGAGCTTGACGCCGGGGTTGTGGTATAAGACCTTGGAGAACATCTTCAAGATCACGTTGCACACCAGGATCTTCGCTTCATCGGCAAACTTCTTTGCGCGACTCTGATGATAGGTGTCCATAGCCGAAAGGAGTCCTTCGAAGAACAGAGTCAGAGTGGTGCTTGCAGCTTGGTTGGGGTCCAAATTGAAGTCCCAAGTTCCTACATTCATGACTGCCAACTGTTTGCTAAGGCGTTCTGCAATGTTGACAAGCTTGGCGGTCCAATCAGTGGTAGCCTTCTCCAATTGAACCAGAGTTTGCTCGGCGGATTTCTGTAGGCGTTTGGCTTCTTCCAGGTCTGCCATCAAGAGTCTTGACTTGGTGTTAGCAGCCTCAAGAGTGTCCTCCAGACCGGAGAGCTTGCTTTGCAGATCAGTTTTGGCGTCGCTGATGGTCTTGAGTTCACTGATCTTGGATGACAACAAAGTTTAGAGCTCCGCCAAGGTGTGAGCACTCTTCTACGCTGAATCTTTGAGGGCAGTGATTTCCTTATCTTTGGCGGCAAGATCTTCTTCAAGCTCTTTCACCCTGGATTCCAAGGTCACCTTGGCGGTGTCTGTAGCATTGACTGCATCAAGGGCCTCTTTGAGCTTCCCGGTGTGCTCGGTGGCCTGGGCATGGAGGGCTTCCTTGTGTTTCTGCTCCAGCTCTTCGGTGTGCTTGGTCAAGAGGGCCTGGATTTCTTCATCGTTGGCACTGAGAGCAGCAGCAAGAGCCTTTTCCCTGGCGGCAAGTTCCTCTTCATGTGCATCGAGGTTGATCTTGCCCTGGGTCAATTCACTGTTGGTCACCGCGGCTTGCTTGGCGGTGTCGGGGCCGGATTTCCGGGACATGATATCCCAGAAATTAACCCCTCGTGCCACCAGCCCAGGATTACTGTTACTGGTGGACACGTCCTTGTTACAAATTACCAAGCAATTACAAGAACTGGATACAAGACCATAACGGTCTAATGGTACACAATGATTTCTAGTGACGGGTGATGGAAGCGACTCGTGGTTCTCCAACGTCGATGGGGGCTCCATTCCCACAGGAATAGCTGACCCGGATAATTACTATCCCGCGTGGCTCTATCCTAGGCTCCGCATGGACACCGTTGTGGTACTCCTCGTGGAATCCTGACCTGGCCAAGTAAATAGCCAGGGACAAGCCTGTGAGTACGTTTGAATGTACTCGCAAACATAATGAACAAAAGATATACCGAATGCATATGATCATGATGGGTTATATTATATGCACATGCTGAACGAAATTAAATCATGTCATGATGAATATTACTACGGTGCTGAAATTTAAAACATGGCATGACACTTATTAGCATATGCAGAAAATTAAAATGTTGGTGACAAACCAAGAAAGTTAAAAGTGGACAATCGGGCGAGAATGAACCGCCCAAGAAATCCAAAAGAAATGCCAAACGTGTGTCTAAAAGAGTATCGAGCGAGACAGACCGCCCATTAACTCAAGCGACGCCATGAGAGGTCTTGAAAAGAAATGCCAGTCGGGCGTCTAAAAGTGACGCCACGGTCGATCTTGAAAAGAAATGCCAAACGGGTGTCTAAAAGAGAATCGGACGAGACAGGACCATCCGAGAACTCAAGCGACGCCATGAGAGGTCTTGAAAATAAATGAGTGCCCGGGGTAGTCTAGCCAGCCCCTGAGACACCCAGGAAAAATAAAATAAGAGAAACGGGTTAGTCCACAATAATATGCATAGTAATAATAATATTTCCAACCACAATATTCATGATAACCAAATATATCCATGACAGCGTTAGTGATGAAATAATGATATTCTATAAAATAATTCGTGCTCGATTTTAATTATTTCCTCCGGAGACCGACTCTAAGACCGACACTTGACCAACCCAGATTGTAGTCCTTAACCGCGGACATGGCTATTCGAATAGGTATAACTCTGCAGAGGGTGTACTCTTTACCCACAAGTAAAGGATTTCTTTAGTCAGCACCGTGACACTGACTAATTCCCATTACGGCCTTTGGGTTGAAAACACACCTGACTAGCACACACCAGCTTAACTCATCAAAGCCAGGAATCACCCAAGGCAATGATAAAGTAAAAACTCTAAGTGGGAAGGCTACAACCTCCAATAGCATGGGATCACAATATTTATATCGGCGCGCAAACAGGGGTGCGACCCCTCTCCGGCTACAACCGGAGACACCCATGCCCCCGGACCAAGTGACATGCCTACCATGGGCCAATGGTATCTTTCACTATGGCCTCTCTGTACGGTGTGTGCAGGAAAGGGGTTAACAACTTACTGAACCGTACCCTACCTGCGGCAGGGACAAGTGGCAGCACGAAACAAGTATGGGGGTTACCGGAACAAGACTCGATCTACGGTCGACTCAAGAGGTTTAATTTTTTCCTGCAGTGGTTAGCACAACATATTTCCTCGGTAATACCCAATAGGGTCACCATCTGGCATGTCCCAACATGCCCTCACTGATCATTCTCGCCACAAAAAGATTTCAGTTTCGCGGTCACGTTTCTCGTGACTGATTCTTTCCTGCAGATTAGTCCGGACCAACATGGGCATGTGAAAATAACCATGCTCACTCATACTTCATATTTAAATGGAGATAAAATATTTTCAAGGGTTCATGTAGGCATAACTAGCAATATGCAAATTTTTATTTGAATTCAACATATGCATAATTCAATTATTCGAACAAATATTTAACCATGCAAACACCATATCAAGTGTTCAAGATGCTTGCCTTGATCATGCAGAAATATTGGGTGCACTCCAAAAGTTTTGAAAATTTTATCTTCCCTCCATTTCCTATTTTCAAAAATATTGCAATTACCACATAAAGCAAAAAACAGTACTAAAAAGTTGTTTGGAAAATTTTAAAATAAATCCTAAAATAAACTAGATGAAAAATTATGAATTACAGAAAAAGAATCAAATTATTTGGAGTTCATATGAATTTCCTAGAGAGTTTTCTAAGCTGAAATAAATACTGAATTGGACTTATTTAATAAATCCAGCAGAGTTAAACTTATCAAAAATGTTCACCCTATCTAGTTTAATAGAGATTGATTTTATGAGCATGTAGAAATTTGAATCATTAGATTTGGATTTGAAATGAGTGTTGTGGAATTATTTGAAACTCTCTGGAAAAGAAAAAGAGAAAAGAGGCAGAGGCGCGCCCTGAGCACTGCATAGCCGGACGGCGCCACTGGGCCGAGCCCAGCCGATCAGCTGCGCGAGAGGGTGGCTGACGTCGGTGGCGTACTCCCTGGAAACACGTTTTTCGGAGAAGGAAGCGTATTCAGACGAATACGTCTTCACTCACAGCCGCGGACTGTGATCTCCAGTCACTGACGGTGGGCCCCGCCTGGCCCACCGGTCAGATTTGACCGCGGTCTATCCTGCCTTCTCCTCTGGCCGAACGGAGCGGAGCTCCGGCGAGGCTCGCCGGCGAACGGCGGCGCCGTTCGGGGAGATGAGGCTACCCACGCGCTCAAAAGACTCTGGCGATCCCGACGAGGTACCGCACGGTCTCCGGGGAGCCCTATCTCGCCGACGGCGAGGACGCCCGAGAAACTCCGGCGGAGGCGAAATTGGGACGCACTCTTACGAGCTTGCTCCGGTGAAATTGAGGGGTGGAATCGGTTGGTGAGGGTTCCAGGAGGTTATTGGTGGAGGAAATGGAGGGGGAGAGGCTGTGGTTGGCTCGAAATCAGCCGAGAGGCGGCGACGGCCGTGGGCGTCGGAGAGGAAGAAGAAGACCGCGTTCGGCCGTTTCGTTGCTCGGGGTGGATTACAGAGAGGTGAGGAGTGATCGTAGAGGGCGCAGCAAGCTCGAGATGGCTTCTTATAGGGAGGAGGAGGTCGGTTGGCGGCTTCCAGAAGGTGGCCGAGGTGGCGGCAGCCATTAAGGCAGTACGTGGGTGGCAGCGAAATTTGATGGTGGACGGCGGCCGTCCGAACTTACTCCGTAGTGCGCTGGCTAGTTCAAGGGGGCTCCAGGTGGCTCGGATGACGCCGGCCATGACAGATTGTGGCGGCGGCCATTACTGAGGCCGAGAGGTGATTGAGGTCGGTGGCGTGGTCGGTGAGGGCGGCGCCAGGGGGGAAGTTCAGGTGCGGGGCAGGATGATCCTGGTGCAGGCGACTAGCAGAGGAGCGGGGCAGGCCAGGGGTGGGCAGCAGGGCAACGGCAGCAGCTCTGGACGCCGACGAGGTGCTCCTGGGCATGCACCCAGGGTGTTCGGCAAAATGCCAGGGCACCCTAGAAGGACTTGTTGCAACTAAAACTTGGCAGGGTTGGGTCTCTTTGGATGGTAGAGATGCTAGTAGAGTTGATTTGTGAAAAGAGAAAACTTGCTAATGCAAGTTTGGAAGAAATTCAGTTCTGGACTGAAAATGCAGAGACTTATTTGGTGGATCTAAATGATGCAAACGGGGCTGATCTCCTGGACTTAAGGGTTTCTTAGGAAGGACTAGAGGTGGGAATAATTTCAGAATTTTTGGAGCAATTAAAATTGAGGTTGTAGTTCAAAGCTGAAACTGGACCAGAAAAGAAAAGAGGATGTTTTGCTCAAAATTTTCAAAAGGCCAAGTTGGGTTTTTGCATAAAAGTGATCTATAGGCATCACATGACCTCTCATAATTTTTGTGGAATTTTTAAAGAATTATTTTAAATGGTTGTAGTGCAACAGAGGCATTTAAAATATTGAAAATGCTGTTAAAAGAATTATCTTGGGCAAAATTTCATTATAAAAATAATTCCTACTGTTATTTAAAATATATTTGAAATGATTTAAGAAAACTACCAAAGCCCATAATATTTTACAAAAAAAAATTCTATATGGAGGGAAGAGTTTTGGAAAACAGGAACAGAGAATACTCTGAAATTAATAAAAGACCTGAAATAATTCAAAATTTTATTTCTGGCCAAATTTTACTTAATAAAAATATGATTAAATTTTTGGGGTGTTACAGGCGGCTTCCGCCTATGCCATTTCTGCCACAGCCTTCTTCAAGACGAAGGCTTCCATATTGGCTGCAAGATGAACTTGCCGGTCTTTGATATCCTGGACCTTCTCAGCATACCAAGTATTCGCTTCATCAGCCCGTTGCAGGAGTTCCTACTCCGCTCCTTCCACGAGCTGCTTACGTTGTTGGAGCTTCTCCCAGCACCTGCTGAAGCGTTGTTGTGCGTCCTGGAAGCCGTATTGCATGTCTTGCAAGAAGTAATAGTCGGCAGCATCATCGTCAAGGTCGTGCTCTTCGCCGGTTGTCCTGGTGGGCGGAATGACAAGTACGTCCACCACCTCTTCGGCCGCGCGCGCTCTAGCACCAGACGAGCTGGGAATATTTTCCCATCGTGGGCATGCAAGCCTTCGGAACCCGCTTGCCGGAGTGGGGGCTTTTGGTGCGAAAGGATGGTTGTCAGCAGCTGGCACAGTGTCGCCCGCTGCTCCCATCTCCACATCTGTTGAACCCAAAGTAGAACTGTTACCAACGGTTTCCGTGGCCGTCTCGGCCACATCAGCGGCAGCCTTAGTGGATTCCTCGTCAGCACTCTTCGCGGCTTCCTCCACGGCAATCATGGTGGCTTCCTCCGCATCAGTCTTAGCAATCATCTCCACATCATCAGTGGGTTCTCTCTCCTCTAGAGGGGCCAATTCTGTGAAGGAAGAAAAAACCAGAAGAAATTCAACTCCAAGGTCAAGAAACCAAGATGAAAAGAAACAATGCTGACGAAAAATGGAAAAGCGCTTCCGAGGAAGTTGATTACCTGGTTGTGCTTGTTGAGGGGACACAGTTTCCCCTCCGGTAGCATCAGTTGCCGTCGCTCAGCTACCAGCAATGTCCGTTGCCGGTGTGTGCTTGGCGCGGACAGGCTCATCCGTGGCCATCCTTTCCGGTGAGCTGCTCTCCGGAAGGATTGATGTAGAAGGTGTAGTCAGGGGGTCCACTTCTTGGTGCTCCTCTTCGCGACGACCACCTTCCATCTCCTTGTTGGCATCGGTGGTGGGAGCATCAGTGTTGGCACTTGCCGGCAGGACCTGGCTAGATTCTTCTCGCTGGGGGCTGACCACAACCACCTCAGGAGAAGCAGGGCCTTGTCCAATGTCTGCCGCGAACTGGGTCGCCTCTTTGGTCCTTGCCCTCTTCCGGGACCGATGCGCCAAGGGTGTTTCGTCCCTGCAAGATCAAGACAACAAGCCGTCAAGTTAATTACGGCAACAAATCAAGAAAAATAAAGAAGTATGGAAGGAACGCTGGGGGCTTACTCCTCTTCGTCAAGACGAGAGATGTCCCAGTAAGCCTAGCTTCCTATTATAGAGATTTGTGCGGAAGAAGAAGATGCTTTAGTGCACCTCGAGACCGGTGGGGCTTGTACTTCAATAACCTCCTCCTCTTCTGCAACTGGTGGAACTTGTTGCCGGGAGCCTGTTGCCGAGAAGGTTGACGCTGAGAAGCCTATTGCCGAGAAGCCGGTTGTCGGGGAACCGCAGTGCTCGATTCCGCACCGGAGGGACCTCCAGCCTGCTTCCATTTCTTGTCGGCAGGTTTCTTGGAAACCTTTGGCACCGCCGCTGCTCTTCTGGCAACCGGAGGAGCAGGGGGCTGCTCTTCTGTATCCGGCTCCTCTGTTTCTTCGTCTCCAGTGTCGCCCTCCTCTTCGGTATCACTACCGGTTGCGCGAGAACCTCCGACAAATCCCGCAGCCTCTGCCCTCCTAGCAATAAACTCCAGTTCATGATTTTTGGTAGGATGGATCAAGTCATCCTCCTTCCTGCTGGATGTTTCTGCCAAGTTGTCGAACCATTCATTCACAACGGCTTCGGCAGGCTATTGCCAGTTACCCTCGACGCCTTGGGCATTGCATGGCGGCATCATCGCCAAGATAGAATCCCTGGCGGTGTTGTTGTAGAGAGGAATCACCATCTCCAGCAAAGTGTGGTTGCAGCCCTTGTTGAAGAGCCTGCAGATGAGCCAGTTATGCTCTATCACCATCAAATTATTGGAAAGTCCAGGATACAACCACATCATGTCGGCAGCATTCTTGTACTCCCAAGCTTGCCGGCCCCTCATCTGCAGTGGAGCTATCCGGCGCCAGAGGAAATCGGCTCCAACCATCTCTATGGTCAAGCCGGCAGCTTTTAGGCTCAAAATCCGTTTCAGGGCAATTTTGAGCTTGTC
This sequence comes from Elymus sibiricus, assembly GCA_039707655.1. NCBI lineage: Eukaryota > Viridiplantae > Streptophyta > Magnoliopsida > Poales > Poaceae > Elymus > Elymus sibiricus. The sequence goes on along the minus strand of CM077674.1, from coordinate 199,251,547 downwards.
GTCATGGGGCCCAAGATCTGACCAGTTGTCGGGGCCGGATTTCCGGGACAGGATATCCCAGAAATTAACCCCTCGTGTCGTCACCAGCCCAGGATTACTGTTACTGGTGGACACGTCCTTGTTACAGATTACCAAGCAATTACAAGAATTGGATACAAGACCATAAAGGTCTAATGATACAACAATGATTTCTAGAGAGGATGACGGAAGCGACTCGTGGTTTTCCAACGTCGATGGGGCTCCATTCGCACAGGAACAGCTGACCCGGATAACTCCTATCCTGCATGGCTACTATCCTAGGCTCCGCATGGACGCCGTGGTAATACTCCTCGTAGAAATCCTGACCTGGCCAATTAAATAGCCAGGGACAAGCCTGTGAGTACGTTTGAATGTACTCGCAAACATAATGAACAAAAGATATACCGAATGCATATGATCATGATGGGTTAAATTATATGCATATGCTGAACGAAATTAAAGCATGGCATGATGAATATTAATACGGTGCTGAAGAATAAATATGAAATGTTAGTGACAAACAAGAATGTTAAAAGTGGATAATCGGGCGAGATGGGACCACCCGAGAATCCAAAATAAAATATAAAGTGGATAATCGGGCGAGACAAGACCGCCCGAGTATCCAAGAGAAATGCCAAACGGGTGTCTAAAAGAGAATCGGGCGAGACAGGACCGCCCGAGAACTCAAGGGATGCCACGAGAGGTCTTGAAAAGAAATGCCAAACGGGTGTCTAAAAGAGAATCGGGCGAGACAGGACCGCCCGAGAACTCAAGCGACGCCACGAGAGGTCTTGAAAAGAAATGCCAAACGGGTGTCTAAAAGAGAATCGGGCGAGACAGGACCGCCCGAGAACTCAAGCGACGCCACGAGAGGTCTTGAAAAGAAATGAGTGCCCGGGTAGTCTAGCCAGCCCATGAGACACTCAGAAAAGAAAATAAAAATAAGAGAAAGGGTTAGTCCACAATAATATTCAAATCATCAATAATATTCATGATAATATCGGTAGTGGCAATAGTCAATCTGCAAAATAATTGATGCTCAATTTATTTATTTTCCTCCGGAGACCGACACTAAGACCGACACTTGACCAACCCAGACTGTAGTCCTTAACCGTGGACACGGCTATTCGAATAGGTATAACTCTGCAGAGGGTGTACTCTTTACCCACAAGTAAAGGATTTCTTTAGCCAGTACCGAGACGTTGACTAATTCCCATTACGGCCTTTGGGTTGAAAACACACCTGACCCGCACATACCAGTTTTAACTTACGAAAGCCAGGAACCACCCAAGGCAATGATAGAGTAAAACTCTAAGTGGGAAGGCCTCATTCAACAGCCACCAATAGCATGGGATCACAATATTTATATCGGCGTGCAAACATGGGTGCGACCCCTCTCCGGCTACAACCGGAGACACCCATGCCCCCTGACCAAGTGACATGCCTACCAGTGGCCTCTCTGTACGGTGTGTGCGGGAAAGGGGTTAACAACTTACTGGACCATACCCTACCTGCGGCAGGGACATGTGGTAGCACGGATCAAGTTTGGGGGTTACCGGAACAAGACTCGATCTACGGTCGACTCAGGAGGCCTATGTATTTCCTGCAGTGGTTAGCACAATAAAGTGTTCTTTCAACAGTAACACCAAAACAGGGCCACAGCCCTTGCATGTCCCAACATGCACAACCAACAAGACATGATCACGCTCCAACGTGATCACCCTTCTACTGGTAACAGTATTTCTCTTATACCTGCTCCTCCAAGTTAGTCATGACAAGCACACGTTGCACGGTACGGGAAAAACATGCCAACACTACATGCATGCAAATTTTATTTGAATTCAACATATGCGTGATTTAATTATTCTTGCAAACATTAAACCATGCAATCACCATATCAAGTGTTCAAGATGCTTGCCTTGATCATGCAGAAATATTGGGTGCACTCCAAAACTATGAAAATTTTATCTTCATTCCATTCCCTATTTTCAAAAATATTGTAATTACCATAATAAGCCAAAACAGTGCTAAAAAGTTGTTTGGAAAATTTTGAAATAAATACTAAAATAAACTAGATGAAATATGAGGAATATCAGAAAAAGAATCAAATTATTTGGAGCTCATATGAATTTCCTAGAGAGTTTCTAAGCTGAAATAATTAAGGAAATGGACTATTTAAAAGATCCAGTAGAGACAAAGCTTAGGAAAAATGTTCACCATAGCTAGAATAATAGAGCATGATTTTAGAAGTCTTCAGAAATTTGAATCTTTAAACTTGGCTTTGAAAATATTACTGTGGAATTATTTGAAATCCACTGGAAAAGAAAAAGAGAAAAGAGGCAGAGGCGCGCCCTGAGCGCTGCATAGCCGGACGGCGTCATTGGGCCGGGCCGAGCTCCTAGCCCGCGGGGAGACGGCGGCGTCGAAGGCGTACTCCCTGGAGTACGTTTTCCGGAGAAGGAAGCGTATTCAGACGAATACGTCTTCACTCACAGCCGCGGGCCGTGATCTCCAGTCACTGACGGTGGGCCCCGCCTGGCCCACCGGTCAGGTTTGACTGGTCATCTTCGTTCTTTCTCCCGTGGCAGAACAGGGGCACCTCGCCGGCGGCGATTGCCGGCAAACGGCGGCACTCCTGGGAAAACTAAGCACACACTCGTGATCAGGGGCTCATGGCGAACCTCCTGACATAGGACACGATCAACGGGGAGCTCGGGGTCATCGGCGGCGAGCTCGCCCGAAAGGTTCCGGCAGAGGCGAAATTGGGGTGCACTCCTACAAGCTTGCTCCGGTGAAATTGAGGGGTGGAATCGGTTGGTGAGGGTTCCGGGAGGTTAGTGGTGGAGGAAATGGAGGGGGAGAGGCTGTGGTTGGCTCGAAATCAGCCGAGAGGCGGCGACGGCCGTGGGTGTCGGAGAGGAAGAAGAAGACCGCGTCCGGTCGTTTCGTTGCTCGGGGTGGATTACAGAGAGGTGAGGAGTGATCGTGGAGGGCGCAGCGAGCTCGAGAGGCCTCTTATAGCTCGGGGGAAACCCTTCCCGTGGCTTCCAGGAGAAGGCACGACGGCGGCGCCCATTAGTGCGGTGGTTGTGGTCGTTGCGAGGCCGGTGGTGGGCGGTGGAGATCAGTGATGAGGTAGCGGCTCGGGGATAAGCTCAGGAGGCACCAGGTGGCCTGGTCGGTGCCGTCCCCAAGTGGATTACGGCGGCAGTCTTTACTACGACGGTTGGGGCCAAGGAGGACAGCGGTGGTCGGCGCTGGGGGGACGAGAGAAGGTGTCGGCGAGGACCAGGGGTTACTTGTTGATCCAAAAGAAGATCAGGACGAGCGAGGGGAGCAGCAGAGAGCAGTAAGAGCTCGATGCTAGTGGATGCAGTGGGCGTGCTCCGGGCACTCCCTGGGCATGCATGAAACGTGCTCGACGAATTGCCAGCGCATCCTATGATAGTCCAATTGAGCTGAATTTTTGCAGCGTGATGCTTAGCAGGATGACATGGTTACTGGACATTCTGGTTTGGCCAGATGAGCTAGCGTCCAATGTAGTTTAGAATGAGACCAAATTTCTGTCATGCCTACAGGGTGTTTGACAAAATGCAAGGGCTATCTAGAAGACTTTGTAGGAAGTGAGATTTGGCAGGATGGTGTCTCTTTAGATGATAAAGATGATGGTGGAGTTGTTTTGTGAAAAGGAGAAACTTGCTAGTGCAAGTTTGAAAGAATTTTTGTTCTAGACAGAAACTTGGGGTTTTAATTTGGTGAACTAAAAAGAGGTAATTGGAGCTGATCTTCTGGACTTAAGGGTTTCTTAGGAAGGACTAGAGGTGGGAATAATTGCAGAATTTTTGGATCAAGAAAAATTGAGGTTGTAGTTATAACCTAGGAATGGGACAGAAATGAAATGAGGATGTTTCACTCAAAATTTACAAAAGGCCAAGTTTTTTTTTGCATAAAAGTGATCTATAGACCTCACATGAGCCCTCATAATTTTTGTGCAATTTTTAAATAATTATTTAAAATAGTTGTAGTGCAACAGAGGCAATTAAAGAATTGAAAATGCTATAAAAATGTTTATCTTGGGCAAAATTTTATTATGAAAATATTTCCTACTGTTATTAAAATATAATTAAAATGATTTAAGAAAACTACCAAAGCCCATAATATTTTTTCCAAAACTTTCTATATGGAGGGAAGAATTTTGGAAAACTGAAAACGGAAAAGACTCTGAAAATAATAAAAGACCCAATATAAATCAAAATTTTATTTCTGGCCAAATTTTACTTAATAAAAACATGGTTAAATTTTTGGGGTGTTACACCAGTGGGGATCTCTCTCGATCTTTTAGGTCCAGGGGACGCAGTAGTCCAGGAAGTTCTCCTGTTTGATCCAGCACCACTCACCTCTCCATTCAAACTACTTCTTATGGAGTTTGCCATCAAGGTACTCCTTCTTTGTTCCGGTTCTTGAGATCTAGGTCAGACTACTGGAAAGGGCATCTCCTTCGACCTGAGGCATGTAAAAGTAGCGGAACAATGAGACATTGGGCACTTTCCCCACAAAATTTTCACAAAGGTGGGCGAAAACGGACATGCAGGTCACGACATTTGGAGCAAAATCTAGGAGCCAGAACCCATATGACCGCATCACCTCATCAAAGAAATCCAAAAAAGGGGGGACCAGCCTGCAGTACAAATAAGCAGCGAAGAATGGGTACTTATCGTCAGTGGTAGGGCAGGTCACGGGTAGCACGTCCACGGCCTCACGGTCCTTGGTCTTCCTCCCCCACATGTACGAGTACTTGTTTGTAAGGTCTTCGACCTTCAGCGTCGGGGCAAAGACGACATTCTCCCTCCACATCGCCGCCATGGCTTCCTTCTTCTCCGCCTCCGCACTGGCCTTGGGCTTCGGAGGCATGGTGGCTAAGAAGAAGGGATCTGGGTGGAAGGGTGAGAGCGGGGCGGCGTTGAAGTTTGCGTCGGCACGAGGAAGAAGAATGTGACATCGACAATGGATGAGGAAGATGGAGAAAGGGGGTAAATTGAGCACCGCACCCGCAGATTCCCTTTTATGGGGAAGGCGCGGGGGCTGGCTCTTTACCGCTCGACGTGGCTGCGCTTTTCCAGGCGCACACCTCCGTTTGCCGTTTCACTCCACCACTCCCACATTTCGCATTTAATGCAAAGATATCCCATCGTGGGTGTGTAGTAAAAAAGCAATCATGATGACAGTTATCTCCTACCACTCGTGTGTCTGTGCGTTTAATGGGCCTAGCCCAAACGATGCTTCATGCGCGTGTCCGGCCCAGGCCCGGGGGCTCCTGTCGGTGTAGTGAACATAGGCGTTCATACCCCTGACTACGCATAAACGGTCGTAGCCTCCTCGTCGGGAAGGGCTTGGCGGAAGATAAACCCACTACAAGAAGAACACAAAACATGGTAGATAATACCATGAAGAAGACCTCGAGGCAGGTGATCAATAAGTACTGGAGATCAAGATCCAGTTCCTGAGATGGTTTCTTACATGCTGCCGGCAAGCTCAAGACCGACAAGCCTCAAGCTAGCAAGCTCCCTCCATCGCTTTGCTGCACCTACCTGCCAGGCTTTTGCCGACAGGTGGCGAGTGCGCAGGTGGTTAGGTGTCGCCTGTCAGGGCATGTGGCGCTCCACCGCCTGAAGGATGACTTTATTGACACCCGTCCAAAGATGTGTCACGATAATAAGAGGTAGCTGGGCTGACGGTACAAGTGTAGTGGGGCTCCCTTGCCGGCATTCGTCCCAGGCGTGACACCTAACGGTGCATTTAATGCATTTGTCCTAACCTGTCTGTGTTAGGTATGATAGCACTGTTGCTGTCATTTCACCGTGTAATTACAATTTTGCCATTGTGGTTACCCCTTTCACCTATAAAAGGAGGGCCAAGGCAACCTTTCCAAAGGGCGGACCCCTGTTAGTTTATAGTAGCTTACCTGCACCTTCCGAGCTCCTTGCCGGCAAGGTTGCGCTCTTGTAATCACAGGGTTCCAAAACACCCATCAATCGACTAAAGCAGGAGTAGGGTTGTATGCTTCACAACGGCCTGAACCTAGGTAAAAACCCTTGTGTGCTCAGCGGTTGTTGCTACTATTTGTGTGTTGCGAGCCCTCAGCCGAACATAGAAGGGGTGATGGCCCCATAGATTGCCGTACGCCGACATAGGAGCTGGTGTTAATGTTATGCCTTTTTCTCTATATAGAAGACTTGACTTGAATAAGTTGACACCTACTAAAATTTCTTTGCAAATGGCTGATAAATCAACTGCTTTACCCATTGGTATTTGTGAGGACGATGTTCCTGTTGTTGTTACTAATGTTACTATCTTAACGGACTTCGTTATTCTTGATATGCCCGAGGACGACGACATGTCGATTATTCTTGGTAGACCCTTTTTGAATACTATAGGGGCTGTTATTGATTGCAACAAAAGCAAGGTCACTTTTTATGTCAACAATAATGAGCATACGGTATATTTTCCGAAGAAACAAAACAAAGTGAATAGTATCAATTCTATTGAAAAGATTATGACAATCGCTATTGGAGGTTTTGAATTTCCTCTTCCGGTACCCGAAAAGAAATATCAAACTTTTATTGTTCGGAAAATGCATATCTCGGTTGAGGTAACTTAGTGTTATACGAAAGTTCTTCGGTTTCTGTTACTCGGAAATATTTCGTTAATAAGACTTGATCAACCATATTAATGGATTCTTTTTGAGGGGCGTGTGGTCGATGAATTATGTATGCAAAACCTACTATACCCATAGTTTACTCTCTGTTATTTATAGTTTAATAAAGTAAAATGCCATGATTGTCCTGTTTTCTGAATTATCCGTGCAATAAAAAATGGCCCAAAAATAAAAGTGCTCAGAATGTCGTAAAAAATTTACACGGTTTTTTTGGAATATTTAACAATTTTTGGCACTGGACACATCCTACTCACTTAGTACGCCTGCCATTGCTCCTTCTTCCTCTAGAAAAAATTGTGGTAACTCGTGTTCTCGTGTTCTTGCTTCCAAAACTGAGATTTTCGATCTCTTTGCTCGGAGCTCCGTTTTCGAAACTGTTTTGGGGGATTGCTCCTTGGTATGTGACTCCTCCATTGGTCCAATTAGTTTTTGTTTTTGTGGATTATATTTTGCTTATTTTGATACTGTTGGTGCCACTGAAAAAGAGCTTGCATGTTGAATTTATTTGGTTCTAAGAGTTTGAATGCTTGATATAGCCTCTAGACACTTATATGAGTAGTTGCTATCAATCTTATTAAGTTTTGTTAACATCTTTTTGTGGTCCAAAAATTTCAGAAAATTTTCTCAGGAAAATGAACTTATTTAGGAGGAGTTCTTCGAGGAGGAGGTCCTCGGAAGGTTCCTCTAGCCAGGACTCGGCAAGACAAGCATACATTAAGCCATGGGCGAGTTCGGTGCGAGGTGCCGAGGTGAAATCGTGTCAGAGGTCATGCGATACCTTCATGATAGGTGTCGGCATCAAGGAAGAATTCGATCAATATATTGAGAATGCCGAGCTGACCGCATTCCTCGCAGATAAGTGTACCCAACACTACCATCTCACCAATACATTTACTCAAAAGTTTAAATATCATTCTTCCAAATCTAGACTTTTTATTTGACCTCTACGAGCGCTCTTATAGTATGTCTCTAGAAGAATTTTGTGATGCATGCAAAATTCCGTATTGGGGTTCGCTTGCCGAACCGCGGAAATCTGATTATGAGACATTTCTTAGTGGTCTTTGCAATGGTGAGGATAGGGGTGTGACACAAGCTAGAATAAAAAGTATTCATTTTCCCGCTATTCGCTACTTTGCAACTTTTAATGGGAGATGTGTGGTTGGCAAGCACGACTGTAGTGCACTTTGTGCTCCTGATTTGAGCATTATTCATGTTGCTTTACATGGCAGTAGACATTATAACTTTGGGGCAATTATTGCACGGCGGTTAAGCCGAAACGCGGATGATGGTGATTTATATGGAGGAATTTATGCCTCTCGCATAGCTACAAAACTTGGGGTCCCTCAGGGACCCAATGATCCCATATTGCCTGATAAGTACTTAGATTTTGAGGCAATGCAACGCCACCCGTTTATTAAGTATGAGACTCACAAATATGATTACAACCTGATATTTGATAAATATCGTGATGTCTCTGTTATTTTGCCTGCGCCTGGTCTCTTTGATTTTCAGAACAAACAAAGACATTTTTTCTATGAGTATGAGGTCCATGAGTACAACGAGAGAGTAGAGGATGCCCGTCTTGCTAAGGAGGCAGCACTAAACGCCACTCCGAACTATCATTATGACTACTATCCTGGCCAGCGGTTGTGATCACCAAGTTAGGCCAAAAGCCTAAGCTTGGGGGAATACGTATTCTCACCGACATTACATTCATGCATCACACATTCATTCCACTTGTCGGTGTTCATCGTTTTCATTGTATATCCATTTTTCGTTTTATTTTGTCTTTCTTTTGTGTGTTTGAAAAACTTTGAAAATCCCAAAAATATTTCTCGCTTCTTTTCGGTTTTTCTTTCTTAGTTAGTTCGTAGTATTAAAATAAAACCCCAAAAAGATTTCTCATTTCTTCTTTTTTATTCTTTAGTTTTTCTCGCTTTTCGTTTTTCTCGCTTTTCGTTTTTATTCTTTAGTTTGCTTTCTTCAGAAAAACTAAAAACTCCAAAAATATTTCAGTGTGTTTCTCTGAATTTTTTTTCTTTTCGTTGAGTTGTCGTATGGAGAAGACTATGTTTGAATTGTTGAGTGGCTCTCATATGCTTTGTTGTTGATCGAACGAAGGGCCAATATTTCCTTGTCTTCTCCTTTGAGTAAATTATTTGCAGATTTCAGCTTAGTCCACGGCACACTTGCACTATTATTATTTCCACATCATTCGGTCGTACAAGTGAAAGGCAATAATGACGATAATTTGATGAAGTGACTGTGGCGGAGAAAGGCTGGTAAACTCTTCTTGTTTTTGTTTTTGTAAATATGTTTAACTCAGTATCCTTGATTCAGCATATTATGAGTAAACATGTTTGTGATGACAATTAGAGATTATAGTTGCTCATGCCATGCTTAAGTAGCTAGGAGTGAATAATGATCTATCTTGAGTGTCAACATGCATTAAAATGATTATGATGTAGTATGTTAGGATGATATCCTCCTCTAAAGAATTCAAGTGGCTTGACTTGGCACATGTTCACACATGTAGTTGATTCAAAACCAATGCACCTTGTATGATATTTATATTCAGGGTGTTTATATCCTACTCATGCTCAAAGTCAATATTAAATATTTGCAATGCATGATTATGACCGTTGTCGCTCTCTAGTTGGTCGCTTCTCAGTCTATTTGCTAGCCTTCGCCTGTACTAAGCGGGAATACTGCTTGTGCATCCAAAATCCTTAAACCCAAAGTTGTTCCAAAAGAGTCCACCATACATACCTATATACGGTATTACCCTGCCGTTCCAAGTAAATTTGCATGTGCCATCTCTAATCATTCAAGTAAACATATGTTTTGTGTGCCCGTACCGCTCATGGAGCGACGGGGTAGTCGATATCTTCCATGCTAAGTGGGTTATTCTCATGATGAGTGTTTATTCACTTGTCATTGCACGAGTGGGGCAGGTAATTGGGATGCCCAGTCCTGTTAAACAAAAACAAAGAAAAATATAATAAACAAACTCCCCCTGGAAAGTTGATTGTTTGGAGGGCACCCGAGGATTTGGCTAGCCATGGCTTGTGTTTGTATGGTTGAGGGGGAGTAAACCTTTACATTTCTGCATGGGAACCACCAATAATGTGTTTAGCATGGAAGATGTTGAAATCCTTTGTCATAACGTTGATAGGAAAAGCACACCACTCAAAATTGTTTTCATCTCTGTTTTAAGCTCTGAGCTCTGGCACCGCTGCAAATCTCTGCTTCCCTCTGCGAAGGGCCCTTCTATTTACGTTCATGTTACTTACTTTTTATTGTTGAGTCAGCACCTTCTCATTCAAGCACCAACATAGAGAGCGCTATTGTCATTCTTAGCTTAACATGAATTGAGTCTAGTTAATGTTGGAAATGATCATGACTAGATCTCTTCTACCCTAAATTACAATGTTTAGTCGATGCTTGAACTTCAGAGGTGCTATGCATTTATGTTTTGCGGTCTTAGAAAGGGCTAGCGAGATACCATGTTATCATATTATATCATGATTATTTTGACAAATTGTTGGCATCTGAGATATGTTATTATTGCTTGCTAGTTGATTATGCCATTGATATGAGTAAATGTGAGTTCTAAGTGTTATCATTCACATGGTTAGTTCATGATCTTTGCTCAAAACTTGGTTACTATTTAAACTTATATATGGATACAAGAACAAAAGAGTTTGTAAAAGTTTTTCTTTATCACTTTCAGTTTATCAACTGAATTGCTTGAGGACAAGCAATGGGTAAAGCTTGGGGGAGTTGATACGTCTCCGTCGTATCTACTTTTCCAAACACTTTTGCTCTTGTTTTGGACTCTAATTTGCATGATTTGAGTGAAACTAACCCGGACTGGCGTTATTTTCAGCAGAACTACCATGGTGTTGTTTTTTGTGCAGAAATAAAAGTTCTCGAAATCGGACGAAACTTTGCAGAGATTTTTCATTGAATAAATAAAAAATACTGGAACGAAGATCCACCGGAGGAGGGGCACCAATTGCTCACAAGGAAACAGGGCGCGCCTACCCCCCCCCCCCCCCAGAGCACGCCCAGATGCCTTGTGGGTCCCACAGGCGGCCGTCTGACCTAATTCCAAGCCTATAAATTTCGTTTCCCCGAGAGAAAAATAAGAGAAGAAGTTTCATCGCATTTTTTGATACTGAGCCGCCGCCACCTCCTGTTCTTCATTGGGAGGACTGTTCTGGAGTCCGTTCGGGGCTCCGGAGAGGGGGATTCATCGCCATCGTCATCATCAACAATTTCATGATGCTCATCGCCGGGAGTGAGTAATTCCTTCGTAGGATTGCTGGACGGTGATGGAGTTGGATGAGATTTGTCATGTAATCGAGTCAATTTGTTAGGGCTTGATCCCTAGTATCCACGATGTTCTGAGATTGATGTTGCTATGACTTTGCTATGCTTAATGCTTGTCACTAGGGCCCGAGTGCCATGATTTCAGATCTGGACCCTCTATGTTTTCATGAATATATTTGAGTTCTTGATCTTATCTGCTAGTTATATGCACTTGTTATTGTTCTGATCCGTAGACCCCAAGGTGACAATAATTGGGATTCTCTTCGGGGATGACTGTAATTCGAGGAGTTCATGTATTCACCATGCGTTAATGCTTTGTTCCGGTTCTCTATTAAAAGGAGGCTTGATATCCCTTAGATTTTATTATGGACCCCGCTGCCACGGGAGGATAGGACAAAAGATGTCATGCAAGTTCTTACTATAAGCACGTATGACTATATACGGAATACATGCCTCATTGAATTGATGAATTGGAGCTATTGTGTATCGCTCTAGGTTGTGATTGTTACATGATGAATGTCATCCAACACAAATACCCATCACTGATCCAATGCCTGCGCTTTGCTCATATTGATCTTTGCTAAGTTACTACTATTGCTGCTGCTGTTACAATCGCTACAAAACTGCTACTGTTACTGTCACCGTTACTATTGCTACTGTTACTACTACTATCAAAACATCATACTACTGTGCTACTAAATACTTTGCTACAGAGATATTATTTTCCAGGTGTGGCTGAATTGACAACTCAACTGCTAAGGCTCATAAATATTCTTTGGCTCGTCTTGTGTCGAATCAATAAATTTGGGTGAAATACTACCCTCGAAGACTGTCACGATCCCCTATACTTGTGGGTTATCATGTATGCTCTTTGCGGATGATGTGGTGTTAGTCGATGATACTCGGACGGGGGTCAATAGGAAGTTAGACCTATGGAGACAAACCTTGGAATCATAAGGTTTTAGACTTAGTAGAACTAAAACCGAGTACATGAGGTGTGCTTTCAGTACTACTAGGCACGAGGAGGAGGAGGTTAGCCTTAATAGGCAGGTGGTGCCTCAGAAGGACACACTTCGATATATGGGGTCAATGCTGCGGAAGGATGATGATATTGATAAAGATGTGAACCATCGAATCAAAGCCGAATGGGTGAAGTGGCACCAAGCTTCAGGCATTCTCTGTGACAAGAAAGTGCCACAAAAGCTAAAATGCAAGTTCTATAGGAAGGCAATTAGACCCGCAATGTTGTATGGCGTTGAGTGTTAGCCGACTAAAAGGAGACATGTTCAACAGTTAGGTGTGGCAGAGATGCGCATGTTGAGATGGATGTGTGGCCACACGAGGAAGGACCTAGTCCGGAATGATGATATATGAGATAGAGTTGGGGTAGCACCGATTGAAGAGAAACTTGTCCAACATCGTCTGAGATGGTTTGGGCATATTCAGCGCAGGCCTCCAGAAGCTCCAATGCATAGCGGATGGCTAAAGCTTGCTGATAAGGTCAAGAGGAGTCGGGGTAGACCGAACTTGACATGGGAGGAGTCCGTAAAGAGAGATCTGAAGGACTGGAGTATCACCAAATAACTATCCATTGACAGGGGTGCGTGGAAGCTTGCTATCCATGTTCCAAAACCATGGCTTTGTTGTTGTTGTTAATTATGTGTGTGATCTCATATAGGTATTGCCCCCACCGGATCTGGGAAGTTGTGCTTGACTCTTCATGAAAAATCGAGATGTGGAGGCTGCCATGTTGAACCATTGATGGCTTGCTGCTCTTCTTTTGCTTGCAAAGGCAAATTTGTTTAAATTTGTGTGTCAACTTTGAATTGTAATGTCCTTTCATAAGATTGTGAACTGTTGTGTACTTGTGTGGGTGGAACTTGAGATTTGGGAACTTTCTATGTGCTAAAATGATGTTGTTTATTTGCTGAAATGCTACTATTTATTGTGCTGAAATGTTGTTTTTGTGATGAAATAATACTGTTTTTTGGGCTAAAATGTTGCTATTTTTTGGGCTGAATGCTACTAAATTTCTAACAAATGTTGTTGTTTGTTCCTATAGAAAGGATGTTGCTTGAAGGTGTGGGTTTCCCCACGGGGATGAAAAGCCTGATGGGGACAGGGACAGGGACCGGCAAATTTCTCTCCCAATGGGGATGGTGTCACGGGGACGGGGGTGGGAGGGCAATACCTAAGGGCATCTCCAACGCCGACCCGCAAACTTTCCGCAACCGTCCGGACCGCGTTGTCCGGACCGCGGAAGCCATCCAACGCGGTCCTGTCTCGGTCCGTAGGGCGGTCCGGACTCGATTTCTCCCGCAAACCGGAGACAAACATGGGGGGGGCTTTGCGGGGGTCCGGACCGCTACTACGCCCGCTTCTGACCGCCCTGGCCCACCCAAAACACATCCTCCCTCCCGCGAGCGCTTCCTGCCCGAAACGGTCAGCACCGCTCCAGAGCGTCAGTGCCCGCATTCATGCCTGGCCAGAGCGGGCGCGACTGCTCACTGGCACCGGCTTTGAATCGATGTGCCGGCCGAGAGAGCGCCGCCCGTGCTGCTTCCCGGTGCAGGCGACTGTGCACGTTCAAACGACATGACAGCCACCCGTCCATCCGCCACCCACATTGATGGCACGCGGTTGCCGAGGCGTCTCCTCCGGCGCCACCCGTCCGTTTGTCTGCCGCCCGCCATTGCTATATAAACCGTTGCCCCGGCCATAGCCGCAATCATCAGCCTCTGATCCCTCTCCGCACCACTCCCACCATGGATTCCTCCCCCGCCAAAGCTCTCTGGGACGGGCTGACGCCGGACCAGAAGAAGGAGATGTGTTGGTGCAATATTTGCCCTCTTGTGCTTTGGAGATTGTTGACAGAAACAGGGTATGGACTGATTTGTTTGCTAGTGCACACAGAGAGAAATAGTCCATGCAGAAACGAAGAAATATGCCAACTTTGGTGACAAGTTTGAGGAACTTCACCGAAGGATATTTGTGATGCAGAGATGCTGTGTCATATCTCTCGAGGCCGCTCTGGTGAGAAGATTGATGAGAAGATATTGGCCCCATAAAATCTATTGCTAATATAGAGCAATTGGTTCGGAGGTCGTCCGAAGAATATTGACTGAGAAGGCTGAAGGCGAAGTGAAGATGCAGTATTTAGTTCGTTATTCTTCTTCTCTTTCTTGAGTCATAGGACCTCCGTACTATTAAGGGGGTATAGGTTTTCGAAGCTTAGATCCGCTGTGATGCTTAGCCCAAACCTACGCAAGTATGAGAGAAATCTCTTCATGCTCTGAATGATTACCTATCAACAGTAGACATAGTTCTTCGTGCTGCAGGAGATATCTTTCGGACTGAGGAGTTAGCATTTCTTGCTCCGCAAGGAATGTTACCGTTGTGCTCAATTTCCGACCGTTGGACTCATGTCGTTCAGCCATTGGTTGACGAGCATGTCCATTTTGGTCATTTCCCTTCAGGGAAGGTTGCGGCTATAAATAGCCACCCCGCTCCAACGTTGTCCGTTGGCTGCTCCGCTTAAGATTTCTGAGAAGATTGATTGAGCAACCCTCTCCGAGTGATTTGAGTTTAAGATCCACTGAGAGAAAACCAGGAACCAAAACTTAGACAGTGGTTGAGCATCACAATAGTTCTGAGTTAGAGTTCCCGTACCTATTACTCTTGAGAGCTGCGCACTCTCTAGATGGATAGGTGTCAGCTTGAGTGTTGAAGAGTTGTTGTCTTCACCGAGCAAGATCTTCAGCAACCAAGAGTCATTGTGATTTGCGAAGGAAGTCTGTCGAAGGTTTGGAGATCACCGATAAGCATCTACCACGAGTGAAATCAACTGGAGTCTGATCAGCTCCTAGTTGAAGGAGAATAGGATGGAGAGAGGTTTGCTCCTGTGTTCAATCACAAGTCCACGTAGTCCTTTGGCGGAAGGGTGAACTGGTCTACCAAATACACTTGTCACCATCGAGCATCACTGGTCCTTTCTAATCTCAGCATTTCCTTCAGGAGATATCGCTCATGTTTGATAATGATAATGTATTTCCATTCGCTCTGATATGATCTGATCTGTTCTATGTTCATTCACTCATATTCTCCTGCATATCTCTGTTATCTTACGAATAGCATTCTAATTATAGCATCTTGTGTGACATCTATCTAATTCTTTGTATTCAGTTATCTACCATGTTGCTGCACTTGATAGCTTATTGCATTACTATCGTGATAGTTAAACATGTCATCTACTATACTCATGCTATCATCATTTCCTACATCGAGGGATTTGTACCTCAGTAGATTCCCTGTATTAGTTTTCTTTCATTAGTTCTCTTTCCGCTATTGTATTTGGAGTGGATTCAATTCATTCGGAAGAATTTTTTAATCTCCCATTCACCCCCCCCCCCCCCTCTGGTCGATATACTATCGATCCCTACAATTGGTATCAGAGCAGGTTCTCCCTGTCTTTGTTTATTAAAGGTCTAACCACCTTGGGATTTTGAGTATGTCGTTCGCAGGTAGATCCATGCACTCTAATAGATTTCATATCTTCGATGGAAATGACTACATTTTTTCGCAAGGAAGAATGAGAATAAGGCTCCAAGCTATCAGCACTGATCTATGGCAAATTGTGGAGAATGGGTACACAATTCAACATCCTGAAACACCCACTCCCGAAGATGAAGCCAACATACGCCAGAATGCTCAAGCAAAAGATATCATATGTGACAGCCTATCAAGAGGAATGTTTATTCGGTTCAGAGACTTTGAAAATGTAAGCAACTCTGGGACGGCCTAAAGAATGTCCATTACGAAATAATTCTCCGAACTGAATCTCACACTGATATGCTTTATGCCATGTTCACAAATTTCAGAAGTCTTCGAAGAGAAAGTGTCATGGAGCTCACTGATCGATTGACAAATATTGTTGAAAGGCTTCGTCAGAAGAAGTTACAGATATCACCGACAGAGATGTCATCAACAAATTGCTCAGCGCTCTTGATGCTTCCTTTGAACCTATCGTTGCAGAAATCACACAAAGACCAGCCTTCAAAGATCTTCACTATGTTGAGGTCATGACTCTATTAACTATTCATGAAGAGAAAATGGAACTAGAAAATGGTCAGCCAGGCACTTCTTCAGAAAGCGAAGGAGAAATTCTCTCTCATTATGGCAGCTCCCAAGACGAAGAAGATGTTGAGAATCAACACTCAATCACAAGGGAACTTGAAACGCTCACCGAGAGACTGAACAACCTACGAAGGCAGAATCTAATTCTATCAAACACAGACGAAGGAGAATCTTCCAAGTCCTCTAAGAAACTGCCTCCGAAGGAAATGAAGTGTTTCAAATGCAAGCAACATGGGCACTTTATAGCTGACTACCCTATCTGGGACATGAGCCAAAAACCAAGTCGTAGATGGATTTTCCTTCACTGTTCAGGATTCACTCATACGAACCGTCACACTAAGCTTCAGAAAAATGGAGAATCATCTTCCTTTTCTTCCAGGAGACCAGTCACTGATGCTCGAAGAGGAATCGTTGAATCAAATATGAAGAGAATGTCACAACTGGCTAGCACTTGTGCCGAAATGACGATGGACTCTGAAGATGGATCGTCACAGTCTGAATCGGATACTAAAAGATTTTACAGAGGTCTGGATGGGGGGAATGCCTTCATTGCTATGGAACCTCCCGAATATTATTCCAGACGGATACTGATGATGATGAATCAAGTGATGATGACATACCTTCACATCTCTGCCTCATGGCTAAAACTTCGAACGAGCAGGTATCGTCTAAACATCACAGGTCTGTAAATGATTTCTCCACAAACAACATAGCCTATGCTAAACTTGTTAAAATTGCTAAATCTCAACAAGATGAACTTGAGAAACTTGAGAAAAACCTAAGGAAATCCGAAGGATTACTGGTCGAAGAGATGGAGAAAAATCAAGAGTTGACTGAAGAGTGTGATGCTCTTTCCTCAAGCTCTGATGATCTTTCCAACCGATATAACTCTCTTGCAGTAGACTTCAAGGAATTATCAGATGAACTCCTTAGCAGGAATCAAGAACTCGAGTCACTGGAAGAGTCTTATAACGTGCTTGCTAAAGAAAAGGCTTCTCTCTTTGCCGAGCAATCTAACAAACTTCATGATGGTTTTGCGCCACCTTGCCTGAAATGCTTAGAGCATAGTAATTCTGACACCTCTGCCGAAACTTCCTCTGCTATCATCAAGAAAAATGCAGCCAATTCGAATGTTATCACTAATTGTAAGTGCATCTAGTGCCACCCCTTGTTGGTTTTCAAGTATTGAAGACAAACTTGGTTGTGGGACTAATGTGTTTGTGAGATTCACAGGAGAACACAGGTAGAAGTCCCTATTGAATCGGTTTACCCATCGAAGATGACCCCTAAAAATGTATGAAGACATTGAAGACAATGGTGATTCACGAAGACATTTGTGCTGAAGATATTGGTTCATGAAGACATTCGTCGAAGACAATGAAGCTTGAAGACATAGTCTTTTCGTAGTTTCATTTTCTTATTTCTTGAGTCATAGGAACCACCGAACTGTCAAGTGGGGTCGAGGTAAACGAAGTCAGAAACTAACGTGAAGCTCCACCTAAAATCCTATGTCTTCAAGCGAAGACAAATGAGAGAAAATCTCTTCCAGAGTTGGTTGAGTCAGCTTTGCTTGTAGCCCAAGTAAAGTTGTCGTGTGGGTTCAAATTCCGACCGTTGGACACGTGTCAGTTCCTAAATGACCAAGGGTCATTTCGGACATATCACGTCGGGTTGCCCCCTGGCTATAAATAGCCACCCCCTCCACCATAAGTTGGTGGCTGCTCCGAGTTAGTGCACGGCTTTTGTCGTTTGAGAGCAACCCACCTCGAAGCCTTTGAGAGAGAAACCTTGCGAGGACAAAACCCAAAAACACTGAGAGCCCAAAGTGATTGAGCATCACTGAAGACATTCTGTTATAAGTGAACTGAAAACTTATTACACTTGAAGACTGTGATCTTCCAGTCGGTTAGGCGTCGCATTCTGAGCATCCAAGAGTCATTGTGGATTGCCGGTGAACGAAGTCTGTGAAGGTTTGGAAGTCTACCTTGAAGACTTACCAGGGTGATTGGGCGAGGTCTAAGTGACCTTAGCTCAAGGGGAATAAGGTGAAGACGCGGTCTTCTGAGTTCAATCTCAGCCTCCCTAACCAGACGTACAACTGTCACAGCAGTTGGAACTTGTCAAACAAATCATTGTCTTCCCCAAGCTCCTGGTTCTATCCTTACTCTTCCTTACTTACTGTTTTGAACTGTGAAGCCTTTGCATGCTTGCTTGTGTTTGAAGATATTCCCTGAAGCTATTCATTTGTTTACTCTTTTATCTTCATGCTTCATGTGTCTATGTTCAATGCATGCTTGTATGTATGATGTCTATGCTTGTCATATCTGTTCATCGTATTGATAGGCTTTGCTAGTTCTCATCCTGCTTCCGCTTTCTTCGAAGACATTGCATGTTTTTGAAGCCTCTCATAAAAATCGCCTATTCACAACCCCTCTAGTCGATTACTAGCACTTTCAATTGGTATCAGAGCCTGGTGCTCCCTTGTTCTGTGTGAATCGGTTTAACCACCTGGAGTTTTAGCTATGTCGACTGCAGGGATAATCAAGATTTCCGCTGCGTGCCCCGTCTTCGATGGCACAAACTATCCGTACTGGAAGGTCATGATGCGAAAGCGTCTCCTGGCCATGGACAGTGAACTATGGACAGTCATTGAACTAGGATTGACTGATCTCTGCAAGATGGCGAATCCTGATGACATTCGCAGATACACTCAACTCGATGCTCGGGCCAAATACATCATCTGTTCTCGCCTGACCAAGGATGAGTTCACTCGCATCTCCCATCTGAGCAATGCGAAGCTCATCTGGGATAGGATCTCCGATGTCTATGAAGGGGCATACAGACATGATGATCCCTGGCTTGTGGAATTTGCGAATTCCCTCAGATCCCGGGAACCAGACGATACCTCCACTTCGTCTGCTGTCTGTCTCATGGCAAGAGGCGCTAAGGTAACTTCACGCGCTGCCTACTTTGAAACCTCAAGTGAAGATGACTCTGAATGTGAATCCAAACCTAGCTATAAGACACTTGCTAAAATTGCAACTGAGCAACAAACTGCTATGGAAAAGATTCAAAAACTGCTAGACAAAAGCGATGATCTGTTGGACGAGGAAATGAATCGAAGTCAATCCTTAATTGAAGACATAAAAAATCTTCAAGTTAAGTATGAAGAGCTCCTAAGTCGTCATGATACCCTCTCATCTGATCACGAGAAGCTCTCCTATGAATATCTTCAAAGGAAGCAAGAGCTTGAGAAGCTGAGAGCGTCTCATGATGATCATCGGACTGAAAACGATTCACTACTCGCTCAACAGATCAGTACCGCTCAGGATGAATTTGTGCCACCTTGCTTGAAATGCCTTCAGCGTGATAACGCCAATTCTTCTGCTGAATGCTCTACTCTTTCTGAAACTGCAATATCTTCAACTACTGTTGTGGTAACTAACCCCTCATCTGAGGAAGCCATTGCTATTACTGATGAGAATTCTAGGTTGAAGACATTGCTTGAGACAGGGATGTTTAAGAGTCTCAAAGGGCATCAGACTCTCTGTGATGTCCTCAAGAAACAGATCCTGAACAGAACCCCTAGGAAAGAGGGTATTGGCTTCGAGAGGAGAATCAATGTTGATGGGTCTTACTGGAAGCCTGAGCAGTACCCCAAAACTACCTGGGTTGCTGCACAAGGGCCATCAGTGGATCCATCCACCTTATCTGGTTATAACTGTGCTAACCCTATCATCATTGATGAGTCCTTTGACTAAAACTATAAACTGTTCAAAAACCAGAATGGTGAAGTGTTTGCCAGGTTTATTGGAACTAACTGCAGGAATGGTTCCCCTATGAAGAAGATCTGGGTTCCCAAAAGTCTTCTGGAAAAGCTTCCCGTGAATGTCATCATGACACCACCAGGGAAGAAGATAAACCCCAGAGCAAAAACTTCATATGGACCGAAGTCTTCATACAGACAAAGGTCTTCGTATGATCGCCCTAACGCCAATGTTTTGCAGGGTTACAATGATCATACTCATGAATATGAGAGACGTTCCTTATACCTTTATGTTCACAAATCAAAGAATTTCTCTGCCTATTCATTTGAGTACTCTAACCCCCCTGTGAAGCTATTTGCTAGGGCTTCAAGGCCAAAATTCTCAGATGCTGCACTTAGACTTATTGCTTCTAAGCCACCCCTTCAGATGTGGGTGGTTAAGAAGAACTGATCTCTTTCTTGCAGGGTCAGGTCTCCAGCTGAAAAGCATTGGGTTCTAAAGACAATGCTGGGGACCTGAGTAAACTTGTGGGGCACAAGTCAAAATGCCCAAAGTGCTATGGAACAAAAGACTCAACATAATTTCTTGATGATTACATTTCCATATCTCTCATGAAACTAATCTTGCATGAAGTATCTGTAATCACATGCTTTATCTTCACAAATTGTCATCGTGAAGCCTATCCCACTAACTCTACTGTAGGGTTCACTTCCAAAAGCTACTGAATGGATCCTGGACAGTGGCTGCACCAACCATATAACTGGTGACAAAAGCTTACTTATGGACTCTACACTTCGTCCATCTACTCAAAAGCAGATTACTTTTGCTGATACTGGGAAAAGCAAGGTATTGCGTCTAGGTAGGGTTGCAATCTCAAAGGATCGGCACATGGATAAAGTGTTGCGTGTCGAATCCCTTGGATTCAACCTCATGTCAGTCTCAATGCTTTGTGATCTTGATATGATTGTAATCTTTGGCAAATTTCGCTGTCTTGTGCTAATGGCTTCTGACAAAACCCAAGTCTTCGAAGGTTATCGAAGAGGTGACTTGTACATGGTAGATTTCTCCACAGGACCACAGCTGGCCACATGTCTTCTAGCAAAAGCTTCAGAATGCTGGCTTTGGCATCGACGGCTAGGACATGCTGGCATGAGGAACTTGCACACCCTTGTGAAGAAGAAGCACATCATTGGGATCGAAGGCGTCAAGTTCAAGAAGGATCACCTGTGTGGACCATGTGAAGCCGGGAAGATGACTAGGGCGAAACACCCCTCGAAGACAATCATGACGACCACTCATCCCTTCGAGCTGCTACACATGGACCTATTCGGCCCCACTCATTACTCCACTCTTACTACATCTGCACACCTATATGGCTTCGTGATTGTTGATGATTATTCTAGATATACATGGGTGCATATAATCCTGTATAAGACTGAAGTGCAGGATGTCTTCAGGCAGTTTGCCAACCGTGCAATGACCAACTATGGCGTCAAGATCAAGCACATCAGGAGTGACAATGGCACCGAGTTTAAGAACACTGGGCTCGACACCTATCTTGGCGTCCTTGGCATCACTCACGAGTTATCAGCTCCATACACTCCTCAGCAAAATGGCATCGTGGAGCGCAAGAACAGGACTCTCATTGAGATGGCTCGCACCATGCTTGACGAATACAAGACACCACGCAAGTGGTGGCCTGAAGCCATTGATACTGCATGCCACATCATCAACAGAGTATATCTTCACAAGTTCTTCAAGAAGACATCTTATGAACTGATCACTGGTAAGAAGCCAAATGTAAGTTATTTCAAAGTATTTGGTGCCAGGTGTTGGATACGAGATCCACATCACACTTCCAAATTTGCACCGAAAGCACATGAGGGTTTCATGCTTGGTTACGGAAAGGATTCGCACACCTACAGAGTCTTCAACCTCTTTCACTACAAGGTGGTTGAAACTGTAGATGTGCGGTTCGATGAGACTAACGGCTCGCAAAGAGAGCACCTGACGCTTGTGATAGATGAACCCCCTCCTAGAGAATCCATCAAGCAAATGGGTACTGGAGAAATAATACCCACTGAGGAACTCGGAGATGAAGAGGTTGTGATACCTACTCATGTCCAGCGTGAAGACAATGATCAGACTGAAGATAATGCTGAGCTTGAAGACAATGCTCAGCAACAGCGCAATCTTCGCCCTGTACATCCTCGCGTGGCCAATGAAGTTCAGATCGAGAAGATAATCGACAACATCAACGCACCTGGTCCTCTTACTCGTTCAAGAGCCACACAGCTAGCAAACTTTTGTGGGCACTTCGATTTCGTCTCCATCAATGAACCCACCAAAGTCACTGAAGCCGTCAAGGAACCTGAATAGATTCAAGCTATGCAAGAAGAGCTTCAGCAATTTGAGCTGAACAATGTGTGGGAACTTGTCAAGCGTCCAGACCCCCGTAAGCACAATATCATTGGAACAAAATGGATCTACCGCAACAAGCAAGATGAACATGGTCAAGTTGTCAGAAACAAAGCTCGTCTAGTCGCACAAGGATACACACAAGTGGAAGGAATTGACTTCGATGAAACCTTTGCTCCTGTGGCTAGACTTGAAGCCATCCGCATACTTCTTGCTTATGCAAATCATCATGATATTCTTCTATATCAAATGGATGTGAAGAGTGCCTTTCTAAATGGCAAAATTGAAGAAGAAGTCTATGTTGCTCAACCACCTGGGTTTGAAGATCCAAAGTACCCTGACATGGTCTATAGGCTCAACAAGGCATTGTATGGCCTCAAGCAAGCTCCACGAGCCTGGTATGATACACTCAAGGAATTCCTGAAAAGCAAAGGCTTCAAACCTGGTTCACTTGATCCCACTCTCTTCACCAAATCATATGATGGTGAACTGTTTGTGTGCCAAATCTATGTGGATGACATTATCTTCGGCTGCACTGACAAACGATATAGTGATGAGTTCAGTCATATGATGCAAGAGCAATATCAAATGTCCATGATGGGAGAGCTGAAATTCTTTCTTGGTCTTCAAATTCGCCAACAAAGCAATGGTATCTTCATATCACAAGAGAAATATCTCAAAGATTGCCTGAAGAAGTTTGGAATGCAAGATTGCAAGGGCTACAAGACGCCAATGCCAACAAATGGTCATCTGAGCACTGACGACAATGGTAAAGAGTTCGATCAAAAGGTATACCGCTCCATGGTTGGTTCTTTATTGTACTTATGTGCATCTAGGCCAGATATAATGCTTAGTGTTTGCATGTGTGCCCGATTTCAAGCGGCACCAAAGGAATCGCATCACCTCGCCGTGAAGCGAATTCTTAGATATTTGGCTCACACCCCAACACTAGGATTATGGTATCCAAAGGGCTCAGAGTTTGATTTGGTTGGCTATTCTGATTCTGATTATGCTGGAGACAGGGTGGATCGAAAATCCACATCAGGCACTTGTCACTTTCTTGGACGTTCACTTGTATGTTGGTCTTCAAAGAAGCAGAACTGTGTATCACTCTCTACTGCTGAAGCCGAATACATCGCTGCTGGATCATGTTGTGCGCAGCTTCTCTGGATGAAGCAAACTCTCAAGGATTATGGCATCAACAAGAAGAAGGTTCCGCTATTCTGTGACAATGAGAGTGCAATCAAGATTTCTCACAATCCTGTCCAACACTCCAAGACGAAGCATATTGAGATTAGACACCACTTTCTTCGTGACCATGTGCTCAAAGACGACATTGACATCATTCACATCAACACTGAAGATCAGCTGGCAGATATCTTCACCAAGCCTTTGGATGAGAAGAGGTTTTGCAAGTTGCGGTGTGAGCTAAATATCCTAGAATCCTCAAATGTCCTGTAAAAGGGCATTCATCCAAACACTTATGCATAATTGACGACCTTGGTGCATAACACACGAAGTAACGTATGTCTTCAATTCATGAAGATATACACTCTAAGTGTGAAGATATTAAAATGGATTTTGACTTCAGAGCGCCACGATAATGGTGCGCCGTGTCTGGGTCTAATACTTCCTATACGGTGGGTAATGCCACCACCAAACTTTTCTTGAAGATTTTCATTTGGCGTCACATCTATTGCATTATCTTCCTAATTTGGCTTGTCTTCTCGAATGGTTTTTATCTTCGCATTCTATTTGACTTCATTACCTATACTATATATATATATTGAGTTTGTCCTCAACAACATTCACCTATAGCTATGTCTTCAACCTGTGTTTCTGAACTAGGTGAATGTGATCGGACCCTTACCCCTTCTGTGCTTACCTCGTCCAGTCTCTCTCAATCTTCATATGCATTCTATTTGACACATGTCGATTGTCTTCACTGTGTCCTTGTCAGTCGAAGATTTTGAGACAAAATTTAAAATGACTTTCATCTCTATCCAATTTACCTGCATCCGCAGAAGGCGGAACGACCGCCCGCCAAAACAGCTGGTCGTGGGGTCAAGGCGTGGTCGCAACAACAGCACATGTGCGCCACGCGTCGCATTGATATGTATCGCCAGGGGCATGTCTGTCTTATCCCCCAGACCAGGCCAACCCTTATAAATACTTCGCCCCTGGTTCCATTAATGTTCTACACCCCTGTCGCCGTCATCCTCGAATAACCCTAGCGCCGCCGCTAACCTCATCATCACCGGAGGAGAAGCGCTTCACTGCCGCGACCTCTTCGACGCCGTACTCACGCCGGTCACGGACATCTTCTCACCGCCGCCGCCGTAGCTGTTCTCCATTGCCAAGTTAGTGTGACGCCCCAAGACCGATGCTCTAGATGTCTTCCATTTATTCGTCGTCGTTGCCATGTCATTCGCTTGCGTGTTGCACTTGGCCATGTCATCATGTGCATTTCATCCGCATGTTTTTCAAAACTTGCATCCGTTCGTAGTTGGCGTTCTTCCCGTTCCTTCCGTTGTCCGTTTTGAGACCCGACACACTCGCACACGCCCGCGACACCTCCGAAATATTATTTTATAAGTGGGATAAAAATGTTCTCGGAATGGGTTGAAAGTTGGCGTGCGGTCTTATTATGTTGTACGTAGACCGCCTGCCAAATTTCGTCTCATTCGGAGTTCGTTTGATAGCCCAACCGTTAACCTATAGCGGCACTATAGCCGGTCAAAACGTCGGACGTTTTCGGTGTTCCAAAAACCATGCCGGGCTGCCATCCTCCCTCTCTTCTCAGCCCAACCCCCTCTACACAGCCCATATAGCCCACCTAGCTACCCCTCTCCACTTAGGACCGTCCGATGGCGATCGAACGGTCCGAAAACGGGCTAAATTTCCTAACCCTAGCCTCCCTGCTATATAAGGAAGGGCTCCCCTTCCATTTTGAGCCAGCCGCCACCCCCCTCCTCGTTTTCTGCGCCGCCAGATTCCCCCGCCGCCACCTGAGCCGCTACCTCCACCAACCCCAGCGCGCCACGTCGCCTTCCCCGCGCCACCAGCCACCGCGGCCCGCCGCAGCCCAGGTTGGGGCCCGGACGAGCCCACGTCGCCGCCGCCCTGCGCCGCTCGCCCGCGCCGCGCCCCGCTCCTCCCGAGCGCCGCCAACCCGCCGCGCCCCTCCGGTGGCCTCCTCTGCCAGCCGTCGCCGCCGGCCAGGCCAGCGCCGCCGCGCCCTCCTTTCTTCTTCCTTTTCTCTTCCTCTCTCTCTCACCATCTCTCTATCTCTTTCTCTCGTTTTCGCAGCGCCGCCATCACCGGTGGACGCCGTCCCAGCAGCCAAGTCCCGCCGCCACCGCGGGAACGGGATCCCCGGGGCCAGATCCGCCCGGATCCGGCCAGACCCCGCCCCGCATCGCCCCACGTCGCCGGAGCGCCTTGCCGCCGCCTCCATGGGCGAGCTCCTCGGCCTCACCCCGCGCCAGGACCTCCTCGTCCCTGGATCCGCGGATCCCGTGAACCAAACGGACCCGAGCCGCTCCATCCCGGATCCCCTCGTCCCGATTCCCGCGAGGTAGTCATGTTTGTCCCAGATTTTAACATCATTTATGCATGTTTGAGTGGCTGTAACTTTGTGCATGTTGATCCTATGATGATGATTTATATATGTGAAATGATCTACTCTTCATGCTCTACATGATGGTTGTTGTTGCATTCATATTAGGAGTCATATACATGTCATTATCTATGTTGCAAAAGTGCATCCTAATGTTGCTGCAGAAAACTGTTAATATTTGTCACTTTGTCATTTTTGTGTGATTTAATGTAAATGTCATATGAGCATCTTGTCAACATGACTTTGGAGCATTCTCATGTGTTCTTGCTGCTAGTATTTATTTTATGCCATGATATGCCTTGATGTGAGTGACATGAGCTTGTAAACATGCCTAGTCAATGTTGTTGTTCCGAGTAAAAGTTGTCTGTGATAAAACTTGCCAACTTTGCTTGATGGTTGCCACTAATCTATAGCTCATATGCATATGATTCCTTCATGTGATTTGGTCTATACAATGTGAACTTTGATGCCATGCCCTTGGTTGCTATGTAATCTTGCTGTAGCTTGTCTCTTTCTTGCTCTCAACATGCCATCATATTAACTATGCTCATGTATATGCCCTGTTTAGCAGAACATTGCATTTTGCATGGATCTTATTGACTTAACCTTGATGCCTATGAACCTGAACCTTTAAGATAATTTGAAGTATGTCATGTCTACTTTAAGTGCATATCAAGTTTGTGCCCATCATGTTACTGTAGCTTGCTGTTTTGATGCCTGCAAAGTGCTATGTTGCTGTTTTGGACAGATTGTTGTTATAACTTGTGTTGCTTGTAGTTGTTGAACCGTTGCTCCGTTTTGATCATGTCCTATATGAAACTTGCTTAGATTTGTGTGTAGATTCATGTTGTCATGTTGCATCCTTGATTTGTGTGTTCGTGGTTGATGTTTGCGTGCATTTTGCATCCTTGCCATGTTAAACTTGTTTAGCTCATATCTTTTAGACCGTAGCTCCGAATTAAATGATCTACATATGTAACTTGACTAGAAAAACGTGTAGCTCATCATGATGCATGTTAACTTTCTGTTTAACAACTTTAACATTGTGTTTAATTCAGATCAGTACCAATTTCGAAATTTGCATATGGGGATTTTCCGGAATTGTTATTTGTGCTTCCGGCCTCATTTACACTTGCCTAGTTGTATGGATTGCTTATGCTTCATCTCTTGCCATGTTTAACAACATTTAATCTTGTCATGCATCATATTTGATTGTGCATCATGCCATGTTTATGCTTGTGTGTTTACCATGTTGTTTGCTTCTTTCCGGTTGTGCTTCTTCTCGATAGTTCCGGTTTCGTTGCGATTGTGAGGATTCGTTCGACTACGCGTGTTCGTCTTCTTCATGGACTCGTTCTTCTTCCGAGCGGAATTTCAGGCAAGATGATCATGACCTTGGATATCTTTACTATCTTTGCTTGCTAGTTGTCTCGTTGCTATCGCTATGTCGCGCTTCCTACCACATATATGTCAGCCTCCCATATGTCATGATACAGCCTCTAACCACCCTTACCCAGCCAACCGTTGTTTGGCTATGTTACCGCTTTGCTCAGCCCCTTTCTTATAGCGTTGCTAGTTGCAGGTGCTCTTGCAGGTTGTTCCATGTTGGGACATGGATATGTTGGGATATCACAATATCTCTTATTTAATTAATGCATCTATATACTTGGTATTGGGTGGAAGGCTCGGCCTTTTGCCTAGTGTTTTGTTCCACTCAATCCGCCCTAGTTTCCGTAATGCTGGTGTTATGATCCATGTTTAGCGTTCCTAACATGCTCAGGGGAATAGGACCCTCTTGACAGTTCGCTTTGAATAACCGCTTCCAGCAAGGCCCAACATTGGTTTTAACATTTGCCAACATAATAATACTGAATCAATTAATTAATTTTGCATAGGGGGTCGCGTCCCCGGGGATTCTTAATTCAACATAAAACAGGTGGGCCAGTGCCGATGGTGTTGGTCCGAACCGGGCAGACTGCGGGGCCACCACGAGGAATCTCGAGGATCTGGTTTTACTCGTAGGCTGACCTATCCGGTCGTGGTCTGAGACGAGATACGCGCGACTACTATCAGGGTGTCGGCACGCCGGGAGGTCTTGCTGGAATTGTGTTACCATTGTCGAAATGTCTTGTGCACCGGGATTCCGAGGATACTTTGGGCTATCTCGAGGTTGAGGTATTTCCACCGCAGCTTGTGTAGGCTTATGATGGGCCAGGTTGGAACACCCTTGCAGGGTTAAATCTTACGCGAAGCCGTGCCCGCGGTTATGTGGCACTTGGATATTTATAACCTCCGGTTGTAGAGAACTTGACGCTAAATCCTAATTAAAATACACCAACCGTGTGCGTAACCGTGACCGTCTCTTTTCGAGGAAGTTCGAGAAGAGAACACGGTGGGGTTATGTTTGACTCGTAAGTAGGTGTTCAGGATCACTTAGTGATCATTTGTAGTTTGCGACCGTTTGCGTAGATGCTCTTCTTATTCTTGTACTCGTAAGTTAGCCACCATATAATGCTTAGTGCTTGCTGCAACCTCACCACCTTACCCTTCCATACCCATTTAAGCTTTGATAGTCTTGCTACCCATGGTTATGGGATTGCTGAGTCCTCGTGGCTCATAGATTACTACAACAACAGTTGCAGGTACATGTGATGCGATGTCTTGACGTGAGAGCGATGCTTGTTTGCTTTTGGAGTTCTTCTTCTGCTTCTTCTTCTTCGTCGATCTGGGGATAGGTTCCTAGTCGGCAGCCTGGGCTAGCAGGGTGGATGTCGTTCTTATTTTCGTTTGATTTCATCCGTAGTCGGATGCTGCCCTTCTGTATGATGTTTGTTATGAATTGATGTATTCATGTGATGATTGTATGTATTTGTCTGTATCCCCATCTATTATATATGTGGTACGATTTAACAATATCCACCTTGCAAGCGTCTCCTATATGCGTTTCTACTCTTGGTGGGGCCTCCGAGTTCCTCGAGAACAGGATCGCATATTGGGCGTTACAAGTTGGTATCAGAGCCTCGATCGACCATAGGAGCCCCCTTGATTGATCGAACCGTTGGCGAGTCTAGAAGAAAAAACTATTTTGAGTCCTAGTTATATATCGGAGAGTAGGAATTCTTTTTACTGCTTATCCCCTTCGTCGCTCTGGTGAGGAATTGTGACGTAGGTGTTTTCATCCTACTACTCTTCTCACTCAAAAAATTTTAGGATCACGCGGGTATTTTGGAATCGTTATGATATCGTTGTGACGGGAATTCTGTCTTGGTGCCTCCCGATCGTATGGATTGGACCCGGGGAGTTGAGCTCCAAGGTGTTCTTATCACATTCGCTATCGTTTCAGTTCCTGAATACCAGAGGACGCCGACATCGAAACGCTTCCATACTTTTTGTGGTGGCAAATAGTGCCGTGAATTTTCCCCAGTACTGGTGGAGATAGCGCAGATGATCCACTATGACTAGTATCGCTGTGCTTTCGAAGGTCTGAGGTAGACGGATTTGCGAAGTTTCTTGGTCGTGTGTGAAGGTTGTGGATTGGTTGCAGCTGATTAGGATATTATTGTTGTTGTGTGCTGAGTAGGTTCCCATATCCGCAACCTGATCCTATAACCAAGAAGTTTCGAGAGTTCTTAGGTGGGAATTCAGGTATTACCTAGAATATCTTTTCCAACAGACACATGATACGATATGGGGTCTATCATATGTTTGTTCCGGCTTATTCTGCAAGCCACATCCTTTGTTTTGTTTTGAGTTATGGTATTCGAGTTGCTTCGAAGTCAAGTGTTGATTCCATACCTTTCCTAAGCGGTGTTCTCATATTTCTATGGATTGCTAATTCTTCATGTAAATTCTTTTCACCCGATGTGCTTCTCTTCGAGTTAATTCAATCCTTTCAACATTGCACGATCTATTCTCAGTTTTCTCAACGGTGTTCGTTTCACCCGTCCCAAGTTGTCTTTCTTTTTCCCACCCTCCCACCCCTTTTTCCTTGCGGAGTCTAAATTCTCGAATCAAATATCCATTTTATTCATGTGAAATCTCTTCATTCTTTTCCTTCAATGTTATTAACCGGTGATTTCTCGTGAAGATGCTAGGAGCTACAAGTTCATCATTCTTCGTTCTTGTTTTCTTCTCCGGTGGTCTAAATTCAAGCTTTCGGTGTTGATCATATCCTTTTATTTTGTTCACATGCTTTCCCATGTTGGAAATTCTTATTCAAGCCTCTCTTGTTTATTCACCTCTCTATTCTTTTTCGGTGCGAAGAAATTATCCCAGAAGACTCGTGTTTCCATTCAAGATCCGTTTGAGTTATTTCGAGGTTGTCATTTCATTCAAGCCATTTAAATCAACCGGTGCAATCCCTATTTCAAGCAATCAATTCCAACGGTGTTTCTTTTGAGTGGGCCCATAACCCACAGGTCTTTCCCAGGATCTTACCTGACTCTTCTAATTTTTCTGGAGCTATTCCCAAAGTCTTTCAAAGTTTGACGTAAGAATGGATTCCATCAGTCAATTGCCTTCTTCGAGATCGCTTTCAAATTCTTTTCATCTTTGTCTCAACCTTTCTATTCTTCACTATCCCGGAGTATTTCACAAATTCTTCATGGTGGTTCTCATCGTCATTCTCAGCATTGGAAGACCGAAGGAGAATTTCTCTCATCCGTTCTCTTGAAGATTCGTGGTTCTAGCTTCATGCCATCCTCACAATTGTTTTTGATTGTGAGAAATTCTTTTCATACCCAGCCGGAGCATTTCATGAGTTAATTCCATTTTCGATTCTCCGGAGGCCGTCATTCAGAAGAGTTCTTCATTCTCAACGTTCATCTCTCGTTCTCAAATTCTTCCGGTGCTTCGTTCAAATGTTCTCCAATAAGCTTGTGATCTCTTCATTCTCTTGTAATTATTTTCCCTCAAGTATCTTCAATGCCTTTCTAATTCTTTCCGGTGATTCGTTCTCTTCTCTTCGTTCGTTTTCAATTCTTACGGTGGTTCGTTCAAGATTCCTCTTCCTTTGTTATCGTATCAATTCATTCATTCTTTCCAAATCCTACTGGTGGTCCATTGAAGATTTTTCCCAAGTTTGCGCTATATCTCTCTTCAATCTTTTCAAGAAGAATAAGTAGTATGCAAATCCATTGCTTTTCATCAATTTATTTTGATGAAGGATAGACATATCATAATTCTTATTCTTGTTTCATGGAGGTGATTTAATTCCTTCTTTCGGAGTTTGTTCTTGATGAATAAATTCTCGATTCTAGCTGTTCATCTTTCTTTTCCGGAGTTCCAAGTTTTCTCGGTTATCTCATCGCGAAGCTCCATCTAAATTATTGCAAGGCTTCATCTTGTTCTTTTCAACCTTCGTTTCTATCATCCTTTTGTTTACCGGAGTTCTTCATGGTGATTCATCAAGGATTTAATTCATTCTCGAAGTATTCTTCGATGAGCTCAAGCATTCTTTGTATTGCATTCCGAAGTGCAAATTCTTTCTACCTTATCTTTTGAGGTGGTATTATGTCCTTCTTGACAATTTGTATTCGTGTTTCATGATTCACAGTTGTCAAGAATGAGATATTTTAAACCCACCAATCTCTTCGTTGGAGTTGTCTTGGGTTAGATTTCACCTAAAGCCTTCCCTAAGGAATGTTGCTATTGTGGTGCTTATCAATGATCCAAGTTTCTCCTTCTCTTATCGATGAAAGAGGTTTTCATCTCTTCGAGATCTCAAGCAATCAATTCTTTCCTTTAGTGGCAGGTTTTTCACCTCAAATTTTGAGATGTTTCCATAAGCCCACAACAAGATTATTCTTTTCGTTGATTGATTTTCCAACAACTCCGTTCAATCCTTCTTGTGAGGATGCTTTTCAAATTCATTTGTGGGAGAAGTTGTCATTTTCTTCTCCGTTCTTTCCTTTCCGACGATCTAGCTTCTATTCTTTCTTCCGGAGGCATTGTGATGCAGCTCTCTTTGAACCATCATCTCGTTTTGTCAAGATCATGTTCTTTCCTTGCTTATCCATGTTACCGGAGTGTTGTGTCCTCTTTTCAAGTTCTTTTCATCTTATCAAGCTTTGCTTTCGTTTCTACCGGAGTGCTGCCTAAATTATTTTTATTCTCATTCCTTCTCTATCTCGTTTCAACCAGAGTGGTTTCGAATTCTTGCTTGTTCCTCAAGCCATTCTTCAACTCGTTGCAACCTTCGAGGTTTGTTGGTTTCACTTGTTTGTCCAAGAAGCAACTTTGTTTTACCTCTTCCTTTTTCCTCTTCCTCTTCAATCTTCCGGTTCCTTCCTAAGATCTCGGGCCGAGATCTTCTGTTAGTGGAGGAGAGTTGTGACGCCCCGAGACCGATGCTCCAGATGTCTTCCATTTATTCGTCGTCGTTGCCATGTCATTCGCTTGCATGTTGCACTTGGTCATGTCATCATGTGCATTTCATCCGCATGTTTTTCAAAACTTGCATCCGTTCGTAGTTGGCGTTCTTCCCGTTCCTTCCGTTGTCCGTTTCGAGACCCGACACACTCGCACGCGCCCGCGGCACCTCCGAAATATTATTTTATAAGTGGGATAAAAATGTTCTCGGAATGGGTTGAAAGTTGGTGTGCGGTCTTATTATGTTGTAGGTAGACCGCCTGCCAAATTTCGTCTCATTCGGAGTTCGTTTGATAGCCCAACCGTTAACCTATAGCGGCACTATAGCCGGTCAAAACGTCGGACGTTTTCGGTGTTCCAAAAACCATGCCGGGCTGCCATCCTCCCTCTCTTCTCAGCCCAACCCCCTCTACACAGCCCATATAGCCCACCTAGCTACCCCTCTCCACTTAGGACCATCCGATGGCGATCGAACAGTCCGAAAACGGGCTAAATTTCCTAACCCTAGCCTCCCTGCTATATAAGGAAGGGCTCCCCTTCCATTTTGAGCCAACCGCCACCCCCCTCCACGTTTTCCGCGCCGCCAGATTCCCCCGCCGCTACCTCCACCAACCCCAGCGCGCCACGTCGCCTCCCCCGCGCCACCAGCCACCGTGGCCCGCCGCAGCCCAGGTCGGGGCCCGCCGAGCCCATTTGGGCCCGGACGAGCCCACGTCGCCGCCGCCCTGCGCCGCTCGCCCGCGCCGCGCCCCGTTCCTCCCGAGTGCCGCCGACCCGCCGCGCCCCTCCGGTGGCTTCCTCTGCCCGCCGTCGCCGCCGGCCAGGCCAGCGCCGTTGCGCCCTCCTTTCTTCTTCCTTTTCTCTTCCTCTCTCTCTCACCATCTCTCTATCTCTTTCTCTCGTTTTCGTAGCGCCGCCATCGCCGGTGGACGCCGTCCCCGCCGCCCAGTCCCGCCGCTGCCGCGGGAACGGGATCCCCGGGGCCAGATCCGCCCGGATCTGGCCAGACCCCGCCCCACATCGCCCCACGTATCCGGAGCGCCTCGCCGCCGCCTCCATGGGCGAGCTCCTCGGCCTCACCCCGCGCAAGGACCTCCTCGTCCCTAGATCTGCGGATCCCGCGAACCAAACGGACCCGAGCGCTCCATCCCGGATCCCCTCGTCCCGATTCCCGCGAGGTAGTCATGTCTATCCCAGATTTTAACATCATTTATGCATGTTTGAGTGGCTGTAACTTTGTGCATGTTGATCCTATGATGATGATTTATATATGTGAAATGATCTACTCTTCGTGCTCTACATGATGGTTGTTGTTGCATTCATATTAGGAGTCATCTACATGTCATTATCTCTGTTGCAAAAGTGCATCCAAATGTTGCTGCAGAAAACTGTTAATATTTGTCACTTTGTCATTTTTGTGTGGTTTAATGTAAATGTCATATGAGCATCTTGTCAACATGACTTTGGAGCATTTTCATGTGTTCTTGCTGCTAGTATTTATTTCATGCCATGATATGCCTTGATGTGAGTGACATGAGCTTGTAAACATGCCTAGTCAATGTTGCTGTTCTGAGTAAAAGTTGTATGTGATAAAACTTGCCAACTTTGCTTGATGGTTGCCACTAATCTATAGCTCATATGCATATGATTTCTTCATGTGATTTGGTCTATGCAATGTGTACTTTGATTCCATGCCCTTGGTAGCTATGTAATCTTGATGTAGCTTGTCTCTTTCTTGCTCTCAACATGCCATCATATTAACTCTGCTCATGTATATGCCCTGTTTAGCAGAACATTGCATTTTGCATGGATCATATTGACTTAACCTTGATGCCTATGAACCTGAACCTTTAAGATAATTTGAAGTATGTCATGTCTACTTTAAGTGCATATCAAGTTTGTGCCCATCATGTTACTGTAGCTTGCTGTTTTGATGCTTGCAAAGTGCTATGTTGCTGTTTTGGACAGATTGTTATAACTTGTGTTGCTTGTAGTTGTTGAACCGTTGCTCCGTTTTGATCATGTCCTATATGAAACTTGCTTAGATTTGTGTGCAGATTCATGTTGTCATGTTGCATCCTTGATTTGTGTGTTCGTGGTTGATGTTTGCATGCATTTTGCATCCTTGTCATGTTAAACTTGTTTAGCTCATATCTTTTAGACCGTAGCTCCGAATTAAATGATCTACATATGTAACTTGACTAGAAAAACGTGTAGCTCATCATGATGCATGTTAACTTGCTGGTTAACAACTTTAACATTGTGTTTAATTCAGATCAGTACCAATTTCGAAATTTGCATATGGGGATTTTCCGGAATTGTTATTTGTGCTTCCGGCCTCATTTACACTTGCCTAGTTGTATGGATTGCTTATGCTTCATCTCTTGCCATGTTTAACAACATTTAATCTTGTCATGCATCATATTTGATTGTGCATCATGCCATGTTTATGCTTGTGTGTTTACCATGTTGTTTGCTTGTTTCCGGTTGTGCTTCTTCTCGATAGTTCCGGTTTCGTTGCGATTGTGAGGATTCGTTCGACTACGCGTGTTCGTCTTCTTCATGGACTCGTTCTTCTTCCGAGCGGGATTTCAGGAAAGATGATCATGACCTTGGATATCTTTACTATCTTTGCTTGCTAGTTGTCTCGTTGCTATCGCTATGTCGCCCTTCCTACCACATATATGTCAGCCTCCCATATGCTATGATACAGCCTCTAACCACCCTTACCCAGCCAACCGTTGTTTGGCTATGTTACCGCTTTGCTCAGCCCCTTTCTTATAGCGTTGCTAGTTGCAGGTGCTCTTGCAGGTTGTTCCATGTTGGGACATGGATATGTTGGGATATCACAATATCTCTTATTTAATTAATGCATCTATATACTTGGTATTGGGTGGAAGGCTCGGCCTTTTGCCTAGTGTTTTGTTCCACTCAAGCCGCCCTAGTTTCCGTAATGCTGGTGTTATGATCCATGTTTAGCGTTCCTAATATGCTCAGGGGAATGGGACCCTCTTGACAGTTCGCTTTGAATAACCGCTTCCAGCAAGGCCCAACATTGGTTTTAACATTTGCCAACATAATAATACTGAATCAATTAATTAATTTCGCATAGGGGGTCGCGTCCCCGGGGATTCTTAATTCAACATAAAACAGGTGGGCCAGTGCCGATGGTGTTGGTCCGAACCGGGCAGACTGCGGGGCCACCACGAGGAAACTCGAGGATCTGGTTTTACTCGTAGGCTGACCTATCCGGTCGTGGCCTGAGACGAGATACGCGCGGCTACTATCAGGGTGTCGGCACGCTGGGAGATCTTGCTGGAATTGTGTTACCATTGTCGAAATGTCTTGTGCACCGGGATTCCGAGGATACTTTGGGCTATCTCGAGGTTGAGGTATTTCCATCGCAGCTTGTGTAGGCTTATGATGGGCCAGGTTGGAACACCCCTGTAGGGTTAAATCTTATGCGAAGCCATGCCCGCAGTTATGTGGCACTTGGATATTTATAACCTCCGGTTGTAGAGAACTTGACGCTAAATCCTAATTAAAATACATCAACTGTGTGCGTAACCGTGACCGTCTCTTTTCGAGGAAGTTCGAGAAGAGAACACGGTGGGGTTATGTTTGACTCGTAAGTAGGTATTCAGGATCACTTAGTGATCATTTTTAGTTTGCGACCGTTTGCGTAGAAGCTCTTCTTATTCTTGTACTCGTAAGTTAGCCACCATATAATGCTTAGTGCTTGCTGCAACCTCACCACCTTACCCTTCCATACCCATTTAAGCTTTGATAGTCTTGCTACCCATGGTTATGGGATTGCTGAGTCCTCGTGGCTCACAGATTACTACAACAACAGTTGCAGGTACAGGTGATGCGATGTCTTGGCGTGAGAGCGATGCTTGTTTGCTTTTGGAGTTCTTCTTCTGCTTCTTCTTCTTCGTCGATCTGGGGATAGGTTCCTGGTCGGCAGCCTGGGCTAGCAGGGTGGATGTCGTTCTTCTTTTCGTTTGATTTCATCCGTAGTCGGATGCTGCCCTTCTGTATGATGTTTGTTATGAATTGATGTATTCATGTGATGATTGTATGTATTTGTCTGTATCCCCATCTATTATATATGTGGTACGATGTAACGATATCCACCTTGCAAGCGTCTCCAATATGCGTTTCTACTCTTGGTGGGGCCTCCGAGTTCCTCGAGAATAGGATCGCATATTGGGCGTTACAGTTAGGGCGTGGGGGATTGAGCTGCTCAACCTCCTTTCGCCTCGTTGAGCTGTTCTTCATGCGGTAAATAAAACTTACTTTTTACCGTCTATTTGATTCAAAATCTTATCAAAAATCTTCAGAACTTGTTTTCTTCACTTCCAAATCTTCATCTTCTGTTTCATGCATCTCGTATCTTGCCAAGTTACTTCACTTATATTGCATAGTGACGATTCCTCACTTGTACCTATCTTCGGATTCGTACAAATCTGGAACCAACATCTCTCTATAAGTGAATGTCTTTGCACTGCGAGGTCATTGTCTTCAAACTAAGTTGGATTCAAAATTTTCTGAGAATGCATATGACCTCTCCTCCTTCCCTCGCATCTCTAATGCTGTCACAGGTACATGTCCGTTGGCGAGTCACTTGGTTCTCATAGTCTGAATTCATTTGCAGACTTCTTGCAGTTACATCTCGACTCTCCTGAAGCCTGTTCCTGTCAGATCAGCAGTGTGAAGCCAATCAATCATGTGAAGCCAATGGCCAGTGGTAAATCTGCGAAGAAGGGAGGAAGGCAACGACGAGCCAACACTGCTCTTGAGCTCCCTCCAGATCTGTATGAGCAGTATAAATCTGATCCTGATGAAACCTATGGTGAACGCAAATCTCGTGTGCAATGGATTCGCCGCTACTGGGCAGAGCAATGGTTTCATTATCATTTTGTTACACAAGAGTATGCTGATAAGAATGCAGTCAGGCCACCATGGGCGGATATTGTGTACCGGAAGCTTATTCCGAAGACAAAGGCTGATGCCATTGCCCAGAACTTATATCCTTGCATGGTAAGAGGTGTGATGCCCGAAGATGCCAACCCATCTAGCATCAGATGGTGTCGTGATGATGATCTGTTTGAAGCCAATTATCAGTTTGCAAAGGCTTCAGCAGATGCCAACAAGAAGGAGTTTGGTGTGACCTTTAACCCCGGTCCTGCAGAACCAAGACCCGATGGCTCCCGTCAAGCCGAACCCAATCTGAAAGGGCCATGGGATAGTCTTCAAGCATATGTTGAGCATATCAACGCTCTTCATGCCACTGCCACTAATGCGCGTGGAGAAGCCCATGCTGAAGACATTGCTCCTGCCTCCCCCAAGACACAAAGAAAGCCAAAGGGCTCCAAAGCCAAAGAGGGGCAATCTGCCAAGTCTGCTGCTGCTCCATCTGCTTCAAGAGTGAAGTCAGTGAAAGATGCACCAACTGAATCCAGTGTGCAGTCTGAAGATGTGTCTCGGAATATCCCGAAGACAAAGAAACCTGATGGGCGAGGCCCCAAACCAACAACCACGTTGACTGATGACGACGCCATTATTGATTTGTCTGATGATGAGATTGATGATGATGCCCTTGAGCTCCTCATCAAGAACAAGCAGGAAGAGGCTGATATTTTCAAAAACCTGCCTTTGTTTGACCATGATATTCTCAACAACTTCATTGACAAATGGTTTCGCGACCCGTCTCTGTCGATTGACGACTTGCAGCTTCCAATTGACATCAGCGTCACGTTCCAAGGCTTCATCAACAACGAACTTGCAGTTGTCCAAAAAGTGCTTGAACAGAAAAACAGGATTGAATATGAGAAGAGTCTATTCAAGAAGCACTTGTCCAAATTCAGCGTCGCAGAAATTCAAGGCTATAAGAAGATGATGGCCGAGCTGAAAGAGGAATTTCAAAAGCTTCGTGATGATGCCAAAGGTGCCAGAGAACGTCTCAAGCACTATGCTGAGAAGACAATGCAAGCCCACAATGAGGGCTTGAAGAGAAAAGCACTTGGTCGCCCTGCCATTGATCCCAAGCTGATCAAGAAAAAGAAGAAGAAGCCCGAGACCCCTGCTGCCGAGGCCCCAAGACAAGATGAGCCTCGGATTGTCTTCCCACCATCCATGCTTGCTTCGAAGCCATCCGCTCCATCAGTTGCTTCTGAGAAGAAGAAGA
The DNA here is from genome assembly GCA_039707655.1 of Elymus sibiricus. NCBI lineage: Eukaryota > Viridiplantae > Streptophyta > Magnoliopsida > Poales > Poaceae > Elymus > Elymus sibiricus. The sequence continues at coordinate 199,212,983 of CM077674.1, read as the reverse complement.
CGCGGCAAGCTGAAGCTGAAGCTCGCAAGCGCAAGCAATCTGATGCCTCTGCTGCTCCTCCGTCTCAAAAGCGTCAGAAGACGAAGTCTTCAAAGGCTTCGCGCAAGGCACAAGCAGAAAATGCTCCATCAGCTTCTCAAGAGCCTCTGCTCGTGACACCGATATCTGTTGCTCCCCCTGCCTCTGGAAACACAGAAAGACGAGTTATCGTGCATGAACCTGCTACCACAGAGGTTCCCGTTTCTGAAGAGATTCCAGCTGCTGATCCCAACGCAGCTAAAGACATTAGAACTGATGCCAATGTGCAAAATGATGATGATGAAGTCCTTCCTCAGCTCACCGAGAACGTGGTATCATCGCCTGTTCCTGAGCACAGTGAACCGATCAGCATTGGTCGCCCTCTGACGCCAATGGATCATGATGAAGTCATACCCCACACTCCTCCTCCTCAAGCTGCCACCACTGATGAGCCTATGTTGGCAGACACACCTGAAGCCATGGTTGAAGACAATTCTTCTCCAAAGGTGTCGCCCATCTTTCGAAGGCTTCGCCGTGGCCCGCGGATGTCCAGCATTTCTAAGGAGGCTGTGCATCAAGATGCCTCTGTTTCTCAAGAGGATATTCTAGGAGATGTTCCACCCACAAGCACCATTCAGACTGCTTCTGGTGAAGCCCAACCTGAGCAAGAGGCTCAACAGTCTGAAGTCATACCGGCTGCAACAGCCGAAGACGTTCAAGAGCAGCCTCCTGTGTCTTACACTACTGCTACTAATACAAATGTGGCCCCTGAGTCTGAAGCCCAAGCCACTGAAGGAGATATGAATGCCACTCCTGATGCTCCTGCCACCTCTGAAGCCATTGTGCTCTCTGACGCCAATACTGTCATGGCATACAACAGAGCTGGAGAACTTATGCCTGTCAACTGGCCTCGTCTTGCATCACCAGAAAGACCTGTCCCAATATATGAATTCCATGTTGACAACCGGCCCCTTGTTCAGAAGCCAATGCCGAGGCTGCCAAGGCTTCGAGGAGCTGCTTCCACCGATTGCCCCTTCAGTGTCAATAGCTTCAGAAATGATAACACCTTCTTTGACCGCTCCAAGAACCCATACACAAAGCCAAGGATATCATCTAACAGGTTCTGGAGCTATCAACAACGAAGCTATTACATGAGTGTTCTCTACAATCAAGACAGGATTCATCCTCACAAGCGCCTCAACCTTGACGCTATGACTGATCTGCCATGTCTGGATGAAGCCATTGATTGTCTTCATGATGTTGGTCTGCTTCCATTTGTGACAGACAAAGAGCACTGGAACGAAGAGCTGCTGCTGCAATTCTATGCCACCCTCCACATCTCTGGATACAATAAGGATATCAAGACTTGGACCCTTCATTGGATGACAGGTGATGTACACCATGAAGCTTCTGCCCAAGATCTTCTAGAGCTCACAAACCTGCCTGCTCCTGGTGATTTCTATGAACCTGGCTGTGAAGCCTATGATCGAGTTGTGGAGAGTATCTTTCAGAAGCCAGAGCCAAACATGACTCAGATGCTCACCATGATGAAGCCACTGCCTGTTGAAGCTGATTGTCCCAAGGAGTTTCTTGTCACTGAGCTCCAGTACTTGCCTCGCACTATCTATCATATTCTAAGGCATACATTATGGCCTATCAAGGGGCACTCCTCGTCGAGCAAGGTTGAAGGTGCTATGAAGACAATGCTTTACAATATCATCTATGGCATCAGATTCAACACCAACGACTTCTTCATCAGACAGTTAGCTACAGGGGCGGAGCCAGCTCATTAGAATTGGGTTCAAGTGAACCCAATGAAATTTGGCATATCCCTTATAGATGTACACTAGCTTAAGAGTAAACAAAGAACTGAACGCACTCTTTAGTAGAGCTGAACCCAATAGTTGATAATCCTGGCTACGCCCCTGGTTAGCTGCATCTGGCATGGACCTATTTGGCCTCAAGATTTATGCTCCCTGGATAATGCGCCTCATCAAGATTCGCTCTTCTGTGCAATATCAACCATCAAGCCGAAACCATCACATTTTTCTGCCTGAGATTGCACCTGTTGAAGACATCTATCCAGCTGCGGCTAAGACTCCAGTGGTCGAAGTTCCTGGCTCTCACAGCGGTGCTGCTCATGTTGAAGCCATCCATATCCCCAATTCCACTTCAGCTGGTCATCTCACTGGTCAGTTTCGCCAGCCACGTGAAGCCAATACTGAAGCCACCACAAGCACTATGCCTCCAAGACCTCAAAAGCGTGCGCGAGTCTTAACCGAGAGAGAGCTTCTTGTTTCTCTTCATCAGAAGCAAGACAAGCATCATGACTGGCTTAAAAGGCAAATGAGGAGCCTCATGACTGATCTCAACTGATCTCAACAGAGTGCGCAATCTTTCCACCAAGAATGCATTTGTTGCACATGAAGCCAGCCGCCGGGCTTGGAAGAGTCTCACACTACTCTGCTCTGAAGATGAACTTGCTGCCGATGGCTTCAAGGAAGGCTTCAAATTCGACTCCAAGCCTCCTGCAACAGCGAAGTGGCGTGCTACACCATCTCTTGAAGACTCGGACTATTCTTCTTCAGCGCCCACTGTCGTCGCACGGGTGGTCGATGAGGAAGATGATGCTACTTCTCCGCCAATGGCTTCACTACATCAAGACGCTGCTGCCCCAACATCTTCATCGCCTCCAAGGGACGCGTAGACACCCTGTGTCTTCACACCTTTTTGGTCACTTGTTGACAAAAGGTGGAGAAGCATATGGGTTGATAGTCTTCAAGCGGGCAAAATGGGCTGGGCTTGATATATTTTGCTAAGTTTACAACTCTCATTCTTGAACATTTGGTTTTGGGTTGTAAAACTTAAGTCCTGATGGACATCTGCTACACTCGCTGTTTTTGGCTACTGTTTATGCGCTACTTAACCTTGATATTATGCGCATGAAGTCATTCCGCAGACGCCCATATTTCATTGTGCATGTCATTATCTTCAATTTATTTTGTATGCACATGTTGTGATTTCATGAATAGAGGGAGATCTCCACAAAGTCGAACCTGCCATGTGCATTTGCATTCAAAGGCAAATTACTTATATGCACATCTTCAGGGGGAGCCCCTCCCACTTCATGAAGCCAAACCATCTGTACCTTAACTTCACCTATTTTTATCCCCGTTGAAAACTTCAACTAGTTTGTCATCAATCACCAAAAAGGGGGAGATTGTAAGTGCATCTAGTGCCACCCCTTGTTGGTTTTCGAGTATTGAAGACAAACTTGGTTGTGGGACTAATGTGTTTGTGAGATTCACAGGAGAACACAGGTAGAAGTCCCTATTGAATCGGTTTACCCATCGAAGATGACCCCTAAAAATGTATGAAGACATTGAAGACAATGGTGATTCACGAAGACATTCGTGCTGAAGATATTGGTTCATGAAGACATTCGTCGAAGACAATGAAGCTTGAAGACATAGTCTTTTTGTAGTTTCATTTTCTTATTTCTTGAGTCATAGGAACCACCGAACTGTCAAGTGGGGTCGAGGTAAACGAAGTCAGAAACTGACGTGATGCTCCACCTAAAATCCTATGTCTTCAAGCGAAGACAAATGAGAGAAAATCTCTTCCAGAGTTGGTTGAGTCAGCTTTGCTTGTAGCCCAAGTAAAGTTGTCGCGTGGGTTCAAATTCCGACCGTTGGACACGTGTCAGTTCCTAAATGACCAAGGGTCATTTCGGACATATCACGTCGGGTTGCCCCCTGGCTATAAATAGCCACCCCCCTCCACCATAAGTTGGTGGCTGCTCTGAGTTAGTGCACGGCTTTTGTCGTTTGAGAGCAACCCACCTCAAAGCCTTTGAGAGAGAAACCTTGCGAGGACAAAACCCAAAAACACCCAGAGCCCAAAGTGATTGAGCATCACTGAAGACATTCTGTTCTAAGTGAACTGAAAACTTATTACACTTGAAGACTGTGATCTTCCAGTCGGTTAGGCGTCGCGTTCTGAGCATCCAAGAGTCATTGTGGATTTCCGGTGAACGAAGTCTGTGAAGGTTTGGAAGTCTACCTTGAAGACTTACCAGAGTGATTGGGCGAGGTCTAAGTGACCTTAGCTCAAGGGGAATAAGGTGAAGACGCGGTCTTCTGAGTTCAATCTCAGCCTCCCTAACCAGACGTACAACTATCACAGCAGTTGGAACAGGTCAAACAAATCATTGTCTTCCCCAAGCTCCTGGTTCTATCCTTACTCTTCCTTACTTACTGTTTTGAACTGTGAAGCCTTTGCATGCTTGCTTGTGTTTGAAGATATTCCCTGAAGCTATTCATTTGTTTACTCTTTTATCTTCATGCTTCATGTGTCTATGTTCAATGCATGCTTGTATGTACATGTCTATGCTTGTCATATCTGTTCATCGTATTGATAGGCTTTGCTAGTTCTCATCCTGCTTCCGCTTTCTTCGAAGACATTGCATGTTTTTGAAGCCTTTCATAAAAATCGCCTATTCACCCCCCTCTAGTCGATTACTAGCACTTTCACTAATGCCGCTTCCGAGGAAATTGCTTAGGAATCTTCTTGAGACAGGAATGCTAAAAAGTCTCAAAGGGCATCAAACTCTATGTGATGTTCTCAAGAAGTCGATACTGCACAAAAATCCCAGAAAAGAAGGAGTAGGTTTTGAAAGAAAGCTCAACGTCAATGGAACATACTGGACCCCCGAGCAATATCCTCAGACGAGCTGGGTTCGTGCCTCAAACAAAACTCTGGAACCAGCACGTCTCTCTGGGTATGACTGTCCCATCACTGTTGTTCCTGACGAGTCAGATGACTCCAGCTATAAACTGTTTAAACAACAGAATGGTAAGGTTTGTGCTCGGTATATTGGGACTAACTGCAGGAATGGCTCAACAAAGAAGCAGATTTGGGTAAAGAAATCCACCATCGAGGTTTTATCTATGGTATCTTGTCTAGCCATGCAGGATGAGCATTTGAAATACAATGAAGCTATTCACTCGAATGGGAATAGGCATAATCCTCAGCAGAAGGAATACATACGTATTTCGTCGAGCCACTATACCCATGTCTCTGGAAATAACTTCAATGCTTACTCGTATGATTACTCTCACTATAAACAGATAAACTATGAAGGACATCGAAGCAGAACAAATTCTATACAAACGATCCAGACAAGCGCCCTGCATCCCACGCAAGTGTGGGTGGTAAAAGCTAACTAACCTTTCTGCAGGAATCTTCTCAAGGGCGCCTGTCTGTAACTCTGCCCTGAGAAGCTATTCGTTGGTGCTTTGTGTTTTCTCGTTTATTTTAGCCTCTGCTTGTTTCTTGTTCGTTGTGTTTTTGTGTTTTGTCCGATCAACAACTCACTCATAGCTTTTGCCTCGTGTTCGCTGTTGGTTGACTGAGTGTTTTGTTTCAGACCCTGTTCTCCCTCTCTTCTGCTCTCTCCCATTCTATGTTGTCCGTCACAAGTATGCAGTTTGTTCTGAAGGAAATCTCTATCCAGCATCCTTGGCTGCGAAAGAAATAATTTTCGAACTTTATCTAATTTGGCTTATGCCTCGATCAATCCTTTCGATGAACCGCTCCACTTCTCGATATTTACTCAGGTAACCGTCGCCACGTGCCCATGATCTTATCCAAGTCGATCATGTCCGTCGAATGCGGAACATTCCGCATCTATGGGTCATGGATCTCGGAGTGGTGGGTTGGCACTCTGCCTATATATATACCCCCTCCTTCATCTTCCTCCTCTAGTGCTTCTCTGTCTTCCCTCAAACCCTTGGTCCACCTCCTTCCGAGCCCAAGCTCGAAGCAACTCCGGCGAGCAGCTCTATCGTGGAACTCCGATGGAACCTCGTCACTACTGATCACGCCGGTGCGGTAATCATCCCTCCCGCGCTACCGTAGTTAATTCTTGTGGCCAAGTTAGGGTGCTTGAATCTAGAACTGCATCTTTCTCTTTCTCGGTTCATAAGAGCAGTTCTTACCGACGCATTTTTCAGTGATTTTTGTCACAGCAGTAGATCTTTAGGAATCACTAGAAGTTACCATGTACGGTTTGTAGTTTTTCCTTGTACAAATCTTGATCTAGGTTTTCGGAGCAGTTCATGAAAGATTAGATAAGTTCTCACTAAGCCCATGTGTTTTGAGGCACTTATTGTGATCCAATTGGAGACTATCAATGATATCTACTACTTTGAGATTTCCTTCCTTCCTGGAAAACTGTTTTTCTGTCAAAAAATTGTCCGTGCATACTTGTGACCCTGTCTACTTTTCCCTCGCGTCTATTCTATTCACAGGCACCATGAGTTCTAGTTCGAAAGAGCACACAGTTTCTGAAGGAGATTTGCCTCAGTATCCCTCCAAGTCTGAAAGGGTTCGCATGACTGGTGGAGTAAAATCCTCGAAACCTCCAAAGGTGCCGAAGAAAAATCAAGACTTAGAATCCGAAGAAGCTGAAGAAGAAATTCCATCTGCAAACAAACAATCAGATGATGATGTAGTTACTGATGCAATCACCATTTTCTCTGATGGGAATACCAAGAAAGGTGGTCGTGGTCGAGAGAAAAACACTGCTGCTGAAATGACCGACCATGAGAGTTACCAAACTCCTCCTGGTGAGGAATCCATAACAGATCGCAACAACAGGTTGCAACGCATTCGCCATCACTGGGCAGGCAAATGGTTCATATATGAAAATCTTCGTAAAAAGTTTCAGATTCTATTTGCTTTCAATCCACCATGGAACGATTGCATTGCTGAGGGCTGCCTTGGTCAAGATGATGATAAAGTGAGGCCACCGCCGACTGAAAATGCTCATCCTGACTCGCTCAAAACTATCACTGATTTCCCTGAGGAAGTTGCGAAGAGGGCTAAGGCCAAAGCAAAACGTGAAGCTAGAGAAGCAAGGAAAAAGCAAATTGAGGCTGAAAATGTTAAGCTTACCAAAGCAGATGTTTAGAGGAAGAAAGAGCAAGCTTGATGCGGAGCATCCCACGGTCATCCCCATGGACCTACCTACGTCTCCTCAAGTGCCAAGTGGACCTATGATGCGAGCACGTGCAAGAGCTCTCGAAACCGAGGTGACATCTCTCCTTAGTGAACTTCCATTCGACTCGAGTGAGACATGGCTACTACCTCAAGCCGAAGTGCTATGTGTGATCAGGTATGAAGAAGACCGCCTCGGGAATGCTCGGAACGAAGACCAAGTCGGCAAGTACACAGACGGACGTGCGCGAGGAGGGAGACCGCTGGAAGGCTACAGCGGCCGGACATCCGGCCCCTGGCCCGGACATTCGGCCCCTGAAGAAATGCACAGCAGCAGCAGCTCAACTGTGAAGATGCTACAGGGCCCAGACATCCGGCCGGAGGCCCAGACATCCGGCCCGACCAGGCCGGACATCCGGCCCCTGCCCGGAAATCCGGCGCCCCATCACAGTAGCTGAACCACCTCCAGGCCGGACATCCGGCGCCAGGGCCGGACATCCGGCACACCCGTGAACCGCCGGACATCCGGCCCCTGGCCCAGACATCCAGCCCCTGCCAGCACTTGTTTGGCCCTTCGGCCGTGTAATCTCGTTCACTCATCCCCACTTTGTCCTAGTCTATAAATAGACCTCCTCCTCATCCTTTCTAGGGTTAGCAAAGTATTTTGAGACATAGAGTAGAGCTTTGCTCCTTGTATCTCCTCTTGGGGAATCAAGACCTCTCTAGGGAGAAGGATCCCCATCATAGGATCACCAAGACCTCCTAAGGGAGAAGGATCTCACCTAGATCAACAAGACTTCACCTCCTTTGGAATCGGAAGAACTTTACCTTGTGCTTGTTTCCTTGGATTGTCCTTGTATACTTGTGGATCTCATGTATGCTATCCTAGTGGATGTGTGATTTGGGTTTGTTTGAGTGATTTCCCTTGGTTGATTTTGTTGTTCCTCTCTTTTTTCCCCTCCAAGTGTGGAAAGATCGTCAAATTAGGGTTCCACCCTACACCATCTTGGATCAGAGCCACGTTGATTCACACTTTGGAGTCTTTCCCCTCGTTTTCTAGCCCAATTTTGTTTGATTTTTACCCAATTTCGAAAATTCCCCACAAAAATAGCCCTACCAAAAAATGTGTGATTTGTTGGTTTGATGATGTTCTGTTGATTTTGATCCATGGATTTGCTTGTTTTCGAGTGGATCTAGCTTTCCCCCATCTTCTCCATCAATTTCATCCACAAAATCGTCCGAATTTTACCCCAAAATTTTCTCTTACCCACTTGTTCTTGAAGTTCATCCACGGATCCAGCAGCCCGGACATCCGGCCCGAGTGCCTGGACATCCGGCGCCCCGGACATCCGGCCAGAAGGCCCGGACATCCAGCCCCTGGGAGCCAGCACGCCAACACTTCACACTTTCTTCAATTTTTCGCCTTTTCGCACCGTTTCTTCCGCAATCACTTGAGCCACTCCACCACCGATTTCTACAACCACCACTTTGTACCATTTGAGATTTTGAGTCGCGGGTTTTCCGTTTCCTAACGTGTTTTGGCTACTTAGGAATGGTTCGACGTCGACATCACCGCCGCTCATCATCGCCACACCAACTCCACCATTGTGACACCCTAACCGTAAGCAAGGACGGTAACATCGACGACAACTTGTTCATATCCTTGCCATTGCATTGTGAAACCCCGAGACCATCTTTTGCGTAGCTTTCCTACGAGACTAGCCATTTGAGTATTGTCGGGCAACGCTACTTGTGCACTTTAGTGATACCGATCCGCATAGCTATCATAGCGTGCATACATACACATATCACCTCTTGTGCCAAAACTTTGTTCCCGCATATACATCATTGCTATCTTCGTATGAGCACTTCGCATAGTTGGGCCAAGGAAACCATCAAAAGAAAGAGAAGCTTTTAAGCAAAAGAAAAAGAGCAACAAGCTTGTAAGCAATAGCCATAGCATCGCCGCATTACATAGCATCTTTGATCATCTTGGATCATTGTGACAAGTTCACCGGGAATCATACATACATAGCATAAGTGAGATAGACAGCCATACGTTTTGTCTCTTATAGGTTGTGCACAAGTTCGTATCCGCCTATTGAGCAAGCGTGCTAGTGTCTCTCTAGTGTTGTGCAACAAGAGCATTTTCCGTGGATTCCACATTTTGAGCTCATTCCTTGGTTGCACGACCTCATTTATCTATCCGTGCGTGTGCTTCCGTGTACTACTTATTGCTATTGGTCTACTCGTTACACTTGCGAACTTGTGAATCTTTTTCAACATTATTGATATCTTGCTTGCAAATTGCAATTATTTTGTGCCACCATCCTAACCAAGCTACACCATAAGCCTTTTTGTGTAGGTGTGAGAAACAAAGCCGGTACCAATTCTACTATCATAGCAATACATTGAGTGATACTCGATACATCTTCAATCTTCGGAAAAGGTAACTTTGGTTTTGTTCTCTCATTTCCTACTCACCTCTACTTGATCATGATGGATAGGCCAACTACATCTTCGACTCCTCTCTTCGACGAGCACGAAGCACCGAATGACTACGTCTCCAAGAACCATCTCCTTGGGGTACAGCGAGCCTTGCATCAAGAAAATGAAGCTTTGGGCGATCGCATCGAGCAACTCGCCACCGACTTGCGTCACTCCGAAACGCGAACGAGGGACTACCTCGACGCCAAGCTTACTACACAAATGGAAGAATTTCGTGCCATGATGCTTGACCGCGCTTCTACAACTTCGTCCTCGACAAGGAGAACACGGTCCAGACGCCATTCTTCGGATTCATCATCGGATGCAAGTATTCATCGAGCTCGTCTACATCCTCGGCAAGAGCATCAAGCTCGCCAAAATCCATTACATGGCAATGGTTTTCAACAACGACTTCGAGAGCGCGAACGTCAATGCCATCAAGTTCAAGGCGCCACGCACCAAGAGCAAGTTCCACGACGTCAACAACAAGACGCCCAAGACGGCGATCCACTTCGGCAAGAGCAACAACGTCGTGAACAGCAAGCCCTTGAAGCACAACATGCCCTTCGCGAAGCCACTCGTGCTCTAGAAGAACACAACCGTCGCGTGTGTGAAGAAGAAGAGGCACGTCTCCAAGAAGAAGCCGCACACCAAGAAGAGAATCAAGAAAAGAGGAACCGGGCAAGAGTACCTCGTCCCCACCGTCAAGCCAATCGCGTGGAGCAAGAAGAAAACGGGGATGACGACCCACCTCCAAGACAACGACGACGACAACATCGGCATAATGATGAACAACGATACGGAAAGCTCAAGTTCAACATGCCCAAATTTTCCGGAAGCAACGACCCCGAAGACTACCTTTCATGGGCCTTAGAGGTGGACAAGATTTTCCATCTACAAGACTACGATGAGGAAGAAAAGGTAGCCATGGCATCGCTTGAGTTCCAAGACTATATTTTCATTTGGTGGGAGCAAGTGGTCGAGAGACGCCAAGAGAAAGGCGAACCACCTATCACAACGTGGACTCAAATGAAGGATGTCATGAGAGCTCGCTTTGTGCCTACACACTATAGCCGCGACCTCTTTAAGAAACTTCAACTCCTCAAGCAAGGCACCAAGTCGGTTGAAGAATACTACAAAGAAATGGAGATTGCAATGATACGAGCCAACGTCAAGGAAGATGATGAACAAACGATGGCGCGTTTCTTGAATGGTCTCAACCATCCAATCAAGAAAATTGCGGACTTTCAACCATACTCCAACCTCCTCGAGCTAGTGCACCAAGCCACCAAAGCGGAGCGTCAAGTGCAAGATGATTACAAGTACTCCAAGTACTCTTCCAAGACCTACGGTTCGTACACTCAAGCATCAACGACAACGACACCTCCTCCAACGACTCGTGCTACACCAAGTACCGGTGACAAGTCAAGCCACAAGAACCCTTCGACATCTTCAAGTCGTCCTCCTACTACTACAAGCAACTCCAAGCCAAGAGCTTCCTCATCAACAACTCCTACGGATGCCAACGACAAGACAAGTGACATCAAGTGCTTTACTTGCAAGGGTCGAGGCCACAAGTCTTTCGAATGCCCCACATGACGCACTATGATCCTCAACACCGACGGCACCTACGACTCTATGAGTGAAGAAGAAATAGAAGCACTTGAGCACGTCGCAATGCATCGACAAGTGAATGAAGAAGAAGATGATCAAGTGTTTTACGACAATGATTCAAGCCCCGCTCTTGTTGTTTCCAAGGTCTTGACACTTCAACAACATCAAGATGAAGACCAACGTTGTCACATCTTCCATACCAAAGCGGGTATCCAAGGACGTTTCGTCAAGGTCATCATCGACGGCGGAAGTTGCCACAACTTGGCTAGTGAAGAGTTATGCACCAAGCTCCAATTGGTCAAGAAGAAGCACCCTCGCCCATACAAGGTCCAATGGCTTAGCGACTCCGGCACCATTCAAGTGGAGTACACCGTCCAAGTATCCTTCAGGATCGGCGCCTACGATGATAGCTTGGAATTTGATGTGGTTCCTATGTCCGTATGCCATCTCCTCCTTGGAAGACCTTGGCAATTCGACCGCGGCGTCATCCACAACGGACGGACCAATCACTATATCTTCAAGATGAGGGGCAAGGAATTCGTTCTTCGACCTATGACACCAAATCAAGTCATCGCGGACAAGCAAGCATCTACCCATCGTGGAGAGACAAGTGAGCGAGTGAACCACCAAAACGAGAGTGAGCGCCACAAGCCAAAAATGAACGACTCCACGATGAGCGACAAGAGAGACCTAGTTCTTTTAGCCACCAAAAGAGAATTGAGGGATGTGAGTGAGAGCCCATCAAGTATTCTTCACTTTGTGCTTGTGTGCAAACATGAAGTGGTGCGGACTAATACTTCACAACATCTTCCTTTGGTATTATCTCATTTATTCCAGGAATTCACGGACGTGTTTCCCGATGAGCTACCTCCCGGACTTCCTCCACTTCGTGGAATCGAACACCGCATCGACCTCATCCCCGGCGCACCTCTACCGAACAAGGCACCTTACCGCGTCAACCCCGAAGAGACCAAAGAGATCCAAAGGCAAGTGCAACATCTCATGGAGAATGGGTATGTACGCGAAAGCTTGAGCCCTTGTGTCGTTCCGGTCATTCTTGTGCCTAAGAAAGATGGTACTTATCGCATGTGTTCCGATTGTCGTCCCATTAATGCTATCACCGTTAGATATAGACATCCCATTCCACGCCTTGATGACATGCTTGATGAACTTAGTGGAGCCACCATTTTCTCCAAAATTGATCTTAAAAGTGTCTACTATCAAATACGCATGCAAGAAGGTGATGAATGGAAAACCACTTTCAAAACCAAATTTGGCTTATATGAATGGTTAGTCATGCATGTGGGTTTGTCGCAAGCTCCTAGCACTTTTATGCATGTGATGCATTATGTTCGTCGCATATATTGGCATTTGTGTTGTGGTTTACTTTGATGACATCCTTGTGTTTAGTGAAACTCTTGAAGATCATGTCAAACACCTTAGAGACGTATTGCAAGTTCTTAGAGACGAGCGACTTTATGCTAACATGGAAAAATGCACTTTCGGTGTTGATAAGCTTGTTTTCTTGGGCTTTGTTGTCTCCTCTAAGCGTGTTCAAGTGGATGAAACTAAAATTGATGCTATTAAGAATTGGCCACAACCAACCAATTTGCTTCAAGTGCGTAGTTTCCTTGGCTTAGCCGGCTTTTATCGTCGCTTTGTGAAGGATTTTAGCACCATTGCATCACCATTGCACGCATTGAGTAAGAAGAATGCACCATTTGTTTGGGGTCCATCTCAAGATGCCGCATTTCATGAGCTTAAAACCTTGCTTACACATGCTCCATTACTTGCATTACCCAACTTTGACAAAACTTTAGGAGTGCATTGTGACGCTAGTGGTAATGGTATTGATGGTGTGTTGATGCAAGAGAAGCGACCTATTGCATACTTTAGCGAAAAACTCTCCGGCGCGCAACTTAACTACCCCATCTATGACATAGAGTTATATGCTTTAGTGAGAGTCTTGCATGTGTGGGAACATTATCTCCGCCCACGTGAGTTTGTCATCCATACGGATCATGAAACGCTTAAATACCTTAAGGGTCAAACAAAATTGAACAAGCGTCATTCAAAATGGAGTGAGTTCATTGAGTCATTTCCTTATGTTATCATGTATATCAAAGGTAAGGAAAATGTTGTGGTGGACGCTCTCTCACGCAAATGCATGCTAGTTACTAAACTTGAATTGAATGTCATAGGATTTGAGCACATTAAAGTCTTGTATGTGCATGATGCTTCATTTGCGATTCCATATGCCAAATGCTTATCACACAACACTTGGGAGCGATACTATTTGAAAGATGATTATCTTATGCGAGCTAACAAACTTTGTATCCTCGAGTCTTCTCTTCGTTTGTTGCTTTTGCAAGAGGCTCACGGTGGAGGACTCATGGGACATTTCGGATGGGACAAAACATTTGTTACGCTCTCCAAGAACTACTTTTGGCCTAAGATGTTTCGCGATGTGTCACGCTACACAAACCAGTGCTCTACATGCCGCAAAGCTAAGTCCAAAGCTCAATCTCATGGTCTATATATGCCACTGCCTATTCCATATCATCCATAGGAAGATATTAGTATGGATTTCATGCTTGGTTTGCCTCGAACTCAAAACGGCAAAGACTCGATATTCGTTGTTGTGGACCGCTTCTCTAAGATCGCACATTTTATCCCATGTAACAAGATAGATGATGCTTCACATGTTGCAAATCTCTTTTGTAGGGAAATCTTGTGATTGCATGGAGTGCCAAAGACGATCGTCTCAGACCGAGACGTCAAGTTCCTAAGCTACTTTTGGAATACACTATGCGCCAAGCTCGGAATCAAGCTCCTATTCTCATCGGCATATCACCCTCAAACCGACGGCCAAACGGAGGTCACGAACCGGACTCTTTCCACACTAATCCGCGTGTTGATCAAGAAGAACATAAGGGAGTGGGAGGAATGTTTACCCATCGCCGAGTATGCCTACAATCGAGCACGCCACTCTACTACCGGCAAGTCCCCCTTCGAGGTCGTCTATGGCTTCAATCCGTTGTCTCCATTGGACATTCTACCGCTACCTCTACAAGAGCGCATCGACATGGACGCGAGTGCACGAGCGAGCTACCTCAAGAAGATGCACGAAGATACAAGGCACGCGATCGAGCGCCAAGTAAAACGACTCGCGACCAAGGTCAATATCAACAAGCAGCCGATGGTGTTCAACCCCGGCGATCTTGTGTGGCTACACCTTCGAAAAGACTGCTTCCCCAACGAGCGCAAGTCCAAACTACTACCTCGAGCCGACGGACCTTTCAAGGTGCTCGCACGCTTCAACAACAATGCCTACAAGATAGACATCCCTCGCGACAAGTACAACGTGAGCGACACATTCAACGTCAAGGACCTATCTCCCTTCCATGGTGATGTGGATTCCGATCCGAGGACGGATCTTTTTCAAGGGGGGGGAGATGATGCGGAGCATCCCACGGTCATCCCCATGGACCTACCTACGTCTCCTCAAGTGCCAAGTGGACCTATGACGCGAGCACGTGCAAGAGCACTCAAAACCGAGGTGACATCTCTCCTTAGTGAACTTCCATTCGACTCAGGTGAGACATGGCTACTACCTCAAGCCGAAGTGCTATGTGTGATCAGGTATGAAGAAGACCGCCTCGGGAATGCTCGGAACGAAGACCAAGTCGGCAAGTACACGGACGGACGTGTGCGAGGAGGGAGACCGCTGGAAGGCTATAGCAGCCGGACATCCGGCCCCTGAAGAAATGCACAGCAGCAGCAGCCCAGCCATGAAGATGCTACAGGGCCCGGACATCTGGCCGGAGGCCCAGACATACGGCCCGACCAGGCCGGACATCCGGCCCTTGCCCGGAAATCCGGTGCCCCATCATAGTAGCTGAATGTCACGCCCAATATGCGATCCTATCCTCGAGGGACTCGGAGGCCCCACCAGGGATAGAAGCGCATATCGAAGACGCTTGCAAGGTGGATATCATTACATGGTACCATGTACATAATAGGTGGGGATACATACAAATACATACAGTCATCACAGGAATACATCAATACATAGCAAACACCATACAGAAGAGCAGAATCCGACTACGGATGAAACACAAACGAAAAACACGAACGACATCCACCCTGCTAGCCCAGGCTGCCGACTAGGAACCTATCCCAAGATCGACAAAGAGGAAGAAGCAGAAGAAGAACTCCAAAAGCAAACGAGCATTGCTCTCACGTTAGATCATGGCATTACCTGTACCTGCATCTGTTGTTGTAGTAATCTGTGAGCCACGAGGACTCAGCAATCCCATAACCATGGGTAACAAGACTATCAATGCTTAAATGGGTATGGAAGGGTAAGGTGGTGAGGTTGCAGCAAGCACTAAGCATTGTATGGTGGCTAACTTACGAGTACAAGAATAAGAAGAGTAACTACGCATAACGGTCGCAAACTATTAATGATCAAGAAGTGATCCTGAACACCTACTTACGAGTCAAACATAACCCCACCGTGTTCTCTTCCCGAACTCCCTCGAAAAGAGACGGTCACGGTTACGCACGCGGTTGGTGTATTTTGATTAGAATTAGTGTCAAGTTCTCTACAACCGGTGGTTATAAATTTCCAAGTCGCCACATAACCGCGGGCACGGCTTCGCGAAAGATTTAACCCTGCAGGGGTGCTCCAAGTAGTCCATTATAAATTACCACACGCATCTGATGGAACATCCTCACACCATGATAACACGATGCTTACGATAAGGAATCCCGGTGGACAAGCCACTCGTAACAGGCAAAACTAAACCAGCAAGACCTCCCGGTGAGCCAGATCCGCATCTAGAGCCGCGCGCTCTCTATCTACGGGCATCATCCGTCTATGCATAGTGGACGGTAGCCAAAAGAACCCGAGTTGCCCCGAGGCAGCTCCGCCGACTGCTAGGTAGGTGGACCAACGGTTGTGTTTTGCCGCTGGCCCGAGTTATGTTGGAATTAAAAGAGTCCCCGAGGTGGCGACCCTCTATGCATTTAATTATTAGGTTCATGTTGACAAATGTTAAAACCAATGTTGGGCCTTGCTGGAGAAGTCTTAGCCTAAAACGAATGGACAGGGGGGTTCCCATATGCCCCACATGTGTTAGAAGCGCTCATCAAGGAACATAACACCGGTATTACGGAAACTAGGGCGGCATGAGTGGAACAAAACACCAGGCAAAAGGCCGAGCCTTCCACCCACAACCAAGTATATAGATGCATTAATTAAATAAGAGATATTGTGATATCCCATGATATCCATGTCCCAACATGGAACAACCTGCAACTGCACCTGCAACTAGCAACGCTATAAGAAAAGGGGCTGAGCAAAGCGGTAACATAGCCAAACAACGGTTTGTTGGGTAAGGGTGGTTAGAGGCTGTATCATGGCATATGAGAGGCTGACATGTATGTGGTAGGAAGCGCGACATAGCGATAGCAACGAGACAACTAGCAAGCAAAGATAGTAGAGATATCCAAGGTCATGATCATCTTGCCTGAAATCCCGCTAGGAAGAAGATCGAGTCCATGAAGAAGACGAACACGCGTAGTCGAACGAATCCTCACAATCGCAACATAACCGGAGCTATCAAGAAGAAGCACAACCGGAAAGAAGCAAACAACATGGTAAACACACAAGCATAAACAAGGCATGATGCACAACCAAATATGATGCATGACAAGATTAAATGTTGTTAAACATGGCAAGAGATGAAGCATAAGCAATCCATGCAACTAGGCAAGTTTAAATGAGGCCGGAAACACAAATAACAATTCCGGAAAATCCCCATATGCAAATTTCGAAATTGGTACTGATCTGAATTAAACACAATGTTAAAGTGGTTAAACAGCAAGTTAACATGCACCAAGATGATCTACACGTTCTTCTACTCAAGTTACATATGTAGATCATTTAATTCGGAGCTACGGGCTAGAAGATATGAGCTAAACAAGTTTAACATGGCAAGGATGCAAAAATGCATGCAAACATCAACCACAGACATTCAAATCAAGAATGCCACATGACAATATGAAACTACACACAAATCTAAGCAAGTTTCATATAGGACATGATCAAAACGGAGCAACGGATTAACAATTACAATCAACACAAGTTATATTAGCAATCTGCCCCGAAACAGCAACATAGCACATTGCCAACATCAAAACGGCAAGCTAGAGGAACATGATGGGCACAAACTTGATATGCACTTAAAGTAGAGATAACATACTTCACATCATCTTCAAGGTTCAGGTTCATAGGCATCAAGGTTAAGTCAATATGATCCATGCAAAATGCAATGTTCTGCTACAGATTATGACAGCATATACATGAGCAGGGTTAATATGATGGCAACTTGAGAGCAAGAAAGAGACATGCTACAGGAACTTTACATGGCAACCAAGGGCATGGCATCAAAGTAGACATCACATAGGCCAAATCACATGAAGGAACCATATGCATACGAGCTCTAGATTAGTGGCAACCAACAAGCAAAGTTGGCAAGTTTTATTACAGACAGCTTTTACTTAAAACAGCAACATTGACTAGGCATGTTTACCAGCTCATGGCAGTCACATCATGGCATATCATGGCATGAAATAAATACTAACAGCAAGAAGACATGAAAATGCTCCAAAGACATGTTGACAAGATGCTCATATGACATTTGCATTAAATCACACAAAAATGACAAAGTGACACATATTAACAGTTTATGCAGTAACATCATGTAGCACTTTTGAAACAGATATTATGGCAATTAGATGGATACTAATATGCATGCAAATGCCACCATCATGTAGAGCACAGAGAGTAGAGCAATTTACATATATGGAACATCATCATAGGCCAAACATGCACAAAGATGTAGCCGATACAATATGCATATATGCTATTAAAAACTCAGTCAAAACCTCACCCCGGGGAAACTGGACGGGGAGGTCCCGGGACGAGACGGATCGGGATGGCGCGGTGCGGAACGGCGTTTGGTTGGAGGGCTCGAGTCGGATCCGGGACGGGCTCGTCCCGGCGCGGAGGAGGCCGAGGGCGACGGCAAGACGGCGGCGCCGACGACGGAGGAGGCTGGGGACGGGTGTCGGGCGACGGAGGAGGCCGGATCCGGTCGAGGCCGCAGTGAGGCGGCTGGATCCGGGCGGACCCGAGCGGCGGCGAAGGCAGGGCGGCGACGAGGAGCTCCGGGCGGCGCGGAGACCTGGCGAGGTCCGGTGACCCGCTGGCGGCGGCGACGGCTGGGTGGCGCGGGCGCGAGGCGGGCGGCGAGCGGCGCGAGGCGGCGGCGCGAAGGCGGCGGGTCACGGGAGGCGGCGACGCAGGTGGAGGGAGGCGGCGAGCTCTCTGGCGGCAGGGCGCTCGGGCTGGCGCGCCGGCTCGTTCGGGCCCCGATGGGCTCGGGCGGGCCGCGGCTGGAGGTGGGAGACAGGGGGCGACGTGGCAGCGCGGGAGAGGCCACGGGCGGCGGCTGGAGAGGCGGGATTTGAGGGAGGTGGCTGGCGGCGGCATGGATCCCGAGGAGGGCTAGGGTTGCCCAAAAATGGCAAGGGGAGGTGGTTTAAATAGGCAGGGATGCTAGGGTTGAGGGTTTGGGGGTGTTTTCGGGCCCTCCGATCGGGATCGGACGGCTCCGACGAGAGGGTTAGTGTAGGCTGGGCCTGGTGGGCTGTGTAGAGGGGGGTTGGGCTGAGGAGAGAGGGAGGATGGCAACCCGGCATGGTTTTCGGAACACCGAAAATGTCCGACGATTTGACCGGCTATAGTGCCGCTATAGTTATCCGTTGGGGCATCAAACGACCTCCGAATGGAACGAAATTTGGCAGGCGGTCTGGCTACAACATAATGAGACCGCACGCCAACTTTCAACCCATTCCGAGAACATTTTTATCCTACTTACAAAATAATAATTTGGAGGTGCCGCGGGCGCGTGCGAGTGTGTCGGGTCTCGAAACGGACAACGGAAGGGACGCGGAGAAGCCAGCAACTACGAACGGATGCAAGTTTTAACGAAAACATACGGATGAAATGCACACGATGACATGATGAAGTGCAACAAGCAAACGCATCACACGGCAACAATGGAAAATAAAATGGAAGGAATCTGGAGCATCGGTCTCGGGGCGTCACAACTCTCCCCCACTAACAGAAGATCTCGACCCGAGATCTTAGGAAGGAAACGGAAGATTGAAGAGGAAGATGAAAACAAAGTTGCTTCTTGGACAAATGAGTGAAACCAACAAACCTTGAAGGTTGCAAACAGTTGAAGAATGCCTTGAGGAACAAGCAAGAATTCGAAACCACTCTGGTTGAAACGAGATAGATAAGGAATGAGAACCAAAAAGAATTTTGGCAGCACTCCGGTAGAAAAGAGAAGCAAAGCTTGATAAGATGAAAAGAACTTGAAAGGAGGACACAACACTCCGGTAACATGGATAAGCAAGGAAAGAACATGATCTTGGCGAAACGAAATAACGGGTCGAAGAGAGCAACATCACCATGCCTCCGGAACGAAAGAATAGAAGCTAAATCGTTGGATGGAAAAGAAAGAGGAAACAAAAGACAACTTCCACCACAATTGAATTTGAGAAAACATCTTTTAAAAGAAGGATTGAATGGAGTTGTTGGAAAATCAACAATGAAAAGAATAAGCTTGTTGTGGACTTATAGAAAACATCTCAAAATTATGAGGTGACAACCGGCCACTAACAGAAAAAATTGATTGCTAGAGATGAATGAAAAGATGCGAAAAAGCATCTCTCAAAGGTGATGAAAAAAATTAATTGCACTTTGAAATGCAAGAAGAAGAATACTTTAGCTCCAACAAGAATCTTTGACGGACTTCAAGAATGAATTAAATCCTTAGCGGAACATCATGAAGAACTCCGGTAAACAAAAGGATTTTAGAAACGAAGGTTGAAAAAGAACAAGATGACGCATTGTGCTGATTTAGATGGAGCTTCGTGACGAGACAACCGAGAAAAACTTGGAACTCCGGAAACGAAAAGATGAAGCGAATTGAATTGAGACATGATATCATGAATGAGCTCCGGAAGAAGGAATTAAATCACCTCGATGAAGCAAGAATAAGAATTATGATATATCTATCCTTCATTAAATTAAATTGATGACAAGCAACGGATTGGCATGCCACTTATTCTTCTTGAAGAAGAGAGATATAGCACAAACTTGGGAAGGTCTTCAATGAACCACCAGTAGGATTTTGGAAATAAATGAATGAATTGATACGATACAAAGGAAGAGGAATCTTGAACGAACCATCGTAAGAATTGAAAAAGAACGAAGAAAAGAGAAGGAGTCACCGGGAAGAATTAGAAAACGAACGAAGATACTTGAGGGAATTTGATACAATAGAACGAAGAGATCACGAGCAAATTAAGGAATACTTGAACGAAGCACCGGAAAAATTTGGGAAAGAGAGCTGGACGTTGAGAATGGAGAATTCCGAAATGATGGCCTTCGGAGAATCAAAATGAAAACGACTCCTGAAATCCTCCGAATGGGTGTGAAAAGAATTCTTGATGATCGGAAACAATTGTGAGGATTGCATGAAGCTAGAACCATGAATCTTCAAGAGAACGGATATGCTTTAAGAGAAACTCTTCTTCGGTCTTCAACGCTGAGAATGACGATGAGGAACACCACCAAAATTGTTGAGACACTCCGGAACAATGAATAATAGAAAGGTTGAGCCAGAGATGAAAAGAATTTGAAAGCGATCTTGGAGAAGGCAATTGACTGATGGAATCCATTCTTACGTCAAACTTTGAAAGAATTTGAGAATAGCACCGGAAAAATTAGAAGAGCCAGGTAAGATCCTGGGAAAAGACCTGTGGGTTATGGGCCCACTCAAAAGAAACACCGTTGGAACGAATGCTTGAAATAGTGATTGCACCGGTTGAAATAAATGCCTTGAATGAAATGACAACCTCGAAATAGCTCAAACGGATCTTGAATGGAAACACGAGTCTTCTGGGATAATTTCTTCGCACCAGAAAAGAATAGAGAGGTGAATAAACAAGAGAGGCTTGAATAAGAATTTCCAACATGGGAAAGCATTTGAACAAAAGAAAAGGATGTGATGAACACCGAGAGTTTGAATTTAGAACACCGGAGAAGAAAACAAAAATGAAGAATGATGGACTTGTAGCTCCTGAGCATCTTCACGAGAAATCACCGGCTAAGAACATGAAGGAAAAGAATGAAGAGACTTCACAAGAATAAAATGGATACATGATTTGAGAATTTTGACTCCGCAAAGAAAAAGGGTGGGAGGGTGGGGAAAAAACAAAGGCAACTTGGGACGGGCGAAACAAACGTTGTTGAGAAAACTGAGAATTGATGATCTTGAAAATGTTGAAAGGATCGGATCAACTTGAAGAGAAGCACACCGGGTGAAAATAATTTACATGACAATCACGACGACCAAGGAGGATTAGCACTCCCATAGAAATATGAGAACACCGCTTAGGAAAGGTATGGAATCCAAACTTGACTTTGAAGCAACTCGAATACCTCAACGAAAACAAAACAAGGGATGTGGCTTGCAGCATAAGCCGGAACAAACATATGATAGAGATTTCATCCGAAATTTTTGTGGTGGGGCCCACACGGGCTCGATTTTAAAGTGACCATCACGTACAAGGCAGTGTACATGACTTATGAAGCGTCCCCGAACCGTAGCAAAGCTACAAGGGCTCTTTAAGACACAACGAGACCCACTGTAAAAATGACCATGAGCAGGCGGACCACTAGATGTCGAACCCCAATCTCATAGCATGCATCTGTCGAAAAGATATACTAGGTAACTACTTGAATTCCCACCTAAGAACTCCCGAAACTTCTTGGTTATGCGATCAGGTTGCGGGTCCAGGAACCTACTCAGCAATCAACAACCTAATCAGCTGCAACTGCATCCGCAACCCTTAACACACAACCAAGAAACTTCGCAAATTCGTCTACCTCAGACCTTCGAAAACACAGCGATACTAGTCACAGTGGATCATCCGAGCTATCTCCACCAGTACTGGGGAAAAGTCACGGCACTATTTGCCACCACAAAAAGTATAGAAGCGTTTCGATGTCGGCGTCCTCTGGTATTCAGGAACTGAAACGATAGCGAATGTGACAAGAACCCCTTGGAGCTCAACTCCCCGGGTCCAATCCATACGGTCAGGAGGCACCAAGACAGAATTCCCGTCACAACGATATCATAACGATTCCAAAATACCCGCGTGATCCTAAAAAAAATTGAGTGAGAAGAGTAGTAGAATCAAAACACCTACGTCACAATTCCTTACCAGAGCGACGAAGGGGATAAGGAGTAAAAAGAATTCCTACTCTCCGATATATAACTAGACTCAAAATAGTTTTTCCTCTATACTCGCCAACGGTTCGATCAATCAAGGGGGCTCCTATGGTCGGTCGAGGCTCTGATACCAACTTGTCACGCCCAATATGCGATCCTATCCTCAAGGGACTCGGAGGCCCCACCAGGGATAGAAGCGCATATCGAAGACGCTTGCAAGGTGGATATCATTACATGGTACCATGTACATAATAGGTGGGGATACATACAAATACATACAGTCATCACAGGAATACATCAATACATAGCAAACACCATACAGAAGAGCAGAATCCGACTACGGATGAAACACAAACGAAAAACACGAACGACATCCACCCTGCTAGCCCAGACTGCCGACCAGGAACCTATCCCAAGATCGACAAAGAGGAAGAAGTAGAAGAAGAAATCCAAAAGCAAACGCGCATTGGTCTCACGTCAGATCATCGCATTACCTGTACCCGCATCTGTTGTTGTAGTAATCTGTGAGCCACGAGGACTCAGCAATCCCATAACCATGGGTAACAAGACTATCAAAGCTTAAATGGGTATGGAAGGGTAAGGTGGTGAGGTTGCAGCAAGCACTAAGCATTGTATGGTGGCTAACTTACGAGTACAAGAATAAGAAGAGTAACTACGCTTAACGGTCGCAAACTATTAATGATCAAGAAGTGATCCTGAACACCTACTTACGAGTCAAACATAACCCCACCGTGTTCTCTTCCCGAACTCCCTCGAAAAGAGACGGTCATGGTTACGCACGCGGTTGGTGTATTTTAATTAGAATTAGTGTCAAGTTCTCTACAACCGGAGGTTGTAAATTTCCAAGTCGCCACATAACCGCGGGCACGGCTTCGCGAAAGATTTAACCCTGCAGGGGTGCTCCAAGTAGTCCATTATAAATTACCACACGCATCCGATGGAACATCCTCACACCATGATAACACGATGCTTATGATAAGGAATCCCGGTGGACAAGCCACTCGTAACAGGCAAAACTAAACCAGCAAGACCTCCCGGTGAGCCAGATCCGCATCTAGAGCCGCGCGCTCTCTATCTACGGGCATCATCCGTCTATGCATAGTGGACGGTAGCCAAAAGAACCCGAGTTGCCCCGAGGCAGCTCCGCCGACTGCTAGGTAGGTGGACCAACGGTTGTGTTTTGCCGCTGGCCCGAGTTATGTTGGAATTAAAAGAGTCCCCGAGGTGGCGACCCTCTATGCATTTAATTATTAGGTTCATGTTGACAAATGTTAAAACCAATGTTGGGCCTTGCTGGAGAAGTCTTAGCCTAAAACGAATGGACAGGGGGGTTCCCATATGCCCCACATGTGTTAGAAGCGCTCATCAAGGAACATAACACCGGTATTACGGAAACTAGGGCGGCATGAGTGGAACAAAACACCAGGCAAAAGGCCGAGCCTTCCACCCACAACCAAGTATATAGATGCATTAATTAAATAAGAGATATTGTGATATGCCATGATATCCATGTCCCAACATGGAACAACCTGCAACTGCACCTGCAACTAGCAACGCTATAAGAAAAGGGGCTGAGCAAAGCGGTAACATAGCCAAACAACGGTTTGTTGGGTAAGGGTGGTTAGAGGCTGTATCATGGCATATGAGAGGCTGACATGTATGTGGTAGGAAGCGCGACATAGCGATAGCAACGAGACAACTAGCAAGCAAAGATAGTAGAGATATCCAAGGTCATGATCATCTTGCCTGAAATCCCGCTAGGAAGAAGATCGAGTCCATGAAGAAGACGAACACGCGTAGTCGAACGAATCCTCACAATCGCAACATAACCGGAGCTATCAAGAAGAAGCACAACCGGAAAGAAGCAAACAACATGGTAAACACACAAGCATAAACAAGGCATGATGCACAACCAAATATGATGCATGACAAGATTAAATGTTGTTAAACATGGCAAGAGATGAAGCATAAGCAATCCATACAACTAGGCAAGTTTAAATGAGGCCGGAAACACAAATAACAATTCCGGAAAATCCCCATATGCAAATTTCGAAATTGGTACTGATCTGAATTAAACACAATGTTAAAGTGGTTAAACAGCAAGTTAACATGCACCAAGATGATCTACACGTTTTTCTACTCAAGTTACATATGTAGATCATTTAATTCGGAGCTACGGGCTAGAAGATATGAGCTAAACAAGTTTAACATGGCAAGGATGCAAAAATGCATGCAAACATCAACCACAGACATTCAAATCAAGGATGCCACATGACAATATGAAACTACACACAAATCTAAGCAAGTTTCATATAGGACATGATCAAAACGGAGCAACGGATTAACAATTACAATCAACACAAGTTATATTAGCAATCTGCCCCGAAACAGCAACATAGCACATTGCCAACATCAAAACGGCAAGCTAGAGGAACATGATGGGCACAAACTTGATATGCACTTAAAGTAGAGATAACATACTTCACATCATCTTCAAGGTTCAGGTTCATAGGCATCAAGGTTAAGTCAATATGATCCATGCAAAATGCAATGTTCTGCTACAGATTATGACAGCATATACATGAGCAGGGTTAATATGATGGCAACTTGAGAGCAAGAAAGAGACATGCTACAGGAACTTTACATGGCAACCAAGGGCATGGCATCAAAGTAGACATCACATAGGCCAAATCACATGAAGGAACCATATGCATACGAGCTCTAGATTAGTGGCAACCAACAAGCAAAGTTGGCAAGTTTTATTACAGACAGCTTTTACTTAAAACAGCAACATTGACTAGGCATGTTTACCAGCTCATGGCAGTCACATCATGGCATATCATGGCATGAAATAAATACTAACAGCAAGAAGACATGAAAATGCTCCAAAGACATGTTGACAAGATGCTCATATGACATTTGCATTAAATCACACAAAAATGACAAAGTGACACATATTAACAGTTTCCGCAGTAACATCATGTAGCACTTTTGAAACAGAGATTATGGCAATTAGATGGATACTAATATGCATGCAAATGCCACCATCATGTAGAGCACAGAGAGTAGAGCAATTTACATATATGGAACATCATCATAGGACAAACATGCACAAAGATGTAGCCGATACAATATGCATATATGCTATTAAAAACTCAGTCAAAACCTCACCCCGGGGAAACTGGACGGGGAGGTCCCGGGGCGAGACGGATCGGGATGGCGCGGTGCGGAACGGCGTTTGGTTGGAGGGCTCGAGTCGGATCCGGGACGGGCTCGTCCCGGCGCGGAGGAGGCCGAGGGCGACGGCGAGACGGCGGCGCCGACGACGGAGGAGGCTGGGGACGGGTGTCGGGCGACGGAGGAGGCCGGATCCGGTCGAGGCCGCAGTGAGGCGGCTGGATCCGGGCGGACCCGAGCGGCGGCGAAGGCAGGGCGGCGACGAGGAGCTCCGGGCGGCGCGGAGACCTGGCGAGGTCCGGTGACCCGCGGGCGGCGGCGACGGCTGGGTGGCGCGGGCGGCGAGCGGCGCGAGGCGGCGGCGCGAGGCCAAGCGGCAGGGCGGCGCGAAGGCGGCGGGTCGCGGGAGGCGGCGACGCAGGCGGAGGGAGGCGGCGAGCTCCCTAGCGGCGGGGCGCTCGGGCTGGCGCGCGGGCTCGTTCGGGCCCCGATGGGCGCGGGCGGGCCGCGGCTGGAGGTGGGAAATAGGGGGCGACGTGGCAGCGCGGGAGAGGCCACGGGTGGCGGCTGGAGAGGCGGGATTTGAGGAAGGTGGCTGACGGCGGCATGGATCCCGAGGTGGGCTAGGGTTGCCCAAAAATGGCAAGGGGAGGTGGTTTAAATAGGCAGGGATGCTAGGGTTGAGGGTTTGGGGGTGTTTTCGGGCCCTCCGATCGGGATCGGACGGCTCCGACGAGAGGGTTAGTGTAGGCTGGGCCTGGTGGGCTGTGTAGAGGGGGGTTGGGCTGAGGAGAGAGGGAGGATGGCAACCCGGCATGGTTTTCGGAACACCGAAAATGTCCGACGATTTGACCGGCTATAGTGCCGCTATAGTTATCCGTTGGGGCATCAAACGACCTCCGAATGGAACGAAATTTGGCAGGCGGTCTGGCTACAACATAATGAGACCGCACGCCAACTTTCAACCCATTCCGAGAACATTTTTATCCTACTTACAAAATAATAATTCGGAGGTGCCGCGGGCGCGTGCGAGTGTGTCGGGTCTCGAAACGGACAACGGAAGGGACGCGGAGAAGCCGGCAACTACGAACGGATGCAAGTTTTAACGAAAACATACGGATGAAATGCACACGATGACATGACGAAGTGCAACAAGCAAACGCATCACACGGCAACAACGGAAAATAAAATGGAAGGAATCTGGAGCATCGGTCTCGTGGCATCACACTGAACCACCTCCAGGTTGGACATCCGGCGCTAGGGCCAGACATCCGGCACACCCGCGAACCGCCGGACATCTGGCCCCTGGCCCGGACATCCTGCCCCTGCCAGCACTTGTTTGGCCCTTCGGCCGTGTAATCTCGTCCACTCATCCCCACTTCGTCCTAGTCTATAAATAGACCTCCTCCTCATCCTTTCTAGGGTTAGCAAAGTATTTTGAGACATAGAGTAGAGCTTTGCTCCTTGTATCTCCTCTTGGGGAATCAAGACCTCTCTAGGGAGAAGGATCCCCATCATAGGATCATCAAGACCTCCTAAGGGAGAAGGATCTCACCTAGATCATCAAGACCTCACCTCCTTTGGAGTGGGAAGAACTTTACCTTGTGCTTGTTTCCTTGGATTGTCCTTGTATACTTGTGGATCTCATGTATGCTATCCTAGTGGATGTGTGATTTGGGTTTGTTTGAATGATTTCCCTTGGTTGATTTTGTTGTTCCTCTCTTTTTCCCCTCCAAGTGTGGAAAGATCGTCAAATTAGGGTTCCACCCTACACCAAAGCTTCTGCTTCCAAGGGAGGCAAGTCAAAGACGTCAGTTTCCCCTCGTCCCTCTTGAAAGAAAACCACGGTCAAGAGGACACGAAAGGCTGTGTCTGACTCATCCGATGGGTCATCTGATGAAGAATTGGGTGATGAAATTCCCACATATGATAAGCTCGCTATTCTGGATAAGCCAGCACAAACCCCTTCTCAAGTGAAGGTTTTGCTCTCTCCTAGGGGATCGCCTAGACAAGCACTCGTAGCCGGAAAAGCTTCTGGCTCAGCTCCACCAATTCCCTCGAAGAGTGTCTCGAAAAGAAAGCTGCCTACCGAAGGAGATACCTCTGCCAAGAAGGCCAAGCACTCTGTTCCTGCTTCCACAAAGGAACAAAAATATGACTTTAAAATGATGATTGACATCATTGACAGTGCTTCTTGTGATGCAAAGACTGATGAAGTAAGTAATTTGCGTTTGCCAGAAGATGTGACTGAAATGGTGACCAAGCACTTTCGTCAACTGAGGAAAATCTCCAGGAAGCTCAACAAGGCTACAAAAGACAAGCAAGCTCTGAAAGAAATGAGGAGAGGCCAAGACCGAGTACGAAAGGAAAGGTCTAAACAAGGAAATTGTTGATATCACCAAGGCTCTGAGCGTCATCAGGAATGAGAAAGTTGAATGGCATGGCAGGATGCATATGGAAATCTCTGAATTGTGTGACAGAAGGAATGATGAAATTGATCGCATTGCTCGAGGAGAACTCAAGAAGAGAAATGCCAGAAGGCTTTGGCTAGAGTGGCCAAGCCGAAGAAAATGAAAGATTGCCGTACTCAGCTTGTCTCCTCTGATGCTGCTCCAATCAGTTCTAATGCACCCCTGCAGCAGATACCACCATCGCCACCACACGAAGAAGAACCAGAGCTGCAGGTCGCCCCAGAGGTTATTGCTCCAGTGCCTCTAGCTCAAGAAGAGCAAAAGGATGCAGTTGACATCTTTCTCAATAGCCCCGATGGTGAAAATGCACCCACTTTGCGGCAGGAAGATAATGATCGCACTGACGAAGAGATTGAGGTTGAAAAGCCAAATCTTTCACCTCCTGAGCCGATGAAAGTTGACCCTTCTGCTTCTAGCAAGAAGGATGGCAAAAGTCAGGGGGAGCAATCTGCTCCTCAAGAGAAGACTACCCCTGCCACACCCTTGGTTGTTCACTCACCGATGGATGTCGACTCTGCTCCTCGTTCCACAGATCCACTCGTGGAAGAGGAAGAAAAGATATCTACTGAGCCGTTGGCTCAAGTTACTGTTGTGCTTCACCTGTGCCCAAATCAGCTGAGTCTGCTAAAGACAAAGCCCCAGTGTCCGAGGAAATGAAAGCCGATGAAGGAGTGCCAGCGAGAAAATTTGTTGCATCTCCAAGTTGTTCGAAGCCATCTGATTCTGCAAAGTCGAGGAAGCGCAACGCTCCTCTTAAGCCAATCGAAGAAGATTCTGCTGTGACTGATGAAATTGGGACCAGCCGCTCTACCGAAGAAGAACTCCCAAGGAATCCACTCGAAACGTTTCCCTTGTTTCCTGTGGAAGACAGTCCAAATGGTCCCGCATTCTACGAGCAGTTTCATCGCTCAAAACTTGCTTTCTTTGGCACCGGTCCTTATGAAGGAGAAAGAACATCATTGTCATCAAGATTTTGGACCAAAGAGAAAGCTGTGTATTATGCTCGTATCTTGTTCTGCAAGAATCGCATCTTCAAGCACAAGATTCTGGACTTTGCTGAACTCGAAACTTTACCATGTTTTCACCACACCATCGAGCAAATTGAGCATGTCTTCCTGAAGAGATTCCTACATTTCAATCATGGCTGGAACCGTGAAGTCATACTCCAGTTCTATGCCACACTCTATATCTCAGGAGATCTTGCGGATAGCAGTACGTGGATTCTCGAATGGATGACCGAGGATGAAAAGATTAAGTGTTCTACTGATCAGTTTCTTGCTCTTTTGAATCTCCCTCGGTGTGAGTTTGATGAAACTCGTCAACATAAACTCCACTGGTGGGAAGTGTCTGAGGCTGAATTGCTTATGCTGATGGATCCCAAAATTGTCGGTGATGCTTTCACGGAAGCAAACCCCAAGAACCTGTCATATGAAAACAAAGTGATGTTTTATATTCTGTGCAATTCCCTCACTCCAACCAACAGGCCAAAATCAATTCAAGGCATCGTGGCAAATACTCTCAACGCTATATCAAATGGCATTCGGTTCGACATTCCAGATCTTTTCATTCGGAACCTAGCTTATGCAGCTGACAATGCTCAAGCTTTGAAGCCCTATGCTCCATGGATCATGTTTGCCATCGAACAGCTTACAGAGAAAAAGTTTTTTTGCCCACATATTCCGAAAGTTTTTATGCCTCCGGTTCGTGATACTCTTCGAATTGTGAAGGACATTGGGAAAGGAAAAACTCCTATTGACTCTATCGCTGGTCCTGCATCTGCCCCAGCTCCAAAAATTAAGAAGGTCCATGTTGAAGTTCCTCACGAAGAAGATCCCTCGTTGTATGAGATTTGTCTTCGGACCCAGCAAGCTCTTGAAAGCCATATCAAGTTGAATCGCAAGGTCCAAGTTGAGATGATGACGGAGATCAATCTACTTCACAACTATGCTCGCCAAGGGCTCTTGTTTGACAAACAACAGAAGAAGCGCTCCTGGACACTTCTGCGCAAGCATTACACTCGCAATCAGCTCGCAGCAAAGGGGATTCTGAAAGACTATGATCATCTGGAACTGTTTGAAGTACCTCGCATCCAAAGGCAAACCCCTGTGCTACCGTAGCGTTCTGATTCTACCGATCTGCTATTTGTTGAACCAGATGATGAGATCGAAGACACTGCTTGCACACTAATTTTCAAGCCAGATGTCCCTCACTCCACTTCTGATGTTGCTCCCGAAGGCAATCCCGAAGCCCATGTTGCCAGTCCAGCTCCTGCTTCGGCCTCGACCATCGCTCGTTCTGCTTCGCCGAACAGTTCGAGTTCTGAGGGTTCTTCGGACGAGTAGTTCCTCGCTTGTATTCCCCTTCCTTTTTGACACTTGTTGACAAAAAGGGGGAGAAGAACATCGAGTGGATAGATGAGCGGGTTATTTGCAGGGGTGTTTTCGTTCGCCTTTTGTTTTTCCCTCGATCTATTTGGTTTTATCGGTCGATCTATTTGCTTGTGGTCATGAACTTCTTGCACCACATGTGGTGTAGTTAAACCTCATCGTCATGTACCGTTAATAACCCCCTGCAATGTCATTTGCTTTCCTATATCTGGTTGCAGGTACCCTCAAGAGGTTACTCTCTTGCAATGATTATCATCGTTCTTATCTTATGCAGGAGAAGAAAAAGCCCAGGAAAATATACATGATATGTTCCACCTCCCAATGTCTACTTTGTTGCTCAACAATGTAATATAATCCATGCTCGATGACCTACTGAATGGCCTTATGAGCGAGCTATGATGACAAGGATATATGGTTCTTTCAAGCTCATTCCACCAAAAAGGCATATAATGAGATGATTGGAAGCCCACCACCAGCCCTAGCTCCATTTAGATGGATATGGAAATCTTCATGTCTTTTAAAGCAGAATTTTTCTTCAACCTCCTGATTTAGGACAAATTTAAACACCAGACCTTATAACCAGAAAAAAAAAAACATACATATTGATGACAGTACATGTGTGTACTGAAGAGACCAATGAAGATTTGCTTCATATCTTCTTCAGCTATGAATTCAGTCAAAACTTCTGGTTGTCCCTAAAGATTGAATGGAACCCGGAATTGGAACTGCTTAAGATGCTTATTGAAGCTAGAAACAGATTGGACATCATGTGCTACAAGGAAGCTCTTATTGCTGGGTACTAGGCTTCAGTGACATTAGCTTCAATGAACATTTTGGTATAATCATAAAGAGAGCTAAACATAGTTTGGTGAAGGGCATGCAATTTTGGTTAGATCATTTGTGACATGCCCTTGTCTCACCCAACTCCACTTGTATTACCCCTTTGTATAAACTCCATTAATATAATGAAAGAGTCACAATAGGGGACTTCCCTACTGTTTTTGCTCAAAAAGATTCGTAACAATTCCCAAGAGAGCTACAGAGCCACTATTGCCTTGCAAAATATACTCAGTTAGAAATTAAATAAAGCAGCAGACTGATAAGTTAGTTGGCACCAACAGTCTCCATAACAAACAGCAAATTCAGAACGGTGATCAGTCTGAATTTGCTGCCCTTATCTTTCCATTTTGAAATCAGCATTTGCTGCCACGTTGTGACTTATCACTGAAACAGCACTCCAGGAATTCCATATGTCAAGTTTTCACCGCCATGACCTTATGGTTGATCCATGCTTGGAACCTGCATCCGCGGACTATGATGTGCATGTGGGGTGCTAACATCTTCAGGTAAAAACACAGCGGTGCCCCACTGCACTTCTGCTATTTTCCATGTTAAGAACTTCAAGTTGAAATAATCACTACTTAGCACGTATATATGAGTTCAAACATTAGTGAATAGCCTAATAAGGTTTAATGAATGATCAAACAAAGGATACGTGCTGTTTCCCACATGTCAGTAATACTAACGTCACCCTCTGTTAGGAGCCAGTAATCAGCATCAGTCTGCAAAATTGTGTAGCATTATAGTTCAGTCATGATCATTTTCGATTTCTTTTGCACAAGAGGAGTATTACTATAGAGAAAAACTTACTGTATGCTTCTGCAAACTTAATAGTTAGTTAGTTTTACACATAGGATTTGCATGTGAGAGTTCAAGGAACAAAAAAGGTTGACAAAGAGCAGAACAAAAGTTTGTACAGTCATGCATAATGTTGTAACATTTTATTTGAATTTTATGAGCATGATGCAGGGGAAATTTTCGAAAATAAACTTGAGAAAACCGGACTTACATTAACATCTGAAGGGATTATCCTTGTCATCCCTCCATAATCATTTGAAGAACTAGGATCTTGTGGAGTATTCTGCCTGTGCTGAATATTATAATCCACATTGATTGATTTGCTGCTTTGTGTAGCGTTTGTTGCATGCAAGTCTTCACAAGGTCCGGGTTTTGGGACATTTGTATGCCTTGGAGGTGTTGCAGCACCACCCAAATTCTCAAATCCATCATCAAATAGACTAAAAATACAACAGGTTCTGATCAGGAAAAATTCAGTACAGATATTTAGCTCCACTACAGGAATGCAGCATTACCTAACTAAGTAAACATCTATTGGGCCCAGGGTACTTCTTAATACGATTCTGTATCTCCTCTGGAGATAATCACCGGCCTGTATAGGGAGCAGATACACAAGAAGTCATTAATCAGTTCACAAAATCATTTGTGTGCGCAAATCTCCACTAATTTTACTAATCCTACCTCGTCAGGATCTGGTACTTCAAGTGTAGTACCATGAGGAGCTTTTATTGCAATTAGAGTTTCATTCTGAAAAGCCCGAAATATATGTTAACATACAGAATCACCGCTGTAGAAATACTGTCGAGTAAAGTAAACTGCAAATGATAATATCAACTAACGTATGACATTGTTCGACCATGTAAGTAGAGTAGCAGACCTGAAAGCAGGGTAAGCCCTTGATATCATCTTCCGTCACATAGAGCCATCTAATGGACAAATGAAAGTCAGGTTTTATACATCATTCAACATTGACACAACACAAGAAATACAATTACCTTTGACTGTTCTCATCTTCCGTTAACCCCCTTAGCTTTTCGCGCATATCACTGCAAGAAAAACAAGATTCCAGGTTATATCATGCTCGGATTGTATGTTTTGTAGAGCTCAGAATTTGAAGTTTTGTTGTTTGCAATACTACCAACCTTATACGCTCATCTAAGGCTTGCTCCTGCAAATTAAGATTTTCAACTTCTGTCTGAAAGAATAGGTTATACAATACTGAGCTTTGATATAGTTATCATAATATATCTCAAACAAAGTATTCAGGTGCGCGTAGAATTAATATGTCAATTTCAGTAGGAATAATAAATTCACATGAACAGATACCTGCAAACCTGAAAGGCCATTATCTAATTCCACTCCTGAATCATCCAAGCCCCTGTAATGTTATGTGAGATTAGCTTTTATATAACACACCAAGTGGTAAGGAAATAAGACTAAATGAAGGAAGACAAGTTCAAGAAAGGAAAATAGCATTACTTCCAACGAATTCTGTTTTTAAGTGTCTTTTCTATAAGACCAATTCCTTCGAGGACATTTGTGATGTCATATATGCGTCGCTTTTGAACCTGAATAGTAGGAAAAATATGTGAATTTGTACCGATTGGAAGCAATTAAGTATCAGCTGCAGTGATAACAGTGTGTAACCTCTAGTGTTTCTGCAGCATTATTCAAATCTAGAATGCCATCCTCAGCTTGCTTCAGCAAATTGATGAACTTCTTTGTCAGAAGTCCTGAAGATGGATCAGGGTAGATATAAGTAACAGTGCACAGTAACATGGAACACAGATTAAGATGTAACCAAATCCTGAAAGATCCAAGTCTGCAAGGTACATATGAATGTGGGGTCAGACTTATTAGCCGTAGGGCCCACAACAATACAGCAAAGGAGCCACCATAGGAGGCGTGAGTAGCAGGGAGACTCTGTTTCCCTTAGCCTTCAGTTTGAGTCAGAATCTAATTAGTTAAAAGCTTCAGAGTCTGTTTAGATAACCCAAATGATAAGTGCCACACGTGTGGCACAAAGCACTCCGGCCCTGACGTTTTTTACAACTAAAGTTGCCATCCGAAAAGAAAAAACAAACCCAAAAAAAAACTGAAATTTGCCATCCGAAAAGAAAGTTGCCATGCTTGACAACTAAAGTTGACATCCTCGCGTCACTAAACTTGCCATCAAAAACGTTCGGAGTTGCCATGTGTTTGTGCCACACGTGTGACACTTATCAGGATCCTTAGATAAAGAGAGAAAGTCCAGATTGTAATCAGTTTGGTTTTGGCTTGATGGCCAAGTTATTTCGCCTATAAGAAGGGACTTAATCCGATGAATAAAGCAAGCCAATTCAGAGTATTTTCTTTATTTAGCTGCCTAGAGTAATTAGAAATTTGATTTCTTCCAATTTTGGTATTAGATACATTTAAGATGCCTGGGGACGAGGTCCTCAACGCCGGCGCCGTAGCCCAGATCACAGAAATCTCTGATCAACTCAAAGCTTTCGTGGCCCAGCGCACGGAAGATCAAGCACAGCGCAAGGAGGAGCAGGCTGCCCTCACCGATGTAATCAAGCGCCTCAAGGCGCTCGAACGCCAGTCAGAGGCAACGCCATTTCCGCCAGATCCAAACCAGCTCGCTTTCCTCAGCTCTGGTGGTTACGGGGGATTCTTTGGTGCACCCGTCTCTACCCCAGCGCAGGGCCTGGCAATGGCAGGGTCTTCTCTGGCACACCCGCAGGCCAGACCAGCACCGACTTCCCTGCCAGCTCTCAGCCCACCATGAGGCACGTCCTGCCCACCCAGACGTCCCAGCCACCCACCACCTC
The DNA here is from genome assembly GCA_039707655.1 of Elymus sibiricus. Classification (NCBI taxonomy): domain Eukaryota; kingdom Viridiplantae; phylum Streptophyta; class Magnoliopsida; order Poales; family Poaceae; genus Elymus; species Elymus sibiricus. Next base: position 199,177,977 of record CM077674.1, on the reverse strand, counting down.
CACCCAGATTGCTTCAATCCACCTCCCAGCCGCCCACCAGACCTCCTACCAGCCTGTGCCCCAACCCAAGCCACACCGCTTATCCCCGCGTACCACCAGCTGCTGCCACCACAGTACCATGTTCCTCCCTAACCTACCAGCAGCAACCCCTTTCATGGCCGGAAGCCACCCTCCACCCAGCCTATAAAACAATGCCTCGCCTCTAACTTCCGTCCCACCACTCCCTTATACTCATGTTGGCTCTGGCTCTAGTTCGGTCCTCGCTTCCACAAACTGGATTTCCCCGTGCATGATGGCTCGATCAACCCCCTCAGTTGGCTCAACCGGTGCGACCAACTTTTCCAGGGTCAGCGCACACATGAGGTCAACAAAGTTTGGGCAGCAGGGCAACGCTAAATTTTGGTACTTGTAGTTGGAGCGTGACTATGGCATGCCAACATGGGAGCGGTTCAAGGAGGCTTGCCACCTCAAGTTCGGGCCATCTCTTCGCACCAATGCTCTTGGCGAATTAGCCCGCCTATCGTCACCACCTCGGTTGTTGACTACAGCAGCAAGTTCATGGCATTTCTCTGCCATAACAGTGAGCTTTTTTCGCCAGCCCAGCAGTAGTTCCAGCACACCACAAGGTTGCCTGAGGTCCTTTGCTAAGACGGCAAACTTCAGCAGCCCCTGAACCTCCACTCCGCTATCGCCTTCGCCAAGGCGTACGAGCAGCGCCATTTTGCTCCTTCTTCGGCACCACAGTCTCGGCCTCCTTGGACTCGTGTAGCGGCGCCTTGCACCTAGTGCCCGGTCTTCCACGCCTTGCATTGCCCCTGCCCCAACTCCGGCACCAGCTACCCTGGCCCCACCAGCACTTCTCCATCTCACTCCAGCCGAGTTGGCCGAACGGTGTCTTGAGACGTCTGCTACAACTGTAGTGAACCTTATGTCGCGGGCCACCGGTGCGCCAAGCTTTTCTTCATCGAGGTTGACGACTTTGCTCCACATGACCTTTGCGACAAGGATGGATCAAAGCCACCCCCACCCACCCCCCCCCCCTCTGTCTCGCGCCATCACCGGCCTTTGGAGCCTTCACACGATGGACACAACTGGACACGACATTCACTGCCTTGCTAGATACAGGCTTGACACACAACTTTATCGACTCTAGTGCTCTACTGCCTACCGGCCTTACTCCCGAGGCAAACCCCGTCCTCCGTATGATGGTGGCCAACGGTGATCAGGTTGCAAGTTCAGGACTCTGCCTATGACATTCCACTGCATATTGAAGGCTTGACATTCCGCAATGACTGCTTCACCATTCCGCTCGGCAGCTTCGACACCATTCTTGGTGTGGGCTGGCTCCGGAAGTTCGGGCCCGTTTTTTGGGACTTTGATTGTTTTCACGTATCCTTCCACCTCCACAGCACCCATGTCACATGGTCCCCCCCACCCCCACCCCGCGCGCGCGCCTCCCGTCGTGCATACACTTTTGAGACAGGATTCAGGGCGCATGGATGATATGCTCGACGAGTTCGCCGATCTCTTAGCCTCTTCTATGACGCTCCCACCTACCAGGACCCAAGACCACCGCATTCGTCTACTTCCCAACGCCACCCCTGTTGTCGTGTGCCCGTACCGGTATGTGCGGTTGCACAAAGACGAGCTCAAGCGACAATGTGCCGATATGCTTCAACAAGGCCTCATCCGCACCAGCGACTCCGTTTTTTCTTCACCGGTCCTTCTCATCAAGAAACATGATGGCTCCTGGCGTTTTTGTGTCGACTACTAGGCTTTGAATGAGCAGACTGTCAAAGATAAACTTCCCATCCCGGTGGTTGACGAGTTGCTCAATGAACTCCATGGTGCTAGGTTCTTCACCAAGCTTGATCTGCGCTCGGGGTATCATTAGGTGCACATGCACCCGGATGATTTCGCCAAGACAGCCTTCCGCACTGATGATGGCCACTATGAATTTCTGGTTATGCTTTTGGCTTAACCAACGCACCAGCAACTTTCCAGGCTCTCATGAACGAGATCTTGCAACTCTTCATTTGTCGCATCGTCCTCATTTTTCATGACATACTGATTTACAGCTCATCACAGTCAAAGCAACTATGAGCACCTACGCCACCTTGGTTTTGTCTTTCAACTCTTGCGGCAAACGTGTCCTTTTCCTCAAGCAAAGCAAGTGCACATTCAGCACCCCAAGTGTGGCTCACCTAGGCCATGTGATCTCTGCTGCCATGGACGCAGACAAGGTGTGTGCAGTAGTTGGCCAACTCCACGTTCAGTTTGTGCCTTGCGCGGTTTTCTCAGCAACAAGTTCATCAAGGACTTTGGGCTGATCATCGCACATCTCACGCACCTACTCACCAAGGACGTGTTCCGCTAGTGTGTTGAAGCTGAGCCCGCCTTTCAAGAGCTCAAGTGCGCCCTCAACAAAGGTGCAGTGTTGCACATGCCCGACTTTAACAACCACTTCATCGTTGAATGCAACGCCTCGGGGACATGATTCGGTGTGGTCCTGCATCAAGGCGTTGGTCCCCTAGCCTTCTTCAGCCGCCACATCACCCCTCGCCATGCTAAACTGGCTAGATATGAGCGGGAGCTCATAAGCCTGGTTCAGATTGTCCGCCATTGGCACCCATACCTGTGGGGTCACGCTTTCACCGTTCGCACCGACCACTACAGCCTGAAGTTCCTCCTCGACCAGTGACTCTAGACGATTCCGCGGCACCAACGGGTTTGCAAGTTGTTCAGATTTTACTTCATTGTTCAATACCGGCCAGGCTGCCTGAACATCGTCGCTGACGCCTTGTCCCGCCGTGAAGCCGACGCTTCTCCAACAATTTGTGCTTTGTCGCTGCCGCTGTTTTCCATCTTCGACGATCTACAGGACGAGATCAACGCCTCCCTCAAGCTCTCAGCCATGCGCGATAGTATCTTAGCAGGCAAGCTAGCGGCCCAATGGAGTTGTGCGGACAACTTGATCCTCCATGGACGTCGAGTACATATTCTGGAGACGTCCCTGACATTGGTTGCAATCCTCAAGCACGCCAGCGCGGCTCATGAGGGTGTGTAGAAGACACTACATCGCCTCTGCGCCGACTTCCATGTGTCGTGTGATCGTCGCCTCGTAGCTTATCTGGTGCGTACTTGTTCCATATACCAGCGCAACAAGACGGAAACCCTTCACCCTGCTGTCCTACTTGAGTCCTTGATGGTTCCCTCCTCTACGTGAGCTGATATCTCCATGGATTTCGTGGAGACCCTGCCGTGCGTGCATGGCATGTCTGTGATTCTCTCCGTCATCGATCGCTCCTCCAAGTATGCACACTTCATCCCGCTGCAACATCCTTATACCACTAGTTCGTTGGCACGCGCGTTCTTTGAGGGCATTGTACGCCTTCATGGTCTTCCACAGTCAATTGAGAGCGATCGAGATCCTATGTTCACCCGCGCTTTTTGGCAGGAATTGTTCAAATTGTCCTGTGTTCAGCTTACACATGAGTTCAGCTTTCCATCCGCAGTCTGATGAACAAACTGAGATGGTCAACAAGGTCATTGCCAGTATCTCCGTTGCTTAACAGGAGATCAACCGCGTCGCAGGCTGGAGTGGTTTTTCGTGGGCAGAATACTGCTATAATACATCACACAACTCCTCCCACCGTGCTACACCTTTTGAAGTAGTTTATGGGCATTCTCTGCCTTGTCTCCGTGACTCTAGTCCCAACAATTCCCAGGTGGCAGCTGTTGACACAGCCCTTCAGGACCGTGATTCTTTTCTCCGCGATGTGTGTGAGCATCTACTTCAGGCCCAGGTCCAAACACTACTATGACAGTAGGCATCAAGAGCTCTCCTTTGACACCAGCGAGTGGACATGCCTTCGCCTTCAGCATCGGCCAGCAGCGTCTCTACCAGCAGGGCAAGTTGGCACCGCGTTTCTACAGGCCATTTCAGGTACTTGAGCACATTGGCTCAGTTGCGTACAAACATGCCCTCCCTGTTGGTACACATTTACTAAACGTGCTCCATGTCAGCCTGTTCAAGAAGTTCCACAGGGACCCCCCGCGCGCGCCACAACTCTTGTGTTGCCTGAGATTGAAGATGGTCGTGTCGTCCCTGCCCCCGCCAAAGTTCTTCGTGGAAGCCTACGTAGTGGTGTCAAGCAGGTCTTAGTCCAATGGTGGGTACTTCTGAAGATGACACAACCTGGGAGCCGTTTGACGAGTTCAATGCTCGTTTTTCCCTCCTTCCAGCTCGAGGACGAGCTGCTTTTCGAGAAGGGGAGTGATGTTATGTGGGGCCAGACTTATAGCTGTAGGGCCAAATCTAATTAGCTAAAAACTTCATAGTCTGATTAGATAAAGAGAGAAAGAGTCCAGATTGTAATCAGTTTAGTTTTGCCTTGATGGCCAAGTTAGTTCTCCTATAAGAAGGGACTTAATCCCGATGAAAAAAGCAAGCCAATGCAGAGTATTTACTTTACCATAGCTGCCTAAAGTAATTAGAAATTCGAGTTCTTCCAGAATGCTAAATTGTAACATCTCATCCTAAAACAAAATCATAATCATATAGATGGAGAGTATTGTCATCACCTAACGAACTGTCATAGCGGCAAGTACCAGCAGGAGTTGATGGATTGAGTGGTGAGCCTGTACATGAAAAGATGTGCATGTTTAATCTTTTGTTGCCTGAATACATAGGCAAAAAAGAGTTTGGACTTCAGAGCAAATGGCACTCAAGAAATTTTCACTTACCAACATTTGGCGTAGGTGTCTGAGGCCCAGCTTTATTGTTCTTAGTCTTTGATTTAGAATTCTTAACAGCTTTTCCGGAGACTGGGGTGAGTAGCGGATTGCCAGCAACTCCAGTGGTGACAATCATACAGTCACTCGACTCAGCCGCATTATTTTCTTCACGTGTGGCTTTTCTTTTTAGCTGTAGAAGAGGGGACTTGTGTTATATGATGGTAAGACAGACTAGCTGACGTCCGGCAAGGATGTCTATCATTAACTATTTCAGATTTGGAGAAAATGCATCGGCTCAATCACATACAAAATCCAATGTCCTGACAGCAGAATTCCTGGATGTAACCTAGAAGACACACGAAGAACTAGGAGTAACTGGCATCTCCATAGTGGCACTATATCATTTTGCTGCACAACTGAACCTAATTTTATACACTTAGAATCCACATAGAGACAACTTTGTGCAGTGGTATTGCAATGACAGAAATCGCATGTGAAAACACAAGTGTATTGCGAAACGAGTGAACAGCTTGTAAAAATGAGAGCTGAAGTATGTATTTGCAGCAAACAATTAGCATAAAAGATACCAGCATAAGAATCATTCAACAGCAATGACAGCCAAAATATTACCTGGGTTGTGTGATAATCCTACACCAAACTAGTTCATTAGATTCAGAGTATTTATAAACCATTGAAACAGTGTAGCCTATGACTAGTTGAAGCTTTGACCTAAACTTTATTCAGTTGAGGGCAATAAAATGTACTCCCTCCGTCCCACAATATAAGATCGTTTTTCAAGCTAACATAGCTTGAAAAACGATCTTATATTGTGGGACGGAGGGAGTACATGATAACTATCTCCCTATCAGAGCATTATGCATGTCTTCAACAGTTGCACTCATCTGGTAGTTCGAGCTTGCACAGAATCAGGTATAAGCGCAAATGGAACTCAGCTGTTCTTCACTGTTACTTGCTGAAACTTGTTCAGTTGATGATATTATATTATTATTAAACTGTTCAAGGTGCTAGACACACATGTTGCATCCACCATACAGGCTACAGAGAAGGTTTGAGCACCCAAAACATACATACCAACATAAATCGATCAATCATTTCTGTTCGAGCTCACAGGAATTTTTGCAGAGCAATAATACATATAAATTGCGGTACAACCAATTCTTACTGCCAGCCATGCCATGCGGAAGCAGTTAGCAAGTATTAATGGGACTATATATTATTACCATATGTTGCCTAAGTATCTGTTTATTCAGGACCGCGCTGCAGGCAACATGTACAGGTGACAGAACTCTTCCTCTTTGTAACATTGAAAATTTGACATGAAACTTACCCACCATTGCAATTCTTGTTGTGGCACGACAACAACAACAACATGACATGAATATTTATTTTGCCGATCCACGTCACACAATTAACATAGCCCATGTTTATCTAACATGTAAATAATTGTAGGCACTGGGCATTCAAGCTTCCGAAAACAGAGACAACTTTGGGGAGGACAAGAAATTGAGAAAAAATAAGGAATCTGCAAGTGAATCCTTCAGATACACTCAAATCAGCACATACACCCAACAAAACCCGCAAGCTCAGCAATCATTTGGTGTCTACAAAAACAGCTCAAATCACACACAAGCTCAGCAACACCCGCAAAAAAAAAAAGGAGAAACGAATAAATCGAGAGCTCCTTGTGGAGCAGAAGTATCTCACCTGCGTCCGGATAAAAAGCCCCTCATCAATATCGCCGCCAACACCACCGGCGCCGATGCCGCCGGAGCCGGTGGCAGAAGGGGTAGTCGGCGCATGAAAGCGGTGGTAGTCGTCGGGGGAGGCGAAGGGAGGCCGCGACGGCGTGGAGAACACCGGGGGAGGGCGCAGCGACTGCAGGATTTTCTGCGCAGCCGGCGGCCTGCCGCCCCCCGACATAAGCCCGATCTCGCGATCGCGCGCTGCGGGACCCCCGACTCCCGGGAGCGATGGGCGGCTTCAGCTTCAGAGAAGGCAGGAGGGCATCGGGGGGGCTCGCCGGAGATAGGGTTCCGGTGGCGGCGGCGGCGGCGGCAGGAGGTAGGTGGGTGGGGTTAGGGAGGTGGGAAAGGAGGAGGGGAATAGAGGGAGAGAGAAGGGAGAGAGAAGGGAGGGGGGGGACGAAAGAGAAAGAGAGCAGAAAACGAGGGAAGGAGGGAGGGAAATTAAGTACTAGACGTTTGGGGGTATCGTCGGGGTTGGATATGGAGGGAACCCATTAAACAGGCTGAATTTCGAATGGGCCACTTCCGTCCGGAACGCCCACGCATCGGGACGATCTGCTTCTTCCCCAATTTTGCCCTTCCTGTTTACTGTTTTTTCTTAACACAGTACAACAGATACCCACATACACACGGCATTTCCTAAATGGCGCCTTAAGCGCCGGTTGCAGTTGTTTCTGCAAACCGGCGCACACCCCCCGCCTCAGCTATGGGCCGGCCCATTATGTTCTTTTTTTCCTGTTTAAAATGAAAAAAAGGTGCGGCCGCAGTGATTCGAACTAGAGACCCCTTGGTTGCAAGGGAACAGCACGAACCACCAGACCACCTCACAAAGGCTTCGTTTTTTTCCTTTTATATATGTTCGTCAGGTCCGCGAAAAACCGGTTTTTCCCGGTTCGCAATTTAGTTTACAGACGGTTTTATTCAGTTTTTCTTTTTATCTTTTTAAAATTTCGTGAATTTTTTCAAAATCAATGAATTTTTTTTAAAATTGATGAACTTTTTTTTTCAATTTTATAATTTTTCCCAAATTCGATGAATTTTTCATTAAAATCGATGAACTTTTTCCAAAATTCGATAAACTTTTTTGAAAATTGATGAACTTTTTTTTCAAATTCGATGAACTTTTTTCAAATTTGATGAACTTTTTTCAAATTCAATGAACTTTTTTAAAAAACTGATGAAGTTTTTTTCAAATTCAATGAACTTATTTTTCAAATTCGTGAACTTTTTTCAAATCCATGAACATTTTTTAATTCATGATTTTTTTTATATTTTTTTTCGTTTTTAATCTTTTCCCTTTTTTAAAAAAGTCAACCGGTGAAGGGAAGGGTGGCCGGTGAAGCTGCGCTCAAGCGATCAGGAATGGGGGCCGGTGAAGCGATCGAGCAGGGGGGATCGGTGAAGCGCTCGCCTTACATGGGCCGGCCCACAAGCAGGGGAGCGTGAGCGCCCGTTCCTCCTTGTGGCGCCTTCAGCGCCACTTAGGAGCTCCCCATACACACACCCCAATGAACGCACGCACCGACGCACGCCCACTCTATCCATGTGAGTAGACCCGGGCATGGACTCAACTTTTCTGCCCGAAACCCGGCCCGAAAGCCCGAAGATAAGCCCGAACAGGACATAAATTGTTATTTTATTAGATATATAGGTATAATATATATTTTAAATATCCCAAAAAAATTTATTTTAATCAAAAAACGTTCATGTGTTTTGAGCCGGCAAAGCCCGGCTTGGAGAATGCCCAGGTTTACCTGTGAGGCTCTCTGAGATACTGAGCCGTCGTAACATCTTGAGATTGACAAACTCACCACAGACGTCTTCATAGTAGACGGGAACGTTTTCTCCCACTGAACAAACAGTATTAAGTCTACTTGAGCCCTGGTGGACTGGTTCCACTACAAAAAACTTAACCATCTCAGTTACGATTAGTTTGGAGAGCTCCACCCCAGCGCCTTAAGCGCCAAGGAGTGTGGTGTGACGCCCCTGACTTAATCGTGCACTAATCATACATGCAAATGCACATGATCAAGCCTAAGGACTCACTTGAAGATATCACAACACAACTCTAAACACAAATAAAAGTCATACAAGCTTTATATTACAAGCCAGGGGCCTCGAGTGCTCGAATACATAAGCTCGATGTCATACAAACATCAGCGGAAGCATTAGATATCTGAGTACAGACATAAAGTTAAACAGATAGGCCTTTAAGAAGGCGGGGCTAAATGAAAACACTGGATCGAAAGGCACAGGCCTCCTGCCTGGGTGCCTCCTATCTACTCCTGGTCGTCTGCGGGATCCTCGTAGTAGTAGTATCCACCAGCTGATCGACACGTCGTAGACCTACCTAGGCTCAACAGAGAGGCCAGCACGCCGGTCTACATCCTAAGCACTCAGGGGTCTTGGGCCCATCGCCCTTTGCACTCCTACACGTTGCATACACAGCCGGTGAGCAGACCTAGCCCCCTTAATACAAGCACAGGCTTTACCAGTCCAACCCGGCGCGCGCCGCTCAACTGCTGACGTCTGAAGAGCTTCGGCTGATACATACGACGCCGAGTGCCCATACTATTCCCGCGTGGTGGTTAGTGCGATAAGGCCAGAGGCCTACTCAGATTACATATCCTAACCCTTAATTGTGTTGGGAGCTCGCGGTGACGATCAGTGCTCCACCCTCTGTGGTCCCGTAGCCCCGTCTCGAGGACTTGAGGCAAGGGCCAGGCCCACGGTCCGCCTGCCCGGTCGCGCCTCGTAATTATCTCGCGGGTACCCTCCAGGTCAACCCGACTTCCCAGGGGCTGTCGGGATCACAGGTCCACCTCTACCAGGTGGTACCACCTGTCCCTTCAGTCCCACATCAACAGTAATAGTAAGGGGCAATAGGTAAAGTAATAGTGTGTCCATGACATCAAGGGGGTAATCCGAGGAATCACCCTCGAAGGATTCCCACTCGATGTATCCGTCAAGGCGAACTCAGAGGAATCACCCTCGTTGGTCCACACTTGAGGGGTTGTACGACAGAAGCTTCATCGGAGGTGGTGAAAGAGGAATCACCCTCGGTAACCCACAACCGACTAACTATACTACATAGACAACATCAGAAGTGGGGTAAGAGGTATCACCCTCGACACTTGATGGTAACTCTGCAGCATTGTACAACTTAAGGGGGGGTGGTGATGTGATGGTCTCTCCCCGCCGATCACTCTGATCGGGGCACTAACTGCTAAGCGGGGCAACTAGGACAAGGATGAGGGGCCACAGATGGATCACTATCAACCTACACTAAGCATTTAGGATATCAGGTAAGGTATCAATAACAGTTTACCAAAAATAGGCTATGCATCAGAATAGGTATTCGGAACAGTAACTGTAGCAATTCTAATGCAAGCAGGAGGGAGAAGGAATAGGCAATATAGGCATGTTCAAGGTGGGTTGCTTGCCTGGAAGCTTTGCCGCAAAAGAAGAGTTGTCGATGATGAAGTAGTACTCAGGGGCTACGTCGGTGCCGGAATCTACCGGAGAGAAGAGGGGGAGGAAACAGATAAATACACAGCATACAAATGCAACACAGAGCATGAGATGCTAAAATGCAGTGCAGGGGTGACCTAATGCATCTCTAAACCATTTTAGTTATTTTAGGATTTAAGTTGGAATTATTAACCGGTATGTATGCACTATTCATCTACCGGAAACAGACGAAAAGTTGCGGGTTCTCCTACGTAGAGGGTTCCGACATGAAAATAGATGGCACTATCGGATTCGTGGGATTTTTCTGAGCAACTTTCATGTAGAAAACTTTTTCATCCGAGTTACGGATTATTTTCTACGATTTTCCAAAGTTTTAATCTTTTTCTAAAAAATCATGGAATTATTTAATTTAATACAAATTATCCAGAAAAGGAATATGACATCATGCTGACGCCAGCATTGCGTCAGCAGTCGGCTGACCAGCTGACCAGTCAACGGTCCCACTGGTCAGTGACTGGACCAGCCCAGTCAGCCAGTTGACTTGGTCAACTGGGCCCGCGGGGCCCAGCTGCCAGCGACCCAGAAGGTGCCACGTGGGCAGCCAGGTCAGCGCCGGCGCCGGAGTGACGTTGGTGGGCCATTTTCGCAGCGGAGGGCACCAGCGAGCTTCGGGTTTTCTCTACGGTGGTCCAAAACGAGTGCCACGACCTGCGTTCGAACGGCCGAAGCACGCCGCGTCGATCTGGGGCAGTCTCAGGTGCGGGGCTGGCCGGAGTGGAACTAGGCATCGACGGCGGCGACGGTGACTTTCGGGCGGAATCGGGCACGCGGCTACGGGGCACTAACGAGCTAACAGAGCTCACCGGCGAGCTCTACTGAGCACCCGAAACACGCCTGGCATCGCGGGACAGCTCGAGCGGCTCTGCTTCGAGTAGTTCGCCGGCAATGGCGCCGCCAAGCTCGGACTATGCGGCAACGGCCACGGAGCGAGTAGAAGCGAGAAGTAGAGGAGGGGATCGACGGGGTGGCTCACCGAGGGGCTACGGAAAGCCGTTGGCAGCTTAGTAGCAGCAGCGAGCGCCGGGGATCGCCGGAGATGCCGCGGTGGACGGAGAAGGGAACGAGGATGAAACGGTAGCGGCAGGGCTCCCCGGCTCCAACCAGCGGTCGGGGAGGAAGAGGCGGAGGTCGGCGGGCCTCCTGGACAGCACGGGAGGTCGGAACGGCACCGGTGGCCGTGGATCTGCAGCGGCACGGCGGCGGGAGCGTCGGGTGAGGGGAGAAGAGGCGAGCGAGCGCGAGGGAGAGAGAGGGAGAAGTGATGGCGGCGTCTAGGGGGAAGGGAGGAGGCCCGGGCTTATCCCCAGCCCACCTGCTCCGTTGCGGTGGCGAGCTGCGGGCGGCGGAGGCGCGCGGCATGGCGGCGGTGACACGGGGGAGGAGTAGGTAGGGGAAACAGTGGGGTGGGCTGGGCCGGCTCGGCCCAGTGCCAGGTAAGGCCTCGCCCATTTTCTTTTCTGCTTTTCCATTTAAATATTTAAACAGAGGCAAAAAATGATTTCTATGGGCCACCAAACATTTTAGAAAATTGTGGATCTAAGCCCATTAAATACTTTGCATTTTTTAGGCATTGCCACAATTATTTTGGAGGCCAGATGAATCCATTTGAATTTTTCATAAATGGATTTGCATTTTAAATTGCTGGAATGGCACTGTTTTAAATGCTAATGCTCATTTTAGCAACATGGTGATGTTGTTTCCTGAACAGGTATTTGTTTAGGAATATATACTAAATGATGAACATTTTTCCAGCAACTTTTGTGCAACTCCAAAATTCACTCATAATTTGAATTTGAATTCAAAGAGGAATTTGAAATGAGATATGAAACTAATGATGATCCAACATTGCAAATCAAGGTGACTTGGCATTAACATGGTGGATCACTGTAGCTTAATACTCAGGGGTGTTACAATTCTCCTCCTCTAAAAGAAATTCTCATCCCAAGAATTCAGGAGGTAGAAGGGAAACGATCGGGGTATTCCTGGAGGTTATCTTGGAAGTACCTCTTGGAAGTCGCGAACGACGGGAACGTTTCAACTCCTCAAATTTAATACCACGCATGTATGCAAAAACTTTTGGCATGAATGTGTACGATGCTCCCGAATAAATTAAAACAGAAGCTGATACTGAGTTAACAAGAGGAGTACCCTTCGCAGTAGCAGGCTGGGCTTGAGCTTCATTCAGAGCAACATGGTAAGCTTGACCACGACCATAAGAAGGTCTGGCATTGTTGTTGCGGGGCTGGTTTTTACCACGGCCATTTCCACGGCCAACAGAAAGGAGTGCAAGCTGATTCTGATTCTGAGGGCATTCTCTGGCGGGGTGACCTGGACGGCCACACTTGAAGCAGAGCCCATCATTAGGACGGGGAGCAGGAGCTCGAAGCTGTGGAGTTTGAGGGCTTGGCTGCCATGGCGGTGGGGGAGGTGTAGCTGGTTGGTACATGCCGTGAGGAATCCAGATACGGCGCTTCTGCGAGGACGAGCCCGAAGATGAGCCCTCGTCACGGGTACGCTTGAGTGTGTCCTTGTGTTCCTTCAGACCAGTCTCAACCTGAATGGCCTTGTTCACCAGGGTGGCGAAGTCGGCGAAGTCTTGGACAAGGAGTGCAAGCTTGATATCAGGGTTGAGCCCTTCACGGAACTTCTCCTGTCTGCGAGCATTAGTAGCGATGTCTTCCTCAGCATAGCGAGACAATTCAAGGAACTCCCGCTGATAAACATCCACAGTCTTACTGCCCTAAGTGAGGTTGCGGAACTCATGTTTCTTCCGGTCCATGATTCCCTGAGGAATGTAGCGGGCACGGAAAGCAGCTTGGAATTCCGGCCAAGTAATGATGGTTTCGACAGGCTGAGTGCGCCTATGGCTATCCCACTATTGAGCAGCGGGACCCTTTAGAAAGTAGGATGCAAAGGTGACATAGCTGTCAGGGGCAACATCAGCTGACTCCATCTCAAAAGTGATGTCACGGAGCCAGTCATCAGCTTCAAGCGGCTGAACTGACTTGCGGAATATTGCAGGGCTGAGACGAACAAAGTCTTGCAAAGTTATCGGGACTGGTTGCTGATTGGCATTTGGACGAGGAAACTGATCCATAAGTCCTTGCATGAACTGACGGTGCATTTCAAATTGTTGCATCATTGCAGCCATGTAGTCGGGTGGTGGTGGATTGTTGGCACCACGGCCACGACCTGCGGGTCTAACCATCCTGCTAAAAATTAGCAGGGGGTAATTTAGCAACGAGCATTGCAGGTGTATGGAATCATTCTTGATGTAACATGCACAACAAAGGAAGTGCAATAGATACAACACAATAGTCAAACATGACATACAGATCCACACATAGAGCCGGTTACAAGCCAGCGTTTACAAAAACGAAAAGAAAGGACGGGAAGGAAGAGCTAGACTCACTAGGCGGCACGCAGGCACGCGGTGGAGAGATACAACAACGAGACATAGCAAAGGCTACATCATCGTCAGAGAAAACCACTGGAGCGAGGAATCTGCAAGTGACAACGTAGGGTGCCCTCGATAAAAGGATCCTGCGGTCCGTGATACTGTGTAGCAGAACCTGGCCCATGACTCAAAGAAGGGTTAATTCAAATCTCCGGGTGGATGTGATCACGAGAACCTAGAATTAGAGTTAGTAAAATCTTTAACCCGAAAGGATGAGAGATCAGAGCCCCAGAGTAAAGGTGAGGAATAAAAGATCCTAATACCACACATTGGCGACGTGGGCCCGTAAGCCACATAGCCATGTTAGTAAAACAGTTTTTGAAAGACTAGACTCAACTTCGGCCAAGGAGTTGGAAAGGGGGTTCCTACAGGCAGTCCGCTCTGATACCAACTTGTGATGCCCCCGACTTAATCGTGCACTAATCATACACGCAAATGCACACGATCAAGCCTTAGGACTCACTTGAAGATATCACAACACAACTCTAAACACAAATAAAAGTCATAAAAGCTTTATATTACAAGCCAGGGGCCTCGAGGGCTCGAATACATAAGCTTGAGTCATACAAGCAGCAGCGGAAGCATTAGATATCTGAGTACAGACATAAAGTTAAACAGATAGGCCTTAAAGAAGGCGGGGCAAAATAAAAACACTCGATCGAAAGGCGCAGGCCTCCTGCCTGGGTGCTTCCTATCTACTCCTGGTCGTCGGAGGGCTCCTCGTAGTAGTAGTATCCACCAGAGGGGTAGTAGTAGTAACCGTCGGCAGTAGGGGCAGCTAGCTCCGGGGCTCCGTCATCTGGTCGCATCAATCGGGTATGGGGAAAAGGGAAGCAAAGCAACCGTGAGTACTTATCCAAAGAACTCAGCAAGACTTACATCAGATCTATTCTACTTATGCAACATTATCAAAGGAAGGCTGTATATGTGGACTTGACTGCAGAAATGCCAGAATAGAAGGGAAGGCCTAGCCTATCCAAGACTAGCATCTTCAGCGCCTTGCAGCATTAGAAGAGTGCAGATTAGTACATAATTATAGTAGTAGCAACAACGCCCAGAGATCCTTCCTCGACTCCCTGCGAGAAAGTGATCCCGGAGCTAACATATTCAACCCATTTCTAGTTGTAGTAGATCGGGATATTTTCCGAGCGTCCTGTTACCGTGGACACGGCTATTCGAATAGATATATTTCCCTGCAGGGGTGCACCAACTTACCCAACACGCTCGATTAACTCTGGCCAGACACACTTGCTCGGTCCATGCCTGGCCTCGGCTGATCGACACGTCGTAGCCCTACCTAGGCTCAACAGAAAGGCCAGCACGCCGGTCTACATCCTAAGCACTCAGGGGTCTTGGGGCGATCGCCCTTTACACTCCTGCGCGCTGCGTACGCGGCCAATGAGCAGACCTAGCCCCCTTAATACAAGCGCAGGCTTTACCAGTCCAACCCGGCGCGCGCCGCTCAACTGCTGACGTCTGAAGAGCTTCGGCTGATACATACGACGCCGAGTGCCCATACTATTCCCGCATGGTGCTTAGTGCGATAAGGCCAGAGGCCTACTCAGATTACATATCCTCACCCTTAATTGTGTTGGGAGCTCGCGGTGACGATCAGTGCTCCACCCTCTGTGGTCCCGTCGCCCCGTCTCGAGGACTAGTGGCAAGGGCCAGGCCCACGGTCCGCCTGCCCGGCCGCGCCTCGCAATTATCTCACGGGTACTCTCCAGGTCAACCCGACTTCCAAAGGGATGTCGAGATCTCAGGTCCACCTCTACCGGGTGGTACCACCTGTCCCTTCAGTCCCACATCAACAGTAACAGTAAGGGGCAACAGGTAAAGTAACAGTGTGTCCGTGACATCAAGGGGGTAATCCGAGGAATCACCATCGAAGGATTCCCACTGATGTATCCGTCAAGGCGAACTCGGAGGAATCACCCTCGTTGGTCCACACTTGAGGGCTTGTACGACAGAAGCTTCATCGGAGGTGGTGAAAGAGGAATCACCCCCGGTAACCCACAACCGACTAACTATTCTACAGAGACAACATCAGAAGTGGGGTAAGAGGTATCACCCTCAACACTCGATGGTAACTCTACAGCGTCGTACAACTTAAGGGGGGGTGGTGATGTGATGGTCTCTGCCCGCCGATCACTCTGATCGGGGCACTAACTGCTAAGCGGGGCAACTAGGACAAGGATGAGGGGCCACAGATGGATCACTATCAACCTACACTAAGCATTTAGGATATCAGGTAAGGTATCAATAACAGTTTACCAAAAACAGGCTATGCATCAGAATAGGTATTCGGAACAGTAACTGTAGCAATTCTAATGCAAGCAGGAGGGAGAAGGAATAGGCAATATAGGCATGTTCAAGGGGGGTTGCTTGCCTGGAAGCTTTGCCAGAAAAGAAGAGTTGTCGGTCATGAAGTAGTCCTCAGGGGCTACGTCGGTGCCGGAATCTACCGGAGAGAAGAGGGGGAGGAAACAGATAAATACACAGCATACAAATGCAACACAGAGCATGAGATGCTAAAATGCAGTGCAGGGGTGACCTAATGCATCTCTAAACCATTTTAGTTATTTTAGGATTTAAGTTGGAATTATTAACCGGTATGTATGCACTATTCATCTACCGGAAACAGACGAAAAGTTGCGGGTTCTCCTACGTAGAGGGTCCCGACATGAAAACAGATGGAACGATCGGATTCGTGGGATTTTTCTGAGCAACTTTCATGTAGAAAACTTTTTCATCCGAGTTACGGATTATTTTCTACGATTTTCCGAAGTTTTAATCTTTTTCTGAAAAATCCTGGAATTATTTAATTTAATCCAAATTATCCAGAAAAGGAATATGACATCATGCTGATGCCAACATTGCATCAGCAATTGGCTGACCAGCTGACCAGTCAACGGGCCCACTGGTCAGTGACTGGACCAGCCCAGTCAGCCAGTTGACTTGGTCAACTGGTCAACTGGGCCCGCGGGGCCCAGCTGCCAGCGACCCAGAAGGTGCCACATGGGCAGCCAGGTCAGCGCCGACGCCGGCGGGCCATTTTCGCGGCGGAGGGCACCGGCGAACTTCGGGTTTTCTCTACGGTGGTCCAAAACGAGTGCGACGACCTGCGTTCGAACGGCCGAAGCACGCTCATCGATCTGGGGCAGTCTTAGGTGCGGGGGTGGCCGGAGTGGAACTGGGCGTCGACGGCGGCGAAGGTGACTTTCGGGCGGAATCGGGCACGCGGCTATGGGGCACTAACGGGCTAAGGGAGCTCACCGGCAAGCTCTACTGAGCACCCGGAACACGCCTGGCATCGCGGGACAGCTCGGACGGCTCTGCTTCGAGCAGTTCACCGGCAATGGTGCCGCTGAGCTCGGACTACGCGGCAACAGCCACGGGGCGAGTAGAAGCGAGAAGTAGAGGAGGGGATCGATGGGTGGCTCACCGAGGGGCTACGGAAAGCCGCTGGCAGCTTAGTAGCAGCAGCGAGCACCGGGGATCGCCGGAGATGCCGCGGTGGACGGAGAAGGGAACGAGGATGAAACGGTAGCGGCAGGGCTCCCCGGCTCCAACCAGCGGTCGGGGAGGAAGAGGCGGATGTCGGCGGGCCTCCTGGACAGCACGGGAGGACGGAACGGCACCGGTGGCCGTGGATCCGCAGCGGCACGGCGGCGGCAGCGTTGGGTGAGGGGAGAAGAGGCGAGCGAGTGCGAGGGAGAGAGAGAGAGAAGTGATGGCGGCATCCAGGGGCAAGGGAGGAGGCCCGGGCTTATCCTCAGCCCACCTACTCCGTCGCGGTGGCGAGCTGCAGGCGGCGGAGGCAGGCGCGGCCATGGCGGCGGTGACACGGGGGAGGAGTAGGTAGGGGAAACAGTGGGGTGGGTTGGGCCGGCTCGGCCCAGTGCCAGGTAAGGCCTAGCCCATTTTCTTTTCTGCTTTTCCATTTAAATATTTAAACAGAGGCAGAAAATGATTTCTATGGGCCACCAAACATTTTAGAAAATTGTGGATCTAAGCCCATTAAATACTTTGCATTTTTTAGGCACTGCCACAATTATTTTGGAGGCCAGATGAATCCATTTGAATTTTTCATAAATGGATTTGCATTTTAAATTGCTGGAATGGCACTGTTTTAAATGCTAATGCTCATTTTAGCAACATGGTGATGTTGTTTCCTGAACAGGTATTTGTTTAGGAATATATACTAAATGATGAACATTTTTCCAGCAACTTTTGTGCAACTCCAAAATTCACTCATAATTTGAATTTGAATTCAAAGAGGAATTTGAAATGAGATATGAAACTAATGATGATCCAACATTGCAAATCAAGGTGACTTGGCATTAACATGGTGGATCACTGTAGCTTAATACTCAGGGGTGTTACATATGAGTTCCCATAGCTTGTTGGAAACTATTCCAGAAGTGTGAGGTGAAGAGGCTGCCACGGTCTGAACTGATCTCCTTCGGAATACCGTGGAGTGATACAATTCTAGAGATATATAACTCTGCTAACTGACTAGCAGTGATCGTCTCCTTGACTGGCAGAAAGTGTGCAACTTTGGAGAGTTGGTCGACGACGACAAGAATAGCATCGTGACCCTTCTGCGACTTGGGAAGGCCAGTAATGAGATCCATTTGAACCTTATCCCATTTCCATAAAGGAATAGGAAGCGGTTGCAGAATTCCAGCATGCTTCTGATGTTCTACTTTAACGTGACGGCAAACGTCACATTCAGCAACATATTGAGCAATATCCTGCTTCATTCTAGACCACCAGTACCTTTGACGGAGATCACGATACATCTTGGTACTACCCGGATGAATAGACAGTGGTGTATCATGTGCCTCCTTCATAACTTTGTCGGTCATTAGCTCGAACCGAGGTACCACAATGCGGCCTCTGAAATACAAAGTTCCGTCTTCAGCAAGCAAGAAATCTCTGTACTTTTCAAGGTGAAGATCTCTTTTCATCAGATCAACTTTAGCATCTTTAGCTTGCGCACGCTTAACAGCTTTCTCAATATCTGGCTGATGGGGATATGTACCTAGGGTAGGGTCATAGGCCTGACCTACCTGCTCTACCCAAGGACACTGCCCCAGAAAGCTTAAGGGCTGCAAGGAGATCTCCGACTGAAATCACCAAGGCATACAAGTCACTCGACAATATCCACTCGGAGATTACCTTTTCACTCGACGGGTACCATTCACTCGGAAGACCCGGAAGACAGTCGACCGCAAAAGACCAGAAGCCACCCCAGGGAGGCCAACGGGCAGGCGTTCGTCTGTCTCATTAATAGTGTTTATTACGTACGTTACCAGTAACGTACGTCTTTATAGCCACGATCTGACCCTTAAACGCCGGACACTTATGAGGGGCAGCACACTCTATATAAGCCGCCCCTCCCCTCTGGCTCAAGGGTTCGCACCCTCTGTAAGGATACTCATATTCCACTCGACAGATAAACAAAGCCTCTCCGGAGCATGAGACGTAGGGTTGTTATCTCCACCATGAGATGCCCGAACTCGCTAAAATACCGTGTCACCCATATGCATCTCGGTAGATCATGCTCCTTTACCCTACCCCCTTCATACTGTCGGAATCGCTCCCACGACAGTTGGCGCCCACCGTGGGCCATGGCGTCTATCGAGCCATGATGCATATGGTTTTTTCTTCAATCGCCGGCAACGGACTAATTTCTGCAGGCAACCCAAGCTTTCTTGGGATGATCTCCCGAGATCAAACAATCACCGCTACCAATTTTGACTATCGGAGTCCCGGCAATCACACAAAATACTCCTCATCATACAAAAGGATCAAGGAGTCGCTCATCTCAACTTGTCCTCTTTACAATCAAACATTGCAATGATCTAACTATGGTTTGTTCTTTTTCTCTATGCACATGAGCTAATACAAAAGGATGCCTCCCTATTTTCCGATTGGTGGCTCGGCTCCCGGACGATGAAGCGTCATCGTCCGCCCGTCATCATCTCGCGGACTCATCGGCGACGCCGTCGCCGAGCGCCCACACACGCACAGCCGCTAACGCTCGGCCTGGATCCCCGGCCGGTTGAACACGTCGACCGGTGGTCCAGTCGACCTGGCTCCTCAGGCGACAAGGCCCGGCCGACGGCACTCGACCCAGCTCCGCACGCGTCGAAGCACGACTCCGACCTGTGCACAGCTCCGGCTCCCCGAGCAGTGAAACGCAACCACCGGCGCTCACGCCGGCCTCGCCCTTGGCTGCGCCGGCCCACGACTGGACCGCGGTCAGCTGCTCGTCCTCCTCATCGCCACCTCTTGGCTGCCGTCTGGTTTCGGCCAGACCGGCCGTTTCCGCAGCGGCGGAGCCCTCCTCCGGCGTCTGCACCAGGTCTCCTGCGTATTTTTCACTCGGATGAGTTGAGGCACACCACTCGGACATGCATGACGTACAGGTCCTGCTCTACGCACTCGGACGAGCGTTGGATAACTCAGCCGCCCTACGCATCGCCACGTGGTCAGGCGCGTCATCATCAACTTTCCCGACTCGGCAGTTCCGCGCATCGCCATTCAGTCGGACGCTCCATCGTCACTCGGCAGCTCCGCGCGCCGTCACTCTACTGGACGCGTCGTCATCACTCGGCAGGTCCGCGCATCGCCATTCAGTCGGACGCTCCATCGTCACTCGGCATCTCCGCGCGCCGTCACTCTGCTGGACGCGTCGTCATCACTCGGCAGCTCCGCGCATCGCCATTCAGTCGGACGCTCCATCGTCACTCGGCAGCTCCGCGCGCCGTCACTCTACTGGACGCGTCGTCATCTCTCGGCAGCTCCGCCCATCGCCATTCAGTCGGACGCTACATCGTCACTCGGCAGCTCCGCGCGCCGTCACTCTATTGGACGCGTCGTCATCACTCGGCAGGTCCGCGCATCGCCATTCAGTCGGACGCTCCATCGTCACTCGGCAGCTCCGCGCGCCGTCACTCTACTGGACGCGTCGTCATCACTCGGCAGCTCCGCGCATCGCCATTCAGTCGGACGCTCCATCGTCACTCGGCAGCTCCGCGCGCCGTCACTCTACTGGACACGTCGTCATCACTCGGCAGGTCTGCGCATCGCCATTCAGTCGGACGCTCCATCGTCACTCGGCAGCTCCGCGCGCCGTCACTCTACTGGACGCGTCGTCATCACTCGGCAGCTCCGCGCATCGCCATTCAGTCGGACGCTCCATCGTCACTCGGCAGCTCCGCGCGCCGTCACTCTACTGGACGCGTCGTCATCACTCGGCAGCTCCGCGCATCGCCATTCAGTCGGACGCTCCATCGTCACTCGGCAGCTCCGCGCGCCGTCACTCTACTGGACGCGTCGTCATCACTCGGCAGGTCCGCACATCGCCATTCAGTCGGACGCTCCATCGTCACTCGGCAGCTCCGCGCGCCGTCACTCTACTGGACGCGTCGTCATCACTCGGCAGGTCCGCGCATCGCCATTCAGTCGGACGCTCCATCATCACTCGTCAGGTCCGCGCATCGCCATTCAGTCGGACGCTCCATCGTCACTCGGCAGCTCCGCGCGCCGTCACTCTACTGGACGCGTCGTCATCACTCGGCAGCTCCGCACATCGCCACTCAGCGAGACGCGTCGTCATCACTCGGCAGCTCCGTTCATCGCCACTCGGCGAGACACGTCTTCGTCACTTGGCCGCCCCGTGCGTCGCCACTCAGCCGGACGTGTCTACTTCGCTCGACCGCCCCACGCGTTATCAGACAGCTAAGTCATTCTTCACAGACTTCATTCAATAAATTAATTATTTATGCATTACCGAGTGTCAAGTAAGTCGCACATGATGTTCACTCGGAGGCCACGCCACCGAGTGTACCTCTGCGCTCGGTTGTTTATTTTCATGTCGGAACACTACACTTCCGTTTCATTTGGGTCCAATACTCAAAACAAGTTGAGTCGGATCCTTCACTTTCACAAGTTCAGTCGGATCCTTCACTCTGTTAGACTATTGCTGGTTCCAGACCAGCAAGAACCTGGCACACCCAGTGGGTGTCTAGGGGTGTAATTTACACAAATCATTTCAACAAACATCAAATTACTTCGAGAATTTTTTATGTTAGCTTGTGTTATTTTTCATACACAGGTTACCTGGACGCCTCTGTGCGCCATTCTCGACGACATGGTCGACTCGGTCGCCCCGCGCGCCGTGACTTGTTCGGACGCCTCCTCGATGACATGTTGGACTCGGCCGCCCCGCGCGCCGTCACCTGCTCGGACGCCTCCGCGACAACATTCTCGACTCGGCTACCCCGCGCGCCGTTACTTGACCGCCCCGTCGCCATTCAGCCGGAGACATTTACTTCACTCGGATGTCCCGCGCATCGTCACTCGGCGGGACGTGTCGTCATCACTCGGCAGCTCCGCGCATCGCCACTCGGCGAGACACGTCTTCATCACTGGGCACCTCAGCGCATCGCCACTCAGCCGGACGCTCCATCGTCACTCGACAGCCCCGCGCGCCATCACTCGGCGGGACGTGTCATCATCACTCGGCAGCTCCGCGCATCGCCACTCGGCAAGACACGTCTTCGTCACTCGGCAGCTCAGCGCATCGCCACTCAGCCGGACGCTCCATCGTCACTCGGCAGCCCCGCGCGCCATCACTCGGCGGGACATGTCGTCATCACTCGGCAGCTCCGCGCATCGCCACTCGGCAAGACACGTCTTCGTCACTTGGCACCTCAGCGCATCGCCACTCAGCCGGACGCTCCATCGTCACTCGGCAGCCCCGCGCGCCATCACTCGGCGGGACGTGTCGTCATCACTCGGCAGTTCCGCGCATCGCCACTCGGTGAGACATGTCTTTGTCACTTGGCACCTCAGCGCATCGCCACTCAGCCGGACGCTCCATCATCACTCGGCAGCCCCGCGCGCCGTCACTCGGCGGGACGCGTCGTCATCACTCGGCAGCTCCGCACATCGCCACTCAGCGAGACACGTCTTCGTCACTCGGCAGCTCCGCGCATCGCCACTCCGTGTGGCACGTCTTCATCATCGGACGCCCCGCGCGCCATCGCTCAGCTTAGCTGTGATTCCGTATCGCCTAAGTCAAAAACTGCTCCGAGTGAGGACATCATCCACACTCGGGGGCTTTGCTGTGATTCCGTATCACCTAAGTTAAAAAACCACTCCGTGTGAGGACATCATCCACACTCGGGGGCTTAGCTGTGATTCCGTATCACCTAAGCTAAAAACCACTCCGAGTAAGGACATCATCCACACTCGGGGGCTTAGCTGTGATTCCGTATCACCTAAGTTAAAAACCACTCCGAGTGAGGACATCATCCACACTCGGGGGCTTAGCTGTGATTCCGTATCACCTAAGTTAAAAACCACTCCGAGTGAGGACATCATCCACACTCGGGGGCTTAGCTGTGATTCCGTATCACCTAAGGTAAAAACCACTCCGAGTGAGGACATCATCCACACTCGGGGGCTTAGCTGTGATTCCGTACCACCTAAGTTAAAAACCACTCCGAGTAAGGACATCATCCACACTCGGGGGCTTAGCTGCGATTCCGTATCGCCTAAGTTAAAATCCACTCCGAGTGAGGACATCATCCGCACTCGGGGGCTTAGCTGCGATTTCGTATCGCCTAAGTTAAAATCCACTCCGAGTGAGGACATCATCCACACTCGGGGGCTTAGCTGCGATTCCGTATCGCCTAAGTTAAAAACCACTCTGAGTGAGGACATCATCCACACTCGGGGGCTTAGCTGTGATTCCGTATCACCTAAGCTAAAAACCACTCCGAGTAAGGACATCATCCACACTCGGGGGCTTAGCTGCGATTCCGTATTGCCTAAGTTAAAATCCACTCCGAGTGAGGACATCATCCACACTCGGGGGCTTAGCTGCGATTCCGTATCGCCTAAGTTAAAAACCACTCCGAGTGAGGACATCATCCACACTCGGGGGCTTAGCTGCGATTCCGTATCGCCTAGGTTAAAAACCACTCCGAGTGAGGACATCATCCACACTCGGGGGCTTAGCTGTGATTCCGTATCACCTAAGTTAAAAACCATTCCGAGTGAGGACATCATCCACACTCGAGGGCTTAGCTGCGATTCCGTATCGCCTAAGTTAAAAACTCTTCCGAGTGACGAGCGCTTCTCTCACTCGAGGGGCTTAGCCGTGAACAAGTTTTCGCCTAAGTTAAAAACCCTGCCGAGTGAATAGCATCCCATTCACTCGGAAACTTAGCTGCGAACTAGTCTTCGTCTCAGTTAAAAACTCTCCCAAGTGACGAGCATTCCTCTCACTCGGGGACTTAGCCGCGAGTCAGACCTCGCTTAAGTTAAAGGTTGTTCTGAGTGACAGGCAACACCTTCACTCAGAAACTTAGTTGCGAACAAGCTTTCGCCTAAGTTCAATATTCTTCCGAGTAATGAGCATCCATCTTACTCGGAAACCAAACAAACTTAGCCAAGCAAAGGATTGGAAAGCAAACATGCAAACATTGTCTCTATCAGACCCCCGCCGATGCAAGCACTCGACGGCGGTCTCGGGGACTACACCCAGTGGGTGCACTCAGCGTGCCCCCACTGGACCTACTATCACTCGACCAGGTCCGGCCTGTCGAATGACAAGCGACTATCAAAGCAAATCTAAGACCCCTGCCAATGTCACCGCCATTCGACAGCGGTCTCGGGGACTACACCCAGTGGGTGCACTCGGTGTGCCCCCACTGGACCAAAAACCACTCGACTAAGACCCGATCTACTCGAGGAAAAAACAAGCAAGTACGCATCTGAAGAAAACACCCAGTGGGTGTAAAGTCAAGATGGACAGGAATACAATCGGAAATGAACTTACAAACAATCGGAAATGAACTTACAATTGCACTTACTCGGACCGGATTTTGCGTTGAAGTTCACTCAGATATATTTCAAGACAGAATCGATCAGGATGATTGACAAAGGTTCCAATTGACACAGATTTCGATGAAGCCCTAAAATGCACTCGGAATTGTTGTGTCTTATCAGAACCTGCGTCGATTCCCTTTTACACTCGAACCCCGATCCATTCGGGGGCTAATGATGGGGATATGTACCTAGGGTAGGGTCATAGGCCTGACCTACCTGCTCTACCCAAGGACACTGCCCCAGAAAGCTTAAGGGCTGCAAGGAGATCTCCGACTGAAATCACCAAGGCATACAAGTCACTCGACAATATCCACTCGGAGATTACCTTTTCACTCGACGGGTACCATTCACTCGGAAGACCCGGAAGACAGTCGACCGCAGAAGACCAGAAGCCACCCCAGGGAGGCCAACGGGCAGGCGTTCGTCTGTCTCATTAATAGTGTTTATTACGTACGTTACCAGTAACGTACGTCTTTATAGCCACGATCTGACCCTTAAACGCCGGACACTTATGAGG
Source organism: Elymus sibiricus (assembly GCA_039707655.1). Taxonomy (NCBI): domain Eukaryota; kingdom Viridiplantae; phylum Streptophyta; class Magnoliopsida; order Poales; family Poaceae; genus Elymus; species Elymus sibiricus. Next base: position 199,153,058 of record CM077674.1, on the reverse strand, counting down.
GGCAGCGCACTCTATATAAGCCGCCCCTCCCCTCTGGCTCAAGGGTTCGCACCCTTTGTAAGGATACTCATATTCCACTCGACAGATAAACAAAGCCTCTCCGGAGCACGAGACGTAGGGTTGTTATCTCCACCATGAGAGGCCCGAACTCGCTAAAATACCGTGTCACCCATATGCATCTCGGTAGATCATGCTCCTTTACCCTACCCCCTTCGTACTGTCGGAATCGCTCCCACGACACTGGTTGTATCACAAGGGTATTAAGAGAACCCTGCGGAACAATGTGCAGGTTTAGCTTGCGCAATTCTTCATACAGATGAGGTTGAGCTCGCCGAACCATGAGGTTGTTGCAATAGGACTTGCTGCTCAAGGCATCAGCCAGCACATTAGCCTTGCCAGGGGTATATGAAATACCACAGTCATAGTCCGTAATAGTTTCCAACCATCGCTGTTGGCGGAGATTGAGATCCGGTTGAGTAAATAAATACTTCAGACTTTGGTGATCAGTATAAATCTCACAACGGTTACCGAGAAGGTAATGTCGCCACAGCTTCAATGCATAAATCATTGCAGCAAGTTCAAGATCATGCACTGGATAATTCTCTTCATGAGGACGCAACTATCGCGAGGCATAAGCAATTACTCTGCACTCTTGCATCAGGACACAGCCTAATCCTTGACGAGAGGCGTCGCAATAAATAATGATTTCCTTGTGAGAATCCGGAGGAGCAAGCACTGGTGCAGATGTCAGCTTGTCCTTGAGTGTTTGGAAGCTTTCCTGACATTTATCTGTCCACTCAAACTTAACGCCTTTGTGAAGCAGATTAGTCAGAGGCTTGGCAATCTTGGAAAAGTTCTCGACAAATCGACGGCAATAGCTTGCGAGTCCGAGAAAACTTCTGACTTGCTTGACATTTTTCGGAGGAGTCCTGTCAAGAATAGCCTGAACTCGCTTGGGGTCGACAGCAATGCCATCCTTGGAAATCACATGTCCAAGGTAGGTCACTTCGGATAACCAGAATTCGCACTTGGAATATTTGGCATATAATTGGTGCTCTCGTAGCTTTTCCAGAACCAGACGAAGATGTTCAGCATGTTCTTCCTTATTCTTGGAGAATACCAAGATATCATCCAGATAAACCACGACGAATATGTCGAGGTAATCCATGAAGATATAATTCATCAGGCGGGAGAACGTAGCTGGAGCATTAGTTAAGCCGAATGACATGACGGTGTACTCGTATGAACCATAGCGAGTAACGAAGGCGGTCTTGGGAATATCCTCTTCGCGGACACGGATCTCATGATAACCCAACCTCAAGTCGAGTTTAGAGAACACTGATGATCCAGCAAGTTGATCATACAGGTCATTGATCCGAGGAAGTGGATACTTATTATGAATGGTGGCTTGGTTGATAGGCCGATAATCTTGGACCAATCGGTTCATACCATCTTTCTTCTTGACAAAGAGAGAAGGTGCTCCCCAGGCAGAGGAACTTGGGCGAATGAAACCCTTGCGGAGTGATTTATCGAGTTCCTCCTTAAGCTCGAGAAGTTTATGCGGAGGCATCTTATAAGGACGCTTCGCAATAGGAGTTGTGCCTGGTTTTAGATCGATGACAAACTCGACAGCCCTAATAGGGGGTACTCCTGGGAGTTCTTCCGGAAAGACATCCTGGAAGTCGCGAACGACTGGAACGTTTTTGATCCCCTCAAGAGGAGAAGCGTTCAATGCATTCAGAGCATAAATCTGAGCCTCTACACTTTGAACAATATGAGCATGGTAATTTACTAGCTCATCTGATGGGTGCAGGAGGTGTACGACTTTGGTGGCACAATTGATTAAGGCGTAGTGAGCCTTCAACCAATCCATTCCCAGAATGAGTTCAACCTTGGAAGACTTCAGAATAATGGGAAAAGCACGGAAGTCCATCCCTTCAATTTCAATGGTAACATCGGGGCTGAACAAGGAGGTTCGACAATGGCCCGCGGGAGTGTTAACTACTAACGACTGGTCCAAATTTTCATGTTTAATGCCATGCATGAATGCAAACTCTTCTGACATGAAAGAATGCGATGCTCCTGAATCAAATAAAACAGAAGCTGGTACTAAATTAACAAGGAGAGTACCCATCACAGTCTCTGGTTGGTCTTGATCTTCAGCCATGTTGACATGATATGCCTGCCCACGACCATATGAAGGTCTGGCATTATAGTTGCGAGGCTGATTAATGCCACGGCCATTTCCACAGCCAGCAGGGGGAAGCACGAGCTGATTCTGACTCTGGGAGCAGTCTCTGGCACGGTGACCTGGATGGCCACACTTGAAGCAGAGTCCATTATCGGGACGGGGAGCAGGAGCTCGAGGCATTGGAGCTTGAGGTCTGAACTGCCTTGGAGGTGGAGGAGGCATACGTGGTGCAACATACGATGGCCTCTGAACAGGTACACTGGGACGGTACATGCTTTGAGGGATCCATATGCGGCGCTTCTGGGAAGACGAGCCTGAAGATGAGCCCGCTTCATGGGTGCGCCTGAGAGCGTCCCTGTTATCCTTGATACCAGTCTCAACCTGTATAGCCTTGTTCACTGATGTCTACTACACAACTTGTTCTTGTAGACTCGTGTTGGGCCTCCAAGCGCAGAGGTTTGTAGGACAGTAGCAATTTTCCCTCAAGTGGATGACCTAAGGTTTATCAATCCGTGGGAGGCGTAGGTTGAAGATGGTATCTCTCAAGCAACCCTGCAACCAAATACAAGAAATCTCTTGTGTCCCCAACACACCCAATACAATGGTAAATTGTATAGGTGCACTAGTTCGGTGAAGAGATGGTGATAAAAGTGTAGTATGGATAGTAGATATAGGTTTTTGTAATCTGAAAATATAAAAACAGGAAGGTAGCAAAAAGTAAACGGGCATAAAAACGGTATTGCAATGCTTAGAAACAAGGCCTAGGGTTCATACTTTCACTAGTGCGATCTCCCAACATTGTTGACATAGTTGAATCATATGTAAATCCCACACGTGCGACAAAGAGTTACTCCAAAGTCACAAATAGCGGAGAACAAACGAAGAAATTGTTGTAGGGTATGAAACCACCTCAAAGTTATCCTTCCCGATCAATCTTATGAGCCATCCCCATTAATTGTCACGAACAGCCCTAGAGTTCGTACTAGAATAACACCTTAAGATACACATCAACCAAAACCCTAATGTCACCTAGGCACTCCGATGTCACCACGAGTACCCACGGGTTTGATTATACGATATGCATCACACAATCTCAGATTCATCTATTCAAACCAACACTAAGAACTTCAAAGAGTGCCCCAAAGTTTCTACCGGAAAGTCAAGACGAAAATGTGTGCCAACCCTTATGCATAAATCCCCAAGGTCACGGAACCCGCAAGTTGATCACCAAAACATACATCAAGTGACTCAAGTGAATATCCCATTGTCACCACAGATATCCCTATGCAAGACATACATCAAGTGTTCTCAAATCCTTAAAGACTCAATCCGATAAGAAAACTTCAAAGGGAAAACTCAATTCATCACAAGAAGATAGAGAGGGGAAAACTCCATATGATTCATCTATATCAACAAAGCTCGCGATACATCAAGATCGTGCCATCTCAAGAACACGAGAGAGAGAGATCAAACACATAGCTACTGGTACATACCCTCAGTCCCGAGGGTGAACTACTCCCTCCTCATCATGGAGGCCGCCGGGATGATGAAGATGGCCTCCGGTGATGATTTCCCCCTCCGGCAGGGTGCCGGAATAGGGCTCCAGATGGTATTTCGAGGATACAGAGAGCTGCGGCGGCGTAGTCCAAAATCTATGGTTATTTCTAGGGGTTTCTCTATTTATAGGATTTTTCAGCGTTGGAATCACATCAAGATGGGCTAACATGGGCCCACAAAGCACCACGGTGAGCCACCCCCCCTGGCATGCCGTGGTGGCTCGTGAGAACCTCGTGGCTCTTCTGGTCCTTCCACAAAGCTTCTAGTGCCTCTTTTGTTCCAAAAAAATTCGTCAAAAAGTTTCACTGCATTTGGAGAACTTTTATTTCTGCACAAAAAACAACACCACGGTAGTTCTGCTGAAAACAACGTCAGTCCAGGTTAGTTCTAATCAAATCATACCAAAACCATATAGAATTGTTATAAATATGGCATGAATACTTCATAAATTATAGATACGATGGAGACGTATCATTCACCAAGGTGGCGAAGTCAGCAAAGTCGTGGACTAGGAGTGCCATCTTGATTTCAGGGTTGAGCCCTTCACGAAACTTTTCCTGTCTACAAGCATCAGTAGCAATGTCCTCCTCAGCATAGCGAGATAGTTCCAGAAATTCCCGCTGATAAGCTTCCACAGACTTGCTGCCCTGAGAGAGATTGCGGAACTCGCGCTTCTTCCGGTCCATAACTCCTTGTGGAATGTAACAGGAACGGAAAGCAGCCTTGAACTCCATCCAGGTGATAATGGTTCCAGCAGCTAAGGTTTGCCTGTGAGTGTCCCACCATTGGGCTGCGGGTCCCTTCAGAAAGTAGGAGGCGAAAGTGACATAATTGGCAGGGCCACATCCGCGGACTCCATCTCGAAAGCGATGTCGTGGAGCCAGTCATCAGCATCTAGCGGCTGAACTGAGTTGCGAAAGATGGTTGGGTTTAGGCGCACAAACTCTTGCAAAGTGATTGTGGCTGGCTGCTGGTTGGCATTGGGGCGAGGAAACTGATCCATGAGCCCTTGCATAAACTGGCGGTGCATTTCGAAATGTTGCATCATAGCAGCCATATAGTCGGGCGGTGGTGGATTGTTGTCACCACGGCCACGACCTTGACCTGCTGGTCTAACCATCCTGCTAAAATTCAACAGGGGTAGTTTAGCAACGAGCATTTCAAGTGTATGGAATCATTCATGAAGTAACATGCATGACAAACAGAAGTGCAATAGATACATCAACATAGTCAACATGACATACGGATCCATACATAGATTCGGTTACAGGCCAACGTTACAACAGCGAAAAGAAAAGCTAGACAACTGGGTGGCACGCAAGCACGTGGTGGAGGGATACAACAACGCGACATAGCGATATGCTACATCAACGTCGGAGAAAACCACTAAAGCCAGGCAGCTGCAGGTGACGACGCAGGGTACCCTCGATGTAAGGATCCTGCACTCCGTGAACACTCTGGTGAAGAACCTGGTCCTGAACTGGAAGAAGAGGACCACGTGGAGGAGTATAACCTCCAACAGCAGGCCACTCAAGACCTGGTGGCATCTCCGTCCTGCGCGGGTAAAGAATGTACTCTGGTTGCATCCGTGCACTGACTGCTGGTAGCAACTGTGTCAGAGCGTCGTAAAGACGAGCACGAGTAGCGTTCAACTCGACAGCAAGAGCTCGAGCAGTGCGGTCCAGAGCCTGAGTGTACTGTACCAAAACCTGCGGGTCATAGCGACACGACACGTAAGGAGTACAGACGGCAGTGTAGTATCCAGTCTCATCCCCAGCAGGAGCATATGGGATGTATCTGAAAGCGGTCTCCTCCAAGCGACTGTTGTGCTCTCCACGGAGACGGGCAATAGCAGTATAGGCAGCATCATGGACGGCCATGTCGACAGTCACTCCAACACCATGGAAGGTGTGCAACTCTGTGATGGAGATGTCCTGCCGATCATAGATGCGAACCACATCGTGGTACTGCTCCTGGTTGAACTCGCGGTAATCCTCGTAAACTGTGTACTCGGGATACCAGCGATATCCCAGCCTGGTCAGAAGTTCAACCAAAATGGCCGGAAACCCAGTCGCATCACGAGCCATGGTCTGACGGACAAGCTGTCTTGCGGGACGCATCTGAAATAAGGAGTGCAGAAATTCAAATGACAGTGTGAGAAGCAAATGCTAACTTGGAAAGAAAAGGTTAAACAGACCAATGGAAAGGAAAAGAATAGTTGCAGACAATCCAGCTCTGCGGGTGAATGTGATTACGAGAACCTAGTGTTAGAGTTAGCAAAATCATTTAACCTGAAAAGAAGAGAGATCAGAGTCCCAGAATATGGAAGAGGAATAAAAGATCCTAATACCACCCATTGGCGACGTGGGCCCATAAGCCACACAACCAAGTTAGTAAACCGGTTTTGCAAGGACTAGACTCAACTTCGGCCAAGGAGTTGGAAAGGGGGTTCCTACACGCAGTCGGCTCTGATACCAACTTGTGACGCCCCCGACTTAATCGTGCACTAATCATACACGCAAATGCACATGACCAAGCCTAAGGACTCACTTGAAGATATCACAACACAAATCTAAACACAAATAAAAGTCATACAAGCTTTATATTACAAGCCAGGGGCCTCGAGGGCTCGAATACATAAGCTCGATGTCATACAAGCATCAACGGAAGCATTAGATATCTGAGTACAGACATAAAGTTAAACAGATAGGCCTTTAAGAAGGCGGGGAAAAATGAAAACACTGGATCGAAAGGCGCAGGCCTCCTGCCTGGGTGCCTCCTATCTACTCCTGGTCGTCTGCGGGCTCCTCGTAGTAGTAGTATCCACCAGAGGGGTAGTAGTAGTAGTAGTCATCGCCGGCTGGGGCAGCTGGCTCCTGGGCTCCATCGTCTGGTCGTAGCAATCGGGTATGGGAAAAGGGGAAGCAAAGCAACTGTGAGTACTCATCCAAAGTACTCAGCAAGACTTACATCAGAACTAGTCTAGTTATGCAACATTATCAAAGGAAGGCTGTATATGTGGACTTGACTGCAGAAATGCCAGAATAGAGGGGATGGCCTAGCCTATCGAAGACTAGCATCTTCAACGGTCTTGCAGCATAAGAAGAGTGCAAATTAGTACATAACTATAGTAGTAACAATAAGTAGTAACCACGCCCAGAGATCCTTCCTTGACTCCCTGCGAGAAAGCAATCCCGGAGCTAACATGTTCAACCCATTTCTAGTTGTAGAAGATCGGGATATTTTCTGAGCGTCCTGTTACCGTGGACACGGCTATTCGAATAGATATACTTCCCTGCAGGGTGCACCAACTTTCCCAACACGCTCGATTAACTCTGGCCGGACACACTTGTTCAGTCGATGCCCGGCCTCGGTCTATCGACACGTCGTAGCCCTACCTAGGCTCAACAGAGAGGCCAGCACGCCGGTCTACATCTTAAGCGTTCAGGGGTCTTGGGCCCATCGCCCTTTGCACTCCTACGCGTTGCAAGGACGGCCGGGAGCAGACCTAGCCCCCTTAATACAAGCGTAGGCTATCTCGGTCCAACCCGGGCGCGTGCCGCTCAACCGCTGACGTCTGAAGAGCTTCGGCTGATACATACGATGCCGAGTACCCATATTATTGCCACATGCTGGTTAGCGCGAAAAGGCCAGAGACCTACTCAGATCACATATCCTAACCCTTAGTGCATTGGGAGCACGCGGTGACAAGCAGAGCCTCACGATCATGTGACCCCGTCGCCCCGTCTTGTGGACTTACGACAAGGACTAAGAATGCCTGGCCGTGCCACATATTCATCTCTCGGGTACCCTTATGGTCAACCCGAATCCACATCTCTCGCGGGTACCCCTCGGGGCCGACCCAACTTTAACCAGTAACAGTAGTAAAGTCAAGGTAACCGTGTGTCCATCACATCAAGAAGGAATCCGAGGAATCACCCTCGTTGGATTCCCACTAGATGTATCCGTCAAGGTGAATCCGGAGGAATCACCCTCGATGGTATTCACACTTGCGGGGTTGCACGACAGAAGCTTCGTCGGTGGTGGTGAAAGAGGAATCACCCTCGGTAACCCACAACCAACTAGCTGTACTACAGAGGCAACATCAGGAGTGAGATAAGAGGTTTCACCCTCGGCACTTGATGATAACTCTGCAGAGTCGAGTAACTTAAGGGGGGGTGCGGTGATGTGCTGGTCTCAGCCCGTCGATCACATCGATCGGGGCACAGGTACTAAGCGGGGCAACTAGAGCAAGGAAGAGGGGCCACAGATGGTTCACTACCAACCTATACTAAGCATTTTGGATATCAGGTAAAGTATCAAAAGTAGTTACAAAAGCAGGCTATGCATCAGAATAGGATCAGATCAATAGCAGTAGCAAATTCTAATGCAAGCAGGAGGGAGAAAGAATAGGTGATATAGGCATGCGTCAAGGGGAGGTTGCTTGCCTGGAAGCTCTGCGGCAAAGGAGGGATCGTCGGGGATGTAGTCAGTCTCTGGAGCTGCGTCGGTCTCAGGGGCTATCGGAAAAGAAGAGGGGGAAGAAATAATAAATAAAAGCAATCGATGCAACACAATGCATGGCATGTCAAAATGCAGTGTTGGTGGTGACCTAATGCAATACTACATGTCGCAGACGAAGCGGGAAAATATCTGGGATATTTTCCCGGCGTTTTGGCAGATTTCGGTATACTGAACTAGAGGGGAAGGTTCCATGTTTGCATGGTTGTGGGCATGTGACAGATAAACGGAGGGCGTATTCAGATTCGTTTCGTTTTTCTGATCAACTTTGATGTTGAAAACTTTTTGATCCGAGCTACGGTTAAATTTCTATGAATTTTCAAAGTTTTAAACTATTTTCTGAAATCCCTGGAATTATTTAAATTAACTTAATTCGTATTATCCAGAACAGTTATGGGTGACGTCAGCATGACGTCATCATGACGTCGGTGGTCAACCACAGCTGTTCAGGTCAAACCTGACAGCTGGGTCCCACTAGTCAGTGACAGAGAGCTAATAGGGGTTAATTAAACTAAACAGAAACTAATTAGAGGGTGGGCCCCAGGTGTCAGTGACTAATTAAGTTAATAGATTAATTTTAAAATCCTAATTAGTAATTAAGCGCAGGGGGCCCACATGTCATCGTCACTGTGCTGCCACGTCAGCATAGTTGACCAAATCAACTGGTCAACTGGGGCCCCTGGGCCCACTGGTCAGTGGCCCAGAGGCGCCCACGTGGCAGCCAGCTCGGCGGCCACCGGCGTTTAGCCGCCGACGACCGAAAAACACGGTGGAGGCCACTGGCGCTCGCTGGAATCGCGCTACGGGCGACCGTTTCGCGCGCGGCTGGGCTCGTTCGAACGAGTCGAGCGAGCCGCGTCGAATGGTGGCGGTGACCTCGCCGGAGTTGGCCGGAACAACCACAGCGAGCGGCGGAGCATTCGGGCGAGCTCGGATCCGGTGATGTGGGGCACGGCAGGCGACGTGCGTGGGTGCATTGAGCTCCTGGGAGCCTCTGGAGCTCGATGGCGAGCTCGGGCGAGCATGGCGGTGGCTGTGGCGACTGCAACGAGCTCGTCGGCGGCGGCGCATTCGGGCGTGGCGAGGTAGCTAGCTAGCGAGCGCGCGCGAGCAAATGGAGAAGGGGAGGAGGTAGAGGAGCTCACCGCGAGGCGCACGGTGGCCATTGACAGCTTAGTAGCGCAGTACGGCGGCCGGAATCGGAGAAGAACGGCGGCGACCCGAGGAAGAAGGCGGCGGCGTGGATCCGTGCTGCGGAGCTCCCCGGCGCGCGTTCGAGGCCGTGGACGACGTAACCGACGACGGCGGAGATGACGGACACGGAGAGGAGGCGAGGCGAGGCAAGTGGCCGCGGTGACGATGGCGTGCGGCGACAGCGGCGCTCGGTGGTGGTGGGGAACGAGCGAGAGAGGGGAGAGAGAGGTGGGGCGAATGGAGGAGGGCGTCCAGGGGGGAAGGATGGCCTCGGCCTTATCCTCTCTGGGCACCTGCGGCGTCGCGGTGTCGGCCGGTGGCCGGAGCGAGCGCGCTCTGGCCACGGCGCGGCTTACAGCGAGGTGGGAAGGAGAGAGAAGAGAGAGATGAGCTGGCTGGGCTTGGCCAAGTGCACTGTGCACTTAGGCCCAGCCGGTTAGGCCTTTTTATTTTTCTTTTTCTGTTTTCTTTTTACAGAAGACTTAGAAAAATAAATGAGCTGCCATATTGCATTTTGTAAAATGTGAAATTGGTCCACATAATTACTATGCTTTATTCTGCTCTGCCACAAAAAGTTTGGGCAATTTTTGAATCCATTTGAATTTTTCAAAAATGGAAATGGCATTTTAAGTGCTGTTTTTGCACTGTTTTAATGTTCTAGCCCAATTTAGGAAAATAGGTGATGTTGTTTTTCTTAACATTAAATTGTTTTGGAATTTTTGCCACAACATGAACTATTTTCCAGCAATTTTTGAGCAACTTCAAATTTCACTTTGAATTTGAATTGAATTCAGTGGAGGAATTTGAAATGAGTTATGATTCCAATGTGATCAAGCAATGCATTTCAACTTGATTTAGCATTAACATAATGGATCACTGTAGCTCATTTACATAGGGGGTGTTACATGTAGGTCATGCGCCCTCCTTTATGGGTCGGCCCAACGAGGAGCGAGCGCTTGCCTGGTTCTGCTGGTCGCTCGATCAAGTTTGACCAGTCGCAGTTGGCCGGTCAAACCGTTGAATTTGGGGGAAACAAAAGAAATAATTATAAATTGCAAACATTATAAAAATCATGAATTTGAAAATGTTCACTGATTTTGAAAAATAAGTTCACAAACTTAAAAAAATTCATCGAATTCAAAAAAAGTTCACAAAATTAAAAAAAAATGTTCATCGATTTTTTAAAAAAACATCGAATTTGAAAGAAGTTCATCAAATTTGAAAATTTTTCATCGATTTTGAAAATAGCTCATCGAATTTGGAAAAAAAGTTCATTTAATTAAGAAAAAAGTTAATCAAAGTTGGAAAAAGTTCATTAAATTTGAAAAAGTTAAACAATTTTTTAAAAAAGTTCACCGATTTCGAAAAAATATCATCGAATTTGAAAAAGAGTTCATCGAATTTAAAAAAAGGTAAAAAAAATAAAAAATGAAAAATGAAAAAGGAACTAAAAAAAGGAAAGGAGAAAAGAGAAAAGTAAAAGTAAAAGAAAAAAAAGGAAGGAATAGAAGAAAACAATTTGGGATACGAGTCAAGAAGGTGAAAAGATGTAAGCATTCACGAAGAGGTGCGCTAGCCTAGTTGGTTACTACAGCTTATAATGAACTAGTAGGTTGAGGGTTTGATTCTCATTGGTGCACCTTTTTTGCAAGTTATAACAGGAAAAAAGAAGGTAAACTGGGCCGGCCCAACGCGTTGGGGGAGGTGCGTCGGTTTGTAAATAACCCTTTAACGGGTGCTTAGAGCACCAAATAGGGTTTGGCCTCAGTTTGCTTTAGTTTACTATTTGATTGACTACCCTTTCCTACTTTTCTTAATAAAACAAGAAAAAGACTTCCTTTCCCTACTTTTTTCGTCAAAAATTCTCTACAAAGGATACTCACGACTTCCCTTTCAAACAAGGATGCTATTTGACCTTTTTTGCCATGAAGGAAGAGGGTTAATCAACATGCACAGTCGCCCGACCTCGCTGACAGGCTAATCAGCATGCACACACAGTCCCACGACCATGTCCAAAGGTCGAAAGGCTAATAGGCATGCACACACAGTCCCACGACCACGTCCAAAGGTCGAAAGGCTAATAGGCATGCACAGTAGCATGTCATCAGGATGTGCACCACCTCGCCAAAGCCGCTCGACTTTGGTGAAGATCTGTGACAGCAGGAACCCCACGTAGGCGCACGGGAACGAATTGGCCTGACAGACCAGGATGGCCAAGTCCATTACACGAGGTCCACTAGACTGTGGCTCAACGATAAAGCCCACTTGGTTAGGCGTACCATGAAGACACGTTTTTATCTCGCTTCTCGCAAGATGGAAGAACGGTTCGCCTCAACGAGCTCGTAGTGGGCCCGCCCAGTAGCGAGCAGTTATTTTGCTTCGTTCTTTTGTTTCCATTCGTTTGTTTTTTCTTTTTCATATTGCTTTTTATTTTTCTATTTCAGAATATTCTAAATGTTTTGTAAATGTAACACCCCTATGTATTAAGCTACAGTAATCCATCATGATTATGCTAAGTCACTTTGCTTTGTAGTGCTTGATCATATTGGATTCATATCTCATTTCAAATTCCACCACAGAAATCAATTCAAATTGCATGTGAAAAATAAAGTTTCACAAACAAGGTTGCAAAATAGTTCATCGTTTAGCAAATATTCCATAACAATTATTTGTTAAGGAAAACAACATCACCACAATGCTAAAATGGGCTATAGCAATTTAAAACAGTGCCAAATCAGCATATTTAAATGCTTTTCCATTTATGAAAAATTCAAACAACTTCAAACATTTCCCAAACTTTTTGTGACAGTGTCGAAAAATGCAATGCTAATTATGAGCAGAGCTCCACATTTTTGCAAAGTCATCTAATGGCATTTATAAAATGCAAATACTGGTTGAAGTATTTATCAGAGAAAAGGAAAGGAAAAAGGCCTGGGGCCACTGTGCACTTAGGCCTGCACAGCGCCAGTGCAGCCTGGCCCGGCCCACCTCGGCCATTCTCCTTCCTCCCGCTCTCTCTCCTGTGCGTGTCGACGCCGCGCGCGCCCGAGCCGGCGATGGGCACGCATCGGCCATCCCCTGGCGCCGTCGCCACCGTGGGGGGATAAGATCGACCCCAGGGCACCCCCAGGCGAACCCTAGCCTCACTCTCCGTCTCCCTCTCGCTCTCCACCTCGATCTGGAGAAGCGCCCGACGTGGCCATCGCCGTCGCCGCGTCGATCCCTTGGCCACTGGCCTCACCGCGCCGCGCTGCCGTGTCCATCCGCTCCGCCGTCGTCTTCCACGTCATCCGCGTCAAGCCATTCGAGCCGGGGAGCACCGCAGCGACCGCTTCGTCCTCGTCTTCCTCCTCGGCCACCGCAGATCGCCGTCGCCCGTACGTCGCCGTCATCTTCCACGTCATCTGCGTCAAGCCATTCGAGTCGGGGAGCACCGCAGCGACCGCTTCGTCCTCGTCTTCCTCCTCGGCCACCGCAGATCGCCGTCGCCCGTACGTCGCCGTCGAGCCTTCCCCAAGCCCACTTAGCACACCTGCAGGCTCTCTGCAAGCTCTCCTTCCTTCTCCCTATCTTCTTTGCCTCGCGCGCGTCCCCTAGCTGCTCGCTCCCATTGCCGTAGCTCGCCGCCGCCGCCCGCCTCGCCGTCGTGGCCACCGCATGCGCCGTTCGCATTCGAGATTTGCCTTGAGTTCCTGGCGCTCCCAGGAAGCCATCGAGCCCATCAGCGCCGCTTGCCGTGCCCCCTAGCCACGGACGACCTCGCCTGATTCCGGCCGCCGCCCTCGCTGGTCACCGCCGTCGACTCCGGCCACGCCACCACCACCAATAGACGCGCGAGGCAACGCCCGTTCGAATGAGCACAGTCACGCTCGATTTGGCCTGCTGTGTCCGAATCCCGATGAGGCCCGAGGCCCTCCGCCATGGTTTTGGCCACCGGCGGCTAAAGGCCGGCGCTGCCGCCGACGTGGCACGGCCTGGGGCCCACCCTGGGTCACTGCCAGTGGGTCCCAGGGGCCCCATTGACTGTGTTGACTTAGTCAACGTGCTGACTGGACTGGGTCCAGTCACTGACATGTAGGCCCCACACGCTAATTATCTATTTTGCTAAATACAATTAATCTATGAATTAGTTGTGTCACTGACAGATGGGGTCCACCTGCTAATTAACCCCTTTATAGTTAATTTAAACACTGGTTAAACTCCCTGTGTATGACATGTGGGGCCCTGACACTGTTTAAGTGGATAGGGTTGACCCAGTCAGCCTGCTGACTCAGCAGGGCCCCCACTAGTCAGCCTCTGCTGACTGGGCAGTTGACCCAGTCAACTGGGCCCACGGTCAGCCCCTGTGGCTTCTGGCTGGGTACACTTTCGGGTGTACTTAGTATTTTAGCCCTCTGTTTTCGAATTTAATTTAATTCTAGGAATTTTTAGAATATTGTTTAAACTTCAAAAATTCATAGAAAATAAACTGTAGCTCAGATGAAAATAATTTATATATATCAGAAAAATAAGACAAATCCGAATATGCCATCCACATACCTGCCACATGCCTCCAACACTACAAACATGGAACCTTCCCCTCCGAATCGTCTGTTCGATAATTGCTTGAAGCCGGGAAAATATTCCCAGATATTTTCCTGCTCCGTCTGTAACGCTTAGCACTGCATTAGGTCACCCCCAGCACAGCCTATTGCCATGTCATGCAATGCGATGCATTTGTTTGCTTTATATTTATTGTTTCTTCCCCCTCTTTCTCTCCGGTAGACTCCGAGACTGACGCTGCTCCCGAGTACGACTACGCCCCTGACGTCCAGCCCCTTTCAGCAGAGCTTCCAGGCAAGCAAAACCCCCTTGATCATTCCTATATCGCCCATTCTTTCTCTCTCGTGCTTGCATTAGATTTTGCTACCGGTGTTCGATAGCTCCTATTCTGATGCATAGCCTGATTTTGTAACCTGCTGTTGATACTTTACCTGTTGTCCTATATGCTTAGTATAAGTTGGTTAGTGATCCATCAGTGGCCCTGCACCCTTATCTGTGGTGCCATGCCTTGCTTTCGGATGTTTCGATCAACGTGATCGATGTACAGAGACCGACACATCACCATACACCCACTTAGTTGTGTGACTCTGCAGAGCTACTATCGAGTGCCGAGGGTGATACCTCCTACCTCACTCCTGATGATATCTCTGTAGCATAGCTAGTTGGTTGTGGGTTACCGAGGGTGATTCCTCTTTCACCACCTCCGATGATGCCCCTGTCGTGTAGCCCCTCAAGTGTGAACCCATCGAGGGTGATTCCTCCAAGTTCACCTTGACGGTTACATTGAGTGGGAATCCATCGAGGGTGATTCCTCGGATTTCCCCCTTGATGTTACGGACACACTGTTACCTTTAACTGTTGCCCCTTTTTAACTATTACTGCGGGACTAAAGGGACAGGCGGTACCACCCCGGTCGGGGTGGACCTGAGTTCCCGACAGTCTCTTGTGAAGTCGGGTTGACCTGGAGGGTACCCGCGAGATAATTACGTGGCATGGCCGGGCAGGCTGAGACCGCCCAAGAGAGGGATGGGCCTGGCCCTTGCCGTAAGTCCGCGAGACGGGGCGACAGGAGCACTGATCATCACCGCGCGCTCCCAACACACTAACGGTTTGGATATGTGATCTGAGTAGGCCTCTGGCCTTTTCGCACAAACCACCACGCGGGATAAGTTATGGGCACTCGGCGTCGTACGATTCTCCCGAAAGCTCTGTCAGACGTCCAATTCAGCATTGTGGCCGGGCCGGATCGCGCCATCCAGGACAGAGGTGGCGCTGGTATCCCCCTGCGTGCAATGACCCGGAGTGCAAAGGGCGATGGACCCAAGACCCCTGAGCGCTTAGGATGTAGACCGACGGGGACCTCTCTGCGGAGCCTAGGTAGGACTACGTCGTGTCGATCAGCCGAGGCCGGGCATGACCCGGAAAAGTGTGTCCGGCCAGAGTTAATCGAGCGTGTTGGGTAAGTTGGTGCACCCCTGCAGGGAAGTATATCTATTCGAATAGCCGTGTCAATGGTAAAAGGACGCTCGGAGTTGTATCCTGATCTACTACAACTTGAACTGGATACATGTGACACTAAACTGATATGATGGCTCCGGGATCGCTTCCTCGTGGGGGTAGACGAGGAAGGATCTCTGGGCGTTACTAATATATATTTGTTACAACATGTTATGTTATTCTACTCCCTTCTATTGCTGCAAGACGCTGCAAGATGCTAGTCTTCGATAGGCTAGGCCTTCCCCTCTATTCTGGCATTTCTGCAGTATAGTCCACAGATATAGCCCCTTCCCTTTCATACCGATGCATACTTAGCATAGATCTGATGTAAGTCTTGCGAGTACTTTGGATGAGTACTCACGGTTGCTTTGCTACCTTTTCCCCCCTACCCGATTGCTGCGATCAGATGACGGAGTCCCGGAGCCAGCTGGTCCCGTCGACGACTACTACTACACCGACGGAGCCTACTACTACGTGGAGACTGACGACCAGAAGTAGTTTAGGAGGCTCCCAGGCAGGAGGCCTGCGCCTTTTCGATCCAGATGTCGTTGTTTTGCTCAGCCTTCTTAAGGCAACCTTTGTCTAATTATGTCTGTACTCAGATATTCTTGCTTCCGCTGACTCTTGTGTAACTCGAGCGTATGTATTCGAGCCCTCGAGGACCCTGGCTTATAATATAAAGCTTGTATTATTTTATTTTGTGTCTAGAGTTGTGCTGTGATATCTTCCCGTGAGTCCCTGGGCTTGATCGTGCGCATTTGCGTGTATGATTAGTGCACGATTGAGTCGGGGGCATCACAAGTTGGTATCAGAGCCGACTGCCTATAGGAAGCCCCTTTCCATCTCCTTGGCCAAAGTTGAGTCTAGTCTTTGCAAAACTATTTTACTAACATTGTTGTGTGGCTTACGGGCCCACATCGCCAATGGATGGGATTAGGATCTTTTATTCCTCTCCTTTACTCTGGGACTCTGATCTCTCTTCTATTTGGGTTAAATATTTTACTAACTCTAACATTAGGTTCTCGTGATCACATCTACCCGGAGAGCTGGATTATCTGCAACTATTCCTTTCAATGTATGATGTATGATTCACACACTATCATTTGACATCATTGAACTCCTTTGTTACAGATGCGTCTCGCAACGCAGCTCGTACGCCAGACTATGGCTGTTGATGCGACTGGATTCCCTGCTATTCTGGTTGACCTCTTGACCAGGCTGGGATATCGCTGGTACCCCGAGTACACTGTTTATGAGGACTACCGCGAGTTCAACCAGGAGCAGTACCGCGCTGTGGTTTGAATCTTCGATCGGCAGAATAACTCCATCACTGAGTTGCACACCTTTCATGGTGTTGGAGTGACTGTTGACATGGCAGTCCATGATGCTGCCTATGCTGCTATTGCCCATCTCCGTGGAGAGCACCCTCACTTGGATGAGTCTAGATTCTGCTACATTCCGTATGCCTCCGCTGGGGATGAGGGTGGATGCTACACTGCTGTCTGTACCCCTTACGTGCGACGTCGTTATGACTCGCAGGTTTTGGTCCAGTACACCGAGGCTCTGGATCGCACTGCCCGAGCTCTTGCTGTCGAGTTGTACGCTACTCGTGCTCGTCTTTACGACGCTCTGACACAGTTCCTGCCAGCAGTCAGTGCAGGGATACATCCTCAGCATATCCTTTACCCGCGCAGGACAGAGATGCCACCAGGTCTTCAGTGGCCTGCTGTTGGAGGTTGTACTCCTCCACGTGGTCCTCTTCTTCCAGTTCGGGACTAGGTTCTGCACCAGAGTGTTCACGGAGCGCAGGATCCTGGTATTGAGGGCACCCTGCGTCGTCACTTGCAGTTGTCTAGCTTCAGCGGTTTTCTCCGACGTTGATGTAGCTATTGCTATGTCCCGTTGTTGTAACCCTCCACCGCGTGCCTACGTGCCGCCTAATGTGTCTAGCTTTCCTTTCCGTTCTTGTAACGCTGGCTTGTAACTGACTCTATGTATGGATCTGTATGTCATGTTTGACCGTTGTGATGTATCTATTGCACTTCCCTTAATGTGCATGTTACTTCATGAATGATTCCATACTTCTGCAATTGCTCGTTGCTAAACTACCCCCTGTTAATTGTTAGCGGGATGGTTAGACCAGCAGGTCGTGGCCGTGGTGCCAACAATCCACCACCGCCCGACTATATGGCTGCAATGATGCAACAGTTTGAACTGAACCGCCAATTCATGCAAGGGATTATGGACCAGTTTCCACGTCCGAATGTGAATCAGCAACCATTTCCAATAACCTTGCAAGATTTTGTTCGCCTCAACCCTGCTGTGTTCCGCAACTCCGTTCAGCCTCTTGACGCTGATGATTGGCTCCGTGACATCACTTATGAGATGGAGTAAGCCAATGTTGCCCCTGACAGCTATGTCACCTTTGCATCCTACTTCCTAAAGGGTCCCGCTGCTCAATGGTGGGACAGCCATAGACGCACTCTGCGTGTTGGAACAATCATCACCTGGCTGGAGTTCCAGGCTGCTTTCTGGGCCCACTACATTCCCCAGGGAATCATGGACCGGAAGAAATGTGAGTTCCGCAACCTCGTCCAGGGAAACAAAACTGTGGATGTGTACCAGCGAGAGTTCCTTGAATTGTCTCTCTCTGCTGAGGAAGACATCGCTACTGATGCCCACAGACAGGAGAAGTTCAGTGAAGGGCTCAACCCTGATATTAAGCTTGCGCTCCTTGTCCAAGACTTCGCTGACTTCGCCACCCTGGTGAACAAGGCCATTCAGGTTGAGACTGGTCTGAAGGAACACAAGGACACACTCAAGCGCACCCATGACGCAGGCTCATCTTCGGGCTCGTCATCGCAGAAGCACCGTATATGGATTCCTCACAGCGTGTATGGCCCAGCTGCACCTGCTCCAAGGCCGTCTTATGTTGCACCTCGTCTGCCTCCTCCACCTCCGAGGCAGCCAAGACCTCAGACTCCACTGCTTTGAGCTCCTGCTCCCCGTCCCAATGACGGGCTGTGTTTCACGTGTGGTCGTCCAGGTCATCGTGCTAAAGATTGCCACCAGAATCAGAATCAGCTTGCACTCCCTTCTGTTGGCCGTGGTAACAACCAGCCCCGCAACAACAATGCCAGACCTTCTTATGGTCGTGGTCAGGCTTATCATGTTGATATGACTGAAGCTCCAGACCAACCAGCTACTGTGATGGGTACTCTTCTTATTAATTCAGTACCAGCTTCTGTTTTATTTGATTCAGGAGCATCGCATTCTTTCCTATCAGAAGCTTTTGCATACATGCATGGCATTAAATATGAGGAGTAGAACGTTCCACTAGTGGTAAACACCCCGCGGGCCAATGTCAAGCCTCCATGGTTAGCCACAATGTCACCATTGGAATTGAAGGGATGGAATTCCATGTCTCTCCCATTATTTTGAAGTCTTCCAATATTGACATCATTTTGGGAATGGATTGGTTGAAAGCTCATATTGCTTCAATCGATTGTGCCTCTAAAACCGTCCAACTCCTACATCCTTCGGGTGAGATAGTAAACTACTATGCTCGTCTTTTTCGAAGTGCTGAAGCCCAGATTTATTCTTTGAATGCATTGAATGCTTCGCCTTTTGAGGGAATCGAAAATGTTCCAGTCGTTCGCGACTTCCAAGAGGTATTTCCAGAAGAACTTCCAAGAATACCCCTATCTTTTCCCTTCTACCTCTAAATTCTCAAGACAAGAATTTCTTTTAGAGGAGGAGAATTGTAACACCCCTATGTATTAAGCTACAGTAATCCATCATGATTATGCTAAGTCACTTTGTTTTGCAGTGCTTGATCATATTGGATTCATATCTCATTTCAAATTCCACCACTGAAATCAATTCAAATTGCAAGTGAAATTTAAAGTTTCACAAACATGGTTGCAAAATAGTTCATCGTTTAGCAAATATTCCATAACAATTATTTGTTAAGGAAAACAACATCACCACAATGCTAAAATGGGCTATAGCAATTTAAAACAGTGCCAAATCAGCATATTTAAATGCTTTTCCATTTATGAAAAATTCAAACAACTTCAAACATTTCCCAAACTTTTTGTGACAGTGCAGAAAAATGCAATGCTAATTATGAGCAGAGCTCCACATTTTTGCAAAGTCATCTAATGGAATTTATAAAATGCAAATACTGGTCGAAGTATTTATCAGAGAAAAGAAAAGGAAAAAGGCCTGGGGCCACTGTGCACTTAGGCCTGCACAGCGCCAGTGCAGCCTGGCCCGGCCCACCTCGGCCTTTCTCCTTCCTCCCGCTCTCTCTCCTGTGCGTGTCGACGCCGCGCGCGCCCGAGCCGGCGATGGGCACGCGTCGGCCATCCCCCGGCACTGTCACTGCCATGGGGGGATAAGATCGACCCCAGGGCACCCCCAGGCGAACCCTAGCCTCACTCCCCCTCTCCCTCTCACTCTCCACCTCGATCTGGATAAGCGCCCGACGCGGCCATCGCCGTCACCGCGTCGATCCCGCGGCCACTGGCCTCACCGCGCCGCGCCGCCGTGTCCATCCGCTCCACCATCGTCTTCCACGTCATCTGCGTCAAGCCATTCGAGCCGGGGAGCACCGCAGCGACCGCTTTGTCCCCGTCTTCCTTCTCGGCCACCGCAGAACGCCGTCGCCCGTACGTCGCCGTCGAGCCTTCCCCCAGCCCACTTAGCACACCCGCAGGCTGTCTGTGAGCTCTCCTTCCTTCTCCCTGTCTTCTCTGCCTCGCGCGGGTCCTCTAGCTGCTCGTTGCCATTGCCGTAGCTCGCCGCCGCCGCCCGCCTCGCCGTCGCGGCCACCGCATGTGCCGTTCGCATTTGAGCTTTGCCTCAAGTTCCTGGCGCTCCCAGGAAGCCATCGAGCCCCTCAGCGCCTCTTGCCGTGCCCCCTAGCCACGGGCACGACCTCGACCGATTCCGGTCGCCGCCCTCGCTGGTCGCCGCCGTCGACTTCGGCCACTTCAGGCCACGCCACCACCACCAATGGACGCGCGAGGCAACGCTCGTTCGAACGAGCCCAGTCATGCTCGATTTGGCCTGCTGTGGCCGAATCCCGATGAGGCCCGAGGCCCTCCGCCGTGGTTTTGGCCACCGGCGGCTAAACGCCGGCGTCGCCGCCGACGTGGCATGGCCTGGGGCCCACCCTGGGTCACTGCCAGTGGGTCCTAGGGGCCCCATTGACTGTGTTGACTTAGTCAACATGCTGACTGGACTGGGTCCAGTCACTGACATGTAGGCCCCACACGCTAATTAACTATTTTGCTAAATAAAATTAATTTGTTAATTAGTTGTGTCACTGACAGATGGGGTCCACCTGCTAATTAACCCCGTTTTAGTTAATTTAAACACTGGTTAAACTCCCTGTGTATGACATGTGGGGCCCTGACACTGTTTAAGTGGATAGGGTTGACCCAGTCAGCCTCCTGACTCAGCAGGGGCCCCACTAGTCAGCCTCTTCTGACTGGGCAGTTGACCCAGTCAACTGGGCCCACTGTCAGCCCCTGTGGCTTCTGGCTGGGTGCACTTTCGGGTGTACTTAGTATTTTAGCCCTCTGTTTTCGAATTTAATTTAATTCCAGGAATTTTCAGAATATTGTTTAAACTTCAAAAATTCATAGAAAATAAACCGTAGCTCAGATGAAAATAATTTATATATGAAAAATGATCAGAAAAATAAGACGAATCCGAATATGCCATCCACATACCTCCCACATGCCTCCAACACTGCAAACATGGAACCTTCCCCTACGGATCGTGTGTTCGATAATTGCCTGAAGCCGGGAAAATATTCCCAGATATTTTCCCGCTCCGTCTGTAACGCTTAGCACCGCATTAGGTCACCCCCAGCACAACCTATTGCCATGTCATGCAATGCGATGCATTTGTTTGCTTTATATTTATTGTTTCTTCCCCCTCTTTCTCTTCGGTAGACTCTGAGACTGACGCTGCTCCCGAGTACGACTATGCCCCTGACGTCCAGCCCCTTTCAGCAGAGCTTCCAGGCAAGCAAAACCCCCTTGATCATTCCTATATCGCCCATTCTTTCTCTCTCGTGCTTGCATTAGATTTTGCTACCAATGTTCAATAGCTCCTATTCTGATGCATAGCCTGATTTTGTAACCTGCTGTTGATACTTTACCCGTTGTCCTATATGCTTAGTATAAGTTGGTTAGTGATCCATCAGTGGCCCCGCACCCTTGTCTGTGTTTCCATGCCTTACTTTCAGATGTTTCGATCAACGTGATCAATGTACAGAGACCGACACATCACCGTACACCCCCTTAGTTGTACGACTCTGCAGAGCTACTATCGAGTGCCGAGGGTGATACCTCCTACCTCACTCCTGATGATATCTCTGTAGCATAGCTAGTCGGTTGTGGGTTACCGAGGGTGATTCCTCTTTCACCACCTCCGATGATGCCCCTGTCGTGCAGCCCCTCAAGTGTGAACCCATCGAGGGTGATTCCTCCAAGTTCACCTTGACGGTTACATCGAGTGGGAGTCCATCGAGGGTGATTCGTCGGATTTCCCCCTTGATGTTACGGACTCACTGTTACCTTTAACTGTTGCCCCTTTTTATCTGTTACTATGGGACTGAAGGGACAGGCGGTACCACCCCGGTAGAGGTGGACCCGAGTTCCCGATAGTCTCTTGTGAAGTCGGGTTGACCTGGAGGGTACCCGCGAGATAATTACGCGGCACGGCCGGGCAGGCAGAGACCGCCCTAGAGAGGGATGGGCCTGGCCCTTGCCGTAAGTCCGCGAGACGGGGCGACAGGAGCACTGATCGTCACCGTGCGCTCCCAACACACTAACGGTTTGGATATGTGATCTGAGTAGGCCTCTGGCCTTTTCGCACTAACCACCACGCGGGATAAGTTATGGGCACTCGGCGTCGTACGATTCTCCCAAAAGTTCTGTCAGACGTCCAGTTCAGCATTGTGGCCGGGCCG
Source organism: Elymus sibiricus (assembly GCA_039707655.1). Lineage (NCBI taxonomy): Eukaryota > Viridiplantae > Streptophyta > Magnoliopsida > Poales > Poaceae > Elymus > Elymus sibiricus. Next base: position 199,130,568 of record CM077674.1, on the reverse strand, counting down.
GATCGCGCCATCCAGGACAGAGGTGGCGCTGGTATCCCACTGCGCACAACGACCCGGAGTGCAAAGGGCGATGGGCCCAAGACCCCTGAGCACTTAGGATGTAGACCGGCAGGGACCTCTCTGCGGAGCCTAGGTAGGACTACGTCGTGTCGATCAGCCGAGGCCGGGCATGACCCGGAAAAGTGTGTCCGACCAGAGTTAATCGAGCGTGTTGGGTAAGTTGGTGCACCCCTGCAGGGAAGTATATCTATTCAAATAGCCATGTCCACGGTAACAGGACGCTCGGAGTTGTATCCCGATCTACTACAACTTGAACTGGATACATGTGACACTAAACTGATATGATGGCTCCGGGATCGCTTCCTCGCGGGGGTAGACGAGGAAGGATCTATGGGCATTACTAATATATATTTGTTACTACATGTTATGTTATTATACTCTCTTCTGTTGCTGCAAGACGCTTCAAGATGCTAGTCTTCGATAGGCTAGGCCTTCCCCTCTATTCTGGCATTTCTGCAGTATAGTCCATAGATACAGCCCCTTCCCTTTGATACCGATGCATACTTAGCATAGATCTGATGTAAGTCTTGCGAGTACTTTGGATGAGTACTCACGATTGCTTTGCTACCTTTTCCCCCCTACCCGATTGCTGCGATCAGATGACGGAGTCCCGGAGCCAGCTGGTCCCGTCGACGACTACTACTACACCGACGGAGCCTATTACTACGTGGAGACCGATGACCAGGAGTAGTTTAGGAGGCTCCCAGGCAGGAGGCCTGCGCCTTTTCGATCTAGATGTCGTTGTTTTGCTCAGCCTTCTTAAGGCAACCTTTGTCTAATTATGTCTGTACTCAGATATTGTTGCTTCCGCTGACTCTTGTGTCACTCGAGCGTATGTATTCGAGCCCTCGAGGCCCCTGGCTTGTAATATAAAGCTCGTATTATTTTATTTTGTGTCTAGAGTTGTGCTGTGATATCTTCCCATGAGTCCTTGGGTTTGATCGTGAGCATTTGCGTGTATGATTAGTGCACGATTGAGTCGGGGGCGTCACAAGTTGGTATCAGAGCCGACTGCCTGTAGGAAGCCCCTTTCCAACTCCTTGGCCGAAGTTGAGTCTAGTCTTTGCAAAACTATTTTACTAACATTTTTGTGTGGCTTACGGGCCCACATCGCCAATGTATGGGATTATGATCTTTTATTCCTCTCCTTTACTCTAGGACTCTGATCTCGCTTCTATTCGGGTTAAAGATTTTACTAACTCTAACATTAGGTTCTCGTGATCACATCTACCCGGAGAGCTGGATTATCTGCAACTATTCCTTTCAATGTATGATGTACGATTCACACACTATCATTTGACATCATTGAACTCCTTTGTTACAGATGCATCCCGCAACGCAGCTCGTACGCCAGACTATGGCTATTGATGAGACTGGATTCCCTGCTATTCTGGTTGACCTCTTGACCAGGCTGGGATATCGCTGGTACCCCGAGTACACTATTTACGAGGACTACCGCGAGTTCAACCAGGAGCAGTACCGCGCTGTGGTTCGAATCTTTGATCGGCAGAATAACTCCATCACTGAGTTGCACACCTTTCATGGTGTTGGAGTGACTGTTGACATGGTAGTCCATGATGCTGCCTATGCTGCTATTGCCCATCTCCGTGGAGAGCACCCTCACTTAGATGAGTCTGGATTCCGCTACATTCCGTATGCCTCCACTGGGGATGAGGGTGGATGCTACACTGCTGTCTGTACCCCTTACGTGCGACGTCGTTATGACCCGCAGATTTTGGTCCAGTACACTGAGGCTCTGGATCGCACTGCCCGAGCTCTTGCTGTCGAGTTGTACGCCACTCGTGCTCATCTTTACGATGGTCTGACACAGTTGCTGCCAGCAGTCAGTGCAGGGATACATCCTCAGCATATCCTTTACCCGCGCAGGACAGAGATGCCACCAGGTCTTGAGTGGCCTGCTGTTGGAGGTTGTACTCCTCCGGACCGCGGGCGCATTCGGATGCGCACTCCTAATTATCCACTCGGATGCACCACTAGCACTCGGACGTCTCCCACCAGTCGGTTGGACCGAAGTCACTCGGACAAGAGAAGGCATACAGGCGACGTTGGGAGCCATAACGGTCAGGTAGCTTAACGTTGGGCTTTAAGTGTAATTATAGATGCCGTTACCAGTAACTGCCATAGTTATGCTCATTCATCTCCCTTGTAACGTGGCATTGATGGGCCAAGGTGCACTCTATATAATCCCCCCCCTCAGCTCCATGGCAAGGGTTCAACACCCATTGTAATCAGACACCCCCATAAGAAAACACAGCTCCAGAGCTCAAGACGTAGGGCTTTTACCTCTCCGAGAGGGGCCTGAACTTGTAAATACGAGTGTCACACCTACGCCATAGCTAGGATCAGCCCTTGTTCATACCCCTAGTACTCATTCTCAGGTTCGTTGCCTCGACAGTTGGCGCCCACCGTGGGGCTGCGCGTCTAGCGATTTCCGGTACAGGTGGAAATTTCATCATCATCATCATCATTTTTGGCGGCGAGATCCAATTAGGTGCTCTCAGCTTCGTCGCCCACGATTCGGCGTGGCTCCAGGAAGCCCTGCTAGACGTGGAGTCGCTGCCCATCTGAGGCGCGGCGCACTTCCATGCTTCATCCTACGGAGTCCTTCTCCGACAGCCGTCGGTCCCATACCGGGCGGTACCCCTCCTTCTAGCCGGACGTCATCGCAAGCGCTCCGGGTACTCACGGCTCAAGTGCTGGGTCAAGCACACTGTGGCCCTTCAAGCCGCAGCCGTGCAAGTGTCGGTGCTCGAGCCCGATGAGTCCGTCCTCGATCTATTCCCCAACATGCATGAGGAGGCCACGGATGAATCCGAGTGCGAGAGCAACGAGTCCGTGACGGAAGTTCTTATGGCCGGGGGGGGGGGAGGAGCCGAGCAGTCCTCCAGGGTTCGATGGCACCTGCGGTGGTCTCGAAGGCGCTTCCCTTGGTCGTGCCAACAATGACTCAAGAGTTGATCGCTCTCCTCGCCATAAGCAGTACGTTCCACAGCCTCTCACTCGGGAGCAGAGCAAAGAGCTCCGGCAGAGGAACGAACAAGTTCTTCGCATCCCCATCACGGGTATGACTCCCGAGGCCCTGGCCATGGAGTCGACACGTTTGGCCACTCTGGCTGAGCGTGACAGCCTCGAGCGGTTGCAGAGGGAGTTGGACGACCGCGCCCGTCAGCAACAACCAAGCTCTAGTCGGCATCGGCAACGGTTGTTCCCGGGTGATCAGTCCCAGAATTACCAAGTCCTCAACACCCCACTGCAAAACTTGGTAGCAGCGACCCGAATCACTGATTACATCCAGCCCTCCGGCTCGGTGGCTGGAGAAGGGATTCGACAGATCCGCACTCTACTGAAAACGGCTATGTCGCAGAATGTGGCCATGTCACAATCTCGGGATCGCATCCATAACGCGTCAGTCCGCGTCGAGACAGTCCAGTCGGCTCACAGCCCCATCACATCCGGGAGGCGCAGGGAGTAGTACGGGGACCGGAGACGTGACCAGGTCACTCCCCCTGGCGGCACGACGGTTATTACCGTACTCGGATGCCCCCTCCGTGGGACGTCACATACGGGCGCCAGCTCTATGGTGATAGGCGACCGTATGAGGATGATCAGAGACCTAGCCCTCACCACCGCCTGGGTGACTTCAGAGACCCGCAGTTCAACGCGAGGTCCATTCTTGTTCAGAACCTGGTCGACAGGAATAGAGCCAACCGTGAAGGCCAAGACAGAGATCGCCCGAGTGGATCCTCCCCTTCAGGACCCGAGTGTTTCAGCCGGTACATTCGGGCTGCTGACATTCCGGCCAACTTTAGGTTGGCGGCAGGGATTAGCAAATTCACTGGCGAGTCGAAGCCAGAAACTTGGTTAGAAGATTACCGAGTGGCCATGCAGATTGGCGGCAGCAACGACAACGTGGCCATGAAGTATTTGCCCCTGACGCTCGAAGGGTCAGCGAGAGCATGACTCTACCAGCTTCCTACTGGCAGCATCTACTGCTGGGATGACCTGGCCTGAGTCTTTGTGAAATTTTTTGAGGGCACATACAAGTGGCTGGGTGGTTTGTTAGAACTACAACACTGTGTGCAGAAGAACAATGAAACTCTCCAAGAGTACATTTAGCGTTGGACCACTCTGCACAACACGGTTGAGAATGTCACTGAACACCAAGCCATTTGCGCCTTCAAGGCGGGTATCAAGTAGCGCGAGCTCATCTTTGAAGTTCGGCTGGACAAAGACTCCCACTCTCAGCCGAGTGATGGAGAAAGCCAGTCGGTACACCAACGGCGAAGAAGAAGACCGGCTGAGGAATGGCAAAGGACGAGCTGGAGATGCCCATCAATCGGCCAACAACTCCAATAAAAAGTAGAAGCGGAAGGCCGAAGCGGCCAACAACGCTGAAGCAGGGGATCTGGCCGTACAGGGTAAAGGCAAGGGCCAGCCGAAGCAGAAGAAGGCTTGGACTGCCAAGAAAAAGGATCACTCAGGCAACGACATTCTTGATCAGCCGTGTTAGATCCACACGAAGACAGACGAGGACGGCAATCTGATATTACCAAAGCACACCACTCGGGATTGCCGACTGTTGAAACAAGCTATGAAAGAAGATGGTTCTGAGAAGAAGGACCAGGACAACAACGATGGGGGGGGGGGAAGAAACACGCTTCTGGTTCCACCCAAGTGGAGAAAGTCCTGATGATCTTCGCAGACGTCGAGAGTAAGAGCCGACTGAAGGTCATAAACCAAGAGGTGAATTTGGCCATGCCCACCGTCACCAAGTATCTCAACTGGGCTCAAACGCCTGTCAGTTTTGACCAGTCAGATCACCCAGCTCACATACCGCCCCAGGGCGGCAGGCGTTGGTTGTTGATCCAACTGTCAGTGGAGTCCGGCTACGCAAGTTCCTCATGGACGGCGGCAACAGACTGAATATCCTCTATGCCAACACTTTGAAGGCAATGTGCATTCCCATGTCCCGACTGAGCTAGAGCAACATGCAGTTCCACGGGGTAATCCCCGGAAAGAAAGCAAAGTCACTCGGGTAGATAGCCCTGGACGTCGTGTTCGGCGACGAGAAAAATTTTAGGAAAGAAAAGTTGACCTTTGAGGTAGTGGACTTCCGCGGTGCTTATCATGCCATCCTGGGTAGGCCAGCCTACACACATTTCATGGCCAGACCATGTTACGTGTATCTTAAGCTTAAGATGCCAGGACCGAATGGCGTGATCACTGTCTCATGTAACAGAAAGTTAGCCGAGGAGTGCCTCCAGCAGAGCTTTAAGATAGCTGACGAGAAGATGGCGATGGCAGAGTTGGACGAGTACAACAAGGCGGTTGACTCGAGTGAGCTGCTGAAGTCGAAGAAGCCGGTGACTGAATCTGCATTCCAGTAGGCCGGCGAGACCAAGCAAGTTCATGTCCACCCGAACGACCCGAACGCGCAGCCCACCAACATCTCCACAACGTTGGACAGAAAATAGGAAGTCGAGCTCATCCAGTTCCTCTATGAGAACTGCGACATCTTTGCATAGAAGCCATCTGACATGCCGAGTGTTCCCAGGGAGCTAGCTAAGCATCAGCTCCGTGTCGACCAGAAAGGTCAAACCAGTGAAAGAGCACCTTTGACGCTCTTCTACTGAGAAGCGCAAGGCAATTGGCGAGGAAATTGCATGGCTCTTGGCGGCCGAATTCATCCGTGAAGTGTACCACTCCGAGTGGCTCGCCAACGTCGTCATGGTGCCCAAGAAAAATAACTCTCTCAGGATGTGCATTGACTTCAAGCACATCAATCAGGCCTGCCCCAAGGATCACTTTCTGCTCCCCCGCATAGATCAGATAGTCGATTCTACTGCTGGGTGCGAGCGTTTGTGTTTTTTGGATGCGTACTCCGGGTACCACCAGATCCGAATGTACGGCCCAGATGAAATAAAAATAGCCTTCGTCACCCCTTTCGGGTGCTTTTATTATATCACGATGCCATTCAGACTGAAAAATGCCGGGGCAACTTTCCAGCGTATGATTCAGAAATGCTTGCAAAAGTAGATCAGTCAGAATGTGGAGGCCTATATGGATGACATCATGGTCAAGTCTAGGAAAGGTTCTGACCTCCTGACTGACCTCGCCGAGAACTTCGCAAACCTACGCAGGTTCGGAATGAACCTCAACCCGACCAAGTGCACTTTTGGGTTTCCAGCTAGCAAGTTACTCGGTTTCCTCATTTCCGAACGTGGGATTGATGCTAACCCCAAGAAGATTGGCGCTATAGTCCGAATGAAGCAACCAGAACGTCTCCACGATGTGCAGAGACTCATAGGCTGTCTGGTAGCGCTGAGTAGATTCATTTCACGACTCGGCGAAAAAGCCCTGCCGCTTTACCGACTCATGCAGAAAACAGACAATTTCGAGTGGACAAATGAAGCGCAAGCTACGTTCTAGGAACTCAAAGCTCTTCTCTCCACCCAGTCGGTGCTTGCTGCCCTGGGTAGCCGAGAGCCTTTGCTCTTGTACATCGCGGCCACGAATCAAGTGGTTAGCACTGTGCTCACTGTGGAGTGAGAGGAACAGGGCAAAGCCCTCATGCTCCAGCGCCTAGCCTACTACATATCAGAAGTCTTGACCCCTTCCAAGCAGAGATACCCGCACTATCAGAAGCTGGTCTACATCATATACTTGACTGCAAAGAAGGTGGCTCATTATTTCCAAGGGCACTCGGTCACAGTGGTCAGCGATGCTCCGCTGTCTGAGATAATGAACAACAGGGATGCCACAAGCCGAGTGGCCAAATGGGCTATTGAACTCCTCCCTCTAGACATCAAGTTCGAAGCCAAGAAAGCTATCAAATCTCAGGCATTGGTGGATTTTCTGGCCGAGTGGACGGAACAACAGCAGCCGGCCCTGAGCCTCCCCGATCACTGGACCATGTTCTTCGATGGCTCTAAGATGCTTCACGGCTCGGGGGCTGGAGTAGTCCTAATCTCTCCTAAGGGAGACCGACTCAGCTATGTGCTGCAGATTCACTTTGATTCTTCCAACAACGAAGCCGAGTACGAGGCCCTCTTATATGGATTGCGAATGGCTGTCTCACTCAGCATCCGCCGACTGATGGTTTATGGTGACTCGGATCTTGTGGTGAACCAGGTGATGAAGGAATGTGACATCCGTAGCCCAGCCATGACAGGATACCGCAACGCAGTCAGAAAACTAGAGAAGAACTTCGAAGAGTTGGAGTTGCATCACGTACCTCGTCTCAAGAATCAAGCCGCCGCCGACTTGGCCAAGATCGGTTCCACCCGGAAAGAAGTACCTAAAGACGTGTTCCTCGAGCACTTACACTCCCCTATGATCAAAGAAGATCCCCTTGTGGAGGAGCCCCCCACAACCAATCGGACCGTCCAATCCAACTGAAGTTGACATTCCAGTGGTGATCGATTTGGTGCATGAAGTACTGGTGATCATACCCGAGTGGACCGAGCCATACATAGCATACCTGCTTAGGCAGGAACTCCCTGAAGATGAAGTGGAGGCCCGTCAGATTGTCAGTCGATCAAAGGCTTTCACCATCATGGGAGACCAGCTATACAAGAAGAGTACCTCTGGTGTCACTCAGCGCTGCATTTCACCCGAAGAGGGACAACAGATCTTGCAGGAGATTCACTCAGGAACCTGTGGGCACCACGCGTCCTCTCGGACACTGGTTGCTAAGGCATTTCGGGCGGGTTTCTATTGGCCCCGCGCTAATGAAGTAGCCAGAGACATTGTGGAGCAGTGTGTTGGGTGCCAGTTCTATGCAAATCAGTCGGACAAGCCAGCGTATGCACTGAAGACAATTCCGCTCACATAGCCGTTCGCCGTTTGGGGGTTGGACATGGTCGGTCCCTTGTGGACTGGCGCCAGCGGGTTCACTCATTTGCTGGTGGCAGTGGACAAGTTCACCAAGTGGATAGAAGCAAAGCCCATCAAGAAGCTGGACTCGACCACGGCGACCAAGTTCATCAAAGAGATAGTCTTCAGGTTTGGAGTCCCTCACAGCATTATCACTGACAACGGGTCAAACTTCAATTCGGACGAGTTCCGTGAGTTCTGCTTCTCTCAAGGCACTCGGGTGGACTACGCCTCCGTGGCTAATCCGCAATCGAATGGCCAGGCAGAATGGGCGAATGGGATGATACTTTAGGGCCTGAAGCCGCACCTCATGCGTGATCTGAAACATGCTACGTGAGCTTGGGTCACCGAGTTGTCGTCAGTCCTTTGGGGCCTGTGTACGACCCCGAATCATACTCCCTTCTTCATGGTGTACGGCTCAGAAGCTGTCCTTCCGAGTGATTTACTTCACAATTCCCCCCGAGTGGAATTATATTCGGAAGCAGAAGCTGAAGAGGCACGTCAAGATGGTCTCGACCTCCTTGAGGAAGAGCGCGAGTTGGCACTCATTAGGTCGACTGCTTACTAGCAGGATTAGCACCGCTACCACGATAGGCAAGTCAGAGGGCGTTCCTTTCAAGAAGGCGATCTGGTCCTCCGACTGGATCAACAGAAGCCCCATAAGCTGGCTCCTTCGTGGCAAGGACCCTTTGCAGTTTCAAAGGTTCTGAACAATGGAGCATATCGACTCTACAACTTCAGTAAAGGCATAGAAGAGCCCAGAGCTTGGAATGAGGACCTGCTCCGCAAATTCTTCACTTAGAATAAAATAAACATGGTAATAGCTTTTCGAGTGACATTCGATGAATAAAAGTCTTACTTTTCCTGTGTAACATCGAATTTGGCTACATGCTACAACTCACTCCGGTGACATTAGCACTCGGAATCTAGAACACTCCCAGCGGGTACACTTAGCTGCGAACCAGAATTCGCCTAAGTTAAAAAACATCTCCGAGTGAGAGCATCCTCTTCACTTGGGGGCTTAGCTGCGAACCAGAATTTACCTAAGTTAAAAAACATCTCCGAGTGAGAGCATCCTCTTCACTCGGGGGCTTAGCTGCGAACCAGAATTCGCCTAAGTTAAAAAACATCTCCAAGTGAGAGCATCCTCTTCACTCGGGGGCTTAGCTACGAACCAAAATTTGCCTAAGTTAAAAAACATCTCTGAGTGAGAGCATCCTCTTCACTCGAGGGCTTAGCTGCGAACCAGAATTCGCCTAAGTTAAAAAAACATCTCCAGGTGAGAGCATCCTCTTCACCCGGGGGCTTAGCCGCGAACCAGAATTCGCCTAAGTTAAAAAATATCTCTGACCGAGAGCATCCTCTTCACTCGGGGGCTTAGCTGTGAACCAGATTTCGCCTAAGTTAAAAAATATCTCCGAGTGAGAGCATCCTCTTCACTCGGGGGCTTAGCTGTGAACCAGAATTCGCCTAAGTCGAAAAACACCTCTGAGTGAGAATCCTCTTCACTCGAGGGCTTAGCTGCGAACCAGAATTCGCCTAAGTCCACTCAGGGGCTTAGCCGCGAACCAGAATTCACCTAAGTCGAAAAATTGCGTCAGCAAACAAAACAAAGATTCAAACATCTGATTAAAACTTCGGTCTATTCAAACTAACGAAGCAAAAGATCAAGTGTACGAGCCCCAGGCTCAATAGAGTTTAATGGCTACAACAACCACTCGGCATACCGAGGCAAATTCATTCGGAAACAAACTTTTTGCTCACACATCAGATGGAGGACTGACCGGGTCCACAAAGGTGTCCAAATCAATACCATCAGTGATCCGAGTAGGCGGCTTCAATGAACGTCTCCATGAAGTCCTCAAACTTGAGCTTCTTCTTGTTAACGACCTTGAGGGACTTTAGCTTCTCCTCATCCACATCCTTGCAATGGATGCGGACGAGTGAAAGTGCCACATCAGCTCCGCACCTGGCAGCGCATTTCTTCCAAGACTCCACTCGACTGGGGATCTCATTCAGTCAGCCCATTAGAGACTCCAGATCACTCTGAAGGTTCTCGTTGGGCTATAGATCCTTGTCAATCTTCGCCATGGCAGACCTCAGGCAGATGATGTACCCCATGGCATTGTCAAGGCGGTCGTCCAGCCGAAGGATAGCCATTGCCGCGCTGTCCTTAAGGAGCTGCCGTGAGGGGTCCAGCTCCTTCTCGACCGTATCAGTCTCCAGCTCGATATTGGTGCAAAACTCTGTTGGAAGAAATGACTCGGGGTCAGTATTTACAAAAATCAGGGACAAGTAAGATTCACTCGGCTAAAGGTCATACCTTCAAGCTTCTTGGTCATCTCTTTGCCGAATTCCTCGACGTACTGCTCGAGTTTTGCTTTCTTCATGAGGAGCTTGGAGATCTGGTCATTCAACATTTTCTTCTCCTCTTCGAAAGCTCTCACCTAGGTATTACATTTGGTCTCCCACTCGGCATAGTGCTTCTTCAGCTCAGAAATTTCACCCTTTGCCACCTCGGCGACGACCTTCAAGGTCTTGTTCTCCTGCTCAAGCTTCCCGATTGACTTCAACTTGTCTTCGGCTGCCTTGGTCTTGGCCCGCGTGTTCTTCCACGCCTCCGCCAACTTGGTGTCCTTGTCCTCCAAGGCTTTCTTCATGGTTTCCAAAGAAATAGAAGTCCCGAGCCTCTTTACAAGTTCCGCATTTTCAGTATGAACATCTGCTGGAGCGAGTTCAGTCGGATCAAAGGAAAAACAAGCTTTCATCGAGAAGTCAGACAACGAGACTAACCTCCTAAGGTGCGCTTCTCTTTAGCAAGACACTCGCTTGTGTGCTTCTTGGCGTCCAAGTCCAGGCAAAGCTGCAACACCTCCTTCTCCAGGGCGGCGTAGTGAGCTCCGAGCTCGCAGCCCCTCTGTTACAAGACCACAAGACAATCAGTCGGATAAAGAGCGAAACGAACACACGGCTATCTATGCTACTCGAACCCAGACTCTGATTCATGAGTAGTTCATAGCAGAACTTTTTCCCACTTAAAACCTACAAAGACACCCTCTCGGTCTGCCGAGTAGGGAATCGCACTCCGAGTGCGAAAGTGTTAGTTCTGTAAAGACTCCCGCCGATTGCCAGCAATTGACGGCAGCCTCGGGGACTACACCCAGTGGGTCCACTAGGCGTGCCCCAACTAAAAAGACATCCACTCGGACGGACCAAAAGAAAACGATTGGCAATTGTGCTCAGAGCAAAAAATGCTAAGAGTTCTAAGACTCCCACCGACTGACTCCAGTCGATGGCAGTCTCGGGGACTACACCAAGTGGGTGCACTCAGCGTGCCCCCACTGGAAAAAATGAGTTGGGCCGATCCAGACGGATCTGAGTGGAAAATTTTCGAAAAGTAAACCTAAGACTCCCGCCGACTGACTCCAATCGACGGCAGCCTCGGGGACTACACCCAGTGGGTGCACTCAGCGTGCCCCCACTGGAACGAAAAACACCCAGTGGGTGCACTCAGTGTGCCCCCACTGGAATGAAAAACACCTAGTGGGTGAGCTCCGTGCAAACCCACTGGAAAACACACAGAAAAACTTCAAAACTTCGACTGAAAATAGTACTTACTATAACACTTGAACATTGGTCTTCAAGGCCTCGCTGGCGTTGTATGCCTCCTTCAGTCAGCCATTCATCACCTCGACCTAGATCAGAGCCTCCTTGCTTGCCCCCACTTGGTCCTCAGGGACCCTTTGTAGGGAGAACAGGGTGACCAGAGCAGGGCTTGGAGTTGGTGCTGGTGGAGGCATGGGAGTTGTCTTTATAGTGCTTTTCACCAGAGAAGCAGTCCTGGTGAAGACCTTCGCTGGCGAGACCCGATCCACTCGGCCGTCAGAAGCCTCTTGCATGATGATATCACCACCAGGCGGGGTCTTCTCGCCGGCCTCTGGGTTTGCCGGGTCGGCCTTGTCATCATCGTCAAGATGAATAACTTCACTTGGGGCTGCAATCGTCCAGAAGCCAGCACATGAGTCAAACAAACACTCGGATTAAAACTCAAACGGACCAGTTGGTACCTTTGGAGGTGGCAGTGTTCGTAGCTTCGGCCTCAGGTTGTCCCTTCTCAAGGGCACTTGGGTCCAGCAAAGTGGTCGACGTCTTGTTGCTGCATTCACAAAGTCACTCGGCATAGATTTACACGACAAAGGAGCTTAGTTTCTAGCACTTACGTCGAAGCCACTAGCACCACCATCTTGATCTTAGGCAGAGCAGCCTTTCGAGGTTTGGTAGTGCTAAGCTTGGGCTGCTTGAGCTGCTTCTCGGTCGGCTTCGCTGACCCAGCTCGTCCGCGCTTCGACCCGCGAGTAACGGGAGCCGCATCTGTCGGCCTTGACCCACTCGGCGCCTGAGCGCCACCCGCGCGGGCACTCAGATCATGGTGGGCCTTGGTGCGAGGCTCCTTGGGACCTCCTTCGGACGGAGAAGATTCCGCCTCTGCTCCCTCCTCGGTCTCCGTGTTGTCGTCGTCGTCTTCCTCCTCCTCTTCTTCGGCGTCCTCGCGATATTGTTGCTCGATGTCACTCGTCACGTCCTCCAGGGCGTGGTCGACACTCGGAATCTATGAAATCATCTTCTGGAAGCTCTGCTGAAAGAAAATCACACCGAAGATCAGAATCAAGCATAGAGAGGTCATTACGGAAAATCACTCGGCTGAGATGCAAACTTACATCAACGGGCGGGTGCTCCAGATCGTACGCAGGCACTTTCCTAGCTCCGCGCGGATTGTCATGCGCGGAGGTGATTGCCTTGATCTTCTCCTCGACAGCCTTCTCTAAAAAACTCTCGGGGTGCACTCGAGTGGGGTCAGTCGGCCCCTCGTACATCCACATGGGGTGCGCCCTGTCCTATAGCGGTTGGATCTACCGACCGAGGAACGCCTCCAGTAGGTCCATCCCGTCGACTCTAGCTCTCACTACCCCCACCAAGGCATCCACCAGGATCCCTACGTCTTCCTTCTCCTCCTTGACCACTGTGAGGGATGCCGGAGCAGTGACCCTCACCGCTGAGTATGGCGGAAGCCCAGTCGGCGACCCCGCACTCGGGACATCCCTGTAGTAAAACCAACTGTCTTGCCAGCCCATGACAGAGTCGGGAAAACTCATCTTAGGAAAGGCGCTGTGCCCCCTGAGCTGAATACCCAGTCCGCCGCACTGCTGGGTCATGTTGGTCTTCGCCCCATCTGGCTAGTCCTTCTTCACGGTCATCGACCGGCAAGTAAATATATGCTTGAACAACCCCAAGTGGGGATAGCAGCCGATGAAGCTCTCACACAGGGAGATAAACCTAGATAAATAAACTACCACATTTGGCGGGAGGTGGTGAAGTTGTGCCCCAAAGAAATCCAAGAAAGCGCGAAAGAAAGGGTGTGGAGGCATTGAAAAACCTCGTTCGATGTGGGTGACGAGGAGGACACACTCGTCTCCGCGCGGCGCGGGATCGAGCTCGTCTGCCTCAGGCCGCCTCCAGCCACCCACCGAAATCAGCCCCTCAGCCTCCAGCTCCAGCAGTCGCCCCTCCAACACCCGCGACGGGATCCAGTCTCCCTGGATTAGGCCTGCCGGCGGGCCAGCTCTCGATGACGAGCCCTTCCCCACCTTCTTCGCCCGCTCTAGCTTGGCTGTGGTGTCCCTCCCCATCTCCTCAAAGTGCTCGGGTGTGGACAATGGTGGTGCGCGGTGACAGGGATGGCGGAGAGGGCAGAGGTGAAAAGGGGGGATTTGGGGGAATTTACCCTGGCCCGTCCGTAATATATACCACCGGCGAATCCGCCCGGCGATCCTGAGCCGTCAATTCCTCGACCCAACGGCGTCCGCTACGGTCGCACATGTAGGGAAGATAGGACACGTGGCGGATCTCGGCGGAAATCGAGGTGTCATGCCCCACTTTCCCCACAAGCCACGGCATAACCGCTTCCATGCGCGCGCACACGGTTTCAAATCGCGAAATTTTCGCAACGAATCATCCCGATTGATCGAATCCGATTCCTTTCCTAAGGAACACTCGGTGGTCCGACCAACCGCCCTCAGAGGGCCGCCGTGCACTCGTAAACGTCGTCAAATCCGACTGAAGTCATCTTCAGGATTGCTATGGGATGAGCTCGATGCCCCTCCACGGGTTGACTTGGCCCTTTTTCTAGGCTCCAAGGCGCGAGTCTCATAAATTTGGACTCGGAGATGGCCAGTGCTGGCATTCCCCCGGGATAATGAGTGGCATCTCTCCAGAGAATCATACCATGCGTCGTCGTCGTCACTCGAGTTACATGGCATGTCCTCAGTCGGACCTCTAGTCTATCTCTCCCGAGAGACACATGAATGCCCCCAAATTTTACCCAGCAGTCACCATGATCCGATCAATCGGAAATCCTTTTAGTCCAGAATCTGCCGTAGTCTCGTCTAGGTAACGACAGGTTAACACTTGACGTCGGACCTAGAGAGCCTCTGAAGCACTCGGCCTGAAACAAGAGTTCATCCTACTCGTCGCACGAAACCTCAACCGATTTGGGGGCTAATGATGGGGTCACCTACTAAGGGTAGGGTCATAGACCTGACATCTAGGACCCACCTAGGGCCCCACACCATCATTGGAGGGTCTCCGGACCATGGGCGCATTCGGATGCGCACTCCTAATTATCCACTCGGATGCACCAACAGCACTCAGACGTCTCCCACCAATCGGCCGGACCGGAGTCACTCGGACAAGAGAAGGCGTACAGGCGACGTGGGAGCCATAACGGTCGGGTAGCTTAACATTGGGCTTTAAGTGTAATTATAGCTGCTGTTACCAGTAACTGCCATAGTTATGATCATTCATCTCCCTTGTAACGTGGCACCGATGGGCCGAGGCGCACTCTATATAAGCCTCCCCTCAGCTCCATGGCAAGGGTTCAACACCCATTGTAATCAGACACCCCCATAAGAAACACAGCTCCAGAGCTCAAGACGTAGGGCTTTTACCTCTTTGAGAGGGGCCTGAACTCATAAATCCGAGTGTCACACCTGCGCCATAGCTAGGATCAGCCCTTGTTCGTACCCCTAGTACTCATTGTCAGCTTCATTACCTCGATAGGGGTAAAGGGTGGTCTTCATCTCCCACCTCGTCCGAGGTCTGGGATTCCCCCTTCATCCCTTCGTGAGGAGATTGATATTTTACTACGGGCTGGACTTCCACCATCTGGCGTCGAACTCCACTCTACACATCGCCACCTTCATCATCATCTGCGAGGCATTCCAGCGCGTCGAGCCACACTTCGGCCTATGGCTGAAGATCTTTAGCATTAGGCCGAAGAGCAGCGTCTCCCAGCTCGCCGAATGCGGCGGAGCTATGATCAACAAGCTGCCGCAAGTGCTCTGGCCAAAGGGCACTTTCATGGAGATGATCAAGGTGTGGTAGCAGGAGTGGTTCTACATCACCGAGCCACCCACCCAGGGCCAGAAGGAGGTACCTACCTTTACGGCCGAGCCCCCGAAGAGGCTTGTCTCCTGGACGAAGAAGGGCCTTGATTGGGGAAATCCCGAGGAGGTGAAGATGCTACAGAAGAGGCTCAAGGCGATGATCGACCAAGACATCCAGCTGGTGGACGTGGTTCATGACATGCTCCACCGCCGCGTCCTACCTCTTCAACTCAGGGCCAACCCGATGTGGCAATGGTAACCTGAGGATGAGGTGACCGTGCGCAGCTTCTTCCGCACCAACCTCGCCGGGATGTGGACATCACCCTTCAAGCCGTCCCAGAATGAGTTCCCCAAGGAAGGGGAAGACCGCGACTATGAAGCCAAAAATGGTCCATCTGAGGTATGAGCTGTTTCAATTGCATTGTAATCATCTTCCCATGTTTCAAGAAAATAACCAGGTTAATGCTTCTTAACAAGGTCTGGTGCAACAAGGCCTGGAAGATAAAGTCTCCGGCGCCGCTTCCTGAGGTGGCGAGGACCCCTTAGTTAGAGGCTCTATTGGCCGAGGAACCGTACGAGGTTCCGGTCAAGGAGCCAAAGAAGAAGAAGGAAGGCCTGCGCAACCGAAGAACAACTTCGGATGCCAGGTCGGAAAGCAACCATGGTTCCTCCGTCCATGAGGAGGAGGAGGAGAAGGGTGAAGAGGAGGAGGAGGTGTCCCTTCCCAAAAGAAGGAGGGAGTCATCCGAAGAGGCCGAGGAGGACGACCCTCCTCGGTTCAAGAGGCTTCAGAAGGCCCGCACCGCCCAGTCCAGCCGGTCCTCGACTCTTGATGAGGCCATCCAATCCGGCTCTTCCGAGGACCCGCTTCCCCCCACAATGCAAGGAGAAGCCACCGCCGAGGAGGTAATGTATTTAATGCTTCCGCCCATAGTTAGCCTCAATTGACATGTCATTGAAATCATTGCATTATTTTCTTTTACAGTCCGCAGCGCCGCCTTCCCGGAGAAGATTCGGGTGACACCATCCCTCCAGCAGAGCTGGCCAAAGCTCCTCGGGCGTGTGTGCGCATTCCTCCCCCACCTTTGACGAGCTCAGGTGATGCGGAGCATCCTACGGACATCACCATGTCAAGAGTCCGTTTGGCAAGTGACACATGCCACATCTACTTCACATACCTAAAGGTGAATCATCTCCTTTACACGTGTTCACTTGACCCCTTCGAGGATGGTATACTACTTGACACTCCTCTTGTGTGCATGCATAGGTGCTATCAGAGTTCCACACATGGCGAGGAGGAGTTCATGCTGAACAGAACGACTACATCATCCAAGAGGAAGGACGCCAAGGCCACAAGGAAGACGGAGGTCGCCAACACGAAGAAGACATTACCTCCCTGGCGACCATGTGCGCACGGGCCTCCCCGACCTCGTGCCCATGGGCCCCCAAAAGGCTACTAGAAGTGAATTGCACACCCCGTGTGCACGGGCCTCCAGACCCCGTGCCCATGGTACAAGCCTGTGCGCACGGGCTAAGTTGTCAGGACGCTGGATACCCCATGCGCATGGGCTCCACTTACCCCGTGCACATGGGACTGCCTGTGTGCAACTGTTGGGCTTGCCCATGTAATACCTATTACACCCCTGCTTACCCCTTCATTGCCTAGGACTATATATACTCCTACTCCTCTTCCATTTAGGGTTAGAAAAGTGTATGATATGATCTAGAGAGAGCTTTGCTCATCTACCTCCATCTTGGGGATCAAGACCTCCCAAGGGAGAAGGATCCCCATCATAGGATCATCAAGACCTCCTAAGGGAGAAGGATCTACCTAGATCATCAAGACCTCATCTCCTCATATAATTTGGGATGAACTCTACCTTGTATCTTTGTTCCCTTTATTGTTCTTGCACCTTGTGGATCTTATGTGTTCGCTAGTCTAGTGGATGTGTGATTGGACTTGTTCTTGAGTGTTCCTCTTGTGATTTCCCCCGTGTCGGAAGTTGGGCTCCGGGGACCCAAAGGTTCGAACACTAGGGTGAACTAGTTCATACCTCTCTGTCCCCTACCACGGCTAAGCTACGGCGGAGCTACGGCGGGAGCGCACTAGCGAGGAGCGGATCGTGGACTCAGCGGTTTACCCAGGTTCAGGCCACCTTGCGGTGTAAAACCCTACTCCTACTTGTGGTTGGGATTGCAATGGGCAAGGGAGTGTTCTCGCGTACAAGGTGGAGCGGGAGAAAGAATCCGTCCCCCTACAATGGCAGCACTGTCCCTTTATACCCGCCTTGGTCCTCTTCCCCCTCGAAAACTTAGGCGGGAAGAGTTGCCACACTTGGCGGTTTTGAAACGGGACAGGCGCTCAGGCTATCCTGACCAAAGGCGGTCTTCGCCTGCAAAAGCATGATCCGTGACGCGCCGGTGGGCTCGGTGGTGACCTCCGCCCTGCGCGCCCGCCGTCTTGGTGTTCTTTCGCCGATCGGGCAACCTTCGGGGTTGCTTTGGGAAGTGGACTGCTGGCCTTGCTCCCTTAACACAAAAGAGGAAACCATCTTCATCCGCGCCTGCGGGCGTGGCCTCTGTTGCCATTCGTCGCCGCGTGCGTCACCCACGTGATGGGCACGAGACCGCGCAGCCGTGCTGAACAACCTTCGTCTCGAGCGCCTTCGGGAGGCCGCCTCGCGAGAGGGCCTCGTGAGGCTGCTGGTGAAGGTGCTGAGTCTTGTCCGCCGCTCCCTGAGGAGGGGTCCTCAGGAGGCCAAGGCCTCATGAGGGGTCTTGGTGAGATGCTTGGTGATGACGGCCTGCTGGGCCCATGCCAGGCGTTGCTCCTTGGGCCAAAGGCAGACGGGTCTGGATACCCTGGGTTCCATGGGCCTGACAGTAGCCCCCGGGCCCGCGGCGCGCACGTTCCCGCCTACTAGGGGGCGAAACGGCGCGGGCCCTAACCGCCTGTGGGCCAGGCGCGACGCGTGGCGCACGATGTGACGGGGGACGCCCCCACTTCTCCCACGACACCTCGGTAACCGCCCGCGCTAACATAAAGCCTACCACGGGCGACGCGAGACCATCATTGCCTTCCTTTGCGCATTCCATCTCCCCGCGCCTTCCTTCCCACGCACAGCTCCTTCTACCTCTCCCAAAACTCCGCCACTCTAGACCCTTGCTGCGCCACCATGTCGCCCCCCGGCAGGAAGGAAGAGGCGGAGGAGACATTGGTTGCGGAGATGGTGCCGGAGCCTGCTCTGGGCAGGCCCACGATCGTCAATGCCGAGGGGCTCAGCAAGGTGCTTCCAATGACCGCAGCTGCTTCTAACGAGTGGGGGGCCACTCGGATCTGGCCGGCTTCGCGCCCGACCGCCGACCTCGACGCCACCTCCATCGTCCTGTTCCTTCCCGCACTCTTCGCCAGCCTGCTGCCCCCATTCTCTAATTTTTTCAACGCCGCCCTTTCCCACTACCAGGTCCACGCGCTGCATCTCGAGCCGAACTCCGTCCTTCTTCTTTCCGCCTTTGCCTTTTTATGTGAGGCCTTCCTGGGCGTGACACCCTCAGCGGCGCTCTTCCGCCACTTCTTCAGCCTGCGGCTGACCGCGGCGAACCAATGCTCCGGGTGCGCCTCGTTCCATATCGTAAACGAGATGGTGGGCGACGGCATCGACATGAGGCTCACCAAGGAGGTTCAGGGCTTTAGACATCAATGGGTGTATGTGGACGCGGCCCAGTTCA
The DNA here is from genome assembly GCA_039707655.1 of Elymus sibiricus. NCBI lineage: Eukaryota > Viridiplantae > Streptophyta > Magnoliopsida > Poales > Poaceae > Elymus > Elymus sibiricus. Next base: position 199,111,441 of record CM077674.1, on the reverse strand, counting down.
GCCCCCTGCTGCAGCCGCCGACATCCCTGGAGGCGAGGAGCTCCGGATGGGGGCATGAGAGGCTCGCCGACCCGCGGCTGGCATGGGTGTGGAAGAGGTTGGCCGAGCTAAGGGCCGCGAAAGTAACGGTGGTCATGGTCGTGAGGGAGTTCCTCCGGTGCCGCATAGCTCCCCTCCAGCGACACTCTCGCCCGATGTGGGCCTTCACCGGCCCGGAGGACCCGATGCGGTTGAGCGCGGACAGCTTGTTGCCGGAGGTGCTGAACGGGGTGCTCCAGACCCTGACCGGTGAAGACGTGGACGAGCCACCCAAAGACGGGCTCCCTTGTACCGCTTCAAGAACAAGGAAGCGCTGGCCGGCTCAATGCCGCGCTTCGACCAGTGGGGGCCACTTCCAGAGGGCCTCGAAGGGCCCCGGGACAACCCCTTCTTGGCGGTTCCCGGCTCAGGTGATCGTGGCGCCACCGGGGCCTCGGCGGGTACTGCGGCGGACGGTGGCGGCCCGGGCCGGCAGACCCGTCGCCGACTCGTCCGCGGGCTTGGAGGTGATGACGACCTCGCCCCGCCTGGGGCCGCGCCGGCCGTGCCTGACCGGGTGGAGAGCGCGGGGAGTCCCTGCGCGGCAGCTGTGAAGCCGCGGGGCTCCGAAGGCGGCGGCGAGGGCGGACCCCGCGGCTCTCATGCAAGGGGGGCCAGTCGCGAGAAAGGGCCTCGCGAGGGTGGCGGCGGCGGCGTTCCGCCATGGCCGCTGAAGAAGAGGAGATGGATTGCCAAGGATGAGTAAGCGTCTGCCTTCCCTTCTCTTGTGCCCGGCGCGTCACGTGTGCCTGAGTCTTTGCTTTTTCCAGGACCTCCACGAGCAAGAAGAAGAAGAAGGAGGAGAGGTCCCCCGGCCTGGCGGGGGCCACACCGCCAGTTGCTAGGGCCGGGGGGCGTGAGGAGAACGTCGGCGGTCTCAACACCGAGGCTGGCCTCGCGAGGGCAGAGGGGCAGGCGGCCCCTCCTGAGCCGCAGAAGGACGCGGCTTGGGAGGCCCAAGCGGGCGAGCCTCAGGAGGCGTCGTCAGGAGGCGGCTCCGCAGTTCCTGGGGCGCCCACTGCCAGGGCGGACGTCGCGTCGGCAGAGGCGAAGACGCCGGCTCTTCCACCCCGCACCGCAGGTGGCGGCGGCTCTGCGGGGGGCCTGCTGGACTCGCCGGTGTGCGGGGCCCCTGCCGGGGAGGGGGGGGGGGCGCCGAGCCCGCGGGACGCGCCGCCATGGTGAGACGAAGAGGGGGCCCCCGCGAGCTCTCCGCTCCTGGCGGGCGGCGCCGGGCCCTCGCGAGAGGGCGGCATTGAGACGCATGCTGGCTGGGCCCTGCAGCTCGTGAGCAGTAGCGCCGTGCTCAAGCGCGGGGCCCTGCAAGGCGCTAGGGCTGCCCTTGATCAGCTAGAAGCGGACCTCCGGGCGGAGGAGACGCGCATCATCGAGGAGCGTCAGCGCCTCGCGGAGGGGTGGCGCCAGCTTGATGTGGCCATCAAACTGGGCCGCCGTCAAGATGACGTTGTGCGGGAGAAGCGCGAGAAGGCCGCCCAGGACGCAAAGGAAATCTTCGAGAACGCTTTCTGGGAGGCCGACGAGGCCGACAGGCGGCGCGAGGCGGCAGAGGCCCGCAGGAAGGAGCTCCAGGACCAGAACACCTCGCTGGAGCGGCAGCACCAGGCACGGAGAGATGCCATCTCTGCCCTCGAAGAGGGGCTGGCTGCCCGTGAGGCAAACCTTGGCATCCGCGAGCGGGAGCTCGCGTGGTCGGCATCCGCGCAGGACTTGGAGCGCGAATGGCTGGAGACGCTAGAGCGAGAGGTGTCCGCTGCCCAAGGTTCCTACGCCGAGCGCCTTGACAAGGCCAACACAAATCTGGCGGCCAAGGATAAGAAGATTTAGGAGGACACTGACAGGAGGGTCGCGCAGAACCGCGAAGCGCTTGCCAATGAGAATAGCAAGAAGCTGAAGCGGCAGGAGGATCACTTCAAGGCAAGGCGCGAGGAGTTCTAGCACGAGATCGCGGGCCTCAAGGAGATGCTGGTCGAAGCTGAAAAATGGCGGGAGACCGCGCTAAAGGCCCGGGCCGACGCCGAGGCTGAGCTGTCCTCCCTCCAGCAGCAGGTGGGGGGCGTCGCCGCGGTCGTGGAGTAGGCGAGGGACGAGGCGACCCGAGCACGGGGGCGGCAGCTCCAGCGCTCCAAGATGTTCCGCGCCCTCGAGCTTCGAGCCCGCCGTGCCTTGGGCTCCATTTGCAAGGAGGACGTCAGCAGCCCCCTCGAGACCCACGATGTCAGCTACCTCGACTTCTTCACCAAGCTCGTGGAGCGGCTCGAGGTTGGTGCCAAGAAGGTGGGCGGAATCATCGAGGAGGAGTGCCGCGATCTCCTCACCCAGGCCGCCACGCGCATCTTCAGCCATCTTCTCGACGCCGACCCCAACTTTGACTTCGGCCAGGTGATAGTTCCCGTCCCGGAGGAGGTTCGCGACACCCTTGGGAAGGCGGTGGAGGATCATGTGGATGCTTTGCATGAGCAATTCGCCCCTGGCGGCAGCGAGAGCTCAGGCGGAGTCGAGGGAGGTGACGATGACGGTGGTAGCAGCGGTGATGGCGACACGTCTTCTTAGGCCCTTCCCCATATTCTGCGTATAGTTGATTGTGACCCCGTGGGGGTGTGAGGACAATGCTTTTATATTTCAAGTACTTTGTGTCTGGTTGTACCGAATGCCCGTGCCCTCATGAAGCTTTCTCTTGAGGCCTGTTTTGCTCTTTTTGATTGCCTTGATGCTCTACGTCATCAGGACCCAGCCCCCGAGCGGGCCACAACCGTCGCTGGTATGTCAGGTCGTGATGCCTGGACAAGGCCAGGAGGTGAGGGGCACCGGGAGCTAGTGAGGGCTCCTGAGGCGCGATGCTCAGGGAGCCCCCCTTTGACCCGCAAGCGGCTTGCTGTCAGGCCCATTTCTGGGAATAAATCACAGAAGAGCCTCAAGTCATACCAGCCCCAAGGACATCTGGTAGACTTCCTTGATATAGATAACAAGTACAAATAATATTACACAAGGGTTGAGCAGAGTGCTCAACAATTATTACAAGCTTGCCAATATACTACGGTGGTGGAATAATACAGTGGTGTGCTGGCAGACAACACTGATACAATAAAATAAAGTCAAGCGTCAGTGTGAGGCTTGACTATTTTATTGGGGTAGCGGAAGCAGTGTGGATGATACATGTGATGGACTCCAAGCTCACAGGTTGACTGACTGGGAACACCTCTAAGCGTCGGGCTCGCTAGCGCAATCTCCTTCCACAAGCTCGTCCTCCTCCAATCTGGCCAATGAAATAGCCAGGGACAAGCCAGTGAGTACGTTTGAATGTACTCGCAAACATTATGAATGTAAGATATACCGAATGCATATGCTCATGATGGATTAAATGATATGCTCATGCTGACTGAAAATTTTAAAACATGGCATGATAAATATTAGTATGTGCAAAAAAATTAAATTGTTAGTGACAAACCAAGAAGGTTAAAAGTGGATAATCGGGCGAGATGGGACCGCCCGAGAATCCAAAAGAAATTCCAAACGGGTGTCCACAAGAGAGTCGGGCGTGATAGGACCGCCCGAGAACTCGAGGGACGCCATGATGAGGTCTTGAAAAGAAATGCCAAACGGGTGTCCACAAGTGAATCAGACGAGACAGGGCCATCCCAGAACTCGAGGGACGCCACGAGAGGTCTTGAAAAGAAATGCCAGTCGGGCGTCTAAAAGTGACGCCATGGTCGGTCTTGAAAAGAAATGCCTAACGGCTGTCTAAAAGAGTATCGGGCGAGACAGACCGCCCATTAACTCAAGTGACGCCACGAGAGGTCTTAAAAATAAAACTGGGTGTCCGGGGTAGTCTAGCCAGCCCCTGAGACACTCAGGAAAATAAAATAAGAGAAACATGCTAGTCCACAGATAATATGCATAGTAACAATAATATTCACAACCATCATATTCCTGATGACAAAATATTCATGACAGTGTTAGTGATGAGATAATAATATTCTACAAAATATCTGATGCTCAAATTAATTATTTTCCTCCAAAGACCGACACCGGACCGACACTTGACCCTTCCCAGCTAACGTCCTTGACCGCGGACACGGCTATTCGAATAGTTATAACTCTGCAGAGGGTGTACTCTTTACCCACGTGTATGAGATTTCTTTAGTCAACACCGTGGCACTGACTAATTCCCACTACGGTCTTTGGGTTGAAAACACACCTGACCAGCACACACCAGATTAACTTTCCGGATGCCAGGAATCACCCAAAGCACCGTTCAAGAAAAACTCTAAGTCGGGGAGACTACAATCTCGATTAGCATGGGATCACTATTCATATGCGCAGATTACAAGGGGTGCCCCCCTCTCGGCAAACCAGCCGGATACACCCATGCCCCCTGACCTGATGACGGGATTTAGTCCATGGCCGTGGAAACCCTCATCATGGCCCTCTATGTGGTGTGTACACAGACAGGGGTTAGCAACTTACTAAACCGTACTTCCCTCGCGAGAAGACCCGTGGCAGCATGGTGTTTAGCTAGGTGTGACGGAACAAGACTCGATCTAGGCCGACTCAGGAGGTGTTGTTATTATTAAGTCTGGCATGTCTCACATGCCACGGTGACACCGTCGTGTCACAACGGAACCGAGCTCACCAGCACGTCCAAATCAGGAGCTGCACTCCTGGTGCTCACAGCCTTTCCCCATGTCAGATGCTTGAGTGAAGTACAAGTCATGCACAAGAATTAATATGACCATGCATGCATGCACTTGCGACAACTACACATACGGTGCAATTCCAACCGATGCAACCATGCAATGCAAATGCAATCACCATATCCCAAGTTCAAAATGCTTGCCTTGTCCAAAGTAGTCAGAAGGAGAACACTCAAAATTCCTGGCAAAGTTCCCCTCTTCTTTTTCTGGAAAATTCAAATTCAAACTCCAATTAAAAATTTGGCAACAGTACCAAAACTTGTCTCAAAATATTTTTAAATAAATACTAAAAAAAACTAGAGAGAAAAATAAGAATTTCAAAAAAAGATTCAACTCAATCAGAGTTGTATTTTAAAAGTTATTCAACTTTCAATTCTAGGGGTTTTTCTGTAAAAATTCCAGTCCCTGTGCGTTTATAAAGAAAACGCTTCGGGCGGGAATACGCTTCCCAGCGTGGAAAGCGTAAAACAGAGAATACGCTTTCGGTTTAAAAACAGAAAAAAGAAAAACGCTTCGGGCGTTATACGCCTTTCAGCAGAGAAGGCGTAAACCAGAGAATACGCTTTCTGTTTTAACCGGAAAAGAATAAAACGCTGACGGGTGGGGTCCACCCGTCAGGTTTAAATTCGAAAGCGCTCGCGCGCATGCACAGAGGACGGCGGCGATCGTCGGCGACGATCGCCGGGGTTTTGGAAGGTGGCGGTGATCGGTATGTGTTCAGGGTGGAGTGCCGCTTCGGTGGGTAGTGGAGGTGGTCGCCGGCGAGCACCTGAACGGCGGCGATGTCGACGGTGGCGGACGGCGGTTCAGGCATATTAGGATCTCGCCGGAGAGAGCTTGGATGGTCAAATTGAAGCGCGGGATCGATGTGTAGGTGGGATATGAGGTTACTGGCAAAGTTTGGAGGGTGGAGATGGAGTATAGGCGTCATGGTGACTGGGGAGGTCGGCGGCGGCTCGGTGATCGGAGTGGAGGGAGACGACCTCCCCGAGGTCGAATGAGTGCAGGGGAGGTCGATTCGGGTGTGGTGTAGGTGGTACGAGGAGAGAATGGAGCTCGGGGGGCACTATTTATAGGAGATCGGGGGAGGCCAGTAGCTTGCGGCTGACACCGGAGTTACTCCGGCCGCCGAAGTTGGTTTGGACGGCTGCTGGGCTTACTGCATGATCAGCGAGGTCAAGGGAGAACTCCAAAAGCACCGGTGCAGATGGATTCAGGCTCTACAGCCTTATCCGCGGCGAGGAGCCCGTACGGGTGCGACGGCGATTACCGGCTCCGGCGACTGACTGTGGGCTCCAGGGGGGTTTTGGACGGTGTGGTCGGCGTGGAGACATGGAGAGGATCGACGCGTGGAGGAGGATTAGGTGGAGGGAGCAGTAGGAGGAGTGAAGATGGCGGGCGGGGTCGAGCCGACCCGCTCGGCCGCCGCGGATGAGATCGGGGGCAGCTGCACCGGCCAGCTACTGCATCGTCGGTGGAGTTACTGACCAGGGGAGTTGCGGCGGCTCAATGATGACTAGGAGAGGCGTGGATGAGAAGGGGTGGTGGTGGAGTGAGGAGCACGGCGTCGATCGCCTCTATCACTGAACCCAGTTCAGTTAACTGAACTTTGACAGGGATGAACAGTGTGCATGCCAAGTGTTTGATGAAATGACAGAGAGGTCTAGGCATTTTAGGATTTTTGGGGAATTTTTTTGGTGAGGTGTTGATGCAAATAAAAGGGCTTGGCAAAGTTTCAGAATTTTTGGAGCTATTAAAAATAGGTTTGTATCAGAGAGATTGTTTCTGGTCCAAAATTGAACTGAATGAAATTTGAAATTTTTGAATTGTGGAACCCAATGTTTTTGGTGAAATGGGTTTTGGGTACTGTCTAGTTGTTGGGGAAATTTTGGTGGAGGCAGAAGTATTGTAGAAAATATAGCTCCTTTGTAATTCCAAGAAACTATGAATAATATAAATTCCAACTTTGGAATTTATAAAATATGATAAAAAATATTTTTGTGGAGGGGAGAGGTGGTGGATACTGTCCTAGAATGTGTGGATGACTTGAGGGATAATTTAGAATGACAGAATAAATTATTGGGAGAAATTAGAAGAGCTAGAAGAAGTGAAATGGCCATTTTCATAGAATGGTTTAATATTCCAGAAACTTTTCTAAAGAGAATATTGGTTGTGATCCCCCAAAATAATTTTCCAAATAATTAAATCTTCCAAAATAGAACCATTTAAAATTTTGGAACCCAATAAAAATTAAAATGAATATCAGAACAGAAGAAAGAGAAGAAAAATATTTGGGTCAAAATAATTCAAAGTATTTTCTTTTAATAAAAAAAAAGATTTGAAAAATTCAGAGAGAAAATTTTGCAGTGTTACACTTGCGCCCTGAGAAACGCTGGCGCTCGTGAGGTTGCTGGAGGGGAAAGCTTAAGAAGCGGTGAGGGCGGCTCGCGAGGCGGGGGACTTTGCTCTGTGTAGGATGATGTCTGGTAAGCCATCACTTGTAGGGTACGCCTCGTGAGAGTTTTGCTCACGAGATCTCCTGCAGAGACGGCCGTCGTGGGTTAGCTCCCGAGGCAGGGCCTGCGGGGCCTCCTGAGGCCCTGAGGGGGCCACCTCGCGAGGCATCCTCATGATGCCTTTCAGGGGACCTGCTCCTGAGATAACTGCATGCAGGATACTTAACAACAGGGGAGCAGCACATGCTCGTCGATTCGCTCATGGGCATTACGCGAGGAGACAAGACACCAAGAACCTTGGTGGGGTGGCGTGCACGGGAGCAGGCCCGCGAGCCAGAGCCCGGTTGCTTGGGTTTTTCAGCGCTGCTGGGACTGACCCGAGCACATACACCGTGTCCAGCCCCCACTCGCGTGAGGCTCATAAGGGACGTCGTGAGCGCGTGGGGCTCATGAGGCAAAGACAAAACAAAACACCATGCAAAGAAACCGAAGCTTTACTGAAGTAAAATAGCAACCCATTACATAACCAAAACGAGATGCGGTTGCCGTGTCCGGCACGGGTCAGCTTGAGGTTGGTGCAACCCGTGGGGCGCCCTCAGTTACACATCAAAACGAGAAAACGATTGCTGCCGTGTCCGGCACGGGTCAGCTCAAGGTTGGTGCAGCCCTTGGGGCGCCCTCAGTTGATTATTCTGCCAGCGCGGAGCATGGGGCTTCCACAGGGGTGTGGGTATGATCGCGGGTCGATCGTTCTGCCAGCACGGAGCATGGGGCTTCCACTTGGGCGTGGGCGGGAGCTCTCGCGGGCCCATCAGGCAAACGCAATGAGAGGCTCCGGGGTGTGTATAGCCCCATTTCGTTCGTACGCGTGAGGGTCACGGGTAGAACTTGCGGAGGTGTTGGATGTTTCAGGCGTTAGGCATAGGAACTCCGTCCTCCGTCTCCAGCCAGGCTGAGCCGGGCCTGGAGACATGAGTAACCCTGAAAGGGCCTTCCCACATAGGTGAGAGTTTGTGAAGTCCCTCTCTGGAGAGGATCCTGCACAGGACGAGGTCGCCGACCTCGAGAGTGCGAGGGCGGATGCTGCGGCTGTGGTAGCGAAGCAAGGCCTGCTGGTACCTCGCGGCGCGAAGGGTGGCCAGACGGCGGCCCTCCTTGAGGAGCGGCAGATCAGTCTCCCGCGAGCCGTCCTGACGCACCTCGTTGAAGGCAAGGACTCGCGGGGAGCCGTGCTTAAGCTCCAATGGAAGTACCGCCTCAGCGCCATAGACGAGGAAGAAGGGGGTCTCACCGGTAGGCTTGCTTGCCGTCGTGCGGATGGACCACAGCACAGACTGCAGCTCATCGAGCCAGCCCTTGCCGCAGGCCTCAAGTTTCTTCTTGAAGCTCCTTGTTTTGAGGCCCTTGAGGACCTCGACGTTGGCACGCTCGCCCTGGCCATTGCTTCGCGGGTGCGCCACCGAGGCGTAGCAGATCTGCGTGCCGAGGCTGGCGCAGTAGGACTTGAAGAGGCCACTTGTGAACTGGGAGCCATTGTCGGTGATGATGCGGTTGGGAACTCCAAAGCAGCTCACGAGGCCCTTGATGAACTTGACGGTGGAGCCTGCCGGGATGGTGCGCACAGGCTCGACCTCTTCCCACTTGGTGAACTTGTCGATGGCGACGTAGAGGTAGCGGTAACCGCCAGCCACGCGAGGGAAGGGCCCCAGGATATTCAGCCCCCAGACCGCGAAGGGCCATGAGAGGGGAATCGTCTGGAGGCCCTGCGCCGGCTGGTGGATCTGCTTGGCGTGGAACTGGCAGGCCTCACAGGCTTGGACCAGCGCGGTAGCGTCACGCTGCGCAGTGGGCCAGTAGAAGCCACTGCGGAATACCTTGCTGGCGAGGGTGCGTGACGAGGAGTGGTGGCCACAGCCTCCTCCATGGATATCAGCGAGCAATTCGCGCCCTTGCTCTTCAGAGATGCACTGCAGCGAGACGCCATTGGGGCGCCTGCGGTACAGCTCGCCATCTTGTAAGTAGTAAGCGGTGGCCTGCGGGCCACGCGCTCTACTTCTGAGTCCTCCTCCGGGAGGGTGCTGTGAAGCAAGTAAGCCTTGAACTCCGCGGCCCAGCTATCCGCTTGAGGCTCCAGCGCCAGCAGCAGGCGGGCTCCTGAGGCCGGGTAGCAGTCTGGCGCGCCCGTGGGCGGTGCGGGCGGGAGTTCCTCATGAAGGAGCGCGGTGCTCGCGGCAGGAGGTGCGGCTGATGGCTTGAGGAGCCTTTCCTCGAAGACGCCGGGGCACTGCGGCTCGCGGCGAGATGCTCATTTGGCGATGTCGTCAGCTTCTTTGTTGCCGCTGCGGGGGACGTGCTGCAGCTCCAGGCCAAGAAAACGCTTCTCAAGTTTACGTACCTCTTCTAGGTAGGCGGCCATGTGCTCGTCCTTGGGCTTGTAGCTTTTGTTAGAGAAGTTGACGAGAAGTTGCGAATCGCCCTTGATGGTCAGACGCTTGATGCCCAGGGCGAACACAGCCTTGAGGCCAGCGATGAGGCCCTCATACTCTACGATGTTGTTGGAAACCTTGTCGGTGTGCCTGAAGCAGAGCTGCACGGCGTAGTAGAGCTTGTCTCCCGTCGGCGAGGTGAGCATGACTCCAGCCCTTGTGCCCTGTCGGGAGAAGGCACCGTCGAAGTGCATGGCCCAACCGCCTGGCGCTTCGTCCCCTGGCAGAAGGGACTTGGCCTCGCGAGGCTCCCCCTCATATGCGTCCATCCACTCTGCCACGAAGTCGGCCAGAGCCGCGCCTTTGATGACTCTGGTGGTGGAGAACTCCAGCTGGAAGGCTTGTAGCTCGATGTTCCATTCGGCGACGCGGCCGGCAGTGTTGGGGCTGCGCAGAACTTGCTCCAAGGGGTAGGAAGAGATGACCTTGATGGGATGACCCTGAAAGTAGTGGCGCAGCTTCCTGGAGGTGACGAGGAGCACGAGGAGGAGCTTCTGCTGCATGGGGTAGCGCTCGCGCGCATCTCTTAGCACGGTGCTGATGAAGTACACGGGGTGTTCGACGAGGCGCGTAGTTATGGTGGCAGCTTGCTCTCCAGGCACCACGCGAGGCTCGGGGGGCTCGCGAGGCTCGGGGAGCTCATTAGGCTCATAGGGCTCACGAGGCTCGGGAGGCTCACGAGACTCGGGAGGCTCACGAGGCTCGGAGGGCTCACGAGGCTCAGGCGGTGTGGAAGGCTTCTCCTTAGCACAGACGCGCTCCTCTCGCACCGCCACCAGCGCCGCGCTGGCCGTCTGAGGGGTGGCCGCCAAGTACAGGAGCAAGGGCTCGCGAGAGCATGGCGCGACCAAGATGGGTGGGCTCATGAGGTACCTCTTGAGGCCTTCAAAAGTGGCGTCTGCCTCAGGAGTCCACTTGAAAGAGCCGAACCTCTTTAGGAGCTTGAAGAAAGGCAGGGCTCGCTCGCCAAACTTGGAGATGAAGCATCCCAGGGAGGCCATGCATCCTGCCAAGCGCTGCATTTCCTTGAGGGTCCGGGGGCGCATTTTCTGGATGGCCTTTATCTTCTCAGGGTTGGCCTCGATGCCGCGGTGCGAGACCAGGAAGCCGAGGAGCTTGCCGGAGGGAACTCCGAAGACGCACTTCTCGGGGTTGAGCTTGAGGTTGACCTTGCGCAGGTTGGCGAACGTTTCCTTGAGGTCCGCAATGAGGGATCCAGCCTCACGAGACTTGACCACGATGTCGTCTACGTAGGCCTCCGCGTTCCTCCCCATCTGAGGCCCCAGCGTGATGCGCATTAGGCGTTGGAAGGTGGCACCCGCGCTCCTCAAGCCGAAGGGCATGTAGACGTAGCAGTATATGCCGCAAGGGGTGATGAAGGCCGTCCTCACCACGTCTTCGGCCGCCATCTTGATCTGGTGATAGCCTGAGAAGGCATCTAGGAAGCATAGCAAATCGCACCCGGAGGTGGAGTCCACGATCTGGTCGATGCGGGGCAGCGGAAACGGATCTTGAGGGCAGAACTTGTTGAGGCTGGTGAAGTTGACGCACATGTGCTCCTTGCCGCCTTTCTTGGGGACGACAATTGGGTTGGCCAGCCATTCGGGATGGCGCACCTCGCGGATGACCCCAGCATCCTGGAGCTTCTGAACTTCCTTGACGATGAAGTCTTGCTTCTCTGGCGCCTGGCGCCGTGCTTTTTGCTTGACGGGGCGTGTATTGGGGCACACCGCTAAGTGGTGCTCGATCACCTCCCTCGGCACAACGGACAAGTCAGACGCTTTCCAGGCGAAAACATTCGAGTTTGCCCGAAGGAAGGTGACGAGCGCGCTTTCCTATGCAGGAGGAAGGCCAGCGCCGATGGTGAAGGCAGGGCCGGAGCCGCTGCCGTCCACCGACACCTTCTTCGTCTCGGCGCGGTCCTAGGAGAACAACTGCTTCTTCTTCACGGGCGCAGCCTCAGGAGGCTCGGCCGCGTCCTCGTCAGCCAGATGCGCGGCGACAGCAGCCTTGTAAGCGTGCTCTAGGGAGCAGACCGCGTGCTTCTCGTCGCAGGCGACAGTGATGATGCCGCTGCAGCTAGGCATCTTGAGGACGTTGTAGGCGTGGTGGGTCGCCGCCATGAACTTAGTGAGAGCTGGGTAACCCAGGATGGCGTTGTAAGGCAGGCCGATGTGCACCATGTCGAAGTCGATGAGCTCGGTGTGGTAGTTCTTGCGGGTGCCAAAGGTGACGGGGAGGCGCACTTGCCCTAGAGGGATGGTGGAGCCATCGGTCACTCCGGAGAAGGGCCTGGTCGGCATCAGCTGGTCATAGGGCACTTGGAGCATCTCAAAGGTCTCGATGGAGATCACGTTGAGGCCGGCACCTCCGTCGATGAGGGTCTTGGTGACCGCGACGTTGCTGATGGTGGGAGTGCACAGCATGGGGAGTGCGTCTGCGGAGGCCGTGGACTTGGGGTGATCCTTGGAGTCGAAGGTGAGGGCGTATTGCGACCACTTGAGGGGCCGCGTGGCCTGAGGCCTCGGGAGGGCGGCATTCACCTCGCGAGAGAGCTGCTTGAAGTGGCGGTTGGACGCGGGGGCCTGAGCCCCGCCAAGGATGAAGGTGACCGCGCGAGGCTACTGGTAGCCCCCAGTGCCCTCATCAGGCTGGTTGATGTCATTCCTCCGGGGTGGTGGCGGCAGCGGCGGGAGAGCGGCATTGGCCTGAGGGTTCGCCTCGTGAGGCTGGTCGCGCCAGGCGGCCTCACGAGGCTGGTCGCGCCAGCCCTGGCGGAAGTTGCCGTTGCCGTTGCTGCCGTCCCAGCGGTTGCTGCCATGGCCACCCCCACAACCGGTGCCGCGGCCATTGCAATCGTCTCGGTGGCCCTGGCATTCGTCGCGGAATAGCTTGAGCTCCTGGCAGTCTTCAGTGCTGTGGGAGCGCACGTTGTGGTAGGCGCAGAGTGGGCGGCCGTCCTTCTTGGGCTCGTCGCGGTCACGGCCGCGCTTTTGCTCGGGCTCCGCCACAAGCACGGCAGGGCCCTTACGCTTGACGTCCTTGTTCTTGGTCTTGGCGGCCTCGAGCGCCGTGTCAGGGTCGTTGTGGGCGGCCTTCTTCAGCCTTGGCGCACTTGTCGGCAAGGTCGAACAGTTCAAGCACCAAGTCTAGTTCGCCATTGATGGTGAGCTTCTCGCGCATCTTGACGTCTGTGACGCCGGTGGAGAACGCAGAGATGATGGCCGCGTCGAAGGCGCGCGGTATCTTGTTGCGCACTTGACTGAAGTGCTGGATGTACTTGCGGAGGGTCTCATATGGGCACTGCCGTACGTGCCGCAGGTCATTGATGGTGAGGGAGCGGTCTTGCGTGCCCTGGAAGTTGGCGACGAATTGGCTGCAGAGCTCGGCCCACGATGAGATGGACGCCTCGGGAAGGTTCATGAGCCAGGAGCACGGGCCGTCCTTGAGGGCCATGGGGAACTAGTTCGCCATGACCTTGTCGTCGCCGTTTGCCGCCTCGACGCTCAGCGCGTAGAGCTGAAGGAACTCTGCAGGGTTGGGGCTGCCGTCGTGGCGCGGAGGCAGCTCATGCTTGAACTTCGCGGGCCACTCCACGCGACGCAGCTCGCGAGTGAAGGGACGGCAGCCCACACCGCTTGAGGGGATGCCGCCAGCGAGGGCAGGACGGTTTTGACGCCCTGCCGCCGCAACCTCCTGAACGGCCTGGTCCTGGCGTTGGCGCTACCTCTCGAGGAGTACTCGTGCATCAGGGGGCGCGCGTCGGATGATCTGGCAGCTGGCCTCGTCTCGGACTAGCAAGGACGCGCCACGGGACGGCTCACGCGCCCGCGCGTTGCGCTGGGGCCCACCATGCTCGTCTCGCAGAGGAGGCGGCGGGGGAGCGCCGTGCGCCAGGTCCCCAGCGCGAGACGGCAGAGGGCGGAGCGAGTGGGAAGGTATCATGAGCCAAGTTGACACGAATTTGGAGCCCTACCCCTTCGTTTTCTAGCCTATTTTTGTTGGGATAATTAGTTTTATGCCCCTAGTTGTGTCCCACTCGGCTGTTTTACCCCTAATTTCCAAAAGCCATCGGTTCTGTCCAAGTCAGTTCGCTCCTCTTATGCTTTTGCCCTTTGACCATTTGACCATCACTTTGAAAACTTCATGACAAATTCATACTAAATCAAAAAAAATGCAAATAAGTACCAAAATGTTCAGAAAAACATCACTTATATGTCAATATCATTAGCATTCATGACAAAAGTGTTGGAAATTGCCCATCCGAGTTTTAGCTGTTATGATACCACCATGAACTGTGAAATCTGAAAAAAAAATCAAAAAATTCAAAAAGAAATTTGGTGTTTTGAATTTTTTCAGATTTTACAGTTCATGGTGGTATCAAGAGCTAAAACTCGTATGGGCACTTTCTAACACTTTTGTCATGAATGCAAATGATATTGACATATAGTTGATGTTTTTTCGAACATTATGGTATCTTATTTGCATTTTTCTGATTTGGTATGAATTTGTTATGAAGTTTTCAAAGTGACTGTCAAACGGTCAAAGGGCAAAAGCATAAGAGGAGCAAAGTGACTTGGACAGAACCGATGGCTTTTGGAAATTAGGGGCAAAACAGCCGAGTGGGACACAACTAGGGGCATAAAACTAATTATCCCATTTTTGTTTGATTTCGTCACAATTTGAAAATCCTCACCAAAAATAGCCATACCAAATTTTTTGTGATTTGTTATTCCTAGTGCGTTTTTGTTGGTTTCAATCCATGGATCTGGTGTTTAGCAAGTAGATCCACCTCCTATTGCGTCCCCATAGCCTAATTTTTCTTTCCCCCCTTCGAATTTGTAGTTAAAATCATGAAATTTCCGCCAGCCCCTGTGCCCACGGGTCCCAGACCCCGTGCCCACGACCTTGTACCGTGCGCACAGGACCCCGTGCCCACGACCCTTTTGACCCCGTGCGCACGGCCCTCCCAGAATCAGCCGCCACCGCTTCACGATTTCGCCTATAACTTTCACTCCCGAACTCCGATTTGGGTGTTCTTTGGCTCGTTGAAAATCTCTCGACATGCCCGAGCTGCTCATCTTGGTTTTAACATAATTTTACTCCATCAAATTTTGTGCATTTTGTCATCTTTGCATAGGCCATCCACCATAACTTCCGCACCACCACCATAGCCTTCGGCAACCTAACCCATTTTGAGTGGCCATTGCATTGTGGTTGCTTGAGTTGTGATTTGAGTCTCCTAAGGTGTTTTGGCTAATTAGGGATGGTTACTTATTCATCAACCACCGGTGACTTGTATCGTTCCATCGACTACATCCACCATGAGCTTCCGCGTTGACGACGACCATCCATCCTTTGAGACCATCTTCAACCGGAAGCAAGGCCGGCTACCCCCGACTTCATGACAGGTTAAGTGTGACGAAGGTATCCATTCCATCATAAACTTTTCCTTCCTTGCCATTACATCTTGATAGCCCCACCATCTTTGCGAATACCTTCATACCTATTGATACTAGCATTCCGAGTATTGCCGGGCTTCGTGAAAACTTATGCACCATAGTGATACGATATCATATTGTTGCATCATTTGATATATCATATAGTGCAATTACTTGGTCCCGTGCATATCTTGTGATATTTTTCTCATGTGTTTGGTTGAGGCTCAATAAGCATAGTGGAAAGTAAGGGAAGATCAAAAAAAAACTTTTAAGCAAGAAAGAAAGATCAAAAGCTTATAAGCAAAAGAGTGTTGCGCATGAAAAGAGATACTTGTGCATGAGGATACATGGAATAGGAAACGTTTTGCTTGCATACATATAGGTTGGTGCCAAGTGGTGAATCGTGCCCAAACATGCAATCAAGCTAGCGTCTCTCCTTGTGTTTGTGCAACACGAGCGTAGTCTTCGTTAGGCAATTTTGTATTGCTCATCCCTATAGTTGCACAAGCCCCATTATCCCACAGCGTGTGTTTCTTTATTGCCCTCCTCTATATTTGTGATCACTTGTTTTGCATTTTGATTCCTATGGATTGATTTCAACATTTACATATCTTGGACTTCAACTAGCTTGAATTTTGTGCCACTTGTCCTAACCAAGCCACTCGATAGGCTTTACTTTGTAGGTGTGAGTGAACAAGTCTGGTACCAATTCCACTATTCTCTCATTTCACATTGACTGACATGGGATACATCCTGAACTTTGGGAAAAGGTAGCTTGGTATTATTTATCTCATTTCCTACTCACCTTTGCTCGAGTCTTGTGATGGATAGGCAAAGCACATCATCTCCGGTCTTCGATGTCAATGACAACATGAACCACTCCGGACTACAATGAGCAATGCGAGGTACATTGCGTTACCGCATTGAGCGACTCGCCATCGACAGCCGTCACTCCGAAGCAAGGAAAAGAGACTACCTCGACAACAAGTTGGACGAACACATGGAGCAAATACGACACATGTTGGTCAACTACAAGCCTTCTTTCGTCTTCGTCATCTTCAAGGTGGCGACACACAACTCGCACATCTTGGAGAGCCCATCCGAGGCAAGCGCAATTCGTCCACATCCTCATCTTCGAGACGAAGAGCACCATCATCTACAAGTTCAAGCGTGACAACGTCACCATCAACATGAAGACGCTCCAGATGCGCGCCACCAAGAAGAAGCTTCGGTGCCACCCTCTCGGCGACTAGCTACAAGCAATGATGACCCTTCCATCTTCGGAGGCACCCCAAGGAAGATGGCCGAGCATGGGAAATTCCTTTCGGTCATGGAGACGAGCTACGAGGTGTCACATCATATGGGCCTCATACAAGGAGACGGTGATGAGACGGTTGAGCATGGGATTTTCCCTTCGACCAAGGAGGCGTATGGTCATGAGTTGAGCGACTTGTGCATCCATATTGGGAGTGAGAGTGACTTCACCACTAGTCCCATATATGATGAGATGCCCCAATTCCCATGTGAAGAGAGCCACCACCACCACTTGAGTGATTTGAGTGACTCCACCATATGTGACATTGAGTGCACCTACCTTGAGGGAGTGACTGAGCCACCACCACATAGAGAGAGTGAGGTAGTTGATAGGGCATGTGAGGCCATTTCCATTTCTAACGACTTAACCTCTACCTCTATTGTGTCTTCTCATTTGGTGCTAGGTCCCTTATATGACGACGCCCCGATCCTTGATGACTTCGTCCTTCCTTTGGACAAGACGATGGCCATGATGGACTATGATGCACCACCCACATGGTTCCATCACGACGATGATGACCACGAGTTGGTCCTTGCCACCTCACCTACACCACATGAGTGGAATGACAAAGGTAACATAGGTGAAGGTGATGCTCTTGTCCCACTAGTGGACATTGATTGCTTGCATGATGATGATCTCCCTATTGCCATGTCTCATGCTAGTACGATTTACCCATTTATGATGAGTTTGATGATTGCCATGTGGAGTCTATTAGTTGTGATTCCATGTTGCATAGGATTTCTTGTGTTAATTCTCTCGGTCACATCATGTTTGGCAATCCGCTTGACTTGTCATATGCTATGCATGAGATCTCCCATATGTCATATTTGCAATCTCATCGTAATAACTATGCATATGCAATTAAAATAAACCCAATTTGCACATATGGCATAGATGACAAGCCCATAGTTATTGGCATTTGTTTTTCTTGTGATGATATTGATATGCTCCCTTTGCATCATGTCCATCATATGCCATGCCATGGCCACCTAGCTTCGAACATGCATTGCTTTGGATGTTGTTTGTTTTGTCCATGTTATGCTTTCGCTATTACTATTGAGGAGACCCCCATAGTTTCCTCAAACATTTTAAGAGATTTCGATCCATCCCATACATTGCATGATCCCAACAATTGTGTGCCACATATGCTCCACATGAATGAAAATGCTTTTGATGTGCCACACACTTGCTATAATTTGCGTCCCAATCATGTTGAACACAATAACTATCATTGCATGATGGATGGCATATTTCTCTACCGTGCCTCAAATTTCTTTAAGCATTGCTTACCTTGTGCTAACACTCACATGCACATACACATCATAATGGATGATGTTTACTTTTACCACGCACATACTTTGTTTCGTTTACCTATTTGTTGTGTAGGTACCAATGCTTCCTCGTTAACCTCGCAAGCACACGAGTTGACGAAACGAGCTCTGGAGAGCAATGAAGACACGCGCCACCATGGAGTGCTTACCCTCCACCCATCCTCATTGCGCAATGACTTCGCGCATCTCTTCTACATGGCCCTCACATGGTTATGGGTTATTGTCCATTACATATTCTATGCCCATCTTGCCATGTTCACTTTGCATGATATGCTCATTTCCATTTGGATGGCATGCTTTGGTGACCCATGCATTGCAATATACATGCTCCATGATTCTAGTACTTATATGTGCATTTGCATGCTTGGTGGAGATATTACTTGTTATTGCCATGTTCCTTTAGTGGATTCCCCTTGTATGTTGCATCTTCGCGCTACTAGTTTGCATGCCATGGTTCACATGCTTGCCTATGTTGCATCACCGATGATTCATACTTGCTCGTTTCATGCAGTTGATGGCATCCATTTCCATGCTTTTCACATGATTGCTATTGCAAATTGTCGCATTGCTCCATATGTTGCCTCTCTCATGGTAGATGATTTTTCATGTATTGAGTACAACAATGCTTTTAGTCTTGCTAATGAGATTGCCCCCATAGCTTTCTCCCACATATTTGGAGCTTTTGCCATCTTTCATGTGAAGCATGCTTGTCTTCCTTCTTTGCACCATATGCCTAGTGCCATGAATATCACCATTGTTGCATCATATCATTCATGCACTTTTGCTTCTAATGGTTATGTGCAAGAGAACATAACCATCATGATGGATGATGTGTTTATCTACCATGCACATATGTTCTTTGCTTTGTTGTGTGCATGTGTAGGATTGTTCGACTCCGTGTCAACTTCCACTTCACGTGAGTTGACCATTCGAGCTCTTGAGAGCGAGCCACTTTCGGCCGACGCACTTCTACACCACATTTCCTACCACTTTGGCATTGTGAAGGACGCACAAGGGCACAATTTTGAAGTGACATCCTTCTTGAGCATGGATATTGTGGATCCTACTTCATGTGTTGCTTGCACCATGACACATTGCACACATGTTAGAGATATTGCTTTCACTCATGATTCCTACGTTGCCATGCCTCATGACATATATACCTTGTGTGTTGCATCTAACTTGTGGATTACTTGCTCCTATCATATGTTTGGTTGCAACAATGTCATTTCTTCACATATGCCATGCCCTATTGATTGCTACATGCTTATCTTGAATGATTCATATGCCTACAATAGACCTTTTGTTGAGCACCTTGTGCATGCTTGCTATGACCTTGAGGTAGATACTTGTCCCCTTGTCATGCACATTAGCTACACTACCTCACATTTGCATGCTTGGCCCTATAGATTGCTATTGCTTCCTGCCTTTGTGAATGATGCCTTTGATTGTGCTCAATTGATATGCTTACATGACATGCCACACTTCTTTGTCACACCTTATGATGTGCATGATGACAACACTTGTTGGGTGACTCACCACTTGAATGCTTGGTTTTGCACTAATGCTAACCACATTTGTTTTTCCAAGTGTTTGTTGTCCTTGCTCCTTTTGAAGGAATCACAAGATGGTGTGGCATTGGAGAGTGTCCACTTTGAGCTACAAGATGATGAAAACTTGGTGATCGTCCACTACTACATGGCGATGCCATCTCTTTCCCATGGTGATTTGGTTTTTGATCCGAGGACGGATCTTTCCCAAGGGGGAGGGGATGATGCGGAGCATCCTACGGACATCACCATGTCAAGAGTCCGTTTGGCAAGTGACATGTGCCACATCTACTTCACATACCTAAAGGTGAATCATCTCCTTTACACGTGTTCACTTGACCCCTTCGAAGATGGTATAATACTTGACACTCCTCTCGTGTGCATGCATAGGTGCTATCCGAGTTCCACACATGGCGAGGAGGAGTTCATGCTGAAGAGAATGACTACATTATCCAAGAGGAAGGACGCCAAGGCCACAAGGAAGACGGAGGTCGCCAACACAAAGAAGACATCACCTCCCAGGCGACCCCGTGCGCACGGGCCTCCCCGACCCCGTGCCCACGGGCCCCCAAAAAGGCTACTGGAAGTGAATTGCACACCCCGTGCGCACGGGCCTCCAGACCCCATGCGCACAGGACCCCCGTGCCCACGGTACAAGCCCGTGCGCACGGGCTAAGTTGTCAGGACACTGGATACCCCGTGCGCACGGGCTCCACTTACCCCGTGCACACGGGACTGCCTATGTGCAGCTGTTGGGCTTGCCCATGTAATACCTATTACGCCCCTACTTAACCCTTCATTGCCTAGGACTATATATACTCCTCCTCCTCCTCCTCCTCCTCCATTTAGGGTTAGCACAGTGTATGATATGATCTAGAGAGAGCTTTGCTCATCTACCTCCATCTTGGGGATCAAGACCTCCCAAGGGAGAAGGATCCCCATCATAGGATCATCAAGACCTCCTAAGGGAGAAGGATCTACCTAGATCATCAAGACCTCATCTCCTCATAGGATTTGGGATGAGCTCTACCTTGTATCTTTGTTCCCTTTGTTGTTCTTGCACCTTGTGGATCTTATGTGTTTGCTAGTCTAGTGGATGTGTGATTGGACTTGTTCTTGAGTGTCTCTCTTGTGATTTCCCCCATTTCCCCTTGTGTTCTTCGTGTTCTTCCTCGAATCCACCTCCAATTCATGAACATCGGGAGAAATCAGGTCACTTTGGCCCGTGCCCTACAACATCGAGGAGGCCTCTTCACGTCCGGACCCTGTTGTGTTAAACACAGAAAGTGGTGCTTGCGTGCCTATAGCCGAGCTCCAGACCTCGGTCACCAAGGATCGGGGGGATAAAACTCCGCTGGTTCTTGAGGAACCTGTGCTGAAATGCCCGGAGTCCCTGCCTCCGACCGCTCCACCGCCATCGAGGAGCGTGGAGGCAGCAGCTGCCTCTCCAACTGGGACCGAGGACGCCCAGCCGCCCATCTTGGGGCGGCACAAGGAGATAGAAGAAGCACTTCAGGGGTCGTCTATCCTACCCGAACACCATGCTCTCCTGGGCACGGCATTCAATCAATTCCAGTCCATGAAGGACGGAATGCTGGAGGCCTTCGTAGGCCTCTCAAGAGGTTTCAAGGTGCGTTATTTCGAACAGCTATACTTTTTATAATTTTTAGTCCTTAATACACTCAGTAGGCCTTCACGGACGAGTTTCTTTTAAAAGTAGTCCAAGGACTAGGAGTTTTGCAAAGTTCAAGTTATGCTTTTAAGAGCGTATATACAGTAGCCCCCGAGCCCTGAGTTAGTTTGATAAACTGACTTGGGGGTCGATTTACTGTTTGTGCAGTTTCGTTAAAGTAAATATGTAGTAGCCCCTAAGTCTCTGGTCGGACAAAACTGTCTGACCAGAGGATCGATTATCGTTCTTGGAGTGTAACAAATTTTTTGCAGGCTTCTGCTTCGACATCGGCGTCCAACTCGAAGAAGTTGGATGATCTAAATCACAAGCTCACACGGTCCTAAGAGGACATCAGTTTGCTGAAGAAGCAAATGGATGAGGCGCAAGGTAAACATCACAGAACAACCTTATAGTTTCATCAGTTGCTTTCACAACAACTCTAATACTAGTATTTGTGCTTTGGTTTTTGATTTTTCAGCTGCCGTAGCTGAGATGGAAGCCCTCCGAGCCGAGCTGGCCCAAGAGCGATATGCTCGAAAGAAGGAGCAAGCTCGGATTCTGGAGGTGGAACAAGACTTGAAGGGCTTGTACGCGGAGCGTGATGCCCTTCAAGAGGACAAGAAGAAGGACACAGCGGAGCTTAATAGGCTCGAGCTAGCGCAGAAAGAGGCCCAAGTTGAGGCGAGGGCGGCGTGGGAA
The DNA here is from genome assembly GCA_039707655.1 of Elymus sibiricus. NCBI lineage: Eukaryota > Viridiplantae > Streptophyta > Magnoliopsida > Poales > Poaceae > Elymus > Elymus sibiricus. The sequence continues at coordinate 199,089,701 of CM077674.1, read as the reverse complement.
GAACTCCGGCAGGTGTTGGAGATAGCCGTTGGTATGCCTTTTTTTAATGCAGTGCGTCTTCGGTGGTGGCCACTTCGCCGAGCTGACGCAGATCTGGAGTGTCTCATGTGCCTTTGCGGACCTGCCGAGGAGCGTTGCGGATGCGTGCCAGTACTTCGGTGGGCGTGAGGATGCGGCCGAACAAAAGGCATTTTGGGCGCAATTTCAGGCGCCGTCGCTTCCGCCCATCATCGGCGACTAGATGAAGCAGCTAATGGAGCTGCACCGCATCGCCAAGCTGGCCATGGAGGACCTCTGCATCGCCTTGTGGCCACCTGAGCCTCTGCCGAGCAGCTTCTTTGGCTTAGTACAAAAGCTGCAAAGCGCCAGTCCCCGGTTCCAGGAATGGAAGCGGTCGGCCTGTTTAGAGGGTGCTCGGCAGGCGTATGCGTCTGTGAAGATGCACTACCCTGGGGTTAAACCTGAAGTAATGGCGCAGGGCGGCCCAGAGGGGAATGATCGGAGGCCCGAGCACTACTTTGAAAATGTGATGCCGGGTGCTTGAATATCCGAGGCCAAGTGTCGTAAGGACACTATTATTGAGTAGGTCTCCCTCGGTATGCCAAGGTGTACTTTGTAAAAAACAAGTCTTCATTTTTATTTTAATGAATCAGTTGCATGCTTGAGTGCTTATTTTGACTCCTGTGAGACTGTTTACTATTTGAAAATTTCCAGTCATCAGCTTCCACCCCTGTGTTGATGCTACACAGGGTGTTTCCGTGCTAACAGTATAGCCCTTAGCCGACGTCTTGGTGCCCAGAGGCGGCTCTGTTAGCAGAAACAAGGCAATCAGACATTGTGGCTTTATAATTTTCACTTCGTCATAGGAGCTTTAATTTTTGGGGGCCAGTGACGAGGCCCCAGTTTTTAGTGTTCGGACCTAGCCGAGGTCCAGCCGTTGACACTTCGGCCGATGTTAGAAAAAAGGCCCATCGTTTAGCACAGAGGAATCTCGAACGATGCGTAGTTTGACACAATCATCGGATCGCCGACCAGTTTACGCTTATTGTGACAGTCAGCTTTCGGCTTTCTCCACTGAGGCACTTGACCAGTTAAACCAGAAGCGCAATTGGAGTGGTGCTCCCTTTACCCTTAGCCGAACAATCGGGAACGTAAGAAGTAAGCACAGGAGCTAGGCAACCCAGCTATTGACCAAAGACACAATTCAAAATTGATGCATATAAAGCAATATCCGAGAACAAGAAGCCGAGGACTTCGATATGAGTACCGTGGCTGGCAAGTGGGGATGTTTTAAATCCTAGCCCCCTGTCTAAAACTGATGACTTCTAAAATCATATAGTATGTGTATCGCAGAAAGTTATCCTCGGTGCATACTTAAGAGAGAAAAGACAAGTATCACACATAAAATGGGAACCGACCACATGGGTCTTCTCTTAATTTATTGATAAGGTCAAGCCAAACAATTTGAGCGACCAAAATAAACTACTATGGATACAGAAAAAGAAAAGGTGGAAGGTTTACACAAAGCGTCTGTAATTGGTCTTGATATCTCATACAAGCTTTGCTGCATGTCTACGCCTTCCTGTTCTGAGGTGGCTAGTCCTTGTCCAAATCAAGGTATTTTCGTCGATGCCTGCTACGATGCCATTGCTGCGCTTTAACAAAGCGTTTGAGTGGCGGATCCTTTAAAGAGGTTGTATCAAGTAGTGGCAACATGTTGGCTTGAATGCTGTTCCTTTTATAAGATCCTGGCGGGCCTTTAACTGTGCCCTGGATACATCCAGGATATAGGTCGGCCACTGTCCGGTTGAGCCGAACAGTGAACTCTTATATTATTGCTCCACGGCTCCCATGGAATTTTAAGTGCAAAATTATGTACCCGAGGTACATAGTCCTCGGTCAAATAGGGAGAGCCATGGAGCGTGCACCCCTAGTTGAGGTTGCCGCTTGACTGCGTGGAGGCAAAGGTAACACCGTGGAAATGCTTGAGAGGGTTCCATCTAGTGGGTCCTCTATCCAACCTTGACGCCTCCTCGGCAGACTGTGCTTCAGCTACAAGAGCGACAGTTTGTTCCTCAGTACAGAGGGAGCGCTCTGTGTTGCCATTGAATGTTATGACACCATTAGGCCTAGGCATTTTTAGCTTTAGATAGGCATAATGCGGAACGATGTTAAATTAATCGAAAGCAGTTCGCCCGAGCAGTGCGTGATAGCCACTGCGGAAAGGCACGATATCGAAGATCAATTCTTCGCTTTGAAAGTTCTCGGGAGAGCCGAAGACCACCTCTAAAGTTAAAGTGCTCGTACACTGTGCCTCGACTCCTGGTATGATACCTTTGAAAGTGGTGTTACTGGGTTTAATCCTTGATGGATCAATGCCCATCTTTCTGACAGTGTCAGCGTAGATCAGGTTGAGGCTGCTTCCACTGTCCATGAGGACCCTTGTGAGGTGGAAACCATCTACTATGGGATCGAGTACCAAGGCGGCTGTTCCTCCATGACAGATATTGGTGGGATGGTCACTTCGATCGAAGGTGATCGGGCAGGCCGACCAAGGGTTGTACTTCGGCGCTACGAGCTCTGGTGCGTAAACATCATGTAGCGCGCGCTTCCTTTCCTTCTTAGGGATGTGGGTGACATAGCTCATATTCATATCCTTTACCGAGGAGGGGAACTCTTTTTGGCCTCCATTATTTGGCCGAGGAGGTTCATCCTCATCCTCGCTACGAGGCTGGCTCTTGCCCGGGTTCTCGGCTGCGATCTTGCCAGTCTGCTTTATAACCTAGCAGTTCCAATTTGTATGGTTGGCCAGTTTATCCGAAGTGCCATGAATTTGGCAGGGCTTGTCGAGGATTTTATCCAATGTGGATGGACTGTCTCTATTCCCTTTAAAGGGCTTTTTCTTTTGGCCACTGTGTTGATTGCTGAATCCAATGTTGATGGTAGTCTCCTCGGCGTCACTGCTTATTATTTTTATTACGCCGAGGTCTCCCATTTCCGTCGCGCACCTCCGAGGTGCCAGGGTCGCTGCTGTGGCTGGAACTAGAGCCAGCCAGCTATCCTCTCCGGTGCAGAACCGAGTCATGAGGGAGGTAAGGGCGGCCATAGTCTTCGGCTTGTCCTGTCCGAGCTGTCATGCCAGCCATTCATCACAAATGCTATGTCGGAAAGCAGCAATTGCCTCAGTGTCCGGACAATCAACGATTTGGTTCTTCTTGGTCAAGAACCGATTCCAAAATTTCCTGGCAGACTCGCCAGGCTGTTGGACGACGTGACTGAGGTCGCCGGCATCTGGGGGCCGAACATAGGTGCCCTGAAAGTTAGCTCAAAAAGCCTCCTCAAGGTCCTCCCAGCTCCCGATGGAGTTCTCAGGCAGGCTGTTGAGCCAGTGCCTCGCTGGACCTTTAAACTTTAAGGGCAGTTATTTAATGGCATGGAGATCATCTCCTCTAGCCATATGGATGTGGAGAAGGAAATTTTCAATTCACATAGCTGGGTCAGTAGTTCCATCGTATTGTTTGATATTTATGGGTTTAAACCCTTCCGGGAATTGGTGCTGCATGACCTCGTCTGTAAAGCACATCAGGTGTGCAGCTCCTCTAACCCGAGCAACTATTTGTTGGACGTCTGTTGTTGTCCGAACACGGGTGTCATAATGAGCCCTGTCATGCTTATCCAGCGAAGCCTGATATCCGGCCTTTCTAGCAGGCGCACAATCCCTTGATCCATATATGGAACGTGATGGAGCAGGTTGTGCGGTCAATTTTCCCCGCAAGTCGTACGGCGGAGCAGACATGACTGGGTCCTTGCCTTCACGGTGAGGGACTATAGGGGGTCTAGAGGCCCTCCCTTTGGCCTGTCTCATCCTCGAGGAGGGTGGTCAGGCTGGTCAGTGCGATCATCCTTAAAACGTAGGTTTCCTTCAACTTAGTCATCGAATGTCGGAAGCAACTGCCGTTTTGGGTAGGATTTAGTTTGTTCTGTGCGCCATAGCTGGAGGTCCTGCTCGGTAGCCAGAACTTCCACCCATTTGTCATTCAGAGTGTCCTGATCGGCTTTAAGCTTCTCACGGCCTTGTTTTATGCTTCGGGCGGAAGCGATGAGCCCTCGTCGAAAGGCTTCCAAATCGAGGATGTCCTCGAGGACTTCAAATTCGTCAGGTCCGAGGCGTACGTCCTCCTCTGATTCGGGGATGTAATTGCTGTAGTCGGGATCATCAAGATCCCCCATCCTTGCGGTGCCGTTGATCTGATCAGGCGCGATGTCGTCGCCGTTATCCTGGTCCTCGGCACCGTCTGAGGTTATGTTGTCGCCAGAGGCGTCGTTGGTAGTGTTGTTGTTGCTGGTGTTCCCATCCTCGGCACGTCTAGAGCGTTTCTTGCTCCGTCGGCGTTTAGGAGGATCCTTTTTCTCCTCCTCATCGTCGCCCTTGGGGGTGTCCACCATGTAGATGTCATAGGTGGAGGTTGCAGTCCAGTTGCTGGTCCTGGGTGGTATAACACCAGGCGGATCGCCGACATCTTCATCCATGCCGGTTGCCTCCTCGGAGGCATAGTCCAGTACGTCGGTTAAATCCTCAACAGTAGCGACTAGGTGGGTGGTGGGCGGGACGTAAATTTCCCTGTCATCGGCTTTATATAGGATCTGATCATAGACCGAAGATGAGATCGCAAGGTTCTGAATTCGGTTCAGCATCTCGTTCAAACTCGAGAGGTCCGCCGGGCTCATTGCTTGAGAGTAGGCGGGGCTGGCCTGTAATATGCTCGACGGGGCGCTTGACACAGCCTCAGAGCTTTGATCGGCCAGAGCTAAAGGCTGGTCTAGCGATGCAGTGATTGGATCCGAACTCAAGGTCGGGTCCAAAGTGGGACTTGATCCGAGGTTCGGATCAGAGGTCGGGTCCGGGGTTAAAGCCACATCGTCTGCGGGGTTCTCAAGCCGATCTAGCCTCCAGCCAGAGAGGGCGAGATCGCTGCATGAATCAGCGGTGTACTCCAGGCTCCCAAATCTGATGATTTGATCCGAGGTGAAGTTCTCAACACGGCCGAGGTGGCCGGTCAAATCAACGTGGAGGACGACACTGCCGAACGCGAAAAGCTGGCCGGGGACGAAGATGTCACCGCAGCCGATGTCGCTGTTGATCTGAAGGTGGGCCATCGATCCGGTTCGACCACAGGTGGGACCTGTATGGGTCACCAATGTCGGTGCTAAAACCGGCGGATCTCGGGTAGGGGGCCCGAGCTGTGGGTCTGAGAACGATGGTAACAGTAGATGAAGGGAGATGATGTTTACCCAGGTTCGGGCCCTCTCGAAGAGGTAAAACCCTACGTCCTGCTTTGATTGTATTGATGTGATGGGGTATAGAGTACAAGTTGATCTATCTCAAGATCGTATGATTGTGTTCTAAACCCTAAGGCTGGTAATTGTGTCCCTAAAGACTAAACACCTCGGCTTATATATGCACCGGGAGTACCTGGGTAATACACATGGTCGGTTATCAACTTGTCGGCTATAAGGCAATCCTTGAAGTACACGCCAAGTCTTCGAAGGTTTCCATCTTGATTACACCGAGGTTCGTGGCCTTGGTAGTCCTTCCTTCTAGTGATTGGCGGGCCATGAGCCCAGCCCGTGGACTGTGGGCCGTACTAGTTAGCACCCTTAGTCGAGGACACCGTCAGCAGCGTGACAGGCTTTGGGAAGCAACTACAATGGTCCGACCCGATTGCCCTCTATGTTAAGTGGGGCTCCCATGGAGATCTTGTTGAGGTTGGTGTCGGGATGGTGCACCAAAATAAGTGATCGTGTCATGGCTAGGGGGGCTCTCACCATGCCGTCTCTCGGCCTCGTGGGCCGGATCAAGGACCCCCTTGTTGGTTTCGGAGTGGGCCACACCAAACGACCATTCACTACAGCAGAAAGGTCCTAAAATGACACATGTATAGGAGACTATTCGACCAAACTGTGTGCGATGCATGAATCGCAAACGGTATGGTAATAAAATCGTCACCAATAAAATAAACTGTGTGCGATGGCTAATCCGTCAAGCACGATTCAAATAAGAGTTGCATGTGTGAAACGTGGCATACAGTTGATCCATACGAACTATTTGCAATGAAAAAAAAACACAAACGGTTACCTAGGTCAAGAAGTGTGCCATAGAAGGCATACATGTCACTCGGATGAACTGTTTGCGATGAGCCAAAACAACACAAATGGTTAGCCAGATCAAGGTGTGTGCGATAGACGGCATACAAGTCACTTGGATGAACTATTTGTGATGAGCGAAATAACACAAACGATTCAGCGTAACAAGATGTGTGTGATATACCCGGCAAATAGGCCAGTCATTAGAATTGTGTGGGATGACCGATAATAACACGGACGATTCCTGCTAACTGTGTGTGCTGTTGGAAAATGCTTGCTGGTAAACAATTGTCTGTGATCCATGAATTCATCGCCGACGTGTTCCCTAGTTTAATCGTATGTGATGTGATTTGCTCTGTCTGCACAACATCTATGCTCTATCTACAGAATAACAACATATATACTTATAAGAACATGATTGCATAACCAAATTAAACATCCAATTACATAAGTGACTACACACAACATTTACACACACCTCAATAAACAATTACATGCATATTAAACTAGGAGAAACGATCATCAAATCATCTACTTCTTGTGACGCTTGCCGCCACTGCTCTGCTTGTGGCTCGATCCCTCGCCTGGGGTAGGACAAAGGCACTTCCTCATGTCAACGATCTGTCTGTACATCTCATAGCTTGTGTACGCGTCCTTGGCCGCGTACTTGACATGTTCTTCATCCAGTCTCTACACCCAGGCCTTGTGCCAGGTAGCCTTATTCTTGTCGCACTCATCCTTCATGTCTCTATAGTAGGGGTCGATGATGGCCACGACGAGGTCAACCAGGGAGTCCTTCTGCTTATTGCTGCCCCAGACCCTGTACTGGACTTGGACGATGTCAACAAGCTTCTGGCAGGCCAAGCCGAAGTCTTGAGCACCTTTAGATTGTTGATGGTGTCCACTGTAGCGAATCTATAGTCGGGGTTGTTGACAAACCTGGCGAAACGCTCGCAAGGCCTTGTGGCCAGGCAGTAGTGGTAGACGTGGACGTGATGGTGCATGCACAACTGGGCGACGGCAACCTTCTGATCATACCCAACAGGACCGCCGGTGTACTCAAGGTCGAAGCCGACCACTTTGTACTTGTCATCCTCAGCAAACAAGTGCTCCATAGTGTTGATGGAGTTCTCCACCATGACCGGGTCATTGGTGTACACCACCGAGAGGTCGGTGTTCCTGATGTGGGTGTCCACTACAGGATACAAGTTGAACTGCAGCTTGTCGGCGGCGGCCGCTGGGAGCGCCATTGGATATCTAGATGTGCTTATTGTGTTGTGGGAGCGCCATTGGAGCGCCATAGGGGATTGCGACAGTCTTCGAGGGTAGTATTTCACCCAAATTTATTGATTCGACACAAGGAGAGCCAAAGAATATTTACGAGCTTAGCAGTTGAGTTGTCAATTCAACCACACCTAGAGAACTAAATATCTGCAGCAAATTGTTTAGTAGCACAGTAATATGATAGTTTGATAGCAGCGGTAACAGTAGCAATATTAATAGGAACAGTAACAGTAGCAGTTTTTTTAGTGATTGTAACAGCGGCAGCAGCAAAGTAACTTAGCAAAGATCAATATGAGAAAAGCGTAGGCATTGGATCAACGATGGATAATTGCGTTGCATAACATTCATCATATAACAGTCACAACCTAAAGCAATACACAATAGCTCCAATTCATCAATGAAATGTAGGCATGTATTCCGTATATAGTCATACGTGCTTATAATAAGAACTTGCATGACATCTTTTGTCCTACCCTCCCATGGCAGCAGGGTCCATAAGGAAACTAAGGGATATTAAGGCCTCCTTCTAATAGGGAACCGAAACAAAGCATTAACACATAGTGAATACATGAACTCCTCATACTACGGTCATCACTGGAGTGAATCCCAATTGTTGTCTGCGTATCATAACACGTAATAGGTGCATACAACTTGCAAGATAGGATCCAAAACACACTTATATTCATGAAAACATAATAGGTTCAGATCTGAAATCATGGCACTCAGGCCCTAGTGACAAGCATTAAGCATAGCAAAGTCATAGCAACATCAATCTTAGAACATAGTGGATACTAGGGATCAAGCCCTAACAAATTCACTCGATTACATGACAAATCTCATCTAACTCCATCATAGTCCAGCAAGCCTACGAAGGAATTGCTCACTCCCGGTGGTGAGCATCATGAAGTTGTTGATGAAGAAGGGTTGATGATGATGATGATGGCGACTAATCCCCCTCTTCGGAGCCCCAAACGGACTCCAGAACAGCCCTCCCAATGAAGAACAGGAGGTGGCGGTAGCTCAGTATTGTAAAACATGATGAAACTTCTTCTCTATTATTTTCTCGGGGAAACAGAATTTATAGTGCTGTAATTAGGTTAGACAGAGCCTCGTGGGCCCCACAAGGCATCAGGGCATGCCCTAGGGGGGGTAGGCACGCCCTGTTGCCTTGTGGGCAACTGGTGGCCTCCCTCCAGTCGATCTTCATTCCAGTATTTTTTATTTATTCAATAAAAAATCTCTGCAAAGTTTTGCTCGATTCTGAGAACTTTTATTTCCGCACAAAAAACAACACCATGGTAGTTCTGCTGAAAACAGCGTCAGTCCGGGTTAGTTTCATGCAAATCATGCAAATTAGAGTCCAAAACAAGAGCAAAAGTGTTTGGAAAAGTAGATACGATGGAGACGTATCAACTCCCCCAAGCTTAACTCATTGCTTGTCCTCAAGCAATTCAATTGACAAACTGAAAGCGATAAAGAAAAACTTTTACGAACTCTTTTGTTCTTGTATCCGTATATAAGCTTAAATAGTAACCAAGTTTTCAGCAAAGATCATTGTTAGGGCATATTTCTCCCTTAGTGGTTTTGGTGATTGATGACAATGCATTTGCGGACTAATCGTGTGCATTGAGCATTTCAGATAATCGATCATATGGCACAAGACAATTGCTGCCCCTCAGAGTTTTAACGACAAGACGGTTATTTTTCCTACGTTTCTTTTTCGGTGGACTTGAGTCGTAGGGAAACCATACTATTAAGAGGGGGTCCGCTTCGGAAAGGTTTGGGTGGAATCATCACGTACACGTCTTTCATTGTGCACCCACTTTCCTTCTCGCAACTCTGGAGTTCCATCTAGTTCTTCTGTCACCTGTCGTATAAGCTGCTAAGCGGTAGTACCGCTCCCCTAAGCGGTAGTACCGCTGGTGAACGGTAGTACCGCCGGTCCAGTACCATGCGTACTGCCGCTTAATCGAGGTGTTCTATTGTCTCTGCGTGCTCAGTGGAAGTGGCGCGGCAGTAGGATGGTAGTACCGCGTGGTACTTCCGCCCCTACCACCGCTTCGCTACCGCTGGCCTCGCTATAGCTTAGTATACTAAGCGGCAGTAGAGCGGCAGTAGGGCGGTAGTACCGCTTGCTTGCGAGCGGCACTACCGTCCGGCCACTACCACTTCTACTACCGCTTAATCGACAGCTTCTGGACCCGTGTGCCACTTCGCGGCAGTAGGGCGGTAGTAAGCGCGCGGTAGTACCGCTCCTGCGGTACTGCCGCCGTACTACCGCTCCTGCGGTACTGCCGCCGTACTACGCCCCTACCACCGCTATGTTCCTGCGTACCGTGACCTCAGCGGTAGTACCACTGGGGTGAGCGGTAGTACCGCTCCGGCGGCACTACCAGCTCGTGGCCTCTCACCTGTTGCAATGTATGCCTGGAACTACCGCCCGGGCGGTAGTACCGCTCATGGAGCGATAGTACCGCTTATGTGCGGGTTGTGGACAGAATAACAGTTGGATTTGTCCCCAGTATATAAAGGGGGTCTTCTTCCCCAAGGGGACTAACCTCTTATCCTCCTAAGCTCCATTGTTGCTCCAAGCTCCATTTTCGCCCGATCTCTCTCCCTAGCCAACAACTCTTGTTGATTTTCTAGGGTTTGCTTGAGAGGGCCCCGATCTACACTTCCACAAAGAGATATTTCATTCCCCCCACTAATCTCTTGTGGATCTTGTTACTCTTGGGTGTTTGAGCACCCTAGACGGAAGAGGTCACCTCGGAGCCACATTCCATTGTGGTGAAGCTTCGTGGTGGTGTTGGGAGCCTCCAATTAAGTTGTGGAGAGAGCCCCAACCTTGTTTGTAAAGGTCCGGTTACCGCCTTCAAGGGCACCACTAGTGGAATCACGACATCTTGCATTGTGCGAGGGCATGAGGAGAATACGGTGGCCTTAGTGGCTTCTTGGGGAGCATTGTGCCTCCACACTGCTCCAACGGAGACATACTTCCCCTCAAAGGGAAGGAACTTCAGGAACACATCCTCGTCTTCACCGGCTCCACTTGTGGTTACTTCTTACCTTTAATTTGTGCAAGCTAATGTTGTGTTGTATCATTTGCTTGCTTGCTTGTTGTTGTTGTTGTTGTTGTTGTTGTTGTTGTTGTTGTTGTTGTTGTTGTTGTTGTTGTTGTTGTTGTTGTTGTTGTTGTTGTTGTTGTTAGCATCATATAGGTTGCTCACCTAGTTGCATATCTAGACAACCTATTTGTTGCTAAACCTAATTTGTTAAGAAAATCTAAAATTTGGTAGTTGCCTATTCACCCCCTTGTAGTCAACCATATCGATCCTTTCATTTGGTATCAGAGCCTCATCTCTTTTTAAGGGCTTAACCGCCTAAAGAGTATGGTTGACGACGGGCCAAGGGATGGAGTGTTACCCGTGGCCGAGGGAGTGACCACGGTCTCTCGTGAGGAATTAAATGAGGCTATTGCCTCACTTAAAACCTCCGTGATGAATGAGGTCAAATCCTTGCTTAAAGACTTCCTTGATGGTCTTAAACTTTCTACCAATCCGTTGCAAGTGGTTAAACCCACTACCTCGGATTCGGATGCCATCTCCGGTAAGGAGGGGGCTAGTAGTGATAATCCTACTTTGCCTCAAGGAAAGAATGGGATGGGCATCCATGCGCGGTTGCCCCTCCCCCGGTGTATGGAGGGCCGGTACCTTCACCGCATATTAATACTCATGGTCCTCCTCCTAAGCTTGACTTGAATAACTTTCATGATTGGGTTTTTCGTATCAAGTCTCATTTGAATCACAGCTCAACACATCTTTGGAGAGTCATTGAGCAAGGCTTCTACTCTCATGATCCAAACAACATGACACCAAGAGAAGAAGTGGACAATCAACTCAACCATTCGCATTGTTCATTCTTCAAGACGCAATGCCGCCGGAAGAACTCTCTCATTTGCGGCCATTCACCCGTGCCAAGGATGCTTGGGAGCACATCATCTCTTTGTACAAGGGAAGCTCGAGCATTCAAAGGTCAAACTTTGAGGTCATACTTGATGAGGCCGATGAGTTCGTGATGAAAGATGATGAAGATCCTCGTGAGCTATACCAGAGATTGACTACTCTCGCGGTCTCACTCCGAGATCATGGGAGCAAGGATACGGATGACACATGGGTCAAGCACAAGTTCCTAAAAGCCATCATGCCATTCAACAAGAGCATGTCTTCCATGACCCGTCAAAGACCGGACTTCCACACCTTGTCCTCAAGTGAAGTGTTGGATGAATTCATTGCAATGAACATTTTGAACAAGATCGCCGACAACGCTCTAGCTCGTGTCCAACGGTCACAAGAAGACCAACCTTGCTTTGAAGGCCAAGGCCATCCCAGAAGAAGAAGAAGAGGAAGAAAAGGAGTGTTGTCCTGAAGACACCAAATATGCATACCACGAGCACATGGCTCTTGCGTCAAGGCAATTTTGGGGCAACAAGAGAAACTCAAGGCCCAATTTCTCCAAGAACAACTCAAGTGGCTCCAAGGGCAAGCAACGTGTGAGAACTTGCTACAATTGTTGTAATGTGAGCCATTTTGTGGTGGATTGACCCTACGAGAAGAGGGAAGACAATGGTGGCAAGCTCATCCACAAAGACAAGGCCAAGTCCTTCCCCAACAAGAACAACTTCATGAAGAAGGTGCCACAAAAGGGGTTGGTGGCGCAAGAAGAGTACAACTCCGATGATGATGATGATAATGACGTAAGTGGTGAAGGGTTTGCAACGGCCACTGTGGCCATTGCCACCTCTTCCCCAACCTCGGTGTCACTCTTCAACTCCCCCAATGAGAACCTCATCCCCAAATGCCTCATGGCAAGAGGCATCAACAAGGTAACCTCCAACATCAAAACTTCCTTCACTACTAATCCTCCTTTGTCGGATTGTGTGGATGAAAATGAGGAGGCTAAGGTGGACGAGAATGAGTTTGACAAGTTCTTGGGTAAGCTCAAAGGTGAGACCAAGAAGCACTTTGTTGCTCTCTTGGAACAACTTGGTGAGACCAATGATATCATTGAGTCTCATGAAGAGACTATCACTAACTTGGAAGGCCATAGCCATGACTATGCGGATGAGATTGCAGATCTTTCCATTGCTCTTGAGGAAGAACAAGGTCTTCATTCATCTCTTGAGGAGTCGCAAAACGTTGATGTCGCTAAATTAAAGAAAGATCCTGATCATGCTCAAGTTCTTGCTCGTGTGCTTAAATCCGAGAATGTTGAGCTTGGGGTTAGCCATGCTAGACTCAAAGACGAGTTTGAGCTAATTGATAAGGCTCACAAGGCCTTGAAAAGTGCACATGATACACTCAAGGAGTCTCATGATCAACTCCAAGTGAAACTCACTAAGGAGATAGCCATGTGTCCTCCTTTTGTGCTAATTGATAATGCTCATGCTACTAACCCTTGTTGTGAGCATATTCACCTTGTGGAGGAGAATGCCAAGTTGAAGGAGCAAATTGAGAAGGGCCTTGTGAGTTGCATACAAGGCGAGAAGAATCTCAACGAACTTTTGAGCAATCAAAAGGAAGTTGTGGCTAAGGAGGGACTTGGGTTTGCACGCAAGTCAAAGAAGAAGAAGAAGAAGAATAGCAAGACCAAGAAACCTCTCCCTCTCAAAGAGGCATTTGTCAAGGAGGGAGAGGGTGCTCACAAGGAGAAGAAGAACAAGGTGGTGGGTGGTGATGCCAAGAAGGGCAAAACCACTCCTCCCAACAAAGCCGGCGATTTTAACCCCTCTTATGTTTTATGCCGTGCTAGTGATGGGCATGTTTATGCCAAATTTGTTGGTTCTTCTTATGAGTATATTGAATGGTATATTTGGGTTCCTAAGACCCTTGTTACTAACATCAAAGGACCCATTCAAAAATGGGAACCTAAAACCAAGCATTGATCTTATGTAGGAGTTTGCTTCCGGTGGGGGATCATGGTTGCTCGATAGTGGAGAAACAAATCATATGACCAGTAGGAAGGACATGGTAGTGGACGTGCAACCAAGCTCATCAATGCCCACTCATGTCCAATTCGGTGATGCTTCAACATTTAAGGTATTGGGTCTTGGCAAGGTTGTGATTTCTCATGATTTATCGATTGAGAAGGTCATGCTTGTTGAGACCCTTGCATACAATTTACTTTCCGTTCGTCAACTTGCACTCATGGGCTTTGCTACATTCTTTGATCTTGATACCATGGCCCTTTTGTGGAGCAAGACTCTTAAAGTAGCCTTTGTTGGGCATGTCGAGAACGGTCTCTATGTGGTTAACTTCTCGGAGCGACCCACTAAGACCGCGACTTGCCTAATGGCTAAAGTTGACGTGGGGTGGCTTTGGCATTACCGTTTAGCCCACGTCAATATGAGATCTTTGCAAAGTCTCCTCAAGGGGGACCATGTCCGTGGACTAACAAATGTTAGTTTTGCTAAAGATCGTGCTTGCAGTGCTTGTATCGAAGGAAAGCTACATGAAACGGCTCACCGACCCATGACTATTATCTACTGCAAGAGGCCCTTGGAACTCCTTCACATGGATCTCTTCGGTCCTCCATCATTTGATAGTCTTGGGGGAAGAAAGTATTGCTTGGTGATTGTGGATGATTATTCAAGATACACATGGGTATATTTCTTCAAGAGGAAGAGCGAGACCCACCAAACCGTCATCGACTTTGCAAATGAAGCTCAACGTCAACATGATGCAAAGATATTGATGATTAGAAGTGACAACGGCACCGAGTTCAAGAACTCCACATTGGATGAGTTCCTTAGTGATGAGGGGATCAAGCATCAATACTCTGCACCATATACCCCTCAACAAAATGGTGTTGTGGAGAGGAAGAACCGGGCATTGATGGACGCGACAAGGACCATGATGGCAGAATTCAAGTCTTCATACAACTTTTGGGCCGAAGCCATCAACACCGCATGTCATGCATCCAATCGGCTCTACCTTCGCAAAGGCTTGAACAAGACTCCATATGAGATACTTACCAGCAACAAGCCTAACCTCAAGTACTTTTGGGTGTTCGGGTGTAAGTGTTTCATTCTCAAGAAAGGTGTTCGTTTGTCTAAATTCGAACCTAGAGGTCAAGAGGGCATATTTGTTGTCTATGCTACAGACTCTCATGCTTACCGTGTCCTCAACAAATCCAATGGACTCATTGAGGAGATGTGTAACGTGGAGTTTGATGAAAATAATGGCCCCCAAGTGGAGCAAAGTGGTCTTTGTAATGTAGGTGATGAAATTCCTCCCCAAGCCATAAGAAGAATGGGGATTAGTCAAATCTTCCCCATTGAGGAACCCCTTGTGGCCGAAGGAGAAGGACAATGTTCTACACAAGTGGAACCATCACCAACACTTGACCCACATGCTTCCGAAGAACAAAGTGAAGGCCCTCAACCAAGTGAACAAGATCAAGGGCAAGATCAACCCCATGATGATGGTAATGCACCAAGAGATGCCCAAGATCAAGTTCATGACTCCGAGCAAGCTCAAGACGGCGCTCAAGATAATCAAGATAGTGCTCCTCAAATGCCTATGGAGGAGCTATTGGAGCGTCGTGCCACCAAGATTGCTTCCAAACTCAAACATCAAGGACATGTCATGGAGAATGTTTATGGAAACTTAAAAAGGGGGTAACCACTCGTAGACAATTATCAAACTTTTGTGAGCATCACGCGTTTGTCTCTTGTGTTGAACCCCAAAAGGTACATGAGGCGCTCGAGGACACGGATTGGCTAGAAGCCATGCATGATGAACTCAAGAACTTCGAGCACAACAAGGTGTGGCAATTGGTGCCAAGGCCAAACGAGAACCACAATGTCATTGGAACCAAATGGATCTTCAAGAACAAGCAAAATGCGAACGGTGTTGTTGTTCGAAACAAGGCAAGATTGGTGGCTCAAGGCTACTCCCAAGTCGAGGGTATCGACTACGGTGAAACCTTTGCCCCCGTTGCTCACCTTGAATCTATTCGCATGTTGCTTGCATATGCATATCATCATGACTTTAAGTTGCAACAAATGGATGTGAAAAGTGCATTTCTTAATGGTCCTCTTAATGAGTTGGTATATGTCAAACAACCCCCGGGGTTCGAGGATCCCAAGTTCCCCAATAATGTATACAAGCTCAATAAGGCACTCTATGTGCTTAAACAAGCTCCACGAGCGTGGTATGAGCACCTTACCAAGTTGTTGCAAGACCATGGGTTTGAAATTGGGAAAATTGATCCCACTCTTTTACTAAGAGGGTTAAAGGGGATTTGTTCATATGCCAACTATATGTTGATGATATTATCTTTGGTTCTCCTAACAAAGCTTTCAATGATGAGTTTGGCGCACTCATGACCGGGAAGTTTGAGATGTCCATGATGGGAGAGTTGAAGTTCTTTCTCGGGTTTGAAGTCAAGCAAAGAAGAGAAGGAACCTTCATCAACCAAGCCAAATATTCCCAAGACATGCTCAAGAGATTCAAGTTAGATGATGTCAAGCCGGCCAAGACTCCAATGCCCACCAAGTGCCAACTTGACATTGATCCCAATGGTAAAGCGGTGGATCAAAAGGTATATCGCTCCATGATTGGATCCTTGCTTTACCTTTGTGCATCTAGGCCGGATATCATGTTGAGTGTGGGAATGTGTGCAAGGTTTCAAGCCGCACCTAAGGAAAGCCACTTTGTGGCAGTTAAGCGAATCTTTTGATATTTGGCTCATACCCCAAACTTTGGCTTATGGTACCCCAAAGGTGTAAGCTTTGATCTCATGGGATACTCGGACGCGGATTGGGCGGGAGACTGTGTGGATAGGAAGTCAACTTCCGGAGGGTGCCAATTCCTTGGTCGCTCTTTGGTGAGTTGGTTTTCGAAGAAGTAAAATTGTGTGTCTCTCTCCACCACCGAGGCCGAGTATGTAGCCGCCGCTAGTTGTTGTGCACAATTGCTATGGATGAGGCAAACTTTGAAGGATTACGGTGTCACTTGTGAAAAAGTGCCTCTTCTATGTGACAATGAAAGTGCAATCAAGATCTCCTACAATCTGGTGCAACATAGCATGACGAAGCATATTGAGATTCGTCATCATTTCATCCGGGATCACATCAAGTGTGTAGAGATTGATCTTATCTATGTAGGTACACAAGAGCAACTTGCAGATATATTCACGAAGCCTTTTCATCATGTTAAGGCATGGGCTAAATATCATTGATTCGAGCAATGTGGCTTGAAACTAGGCACACCCCACCTCATTCATCATGTTATCTTGTTCTAGATGTAGGCATGGACATAGGGGGAGTGTTGTTCTCTCAATGAACTCTCCCTCGCCCCATTATGCATAAATAAATCAAATCTTTCACATTAGCCATTTTTGATGGTACTTGTGCTTCAAAGATGAGTTTTGGTCATGGGCCCAAGGTTAAAATCTTCGCGGTGCCATACCAATTGACTCAAACATAGGTGTTTGTTCGAGTTGGTTCTATTCACTAGTGTAGCGACCTGCTGTACAAATGGTTTTTACCCCGTTTCAGCGACAGAGTTTTAAACCGTCACCTTGCCTGTGTGTGTGCGATAGGGGGGTCCTTTCCACATGACCCAGAAACCGTCCGCGATAGGGCCTCCGGTCACACACGCGGGGTAAAAAGAGCTCGTGGGCGATCGGGCGAGCCATCACAGACAATTATACTGGCCCAATCATTTGCGTTCGTATGTACATCCCACACAGTGAATCCAAGACAAACGTTTCCGTTCGTATATACATCCCACACAGTGAATCCCAGACAAACATTTCCATTCGTATGTACATCCCACACAGTTTTCCGCATCACATTGTCTATGATAGCGTTGCCATTGCAGACGATAGTAATAATTTTATCATTTGTGTTATTGAATGCATCACGCACGGTGTCTAGAAGAAACTGTGTGGCATAGGCTGTCCATCACACACACTTTTTATGTGGAAAACGTTTGTGCAAGGTGGCCTAACATAAACAGTTGTCCAGAGGAAGTCGTGTGTGATTGTTCATTGATCCAACACGTTTACTTCCTAGAAACCGTGTGGGTTGTCTGAGATCATCGCCCACGGTATTGTCTCAATAACCGTTTGCACTAGAAAAACCCAATAAGCAGGCTAATTGGCCTATTATTATTAATCCATTTGGTAATCAAATTTACATTTCATATTAAACACACAATATATTTCATTTTTGTATTACGGAACCAAGATTTCATAATTGAAATACATCAGAGTACAACATCATATAGCTTCAGCACTCACTCACACCATATAGGCTGGCTACCACATTACACAACAGCACCAAGTTTCACATGCAACATCTAAAACCTTTGGAAATTAGCATCATAGACGGTAGATAGACAGATGAATCTCATCTAGAAAACTGCTGAAGTGTAAGGCGAATATTGAGCCTTCAATGATGTTGAAGGTCCTTGCAACTTTAGGCCAGTGCCTATGGATGATTGACCGCCCATCCTTCGTCCTCTTGAAGAAGACTTCAATATTGTACTGTGGGTGTTGTATGAACACCTTCCTCGCCTCTTGACCATACATGTGATTTGAGAGGTAATCATCTGTGAACTACTTTGGAAAGGCCTGAAAACAAAGATATGCATAAATATCTTCTCTGAATTTTGAAATGGCGCAAAGGAATAAAAAAACAAGGTACTCCCTCTGTTCCTTTTTACTCCGCGTATTAGATTTGTATCAAGTCAAACTTTGTAAAGTTTCACCAAATTTATTTTAAAAAATATCAATATCCACGATACCAAATATGTATACTATAAAATTGTATTTCATAATTGTCGGTGCATAAAACTTGGGTATTTTATACCCTGACTTATGCACAGGCAGTGGTAGCAACCTCGATGGCCAGGGTTTGCCAGAGATCACCAACATCAAGACACTAGGAAGAAGATCAAGACAAGACATCAAGAAACCCCTGGCTGATGCCAGAGATGAAGATGGTCCTTGCCGGCAAGCCTCGAGCCGGCAAGGTGGAGGCCCAGCAAGCTCCGTGCCGGCAAACCCTCGCTGGCTCGTCTGCGCTCCATCTCATCAAGCGACTAGTCGCTAATCGGTGAGGTGTCGAGCGCACAGACAGTTTGGTGAGGCTTGTCGGGGCACGTGTCAGCCTGCTGGAAGGAGAATTAGCTTTAATGACACCCGTCCAGGAGGCGTGTCAAGATAATAAGAGGTAGCTGGGCGAGCGGTGCAGAAACCTTGCCGGGGCTCCACCTCCACACGACACCTAACGGCGCAATAAATGCATTTGTCCTAATCCGACAGAGTTAGGTATGATAGCACTATTTGCTATCTAATCAACATGTAATGACTGTTTTGCCACTGTGGTTACCCCTTGAGCTATAAAAGGAGGACCATGGCAACCTTTACAAGGGTCGACACTTTGCTCATTTTGCATGCGTAGCTGCCCTTCCCGCACTCTTGCCGGCAAGGAGCGCTCCTTGTACTTGAGCACAAACACATCCAATACAACAAAGTAGGAGTAGGGTTTTACACCTCACGGTGGCCCGAACTTGGGTAAAATCCTTTGTGTTTGCTGTTGATTCTGCTCTTTGTGCTTGCGCATTCCCCTAGTCGAACCGCAAAGGGGCAAGATGGCCCCATAGATGGTCGTACGCACGACATCTTTGGCACGCCAGGTAGGGTGATCGCTTGCGCGAACCTGAATCAATAGTTTGCGCGTCACTTTCATCTTCATCATCTTTGATGGCGCCCAAGAAGAAGGGCGCATCCGCAGCGGCTTCATCGATGTCCAAGCTTCCGTCGCAGACGCATACGGGCGGCAGAGATGATCCCGCCGGCGCAGGCGGTGCAGGAGGCACTGTCGGCGTGGGCGGCGCGGAAGGGGTCACCTGCGCAGGTGGCGCAGGCGGCGTAGCCAGCACCAGCGGAGCACACAACCAGCAGCTTCCTCGTCAGTCTGACGATCGGAGCCACAATGGTGCAAGCGGCGCGGATGGCCAATTCCCGCCTCCTCGACGCACCGGCGAATGAAGCCACGGGAGTAACACCATCCGGACCGGCGCAAGTCAAGACCCAGCTGCCGTGGTATCTAAAGATACCGCCTCAAGATGCACACCGCGACCATCGAAAGATGGGCGCGATGCAAATCCGAACGGCACTGGTGGTTCTGGACGATGACGTCCACATGGCAAGACACCTGTTGACCAGCCACAAGATCTTCAGTCACCACCTTGTGACAGCCCGAGACCGACGCTCCAGATGCCTTTCATGTTTTTCGTGAGAGCCGCGTTATTTATTTGTTTGTTGCATTCATCATTGCATCATTCGAATTGCATCGGCACTCCATTGTCATCATTTTTTTTCAAACTTGCATCCGTTCCTAGTTGCCGCTCCTCCCCGTTGCCTTTCGTTAACCGTTCCGAGACCAATCACACTTGCACGCGCCCGCGACATATTTAAAACATTATTTTCTAAGTGGGAATAAACCGTTCTCGGAATGGGTTGAAAGTTGGCGTGCGGTCTTGTTATATTGTAGGTAGCCCGCCTGCCAAATTTCGTCGCATTCGGAGGTCGTTTGATAGCCCAACGGTTAAACTACAGCGGCACTATAGTCGGGTTAATCATCAGACGTTTTCGGTGTTAAAATCTCGTTGCCGGGCTGCCCGTCTTCCCTCTCATCTCAAGCCCAAGCCTCTCTACACAGCCCACTAGCCCACCTAAATGCCAGCCTAACTCCCCTTTTGTCCGGAGTCGTTTGATCACGATCCGATGTCTGTAACCAGCCTCAAACCCCCTCCATTTGAACCCCTGCTATAAATAGCAGATGAACCCTAACCAAATCAGTCTAAACCTAGTTCCTACCCTAGTCCCATCGCGCCGCCAGCCGACCAGTTCCCTTCTTCCTCGGGATCCACCTCGAGCCAATCCCCAACTCCCTGTAGCCACCACTCCTCTGCTCCTCGATTTGCGCGTCCGGCCAACCAGAGCAGCCCCTACATCCAACTCCACCTCACCCGCTGCCTCCTCCTGCTAGCCTACTCCCACCTCGTGCCGTCCCCGCCGTCAACCAGCAGCAGTAGCACCGGCAACCGGAGCGGCCAACTCCGGGGACCACGACCCCGACTCCGGCAGCCCTCACCGTGCCTGTCCTTTGCCCCGAGCCCCTGTCCAGGACCACCTGCAGCACCCCGAGCGCCCGAGGTGAGGACCTCCTCGAGCACCCGCACCCGCGACCAGGCGTCACCACCGAACCAGGCTGTCTCGCACCTTCCCCTGCTTTTCCTTCTTCCCTTGCTCCTCCCGCCTTCGCTAAGCTCTCTCTCTCCCTCTGCTCTTTCACAGGAAGGCCGTGGCCTTAAGGAGTTTGCCCGCGCCCTACGGCTCGTCCGCAGCGCTGCCCCGTCAAGTCCTTCGACGGATCCGACCGCCCCTCACCTGGTCATTCCATTCCTGGACCCCTGCGCCCCGCCGCCGTGTTACCCGCATCCAGCTCCACCATGGATTCGCGCCAAGAGCTCGAGCGCCGCCCGGTTCCCCACCTCATCCTCGTCTTGGCTGCCTCAGGAGAGCCTCGTAGGTGACCAAGCAGAGAGCCTCACCACCGCCCCTTTTTCTTCTCCTTTCTCTTGTTTTCTCTCTCTAAGTTTTGCTCTCTGATACGTCTCCAACGTATCTATAATTTATGAAGTATTCATGCCATGTTTATTATAGTTTTGAATGATTTTGGTGCACTTTTATATGGAATTTTAACTATTTTTATGGACTAACATATTGACCTAGTGCCCAGTGCCAGTTGCTGTTTTCTGCTTGTTTTTGGTTTTCCAGAAAATTCATATCAAATGAAGTCCGAATGCAGCAAAACTTTTTGACGATTTTTTCTGGAAGGAAACGGACCCAGGAAGCTTCGGGGAAGCAGCAAAAGAGCCACAGGGGCCCCACGAGCCACCTGGGCGTGCCTGCCCCCCCAGGCGCGCCTTGGTGCCTCGTGGGCCCTCTGTGGCACCTCTTTGCGTGATTCCAACGCTGAAAAATCATATATATTCAGAAACACCTGAAAGTTAACCTAGATGAGTTTTTACGCCGTCGCAAGCCTCTATACCTCCATGATCTAATCTATAGCCCTTTTCCGGCACCCTACCGGAGGGGGGAATCATCACTGGAGGCCATCTTCATCACCCCGGCGGTCTCCATGACGAGGAGGGAGTAGTTCACCCTCGTGGCTGAGGGTTTGTACCAGTAGCTATATGTTTTATCTCTCTCTCTCTCTCTCTCTCTCTCTCTCTCTCTCTCTCTCGCGCGCGCGTTCTTGATTTGGCACGGTCTTGATGTACCGCGAGCTTTGTTAATATAGTTGGATCATATGGTGTTTCTTCCCTCTCTATCCTTGTTGTGATGAATCAAATCTTTTCCCTTTGAGGTTTCGTTATTGTCGGATTGAATATTTCAGATTTGAGAACACTTGGTGTATGTCTTGCATATGAATACCCGTGGTGACAATGGGGTATTATATTGATTCACTTGATATATGTTTTGGCACTCAACTCGCGGATTCCCGCTGTGACATTGGGGTAATCTATGCATAGGGGTTGATGCACGTTTTCATTATCTTTTCTCCGATGGAAACTTTGGGGTGCTCCTTGGAGTTCTTTGTGTGGATTGAATATTATGATTATGAAGTTGTTTGATGCATATCGTATAATCAACTCACGGATACTTGTGGTGACATTGGAGTATCTAGGTGACATTAGAGTTGGTTGATGTGTATCATATGGTGTTATTTTAGTACGAACTCTAGGGATGTTTGTGACACTTATAGGAATAGCTCAATAGATCGATCGGAAAGGATAACTTTGAGGTGGTTTCGTACCCTACAAACAATTTCTATCTTATGTTCTCCGCTAATAGGAACTTGGGAGTGATTCTTTGTCGCACGTTGAGGGATGGTTATATGATCCAATTATATTAGCATTGTTGAGAGATTGCACTAGCGAAAGTATGGGCCTTGTTTCTAAGCATTGCAATACCGTTTATGCTCACTTTTGTTACTTGCTACCTTGCTGTTTTTATTGTTCGCACTACAAAAACCTATATCTACTATCCATACTACACTTGTATCACCATCTCTTTGCCGAACTAGTGCACCTATACAATTTACCATTGTATTGGGTGTGTTGGGGACACAAGAGACTCTTTGTTATTTGGTTGCAGGGTTGTTTGAGAGAGACCATCTTCATCCTATGCCTCCCACGGATTGATAAACCTTAGGTCATCCACTTGAGGGAAAATTGCTACTGTCCTACAAACCTCTGCACTTGGAGGCCCAAAACGAGTCTACAAGAACAAGTTGTGTAGTAGATATCAAGCTCTTTTCTGGCGCCGTTGCTGGGGAGGTGAGTGCTTGAAAGTATATCTTTAGATCTTGCAATAAAATCTTTTAGTTTCTTGTTTATCACTAGTTTGGTTTATAAAAATAAAACTACAAAAAAATGGAATTGAGGTTGCCTCATATTATTCATCTTTATAATGTCTTTCTTGAAAATAAGGATTCCGATAATTGTGCTCAATTGATAGAAGAAGAATTCAATAAAATGTTTGGCATAAAATCCATGAATGATGAGCATGATTGCAATGTTGCTAGTATGAATTCTTTGAATATCCATGATGCTAGTAATATACAAAGCCATAAGCTTGGGGATGCTATGTTTGATGAAGATGAAATTTTTAGTCCCCCAAGTTTTGATGAGCAAATTTATTATGATAAAAGCATGCCTCCTATTTATGATGATTATTGTGATGAGATGTATGCTATAAAGAATAATTATAACTATGAAACTTGTCATCATGATTTTAATTTCCAATTGGATTATGCCAATCAAGTATCTCATGATAGTTATTTTGTTGAGTTTGCTCCCACTATTATGAATGAGAAGAAAATTGCTTGTGTGGTGAGTAATAAAAATTCTATGCTTATGTATCATGACAAGAATGATTTATGTGATGGATATATTGTTGAATTCATTCATGATGCTACTGAAAATTATTATGAGAGAGGATCATATGCTTTTACATATTGCAATAATATCAAGTTTCCTCTCTATGTGTTGAAAATCTTGAAGTCATGCTTGTTTTGCCTTCCTATGCTAGTTGATTCTTGCTCCCATAAATTATTTGCTCACAAAATCCCTATGCATAGGAAGTGGGTTAGGCTTAAATGTGCTAGTCATATGCTTCATGATGCTCTCTTTGTGTTTCAATTCTTTACTTTTACGTGAGCATCATTGAAATCATCATGCCTAGCTAAAAAGGTATTAAAGAAAAGCGCTTGTTGGGAGACAACCCAATATTTATACCTACTGTTTTTGTGTGTTCACATGATTAATCTACTGTAGTAATCATGTTTCATATGTTTTCTTTCAATAATGTGCCAAGTAAGGCCTTTGGGATAGTGTGGATGCTTGTTGATTTGATTCTGTGCAAAAACAGAAACTTTTGCGTCCAGTGCTGGAATTTCTATTCTGTACTGGAGTGTGAGAAAATTCTGAAATTTTTACACAGTATTGGGTTACAATTGTTTTACGTTTTCCTAATTTTTCAGTATTTTTTGAGGTACATAAGTATGGTTTTTAAATCGCTCACTACATGCTGTTCTGTTTTTGACAGATTCTGTTTTTATTGCATAGTTTGGTTGTTTTAGTGTTTCCATAGCTTATATTGAGTAATATAAATTGTGGAAATGATATAATACAGTAGGAATCATGTGAGAACAATTATGAATCTTGTCTTGACAGTACCTAAGTGGATGATTTATTTTTATCATACTAACCTATCTCACGAAGTTCCGTTAATTTTTGTGTGATTGAAGTTTTCAAATTTTGGGTGAGATATTGATATGAGGAGAATAAGGAGTGGAAAGACCCTAAGATTGGGGATTCCCAAGGCACCCCAAGGTAATATTCAAGGAATACCCAAGCAACTAAGCTTGGGGATGCCCCGGAAGGCATCCCCTCTTTCGTCTTCAACATTATCGGTAACCTCACTTGGAGCTATATTTTTATTCGTCACATAATATGAGTTTTGCTTGGAGCGTCATTTTATTTTGTTGATATTTTCTTGCTGCTATCAATAATGATGTTTTGTATCTTTTAGTTCAATAAAATGCCAATTATAGCCTTTGCCGTGCTCAGTTTGCAAGTTTATGTGTTGCTGTTTGAAAACAGAAAGTTTTCTCTTATGTCCTGATTTTTTGTGAATTGTCAGAACATGATAAAAATCTGAAATTTTTACACAGTAAGCATGCATGAGTTCTATGGCACGTGGTAATTGTTTAGAAGTTTTGGAGTTAGGGAAGTATGAATTATTATTCACTCTTTACAGACTGTTCTGTTTTGGCAGATTGCTGTTATAGTTGCATTGTTTGCATATGTTTGCTTGTTTAATGTTTCTATTTGAGGATAGGAGTATTAAATATGCAGAGGCATGTAGTATGCAATGTTTAATTATAATTTTAGTGATTTGTTACAGTAGAGAATGTTAAGGTTTTGAGTTGATTTATACTAACTTATCTCACGAGTTCTTGTTGAGTTTTGTGTGGATGAAGTATTTAAGATTTAGGGAAACCGTGATATGAGAGGAATTAAGGAGACACAAAAGCTCAAGCTTGGGGATGCCCAAGGCATCCCAATATAATATTTCAAGAAGTCTCAAGCATCTAAGCTTGGGGATGCCCCGGTAGGCATCCCACCTTTCTTCATCAACAATTATTGGTTAGTCTTGGTTGAGCCTAAGTTTTTGCTTCTTCACATAAGATGTGCTATTCTTGGAATGTCATTTTATTTTGTTTTCTTTGCTGTTTGAATAAAATACTTGAGATCTGAAATTTTTAAATGAGAGAGAGTCCTCACATAGGTACCTATTTACTTAACTACTCATTTGGTCTTCACTTATATCTTTTTGGAGTAGTTTGTCATTTACTCTTGTTCTTCACTTATATCTTATGAGTAAATTGTTGAAATGAATTGAATATCATAAAGCTGAAATTTATATGCTTCATATGCTTGTCCCATGGGGAGTAGTGACTTCACATACAAGAAGTATAGGTGGTAAAATTTATTGAGAGTTAACAAACATAGCATTGGTCACTTGAACAATTCATGAAAGAATTTTGAAGGAAGAGAAATTTCACATATAAATATACTATCTTGGACATCTTCTATGATTGTGAGCCCCCATTAATTATTTTCAAGCTTGATCAAGTAGTTGACATTGGACAAGGAAGACAACGTAATGAGTTATGTTTGTTTATATTCACATAGAAGTTATATTGTCATGGATCCTCTAACATGTGGTGCTTGCTTAGGATCTTTTGCTAGCCAAAAATTCGTACTAAGTAGAGATACTACTTGTGCATCCAAAAACCCTTAAACCCAATTTCTTGCCATGAGAGTCCACTATATCTACCTATGGATTGAATAAGATCCTTCAAGTAAGTTGTCATCGGTGCAAAAAGCAATAAAAATTGCTCCTGAAATATGTATGATCTTTTATTGCAAGGGAAAATAAGCGTTGTACGAAATTGTGATGGTAAAGAAATAAAAGCGACGGACTGCATAATAAAGGTTGCTATCACAAGGGGCAATATAACGTGACGTTCCTTTGCATTAAGGGCTTGTGCATCCAACAACAAAAAGCACATGACAACCTCTGCTTCCCTCTGCGAAGGGCCTATCTTTTACTTTTCTTTATTTACTTTTATGCAAGAGTCATTAATGTTCATCCCTATTCCGCTATATTTATTCTTTAGTTGGCAAGCATTATGTGATAGCGAAAGATCCAGGCACATATATCCAGTTGAATATAGGTGATCATGAGTTATTATTGTTGACATTATCCCTGAGATAAATAAGTTGGGAGGCAAAACATTAAGCCCCTATCTTCCTATGTGTTTGACTGAAACAGTTTGTTCTAAAAATATGCTTTGAGTGTCAGCAATCATGTAAGACTAAATGATGGTTGAGTATGTGGAATTTGCTAGATCAAAGCTCTTACATAGACCCTTCCTGAAAATAAGATGAATTGTAATTGTTTGATGACTGAGAACATAGTTTGTTAGTTTTCAAGAAAGTTTATGGCCTATACTTTAAACATGTGAATAGCTTGCTACTTGATCATGAGAAGTTTTGTGAGATGAGCTACTGATTATGATATATATTGATGCTAGAAAAAGTGATTGAAATTATCATTGATCAAACTTATGCACTATGCTAGCATTCACACTTCATAAATTTTTTCTTTTATCATTTACCTACTCGAGGACGAGCAGGAATTAAGCTTGGGGATGCTGATACGTCTCCAACGTATCTATAATTTATGAAGTATTCATGCCATATTTATTATAGTTTTGTATGATTTTGGTGCACTTTTATATGGATTTTATATGATTTTTATGGACTAACATATTGACCTAGTGCCCAGTGCCAGTTGCTGTTTTCTGCTTGTTTTTGGTTTTCCAGAAAATCCATATCAAATGAAGTCCAAATGCAGCGAAACTTTTTGACGATTTTTTCTGGAAGGAAACGGACCCAAGAAGCTTCGGGGAAGCAGCAGAAGAGCCACAGGGGCCCCACGAGCCACCTGGGCGCGCCTGCCCCCCCAGGTGCGCCCTGGTGCCTCGTGGGCCCCCTGTGGCACCTCTTTGCGTGATTCCAATGCTGAAAAATCATATATATTCAGAAACCCCCGAAAGTTAACCTAGATGAGTTTTTACGCCGCCGCAAGCCTCTGTACCTCCACGATCTAATCTACAGCCCTTTTCCGGCACCTTGCCGGAGGGGGGAATCATCACCGGAGGCCATCTTCATCATCCCGGCGGTCTCCATGACGAGGAGGGAGTAGTTCACCCTCGGGGCTGAGGGCTTGTACCAGTAGCTATGTGTTTTATCTCTCTCTCTCTCGCGCGTTCTTGATTTGGCACGGTCTTGATGTACCGCGAGCTTTGTTAATATAGTTGGATCATATGGTGTTTCTTCCCTCTCTATCCTTGTTGTGATGAATCAAATCTTTTCCCTTTGAGGTTTCGTTATTGTCGGATTGAATATTTCAGATTTGAGAACACTTGATGTATGTCTTGGATATGAATACCCATGGTGACAATGGGGTATTATATTGATTCACTTGATATATGTTTTGGCACTCAACTCATGGATTCCCGCGATGACATTGGGGTAATCTATGCATAGGGGTTGATGCACGTTTTCATTATCCTTTCTACGATAGAAACTTTGGGGTGCTCCTTGGAGTTCTTTGTGTGGATTGAATATTATGATTATGAAGTTGTTTGATGCATATCGTATAATCAACTCATAGATACTTTTGGTGACATTGGAGTATCTAGGTGACATTAGAGTTGGTTGATGTGTATCATATGGTGTTATTTTAGTATGAACTCTAGGGCTGTTTGTGACACTTATAGGAATAGCTCAATAGATCGATCGGAAAGGATAACTTTGAGGTGGTTTCGTACCCTACAAACAATTTCTATCTTATGTTCTCCGCTAATAGGAACTTGGGAGTGATTCTTTATCGCGCGTTGAGGGATGGTTATATGATCTAGTTATATTAGCATTGTTGAGAGATTGCATTAGCGAAAGTATGAACCCTAGGCCTTGTTTCTAAGCATTGCAATACTATTTATGCTCACTTTTGTTACTTGCTACCTTGCTGTTTTTTTTATTGTTCGCACTACAAAAACCTATATCTACTATCCATACTACACTTGTATCACCATCTCTTCGCCGAACTAGTGCACCTATACAATTTACCATTGTATTGGGTGTGTTAGGGACACAAGAGATTTCTTGTGTTTGGTTGCAAGGTTGTTTGAGAGAGACCATCTTCAACCTACGCCTCCCACGGATTGATAAACCTTAGGTCATCCACTTGAGGGAAAATTGCTACTGTCCTACAAAACTCTGCGCTTGGAGGCCGAACACGAGTCTACAAGAAAAAAGTTGCGTAGTAGACATCACTCTCTCTGTTTCGGCCATGGCCGTTGCCGCACAGCCCCGCCACCTCCTGATCGTGCCGCCGCCGGCCATGTTCCCCGACGTCCAGCGCCTCCCTGAACTCCAGCACGCCCGGATCCGGCCGCCCTTGCTCGCCTGCTCCTCCCCAAGCCCTCAACGCCGGCCGGTCGCACGCGTGGACGACGATGGCCATCGGCTCGTCCCGCCTCTACTTCGCCCTGCTTCGAGTGAGCACGCCCGCGTGCATTGACCCTTTCCCGGTCGAGCGTGGGCTACAAGACCAGCTAGCCGCGCCAGGCCCAGCCGCTCCCCTGCACCGGCCTGCCTCCTCCTCGACTGGGCCAAGCCCATGGTGAGCCAGCGCTCAATCCCCACTATTGTGTGCCGTAGGCGATGCTTTGCTATGTTGCGCCCAGTGCTCTGATCCAGGTTCGGCCCGATAGTGTTTTTTCCCTCTGTTGTGAATTTATCAAATATCCAGTGCATGCAATAATTACTGAAACTGCCACTGTTTTAAAATGTTAATAACAAAATTTCCATGCATGCAAATAAAACATGTCATATTTGTAAAATGCTTAGAATATCATGTAGTTTCACTATATCCAACTTTCATCCATGTTAAAAATGTCTAAAATTATTGTTTGCATTAATTTGCATAAATGACATGTTAAGATGGTTCATTTCATACCTAATTGACCGTAGCTCCGAATTAAATGAATTATATATGTAACTTGACTAGAAAAATGTGTAGATTAACATGGTGCACTTACTTTTATTGTTTAACAACTTTAAAATTATGGTTTAGGCAGAATAGTACCAAATTCGAAAATTACATATGGGGATTTTCCAGAATTGTTCTTGGTTGTTTCTAGCCTCATTTAAATTGCCTAGATAGGTAATTTAATTATGCTTCATCTCTTGCCATGTTTAACAACATTTAATCTTGCCATGTACATAAACGAGAGTGAACTAAATAATTGATTGTGGAGTTTCGTCAATATGCAACTCGTTGCATATTGAGCTTCACTTAATATGTAGTTTTTGATTGTTGCACTTTGCCATGCCATGCCTATTTAAACCGGACATGCATCATACTTGGTTGTGCATCATGCCATGATTATATTATGTTTGTTTACCATGTTGTTTGCTTCTTTCTGGTTGTGCTTCTTCTTGATAGTTCCGATAATGTTGCGAAGTGTGAGGAGTCGTTCGACTACGCGTGTTCGTCTTCTTCATGGACTCGATCTTCTTCCGAGCGGAATTTCAGGAAAGATGATCATGACCTTGGATATCTCTACTATCTTTGCTTGCTAGTTGTCTCGTTGCTATCGCTATGTCGTGCTTCCTACCACATACATGTCAGCCTCTCATATGCCATGATGCAGCCTCTAACCACCCCTACCCAGCAAACCGTTGTTTGGCTATGTTACCGCTTTGCTCAGCCCCTCGTTTTAGTTGCAGGTGCAGTGCAGGTTGTTCCATGTTGGGACATGGATATGTTGGGATATCACAACATCTCTTATTTAATTAATGCATCTATATACTTGGTTGTGTGTGGAAGGCTCGGCCTTTTGCCTGGTGTTTTGTTCCACTCATGCCACCCTAGTTTCCGTAATACCGGTGTTATGTTCCTTGATGAGCGCTTCTAACACATGTGGGGCATATGGGAACCCCCTGATCATTCGTTTTGGGATAAACTTCTCTAGCAAGGCCCAACATTGGTTTTACCATTTGCCTAATAACAACTAAAACTTGCATAGGGACTTACCGGTACCCGAGGATAATTAATCAACAACCCCAGGCCAGTGCTCCACATGAGTGTTGGTCCAAAACGGGCAGACTACGGGGCCACCAAGGGGAAACTCGAGGCACTGGTTTTACTCGTAGGCTTTCCCATCCGCCGTGTCCTAAGAACGAGATACGCGGCTCCTATCGGGATCGTCGACACGTCGGGAGGTCTTGTTGGTTTAGTTTTACCTTTTACGAGTGGCTTGTCCACCGGGATTCCTTATCGTAAGTATCGTGTTATCATGGTGTGAGGATGTTCCATCGGATGCGTGTGGTAATTGATAATGGACTACTTGGAGCACCCCTGCAGGGTTAAATCTTTTGGAGAGCCATGCCCGCGGTTATGTGGCGACTTGGAAATTTATAACCTCCGGTTGTAGAGAACTTGACACTAAATCTAATTAAAATACACCAACCGCGTGCGTAACCGTGATCGTCTCTTTTCGAGGGAGTTCGGGAAGAGAACACGGTGGGGTTATGTTTGACTCGTAAATAGGTGTTCAGGATCACTTCTTGATCATTACTAGTTTGCGACCGTTTATGTGTAGTTTACTCTTGTTATTCTTGTACTCGTAAGTTAGCCACCATACAATGCTTAGTGCTTGCTGCAACCCCACCACTTATCCATTCCATACCCATTAAGCTTTGATAGTCTTGATACCCATGGTAATGGGATTGTTGAGTGCTCGTGGCTCACAGTTTACTACAACAACAGGTGCAAGTACAGGTAAAGTGATGATTTGACGTGAGAGCGATGCTTGTTTTATTTGGAGTTCTTCTTCTGCTTCTTCTTCTTCTTCGACGATCATAGGATGGGTTCCCGGTTGGCAGCCTGGGATTAGCAGGGTGGACGTCGTTCTTCTTTTTCGTTTGATTTCATCCGTAGTCAGATCCTGCTCTTCTGTATGATGATTGCTATGTATT
Source organism: Elymus sibiricus (assembly GCA_039707655.1). Taxonomy (NCBI): domain Eukaryota; kingdom Viridiplantae; phylum Streptophyta; class Magnoliopsida; order Poales; family Poaceae; genus Elymus; species Elymus sibiricus. Next base: position 199,058,511 of record CM077674.1, on the reverse strand, counting down.
GATGTATTCATGTATTCATGCTGTAGCTTGTGGCGAGTGTAAGCCTTTATCTGGTATTCTCATCTATTCAGTACATGGTATGTTGTAATGATATCCACCTTGCGAAGCGTCTTGATATGCACTTTTATCCTTAGTGGAACTTCTGAGTTCCTTGGGGATAGGACCGCATATTAGGCGTGACAAGTTGGTATCAGAGCCTCTACCGACTGCAGGAGCCCCCTTGATTGATCGAACCGTTGGCGAGTCTAGAAGAAAACTATTTTGAGTCTAACTATATATCGGAGAGTAGGAATTATTTTTACACCTCATCCCCATCGTCGCTCTGGTGAGGAATTGTGATATAGGTGTTTTGATTCTACTACTCTTGTCACTCAAATTTTTTAGGATCACGCGGGTATTTTCGGAATCGTTGTGATATTGGTGTGATAGAATTCTGTTCTTGGTGCCTCCTGACCGTATGGATTGGACCCGGGGAGTTGAGCTCCAAGGGGTTCTTGTCACATTCGCTATCGTTTCAGTTCCTGAATACCAGAGGACGCCGACATCGAAACGCTTCTATAATTTTTGTGGTGGCAAATAGTGCCATGACTTTTCCCCAGTACTGGAGGAGATAGCTCGGATGATCCACCGTGACTAGTATCGCTGTGTTTTCGAAGGTCTGAGGTAGATGAATTTGCGAAGTTTCTCGGTTTTGTGTTAAGGGTTGCGGATGCAGTTGCTGCTGATTAGGTTGTTGTTTGCTGATATGGATTGGACCCACAACCTGATCGCATAACCAAGAAGTTTCGGGAGTTCTTAGGTGGGAATTCAAGTAGTTACCTAGGATATCTTTCTGACAGATGCATGATATGAGATTCGGGTTCGACGTCTAGTGGTCTGCCTGCTCACGGTCGTTTTTACAGCGGTGCTCGTTGCGTCTTAAAGAATCCTTGTGGCTTCGCTACGATTCGGGGACGCTTCGTAGTCTCGTACACTACCTTGTACGGATGGCCACTGTAAGATTGAGCCCATGTGGGCCCCACCACAAAAATTTCAGACGAAATCTCTATCATATGTTTATTCCGGCTTATTCTGCAAGCCAAACCCTTGTTTTTTTTTCGTTGAGGTATTCGAGTTGCTTCGAAGTCAAGTGTGGATTCCATACCTTTCCTAAGCGGTGTTCTCATATTTCTATGGGAGTGCTAATCCTTTTGATCATCGAGATTGTCATGTAAATTCTTTTTTCAACCGGTGTGCTTTTTCTTCAAGTTAATTCGATCCTTTCAACATTGCACGATTAAGTCTCAGCTTCTCAACGATGTTCGCTTCATCCGTCCCAAGTTGTTTTTCTTTTTCCCCACCCACCCACCCTTTTTCTTTGTGGAGTCCGAAGTCTCGAATCGAGCATCCATTTTATTCATGTGAAATCTCTCCATTCTTTTCTTCGAGTTTCATCCGGCAAATTCCCCGTGAAGGTGCTCAGGAGTTTCTAATTCATCATTTGCAATTATCATTTTCTTTTCGGTGGTTTCAATTCAAGCTTTTGGTGTTGATCGTATCTCTTTTCCTCGTTTCAAATGCTTTCCCATGCCAGTGCACCTCTTAATCACCCATCTCTCTCTATTCATTTGTTCTGGAGTGCTGAAGATATCTCAGAAGTTTCATGTTTCAATTCGAGGTCCGTTCGTTCTATTTCGTGGTTGTTACCTCATCCAAGCCATTTATATCAACCGGTGCAATCTCTATTTCAAGCAATCGTTCCAACAGTTTTTCTTTTGAGTGGGCCCTAACCCACAGGTCTTTTCCCAGGATCTTACCCGACTCTTCTCATTTTTTCAGAGTATTCTCAAATTCATTTCAAAGTGTGACGTAAGAATGAATTCCATCAGTCATATGCCTCTCCAAGATCACTTTCAAATTCTTTTCATCTTTGGCTCAACCTTTGTATTCTTCATTATTCCGGAGTATCTCACAAATTCTTCATGGTGGTTCTCGTCGTCATTCTCAACCGTGAAGTCCAAAGAAGACGTTCTCTTAAATCTTGTCTGTTCTCTCAAAGATCCGTAGTTCAAGCTTGTTGCTATCCTCTCAAATTTTTCCGTTCGTGAGAAATTCTTTCCATACCCATCCGAGGAATTTCATGAGTGTTTTCGTTTTGATTCTCCGGAGGCCATCATTTCAGGAGAATTTATTGATTCTCATCTTTCAGCTCTCGTTCTCCAAATCTTACCAGTGCTTTGTTCAAGTATTCTTTAATTAGCTCGTGATCTCTTCGTTCCCTAGTATCTAAATTCCCTCAAATATCTTTGTTCGTTTTCTAACTCTTCACGGTGACTCCTTCTCTTTTCTTCATTCATTTTCATTTCTTATGGTGGTTCGTTCAAGATTCCTCTTGCTTTGTTATCGTATCAATTCCTTCATTTTTTTCAAAATCCTACCGGTGATCCGTTAAGTTGCGCTATATCCCTCTTCAATCTTTTCAAGAAAATAAGTAGCATGCCACATCCATTGCTTGTCATCAATTTAAGTTGATGAAGGATATGCATAACATAATTCTTATTCTTGTTACATCCAAGTGATTAATTCCTTCATCTAGAGTTCATTCATGATATCACATTCTCGGTTCAAATTGCTTCATCTATTCTTTCCGGAGTTGCAACTTTCTCGGTGATCTCGTCATGAATCTCCTTCTAAATCATTACAACGCTTCAATCTTATTCTTTTCAACCTTCATTTCTTTTCTAGCATCCTTTCTTTTCCGGAGTTCTTCATGGAGGTTCATCATGGTGGTTCATCAAAGATTTCATTCATTCTTGAAGTGTTCTTCAAGATTCTTGTTGGAGCTCAAGTATTCTTCGTCTTGCATTTCAAAGTGCAAATCCTTTCTACCTTGTCTTTTGAGGTGGTCTTATGTCATTCTTGACAATTTCCCTTCATGTTTCATGATTCACAAGTTGTCATGAATGAGATATTTAAACCCATCATTTTTCTCTCTGTTCAAATCTTTTCAACCCATCAATTTATTTGTCGGAGTTATCATGGTATAGATTTCACCTAAAGCCTTCCCTAAGTAATGTTGCTATTGTGGTGCTTATCAATGATCCAAGTTTCTCCTTCTCTTCTCGGTAAAAGAGGTTTTCATCTCTTCGAGATCTCAAGTAATTAATTGTTTCCGTTAGTGGCAGGTTGAGCCTCAAATTTTTGATGTTTTCCATAAGGCCATTGGAAGCATATCTTTTGCTTGTTGATTCTTTCTAGAACTCCATTCTAGCATTCCTCATAAGGATGCTCCTTCAAATTCATTTGTTGTAGAAGGTGTTGTTCTCTTCTCTGTCCTTTTCATCTTGTCAAATTTGTGCTAATTCCTTCCATTTCCAACCGGAGTGCTGTCCGAATTCTTTCTTTCTTAATCTTTGTCTATCTCGTTCAATCGGAGTGGTTACATATTCTTCTTTGTCCCTTGAGATCTTAATTCATGTCTTTGTAACCTCCAAGGTTCTCATAGTGTTCTGTGTTCCTCTTTTCCTACCGGAGTGTTTTCACCTTTGATGGTCTCCGTTGTATTCTTTATTTCAAGTTGTTCAACCTCTCGAGGTTCTTTGGTTTCATTCGTTGTCCAAGAAGCAACTTAGTTTTACCTCTTCCTCTTTCTCTTCCTCTTCTCATTCTAAGATCTCGGGGCGAGATCTCTTGTAAGTGGGGGAGTGTTGTGACAGCCCGAGACCGACGCTCTAGATGCCTTCCATGTTTTTCGTGAGAGCCGCATTATTTATTTGTTTGTTGCATTCATCATTGCATCATTCGAATTGCATCGGCACTCCGTTGTCGTCATTTTTTTTTCAAACTTGCATCCGTTCCTAGTTGCTGCTCCTCCCCGTTGCCTTTCGTTAACCGTTCCGAGACCAACCACACTTGCACGCGCCCGCGACATATTTAAATTATTATTTTCTAAGTGGGAATAAAACGTTCTCGGAATGGGTTGAAAGTTGGCGTGCGGTCTTGTTATATTGTAGGTAGACCGCCTGCCAAATTTCATCGCATTCGGAGGTTGTTTGATAGCCCAACGGTTGAACTGTAGTGGCACTATAGTCGGGTTAATCATCAGACGTTTTCGGTGTTAAAAACTCATTGCCGAGCTGCCCGTCTTCCCTCTCATCTCAAGCCCAAGTCTCTCTGCACAGCCCACTAGCCCACCTAAATGCCAGCCTAACTCCTCTTTTGTCCGGAGTCGTCTGATCACGATCTGATGTCTGTAGCCAGCCTCAAACCCCCTCCATTTGAACCCCTGCTATAAATAGCAGATGAACCCTAACCAAATCAGTCTAAACCTAGATCCTACCCTAGTCCCATCGCGTCGCCAGCCGACCAACTCCCTTCTTCCTCGGGGTCCACCTCGAGCCAATCCCCAACTCCCCGTAGCCGCCACTCCTCTGCTCCTCGATTTGCACGTCCGGCCAACCAGAGCAGCCCCTCCATCCAACTCCACCTCACCCACTGCCTCCTCCCGCGAGCCTACTCCCACCTCGTGCCGTCCCCGCCGTACACCAGCAGCAGTAGCACCGGCGACCGGAGCGGCCAACTCCTGGGACCACGACCCCGACTCCGGCCGCTCACCGCGCTCGTCCTCTGCCCCACGCCCCTGTCCAGGATCACCTCCAGCATCCCGAGCGCCCGAGGAGACGAGTTCCTCGAGCACCCGCACCCACAACCAGCTGCCACCACCGAACCAGGCCGTCTCGTGCCTCCCCCTGCTTTTCCTTCTTCCCCTGCTCCTCCCGCCTTCGCTAAGCTCTCCCTCTCCCTCTCCTCTTTCACAGGAAGGCCGTGGCCTCAAGGAGTTTGCTCGCGCCCCCACGGCTCGTCCGCAGCGCTGCCCTGTCAAGTCCTTCGATGGATCCGGCCGCCCCTCACCTCGTCATTCCGTTCCTGGACCCGTGCGCCCCGCCGCCGCATTACCCGCATCCAGCGGCACCATGGATTTGCGCCAAGAGCTCGAGCGCCGCCCGGTTCCCCACCTCGTCCTCGTGTTGGCTGCCTTAGGAGAGCCTCGCAGGTGACCAAGCAGAGAGCCCCGCCACCGCCCCTTTTTCTTCTCCTTTCTCCCGTTCTCTCTCTCTACGTTTTGCTCTCTCTGTTCCGGCCATGACCGTTGCTGCACAGCCCCGCCACCTCCTGATCGTGCCGCCGCCGGCCATGTTCCCCGACGTCCAGCGCCAACCCAAACTCCAGCACGCCCGGATCCGGCCGCCCTTGCTCGCCTGCTCCTCCCCAAACCCTCGACGCCGGCCCCTCGCACGCGTGGACAACGATGGCCATCGGGTCGTCCCGCCTCTGCTTCGCCCTGCTTCGAGTGAGCACGCCCGCGCGCATTGACCCTTTCCCGGTCGAGCGTGGGCTACAAGACCAGCTGGCCGTGCCAGGCCCAGCCGCTCCCCTGCACCGGCCTGCCTCCTCCTCGACTGGGCCAAGCCCATGGTGAGCCAGCGCCCGATCCCCACTATTGTGCGCCATAGGCCATGCTTTGCTATGTTGCACCCAGTGCTCTGATCCAGATTCGGCCCGATAGTGTTTTTTCCCTCTGTTGCGAATTTATCAAATATCCAGTGCATGCAATAATTACTGAAACTGCCACTGTTTTAAAATGTTAATAACTAAATTTCCATGCATGCAAATAAAACATGTCATATATGTAAAATGCTTAGAATATCATGTAGTTTCACTATATCCAACTTTCATCCATGTTAAAAATGTCTAAAATTGTTGTTTGCATTAATTTGCATAAATGATATGTTAAAACGGTTTATTTCATAACTAATTAATCGTAGCTCCGAATTAAATGAATTATATATGTAACTTGACTAGAAAAATGTGTAGATTAACATGGTGCACTTACTTTTGCTGTTTAACAACTTTGAAATTATGTTTTAGGCAGAATAGTACCAAATTCGAAAATTACATATGATGATTTTCCGGTATTGTTCTTGGTTGTTTCCGGCCTAAATTAAATTGCCTAGATATGTAGTTTAATTATGCTTCATCTCTTACCATGTTTAACAACATTTAATCTTGCCATGTACATAAACGGGAGTGAACTAAATAATTGATTGTGGAGTTTCGTCAATATGCAACTCGTTGCATATTGAGCTTCACTTAATATGTAGTTTTTGATTGTTGCACTTTGCCATGCCATGCCTATTTAAACCGGACATGCATCATACTTGGTTGTGTATCATGCCATGATTATATTATGTTTGTTTACCACGTTGTTTGCTTCTTTTCGATTGTGCTTCTTCTTGATAGTTTCGGTAATGTTGCGAAGTGTGAGGAGTCGTTCGACTACGCGTGTTCGTCTTCTTCATGGACTCGATCTTCTTCCGAGCGGGATTTCAGGAAAGATGATCATGACCTTGGATATCTCTACTATCTTTGCTTGCTAGTTGTCTCGTTGCTATCGCTATGTCGCGCTTCCTACCACATACATGTCAGCCTCTCATATGCCATGATACAATCTCTAACCACCCCTACCCAGCAAACCGTTGTTTGGCTATGTTACCGCTTTGCTCAGCCCCTCGTTATAGTTGCAGGTGCAGTGCAGGTTGTTCCATGTTGGGACATGGATACGTTGGGATATCACAATATCGCTTATTTAATTAATGCATCTATATACTTGGTTGTGTGTGGAAGGCTCGGCCTTTTGCCAGTTGTTTTGTTCCACTCATGCCACCCTAATTTCCGTAATACCGGTGTTATGTTCCTTGATGAGCGCTTCTAACACATGTGGGGCATACCGGAACCCCCCTGATCATTCGTTTTAGGATAAACTTCTCCAGCAAGGCCCAACATTGGTTTTACCATTTGCCTAATAACAACTAAAACTTGCATAGGGACTTACCGGTACCCGAGGATAATTAATCAACAACCCTGGGCTAGTGCTCCACATGAGTGTTGGTCCGAAACGGGCAGACTGCGGGGCCACCACGGGGAAACTTGAGGCACTGGTTTTACTCGTAGGCTTTCCCATCCGCCGTGTCCTGAGAACGAGATACACGGCTCCTATCGGGATCATCGACACGTCGGGAGGTCTTGCTGGTTTAGTTTTACCTTTTACGAGTGGCTTGTCCACCGGGATTCCTTATCGTAAGCATCGTTTTATCATGGTGTGAGGATGTTCCATCGGATGCGTGTGGTAATTTATAATGGACTACTTGGAGCACCCCTGCAGGGTTAAATCTTTCGGAGAGCCATGCCCGCGGTTATGTGGCGACTTGGAAATTTATAACCTCCGGTTGTAGAGAACTTGACACTAAATCTAATTAAAATACACCAACTGCTTGCGTAACCGTGATCGTCTCTTTTCGAGGGAGTTTGGGAAGAGAACACGGTGGGGTTATGTTTGACTCGTAAGTAGGTGTTCTGGATCACTTCTTGATCATTACTAGTTTGCGACCGTTTATGCGTAGTTTACTCTTCTTATTCTTGTACTCATAAGTTAGCCACCATACAGTGCTTAGTGCTTGCTGCAACCCCACCACTTATCCATTCCATACCCATTAAGCTTTGCTAGTCTTGATACCCATGGTAATGGGATTGCTGAGTCCTCGTGGCTCACAGTTTACTACAGCAACAGGTGCAGGTATAGGTAAAGCGATGATTTGACGTGAGAGCGATGCTTGTTCTATTTGGAGTTCTTCTTCTGCTTCTTCTTGTTCTTCAACGATCATAGGATGGGTTCCCGGTTGGCAGCATGGGATTAGCAGGGTGGACGTCATTCTTCTTTTTCGTTTGATTTCATCCGTAGTCGGATCCTGCTCTTCTGTATGATGATTGCTATGTATTGATGTATTCATGTATTCACGCTGTAGCTTGTGGTGAGTGTAAGCCTTTATCTGGTATTCTCATCTATTCAGTACATGGTATGTTGTAATGATATCCACCTTGCGAAGCGTCTTCGATATGCACTTCTATCCTTAGTGGAACTTCCGAGTTCCTTGGGGATAGGACCACATATTAGGCGTGACACACCTCCACCGCGTCAGCCCACTGCTGGGCATGAGCCGCGGCAGCAAGATCATGGTGGCGCTCCTGTTGGTTCTGCCAGGAGTCGAGCGACATCTCGTTCTTCGCTCCCAGCCATGCCAGCTACGGCAACAGAGGCCATGGTGTGAGCACAGATGCTGCTGAACTTCCCTCCAGCTGCTGACAAGATGGATGAGTGGAGATCCACCATTCAGAGCCTCATTGGGTTCGCCGAAGCCAATAGCTCACAGCAGGCAGGACCTTCACGGCGTCCAGTGACGACAACAACCGATGGTCGTGCCAGAGGAGCGGCACAAACGGTGCAGTCACCCCCACAGTGATAACACCGGCAGCAGCGACAAACTCATCGGTCCGTTGAGCCCGACGAGATGTCGATGGTTTCTTCGGATCCGGGAGCATGGCAAGATCAGCGTCAAGTACTGCAGGATAGGTGGGCAGAAGATGCTCGCACCACCATTGAACGGCGTCGAGAGGTGCGCCGTCAGTTTGATGTGCGCAATGGCCCAGTCGTTGATGAGCCTGCGCCCGGGGTTGGGGGGTATCTACCTTACGAGGTTGGATGCCCAGCCTTCACTCCTGAGCTGCGGCAAGTCCGCTGGCTATCGTCTCGAGCCTTCAAACCAGAATTGCCGGAGAAGTACGATGGTAAGCTTAACCCGGCAGAATTCTTAGGCATCTACACGATTGCCGTGCAAGCTGCCGGGGGAAGAGATGAAAAGATTCTCGCTAACTATTTCCCATTGGCACTCAAACCCAATGTGAGATCTTGGCTGATGAACTTGCCAGAGGATTCCATTTCTTCATGGTCAGATCTATGCAACGAGTTCATTGGTGCTTTTACCGGAGGCCACAAGGCTCTTGGTCAGCCCAGCGACTTGCAAGTGATCCCACAAAGAGATGGCGAGTCCCTGCGGAAATATATTCAGAGTTTCAGCCGTGTACACCGTTACATCCTTGATGTGCACCCCGCAGCTATGATTGCACCTTTCACACGAATGTGCGCAATCGGGAGATGTGAGAGAAGTTGAATATCAGATTACCAAAAACCGTCAACGAGTTGTATACGTTGGCGGATAAATGTGCATGGGCTGAAGAAGGAAGGAGACTTCCTGGGGAGGATGCTGGCGCTGAGGTTGACTCAGAGGATGACAATGCCGCCACCCTGAAGAAAAAAGGCCGGAAGCACAATAGGAAGCGCAAGGGCAAAACTGTTATGGCTGTCGAAGGTTTCGGCAACTCCAACGCCGCCAAGAAGGCTAAGACCGAGAGCTCCATCAAGGAAGCAGCTGCATGCGCTGATTACCAAGAAGCCACGGCTGGTGAGAAGACCGGCAAGTCTGATGGGCCGTACTACAAGATTCACCACACAAAAGGCCATGATCTCCAAGAGTGCCGACAGGTTGAGCAACTTGCCGAGAAATAGAAGGCTGAGTATGAAAAGCGCAATAAGGAGAAGGGCCAAGATGGTGCTAGCGGATCTGGCAAGAGGGGTCGTGGTGGCCGCGACGGTCGCCGCGGCAAGGCCAAGCAGCAGAAGGAGAAGCCTGCTCGAGGCCGAGACAAGAAAGAAGATGATGATGATGAGGATGATGATGAGGACGAAGATGAGTCCAGCGACAAGAATTCCAGAAAGCAACTGAAGTCATGTGCATTGACAGGGGTGCATCTCTGCACTCCTTTAACCGCCAACTCAAGAAGTGGGTGTGTGAGGTTAATGCGGCAAAACCGGCAGTGGGTGCTCAAAAACCGCTCAAGTGGTCCCACACGCCCATCATTTTTGATGCGGAGGATCACCTTGTGTCGGCGTACGACACCTATGGGATCGCGTGGATCCCTTTTACGGTTCGGCTAGGGAGAAGATGTACACAAAGAGCGGATCCAATGATCAACGCGGCGATCTTTTACACAGGTTCGGGCCGCTGAGTAGCGTAAAACCCTACTCCTGCTTTGGTTTATTGTGGGTGTTTGAGCTCAGATACACGGAGTGCTTCTTGGTGAACAGTACACAAGAAGGGCGGCTACGCATGCAGCTGGGCCAGAAAGCCTCCTCTCCCTTCTCACCCCTGTAGCTTCGCCTTGGGCCTCCTTTTATATGACAAAGGGGTCACCAACAGTGGCGAATAGCAAGTACAAGAGGTGTAAAGTTACTACAGTGTTTACATGCTTATCACTGATGACTTAGGACAAACGCATTAAATGCTCCGCTTAGGTGTCCCTTACTTTCTTGGGGACGCAAAAAGAGCCCGTCCCATCAGCGCCGCTTAACCCCATCCGCCGCTAGTGCCATGACACGCACCCAGGAGGACAAACCCTAAACGACAAGCTGTTTGCTGCGCTGGAGCGGTGGTAGGGCGGCGGGATCTTGCCGGGTGCGAGTCCTTGCCGGGTCTCCGTGAGCTTTCCCAGCAAGTATCTTGCCAGGAATCTAGCCTTCGATCTTCTGTCTTCTGATCATCGGCTTGAATGCCTTCTTGATATTCTTGTGTTTGTTCCCAGCTGTCCCCCAGCAAGCCTTGCCGGGTCTTGTCTTGCTAGGAGATCATGCCACTGGGAAGAAGCTTCTCCCCAACGAGCTCTTGTTCTTGCTTGTTAATATAATGCTTGCCAGATATGGTATTCGCCGGGAAGCTTGGCCTTGCCGGGGTTGCCAGGCAACAATCCTGGACGGGAATGACCCATGCTAAGAAGGTTGATGAGACCTTGGTTCTCATTACACCGACACCTTGATCGCACAACTGCGGTTGGGTGCTTGCCATTGTTGGTTTCACCAATGATACACAACCTCCAAGTCACGAAAATGTTGGTTGACGGTGTGGCCGGCCTGAATTTGATTTCACCAGAAGTCATCAAGAGGTTACAAATTCCTGATGAAGATCTCCAGCAAACATGAACGTTTCAGGGAGTCAATCCGGGAAGGAGCCAACCCAAGGGGAAGATCACTCTGCCAGTGACATTTGGCGGGGAATTAAATTACAGAACAGAGAAGATTGTGTTTGACGTGGTTAAAATTCCTCTGCCTTACAATGGAATTCTTGGTCGCCCAGCTTTGGCAAAGTTCATGGCAGCGTCCCATTATGCCTATAACACTCTCAAAATGTCAAGGCCGATGGGGGTCATCACCATCAACTCCGACAAGAAAGATGCAGTGATCTGCATCGATAAGCTTTACAGAGAAGCGGTTGCAGCGTCTGCCGTCAAGGCACCCGCTCCCGCCAACAAGAAGAAGAACAAGAATAGTAGCAAGACCTCTGACAAGCCTTCCGGGAAGTGCACCTCTTCGGAGTGCTGCGCACCCGTTGATGACGTACCGGAGAGCTCTACCACCAAGAAATCCAAGGCTACTCCACCAGCAACCAAGAAGGTGCCGACAAAGGAGGACGACACTGGCGGTACTTTCACTGCTAGTTCCGCTCTTGACAGCAAATAGGAAAGCACGCTCATTGCCTTCCTATGGGCGAATGTCGATGTGTTTGCATGGCAACCATCTGACATCCTCGGTGTTCCCAGGGAGGTAATTGAGCACCACCTTGCCGTCTGTCCCCATGCTCGGCCCATCAAGCAGAAGGTCAGGAAGCAAGCTTTGGAACGGCAACAGTTTATCGCCGAAGAAATAAAGAAGTTAGAAGCAACTGGTTTAGTTAGAGGTGTACTACATCCAACGTGGTTAGCAAATCCAGTTGTAGTGCGAAAAGCAAATGGAAAGTGGAGACTTTGTATTGACTACACAGATATCAACAAAGCATGTCCAAAGGATCCTTTCCCTTTACCGTGTATTGATCAAATTGTTGACTCTACGACCGGCTGCAATTTACTCTCCTTTCTTGATGCATATTCTGGTTACCATCAAATCTTCATGGCCAAGGAAGATGAGGAGAAGACCGCATTTATTACTCCATGTGGCACATACTACTTCGTGCGTATGCCTTTGAGACTAAAAAGTGCTGGTTCAACATTTGCAAGAGCAGTCCAGATTGGTTTTGAGCCCCAGCTGCACAGGAATGTTGAAGCGTATATGGATGATATAGTGGTCAAAACCAAGGACAAGTCAATCCTTATTCAGGACTTGGTAGAGACATTCGCAAATTTGCGCAGAATCAATTTGAAGCTCAACCCCGAGAAGTGCGTGTTTGGCGTTCCATCCGGCAAGCTTCTCAGGTTCTTTGTATCTCAACGTGGAATTCAAGCTAATCCCGACAAGATCAAACCCATTGAGCAAATTGAAGCACCAAAACGCGTTAAGGACGTGCGACGTCTTGCCAGCTGCATTGCTGCATTAAGCATGCTCATCTCCAAATCTGCTGAGCGCGCCTTGCCGTTTTTCAAAATCTTGAAAAAGGAAGGTCCTATGAAATGGACTCCGGAAGCGGAGGCCACACTGCAAGATTTGAAGAAGTACCTCTCCTCCCCGCCAACACTGGTTGCGCCTAAGTCACAAGAGCCGTTGCTGCTATACTTGGCGGCAATGAACCAAGTGGTCAGTGCTGCATTAGTGGCGGAAAGAGAAGCAGACAACGATGAAGCGGTAGTAGCAAGCCCATCAAGCAACGAACCAGGATCTTCTCCGGCAGAGTCTGGTGCCGACAAGTCAGAATTAGTACAAGCAAATGCGATAAACCAACAAGTAGTGCCGAAGAAGAAAATGGTGCAGCGGCCAGTTTACTTTGTTAGTTCCCTTTTGTAGGGGGCTAGGTCAAGATACTCTGGTGTGCAGAAGCTGCTTTTTGGCCTTCTCATGGCCTCGAGAAAGCTGCGCCATTACTTCCAAGCACATGAAATTACTATCGTCACTCGCTTTCCGTTGCAGCGTATCTTGAGGAATCCAGATGCAACCTGCAGGATAGTGGAGTAGTCATTGGAGCTGTCCAGCTTTGCACTTAAGTTTGAGAGTACTTCAACTATCCAAAGCAGAGCCTTGGCGGAGTTCATTGCCGAGTGGACGCCAACACCCGATGAAGAAATTCAAGAAACACTTCTCCCCGGCAAAGAAGCACCTAAGGAATGGATCATGTACTTTGACGGTGCCTTCTCGCTGCAAGGCGCCGGTGCCGGGGAGCTGCTTGTCGCACCCACCGGAGAGCACCTCAAGTATGTGGTACAAATGCACTTTCCTAGGGAGAAGGCTACAAACAACACTGCTGAATATGAAGGGCTCCTTGCCGGTCTTAGAATCGCAATAGACCTTGGAATCAGAAAGTTGATCGTCTGTGGAGACTCGCAGCTCGTTGTCAAGCAAGTTAACAAAGATTATCAGAGCCCACTGATGGAAGCTTATGTGGAACAAGTGAGGAAATTGGAAGAACACTTTGACAGACTGCAAACAGAGCACATCCCTCGTGCGGAAAATAGCATTGCTGATCATTTGTCAAAGTGTGCTGCCCAAAAGCTTCTCGTGGAACCGGGAACTTTTGTGCTCCATTTAACTCAACCATCTGTCACGCCATCAATGCAGGCGAGCAAAAGAAGAAAGTTGAACATCGGTAAGTATTTCCCAGCAGAGCTTCCAGAAGCTGTTGGCAAAGAAGTTGCCGGTAACAACACGCTTGCCGGTGAGCAGCGGCCTTGCACAGAACCGCAGGTTCTTGCCATCGAGGCAAGCGCTCCCGCAGCCGAAGAAATGCCTTTAGTCCTTGTCGTCGAGCCACAGGCTCTGGCATGGGCACAGCAAATCGTCTGCTTCCTTCAAACATGAGAACTTCCCGATGATCAAGAAGAAGCCGAAAAAGTAGCCCGACAGTCAAGTATGTACCAGTTTGTTGACAGCATTCCGCACAGAAAAAGGCGAAATGGGGTGAAATTGAGGTGCATTTGCCGGGAGGATGGACTGAAGCTATTTGCGGAGATACATGGAGGCATATGTGGCTCTCACATAGGATCAAGGGCTCTTGTCGGCAAAGCTTTCCGGCAAGGCTTCTATTGGCCCTCTGCTCTCCAGGATGCAACTGAGCTAGTAACCAAATGTGAAGCATGTCAGTTCCATTCAAAGAATATTCATCAGCCAGCACAAGCTCTTCAAACAATTCCTCTCTCTTGGCCCTTCTCGGTCTAGGGGCTTGACATCCTGGGCCCTTTCCCCCATGCTACCGGGGGCTTTGAGTTCTTGTACGTTGCAATCGACAAGTTCACAAAGTGGCCAGAGGTAGAGCCAATGAGGAAGGTGACATCACAGTCAGCTGTCAAGTTCTTTAAAGGACTAGTTTGCCATTTTGGTGTTCCTAACAGAATTATCACAGATAACGGCACACAGTTCACGAGCCGCGCATTCTTGCAGTACATCCAAGATCTTGTAAGCAAGATATGCTTTGCATCCGTTGCTCATCCGAGAAGCAATGGCCAAGCAGAAAGGGCAAACGCTGAAGTGCTGCGAGGCATCAAGACGAGAACTTTTGACAGGCTACACAAGTGTGGAAGGCGTTGGATTGATGAGTTGCCGGTAGTTCTTTGGTCACTCAGGACGACACCAAATCGAGCTACTAGCCAAACATCCTTCTCCCTAGTCTATGGTGCAGAGGCGGTGCTCCCCACGGAACTCACATACGGGTCACCTCGAGTGCTTGCTTACGATGAAGCACAGCAAGAGCAGCTATGGCAAGATGATGCCACGCTCCTTGAGGAAGATCGTCTTCGAGCTATCGTGCGAGCTGCACGCTACCAGCAAGCTTTGCGCCGCTATCATAGCCGCAAAGTAGACGCTTGAAGCCTTGAGGAAGGCGACCTTGCTCTTCGGCGCGTTCAGTCCGCCAAGGGATTTAACAAGTTGACGCCAAAGTGGGAAGGCCCTTATCGGGTAGTGCGAGTCACCAGACCTGGCGCAGTCTGTCTGGAGACCGAAGATGGCATCCCGGTGCAAAACTCATGGAACATTGAGCATCTTCGAAAGTTCTATCCATAAGGCGCAGTTGCCGGCACCCCCGGCAACACCTTTTGTACAAGCCTTGTCGGCAGACATGTAACCCTATGCACAAAGCTAGGCGCAGATCCTGTGCATAATTGAAATAAAGCTAAGTGTTTCACAACTCTTTGTTAAAAATATCTCCACTTTTGTATGATTACATATGATGTTGTATTACGCTCTGCATTGTATGAAATGATTAATGAGCCGTCAAGGCATCCATCCACTTCTTTCTCTTCTTTCTTTTTCTTAAAAGGACAGAAGGTTCCCTCGCGTGCAAGTTTCCCGGGGGGGATGATGGTGTGGATACCACCAAATGATGTTCAAGTGATCATTTTGTAACAAGAAGCATGGCAAAGAAAAAAGCTAAGTTGAAAAACTTTGAAATGATTTGTTTGTTGTACTTGCAATCTTCCTTGAACAATTTTTGTCTTTGTGTGAGAAACCTGCACGCTGAGGAACCTTACCATGACCAATCACGCTCTTACTTTGTTTCAAGTCCGCTCAACAACTTGAGCAGTTGCATTGGGACCAACAAAGGTAAAACTTGCCGGCAGCGGCACTTCCGGCAGGCTGCTAAGGATCCGTCCTCAAGCGCTCGCGGCAAAAGTGTGCGCACCGGCAAGCAGCCGGCAAGCGTAGGGAATACAGCTTATACAAAGGCAGAATAAGACAAGGAAAATAGCATACATTCATTCAGAACAGTTTGAGTTGCATTACATCACAAGCACAGTGCAGATCTAACTTAAGATTAAATGTATCTGTTACATGACAGCACTGACGACAAGGTACAACGACAAGGCTAGTTCCGAAGATCGCCTTCGTGCCTGGGAACAAGAAGAACCTTGTCGGCCAATGGAGCAACAATCTTGTCGATGGCCATGATATGAGTGTTCTCCGGAAGGTGCCTGAATACCCCGGAGAGATCAGTTTCAGGATTCCAGTAGGCGATCTTGACGAGCACCTTGTAAACGACGTCACGGCCAAACTTGCGGGATTCATCGGCAAAGGAAGCAGACCTATCCTCATGATAAGTCTTCAAAGCATCGATGAGGCCTTCTAAGAACTTGGTCAATCTGGCACTGGCGGTCTCCTTGTCATTGACAGTGAAGCTCCAGCTCCTCATGTCCATGACGACAAGTTGGGAAGTTATGCGCTCAGCTATGTTAACAAGCCTGTTTGTCCAAAGGGAGAGCACCTCGCATAGCTCCGTGAATTTGTTTTTGGCGTCTTCCCGGGAGGTCTCTTCTGTGTCAAGCTTCTCCGTCAAAATCACCCCCTTTCTTTGGCGGCCTCAAGATCTTTCTCCAGGGTGATAAGCATGGATTTAAGATCCTCCATTGCCTTACCGGTTATATTGAGATCTTGATTCTTAGATGCTAGCTACATCTGTAGCTCCCCTAGGGTATGAGCTGCCTTCTGCGCTTCACCTTTGAGGACCTCGATCTCTTTACTGTTGGTGGCAAGATCTTCCTTCAGCTTGTTCACCTGGATCTCTAAATCTGCCTTGGCAGTGGCAGCAGCAACATTATCGGTAGCTTCCTTGAGCTTGGTGGCATTCTCTCGAGATTGGGTTTTGATAGACTCTTTATGATTCTTCTCCAGCTCTTGGGTCCTTTGCTCAAGGAGCTTTCCAATCTCTTCATCCTTGCCGCGAAGCTTGGCGGGAAGGGCCTCTTCTTGTGTGGCAAGATTCTTTTCGCGGGCATTGAGCTGCACCTCGCGCTCTGCCAACTTGCCGTCCAAAGCTGTTGCCTTCTCCTGGGCGGCGGCAAGCTTCTCCTCTTGCCTCCTCAGATTGTGAGATTGACTATTGTACCAATTGCGGATGTCCTCCGCCTTCTACTTCAGTTTCTCTTCGACCACCTCCAGAGCTATATGTTCTACTTGAAGCTTGTCCCATCGCTTACCATAGCGTTCTTGCACATCCCTAAGACCAGCAGCCATGGTTTCTAGGAAGGCGAGATCTGCTATGCTATCGGTAGCGTTATCAGTTTCGAGAGTACTTTGGGGGATGGAGGCAAGGATCCGGGCAATTTCTTCGTCAAAGTTTGGCTCTCCGGTGTTTGATGAACTGGGGGCTTCAGATCCTTGCTGGGGAGCAGTGAGCGTCAAGACATCCATTAAGGTTTGGGTGGTTGGCATAGTTGGTTCAGCAGCAGGGTCTGGCTTGTCAGCGGCAACCACTACCATTTCTGTGCTTGCTTGGACGGGGCCAGGCGTGTTGCCAGGAGACTTCCCCAGCTCTCCAGTGACTTCCCTTGCCTCCTCGGCAGCAGACTTGCCGGCCTCTTCAGCAGAGATCTTGGTGGATTCATCGACAGTGCTCTTAGCAATTTCTGCCACATTTGCAAGGATTTCTCCCTCTTTGGGAGAAGTTGGATCTGCCGGATGAAGCGGAAGTGAGAGCAAAAAAGTGATTCAGTTTACAAGTAAAGTTCAAGAAAACAAAATTTTTGGACAAATGCTTAAAGACAAGTGGATTACCTATTGGTGTTCATTGAGGAAGGGTGTTTCCTTCCCCGGCAACTTCGGTTGCCACCGCACGGTCTCCAGCAGCTTCGCTTGCTGGGACAATTTCGGTGCGGGCGGGCTCATCAGTGGAGGCCCTTGTCGGAGAAGCACTCTCCGGGATGATGGTCGACGGAGGAACCACAGCACGATCCGCCTCTTGGCGCTCTTCCTCTTGGTGGCCTCCTCCTATCTCTTTGTTGGGCTCAAGAAGAGGAAATTTAGTGCCAACGCCTGTGAGCGGGAACTGCACCACAACTTCACAAAGGGAGCTGGGCTGGGGGCTGACGACAATAGTATCGGTAGATATGCCCCCTGCCCAGCGCTTGCCGTTGGTTCGTGCTCTGTTACATCTCTCGTTCACTTCGCCCTGTGTACAAGCCATTCTGTATCCCTGCAAAGACTAAGGAAGTCAAATCAAATGACAGTTAAGACAAAGATGAAGATTAAATAAGGATGAGCGATTATGCTTACTCTTCGTCTTCGGACTCGCTGAGAACGGAGAAGTCATATCTCACCGGTGGAGGCGACTCCCTGGCCCTTTTGAGTGCCGGGGGGACTGAACTTGCTGGTTGAGAAGACTCAACTTCGCTGGCAACCTCTTGCCGGGAAGATGGACGCTGAGCTTGAGGACGCCGAGTTTGTTGCCGGCGCACCTCTTCTTGGTGGCCAGCCTTGGTGGTCGTCTTCTTCACGGAAGGGCCAGCCCCTGACGAAGAAGGTTGCACTGCCTCTTGACTAGATGCTTTCTAAAGAATGCGCGCTTTCTTCTTTGGGCCCTGAGGATCCCCTCCTTCTTTAGTTTCGCCGGCAACTTCTTCCCCGACAAGATCTCCTTGGTGCTCCTCGGCAACCTCCTCCTCCTCGGGGGCTTCTTCCTCCCCTTCGGTTGCCGCGACGTGAGAACCACTAGCCTTGCTGGCCTTCAGGGCCTCTTCGGCCCTGTAGGTAATGAACGCCAGTTCTTTGGCCCTAGTGGCTTGGACGAGGTCTTTCTCTTCACGGGTGGCCTTCTCCGTCATGTTTGAAGCCCAAGTCATCCGTCCTCGAGTGAGGGCAGCTCCCTGTCAGCTTCAACTCCTTGGGCGTTACGCGCCGGCATCATGGCCACAATGGAATCTTTGGTAGAGTTGATATGCAGCGGCACGACCTTGGCCGACAAGTGGAACTTGCCGGAGACCCTGAATAATTGGTGACACAGGCTGATGTGCTGAATGACCGTCAAGTTGTTGCCCTGTCCTGGGTACAACTGCATGATATCGCCAGCATTCTGATACTCCCAAGTGAACCTTTGCCTTCTCTGCAGTGGCGCGATGCGTCGCCGGAGGAAGTCAGCTCCTACCATTTCAATCGTCAGCCCGGCAGACTGAAGGCGAGTGATCCGGTTTAGTGCCGGGCCGAGCTTCTTGTCGGTAATGCCAAGATCACTCCAATTCTTGCCGCGGTCAATCTTCTCTGTGCGCGGCAAGCAGAAGTTGGGGAAGTCCTTTTCTTGAATCCAGCACCATTCAGCCCACCATTCTTCCCATTTCAGATGCAGCTGCCCGGTAAGATATTGGCCCTTGGTCTTGGCCCGGGGGATCCATGTTACGCTGCCAGAGAGCGCTTCACCCTCGATGCGGGGAACGAAGAAATGGCGGAACAAATCGACATTGGGGGCAACTCCAACAAAATTTTCACACAAATGGGCGAAGACTGACATGCACGTCATGGCATTTGGAGTAAAGTCCAGCAGTCGGAACCCAAAGCTATACATCATTTCGCTGAAGAAATCCAAAAATGGAGGAACCGGACCGTAATAAAAGTACGTGCAGAAAAATGGATATGCGTCTGACAGGGTCTTGCCACCGGTGGGGAGCACCACTGGAGCGTTGTGGTCTTTGGTATCCTTTCCCCACATATACGCATACCTCGCTATCAAGGCGTTGTTGTCCAGAGCCGGCGGCGAGAAAACCTCGTTTTCCCTTCGCCGCTGTTCCAACTCCTCCAAATCCCTCTTCTTCTTCTCTGCCTTGGGATCAACGGGTTTGGCAGGCTTCTTCCCTTCAGTGTCGGCATTTTTGGGCGCCATGAAGGCTCAAGAAGGAAGGAAGAGGTTGAGATGAGATGCGGATTGGTGGCGGCGGCGGCGGAAACTCCTCTGGCTAGAGGAAGAAGACGAAGCAGAGAAGGGCGAGGGCGAATGAGTAGCGCCTCCTCGCAGTTGCCTTTTTATGGGGAAGGCGCGAGGGGGCTGGCTCTTTGCTGTTCAATGTGGCAGTGCTTTTGCAGGCGCACTACCACAAAACCGCCTCTATAGTCCACCACTCCCACGACCCGCATTAAATGCACAACGTGGGTGTGCTTGAAGGAAATCATCATCACAAGATTTTACGGCAGTAATTTCTAACCACGTGTCTGTGCATTGTTTGGGCCTAGCCCAACGACGCTTCGGACGTGCGTGTGGCCCAGGCCCGGGGGCTCCTGTCGATGGCCAGGGTTTGCCAGAGATCACCAACATCAAGACACTAGGAAGAAGATCAAGACAAGACATCAAGAAACCCCTGGCTGATGCCAGAGATGAAGATGGTCCTTGCCGGCAAGACTCGAGCCGGCAAGGTGAAGGCCTGGCAAGCTCCGTGGTGGCAAACCCTCGCTGGCTCGTCTGCGCTCCATCTCATCAAGCGGCTAGTCGCTAATTGGTGAGGTGTCGAGCGCACAGACGGTTTGGTGAGGCTTGTCGAGGCACATGTCAGCCTACTGGAAGGAGAATTAGCTTTAATGACACCCATCCAGGAGGCGTGTCAAGATAATAAGAGGTAGCTGGACGAGCGGTGCAGAAACCTTGCCAGGGCTCCTCCTCCACACGACACCTAACGGCGCAATAAATGCATTTGTCCTAATCCGGTAGAGTTAGGTATGATAGCACTGTTTGCTATCTAATCAACATGTAATGACTGTTTTGCCACTGTGGTTACCCCTTGATCTATAAAAGGAGGACCATGGCAACCTTTACAAGGGTTAACACTTTGGTCATTTTGCATGCGTAGCTACCCTTCCCGCACTCTTGCCGGCAAGGAACGCTCCTTGTACTTGAGCACAAACACATCCAATACAACAAAGCAGGAGTAGGGTTTTACACCTCACGGTGGCCCGAACCTGGGTAAAATCCTTTGCGTTTGCTATTGATTCTGCTCTTTGTGCTTGCGCATTCCCCTAGTCGAACCGCAAAGGGGCTAGATGGCCCCATAGATGGTCGTACGCACGACAATAATGCATCTAAAATTAATGATTTGGCAGCTTGAATGTTGCTACTTTTTTCTATAACTTTGGTCAAAGTAGAGATACTTTGACTTTGGACAAAACTTATATGCTGACTAGAAAGGACCGGAGGGAGTATAAGAGTTAGTACCATCCTGTAGTTCACTGATGTCTTCTTCATTGTGCAGACAAAGATCTTGTTGTTTTTCAGCGCTAGTTTCTTTATCCTAAGAATCTTTCTGAGTTTCTTGACTTGACTGATATTCATGGACATCTCATTTCCCCATATGCAAAATGGGTCGAACAGTGGGTCAAAACCTCTGACAGCAGGACCAACATGTGCAAGACCAAATTGTTAAAAACCTAAATACTAGAATGGTTCCTGCAATTGCACAATAATGTGCTATTATACAAAGGACCATGCATGTGCGAACCTCGATGGTAAACCTCAGTGCCTCCCATTGTTTCCCTGCAACACATATAAGGTAGTTATTGATCAGGTTAAGTGAGGGTTGGCATACTATCAGTAAAATATGTTGATGAAAAATAAACACATTGCAGATTCAGCAGATTAATTCGAGCCACATGGAAAAGCCATTTATCCAAACCAAGCATGCTTAAGAACTAGTAAATATAGCAATTGTATATGTGTCTCATGTATTTAGTACAGCCAAATTCGATTTATTTCTCACATGAATAACAATACAAAATTGTACCCACGACAATTGAACATCGCATTGCAGAATTGAACCAAACAGTTAACTAAGCACCACAACAAATGAACCAAACAGTTAAATGAGCAATACATTGCACAATAGAACATACTAGAAGATCAGACAGTTAACCAAACCTAGTATGCTTAACAACTTGGAAATATAACAATTGTATTTGTTTCTCATGTATTTTGTACAGCCAAATTCGATTTATTTCTCACATGCAAGAGAATACAAAATTGCACCCACAAGAATTGAGCATCACATTGTAGAATTGAACCAAATAGTTAACTGAACATGACAACAAATTAACCAAACAGTTAACTGAGCACCACATTGCACAATATATAGAACATATATACTAGAGGATGAGATTGCATAGTAACAGTACATAGGACAATTCACTAGAATTTGTAAAGGAAAGGCAGGAGCAACACATGCACCAGGTAAACCGAACATGCTTAACCGGCGTAGCTAGCTAGCCGAACATAGGTCCTTGTAGTGAGCTAAAAAGACAAGCTACTCCTCATCGTCGGAGATATTGATGACGATGGGCTCCTTAGACTTGGAAGAGGGCAAGGCTTCCACATCGTGGGTGCCCTCCTCATGGTGGTGAGTCGCCTGAGCCGCTCCGGGCACCAATCTGCTGGCTCTGGAGTTGAGGTAAGCACGGGCACGCTGAGAAAACACCTCGTAGTCTTCGTCGAAGGCACCGATGGTGGCCTCAAGAAAACGCCACGAACTGTCGTTTAAAGTAGCCAACCGCGTGGCGGCATCCGCGCGCGAGGCGTCGACGATGGCCTCGACGGCAAGGTGCTCCTCCAAGATCTGGGGGTCGGCACGCATGGCATCCATCGCGACCTCATCCACGCGTGCGGCCGCGATTTGCTTCTCCGCTGCCAAATGCTCCTTGAGCTCCTGGCTATACTGCGTGCACCATGGCTTAGGGCAGCGCTTATTTGGCGGATGGGTCGGTGATTTGGGTGGAAGGTGTCGCGCCGGCGGTCGGGGCATGTGGGATGTAGAAGGAGGTGGAGGATGGGGGTCGGGTGTGGATTACCTGACTAGATCGACAAGGCCGAGCAGCAGGAAGGAGCATCACCGGTGAGGTGGAGGCGCTGCAAGCAAGCAGTGAAGGTTTGAACTTGAAATGGAAGGCAGAAACAGGGGAAATGTGGCTTTTGGTAAGGAGGAGGGGCATGGGAGGTAGATATTTTCGCGGATGCCAAGAATTTTCGCTCCGTGCAGCGAAAAACTGGCACGCAAAGTGTCATCAGACATGGTCCCTTATTCAGCACTATGTACGATATCTGAACATCACAAACAATTCATATGGCTTACTCCGTGTGTGTGATGAGTTTGAACGTGCAAATTTTGGTTCGAATTTCCATGGTTACAGTGGTCGTCCACGTCATTGCATAATTTGGGTACACAAAAGAGCCTATAGCACACCCACACTTCTTAATCGAGCAAGTTCAACAATTAAACAGAGCTTAGCTGACCTAAACATTAATCTAACAAAAGACCGGTGCTCTAAACAAAGACTACTACTCGGCCCGGCGCTCGTCAATCTCCGCCGCCTCCTCCATGTCCAGCTCGCTCCCGACGATCTACTGGGAAGGGGCTCCATGGCATCCATTGCACCATACTCGGCAAGCATCTCGCCATCCGCGTCTGCCATCTCTTTGGAAAAGGCTGCCACGAGCTGGGCGTGGGCAGCCGCGGTCTGGGCTTGGATGGGCTCCATCGTGGCAAGGTATGCCGCGAACGAACGGATGGCTGCTCGAACGCTCTCGGCGATTGCCAACTCTTCGGCCATGGGTTGACGACCATTGTCAGAGAAGATTCGTGCGATTTGTGCGGTGACCGCCAAGAGCTGGGCTTGGGCGGCCTCGACATGGGCACGTGAGCTAAGGCGGCCGCCGCGGAACGGACGGCTGCTGTCCCGCTCTCGCCATTTGCTATTCTCATCGTAGATGTTGCTGCCGCCATCTGAGCTGCAGTAGTGGCCGTGTTGGCTGCCATAGCCGCCCGGGCATAGATTGCGACCACGCTCATGCAGGTTGTGAGCACGCTCATGGCGGCTGCGGCCGCGCTTTTGCCAGACTGGGCCGCCAAAGTTGCCCTCATGACGTGGGTCCACGTCCCCATCTTTGACCGGCGATGATTGAACAGTGAAATGATATTTGGGGAGCTAGTTTGCTTGACACGCCGGCTGTGGACTATAGCCGACGAACCTTCTCGTGTAAGCCATATATGACGGTGCTCGAAGATATTTTGTGTTGCATCTCACACGGTTGGTGATAATAAACTGTGTGTGATGTACTTGATTTTTCGTCTTGATTTGAAATACGGAATGGGGTAACAGCGGCAAAGGACGGTGTTTGAATTGCTAGAACATTTATCTGCAGTGAACATACAACTATAGGAGTTTTGTGTTAAATTTTGGAATTATTCGGGGTTCGTTTGGACATTTTTATACATTAACTGAGTTTTCTAGGCATTTTATGTGCATAATTCAAATTTGAACTATAGGCACATGCTCTGGTGCACCAAAATGGGTTGAAAAATCATATATGTGTCCTTGGGTGCATGCTTATGTCCCATGCATGAAATGGGAATGAATTTCAAACACCTCGGCATCGTGGCTCCACCGCAAACGTTGAGATACTTGGTTTTGAAATTATAGTAAATCCAAAACTCGTCTGAAATTCATGAAACTTGGCATGCTATCATGGAATGGCACCAACATGCTGTGGTAAAAAAATTGTCCCATTTGGGGCAGGTTTTGGTATAAGCTTCTCACAAACCAGAGCTTCCCACAAGAAGCCTCATGGTTCCGGTAGGGAACATGCCACCTTTGTGGATGAAATGACATTCGTTGCCTCTTCTTGCCTTCAATTTTTTTTAGAGGCAACATGGACCAATAGGAGTGTCGTGTTAAAATTTGGAATTATTCGGGGTTCGTTTGGACATTTTTATACATTAACTGAGTTTTCTAGGCATTATATGTGCATAATTCAAAATTGAACTACGGGCACAAGCTTCGGTGCACCAAAATGGGTTGAAAAATCATATGTGTGTCCTTGGGGTGCATGCTTAGGTCCCATGCAAGAAATGGGGATGAATTTCAAACACCTCGGCATCGTGGCTCCACCGCAAACGTTGAGATACTTGGTTTTGAAATTCTAGTAAATGCAAAACTCGTCTAAAATTCATGAAACTTGGCATGTTATCATGGAATGGCACCAACATGGTGTGGTAAATGTTTTGTCCCATTTGGGGGCAGGTTTTGGTATAAGCTTCTCACAAACCATAGCTTCTCACAAGAAGCCTCATGATTCCGGTAGGGAACATGTGTCACCTTTGTGGACGAAATGACAATCGTTGCCTCCTCCCGCCTTGAATTTTTTTCTAGATGCAACATCGACCAATAGGAGTGTCGTGTTAAAATTTGGAATTATTCGGGATTCGTTTGGACATTTTTATACATTAACTGAGTTTTCTAGGCATTTTATATGCATAATTCAAATTTGAACTACAGGCACATACTCCGGTGCACCAATATAGGTTGAAAAATCATATGTGTGTCCTTGGGTGCATGCTTAGGTCCCATGCAAGAAATGGGAATGAAATTCAAACACCTCGGCATCGTAGCTCCACCGCAAATGTTGAGATACTTGGTTTTGAAATTCTAGTAAATCCAAAACTTGTCAGAAATTCATGAAACTTGGCATGCTATCATGGAATGGCACCAAGATGGTGTGGTCAATTTTTTGTCCCATTTGGAGCAGGTTTTGGTATAAGCTTCTCACAAACCATAGCTTCTCACAAGAAGCCTCATGGTTCCGATAGGGAACGTGTGTAACCTTTGTGGACAAAACGACAATCATTGCCTCTTCCCGCCTTGATTTTTTTCTAGATGCAACATCGACCAATAGGAGTGTCGTGTTAAAATTTGGAATTATTCGGGGTTCGTTTGGACATTTTTATACATTAACTGAGTTTTCTAGGCATTTTATATTCATAATTCAAATTTGAACTATAGGCACATGCTTCGGTGCACCAAAATGGGTTGAAAAATCATATATGTGCCCTTGGGTGCATGTTTAGGTCCCATGCAAGAAATGGGAACGAATTTCAAACACCCAGGCTTCGTTGCTCGGCTGCAAACATTGAGAAGCTTGGTTTTTAAATTCCTGTAAATCCAAAACTTGTCTGAAATTCATGAGACTTGGCATGGTGCCATGAAATGGCACCAACATGCTGTGGTATTTTTTTTCCAATATGACAGAGGGCGCACACACTAACAGCCACAACCAACATAGCCATTTTGGAACAAATAGCTGTCACGTTATCATCACAAATGGTTGTACAATATTATTTAAATCATGGGCGTTCTACTGACCATTTACGTGCCACCACGCGTCCCACTTTTTTATTGGCAAGGCGCTGTGCGGGCAGCTGCTTGAGTAGACGGGAGGCGTGCGAGTTGCTGTTTAATAGGCAGCCTTACTAGTCTCTCTTCGCCTCCCATTCCCCTCTCGCCCGAATTCTATTTTCCAGAGCTCCACCTACGCCATGGTGCACAAGGATCATTGCCACTAGTCTTCAGGTTTGGTGAAGTCGACTCTAAGCTGGAGGAGATAGAAAATAAGGAGGAATGGGACCTCAGGGACATGGCCCTGAACGAGCTGGCCGCGGAGGATGATGCCCCCGCGCCCATCCCAGCTCCCATCCTCGCGCCCGCTCCAGCGACCATCCCCATGGCATTGACGGGCTGGTCGCCGAGCACCATCGCAGCGCTGGAAGCCGCGGGCGTCAGCGAGGTCCCCGCGGACCCGCGTGAGCTCATGTACGTGCCAGCGCCAGCGCCCCCGCCTGTGCTCGTGCGTGCCCTAGCACCCACCGCGGCGCCGGTCCCCGCGCGCTTGCCTGCACCCGCCGCACCCATGCCCGTGCACGCGCCTGCACCCGCCCCCCCCCTCAGTGTCATGGGACGCCGCCGTCGACTGCTACCTCACAGCATCGCGACTCGCCGTCCCCCCGCCCGTCGATTGCGGGACGAACGGCTCTTGGATTTGCAAGTCCAGAACATTCTGGGATGGCTTGAAGACTTGAACAATGGCGTCCCGGAGGACGACAACGCTAGCACAGCATGCCATTGCCGCCGCCGCCGCCGCAATTAGTTTTTTAGTTTAATATTGTATCTCGATCGTATGAACGAAAATCACAGTGTCACTGAATGAAATCTATGGTTTTGATCAACTTAGCATTTTTTCTCTGAATGTATTGACTTATCAAAGTATAAAAAAACATCAATGTTTTTCTCTGAATAAAACACTCATCGCAAGCGTTTTAGACTGAACACCCGTATGCAAAGCGAGAGCTGGGTTCCTTTGCAGCTAAGCCAAGGGAAAAATGTGACGCGCAAGTTTTGTGCATCTCTTCATCGCAAATGTTTCAGAATGAACACCCGTATGCAAAGCAAGAACTGGGTTCCTTCGCAGTGAAGCCAAGGGAAAATGTGGCGTGTAGGTTTTGTGCATCTCTTCATCGCAAACAATTTTGCATGATGACCCGTGTGCAAGGACGTACAAACAATGTGGTAAGATTTGCATCTGTCATATTGGGTATATTTGCCATTTGTCAAATTGGAAAAATTGGCATTTGTCAATCTAGTAACATTGCCATTTTGTCAACCTTGTAACACAGCCATTTGTGATCCTCAGGAAAAAAAAACTGCCATTTGTCAAATTTTGCAGCTAAAAATCACTAGTACTATAATTTTTGCAAATGAAATTCAGTAAGCATAGATTTCATTCATAGATTAAGCAGTTGTTCTTTATACAAACAGTTCAACTCGACAGCTGAACTGAACAAACTTTTACCCAATTGTTGCCAACCACGTACTGAAATAGCTAGTTCAACTATATATACTAGCTAAATTTAAGTACGTAGTATAGTTCAACCATATCTATAGTCAGATGAACTGAACAAAATATCCCCTAAATACTACTACTACAGAGGGGCTTTGTACTACTTCCAGCAGCCTCTCCTTTGCCGAGCGCGCTCAGTAAGAGGCCGAGGAGGAGGAGCCTACCGACGAGCTGGAGAAGTGGAATCTGGCGCCTGCCACTACTGCACCTTTAGCGACGCCCATCTCGAACGCCCTCTGCCACTCTAGACGATCCCTCTCGAAGCGGCGGGACTCCTCGTATATCTCCGCATTCCGTGCCACTATGGCGGCTTCTACTGCGGCCACGGTGGCGGTAAGACGCTTTGCGTGCTCGACCAGGCGCTCCTCCTCCTCCCGCAGGAACTCGATGTAGCACGCAGCAAGGTCGCTGATGCTCGTGCGGGCCTCCACATCCCGTCTTCAGGCCGTGGTGGCGGAGTGGGTGATGACCCCGGCGGTCGATGGTGGGATGGCGGCCACCTACTGCCTTCGGGCCGCGGTGGCGGAGTGGGTGATGGCCACGGCGGCCAACGGTGGGGTGGCGGCCAAGACGACCACCACCTGCCTTCGGGCCGCCGTGGCGGAGCGGGCGATGGCCCTGGCAGCCGACGGTCGTGTGGCGGCCGACGGTGGGGTGTCGGCAACAGCGGCCAGCAATAGCTGCCGTCGGGCAGCGACGGTGGAGCGTGTGGCAGGTGTTGTGCGCACAATCAACAGGGACGCCACGGGCAGTACACGCCGCCGGGGACTGCGCTGCCGCCGCCATGGTGTAGCGTCCCAGCTTGAGCTGTCCTCAGATGACGGCGGAGTGGCTGAGCGATGACGATGGACCGGTGCCATTGGCGATGGCGGGAGAAGCAGACGAGATAAGCTACGGGGAGGGAGGGGAAAATGCGATGCCGACTCGCGGGCCACGACTGTTTATATAGCAGGCCAGTAAGCACTGGGGTTTAGGGGGATTTCACCGAGTCGGGTGGGAAGCTTGCACAGTTGTGCGCGGGAACCTACGTGGTTGCGCGGGAACGGGCTTACCGACGATTCATTAGCGCCTCTTCGAGCTAACGTTTGGTCAAAAGAACGCCTGTGCGGTACTCAAGCTTGCGCTCGAAGCCTTCTGCGGCAGCGCGGTGACAAGACATGCGAGAGGAGGACGAAATGACATGTACACAAACGGTTAATAAACAAAACATTTGTTATTTAATTACATAGCACACGGCCGATTTCTACGCAGCGTCACGAACGATTGTTCGCCCACTGTGTGATGTGGAACGCGACGTAGTTTCACATCACACCGCCGGCTCGCAACTGCTGGCCGGCTTGTAGACGGCCATTCTCTGCGTGTTCAACTGCTCTATGCGTGTGGTTGCTCGCGGTTGAGGCGGCCGCAGCGCGCTCTGCTCGCATCCCTCCGCGCGCTCTGCCTGCGTCCCTCCGCGCACACTGCAAGCGTTTCGGGCAGGCACATGATCACGCACGTTCGGAGTGCCATATGCATGCAGTTACGCCGGACGCGGCGCCAGGACGTAGTTACGTGCGGCAAAAACTGCCATGCAGAGGTGCCGAAAATCCTGGCCGCCCGGCCCTCATTTAATCCCGTGGCCATTTACCTTCATCTCTCACGCCCCACGACACAATAAGCACACCCACAACGACACATAAAAAGAGGATATCCAACGGATCCAATGGTGCTCCCGGCTTCAATGGTGCTCCCAGCGGCTGACGACGACGACGGGCGACAGTTCACCATGCCTCACGTAGTGAACACCCACGTGAGGGGGAAGGACCTCTCGATGGTGTACACCAACGAGCCAGTCTTGGTGGAGAGCTCCATCCACACTATGGAGCTGTTGCTTGCTGAGGACGAGTACCAAGTGGTCGGCTTCGACCTTGAGTTCACCGGCGGTCGTGTCGAGTAGGATCAGAAGGTTGCCGTCGCCCAGTTGTGCGTGCGCCATCACGTCCTCGTCTACCACTACTCCCTGGCCATAAGGCCTTGTGAGCGTTTCGCCAGGTTTATCAATAGCCCCGACTACAGGTTCGCTACAATGGACACCTTGAACGATCTAAAGGTGCTCGAGACTACGAGCTTGACCTGCCAGAAGCTTGTCGACATCCAAGGCCAGTACATGGTCTGGGGCAGAAAGAAAGCGAAGGACTCCCTGGTTGACCTAGGTGTGGCCATCATTGACCCCTACTACAGAGGCATGAAGGATGAGTGCAACAAGAACAAGGATGCCTGGCACGAGGCCTGGGTGCGAAGACTGGATGAAGAACACGTCAAGTACTGTGGGATCATGGAGATAGGTCTAGAGGGGGGGTGAATAGACACTCAACCAACCAAAGTAGCAGTTTTTAATTTCTCTTGGAACTTAAGCAGATTTTGGCACAAGTTGAGATCACTCCAATACTTTCTACACATGCATATCTAGAGATTGAGTAGCGGAAATAGTAAAGCATGCAAAAGTATGGAATGTAAAGGGGTAGAGTATGGAAGATCAAACGCAATGAAGACACAGTGGTTTTTGGCGTGGTTCCGATAGGTGGTGCTATCGTACGCCCACGTTGATGGAGACTTCAACCCACGGAGGGTAACGGCTGCGCGAGTCCATGGAGGGCTCCACCCACAAAGGGTCCATGAAGAAGCAACCTTGTCTATTCCACCATGGCTTATGTCCACGAAATACTAGCCTCACTCGGGGTAGATCTTCATGAAGTAGGCGATCTCCTTGCCCTTACAAACTCCTTGGTTCAACTCCACATCATGTCGGAGGCTCCCAAGTGACACCTAACCAATCTAGGAGACACCACTCTCCAAAAGGTAATAGATGGTGTGTTGTTGATGAACTCCTTGCTCTTGTGCTTCAAATGATAGTCTCCCCAACACTCAAACAACTCCTCACAGATTTGGCTATGGTGGAAGAAGGATTTGAGTGGAAAGCAACTTGGGAAAGGCTAGAAATCAAGGTTCAAATGGTTTGATTGGAATGACTTGATCTCAACACATGAGTAGGTGGTTCTCTCTCAGAAAATGTATGGTGGAAGTGTAGGCACGTTCTGATGGCTCTCCTTACTGAGTAAGAAGTGGTGGAGGGGTATATATAGCCTCCACACAAAATCCCACCGTTACACACTTTTGACCCAACTCGGTGGCACCGATAAGAAATCTCGGTGGCACCGAACTATGTAGAAGATATGAACGTTAGGAATCTCGGTGGGACCGACTGGAGCAACTCGGATGGACCGAAGTGCAATGGTTAGGGCAAACCTCATCTCGGTGGCACCGATTGCATCAACTCGGTAGGACCGAAGTGAAGCAATAAGGCAACAGAGAGTTGGCAAACCATCTCGGTGAGACCGATTTGTAAAACTCGATGGGACCGAAGTGATTGCAAACGATTACAGAGAGTTGGCAAGGCCATCTCGGTGGGACCGAGATCCATATCGGTGGATCCGATTTATTAGGGTTTTGGCAGTGGCTAAGTCCAGATGAACTCGGTGGCTCCAGATAGGAAATTTCGGTGAGGCCGAGTTGGAATGTAGGTTTTGGACATATTTGGATAGAGAGAGTGGTTGAGGGTTTAGGAGTACTGTCACTAAGCACTTGAGCAAAAAGACCATTAAGCAACACCGCATCCCCTTTTAATAGTATTGGCTTTCCTATGGACTCAATGTGATCTTGGATCACTAAACCAAAAATGTAGAGTCTTGAGTTTTTGCCAATCCTTATCCTTAGCATTTTGAAGGGGTTCCACATCCTCTTGTCCCTGCCACGCCATTGTTGAACTTGTTTGAAATTCACTAGATAAAAGCATTAGTCCAACAACATGTATGTTGGCAGAAATTACCAAAACCACCAAGGGAGCAAATGTGCTTACAAGTACGTGGCCAAGGATGCGTACACAAGCTACGAGATGTATAGGCGAATCGTTGACATGAGGAAGTGCCTCCTTCCTGTGGACGACGAGGGATCGATCCACAAGTAGAGCAGTGGCGGCAGCGTCACAAGAAGTAGATGATCGTTTCTCCTAGTTTAGAATGCATGTAATTGATTATTGAGGTGTGTGCGAATGGTTTGTATAGTGACCTATGTAATTGGGTGTTTAATTTGGTTATATATGTTGTTCTTCTGTAGACAGAGCAAATTACATTGTAGACGGACTAAACTAGGGAACCCGTCGGTGATGATTTCATCAATCGCTGACAATTGTATACCAGCAAGCGTTTGCCCACAACACACACGGCTTATTAGTAGGAATCATCTGTGTTGTTATCGGTCTTCCCACACATTTCTGATTACTGACATGTTTGCCGCGTATCACACACATCTTGTTAAGTTGAACCGTTTATGTTGTTTTGGCTCATCGCAAACAATTCATCCGAGTCAACTGTATGCCGTCTATCGCACACACCTTGATCTGCCTGACCGTTTCTGTTGTATTGGGTAATCGCAAACAGTTCATCCAAGTGAACTGTATGCCGTGTATTGCACACACCTCTATTTGGCTGACCGTGTTTGTTGTTCTGGCTTATCACAAATAGTTCGTATGGATCAACTGTATTCCACGTATCGCACACGCGTCTCGAATCTGAATCGTGCTTGATGTCTCCACCATCGCACACAATTTGTCTTATTGGCGACGGTTTTATTACGACACCGTTTGCGATTCATGCATCGCACACAGTTTGGTCGCGGGGTCTCTAATTCATGTGTCGCGTTAGCGGTCGCCTGCAGTAGTGATTTGGTTTATCTAGTCTCTTAGGGCTTTGTGTGTGCTTTGAGTCACTCCAAGTTTTGCTCTCTTCTATTTGTTCTCTTGAACTTGGGGCGTCTCTTCCCATTTGCTGGTCTTTGTGTCTCCCAAGCCTATCCCCATCTACAACCTCTCATATTTGCATAAGCCACCATCCTTGATCTTCTTGTGGCATGTTCTGTCCCTAGGGCGGTACTACCGCTGGGTCTAGGGCGGTACTACCGCTTGTAGGCGGCACTACCGCTGCAGCCCATGGTACTGCCGTTGGAGCGGTACTACCTGGCCTCCTGCCGCATAGTAGTACCGGGGCGGTACAACCACTCCTCCGAGCGGTACTACCGCTCAGCGGTGCGTGGGGGGGGGGGGTTATGAGTTGGGAAGGGGGATTTCTAACTCCCCCATACCCATTCATCTCTCTCTTCCCTCACGCTCTCTCTCCCCAGGTGACGAACAAGCCCCGGAGGCCGCCGCCAGACCGCTGATTCCGGACCGTCTTCCGCGATTCCAACCGGTGGGATCGATCCCCACCATCTCCTCTTGCCATGGATGCCAGTATTGCCCCTGTTTTCCTCTCCTATGGTTCTATCTTTTGAATCTAGGTGTTAGGGCAATAGTAGTTGCATTTGTTGATTTTTGGCCAAATCGAGGCATGAGTAAGACGTGGAAGACTGCTAGAGTAGGAGGATCGAAGTTTGGCAGGAGGAAATTTGAATTTGACACCTCCGGTAGTACCGGATCTTGCCGCGGTGGTATGGATCCACTTCGAGCGGTACTACCGCTCCCCCTGGAGTGGTACTACTGCTGCATGGGGCGGTACTACCGCTTGAGCTGTCAACTTCAAACTTCCTCACATCCAACTTCTATTCTTTTTGTTTACTCCTTTTGGCTTATGCAATACTTTACACCTGCTTTTCCCTCGTTCTGTGGTGTGGTTCCAGGTGGTAGTAGCTCCGCACACAAAGCTCGTCGCAAGAATCCAGATCGTCAAGGTGGATCCAAGCACTTTCGCACCTCAGATGAGGCAGGTGCCGGTTCCAGTGCTCAACCCAAGCAAAGTGTGAAGAAGATTGCCAGCAAGCGTAAAGAGAAAATGAAGTCCATGAATGAGTTGCCGTCCAAGGAGTTCTATGTTTCTCGCTGACGCAATCCGCACCGCAATCCTCAAGACCCCACTCTCATTAACCGGCCTTTCTGGACCAAGCAACAAATGTCCATCTATCATGATGGCCTCAAGGCCAAGAAGAATTTGTTTGTGAATGCCAGGTCTATCGATCTCGTCTCACACGAGGTTATCAAGCTGAGGCAGAAGTATCTTTGGGGTACTCCTGCCACCCCTGAGGGTGAGGCACATGCATTTGAGTCTGAGGGAGATGATGAGCCTGAATATGTGCCTCCCTCCGAGGAACCTACGTGGGCTTCTAAGCTCAAGCAGAAGATGAAGAAGCCGTGCTGTCTCCAGGCGCAGGGTCAGTACAAGGCTCACGTGGCAGAGAAGAAGGCCCGCAGTCGTGACAAGACCATCATGAGGCATCTTGGTCTGGAGGTCACCAGTGGTTCTGAGGACAAGATCACGGACGAGGAGGAGTGGACCTCAAAGCACTGCAAGTGGACGGACTCAGAAATGATCAGGCTGCTGCTGATGATGAGGAGTCCGACGATCACGGGGAGTGGTGATGGTGATTTGGCATGTTGCTACCACCTAGGATCGTAGTTGTGCTCTTTGCCCTTTTGGTGTCTCGATGCCAAAGGGGGAGAGAGCTTAGGGATTTGCCGAGTCATGAGTGTGTCTTATTTGCCTTTGTTTTCTTCGCTCGTGAACTATTTTATCGTTTGCTTTGGTTTGTGTTTGTGAGACCTTGGGACCGCAATCATATGGTGTGAGACATATGCTACCCTACTCTTATATATTTATGTCTAAGTACTTTGTTAGTATGTGAGATTATGTCTATCTTGTGCCCTATCTTTATGCTCACATGCTATATCTTGCATCCATGCTTATCTCTCATATTATGTTGTTGCAAGTGTTGCCTTGTCTATAAAATATAGGGGGAGTGTTGATCCTAGTGTGT
This sequence comes from Elymus sibiricus, assembly GCA_039707655.1. Classification (NCBI taxonomy): domain Eukaryota; kingdom Viridiplantae; phylum Streptophyta; class Magnoliopsida; order Poales; family Poaceae; genus Elymus; species Elymus sibiricus. The sequence continues at coordinate 199,024,363 of CM077674.1, read as the reverse complement.
GTGCTTTGCATTCCAAAAGCATACCTAAAGAGTGCACACATCTAGGGGGAGCCCGTCTATATTTTGTAGAAGTTGGATCCGCCTGAGGACGCGCTCCCGCTATTCCGCTACCAGGATATGGCAGAGCTAGTCGCGCAAATGCCCCGCTTTGATCGGTGGGGCCTTGTGCCGGAGGGCCACGTCGGGCCCCGCGAGAACCCTCTCGTGGTGGCGCTAGACTCCGGAGATAGCGGCGGCGACGAAGACTCGGGGGGAGGCCACGGAGGAGGATGCCGACAGGGCGCCACCGCGCACCCGCCGTCAGCTCCTCTGTGACCTCGAGGATGATGACGCCGACAGCGCGCAGCCCGCAGCGGCGCCCTCCCGACTAGCTGGCGTGGGGGAGAGGAAAGTTCCGGCGCCGCGGCAGATGGGTCGGGCGTGGCGGAGGTGACCCTCAGCCGGGAGGCGGTGAAGCCCCCAGCGGTAGAGGCCCGTCCGGGAGCTGAGACTTCCTAGGCCCTCGAGAAGGGCGACGACGCGGCTGGGACCACCGCAGCCCACTCCGGGGGCCCGAAAGGTGGAGCCAGGGCGATGCTTGAGGGTGGCGGTAACGACTCGCCTCTCGCGGAGAAGAAGAGGAAGTGGACCACCAGCGACGAGTAAGTCCCCGTGCCCATCCCAGGATTTTATGTTCACACTGCCTGTCTGAGCTCGGGGGCTGAGCCACCGTTTTGTAAAGGAGGTCTACCAGTGACCAGAAGAAGAAGAAGAAGAGGACGGCGAAGATGGCCCCCAGCCTGAAGGGGGCACCGATGCCTGCCGCGAGTGCCGGGGGCATGGAGTGGCCACCCGCCGCCCTGAGGCCGAGACAGGGCGCACGAAGGTCGAGGAGGAGCAGGCTGTCCCTCCGGAGCCACGCGTGGGCGCGGCTCCTGAGGCCGACACGGTCGAGCCTCGGGCGGCTGCCTCCGGAGGTGGGGGCGCGCCCCTCGCGGAACCCGCCGTGAGAGAAGATGCGGCGATGGGGGAGGTTGAGGCGCCCACTCCCCCGCCAGATGCCTCCCTTAACGTGGAGGAGGACGACGCGGGGCACGCCGCGGAGAGCTCTCAAGCTGCACCCGTGCGTGAGGCTCCCATGGCGTGCCGCCGCAGCCGAACGTGGAGGAAACCCTGACGAGCCCCCCGCTCCTGGTGAAGGACGCGGGGGCCTCCCCGACCGCGACAACGGAGGGCAGTGAGGGGCCGGGCCCGGACTGGGCCCTGGCGCTCGTGAGCAACCGCACCTTGCTCAGGCGCGGAGCCTTGCATGACGCCAAGGCCACGCTCGATCGGCTCGGGGCAGATTTCTAGGATGCGGAGGCGCGCCTCGTCGAGGAGCGCCTGAGGCTCGCTGAAGGGTGGTGCCGACTTAGCGTCACCGTCAAGATGGGCCAGCGCCAGAACAAAGCCGCTCGTGCGAAGGGTGAGAAGGATGCCGCCGAGGCGAAGGGGGCCTATGCGAGTGCTCTCCGGGAGGCCGAAGCGGCCGTCAAGCGTCACAAGGAGGCGGAGGTCCGCCTGAAGGAACTCCAGGATCAACATGCCACGCAGGCGCAACTATTTCATACGCGGAAAAGTGCCATCGCTACCCGTGAGGGGGAGCTTGCATCCTGCGAGGCGGACCTTGCGACTCACGAGCGAGACCTCGCGAGGGTGTCGAATGAACAGGCCATGGAGCGCGGGCGCCTGGAGACGCTGGGGCGCCAGGTGGTCGATGCTCAGGATGTCCACGCGAAGCGCGTGGACGAGGCCAACGCCCAGCTAGAGGCTAAGGAGAAAAAGGCCCAGGAATACGCTGACGCAAAGATAGTGGCGGAACGCCAAGCGCTCGCTGAGGAGCACGGCAAGGAGCTGAAGCGGTAGGAGGACCATTTCGAGACTTCTACAGGAAATTGCCAACCTTAAGGTGGCGCTGACTAAATCAAAAGCCCAGCGAGAGACCGCGCTAAAGGCCCAGGCCAACACCGAGGCTGAGCTGGCCTCCCTTCAGCTACAGGTGGGGGGCGTCAACCGCATCGTTGAGCAGGCCAAAGATGAGGTGGATTGGGCGCGAGGGCGGCAGCTCGAACGCGCCAAGATGTTCCGCTCCCTCGAGCTTTGCGCCCGCAGTGCCCTGGGCTCCATTTGCAAGGAGAATCTCAGCAGCCCCCTCGAGACCCACGACGCCAGCTACCTCGACTTCTTCACCAAGCTCGTGGAGCGGCTCGAGGCTGGCGCCAAGAAGGTGGACGGGATCATCGAGGGGGAGTGCCGTGACCTCCTCACCCAGGCGGCGATACGCATCTTCAGCCACCTTCTCCACGCCGACCCCAACTTTGATTTTGATAGGGTGATGGCTCCTGCTCCCGAGGAGCTCCGCGACGGCCTTGGGGAGGCGGTGGAGGACCACATGGATGCGCTGCTCGCGAAGTTCTCCAACGGCAGCAGCGAGAGCTCCGATGGAGCTGAGGAGGGTGAAGACGACGGCGACGGTAGCGGCGATGATCGCGGTGCATCCTCTTAGGCCTTTCTCTTTCATTATCCTGCGTACAATTAATGCGGCCCCGTGGGGGCGTGAAGACAATGCCTTTTTGCGTTTAAATACTTTATGATTTGCTGTGATGTATGCTTGTGCCCTTGCGAAGCTTTCTCTTGAGGCCTATTTTTCTCTTTTTGCTTGCCTTTTGTGCTCTACGTCGTCAGGGCCCAGCCCCTGAGTGGGCTACAGCCGCCACTGGTTTGCTAGGACTTGTGCCTGAGCAAGTCCAGGAGGTGTAGGGCACCGAGGGCGGTAAGAGCTCCCAAGGCGCAATGCTCAGGGAGCCCCCCTTTGACGTGCAAGCGGCTCGCGGAAGGAGAAACGCCAGCACTCGGCGAGTTTGCTAGAAGGGGAAGCTTGGGAGATGGCGAGGGTGGCTCGCGAGGTAGTTAGAGTTAGCTTTTGCAGAGGGTAGCGTCCGATGAGCCGCCACTTGTAGGGTGTGCTTTGCGGGGTTTCCGCTCGCGAGGTCTCCTGCTGAGATGGCCGTCATAGGTTGGCTCCCGAGGCAGGGCCTGCGAAGCTTCCTGAGGCTCAAGGGGGCGTCTTCCCATTGGGCCACCTTGCGAGGCGTCCTCGCGAGGCCTTCCAGGTGACCTGTTCATGAGATAACTGCACGCAGAAAGTCCCACAACAGGGGAGCAGCGCACACTCGCCGGCTCGCTCATGGGCGTTACGCGAGGAGATTAGACACCAAGGACCTTGGTGGGGTGGCGTGCACGGGAGCAGGCCCACGAGCCAGAGCCTGGTTGCTTGGGTTTTTCAGCGCTGCTGGGACTGACCTGAGCACAGACACCGTGTCCAGCCCCCGCTCGCGTGAGGCTCATGAGGGAGGTCGCGAGCGCGCACGGCTCGTGAGGCAAAAATATGATGAAATACACCATGTATGGAAACTGAAGCTTTACTGAGGGAAGATAATGGATTCCATTACACAACCAAAAAAGAGATGCGGCTGCCGTGTCCGGCATGGGTCAGCTTGAGGTTGGTGCAGGCCGTGGGGCGCCCTCAGTTACACACCCAAAAGAGAAAAAGAGGGGCTGCCGTGTTCGGCATGGGTCAGCTTGAGGTTGGTGCAGCCCGTGGGGCACCCTCAGTTGATTGTTTCGCCAGCGCGGAGCATGGGGCTTCCACCATGGTGTGGGTATGATCGCGGATCGATCGTTCCGCCAGCACGGAGCATGGGGCTTCCACTTGGGCGTGGGCGGGTGCTCTCGCGTGCCCGTCAGGCGAACGCGTTGAGAGTCTCTGGGGCGTGTACAACCCCATTTTGTTCATACGTGTGAGGGTCACGGGTAGAACTTGCAGAGGTGTTGGATGTTCCATGTGTTGGGCACAAGAACTCCTTCCTCCGTCTCCAGCCGGGCAGCACCCGGTCTGGAAACATGAGCAACCCTGAAAGGGCCTTCCCACATGGGTGAGAGTTTGTGGAGCCCCTCTCTGGAGAGGATCCTGCATAGGATGAGGTCGCCGACCTCGAGAGTGCAAGGGCGGATGTTGCGGCTGTGATAGTGACGCAGGGCCTGCTGGTACCTTGCCGCACGAAGAGCGGCCTGACGGCGGGCTTCCTCAAGGAGCAGCAGGTCGGCCTCTTGCGAGCCATCCTGACGAGCCTCGTCGAAGGCAAGGACTCGCAGAGAGCCGTGCTTGAGCTCCGAAGGAAGGACCGCCTCGGCTCCATAGAAGAGGAAGAAGGGGGTCTCGCCGGTAGGCTTGGTTGCCGTTGTGCGGATGGACCATAGCACAGACAGCAGCTCATCGAGCCAGCCTTTGCCGCAGGCTTCGAGCTTTTTCTTGAAGCTTCTCGTCTTGAGGCCCTTGAGGACCTCAGCGTTGGCATGCTCGACCTGGCCGTTGCTTCGCGGGTGCGCCACAGAGGCGTAGCAGATCTGCATGCCGAGGCTGGCGCTGTAGGACTTGAAGAGGCAACTTGTGAACTGGGAGCCGTTGTCGGTGATGATGTGGTTGGGGACGCCAAAGCGGCTCACGAGGCCCTTGATGAACTTGACGGTAGAGCCTGCCGGGATGGTGCGCACGGGCTCGACCCCTGCCCACTTGGTGAACTTGTCGATGGCGACGTAGAGGTAGCGGTAGCTGCCAGCCGCGCGAGGGAAAGGCCCCAAGATATCCAGCCCCAGACCGCGAAAGGTCAGGAGAGGGGAATCGTCTGGAGGCCTTGCGCCGGCTGGTGGATATGCTTGGCATGAAACTGACAGGCCTCGCAGGCTGGGACCAGCGTGGTGGCATCATGCATCGCAGTGGGCCAGTAGAAGCCGCTGCGGAACACCTTGCTGAGGAGGGTGCGTGACGAGGAGATGCCATTTGGGCGCCTGCAGTATAACTCGCCGTCGTGCAAGCACTAAGCAATGCCCTGGCGGACCACGCGCTCTTCCTCCGAGTCCTCCTCCGGGAGTGTGCCGTGGAGCAGATAGGCCTTAACCTCGGTAGCCCAGCTGCCTGCGTGAGGCTCCAGCGCCAGCAGCAGGCGGGCGCCTGAGGCCGGGCCGCAGTCAGGTGCGCCTGTGGGCAGAGTGGGCGGGAGCTCTTCGCGGAGCAGCGTGGCGCTTGCAGTAGGTGGTGCAGCGGATGGCTTCAGGAGCCTTTCCTCAAAGATGCCAGGATCTTGAGGCTCACGATGAGATTCCCACTTGGCGATGTCGTCTGGTTCTTTGTTGCTGCCGTGGGGCACGTGCTGGAGCTCCAGGCCTAAGAAACGCTTTTCAAGTTTACGTACCTCCTCCAGGTAGGCAGCCACATGCTTGTCCTTGGGCTTGTAGCTTTTGTTGGAGAAGTTGACGAGAAGCTATGAATCGCCCTTGATGGTGAGGCGCTTGATGCCTAGGGCGAAAAAGCAGCCCTGATGCCGGCGATGAGGCCCTCATACTCCGTGATGTTGTTGGAAACCTTGTCGGTGTGCCTGAAGTAGAGCTGCATGGCATAGTAGAGCTTGTCTCCTATTGGCGAGGTGAGCATGACTCCTGCCCCCGCGCCCTGCCGGGAGAAGGCGTCGTCGAAGTGCATGGTCCAGCCGCCAGGCACCTCATCCCCAGGCAGGAGGGATTCGTCCTCGCGAGGCTCCCCTTCGTATGGGTGTGTCCACTCCGCCACGAAGTCGGCCAGCGCTGCGCCTTTGATGACTCTAGTGGTGCAGAACTCTAGCTGGAAGGCTTGCGGCTCGATGTTCCATAAGGCGACGCAGCCAGCGGCATTGGGGCTACGGAGGACTTGCTCCAAGGGGTAAGAAGAGATGACCTTGATGGGATGACCTTGAAAGTAGTGGCGCAGCTTCCCGGAAGTGATGAGGAGCGCGAGGAGGAGCTTCTGCTGCATGGGGTAGCGCTCGCGCGCATCCCTTAGCACCGTGTTGACGAAGTACATGGGGTGCTCGACGAGGCGCGTAGTTGAGATGGCAGCTTGCTCTTCAGGTGGCTCGCGAGGCTCGATGGGCTCGGGAGGCTCACGAGGCTCAGAGGGCTCAGGAGGCTCACGAGGCTCAGAGGGCTCGGGAGGCTTGGAGGGCTCGTGGGGCTCATGAAGCTCGGGAGGCTCGCGAGGCTCGGGAGGCTCGGAGGGCTTCTCCTTAGCGCCGACGGGCTCCTCTCGCACCACCACAAGCGCCGCGCTGGCCGTCTGGGGGGTAGACACCAAGTGAAGGAGCAAGGGCTCGCGGGGGCGCGGCGCAACCATGATGGGCGGGCTCGTGAGGTACCTCTTGAGGTCTTCAAAGGCGGCATCTGCCTCAGGAGTCCATTTGAAGGGGCCAGACCTCTTCATGAGCTTGAAGAACGGCAAGGCTTGCTCACCGAAGTTGGACATGAAGCATCCCAGGGAGTCCATGCATCCCGCCAAGCGCTGCATCTCCTTGAGGGTCTGGGGAGGACGCATTCTCTCGATGGCCTTGATCTTCTCAGGGTTTGCTTCGATTCCACAGGTGGGAGGCCAGGAAGCCGAGGAGCTTGCCGGAAGGAACTCCAAAGATGCACTTGTCAGGGTTGAGCTTGATGTTGACCTTGCGTAGGTTGGTGAACGTTTCCTCGAGATCCTCGATGAGGGACCCGGCCTCACGAGTCTTAACCACGATGTCATCGACGTAGGCCTTCGCGTTCCTCCCCATCCGAGGCCCCAGCGTGATGCGCATCAGCTGCTGGAAGGTGGCGCCAGCACTCCTCAAGCCGAAGGGCATGCAAACGTAACAGTATATGCCGCAAGGGGTGATGAAGGCCGTCCTCTCCACATCTTCTGCTGCCATCTTAATCTGGTGGTAGCCTGAAAAGGCGTCCAGGAAGCAGAGCAACTCGCATCCGGCGGTAGAGTCCACGATCTGGTCGATGCACGGTAGCGGAAAGGGGTCCTGAGGGCAGGCCTTGTTGAGGCTCATGAAGTCGACGCACATTTGTTCCTTGCTGCCCTTCTTAGGGACGACAACTAGGTTGGCAAGCCATTCGGGATGGCGCACCTCCCGGATGACTCCAGCTTCTTGCAGCTTGTGCACTTCTTGAACAATGAACTCCTGCTTCTCGGGCGCCTGGCGTCGTGCTTTTTGCTTGATGGGGCGTGCGTTGGGGCACACCGCTAAGTGGTGCTCGATCACCCCCCTCGGTACACCGGACAAATCAGATGCCTTCCAGGTGAAAACATCCGAGTTTGCCCGAAGGAAGGTGACGAGCGCGCCTTCCTATGCAGGAGAAAGGCAGGTGCCGACGGTGAAGGCAGGGTCTGAGCTGCTGCCGTCAACCGACACCTTCTTCGTCTTGGCGCGGTCCTGAGAGAACAGTCGCTTCTTCTTCGTGGGCGCGGCCTCAGGAGGCTCGGCTGCATCCTCGTCGGCTGGATGGGCGGTAGCGGCAGCCTTGTAGGCATGCTCAAGAGAGCAGATCGCGTGCTTCTCATTGCAGGAGACGGTGATGATGCCGCCGCAGCCAGACATCTTGAGGATGTTGTAGGTGTGATGAGTCACCACCATGAACTTGGCGAGCGTGGGGTAGCCCAAGATGGTGTTGTAGGGCAGGCCGAGGTGGGCGATGTCGAAGTCGATGAGCTCAGTGTGATAGTTCTTGCAGGTGCCAAAGGTGACAGGGAGGCGCACCTACCCCAGAGGCAGCGTGGAGCTGTCGGTCACGCCCGAGAAGGGCCTCGTCGGCATGAGCTGCTCGTAAGGCACCTGGAGCTGCTCGAAGGTCTCGATGGAGAGCACGTTAAGGCCTGCGCCTCCGTCGATGAGGGTCTTGGTGACTGTGACGTTGCTGATGGTGGGAGTGCACAGCATGGGGAGTGCGCCTGCGGTGGCCGTGGACTTGGGGTGGTCCTTGGAGTCGAAGGTGATGGTGTACTGCGACCACTTGAGGGGCCGAGCGGCCTCAGGCCTCGGGAGGGCGGCGTTCACCTCACGAGAGAACTGCTTGATGTGGCGATTGGACGCGGGAGCCTACCCCGCCGAGGATGCAGGCAACCGCGCGAGGCTCCTGGTAGCCCCCGGTGCCCTCGTCAGGCTGGTTGACATCGTTCCTCCGGGGTGGCGGAGGCAGCGGCGCAAGAGCGGCGTTGGCTTGAGGGTTTGCCTCCTGAGGCTGATTGCGCCAGGTGGCCTCACGAGGCTGGTCGCGCCAGCCTTGGCGGAAGTTGCCGCTGCCGTTGCGGTTGTCCCAGCGGTTTCCGCTGTGGCCACCTCCGTGGCCGGCGCCACGGTCGTTGCGGTCGCCTCGGCGGCCCAGGCGCTCGTCGCGGAGCAGCTTGAGCTCCTGGCAGTCTTCGATGCTGTGGGAGTGCACATTGTGGTAGACACAGAGCGGCCGGCCATCATTCCTGGGCTCGTCGCGGTCACGGCCACGCTTCTGCTCAGGCTCCGCTGCAAGCATGGCAGGGCCCTTGCGCTTGACGTCCTTGCCCTTGGCCTTGGCGGCGTCGGGCGCTGCATCAGGGTCGTTGTGGATGAAGAGGCGACCTTCTTCAGCCTTGGCGCATTTGTCGGCGAGGTCAAACAGCTCAAGCACCGAGTCTAGCTCGTCGTTGATGGTGAGCTTCTCGCGCACCTTGACATCCGTGATGCCGGTGGAGAACGTAGAGATGACGGCCGCATCGGAGGCACGCGGAATCTTGTTGCGCACCTGGCTGAAGCGCTGGATGTACTTGCGGAGGGTCTCGTCTAGGCGCTGCCACACATGCCACAGGTCATTCATCGTGAGGGAGCGGTTGTGCGTTCCCTTGAAGTTGGTGACGAACTAGCTACAGAGCTCGCCCCATGATGAGATCGACGCCTCAGGTAGATTCATGAGCGAAGAGCGTGGGCCGTCCTTGAGGGCCGTGGGGAACCAGTTCGCCATGACCTTGTCATCGCCGTTCGCCGCCTCGACGCTCAGCGCATAGAGCTGAAGGAACTCTGCGGGGTTGGGGGTGCTGTCGTAGCGTGGAGGCAGGTCCGGCTTGAACTTCGCGGGCCACACCACATGACGCAGCTTGCGAGTGAAGGCGTGGCATCCCACGCCGCTCGAGGGAACACCGCCGGCGAGGGCGGCGCGGTTCTGGCGCCCTGCCGCCGCGACCTCCTGGACGGTCCGGTCTTGGAGCCGGCGCTGCTGCTCGAGGAGCACACATGCATCGGGCGGCGTGCGGCGGACGATCTGGCAGCTGGCCTCGTCTCAGACCGGCGAGGACGCACCACGGGACGGCTCACGCGCCCGCGCGTTGCGCTGGTGCCCGGCGAGCTCGTCGTGTAGAGGAGGTGGCGGGGGAGCGCCATGCGACGTCCCCAGCGCGAGACGGTGGAGGGCGGAGCAAGTGGGAAGGCGTCGGAGCGTCCCCAGTGGCGTTGACGAACTCGGTGATGCGACCAAGCCAGGCGTCGTAGCCGGCGTCAGCTGGACGGTAGCGGAGTAGCTCACGCGCCATGAGCAGCGCGGCCTGTGTGTTCGGCGGCCCACGGCGGGCGAGGGAGGAGGAAGCCGTGGCGGTGCGGCCGTCTGCCTGCACGGAGGGGTGCAGGGAGGAGTCCAGCTGCTCCCGTGTGGCATGGTCGGTGGTGGCAGCGGCCTCGATGTGGCGGCGGCGGTTGCCGTGGCCAACCAGCTCCGTCTGGGCCACGCGACCTGCCCTACACTCCGCGTGCTCGCGGCGAGCGTCGGCCATGAAGCTGGTTGAGTGGAGGACGGAGTGGAAGAACAGTACTGCACCCCTACCTGGCGCGCAAAATATCGGAAGTCGGGCTCCGGGGACCCAAAGGTTTGAACACTGGGGTGAGCTTGTTCCTACCGCCTCGTCCCGTACCACAGCAAAACTATGGCGAAGCTACGGCGAGAGTGCGCTAGCGGGAGTGGGCCGGAGACACAGCGATTTACCCAGGTTCGGGCCACCTTGTGGTGTAAAACCCTACTCCTGTGTGGTTGTGATTGCTCTGGTGCGAGAGTACAAGGTTTGGGGCGGAAGAGTCGATCCCCTCTACAGCGGCATCCTGCCCTCCTTTTATATCTGCCTTGGTCCTCTTCCCCCGAAAACATTGGCGGGAAGGGTTGCCACACAACGGCAAGTTTGAAGGGGGACAGGAGCGCAGTCTATCCTGACAAAAGGTGGTCTTCGTCTACAAAGCGATTATCCATGATGCGCCGGTGGGCTCGGGGGTGACCTCCGCCCTGCGCGTCCATCATCTTGGTCTTCTTTCACTGATCGGGCAACCTTTGGGGGTTGATTTGGGAAACAGGCTACTGGCCTTGCTCCCTTAGCACAAAAGGGGAAATCCTCTCCATCTTCCCCTACTGGCGTGGCCTCTGTCGCCATTCGTCGCCGTGCGCGTCACCGACGTGGTGGGCACAAGACCGCGCGACCGAGCTGAATAGCACTTGTCTTGCGCACCTTCGGGAGGGTGCCTCGGGAGGCAACCTCGGGAGGCCGCCTCACGAGAGGGCCTCGCAAGAGGGCCTCGCGAGGCTCTTGGTGGAGTCGTGGCTGAGTCTTGCTTGCCTGCTCCTTGAGGAGGGGTCCTCGGGAGGCCAGGGCCTCACGAGGGGTCTTGCTCGAGGTGCCCGCTGGTGGGCCACCTATTGGGCCTCCGCCAGGCGTTGCACTCTGGGCCGCAGGCAGACGTGCCGCGATACCCTGGGTTCCACGGGCCCGACAGAGAGCCACTCAACAATTCTATCATAGTCTTCTCAGTACAACGACTCAACAAAAAGAAAAGAATTTCAGAGAAACACACTGAAATATTTTTGGAGTTTTTAGTTTTTCTGAAGAAAGTTGACTAAAGAAGAAAAAAAAAACGAGAAAAACGATTTACATCCAAGAACTCCTAACAAACATCAAAAGAAGAAACGAGAAATCTTTTTGGGTTTACTTTTAATACTATGAACTAATTAAATGAGAATGAAAAACCGAAAACAAGCGAGAAATATTTTTGGATTTTTAAAGTTTTTCAAACACATAAAAGAAAGAGAAAAATAAAACTAACATGGATACACAATGAAAGAGGATGAACACCGACGACTGGAATGAATGTGTGAAGCATGAATGTAATGTTGGTGAGAAATACATACCCCCCCAAGCTTAGGCTTTTGGCCTAACTTGTGATCACCACCGCTGGTCGGGATAGTAGTCAATGATAACTCGAAGTGGCATTCAGTGCAGCCTCCTCAGCAAGATGGGCAACCTCCACTCTCTCGTTGTACTCATGGGCCTCATACTCATAGACAAAACACTTTTGTTTGTTCTGAAAATCAAAGAGACCAGGCGCAGGAAAAATAACAGAGACATCACAGTATTTATCGAATACCAGGTTATAGTCATATTTGTGAGTCTCGTATTTAATAAACTCATGGCGTTGCATCACCTCAAAGTGTAAGTACTTATCAGGTAATTTGGGATCATTGGGTCTGGGAGAGACCCCAAGTTTTGCAGCTACGCGGGAGGCACAAATTCCTCCATACAAAGCACCATTGTCCGCATTTCGGTTCAACCAACGTGCAACAATTGCCCCAAGGTTATAATGTCTACTGCCAGTTAAGGCAGCGTGAATAATGTTCAAAGCAGGAGCACAAAGTGCGCTACAGTCATGCTTACCAACAATACATCTCCCATTAAAAGTTGCAAAGTAGTGAATAGCGGGAAAATGAATGCTTTTTATTCTAGCTTGTGTCACACCCCTATCTTCACCATTGCAAAGACCACTAAGAAATGTCTCATAATAAGATTTCCGCGGTTCGGCAAGCGAAACCCAATATGGAATTTTGCAAGCATCACAAAATTCTTCTAGAGACATACTATATGAGCGCTCATAGAGGTCGAATAAAACTCTAGAATTGGAAGAATGATATTTAAAATTTTGAGTGAATGAATGGGTGAGATGGTAGTGTTGTGTGCACTTATCTGTGACGAAGGCGGTTAGCTCGGCATTCTCAATATATTGATCAAATTCTTCCTTAATGCCAGCACCTATCATGAAGGTGTCACACGGCCACTGACACGATTTTGCTTCAGCACCTCGCACCGAACTTGCCCATGGTTCAATATACGCTTGACGTGTCGAGCTTTGGCTCGACGATCCTTTCGAGGACCTTCTCCTTGAAAAACTCCTCCTGAAGAATTTCATTTTCCTGAGAGAATTTTTTTGAAACTTTTGGACCACAAAAGATGTTAACAAAACTTCACAAGATTGGTAGCAACTACTCATACAAGTGCCTAGAGGCTATATCAAGCATCCAAACAACTTAGAACCAACTAAATTCAACATGCAAGATCATTTTCAGTGGCACCAAGAGTAGCAAAATAAGCAAAATATAATCCACTAAAGCAAAAACTAATTGGACCAATGGAGGAGTCACATACCAAGGACCAATCCCCGAAAACAGTTCCGGAAACGGAGCTCCGAGCAAAGAGATCGAAAATCTCAGGTTTGGGAGCAAGAACATGAGAGAGAGAGAGAGCTACCACGATTTTTTCTGGAGGTAAGAGATGAAGTGGGCTAAAGCACTAAGTGAGTGGGTCTCAGTGGGACACACAAGGCATCATGGCACGCTAGGGGGGTAGGCGTGCCCTGTTGCCTTGTGAGCAACAGGGGCACCCCCCTGGGGTGTCTTCAGTTCCAAAAATTCTTAAATATTCCAGAAAAAGTCATGTTAAAATTTTACGACATTCTGAGCACTTTTATTTTTGGGTCATTTTTTATTACGCGGATAATTCAGAAAACAGGATAATCATGGCATTTTACTTTATTAAACTTTAAATAACAGAGAACAAACTAGGATTACAGAAAGTTGTGTTTATGGAATTCATCGACCTCATGCCCCTCAAAAAGAATCCATTAATAAGGTTGATCAAGTCTTATTAACAAACTATTTCCGAGTAACATGAAACCGAAGAACTTTCGTATAACACTAAGTTACCTCAACGGGGATATGCATTTCCCCAACAATAAGAGTTTCATATTTCTTTTTGATGGTTGGAAGAGGGAATTCGAAACCTCCAATAGTGATTGTCATAATTCTTTGAATGGAGTTGATACTATTCACTGAACTTTGTTTCCTTGGGAAATAAACCGTATGCTCATTACCATTGACATGAAAAGTGACCTTGCTTTTATTGCAATCAATAACAGCCCCTGCAGTATTCAAAAAGGATCTACCAAGGATGATCGACATGCTCCCGTCCTCGGGCATATCAAGAATAACAAAGTCTGTTAAGATAGTAACATTTGCAACCACAATGGGAACGTCCTCACAAATTCCAATAGGTATAGCAGTTGATTTACCCATTGTTGAGGAAATCGTTAACTGGTAGCTGCTCGGTTGGCTGGCGAGTAGGGGATTAATAGGCTAATCGGCAAGTTAATCGGCCATTTAATCAATTAATTGGCCGATTTATCAATTTATCGGCTACTTGGTGACCCTATGAGTAGGGATTAATTGGCATGTTAACTGGTTAATCGGATGAATTCTTGAACAGGGGATTTACCAGCCATTTGCAAAGATATTTCAGTAGGTGTCAGTTTACTCAAATCAAGTCTTCTATATAGAGAAAAAGGCATAACACTAACACCGGCTCCTAAATCACATAAAGCAATTTTGACAAAACTTCTTTTAATGGAGCATGGTATAGTGGGTATTCTTGGATCTCCTAACTTCTTAGGTACTGCCCCCTTAAAAGAATAATTTGCAAGCATGGTGGAAATTTCAGCTTCACGTATCTTTCTTTTATTAGTGACAATATCTTTCATGGATTTAGCATATGGAGGCATTTTCAAAATATCAGTCAAACGTGTTCGCAAAAAGATTGGCCTAAGCATTTCAACAAAACACTCAAAATCTTCCTCGTCCTTATTTTTTGGAACCTTACTAGGGAATGGCATGGGTTTTTGAACCCATGGTTCTCTTTCTCTACCATGTTTTCTAGCAATGAAATCTCTTTTATCATACCTTTTATTCTTAGGAGGTGGGTTATCAAGATCAACCGCAGGTTCTAATTCTACATCATTATCAGGTTCTTTATCATTGTATGGTTGGGCATCAACATGAACATCATCATTATAATTATCATTATCACTAGGTGAATGTTCATTACTAGATTGTGTCTCAGCATCAGAAATAGAGACATCATTATGATTCTCAGAAGGTCTTTCTATCACAGGTTCACTAGAAGCATGCAAATTTCTGTCATTTTTCCTTTCCTTTTTCTTCTTAGGTGAACTAGGTGCATCAATATTAATTCTTTGAGAATCTTGCTCAATTCTCTTAGGTGACCTTCAGGATATAGAGGATCCTGAGTCATTTTACCCCCTCTAGTCACTACTCTAACAACACGATCATTCATTTTATTATTCATCTCACTAAGCAAATCATTTTGTGACTTAGAGACTTGTTCTAATTGAGTATGAACCATGGATGAATGTTTACTTAAACCTCTGACATCATTGGCAATCCTGAACATCAAATCACTCAAACGTTCAATCATTATAGCATTACATTTCAATTGATTGCTAACATACATGTTAAAATTCTCTTGCTTAATAATGTAATTATCAAATTCATCCAGGCATTAACTAGCAGATTTATTATAGAGAATATCACCCTCATCGAATCTATAAAGAGAATTTACCTCCACTACCTGTGCCAGGATTTCTAGTCCATGTATTTCTTCAATAGGTGGTAAATTCTTAACATCTTCAGATTTAATACCCTTTTCTTTAACAGATTTCTTAGCTTCTTGCATATCTTCTGGACTAAGGAATAGAATACCTCTCTTCTTCGTAGTTGGCTTCGGTGGTGGTTCAGGAAGTGTCCAATCATAGGCATTCCGCAATATATTATTCGATAAATCATCGGCCTGTTGGACGGTATGTTCCCTGGAAACACAGCCAGCACAACTATCTAGGTAGTCCCTAGAAGCATTAGTTAGTCCATTATATAAGATATCAAGTATTTCATTTTTCTTAAGAGGATGATCAAGCAAAGCATTAAATAATTGGAGAAGCCTCCCCCAAGCTTGAGGGAGATTCTCTTCTTCAAATTGCACAAAGTTATATATTTCCTGTAAGGCAACTTGTTTCTTATGAGCAGGAAAATATTTTTCAGAGAAGTAATATATCATATCCTGGCGACTACGCACACAACCAGGAGCAAGAGTATTAAACCATTTTTTAGCATCACCCTTTAATGAGAAAGGAAACAACTTAAGAATATAGTAGTAGCGATTTTTTTTCCTCATGAGCAAATAGGGTGGCAATGCCATTCAATTTAGTAAGGTGTGCCACAATAGTTTCAATTTCATAACCTTGAAAAGGATCAGATTCTACCAAAGTAATTAATTCAGGATCAATAGAGAATTTATAATCCTTATCAGTAACAAAGATAGGAGAAGTAGAAAACTTAGGATCATATTTCATTCTCTCTATCATAGACTTTTCTTTTAGCTTACTCAGTAATTTCTTAAGATCATCTCTATCATTACAAGCAAGAAATTCTCTAGCTATCTCCCCATCCATAACATAACCATCTGGTATCTTAGGCATTTCAACTCTAGTAGGAGAGCTAGGCATAATAGGTGAATCATAATTTTCATCAGTTTCAGCATTCTCAAATTCTTTAGCTTTAGCAATTTGTTCATCAAGAAATTCACCTAGTGGCACAGTATCATCAACCAGAGTACTAGCATCATCACAAGCTTCATTTATAATAGAAGTAGTATCATCAATTACTTGCGACATATCAGAATGAATAGCAGGTGGTGGTGTCGCAAGCCTACTTAAAACAGAAGGTGAATCAAGTGCGGAGCTAGATGGCAGTTCCATACCTCCCCTCGTCTTAGAGGGTACGATCTTGGTCGTAGCGTCTTTCAGATTCTTCATAGTGATCAACAAATATAATTCCCAAGTGACTCAATAAATAGAGCTATGCTCCCCAGCAACGGCGCCAGAAAAAGGTCTTGATAACCCACAAGTATAGGGGATCACGATAGTCTTCGAGCGTAGTATTTCACCCAAATTTATTGATTCGACACAAGGGGAGCCAAAGAATATTTACGAGCTTAGCAGTTGAGTTGTCAATTCAACTACACCTAGAGAACTAAATATCTACAACAAATTGTTTAGTACCACAGTAATATGATAGTTTGATAGCAGCGGTAACAGCAGCAATAGTAACAGGAACAGTAATAGTAGCAGATTTTGTAGTGATTGTAACAGCAGCAGCAACAAAGTTACTTAGCAAAGATCAATATGAGAAAAGTGTAGGCATTGGATCAGCCATGGATAATTGCGTTGGATAACATTCATCATATAAGAGTCACAACCTAGAGCGATACACAATAGCTCTAATTCATCAATGTAAGGTAGGCATGTATTCCGTATATAGTCATACATGCTTATAATAAGAACTTGCATGACATCTTTTGTCCTACCCTCCCGTGGCAGCGGGGTCCATAAGGAAACTAAGGAATATTAATGCCTCCTTTTAATAGAGAACTGGAACAAAGCATTAACACATAGTGAATACATGAACTCCTCATACTACGGTCATCACCGGAGTGAATCCCAATTGTTGTCACTTTGGGGTCTACGGCTCATAACACGTAATAGGTGCATGCAACTTGCAAGATAGGATCCAAAACACACTTATATTCATGAAAACATAATAGGTTCAGATCTGAAATCATGGCACTCGGGCCCTAGTGACAAGCATTAAGCATAGCAATGTCATAGCAACATCAATCTCAGAACATAGTGGATACTAGGGATCAAGCCCTAACAAATTCACTCGATTACATGACAAATCTCATCCAACTCCATCACCGTCTAGCAAGCCTACGAAGGAATTGCTCACTCCCAGTGGTGAGCATCATGAAGTTGTTGATGAAGAAGGGTTGATGATGATGATGATGGCGACGAATCCCCCTCTCCAGAGCCCCGAACGGACTCCAGAACAGCCCTCCCGATGAAGAATAGGAGGTCGCGGCGGCTCCGTATTGTAAAATGCGATGAAACTTCTTCTCTATTTTTTTCACGGGGAAACGGAATTTATAGTGCTGGAATTAGGTCAGACGGAGCCTCGTGGGCCCCACAAGGCATCAGGGCGTGCCCTAGGGGTGTAGGCGCGCCCTGTTGCCTTGTGGGCAACTGGTGGCATCCCTCCAGTCGATCTTCATTCCAGTATTTTTTATTTATTCAATAAAAAATCTCCGCAAAGTTTCGCCCGATTCTGAGAACTTTTATTTCAGCACAAAAAACAACACCATGGTAGTTCTGCTGAAAACAGCGTCAGTTCGGCTTAGTTTCATTCAAATCGTGCAAATTAGAGTCCAAAACAAGAGCAAAAGTGTTTGGAAAAAGTAAATACGATAGAGACGTATCAGTGCTACTTGTGAGCTGCGTTGGGATTTTCCCCGAAGAGGAGAGGAGATGCAGTACAACAGAGATAAGTATTTCCCTTAGTGAGAACCAAGGTTATCGAACCAATAGGAGAATCAGGCAAAGCCTCGTGAATAGCACCTGCACACACAAAATCAAATACTTGGACCCAACGCGGGCAAGAGGGTCGTCAATCCCCTTGAACTCGTTACTTGCAAGGACTAAATCTTGTAGTGGTAGATAGATAAATTGCAAAACAAAATAAAAGTAATAAAATTGCAGCAAGTATATTTAGGTTTTCTTTTTTTGTTTAAAGTAGACCCGGGGGCCATAGTTTTCACTAGAGGCTTCTCTCTTGAACACATAGCATACGGTGGGTAGACAAATTACTGTTGGGCAATTGATAGAAAAGCGCATAATTATGACGATATTCAAGTCAATGATCATGTATATAGGCATCACGTCTGAGACAAGTAGACCGACTTCTGCTTGCATCTACTACTATTACTCCACCCATCGACTGCTATCCAGCATGCATCTAGGGTATTAAGTTAATGAAAATGGAGTAACACTTTAAGCAAGATGACATGACGTAGACAAAGTAAACCCAATCAATATGAATAAACCCTGTCGTTTTACCCTTAATGGCAACAATACAAATACGTGTCTTGTCCCTTTCTGTCATTGGGATATAGAGCACCGAAAAATTGAACCCTTTACAAAGCACCTCTCCCGCTGAAGATAAATCAATCTAATTGGCCAAACCAAATCGATAGATCGGGGAGAAATACAAAGCTATAAAAATCATGCATAATAAAGTTCGGAAAAGACTCAATTACTTCTCATGAATATTCAGATCATAAACCCACAATTCATCAGATCTCAACAAACACACAACAAAAGAAGATTACATCGAATAGAACTCCAAGAAGATCGAGGAGAACATTGTATTGAAGATCAAAGAGAGAGAAGAAGTCATCTAGCTACTCACACATCATCGGTAGGGCAGCAAGGTTGATGTGGAAGCCCTCCGTGATCGATTCCCCCTCTGGCAGGGTGCCGGAAAAAGCCTCCAGATGGGATCGCGGAAGAACAAAAGCTTGCGGCAGAGGCAAAGTTATTTTGTGGGGCTCTCTGTTGGTTTCCCAATATTTTAGAATTTATAGAAGTGGAATTAGGTCAAAAGGAGCCACATGGGGCCCACAAGGTAACAGGGCGCGGCCCCCCTGGGCGCACCCTGTTGCCTTGTCGTCTCCTCGTAGGTCTTTTGGCCTTCCCCCGAAGCTTCTAGGGTCTCTTTTGTCCAGAAAAGAATCGTCAAAAAGTTTCATAGCATTTGGACTCTGTTTGGTACTGATTTTTTTGGAAAACAAAAAACAAGCAGAAAACAGCAACTGGCACTGGGCACTAGGTTAATAGGTTATTTTCCAAAAATGATATAAAATGACATATAATTGCATATTAAACATCCAAGATTGATACTATAATAGCATGGAACAATCAAAAATTATAGATACGTTGGAGACGTATCAGCATCCCCAAGCTTAATTCCTGCTCGTCCTCGAGTAGGTAAATATAAAAACATAATTTTTGATGTGGAATGCTACCTAACATGTTTATCATGTAATCTCTTTTACTGTATGAATATTAAGAAACGAGTGATTCAAAGTAATAGTCTATAATTTGATATAAAGACATCAATACTCAGGCATACCAACAAACAATCATGCCTTTCAAAATAAAAATGCTAAAGAACGCTATCCCTACAAAATCATATTGCCCGTCATGCGTAGTCTTCCTAACACAAAGTATTAATCATGAACTACCCCGATGACAAGCTGAGCAATTGGATCATACTTTTTAACGTGCTTAAGCTTTTTCAACTCCCACGCAATACATGAGCGTGAGCCATGGATATAGCACTATGGGTGGAATAGAATGCGGTGATAGAGATCAATAAGGGGAAGTCAAAAAGGAAGATAGTCTCGCATTGACGCGGCTAATCAACGGGATATGGAGATGCCCATCGATTGATACCAATGCGAAGAGTAGGGATTGCCATGCAATGGATGCACTAAGAGCTATAAGTGTATGAAAGCTCAAACTGAAACTAAGTGGGTGTGCATCCAACTTGCTTGCTTATGAAGACCTCGGGTATTTGAGGAAGCCCATCATTGGAATATACAAGCCAAGTTCTATAATGAAAAATTCCCACTAGTATAAGAAAGTGACAACTCAGGAGACTCTCTATATGAAGAACATGGTGCTACTCTGAAGCACAAGTGTGGAATAGGATAGTAACATTGCCCCTTCTCTCTTTTTCTCTCATTTTTTGTGTGGGCTGTTTTTGGCCTCTCTTTTTTTCGTCCGGAGTCTCATCCCAACTTGTGGGGGAATCATAGTCACCATCATCCTTTCTCACTGGGACAATGCTCTAATAATGATGATCATCACACTTTTATTTACTTACAACT
This sequence comes from Elymus sibiricus, assembly GCA_039707655.1. Classification (NCBI taxonomy): domain Eukaryota; kingdom Viridiplantae; phylum Streptophyta; class Magnoliopsida; order Poales; family Poaceae; genus Elymus; species Elymus sibiricus. The sequence continues at coordinate 199,004,535 of CM077674.1, read as the reverse complement.
CGATATTACAACTCGATACTAGAACAATATAACTCTATATGAATGCCTCTGGCAGTGTACCAGGATGTGCAATGATCTAGCGTAACATGTATAAAAATGACGAGCGGTGGCTGAGCCACAAATACTATGTCAGCTATATGATCATGCAAAGCAATATGACAATGAAGATGTGTGTCATATAAATGGAACGGTGGAAGTTGCACGGCAATATATCTCGGAATGGCTATGGAAATGCCATAATAGGTAGGTATGGTGGTTGTTTTGAGGAAGATATAAAGAGGCTTATGTGTGATAGAGTGTATCATATCACGGGGCTTGGATGCACCGGCGAAGTTTGCACCGACTCTCGAGGTGAGAAAGGGCAATGCACGGTACCGAAGATCCTAGCAAATTGTGGGAAAGGTAAGAGTGCGTATAACCCATGGACTCACATTAGTCATAAAGAACTCACATACTTATTGCAAAAGTCTATTAGCCCTCAAAGAAAATTACTACTCGCATGCTCCTAGGGGGATAGATTGGTAGGAAAAGACCATCGCTCGTCCCCGACCGCCACTCATAAGGTAGACACTCAATAATAAATCATGCTCCAACTTCATCGCATAACTAGGGACTATACGTGCATGCTTCAGGAATCACAAATCTTAACACCAATATTCTTACTAAACCACAATCATTCACTAGCACATCCACATATTACCATCTTAATATCGCAAAACTATTGCAAGGAATCAAACTTATCATATTCAGTGATCTACATGAATTTTTTTATTATATCCCTCTTGAATACCTATCCTTTATGGACTAATCATATAACCCATGCAAATTGCCATTGCTATTTATTAGACTCTCAAAAATATTTAAGTGAAGCATGAGAGTGCAACTATTTCTTTAAAACATAACCACCACCATGCTCTAAAAGATATAAGTGAAGCACTAGAGCAACTGCCTAGCTCACAAGATACAAGTGAAGCACATAGAGTATTCTAAGAAATCACGATAAATGCATGTCCCTCTCAAAAGGTGTGTTCAACAAAAGATGATTGTGGAAAACTAAAAAGCAAACAAATAAAAGAAAACTATAGCACAAGACGCTCCAAGTAAAACATATATCATGTGATGAATAAAAATATAGCTCCAAGTGATATACCGATAGATTGTAGATGAAAGAGGGGATGCCATCCGGGGCATCCCCAAGCTTAGACACTTGGGTGTTCCTTGAATATTACCTTGGGGTGCCTTGGTCATCCCCAAGCTTAGGGTCTTGCCGCTCCTTATTCCATCATCCATAGTGATCTCACCCAAAACTTGAAAACTTCAGCACACAAAACTCAACAGAAACCTCGTGAGATCCGTTAGTATAACAAACAAATCTTAAACTTTAGGTACTGTTATAAATTGATTCATATTTAATTTTTGCATAATTCTACTGTACTCTAACTTCTCCATGACTTATACCCCCCGATATAATCCATAGCATCATTAAAACAAGCGAACTATGCAATAGAAAACAGAATCTGTCTAAAACAGAACAGTCTGCAAAGATCTGAATAAAAATCATACTTCTGTAACTCCAAAAATTCTAAAAAATTATGGCATCGTAGAAAATTCATATTACAATACTTTAAAAAAAATTCAGAATTTTATCATGCTCCAGTAAAATCCAGGAAATTCTGTACTGTACGCAAAAGTTTCTGTTTTCAAACAGCATCAATTATACTATCTTCCAAATCATCCTAAAGGCATTACTTGGCACAAACACTAACTAAAAGATAAAAACACAATCATAACAGTAGCTATAATTGTGTGACACAAGAAACATAAAAATTGCAATAAATATAAATATTGGGTTGCCTCCCAACAAGCGCTATTGTTTTATGCCCCTAGCTAGGCATAATGCATTGTTTCAAGTATTATCATCCTTCAAATTAAGTCCATAGGTGACCCTCATAATGGATTCATAAGGTGGCTTAATTCTCTTTCTAGGGAAGTGTTCCATCCCTTTCTTTAATGGGAATTGAAATCTTATATTACCTTCTTTCATATCAATAATAGCACCTATGGTTCGTAGGAAAGGCCTACCAAGTATTATAGGACAAGACGGATTGCATTCAATATCAAGCACAGTAAAATCCATGGGTACATAATTCCTATTTGCAAGTATGAGAACATCATTTATTTTACCCAATGGTTTCTTAATAGTTGAATCCGCTAAATGTAAATTAAGGGAACAAGCATCCATATCGGTGAGACCTAGGAAGTCACATAAAGATTTTTGTATAGTAGAGACGCTAGCACCTAGATCACACAAAGCATTACATTCATATTCTTTAATTTTAACTTTAATAGTAGGTTCCCATTCATCATGCAACTTTCTAGGTATTGAAACCTCCAACTCTAGCTTTTCCTCATGAGCTTTTATCATAGCTTCTACAATATGTTTAGTAAAAGCTTTATTTTGTTCATAAGCATTTGGTGAATTTATCATGGATTGTAACAAGGAAATACATTCAATCAAAGAACAATTATCATAATTAAAGTCCTTGTAATCCAAAGTAGTTGGCATATCACTATTTAAAGTCTTAACCTCTCCAAACCCACTTTATCACTTTTATCATTAAGATCATCACCCTCCGAACAATTGGGACGCCTTCTAGCTAAAGTTGACTCATCTCCAGTCCCTTTTTCATCAAGTTTTATATTACTAAATAAAGATTCAATGGGTGAGACACCAATCATTTTAATATCTTCATCATGATTACGATAAAAACCAGGTGGAATAGCTTTTTCTAAGAATTCTCGCTTAGCTCTCAACTTAACGGTTCTCTCTTTACTTTCATTAATGGAGACATAGATAGCTTTAATAGACTCATTAATATCATGCTTAGGTGGCAAATTTTTAATTTTAAGAGTTTTCACATCATGAGCAATTCTATCCATGTTCCTAGACATTTCATCAACTTTATTCAGTTTTTCTTCTACCATAGCATTGAAAATCTTTTGAGAATTAATAAATTCTTTAATATTGTTCTCAAGATCAGTAGGTATCCTATTATTATTATTGTATGAATTACCATAGGAATTACCATAATTATTAGAGGAATTTTTGGGGAACGGTCCAGGATTAAAATTCCCTCTATAAGCATTGTTGTTGAAATTATTTCTAGAGACAAAATTCACATCAATGGCATCATTATTTTGCTCAATCAAAGTAGATAGTGGCACATCATTAGGATCAACATGAGCATTCTTACTAGTAAGCATTTTCATAATAACATCCATTTTATCACCCAAAGTAGAGACTTCCTCGACAGAATTTACCTTCTTACCAATTGGAGCTCTTTCGGTATGCCATTGAGAATAATTTGTCATAATATTATCAAGGAGTTTTGTAGCTTCTCCCAATGTAATTTCCATAGAAGTACCTCCTGCAGTAGAATCTAGAAGATTTCTAGAAACAAAGTTTAGTCCCACATAGAAATTTTGTATAATCATCCATAAGCTTAAACCATGAGTGGGGCAATTTCTAATCATTAATTTCATTCTCTCCCATGCTTGTGCAACATGTTCTTGCTCAAGTTGCTTAAAATTCATTATTTGATTTCTTAGAGAAATAATCTTAGATAGAGGAAAATACTTGGCAATAAAAGCATCCTTACACTTATCCCAAGAATCAATACTATTGTGAGGCAAGGATGAAAACCAACTTTTAGCATGACCTCTTAGTGAGAACATAAATAATTTCAACTTAATAATATCATTATCCACATCTTTTTTCTTTTGCATATCACATAATTCAATGAAAGTATTAAGATGGGAAGCAGGATCCTCATTAGGAGTTCCAAAAAATTGTTCTTTCATAACAAGATTTAGCAAAGCAGCATTAATATCATATGACTCCGCACTAGTGGTGGGAGCAGCAATTGGAGTACTAATAAAATCATTATTATTAGTATTTGAAAAGTCACACAACTTGGTGTTTTCTTGAGACATAGCGACAAAGCAAACAAACAAGCAAACAAAAATATTTTTGTGTTTTTGTATTTTTTATGAGAAGTGGGGGAGATGAAAACGAGAGGCAAATGCAAATAAAAATGGAAAATAAAAAGTAGAACAAGTAGATGATAGTTTGTGCGAAGGTACTTGATAGGTTTTGATGATGTCTTCCCGGGAACGGTGCCAGAAATTCTTCCTGCTACTTGTGAGCTGCGTTGGGATTTTCCCCGAAGAGGAGAGGAGATGCAGTACATCAGAGATAAGTATTGCCCTCAGTGAGAACCAAGGTTATCGAACCAATAGGAGAATCACGCAAAGCCTCGTTGTCGATGTATAAAAACATGGGTGTCTTCATACCCTGACTTATGCACAGACGGTTGCAGCCCTTCCTGACGGCACAAGGGCTTGCCGGAGGATTGCTTCCGTCAAGACTCAAGATTAGATTAACAAGACCATGAAGAAGACCTCCAGGCAGGTCATCTAGAAGTACTAAGCTAGTAATGAAGATCAAGGTTACCCTTGCCGGCAAGCTCCGCACCGGCAAGGTGGGAAACCGGCAAGGCAAGGGCCCGGCAAAGCTCCGTGCCGGCAGGCTCTCTTCTGTCTTACTACCGCTCCACCTCATCATCAACCAGATAAGCTTGTATTGATAGGTGTCGAGCGAGCAGGCAGTCAAGCACAGCTGGTCAGGGCACGTGTCAGCACGCCACCCCAAGGTTAACTTTAATGACACCCGTCCCTGGGTTGTGTCAAGATAACAGAAGGGCAGCTAGACAGGTGGTGCAGAACCCTTGCCGGAACTCGCCTCCCTAGCATAGCACCTAATGGTGCATTTAATGCGTTTGTCCTACCCCGTTAGAGATAGACTTGATGACAATGCAATCACTGTTCATACCCTGTAATGACCATCTTAGACACTGTGGTAACCCCTTGGCCTATAAAAGGAGGCCCACGGCTACTGTTAGAACGGTCGACACTTAGTTCAACTATGCATAGTAGCTGCACTTCCCACACACCTTGCCGGCAAGCTGCGCTCCTTGTAACTTGAGCTCATCCACAATCAAACCACCAAAGCAGGAGTAGGGTTTTACGCTCACAGCGGCCCGAACCTGGATAAATTACTGCGTGTTCTTGCATCTACCAATCCTGCTTTTTGTAGCGCATCGATCCCCATAGCCGAACCATAAAGGGGCCCTCTCGGTCCCATAGATCATCGTTCTCCATGACATCTTTGGCGCGCCAGGCAGGGGGATCGTGTGTTTTGAATCAGTGTTGGTAGTGTGAATACCAGCCCCATCACCTTCATCGATGGCGCCCAAGAAGAAGAGTGGAGCCGCGACGGCTCCCTCCACCTCCAAGCTTCCATCGCAGACGTCCCCGGACGGCGCCGGCGACGCAGGCGGCATAGCCGGAGCAGGCGGACCGGGCGGTGTGGGTGTCCAACATCCCCACCGTTCTAGTGAGCATAGCCACCATACCGGAGATGACGTAGATGGCCAACTCCCACGACGTTCTGGTGACCACAGTCACTGTAGCAATATGGTTCGAACCGGTGCAAGCTAGGACCTAGTCGCCGTGACGTCCAAGGATGGAGCGGCAACGTCCAACAACGCTGCGGTGGGACGTGTACCGCGACCATCGCAAGATGGGTGCGACACACTCCCCCGCGGTGCTGGTGGCCCTGGACGACGTCAAGCCGGCCCTGAGCGTCATCCCCACGATGTTCAGGCACCACCACCACCACACCAACCCATTGGTGAGCATGCGCCGCGACAGCAGGTATGTGGCGGAGTTCCTTCTGGTTCTGCCAGGAGTCAAATGCCGTCTCGTTCTATGCTTCCCGCCATGCCAACAATGGCGGCAGAAGCCTTGGCGCGGGTTCAAATGCTATTAAATTTCCCGCCAACTCCTGACAAGATGGACGAATGGAGGGCCACCATTCAGAGTCTCATCAGTTTTGCCGATCCCGGAAGGACACCGGAGGCGGGGCCATCACTGCGACTACCCACAGCGCCGGCAGGACCAACCGGCGGCCGTGCAGGAGACGCTGCGCCAATGGTGCAGTCACCTCCGCGTCAACAACCACTGCGGCGGCAAGCTCGCCGATCGGATGACCAGGACATGGTGTCCATGGTGTCATCGGATCCACAGGGTCGCCAAGATCAGCACCGAGTGCTCCAGGAGTGGCGCATCGAGGACGCCCGTACGACGATCGAGCGGTGCCGGGAGGCCCGCCGTCTATCAGACGACCGTGCTGGGCCGGCAGTGGACACGCCTGCGCTAGGGTACCCTGGTGCTTACCTTATGAGGTAGGTTGCCTAGAATTTACTCGTGAGCTGCAGCAGGTTGTCTGGCCATCCACCCGTGCCTTCAAGCCAAAACTGCCCGATAAGTACGACGACAAGCTCAGTCCGTCAAAGTTCCTTGGCATCTACACCATTGCGGTGCAGGCTGCCGGAGGGTGGGACAACAAGATACTGGCCAACTACTTCCCGTTGGCACTCAAACCCAATGTCAGGCCGTGGTTGATGAACTTGCTGGAGGGCTCCATTTCTTCTTGGTCGGATCTATGCCATCACTTCGTTGGTGCTTACCAGGGTGGCCACAAGCTCCCTGGTCAAGCTAGCGACCTGCATGTGATACCCCAGAGAGATGGCGAACCCCTCCGCAAGTACATACAAAGGTTCAGCCGTGTGCACCACAACATTCCTGATGTTCATCCCGCAGCTGTTGTTGCTGCATTCCACACAAATGTGCGCAGTCGTAGAATGCGGCCTGAGATGAACATCGAGAAGGTCAGAACCATCAATGAGCTATATGCCTTGGCAGACAAGTGTGCACGTGCTAAAGAGGGGAGGCGACTTCCCGGGGAGGATGCTGGTGCTGAAGTTGATTCTAAAGACGATGATGCGTCAACCCCGAAGAAGAAGAGCCGGAACCGAAATCGCAAGCAGAAAGGCAAGGCTGTGTTAGCAGTTGAGGAGTTGGGGAATCTCGGCAAGAAGCCAAAGGCTGAGAGCAACGACAAAGAGACTGTTGTTTGCACTTGTAGCCATGAGGCCGCTGCCAGAGAGAAGACCGACGACCCGTATTGCAAGATTCACCGTACTAAGGGCCACAATCTCCAGGAGTGCCGGCAAGTGGAGCAGCTTGCCGAAAAATAGAAACAAGAGTACGAGAAGCGCGACAAGGAGAAGGGTCAAGATGGTGCCGGTGGGTCCGGCAAGCAAAACCGTGGTGGCCGCGGAGGCCACCACAGTAAGGCGAAGCAGCCAAAGGTGAAGCCCGCTCAGGGCCAGAAAGGAGATGATGGTGATGGGGACAAAGAGGAGTCTGACAATGAGTTCCAGAATGCAGTGGACGCCATGTGTGTTGATGGAGGCGCATCTTTGCATTCCTCGCACCGGCAACTGAAGCAGTGGGTCCGCAAAGTAAATGCAACGGAGCCGGCAATGGAAGCGCAAAAGCCACTCAAGTGGTCGCACACGCCCATCGTCTTTGACACCGAGGATCACCCTGATCGCACCACCGCGGTCGGGTGTTTGCCATTGTTGGTTTCACCAACAATCTGCAACCTCAAGGTGACGAAGATGCTGGTTGACGGTGGGGCCGGCTTGAACTTGATCTCTCCTGATGCGATCAAGAGGCTGCAGATCCCCAACAAGGATCTCGAGGAGACAGGCGCTTTCCAAGGGATCAGTCCGGGGAGGAACAAACCAAAGGGCCAAGTTACATTGTCAGTCACGTTCGGTAGCGAGCTCAACTATAGGACAGAAATGATTGTCTTTGACATCGTCAAGATGCCGCTGCCGTATAATGGGATTCTAGGCGGCCCGGCGCTGGCAAAGTTTATGGCTGCGTCGCACTATGCGTACAATGTTATCAAGATGTTAGGGCCAATGGGTGTTCTCACCATCAAGTCCAATCAGAAAGACGCAATCATCTGCGCCGACAAGCTCTACCGGGAAGCAGTGGCAGCATCTGTCATGGAGGTACATGCTCCTGCCGGCAAAGCTCCTGGGAGAGGAAAGAAGAAGAAGGCAAGACCTCTGATAAGGACTCTGGGAAGCACACCTTAGAGTGCAGCATGCCTGTTGAGGACATACCAGAGAGCTCTACCGGCAAGAGCAAGAAAGCCAAAGCCTCTGCACCGGCGACCAACCAAGTCTCTGCGAGGGAAGATGGGATGAGTGGCACTTTCTCCATAAGTGCCACCCTCAATGACAAATAGGAAAGCGCGCTTGTTGCCTTCCTATGGGCGAATGTCGATGTATTTTCTTGGCAAGCATCTGACATCCCCGGTGTTCCTAGGGAGGTGATTGAGCACCACCTTGCTGTCTGCCCTCACGCAAGACCCGTCAAGCAGAAGGTCAGAAAGCAAGCCTTGGAGCTGCAAGAGTTTATTGCCGAAGAGATCAAGAAGTTGGAAGCAGCAGGCCTGGTCAGAGGGGTGCTACACCCCACGTGGATAGCCAATCCAGTGGTGGTGCGTAAGGAGAATGGGAAATGGAGGCTTTGTATCGACTTCATTGATATAAATAAAGCTTGTCCAAAGGACCCTTTCCCTTTGCCGCGCATCGACCAGACTGTGGACTCCACTTCCAGCTGTGAGTTACTCTCTTTTCTTGATGCCTATTCTGGTTATCATCAGATATTTATGGCCAAGGAAGATGAGGAGAAAACGGCGTTCATCACTCCATGTGGCACGTATTGCTTTATACGCATGCCCTTTGGATTGAAGAGTGCCGGGGCAACATTTGCCAGAGCAGTTCAGATCGGTTTTGAGACCCAGTTGCACATAAATGTGGAAGCCTACATGGATGATATTGTGATCAAAACCAAGGACAAGTCAACACTTATCCAATATTTGGAAGAAACATTTGCAAACTTGCGCAAACTCAACTTGAAGCTCAACCCCGAGAAGTGCGTGTTTGGTGTTCTGTCCGGCAAGCTTCTAGGGTTCTTTGTGTCTCAGAGAGGGATTGAAGCCAATCCCGACAAGATCAAAAGATCAAAGCAATTGAGCAAATCGAAGCACCAAGACGTGTCAAGGATGTCAGGCGTCTTGCCGGTTACGTTGTCGCACTCAGCAGGTTCATCTCCAAATTAGCAGAGCGCACCTTGCCATTTTTCAAAATATTGAAAAAGGAAGGCCCAATGAACTGGGCTTCAGACGCGGAGGCCGCGCTCCAAGATTTGAAGGAGTACTTGTCCTCTCCGCCAGTCTTAGTTGTGCCTAGGCCGCAAGAGACGTTGCTGTTGTACTTAGCGGCAACAAATCAAGTGGTTAGCGCTGCACTTGTGGCTGAAAGAGTGGCAGATGAAGAGGAGGCAGCAGCCGCAGAGCCACGACCCTACAAGCTAGAATCTTCTCCGGCAAGGTCGGGTGCCGACAAGCCTGAGATTGTGCAAGCAAGTGAGCCAGATTAGCAAGTTGTGCAGAAGAAGAAAATGGTGCAGCGCCCAGTTTACTTTGTTAGCTCCCTCCTGCAAGGGGCTAGGTTAAGTTATTCTGGTGTGTAGAAGTTGATCTTTGGCCTTCTCATGGCCTCAAGGAAGCTGCACCACTACTTTCAAGCACACCAAGTCACCGTCGTCACTCGCTTTCCTTTGCAACGTATTCTAAGAAATCCAAAAGTTACTGGAGGGATTGTGGAGTGGGCGTTGGAGCTGTCGACCTTTGACTTAAAGTTTGAGAGTACCTCAACAATTCAGAGCAGAGCTTTGGTGGAATTCATCATAGAATGGACCTTGACGCAAGACGAAGAAATACAAGAGACCTCTCTCCCCGGCAAGGAAACTGTTGATGATTGGATCATGTACTTTGACGGTGCTTTCACGCTGAAAGGCTCCGGTGCCGGCGTGCTGCTTATAGCACCCACCGGAGAGCACCTCAAGTACACGGTTCAGATGCATTTTCCCTAGGAGCAGGCCACCAACAACACTGCTGAGTATGAGGGATTGATTGCCGGCTTGTGCATTGCAATCGACCTTGGTATTCGGAAGATGATTATCAGAGGTGACTCGCAGCTTGTGGTGAGATAGGTTAATAAGGAATACCAGAGTCCCTTGATGGAGGCTTATGTTGATGAAATGAGGAAGTTGGAAGGGCACTTTGACGGTCTGCAAGCGGAGCACGTCCTTCGTGCCCAGAATGAGATTGCCGATGACCTGTCAAAGTTTGCCGCCAAGAGATCTCCTGTGGAGCCAGGAACTTTTGTGCTAGAACTATCTCAGCCATTCGTTACACCATCAAGGCTGGCGAAGAAAAGAAAGCATGACATTGGTGGTTACTTTCCGGCAGAGCCGCCAAGAAATTAGATACCACTGACAAGACACCCTCTGCTGATGAGCCGCAGCCTCCGGCAAGCCAGGTACTTGCCATCGAAGCAAGCGCTCCCGCAGAGGAAGAAGTGCCTTTAGGCCTTGTCGTCGAGCCACAGGCTCTGGCATGGGCGCAGCCGATCGTCCAGTACCTTCAAACAGGAGAGCTTCCCGATGAGCAAGAAGAAGCGGAAAGAGTAGCCCGTCAATCAAGAATGTACCAATTTGTTGACAACACTTTGTACAGGAAAAGACCAAACGTGGTGAAATTGAAGTGCATTTGCTGGGAAGACGGACAAAGGCTGTTGGAAGAGATACATGAAGGGATGTGTGGCTCTCATATTGGGTCAAGCGCGCTTGTCGGCAAGGGATTCCGCCAAGGATTCTACTGGCCGACAGCCCTTCAAGAGGCCTTGGCGGTGGTCACCAGATGCGAAGCATGCTAGTTCCGTGCCAAGGACATCCACCAGCCAGCTCAAGCCCATCAAACCATCCCTCTTTCCTGGCCTTTCTCGGTCTGGGGGCTCGACATCATTGGCCCCTTCCCCCGTTCTACCGGGGGCTTTGAATTCTTATACGTTGCAATCGACAAGTTTACAAAGTGGCCTGAGGTAGAGCTAGTGAGAAAGGTGACGACACAGTCAGCTATCAAGTTCCTCAAAGGATTGGTCGCTCGTTTCGGTGTACCCAATAGGATCATCACTGACAACGGCACCCAGTTCATGAGCCGCGCCTGCACATCATATTGCCAAGAACTTGGAAACAAGATCTGCTACGCCTCTGTTGCTCACCCAAGGAGCAATGGACAAGTAGAGAGAGCAAATGCAGAAGTGCTGTGTGGTCTCAGGACCAGAACTTTTGACAAGCTACACAAGTTTGGAAGATGCTGGGTGGAAGAGTTACCGGCGGTTCTTTGGTCACTTAGAATGACACCAAGTCGAGCCACTGGCTAGACACCCTTCTCCCTTCTATATGGTGCAGAAGTGGTGCTCCCCACAGAACTCAGATACGGGTCACCTCAAGTTTTGGCCTTCGACAGGATCAAGATGAGCTACGTCAAGATGATGCCACGCTCCTTGAGGAAGATCGTTTTCGGGCTGCTGTCCGTGCCGCACGGTACCAGCAAGCTTTGCGCCGATATCATAGTCGCAAAGTTAACGCCAGGAACCTTAAGGAAGGCAACCTTGTTCTTCATCGGATTCAGTCCACGAAGGGTAAAATCAAGTTGATGCGGAAGTGGGAGGGCCCTTACCGGGTAGTACGAGTCACTAGGCCTGGCGCAGTCCGCCTAGAGACCGAAGATGACACTCCTGTGCTCAACTCATGGAACATTGAGCATCTTCGTAAGTTTTACCCGTAAGGCACGGTTGCCGGGCTGCCCGGCAGCCTCTTTTGTACTAGCTTGCCGGCAAGGCATGTAACCCTTTGTACAGAGCCGGGCGCAGACCCCGTGCGTAGTGAATTAAAGCTAAGTGTTTCGCAACTCTTTTTCAAAGTACATATTTATTTATATGTTGCAGGCAGTGTTGTGTTACATTTTACCTTGCATAAGATGATTGACAAACCGTCAAGGTTCCAGCCTCCTCTTTTCTCTTCTTTCTTTTTCTTAAAGGAATGAAGTGTTCCTCGCGTGCAAGTTTCCCAGGGGGAGTGACGGTATGGATACCAAATGACGTTCAAGATATCATTCTATGACAAGAAGTACATCAAAGAAGAAGTTAAGTTGGAAAACTTGGAAACAAATTCTTTGTTGTAGTTGCAATTTCTCCTCGCACGCTAAGGAACCTTGTCGTGATCAGCTGTGCTCTTACTTTGTTTCGAGTTCGCTAAACAACTTAAGTGGCTGCGTTGTGATCGTCAAGTGTAACCTTACCGGCAGTGGCACTTCCGGCAAGCTGCGAAGGATCCGTTCCTCAAGCGCTCGCGGCAAGAGTGCATGCACTGGCAAGATTCTGGCAAGCATAGGGTACAAAAATCATGCAAAGACAGAATAGAACAAGGGGAATAGCATGAATACATCCATTCAAAACACAAGTCATATTACATCAATGTGCAATGCAGATCTAACTTAAGATTAATTTGTCGTGTACAAGATCGCATTCGCGGCAAGGTGTGACTACAAGATTAATGGGTGACCCCACCCTGAGTCCTGGAAACTTGGCCAACCCTCTTGGCTATTGGAGCAACAATCTTGCCGGCAACTGAGATGTCGGCGTCCTTCGGCAAGCTTGTGAAGGCGCCGAAGAGGTCGACGTCCGGGTTGCGATACACAAGCTTGATGAGTACCTTGTAAAGTATGTCTCGAGCAAGCTTGCAGGACTCCTTGGCAAAGGAGGCGGACCGCTCTTCGTGATGCTTCTCCAACACCTCGACCAGGCCCTCGAAGAAGAGAGTCAAGCTGGCACTTGCCGCTTCTTGGTTGTTGGGGGAGTAGCTGTATTCCATCAAGCCCATAATGACAAGCTGGGCGCTGATCTGTTCTATGGCTTCTACGAGGCGGTTGGTCCATAGCTGCAAGTTGCTCTTAAGCATGTTGAAGGAATTGATGGCATCGGCATACACAGTTTTCTCCTTCTCAAGATCTGTGGACAGGATCTTCTCCCTGGCCTTGGCGCTTTCGAGATGCCCTTCCAAGGTGGACAGCTTTAGCTTCAGATCCTCTTAGGTGTCGGCAGCCTGGCTATGTTCTTGACTCTTGGTGGATAGCTGCGTTTGTAGTTCACCCAAGGTGTGAGCTGCCTTCTGCGCTAATGCTTGGAGAGCCAAGAGCTCCTCCCTATTGCCAGCAAGGTGTTCTTCAAGCTTTGCTACCTTGGACTCCAACTCCACCTTGGCGGCCTCGGCGCTCTCTGCGGCCTTGACGGCCTCCAAGAGCTTGTCGGCATGGACCTGAGCTTGAGTCTCAATGGCCTTTTTATGGCCCTCCTCTAGCTCTTTGGTTCACTGCATGAGCAGAGTCTGGATCTCTTCATCCTTGTCGCGGAGCTTGGCGGCAAGTGCTTCCTCTCGGGCGGCAAGGTCTTTCTCCTTGATGATGAGCTGTGCTTCGCGTTCCGTCAACTTGCCATCCAAGGCCGCTGCTTTCTCCTTAGCAGCGGCAAGCATTTCATCCTGCCTCATGATGCATTGGGACTTCTCATTGTACCACCAGTAGATCTCCTCTGCTTTCTCCTTTAGTTTCTGTTCAGTCAGCTCCACGGCTTGCTGCTGTGTGTGAAGCTTCTCCCAGCGTTTGCCGTAGCGGTCTTGCGCGTCCTTGAAGCCGGCAGCCATCGTCGTCAAGAAGGCAAGATCTGCGGCACCGTTGTTGGAGCTGTCTGGTACTATGACGCTTCTGGAGGAGGGCGCCAAGATTTCTGCGATGGCATCTTCAAAATTAGGTTCCCCAGCACCAGATGAGCTAGGGGCTCCCAATTCCTGCTGCTGGTTGACAGGTTCCAAGGTGCCCGTTAGAGCTTGTGCATCGGGTTCACTGGGATGGACGTCAGTGCTTGGCTTATCGCTGCCAGCCTCTCCCATCTCAGCGTCTATCATGACAGGCTCAGATGTGCTGCCAGAGGGCTTGTCAGGTTCTTCGGGAATTTTCCTGGCCTTCTTAGCGGTGGACGCGGCGGCCTCAGTGGCAGAAATCTTGGCGGCCTCGTTAGCGGCGCTTTTCATGATTTCTTCCATAGAGATCTCCCTTTCTTCCGGAAGGGTTGGTTCTGCAGTACAGGGAAGAAGCGGAGAGCAAGATGAAATCAAAACTTTAGGTCAAGTTCAAGAAAACAAAAAAGAAGGATTGACAAGGGTTGGATTACATCTGGAAAGGAGCTTACCTTGATGAGCACGTGGAGGGGATGCCGTTCTTCCTCCAGCAACTTTTGTTGCTGTCGCTTGGTCTTTGGCAACGTTGGTTGCCGGAGGGGCCTCGATGCGAAGGAGTCCTTCTTGGGGCTCCTCTGGGGGAGGGCTGCTCCTTGTTGGCGAAGGTCTTGGTGACGGCTTGGAGGTTGAGGGTGCCGTCAAGGGATCCATCCCTTGGCGCTCTCCTTCCGGCTGGTCGCTTCCCAACTCCTTGTCGGTCTCCATTGTAGAAGACTCGACATTAATGCTTGCCAGCGGGAACTGAACGTGAGCCTCACGCCAGGGGCTCGAGCCGGCAACCTCAGACGAAATTGCACCTTGATCGGTGCGGGTTGCTGTCTCACCCTCTTCGGCGGTCCTCGGCTTCTTTTTGTGCCTCTCCGCCAGTGGCACTTCGTCCCTGCAAGATTAGAGCAATCAAAATGATCAGTTCAACAACAAAGTCAAAAACAATTACAAGAAAAGAGGACGAAGATGGTGGACTTACTCTTCCTCCTCTTCTGGATCACTAAGGACAGATAGGTCCCAGTGCACTGCGTCGTCCGCACCAGAGGATGTAGGTGGTGGCGGCGTCTTCCTAGCCAGTTTGGCTCTTGACGGAGCCAGGAGCTGTGACGTACCCTTGCCCTCCACAGTTGGTGACGTTGGTTGCCGGGAAGCGGCTCCGTGAGGGGGCTGACACCGGGAAGGCTGGACCCGAGAAGCTACAGTTGCCGCCTTGGTGCCGACAAGTTCTTCATTTGCCGGCTTGATGTGCACTGCCTTCTTCTGGGCAGGCTTCTTGATGATGGTAGTCTTCACCTTGGCGGGAGGAGGGCGAGGTGCTTCCTCCTCTTCCTCCTCATCTAAGGATTCCTCGGGCTACTCCTCTTCTTCCTCAGATTCCCTGGCTTGGTCCTCCTCGCCCGCATGCGCTTCGGCATGCTCTTGAGTGCGGTCTCCTCCGCTAGTTCCCGGAGCTGTGGCCTGCTCTTCGGCTTGGCGTCCGGTGCGTTCCCCACTGCTGGCACCCTTAGTCGCCCAGGAACGAGCTATCTTATTAAGCTCCTTAGCTCTTGCGATAAGGAACACCTTCTCATCATCCTTTGTCGGATGAATCATGTCATCTTCGACTCTGATGGCTTTCTCCACCAAGCCGGCAAACCTGCTTTCCACTTCTTTCTTGCTGGGTACCTTCCATGTGCTCAGAACTGTCTTGGCGTCGTATTCCGGCATCATTGCTAGTATGGAAGCCTTGGCAGTATTGTTGCAAAGTGGGATTAACTTTGCCGGTAGATGGAAGGTGCAGCCTCTGTTGAAGAGCAGGCAAATGAGCTAGTAATGCTCCATCACCGTCAGATTGTCGTTGAGTCCTGGGTGCAGACGCATGGTCTCGGCGGGATTCTTGTAATCCCATGCTTGCCGGCCTCCTCTGTGCTGCAGCGGGGCGATCCGACGGCGGGTGAAATCTGCCCCCACCATCTCAATCATCAAGCCGGCCTCCTTGAGGGTGAGGATCCGGTACAGAGCCACTCCCAGCTTGGTGTCATTGTGATCGACGTTGCTCCAGTTGGCGGACTTCTCGATCTTCTCAGTTCTGAGGTGACAGAATGCCAGGAAGTCTTGCTGCTTGATCCAACACCAGTCAGCCCATCACTCGTTCCACTTGATGTGCAGCTTTCTGTCCAAGTAGTGCTTCTTCAGATTTGCCCTTGGAATCCAGGTGACACTGCCGGAAAGGGCATCGTCCTCGACCCGGGGAATGAAGAAGTGCCAGAACAGAACAACATTTGGGGCTATTCCCACAAAGTTCTCACACAAATGCACAAAGACCGACAAGCAGGTGACCGCATTGGGTGTGAAGTCCAACAATCTAAATCCGAAAGTATTCATCACCTCTACGAAAAAAATTAGAGAAGGGCGGGCACAACCCGCAATAGAAGTACCGGACGAAGAAGTGGTATTGGTCATTGGCAGGAGGAAGGTATCCTGGGAGCACCACTGTGGCCTCGTGGTCGTTCATCTTCCTTGCGTATATGTACGAGTATCTCTTCGTTAGATCGTCTTCTGTGAGCGCTGGCGGAAACACGTCGTTGGCCCGTGAAAGCACATTTGCTCCCTTGGTGGTTTTGGTAATTTATGCCAACATACATGTTGTTGGACTAATGTTTCTATCTTGTAAATTTCAGATAAGTTCAGCATTGGCATAGCAAGGACTAGGAATGTGGACCCTTCAAAACACTAAGGACACATATTGGCAAAAGCTCAAGACTCTTCATTTTTGGTTTAGTGATCCAAGATCACATCGAGTCCATAGGAAAGCCAATACTATTAAAAGGGGATGAGGTTTTGATAATGATCTATTTGCTCAAGTGCTTAGTGATGTTGCTCCAAAACCCTCAGCCACTTCCTTCATCCAAATCTGTCCAAAACCCTTAAAGCCAACTCGGTTTCACCGAATCACTTTCATCCGAACCCACTGAGTTCATCAAGACAGTGCCACAGCCTAAACCCTAACAAATCAGATCCACCGATATGGATCTCGGTCTCACCGAGATGGGTGACCATTTTTCTGTTGCCTGATTGCAATTCTTTCGGTCCCACCGAGATTGCACTCGGTAACACCGAGATGGAGTGACCAAGTTTCTGTTGCCAAGTTGCATCATTTCGGTCTCACCGCGATTATGCAATCGGTGCCACCGAGACTAGGTCTAGCCCTTACCATTGCACATCAGTTGCTCCGAGATGTTCCATCTGGTCCCACCGAAACTTCAAACATTCATATCTTTGCATAGGTCGGTCTCACCGAGATTCTGGTTTTGGTGCCACCGATTTTGGTCAAATGTGTGTAACGGTTGGATTTCATGTGAAGGCTATTTGTACCCCTCCACCACCCTCTTACCTAGTAAGAGAGCCATCATAACATGCCTACACTTCCACCATACATTTTCTGAGAGAGAACCACCTACTCATGTGTTGAGATCAAGACATTCCAATCCAACCATTTGAACCTTGATTTCTAGCCTTTCCCAAGTTGCTTTCCACTCAAATCTTTCTTCCACCATAGCCAAATCTGTGAGGAAGTTCTTGAGTGTTGGGGAGACTATCATTTGAGGCACAAGAGCAAAGAGTTCATCATCAACACACCATCTATTACCTTTTGGAGAGTGGTGTCTCCTAGATTGGTTAGGTGTCACTTGGGAGCCTCCAAGATCATGTGGAGTTGAACCAAGGAGTTTGTAAGGTCAAGGAGATCGCGTACTTCATGAAGATCTACCCCGAGTGAGGCTAGTCCTTCATGGACGAAAGCCATGGTGGAATAGGCAAGGTTGCTTCTTCATGGACCCTTTGTGGGTGGAGCCCTCCGTGGACTCGCGCAACCATTACGCTCCGTGGGTTGAAGCCTCCATCAACGTGGACGTACGATAGCACCACCTATCGGAACCACGCCAAAAACCACCATGTCTTCATTGCGTTTGATCTTCCATACTCTACCCCTTTATTTTCCGTACACTTGCATGCTTTACTATTTCCGCTGCTCAATCACTAGATTTGCATGTGTAGAAAATCTTGGTGTTATCTTCACTTGTGCGAAAATCTGCCTTAGTTCCTGGAGAAACTAAAAACTGCACCTTTGGTTTGTTAAGTGTCTATTCACCCCCCCCTCTAGACCTATCTCCTCGACCCCACAATTGGTATCAGAGCTTTGGTCTCCATTGCTTTGGTTTTATCACCAGTGGAGGGAGATGGATGTGTCTACTTTGGGGAGTCTTAGACGTAGAGTGCCTATTCTCAATGGGAAGTATTACAACTTTTGGAAGGATGAGATGCTTGATATGTTTGATGAATTTAACTTTAAGAAGTATATTCATAATCCTTATGTGCCTCCTATTGATCCCTTGCATCCTACTCATGAAGAGGAAATTGACATGCTTCGTAATCTTAGAACCGTCAATCTTATCATTAGAGGATTACCTAAAATTGTGCTTCATTGTATGCAACACTTTGGGTGTGCTTATACCCTATGGCATGACTTGGAAAAGCGATATCCCGATTATTCTCTAAAGAGTCTTGATGATATTCTTCACAAGACTATTGCTTTTCACAAGATGAGTCCTAGTGATCCTAACTTTGATGATTGCTTGTTTGAGCTTCGTGATCTTATGCATGCTAAAGGAGATATTGGAACTATTAGTAACATTATCACGGAAGCTATTAGAATTCATAAACTTGAACATTGTCATGATCATGAAACTAATGAATTCATTGCCCTAGGTGATGATCATATACATGTTGATGATGATGTTGAGCATGGCTATTATGATGAGGACAAAGAATTTGATATTGAATTTGAGAAGACCATGAGGAATCTTAGTCTTATGGCAAATCTTCGAGATTACATGGCCGGAGGAAAAGAGTGGATTCTTGATAGTGGATGTACCGATCACATGAACGGAGATAGAGACATGTTTCGTGAGCTTGCTAAAAATGATGGTCCATGCAAGTATGTGACTTTTGGAGACAACTCCAAGGGTAAGGTACTTGGCCTTGGTAAGGTGGCCATATCCAATGATAGCTCCATACAAAATGTTATGTTTGTTGAATCTCTTGGCTACAATCTTGTTTCCGTATCTAGACTAGCCGACTTTGGTTTCAATGTTCTATTTACCGAAGTAGATTGCCAAGTGTTTCGTCGAGATAATCATAATATGGTCTTTACCAGCATTCGTAGAGGTGATCTATACATTGTTGATTTCACTAAGAGAGCCCAACCTCGTACATGTTTAATTGCTAAATCTTCTAAAGGTTGGTTATGGCATAGGAGACTTGGACATGTTGGCATGCGTAACCTTGATAAACTTGTTAAAGGAGATCACATTCTTGGTGTGAAACATGTTATATTTGACAAGGATCGACTTTGTAGTGCTTGTCAAGCAGGAAAACAAGTTGGAGGATGTGGCACCCCACCTGAATACCACTGTAGCTAGACGGTTGCTGCACACGCCAGCCCAGGAAATCACTCTGGCTTGCGCGTTTACAACAAGTATCATGAACATAGGCACAACTTTAATAAGAATATATTTATTTGCCATTGTGGCTGGAATAAATACATCAGGGTTACAAAGATGGGGGCAACAGAATAGCACTAACTAAGGCAGCGCAGACTTGGAGAGGCTCCAATCGACAGGGGTCTGACTGGGTTACTCTTCTAGCTCGCGAACGCTCCCGCTCCTCGACGGATCCTTAGGTGAACCTGGCCACATTGAAGGCCGCTGAGTACTTTTGAATGTACTCGCAAGCAAACCAAATAACATATACACCAAGCAATGCAATCCACGACATTCAAGCATGCATTTGTTATCTTAATGATAGTAATCATCATGTTATAATAGGATTATCTAGCATGGTAATTATACTGAAAGGTAAAGCATAATGGTAAATGCAATTGGTCAAGTTCATCCACATGATCCCTCCGATTCCAAGTTCTTACGGTCATTCGACCCTCTATGCCATAGCCATCCCATGGCTAACATCTCAACTTCCTAATATCATTCGATGTCCAGGCATCTGTGCTGTAAATCTGACAAAGCTTACCTTGTGCCGGTTCATTCTTAGCAATCATTTGGTTAACTCCTCCAGACTCGACACAGACCAAAAAGTGTGACCTAGTACGAACTGTGTCCCATGACCGAGGACGCAGCTATTCGAATAGATTTACACTCTGCAGAGGTTGCGCACTTTACCCACACTATGGAGCTCCCTGCCTCGTACATCAGTACATGCTCCCATTCGGGTGGACCGGTGCTACTCCAACAAAACTTGTCTATTGCCCGGCACTCTTACGGTCCCACCGACAATCATACCCCATCCGGGTCAAGTCCTGGGTGGCCCCTGTGTCACTCCTGACACCTGCCACCGTCGTGGCCAAACTAAACTGTCCCAAACGGGGACGCCGGCAAATTACTTAACTTGGGCTCACAAGGTCATCGCCGCCTACCGGGCTAGGGTAGCACGCACGCATAACCTCCCCTCTTTGGTGGTATCGATAAGAGGCAAGACAATAGACCAAGTCAAGGCCTTCCCATAAAGGCAAATGTGGCTGCACTGATGAGCTCGGTTCAGTGGCACTATGACTCGATCCAGCCGACGGAGGAGGTTGTCATTATTAAGTCACATTCTTTTTCAGGGCAATAACAGTAACAATGCATGACAAAAACATAACAACCTATCTCCATATTGTCACCTACAAGTCACTAGTGCGATAATATGATGAATACTAGCAAGTATTTCAAACAGTAATACACATTATCAAGGGTTTAATTATATTCTAGCACGAACAAATTTATTAATTAAACATGCAAGAATAACACAGAGAAATTCTAGGGCATATATCAGATGGTCGGCTTGCCTGGAGGTCGAAGAATTCGTCAGAGAGAAGTGTGATCACCTTGCGGAAAGATTCGCCTGAAAAGATTCCCTCTCGAAGGGCTGATTATAGGGCAGGGGTAATATGGTCATTTCAGTATGTGTAAACATTGTGAAAGTGACATCATCGGAACGGGCTCGACGAACAAAGAATGTGGGCTTTGGAATCACCTGAATCAGAGTTACGGTCGTGGAGAAATGGCCGTTCGTTCGTTAGGCAGAAAAACAAATAGTAACTGTGCTTTTCTGCCTTTAACTAACGAACGTCCGTAATATAAGGATTTCGGCCACCGGCTGAAAATAGAAAACGTATTCCAGAGAATACGCTTTCTGTGAATAGAAAGCGTACTCTGGTGAGTACTTTTCCACTTATCCACGCTGGCACCTCCCTCTCTCACTGACGAGTGGGTCCGGGCCCCACTGGTCAGGCCTTTCTCTCTCCTCCTCCTCCTCCTTCTTCTTCCTCTCCTCCTCTCCCCGATGGCCGCGACATGGACTCTGGCTCCGGTGGACTCCGGCGACTGGGAGGGCCTCGAGAGCAAGCGAGGGCGTGAATGCGGTCGCCGGAGACTGCCGCCTCCGGTGTGGGTAGCTAGAGTGGAGGGGGCGGCTGGCTGTGCGGCGTCGTGCCATGGCCGAGGCGGCAGGGCTACAGCAATGGAAGGGTTAGGGTGGTCGGCGAGGCTGGGCGAGGGTACAGGCGAGGTCACCGGTGAGCACCGCATCCAGCAGACATCTCCACGGGCACCAGGGAGGGCTAGGTGCGTGGCTGTGGTGGTGGCCGTGGGCGGTTGCTGCAGCTAAATTGCGGCACTCCGGCGAGGGGCTTGGCCAGGCAAGGGCGTGGGGGTGAACTAAAGGTAGAGGGAAGGAGGTTGAGGAGCTTGGGGATACCCGGGGAGGCTCGGGCCGCAGCTATTTATAGCTGGCCGGCCGGGGCGATAAGGATGGCCGTCGTGGCATCCCTATCGTCGTCCTGGAGCTCCTAGGTGAGGTGGCGAGCTGCGGACAGTGCTGACCTGATGCGGGGACAGCTCAACGCGGCGCAACCGCGTGGGAGGAAAGAGCCAAGGGGGAAGACGACGGCGGCGGGTCACGGGCGTGCAGTACGGCAGAGCTCGTCGCGGTGCGGCGAGGGAGAACGGGAATGGGGAAGCTACGGGAGAAGGAGTACGTGGACTCCGCGGAGCCATAGGACATGCTCGGACAAGCCGGAGCTGGCCGGAGCGAGCTGGCCGACGTGACCAAATGTGGCCAGTGCACAGAGCATGCGTTTGGTCATGCCCGCTACGTAGTCACCACGCGTGCTACGTGCTCTGGCACGCTACTGCTCATCACACCTTGTCAAATAGACGCCTCACTGCTCAAATAGATGAGGTGGATCATTGGACGGACCAGGATGGCTCTAGAGTAGTCGAGTTGATCCAAAACAGGTTCTAGATAGAAATTTGGTTAGGATGTTGTGATCAGATAGATGTGCCAATGAGCTTGGCAAGTTGTCACAGGGAAATGAGATAAGAAGGAGCACCTGCTAGAGAAATTTGAAGCCATTTGGAAATGGTTTGCACACACTTCCTTTGCGATGCAAGTTTTGGCCCAGAAATTGGACTTTGAAGCTGTGCTTAAATGGTTCAGTGAAATGAGCTGAATTTTTGTGTAGGATGATTATTTGGCTATATGGAGGCACTGGTAAAATTTCAGCTCATTTGGATGCCCTATGAAGGTACTTCCTTCACAGAGCTTCCTGCTGGACAGAAACTTGATGGAATTTTGGTAGAAGTTGGCTAGATAAAATGATATGAATTTTTGCATGGTCACATTATATAGGTAGAGTGAGGTCCTAGATTAATTTCAAGAATTTTGAAGCAATATAGCATATAGTTGCTTCACAACCTCAAAATGGGTCCAGAAATAAGAACTGGATGATGCTCTCAAATTTTGAACTGTGGCACTTGGGTTCTTGACGGAAATGGTTAAGATATGGACAGGAGAAGCTGCACAAATTATTTGGGATTTTTCCCTTTGGAAAGTGCCCAAAATGCAATATTGGCTTTAAATAGGAAAATGCAATTTCCCTTATTTAATTATGGCCAATATTTTTATGAGAGCTCAATATGATCACAAAGAATATCTCCACAAGTTTTCATGAACTTTGGAGATGGATAGATATTTATTTGGATTTAATTCATTTAACTGGCAGAAAAAGGAATTAATTTTAAATGAAAAATATTTCAAATTACTTGGCAATATTTTTGCATATCCATGGTTGATAGATGTAGGATGATCACTTGGAAAAGTTTGGGAGGCAACAGATCAAAGGAAATTGGGGTTCCTTTGTAACGGAAGGAATTAGGGTTTCCCTTCCGGTAACTGGGAAGGTAGGGTTTCGGTGGCAAGATCCTGAGAATATATCTTGGGTGGCAAAGTTGAACTGGAGAGAATCTCTGGTTGGATAGGAAAGGCAAGGCTAAATGACCATCTTCATCTACCCATGAGCGAGAGAAAATCCGATAACATCGAAAAAAAAGACGGGAGTCAAATCCCGCGAAGGAAGAAATCGAGGAGCGAAAACCATGGTGTCACAAACCTACCCCCCTTAAGAAAATCTCATCCTCGAGATTTCCGGACTTACCTCCCGGTGAAGGGGAACTTACCTGTGTGTGACTTGGATCCATCATCTGTCTTATCTTCATTGGTTCTCTGCCATTTTGACTGCCTCTTCTGATGGCTCAGGTGTTGTCTTTTCACACAGCTACCTTGAATCCTTCTTTTTCCTATCAGGTGTATCTTTTATCCTGGTAGTGATGTTGCTGAGTGGGGTAGCGGGTAATACCAACAAATAACTTGGTTTCCATGGCCTGGAGCTAGCTGCTTCAGGTTTTATTGCGATACTTCGTACACTGACTGCCAAGGGCGAGGCATCCTTTCTGGGTACAGGGCTCACATGCTTGTATGGCCTCGAGTGACTAGGGGTGGCTTTCTTTCTATCTTGTCTGGGTTCTATACTGATGTTTCTCTCTGCCTTATGCATTCTGACTTTGTTCTTAGGTGATCCACAATTCAAAGAGCAACATGACCGAACTATTACTGCTATAGCCAATTGGAACGTCAGGTATAATCACAAAGTAATCATAGACAGTAATTTCTTATTCCACTGACATCATGGCATCTACAAACCGTCGATGCCGACGTGTACATGCTTTTGGCTATTTTATCTGAATGTATTATTTCCAAGTGAATTCAGACTGTCAAACTTTGTCAATTACTGAGGTGGCTCTGCCATATATAGCCTCTGTAGTCCTTGTTATGACAATTGAGCTGAACACAGTATGGCTATCATCCGGCGCATCTTACGGAGCATAGCCTCTTATCTCGGTTGGTGGCCCATGCCGAGGAGTACAACAGGCTTGCGGCATTGTTGTGGCTGTATATGCAAGAGTCTGACAAGGATTGGCAATATCACCTTGTCTGTGAAGCTTTACTTTTATTGACCGTCACGGAGGTTGTATATCCAAAACTTCTTTGTTCTTGAGGGATCCTTTTTGTGGACCCATCATGACCAGCCAACATAGCTCCTCGATTGTACCATAACTTACTCTTGCATATCTCGTAGGGATCACTGTGCTCATATCCTCCTTTGAAATATGGGGCCAATGTTTCTCTGAACACAGTCATTCCCGTGTACGAGTGGCTCGCATGAACTGATCCACTTGACTACACGCTCACAACATATGCAGAGGTAGAATAAATCCTTTCATACTCAACTGAGCTCTGAGGTGGACGTGTGTCTATACTAGTTTGTGCTCAGAAGCTTTCCCTCATGTGGCTTACTATGGAAGGTTAGGTGCCTTATGCCGGAAGCTTTACGTGGTAGCAGGCTGAGGAAGATGGGAGTGTCGTACCCCAGAAGATTTTCTCACCAAGTGGTGTAGCGAGGAAGATTGGGAGGCTTGCGGAGGAAGGGCTGGGTCTTAAACCAGAAGCCTTTCACTATGATATGTCGTCGAATCTATGGCTGATTCTGGCTTCCTTCTGAAGTATCCGGAACTTACCCATAGTGGAGCCAAAACTTGGTATAGGCCATACCTTGACTGGAGATATTCTGCTGGTCTTGTCCTTCTGCTGGTCTGACCATTGCTGCTGTAAAGATTGCGCAACTGATGTAGGTCTTCATGTTGATAATTAATCCGGGATATCCGATGTTGCCGGTAGTAAGCAGTTGGCGGAGAATTCCACTCGGTTTAGCTGAACTTCCAGGCAATTAAAATTCTCATTTATTCCGAGCAGCCATGAGCTTACCCATATTCCTCGCAGGCCTTGTTCCCTTTGTCCCGAATTTTTTTGTATATGCACCGATGAATTCCAAAATATCCTAACATACCAGAGTTTTGTTGCTGTTCTTGGCACGTTCACATTCTTGAAATATGTCTTCTGTGGGTAATAAATGATTATTGTGTCCATTGAGAAAGACTCAAGGTTCACCCCATTGACTGAATAGTCCTTGTATCGAGGGCGGAATCATTTGTCCCTTCTGGTGTCCATTGCTGACAACTCATCTGACTGCTTCTTAAATGTGATCTGTTCTGAGGCAAACTCCCTCAGGTATATTTTAGCCTTGTCGATTGCATGCAAATTCTGCCTCTGACCCATTCTTCGCTTGGTAGCTCTGGGGTTGCTGTTCTGAATATCAAGCAGTTGGCTTGGCTTGACTCTGACTGAATTTGGATTATTGGGTATTATCTAAGTTGTGTGTTGGTCTTCTTTGGTAGCTCTTGCGGATGGATCCAGTCGGAGCAAAAGAACGGGACCGACAAAAGAAGCAAAAACCGCGAAAAACCAAAAAGCAAATAAAGCCCAAATTTTGCGGACTTTATACACGTGGCCAAAGATTCACTAGTATAACTATCCTAGTGCACTCAATGCACCTCTAAGGACTTAGAAGCAAAACCACACAATGCCCCTGGTAGCAATTGGGGTCAAGCTCCTACTACTTCCTTAGGGAACATCAAAATCGATGCACGACCATAGCCAAAGTGGCTTAGTCAACAATTCTAGGGTTGTTGGGGAAATATGGAATTTATAGGCGTTTCCCAAAGGAAACTGGATTTGAGGAGAGAAATTCCATGGTTAGCAAGCAAAGTGGGGATATCTGGTTTACCTAGGGGTTCAGAGCTCACGGGTCATTGCCTGCTGCGGACATTTCACACCGAAGGCAAAGGCCATGAGAGTTGGGGTCTGATGGAGCGAAAACCTATGGGGTTGCCTTATGATCAATAGTAGCCGTGCCTGTTTGGCAAAGATGGCTGAAATCCATCTGGGCTTCCTACTGAGCAAGAGGCAATGAAATCTGGCTAGGGTAACCTACAGTCAACCTGACTGCTCTGATACCATTCGTTGTGGCACCCCGCCTGAATACCACTGTAGCCAGATGGTTGCCACACACGCCAGCCTAGGAAATCACTCTGGTGTGCGCGTTTACAACAAGTATCATGAACATAGGCACAACTGTAATAAGAATATATTTATTTGCCATTGTGGCTGGAATAAATACATCAGGGTTACAAAGATGGGGGCAGCGGAATAGCACTAACTAAGGCAGCGCAAACTTGGAGAGGCTCCAATCCACAGGGGTTTGACTGGGTTACTCTTCTAGCTAGCGAACGCTCCCGCTCCTCGACGGATCCTTAGGTGAACCTGGCCACATTGAAGGCCGCTGAGTACTTTTGAATGTACTCGCAAGCAAACCAAATAACATATACACCAAGCAATGCAATCCATGGCATTCAAGCATGCATTTGTTATCTTAATGACAGTAATCATCATGTTATAACAGGATTATCTAGCATGGTAATTATACTGAAAGGTAAAGCATAACGGTAAATGCAATTGATCAAGTTCATCCACATGATCCCTCCGATTCCAAGTTCTTACGGTCATTCGACCCTCTATGCCATAGCCATCCCATGGCTGACATCTCAACTTCCTGACATCATCCGATGTCCAGGCATCTGTGCTATAAATCTGACAAAGCTTACCTTGTCCGGTTCGTTCTTAGCAATCATTCGGTTAACTCCTCCAGACTCAACACATACCAAATAGTGTGACCTAGTACGAACTGTGTCCCATGACTGAGGACGCGGCTATTCGAATAGATTTACACTCTGCAGAGGTTGCGCACTTTACCCACACTATGGAGCTCCTGGCCTCGTACATCAGTACATGCTCCCATTCGGGTGGACCGGTGCTGCTCCAACAAAACTTGTCTACTGCCCGGAACTATTACGGTCCCACCAACAATCATACCCCTTCCGGGTCAAGTACTGGGTGGCCCCTGTGTCACTCCTGACACCTGCCACCGTCGTGGCCAAACTAAACTGTCCCAAATGGGGACGCCGGCAATTAACTTAACTTGGGCTCACAAGGTCATCGCCGCCTACCGGGCTAGGGTAGCACGCATGCATAACCTCCCCTCTTTGGTGGTACCGATAAGAGGCAAGACAACAGACCAAGTCAAGGCCTTCCCATAAAGGCAAATGTGGTTGAACTGATGAGCTCAGTTCGGTGGCACTATGACTCGATCCAGCCGACGGAGGAGGTTGTCATTATTAAGTCAGATTCTTTTTTAGGGCAATAATAGTAACAATGCATGACGAAAACATAACAACCTATCTCCATATTGTCACCTACGAGTCACTAGTGCGATAGTATGATGAATACTCGCAAGTATTGCAAACAGTAGTACACATTATCAGGGGTTTAATTATATTCCAGCATGAACATATTTATTAATTAAACATGCAATAATAACACAGAGCAATTCTTTAGGGCATATATCAGGTGGTCGGCTTGCCTGGAGGTCGAAGAATTCGCCGGAGAGAAGTGTGATCACCTTGCGGAAAGATTTGCCGGAAAAGATTCCCTCTCAAAGGGCTGATTATAGGGCAGGGGTAATGTGGTCATTTCAGAATGTGTAAACATTGTGAAAGTGACATCATCGGAACGGGCTCGACGAACAGAGAACGTGGGCTTTGGAATCACCTGAATCGGAGTTACGGTCGCGGAGAAATGGCCTTTCGTTCGTTAGGCAGAAAAACGAATAGTAACTGTGCTTTTTCTGCCTTTAACTAATGGACGTCCATAATATAAGTATTTCGGCCGCCGGCTGAAAACAGAAAACGTATTCCAGAGAATATGCTTTCTGTGAATAGAAAGTGTACTCTGGCGAGTACTTTTCCACTTATCCACGCTGGCACCTCCCTCTCTCACTGACGAGTTGGTCCGGGCCCCACTGGTCAGGCCTTTCTCTCTCCTCCTCCTCCTCCTTCTTCTTCCTCTCCTCCTCTCCCCGACGGCCACGATAGGGACTCTGTCTCCGGTGGACTCCGACGACTGGGAGGGCCTCGGGAGCAAGCGAGGGCGTGGATGCGGTCGCCGGAGACTGCCGCCTCCGGGGTGGGTAGCTAGAGTGGAGGGGACGGCTAGCTGCGCAGCGCCGTGCCATGGCCGAGGCGGCGGGGCTGCAGCAATGGAAGGGCTAGGGTGGTCGGCGAGGCTGGGCGAGGGTACAGGCGAGGTCGTCGGTGAGCACCGCATCCAGCAGACACCTCCACGGGCACCAGGGAGGGCTAGGTGCGTGGCTGTGGTGGTGGCCGTGGGCGGCTGTCGTGGCTAAATTGCAGCACTCCGGGGAGGGGCTTGGCCGGGCAAGGGTCTGGAGGTGAACTAAAGGGAGAGGGAAGGAGGTTGAGGAACTCGGGGATGCCCGGGGAGGCTCGGGCCACGGCTATTTATAGCCGGCCGGCCGGGGCGATAAGGATGGCCGCCGTGGCATCCCTATCATCGTCCTGGAGCTCCCAGGCGAGGTGACAAGCTGCGGACGGTGCCGACCTGATGCGGGGACAGCTCAACGCGGCGCAACCATGTGGGAGGAAAGAGCCAAGGGGGAAGACGACGGCGGCGGGTCATAGGCATGCAGTACGGCGGAGCTCGTCGCGGCGCAGCGAGGGAGAACGGGAAAGGGGATGCTACAGGAGAAGGAGTACGTGGACTCCGCGGAGCCATAGGACATGCTCGGACAAGCCGGCGCTGGTCGGAGTGAGCTGGCCGACGTGACCAAACGCGGCCAGTGCACAAAGCATGAGTTTGGCTGTGCCCGCTACGTAGTCACCACGCGTGCTATGAGCTCTGGCACGCTACTGCTTATCACACCTTGTCAAATATACGCCTCACTGCTCAAATAGATGAGGTGGATCATTGGACGAACCAGGATGGCTCTAGAGTAGTCGAGTTGATCCAAAACAGGTTCTGGATAGAAATTTGGTCAGGATGTTGTGGTCAGGCAGATGTGCCAATGAGCTTGGCAAGTTGTCACATGGAAATGAGATAAGAAGGAGCACCTGCTAGAGAAATTTGAAGCCATTTGGAAATGGTTTGCACAGACTTCCTTTGCAATGCAAGTTTTGGTCCAGAAACTGGACTTTGAAGCTGTGCTCAAATGGATCAGTGAAATGAGCTAAATTTTTGTGTAGGATGATTATTTGGCTATATGGAGGCACTGGTAAAATTTTAGTTCATTTGGATGCCCTATGAAGGTACTTCCTTCACAGAGCTTCCTGCTGGACAGAAACTAGATGGAATTTTTGGGAGAAGTTGGCTAGATAAAATGATATGAATTTTTGCATGGTCACATTATATAGGTAAAGTGAGGTCCTAGATTAATTTCAAGAATTTTGAAGCAATATAGCATATAGTTGCTTCACAACCTCAAAATGGGTCCAGAAACAAGAACTGGATGATGCTCTCAAATTTTGAATTGTGGCACTTGGGTTCTTGATGGAAATGGTGAAGATATGGATAGGAGAAGCTCCACAAATTATTTGGGATTTTTCCTGGCTACCAAAATGGTAGCTCCTTTGGAAAGTGCCCAAAATGCAATATTGGCTTTAAATAGGAAAATGCAATTTCCCTTATTTAATTATGGCCAATATTTTTATGAGAGCTCAATATGATCACAAAGTATATCTCCACAAGTTTTCATGAACTTTGGAGATGGATAGATATTTTTCTGGATTTAATTCCTTTAACTGGCAGAAAAAGGAATTAATTTTAAATGAAAAATATTGCAAATAAATTGGCAATATTTTTGCATATCCATGGTTGATAGATGTAGGATGATCATTGGGAAAAGTTTGGGAGGCAACAGATCAAAGGAAATTGGGGTTCCTTTGTAAAGGAAGGAATTAGGGTTTCCCTTCCGGTAACTCGGAAGGTAGGGTTTCGGTGGCAAGATCCTAAGAATATATCTTGGGTGACAAAGTTGAACTAGAGAGAATCTCTGGTTGGATAGGAAAGGCAAGGCTAAATGACCATCTTCATATACCCATGAGCGAGAGAAAATTCGATAACATCGGAAAAAAAAGACGGGAGTCAAATCCCGCGAAGGAAGAAATCGTGGAGCGAAAACCACGGTGTCATAGAGGAAGCCATCCCGTGAAGAACATTATGACCACAAGGAGGCCACTCGAGCTACTTCATATGGATCTTTTTGGTCCCAACTCCTATAAGAGTCTTGGTGGTAACTCTTTCGGCTTGGTCATTGTTGATGATTTTTCAAGATTTACGTGGGTGTTCTTTCTCGATGACAAATCGCATGTACAAAAGATCTTCAGGAACTTGACAAGAAAGGCCCAAAATCAATTTGAAGTGATAATCAAGAAGGTTCGGAGTGACAACGAAATGGAGTTCATGAATGCCAATGTGGACACCTTTCTTGATGAGGAAGGCATTTCACATGAGTTCTCGGCTACGTACACACCTCAACAAAATGGAGTTGTTGAGAGGAAGAACCGGACTCTTATTGAGATGGCAAGAACAATGCTTGAGAATACAAGATGCCAAAACACTTTTGGGCAGAAGCGGTTGAAACAGCTTGTCATGCAACAAATTGACTCTATCTTCACACAAGCTTTTTGGTAAAACGGCGTATGAGCTACTCACCGGTAACAAACCACAAGTTGAATACTTTCGAGTATTTGGCTCAAAATATTACATTCTTGATAAGCATCGTCATTCAAAGTTTGCTCCTAAATCTCATGAAGGTTTTCTACTTGGTTATGGATCGAACTCTCACACTTACCATGTCTACAACAACTTCACTTGAAAAGTTGAAGAGATGGTAGATGTGAAGTTTGATGAGACTAACGGCTCGCAAGTCGAGCAATTGCCAATTGATGTAGGAGATCAAGAACCATCGGAAGCAATCCAAGACTTGTCCATTGGCAAGATTCGTCCCATGGAAGTAAAGGAGAGTACCTCGTCTATTCAAGTGGAAGCCCCAACTTCACATCAAGGTGAACAACAAGTTGATATGGAGGAATCCACAAGTGGAACACGTCAAGACGATGGGAATGAAGAAGTGCAACAAGATGATCCACCTCAACCTCCTTCTCCACCTTCACAAGCAAACAACAACAACAACAATGATGAGGAAGACAATGACGATGATGAGGAAGCCTCACCACAACCCAAGCAAAAGCTACCTCGAGTTACAGCAAGAATCGACAAGAATCATCCCGTCGAACAAATACTTGGAGATATCCAATCCGGGAGAATCACTCGCTCTAAATCTCGTTTAGCTAACTTTTGTGAGCATTACTCATTCATCTCTAGTATTGAACCTTTGAAGGTAGAAGAAGCCCTTGAAGACCCCAATTGGGTAAATGCAATGCACGAGGAGCTACACTACTTTGAGAGGAACCAAGTTTGGACATTGGTTGAGAAGCCTAAAGATGAGCAAAACATTATTGGAACCAAATGGGTGTTTCAAAATAAGCAAGATGAAGATGGACAAGTTGTAGGCAACAAGGCTCGTCTCGTAGCACAAGGTTACGCACAAGTCGAAGGTATGGACTATGGTGAGACCTATGCCCCCGTTGCTAGACTTGAGTCCATTCGCATTTTACTTGCTTATGCCAATCACCATGATATCACTCTTTACCAAATGGACATTAAAAGTGCTTTCTTAAATGGTGAAATTGAGGAGGAAGTTTATGTTAAACAACCTCCCGGATTTGTTAATCCCAAGAAACCTAATCATGTCTACAAACTTCGTAAAGCTCTTTACGGTTTTAAACAAGCCCCTAGAGCTTGGTACAAATGCTTGACAAAGTTTCTTCTTGAAAAAGGTTTTGAAATTGGGAAAATTGATTCAACTTTGTTCACTAAGAGGGTCAATGGAGAATTTATTGTATGCCAAATTTATGTTGATGATATTATCTTTGGATCTACTAACCCCTCTTTTAGTGAAAAGTTTGGAAGGTTGATGTCGAAAAAGTATGAGATGTCTATGATGTGTGAACTCAAATTCTTTCTTGGTTTGCAAATCAAGCAAACTAAGGAGGGTACCTTTGTTTCTCAAACGAAGTATAACAAGGACTTATTCAAGAAGTTCAACATGCAAGAAAGTAAAGGTATGAAAACCCCCATGCCCACGAGTGGACATCTTGACTTGACCAAGGATGGCAAATTGGTTGATCAAAAGGTTTATCGATCAATGATTGGTTCATTGCTATATCTATGTGCCTCCCATCCAGACATTATGCTAAGTGTGTGCATGTGTGCACGATACCAAGCGGCACCAAAAGAGTGTCACCTTAAGGCGGTGAAAAGAATTGTGAGATACTTGTTACATACACCAAACTTTGGCATATGGTATCCCAAAGGATCTTCTTTTAACCTTGTTGGCTATTCCGATTCGGACAATGTCGGAGACAAGGTTGATAGAAAATCCACTTCGGGTACATGTCAATTTCTTGGTAGATCTCTTGTGTCTTGGTCCTCCAAGAAACAAAACTTGGTATCTCTATCTACCGCCGAAGCGGAATACTTTGTCGGGGGATCATGTTATGCTCAATTACTATGGATGACTCAAACTCTTAAAGATTATGGTGTGCATGTGAGACATGTACCATTACTATGTGACAATTAGAGTGCTATTAAGATTGCACACAATCCCGTGCAACATTCTCGAACTAAGCATATTGAGGTTCGTCACCATTTCATTCGAGATCATGTTGAGAAAGGTGACATTGACCTTAAACATGTTCATACCGACAAGCAATTGGCGGACATCTTTACCAAACCTCTTGATGAGAAGGTGTTTTGTCACTTGAGGTGTGAGTTGAACATCATTGATGCTTCAAACGTGAACTAGAGGTTCATGTGGATGCATACAAGGGCATGAGCATTCTTGACTAATCCATGATACTTCCATGATCATATTATATCTTGGACATTTTGCTCCCTTGTATTGTATCTAACCTTTTGTAGGTACTTGGACAAGCCTCATGTCACAAGATTGCATCTCACTCTTATCTTGAGCAATCTTGTATAATCCAAGTATCAACAATCCTTGGTGGAACAAGGAACAAGACAATCTAAACATATCCTTTGACAACTTTTCAGTTATGCTTCATTCTTGTCATTTTGGATATATATGTTGTTCCTTGCAAATCTAACCCATGTAGGAAGATGAACTACAAATGATAGGATAGCTCCAAACTTGAACTCATGAGCATCCACTTCAAGTTCAACTACATGATGGACATCACCACCAAATCCCAATGTAAGTTCTCACATCTTAGAGAAGCTTTACTCAAAGACATGAGCCAAAGCAACTCAACAAGATGTGAATACATTGAAATTCTTAAATGAAAAATGGCAACCCCATTTTGAGCTTAACGATGAGTATGACCTATGATCAAGTGTCCTCACTTGACTCCTAAGTCAATATACTCTAACATAGGTGACCTAGTCGCCGACCCCTCTAGATGAAGTTCTTTAGTGTTTCTTTTGATTTTTCTCTTCTTGCTAGAGTGTTCCTCTTGATACTTCATCTAGACGTTTTTTTGTTTCTTTCCTGTGTTTGTTTTCTCTTATCTAGACTCGCAGTTAATTCATTGCAAATCTATGTGAGAATTCCTTTGCCTAGTGAGCTGAGTTGACAAGATGTTCCTTTGCACCAAACTCAGTTCCACCGAATTGATTCGACTCGGAGTCACTGAGTTTGCTGCTTTGAGGAGTTTTCTGTCAAATATTTTCTGAGTCTTTCTGCTCCAGCTCCACTCAATGATTCTTATCCTCTACTTGCATCTGGAACTACTCAATAGCTAGGTGTGTTTCTCAAGGACCATACTCACTTGACCAATAACCTTGAAGTCCCTTCTTGGAAATTGATGTCAAAGGGGGAGAGAGGAATACATCAAAGCTTATGACAAGCTCTTCTTTGTGAAAAGGGAAGAGAGAGAAGAGATGCACCTTACAAGAGGAGAGAATGTTACATGTTTCTAAGAGGGGAGAAACATGATCAGTTTTTTTGTTGTTTTAGTTTTCTCTCCCTACCTGCTCCCAATATCCAATGTCAGATTCAGGGGAAGAGGAAGTTCTTTAAGGAGAGACAACTATTTTCCTATTTGGGGACATGTCTGCTTCAAAGAAGTATTCACCTAGTGATACTCTCTTCTACATGTCATCCCATCTTGGTTTCTTGTTGATCTTGTGTCTTTTCTTGGAGAAATTATCTTGTGTTATCTAACCCTATTTTCTCAAGTGTATTTCTTCAGGTACTTGATCAAAAGCTTTGAGGTAAGTATATGCATCACACTCATGAGCATGATGACTTCTTGTTTTGCACATATTGTTTGCAAGAAGACAATCATGAACATGTGGATACCTAAGTGTCACATTTATTGCTCTGATGCATATAGCCAAGATACATGTTACATGTGCATGTCTTTCACTTTGTGCTTCTACTCTTCATAAGCTACTATCATTTACTAGATGCACATCGTTAGGGGGAGCTTATACATTTTACATGTTTTCTTCAAAGCTTTAATACATTCTCATTTACATCTTTACTTAAAGCTTTGATGTATGTTGTCATCAATTACCAAAAATGGGGAGATTGAAAGCACATTTGCTCCCTTGGTGGTTTTGGTAATTTATGCCAACATACATGTTGTTGGACTAATGTTTCTATCTAGTAAATTTCAGATAAGTTTAGCATTGGCGTGGCAAGGACAAGGAATGTGGACCCTTCAAAACGCTAAGGACACATATTGGCAAAAGCTCAAGAATCTTCATTTTTGGTTTAGTGATCCAAGATCACATTGAGTCCATAGGAAAGCCAATACTATTAAAAGGGGATGAGGTTTTGATAATGATCTATTTGCTCAAGTGCTTAGTGATGTTGCTCCAAAACCCTCAGCCACTTCCTTCATCCAAATATATCCAAAATCCTTAAAGCCAACTCGGCTTCACCAAATCACTTTCATCCAGACCCACCGAGTTCATCAAGACAGTGCCACAGCCTAAACCCTAACAAATCGGATCCACCGATATGGATCTCGGTCTCACTGAGATGGGTGACCATCTTTCTGTTGCCTGGTTACATTTCTTTCGGTCCCACCGAGATTGCACTCGGTAACACCGAGATGGAGTGACCAAGTTTTTGTTGCCAAGTTGCATCATTTTGGTCTCACCGAGATTATGCAATCGGTGCCACCGAGACTAGGTCTAGCCCTTACCATTGCACATCGGTTGCTCCGAGATGTTTCATCCGATCCCATCGAAACTTCAAACGTTCATATCTTTGCACAGGTCGGTCTCACCGAGATTCTGGTTTTGGTGCCACCGATTTTGGTCAAGTGTGTGTAACGGTTGGATTTCGTGTGAAGGCTATTTATACCCCTCCACCACCCTCTTACCTAGTAAGAGAGCCATCAGAACGTGCCTATACTTTCACCATACATTTTCTGAGAGAGAACCACCTACTCATGTGTTGAGATCAAGACATTCCAATCCAACCATTTGAACCTTGATTTCTAGCCTTTCACAAGTTTCTTTCCACTCAAATCTTTCTTCCACCATAGCCAAATCAGTGAGGAAGTTCTTGAGTGTCGGGGAGACTATCATTTGAAGCACAAGAGCACGGAGTTCATCATCAACAAACCATCAATTACCTTTTGGAGAGTGGTGTCTCCTAGATTGGTTAGGTGTCACTTGGGAGCCTCCAAGATCATGTGGAGTTGAACCAAGGAGTTTGTAAGGGCAAGGAGATCGCCTACTTCGTGAAGATCTACCCCGAGTGAGGCTAGTCATTCGTGGACGAAAGCCATGGTGGAATAGGCAAGGTTGCTTCTTCGTGGACCCTTTGTGGGTGGAGCCCTCCGTGGACTCGCGCAACCATTACCCTCCGTGGGTTGAAGCCTCCATCAACGTGGACGTACGATAGCACCACCTATCGAAACCATGCCAAAAACCACCATGTCTTCATTGCGTTTGATCTTCCATACTCTACCCCTTTACTTTCCGTACACTTGCATGCTTTACTATTTTCGCTGCTCAATCACTAGATTTGCATGTGTAGAAAGTCTTGGTGTTTTCTTAACTTGTGCCAAAATCTGCCTAAGTTTCAAGAGAAACTAAAAACTGCACCTTTGGTTTGTTAAGTGTCTATTCACCCCCCCCTCTAGACCTATCTCCTCGACCCCACAGCCCACCGTTGTGCGGCTTTAGCGGCTTTCCTTTCCTCCGCCGCCGAACTGGCGGGCTTCGCAACTCTCTTAGGCGCCATGGAGAGATCTTGGGGGGAGCTTGGTGGTGGCTGCGTGGAACTGTGCACAAGCGATGTACTCTGTTCTTGCGTGAGGTTGAAGAAGGAGGCGGCTGGATTGGGAGCGAGATGGGTAAATGAGCAGCGCCCCTTCACGAGCACCCTTTTATGGGGAAGGCACGAGGGGTTGGCTCTTTACTGCCTGACGTGGATGTGCTTTTGCAGGCATACTAGCCCAGTCGCCGTTTCGTTCCACCTCTCCCACGTCCCGCATTGAACGCGTGTCATGGGTAAACAGTAAAAATCAAGATTGCGGCAGCAATTCTGCGCCATGTGTGTCTATGCATCTGTTTGGGCCTATCCCAACGATGCGTCGCACGTGTGTGTGGCCCAGGCCCAGGGGCTCCTGTCGGTGTATAAAAACATGGGTGTCTTCATACCCTGACTTATGCACACACGGTTGCAGCCCTTCCTGATGGCAAGGGCTTGTCGGAGGATTGCTTCCATCAAGACTCAAGATTAGATTAACAAGACCATGAAGAAGACCTCCAGGCAGGTCATCGAGAAGTACTAAGCTAGTACTAAAGATCAAGGTTACCCTTGCCGGCAAGCTCCGCACCGGCAAGGTGGGAAACCGGCAAGGCAAGGGCCCGACAAAGCTCCGTGCCGGCAGGCTCTCTTCTGTCTTACTACCGCTCCACCTCATCATCAACCAGATAAGCTCGTATTGATAGGTCTCGAGCGGGCAGGCAATCAAGCACAGTTGGTCAGGGCATGTGTCAGCACGCCACCCCAGGGTTAACTTTAATGACACCCGTCCTTGGGTCGTGTCAAGATAACAGAAGGGCAGCTAGACAGGCGGTGCAGAACCCTTGCCGGAACTCGCCTCCCCAGCATAGCACCTAATGGTGCATTTAATGCGTTTGTCCTACCCCGTTAGAGATAGACTTGATGACAGTGCAATCACTGTCCATACCCTGTAATGACCATCTTAGCCACTGTGGTAACCCCTTGGCCTATAAAAGGAGGCCCACGACTATTGTTAGAATGGACGACACTTAGTTCAACTACACGTAGTAGCTGTACTTCCCGCACACCTTGCCGGCAAGCTGCACTCCTTGTAACTTGAGCTCATCCACAATCAAACCACCAAAGCAGGAGTAGAGTTTTATGCTCACAGCGGCCCGAACCTGGATAGATTGATGCGTGTTCTTGCATCTACCAATCCTGCTCCTTGTAGCGCGTCGATCCCCGTAGATGAACCGTAAAGGGGCCCTCTCAGTCCCATAGATCGTCGTTCTGCACGACACTCGTGAACAGCACCTGCACACACAAAAGCAAATACTTGCACCCAACGCGGGCAAGAGGGTCGTCAATCCCCTTGAACTCGTTACTTGCAAAGATTAAATCTTGTAGTGGTAGATAGATAAATTGCAAAACAAAATAAAAGTAATAAATTGTGGCAAGTATATTTAGGTTTTATTTTTATGTTTAAAGTGTTGGAAATATGCCCTAGAGGCGGTAATAAAATGGTTATTATCATATTTCCCATTCATGGTAAATGTTTATTATTCATGCTAGAATTGTATTGAACATGAAACTTAAATACATGTGTGAATACATAAACTATACTGTGTCCCTAGTAGGCCTCTACTAGACTAGCTCATTGATCAAAGATGGTTATGGTTTCCTGACCATAGATATGAGTTGTCATTTGATAATGGGATCACATCATTAGGAGAATGATGTGATGGACAGACCCAACCGTAAGCTTAGCGTTAGATCGTTTAGTTATTTGCTACAACTTTCTTCATGTCAAGTATTAGTTCCTTAGACCATGAGATCATGTCACTCCCGAATACTGGAGGAATACTTTGTGTGCTATCAAATGTCACTTCGTAACTGGGTGATCATAAAGGTGCTCTATAGGTATCTCCGAAGGTGTCAGTGGAGTTTCATGGATCGAGACTGGGATTTGTCACTCCATGTGATGAAGAGATATCTCTGGACCCTCTCGGTAATACAACATCACAAGAAGCTTCATGTGGCTAATGAGTTTAGTCATAGGATCTTGTATTATGGAACGAGTAAAGAGACTTGCCGGTAACGAGATTGAACTAGGTATGGAGATACCGACGATCGAATCTCGGGTAAGTAACATATCACCGGACAAAGGGAATTGCATACGGGATTGACTGAATCCTTGACATCGTGGTTCAACCAATAAAGATCTTCGTTGAATATGTAGAAACCAATATGGGCATCCAGGTCCTGCTATTGGTTATTGACCGGAGATGTGTCTCGGTCATGTCTACATGATTCTCGAACCCGTAGGGTCGCATGTTTAACGTTCGGTGTCGCTAGGGTAATGTTGAGATATTAATAGTGGAAAGTACGAAGGTTGTTTGAAGTCTCGTATGGGATCCGTGATATCACGAGGAGCTCCGAAATGGTCCAGAGGTAAAGATTTATATATGGGAAGTCATATTTTGGGTTCCGGAAAAAGTTCTGTTTTTTTCGGTATTTTACCGGGAAGGTTCTAGAAGGTTCCGGGGTTCCACCATGGGGCCCAATGACCCGGGAAGGGCCCACATGGACCAAGGGGTGGGGCTATAGCCCACATGGTCTAGCCACACCCTTCCCCAAGGCACATGTCGTTTAAATCTAGAGATAAGGTCTTATCTCTAAATTTAAAGGGTTGAATATAGAGATAAGATATTATCTCCAAGTTTAAAGGGATTTCTCCTTTGTGGCTGGCCCTAGGAGGGTTTTGGATGCCCTCCCCTGCCCCCTAGCCTATATATAGAACGGGAAGGCGCATTAGGACGACCCCTTCACCCTTGCCCATTGCCTCTGCCAACTCCTCCCACGTTTCTCCGATACGCGCTTGGCGAAGGCCTGCCAAAATTCCGCTGCCACCACCACCACCATACTGCCGTGCTGGTTCTGGTCTCATCTACCTCCTCTCCCTCACTTGCTGGATCAAGAAGGAGAGGATGCCATCGAGCTGAACGTGTGCTATTCTCGGAGGTGCCGTCCGTTAGGCACTAGATCGTATTGGATCGCGATTGGATCATGAAGAGTACGACTACATCAACCGCGTTTTATACGCTTCCGCTTTCGGTCTACAAGTGTATGTAGACATACTCCCCTCTCATTGCCATGCATCTCCTAGATTAGATCTTGTGTGTTCGTAGGAATATTTTTGATTTTCATGCTTCGTTCCCCATCAGTGGCATCATGAGCTAGGTCTATGCATAGATGTATATGCACGAGTAGAACACAAAGAGGTTGTGGGCGTTGATGTTCAGATTGCTTACCTCCCTTGTCTTATTTTGGTTTGGCTGTATTGTGGGATGAAGCGGCCCGGACCAACCTTACTTGTCCTCGCACAAGACACCGGTTCCACTGACAGACATGCAACTTGTATTGCATAAAGTGGCTGGCGGGTGTTTGTCTCTCCTACTTTAGTTGAATCTGATTTGAGAATGGTGGTCCTTGTAGAAGGTTAAAAGGCAACTTGTATATCACCGTTGTGGTTTTGCGTAGATAAGAATGGTTCTTATAGTTTGCCCTAGCAGCCACGTAAGATTTGCAACAACAAAGTAGAGGACGTCTAACTTGTTTTTGCAGGGCATGTTGTGATGTGGTATGGCCAAAGCATGATGTGATATATGCTGATGTATGAGATGATCATGTTTTGTAATAGATTCATGACTTGCATGTCGATGAGTACGGCAACCGGCAGGAGCCATAGGGTTGTCATTAATTTATTGTATGACCCGCGTGTCAATCATTAAACGCCATGTAATTGCTTTACTTTATCGCTATGTGTTAGCAATAGTTGTAGAAGCAATAGTTGGCGGAGACAACAACGTGATGACATGATGATGGAGTTCATGGTGTCATGCCGGTGACGATGGAGATCATGTTGGTGCTTTGGAGATGGAGATCAAAAGCACGAGATGGTAATGTCCATATCATGTCACATATATTGATTGATGTGATGTTTATCCTTTTTATGCATCTTATTTTGCTTAGCACGACGGTAGCATTATAAGATGATCCCTTCACTTAATTTCAAGATAAAAGTGTTCTCCCTAAGTATGCACCATTGCAAAAGTTCATCGTTTCGAAGCACCTCGTGATGATCGGGTGTGATAGACTCTTTGTTCGCATACAATGGGTGTAAGCCAGTTTTGCACATGCAGAATACTTGGGTTAAACTTGATGAGCCTAGCATGTATAGACATGGCCTCATAACACAGAGGACCGAAAGGTCGAACATGAGTCATAGAGTAGATATGATCAACATGGAGATGTTCACCATTGATGACCACCCCATCTCACGTGATGATCGGACATGGGTTGGTTGATTTGGATCATGTAACAATTAGACAACTTGAGGGATGTTGATTTAAGTGGGAGTTCACTAAGTAATTTGATTAACTGAACCAATTATCATGAACATAGTCTTAATGTCTTTGCAAAATTATGTTGTAGATCAATGGCTCGTGTTGTAGCTCTTCTGAATTTTAATGCATTCCTAGAGAAAGTTAAGTTGAAAGATGATGGAAGCAACTATGCGGACTGGGTCAGTAATCGGAGGATTATCCTCACTGCTACACATAAGGCTTATGTCGTTGATGCACCGCTAGGTGAACCACCCACTCCCAAAAATCTAGACTCTATGAACATCTGGTAGACAAGGAATGATGACTACATGGTAGTTCAGTGCGCCATGCTTTACGGCTTAGAACCGGGGCTCCAAAGACATTTTGAGCACCACAGAGTATATGAGATGTTCCAGGAGCTGAAATTGGTATTTGAGGCTCATGCCCGGGTTGAGAGGTATGACACCTCCGACAAGTTCTTTAGCTACAATATGGAGGAGAACAGCTCTTTTAGTGAGCACGTACTCAAAATGTCTAGGTATTACAACCGCTTGAATCAGTTGGGAGTTAATCTTCTGGATGAAGTAGCGATTGACAGAGTTATCCAGTCACTACCACCATGCTACAAGGGGTTTGTGATGAACTATAATATGCAAGGGATGGAGAAAACGATCCCTGAGCTCTTCGCGATGCTTAAGGCCGCGGAGGTAGAAATCAAGAAGGATCATCAAGTGTTGATGGTCAACAAGACCACTAGTTTCAAGAAATGCAAGGGAAAGAAAGGGAACTTCAAGAAGAATGGCAAGCCAGTTGCCGCTCCCGTGAAGAAACCCAAGGCTGGACCCAAACCTGAGACTGAGTGCTTCTATTGCAAGGGGAATGGTCATTGGAAGTGAAACTGCCCCAAGTACTTGGCAGATAAGAAGGCTGGCAACGTCAACAAAGGTATATTTGATATACATGTTATTGATATGTCCGTCGAAACAAGCGCTCCCGCAGAGGAAGAAGTGCCTTTAGTCCTTGTCGTCGAGCCACAAGCTCTGGCATGGGCGTAGCTAATTGTCCTGTACCTTTAGACATTAGATCTTCCCGATGAACAAGAGGATGCAGAAAGAGTAGCCCGTCAATCAAGGATGTACAAGTTTGTTGACAACATTTTGTACAAGAGAAGACCGAATGGGGTGAAATTGAAGTGTATCTGCCAGGAAGATGGACATAGGCTATTGGAAGAGATGCATGAAGGGATGTGTGACTCTCACATTGGGTCACGCGTGCTTGTCAGTAAGGCATTCCGTCAAGGATTCTACTAGCCGACAGCCCTTCAAGATGCCTTGGCGACGGTCATCAGATGCGAAGCATGCCAGTTCCACTCCAAGGACATCCACCAGCCAGCTCAAGCCCTCCAAATCATCCCTCTCTCCTGGCCGTTCTCGATTT
This sequence comes from Elymus sibiricus, assembly GCA_039707655.1. Taxonomy (NCBI): domain Eukaryota; kingdom Viridiplantae; phylum Streptophyta; class Magnoliopsida; order Poales; family Poaceae; genus Elymus; species Elymus sibiricus. The sequence goes on along the minus strand of CM077674.1, from coordinate 198,962,523 downwards.
GAGGGCCCGACATCATGGGCCCCTTCCCCCGTGCTACCGGGGGCTTTGAATTCTTGTACGTTGCAATCGACAAGTTTACAAAGTGGCCTGAGGTGGAGCCAGTGAGGAAGGTGATGGCACAGTCAGCCATCAAGTTCCTTAAAGGATTGGTTGCTCGTTTTGGTGTCCCCAACAGGATCATCACCGACAACGGCACCCAATTCATGAGCCCCGCCTTCGCAGCATATTGCCAAGAACATGGAAATAAGATTTGCTACGCGTCTGTTGCTCACCCAAGGAGCAATGGACAAGTAGAGAGGGCAAATGCAGAAGTGCTGTGTGGTCTCAAGACCAGAACTTTTGGTAGGCTGTACAAGTGTGGAAGACGCTGGGTGGAAGAGTTGCTAGCTGTTCTTTGGTCAATCAGAATGACACCAAGTCAAGCCACTGGCCAGACACCCTTCTCCCTTGTTTATGGCGCAAAAGCGGTGCTCCCCACAGAACTCAGATACAGTCACCTCGAGTCTTGGCCTTTGACGAGGAGGATCAAGATGAGCTGTGGCAAGATGATGCCACGCTCCTTGAGGAAGATCGTTTCTGGGCTGCTGTCCGTGCTGCACGGTACCAGCAAGCTTTGCGCCGCTACCATAGCTGCAAAGTGAACGCCAGGAACCTTGAGGAAGGCGACCTTGTTCTTCATCAGATTCAGTCCACGAAGGATCAAAACAAGTTGACGCCAAAGTGGGAAGGCCCTTACCAGGTGGTAGAAGTCACTAGGCCCGGCGCAGTCTGCCTAGAGACCGAAGATGGCACTCCGGTGCTCAACTCATGGAATATTGAGCATTTTCGCAAGTTTTACCCGTAAGGCGCGGTTGTCGGGCTCCCCGGCAACCTCTTTTGTACAAGTTTGCCGGAAAGGCATGTAAACCTTTGTACAGAGCCGGGCGCAGATCCCGTGCACATAAATAAAGCTAAGTGTTTCACAACTCTTTTTCAAAGTACATATTTGTTTATGTGTTGCAGGCAGCCTTGTGTTACATTTTCCCTTGCATAGGATAATTAATGAACCGTCAAGGTTCCAGCCTCCTCTTTTCTCTTCTTTCTTTTTCTCAAAGGACAGAAGGGTTCCTCGTGTACAAGTTTCCCAGGGGAGGGGGGTGATGGTATGGATAGCAAATGACGTTCAAGCAATCGTCCTACGGCAAGAAGCACAACAAAGAAAAAGCTAAGTTGCAAAACTTTGAAAAATAAATCTTTGTTGTAGTTGCAATTTCTCCTTGAACAATTTTGGCCTTTGTATGAGAAACCTTCACACTAAGGAACCTTGTCATGGTCAGCTACACCCTTACTTTGTTTCGAGTCCGCTCAACAATTTAAGTGGCTACGTTGTGATCGTCAAGTGTATCCTTGCCGGTAGCGGCACTTCCGGCAAGCTTCTAAGGACACGTTCCTCAAGCGCTCGCAGCAAGAGTGCACGCACCGGCAAGTTTCTGGCAAGCGTAGGGTACAAAAATCATGCAAAGACAGAATAAGACAAGGGAATAGCATGCATACATCCATCCAAAACACAAGTTATATTACATCAAAGCCAAGTGTAGTTCTAACTTAAGATAAATTTATCTTTTACATGATCATGCATGAGACAAGGCATGGCTACAAGATTAGTGGGTAACTCCACCCTCTGTCCTGGGGATCTGGCCAACTCTATCGGTGATAGGTGTGACAAGCTCTTCGGCGGTCCTGGTGTTGGCTCCCCTCGGCAGACTGGCGAAAACCTTGGAGAGATCAATGCCTGGGTTCCGGTACACCACTTTGACGAGTACCTTGAAGAGGACATCCCGGCAAAGCTTGCGGGATTCGCTGGCAAGGTATGCGGCTCGAGCCCCGTGATGCTTCTCCAGCGCCTCGATCAGGCTTTCGAAGAAGATAGTGAGCCTCGCGCTGGCGGTGTCCCCTTCGGTGGTGGAGTAGTGATATTCCGGCAAGCCCATGGCGGACAGCCATGCAGAAATGTTCTCTGCAGCAAGCACAAGACGGTCAGTCCAAAGCTTGTAGGCACCCCTGATTTCATTGAAAGTGCTGGCGGTGCTCGCGACCAAGGCCTTCTCGTCTTGGAGTTCCTTCGTCCAGATCTTTTCACGCTTCCTGGCTTCATCAAGAGACTTCTCCAGAGCGGTCAACTTCATCTTGTGATCCTCTATGGTATCATTGGCCTTGGTGAGCTCTTGGCTCTTGGCGGACACTGAAGTTTGTAGCTCCGCCAAGGTGTGAGTTGCCTTCTCTGCCTCTGCTTTGAGCGTCAAGATCTCCTTGCCGTTGGCAGCAATATTTGCCTCGAGCGCTCACACCTTGCCTTCTAGCTCGGTCTTGGCAACCTCTGCAGCTTCGGCAGGATCGACGGCCTCCTTGATCTTTTTGGCATGCTCTGTGGCTTGAGCCTCGATGGCTTCCTTGTGCTTGCACTCCAGCTCGTGGGTTTGCTATGAGATGAGGGCCTGGATCTCATTATCTTTGCCACAAAGCATGGCAGCAAGCTCTGCTTCACGAGCGGCAAGCTCTTCTTCATAAGCGTCAATGCCAACCTTGCACTCATTCAGCCCTGCTTCGGTTGCCGCTATCCTCTGCACAGCATCCTCATGTGCCTTGTCGACCTTGGCCTTTTCCAAGACAAATTCCTCCTTAGCATTGGCGAGTTGGGTGTACTATTCTTGGAGGTCTTGGAGGCATTCTGCGTGCCAAATCTGTGTTTCATCCACCCGCTTCTTGAACTCTTCCTCCGCCTTGTCAAGGCCGGCAGCCCTGGAATCCAACCTCTCTGTGCGGTTGAGGTGGCAGGCTTGAAGCTTCTGGAAGTTCACGCTCATGGCCTTGTTGAGCTGCTGTTCTTTGGACTTGTTGCTATTGGCATGCGGTTCGTTGACGACCTCGAGCCCAGCGGCGGCAATGATCTCGTTGTCCAAGACTTCTCCTTCCATGGGCGCCCCGATGCTTGACGTCCCAGGGAGGCTGACGAACAAGTTGTCATCGACCTTCAGATACTTGCTCGAGAAGGGCTCTTCAGGCGTCGAAAGGTGGTCATCCATGACCGCCTTGCCGGTCAGGATCGCCCTCATGGCCGAGTCGGTGCTTGGCGCTCCTGGGACAGAGATGTCTCCAGTGGCCTCGGCACTATTGTCGCCGCCCTCCTCGGCTGCATCCTTGGCGGCCTCCTCGTCAGCCCCCGCAACGGCCTCACCAGCAGCAATGTTGCTGGCCTCATCGGCGGCGTCCCTCACGATCTCCTAGATGGTGGAGTCGATGTCCATGTCATTAGATAGAGGTAGATCTGAAAGGATGGGGAAGAGAGGAAATCAAGACTCAGATCAAGTTCGGGAAAAAGAAGAAGATTGAAAGAGAAAGGTACTCAATGGCAGAAGGCTTACCAGACTAGGACTATTGGGGGGGATAGTTTCCTCTCCGACAATCTCGGTTGTCGTCGCCTGATGGCCGGCAGCTTCAGTTGCCGACACGTTATTAGCGCGAACGGGCTTGTCTGTGGAGGTTCTTGCTAGAGAGCCGCTTGCCGGAGGAGTGGTTGATGGAGATGCCCCAGTTGGATCTGCCTCTGAGCGCTCCTCCTCGTGGTGCTCTTCTCCTACTCCCATGCCGATGTTAGCGGTAAATATCTTGACACCAGTGCTTGCCAAAGGAAATTGGATAGTGGCCTCATGCCGGGGGATGCGGTCCGGGCTGATATCCACGACATTGTTGCCTAGCGCCGTGCTTGTTGCCAGCTCATCCTCTGCCGCGGTCCTTGCCCTCTTGGCCATCCTCTGCACCAAGGTTTCCCCATCGCTGTCAAATCAAGGCAAGACGAGGCAAGTCAGATTAGCAATCATAAGAAATCAAGGATTGACGAAAGTTGATGGAAATACGTACTCTTCTTCCTCCTCCTCCTCGTCGCTGAGGATAGAGAGATCATACAGACTCTCAGTCCTGGTGCTAGAGGAGGGGGGCAGAGTAGAAGTCCTGGCTCGTTTGGTCGCTGCGGGCACGGCAAGTCGAGAAGACCCGCCTCCTCCGGCAGCCAGTACGGTGGTTTTCCTCGTAGAGGTACGCCGCACTCACTGCTGTTGAGGGGCCTGGTGTCAAGATCCTTGCCGCCCGGTGGCATTGCCGGCTGCCTCCTTGTCGCCCGCTTCGTCACCTGAAGAGGCTCCACGAACCGGCTCTCCGGAGACAGCCCTCCGGAGGACGCGGGACCTCCTTGCCGGAACAGTGGGAGCGGGGGGCTCCCTTTGCGCCTGCCCTTCGGTGGTCTCCTCGCCTTGCTCCTCGGCAGGCTCCTTTGCCCTCCGGCAAGCCACTCCAGTGGCTCCTCTACTGCTTCATCGTCAGTCTCCTCATCAGCATCGGCTGCCGCAGACCCAGAACCGCTAGCGCCTTCAGCAAGTCCCGCCTCTACCGCCCTGTTGGCGATGTGCGCCAACTCTTCGGGGGTGGTGTCATGGATGAGGTCTTTCTCCTCCCTGACAGGCTCTCCACCAGAGTGTCGAACCACTCCTGTACCGCATCTTCGGGTGGCTTCTGCCAAAGCACTTTGACGCCATGGGCATTGCAGGATGGCATCATCGCAATGACGCAGTCCCTGGCGGAGTTGTTGCACAAGGGCACCACGCTTGCCGGCAGCTTGAAGTTGCCGAAGGTGCGTAAGAGCTGCTCGCAGAGGGCCCAGTGCTGCAGCACCATCACATTGGCATGCATTCCGGTCTACACCCGCATGATGTCTGTCGCATTCTTGTAGTCCCAAGCGGGCCTGCCCTTGTTCTGGAGAGGAGCGATGCGGCGATGAAGGAAATCAGCCCCCACCATTTCGATGGTGAGGCCAGTAGCCTTGAGACGGAGGGTGCATGTAGTAGCGATGGTGAGCTTCTTGTCGTCGGTGTCGAAAGAACTCCAGTCATCACCGTGCACCACCTTTGCTGTCCTGGGCAGGCAGAAGACCGGGAAGTCTTTTTCTTTGATCCAGCACCACTCCCCGCGCCACTCATTCCACTTCCGGTGAAGCAGCCTCGGAAGGTAGGCATTCCCGTCCCTGGGGATCCAAGTGATGCCGCCAGAGAGGGCATCTGCTTCAATGTGTGGGATGAAGTAGTGGCAGAAGAGGGCTACGCTAGGCTGTACACCGACAAAGTTTTCGCACATATGCGCAAAAATGGCCATACAAGTCATGGCGTTGGGTTGAAGTCTAGGAGGCGGAACCCGTAGGTGTACATGACCTCTATGAAGAATTCAGAGAAAGGGGGGACGAGCCTGCAGTAAAAATATGCGACAAAGAAAGGGTACTTGTCTGCTCCAGCCTTGATGGAGCCGGGGAGAACTGTTGGCGCGGTGTGGGTGGTCATCTCCTTCCCCCACATGATCGAGTATCGACTCACCAGGTCGCTCTGATCCAGCACCGGCGCGAAGGTGACATTATCTCTCTGTGCCACTGCCAGCTCCTCCTTCCTCACCTCTGTGTCAGGATCGACCACCTTCTCCGGCTTGTGCTGGTTCCTCTTAGGAGCCATGGCTGCCTTGGGGAGGGCGGGTTAGGAGGCAGACGGGGGCGTGGTGTGGCGGGAGCGAAAGCAGATGGTGCTCTCTGCTCTTGCGTGAGGAAGAAGACGGCGGCGATGGCAAGTTTGGGAGAAGGGGGGTAAATGAGCAGCGCCCTTCGCGGATTCCTTCTTATGGGGAAGGCACGGGGGCTGGCTCTTTACCGTCCTATGTGGATGCGCTTTTCAGGCGCACTATCTCCCTGCGCCCGTTCCATTCCACCTCTCCCATGCCCGCATTTAATGTGCATCGTGGGTGCGTAGTAAAAGAGAATATTACAACAGTTATCCTCTGCCACACATGCCTGTGCACTGTTCGGGCCTAGCCCAACGATGCCTCGCATGCGCGTGTGGCCCAGGCCCAGGGGCTCCTGTCGGTGTACTAAAGCATGGGTGCCCTTGTACCCTGACTTGTGCACAGGCCATTGTAGCCTTCCAGATAGCAAGGGCTTGCCGGAGGGTTACTTTGACTCAAGACTTCGATTAAACAAGACCGTAATGAAGATCTCTAGGTAGGTCATCGAGAAGTACTATTCTAGTACTGAAGATCAACATTGCTGTGGCACCCCGGCTCAGAGGACCGGTTTACTAGAGTTTCCAACCCAGAGATCATATCTTCTGGAAACACACAACAACTTGGAACAGAACAGAGCTGAACTTTATTGATATATCTCGAGTACAAGCTCATAATTTACATCGATAGCGAGGCCAGAAGCACACCAGGTGCTATGACAATATCTACATTATTTATGGAACATAGCAGGGCCTCGATACTACTAGGTAGAACTATGGCGTAGCGGAATATAGCACGGAAAACTCCATCCACAGAGACACTGCTGGGACACGGCCTAGTTAGCGTAGCACGAACCTTCGGGACCTCCGTCCTCGGCTTTTTCTGCATCTGGCATGATATGCCAGGTGAGTACTTGGAATGTACTCGCAAGCTCACAGCAGCCATAACAATGCAGCAAACAATAGCATGGCAATTAACAAGTTAAGTGCTTAAGTAGTTTACTTACTATTACCGATCCTTACTTACTCTCTTCCGGGTTGTCCCACAACCCTCGGGATACTCATAATCCACAGAGCACTCCCGATCATAGGACAAGTTCTTCCATCATTATTATCATTATTGCGGTTGACCACTCAGTGTGACCTAGCGCGGACTGTCCAATACCGTGGACGCGGCTATTCGAATAGATTCTTACACTCTGTAGAGGTTGCGCACTTTACCCACACCATGAAGCTCCTGGTCCCGTACCTCGGTACACTTCCCTTTCCGGGTGGACCGGTGCTGCTCCAACGAAACCTGCCTAACCCGTGACTCTTCCATCGTACCACCGACAATCATACCCTCCCAGGGTCTGTCCTGGGTGGCCCCTGTGTCACCCCATGACACCTGCCACCGTCGTGGCCAACTAAACTGTCCCAAACGGGGACGCCGGCAAAATAACTCAACTGGGCTCACAGGATTATCGTCGTCTACCTGATCAGGGTAGCACGCACGCATAACCCTCCCTCTTTGGTGGTACCGACAAAAGAGCACGCAGTCAGACCAAGTCAAGGCCGTCCCATACAGGCAAATGTGGCTGCACGGATAAGTCCGGGTCGGTGTCACTTGATCAACCAAATTAGGTTTAGTTTTGATAAGTACTTAACAAGCATGGTTATTTATCATGAATAACTTAACATGGCAGTAGCTAGGCATCAAAGTAATCTACTATGGATTATCACATATGCAAACAATGCAAACAATTCAATTAAATAACCAACACTATTGAAATGCTTCATGTAATGGATGATGTGGCTTGCCTTGCTCTGTTGGGTTGTCCACAAAATCCTGGGCTTCAAAACCAAACTGATTTCCTTCTGAAAATATTTTTAAAATAGCAAAATAAAAATGTCACATAACACATTTCTGTTTACCAGAAATTCTGTGAGCATGAGAAAAATACCAAATTTTACCAGAAAATAGAGGGGCTCAAGACAAACCCAATGCAAAAAGAATCAATTGATTTGGACTTATGGATAAAAAGTTATGAGTGGTCAAAGTTTCTGGTCAAATCTGAATTAAAAACAGAAATTAGAAAATCTACAGGGGGCCACGTCGAAGGCGTAAAGTGGAGGGGCGCCTCCACTTACCGCTTCGGCGCGCGCGGGCGAGCCACTGACGGGCGTGTCCTGCTGTCAGATTTAAAAGGGGAGAGAGAGAGAACAGAGCACCGCGGAATTCCGGCGATGGTCGCCGGCGATGCAGACGGCGGCGAGGTCCAGCGACTATGGGAATGGGACGAGCTCACGGAGACGACCATGCACGTACCCGTAGCGTGACGAGAGATGGCCGGACGACGTCGTCCCCTTCCTCTCCGGTGGCGGCAGCTGTCGGTTGTCGCCGGAGACGGCGTTTCCGGTAGGTTCTCGGCCAGGGAAGAGCTCGGGCGGGGTCAGGAGAGTGTGTGGAGCTCGCGGGTGGAGTCGGTTGAGGCTGGGGTGGAGTGAAACGGCAAGGTGGCAGATCTCGGGTGGCGGCGGATCGCCGGCGAGATGCGAGGCCAGAGGGCCTCTCGGCCTTGGCTCGTTGCTCGGGGGCTCGATTGGGAGTGGGCGGAGGGCGATGAGGAGCTGGGAGGGCTGGACGCGGCCTTTTATAGGCGGGGGCGAGGTTTCTGGAGCGGGCGATGCCACGGCCACGTCGCCGGCGCAAGGACGCCGCGCTGGCTGGCCGGGCGCGGGCGACGGGATGGGAGAGGGCAGAGGAGTGAATGCGGGCAGTGGCGGCTTGCAGAGGAAGACGACGGCCAACAGGGCCACTGTGCCCACACGGGTGCCACAGTGCCCGTGTGCGTGGCGGCCGCCGAGAGCGATTCCGGTGAGGGGTGAATTCCAGAACGGCCAGGTGGGGGGAGGAGAGGATGTCGGCGAGCTGAGACAAGGCACGGCCACGTGGGGCAGCCGGATGCATCACATCAGACACGGGCGTGGTGCAGAGCGCGTGCATTGGCATGTCAATGCCGTGCTCACCACGGTGGCTGGCACCTGGAGGCCACGCAAGTCTGGCGCACCGTGTCCAGCAGGTCGACCCTCGACCACTTAGTCCCCCTGTGCCCTTGGTTTGGCCAGATACACTCTGATACGAAGGGTAGCTTCAGGTTTGGGAGAGCTCTAGAGGAGAGATGAGCTGGAGATGAAGCCCATGGAGATGTCTGGGATGATCTACTTTGGAAGGACTATAAGCTGGCCAAGTTTGAGAGATTTGCATCAAAGTTTGAATATGGTTCATGTACAACTGCTGTTACTAGTCCAGAAACAAGATGAGCTTGTAGCACTCATATGGTTGATCTGCTGAAGCTGGAATTTGGTGTGTGAGGGTTATTTGGTGGATAGATGATGTCATAAAAATTTCAGCTCAATTGAATACCTCTAGCTGGTACTTTCTTCACAGAGGTTTGAATTGAGCAGAAACTTGTCAGAATATTGCTGCTGAAAATTTGTACTGGAAAAGATGATATTTTTGGATATTGTGGCAAGATAGGTTCCCTAGTATCCTAGGGAATTATCTGAGAGTTTTCTGAATTGGGAAAATATGAGTTGCTTCATAAAGGGCCAGTGCTGTCCAGAAGATAAATGGAGTTTTCTGGACAAAATTTTATACTGGACCATGAAATGTTTTTGAAGATTGTTGGAGTAGATGATGACAACAAGGTGTGGTATTAATTTGGGATTTTTCTGATCATCGGAACTATAGGTTGCTTCATAACCCATAGTGATGACAGATTTTCCCAAAGGAAGAAAATGAATAATTGGGAAAGATTGAGAATTGGAATCTGATCCAGAAGATGTGTGACAAGATTTTCGCAAGATGATGAGGGCTTTGGATCACTTAGAGAAAGCTTCAAAAGTTTCCTAAGTCCAAAGTCAACTGAAAAGATTCAAAAACCATCCAAATTGCAAATAAAGCCAGAAAGATTTTGAAAAGAAAAATTTGCCAAAAACCAGGGTGTCACAAACCTACCCCCCTTATCATGAATCTCGTCCTCGAGATTCGGTTGCTCAGGGAACAAGTGTGGATATGCTGATCTCAAAAAATCCTCTCTTTCCCAGGTAGCCTCTTCCTCGGTATGATGATCCCACAATACCTTGTAAAATTTAACTGTCTTACTCCTGGTAGTTCTTTCCATCTCATCCAAAATTCTGACAGGTTTTTCTTCGTAGGTCAAATCTTTGGTCAGCTCTAGCTCACTCACATCTGCCTGCTTGATCGGGGGTGCAATGCACTTTCTCAACTGTGATATGTGGAAGACGTCGTGAACGTCAGACAACTCCGGTGGTAACTCTAACTGATATGCCACTCTGCCTCTTCTAGCAATTACCGGAAAGGGACCGATATATCTCGGTGCAAGCTTTCCTTAGGTGTGAAACCTCTTTATTCCTTTCATGGGGGTAACTCGGAGATAAGCATATTCTCCGGGCTCAAAAGTTACTTCTTGATGCTTCGGATCATAATAACTCTTCTGACGGGACTTGGCTGCTCGAAGACGTTCCTGAATATCTTTGACTTGCTTCTCAGCCACGAGCATCAAATCCGTGCCGAAGATACGGCTGTCTCCTGTCTGGGACCAATTTAAAGGAGTGTGGCATTTCCGTCCATACAAGGCTTCGAATGGTGACATCTTGAGACTCGACTGATAACTGTTATTGTAAGAGAATTCTGCATAGGGTAGACTATCCTCCCATTTGGGTCCATAGGTGAGAGCACAAGACCAAAGCATATCGTCCAATATCTGGTTTACACGTTCGGTCTGCCTATCTGTCTGTGGATGATATGCCGTACTATGCTTTAGCACGGTTCCCAGGGCTTGATGCAGCCGCAGCCAAAATGCTGAAGTGAATAAGGAGCCTCTATCCGATGTGATAGACTTGGGTACTCCGTGAAGGCTGACTATCCAGGACATGTAGAGTTGGACTAGCTGATTAGCATTGAAAGTGGTCTTTGCCGGAATAAAGTGAGCCACTTTCGTAAGTATATCCACGATGACCCAGATAGCATTATGGCCTCTTGTTGACTTGGGTATTCCAACAATGAAGTCCATGCTTATGTCATCCCATTTCCACCGGGGAACTGGTAAAGGTTGCAGTAGTCCAGCGGGTTTCTGGTGTTCAGCCTTGACTCTGCTGCAGATGTCACAATAGGCGACATAGTATGCAATGTCCCTTCTCATTCTTGGCCACCAAAAGGTTTCTCACAAGTCCTGGTACATTTTTGTTCCTCCCGGATGGATAGAGTATGAGGATTCATGTGCCTCTCTGAGTATTTGCTGTCTCAGATTGTCTTGATCAGGTACGCATATTCGGTCCTCAAACCATAAAGTGCCCTGATCGTCAATTCGGAAGGACTTGGCCTTTCCTTGCGGAATGTGTTCCTTGATTTCTTGTATGCCTTTATCTGATTTCTGAGCTGCCTTAATTTCTTCCATAAGTGTCGGAATAATTTCCATTGTATCCGGGCTAATTGGGCCGCATAGCACCATATTTAGCTTGGCAAGCTCTTCTTGTAGCGTTGGGTGGATACCCTCAATTAGTGCATTCACGGTGCCTTGTTTCCTACTGAGAGCATCGGCGACTACATTAGCTTTTCCCGGATGATAATTTATTCCAATGTCATAATCCTTGACCAGTTAAAGCCATCTTCTCTGCCTGAGATTAAGATCGGGGTGGGTGAAAATATACTTGAGACTCTTATGGTCTGTGTATATTTCACATCGCTGCCCAATGAGATAATGCCTCCAAATCTTTAATGCATGAATCACGGCTGCCAATTCCAAATCATGAGTGGGATAATTCTCTTCATGGGGTCGTAGTTGTCTTGATGCATATGCTACAACCTTTCCTTCTTGCATTAGAACGCAGCCGATTCCACGCGTGGAAGCATCGCAATATATGTCAAAGCTCTTGTGGATGTCTGGAAGAACTAAGACAGGGGCCATAGTTAGCCTCGTCTTTAATTCCATGAAACTGCTATCACATTCTTCCGTCCAGGCAAATTTGTGGTTATTTTTCAGCAATTCTGTCAGTGGCTTGGCTATTTTTGAGAAGCCTTCAATGAAGCGATGGTAGTAGCCTGCCAATCCCAGAAAACTACAGACTTTAGTTACTGTGGCTGGTGTCCTCCAGTTTAAAACAGCAGTCACTTTGCTGGGGTCGACGACCACACCCTGTTCTGATAGAACATGTCCCAGAAATCCCACCTCTCTCAGCCAAAATTCGCATTTACTGAATTTGGCATACAAGCGATGGGTCCTTAGTCTTTCCAGAACAGTACGGAGGTGTTGCGTGTGTTCTTCTTCATCTTTCGAATAGATAAGAATATCATCGATGAAGACTACCACAAATTTGTCCAAGAAGTCCATGAAGACCTTGTTCATCATGCTCATGAAGTATGCTGGAGCATTTGTCACCCCGAATGACATGACTGTAAATTCATACAGACCATATCTTGTAGTAAAGGCTGTCTTGGGGATATCCTCTTTCCTGATTTTTAACTGATGATACCCCGTTCGGAGATCAATCTTGGAGAATACCCGGGCCCCGTTTAACTGGTCAAACAGATCATCAATGCGGGGCAGCGGATATTTATTTTTAATAGTGACCTCATTCAACTGGCGATAGTCCACGCACATTCGCAGGCTGCCATCCTTCTTCTTGACAAACAGCACGGTTGATCCCCATGGTGAAGTGCTTGAACGAATATACCCTTTTTGCAATAATTCATCCAACTGTTTCTTCAATTCCACCAGCTCGGGGGAAGGCATGCGATAGTACTTCTTATAGATTGGAGCAGTTCCGGGAACAACGTCAATAGCGAACTCTAGTTCCCAATCAGGTGGCATTCCCGGTAACTCTTTTGGGAATACGTCCCGGAATTCACCGACTACTGGAATTAGATTTATATTTGTAGCAGTGGCTTTGAATGCCATTCCCTTCTTTGACATCATTCTGCTAGCAGTGAATTGCACTGTTTGGCCTGCCGGGTTAACCAATGTCACCTTCCTGGTGGCACAGTTGATACAGACTTGATGTGGTGTCAACCAATCCATCCCTAGTATTATATTCAGTCCAGGGGATTCAATGGCAACGAGAGTAGCTGGAAACTTAACTCCGTGTATCAAGATTTCTAGATCCTTGTATATCACATTTGTTCTGAGCATGGAGCCAGGGGATTGTACCACCATGATTTTGTCCAAAAGAGAAGGAGAAAGTTTGTGCAAGGTGGCAAAACTCCGCGAAATAAACGAATGAGAAGCCCCAGAATCAAATAAAATTATTGCAGGTATGTCGTTAACAGAAAACATACCAAGGACCATGTCTGGTGCTTCGCGGGCTTCCCCAGTGGAGATATGATGGACTTGGCTGTGGTAGAAGTTCGGATTGGGGCGGCGTCCAACATTGTTGACTTGTGGCTTGTAGTCGGATGATGGCTTCCCATTTCTTGTGGGGCACTGCTTGGAGTAATGCCCGCTCTGGCCACAAGTAAAGCATGTGTTGTTGCGGCAGCAGTCCTCCAGCACTGGCTGTTTGCCGAAGGTCTTGTCCTGGCTGACGGGCTTAATGATGTTGTTCCCATTGTTCCAGGCAGGCTTGTATTCAGATGGACCTGGTTGCCAAATGCGTGGCTTCTGCGCAAACTGCTCACGGTTGTCCTTCTTGGGTTCAAACTTCCGCTTGCGATCATCGTATCCTGACTTATGCTCCCGTTTAGCTATGAAAGCCTTGTTCACCAAAGTCTGGAAGTCAGGAAAGTCAAGCATGCAAAGCTGTCAGCGGAGGGTATGATTGAGTCCTCCTAGGAATCGGTCTATCTTCCTTTCTTCTGTGGACACGTCATGGGTAGAGTACCGTGCTAGATTATTAAACTTGTTCAGATACTCACCCAATGACATATTCCCTTGAGTAAGAGCAAGAAATTCCCTCTGCTTCACCTTCATTATGCCGGTAGGAATATGATACTTGCGGAATACCTCTTTGAACTTCTCCCAAGAAATATCTTCCCCAGAAGGCCACATTATTTTTGTATTATCCCACCATATAGCTGCTGGTCCCTCCAGGTAGTGAGTAACAAAAGGAACCTTGTCTGACTCATCACAGCGGGCTATGTCTATCTTCTTTTCCATGGTCCTTAGCCAGTCATCAGCTTCCATCGGATCCACAGCTTGGCCAAAACTAGGTGGCTTGGTACGCTAAAAGTCTGACAACTTAGAATGTGTCCCATTGTGGTTGTTCTGACCCACCATAGTCTGCATACTTTTCAGAAATTCCATGAGATCTTGATTTCTTTTCTCTTCAAACATTCTCATAATCTGATCGGTGGTTGGTGACTGTGGTGGCGGAGGTGGCAAATCTTCTGGTGACTGTCCTCCTTGTCTGGCGGATCGACGAACGGGAGTTCCATCGCCGCCTTGATTACTACACCTCTTCATCCTAAATTTGTTCCCATTGCAAAATACCGAATCGATGAGCAACATCCATAAGGGAAAGCATGATAGTATGACCCCAGAAAAAGAAGCCAAATAAAAAGAGGGAATAAAGTGAACAACATAATTATACAAGGCAACCCAACATCATACATGACAAGCTAGTAGGGGGATTATCATGACTGGACTGCTCATACGGCAGTTGACATATGCAGGGATGCTATGATGCATGCACTGAAACTCAAGCCTCTACTCTAGTAGCGTGGGTGGCACTGGCACTGGCAAACTGAAGACTCCTCGTCATCTGATCCTGTCTCGGAATCTCAGCTGATGATGTGAATCTCGGTCTCCGGATCAAAGGTAACATGGCGACGCTGACGGGAAGGTTCTCCCTCTGAAGGAGAAGAATCACGACGCCGCAGCATCGGAGTAGCTGGAGTAGCTAGGAGTGAGGCCCATTCTGCTGGGGTCTCACGTCGGCTACCAGACGAAAAGCCTGGCGGTCCGAACGAGCTGGAAGGAGTCTCAGAGGGTGGAACGGGTGGAGTATACACGGGTGAAAACGGAGGTGGAGGAGGAGACTGTGCTGCCGCAGCAGCTGCAAGTGCCCCGCGGGCATGATTCAGCTCCTCAGCTAGGGAAGTGATCATACGGTAGCTGGCGTTCAGATAACGAGATAACACGCTAGTAGCACGATCACTCGCCGGGTCAACAGGTGCGAAAAGGACTCGCCCTGTCGCAGGCGACAGGGTGGGGTAGTGAAAGAAACCTGGATGTGTCTGCATCTCGACCTCGTGGAAGCGCAAGTCAGTGAGAGCCTCCATCGCAGCAAACTGGATCGCCAACTCCAGAGTAGAAGCAGTTACGCCCTTGGAAGAACGGGAGTAGCTGCCAATATCTGAACTCGCAGTAAGAAAGGCCTCCGCGTGATACTCGTATACTAAACCATCAAGCTTCTCTCGGAACACCTGGTACACTGGGTCTTCGCCGTTGGGATACAGCCGAAGCCAGACGCTACGAAGCAGTACTGGAAAAAGTGAACGGTGCCGGCTCATGGTTGTAGTGGTATGGAACAGGTGCCATCTACACTCATCAAACCAGCGGTTAGCACAACAATAAACTATATGCATGCCATGTAGCAATCAGATGCAACAAGCAATACACACCCCAAAACTCTAAACTAATAGTGGTTCTAGCGCAGGGTTAACTAGGGTGTCCTACAGTTAGCGCGGCTCTGATACCAAGCGTTGTGGCACCCCGGCTCAGAGGACCGGTTTACCAGTGTTTCCAACCCAGAGATTATGTCTTCTGGAAACACACAACAACTTGGAATAGAACAGAGCTGAACTTTATTGATATATCTCGAGTACAAGCTCATAATTTACATCAATAGCGAGGCAAGAAGCACACCAGGTGCTATGACAATATCTACATTATTTATGGAACATAGCAGGGCCTCAATACTACTAGGTAGAACTACGGCGTAGCGGAATATAGCGCGAAAAACTCCATCCACAGGGACACTGCTGGGACACGGCCTAGTTAGCGTAGCACGAACCATCAGGACCTCCGTCCTTGGCTTCTCCTGCATCTGGCATGATACGCCAGGTGAGTACTTGGAATGTACTCGCAAGCTCACAGCAGCCATAACAATGCAGCAAACAATAGCATGGCAATTAACAAGTTAAGTGCTTAAGTAGTTTACTTACTGTTACCGATCCTTACTTACTATCTTCTGGGTTGTCCCACAACCCTCGGGATACTCATAATCCACTGAGCACTCCCGATCATAGGACAAGTTCTTCCATCATTATTATCATTATTGCGGTTGATAACTCAGTGTGACCTAGCGCGGACTGTCCAATACCGTGGACGCGGCTATTCGAATAGATTCTTACACTCTGCAGAGGTTGCGCACTTTACCCACACCATGAAGCTCCTGGTCCCATACCTTGGTAGACTTCCCTTTCCGGGTGGACCGGTGCTGCTCCAACGAAACCTGCCTAACCCGTGACTCTTCCATCGTACCACCGACAATCATACCCTCCCAGGGTCATGTCCTGGGTGGCCCCTGTGTCACCCCGTGACACCTGCCACCGTCGTGGCCAACTAAACTGTCCCAAATGGGGACGCCGGCAAAATAACTCAACTAGGCTCACAGGATTATCGTCGTCTACCTGATCAGGGTAGCACGGACGCATAACCCTCCCTCTTTGGTGGTACCGACAAAAGAGCACGCAGTCAGAACAAGTCAAGGCCGTCCCATACCGGCAAATGTGGCTGCACGAATAAGTCCGGGTCGGTATCACTAGATCAACCAAATTAGGTTTAGTTTTGATAAGTACTTAACAAGCATGGTTATTTATCATGAATAACTTAACATGGCAGTAGCTAGGCATCAAAGTAATCTACTATGGATTATCACATATGCAAATAATGCAAATAATTCAATTAAATAACCAACACTATTGAAATGCTTCATGTAATGGATGATGTGGCTTGCCTTGCTCTGTTGGGTTGTCCACAAACTCCTGGGCTTCAAAACCAAACTGATTTCCTTCTGAAAATATTTTTATAATAGCAAAAGGAAAATGTCACATAACACATTTCTGTTTACTAGAAATTCTATGAGTATGCGAAAAATACCAAAATTTACCAGAAAATAGAGGGGCTCAAGACAAACCCAATGCAAAAAGAATCAATTGATTTGGACTTATGGATAAAAAGTTATGAGTGGTCAAAGTTTCTGGTCAAATCCGAATTAAAAACAGAAATTAGAAAATCTACAGGGGGGCCACGTCGAAGGCGTAAAGTGGAGGGGCGCCTCCACTTACCGCTTCGGCGCGCGCGGGCGAGCCACTGATGGGTGGGTCCCACTGTCAGATTTAAAAGGGGAGAGAGAGAGAACAGAGCACCGCGGAATTCCGGCGATGGTCGCCGGTGATGCAGACGGCGGCGAGGTCCAGCGACTACGGGAATGGGACGAGCTCACGGAGACGAACACGCACGTACTTGTTGCGTGATGAGAGATGGCCGGACGACGTCGTCCCCTTCCTCTCCGGCGGCGATAGCTGTCGGGTGTCGCCGGAGACGGCGTTTCCGGCAGGGTCTCGGCCAGGGAAGAGCTCGGGCGGGGTCAGGAGAGTGTGTGGAGCTCGCGGGTGGAGTCGGTTGAGGTTGGGGTGGAGTGAAACGGCAAGGTGGCAGAGCTCGGGTGGCGGCGAATCGCCGGCGAGATGCGAGGCCAGAGGGCCTCTCGGCCTTGGCTCATTGCTCGGGGGCTCGATTGGGAGTGGGCGGAGGGCGATGAGGAGCTGGGAGGGCTGGACGCGGCCTTTTATAGGCGGGGGCGAGGTTTCTGGAGCGGGCGATGCCACGGCCACGTCGCCGGCGCAAGGACGCTGCGCTGGCTGGCCGGGCACGGGCGACGGGATAGGAGAGGGCAGAGGAGTGAATGCGGGCAGTGGTGGCTTGCGGAGGAAGACGACGGCCAACAGGGCCACTGTGCCCACACGGGTGCCACAGTGCCCGTGTGCGTGGCGGCCGCCGAGAGCGATTCCGGTGAGGGGAGAATTCCAGAACGGCCAGGTGGGGGAGGAGAGGATGTCAGCGAGCTGAGACAAGGCACGACCACGCGGGGCAGCAGGATGCATCACATCAGACACGGGCGCGGTGCAGAGCGCGTGCATTGGCATGCCCATGCCGTGCTCACCACGGTGGCTGGCACCTGGAGGCCACGCAAGTCTGGCGCACCGTGTCCAGCAGGTCGACCCTCGACCACTTAGTCCCCCTGTGCCCTTGGTTTGGCCAGATACACTCTGATACGAAGGGTAGCTTCAGGTACAGTTTCTGACAAAAACTTTGGGAGAGCTCTAGAGGAGAGATGAGCTGGAGATGAACCCATGGAGATGTCTAGGATGATCTACTTTAGAAGGACTATTTGCTGGCCAAGTTTGAGAGATTTGCATCAATGTTTGAATATGGTTCATGTACAACTGCTGTTACTGGTACAGAAACAAGATGAGCTTATAGCACTCATATGGTTGATCTGCTGAAGCTGGAATTTGGTGTGTGAGGGTTATTTGGTGGATAGATGATGTCATAAAAATTTCAGCTCAATTGAATAGCTCTAGCTGGTACTTTCTGCACAGAGGTTTGAATTGAGCAGAAACTTGTCAGAATATTGCTGCCGAAAATTTGTACTGGACAAGATGATATTTTTGGATATTGTGGCAAGATAGGTTCCCTAGTATCCCAGGGAATTATCTGAGAGTTTTCTGAATTGGGAAAATATGAGTTGCTTCATAAAGGGCCAGTGCTGTCCAGAAGATAAATGGAGTTTTCTGGACAAAATTTTATACTGGACCATGAAATGTTTTTGAAGATTGTTGGAGTAGATGATGACAACAAGGTGTGGTATTAATTTGGGATTTTCCTAATCATCAGAACTATAGGTTGCTTCATAACCCATTGTGATGACAAATTTTCCCAATGGAAGAAAATGAATAATTGGGAAAGATTGAGAATTGGAATCTGATCCAGAAGATGTGTGACAAGATTTTGGCAAGATGATGAGGGCTTTGGATCACTTAGAGAAAGTTTCCTAAGTCCAAAGTCAACTGAAAAGATTCAAAACCCATCCAAATTGCAAATACAGCCAGAAAGATTTTGAAAAGAAAAAGTTGCCAAAAACCAGGGTGTCACAATTGCCCTTGCTGGCATGCTTCATACCAGCAAGGTGAAGACCAAGACTCTGGTTGCCGGCAAGCAAGGGCCCGACAAGCTCCGCGCCTGCAGGCCCGTTCTGTCCCGTTACCGCTCCACCTCATCATCGGCTAGATAAGCACGTATGATAGGTGTCGAGCGGGCAGGCAGTCAACATAGCTGGCCAAGCCATGTGTCAGCATGCCACGCCAGGATTAACTTTAATGACACCTGTCCCTAGGACATGTCAAGATAACAGGAGGGCGCCAGGACCGGTGGTACAGATCTTTTACCCAAAGCCTTGCCTCCCTGACGTAGCACCTAACGGTGCATTAAATGCTCTTGTCTTACCCCGTTAGGAGATAGACGTGGTGACGGTGCAAGTCACTATTCATACCCTATAAATGACCGTACTAGCCACTGTGGTACCCCTTGGCCTATAAAAGGAGGCCCACGGCTACACTTAGAACGGTAGACTCCTAGCTCAGTTACACGATGTAGCTGCACTTCCCGCGCACCTTGCCGGCAAGATGTGCTCTTTGTAACCTTGAGATCACACACAATCAATCCACAAGAACAGGAGTAGGGTTTTACGCTCTCAGCGGCTCGAACCTAGATAAATTGTTGCTTGTTCTCACATCTATTAGTGCTGCTCTTTGTAGTATATTGATCCCACAGCCGAACCGCAAAGGGATCCTCTTTGGATCCCATAGATCGTCGTTTTCCCATGACAATAATTGTGACAAAAACACGTATCATCGTAGATGTGGTGGGCTCCTACTTGTATGACAAAAAATTATGACAGAAAATGGGCTTTTCGTCCTGGGCAGGCCGGAGACGCACCCGCAGGACATTCTTTGGGCCGTCCATGACGTAAAAAATCATGGTAGAAGTGAGGCCGAGGAAATTTTTGGGGAATTCCCGGTTACGGTGGGTGGTCGGGGCCGAGCGATGCAGTGTGGTTTGCACGTTTCTCTCGTACGCACGCATGTGTGCAAGGCGTTCACTAATTGAAACCCGAGCGAGGCATTCACTTACTGAACCCGAGCAATCGCACTAGCTACGTACTGATGATGATCGATCCCTTCGCTGCTAACTGAACCTGAGAGATTCCTTCGCTGCTAACTGAACCCAAGCGATTCCTTCGCTGCTAGCTGAAGCCGGTCGAGCCCCCGTACGTGTGAGACGTAGCCGGTTGGGTTGCCTCTCGATGAATAGTGCCCATTGCTGCCGCGCGCGTCATACGTAGAACGAGTCATCATGCATCGATCGAGCCCCTTGCGCGAGACGTGGTGTGTTGACCTAGCCGGTTGGTTGGCTGTGGATGAACAGTTTCCGTTGCTGTCGACCGCTTGTACGACCCACCTCAGTTGGTCGGTTCGTTGTGGATGAACAGTACCCTGTCCGTGTGAAGGTGGTTGGCGCTGGATGAACAGGACCCCGAGGAGGCCGCCACACCCCAGCCGGTTGGGGGTGGATAAACAGGACCCCATGGAGGCTGGATGAACAGTAGTCGGTGGAGGCTGGAGGAAGTCGACGGTGGATGAACAGTAGCTGTTGGAGGCTGGAGGAGATCGGCCGTGGATGAACAGTAGCCCCGTGGAGTCCCTTTTTGTGGTACGCCACACCCTCCTGATGAACAGGACCCCCGTTTTGACCGTAGGCGTGCAGTTGGGGAGAAGCCCGTTTCCTCCATTTTGCAGTATGCCAGAGCCCTCCCGATCAACAGGACCCCGTTTCGACCGTAGGCGCTCGAACAGAAGTCCGTTTCCGCCGTTTTGCGGTATGCTAGCCACCCAGCTGATGGACAGGACCACGTTTCGACCATAGGCGGTCGAACAGAAGGCCGTTTCCTCCATTTTGCGGTACACCAGACTCCGAGTCGATGAACAGGACCCCGTTTCGGCTGTTCTGTCCAAGCCAATTGGCTCCCGATGAACAGGACGAATTCCGACCCAGTCGCTTGGCTCCCTATGAACACGACGCTGTTTCCTCCATTCTGACCCAGTCGGTTGGCTGCCGTTCATTGCCTCTCCATGTACACGATCCCTGGCCGTACGTATGCGCGAGTACGTGTTAGAGACCCCGCCCGTATGTACGTACGTGGCTGTATTCTTTGTCGTGTGGCTGTACGTATGAGTACACGGTTTAGATGGGACTGTCTGAACTACCACGTCGGGGGCTTTACTACGATACGTGCCGCTACTTACTCGGCCATGGTTCATCCTTGCAGAGAGACCGATCGACCAGTATGTACGTACACGTTCGCGACCAGATAGACAACGCTACGTACGCTTCAACCGGGTGGGTCCCAGCTGTCAGGGAGGATAAGGAGGCACTTCCTTGCGTGCGAAGATATAGCTGCTGGGTCCCAGCTGTCAGTGGGGAGGAATCATTTTTTTTGTGCGTAATAAGGAGGCACTTCCTTGCGTGCGAAGATGTAGCTGGTGGGTCCAGCTATCAGCCTCACCGCGTACAGTCCTCTTCCGATGGCTGTCGTTCGTTGACCACGTTGACCACGCCACGCTGAGAGCACCAAGGCGGTGGACGACGGCGAGGCCTAGGAAGGGAATGATGCGGAGCCAGGGAACACGCGGCAGTGGATGCCCACGTGGAGGGGAGTACGAGGCTTGACTGGTTCGGCTGTGGTGTGAGGCTGCCGTCGTCGAAGAATAATAGGGGATGTGGGTGAGTAGACGGAAGGCCTGGCCAGCGGTGGGAGTAGGGTGGGGTGGTGAGGCCTACGCGGCAGCACAACCGGCCATGGGAGGCAGGAGCAGGCGGTCCCGCCGGCGCTGGTTTGGGCGGCTGGAGCAAGAAGATCAGAGATTGAAGAAGTAGCACGGCCGTTGGATTAACATCCAACGGTCACTGCTGCTAGAATCGATTGTCGACTAAGTTGACAAAGCCCTTCGTACACGTGAACTTAGTAGGCCCACAAGTCAGTCGACAAATCCGGTGGGTCCCAATTGTTATGGTGAGGAAATGTTTTTTTTCGCATAATAAGGAGGCACTTCCTTCCGTGCGAAGATATAGCTGGTGGGTTCCAGCTGTCAGGGGGAGGAATCATTTTTTTCGCATAATAAGGAGGCACTAGCTTGCGTCCGGCCATGGATC
This sequence comes from Elymus sibiricus, assembly GCA_039707655.1. NCBI lineage: Eukaryota > Viridiplantae > Streptophyta > Magnoliopsida > Poales > Poaceae > Elymus > Elymus sibiricus. The sequence continues at coordinate 198,940,679 of CM077674.1, read as the reverse complement.
ATGTGGGTCCCTACTGTCAGCCTCTCCACGTAGATCCCTCTTCCGATGGTTGTTGTTTGTTGACCACGTTGACCACGCCGCGCCGAGAGGACCAACGTGGTGGACGACGGCGAGGCCCAGGAAGGGAATGACCCGGAGCTGGCGAAGCCACAGCAGTGTATGCCCACGCTAAGGGGAGTGCGAGGGTTGACTAGTTCGGCTGCGGTGTGAGGCCTGTGTCACCAGAGAATAACAGGAGGTGTGGGTGAGTAGAGGGGTGGCTTGGCCAGCGTGGGAGTAGGAGGGGGCGGTTAGGCCTGCGTGGCAGCACAGCCGACCACGGGAGGCGGGAGCAGGCAGTCCCGCCGGCGCTGGTTTGGGCGGGTGGAGCAAGAAGATCAGAGATTGAAGAAGTAGCATGGCCATTGGATGTTATCCAACGGTCACTGCTGCTAGAATCGTTTGTTAACTAAGTTGACAAAGCCCTGCGTACGCATCAACATAGTAGTCCCACATGTCAGCCTCCAAATCTGTGGCAAACAGCATACAACCCATTTGCCATTATTTTTAATAATTTACAGCCCATTTGCTAATTCTTACGGATTTTTTGAAGCCCATATTCTTTTTGCTAGCATTACAGCCCATATTCTGGCCACGGTTAAAAAATTCAACGAATTTTTGCGTATTTCGGTGGGGTTCGAACTGTTTTAAATCCCAAAATTTCAAGCCAGATTCAAACTAATTTGAAAAATAATTATATATTAATTTAAAATCCAACGAAATTTTTCCGCAAAAAAATCAATGAAATTTAAAATCTGGAAATCATAAAAAAATCATAATTTGAAACTAATTGCCGATTTGCTGTATTGTTTTTAAAATTTACAGCCCATTTTTGGGCAAGCCCCGAATACATCCCTCCTCGTCTTGAAAGATTTGCAGCCCAACAGGGATGGTTTAAGCAAGTAGGCCTCGGTTGGGCATTCTGCAAAAAAAAAAGAAGTGGGCTAGCCATTTTCGGAAAGAAAAAAAACAACTGGGCTAGTCACGTGGTAAACAGAAAATAAAAGCCTAGGCTAGATGGGGTACAGCCCCCACACAGCCCAATTGATACCCTGCCCCGTCTCAAAAACAGAAAAACAACTAGGCGGGCTGCTGGGTCCCTGGTGTCTGCCGCTCGTTCTGCAATTCTCTCGTTTATTGACTATACGTTGACAATGGCATGGGACCCAGATGTCAGGAAACCATTAGGAGGAAGCTTTTATTTTGGCTTGTAACAAGGAGGCACTTGCTTGCGTACTGCCATGACCCTGGTGGGTCCCTACTGTCATCCTCTCCACGTACAATCATCTCCTGATTCCTCTCGATTGTTGACCATGTTGACAACGCCAGAGGGCAGCGCCGCGGCGAGCGAACCAAGGCAGAGAACGACGGTGAGCCCTCGGACGGGAACGAATAGGAGCCGGGAAAGATGTGGCAGTGTAGTCGCAGGTGGAGGGGAGTATGAGGGTTGACTGGTTCAAGTGCGGGGTGGGGCTGACTTCGCCGGAGAATAACATGAGGTGTGTGGGTAGAGGGATGGCCTGGCCAGAGTTTTAGGGTGCGATGGGGCGGTGATGCGTGTGTGGCAGCGCAACCAGCCGTGGGAGGCAGGAGTAGGCGGTCCCACCGGCGCTAGTTTAGTTTGGCGGCTGAAGGAAGAAGAGACTGAAGAAACACGACAGACGTTGGATGTCAATCCAACGGTCAACATTGGCAGATTCATTTGTTGACTAAGCCGACACCACGTTGCATACGTTTTTCGCAAGAAAAGAAAAACTGGGCTCGTTCGCCAGATAACATTCCCAAAATTGCCACCGTTTGATCTTGTGTCGCAACTAAAACTGCCAGGAAAATGCGTTTGTTTGCCATCCTGCTCCCAGGTAACATTCGCCAGATAACATTCCCAAAAATCAAAGACTTGAGAAGGCGTACAAAACAAGCTAGTCTGGCAGTAAAGAGACGTTCCCGACTGTTAGAAAAAAGAGAGACGTGCTACTGTATTTGGTTCGAATCCAAACCTAGACTATATATAGTGTTATACTACACTGCAAGTAATTAAACTAACATATCCAATGCTTGCTTCTCCTCTTCTCTAGTTACTCTGCCTATCTTCAGAAGCTCCGGCAGTAGCAACCATGTCCACTGGCTCGTCCACCTGCTCTTCAGCAGAGAATCAAGCCAACAACCAGACGTGCACGAAGTCGCCACCCGTACCACCGCCTGTGGGTCTCATCACACCCCCCGCCGGCACACTCACCGCCGCCGGATGCTCATCGCACCCCGCTGCCGTTGGTATGGTGCCACTGCTGCAAATCACGCAGAGTCATCCGTCGCATGTCAACTACAACCCTCAACCCTGGCCGAGTCTTCTACAAATGCCCAAATCATGGGGTAATATGGTCAAGTTGTTCACCTGCTTTCAGTTGCTGAATTTTATTTTTTAAGAGTTTGGTTGATGATCTTCGAATTTGATTCGTGCAGAAAAGGTTTGATTCTTGTGATTTGTATTTCTGGGAAGTTGCAGATGTGGGGGAATGGAACTACGCGGATTATTTGGTTAGCCGACGAATCCCAATACTAACAGGCTGGGGTGTTGGACAAGTAACTGAAGGAACAACAGAAGAGGAAAATGCAGAGTAGAAGGTTAAAGACGATGCAGTTCATCAGATCATGGCCAAGCAACAGCTGGTGAACAGCCTTGGCAGCAATGAGGAGATGAAAGAGCTTGTGAAGATAATGGGCAAGATCGTTGTGCTCTGTAGGATGATTGTCTCTTATTTGCATTGTATGTAGAACTCGTGATGTATTCAGTGGCTCTGACATGAGCACTTTGCTGAAACTAGTAATGAATGAAACCTATTTGGCAGGCTAGGCGTCTAGTGTTGTGAACATCTAATGATTTCTATTAATAGAAATCAGGGGGCATCCCCTTTTTCTAATAAATAAATAAATAAGCAGAGGACCTGTCGGGTCAGCTTTGTTAACCTTGCAAGACGTTCAGCAAATTGCAGTCCAACAGCAAACTGCCATCAGCTACATTTGCGGTTGTACAATCATCAAATACAAGTTTCACAGCAAAATATGAGTACTACTAAACAACAGTTTCATCATGTTTCAATCGTCATACAATCACCAAACACAAATCAACATACATAATAAGTGATGTTCTCACTGAACAACTACTTCATCAGGTTTCAGTTTTCATAGCAAACACAATTTAACATAGTAGATAATAAGTCATCTTCTCACTGGCAAATACGACAAAAGTAATCTAATCATCATCCATAGCAGCAGCGTCAACATCTTCACCATGTGTGTCAGTCTAGATCATAATTCCCCCAGTGTCATCTTCTTCTTCAGCATCAATGTCCTCGAACATTGGCTTCATATTGATCAACTCATCTACTTCCACAGCCTGGCAGGCAATCTTTTCTCCTGCCTTATTGATGTGATGGTCCGCAAACATATCATAAACATCTGAGGATTCCTCTACATCAGCAGCAGTGTAAGCATCATCTTGTTGTGCAACTTCATTAAACTAATTCCTTGGCTCAAACTTTTGCAATACTCTCCAGTCTTGGTTACGTGCATATGTGTCTTCCAAGAAAAATATCTGTGTTGCTTGATTTGCCAAAATATAAGGCTCATCGGTGCGGTACTCCGCCTTGACATTGATGGATTTGAAATAATCATCAGCTTTGGGTTTTGAGATCCTGGTAAACTGGTTATACCAACGATAGCAAAACAGAACCACGCACCGATGAACCTCGAAACTGGAGATATACTGCAACTGAACAATGTCTATTATGTTAGCATACATTTCAGTTGTCACTTTCTTGTGCGTATCCATGCTCATCACGGCACTATTTTGTGTCTTCCTACCTTCGTCACGTGCAAGGGTGTTCTAGCGCACATCTCCAACAACGCAAGATGCATAATGTATTACCCGAGTATCAGGACCCATTGCTAGTGCGTAAAGGGTATCACTAACTGCCTACCCCTCCTACCACATCTCCTTAACCTATGGTTAGAAAATAGACAAGCTGATCATCTTATGTACTCTATATATTAAAAAGGGATAATTAATTTTATGCCCCTAGTTGTGTCCCACTCGTGTGTTTTACCCCTAATTTCAGAAACTCACCTGTTCAGTCCAAGTCACTTTGCAATTCTTATGCTTTTGCCCTTTGACCCTTTGACCGTCACTTTGAAAAATTCATAACAAATTCATATTAACTTAGATAAATTCAAATAATATATCAAAATGTTCAGAAAAACATCATCTATATGTGCATGTCATTTTCATTCTTGACAAAAGTGTTGGAAAGTCCCCATCTCAGTTTTAGCTCATATGATCTTAGCATGAATAGTAAAATCTAAAAAAATTCAAAAAATTCTAAATTTTTTGGGTGGCTAACATTGACCAATATTTTGAGTGCTTGCCAAGTTTCATAAGGGAATGACATTCGTGGAAGTCGTGGCAAAAAAAGTAAAATCAATGCTCCAAAATTTCTTTTTTTTTTGCCACGACTTCCACGAATGTCATTCCATTATGAAACTTGGCAACCACTCAAAACATTGGTCAATGTTTGCTGCCAAACAAATTAGAATTTTTTGATTTTTTTTATTTTACTGTTCATGCTAAGATCATATGAGCTAAAACTAAGATGGGTACTTTCCAACACTTTTGTGAAGAATGAAAATGACTTGCACATATAGGTGATGTTTTTCTGAACATTTTGATATCTTATTTGAATTTTTCTGAGTTTGTATGAATTTGTTATGAATTTTTCAAAGTGACGGTCAAAGGGTCAAAGGGCAAAAGCATAAGAATTGCAAATTGGCTTGGACTGAACAGGTGAGTTTCCGAAATTAGGGGTAAAACACATGAGTGGGACACAACTAGGGGCATAAAACTAATTATCCCTTTTTAATATATAGAGTACATAAGATGATCAGCTTGTCTATTTTCTAACCATAGGTTAAGGAGATGTGGTAGGAGGGGTAGGCAGTTAGTGATACCCTTTACGCACTAGCAAGGGCGGCAACCTCGAGCTTCATCTCCGAAGAAAAGCTCTCCTGCAGAGTGTTCCCACCCGCGGTCATGGTGGATGTGGTGCCTGGGAGGAGGATGTGATCTTGTGTGGAGTTTAGCTGGGTGTTGCCGCCTTTAAGTAGCGCATACCGATGAGGCCAAGCGTCCGGGTGCATCAATGAGTCGCCGGAGTTCATACCTCGGGCGGCGAGCCTGCTTAATGGCGGCATGCGGGCGGACGGCATGAATGTGGGCAGCTAGTGCCGGGGGGGGGGGAATGCACGCGGGCGAGGGACGAGGGTTTTTGTGGGCCAGGGTAGTCAGCTGCGGGCGTGGCAACATCGCAGATGCCCTTTACTCACATGTGATCCCACATGTGAGTGACAAAGGAAGACGACCCGCGTTCCCTTGGGTCAAAAGCATGCCGGACTGACCGTCTGAGGGTGCGACGTGAATGCGACAGGGGTGCTGTCAGTGCAACACCTTTTTTTCATTTCGAACTTGTAAACTGTAACACTTGTAGAGTGTAAGACCGAAAGCATATATGAAGTTGGCACCTCACCTATATCCAGCCTAGTAGCCCACATGTACAATAGTTATTCATACTAGCATATGTACCAGTATAATTAGTGTACCGCCCTTTCCTTTTCAACACGTGAAGCATAACGCTTGATTAAGTAGCCAGACAATGTGTGTTGCCTGTCTTTGTATGTATTTGAGGTGTGCTGATTGAGGTGTCCGGCTGTTTGAAGGAATAATTGAGGTGTGCCCGGTCCGTGCCCACATTTCGGTGTCCAACTTACCATGTTCCGGCTGTAGTAACTATACTATGTAAGTTGCTTGGAAAATTAGTTACCTAGGTCGGTTTTGTGAGCCGTCCACTACGTGTCGCTCCCCATCTTAGTAGTGACAAACCCCTACAGTTCATGACCTGACACATCTTGACGAGATCGATAGATGTGTAGAGATCGAGTGTGTGTCGTGCAAATCAAGGTTTTGGCTTATGTCTATGATAGAAATGATCGTGTGAGGTCGAGAGAGGGGGGGTGTTTGTGTGTACGCTAGTCGGTTATTTACCATCTAGCTGTAGATCGATTGAAAGAGGACTAGTGTGGGTCCGGATATCGATCGATCGACCGATGTACAGAGGGGCGTAGAGAAAGATGAATTTATGCTTCAAAAAAGATAGATTAAAGGTTTGGTTACAATTAATGCATGGTAGAATGACCTAGGCGTGCGTCGAAGAGCGACCTGATGAGCGAGATACAATCCCGATACCTCAAGAGGTCGATCATGTGTGACATGCACAAAGAGGAAGAGAGGTGCTATGCGTGTGTGTGTGTGTGTGAGAGAGAGAGAGAGAGAGACCCTGAGATGAAACCGAGAGAGATCGAGTGGGTGTGCAATACAGAGAGAGCGTTCGTCAAAGAAAAAAATGTGACAACACTCTATGTTGGGGGTGTGAGACACATTATGCATAAGAAGACACTTGGTACTTGAATCCAACCTAAAAAAAGTTTCAAATATTAAAATTTAACCTAAAGTGGATTCAAATATTTGAACCAGTGATCATAGCATTTGCAAATCATATGTACAGGGCATCCAATCTTCGTTTCACTTTTCAACTTACAATATACCATGTACAAGCACGTACATAAATTTGTATTCAAACAGAAAATGGTTTCCAATTTGTATTCAAACACGTGAATGTTTGTTCTCGCGCATGCGCTTGCTACTAGGATTTCACCACGTCTAGCTAGTCCAAGAGCAGTAGGAGTACTAGTACTAGTACTACCTCCGTCCTGGTTTTTTTGGTCCCTTTGTTTTTCGCCAAATTTTGACCATAATTTCAACTAAAATATATTAATGCATTTCATCAAAAATTATATCGTTCGATTCGTATTTGAACATAGTTTCCAATGATATTATTTTCGGTGACATGCATTAATATTATTTTAGTTAAATCTAAGGTCAAAATTTGACACAAAATACGAAGGGGACCAATAAACCAGGACGGAGGCATCTGCACTAGAGTATGGAGTGCATCTTAACACATGGCCCACCTCACACTCTCAACAAATTTCTTGGAATCCGTGCTACAATCTCTCCCTCCTCGTCTCTCTCTTCTAGTGTGTTCTTTTTTACATCAGTCGTCTCTCTCTTCTAAATTCAGCCGATGCGGGCGGGGGAGGGGGAGAGGGAGGGGAAAGTTTGCCTACCATCGGTTTGCTCTCAACTGCGGTCCCACAAGCGAGCGAAAATGCAACACGAAGCGCGTTCCATTCGGTGAGCGATGTGCTGGACCGACCGTGTCGGGGTGCAACGCGAACGCGACAAGTGTCATGTACACCGTCCGTTCCTTTTGAACTTCCATACTTCTTTCTTTTCCACGGAATGAACTTCCATACTTCGAGTACTCACATTGCGTACGTAACACTTGGTTTAGCTGCTTCGAGCAATCCACTGATACAAATCCCACCTACAGCATCTAAAAAAACAAATCCCACAGACCGACCGGTGGGGAGGTCCGGATGTCTGCGACGTCAAACTCTGAAACTTTGGTCCCATCCCACCCCACAACTCTCCAGGCTCTAGCCGTCCGGCTTTGCAAACTCCGCACAGTCAAACCCGATTGACCAGTCGTCACCGGTACCACTATTCACACTAGAACCTTCGCTGCTCGGCCTACGCCAGCTACTTGCCGGTCGGTCACCACTGCCCCAAAACCACACCACCCAGCCCATTCTCCCACCTTTCGATCCCCTAGCCCGCATCAGCCGCGTGCCCCCTAGTTCGCCGGATAGCCATGGTGCACAGCAAGATCATGTACTACAAGATGTTGACGCCGGAGCGCCGCGCAGAAATCGCGGCGACGGTAGGCACCACAGACCTCCGTTCCCAAGCTCACTTTGTGGCGGGCCCATCCCCGAGTCCTCTGGAGCTGAGCTCCGAGGAGGAAGGCGTTCCAATGTTCATGGCGGAGGTCGCGGCGCAGAAGGCCCCCGCGGCGAAGGAGACAATGGATGTCGACTTCGTGCCGGCGTTCGGATCCCCCATGGTGCAGGCGGACCAGCGGTTCAACCTGGCGATCCTAAAGGAGCATCGGGCGGCGGAGGCTCAACTGGAAGGGGAGCACGCGGATGCCGCTACCATCGAGGCCCTCCTGTAGGTGGAACCGGATGTTGTGGTCGTGAACCGGGCGGCGGAGGTTCAACTCGACGCGGAGCGCACGGATGCCGCTGCCATTGAGGCCGTCCTGCAGGCGGAACCGGATGTCATGGTCGTGAACTGGGCGGCGTAGGCTCAACTCGATGCGGAGCATGTGGATGCCACTGCCATTGAGGCCCTCCTGCAGGCAGAGCCGGATGTCATGGTCGTGAACCAGGCAGCGGAGGCTCAACTCGATGCAGAGCGCGTGGATGCCACTGCCATCGAGGCCCTCCTGCAGGCGGAATCGGACGTCATGGACTTGAATCGGGCGGCGGAGTCTAAACTCGACGCGGAGCGCACGGATGCCGCTGCCATTGAGGCCCTCCTACAGGCGGAACCGAACATCGTGGATGTGAACCGGGCGGTGCTCGCGTCCGTGCAGAGCGCCCTCACGCTCCGCATGAACGAGTAGCTGGAGGCTGAGGACAACCACGCCACAGAGACACACGTCGGCAGGTCCGGCTCGTTCGCGCTGGCAGCCAAAGACGACGAGGCCGGCTCGTTCCGCGAGCAGTGATAGTTTTTCTTTATGTTGTTGTTTTGAGGGATCATTTGCTGTGTAAAAACATATTTATATTTAATAAATCAGCCTTATAAACATACTGTATCAACGAAAATTAGGTGTCAGCGGTTGGATGGCTGAGTTTGGTTTGATCACATGCGTTTTCTCCCTCCGTCCAGGTGTATAAATCACCTTACGAAAATCAGATATTCCCAAAATGCTTAGGGGCAATGCATTAAATTCCATCCTCGTTCCCCTCACTGCCTCGTTCATCAGCGAGCGATATTTTTGGCCGAACCACGCGCGGGGAGGAAATGGCAACCTATGCATGCAGAGAAGGAACACATTGATTAGGGGAGGGATTGACCCCAGTTTGCATGCACGGGTTGGCTGAAATGGCAGCCCTATTAATTAGGGATTCATTGCTAATTTTCATTTGGTTTATGAGGAGAAAACTGGCGCGGTGATTGGAAGAATTCCCAGTCCGACTCTTTCGCCTCCTCCAATCCGCAGCCACCGGGTCACGCTGCTCCACCTTAGGTGACTTAAATACAATTGGATGGAGGGAGTACCACATGTCAATGAAAAAGGCAAGCCGAGGTGCGTTCCCTTGGGTTTGCGGCGTGCCGGATCGACTGTCTGAGGGTGCGGTGCACCCGCGACAGGCGTGCGTAAGTGTAGCGCCTTTTCATTTTGAACTTGTAAATCGTAACATTTGGTTTGCGAGTGAGCGACTTCGATTTTAGTACTGTGTTAAAAAGAAGGGCGGGGTTTTTCCTTCGCGCGATCAATCGATACAAATCCTGATTGGAAATGCGACGGCGTGGCTGGCTAGTTTGGCCCATGGTCGGATTGCTGACATGCGTTCCCACATGACAGTGACATGCCAAGCCGGTTGGCGTTGAGCGGCGGGGTAGATCGATCGTGTGCTGGTTTGATGTGAACGTGACAGGTGTGCTGTGAGTGTTCCTTTTCCTCGTTTTAAACTGGTGAAGATAACCCCCTCAAAAAAAAAGTGAAGATACCACTTGGTTCTTTGCCTTTGCGTGATACATCGATGGAAATACCGATTATAATGACGCTAAATTTTCTACCAAATCCCGTAAAAAGGCGTCCTCTTTGCCCCTCCGGCCGCAATCATCGCACTAATCATACTTTCTATTTGACTTCCTTCCCCATTACGGTTACGTCGACGATATCGCGATCCCTGTGGCTTTGGCGAAGTGCGTTCGACGGAGCGCACCATTGAGGTAGACGACGGTCATGTTGTTCGGAAGTGCCGCCTAGAAGCCGAGACAACCGCCTTCTTTGCATCTAGGAAGTTCGTAGGAGACAGCAACTATCGTGTCACCGTGACTGTTGGATGCGATGTGACCACGTCGTTCAAGTTGGAGCTGCCGCAAGGGGACTCGAACGTGACCGTGTACCCTTACACGGACACCGGTTTACTGTCGGAAAGGCTCTTCCACGTCGGGGACCCGTCCAGCCTGTGCAACCAACGAAAATGCTGGCGTGCAGTTCGGGGCTGGCTCCGCTCATCGATCTATGTCCCAATGAAACAGAGTGGGAGACGGTCGTCCCTGACGGCGTTGTGAGGAAGATAGTCCAAGAGGCGAATCGCCGGTGGTTGCATCAATGAGGAGGGTGTGACTTCAGCTTCAACATGAGTGTGGACCAGTGTCATGTCATTAGCCTGCCAGCGCTACGTTCGTGGAGAAGCTTCTTGGTGACGAAGGTGCTGGGACGTGCCCGGCATGTCTCGCACACACCATCAAACAAGTACAGTAGTACCATTTATCTAGGCTTTCGCCGGCCTATTGATGCCCATACGAGAATTTTTAAATCATATAATGCTCTATGTACGTTTGGTCTTGTCACTAATAAGTACTACTATTTGTACCCATTGAGTAACTAGTACTACTTGGTGAATGTTGCATAGCTGTTGATGTCCGAGCTAAATTTGAAACACAGTCACGATCAAACGAGATGTTACCATTGGGCTCCACCACTCCACCAGCCAGAATCACCTTGGCCTATTTGATTTGCAGGATCCTCAAAATGCAGGAATCGCAAATATATAGGATTGTTCTCTTTGGATAGGAATGCATGGATTGGAGTATAGGATTAGGATTGTGTGTTTGATGTCATAGGAAAGACAGATGAATTTTTAAAATACTCCGAGGTTGGAGTAGATGCAGGATTTCCTATTATTAAATGTAGCACAATAGCTTCGTCCGTCCAGCTTACTACGGGAAAGGTTGTTTTTGGAAGAACACGATGGAGAAGCGGATTCAGTGAAGAGTGAAATGATGGTTGCTTCGTCCGTGCTTTGTGATTTGATGCCTCATTCCTTTGTGATTTGTGATAGTAGAAGGGAGTAGACTCTATCCTCTCTGCATGCGTCCATGCAAGGGAGAAAGAGGAGAGAGGTTGCATTTTTTTATTACTTCAATCAATTTGGCATCGGCGCACCAGCGAGTTTCGGTTCCCTCTTTTTTGGTTTTCACAGCACCTTCCACAATGGTTCCCATCGATGCCAAAAGCTATTTTACCATTTGGCTACACATTGTGGATTCGCTTAAGCGTACCACTTGGTTTTGATTAGTAAAGAGGAGGTGATTTTGCCGCGCGGAAGGCGGGGGAGGTTGGCCTCACGATTTGCTAACATGCGGTCCCACGTGTCAGTGATGTACCATGCCGATCCGCGTCCCACAATGACTACATGAGGCAGAACAACGACAGAAGCAACTTCAGCGAAGAGTGAAATGATGGTTGCTTCCTCCCTCCAACTTATACTACGGGAAAGCTGCAGTTTTGTGATTTGATGCCTCATTGCTCATTACTACTGCGGCGCCACGACTGGGGTGTGTCCCCCCTGCTTCTCTACACTGTTATTTGGTGCATCCCACATGGACCCGGATGCTGGTTGTCCCACATGTCGGCGAAAGGGAGTAGAACATTGTGAAAATGAGTGCTCCACTCTTACGACAGAGGAGTACAAGACATGGCGGCCCAGTGAACTGTAACTTGTACTGTACTACTATAGTACTATGTGGTAGTCTTGTACTCTTGTACCACTTGGTTTTGCTGTTTCGCGCGATCCATCGATACAAATCCGATTAAACAGGCTAGGGCGGGTCTTTTCCCATGCGGTAGGAAGGGTAGTTTGGCATAGTCGGTTTGACAGAGAGACCGAGAGAAAGATGTGAAATGCTTGAATGTGTAGTGGGCCCTTTTTTTGTGTCATGTGTGTGTGTAGTCGGACCTTTCAGATCACTAGATGATACTAGCCATACATTTCAACGCAATTATAATATATGCAACATGAATAATTGAAGTAACAATATGAGATCTAAAACTAAAAATACATATGATTTATTGTGTTAGAGTATAGTAGTACTGTATTGCATAGTTGTTAGATGTAACATGCGAGAACGTGTAGGGACGTACTTTTGGAGGGCCTACAGAGAGAAATTAGGCATAAAGTGGATTCAAATATTTGTATTCGTCATCATAGCATTTGTAACTCATATCTAGAGTTTATACGGTAGACGTGAATGCTTGTTCGCTTTTACGAAACCAGTACAACAATATTGGGGTAGCGTGCGCCAATTTAGGCGTGGGAGGTTGGCCTAGTCGGCTCCACGGAGAGAGTGAGAGAAGAGATAAATACACTGGCGATCACTGTATTTGAAGCGAAAGCATAATAAGGTCACCGGACTTCAGAATACGCTTATTAGGGTCACTATATACGTTTTTACGGTCACTCGCTCACCGTTCAGCATCATATTGCACTCTGTTGACCGGCCAAATATTCTACGTGGCACTATGTTGACTGGTTAAATTTGCCATGTTCCTTGTGGGTCCCACCTGTTAGTTGGCAGAGGAAAGAGATAAGATAAACAGAAATTTACGCAGGCGCGACAAGACTCGAACCCTTGCGCGCGAACCACCTGGCTGTGTATGTGTGTGTCAGGGCCTGATGTGTGTGCATGCACGTGTAGGTTGAGCACTTGAGCGTGAGCGTGCGTGTTGTTCGTGTGGTGAGTGCATGCATGGGTGCATGCATGCGTGTGTGTGCATGCATGCGTGCGTGTGTGCATGTGAGTGTTGCATGCATGCAGTTCATGTGCATGCATGCATGTGTGTATAATCACCACACTAGATCCTGTGTATTAAAAGAACCAGTCAACCAACACAGCATACCAATACAAGGCCACCTTGTCCGCGCCACTTCGAATCCCTTCTACTAGTAATACCCACCGTGCAATATTTTATTTTTGTTTGTTTACATTCTTATACCCGCTCACTGGTGGGCCCTATGGTAGTGAGATAATGTGCGCTAATGATGCAACACTAGATGCGCCACATGGACTGTTTAACTGGTCAACTAATCGTGTCTTCAACAAATACAGAGCTCTACGGTGAGCCTGTGACTGTATAACAACCACAAAACATATATGGTGACCGTAATGAGTGTATTGTGAAGTCGAGTGATCGTATCATGCTTTCGCTTCAAATACAGTGATCATCGGTGTATATCTCGCGAGAGAAAGATGAAACATGCATGAATGTGACGGGGCATACTTTTAGAGGGCCTGGAGATAGTTTGTGTGCGTACGTGAAAGAGGCATAGAGAGAGGGGGCGATGAGGAGAGAGAGAGATTCTCTTCGTTTCTCTTTATTATGACTAACTTCATAGTATAAAAATATAAACATTCACAATGCATAATAAATATCATTGGATGCACCATGCAATTAACTTTCGTAGTCCATATAGCTTTGTAATATTGTATAGATGTAGATGTTATAAAATAAATTTTGGTCACACTTTGCATAGTTTTAATTCAAAAGGAATCTTGTATGCGAAGTAAAAGTGCACAGAGGGCTTTTTAGATCAATGGAGCACATGATAAGATGCAACATGTGTGAATGTGTAGTTGACGTATTTGGCAGGGCCTGGAGATGGTATGTGTACGTATTCGAGAGAGACGCGGATAGAGGGGGTGTGTGTGCGATGACAGATAGGTAGCACGAGAAATGAGAGAGGTCTAGAGAGATAGAGACGAATAGGATGTCTCGATGAGATATGGCCTTGAGTGTGTGTATGCAAGGGAGAAGGGGAGAGAGACATAAGAAGAAATAGTCTGTGGGGTCTGTGTGTTTGGTATGCATGTGTGGGTGTGAGAAGATACCGAGACCTAGGGGGGTAGGGGTGTGTGAGGTCTGGTGGGCCGAGGTGAGGCCCCCGGTCGGTTCCGTCCTGCGCCACATTGGTCCGCTCGTGACGCATTATATGAAGACCCCTAGAGGATTAGTCGCACAAGACAAAGAAACCAGAGCCGCGAAGGACTTTGTGTCCATTGACAAAGCCGGCTAGGATTTGTAACCCTAGGCCTCGGGTATGTTATACAAGCCCAGGGCCTAGTTCGTCGATAGCATACACAGAATCCCTTGGTATTCACGTAGTGTACTTTGTACACACCCTACTCACAAATATACATGACTGGGGGTAGGGTATTTCTTGGATCGCAAGGGCCTAAACTAAGGTGAATCCTTGTCTCTTATTACCATGCATCCAACCTAGCTGTAAGGGATATCCTACTGAATGCTCTGCTGGAATCATATTCGTCGACTAGTAAGAGAGGTGGAGACAATGCGTGCGAGATAGGCCTAAGCGTCCGGGAGACACGTAGGCAGGTATATGTATAGAGAAAAGGGTTGATGGAGATCGTGCACGCCTATGCGTGTGAGAGAAAGAGTTCTTGTGACAGAGATTAGTGAAAAGAGTCGTAGATAGTTGTGAGAGAGAGGGAGGGAGGGTGATATATATAGACAGCGTGTGTGCGAGAGACACCTCAGGAGAGAGTGTGAGCATGTGTGAGAGAGAAGGCCGATGGGTATACAGTGTGTGAGCATATGTGAGAGAGAGAAAGATAACGCGTGTGTGAGGAGGGGCCGAGGGAGAGTGAATCTACGCGTAAGAGACCGATGTACACATTAATTTAAAATATAAATTGTATCCAAATATCTGGATGGGATCATGATATTTGCGATTCGCGTATGGAATGATCATTGGTCTATCAAACATCCATATTCTATCGAATATGAGCATGTGTATGGTATTATTCGACATAATTGATCCATAGAGTTAGTATTTTGAAATCCAGACAATGCATGGCTTTAGCAATTCAAATATAAACGTGATTATAGTTTATGTTGTGTGTGTAAAGCACATTATACATACAAAAGATACACAGTGAACATTCTAAATAGCTAGCTAGGAACTAGCATACATTTGAATTCAACTTAAGGTGGTTTCGAATATTCGAATTTAACATGAAGTGCATTCAATTATTTGAATTCGAGATCATGGCATTTGTAAATCATACCTAAATTAAGGGTGCATCAATCTTTGCTTTTCTTTTGTACATAATAACATATAGTCGTGTACAAAATACATTCAAATTTACCACCTCCATTCCAAAATAATAGTAGTTATAGGATTTTCAAGAGTCAAAATTTCAAAAGAAGCGCATAATTTAATGAGGTTTTCAATCATACAAGGTCAAATTTAACGAGGTCTATCAAGGTCAATCCTAATAGTTCAAGAGTACTGTAAACGTGAAAGCTTTTGGTTCAAAATTTTGAACGAAGCGCCAAAAGAGCCTCTCCTCGCCCGAAACCGCGCGAGACCAATGTTTGGTAGAAGGAAATTACCGTCCTAACTCTGACCCATGAAGCCTACCGGCCCGACGTCCAGAAGTCTAAACCGGGGTAGGTTTGTAACTTCACCGAGACGCCACACAACCGCCTCCGGAAAACATTCATATACCGCGGGCGCCTAAACGCTGATGCGCTCGGCCGAAATCGCTCCCACCCACTATTTGGGACACATGAGATTACCGTCGTACCCCTGACCCGCAGCATGTCTGAAATTTTAGATGGGGGCAAAGTTTGTAACTTTCCTCAAATTTCAAACAAGCGCGTCCCGAAAACATGGTTCCCCCTTAGCTTCCCCCCTCCCCTGTCTGATTCCCCATTCATACTTCGTGGGCGCCAAAACTCCCTCTCCACCTACTGCAAAGCCCCAGCCTCCTCCATCCGCCACCTCATCGCACCGATCCACCGCCACCCTCCTCCATCACGCCAGAGCCGATACCGCGACGTCGTCGTCCACCGCAACCTCAACCGCAGCGCGCGCCCTCCAGGACTTAGCAGTTGAAGCCGAGGCAGAGCTGCCTCCATGATGTGGACGTGCGCCGTACCCGAGCCACTTCAAACCCTCCATCTTGCGCCTCACTGCTGCTGCTCCAACGTCGCAACCGTCCACCACACCGGAGTTGTTCCTGCTACGCCGTCGTTCGCCACCTCGGATCTGCTTCTCCATCGCCGACAGAGGGCCACCGCACCACACTCAACAACTTGGCCATGGGTTCATCCAAGGCTACACCGTCCTCCATAACATATAGTTTCCAGCGAACCACAAGAAGATCGTCGAAAAATCATGAGGAGTGTCAGTGTAAAAACCGGCAGACCTCGGGGTAGGGGTCCCGAGCTGTGGATCTCAGATCAATGGTAACAGGGACGAAGGAGACGGTGTTTACCCAGGTTCGGGCCCTCTCAAAGAGGTAATATACCCTACGTCCTGCTTTGATTATATTGATGGTGAAGTATCGAGTACAAGCTTGATCTACCTCAAGATCGAAAGGAGAAATCTAACCCTAGGGCTAGGTGGATGATAATTGTGATTCCGTGTCCTCTACAGGCTAAACCCCCTGGTTTATATACATGCCAAATAGGGCATCTAGGGTTACATGGTCGGTATCCAGGGATGCGTGTGGAGGCGGCAGGAGATGTCTTGGGGTATACTCCAAGTCTTCGGCAGAAGCAACCTTGATCACATCGTGGCCTCCGGAGTTCATCTAATTGAGAACGAGGGCCTTCAGGCTCAGCCCGAGGACTATGGGCCAACTAGGTTGGTACCCCCTAGTCCAGGACACCATCAGTAGCCCCTGGACTGGTCTTCGACACCGAAGATGACATCTTTGAACTTCGGCTCCGGAGTCTTTGGCTCGATAGACGAGTTCCTGCTTATCATCTTTAGCTTGGCATTGAAGTCTTCGATATATTCGACGATTTTTACTCTGGCCCCACTACACGTGGCCTTCAATCCCTGACCTCGATCACCGTTCCTTCTGGGGAATCGAGTCGCTTTATACCAAGATGTCAAAGTGTCAGCCTCTTTTACTTATAAATATATAGCCCAGGTCTACGACAAGGCGCATCTTGACCCTTTTCCATAGTCCATAGGAGTCCCTCTCTCTTCCCCCAGTTCCAACCCCGAGAGCTCTGAGCGATGGCCAGCGACGCGGGATCCTCACGGCGACCTCATGGCCCCATCAGAGGAGACTGGGGGAGCTGCTCCATCACGTGCCACCACCTAGGGCGTCTAGCCACCCATGGCTATTTGCCAGATTCAAATCTGACCTCCACTCGCTCGGGGTTAACCATCGCGGACGGGCAGGCACACGCCAAGAGCTACCCTACCCCTTGCGGGGACGAGTGGGTATGCTTCGTTTCTTTTCTCCTTCGCGGCCTGGGACTTCCCATTCATCCCTTCCTCCGGGGCTTGCTTGATTTTTATGGGCTACAACTCCACCACCTCACCCCCAATTCAATCTTACACATCGCGGGGTTTGTTACCCTCTGCGAAATGCACCTCGATGTGAGGCTCACTTCGGGCTATGGCCGAGGTATTTTTGTATAGTGCACTGCTCCCCAACCGGGGCGCTATTCGAAGTGGGTGCAGCCAAGGTCTGTCGAATTGACGGGACCAGCTACCCACTGGGTACCACCCGAGAGGATTCCGACATCTGGCCGTCTGAGTGGTTTTACATAGACGATGTTCCGCTATTCGATCCAGTTCGGCCCGGGCTCCCAGCATACTCTTCGGAGCCCTCGAAGAAGCACTATAGCTAGAGACCCAGGAGCATTGCTCAGGAGGATGATGCCAACATAGTCTGCCTGGCAGCACAAGTGAAGCAGCTGTCCGACACCGGCCTCAATATTATAGATGTAATGGCAACGGTGATCAAATGAAGAGTCAAACCACTCCAGCAATGCCAACACCTGTTGTGCATGTACAACGGAACCGACGATGCCTCCCGATCGATAAAAGAGGATCTCGACGACCAGGCACCCTTCGGGACCGCACAGGCTGGTATCTACCAGGGCTCAGCGGAGGATTTTGCAAGACGGCAGTTCCGAGACGGGCTGTCTTG
Organism: Elymus sibiricus; assembly: GCA_039707655.1. Classification (NCBI taxonomy): domain Eukaryota; kingdom Viridiplantae; phylum Streptophyta; class Magnoliopsida; order Poales; family Poaceae; genus Elymus; species Elymus sibiricus. The sequence goes on along the minus strand of CM077674.1, from coordinate 198,922,630 downwards.
TTATAACCCTGCCGATATAGTAAGTTTTCCTGGATTTTCTTGTCTATCCAAGCTGTTTCACGTTTAACTTTTCCGAACGACCTTTCACTGGGTCTAGACTGAGATGGAGACAATGGGTCGAGGCATTAAGTAGCCCCGCGCCCGAACCCGAGGTGCATCGTCGAACGGAGGACCCTGTCTTCCATGAAGATGAAGAACTATCCCTTATATACGAGGAGGGGAAGTTTTATATGGAGAGCCTTGACGGCTCAAGGGTAGCCGTCGCCCCCGACGTACCGTGGACGCGGCCGGCCTCATCGGTAAAGCCCCTTATTTCGACTCGAAAGAGAGCTTCTCATCCTGGGGCCCCAAGTCCTCTGACTTCTATTCCAAAGGGACGACGCTCAAAGCGATCACGCGGAGAACCAACCCCTCAAAGGATCCCTCCGCTGGAGACACGCGGAGCTCGGGCCCCAGCGGCAATCGTGGAGGCAGGCCGAGATGCTCCCTCCATCCACAGGTAATATCCTTGCTATTGTATTCGAGAGAACAGAGTCCCAAGTTTCAATTCTTTTGATCTATTCGCAGGCAGTCTGCTCCTCCTCCGTCAACGGCGGATACAAGAGACGAGGGGACCTTGGCTCCAGGCAGTGGTGCGAGGCCTCCTCCCACCTCGGGAGCTAATCCCGAGGTGCCCCAGCCGGAAGATTCGGGGTACTACTCGACCACCCCATCCGAGGTTGAGAGCGCTATGAACCATCGAAGACGGAAGGCGTCACTATGGAATTCTGCCTTGACGAGTCAGGAGTTGAATGCCCTGAGTTCGGTGGACACTTACCTCGGCGCGACCCGTTCTGTCTTTGAGAAGGCAGTGGGTGTTTTATCACAGGGTTTGCAGGTAAGGCCCCACCTAAGTTTTCTATAGAGATTCTTTGCGCTCGTCGTACTTTGTTTGCTTGAAGGCAAACTAACCTGCCGATCATGGCAGTAGCCCCTAAGTCTCGATATGGGTGCTAGCGATCATGTTGAGGCTTGTTAATGAAAAAGACTTGTTCCTTTGACAGGGTGCTCGGGAGAAGAATGACCATCTCGCCGAGGTACTTTCCCGAACAGAAGGGAAGTTGAGCGCTGCTCTAACCGAGGTAGAGCACGTGAAAACTTTCACCAGAGAATCGCACGGTAAGTGTTTTCATTTCTCACTGTATTCTTGTGGTGAAAATCCTTTGGTTATGTAACGTCATGATGAATTGTAGCAGCGGAAGCCCTTGGTCACCTGGAGAGGGATCTGAAGCAGGCCCGCGAAGATTTGCTCTATACAGAGGTGCAGCGGCAAGCTGGCTAGCATGTGTTAACCCAGAGGAAGGAGGATGCAAACGCGCTTAGGGCGGAAAATGCCCGGCATGCTCAAGAGATCAAGAACTTAAAGGCTCAATTAGCCGCTGCCGAGGCGAAAAACCAGCAAACCAGTGCAGCAATATTTGGTAACCTTTCGTTTCCATTGTAAAAATGGTTTCCTAGTTATATGATCGCTAGATGAGTTCGGTAGGCTAATATGTGATTCCTGGCAGCTTCCTTAACCGGTCAGCCCTTGGAAGCCCCTGACCTGTTGCCCGTGGACGCCATGGTGCATGAAAGCGCATGGACGTTGATGAAGGTGGTGTTTAAGGCTTTATGGCCCGAGGAGGAACATGTGCCCGAAGACATGGCGGGCCTTGCCGAGCGTCTTAAGAGAGCTCGGCGCCGGATTCAAGCCTGGAAGGTATCGGCGTGCCGTGAAGGAGCGAGGGAGGCCTGGGCCATGGTCAAGACGCGGTACACCGGCGTGGATATGGCGCACCTGGCCAAGGTAGGGCCCATGGGGCCTGACGGGGAAGAGATTCCCACCAGCCTGGTGTACGAAAATGTCATGCTTGCGGCTCGCTTTTCTCAGAAAGATTGTGCCCTAGATACCTTAATAGATGGACTAGTCCGAGCATAGTTGAATTTTTGTATAACTCTATGTATCAAAGTACTTTACGTCATGAATCAATCTGCGCATCCTAACCTTGTCAACCAGCCATCGGCTTTGACCTCCTCGTCCATTGGCCGAGAGTGCCCCTTACTACTGGCCGAACTAGTCGGACCAGATACTTCGGGTGACCAGGCAATCCGGCTATATGGTTCAACAGACAAGAGTGGGGCAAAGAGTTATGTTATATTACTTTTTGACGTAAGAAACATCTTCCAAGAAAAATAGTTCTTCCAACAGTTCCTTTTCTTGGGTAATTGTGCTGAGCACTTGTGTCCGAAGACGAATGACCTCGGGGGTAAAGCCCCTGGTCGATGTCTAAAGGACCCCATCCACTGTATTCCTATGCCGTGGCTGACCAATTTGTACATTTAAGACCGCTAGCTTTCGGCTTTGTCCATCTGTGGTACTGCTCGGGATGACCCGGGAGTAACAATCACAGCGGTGCTCCCTTTGCCCTTTAGCCGAATAATCAGGAACGTAAAGGGCAAACACAGGAGCCAAATTTGGTGCATATGTTGGCTTTATGGGCGATAGGATAAAGGGAGTGGAAAAGACGCATGTTGTAAAGAACATGCGGTATGGTGACATGGTTCGCAAGGAAACACATGTAAAGATGTCACCGAGGTAGGCAGAGGGCGAAAAAATGTTGGATGCAGGAAAAGAAAAGGTATGTACATGGGAGGAGGATGCTCGAGTTTTTATCCATAGAAACGCCGAAGTAGCTTGGTATTCCAAGGGTTGGGCTCTAAACGTCTATCCATTGGATCTCGGATCTGATAGGCACCTCTAACTAGGATCTGGTCAATGAGAAATGGCTCGTCCCATTTGGGCGAAAGTTTATGCTTCTGCTTCTCTGGGTGGAGCCTCATGACCAGATCTCCTATATTGAACTCCTTTGTGCAGACTTCCCTGTTATGGTAGCGTCTCGCTTGCTGTTGATAAATTGCAGAGCGCACCTGGGCTATGTTGCATTCTTCTTCCAAGGCATCCTGTCGATCTAGCTCGGCCTCCCGTTCCTCATACATGCGTACCCGAGGTGCGTCATTATGTCACAGGGGAGTACCGCCTCGGCACCGTATACCATGAAAAATGGGGTGTACCCCATAGATCGATTTGGTGTGGTGCATAAACCCCGTAGGACGGAATCTAGTTCCTCCACCCATTTACAGTCCGCCTCTTTAAGGGAGCGTACTAGTCCTGGCTTGATGCCGCTGAGAATTAGTCCGTTGGCGCGTTCTACCTGCCCGTTTGACTGCGGGTGGTAGACTGACGCGTAGTCGAGCTTTATGCCCATCTTTACGCACCATGCTTTCACCTCTTTGGCAGTGAAGTTTGTCCCATTGTCCGTGATAATACTGTGGGGGATATCGTAACGTTGCACCACTCCGGAAATGAACTCAATTACTAGGACTGCCCCCGCCGAGGTTACTGGTTTTGCTTTGATCCATTTTGTAAACTTGTCTACCATGACAAGTAGATATTTATTTTTTCGTGATCCTCCCTTAAGTGGGCCAACCATGTCGAGCCCCCAGACCGCAAAAGGCCAAGTGATCGGAATAGTCCTGAGGGCTGTAGGGGGCATGTGGCTTTGCTTGGCGAACACCTGATAGTCGGGGCAGCGTTGTACTAGAATTTTGGCATCGGCCCCTGCTGTTGGCCAGTAGAAGCCAGCTTGGAACGCCTTGCTTACCAAGGTCCGAGTAGCGGCGTGATGCCCGCTCATGCCGGAGTGTATTTCGCTAAGCAGCGATCTCCCTTCCTCTTTGGATATGCACCGCTGGAGGACGCCCGTGGTACTTTGCTTATAAAGCTCACCCTCATGGACTTTGTAGGCTTTAGACTGCCTTACGATCTGACGTGCATCAGTTTGGTCCTCAAGGAGCTCTTTCCGGAGTAGTTAAACAAGGAGGGGTTAAGTCCAGGGTGCAATGACTGCCATGACCTCGTGAGCCGAAGCCGTTTCCTGGACGGCTAACCCTCCAATTATATCTTCCTCCGTTTCGTCATCGGGTGGGGATTGCCATGCATCGTTTGACGCCAACGTCTCTGTATTGTCCTGCCAAACTATGCATGGCTTGAAAAGCCGTTCGAGGAAGGTGTTTTCCGGTACCTTATCCTGTTTGGCGCCCATTTGGGCGAGGATGTCAGTGGCCTGGTTGCTGTCAGGGGGAATATGAGGAAATTCAAGCCCCTCAAACCTGGCCGTGATTTTTAGGACTGCATTCTGGTAGGCTATCATTTTTGGGTCCTTTGCATAGAACTCGCCGTTTACTTGGGAGATGGCGAGGTTGGAATCTCCTCGGACCTCGAGGCATTTAACGCCCATTGAGACTGCTATCCGGATCCCGTGCAGAAGGGCTTCGTATTCGGCCGCATTATTGGAGTCTGTGTACATGATCTATAGCACGTAGCAGATATTGTCGCCCGTTGGTGACGTGAGTACTACTCCAGCCCCTAGCCCAGCGAGCATTTTCGAACCATCGAAGTACATGGTTCAGTGAGAATTTGTGTTGTACTCTCTAGGGAGCTCGGCCTCTGTCCATTCAGCTACGAAGTCTGCCAGCACCTAGGATTTAATAGCTCGGCGCGGCTGGTATGTTATTTCGAAGGGTAAGAGCTCAATGGCCCATTTGGCTATGTGCCCCGTAGCATCCCTATTATTAATTATGTCACTTAAAGGGACTTCAGATGCCACGGTGATCGAGCATTCTTGAAAGTAGTGCCAAAGTTTTCGTGATGCCATAAAGACGGCATAGGCTATCATCTGATAGTGCGGGTAGCGCATTTTACACGGGATTAAGACCTCGAAAATGTAATAGACTGGTTTTTGAACCTGGAACTTGTGGCCCTCCATGTCTCGTTCGAGCACGAGCACTGCATTGACCATCTGATTGGTGGCCGAGATTTATAATATCATCAGCTCACCTATGCCTGGCGCAGCTAAGATGGGGTTTGTGGCAAGGAGGGATTTGATATCTTCCAGGGCGGAAGCTGCCTCGTCAGTCCATTTAAAATTCTTGGTCTGTTTTAGTAGCCTGTAAAGGGGTAAAGCTTTTCCCCAAGTCTTGAGATAAAACGACTTAGAGCGGCCACGCAGCCCGCTAGCTTCTGAACAAGCTTGAGCTCGGTTGGCGCCTCTAGTTGGGCCAGGGCTCGTATCTTTGCCAGATTGGCCTCGATTCCTCGGCTAGATATGATAAAGCCAAGGAGTTTGCCCGCGGGTACGCCGAAAACACACTTTTCCGGGTTGAGTTTGATCTGATATTCCCACAGGCTGTTAAATGTGTTGCGGAGGTCATCGACCAACTGTCCGACGTGCTTGGTTTTGACCACCACATCGTCGACGTAGGCCTCGACAATTTTGCCGATGTGTTTTTTCAAGCATGTTTGGATCATGCGCTGGTATGTTGCCCCGGTGTTTTTCAGCCCGAAAGGCATTGTATTGAAGCAAAACGGCCTGTAGGGCGTAATGAAGGCGATCGCGGCTTGATCGGAATCCTTCATCTTTATCTGATGATACCCCGAGTAGGCGTCCAGGAAGCACAACGAATCGTGCCCAGCCGTGGCATCCACAATGTGATAAATGCGTGGTAGCGGGAAGGGGTCTTTCGGGCAAGCCTTGTTAAGGTCTTTAAAATCGACACACAGGCGCCAGGACTTATCCTTCTTGGTTACCATGACTAGATTGGCGAGCCATTCGGGGTGTTTTACGTCTCTTCTGAATCCAGCCTCGAGAAGTTTGGCTAGTTCTTTGCCCATCGCTTGATGCTTGGGTTCGGAGAAGCGCCAAAGTGCCTGTTTCACAGGCTTGTAGCCCTTTAGGATGTTCAAGATGTGTTCGATGAGCCTGTGGGGTATCCCTGGCATATCTAGGGGATGCCAAGCGAATATATCCCAATTTTCTCTAAGGAAGCTGCGTAAGGCCTTGTCAATATCTGGCTCAAGATTCGTCCCGATTGATGCCGTTTTGGCCGGGTCAGTGGGGTGCACCTGAAATTTGATTATGTCATCGGCCGGCTTGAATGAGGTCGACTTCGACCGTTTGTCAATGATGACATCATCTCGGTCGACTTTGGCTCGCAGTGTCGTTAATTCCTCGGCCGCGAGGGCCTTGAATAGGGACTCTAGGGCGAGCGATGCCGTCTTGTTTTCGGCCCTTAGCACCCTGTCGGGGTTACTCGCGATCGTAATGATCCTATTGGGGCCCAGCATTTTAAGCTTCATGCAGCCGCAGTGTGGAATTGGTTGAAATTTTGAGAAAGCGTCCCGTCCCAGGAGGGCATGATAGCCACTTTTAAAGGGAACAATATGGAACGCTATTTCTTCGGATTGCTAATTGTCAGGTGTTCCGAAGACCACGTCTAAGGTGATTTTCCCGCTGCAACGTGCATCGCGTCTGAGTATTATACCTTTAAAGGTGGTACGACTCTGTTTGATGCTCGATTTATCAATTTGCATCTTGTCCAGAGTATCTTCATATATCAAGTTTAAACTGCTACCCCCGTCCATGTGCACCTTCCAAAGACGGCAGCTGCTCATGATTGGGTCAAGAACCAGTGCGGCGGGGCACCTGCTCGGGGCGGACCTCAGTTGATCTTTATGATCAAAGGTGATTGGCGTGTCTATCCACGCGGCTCGGACGGCTACCTCCCGGATTGAATTGACTTCCCAGAGAACCTGCTTCCTCTGGCCATTGGACGTGAAGGTTTCGTAGATCATCAGGACTTCGTCCTCGCCTGATAGCTCCTCCGAGCGTCTAGGCATGGCAGTTAGGAGGGCTAGGCCTCCCTTAGCTACATGTGTCGTCACCCAGCAGTCAAAAAGGTTGTGAGTTGGGCTGGTATTCAGCAGAACAGAGTGGATCGGGCATGGCCTATCTAGGAGGCCATCGAGGGCGGTCCTAGATCGGTCCGCGGTTTTCTTCTTTTTTCGAAATCGTGTGACTGTCGTGCATTGATCACGGGGCTCATGATGAGGCGCGAGCCTGTCTCATTTCAAGTGGTTGCCACAGATCAAATCTGTTCATTCTTCCTGGGCCAGCCAGGCATCTTCGATGGCGTAGAATCTCGACACCAGATCAGATAGTTCGGAGAGTGTTTGGACACAGCGGCGGGTGAGGGCATTCGAAACGCCCTTATCTCTACAGCAGCGCTGAAATGCTGCTATTATTTCTGAGTCCTGGTAATCCGGTATGTTGTCTTTGACAAACGAGAACTTGGCCCAGAAGTGCCTGATTGACTCGTCAGGTAACTGTCACACATAGGCTAGATCCCAAACATCAGAAGGGCCCAATTTGTCGGGACAATATTCGATGTGGGATGTGTTCGGGAAAGGAACTTCAATCTCTGTAGGCCGAGGGCTCGAAGCCTCGATGATTTTGTCCTGCGAGGGACATGCAGCCGCCGGAGAAGCCGAGCTGATTGGAGGACAAGACTTGTCGGTTGTCTCTGGCCGGCCGCTGTCGGAATCGCCTTCCAGAAAGTACCTCAGTTCTTCGCCCTTTATGGGGGCTTTGGCAGGGGCACAAAAAGGGCCCGGGATCGTTCCTTGCTCATAAAGGAGAGGGCGTGATCTGGTGATGGGGGTTTCGGGCACAGAAACAATGCCCTGAGGCTTGGAGTCGTTGACCGATGATCCCATCGATCCTTTGCTGATCTCACAGCGGAAATCTCAATGAAAGCACCAGAGTCGGTGTAAACACCGGCAGACCTCGGGGTTGGGGGTCCCGAGCTGTGGATCTTGGATCAATGATAATAGGGATGAAGGAGACGGTGTTTACCTAGGTTCGGGCCCTCTCGAAGAGGTAATAGCCTACGTCCTGCTTTGCTTATATTGATGGTGAAGTATCGAGTACAAGCTTGATCTACCTCAAGATCGTAAGGAGAAGTCTAACCCTAGGGCTAGGTGGATGATAATTATGATTCCGTGTCCTCTACAGGCTAAACCCCCTGGCTTATATACATGCCAGATAGGGCATCTAGGGTTACATGGTCGATATCCAGGGATGCGTGTGGAGGCGGCAGGAGATGTCTTGGGGTATACTCCAAGTCTTCGGTAGATGCAACCTTGATCACGTCGTGGCCTCCGGAGTCCATCTGAATGAGAACGAGGGCCTTCCGGCCTAGCCCGAGGACTATGGGCCGACTAGGTTGGTACCCCCTAGTCCAGGACACCATCAAGGAGGACACAACATGGCAAGCCGATATTGGTACTCCTCTTCCCTTATTCTTGCAAATCTTACATGTCTACTCGCACGGTATTCATCCCACGAAGGAAACTAGTTGACCACTTCTTACTGCACATTCTTCCTGATACCAGATGTTCCAAGTAACACGCGAAGCACAAGGTTTCCCCCCATTTACTATTTCACTTTAGCTAGAGGTTCGTCGCCTGCCTAGATTTCAATTCAGTGTCAGTTGATTCCCAATTAAAGGAAGTGATATGTCTCCAATGTATCTATAATTTTTGATTGTTCCATGCTGTTATATTATCAATCTTGGATGTTTTTACAATCATTTACAGCAATTATCTATCATTTTTGGAGACTAACCTATTAACCTAGGGCCCAGTGCCAGTTGCTGTTTTCTGCACTATTTTTGTTTTACAGAAAATCAATATCAAACGAAGTCCAAATGCCACGAAACTTTTTGGAGATTTTTTATTTCGCAAGATAAACACTAGAACCTTCGGGAGGAGGCCAGAAGACCCTGGTGGGGCCCACGAGCCACCAGGGCGCACCTGGGGGGGCAGGCGTACCCTGGTCCCTCATGGGGCCTACCAAGCTCCGTTTGACCTAATTCTTCCACTATAAATTCAGAAAAAATCAGAAACCCCTAGGGGAGTCCACGAAATACTTTTTCCGCCGTCGCAAGTTTCTGTTCCAGAGAGATCCCATCTGGAGGCCTTCTTCGGTAATCTGCCGGAGGGGGAATCGATCATGGAGGGGCTCTACATCAACCTTACTGCCCTTCCGATGATGCGTGAGTAGTTTACCACAGACCTTTGGGTCCATAGGCAGTAGCTAGATGGCTTCTTCGCTCTTTTTGATCTTCAATACAATGTTCTCCTTGATGTTCTTGGAGTTCTATCTGATGTAATCACTTTTTGCGGTGTGTTTGTTGGGATTTGATGAATTGTGAGTTTATGGTCAGATTATCCATGAAATTATTCGAGTCTTTACTGCACTCTTTTATGCATGATTATTATAGCCTCGTATTTCTTCTCCGATCTATTGACTTGGTTTGGCCAACTAGATTGATTTATCTTGCCATGGAAAGAGGTGCTTTGTAGTGGGTTCAACCTTGCGGTGCTCAATCCCAGTGACAGAAAGGGACATGACACGTATGTATCGTTGCTACTAAGGGTAAAAAGATGGGGTTTATTCATACGTGAGTTTATCTTGTCTACATCATGTCATCGTTCTTAAGGCATTACTCCGTTCTTTTATTGGACTTAATACACTAGATGCATGCTGGATAGCGGTCGATGTGTGGAGTAATAGTAGTAGATGCAGGCAGGAGTCGGTCTACTAATCTTGGACGTGATGCCTATATACATGATCATTGCCTTAGATATCGTCATGATTATTTGCTTTTCTATCAATTGCCCAACAGTAATTTGTCTACCCACCGTATGCTATTTTCTCGAGAGAAGCCCCTAGTGAAACCTATGGCCCCCGGGTCTATCAAAATCATATTACTAAAACCCTAAAAATATTGCTGCCATTTCTTTTTATTTATTTTATTTTGTATTTTTGTTTCAATCTATCAATCTATCATATACAATTTAATCTTGCAATCTCACCGCCAAGGGATTGACAACCCCTTATTTGCGTTGGGTGCAAGGATTTGTTATTTGTGTGCAGGTGCTGCTAACGAGGTGTTGTGTGATTCTCCTACTAGTTTGATAACCTTGGTTTCATAACTGAGGGAAATACTTATCTCTACTATGCTGCATCATCCCTTCCTCTTCGGGGAAATACCAACGCAAGCTACAAGTAGCAGGAAGCACCACCCGCGGATGCGCGCGGAGCACCTAGTCCGCTTGTTCGCCGGGGAAGAATCGCCTCGGTGTCTATCTTAGAGGTGTGTGTGGCGCAGGAGATGCTGGCGCCTGATCTGGAGGTCCGCCGGGCTTAAAGGGATGGCCGGGGGGCGCTGCCAAGCACGGCGGTGGGGTGAGGTCGAGGGGATGGCGGGGCGCCGAAGGAAGGGGTCTGGGCTGGTGGTCACTGGCGGTTCGAGGAAGATCATCAACAGTGACTGGTGGGAGGTAGATGAAGGCCATCTGCCCGTTCCTTGTAGATCGGACGATGCAGAAAAAATTGACTGACCTATTTGTTTTCAGTCGATTGTTATTTTCATAGGACCACATGTGGTGGTTTGCTGGAGGATTACCTGCACTTTCGAGCCATCCCTGTGCTCATATTTCAAAAGCCTAGAATCTAATTTCATGTGCCATGCATGTTGTAGAGCTATCATATGTCTGCTGTCATTTATTTTTGACCCACCTGCTATGTGATACTTTTACACTGCACTACTTGTGCACAAACTACACCCATACTCTCACTATTGTTTTATTACGCATGGGTATTTCAGAATCTCAAGAACATTATTCTAAAAAGAAAACAGAGCAGTTGCTCCAGTCTGCATCGAGGATTGGAAAGACGCGGTTTGACGCTCTAAAGAAGAGTGTAGTGTCATTCGATGAAGACTATCAACGTAGCTCTGTCGTTGATGACCGCATTCGCCATACACTAGCATCGCAGGTGCTTGCTTTAACTTCACGGTGTCATAGGCGGTGTCCAATGTTGCATATGGTGTATACCTTGTATTGCTTCTAAATTGGTTAAATTGCATCTGCTTAGCCATATACTGTGAATATGACATGCCTTCCTGTTTTTGGTACATACTGCATCTGTCTATTAACCATGTTCTTACATCAAACTAATGTTCTTGTGTATCCCTCATCAATCACTTATGACGAGACACCTTTAGTATATGCAGCATGATATTTGTTGCATCTTGCATATGATTTATAGCATGTACTGCGTCTAATTTGTTGAAACGCCATTTATGATGAGACGCTTTTAACTTGGCAGAGTCATATTGGTTGCATCTTTCATGTGGTGTCTACCTTGCATTGCATCTAATTTGTTGAAATGGCTGCTGCTTAGTTTGCACAAATAGGTGTGAATATGCCATGCCGTCCTGTTTTTCGTACATATTCCATCCTCGTATCATGTGTTTGCCTTACATCAAAGTAGTGTTCGTCAGTATCATGCATGAATGAGTTCTGAAGAGTGATTTTTATTCCTTTTTCTTGTCGTTTGACTTGACAATGCAAAATCAATAAAGTGGAAGGAAATTAGCAAGGCAGTGGATGATGGTGCTCCTTCCGACCAACTGAAATGGAGGGTCTCTACAGATTCTACTCCGCCATCCTCCAAACAAGATTTGCAAGACAACACATGCATAGACAGTCAACGTAGTTGTATTGATGATGAGCACATCTCCCCTACCCAACCATCACAGGAGCTCGCTCTAACTTGGCACTATTATATGTGGTTGCATGTTATGTATGATGTCTAGCTTGTATTGCTTCTAATTTTGGTGAATTGCATCTGCTTAGTTTACACATTATACTTGTGAATAAGACATGTGTTCCTACTTCTAGAACGTACAAATATCTATCTATCACGCCATGTTCTTACATCAAAGTACTACTGTTGTGTAACCTGCAACAATCACTTATCATAAGACACATTTAACTTGGGAGTGTGATATAGGTTGCATCTTGCATTGTCTTCTAGCTTGTACTGCTTCTAATTTGTTGAAATAGCACTTATGACGAGACAGTTTTAAATTGGTAGAGTGACATTCGTTGCATCTTTCATACGATGTCTAGCTTTCATTTTTTCTAATTTGTTGAAATGATTGCTACTTAGTTTACACATCATAGGTGTGAATATGCAATGCTATCCTTTTTTCTTACATATTCAATCCTCCTATCATGCGGTCGCCTTACATGAAAGTAGTGTTCGTCAGCATCATGCATCAATGAGTTCTGAAAAGCAAATTTTATTCATTTTTCTTCTGGGTTTGACTTGACAAGGAAAAAAAGAGAGAGAGGAAGGAAAAAATTAAGGCAGGGGCTGATGGCGGTCATCTGGCACCACCGGTAAGGAGGCGCTCTAGAGATTCTGCTACTACTGCTAGTGCAGTAGAAGTTCCAAGTAAATATGATGTGCCCAACAACCCTACTCCAGCATCCCAAGTGCTTTCTCTAGCATGGCAGTGTGATATTTGCTTGCATGTTGAATACGGTGTCTAGCTTGTATTGCTTCGAATTTGATTAAATTGCATCTGCTTAGTTTACACATTATACATGTTAACATGGCATGTCTTCCTTTTTTTTGCATATACTACATCTGTCTATTACATGTTCTAACATCGAAGTACTATTCGTGTCTATCGTACATCAATCACTTATGACGAGACACCTTTAACTTGGTAGTATGATATTGTTTGGATCTAGCATATGATTTATTGCTTGTACTGCTTGACATTTGTTTAAATGCCACTTATGACAAGACACATTAACTTGGCAGAGTGATATTTGTAGCATCTTCCATATGGTGTCTGGCTTTCATTGCATTGCTTCTAATTTATTGAAATGCCTTCTGCTTAGTTTACACATCATAGGTCTGATTATCTCATGCTGTCCTGTTTTTTGTACATATTACATCCTCCTATCATGCGGTTGTCTAACATCAAAGTTCAGTTCATCTGTATCACACATCAATTAGTTCTGAAGAACTAAATTTTTATTCCTTTTCCTTGTGGGTTTGACTTGACATGGAAAAAAGAGAGGAAGGTACACAGAATGGTAGGGGATGGTGTTACTACTCGGGAGGCACGGAAATGGAAGCGGAACAGCTCTGCAGATTCTGCTGGTACTGATAGTGCAAGAGAAGGTCAAAGTCCACCGGATAAATGTACAAAACAGTATCCCCTGCTACACCACCTGCAAAACGTAGCAAAGACAAATGAACCAAACAAGCAACGACAGCCCTAGTGGTTGCAGCACCTTCTTCCACAGTACCAACATGTGCACGACTTACTCGTTCGTCAACTCTGCTAGCGGCAAGTTCCCAAGCTCCCTTGCCACCTGAGACTACTTCTGAAGCACTCTTGGCACAAGAGGACTTGGCAAGATCAGATGAACCTTGTGAGCTTCAACACCAAGAAGGTAGTTGATCGAGTCAAGTTACAGTTGCATGCTTCTTTATATGTAGTCTCATAGTTTGATGTACACTAACACTTCCCATGTTCGTTGTTGAACTAGCACCTAGGTGCAAGAGGAAACAGACATCAGGGATAATGCTTGATGGGTTAACTAAATCTAAAGGAGGAGGAATGGAGATCCATTTTGAGTCAGGTTTAAAAAGGCCATGTGATGCTAGAGAGTCAGCCAAGTTAGTTTCAGAGGCAGCCGTTACCGTTAGGTGTCATGCACGTATCTTCCCAGCATGGATTCAGTACAGGAATGACAAAGACGAAATCCAGTTTAACACCTTCCTCGACTATTTATCTGTAAGTATGGTTATTTATGGAACTTAGTAATATCGTCTTGCTCTGTCCTGTACTTTCTAGGTTGCTGGTAATGAGACTCCTATAATTTTGAACAGATGAGGTTCAAGTTGGATCGGCAAGATGATGCAAGCAGACAAGCATGCACTCATGTTTTCAAGTCTTCTCTGCGACAGTATAGGTATAATATGAGGAAAACTCACTTTGAAGGCAAGGCTAACAATGAACTTGCCCAAACATCTCAAGTGGAAAATATAATGGATGAAGACTGGACAGGCCTTGTTAAACACTGGTCTGATCCAGAGTATCAAGTATGTTATATAGATGTGATCAGATCACATGTTGAACTCCCGTTTACACATGAACCTTACAAATCTATCTTCTTCTAGGTGAACTATTCAAAGAACAAGGCCAACCATACGAAAGTGAAATTCCAACAGACGACAGGATCTCGTAGCTATATTGCACACTGTGAGGCTCTGGTAACTACTGTTGTTTCACTCTTTTGGCTGTGCCATATTATCAGATCTATATTGACTTGTTCCAATTGCAGAGGAAAGCCCGCAAGGACCAAAAAGAACATGAACCAAATGCAGTGGAAATCTTCAAGGACTGTCACACCAACAAGACGATGGGCATGACTACACCAGTCAAAGCCGCTGTAGTAAGTCCTTAATCCTCAGGCCCTTTCAACTACTGGTTACTTTGACTTGTGCATTGAACTGCATGGTTTGCAGCCAATGTCTATTACTCTTTTCAATTTTATACACAGTTGTCTGAACGTACCATTGCACCTTACAAGGTTTAAAAGAGGGAACGATGTTCCTTTGCTCTTGATCTGTAATCTAGTTCCGTGTTGCACACAACGTTACAATTGCATGTTTGTCTGATCTCAGTTGTTTTGTGATATGAATGGTGTCATACTATGCTCACCGTATTATAAACTTTGTCTCTTTATCTTAGCTGTCAATACAATGTGAAGAAATAGACAATACATTAGCCATGGTATATGGTGATATGTTTGGAACCTGGTTTTATTATGTACTTTGCAATAAAATACAACTAATATTTTACACGGGTTCACCAAAATAAGTTCTGTATATAAACCAAAGCTATTATGTTTGGTTTTGCTGCCTCATTAATAACTTCTGTTCTGGTACTACTAATGTACAAACTCAACTTTTCAGCAAGCTATGGAACAAATGGTGGAACCGCCACAACCTCCTGAAAGTGATGAGGCAACCATAACCACAATGTCACCTCTTGCTGCAGTGGGTCAGTATCTCTCCACTAACAGTGCCAAAAGCACCTCCCTGCGTAATACTGGGTTGGTTGTTAAGGCAACCTTGTCCAAACTGCCTCATGAACAAGATCCGCAAGCTCGGCAGAATGATATATCTGCGCTCTAGACACAAGTCCAATCCCTAACAGAGACCCTTTGTGAAACAAGAACAGCCATTGTTCGATGTCGTCAAGATATGCATGGTTTTGAAACCAAACTATCAGACATTTTCTATGTTGTTCAGGAGCCTAGGAGAAATGACAGCGAAGTTTATGGTGCTCCATCAGACACTATAGCATGAAAACGTACCAGTTAGGTCAAATCATCCGAGGTTCTAAACTTCTGATGGTGCATTTACTTTTATGCCAACCCTCCTTTTGTTATATGGCTGTAATTTTTTTTGTTGCAATACAACATTTGTTCTTAACGGGCAGCGATCGGCTGAAGAAAACAGCAAGCCATTTTTGTATAGTGTAGGGTGTTCCCTATATTTGCACGGGTGGCGAACTTTGATGCCCAGTGGATGTAATCTGTGCAATCGCCGTAATAGCCTAGCGTTAGTTGCTTATTTATTTATTTATTTATTTATTTCCTTGTTGTCATCTTTTTCCTTGGTTTGTTAGTGGCTGCAATAACGATGGGCCACATACAACCCGTGGTAACCATGGGCCTGCTTCCTGTTGTAGTGCCCAAGGGCCATCTACGGGCCATAGGATCCGTGGGCCAAAAGCGGACCACGATATGGGCCGTAAACGGGCCAAAGTGGGAATGGTCCGTTTAAGGGCCCGTAGCATAATGGGCCGTTAAGAAGCCGAAAGTCATCATAGGGTTAATTCTACCAACAGGCATAACGGCTCATTAATGGGCCGGAATACAGGACGGGCTGAAAATGGCCCAATGGGTTAACAGACCACAAACGGGCCGATTGTAACCACGGGCTGAATTTGGCCCATTAGCATAACAGGCCAGTAACAGACCGTAAGTAATTGAGGTCCGGAAATGAGCCCAAGATTTTATGGGCCCTTAGAAGGCCGAAAGAAAACACGGGCTGGAAATGGCCCAACTGAATCATTGGTCGTTAATGGGCTCAAAGCTGTTTACTTTTCATGATGGGCCAGAATCACCACGGGCCGTCAATGGGCCCAGAGATACAAAAGGCCACATATGGGCTGAAAGACGTCACGGGCCATAGATGGGCCGAAAGTGACAACGGGCTGGAATCATAAGGCACGACCCACATGGCGCTACTGGGCCGAATTTTGAAAGGCCATAACGGGCCGTGAGTACCCGGGCCGTAAATGGGCTGTATGCGAACAGGCCGTTAACAGGCTTTCCATGCACCGGCCCGCTAACTTTTGACCAAGTCAAACGGCCGGCCTTTTTAACGTAAATGGGCCACTATTGGGATGTGCCACGTGTCGACGTATCATAGGTATCTCGTGTCCAATGAATGGCTGACATCTGTCCCAACGCCGAGCTGACACGTGGATCCGTTGGCGAATGAGAATTTTACAAGTGGAAAATCGCCATTGGTCCGGGATGATAACGGGTTATCGGATCCAAATCCGCGCCCGATAGCTTAACGGCGACCCGTTATGGTGGATGCCATGTGTCGGTTACCATTGACGAAATCACTTCCCTGACATGACATTTATCGTCATGGAAGTGGACACTTCTGTGATGATAATTTCAGTATTGTCATGGAACAGCACAGGTATGACTATCTTGATTCTGTCATAAAATCGTCACGGATGTACATGCATGACAGAAAACTTGACCTACTGTGACAAACACGTATCATCACATGTGTTTTTTTGTAGTGTATGCCTCGGCCATAGGCTCTATAATGTATACCATGCTGTGTACCAGACCTGATATGTGCCTTGCCATAAGTCTGGCAGGGAGGTACCAAAGTGATCCAGGAGTAGATCACTGGACAGCAGTCAAAAATATCCTTAAGTACCTAAAGAGGACTAAGGACATGTTTCTCATTTATGGAGGTGATGAAGAGCTCATCGTAAAGGGTTACGTTGATGCTAGTTTCGACACAGATCCGGATGACTCTATGTCTCAAACCGGATATGTGTTTATTTTGAATGGTGAAGTGGTCAGTTGGTGCAATTCCAAGAAAAGCGTCGTAGCGGGATCTACATGTGAAGCGGAATATATAGGTGCTTTGGAAGCAGCGCAAGAAGGAGACTGGATGAAGGAGTTCATATCCGATCTAGGAGTGTGTCACATCCCTAGTCTGGTAATCACCCAGGTTAGCTATTCTTTGCTGCATCATGTTTAAATTTCATTTAAATTTGAAATGGGGATTGAGTAAACCCTAGCATCAAATTAAATCAAATAGGTTCAACTAAAATCTTTTTTGATGAACCCAAAATGCCCTTCAAAAATGTTCATAATTTATGGCACAAGGTGAAAACCTACACCAAAAATAGTGCACATTTTTCCAGGACATAAATGGGCTTTGAATTAATCCAATATGTATTTGAGTTGGGGCTATAAAATCCTATAAATACTTTTACAGCTCCAAATATTTTGAAACTTGGTGAGGGCCTCTGAATTAATTCAGTGAGTGCCCACAAAAAGTTTCAGATTTTAATAAAATGATTTGGTATTTAAACTAAATCAAAACAGAGAAAGAAAATTAGCGAAACAGAAATAAATGGAAAAACTAATAAGAGAGAGAGAGTACCTGTTGCGGCCCAGCACTGTAGCTGGCCGGCCCAGCCCACAACGCAGCACCAGTCGTCTTCCAGCTCGCGCCAGAAGGACTGGGCGCGTGCCCGACGTGCGCGCGCGCCGTGCACGACACCTCCTGCCTGCCTCCCCGCCACGTCGACGTGCTGGATAGCGTCGTGGGATCCGTCTGGATCGAGCCCTCCTCTCCTTTCTTCCCCACGCTCTCTCCCTTGCCTGCTCTGCGCCATGGCCGAGGCCACCGCCAGCTCGCCGTCGCCGTTCACGTAGCCACTGTCGTCCCCTCGCCCCCTGTACGTGTCCAGAAGATCCGCAACACGATGTCTTTTTCCTCCACGCCGAGCCACGCGAGCCCAGACGTGCCACAAACTCACCGGCTTCATCGTCTTCTTCCTCGGGATCCGACGACAATCGTTGTCAATTCGCCGCCGTCCGTGCCTCCCCTGAGCTGCAGAGACCACAATCCGACGCGATGTGAGCCCCTGAGTCTTTTGCCCCTAACCCCATGGCATTTTGCTCGCCGTACCCATCGTTTTGAAGATGCCCATAGCTCGCATCCGCCCGAGCTCATCGCCGGCGTTGCTCCGGCGACCATTTGGTCGCGCTAGCGTGCCCAATGGCTTCGCAGCAACACTTAGAGCTTCTCTATAGCTTCGGTTCGTCCGTTTGCACATCGTAGCCTCGATCCCGAGCTCGCCCGAGCTCCGGCCGCCACCCAAGTGGTCGCCGTTGTCGACTCTGACCTCCCCGCGCCTAGCTGTGAGATCCCCTGTATGCGGGTGAGTGAGGGCTCCCTCCTGGTGCCCTCAGCGCGGCAAGCCGCAGCCCCTAGCACCACTCCGGCGTGCCTCCGCTGCACTGGATGCTCGCCGGTGGCCTAACACAGGTCGTGCTGACGTGGCAGGATTAATTAACCACTAACCCCCCTCAGACACTGACAGTGGGCCCCGGCCAGCTAATTACCATAGTTAGGAGTTAATTAACCCCCTGTTAACTAGTGTGTCTATGACATGCAGGACCAACACGTCAGGGTTGACCTGGCACGGTCAGTTGACTAGCTGACGTCATCCTGATGTCATGCTGACGCAGTAAAACAATTTCTGGATTTAGATTAATTTAAAATAGCCAGGAAATTCCAGAAAATGTTCAAAACTTTCAAAATTCATATAAAATCAACCGTAGCTCAGAATGAAATAATTTATATATGAAAAATGATTAGAAAAGTCCAATCTATCCGTTGGTGCTATTTTCATGCATGACAAAACAAGTTATACCTGCTGATCAGGTCAAATCAATTAAATGGTATTTGAAATACCATACATGGAGTTTGAATCTGAATCCTTGATTCAAACCAACTTCATCTAATCTGTTGATAGATGCATTAGCTCATCCAACTTCATTCTGCTATGTCATGTTCATGCATCATATTGTTTCATATGTTGTGTTTTGATTGTCGATACTATCCTTCTCGATAGATTTTGCCTCTCCGAGTGGCACCGACTACCTATCCGAGGAGCAGTGCTTCACTGCTGATCTTACAGGCAAGCAACCCACCCTTGAGCATTCTGATACAATCCTACTCTCTTGCTCCTGCTCTCTGTTATTGCATTAGGACAATAACGATTCAACTGTTACTTGTTGTGGTAGTTGAACCCATTCCTCTTCATGACCTGTCATTGTCACAGTAAATAGCTAAACCTTCCTAGCATGATTAGGAGTTGCTTGAGCCATGTTGTGACTTCATCCATGCCATGCTTGCTATTGCTTAGAGTTGTGTCAGATCCGATTCATTTGGGAATGAATTGGAATGTTGTGATCATGTTTACATGCTGAGAGCTAAGTGTGTGAACACGATTTGGTAAAGGTAGCGATGAGAGGCCATGTAGGAGTACATGGTGGGTTGTCTCATTGAGACTGTCCTTAAGAACTGAGTTCTGTGTATGTTATCCAAGAACAGCTACTACCACACATTGGGCCCTAAAATATGACCCAGCTCGACTTATTAATCGCCCTGATCTCTGTCCAGGAGTTGCAACTAGTTTCTGGTGTTTATAGGTTGTGCTGAGGGCCGTGCTTAGTGCTGACAGAAGGGGTAGGCTTTGATGCGACAGCCACTGTGGCATGGTGTACCAGGCGCAGTACCATCCATCGAGGTGGACTTGGGAACCCTGTACACATTGTTTGAGGCCGTAATGGAAACTTCGGCTGGACTACCCTTGCGGGTTCATCCTCAGATAGGCGATAAACCTGGACTAGAGTCTTGTGTGGTTAGTCAGGTCGTGGTCTACACCCACGCCGGCTTTCGCTTGAAGTCTGCCGAGTACATTTCGCGTACAGGTGCTAAATGGTGGAAACATGTGTGAAGAAGTACATCCCTGCAGGGTTAATGATCTATTCGAATAGCCACGTCCTCGGATATGGACTACTTGGAGACTTATTTGGTTCATAGACAACTTTAAGTGGATACTCTAAAATGCGCAAGATAAGCGTTAGTGCTATGGATGGTCTTCTCGTAGGGAGACGGTAGTGGATCCATAGTAGTGTACTGTTGTGGTGATTAGTGGACTCGTGTGCCCTTTCTCACCTCAAAGAAACTACTGGTAGTCGTAGTACAGGATAGCCACTGAGTCAAAGCTGGCTTGCTGCAGTTAACCCCGCAACACCTTTCTTGATACTGATGCATATGTAGATAGTTCTGATGTATGTCTTTCTGAGTACCTTTGTACTCACGGTTGCTTAATTTATGTTTTTGCAGAGAAGACTTCGGTCTCACTAGTAGTTCCACGTGGAGTTCGACGTTGACCGAGTAGCTTGTTTCCCAGCTACGATCTTGTACACTTGCGAGGGTCTTATAGATACTCAGGCTTCTAGCCTTCTTCTTTTGTAGTTGTCTGTACCCAGACATGTTTATGCTTCCGTTGCTTGTATGACTTTGTATGTTGGGTCATGAGACCCATGATTGTAATATCATGTTATGTATGGCTCTTTCGAGCCTTATCAATACTTTGAGTCATAGAGTTATGTTGTGATGCCATGTTGTATCTACGCATATCGTGCATATTGTGTGTATGTTTTGAAATGCATTGGTATGTGTGGGATTCGACACCTAGTTATCTGCCTTGGTAGCCTTCCTTACGGGGAAATGCCTCCTAGTGCTTTCACTGAGCCTTGGTAGTTCGCTACTACTCCGGAACACATGGATTGACCGGCATGTATCCTTCTTTGCTCCTGTGTCTATCCCTACGGGGAAATGTCACGCAGTGTTTTACTGGAGTCCTTGTAGCTTGCTACGACTCGGTTGCACACGCTGATGACCGACACGTGCATTGCTGGGTTACGTATGCCTGTCCCTGTACGTTTGTGCCACCTTGGTTTATGACTAGTCATGTCGAACCGGGTTCTCTATCATATGGATGCTAGCGTCACAATCATATACGTGAGCCAAAAGACGCAAATGGTCCAGGCCAAGGTAAAGGTGGCAGCCGTGGGTTACTGTGCGTGAGGCCGCAAAGTGATATGATGTGTCTTATGATAGATCGGTGTGACTTAGGATCGGGGTCCCGACAGTGTTGGTATCGGAGCCTGACTGATTGTAGGATTACCAAGCCAAACTGGTCGAAGTCGAGTCTAGAAATGCTTTAACTATATAAGGGAATTGATTGTGGACGGGAACGTAAGGCTCTTTTTACTCCTCATCCCGTGTCCTTCTGATTTTGAGTCACCCTCTTCTTTTCTATGGGGTTAAGAAACTAGGCTTTCTCATCTATTTATCCGGATCACGAGTTACTATTCCGTGGACCTATAGGAATGGTTGATCAGAGTCATGTTCCAGTTCTCAAGTACTTCATGTGTAGTAATGTTTAATACTATCACAGAACCTTGAGTTTATGATGTCGAGTGTGGTACTACCCCATCTTTGCAGGATATCCCAAATTTTGAGCATTTTACTACCGTTATGCTGCCCAAATTGTCCTGGGAATTCAGAAGACTAACGCTTCTGCGATGCATTCCGCACCCTATAGTTGATGTTGATTCCATCCTTGTTCTCACTATGGTTTTGTTACTCAGGATGTCGCACGCCACTCGAGCCACTGTTGACCATGGTCTGAGTCAGGCCAGTAGTAGTAGAGCTACTGAGGATCCTCCCGACCAGCCTTCGTTGGCGGAAGTCATGTTATAGGTTGAGAGGAACAAGCGCGAGACTAACCACTTGTTGGCGCCTATTGAGCAGAGCACCACACATCAGCCCAGTGAGTCAGTGACCATCCACGACTTCATCAGCTTGCACCCACCCACCTTCCATCATTCCATTGAGCCACTCGATGTAGATGATTGGCTCCGTATCATCACACATAAGCTGCGTTCCACGAACGTGGCTGAAGGTGACAAGGTTACCTATGCTACTTACCATTTGGAGGGTCCTGCCAGTCTGTGGTGGGAGAATTATGCGGCTATGCTTCCAGCTGGTCAGATCACTTCTTGGAGAGATTTTACTGAGCTCTTCCGTGAGCACCACATTCCTCAGGGCCTTATAGATCACAAGAGGGAAGAGTTCTGTAACCTTACCCAGGGTAAGATGGCTGTTGATGCTTATAGTAGAGAGTTTGGGAACCTCGCCCGCTATGCCACAGAGGAGGTGTCCACGGACACCAAGAAACAGGCTAGGTTCCGGAAGGGTCTCAACCCTAAGTTGCGTTGTGATCTTCACTTACACCATTGCGATACCTTCCAGGCTCTTGTGAACAAGGTCATTAATGCAGAGACAGCTCAGCTCACCTATGAGGAGTCTCATAAGCACACTCGTGACTTGGGTTCTACCTCCGGCTCTAGTTCTCAGAAGCGCCGAATTTGGGTTCCGAACACCGCTCTTCCACCCGGTTATGCACCGAGGCCATCTTATGTGGCGCCTCACCCAGTTCAGCAGTATGTTCCACCTAGGCCTATTGGTGGACCGCCTACCAATGCGGATCCATGTCCTGCTTCTAGGATTTGCTACACGTGCAGAGAGTCAGGCCACATTTCTCGTAATTGCCCTCAGACCAGCATCACTCCACCTCATTCTGGGAAGTCTGTTGGTCATAGTAAGCCATCAGCCAAGATGATCCGTGCCCAGCCAGCTACCACTGAACGAGGATGTGTGCATCATGTCTCAGCCAGAGAAGCTCAAGATGATCCTGACGTTGTTCTTGGTACACTCCTTGTCAATTGTCATCCAACGTCAGTTCTGTTCGATACTGGAGCAGCTCACTCCTTCATCTCCGAAGGCTATGCTTGTTTGCACGACATGTCATTTTGTGATATGCCAACTCCACTAATAATTCAGACTCCTGGGTCCAAGTGGCAAACATCTAGGGTAAGCCATGGAAATGAAATTCTTGTTGACAGACTTGTATTCCTTGCATCACTTATAGCCCTCAAGTCTACAGATATTAACATCATCTTGGGTATGGACTGGATGACAGCTCATCATGCCAAGATTGATTGTTACACTCGTTCAGCTTACACACCCTTCTGGTGAGATAGTCACTGTCTCTACTAGAGTTGCAAAGCATCAACTCTATTCACTTAATGCCAGCCCTCTTCCAGCCCTTGAAGATATTCTGGTAGTCCGTGACTTTTCGGATGTCTTTCCAGAGGAACTGCCAGGCATTCCACCTGACAGAGATGTGGAGTTTGTCATAGATCTCATCCCAGGAACCGCCCCGATTTCTAGGAGACCTTATAAGATGGCACCCTTAGAACTAGCTGAGCTTAAGAAACAACTTGATGAGTCCTTGCAAAAGGGTTTCATCCGTCCTAGTTCTTCTCCTTGGGCTTGTCCCGTCCTCTTCATCAAGAAGAAGGATGGAACGGACCGAATGGTTTTAGATTATCGTCCCGTTAATTTGGTCATGATAAAGAACAAGTATCCGCTCCCCAGGATCAATGACCTGTATGATCAACTCACTGGATCCTCAGTCTTTTCTAAGATGGATTTGAGGTTAGGCTATCATCAAATCAAGATTAGAAACGGGGACATTCCTAAGACTGCCTTTGTCACTCATTATGTCCAGTACGAGTACACTGTTGTGTCCTTCGGTCTAACCAATGCTCCAGCCACATTCTCTCGCTTGATGAACTCGATCTTCATGCAGTACTTAGATAAGTTCGTCGTGGTTTACCTCGATGAGATACTTATTTATTCAAAGAACGAGGAAGAGCATGCCGAGCATCTCAGACTTGTGTTAGAAAAACTCAAAGAGCACCGCCTTTATGCCAAGTTCTCCAAGTGTGAATTTTGGTTGCCAGAAGTGACCTATCTAGGCCACGTGATCTCTGGTAAGGGCATTGCTGTCAATCCCGAGAGAGTTCAGGCCGTTCTTAATTGGACTCCACCTGAATCGGTTAAGCAAGTTAGGAGTTTTCTTGGTTTAGCGAGCTATTGTCCCCGCTTCGTTGAGAACTTCTCCAAAGTTGCCAAGCCTCTTACTGAACTCCTCAAGAAAGATAAAAAGTTTGAGTGGTCCCCACAGTGCGAGAATAGTTTTCAGGAACTGAAAAGACACCTGACTTCTGCTCCCATACTTGTCCCACCGGACTTCTCCAAGGACTTTGTTATCTATTGCGATGCCTCGTGATAGGGACTAGGTTGCATTCTTATGCAGGATCGCCATGTGATTTCCTATGCATCTCGATAGTTGCATCCACATGACGATAATTATCCTACACATGATCTGGAGCTTGCAGCCGTAGTCCATGCACTTAAGACATGGCGACATTACCTTCTGGGTAATCGTTGCGAGATTTACACTGATCACCAAAGTCTGAAATACATCTTCACCCAACTAGATTTGAATCTCAGGCAAAGACGTTGGGTTGAGTTGATCACGGATTATGACTTAGGGATAACTTACACCCCGGGGAAAGCCAATGTCATGGCTGATGCACTAAGTCGTAAGTCTTATTGTAACAACCTTATGTTACAACAAGGTCAACCACTTCTCCATGAGGAATTTCGTAAGCTTAACCTTCACATTGTTCCTCAAGTATTCCTTTCTATCTTGGTGGCGAAACCTACTCTTATGGATCAAATCATAACCGCCCAGAAGCGTGATATGGGCATATCCCAGATCAAGGAGAACATTGCTAGCGGGGCTGCTAACTGTTTCTCTATGGATGATCGAGGTGTTGTTTTCTTTGAGAACCGCTTGGTGGTTCCCAATGACCAACACCTACGGTAGTTGATCCTTAAGGAGGCTCATGAATCTCCTCTCATGATTCATCCCAGTAGTACTAAAATGTATCAGGACCTACGCCAGAGGTTCTGGTGGACTAGGATGAAGAGGGAAATTGCTCAGTTCATTGCTAGCTGTGACGTTTCTCGTCGCGTTAAGGCAGAGCATCAGAGGCCTGCTGGCACCCTTCAGCCTTTAGCTATTCCTGAGTGGAAATGGGACAAAGTTGGTATGGATTTCATCACCGGCTTTCCCAGGACCAAGAGAGGGAATAATGCTATCTTCGTTGTCATTGATCGTCTTTCCAAAGTGGCTCACTTTTTTCCTGTTCGAGAGAGTATTACTGCTAGCCAGTTGGTAGACTTATATATTTCTCGAATAGTATCACTTCATGGTATTCCACTAGAGATCAATTCAAACCGTGGAAGTCTTTTCACTTCTCGATTTTTTGAGAGTTTCCAGACTGCCATGGGAACCCATCTTTCCTTCAGCACCGCTTTCCACCCTCAGTCAAATGGTCAAGTGGACAGGGCCAATCAAATTCTCGAAGACATGCTTAGAGCTTGCGTTATCTCTTTCGGTATGGATTGGGAGAAGTGTCTTCCTTTTGCCGAGTTTGCTTATAACAATAGCTACCAATCCAGTCTTAAGAAAGCACCCTTCGAGATTCTCTATGGACGAAGATGTCGAACACCTTTGAACTGGTCGGAAACTAGGGAAAGACAATTCTTTGGACCGGATATGATCCAGGAGGCAGAGGAGCAAGTTCGCATCATTCGTGAGAATCTGAAGACAGCCCAGTCTCGTCAAAAGACCCAGTATGACCGTCATCATAAGGAAGTGAATTATGAGGTTGACGAGAAGGCTTACCTTCTCCTTTGAAGGGTACCCATTGTTTCGGTATCAAGGGCAAGTTGGCTCCTCGTTACATTGGTTCTTTTCACATTCTCGCTAAACGAGGGGAGGTTGCCTACCAATTGGAACTACCCCCACATCTTTCCCGAGTCCATGATGTCTTCTACGTCTCTCAACTCAGGCGTTGCTTCTCGGATCCCATCCGTGGAGTGGACCACGAAACGCTTGATCTCCAAGATAACCTCACATATTGAGAGTACCCTGTTCATATTCTTGATCAAGCAGAGCGTACCACTCGACGTCAGAACATCAAGTTTCTAAAGGTTCAGTGGTCTCATCATTCTGAGAGAGAAGCTACTTGGGAGCGAGAAGATCGTCTTCGACTGGAGTACCACACACTCTTCTCGACGCCTTTTGAATCTCGGGATGAGATTTTTTTGAGTGGGGGCGAGTTGTCACATCCCTAGTCTGGTAATCACCTAGGCTAGCTATTCTTTGTTGCATCATGTTTAAATTTCATTTAAATTTTAAATGGGGATTGAGTAAACCCTAGCATCAAATTAAATCAAATAGGTTCAACTAAAATCATTTTTGATGAACCCAAAATGCCCTTCAAAAATGTTCATAATTTATGGCACAAGGTGAAAACCTAAACCAAAAATAGTGCACATTTTTCCAGGACATAAATGGGCTTTGAATTAATCCAATATGTATTTGAGTTGGGGCTATAAAATCCTATAAATACTTTTACAACTCCAAATATTTTGAAACTTGGTGAGGACCTCTGAATTAATTCAGTGAGTGCCCACAAAAAGTTTCAGATTTTAATAAAATGATTTGGTATTTAAACTAAATCAAAACAGAGAAAGAAAATTAGCGAAATAGAAATAAATGGAAAAACTAATAAGAGACAGAGAGTACCTGTTGCGGCCCAGCACTGTCGCTGGCCGGCCCAGCCCACAGCGCAGTGCCAGTCGTCTTCCAGCTCGCGCCAGAAGGACTGGGCGCGTGCCCGACGCGCGCGCGCCGTGCGCAACGCCTCCTACCTGCGTCCCTGCCACGTCGACGCGCCGGATAGCATCGTGGGAGCCGTCTGGATCGAGCCCTCGTCTCCTTTCTTCCCCTCACTCTCTCCCTCGCCTGCTCTGCGCCATGGCCGAGGCCACCGCCAGCTCGCCGTCGCCGTTCGCATAGCCACTGCCGTCCCCTCGCCCCCTGTACATGTCCAGATGATCCGCAGCGACATTTTCTTCCTCCACGCCGAGCCACGCAAGCCCAGACGCGCCGCAAACTCGCCGGCTTCATCGTCTTCTTCCTCAGGATCCGACGACAACCATCGTCGATTCGTCGCCGTCCGTGCCTCCCCCGAGCTGCAGAGACCACCATCCGATGCGCTGTGAGCCCCTGAGTCTTTTGCCCCTAACCCCATGGCATTTTGCTCGCTGTACCCGTCATTTTGAAGACGCCTGTAGCTCGCCTCCTCCCGAGCTCATCGCCGGCATTGCTCCGGCGACCATTTGGTCATGCCAGTGTGCCCAATGGCTTTGCAGTAACACTTAGAGCTTCTCTATAGCTTCGGTTCGTCCGTTTGCATGCCGTAGCCTCGATCCCGAGCTTGCCCGAGCTCCGGCCGCCGCCCAAGTGGTCGCCGCCGTCGACTCCGACCTCCCCGCGCCTAGCTGCGACCTCCCCTGGATGCGGGTGAGCGAGGGCTCCCTCCTGGTGCCCTCAGCGCGGCAAGCCGCAGCCCCTAGTGCCACTCCGGCGTGCCTCCGCCGCACTGGATGCTCGCCGGTGGCCTAACTCCAGCCGTGCTGACGTGGCAGGATTAATTAACCACTAACCACCCTGAGACACTGACAGTGGGCCCCGACCAGCTAATTACCATAGTTAGGAGTTAATTAACCCCCTGTTAACTAGTGTGTCTATGACATGCGGGACCCACACATCAGGGTTGACCTGGCACAGTCAGTTGACCATCTAACGTAATCCTGATGTCATGCTGATGCAGTAAAACAATTTCTGGATTTAGATTAATTTAAAATAGCCAGGAAATTCCAGAAAATGTTCAAAACTTTCAAAATTCACATAAAATCAACCGTAGCTCAGAATGAAATAATTTATATATGAAAAATGATTAGAAAAATCCAATCTATCCATTGGTGCTATTTTCATGCATGACAAAACAAGTTATACCTGCTGATCAGTTCAAATCAATTAAATGGTATTTGAAATACCATACATGGAGTTTGAATTTGAATCCTTGATTCAAACCAACTTCATCTAATCTGTTGATAGATGCATTAGCTCATCCAACGTCATTCTGCCATGTCATGTTCATGCATCATATTGTTGCATATGTTGTGATTTGATTGTCAGTACTGCCCTTCTTGATAGGTTTTGCCTCTCCGAGTGGCACCGATTACCTATCCGAGGAACAGTGCTTCACTGTTGATCTTACAGGCAAGCAACCGCCCCTTGAGCATTCCGATACAATCCTACTATCTTGCGCCTACTCTCTGTTATTGCATTAGGACAACAATGATTCAACTGTTACTTGTTGCGGTAGTTGAACCCATTCCTCTGCATGACCTACCATTGTCACAGTAAATAGCTAAACCTTCCTAGCATGATTAGGAGTTGCTTGAGCCATGTTGTGACTTCATCCATGCCATGCTTGCTATTGCTTAGAGTTGTGTAAGATCTGATTCATTTGGGAATGAATTGGAATGCCGTGATCATGTTTTGATGCTGAGAGCTAAGTGTGTGAACACGATTTGGTAAAGGTAGCGATGAGAGGCCATGTAGGAGTACATGGTGGGTTGTCTCATTGGGACCGTCCTCAAGAACTGAGTTCTATGTATGTTATCCAAGAACCGCTACTACCACACATTGGGCCCTGAAATATGACCCCACTCGACTTATTAATCGCCCTGATCTCTGTCGAGGAGTTGCAACTAGTTTCTGGTGTTTATAGGTTGTGCTGGGGGGCATGCTTAGCGTTGACCGGAGGGGTAGGCGTTGATGCGGCAGGCACTGTGGCATGGTGTACCAAGCGCAGTACCATCTGTCGAGGTGGACTTGGGAACCCCGTACACATCGTTTGAGGTCGTAATGGAAACTTTGGCCGGACTTCCCTTGCGGGTTCATCCTCAGATAGGCGATAAACCTGGACTAGAGTCTTGTGTGGTTAGTCAGGTCGTGGTCTACACCCACGCTGGCTTTCGCTTGAAGTCTGCCAAGTACATTTCACGTACAGGCGCTAAGTGGTGGAAACATGTGTGAAGAAGTACACCCCTGCAGGGTTAATGATCTATTCGAATAGCCGCGTCCTAGGATATGGACTACTTGGAGACTTATTTGGTTCATAGACAACTTTAAGTGGATACTCTAAAATGCGCAAGATAAGCGTGAGTGCTATGGATGGCCTTCTCGTAGGGAGACGGGAGTGGATCCATAGTAGTGTGTTGTTGTGGTGATTAGTGGACTCATGTGCGCTTTCTCACCTCAAAGAAACTACTGGTAGTCGTAGTACAGGATAGCCACCGAGTCAAAGCTGGCTTGCTGCAGTTAACCCCACAACACCCTTCTTGATACTGATGCATACTGGACCCAACTATGAGACACAGCGATATGTCATCTGTGAGTCTCTAGTACAACATACGTTCTATGTTCTAAGACCTGAGCTAGCGCATGTACTCAGGATGGTGACAGACCTACTTTGGGCTGACCAAACGCTACTCCATAACTGCGTAGTTATAAAGGTAGGTTTTGGGCTTGTCCAGACCCATGCTGTGAGACATGGTCGAGCAAGATGGGATTTGCCCCTCCGGTCAGGAGAGATATACTCTGGGCCCCTCGTGTGATCCAACGAAGATAAGCATGGCCATGCGACAAGGAGTATGAGATAATCCGGTTTGTGGTCGGCATCACTTGAACGAGAAAGAGGTTGGGCTAGCACAAGGATGACAGACTCGCCTTGAGCCCGACAACGTATATTGTGTGGCAAAGGGAACAGAAGTTTGATGTACTGGTTGGCCTAACCAGCTTCATTGTCTACTTGGTGGTCGGCATGCCTTGCTAGAGGCCGCTACCAACCGAGCAGGTCGAGGATGATTCGATCTGCGACCGAGTCAACTTGAACCTAAGGGGTAGCGTGCTTAAGGGAAGGAACCTATGAGGCTGGGTCTGACTCCACGAGTCAGATATGATCCTACTTGGACTCGGATCAAGGCCGAACAGACTTTGGGCTTTAGGATCCATGCGAGGCCCAAGTGTTGAGCCCGCGATGGATGCCTATATATAGTGGAGGTGCGGCACACTCATTCGGTTGATCGCTTCGGCGCCGTCATTAGGGCTTTGCATGTGTTGCAACTAGCCACCTCCACTCGCCGCCAGTTGTGTGATTGGACCTAGTAGTCCGCCGCACGACGTTCCTCCTGCATGCGCAGATACCATTAGAGGCGGTGCACTTGCACCGCGCCGACGAACCTGTTCGCGGGATCTGATCGGCTATGTGGGAGATCGATGAGGAGGAGACAACTCTGGTGACGCGCTGCCCCAACTCTTCTTCCGTAGCACGACACTGCACGTCTAGTGGTAACGATCCATGATCCATCTCCCTTAGCATGTTCCTGGTTGTTCTGCACGTAGGAAAATTTTAATTTGCAGTCGACGCACCCTACCGTAGATCCCAACAGTCGTATGCATGGAACACCGTCTTTTGTGTTGTCTTCCCAGGTGTGCCTCCTGATGATTTCTATCTCCATTTCCACTCCTTTCCATGTTCACATGTGATTTCTTCCCTTTTTAGCCCATTTCCTGTGGAAGCACATCAAAGAGGGGATTTGTGGAATCCTTTGCATTCATTAGTCATTAGTACCAATATCGGAGCGAATATCTCAGTTTTAATGAAATATGTCGGTTTAAACAAAGGGTGAATGAGTGTGAAAATATCACTCATCAACTCCCCCAAGCTTAAACTTGTTCGTCCTCGAGCAACATAGAGAGAAATCCGAATCATAAGGAACTCAGTTGTTTAAACCAAAATAACGAGAAGGTTTTGGTTCACTTACGATGGGTACGCCTAGATAGCCCTCCGCTTCTTGACCTGCAAACTTAGTGTAGCTGTAGTGGTGGCATGGTTATTGTGCAAGTGTTAGTGAAACAAAGATAATCAACACAAAGTTTTTGATCTACTAGATAAAACAACTTTGCAACACTCAATTCTATTTATCATAGACAACACTTGCTTGTCGGGAATGCACGGAAGAGTTTTTCTTTGATGGAGCCATAAAAACATAAATTAGGGAGATGAAGGCATGTAGAAAAACATGATGCTAGAGTGCTCAAAAACATACCCACAATTATGTCACCCTCAAGGCTCTCAAGCACTTTATTTCATCATTGCACTACAAAAAAAACACTTCCGTGATGATACGTGTTTGTCACAGTAGGTCACGTTTTCTGTCATGCATGTACATCTGGGACGATTTTATGACAGAATCAAGATAGTCATACCTGTGTTGTCGTAGAAGTGTTCCATGATAATACTCAAATTATATCACGGAAGTGTCCAATTCTACGATGATAAATGGCACGTCATGGAAGTGTTTTCGTTAAGGGTGACCGACACGTGGCATCCACCGTAATGGGTCGCCGTTAAGCTATCGGATCTGGTTTTGGATCCGATAACCACCTAACAGCCCCGACCAATGGAGATTTTCCATGTGTAAAATTCTCATTCGCCAACGGTGCCACGTGTCAGCTCGGCGTGGCGACAGATATCAACCATCCAATGGACAGGAGTCGCCAATGAAACATCAACACGTGGAACGGCCCAGCAATGGCCCATTTAGGGTAAAAGTGCCGGCCCAGCAAAAGACCCACAAGATTTTGTCAGATACTACTGGGTCGACCCGTTAACAGCCTACCATGTCTTGGGCCGAATTACGGCCCATATCAGATCTGGCCTGTTAATAGCCTGCCATGTTTTGGGGCAAATTACGGCCCATACCAAATCTGGCCCGTTAACAGCTTGCCATGTTTTGCGCCAAATTACGGCCCATAACAGATCTAGCCCTTTAACAGCCTGCCATGTTTTGGGCCAAATTAGATCCGGCCCGTTAACATGCACTGTGCTTTCAGGCCCATTGAGGGCCTGATTTGGATTTCGGCCTCTTAAAGGCCCGTTTAACAGTTCGGGCCGATATTAGTTTCGGCCTGTTATCGGCCCTTCGTACATATGGGCCGTTGTCGGCCCGGTTTCACTTTTGGCCATTTAACGGCCCGTGCTGCATCTGGGCCTATTTCTGGCCCGAAGTGACATTCGGCCTCTTAACGGCCCGTAGTTTTCATGGATACATTTTAGCCCAACCTGGCTATCGGCCTGTTAAAGGCCCGTGATATAGTTGGGCCTAATTATGGCCCGCTTTGCATCCGGCCTGCTTACAGCCCATAATTTCATTGGGCCAACCAAGGCCCGACATAATTTTTGGCCTGTTAACGGCCCGTCATGTCATTGGGCCAATCATGGGCCGAGGTATATTTCGGCCTGCTGTCGGCCCGTGAATTGTTCGGCACAATTCAGGCCCAATATACTTTTCAGCCTATTAAAAGCCCATTGTATTTTCTGGCCCAACTAAGGCAAGCGGTTTCATCGGCCTGTTAAAGGCCCAAAACTAATAATGGGCCAGTTTACGTCTAGGCCTGCTAATGGCCCAGATTATTGTGGGCCTAGGCTTCGGCCCACTTATAGCGATTGATGGGCCGACCAGTTTTAGTACTGTTTTATTTTATATAAACCTAACGTTTTGGCCCATTGCGCTCCGTTGAAGCTTACGGCCTTTTCAGAGAGTGACGACAACATATACAGTAAATAAATTACAGCATCAAGACGAAGAATTAACCTAGACTATACAACAAAGAAATTACAGCATATTACATCCACTCGGTCAAAGTTCGCCGCCAGTGATAATAAAGTGCAACCAGAGAGCAGATTACATACACTGGGCATTAAAGGCCGCCACCAGTGCAAATAAACACGCCGACAAAATAATATACAGAGCCGACAACACTTCAACACAGTTCAAGAAAGGTTAGCCCTGCCTAGGAGCTGCAGCGCAAGCAGCTGAGCCAGCTGATGAGACAGTGCTTGTTTGAGGCTTATATCCTCCAACTCTAGTTAGATAGCATCACTAGACATCCTGTACTTTTGTATAATCTTCCATAGAGATTGGACTTCCAGTAGGAGTTGGGCTGAAGCAAGTCTTTCTGCTTGAATTTGAGACTGAAGAAGTCGAACAGATTCAGGCGGCGACTTCATCGAGCTTGTGTCACTGCTATTAGCGAGTAACTTCGACACTACATCAAGACATGACTTTGGGGTTGTATCGCTATCCCCAATATGTGTTGCCTTCTTCCCTGCAATATATGTTAGAAGGACAAGCAATGGGTTCATCTCACTATCATTGTGGCAGTTCGTCCTGGCGTCAGAGATATCACTCGGAAAGACAAACAAGAAAACAGATAACGGGTTTTGCACGTATAAGCATCAGTGCTGTCAATTCATCCCATTTCTTATTGGCAAATAAAGAGACACGGTTTAAAATAGCATTAACATCATATGTCATTGTTCATAGTTAAGACATGGCAGGAAATGGCATTGTGCAGGAGTGGCCAGCTTCACCACACCACTGGATTACAGATCAGGAACACAAGCATACATGCAGTGCTAAAGAACGTATAAGCATCAATGGCCAGTGTGCTGTCAATTAATCCCATTTCAAATTGGCAAATAAAGAGACACGATTGAAATAACATTAACATAATATGGCATAGTTCATAGTTAAGACATAGCAGGATATGACATTATGCTGGAGTGGGTAGTTTCACCACAGCATTGTATTACATATCAAGAACACAAGCATGCATGCACTCTAAAGAAGATCACTTGCTCTGTTTAGTTTAATTTACATGGTATAAATAAGGAACTTGGTTGTACAACTAAAAACTAAAACTGAGAAGGACAAAGTTATGTTTATTAACTTCTTCATAATAAACTTTAAACATGCAATTTGATGCGAACGCGAAAAATAAACAGCAGTTGTGGTCATGTCTATCCAAATATACACGACAAAGTTTGAAGGCTCGAGAAGGACAAACTTATGTTAGTAGTGAAGACCGGCTCTATAAAGCCCTTGTCCATGCTGATGGGGGGTGGGCAATTCAAGTAGTTTAGCAAAGAATCTTCTTCATAAGCATTGCCTTATTCTGCATTTTGTTAAGCGTAAATATAGATGTGATAATATAGGAACAAATGGAGAATATTTAAGCTAAGATGCAGAGTGATGCTACATAATCAACTAGCTATAAATGTAAGTACAACGGTACAGGCAAAAAGGTACTGACAAGAGCAATACAGAGCTAAACTTCTTTAGTAGCATTTGTTTTATTCAACAGTTTGGTAAAGTAAATATAGATCTGATAAGGTCTAGAAAATGGAGG
This sequence comes from Elymus sibiricus, assembly GCA_039707655.1. NCBI lineage: Eukaryota > Viridiplantae > Streptophyta > Magnoliopsida > Poales > Poaceae > Elymus > Elymus sibiricus. The sequence continues at coordinate 198,888,487 of CM077674.1, read as the reverse complement.
GCAAGGAGAAATAAGCTGCAGAGTGAGGGTACATGAACAACTAGCTGTCAATATAAGTACAGTGATGAAGGACAACAGGTACTTACAAGAACATGCAGAGCTAAACTTCTTCATAAGCATTGGGTTTATTCTATATTAATGTAAGCATTAATATAGATCTGATGATTTGGAGCGAACAGTGGATAAGCAAGCTATCATGAACACAGATGTCACATAATCAACCAGGTATGAATGTAAGCACAATGATATAGGGCAACAGGTACTAACAAGAGCTAAGCAGCGAGTAGCATAGTTGCAATATCCTGTCGTCCATTTCAAACCGTTATTCTTCTTCGAGTAGTTTTCCTGCAAAAGAGATCGGTAAGGCACATGCAGAAATATAGGAGTTCAAATTGTCATGTGATCTCATAGACAATACCTATTCCTGGAGACGAGACCAGTGCATAACAAGGTTTTTCCATTCAATATCTTGTAAATTTAGCACATGAGACTTCACCAAAATTTCATTTATAGACTTGCCATCAAAGTGTGTTTTCATCAGGTAACACTGATACTGCTGCAACGCATCCTTGAAAAGCGCAAGCAAGCTTTGCTTGTCATGACTATCTAGATTGACCCTCGCCTATTTATAAGAATGTAATGTAAATCATTGATGTGTTCAATCAACAGAAAACAAGATAATAATCACCATGAATAATAGCACTTACACGTAAGTGGGACAAGAAGATGTCAAAATGGTGTTTGTCTTCACTATAATCTTCCCATGATGGGAAGATACGCACGTGGTTCCTAACAACATTGAAAGCATTGTCTTTTAAACTGGGAATAACTGGAATGGGGTTCCAATCTGCGAGAATTGGAGCACTCTGCAGTTGGAATAGGTCTTTGGCATGTGGATTTGGTGTACTTTTTGCTGGACTGGGATTTTTCAGTGGTATGGCTGGTGCTATGGCAACTGAAATCGGCATACCTTTTGCTGGAGTGCGGTACCTGTGTGGTGTGGCTAGTGGTATGGCCAGTGGAGTGTGGGTACAGTCTGCTGGAGTTGGGCCTAGGTTTTGTGGCGCTGGTTCTATCGCCAATATAAGTGGGGTGCTATCTGATTTCTCCGGTACCACCACCTTTTTCAAAGACTTTGTTTGTACTCCTTCAGGTTCTGCAATCACCCTCTTCCTTTTGGATGATACACAAGAACAACATTTCAATGGAAAAACATGGTATGATGACAGATGGAATAGGTATTGATAATGGATGGGCATGGCATCTTCACATATATGATGAGTAAACTAAGCAGATGGCGGTGCAACGAAGTAGAAGAAATGTAAGACACCTTATGCAAGATACGTGCAACCAATAAAACCTTGCCAAATTAGAAGGCACCTTGATGGGTGAACACGATAGGCGATCTGTCTTTGACTGCACGAGCTCAGAATAGTCATTAGGATCATATTCTGAACACGAATCTGTAGGTGGGAGCATGTGGGTTTCATTCCATCCAGAATGGAACTCAATCCCTTGATGGCAAGTTTGGTAGCCATTGCACTTTTCCGCAGTATTCTTCTGATGCGCGCATTCTCATATTCATTGTGATCATGTTCAATATCTGATATGCATGAAAACATAAATAGTAGTGAGATTATCTTTGAAATGCATAGGATATCATAATATAATTGGGGCTCTCTGTAAACCCTTGTGTGCTACCTCGGGAATTCTGATGAGAGAGCCCATGTGTGCTGTAATTTGGTGCGTACATTAATATAATCTGGCACTACAGCTCAAAAAATAGGCTCCCTATTGGGAGCTCCAGAAGTAATGATAGTTGGCAGATGATAGGTTCAAAATATACTGTATACAAAGTTTATTGCCAAACCATGATGACGAGAGCGCACAGAGAAATAGTATTCCCTCATGTCTCTATATGTGGCGCACGTGCATTTCAAAACTCGCGTAGTAACATTAGCTAACCAATTAAATGTGTCTCTATTTTATTAGTATCTGTATCGTATCACATTCGAATTTGATAATTAAGCATTGGAATTATGAGTGGCATGAAGTTTAGCTTGAAGGATGGAGTGCTGCTAGTACGACACGAAGCATCTACGCAGATCGTAGTGTAGATAAAAGGGGGAAACCATAACATCATAAATAAATCGGGAAAGTGGAACTGGCTGGAAAATATGGGGTTGCATTGCAGCTACTAATCGAAAGCATTTCGATCCCCTACATGCTAGCTCTATTCAACTGAAGGCGCACTACTGTTACTATCAGTCTAGTCTCTCAAAGTGCTGAAAGCATCTAGCAGAAGCGGCCAATAGATCTCCCTGCTCCCCTTCCTGACAAGGAATATACTGTACTTATTAAAGAAGAACAGAAGAGGAACATGTTAAAGAATAGAAGAGGAAGCATATTATGGAGATTCCACTTCTTTCTATACATTTGGAAACTAAGCTCATGATAAACCAGGCCATGTGCATTTGGAAACTCAAGTGGGAACATTTGCTGACCAATTAAATGTGTCTGTTAACTAATATCATTATCATATCACATTCGTATATGAACAACTAAGCTTTGTAAATATAATTGGTGTGTTGTTTAGCTTGAAGGGTGGGCTGCTGCTAGTACGACACAAAGCACCTATGCAGATGATAGTGTAGATAAAATGGGAAGACCCTAAGCATCACGAGTAAAATCGGGAAAGTGGAACTAGCTGGAAAATATGGGCTTGCATTGCCGGTACGGCTAGAAAGGCTTTGGATCCCATACAGGGGCAGCTCTCTTAAACTTAAGGCGCACTACTGTTACTATCAGTCTAGACTCTCAAAGGCAACACAGCTCTCAGCATTTCCTGGATATTATGGCAAACCAACTCGAAGAGTTGAAAGCATCGATCAGAAATGACCCAATAGACCTGTGGACTGCAAGTGTCCCTGCTCCTCTTCCTGACAAGGAACATACTGTACTACTATATTTATTAAAGAAGAACAGAAGAGGAACATGTTAAAGAAGAGCAAGCATATTTTGGATAATACAATGTTCGTTGCCCACCCATGATGAACCAGAGTGCATTTGGGAACTCAAGTGGAAACATTAGCTGACCAATTAAATGTGTGTCTGTTAACTAATATCATTATCATATCACATTCGTATATGAACAACTAAGCTTTGGAATTATGAGTGGTGTGTTGTTTAGCTTGAAGGGTGGAGTGCTGCTAGTACGACACAAAGCACATACAAATCATAGTGTAGATAAAATGGGAAAACCCTAAGCATCACGACTAAAATCGGGAAAGTGGAACTAGCTGGCAAATATGGGCTTGTATTGCAGGTACAGCTAGAAAGGCTTTGGATCCCCTACAGGGGCAGCTCTCTTCAACTGAAGGTGCACTACTGTTACTATCAGTCTAGACTCTCAAAGGCGACACAGCTCCTAGCATTTCCTGGATATTATGGCAGATCAACTCAAAGAGTTGAAAGCATCCATCAGAAGCGACCCAATAGACCTGTGGACTGCAAATGTCCCTGCTCCTCTTCCAGGCAAGGAACATATTGTACTACTTACTTATTAAAGAAGAATAGAAGAGGAACATGTTAATCAAGAGCAAGCAGATTTTGGATAATACAATGTTCGTTGCCCACCCATGATGAACCAGAGCGCACAAGGAAATGCAGTTCCCTACTATCTCTCTATATGTGGCCACATGCATTTGGGAACTCAAGTGGAAACATTAGCTGACCAATTAAATGTGTGTCTGTTAACTAATATCAATATCATATCACATTCGTATATGAACAACTAAGCTTTGGAATTATGAGTGGTGTGTTGTATAGCTTGAAGGGTGGAATGCTGCTAGTACGACACAAAGCACATACAAATCATGGTGTAGATAAAATGCGAAAACCCTAAGCATCACGAGTAAAATTGGGAAAGTGGAACTAGCTGGAAATCATGGGCTTGTATTGCTGATACGGCTAGAAAGGCTTTGGATCCCCTACAGGGGCAGCTCTCTTCAACTGAAGGCGCACTACTGTTACTATCAGTCTAGACTCTCAAAGGCGACACAGCTCCCAGCATTTCTTGGATATTATGGCAGACCAACTCAAAGAGTTGAAAGCATCCATCAGAAGCGAACCAATAGACCCCCCGACTGCAAATGTCCCTGCTCCTCTTCCAGGCAAGGAACATACTGTACTACTACACTTATTAAAGAAGAACAGAAGAGGAACATGTTAAAGAAGAGCAAGCAGATTTTGAATACTACAATGTTCGTTGCCCACCCATGATTAACCAGAGCGCATAAAGAAATGCAATTCCCTGATGTCTCTCCATATGTGGCGCACATGCTTTTTCGAAACTAAAGTAGGAACATTAGCTGACCAATTAAACATTCTCTATTTTAGTAATATTAGCATCATATCAGATTCATATGTGAACAACTAAGCTTTGGAAATATGAGTGGCATGTTGTTTCGCTTGATGGGTTGAGGAGCAATGCTGGCACAACATGAAGCACCAAGGATGATGGTAGTGAATATAAAAGGGGAAAACCATAAGCATTGTGAGTATAGTGTTGAGCGTGCCATGGCGGATCTGAAGGTGCAAATGGGACAAAGGCTACTTCGCAAACAATGTTTGCTTTCAACTAAGAAGTAAGATTCTAAGTGATGGACAAGAAATCACGGTAAACCAGTGGCGATCTATTTTCTGGCTGAGATAAATAACTTTAGTAGATATGAAAGAGTACCACCTCTGTTGCGGCGCCGTGTAGGCATCTATTGAGAAGTTGAGGCTGATGCGGCTGCGATGGCTGTTGGTGGCGTGGAAGCAGATCTGGCAGGGCAGACGGTGGTGGCGGGGGATATGTCCCGGCGCGGTGGACGAGACGGTCGTAGGAGCGGCCCCAACAAGGTGGACGACGGCACGGATGAAGCGAGAGGACGCGATGCAAGGATCCTGGTCCGTAGCCATGGATGATAGACGGCAATATCTTGTAATGGACGACGGCGTCGGGGTATTAGCTCCAGCATGGTGGAGGAGGACGGTGGTGGATGGGATGGCGGACGGAGGAGGCGGGGGTGGATAGGGTGTTTTGGCGCCCACGGAGTACGAATGGGGAAATGGAGGGAGAGAGGTAGGGGGAACCATGTCTTTAGGACGCGCTTGTCTCATATGCGGGGAAAGATACAAACTTAGCCCCCGTTTAAAATTTCAGACATGAGAGCGATATTGGTCGGTTGGGGGTAGGACGGTAATCTCACATACCCCGAATATTTGCCGAGAGCGATTTCGGCCGAGGAGAGTTTGTTTTGGCGCCCATTGTTGGCGCCCACCATGTATGAATCGGGGTGAGAGCTGATTTCGCTCGAGGAGAGACTGTGTTTTGGCGCCCATCGTGTATGAATCGGGGTGAGAGGCATTTATGTCACGTTTGAGTGAAATTACAAACCTACCCCTATCGAGACCTACAGAAATCGAGCCTGCAGGTTTTGCGTGTCAGGGCATAGGCAGTAATTTCCATCTCCCAAAATTTGGTTCTGGGCGGTTACAGCCGAGGAGGGACTGGGTGTTTCGCCGCTTCGTTCAAATTTTAGGAGAATAAGCTTGCACGCTTACCATGCCTTCTCAATTCGAATCCATTTTGTATTCTTTTTTTTCGGGCAGGATCCATTTTGTATTCGAATACAAATCTAAATACATCATTTTTTTTATATATACTTTCAAAAGCACAACACCCTTTATATATAAATATGGTTTACAAATGCCATAATCTCAAATTCATAAGGTTGAATTCAAATATTTGAAACCACTTTATGTTCAACTCAAGTGCATGGATCACTAATATCAAGAAATTAAATAACATACATGTGCCCAAATTCATATGAATATGCATGTTTGATAGATCAATTTTGGTTCAAGTATGAATTACATGTATCATCGTTTCTAAATCAAATATTTGAATCCCTTTTATGTTGACATCTCTTATACACGCGACTAAATATTTGAATCTCCTTTCATGCCCATCTCTCTCTAGGTCTCTCTCACATGCTCCTTCATATAGCTATCACTCTCTTTTCTCTATCTCACCCGCACACTCAGTACATGTTTCTCTTTTTTCACAAACATAGTCTCTCGAGAGGTGTCACACTCTCTCTATCTCTATAGAGCACTCGGCTTTCATGATCTCTTACGTCTCTATCGTGCTCTGGTATCTCTCCGGCTACCTAGCATTTTTCCCCGCCACACACACTCTCTCACTCGGCTTTCATTTTCTCTCTCTCTAGGGATCTCTCACGCACCTCATCTCTTTATAGATATCCTACCACTAAAATTTCTCTCTCTCTCACACACACACCATTTGTCGGGGTCTCCTTTCCCTCTTCTCCTCCATTCCAAAAATGAAACTATTCCTTTGTTTATTGGTCAGACAAACTCACACACACTCTCTCTCCAACTCTCTGACAAACACACACACACACCTCTTTGTTTTCGCCCGCCCCCTCCCGACTCCCGTCTCCCTCACACACACACACACACAACTCTCCCTTTCGCACCCCGTACTCCTGTCTCTCCCACATGTACTTATCGACCAGCCTCTGGCTAGGTTTATCCATCTATTACACACTCTCACTTCCCCTCTCTCATATATCCTGTCTCTCCCGTGCTCCTTGTATCTATGTAGATATCTCGCCCTTCTTGAAACACGCCCTCTCTGTGTAGTGTCTCTCGCGCTCCCTATTCGTTTGTAGCAAGAACTCTCTTTCTTCGTAGCACACATACACACGCACTCGACATTCTTTCTCCTGCGCTCTCTCTAGGTCTCTCCAGCATAATGTTAGTAGTCCCATTCATTCCATGCACCCCGTCTCTCTCAGCCTCCCTTGCACACAATGTATCTCGCTCCCTAACCATTCATGTGTACTCCATGTAACTTCTCCCATCCTCTCTCCGTCGCACACACGCGCTCCATCGATCACCGAGTCTTCTTCCCTACATCTCTCACACCCGCATACTCCGATGTCTTTCTCCGATCCTCGATCTTTTGTCTAAGTATATTTCTCTCGATCGTGCACACACACTAGCTACCATCTCTCTTTATGTCGATACCTCTCGCACACACACTCTTCGTGTCTTTTCACACATGCACTCCCTCCTCTCTCTCTCTCTCTCTCTCTCTCACTCCCTCCCTCTCTCTTTCAGACACACGATCTATCTCGAGGTTGATCTCTCGTATGCACACTCTCCCCCCTCTCTCTCTCTAGGTTACTCTCTTTCTCTATGCCGGTTCTCACGCACACACACCATTTGCTTGTAGGACGATCCCTTGTAGGAAAAATTTTGGTGCTCCAAGGCCTCCCAAGCTCCCACGATACGATAGTTCTCGGGCCGTTGGATCGTGGATACAACCTCTGGACCCGAGCAAAATTTTGAGACTCTTTGAGGGGTTTTCTGCAAATTTTTATGACCTCTACCTGTGTCCGTTTGGTCGATGATCCAATGGTCCCCACAGGAACGCTGGAGTATTATTATTATTTTTTGGACATCACACAAACACTGGAGTACATATACAAAGAGAAGAGGCGCACGCAGTCGGTCTCTCGCTGTCTCGCACATATGAGAGTTACGTAACGCACCGTAAACAAATAAACCCATAGGTGCACAATTTCTTCATGCGCAGATACCGGGTACGTGGTGGAGCGCACTTTTGTATAAAGAGTCAGCTCGCGTGATAATTTGATCCGTAGGTGTTGACGGCCCGGGACCACATGTGAACGACCTGGAGGCGGTGGCTTGCTACTGATCGAGTTGCCACATTTATAAAATACATTTTTTTAGCAAGACACGAGTTCCGTTTTTCAATGGCCCGTTATACAATTTATTAAAACGATCGGTATGGAGCGAAAAATGAAAATCGTCACTGTACACATAGGCTAGAGTTTCAGCGCTTGCTGCTAGCCTGGGTTGCTCCCTTCACACTCTCACCCTCTCCTGATCTAAACAAGACGGGTGATAGCCATTGTCTCTCTCCTCACCGGCAGTGAAAGATCCGACCGGATCCTGTCTGCCGTGGAAGGGCGGCGATGCAGTGTTGATGCGGTCGCCATTGGTGAGGTAGGAGACACACTGCCGGCACGTCCCGACCTGTGGACCGTGCCATCCTTGTGACACCCAGGTTTTTTCCAACTTTTCTTTTCAAAACCCATTTGAATTTTATCTGGAATTCGGTTTTGATTCTATTTTTGAGTGGCTCTATGGACTTAAAACTTGGGAATATTTTTACTTTCATTTCCCAAGTGAATCAAAGCTTCCAAAAACTTCTCCAAAGTCATGTCATTTCCATTCTTGCCCAACCCTAATTTCTATTCCAATTTAATACTCCTTTTTCTATTAAAGGAATAGCCCTTTGTACTTTAGGCTGTGAAGCAACCTATATTTCTGTCTTCTCCAAAATTCCAAGAAAATTCTCAAAAATTCTTTGGACCATGTGAACCTTGGATATGTGAAAATATTCAAGATTTCATTCTCATGGTGAGCACACCATCCTATCTTTGTTTCTGGTCATAATTTCAGTTTGTGAAGCAACTATATTTTATACGGCTTCATAAATTCTGAAATTTTACCAGGACATTATCCTACATATATAACCTCCCTCCACAAAATTTGGGCTTATTTTATTCATCCAATATTTCTCAATAATTCTCCCAAGCTTCTGTCCAGAAGGGAGCATTGTGAAGGAAGTTCCATTTATACTTACCCAAATGGTATGAAATTTTTGCAGCATCTTCCTAGGCTCAAATGACCCCTCTCCACCAAATTTCATTCAAATTCATCAAGCCATATGAGCACCACATCAAGATTCCTGTTTCTTTACTAGAGATGCAGTTGTGAAGCAACTGTATTCAAAACTTGTCCATTTGGTCTGAAATTTTCCCAGAATGGGCACCTTCCTACTACACTTCAGTGTGACAAACTTTCCCTCTCGAAACCCTAGCCATTTTTCTCTAGCAACCTGTCCAAGTTGTTGTCCAGAAACTTTTCTGGAAGCTAGCCAGCTGTCCAAGCTACCTCTTGTCAAACCAGATGCACAGCGAGACTATCATTGGAAGGGACTACCGCGTGGACATGATAGGGCGAGCCAGAGCGCACCGCGTGCGCCAGTGCACGTGGTGACCACGCGTCTGCCAGGACCAAACCCACGCTCTGTGCGCCGAACCCTCTCGGGCCTGGCTGGTTCTGCGCGCCCGTGTCACCCCGCCGTGTCCTCTGGTGCCGACATCCTCCCCACCGTCCACCTGGCCCTTCTAGAGCCCTCCCGTCGCCGGCAACGAGCTCGCCGGACACGGCCAACCGCCGCCGCTGTTGCTCTATAGTGGAACTGAGGCCATGCTGGTTGGCAGCTAACCTGCCGCTCCGTGCCATCGCCATAACTCCTCTGCCCTCTCCCGTCACCTCCCTACGCAGCAACCCAACTCCTCTGCCCTCTCCCGTCACTCTCCCTAGTGCTTGTTGGGAGGCAACCCAATGAATAAAATAATTTTTTTCTTTTTGTTTCTGTTATTGTGTGTTTTCACTTTTATGCTACTTTTATGATTGAGTTTTCATGTTTTTAATTAGTGTTTGTGCCAAGTAAAACCTTTAGGATGATTTGGAAGATAGTATAATTGATGCTGTTTGGAAAACACAAAGTTTTGCATCCAGTCCTGGAATTTTGTTTCTGTACTGTAGCGTCAGAAAAATCTGAAATTTTTACACATTATTGCTATATGAATTGTCCACGTTTTCCTAATTTTTCAGAATTTTTGGAGTTACATAAGTATGGATTTTAAATAGATTGCTACAGACTGTTCTGTTTTTCACAGATTCTGTTTTTGATGTGTTGCTTGCTTGTTTTGATGAAACTATGGATTGTATCGGGGGGGTATAAGCCATGGGGAATTTAGAATACAGTAGGTATAATGCAAAAATAAAATATGAATGGGTTTGCAACTGTACTTAAAGTAGTGATTTATTTTGTTATACTAACGGATCTCACGAAGGTTTTGTTGAGTTTTATGTGATTGAAGTTTTCAAGTTTTGGGTGAGATCACGATGGATGAAGGAATAAGGAGTAGCAAAAGTCTAAGCTTGGAGATGCCCGAGGCACCCCAAGGTAATATTCAAGGAAGACTCAAGCGTCTAAGCTTGGGGATGCCCCGGAAGGCATCCCCTCTTTCTTCTACCAACCATCGGTAATTTTATTGGAGCTATATTTTTATTCGTCACATGATATGTGTTTTGCTTGGAGCGTTGTGTATTATATGAGTCTTTGCTTTGTTTGCTTTTTAGTTTGTCACAATCATCCTTGCTGAACACACCTATTTTGAGAGAGCCACACGTTCATCATAATTTGTTAGAATACTCTATGTGCTTCACTTAAATCTTTTTGAGCTAGGTGGTGGCTATATTTTGAAGAAATAAACTCTCTTGCTTCACTTATATTATTTTGAGAGTTGATAAGATTAAAATTTTGAAGAAATATTTGCACTTTCATGCTTCGCTTATACCTTTTTGAGAGTTGATGAAAGTAACGGTAATTTGCACAAGATATGAATTTGGTCCCAAAGTGATGAATATTCAAGAGGGATATAATAAAAACTTTCATATAGATCATTGGATATGATAAGTGTGATTCCTTGCAATAGTTTTGCGATATGGAGATGATAATATGTGAGCCATGTTAGTGAGTAATTGTGATTTAGTAAGAATATTAGTGTTAAGGTTTGTGATTCCCTATGCATGCACGAAAGTCAATAGTTATGCAACGGAATTATATCCTACTTATGGTGCATTATTCGGTGTTAGTTATGTTCAATGCATGTTTATGACCGTTTTCGTTTTTTGGTTGGTTGCTTCTCAATCTTTTGCTAGCCTTCATTTGTACTAAATGGAAATACTGCTTGTGCATCCAAACTCCTTAAACCCAAGTTGTGCCAAATGAGTCCACTATATCTACCTATATGCGGTATTTCAATGCCGTTCCAAGTAAATTTGTGTGTGCTAACTCTAATTTTCAAAATAATATTACGTTTTGTGTGTCCGTACCGCTCATGAAGCAGCAGGGGGTGGCCAATATTTTCCATGCTAGGTGTGTTATTCTCACGATAAGTGTTTATTCACTTGTCATTGCATGAGAGAGTGGCTGGTACTAGGGATGCCCAGTCCCACAATGAAATCAAAAATTAATAACAAAAAAATTCCTTGGAAAGTGATGGTATGGAGGGCACCCGTGGATACGGCTAGCAATGGATTGTGAAAGAACGGTGGAAAGGAAATAAACTTTACTTTCTGTTTGGGAACCGCCTATGATGTGTCTAGCATGGAAAATATTGGGAATTTTCGGTCGTTTTTGTTGACAGGAAAAACATGCCTCTCAAAATATTTTTATCTCTTTAATTTCAGCTTTGAGGTCTGGCACATTTGACAAATCTCTGCTTCCCTCTGCGAAGGGCCTATCTATTTACTTTTATGCAATTTTTTATTTTTATTTGAGTCTCCATCTTCTCTTATAAAGCACCAACTAGAGAGCACTATTGTCATACTTGTGCATTGGATGTAGCTAATATTTGAGTGTGTTTCATGAATGGATCAATGATTGAGCATAATGGGCTAGGGATAACTTTCAATAGCGTTGATATTTTGAAAGACATGGTTACTTGTTAATATGTTTGAGTATTTATATCTTCATGTCAAATTATAGACTATTGCTTTGAATCATTCAAGTCCAATGTCCATGCTATAAAAGAAAAGAATATGTGATGAATATGATAGGCAGCATTCCACATCAAAAATTCTATTTTTATCATTTACCTACTCGAGGATGAGCAGGAATTAAGCTTGGGGATGCTGATACGCCTCCAACGTATCTATAATTTTTGATTGTTCCATGCTGTTATATTATCAATCTTGGATGTTTTTATATACATTTACAGCAATTATATATCATTTTTGGAGACTAACCTATTAACTTAGTGCCCAGTGCCAGTTCCTGTTTTCTGCCCTGTTTTTTTTTACAGAATATCAATACCAAACGAAGTCCAAATGCCACAAAACTTTTTGGAGATTTTTTTCTGGACATATACAACACTAGAAGCTTCGGGAGGACGCCAGAAGCCCCAAGGGCTGCCCACGAGGCACCAGGGCGCGCCTGCGGGCCTGGTACCTCGTGGGGCCCACAGAGCTCCGTTTGACCTAATTCCTCCTCTATAAATTCCCAAAAAATCAGAAACCCTGAGGGGAGTCCACGAAATACTTTTTCCGCCGCCGCAAGCTTCTGTTCTCGAGAGATCCCATCTAGGGTCCTTCTCCGGTAATCTGCCGGAGGGGCTCTACATCAACCTTGCTGCCCTTCCGATGATGCGTGAGTAGTTTACCACAGACCTTCGGGTCCATAATTAGTAGCTAGATGGCTTCTTCTCTCTTTTTGATCTTCAATACAATGTTCTCATCGATGTTCTTAGAGTTCTATCCGATGTAATCACTTTTTGCGGTGTGTTTGTTGGGATCCGATGAATTGTGAGTTTATGATCAGATTATCCATGAATATATTTGAGTCTTTGTTGCACTCTTTTTATGCATGATTATTATAGCCTCGTATTTCTTCTCCGATCTATTGATTTGGTTTGGCCAACTAGATTGATTTATCTTGCCATGGGAAGAGGTGCTTTGTAATGGGTTCGATCTTGCGGTGCTCAATCCCAGTGATAGAAAGGGACATGACACGTATGTATCGTTGCTATTAAGGGTAAAAAGATGGGGTTTATTCATACGTGAGTTTACCTTGTCTACATCATGTCATCGTTCTTAAGGCATTACTCCGTTCTTTTATGGACTTAATACACTAGATGCATGCTGGATAGCGGTCGATGTGTGGAGTCATAGTAGTAGATGCAGGTAGGAGTTGGTCTACTTGTATTGGACGTGATGCCTATATACATGATCATTGCCGTGGATATCGTCATGATTATTTGCTTTTCTATCAATTTCCCAACAGTAATTTGTTTACCCACCGTATGCTATTTTCTTGAGAGAAGCCTCTAGTGAAAACTATGCCCCCCGGGTCTATCTAAATCATATTACTAAAACCCTAAAAATATTGCTGCACTTTGTCTTTATTTATTTTATTTTGTATTTTTGTTTCAATCTATCTATCTATCACATACAATTTAATCTTGCAACTTACCACCGAGGGATTGACAACCCCTCGTTTGCGTTGGACGCAAGGATTTGTTGTTTGTGTGCAGGTACTGCTAACGAGGTGTTGCGTGCTTCTCCTACTGGATTGATAACCTTGGTTTCATAACTGAGGGAAATACTTACCTTTGTTGTGCTGCATCATCCCTTCCTCTTCGGGGATAAAACCAACGCAAGCTACAAGTAGCATGGATCCATCCCGACCATCTCCCGGCGCCGCCGCAGCCTCCACGCCGGCCAACCATCGCCGGCGAGCCGCCGTCCTCTGTTCCCTCTTCCCCTCTGTTTAAAACTGACAGGGGGCCCCACCTGTGAGCGACTCCACGCGCGCCCGAAGCGGTCCGCTAGTGGAGGCCCCCAGGCACTTTACGCCTACGACGTGGCCACTTCTGGTTTTTTCTAGAATTCTGTTTAAATTCAATTAAATCCAGAAGTTTGACCCAACTTTGACCGTCTATTACTTTTAAACTATAAGTCCAAATGAGTTCATTCTTTTTGCATTATTTTTCTTGTGAGCTCCTTTATTTGCTGGAAAATTTTGGTATTTTTCTCTACTGTCTAGAATTTCTGGACAGAGAAAAATGCTCTATGTATTATTTACAAATGTTTTCAAAAATGTTTTTTAGAGTAATTTGAATAGTTGGCGAAGGCTAGGAGTACTCCCACACTCCCTTGGTGCAAGGCAAGCCACAACTCTCATTTGCATGACTTCATGGCAATGCCATGGCTTAAATATGTATTTAGGCTAAAATTTGAATTACTTATAATTGGTTTATTCATGCCACACCTGGAGGACTTCTTGGATATGTTACTGTCATGTTGATAATTGGATTATTAGTGACTAATAGTTTACAAGTTTGATGATGCCATGACGCCGTTGGATTAGGAGATTACCGTCTATGATTACTTTGTGATTTCCATCCAGCATTTTGGCTATGGAATTGGTAGCAGTAGCTTAATCATGTTGCTCATTGGATTACTAGTTGGCTATTGTCATAACTTGGATCACTGTGATACCGGAGTATCAGTTATGACGGAGAACTCACTTGGGGATAAATTCCTTCATTCGTTGATCAAGTGCCACTGAACCGAGCTTCCCAGTGCAGCCACATCTGCCGGTATGGGACGGCCTTGACTTGGTCTAACCTTGTGCTCTTTTATTGGTACCACCAAAGAGGGAAGGTTATGCGCGCGGGCTACCCTGATCAGGTAGGCGGTGATAATCTTGTGAGCCCGGTTTGGTTATTGAGCTCAGGTCCCCATTTGGGACAGTTTAGTTTGGCCATGACGGTGGCAGGTGTCAGAAGTGACACAGGGGCCACCCAGGGCATGACCCGGAAGGGGAATGATTGTTGGTGGTACGATAGAAGAGTCACAGGTTAGGCAGGTTGCGTTGGTCGAATGTCCATGGTGTGGGTAAAGTGTGCTACCTCTGCAGAGTGTAAGAATCTATTCGAATAGCCGTATCCACGGTATTGGACACAATTCGTACTAAGTCACACTGTCTGATCAACACCAATGATGGAATGACTTGTTAATGATGGAAGAACTCATCCCGGTATAGTAAGGTAACAGTTTGGCAGAAGGCCGTTGATAATCTTGGAGATGATCTCGAGGATGATCGTCATATGATCTTGAGGTGATCATGAGTTGGTCACGAGAGTAGATGGTTCAACTGGATAGCCAAGAATAAGTTGGTCCCTGTCACCTTTAACAATCGGGACTATCGCAAATATTTTGGAGATAACATGTTTAATATTTTCTTCTACTCTTTTAATAACAACTGATCCTGTTATAATCATGACTGCTATGATGTTGCCTTGCCTTGATGCTTTTGTTTGTTGTGAGCTTGCGAGTACATTCAAAGTACTCACCTGGCGTGTCATGCCAGTTTGCAGGTGCTGCCATGTTTGCGTAGCCCGAAGATTCCAAGTTGTGAGCTAGGACGTGTCCCAGCCAGAGTCCCTGTGGAGTGGAGTCCATCACCGTCGTCGTTGTTCCGTTGCTAGAAGTTATTCCGCTGCTACGAGTCATTCCGCTGCTAGCATAAGAGCTACCTTAGCAGGCATAGTGTTGCCATGCCGATGTAACCCTTTGTAATGCCCAAACCCTTGTACACCGATGATTTGTAATAAAGAGCTAATTTGTTCTATGCCAAGCAGTGTCGTATTCCAGAAGACTTGATCTCTGGGTTGGAATACGAGGTGTTCCGGTCCCTCTGAGCCGGGGTGCCACAGAGTTTGGTATCAGAGCAGGTCTAGCTGTAGGACGCCCTAGTCAGCGCGAGCGTTAGAAATCGGTAGTATAGAGGCTAGTCGGTTGCTGCATTTGGTGGCTGCATTTGTTTGTCGCATAGCATGCATATAGACTCACTATCTTGTCACTAACGACTGATCTTGTGAGTGTAGGTGGTGTCTGTTTCGATCCACTACCTACACTCTCTAGCTTTGCATACCTGCTCCTTGGAGTTTGGTGTCATCTCTGTCCCAGCGGAGTGATGCCGAGGTACCTAGTGGTGTCGATTACTTGCAGGATTGATGCACAGGTATCGCGCCAATATATTCTCTTCAGCCACACCTATCGTTTTAGAGGTAGACATGTTTCTACCCTGGATCTTGCCATTCATCTCGCCGCTTTGGCAACCCTTACTGGATTCTGTTACCGGGAAAGGGCAATGTCAGCGAAACCTGCTTTCCACTGGTATTCTACCTCGTCACCCCTTTCCCTGGACGAGTACTGATTCCTTCCGTCCGAGGATGATGTGGCCGTGACATTCGTGTCTCGCTACATGATCGCCAAGTCTGTCCTCACTCTAAGCTCGTCTAGTGCAACCGGTGTAAACCAGCCCTTGGTGTAGCTTTGTTACACCAACCCCTTCCACCCGCTGATCCACTTTCGTGCACACCGCCACAGCATATTAGACCGTAGTACCGGAGTTTTCGTGAAATTTTGTGCTTAAGTAGGCGTGCATATTGTTGTGGATAGCAGTAGAGAGTGGTGTTGCTTGTATGTAATCTTGATGCCTTGTGTGCTTTTATTTGAGTCGGTTCTTTTGTTTTCTTTGGGCCTTCGGTGTTACCTTATTTCCCCTTATGAAAGTTGCTCATCAACCGCCACTGGAACCAAGTGAGGATTTCAAATATTTGGAAGCTCAGCTAAACAGTATGGAACTGACGATATACTGCATTGTATGGGTGGTATCCGGTTTGAATGATACTCTGAAAATGACTATCAACATCAAGTTTACATCAGTGGTGCAATCTTCATAGCAGTAATGATTACACCAGCAGGAAGACCAGTGGTGTGCAAGGCCAACAGTACACTTGCAGTCCAAGGAAGCAAGAATATGCCATGTATCCAGTACCCAGCAAGAAGGATAGTCCACCAAATTTTCTTCATACAAGTAATTAGCAGCAGGAAGATCAAGGGTATATACATATGGCATTCAGACCGCATATCACAGAAAGAAACTTCTGGTGTAAGCAATCAAGTCTTCCTCCGCACGCTGCCAGCGAAGCTTATGATGCAAGGCTCCTCAAATCTTCCTCAGTACGATATGTGGATAGCTTCTAGCATAAGATACTCAGTCTTCATTGGTAGGCTACCGCAGAAAACTTCCGGCATAAGGCAGCAAACATTCCCCAGCAAGCAACCAAGAGGAGAAGCTTCTGAAGTACGATACCCAGTCTTCTTCAGCACGCTGTCCTGGCAAAAGCTTCGAACATAAGCTACCCACCCTTCTTCAGCACGATACTCTCGATGGCTTCCAACACAATCTATCCAATTTTCGTCAGTACGGCACTACAAACAGTTGGCAACATTGGTACAAGCAATTACACAGTGTGTTGGCAGTGAACCTCAAGAGTCAAGCACACAACCGTTTGGTCAGAAACCCGAGCTTGTCAGGACACAAGTGTCTGCCTCGGGAATAAGATGTTCAGCTACACATACTTCCATATATATCGTGAGCATGCTGCCTAGGTCATGCAAGTCACTCGTACGAGGAGCAACTATGTTTAAGCAGGTCTACCGAAGGAAGGTGAGAATCCAACACCTACATAAGTCATGCAAGAGGAAGAAAGCTAGTATACACCTCAATATGTGGCAAGGACTGACAAGCTATGAAGTAAGACAATTTGGGACAACAATCTTGATAGAGGATGTCAAGGCCAGTTTTTCTCGCACCCGACAAAGTAATATCATAAACATTTGTCACTATCTTGCATGATGGACCACAACAATGAGCTCTATACAAGTACCCATGAACCTGGTATATGATCCTGATGAACCCTTGCGTACTTTTCTTTGGTGACGGCACAACGCCTGTGTTCTGAGCTGCTTCCGGCCATCCGGGGTGGATGCTGACTTTATATTTCTCTTTTCAACAACTGGCCCGTGTTCTGAGCTGCTTTTCGGCCGTCTTGGGCAGCTGTTGAGTTTCTTTTTGTGGCAGTGACCCTATGCACTGAGCTGCTTTCCGGCCGTCTTAGGGAACTGCTACCTTCTTCTTATCAACGCGGTCTCATGCTCTGAGCTGCTTTTCAGCCGTCTTGAGCCATGGCTGAGTTATTTCAGTAAGGTCCCAAATCTGAGTTGTAAAGACCGTTCTGGTGACTACTGATTTGTTTGTCGATTTTATGCAAGGGTTTGGATGATCATTGCCCCACAGTTAAAGCTTGAGAGATGATAAACGTGCCATTTAAACATTGTTGCACTATCATAGGATAAGGATAAGGTATGCTTGCCAGAATGTTGCACCTGACAGCACCTGTGGATATATATGGCCAAGCTCTTTTGGCAAAGGATTCGGAAAAGAGAACAATAATGGAGCAAGACCGGCAATGCGGGAACAACATGGTATGGATACCCAAGATAGTTTGATTCCGTATCGATCATCATGAATATACACCCAAGGAGTCTACCCTGTTTGTAAGGATCTCATATCAAGCTCAGCAGCTTGACTTCAGCAACCGTGTTAAATCATCGCACGGCTTATGGATATACCGGCAGAATAAGTAATCAGAGTGCTGAACAACAATCCCAGATCATGTGTCCTCACATATGGTACCTAGTGAAATGATAGCCTACGTGAACAAGATCCTTCTACCAGAACCACCGTCAGTCAAGTCTTTGGATGCTATTGTTGTAAGGTCATACTCTTTTATTCTGGTCACGACAAGCGACGATCAAATCGTTGGTACGGATTTGATACTCGAGACAGTGGAGCCTGCTAAGATGATTCAGAAATCCCCACAAGCAGGTAGAATCTGCCAAGATAGTGGTGATGATTCCCAGCCTTGTCCTGAACCCGGAGGACGTGTATCTATTTGAGTAACCCAATACAAGGAGTAAAAGGGTTTCGTGTCCACCGAGGAATTTGTTTACAACTCCATGGAATATTATCAGTACTGGATGGAAGAATGACGTGTCCATCGGAAACCACTCCCGGACTTATGGGAAGATGACATATTCTAGTCATGATAACATATAAGATGAGCCAGCAGACATGACAGAATTGGAGTCAGCATAATGATGAATATATGAAGAAAGACCAGTCAGAATGTGGGTACGGTGAAGCAAACCACCCCAGAGCAAGGCAGCCAGATCATATGAAATTCAGTGGGAACAAGTTATAAAAGAAAAGAAGACCCAAGATGGAAAGGGTTTCCTTAGGACAGCGTATGCATACTTGTTCCCTGAGCAACCAAATCTCGAGGACGAGATTTATCCTAAGGGGGGTAGGTTTGTGCCACCCTGGTTTTTCCCCACTTTTCTTTTCAAAACCCATTTGAATTTTATTTGGAATTTGGTTTGGATTCCATTTTTGAGTGGCTCTATGGACTTAAAACTTGGGAATATTTTTACTTTCCTTTCCCAAGTGAATAAAAGCTTCCAAAAACTTCTCCAAAGTCATGTCATTTCCATTCTTGCCCAACCCTAATTTCTATTCCAATTTAATACTCCTTTTTCTATTAATGGAATAGCCCTTTGTGCTTTAGGTTGTGAAGCAACCTATATTTCTGTCTTCTCCAAAATTCCAAGAAAATTCTCAACAAATTTTGGACCATGTGAACCTTGGATATGTGAAAATATTCAAGATTTCATTCTCATGGTGAGCACACCATCCAATCTTTGTTTCTGGTCATAATTTCAGTTTGTGAAGCAACTATATTTTATATGGCTTCATAAATTCTGAAATTTCACCAGGACATTATCCTACATATATAACCTCCCTCCACAAAATTTGGGCTTATTTTATTCATCCAATATCTCTCAATAATTCTCCCAAGCTTCTGTCCAGAAGGGAGCATTGTGAAGGAAGTACCATTTATACTTACCCAAATGGTATGAAATTTTTGCAGTATCTTCCTAACCTCAAATGACCCCTGTAGGATCGAAAGTATGTCTAGAGGGGGGGTGATTAGACTACTTGACCAAATAAAAGCTAACCTTTTCCCAGATTTTAGTTGTAGGCAGATTTTAGCAATAGTACATGTCAAGCATCACCCTACACATGCAATTCTAAGAGTATAGCAGCGGAATGTAAGCAATTGCATATGTATGTAAAGGAGGGATTGGAGATTTCAAACGCAATGAAGACACGGTGGTTTTTGGCGTGGTTCCGATAGGTGGTGCTATCGTACGTCCACGTTGATGGAGACTTCAACCCACAAAGGGTAACGGCTGCGCGAGTCCATGGAGGGCTCCACCCACGAAGGGTCCACGAAGAAGCAACCTTGTCTATTCCACCATGGCTTACGTCCACAAAGGACTAGCCTCACTCGGGGTAGATCTTCACGAAGTAGGCGATCTCCTTGCCCTTACAAACTTCTTGGTTCAACTCCACATCTGGTTGGAGGCTCCCAAGCGACACCTAACCAATCTAGGAGACACCACTCTCCAAAAGGTAATAGATGGTGTGTTGTTGATGAACTCCTTGCTCTTGTGCTTCAAATGATAGTCTTCCCAGCACTCAAACACTCCTCACAGATTTGGCTATGGTGGAAGAAGAATTTGAGTGGAAAGCAACTTGGGAAAGGCTAGAGATCAAGTTTCAAATGGTAGGAATGGAATATCTTGATCTCAACACATGAGTAGGTGGTTCTCTCTCAGAAAATGAATGGTGGAAGTGTAGGCACGTTCTGATGGCTCTCCTTACTGAGAAGGAGGGGGTGGAGAGGTATATATAGCCTCCACACAAAATCCAACCGTTACAAGCTTTTGACCCAACTCGGTGGCACCGAAACGATCATCTTGGTAGCACCGAACTGTGTAAAAGATATGAACTTTAGGAATCTCGGTGGAACCGATACCAACAACTCGGATGGACCGAAGTGCAATGGCTAGGGCAATCCTCATCTCGGTGGCACCGATTGCATCAACTCGGTAGGACTGAAGTGAAGCAATAAGGCAACAGAGAGTAGGCAAGCCATCTCGGTGAGACCGATATGCATAACTTGGTGAGACCGAAGTGAATGCAACCGATTACAGAGAGTTGGCAAGGCCATCTCGATGGGACCGAGATCCATTTCGGTGGATCCGATTTGTTAGGGTTTGGCAGTGGCTAAGTCTTGGATGAACTCGGTGGGGCCGGATTGGAAGTTTCGGTGGGGCCGAGTTGGACTTTAGGTTTAGGACATATTTGGGTAGAGATAGTGGTTGAGGGTTTAGGAATATTGTCACTAAGCACTTGAGCAAAAGGACCATTAAGCAACACCTCATCCCCTTTTAATAGTATTGGCTTTCCTATGGACTCAATGTGATCTTGGATCCCTAAACCAAAAATGTAGAGTCTTGATCCTTTGCCAATCCTTGTCCTTAGCATTTTGAGGGGTCCACATCTCTAGTCCATGCCATGCCAATCATTGAACATCCTTAAATCTTAACCAAAACCACCAAGGGAGCAAATGAGCTTTCAATCTCCCCCTTTTTGGTAATTGATGACAACATATAGATCAAAGCTTCGACAGATGATTAAGTAAATGAAAAGCATCGTCGCTTTGAGAAGTATGTGATAAGCGAGAGCTCCCCCTAAATTTGTGCATTATTAAAAGATTTGCGTTTGAATGCAAATGCACAATTGATAAGGCTCATGGGTTACTCTCCCATGTCACATACATCTTGGTGGAGAGCGCAAAATGATAAGATTGGAATAATAGGCACTCATCACCAACATAAGTAATTGATCATACAAGATAATGAAAAGGATAAACATGGAACATCACAATAAGCATAATATGATCAATCAACATAGTATCTCACAAGCATAAACGACAGAATACTGTAGCAAGCACACATAAAACAGAGTATCAACAAACAAGCAAACAAGTAGCAAATGAAACTCTCGAAGCAAATCAAAAACAAGAAACTCTCTCTCTCGAAGCCTATGATCTATACAAATTCTCCCCCTTTGGCAACAAGTACCAAAAAGTTCGAATCGTATAGCACTAGTCGGCTCTCTAGGCACGGTCGTCCGAAGCTCCTGAAGGCAACCTTCTGCTGGTTGCTCCGGTGTGCGTAGATGGCGTTGAGATGAGAGCGTCCGTGAATGCTTCTGCTGATGACTGCTGGACTGGAGGAGTGGAGACCTGCTATGGCACTGTGGCTGTGGCGGCTGGTGCAGATACTGTGGTCCGTGGATCCACAACTGGTATCGCAGCTGACCTGGCAGCCCTAGGCACTAGCTGACACTGTTCTGTGGTCGGTCTCTCATCTTCACTGTCATCTGATCTGGCTTGCTTGACAGCATCTACATCACCTTGCAGCTGTTCCACTGTGGTCTGAATCTCTGGCTTCAACTTTCTGAGCACTAGAGGCTCTTCATCAACAGTTGACTCTGGCACTGGGGCCTTGTTCTTTTCTGCAGCTGATATGTTTCTGGTTGACCTCTTGGGTGCTGATGCCTTAGGCTTTGACTTGGGAGGTGCAGCAGTCTTGATTACATCAGACATGAGCTTCTGTGCTTTTGCAGGGGGTGCAGCAGCTGGCTCATCCTCCTCCTCTTCTTCCTCTTCAATCATCATAGTAGGTCTGCCAATCACACGGGCAAAAGATTTCCTTATCCTCTTCTTCTTAGTTCCTCCAGCTGTCTCTGTGTCACTGGGCTTCTGCATTGTCTGCTGAGGCACTTTCCTCACAGCAGTTCTCTCTTTGACAGAGGTAGGCTTTGTGCTGTACTCCTTAGCAAGCACTACTCTCTTTTTCTTGGTTGCAGCTTCATTTGCAACAAAGTCCTCATCCTCATTGTCTGAAGTTTTCTTCTTCCGTGTTCTGGTTGCAGCTTTAGGAAGATTTGGAGAGCTTCTCTCTCCCTCATAGAAACTTTCATTATGGCTTGATCCTTCACTTTGTTCTTCATGCTGCTCTGACCTGTTTTGACTGTCACTGACATCAGACATCTTGCTGAGCTGACCCTGTGAATAGATGGGTATAGGTAGAGTAGATGAGTCATCACAAAAAGCAGATAGTTTTTCAAAAAGTTGAGTTCAAACTTTAGTTCTAGGTTTTCACAGAATGCAGTTCGGATGGACCGAGTTGGTAATCTCGGTGATGCCGAAGCACACTACAGAGACATGGCACGCCATTTCGGTCAGACTGAGATGGGGTTCGGTGGCTCCGAGATGCTAGCGTTTCACTGAGACGTTACTTTCGGTCTTACCGATTCGCACAACTCGGTGGCACCGAGATGTACTAGTGCTATGGCCAGGGCCAAATCGGTGGGACTGAAAATTCCTATTCGGTCGGTCCGAGATGCATTCGGCGGAAACCTAACCCTAAAATTTTTGGTCGAATTTCGTTCAAACGAACTAATCTGGTGGAAAGAGGATTGCATTCGTGGCAAGATTACAGGCAATCCAATCGTGCATTGAATCGGAAAAGGGAAGCACGAAAGGGATCGAAACTCACCCTATCTCGGTGGAGTTTCTCTACGGCAGCAACGGCGGTGGAGATTTCCGTTGACGGCGACGGAATCCTGCGGCGAGGGCGCGCTGCAGACGACGGCGATGATCCGAAGACCAAAGGGGCGGCAGCAATGGGGCGCGGGCGCGTGACATTTGAAGAAATTTTCAACCGCACGGTTCGCTGGGAATATATACCCATTCGCTGTCGGTGGCACCGAGTGGAACAAATCGGTAGCCCCGAGATGTGCAACTGCTTGCAGTTACAGCAACTCGGTCCAACCGAGTTGGTCAAACCGGTAGCACCGAGATGAAAGCCTAGATCAGTCTAAATGCTTTCGGTTCGACCGAGTTTGAGTTGGTTGGTCTGACCGAAATCAATTAAAAGGTTTTGGAGGTTCAGCCCTTTCAGATCGGTGGCTCCGAGTGCTCCTCACCCGGACGGTCCGAAAATGACTTGTTCAATTTTTGTGATGCAACAAGAATAGAATTTGAGACAAGAAAGCATAGATAGCTAGAGAAGGTTCTTAGGCATTCTTGTACATCCACTTGGCCAGAAAAACCAAGACAATCAAAACAACAAATGGATGTCCTCGAATGATGAAAACATGCAAATCAACATGCTCACACAATAAGATAGCAAAAGAAATATGTGTCAAACATGCACAACCAATTCTAGCATCTATCAAGCAATGGCAATGACTAGGTCATCTATATATGAGTATATTTACTTAGGAGCCAAATGAGAACATTTGATCATAGGTCATACTCATCGTTTAAGCACAAGTGGGGTTACCACTTTTACATAAAGCATTAATGTGTTCACACCATTAGAGTTGCTTTAGCTCAATTTTTAGAGCAAAGCTCCCCCTAGATGCGATATCCCCCCTAAGAGGGTTGAACTAACCTTGGGTTTTGTCGGTGATGACTTCATGTAGATGTTGAAGCTGTGGATGCTCAATGTTGATGTAGACCATCAAAAGTTGGGAGCAATCCTTTGGAGTTTTGTGCTTTCAATACCTACATGGGTTAGTCCCACACAAGGAACATACAAGGATATCCATAGACATAGAGTGAAATACACATATGATGATGTCCATGAATGCATTGATTACCTTGTCCCTTGGCTTACCAACAAGAGGGTTTGTGACTCCATGAACTAGTGCAAAATGTGGAAGTTGGTTGCACAAGTCCTTGCCATAAAGAATATGAGTGAAGTTTGTTGGCGGAGTCACCCTCAAGAACTCTCTAGTTCTTCTTCTTTTGGATCCACATCAACTTGATGGGAATCCTTGGAGTTGTAGTAGCACTCGATGAAGTAGAACTTGATGAAGTCTTGGGAACCCACTTGACCATAGCTTGAGGAGCTTCTTCAAATGAATCAATCTCTTCTTGAAGCTTGTCCTTGCCTTTTAGCTTGTGGTCTTGTGGTGGAAGGTCTTCTTGAGCTTGTGTTCCCTTGAAGGAAGTAGGATCATACTTCTCTTGTTGAGGAACAAACTTCGTCTTGGGGTATTGACCTTCTTCCCACTCAACTCCATCGGCATTGAACTTTCGCTCAAAACCAACACCTTGGTTCTTCCGGTGCCTTCCTTGCTTGCGTACAATTTTCTCAAATTGTTTACTCCCGGCAAGACTCTTGTAGACACCTTTTTCTATAATTCCTTTCAATAGCATATTTTCTTGCTCAAGTGTAACTTGGCTAAGAGAATCATTAGTAGAATCAATAGAACTACTAGAAGCAACAATATTGGATTTAGCATTGTTATTGTTACTACTAGAGGTAGAACCATTTTTACCCTTGTTGCTAGTTTGCTTAGGTTTAACTTGTGGCATAAAGGTAGACAAGAGTAAACGTTTGGCAAGATATGAAGAACTCTTCTTTTTAAGATCGTCATTGATAGCTTTAAGAAACTCATGCTCTTGCTCTAAATTTAGCTTCTTGAAGCGTAGCTACTCATTTGTTCTTAGAAGTTCTCTATGATCCTCTTGAGTTGTTTCATGAGCTAACTTAAGAGCATTTAGTTCTTTAGT
Source organism: Elymus sibiricus (assembly GCA_039707655.1). NCBI lineage: Eukaryota > Viridiplantae > Streptophyta > Magnoliopsida > Poales > Poaceae > Elymus > Elymus sibiricus. The sequence continues at coordinate 198,863,330 of CM077674.1, read as the reverse complement.
TAGGCGCTCAATCTCCTTCATAGCATTGTCACTCGTTTCCTCTTGACTATCATGATTACTAACATTTTCATCATAGCTCACATTACTAGCCCTACCAACAAGTAAATCATCTTCATCACTATTAAAGTCAAGATACTCGGGGTGTGATACCTTGGGGCCTTTTGCCATGAAGCATCTTCCAATTCCTTCATTTGGTGAGTCAAATAGATCGTAGGAGTTGGATGACACAAGTGCAAGTCCGGCAACACCTTCATCTTGACTATAGTCGGAGTTGGAGTGATAACTTCTCTCGGATTGGTTGTCGGAGTCGGAGCCGGAAACCCATTCACCAACATGAGCTTGATGTCTTCTTCTTGTGTAGCTCTTGGATGACTTGTCCTTCCTCTCTGAATCCTTGCTTCTTCGAGAGTGTCTTTGTTCATAATAATCATCTCTACTCCTTCTCTCCTTACGAGGTGATTCATCTCTTCTATGTCTTCCTATTGGTGATTCGTCTCTTTTCTTGTAGGGAGCCGTACACTCATTTGAGTAGTGTCCGGGCTTTCCACAATTGTAGCAATTACGGTCACGAATTGATGATCTTCTCTCATAGTGTCTTGAGCTAGAGTTTCTTTCTTTTCCTTTGTTCTTGTAGAACTTGTTGAACCTTTTCACCATTAGGCTAATCTCTTCATTGGATACTAGCCGGTCACTTGAAGTTGTTGGAGCATCGGTTGAGGCTTTGTAAGCACCACTTGACTTGTTGTGCAGCTCCTCTTTGTCCTTGAGTGACATTTAATGAGCGACAATCCTTCCAATGACTTCCGTGGGCTTGAGATCTTTGTAATTTGGCATCATTTGGATCAATGTGCAGACGGTATCATATTTTCCATCCAAAGCTCTAAGTATCTTTTTGATGATGAATTTGTCGGTCATCTCTTCACTTCCTAAGCCGGCAATCTCATTTGTGATGAGAGCGAGCCTAGAGTACATCTCTGCGACTCCTTCACCATCCTTCATCTTGAACTTATCAAGTTGACTTTGGAGCACATCCAACTTAGATTCCTTGACGGATTCGGTACCCTCATGCATATCAACCAAAGTATCCCAAATTTCCTTTGCATTCTCAAGGCGGCTGATTTTGTTGAATTCTTCGGGACATAGACCGTTGAATAGAATGTCACAAGCTTGAGCATTGTATTGCAACATCTTCAATTCTTCCAGGGTTGCTTCACGATCCAGTTCCTTGCCATCCTCAAAGAAGTCACCTTGGAAGCCAACACGAACAATAGCCCAAACGGCAGGGTTATGACCAAGAATATGCATTTTCATCTTATGTTTCCAACTAGCAAAGTTTGTACCATCAAAATATGGACCTCTACGGTGATAGTTACCCTCACTAGACGCCATACTCTCCTAGGTTGTGGAACCAAGGCTATGATCACCAAAGCTATGGAAATCAAGGCTTACGGAGACCAAAGCTCTGATACCACTTGTAGGATCGAAAGTATGTCTAGAGGGGGGGGTGATTAGACTACTTGACCAAATAAAAGCTAACCTTTTCCCAGATTTTAGTTGTAGGCAGATTTTAGCAATAGTACATGTCAAGCATCACCCTACACATGCAATTCTAAGAGTATAGAAGCGGAATGTAAGCAATTGCATATGTATGTAAAGGAGGGATTGGAGATTTCAAACGCAATGAAGACACGGTGGTTTTTGGCGTGGTTCCGATAGGTGTTGCTATCATACGTCCACGTTGATGGAGACTTCAACCCACGAAGGGTAACGGCTGCGCGAGTCCACGGAGGGCTCCACCCACGAAGGATCCACGAAGAAGCAACCTTGTCTATTCCACCATGGCTTACGTCCACGAAGGACTAGCCTCACTCGGGGTAGATCTTCATGAAGTAGGCGATCTCCTTGCCCGTACAAACTTCTTGGTTCAACTCCACATCTGGTTGGAGGCTCCCAAGCGACACCTAACCAATCTAGGAGACACCACTCTCCAAAAGGTAATAGATGGTGTGTTGTTGATGAACTCCTTACTCTTGTGCTTCAAATGATAGTCTTCCCAGCACTCAAACACTCCTCATAGATTTGGCTATGGTGGAAGAAGAATTTGAGTGGAAAGCAACTTGGGAAAGGCTAGAGATCAAGATTCAAATGGTAGGAATGGAATATCTTGATCTCAACACATGAGTAGGTGGTTCTCTCTCAGAAAATGAATGGTGGAAGTGTAGGCACGTTCTGATGGCTCTCCTTACTGAGAAGGAGGGGGTGGAGGGGTATATATAGCCTCCACACAAAATCCAACCGTTACACACTTTTGACCCAACTCGGTGGTACCGAAATGATCATCTCGGTAGCACCGAACTGTGTAAAAATATGAACTTTAGCAATCTCGGTGGGACCGATACAAACAACTCGGATGGACCGAAGTGCAATGGCTAGGGCAATCCTCATCTCGGTGGCACCTATTGCATCTACTCGATAGGACCGAAGTGAAGCAATAAGGCAACAGAGAGTTGGCAAGCCATCTCGGTGAGACCGATATGCATAACTCGGTGAGACCGAAGTGAATGCAACCGATTACAGAGAGTTTGCAAGGCCATCTCGGTGGGACCAAGATCCATTTCGGTGGATCCGATTTGTTAGGGTTTGGCAATGGCTAAGTCTTGGATGAACTCGGTGGGGCCGGATTGGAAGTTTCGGTGGGGCCGAGTTGGACTTTAGGTTTAGGACATATTTGGGTAGAGATAGTGGTTGAGGGTTTAGGAATACTGTCACTAAGCACTTGAGCAAAAGGACCATTAAGCAACACCTCATCCCCTTTTAATAGTATTGGCTTTCCTATGGACTCAATGTGATCTTGGATCACTAAACCAAAAATGTAGAGACTTGATCCTTTGCCAATCCTTGTCCTTAGCATTTTGAGGGGTCCACATCTCTAGTCCATGCCATGCCAATCATTGAACATCCTGAAATCTTAATCTTGAATGGACATTAGTTCAATGAGATATATGTTGTTATGAATTACCAAAACCACCAAGGGAGCAAATGTGCTTTCAACCCCTCTCCACCAAATTTCATTCAAATTCATCAAGCCATATGAGCACCACATCAAGATTCCTGTTTCTGGACCAGAGATGCAGTTGTGAAGCAACTGTATTCAAAACTTGTCCATTTGGTCTGAAATTTTACCAGAATGGGCACCTTCCTACTACACTTCAGTGTGACAAACTTTCCCTGTCAAAACCCTATCCATTTTTCTCCAGCAACCTGTCCAAGTTGTTGTTCAGAAACTTTTTTGGAAGCTAGCCAGCTGTCCAAGCTACCTCTTGTCAAACCAGATGCACAGCGAGACTAGCATTGGAAGGGACTACCGCGTTACATGATAGGGCGAGCCAGAGCGCACCGCGTGCGCCAGTGCACGCGGTGACCACGCGTCTGCCAGGGCCAAACCCGCGCTCTGTGCACCGAACCCTCTTGGGCCTCACTGGTTCTGCGCGCCCGCGTCGCCCCGCCGTGTCCTCTGGTGCCGACATCCTCCCCACCGTCCACCTGGCCCTTATGGAGCCCTCCCGTCGCCGGCAGCGAGCTCGCCGGTACGGCCAACCGCCGCCGCTGTTGCTCCATACTGGCACTGTGGCCGCGCTAGTTGGCAGCTTCCCTGCCGCTCCGCGCCATCGCTATAACTACTCTGCCCTCTTTGGTCACCTCCCTACGCGGCTCAGTCGCCAGCGCGATGGCCAGCTCAACGCGGGATGCCGGCGTTTTCCCCATAGCGGGATCCGGCTCGGGCATCGCCGCCCGGCTATAAAAGACGCTCCCCGGCCTCGTCTCTCTTCACCCATCGCCCTCCCCACCTCTCAATCGCCACCCAGCAGCGCCGGAGCAAGCCGAGAGGGCCTCCTTCCCCATCTCCGGCGAGGAGCTCCGCCGCTCTGCCTCTGCTCCACCAGCTCGCTCCCGTCCAGCTCCGCCCCAACCGAGCCCACCCCCGAACTCATGGTGTTCCACTGGTGCTCCTCAACCCCTCCCCTGCTCGAGTGCTTGCCAGAATCGCCGGTTCGGTCAACGTCCGAAGCTCGCCGCCGCCTGAGAGGAAGGGGTCGACGCTGTCCGGCCACCTCCCGACGAGCTGCGGGTACGAGCGTGTTCGCCATCGTCCGCTGGATCCATCCCGACCATCTCCCGGCGCCGCCGCAGCCTCCACGCCGGCCAACCATCGCCAGTGAGCCGCCGTCCTCTGTTCCCTCTTCCCCTCTGTTTTAAACTGACAGGGGGCCCCACCTGTCAGCGACTCCACGCGCGCCTGAAGCGGTACGCTAGTGGAGGCGCCCAGGCACTTTACGCCTTCGACGTGGCCGCTTCTGGTTTTTTCTGGAATTCTGTTTGAATTCAATTAAATCCAGAAGTTTGGCCCAACTTTGACCGTCTATTACTTTTAAACTATGAGTCCAAATGATTTCATTCTTTTTGCATTTTTTTCTTGTGAGCTCCTTTATTTGCTGGAAAATTTTGGTATTTTTCTCTGCTGTCTAGAATTTCTGGACAGAGAAAAATGCTCTATGTATTATTTACAAATGTTTTCAAAAATGTTTTTCAGAGTAATTTGAATAGTTGGTGAAGGCTAGGAGTACTCCCACACTCCCTTGGTGCAAGGCAAGCCACAACTCTCATTTGCATGACTGCATTGCAATGCCATGGCTTAAATAAGTATTTAGGCTAAAATTTGAATTACTTATAATTGGTTTATTCATGCCACACCTGGAGGACTTCTTGGATATGTTCTTGTCATGTTGATAATTGAATTATTAGTGACTAATAGTTTACAAGTTTGATGATGCCATGATGTCGTTGGATTAGGAGATTACCGTCTATGATTACTTTGTGATTTCCGTCCAACATTTTGGCTATGGAATTGGTAGCAGTAGCTTAATCATGTTGCTCATTGGATTACTAGTTGGCTATTGTTATAACTTGGATCACTGTGATACCGGAGTATCAGTTATGACAGAGAAGTCACTTGGGGATAAATTCCTTCATTCATTGATCAAGTGCCACTGAACCGAGCTTCCCAGTGCAGCCACATCTGCCGGTATGGGATGGCCTTGACTTGGTCTAACCTCGTGCTCTTTTATCGGTACCACCAAAGAGGGAAGGTTATGCGCGCGGGCTACCCTGATCAGGTAGGCATCGATAATCTTGTGAGCCCAGTTTGGTTATTGAGCTCAAGTCCCGGTTTGGGACAGTTTAGTTAGGCCACGACAGTGGCAGGTGTCAGAAGTGACACATGGAGGGCATGACCCGGAAGGGGAATGATTGTCGGTGGTACGATAGAAGAGTCACAGGTTAGGCAGGTTTCGTTGGAGGAATGTCCATGCTGTGGGTAAAGTGCGCAACCTCTGCAGAGTGTAAGAATCTATTGGAATAGCCGCGTCCACGGTATTGGCCACAGTTCATACTAAGTCACACTGTCTGATCCACACCAATGATGGAATGACTTGTTAATGATGCAAGAACTCGTCCCGGTATGGTAAGGTAACCGCTTGGCAGAAGGCCGTTGATAATCTTGGAGATGATCTCGAGAATAATCGTCATATGATCTTGAGGTGATCATGAGTTGGTCACGAGAGTAGATGGTTCAACTGGATAGCCAAGAATAAGTTGGTCCCTGTCACCTTTAACAATCGGGACTATCGCAGATATTTCGGAGATAACATGTTTAATATTTTCTTCTACTCTTTTAATAACAACTGATCCTGTTATAATCATGACTGCTATGATGTTGCCTTGCCTTGATGCTTGTGTTTGTTGTGAGCTTGTGAGTACATTCAAAGTACTCACCTGGCGTGTTATGCCAGTTTGCAGGTGCTGCCATGTTTGCGTAGCCCGAAGATTCCGAGTTGCGATCTAGGACGTGTCCCAGCCAGAGTCCTTGCGGAGTGGAGTCCATCACAGTCGTCATTGTTCCGCTGCTAGAAGTTATTCCGCTGCTACGAGTCATTCCGCTGCTAGCATAAGAGCTACCTTAGCAGGCGTAGTGTCACCGTGCCGATGTAACCCTTTGTAATGCCCAAACCCTTGTACACCGATTATTTGTAATAAAGAGCTGATTTGTTCTATGACAAGCAGTGCCATATTCCAGAAGACTTGATCTCTGGGCTGGAATACGGGGTGTTCCGGTCCCTTTAAGCCGGGGTGCCACAGTCCTCTCTCACCCGGTGCCAGAGCGGACTTGACCTCTCACTGGCGCACGCATTGAACCGGCGCGCCGGCCGAGCGAGCGGCACCCGCTGCACGCCAGGCTGTGAACATGCCTCCTAGCCGCATTATATCTTTTCTTAGTTGGAGGAGAGAGAAGAGGAGAGAGAAGGAAATCGGGCTGTAGAATAAGAGCCGGCTATAGCACGAGACCCAAGACACTTTGTGAGAATGTATGGTGGGCCAGCTACTAACAAAGTACTAGTACATATTTAAATCTTACTACTATTGTACAAGCCGGCTATTAGGTTGACTCCAAATGACATGGCAACTTCTTATAGCCAATTGTTGGCTATATTATTAACCATGCGCTCAACCGGCTTCAGACTGCCCCGCCTACCTCCATTGAACCCTCGCGTGTGTCGAGAAACCAACTCCGGCCACACGTCTGTCCGCGAGCCTACCGGCATTCAACACAACGCCACTTGGCTCCTCGCGTCCGCCCGCTAGTTAAACAAAGCCAGACGCCTGGCAAAAACCGCACCACACCTCCGCTCCCCATCTCCTCCTTGCACCATTTTCTCCACACTCTCCATAGCATCCGGCGAGCATGAAGACGAGTTCTCCGGCATAAAAGTCGGCTGGGTGCCAAGCCGAGCCTGCCGGATACGAGCCAGGCAACTCACTGCTCCACCTCCCTCCCTGCCCCAGGCCGTCAGTACCATGGGCGAGGCTGCAGGCGAGCAAGCAGAGCAGCAAGCCGCCGGTCCAAGCTGACCCCTGGTGCAGCAACTCGCCGCTCCAAGCCAGCTCACAAAGGAGTGGCCAGTTGCTCAACACCGGCACGCAGGGGAGCACGGCATCCAGTGCACCGTGGATGGCTGCGCCATCCACTGCAAACGTTGGCAGAACTGTGGCTTGCCGGCGGAGGCGGCCAGCACCTCCGCGGCCACCGCCGACACCGAGGAAAAGTAGACCATGTGAGTCGCCGCCGCTTGGGTCCCATGAAGGCCACCGCCACCACGTCGCCGGCATACACACCCGGTGTGTTGCCCGGTTTAGCGCACAACACCGTGGACCCCCGCCTCGGCTTCACGGAAGCGGAGGAGCCACTCTTCCCCAGGGTCATCCCCTTCGGCTGAATCACAGCCGGACATAGGGAAGTTATGGCAGAGGCGGAGGCCACGGAGGTGGAAGGCACGGAGGGCCGCCGTGGCCGGCATTAGATTATACCTGCCTCCAGAGGCTATTCGCGTTTAGTTAAAAAAATGTCTGAAATGTAATTAATTTCGTACGGTCTAGTTTTGTTGTGCTCGCACTGATATGTTTCTTGCTCTCAGCAACCAACTCTGCCTCACCAATTTATTGCCTCAGGGGAGGTACTCTACATGGTGTTGGCGCGCCCAATATCGCCATGCCCTTATAATCCCATTGTTTTATTACTGTCAATCCAATGCCACTTGTAAAATGATGCAATGTCACAGAGGGAATAATATGCTGCTGTCAAATATGCCGCTGTCAATCTAGTGCCATCGATAAATCCAATGGCACTTGTAGAATGACGCAATGCCATCGATAACCCTTTTACATATTTTTGCAAACACGGATCTCAATCTCCATCTCAGGCATGTTTGTGCAAACTGAAAGCACATTTGCTCCCTTGGTGGTTTTGGTAATTCATAACAACATATATCACATTGAACTAATATCCATTCAAGATTAAGATTTCAGGATGTTCAATGATTGGCATGGTATGGACTAGAGATGTGGACCCCTCAAAATGCTAAGGACAAGAATTGGCAAAGATCAAGACTCTACATTTTTGGTTTAGTGATCCAAGATCACATTGAGTCCATAGGAAAGCCAATACTATTAAAATGGAATGATGTGTTGCTTAATGGTCTTTTTGCTCAAGTGCTTAGTGACAGCATTCCTAAACACTCAACCACTCTCTCTATCCCAAATATGTCCAAAACCCAAAGTCCAACTCGGCCCCACCGAAATTTCCAATCCGGCCTCACCGAGTTCATTCAAGACTTAGCCACTGCCAAACCCTAACAAATCGGATCCACCGAAATGGATCTCGGTCCCACCGAGATGGCCTTGCCAACTCTCTGTAATCGTTTGCATTTACTTCGGTCTAACCGAGTTTGCAAATCGGTCTCACCGAGTTTGCAAATCAGTCTCACCGAGATGGCTTGCCAACTCTCTGTTGCCTTATTGCTTCACTTCGGTCCTACCGAGTTGATGCAATCGGTGCCACCGAGATGAGAATTGCCCTAGCCATTGCACTTCGGTCCATCCGAGTTGTCCGTATCGGTCCCACCAAGATTCCTCAAGTTCATATCTTTTACACAGTTCGGTGCTACCGAGATTATCGTTTCGGTGCCATCGAGTTGGGTCAAAAGTGTGTAACGGTTGGATTTTGTGTGGAGGCTATATATACCCCTCCACCCCATCCTTCTCAGTCAGGAGAGCCAATAGAACGTGCCTACACTTCCACCATACATTTTGTAAGAGAGAACCACCTACTCATGTGTTGAGATCAAGATATTCCATTCCTACCATTTGATCCTTGATCTCTAGCCTTTCCCAAGTTGCTTTCCACTCAAATCCTTCTTCCACCATAGCCAAAGCAGTGAGGAGTGATTGAGTGCTAGGAAGACTATCATTTGAAGCACAAGAGCAAGGAGTTCATCAACAACACAGCATCTATTACCTTTTGGAGAGTGGTGTCTCCTAGATTGGTTAGGTGTCGCTTGGGAGCCTCCAACCAGATGTGGAGTTGAACCAAGAAGTTTGTAAGCGCAAGGAGATCGCCTACTTCGTGAAGATCTACCCCGAGTGAGGCTAGTCCTTCGTGGACGTAAGCCAAGGTGGAATAGGCAAGGTTGCTTCTTCGTGGACCCTTCGTGGGTGGAGCCCTCCGTGGACTCGCGCAGCCGTTACCCTTCGTGGGTTGAAGCCTCCATCAACGTGGACGTACGATAGCACCACCTATCGGAACCATGCCAAAAACCACCGTGTCTTCATTGCGTTTGAAATCTCCTACCCCCTCTCTATATACATATGCAATTGCTTACATTCCGCTGCTATACTCTTAGAATTGCATGTGTAGGGTGATGCTTGACATGTACTATTGCTAAAATCTGCCTACAACTAAAATCTGGGAAAAGGTTAAGTTTTATTTGGTCAAGTAGTCTACTCACCCCCCCTCTAGACATACTTTCGATCCTACAAGTGGTATCAGAGCTTTGGTCTCCGTAAGCCTTGATTTCCATAGCTTTGGTGATCATAGCCTTGGTTTCACAACCTAGGATAGTATGGCGTCTAGTGAGGGTAACTATCACCGTAGAGGTCCATATTTTGATGGTACAAACTTTGCTAGTTGGAAACATAAGATGAAAATGCATATTCTTGGTCATAACCCTGCCGTTTGGGCTGTTGTTCGTGTTGGCTTGCAAGGTGACTTCTTTGAGGATGGCAAGGAATCGGATCGTGAAGCAACCTCGGAAGAATTGAAGATGTTGCAATACAATGCTCAAGCTTGTGACATTCTATTCAACGGTTTATGTCCCGAAGAATTCAACAAAATCAGCCGCCTCGAGAATGCAAAGGAAATTTGGGATACTTTGGTTGATATGCATGAGGGTGCCGAGTCCATCAAGGAATCTAAGTTGGATGTGCTCCAAAGTCAACTTGATAATTCAAGATGAAGGATGGTGAAGGAGTCGCAGAGATGTACTCTAGGCTTGCTCTCATCACAAATGAGATTGCCGGCTTAGGAAGTGAAGAGATGACCGACAAATTCATCATCAAAAAGATACTTAGAGCTTTGGATGGAAAATATGATACCGTCTGCACATTGATCCAAATGATGCCAAATTACAAAGATCTCAAGCCCACGGAAGTCATTGGAAGGATTGTCGCTCATGAAATGTCGCTCAAGGACAAAGAGGAGCTGCACAACAAGTCAAGTGGTGCTTACAAAGCCTCAACCGATGCTCCAACAACTTCAAGTGACCAGGTAGTATCCAATGAAGAGATTAGCCTAATGGTGAAAAGGTTCAACAAGTTCTACAAGAACAAAGGAAAAGAAAGAAGCTCTAGCTCAAGACATTATGAGAGAAGATCATCAAGTCGTGACCGTAATTGCTACAATTGTGGAAAGCCCGGACACTACTCAAATGAGTGTACGGCTCCCTACAAGAAAAGAGACGAATCACCAAGAGGAAGACATAGAAGAGATGAATCACCTCGTAAGGAGAGAAGGAGTAGAGATGATTATTATGAACGAATACACTCTCAAAGAAGCAAGGATTCGGAGAGGAAGGACAAGTCATCAAGGAGCTACACAAGAAGAAGACATCAAGCTCATGTTGGTGAATGGATTTCCGGCTCCGACTCCGACAACCACTCCGAGAGAAGTTATCACTCCAACTCCGACTATAGTGAAGATGAAGGTGTTGCAGGACTTGCACTTGTGTCATCCAACTCCTACGATCTATTTGACTCACCAAATGAAGGAATTGGAAGATGCTTCATGGCAAAAGGCCCTAAGGTATCACACCCCGAGTATCTTGATTTTAATAGTGATGAAGATGATTTGCTTGGTGATGATGATTTACTTGTTGATAGGGCTACTGATGTGAGCTATAATGAAAATGCTAGTAATCATGATAGTCAAGAGGAAACGAGTGACAATGCTATGAAGGAGATTGAGCGCCTAACTAAAGAACTAAATGCTCTTAAGTTAGCTCATGAAACAACTCAAGAGGATCATAGAGAACTTCTAAGAACTCATGAGAAGCTACGCTTCGAGAAGCTAAATTTAGAGCAAGAGCATGAGTTTCTTAAAGCTATCAATGACGATCTTCGAAGGAAGAGTTCTTCATATCTTGCCAAGCGTTTACTCTTGTCTACCTTTATGCCACAAGTTAAACCTAAGCAAACTAGCAACAAGGGTAAAAATGGTTCTACCTCTAGTAGTAACAATAACAATGCTAAATCCAATATTGTTGCTTCTAGCAGTTCTATTGATTCCACTAATGATTCTCTTAGCCAAGTTACACTTGAGCAAGAAAATATGCTATTGAAAGGAATTATAGAAAAAGGAAATTGTACGCAAGCAAGGAAGGCATCGGAAGAATCAAGGTGTTGGTTTTGAACGAAAGTTCAATGCCGATGGAGTTAAATGGGAAGAAGGTCAATACCCCAAGACGAAGTTTGTTCCTCAACAAGAGAAGTATGACCCTACTTCCTTCAAGGGAACACAAGCTCAAGAAGACCTTCCACCACAAGACCACAAGCTAAAAGGCAAGGACAAGCTTCAAGAAGAGATTGATTCATTTGAAGAAGCTCCTCAAGCCATGGTCAAGTGGGTTCCCAAGACTTCATCAAGTTCTACTTCATCAAGTGCTACTACAACTCCAAGGATTCCCATCAAGTTGATGTGGGTCCAAAAGAAGAAGAACTAGAGAGTTCTTGAGGGTGACTCCGCCAACAAACTTCACTCATATTCCTTATGGCAAGAACTTGTGCAACCAACTTCCACATTTTGCACTAGTTCATGGAGTCACAAACGCTCTTGTTGGTAAGGCAAGGGACAAGGTAATCAATGCATTCATGGACATCATCATATGTGTATTTCACTCTATGTCTATGGATATCCTTGTATGTTCCTTGTGTGGGACTAACCCATGTAGGTATTGAAAGCACATAACTCCAAAGGATTGCCCCCAACTCTTGATGGTCTACATCAACATTGAGCATCCACATCTTCAACATCTACATGAAGTCATCATCGACAAAACCCAAGGTTAGTTCAACCCTCTTAGGGGGATATCACATCTAGGGGGAGCTTTGCTCTAAACAATTGAGCTAAAGCAACTCTAATGGTGTGAACACATTAATGCTTTATGTAAAAGTGGTAACCCCACTTGTGCTTAAATGATGAGTATGACCTATGATCAAATATTTGGCTCCTAAGTCAATATACTCATATATAGATGACCTAGTCATCGCCATTGCTTGATAGATGCTAGAATTGGTTGTGCATGTTTGACACATATTTCATTTGCTATCTTATTGTGTGAGCATGTTGATTTGCATGTTTTCATCATTCGAGGACATCCATTTGTTGTTTTGATTGTCTTGGTTTTTCTGGCCAAGTGGATGTACAAGAATGCCTAAGAACCTTCTCTAGCTATCTATGCTTTCTTGTCTCAAATTCTATTCTTGCTGCATCACAAAAATTGAACAAGTCATTTTCGGACCCTCCGGGTGAGGAGCACTCGGAGCCACCGATCTGAAAGGGTTGAACCTCCAAAACCTTCTAATTGATTTCGGTCAGACCAACCCACTCAAACTCGGTCGAACCGAAAGCATTTAGATTGATCTAGGTTTTCATCTCGGTGCTACGGATTAGACCAACTCGGTCGGACCGAGTTGCTGTAACTGCAAGCAGTTGCACGTCTCGGTGCTACCGATTTGTTCCACTCGGTGCCACCGACAGCGAATGGGTATATATTCCCAGCGAACCGTGCGGTTGAAAATTTCTTCAAACGTCACGCGCCCGCGCCCCATTGTTACCGCCCCTTTGGTCTCCGGATCGTCGCCGTCGTCGCCTGTGCGCTCTCGCCGCAGGACTCCGTCGCCGTCAACGGTAATCTCCACTGCCGTTGCCGCCGTAGAGGAACTCCACCGAGTTAGGGTGAGTTCCAATCCCTTTCGTGCTTCCCTTTTCCAATTCAATGCACGATTGGATTGCCTGTAATCTTGCCACGAATGCAATTCACTTTCCTCCAGATTAGTTCGTTTGAACGAGATTCGAGCAAAAAATTTAGGGTTAGGTTTCCGCCGAATGCATCTCGGACCGACCGAATAGGAATTTTCGGTCCCACCGATTTGGCCCTGGCCATAGGACAAGTACATCTCGGTGCCACCGAGTTGTGCGAATCGGTAAGACCAAAAGTAACGTCTCAGTGAAACCCTAGCATCTCGGAGCCACCGAAACCCATCTCGGTCTGACCGAAATGGCGTGCCATGTCTCTGTAGTGTGCTTCGGTGTCACCGAGATTACCAACTCGGTCCATCCGAACTGCATTTTGTGAAAACCTAGAACTAAAGTTTGAACTCATTTTTTATGAAAAACAATCTGCTTTTTGTGATGACTCATCTACTCTACCCATACCTATCTATTCACAGGGTCAGCTCAGCAAGATGTCTGATGTAAGTGACAGTCAGAACAGGTCAGAGCAGCATGAAGAGCAAAGTGAAGGATCAAGCCATAATGAAAGTTACTATGAGGGAGAGAGAAGCTCTCCAGATCTTCCTAAAGCTGCAACCAGAACACGGAAGAAGAAAACCTCAGACAGTGAGGATGAGGACTTTGTTGCAAGTGAAACTGCACAAAAGAAGAAGAGAGTAGTGCTAGCTAAGGAGTACAGCACAAAGCCTACTTCTGTCAAGGAAAGAACAGCTGTGAGGAAAGTACCTCAGAAGACTATGCAAGAGCCTAGTGAGGCAGCTGCAGGTGCCAAGAAGAAAAGAGTAAGGAAATCTTTTGCCCAAGTGATTGGCAGACCTACTATGATGATTGATGAGGAAGAAGAAGAGGAGGAAGAGCCAGCTGCTGCACCCCCTGCAAAAGCACAGAAGCTCATGTCTGATGCTATCAAGACTGCTGCACCTCCCAAGTCAAAGCCTAAGGCACCAACACCCAAGAGATCAACCAGAAACATATCTGCTGCAGAGAAGAACAAGGCCCCAGTGCCTGAATCAACTGTTGATGAGGAGCCTCTAGTGCTTAGAAAATTGAAGCCCAAGATACCAGAACATGACAACGCACACCCAGTAGCTTAGAACATGATGTTGAGAAAGGACAAAGGACTGCGTCAATGGAGATTGTCAGATCCTTATGCTATAAGAAGGAGGACTGCTTGTGATTATCGTTTTCACACCCGTGAGCAACATGATTTCTATGAGACAGTATTTCTTGAAAAGAAGCCCATAGTCAGTGACATGAGATGGGTGGATTGGGAATACATCGATGAGAACGAGGACTATTTCCCCCACGTCCATGAGAGTTTCAGAATTGCAGGTGTTGATGAATTTGTTGGGAAGAAATTGACTAAGTGGAATGACGAGATGGTCATGCAATTCTACTCCACAGCACATTTCTATCCAGATGGTCGCATAGTGTGGATGACTGAGGGCATTAGATATCAATCAACTATTTCTGAGTGGGCAAATCTTCTTGGTGCACCCAAGGAAGAGGATGATGATTATGATGTTTATGCCATGCTCAAGTTTGATCACAATTCCATGAAGAACATGTACACTGCTATTCCCCAGGAGGATCTTGAGACTCACAAGCTTGGATCAGTGAAGCATTTGCTACCAGGACTGGCCACCTCAAACACAATCTTGCAGTACACCTTGTTACCCAAGTCAGGAGATGATAAGATGATTCGTGGCCACTCCATCAACTTGCTGCATTTATTTGATACACCTCAGAAATTCAAGGTGATGAGCCTGATAGTAGAGACAATCAAGAGGACAGCAGCAGATCAGAAGAGATCGTGTGGTTATGCTCCACATATTCAGTTGTTGATCAATTCCAAGGTTGGAACCAGCACGTATCTTCTTGATCGAGAGCATTTGCCACTCCGTCCAGATTTTGAGGACAATGTCATAGTGATGGATCCTTCGCATCCCACTTCTGCCCAAGCTCAAGAGGAAATCCGCAAAGCACAGGAAGCTAAAGCAGCTCAGGAAGCAGCAGCTCCCAATGCTCCAATTGTGAATCTCAAGACACCAAGAGATCAAATACAATATCTGCTTGAAGCCACTCTGAGGATTGAGCGAAGTCTGGCCAACCTCACCCAGACCCAGGCTAGTTTTGAGCGGATTATTGAGACAAAGTTTCATGACTTGGATGTCAAAGTGACTGAGATTCAGACTTCAGTGGAACAGCTGCAAGGAGATGTCGATGCTGTCAAGCTTGCCAGATCAGATGACAGTGAAGATGAGAGACCGACTACAGAGCAGTTTCAGTCAGTGCCTAGGGCTGCCAGGTCAGCTGCGATACCAGTTGTGGATCCACGGACCACAGTATCTGCACCAGCCGCCACTGCCACAATGCCACAGCAGGTCTCCACTCCACCAGTCCAGCAGTCGTCAGCAGAAGCATTCGCGGACGCTCTCATCTCAACGCCGTCTACGCACACCGGAGCCACCAGCAGGAGATCGCCTTCGGAGGATCGTGCCTAGAGAGCCGACTAGTGCTATACGATTCGAACTTTTTGGTACTTGTTGCCAAAGGGGGAGGATTTGTATAGATCATAGGCTTCGAGAGAGAGAGTTTCTTGTTTTTTTATTTGCTTTGAGAGTTTCTTTTGCTACTTGTTTGCTACTTGTTTGATCGTTTGTTGATACTCTTTGTTATGTGTGTGCCTGCTACAATACTCTGTCGTTTATACTTGTGAGATACGATGGTGATTGATCATATTATGCCTATTGTGATATTCCATGTTTATCTCTACTATTATCTTGTATGATCAATTACTTATGTTGGTGATGCGTGCCTATTATTCCAATCATATCATTTTGCGCACTCCACCAAGATGTATGTGACATGGAAGAGTGACCCATGAGCCTAATCAATTGTGCATTTGCATTCAAACGCAAATTTTTAATAATGCACAAATTTAGGGGGAGCTCTTGCTTATCACATACTTCTCAAAGCGACGATGTATTTCATTTACTTAATCATCTGTCGAAGCTTTGATCTATATGTTGTCATCAATTACCAAAAAGGGGGAGATTGAAAGCACATTTGCTCCCTTGGTGGTTTTGGTAATTCATAACAACATATATCTCATTGAACTAATATCCATTCAAGATTAAGATTTCAGGATGTTCAATGATTGGCATGGCATGGACTAGAGATGTGGACCCCTCAAAATGCTAAGGACAAGAATTGGCAAAGATCAAGACTCTACATTTTTGGTTTAGTGATCCAAGATCACATTGAGTCCATAGGAAAGCCAATACTATTAAAAGGGGATGAGGTGTTGCTTAATGGTCTTTTTGCTCAAGTGCTTAGTGACAGCATTCCTAAACCCTCAACCACTCTCTCTATCCCAAATATGTCCAAAACCCAAAGTCCAACTCGGCCCCACCGAAATTTCCAATACGGCCTCACCGAGTTCATTCAAGACTTAGCCACTGCCAAACCCTAACAAATCGGATCCACCGAAATGGATCTCGGTCCCACCGAGATGGCCTTGCCAACTCTCTGTAATCGTTTGCATTTACTTCGGTCTCACCGAGTTTGCAAATCGGTCTCACCGAGATGGCTTGCCAACTCTCTGTTGCCTTATTGCTTCACTTCGGTCCTACCGAGTTGATGCAATTGGTGCCACCGAGATGAGGATTGCCCTAGCCATTGCACTTCGGTCCATCCGAGTTGTTCGTATCGGTCCCACCGAGATTCCTAAAGTTCATATCTTTTACACAGTTCGGTGCTACCGAGATTATCGTTTCGGTGCCATCGAGTTGGGTCAAAATTGTGTAACGGTTGGATTCTGTGTGGAGGCTATATATACCCCTCCACCCCATCCTTCTCAGTCAGGAGAGCCATCAGAACGTGCCTACACTTCCACCATACATTTTCTGAGAGAGAACCACCTACTCATGTGTTGAGATCAAGATATTCCATTCCTACCATTTGAACCTTGATCTGTAGCCTTTCCCAAGTTGCTTTCCACTCAAATCCTTCTTCCACCATAGCCAAATCTGTGAGGAGTGATTGAGTGCTGGGAAGACTATCATTTGAAGCACAAGAGCAAGGAGTTCATCAACAACACACCGTCTATTACCTTTTGGAGAGTGGTGTCTCCTAGATTGGTTAGGTGTCGCTTGGGAGCCTCCAACCAGATGTGGAGTTGAACCAAGAAGTTTGTAAGGGCAAGGAGATCGCCTACTTCGTGAAGATCTACCCCGAGTGAGGCTAGTCCTTCGTGGACGTAAGCCATGGTGGAATAGACAAGGTTGCTTCTTCGTGGACCCTTCGTGGGTGGAGCCCTCCGTGGACTCGCACAGCCATTACCCTTCGTGGGTTGAAGCCTCCATCAACGTGGACGTACGATAGCACCACCTATCAGAACCACGCCAAAAACCGCCTTGTCTTCATTGCGTTTGAAATCTCCTACCCCCTCTCTATATACATATGCAATTGCTTACATTCCGCTGCTATACTCTTAGAATTGCATGTGTAGGGTGATGCTTGACATGTACTATTGCTAAAATCTGCCTACAACTAAAATTTGGGAAAAGGTTAAGTTTTATTTGGTCAAGTAGTCTAATCACCCCCCCTCTAGACATACTTTCGATCCTACACAAACAGAAGCAGATACCTCAATTTTAGTGGAACTCCACAAAATTATATGGGAGTCCCTCCTCCGCCATTGGTAGAAAACACACCTTTTTCATCAATGCTCTCAGAAGGAATTTGTGTTTTGGCTATGAACTAAATGTTGTTTTGGAGAAGCATTGATGTTGGTAGTAAGAACTATAGATTTTTCTCTATTTCTAATTGTCCTCACATTTTTTTAACTTTGAAGTGAATCATTGACATGCATAAACTATTTCAACTATGGCTATTAGTTGGTTGTTGACATTATCTATGAATGTGAAGATATCTGTGAACATGAGTTTGATGTGAAAGTTGAACTTGGAATGTTGGGCTTGCATGTGAACTATACCATGTCCAATGGTTTGTCTGTTATTGTTCTGGAAACAGTGCAAGTTATTACATGACCCGAAAAAATAATATTCCGTGCCACATCTCGGCATTAGACTTACATACATCTCAGTCGATGCACGCACATCACAATATGCATGCTGACTGGATTAACATTTGAACCTAGCTATTATGAATGAAAATTTTGATTGACATCAGTTTTAGATAGCAGGAGACGCTTAGCCTGCTTTGCCTCTGCTAGCTTCTTTCTGGCTTCTTCCATCTCTTGTTTGGCTTGGGTGAAGAGAGCATCTGATTGCTCTTTTCACATCTTCAGGAACTCAGCTACATTCTCAAGGGCTGCTGCATGCTTTCTTTCAGCCTTTACTAGAGCCACGTGGACACGAACACTTGACGACTACACCTGGCTAGTGTGTAATCCAGCATCATTTAGGAATTGGCACCTTGTGTCTAATCTGGCATCATTAGGGAACTGGCACCTTGTGTTAATCCAGCATCATTTGGGAACTGGCACATAGGACTAGCCTCAAAACCTGATCTTGAGGTTGACCATACTTCCCTCCTCGCACGAACTGCATCCTGACATGAAGAAGTTACTTCTCTTTTAGATCAATAGTGAGAGCTTCCTAGATCCATTCAATAGAAGCCCCATAAACAGGACTAGTAGAAGTGAGTTCAAAAGGAGAAATATAAAAACAGACTCGTAGGGTGAGAACACCCACTTCCTACATCATGCTAAAAAGGAAAGCATTAGGACGATTAAGAGTGTGTTTATTACATATCGAGCAGAGCTACTTTACAGAAACTACAATATCTACATCAAAGAACACAAGGTTAAGACAAATAGGAAAACCAGCAGAAGGGTGCACTAAGCCAAGGGTAGCTGTAGCAAAACAACCGGCAACCAGATGATCTCCAGGGCCTCTGTAGCCGCGTTTGACTAACTAGTTTTTCATCCTACAGCATGGTGGGTCCAGTGAGTAAATTGAGATCCTACAAATGATAGAGCCTAATCAAGTGTAGAGGCAATTGTTTTTCCTGCCTATTACTGTTTAATAATTTGCCACACTTCTGGATTGCTTGGCAAGAACCCTAGCCAAACACACAAATTGTTAGACGTTGTTTTCGCCTCGAGGCTTGCCCAGGGCTTGGCCTGGTCCTGTCTACAATACTGCTACCAGACACATACCATGTCAAAGTAATTGAAAGACTGTTACTTACCAAAGCTCGTTTTACAGGTTCGGTGCAGCTCGTCTTTATCTTGCGATTTTCCTTGAAGATGTCCCCAACATCCCGTATTTGATCTTCATTTCCCCTCTGCATGTTGGCATTAGTAGTTTTGTAAAATCCCAACATGGCAAGAAAAATATAGTAATACTCACACATATTGTAGGCAACATTAAAGCACTCATCTGCAATGTTGGCATGAGTAATTTTTAATATCCTACTTTGTGGTTATTCAACTTTGCTAGAACTACATTATGGTTTCATTCTAAGTCAATAGAACTGGGGGATCACCTCCCTGCTATTATCAAAAACTTTTAACCATCTGCCACACTACTGGTGATGAAGAACCTACGCAAGCACACCACAATACACTGTACTCCCCATCCGGCGTGTTGGATGATTGGGCTAAGCAACTAGGAGTGCTAGTACACATCTTTTTTCTTAGTTTACTGTCGTGGCATTAATTATTTGTTGTAGTTGTCAAATAAATATATTAAGCTATTGACTTCGAATGTAATGGTTTATACAATTCAATAGTTAGAATCATTGTTAAATTCCAAGATG
Organism: Elymus sibiricus; assembly: GCA_039707655.1. Taxonomy (NCBI): domain Eukaryota; kingdom Viridiplantae; phylum Streptophyta; class Magnoliopsida; order Poales; family Poaceae; genus Elymus; species Elymus sibiricus. The sequence continues at coordinate 198,843,583 of CM077674.1, read as the reverse complement.
AATACCAAGTCAATGGTACTTCACAATATACTCAAACTCACATAATCCAACTCAAATGAAAATCTAAATGCATTTCATAATTATTAATTAGTTGGATACAACGAAACTATCAATAACTCTACATGATCCAGTCCAAAACAATATTTGAACACATCCCAATGTTTGAATTCCTGTGTGTGTGAATGAAGCGTAGAGAGAGAGCGTGGGACGATGGAGCAATGGCGGGAGAGAGATGTGTGCGCGCAACGCACAAGATATACACCCCATGGAAGAGAGAGACAGAGGGCGGGAAAGAATGTATATATGTGGGCGAGAGAGTAGGAGAGAAACCGCACGAGAGAGAGAGAGAGAGAGAGAGAGAGAGAGAGAGAGAGTGGAAGTGTGCGAGAGAGGGACATTTGTATAGGGAAGAAGAAGTTAGGTTTGTAAGAAAGATGGAGACATGTATATATACGGAGTGAGATGCGTGCGTGCGATCGAGATTTTGTACATGTGGATGGAGAAGAGGCAAAAGGTTTGATGAGAGAGCTCAAAAAAACATGGACGAGAGGGGGGGTGACGGTGTCCTGGACTAGGGGGCCCCGGCCTAGTCGATCCAGTCCATGGGCCGGACTCAAGGCCTGTCAAAGAGCAAGGACTCCGAAAGCTTCCAACTTGAAGAACCAACATATCGGGCCTCACCGAAGACTTGGCGTGTACCCCAAGGATATGAGATTCGGCATGTAATTCCTAGATGGTAACCAACCATGTATAACCCTAGATACCCCTGGTGCCTATATAAACCAGAGGGTTTAGTCCGTAGAGGCATAGATACACACATTATCCCCTAGGTTGAGACCACAACTTACGATCTCGAGGTAGATCAACTCTGTACCTTGATACATCCACAATATAAAGCACCTTAGAGAGGGCCTGAACCTGGGTAAAACATCGTGTCCCTCGTCTCTTGTTACCCATCGATCCGATCTCACAGCTCGGGCCCCCCTACCCGAGATGCCGGTTTTGACACCGACATTGGTGCTTTCATTTAGAGCTCGTTGTGTGATCATGATCAATTGAAAATATAGTGGAATATTTCGCCCAAACTGCGGTTGTCGTGTTCTCCTCAGGGACTAGGTGATTAGCGATTATGCTCGGCTAAAGCTAGGTAACACAATTCAAATGATGATTGCGAGAAAATAAGCCTAAACTAAACAAGGTTGTTCCCGAAGATCATCACTGTCTTTTTGGTATTTTTATTAGGCTAGAGAAATTAAAACACTAACACAGATGGACATCAACGACAAGAGGGAATCAACAAGACACTAACACAAATGTAACTAGCGAATATATAACAGAGGGAAGTAACAAGATTATATGACAGAAGATAGATGTTTCACATCACAAACACACGCATATTTATATATCACAGGACACCGCATACATATGCAGATTACTATTTCACTAAGCAAAGTATGACAGATCAAGTACTTCTCCAAGTGACAAGGTATCAACTAGTCAGGACATACAAATCAAGCATTATATATTACAACTTCGAAACCGAACCAAACAGTAGGATACTACACTTATCAAAACTGAACATTGTAGAGAGTAGCATCAGGTTTTATATGCACTTGCTGGTAACGGCTACTTCAGGTAGGTGGCTGCACTAGCCGTTGGAAGCTTGAAAAACATCAGACTTAGAGATAAAAATATTTTATTGTATGGGATTCCTGTACGTTTCCTATGGTGCAGCCAAAGGCACTTTGTTACCAATTCCTCTGGTTTTGCATTCCATAGGATTGGCCATGTCATGGCAGCCAAATCCTCCATTTTTCCTGTTCCTTTGTTTTGCAAATCCTGTAATCCAAAGAAGCCGTACATAGTACCGATCATTACCCTTCTCAAGGTTACAGAAATTTGAGAGAGAGAGAGAGAGAGAGAGAGAGAGAGAGAGAGAGAGAGAGAGAGCAGCAGCAAGATTGGGAAAGGAGCAGCAGGGGGCATTTTGGAAGAGGAATCGGAGCAGCAAGTAAGGGAGAGATGTAGCAGCAGCAACAAGTTGAGATGAACAGCAGCAAAGAAAGGGAACAGCAGCAGCGTGGGGGCTTGGAGAAGAAGCAGCAGCAGCGTGGGGATGGAGAGAGGAGCAGCAGCGAGCAGCAAGAGAGAGGTTCAAAGAAGAAGTGCAGCAGCAACGGGTGGTGAGGAACATATCAGCAGCAGGAAGTGAAGGAGAAGAAGGGAAGCAGAGGCGTGGGAAAAGCAGCAGCAGGAAGAGGGGATTCAGAGAGAGAGAGGAGCAGCCGAGAGGGATGAGGGCGAGCAGCAGCAGGTTGAAGAGAAGCAGCAGAGAGGCGTGGAGGAAGGAGCACGCAGCAGGGAGAAGAAGTGTTGGCGCTGGGTGTTGGTTGATGGGAGGTGCTGGTGGAGATGGATGGAGATGGTGGTGGCTTGCTGCGCTGATGGATGGATGGGTTCTGGAGGCGCACCACCACGCCGGCCTGGCTGTGGCGGCGGCCAGAGGTGGAGGAGGGGAGAGAGAGAGAGAGAGAGAGAGAGAGAGAGAGATGGGTGTCCAGGCCCGATGGGGAATGTGGAGGCGTTCTAGGGATTTTGACCCCCTCCTGTGATCTGCCACTTTACGATTTGGCCCTTCTATTTCTCTTCTTTCTTCCGAAGTTGGTCCTGCTATCTATAGCTTGGCCCCTTTGATTGCTTCTTTTCTTCTCGCTCAGGTCCTCGACTCCATCACTTGATCCTTTTAAGAAGAATTTTGTGCCTTGTCGCACCTTTCTGCAAAATAAACAAGTGACGAGTGAATGATCTTTTATATGATTTTCATTCAGATATATCATAGTTCATAGCAAGAATGGATGAATAAATCTCAATAGATGGTATAATTGTGTGCCCAATTTATATATAGGAAATGTGCTTATTAGATCACTTCCGATTGATGGCTCGTTTGTAGTTTGATAGTAGCATTGGCTGCGGCGACATCTTCGTCCCCGGCTAGCTTTTCGCCTTCGGCAGCATCGTGATGCACCCTGATCCGACCGGCCATCTAGGCTGCGTCGAGAACTTCCTCCCAGGTCGAACCATCAAGTTCGGGAGCCTGGAGTACATCGCGGACGCCCGAGGTGACCTGGTCCTTTCGGGATGGACCTCGGATCAGCCTCAGAATCCCACCGACATCGCGACCCCGGAATTGGCTCCCGATCTCATCGTCGGGTCCGACCTTTCAGCAGAGACGATCCCGGAGATAGATCCGGTGGTCGCCACGCCCGGCCCAACAACTGCATCGTCGGACGCTGGCCTCGTGCCAAGCTCGTCGATGGGCCCGGCAGTAACATCCTCGTTACCGATGACCGAGGAGATCTCTTCTTCCGCCGACCAGGGGTCAACCCTGAACGGGTGGGATGACAGCGCTGCGCGAGGCAGCCCGAACAAGCTACTCCAGGTCGGCTCGACCTACAGCCAGATCTTAAACACGGAGGAGCTCTCTGCAGATAAATGAGGTGCTGGACCAGATCCAAAACCTGGCGATCTCATCCGCCGTCTACGATCAGATCAGATGTAAAGCCGACGATCGGGAAATTTTCGTCCCACCCACCACCTACTTAATCGCCACGGTCGAAGACTTGACCAATGAGCTTGACTACGGCTCCGATGAAGCCACTGACATGGATGAAGATGTCGGCGGCGATACCGGAGCGAATCCACCCGCCAAAACGCGGACAGGGAATTGGGTGGCAACGTCTACCTATGACGTCTACATGGTCGACACTCCCAAAGACAGCCCTCAGGATAAACCTAAGGAGAACCCCAAGCGTCGTCGTCCGAAGAGGCGATCAAAGGGAAGCAACGGGAGCAAAAGCACGACCAACACCTCAGGCGCTGCCCCCGACACCACTGAGAACCCGGGCGAGGACAATCAAACCTCGCCCGCCGAGCAGAAGGAGCCCGTAGAGGCACCTGAAGAGGAAGATCTCGAGAGTATGGGCACCTTCGACGACGGGTCAGACAGGGATTACCTCTTTGAGTCCGAAGACGAGGGTAGCCTCGGACCCGAAGACTTCGTGGTACCCACGAACCCATCTGAGCAAGCATGTTTCCAACAACAATTAATTGCAACGGCGTGGAGCATGAAGAGGAAGCAGCAAGAGCTATACACTCACGAAAATGCGCTCAATGAAAAGTGGGTAAAAGTCCTCACTGCCGAAGCGGACCTCGAGGCCCGATGTACTGCCGCCAAATCATATCCTAAAAGGCGGCTGCTGCCCAACTTCGATGACGAGGCAGCAAACGATGAGCTGTTCACGCACGGCAATGCAGGACAGGCTGACCGCCCCCCTAGAGGGCGAGACCGGCCAGCAGGGGCGAACACAGAGCCCCCTGCAAAAAACCGCCCTCATGGCAAGGGTGCGGTAGGATTCAATGAGCCTTATGATTTGCGCGACAAGATACACGCCAATAAAGCCCCTCCCCGATCCATATATGGCTCGCGGGATCGCGTGCCCGCTGGCTTAGAGGGCTACGACGCCTGGTTAGACTGGCACGATAGAGCTCAGGAGCAGACGCGGGCTAGGACAACGGCCAACACGCAACCAGATGTGGCTCATTTCCGAGGACCTGCACATCCGGTCTGTTTTACAGACGAGCTCATGGAACATCAGTTCCCAGAGGGGTTTAAACCCATTAACATCGATCAATACGACAGAACGACTGACCCGGCTATCTGGATCGAAGATTTTCTTCTCCACATCCACATGGCCCGCGGTGATGATCTCCATGCCATAAAATACCTGCTGCTCAAACTTAAAGGACCGGCAAGGCACTGGCTCCACAGCCTCCCCAGCAATTCTATTGGAAGCTGCGAGGAGCTTGAGGAGGCCTTTAGGGCAAACTTCCAGGGCACCTACATTCGGCCCCCGGATGCCGACGACCTCAGCCACATCGTCCAACAGGAGGGCGAATCAGCCCGAAAATTCTGGAATCGGTTCTTAACTAAAAAGAACTAGATCGTCGATTGCCCCGATGCCGAAGCTATCGCCGCATTCAAGCACAACATCCGAGATGAATGGCTCACCCGACAGCTCGGGCAAGATAAGCCAAGAACCATGGCGGCTCTCACCTCCCTGATTGATGTAGGGTGGAACCCTATGATGGTGATCTTTTCACACTTGGAGGTGGAAAGGAGCAAATCAAGAGAGAAACACAAACAAGAACACTCAATTGACAAGATCCAATCGCACATGCACTAAATCCACATACACATAGATGAGATCCAAGATCCAAAGTCAACACAAGAGGATACAAAGGTAACTATGTCGGGTCAGTGGGAACCGGGGTACCACGGCCCGTCTGCCTGCGGCCCAGGAAGCAACGCCTGGCGAAGGCCCAAGATGCGGCTCAACAACGGGCGCCGCGGAGCGAAGACACCTCGTGAGGCGCCAGCCTCACGAGGACCCCTCCTCAAGGAGCGGACCAACAAGATTTAGCAGCAGCAAGAGCAGGTAGCCTCGCGAAGCCCCCTCGCGAGGAGGCCTCCCGAGGTGGCCCCCCGAGCTGGCCACCCAAGACCACCCAAGACTGACACCAGCCGCGCGGTCCTGCGCCCACCACGCGGGTGACGCACGTGGCGACGAGCAGCGGCAGGAGCCGTACCACCAGGCGCGGACAGAGAGGATTTCCTCTTTGGTGTTAAAGGGGTAGCACCAGCTGCCCACCTCTAAAGCAAGTCCCAAAGATTGCCCGTTTGGTGAAAGAAGACCAAGACAATAAGGCGCGCAGGGCGGAGGTCATCACCGAGCCCACCGGTGCGTCATGGATAACACCTTCGCAGGCGAAGACCACCTTTTGTCAGGATAAGCCTGGGCGTCTGTCCCCCTTCAAACCGCCGTTGTGTGGCCACCCTTCCCGCCAAGATTTTCAGGGGAAGAGGACCATAGCGGCTATAAAAGGGGGCAGTGCTGCCACCGTAGAGAAGATCGATTCTGTCGGAAGTGGGGCTCTGGGGACCCAAAGGTTCGAACACTGGGGTGAGCTCGTTCTACTCCCTCTTCCCCTACCACGGCAGTGCTACGGCGAGACTATGGCGAGAGCGCGCTAGCGTACGACGGGCAAAGGCACAGCGGTTTACCCAGGTTCGGGCCACCTTGCGGTGTAAGACCCTACTCCTGCTTTCTGGTTGAGATTATCGTGGATCAGAGAGTTCTTGCGTACAAGGTTGAAGATGATGGATCGATCGGTCGATCCCCTGCTACGGTGGCTGCACTCCCCTTTTATGCCGCCTTGGTCCTCATCCCCCTCGAAACTTAGGCGGGAAGGGTTGCCAGACTTGGCGGTTTTTGGAACGGGACAGGCGCTCAGGCTATCCTGACTAAAGGTGGTCTTCGCCTGCCAAAGCATGATCCATGACGCGCCGGTGGGCTCGGTGATGACCTCCGCCCTGCGCGCCTGCCGTCTTGGTCTTTCTCCGCCGATCGGGCAACCTTTGGGGTTGCTTTGGGGGAGTAGATAGCTGGCCCTGCTTCCCTAGCACAAAAGAGGAAACCATCTGCATCCGCGCCTGCTGGCGCGGCCTCTGCTGCTGCTCATCGCCGCGCGCGTCACCCACGTGATGGGCTCCAGTCCGCGCGACACGCCGAACGGTCTTCTCCTCGAGCGCCTGCGGGAGGGGGCCTCGGAAGGCCACCTCGGGAAGCCGCCTCGTGAGGCCACTCGGGAAGCCGCCTCGTGAGGGGACTTGGGAAGCCGCCTCGTGAGGGAACCTCGCGAGGCCGTTTATGGTGGTGCTGAGCGTTGCCTGCTACTCCCTGAGGAGGGGGCCTCAGGAGGCTAGGGCCTCATGAGGGGTCTTGGTGAGATGTTTGGCGGCGACGGCCTGCCGGGCCCACTCCAGGCGTCGCGCCCTGGGCCAAAGGAAGACGGGCCTGGATACCCCGGGTTCCATGGGCCCGACAGTAGCCCCCGGGCCCGCGGCGCGCACGTTCCCGCCTACGGAGGGGCGAAACGGCGCGGGCCCTAACCACCTGCGGCCAGGCGCGGCGCGTGGCGCACGATGTGACGGGCGACGCCCCCACTTCCCCACGACGCCTCGGGAACTGCCGCGCTGACATAAATCTGCCGCGGGCGGCGCGAGACCATCATTGCCTTCCCTTGCATATTCCGCCTCCCTGCATCTTCCTTCCTGCGCACGGCTTCTTCTACTTCTCCCAAGCTCCGCCGCCCTAATCCCTTGCTGTGCCGCCATGGCACCCGCCGGCAGGGAGGAAGAAGAGGCGGACACGGCGGTCGCGGAAGTGGTGCCAAAGCCTGCTCTGGGTAGGCCCACAATCGTCAACGCCGAGGGGCTCGACAAGGTGCTTCCGATGACCGCAGCCGCTTCCAACGAGTGGGGGGCCACTCGCATCTGGCCGGCTTCGCGCCCAATCACTGACCTCGATGCCACCTACGCCGTCCTCTTCCTTCCTGCGCTCTTCGCGGGCCTGGTGCCTCCATTCTCCGATTTCTTCAACGCCATTCTTTCCCACTACCAGGTCCATGCGCTGCACCTCGAGCCGAATTCCGTCCTCCTTCTTTCCGCCTTTGCCTTCTTATGCGAGGCCTTCCTTGGCGTGACGCCTTCGGTGGCGCTCTTCCGTCACTTCTTCAGTCTGCGGCTGACCGCGGCGAACCAGTGCTCCGGGTGCGTCTCGTTTCGCGTTGCAGGCGACGCGGCGGGCGACGGTATTGACATGAGGCTTACCAAAGAGGTCAAGGGCTTCAGGCGGCAATGGTTGTACATGGACGCGGCCCAATTCAGCCCCTTGTTGCAGCTGCCGACATCCCCGGCCGTGAGAAGCTCCGGGTGGGGGCACGAAAGGCTCGCCGACCCGCGGCTGGCGCGGGTATGGAAGAAGTTGGCCGAGCTGAGGGCCGCAAAAGTAACGGTGGTCATGATCGTGCGGGAGTTCCTCTGGCGCCGCATAGCCCCCTTGCAGCGACACTCCCGCCCGATGTGGGCCTTCACCGGCCCACAGGATCCGATGCGATTGAGCGTGGACAGCTTGCTGCCGGAGGTGCTGAACGGGATGCTCCATACACTGACCGGCGAAGAAGCGAGTGAGCCACCAAGGGACGGGCTTCCTTTGTATCGCTACAGGAACAAGGAGGCGCTGGCGGGCTCAATGCCGCGTTTCGACCAGTGGAGACCGCTCCCAGAGGGCTTCGAAGGGCCCCGTGACAACCCTTTTCTGGCGGTCCCCGGCTCAGGCGAGCACGGCAACGCCGCGGCTTCGGCGGGCGCAGCGGGGGGTGGAGGCCACCTGGTTCGCCCGGCCCGCCGCCAACTCGTCCGCGAGCTCGGAAACGACGATGGTACCACCCCGCCTGCGGCCTTGCCTGCCGCATCCGTCCGGGCGGAGGGCGCGGGAAGCCCCCGCGCGGCAGCTGTGAAGTCGCGGGGCCCCGGAGACGGTGGTGGTGGAGGCGGGTCCCGTGGCCCTCCCGAAAGGGCGGTCGACCGCGAAGGAGGGCCCGGCGAAGGCGGTGGCAGCAACGCGCCTCCGTGGCCGCTGAAGAAGAGGAGGTGGTTTTCCAGGGACCAGTAAGCGCTCGCTTCCCTTTCTCTTGCGCCCTGTGTGTTGCGCGCATCTGAGTCCTTGTTTTTCTTTCCGTCTCCAGGACTCCCTCGAGCAAGAAGAAGAAGAAGGAGGAGAGGCCCCCGTCCTGGCGGGAGCTTCACCGCCGATTGCCAGGACCGGGGGGTGCACGGAGGGCACCAGCAGCCTCGCCGCCAGGGACGACCTCGCGGGGGCCGAAGAGGAGGCAGCGCCTCCTGACCCGCAGGAGGACGCGGCTCAGGGGACCCAAGCCAGCAAGCCGTCGGAGGCGTCGTCGAGGGGCGGCTCCACCATCCCCGGGGCGCCCACCGCCGGGGCGAAAAACTCGGCGACGGAAGCGGAGGCTACAGCTTCCATCCCCCGGAACGCTGTCGACGGCGGTGTCGCGGGAGGTCAACCGGGCTTGGCAGCGCGTGGGACCCCACAGGCCAGAGGGTCGCTAAGCCACCGGGGCGCGTCGCCTCGTCGGAACGAAGAGGGGACCCCTGCAAGCCCTTCGCTCCCGACCGGCAGCGGCGGGCCCTCGCGAGAGGGCAGCGCTCGGGCGCACACCGGTTGGGCCCTTCAGCTCGTGAGCGGCAGCGCCGTGTTCAAGCGCGGGGCCCTGCAAGGCGCCAGGGCTGCCCTTGACTAGCTGGAAGCAGACCTTCGGGTGGAAGAAGCGTGCATCATCGAGGAGCATCAGCGCCTCGCGGAGAGATGGCACCAGCTTGATGTGGCCATCAAACTGAGCCGCCGCCAAGACGACACCGCGCGGGAGAAGCGTGAGAAGGCTGCCCAGGACGCGAAGGAGATCTTTGAGAACGCTGTCCGGGAGGCCAGCGAGGCCGACAGGCGGCGCGAGGCGGCGGAGGCCCGCGAAAAGGAGCTCCAGGACCAAAACGTCTCGCTGGAGCGACAACTCCAAGCACGAAGGGACGCCATCTCCACCCTCGAAGAGGGGCTGGCGGCCCGCGAGGCGGACCTTGACATCCGTGAGTGGGAGCTCGCATGCTCGGCATCCGCGCAGGACCTGGAGCGCGAGCGGCTGGAGACGCTGGAGCGAGAGGTGTCCGCTGCCCAAAACTCCTACGCCGAGCGCCTAAACAAGGCCAACGCCAAATTGGCGGCCACGACGGAGAAGATCCAGGAGGACGCCGACAGGAGGGTCGCGGAGAGCCGCGAAGCGTTTGCGGAAGAGAACGACAAGAAGCTGAAACGGCAGGAGGACCGCTTCAAGGCCAAGCGCGAGGAGCTCCGGCTTGAGATCGCGGGCCTTAAGGAAATGCTAGCCGAAGCTGAAGGGCGGCGGAAGACTTCTCTGAAGGCCCAGGCCGACGCCGAGGCCAAGCTGTCCTCCCTCCGACAGCAGGTGGGGGGTGTCACTGCGGTCGTGGAGCAAGCGCGGGACGAGGCGGCCCACGCGCGGGGGCGGCAACTCCAGCACTCTAAGATGTTCCGCGCCCTCGAGCTCCGGGCCCGCCGCGCCTTGGGCTCCATTTGCAAGGAGGACGTCAGCAGCCCCCTCGATACCCATGACGGCAGCTACCTCGATTTCTTCACCAAGCTCATGGAGCGGCTCGAGGTGGCCGCCAAGAAGGTAGGCGGAATCGTCGAGGAGGAGAGCAGCGACCTCCTCACTCAGGCCGCGACGCGCATCTTCAGCCATATTCTGAACGCCGACCCCAACTTTGACTTCGGCAAGGTGATAATCCCTGTCCCCGAGGAGGTCCGTGACACCCTTGGGAAGGCGGTGGAAGACTATGTGGACGCCCTGCATGAGCACTTCGCTCCTGGCGAGAGCTCGAGAGGAGCCGAGGAGGGTGACGATGACGGTGGCAGCGGCGGCGATGGCGACATGTCTTTTTAGGTCCCTCCCCATATCCTGCATATAGCTGATTGTGACCCCGTGGGGGCATGAGGACAGTGCTTTTGCATTTTAAGTGCTTTGTTCTTGACTGTATCGAACGCCCGCGCCCTCGTAGCTCATTTTGTTCTTTCTGCTCATCACGGTGCTCTGTGCTGTTAGGACCTAGCTCCCGAGCGGGCCATAATCGCTGCCGGTATGACGGGTCGTGAGGGCTCCATTCGCACGGTTTCCCGAGGCGGGGCCTGCATGCATGCTGGGGGCCCGGCGGGGCCACCTCGCGAGGCCCCTCCATGAACCTGTTCCTGCGATAGCTGCATGTAGCGTACTCAACGACAGGGGAGTGGTGCATGCTTGTCGATTCGCTCATGGGCGTCACGCGAGGAGATAAGATGCCAAGAACCTTGGCGAGGTGGCGTGTGTGGGGAGCAGACCCGCGAGCTAGAGCCTAGCTGGAGCCTGCCGCTTGGGCTTTTCGGCGCTGCCGGGACTGATCCGGGCACAGATACCGTGTCCTGTTCCCGCTCGCGTGAGGCTCATGAGGGACGTCGTGAGCGCGCGAGGCTCGTGAGGCAAGAACAAGGCGGATTGCCAAGCAGAAAACTGAGCTTGCTGAAGCAAGATAGCGACCCGTTACATAATTAAAACGAGATGCGGCTGCCGTGTCCGGCACGGGTCAGCTTGAGGTTGGTGCAACCCGTGGGGCGCCCTCAGTTGATTGTTCCGCCAGCACGGAGCATGGGGCTTCCACAGGGGTGTGGGCATGATCGCGGGTCGATCGTTCCGCCAGCGCGGAGCATGGGGCTTCCACTGGGGCGTGGGCGGGAGCTCTCGTGGGCCCATCAGGCGAACGCAATGAGAGGCTCCGGGGCGTGTACAGCCCCGTTTCGTTCGTACTCGTGAGGGTCACAGGTAGAACTTGCGGAGGTGTTGGATGTTCCAGGCGTTAGGCACAGGAACTCCGTCCTCCATCTCCAGCCGGGCTGAGCCGGGCCTGGAGACATGAGTAACCCTGAAAGGGCCTTCCCACATAGGTGGGAGTTTGTATGGTCCCTCTCTGGAGAGGATCCTGCGCAGGGCGAGGTCACCGACCTCGAGGGTGCGAGGGCGGACGCCGCGGCTGTAATGGGGGCGCGAGTCCGGTTTGGCGGCGGCCCTCCTCAATGGGTGGCAGGTCAGCCTCCCGCGAGCCGTCCTGACGCGCCTTGTCGAAGGCAGGGGCTCACGTGGGACCGTGCTTAACTTCAGAGGAGAGCCGTGCCAACGCCGTAGACGAGGAAGACGGGGATCTCGCCGGTGGGCTCGCTTGTCGCCGCGCGGATGGACATGGCACGGGCCGCCACTTGCCGCTCCCGAGCTGCGCCCACGAGGCGCGCTCGTGAGACGCACGCACAAGGCTCGGCGTTCGAAGTGCCTTTGCCTCGCGAAACCGGCTCGTGAGGGGCTGCCCGCGAGGTCCTCGCGCAGCTCGCCTCCCGTGGCCGTTGCGTGAGGAGATAAGGCACCAAGGACCTTGGTGAGGTGACGTGCGCGGGAGCAGGCCCGCGAGCCAGAGCTCAGTCGCATGGATTTGGCAGCGCTGCAGGGACGGACCCGAGCACAGGCACCGTGCCTAGCCCCCGCTCACGGAATTGGTCAGGGGAGGGGTCGCGAGCGTGAGGCGCTCTAGGGCGGCGTCGAATTTATCATAGAAATTAGTAGGCAATTGAGTAGGTAATATAATTCATCAAAGTAAAAGTCAGTAAAATCCATTACACGACCAAAAGGATAAGGTTCCGGGAGCGAAGCTCAAGAGGCGCGGCGGGAAGGAGTGCGGGTTGCGCGGGGCGACGCGCCGGGCGCGCCCGGCAGGACCGCACCGTAGTGACGTCAGACCACTCGGCGCGGCGCGCCAAGGGAGTCTGCTCCTTCGGAGCCAGGGGGCTCGCGAGGCGCTGGGAGCTCGCGAGGAGTGGGAGGCTCACGAGGCCCTGGTGCGAAGGGCGCCAGCCTCTGGAAAGAGGCGCCGGCGTTCCTCAGCCAGAAGGGCATGCACGTGCCGCCGACGGTGGGACCAACGCCCTGACCGCCTCGCGACACCTGGAAGGGGTCACGAGGGCAGGACTTGTTGAGGCTGGTGAAGTCGACGCACATGCGCTCCTTGCCGCCTTTCTTGGGGACGACGACTGGGCTGGCGAGCCATTCAGGATGGTGCACCTCACGAACAACTCCGGCTTCTTGGATCTTCTGAACTTCACTGATGATGAACTCTTGCTTCTCTGGCGCCTGGCGCCGCGCTTTCTGCTTGACCGGGCATGCATTGGGGCACACCGCTAAGTGGTGCTCGATCACCTCCCTCGGCACACCGGACAAGTCGGATGCTTTCCAGGCGAAAACATCCGAGTTTGCCCGAAGGAAGGTGACGAGCGCGCTTTCCTATGCAGGAGGGAGGCCTATGCCGATGGTGAAGGCGGGGCCGGAGCCGCTGCCGTCCACCGACACCTTCTTCGTCTCGGCGCGGTCCTGAGAGAACTGCTGCTTCTTCTTCGTGGGCGCGGCTTCGGAAGGCTCGGCGGCGCCCTCGTCGGCTGGGTGCGCGACAGCGGCAGCCTTGTAGGCGCGCTCGATGGTGCTGGCCGCGTCCTTTTTGTCGCAGGCGACGGTGATGATGCCGCTGCAGCCGGGCATCTTGAGGACATTGTAGGCGTGATGAGTGGCCGCCATGAACTTGGTGAGAGCTGGGTAGCCCAAGATGGCATTGTAGGGCAGGCCGATGTGCGCCACGTCGAAGTCGATGAGCTCGGTGTGGTAGTTCTTGCGGGTGCCGAAGGTGACGTGAAGGTGCACCTGCCCCAGCGGAATGGTGGAGCCATCGGTCACTCCGGAGAAAGGCCTGGTCGGCATCAGCTGGTCATAGGGCACCTGGAGCGTCTCGAAGGTTTCGATGGAGAGCACGTTGAGGCCGGCACCCCCGTCGATGAGGGTCTTGGTGACCGCGACGTTGCTGATGGTGGGAGTGCACAGCATGGGGAGCGCGCCTGTGGAGGCCGTGGACTTGGGGTGGCCCTTGGAGTCGAAGGTGATGGCGTACTACGACCACTTGAGGGGCCGCACGACCTCAGGCCTCGGGAGGGCGGCGTACACCTCGCGAGAGAGTTGCTTGAAGTGGCGGACGGACGCGGGGGCTTGGGACCCGCCAAGGATGCAGGCGACCGCGCGAGGCTCCTGGTAGCCCCCAGCGCCCTCGTCAGGCTGGTTGACGTCGTTCCTCCGAGGAGGCGGAGGCAGCGGCGGGAGAGCGGCATTAGCCTGAGGATTCGCCTCACGAGGCTGGTCGCGCCAGGCGGCCTCACGAGGCTGATCGCCCCAGCCCTGGCGGTAGTTGCTGTTATTGTTGCGGCTGTCCCAGCGGTTGCCGCTACGGCCACCTCCGCGGCCGGCGCCACGGCCATTGCGGTCGTCTCGGCGGCTCTGGCGCTCGCCGTGGACCAGCTTGAGCTCATGACAGTCTTCGGTGCTGTGGGAGCGGACATTGTGAAAGGCGCAGAGTGGCCGGTTGTCCTTCCTAGGTTCGTCGAGGTCGCAGCCATGTTTCTGCTCGGGCTCCGCCGCAAGCACGGCAGGGCCTTTGCGCTTGACATCCTTGCTCTTGGCCTTGGTGCCGTCGAGCACCGTGTCGGGGTCGTTGTGGACGAAGAGGCGGCCCTCTTCAGCCTTGGCGCACTTGTCGGCGAGGTCGAGCAGCTCGAGCACGGAGTCGAGCTCACCGTTGATGGCAAGCTTCTCGCGCATTTTGATGTCCATGACGCCGGTGGAGAACGCGGAGATGATGGCCGCGTCGGAAGCGCGCGGGATCTTGTTGCGCACCTGGCTGAAGCGCTGGATGTACTTACGGAGGGTCTCGTCTGGGTGCTGTCGAACGTGCCGCGGGTCGTTGATGGTGAGGGAGCAGTCCTATGTGCCCTTGAAGTTGGCGATGAACTGGCTGCAGAGCTCAGCCCACGACGAGATGGAAGCCTCGGGGAGGTTCATGAGCCAGGAGCGCGGGCCATCCTTGAGGGCCATGGGGAACCAGTTCGCCATGACCTTGTCGTCGCTGTTCGCCGCCTCGACGCTCAGCGCGTAGAGCTGGAGGAACTCCGTGGGGTTGGGGGTGCCGTCGTAGCGCAGAGGCAGCTCAGGCTTGAACTTCGCGGGCCAGACCACGCGACGCAGCTCTCGGGTGAAGGCACGGCAGCCCACGCCGCTCGAGGGGACGCCGCCGGCGAGGGCGGCGTGGTTTTGACGCCCGGCCGCAGCAACGTCTTGGACGGCCTGGTCCTGGCGCTGGCGCTAGCGCTCGAGGAGCACTCGCACGTCGGGGGGCGCGCGGTGGATGATCTGGCAGCTGGGCTCGCAGTGGTCCGGAGAAGACGCGCCGCAGGACGGCTCACGAGCTCGCGCGCTCCGCTGGGGCCCGGCGTGCTCGTCACGCAGAGGAGGCGGCGGGGGGGGGGGGCGCCATACGCCGGGTCCCCAGCACGAGACGGTGGAGGGCGGAGCGAGTGAGAAGGCGCCGTAGCGTCCCCGGCGACGTTGACGAGCTCGGTGATGCGACCAAGCTAGGCGTCCTAGCCGGCGTCATCAGGACAGTAGCGGAGTAGCTCGCGCGCCATGAGCAGCACGGCCTGCGGGTTCGGCGGCCCACGGTTGGCGAGGGAGGAGGCCGTGGCGGTGTGGCCGTCCGCCCTCACGGAGGGGTGCAGGGGGGAAGCCTGCTGCTCGCAGGCAGCGGGGTCGGTGGCGGCGGCAGCCTCGGCGTCGGGGCGGCTCGGTCTGGGCCAGGCGGCCAGCCCTGCGCTCAGCGCGCTCGCGACATGCGTCCGCCATGGGACAGGTGGAGCTGAAGGTCGAGCAGAGGAACAGTAGCGCACCCCTACCTGGCGCACCAAATGTCGGAAGTGGGGCTCCGGGGACCCAAAGGTTTGAACACTGGGGTGAGCTCGTTCTACTACCTCTTCCCCTACCACGGTAGTGCTACGGCGAGACTACGGCGAGAGCGCGCTAGCGTAGGACGGGCAAAGGCACAACGGTTTACCCAGGTTCGGGCCACCTTGCGGTGTAAGACCCTACTCCTGCTTTGTGGTTGAGATTATCGTGGATCAGAGAGTTCTTGCGTACAAGGTTGAAGATGATGGATCGATCGGTCGATCCCCTGCTACGGTGGCTGCACTACCCCTTTTATGCCGCCTTGGTCCTCATCCCCCTCGAAACTTAGGCGGGAAGGGTTGCCACACTTGGCGGTTTTTGGAAGGGGACAAGCGCTCAGGCTATCCTGACTAAAGGTGGTCTTCGCCTGCCAAAGCATGATCCATGACGCACCGGTGGGCTCGGTGATGACCTCCGCCCTGCGCGCCCGCCGTCTTGGTCTTTCTTCGCCGATCGGGCAACCTTTGGGGTTGCTTTGGGGGAGTAGATAGCTGGCCCTGCTTCCCTAGGACAAAAGAGGAAACCATCTGCATCCGCGCCTGCTGGCGCAGCCTCTGCTGCTGCTCGTCGCCGCGCGCGTCACCCACGTGATGGGCTCCAGTCCGCGCGACACGCCGAACGGTCTTCTCCTCGAGCGCCTGCGGGAGGGGGCCTCGGAAGGCCACCTCGGGAAGCCGCCTCGTGAGGCCACTCGGGAAGCCGCCTCGTGAGGGGACTTGGGAAGCCGCCTCGTGAGGCCATTTATGGTGGTGCTAAGCGTTGCCTGCTACTCCCTGAGGAGGGGGCCTCAGGAGGCTAGGGCCTCATGAGGGGTCTTGGTGAGATGTTTGGCGGCGACGGCCTGCCGGGCCCACTCCAGGCTTCGCGCCCTGGGCCAAAGGCAGACGGGCCTGGATACCCCGGGTTCCATCGGCCCGATAGATTCCATTATCTTCTACCTTGTACGCGAGAGCTTTCTTGCCCACAATAATCCCAAACACAAGCAGGAGTTGGTTTTACACCGCAAGGTGGCCCGAACCTGGGTAGCCGCTGTGTCCCCTGTCGTGTCCTGTGCCAGCGTGCTCTCGCCTAGTCTCACCGTGGTTGACGTTGAGCTGGTAGGAACGAGCTTGCCCCCAGTGCCAGGTAGGGGGCTAGCTTCTGTTCCGCCCGCTTCCTCGCCGCCATGGCCGACGCTCACCGCAAGCGCGCGGAGCGTAGGGCGGTCAGGGTGGCTGCTACTTGTAGACTGCGTTGGTATTTCCCCGAAGAGGTGAGGATGATGCAGTATAGTAGAGATAAGTATTTCCCTCAGTTAAGAACCAAGGTTATCAATCCAGTAGGAGAACCAAGCAAAATCCCGTTAAGCGCACCTGCACACACAAAAGCAAACACTTGCACCCAACGCAAATAAGAGGGTTGTCAATCATCTTAGCGGTTATTTGCAAGGATTAAATCTTATCGAGGTAAATAGATAAACTAAAATACTAATTAAAATAAAAGTAAATAAATTGCAGCAAGGTATTTTTAGGTTTTTAATATATGATAAAGTAGACAGGGGGCCATAGTTTTCACTAGAGGCTTCTCTCTCGAACACATAGCATACGGTGGGTAAACAAATTACTGTTGGGCAATTGATAGAAAAGCAAATAATTATGACAGATTCATGGCAATGATCATGTATATAGGCATCACGTCCGAGACAAGTAGACCGACTCCTGCCTGCATCTACAACTATTACTACAACCATCGACCGCTATCCAGCATGCATCTAGGGTATTAAGTATGAAACAGAGTAACACCTTAAGCAAGATGACATGATGTAGACAAAGTAAACTCAAGCAATATGATTAAACCCCATCTTTTTATCCTTAATGGCAACAGTACAAATACATGTCATGTCCCCTTCTGTCACTGGGATTGAGCATCACAAGATTGAACCCATCACAAAGCACCTCTCCCATTGCAAGATAAATCAATCTAGTACGCCAAACCAAATCGATAAATCGGAGAGAAATACAAAGCTATAATAATCATGCATAAAAGAGTTCAGAGAAGACTCAAATATTTCTCATGAATAATCTGATCATAAACTCACAATTCAGCGGATCCCAACAAACACACCGCAAAAGAAGATTACATCGGAAAGAACTCCAAGAACATCAAGGAGAACATGGTATTGAAGATCAAAGAGAGAGAAGAAGCCATATAGCTACTAGCTATGGACCCGTAGGTCTGTGGTAAATTACTCACACATCATCGGAAGGGCAGCAAGGTTGATGAAGAAGCCCTCAGTGATCGATTCCCCCTCCGGCAGTGTATCGGAAAAGGCCTCCAGATGGGATCGCGGAAGAACAGAGGCTTGCGGTGGCGGAAAGGTTTTTTCTTCTGTCTCTCTGGTATATTGGGAATATTTGGGAATTTATAGCTCTGGAATTAGGTTAGGAGGGGCAACGAGGGGCCCACAAGCCTGGGGGCGCACCTACCCCCCTGGGCGCGCCCTCTAGGCTTGTTGCCTCCTCGTGGCTCTTCTGGTCTTCTCCCAAAGCTTCGTGGGTCTCTTCTAGTCTAGAAAAAATTAATCCAAAGTTTTTTTTTCTTGTTTGGACTCTTTTTGATAATGATTTTCTGAAAAGGCAAAAACAAGCAGAAAACAACAACTAGCACTGGGCACTGGGTTAATAGGTTAGTCCCAAAAAATGATATATAATGGAATATAATTGCATATAAAACATCCAAGATTGATACTATAATAGCATGGAATAATGAAAAATTATAGATACGTTGGAGACGTATCAGTGGCCCAAACGAAGCCGGTCGCCCGCGACAACGGTCGTCGCCGCGCCGCCGCCGCCACCAACCCCGCAGCGAGGGAGCAGCAGGCTTCCTCCCTCCACCAGTCCGTGCAGCCGGACGGCCACACCGCCACGGCCTCCTCGCTCGCCCGCTGCGACGCGCCGGGCCCGCAGGCCGCGCTGCTCGTGGCGCGCGAGCTCCTGCGCTACCGCCCCACCGACGTCGGCTACGACGCCTGGCTTGCCCGCATCACTGAGCTCGTCAACGCCGCTGGAGACGCCCCGGCGCCCTCCCACTCGCTCCACCCTCCGCCGTCTCGCGCCGAGGAAGTGGCGCATGGTGTGCCTCCATCGCCTCCTCCATCCAACGAAGTTGCTAGGCGCCACCGCGACACGCAGGCATGAGAGCCGTCCCGCGGCGCGTCCCCGCCAGACCACGGCGAGGCCGGCTGCCAGATCGCCCGGCGTGCACCGCCCGCCGCGCGCGTGCTCCTCGAGCAGCAGCGCCAGCACCAGGACCGGACCATCCAGGAGGTCGTAGTGGCCAGTCGCCAGAACTGTGCCGCGCTCACTGGCAGCGTCCCCTCCTGCTGCGGGGGCTGCCGCGCCTTCACCCATGAGCTGCGCCGCATGGTGTGGCCAACCAAGTTCAAGCCGGACCTGCCTCCTCACTACGACGGCACCCCCAACCCCGCGGAGTCCTGTAACTCTATGCCCTGAGCATCGAGGCGGCGAACAGTGACGACAAGGTCATGGCGAACTGGTTCCCCATGGCCCTCAAGGACGGCCCGCGCTCATGGCTCATGAACCTTCCTAAAGTGTCTATCTCCTCATGGGCCGAGCTCTGCCGCCAATTCATCGCCAACTTCAAGGGCACGCACGAGCGCTCCCTCATGCTCAACGACTTGCGTGCCATGCGCCAGCGCCCTAACGAGACCGTCCGCAAGTACATTCAGTGCTTCAGCCAAGTGCGCAACAAGATCCCGCGCGCCTCCGATGCCGCCATCATCTCCATGTTCTCCTCCTGCGTCGCGGACGTCCGGATGCACGAGAAGCTCGCCATTAACGACGAGCTTGACTCCGTGATTGAGCTGTTCGACCTCGCCGACAGGTGCGCCAAGGTGTAAGAAGGCCGTCTCTTTGCCCACAACGACCCCGATGCGGCGCCAGACGCTGCCAAGGCCAAGAACAAGGACACCAAGCGCAAGGGCCCTGCCGTGCTTGCGGCGGAGCCCGAGCAGAAGCGCGTTCATGAGCGCGACGAGCCCAAGAAGGACAACTGCCCTCTTTGCGCCTACCACAACATGCACTCCCACAGCACTGAGGACTGCCACGAGCTCAAGCTGCTTCGTGACGAGCTCCTGGGCCGCCGCGGCGACCGCAACGATCGCCGTGCCAGCCGCGAAGGCGGCCGCAACGGCAACCGCTGGGGAGACTGCAACAACAATGGAAATTTCCGGCAGGGCTGGCGCGACCAGCCTTGGCAGGCCAACCCTCAGGCCAACGCTGCCTGCCGCCACCTCAAAGGAACGACGACAACCAGCCCGACGAGGGCCCTGGGGGCAACCAGGAGCCTCGCGGAGTGGCTTGCATCCTCAGCGGGGCCCAGGCCCTCGCATCCAACCACCACTTCAAGCAGTTCTCTCGCGAGGTGAACGCGGCCCTCCCGCGGCCTGAGGCTTTTCAGCTCCTCAAGTGGTTGCAGTATGCAATCACCTTCGACTCCAAGGACCAACCCAAGTCCACGAGCTCTGTGGGCACAATCCCCATGCTGTGCACTCCCACCATCAGCAATGTCGGTGTCACCAAGACGCTCATCGACGGGGGCGCAGACCTCAACATGATCTCCATCGAGACCTTCGAGCAGCTCCAAGTCCCCTACGAGCAATTGATGCCAACGAGGCCCTTCTGAGGCATGACGGATGGCTCCACGCTGCCTCTGGGGCAAGTGCGCCTTCCCATCACCTTCGGCACCTACAAGAACTACCACACCGAGCTCATCAACTTCGACGTGGCGCACATTGGCCTGCCCTACAACGCCATCCTGGGCTACCCAGCGCTCGCCAAGTTCATGGCGGCGACCCATCACGCCTACAACTTCCTCAAGATGCCGGGCTGCAGCGGCATCATCACAGTCCACTGCGACAAAAAGGACGTAGTCTGCTCCCTCGAGCGCGCCTACAAGGCTGCCGCTACTGCCTACCCCGCCGACGAGGACGCCGTCGAGCCTCCTGAGGCCGCACCCGTGAAGAAGAAGCAGCCATTCTCTCAGGACCGCGCCAAGACGAAGAAAGTGTCGGTGGACGGCAGCGGCTCAGGCCCTGCCTTCACCATCGGCACCGGCCTCTCTCCTGCATAGGAAGGTGCGTTCGTCACCTTCCTTCAGGAGAATGAGGATGTGTTCGCTTGGACACCATCTGATTTGTCTGGTGTGCCGAGGGAGGTGATCGAGCACCACTTAGCGGTGTGCCCCAACGCACGCCCCGTGAAGCAAAAGTCACGGCGCCAAGCGCCAGAAAAGCAAGAATTCATCGTCCAAGAAGTTCAGAAACTACAAGAAGCTAGAGTCATCCGCGAGGTGCGCCATCCCGAGTGGCTCGGCAACCCAGTCGTGGTTCCCAAGAAAGGCGGCAAAGAGCGAATGTGCGTCAACTTCACGGGCCTCAACAAATCCTGCCCTCAAGACCCTTTTCCGCTGCCCCGCATCGACCAGATCATGGACTCCACCTCCGGGTGTGAGTTGCTGTGCTTCCTAGACGCCTTCTCAGGCTACCACCAGATCAAGATGGCAACTGAAGACGTGGAGAAAACGACCTTCATCACCCCCTGCGGCATATACTGCTACATCTGCATGCCCTTCGTCCTGAGGAGTGCGGGAGCTACCTTCCAGTGGCTGATGCACATCGCTTTGGGGCCCTAGATGGGAAGTAACACCGAGGCCTACATCAACGACATCATTGTCAAGACACGCGAGGCCTGGTCCCTCATCGCGGACCTCGAAGAATCGTTCGCCAACCTGCGCAAAGTCAACCTCAAGCTCAACCCTGACAAGTGCGTCTTCGGAGTTCCTTCCGGTAAGCTACTTGGCTTCCTGGTCTGCCACCGTGGCATCGAGGCCAATCCTGAGAAGATCAAGGCCATCGATAAGATGCAACCTCCCCAGAACCTCAAGGAAATGCAGCGCCTGGCGGGATGCATGGCCTCGCTTGGGCGTTTCATCTCCAAGTTCGGTGAGCGAGGCCTGCCGTTCTTCAAGCTCATGAAGAGATCCGGCCCCTTCAAGTGGACTCCTGAGGCTGACGCCGCCTTCAAAGATCTCAAGAGATACCTCACGAACCCGCCCGTCATGGTCTCGCCACGCTCTCGCGAGCCCCTACTCCTGTACTTGGCGGCCAACCCCCAAACGGCCGGCGCGGCCTTGGTGGCGGTACGAGAGGAGCGCATCTGCATCCAGAAGAAGCCTGCTGAGTCCGCATCAGCGCCTGCCGAGGCCGCACCATCACCTACCGAGGGCCCTCCTCAGGAGGCCCCTGACGAGCCGCCTCGCGAGCCGCCCCACGGGCTGCCTCCCAAGCCTTCCGAGCCTCACGAGCCCCTAGGGCCCTCCGGAGAGCAAGATGCTACTACAACCACGTGCCTCATTGAGCACCCTGTGTACTTCGTCAGCACGGTGCTGCGGGATGCGTGCGAGTGCTACCCCATGCAACAGAAGCTCCTCCCCGCGCTCCTCATCGCCTCCAGGAAGCCGCACCACTACTTCCAGGGCCATCCCATCAAGGTGATCACATCCTACCCACTGGAGCAAGTCTTGCGCAGCCCCAACACTGCAGGCCGCGTCGCCGAGTGGAACATCGAGCTGCAGGCCTTCGAGCTGGAGTTCTGCACCACATGGGTGATCAAAGGTGCAGCCCTGGCAGACTTCGGAGTGGAGTGGACAGATCTGCATTAAGAGGAGCCTCGTAAGGATGAATCCCTCCTGCCTGGGGACGAAGCACCTGGCGGCTGGACCATGCACTTCGACGGCGCATTCTCCCGGTAGGGCACGGGGGCTGTCGTCATGCTCACCTCGCCAACAGAAGACAAGCTCTACTACGCTGTCCAACTCTGCTTCAGGCATGACAAAAAGGTCTCCCACAACATCACAGAATATGAAGGCCTGATTGCTGGCCTCAAGGCTGCTTTTTCTCTCGGCATCAAGTGCCTCACCATCAAGGGAGAGTCACAGCTCCTCGTAAACTTCTCCAACAAAAGCTACAAGCCCAAGGACGAGCACATGGCCGCCTACTTGGAGGAAGTACGCATGCTCGAGAAGCGCTTCCTTGGCCTGGAGCTGCAGCACGTACCCCGCGACAGCAACAAGGAAGCAGATGACATCGCCAAATGAGCATCTTGACGTGAGCCTCAACGCCCCGACGTCTTTGAGGAAAGGCTCCTGAAGCCATTAGCTGCGCCACCCACCGCAAGGGCCACAGCACCTCATGAGGAGCTCCCTCCCGCACCGCCCATAGGCACACCTGACTGCGGCCCACCTTCAGGCGCTCGCTTGCTGCTGGAGCTGGAGCCTCAAGCAGACAACTGGGTTACTGAGTTCAAGGCCTACTTGCAAAGCCGCACCCTCCCAGAGAAGGACTCAGAGGCAGAGCGTGTGGTTCGCCAGGCCGCTGCCTACTGCTTGAGGGATGGTGAACTCTATCGCAGGCGGCCCAATGGCGTCGCGCTGTGGTGCAGCTCCGAAGAGCAAGGTCACGAGCTGCTTGCCGACATCCACGGTGGAGACTGCGGCCACCACTCCTCATCGCTCACCCTCGCCGGCAAGGTGTTCCGCAGCGGCTTCTACTGGCCCACCGCGCTTCACGACGCCATCGAGCTGGTCCAATCCTGCGAGGCTTGCCAATTCCACGCCAAGCAAATCCACCAGCTGGCGCAAGACCTCCAGACGATTCCCCACTCATGGCCCTTCGCGGTCTGGGGGCTGGACATCCTGGGCCCCTTCCCTCGGACGGCTGGCGGCTACCGCTACCTCTACGTTGCCATCGAAAAGTTCACCAAGTGGGCAGAAGTGGAGCCTGTGTGCACCATCCCGGCAGGATCCGCCGTCAAGTTCATCAAGATCCTCGTGAGCCGCTTTCGCGTCCGCAACCACATCATCACTGACAACGGCTCCCAATTCACAAGTGGCCTCTTCAAGTCATACTGCGCCAGCCTCAGCACGCAGATCTGCTACGCCTCCGTGGCCCACCCACGAAGCAACGGCCAGGCCGAGCGTGCCAACGCTGAGGTCCTCAAGGGCCTCAAGACACGGAGCTTCAAGAAAAAGCTTGACGCCTGTGGCAAGGGCTGGCTTCACGAGCTCCAGTCTGTGCTTTGGTCAATTCGCACGATAGCAACCAAGCCTATTGGTGAAACTCCCTTCTTCCTTGTCTATGGAGCTGAAGCAGTCCTCCCTTCTGAGCTCAAGCCTGGATCTCCGCGAGTCCTTGCCTTCGATGAGGCTCGTCAGGACGGCTCGCGAGAGGCTGACCTGCTGCTCCTCGAGGAAGCTAGCCACCAGGCCGCTCTATGCACTGCCCGATACCAGCAGGCTTTGCATCACTATCACAGCCGCAACATACGCCCCCGCACTCTTGAAGCTGGTGATCTCGTCCTGTGAAGGATCCTCTCCAGAGAAGGACTCCACAAGCTCTCACCCATGTGGGAAGGCCCTTTCAGGGTTGCTCATGTCTCCCGGTCTGGCGCCGCTCGACTGGAGACGGAGGAGGGTGTTCCTGTGCCCAACACATGGAACATTCAACACCTCCGCAAGTTCTACCCGTGACCTAACGCGTACGAACAAAATGGAGCTGTACACACTCCGGAGCCTCTCATTGCGTTCGCCTGATGGGCCCGCGAGAGCTCCCACCCACACCAAAGTGGAAGCCCCATGCTCAACGCTGGCGGATCGATCGAATTGAGGGCGCCTCTCGGCCACCACATCCTCAAGCTGACCTGTGCCAGACACGGCAGCCGCATCTTTTTGGTTGTGTAATGAACTTATTTTATGCTGCAGTAATGCTTTATTTCCTAGATATTATGTGTGTTTAGTAAATTGTTTACTTCAGGAGTTGTGCATGCTCGTGATCTCCCTCCTGTGCATCACGCGAGGAGGAGCTGGACACGGTGCCTGTGCTCGGGTCAGTCCCAGCAGCGCCGCAAAACCCAAGTGACCGAGCTCTGGCTCGCGGGCCAGTTCCCGTGCATGTCACCTCACCAAGTTCCTTGGTGCCTTGTCTCCTCGCGTGACGCCCCCAAGCGAACTAGCAAGCGTGCACTACTCCCCTATTTGTGAAACTTGTCAGCATGCAGTTGTCACAGGAACAAGGCTCACAGAAGGCCTCGCGAGCGCTGCCAAGCAAGGTACCTCGTGACAAGGTGCCTCCTTAAGCCCACGGGGAGCCTCGCGAGTGCTGTCTCGCGAGACGGCCTACGGCGGCCGTCCTCACCAAACGCTAACAGGAGGCCTCACAAGCAAGAGCCTCATGAGGCGCACTCCGCAGCCATGACGCGGCAAGCGACACACTCATGAAAAAGCTAAGTATAAAAGCACCTCGCGAGCCGCTCTCGGCGCCCCTCAAGCTCTCCTCTCCCCGCAACCTCGCTGAGTGCTCATGTTTCCTGCTCGGCGCAAGCTGCTTGCACGTCAAAAGGGGGAGTCCTGAGCATCGCGCCTCAGGAGCACTTACCACCCCCAGTGCCCTACACCTCCTGGCCTTGTCCAGGCACGCGACCTGACATACCAGTGATGGCTATAGCCTGCTTGAGGGCTAGGTCCTGATGACGTAGAGCACCAAGGCAAGCAAGGAAAGGAAAATAAGCCTCGTGAGGGGGTCTCATGAGGAACATACATTACAGCAAGCCATTAAGTGCTTAAACGCAAAAGTCATGTTTCACGCCCCCACGGGGCTACATCAATCTGATAGAGTATAAACGAAAGAGGAAAGGCCTAAGATGACGCGCTGTCACCATCATCGCCGCCATCGCCTTGGTCGTAGTCGCCTTCGCCTTCTTCAACTCCGCCGGAGCTCTCGTTGCTGCCGTGGGAGAACTTCATGAGCAGGGCATCCATGTGGTCCTCCATCGCCTTCCCGAGGCCGCCGCGGAGCTCCTCGGGGACAGGGGCCATCACCCTGTCGAAGTCGAAGTTGGCGTCGGCATGCAAGAGATGGCTGAAGATGCGCGTCGCCGCCTGGCTCAGGAGGTCACGGCGCTCATCTTCGATGATGCCGTTCACCCTCTTGGCCCCGACCTCGAGCTGCTCCACCAGCTTGGTGAAGAAATCGAGATAGCTGGCGTCGTGGGTCTCAAGGGGGCCCCCGAGGCTCTCCTGGCAGCTGGTGGTCAGGGCACCGCGGGCCCGGAGCTAGAGGGAGTGGAACATCTTGGCGCGCTTGTGCTGCCGTCCCCGTACCCGATCCGCCTCTAGCCTGGCCTGCTTGACGATGTTGGTGACGCTGCCTACCTGCTGTTGATGGGAAGCCAGCTCCTCCTCTGCAGCAGCCTTGGCCTTGTGCGCGGCCTCCCGTCGGATCTCCGCCTCCGTCAGCACCTCCTTGAGGCCGCTGATCTCCTGCTGGAGCTCCTCATGCTTCTTCTTGAAGCGGTCCTCCTGAGCCTTCAGCTTCTTGCTGTGGTCTGCGGCGATCGCCTGGCGGCTCCTCTCAACCCTCGCATCAGCATCCACCTGGATCTTCTTCTCCTTGACCTCCAGCGCGGCATTGGCCTTTTCCATGCACTAGTTGTAGGAGGCCTGGGCGGCAGCCACCTCGCGATCCAGCGTCTCCAGGCGCTCGCGCTCCGCGGCCTGGTCGGCTGTCGTCCTCACGGGCTCCTGCTCGCAGATCGCAAGATCAGCTTCATGGCCTGCAAGGCCTTCGGCGCGCCTGTCGAGCTCGACCTCCCGCACCTGGAGCTATTGCGCCTGGGTGGCGTGCTGCTACTCGAGCACCTTCGCGCGGGCTTCCACCTCCTCGCGTTGCCGGTCAGCCGCGTCGGCCTCCCGCACAGCGTTCTCGAAGATCTCCTTCGCCTCGGAGGCGGCCCTCTCGCGTTTCTCCCGCACGGCCTCATCCTGGCGCCGGCCAAGCTTAACGGCGATGTCGAGTTGACGCCACTCCTCCGCGAGGCGCAGGCGCTCCCCGGCAAGGCGCGTCTCCTCTGCCTGGAGTTCTGCATCGAGCTAGCCCAGAGCCGCCCAGGCGTTCCGCAGGACCGCGCGCTTGAGCAGGGTGCGGCTGTTCACGAGCGCCAAGGCCTAGTCCGGGTACGGCTCTTCGCCGCCCTCCGCCGTCACAGCCTGGGAAGGCCCGACGTCGTTCGTCAGGAGCGGGGGGCTCGCCGAAGCCTCCTCCTACTCTTGCCACGGCGCCACGCTCTGCGGGCTTGTCACGCCCGTGGCGGGAGCCTCGCGCGCCGGCGAGCGTCGGGGGCTTGCTGAGGCGCCCCCGGCGTTTGTAGCCTCCATGGCGGGGGTAGAGCTCGACAGGGGAGTTGGCGCCTCCGCCTCCTCCATCGCCGCGTCCTCTTTCGTAGCGGGCGCCTCGGGAGGCGCGGTCCCCCCTCCGGAGGCCGCCTCCCGAGGCTCATTTCCCTTGGCCTCAGGAGCCGCGTCGACGTGCGGCTCTGGAGGAAGCACCTGCTCTTCCTCCACCTCTGCGTGCCCCGTTTTAGCTTCGGGGCAGCGGGCAGTCTCTGCGTGCCCTCCGGCGCCTGCAGTAGGCGTCGGGGCCCCCTTCAAGCCGGCGGTCTTTGGCTTCTTATTCTTCATGGGCCTCCTGCGCGTGCGAGCGCTCAGCCCTAGATCTCGAGAGGAAGAAGGAGGAACCTAAGGGAAAGAGAGCAAGGCGTGGTTACTTACTCGTCGTTCGAGACCCACTTCCTATTCTTCAGTGTCGGCTGCCGCTCTCGCGAGGCTTCCTCGCGTCGCCTCCGGAGGGCGTGGCATGAGGCTCGGCAGCCCCGTCCTTGGCGCCGTCCTTCTTGACTGGGGGCTCGGTAGCCCCGCTATCCATGCCAGTCTTCTCTGCAGGAGGCTCGGTGGTCCCGCTGCCGGCATCAATCTCCTCCATGCACGACTCGTCAGCCGTCGCACTGATACTTCCTTCGCCTCCCACGTTGGTAGGCCGGGAGGGCTCAACCCTGAATTGGGCGTCATCGTTGTCATCGTCATCCTCGAGGTTGCAGATGAGTTGACGGCGGCTCCGCGGGCCAGGCCCGCCGTCGTTCCCCTCCGCGGCGCCTCCCGAGGCCTCGGTCTTGCCCCGGTCTCCCGAGCCGGGAACCACCACTAGCGGGTTCTCGTGAGGCCCCACGTGGCCCTCTGGCACCAGGCCCCACTTGTCGAAGATTGGCATCTCCGTGACCAGCTGCTCCTTCTCCTAGTAGCGGTACAGTGGGAGCGCGTCCTCGGGCGGTTCCTCCGCGCTGCCGCCAAGCAGGATCTGCATGATCCCCTCCAGCACCGCCGGCTTCAGGCAGGCGATGCTCAGCCTCATGGGGTCCTTCACGTCGGTGATCTCCCACACTGGGCGCGAGCGCTTCTGGAGTGACGCTATGCGTCGCAGCAGGTACTCCTTGACGACCATCGCCCCCATGAGGCACTCGGCCCTGTGGTCGGCCATCCGCTCCCAGACCGGCACCAACCTCGGGTCGGTGAGCTTCTCGTGCTCCCATCCGGAGCTCATCACCAAGGGATCCGTCGGCTCCATCAGCAGCGGGCTATGCTGGCGCGCGTCCCTATAGATCCAACGCTGCCTGTAGCCCTCCACCTTCTTCAACATCTTTAAGTTGATGATGTCATCCTCCGTCGCCTTGACGGCAAGGAATGAGGTGCACGCAGAGCGCTGATTCACCGCAGTCAGCCGCAGGCTGAAGAAGTGGCGGAAGAGCACCACCGAGGGCATCACCCCCAAGAAGGCCATGCAGTAGAAGGCGAAGATGGTGAGGAGGAAGATGGAGTTGGGCTGGAGATGGAGGGCATGGATCTGGTAATGGGAGAGAATGGCGTTGAAGAAATCTGAAAACGGCGGCACCAAGCTGGCGTAGACGCTGTGTACGAAGAAGGGGAAGGTTGTGGCCTCCAGGTCGCGCGGCGCGCGCAAGCCCAGCCAGATCTTCGTCTGTAGGATCGAAAGTATGTCTAGAGGGGGGGGGGGGGGGTGATTAGACTACTTGACCAAATAAAAACCTAACCTTTTCCCAATTTTAGAAACAGGCAGATTTTAGCAAGCATACAAGTCAAGCATCACCCTACACATGCAATTCTAAGAGTGTAGCAGCGGAAAGTAAACAATTGCATATGTAAGTAAAGGAGGGGAACGGAGATTTCAAACGCAATGAAGACATTGTGATTTTTGGCATGGTTCCGGTAGGTGGTGCTATCGTACGTCCACGTTGATGGAGACTTCAACCCACGAAGGGTAACGGCTGCGCGAGTCCATGGAGGGCTCCACCCACAAAGGGTCCACAAAGAAGCAACCTTGTCTATTCCATCATGGCTTACATCCACGAAGGACTAGCCTCACTCGGGGTAGATCTTCACGAAGTAGGCGATCTCCTTGCCCTTACAAACTCCTTGGTTCAACTCCACATCATGTCGGAGGCTCCCAAGTGACACCTAACCAATCTAGGAGACACCACTCTCCAAAAGGTAATGGATGGTGTGTTGTTGCTGAACTCCTTGCTCTTGTGCTTCAAATGATAGTCTCCCCAACACTCAAACAACTCCTCACAGATTTGGCTATGGTGGAAGAATGATTTGAGTGGAAAGCAACTTGGGAAAGGCTAGAAATCAAGGTTCAAATGGTTGGATTGGAATGACTTGATCTCAACATATGAGTAGGTGGTTCTCGCTCAGAAAATGTATGGTGGAAGTGTAGGCACGTTCTGATGGCTCTCCTTACTGAGAAGGGAGTGGTGGAGGGGTATATATAGCCTCCACAAAAAATCCAAACGTTACACAGTTTTGACCCAACTCGGTGGCACCGAACTGTGTAAAAGATATGAACGTTAGGAATCTCGGTGGGACCGACTGGAACAACTCGGATAGACCGAAGTGCAATGGTTAGGGCAAAGCTCGTCTCGGTGCCACTGATTGCATCAAATCGGTAGGACCGAAGTGAAGCAATAAGGCAATAGAGAGTTGGCAAGCCATCTCGGTGAGACCGATTTGCAAAACTCGCTGGGACGGAAATGAGTGCAAACGATTATAAAGAGTTGGCAAGGCCATCTCAGTGGGACCGAGATCCATATCGGTGGATCCGATTTGTTAGGGTTTTGGAAGTGGCTAAGTCCAGATGAACTCGGTGGCTCCGGATAGGAAATTTCGGTGAGGCCGAGTTGGAATGTAGGTTTTGGACATATTTGGATAGAGAGAGTGGTTGAGGGTTTAGGAGTACTGTCACTAAGCACTTGAGCAAAAAGACCATTAAGCAACACCTCATCCCCTTTTAATTGTACTGGCTTTCCTATGGACTCAATGTGATCTTGGATCACTAAACCAAAAATGTAGAGTCTTGAGTTTTTGCCAATCCTTGTCCTTAGCATTTTGAGGGTTCCACATCTCTAGTCCTTGCCATGCCAATCATTGAACATCCTGAAATGTTTAACTTGAATGGACATTAGTTCAATGAGATATATGTTGTTATGAATTACCAAAACCACCAAGGGAGCAAATGTGCTTTCAATCTCCCCCTTTTTGGTAATTGATGACAACATATAGATCAAAGCTTCGACAAATGATTAAATGAATGGAATACATCGTCACTTTGAGAAGTATGTGATAAGAAAGAGCTCCCCCTAAATTTGTGTATTATTAAAAATTTGCGTTTGAATGCAAATGCACAATCGATTAGGATCATGGGTCACTCTTCCATGTCACATACAACTTGGTGGAGCGCGCAAAATGATATGAGTGGAATAGTAAGCACGCATCACCAACACAAGTGAATGATCATACACGATAATGATAAGCATAAGCATCACATAGAGCATAGTATGATCAATCACATGAAGTAGTAGCTCACAAACATAACGATCAAAGTATCTCACAGACGTAGTATCAAGCACACACATCAAAACAAAGTACCATCAAGCAAATAGTACCAAACGAACTCGAGAAACAACGAGCAAAGCAAAGCAAGACTCTCTCTCTCTCTCTCGAAGCCTAAGATCTATACAAATTCTCCCCCTTTGGCAACAAGTACCAAAAAGCTTGAATAGGTATAGGACTAATACGGCACTCTAGGCACGATCCTTGGAAGCTCTTGAAGGGGATCTCCGGCTGGCAGCTCTGGTGTGCGTAGACGGCGTCGAGAGAAGTGCATCCGTGAAGGCTTCAGCTAATGTCTGCTGGGCTGGTGGAGTGGAGACCGGAGGTGGCACTGTAGCAGCAGCAGCAGGTGCAGAGACGGTGGTCCTTGGATCCACAACTGGCACTGCAGCAGACCTGGCTGCCCTGGGCACTGTCTGGAATCTCTCCATAGTGGGTCTGTCCTCTCCACTGTCATCTAAAGCGGCTGTCCTGGCTGCATCAACATCGTCCTTCAGCTTCTCCACAATGGTCTGAACCTCTATGGTCTTGACATCTAGATCATGAATCTTCGTCTCGACTATCCGCTCTAAGCTAGCCTGGTTTTGGGTGAGGTTGGCCAGACTTCGCTCAATCCTTAGGGTGGCTTCTAGCAGATAAGTCATTTGGTCAGTCTTGGACTTGAGGTTGACAATGGGAGCATTGGGAGCAGATGCCTCCTTGGCTGCTTTTGCTTCTGCGGCTACTCGGATCTTTTCTTGTGCTTGAGCAGAGGTGGGATGCGAAGGATCCATCACAATGACATTGTCCTCAAACTCTGGACACAGTGGGAGATGCTCACGATCAAGAAGATAAGTGCTTGTTCCAACCTTGGAATTGATGAGCATCTGGATGGGTGGAGCATATCCGCAAGATCTCTTCTGATCAGCAGCTATCCTCTTGATGGTTTCTACAATCAAGCTCATCACCTTGAACTTCTGAGGTGTGTCAAAGAGGTGCAGCAAGTTGATGGAGTGGTAACGTATCATCTTATCATCTCCTGACTTGGGCAACAGAGTGTACCGCAAGATAGTGTTTGTGGTGGCCAAACCAGGCAGCAGGTGCTTCACTGACCCTAGCTTGTGTGTCTCGATGTCTTTCTGTGGAATAGCTGTATACATGTTGGCCATGGAGTTGTGGTCCATCTTGAGCTTGGTATAAATATCTATGTCATCATCTTCTTCTTCTGGAGCACCAAGAAGAGTAGCCCACTCAGAGATGGTCGACTGGTACCTGGAACCCTCAGTCATCCACACAATCCTGCCATCATGATAGAAGTGAGATGTGGAGTAGAATTGCATGATCATCTCATCATTCGACTTTGTTAGCTTCTGTCCAACAAACTCATCAACACCAGCTATCCGGAAACTCTCATGAACATGGGGGAAATAATCCTCATTGGCATCAATGTACTTCCAATCCACCCATCTCATGTCGCAGACTATAGGCTTCTTATCAAGCAGAACTATCTCATAGAAGTCTTGCTGTTCTCTGGTCTGGAAGCGGTAATCACAAGCTGTTCTCCTCCTGGCGGCATAGGGATCTGACAATCTCCACTGACGCAGTCCTTTGTCCTTCCTTAGCATCATATTCTCTGCTACTGGGTGTGCATTGTCATGGTCTGGAATCTTGGGCTTTAACTTCCTGAGCACTAGTGGCTCCTCATCAACATCAGCTTCATGCACTGGGGCCTTGTTCTTCTCAGTTGCTGGAATATTTCTTGTGGATCTCTTTGGTGCTGATACCTTTGGCTTGGACTTGGGGGCAGCAGTCCTTATAGCATCTGACATAAGTTTCTGAGACTTTGTAGGGGGTGCATCAACTGCTGGTTCCTCCTCTTCCTCCTCATCAATCATCATGGAGGGTTTGCCAATCACACGGGCAGTAGTTTTCCTAGCCCTCTTTTTTTTCCTCCTGCAGCTGCATCACTTGGTTCCTCAAGTGTAAATGTCATAGTTTCCTTAGGGACTTTCTTCACTGCTGTCTTCTCTTTGGTTCTAGCAGTTGGTTTGGTGCTATACTCCTTTGCAAGCACAACTCTCTTCGTCTTTGATGCTGCTACACTAGCAACAAAGTCCTCATCCTCACTATCTGAGGTTCTGTTCTTCCTGGTCCTTGTTGCAGCCTTTGGAAGATCTGGAGAGCTTCTCTCTCCCTCATAAAAGCTTTCTGCAGGACTAGAGCCTGCGCTGAGATATGTGTGCTGCTCTCACATGTTCTGGCTATTGCTGGCATCAGACATCTTGCAAAGCTGACCCTGTGAATAGATGGGTATGGGCAGAGTAGATGAGTCATCACAAAAAGTGGAAGTTTTTCATAAAAATTGAGTTCAAATCTTAGTTTCAAGTTCTCACAGAAGGCATTTCGGATGGACCGAGTTGATCATCTCGGTGATACCGAAGCACTCAACAGTAACTTTACATGCCATTTCGGTCAGACCATGATGGGGTTCGGTGACTCCGAGATGCTAGGGTTTCACAGAGATTTTACTTTCGGTCTCACCGTTTCGTACAACTCGGTGGCACCGAGACGTACTAGTGCTATGGCCGGGGCCAAATCGGTGACTCCAAAAATTTCTAATCGGTCGGTCCGAGATGCATTCGGCGGAAACTTAAACCTAAAATTTTTACTCGAATCTAATCTATGAACATTGCAGTGTAATGGGAGTTCTCAATCCGTGGCAAGAATCATGGCAATCCAATCGTGCACTGAATCAGAAATTGGAGCACGAAAGGGGTCGAATCTCGCCCTAACTCGGTGGAGATCCTCTACGGCGGCAACGACAGAGCAGATTGCCATTGACGGCGGTGGATTCCGGCGGCGAAGGCGCACTAGAGACAAAGGTGACGATCCGGAGACCTGGGCAACGGCACCAACGGGGTGCGGGAATGAGAGGGTTTGAGAAATTTCAACCGTTCGGGCCCGCCAGGTATATATACCCGTATGCTGTCGGTGGCTCCGAGTTGGACAACTCGGTGGCACCGATATGTGTAACTACAAGCAGGTTAGCACATCGGTGGCACTGGAATGGTTCAACTCGGTGACACCGAGATGAAAACCTAGATCAATCTAAATGATTTCAGTTGGACCGAGTTTGAGTGAATTGGTTCGGCCGAAATCATGTAGAAGGTTTTGGAGGTTCAGCCCTTTCAGATCGGTGGCTCCGAGTGCTCCTCACCCGGAGGGTCCGAAAATGACTTGTTCAATTTTTTATGATGTAGCAAGAATAGAATTTGAGACAAGAAAGCATACATAGCTAGAGAAGGTACTTAGGCATTCTTGTACATCCACTTGGCCAGAAAAACCAAGACAATCAAAACAACAAATGGATGTCCTCGAATGAAGAAAACATGCAAACCAACATGCTCACACAATAAGATAGTAAATGAAATATGTGTCAAACATGCACAATCAATTCTAGCATCTATCAAGCAATGGCGATGACTAGGTCAGCTATATATGAGTATATTGACTTAGGAGTCAAATGAGAACATTTGATCATAGGTCATACGAATCGTTTAAGCACAAGTGGGGTTGCCACTTTTTCATAAAGCATTGATGTGTTCACACCATTAGAGTTGCTTTAGCTCAGTTGTTTAGAGCAAAGCTCCCCCTAGATGTGATATCCCCCCAAGGAGGGATGAACTAACCTTGGGTTTTGTCGATGATGACTTCATGTAGGTGTTGAAGATGTGGATGCTCAATGTTGATGTAGACCATCCAGAGTTGGGAGCAATCCTTTGGAGTTTTGTGCTTTCAATACCTACATGGGTTAGTCCCACACAAGGAACATACAAGGATATCCATAGACATAGAGTGAAATACACATATATGATGTCCATGAATGCATTGAATACCTTGTCCCTTGCCTTACCAACAAGAGGGTTTGTGACTCCATGAACTAGTGCAAAATGTGGAAGTTGGTTGCACAAGTTCTTGCCATAATGAATATGAGTGAAGTTTGTTGGCAGAGTCACCCTCAAGAACTCTCTAGTTCTTCTTCTTTTGGACCCACATCAATTTGATGGGAATCCTTGGAGTTGTAGTAGCACTTGATGAAGTAGAACTTGACGAACCCACTTGATCAAGGCTTGAGGAGAGTCTTCAAATGAATCAATCTCTTCTTGAGCTTGTGTTCCCTTGAAGGAAGTAGGATCATACTTCTCTTGTTGAGGAACAAACTTCATCTTGGGGTATTGATCTTCTTCCCACTCAACTCCATTGGCATTGAACTTTCGTTCAAAACCAACACCTTGGTTCTTTCGGTGCCTTCCTTGCTTGCGTACAATTTCCTCAAATTGCTTACTCCCGGCAAAACTCTTGTAGACACCTTTTTCTATAATTCCTTTCGATAGCATATTTTCTTGCTCAAGTGTAACTTGGCTAAGAGAATCATTAGTGGAATCAATAGAACTACTAGAACCAACAACATTGGATTTAGCATTGTTATTGTTACTACTAGAGGTAGTACCCTTTTTACCCTTGTTGCTAGTTTGCTTAGGTTTAACTTGGGGCATAAAGGTAGACAAGAGTAAATGTTTGGCAAGATATGAAGAACTCTTCTTTCGAAGATCGTCATTGATAGCTTTAAGAAACTCATGCTCTTGCTCTAAATTTAGCTTCTCGAAGCGTAGCTTCTCATGAGTTCTTAGAAGTTCTCAATGATCCTCTTGAGTTGTTTCATGAGCTAACTTAAGAGCATTTAGTTCTTTAGTTAGACGCTCAATCTCCTTCATAGCATTGTCACTCATTTCCTCTTGACTATCATGATTACTAGCATTTTCATTATAGCTCACATCACTAGCCTTGTCAACAAGTAAATCATCATTACCAAGCAAATCATCTTCATCACTATTGAAATCAAGATACTCAGGGTGTGATACCTTGGGGCCTTTTGCCATGAAGCATCTTCCAATTCCTTCATTTGGTGAGTCAAATAGATCATGGGAGTTGGATGACACAAGAGCAAGTCCGGCAAAACCTTCATCTTGACTATAGTCGGAGTTGGAGTGATAACTTCTCTCGGAGTGGTTGTCGGAGTCGGATCTGGAAACCCATTCACCAACATGAGCTTGATGTCTTCTTCTTGTGTAGCTCTTTGATGACTTGTCCTTCCTCTCCGAATCCTTGCTTCTTCGAGAATGTCTTCGTTCATAACGATCATCTCTACTCTTTCTCTCCTTATGAGGTGATTCATCTCTTCTATGTCTTCTATTGGTGATTCGTCTCTTTTCTTGTAGGGAGCCGTACACTCATTGGAATAATGTCTGGGTTTTCCACAATTGTAGCAATTACGGTCACGACTTGATGATCTTCTCTCATAGTGTCTTGAGCTAGAGCTTCATTCTTTCCCTTTGTTCTTGTAGAACTTGTTGAATCTTTTCACCATTAGGCTTATCTCTTCATTGGATACTAGCTTGTCACTTGGAGTTGTTGGAGCATCGGTTGAGGCATTGTAAGCACCACTTGATTTGTTGTGTAGCTCCTCTTTGTCCATGAGTGACATTTCATGAGCAACAATCCTTCCAATGACTTCCGTGGGCTTGAGATCTTTGTAATTTGGCATTATTTGGATCAATGTGCATACGGTATCATATTTTCCATCCAAAGCTCTAAGTATCTTCTTGATGATGAATTTGTCAGTCATCTCTTCACTTCCTAAGCCAGCAATCTCATTTGTGATGAGAGCAAGCCTAGAGTACATTTCTGCGACTCCTTCACCATCCTTCATCTTGAACTTGTCAAGTTGACTTTGAAGCACATCCAACTTAGATTCCTTGACGGACTCGGTACCCTCATGCATATCAAGCTTGAGCATTGTATTGCAACATCTTCAATTCTTCCGGGGTTGCTTCACGATCCAGTTCCTTGCCATCCTCAAAGAAATCACCTTGCAAGCCAACACGAACAACAGCCCAAACGGCGGGGTTCTGACCAAGAATATGCATCTTCATCTTATGTTTCCAACAAGCAAAGTTTGTACCATCAAAATATGGACCTCTACGTTGATAGTTACCCTCACTAGACGCCATACTCTCCTAGGTTGTGAAACCAAGGCTATGATCACCAAAGCAATGGAAATCAAGGCTTACGGAGACCAAAGCTCTGATACCACTTGTAGGATTGAAAGTATGTCTAGAGGGGGGTGATTAAACTACTTGACCAAATAAAAACCTAAAATTTTCCCAATTTTAGAAGCAGGCAGATTTTAGCAAGCATACAAGTCAAGCATCACCCTACACATGCAATTCTAAGAGTGTAGCAGCGGAAAGTAAACAATTGCATATGTAAGTAAAGGAGGGGATCGGAGATTTCAAACGCAATGAAGACACGGTGATTTTTGGCGTGGTTCTGATAGGTGGTGCTATCATACGTCCACGTTGATGGAGACTTCAACCCACGAAGGGTAACGGCTGAGCGAGTCCACGGAGGGCTCCACCCACAAAGGGTCCACAAAGAAGCAACCTTGTCTATTCCATCATGGCTTACGTCCACGAAGGACTAGCCTCACTCGGGGTAGATCTTCACGAACTAGGCGATCTCCTTGCCCTTACAAACTCCTTGGTTCAACTCCACATCATGTCGGAGGCTCCCAAGTGACACCTAACCAATCTAGGAGACACCACTCTCCAAAAGGTAATAGATGCTTTGTTCTTGATGAACTCCTTGCTCTTGTGCTTCAAATGATAGTCTCCCCAACACTCAAACAACTCCTCACAGATTTGGCTATGGTGGAAGAAGGATTTGAGTGGAAAGCAACTTGGGAAAGGCTAGAAATCAAGGTTCAAATGGTTGGATTGGAATGACTTGATCTCAACACATGAGTAGGTGGTTCTCTCTCAAAAAATGTATGTTGGAAGTGTAGGCACGTTCTGATGGCTCTCCTTACTGAGAAGGGAGTGGTGGAGGGGTATATATAGCCTCCACACAAAATCCAACCGTTACACACTTTTGACCCAACTCGGTGGCACCGATAAGAAAACTCGGTGGCACCGAACTATGTAAAAGATATGAACGTTAGGAATCTTGGTGGGACCGACTGGAACAACTCGGATAGACCGAAGTGCAATGGTTAGGGCAAACCTCGTCTCGGTGGCACCGATTGCATCAAGTCGGTAGGACCGAAGTGAAGCAATATGGTAATAGAGAGTTGGCAAGCCATCTCGGTGAGACCGATTTGCAAAACTCGGTGGGACCGAAGTGAGTGCGAACGATTATGGAGAGTTGGCAAGGCCATCTCGGTGGGACCGAGATCCATATCGGTGGATCCGATTTTTTAGGGTTTTGGCAGTGGCTAATTCCAGATGAACTCGGTGGCTCCGGATAGGAAATTTCGGTGAGGCCGAGTTGGAATGTAGGTTTTGGACATATTTGGATAGAGAGAGTGGTTGAGGGTTTAGGAGTACTGTCACTAAGCACTTGAGCAAAAAGACCATTAAGCAACACCTCATTCCCTTTTAATAGTATTGGCTTTCCTATGGACTCAATGTGATCTTGGATCACTAAACCAAAAATGTAGAGTCTTGAGTTTTTGCCAATCCTTGTCCTTAGCATTTTGAGGAGTCCACATCTCTAGTCCTTGCCATGCCAATCATTGAACATCCTGAAATGTTTAACTTGAATGGACATTACTTCAATGAGATATATGTTGTTATGAATTACAAAAACCATCAAGGGAGCAAATGTGCTTTCATCATCGCCCTCCCCTCATTCTGGTTGCTGGCGGTCATCGGATCACCTTGTCCAGGCCTTCCCGGTTGGCGATGATGGAGTGCTGCAAGGCCGGCTCCAACGCCGGCGCTCTCGGGGCCGCGGCCGCTGCACTTCCCATCTTGCCGGTGGACGCCATTGCTGCGCGGTGAGGTTGCGGGGGCGAGAGGAGGAAGAAGCAGAGCTTAAGGATGAAGATGCGAGGAGTCAGGTGCTAGGAGGTGGGGAGTGCGAAGGAAGGCAATGATGGTCCTGCGCCCCGCGCGGGACTGTTTTTTGCCAGCGTGGGCAGGTACCGAGGTGTAGTGGAGGAAGTGGGGGCGTCCCATGTCCCATCGTGCTCCACGCGTCGAATCTGGGCCCCGCAGTCTGACAGGACCCGGGCTGTTTCGCTCCCAACGGGCGGGAACATGCGCGCCACGGGCCCGGGGGCTACTGTCGGGCTAGTGGGAACCGGGGTACCACGGCCCGTCTGCCTGCGGCCTAGGAAGCAACGCCTGGCGAAGGCCCAAGATGTGGCCCAACCATAGGTGCCGCGGAGCGAAGACACCTCGCGAGGCGCCAGCCTCACGAGGATCCCTCCTCAAGGAGTGGACCACCAAGACTTAGCAGCAGCAGGAGCAGGTAGCCTCGCGAGGCCCCCTCGTGAGGCGGCCCCCCGAGGCGGCCACCCAAGACCACCCAAGCCTGAAGCCAGCTGCGTGGTCCTGCGCCCATCACGTGAGTGACACACGTGGTGACGAGCAGCGGCAGGAGCCATACCAGCAGGCGCAGACAGAGAGGATTTCCTCTTTGCTGTTAAAGGGGCAGCACCAGCTGCCCACCTCCAAAGCATGTCCCAAAGACTGCTCGTTTGGTGAAAGAAGACCAGGACAACAAGCCGCGCAGGGCGGAGGTCATCACCGAGCCCACCGGCGTGTCATGGAGAACACCTTCGCAGGCGAAGACCACCTTTTGTTAGGATAAGCCTGGGCGCATGTCCCCCTTCAAACCGCCATTGTGTGGCCACCCTTCCTGCCAAGATTTTCAGGGGAAGAGGACCATAGCAGCTATAAAAGGGGGCAGTGCTGCCACCGTAGAGAAGATCGATTCCATTATCTTCTACCTTGTACGCGAGAGCTTTCTTGCCCACAATAATCCCAAACACAAGCAGGAGTAGGGTTTTACACCACAAGGTTTCCCGAACCTGGGTAGCCGTTGTGTCCCCTGTCATGTCTTGCGACAGCGTGCTCTCGCCGTAGTCTCATCGTGGTTGACGTTGAGCAGGTAGGAACGAGCTTGCCCCTAGTGTTCGAACTAGGGTCCTCGGAGCCCCGATTCCGACAAACTAGTTCATCCCAATCCTTTAAGGAGTTGAGGTCTTGAATCCGGGAGGATCTTCCCACACGGGGGTCTTGAATCCTAAGGAGGATCTTCTCACATGCTCACATGGAGGTCTTGGTCTCCATGGGAGAGGTAGGGGTTCAGCAAAGCTCTATCTCAATGAGCTATCACAATGCTAACCCTAGATGGAGAGGGAGGAGGTCTATTTATTGTGCAAGTACAAGTTGGGTCAAGATGAGGGGGTACAAGGCTATCTCAGCCGTCAAACATGTTGAAAGTGCAACTAATCCCCGGGTGATTTTGGTAATCTATAACAACATATACATCATTGATCTAATTCTTATTGCTAGTAAATTTCAGAAAAGATCAATGATTGGCATGGCAAGGACTAATGGATGTGGACCCCTCAAAATGTCAAGACCAAGTTATATCACCTACTCCGGACCCACCGAGATGATCATTCCACTGTCAATGCCAAACCCTAGCAAATCGGTTTCACCGAAAAGGATCTCGGTCTCACCGAGATGGCATAACCAAGTTGTTGTAACGCCATTATTTCACTTCGGAATCACCGAGTTGAAATAATCGGAATAACTGAAACTGAGTCTGCCCTAGCCACTGCACTTTCGGTCTCACCGAGTTGTTCCCGTTCGGTCCCACCGAAAAGCCCAACGTTCATATCTTTTACACAGATCGGTCTCACCAAGATTTATGATCGGTGCCACCGAGATGGGTCAAAAGTGTGTAACGGTTGGATTTTGGGTGAAGGCTATATATACCCCTCCACCCTCTCTTATCTAGTAAGAGAGCCATCGGAACGTGCCTACACTTCCACCATACATTTTCTGAGAGTGAACCACCTACTCATGTGTTGAGATCAAGAGATTCCAATCCAATCATTTGAACCTTGATTTCTAGCCTCTTCAAGTTGCTTTCCACTCCAATCCTTCTCCTACCCAAGCCAAATCTGTGAGAGAGAGATTGAGTGTTGAGGAGACTATCATTTGAAGCACAAGAGCAAGGAGTTCATCATCAACACACCATTTATTACCTTTTGGAGAGTGGTGTCTCCTAGATTGGTTAGGTGTCACTTGGGATCCTCCAAGATCATGTGGAGTTGAACCAAGGAGTTTGTAAGGGCAAGGAGATCCCCTACTTCGTGAAGATCTACCCCGAGTGAGGCTAGTCCTTCGTGGATGGAAGCCATGGTGGAATAGGCAAGGTTGCTTCTTCGTGGACCCTTCGTGGGTGGAGCCCTCCGTGGACTCGCACAACTATTACCCTTTATGGGTTGAAGCCTCCATCAGCGTGGACGTATGATAGCACCAACTATCGGAACCACGCCAAAAATCATCATGTCTTCTTTGCGTTTGAAATCAGCAAACCCCTCCTTTACTTGCATGTGCAATGTTTTACTTTCCACTGCTACACTCTTAGAATTGCATGCGTAGGGTGATACTTGACTTGGTGTAATTGCTAAAATCTGCGCACAACTAAAATTGGGAAAAGGATAGATTTTTATTTGGTCAAGTAGTCTAATCATCCCCCCTCTAGACATACTTTTGATCCTACAAGTGGTGTCAGAGCTTTGGTCTCCATTGCATTGGTTTCGCAACCTAGGAGAGTATGGCGTCTAGTGAGGGTAATTATCACCATAGAGGTCCATATTTTGATGGTACAAACTTTGCTAGTTGGAAGCATAAGATGAAAATGCATATTCTTGGTCATAACCCCGCCGTTTGGGCTATTGTTCGTGTTGGCTTGCAAGGTGAATTCTTTGAGGATGGTAAGGAACCAGATCGTGAAGCAACCACAGAATAATTGAAGATGTTGCAATACAATGCTCAAGCTTGTGACATTCTCTTCAACGGTTTGTGCCCCGAGGAGTTCAACCAGATTAGCCGTCTCGAGAATGCAAAGGAAATTTGGGATACTTTGGTTGATATGCACGAGGGTACCGAGTCCGTCAAGGAATCCAAGTTGGATGTGCTTCAAAGTCAACTTGACAAGTTCAAGATGAAGGATGGTGAAGGAGTCGCCGAAATGTACTCTATGCTTGCTCTCATCACAAATGAGATTGCCGGCTTCGGAAGTGAAGAGATGGCCGACAAATTCATCATCAAGAAGATTCTTAGAGCCTTGGATGGAAAATATGATACCATGTGCACATTGATCCAAATGATGCCCAATTACAAAGATCTCAAGCCCATGGAAGTCACTGGAAGGATTGTTTCTCATGAGATGTCACTCAAGGACAAGGAGGAGCTACACAACAAATCAAGTGGTGCTTACAAAGCCTCCACCGATGCTTCCACAACTTCAAGCGACAAGCTAGTATCCAATGAAGAGATAAGCTTGATGGTGAAAAGGATCAACAAGTTCTACAAGAGTAGAGGAAAAGAAAGGAGCTCTAGCTCAAGGCATTATGATAGAAGATCATCAAGTCATGATCATAATTGCTAAAATTGTGGAAGACCCGGACACTACTCCAATGAGTTTACGACACCTCAAATGAAAAGAGGCGAATCACCAAGAGGAAGACATAGAAGGGATGAATCACCTCACAAGGAGAGAAGGAGTAGAGATGATCGTTATGAACGAAGACCTTCTCGAAGAAGCAAGGGTTCAGAAAGGAAGGTGTCGGTGTATAAAACATGGGTATTTTATAACCCGACTTATGCACAGACAGTGGTAGCCTTCATGATGGCCAGGTCTTGCCAGAGATTACCAAGATCAAGATTCAAGGCCTAGTTGCAAAGGTGATAGGGAGACGATCTAGACAAGATATCAAGATGCACCTGACTTGTGCTAGATATGAAGATGATATTTGCTGGCAAGGCTCAAGCCAGCAAGATGAAGGCCCGGCAAGCTCCGTGCCGGCAAGCCCTCGCTAGCTCGTCTGTGCTCCACCGCACCGAGCAGCTAGTCACTAATCTGTGAGGTGTCGACCATGCAGGCAGTTTGGTGAGGTTTGTCGGGGCACGTGTCAGCCTGCTGGAAGGAGAATTAGCTTTAATGACGCCCATCCAGGAGGCGTGTCAAGATAATAAGAGGTAGCTGGGCGAGCGGTGCAGAAACCCTGTCGGGGCTCCTCCTCCACATGACACCTAACAGCACAATAAATGCTTTGTCCTAATCTGGCAGAGTTAGCTATGATAGCACTGTTTGCTATCTAATCAACTTTTAATGACTGTTTTGCCATTGTGGTTACCCCTTGAGCTATAAAAGGAGGGCCAGGGAAACCTTTACAAGGGTCGACACTTTGCTCATTCTGCATGCGTAGC
This sequence comes from Elymus sibiricus, assembly GCA_039707655.1. Classification (NCBI taxonomy): domain Eukaryota; kingdom Viridiplantae; phylum Streptophyta; class Magnoliopsida; order Poales; family Poaceae; genus Elymus; species Elymus sibiricus. The sequence continues at coordinate 198,801,014 of CM077674.1, read as the reverse complement.
TGCTCTTCCTACACCTTGCAGGCAAGACGCGGTCCTTGTACTTGAGCTCAAACACATCCAATACACAAAGCCGGAGTAGGATTTTACAGCTCACGGTGGCCCACCTGTGTAAAACTCTTTGCGTTTGCTGTTGATTCTGCTCTTTGTGCTTGCGCATTCCCCTAGTCAAAATGCAAAGGGGCTAGATGGCCCCATAGATGGTCGTACACATGACATCTTTGGCGTGCCAGGTAGGGGAATCGCTTGCGCGAACCTGAATCAGCAGTTTGTGCGTCAACTACATCTTCATCACCAGTGATGGCGCCCAAGAAGAAGGGCGCATCTGCAGCAGCTCCATCGACCTCCAAGCTTCCGTCGCATACGCCCACGGGCGGCGGAGATGATCTGGCCGGCGCAGGCAGAGCGGAAGGTGTCACCGGTGCAGGTGGCACGGGCGGCGTAGCTAGCACTGGTGGCGCAGGCGTAGCGCGCAATAGGAACTCCCAGCTTCCTCGCCATTCTGGTGATCGAAGCCACAACGGTGCAGGCGGCGCGGATGGCTAACTCCTGCCTCCTTGATGCACTGACGAGTGAAGTCACCAGAGCAACACCGTCCAGTCTGGCGCGAGCCAAGACCCCACTGTTGTGGCGTCCAAGGATGCTGCGTCGGGACACACACCGTGACCGTCGCAAGATGGGCACGACGTCGCTCCGAATGGCGTAGGCGGCTCCGGTTGGCGGCGTCCACATGGCAAGACACCTGTCGATCGTCCTCAAGATCTTCAGACAACACCTCCACCGCGTCAACCAGCTGCTGAACATGAGCCACGGCAGCAAGATCGCAATGGTGCTCCTGCTGGCTCTGGCAGGAGTTGAGCGACATCGCGTTCTTCGCTCCTAGCCATGCCAGCAATAGCCGCGGAGGCAATGGCATGGGCCCAGATGCTGCTAAACTTCCCTCCAACGGCAGACAAGATGGATGAGTGGAGGGCCACCATCCAAAGCCTCATTGGGTTTGTCGAGGCCAGCAAGTGATAGCAAGCGGGACCATCTCAACGCCCGCAAACAGCACCAGTAGCTCCAACTGGTGGCCGTGTTGAAGATGCTGCACCAACGGTGCAATCACCTCCGCGGCAACAACGCCAACAGCAACAACAATAGTAGCCAGGGCAAACTCAACGACCCGCTGAGCCCGACGAGATGTCAATGGCTTCTTCGGATCCGCGAGTGCAGCAAGATCAGTGGAAAGTGCTGCAAGATAGTTGGGTAGAGGATGCCTGTACCACCATTGAACGGCGCCGGGAGGCGCGTCGTCAGTCTGACATGCGCAATGGCCCAGTTGTCGATGAGCCTGCGCCCCAGGCTGGCGGGTATCTGCCTTATGAGGTCAGGTGCCCAGCCTTCACTCGCGAGCTGTGGCAAGTCTGCTAGCCGTCTGTCCGGGCCTTCAAGCCAGAGGTACCAGAGAAGTACGATGGCACGTTGAACCCGGCAGAGTTTTTGGGCATCTATACGATCGCTGTGCAAGCTACCGAGGGAAGAGATGAGAAGATTCTCGCCAATTATTTCCCATTGGTACTCAAGCCCAATGTGAGGTCTTGGCTGATGAACTTGCCGGAAGGCTCCATTTCTTCGTGGTCCGATCTTTGTAATGAGTTTGTTGGTGCTTTTACCGGGGGCCACAAGGCTCCTGGTCAGCCCAGCGACCTGCAAGTGGTCCCGCAGAGAGATGGAGAATCCTTACACAAGTATATCCAGAGATTCAGCCGCGCGCATTGCAACATTCCAGATGTGCACCCCGTAGTCGTGATTGCCGCCTTCACACAAACGTGCGCAATCGAAGGATGCGGGAAAAGATGAACGTCAAGTTGCCGAAGACCGTCAATGAGTTGTACACACTAGCGGATAAATGCGCACGGGCTGAAGAAGGGAGGAGGCTCCCTGGGGAAGATGGAGGCGCCGAAGTCAATTCAGAAGAGGACAACGCTGCCACCCTGAAGAAGAAAGGCCGAAAGCGCAATAGGAAGCACAAGGGCAAGACAGTTATGGCCGTCGAAGGTTTCGAGAATTCCAACGCCACGAAGAAAGCCAACACAGAGGGCTCCGACAAAGAAGTTGTTGCATGCGCTAATTGCCAGGAAGCCGTAGCAGGCGAAAAGACTGGCAAATCTGACGGGCCATACTTCAAGATTCACCGCACTAAAGGCCACATTCTCCAGGAGTGCCGGCAAGTTGAGCAGCTTGCCAAGAAGCAAAAAAGCTGAGTATGAAAAGTGCGACAAGGAGAAGGGCTAGGATGGTGCTGGCAGATCTGGCAAGAGAGGTCATGGTGGCCGAGGAGGCCGCCGCGGCAAGGCCAAACAGCAGAAAGAGAAGCCTGCTAGTGGCCGAGAAAAGAAAGAGGATGATGATGGAAGTGACGAGGAGGACCACGAAGAGTCCAGCGAGCAAGAATTCCTGAAGGCAACTGAGGCTATGTGTATTGACGGGGGTGCATCTCTGCACTCTTCTCACCGCCAACTAAAGCAGTGGGCGCATGAAGTCAACGCAGCAGAACCGACAATAGACGCTCAGAAGCCGCTCAAGTGGTCGCACACGCCTATCATTTTTTATGCCAAGGACCACCCTGATCGCACAACTGCGGTCGAGTGCTTGCCGTTGTTGGTTTCACCAACAATACGCAACCTCAAGGTCACAAAAATGTTAGTTGACGATGGGGCTGGCTTGAATTTGATTTCACCAGAGGTAATCAAGAGGCTGCAGATTCCTGATGAGGAGCTCAAGCAAACTGGCACGTTTCAAGGAGTCAACCCGGGAAGAAGCCAACCCAAAGGGAAGATCACTTTGCCGGTGACATTTGGCAGGGATTTGAACTATACGACAGAAAAGATAGTCTTCAATGTTGTCAAGATCCCTTTGCCATATAATGGAATTCTTGGTCGCCCAGCCTTGGTGAAATTCATGGCAGCATCCCATTATGCTTACAACACGCTGAAGATGCCGGGGCCAATGGGTGTCATTACCATCAACTCTGATAAGCTCTACAGAGAAGCGGTTGCAGCATCTGCCGCCAAAGCACCAGCTCCCGCTGAGAAGAAAAACAAGAAGTCCGGCAAGGACTCTGGGAAGCGCACATCCTCGGAGTGTTGCGCACCCGTTGAGGATTTGCTGGAATGCTCTACCGGCAAGAAGTCCAAAGCTACTCCACCAGCAACCAAGAAGGTGCCCGGGAAGGAGGATGGCACTGGCGGTACCTTCACCGTCAGTTCCACCCTTGACGACAAATAGGAAAGCGTGCTCGTTGCCTTCCTGCGGGTGAATGTCGATGTGTTTGCATGGCAACCATCTGACATCCCCAGACTTCCCAGGGAGGTGATCGAGCACCACCTTGCTGTCTGTCCTCACGCACGGCCCGTCAAGTAGAAGGTCAGGAAGCAAGCTTTGGAACGACAAGAGTTCATTGCAGAAGAAATAAAGAAGTTAGAAGCGGCAGGCTTAGTTAGAGGTGTGCTACATCCAACATGGTTGGCAAATACAATTGTAGTACGCAAAGCAAATGGAAAGTGGAGACTTTGTATTGACTATACTGATATCAACAAAGCATGTCCAAAGGATCCTTTCCCTTTGCCGTGCATCGATCAAATTGTTGACTATACTGCCGGCTGCGATCTACTCTCCTTTCTTGATGCATATTTTGGTTACCATCACATTTTCATGGCCAAGGAGGATGAGGAGAAAACCGCATTCATTACTCCATGTGGCACATACTGCTTCATGCATATGCCTTTCGGATTAAAGAGTGCTGGTTCAACCTTTGCAAGAGCTGTCCAAATTGGTTTTGAGCCCCAGCTGGACAGAAATGTGGAAGCATATATGGATGATATAGTGGTCAAAACCAAGGACAAATCAACCCTCATTCAAGATTTAGAAGAAACATTTGCAAATTTGCGCAAGATCAATCTAAAGCTCAACCCCGAGAAGTGTGTGTTTGGCATTCCATCCGGCAAGCTTCTCGGGTTCTTTGTATCTCAATGTGGAATCGAAGCTAATCTCAACAAGATCAAAGCCATCGAGCAAATTGAAGCACCGAAGCGCGTCAAGGATGTGCGGCATCTTGCCGGCTGTGTCACTGCGTTGAGTAGGTTCATTTCCAAATCTGCTAAGCGCGCCTTGCCATTTTTCAAAATCTTGAAAAAGGCAGGTCCTATGAAATGGACTCCGGAAGCGGAGGCCGCGCTGCAGGATTTGAAAAAGTACCTCTCCTCTGCGCCAACACTAGTTGCGACTAAGCCACAAGAACCGTTCCTGCTGTACTTGGCGGCAACGAATCAAGTGGTTAGTGCTGCATTAGTGGCACACAGGGAAGTTGATGACGAAGAAGCAGCAGCGGCAAGCCCATCAAATGACAAGCCGGAATCTTCTCCGGCAGAGTCTGGTGCCAATAGATCACAAGCAGCGTGAACAAATGAAGTAAATCAACAGATAGTGCCCAAGAAGAAATTGGTGCAGCGCCCAGTTTACTTTGTAAGCTCCCTTTTACAGGGGGCTAGGTCAAGGTACTCTGATGTGCAAAAATTGCTTTTCGGCCTCCTCATGGCCTCGAGAAAGCTGCACCATTACTTCCAAGCACATGATATTACCGTCATCACTCGTTTTCCGTTGCAGCACATTTTGAGTAATCCGAATGCAACCGGCAGGATAGTGGAGTGGGCGTTGGAGCTGTCGAGCTTTACACTCAAGTTTGAAAGCACTTCAACTATTTAGAGCAGAGCCTTGGCAGAGTTCATTGCAGAATGGACGCCAACGCAAGACGAAGAGACTCAAGAATCAGCTCTCCCCGGCAAAGAGACAGCTAAAGAATGGATTATGTACTTTAACGGTGCCTTTTCGCTACAAGGCACCGGTGCCGGAGTGCTGCTTGTCGCACCCACCGGAGAGCATCTCAAGTATGTAATCCAAATGCACTTTCACAGGGAGAAAGCTACAAACAACACTGTTGAGTATGAAGGACTCCTTGCCGGTCTCAGGATCGCAGTGGACCTTGGAATTAGGAAGTTGATCATCTGTGGCGACTCGCAGCTCGTTGTCAAGCAAGTCAACAAAGATTATCAGAGCCCGTTGATGGAAGCATATGTGGAAGAAGTGAGGAAATTGGAAGAGCACTTTGACGGATTGCCAACAGAGCACATTCCTCGTGCGGAAAATAGCATTGTTGATCACCTGTCAAAGTGTGCCGCTCAAAAGCTCCCTGTGGAACCAGGAACTTTTGTGCTCCATTTGAATCAACCAACAGTCACTCCATCAACACGGGCGAGCAAAAGAAGAAAGTTGAACACTGGCAAATATTTTCCGGCAGAGCTCCCGGAAGCCATCGGCAAGAATGTTACCGGGAACAACACTGTGGTTGTTAGTGGGCAACAGCCTCTGGCAGAACGTCAAGTTCTTGCCATTGAGGCAAGCATTCCTACACCCGAAGAGATGCCTTTAATCCTTGTCGTCGAGCCACAGGCTCCGACTTGGGCACAGCAGATAGTTCATTTCCTTCAAACAGGAGAACTTCCCGATGACCAAGAAGAAGCTGAGAAAGTAGCCCGTCAGTCAAGTATGTATCAGTTTGTGGACAACATTCTGCATAGAAAGAGACCAAACAGGGTGAAATTGAAGTGTATTTGCCGGGAAGATGGACTAAAGTTGTTGGCGGAGATACATGGAGGCATATGTGGCTCTCACATAGGATCAAGAGCACTTGTCAGAAAAGCTTTCTAGCAAGGCTTCTATTGGCCAACTGCTCTCCAAGATGCAACTGAGCTAGTCACCAAGTGTGAAGCATGCCAGTTTCATTCAAAAAAGATACATCAACCAGCCCAAGCCCTTCAGATGATCCCTCTCTCCTAGCCTTTTTCGGTCTGGGGGCTTGACAATTTGGGCCCCTTTCCCCGTGCTACTGGGGGCTTTGCCTTCTTGTACATTGCAATCGACAAGTTCACAAAGTGGCCTGAAGTGGAGGCAGTGAGGAAGGTGATAACGCAGTCAGCTGTCAAGTTTTTCAAAGGATTAGTTTGCCATTTTGGTGTTCCCAATAGGGTCATCACCAACAATGGCACAAAATTCACGAGCCGCACCTTCATGCAGTACATCCAAGACCTTGGCAGCAAAATCTGTTTTGCATCTGTTGCTCACCCGAGAAGCAATGGTCAAGCGGAAAGGGAAAATGCTGAAGTGCTGCGAGGCCTCAAGACAAGAGCATTTGACAGGCTGCACAAGTGCGGAAGGCGTTGGATTGATGAGTTGCCGGCAGTTCTTTAGTCACTCAGGATGACACCAAATCGAGCCACCGGCCAAACGCCCTTCTCCCTAGTCTATGGTGCAGAAGCGGTGCTCCCCACAGAAATCACATATGGGTCACCTCGAGTGATCTCCTACGATGAGGCAGAGCTAGAGCAGCTGTAGCAAGATGACGCCACGCTCCTTGAGGAAGATCGTCTTCAGGCAGCTGTGAGAGCTGCACGCTACCAACAAGCCTTGCGCCGCTATCACAGCCGCAAAGTGCGTGCCCAAAGCCTTGAGGAAGGCAACCTTGTTCTTCGGCGCATCCAGTCCACCAAGAATTCAAACAAGTTGACACCGAAGTGGGAAGGCCCTTATCGGGTAGGACGTGTCACCAAACCCGGCGCAGTCCGTCTGGAGACCGAAGATGGCATCCCGGTGCAAAACTCATGGAATATTGAGCATCTTCGCAAGCTCTACCCGTGAGGCACGGTTGCCGGAGCTCCCGGCAGCCCCCTTTTGTACAAGCTTTGTCGACAAGACATGTAACCCTCTGTACAAAGCCATGCATAGATCCTGTGCATAAGTGAAATAAAGCTAAGTATTTCACAACTCTTTGTCAAAATACATCTTAATTTATGTATGTTTGCATGTGATGTTGTGTTATGCTTTGCCTTGTATGCAATGATTGACGACTCGCCAAGGTCTCCAGACTGTCCCTTTTCTCTTCTTTCTTTTTCTTAAAAGCAGAAGGTTCCATTGCGTGCAAGTTTCCTGGGGGGAGTGACGGTATGGATACCATATAGTGGCGTTCAAGAGATCAATTTGCAACAAGAAGGACGGTGCAAGGAAAAGCTAAGTTGAAAAACTTTGAAACAAATTCCTTGTTACATTTGCAATTTCCCTTTAACGATTCAGTATTTGTATGAAAACCTGCATGCGAAGGAACCTTGTCATAATCAGTTGCGCTCTTACTTTGTTTCGAGTCCGCTCAACAATTTAAGTAGCTGCATTGGAAAACGTCAAAGGAAAACTTGCCGGCGGCGACACTACCGGCAGGCTGCTAAGGATCCGTTCCTCAAGCGCTCGTGGCAAGTGCACGCACCGGCAAGCTTCAAGCATGCATAGGGTATAAAAAAAATCATACAAAGACAAAGTAAAACAAGGGAGATAGCATACATTCATCCCAAAATAGCATAAGTTATATTACATCACAAAAACGGTGCAGGTCTAACATAAGATCAAATTGTATCTTGTACATGAAAGCACTGGTGGCCAATACAACGGCAAGCTCAATCCTGACGATCGCCTTGGATCCTGGGGACTTGGAGAACCTTGTCGGCAAGAGGATTGGCAATCTTGTCAGCGGCGGTGACGTCGGTGTTCTGCAGCAACTTTCTGAAGATCCCGGAGAGATCGAGGTCAGGATGGCGGTGAGCGAGTGAAAGAACATGTGGTGCCCCCATATTTGGTTTTGGTAATTTATGACAATCTCTATGGACTAATGGTTGCCATGAGTTATATTGAAGGGTTTGTCCATAGGCATTTCTAGAAGTCCATTTGTTGGTTTCAAGGAGATTATGTGACGACCAAGGTGCTATTCAAGGATTTATCCAAAGATTGGTTATGTGAGTGTTGAGGCTATTGCAAGCATGTCTTGAAGAAGAAGATTGTGTGAACATTAATGGTTACCTTCAAGACATCATCCTAATGAAGAGAGTTGGAAAGATTCAAGGTTGATCAAGACTAAGTACAAAGAGTGATTCAAGTTGATCAACACACAAAGCATAGAAGATGTACCGGGTGGGATCAAGTGATCTCATGGTATGGTAAGCATTGTCCATTATGCTTTGTGTACTAACCCATGTTCTATGTGAGAGTTGTTTGTGGGGTTAGGTATGTTTCCATGGGCACGCATCGAAAGGAAGATATCATACAACCCAGGGAGGATGACATCAAGTGGTGATCGTCATAAAGTTTGCGGTATGCAAGTTTAAGTGGAGCATCATGAAGAGATCATGGTTGAAGCTTGTCCTCCATTGTGGTGGCAATGGACTTGTGAAGATGTGCCGAAGAGTGGCTCACCCATAGTGGAGTATGGGGGAGCAATCAACTAGTCTTCACCGAGCCAACGCAATCAAGAAAGGTGGTCTGACTTGAGGAGGACAAGATCGTCATCATCTAGCTCAAGTGGACTATGTTCAAGGCAAAGGTTTACCCTTGATAGGTTTTCTACTTTACCGGTCTCATGGTGGTAGTTGGGAGACCGAGTTATAGGATCAATTGCCGTACTATTAAGGGGGGCTCTCAAGTAAGTAGCTTGATCGTATCGTTCGTAGAGAGCTCAAACCATTGCATCCTTGCATCATCTTTCTTGGTTCTTATTTGGCTCTTCTCTTGGTGAGGTTTTAGATTTTGTGTTCGTCTTCTTGTCAAACTCAAGCTCATCTTAAACAGAGTTCGTATGCATCATCTTTGCATTTTCGATGTTGGAGAGTTTGCCGGTTCATATTGTGGGAAGGTCCTCTTCCTTATCATATTGGCATTTCTTCTCCATTGCTAGTTCTTAATTTCCCATCGCTGTTGGATAGTACTTGTCGTCTTCTATCCAACAAACTTGAGTTTGCTGATTTTGGAGTCCGTTTGCAGGAGTTATAGCAGTTTTAGTTTTGGAGTTTTCTTCTATTTTGCTTGGGTAGTTTTTCTGCTCGAGCGGCAGTAGAGCGGTAGTAGAGAGCGGTAGTACTGCTCCCCCGAGCGGTAGTACCGCTTGCGCGGTACTTCCGCTTCTTCTACCGCAACCACTTCCGCTTATTTTTATGCTTCTGTTGCCCAATCTGCTCGAGCGGTAGTAGAGCGGTAGTACTGCTCCCCCGAGTGGTACTACCTCTCTGGCAGAACTACTGCTCATGTTTTTCTATCTCGTTGGGCAGTTTTGACCGTGCTAAGCGGTAGTACCGCTCCCCCGAGCGGTAGTACCGCTTGAGCATGACTTGTGGGCATAACAGTTGGATTCGGGGGGGGGGGGGCTATTTAAGGGGGCCTTCTTCCCCAATGGTTCTCATCCTTTGAGCTCGTGTTCTTCCCCCATTGTTGACCTTCTTCGAGCTTGCTTTCTATCAATCCCTCCATGGATTCTTGCTAGTTTTTGAGGGAAAAGAGAGAGGAGATCTAGATCCACATTTCCACCAATCACTTTCTCCTCTATGTGAGGGGAACCCCTTGGATCTAGATCTTGGAGTTCTTCATGTTCTCTTCTTCGTTCTTCCTCTCATTTTCCTCCCTAGCATTAGTTGCTTTGGTGGGATTTGGGAGAGAAGGACTTGGGCACTCCGTGTGCCCTTGCCATTGCATTTGGTGCATCGGTTTGAGTTCTCCACGGTGATACATGGAATTGAAAGTTGAGAAGCTTGTTACTCTTGGGTGTTTGGGCACCCTAGAGCTTGTTCCTCTTGGGTGCTTTGGTGCCCTAGACGGTTGGTGTTGTTGGAGCTCAATCATTGTGGTGTAAAGCTCCGGGCAAGCGTCGGGGTCTCGAATTAGGTTGTGGAGATTGCCCGAAGCAATTTGTACGGGTTCGGTAACCGCCCCCAAGGGTTGCCATTTGTACGGGGTTGGTGACCGCCCTCAAGGGTCCCTTACTGGAATCACAGCATCTTGCATTGTGCGAGGGCGTGAGGACATTATGGTGGCCCTAGTGGCTTCTTGGGGAGCATTGTGCCTCCACACCGCTCCGAACGGAGATTAGCATCCGCAAGGGTGTGAACTTCGGGATACATCGTCGTCTCTGCATGCCTCAGTTATCTCTTACCCGAGCCCTTTAATTATGCACTTTACTTTGTGATAGCCATAGTGTTTCATGTTATATATCTTGCTATCACTTAGTTATTTATCTTGCTTAGCATAAGTTATTGGTGCACATAGGTGAGCCTATTTGTTTGTAGGTTTTGTGCTTGACAAATTAACCTCTAGTTTTATTCCGCATTTGTTCAAGCCTAAACCGTAATTATTTTAAAGCACCTATTCACCCCCCTCTGGGCAACATCCATGATCTTTTAATTGGTATCAGAGCCTCGTCTCTATTTGTTAGGCTTAACCGCCTAGAGAGTAAGATGTCGACTAGGGGATTAGGATTCTTTGACACTCTTAGTTTCGATGGTACAAATTTTGATGTTTGGGTAATTCACATGCTTAATCATTTCCGGGCCATTGACCCGTGCTTAGAGCAAATTTTAGATATGGGTTTTTCTCCTCCAAAGGATTCTCAAAACCTATCTTTAGAGGATGAGAAAAACTTTTATCTCAATGCTCAAGCTTCTAATGTGCTTGTCGATGCTTTGAGCAATGTAGTTATATTTCAACTCATGCCGTTTCGGGATGCTCATGAGTTGTGGACAAAGCTTCAAGATAAATATGGTGTGTCCAAGATTTGTGGGAATGATAGTTCTCCCTCCACCTCCGGTCGTGTTGTCTTCTCAACTTCTTCTACTTCACCTACATGTGGTTTGCCATAAGGTAATGATATCACTACAGGAATCAGGTCCTTTGCCGTTTGCCATAGCAGACGGTAGAGGACCAGACCACGGACGGCAAACATCTTTGTCGTCTGCTGGATGACGGCACAACTTTTAGCACTGAAAGTCACGGTAATCAGCATCTTTGCCGTCTGCAGAAGCGCAGCGGACGGCAAAGACTTTTACCGTCCGCCTTCCTGGCACAGCTGACGGCAAAGGTCCTGGACGGCAAAGTGTAGCTGTTAGCCCCATCAGGTGGCTAACGGCAGACTTTGCTGTCTGCCTACGGACAGCAAACAAACACTTGCCTTTGCCGTCTGCCGAGTGACGTCAGCAGGCCTGTGGCTGCACGTCAGTCCTGCTTTGTCTTTGCCGTCTGCCAGTGTGGTCTTTGCCGTCCGCCAGCTGACGGTAGAATGACCAAATGGGTCAGGCATGGTGCTCCCAGGTTGCACAAGTTGCTGCCACGTGGCACCTTTGCCGTCAGCCTACCGACGGCAAAGGGATTTGCCGTTCGCTGGCAGACGGCAAAGTGCCTGTATTACCACTTTTTTATCTGTTTTCTGTTATTTCCCTGCATTTTCACAACACATATATGATATATATAGTTTCAAGCTGAAGCATAGGCCATGTATTCCAACAAATAGTATGTACTATCCAACATCATCGTGAAATATTGAACAAGAGAACACATAGGCTATTAAAAGAACCAATACATACATAGTTTCACACTGTTCATCCATATATACATACATAGTTTCACATTGTTCATCAATACAAATCAAAATAAAAACTAAACACTAGCAGTCCATCAATGCCAGCTTCCATGAAGTGAATCGAATCTGCAAAATGGGAATAAGAAAGTTAGAAGAAGAAGAAGAAGAAGAAGACTAGAAGAATAAGAAGAAGAAGAAGAAGAAGAAGAAGAAGAAGAAGAAAGAGAAGAAAAATAATAAGAAGAAAGAAAGAAGAAGAAGAAGAAGAAAGAAGAAGAATAAGAATAAGAAGAAGGAGTAGAAGATGGAGAAAAAGAAAGAAGAGAAAAAGGAAGAATAAGAATATATTTTCTTCTTCTTCTCTCTTCTATCTTTTTATCCTTTTCCTTCTCATTCTTCTTCTTTTATTCTTTCTTTTTCTTCTCTTTCTTCTTCTATTCTTTCTTTTTCTCCTCTTCCTTGTTTTTCTTCTTCTTATTCCTTATTTGTGTCATTTTAGAGCTAACTTAGGTAATTATGCCATTTTAGAGCTAACTAAGCATATTATGTCATTTTGGAGGAAAATAAGGTAAGTATAGGTCATTATTGAGCTAACTTAGGTAATTATGCCATTTTTGAGCTAACTAAGCTTATTATGTCAATTTGGAGGAAAATAAGGTAAGTATAGGTCATTTTTGTGCTAACTTAGGTAATTATGCCATTTTTGAGCTAACTAAGCATATTTTGACATTTTGGAGGAAAAGAAGGTAAGTATAGGTCATTATTGAGCTAACATAGGTAATTATGCCATTTTGGAGCTAACTAAGCTTAATATGTCATTTTGGAGGAAAATAAGGTAAGTATAGGTCATTATTGAGCTAACTTAGGTAATTATGCCATTTTTGAGCTAACTAAGCTTATTATGTCATTTTGGAGGAAAAGAAGTTAAGTATAGGTCATTATTGAGCTAACTTAGGTAATTATGTCATTTTGGAGCTAACTAAGCTTATTATGTCATTTTGGAGGAAAATAAGGTAAGTATAGGTCATTACTGAGCTAACCTAGGTAATTATGCCATTTTTGAGCTAACTAAGCTTATTATGTCATTTTGGAGGAAACGAAGCTAAGGATAGGTCATTATTGAGCTAACTTAGGTAAGTATAGGTCATTATTGAGCTAACTTAACTTATTATGTCATTTTGGAGGAAAATAAGCTAAGTATATGACATTCATGAGCTAACCAAGGTTATTATGCCATTTTTGACCTAACTAAGCTAATTATGACATTTATGAGCTAACCAAAAGCTTCTGATCACCATCTCGGCCCTCGTGTGGCACAAGACACCGTCGATCATCTCCTCCGACGGGGCCTGGGCAGCCAAGTAGTGCTCCCAGCTTAATCCTAGCTGTGGAAGCTGACCCTCACCGGGCAACGTGACAAACCCCGGGAAATTTTGCCGGCAAAGCACACGAAGGACGCTGTTGGGCCTGCGAACTCCACTGGCGTGTACCCAACCCCTGCAGTATGACAAGGCCAACACATTAGATATTTGAAGAAACGTGAAGGCAAAAGGTACAAAAAGAGTAAATGCACTTACTTCTCCCCATCAGGCCTAATCACCGGCCTCTGCTGTGTACTACCACGCTGGTACACGGTGACCCCCTCAACCACCTCGCCCTCACTATCAGTAAACTGATCCCCGCCGCCATCAGCATGGCCACTCGGCCCCTGAGACGGATCCGTCCAGGTACCCCATAGGGACGTCTCCCGGGACATAGCCCGATCCCCGTCTTGGTCCGGAGTCTCGTGGGCCGAAGTCTCGTGGGCCGAAGCCTCTGGGACCGGAGTCTCGTGGGCCGAAGACCCGTCGACTGGAGGCTCGTGGTCCGGAGTCCCCGTAGCCTCCACCTCAGATGGGTCCACCCTAGCAGTTCTGTGCTCGGGTGAATGAGCTGGGGGTGGCGGCGAGGAAGGCGTAGCAGTCTGCCTACCTCTCCCGCGGCCACGTCCTCCACCTCTCTTCTTCCCTCCCCGACCTCCTCTCCCGGTGGGCAACGACGCCGACGAAGAAGCGCCTACCGGTGTCCCCATACTCTCTATCAACGCTCTCCGGAGAGGTACGGGTGGAATGGAAGTAGCCCTCCCGCGGGCCGCCGCCGAAGAAGTACCCGCGGAGCGCTCTCGACCCGCGCCCACCATCTTTCAACACCTGCCATGACAAAGAGTAAACGAAATTAGTAGAACATAAAAAAATTGAATACCTGACATGAATAATAATATGTATATAATTTAAGTTGGGATGCATACAAACTAATAATAGTCTGGATCGTCTGGATCAATAAATACATCATCATCATCACTATCACGTGTGTCGTCATGAATGACGTGCTCATTGGGTTCAGCGGCATCAACATGTGGAAGGCCTTTCTGTAATCGGTCAAGCATTGACAGGTCATCCGCAGCAGTAACCTCTTCTTGTTCCGGCTCTTCTTGTTCCAGCTCAGGGGTGAAGTCGGATTCACTGTCGCTGTCTACTTCCATGTTCTGGGGTGAAGTAGAGCGGTTCTTGAAACATTTTTTGGAAAGATGTGATTCTTGGAACAATTCTCCTTCATATGTGTCTGGGTTAATGTGATGTTCATAATCCTCTTCATTGGGGGGAGGTGGTCTAGCACGTGGCGGCACTTCATAAATGACATCCCAACCATTCAGATTTGTATTAGTTTGGCAGGCCCACGGTAGATAGAAAACTTGGGTCACCTATTGAGCCGTAATATAGACATCGGGAACATCTAAATGGGTGCTTTGTTTGATTTCGACTAGCCCTATATGTTCATGAGTCCTTCTAGTCTCCTTCGGCTGGAACCAATAACATTTGAAGACTACGACATTCGGTGGTTTTCACCATAGAATAGAAGTTCATAAATTGCTCCAACTCTTCCATAATACTCGGTACCTCCTTCCCCGATAGCAGAGACACCACAATTTGGAGATTTTTGGTCGGCCATAGATAGCTCTTTGCCAAAGGTACGAAAGTGATACCCGTTGATGTCGTATTTCTCAAATGAACGGACCTTATAGTCAAAACCATTAGCGGCTTGTCTCAATTCGGCGTCCATAGATTCTGAATTAGCCTACAAGTTTAATATGAAAGGATTGTTGCATTAGCCGCAAATTAGACGAAGAAATGAAATGGTCTATTAATGGTAATTACCGTTTGTTTGAACCAAGAGATGAAACCGGCATAGCCACCTCCATGCTTTGCCAGAAGCTCAAACTCTTCGAAGGAATCCTTTTGGATCACCGCTCCATCCGAGAATTTGGCAATGTATCGACTGTATCAAATATCCGGGAATAAGAGCAGTTCAAAGGAATTAGAAGTTGTGAAACAATGTACCGAGAACTTACTCGATGTACGGCCGCACTTCTGTTAGGTTGTTGAAGATATACAACGAAATGGTCCGCCATTCTTCGACATCCAACGGTATTGGTTTCGAAGCACCGGCTGGTGCGAGCTTCCCTTTGAATAGGCTGAGGTTGGATCCACCTTTTTTAGGGTCGCCAGCATAGTACCGAGGCTTCGGATTATGCAAATGATGATTTTTGGCTTCGTAGTGTGCTGTCACGAAGTTTGCCGCCTCCTCAGTAATGAATGCCTCGGCCATCAATGCTTCAATTCTACGTTTATTTTTACATTTTGCTCGAAGCGTCTTCTGCATCCTCTCAGTTGCATAGCACCAACGATTTTGCACGGGCCCCCCCAATCTTGCCTCGGTCGGGAGATGTAAAATCAAATGCTGCATTGGATTAAAGAAGCCCGGTGGAAAGATCTTCTCTAACTTGCAGAGCAACTCCGGCACCAACTTTTCCATGTCATCTAGCACGCCAGGCGATAGTTCTTTCGCACAAAAAACACGGAAGAAATAGCTCAGCTTTGCCAGTACTAGCCATTCATCCTCAGGGATAAAGCCACGCAACATCACCGGCATTACCCGCTCAAGCCATATGTGCCAATCATGACTCTTGAGACCAAATATTTTCAATTTTTCAAGACTCGCTCCCCTCTTTAGATTCGTTGCATACCCATCGGGGAACATCAACTGCATTTTCACCCACAAGATAATTTCCCTCATAGCTCCCCTTCCAAGATTGAACTAGGCCTTTGGCTTCGACCAGTTTTTCTTTCCTTTCGGTTGTCGCATGTTTTGTAATGGTCTATCACATAGAGTCTGCTGATCGACTCTAGCCTTAGGATTATCCTTTGACTTCCCCTCTATGCCGAACAATGTACCAAAAAGGGCCTCGCCGATATTCTTTTCAGTGTGCATCACATAGATGTTGTGTGGAAGAAGGAGGTCTTTGAAGTACGGCAGATCCCACAAGCATGTCTTGTGAGTCCAGGTGTGTTCCGAATTATACCCCTTGAAATACCCTGGACACTCTGGATCAGGCTCAAGAGTGTTTAACTGATCCAGGATCTGTTGGCCTGTCAACGCAGGTGGTGCAGAGTTTTTGACAACTCTACCTTTGATGAAGTTCTTCTTGTCTTTTCTGAACTTATGGCGAGGATCCAGGAACGGTCTATGCAAGTCGAAGCAAGAATACTTGCGACCCGCCTCTAGCCAATGAAACTGAAGAGCTGCCTTGCATGTGGGGCACGGGAACCTTCCATGCACACACCAGCCAACGAATAGCGCATACGCCGGCAAGTCATGCATCGAGTACATGTACGAGACATGTATTGTGAAGTTTTGTTTTCTAGCGGCGTCGTATGTCTTGAACCCATTATCCCAAGCTTCTTGCAAATCATCCTTAAGCGGCTGCATGTACGCATTCATATTCTTCCCCGGATAGTTGGGCCCTGGAATTATCAACGTCAGAAAAATGTTCTTTCTTTGCATAATCTGTCCGGGGGGGGGGGGGGAGATTGAGTGGAATGACAAATACAGGCCAACAACTGTATTGGGTTGTCGTCATACCAAACAGATTGAACCCATCCGTGCCGATGCAGACTCGGGGATGCCTTGGATCTGCCGCTTTATCCTTATGTAATGCATCGAAGTGCTTCCACGCAAAAGCATCCGATGTGTGTACCAACATCTGATTCCCATCTGCATCTAGTTCGGTTCTTTTGCCCAATTTGTGCCATGTCATCTGTCTGGCCGTCTCTTCGACCATGAAAAGACGTTGAAGTCTTGCTACGATTGGCAGATACCGAAGAGCATTAACGGGGATTTTGGTCTGTCTCTTCTCACCCATACCGTTGTCTACCACAACATACCTGGAAGACTTGCAAATGGGACATTAGTTCAAGCCCGCATACTCAAGCCTAAATAAGGCACATCCTTTCTCACAGGCATCTATCTTCTCATAGGGCATCTTAAGTACACGGAGGATTTTGTCCGACTGGTACAGGTTTGCAGGCATTACCTTGCCTTTGGGTAGAAAGCGTCAAAATAGTGTCATCATCGCGTCGTAGCATTCTCTGCCCAAGTTGAATTGAGCCTTCAGAGCCATTACTTGTGCGATGGCATCCAGCTGACAAAGCTCAGTGTGCTCGTGGAGAGGACATTTTGAAGACTCCAACATTTCATTGAAGGCCTTTGCAGATTCCTCCATCTCATCGTCCGAATCCCGAGCATCATCAAAGTCTTGCACCATGTCTTCGATCTCGGTACCATGTGCGTTGGTGCGACGACGAACCACCTCAGCTCTGGTACGTTGGGCAGACTCACCATGAAATGTCCACACCGTATAATCAGGCATAAAACCCCACTTATGCAGGTGTTTACCCATTTCACCCTCTGTCCTCTATGAAAATTTGTCGCACCTAACACAGTGCACCAGGTTTTTCTCTGGCCATTTGCAAATGCGGCTTTCACAAACCCCTTGGTTTTTGTTAACCATTCATTGGTCGTGTCTTTCTGACTAGTGTGACCGGTGTACATCCACGCACGATCACTCATCTTGCCTAACTACTAAACAAACAAGAAATATATATATATATAATTCAGCACATATATTCATCAGTTAATCAAGTTTGTCAATTTTATTACGTCCATGCAACCTACACGCTAATAGGTAAAGATAGGTCCTAATCCCACCCGAGTATGTGTAGATTGGGTTCGTTTTCCCATGCTCTGCTCCGGATCTGACACAAAATTTCGGCAGCACCTCCCCGCTGTTCTCCTGATACACGTCTCAGCAATAAACAGAGAGGATGTGTACCCGGAGAACAACAGGGAGGCACTGACGAAATTCTGCATCGGATCCGGAGCAGAGCATGGGAAAACGAACCCAATCTACACATACTCGGGCTGTCCATGGATAATGTTGGACAATTCGAAAGAACCACGGTTATAAATATGCAAATGCATGCATATTTATAACTGTAACCCTTTCGAACGGAGACGCATACAGGTCACACATACTTATGATTGAATCTACCTATAGCTAGCAAGTATCTTCGGCACGAAGACCGGAACAGAGCAAACGAAGGGGGGAGGAGGAGATGTCATTTGTGCTCACCCACGAACGCATGGGAGCTCGTCGAACGCACGGGGAGCTCATCGAACACCAGACCCTCGCAGCAATGAAACAACTGCACATTTAAATCCACCCGATCAACACGAATATTCAATCCCGATAAAAAATCTCTCTATATAAAAAATCTCTATTTCTTCTTCTTCTTCTTCTTCTTCTTCTTCTTCTCTTCTCCTCCTCCTCTTCTTCTTCTTCTTCTTCTTCTTCTTCTTCTTCTTCTTCTCTTCTCCTCCTCCTCTTCTTCTTCTTCTTCATCTTCTTCTTCTTCCTCTTCCTCTTCTTCCTCTTCTTCTTCTTCCCTTCTTCTTCTTCTTCTTCCTCTTCTTCCCTTCTTCTTCTTCTTCTTCTTCTTCTTCTTCTTCTTCCTCCTCTTCTTCTTCGTCTTCTTCTTCTTCTTCTTCCTCTTCTTCCTCTTCCTCTTCTTCCTCTTCTTCCTCTTCTTCTTCTTCTTCTTCTTCTTCTTCTTCTTCTTCTTCTTCTTCTTCCTTCTTTTCCTTTTTCCTCTTCTTCTCCTCTTCTTCTTCTTCTTCTTCTTCTTCTTCTTCTTATTCTTCTTCTTCTTCTTCTTCTTCTTTTCTTCTCCTCCTCCTCCTCTTCTTCTTCTTCTTCTTCTTCTTCTTCCTTCTTTTCCTTTTTCCTCTTCTTCTACTTATTCTTCTTTTGTTTTTTTTCATCATCTTCTTCTTCTTCTAATTTTGACTAACCTAAAGTATGACTAACCTAAAATCTTCTTCTCCTAGTTCTTTTCTAACCTAACCTAGCACTAACCTAACTAAATATGAGTAATATAGCACTAACAGTAGCAATTAAATGAAAAAAAGAAAAAAAAACAGAGAATAAGGGGAGGACTCACCGGAGGGGGGCGTCGGGGGTGAGTGGCGTTGGGGGCGGCGGAGCCGTGGACGGTGTGCCGGCGGGGCGGCGGTGGCAGAGTGGAGCGGCGGGGCGGCGGGGTGGCGGCCGCGGACGGTGGGGCGGCGGGGCGGTGGATCTGCACCAGGGCGCGGTGGGGCGGCGGGGCGTCGGGTCGTCGGCAGCGACGGGCACGGTGGTGCGGTGGGTCGGCGGCTGCGACGGGCGCGGCGGGGCGGTGGGTCGTCGGCGGCGACGGGCGCAGCGGCGAGAGAGAGAGATAGAGAGAGGGGAGTGGAGGGGCGCGGCAAGAGAGAGAAAGAGGGTCGCGGCGAAAGAGAGAGAGAGAGAGAGAGAGAGAGGGGTGCACGACAGCCGTTACAAATGTTAGTGAAATTTTTCTTTGCCGTCTGCTTTTTGATGATCTTTGCCGTCTGCTGCTCTTTGCCGTCCACTAGCGGACGGCATCTAGGCCGTCCGTTTGACCTAACCAGCGCCGCGCTCCAGTGGGGCCCAGATGGGATCTTTGCCGTCTGCGATTTTGCTAGTTGCCGTCCGCCTGCCTTTGCCGTCCGCTTTTTAGGCTCTTTGCCGTCCGCTAGCCGACGGCAAAGAATGGACTGACGGCAAAAACAATCTTTGCCATGAGGCCTTTCTTTGCCGTCTGCTTTATGGAAGCGGACGGCAAAGACCATCTGGGCCGTCCGTTAGCAGACGGCAAAGAGTGGACTGATGGCAAATTCTCTGATTCCTGTAGTGTATGGTGAGTAGTGTTGGTCATTGCAATGATGATAGTGGGCTTATTGTTATGATCCTTCATCACTATCTTATTGCAATGCTCCTTCTTTGGACTTTAACACTTTGAGCACTCCAAATGCTTCACATGCTTGTGTTGGTAGTCCTTGCATATCATGTAGAAATTGCTTGAACAAATCTCATGATGATATGCTTGCTATGTCTTGTTGCCATGATAAAAATACCTCTATTTCCTCTAGTTACTGTGCTAACAATGTAGAGGAAAACCATCGGTCTATAGAACAAGATATGGTATTGAATGGTGCCTCAAGGGATCCTACATCATCATCTACTGTTTCTCACTTTTGCCTTATGGCTAAGGCTTCAAAGGTATCTCCTACTTTGAACCCCAATATGTCTCTTGATGATGATGTTGATGCTAATGAGGATGAGGATAATGATGAGAAGAATGATAATATTGCTTCCTTAAAAATTAAGGGGGAAATGATTTTTTAAGCTCTTCATAAGAATAAAATTGCTCGTTCCAACTTCATGGAAATCACGTCTATTGCCATTGAGGGAAAGAAATACATTGAGGAGTTGGAATCTCATCTCGAGGAGCATGAGGTCACCATTAAGAAAATGGAAGGTCATGAGCATGATTATGCTAATGAGATTGCGGATCTATCTCAAGCTCTTGAACTTGAACAAACCACCAAGGAATCTCTTGAGGAGACTTTTATTCTAGAATTATCTAGAGTGAGGGAATCCCGTGATAGAGCTCTTGAGGTGGCCAATGATTTTGAAACTAAAAATGACAAGCTTGAAGTTGCTCATGCTAAACTCCTTGAGGACTTTGAGCACCTCGAAAATGGCTCAAGGGCCATAAAGAGTGAGCTCATCAAACTCACCGAGTCTGATGCTCAACTTAAAGCTTCATATTTAAAAGAGCTTGCCAAGTTGCCTTCTCCTCTTGTTGTTAATGATGATGCTTGTGCTGCTAACTCTATTTCTTGTGAAGCATCCATTTTGAAGGTGAATGTTGAGCTAAGGGCTCAACTTGAGTTGCTATCTAGCACTTATGGGAAATTGGAAGAAAGTCATGAAAGGCTCTCTAGCTCTCATGATGACCGTCTAGTATCCCATAATGTGCTAAAGTTAGCTCATGAGGCTAGTATCTCTAAGGTAACATCTAGTGAGCCTCATGTGGACATAAGCACTACTTCTACTCAAAATGCTATATTGCCTTGTGCTAGTCCTCGTAATTCATCTACTCATAACATTGGTACATCTTGTCATGAATTAATTTCCTTGCCTTGTTGCTCTAATGATGAAGCTTATACCTCCCGTAGTACTTGTGTTGATACTAACCATGTAGAGGAAATCAAAGAGCTCAAGGCCCAGGTCACTTCTTTGAAGAAAGACTTGCAAAAATGTCATGAAGGGAAGTCCACACTCAACAATATCTTGAGTGTGCAAAAATACCCCAATGACAAAGGTGGACTTGGTTTCAACTCCAATAAGAAGAACAAGTCCAAGATCAACAAGAAGAAGGGCCGAGAACAAGTCAAGAATTCGGCCAAGATTGTTTGCTTCAAGTGCAAAACTGAAGGGCATCATGTTAGATCTTACCCATTGAAGAAGAAGCCCATTAGTGACAAGCAACAAGGGAAGAGGCCTCAAGTCCATACTCAAGTTCAAGAACGGCCACTTCCCAAGAAGACTCAAGTTAATGCTTCTCAAGTTGAGAAATCAAGTGAGAAGAAAGTGAAGAGTAGACGTTGCTACTTATGTCGTGAGAAAGGTCACGTCGCTTCTTCATGCATGAATGGCACCTTATCCAACCCTATTCTAATTAACGATATCTATTCTCTTGGGAAGGATAAGGTTGGCAATGTGTTTGCCAAGTTCGTTGGTACTCAAAGTGGTGTCAAGAAAAGAACCATTTGGGTAGCCAAGCCTATTGTGACTAACCTCTTAGGACCCAACTTGGTTGGGGACCAACAAGCTAAAACTTGATCAATAGGTGTTGTTGGAGGGCATTGGAGACTTGGCTAACTCATGAAGAATTAAGGGATCTTCATCATTACCTTTTCTCATGCCAAGTCATTTGGATTATCTTGTGCCTATCTCATATCCAATGTGCCTCCTTGCGGTAACTTGTACTTAAATTGTTTACATTGAAAGTTACTTGCCCCTTTGCATGTTTGGTTTTGTACCTTGCATGTGTGTGTATATGTTGTGCTTCCAATTTGCGTATCTTGAGAAATCAAGTATGTGTATGTTGGTTTACGCATCATGTACGTGTGTGTCTTGTGTTGAGCCCTTTTGCATCTTGTTTGTATCTTTGTTAGCTCTTCTGAGAGATTAATGGAACATCCCATTTTCGGGGAGTGATGTGCTTTGTGCACTTCACGATCCTAAATGTGTGTACATGAGGAATACCACCTAGTATTGATATTTCAAGATTATCTAGTCTCTATGTGGTATGTCTTCTCATGAGAAATTCAAATTCTAAATTGTCCATTAATTATCTCTTGTAGGAACTTATTTGCCTCTTGTTAAGATTTTTGGGGTATCACATTATGGGGGAGTAATATGCTTTGTGTATATTACAAGCCTAGAAAATGTGTACATTTGAGGTATTGCCACTTGGAGTTGATATTGTAAATTATCTTGTTTCTAGGTGGCATGTTAGCTCTACAAGAGTCATTTGCTTATGTTGTTTGGTGTGAAGATGATGTTGGATACCTTTACAATCTACCACCGGGAATTCATTCCAAATACTTCTTGTACTTGTACAATTGGTATTCTTGTATGTGGTAGAAATTGTTGAATCATCTTCACGTTTGCTTGTGCGCATTTGCCTTATTACTTGCCAAGGAATGTGTCAAATCCCGTTGTCTTCCGTGCCACTTGTGGATCTTTTTAATTTCTTGATCTTGCCTAGTGTTTCTCTAGATATAGTGAAAGTGGTGATCCCATCTTGTGCATTTTTTATTCAAATGTAAATTCTCTATAATGCACAACTCTTGGGGGAGCTATCCTATTTTCTTTAGAACACTCATCTTGTGATCCTTATCGAGTGTGTGTTGGTGGAAGGCATGTCATTTCTTTTTGGTACTTTGTGCCATCATGATACTTTGTAGAGGGTTTGGTTTGTTTGGAACCTTCCTCTCTTTTGGGAGTCTGATATCTTTCAATTAGTATGTATCAGTGGATATCTCATTCCATGATGTATCTTTCATTGATATCCTTCAAGTGATAAGTCCTTCACTTGGTATCTTATTTTCTCCTGGTATCTTTTCTTTCGGTATCTTATCAATCATGTGTTGATTTGATTCTTGAAAGTCTAGAGCATGCATATTTACTTTATGTACATTCTTTGGCATGCTTTCATTCTTTGACCCAATATATAGGGGAAACTCCATATTGTCACTTATTGGCTAAGATGTGCATGCAATTCAATTTCATATCCATTTGCACATATTTATGTGGAGTTTGTCCTATGTGTTGTTGGTTCTCTAACTCTTTGGTCCCAATGAGTTTGGGTACCATTTTGTTTGTGTTGTTGTTCTTGGAACAATTGGAGATGCATTGGATGCTCGGCTCATTCACAAGGAAGGTGGTGTCACCATGTGCTTATTGGAGTCAAGCTAGGATGATCAATGAACTACTATCTACTACATCACTCCAATGCTATCACGGTAACAAGTATCTATTCATGCATACATTTCTTGCATTCAACCTTGTGTAGGTTGCATCATGGCATGAATTTCTTGATTCGTTCTTGTGATACTTGTTTCCTTTCTCAAAGCATCCCAACAATGATCTCTTGTTGCTAGTTGTGATGTCTTCGATGTTCGTGTAGTTGGATTTCATTGATATACAATGAGATAATATTGAGCCTTGTGCTATGCTTTTAAAGCAAAGATCTTATTGGTATATTTTATGACTCCCGTTTTGATATCTTATTCTTTCCTTGCAACTATTTCTTTTGTACATCCTTCTTTGTGGATTAATATCATCATGATTTTCATCTACCTAGAATCTTATACACTTGAGAGAAGTTACATCTTTAGTGGACATCCTTATTCTTTCACGTCCACCTTTTCATTCCTTTCTTATTTCCTTGGTGGTTCCGTGAAAGGATTTGTCTTGAGTGCGGATCTTATATCCTTGCATCTTGACGCACTCATTTGTGGTGAAGATTGTTCTCCTCATGCTTGTCATGATGAGGCTTTTGCCAGTTCAATTGGTATCCCTCCTCTTCACGAGGCTTTCATGTTCTATCTTCACCATGGGTTGTCACAAGCTTTGTAGTTAATTCGCATATTAGTGAGCTTGTGAACCCATTTGCTAGTTGTGTGTGGGAAGGACATGTCTTGCACCTTGTATCTCTTCTTTTCAGGACTATGTTGATGCTTAAAGCTCATCCTTATATTAGTCTTCTCACGTGCTTTTCCATGACTCACACACATCTTTTTGGTTGAGCCCATTCTTTAGTTGCCTCTTTTACATGTTGCTCAACCATATGTTTGTTGCAAGTGCTATGATCAATTTACTATGTATGCTTACTTGCACTTGTTTGTGTGTTTTCATTGATTTTGGGGGAGTGATGATCCTATTTTGTGCACGTTGTATCCAAATACAAAACTAAATAGGGCACAAATCATGGGGAGCTTCTCTAGTTTCCTTAGAACACTCCTTTGCCCATATCATAATATCTTTTATTCATGTGGCTCGTAGGATCATTTGTTTGATTGTTTCAATTGGTATCTTTTGATTGCTTGCTTCACTCTTCGGTATGTTTTTAAGCCATATCATCCTTTTTGCAATCTTTGGATCCTCAATATTGTTTGTCTTCCTCCAACTATTCATCATTGGATATGTGTATTGTATTCCACTCATATTTTGAGAAATACACACTTTATGGAGTAAAACATATTATATTGGTCTTCTAAGTTTGGACACATTTTGGCAATCGATGCCAATGGGGGAGAAGTTTAGAGAGTTTGGCTTCATGCTTTGGTTTTGTTTCTAAGCATTTGCATCTCATGCTCATGAATTATTGGTTGTTGCTTTGCATGGTGAGGCTTAATTCCTTATATAAACTCTCTTGAAAGTGATTGTCATCAATTACCAAAATGGGGGAGATTGAAAGAACATGTGGTGCCCCCATGTTTGGTTTTGGTAATTGATGACAATCTCTATGGACTAATGGTTGCCATGAGTTATATTGAAGGGTTTGTCCATAGGCATTTCTTGAAGTCCATTTGTTGGCTTCAAGGAGATTATGTGATGACCAAGGTGCTCTTCAAGGATTTATCCAAAGATTGGTCATGTGAGTGTTAAGCCTATTGCAAGCATGTCTTGAAGAAGAAGATTGTGTGAACATTCATGTTTACCTTCAAGACATCATCCTAATGAAGAGAGTTGGAAAGATTCAAGGTTGATCAAGACTAAGTACAAAGAGTGATTCAAGTTGATCAACACACAAAGAGTAGAAGATGTACCGGGTGGGATCAAGTGATCTCATGGTATGGTAAGCATTGTCCATTACGCTTTGTGTACTAACCCATGTTCTATGTGAGAGTTGTTTGTGGGGTTAGGTATGTTTCCATGGGCATGCATCGAAAGGAAGATATCATACAACCCAGGGAGGATGACATCAAGTGGTGATCGTCATCAAGTTTGCGGTGTGCAAGTTCAAGTGGAGCATCACGAAGAGATCATGCTTGAAGCTTGTCCTCCATTGTGGTGGCAATGGACTTGTGAAGATGTGCCGAAGAGTGGCTCACCCATAGTGGAGTATGGGGGAGCAATCAACTAGTCTTCACCGACCCAACGCAATCAAGAAAGGTGGTCTGACTTGAGGAGGACAAGATCGCCATCATCTAGCTCAAGTGGACTATGTGCAAGGCAAAGGTTTGCCCTTGATAGGTTTTCTACTTTACCGGTCTAATGGTGGTAGTTGGGAGACCGGGTTATAGGATCAATTGCCGTACTATCAAGGGGGGCTCTCCAGTAAGTAGCTTGATCGTATCGATCATAGAGAGCTCAAACCATTGCATCCTTGCATCATCTTTCTTGGTTCTTATTTGGCTCTTCTCTTGGTGAGGTTTTAGAGTTTGTGTTCATCTTCTTGTTAAACTCAAGCTCATCGAAAACGGAGTTCGTATGCATCATCTTTACATTTTCGATGTTGGAGAGTTTGCCGGTTCATATTGTGGGAAGGTCCTCTTCCTTATCATATTGGCATTTCTTCTCCATTGCTTGTTCTTAATTTCCCATCGCTGTTGGATTGTAGTTGTCGTCTTCTATCCAACAAGCTTGAGTTTGCTGATTTCGGACTCCGTTTGCAGGAGTTATAGCAGTTTCAGTTTTGGAGTTTCCTTGTATTTTGCTTGGGTAGTTTTTCTGCTCGAGCGGTAGTAGAGCGGTAGTAGAGAACGGTAGTACTGCTCTAAGCGGTAGTACTGCTCCCCCGAGCGGTAGTACCGCTTGCGCGGTACTTCCACTTCCTTCTACCGCAACCACTTCCGCTTATTTTTATGCTTCTGTTGCCCAATCTGCTCGTGCGGTAGTGGAGCGGTAGTAGAGAGCGGTAGTACTGCTCCCCCGAGAGGTACTATCTCTCTGGCAGAACTACTGCTCGTGTTTTTCTACCTCGTTGGGTTGTTTTGACCGTGCTAAGCGGTAGTACCGCTCCCCCGAGCGGTAGTACCACTTGAGCATGACTTGTGGGCAAAACGGTTGGATTCGGGGGGGGGGGCTATTTAAGGGGGCCTTCTTCCCCAATGGTTCTCATCCTTTGAGCTCGTGTTCTTCCCCCATTGTTGACCTTCTTCGAGCTTGCTTTCTCTCAATCCCTCCATGGATTCTTGCTAGTTTTTGAGGGAAAAGAGAGAGGGGATCTAGATCCACATTTCCACCAATCACTTTCTCCTCTATGTGAGGGGAACCCATTGGATCTAGATCTTGGAGTTCTTCGTGTTCTCTTCTTCGTTCCTCCTCTCATTTTCCTCCCTAGCATTAGTTGCTTTGGTGGGATTTGGGAGAGAAGGATTTGGGCACTCCGTGTGCCCTTGCCATTGCATTTGGTGCATCGGTTTGAGTTCTCCACGGTGATACCTGGAAGTGAAAGTTGAGAAGCTTGTTACTCTTGGGTGTTTGGGCACCCTAGAGCTTGTTCCTCTTGGGTGCTTTGGTGTCCTAGACGGTTGGTGTTGTCGGAGCTCAATCATTGTGGTGTAAAGCTCCGGGCAAGCGTCGAGGTCTCCAATTAGGTTGTGGAGATTGCCCCGAGCAATTTGTATGGGTTCGGTGACCGCCCCCAAGGGTTGCCATTTGTATGGGTTCGGTGACCGCCCTGAAGGGTCCCTTAGTGGAATCACAACATCTTGCATTGTGCAAGGGCGTGAGGAGATTACAGTGGCCCTAGTGGCTTCTTGGGGAGCATTGTGCCTCCACACCGCTCCAAACAGAGATTAGCGTCCGCAAGGGTGTGAACTTTGGGATACATCATTGTCTCCGCATGCCTCGGTTATCTCTTACCCGAGCCCTTTACTTATGCACTTTACTTTGTGATAGCCATAGTGTTTCATGTTATATATCTTGCTATCACTTAGTTGTTTATCTTGCTTAGCATAAGTTGTTGGTGCACATAGGTGAGCCTAGTTGTTGTAGGTTTTGTGCTTGACAAATTAACCTCTAGTTTTATTCCGCATTTGTTCAAGCCTAAACCATAATTATTTTAAAGCACCTATTCACCCCCCCTCTAGGCGACATCCACGATCTTTTAGCGAGCTTAAGCAGTACCTTATAAAGGACGTTGCGCGCAAACTTCTGAGATTCATCAGCAAACGAGGCAGATCTATCTTCATGATACGTCTTCAAGGCGTCAATGAGACCCTCGAAGAACTTGGTTAGCCTGACGCTGGTGGTCTCCTTGTCGTTGACAGTGACGCCCCAGCTCTTCTTATCCATAACGGCAATTTGGGAGGTGATGCGCTTGGCAATGTTGACATGACCGTTGGTCCAGAGGGAGAGATTCTCTTGCAGCTGATTGAACCTGTTTTCAACATCTACGCGCAAGGCCTCCTCTGTTTCCAACTTCTCCGTCGAGATTTTTTCCCTCTCTTTGGCGGAATCAAGATCTGCCTCCGATGTGAAAAGCTTGGACTTCAAATCTTCGATTACCTTGGCGGCAGTATCGAGATCTTGATTCTTAGACGATAGCTGCATTTGTAGTCCCCCTAGGGTGTGGACTGCCTTCTGCGCTTCGTTCTTAAGAGTCTCAATCTCTTTACTACTGCCGGCAAGCTCCTCTTTCAGTTTGGTCAATTGGGAATCAAGATCCGCCTTGGCAGCAGCAGCAGCGGCAGCCTCGTCAGTAGCCTCCTTGAGCTTGGCAGCATTTTCTCGAGCTTGGGTCTCGATGGAATCCTTATGGTTCTTCTCCAGCTCCTGCGTCCTTTGCTCAAGGAGCTTCCCAATTTCTTCATCCTTGCCGCAAAGTTTGGCAGCAAGGGCCTCTTCTTGTGCGGCAAGATTCTTTTCCCGGTCATTGAGCTGCGCCTCGCGCTCTGCCACCTTGCCGTCCAAGGCTGTCGCCTTCTCCTGGGCGGTGGCAAGTTTTTCCTCTTGCCTCCTCAGATTGTGGGATTGATTGTTGTACCAAGTGCGGATATCATCTGCCTTCTTCTTTAGTTTCTCCTCGATCACCTCCAGAGCCATGTGTTCTACTTGAAGCTTGTCCCATTGCTTACCATAGCGTTCTTGCACATCCCTAAGACCGGCAGCCATGGTTTCTAGGAAGGCGAGATCTGCTGTGCTATCGGTAGCGTTGTCGGATTCGAGGGTACTTTTGGGGATGATGGCAAGGATGCGAGCAATTTCCTCATCAAAGTTTAGCTCTCCGGTGCCTGATGAACTTGGGTTTCAGACCCTTGCTTGGAAACGGCAAGCATCAAGGTGTCCGCCAAGATTTGAGTAGCTGGTGCGGTTGGTTGAGCAATAGAGTATGGCTTATCAGCGGCGACCACCACCATTTCTGTGCTTGCTTGAGGGGGAACGGGTGTGTTGTCGGGAGACCTTCTTTGCTCCCCTGCACCTTCCTTTGCTTCCTCAGCGGCAAGTTTGGCAGCCTCCTGAGCAGAAATCTTGGCGGCTTCATCGGCAGCGCTGTTAGCAATTTCTGCCATGTCTGCAAGAGTTTCTCCCTCTTCGGGGGAAGTTGGATTTGCAAGATGAAGCGAAAGCGAGAGCAAGAAAATGATTCAGATCACAAGTCAAGTTCAAGAAGACAAATTTTTTGGAAAGTGCTTGGAAGCAAGTGGGTTACATGTTGATGCTTGATGAGGAAGGACAGTTTCTTCCCCGACAACCTGGGTTGCCACCACACGGACATTGGCGGTCTCGCTTGGTGGGGCAATCTCCGTGTGGGCGAGCTCGTCAGTGGAGGCCCTTGTTGGAGACGCACTCTCCGGGGCAGTAGTTGACGGAGGCACCACGGTGGGGTCTGCTTCTTGGCGCTCTTCCTCCTGGTGGCCTTCTCCTACCTCCTTGTCGAGACGAGAAGAAGGAGCATCGGCGCCAGTGCCACGAGTTCGCGCAGGGGGCTGGGCTGGGGGCTGATGATGGCGGTATCGGTGGATAAGCCCCCTTGCCCAGTGCTTGCCGCAGGCTTGCTTTCCGCTGCAGCCTTGGTTAGCTTGGCCCGGTGCACAAGTGGCTCTGTGTCTCTGCAAAAATAGAAGAAAATCAAGTCAGAAATCATAATTAAGATGGATTCAAGACTTGGTAAAGATAAAGCAATTATGCTTACTGTTCGTCTTCGGATTCACTGAGGATGGAGAGGTCATATTCCATAGGCAGGGGCGACTCCCTGGCCCTTTTGAGTGCCGGAGGGGATGAACTTGCCGGTTGAGAAGACTCGACTTCCCCAAGAATCTCTTGCTGGCAGGATGGGCGCTGAGCTCGTGGACGCCGGGATGATTGCCGGCGCACCTCTTCTTGATGACCAGTCTTGGTGGTTGACTTCTTCATGACAGGGCCAGCCCTTGGCAGAGAAGGATGCACTACCTCTTGACTGGATGCTCCGTGGAGGGTGCGCGCTCTGTTCTTTGGTGCCTGGGGATTTTCTTCTTCGGCAAGTTCCCCGGTAGCTTCGTCCCCGGCAAGATCTCCCTGATGCTCCTCGGCAACCTCTTCCTTGGGGGCTTCGTCCTCTCCTTTGGTTGCTGCGGCACGAGAACCACTAGCTTTGTCGGCCTTAAAAGCCTCTTCGGCCCTATAAGTGATAAACGCCAGTTCTTCGGCCCTGGTAGCTTGGATGAGGTCCTTCTCTTCACGAGTGGCCCTCTCTGTCAAATTTGAAGCCTAGGTCATTTCATCCTCAAGTGAGGGCGGCTCCCAAGTAGCCTCAACTCCTTGGGCATTGCACGCCGGCATTGCAGCTACGATGGAATCCTTGGCGGAGTTGATATGCAACGGCACGACATTGGCCGACAAGTGGAACTTGCCGAAGACCTGGAACAACTGATGGCACAAGCTGATGTGCTGCAGGACCGTCAAGTTGTTGCCGAGTCCTGGGTACAGCCGCATGATGTCGCCGGCTTTCTGGTACTCCCAAGTGAATCTTTGCCTTCTCTGCAGCGGCGCGATACGTCACTGTAGTATCGAAAGTATGTCTAGAGGGGGGGTGATTAGACTACTTGACCAAAATAAAATCTATCCTTTTCCCAATTTTAATTGTGGGCAGATTTTAGCAAGAACACAAGACAAGCATCACCCTACACATGCAATTCTAAGAGTATAGCAGCGGAAAGTAAACAATTGCATATGTGAGTAAAGGAGGGGATCGAAGATTTCAAACGCAATGAAGACACGGTGGTTTTGGCATGGTTCCGATAGGTGGTGCTATCGTACGTCCACGTTGATGGAGACTTCAACCCACGAAGGGTAACGGCTGCGCGAGTCCACGGAGGGCTCCACCCACGAAGGGTCCATTAAGAAGCAAACTTGTCTATTCCACCATGGCTTACGTCCACGAAGGACTAGCCTCACTCGGGGTAGATCTTCACGAAGTAGGCGATCTCCTTGCCCTTACAAACTCCTTGGTTCAACTCCACATCATGTCGGAGGCTCCCAAGTGACACCTAACCAATCTAGGAGACACCACTCTCCAAAAGGTCATAGACGGTGTGTTGTTGATGAACTCCTTGCTCTTGTGCTTCAAATGATAGTCTTCCCAGCACTCAAACTACTCCTCACAGATTTGGCTATGGTGGAAGAAGAATTTGAGTGGAAAGCAACTTGGGAAAGGCTAGCAATCAAGATTCAAATGGTAGGAATGGAATAGCTTGATCTCAACACATGAGTAGGTGGTTCTCTCTCAGAAAATGTATGGTGGAAGTGTAGGCACGTTCTGATGGCTCTCCTTACTGAGAAGGAGGTGGTGGAGGGGTATATATAGCCTCCACACAAAATCCAACCGTTACACACTTTTGACCCAACTCGGTGGCACCGAAACAATCATCTCGGTAGCACCGAACTGTGTAAAAGATATGAACTTTAGGAATCTCGGTGGGACCGATACGAACAACTCGGATGGACCAAAGTGCAATGGCTAGGGCAAACCTCATCTCGGTGGCACCGATTGCATCAAGTCGGTAGGACCGAAGTGAAGCAATAAGGCAACAGAGAGTTGGCAAGCCATCTCGGTGAGACCGATTTGCAAAACTCGGTGAGACCGAAGTAGGTGCAAAAGATCACAGAGAGTTGGCAAGGCCATCTCGGTGGGACCGAGATCCATTTCGGTGGATCCGATTTGTTAGAGTTTTGGCAGTGGCTAAGTATAGGTGAACTCGGTGGCTCCGGATAGGAAATATTGGTGGGGCCGAGTTGGAATATGGGTTTTGGACATCTTTGGGTAGTGAGAGTGGTTGAGGGTTTAGGAGTACTGTCACTAAGCACTTGAGTAAAAATACCATTAAGCAACGCCTCATCCCCTTTTAATAGTATTGGCTTTCCTATGGACTCAATGTGATCTTGGATCACTAAACCAAAAATGTAGAGTCTTGATCTTTTGCCAATCCTTGTCCTTAGCATTTTGAGGGGTCCACGTCTCTAATCCATGCCATGCCAATCATTGAACATCCTGAAATCTTTAACTTGAATGGACATTAGTTCAATGAGATATATGTTGTTATGAATTACCAAAACCACCAAGGGAGCAAATGTGCTTTCAATCCCCCCCTTTTTGTTAATTGATGACAACATATAGATCAAAGCTTCAACAAATGATTAAATGAATGAAATACATCATCGCTTTGAGAAGTATGTGATAAGCAAGAGCTCCCCCTAAATTTGTGCATTATTAAAAATTTGCGTTTGAATGCAAATGCACAATCGATTGGGCTCATGGGTCACTCTTCCATGTCACATACAACTTGGTGGAGTGCGCAAAATGATATGAGTGGGATAAAAAGCACGCATCACCAACACAAGTGAGTGATCTTACAAGATAATGATAGAGATAAACATAGATCATCACAATAAGCATAGTATGACCAATCACAAGCAGTAGCTCACATTCATAACGAAGCATAGTATCAAGCACACACACATAGAAACAAAGTACCAACAAGAAAATTGTAGTAAAAGAACTCGAGAGAAATCCAATGGGCAAAACAAGAGCACTCTCTCTCGAGGCCTATGATCTATACAAATTCCCCCCCTATGGCAACAAGTACCAAAAAGATCGAATATGTATACGACTAATCGGCACTCTAAGCACGGTCCTCCGAAGCTCCTGAAGGCGACCTCCTACTGGCAGCTCTGGTGTGCGTAGATGGTGTTGAGAGAAGAGCGTCCGCGAAGGCTTCTGCAGAAGTTTGCTGGGCTGGTGGAGTGGATACCGGCGGTGGCACTGTGGAAGCAGCAGGAGGTGCAGAGACTGTGGTCCTCGGATCCACAACTAGCACTGCAGCAGATCTGGCTGCCCTAGGCACTGTCTGAAAACGCTCTGTGGTAGGTCTGTCATCTCCACTGTCATCTGACGGGGCTGTCTTGACAGCATCAACATCACTCTGCAGCTGCTCCACGGTAGTCTGAATCTCTGTGACCTTGACATCTAGATCATGAAATTTTGTCTCTATTATCCGCTCTAAGCTAGCCTGGTGCTGGGTGAGGTTGGCCAGACTTCGCTCAATCCTCAGGGTGGCTTCAAGCAGATAAGTCATTTGGTCAGACTTAGACTTAAGATTTGCAATTGGAGCATTGGGAGCTATTGCCTCCTGGGCTACTTTTGCTTCTTTGGCTTTGCGGATCTTCTCCTGAGCTTGTGCAGAAGTGGGATGCGAAGGATCCACCACGATAACATTGTCTTCAAACTTTGGATGCAATGGCAAATGCTCTCGATCAAGAAGGTATGTGCTGGTTCCAACCTTAGAATTGATCAAAATCTGAATATGTGGAGCATATCCGCACGATATCTTCTGATCAGCTGCAGTCCTCTTGATAGTTTCGACTATTAGGCTCATCACCTTAAATTTCTGAGGTGTATCAAACAAATGCAGCAAATTGATGGAGTGGCCTGGTATCATCTTATCATCGCCTGACTTGGGAAATAGAGTATACCGCAAGATAGTGTTCATGGTGGCCAGTCCTGGGAGCAGATGCTTCACTGATCCAAGCTTATGAGTCTCAATGTCCTTCTGAGGAATTGCAGTGTACATGTTGGACATGGAGTTGTGATCCATCTTGAGCTTAGCATAGATATTAATGTCATCGTCCTCTTCCTTGGGTGCACCAAGAAGACTTGCCCACTCAGAGATGGTTGACTGGTACCTGATGCCTTCAGTCATCCACACAATTCGTCCATCTGGATAAAAATTAGTTGTGGAGTAGAATTGCGTGACCATTTCATCATTCCACTTGGTCAACTTCTATCCGACAAAGTCATCAACACCTGCAATCCTGAAACTCTCATGGACATGGGGAAAATAATCTTCATTCTCATCGATGTATTCCCAATCCACCCATCTAATGTCGCTAACAATGGGCTTCTTGTCGAGCAATACTGTCTCATAGAAATCTTGTTGTTCATGAGTGTGAAAGCGATAGTCACATGCTGTCTTCCTCCTTGTAGCATAAGGATCTGACTGTCTCCACTGACGCAGTCCTTTATCTTTCCTTAGCATCATGTTCTCCGCAACTGGGTGTGCATCATCATGGTCTGGTATCTTTGGCTTCAATTTCCTGAGCACCAGCGGCTCTTCATCAACATTTGCCTCAGGCACTAGGGCCTTGTTCTTCTCAGCAACTGATATGTTCCTGGTGGATCTCTTTGGTGCTGACACCTTTGGCATCAGACATAAGCTTTTGAGACTTGGCTGGAGGTGAATCAGCAGTAGGTTCCTCCTCCTCCTCATCTGTCCTCATGGAGGTCCTTCCAAGCACTTGATCTGTAGTCTTCCTAGCTCTCTTCTTCTTTCCACCTGCAGCTGGTTCAGAGTCACTTGGCTCTTCAAGAGTGAATTGCATAGTCTGCTTTGGAACTTTCCTCACAGCAGTCCTCTCTTTGGCAGTTGATGGTTTGGTTGTGTACTCCTTAGCAAGCACGACTCTCTTTTTCTTGATTGCTGCTTCACTAGCAACAAAATCTTCATCCTCACTGTCTGAGGTTTTCTTCTTCCTTGTTCTAGTGGCTTCCTTAGGAAGATCTGGAGAGCTCCTCTCTCCCTCATAGAAACTTTCTGCAGGGCTTGACCCTTCACTTAGTTTGCATGCTGCTCAGACCTATTCTGGCTGTCGCTGGAATCTGACATCTTGCTGAGCTGACCCTGTGAATAGATGGGTATGGGCAGAGTAGATGAGTCATCACAAAAAGCAGAAGTTTTTCATAAAATTTGAGTTCAACTCTTAGTTTCAAGTTTTCATAGGATGCATTTCGGATGGACCGAGTTGATCATCTCGGTGATACCGAAGCATACAACAGAAACCTTACACGCCATTTCGGTCAGACCGAGATGGGTTTCGGTGGCTCCGAGATGCTAGGGTTTCACTGAGACTTTACTTCTGGTCTCACCGATACGTACAACTCGGTGGCACCGAGACGTACTAGTGCTATGGCCAGAGGCCAAATTGGTAGGACCGAAAATTTCAAATCGGTCGGTCCGAGATGCATTCGGCGGAAACTTAAACCTAAATTTTTTACTCGCATCTAATCTACGGAATTCTTCTGGTGGAATAAGCATTGCAATCCATGGCAAGAATCATGGCATTCCTAACGTGCATTGAATCGGAAAAAGGAAGCACGAAAGGGATCAATTCTCACCCTAACTCGGTGGAGATTCTCTACGGCGGCAACGGCGGGACAGATTGCCGTTGGCGGCGATGGAATCCGGCGGCGAGGGCGCGCTGGCGACGACGGTGAAGTCCGAAGACGAGGGCGACGGCAGCAATGGGGTGTGGGAACAAGTGGGGTCGAGAAATTTCAATCGTTCGGTCCGCGCGATATATATACCCGTACGCTGTCGGTAGCGCCGAGTTGGACAACTTGGTGGCACCGATATGTGTAACTGCACGCAGGTCAGCACATCGGTGGCTCCGAAATGGTTCAACTCGGTAGCACCGAGATGGAAAACCTAGATCAATCTAAGTGATTTCGGTTGGACCGAGTTTGAGTGAATTGGTTCGGCCGAAATCAGTTAGAAGGTTTTGGAGGTTCAGCCATTTCAGATCGGTGGCTCCAAGTGCTCCTCACCCGGAGGGTCCGAAAATGACTTGTTCAATTTTTGTGATGCAGCAAGAATAGAATTTGAGACAAGAAAGCATAGATAGCGAGAAGGTACTTAGGCATTCGTGTACATCCACTTGGCCAGAAAACCAAGACAATCAAAACAACAAATGGATGTCCTTGAATGATGAAAACATGCAAACCAACATGCTCACACTATAAGATAGCAAATGAAATATGTGTCAAACATGCACAACCAATTCTAGCATCTATCAAGCAATGGCGATGACTAGGTCATCTATATATGAGTATATTGACTTAGGAGCCAAATGAGAACATTTGATCATAGGTCATACTCATCGTTTAAGCACAAGTGGGGTTGCCACTTTTACATAAAACATTGATGTGTTCACACCATTAGAGTTGCTTTAGCTCAATTGTTTAGAGCAAAGCTCCCCCTAGATGTGATATTCCCCCTAAGAGGGATCAACTAACCTTGGGCTTTGTCGATGATGACTTCATGTAGATGTTGAAGATGTGGATGCTCAATGTTGATGTAGACCATCAAGAGTTGGGAGCAATCCTCTGGAGTTTTGTGCTTTCAATACCTACATGGGTTAGTCCCACACAAGGAACATACAAGGATATACATAGACATAGAGTGAAATACACACATGATGATGTCCATGAATGCATTGAATACCTGGTTCCTTGCCTTACCAACAAGAGGGTTTGTGACTCCATGAACTAGTGCAAAATGTGGAAGTTGGTTGCACAAGTTCTTACCATAAAGTATATGAGTGAAGTTTGTTGGTGGAGTCACCCTCAAGAACTCTCTAGTTCTTCTTCTTTTGGACCCACATCAACTTGATGGGAATCCTTGGAGTTGTAGTAGCACTTGATGAAGTAGAACTTGATGAAGTCTTGGGAACCCACTTGACCATGGCTTGAGGAGCTTCTTCAAATGAATCAATCTCTTCTTGAAGCTTGTCCTTGCCTTTTAACTTGTGGTCTTGTGGCGGAAGATCTTCTTGAGCTTGTGTTCCCTTGAATGAAGTAGGATCATACTTCTCTTGTTGAGGAACAAACTTCGTCTTGGGGTATTGATCTTCTTCCCACTCAACTCCATTGGCATTGAACTTTCGTTCAAAACCAACACCTTGGTTATTCCGGTGCCTTCCTTGCTTGTGTACAATTTCCTCAAATTGCTTACTCCCAGCAAGGCTCTTGTAGACACCTTTTTCTATAATTCCTTTCAATAGCACATTTTCTTGCTCAAGTGTAACTTGGCTAAGAGAATCATTAGTGGAATCAATAGAACTACTAGAAGCAACAACATTGGATTTAGCATTGTTATTGTTACTACTAGAGGTAGAACCCTTTTTTACCCTTGTTGCTAGTTTGCTTAGGTTTAACTTGTGGTATAAAGGTAGACAAGAGTAAACCTTTATCAAGTTATGAAGAACTCTTCTTTCGAAGATCGTCATTGATAGCTTTAAGAAACTCATGCTCTTGCTCTAAATTTAGCTTCTCGAAACGTAGCTTCTCATGAGTTCTTAGAAGTACTCTATGATCCTCTTGAGTTGTTTCATGAGCTAACTTAAGAGCATTTAGTTCTTTAGTTAGACGCTCAATCTCCTTCATAGCATTGTCACTCGTTTCCTCTTGACTATCATGATTACTAGCATTTTCATTATAGCTCACATCCCTATCTTTATCAACAAGTAAATCATCATCACCAAGCAAATCATCTTCATCACTATTGAAATCAAGATACTCGAGGTGTGATACCTTGGGGCCTTTTGCCATGAAGCATCTTCTAATTCCTTCATTTGGTGAGTCAAATAGATCATAGGAGTTGGATGACAAAAGTGCAAGTCCGGCAACACCTTCATCTTGACTATAGTCGGAGTTCGAGTGATAACTTCTCTCGGACTGGTTGTCGGAGTCGGAGCCGGAAACCCATTCACCAACATGAGCTTGATGTCTTCTTCTTGTGTAGCTCTTGGATGACTTGTCCTTCCTCTCCAAATCCTTGCTTCTTCGAGAGTGTCTTCGTTCATAATGATCATCTCTACTCCTTCTCTCCTTATGAGGTGATTCATCTCTTCTATGTCTTCCTCTTGGTGATTCGTCTCTTTTCTTGTAGGGAGCCGTACACTCATTGGAGTAGTGTCCGGGCTTCCCACAATTGTAACAATTACGGTCACAACTTGATGATCTTCTCTCATAGTGTCTTGAGCTAGAGCTTCTTTCTTTTCCTTTGTTCTTGTAGAACTTGTTGAACCTTTTCACCATTTGGCTAATATCTTCATTGGATACTAGCTTGTCACTTGGAGTTGTTGGAGCGTCGGTTGAGGCATTGTAAGCACCACTTGATTTGTTGTGTAGCTCCACTTTGTCCTTGAGTGACATTTCATGAGCAACAATCCTTCCAATGACTTCCGTGGGCTTGAGATCTTTGTAATTTGGCATCATTTGGATCAATGTGCAGACAGTATCATATTTTCCATCCAAAGCTCTAAGTATCTTCTTGATGATGAATTTGTCGGTCATCTCTTCACTTCCTAAGCCGACAATATCATTTGTGATGAGAGCAAGCCTAGAGTACATCTTAGCGACTCCTTCACCATCCTTCATCTTGAACTTGTCAAGTTGACTTTGAAGCACATCCAACTTAGATTCCTTGACGGACTCGGTACCCTCATGCATATCAACCAAAGTATCCCAAATTTCCTTTGCATTCTCGAGGCGGCTGATTTTCTTGAATTCTTCGGGACATAAACCATTGAATAGAATGTCACAAGCTTGAGCATTGTATAGCAACATCTTCAATTCTTCCGGGGTTGCTTCACGATCCGGTTCCTTGCCATCCTCAAAGAAGTCACCTTGCAAGCCAACACGAACAACAGCCCAAACGGCGGGGTTATGACCAAGAATATGCATTTTCATCTTATGTTTCCAACTAGCAAAGTTTGTACCATCAAAATATGGACCTCTACGGTGATAGTTACCCTCACTAGACGCCATACTCTCCTAGGTTGTGAAACCAAGGCTATGATCACCAAAGCAAGGGAAATCAAGGCTTACGGAGACCAAAGCTCTGATACCACTTGTAGGATCGAAAGTATGTCTAGAGGGGGGGTGATTAGACTACTTGACCAAAATAAAATCTATCCTTTTCCCAATTTTAATTGTGGGCAGATTTTAGCAAGAACACAAGTCAAGCATCACCCTACACATGCAATTCTAAGAGTATAGCAGTGGAAAGTAAACAATTGCATATGTGAGTAAAGGAGGGGATCGGAGATTTCAAATGCAATGAAGACATGGTGGTTTTTGGCGTGGTTCTGATAGGTGGTGCTATCGTACGTCCACGTTGATGGAGACTTCAACCCACGAAGGGTAATGGCAGCGCGAGTCCACGGAGGGCTCCACCCACGAAAGGTCCACGAAGAAGCATCCTTGTCTATTCCACCATGGCTTACGTCCACGAAGGACTAGCCTCACTCGGGGTAGATCTTCACAAAGTAGGCGATCTCCTTGCCCTTACAAACTCCTTGGTTCAACTCCACATCATGTCGGAGGCTCCCAAGTGACACCTAACCAATCTAGGAGACACCTCTCTCCAAAAGGTAATAGACGGTGTGTTCTTGATGAACTCCTTGCTCTTGTGCTTCAAATGATAGTCTTCCCAGCACTCAAACTACTCCTCACAGATTTGGCTATGGTGGAAGAAGAATTTGAGTGGAAAGCAACTTGGGAAAGGCTAGAATTCAAGATTCAAATGGTAGGAATGGAATAGCTTGATCTCAGCACATGAGTAGGTGGTTCTCTCTTAGAAAATGTATGGTGGAAGTGTAGGCACGTTCTGATGGCTCTCCTTACTGAGAAGGAGGTGGTGGAGGGGTATATATAGCCTTCACACAAAATCCAACCGTTACACACTTTTGACCCAACTCGGTGGCACCGAAACAATCTTCTCGGTAGCACCGAACTGTGTAAAAGATATGAACTTTAGGAATCTCGGTGGGACCGATACGAACAACTCGGATGGACCAAAGTGCAATGGCTAGGGCAAGCCTCATCTCGGTGGCACCGATTGCATCAACTCGATAGGACCGAAGTGAAGCAATAAGGCAACAGAGAGTTGGCAAGCCATCTCGGTGAGACCGATTTGCAAAACTCGGTCAGACCGAAGTTGGTGCAAAAGATCACAGAGAGTTGGCAAGGCCATCTCGGTGGGACCGAGATCCATTTCGGTGGATCCGATTTGTTAGGGTTTTGGCAGTGGCTAAGTCTAGGTGTACTCTGTGGCTCCGGATAGGAAATATCGGTGGGGCCGAGTTGGAATATGGGTTTTGGACATCTTTGGGTAGAGAGAGTGGTTGAGGGTTTAGGACTACTGTCACTAAGCACTTGAGTAAAAAGACCATTAAGCAACGCCTCATCCCCTTTTAATAGTATTGGCTTTCCTATGGACTCAATGTGATCTTGGATCACTAAACCAAAAATGTAGAGTCTTGATCTTTTGCCAATCCTTGTCCTTAGCATTTTGAGGGGTCCACGTCTCTAATCCATGCCATGCCAATCATTGAACATCCTAAAATCTTTAACTTGAATGGACATTAGTTCAATGTGAGATATGTTGTTATGAATTACCAAAACCACCAAGGGAGCAAATGTGCTTTCAGTCGCCGGAGAAAATCAGCTCCTACCATCTCGATCGTCAACCCGGCAAACTGGAGGCAAGCGATCTGGTTGAGTGCCGGGCGAAGCTTCTTGTCGGTGGCGCCAAGGTCACTCCAATTCTTGCCGTGATCAATCTTCTCCGTGCGCGGCAAGCAGAAATGGGGGAAATCCTTCTCCTTAATCCAGCACCATTCTACCCGCCATTCTTCCCACTTCAGATGCAACTGCCCGGTAAGGTACTGGCCCTTGGTCTTGGCCCGAGGGATACATGTCACGTTGCTGGAAAGTGCATCACCCTCAATGCGTGGGACAAAGAAGTGGCGGAACATATCAACATTGGGGGCGACTCCAATGAAATTCTCGCACAGATGGGCGAAGACTAACATGCACGTCATGGCGTTCGGAGTAAACTCCAGCAGTCGAAACCCAAAACTATACATCATTGCACTGAAGAAATCCGAGAATGGAGGAACCAGTCCACAATAGAAATATGCACAGAAGAACGGATACGAATCTGATGAGGTCTTGCCACCTGTGGGGAGCACCACCGGAGCCTTATGATCCTTGGTGTCTCTTCCCCACATGTAGGCATACCTCTCGATGAAGGTGTTGTTATCCAGAGTTGGCGGCCAGAAAATCGCACTTTCCCTCCACTGCTACTCCAGCTCAGTTTTCCACTTCTCCGCGTTGGGGTCGACGGACTTTGAGGGCTTCTTCCCCTCTGTGTCCGCCTTCTTGGGCACCATAGGTGCTCGGGGAGAAGGAATGGGTTGGGGAAAATTGCGAATCGGCGACAGCGGCGGCGGCGAGATTCGCTCTGGCGAGAGGAAGAAGATGAAGTAGGAAGGAGCAGGGGTGAATGAGCAGTGCCCTCTCGCGGTTGCGTTTTTATGGGGAAGACGCAAGGGGGCTGGCTCTTTACTGTTTTGCTTGACAGCGCCTTTGCAGGCGCACTACCGCGGAATCATTGCTACAGTCCACCACTCCCACGACCCGCATTAATTGCGCGGCGTGAGCGTGCTTGGAGGGAAATCATCATTGCAAAAATTACGGCAGTAATTCCCCGCCACGTGTCTGTGCATTGTTTGGGCCTAGCCCAACGACGCTTCGGACGCGCGGGTGGCCCAGGCCCGGGGGCTCCTGTCAGTGTATAAAACATGGGTATTTTATACCCTGACTTATGCATAGACAGTGGTAGCCTTTATGATGGCTAGGGCTTGCCGGAGATTACCAAGATCAAGATTCAAGGCCTAGTTGCAAAGGCGCTAGGGAGAAGATCAAGACAAGATATCAAGATGCACCTGACTTGTGTTAGATATGAAGATGATATTTGCCGGCAAGGCTCAAGCCGGCAAGACGAAGGCCCGGCAAGCTCCGTGTCGGCAAGCCCTCGCTAGCTCGTCTGCGCTCCACCGCCCCGAGCAGCTAGTCGCTAATCGATGAGGTGTCGATCACGCAGGCAGTTTGGTGAGGTTTGTCGGGGCACGTGTCAGCCTGCTGGAAGGAGAATTAGCTTTAATGACACCCGTCCAGGGGGCGTGTCAAGATAATAAGAGGTAGCTGGGCGAGCGGTGCAGAAACCTTGCCGGGGTTCCTCCTCCACAGGACACCTAACGGCGCAATAAATGCGTTTGTCCAAATCCGGCAGAGTTAGGTATGATAGCACTGCTTGCTATCTAATCAACTTGTAATGACTGTTTTGCCATTATGGTTACCCCTTGAGCTATAAAAGGAGGGCTAGGGCAACCTTTACAAGGGTCGACACTTTGCTCATTCTGCATGCGTAGCTGCTCTTCCTGCACCATGTCGGCAAGAAGCGCTCCTTGTACTTGAGCTCAAACACATCCAATACACAAAGCAGGAGTAGGGTTTTACACCTCACGGTGGCCCGTACCTGGGTAAAACTCTTTGCATTTGCTGTTCATTCTGCTCTTTGTGCTTGCGCATTCCCCTAGTCGAACCGCAAAGGGGCTAGATGGCCCCATAGATGGTCTACGCATGACAGAAGGACAAGTCATCCAAGAGCTACACTAGAAGAAGACATCAAGCTCATGTTGGTGAATGGATTTCCGACTCCGACTCCGACAACCAATCCGAGAGAAGTTATCACACCGACTCCGACTATAGTCAAGATGAAGGTGTTGCCAGACTTGCTCTTGTATCCTCCAACTCCTATGATCTATTTGATTCACCAAATGAAGGAATTGGAAGATGCTTCATGGCAAAAGGCCCCAAGGTATCACACCCTGAATACTTTGACTTTAATAGTGATGAGGATGATTTGCTTGGTGATGATGATTTACTTGTTGATAAGACTATTGATGTGAGCTATAATGAACATACTAGTAATCATGATAGTCAAGAGGAAACGAATGACAATGCTATGAAGGAGATTGGGCGTCTAACTAAAGAACTAAACACTCTTAAGTTAGCTCATGAAACAACTCAAGAGGATCATAGAGAGCTTCTAAGATCTCATGAGAAGCTACGCTTCGAGAAGCTAAATTTAGAGCAAGAGCATGAGTTTCTAAAAGCTATCAATGACGATCTTCGAAAGAAGAGTTCTTCATATCTTGCCAAACGTTTACTCTTGTCTATCTTTATGCCACAAGTCAAATCTAAGCAAACTAGTAACAAGGGTAAAAAGGGTTCTACCTCTAGTAGTAACAATAATAATGCTAAATCCAATGTTGTTGCTTCTAGTAGTTCTATTGATTCCACTAATGATTCTCTTAGCCAAGTTACACTTGAGAAAGAAAACAATTTATTGAAAGGAATTATAGAAAAGGGTGTCTACAAGAGCCTTTCCGGGAGTAAGCAATTTGAGGAAATTGTGCGCAAGCAAGGAAGGCACCGGAAAAACCAAGGTGTTGGTTTTGAACGAAAGTTCAATGCCAATGGACTTGAGTGGGAGGAAGA
This sequence comes from Elymus sibiricus, assembly GCA_039707655.1. Classification (NCBI taxonomy): domain Eukaryota; kingdom Viridiplantae; phylum Streptophyta; class Magnoliopsida; order Poales; family Poaceae; genus Elymus; species Elymus sibiricus. The sequence goes on along the minus strand of CM077674.1, from coordinate 198,758,072 downwards.
TCAATACCCCAAGATGAAGTTTGTTCCTCAACAAGAGAAGTATGATCCTACTTCCTTCAAGGGGACACAAGCTCAAGATGATCTTCAACCTCAAGATCACAAGCTAAAAGGCAAGGACAAGCTTCAAGAAAAGATTGACTCATTTGAAGAACCAACTCAAGCTTTGGTCAAATTGGTTCCAAAGTCCTCATCAAGTTCTACTTCATCAAGTGCTACTACAACTCCAAGGATTCCTATTAAGTTGATGTGGGTCCCAAAGAAGAAGAACTAGAGAGTTCTTGAGGGTGACTCCGTCAACAAACTTCACTCATATTCATTTTGGTGAGAACTTGTGCAACCAACTTCAACATCTTGCACTAGTTCATGGAGTCACAAACCCTCTTGTTGGTAAGACAAGGGACAAGGTATTCAATGCATTCATGGACATCATTATATGTGCACTTCAATCTATGTCTATGGATATCTTTGTATGTTCCTTATGGGACTAACCCATGTAGGTATTGAAAGTGCAAAACTTAAGGATTGCTCCCAACTCTTGATGGTCTACATCAACATTGAGCATCCATATCTACAACATCTACATGAAGTCAACATCGACAAAACCCAAGGTTAGTTCATCCCTCTTTGGGGGGATATCACATCTAGGGGGAGCTTTACTCTAAGACTTGAGTCAAAGCAACTCTAATGGTGTGAACACATTAATGCTTTATGTATAAGTGGTAACCCCACTTGTGCTTAAACGATGAGTATGACCTATTATCAAATGTTCTCATGTGGCTCCTAAGTCAATATACTCATACATAGATGACTATGTCATCGCCCATTGCTTGATAGATGCTAGAATTGGTTGTGCATGTTTGACACATATTTCATTTGCTATCTTATTGTATGAGGATGCTGGTATGCATTTTTTCCCATTCGAGGACATCCATTTGTAGTTTGATTGATTTGGTTTTATTTGGCCAAATGGATGTACAAGAATGACTAAGCACCCTCTCTAGCTATCTATCTTGACTTGTCTAAATTCTTTCTTGCTATATCACAAAAACTTGAACAAGTCTCTTTCGGACCCTCCGGGTGAGGAGCACTCGGAGCCACCGATCCGACTAGGGCTGACCTCCAAAACCTTCTAAGTGATTTTTGGATAGACCAATTCACAAGCATCCGGTCTCACCGAAACCACTTGGACTGATCTAATTTTCTAATCTCGGAGATACCGATCTAAAATTCTCGGCGTCACCGCAATGATGTGCTCATAGCAGTTACTCATCTCGGTACCACTGATTCGTTTCGCTCGGTCTCATCAATAGCTGATGGGTATATATATCCCGCGTGCTCGTACGGTAGAAATTTCTCAATCGTTTCGTCACCGCACCCCACAGCTGCCGTCGCCCGTGGTCTCCGGATCGTTTACTCGTCTCTAGCGCGCCCTCGCCGCCGGACTCCATCATCGTCAACGGCATTCTTTGCCGCCATAGAGGATCTCCACCATGTTAGGGTGAGATTCGATCCTCTAGTGCTTCAAATTACTGATTCCATGCACTAGAGTCATTGCGCCCGCAACATTCCCACTGATTGAGATTTCTATTCCATCAAATTCCATAGAAATAGATTTGAGCGAAAAATTTTAGGGTTAGGTTTGCGCAGAAATCATCTCGGACAGACCGAATAGGAAGAATCAGACTCACCGATTTGGCCTCAGGACATTGCACTTTGTATGTCTCGGTGTCACCGAGTGGTACAGATCGGTGGATCCGAGTCTAAAGTTTCTGTAGAACCCTAGCTTGTCGGAGAGACCAAAACGCACCTCGGTCAGACCGAGTTTGTGTGGCTAAGTCTCTGTTACAGCTTCGGTGCTACCGAGATTACCTACTCGGAATTTCTGAAATCATCTCTGTGAAAACCTAAAACTGAAGTTTTTTTACTCAATTTTTTTTCAAAATGCTGTGTTTTTGTGATGCTCATCTATTCCACTCTACCCCATCTACTTCATAGGTGTCAGCATGTCAGATGCCAGCGATAGCCAAAATAGGTCAGAGGAGCAGGATGTTGAGCTGAGTGCAGGTTCTAGTCCACAAGGAAGCTTCTATGAGGGAGAGAGAAGTTCTCCAGAATTGCCAAAAGCAGCCACCAGGGCTAGAAAGAAGAAAAATTCTGATGATGAGGATGAAGACTTTGTTGCCAAAGCGATCACCTCAAAGCAGAAGAAGCCAAGTGTTGTTTCCAAAGAGTATGGCACTCAGAAAGAGAGAGGTGTCACTAGGAAGATCTCTGCCTCTACTGCTGCTAAGAGAGGCATCTCTTCGGAGAATCCAGAAGGATCTCAACAGGCACCCATTCCAGCAAAACCAAAGGCTACAGGAAAGAAAAGGGAAAGGGAGCAAACAGCTCATGTGATTTTCAGGCCAACATCTATGAGAAGAGATGATGCAACAGATGAGGAGGAGCAAGCAGCAAACTCACCTCCTCCCAAGCAATAGAAACTTATGGGAGATGCTATCAAAATAGCTACAACTTCCAAGGCCAAGCCTATAGCTGCTAAGCCCAAGAGAACCACAAGAAATATAGCAGCAAGTGAGAAGAACAAGGCCCCAGTGCGTGAAAGAGAAGAAGAAGAGGAAGATGCCCCAGTGCTTATGAAGCTAAGACCCAGATTGCCTGAACACAATGACACTCATCCAGTAGTTGAAAACATGAAGAAGAGGAAGGATAAAGTCTCAAGAAATGGAGAGAATCTAACCCCTACTCTATCAGAAGGAGGACTACTGCAGACTATCGCTTCCACACCAAGGAACAGCAGGATTTCTATGAGACAGTCTTGCTTGACAACAAGTCAATAGTCAGTGATATGAAGTGGGGGACTGGAAGTACATTGATCTTCATGAGGATAACTTCCCCCATGTTCATGAGGACTTTAAAACTATTGATGTTGATGAGTTCATTGGGAAGAAGCTGACTGCATGGAACGATGAGATGATCATGCAATTCTACTCGACTGCACATTTCTATCCCAATGGAAAGAATGTTTGGATGACCGAAGGAGTCAAATATGAGTCTAGTGTGCTTGAGTGGGCCACATTGCTTGGTGTGCCCGAAGCTGATGAGGATGATATTGATGTGTATGCAAAGCCAAAGATGGACCACAATTCCATGGCTAACTTGTACACTACGATTCCTGAGGAGGACAAGGAAACTCACAAGCTTGGGTCTGTTTATTATCTGTTGGCAGGACATGCTACCCCAACACTATCATGAGGCATACCTTGATGCCCAAATCAGGTGATGATAGGATGATTCGAGGTCACTCCATTAACATGCTGCATCATATTGACTAACATGAGAAATTCAAAGTCATGTATCTTATAGTAGAAACTATCAAGAGGACAGCTGCTGATCAGAAAAGGTCTTGTGGTTTTGCCCCTCATGTTCAGATGCTTATCAACTCGAAGGGTGCAAAGAAGTCTTTTCTGCCGGATCGTGAGCATTTACTGCTTCGGCCTAAGTTTGAGGACAACACCGTGACGATGGATCCATCCCATCCTGCCTCAGCTGCAGCATAGGCAAGCACAGAAGCTGCTAGAACTTCAGGGCCTAGTGCTCCTTCAGCTCCAGTTCTCAAAACCAAAACTGACTAGATACAATATCTTCTTCGAGCCACTCAGAGGATTGAGCAGAGTTTGGCCAACTTAGCTGCAAACCAGAAGAGTCTTGAGAGGATTGTTCAGACTAAATTCTATGACCTGGACATCAAGGTGACTGAGTTGCAAACCACCATAGAGAGCCTGAAGAAGGAGGTGGATGAAGCAAAGAATGCTAGTAGTGATGATGAGCAGCATCATAGTCCAGTACTTCCCATGACTACTGAAAGTGCAACTAATCCCCGGGTGGTTTTGGTAATTAATATAACATATATGTCATTGATCTATTGCTCATTGATAATAGATTTCAGAGAAGATCAATGATTGGCATGGCATGAACAAGTGAATATGGACCCCTCAAAATGCTAAGGACAAAGATTGTCAAAGCTTCAAGACTCTATATTTTTTGTTAAGTGATCCAAGATCACATTGAGTCCATAGGAAAAGCCAATACTATTAAAAGGGGATGAGGTTTTGGTCATGACTCAATTGCTCAAGTGCTTAGTGATATTGCTCCAAAACCCTCAAACACTTCTCCACTTCATTCCTATCCAAAACCCTAAAGTTGATCTCGGTCCCACCGAAACACTCCCATCCGGACTCACCAAGATTGCTATATACAATGCCTCATGCCAAACCCTAACACTTCGGTGTAACCGAAATGGTTCTCGGTCTCACCGAGACGGCCTGACCAAGTTGCTGTAACGATGTCACTTCACTTCAGAATTTCCAAGATAAAATTTTCGGAACTACCGAAACGTGGTCTTGCCCTAGCCATTGCACTTCAGTCTCACCAAGATGTTTTGTTCGGTCTCACCGAAAAGCCTAACGGTCAAGTCTTTTACACTAGTCGGTCTCACAGAGATTTTCATGTCGGTGTCACCGAGTTGGGTAAAGTACTTGTAACGGTTGGATTTTTGGTGTTGCCTATATATACCCCTCCACCACCACCTACTCTATGAGAGAGCCATCAGAGCGTGCCTATACTTCCACCATACATTTTCTAAGAGAGAACCACCTACTCATGTGTTGAGATCAAGAGATTCCAATCTAACCATGTGAACCTTGATTTCTAGCCTCTTCAAGTTGCTTTCCACTCCAATCCTTCTCCTACCCAAGCCAAATCTGTGAGAGAGAGATTGAGTTTTGAGGAGACTATCATTTGAAGCAGAAGAGCAAGGAGTTCATCATCAACACACCATTTATTACCTTTTGGAGAGTGGTGTCTCCTAGATTGGTTAGGTGTCACTTGGGAGCCTCCAAGATCATGTGGAGTTGAACCAAGGAGTTTGTAAGGGCAAGGAGATCGCCTACTTCATGAAGATCTACCCCGAGTGAGCCTAGTCCTTCATGGACGGAAGCCATGGTGGAATAGGCAAGGTTGCTTCTTCGTGGACCCTTCGTGGGAGGAGCCCACCATGGACTCGCGCAACCGTTACCCTCCGTGGGTTGAAGCCTCCATCAACATGGACGTACGATAGCACCACCTATCGGAACCATGCCAAAAATCATCGTGTCTTCATTATGTTTGAAATCTCCAAACCCCTCCTTTACTTACATGTGCAATGTTTTACTTTCCGCTGCTACACTCTTAGAATTGCATGTGTACGGTGATACTTGACTTGGTGTACTTGCTAAAATCTGCCCACAACTAAAATTGGGAAAATGATAGATTTTTATTTGGTCAAGTAGTCTAATCACACCCCTCTAGACATACTTTCGATCCTACAAGTGGTATCAGAGCCTTGGTCTCCATTGCATTGGTTTCACAACCTAGGAGAGTATGGCGTCTAGTGAGGGTAATTATCACCGTAGAGGTCCATATTTTGATGGTACAAACTTTGCTAGTTGGAAACATAAGATGAAAATGCATATTCTTGGTCATAACCCCGCCATTTGGGCTGTTGTTCGTGTTGGCTTGCAAGGTGAATTCTTTGACGATGGTAAGGAACCGGATCGTGAAGCAACCGCGGAAGAATTGAAGATGTTGCAATACAATGCTCAAGCTTGTGACATTCTCTTCAACGGTTTGTGCCCCGAGGAGTTCAACAAGATCAGCCGCCTCGAGAATGCAAAGGAAATTTGGGATACTTTGGTTGATATGCATGAGGGCACCGAGTCCGTCAAGGAATCCAAGTTGGATGTGCTTCAAAGTCAACTTGACAAGTTCAAGATGAAGGATGGTGAAGGAGTCACCAAAATGTACTCTAGGCTTGCTCTCATCACAAATGAGATTGCCGGCTTAGGAAGTGAAGAGATGACTGACAAATTCATCATCAAGAAGATTCTTAGAGCCTTGGATGGAAAATATGATACCGTGTGCACATTGATCCAAATGATGCCAAATTACAAAGATCTCAAGCCCACGGAAGTCATTGAAAGGATTGTTGCTCATGAGATGTCACTCAAGGACAAAGAAGAGCTACACAACAAATCAAGTGGTGCTTACAAAGCCTCAACCGATGCTCCCACAACTTCAAGCGACAAGCTAGTATCCAATGACGAGATAAGCCTAATGGTGAAAAGGTTCAACCATTTTTACAAGAACAAAGGAAAAGAAATAAGCTCTAGCTCAAGGCACTATGATAGAATATCATCAAGTCGTGACCGAAATTGCTATAATTGTGGAAGACCCGGACACTATTCCAATGAGTGTACGACACCTCACAAGAAAAGAGACGAATCACTAAGAGGAAGACATAGAAGAGATGAATCACCTCACAAGGAGAGAAGGTTTAGAGATGATCATTATGAACGAAGATCTTCTCGGAGAAGCAAGGATTCGGAAAGGATGGACAAGTCATCCAAGAGCTACAATAGAAGAAGACATCAAGCTCATGTTGGTGAATGGATTTCCGGCTCCGACTCCGACAACCACTCTGAGAGAAGCTATCACTCCGACTCCGACTATAGTCAAGATGAAGGTGTTGCCGGACTTGCTCTTGTATCCTCCAACTCCAATGATATATTTGATTCACCAAATGAAGGAATTGGAAGATGCTTCATGGAAAAAGGCCCCAAGGTATCACACCCCAAATACTTTGACTTTAATAGTGATGAGGATGATTTGCTTGGTGATGATGATTTACTTGTTAATAAGGCTAGTGATGTGAGCTATAATGAAAATGCTAGTAATCATGATAGTCAAGAGGAAACGAATGACAATGCTATGAAGGAGATTGAGCATCTAACTAAAAACTAAATACTCTTAAGTTAGCTCATGAAACAACTCAAGAGGATCATAGAGAGCTTCTAAGATCTCAAGAGAAGCTACACTTCGAGAAGCTGAATTTAGAGCAAGAGCATGAGTTTCTAAAATCTATCAATGACGATCTTCGAAAGAAGAGTTCTTCATATTTTGCCAAATGTTTACTCGTGTCTACCTTTATGCCACAAGTTAAATCTAAGTAAACTAGTAACAAGGGTAAGAAGGATTCTACCTCTTGTAGTAACAATAACAATGATAAATCCAATGTTGTTGCCTCTAGTAGTTCTATTAATTCCACTAATGATTCTCTTAGCCAAGTTACACTTGATCAAGAAAACGATTTATTGAAAGGAATTATAGAAAAGGGTGTCTACAAGAGCCTTGTCGGGAATAAGAAATTTGAGGAAATTGTGCGCAAGCAAGGAAGGCACCGGAAGAACCAAGGTATTTTGGTTCTGAACGAAAGTTCAATGCTAATGGAGTTGAGTGGGAGGAAGATCAATACCCCAAGACGAAGTTTGTTCCTCAAAGAGAAGTATGATCCTACTTCTTTCAAGGGGACACAAGCTCAAGATGATCTTCTACCTCAAGACCAAAAGCTAAAAGGCAAGGACAAGCTTCAGGAAGAAATTGACTCATTTGAAGGACCACCTCAAGCTTTGGTCAAGTGGGTTCCTAAGGCCTCATCAAGTTCTACTTCATCAAGTGCTACTACAGCTCCAAGGATTCCCATCAAGTTGATGTGGGTCCCAAAGAAGAGGAACTAGAGAGTTCTTAAGGGTGACTCCGCCAACAAACTTCACTCACATTCATTTATGGCAAGAACTTGTGCAACCAACTTCAACATCTTGCACTAGTTCATGGAGTCACAATCCCTCTTGTTGGTAAGTCAAGGGACAAGGTATTCAATGAATTCATGGACATCATCATAGTGTGTGCATTTCACTCTATGTCTATGGATATCTTTGTATGTTCCTTGTGGGACTAAACCATGTAGGTATTGAAAGTGCAAAACTCCAAGGATTGCTCCCAACTCTTGATTATCTACATCAACATTGAGCATCCACATCTACAACATCTACATGAAGTCATCATCGACAAAACCCAAGGTTAGTTCATCCCTCTTTGGGGGGATATCACATGTAGGGGGAGCTTTTACTCTAAGACTTGAGTCAAAGCAACTCTAATGATGTGAACACATTAATGCTTAATGTAAAAGTGGTAACCCCACTTGTGCTTAAACGATGAGTATGACCTATGATCAAATGTTCGCATTTGACTCCTAAGTCAATATAGTCATATATAGATGACAATGTCATTGCCCATTGATTGATAGCTGCTAGAATTGGTTGTGCATGTTTGACACATATTTCATTTGTTATCTTATTGTGTGAACATGTTGATGTGCATATTTCCCATTCGAGGACATCAATTTGTTGTTTTGATTGATTTGGTTTTAGTTGGCCAAGTGGATGTACAAGAATGCCTAAGAACCTTCTCTAGCTATCTATCTCATCTTGTCTCAAATTCTATTCATGCTATATCACAAAATTTGAACAAGCTCATTTTCAGACCCTCCGAGTGAGGAGCACTCGGAGCCACCGATCTGATTAGGGCTGACTTCCAAAACCCTCTAATTGTCTTTTCGGTCGAACCAACACACTCAAATTAGGCTCCACCAAAAGCACTTAGACTAATCCTTACTTCCATCTCGGTGCAACCGACCTAAAAAACTCAGCTTCACCGAAGCTCGCTGTCTTTGGCAGTTATGCGTCTCGGTGAGACCGATTCGTTTCGATTGGTTCTACCGACAGCACACGAGTATATATATGTCCGCGGCCCACATGTTGAAAATTTCTTCAAACTACGCTCCCGCACCCCATTGCTGCCGTCACCCTGGTCTCTGGATCATCACCTTCTGTTAGGACCGAGAGTATATCGACCAGAGGGGGGGGGTGAATGGGAGATTCCAAAATTGTTGCGAAAGTTTTGAATTCATCCCAAACACAGCAGCGGAAATAAGGTTCGGTAGACAAGCACTTAAACAAGCATGCAGTAGAGGAGCAAGACTATCGAAGAAGAAGGCAGTGCTTGTTCGAGCGAAGAATATCACAGGTTTGACTGGTATGATGGTAAAGCAATATATGAACTGATGCAATAGCACAAGGAAAAACTAGATATGAACCGCGATGGAAATGCACGGGAAATGGTGACACGGTGAATGGATTTGGAACAGAATGAAATCAAGCTAACATACAGAGGTACGATAATAAATTAAACTGGGACGATGGAAATGAATGAAGAGAATGTGAAAGATAAGTAACGAACTATGATTGATCAGATAAACTATCGACACAGAGCACGAAAGTAAACTACTGAAAGAGGTGCAGTAAAATAGAATGAACCAGTGGTGCTCGATGGCGACAGAAGAATTTGGTAGACCAGTTCGCCCTTCTGCCAAAGGACTACGTTTGGTATGAGGGGTTGTGATTTAACACAGAAGATAAACTCTCTTCGCCCTATTCTCCTTCAACTCGGAGTTGATCAGACTCCAGTTTATTTCACTCGTGGTAGATACTTGTCGGCGATCTCCAAACCTTCAAAAGACCTCTCCGCGAACCACAATGACTCTTGGTTGCTGAAGATCTTGCATGGTGAAGACAATTACTCTTTGACACTCGAGCCGACACCTATCCGTCTAGAGAGTGCACAGCTCTCAAGAGTAATAGGTACAAGACCTCTAACTCAAAACTACTGTGATGCTCAACCACTGTCTAAGTTTAGGCTCTTCATTTTTCTCTCGGTGGATCTTAAACTCAAATCATTCGGAGAGGGGATGCTCAATCAATCTTCTCAGAAATCATAAGCGGAGCAACCAACGGGCAATGTTGGAGCGGGGTGGCTATTTATAGCCGCAGCTTTCCCTGAAGGGAAAAGACCAAATTGGACATGTGGAGCAGCCAACGGCCGAACGACACGAGTCCAACGGTCGGAATAGAGCACAACGGTAACATTACGTGCGGAGCAAGTAATGCTAACTCCTCAGTTCGAAAGATATCTCCTGCAGCACCGAAGAACAACGTCTTCTGCTGGCAGGTAATCATTCAAAACATAAAGAGATATCTCTCAGTCTCGCATAGGTTTTGGGCTAAGCATCATAGCGGATCTAAGCTTCGAGAACCTATACCCCTCTTAATAGTACGGAGGTTCTATGACTCAAATGAATGAAAGAAGAACAACGAAAAGAATGCTACGTCTTCACTTCGTCTTTGTCTTCCATCGCTGCAGTCAATTTTCTTCGGACAGAATCACCGAACCAATTGCTTCACGTCAGCAATAAATTTTCGAGGGGTCAGCTCCTTCACGTCATTCTTCTCGTCTACAAGACTTCAAAGGATATAGCACATTCTTCTCTGCTGTGCAGATATTCTTCGGTGAAGTTCCTCGAACTGGACACCGGAGACAGCATTCTCTTCGGTACTGCATGGACTATTTCTCTCTGTGTGCACTAGCAAACAAATCAGTCCATGCCTGTTTCTGTCAACAATCTCCAAAACATAAGGGGGCAAATATTGCACCAACAATCTCCCCCTTTTTGGACGATTGTTGACAAAATAGAACACATCGAAAGATAGAAAATAGAGTGAAATGGAATGTGAAGGGTAAAGGAGGACGAGAGATAATTACGAAGATAAAACACGCTCCCCCTGAAGATATGCATCATGCTGACTCAGAGTAAGCATAGAAGATAACATGGAGGGCAGTGAGGTGAATCTTCGTATGAGTGACACTGACATAAGATCACAATCGTAGTTTCATCCAATGCACTCGACGGTATCTAAGGTATTTCCTGCCACACACAACCATTGAAGTAGTTTTGGTAGATAGCGAGGATATATTGAAGTGATTTGTGGCAATGGATAAGCCATGAAGATTTTCTCAGAACACAGTTTGAATCCACACGAGATATAAGTTCCCTGCAAGTTAGATATTCGAAGAAAATCGGTGCCAGGGAGTCACAAGTATATAGCTCGGAGTAGATATGCTTCAGTCGAGGTTTTCCTGCAACAAGGATGATATGATGGAAATATGCGAGGAAAAACAACATGTGAATCAGAGCAATCTGCTCAGAAGCAACCTTTCTTCTCCTGCATCGTTAGATAGCGAAAGATAAGCATAGGAGTAAGATATATGCGGTTTCAATTAACCTTGCACGAGTTTAACGACCAAAAAGCAAATAGTTCGAAAGAGAAAGCAAATGGCGAATGGAAACACCCTGCAAATAACCCGCTTTTCTATCTCTCGATGTTCTTCTCCCCCTTTTTGTCAACAAGTGTCAAAAACGAAAGAGAATGCCTGCGAGGAACTACTCGTCCGAAGAATCCCCAGAACTCGAACTGTTTGGCGAAGCAGAGCGAGCGATGGTCGAGGCCAAAGCAGGAGTTGGAGATGCAACACGGGCTTCGGGATCAGCTTTGGGAGTAGCAATGCGAGGTGCATCTGGCTTGTATATGAATGTGCCTGCTGTGTCATCAAGTTCATCATCAGGTTCAACAAACAGCAGGTCGGTGGAGGCAGAATGCTGAGGAAGCACTGGGGTTTGCCTTCGGTTGCGAGGAACTTCAAACAATTCCAGATGATCATAATCTTTCTCAATACCCTTGGCAGACAGTTGAGTGCGAGAATAATGCTTGCGCAGAAGGGTCCACGAGCGCTTCTTTTGTTCCTTCTCATACAGAAGAGCCTGGCGAGCATAATTGTGAAGCAGATTGATCTTAGTCATCGTTTCCAACTTCTCTTTGCGATCGATCTTGATGTGACTTTCCAGAGCCTGCAGAGTGCGAAGACAAATCTCATATAGTAAGGGATTTTCTTCACGAGGGATTTCAATTGTTGCCCGCTTGACCTTCGGAGCTTTAGCAGAGGCAGAGGCAGTAGCATCAATAGGTGTTTTCCCTTTGCCGATGTCCTTCACGATCCGGAGAGTGTCTCGGACTGGTGGAATGAAAACTTTCGGAACATGTGGGCAGAAGAACTTTTTCTCAGTAAGCTGTTCAATAGCAAACATGACCCATGGTGCATATGGCTTCAGGACTTGAGGGCTATCAGCTGCATAGGCCAAGTTGCGAATGAAAAGATCCGGAATGTCAAACCGAATGCCATGAGCTATTGCTTGAAGAGCATTTGCCACGATGCCCTGAATGGACTCTGGCCTGTTCGTTGGCATGAGGGAGTTGCAGAGGATATAGAACAACAATTTGTTCTCATAAGCCAGATTTTTAGGATTTGCCTTGGTGCATTCATCACCAAGAAGTTTGGGGTCCATCAACATATGAAGTTCAGCTTCGGATACATCCCAACAGTGCAGTCTGTGTTCCCTAGAGGCATCGAATTCACACAGAGGAAGATTCAACAGTGCTAAGAACTAGTCAGCCGAACATTTGATCTTTTCTTCCTTGGTCATCCATTCGAGGATCCAAGTACTGCTGTTTGCAAGATCTCCTGAGATATAAAGAGTAGCGTAGAACTGAAGGATAACTTCACGATTCCAGCCATGATTGAAACGAAGGAAACTCTTCAGGAAGACCTGCTCAATCTGCTCGATAGTGTGATGAAAGCAAGGTAAACTTTCGAGCCCAGCAAAATCCAGAATCTTATGCTTGAAGATGCGATTCTTGCCATACAGAATGCGAGCATAATACACGGCCTGTTCCTTTGTCCAGAATCTTGGTGACAAGGAAGTTCTCTCTCCTTCATATGGGCTGGTCCCAAAGAATGCAAGTTTTGAACGATGAAACTGCTCATTGAAAGCTAGACCATTCGGGCCATCATCAACAGGAAACAGAGGGAAGGTTTCCAAAGGATTTCTCAGTGGTTCTTCATCGCCCATAACTTGGGTCCGAACATCATCAGGTGCAGGCACACCTTCCTCAATAGGCTTGAGAGGAGCATGAGGCTTCCTCGATTTTTCTCGTGCAGATGGCTTCAAAGAACTTGACTGACTGTCATTCTTGCTCACTAGAACTCCTACAACATCTTTCTGACTTTCGGACACTAGGGCCTTTTCTTTCCTTGCACTTTCTTCGGCGGGAGGCACGACAACCTCTTTCTCGGTTGCTTGAGACACAGCTGGTGGGACAGTTTCTTCTTGAGCCATCGGCTCATCAGATTTCTTTTCTTCCTCTACCAACTATGGTGCAGTGATAAGAGGAGCAGGATCAACATCCATCCGGGTAGGGGCACCAGATGATGTGACCGGGGGTGTTTTCTCTTGGGAAGCTTTTAGCTCCCCCTCGATCTTGTCATTTTCCTCCTCATTTGGTTCGGAGGGCTCTGCTTGCAATGTTCTCGGCGGCAATGGATCTGCCTTATCAACTTCAATCTCTTCATCAACCTCATCAACTGGGGATTGCTGCTTAGGAGGTGCATTTTCCTCATCAGTCTTTTCCAAGAATATATCAACAACTTCATGTTGCTCTTGGGCTACTTGAGCTAGAATAATAATCTCCTCAGCGCCAGCTTGCTGCATGGGTTCATCTTCGGGAGGTGGAGAAGGTGGAACCTGCTGCAAGGGTACATGAGAGTTCAGTGGAATAGGCTCAGCAGCAACAGTCTGAAGGCGGCAGTCTTTATTTGCTTTTGGTTTGCTCACTCTTGCCCTAGCCTTCTGACGTTTTTCCTCTTGAATTCTTCTTCGAGCAAGATCTGCCTTGCGGTCAATCTCCTCGTTTCTCCTGTCACACAACTGAGATACCTTCATGTGCAGACGCGAGTGCCACTCAATTTTCTCATTGCGCAAGACACTGAGGGCCTTGGTGAGTTCAACAATTTCTTTGTTCATCTTTTTCCTTTCGGATTCAGTCTTAGCCTCATTTCTCATTTTCTCGACAGCTTGCTTGTCTTTGACAGCTTTATTCAGCTTCTTGGAGATTTTCCTCAGCTCGCTGAAATGCTTCGTCACCATTTCGGTAACATCATCAGGCAGTCCCAGACTGCTTACCTCATCAGCTTTTGCATCTTATGCAGCACTATCAATCACATCGATCATGAACTTGAAATCATACTTCTGTTCCTCTGTGGGAGCAGGAACAGTGACCCTGGTCTTCTTAGCAGCCACATCAGCATTTTCCTCAGACTGCAGCTTTCTCTTCGCTGCAGTGCTCTTCAAAGTTCTCGGAGCTGCAGAACCCGAAGGTTTGTCAATAGATGAAATTGGTGCATGCCTGGGTGACTTCCTCGGAGATGGTAAAGCTTTCACTGGAGAGGGGCTCTTGGATGACTTGTTGAGAATGGCGGGACGATCATACAATGGAATTTCATCAGGGGTATCTTCTCTGGATGACTCATCAGACGAGTCAGGAGCTGCCTTCTTGATTCTCTTGGCAAGAGTTTTCTTTCATGGTGCACGAGGGGAAACTGATTTCCCAGATTTGCTTTCCTTCGAAGCCGATGCACGTTCCTTCTTCTTCTGTACGTCTTGCCGTGTCAACGCAACGTTTTTCGCTTCAACTTGGTTTTTCTTCGCTTCTCTAGCTTCACGCTTAGTTTTGGCCTTCGCCCTCTTAGCCACTTCATCGGGAAAATCAGAGATGGTTTTGAGGGAGTCGGGGTGAGCATTTGGAGGCTGTGGTGGTCTGACTTTTTCGTCATCGGGGCCAATGCAGTTTTCGGAAATGCAGTCATTCCACGGTGGTGTGAAGGCAAACAAAATCTGGTACTTCTCGCGAACATTTTCATATCTGTACCATTTGCCAGCCCAGTGGCGGCGAATCCTTTGGAGCCTGTTGTTGCGATCTGTCGTTGATTCTCCCTCAGGTGGAGTTCTGTAGCTGTCAGGATCATACATCTCAGCAGTGGTGTTCTTTTCTTTGCTGCATCCACCCTTTTTAGGATTTCCATCGGAGAAGATGGTTAGGGCGTCCGTGATCAGTTCATCCTCGGGCTGACTATGAGCAGAGGGAATTTCCTCATAACCTTCTTCGGGTTCAGATGCGTATTTCTTTTTCGGGGCCTTGGGTGGCTTCGAAGATTTTCCACCTCCAGTCATTCTTGTTTGTTCAGACCTTGATGGAAACTGAGGAAATTCTTCTTCAGAATCTGAATACTCTTGCGAATTCTGTGACATGACCAACCTGTGAAATAGAATAGATGCGAGGAAAAAAAGGTAGGGTCATAAGCATGCACAGAAAGATTTTGAACGAAAATGATTTTGAGGGAGTCCAACAAGGAACACGTGGTAAAACAGAAAGATATCATCGATAGATTTTATGAGCTAGCCACAGAAAAATTCTAGGCAGGTTGATAGCTATCTAATCTTTCGGATAATTACACAAGAACCCTAGATGAAGAAAACCAGTACGAGGAAGATCTACAAACCGCACAAGTTAAAACCTAGTGATTTCTAAAGATCTATCGCAGTGAAATAAATCGAAGTAAATAGCATCGGTAAGAACTGCCCTAAGAACAGAGAGTTGGAGACGAGAAGTTCTAGATCCAAGCGCCCTAGCTTGGCAACTTAGATCGACTACGACAATGCGGGAGGGAAGATTACAGCACCGGCATGACCAGCTGCGACGAGACTTCACCGGAGTTGCACGGCGTAGCTTCTCGCCGGAGTTGCTTCGAGCTCGGGCTCGGGTTGAGGTGGATGAGGGTTTGTGGAACTGAAGAAGAAGACGCGACGCGATGAGGGATATTTATAGCTGGAGAGCTGAACTTCCGCTCCGAAATCTACGGCCCACAGTTGCGGGACGTTCCGCATTCGACGGACACGATCACGATTGTGGAGATCGTGGGCACGTGGCAACCGTTTTCTGTGAGAAACTCAGGAAGAGAGCGGGAGACCGAAAGATTTGAAGAAGGGCTTCGAGACAAAATGGATAAAGTTCGAAGTTGATTTCTTTCGCGACCAAGGACGTCGGAGAGAGATCTTCTTCAGATCAAATTGCATGCTCATGACGGACAACATAGATTTTGATGAGATAGAATGCAGGGATAAAAGGGTCTGAAATAAAACACTCATCCAGAAGAAAAAGAAACACCAAACGAGGAGCTATGAGTGGGTTGTTCATCAGACGAAACACAAACATGGCAACTCAAAGACAAACAACAAACTGAGAACTAACTAACACAAAGAACCAGTACCAACAAGATAGATCTCAGGGCTAAAGATAATCGAATAGAATCCCTGAGAGAGAGTTCCTGCAAGAAGAGTTAGTTCTTTCTCGCAACCCACACTTGTGTGGATGGCGCAGACCTCATTTGTCTTGTCTGAGCAGGGACGTTCCGTCGTTGATTTCTGTGGTTCACCTGTGCACTTCAAGAGTAATCATATGAGTAAGCATTGAAATTGTTCCCAGACACATGAGTATAATGATTCGAGGAGATAGGCATGTACTCCTTTTGTTGAATGTTTAATCGACATTCATTCGAGGAAGTTGCAGTGCCAATCTGCGAGTGATTATCATTTCCTCGTAGGGAATTACACTGCATATTCGGGTTAACAATTACTGATAAATTTTCAATGATGCACTTCTTCACCCAGATTTGCTTCTTGGGTGAACCAGACCTGCAGTTAGTCCCAACATACCGAGCGAAAACCTTACCATTCTGTTGTTTGAAGAATTTGTAGTTTGAGTCATTAGACTCATCAGAAATAACAGGAATGGGAGTCTCATATCCAGACAGGAGTGCAGGTTCGAGAGTTTTGCTTTTAGCAAGAACCCAACTTGTTCGAGAGTGTAGGTTCCATCAACGTTGAGTTTCCTTTCGAAACCCAATCCTTCCTTTCGGGGATTTTCGTGCAATATTGACTTCTTGAGCACATCACAGAGTGTTTGATGCCCTTTGAGGCTCTTTAGCATTCCTGTCTCAAGCAAGTTCTTTAGCCTGCAATTTTCATCAGAGATAGCAACAAATTCCTTTGAAGAGGAGTTAGAAATATCATTCGTAGTGGTTGCAATATTCTCGATGGCAGTATTGGATATTTCAGCATTCGAATCAGCATTGCTATGTTCTAGGCATTTTGAGCAAGGAGGCACAAAATCATCAGGAAGGTTGTTAGATTGCTCGGCGAAGAGAGAAGCTTTTTCTTTCGCAAGCACATTATAAGACTATTTCAGCGACTTGAGTTCTTGATTCCTCCTAAGGAGTTCATCTGATAAACTCTCGTAGTCGACTGCAAGAGAATCATATCGTTTGGAAAGATCATCAATCGTTGAAGAAAAGGCATCATGCTCTTCAGTCAACTCTTGATTCTTCTCCATCTCTTCGACCAGTAATCCTTCGGTTTTCCTGAGATTTATCTCAAGTTTTTCAAGCTCATCTTGTTGAGATTTTGCAATCTTAACAAATTTAGCATAGGCAATGTATTCAGTGGAATATTCAGTCATTGATTTTCGGTGTTTTGCTGATACCTGATCCTTTGAGGTTTTTGCCATGAGACAGAGTGCGATTGGTTCATCATCACTTGAAGCATTATCATCAGTGTCTGATTCGAGAGGCTTCTCGGATGATTCATAAGCGATGAATGCATTGCCTCTTCCTTGGCTTCTGTGAAGCCCTTCGTCTTCTGATTCGGATTCAGATGTTTCATCTTCAGATTCCATATTCATTTCAGCACACACTCTAGTCAGCTGCGATATTCTCTTCATATTAGATTCAATGGTTGCTCTGGTTTGCACGTCAGTGACTGGTCCCATCGAAGAAGATGCGACAGATTCATTTGTCTTCGAGAGCTTAGTGTGACGATCCACTCGAGTGAATCCAGAGCAGTGAAGATAAATCCATCTGCTGCTAGGTTTTTCATCTTGCTCCCAGCAAGGACAGTCTGCGATGTAGTGACCGAATTGTTTGCACTTGAAGCACTTTATTTCTTTTGGAGGTAATCTTCTTGAAGATTTAGGCAAGTCAACTTCGTCATCATTTGTGAGACACAGATTTTGTCTTCTGAGATCACTTAGTCTTTCTGTGAGCATTTCGAGTTCTCTTGTGATTGAGTGTTGATTCTCGACATCTTCTTCTTGTGAACTGCCATAGTGTGAAAGAATTTCCCCTTCGCTTTCCGAAGAAGATTCTTGATGCCCATTTTCAAGTTCCATCTTTTCTTCATGAATAGACAACATCGTCATGACCTCGACATAGTGAAGTTCTTCAAAGTCTGGTCTTTGCTTGATTTCAGCCACGATTGGATCGAAGGTTGCATCAAGAACGCTCAGTAGCTTGTTGACCACATCTCTATCGGTGATATCGGTTACTCCACGTTGATGAAGTCTTTCAACAATATTTGTCAACCGATCGGTGAGTTCCATAGCACTTTCCCTACGAAGACTCCTGAAACCTGCAAACATGGCACGGAGCATATCTGTGTGTTGATCTGTTCTGGCAATGGATTCTTCATGAACATCCTTGATGGCATCCCAGAGTTGCTTGGCAGAGTCAAGCTTTCTGAACCAAATGAAAATGTCTTTTGAGATACAGTCACAGATAATATCTTTTGCTTGAGCATTCAATCGCATTCTAGCTTTGTCATCGGATGTAGGAGCATCAGGGTGCAGAACAGTATATCCATTTTCCACAATCTGCCAAAGTTCAATGTTGACGGCTTGAAGTCTAATTTTCATTCGCTCTTTCTAGTAGACATAGTCATTTCCATCGAAGATAGGAAACCTTTCAGAGTGCAAGGATCTACCTGCAAATGACATACTCAAAACTCCAAGGTTATTAGACCTTTAATAAACAGAGACAGGGAGTACCTTCTCTGATACCAATTGTTAGGACCGAGAGTATATCGACCAGAGGGGGGAGGGTGAATGGGAGATTCAAAAATTCTTGCGAAAGTTTTGAACTGATCCCAAACACAGCAGTGGAAATAAGGTTCGGTAGACAAGCACTTAAACAAGCATGCAGTAGAGGAGCAAGACTATCGAAGAAGAAGGTAGTGCTTGTTCGAGCGAAGAATATCATAGGTTTGACTGGTATGATGGTAAAGCAATATATGAACTGATGCAATAGCACGAGGAAAAACTAGATATGAACCGCAATGGAAATGCACGGGAAATGGTGACACGGTGAATGGATTCGGAACAGAATGAAATCACGCTAACATACAGAGGTACGATAATAAATTAAACTGGGACGATGGAAATGAATGAAGAGAATGTGAAAGATAAGTAACAAACTATGATTGATCAGATAAACTATCGACACAGAGCACGAAAGTAAACTGCTGAAAGAGATGCAGTAAAATAGAATGAACCAGTGGTGCTCGATGGCGACAGAAGAATTTGGTAGAACAGTTCGCCCTTCTGCCAAAGGACTACGTCTGCTTGGAGTGGTTGTGATTTAACACAGAAGATAAACTCTCTTCGCCCTATTCTCCTTCAACTCGGAGTTGATCAGACTCAAGTTGATTTCACTCATGGTAGATACTTGTTGGCGATCTCCAAACCTTCGACAGACCTCTCCGCGAACCACAATGACTCTTGGTTGCTGAAGATCTTGCTCGGTGAAGACAATTACTCTTCGACACTCGAGCTGACACCTATCCGTCTAGAGAGTGCGCAGCTCTCAAGAGTAATAGGTACAAGAACTCTAACTCAGAACTACTGTGATGCTCAACCACTGTCTAAGTTTAGGCTCTTGATTTTTCTCTCGATGGATCTTAAACTCAAATCACTCAGAGAGGGGATGCTCAATCAAGCTTCTCAGAAATCTTAAGCGGAGCAACCAACGGGCAACGTTGGAGCGGGGTGGCTATTTATAGCCGCAGCCTTCCCTGAAGGGAAAAGACCAAATTGGACATGTGGAGCAGCCAACAGCCTAACGATACGAGTCCAACGGTCGGAATAGAGCACAACGGTAACATTACGTGCGGAGAAAGTAATGCTAACTCCTCAGTTCGAAAGATATCTCCTGCAGCACCGAAGAACAACGTCTTCTACTGGCAGGTAATCTTTCGAAACATGAAGAGATTTTTCTCAGTCTCGCATAGGTTTTGGGCTAAGCATCACAGCAGATCTAAGCTTCGAGAACCTATACCCCTCTTAATAGTACGGAGGTCCTATGACTCAAATGAATGAAAGAAGAACAACGAAAAGAAAGCTACATCTTCACTTCGTCTTCGTCTTCCATCGCTGCAGTCAATTTTCTTCGGACAGAATCACCGAACCAATTGCTTCGCGTCAGCAATAAATTTTCGAGGGGTCAACTCCTTCACGTCATTCTTCTCGTCTACAAGACTTCAAAGGATATAGCACATTCTTCTCTGCTATGCAGATATTCTTCGGTGAAGTTCCTCGAACTGGACACCGGAGACAGCATTCTCTTCGGTACTGCATGGACTATTTCTCTCTGTGTGCACTAGCAAACAAATCAGTCCATGCCTGTTTCTGTCAACAATCTCCAAAACACAAGGGGGCAAATATTGCACCAACACCTTAGTCTTCAGCGCGCCCTCGCCACCAGATTCCGTCGCCGTCAACGGCATTCTTCTCCGCCGTTGCCGCCGTAGAGGATCTCCACCAAGTTAGGTTGAGATTCGACCCCCTCCGTGTTCTATTTTCTTTTTCAATGCATGGATGGTTTGCCTAGATCTTGCCATGGATTGAAATTGCTTATCCACTGAAATTCCTATCATTAGATTGATTTTAATCTTTAGGGTTAGGGTTTCGTAGAATTTATCTCAGATTGACCGAATTGAAAGGAACGGATCACCGATTTAGCCTCTGGCCACTGCACTAAGTACACTTCGGTGCCCCCGAGATGTACTGATCGGTGAAACTGAAACTAAAATCTCAGTAGAACCCTAGCACTTCGGAGAGACCGGGACACACATCGGTCTGACCGAAACCATGTGGCCAAGTCTCTGTTGCTGCTTTCGGTGCTACCGAGATTATCAAATCAGTAATTCCGTAATACCTTCTGTGAAAACCTCAAACTGAAGTTTGGATTCAAATTTTTCAAAAATTGGCTGCATTTTGTGATACTCATCTACTCTGCCTCACCTAATCTATTCACAGGGTCGGTGTCAGCATGTCAGATAACAGTGATAGCCAGAACATGTCAGTTGAGCCAAGTGTTGACTTGGAAGTAGGTACTAGTCGTGAAGAGAGCTATCATGAGGGAGAGGGGAGCTCTCCAAGTCTGCCCAAGACCGCCACAAGGACTAGGAAGAGGAAGAATTCAGATGATGAGGATGAGGATTTCCAGATAGAAGAGGTCACCTCCAAGAAGAAAACTACTATCCAGAAAGAGTATGTAGGTACTCAAAAGGAGAGAGGAGTCACTAGGAAGATCTCTGCATCTACTGCTGCCAAGAGAGGCATTTCCTTAGAGAATCCAGAAGGATCTCAGCAAGTACCTAGCAAGTCTCTGCCTAAGAAAACAGGTAAGAAGAGAGAAAGGAAAATTACAGCTCAAGTGGTGTTCAAACCCACTTCAATGAGAAGAGATGATGCAACAGATGAGGAAGAACAAGCTGCAAATCCACCTCCTCCTAAATAGCAAAAACTCATGGGTGATGCTATGAAGGGTGCTACTTGTTCTAAGGCCAAGCCTGCTGTTGTCAAGCCCAAGAGGACTACCAGAGATGTACCAGCTGCAGAGAAGAACAAGGCCCCAATGCCTGAGAGAAAAGATGATGATGCCCCAGTGTTAAGGAAGTTGAGACCCAGATTGCCTGAGCATGATGACACACATCCCATAGCAGAGAACATGAAAGAAAAAAAGGACAAGGGACTGAGAAATGGAGAGAGTCAGATCATTACTCCATGAGAAGGAGAACTACTGTTGATTACCGTTTTCACACCAAGGAGCAGCAAGATTTCTATGAGACAATGCTTCTTGACAAGAAGCCTATAGTCAGTGACATGAGATGGGTGGATTGGAAATACATTGATGCAAATGAAGATAACTTCCCCCATGTTCATGAGGATTTCAGGACAATTGGTGTTGATGAGTTCATTGGGAAGAAGTTGACTGCATGGAATGATGAGATGATCATGCACTTTTACTCGAAAACTCACTTCTATCCCAATGGAAGGATAGTTTGGATGACCGAAGGAGTTAGGTACCAGTCTAGCGTGCTTGAGTGGGCCACTTTGTTAGGTGTGCCTGAGGCTGAAGAGGATGACATTGATGTCTATGCTAAGCCAAAGATGGACCACAATTCCATGGCTAACTTGTACACTGAGATTCCCAATAAGTACAAGGACTCTCATAAGCTTGGATTAGTTTATCACTTGTTGGCAGGTCTAGCCACCTCCAACACCATCATGAGGCATACCTTGATGCCCAAGTTAGGAGATGAGAAGATGATTCGTGGTCATTCCATCAACATGCTGCATCATATTGACCAACATGAGAAATTCAAGGTGATGGATCTCATTGTGGAGAAAGTGAAGAGAGCTGCTGCTGATCAGAAGAGATCTTGTGGTTTTGCCCCGCATATTCAGTTGCTCATTAACTCGAAGGGTACAAACAAGTCCTTTCTGCTGGATCATGAACATCTGCCACTACAGCCTAAGTTTGAGGACAACACAGTGACGATGGACCCTACCCATCCTACCTCAGCTGCAGCACAAGCAGAAGCTGAAGCAACAAGGGCTGCTGAGCCAAGTGCCTCCACTGCTCCACAGTTGAAAACAAAGTCTGACCAGATGGTATATCTTCTTTGAGCTACTCAGAGGATTGAGCGGAGTTTGGCCAACCTCGCAGAAAATCAAAAGAGTCTTGAGAGGATTGCTGAGACTAAATTTCATGCTCTTGACATTAAGGTCACTGAGATACAGACTGTTGTTGAGACCTTGAAGTCACAGGTGGATGAAGTTAGGAAGGGCACCAGCAGTGATGATGAGGAGCATCTGGGCACAGGTCTTCCCACGACTACTCAGTTTCAGACTATGCCCAGGTTAGCAGCTATGCGAGTCACTTCCAGAGCCATAGTCTCTGCTCCTACTGTTGCTCCAGCTGTCACACCTCACTACAAAAAAAAGACACATTCGTGACATTATGGCCCGAACGAAAACTTTTTTTGTCATGGTTGTGACACTTCTATGACAATAATTGTGACAAAAACACGTATCATCGTAGATGTGGTGGGCTCCTACTTCTATGACAAAAAATTATGACAGAAAATGGGCTTTTCGTCCTGGGCGGGCCAAAGATGCACCCGCATGACATTCTTTGGGCCGTCCATGACGTAAAAAACGTGGTAGAATTGAGGGCGAGGAAATTTTCGGGGAGTTCCCAGCTACAGTGGCTGGTCGGGGCCGAGCGATGCAGTGTGGTTTGTGCGTTTCTCTCGTACGCGTGCGCGTGTGCGAGGCATTCACTAGCTAACTGAACCCGAGCGAGGCGTTCGCTTACTGAACCCGAGCGATCGATCGATCCCTCGCACTACTACATGTACTGAACCTGAGCGATCGATCCCACTGTGTACTGAAGCCGAGCGATCCCTTCGCTGCTAACTGAACTCGAGCGATCCCTTCGCTGCTAACTGAACCCGAGCGATCCATTCGCTGCTAACTGAACCCGATCGATCCTTCTCGCTGCTTACTGAAGCCGATCGAGCCCCCGTGCGAGATGTAGCCAGCCGGTGTTGGGTTGCCTCTCGATGAACAGTGCCCGTTGCTGCCGCGTGCGCGATACACATAGACACGAGTCGAGACGCATCGATCGAGCCGGTTGGTTGGCCGTGGATGAACAGTTCCCATTGCTGCCACCCGCTCGTACGTATGCCCCACCCCAGCCGGTGGGTTGGCTGTGGATGAACAGTACCCTGGCCATGTGAAAGTGGTTGGCGCTGGATGAACAGGACCTAGAGGAGGTCAGCCGGTTGGGGGTGGATGAACAGGACCCCGTGGAGGCTGGATGAACAGTAGGCGGTGGAGGCTGGAGGAAGTCGACGGTGGATGAACAGTAGCTGGTGGAGGCTTTGGAGGGACGACCGTGGATGAACAGTAGCCGTGGAGTTCCGTTTTGCGGTACGCCACACCCCTCCCGATGAACAGGACCCCCTGTTTCGACCGTAGGCAGTTGGGGAGAAGTCCATTTCCTCCATTTTGTGGTATGCCAGAGCCCTCCCGATCAACAGGACCACATTTTGACTGTAGGCGCTTGAACAGAAGTCCGTTTCCTCCGTTTTGCGGTACACCATACCTCCAACCAATGAACAGGACCCCGTTTTGACTATAGGCAGTCGAACAGAAGGGCGTTTCCTCCGTTTTGCGGTATGCCAGACCCCGAGTCGATGAACAGGACCCCGTTACACCTGTTCCGTCCAAGCCGGTTGGCTCCCGATGAACAGGACGCGTTCCGACTCAGTCGCTTGGCTCCCGATGAACACGATGCTATTTCCTCTGTTCCGACCCAGCCAGTTGGCTGACGATGAACAGGAGGCCGTTGCTGCCGTCCGTTGCCTCTCTCTCCATGTACACAAGCCCTGGCCGTACGTATGCGTGAGTATGCATTCGAGACCCCGCCCGTATGTACGTACGTGCCCGTATTTTTTGCCGTGTGGCTGTACGTACGTGTACACGATTTAGACGGGGCTGCTTGAACTGCTACGTCGGGGGCTCTACTACGACACGTGCCGCTCCTTACACGCCCACGGTTCATCATTGCAGAGAGACCAATCGACCAGTATGTACATACACATTCGCGACCAGACAGACAACGCTACGTATGCCATGACCGGGTGGGTCCCAGTTGTCAGGGAGGACAAGGAGGCACTTCCTTGCGTGCGAAGATATAGCTGCTGGGTCCCAGCTGTCAGGGTGGAGGAATCATTTTTTTTTGCGCGTAATAAGGAGGCACTTCCTTGCGTGTGAAGATGTAGCTGGTGGGTCCAGCTGTCAGCCTCAC
Organism: Elymus sibiricus; assembly: GCA_039707655.1. Taxonomy (NCBI): domain Eukaryota; kingdom Viridiplantae; phylum Streptophyta; class Magnoliopsida; order Poales; family Poaceae; genus Elymus; species Elymus sibiricus. The sequence continues at coordinate 198,733,364 of CM077674.1, read as the reverse complement.
CGCGTACATTCCTCTTCCGATGGCAGTCGTTCATTGACCACATTGACCACGCCGCGCCGAGAGCACCAAGGCGGTGGACGACGGCGAGTCCTAGGAAGGGAACTACACAAAGCTGGGAAAGACGCGGCAGTGGATGCCCACAAGGAGGGGAGTACGAGGGTTGACTAGTTCGGCTGCGGTGTGAGGCTGCCGTCACCGGAGAATAATAGGGGATGTGGGTGAGTAGAGGGAAGGCCTGGCCAGCGGTGGGAGTAGGGTGGGGCAATGAGGCCTGCGCGGAAGCATAGCCAGCCACAGGAAGTAGGAGCAGGTGGTCTCGCCGGAGCTGGTTTGGATGGCTGGAGCAAGAAGATCAGAGATTGAAGAAGCAGCACGGCCGTTGGAGTAACATCCAATGGTCGGTGCTGCTAGAATCGTTTGTTGACTAAGTTGACAAAGCCCTGTTGTGATAGCCTGGCTTAATAGGGATGATAGACTACTCATATCAATAAGGAATTCCTTCTTTTCCGGGAGCCCATTCGGAAAGAACTCCAAAGTTAAGCATGCTCAGCTTGGAGTAATTTCAGGATGGGTGACCGACCGGGAAGTTGATCCCGGGTACGCACGAGTGAGGACAAAGTGCGCAGGAAAGACTAGCATTGATCTGTGGGGCCAGTCTAGATCCCGCCAGGAGTAACGACCACCGGCGGGTGTGTCCGGGGCGTTACAAGTTGGTATCAGAGCCGACCCTCGCGGTTACACGGATGTTTGCGGACAGGTGCGCAGTCATGTTGTGCATGACTTTGTGACCCGTCGTGGCACACGACATGGCACATGTGCCGGACTGGATGCACAGACGTATGTGCCAAGAGGGAACGTTCCTGTCGGCCGACGAGGACGTAGGTTCCTCTGAGTGGGGGTGTATGTGATAGCCTGGCTTAATAGGGATGATAGACTACTCATATCAATAAGGAATTCCTTCTTTTCCGGGAGCCCATTCGGAAAGAACTCCAAAGTTAAGCGTGCTCAGCTTGGAGTAATTTCAGGATGGGTGATCGACCGGGAAGTTGATTCCGGGTGCGCACGAGTGAGGACAAAGTGCGCAGGAAAGACTAGCACTGATCTGTCAGGCTAGTCTAGATCCCGCCAGGAGTAACGACCACCGGCGGGTGTGTCCGGGGCGTTACACCTGTGTACGCGTCAACTTAGTAGGCCCACAAGTCAGCCTACAAATATGGTGGGTCTGCGATGTCATGGGGAGGAATAGTTTTTTTCGCGTAATTAGGAGGCACTTCCTTCCGTGCGAAGATATAGATCATGGGTCCCAGCTGTCAGGGAGAGGAATCATTTTTTTTGCGGAATAAGGAGGCACTTGTTTGTGTGCGAAGATGTAGCTGGTGGGTCCCGGATGTCAGTGGGACGAGTCATTTTTTTTAGCGTAATAAGGAGGCACTTCCTTGCGTGCGAAGATGTAGCTGGTGGGCCCAAGCTGTCAGGGGGAGGAATCATTTTTCTTGCGCGTGATAAGGAGGCACTTCGTGGCGTATGACCATGGACCTCGTGGGTCCTAGCTGTTAGCCTCTCCACGTACAGTCCTCTTCCAATGGCTGTCGTTCATTGACCGCGTTGACGCCGCCGTCCGAGAGCACCAAGACGGTGGACGACAGCTAGGCTAAGGGTGGGAATGACCCGGAGCCTGCGCGGCAGCATAGCCGGCCACCGGTGAGTACAGGTATGACCTGGCCACCGGTGGGAGTAGGGTGGGGCAGCGAGGCCTGTGCGGCAGCACAACCGGCCATGGGAGGCAGAAGTAGGCAATCCTGCCTGCGATGGTTTTGGGCTTTTGGCGGCTAGAGCAACAAGATCAGAGATTGAAGAAGCAGGATGGCCGTCGGATGTCAATCCAACGGCTATAGTTGTCAGAATAGTTTGTTGACTTTTATTTTTGAGCATTATAAATTGTTTTGTTGACTAAATGGACACGCCTTGCGCAGGCTTCGTCCTCGTGGGCCAACATTCTTTTTTTGAGAACTCCTCAGCATGGGCCAACAAAGTAAGCTTCGGAGGCTTTGGCGGACATGCAGCCCATTTATTTAGTTTTTATAGCCCATTGATTTTGTTTTCCAATACATCTATTTCCTGGTCTGGGTGGAAAAAATACCTATTTACTATTTCTGAGAATTTACAGCCCATTTGATTATTTGTTCGAATACACCTATTTGCTGGGCTTGGTAAAAAAAATTGCGGACATGCAGCCCATTTATTATATCTGTTAGTTTACAACCCATTTGTTTTTAGTAGAAATAGACCCGATTATTAAAAAAAGAGTAGAAATAGACCCATTTTCTGGGATGAGTGAAAAAACAATGTTGGTCTGAACAGAGCATTTCCTATAAAAAAATAATTTTGAGCTAGGAATTTTATTGAAAAACTTTAAGTTGGGATTGGCATTCTTGTATAAAAATAGAACTGAGTTGTGCATTTTTTATAAAAAAACATAGGCTGGGATGCACTTATTTTAGGTCAAAAGAAAACCTGGGCTGGCACGCGTCTTTCGGCCCAGTTGCATTGATGATGTTCAACGAATAAGGCCTGTGTAGTATAGTACAACTTTACGTAGGTACTCCTACATTCAACAACGCCTGAAATGGCCCAAACAAGTCTTTTGTACATTTTTGTAAAATCATTGAACTCAAATTATAAGTTAAGAAAAAGGTAGAGTCTAGTGAAACCTAATTAAAAGCTGTCACGAGCGAAGAAATAATGCAGCGGGTCCCACTTGTTAGCGCGCGAGAGAGAGAGAAACCGATCGGTCGATGCTCGTGCATACATTTTTAAGCCATATGCATTGCTGATGCTCAGTACAAACTTATATAGTGGACACAATGATATACAACATCATAGCACGTTGAGCTTGCATACAAAAATTTCATGCGGGCGATACAATAGGGGTGGAAGCAGTGGATCGCTACGGGTAGGGCTATCTTGAAACCAACAAACTCGTACATCACCGTTCATCGTCTTGATCAATGACATGGAAATATCTTGAATGCAGTGCAAAGAAAACAAACAAACAAACACAATAAGTTCTGCTAGCACATTAAGTTAACGTACACCCATTTCAAAAAAAAATCAGGTACAAAAATAGAACAGGTCATAATCAAATGTATTGGCACATTAGAGCTTGACACCTATAGCTCGGATATAAGTAGTACTCTATCTGAGAAGATATAGTTGTTACCTCAAATTAGAGCACATCCAGGTAGCCAGCCCGGCCTCTTCTCCCAAAGAAGCAGTGCCCTTCGCCACGCGATGGAGTAGGCCCTGTGCCATCCATCGTTCCGAGCAACACGGGGAAAGTCTGACGTTGACTCCTGTAATGGACATCGTCAACGGACCCCGCCACCAGCGGCGGCGGCAGGTCTTCGATTGAAGGATTGACCACTTCTTCGACATGCACGAAGACTCGATACAGGTACATGCATAACATGGTCTGTGGCGGCCTTGGTGGCGACGAATAGTACAACCCCGGTTCCTGCACAGGTATCTCAACACCAATCACCTTCGGTATGGTGGACGGCTTCTTCATCCATGCCATAACCGTCAGAGCCCAGCTGTCTGGAGGAACAAACATACTTAAGAGCTCACCTCCTAGGTCGTTGATAAGCTCATTCATGGACTCGCTGTTCCAAGACCATCGAGGCATGCCGTGGAAGGTAAGCTTTGTTAAACACTCATGCTCAGAGGGCACCGAGTACCATCCTGGGTGCCACCGATCGAAGCTCACCAGCGTGCCATCGCAGAACAAACACCGGGAAGATTCGAACACACGACTGCAGTCGAAAGTTGTCCAGAACCTGATGAAAAAATCAGCCAAGAGCTTTTCCAGGTCATCCGGCGAGACGGGAGGCCGGTCGCTGTTGATGGTTACCATCAGCACTTTGCCGGCAAACTGGTCGTCAAGCGCCGCCATGCCACTGTTGAGCGACAGCACGTAGCGCCCGAAGGCAGGACGGACCTCAGGATCTCCGGCTGGGAGATCCGCGTTGACCGGCGACATGATAGTGAGCTTGAGTACAGGGAGTAGAGGAAGCGGATTTGGGGGAACTGGGGTAGGAATCGAGATTCCAGAGGTGGGGGAGGGGCGGGGGATTCGGGATGAAAAGGTAGCATGAATTTTGAACGCGCGCGCACGAAAACACCGGTGGCGCCCACAAGTCGGACTAATATTTCTTTTTTTTAGCGCCCGCCATCAGAGTTCATAATTGTCCTATTTGGCATTGCGGTACTACTCGACCCATATTCAATGACACCTCACATGGCCCAAACAAGTGTACATCACCGAAAAGTCACTGAGCTCAAATTATAACTTGAAAAAAGGATATATACACTGAACACTGGAGAATGGTGATGCCCCCATTTAGCAAAAAATAGTTCGAAAGAACGATATATACAACATGCAAACACTGACTAGCGTCTACTACTGACATAAACAACAAGACATGAAAGTACACAAGTCTTGCTAGACCACCAAAACTCACCCATCTGAAGCACTCAGACTCTCGTGATCCACACACAAATCACAAAGTTCTAAACAGAGCGAACTAGTACATAGTAAGAGTGACATAGACAAAGATGATATAATTACAAGGAGTCTGCATAACAAAAGAGACCATCACCCATCTAGAACAAGCAGCTAATACAGCAAGTCATTCGAAGAGGGATGATCCAGCACCATAATAATTTGTAGCTCCCCTTCAGCCACTAGTCGTAGACACCAGGACTCCACCCTTTCGACGCAACTGCCCCATTACCTACCAACCTCAAGGCTTGTACCACATCACTGGCTTTCGGGGTTGAGACATACAAGGATCAAAGTTAATCCAGATGCCTTTCGCATTCTCACCTTCTTTTGGCTGCATGCTGTATCGTTGACAATCAGGGTGTAACACCCCGATTTTTGGCCCTTTCTTTTTCTTTTGGATTTCTTCAAATTTTTATTTGGAGTTCTTTTTCCGTGGCTATGTGGTCTTGAAACCTGGGAAAATCTTCTCTCCTGCCACTTCCTAGTGGCTTTTCATTCTCAAATCTATCCCAAGGCCATGTCATTTCCATCTTAGCCCAACTCCAATATTTATTTATTGGGAATATTCCTTTTTCTATTAAAGGAATAACCCTGTTTGCCCTAGGTTGTGAAGCAACCTATATTTCTGTCTTCCACAAAATTCCCACAAAAATCTCATAAATTCTTTGGATCATATATCCCACCAATATGCCAAAACCCATCCTTGCCTAGTTCAAAAATAATTCTGGAATATTCATTTTCCATTCTGTCCAGAATGGCACTTTGTGAAGGAAGTGCTATTTATATTTTCTTGACTGCCCTAAAAAATTTTGAGCACTCTTTCGAATCCAAATAATTGCCACATGCCAAAATTCAGCTCCATTTGCCTAGTAAATCTTCCTCAGCAAAGTTCCAAAGTTTCTGTCCAGAGAGAAGTTTGTGAAGGAAGTACTAGCTAGGCTTATCCAGATGAGTTGAAATTTTGGGAGATCATTCATGTGCTCAAATCATGACTCTCCACCAAATTTCATCTCCATCCAACAATCTATGTGAGCACACCTTCAAATCTTAGTTTCTGGTCAGAATTTCAGTTTGTGAAGCAACTATATTTTATATTGCTTCAAAAATTCTGAAATTAATCCAGGACCTAAATATCACTATATCATTTGAGCATGCCAAAATTAACATCATTTTGCCAAGCCATTTTCTCTGCAAATTCCCCCAAGTTTCTATCCAGTGTGGATCATTGTGAAGGAAGTACCATTTAGACTTATCCAAATGGGATGAAAATTTTATGGTGCCTTCACATGCCCAAATCAACACCGTCTACCAATTTTCAGCCCAATACAATCATCCAGGTGAGTGCTACTTCATGATGTAGTTTCTGGACCAGTTATTGCAGTTGTAAAGCAACTATGCTAAATTTTGGTCCAAATCTTTTCAAAATCCACAGGATTGTAGTCCTTCCTACCCTAAACCTCTGTGACATCCTGGTTGTCTCTTATCTCACCCCATTTGATCATAGTTTCATGCCTAAGTTTGCAACAGCAAACTTCCATCGACCACTCCCATCAACTCATAGTCTCTTTGGCTGAGCCATCACATCAGTGGGACTATATGTTAGAGGGACAACACGTTTGACAACTTTTGCCAGGCATACGTGCCCTCCTATCGCCATTGCACGCGGTGACCACGCCGTTGGCATGTGTTTGGCGCGCTCTACGCGTCGGCTAGCTTCGGGCACCTCTCTCCCTGCCGCTCTCGCTCGTCTCACCTTGTCTACCGCGTCGCCCACGGTCCCCCGCGTCCGCTCATGTCCGGGCCCCCTGCTCCTTCGCCCTCCTCGCACCACGGTGGCCGCGGCCGCGTGCGCACAGTGGCTGAGTGGCCGACCGGACTCCGCGCCGCCCGCGTCTGCCCTCCTCTACGCCTCCACTACCCCTCTCCCGTCGCCGTCTGAGCCAGTCCGTGTGTGCACGCGCACGCGGGCGCATCAGTGCACCCCCCCCGAGTGCCCGTGGCGGCATCCGGCAAAGGCATCGGCGCCGCAGCTATTTAAGCCCTCCCCGAGCACCGCCGACCTCACCAAGCTCCCCTCCACTCTCCCATAGGCCACCCCGACCACTCAAGCGAGCTCGAGCAGCTCTCCTCGGCCACCATTGCCGCCATGGCCGCCGCCGAGCTCCTCTTAAATTCGGGCAAGGCCGGCCCTCCTTCTTCCTCTAGGCGCCATCAGAGAGCTCCGCCGCCACTTCGGAGCTCGCCCCGAAGTCCTCCTCTCCTCCCGTGCCTCGTGGCCACGTGCCCAAGTATGGCCGCCGCCGCTGCCCTCGGCCACCGCGAGCCGCCGCGGCTCCAGCCCTCCTCGACGCTCGTGCAGTGCGGGGACGGATGCGGCCCGCTCCCCCGAGCTCGCCGGTGCCCTCACCTCGGCCGGAGATGGCCCGAGTCGCCGGGCAAGCGCCGGCGAGCGTGCGTCCCTCCTGTACATCGCGGGCGGGAGAGAGGTTGAAGACACTGACCGGGCAGGCGGGCCCCACCAATCAGCTACCCCACCCGTCAGCCAGAGGGAGCCGTTGACCCCGGGCCCTCCCAGTTTTAAGTGAAGGCGTACTTCGATAAAGTGTGTTTTCGTTTTATGAAAGCGTACTCTGGTGCCTCTTCGACTGAAAATACGCTTTCACCATTAGAAGACGTATTTTCCGAAATACGCTTTCAATTTCCACCGCCGGCCGAAACTGCTAATTTGCGGACGTTCGTCCGTTAAGGGCAGAAGTGGACAGATTTTTATTCTTTTTCTGCCTAACGAACGAACAGCCGTATCTCGACAACCGTAACTCCGATTCAGGTGATTCCAAAGCCCACGATCTCAGTTCCTCGAGCCCGTTCCGATGGTAGCATTTTCATGAGGTTGTCAGACTGTGAAAATGACCATTTTTCCCTTGCCCTTAAAACAGCTCCGCCGAGAGGGATACTTTTCCGGTGATTCTTTCCGCGAGTCATCGCACCCCTCCCCGATGGTTCCTCCATCCCCAGGCAAGCCACAAAAGCCACTTGCATGATGGAATTGCAGTAGCCATGGTTTCCACTTGAATATTTAATAATTGTTTGCTCATTTAATTATTTCATGAATGATATGTGCTCGTGCATCCATGCTCGTTCTTATGCCATGTTCAATTGCACCTAATAACTTAAATGATTATTTGCTAGTATTATTATTATCTTTTTAGTCCTCGGATTTATTTTCGATGCTAGTGATCATGTTATACTCGCATGAATAGTTACCGTTTGTATGATAATACTTGTTATACTCATGATTGTCATTATGCCATGCTCATTTGCATCCCGTAGACTAAATAATTTATCATTGTTGATGCTATGTTGTTAAATGGTTATGTTGCCCATCCATGGTTACACTGATATTATGCTCATATGCATTGTCATTTCATTATGTTATTATGACTCAGCTCATCACCTTTCAAGTTGAACCTGACATCAATCGAACTTGAACAAATCTGTTGGCTGAGTCATGGTGCCACCGAATCGAGCTCACCAGTGCAACCACACTTGCCTGGATGGGGAGGCCCTAATGCGGTCTATTGTCATGCATCTCGCCGGTGCCTCCTACGAGGGAAGGTTATGTGCGTTCGCTACCCTGATCAGGTAGGCGGCCATAAGCCTTGAGGACCCGAGTTTTATGGTACCGAGGTCCCCGTTCGGGACGATGTTTATGTTTGGCCATGACGGTGGCAGCCACATAGGTGGCGGATGTCACAAGTTGGCATCGGGGTCACCCAGGACATAGCCCAAAGGGGAGTTTCTCGGAGTGGCCAGGAGAGTGTCATGCAATAGATTGGTTTTGTCGGAATGTCGTTGGTCCACCCGAATGGGAGCATGAGGCCATGAGTTCCGTAGGGTGGGTACAGTGTACTAACCTCTGCAGAGTGTATAATCTATCGATAGCCGCGTCCTCGGTCATGGACACAGTTCGTAGTAGGTCACACTATGGGTCAACAGAAATAATAACCTGACTAATAAACAACCCCGGTTTGATAAGAAAAGAAGTTGGTTGATCTTTATGTGATCATGAGAGGATCACGATGGTATCGTGGATACCGATGTTGGTTGACTATGAGGTGATCACGTGGTGATCACGATGGTAAGTAAGTTGATATTCATGGTGGTTACGAGTTAACCTCCGAGCGGAGTAAGTTGGTCCATGAGACCTTAAATATCGACCCTCGTGCATGCTAGTGCTAGTATCATCATGTTCATATCATGAAGTATATGTACCTGTCATGCTCATGTTGTTGCCATGCTCATGTTGTTGCCATGTTCAGGATTGTTGCCATGTTCAGGTTGTTGCCATGCTCATGTTGTTGCCATGCTCATGTTGTTCTAGTAGTATCGTGTTCATCTTTGATGAATAACCTGTAAATGCCATGATGTTGTATGTCTTGATTGCTTTGGTTGCTGTGAGCTTGCGAGTACATTCAAAGTACTCACCTGGCGTGTCATGCCAGATTGCAGGTGATGCCGTGATTGTCTGTTTGTCGAGGACCCCGAGGTTGCGCTCTAGGATACGTCCCATCCAGAGTCCCTGTGGAGTGGAGTTCATCACCGTCGCCGTTGTTCCGCTGCTAGAATTTTATTCCGCTTCGAGATGTTCCGCTGCCAGCATAGAGCTACCTTAGCAGGCGAAGTGTCACCGTGCCCCTGTAACCTTTGTAATATCGGACCCTTGTACCCCGTTTATTCATAATAAAGAGCTGATTTGTTCTATGCCAAGCAGTGCCGTATTCCAGAAGACTTGATCTCTGGGCTAGAATACGGGGAGTTCCGGTCTCTCTGAGCTGGGGTGCCACAGCGATTGGTATCAGAGCAGGTCTGACTGTAGGACGCCCTAGTCTGCGCGAGTGTTAGAAACCGGTAGTTCGGAGTCTAGCTTGCTTGTTGCATTTGGTTGTTGCATTTGGTTGCTGCATAGCATGCATATAGACTTATTATATTGTCGCTAACGATCTTATCTTGTGAGTGTAGGTGGCATCGGTTTCAATCCACTACCTGCACCCTCCAGTTTTGCATACTTGCTCGTTGGTGTTTGGTGTCATCTCTGTCCCAGCGGTGTGATGCCGAGGTACCTAGTGGGGTCGATCACTTGCAGGATTGATGCATAGGTATCACACCAATATCTTTCCGCCAGCCACCTATCGTTTCGGTGGTAGACATGTTTCTACCCTAGATCTTGCCATCCAACCCGTCACCTTGGCAACCCTTACTGATCTTTGCTATCAGAAAAGGGCAATGTTAGCAAACCCTGATTTCCCCCGCTATCCTACCCTATCACCCATTCCCTGGACGAGTACAGTTCCCTTCCGTACGCTTGATGATGATGTGGTCATGACATCCGTGTCTCGCTACATGATCACCGAGTCCGTCCTCACCTCCGAGCCCGTCCAGATTCAACCGGTGTTGAGCCAGCGCTTGGTGTAGCACCGTTTACACCAATCCCTCCCCACACGATGATTCACTTTCATGCACACCGCCACAGCATGTTAGATCGTAGTACCGGAGTTTCCTCGAGAATTGTGTGCTTAAGTAGGCATGCATAGTGAGGTGAATAGCTGTAAAATGTGATGTTGCTTGTATGCAATCTTGATGCCTAGTGTGCTTTTATTTGAGTCGTTTCTTTGCTTCTTTCTTTGAGCCTTCGGTGTTACCTTATTTCCCCTTATGACAGTTGCTCATCAACCGCCACCGGACCCGAAGAATCAGGGAGGAATTCAATTATTTGGAGGCTCAGCTAAACATTATGGAATTCTCAGCCGACTGCATTATATTGAGAATATTCGGTTTGAATACAAAGGATTTTCTGGAAAAACTATCGGTATCAAGACTGACTCAGTGTGCAGCCAGCACAATCGTAATAAACCAGCTGGAAGACAATTTGTGTGCAAGACAGCAGTACATTTCCAGTCAAAGGAATATCATGGGTATATATATATATATGGCATTCAGTATGCATATCAGAGAGAAAAGCTTTTGGTATAAGCAACTCAGTCTTCCTCCGCACGCTGCCAGGGAAGCTTACGACGCAAGGTTCTGCAGTCTTCCTTGGTACGACATGTGGATAGCTTCCCGTGTAAGATACTTAGTCTTTTTTGGTAAGCCACCGCAGAAAGCTTCAGACATAAGGCACCGAATCTCCCTCAGCAAGCAACCAGGAGGAGAAGCTTCTGAGGTACGGTACCCAGTCTTCTTCAGCAAGCTATCCCGGCACCAGCTTCGAGCATAAGATATCCAGTCTTCCTCAGCACGCTACTCTCAGATAGCTTCCAACACAAGCTATCCAGTCCTCGTCAGTACAACACTACAAACATTTATATTCATTGGTACAAGATATTACATAGTGAGTTGGCAGCATATGGCAGAATCAGATCCGCAACCGTTGGGTCAGAAACATGAGCTACTCAGGACCCAAGTGTCTGCCTCGGGAATCACATGTTCAGCTACCCATGCTTCCATATATATTGTGAGCATGGTGCCAAGGTAATGCAAGTCACTCATACGATGATGCAAGCACGGTGAGAATCTGACAACCACATGAATTATGTAAGCGGAAGAAAGCAAGTTATACACCTCAGTGTGATGCAATGTCTGACAAGCTATGAAGTAAGACACTTTTGGGACAACAATCTTGACAGTGGATATCAAGGCCAGCTTCCTCACACCCGACAAAGTGATATCATTAACCTCTGTCACCATCATGTATGATTGACCACAGTAGTAAGCTCTATACAATTAAATGTGAACCTGGTATATGATCTTGATGAACCCTTGCTTACCTTTCCCTGGTAACGACACCACGCCTGTGTTCTGAGCTGCTTTCGGCCGCCCAGGGTGGATGCCGCCTTTATATTTCTCTTTTCAACAACTGACCCATGTTCTGACCTGCTTTTCGGCCGTCTCGGGCAGCTGTTGAGTTTCTTTTGGTAGCAGTGACCCTATGCTCTGAGCTGTTCTTCGGTCGTCTTAGGGAACTGCTACATTCTTCTTATCATTACTGCCTCATGCTTTGAGCTGCTTTTAGCCGTCATGAGCCAGGGTTGAGTTATTTCAGTAATGTCCCAGATCTGAGTTGTAAAGACCGTTCTGGTGGCTACTGATTTATTTGCTAATTTCATGCAAAGGTTCGGATGATCATTGCCCTACAGTTAAAGCTCGAGAGATGATGAACTTGCCAGTTAAACGTTGCTGCACTGCCTGAGGATAAGGATAAGGTATGACTGTTGGAATATTGCACCTGACAGCACCTATGGTCACACGAAGAATTAAAGATATTTAAGACCAAGTTCTTTCAGCAAAGGATCCAGAGAAAGAAAACAATAATGAAGGAGGAAGACCGGCAATACGGGTATGATAATTGTGGCATGAACAACATGGTATGGATACCCAAGACAATCTGATTCCGTATTAATCACCATGAACACACACCCAAGGGGTCTACTCTGTTTGTAAGGACCTCATATCAAGGTGACAGTCGAATCATCGGTACGGATTCGAGACAGTGGAGCCAGCCAAGGTAATTCAGAACTACCTTCTAGCAGTCAGATCCCGCCAAGAGAACCGCTATGATTCTCAGCATTGTTTTGAACCCGAAGGACATGCATCTACTCTAGAAACCCGATGCAATGACTAAATGTTTCGTGACCATCGAGGAAATTTATGCACAACTCCATTGATACTATCGGTGCTGAAGAAAAGAATGTCACGTCGAATGGAAGTCACTCCCGGACTTATGGAAATCCTGGTCATGATAATATCAGACAAGCTAGCAGACATAAAAGAATTGAAGTCAGAGCAAGGATGAACATATGAAGAAAGACTTGTCAGAATGTTGGATATAGTGAAGCAAACCACCCCAGAGCAAGGCAGTCAGTCAGATGCAATTCAGTGGGAACATCATATGAAGGAAAAGGATACCCGAGTTGGAAACAGTTTCCTTAAGTCAGAATATTCATACTGGTTCCCTGAGCAACCAAATCTCGAGGACGAGATTTATCGTAAGGGGGGTAGGTTTGTAACACCCCGATTTTTGGCCCTTTCTTTTTCTTTTGGATTTCTTCGAATTTTTATTTGGAGTTCTTTTTCCGTGGCTATGTGGTCTTGAAACCTGGGAAAATCTTCTCTCCTGCCACTTCCTGGTGGCTTGTCATTCTCAAATCTATCCCAAGGCCATGTCATTTCCATCTTAGCCCAACTCCAATATTTATTTATTGGGAATATTCCTTTTTCTATTAAAGGAATAACCCTGTTTGCCCTAGGTTGTGAAGCAACCTATATTTCTGTCTTCCAAAAAATTCCCACAAAATTCTCATAAATTCGTTGGATCATATCTCCCACCAATATGCCAAAACCCATCCTTGCCTAGTTCAAAAATAATTCTGGAATATTCATTTTCCATTCTGCCCAGAATGGCACTTTGTGAAGGAAGTGCTATTTATATTTTCTTGATTGTCCTCAAAATTTTTGAGAACTCTTTCCTATCCAAATAATTACCACATGCCAAAATTCAGGTCCATTTGCCTAGTAAATCTTCTCAGAAAAATTCCAAAGTTTCTGTCCAGAGAGAAGCTTTGTGAAGGAAATACTAGCTAGGCTTCTCCAGATGAGTTGAAATTTTGGGAGATCATTCATGTGCTCAAATCATGACTGTCCACCAAATTTCATCTCCATCCAACAATCTATGTGAGCACACCTTCAAATCTTGGTTTCTGGTCAGAATTTCAGTTTGTGAAGCAACTATATTTTATATTGCTTCAAAAATTCTGAAATTAATCTAGGACCTAAATATCCCTATATCATTTGAGCATGCCAAAATTCACATTATTTTGCCAAGCCATTTTTTCTGCAAAATTCCCCCAAGTTTCTGTCCGGTGTGGATCATTGTGAAGGAAGTACCATTTAGACTTATCCAAATGGGATGAAAATTTTATGGTGCCTTCATATGCCCAAATCAACACCCTCTACCAATTTTCAGCCCAATAAAATTATCCAGGTGAGTGCTACTTCATGATGTAGTTTCTGGACTAGTTATTGCAGTTGTAAAGCAACTATGCTAAATTTTGGTCCAAAACTCTTCAAAATCCACAGGATTGTAGTCCTTCCTACCCTAAACCTGTGTGACATCCTGGTTGTCTCTTATCTCACCTCATTTGATCACAGTTTCATGCCTAAGTTTGCAACAGCAAACTTCCATCGACCACTCCCATCAACTCATAGTCTCTTTGGCCGAGACATCACATCAGTGGTACTGTATGTTAGAGGGACAACACGTTTGACAACTTTTCCCAGGCATACGTGCCCTCCTCTCGCCATTGCACGCGGTGACCACGCCATTGGCATGCGTTTGGCACGCTCTGCGCGTCGGCTAGCTTCGGGCACCTCTCTCCCTGCCTCTCTCGCTCGTCTCACCTTGTCTACCGCGTCGCCCAAAGTCCCCCGCGTCCGCTCATGTCCGGGCCCCCTCCTCCTTCGCCCTCCTCGCGCCACGGTGGCCGTGGCCGTGTGCGCACAGAGGCCGAGTGGCCGACCGGACTCCGCGCCGCCCGCGTCTGCCCTCCTCTGCGCCTCCACTACCCCTGTCCCGTCGCCGTCCGAGCCAGTCCGTGTCCGCCCGTGCACGCGGGCGCATCAGTGCACCCCCCCCCCCCCCGAGTGCCCGTGGCGGCATCCGGCGAAGGCATCGGCGCCGCGGCTATTTAAGCCCTCCCCGAGCACCCCCGACCTCACCAAGCTCCCCTCCACTCTCCCATAGGCCGCCCCGACCACTCAAGCGAGCTCGAGCAGCTCTCCTCGGCCACCATTGCCGCCATGGCCGCCGTCGAGCTCCTCTTAAATTCGGGCATGGCCGGCCCTCCCTCTTCCTCTAGGCGCCATTAGAGACCTCCGCCACCACTTCGGAGCTCGCCCCGAAGTCCTCCTCTCCTCCCGTGCCCCGTGGCCACGTGCCCAAGTACGGCCGCCGCCCCTGCCCTCGGCCATCGCGAGCCACCACGGCTCCAGCCCTCCTCGGTGCTCGTGTGGTGCGGGGACGGATGCGGCCCGCTCCCCCGAGCTCGCCGGTGCCCTCACCTCGGCTGGAGATGGCCCGAGTCGCCGGGCAAGCGCCGGCGACCGTGCGTCCCTCCTGTACATCGCGGGCGGGAGAGAGGTTGAAGACGCTGACCGGGCGGGCGGGCCCCACCAACCAGCTACATCACCCGTCAGCCAGAGGGAGGCGTTGACCCCGGGCCCGCCCAGTTTTAAGTGAAGGTGTACTTCGATAGAGTGCGTTTTCGTTTTATGCCAATGAGCGTGTGCGTCCCTCAAAATACGCTTTCACCGTTAGAAGACGTATTTTTCGACATACGCTTTCAATTTCCAGCCGCCGGCCGAAACTGCTAATTTGCGGACGTTCGTCCGTTAAGGGCAGAAGTGGACATATTTTTATTCTTTTTCTGCCTAACGAACGAACGGCCGTATCTCGACAACCGTAACTCCGATTCAGGTGATTCCAAAGCAAACGATCTCAGTTCGTCGAGCCCGTTCCGATGGTATATTTTTCATAAGGTTGTCACACTGTGAAAATGACCATTTTACCCTTGCCCTTAAAACAGCTCCGCCGAGAGGGAAACTTTTCCGGCGATTCTTTCTGCGAGTTCATCGCACCTCTCCCCGATGGTTCCTCCATCCCTAGGCAAGCCACAACAGCCACTTGCATGATGGAATTGCAGTAGCCATGGTTTCCACTTGAATATTTAATAATTGTTTGCTCATTTAATTATTTCGTGAATGATATGTGCTCATGAATCCAAGCTCGTTCTTATGCCATGTTCAATTGCACCTAATAAGTTAAATGATTATTTGCTAGTATTATTATTATCTTGTTAGTTCTCGGATTATTTTCGATTCTAGTGATCATGTTATACTCATATGAATAGTTACCGTTTGTATGATAATACTTGTTATACTCATGATTGTCATTATGCCATGCTCATTTGCATCCCGTAGACTAAATAATTTATCATTGTTGATGCTATGTTGTTAAATGGTTATGTTGCCCATCCATGGTTACACTGATATTATGCTCATATGCATTGTCATTTCATTATGTTATTATGACTCAGCTCATCACCTTTCAAGTTGAAACTGACATGAATCGAACTTGAACAAATCTGTTGGCTGTGTCATGGTGCCACCGAATTGAGCTCACCAGTGCAACCACACTTGCCTGGATGGGGAGGCCCTAATGCGGTCTATTGTCATGCCTCTCACCGGTGCCTCCTACGAGGGAAGGTTATGTGCGTGCGCTACCCTGATCAGGTAGGCGGCCATAAGCCTTGAGGACCCAAGTTTTATGGTACCGAGGTCCCCGTTTGGGACGATGTTTATGTTTGGCCACGACGGTGGCAGCCACAGAGGTGGCGGATGTCACAAGTTGGCATCGGGGTCATCGAGGACATAGCCCAAAGGGGAGTTTGTCGGAGTGGCCGGGAGAATGTCATGCAATAGATTGGTTTTGTCGGAATGTCATTGGTCCACCCGAATGGGAGCACGAGGCCATGAGTTCCGTAGTGTGGGTATAGTGTACTAACCTCTGCAGAGTGTATAATCTATTGATAGCCGCGTCCTCGGTCATGGACATAGTTCGTAGTAGGTCACACTATGGGTCAACAGAAATAATAACCTGACTAATAAACAACCCCGGTTCGATAAGAAAAGAAGTTGGTTGATCTTTATGTGATCATGAGAGGATCACGATGGTATCATGGATACCGATGTTGGTTGACTATGAGGTGATCACGTGGTGATCACGATGGTAAGTAAGTTGATATTCATGGTGGTTACGAGTTAACCTCCAAGCGGAGTAAGTTGGTCCATGAGACCTTAAATATCGACCCTCGTGCATGTTAGTGCTAGTATCATCATGTTCATATCATGAAGTATATGTACCTGTCATGCTCATGTTGTTGCCATGCTCATGTTGTTGCCATGTTCAGGATTGTTGCCATGTTCAGGTTGTTGCCATGCTCATGTTGTTGTAGTAGTATCGTGTTCATCTTTGATGATTAACCTGTAAATGCAATGATGTTGTATGTCTTGATTGCTTTGGTTGTTGTGAGCTTGCGAGTACATTCAAATACTCACCTGGCGTGTCATGCCAGATTGCAGGTGATGCCGTGATTGTCTGTTTGTCGAGGACCCCGAGGTTGCGCTCTAGGATACGTCCCAGCCAGAGTCCCTGCGGAGTGGAGTTCATCACCGTCGCCGTTGTTCCGCTGCTAGAATTTTATTCTGCTTCGAGATGTTCCGTTGCCAGCATAGAGCTACCTTAGCAGGCGAAGTGTCGCCGTGCCCCTGTAACCTTTGTAATATCGGACCCTTGTACCCCGTTTATTCATAATAAAGAGCTGATTTGTTCTATGCCAAGTAGTGCCGTATTCCAGAAGACTTGATCTCTGGGCTGGAATACGGGGTGTTCCAGTCTCTCTGAGCCGGGGTGCCACACAGGGACGGCTGATCCCGTAGATCGGTTCACCGTGTACACACAGTTTTCCCTAACAAACAGAGCCTCTCTGCCATCAGGATCCTTGAAGGTGATCTCCTGGTTAATCGTATAATTGAGTCTGAGAAACAGAGAGTGTGAACCAAGGCTGTTTACGCAACTCCAACTCAAAAATCCTGAAGGCCCCAACAAGCTGGTATCCTGCTCATAGATGTAACATACATTCTCCGGATACTCATGTATTTCACTGTGCTTGTACACAGTGGGGTTTTTGCAATATAAACTTGCCGGCTGATGCGTGCGAATGATCATTAGTCTTTCGCCGTCGTCTGATTGAGCGAGGAACCAGTTGTGCTTCCCTATTTTCGGAAAGGTGGTGTGATTACAAAGGGTAGGAGCCGTATGGACACTGCAACATATCAGAAAGGAGACAAAAAGGACAGACATTGTTAATGTAAGATCAGCAATGTTCAGAGTATGAGCAGGATAATGTAAGAAACAACATTGATCTGTCCCTGTTGGAACTGAGAGGAAAATAGAGGGAAATGTATACTGGGGTTGAAAATATAGTGGTACCATGCATGGTTATGGTTATACTCATGTTATCTCGCAGTCGATTCTTCAGAGGAAACTAATATAGCCATGCATGTTATGTAGTCATGTTATGTTCTCACAAATAATTTCTTCAGAGGAAACTAACACACCATGCATTGTTATATACTCATGTTCCGATAATTCTAGACGCACGGGCCAACTACGGAGGTTTTACGGGACCTGCTTTATAACTAATCTCACCCCCCCCTGATTTTCTGTTGGGGTGGGCCCTTCACCTGATTTCTACCCAATAAGAAAATCCTAGCTCAGCCTCTCCATTGATTCCGTAAAAAGTAGCCCGTGTATGTAGCATTTCTCCTCATGTTCTGTCTGCAAATTTTTGGTGAGGATAATTTTCTAGCCATTGATTGCTGAAGGGCGAATATAGGCATGTAGACATGGTAAGCATGACAGGATTTCACTACTTCCAAGTATAGAGTTTTCCATATGCACTTTTACTTCCCTACTAATGTATGGTTAGATGAAACCAACAGTGTTATGCATGTTTCTACATCATGAAAATGAGAAAACTAACATGGCTATTGATACACACTCATATTTAGTAGTATAAAGATTACTATAAAGTTAGGAGAATATCCATATCTTCCTAGCCGTTTGATTATTCAAGGGTACAAATTAGCTGTATAGACATGGTCACAATCACATGATTTAACTACTTCCAAATATAGAGATTACCATTTGGACTTCCAAATCTCCCTATTTTATTTCCTGATTTACGGTGTCTCTAATACATTGCCATAGTTCTACTCAAATTCTGCTGTAACAGGGATATGCCAATCATCACAAAAGTTCAAACAATGTAATGGCATTATCATTAAAATCAGACGAAAACAACTTACACGAGGCGTCCCAGCAACATGTGGTGCCATCTGTAATGCCGATCGCGTAGATGATGCCATTGTGTTCAATAGCATCACAAAACTGTGGATCACCATCGATGCAGCTCTTCGAGGGGAGTAGTGTCCACCTACAGTCGGCACCGCCGAAAAGATAGGCGACTCCGCGGTCGAACAAGGCAATTAGCTTGAAGTTTGTGTAATTCCCATATGCCGTGGGCACTTGGCAGATTACAACCTTCAGCAAAACAAGGTCTGTCCAGCTGACTTGGTAATCTACAGGAAGTGTGCCGCGACGGCAAATCCCTATATGATCCAAGGGAGGAAGGATAATCTCATGGGAGGTGTGGACGTTCATGAGCACTCACTTCTTCCGGTATTCTCCGACGGCAGCCATCCAGTGGGAGTTCATGCAGACCCAGTACATACCTGACAAGAAGTTTCGGGTGATGGTGGTCGAATTGAAGTCGAGGGGCATGATGTGCGCCACCGTATCATGGTGAGCACGCCATCCCGCAACATCAGATACCAGCAAGCAGGGTGTCTTGAAAATCTCAGGCCTCGCTTCGACGATGGCCGCGTGCAGGTCCCTCGAGCATGCAGCCAGCCGCACGGCGCTGGACATATCCATACGCGAACAACAGAGGTGGAGGATGTCCATGGGGAGATCGCTCCAGCCGCGGCTCATACGGATGCTGCGCGGTTCGGGTTCGGCAATGGTGGAGTTTGGAAGGTGGGGTTTTTTGAGGCTTGATTTACGGGGGAGAAGGCTCCCGGTGCTGGAGCGGCTAGCGAGTAGATTAGTGGTACTGGGGGAGGTGAGCGAGGCGAGAAGGTACGCGGGGGCACTGTGAGATGAAGAAGAGTGACCTCGGGATCTCCGGCGAGATGGACATGGAGTGGTGCTAGGAGAGAGGGAGACGAGGCGAGGCATGCATGCTA
Source organism: Elymus sibiricus (assembly GCA_039707655.1). NCBI lineage: Eukaryota > Viridiplantae > Streptophyta > Magnoliopsida > Poales > Poaceae > Elymus > Elymus sibiricus. Next base: position 198,713,881 of record CM077674.1, on the reverse strand, counting down.
TATACCGGCGGTGACAGTGACTGCACAGGGTGAGGCTGACTTTGGTAACCCGAACACGCCGCCTGGACTAGGGTCACCTTGGGCCCAGGGTCTTGTCACTTCACTGTGAGGACCAGATGAATAATATTTTGACCAACAAGTACTACACCTGTATTACTACTAGTACTAGTAACATAGGAGTAGTAGGAAAGAGGTTGTGCTAGCATGCCTCTGGGTTCACTTCATCCTCCAGGTAGCATCCATATTGCGAGCAGACCAAAATTCTCGTGCATGTGGAAGCGTGAAGAAGCGCTTTTTTTTAGTATAACCGCATATTCCTTAACCAGAAAAGGTTACACACATATGTAGCACACACGCAGAATTGTCGAGAAACCACCAGAAGAAGGCTTTGGATCTCGAACTCTATGCCATGTTCTTTGATAACGCACATGAACTATCTATTGTCCCCCCAAAAAAATGTCTCGGGAATTAGAGCAAAGTGTAACGGGAAATGCCAAACCGATACGTATACGTGGAGTAGAACAACAGTATGGGAAGAAAAAAACTGAAACAAAATGGTTAGCTTTGCGGGTATTCAAACGCAGAAGTTGTGTGTCGCAGGCACGCACCAATATCCATCCGAACCGGCACCTACTCGCATAGGTTTTTCGTTTTGTAGGCCGGTCTACCTAGCCATCTAATCAACTGCTTGCATGCCACTTCTCCATTAATTCTCCATCGGGAACCGATTTTCCTCGGCTTCTTCACCTCTCCTTTGTTTCCATTAAACCCCACTGAATTCACACTGTTTTAACCTCTTCACATACCTCCGAAACCCCTTTAAATAATCATCTTCTTCCACTCTATTTAACCACCATCTTCTTCCACTCTATTTAGCCACCTAATCCTAATACTCCAAACCATAGCCCTCCGGTCCGGTGGTTCCAAATGGAGAAAGAGACCCGTATGCAGGTTTTTAGCGTCAAACATGTGATAAGCGAAGGCTCGTTGAGGATAGCCGCCACCGTCACCGACCACGCAAGGGTTGTTCGGGAGTGGATCAACAATGTATCCAACTCCCTCGAAAATGTGGAGATGAAGATCGTTAGTCTTGACGCAAAGTACACCATGTGTGTCACTGGGAAGATTCAACGCGCCGCCGTCCTTCAGCTGTGCCTCGGAGATGATGTTTTGGTGTACCACATCATGCACGCGCCCTACATACTAGGTGAGCTCCACGATTTCTTGTCTCGGGAGGACATATTCATCTGTGGAGTAGCCATCGAAGGGGACAAAAAAAAGCTGGCGCCGTACAACCTTGATGTGAAAAAGACCACCAACCTACAATCCAAAATTCCTGTAGAGGGTTGTGACAAAAAAACACCATCCTTATTCGACGTAGCAAATTTTGTACTCGGGACAAAGCTTGACAAGGGCGACAAGACACTAGAATTAAGGACGTCTGGATGGGAGATTTACCCATTGACCTACGAGCGGATAAAGTATGCAGCCCTCGATGCCCGTGTGAGTTTGGAGATAGCTACAAGGTCGAAGGAGCTTGTAGCGAAGCCGTCCCCCACAGAAAATGAGAAGAAGAAGAAGAAGAAGAAGAACAAGAACAAGAAGGACACTATAGATGGATGAACTATTTCCTCTCTTGTTCCTAAAAAAAATATTTCCTCTCTGTATATATGGATAGATGAATTATTTCGCTGGTGTGCATGTCTTTCGAACAAATGTAGTAGCGTAGGTCCACTTGAATATAATGAAGTATTTATCCACCTAGTTTTCTCTCCTGCTCCTTGCAATGATCAGTATGCAATGCATGTGTCAGATGACATGACAGCTTGTCCATGGACGCTGAACTACAACAACCCTCATGTTTCCACCACTGCCACACGCGATTCCCACAACGCCGCTCGAACCCACGACACCATGTCCCCTAACGTGCGCCTCACCCCCTCATGGCCCCACCACCCCTCCGCCACGTGCGCCGAGAGCTGCACCCCACCGTGCTTGTCTACCACACCTTTAAATGCTACCTTCATATAAGATTCTCAGCCATTGGATCGTGGATCGAGTGGCCAGCATCGGTCAGTGCGAGTTTTGCATAAAATGCCCAAACATTTTTGAAATGGCACTTTAGTCCACATCCTGAGATGTTGTCCGTTGGATCACAGATCTAATGGCCCTGGTGCGTCGATATCACGGTAGCATATAAGGTGCGGTAGCACTAGATATTTTCCCACTCGTGCCAAACTCGAGATTTGTTTCTTATTTTTTTCTAACATTTTGTAACATGGCATGGCATCCGGTGCACCTAAGCCTCTGAAAAAATATTGGAGTGCACTCTAAAGATCTTTATATGCTCGAGAGCAAGTGTGCATGTGGATAGTATCTTCTATTCCTAAATATCTATACAACGCAATATCTATTTTATTTCCTAGCCATGTAACCATGCCACATAAGCTAGGCATGCATGCAGTCCATAAATTGCAATATATTGCGTTACTCTCCAGCATGCAATGCTGCCACATCATCTATTCATGCCTGTTAGTCATAGGTTGTTTTTTGCATTAGTCTTAATCCTTCACATTTTGTTAGAAATGAGATTCTTTTTAAGTAGTCGTATGATTAATCCAAATATTCATGTTCCATACAACTAAACTCCAAAGGTCCGCCGGAGCCGAGGCAGAGGACGTAGGACGGGCGCGCTCCAGGAGTTGTCGTAGGAGGAGGAGACCTCAAAGGATAATCTTGCACGTCGGCCGCCACCTGCATATCGGCGCGGGACTCCTCGAGCGCCCACTGGAGCTCGCGCTCCTCCCTGGCGCGGCGGAGTCACGGGATTTTCCTGAACCGCGATGGCCACCATGAAGTACTCCTCATCATCAGGGGCGCGGTGCTCGCGTCCCGACTCCTGGGGTACTGTCTGGAGCACGCGCTCATCCACCGCGTGAGCTACGAGGATGCCATGCTCGTGGCCGTGCTGTTGGAGAACACGCTCGTGCGCCTGAGTGGCGAGGATGCGATGTTCGCGGGCGTGCTGCCAGAGCACGCGCTCGTCCACGTCGAGAGCGGCGAGGATGCGATGCTCGCGGGCATGCTGCTGGAGAATGCGCTCGTCCACCTTGTGAGCGGCGAGGATGTGATGCACCTCCTCGTGACTGACCAGGGCGTGCTGCTGGAGCACGCGCTCCCCCTCGTGGCCAACGAGGGCGAGCCGCTGGATCACGTTGTCCTCCGCATGGGCGCGTTGCCAGTGAGGGCGCGCTACTCGCGGCCGTCGAGGGCGTGCTCCACCTCAACGAGGTCGGAGACTCCGTCATCTTCCCAGGCCGTGGCGCCGTCCACTTCGGCAACGGTGGCGTGCTCCGATGGGTGTTGTGTCCGTATGGGAGCTTGGAGCTACAGTACCAATGGGGGCGGGGTTTGACCTTTTCATGGTTACACTTACACATCATCTGACCGAGAAAAATAATAGCACAATATGTTGGAATGTGTCGGGTACTGGCTAGTAGGAGTAGTACAATAAACATCACATGTACACGATATTTTGAGAAGGGTTTTGATCTAATTTGTGTGAGTTGGGCCAGCGTGGATGTACGAGTAGTACAACATCCATATCATTGACATGCATGCACGCAACAAACATTTGTGTGGAAGATTTCACCCTATGTTCATATATTATGTTTGTGAGTGGATTCGCTTTTTGTAATTGGAGCTCAGTTTTCCAAGAGAGAATCAAGTGAAGTGTGGTCCTTTGCTTGATTCCAATTTAGACTATCCATGTATTATTGCGAGAGATAGCTAGATATAGAGAGAATATTTGTGCCACAAAGACCGGGGGGGGTGGTGGCAGCGAGACCTAAAGAGAGAGGGGTATATGCGTGTTCGAAAGACCGTCTGTGTGTCGGAAAGAGAGGAGTGTCCGAAAGGGAGGAAGAGGGTGTGTGCGTGTGCGTGAGAGAAATAGGGGGGGGCATATGCGTGTTCGAAAGACTGATGTGTTTGTGTGTTTGCCAGAGAGAGAGGAGTGTCCCAGAGGGGGGAAGAGGGTGTGTGCGTGTGCGTGAGAGAAAGAGAGAGAGGGCGGCATATGCATGTTCGAAAGACTATGTGTGTGTCACAGAGAGAGGAGTGTCCGAAAGGGAGGAAGTGGGTGCATGTGTGCGTGTGCGTGAGCGAAAGAGAGAGAGAGAGGGGGGCATATGCGTGTTCGAAAGACTGTGTGTGTGTGTCAGAGAGAGAGGGGTGTCCGAAAGGGAGGAAGAGGGTGTGTGCGTGTGTGAGAGAGAAAGAGAGAGTGAGGGGGTGCGTGTAACGTCAACCTGTTACAAGATATAAACATAGAGGGGATCTATAAGGTTACAGGGGCAGGGATATTGGGCGAGCGATAGTGTGTGTGCGATGAAGGACACACAGATATCGTCTGTTTTTGTGTGTGAGAGCTAGATAGAGGTCGTCAACATAGCTCACCGGATGGGGGGAGGGGTAAGGTTATGTGTGGGAGAGAAAGAGAGTAGAGATAGAGAGCATTGCTTGTGTGTCACACGGAGACCTAACTACATAGATAGGGGCCGAGAGAAGGAGAGAATGGCGGTGTGCCTATTTTTTTGATGGGATGGGAGAGAGACCAATAGACATGGATAGTGTGGAGAGGTGTGTGTGTTCCGAGAGAGAGAGAGAGAGAGGGAGGCGTGGACCTAGATACTGAGATGGGTGTTCATGTGTATGTTTCACAGAAGGAATTGTCTAGCTGGTAGCCATGTGATGGCGGCCCAATCATTCGATGAGAGTGGGCATAACTATTGATTTGGTGGATTTTGACGTAGACGATCCAACTACATCGTATGCGATGATACGAATCGACAATCACTAATTAAACCAATCTCCCATGGTCACTGATATTGCCGTATGCACGATCAACATGAATAACGAGATCAAGTTCCAGCAAGCAACCGAAGAACTGACAAGAACTAATATAATGAAATCTAAATTTCTAATATGAATTAATCAAGGATAATGGTGGGGTTCCAAATAGACGATATGAACAAGGCATTAGTCATACACATCTCGCAGATGCAAATTGTAGCGAAGCTAAACAATGTCTAAACGAAAACGCGAGTTTTAATATAGAAAAAAGGTAGCTATATATCTATATCTATAAACTATAGTACTAGATTTTTTATTTCTATATCTATATCTATACTACTCCTTCCGTTTTTATTTATGCCGCATATAGCTTTGACTGTAGTCAAACTTTATAAACCTTGACCAAGTTTGTAGAAAACAATGTGAACATTTACAGTAACAAATTTACATGATGTGAAAAATATATGCAACGATGAATCAAGTGATTTATATTTGGTTGTGTATATGTTAATATATTTTTCTACAAACTTGCTGAAAGTATACAAAGTTTGACTTTAGAGAAACCTAATATGCCGTATTATGTATTATATATTATATATTCATTATTTTTAGGTAGTCAATGCGTGCATTTGCACGTATACGATATAAACCGTTGATTGATGTTGATCCAATGGTCCAGGTGGCTGGGATTCGGATCTACTATAACCTAATTGTACCCAGACACATTCTTCTCGAACCAGCAGCGTGACAGTGTGATCGATCCACACAAGAAGCTCGCAACAAGACCTCCAGATGTGCCACGTGGCTTCATGGGTGCCCCCCACATCATATTATTCGTAATAGTACATTGACTGAGAAAAGAGAGAAATCACCCGAAACAATATCTTGCCCCAATATTTTTGTTCCTACGAAGTTGTGTTGCGCACGTACCGGAGTACTAGTACTCTAGTACTAGTATAACTTTGTACAGTACTAGTTGTATAGTTGTACTAGTACAAACTAGTACGGAGTGCTCCTACTCTATCGACATGACTCCCATCTGACACCAAATTTCTTGGCATCTGTGCTACAGCGCTCTTCCCCTCCTCGTTTCTTTCTTCCAATTCAAACTCAGCCGACACGCGGTAGGAGGGGTGGGGGTTTGCCGATAGTCGGTTTGCTCAACTGCGGTCGCACATGACGGTAAAAATGCTAGGCAACATGCCTTACCTAGCTATGCGGCGTGCCGGACCGACCGTGGAGTACTCCCGAGTCCCGACCATGTGGGCGTGCGACTCGAACGCGGCAGGCTTTTGATTTTAAAACTATATAGTACTATGAAAATACATTTCATGGTGCATCTGATCATATTGATTTCACATTGTGAATGTTGATATTTTTTAATATAAAGTTAGTCAAACTTTACAAAGCTTGACTTTAACCAAACTTTATATGCAGACTAAAAAGAAACCGATGGAGTACAAATTGTAACATTTTTTTTTGAAATATAAATTGTAACATTTGGTTCTCCTCCTTGGCACAATCGATAGATAGAAATGATGATTGAAAATGCTAGGGTGGGGCTTTTCCCACGTGGTAAGCGGGGGAGTTAGCCAGTTTGGCACGTCATCAGTTTCCTCACATGCGGTCCCACATGTTAGTGATACTATATGCCTAGCCAATGCGCTTTGACCGGCGGGCCAGGACGGAGTTACTACGATTCATATAACTGACGCCAAATGTGAGCAAAGGGATCACACTTGTCTTTATCGACTGGAATGAGAATGCGATACAATAAGAATTAAGGCCACGACAACGCGATCGCAGTGGTGGTTACAAGAGGCAAGAAGAAAGATGCATCCATCAACGACCTTCTCCTCCTCGACTCAGTGCTCCAGGCCACAGACCGGCGGTTGAGGAGCAGCGACTTTTGTGGTGAGGTCAAGGTGCTTCTGTACAAAGGCGTCCAAGGCTTCCAGCCAGTTGAGGAAGGACAACGTCGTAGCATCCTCACTGGCCTTGTAGAGGCCTATGTGCATGACTTGATCGTACACGTCGATGTGTAGGTCGATGAATGCCTGCAGGGCAAGGCGCCTCGCGGCGAGCACGACCTCGAGGTGGACATTCTTCATCGCGTCGGCGGGCAGTCGCAGGGCCACCAGTGCTTGAAAGAGGCTCTCACCATGGAGGCCGATTAGGGTTGCAGCCAATGAGGAGCCTAGGTGCGCGGGCTGAAGGAGTACGGCGATGTCATCCGCGAGCTTCTAAACGATGGTGAACTTGTTGATGGTGTCGACGATCATCTTGTCCAACTGAGAGTCATAGCTGGCGTCGAAGTGGGCTATTAACCAGCTAGTCCAAAGCACCAGCACGAGACGATCCATGGTGCCATGCAGCAGGCCGGCGTCTCGGATCATCTGGCACAGCCGCAGGCCGCTCGCGCGCATCGCCGCCATGGGTCTGGCTTCTTGTCACTTGGTATGGGAATTGGAGTGAGCACTGTTGTGCTTAGTGTAGGTGCGTAGGTGCGTACGATCTGGTAGATGCATTGGAGTGGAGAGGCGCCTTTATATGAGTGCAAACTTCGTCACATTCACATTGTGCTGCCTCCTTTCCGCTTCTCCCATTAATTACTTCCCTCGGCACGCTAATTGAAGGAGGATGCATCATTGGCCGTTCAACAGTTAGGGAACCGCTACCCTCTCCCTCGTCTGCATTCAAACCATATCGGGAACTGTCCTCATTTACTAGTTTACCCTCCGTTTCTCAAAAAAAAGTACTACTCCCGAGGGCGCCACCCGCTGCACGCCCGGCTGATCACGCCTCCTCGCCGCATTCAATCGCCTCCCGTAAACCCACGTGGAAGCCTAGAAACCTACTCCAACCACACGAGCAGGCCGGTATTAAATGCAACGCCACCCGAGCTCCTCCCGTCTGCCCTCTATTTTAACTGAGGCCAGACAATGGGCAAGAATCGCACCCCTCCGCCGCTCCCCCATCTCCTCCTTTACCATTTCCTCCACTCTTCCCATGGCTTCCGAGAAGTTCTCCGGCATACAAGCCGGCTGGGTGGCCCGCCGAGCCCGCCGGATACGAGCGAGGCAGCTCGCTGCTCCACCTCCCTCGCCTAGCCCGATGAAGCCAGTTGCCGCCCCAAGCCAGTGCGTGGTTCAGCAACTCGCCGCTCCAGGCCAGCTCGATGAGGAGTGGTGAGTTGCTCCACGCCGGCACGGGCGTCGTCGCTCCCGTGTCTGTGACCGCGCCTCCCGTGCCTGTGGCCGTGCCTCCCATGCCTGCGGCCGTGCCATGCAGGCAGAGACAGAAGCCGGGTGCACGGAGAGCGACGAGTTGGTGGCCAGCGCGTCCGCCGCCATCATCGAGGAGAAGTAGAACACGGGAGGCCGCCGCCGCTTGGGTCCCATGAGGGCCACCGCCGAGGCGACGACGGTGTTCGCAGCCGGTGTCTTGCCAGTTCGTCTACTGCAAGGACCTTCGTCGACCCCGCAAGTGTCTTGGTCTGGCTGCCAGACATGAGGAAGACAAAGGGATCCGCGGGCGACCATTTAGATTAGGTTTTAATTATACATCCAGAGCCGGACTAGGACTACTTAGTTGATGTAAATGTAATGAAATCCGTCATGTTTATATGAAAATCCGGCATTTTTATATGAAATCTGTCATGTTTATATGAAATCCGGCCGTGTTTGCATGAATTTCATCTGGTTGGTTCGAGTTGTTATCAAAATGTATGCGGCTAGCATTGGATGTCGTCGTGTTCGCAAACGGATGCGGGAGGAAATTTGCTGGTTGCCGTTGGAGATGCCCTTATGTTGGAAATTATAGTCACATCAAATCCCTGTTAGTTAATTGCATGTATGATTCTGAAAACAAAAGGTTAATTGCATGTACAGTACATGAACTTGCACGGTGGGTACAGATTCGTACAAAAGTTAAAAAATGAAACAAATCAATCCTTAAAAATTTAAACTTGTATTCTAAGTACTCTCTGTTAAATCCACCTACATTGCAAGGTGCCCGCTCTCGTTTTATCTGTGGGTTCCACTATCAGTAAGGTAGAGAAAAGAAGTATATATAAAAACATATAAGAAACTAAAGTTTCTGACAGGATTCGAACTCAGGTCAACGCGTTTCGAACATCGGGCGCTAACCACTCCACCTGATGTTCTTCCTCGAACAAGCAAGAGATATCTGCCTTTTTATATAGTTACTGTGATAATTGGTTTAAAGTGATATATTTTATGTCTACCCCGAAGGATCTCGCATTCATTAATAACAAAGAAAAGAGTTGCCCGGTTAATTAATAGAAACCAGGCGAAAACCATCACATGAGGCCCGTAAAAACAAGGAACAATGGGCGAGCTGGCTACACACACAAGAACACACACATGTTGTCGAAGAGAAAAGCATCATCGAGGCTGCAATTCAGCGTCATCATCATTGCACCTCTGCACGCGCGACTCCAGCCGCACCATCAACGACCACCGAGAAATCTACATATCTAAAGGGGCTATGGAGAGAAAGACGTATCGACAGTGTGTGTGCAAGGCACATAGACACAACTAGCGAGAGTGTGTTTGTTTGAGAGAGAAGCCAATAGATAGATTAAGATCAAGATCGAGGTGTCACCCTGCTCCTGTCTTTGTTGGGAGGGGTGGGGGTGGGAGAGAGTGAGAGAATGGCGTATCGAGAGTGTGTGTGTGCTAGGCACAGAGACACAACTAGCGAGTGTGTGTGTGTGTCTGAGAGAGAAGCCAGTAGATAGATTAAGATCAAGATCGAGGTGTCACCCTGGTCCTGCCAGTGTTCGGAGGGGGGAGGGTGCCAGAGACACTTAGAGAGAGAGAGAGAGAGAGTTTGTCTATTACAGATCTATATTAGGGGATAGGTAGATAGCATGTGTGCGAGGCATGCCTAAAACATCAGGGAGATAAACTAGCGTGTGTGCATGCAAATGCCCGAAATAAGTGAAGAGAGAAACAATGTGTGTGTGTGTGTGTCTATGTGTGTGTGTGTGAGAGAGAGAGAGAGAGAGAGAACTCTTCTCAAAATCTCAAGACAAAAGGTGCTCAACTGGAATCCCATTGTATGGATTCATATGGTTCCGGGGACTCGAGTTAACCTTAATTAGGGATATGTGTGCGAGACATAGTTATACTTTGAGACATGAGTGGTGGTGGGTGGGCAGAATTAAAGGGGTGGGGGTGTTCGATAGAGAGAGAGAGAGTGTGTGTTTTTGTGTGAGAGACTTGTAGGATGAGGTAGAAAGATGATTTCCAACCTTGACGGAGGGAGAGAAATAGACGGAGCGCGTGTGTGTGATTGAGATGCCCATGGAGAAGGGAGATTTGTATGTGTGTGAGAGAGATTGCACAATTCATTCACGTATCACTATCTAACGGTCGAGGATGTGCCTCGCTTGAACATAATCAATATCTATTTCGTATCATGGCCGAAGATACAATATCGATTCAACGCTATAAAGATTGGACAATCACATATCGCATAAGTTATACTCTTTTTTTCAAATAGCCTTTTTCAATCATGCATGGCAAAGTTATAGTGATAATTCTTCAAACAACCATTGTAGTTATCATGTACATGCACCATTGTTAGTGTTGCATTCAAATTCATTAGTTTTGGATGATTTAAGGTTCTATTATGAAGCAATATACATAATATTCATATATGAATTCAACGGGTACTGCAATTTATGAAATGGATGCTATGTAATCATATGAGGTAACACTTTTAAGTAGTGGACTATAATATCCATTTCTTTTGCACATCTATATTATCCATTTGTTACTGTACAATATAATTGAAATTAACACGTCAATGCATTGTGTTTAAAATAAATCACCAATGGCACAAAATTACATATTTACACAAGAAATACATAGGCTGAGCGTTTGCTCCCTTTCTTATGAACGCACTTCAGTTACACCCGTACGATCGGCCATGCCCGTGTGATCGTAACAAGTTAGGGCATGTACAATGGTGCTATCTTAGAAGTGCCACATAGGATAAATGCTGATGTGGAGGAGAGAGAATTCATAAGAAAAGGCTTGTCTTCTCTTATTTAAGAGATGATCTCTTAGCACAATATGTCTCACCACGTTTTTAGGAATAGCTAGTTATTAGAGATAACGCTAAGATATAACCCATTGTAGACATATTTTTTTGTCATATCTAAATTACATGCAAGGCTTAAGATAAGACTGTCTTATTAACCACTGTACATGCCCTTATCGGTGCATCATCCGGGTTATTGCTGACGTGTGCTAAGTGTACACAGTCGCGCATCACCGGCTTCCCGCTAGCACTGTCCAAAATTAGTTAAAACTGGATACGAACAATCCCGCGGGCGGCAAAATCTCCCGCCTACTTCTAAAATTTCCGCGACCTAGTCTGGAGCATGCGAAATTCCCCTTTTGTCCTTGGTGCAAGGAGAACAACACGGCCCTCATTTACATAATAGGTCGGGGTTGCTTTGGTAACTTCCGCTACCCCCCCCACCACATGGCACCTCCATTTCCTCTCCCCTCCCGCAAAAACGACTACTCCACAGCACCAGAGCATCTTACAGCACGCCGTCCGTACTTCATCGGCGATTCTACCCCCTTCCCTCTCGAAACCATAGACTGCTCATCCACCGGCGTATCAGAGCCTATTCATTGTCGGCGTCGTCCACCTCGCCGGATCTGCTTTTGAGGCCGCATCTACCCCTCCCACCTCCCCTAGAAATCGTAGACTACTCATCCACCACTGTACCACAGCCCATTCAGTGCTCGCCTTGTCCACCGCGCCAGATCTGCTTCGCCGGTGTTCTCGTCAATCGCAGCGCATCTGCAGCAGCTCCTTCCTACACCGCACTGGAGCCACTTCGTCCACATCCCCGGAACCGCCTCACTGATGCCCCCGTCGATGGCCTCAGATCCGCTTCGTCGACACTGTCCTCAACCCTACCGGAGCCGCTTCACCGACACCATCCTCAACCCAACCGAAGCCGCTTCACCGATGCCCAAATCCCCGGCCTCAGATCCGCATCATCCACACGATCGTCCACCCTACCGGAGCAGCTTCACAACGCCCTCGTCCACGGCCGCAGATTCGCATCCTCGACACCATCCTTAACCCTACCACCGGAGCAGCTTCACCGACGCCCTTGTCCACGGCCACAGATCCGCATCGTCGACAACATCCTCAACCGTACCACCGGAGCAGCTTCACCGACGCCCTCGTCCATGGTCCTAGATCTTCTTACTAGACCCCGACAGCCACCGCAGCGTCATCACCCTTGACGTTTCTAACCTGGTTCCCACCGTCTGGCAAGATGCCAAGCAGCCGCCTCGTCCTAGGTACTTGTCACCTTTAAACCCGTCCAGCATCACCTGCCAGATGTACTTCAAATATACTAACAGGTTGCTGTTACATGTTATGGAGCTCGCAAGATCCACAAGGATGATGTTTCTTCTGGATCTAACACCTTGGTCAACCAAACTCTTGGACTGTAGCATTGCTATGATCTTGTAAGTGTGTCTCTCTCTTGTATTGTTGTGTGCCTGCCAGCGTGCTTTGCTAGGATTTTCTGCCAGTAATCTCTTTGTGTAGCCAATGATTACCACTACTGGCTGCTAAATTAGAGATATAGACGTCGTACATTACACAATGTCGTCGGTGGCATGAAGGAATGCCAGTGCACTAAATTAGGCTCCCTTAGAGTGCCTGCAAGTCCTGTACATAGAGTCATGGGTACTTTATGCGATGCACACAATTGTTAATTGGTGGTTTAATTATGTGCAAGGGATATGCAATGTATTATCATGTAGAGATGTCTCAAATTAGCTGTGTCAACTTGCAGATGGGGCGCAGCAATGAAAAAGTACAAGATTTCTTAGTACAAAATGTATGGTGCATTTTCATGGAACATCGCAAAAAAATGAGGGGCAACGGTGAGCCTATAGAGCGTGGTATGGTAAGTCACTCCATTGCAATCATCGTGATGTTATTTTTTTGGCATTGTTGTTGGCTAGGGTTCTTAGGGTCAGTTATTTTGAGTTATCCTATGAAAATAAGCTCCTGTCAATGTAACCTCGAGATAATAAGCCAACCAGTTCTTTTCATTGCCTGCTTTTTTAGCTTATCTATTGTATGATCAGTGAAAAGTCTATTGCATTATATTTTGTCATTTTGCTGCCCATATGAAAATAAATTTGACTTGCAAACATCACGAATTGAACCCATTGCAGTAATTAATATGATAGGAAAACAGGCCATCATTATTTGTTCAAAATGCAAATACAAAGATACATTCTACTTGGCACAATCTACTTTGGTCAATGTCTTCCAAACGGAGGATAATTGCCTAGATTTATATGATTAATCATTATCTATCAAAATTCCATGGTCCAAGTGGCTGGTTTTTATCATATAGCAGCACCACCTGAAAGCATCATATAGCAGCAGTAGCAGCTCATAGCAATTCATCATATAGCAGCAGCAGCATCAGCTCATAGCAATTCATCATATAGCAGTGGCAGCAACTCACAGCAATTCATCATATTGCAGCAGCAGCAGCTCATAGCAATTCATCATATAGCAGCAGCAGTAGCTCGCAGCAATTCATCATATAGCAGCAGCAGCAGCTCGTAGCAATTCATCATACAGCAGATCAGAATGAAAATTTGGCAAAAAATCAGAGGAGATCCTCACCTTGTTGGATGAGGTCATCCCACAACAGCACCTCATGGCCATGGCCTAGGAGGAGGGGAGGGGGAACGAGGGGCCATCTGCCGGAGTGGGGCGTCGGCCGTAGTTGGGCGGCGGCCGCCGGAGTGGAGCGTTGGACAGACCATAGCGGAGCAGCTCCTGGGGACCAACAGAGTGAGGGGCAGCGCCAGAGGGAGCAGCTACTGGGGACCAGCAGAGTGAGGGGCAACGCCAGAGGGAGGAGCTATTGGGGAGATGGAGCCCTACCCGCAGGCCATTGAGCATCGCTGGAGAGAGCATCGTCGAGGAGCAGGGCAGATGGGACCGGTGGTGGCGGCTCGCAGGAGGAACTCTAGCACTGCAGGTAGGGGAAAGGGGAGAGGAGATGCAGGCGGGCAGGGGAACGAACGCTTGCGTGTTAATTTTTACTTGGGGGTCGGATGTGACGCGGGCCTAAGCAGTGGCATTTTCATTGTAATATGGGCAAACAACAGAGTCATTTAGCTATACCCATTGTTTTTAAGGCGTCCCTAAGGCGTCGCCTAGGCGACGCTTAGGCGTCAGGGCACCCTGCGAGCTTGAAGCGTCCAGCTTGCCTTATGTACCTGCATAAGGCGTCCACCTTAAGCTTTAGAGCATCCGAGACGTCTACTTAGGCGTCCAGGTTGTTGCCTTAGTCCATTTTGGACGCCTTAGCTTGCCAGGCAGGCAGGGGGCTGTTTTAGGCTGGAAACAAAGTTTTGGCGGGAAACAGAAAGGTTGTTGGCACCAACAGGTAAGAGGGGGGGGGGAGAGAGAGAAACAACCCCCAATCCACACACTCCTCACCCTCCTTCCCCCTCCTTCTCTCCAGTGGCTCTTCTCCAGCAGATCTGCTTCCTCCTCTGCAGCAAATCCCTTCCGGTAGCTCCTCCCCCTCCTCCTCTCCAATGGCTCCTCCTCTCCAGCAGCTCCTCATTCCCCTCCTGTCCAGCAGCTCCTCCTCCCAGAGAAAGTGCAAAGAGGATGGATGCTATATGGGCTCTACAACCAGCAGCAACTACAAGGTGTGTATGCCAGTATGCCTAGTTGCCTACCAACCAAATTCTACTCTATTCTGCTACTTAGAACTCTCTAAGGCATCCGCCTTGCCTTATGCCTTAACGCTTAGGCAGTGAGGCCCCCCCCAACGCCTTGCCTCGCCTTACTGCCTTAAAAACATTGGCTATACCCCTTTAATTTTAAGTGAGCTCATACGGGCTCATTGTGAAGGAATGGGTGGTGGAAATAAGTTCAGGCCAAGCCCATAACTCAAAAACGAGTTGTTTAGAGCTTTTATGGCTTATTTTGACAATAAGCACTCAAAAGGTGGAAAAGAACTAGTCCTTAACCTGCAATTCAATTGTGCGTGCAATGATGAATCACTCCTGCCTGCTATAGAGTAGATTTAGGCATCATACATGGCATAACCTAATACATGTGCATCTCATTATAGAATCTGAAATATGCAATGTTTATTCTAGTTCATACGTTGCACATGATGTTTAAATGCCTCCTAAATCTGGTCACTCAAGTGATGGTCTTTAAGCCTCCTTCTATGCTTGTTTTCTTGATATGTAATTCAGTGTTGTGCAAGATTTGCTCACACATGTGTTCAATTTCTTGTTTGTATCAGCCAGCCATACTAGAACTATTTGCTTTGATTACTTGCTGTTCATGACATAACGGAGCTTGTCAATGATTTAAACACTAATGGCTGTTGTAGTGGGGGCTTGTATAACTCATAGGTGACATAAAGGTTTGCCTGTACACTAAACTAGGCTCCCCAAGAGTACGTGGAGGTCCAGTTCATGAAGGTATGCCTAGTTTATACATAGCATACACATAGTAAATGCTCATTTGAGTGTGTGCTAGAGATGTGGCATGTTTCATTATGTGGTGTCATTTTGTTATATAAACTCATGCTTTGGTGTTGCCCAGAGACTGGAAAGTATGCATATTTATCTTCCATGTAAGGAGAACTGTAACTAGTTTGTGTCACCTTGCAGAGGGGGTGCAACGAAGCAAAGATTCATGATTTCCAAGTACAAGATGTTAGGAAGGAGCCTTTCAAGAGAAGGAGGAGCTGCACAGAGCCTGTACAACCAGTTATGGTAAGTCACTGTATTACAATTACCAGGACATCCTATTTGTCTCACATTGTACTTGCGTAGGGTTCTTCACCTGTAACCCAGTCATTGGGCGATTGATTAATACTCCCTCCGCTCACTATTATAAGATAAGATGTTCTAACTTTTTCCTAAATCAGATGTATGTAAACACATTTTAAAGTGTCTGTTCACTCATTTCAGTACGGATGTAGTCTACATTTAAATATCTAAAACATCTTATATTAGTGAACAGAGTGAGAAACTCCTTCCTGCTATGGTAGAGTTCTCGATGTCATAAATGTCATAACCAAACGCATGTTCACATCATTAGCCTCCCTATCATTACTAGGATCTTGAGTACATACTAGTCGAGATACTTCATAGGGGGCAAAATATGTTACATTACTTGTTCCATTATATAGAAGATACATCAGTTAATTCAAATGTAGCCAGGCCAAGGATGTTATTGAGGCATGCATGTATGCATGCTACCAACACAACAGTTCAATTGCTTGTTTTCTTCAGGCAAAATTGCTCTTTTCAATTGCTTTATTTGTCCTCATTTAATTAGATGCCCAAACAATGCTGCCACATCTAGGGTACTTGTATAACTATTAGTTGACATAATTAAATGCCTTACCATTTCATTACTCCGGCGAAGTGTGCCTGAAGCTTTGAAGTCCATTAACCAACTATTAATGCATGAGGCTCACAATCTAGTTTATACGAGGCTAATGATTGCATAGTACTGCTTGCTGTAGTAGGTTTGTATGAATCCCTATGCAGTTCATTATGCTCCCTAAGACTCTTTTGAAACATGGCACACAATGTTCCAACTAGTTAATACAAGCTACATAATGGCTATCTGCTTGCTCACTTATACGCAAGATATATCTAATGTTCAGTAGCTGCGCGCGGTTTAAATTTGTAACCTGTCTGTGTTTTGGATTTGGCCCCAACATCATGCTCCTTTGGTGAGCTAAGAAAGATTTCTGTATGCGGCCTGCACAGACTGCCATCTTTATACTTTTTAAAATATCACCTGCTTATGATTCTTGACATGTGCATTATTGTTAGTCCTGTTTTGCCATGTACAAGATAGTCTGTCTTGCTCGCTTCACTGTTGTAACTATATTTTTGCTGTAGTCATGTGTACTTACAGAAATATTTCAGGATAAACTGACATCAACACAAAGCTCTCAGAGCAGTGTGGCATTGCCGTTACCAAATGATTATGGATTGGAATTGGAATGTGCTGATGTTCTAGAGCATCAACTAGAGGCGGCAAGACAGCGTGCATATGAGTCTCAAGATTTAATCAACATGTTGAGGTTGGAGGTGCAGACAAAAGATGTAACAGTCAAAAAATGGAACAAGAGACTGAGGAAACCACAAAGAAAGTGGAGATTTTGTAGACTAAAATTTGTGCTATCTGAATCCGGCCAATTCTATATTCTGAAGAGATTATAGTTCAAATGGTAAGTTGTGTTGATGTGTGTCCATGATGTATGAGCTGTATGTGCCCTGTGTATGTAATTTGCTGTTTGTTTACGCTTTATTATCACTGTTGGCGAACTATGATGCCATGTGGATGTAATTTGTTGTAATTTGTTTATTGTATAGTGTAGGATTATTCTTCGTTTCTATGCCTTAAATCTCTTTATTGTATAGTGTAGGGTTTTTTTGAGGGGATTGTAGAGTAGGATAGTTCTATGTTGTTATATATGCTATCATAGAAACGGCGTCCAACATGCCCAATCTACATGGCCCCATAATTGCTCGGATGTTCCCATCTACGAGGCCCATTACAATCATGGGCCGTCGTGTGGGAGAAATGGATTTGGGGCTCGAATGTGGGCCCATCGTAATGTGGGCTCTTACCAGGCCATTAGTAGGCTGAACGCTAGATAGGCCCGCTATAATGGAAACGAGCCCACAGGCCACTAGCAGGCCGAAATGATCATCTGTTGAGTCTTGGCCCATTTCCTAGACGGTCCGTTAACAGGCCGAAAGCCAATCGTGCCATCTCTTGGCCCATATACAGAACGGGCCTTTAACAGGCCGAAAGTCTTGTCGGGCTGGAATTGGGCCATGGAGAACATGGGCCGCTAAGAGGCTGAAAGTCAGATTGGAATGTAAATGGCCTAACTACGGTGTGGGCCGTTACCAGACCGAAAGATACACCAGGCTGGAAGCTGGCCCAAATCGCTAATGGACCGCTAAAAGGCTGAAATACGTACCGCCAGGACTTTGGCCCATGCCTATAATGGGCCTCTAACGGGCCGAAAGACATACAGCCTGGAAATTGGCACATCTCTATAATGGGCCTCTAACAGGCCGAAAGAACCTCGGCCGGCAAATGAGCCCAAAGACATAGCGGGCTGTTAACGGGCTAGAACATACGATGGGCCGCAACTGTGTCAAATCGTTAACGGGCATTGACGGGCCGAATTGGCAGATCTCGTATGGGCCGTTTTTTTAAATGGGCTAGACGAAGTTAGGCCGTAAATGGGCCGGCCCGCTTATTTTGACTGGGCTGGCCTTTTTAACCTAGATGGGCCACTGTTGGGCCATGCCACATGTCGATGTATCATAGGCGTCTCCCGTCCAATGAATGGATGACATCTGTCGCAACGCCGAGCTGACACGTGGATCCGCCGGCAAATGAGAAATTTACACGTGGAAAATCGCCATTGGTTAGGGCTGCTAACGGGTTATCGGATCCAAACCCGCACTCGATAGCTTAACGGCGACTCGTTACGGTGGATGCCATGTGTCAGTCACCCTTGACGAAAACACTTCCATGACGCGACATTTATCGTCATGGAAGTGGACACTTCCGTGATGATAATTTCAGTATTGTCATGGAACACTTCTACGACAGCACAGGTATGACTATCTTGATTTTGTCATAAAATTGTCACGGATGTACATGCATGATAGAAACTTGACCTCCTGTGACAAAGACGTATCATCACGGAAGTGTTTTTTTATAGTGCCTTCAGTTCCTCCAGTATCTACTCCACCAGCTCCACATACTTCAGCTGAGATCTTTGCAGATGTGCTTCTCTCCACTCCGACACGTCTACGCACACCAGCGGTGCAAGTCAGAGGACTTCATCACCAGGGGCTGCCAGAGATCAAGCCTAGAGTGATGTTTAGCTCTATACTTATTCGATCTTTTTGGTACTTGTTGCCAAAGGTGGAGAATTTGTATAGATCACTTAACTTCGAGAGAGAGTGCTTTGCTTGATTTCTTTGATTTCTTTGATTTCTTTGAGAGTTTCATGCTACCTTGATTTACTTTTGCTTGATGCTCGTTTAAGACTATGTTATTGTGTGCTTGATCATACCGTACTTTGATGCTATGTTTAATTGGATATCTACTTATATGCTCTTTGTATGATCATTCACTTGGTTGTTTGGTGATGAGTGCTTATTACATTGCAATCTTATCATTTTGTGCACTCCACCAAGATGTATGTGACATGGAAGAGTGACCCATGATCCTAATCGATTGTCCATTTGCATTCAAACGCAAATTTTAAATAATGCACAAATTTAGGGGGAGCTCTTACTTATCACATACTTCTCAAAAGCAATGATGTATTTCATTAATTATATCTTTTGTTGAAGCTTTGATCTATATGTTGTCATCCATTACCAAAAAGGGGGAGCTTGAAAGTGCAACTAATCCCCGCGTGGTTATGGTAATTAATACAACACATATGTCATTGATCTAATGCTCATTGATAATAGATTTCAGAGAAGATCAATGATTGGCATGGCATGGACTAGTGAATATGGACCCCTCAAAATGCTAAGGACAAAGATTGGCAAACCTTCAAGAATCTACATTTTTGGTTAAGTGATCCAAGATCACATTGAGTCCATAGGAAAAGCCAATACTATTAAAAGGGGATGAGGTTTTGGTCATGACTCAATTGCTCAAGTGCTTAGTGATATTGTTCCAAAACCCTCAAACACTTCTCCACTTCATTCCTATCCAAAACCCTAAAGTTGATCTCGGTACCACCGAAACACTCCCATCTAGATTCACCGAGATTGCTATATACAATGCCTCATACCAAACCCTAACACTTCGGTCTAACCGAAATGGTTCTCGGTCTCACCGAGACGGCCTGACCAAGTTGCTGTTACGATGTCACTTCACTTCAGAATTTCTGAGATGAAATTTTCAGAACTACCGAAACATGGTCTTGCCCTAGCCATTGCACTTCGGTCTCACCGAGATGTTTTGTTCGGTCTCACCGAAAATCCTTACGGTCAAGTCTTTTACACTAGTCGGTCTCACCGAGATTTTCATGTCGGTGTCACCAAGTTGGGTAAAGTACTTGTAACGGTTGGATTTTTGGTGCTGCCTATATATACCCCTCCATCACCACCTACTCTATGAGAGAGCCATCAGAACGTGCCTATACTTCCACCATGCATTTTCTGAGAGAGAACCACCTACTCATGTGTTGAGATCAAGAGATTCCAATCCAACCATTTGAACCTTGATTTCTAGCCTCTTCAAGTTGCTTTCCACTCCAATCCTTCTCCTACCCAAGCGAAATATGTGAGAGAGAGATTGAGTGTTGAGGAGACTATCATTTGAAGCACAAGAGCAAGGAGTTCATCATCAACACACCATTTATTACCTTTTGGAGAGTGGTGTCTCCTAGAATAGTTAGGTGTCACTTGGGAGCCTCCAAGATCATGTGGAGTTGAACCAAGGAGTTTGTAAGGGCAAGGAGATCGCCTACTTCGTGAAGATCTACCCCGAGTGAGGCTAGTCCTTCATGAACGGAAGCCATGGTGGAATAGGCAAGGTTGCTTCTTCGTGGACCCTTTGTGGGTGGATCCCTCCGTGGACTCGCTCAACCATTACCCTGCGTGGGTTGAAGCCTCCATCAACGTGGACGTACGATAGCACCACCTATCGAAACCACGCCAAAAATCATCGTGCCTTCATTGCATTTGAAATCTACAAACCCCTCCTTTACTTACATGAGCAATGTTTTACTTTCCGCTGCTACACTCTTAGAATTGCATGTGTAGGGTGATACTTGGTGTACTTGCTAAAATCTACCCACAACTAAAATTGGGAAAAGGATAGATTTTTATTTGGTCAATTAGTCTAATCACCCCCTCTAGACATACTTTCCATCCTACAACTACCCAGTTCCAGAGGATGCCCAGATCAGCTGCTGTACCAGTGACTTCTAGAGCCACAGTTTCAGCTCCAGCTGCTGCACCCTTTGTTGCTCCATTAGCTGCTCCTATTGTTGCCACTCCTCCACCAGGCCCGCAGACTTCTTCAGAGGCATTTGCAGATGCTCTTATCTCTACTCCGACATCGACGCACACCGGCGCTGCCACCCAGAGGACTTCATCGCTAGGAGCTGCCGGAGATCAAGCCTAGAGCGACGTTTAGCTCTATACTTATTTGAACTTTTTGGTAGTTGTTGCCAAAGGGGGAGAATTTGTATAGATCATTAGGATTCGAGAGAGAGTGTCTTGCCTTTTGTTTATTTGTCCTTCTTGAGATACTTCTTCTTTGAGTTACCTTTTTGCTTGATGCATGTGTGAGACTACTTTATTGTGTGCTTGATCATACCGTACCTTAATGTTGTGCTTGCTTGGATATCCATTTATCTGCTCTTGTATGATCATTCACTTGTTTTTTTGGTGATGAGTGCTAATTACTATGCAATCATGTCATTTTGAGCGCTCCACCAAGATGTATGTGACATGGAAGAGTAACCCATGATCCTAATCGATTGTGCATTTGCACTCAAACGCAAATCTTTAATAATGCACAAATTTAGGGGGAGCTCTTACTTATCACATACTTCTCAAAGGGACAATGTATTTCATTGATTATATCATTTGTCGAAGCTTTGATCTATATGTTGTCATCAATTACCAAAAAGGGGGAGATTGAAAGTGCAACTAATCCCTGGGTGACGGTGTCCTGAACTAGGGGGTACGAATCTAGTCCGCCCATATTCCTCGGGCTGTGCCGGTGGGCCCTCTTTATTATCGAGATGGACTCTGGAAGAACAAGACCGCATCTACTAAAGACTTGGCGCATACTCCAAGACTCCTCCTGCCGCCTCCTCGCCTGGATGCCTACCTTGTAACCCTAGGTACCCTACCCGGCGTGTATATAAACCGAAGGGTTTAGCTTGTAGAGGGGACGAAAAACGCAATCTCATTCACCTAGCCTTAGGACTAGATCATACGATCTCGAGGTAGATCAACTCTGTACTTGATACTTCTCCATCAATATAAACAAGAGCAGGACGTAGCGTTTTACCTCCATCAAGAGGGCCCGAACCTGGGTAAACATCATCTCCCTGTTCCTGTTACCATCTATCTGAGATCCACAGTTCGGGACCCCTAACCCCGAGGTCTGCCGGTTTTTACACCGACACTGGTGCTTTCATTGAGAGTTCCGCTGTGTGATCATAAAATATCGATGGCTCATCTGCAAATCAACTGTGGCAATGGCTGTGGGGACACCTACGTCCCCGGGCAACTTTTTGTGTTCGGCAGCATGATCTTCTGCACCGACTCGACAGGCCACCTGGCCACCATCGAGAACTATGCTCTCGATCAGATCGTCACCTTCGGAGGTCTGGAGTACACCGCGGACTCCCGTGGCGAGCTCGTCTTATCAGGCTAGACCCCCAGTCGGATTCCAGATCAGACGAACTCTAGAGGTTCGACCTCGGAACGGACCTCCGCTGAAGACCACGAATCATGCTCCCCAACACCGCCGGGGGCTATGGAGGAACTTCCATCCCCCTCCTCGGATGACCCTGTCACGGTGCCTGACTCCGACGTGGATCAGAGTTCGGCCTGTAACACCAAATCGGGATTAGAGCTGATCCCGGCATCGGATCTTGAATCCACCCCGCTTCCTCGCACGGCAGAAAATGCGTCAGGCGTGCCGTTGTGGGTCGATCTGTCTTATGGCCAAACCATGAACCCTGAGGAGCTATCTCACCTTAATTATATGCTTGACCGGATCCAAAGGTTCTCTATCTTGAACTCCTCGGTTTATGACAAGATCGGACTTAAAGCCGATGACCGGGAAATTTACATCCCACCCACCACCCATCTAGTCACCACTGTTGACGATTTAACTAACGTGCTAGACTACGACGAGCCAACCGACATGGATGAAGATGTCGGCAACCCTACGGACAACACCTTGCCAACTACCAATACCGGCAGGTGGAAAGCAACATCTACATATGATGTGTACATGGTCAACACTCCCAACTCCCCTCCAAGGCGTAGGCGAAGATGCAGAAGGGGTACCAACGGGGAGCCCAGCGGGAACAACCTTACCGCCGATACGGCGGCCAACGACGTAGAAGACCAAGGGGAGAACCTTCAAGCCTCCCCGGAACGCCCCGTCGACCCCGAAGGCATCCCCAGGGACTCAGATCCCGATGACCTCTTTGAAGGTGCCGATGACAATTACATGCCGGAATCCGAGGAGGACGTAAGACTCGGCACCGAGGACTTCATAGTCCCCGAAGGCCCTGTCGATCAAGAACGCTTCCGGCGGCGCCTCGTCGCCACCGCCCGAAGCATGAAGCACAAGCCGCAGCAGCTACAGGCTAACGAGGACGCGTTCAACGACAAGTGGGTCGAAATACTTTTGGCTGACCAAGACCTCGAAGAACGACGCCGTAGTGCGCCCAAATCTTACCCACGGAGGCGTCTACTGCCTGAATTGGATGATGAACTAACCGCCGAGGCACCTGACCACCCCCCTCGAGGGCGTGACAGGCCCGCGCGGGAGGATTTCCACACTCAACCAGCTCCACGCCATTGTGGCAAGGACCCTATGGACTATCTCGAGCCTCAGGACATTCGACGTCGGATAGAGGCAAACCGGGCGCCACCCCGGTCCATTTATGGATCAAGAGGACGCGCTCCGGCCGGGCACGATGGCTACGATGCCTGGTTGGACAGGAACGACCGCGCCCAAGATACAGCTTGGTTCCGAGGGCTAGCCCACCTGATCTGTTTCACAGACAGGGTAATGGAACACCAGTTCCCCGATGGGTTTAAGCCTATCAACCTAGAATCTTACGATGGCACCACGGACCCAACTGTATGGATTGAAGACTTTCTTCTCCACATACACATGGCCAATGGAGATGACCTCCATGCCATCAAGTACTTGGCACTCAAGCTAAATGGGCCGGCAAGACACTAGCTGAATAGCCTACCGCCCCACTCCATTGGAAGCTGTGAAGCTCTAGAAGACGCCTTCAGGGCAAATTTCCAAGGAACCTACGTCCGACCTCCGGACACCGATAACCTCAGCTGTGTCACTCAGTAGCCTGGTGAATCAGCTCGGAAATTCTGGAACCGGTTTCTTACTAAAAAGAACCATATCATAGACTGATCAGACGCCGAGGCCATCGCTGCATTCAAGAACAACATCCGAGATGAGTGGCTCGCCCGCCGGCTCGGCCAGGACAAACCAAGGACCATGGCAGCCCTAACCTCGCTCATGACCCGCTTTTGCGTGGGAGAGGACAGTTGGTTGGCCCGCAACACACACGATGGTGAGGCCGGGACCTCGGAGACTCGCGACGCCAACGGCAAGCCTAAGCGCAACAAAAATAAGCGCATGCATAGAAATGGCGGAAGCGACACAGAAGATGCAGCAGTCAATGCAGGCTTCACCGGACCTCGATCCGGATAGAAAAGAAAGCCCTTTCAAGGGAACAAGGATGGACCATGCCAACTTGACAAGATCCTGGATCGACCGTGCCAAATCCACGGCACTCAGGGAAAACCAGCAACCCACACCAACAGGAATTGCTGGGTCTTTAAGCAAGCTAGCAAGATAGTGATAGAGGGTCAACATAAAACCCAAAATCGCAGCAAAGACGAGGATGAACCTCGGCGGCCAAATAATGGAGGCCAGAAAAAGTTTCCTAATGAGGTAACGGAGGTAAACATGATTTACGTTACCCACATCCCTAAAAGGGAGAGGAAACGCGTACTTCGGGACATCTACGCGTTGGAGCCTGTAGCCCCGAAGTACAATCCGTGGTCAGCTTACCCGATCACATTCGACAAACATGACCATCCGACAAGCATCAGGCATGGCAGATCGGCCACACTCGTCCTTGACCCGATCGTCGATGGCTTCCACCTGACGCGCGTCCTTATAGACGGAGGAAGCAGCCTCAATGTAATCTATGAGGACACAGTCTGGAAGATGGGGATTGACTCATCTCAGATTAAGCCTAGCAGCACCACCTTTAAAGGTGTAATACCAGGGGTCGAGGCTCACTGCACAGGAACTGTGTCCCTGGAGGTAGTATTCGGATCACCCGAGAACTTCAGGAGCGAAGAGTTAATCTTCGACATCATGCCTTTTTGCAGCGGATACCATGCGCTCCTAGGACGCATCGCATTCGCTCGCTCTAATGTAGTCCCGCATTACGCTTATCTTAAGCTCAAGATGTTGGGACCCAACAGCGTTATCACAGTAAATGGTAACACCGAACGCTCTCTCCGGACAGAAGAGCAGACTGCGGCTTTCGCAGCCGAGGTACAGGCATCCGAGGAGGCCGCCCGTGGTGGTAAATGCACCCCCAGCTCTTCGAAGCGTATGCGGGCTACGCCAGTTGACCTCAGACAGGCACCTCCCCACCCTAAGTAGGGGTACAGGCTCCTCGCGCGCCTCCCTTGGAAGGGGCACTATGTTCCCAGGGTGCATAACTTCGCACTGAAAATTCCCTGGGTCGCCGAGGAGCCACAACAATGGAGACGTCGGCTCAGCTAGACTGAGCAGCGATGAAACCTCGGGCTCGCATATCGGCAGGGTTCTGTCAAAGAGCTAGCCAATATTAGCATGCCCACGTGGCTTTAACCACACAACCAACAACTGCAGACCTCTTCGAAGGGACCGACCAACAAACGCATCAAGCGCATACTTGGCTAAAGTTGCATGTTACCACACATCAACCCCCGCTATCAAATGAGGACGAGCTGGTCAACAGCACGGCGACGCAGACGTGCGGCAGGAAGCGGCCCGGGCTCATAAACCCGATTACATGACCCGCCTTGTTTTCTTTTAGTTTCTCCCTCATTATCTTCACTTGCATTGTATCCTATTTAGTTCCTTTCATCAAAGAGATCGGCATGTAAAGCTTGATTACTTGAAGTAAAGAAATTGTACCCATAAAGGTCTTCAAATGCATTTTCTTACAAGCACTGCCCACATTTTTAAGATACAACTGCTAAAGGGTTTCGATTTTACACCCTGAAACAAAAGTCTGAAGTGCTCGGCGTCTCCGATGTTGCGCTATATGCATCAGTTTCGAACCTAGATTTTGGTCAATAGTTGGATTGCCCGGCTCCTATGTGTACCCCTTATGTTCCTAACAAATTCGGCTAAGGGTGTAATGGGAGAACCACTGCGATAGTGCTGCTAGTTTAACTGGCAGAGCGCCTCAGTGGAGAAAGCCGAAGACTGACTATCTAGGTAAGCGAAAATTGGTCGGGCATCCGAAGACCGCGTTAAGCGACGTGTCGTTAGAGATCACCCATGTTAAACGAAGGGCTTCTTTCTCGAATTAGCCAAGGTGGACAGGATATAAACCTCGGCTCACTAGGCCGACCACTTCACACAACGGGGGCTCGTCATCAGTCCCCACCGTCAAACTCCTACGACTAAGTGAAAGTTATAAAGCCACCATAGTCCGATTGCCTAGTCCCTATGTGCGCAGACCTCCTCCGGGAACCGAAACGTCGGCTATAGGTCATGAACACTTAAAAAGGGGCACCCTTTGTATACTATACAAAGGGGTCGAAGCCAACAACTGGCCGCTTTCAGTTCAACACGGTCAAACAGGAGGAATATTAAAAACAAAACATAAACGTATGCGAGGAAATTCAACCATACTCATTAAATAACTTGAAATCTTTATACACGCACTTCGGCATTCCGAAGTGCCACCAAGAAATACAAGTTGGCCTTAGGACACAAGGCCTCGATAAGACGGGTGCCCTCCTCCACGTCGGCAAAAAACTGCTCCGCGGTGCGTGCCTTCCCTTCGGGGGGCCGCACAGCAACAACCTCCGCCTCCACCTTCTGGAAGTGCGTTTTCACGCAGGCATATGCCCGTTGCGGTCCTTCCAGACATGCAGATTGCTTCCAGCGGTTGACTTGTGGGATGGCCTCTTGTAGTCGCACCAGGAGCCCGAAGAAGCTGGCTGGCAATGCCTCCGTGGGCCACAGATTGATGCAGAGGTCTTGGAACGCCGGCCTCACCATCCGAAGAAGCTCCGCTAGCTGCTTCATCCGATGATTGAGCAACTGCAATTGCGAGGGCTCCTGGAACTGATTCTAGAATGCCTTCTCTGCCTCATGGCCCTCCAGTTGGCCGAACTGAAGGCCGGTGTCCGCCGCACTCTTCGGGAGATCGGCGAAGATCTCTGCGGATCGCCATAGCTGGGTGAGCTCGACGAACCCCTTGCTGCCAAATACACATTGCAGTAAAAATAGCTTACCCGCGGCTATTTGCTCCACCTGCTGGATCACGTGGTGGTCGGCCCGGTCCCGGGTCTGGAGCTCATCATGAGACAGGCGTAGCTTTCGCAGCTGCTCGCTCGTCTCTTTTTCCTTCTTCTCAAGGGAATCGCGTTCGAGATACACGCCCTTGAGAGTCTCCTCGACCTCCAGGACCCACGCCTGGTCCTTCTCCCTAGCCACCTTTATGGTGGCTAGGTCTTTTTCTGCTTTGGCCATAGCAGCCTTCTGCTGCTCGACATCCTGCCGAGCCGTTAATAGCTCGGCCTTGAGCCTCTCAAGCTCGGCCAACGCCGCTGTTATCAAATAAGTTTGGCATCAGTCCTTGCTCAAAATCAAACTTAAAAAAAACATGGCGCATTAGTCGCTTACCTTGAGACTGCTCGACCTGCTTGTTCATCAGGTCGAGGTCCTTTTCGTACCTCTCGAGCTTCCGGCTCATCTCCGCAATCTCCTCGGAGGTGGAGTCCGGAGCCGAGGTTGACACCTACATAAACAATTCCTGATGACCCCATAATCACTTTAAAGACACTTCGGACATACATCCTGTTTCACCAGTCCTGGGGGCTATTCTTTCCTCTGACCCTACATTTTGACCCCAACTCCAGTATTTTCAAACTGGCCTTGGGCTCGGGGGCTACTCACTGGACAGGCCGTCTAAACGATTGGTAGAATATGCCTTTGGACAGTTACAAAGGTCGATAAATCTATGCAGACAAGATCTTTTTTCTCAAAAAGCAGAGGGTTACCTCGAAGCTCGTCATGAGGCCCTTGAAGACCTCATGCATTCCGGCCTCTGTGGACCGGAATGCCTGCAGCGCTGTGCCAATAAATGCGCGGTGCTCATCCTAGAGGGAGGAGCCTGTCAAGGCTGCCTCCATATCTTCAGTCCACCCCGCGCTAGCCCGCCCTGGAGTGGGAGGAGAGGGCGGAAGGACCTCGGGCCCCAGCACCTGGGTGCTGGGTTCGTGGGCCTCCGGCTGCGGCGGTGGAGCAGGAGTAGATTCCGACTGGGCCGCTTATTGGCCCAACCCTTACTGGACGACCTCAGGGACCTTTTCCCCTTGGCCTTGTGGGGCCGAGGTATCAACCTCGGCCATGACCACCTCTTTGACCCCCGCTGCGTCAGCCTGAGGGGTCGGGGTCGACGTCACCTCGCCCTGCCCTTCTAGAGCCGGGGCAGCGCGGTCCGGCATCCCGCTGGTGGGCGGCAACCCGCTGGAAGAGTCGCTAAGGCGTGCCCTAGGCGGGCTGTGGAAAAACATTTACACGGCATTAGTCCTGCCGAAAAAAACATAACTGTGAAGACAAGTACAAAGGACAGCAGTATACCTTCGAGGCGCCGGCTTCTGCCTCCCCAGCGCAAGGGGTCGTCTTCGGACTCGTTGGAGAGCATGTTCTGCTCGGACGGCTGGGACTCGTCAGCCGCCCCAGCCAAGGTTTCTTTCAACCTCTTTTGGCCTGAGGGCTGGGCCTTGGCCTCAGCGTCTTCTAGCGTCGCACTCTTCCCCTTTGGGGGAAGGTTATCCTCGCCCTCTTCCCCATCACTTTCATGGGTAGATGAGGCGTGGGTCTCCTCGGACCGGGTGATCGAGGTCTCCCACTTCCGAAGAACCGTCCTGCCCTTCTGGGACTTTGCCGCCCTGGGGATCACCATGTGCGGCTCCTCGGTCAGGAGCGCGGTAAGCAGAGGGGATTTCTCCCCCTCCGAAAGTGGTGCCGGGCACGGCATCTGCTGCACCGTGTTCACCCAGTTTTGCAAATGTGGAATGAGTTGATTCATTAAGGCCTACCCCACTTAGCAAGAGAAAAATGTAAACGTGTGTATTGAACACTTACCGGTGTGGCGGTGTAGCCGACCTTGAAGCCGAGGTCCTTCCCCTCTGCCGGGATCTTGTCCTTGGCCAACTTGAAGAGCCGCATCCACATCCCGTCCAGGGAGAAGCGGAAGAAGTTGAGGACGGGCCCCGCATCTCCGGATTTGTGCTCCCACATCGGGGTAGCTCGGAGTTGGAGCGGGAGGTTGCGGCGGTGGAGCATGACGTTGACCACGTCGGGAAGTTGAAGCTTCTTCTTGAGGGACCACCACTGGATCTTCTTGATCAGTGTCTGCACCTCCTCTGGGGAACCCAGAGGATGCCCTTCTCCTTCCAGGACTTGAGCTTCCTTGGAGCCCAGCCGAAAAGGCTAGGACCTCGGTCTGGCCGATGGCGAGCGGCTCAGTGATGTAGAACCACTCCCGCTGCCACTCCTTGACCGTCTCGATGAAGGTGCCGTCGAACCAGGCGGCCCCCTGGTTCTTTCTGACCATGGCGCCTCCACACTCAGCCAGATCGGAGCCACTGGACTTCATCTTGACGCCAAAGGTCTTCAGCCACAGGCCAAAGTGCGGCTCGATGCGGAGGAAGGCCTCGCACACCATAATGAAGGAGGCGAGGTGGACGATGGAATTCGGGGCCATGTGGTGGAAGTCGAGGCCATAGTAGAACATCACCCCGCGCATGAATGGGTGCAGCAGGAACCCTAGGCCTCTGATGAGGTGAGGGATGAAGACTACCCGTTCCCCTGGGTTGGGGGTGGGCACCTGCTGGTCGGCGTCTAGAGCGCGGGCGGCGACATTGGCGGGGATGTACCCCGCATCCCGCAGCTCTTGGAGCATGCCCTCCATCACGATGGAGCCCCCCAGTGCCCTTTGAGGGTATCGGCCATGGCTAAGCGGGGGAGCACGGAGGTGCAGAGGAGGGAGGAGGCAAGATTGGATCTGGGCGCTGGAGCTCGAGGAGGCAGAAGGCAGGGGAAATGGGAGCGTAGCTATAGGCTCTGTTAACTTTTTGCTCTTATAGGCTGCTGAAAGGCCAAGAGTCCCCCTGCCGCGCCGATAAAAATGCCACTCTCCCCCTCCAAAGATGCCGTTATGCGCATTGGGGGAAACAAAATCTTGATGATATCCCTGAAAACACGGACACGATCCCCACCCTAATGGGACATGCCAGTTAAAGGGCAGCCTCGAACCACGATTTGAGATAAGCACTAACTGCCTGACCCATCGTGGGTAGCACCGCTTCGATAAAGTTGTCAGACTATGCGGTACTATTCAAACATGGGTGGCTAGCCTTCAAGGCTAAGTTAACTCCAGATTCTAGATGGGGAGAGAACCCGGCTGAATCTCGTCTACAAGACACCACTCCTTAGAAGGGCGGCTAAGAGATCCGGAATTTTGAAGGGGAACTCGTCTGTCAAGCCAAGGACTTCGGATCCGAAGTTATCACCGTTGAAGAGATCGTCCTCGGCGTAGAAGACTAGTTCGGGGGCTACTGACGGTGTCCTGGACTAGGGGGCACCAATCTAGTCTGCCCATATTCCTCAGGCTGGGCCAGTGGGCCCTCTATATTATCAAGATGGACTCCGGAAGAACAAGACCGCATCTACCAAAGACTTGGCGCGTACTCCAAGACTCCTCCTACCGCCTCCTCGCCTGGATGCCTACCTTGTAACCCTAGGTTCCCTACCTAGCGTGTATATAAGCCGAATGGTTTAGCCCGTAGAGGGGACGAAAAATGAAATCTCATTCACCAAGCCTTAGGACTAGATCATATGATCTCTAGATAGATCAACTCTGTACTTGATACTTCTCCATCAATATAAAAAAGAGCAGGCATAGGGTTTTACCTCCATCAAGAGGTCCCGAACCTGGGTAAACATCGTCTCCCTGTTCCTGTTACCATCTGTCTGAGATCCACAGCTCGGGACCCCCTACCCCGAGGTCTGCCGGTTTTTACACCGACACCGTGTGGTTTTGGTAATCTATAACACCATATACATCATTGATCTAATTCTTATTGCTAGTAAATTTCAGAAAAGATAAATGATTGGCATGGCAAGGACTAATGGATGTGGACCCCTCAAAATGTCAAGAACAAGTTTGGCATCCACAAGACTCTTCATTTTCATTTTAGTGATCCAAGATCACATTGAGTCCCTTAGGAAAGCCAATACTATTAAAAGGGCATGAGATATTGTTGATGAGGTTGTTGCTCAAAGTGCTTAGTGGTATTGCTCCAAAATCCTCAGTTACTTTCCCAAAAACACATCTGTCGTGGTTTTAACACGGCAGATGCCCTTGTGAAAGGACTTAGAGATGAGGCCATAGCACAAGTATGGAGGCTTAACGGGGTTGATCCGGAACGAGAAGACGCCAGGTTACCCAGGTTCGGCCCCTCACGGTGGAGGTAAAAGCCTACGTCCTGCTTGATTATATTGCTGTAGATCTCGATTACAAGGATGCAGATTCGCTAACCTAGCTCTCGAGGAGATTGCAACTTAGCCCTTTTTTACATAGGTGCTCCTCTTTATATATATAGGTGGAACCCTAGATTACATGAGAGTCCGGGTCGTAATCTCAACCCGGCTCCTTAAGTCTACTTGATCTCTAAGGCAATCATGAGGCCAAACTTCATCTTAAGCCGGCCCACATCCTGAGCCGGCCTTTCCCACCGGGCCTTCCTCAAGCCGGCCCATCAATGACCCTTGCAGTGAAACGACCCACTTAGTCTTCGCCAGGGCCGGGTTATCACCTGCCGGGTCTATACGCTGGGAAACATCCCCAACATTAGCCCTCAGTTTGACTTGAATTCATTCATGTTAAACTTCACCCTGAAAAACAAACATTAGTAAATTACTCTAAATACCTCCCAAGCCGGTCCCTTAGAGCGCAATCTCTGACTGGCTCAATTTCCCTGGTTAAGTATATCGCCGAGTCATTCTTCGTTTTCAAACTTAGCATTTTATGTTTTCCCTTCCTTCGTCTATGACGTATCAATCTATCTCCACCAGATCCGGAGTGACGTCATAGAGAATCTGAGCAGATTTGTATTGCCTCATCGGGAGTGAAAATCAAGGAGCTCTTTTCGCCATTGTTATTGTGTCGCCTTGGATTTCGTGCGCACCGTTTGGGGTTCCAACAGTGCCCATAAATAAGCCATCGTCTTCCCCCTTCCTTTCTATTGCTCCTCGTCGCTCCCTCTTTTGCAACGCCGTCGCGTCCATTCGAGCTCATCGCCACCGGAGCCAGCATCTCGCGCATCCTCTCCTCCGCATCGCCAGAATCCTCCATCGCTACGCGGCCGCCGTCGGCTGCACCTCAAAGACCTCAAGACCCGAACTCCAGATCTGTAAGTGCCTTGCCACCATTATCACGGGTCCTTCGATGTTCTTACGTGTTCTTCAATGTGGCCACTGTAGATCTTCAAGGCATTAGGCTCCCTTTGCTTTTAGC
Organism: Elymus sibiricus; assembly: GCA_039707655.1. Classification (NCBI taxonomy): domain Eukaryota; kingdom Viridiplantae; phylum Streptophyta; class Magnoliopsida; order Poales; family Poaceae; genus Elymus; species Elymus sibiricus. The sequence goes on along the minus strand of CM077674.1, from coordinate 198,681,333 downwards.
CCGTGCGGTCATCCGCAACATTTTTCTCCTTTAGTAGATCAATCACACTGTCTTAACGAAAGCCCACCGCAGCTCATCAAAGAACACACTTAGCTTTTATCCTTTCATTTTTATCCCTTTTGTTGATCCGTAAGATTCTCTTATTTCATATAAACCTGTTTGCGGACTCATTGCCCAGGCCACGCCTCAACACTTGTAAAAATTTGCAATATACAATTTCCGGCTTATCTGTGCTAATAATCCTGACCCTGTAACTGATCCCCTTTTTCGTTCATAACCCGGCCGAACTTTTTACTTGCCGGCTCGTTTGTATCATTCATACCTTATCAAAAAAGCTCATATTGCCGGCTTGTGACACCTTTTCCTTTTCAAAGCAGCTGACATCATGCCTCCCAAGCCCAAGATCGTCAACTGGGCTAAATCCAGTATGTCTGAACTGAGCCTGCAAGCTCTAACAAACTCCGAGTTGCTACCAGCCAAGGAGATAATCTCATGACGAGCTCCTGAAGAAGAGATCCGCCCTCAACCCGGCGAAAATGAGGTCGTCATATTCGCTAATCACGTCTCAAGAGGGTTTCGTCCACCCGTCTCAATTTTTTTTAGGGATGTACTTCATTTGTTCGACATCAGGCTGCAAGACTGGGCCCCCAACTCCGTCTTCAATCTGTGTCAATTCCAAGTATTTTGCGAAGTTTATCTGCAGCTCGAGCCGTCTCTTAGCCTATTCTGGGAGCTCTTTTATTTGAACCGCCAAACAGAGCACAAGAATGGCCCAAGCATGGAACTCGGCGGAATTTCAATCCAACACCGAAAGAATATTATCTTCCCTAATGCCAAGCCGGCCAGACATCCCAAAGGTTGGCATAGGACGTGGTTTTACTGCAAAGATACTTCCCCCGAAGGCCAGAATAAATTGCCGGGTTATCGGGCCGGCCGGCTTGTTATCACCGCAGCCTTCCTGGGTCTTCCTTCTAAAGAAGAGAGAGAGAACTTCGAGCCTCTCTACCCGAAGATGAGCGCCTTGATTGCGCATGGCCTCACCGGCGCCGATCTGACTCGGACTTGGGTCGAGTGGCGAATCCATCCGCTTAGCTCTAGAACCCGGCTCATGCATACATACACCGGCCACCACGACGATCCGCTCCGATTCAGCCAGGTCAATCTTAAGGATACGGAAGTCCTAAAAACCTCCAACAAGCTTGTTGGTGAAACCAAGGATGACATCAAGATTGTGGGGCTCGCCCCCTTCAGTGCCACCAACCTGGCTCCTAAGGTAGGCCATTTCTGTTACTTTTGCCTTTATTCTGTTGAAGTCCAAGACCCGTCTTATTTGACCCGCCATGACACAGGAGAATGACGATTGGTGGCGGGTTGAAGCTCAAGACCCGGCTCTTCAAGAGGATGACGAAGAAGAGTCGGACAATGAAGAAGATAATGAGGTAGAACATGATTCTCTTGGCTGCCTTTTTAATCAGATTGCTGATGCCTACTCATCTCAGGAGGAAGCTAAAGTTAGTCACCACGCCGAGCCAGAGGTAACTTTGATTTACTCAGATTCTGATTCCCCAATACCAATTTGAAAGAAAACCCGGGCTGCAATCCGCAAAGTCCGAAGGAAACCCCGGGTTGCTGTCCGTAAAGTCCCCTTTTCTCATCAGGACGCTCATTTGGATCCCAAATTTGTTTTGAAGAAAACACAACAAGCCGGCACCTCCAAACGGAAGACCCGGAGCAGTGAGGGCGAGTTGAGTGGTGGGCTTCCGTATGAGCCGCCATCCCATAGAGCACGGGCAGAGGTGCTTCTCAGTCCAACTCCTTCCTTTAGCTGGTTGCTTCAAAGAACCCTGACATTTAAATGACTCGGCATACCAAACGTCCCCCTCCTCGGATGAATCAAGCGCCACTCAGGCGCCGGCTTTCAACATCAACCCGGGGTAAGCATATCAATTATTCCTTTATTTCACAACTCCTTATAACTCTTAACTGAATTAAATCTTTTGCTCCTTTCCTAGCGCTAAGGCCATCAAGAAGAAAGCAGCTACCGGGTTATCTGACCCGGTCATTCCAACAGACCCTCGAAAAGAGGCCACCTTGGTCACCCAGGATGAGCCGGCATTCCGGAACAGCCCGCCGCCCCTGGACACAACAAGCCCGGCTCGCGCTTCCTCTCCTACTGCTCAGGAGAGGGAAAACGTAATTGAAGACTAACCCGCACCGCAGCCCGAGGCGCCGGCTCAAGAAGAAGCGCCGGGTCAAGAAGAAGTAGTGGTAACGAGTGAGCGGCAAACTGTTGTACCAGAATCCTCCACCGCTCTTACCAAAGTTCCGGTCAAGCCTGAGCCGGCCCTGAAGGACAAGGGGAAGACGGCTCTTGAGTTTTCTACAGTTGAAGACAAAGATGCCAGTACCGTGCACCAGGCTGTGCTGACCCGGTTGTCTGAAAGCCGGGACACAGAGATCGCCATGATAACATCTTTGAAGCAGAAGTATGAGGTAATTTGCTCCCTTCGTTATGTACCATATATATGTAGCCCCCAAGGGCCGGGTCATTATGAAATGATGACCCGGGACTTCAAAATTTTAACTTGTAAACAGAACTTCAACCGGCGACCCCCAAGGCCGGCTCGTCATTCATGACGGGCGGGTCTTCACCACTTAGCAGGATAGACCAATTTATGCATTAATTAGCCCCCAAGTGCCATGTAGAGTGCCTGCAGCTGCATGGAACTTGCCTTTCTGTTTGTTTTAAGCTTGAAAACATGTAGCCCCCATGCGTCGGGTTGTCCATTAGGGCGGCTCAGGTCATGCGTATGTGATGTATAACAGACTGCACTGCAGGAAATGCTGGATCAAGCGGAGGCCCAGGCTTCCTCCTTTCGAAAGGAAGCAAGGAAGGAGAAAAAATTGCACAAGGAAGCTAAAAAAGCCGCTGCTGAAGCCAATAAGTCCTTAGGCATTGTAAGGACCACTTTGCAAGAGACAGAGGCCGCAAGAGCCGCCCTGGCCATACGTGATGAAGAGGCCGAAACCAAGCTTGAGCTGGCAACTCAGGAGCTGGTAACTCTTAAGGGTCAGATTACCGCCATGTGCCGAGCCATCTTTGGTAAGACGACTATTATAAGTCAACTGTTTCATCTGAAATATGCTAAGACGGCTTTGTTGATCGTGTATACTGACTTGTGCAGGCTGGAAGAATCAAACTCTTGTGCAGCAACCAGTGGTGAAATTGAAGGCTGTCTACACCCTGGTGGAACAACTGTATATTGGCGGCTGCCGTTGTATAATGGCTACAAAAAACACCAAGGTGCTGCTGCAATTGATTGCCGATACTTTGAAAGAACTGTCCATCAGGTGGTTCAACGACTGGAAAAGAGCGGCTTGCCGCACTTGGGCCCTGACGGCGCTTGCGCGAGCCAAGGCCTATTTGCCAGAGCTCGATCCAGCTCAGATTATGGACGGGTACCCAGAGTTCAATGTGGACGACTCGCCATTCACCAAGAAGGACTTCCAACGCTGCATCAAAGAAACCCGGGTTGCCGCCACCGCGATCGCAGAAGAGGCCGACTTGTACAAGTACCAGGCGCCCTACTTCAAGGAGAATGAGTGGATAGAGCCGCCAAACCATGAGCCGGTGGCCCTAACCCGTACGCGTAAGCCACCCTTTGCTCCTAAAGTCGACCCTTCCACCATGATATCCGCCGATGCCCTATTTGAAGCCTTGCGCTCAATTCAGTGGTCGACCGGCGACTCAAGTCAAGAGGAAGAGGATGACGACGGCCGCGAAGAACTGGCTCATGGTGCTTCGTCAGGTGCTGGTGCCAGTTCTGACCCGGCGATATAAACGCCGGCTTATCCTTTTGTAGGCCCAACTTGTAAAAATCTGTCATGGCCGTTTAGCCGGCGGCTTGTAATAGGGTAGTATAAAACACTTGCGCTGATACCAGTGCCATCGTGAACTGAGCTTGTTTATTGCCTGTACAAATAACTTGTGCTTCTGTGAATCCTCTTTTGGCTTTGAGAGCCGGTTTTGCAATAGAGTGATTCTGCTAAAATAATAACAATTGCATGTAATGGTGACTGATGAAATCACATAAATAACGAGTAATCTTTGTTACCGTTTGCAATGAATCAAGAATACCAAAATGCCCTAGAATAAATGCCATGCATGGATGTATGCGTGTATGCAGAGATGGGATGAGTGCAACAAAAAGAACATAATCGTAAGTCGGAATATGCTTGAAACGGCTGGCTCATAAAGCGTAAGCCGGCTGCTAAACACAACTTGAAACGGCCGGCTCATAAAGCACAAGCCGGAATATGCTTGCATGAAGCTGGCACTTTGGCCTGTTGGTTTGTCCTCACTCTCTGAAAGCCGGCTCTCACACAACCAATCGGTCGTTTTAACTCTGATGAATTCAGGGTCACTTATATGATTGACTCATCAGACGTAGGCTGGGTCGTTTTTTTAGGGAGTAGCATCTTGCTAACATGAAGGTTTAACCAACTTTGTGGCATCTCGCCGGGTTAAAAAGGTTTTGTAAGCTAAACTCAATTGAGTTGGAAGCCCCCAAGTAACCATATGATCATGGAAAAGCTCAGCATAAAATATACAGGAGACAATGCTACTACTGCAAAATATCTGGGGTCCAGATAAGCCGGCTTTATTCCATTGATCATTATTGACCAGGATACCCATGTTTGAACTGCGCATCGTGGCAGCTAGTTCTCTTGGGCAACCTTTACTTTTTCGCAAACAAGGCCGGATACCTATGTTTGAACTGCCCATCATGGTAGCTAGTCCTCTTTGGCAACCTTTACCTTTTTGCAAATAAAGCAGCAGTCTTCGGGACCGGGTTGTCTTTCCTTCAACGACCCGGGGTTCTTTTCTTGTTTAAGCCGGCCAAATCCGCTGAGTCATATCTGTGTAGCTCCCGAGTCTTAAGTCGACGCGAGGAGCTGGTCTTGAGATTCTTGGCCGTGGAATTTATCGAAGCTAGAGGCGGTGTGGCAAGTTGATGATCTTGCCGGGACGTTTTTACCCAAAGTGATTTTGTACGCCTCTTGGTCCGGCTCTCCTGGCTCCTCCAGGGCCATTTTTTTTGCTAGCTTTGAATTGCCGGCTCAATCAGTAGCCGGCTCACCTAGCCGACATATATTTCTTTGCTCCAGCTTGTCGGAGTAAACCGGGCTGCAGTGGCGCGGCTTGCGCACGTCCGTTGGGCAGCTCGTGCGAGCGGGTGCGATAGTGGGACGGTCTCCGGGTCCCCACGGACGGTGCCAGCCAGCGCGGGCACACGGGTCGGCCGCAGCATTGTAAGCCGGAATGGGCGCGCGGGTCGGCCATGGCATTGTAAACCGGCGCAGGCGCGCGAGTCGGCCGCGACGTTATAAGCCAGCGCAGGCGCGCGGGTTGGCCGTGGCGTGTTGATGTAGGCTGAATCGTGGAAGCGGCGGGTTACACGCGTGTCCGTCGAGCAGCGCGGCACAGACGAACGCCAGTATAAAATGATGCTGGTGCGCTCTCCGTCTCTGTGGTATAACACCACTTGTCCTGCGTACAAATATTACAGGCCAGAGTAATTGTTGTCGGATGAATCAATATGTGCTGATAAAATACATAGGAAGGATAGCACCTGATGTTTTTTAGATGACAGATGGTCCGTGCGTACATCCTCTCGATCGATGCAGCAGCCAACATGCGCACATGATACTATGAAGACATGGTTCCGACCGGCTTGAGCCGGGCCGGGTCTCGCCTGGCGCTAACCAGCGCGGCGTGCCGACTCGACGCCGGCGATATTCTCCAACCTCGCGGCCGGCTCGCCGATCACGCCGATGAAGGTGTGAATCTTGCCAAAGGGGACCCGGTACCCGTACTCGATTGAGTCGGCGTTGGGGCCCCAGTATGAATCATCGATGTAGAACTTCCTGCGGCGGCTCTTGGTCATCATGCCAACCACGTACCTCCCGAACCCTGGGAGAGATCCCGCTAAGAACTCAACTCCACCGTGCGTGGGCCCCACGGTGGGCGCCAACTGTCATGGTTTTAACACGGCAGATGCCCTTGTGAAAGGACTTAGAGATGAGGCCATAGCACAAGTGTGGAAGCTTAACGGGGTTGATCGGGAACGAGAAGACGCCGGGTTACCCAGGTTCGGCCCCTCACGGTGGAGGTAAAAGCCTACATCCTGCTTGATTATATTGCTGTAGATCTCGATCACAAGGATGCGGATTCGCTAACCTAGCTCTCGAGGAGATTGCAACTTAGCCCTTTTTTACATAGGTGCTCCCCTTTATATATACAGGTGGAACCCTAGATTACATGAGAGTCCGGGTCGTAATCTCAACCCGGCTCCTTAAGTCTACTTGATCTCTAAGGCAATCATGAGGCCAAACTTCGTCTTAAGCCGGCCCACATCTTGAGCCGGCCTTTCCCACCGGGCTTTCCTCAAGCCGGCCCATCAAAGACCCTTGCAGTGAAACGACCCACTTAGTCTTTGCTAGGGTCGGGTTATCACCTGCCGGGTCTATATACTGGGAAACATCCCCAACAACATCTGTCCAAACCCCAATTCATCATTTCGGTCCCACCGATATCACCTACTCCGGACCCACCGATATGATCATTCCACTGCCACAGCCAAACCCTAGCATATCGGTTTCACCGAAAAGGATCTCGGTCTCACCGAGATGGCATGACCAAGTTGCTGTAATGCCATTATTTCACTTTGGAATCACCGAGTGAAAATAATCAGAATTACCGAAACCAAGTCTCCCCTAGCAACTACACTTATGGTCTCACCGAGTTGTTCCCGTTCGGTCCCACCGAAAATCCCAACGTTCATATCTTTTACACAGATCGGTCTCACCGAGATTTATGATCGGTGCCACCGAGATGGGTCAAAAGTGTGTAACAGTTGGATTTTGGGTGAAGGCTATATATAACCCTCCACCCCCCTCTTACCTAGTAAGAGAGCCATCAGAACATGCCTACACTTCCACCATACATTTTCTGAGAGAGAACCACCTACTCATATGTTGAGATCAAGAGATTCCAATCCAACCATTTGATCCTTGATTTCTAGCCTCTTCAAGTTGCTTTCCACTCCAATCCTTCTCCTACCCAAGAAAAATCTGTGAGAGAGAGATTGAGTGTTGAGGAGACTATCATTTGGAATACAAGAGCAAGGAGTTCATCATCAACACACCATTTATTACCTTTTGGAGAGTGGTGTCTCCTAGATTGGTTAGGTGTCACTTGGGAGCCTCCAAGATCATGTGGAGTTGAACCAAGGAGTTTGTAAGGGCAAGGAGATCGCCTACTTCATGAAGATCTACCCCGAGTGAGGCTAGTCCTTCATGGACGGAAGCCATGGTGGAATAGGCAAGGTTGCTTCTTCGTTGACCCTTCGTGGGTGGAGCCCTTCATGGACTTGCGCAATCGTTACCCTTCGTGAGTTGAAGCCTCCATCAACGTGGACGTACGATAGCACCACCTATCAGAACCATGCCAAAAATCATCATGTCTTCATTGTGTTTGAAATCTCCAAAACCCTCCTTTACTTACATGTGCAATGTTTTACTTTCCGCTGCTACACTCTTAGAATTGCATGTGTAGGGTGATACTTGACTTGGTGTAATTGCTAAAATCTGCCCACAACTAAAATTGGGAAAATGATAGATTTTTATTTGGTCAAGTAGTCTAATCACCCCCTCTAGACATACTTTCGATCCTACACCTGTGCAGGGGCCGGATGTCCGGGCGTCGGGCCGGACGTCCGGTGGCTTGGGGTGGTGTCGGATGTCCGGGGCATGGGGCCAGATGTCCGGCCTGGCCTCTGGCCAGGTGCTGTTGATTTGGGCCGGAAATCCAGGGGGGTCGGATGTCCGAGGCAATCGGGCCAGATGTTCGGGCTGGGGCCGGATGTCCGGGTCCTAGTACTTGTCGGTCGCTGTTCTGGCGCTGGTGGCGAAGTCTCTAGGGGCCGGATGTCCGGGCCATAGGCCGGATGTCAGCTGCTGTAGCAAATTAGCAGTTCCTCTTGCCGAGCTCCTTCATCCGTGTATTTGGGGTCATGTCCATTGTTCCGGGCTTCTCCGAGAGGGTCTTCTTGGTACCTAAGCACGCATAACATTCCGGATTGAGATAATAGCCATGTCTCACGTGGATCATACGGAATGTCATTTAGCAGAGATGTCACCTCGGTCTCGATAGCTCTTGCACGTGCTCGTGTCATCAGTCCACTTGGAACTTGGGGAGACGAAGGTGGGTCCATGGGGATGACCGTAGGATGCTCCGCATCATCTCCCCCCCCCTTGGGAAAGATCCGTCCTCGGATTGAAAACCACATCACCATGGAAAGGTTATAGGTCCTTGACGTTGAAGACGTCGCTCACGTTGTACTTGTCGCTTGGAATGTCGATCTTGTAGGCGTTGTCATTGTAGCGTGCTAGCACCTTGAACGGTCCATCTGCTCGAGGTAGTAGTTTGGACTTGCGCTCGTTGGGGAAGCATTCTTTGCGTAGGTGTAACCACACAAGATCTCCAGGGTTGAACACCATGGGGTGCTTGTTGACGTTGACCTTGGTCGCGAGGCATTGTACTTGATGCTCGATCATGTGCCTTGTATCCTCATGCACCTTCTTGAGGTATGTTGCTCGTGCACTCGCATCCATGTTGATGCGCTCTTGTAGAGGTAGCGGTAGAATGTCCAATGGGGACAACGGGTTGAAACCGTAGATGACCTCAAAGGGGGACTTGCCAGTACTAGAATGTCTTGCTCGATTGTAGGCGTACTCAGCGATGGGCAAACGTTCCTCCCACTCCCTTATGTTCTTCTTGATCAACATGCGGAGGAGTGTGGATAGCGTCCGGTTGGTGACCTCCGTTTGGCCGTCGGTTTGTGGATGATATGCCGAAGAGAATAGGAGATTGATTCCATGCTTGACGCAAAGTGTCTTCCAAAAGTAGCTAAGGAACTTGACGTCGTGGTCCGACACAATCATCTTGGGCACTCCATGCAATCGCAAGATTTCCCTACAAAAGAGATTGGCAGCATGTGAAGCATCGTCGATCTTGTTACATGGAATAAAATGTGCCATCTTAGAGAAATGGTCCACAACAACAAATACCGAATCCTTGCCGTTTTGAGTTCAAGGCAAACCAAGCACAAAATCCATACTAATATCTTCCAATGGGTGCTACAGAATAGGAAGTGGCATAACCCGTCAAAAAAAAAGAATAGGAAGTGGCATATATAGACCATGGGATTGAGCTTTTGACTTAGCTTTGTGGCATGTTGAGCACCGGTTGGTGTAGCATGAAATGTCGCAAAACATCTTTGGCCAAAAATAGTTCTTGGAGAGCCTGGTGAATGTCTTGTCACGTCCAAAATGTCACATGAGTCCTCCACCTTGAGCTTCTTGCAAAAGTAGAAAATGAAGAGAAGACTCGGGAATAAAAAGTTTGTTAGCTCGCATAAGATAATCATCTTTCAAATAGCATCGCTCCCAAGTTTTGTGCGTTAGGCATTTGGCATAAGAAATCTCAAATGAAACATCATGCGCATACAAGTCTTCAATGTGCTCAAATCCTATAACATTCAACTCAAGTTGAGTAACCAACATGCACATGCGGGAAAGAGCGTCCACCACAACATTTTCATTACCTTTGATGTACTTGATAACATAAGGAAATGCATCAATGAACTCACTCCATTTGGCATGATGCTTATTCAATTTAGTTTGTCCGTTAAGGTATTTAAGCATTTCATGATCCGTATGGATGAAAAATTAATGAGGACGAAGGTAATGTTCCCACAGATGCAAGACTCTCACTAAAGCATATAACTCTTTGTCATAGATGGGATAGTTAAGTTGCGCGCCGGAGAGTTTCTCGCTAAAGTATGCAATGGGTCGCTTCTCTTGCATTAACACGCCACCTATGCCATTACCACTAGCGTTGTAATGCACTTCAAAAGTTTTCTCAAAATTGGGTATGGCAAGTAAAGAAGCATGTGTAAGCAAGTTCTTAAGCTCATGAAATGCGGCATCTTGGGAAGGACCCCAAACAAAAGGTGCATTCTTCTTACCCAATGCATGCAATGGTGATGCAATAGTGCTAAAATCCTTCACAAAGCATCTATAAAATCCGGCTAAGCCAAGGAAACTACGCACTTGAAGCAAATTGGTTGGTTTGGCCAAGTTTCAATAGCATCAATTTTAGCTTCATCAACCTGAACACCCTTAGAGGAGACTACAAATCCCAAGAAAACAAGTTTATCAACACCAAAAGTGCATTTTTCCATGTTAGCATAAAGTCGCTCATTTCGAAGAACTTGCAAGACGGCTCTTAGGTGTTTGACATGATCATCAAGAGATTGGCTAAACACAAGAATGTCATCAAAATATACCACAACACAAATGCCAATATATTTGCAAAGAACATAGTGCACCACACTCATGAAAGTGCTAGGTGCCTAAGATAAGCCCATAGGCATGACTAACCATTCGTACAAGCCAAATTTGGTTTTGAAAGCCGTTTTCCATTCATCACCCTCTTGCATGCGAATTTGATAATAGCCACTTTTAAGATCAATTTTGGAGAAAATGGTGGCTCCACTAAGTTCATCAAGCATGTCATCAAGGCGTGGAATGGGATGGCGGTATCTAACGATGATAGCATTAATGGAACGGCAATCGGAACACATGCGATAGCTACCATATTTCTTAGGCACAAGAATAACCAGAACGGCACATGGACTTAAGCTTTCGCATACATACCCATTCTCCATGAGATGTTGCACTTGCCTTTGAATCTCTTTGGTCTCACCGAGGTTGACGCAGTAAGGTGCCTTGTTTGGTAGAGGTGCGTCGGGGATGAGGTCGATGCGGCGTTCGATTCCGCGAAGTGGAGGAAGTCCGGGAGGTAGCTCATCGGGAAAAACGTCCACGAATTCCTGCAATAGATGAGACAATACCAAAGGTAGATGTTGTGAAGTATTAGTCCGCACTGCTTCATCTTTGCACACAAGCACAAAGTGAAGAACACTTGATGGGCTCTCACTCACATCCGTCATGTCTCCTTTGGTGGCTAAAAGCACTAAATCTTTATTGTCGCTCATGAAAGCATATTTGCTCCCTTGGTGGTTTGGTAATCTATGCCAACATACATTTTGTTGGACTAATGCTTTTATCTAGTATATTTCAGACAAGTTCAACAATGGCATGGCAAGGACAAGAAGATGTGGAATCCCTCAAAATACTAAGGACAAGATTGGCATCCACAAGACTCTTCATTTTCATTTTAGTGATCCAAGATCACATTGAGTCCATAGGAAAGCCAATACTATTAAAAGGGGATGAGGTATTGTTGATGAGGTTGTTGCTCAAAGTGCTCAGTGATATTGCTCCAAAAACCCTCAATCACTTTCCCACAACACATCTGTCCAAAACCCTAATTCATCATTTTGGTCCCACCGATAACATCCACTCCGGACTCACTGAGATGATCACTTCATCGCCACAGCCAAAACCCTAACACTTCGGTGTAACCGAAATGGCTCTTGGTCCCACCGAGACGGCATGACCAAGTTGCTGTAACGATGTCACTTCACTTCAGAATTTCCGAGATGAACGGTCTTGCCCTAGCCATTGCACTTCGGTCTCACCGAGATGTTTTGATCGGTCCCACCGAAAATCCTAACGTTCATGTCTTTTACACTAGTCGGTCTCACCGAGATTTTCATGTCAGTGGCGCCGAGTTGGGTCAAAGGCTTGTAACGGTTGGATTTTAGGTGAAGGCTATTTATACCCCTCCACCACCCTCTTACCAAGTAAGAGAGCCATCAGAACGTGCCTACATTTCCACCATACATTTTCTGAGAGAGAACCACCTACTCATGTGTTGAGATCAACATATTCAAATCCAACCATTTGAACCTTGATTTCTAGCCTTTCCCAAGTTGCTTTCCACTCAAATCTTTCTTCCACCAAATCCAAATCTGTGAGGAAGTGTTTGAGTGTTGGTGAGACTATCATTTCAAGCACAAGAGCAAGGAGTTCATCATCAACACAGCATTTGTTACCTCCTAGATTGGTTAGGTGTCACTTGGGAGCCTCCAATATCATGTGGAGTTTAACCAAGGAGTTTGCAAGGGAAAGGAGATCGGCTACTTCATGAAGAGATACCCCGAGTGAGGCTAGTCCTTCATGGACGGAAGCCATGGTGGAATAGGCAAGGTTGCTTCTTCATGGACCCTTCATGGGTGGAGCCCTCCGTGGACTCGCGCAACCATTACACTCCATGGGTTGAAGCCTCCATCAACGTGGACGTACGATAGCACCACCTATCGGAACCATGCCAAAAACACTGTGTCTTCATTGCATTTGATCTTCTGATCTCTACCCCATTACTTTCCGTACATTTGCATGCTTTACTATTTTTGCTGCTCAATCTCTGGATATGCATGTGTATAAAGTCTTGGTGATATCTTAACTTGTGCCAAAATCTGCCTAAATTTCAAGAGAACTAAAAACTGCACCTTTGGTTGGTTAAGAGTCTATTCAACCCTCCCCCCTCTAGACCTATCTCCTCGACCCTACAATTGGTATCAGAGCTTTGGTCTCCATTGCTTAGGTTTAATCACCATTGGAGGGAGATGGATGTGTCTAGTTTGGGGAGTCTTAGACGTAGAGTGCCTATTCTCAATGGGGAGTATTATCACTTTTGGAAGGATGAAATGCTTGATATCTTCGATGAATTTAACTTGAACAAGTACATTCATAATCCTTATGTGCCTCCCATTGATCCCTTGCATCCCACTCATGAAGAGGAAATTGACATGCTTCATAATCTTAGAACTATCAATCTTATCATTAGAGGATTACCTAAAGTTGTGCTTGGTTGTATGCAAAACTTTGACTGTGCCTACACTCTATGGAATGACATGGAAAAGCGATATCCCGACTACTCTTTAAAGAATCTTGATGAGATTCTTCATAAGAATATTGCTTTTCACAAGATGAAGCCTAGTGATCCTAACTTTGATGATTGCTTATTTGAGCTTCATGATCTTATGCGTGCTAAAGGAGATGTTAGAACTATTAGTAACATTATCACGGAAGCCATTAGAATTCATAAACTTGAACATTGTCATGATCATGAAACTAATGAATTCATTGCCCTAGGTGATGATCACATACATGTTGATGATGATGATGTTGAGCATGGCTATTATGATGAAGACAAAGAATTCGATATTGAATATGAGAAGACTATGAGGAATCTCAGCCTCATGGCAAATCTTCGAGATTACATGGCCGGAGGAAAAGAGTGGATTCTTGATAGTGGATGTACCGATCACATGACCAGAGATAGAGACATGTTTCGTGAGCTTGCAAAGAACGATGGTCCACGCAAGTATGTGACTTTTGGAGACAACTCCAAGGGTAAGGTACTTGGCCTTGGTAAGGTGGCCATATCCAATGATAGCTCCATTCAAAATATTATGCTTGTTGAATCTCTTGGCCACAATCTTCTTTCCGTATCTAGACTAGCCGACTTTGGTTTCAATGTTGTATTTACTGAAGTAGATTGCCAAGTGTTTCGTCGAGATAATCATACTATGGTCTTTACCGGAATTCGTAGATGTGATCTATACATTGTTGACTTCACTAAGAGAGCCCAACCCCGTACATGTTTAATTGCTAAATCTTCTAAATGTTGGTTATGGCATAGGAGACTTGGACATGTTGGCATGCGTAATCTTGATAAACTTGTTAAGGGAGATCATATTATTGGTGTGAAAGATGTTATCTTTGACAAGGATAGACTTTGTAGTGCTTGCCAAGCAGGAAAACAAGTTGGAGGAAGTCATCCCGTGAAGAACATTATGACCACAAGGAGACCACTCAAGCTGCTTCACATGGATCTCTTTGGTCCCAACTCCTATAAAAGTCTTGGTGGTAACTCTTTCGGTTTGGTCATTGTTGATGATTTTTCCAGATTTACGTGGGTGTTCTTTCTTGTTGACAAATCACAGGTACAAAAAATCATCAAGAACTTTGCTCGGAAGGCCCAAAATCAATTTGAAGTGAAGATCAAGAAGGTTCGGAGTGACAACAGAACGGAGTTCAAGAACGCCAATGTGGATACCTTTCTTGATGAGGAAGGCATTTCACATGAGTTCTCGGCTACGTACACACCTCAACAAAATGGAGTTGTTGAGAGGAAGAACCGGACTCTTATTGAGATGGCAAGGACAATGCTTGATGAATACAAGACACCAAAACACTTTTGGGCGGAAGCGGTTGAGATAGCTTGTCATGCTACAAATCGACTCTATCTTGACAAGCTTCTTGGTAAAACGGCTTATGAACTACTCACCGGTATCAAACCACAAGTTGGATACTTTTGAGTATTTGGCTCAAAATGTTACATTCTTGATAAGCCTCGTCATTCAAAGTTTTCTCCCACATCTCATGAAGGTTTTCTACTTGGTTATGGATCAAACTCTCACACCTACCGTGTCTACAACAACTTCACTTGAAAAGTTGAAGAGAAGGTAGATGTGAAGTTTGATGGGACTTACGGCTCGCAAGTCGAGCAATTGCCAATTGATGTCGGAGATCAAGAACCATTACAAGCAATCCAAGACTTGTCCATTGGCAAGATCCGACCCATGGAGCTGAAGGAGAGTACTTCTTCTATTCAAGTGGAAGCCCCAACCTCACGTCAAGGTGAACAACAATTGACATGGAGGCATCCACAAGTGGAACATGTCAAGACGAAGGGAATGAGTAAGTACAACAAGATGATCCACCTCAACCTCCCTCTCCACCTCCATAAGCGAACAACGACAACAACAATGAAGAAGAAGAAGATGATGATGAAGCCTCACCACAACCCAAGCAAAAGCTACCTCGAGTTAGAGCAAGAATTGACAAGAATCGTCCTGTCGAACAAATACCTAGAGATATCCAATCCGAGAGAATCACTCGCTCTAAATCTCGTTTAGCTAACTTTTGTGAGCATTACTCATTCATTTCTAGTGTTGAAACTTTGAAGGTGGAAGAAGCTCTCGTGGATCCTGATTGGGTAAATGCAATGCATGAGGAGCTACACAACTTCGAGAGGAATCAAGTTTGGACATTGGTTGAGAAGCCTAAAGATGAGCAAAACATTATTGGAACCAAATGGGTGTTTCGGAATAAGCAAGATGAAGATGGACATTTTGTACGCAACAAGGCTCATCTCATAGCACAAGGTTACACACAAGTTGAAGGTATGGACTATGGTGAGACCTATGCCCTCGTTGCTAGACTTGAGTCCATTCGCATTTTACTTGCTTATGCCAATCACCATGATATCACTCTTTACCAAATGGATATTAAAAGTGCTTTCTTAAATGGTGAAATTGAGGAGGAAGTTTATGTTAAACAACCTCCCGGCTTTGTTAATCCCAGGAAACCTAACCATGTTTATAAACTTCGTAAAGCTCTTTATGGTCTTAAACAAGCCCCTAGAGCTTGGTACAAATGCTTGACAAAATTTCTTCTTGAAATGGGTTTCGAGATTGGGAAAATTGACTCAACTTTGTTCACTAATAGGGTTAATGGAGAATTATTTGTATGCCAAATATATGTTGATGACATTATCTTCGGATCTACTAATCCCTCTTTTAGTGAAACGTTTGGAAGGTTGATGTCGGAGAAGTATGAGATGTCTATGATGTGTGAACTCAAATTCTTTCTTGGTTTGCAAATCAAGCAAACTAAGGAGGGTACCTTTGTTTCTCAAACAAAGTATACCAAGGACTTATTCAAGAAGTTCAACATGCAAGAGAGTAAAGGTATGAAAACTCCCATGCCCATGAGTGGACATCTTGACTTGACTAAGGATGGCAAACTGGTTGATCAAAAGGTTTATTGATCTATGATTGGTTCATTGCTATATCTAGGTGCCTCCCGTCCCGACATTATGCTAAGTGTGTTCATGTGTGCATGATACCAAGCGGCACCAAAAGAGTGTCACCTTAAGGCCGTGAAAAGAATTGTGAGATACTTGTTACATACACTAAACTTTGAAATTTGGTATCCCAAAGGATCTTCTTTTAATCTTGTTGGCTATTCCGATTCGGACTATGCCGGAGACAAGGTTGATAGAAAATCCACTTCGGGTACATGTCAATTTCTTGGTAGATCTCTTGTATCTTGGTCCTCCAAGAAACAAAACTCGGTATCTCTATCTACCGCCGAAGCGGAATACATTGCCGCGGGATCATGTTGTGCACAATTACTATGGATGACACAAACTCTTAAAGACTATGGTGTGCATGTGAGACATGTACCATTACTATGTGACAATGAGAGTGCTATTAAGATTGCACACAATCCCATGCAACATTCTCGAACTAAGCATATTGTGTTTGTCACCATTTCATTCGAGATCATGTTGACAAAGGTGACATTAACCTCAAGCATGTTTGTACCGAAAAGCAATTGGCGGATATCTTCACTAAACCTCTTGATGAGAAGGTATTTTGTCACTTGAGGAGTGAGTTGAACATCATTGATGCTTCAAACGTGAAATAGAGATTCACTTGGGTGCATATAGGGCATGAGCATTCTTGACTAATCCATGATATTTCTATGATCATTTTATATATATTGGACACTTTGCTCCCTTGTATTGTATCTAACCTCTTGTAGGTACTTGGACAAGCTTCATGTCACAAGATTGCATCTCATTCTTATCTTGAGCAATCTTGTATAACCCAAGTATCAACAATCTTTGGTGGAACAAGGGACAAGACAACTCAAACATATCCTTTGACAACATTTGAGCTTATACTTCATTCTTGCCATTTTGGATGCACATGTTGTTCCTTGCAAATCTAACTCATGTAGGAAGATGAACTACAAATGATAGAGTTGCTCCCAACTTCCCTTCATGAGCATCCACCTCAAGTTCAACTACATGATGAACATCACCACCAAAACCCCAATGT
Source organism: Elymus sibiricus (assembly GCA_039707655.1). Classification (NCBI taxonomy): domain Eukaryota; kingdom Viridiplantae; phylum Streptophyta; class Magnoliopsida; order Poales; family Poaceae; genus Elymus; species Elymus sibiricus. Next base: position 198,664,324 of record CM077674.1, on the reverse strand, counting down.
AAGTTCTCACATCTTAGAGAAGCTTTACTCAAAGACATGAGCTAAAGCAACTCAACAAGATGTGAATACATTGACATGCTTAAAGGAAAAATGGTAAACCCATTTTGAGCTTAACGATGAGTATGACCTATGATCAAGTGTTCTCACTTGACTCCTAAGTCAATATACTCTAACAGGGTGACCTAGTCGTCGACCCCTCTAGATGAAGTTCTCTAGTGTCTCTCTTAAGTTCTTCTCTTGCTAGAGTGTTTCTTCTTCATCTAGATGTTTGTTTGTTTCTCTATTTCTTCTTTTCTGTGTTATTTTTCTTAGCTAGTTTCTTGGTTAATTCATTGCAAATCTTTGTGAGGATTCTTTGCCTAGTGAGCTGAGTTGACAAAATCTTCCATTTGCACCAAACTCGGTCACACCGAATTGTATCAACTCGAAGTCACCAACTTTGCTGCTCAAAGGGATTTTCTGTCAAATATTGTCACGCCCAATATGCGATCCTATCCTCGAGGAACTCGGAGGTCACACCAGGGATAGAAGCGCATATTGAAGACGCTTGCAAGGTGGATATCATTACATCATCCCATGTACATAATAGATGGGGATACAGACAAATACATACAATCATCACATGAATACATCAATACATAGCAAACCCCATACAGAAGAGCAGAATCCGACTACGGATGAAAACAAATAAAAACACGAACGACATCCACCCTGCTAGCCCAGGCTGCCGACCCGGAACCTACCCCAAGATCGATGAAGAAGAAGAACTCCAAAAGCAAACCCCCATAGCTCTCACGTCAAATCATCGCATTACCTGTACCTGCATCTGTTGTTGTAGTAATCTGTGAGCCACGAGGACTCAGCAATCCCATAACCATGGGTAACAAGACTATCAAAGCTTAAATGGGTATGGAAGGGTAAGGTGGTGAGGTTGCAACAAGCACTAAGCATTGTATGCTGGCTAACTTAGGAGTACAAGAATGAGAAGAGTAAACTACGCATAACGGTCGCAAACTAATAATGATCAAGAAGTGATCCTGAACACCTACTTACGAGTCAAACATAACCCCACCGTGTTCTCTTCCTGAACTCCCTCGAAAAGAGACGATCATGGTTACGCACGTGGTTGGTGTATTTTAATTAGAATTACTGTCAAGTTCTCTACAACCGGAGGTTATAAATTTTTAAGTCGCCACATAACCGAGGGCACGGCTTCGCGTAAGATTTAACCCTACAGGGGTGTTTGAACTTGGTCCTCAACCTCAAGAAAAACCCGATCAACCTCGAGTCAGCCCGAAGTATCCTCGGAATCCCGGTGCACAAGACATTTCGACAATGGTAAACAAGTCCAGCAAGACCTCCTGGCGTACCGACACCCTGATAGTAGCCGCGCGTATCTCGTCTCAGGCCACGACCGGATAAGCTAAGCGTACGAGTAAAACCAGTACCTCGAGTTTCCCCGTGGCGGCCCCGCACGGTGCTCTAGTTTCGGACCAACACCATCAGCACTGGCCCACCTATATTATGTTGAATTAAGAATCCTCGGGGACGCGACCCCCTATGCAAAATTAATTAATTAATTCGGTATTATTATGTTGGCAAATGTTAAAACCAAAGTTGGGCCTTGCTAGAAGCGTTTATTCAAAGCGAACTATCAAGAGGGTCCCACAACCCCTGAGCATGTTAGGAACGCTAATCAAGGAACATAACGCCGGTATTACGAAAACTAGGGCGCATGAGTGGAACAAAACACCAGGCAAAAGGCCGAGCCTTCCACACAGAACCAAGTATATAGATGCATTAATTAAATACGAGATATTGTGATATCCCATGATATCCATGTCCCAACATGGATCAACCAGCAACTGCACCTGCAATTAGCAACGCTATAAGAAAGGGGCTGAGCAAAGCGGTAACATAGCCGAACAACGGTTTGCTGGGTAAGGGTGGTTAGAGGCTGTATCATGGCATATGGGAGGCTGACATATATGTGGTACGAACCGCGACATAGCAATAGCAACGAGACAACTAGCAAGCAAAGATAGTAGAGATATCCAAGGTCATGATCATATTGCCTGAAATCCCACTCGGAAGAAGATCGAGTCCATGAAGTAGATGAACAAGCGCAGTCGAACGAATCCTCACAATCGCAACGAAATAGGAACTATCGAGGAGAAGCACAACCGGAAAGAAGAAAACAACACGATAAATACACAAGCATAATCATGGCATGACGCACAATCAAGTATGATGCATGTCTGGTTTAAATATGCATGGCATGACAAAGTGCAACAATTCAAATAATACACATTAAGTGAAGCTCAATATGCAACGGGTTGCATATTGACGAAACTCCACAAACAATTATTTAGTTCACTCCCGTTTATGCACATGACAAGGTTAAATGTTGTTAAACATGGCAAGAGGTGAAGCATAATTAATCTACCTATCTAGGCAATTTTAAATGAGGCCGGAAACAACACATAACAATTCCAGAAAATCCCCATATGTAATTTTCGAATTTGGTACTGTTCTGCCCTAAACACAATTTTAATATTTTTAAACAGAAAAATTAAGTGCACCATGATAATCTACACATTTTTCTACCCCATTTACATATAAAGTTTATTTAATTCAGAGCTATGGTTATTTAGATATGAAATAAACCATTTTAGTATGTCATTTATGCATATTAATGCAAACAACAATTTTAAAATTTTTAACATGGATGAAAGTTCCATATTGTGAAGCTACATGAAATTCTAAGCAATTTACATATATAGTTTGTTTTAATCCGATGAATGGTTTTATAGTTATTATATGCATGAAAATGAGGGGGCTTTCTGTAAAACTATAATTCCTGAAATAATAGCTAACTCGTCCTGACAGGAAAAAAAATGAATCATGCCGAAACTGGGCACTGACGGGCTAACAGTGGTTGAGCGCAAGATAATACACTGAGCCTGGAGCGTAGCATAGCAGGAGGGTGGTCACCCTGGGCCAATCGGGCCAGAAGCGGAGAAAAGGCTGGGCTGCTGGGCATCGCGCAGGCGCACGCGAGAGGAGGCTTCGCCTCGAGGCAGATCGAGCGCGTGCGCATGAGGTCAAGTGCGCACGGGCGTTGTCCGAACAGCCGGCTACTGCAGTTCGAACAGGGTGGCGGCGCGGCATGATGCAGGGCCTCCAGCGAGTTGGACTTGGTGCGGGAAGGCGGAGACGAGGTCAGGGACAGACGGAATCGGAGGAGCTCATCCTGATCCGGTGGGGAACGGCAGGGACGGGCGCCGGAGATGGCGGCTTGTGGCGTCGGCTGGTGCTCCTATGAACAGAGAAAAGAGAGAACAGAGAGAGACGTGAGGCGAGGGAAGAGAGTGGGCTTCAGCGAAGAAGAGAACGGGGAAGGGAACAGGGGCACGGCCTGGGTCCGGTGGTGCGGTGCTCCGATGACGACGCTCGCTGGCGCGGCGGCGTTGGGGCAGAGGCGGACGGGGTAGGAGCTTCGGCGCCATGGTCGGCTTCCTGTCCCTGGCCTGGCGGCTCGCAGGATGGCGGCGGGAAGGGCCCACGGCGGCTGGCGGCGCGAGCTGGAGGCGAACGGTGACTCGGCTGCTATGGGACGGAGGTGGGGCCTCCATGGCGGGCTCCTGTTGGCCCTGGAGAGAGAGATCGAGGGGTGAGGCAGAGAAAGGAGGAAGAAAGAAAGGGAAAGAGGAGCACGGGGTGGTGCGAGGCAACCTTGGGCAGGAGCTCGTGGAGGAGCGCCTCGGTGGTGGATCGGGAGCTCCTCTCCCGATCGAGGAGCACAGAAGCGAGGGGACCGGGTGCTGCGGGATAGGCGGAGGGATCTGGTGGCTGGTTGGTCCGGCGCAGAAACTGAGGAGGAAGGTGGCGGCAGGATGGATCCCGAGGGAGACGGTGAGTGGGTGGCAGCGGCGGAGACGAGATGGATGGGACAAGTGGAGGATTTTTAGGGTTAGACCGATATATATAGCAAAGGATCTAAATGCAGTCTAATTGGAGCCCTACGATTTAAATCGGACGGCTCCGGCTGATTTAAACAAAGAACCAAAGTTGTTTGGGGTATTTCACGATTGATCGGACCAATGGTCATGACCGGCCAGTTCGTGTTCGGGGAAGGTTTCGGACCAGGTTGCGAGGGGTTTGTGCACTGTGCAGAGAGACAAGGTGACCGCGGTCAAGTGTGTGGTTGGTCTGAGAATGATCAACGAAGACAAAGCGGTATGACAACAGACCACAGAGACAAGGAGGGTTTTGTTGGGCTCAAAGAAAAAGATAGAAGATAGCGGTCCGGTTGGTCTGTGAGAAGGTCAACGGGGACAAGGAGAGAAGCGGCAACTATGAATGGATGCAACTTTCAAAAAATGACGACAACGGAGTGCCGATGCAATGCGAATGATGCGATGATGAATGCAACAAACAACTAATTAAAGCGGCTAACGCGAAAACATCGAAGGCATCTGGAGCATCAGTCTCGGGCTGTCATAACTCTCCCCCACTTACAAGAGATCTCGCCCCGAGATCTAAATATGAGAAGAGGAAGAGGAAAGAGCAAGAGGTAAAACAAAGTTGCTTCTTGGACAAACGAGTGAAACCAACAAACCTCGAAGGTTGCAAAGAGTTGAAGAATGGCTTGAGGAACAAGCAAGAATTCGAAACCACTCTGGTTGAAACGAGATAGATAAGGAATGAGAACAAAAAAGAATTTGGGTAGCACTCCGGTAGAAAAGAGAAGCAAAGCTTGATAAGATGAAAAGAACTTGAAAAGAGGGCACAACACTCCGGTAAAATGGATAAGCAAGGAAAGAACATGATCTTGACAAAACGAGATGATGGTCGAAGAGAGCAACATCACCATGCCTCCGGAACGAAAGAATAGAAGCTAGATCGTTGGAAAGAAAAGAAGGGATAAGCAAATGACAACCTCTACCACAATTGAATTTGAAAAGCATCCTTATAAAGAAGGATTGAATGGAGTTGTTGGAAAATCAACAACGAAAGAATAAGCTTGTTGTGGGCTTATGGAAAACATCTCAACATTTTTGAGGTGAAAACCTGCCACTAACGGAAATAATTGATTGCTTGAGATCTCGAAGAGATGAAAACCTCTTTCATCGAGAAGAGAAGGAGAAACTTGGATCATTGATAAGCACCACAATAGCAACATTCCTTAGGCAAGGCTTTAGGTGAAAATATAACCCAAGTTAACTCATTCCTGAATGAAGAGAAAAATGATGGGTTTAAATATCTCATTCCTGAAAACTTGCGAATCATGAAACACGAAGGGACATTGTCAAGAAAGGCATAACACCACCTCAAAAGGCAAGGGAGAAGGAATAGCAGTTCGGAATGCAAGATGAAGAATACTAGAGCTTCAACAAGAATCTTAAAGAACACTTCGAGAATGAATTACATCCTTAACAAACCATCATGAAGAACCTCTTGGAAGAACTCCGGAAATGAAAGGATGCTAGAAAAGAAGTGAAGGTTGAAAAGATTAAGATTTGAAGCCTTGCAATGATTTAGATGGAGCTTTGTGATGAGATAATGAGAAAACTTGGAACTCCGGAAAAGAAAAGAAGAACAGATAGAACCGAGAATTTGTTCGTCATGAATAAACTCTGGATGAAGGAATTAATCACTTGGATGTAACAAGAATAAGAATTATGTTATGCGTATCCTTCATCAACTTAAATTGATGACAAGCAATGGATTTGGCATGCTACTTATTCTTCTTGAAAAGATTGAAGAGAGATATAGCGCAAACTTGGGAAGGTCTTCAATGAACCACTGGTAGAATTTTTGGAAAGAATGAATTGATTGATACGGTAACCAAAGAAGAGGAATCTTGAACAAACCACCGTAAGAATTGAAAATGAACGAAGAAAAGAGAACGGATCGCCGTGAAGAATTAGAATACGAATGAAGATACTTGATGGAATTTAGATACAAGAGAACGAAGAGATCACGAGCTGACTAGAGGATACCTGAACGATGCACCGGAAGCATTTGGAGATGAACGAAGAAACATCAATTGAGAAAAATTTGTAGAATGAATGGCGAAAGCTGAGAATGAAGAATCCTTCTGGAATGACGGCCCTCGGAGAATCAAACGAAAGCAACTCCTAAAATACTCCGGATGGGTATGAAAAGAATTTGTCATGATCGAAACAATTTGAGAGGATAGCAACAACCATGAATCTTCAAGAGAACGGATAAGGATTTAAGAGAAACTCTTCTTCGGTCTTCAAAGCTGAGAGTGACGATGAGAACCACCATGAAGAATTTTTTTAGATACTTCGGATTAATGAAAAGAGAGAAGGTTGAGCCAAAGAGGAAAATAATTTGAAAGCTATCTTGGAGATGTATATGACTAATGGAATCCATTCTTACGTCACACTTAGAAAGAATTTGAGAATAACTCTGGGAAAATTAGAAGAGTCAGGTAAGATCCTGGGAAAAGACATGTGGGTTAGGGCCCACTGAAAAGAAACACCGTTGGAACAATTGCTTAGAAAGAGATGGTGCACCGGTTGATTTAAATGGATTGGATGAGGTAACAACCTCGAACTAGCTTGAACGGATCTTGAATGGAAACACGAATCTTCTGAGATAATTTCGGCACTCCGGGAAAAAATAGAGAGAGGTGAATAAGCGAGAGAAGCTTGGATAAGTACTTCCAACGCAGGAAAACATTAGAATTGAAGAAAAGGATATGATGAATACCGAGAGCTTGAATTTAGTCCACCATAGAAGAAAACGAGAATGAAGAATGATACTTGTAACTCCTGAGCATCTTCACGAGAAAATCACCGTTAAGAACATGAAGGAAAAGAATGAAGAGACTTCACATGAAATAATTGGATACTTGATTTGAGAATTTTGAATCCACGAAGAAAAAGGGTGGGAGGGTGGGAAAATAAAGACAACTTAGGATGGATGAAATGAACTCCATTGAGAAAACTGAGAATTGATCTTTCACATGGTGAAGAAGATTGAATTAACTCAAAGAGAAGCACACCGGTTGAAAAGAAATTTCCATGACAATATGATTGGTCAAAAGGATTAGTATTCACATAGAAATATGAGAACACCACTTAGGAAAGATATGGATCTCACTTGTTGACTTCGAAGCAACTCAAATACCACAACAAAAACAAAACAAAGGATTTGCCTTGGAGAATAAGCCGGAACAAACAAATGATAGAGATTTCGTCTGAAATTTTTGTGGTGGAGCCCACACGGGCTCAATCGTACAATGACCATCAAGTACATTGCTGCCCTTGACATACGAAGCATCCCCGAGCCATAGCAAAGCTACAAGGGCTCTTTAAGACACCACGAGACCACTGTAAAAACAACCGTGTACAGGCGGACCACTAGACGTCGAACCCCAATGTCATATAATGCATCTGTCGGAAAGATATCCAAGGTAACTACTTGAATTCCCACCTAAGAACTCCCGAAACTTCATGGTTATGCGATTAGGTTGCGGGTCTAGGAAACTACTCAACAATCAACAACCTAATCAGCTGCAACTGCATCCGCAACCCTTAACACACAATCGAGAAACTTCACAAATTCGTCTACCTCAGACCTTCGAAAAGACAGCGATACTAGTCACGGTGGATCATCCGAGCTATATCCTCCAGTACTGGGGAAAAGTCATGGCACTATTTGCCACCACAAAAAGTATAGAAGCGTTTTGATGTCGGCGTCCTCTGGTATTCAGGAACATAAACGATAGTGAATGTGACAAGAACCCCTTGGAGCTCAACTCCCCGGGTCCAATCCATACGGTCAGGAGGCAACAAGAACAGAATTCTTCACACCGATATCGCAACGATTCCGAAAATACCCGTGTGAACCTAAATTTTTTTTTGAGTGAGAAGAGTAGTAGAATCAAAACACCTACGTCACAATTCCTCACCAAAGCGATGAAGGGGATAAGGAGTAAAAATAATTCCTACTCTCCGATATATAACTAGACTCAAAATAGTTTTTCTTCTAAACTCGCCAACGGTTCGATCAATCAAGGGGGATCCTACGGTCGGTAGAGGCTCTGATACCAAATTGTCACGCCTAATATGCGATCCTATCCTCGAGGAACTCGGAGGTCCCACCAGGGATAGAAGCGCATATTGAAGACGCTTGCAAGGTGGATATCATTACATCATACCATGTACATAATAGATGGGGATACAGACAAATACATACAATCATCACATGAATACATCAATACATAGCAAACCCCATACAGAAGAGCAGAATCCGACTACGGATGAAAACAAACGAAAAACACGAATGACATCCACCCTGCTAGCCCAGGCTGCCGACCCGGAACCTATCCCAAGATCGACGAAGAAGAAGAACTCCAAAAGCAAACGCATCGCTCTCATGTCAAATCATCACATTACCTATACCTGCATCTGTTGTTGTAGTAATCTGTGAGCCACGAGGACTCAGCAACCCCATAACCATGGGTAACAAGACTATCAAAGCTTAAATGGGTATGGAAGGGTAAGGTGGTGAGGTTGCAACAAGCACTAAGCATTGTATGGTGGCTAACTTACGAATACAAGAATAAGAAGAGTAAACTATGCATAATGATCGCAAACTAATAATGATCAAGAAGTGATCCTGAACACCTACTTACGAGTCAAACATAACCCTATCGTATTCTCTTCCCGAACTCCCTCGAAAAGAGACGATCACGGTTACGCACGCGGTTGGTGTATTTTAATTAGAATTAGTGTCAAGTTCTCTACAACCGGAGGTTATAAATTTCCAAGTTGCCACATAACCGCGGGCACGGCTTCGCGTAAGTTTTAACCGTGCAGGGGTGTTCCAACCTGGTCCATCACAAACCAACACAAGCTGCGGTGGAAAGACCTCAACCTCAAGAAAACCTGATCAACCTCGAGTCAGCCCAAAGTATCCTCGGAATCCCGGTGCACAAGACATTTCGACAATGGTAAACAAGTCCAGCAAGACCTCCTCGCATGCTGACACCCTGATAGTAGCCGCGCGTATCTCGTCTCAGGCCACGACCGGATAAGCTAAGCGTATGAGTAGTACCTCGCGTTTCCCCGTGGCGGCCCCGCACGGTGCTCTAGTTTCGGACCAGCACCATTAGCACTGGCCCACCTGTATTATGTTGAATTAAGAATCCCCGGGGATGCGACCCCCTATGCAAAATTAATTAATTAATTCAGTATTATTATGTTGGCAAATGTTAAAACCAAAGTTGGGGCTTGCTGGAAGCGTTTATTCAAAGCGAACTGCCAAGATGGTCCCATAACCCCTGAGCATGTTAGAAACGCTAATCAAGGAACATAACACCAATATTACAAAAACTAGGGTGGCATGAGTGGAACAAAACACCAGGCAAAAGGCCGAGCCTTCCACACACAACCAAGTATATAGATGCATTAATTGAATAAGAGATATTGTGATATCCCATGATATCCATGTCCCAACATGGATCAACCTGCAACTAGCAACGCTATAAGAAATGGGCTGAGCAAAGCGGTAAAATAGCCGAACAACGGTTTGCTGGGTAAGGGTGGTTAGAGGTTGTATCGTGGCATATGGGAGGCTGACATATATGTGGTAGGAAGCGCGACATAGCGATAGCAACGAGACAACTAGCAAGCAAATATAGTAGAAATATCCAAGGTCATGATCATCTTGCCTGAAATCCCGCTCGGAAGAAGATCGAGTCCATGAAGTAGACAAACAAGCGCAGTCGAACGAATCCTCACAATCGCAACGAAACAGGAACTATCGAGGAGAAGCACAATCGGAAAGAAGAAAACAACACGATAAACACACAAACATAATCATGGCATGATGCACAATCAAGTATGATGCATGTCCGGTTTAAATATGCATGGCATGACAAAGTGCAACAATTCAAATACTACACATTAAGTGAAGCTCAATATGCAATGGATTGCATATTGACGAAACGCCACAAACAATTATTTAGTTCACTCCCGTTTATGCACATGACAAGGTTAAATGTTGTTAAACATGGCAAGAGGTGAAGCATAATTAATCTACCTATCTAGGCAATTTTAAATGAGGCCGGAAACAACACATAACAATTCCGGAAAATCCCCAGATGTAATTTTCGAATTTGGTACTGTTCTGCCCTAAACACAATTTTAATATTGTTAAACAGCAAAAGTAAGTGCACCATGATAATCTACACATTTTTCTACCCCATTTACATATAAAGTTTATTTAATTCGGAGCTACGGTTATTTAGATATGAAATAAACCATTTTAGCATGCCATTTATGCAAATTAATGCAAACAGCAATTTTAAACATTTTTAACATGGGTGAAAGTTGTATATTGTGAAGCTACATGAAATTCTAAGCAATTTACATATATAGTTGGTTTTAATCCGATGAACGGTTTTGGAGTTATTATATGCATGAAAATGAGGGGGTTTTCTGTAAAACTGTAATTCCTAAAATAATAGCTAAATCGTCCTGTCAGGAAAAAAAAATGAATCATGCCGAAACTGGGCACTGACGGGCTAACAGTGGTTGAGCGCAAGATAATACACTGAGCCTGGAGCGTAGCATAGCAGGAGGGTGCTCACCCTGGGCCAATCGGGCCGGAATCGGAGAAAAGGCTGGGCTGCTGGGCATCGCGCAGGCGCACGCGAGAGGAGGCTTCGGCTCGAGGCAGATCGAGCGCATGCGCATGTGGTCAAGTGCGCACGGGCGTTGTCCGAACAGCCGGCTGCTGCAGTTCGAACAGGGTGGCGGCGCGGCATGATGCAGGGCCTCCAGCGAGCTGGACTTGGTGCGGGAAGGCGGAGACGAGGTCAGGGATGGACGGAACCGGAGGAGCTCATCCTGATCCGGTGGGGAACGGCAGGGACGGGCGCCGGAGACGGTGGCTTGTGGCGTCGGCTGGTGCTCCTGTGAACAGAGAAAAGAGAGAACAGAGAGAGATGTGAGGCAAGGGAAGAGAGTGGGCTTCAGCGAAGAAGAGAACGGGGAAGGGAGCAGGGGCACGGCCTGGGTCCGGTGGTGCGGTGCTCCGATGACGACGCTCGCCGGCGCGGCGGCGTTGGGGCAGAGGCGGACGGGGTAGGAGCTTTGGCACCATGGTCGGCTTCCTGTCCCTGGCCTGACGGCTCGCGGGATGGCGGCAGGAAGGGCCCACGGCGGCTGGCTGCGCGAGCTGGAGGCGAACGGCGACTCGGCTGCTATGGGTCGGAGTTGGGGCCTCCATGGTGGGCTCCTGTTCGCCCTGGAGAGAGAGATCGAGGGGTGATGCAGAGAAAGGAGGAAGAAAGAAAGGGAAAGAGGAGCACGGGGTGGTGCGAGGCAACCTTGGGCAGGAGCTCGTGGAGGAGCGCTCGGTGGTGGATCGGGAGCTCCTCTCCCGATCGAGGAGCACAGGAGCGAGGGGACCGGGTGCTGCGGGAGAGGCAGAGGGATCTGGTGGCTGGTTGGTTCGGCATAGAAACTGAGGAGGAAGGTGGCGGCGGGATGGATCCCGAGGGAGATGGTGAGGGGGTGGCGTCGGCGGAGACGATATGGATGGGACAAGTGGAGGATTTTTAGGGTTAGACCGATATATATAGCAAAGGATCTAAATGCAGTCTAATTGGAGCCCTACGATTTAAATCAGACGGCTCCGGCTGGTTTGTGCACTATGCAGAGAGACAAGGTGACCGCGGTCAAGTGTGTGGTTGGTCTGAGAATGATCAACGAAGACAAAGTGGTATGACAACAGACCTCGGAGACAAGGAGGGTTTTGTTGTGCTCAGAGAAAAAGATAGAAGAGAGCGGTCCGGTTGGTCTGAGAGAAGGTCAACGGAGACAGGGAGAGAAGCGGCAACTACGAACAGATGCAAGTTTCAAAAAATGACGACAACGGAGTGCCGATGCTATGCGAATGATGCGATGATGAATGCAACAAACAAATAATTAAAGCGGATAACACGAAAACATGGAAGGCATCTGGAGTATCAGTCTCGGGCTGTCACAAATATTTCCTAAGCTTTCTGCTCCAGCTCCACTCAATGATTCTTTCCCTCTACTTGCATCTGGAACTACTCAATGGCTAGTTGTGTTTCTCAAGGACCACACCCACTTGACCAATAACCTTGAAGCTATCCCTTCTTGGAAATTGATGTCAAAGGGGGAGAGAGATGCATATCAAAGCTTATCACCACAAGCTCTTCCTTGTCAAAGGGGGAGAGAGAGATGCACCTTACAAGAGGAGAGAATGTTACATGTTTCTAAGAGGGGAGAAACATGATCTGTTTTCTATTTTTTGGTTGCTTTAGTTTTCTCTCCCTACCTACTTCCAATATCCATTGTCAGATTCAGGGGGAGAGGCAGTTCTTTTAGGGGAGATAACTAATTCTATTTGATCTTTCTTTTGGGGACATGTCTACTTCTGACAAAAGTATTCACTTAGTGATACTTTCTTCTACATGTCATCCCAATCTTGGTTTCTTGTTGATCTTGTGTCCTTTCTTGGAGAAATTATCTTGTGTTATCTAACCCTATTTTCTCAAGTGTATTTCTTCAGGTATTTGATCAAGAACTTCGAGGTAAGTATGTGCATCATACTCATGTACATGATGACTTCTTACTTTTGCACATATTGTTTGCAAGAAAATAGTCATGAACATGTTGGTACTTCAACTTCTTTTTGTTGCTCTGATGCATATAGCCAAGATACATGTTACATGTGTACTCCCTTCACTTTGTGCCTCTACTTTCCTTAAGCTATCATCATTTACTAGCTGCACATCTTTAGGGGGAGCTCATACATGTTACATGGTTTCTTCAAAGCTATCATACAATCTTCTATTACATCTTCATTTGAAGCTTTGATATATGTTGTCATCAATTACCAAAAAGGGGGAGATTGAAAGCAAATTTGCTCCCTTGGTGGTTTTGGTAATCTATGCCAACATACATTTTGTTGGACTAATGCTTTTATCTAGTATATTTCAGACAAGTTCAACAATGGCATGGCAAGGACAAGAAGATGTGGAATCCCTCAAAATACTAAGGACAAGATTGGCATCCACAAGACTCTTCATTTTCAGTTTAGTGATCCAAGATCACATTGAGTCCATAGGAAAGCCAATACTATTAAAAGGGGATGAGGTATTGTTGATGAGGTTGTTGCTCAAAGTGTGCACAGATATTGCTCCAAAAACCCTCAATCACTTTCCCACAACACATCTGTTCAAAACACTAATTCATCATTTCGGTCCCACCGATAATATCCACTCCGGACTCACCGAGATAATCACTTCACTGGCACAGCCAAAACCCTAACACTTCGGTGTAACCGAAATTGCTCTCGGTCCTACCGAGACAGCTTGACCAAGTTGCTGTAACGATGTCACTTCACTTTGGAATTTCCGAGATGAAATTTTCGGTCTCACCGAAACGAGGTCTTGCCCTAGCCATTGCACTTCGGTCTCACCGAGATGTTTTGATCAGTCCCACCGAAAAGCATAACGTTCATGTCTTTTACGCTAGTCGGTCTCACCGAGATTTTCATGTCGGTGGCGCCGAGTTGGGTCATAGGCTTGTAATGGTTGGATTTTAGGTGAAGGCTATTTATACCCCTCCACCGCCCTCTTACCAAGTAAGAGAGCCATCAGAACATGCCTACATTTCCACCATACATTTTCTGAGAGAGAACCACCTATTCATGTGTTGAGATCAAGATATTCAAATCCAATCATTTGAACCTTGATTTCTAGCCTTTCCCAAGTTGCTTTCCACTCAAATCTTTCTTCCACCAAATCCAAGTCTGTGAGGAAGTGTTTGAATGTTGTGGAGACTATCATTTGAAGCACAAGAGCAAGGAGTTCATTATCAACACACCATTTGTTACCTTTTGGAGAGTGGTGTCTCCTAGATTGGTTAGGTGTCACTTGGGAGCCTCCAAGATCATGTGGAGTTGAACCAAGGAGTTTGTAAGGGCAAGGAGATCGCCTACTTCATAAAGATCTACCCCGAGTGAGGATAGTCCTTCGTGGACGAAAGCCATGGTGGAATAGGCAAGGTTGCTTCTTCGTGAACCCTTCGTGGGTGGAGCCCTCCGTGGACTCGCGCAACCGTTACCCTCTGTGGGTTGAAGCCTCCATCAACGTGGATGTATGATAGCACCACCTATCAGAACCATGCCAAAAACACCGTGTCTTCATTGCATTTGATCTTCTTATCTCTACCCCATTACTTTCCGTACATTTGCATGCTTTACTATTTCCACTGTTCAATCTCTAGATATGCATGTGTAGAAAGTCTTGGTGATATCTTAACTTGTGCCAAAATCTGCCTAAATTTCAAGAGAACTAAAAACTGCACCTTTGGTTGGTTAAGAGTCTATTCACCCCCCCTCTAGACCTATCTCCTTGACCCTATAGCTCATCGTGGAGTCGCTCATTTTTGGCTTGTGGCGCTCACTCTCTTTTTGGTGGTTCACTCTCTCACTAGTCTCTCCACGATGGGTTGAAGCTTATTTGTCGGCGATGACTTGACTTGGCGACATGGGTCGAAGCCTGAATTCCTTGCCCTTCATCTTGAAGCTATAGTGATTGGTCCGTCCGTTCTGGATGACACCGTGGTCGAATTGCCAAGGTCTTCCAAGGAGTAGATGGCACACGGACATGGGAACCATATCACACTCCACGTGTCTTCGTATGCGCCAATCCCGAAGGACACTTGAATGGTGCCGGAGTCGCTTAACCATTGGACCTTCTAGGGGCAAGGGTGCTTCTTCTTGATCAATTGTAGCATGGAACATAGCTCTTCGCTTGCCAAATTGTGGCAACTTCCGCCGTCGATGATGACCATGACGGAACATCCTTGAATGCCCTCTTTGGTATGGAAGATGTGGCAACGTTGGTCTTCGTCTTGTTGTTGTTGAAGTGTCAAGATCTTGGAGACAACAAGAGCGGGGCTCGAATCGATCGTCTTCATCTTCATTCACTTGTCGGTGCATGGGCACGTGCTCAAGGGCTTCCATTTCTTCTTCGCTCATGGAGTCGTAGGTGTCGTCATCATTGGCGATCATGGTGCGCCATGTGGGGCACTCAAATGACTTGTGGCCTCAACCTTTGCAAGTAAAGCATTTGATGTCACTTGTCTTGGTGGCATCCGTAGGAGGTGTCGATGACGAAGTTCTTGGCTTGGATATACTTGAAGAACGATGACTCGAAGATGTCAAAGGTTGTTTGGAACTCGACTTGTCACCGGTACTTGGTGTAGCTCGGGTCGGTGTAGGTGGTGTCGTAGTCGTTGAAGCTTGAGTGTATGAACCATAGGTCTTAGATGAGTACTTGGACTACTTGTAGTCCTCTTGCACTTGTCGCTCCGCTTTGGTTGCTTGGTGCACTAGCTCGAGGAGGTTGGAGTACGGTTGGAAATCCACAATTTTCTTGATGGGATGTTTGAGTCCATTCAAGAAGCGCGCCATTGTTTGTTCATCATCTTCCTTGACATTGGCTCGAATCATGGCAATCTCCATTTCTTGATAGTAATCGTCAACCAATTTTGTGCCTTGCTTGAGAAGTTGTAGCTTCTTGAAGAGATCACAACTATAGTGGGTAGGCACAAAATGAGCGCGCATGACATCCTTCATTTGGTTCCAAGTCATGATGGGTGGATCGCCCTTCTCTCGGCATCGCTCGATGAATTGCTTCCTTGACATTGGCTCATATCATGGCAACTTCCATTTCTTGATAGTATTCTTCAACCGACTTGGTGCCTTGCTTGAGGAGTTGTAGTTTCTTGAAGAGATCGCGGTTATAGTGTGTAGGCACAAAACAAGCTCTCATGACATCCTTCATTTGATTCCATGTCGCGATGGGTGGCTCGCCCTTCTCTTGACCCCTTTCAATCACTTGCTCCCACCAAATGAGAACATAGTCTTGGAACTCTAGAGATGCCATGGTGAGCTTCTTTTCCTCATCATAATTGCGAAGACGAAATATCTTGTCGACCTTCAATGCCCATGAGAGATATTCTTCGGGATCGTTTCCTCCGGAGAACTTAGGCATGGTGAACTTGAGCTTGCCGAAGCGTTGCTCCTCATTGCGTTGTTGGCAATGGCGATGAAGCTCTTGCCGTGGAGGTTGGTCTTCTAGCTCTTGCTCCGCGTGGGATACGTGCATGGTTCCTCATTTCTTGGCGCTCCTCAAGGCGTGTGGCTTCATCTTGTCGCTCTCGTCGGAGGGCCTCTTCTTGTTCACGCACTCGGCGGTTGCGCTCGTCGATGACGTGAGTTGCTTCGCGTAGGGCATGCTGAGCTTCAAGTGCTTGCTCCTCACGACGTTGTCATTCTTGTGGTAGAGCGTCGTCGTCTTGGTTTTCTTGACGTCGGCATTGTGGAATTTGCTCTTGGTCCATGGCGCCTTGTTCTTGACGATGTTGTCATTCACGCTCCTGAAGGCGGTCTTGCAAACCATTGCCATGGAATGGGTTTGGTGAAGCTTGATGGTCTTCATGGTCTTGGTGATGATGTGATCGTGCTCGAGGAAGACTTGCATCCAAAGATGTGTCTGAAGGGTGTCGGCTCGAATGGCGCCGTCTTGATCTTGAAGTGGACAAAGTGGAAGAAGCGCGGTTGACTATCATGGTATGAAACTCTTCCATTTGAGATGATAGCTTGTCGTCAAGGGTTTGCCGGAAGTCGGTGGCGAGTTGCTCAATGCGGTCGCCCAAAGCTTCGCTTTCTTGATGTAAGGCTCGTTGGATGCCAAAGAGATGTGCCTTGGTGACGTAGTCGTTCGGTGCGTCTTGCTCATCAAAGAGGGGGTTGGTAGAAGTGCTCTCAAGCAATTGTTAGTGGAAGAAAGAAACGAACTAGACCAATGTACCTTATCCAATGTTGAAGATGGATCAATGATCACCCAATATGGTATTATGGAAGTAGTGCAATTGGTACCGGATCGTGTCAATCTCACACCTACACAAGTAAAGCTTTTGGAGTAGCTTGGTGGGGATAGTGGCACAAAATTTCTACAATTGTTAGCAAGATATCAATAATGTTGAAAAAGATTCACAAATTCGCAAGTGAGACAAGTAGACCAATAACAAGGAGTGGCACACAGAAACACACACACACGGATAGATAAATGAGGTCGTGCAACCAGGGAATGAGCACAAAATGTGGAAACCACGGAAAACACTCGTGTTGCACAACAGTAGAGAGACGCTAGCACGATTGCTCAATAGGCGGATACGACACTTGCGCACAACCTATAAGAGGCAAAATGTATCGACTTTCTATCTCACTTATGCTATGTATGTATGATTCCCGGTGAACTCGGTCACGATGATCCAAGATGATCAAATTTGATATGCAATGTGGCAATGCTATGGCTATTGCTTACACGCTTGTTGTTGTTCTTTTCTCGTTGCTTAAAAGCTTTTCTCTCTTTGATATTTTCCTTTGGCCACTTATGCGAAATGCTCTTACGAAGATAGCAATGATGTATATGCGGAACAATTGTTGACACAAGAGATGGTACGATGATATATGCACGCTATGATAGCTATGCGGAACGTGTATCACTAAAGTGCACAAGTAGCGTTGCCTGACAATACTCAAATGGCTAGTCTCGTAGGAAAGTAACACAAAAGATGGTTTCGGGGGTAACAATGCAATGGCAAGGTAGTGGACTAAGATGTCATCGAAGTTACCGTCCTTGCTTACGGTTGTGGTGTCAAAATGATGAAGTGGTCGTTGACGATGTCGAGTCCGTGGTGAAGATGAGCGGCGTGATGTCGATGACGAACCGTCCCTAAGTAGCCAAAACACTTTAGGAAACAGAAACCACAAACTCAACTTCTGAAATGGCAAACGTGGAAAAATTGTGGTTGGTTGCGGAAAGCGGTGGTGGTTTTCAGAAGGAATGGTGAAAAAACGATCAAAATTGGCGAAATTGCGAAGTGAAGGAGATGGTGGTTGCCAGGGGCCGGATGTCCGGGCTGTCATCGCTGGGCCAGATGTCTGGGGCACAGGATCCGTGGATGAACTCGAAGAACAACGTGGGGAAACGGAAAATTGGGGCAAAATTCAGGGAATTTCATGGATGGAATTTATGGAGATGGTGGTGAAAATCTAGATCCACTCGAAACACAGCAAATCCATGGATCAAAATCAACAAAACATCATCAAACCAACAAATCACAAAAAAATTGGTATGGCTATTTTTGTGGGGAATTTTCGAAATTGGGCAAAACAAACAAAATTGGGGCTAGAAAGTGGAGGGGAAGAACTCCAAAGTGTGAATCAACGTGGCTCTGGTCCAAGATGATGTAGGGTGGAACCCTATGATGGTGATCTTTTCACACTTGGAGGTGGAAAGGAGCAAATCAAGAGAGAAACACAAACAAGAACACTCAATTTACAAGATCCAATAACACATGCACTAAATCCACATACACATAGATGAGATCCAAGATCCAAAGTCAATACAAGAGGATACAAAGGTAACTAGTTCATCCCAATCCTTGAAGAAGTTGGGGTCTTGAATCTGGGAGGATCTTCCCACAAGGGGGTCTTGAATCCTAAGGAGGATCTTCTCACATTCTCACATGGAGGTCTTGGTCTCCATGGGAGAGGTAGGGGTTCAGCAAAGCTCTATCCCAATGAGCTATCACAATGCTAACCCTAGATGGAGAGGGAGGAGGTCTATTTATAGTGCAAGTACAAGTTGGGTCGAGATGAGGGGGTACAAGGCTATCTCAGCCATCAAACATGTGCAGGGGCTGGATGTCCAGGCATCGGGACGGATGTCCGGCGGCTCGGGTGGTGCCGGATGTCCGGGGCATGGGGCCGGATGTCCGGCCTGGCCTCTGGCCAGGTGCTGTTGCTTCGGGCCGGAAATCCGGGCGGGGGTCGGATGTCCAGGGCAGTCGGGCCGGATGTCTGGGCTGGGGCCGGATGTCCAAGTCCTGGTACTTGTCGGTGGTTGTTCTGGTGCTGTTAGCGAAGTCTCCAGGGGCCGGATGTCCGGCTGCTGTAGCAAATCAGCAGTTCCTCTTGCCGAGCTCCTTCATCTATGTACTTGGGGTCTTTTCCATTGTTCCGGGCTTCTTCGAGAGGGTCTTCTTGATACCTAAGCACACATAACATTCCGGATTGAGGTAATAGCCATGTCTCACGTGGATCATACAGAATGTCATTTAGGAGAAATGTCACCTCGGTCTCGATAGCTCTTGCACGTGCTCATGTCATCGGTCCACTTCGCACTTGGGGAGACGAAGGTGGGTCCAAGGGGATGACCGTAGGATGCTCCGCATCACTGATGACCCGCTTTTGTGTGGGCGAGGATAGATGGCTTGCTCACAATTCCCACAGGAGAGACCCCGACACTTCGGAGGCACGCGACGGGAACGGAAAATCCAGGCGCAATAGGAATAAGCACTGAAGTTAGAATGGTGGTAGCGACACCAAGGACCCAACCGTCAATGTCGGGTTCAGCAGCTCACAGGCCGGAGCCAAGAAAAAACCCTTTAAAGGGAACAAGGATGGCCCAAGTGCCCTTGACAGAATACTGGACAGGTCGTGCCAAATTCATGGCACCTCGGATAAGCCCGCCAACCACACCAATCGTAATTGTTGGGTGTTCAAGCAGGCCGGCAAAGCAGTCGCCGAGGAACCAAGTAGGAGTCAGTCCCGCAGCGATGATGAGGATGAACCTTGCAGGCCAAGCAGCGGCTGCCAAAAGCAGTTTCCTTTCGACGTCAAAAACATGAACATGATCTATGTCACGCATATCCCTAAAAAGGAAAGGAAACGAGCACTCCGGGATGTCTACGCCGTAGAGCCTGTAGCCCTGAAGTACAACCCGTGGTCGGTTTACCCGATCACTTTTGATAAGAAGGACCACTGGATCAGCATCCATCATGGCGGGTCGGTGGCCCTCGTTCTGGACCCCATTATCGATGGTTTCCACCTAACCCGCATCCTTATGGACGGCGGAAGCAGTCGGAACCTGATCTATGCCGATACGGTCAGAAAAATGGGCATCGATTCGTCACGAATCAAACCCAGAAGCACCACATTCAAGGGCGTCATACCCGGCGTGGAGGCTCAATGCACCTGCACCATAACGTTGGAGGTAGTCTTCGGCTCGCCCGAGAACTTCTGAAGTGAGGACTTGATCTTCGACATCATCCCCTTCCGTAGCGGCTACCACGTGTTGCTCGGTCGTACTGCGTTTGCCCGCTTCCCCGCGGTGCCACACTATGCTTACCTGATGCTCAAGATGCCGGGGCCCCATGGCTTCATCACCATTAACGGCAACACGGAGACTTCCCTCAGTACAGAGGAGCAGACAGTGGCCTTCGCGGCTAATTTCCAGGCAACCGAGGAAGCTGCCCGACGTATAGCTCAGTAGGCTCTATTAAGTTCCTCAAAGCGCGTACATACCATCACCTCGGCCCCTGGCCAGACTCGCGTCAATCCCAAATAGGGACACGCGCTCCCCAGTTCCCCTCTCCTAGCAGACTACGTACCTCGCATACATAACTTTGCACTTAAAATTCCATGGGAGACCGAGGAGCATAAATTAAAAAGGGGTGTGCTATCTCAGAACATCCAAGCACCCACAACCTGGTTATCTATTCGGCAACATACAGGCCAACCGGGAAATACATCTTGGCAGCATCAAGCAGCCACACTCCGGCGCCAGCCTCGTCAGGGGCCCTGCTTCTCGGATACGTTTAGCGTAGTCAAGGCGGAGTAACCGGCAGTAGTCACCAAGCCTTGGATTAGACAAGGAATAGCTATTCAACAGCACGGAGGCGCAGACATGCGGCAAGGAAGGCTGTAGCGACCCGACCCAATACGGTCAAGTCTCTGTGCTTTCTGTGCCATCCCTGGGTCAGTATGCTGGCACACACAGTACTTCGCTGAAATACCATAACATCACATGTAAAA
Source organism: Elymus sibiricus (assembly GCA_039707655.1). Lineage (NCBI taxonomy): Eukaryota > Viridiplantae > Streptophyta > Magnoliopsida > Poales > Poaceae > Elymus > Elymus sibiricus. The sequence goes on along the minus strand of CM077674.1, from coordinate 198,643,351 downwards.
TAAATACCGTAGATCCAGAGTATACCTTATTTATCATAGTGGAAACAAAGTATAAGGGTGTGGAGTCCCATAAGCGCCAGCGGCAAGTTGAGTGTAGACCGTAACCCTATATCGTACTCTTACCCGTCGTAGAAAAAATCTGCAACATGATAAGTTGCAGCCATGTAGGTCAGTACATTGAATGTACCGGCAAGATCACAATAAGAAGCAGATGATAAATACTATTCTATATGCAATATGGCTTTGTGGCTCTATGTTTGAGTTTTTGCATAAAAGCTGGTTTTTATTTTCCATACAACAAAGGATTTCCAGAGAACTTTCACTATAGAATTATCTAATATGACATGGTCCGCCAACAGATGTCTCATAGCCCATAATTATAAGTTGCCCACAATTAATTATTAGTCCGGTGTTGAGATTTCCGAGATAGATCCAAGTCTAGAGGCTCAAGTTGTCCGTAACCGGGGACACGGCTAATCGATTAGGTTTTACTTTGCAGAGTTTTGTGCACTTTACCCGCAAGAATCGTTCCCTCCTTTTATGTCCTCGCACTGCCGGGTGTTTGAGAACAGGACGAACGAAACATGGTCTTTCAGAGAGTTTCCCTGACCACGGACAGTGCCCATCCAATCCTACCTTTCAACTACATCTGCTAGCAACTACACAGCCAGAGTCACAACTAAGATCAACCAAGCCAGAGCCCATAATGACTTGTGGCTGCAGAGGTAAGCTTCCGGGCATGAAGTATTCTTCCGTCTCTTTGAGCCTGGGTGAAGCTTTCCGCAAGATGTCCTGGCGCTTCCCCATGAATCCCGGGGTCATCCACTGGGTGTCCCCATGATCCCTGTCAAAACCATCCTCCACCCAGAGGTATATTGAATTCTTGTCTCGAGTCTTGAAGTCTTGAGGTGTTGTAGATGCAGGCCTTGAAGTTGCCATCTTGAAGTTGTCGTCATTGACATAGAGTCCTCCTTCTCACACCACTCACGAACACTCATACCAATCCCCGTCTACTATAGCATAGAATTAAAATAAATAACGTTCCCGGGCTTAGTAACAGGTGTGTGGGTTCATATCTCATGCTTCTACTCAACTACAAGATTCAATATACTACTGGAGGAAAGGTTGAAAAGGTGACACTAAATGCAATAAAAACATAGGTATGAACATATGGTCAAAGTGAACTTGCCTGGTAATAGTTGATGAATATTGTAGGAACGAAGTATGTCTACCAGAGGGGGGGTGAATGGGAGTTTTAATTTTTCTTCGGAAAAAGCAAAACTCTCGGAACCCAGCAGCGGAGCGAATGAAAACAGCATACAGTGAGCGAATACAATCTACCGAATGGAAACTAAGGGCATGCATCGAGATAATTCACATGATTGAAATATGTCATATGGTACAGTTCGAATGTAAAAGAGAGTAGCAGAGGTAACCAGTGATGCTCGATGGCGACAAGATATTTGGTAGACCAGTTCGCCCTTCTGCAAAAGGACTACGTCTGGTTGGAGGGGTTGTGATTTAACACAGAAGATAAACTCTCTTCGCCCTATTCTCCTCGACAATTGGTTCGTCAACAAATGCCGATTACTCGTGGTAGATACTTGAGGTGATCTCCAAACCTTTACAGACTTCTTCTTCGAGAACCACAATTACTCTTGGTCTCTGAAGAAATTGACACCTAACCGTCTAGAGAGTTCGCAGCTCTCAAGAGTAATAGGTGGAGCATACTGGACTTAGATTCGAGTGATGCTGAACCACTATCTAATTTTTTGGCTCTGGGGTTTTCTCTCGGTGGATTTTATACTCAAATCTATCGGAGAGGGGTTTGCTCAACAATCTTCTCAGAATCAAACGGAGCAGCCACCGGACAACGCCGGTGCGGGGTGGCTATTTATAGCCGCAGCCTTCCCTGATGGGAAATGACCATTTTGGACATGCGGCCCAGCCAATGGCCAACCGACACGTTCACAACGGTCAAATTTTAAGAGCAACGGTAACATTACTTGGGGATCAAGTAATGCTAACTCCTCGGTCAGAGACAAATCTCTCACAGCGAAGATCACAGTCTCTTGCTGGCAAGTATTTGCTTGGAACACAAAGAGATTTCTCTCGCAACTTTCATAGGATTTGGGTTTAGCATCAGCGAATCAAATCTTCGAACGCTACACCCCTCTTAATAGTACGGTGGTCCTATGACTCAATAAATAGAAAAGAAACAACAAAATGAATGCTACGTCTTCGCTTCGCTTCAATCTTCTCGGCAGCAGTCATATTTTTCGGACGAACACCGAATCGATTGCTTTGCATTAGCAAATTTTGAGGGGCACTCTTGTCGTCATAATCTTCTGTGATAACCTTCACTGCTACGCAGGGAATATTCTTCGGAGTTTGAACCAAACTCCTCTTGACTCCAGGGACCTGTTACTCTGTGTGCACTAGCAAACACATTAGTCCCTCACTGTTTATGTCAACAATCTCCAAAACATAAGGAGGCAAATTATTGCACCAACAATCTCCCCCTTTTTGGACGATTGTTGACAGAACAGATAAATATCGAAGAGAATATAGATAGGTGTAAAGTAATTCAACAAGAGTGAGTAAATGTTACTTTGCTCGATGATGAAATAGACTCCCCCTAAATGTATGCAGGGAAGAAAGATATGAGATAAATTCTCCTGCTAGTATTGAAGTACACGAAGGAAATTTCAATCATTCGAGACATTGATTCACACTGATGAGATATAATCCATCGAGATCGTAGTGCAATCATTTATAACTTCTGATAGTAATTCCACCTACAAGACAAATGCTTCAAGAGAAATAGTGCAGCAGCAGGGGTTATTGACATATCAGCACAGAAGTTATCGAGTTTTACAACATAGTACAGATAACTTAAACCAGAAGTTGCAAACTCGCACAAAACAAGAGCCAATCGAAACACCGAAAGCAAATCTATCGAGACTCGATGTAATTCTCCCCTTTTTTGTCAACAAGTGTCAAAAAGGTGACGAATAACATGAGTGAAAAAACACAGAACATGGTTCAATCAGTGGCATCTTCGGAAGAACTGTCCGAGGTGAGTTCTTCTTCGGAAGTGACGGGATGGTCTTCGTCTTCAGCAGCATCAGATTTCCCTTCAGAAAAAATAACTTGGGGCTGAGCAGACGAGGGTATAGCTGGAGGAGCCACTGGAGGAACACGGGATTGCACATTGCCTTCGGTAGGTTTTAATCTAGGTGAGGTGGCTTCAGACTCGTCAAACAGTTTGCGAAGCTTGAGATGAAGAAGGTTAGTTGTTGGCTCACGAACTAGCAGAGGAGGGGTACTCTGATCTTGAAAATCTTCCACAATGAAGCCTTTGTCAATGTAGTCATAGAGCTCTTGGAGATTGACATTTAGGAGTTGTTTCTCGGTGAAGAACTTGCGTAGCAATTTCCAGAGCCTCTTCTTGTTTTCATCAGCTATCAGATGCAGTATCCTTGTGCGATTGTTGAGAGCATTTAGCTCGGAGGCGAGATGTTCTTTCTCGCGTCGATCCTCTGGGATATGCTACAGTAGCAGTTGTTGTGTGCGCAAACTGACTTCGAGTTGCGATGGAGGTTGAGGCGAAATCTTTCGGTCGCGCTGAGGCAGACGTGGCCCATCAAATTGCTTGTGATAGTCTTGGGGGCTTGATGCAGGCGATTTGCCCGAAGTAATATCTTCCATGACTTGCAAGGTATCGCGAACAGGAGGAATGAAGCTTTTATGGGTTTCTTTCACAAGATACACTGTGCGCATTGCATGATCAACCACTTTCTGGATCCAGGGCGCGAACACTTTGATGTAGAAGGGATATTGAGCAGAATCCTTCAGAATGCGTAGGAACATGTCTTCCAAGTCGAAGATGTATCGCTTAGAGATTGCATAGATAGCATTTCGAAGAACATCTGAGATGGATTTGTCCGGATTCATACCCGCCAGAGGGCAAATGGTGTAAGAGAGCATGTGGAATAGCGTCTAATTCTCGAACGTTAAGTGCTCTGGACGAGGAGGACTAGTGTAGTCACGAATCTTTTCTTGATCCATAGTGCACCGAAAAATTTCATCCGATATGACATCAATGTTATGGACCCGAATTTCAGTGTTACCACGCTCAAAGCGAGGGAAATGGAAGTGCGAGACAAAATCCGTTGAAGTGCATTTAATGCATTTTCCTTCGGTCATCCACTCCATAATCTATTTTGAACTATCAGATTCATTGCCAGAGATATACAGTGTAGCATAGAACTGAAGAATAATCTCTCTGTTCCAAGGATGCTCGAATTCAAAGACCTTGGTGAGGCAGAAATTATCCAAATCCTGAAGCAATTGATTGAAACAACCAATATTGCGCATAGCAGGAATATCGAGATATTCGTGAGGAAATATCTTTCGGCTTTCATAGAGGACCCTAGAGTAATAGATGGCATGTTCCTTAGTCCAGAAGCGAGGCGATTCCAAAGTGCGCGGCCCATCATACGGACTAGCTTGAAAGAATTTGGGATGCGCATTCCGATTGAAAAGAGATCCTTTGGTGCCTGCTCCTGACGAGAACAAGGGCAGTTCTTCACGAGGGTACGGGTATTTGAGTTCTTGTTCAGGAGAAAGATATTCATCACCATATACAACCGAGTTAGTACGGCGAGCAGAGAAAGATTTTCGTTCGGAAGGACCAACATCTGGTATTCAAGTCGCTGTGTCGATGGATAACTTGAGTGGAGACGGAGCATGAGGCACAACAGAGGGTGCTGCAGAGACAGTGGGCAGTAGGACAGGTTCATCCACTTTAGGCACAGAGGCCGAATCATGCACTGGAGGTGGTTGCGGCTGTGCCACTGGAATCTGTGGTTGCTCGACAATAGGAGGTGCCGAGACTTTTGAAGCTTCATGAGCCGGAGAAGCTTGGGGCTCGGATCGAGGGATTTCACCTTCCTCAGAAACAGAATGTTGCGAGGGAATATCAGCCCGAGCAGGGGATGCCACAGGCACTGATTCAGTTGGCCTGGGCGAGGGAGGAGCATCCGAGTCTTTGACTGGTGAGTTCGAAGGAATAGCTGGCTTAGGAGATTTTTCTTGTGGAGCAGGAGGATACTGAGCAACTTGGGGAACAGGCGACGGTTCCTTCGGAGCAGGAGGTACATTTTTCTTTGCCATTCACTTTCGTTGCTTTTTCTTTTGCTGAGCAACTTGATCAATGTGACCCTTGACCAAATCATTGTACCCAGTGACTTTGGCTTGATGTTCATCGCAGATCTTGTGAACAATTTCATCTTCGAGTGCTTTAATGACAAATTTTGAAGAGGCGGTTTTCATTCGATCATCAAGGTCCATTAGCTTTGCAGAGAGAGAGTTGATCTCAACTGCATCTTCCCTCAGTTCTTGAACTACGGAAGTAGCTTGTGTAATAACTTCAGCAGGGATTGGCAGAGAGGCCACTTCACCATCGAATGGATTGTCCACAAATTTATCGAGCTGCTCCATGATAAATATGTGATCATAGTAATGAGGGGCATCAAACTGGACAGTAGGAGCAGTCTGGACAAGAACTTGCTCGGAAGGAGGCTTAGAAGCCAATGGTTGCGTCAAGGTAGGTGCAAACTTAGCAGCCTTCTCCTTCGGAGCAGTAGCTTGTGGAGCATCTTTCTCGGTAGGCGCCTTGATTTTCTTAAAGTCAGGCTTGGGAATTCTTTCGCCTGGCTTTGCAGAACTCATAGGAGTGTCAACTACCAAATCCTTCAAATTGATAGCATCTGGATGAGGAGTTGTGTTCACATGCTGTTTCAAAGTGACGGTGGTAGCAGGGGTTTTTCTAGTAGGGATCTTCTTCGGTGGTGATACAGGAACCAAATTAACCCGAAGAACAGGCATCACAGTTGATGTGGTAATATTCACTTCCTCGCTGAGAGAGGCAGCAACTTCTTCCTTGGTGAGCGGAGGGTCATCATCATCAGCCGAAGAATCATTCATTTGAAACTCATCTGCTGGTTCAGCCTTTTTCTTCTTTGGTGCATACTTTCTCTTCACAACAGCGCTGGGATCATGCTTGCGTTTAGAACGACCTTCTGATTTTCCTTCGGCCTTTTTCTTTTCCACATCATCTTTGAGAAGGCGAAGGTTTTCCTCTTCACGAGCCTTTTTCTTTTCGGCCCTCTGAGCTCGCTTGATGGCATTGCGCTGACGCTTAGCAAGCTCATCAGGATAAGATTCGGGTGTTCGGGAGGGAGGACTCATCAGCATTTGGTGGTGGAGGTGGTCTCTCTTGAGGACCATTTGGCTTTATAAGAGAAATTTCCCGATAGTCACCCCAGGGAGGATGAAACGCAAAGTTTTGAGCAAACCGAGGATGAACAAATTCATAGTTGAACCACGTTCTTACCCAGTGACGGCGAATCCATTGTTGACGCGTATCTCTCTGGTATTTGGTTTCTCCTGGAACAGTATCATACCGGTCATGAGAGATGTACTCAGCTGTGTTTGTGTATGCCTGTCTGCCACCCCTCTTCTTCTTCGGAGCATTCTCTTCTTGCTCATCGGCATTTTGCTCGGTTCTTTTTCGCTTGCTGGTTGATGGGCCTACCGTTGGGCCCTTAGCATTCGGAGCTTTGGATTCATCAGCAGTACCCAGAACAACATCATCTCTGTCAGCCAAGCTCACTGGTTGAGCTGAATCCTCAACTGACTGCATTTTCCTATGAACAAAGATAGATGCGAGGGAAAATGGGGACAGGGTTACGAATGCACACAACGAAGATTTGGAAAAAGAAGTTTTTGATGAAGAAGTAGATGCAGACTTTGAGAAATGTTTCGGTCGAAGGAAATGTATGGAACGAACTAGTAGGTTTGAAGAATATACTAGTAAACGTGCTAAGCATTCCGTTCGTATGAGACATAACACAAACCCTAGATCTGAAATTTTTCGGATGCGAGGGACAACTACAAACCACATCCGCACAAGTTACCTAGCAGTAAAGATCTGGGAAATGCAGTAAAATTAGGCAATTTCTACCGCGGACGAACTCGAACAGGATGAATGGAAGAACGAGTTCGTGCTACACATACCCTAACTCGGTGATGTGCAGCGAATACGGCGGCGCGGGCATGAAGATGATCCGCGGCGGCGAGGAATGACTCTGGCGACCTCTTTCCGGCAGCGAAGCGGCGAAGATGATCGACGGCGTCGAGCTCGAGGTGGAGCAGTGCAGTAGGGCTTCGGAAGGTGACGGTGGCGGAGAGAGATGCGAAGTGAAGCGAGGGAGGGTGGTGGCACAGTATATATAATATATATATGCGAGGAGGAAATAACCGCACCTGGTGAATCTGATCGGATGGCTACAGATAGAGGACTTTTGTGATTCAATGGACCAGATGCACTGGCAGTTGATGAAGGGCACGTGGCGACTGTCACCAAAGAACGTGGTCCAGACTTGGGCGGGAAACCCCAAATTTTGGACGGCTTTTGCCAAAACAGATTAAGTTCGGACCGAAACTTTAACGTGGTCAAGGACACCAGATAAAGTTTCGTTTCCAGATAAACTTTGTGCATTCATAACGGAGCAGCATAGACTGGAAGAGATAGAATAGAGGGAAAACAGTGTCCTAGATATTTCACTCAGACGAATAAACACAAACACCCGAGAGAGAAGCTATGAGTGAAATACATTCGGACTAACACAAAAACTTCAAAAACAACTAAACGAAGAGAAATTGTGGTGGTTTTACGCACCGTATAAGAACTGTATGACCCCGAGCATCGCACAATTATCGTGGCACCCGGTTAGTCTAGTTCTTCGTTAATGTATTCACTCTCAGAAAGAAAATTTCACTTTGTCGAAATTTTCAAACTCTTCGAGTGTTGTGCACCCATTCCTTCTAAGATGTGGAAGTGATGGTGTGGGTGCCGAGTCCAGCTTACTGCATGTTTGCGGAATCTAGAATATTTAGCTCACACCGTAACACACAGAATCTTTTCTCATCGAGAGGCTTGGTGAAGATATCGGCTAGATTCTCTTCGGTATTGATGTGACTGATGACAATATCCTCTCGAGCAACATGATCGCGTAGGAAATGATGTCTGATCTCAATATGCTTGGTGCGAGAGTGCTGCACTAGATTGTGTGCAATTTTGATCGCACTCTCATTGTCGCACTATAGAGGAATCTTCTTGACCTTGATGCCATAATCCTTCAGAGTCTGCTTTATCCATAATAACTGAGTGCAACAAGCGCCATCAGCAATATATTCGGCCTCAGCCGTAGAAAGCGAGACACAATTATGCTTCCTTGACGACCAACATACCAATGATCTACCGAGGAAGTGACATGTCCCCGAAGTAGATTTCCTGTCAACCCGGTCACCTGCATAACCTGAGTCTGAATATCCAACGAGGTCAAACTATGCTCCCTTAGGATATCATAAACCTAAGGTGGGGGTGTGAGCCAAATATCTCAGAATACGCTTGACCGCTTGGTGATGCGATTCTTTTGGTGCAGCTTGAAAACGAGCACACATACAAACACTCAACATGATGTCAGGTCTGGATGCACATAAGTAGAGCAAAGAACCAATCATCGAACGATATGCTTTCTGATCATAATCTTTACCGTACACATCTGCGTCCAGCTGGCCATTCGTGGGCATGGGAGTTTTGTAGCCCTTCTGTTTGCAGTCTTGCATTTTGAACTTTTTCAGACAATCTCTCAGATATTTCTCCTGGGATATGAAAATTCCATTGTCCTGTTGACGAATTTGCAGTCCGAGAAAGAACTTGAGTTCACCCATCATAGACATTTGATATTTCTCAGACATCATTCGCCCGAATTCCATACTGCAAGCATTGTTAGTACAGCCGAAAATAATATCATCCACATAAATCTGACATACGAATAGATCGCCATCAATAGCACGAGTGAAAAGAGTGAAATTAGTGGATCCTCGCTTGAACCCTTTGTCGAGCAGAAACCTCTTCAGAGTGTCATACCAAGCTCGAGGGGCTTGCTTCAGCCCATACAAAGCCTTTTTCAACCTAAAAACTTTGTTAGGAAACTGAGGGTTTTCAAAGCCAGGTGGTTGCCTAACATATACTTCCTCATCAATTTCACCATTAAGGAAAGCACTTTTCACATCCATTTGATAAAGCAGAATATCATTGTAATTTGCATAAGCGAGAAGAATACGAATTGCCTCAAGGCGAGTAACAAGAGCATATGTTTCACCGAAATCAATACCTTCTACCTGTGTATACCCTTGAGCGACAAGACGTGCTTTGTTTCTCATAACAATGCCATTTTCATCTTGCTTGTTCCGGAAAATCCATTTTGTGCCGATGATATTGTGCTTCTTAGGATTCGGTTTGTCAACCAATTCCCACACATCATTCAATTCGAATTGCACCAACTCTTCTTGCATAGCATTCATCCAATCGGGATCATTCATAGCTTCTTCATAGTTGGTAGGTTCTGTCAATGAGACAAAGGAGAAACTGCCACAGTAGTTAGCCAAACGGGTGCGAGAGCGAGTTGTGGGTCGGTAACCTGGATTCTCGAGATCCTCGAGGATTAATGCAGGGTCAACTCAATTTGCCACTTGTGGGAGAGGATTTCCTTCTTGATGATCATTTTTATTTTCCTCAGTATCAGCATCAGGATTGGCATTAGTATCGCCATTATCATCGGGATGGCCATTTTGATTAGCACTTGCATTTGGATTGCCATTTGTGTTCGGTGCAGCATTTTCTTCGGTAGTAGATTGGCGTGTTCTTCGAGCTATGGGGGCATCATCATCGGAAGAGTCAGGTGTATTTGATTTGACTGGCCTGACGTCCCCAATGGCCATTTGCCGAATAGCATCCGAGATCGGAGGTTCATCTATCACATTGTGACACCCTGGTTTTCGCTCCTTGTTTTTTTCCTTCGCGGGATTTGACTCCCGTCTTTTTTTTCGGTGTTACTGGATTTTCTCTCGCTCTTGGGTATATGAAGATGGTCATTTAGCCTTGCATTCCCTATCCAACCGGAGACCTCCCCAGCCCAACCTTGCCACCCAAGATATATTCTCAGGGTTTTGCCGCCGAAACCCTATCCCCGATCTACCAGAAGGGAAACCCTAATTCTCGTGGTTACAAAGGAACCCTAACTTCCTTTGATCTATTGCCTCCCAATCTTTTCCCAGGGACTCTCCTATACCTATAAACCCTGGATATACAAAAATATTGCCAAGTTATTTGCAATATTTTTCATTTAAAATTAATTCCTTTTTCTGCCTGTTGAAGGAATTAAATCCAGGAAAATATCTATCCATCTCCAAGTTCATGAAAACTTTTGGAGATATTCTTTGTGGTCATATAGCGCTCCCATAAAAATATTGGCAATAATTAAATAAGGGAAATTGCCTTTTCCTATTTAAAGCCAATATTGCAATTTGGGCACTTTCCAAAGGAGCTACCATTTTGGTAGCCAGGAAAAATCCCAAGTAATTGGTGAAGCTTCTCATATCCATATCTTCACCATTTCCTTCCAGATCCCAAGTTCCACAGATAAAATTTTGAGAGCATCATCCAGTTCTTGTTTCTGGATTTATTTTGAGGTTGTGAAGCAACTATATTTTATATTGCTTCAAAAATCTTGAAATTAATCTAGGACCTCACATTACCTATATTATGTGAGCATGAAAAAATTCACATCATTTTATTTAGCCAATTTCTCCCAAAAATTCCATCTAGTTTCTGTCCAGATTGCACCTCTGTGAAGGAAGTACCTTCATAGATGATCAATTTGGGCTGAAATTTTTCCAGTATCTCCATATACCCTAATAACCTTCCTCCACAAAATTTGGGCCAAATCCATCAAGACATTTGAGCACAACATCAAGATTTAGTTTCTGGACTAAATTTGGCATTGCAAAGGGAGTGCATGCAAATTTGGTCCAAATGACCTCAAAATTTGCCAGCATCTACTCCTTCCTACCCCATCTTATTTTGACAACATTTCAATCTCACTTGCTAAGTCATTTCACCTCAGCTTGGTCCCCAAGTTTCTGTCCAGAAGTTGTTCTGGATCCCCTCGACTACTCTAGAGCCATCCTGGTCCATCTAGTGATCGAGCTCACCTATTTGAGCAGTGAGGGAGCTGTTTGACAAGATTGGACAGACAGGAGAGTGCCAGAGCTTGTAGTGCGTGTGGTGACCACGCAGCCACCGTGCAGAAACGGTGCTCTGTGGCACTGTCCTCGTCGGCCCGATAGCTCCAGCCATCCCGAGCTTGTCTGAGCATGTCGACTAGCTTCGCACCGTCCACGTACCCCTCTCCCGCACCTTCTCCTCTCCGATTTCTTCTTCCTCGCGCCACGGCGAGCCCCGCCACTGCACTGTCCGCCCATGACCGCCGTCGTTTTCCCTCTCCCGTTGGCTCCTTCCTCCCGAGCTGTCGCTTCCCTCTGCCTCGCGTCAGGTCGGCACCACCAGGCTTGTGCCACCTCGTCGGAGCTCCAGTGCGTGGCTAAGAACGCCACGGCGGCCGTGGTTATCCGCTCGCCCTCGGCCGGCTATATAAGCCGCAGCCCCGAGCCTCCCCGGGCACCCACGGCACCTCCAGCCACCCCCTCTCCCTCCTAGCATCCTCCCTAGCCCCTCGTTCGAGCTCAAAGAGCTCCGGTTCCCTCCCATGGCCGCCATGGCCACCGCCATCCTCCTCCTAAATTCGCGCGCCCCTGGCTTTCCCCGCCTCCACCGGGCCCACTGCCGGACTCCCCGCCAGCGTAGTCCACCTCCGCCCCCTTGCCCAGCCTCCCCGGCCACCGGAACGCTCACCACGATCGGAGCCGCCGCCCTCTGCCGTGCCATGGAGCTCCGCTTCCGGCCGTCCCCAACTGCGGCCAAGACCTACTTTGGATGCGGCGCACGCCGGGGCACCCGCCCGTCCACTCGGCCGCCGGAGCCGCTCACCGGAGCGCCAGGGCCCCGCACGAGCCGAAGCTCTGCTGCGGCCGTTGGGGGAAAGATAGAGGAGGAGGAGGAAGAAGGAGAAAGAGGAGAGAGAAAGTGGTGGAGGCCCCACCTGTCATCGGCTGAAGCCAGGCCCCGCCCCGCCACGTAGGATAAGTGGAGACGTACTCTGAAGAGTACGCGACCCCTACAGCCAAAGCGCATTCTCGCGAATACGCTTTCTGTTTTTTTTCAGCCGGCGCCGAAACCCCTAAATAGTGGACGTTCACTGGTTAGGACCAGATTCTGTTTGATTTCTGCCTAACGAACGAACGGCCCTAACTTCGCGACCGTAACTCCGATTGAGGTAAATCCAATGCCCACGTCTTCAGTTCGTCGAGCCCGTTCCGATGGTTCATTTTCATAATGTTTCCACACTGTGAAAATGACCATTTTGCCCTTGCCCTTCTATCAGCCCCTTCGAGAGAGAATCCTTTCCGACAAATTTTCCGCGAAGTGATCGCACCTCTTTTCCGAAGTACTCCTTCACCCCCAGGGAAGCCGACCATCTGATATATGCCCTAAAGCATTGCTCTATGTTATTCTTGTGTGTTTAATTAATGAATATGCCTGTGTTAGGAATAATTAAACTCCTGCTAAGTTGAATTTGCTATTTACATTACCTGCTAATGCTCATCATGTTATCGCACTAGTGACCCGTTGTAACAATATGGAGATAGGTTGTTATGTTTTCATCATGCATTATTGTGGTTATTGCAATATTAAAGAATGTGACTTAATGATAACAACCTCCTCCGTCGGCTGGATCGAGTCGTAGTGCCACCGAATAGAGCTCATCAAGTGCAACCACATTTGCCGGTATGGGACGGCCCTGACTTAGTCTATTGTCTTGCCTCTTGTCGATACCACCAAAGAGGGAAGGTTATGCCTGCGCGCTACCCTGGCCCGGTAGGCGGCGATAACCTTGTGAGCCCAGTTGTTTGTTTGCGCGCGGTCCCCGTTTGGGACAGTTTAGTTTGGCCACGACGGTGGCAGGTGTCACGGGGTGACCCAGGGGCCACCCAGGACATGACCCTGGGAGGGTATGATTGTCGGTGGGACCGTAAGAGTGCCGGCCAATAGACAAGTTTTGTTGGAGCAGCACCGGTCCACCCGAATGGGAGCACGAGGCCAGGAGCTCCATGGTGTGGGTAAAGTGCACAACCTCTGCAGAGTGTAAATCTATTCGAATAGCCGCGTCCTCGGTCATGGGACATAGTTCGTACTAGGTCACACTATTTCGTCTGTGTCGAGTCTGGAGGAACAAACTATATAATGTTATTGCTAAGACTGAACCAGAGAATGGTAAGGTTTATCAGACTTGCATTACGGATGCATGGACATCAGATGATGTCAGGGGTATGCATGTTAGCCATGCGATGGCTATGAGCTAAAGGGTCAGATGACCACAAGACATGGATTGGATTTGGATCGGATTTGGTTTGGATCATGACATATTCGGAGTATGGATTATTTACTTGATATGCTTTACTTTTCCGTATTTACTTCAATAGTTATCATGCTAGATAATCCTTCTATGACATAATGATTAATACTGCTAGATGATTAATCTTGCTAGATAATCCTGCCATAACCTGATAGGTAATACTGTTAATATAACAAGTGCATGCTTGAATGCCATGGATTGCATTGCTTGGTGTATATGTTGGTTTGGTTTGCTTGCGAGTACATTCAAAAGTACTCAGCGGCCTTCAATGTGGCCAGGTTCACCTAAGGATCCGACGTTCGCTAGCAAGGAGCCAGATTGTTCGCGGGCTAGAAGAGTAACCCAGTCAGATCCCTGTGGATTGGAGCCGCACCAGGACCATGCTGCCTTAGATAGAACTTTTCCGCTGCCTTTCCCCTTGTAAAACATCATGTAAGACTTATATATCCATTAATAGAAAAGCTTGTGTTCATGATACTTGTTGTAAAAGCGCATGCCAGAGTGATTTTCCTGGGCTGGTATGTGCGGCGACCGTCTGACTACAGTGGTATTCAGGCAGGGTGCCACAACGGATGGTATCAGAGCCAGGCTGACTGTCGGTTACCCTAGCCAGACTTCATTGCCTCTTGATTAGTAGAAATCCCAGATGGATTTCAGCCATCTTTGCCAGACTGGCATGGCTACTATTGATCATAAGGCAACCCCATAGGTTTTTGGCTCCATCAGACCCTAACTCTCATGGCCTTTGCCTTCGGTACGAAATGTCCACCTAGGCATTGACCCGTGAACCCTGAACACCTAGGTGAACCAGATATCCCTACCCTGCTTGCTAGCCATGGCATTTCTCCCCTTAAATCTAGTTTCCTTTGGGACACGCCTGTAAATTCCATCTTTTCCCTGACAACCCTAGGATCGTTGACTAACCCACTTTGGCTATGGTCATGTGTCGAGTTTGGTGTTCCCTAAGGAAGTAGTAGGAGCTGGACCCCAATTGCTACCAGGGGCATTATGTGGTTTTGCTTCTAAGTCCTTAGAGGTGCATCGAGCGTGCTAGGTTAGTTATACTAGTGAATCTTCGGCCACATGTGTAAGGTCCGCAAAATTTGAGCTATATTTGCTTTTTGGTTTTCGCGATTTTGCTTCTTTTGTCGGTTCCGTTCTTTTTGCTCCGACTGGATCCATTCGCAAGAGCTGCCTAAGAAGACCCGAGCACAACTTGGATAATACCCAATAATCCAAATTCAGTAAGAATCAAGCCAAGCCAACTGCTCGATATTCAGAATATCATCACCGGATCTGCCAAATGAAGAATGGGTCAGAAGCAGAATCTGAGTGCAACCGACAAGGCCAGACTATACCTAAGAAAGTTTGCCTCAGAAACAGACCACACTAAAGGAACAAGTGAGATGAGCTACCAAGAATGGACACCAGTAAGAGCAAAATATTCCATCCTCGATACAAGCATTATTTCAGTTAGTGGGGTGAACCTTCAGTCTTTTCTCAATGGACTCAAGAATCATTTATTACCCACCGAAGACATACTACAGGAATGTGAATGTGCCGAGAGCAACAACAGAACTCTGGTATGTGGATACAAATTTCAAAGCATATTCTGGAATTTTTCAATGCATATACAAATTTTCTGGGCATGATGAACAAGGTCTGCGAGAAATATGGATGAGTTCATGGCTGCCCAGAATCAATGAAGACTCCAAACACCTGGAAGCTTAGCTAAACTGAATGGAATTATCTGTCAACTGCTCACTACCAGCAACACTTGGTTTGACTGCAAAGGAATCAATGAGGACTCCAAACACCTGGAAGCTCAGCTAAACCGAATGGAATTATTTGTCAACTGCTCACTACCAGCAACACTTGGTTTGAATGCAAAGGGTATTCCGGATTAATTATCAACACGAAGTCTGCATCAGTTGTGCAACCTCTATAGCAGCAATGATCAGACCAGCAGAAGGACAAGCGGTATACATGACCAACGGAATATCTTCCGACAAGTACAAGGCTTTTGGTACAAGCAACCCAGCCTTCCTCCGCAAGCTATTGGAAGGAGCTTACAACGCAAGACTCTCAACCTTCCTCGCTACACCACTTGGCAAGAAAACTCTTCTGGGATACGATACTCCCATCTTCCTCAGCGTGTCACTGCGGAAAGTTTCCGGCATAAGGTACCCGACCTTCCGCGGTAAGCCACATGAGGGAAAACTTCCGAGGTACGATACCCAGCCTTCTTCAGCACACCACCTTGGCAGAAGTTTCGGGTGTAAGGAATACAGCTTTCTTCAACACGCCATCAACCATCCTGTCAGAAGCACAAACTAGTCCAGACACATGTCCACTTCAGAACTCGGTGGTTATGAAAGGATTTGTCCTACCCCTGCATATGTCCAGCGGATCAGTTCATGCGAGCCACTCGTATACGGAATGACTGTGTTCAGAAAAACATTGGCCCCATACTTCAAAGAAGGACATGAACACAACAATCCCTATGAGATATGCAAGAGTAAATTGTGTGTACAAGCCCGACAAGCTAGGATATGACCAAGGAGCCATGTTGGCCAGTCATGACAACTCTACAAATAGGAACCCCCAGGAATAAAGAAGTCTTGGATAAACACCTCCATGACAGTCAATAAAAATAAAGCTTCATGGATAAGGTGATATTATCAATCCTTGTCAGACTCTTGCGTATACGGCCACAACAATGCAGCCAGCATGTTATACTCATCATGAATATGGGCCATCAACCAAGATAGGCGATTACCGTCTATGATTACTTTGTGATCGTGCCCGACATTTCTGTTGGGAATCACCTGAGGATGAAGTCAGAATGCAAGAGATAGAAGGGAACACTTCGTACGGAACCCACAGTCAGACTGAGCATTCTGGCAAGGTAGAAAGAGAGCTACCCCTAGTCACTCGAGGCCATAAGATCACATGAGCCTTGTACCAGGAAAGGATGCCTCACCCATGACAGTCAGGGTACGAGATATCACAACAAAACACGAAGCAGCTAGCTCCAGGCCTTGAAAATCGAGCTATTTGTCGTTACCACTTGCTACTCGCCAACCCCAAGCAACAAACTACCAGGATAGAGGGTTGGCTTGACAAGAAAGAGAAGGATTCAATGTAATCATTGGAAAAAGACAGCACTGAAGCCATCAGAAGAGGCAGTTAAAAGGCCAGTGAACCGATGAAGACAAGACAGCTGATGGATCCAAGTCACACACAGGTATGTTCCCCTTAGGCCGGAGGTAAGCCCGGAAATCTCGAGGACGAGATTTTCTTAAGGGGGTAGGTTTGTGACACCCTGGTTTTCGCTGGTTGTTTTTTCCTTCGCGGGATTTGACTCCTGTCTTTTTTTCCGGTGTTACTGGATTTTCTCTTGCTCTTGGGTATATGAAGATGGTCATTTAGCCTTGCCTTCCCTATCCAACCGGAGATCCTCCCCAGCCCAACCTTGCCACCCAAGATATATTCTCAGGGTTTTGCTGCCGAAACCCTACTCCCCGATCTACCGTAAGGGAAACCCTAATTCTCGTGGTTACAAAGGAACCGTAACTTCCTTTGATCTATTTCCTCCCAAACTTTTCCCAGGGACTCTCCTATACCTATAAACCCTGGATATGCAAAAATATTGCCAAGTTGTTTGCAATATTTTTCATTTAAAATTAATTCCATTTTCTGCCTGTTGAAGGAATTAAATCCAGGAAAATATCTATCCATTTCCAAAGTTCATGAAAACTTTTTGAGATATTCTTTGTGGTCATATTGAGCTCCCATAAAAATATTGGCAATACTTAAATAAGGGAAATTGCCTTTTCCTATTTAAAGCCAATATTGCAATTTGGGCACTTTCCGAAGGAGTTACCATTTTGATAGCCAGGAAAAATCCCAAATAATTTGTGAAGCTTCTCATATCCATATCTTCACCATTTCCATCAAGATCCCAAGTTCCACAGATCAAATTTTGAGAGCATCATCCAGTTCTTGTTTCTGGATTTATTTTGAGGTTGTGAAGCAACTATATTTTATATTGCTTAAAAAATCTTGAAATTAATCCAGGACCTCATATTCCCTATATGATGTGAGCATGAAAAAATTCACATCATTTTATCTAGCCAATTTCTCCCAAAAAATCCATCTAGTTTCTGTCCAGATTGCACCTCTGTGAAGGAGGTACCTTCATAGATGATCAATTTGGGCTGAAATTTTTCCAGTGTCTCCGTATACCCAAATAACCTTCCTCCACAAAATTTGGGCCAAATCCCTCTAGCCATTTGAGCACAACATCAAGATTTAGTTTCTGGACTAAATTTGGCATTGCAAAGGGAGTGCATGCAAATTTGGTCCAGATGACCTCAAAATTTGCCAGCATCTACTCCTTCCGACCCCATCTTATTTTGACAACATTTAAATATCACTTGCTAAGTCATTTCACCTCAGCTTGGTCACCAAGTTTCTGTCCAGAAGTTGTTTTGGATCCCCTCGACTACTCTAGAGCCATCCTGGTCCATCCAGTGATCGACCTCACCTATTTGAGTAGTGAGGGAGATGTTTGACAAGATTGGACAGACAGGAGAGTGCCAGAGCTTGTAGTGCATGTGGTGACCACGCAGCCACCGTGCAGAAACGGTGCTCTGTGGCACTGTCCTCGTCGGCCCGATATCTCCGGCCAGCCCGAGCTTGTCTGAGCATGTCGACTAGCTTCGCACCGTCCACGTACCCATCTCCCGCACCTTCTCCTCTCCGATTTCTTCTTCCTCGCGCCACGGCGAGCCCCGCCACAGCACTGTCCGCCCGTGACCGCCGTCGTTTTCCCTCTCCCGTTGGCTCCTTCCTCCCGAGCTGTCGCCTCCCTCTGCCTCACGTTAGGTCGGCACCACCAGGCTTGTGCCACCTCGCCGGAGCTCCAGTGCGTGGCTAAGAACGCCACGGCGGCCGTGGTTATCCGCTCGCCCTCGGCCGGCTACATAAGCCACGGCCCCGAGTCTCACCGGGCACCCATGGCACCTCCAGCCACCCCCTCTATCTCCTAGCGTCCTTCCCAGCCCCTCGTTCGAGCTCAAAGAGCTCCGGTTCCCTCCCATGGCCGCCAAGGCCGCCGCCATCCTCCTCCTAAATACGCGCGCCCCTGGCTTTCCCCGCCTCCACCGGGCCCACTGCCGGACTCCCCGGCCGCCGTAGTCCACCTCCGCCCCTTGCCCAGCCTCCCCGGCCACCGGAACGCTCACCACGACTGGAGCCACCGCCCTCTGCCATGCCATGGAGCTCCGCTTCCGGCCGTCCCAAACTGCGGCCAAGACCTCCTCTGGACGCGGCGCACGCCGGGGCACCCGCCAGTCCACTCGGCCGCCGGAGCCGCTCACCGGAGCGCCAGGGCCCCGCCGGAGCCAAAGCTCTGCTGCGGCCATCGGGGGAAAGACAGAGGAGGAGGAGGAAGAAGGAGAGGGAGGAGAGAGAAAGTGGTGCGGGCCCCACCTGTCATCGGCTGAAGCCAGGCCCCGCCCCGCCACGTAGGATAAGTGGAGGCATACTCCGAAGAGTACGCGACCCCTACAGCAAAAGCGCATTCTTGCGAATACGCTTTGTGTTTTTTTTCAGCCGGCGCCGAAACCCCTAAATAGTGGACGTTCACTGGTTAGGAGCAGATTCTGTTTGATTTCTGCCTAACGAACGAACGGCCCTAACTTCGCGACCGTAACTCCGATGGAGGTAAATCCAACGCCCACGTCTTCAGTTCGTCGAGACCGTTCCGATGGTATCATTTTCATAATGTTTCCACACCATGAAAATGACCATTTTGCCCTTGCCCTTCTATCAGCCCCTTCGAGAGAGAATCCTTTCCGGCAAATTTTCCGCGAAGTGATCGCACCTCTTTTCCAAAGTACTCCTTCACCCCCAGGCAAGCCGACCATCTGATATATGGGCTAAAGCTTTGCTCTGTGTTATTCTTGCGTGTTTAATTAATGAATATGCCTGTGTTAGGAATAATTATACTCCTGCTAAGTTGAATTTGCTATTTACATTACCTGCTTATGCTCATCATGTTATCGCACTAGTGACCCGTTGTAACAATATGGAGATAGGTTGTTATGTTTTCATCATGCATTATTGTGGTTATTGCAATGTTAAAGATTGTGACTTAATGATAACAACCTCCTCCGTCGTCTGGATCGAGTCATAGTGCCACCAAACCGAGCTCATCAAGTGCAACCACATTTGCCGGTATGGGACGACCCTGACTTAGTCTATTGTCTTGCCTCTTGTCGGTACCACCAAAGAGGGAACGTTATGCATGCGCGCTACCCTGGCCCGGTAGGCGGCGATAACCTTATGAGCCCAGTTGTTTGTTTCCGCGCGGTCCCCGTTTGGGACAGTTTAGTTTGGCCACGACGGTGGCAGGTGTCACGGGGTGACACAGGGGCGACCCAGGACATGACCCTGGGAGGGTATGATTGTCGGTGGGACCGTAAGAGTGCCGGGCAATAGACAAGTTTTTTTGGAGCAGCACCGGTCCACCCGAATGGGAGCACAAGGCCAGGAGCTCCATGGTGTGGGTAAAGTGCGCAACCTCTGCTGAGTGTAAATCTATTCGAATAGCCGCGTCCTCGGTCATGGGACACAGTTCGTACTAGGTCACACTATTTGGTCTGTGTCGAGTCTGGAGGAACAAACTATATAATGTTATTGCTAAGACTGAATCAGAGAATGGTAAGGTTTATCAGACTTGCATTACGGATGCATGGACATCAGATGATGTCAAGGGTACGCATGTTAGCCATGCGATGGCTATGAGCTAAAGGGTCGGATGACCACGAGACTTGGATTGGATTTGGATCGGATTTGGTTTGGATCATGACATATTCAGAGTATGGATTATTTACTTGATATGCTTTACTTTACCGTATTTACTTCAATAGTTATCATGCTAGATAATCCTTCTATGACATAATGATTAATACTGCTAGATGATTAATCTTGCTAGATAATCCTGCCATAACCTGATAGGTAATACTGTTAATATAACAAGTGCATGCTTGAATGCCATGGATTGCATTGCTTGGTGTATATGTTGGTTTGGTTTGCTTGCGAGTACATTCAAAAGTACTCAGCGGCCTTCAATGTGGCCAGGTTCACCTAAGGATCCGACGTTTGCTAGCGAGGAGCCGGAGTGTTCGCAGGCTAGAAGAGTAACCCAGTCAGATCCCAGTGGATTGGAGCCGCACTAGGACCATGCTGCCTTAGATAGAACTTTTCCGCTGCCTTTCCCCTTGTAAAACATCACGTAAGACTTATATATCCATTAATAGAAAAGATTGCGTTCATGATACTTGTTGTAAAAGCGCATGCCAGAGTGATTTTCCTGGGCTGGTATGTGCGGCGACCGTCTGACTACAGTGATATTCAGGCAGGGCGCCACACACATTAGGCAGGTGCTCCTTTTGAGAGCCGTTAGATTCATCAGACCACCCATTTACCGTTTCCATAACTTTCCCGTGGTGAGAGTTATAGACACGATAAGTATGCGAGTTCGAGCCATAACCAAGAAGAAAACCTTCATGTGCCTTTGGTGCAAACTTGGAATTATGATTCATGTCACGAATATAGCAAGGTGCACCGAAAACACGTAAATAAGAAACATTCGGTTTCTTGCCAGTGATAAGCTCATATCAGGTTTTCTTTAGGAATTTGTGAAGATAAACACGATTCACAACATGGCAACCAGTGTTAATAGCACCAGCCCAGAAGCGAATGGGAGTTTTATACTCACTGAGCATTGTTCTCGCCATTTCAATGAGAGTTCTATTCTTTCGCTCAATAACTCCATTCTGTTGGGGAGTGTATGCGGCAGAGAATTCATGAGTGATACCATTTTCATCGAGAAAGTCTTCGATATGAGTATTTTTGAACTCAATACCATTGTCGCTTCTGACATGCTTAATTCGCACATCATATTCATTTTGAGCCTTCTTGGCCAATCTTTTGAAGATGTCTTGGGTGTAGGTTTTGTCTTCGAGAAAGAATACCCGAGTGTATCGAGAGAAATCATCAACCATAACCTGACCATAATGACTGCCTCCGAAACTTGCATAGTTTTGAGGCCCGAATAAATCCATATGAAGAATTTCCAGTGGTCTTGTTGTGGTCATGAAAGCTTTTGATGAATGGTGCCTCTCGACCAATTTGCCAGCTTCACACGCAGCACAGAGACGATCCTTGTCGAATTTTACATCCGGAATACCACGGAGATGATTTTTCTTCACGAGAGTCTGCAAATTTCTCATACCTGCATGACCAAGTCTTCGGTGCCACAGCCATCCTTCAGTTGCTTTTGCAAGCAAACAAGTTTGGACTGAGGGACCCTTAGAAAAATCCACAATATATAAATCACCTTTTCTATTTCCCTCGAAAACGAAGGAATTGTTAGTGGCCATAAAGATGATGCATTTGGATTTAGAAAATAGAACTAGCATGCCTAGATCACAAAGTTTGCCAACTGACATGATATTGAATCCAAGAGACTGAACAAGTAAAACGTCATCAATGTTCTTGTCCTTAGATATAGCAATTTTACCTAACCCAATTACCTTTCCTTTGTTGTTGTCGCCGAAAGTAATATACTTCTGAGATGAAGCAGTTAAGTTGGGGTCGACAAACAATGACTTGTCTCCGGTCATATGACTAGTGCATCCACTATCCATTATCCATTCGGTACATCCAGATACATAGTCCTGCAAAGAAATCAGGCGTTCTTAACCACCCACATCTTTGTAGGTGGCTTCGAAACATATGAGCGAGCAGGATATGATTTCTTTCGATAGTCATGCAAATTGTAACTTGAGTGAGTACGATCATAATCGAAAGAGTAAGCATTGAAATTCTTCCCAGACGAATGAGTATAGTGGTTGGATGAGGTATGCATATACACATTCTGTCGAACTTTTTCCGGGAAGTATCGAGCATTTTCAGCCTGCATGGTTAGTAATGTAGTAATAGTTGTTGCGACAGCTTGCTCTTCAGACGCCTTGCGAGGCTCGGAAGGCTCGGGAACCTCACGAGGCTCAAGAGGCTCGCGAGGCCCGGGGGGCTCGCGAGGCTCAACGGGCTCGTGAGACTGAAGGGGCGCCGAGGGTTTTTCCTTGGCACAGACGCGCTCCTCCCGCACCGCCACCAGTGCCGCGCTGGCCGTCTGGGGGGTGGCCGCCAAGTACAGGAGCAAGGGCTCACGAGAGCGCGGCGCGACCATGATGGGCGGGCTCGTGAGGTATCTCTTGAGGGCTTCGAAGCGACGTCTGCCTCAGGAGTCCACTTGAAGGAGCCAGACCTCTTCAGGAGCTTGAAGAAGGGCAGGGCTCGCTTGCCAAACTTGGAGATGAAACGCCCTAGGGAGGCCATACACCCTGCCAAGCGCTGCATTTCCTTGAGGGTCCGGGGAGGGTGCATTTTCTGGATGGCCTTGATCTTCTCTGGGTTGGCCTCGATGCCACGGTGCGAGACTAGGAAGCCAAGGAGCTTGCCGGAGGGGACTCCGAAGACGCACTTCTCTGGGTTGAGCTTGAGGTTGACTTTGCGCAGGTTGGCAAATGTTTCCTGGAGGTCCGTGATGGGGGATCCAACCTCGCGAGATTTGACCATGATGTCGTCGACGTAGGCCTCCGCGTTCCTCCCCATCTGAGGCCCCAGAGTGATGCGCACTAGCCACTGGAAGGTGGCGCCCGCGCTCCTTAAACCGAAGGGCTTGCAGACGTAACAATATACGCCGCAGGGGGTGATGAAGGCCGTCCTCTCCACATCTTCGGCCGCCATCTTGATCTGATGATAGCCTGAGAAGGCATCCAGGAAGCTTAGCAAATCGCACCCGGCGGTGGAATCCACGATCTGATCGATGTGGTGCAGTGGGAATGGATCTTGAGGGCAGAACTTGTTGAGGCTGGTGAAGTCGACACACATGCGCTCCTTGCCGCCCTTCTTGGGGACGACGACTGGGTTGGCGAGCCATTCGGGATGGCGCACCTCACGAACGACTCCGGCTTCCTGGAGCTTCTGGACTTCCTTGATGATGAACTCTTGCTTCTTTGGCGCCTGGCGCCGTGCTTTCTGCTTGACCGGGCGTGCATTGGGGCACACCGCTAAGTGGTGCTCGATCACCTCCCTTGGCACACCGGACAAGTCGGATGCTTTCTAGGCAAAAACATCCGAGTTTGCCCGAAGGAAGGCGACGAGCGCGCTTTCCTATGCAGGAGGGAGGCCTGTGCCGATGGTGAAGGCAGGGCCGGAGCCGCTGCCGTCCACCGACACCTTCTTCGTCTCGGCCGGGTGCGCGACAGCGGCAGCCTTGTAGGCACGCTCGAGGGTGTTGGCCGCGTCCTTTTCGTCGCAGGCGATGGTGATGATGCCACTGCAACCGGGCATCTTGAGGACGTTGTAGGCGTGATGGGTGGCCGCCATGAACTTGGTGAGAGCCGTGTAGCCCAACATGGCGTTATAAGGCAGGCCGATGTGCGCCACGTCAAAGTTGATGAGCTTGGTGTGGTAGTTCTTGCGGGTGCCGAAGGTGACGGGGAGGCGCACTTGCCCCAGCGGGATGGTGGAGCCATTGGTCACTCCGGAGAAGGGCCTGGTCGGCATCAGCTGGTCGTAGGGCACCTGCAGGGTCTTGAAGGTCTTGATGGAGAGTACGTTGAGGCCGGCACCCCCATCGATGAGGGTCTTGGTGACCGCGACGTTGCTGATGGTGGGAGTGCACAGCATGGGGAGCGCACCTGCAGAGGCCGTGGAGTTGGGGTGGTCCTTGGAGTCGAAGGTGATGGCGTACTGCGACCACTTGAGGGGCCGCATGACCTCAGGCCTCGGGAGGGCTGCGTACACCTCGCGAGAGAGTTGCTTGAAGTGGCGGATGGACGCGGGGGCTTGGGACCCGCCAAGGATGCAGGCGACCGCGCGAGGCTCCTGGTAGCCCCCACCGCCCTCGTCAGGCCGGTTCACATCGTTGCCCCGGGGTGGCGGCGGCAGCGGTGGGAGAGCGGCATTGGCCTGAGGATTCGCCTCACGAGGCTGGTCGCGCCAGACGGCCTCACGAGGCTGGACGCGCCAGCCCTGGCGGTAACTGCCATTACTGTTGCGGCTGTCCCAGCGGTTGCCGCTGTGGCCACCTCCGCGGCCGGCGCCGCGGCCCTTGCGGTCGTCCCGGCGGCTCTGGCGCTCGTCGCGGAGCAGCTTGAGCTCCTGACAGTCTTCGGTGCTGTGGAAGCGGACGTTGTGAAAGGCGCAGAATGGCCGGTTGTCCTTTCTGGGCTCGTCGAGGTCGCGGCTGCGCTTTTGCTTGGGCTCCGCCGCAAGCACGGCAGGGCCCTTGTGCTTGACGTCCTTGCTCTTGGCCTTGGCGGCGTCGAGCGCCGCGTCGGGGTCATTGTGGACAAAGAGGCGGCCTTCTTCAGCCTTGGTGCACTTGTCGGCGAGGTCGAGCAGCTCGAGCATGGAGTCGAGCTCACCGTTGATGGCGAGCTTCTCGCGCATCTTGACGTCTGTGACGCCGGTGGAGAACGCAGAGATGATGGCCGCGTCAGAGGCGCGCGGGATCTTGTTGCGCACCTGACTGAAGCGCTGGATGTACTTGCGGAGGGTCTCGTCTGGGCGCTGCCGAACACGCCGCAGGTCGTTGATGGTGAGGGAGTGGTCCTGTGTGCCCTTGAAGTTGGCGATGAACTGGCTACAGAGCTCGGCCCACGATGAGATGGAAGCCTCGGGGACGTTCATGAGCCAGGAGCGCGGGCCGTCCTTAAGGGCCATGGGGAACCAGTTCGCCATGACCATGTCGTCGCCGTTCGCCGCCTTGACGCTCAGCGCGTAGAGCTGGAGGAACTCCGTGGGGTTTGGGGTGCCGTCGTAGCGTGGCGGCAGCTCAGGCTTGAACTTCACGGGCCAGACCACGCGAAGCAGCTCGCGGGTGAAGGCACGGCAGCCCACGCCGCTCGAGGGGACGCCGCCAGCGAGGGCGGAGCGGTTTTGACGCCCGGCCGCTGCAACGTCCTGAACGGCCTGGTCCTGGCGCTGGCGCTGCCGCTCGAGGAGTACTCGCGCATCGGGGGGCGCGCGGCGGATGATCTGGTAGCTGGCTTCGTCTCGGTCTGGCGAGGACGCGCAGCGGGATGGCTCACGAGCCCGCGCGCTGCGCTGGGGCCCGGCGCGCTCGTCGCGCAGAGGAGGCGGCGGGGGAGCGCCGTGCGCCAGGTCCCCAGCACGAGACGGCGGAGGGCAGAGCGAGTGAGAAGGCGCCGGAGCGTCCCGGCGACGTTGACGAGCTCGGTGATGCGGCCAAGCCAGGCGTAGTAGTCGGCGTCATCCGGACGGTAGCGGAGCAGCTCGCACGCCATGACCAGCTCGGCCTGCGGGTTCGGCGGCCCACGGTGGGCGAGGGAGGAAGCCGTGGCGGTGTGGCCGTCCGCCCGCATGGAGGGGTGCAGGGAAGAGTCCTGCTGCTCGCGGGCAGCGGGGTCGGTGGCGGCAGCAGCCTCGGCTTCGAGGCGGCGGCGATTGCCGCGGGCCACCGGCTCTGTCTGAGCCACGCGGCCAGCCCTGCGCTCGGCGCGCTCGCGACGTGCGTCGGCCATGGGGTTGGTGGAGCTGAGGGCGGAGCAGAAGAACGGTAGCACACCCCTACCTGGCGCGCCAAATGTCAGAAGTCGAGCTCCGGGGACCCAAAGGTTCGAACACTGGGGTGGGCTCGTTCTACTGCTTCGTCTCCTACCACGGCTAAGGTACGGCGAGGCTACGGCGAGAGCGCGCTAGCGAGGGATGGGGCGAGGACTCGGCGGTTTACCCAGGTTCGGGCCACCTTGCGGTGTAAGACCCTACTCCTGCTTGTGGTTTGGATTGCCCGGGGGCTAGAGAGTTCTTGCATACAAGGTGGGAGATGAAGGAATCAATCTCGGGGAGCCTAGCCGGAGAGCCTCTCCTCTACAATGGCAGCACTGCCCTTTTATATCGGCCTTGGTCCTCTTCCCCCTCAAAACTTAGGCGGGAAGGGTTGCCACACTTGGCGATTTTGAAAGGGGACAGGCGCTCAGGCTATCCTGACTAAAGGTGGTCTTCGCCTGCCAAAGCATGATCCATGATGCACCGGTGGGCTCGGTGATGACCTCCGCCCCGCGCGCCCGTCGTCTTGGTCTTACTTCGCCGATCGGGCAACCTTTGGGGTTGCTTTGGAGAGTAGAGAGCTGGCCCTGCTCCCTTAACACGAAAGAGGAAACCATCTTCATCCGCGCCTGCTGGCGCGGCCTCTGCTGCTACTCGTCGCCGCGCGCGTCACCCACGTGATGGGCTCCATACCGCGCGGCACGCCGAACGGCCTTCGTCTCGAGCGCCTGCGGGAGGGGGCCTCGGGAGGCCACCTCAGAAAGCCGCCTCGCGAGGTCACTTCGGGAAGCCGCCTCGTGAGAGGGCCTCGCGAGGCCGTTAATGGTGGTGCTGAGTATTACTTGCCACTTTCTGAGGAGGGGGCCTCAGGAGGCCAGGGCCTCATGAGGGGTCTTGGTGAGATGCTCGGTGGTGACGGCCTGCTGGGCCCATGCCAGTTGTTGCGCCCTGGGCCAAAGGCAGACGGGCCTGGATACCCCAGGTTCCATGGGCCCGACAGCCGCCTAGTGACTCTCACCTCGGTTGACCTAGTATCTGCTTGTTAAGCTTATTGCAAAAGCAACATCGGGCCGAGTACATATCATGGCATACATGATCGATCCAATTGCCGAGGCATACGGAATCCCACTCATCCTGCTTCGCTCATCAGATGTCGAAGGACTCTGAATCTTGCTTAGCCTTATACCATGTGAGACAGGCAAGAACACCTTCTTGGCCTCACTCATGTTGAACCGTTTCAACACTTTGTCTATGTACGTGCTCTGGCTTAAGCCAAGCAGCCTTCTCGATCTATCTCTATAGATCTTAATGCCCAATATGTAAACTGCTTCACCAAGGTCCTTCAGCGAAAACTTTCCATTCAATGATTCCTTGACCGAGTTCAGCATCGAAACATCGTTTCCGATCAGCAATATGTCATCAACATACAAGATCAAAAACACTATCGAGCTCCCACTCAACTGCTTGTATAAACAAGCGTCCTCTTCGCTTTTGATGAAACCAAGACCAGTGACAACCTCATCAAAAAGAATATTCGAGCTCCGAGATGCTTGCCTCAATCCATAAATGGATCTCTTGAGCTTGCATTCCTCACTAGCACTAGTCGGATTCACAAAACCCTTGGGCTGTATCATATACACGTCCTCGGTTAAATTTCCATGAAAGAAAGCCGTTTTGACATCCATCTGCCATATCTCGTAATCGAAATATGCAGCTATAGCTAGTACGATCCTTGCCGACTTCAGCATCGCTACCAGTGAGTAGGTCTTGTCGTAGTCAATTCCTGGAACTTGTCCATAACCTTTAGCCACAAGCCGAGCTTTGTGGATCTGAAAATTTCCATCCAAATCAGTTTTATTCTTAAAGACCCATTTGAAACCAATGGCAGTGACGCCATGTAGCGGATCAACCAAGTCCCAGACTTGGTTTTCATCCATGGACTTTAACTCGGATCTCATGGCTTCCAACCATGCCTCGGAATCCGGGCTCACCATCGCTTCTGCATATGTAGCCGGCTCGTCGCTTTCCAGCAACAACACATCGCGCACTCTGCGCAATCTTTTCGACCTTCGTGGTTCCGGTGCCGCTTCCACCTTGGGTTCCCTGACAAACTCCGGTATGATCGCATCACCAGCCGAGTTGTCCCCAAGTGGTTCTTGAACTTCTTCGAGTTGCACCCGCCTCCCACTGGCTTCCCACCCGAGAAACTCTTTCTCAAGGAAGACCCCGTTCCGAGCAACAAACACTTTGTTCTCCTCACGGTTGTAGAAGCTATATCCCAAGGTTTCCCTCGGATATCCCACAAATATGCACTTATCCAACTTGGGTGTAAGCTTGTCCGACATAAGTCGCTTGACAAATACTTCACAACCCCAAATCTTTAGAAAAGACAACTTGGGACTCTTCCCAGTCCACATCTCATGTGGTGTCTTGTCTACGGATTTAGATGGTACTCTGTTGAGTGTAAAAGCAGCAGTTTCTAGAGCGTATCCCCAGAATGACAAGGGTAAATCCGATTTGCTCATCATAGATCAAACCATGTCTAACAAGGTATGATTCGTCCGTTCTGACACGCCATTTCTCTGTGGTGTGCCCGGAGGTGTGAGCTGAGGTACTATACCTCGGCTTTTTAGATGATCATCAAACTCCTCGCTCATGTACTCACCTCCATGATCAGATCGTAGAAGCTTTATAGTCTTGCCGAGCTGATTCTCAACCTCGTTCTGAAACTCTTTGAACTTTTCCAAAGTTTCTGACTTATGCTTCATCAAATAGATATATCCATATCTACTCAAGTCGTCGGTAAAAGTCATGAAGTACTGATAGCCATGTCTAGCAGTTGTGCTCATTGGACCACACACATCATTGTGTATAAGCTCCAACAGCTCGGACGCCCTCTCACAACTCTTTGCAAAAGGAGACTTAGTCATCTTGCCGAGCAAGCATGATTCACATGTCTCGAATGACCCTAAGTCGGACATAGTTAGGAGTCCATCATCATGGATCTTCTTCATGCATTTCAGACTAATATGTCCAAGCCGGCAATGCCAGAAGTATGTTGGATTTATCTCATTAGGCTTATGCCTCTTGACACTCATATTATAGACAGGTTCCGTTTCCAGATTCAATATAAAGAGCCCGTCAACAATGGGTGCATAGCCAGGGAACATACCATTCAAATATATCGAACAACCATTGTCCTTTAAATTGAATTCATAACCCTGACTCATCAAACATGAGGCATATATAACAACAATTATTCAATTCCATAATGAATCCGGAAGGAAGCTGGAGCTACATCGTGCCGACTTCCAACGCAACAACTCTTGCTTTGTTGCCGACCCTGATGTCAATCTCCCCTTGTGCCACACGCCTAGTTCTTACCAGCCCCTGCATCAAGTTGCAAATATGAACAACCGATCCGGTATCTAATACCCAAGATATACTAGTTATGTCAGCAAGGTAAATGTCTATAACATATGTAACAAGTGTACCTTTGCCTGAAGTAGCATTTCTGGCCTTCTTGCCATGCTCAGCAAGCCACTTGCTACAGTTCCTCTTCTAGTGACCAGTTTCCTTGCAATGATAGCAAATGATCTTTGAGTCCGGTCCAGACTTCGGCTCAGCGGCGGAGGTTACCATCTCCGTGCCCTTTTGCCTTAGCCTTCTTCTTGGACCAACTCTTCTTGAACTTAGCCGACTTCTGCACCATCAACACTTGATGCGTACCTTTCTTAATATCCAGCTCTGCCACCTTGAGCGTCCCATGCAATTCAGTGAGCTTCTTATCCATAACGTGCATATGTTATTTCGAAATGAACGTCCCATAGCTAGGTGGAAGAGAACCCAGAACTGCATCTGTAGCCAGCTCATCCAAGAGCGGCAAGTCTAACCGATCCAAAGCTTGCACATATCCGATCATCTTGATCACATGTGGGCTCAGTGGATCACCCTCCTTCAGCTTACAATCCATCAAGGATCGCCAGACGTTGAACTTTTCGGTCCTAGCCTGTATCTGAAACATGCTCTTGAGACTCTCGATCATATCAAAAGCCCCAACGTTTTCGAAATGCTGTTGCAAATCGGGCTCCATACAACCCAGCATCAGACAGCTGATCTCCATTGATTCATCAACGAGTTTCTGGTAGGCATTCTTGGTTGTGGCATTATCATTATCGGCAGGTTCCTCTGGAAGTGGATCCTCTAGAACTTGTTCCTTCTTATCATGCTTGAGAACAATTCTCAAATTTCTATACCAGGTGGTAAAGTTTGTTCCATTAAGTTTATCCTTTTCCAAGATTGATTTCAATGCAAAGTTCGGTTGAGTAGGTGGTGCCATTGATCTACAACAGAAAATATGCAATTACTAAGCAATGTGTTTATGTAGAGTAATTCAAGCCTTAACAGAAATACTCCCACTGAAGTCGGCATCCCTCCGCAAACTCGCAGTGATTCAGGATCCGACTAGTGCATGCGACTAGAGAGCTTTAGCATCACTGCTAGCCAACATGCCTATCCGGTAAGCAACTCCTTGCTAATCGTATCTCCATACAACCCCTGTTGGTTGGGAAGGTATCTCATACCCCGGCTGCCAACCTTCTTTGCCACAAGGCCCAAAACCGTTTTGATAGCCTTGTCAAGTTAACCTGATGCAGTGCATGTCCGTGTCCGACACGAACCCTTCAGTTCAAGGAAACCTAGTAGCGCCCCAATTTTATGAGCCCACTACTAGACGTACTTGACGTGCGAAGGTGCAACACCGGGAACGACAAATAAACTTGATATTCGTGAGGGATCTTTCTACCATTTTAACATGCATAGAAACAAGAAGCATATCAATCACAAATAAACATATATTGTAAAATAGTATAGCTCCTTCATGGACATTCTTCCAGGTCAGCTCCGACTCGGATGACCATCTAGGAAATCCATCTTGTTCGTCACGCCGAGACGCCAAGCCACGAACTTGATCTCTATCCTTCAACTACTAAAACTAGTAATGAATTTTACAGAGAATCACAAGTTGACACGCAGGTCGTTATACATTATAATGACAGCGCTTTGGCTCCTGCCGGCTGACAAATCATGACGCGCAGGCCATGTATAATTTACACACATGCATCACACACACATGAGCCATACTATTCACATCAAACCAGCAAAACAAAGTTATGCGCAGAATCGCATTCTACCGGTTTGAGTGATCGTGTACGAAATACAAGGCGCTAGACACACGGAGGTCCCTCGCAGGTGTGGGCAGCGCCCGACGTTTTTAGAAATTACAGATCGCATCTGTACTCCGATCACGCCGAATTTTCTGATCTGACCGATCTCATCGATCATCGTGAATCCGATTCGGATTAACGTTTCACCATTAACCCCGATGGCGGAAACTGACTGGTAGGGGTAGGTTGTGGCACGACCTCATCGATTCTGATTGACAGAAAAAATAGCCTCAACGATCCCCATGAGCAGTTGATCACATCAACCGTGCAGATAGCCAATCTCTTAAACGACAACAGATCTCATCTGCCACCTCCACATATCAAATATGCATCCGATCTGAATCCAAATCCTATAGCAGAGGCTCTGATACCACTGTTGGGTTCTACGGTAGGGTGCGTCGGCTGCAAATTAAAATTTCCTACCCGCAGAACATCCAAGAACATGCTAAGGGAGGTGGATCACGGATCATTACCACTAGACGCGCAGTGCCGTGCAGCGGAAGAAGAGTTGGGGCAGCGTGTCTGCGGGGTTCGTCTCCTCCTCATGCGATCTCCCTCGAACAGCCGGTCATCGGATCTCATGTACAGGTTTGCCAGAGCGGCGCAAGTGCACCGCCTCTAACGGTATCCGCGCGTGCAGGAGGAACGTCGTGCGGTGGAATGCTAGGTCCGGTCACACAACCGGCGGCGAGTGGAGGTGGCTAGTTGCAACACATGCAAAGCCCTAATGACGGCGTTGAGGCAATTAACCCAAATGAGTGTGCCGTACCTCCACTTATATAGGCATCCATTGCGGGCTCAACACTTGGGCCCCGCATGGACCCTAAAGCCCAAAGTCTACCCGGTCACGATCCAAGTCTAGCTCGGATCACATCCGACCAGTGTCCTGGGATCCGACCTTGTAGGTTCCTTCCCTTAAGCGCGCGACCCCTTAGGTTCAAGTCGGCTTGGTCGCAGTTCGGATCACCTCCGACCTTCTCAGTTGGTAGCGGTCTCTAGCAAGGCGTGCCGACCACCAAGTAGACAATGAAGCTGGTTAGGCAAACCTATACATCACACTTCTGTTCCCTTTGTCACACGATATATGTTGTCGGGCTCAAGGCGAGTCTGTCATCCTTGTGCTAGCCCGACCTCTTTCTCGTTCCAGTGATGCCAACCACAAACCGGATTATCTCATAATCCTTGTCGCATGGCCATGCTTATCCTGGTCGGATCACACGAGGGGCTCAGAGTATATCTCTCTGATTGGAGGGGCAAATCCCATCTTGCTCCACCATGTCTCGCAGCATGGGTCTGGACAAGCCCGAAACCTACCTTTATAACTACCCAGTTACGGAGTAGTGTTTGGTCGGCCCAAAGCATGTCTGTCACCATCCCGAGTACATGCGTCAGCTAAGGTCTTAGGACATAGAACGTATGTTGTACTAGAGACTCACAGATGACATATCGCTGCATCTCATAGTTGGGTCTGTCCGACTCAGACCTTATCTCGACTCAAATCCGACTATGTCCAATCCGACCAGACCTTTTCGAGTCCATATTATCTGGTTAGCATCCAATGCTCCATGGCTAGTGAGGCCGAGCCATCTACCGTGTTATATGCTAGTCTAGTCGGCTGTGCCCCCACACAGCCCTTTCGACTAGGGACCTTTTAGGACAGTCATCATACAATGCATAGTCCCACAAACAAGTCACGTACTTGCTGATACACATCATTGATAATGTCCAAGGACTATCTTTATTCACAAACACATAGGAAATATCATCTTACATGATTGCCTCTAGGGCATATCTCCGGTTATCTTCGGGAAGCGGCGCCGAGCACTCGATAAGCGCCGCCTTGGACGCCCATTTCTGATTACAATAAGGAAGGGTTCAGGCAAATACCGTAGAAAGAATCTTGCTAAATAAATGAGGTGATTTATACCTCGGACAGGGCATGGGCGGCGCTATAGCCGCTATCTGGCCCGGCCTCGGGAAATAAGTTTTGGGACGGCTTGAAGAGAGCCGTCCACATCCCATCTAGTGTAATGCGGAAGAAATTCCACACTGTTGGTGCATCTTCGGGCTTGTTGTCACAGCCCTAGCCTAGCTCTTGCCTGTCATTGCGTAAGCATCCACGCATCATGTTGAAATTCAAATGAAATTTGAAATGGGGATGTCCAAACCCTAGCACTAAATGAAATCAACGAGGTTCAAATCAAATCTTTTCAATGAACCCAAAATGCCCTTTAGAAAAGTTGATGATTTTTGACAAAGGTGAAGACCTCTGCCAAAAATGATGAACATATTTCTAGGTGATCTCTGGATTTTTGAATTAAATCATAGTGTAATTGAATTTGGGCATTTAATTGCTATAATTATTTTAAATGCTCAAATAATTCTGAAACTAAATGAGGGCCACTGGAATAACTCAGAAAGTGTCCACAAATTATTTTAGGGTTTTACAAAATGATTTAGTATTTTTACTGAATCAAAACAGAGGAAGAAAAATAGAAAAGAAATAGAAAAGAGAGAGAGAGAGAAAGGCCTACCTGGGCCTTACCTATGCCGGCCTTGCCCACCACAGAGATGCCAGTCGCCTTCAACCTCATGCCAAAAGGCATGAGGGCCTGTGCCCGCGGCGCGCACTCGCCCGGCCACCTCCTGCTTCTGCCGATGCGGGAGAGGCTCCTATGGGCGCCACGCAACCCTCTCGACTCTCTCTCACTCTCCCCGTGCTCCTCCCCTTCCTCTATTCTCTCCTCGCAGCACACCCGAGCGAGGTCGCTGACGCCGATCGCCGTACCCGTGGCCACCGCGTCCCCTCACCCCCTTGAGATGCCCACGAGCTCTGCCGCTTCGTCCTCAACCTCCTCACTGCGCTACGCGATGCCAGGAGCACCGAAACGCCTCCACGCCATCGTCTTCTTCCTCGGGATGCCGGAGATCCCCCTCGCCACACCGCTCGCTCCGACGCCTCCCTGAGCTCGTCGACCCGCTCAACGTGATCGCTGTGAGCCCCTGAGCCAAACCCCTCTCCTCCCCTTCGCATTTGCGAGCCCTAGGCCGCATCTCCGTCGAGGCTGAGAGCCACCGCCGCCTGAGCTCGTCACCGACGATGCTCCGGTGACCATTTGGTCCCGGGCGTGCGTCCATCGTGCTCGCCGCGCCGCGTAGATGCTGTAAGTGCTACGCACGCATCGCCACGGCCACCATAGCCGCGTTTTCGCGCACACCTGAGCGCCGGCTTCCGCACTTGAGGTCGCCGCCGTCGCCTCCAGCCACCATAGGCCCGGCCACCACCACCATTCGACACGTGCCGGCAAGGGCTCTCCAACGCGCCCAGCCGCGCCTCGAGCCGTGCCCGTAGCGTGATCCCGAGCAACCCCGCCGCGTCTGCCGCCGCCGGCGTCAAGCCACCGGTGGGTTTGACCCTAGTTAACCGGCAGGTTTGACCCAGCTGACCAGAGGTTTGACCTCCCTGGGTCAATGACAAGTGGCACCAGCCCCTGCTAATTTTGGATTAGGCAAATTAAACCCTAATTAGCCTCTGTGACACTGACATGCGGGTCCCACTGGTCAGTTTGACCTGGACCGCCCCAGTTGACCTGCTGACGTCACAGTGATGTAGTGCTGACGCAATAAGTCATTTTTTGGATTTAGTTTAATTTAGAATAACCAGGAAACTCCAAAAAATGTTATAAACTTCAAAAATTCATATAAATTCAACCGTAACTCAGATTGAAATAATTTATATGTGAAAAATTATCAGAAAAATATGAAGAATCCGTTTTTGGCATTTTCATGCATGTTTGAACAACTAAAAGTTGCTGTATAAGACAATTAGATAATTGGCATTTGGTTAACCACATATGGAGTTTGAATTTGAACCCTGGATCAAACCAACTTCATTTAAATTGTTGCTAGCTGCATTAGCCCAAACCACAGCATATTGCCATGTCATGATCATGCATCATATTGTTGCATTGCATTGATTGTGTTCCTTCTTGTTTGTCGATGTTGTTCTAGCTAGGTAGCAGACGATTCCGACATAAAGATCGTTGACACCGATGAAGAGCAAACCCCCTTTGATCACTCCGATACAATCCCACTCTCTCGCTCTTGCTCTCTTTTCCTGCATTAGGACAACAATGATTCAACCGTTACATGTTGCGGTAGTTGAACCCATTCCTCTGCATGACCTGTCTTTGCCACAGTAAATAGTTAAAACCCACTAGCATGAGTAGGAATTGCTTGTGCCATGTTGTGACTACTCATCCATGCTTGCTTGTTATGCTTGCTATGCTTAGAGTCGTGTCGGGTCTGATCCATCTGGGCGATGAATTGGAATGGTTGTGTTCATGCCCTACTGTGTGAGAGCTAAGTGTGTGAATCCGATTTGGTAAAGGTAATGATGAGAGGCCATGTAGGAGTACATGGTGGGTTGTCTCATTGGGACCGTCCTCAGGAACTGAGTTCTGTGTTTGTGATCTAAGACAGTTACTACCACACATTGGGCTCCGGGCGCTCCAAGCCCTCTCGACTTATTAATCGCCTTGATCTCTCTCCAGGAGTCACAACTAGTTTTTGGTGTTTGTAGGATATGTGTTGGCGGCCGTGCATAGCGCTGACCTTAGGGGTGGGCTATGATGCGGTAGAGACACCGAGGCACGGTGTACCAAGTGACACATGAATGGTGCTCTTGGGAACCCTGCACTCATCGTTTGGGGCCATGATAGAAACTTCGGCCGGACTTCCTTTGCGGATACAACCTCAAATAGGCGATAAACCTGGACTAGAGTCTTGTGTGGTTAGTCAGGTCGTGGTCGACACCCTCGCCAGGCTTCCGCTTGAAGGTTGCCGAGATACACGACGTGTACATGGTGGTAAGTGTTGAGAGCATGTGTGAAGAAGTACTCCCCTGCAGGGTTAATGATCTATTCGAATAGCCGCGTCCGTGGATATGGACTACTTGGAAGCTTACATTGTTCATAGACAACTTGAAATGGATACTCTAAAATGCGCAAGATAAGTGTGAGGGCTATGGATGGCCTTCTCGTAGGGAGACGGGAGAGGGTCCATAGTGGTGGATTGATATGGTGAATATGTGGACTCGTGTGCGCTCTCTCCCCAAAGAAGTTACTGGTAGTCGTAGTTCAGGATAGCCACTGAGTCAAAGCTGGCTTGCTGCAGTTAAACTCCACAACCCCATTGTTGATACTAATGCATATGTAGTTAGTTCTGATGTAAGTCTTGCTGAGTACCTTTGTACTCACGATTGCTTAATTTATGTTTTTGCAGAGGAGACTTCAGTCTCGCTGGTGTTTTCTGCGATGAGTTCGACGTTGACCGATTAGTTTGGGAATCCCAGACAGAGATCTGGTTCCTATGGAGGGTCTTGTAGATAGTCAGGCTTCTCAGCCTTCTTCTTTTTCTAGTTGTCTGTACCCAGACATGTTATGCTTCTGTTGCTTGTATGACTTGTATGATGGGTCATGTGACCCCTGTTTGTAATATCATGTTATTTATGTCTCCTCAGAGCCTCTTAAATAAATACTTTGAGTCGTAGAGTTATGTTGTTATGCCATGTTGTATCTACACATATCGTGCATATTGTGTGTATGTTTTGAAATGCATTGGTATGTGTGGGATTTGACACCTATTTATCTGCCTTGGTAGACTTCCATACAGGGAAATGCCTCCTAGTGCTTCCACTGAGCTATAGTAGTTCGCTACTACTCCGGAACACATGGACTGACCGACATGTATCCTTCTTCGCTCCTGTGTCTGTCCCTACGAGGAAATGTCACGCGGTGTTACTGGAGTCCTGATAGCTTGCTACAGCCCGATTGCACTCGCTGATGACCGACACGTGTGTTGCTGGGTTACCTATGTCCGTCCCTATATGTTTGTGCCACCTTGGTT
The DNA here is from genome assembly GCA_039707655.1 of Elymus sibiricus. Taxonomy (NCBI): domain Eukaryota; kingdom Viridiplantae; phylum Streptophyta; class Magnoliopsida; order Poales; family Poaceae; genus Elymus; species Elymus sibiricus. The sequence goes on along the minus strand of CM077674.1, from coordinate 198,606,117 downwards.
TATGACTAGTCATGTCGACCCGGGTTCTCTGTCATATGGATGCTAGCATTACAGCTATATACGTGAGCCAAAAGACGCAAACGGTCGCGGCCAAGGTAAAGGCGGCAGCCATGGGTTACCGTGCGTGAGGCCAAAAAGTGATATGATGTGTCTTATGCTAGATCGGTGTGACTTAGGATCGGGGTCCTGATAGCTTTGGTATCAGAGCCTGACTGCCTGTAGGATTACCAAGCCAAACTGGTCAAAGTCGAGTCTAGAAATGCTTTAGTTATATAGGGGAATTGATTGTGGATGGGAAGAACGTAGGGCTCTTTTTACTTCTCTTCTCGTGTCATTCTATTCTGAGTCACCCTCCTCTTTTCTACGGGGTTAAGAAACTAGGCTTTCTCATCTATCTATCAGGATGATGAGTTACTATGCTGGAGACTTATAGGAAAGGTGTTGTCTTCTCGGATCGGTGTTTCCATAATAATTCAGTTGTTATGTTGTCAGTTGTCTTGCAGGTTGTCTCATTTTTCATGCCCGTACAGTCGTTATGCTGTCCAAGTTGTCCCAGGTTTCTAAACAATTTGATGCACTTGCAAATCTTTCCTCCCCATTCCCGATGTTTTGGTGCCAGACTAATTAACCACACTAATCATTGTGTTGAGGTATTCCGTTGCCTCAACATATATGCGAAAGTTAATTGGAAACTAGGATATCTTAGAGAACAACCTAGAGGTTTAGCCTTTGTGTTGTATCCCAGTGTGATAATTCTGGCCATCATTTTCGAAAGCATCTCATGATGTTATTTAGTTAGTACGTATTCTATTCCTGGGTTCCTGAACCCAAGATCCACTCTACCTATGTCATGTTGATAGAGGATGTAGCTCCTTTAGGTTGGTTAGTAACCTTGTTTAGTCCTCAAGGTCCGTGGTATATCATTCTTCCAATACCGTGAACCAGTATGGCAGAAGTTCTTTTGAACCAAAAGATCACAACAAGAGTGTTCCTGATGAGTTCTCCATTCTACATTGTGAATCTGCCAATCCTCTCCTTCTCCATGGGTGTTTGGAAGAAATATGTTGGACTTGCTCGACATGCTAATCCATGCACCCACGACTCAGAGAATCATGTGTTCCTTTGAGTTGTCCATCTTCAGTTGTATTCCGACCATCGTCTACCAATTAATAGTCAAGAGTAATTGTGCATTCGTGTTCATTGATGCCTGTTATTCTTGTGGTCCGTCAAGCCATTCTATTTTGGAATGGCTAGGGGAAACAAACTTCAGCACCTCATCCATTTCTTGGATTGGGTCAAAGCAATTGTATTCCGTAGATCAAGAGGCCAATCCAGCTTCTAGTCTGTTCTACCTTGGAGTGTTACCATCTTTATGTCAAGAATGTCATGGGAATTGCACATCATCTTATGGATTCTTGATTCAGTGATACTTCTCGCCACCATAATTTATTTCTCGGTCCCCGTGTTGTTGTAACCGGAATACCGACAAGTGAATCATGATGTGTGAAATCAATACTCCTAGCAACCCCGTTGCCTTGTAGTTAATGCATGATAATTTCATTCTTAGCGTGTTGGTTATCGAATCACCATTCTAAGATTGATTGTGCTGCCTAGTTCATTTTTCTTGGTGCACTTTTCGATCAATGAGTTAGGATTGTATCAATCCCTCGCTCTTTTGATCATATCGTCTTGCCCTGAAAAGCAAGATTGTTCTCGAGCTTAGTAACATATCGGTGGCTCATGATGTTTCGAGTATCTTCTTGGTAGAATTACCAAGTTGTCCCCTGACCGTTATGATGAGTTCGTGATCAAGTTGATTTCTTGTAAACCACCCTTTCTCCAAGAATATGTGTTGGATACCCCTGAGCTAGTTGGTTAAGCTAAACAACAACTTGGAGAGTTGGAAGATAAAAGCTTTGCCTAACTAGTTCATTCCAAAGGGATATCTTTGTGTTTGTGTGTGTGTGTTGAACAAAGATGATATCTTCATCGATTGACCCTCGTGTTCAATGGTTGGATCTATCATCTTATCCAATCTTTGATTTGAGTATGGGCTATCGTCAAATCCTATCAGAACCAACGATTTTCGTGATGTTGTTTTACTCATGGTTGTTTCCTCGTGCAAACATCATTATATCTTTTGGTCTGACCAATGCTATCACCTCGTTCACTTGATTGTGGAATTCCATCTATATGGAAACCTAGATGAATTGTTGTTGAGCCCATCAGCAACATTTTTATCCTCTCCATGATTTTGGTGAACATTAAAGCTAGTGTTGGAAACTTGTGTAAGCATTGTCTTCGTGCCAGTTCACGAGGTATATGTTTTGGTGAAAGGAGTGACTTCCTCTAATTCACATGCATTTGGTGCAAGTTGCCATTGTGAATTTGAGAAAGTTTGTTTTGCTTCATTTGGAATCGTCCCAAGTCAGTCATGCATGTGCGAAGTATACTATGGTTTGGTAGATTTGCAACCTCCACTCCATATGTATTCCCTAGCACCCCAAGCCACTGATTGAGTTGTTCAAGGAAAAGAAGTCCATAAGTGCTACTACTAGTTCATGCACAAGACTTCGATATCCTCGATGATGGTTCCCTACTAGAACTCGGTAGTGTTTTGCTGTAAGACTTCTATGTGGTCACGTTTGTCTTGTACAGTGTGGTCATGTGTGTCTTGCAATCCAGCTCATGTTTTGTAGCTTGCTGCCATAGTTCATTTCCTGAGAATCTCACAACGTCATCTCTTCGATTTGTGTTGCAAACTTTCTTTTCAGACATGCTGAGTCTGAAGCATCCTGTCACCAACCAGATCTGAATCTCAGGCAGATATGATGGTTGGAACGATTCCCAAGAATTATAATATCAGTCTCTCCGTAACCCGGTAAAGTGATGTTGTGGCTTACACCCCTAGCCGGAAGACCTATTATTATTGTATCTTGTATCAGTTATATTAGCCACTTCCCCATGAGGACTTCGTATGACTTATTCTAGACGTTGTTCCTTACGGATTCTTTGTGCCCCCGAAGTCCGACCTTTACTTGATGATCTAGATACCAAACAGTACATATAACTGGGTTACACTAGTACATCAAGGAGAACATTAGAAGCGGAGTGCTAAATGTCTCTCAGTCGATCATCTAGATTTTGTTTCCTTGGCCCAATCAAGGTAGAATCTGAGAAAGTGTTATCTTTCTTTGCATCTGCATCCTCCATCATTATTCATCAGGGTAGTATGAAGTGTCACCAAGATCTTCGGCATAGATGTTGGTAAAACCTTGATGAATATGGAAATGCTCCAGTTCTTGAAAGCACGCTCAGACACTAGGTTATATTCTTGGCATCAATTGGAATGTGCCTTCCGTTTGCCGAGTTGTCTTATAACTCTAGCTTCCTTTCCAAACTGAGTAAGCCATTTCTTTGAACTCCTTCAAATGATCATTTGTGAATTTGCCTCAGCCTGGCATAAAGAGTTTCAATGATCTATGTATCAAAAGTAATTCTTTTTGCCACTTAAGGGAATAATTCTACGAGTCACCTCCCCTAAGGTGCCATGTTATGGTGTCAAGGGCAACTTAACTCCTCGCTACTTTCAAACCTATTCACCATCTTAAGCGTGGAATTGTTGCCTACCACATTGAACGTTTGTCATCTACTTCCTTCCCTCGTTCCTGATGTGTGTTTTGTGTCCCAGCTCAAGAGATGTTCGTACGTCTCATTCCATGAGTTGATAATGAGTTACTTGATATTCGAGAAGATCGACTCCTGCAGAGTTTCTTTCTTTCGTCATCGAGTTGGGTGAAGTTCTCGAAGGCAAAGATGTCAAGATCAATATGGTGTAATGGATCAACATCTTCGAGAAGTGCAATCTGGATCGTGAAGATTGTGTTAGTTTTGTGTCGCCTCTTTCTTCTTACCTCACGTCTTGAATCTCGGGACGACATTCTTGTTTAGTGGGGGTGAGTTGTCACAGCCCTAGCCTAGCTCTTGCCTGTCATTGCATAAGCATCCATGCATCATGTTTAAATTCAAATGAAATTGGAAATGGGGATGTCCAAACCCTAGCACGAAATGAAATCAACTAGGTTCAAATCAAATCTTCTCAATGAACCCAAAATGCCCTTTAGAAAAGTTCATGATTTTTGACAAAGGTGAAGACCTCTGCCAAAAATGATGAACATATTTCTAGGTCATCTATGGATTTTTGAATTAAATCATAGTGTATTTGAATTTGGGCATTTAATTGCTATAATTATTTTAAATGCTCAAATAATTCTAAAACTAAATGAGGGCCACTGGAATAACTCAGAAAGTGTCCACAAATTATTTCAGGGTTTTACAAAATGATTTAGTATTTCTACTAAATCAAAACAGAGGAAGAAAAATAGAAAATAGAAAAGAAATAGAAAAGAGAGAGAGAGAGAAAGGCCTACCTGGGCCTTACCTGTGCCGGCCCAGCCCACCACCGAGACACTAGTCATCTTCAACCTCATGCCAGAAGGCATGAGGGCGTGTGCCCGCGGCGCGCACGCATGCGCTCGGCCACCTCCTGCTTCTGCCGACGCGGGAGAGGCTCCTAAGGGTGCCACACAACCCCCTCGACCCTCTCTCACTTTCCCCGTGCTCCTCCCCTTCCTTTGTTCTCTCCGCGCAGCACACCCGAGCGAGCTCGCCGACGCCGATCGCCGTACCCGTGGCCACCGCCTCCCCCTCGCCCCCTCGAGACGCCCACGAGCTCCGCCGCTTCGTCCTCAACCTCCTCACCGAGCTACGCGACGCCAGGAGCACTGAAATGCCTCCACGCTGTCGTCTTCTTCCTCGGGACGCCGGAGACCCCTCTCGCCGCACCGCTCACTCTGACGCCTCCCCGAGCTCGGCGACCCGCTCAACGTGATCGCTGTGAGCCCCCGTACCGAACCGCTCTCCTTCCCTTCGCATTTGTGAGCCCTAGGCCGCATCTCTGTCAAGGCTGAGAGCCACCGCCGCCTGAGCTCATCGCCGACGACGCTCCGGTGACCATTTGGTCCCGGGCGTGTGTCCATCATGCTCGCCGCGCCGCGTAGATGCCGTAAGTGCTACGCACGCATCGCCACAGCCACCGTAGCCGCGTTTCCGCGCACACCCGAACGCCGGCCACCGCACTTGAGGTCGCCGCCATCGCCTCCAGCCACGACAGGCCCGACCACCACCAACATTCGACACGCGCCGGCAAGGGCTCTCCAATGCGCCCAGCCGCGCCTCGAACCGTGCCCCGTAGTGCGATCCCGAGCAACCCCGCCACGTCTGCCGCCGTCGGCGTCAAGCCACCGGTGGGTTTGACCCCAGTTGACCGGCAGGTTTGACCCAGTTGACCAGGGGTTTGACCTCCCCTGGGTCAATGACAAGTGGGACCAGCCCCAGCTAATTTTGGATTAGGCAAATTAAACCCTAGCTAATTAGCCTCTGTGACACTGACATGCGGGTCCCACTGTTCAGTTTGACCTGGACCGCCCCAGTTGACCTGCTAACGTCACAGTGATGTAGTGCGGACGCAATAAGTCATTTTCTGGATTTAGTTTAATTTAGAATAACCAGGAAATTCCAGAAAATGTTATAAACTTCAAAAATTCATATAAATTCAACCGTAACTAAGATTGAAATAATTTATATATGAAAATTTATCAGAAAAATATGAAGAATCTGTTTATGGCATTTTCATGGATGCTTGAACAACTAAAAGTTGTTGTATAAGACAATTTGATAATTGGCATTTGGTTAACCACATATGGAGTTTGAATTTGAACCCCTGGTTCAAACCAACTTCATTTAAATTGTTGCTAGCGGCATTAGCCCAAATCACAGCATATTGCCATGTCATGATCATGCATCATCTTGTTGCATTGATTGTGTTCCTTCTTGTTTGTCGGTGTTGTTCTTCCTCGGTAGCAGACGATTCCGACATAAAGATCATTGACACCAATGAAGAGCTTTACTATCTTCAAAAGTTCCAGCCAAGCAAACCCCCCTTGATCACTCCGATACAATCCCACTCTCTCGCTCTTGCTCTCTTTTACTGCATTAGGATAACAACGATTCAACTGTTACATGTTGCGGTAGTTGAACCCATTCCTCTGCATGACCTGTCTTTGCCATAGTAAATAGTTAAAACCCACTAGCATGAGTAGGAATTGCTTGAGCCATGTTGTGACTACTCATCCATGCTTGCTTGTTATGCTTGCTATGATTAGAGTCGTGTCGGGTCTGATCCATCTGGGCGATGAATTGGAATGGTTGTGTTCATGCCCTAATGTGTGAGAGCTAAGTGTGTGAATCCGATTTGGTAATGGTAGCGATGAGAGGCATTGTAGGAGTACATGGTGGGTTGTCTCATTGGGACTGTCCTCAGGAACTGAGTTCTGTGTTTGTGATCCAAGACAATTACTACCACACATTGGGCTCCAGGCGCTCCAAGCTCTCTCGAGTTATTAATCGCCTTGATCTCTGTCCAGTCGTCGCAACTAGTTTCTGGTGTTTGTAGGATATGTGTTGGCGGCCATGCATAGCGCTGACCTTAGGGGTGGGCTATGATGCGGAAGAGACACCGAGGCAGGGTGTACCAAGTGACACCCGAATGGTGCTCTTGGGAACCCTGCACTCATCGTTTGGGGTCGTGATAGAAACTTTGGCCGGACTTCCTTTGCGGATACAACCACAAATAGGCGATAAACCTGGACAAGAGTCTTGTGTGGTTAGTCAGGTCGTGGCCGACACCCTCGCCAGGGTTCCGCTTGAAGGTTGCCGAGATACATGACGTGTACATGGTGGTAAGTGGTGAGAGCGTGTGTGAAGAAGTACACCCCTGCAGGGTTAATGATCTATTCAAATAGCCGCATCCGCGGATTTGGACTACTTGGAAGCTTACATTGTTCATAGACAAGTTGAAATGGATACTCTAAAATGCGCAAGATAAGTGTGAGTGCTATGGATGGCCCTCTCGTAGGGAGACGGGAGAGGTTCCATAGTGGTGGATTGATATGGTGAATATGTGGACTCATGTGCGCTCTCTCCCCAAAGAAGTTACTGCTATTCGTAGTTCAGGATAGCCACTGAGTCAAAGCTGGCTTGCTGCAGTTAAACTCCACAACCCCATTGTTGATGCTGATGCATATGTAGTTAGTTCTGATGTAAGTCTTGCTGAGTACCTTTGTACGCACGGTTGCTTAATTTATGTTTTTGCAGAGGAGACTTCAGTCTCGCTAGTGTTTTCTGTGATGAGTTTGACGTTGATCGATTAGTTTGGGAATCCCAGATAGAGATCTGGTTCCTATGGAGGGTCTTGTAGATAGTCAGGCTTCTCAGCCTTCTTCTTTTTCTAGTTGTCTGTACCCAGACATGTTATGCTTCTGTTGCTTGTATGACTTGTATGATGGGTCATGTGACCCCTGTTTGTAATTTCATGTTATGTATGGATCCCCGAAGCCTCTTAAATAAATACTTTGAGTCGTAGAGTTATGTTGTGATGCCATGTTTTATCTACACATATCTAGCATATTGTGTGTATGTTTTGAAATGCATTGGTATGTGTGGGATTCGACACCTAGTTATCTGCCTTGGTAGCCTTCCATACAGGGAAATGCCTCCTAGTGCTTCCACTGAGCCATAGTAGTTCGCTACTACTCCAGAACACATGGATTGACCGACATGTATCCTTCTTTCCTCCTGTGTCTGTCCCTACGGGAAATGTCACGCGGTGTTACTGGAGTCCTGATAGCTTGCTACAGCCCGGTTGCACTCGCTGATGACCGACAAGTGTGTTGTTGGGTTACCTATGTCTGTCCCTATACATTTGTGCCACCTTGGTTTATGACTAGTCATGTCGACCTGGGTTCTTTGTCATATGGATGCTAGCATCACAGTCATATACGTGAGCCAAAAGACGTAAACGGTCCCGGCCAAGGTAAAGGCGGCAGTCGTGGGTTACCGTGCATGAGGCCGTAAAGTGATATGATGTGTCTTATGCTAGATCGGTGTGACTTAGGATCGGGGTCCTGACACTTGTAGAGCCACGTGGGGCTAGCCCGAAGCTGGAGTGGAAGGATGCGGCGATGGAGCATCACATCCACCACATCCGTTAACTTGAACTTCTTCTGCAGAAACCAGATCCTCTCCTAGAGAGAAGTGACTTCATCTGGGCTGCCCCACTCCAGGCCCTACTTCTGCCAGGACACCAGTTTCCTTGGAGGTGTTCCTGTGAAGGCGGGGACCTCGGTCTGTCCCGCGGCGAGAGGCTCAGTGATGTAGAACCACTCGCGCTGCCAAAGCTTCACGGTCTCGATGAAGGTGCCCTCCAGCCACTCCGGCTTCTGGAGTTTGCTGATCATGTCACCCCTGCATTCGGCGAACTCGGCGCCGCCGCTCTTCGGCTTCACGCATAACGTCTTCAGTCATAGGCCGAAGTGAGGCTCCACGCGCAGGAACGCCTCGCAGACGATGATGAAGGTGGTGAGATGTAAAATGGAATTTGGGGCTAGATTGTGGAAATCTAGCCCGTAGAAGAAAACGATCCCCCGCACGAAGGGGTGCAGGGGGAATCCCAGGCCTCAGATGAGGTGAGGGATGAAGATGACCCACTCCCCTTGCTTGGAAGTGGTGACGCGCTAGCCCGGGTCAGGGGCCTTGTAGACGGCGTCGGCGGGGATGTACCCCACCATTCGGAGCTCCTCGATGGTGGGGTCGGTGACCTTGGAGGCCACCCACCTCCCCTTCAGATCCGCAACGGCCATGGTGGCGGGATGCAAAGGACGGGAGAAGGCTTTAGGCTTGGAAAGGAGATTGAGGCGGGAGCTTGGAGGGTTTGGGCATTGGAGCAGTAGGGGAGCGTGTGAACAAAAGACTCGTCACTCCCTGCTCTTTATAAGGAAGTAAAAAGACGAAGCATCCCTCCGTTGTGCCGTAAAAATCGCCACGTTCCTGCCTATTATTCCGTTGTGGGCGCATGGGGTGAAACAACTGATTGATGATATCCCCTAAAATGCGGGGCACGATCTCTGTTTTGATGAGACATGTCAATAAGAGGGTTACCTTGAACCGCTATTCGAATAAGTAACAACTGGTGTACATGATGTCATGAGTAATGACGTTTCGGTAAAGTTGTTAGTAATTGACCGCCGAACACATTTGCGCTGCTAGTCTTTAGGGCTAAGCAAGCCGTATACTTCGTATGGACGAAGATACATTTTTTGTGACACATGGCCGGCTGGCATCGTCTCCTGTTTAGATGGATGACATTTTCCAATTGGGGATTAGCGAGCCCTGGGAAATGCTTAAACTCGGGGCGTGGTAAGGAACTTGCCTGCTAAGCCAAAGACTCTCACGCCGAAGACATGTATCTGAAGAAGGTTGCCATCCACGGCTTTGAAGACAAGTTCGGGGGCTACTGATGGTGTCCTGGACTAGGGGGTCCCGGCCTAGTCGATCTAGTCCATGGGCCGGACTCAAGGCCCGTCAAAGAGCAAGGACTCCGGAAGATTCCAACTTGAAGAACCAACATATTGGGCCTCACCGAAGACTTGGCGTGTACCCCAAGGATATGAGATTCGACATGTAATCCTAGATGGTAACTGACCATATATAACCCTAGATACCCTTGGTGCCTATATAAACCAGATGGTTTAGTCCGTAGAGGCATAGATACACACATTATCCCCTAGGTTTAGACCACAACTTACGATCTCGAGGTAGATCAACTCTGTACCTTGATACATCCACAATATAAACAAGAGCAGGACGTAGGGTTTTACCTCCTTAGAGAGGGCCCAAACCTGGGTAAAACATCGTGTCCCTCGTCTCCTGTTACCCATCGATCCGATCTCACAGCTCGGGCCCCCCTACCCGAGATCTGCCGGTTTTGACACCGACAGGGGGCGGGGCTTGTGTGTGTGGTTCTGGCCTTGTGGGTTGAGGGATTGATATTTTTGTGCGGGAGAGAGAGGGAGAGAGAGCACAGCAGTCAGTCAGCCACTTTTACGTCAGCCTGCTTCCAAATGGCCCCGCATTCTCTAGTGTGGTCTGGTCAGCGTCTTCGTTCTTCCCGATGCCCTCCTTGAAGATCAAGGTAGTGTGCATGTCAGGGTGCAGAGAAGCACAAGCGAGAGTGGTCGCTGTATAACCTTGGACGGGGATGGATAGTGTGCGAGGGGGGGGGGGGGAGTGTGTGCGAGATATTGAGAGAAATCAAACCTAGGGAGAGAATGTGTGTGCATAGTGTGCAGGCGAGAGAGGCTAATGGTGTGAGATGGATATATCGTGTGCGTGAGTGTTTAAGCAATGTAGAGATATCGTGTGCAGGATACAAAGGGAGGACTATGGGAAGTGTGTTTGTGAGGCAGAGAGACATAGCGAGAGATAAATGTGTGTGCGTGGAATAGGGTGTATGTGATGGAGAGGTACATGCTAAATAGGGTTTTCGGGAAGAGATTGTGTGTGTGCGAGAGAGAGAGAGAGAGAGATAGGGGCCTTGAGGTGGGCAGGAGCTGGGTGAGGGTGTGAAAATGTGTGCGTTGATGCATGTGTTACATGCGAGTGTGCGAGGGAGGGTCGAATCGAGAGAGATGGTTGTTGTGTTACGGATGCCTTTCTCTCTCTCTCACACACACACACACACAAACACAAATACAAGACCGTTCTCTCATGCGTACACCATATCTTGGCATCTCTCTATGTCTCACTCATACACGATCATTTGCACATTCACACCTCTATATCACACAAACACCGTCTTCACATTGCCCTTTCGCCACCACACACATATAGACACATACTCACGTTCTCTCTCTGTCACACCCACAGAATCTCTCTCAAAAAATATTATTAGGGTGCACCTAAAATGTCCTAATCCAAATAAGCACGAACTGAAGCTAAATTCAAATATATGGAAATATTGTAGTGTGAAGAACTTTTCCAGCAAAAAAATTGTAGCATGATATTCGGGGATTGTTTTCACACACACACAAAGGTTCGGTGGATATCCTTCGAGCGCGACACCGTGACGCAGCGTTTGATCGATCGCGCGGCCGCGGTACATGCGCTTGCAGAGGATTCCGTATCGATGTTGTGCTAATTAATGTGGTACTGCTTCGGCTGACCATTTCTCACCCATCACCACCGTGTCCCCGCCATCCCTGTGCCATGAAGTCACAGGCTTGCCCGCTCACGTCGTCTGCAGTCCCTCCGGCCGATGCCACCACGTTGCCAAGGACGCGAGCAGCTGGAGCCGCATCTATGCCTGCGGCAAACGAAGAGGAGGAGGACGAGCGCGTGCTCTAGCATGCCGGCGAGGAGGAGGAGCTAGCGGGTCATTGTGGTCTCCGCCCGCGAGGAGGAGCCCCGCATGGTGGCTGCTGTGGCGGAAACCGGTCGCACCCGCGCTAAGGCCGCAAACCGGGTACGGACATGGAATCTACCCTCGAGACCTTGAACGCCATGTGGATCCTCCAATATGAAGGAACAATTTGGGTTAGTCGACTCTTGCGATCCGTTGGATGCAACATGGACGGCCAGAAGGGCTTCTTCAACCTCCAAAAATGATGCACTCTTCATCTTCTCTCTCAAACATCGAGCCGCCACAGGTGATACGTCTCCAATGTATCTATAATTTTTTATTGTTCCATGCTATTATAGTATCAATCTTGGATGTTTTATATGCAATTATATATCATTTTTTGGGACTAACCTATTAACCTAGTGCCCAGTGCCAGTTGCAGTTTTTTGCCTGTTTTTGCCTTTTCAGAAAATCATTATCAAAAACAGTCCAAACGAAGAAAAAACTTTAGATTAATTTTTTCTGGACCAGAAGGGACCCTAGAAGCTTCGGGAGAAGAGCAGAAGAGTCACGAGGGAGCGACAAGCCTGGAGGGTGCGCCCAGGGGGGTAGGCGTGCCCCCAGGCTTGTGGGGCCCTCGTGGCACCTCTTGACCTAATTCTAGCGCTATAAATTCCCAAATATTCCCAATATACCAGAAAGATAGACGAAAAAACCTTTCCATCGCCGCAAGCCTCTATTCTTCTGCGATCCCATCTGGAGGCCTTTTCCGGTACTCTACCGGAGGGGGAATCGATCACGGAGGGCTTCTTCATCAACCTTGCTGCCCTTCCGATGATGTGTGAGTAGTTTACCATAGACCTACGGGTCCATAGCTAGTAGATATTTGGCTTCTTCTCTCTTTGATCTTCAATACCATGTTCTCCTCGATGTTCTTGGAGTTATATTTGATGTAATCTTCTTTTGTGGTGTGTTTGTTGGGATCCGATAAATTGTGGGTTTATGATCAGATTATTCATGAGAAATATTTGAGTCTTCTCTGAACTCTTTTATGCATGATTGTTATAGCTTTGTATTTCTCTCTGATCTATCCATTTGGTTTGACCAACTAGATTGATTTATCTTGCAATGGGAGAGGTGCTTTGTGATGGGCTCAATCTTGCGGTGTTCTATATCCCAGTGACAGAAAGGGACCAGACACGTATTTGTATTGTTGCCATTAAGGATAAAAAGATGGGGTTTAATCATATTGCTTGTGTTTACTTTGTCTACATCATGTCATCTTGCTTAAGGCGTTACTCTGTTTTATACTTAATACCCTAGATGCATGCTGGATAGCGGTCGATGGGTGGAGTAATAGTAGTAGATGCAGGCAGGAGTCGGTCTACTTGTCTCAGACATGATGCCTATATACATGATCATTGCCTTGAATATCGTCATAACTATGCGCTTTTCTATCAATTGCCCAACAGTAATTTGTTTACCCACCGTATGCTATGTGTTCGAGAGAGAAGCCTGTAGTGAAAACTATGTCTCCCGGGTCTACTTTTATCATATACTAAAATCCAAAAATACTTTGCTGCAATTTATTTACTTTTATTTTCTTTTGCAATTTATCTTTTTATCTATCACTATCAGAATTAATCCTTGCAAGTGACCGCTAAGGGGATTGACAACCCTCTTATTTGCGTTGGGTGCAAGTGTTTGCTTTTGTGTGTGTAGGTGTTGCTAACGAGGTTCTGTGTGGTTCTCCTAGTGGATTGATAACCTTGGTTCTTAACTAAGGGAAATACTTATCTCTACTATACTGCATCATCCTCTCCTCTTCGGGGAAATTCCAACGCAGTTCACAAGTAGCAGGAAGAATTTCTGGCGCCGTTGCCGGGGAGACATCACCAAAACCTATCAATTACCTTTGCACAAACTTTCATCCGCTTGCTCTTATTTTCATTTGCCTTTTATTTGCATTTTCCTCTCATTTTCATCTCCCCCACTTCTAAAACAATTTTACAAAAACACAAAAATATTTTTATTTGCTTCTTTGCTAGTTTGTCTACTTGAAATTGCCATCATGTCTGAGTTTGTTATTGAAAAGAGTGAGGATGGTAAAATCCCTAAGATAGAAATTCCCGCAAATCTGGATGCTAAATTTTTTGTGACGGGAAGTTGGCATATCATAGGAAAGAGTGTTATTCAAGAATTCTTTACTTGCACTAGAAAATTGGTTTGTAATGACATTCGCATTCTTAAAAGAACCAATAGTTATGCCGAGGCTATTTCTGCTCTTGTTCTAAAACTTGAAAGAAGATTTATTCGTACTCATCCCACTTTGTAAAGATTATTCTATGAGTTACCTGTTATAAACAACCCTAAGGCTAAAAAGATAGCCACACTTATCCTTATGAATGAGTTTGATTTTTATAATATGAGTCATGAACACCCTGTGATAGATGAAATTTTATATAATGAAGATTATATGTTAAGGTTTATGTTTCATGATGATCATACTTTTGATGAGAATACTAAGAAGGAAGTTCCTGCATTACATATTATCCAACAAGTTTTCAATGGTATTAATCAGAAATATTCTTGGATCGTAAAAGGGAACCAACAAGGATATGAGGAAAATTGCCTTAATAATGATAAAATCTTGCTTCATGATGTGTTCCACATTGTTTTTGAAAAGCCTCCTAACAAACGTACCTGTCAAGATGAAGAAACTAAAAATGACAACACTTGAAACTATGCATTATGCCTAGCTAGGGGCATAAAACAATAGCGCTTGTTGGGAGGCAACCCAATATGTATCTTAAATTTTTGTTTTACTTTCTATTTTTGTGTGTTTACACAATTATAGATTCTGTTATGATTGTGTTTTTTATCTTTTAATTAGTGTTTGTGCCAAGTAATACCTTTGGGATGATTTGGATGATAGTATAATTGATGCTGTTTGAAAACAGAAAGTTTTCAGTCCAGTGCTGGATTTTTTGTTCTGTATTGGAGTGTGATAAAATTCTGAATTGTTTACACAGTATTGGTATATGAGTTTCCTACGTTTTCCAAAATTTTCAGAATGTTTGGAGTTACAGAAGTATGGCTTTTAAATAGATCTTTATAGATTGTTCTGTTTTAGACAGATTCTATTTTTGTTGCATAGTTTGCTTATTTTGATGAATCTATGGATCGTATCGGTTGGTATGAGCCATGGGGAAGTTGGAGTACAGTAGCATTATTCCAATATAAAATATGAATTAATTTACAGCAGTAACTAAAGTTTAATATTTATTTGTTATACTAACGGATCTCACGAGGTTTTTGTTGAGTTTTATGTGCTGAAGTTTTCAAGTTTTGGGTGAGACTACGATGGATAAAGGAATAAGGAGAGGCAAGAGCCTAAGCTTGGGGATGCCCAAGGCACCCCAAGGTAATATTCAAGGAAGACTCAAGCGTCTAAGCTTGGGGATGCCCCGGATGGCATCCCCCCTTTCGTCTACAATCTATCGGTATATCACTTGGAGCTATATTTTTATTCATCACATGATATGTATTTTACTTGGAGCGTCTTATGCTATAGTTTGTTTGCTTTTGTTTGCTTTTTAGTTTGCCACAATCATCTTTGCTGAACACACCTTTTTGAGAGGGACATACATTATTCGTGATTTCTTAGAATACTCTATGTGCTTCACTTATATCTTTTGAGCTAGGCAGTTGCTCTAGTGCTTCACTTATATCTTTTAGAGCACGGAGGTGGTCATATTTTAAAGAAATAGTTGCACTCTCATGCTTCACTTATATCTTTTTGAGAGTCTAATAAATAGCAATGGTAATATGCACGTGTTATGAATTTTGTCCTAATATGATAGGTATTCAAGAGGGATATAAAAAAACATTCATGTAGATCACTGAATATGATAAGTTTGATTCCTTGCAATAGTTTTGCGATACTAAGATGGTAATATGTGGGAGGTGCTAGTAGATAATTGTGGTTTAGTAAGAATATTGGTGTTAAGATTTGTGATTCCCGAAGCGTGCACGTATGGTCTGTCGTTATGCTAAGAAGTGGGAGCATGATTTATTCTTGATTGTCTACCTTATGAGTGGCGGTCGGGGACGAGCAATGGTATTTTCCTACCAATCTATCCCCCTAGGGGCATGCATAGTAGTACTTTGCTTCGAGGGCTAATAAACTTTCGCAATAAGTATGTGAGTTCTTTATGACTAATGTGAGTCCATGGATTATACCCACTCTCACATTTCCGCTATTGGCTTGCCTCTTCGGTACCGTGCATTGCCCTTTCTCACCTTGAGAGTCGGTGCAAACTTCACTGGTGCATCCAAACCCATGATATGATACGCTCTATCACACATAAGCCTCCTTATATCTTCCTCAAAACAGCCACCATACCTACCTATTATGGCATTTCCATAGCCATTCCGAGATATATTGCCATGCAACTTCCACCGTTCTTTTTATATGACACACATCATCATTGTCATATTGCTTTTCATGATCATATAGCTAACATAGTATTTGTGGCTCAGCCACAATTCATCATTTGCATACATGTCACGCTAGTATCATTGTACATCCTGGTACACTGCCAGAGGCATTCATATGGAGTCATATTTGTTCTAGTATCGAGTTGTAATTTTTGAGTTGTAAGTAAATGGAAGTGTGATGATCATCATTATTAGAGCATTGTCCCAGTGAGGAAATAAAAAAAAGAGTGCAAAAAGAGCCCAGCGGAAAAAATTTAGAGAAAAAGAGAGAAGGGGCAGTGTTACTATGTTTTTCTATGCTTGTGCTTCAAAGTAGCACCATGTTTTTCATATAGAGAGTCTCCTATGTTGTCACTTTCATATACTAGTGGGAATTTTTCGTTATAGAACTTGGCTTGTATATTCCGATGATGGGCTTCCTCAAATGCCCGAGGTCTTCGTAAGCAAGCAAGTTGGATGCACACCCACTTAGTTTTTATTTTGAGCTTTCATACACTTATAGCTCTTAGTGCATCCGTTGCATGGCAATCCCTACTCCTCGCATTGACATCAATTGATGGGCATCTCCATAGCCTGTTGGTTAGCTGCATCGATGTGAGACTATCTTCTTCTTTTTGACTTCCCCTTATTAATCTCTATCATCATTCTATTCCACCCATAGTGCTATGTCCATGGCTTGCGCTCATATATTGCGTGGGGGTTGAAAAACCTAAAGCGCGTTAAAAAGTATGAACCAATTGCTCGGCTTGTCATCGGGGTGGTGCATGATAAATACTTTGTGTTAAGAAGATGGAGCATGATAGGATTACACTGGTGCAGTGACCTGCTATACAAACGGTTTTTACCCCCTTTCCACGACAGAGTTTTAAACCATCGCCTTGCGTGTGTGTGCGATAAGGGGGGGGTCTTCCCACATGACCCAAAAACCGTCGGCGATAGGGAGCACGCAAGCATATGTTTCACAGAACTAAGCGTATGTGATGCCCGCATCTTTCCCAAACGCTCCGTCCTTGCTACTCATGTGTGCTCGCATTACCATCGCAATCGGTATTCTGTGGTGCAACATTTACGATGCTCACCCCATCACAAACGGTTCATGATTGTACACCGTATGCAAAGCTTGAATATATCCCACACATTTGTATGTACATAAATGTTTGAGATGTATAAAATGTCCCAAACGATTCATCCATATTAGCCGTGTCGGATGAAGGCCTATCTCATGCGTTCTTCTATGAGCAAACATTTATGATGCACACGACATCATAAACAGTTCATAATTGCCTAGCGTGTGTGATAAGGTGACTTTCACAAACATTTATTAAGAAGGAACTGTGTGCACTGTTGTCATTAATCTCACACATTTTTTCTTGTCTGATCATGTGTGCAGCAGAGTTTCATCGCACACGTACTGATCTGAGAAACGTGTCTGATCATCACGTTTATCACAGACGTTTTTCTCTCGCAAACCGTGTGTAGTGTAATGGCCTGCAGATCATAATTTATCCCTAATTTAATCCCTGCAATTAAAATTCAATTTTTTTGAAATTGAAACAGATTTTCAATATGAAAGTAGGCAATCACTCATTTCATATCAAACCATGTTTATTACAAATACAAGTTCAAGGACGAATGCATAATTCAATGCTCAGGTACATATAGTGAAGAACTACAGAAGCAGCTAGTAAAGAATGATGAACCACTGTTGTACTAAAGACTATAAAGAGAGAGGTGGAAGACATTCTGGTTGCTGGAGAAGGTGAAGCGGAATGCCCATATTGTGCCCTCCTCCATGCCTATTGCACGCATGACTCTAGGCCAACCCCTTGTGATGGCCTCCCGCCCATCCTTCACTGTCCTCATTAGGACTTCTCGATGCTCATTGTAGTCTCGATGAAATACTTTAACATTCATTGCATGTCCATCAATCATGTACTTTGCAAGGTAATCTTGAGTAAACTGCTTTGGGAACCACTACAAACGAAAAAGATTTAGACATTGTTGTCTAACAACTCATTATGGGCAGTAAAAAGAGAAGGCTACAGAGTTCATAGTTACCATCCTACAGCTCACTTTCATGTTGGATGGAGCGTAGACAAATAATTTAATTGCCATCGGTCGTATCTTTTTGCTAATAATTCTTATCAGTTTCCTCACTTGATGCTGGTTCATGAATATCTCATTGCCCCATACGCAAAAATGGTCGAGGAATGGATCTTTGCCTAGGACATATGTACCTACAAGCAACAAGTCAATATTAGAAGCTAAAAAGTGTCCAGCCATGGATCTGTATGCACTACATTATGGAACGGAGGCAGTATAAGCCGAGGGATGAAACTAACCTTGGTGGAAAATGCTGGCCACTCCCGTTGTTGTCCTGCATAAGTACATGGAAAGGCGTGATAAGTACTACAGGCTTAACATCAACCAAATATAGCCATGGTAAACAACAACATCTCAAAATGACAGCTTGAATGTGTTGGTTTCAGCATGATGTTAAAGCAGATAAAAAATGGAAAGGAATGTTAACTACAACAGGCTTAACAGGGACCAAATATTGTAATTCAAACTGGTACTGTTGAAAATGAATAGAACGTAGCTCATGCTTATACATCACAGAACATAAATGTGTAAAACTGAAATAAAGGGCATGTGTTAACTTCACCAGGCATAACAGGAACCTAATATAGCCGTTCAAACTGGTATTGATGAAATCAAACTGCACAGTTCATACTTGCACATAATGAACATCACATTGTGAATAACTGAAAAAAAACAAGGCATATATGCTCACTATAACAACCTAATATAGCCATTGAAAACTGGACAGAGGCTCAGTGCAACCAACCTAACAAGCAAATACAGATAAACAAGGCATCTGCTTGAAAACTGGACAAAGGCTCACTGCAACCAACCTAACAAGCAAATATAGATAGGCAAGGCATCTGCATGAAAACTGGACAAATGCTCACTTCAACCAACCTAACAACAAATACAGATAAACAGGGCATCTGCTTGAAAACTGGGCAAATGCTCACTGCAACCAACCTAACAACGAAATACAGATAAACAGGCATCTGCTTGAAAACTGGGCAAATGCTCACTTCAACCAACCTAACAACCAAATACAGATAAACAAGGCATCTACTCACTATAAACAACCAAATATAGCCATTCGTGAAACTGAAGTGGACAATTCATACTTAAACATCAGATAGCCATGTTAAACATTACATTTTTGCATAACTGAAATAATTAAACACGGCACAGTTAAAACATCGCATGGCAAAAGCTACGACAACAATGGGTACGAGTTACTACAACAATGGGTACCTATACCAAGAGGAACCTGTCATGGTCAAACCCTTCTCGTATGTTGTGGGTCACAGGATAGAACGTGCGGGCCCATAGATCTCGAATGATGTGGGTCAAAGGATAGAACATGGCGGGCCCACAGATCGATCTCGATCATTCTCTGATTTTTCAAAACAACAAATAACAAAAAACATCCTTCTCCAAATTTTCAAAACAAGGATCTCAAGGTTTATTTAATCGACATGACAGGTCACTACAGACACATTTAGATGCTAAATGTCTGTAATGACCGTATCATGGCGCTTAAATGAAACTTGAGATATAGCAACTTCCCACCCAGTCACCCATCCTTAGACTGCTCCAGCCCCAGCACGCTTAACTTGTGCATTCTATTCGACTGGGCTAGCGGATGGGAAGCTGTCCCTTGCTGATAAGAGTTGCCTCCTCGCGTTTAAGGCGTTTATCGATGGTCACCGTGTGGGACCTACTCCTTACTATCACACACGTTTGTGCTTTTAGAAACTGTGTGCAATCTTTACATACTGGACCACTTCCATTTGAACTTACATTATTTTTTTACTACTTAAAACTAGCCGGAAGAAGCAAAAGCTTTGCCTTTTCATTAATTAAGAACAAGATAGTTGCCTAGTTAATTGTGGAAAACCGGGCGAAAACCGATACAAACTGGGCCTAAACCTACGGGAACTCTTGGCTGAGCATGAATTGGTACAGGCCTTCGTCCATGCGTCTGATACGCCCGCGGAACTGCTGTACCGCAATATCGATCTTCGTTCATCAATGACGGTCGATTCCAAGCTGCGGTGAGTATTTTGCTCTGCTTCGTCGTTGGCGGCACCTGGGGGCCGAGGAGGTCGAAGAGCCAATCGACCAGCCCGTTGGAGTCGTGGCGGCGGATTCTGGCAGTGCAAACTTTGTCCAGCGCAATTATGGCGCTGACGGCGTCTGCCCATTCCTGGCGGGGAATCAGGATGCTTACCGGCCCTGGAAATGGCCTCTAGAGTGGTTGAGTCAACAGGATGCTGACAGGACTCCGCTCAGATAGTGCGGTGCACCACACCTGATGCGCGGCGGCATTCTCCCGCTCTTGCGCGGCAGCACTTTGCCACTCTTGCTCCGCTCCCCTCCATGGGCGGCGACAAACACATGTGTAGACATTGGCCTGCTCAAGCACTGGGGCACAATGATAACGCTCACGCTCGGCGGCACGCTGCCTCTCTTGCTCAGCGGCGCACGGCCGTTCTGGCTCTCCGGCCTGGTCCGGCTCGTTCTCCTTGTCGAGGAGGTTGATGACGGCGGCGGTGCTTCGCCGGATTGGCATGCTTGGAATGGTATACTGTGGTATGGCCAGTGTGTCGCCGCCTAGCCTTTTATGCCCACTGACATTGGCAACAGGAAACCAATGGGGGGGAGTGGCGGGAAACCGATTGGGGGGAGTGGCGGGAAACCGATTGGGGGAGTGGCGGGAAACGGTTGCGTGTTTGGATATATAACACCATTAATATGGAAAACTTGGGAAAGAAGGAAGCGTGAGCTAGCACGACGCGTGCACACAGTGCTTACCCACGGGTGCCAGATGGTTGAACAGAACTGCTTTAAATTATTCAGGGTTCGTTCGGCATTTTTTATACATTATAATAGAGTTTTCTAGGCATTTAATGTGCAAAATTCAAATTTGAACTACAAATACATGCTCCAATGCACCAAAATGGGTGGAGAAATCATATATGTGTCCTTGGGTGCATGTTTAGGTCCCATGCAAGGAATGGGGATGAATTACAAACATCTCGGCGTCTGGCTCGGCCTCAAACATTGAGAATCTTGGTTTTTAAATCCCCATAAATCCAAAACTCACCTGAAATTCATGAAACCTTACATGGTGTCATGACATGGCACATATATGCCATGGTAAAAAAACTAACCAATTTGGGGCAAGTTTTGGGACAAGCTTCTTACAAACCGGAGCTTCTCTCAAGAAGCCTCGTGGTTCCGATAGGGAACGTGTCACCCTTGTGGGAGAAATGACAATCGCTGCCTCTTCTCGCCTTGTATTTTTTTTTCTACGGGCAACATAGACCAATAGGAGATTTGTGCTAAAATATGGAATTATTCAGGGTTCGTTTAGCCTTTTTTATACATTAATTGAGTTTTCTAGGCATTTAATGTCCATAATTCAAATTTGAACTACAAGGACATGATCCAGTGCACCAAAATGGCTTCAAAAACCATACATGTGTCCTTGGGTGCATGTTTGGGTCCCATGCAAGAAATGGGGATGAATTACAAACATCTCGATGTACTGGCTTGGCCTCAAACATTGAGAATATCGGTTTTTAAATCCCCATAAATCCAAAACTCACTTGAAATTCATGAAACTTGGCATTGTGTCATGACATGGCACATATATGCCGTGGTAAAAAAATTGTCCAATTTGGGGCAAGTTTTGGTACAAGCCTCTTACAAACCGGAGCTTCTAGCAAGAAGCCTCGTGTTCCGATAGGGAATGTGTCACCCTTGTGGGCGAAACAACAATTGCTGCCTCTTCTCGCCTTATATTTTTCTTCCACAGGCAACATAGACCAATAGGAGATTCGCGCTGAAATATTGAATTATTCAGGGTTCGTTTGGCATTTTTATACATTAATTGAGTTTTCTAGGCACATAATTCAAATTTGAACTACAAGCACATGCTCCAGTGCACCAAAATGGCTTCAAAAACCATACATGTGTCCTTGGGTGTATGTTTAGGTCCCATGCAAGAAATGGGGATGAATTACAAACATCTCGGCATACTGGCTCGGCCTCAAACATTAAGAATCTCAGTTTTTAAATCCCCGTAAATCCAAAACTCACCCAAAAATCATGAAAGTTGTCATCGTGTCATGACATGTCACATATATGCCGTGGTAAAAAAATTGTCCAATTTGGGGCAAGATTTGGTACAAGCCTCTTACAAACCGGTGCTTCTAGCAAGAAGCCTCGTGGTTCCGATAGGGAATGTGTCACCCTTGTGGGCGAAACGACAATCGTCGCTGCCTCTACTCGCCTTGTATTTTTTTCTATAGGCAATGTAGACAAACAGGAGATTTGTGCTGAAATATGGAATTATTAAGGGTTCGTTTGGCCTTTTTATACATTAATTGATTTTTCTAGGCATTTAATCTCCATAATTCAAATTTGAATTACAAGCACATGCTCTAGTGCACCAAAATGGCTTCAAATACCATACATGTGTCCTTGGGTGCATGTTTAGGTCCCATGCAAGAAATGTGAATGAATTACAAACATCTCGGCGTCCTGGCTCGGCTTCAAACATTGAGAATCTCGGTTTTTAAATCCCCGTAAATCCAAAACTCACCCGAAATTCATGAAACTTGGCATAGTGTCATTATATGGCACATATATGCCGTGGTAAAAAATTTGTCCAATTTGAGAAAAGGCGCACACATTAATAGCCAACATAGGCATTTTGGAACAAATAGATGACACGTTAATATCGCAAACGATTGTATTGTTTGAACCGTGGGCGTTCCACTAATCATTTACGTGCGGCCATGCGTCCCTCTTTTTATTGGAGAGTACTACCTCGGTCCTGGTTTATTGGTCCTCTTTGTATTTTGTGCAACAATTTGACCATACTAGGTGGCGTGCGCGCAGCTGTTTGATTAGACGGGACGAGTGCGAGAAGTTCGCCGCGCGGCTCGACGGGACGCGTGCGAGCAGTCCGCCGTGCAGGCTCGACGGGACCCATGCGAGCAGTCTGCCATGCAGGCTCACCGGGAAGCGAGCTCTTTAACCTCCACCCACCACCTCGCTCCCAACTTCTCCATTAATGGTGGCTGAGCTACTGTTTAACATGCGGTTAATGCACCTGAATGGAGGGTGTTAGCTTGTGATCCCATAGCCCCGCTCAACGCTAGTTGGGATTGTTTTGTTCGTGCCTTGCTGAGAACGTGACTTTTAGCCTATTTTTGACTCGTATACATGTACCTACGAGGTTACGAACGAAATAATACGACGAAAAATTGGCAATGGCAACGGATAATAATTTTCTTACATATCCCGGATAATTTAAAATGCTACATGCGGAAATGCCCGAAAGACACAGGGGAAAGAGAAGAAGCAAGTCACTGCTCTCTACTTCTCGATGGAACGCTGGGTGAGTTGTTCTTCCAGCTCCTTCTTCACATCCTCATGACTTTGCTTGACAGCAGCCACGGATTCCTCCACCTGTAGCTCGCGCTCAATGTGGAGCTTCTTCAAGTCATCCCTAAGTTCATGGATGACGGTTGTCAGCGTCATCTGCGAGGCAATGCTCTTCTCATACAGCTTCTTCCAGCTGGTGGCCTCCTCCTTCTGCTTGTCGAGCTCCTTGTGGAGCTTCGCATTGTCACCCATGAGTTGCACGACGAGGCCGGTCGCCTTATCAACTGAGGCATCGCTAATCTCGAGCAGCTTCTCCAAGCCGACGACCAGCTCCTGCTGGTTAATTAGGCTAGCGAGAATATCATCATCGTTGGCTAAGGACTTCAGCCCCGCCAGCTCGTCGAGTTCGCCGGCACGGCGAGTGCGCTTGTGAGAGCCCTCGTCTGCCTGTGAGAGCTCGTTCGAGGGCTCCACGGCGTGGCAAGACATCTCTGCTGCGGCTGCTGTGTTGCGGCGGGACCTCTCTAGTGCTTCTGCGGCCTTGGTCTTTGCTCCCTGGTTATATGTCGACCCAGAACTCCTCCTACTGGCCATGGCAGACGCAAGGAATGACTTAAGAGGATAGACCTATTTTTTGGTGATGACGAGAGGAATGTGCCGTAATTTTCGAGTGGGTAGTTTTTATAGCCCAGTGCTAAGTGGGAACACAGGTTTGATCGGTGTGAACAGATTTGCGATTACTTATTGCGTGGTAATTTGGAATGTGACGTGGGCCTGCATTCTCGGATGTGTACGTGTCTGACCAGTATCACAAACAGTCCAGATATCGTCAGCGTGTCCGATGGATGGGCCGTCTCGCCTCCCACGTGTGCCAGACGGTTGACCAGAACTGTTATACGCAGGTGGTTGCTCGCCGTTGAGGCGGCCGCGGCGCGCTCTGCTTGCATCCCTTCCCGCGCTCTGCTCGACGTTGAGGCAGCCGTGGCGCGCTCTGCTCGCGTCCCTCCGCACACGCTCTTTCAGCGGTTGGGGCCGGCGCACGATCACGTTTTGGGCGCCATATGCATGCGGTTGCGTCCGTGCGCGTCGCCATGATGCAATTAATACATGCGGCACGATGCAGTTACGCGCTGCAACAACTGCCATCCACGCACGCCGATACTCCAGGCCGTTCGGCCTCCCCATTTATTCCCATGGCCATTATAACCTTAGTCTCTTCAACCTTTCGATCGCGCCCCACAACACAACAAGCACACCCACGATGACACATAGAGAGAGGATATCCAGCGGCGCTCCAATGGAGTTCGGCGTGCATCATGTGGACACCCACGTGAGGGGGAAGGAACTCACAGTGGTGTACACCATCGACCCGGCCGTGGTGGAGGACTCCATCAACACCATGGAGCAGTTGCTTGCTAAGGATGACAAGTACAAAGTGGTCGGCTTTGACCTCCAGTACACCACTGGTCGCCTCGGGGTTGATCAGGCGGTTGCCATTGCCCAGTTGTGCGTGGGCCATCATGTCCTCGTCTACCACTACTGCCTAGCCACAAGGCCTTGCGAGCGTTTTGCCAGGTTTGTCAAGAGCCCCAACTACAAGTTCGCTACGGTGGACACCGTTGATGATGTAAAAGCGCTCCAGATTTCGGGCTTGGCCTGCCCAAAGCTTGTCGACATCCGTGGCCACTACAGGGTCTGGGGCAGCACGAAGAAGGACTCCCTGGTTGAACTCACCACGGCCATCATCGACCCCTTCTACAAAAACATGAAGGAAGGTTCCAAGAGAAATCCTGGATCCTGGCATGGTGCCTGGGTGCGGAGACTGGATGAACCTCACCTCAAGTTTGTAGCCAAGAACGTGTACACATGCTATGACATGCAGAGGCGGATCGTCGACATGAGGGAGTTCCTCCTTCCTATAGACGACGAGGGATCGAGCCACCAGCAGAGCAGCAGCGGCAAGCGTCACAAGAAGAAGTAGATGATGATTAGATATGATTGTTTATCCCAGTTTATTATGCCTGTAATTGTTTACTTTGGTGTGTGCAAATGTTATGTGTGTAGTCAGTTATGTAATTGGATGTTTAATTTGGTTATGCAATCATGTCCTTATAAGTATATATGTTGTTGTTCTGTAGACAGAGAGCGTAGATGTTGTGCAGACTGAGCAAATCACATCGCACACGGATTAAACTACGAAACCCGTCGGTGATGATTTCATCAATCGCTGACAATTGTTTACCAGCAAGCGTTTGCCCAAAACACACACAGGTTATTAGCAGGAATCATCTGTGTTGATATCGGTCTTCCCACACATTTTTGATTACTCACCTGTTTGCCGCGTATCACACACATCTTGTTAAGTTGAACCGTATCTGTTGTGCTGAGTAATCGCAAATAGTTCATCCGAGTGAACCGTATGCCGTATATCGCACACACACCTTGATCTTCCTGACCATTTCTGTTTTGTTGGGTAATCTCAAACAGTTCATCTGAGTGAACTGTATGCCGTGTATCGCACACACCTCGAACTGGCTGACCGTGTTTGTTGTTCTGGCTTATCACAAACAGTTCGTATGGATCAACTGTATGCCACGTATCGCACACGCGACTCTAATCTGAATAATGCTTGATGTCTCTGGCAACGCAAACAGTTCGTCGTATTGGCGATTGTTTTATTACGACACCGTTTGCGATTCATGCATCGCACACAGTTTGGTCGCGGGGTCTCTGATTCATGTGTCGCGTTAGCGGTCGCCTGCAGTAGTGTTATATGATTTTGTAGGGATTGCTTTTTTAGCATTGTTATGTTGAAAGACATGATTGTTTGTTAGTATGCCTGAGTATTGATGTCTTTAAATCAAATTATAGACTATTTCTTTGAATCATCCGGATCTTAATATTCATACCGTAAAAGAATATTACATGATGAAACATGTTAGGTAGTATTCCACATCAAAAATTCTGTTTTTATCATTTACCTACTCGAGGACGAGCAGGAATTAAGCTTGGGGATGCTTGATACGTCTCCAACATATCTATAATTTTTTATTGTTCCATGCTATTATAGTATCAATCTTGGATGTTTTATATGCAATTATATATCATTTTTTGGGACTAACCTATTAACCTAATGCCCAGTGCCAGTTGCTGTTTTTTGCCTGTTTTTGCCTTTTCGGAAAATCATTATCAAAAAGAGTCCAAATGAAGAAAAAAATTTGGATTAATTTTTTCTGGACTAGAATGGACCCTAGAAGCTTCGGGAGAAGACCAGAAGAGTCACGAGGGAGCGACACGTCCGGAGCGCACGCCCGGGGGTGGTAGGCGCACCCCCCAGGCTTGTGGGCCCCTCGTGGCACCTCTTGACCTAATTCCAGCGCTATAAATTCCCAAATATTCCCAATATACCAGAAAGACAGAAGAGAAAACCTTTCCGCCGCCGCAAGCCTCTTTTCTTTCGCGATCCCATCTAGAGGCCTTTTCCGGTACTCTGCCGGAGAGGGAATTGATCACGGAGGGCTTCTTCATCAACCTTGTTGCCCTTCCGATGATGTCTGAGTAGTTTAGCATAGACCTACGGGTCCATAGCTAGTAGCTAGATGGCTTCTTCTCTCTCTTTGATCTTCAATACCATGTTCTCCTCAATGTTCTTAGAGTTCTATTCAATGTAATCTTCTTTTGCGGTGTGCTTGTTGGGATCCGATGAATTGTGGGTTTATGATCAGATTACTCATGAGAAATATTTGAGTCTTCTCTGAACTCTTTTATGCATGATTGTTATAGCTTTGTATTTCTCTCCGATCTATCCGTTTGGTTTGGCCAACTAGATTGATTTATATTGCAATGGGAGAGGTGCTTTGTGATGGGTTCAATCTTGCGGTGTTCTATATCCCAGTGCAGAAAGGGACAAGACACATATTTGTATTGTTGCCATTAAGGATAAAAAGATGGGGTTTAATCATATTGCTTGACTTTACTTTGTCTACATCATGTCATCTTGCTTAAGGCATTACTCTGTTTTATAATTAATACGCTAGATGCATGCTGGATAGCGGTCGATGGGTGGAGTAATAGTAGTAGATGCAGGCAAGAGTCGGTCTACTTGTCTCGGACGTGATGCCTATATACATGATCATTGCCTTGAATATTGTCATAACTATGCGCTTTTCTATCAATTGCCCAACAGTAATTTGTTTACCAACCGTATGCTATGTGTTCGAGAGAGAAGCTTCTAGTGAAAACTATGGCCCCTGGGTCTACTTTTATCATATACTAAAATCCAAAAATACCTTGCTGCAATTTATTTACTTTTATTTTCTTTTGCAATTTATCTTTTTATATATCACTATCAGAATTAATCCTTGCAAGTGACCGCTAAGGGGTTGACAACCCTCTTATTTACGTTGCTTGCAAGTGTTTGCTTTTGTGTGTGTAGGTGCTGCTAACGAGGTTCTGTGTGGTTCTCCTACTAGATTGATAACCTTGGTTCTTAACTGAGGGAAATACTTATCTCTACTGTACTACATCATCCTCTCCTCTTCGGGGAAATCCCAACGCAGTTCACAATTAGCAACAGGCCTAACCGCCTGCTGCCGCTGCCCCACCCTCCCCTCAACCGCCTCCCACCGCCGTGCTACCCCCCCCCCCCCCCCCCCCCCCTTGCCATCCGTCTAACACCGGGCATGATCCATTTTTTCTGGCGAACTGCATCCCACACCCAACACTCATAAGATAGATCATGGGCACCCTGCCACCATAAAATAGATACTGGGGTAGCATCTCTGCCATCTTCTTCCTTCCCTCCGACGAACTTCTTCTTTCACAAATCGACCGGCCCAAATTGCTATAGCTATTGTGTAAGAAATGAGTAGTATAGATGAATAGTACCAACTTGTTAGACAGATGGAAATAATACTACTAGTACTTATTAAGTACAGTAGGAACGTGATGAAACGAGTAGTAGTACCATCTACAAGATGAACTGTAAGAAATACTAGTACGTACTAAAGAGTTCAAGTAACGAGAAAGAACATAGTAACATAGTTCTGCTGGGGGCTCAGCACAACACACCCCTGAAATAAAACTAAGCACCCTGAAATAAAACTAAGCAACTAATCCGGTTGACACTGCATTAGAACCAGCATGAGCAACGACACTGCCACCTTACTCGGAGTCCTCATCCACGTCCTCGACTTCGTCCTTGCCCCTCTTCCTCTTCGCTGATACTTCTTTGCTTGAACCGGACACTAGGCTCCGCCTCTTCATCCAACCCTTGTAGATACTTTAACAAAGGTAGGCATGCAGTGCTGCGTACTAGATGTGAGCTTCATCTATTTTCTTCCACTCCCATGAATAATGAAACCTATAGTCATGTTTCTTCTGTCTACCGTGCGAAGGAACAATCATAGCTCCTGCCAGGGTCAGCATTGAAGGCTGAGAGGAGGACACCAGGTCTTTCTTCTGGAGGTCAAAGGGCTGGTGTACAAAGAGGCCTATCCGACGCAGGACTTCCTTGTCATTCTTAAAGTCTACAAAAACGAATTTGACTCTTTCGTCCTTGAGGAAGTCTTCAACATTCTGGCACCTAACGTCGGCATGGCATATGTAGTACACCAAGCACAAATTACGTACGCAAACCTAGATCACAGAAGGCTTCTTCTTCTCTTCCTCCTTTAGACTCTTTTCCCAAGACTGTGGTGTACTCAACATCTAGCCTAGCGACCCACTCATCATTTCAATTTGCAAACATGCATTTGAAGCGACCAAGGCATCCTTGCACCGTCGCGGAAGAACGGGTGTAGATGACGTCGAACTCATCGCCGGTGATGGTTTTAACCTTGTACTCACTGCCGATCATGGAGATTTGGGAGGCCATGGATTTTGGAGGAGGGCTAGGAGAAGTGGAACTACTGTAATGTGAAAGGACGGGATGAGTGGGAGCCAACTGCTGTAATGTTAAAGGACGGGGACGAGTAGGAGCGAACTGCTAGCGGTTTTATGATTATAAAAATGCTAAGTAGGGCATGCGAACGGCGTGGGGTAGTGGCTTGCCCGGTGGATAAACGGTTGCATGCCCCCAAAGAGTTCTCTAGTACTATGGGAGACCCACTAGATGTCATGTCTACTAGACCCACTTTCTAGGGCTGACAGTATAGGATCTGCGTGGTCTCCGTAAGCCTTGATTTCCATTGCTTTGATGATCATAGCCTTGGTTTAAGAACCTAGGGGAGTATGGCGTCTAGTGAGGGTAACTATCACCATAGAGGTCCATATTTTGATGGTACAAACTTTGCTAGTTGGAAACATAAGATGAAGATGCATATTCTTGGTCATAACCCCGCCGTTTGGGCTGTTGTTCGTGTTGGCTTGCAAGGTTATTTCTTTGAGGATGGCAAGGAACCGGATCGTGAAGCAACCCCGGAAGAATTGAAGATGTTGCAATACAATGCTCAAGCTTGTGACATTCTCTTCAACGGTTTGTGTCCCGAGGAATTCAACAAAATCAGCCGCCTCGAGAATGCAAAGGAAATTTGGGATACTTTGGTTGATATGCATGAGGGTACCGAGTCCGTCAAGGAATCTAAGTTGGATGTGCTTCAAAGTCAACTTGACAAGTTCAAGATGAAGGATGGTGAAGGAGTCACAGAAATGTACTCTAGGATTGCTCTCATCACAAATGAGATTGCCGGCTTAGGAAGTGAAGAGATGACCGACAAATTCATCATCAAGAAGATACTTAGAGCTTTGGATGGAAAATATGATACCGTATGCACATTGATCCAAATGATGCCAAATTACAAAGATCTCAAGCCCACGGAAGTCATTGGAAGGATTGTTGCTCATGAAATGTCACTCAAGGACAAAGAGGAGCTACACAACAAATTAAGTGGTGCTTACAAGGCCTCAACCGATGCTCCAACAACTCCAAGTGACAAGCTAGTATCCAATGAAGAGATAAGCCTAATGGTGAAAAGATTCAACAAGTTCTACAAGAACAAAGGGAAAGAAAGAAGCTCTAGCTCAAGACACTATGAGAGAAGATCATCAAGTCGTGACCGTAATTGCTACAATTGTGGAAAACCTAGACACTATTCCAATGAGTGTACGGCTCCCTACAAGAAAAGAGACGAATCACCAAGAGGAAGACATAGAAGAGATGAATCACCTCATAAGGAGAGAAGGAGTTGAGATGATCGTTATGAATGAAGACATTCTCGAAGAAGCAAGGATTCGGAGAGGAAGGATAAGTCATCAAAGAGCTACAC
This sequence comes from Elymus sibiricus, assembly GCA_039707655.1. Classification (NCBI taxonomy): domain Eukaryota; kingdom Viridiplantae; phylum Streptophyta; class Magnoliopsida; order Poales; family Poaceae; genus Elymus; species Elymus sibiricus. Next base: position 198,575,577 of record CM077674.1, on the reverse strand, counting down.
AAGAAGAAGACATCAAGCTCATGTTGGTGAATGGGTTTCCGGCTACGACTCCAACAACCACTCCGAGAGAAGTTATCACTCCAACTCCGACTATAGTCAAGATGAAGGTGTTGCCGGACTTGCTCTTGTGTCATCCAACTCCCATGATCTATTTGACTCACCAAATGAAGGAATTGGAAGATGCTTCATGGCAAAAGGCCCCAAGGTATCACACCCTGAGTATCTTGATTTCAATAGTGATGAAGATGATTTGCTTGGTGATGATGATTTACTTGTTGACAAGGCTAGTGATGTGAGCTATAATGAAAATGCTAGTAATCACGATAGTTAAGAGGAAACGAGTGACAATGCTATGAAGGAGATTGAGCGTCTAACTAAACAACTAAATGCTCTTAAGTTAGCTCATGAAACAACTCAAGAGGATCATAGAGAACTTCTAAGAACTCATGAGAAGCTACGCTTCAAGAAGCTAAATTTAGAGCAAGAGCCTGAGTTTCTTAAAGCTATCAATGACGATCTTCGAAAGAAGAGTTCTTCATATCTTGCCAAACATTTACTCTTGTCTACCTTTATGTCCCAAGTTAAACCTAAGCAAACTAGCAACAAGGGTAAAAAGGGTTCTACCTCTAGTAGTAAAAATAACAATGCTAAATCCAATGTTGCTGCTACTAGTAGTTCTATTGATTCCACTAATGATTCTCTTAGCCAAGTTACACTTGAGCAAGAAAATATGCTATCGAAAGGAATTATAGAAAAAGGTGTCTACAAGAGTCTTGCCGGGAGTAAGCATTTTGAGGAAATTGTACGCAAGCAAGGAAGGCACCGGAAGAACCAAGGTGTTGGTTTTGAACGAAAGTTCAATGCCAATGGAGTTGAGTGGGAAGAAGATCCATACCCCAAGACGAAGTTTGTTCCTCAACAAGAGAAGTATGATCCCACTTCCTTCAAGGGAACACAAGCTCAAGAAGATCTTCCACCACAAGACCACAAGCTCAAAGGCAAGAACAAGCTTCAAGAAGAGATTGATTCATTTGAAGAAGCTCCTCAAGCCTTGGTCAAGTGGGTTCCCAAGACTTCGTCAAGTTCTAATTCATAAAGTGCTACTACAACTCCAAGGATTCCCATCAAGTTGATGTGGGTCCAAAAGAAGAAGAACTAGAGAGTTCTTGATGGTGACTCCGCCAACAAACTTCACTCATATTCATTATGGCAAGAACTTGTGCAACCAACTTCCACATTTTGCACTAGTTCATGGAGTCACAAACCCTCTTGTTGGTAAGGCAAGGGACAAGGTATTCAATGCATTCATGGACATCATATATGTGTATTTCACTCTATGTCTATGGATATCCTTTTATGTTCCTTGTGTGGGACTAACCCATGTAGGTATTGAAAGCACAAAACTCCAAAGGATTGCTCCCAACTCTGGATGGTCTACATCAACATTGAGCATCCACATCTTCAACACCTACATGAAGTCATCATCGACAAAACCCAAGGTTAGTTCATCCCTCCTTGGGGGGATATCACTTCTAGGGGGAGCTTTGCTCTAAACAATTGAGCTAAAGCAACTCTAATGGTGTGAACACATCAATGCTTTATGTAAAAGTGGCAACCCCACTTGTGCTTAAACGATGAGTATGACCTATGATCAAATGTTCTCATTTGACTCCTAAGTCAATATACTCATATATAGATGACCTAGTCATCGCCATTGCTTGATATATGCTAGAATTGGTCGTGCATGTTTGACACATATTCATTTGCTATCTTATTGTGTGAGCATGTTGGTTTGCATGTTTTCTTCATTCGAGGACATCCATTTGTTGTTTTGATTGTCTTGGTTTTTCTGGCCAAGTGGTTGTACAAGAATGCCTAAGTACCTTCTCTAGCTATCTATGCTTTCTTGTCTCAAATTCTATTCTTGCTACATCACAAAAATTGAACAAGTCATTTTCGGACCCTCCGGGTGAGGAGCACTCGAAGCCACCGATCTGAAAGGGCTGAACCTCCAAAACCTTCTACATGATTTCGGCCGAACCAATTCACTCAAACTCGGTCCAACCGAAATCATTTAGATTGATCTAGGTTTTCATCTCGGTGTCACCGAGTTGAACCATTTCGGCGCCACCAATGTGCTAACCTGCTTGCAGTTAAACATATCGGTGCCACCGAGTTGTCCAACTCGGAGCCACCGAGAGCATACGGGTATATATACCTGGCGGGCCCGAACGGTTGAAATTTCTCAAACCCTCTTGTTCCCGCACCCCATTACTGCCGTCGCCCAGTTCTCCGGATCATCGCCTTTGTCTCTAGCACGCCATCGCCACCGGAATACGCCGCCGTCAACGGCAATCTGCTCCGTCGTTGCCGCCGTAGAGGATCTCCACCGAGTTAGGGTGAGATTCGACCCCTTTCGTGCTCCAATTTCTGATTCAATGCACGATTGGATTGCCATGATTCTTGCCACGGATTGAGAACTTCCATTACAGATTCGAGTAAAAAATTTAGGTTTAAGTTTCCGCCGAACGCATCTTAGACCGACCGATTAGAAATTTTCGGAGTCACCGATTTGGCCCCAGGCCATAGCACTAGTACGTCTCGGTGCCACCGAGTTGTATGAATCGGTGAGACCGAAAGTAAAATCTCTGTGAAACCCTAGCATCTCGGAGTCACCGAACCCCATCTCGGTCTGACCGAAATGGCGTGTAAAGTTACTGTTGAGTGCTTCGGTATCACCGAGATGATCAACTCGGTCCATCCGAAATGCTTCTGTGAAAACTTGAAACTAAGATTTGAACTCAATTTTCATGAAAAACTTCTGCTTTTTGTGATGACTCATCTACTCTGCCCATACCCATCTATTCACAGGGTCAGCTTTGCAAGATGTCTGATGCCAGCGATAGCCAGAACATGTCAGAGCAGCACACAGATCTCAGCGCAGGCTCTAGTCCTGCAGAAAGGTTTTATGAGGGAGAGAGAAGCTCTCCAGATCTTCCAAAGGCTGCAACAAGGACCAGGAAGAAGAGAACCTCAAATAGTGAGGATGAGGACTTTGTTGCTAGTGAAGCAGCATCAAAGACGAAGAGAGTTGTGCTTGCGAAGGTGTATAGCACCAAACCAACTGCTAGAACCAAAGAGAAGACAGCAGTGAAGAAAGTCCCTAAGGAAACTATGACATTTACACTTGAGGAACCAAGTGATGCAGCTGCAGGAGGAAAGAAGAAGAGGGCTAGGAAAACTACTGCTCGTGTGATTGGCAAACCCACCATGATGATTGATGAGGAGGAAGCAGAGGAACCAGCAGCTGATGCACCCCCTACAAAGTCTCAGAAACTTATGTCAGATGCTATAAGGACTGCTGCCCCCAAGTCCAAGCCAAATGTTTCAGCACCAAAGAGATCCACAAGAAATATTCCAGCAATTGAGAAGAACAAGGCCCCAGTGCCTGAAGCTGATGTCGATGAGGAGCCACTAGTGCTCAGGAAGTTAAAGCCCAAGATTAGGGGGGTGCTAACCGGGCCGACCTGTCTCCTCGGTTGGGCCGATGTACCCCCGTACGTGACCAAGATGGACTCCGGAGACTGTACATGGGAGGCGTGATGGACGCTGTCTCTGCCGAAGACTTGTAGTACACTTCAAGATTTGTCCAGCCGCCTTATTCCTAGATACCGACATTGTAACCCTAGGTGCCCTCTCTGGCATGTATATAAGCCATGGGGTTTAGTCCGTCAGGGGACATCAACGCAACATTGCTTACCTAGCCATAGAAGTTAGACTCATATTACGATCTTGAGGTAGATCAACTCTGTACTTGATACATCTTTATCAATATAACAGAAGCAGGACATAAGGTTTTACCTCCATTAAGAGGGCCCGAACCTGGGTAAACATCATCTCCATTATCTCTGTTACCGCCGATCCGAGATCCACAGCTCGGGACCCCCTACCCCGAGGTCTGCCGGTTTTTACACCGACACTGGTGCTTTCATTGACAGTTCCGCTGCGCGATCACTGGAAGGGTCGATGGCTCACCTACGGATCAATCACGCTAATAGCTGTGAGGACATCTACGTCCCCAGACAGCTTTTCGTCTTCGGCAGCATGATATTCTGCGCTGATTTGATGGGACACCTGACTTCCGTCGAGAACTACGCCCCAGGACGGATCATAACTTTCGGTGGCCTCGAGTACACTGCCGATTCCCGTGGCGAACTCGTCCTATCGGGATGGACGCCCGTCCTGATCGAAAGCTCGGTTGGTTCTGGAGGCTCGACCCCGGAACCGAACTCTGTCATGACATCTTTTGAGACTACCGACGCCGCCACTCCGGTTGATCTCCCCTCGACCACTAGTCCGAAGAGAGATCCGGCTCCCACTCCCGAAGCAGTGCCGATGCCAGAGGTGATTTCGAACAAAACTCCGAATTACGTTCAGACTCCCTTCGCTCTGAAGACGCACCTAGTCACACACCGGATGTGCTTCGAATTAGCCCTGCCTACGGCGCATCCATGGATCCCGAAGAGTTATCTCACCTTGATGAGATGCTTTGCCGCATCCAGAGCATGTCCATCTCAAACGGCAAGACTTCGGTTTATGATCAGATCGGACTTAAAGCCGACGATAGGGAAATTTACATCCCACCCACCACCCACCTAGTCGCCACGATCGATGATTTAACCGACGTGTTGGACTACAGCGAACCCTCAGATATGGAGGAGGACGTCGACAGCCCCATCGAGAACACCTTGCCCTCGGTCAACACGGGCAGGTGGACCGCCACATCCACCTATGATGTCTATATGGTGGACACCCCCAAATCCCCTCCAAGACGTCGGCGACGGCGCCGAAGGGGCAATAATGGGGAACCCAGTGGCAACGACACAACAGCCTTTAACGGCAACGAGGAGGACGGCGACGCCGATAACCCTGAGTAGGACATTCAAGCCTCCCCAGTAAGGAACGGCACACCAGACCGACCTCTTGTGGACTCTGATCCCGATGACCTCTTCGAAGGGGCTGACGACAATTACATGCCGGAGTCTGAGGAGGACGACAGCCTCAGTACCGAGGACTTCATCATCCCCGAGGACCCCTTCGAACAAGAACGCTTCCGGCGATGCCTCGTTGCGACTGCCCGGAGCTTAAAACGCAAGCAGTAGCAGCTGCAGGAAAATACCGATGCGCTAAACAAAAAGTGGGTTGAAGTGCTTTCCGCCGAGCAGGATATGGAGAACCGACGCCATAGTGTGCCGAAGTCTTACCCACGCAGGCGCCTCTTACCAGAATTTGATGAAGAGCTCGCTGACGACATCGATCGGCCCACTAGAGGTCGGGACAGGCCAAGACGAGAAGACCATGGTGAAAGGCCACCCCCACTCCATCATGGTAAAGACCCCATGGACTACCTAGATCCTCGCGACGCTAGACGTCGTACTGAAGAAAATAGGGCTCCCCCTCGGTCCATCTATGGATCAAGGGGACGTGCCCCCGCTGGGCCCAACGGCTATGATGCCTGGATGGACAGGAACGACCGTGCCCGAGATCAAGCTTACTCACGACTCACTCCCGAGGCCCGACGAGATCCTCCTCGGTCCCGAGGTCCCGCTCACCCAATCTGCTTTACAAATAGGGTGATGGAGCATCAATTCCCGGATGTGTTTAAACCCATTAACATAGAATCATATGACGGCTCCACAGACCCAGCAGTCTGGATCGAGGATTTCCTCCTACACATACATATGGCCAATGGAGATGACCTCCATGCCATCAAATATCTGCCGCTCAAGTTAAAGGGGCTGGTGAGACACTGGCTTAATAGCCTCCCTCCTCACTCTATCGGCAGCTGGGAGGCCCTAGAAGATGCTTTTCGAGCAAACTTCCATGGCACGTATGTCCGACCTCCGGACGCTGATGACCTCAGCCGTGTTACCCAGCAGCCAGGCGAATCAGCCCGGAAATTCTGGAACAGGTTCCTCACCAAGAAGAACTAGATTATAGACTGCTCCGATGCCGAGGCCATCGCCGCCTTCAAAAATAATATTCGGGATGAATGGCTAGCCCGACAACTCGGCCAGGATAAGCAGAGGACTATGGCCGCCCTGACCTCTCTGATGACCCGCTTTTGCGCGGGAGAGGATAGCTGGCTCGCCCAAAGCACTCATAACGGTGAGGCAGGCACCTCAGAAACCCGCGACGCCAACGGAAAACCAAAGCGCAATAAAAATAAGCGCAGGAATAAAAACGGCGGAAGCGACACTGAAGACACCGTGGTCAATGCTGGATTCGCCGGACCTAAATCCGGGTAGAAAAGAAAACCCTATAAGGGGAACAAAGACGGACCTAGCCAGCTTGACAGGCTCCTGGACCACCCATGCGGGATTCACGGTACTCAGGAAAAACCAGCAACACACACTAATAGGAATTGCTGGGTCTTCAAACAAGCTGGCAAGATAGCGGCAGAGGGTCAGAATAAAACCCTACACCGCAGCGACGACGAGGATGAACCTCGGCAGCCCAATAATGGAGGGCAAAAGAAATTTCCCAAAAAGGTAACAGAGGTCAATATGATCTATGTCACCCACATCCCTAAACGGGAGAGAAAGCGTGTGCTTCGGGACATATATGCGTTGGAGCCAGTCGCCCCGAAGTATAACCCATGGTCGGCTTACCCGATCACTTTCGACAAGCACGATCATCCGACCAGCATCAGGCATGGCGGATCTGCGGCGCTCGTTCTGGACCCTATTGTTGATGGTTATCATCTAACACGCGTCCTGATAGACGGGGGAAGCAGTCTTAACCTCATCTATGAGGACACGGTTCGGAAGATGGGCATTGACTCATCTCGGATAAAGCCGAGCTCTACCACCTTTAAAGGTGTCATTCCGGGCGTTGAGGCCCATTGTACCGGGACGGTCACCCTCGAGGTAGTCTTTGGTTCGCCCGAGAACTTCAGAAGCGAGGAGTTAATCTTCGACATTGTACCCTTCCGGAGTGGATACCACGCGCTCTTAGGACGCACGGCCTTTGCACGCTTCAACGCAGTCCCCCATTACGCCTACCTCAAACTCAAAATGCCGGGACCCAATGGTGTTATCACAATCAATGGTAACACCGAACGTTCACTCCGGACAGAGGAACAGACCGCGGCTTTTGCAGCCGAGGTCCAAGCGTCAGAGGAGGCAGCCCACAACGATAAACGTGCCGCTCGCTCTTCGAAGCGAGCCCGGGCTGCACAAGTCGACCTCGGCCAGCTACCCCCGCACCCAAAATAGGGATGCGGGCTCCTCGCGTGCCCTAGCTGCGGGCACTACGTCCCCAGGGTACACAACTTCAGACTCAAAATTCCTTGGGACGTCGAGGAGCCAATACAACTACCCACGCGTCAGGCACGGATTAACCACGCGAAGACAAGGCTTAGAGCCCCTGCACAGGCAGGTATATGTAAAAGAAGTAGCCGAGCGTAACTACGTCTCTGTGGCCTTAACCACAGAATGATTCTGGCAAACACCTCCCTTCGAGGAACTCGGTCAATCAAACACTTAGAGTGTATAAAGGGTCGGTCGGGCATTGGCCTTCGCAAATCAGTCGTCGTCAATCAAGAACGATCTGGTCAACGGTTCGGAAATGCAGACGTGCGGCAGGCTTCGGTCCAGATCCTTTAAAATCCGTCAGTAATTATCTGACCTGTTTTTTCCTCTTCCTTCCTTACTATTCACGTTGTATTCTTTTGATTACTCTCGTCACAACTGGACATGTACATGATTGACACTACGAAATAAAGAAATCGTGCCCTTTCAAGGCCTTTATTGTATTTCTTTATCAGCATAGCTTCGGGACGATGAAGTATTTAAAAAAAGATGCAATTGTATAGGAAAGTCCGATGTATTCGGCGTCCCAGATTTTTGGCCTTATATGCATCAGTTTCGAACCTAGATTTCGGTCAATAGTTGGGTTGCCCGGCTCCTATGTGTACCCCTTAAGTTTCCGATGTATTCGGATAAGGGCGTAATGGGAGAACCACTGCGATTGCGCTGCGAGGTTAATTGGCATGGCGCCTCAGTGGAGAAAGCTGAAAACTAACTATCTAGGTAAGCGCAAACTGGTCTGCCATCTGGAGACCACGTCAAGCGATGTCACGATAGAGGTCACCCGTGTCAAACGAAGGGCTTTTATTTCTAGCCGAAGTGTGCCATGGCCTAGACCTCGGCCACGTTGGCCGCACACTTCCTATGCCGGGGGCTGGTCCTCAGCCCCCAAAGTCAAACTCCTATGACTAAATGAAAGATGTGAAGCCACTATAGTCCGATTGCCTAGTTCCTTTAAGTCATTGACCGCCTCCGGGTACCGAGACGTCGGCCAAGGGTCAAGTATGCCTTAAGGAACACCCTCTGTATAACCTACACTGGGGCTGAAGCCCTTGACTGGCGACTCTCATTTTAAACAGTCATATTGGAGGAATAATCGAATGCTACAATAAAAACACATGGAATCTCAAGCCATCTTCATTTAAACAAGAGATAAAGTTTTTACATTATAACACTCTGGCATTCTGAAGCATCACTTAAAAATACAGAGTGTCCTTGGGACACATGGCCTCGGTGGTCCGAGCTCCCGCCTCAACTTCGGTGAAAAACTGCTCGGCGGACCGTGGCTTGTCGGCAGGAGGGCCAGCGGCACACGTCTCCGCATCAACCTTGTGGAAGTGAGTCTTCACGCAAGCGTATGCCCTCCGCGCCACTTCGAAGCACGCGGACCTCTTCCAGCGCTCGACGCAGGGCATGAAATTTTGGAGACGGGCTGTCAGGCCGAATAAACTCTTCGACATGGCTTCGGCAGGCCACAAAGCGACGCAGAGGTCCTGGAGCACCGGCCTTGTCATGCGGAACAGCTCGACCAGCTGCTTCACTCGATGATTCAGCAGCTGCGCAGACGGCGATCCCGGGAATTAACCCCAGAAGGCTTTCTCCACCTCATGGCCCGCCAGCTGGCCGAAATATGCCACCGCATCCTCCACGCTCTGCGGGAGATCCTCAAAGACCTCTGCGGAATGCCATAATTGGGTGAGCTTGACACACCCTTTGCTGCCAAATGCACACTGCAGCAAGAATTTCTTACCCGAGGCGATCTGCTCCACTTGCTGGAGCACCTCGCGGTCCGCTCGGGCCGAGGTCTTGAGCGCAGAGTAGGCATGCTGCAGCTTCTCGAGCTCCTCCTTCGTCCGCTGCCCCTCCTCCTGAAGTTTGTCGCGTGCTTCGAACACGCCCTTCAGGGTCTCCTCGACCTCTAGCACCCTTGCATGGTGCTTCTCTCTGGCCGCCTTCTTGGCAGCCCGCGCCTTCTCGGCCGCGGTGGCAGCTGTCTCCTGCTACCGCACCTCTTTCCGAGCTCTGTCTAGCTCGGCCTTGAGCATCTCCAGCTCCGTTGTCAACACAGTTTGGCCTTAGTTGTTTTCTTTCACACACATTACACATATTTAGTAAAAATGCACGGCAAGTTTAAACTTGCTTACCTTGAGATTGCACAAGTTTCTGGTTCATCTCCGCCATCTCTTCGGAGACGGAGTCCGGAACCGAGGTTGCAACCTGGAACAAAACAGATTCTCATTACAAAGGGAATAATTACAATCACTCATCGGCTCCTACTACTTCACACGACCCCGATGCCGGTTTCTTGAAACCGCCTTCGGGCTCGGGGGCTACTCACTCACTAAGTCGTTTAGTAGGCTGTACTTCTATGTCCTCGGACAAAATTCATAAATCAAACAGCTAAAAAAACAAAATTGAATAGGCATAAGGCATACCTCGAAACCTGCTACGAGGTTCTTAAAAACCTTGTGCAGGCCGGCCCCTGCGGACCGGTAGCCTTGCAGCGCCATGCCTATCAAGGCACGGTGCTCCTCCTTGATGGAAGAGCCCTTCAGGGCGTCCTCCATCTCCTTGGTCCACCCCGCGCTGGCCCGTCTTTGAACAGTGGGCTTAGGTGGAGGGAGGACCTCGGGTGCCTCCACCCGAGCAGCCTTCGCCTGGAGTGGTGGTGCCGAGGTAGATGCCGGTTGGGCCAGTGATTGGCCCAGCCCTTCTTCGATGACCTCGGAGTGTTCCGTCCCCGGATCTTGTTGGGCTGAGGAATTGACCTCGGCCGTGATCGCCACCTCGTCGGCCCCCATCAAGTTGACGTCGGGGACCAGGGTGGATGTCGCCTCCCCTAGCCCTTCATGCTTTGGGGGAGAAGCGACGGGCTGTGGAGTCCCGCTAGCGGATGGCAGCCCGCTCGAAGAACCGCTGGGGATTACCCTCGGCGGGCTGCGTGTGAAAAATTGCTGCTGTAAGATTTCCCTTGCTGAAAAAAGTGACTTAAGGAAAGAAGATAAGGACAAGGGCTTACCCTCGGGGTGCCGGATTCTTCCTCCCCACAGCTAGGAGGTCTTCCTCTGAGTCCCCGGAGAGCTCGGCCTCTCTGACGACTTGTTAGCGGGCTCGGATGAGGCTCGCCGTGGCCTCTTTGGGCCCTTCGGTGGCATGTCCACGTCGGCGCCTTCTAATGCCGACCTCTTCCCCTTTGGAGGAGGAACCTCCTCCTCCTCACCCTCCTCGGCGCCGCCGTCTTGAGCGGTGGAGGTATGGGTCTCTTCGGACCGAGTGACTGAAGTCCCTCGGGTCCGAGCACTTGACCTCCCTGTCTGGGACTTCGTCCCTTTGGAGGCCACCACATGCGGCTCCTCGGTCAGAAGCACTGAGAGCAGGGGAGTTGGGGGCTGCTCTGGTAGTGGGGCCGGGCATCGTACACCTTGTACCCAGGCCAGCCACTTCTGCAAGATGTCAAAATATGACGATTAAAGTAAAAACTTTGCCGATGAGTGAAAAATAAAGATTGAAAGACAGAACCACTCACCGGGGGGGGGAGGGGGGGGCTCATAGCCATGTTTGAGGCCGCGGTCCTCCCCTGCCTTGGGGATCTTGTCCTTGGCCAGCTTCATGAGCCTTGACCACATGGCTGCCAAGGTGGAGCGGAAGAAGGAGGTGATGGTGTCCATGTCCTCGGGCTTCTGTGCCGACATCAGGGTAGCCCGAAGTTTGAGAGGGAGTATACGGCGGTTGAGCATGACATTGATGACGTCGGCCAGCTCAACCTTCCCCGTTGTAGACCACCACAGGATCCTGTCGATCAGGGCCTCCACCTCTTCTGGCTTCCCCCAAGCAACACCCTTCTCCTTCCAAGACATGAGTTTCTTGGGAGGCCCGGCCAAGAAGGCCGGGACTTCGGTTTGACCAGGGGCGAGTGGCTCGGTGATGTAGAACCACTCTCTTTGCCACTCCTTCACCGTTTCGATGAAGGTGCCCTTGAACCAGGTGGCCCCCTGGTTCTTGCTGATCATGGCTCCTCTGCACTCCGCGAGATCGGAACCGCTCGACTTCGGTTTAATCCCAAAGAGCTTCAGCCACAAGCCGAAGTGCGGCTCACAGCGGAGGAAGGCCTCGCAGACCGTGATGAAAGCGGCGAGGTGGAGAACGGAGTTAGGGGCCAGATGGTGGAAATCTAACCCGTAATAGTACATTACCCCGCGCACGAAGGGGTGCAGCGGGAACCCCAGGCCTCGGATGAGGTGGGGGACGAAGATCACCCACTCCCCGGCGTTGGGAGCGGGTACCAACTGGTCGGCCGCTGGAGCACGGGCAGCGATGGCGGGGGCTAGATACCCCGCGTTGCGCCGTTCGCCGATAGTCGCCGCTGTCACCGTGGAGCAGCCCTAGTGCCCCATGAGGGTGTCGGCCATGGCTGGTTGAGAAGCTGAGCTCACAAAAAGGGAGGGCGTGCTAGTTGGATCTGGGCGCTGTAGCTGGAGGGGGCAGCAGTGGGGAAGGAATGGGAGCGTGCGTCGTTGCGCTGTTCTCCCCTTGGTTCTTGTAGACCTATGAAAGGCCAAGAGTCCCCTTGCTGCGCCGATAAATTCGCAGCCGCTGTCAAAAATGTCGATTGGAGCATATGGGGGGAAACAAAATCTTGATGATGTCCCTAAGAAAGCGGGCATAATCTCTGTTTCGAAGGGACGTGCCAGTAAACGAGCTGCCTCGAACCGTGATTTGAGGTTGAGGCAGTAACTGCTCGACTCGTCATGGGGCGAGCCTCTCCGATAAAGTTGTCAGCCAGGGTTGGATTATTCATACCTGTATGACCAGCCTTCGAGGCTAAGATACCTACACCCCTCGGGCGGGGTACCAGCTCGGTTGAACCACGGATGTCGATGTTCTGTTAAGAGAATCCGAAATACGAAGTGGAACTCGTCTGTCAAGCCAAAGACTCCGGATCCAAAGTAATATCTGTCGACCATCGTCCTCGGCGTAGAAGACCAGTTCGGGGGCTACTGACGGTGTCCTGGATTAGGGGGTGCTAACCGGGCCGACCTGTCTCCTCGGTTGGGCCGATGTACCCCCGTACGTGACCAAGATGGACTCCGGAGACTGTACATGGGAGGCGTGATCGACGCTGTCTCTGCCGAAGACTTGTAGTACACTTCAAGATTTGTCCAGCCACCTTATTCCGGGATACCGACATTGTAACCCTAGGTGCCCTCTCTGGCGTGTATATAAGCCAAGGGGTTTAGTCCGTCAGGGGACATCAACGCAACATTGCTTACCTAGCCATAGAAGTTAGACTCATATTACGATCTCGAGGTAGATCAACTCTGTACTCGATACATCTTTATCAATAAAACAAAAGCAGGACGTAGGGTTTTACCTCCATTAAGAGGGACCGAACCTGGGTAAACATCGTCTCCATTTTCTCTGTTACCACCGATCCGAGATCCGCAGCTCGGGACCCCCTACCCCGAGGTCTTCCGGTTTTTACACCGACACCGTGTGATTGGAAAACCCTCCATGATGATTGATGAGGAGGAAGCGGAGGAACCAGCAGCTGATGCACCCCCTACAAAGTCACAGAAACTTATGTCAGATGCTATAAAGACTGCTGCCCCCAAGTCCAAGCCAAAGGTTTCAGCACCAAAGAGATCCACAAGAAATATTCCAGGAACTGAGAAGAACAAGGCCCCAGTGCCTGAAGCTGATGTTGATGAGGAGCCACTAGTGCTCAGGAAGTTAAAGCCCAAGATTCCAGACCATGACAATGCACACCAAGTAACAGAGAATATGATGCTAAGGAAGGACAAAGGACTGCGTTAGTGGAGAGTGTCAGATCCCTATGCCGCCAGGAGGATAACAGCCAGTGACTACCGCTTCTAGACCAGAGAACAGCAAGACTTCTATGAGACAGTTCTGCTTGATAAGAAGCCAATTGTCAGCGACATGAGATGGGTTGATTGGAAGTACATTGATGCCAATGAGGATTATTTCCCCCATGTTCATGAGAGTTTCTGGATAGCTGGTGTTGATGAGTTAGTTGGATAGAAGCTAACAAAGTGGAATGATGAGATGATCATGCAATTCTCCTCCACAGCTCAGTTCTATCCTGATGGCAGGATTGTGTGGATGACTTAGGGTTCCAGGTACCGGTCGACCATCTCTGAGTGGGCTACTCTTCTTGGTGCTCCAGAAGAAGAAGATGATGACATAGATATTTATGCCAAGCTCAAGATGGACCACAACTCCATGGCCAACATGTATACAGCTATTCCACAAAAAGACATCGAGACACACAAGCTAGGGTCAGTGAAACACCTGCTGCCTGGTTTGGCCACCACAAACACTATCTTGTGGTACACTCTGTTGCCCAAATCAGGAGATGATAAGATGATACGTGGCCACTCCATCAACTTGCTGCACCTCTTTGACACACATCAGAAGTTTAAGGTGATGAGCTTGATTGTCGAAACCATCAAGAGGACAGCTGCTGATCAGAAGAGATCTTGCGGATATGCTCCACACATCCAGATGCTCATCAATTCCAAGGTTGGAACGAGCACTTATCTTCTTGATTGTGAGCATCTCCCACAACGTCCAGAGTTTGAGGACAATGTCATTGTGATGGATCCTTTGCATCCCACCTCTGCTCAAGCACAAGAAAAGATCCGAGTAGCCACAGAAGCAAAAGAAGCCAAGGAGACATCTGCTCCCAATGCTCCCATTGCCAACCTCAAGTCCAAGACTGACCAAATGACTTATCTGCTAGAAGCCACCCTGAGGATTGAGTGAAGTCTGGCCAACCTCACCCAGAACCAGGCTAGCTTAGAGCGGATAGTCGAGACGAAGATTCATGATCTATATGTCAAGATCACAGAGGTTCAGACCATTGTGGAGAAGCTGAAGGACGATGTTGATGCAGCCAGGACAGCCGCTTCAGATAATAGTGGAGATGATAGACCCACTACGGAGAGATTCCAGACAGTGCCCAGGGCAGCCAGGTCGGCTGCAGTGCCAGTTGTGGATCCAAGGACCACCGTCTCTGCACCTGCTGCTGCTGCTACAGTGCCACCTCCGGTCTCCACTCCACCAGCCCAGCAGACATCAGCAGAAGCCTTCGCGGATGCACTTCTCTCGATGCCGTCTATGCACACCGGAGCTGCCAGCCGGAGATCCCCTTCAGGAGCTTCCGAGGATCATGCCTAGAGTGCCATATTAGTCCTATACCTATTCGAGCTTTTTGGTACTTGTTGCCAAAGGGGGAGAATTTGTATAGATCTTAGGCTTCGAGAGAGAGAGAGAGAGAGAGAGAGTCTTGCTTTGCTTTGCTCGTTGTTTCTTGAGTTCGTTTGCTACTATTTGCTTGATGGTACTTTGTTTTGATGTGTGTGCTTGATACTACGTCTATGAGATACTTTGATCGTTATGTTTGTGAGCTACTACTTCATGTCATTGATCATACTATGCTCTATGTGATGCTTATGCTTATCATTATCGTGTATGATCATTCACTTGTGTTGGTGATGCGTGCTCACTATTCCACTCATATCATTTTGCGCGCTCCACCAAGTTGTATGTGACATGGAAGAGTAACCAATGATCCTAATCGATTGTGCATTTGCATTCAAACGCAATTTTTTAATAATGCACAAATTTAGGGGGAGCTCTTGCTTATCACATACTTCTCAAAGCGACGATGTATTCCATTCATTTAATCATTTGTTGAAGCTTTGATCTATATGTTGTCATCAATTACCAAAAAGGGGGAGATTGAAAGCACATTTGCTCCCTTGGTGGTTTTGGTAATTCATAACAACATATATCTCATTGAACTAATTTCCATTCAAATTAAAGATTTCAGGATGTTCAATGATTGGCATGGCAAGGACTAGAGATGTCGACCCCTCAAAATGCTCAGGACAAGGATTGGCAAAAACTCAAGACTCTACATTTTTGGTTTAGTGATCCAAGATCACATTGAGTCCATAGGAAAGCCAATACTATTAAAAGGGGATGAGGTGTTGCTTAATGGTCTTTTTGCTCAAGTGCTTAGTGACACTATTCCTAAACCATCAACCACTCTCTCTATCCAAATATGTCCAAAACCAACTGCCGGAAGTCGGGCTCCAGGGACCCAAAGGTTCGAACACTGGGGTGAGCTCGTTCCTACCGTTTGGTCTCCCACCACGACTAAACTACGGAGAGGCTACGGCGAGAGCGCGCGGGCGAGGAATGGACCGTGGACTCAGCGATTACCCAGGTTCGGGCCACCTTGCGGTGTAAGACCCTACTCCTACTTGTTGTTGGGCTTGCAATGGGCAAGAGAGTTCTCGCGTACAAGTTGGAGGAGGAAGAAGAACTGGTCCGAGAGCCCTCCTACTATGGCAGCACTGTCCTTTATACCAGCCTTGGTCCTCTTCCCCCTCAAAAACTTAGGCGGGAAGGGTTGCCCCACTTGGCGGTTTTGAAAGGGGACAGGCGCTCAGGCTATCCTGACTAAAGGCGGTCTTCGCTTGCCAAAGCATGATCCATAATGCGCCGGTGGGCTCGGTGATGACCTCCGCCCTGCGCGCCTGCCGTCTTGGTCTTCCTTCGCCGATCAGGCAACCTTTGGGGTCGCTTTGGGGAGTAGATAGCTGGTCCTGCTCCCTTAACGCAAAAGAGGAAACCATCTTCATCCGCGCCTACTGGCGTGGGTTCTGTCGCCGCTCGTCGCCGCGCGCATCACCCACGTGATGGGCCCCAGACCGCACGGCCGTGCCGAACAGTCTTCGTCTTGGGCACCTTCAGGAGGAGGCCTCGGGAGGCCGCCTCGGGAGGACGCCTCACGAGAGGGCCTCGCGAGGCCGTTGGTGACGATGCCGAGCCTTGCTCGCCCGCTCCCTGAGGAGGGGGCCTCAGGAGGGCAAGGCCTCATGAAGAATCCTGGTGCGGTGCCTGATGATGACGGCCTGCTGGGCCCACGCCAGGCGTCACGCCCTGGGCCAAAGGCAGACGGGTCTGGATACCCTGGGTTTCATGGGCCCGACAGTAGCCCCCGGGCCCGCGGCGCGCACGTTCCCGCCCACTGGGGGGGTCAAACGGCACGGGCCCTAACCGCATGCGGCCAGGCGCGACGCGTGGCGCACGATGTGATGGGGGACGCCCCCACTTCTCCCACGATGCCTCGGTAACCGCCCGCGCTGACATAAAACCTGCCGCGGGCGACGCGAGGCCATCATTGCCTTCCGTCACACATTGCTACTGCTTTAATTCCCAACTCCAGAGAAGGCGGAGCGGCGAGAGGAGCCCCGCGCCGAGCATAAAGAGGGGGGAAGAAGAGCCGGAGTCTTCCACCCATCTTCTTCTTCCTCCAACCTCCTTCGTCTTCTTGCTAGAGCCGCCACAGAGATGGTGAGGGGAAGAGGGCACGGCCGTGCTTCTGCTGCCGCATCCCAGGTTCCTCCCCGGGGGCGCGGGTGCTCCCCGACGGCTGCCGGCGCCGGGCCCAGTGGTCGCGGAATGGGCGCCGCCCACGGACGCGGAGGGCGAGGCACACGCGGCCGCAGCGGAGCGGCCACGCTACCGCCCCAGGCGGGGAGCCACTCGGCGGAGGCGGCGCACGAGTTCATAGTGAACATGCACTGCAGCCCCTGCACCTGGCTCTGGCTTCCGGACTCCTTCACGGAGGCAATGGCGGATCGCGCGCCCATGGGCTTGTTGGTGCATGCCGACGGCTGCGGCAACGGCCCCTCCTGGGTGGCGACGGAGTTCACCCCCTCGGGCTTCATGTTCTTGAAGCAGGGGTGGAAGTCATTCGCCCTCGCCCACGGCTTGAAGCGGGGGCACGTCCTCCAATTCAAGTATGATGGGGCCTCCACGCTCTTCATGAAGATCTTCGGGATCTCTGGCAGTCGTCTAGGGTGCTGCGCGGAGAGCGAGGATGGCAGCTACAGCGGCTCCTCCAGCGAGGATGACAGCTCCGGCGGTGCCGCCCCCTCCAGTGGGAGCGGAAGCGGCGACGGCTCTTCCCGCATCAAGAGTGAGGACGAGGACTCCGACTAGGAATGCGCGGCGATGATTCCGGAACCCTGGTGGGGGGCACCGTGCGCACGGTGACGGAGCCGCACTTGCCCGCAGCGCCTTCTTGGAGACGTGCGCGGCGCTCGTGCTGGAACCTTGGGGGCGACGGCACCTCGCCTAGGCCCTTTCTTTCTTTTTATTTTCCTGCATTGAACCGATGTAGCCCCGCGGGGGCATGAAAACAGTATCTTCTATGTTTAACTTAATGCTTTTGTGATTTGGGGTGTATGAATTCCCTCCTGAAGTCCTCTCGTGAGGATGGGTTTTTTTTTCTTTGTTCGCCTCAGCGCTCTACGCCGTTAGGACCCATCCCCCGAGCGGGCCTCAGCCGCCGCTGGTATGTCCGGTCGCGATGCCGGGACAAGGCCAGGAGGTGAGGGGCACCGGGAGCTAGTGAGGGCTCCTGAGGCACGATGCTCAGGGAGCACCCCTTTGGCCCGCAAGCGGCTCACGCAGAAGAAAAACGCTAACACTCAATGGGATCGCAAGGGGAGAGAGTTTGAGCGACGATGAGGGCGTATCGCGAGGTAGTCAGACTTAGCTTTTGGCGGAGAGCGGTGTCGGGCGAGCTACAGCTCGTGAGGAGCTCACGGAGCTTACGAGGCGTACTCATGAGACGTGCTCGCCAGGCTCGGCCTAAGGAGTGTCTTCATCTCGCGAGGCCGGCTCCTGAGGGGCCGCCGCCCGCGAGATCCTCGCGCGTCCTGCCTCCTGAGGGACTGCATATCGATAGAATTCACAACGGGGGGAGTGGCACGCGCTCGCTAGCTCGCCCGTGGCCATTGCGTGAGGAGATAAGGCACCAACGACCGTGGTGAGGTGATGTGCACGGGAGCAGGCCCGCGAGCCAGAGCTCAGCCACCTAGATTTGGTGGCGCTGCAGGGATGGACCCGAGCACAAGCGCCGTGCCTCGCCCCCACTCATGGAATAGGTCAGGAGAGGGGTCGCGAGCATGTGGCGCTCTCGGGTCAGCATCGTACTTAAGAGGCAATTAAGTAGGTAACAAAACTCATCAGGGTGAAATCAGCAAAATCCATTACACAACCAAAAAGGATAGGGGCTAGGCTACCGCGTCCGGCGCGGATCAGCTTGAGGTTGGTGCAGCCTGTGGGGCGCCCTCAGCCGCATTCAAACAAAATCACCTTGGCGGTAGGGATCCGGGAGTGGAGGTGCGGGAGGCGCGGCGAGGAGTGCGGGCCGCGCGAGGTGACGCGTCGGACGCACCCGGCAGGACGGCGCTGGGGAGATGTCAGACCGCTTGGCGAGGCGCGCCAAGGAAATCCGCCCCTCCGGAGCCAGGGCGCTCGCGAGGCCCTGGGGGCTCGTGAGGAGCAGAGGGCTCATGAGGCCCTGGCCCAAGGGGCGCCAGCCTCTGGAAAGTGGCACCGGTGTTCCTTAGGCCGAAAGGCATGCGCTTGCCGCCGACGGCGGGGCCAGGACCCTGGCCGATTCACGGCAGCTGGAAGGGGTCCTGAGGGCAGAACTTGTTGAGGCTGGTGAAGTCGACGCACATGCGCTCCTTGCCGCCCTTCTTGGGGACGACGACTGGGTTGGCGAGCCATTTGGGATTTGGGATGGCGCACCTCGCGAACGACCCGAGCTTCCTGGAGCTTCTGAACTTCCTTGACGATGAAATCTTGCTTCTCTGGCGCCTGGCACCGTGCTTTCTGCTTGATGGGGTGTGCATTGGGGCACGCTGCTAATTGGTGCTCGATCACCTCCCTCGGCACACCGGACAAGTCAGATGCTTTCCAGGCGAAACCATCCAAGTTTGCCCGGAGGAAGGTGACGAGCGCGCTTTCCTATGCAGGAGGAAGGCCAGCGCCGATCGTGAAGGCAGGGCCGGAGCCGCTGCCGTCCACCGACACCTTCTTCGTCTCGGCGCGGTCCTGAGAGAACAGATGCTTGTTCTTCGCGGGCGCGGCCTCAAGAGGCTCGGCCGCGTCCTCGTCAGCCGGATGCGCGACAGCGGCAGCCTTGTAGGCACGCTCCAGGGAGCAGATCGCGTCCTTCTCGTCGCCGGTGACAGTGATGATGCCGCTGCTACCGGGCATCTTGAGGACGTTGTAGGCATGGTGGGTGGCCACCATGAACTTGGTAAGAGCTGGGTAGCCCAAGATGTCATTGTAAGGCAGGCCAATGTGTGCCACGTCGAAGTCGATGAGCTCGGTGTGGTAGTTCTTGCGGGTGCCAAAGGTGACGAGGAGGCGCACTTGCCCCAGAGGGATGGTGGACCCATCGGTCACTCCGGAGAAGGGCCTGGTCAGCATCAGCTGCTCGTAGGGCACTTGGAGCGTCTCGAAGGTCTCGATGGAGATCACGTTGAGGCCGGCACCCCCATCAATGAGGGTCTTGGTGACCGCGACGTTGCTGATGGTGGGAGTGCACAGCATGGGGAGCGCGCATGCGAAGGCCGCGGACTTGGGGTGGTCCTTGGAGTCGAAGGTGATTGCATATTGCGACCACTTGAGGGGTCGCGAGGCCTCTGGCCTCGGGAGGGCAGCGTTCACCTCGCGTGAGAACTGCTTGAAGTGGCGGTTGGACGCGGGGGCTGAGCCCCGCCAAGGATGCAGGTGACCACGCGAGGCTCCTGGTAGCCCCCAGCGCCCTCGTCAGGCTGGTCGAACTCGTTCCTCTGTGGTGGGAGTGGCAGCGGCGGGAGAGCGGCGTTGGCCTAAGGATTCGCCTCACGAGGCTGGTCGCGCCAGCCCTGGCGGGAGTTGCCATTGCCGTTGCAGTTGTCCCAGCGGTTGCCGCCGTCGCCACCTCCACGGCCGGTGCCGCAGCCATTGAGGTCGTCCCGGTGGACCTGACACTCGTCGTGGAGCAGCTTGAGCTCCTGGCAGTCCTCGGTGCTGTGGGAGCGGACATTGTGATAGGCGCAGAGTGGCCGGCTGTCTTTCCTGGGCTCGTCACGATCGCGGGCGCGCTTCTGCTCGGGCTCCGCCGCAAGCATGGCAGGGCCCTTGCGCTTGACGTCCTTGCTCTTGGTCTTGGTGGCGTCGAGCGCCGCGTCGGGGTAGTTGTGGATGAAGAGGCGGCCTTCTTCAGCCTTGGCACACTTGTCGGCGAGGTCGAGCAGCTCAACCACGGAGTCGAGCTCACCGTTGATGGCGAGCTTCTCGCGCATCTTGACGTCCATGACGCCGGTGGAGAATGCAGAGATGACGGCCGCGTCGGAGGCGCGCGGGATCTTGTTGCGCACCTGGTTGAAGCGCTGGATGTACTTGCAGAGGGTCTCGTCTGGGCGCTGCCGCACACGCCGCGGGTCGTTGATGGTGAGGGAGCGATCCTGTGTGCCCTTGAAGTTGGCGACGAACTGGCTGCAGAGCTCGGCCCACGATGAGATGGATGCCTCGGGGAGATTCATGAGCCAGGAGCGCAGGCCGTCCTTGAGGGCCATGGGGAACCAGTTCGCCATGACCTTGTCGTCGCCATTCACCGCTTCGACGCTCAGCGCGTAGAGCTAAAGGAACTCCACGGGGTTGGGGGTGCCGTCGTTGCGTGGAGGCAGCTCAGGCTTGAACTTCGCGGGCCAGACCACGCGACGCAGCTCACGGGTGAAGGCACGGCAGCCTACACCGCTTAAGGGGAGCCCGCCAGCGAGGGCGGCGCGGTTTTGATGCCCAGCCGCCACAACGTCCTGAATGGCCTGGTCCTATCGCTGGTGCTGCCGCTCGAGGAGCACTCGCGCATCAGGGGATGCGCGGCGGATGATCTGGTAGCTGGCCTCGTCTCGAACCGGCGAGGACGCGCCACGGGACAGCTCACGAGCCCGCGCGTTGCATTGGGGCCCGCCATGCTCGTCACGCAGAGGAGGTGCCGGGGGAGCGCCGTGCGCCAGATCCCCAGCATGAGACGGCGGAGGGCGGAGCGAGTGGGAAGGTGCCGGAGCGTCCCCGGCGGCGTTGACGAGCTCGGTGATGCGACCAAGCCAGGCGTCGTAGCCGGCGTCAGCTTGTCGGTAGCGGAGCAGCTCGCGCGCCTTGAGCAGCGCGGCCTGCGGGTTCGGCGGCCCACGGTGGGCGAAGAAGGAGGCCGTGGTGGTGTGGCCGTTTGCCTGCACGGAGGGGTGCAGGGAGGAGTCTTGCTACTCGCAGGCAGCGGGGTCAGTGGCGGCAGCAGCCTCGGCGTCGGGGCGGCGGCGATTGCCGCGGGCCACTGGCTCCGTCTGAGCCACGCGGCCAGCCCTGCGCTCGGCGTGCTCGCGACGTGCGTCGGCCATGAGGTTGGTGGAGCAAAGGGTGGAGCGGAAGAACAGTAGAGCACCCCTACCTGGCGCGCCAAATGTCGGAAGTCGGGCTACGGGGACCCAAAGGTTCGAACACTGGGGTGAGCTCGTTCCTACCGCTTCATCTCCTACCACGACTAAACTACGGCGAGGCTACGGCGAGAGCGCGCGGGCGATGAACGGACCGTGGACTCAGCGGTTACCCAGGTTCGGGCCACCTTGCGGTGTAAGACCCTACTCCTGCTTGTTGTTGGGATTGCAATGGGCAAGAGAGTTCTCGCGTACAAGGTGGAGGAGGAAGAAGAATTGGTCCGAGAGCCCTCCTACTATGGCAGCACTGTCCTTTATACCAGCCTTGGTCCTCTTCCCCCTCAAAAACTTAGGCGGGAAGGGTTGCCACACTTGGCGGTTTTGTAACGGGACAGGTGCTCAGGCTATCCTGACTAAAGGCGGTCTTCGCCTGCCAAAGCATGATCCATGACGCGCCGGTGAGCTCGGTGATGACCTCCGCCCTGCGCGGCCGCCGTCTTGGTTTTCCTTCGCCGATCGGGCAACCTTTGGGGTCGCTTTGGGGAGTAGATAGCTGGCCCTGCTCCCATAATGCAAAAGAGGAAACCATCTTCATCCGCGCCTGCTGGCGCGGCTTCTGTCGCCGCTCGTCACCGCGCGCATCACCCACGTAATGGGCCCCAGACTGCGTGGCCGTGCCGAACGGTCTTCGTCTTGGGCGCCTTTGGGAGGAGGCCTGGGGAGGCCGCCTCGGGAGGACGCCTCATGAGGCCGTTGGTGACGATGCCGAGCCTTGCTCGCCCGCTCCCTGAGGAGGGGGCCTCAGGAGGGCAAGGCCTCATGAGAAATCCTGGTGCGGTGCCTGATGATGACGGCCTGCTGGTCCCACGCCAGGCGTCACGCCCTGGGCCAAAGGCAGACGGGTCTGGATACCCTGGGTTCCATGGGCCCGACACCTACATTCCAACTCGGCCTCACCGAAATTTCCTATCCGGAGCCACCGAGTTCATCTAGACTTAGCCACTGCCAAAACCCTAACAAATCGGATCCACCGACATGGATCTCGGTCCCACCGAGATGGCCTTGGCAACTCTCTGTAATCATTTGCACTTACTTCGGTCCCACCGAGTTTTGCAAATCGGTCTCACCGAGATGGCTTGCCAACTCTCTGTTGCCTTATTGCTTCACTTCGGTCCTACCGAGTTGATGCAATCGGTGCCACCGAGATGAGGTTTGCCCTAATCATTGTACTTCGGTCTATCCGAGTTGTTCTAGTCAGTCCCACCGAGATTCCTAACGTTCATATCTTTTACACAGTTCGGTGCCACCGAGTTTTCATATCGGGGCCACCAAGTTGAGTCAAAAGTGTGTAACGGTTGGATTTTGTGTGGAGGCTATATATACCCCTCCACCACTCCCTTCTCAGTAAGGAGAGCCATCAGAACGTGCCTACACTTCCACCATACATTTTCTAAGAGAGAACCACCTACTCATGTGTTGAGATCAAGTCATTCCAATCCAACCATTTGAACCTTGATTTCTACCCTTTCCCAACTTGCTTTCCACTCAAATCCTTCTTCCACCATAGCCCAATCTGTGAGGAGTTGTTTGAGTGTTGGGGAGACTATCATTTGAAGCACAAGAGCAAGGAGTTCATCAACAACACACCATCTATTACCTTTTGGAGAGTGGTGTCTCCTAGATTGGTTAGGTGTCACTTGGGAGCCTCCGACATGATGTGGAGTTGAACCAAGGAGTTTGTAAGGGCAAGGAGATCGCCTACTTCATGAAGATCTACCCCGAGTGAGGCTAGTCCTTCGTGGACGTAAGCCATGATGGAATAGACAAGGTTGCTTCTTCGTGGACCCTTTGTGGTGGAGCCCTCTGTGGACTCGCGCAGCCGTTACCCTTTGTGGGTTGAAGTCTCCATCAACGTGGACGTACGATAGCACCACCTATCGGAACCACGCCAAAAATCACTGTGTCTTCATTGCGTTCGAAATCTCCGATCCCCTCCTTTACTGACATATGCAACTGTTTACTTTCCGCTGCTACACTCTTAGAATTGCATGTGTTGGGTGATGCTTGACTTGTATGCTTGCTAAAATCTGCCTGCTTCTAAAATTGGGAAAAGGTTAGGTTTTATTTGGTCAAGTAGTCTAATCACCCCCCACTAGATATACTTTCGATCCTACAAGAGCCCAGTCCCACCATTTTT
This sequence comes from Elymus sibiricus, assembly GCA_039707655.1. Taxonomy (NCBI): domain Eukaryota; kingdom Viridiplantae; phylum Streptophyta; class Magnoliopsida; order Poales; family Poaceae; genus Elymus; species Elymus sibiricus. Next base: position 198,551,695 of record CM077674.1, on the reverse strand, counting down.
CCATTTCTCTCTACTCCACATAGGTAAAAGTGCCATGTAAGCGGGCTATAAGCTTGTTATTGTACTTACTCTAAGGGAATTCCGAAAATCATAAAGTATTAGCTGCGATGTACAGTAGTAATTAAACTGTGCCTCGTTTAACTCAACCGCCTCATACGCCCACCTCCCTCTCGATTCATTTTCTCGTTCGCCCTACTAGGAAACCCGTCCGCCTCCAAATCTTTTCCTCACCATGTGTGAAAACAATCTGCTGCATTACTCTCCTCCCCCCCCCCATGTAGTCTCACCTATCCTCCCCATGTGAAAACAATCTGCATGCATGACTCTCCCTCCCGTGCACGTCCAATCTCCTCCTGCCTAATAAACCGCAGATCACCTAAACCCTAAACCATTGTGACCAGCAATATCTCCACCTCTCCCCTGAATTCAGCTCAGTGCCCCCCCACCCCCTCCCCTTAATTTCCTCCAACAAAAGAATGCCCACCTAGTTGTTACGTTAACCACGCAACCTATCTTACATAGGTGTACCATTGCTCGCTATAAATACTGCGCCTCCCACGGCATTCCGAAGAACGCTCATATTCATCTCCTTTATCTCCTCGCCCTCCCTCTCAATTACGGACCCGTCGACCACCATGGCATCGGCCCTCCCTAGCCCTAGGCCCCCCTCGCTGCCCCGCTCGGAGGGTCACACGTTGGTGTTCCGTTCCTCACCGCCACGATTCGAGGAGGACGCATCGATGTTCCGCTCCTTGCTTCCACGAGTCGAGGATGACGCGTCCGCGTTCCGCTCCTCGCCGTCGCCGCGACGTGTTGAGGTGGACGCATCAGTGTTCCCAGTCTCGCCACCACGCGCATCGGAGGATGCATCGGCACCCCGCTATGATGAGAATGTCACGCCGGCCCCTGAGCCCCCCAACTTGGAGGAGCTACGGAAAGAAATGGAGGTCGCCTTGTGGGAGGCTTTGCCTCTGGCGTAGCGCGCCAAAAGTGAGGCAGAAAAGAAGGCTGGGGAAGAGAAGCGCGCCGCGAGGGATGCTGCCTGGCAGACCTATGTCGCGTTCGAGAGAGTCAGGCAATTCGCTCTTTTGCAGAAGGCTCATGTGAGGGCTGTGTGGGTGGTGGAGGACACCCGTGCCAAAGCCCTGAGTGTTGTCGGGTCCATGTGCCTCATCTACGCTTTGCGGTACGTCGATCGGGTGCACGCTTCCTGCGAGGAGGAGTAGCTGTTTGCGCCGGATCACCAAACCGGTGAGATCACGCTCGCCCGCCGGCAAGACGCTAATCAGCACCTCACGACTTGCAAGGCTAAGGAAGAGGCGTTGTCTCGCCGTGTTGGGAAACGGCCGTGAACCAGGGCACTCGTGGCGCGCCGCAAGCGCTCCTGCGAGCACCGTGGCTTTTATTAGGAATAATTTAGTGTCGTAAGGTGATCCCATTTGTAGGTAGGAGTACTCATAGTTTTCTATGGTATTGGGATAGAAATGATAAATCCCGAACGCTCGGGACTTATTAGCGTCCTTAATTAATTATGTATAAAAGGAACAAGTTTGAAAACCTTTCGTATCCGTATGCTATGTACGTACTCCCTCCGTACCGATGCATAAGTCACATTACGAAAATCAAATAATCCCAAAACTCTTAGGCACGGTGCATTAATTATCCACCTTGTTCTCTATTTTTCGCCACGAAAAAAGAAATCAGCCAATAGGAGACGTGGGGCGTGTATGCATTTAATCACTTAAGACTACTTAGCACAACGTGCAAGGGTCAATTTTTTTGCATGCAATGGTATTAATTAGCAAATGAACATCAAGTTTTCTCGTTTTTCCCTCACCTTGGTCGTGGTGCACAACCTAAGATGACTAATACACCGGTACTGAGGGAGTACGTACATAGCATGAAGTTCAACACTATATATTGCAGTACACGTCTCTCTCTAGCACACGTCTCTCTCTATATCTAGGCTTTACGCACTAGGATAACTAGTATGTATACACACGTGCGAATGCACATTTGAACATTACGATGCGGTTTTGGTAAAAGTAGTAAAATAGTAGACAACCTTGTGAAATGATTCAATGCAAAAGAAATGCAAGAATGAGAAGTGAAAACTCCATTGATTGTTTTCTGATGAGATATAAATGGTGGGACTCATTCTCATTTGATTGTTTATTTACTTCCTTCTCTCTGTAGATTTTTCTCTATCGTAGTAGTACTATATCTCACTGGTTGGGAGGCATGCAAATTTTTCAGACAAGTGCCCTTGTGATTGTTTCAGAACAGTACGGATGTAGCAGCTAGCTACTGTTCAAGCGAATCCCGCAAATCAGCCATTCGATCTATACCTTATGCACCGGGGAGGGAGTAGTGGCCTTTGGCGGCGCACCGTACGTACTAGCACGTACTCCTACGAGGGACTCCTACTACCCTCCGTTCCATAATGTAGTGCATATAGACTTTTTGAAAAGTCAAACTTCACTAAATTTGACCCAGTTTTGGGAGAAAAATATTTGCATATAGAATGCAAAACATATATCATTAGATTCATCACAACACATAGTTTCATAATTTATATATTCACTATTATAGATATAAGTAGTTTTCTATATAAACTTTGTCAAAGTGTTTGTAAAGTTTGACTTTTCAAAAAATCTATACGCACTTTATTTTTTTGCAAGTACTACTACTACTCACAAACCGCTTCGTACACCCTCGGTCGTATTTTTTCCTACGAAGTTGTGTCATGCAATTGGAATTCCAACTTGAGTACTAGTAGTAGATAGGGATCGAGCGTGCCGCTTTAGGATCAACCGTAAATGTGGAGAGATGAACCGGACTATAGAGAGGTGAAATGCAATAAAGACATGAGTGATATGATGGTTGCTTGTCCGTTCATTTTACCAGACCACTTATTACTGGGAGTGGTGGGGTTTTGTGATATGACGGCTTTACTACCGCGCCACGAGCGGGGTGAGACTCCCCTGCAGCGCCGCGCTCTACTCTAGTACTACTCCTACTTCCGTCCCAGTTTACTAGCACCTCTCGTATTTTGACTTTTTGACCTATATTTTTTACCGTAAATTAAACTAGTACTAGTAGGGAAATAGTACTCCAGTATAAGTTCATCATCGGAACCACGTGACACATGTGGTAAGCAATCCAAACAATTCAAAAAAATCAACGTTGGATTCGGGTTAAAAAATAATCTACGTTATATGCCCTGGCAAAAATAATATTATTGGAAAGTGCATTCAAATGCAAATTATGATGGATGTGAGTTGAGAAACCGATTCCGATGATCAAAGAGGATCCAGGAAGCGGTAGATTTTTTTAGAGAAAAGGCAGATCGCCCGCCCAACCAGCCAAATCACAGAGTAGCAACATGAACGGTACATCACACAAGGAAGGTTTAATACAGCCAAGCAGGCAAAAGGCACGCATGCCCAATGAAACGAACGAAGATAAAGCAGCAGCAATCACACTCGAGGGAGCTTGCTCTCACGGGCTCCAGGACGAAGGCTAAGGGAAGACGTACGGATCTTGGTAATGAAACCGGTGAGAGCGTCGGTGTCCACATGCTTAGATAGTTGCTTCCATTGAGCGAAGACTAATGATGAATAGTTAACTTGGTGAGCATCTCCAACAGCCTTTCTATATTTGCACTCACTTGCTATTTTAGCAATCTTGGCCAGAAAACATCGTCCAACAACCTTTGTATAAGTGGCCCCCCTACCAAAAAATTTACAAAGCTTCCAAAATCTGCCATCCCACTTTGCATATTTGCAAACCCAAAGGCCACTTGCTAAATTTTGGCAAGGCTTTGTAAAAGTGGTCCCCTTCATATTTTTGTCTCAATGACTAGTGGGACCGTGTGATGCGTACGTGTATGTGTGTGCTGCGTGTGTGCGTGTATATGCGTGTGTACGTGTACGTGTGTGTGCTGCGTGTTTGTCGTCTATGTGCCTGTGTACGTGTACGCGTGTGTGCTGCGTGTGTGTACGTGTACACGTGTGTGCGTGTATACCTGTACACGAGTTGTGCTAGTATACGTATACATGTACGCGTGTGTGCGATGTGTCTATGACAAACTGTCCCCACATGTCATTGTGGGTTTTGTTCAAATATAGCTATCCAATATACAAAGGCTACCAAAGCAAAAAACATGTTGTGATGCGGAGCATCCCACGGTCATCCCCATGGACACTACACCAACTACCCAAGCACCAAGTGGACCCATGACAAGATCTCGTGCACGTGCTATTCAATCTGAGGTGACATCTCTCCTACTTGAGCTTCCCTTACACGTGAATGAGACATGGTTGCTACCTCAATCAGAGATACTATGTATGATCAGGTACTGCGAGCATCCCGAGGATTCGAGAGCTGAAGGAGAAGAAAGGGACGGGAGTGCAAACTCTCTGTCCAGCCCGGAACTTCCGTTTTAGGGTTAGCAAAGTAGATAGCTCTTTGAGATAGAGCTATGCTCATCCATACCTCTCCCATGGAGATCAAGACCTCCATGAGACCCATGTGAGAAGATCCACTCCGGATTCAAGACCTCGACTCCTTCGCAGATCGGGACGAACTACTACCGTGTATCCTCCTTTGTTGGTTTTCGGATCTTGTACCCCTACTATGTGTATGTGGATCTAGTGCATGTGTGATTGTATCGAGTTGATTTGAGTGTTCCCCTCGTGTTTTCCCCGTGTTCTTCGTGTTCTTCGCGGGAGCCGCTCTAGTCATGAAAGACCGACACCATTAGGGTTCCACCCTACATCATCTTGGTATCATGAGCCACGTTGATCACGATTTTGGAGCCTCCCTCTTCTTTTTCTAGCCTGATTTTGTTGTTTTGTCCTAATTCGAAAATCCCCACCAAAAATAGCCCTCCCAAAAATTTTGTGATTTGTTGGTTTTGATGATGTATTGTTGAAATTGATCCATGGATTTCGTGTGTAGCACGTAGATCTAGCTTTCCCACCATCCCTTCCACCCAATTTTTTTCTTTTCCCCCTTCCAATTTGGGTTTTTCCTGAAGTTTTTCCGCCCAAATTTCCGATCTGCAATTTTCTGTTCTTGGCGAAATCCCGTCCCCCGAAATTTTCGGCCCCGCCCCGACCTTCCAGCCTCCGAACCTTCCGGCCCCCGCCCGGAACTTCCGGCCACCGGACCTTCCGGCCTCCGACCAGAACTTCCGGCCTTGACAGAAAGTTGTTCCTGCCTTTTTCGTTTCCACAATTTGGTCATCTTCGACCACGGGGCAGCGGCATCTCCGCCAGCGTACTGGAGACCGTGCATCACGTCCTCGACCGTACTCGCCACCGACAACGACCGCCTCACCTTCGTGACAACACCACCGTAAGCAAGGACGGTAACATCGACGACAACTTGGTCATATCCTTGCCATTGCATTGTGAGACCCCGAGACCATCTTTTGCGTAGCTTTCCTACGAGACTAGCCATTTGAGTATTGTCGGGCAACGATACTTGTGCACATTAGTGATACCGTTCCACCTAGCTATCATAGTGTGCATATATACTCATCTCATCTCTTGTGCCAAATTGGGTTCCCGCATACAGATCATTGCTACCATCGTGAGAGAATTTCGCATAAGTGGCCAAAAGGAAAAGATTAAAAGAAAGAAAGCTTTTAAGCAAAAAGAGAAAGAGCACCAAGCTTGTAAGCAATAGACATAGCATCGCAACATTACATAGCATATTTGATCATCTTGGATCATTGTGACAAGTTCACCGGGACTCATACATACATAGCATAAGTGAGATAGACAGCCATACGTTTTGTCTCTTATAGGTTGTGCACAAGTTTGTATCCGCCTATTGAGCAAGCGTGCTAGCGTCTCTCTAGTGTTGTGCAACACGAGCATTCTCCGTGGATTCCACATTTTGAGCTCGTTCCTTGGTTGCACGACCCCATTTATCTATCCGTGCGTGTGTTTCCGTGTGACACTTTTAGCTATTGGTCTACTTGTTACACTTGCAATCTTGTGAATCTTTTTCAACATTATTGATATCTTAGTTGCAAATTGCAGAACTTTTGTGCCACTATCCTAACCAAACTCCTCCAAAAGCTTTACTTGTGTAGGTGTGAGATTTGACACGATCCGATACCAATTGCACTATTTCCATAATACCATATTGGGTGATCATTGATCCATCTTCAACATTGGATAAGGTACATTGGTCTAGTTCGTTTCTTTCTTCCACTAACACTTGTTTGAGAATCATGGATAGGCCGAGCATTTCTATCAACCCCCTCTTCGATGAGCAAGAAGACGCACCGAACGACTACGTCACCAAGGCTCACCTCTTTGGCGTCCAACGAGCATTACATCAAGAGAGCGAAGCATTGGGCAAACGCATCGAACAACTCGCCTCCGACTTTTGACAAACCCTTGATGACAAGCTATCAATTCAAATGGACGAGTTCCGGACCATGATGCTCAACCGTGATTCTTCCACTTCGTCGTCATCAAGATCAAGACGGCGCCATTCGAGCCGACACTTTTCGGACACTTCTTCGGATGCAAGTCTTCCACGAGCACACTCTCATCGTCCCCAAGCACATGACGACCGGCAAGCTTCAAGAAACCCATTCCATGGCAATGGTTTGCAAGACAGCCTTCGAGAGCGCGAACGACAACAACGATAAGCACAAGACAACGGGAACCAAGATCAAGTTCCACAACGCCAACGTCAAGTGCACCAAGACGACGACGCCCTACACCAAGAACGACAACGTCGTGAGGAGCAAGCGCTTGAAGCTCAACGTGCCCTATGCAAATCAACTCGCAACGTTGTCGAACGCAACCGCCGCGTGCGCGAACAAGAAGAAGCTGCACGACTTGAGGAGCGCCAAGAGATGCAGAACAGTGCACGAATCCCAAGGCCACCATGTCAAGTCAATCAAGATGAACACGACGAGGATGAGCTAGAAGATCAACCTCCACGGCACGAGCGTCATCGCAACCGCCGCCAACGCAATGAAGAGCGCTACGACAAGCTCAAGTTCACCATGCCTAAATTCTCCGGTGGAAATGATCCCGAAGAATACCTTTCATGGGCGTTGAAGGTTGACAAGATATTCTGTCTTCACAACTACAATGAGGAAAAGAAGATTGCCATGGCATCTCTCGAGTTGCAAGACTATGTTCTCATTTGGTGGGAGCAAGTGATCGAACGGCGCCAAGAGAGAGGCGAACTACCCATCACAACTTGGGATCAAATGAAGGATGTCATGTGAGCTCGTTTTGTGCCCCCACACTATAGCCGCGACCTCTTCAAGAAACTACAACTCCTCAAGCAAGGCACCAAGTCGGTTGAAGCATACTACCAAGAGATGGAAATTGCAATGATACGAGCCAACGTCAAGGAAGATGATGAACAAACAATGGCGCGTTTCTTGAATGGCCTCAACTATCCAATCAAGAAAATTGCGGACTTCCAACCATACTCCAACCTCCTCGAGCTAGTGCACCAAGCAACCAAAGTGGAGCGATAAGTACAAGAAGACTGCAAGTACTCCAAGTACTCTTCCAAAACCTACGGTTCATACACTCAAGCTTCAACGACTTCCACAACTCCTTCCACGACTCGAGCTACACCAAGTACCGGCGACAAGTCAAGCTCCAAGCAACAAATGACATCTTCGAGTCGTCTTCCTCCTACTACAAGCAACTCCAAGCCAAGAGCTTCGTCATCAACAACTCCTTCGGATGCCACCGACAAAAAAAGTGACATCAATTGTTTTACGTGCAAAGGACGAGGCCACAAGTCCTTCGAGTGCCCAACAAGACGCACTATGATCATGAACGCCGACGGCACCTACGATTCTATGAGTGAAGATGAAATGGCAGCCATCGAGCAAGTGGCCATGCACTGCCAAGTGAATGAAGAAGAAGGTGATCAAGTGTTTTGAGACAACGATTCGAGTCCCGCTCTTGTTGTCTCCAAGGTCTTGACACTTCAACAACATCAAGATGAAGACCAGCGTTGCCACATCTTCCATACCAAAGCAGGAATTCAAGGACATTCTGTCAAGGTCATCATCGACGGCGGAAGCTGCCACAACTTGGCAAGCGATGAGTTATGTTCCAAGCTCCAATTGGTTAAGAAGAAGCACCCTCGCCCCTACAAGGTCCAATGGCTTAGCAACTCCGGCACAATTCAAGTAGAGCAAACCGTCCAAGTATCCTTCAAGATCGGTGCCTACGAAGATACGTTGAAATGTGATGTGGTTCCCATGTCCGTATGCCATCTCCTCCTTGGACGACCATGGCAATTCGACCGCGGCGTCATCCACAACGGACGGACCAATCACTATAGCTTCAAGATGAAGGGCAAGGAATTCGTTCTTCGACCTATGACACCAAGTCAAGTCATCGCGGACAAGCAAGCATCTACCCATCATGGAGAGAAACGAGAGCGAGTGAACCACCAAAAAGAGAGTGAGAGCCACAAGCCAAACATGAGTGACTCCACGATGCGTGACAAAAGAGATCTAGTTCTTTTAGCCACCAAAAGAGACTTGAGGGATGTGAGTGAGAGCCCATCAAGTGTTCTTCACTTTGTACTTGTGTGCAAAGATGAAGTGGTGCGGACTAATACTTCACAACATCTTCCTTTGATGTTGTCTAATTTATTGCAGGAATTCGCGGACGTGTTTCCCGATGAGCTACCCCCCGGACTTCCTCCACTCCATGGAATCGAACACCGCATCGACCTCATTCCCGGCGCACCACTACCGAACAAGGCACCATACCACGTCAACCCCGAAGAAACCAAAGAGATCCAAAGGCAAGTGCAACATCTCATGGAGAATGGGTATGTACGCGAAAGCTTGAGCCCTTGTGCCGTTCTGGTCATTCTTGTGCCTAAGAAAGATGGTACCTATCGCATGTGTTCTGATTGCCGTCCTATAAATGCTATCACCTATAGATATCGCCATCCCATTCCACGCCTAGATGACATGCTTGATGAACTTAGTGGAGCCACAATTTTCTCAAAAATTGACCTTAAAAGTGGCTATTATCAAATTCGCATGCAAGAAGGTGATGAAAGGAAAACCGCTTTCAAAACTAAATTTGGCTTGTATGAATGGTTAGTCATGCCTTTGGGTTTATCGCAAGCTCCTAGCACATTTATGCGTGTGATGCATTATGTTCTTCGCAAATTAATTGGCATTTGTGTTGTCGTTTACTTTGATGACATCCTTGTGTTTAGTGAAACCCTCGAAGATCATGCCAAACACCTTAGAGAAGTATTGCAAATTCTTAGAGACGAGCGACTTTATGCAAACATGGAAAAATGCACTTTTGGTGTTGATAAGCTTGTTTTCTTGGGCTTCGTTGATTCCTCTAAGGGTGTTCAAGTGGATGAAACTAAAATTGATGCTATTAAGAATTGGCCACAACCAACCAATTTGCTTCAAGTGCGTAGCTTCCTTGGCTTAGCCGGATTTTATAGACGTTTTGTGAAGGATTTTAGTACCATTGCATCACCATTGCACGCATTAAGTAAGAAGAATGCACCATTTGTTTGGGGTCCATCCCAAGATGCCGCATTTCATGAGCTTAAGAACTTGCTTACACATGCTCCATTACTTGCATTACCCAACTTTGAGAAAACTTTTCAAGTACATTGTGATGCTAGTGGTAATGGTATTCGTGGTGTGTTAATGCAAGAGAAACGACCTATTGCATATTTTAGTGAAAAACTCTCCGGCGCGCAACTTAACTATCCTATCTATGAAAAAGAGTTATATGCTTTGGTGAGAGTCTTGCATGTGTGGGAACATTATCTCCGTCCACGTGAATTTGTCATCCATACGGATCATGAAACGCTTAAGTACCTTAAGGGTCAAACTAAATTGAACAAGCGTCATGCCAAGTGGAGTGAGTTCATTGAGTCATTTCCTTATGTTATCAAGTATATCAAAGGTAAGGAAAATGTTGTGGCGGACGCTCTTTCCCGCAAATGCATGTTAGTTACTACACTTGAATTGAATGTCATGGGATTTGAGCACATTAAAGACTTGTATGAGCATGATGTTTCATTTGCTATTCCTTATGCCAAATGTTTGACTCACATTTCTTGGGAGAGATATTACCTCAAGGATGGATATCTTATGCGTGCTAACAAACTTTGTATCCCCGAGTCTTCTCTTCGTTTGTTGCTTTTGCAAGAGGCTCACGGTGGAGGACTTATGGGACACTTTGGACGCGACAAGACATTCGCTACGCTCTCCAAGAACTACTTTTGGCCCAAGATGTTTCATGACGTCTCACACTACACCAACCGATGTTCTACATGTCGCAAAGCTAAGTCTAAGGCTCAATCCCATGGTCTTTATATGCCTCTTCCAATTCCATATCGCCCATGGGAAGATATTAGTATGGATTTTGTGCTTGGTTTGCCTAGGACTCGTAACGGAAAAGATTCGGTATTTGTTGTTGTGGACCGTTTCTCTAAGTTGACACATTTTATTCCTTGCAACAAGATAGACGATGCTTCACATGTTGCCAATCTCTTTTGTAGGGAAATCTTGCGTCTACATGGAGTGCCCAAGACTATTGTATCGGACCGCGACATCAAGTTCCTTAGCTACTTTTGGAAGATGCTATGCGCCAAGCTTGGAATCAAGCTCCTATTCTCTTCGGCATACCATCCACAAACCGACGGCCAAACGAAGGTCACGAACCGGACGCTATCGATTCTCCTCCGCGTGTTGATCAAGAAGAACATCAAGGAGTGGGAGGAGTGCTTACCCATCACCGAGTATGCCTACAATCGAGCACAACACTCTACTACCGGCAAGTCCCCCTTCGAGGTCGTCTACGGATTCAATCCATTATCCCCTTTGGACATTCTATCGCTACCTCTTCAAGAGCGCATCAACATGGACGCGAGTGCCTGAGCGAGCTATCTCAAGAAGAAGCATGAAGTTACAAGGCACACCATCGAGCGCCAAGTACATCGTCTCGTGACCAAGATCAACATCAACAAGCAACCCATGATATTCAACATTGGAGATCTTGTATGGCTACACCTTCGCAAGGACCGCTTCCCCAATGAGCGCAAGTCCAAGCTCCTACCATGTGCCGACAGACCCTTCAAGGTGCTTGCACGCTACAACAACAACGCCTACAAGATCGACATCCCCCGCGACAAGTACAACGTGAGCGATATCTTCAACGTCAAGGATCTCTCTCCCTACCATGGTGATGAGGTTTTCGATCCGAGGTCGGATCTTTCCCAAGGGGGGGGGAGATGATGCGGAGCATCCCACGGTCATCCCCATGGACACTACACCAACTACCCAAGCACCAAGTGGACCCATGACAAGATCTCGTGCACGTGCTATTCAATCCGAGGTGACATCTCTCCTACTTGAGCTTCCCTTACACGTGAACGAGACATGGTTGCTACCTCAATCAGAGATACTATGTATGATTAGGTACTGCGAGCATCCCGAGGATCCGAGAGCTGAAGGAGAAGAAAGGGACAGGATTGCAAACTCTCTGTCCAGCCCGGAACTTCTGGCCACCGCCCGGAACCTCCGGACACCGGAACTTCCAGCCATCCCAGAACTTCCGGCCCCTGGCGATCCAGACGACCACCGGACGTGCAAGGTTTCTGTCATGCCCGGAACCAGCCCGGACCTTCCGGCCCCCGGAACCTCCGGCCGTCCCGGAACTTCCGGTCCCCGGACTTCAGCCCAGCTCCCGCCGTGTCAACTCTCTGGTTAGCCCGGAACCTGGCCGAAACCTGCCCGGAACTTCCGGCCACCGGAACCTCCGGCCGTACCCGGAACTTCCGGCCCTGCCTGCATGCACTGACTTGGGCTGAGGCTCGTGTACCCCTTCGCCCCTAGACTATATATACTCATATCCTACCTCCGTTTTAGGGTTAGCAAAGTAGATAGCTCTTTGATATAGACCTTTGCTCATCCGTACCTCTCCCATGGAGATCAAGACCTCCATGAGACCCATGTGAGAAGATCCACTCCGGATTCAAGACCTTGACTCCTTCGCGGATCGGGACGAACTACTACCGTGTATCCTCCTTTGTTGGTTTTCGGATCTTGTACCCCTACTATGTGTATGTGGATCTAGTGCATGTGTGATTGGATCGAGTTGATTTGAGTGTTTCTCTCGTGTTTCCCCTCGTGTTTTCCCCGTGTTCTTCGTGTTCTTCGCGGGATCCGCTCCAATCGTGAAAGATCGACACCATTAGGGTTCCACCCTACATCATGTTGGCTTTGTAAACCTTCTCTCTCCTCTTGCATATGCCCAGGTGAACCTCCTTGGAGTCCCCGTGCAGCATGTTGGGGTTGACATGCGCATGAAGCCAGCCCTGTTCCATGTCCACCTTGCCAGGAACGGAGCAGCTCGCCACAGTCTAATTCAGCCTGAGGGAGCCGCCGAGGTCACCCTCGTACACCAGAGGGGCATCAACGGTGAGCACGCACCTGTACTGTGGCCTCGTGTCGGCGTCGGCGGCTTTGCCCCTGACACACACGACAGAGACGGGGCGGCGGTCTGTGCTGGCCCTGCCGGTGCCCACGGCTAAGAGGAAGACGCTGCTATCCTCCTCCGCGACAAGCAGGTGGCGGTGATCCTCCAGCGACTCCGGCACGGCGAATGGGTAGCACGTCTCGTACCTAATGTTCATCACGGGCCAGGGGTGTTTGCCAGACGGTGCGGTGAGGTGATCCACGAGGCTCGCCGGCGAGCCCTCAAACGGCGGCATGCACTCATAGAAGTAGCAGGGCGCGTGCGCGCATCTGGACATATGGTCCGCCACCGAGTGGTAGGCGACAGACCTCTCGCAGCCAAAACTCTTGTAGACGCAGGGCACCTTGCAGGCATCGACCAGGACGTTCATGAAATGGGAGTGGCCGTAGGGGACGTCGCGCCTGCCGCATGGAGCGCAGGAGTAGCACACAAAGCGGTAGATCGTATGTAGTACTAACTAGTACTCCCTCCATTTCTTTTTAGTTTGCAAATAATTCCAAACACCACATAGACACCCTCGTTGACCAGAAACATGGACTACGTAGTACCATTTTACAACTATTAGTATCAATGTTAGTGGTCAACCGATGCAAGTTCTAGCCCCTGGTGTTTTAACCTTTTTTTTAGTAATGGTATCTGGCGAACGTTCACCACGAGCCCATCCTGGCGAACACCCACATAAACGCCAGATTTCCATCCGATAGTGGCCTGTTTTTTAAGCCCAGGGTATTTGACAAAACTGCCACCCTTACACATGTAACTGCGACGTGGGCGTTTGCAACTACCATGTCTCCCAGTGAACGTTTGATGGGGATTGGCGTTAGCACCGATGGTGGTTCGTAGTCGTTCCACGCTTGGGCATTGAATTTGTACTATTTACTATACTACTCTGGTAGAGCAGAGTCCTAGTCCACTATAGTAGGTAATGTAGTTTATAGGAGTATATTTTAGTAGTACTGTAATTAGTCAAGTTGTCTGGCATCGATATGACCCTACACTATTGGGATGTGTATCGTAAGTCAAGCGGCGTGCTGCTGTTACATTGTCATCATCACCTGTCCACTTCCTGCAGCACATATTCGCTTCTCCATCCTCGCCAGCACATAATCGTCCAATCTTCCATCCCCGCGAGGTGCCTCCCCCCTCTTCCGAAACCCAAGCACTAACAATGGCAGAACCGAGCAGCATCCGCCAAAAGAGTGGCTGGAATTCGCTCCCCACAGAGGTAATGAAACTCATTGTTTCTCGTGTGAACAATCTAAGTACCATGCCGCTCGCCGCGTGCTCGTCGAGGCTGTACTATTTACTCAAAGCCCTCAGGCCGGAGCTTTTTAAGGTAGCTCCCTGCTTGCTGATGCCGCCTGATCTTCAGAAATGGCATGTCGTGCAGCATAAGGATCCTAGGGTGGCGAGCATCAACCCCCTTGACTGCGATCCAATCCCTGTCACCCTCAACTACATTAACGGTATATACTGGGTCAGCATGAACACGTCTTGGATGGTTCTCGTCAACAGATGCGGCAGGTGGATGCTCGTGGAGGTCTACACCCAGCGGTTGATACCCCTTCCTTCAATTAACACTACACTGCTTTGGCACCGCGGCCCAAAATACTCAGAATCTTACAGTAGCCAACATGATACCAAGTTTGATTTGCTCAAGGTTGTAATCTGCCAAGTGCCCACAAGATCTATGAATTATAAAGACTTCAGGCTAATTGCGTTCTTCAACCACGGTCTCGCCTATTTGACAGGTCACTGCGGTAAGTGGATAAATCTCCACGTCCATCGCAGGATCATACATCCTCCATGGCTCTCTGATGCCATTGAACACATGGGCTTCATTTACGCTGTGGACTCCTTCTATGGCTGGACATATTGCTGGCCTACTCCAGTCATCGCTACAAATGGCTGTTATAGCAGTATGTTACTCCTAATTTCATATGATATCATGATGGCTTGCTTCCTATTGTCAGAGTATAGTTTGAGAAGAGTTAGAACCATGACATTGTTGTTAGAAATTAACACCACGCTGTCAAATACACCCTCTGTTCAGTAACATAGGACGTTTTGACAGTTTAATTTGAGCTGCCAAAACGTCCCACATTGGTGATCAGATGTTGTAGAATTTTGGTGAAATCAAATCATCCTTCCCATGCTTATATTACTTTCAAAATTTACTGAAAAAATATTCATGCTCTGAACATGCTGTTCTTAGATTTACAGTACCAGCCCATTTTTATTTGACTCCAACTTGATATGATGTTGTAGGCCGCCTGGTGTCCCTATCCTTCCTAATCCTAGAACCTTTCAAAGAAAAGTGGCATGGCAATTGCAGGTGGTTCCTGGCTCGATCAGATGGCAGTGAATGATTGATGATCGTTCGCATGTACCGCACATGTTGTTTTGCGGAATACAATCACAGTCACTGCATGGTCTTTGAGCAGGATCCCAGCTTCTTTGGTCCTTCAGAAATTTTTGAATGGAGGCTGGTAAGTAGCCTTGGCACATGCTCTCTGTTTCTCGGACTGAATTATCTGATTAACTAGGAGATCACCAATGTCAAGGATCCTGATGGCAGCGTGGTTTCGGTCATCAGGCAAAACTGTGTGTACACAACGTACCATGCGTCTCTCCATGCACCATACCCTGATATGTGCCGCAATGCTCTGCAGCCCAAAGTAGGAGAGAGGGTTGCAAGTATAAGACTTCGACCTGCTGGCTGGAATTTCCCCCATCAGGCACCCATCTGGTTCAAGCCTTCAGCCAATCTCCACAACTTAATAAATAGTAACGTCTAACTAAGCCAGTTAGTTAGATGCGTACACTTGATGTTGTAGGATCTTTATTAAGTTTGATGCATACACTTAGTTTTTTTGTAGCCCTTCTATAATGTTGGCTGATGTTTGGTTGGAAGAGAGAGCTGCGTCTTTACTCTTCTGACCTGCTTACTGCTTCTGTTGCACCCCCACCCCTGGTGGTATCTTCAATCCCAAGGCTCCTTTGTAGGGCTCTAGTTTGTTGTGAACCTCTAGTGGTTTCTATTAACGGAAAATTGGCGGCAATCCCCTTTTACTAAAACAATATAGAGCCATGGATGCTGTTGGTATTTTCAATGTACAATCAGTAATATATTTTGTCTGTCGGTTGAGTAAATAGTGGTGTTAGAATGATAAAAACAATGTTTTGGAAGTCGTTGCACGTGCTCCGATCCTTTAGTGCCCCGTACGTAGCACATACTATTTTTTCTAGGGAACAAATCTTCCACTTGTCGAGGACATGTAGCCTAGTGGTTTAGGCCCAATAGAAGAGCCCATAATTAACTGGGAGGGAGACTCTCACATGAATCCGGCCCAGCTACAGGTTGTTTAAATTTATGATTTGAAAAGTATGATTTTAACAGGAGGATATTATTTTCCTATGAGAGTATGTTTACACTCAGTCGATATTATTCTTAGGCAAAGATAGCGACAAGTCTTTTTTCTCACACCCTTTTCTTCCTGCAACCAGCGGACTATTATCTGGTACCCACTAGGTTGAAGCCGATGCAAATCGTAGTTAACGTGGTCAACATCTAACAATTATTAGCGGCAAGTTGTAATAAATATCACAATTTTTTTCTGTTGCATTTGTATGTTTTATGGATTGTGCTGCCCAGGTCTCCCGTTCGAATCCCAAGTACCACAAGTTTTTTGACAAGCCGAGTTTTTTTATGATAAAAAGTTCCAACCCAACATTATTTTTCGGCCCAGCCCAGCCCAACACATGTGGCGACACCACTTTATCCCAGGGCTTCTGAATGTGCTCGGCTTCACACCTAAAGAAAAAAAGTGCTTGGCTTCACACCTAAAGAAAAAAAAGTGCTCGGCTTCATTTAACAATAAGTTGTAGCCATATAAAATTAATTCTTATAATCGAGCATGCTGAGTTTTTGGGTCTGACCGATCCAGGCGCCAAAACCAAACTAGCTCCGGTGGGACGGCCTGTTCCCGCCTTCCATGGCTGGTTGCTGTGCCGTGCCTGGATCGCCGCCTTGTCGTACCATGAAATGCTGGCCAGGCCATCCCTCTACACCCTCACACATCCTATTCTTCTCCGGCGACGACAGCCCACCCTGCATCAGAACTAGTCAACCCTCGTACTCCCCGCCGCCTACGACCACACTGCCGCATCTTCCCCGGCTCCTATTCACTCCCATTCGAAGCCTCACCGTCGTTCTTCGCCTTGGTGCGCTCTCCGCGGCACCGCCATCCGGCCTTGTCAACATGGTCAACATGGTGAATCGGGGGAGGACTGTACTTCAGAGTATGATAGTAGGGACCCACCAGGTGCACTGCCGAACGGAAGCAAGTGCCTACTACCACTACTGCAGGTGACCGCTAATGCGACACATGAATGAGAGACCCCGTGACCAAACTATGTGCGATACATGAATCGTAAACGGTGTCGTAATAAAACCGTCGCCAATAAGACGAACTATGTGCGATGGCGGAGACATCAAGCACGATTCAGATTAGAGACGCGTGTGTGATACGTGGCATACAGTTGATCCATATGAACTGTTTGTGATAAGCCAGAACAACAAACACGGCCAGCCAAATCGAGGTGTCTGCGATACACGGCATACAGTTCACTCGGATGAACTGTTTGCGATTACCCAACACAACAGAAACGGTCAGGCAGATCAAGTTGTGTGCGATAGACGGCAAACAGTTCACTCGGATGAATTGTTTGCGATGAGCCAAAACAACAGAAATGGTTCAACTTAACAAGATGTGTGTGATGCGCGACAAATAGGTCAGTAATCAGAAATGTGTGGGAAGACTGATAACAACACAGACGATTCCTGCTAATAAGCCGTGTGTGCTGTGGGCAAACACTTGCTGGTATACAATTGTCAGCGATTGATGAAATCATGACCGACGGGTTCCCTAGTTTAGTCCATCTGCGATGTAATTTGCTCTGTCTATAGAAGAACAACATATATAACCAAATTAAACATCCAATTACATAGGTCACTATACAAAACATTCGCACACACCTCAATAAACAATTACATGCATTCTAAACTAGGAGAAACGATCATCTACTTCTTGTGACGCTGCCGCCACTGCTCTATTTGTGGCTCGATCCCTCGTTGTCCACAGGAAGGAGGCACTTCCTCATGTCAATGATCCGCCTGTACATCTTGTAGCTTGTGTACACGTCCTTGGACATGTACTTGACGTGTTCTTCATCCAGTCTCCGCACCCAGGCCTCGTGCCAGGCATCCTTGTTCTTGTTGCACTCATCCTTCATGCCTCTATAGTAGGGGTCGATGATGGCCACGGCTAGGTCAACCAGGGTGTCCTTCGCCTTCTTTCTGCCCTAGACCATGTACTGGCCTTGGATGTCGACAAGCTTTTGGCAGGCCAAGCCCGTAGTCTCGAGCACCATTAGATCGTTCAAGGTGTCCACTGTAGCGAACCTGTAGTCGGGGCTATTGATAAACCTGGCAAAACGCTCGCAAGGCCTTGTGGCTAGGGAGTAGTGGTAGACGAGGACATGATGGCACGCACAACTGGGCGACGGCAACCTTCTGATCATACTCGGCACGACCACCGGTGAACTCGAGGTCGAAGCCGACCACTTGGTACTCGTCCTCAGCAAGCAACCGCTCCATAGTGTGGATGGAGCTCTCCACCGAGACCAGCTCCTTGGTGTACACCACCAAGAGGTCCTTCCCCCTCACGTGGGTGTCCACTACGTGAGGCGTGGTGAACTGCCGCTCATCGTCGTTGTTAGCCGCTGGGAGCGCCATTGGAGCCGCTGGATATCCTCTCTGTATGTGTCGTCGTGTGTGTCCTTATTGTGTCGTGGGGCGCGAGAGATGAAGGTAAATGGCCACGGGAATAAATGAGGGCCGGGCGGCCGGGATTCTCGGCATGTCTGCATGGCAGTTTTTGCCGCACGTAACTGTGTCGTGGCGCCGCGTCTAGCGTAACCGCATGCATATGGCACCCCGGACGTACGTGATCGTGTGCTTGCCCGAAACGCTTGCAGCGCGCATAGAGGGACGCGAGCAAAGCGCGCGGAGGGACGTGAGCAGAGCGCGTGCGGCGGGACGCGAGCAGAGCGCGCCGCGGCCGCCTCAACCGCGAGCAACCACATGCATAGAGCAGTTGAACACGTAGGGAATGGCCGTCTACAAGCTGGCCGGCAGTTGCGAGCCGGCGGTGTGATGTGAAAGTACGTAACGTTCCACATCACACAGTGGGCAAACAATCGTTCACGACGCTGTGTAGAGAACGGCCGTGTGCTAGGTAATTAAATCGCAAATGTTTTTTTATTAACCGTTTGTGTACGTGTCATTTCGTCCTCCTCTCACACGTCTGGTCACCACGCTGCCGCAGAAGGCTTCGAGCGTAAGCTTGAGTACCGCACAGGCGTTCTTTTGGCCAAACGTTAGCTCGAAGAGGCGCCAATGAATCGTCGGTGAGCCCGTTCCCGTGTAACCACGCAGGTTCCCGTACACAACCGTGCAAGCTTCCCGCCCGACTCGGCGAAATCCCCCAAAACCCCAGTGCTTACCGGCCTGCTATACAAACAGTCATGGCTGGCGAGTCGGCATTGCATTTTCCCCTCCCTCCCCGTAGCTTACCTCGTCTGCTTCTCCCGCCATCGCCAATGGCACCGGTCTGTCGTCGTCGCTCAGCCACTCCGTCGTCATCTGAGGATAGCTCCAGCTGGGAGGCTACATCACGGCAGCGGCGCAGTCCCCGGTGGCGTGTACTGCCCGTGGCGTCCCTGTTGGGTGTGCACACAACACCCGCCACACGCTCCACCGCCGCTGCCCGACGGCAGCTGTTGCCGGCAGCCGTTGCCGCCACCCCACCGTCGGCCGCCATGGCCGCCACACCACCGTTGGCCGTCAGGGCCATCGCCCGCTCCGCCACCGCGGCCCGAATGCGGGTGGTGGCCATCTTGGCCGCCACCCCACCGTTGTCCGCCCTGGCCATCACCCGCTCTGCCACCGCGGCCCGAAGGCGGGAAGTGGCCGCCACCCCACCGTCGGCCGCCGTGGCTGCCACCCCATCGTCGACTACCGAGGTCATCACCCGCTCTGCCACCGTGGCCTGAAGGCAGGTGGTGGCCATCTTGGCCGCCACCCCACTGTTGGCCGCCGTGGCCATCACCTGCTCCGCCACCGCGGCCCGAAGGTGGGAAGTGGCCGCCACCCCACCGTCGGCTACCGTGGCCGCCACCCCATCGTCGACTACCGGGGTCATCACCCGCTCTGCCACCGTGGCCCGAAGGCGGGATGTGGAGGCCCGCACGAGCATCAGCGACCTTGCCGCGCGCTACATCGAGTTCCTGTGGGAGGAGGAGGAGCGCTTGGTCGAGCACGCAAAGCGTCTTACCACTGCCGTGGCCATAGCAGAAGCCGCCACGATGGCGCGGAATGCAGAGATATACGAGGAGTCCTGCCGCTTCGAGAGGGATCGTCTGGAGCAGCAGAGGGCGTTTGAGCTGGGCGTCGCTAATGGTGCAGCAACGGCAGGTGCCGGATTCCACTTCTCCTGTTCATCGCTAGGCTCCTCCTCCTCGGCCTCTTACTGAGCGCGCTCGGCAGAGGAGAGGTTGTTGGAAGTACTACAAAGCCCCTCTGTAGTAGTACTATTTAGGGGCTATTTTGTTCAGTTCATTTGATTATAGATATGGTTGAAATGTACTACGTACTTAAATTTAGCTAGTATAATAGTTGAACTAGCTATTTCAGTACATGATTGGCAACAATTTGGTAAAAGTTTATTCGGTTCAGCTGTCGACTTGAACTGTTTGTATAAAGAATGACTACCTAATCTGTGAATGAAATCTATGCTTACTGAATTTCATTTGCAAAAATTACAGTACTAGTGATTTTTAGCTGCAAAATTTGACAAATGGCAGTTTTTTTTTCTGAGGATCACAAATGGCAGTGTTACAAGGTTGACAAATGGCAATGTTACTAGATTGACAAATGCCAATTGTTCCAATTTGACAAATGGCAAATATACCCAATATGACAGATGCAAATTTTACCACATTGTTTGTACGTCGTTGCACACGGTTCATCATGCAAAATTGTTTGCAATGAAGAGATGCACAAAACCTTCGCGCCACATTTTCCCTTCGCTTCGCTGCGAAGGAACTCAGCTCTCGCTTTGCATACGGGTGTTCATTCTGAAACATTTGCGATGAAGAGATGCACAAAACCTGCGCGCCACATTTTTCCCTTGGCTTAGCTGCGAAGGAACCCAGCTCTCGCTTTGCATACGGGTGTTCAGTCTGAAATGTTTGCGATGAGTGTTTTATTTAGAGAAAAACATTGATGTTTTTTTATACTTTGATAAGTCTATACATTCAGAGAAAAAACGCTAAGTTGATCAAAACCATATATTTCATTAAGTGACATTGTGATTTTACATTCATACGATCGAGATAAAATATTAAACTAAAAAACTAATTGCGGCGGCAGCGGCAGCAACGGCAGTAGCGGCGTGCTGCGCCGGCGTTGTCGTCCTCCAGGACGCCATGGTTCAAGTCTTCAAGCCATCCCAGAATGTTCTGGACTTGCAAATCCAAGAGCCGTTCGTCGCGCGATCGACGGGCGGACGCGGGGGGACGGCGACTCGCGGCGCTGCGAGGTAGTGGTCGACGGCGGCATCCCATGACGCTGAGGGGGGGGCGACGGGTGCAGGCGCACGCACGGGCACGGGCACGGCGGGTGCAGGCAAGCGCACGGGGACCGACGCCGCGGGGGGTGCTAGGGCGCGCACGAGCACAGGCGGGGGCGCTGGCACTGGCACATACACGAGCTCACGCGGGTCCGCGGGGACCTCGCTCACGCCCGCGGCTTCCAGCGCTGCGATGGTGCTCGGCAACCAGCCCATCAATGCCACGGGGATGGTCGCTGGCGTGGGCGCGAGGATGGCAGCTGGGACGGGCGCGGATGCAGCATCCTCCGTGGCCAGCTCATTCAGGGCCATGTCCCTGAGGTCCCATTCCTCCTTATTTTCTATCTCCTCTGGCTCGGAGTCGACTTCACCAAACTGGAAGACTAGTGGCAGATGATCCTTGTCTGCCATGGCGTAGGTGGAGCTCTGGTAAATAGGATTCGGGCGAGAGGGGAATGGGAGGCGAAGAGAGACCAGTAAGGCTGCCTATTAAACAATGACTCGGGCACCATTAATGGAGAGGTTGAGAGCGAGGCGGGCGGCGATGGAGGTCAAAGGGCTCACTTCCTGGTGAGCCTACGCAGCGTACTGCTCGCACGCCTCCCGGTGAGCATGCGCAGCGTACAGGTCGCATGCCTCCCGGTGAGCTTGCATGGCGGAGGATTGGTCGCACGCCTCCTGGTCAGCCTGCGCAGCGCAGGACTGGTCGCACGCCTCCTGGTCAGCTTGCGACGCGGACTTCGCTCGCACGCCTCCCATCTACTCAAACAGCTGTACGCACGGCACCTCCTTGCCAACAAAAAAGTGGGATGCGTGGTGGCACGTAAATGGTCAGTAGAATGCCCACGATTTAAATAATATTGTACAACCGTTTGTGATGATAATGTGACAGCTATTTGTTCCAAAATGGCTATGTTGGCTGTGGTTGTTAGTGTGTGCGCCCTCTATCATATTGGACATTTTTTTACCATAGCATGTTGGTGCCATTTCATGACACCATGCCAAGTCTCATGAATTTCAGACGAGTTTTGGATTTACAGGAATTTAAAAACCAAGTTTCTCAATGTTTACGGCCAAGCCATGAAGCCTGGGTGTTTGAAATTCGTTCCCATTTCTTGCATGGGACCTAAACATGCACCCAAGGACACATATATGATTTTTCAAACCATTTTGGTGCACCGGAGCATGTGCATGTAGTGCAAATTTGAATTATGCACATAAAATGCCCAGAAAACTCAGTTAATGTATAAAATGTCCAAACGAACCCCGAATAATTCCAAAATTTAACATGCACTCCAATTGGTCTATGTTGCCTCTACAAAAAAATCAAGGCAAGAGGAGGCAACGAATGGCGCTTCGTCCACAAAGGTGACACGTTCCCTATCGGAACCACGAGGCTTCTTGTGAGAAGCTCTGGTTTGTGAGAAGCTTATACCAAAACCTGCCCCAAACGGGACAAAACTTTTACCACAGCATGTTGATGCCACTTCATGATAGCATGCGAAGTTTCATGAATTTTAGACGAGTTTTGGATTTACTAGAATTTCAAAACCAAGTATCTCAACGTTTGCGGTGGAGCCACAATGCCGAGGTGTTTGTAATTCATTCCCATTTCTTGCATGGGACCTAAGCATGCACCCAAGGACACACATATGATTTTTCAACCCATTTTGGTGCACCGGAGCATGTGCGTGTAGTTCAAATTTGAATTATGCATATAAAATTCCTAGAAAACTCAGTTAATGTATAAAAATGTCCAAACAAACCCCGAATAATTCCAAATTTTAACACGACATTCCTATTTGTCGATGTTGCATCTAGAAAAAAAATGAAGGCGGGAAGAGGCAACGATTGTTGTTTCATCCACAAAGGTGACACACGTTCCCTACCGAAACCATGAGGCTTCTTGTGAGAAGCCATGGTTTGTGAGAAGCTTATACCAAAACTTGCCCCAAATGGGACACAAAAATTACCACACCATGTTGGTGCCATTCCATGATAGCATGCCAAGTTTCATGAATTTCAAACGAGTTTTGGATTTACTAGAATTTCAAAACCAAGTATCTCAACGTTTGTAGTGGAGCCACGATGCCGAGGTGTTTGAAATTCATCCCCATTTCTTGCATGGGACCTAAGCATGCACCCAAGGATACACATATGATTTTTCAACCCATTTTGGTGCACCAAAGCATGTGCCTGTAGTTCAATTTTGAATTATGCACATATAATTTCTAGAAAACTCAGTTAACGTATAAAAATGTCCAAACGAACCCTGAATAATTCCAAATTTCAACACGACACTCCTATTGGTCCATGTTGTCTCTAGAAAAAAATTGAAGGCAAGAAGAGGCAACGAATGTCGTTTCGTCCACAAAGGTGACATGTTCCCTACCGAAACCATGAGGCTTCTTGTGGGAAGCTCTGGTTTGTGAGAAGCTTATACCAAAACCTGCCCCAAATGGGACAAATTTTTTACCATAGCATGTTGGTGCCATTCCATGATAGCATGCCAAGTTTCATGAATTTTAGACGAGTTTTGGATTTACTAGAATTTCAAAACCAAGTATCTCAACGTTTGCGGTGGAGCCACGATGCCGAGGTGTTTGAAATTCATTCCCATTTCTTGCATGGGACCTAAGCATGCACCCAAGGACACATATATGATTTTTCAACCCATTTTGGTGCACCGGAGCATGTGGCTGTAGTTCAAATTTGAATTATGCACATAAAATGCCTAGAAAACTCAGTTAATGTATAAAAATGTCCAAATGAACCCCGAATAATTCCAAAATTTAACACGACACTCCTATCGTTGTATGTTCACTGCAGATAAATGTTATAGCAATTCAAACACCGTCCTTTGCCGCTGTTACCCCATTCCGTATTTCAAATCAAGACAAAAAATCAAGTACATCACACACAGTTTATTATCACCAACCGTGTGAGATGCAGCACAAAATATCTTCGAGCACCGTCATATATGGCTTACGCGAGAAGGTTCGTCGGCTACAGTCCACAGCCGGCGCTTCAAGCAAAACTAGCTCCCCAAATATCATTTCACTGTTCAATCGTCGCTGGTCAAAGATGGGGACGTGGACCCGCGTCGTGAGGGAAACTTCGGCGGCCCAGTCCGGCGAGAGCGCGGCCGCAACCACCATGAGCGTGTTCACAACCTGCGTGAGCGCGGCCGCAATCTGTGACCGGGCAGCTGCGGCAGCCAAAACGGCCGCTACTACAGCTCAGATGGCGGCAGCAACATCTGCAACGGGGATAGCAAATGGCAAGAGCGGGACAGCAGTTGTCCGTTCCGCGGCGGCCGCCTTAGCCCTGATGGAGGCCGCCCGCGCCCATGTCGAGGCTGCCCACGCCCAGCTCCTAGCGGTCACCGCACAAATCGCATGAATCTTCTTCGACAATGGTCGGCAACCCACGGCCAAAGAGTTGGCAATCGCCGAGAGCGTTCCAGCAGCCGTCCGTTCATTCGTGGCATACATTGCTTCGATGGAGCCCGTCCAAGCCCAGACCGCGGCCGCCCACGCCCAGCTCATGGCGGCCTTTTCCAAAGAGATGGCGGACGTGGATGGCGAGATGCTTGCCGAGTATGGTGCAATGGATGCCATGGAGCCCCTTCCCCAGGAGATCGTTGGGCGCGAGCTGGACATGGAGGAGGCGGCGGAGATCGACGAGTGTCGGGCGGAGTAGTAGTCTTTGTTTAGAGCGCCGATCTTTTGTTAGAGTAATGTTTAGGTCTGCTAACCTCTATTTAATTGTGGCACCCCGACTCAGAGAACCGGTTTACCAGTGTTTCCAACCCAGAGATCATGTCTTCTGGAAACACCCAACAACTTGGAACAGAACAGAACTGAACTTTATTGAAATATCTCGAGTACAAGCTCATAATTTACATGGTAGCGAGGCCAGAAGCACTGCACGTGCTGAGACAATATCTACATTATTTATGGAACATAGCAGGGCCTCGATACCACTGGTAGACTACGGCGTAGCGGAACATAGCGCGGAAACTCCATCCACAGGGATACTGCTGTGGACACGGCCTAGTTAGCGTAGCACGAACCTTCGGGACCTCCGTCCTCGGCTTCTCCTGCATCTGGCATGATACGCCAGGTGAGTACTTGGAATGTACTCGCAAGCTCATGGCAACCAAAACAATGCAGCAGACAATAGCATGGCAAATAACAGGTTAAGTGATTAGGTTGCTCACTTACAGGTACCCAGTACCAACTTACTCTCATCTGGGTTGTCCCACAACCCTCGGAATGCTCACAATCCACAGAGCACTTCCGAACATAAGACAAGTTCTTCCATCATTATTATCTTTACGGTTGACCATCCTAGAGAGGCCTAAACGGACTGTCCAATACTGTGGACGCGGCTATTCGAATAGGTTTTACACTCTGCAGAGGTTGCGCACTTTACCCACACCATGGAGCACCTGTCCTCGTGATCCCATTCGGGTGGACCGGTGGTGTTCCAACGAAACCTGCCTGACCCGTGACCCCTCTATCGTACCACCGACAATCATACCCTCCCAGGGTCATGTCCTGGGTGGCCCCTGTGTCACCCCGTGACACCTGCCACCATCGTGGCCACTAACTGTCCCAAACGGGGACGCCGGCAAAAATAACTCAACTGGGCTCACAGGATTATCGTCGTCTGCCTGATCAGGGCAGCACGCACGCATAACCCTCCCTAGTTTGGTGGTACCGATAAAAGAGCACAAAGCCAGACCAAGTCAAGGCCGTCCCATACCGGCAAATGTGGCTGCACGGAAAAGTCCGGGTAGGTGGCTCTTGATCAACCAACTAAGTTTAGTGTTATCAGGCAATTAACCATCATGGATATTCATCAAGATTATTTAACATGGCAGTAGCTAGGCATTGAAATACTTTACTAAAAATTATCACATATTAAAATAATGCATGAAATTCAATTAAATAACTAGCACTATTGAAATGCTTCATGCAATGGATGACATGGCTTGCCTTGCTCGGTTGGGTTGTCCACAAACTCCTGGGCTTCAAATCCAAAGTTATTCCCTTCTGAAAATATTTTTAAAAAGCAATTGAAAATGTCACATACTACCATTTTGTGCACCACAAATTCTGTGAACAAGAGAAAAAATACCAAATTTTGTCAGAAAATAGAGGAGCTCAAGAAAAACTCAGAGCAAAAAGAATCAATTGATTTGGACTTATGGTTTAAAAGTTATGAACGGTCAAAGTTCTGGTCAAAATCTAAAAATTAAACAGAAAAAAGAAAATCTGCCAGGGGGCCACGTCGAAGGCGTAAAGTGGAGGGGCGCCTCCACTTAGTGCTTCGGCGTGTCGCTGACTGGCGGGCCCCAGCGTCAGATTTAAAAGGGGGAGGGGAGGGAAACAGAGACGGCGGAGCTCCGACGATGCTCGCCGGCGATACGGACGGCGGCGAGTTCGGGAGAGAGAGGGAATGGATCGAGCTCAACGAGACGAACTCGCACGTACCCGTGGGTTGGTGAACGGTGGCCGGACGGCGTCGTCCCCTTCCTCTCCGGCGGCGGCGGGTTTCGGGTGTCATCGGAGACGGCGACTCCGGCAGCAATTCTATCGGGCAAGGGCTTGGGCAGGGTCAGTGGAGCGAGGTGAACTTGTGGGTGCAGTCGGTGGAGCTCGGGGAGGAGTAGAACGGCGGGGAGGCAGAGCTCGGGTGGCGGCGGTGCTCCGGCGAGATGCGAGGCCAGAGGGCCTCTCGGCCGTGGCTCGGGCTCGGGAAGGTCGATTAGGAGCAGGAGGAGTGGGGTGAGGAGCTCGGGAGAGGCCGGGGAGGAGTATTTATAGGAGGGGGAGGAGCTCTCTGGAATGGCCGGGACTCGGGCCACGTCGCCGGCGATGGTACGCCACGCTGGCTGGCTGCTTGCGGGCGACGAGACGGGAGCTAGCAGGAGGAGTAAATGCGGCTACGGCGGCGAGTGGAGGAAGACGACGCGCCGCACAGCCACTGTGCCCGCACGGGCGGCACAGTGCGCGTGTGCCGTGGCGGCCGGCGAGGGCTCCTCCGGCGAGGGGAAGGATCTAGGGCGGCCAGGTGGAGGAAGGGGAGG
The DNA here is from genome assembly GCA_039707655.1 of Elymus sibiricus. Classification (NCBI taxonomy): domain Eukaryota; kingdom Viridiplantae; phylum Streptophyta; class Magnoliopsida; order Poales; family Poaceae; genus Elymus; species Elymus sibiricus. The sequence continues at coordinate 198,524,369 of CM077674.1, read as the reverse complement.
ATGTCGGCGCACGGGGACAAGCTACGGCGGCGCGAGGCAGGTGGATGCGACTAATCAGGCACGGGCGCGATGCAGAGCGCGCGTAGTGGCATGCCATTGTCGTGCTCACCACGGGTAAGGATGTCTAGAGGCCTCGCGAGCCTGGCATTTCTTGTCTGGCACGTCGACCCTCGACCCCTTAGTCTCTCCATGCCTCTGGTTCGACTCGGTTCACTCTGAACCGAAGTGTAGCTTCAGCTACAGTTTCTAACAGCAAAATTGAGAGAGATCTAGAGGAGAGGTGAGTTGGGGATGGAGCCAAAGGAGATGTCTGGGATGATCTACTTTGGAAGGACTATGAGCTGGCCAAGTTTGAAAAGATTTCATCAAGATTTGAGGGTAGTTCATGTACAAGCGTTGTACTGAACCAGAAATAGAGATGAGCTTGATGCACTCATCTGGTTGAGCTGCTAGGGCTGAATTTTGGTGTGGCAGGGTTATTTGGTGAGGAGAAGATGCCATAAAAATTTCAGCTCAATTGGATACCTCTAGCTGGTACTTCCTTCACAGAGGTTTCAACTAAACAAAAACTTGGCAGAATATTGGTGATAAAAATTTGTACTGGACAAGATGGTATTTTTGGATATTGTGGAAAGATAGGTTCCCTAGAAGCTCAGGGAATTTTCTGGGAATTAACTGAATAGGGAAAATATGAGCTCCTTCACAAATGACCAGTACTGTCCCGAGAGCAAATGGAGTTTTCTGGACAAAATTTTGTACTGGGCCATGAGATGTTTTTGAAGATTGTGGGAGTAGATGATGTCAAGAAGGTCTGGGATTAATTTGGGATTTTTCTGATCATCAGAACTATAGGTTGCTTTGTAACCCATAGTGATGACGGATTTTCCCAAAAGAAGAAAATGAATATTTGGGAAAGATGAAGAATTGGAAATTGATCCAGATGGTGAGTGACAAGATTTTGGCAAGATGGTAAGGGCTTTGGATCAATCAGAGGAATTCATAAGTCCAAAGTCAACTGAAAAGGTTCAAATTGCAAATAAAGCCAGAAAGAAAAGAAAAAGAAAAAGTTGCGAAAAACCAGGGTGTCACAAACCTACCCCCCTTAGAATGAATCTCGTCCTCGAGATTCGGTTGCTCAGGGAACAAGTGTGGATAGGATGATCTCAGAAAATCTTCTCTTTCCCAGGTAGCCTCTTCCTCAGTATGATGATCCCACAGTACCTTGTAGAACTTAATTGTCTTACTTCTGGTAGTTCTTTCCATCTCATCCAATATTCTGACAGGTCTTCCCTCGTAGGTCAAATCCTTGGTCAATTCCAGCTCACTCATATCTGCCTGCTTGATCGGGGGTGCAATGCACCTTCTCAGCTGTGATATGTGGAAGACGTCGTGAACGTCCGACAACTCTGGTGGTAACTCTAGCTGATATGCCACTCTGCCTCTTCTAGCCATGACTGGAAAGGGACCGATGTATCTCGGTGCAAGCTTTCCTCGGGTGTGAAACCTTTTTATTCCTTTCATGGGGGTAACTCGGAGATACGCATATTCTCCGGGCTCAAAAGTTACTTCCCGATGCTTCGGGTCATAGTAACTCTTTTGTCGGGACTTGGCTGCTCGAAACCGCTCCTGAATATCCTTGACTTGTTTCTCAGCCTTGAGCATCAAATCTGTGCCGAAGATACGTCTGTCTCCTATCTGAGACCAATTTAAAGGAGTGCGGCATTTCCGTCCATACAAAGCCTCGAATGGTGACATCTTGAGACTTGACTGATAACTGTTATTGTAGGAGAATTCTGCATAGGGTAGACTGTCCTCCCATTTGGGTCCATAGGCAAGAGCATAGGACCGAAGCATATCTTCCAATATCTGATTCACACGTTCTGTCCGCCCATCTGTCTGTGGATGATATGCCGTACTATGCTTCAACACAGTTCCCAGGGCTTGGTGCAGTCGCAGCCAAAATGTTGAGGTGAACAGGGAGCCTCTATCTGATGTAATAGACTTAGGTACTCCATGAAGGCTGACTATCCAGGACATATAGAGCTGTGCGAGCTGATTCGCGTTGAAAGTGGTCTTTACCTGAAGGAAGTGAGCCACTTTCGTAAGTATATCCACGATGACCCAGATAGCATCATGGCCTCTTGTTGACTTGGGTAGTCCAACAATGAAGTCCATGCATATGTCATCTCATTTCCGCTGGGGAACTGGTAAAGGTTGCAGTAGCCCAGCGGGTTTCTGGTGCTCAGCCTTGACTCTGTTGTAGATGTCACAACATGCGACATAGTATGCTATGTCCCTTCGCATTCCTGGCCACCAAAAGGTTTCTCGCAAGTCCTGGTACATTTTTGTTCCTCCCGGATGGATAGAATATGCAGATTCATGTGCCTCTCTGAGTATTTGTTGTCTCAAGCTGTCTTGATCGGGCACACATATTCGGTTTTCAAACCATACCGTGTCCTGGTCATCAATTCGGAAGGACTTGGCCTTTCCTAGCGGAATACGCTCTCTGACCTCTTGTATTTCTTGGTCTGATTTCTGAGCTGCTTTAATTTCTTCCATAAGTGTTGGAGTAATTTCCATTGTATCCGGGCTAGTTGGGCCGCATAACACCATATTCAACTTGGCAAACTCTTCCTGCAGCCTCGGATGCATTCCCTGCATGAGTGCATTTAGGGCACCTTGCTTTTTGCTGAGGGCATCAGCGACCACATTGGCTTTTCCCGGATGATAATTAATCCCAAGGTCATAATCCTTGACCAATTCAAGCCATCTTCTCTGCCTGAGATTCAGATCAGGTTGGGTGAAAATATACTTGAGGCTCTTATGGTCCGTGTATATTTCACATCGCTGCCCAATGAGGTAATGCCTCCAAATCTTTAATGCATGAACCATGGCTACTAATTCCAAATCATGAGTGGGATAGTTCTCTTCATGAGGTCGTAGCTATCTGGATGCATATGCTACAACCTTTCCCTCTTGCATTAGAACTCAGCCGATCCCACGCCTGGAAGCATCACAATATATGTTAAAGCTCTTGTGGATGTCTGGAAGAACTAAGACAGGGGCGGTAGTTAGCCTTGTCTTTAGCTCCATGGAACTGCTGTTACATCCTTCCGTCCAGGCAAATTTGTGGTTCTTTTTCAACAGTTCTGTCAATGGCTTGGCTATTTTTGAGAAGCCTTTGATGAAGCGATGGTAGTAGCCTACCAATCCCAGAAAGCTACGGACTTCCGTTACTGTGGCTGGGGTCTTCCAGTTTAATACAGCAGTCACTTTGCTGGGGTCGATAGCCACACCTTGTTCTGACAGAATATGTCCTAGAAATCCCACCTCTCTTAGCCAAAATTCACATTTACTGAATTTGGCATACAAGCGATGGGTCCTTAGTCTTTCCAGGACAGTACGGAGATGTTGCGTGTGCTCCTCTTCATCTCTTGAATAGATGAGAATATCATCGATGAAGACTACCACAAATTTGTCCAGAAAGTCCATGAAGACATTATTCATCATGCTCATGAAATATGCTGGAGCATTTGTCAGCCCGAATGACATGACTGTAAATTCATACAGACCATATCTGGTAGTAAAGGCTGTCTTGGGGATATCCTCTTTTCTGATTTTTAGCTGATGACACCCCGTTCGGAGGTCAATCTTGGAAAATACCCGACCTCCATTCAACTGGTCAAATAGATCATCAATGCGGGGGAGCGGATAATTATTCTTGATGGTGACCTCATTCAGCTGGCGGTAGTCCACGCACATTCGTAGGCTGCCATCCTTCTTCTTGACAAACAGCACAGGTGACCCCCACGGTGAAGTGCTTGGACGAATATACCCTTTCTGTAATAATTCATCCAGCTGTTTCTTCAATTACACTAGCTCTGGGGAAGGCATGCGGTAGTACTTCTTGTATATTGGAGCAGTTCCGGGAACAACCTCAATAGCAAATTCTAGTTCCCGATCAGGTGGCATTCCCGGTATCTCTTCTGGAAATACGTCCGGAAATTCACTGACTACCGGAATCAGACTTATGTCTGTAGCTGTGGCTTTGAATGTCATTCCCTTCTTTGACATCACTCTGCTAGTAGTGAATTGCACTGTTTGGCCTGCCGGGTTAACTAGTGTCACTTTCCTGGTGGCACAGTTGATACACACCTGGTGTGGTACCAACCAATCCATTCCCAGTATTATATCCAGTCCCGGGGATTCGATGGCAACGAGAGTGGCTGGAAACTTCACATCGTGTATCAAGATTTCCAGATTCTTGAATATCACATTTGTTCTGAGCATGGAGCCAGGGGATTGCACCACCATGATTTTGTCCAAAAGGGAAGGAGAAAATTTGTGCAAGGTGGCAAAACTCCGCGAAATAAACGAATGAGAAGCCCCAGAATCAAATAAAATTATTGCAGGTATGTTGTTAACAGAAAACATACCAAGGACCACATCTGGTGCTTCGCGGTCTTCCTCAGCGGAGATATGATGGACTTGGTCGCGATAGAAGTTCGGATTGGGGCGGCATCCAACACTGTTGACATGTGGCTTGAAGTCGGATGGTGGCTTCCCATTTCTTGTGGGGCATTGCTTGGTGTAGTGCCCGCTCTGGCCGCAAGTGAAGCATGTGTTGTTGCGGTGGCAATCCTCCAGCACTCGCTGTTTGCCGAAGGTCTTGTCCTGGCTGACAAGCTTGTTGTTGTTGTTGCCATTGTTCCATGCAGGCTTGTATTCAGATGAACTTGGTTGCCAGATACGCGGCTTCTGCACAAACTGCTCACGGTTGTCCTTCTTGGGTTCAAACTTCCGCTTGTGATCATTATAGCCTGACTTATGCTCCCGTTCAGCTATGAAGGCCTTGTTTACCAGAGTCTGGAAGTCAGGAAAGTCCAGCATACAGAGTTGACAGCGGAGGGTATGATTCAGCCCTCCGAGGAATCGATCAATCTTCCTTTCTTTGGTGGACACGTCATGGGTAGAGTACCGCGCCAGATTATTGAACTTGTTCAGATACTCACCCACTGACATATTCCCTTGAGTAAGAGCAAGAAATTCCCTCTGGTTCACCTTCATTATGCCAGTAGGAATATGATACTTGCGGAATGCCTCTTTGAACTTTTCCCAAGAAATATCTTCTCCAGAAGGCCATAACATTTTTGTATTGTCCCACCATATAGCTGCGGGTCCCTCCAGGTAGTGAGTGACAAAAGGAACCTTATCTGCCTCATCACAGCGGGCTATTTCCAATTTCTTTTCCATGGTCCTCAGCCAGTCATCAGCTTCCATCGGATCCACAGCTTGACCAAAACTGGGTGGCTTGGTCCGTTGAAAATCAGACAGCTTAGAGTGTGTCCCATTGTGGTTGTTCTGACCCACCATAGTCTGCATACGTTTCAGAAATTCCATGAGATCTTGATTTCTTTTCTCTTCAAACATTCTCATGATCTGATCAGTGGTAGGTGACTGTGGTGGTGGAGGTGGCAAATCTTCTGGTGGCTGTCCTGCCTGTCTGGCGGATCGACGAACGGGAGTTCCATCGCCGCCTTGAGTACTACACCTCTTCATCCTAAATTTTGTTCCCATTGCAAATACCGAATCGATGAGCAACATCCATAAGGGAAAAAGCAGGGTAGTATGACACCAGAAAAAGAAGCCAAATAAAACGAGAGAAATAAAGCGAAGAACATAATTATACAAGGCAACCCAACATCATACATGACAAGCTAGTAGGGGGATGATCACGACTAGACTGCTCAGACGGCAGTTGACATATGCAGGGATGCTATGATGCATGCACTGAAACTCAAGCCTCCGCTCTAGTGACGCCGGTGGCACGAACACTGATACACTGAAGACTCCTCGTCGTCTGACTCTGACTCGGAATCTGAGCTGATGGTGTGTACCTCGGCCTCCGGATCAAAGGAAACACGACAACGCTGACGGGAAGGTTCTCCCTCAGAAGGAGAAGAAGCATGACGTCGCAGCATCGGAGCAGCTGGAGTAGCTAGGAGTGAGGCCCACTCTGACGGGGTCTCACGTCGGCTACCAGACGAAAAGCCTGGCGGTCTGAACGAACTAGAAGGAGTGTCGGAAGGTGGAATGGGTGGAGTTTATATAGGTGAAAACGGAGGGGGAGGAGGAGACTGTGCTGCCGCAACAGCAGCAAGTGCCTCGCGGGCAGAAGTCAGCTCCTCGGCTAGAGAAGTGATCATATAGTAATTGGCGTGCAGATAACGAGATAAAACACCAATAGCACGATCACTCGCCGGATCAACGGGTGCGAAAAGGACTCGCCCTGTCGTAGGCGACAGGGTGGGGTAGTGAAAGAAACCTGGATGAGTCTGCATCTCGACCTCGTGGAAGTGCAAGTCAGTGAGAGCCTCCATCGCAGCAAACTGGATCGCCAACTCGGGAGTAGAAGCAGTTCCGCCCTTGGAAGAACGGGAGTAGCTTCCAATATCCGAACTCGTAGTGAGAAAGGCTTCCGCATGGTACTCGAACACGGACCCAGCAAGCTTCTCTCGGAACACCTGGAACACTGGGTCTTCGCCGTTGGGGTACAGCCGAAGCCAGACGTTACGAAGAAGTACTGGAAAAGTAAACGGTGCCGGCTCATGATTGTAGTGGTACGAAACTGGTGCCATCTACACTCATCAAACCAGCGGTTAGCACAATAAAAACTATATGCATGCCATGCAATGCAAGCAATCAAATGCAACAATTAGATGCAACAAGCAAGACACCAAGACTCTAAACTACTCGCGGTTCTAGCGCAGGGTTAACTAGGGTGTCCTACAGTCAGCCCGGCTCTGATACCAAGCATTGTGGCACCCCGGCTCAGAGAACCGGTTTACCAGTGTTTCCAACCCAGAGATCATGTCTTCTGGAAACACCCAACAACTTGGAACAGAACAGAACTGAACTTTATTGAAATATCTCGAGTACAAGCTCATAATTTACATGGTAGCGAGGCCAGAAGCACTGCACTTGCTGAGACAATATCTATATTATTTATGGAACATAGCAGGGCCTCGATACTACTGGTAGACTACGGCGTAGCGGAACATAGCGCGGAAACTCCATCCACAAGGACACTGCTGTGGACACGGCCTAGTTAGTGTAGCACGAACCTTCGGGACCTCCGTCCTCGGCTTCTCCTGCATCTGGCATGATACGCCAGGTGAGTACTTGGAATGTACTCGCAAGCTCATGGCAACCAAATCAATGCAGCAGACAATAGCATGGCAAATAACAGGTTAAGTGATTAGGTTGCTCACTTACTGGTACCCAGTACCAACTTACTCTCATCTGGGTTGTCCCACAACCCTCGGAATGCTCACAATCCACAGAGCACTTCCGAACATAAGACAAGTTCTTCCATCATTATTATCTTTACGGTTGACCATCCTAGAGAGGCCTAAACGGACTGTCCAATACCGTGGATGCGGCTATTCGAATAGGTTTTACACTCTGCAGAGGTTGCGCACTTTACCCACACCATGGAGCACCTGGCCTCGTGATCCCATTCGGGTGGACCGATGGTGTTCCAACGAAACCTGCCTGACCCGTGACCCCTCTATCGTACCACCGACAATCATACCCTCCCAGGGTCATGTCCTGGGTGGCCCCTGTGTCACCCCGTGACACCTGCCACCGTCGTGGCCACTAACTGTCCCAAACGGGGACGCCGGCAAAAATAACTCAACTGGGCTCACAGGATTATCGTCGTCTACCTGATTAGGGCAGCACGCACGCATAACCCTCCCTAGTTTGGTGGTACCGATAAAAGAGCACAAAGCCAGACCAAGTCAAGGCCGTCCCATACCGGCAAATGTGGCTGCACGGAAAATTCCGGGAAGGTGGCTCTTGATCAACCAACTAAGTTTAGTGTTATCAGGCAATTAACCATCATGGATATTCATCAAGATTATTTAACATGGCAGTAGCTAGGCATTGAAATACATTACTAAAAATTATCACATATTAAAATAATGCATGAAATTCAATTAAATAACCAGCACTATTGAAATGCTTCATGCAATGGATGACATGGCTTGCCTTGCTCGGTTGGGTTGTCCACAAACTCCTGGGCTTCAAATCCAAAGTAATTCCCTTCTGAAAATATTTTTTAAAAGCAATTGAAAATGTCACATACTACTGTTTTGTGCACCAGAAATTCTATGAACAAGAGAAAAATACCAAATTTTGTCAGAAAATAGAGGAGCTCAAGACAAACTCAGAGCAAAAAGAATCAATTGATTTGGACTTATGGTTTAAAAGTTATGAACGGTCAAAGTTCTAGTCAAAATCTGGAAATTAAACAGAAAAAAGAAAATCTGCCAGCGGGCCACGTCGAAGGCGTAAAGTGGAGGGGCGCCTCCACTTAGCGCTTCGGCGTGTCGCTGACTGGCGGGCCCTAGCATCAGATTTAAAAGGGGGAGGGGAGGGAAACAGAGACGGCGGAGCTCCGGCGACGCTCGCCGGCGATACGGACGGCGGCGAGGTCGGGAGAGAGAGGGAATGGATCAAGCTCAACGAGACGAACTCGCACATACCCGTGGGTTGGTGAATGGTGGCCGGACGGCGTCGTCCCCTTCCTCTCCGGCGGCGGCGGGTTTCGGGTGTCGTCGGAGACGGCGACTCCGGCAGCAATTTGATTGGGCAAGGGCTTGGGCAGGGTCAGTGGAGCGAGGTGAACTTGCGGGTGCAGTCGGTGGAGCTCGGGGAGGAGTAGAATGGCGGGGAGGCAGAGCTCGGGTGGCGGCGGTGCTCCGGCGAGATGCGAGGCCAGAGGGCCTCTCGGCCATGGCTCGGGCTCGGGGAGGTCGATTAGGAGGAGGAGGAGTGGGGTGAGGAGCTCGGGAGAGGCCGGGGAGGAGTATTTATAGGAGGGGAGGAGCTCTCTGGAATGGCCGGGACTCGGGCCACGTCGCCGGCGATGGTACGCCGCGCTGGCTGGCTGCTGGCGGGCGACGAGACGGGAGCTAGCAGGAGGAGTAAATGCGGCTACGGCGGCTAGTGGAGGAAGACGACGCGCCGCACAGCCACTGTGCCCGCACGGGCGGCACAGTGCGCGTGTGTCGTGGCGGCCGGCGAGGGCTCCTCCGGCGAGGGGAAGGATCCAGGGCGGCCAGGTGGAGGAAGGGGAGGATGTCGGCGCACGGGGACAAGCTACGGCGGCGCGAGGCAGGTGGACGCGACGCATCAGGCACGGGCGCGATGCAGAGCACGCGCAGTGGCATGCCATTGTCGTGCTCACCACGGGTAAGGATGTCTAGAGGCCTCACGAGCCTGGCATTGCTTGTCTGGCACGTCGACCCTCGACCCCTTAGTCTCTCCATGCCTCTGGTTCGACTAGGTTCACTCTGAACCGAAGTGTAGCTTCAGCTACAGTTTCTGACAGCAAAATTGAGAGAGATCTAGAGGAGAGGTGAGTTGGGGACGGAGCCAAAGGAGATGTGTGGGATGATCTACTTTGGAAGGACTATGAGCTGGCCAAGTTTGAAAAGATTTCATCAAGATTTGAGGGTAGTTCATGTACAAGCGTTGTACTGAACCAGAAATAGAGATGAGCTTGATGCACTCATCTGGTTGAGCTGCTAGGGCTGAATTTTGATGTGGCAGGGTTATTTGGTGAGGAGCAGATGCCATAAAAAATTCAGCTCAATTGGATACCTCTAGCTGGTACTTCCTTCACAGAGGTTTCAACTGAACAGAAACTTGGCAGAATATTGGTGATAAAAATTTGTACTGGACAAGATGGTATTTTTGGATATTGTGGAAAGATAGGTTCCCTAGAAGCTCAGGGAATTTTCTGGGAATTAACTGAGTAGGAAAAATATGAGCTCCTTCACAAATGACCAGTACTGTCCAGAGAGCAAATGGAGTTTTCTGGAGAAAATTTTGTACTGGGCCATGAGATGTTTTTGAAGATTGTGGGAGTAGATGATGTCAAGAAGGTCTGGGATTAATTTGGGATTTTTCTGATCATCAGAACTATAGGTTGATTTGTAACCCATAGTGATGACAGATTTTCCCAAAAGAAGAAAATGAATATTTGGGAAAGATGAAGAATTGGAAATTGATCCAGATGGTTTGTGACAAGATTTTGGCAAGATGGTAAGGGCTTTGGATCAATCAGAGGAATTCATAAGTCCAAAGTCAATTGAAAAGGTTCAAATTGCAAATAAAGCCAGAAAGTAAAGAAAAAGAAAAAGTTGCCAAAAACCAGGGTGTCACATTAATTGCTGAACTTGCTCGATTAAGAAGTGTGGGTGTGCTGTAGGCTCTTTTGTGTACCCAAATTATGCAATGATGTGGACGACCACTGTAGCCATAGAAATTCGAACCAAAGTTTGCACATTCAAACTCATCACACACGGAGTAAGCCATATGAATCGTTTGTGATGTTCAGATATCGTACACAGTGTTGAATAAGGGACCGTGTCTGATGACACTTTGCGCGCCAGTTTTTCGCTGCACGGAGTGAAAAATTTCGGCATCCGCTGAAATATCTACCTCCCATGCCCCCCTCCTCCTTACCAAAAGCCACATTTCCCCTGTTTCCGCCTTCCATTTCAAGTACAAACCTTCACTGCTTGCTTGCAGCACCACCGCCTCGCTGGCGACGCTCCTTCCTGCTACTCGGCCTCGTCGATCTAGTCAGGTAATCCACACCCGACCCCCATCCTTCACCTCCTTCTACATCCCACATGCCCCGACCACCGGCGCGACACCTTCCACCCAAATCACCGAACCATCCTCCAAATAAGCGCCACCCTAAGCCATGGTGCACGTAGTATAGCCAGGAGCTCTAGGAGCATTTGGCAGCGGAGAAGCAAATCGCGGCCGCATGCGCGGATGAGGTCGCGATGGCTGCCATGCGTGCCGACCCCCAGATCTTTGAGGAGCACCTCGCCGTTGAGGCCACCGTCGACGCCTCGTGCGTGGACGCCGCCACGTGGTTGGCTGCTTTAAACGACAGTTCATGGCATTTTCTCGAGGCCACCGTCGGTGCCTTCGACGAAGACTATGAGGTGTTTTCTCAGCGTGCCCATGCTTACCTCAACTCCAGAGCCAGTAGGTTGGTGCCCGTAGCGGCTCAGGCGACTCACCACCACGAGGAGGGCACCCATGATGTGGAGGCCTCGCCCTCTTCCAAGTCTAAGGAACCCATCGTCATCGATATCTCCGACGATGAGGAGTAGCTTGTCTTTTTAGCTCACTACAGGGACCTATGTTCAGCTAGCTAGCTATGACGGTTAAGCATGTTCGGTTTACCTGTTGCATGTGCTGCTCCTGCCTTTCCTTTACAAATTCTAGTGAATTGTCCTATGTACTGTTACTATGCAATCTGATCCTCTAGTATTTATGTTCTATATATTGTGCAATGTGGTGCTTAGTTAACTGTTTGGCTAATTTGTTGTCATGTTCAGTTAACTGTTTGGTTCAATTCTGCAATGTGATGCTCAATTCTTGTGGGTGCAATTTTTTATTCTCTTGCATGTGAGAAATAAATCAAATTTGGCTGTACAAAATACATGAGAAACAAATACAATTGCTATATTTCCAAGTTGTTAAGCATACTAGGTTTGGTTAACTGTCTGATCTTCTAATATGTTCTATTATGCAATGTATTGCTTAGTTAACTGTTTGGTTCATTTGTTGTGGTGCTTAGTTAACTGTTTGGTTCAATTCTGCAATGCGATGTTCAATTGTCATGGGTACAATTTTGTATTGTTATGCATGTGAGAAATAAATCGAATTTGGATGTACTAAATACATGAGAAACATGTACAATTGCTATATTTCCTAGTTCTTAAGCATGCTTGGTTTGGATAAATGGCTTTTCCATGTGGCTTGAATTAATCTGCTGAATCTGCAATGTGTTTATTTTTCATCAACATATTTTACTGATAGTACGCCAACCCTCACTTAACCTGATCAATAACTACCTTATATGTGTTGCAGGGAAACAATGGGAGGCACTGAGGTTTACCATCGAAGTTCGCACATGCATGGTCCTTTGTCTAATAGCACATTATTGTGCAATTGCAGGAACCATTCTAGTATTTAGGTTTTTAAAATTTGGTCTTGCACATGTAGGTCCTGCTGTCAGAGGTTTTGACCCACTGTTTGACCCATTTTGTGTATGGGGAAATGAGATGTCCATGAATATCAGTCAAGTAAAAAAACTCAGAAAGATTGTTAGGATAAAGAAACTAGCGACGAAAAACAACAAGATCTTTGTCTGCACAATGAAGAAGACATCAGTGAACTACAGGATGGTACTAACTCTTATACACCCTCCGGTCCTTTTTAGTCTGCATATAAGTTTTGTCCGAAGTCAAAGTATCTCTACTTTGACCAAAGTTATAGAAAAAAGTAGCAACATTCAAACTACCAAATCATTATTTTTAGATGCATTATGAAATACAATTTATAGTATACATATTTGGTATCATGGATGTTGATATTTTTTAAAGTAAATTTTGTGAAACTTTACAAAGTTTGACTTGATACAAATCTAATACGCGGAGTAAAAAGGACCGGAGGGAGTACCTTGTTTTTTTATTCCTTTGCGCCATTTCAAAATGTAGAGACGATATTTATGCATATCTTTGTGTTCAGGCCTTTCCAAAGCAGTTCACAGATGATTACCTCTCAAACCACGTGTATGGTCAAGAGGCAAGGAAGGTGTTCATACAACACCCATGGTACAATATTGAAGTCTTCCTCAAGAGGATGAAGGATGGGCGGTCAATCATCCACAGGCACTGGCCTAAAGTTGCAAGGACCTTCAACATCATTGAAGGCTCAATATTCGCCTTCCGCTTCAGCAGTTTTCCAGATGAGATTCATCTGTCTATCTACCATCTATGATGCTAATTTCCAAAGGTTTTAGATGTTGCATGTGAAACTTGGTGCTGTTGTGTAATGGGGTAGCTAGCCTATATGGTGTGAGTGAGTGCTGAAGCTATATGATGTTGTACTCTGATGTATTTCAATTATGAAATCCTGGTTCCGTAATACAAAAATGAAATATATTGTGTGTTTAATATGAAATGCAAATTTGATTACTAAAATGGATTAATAATAATAGTCCAATTAGCCTGCTTATTGGGTTTTTCTAGTGCAAACGGTTATTGAGACAACACCGTGGGCGATGATCTCAGACAACCCAGACAGTTTCTAGGAAGTAAACACGTTGGATCAATGAACAATCACACATGACTTCCTCTGGACAACTATTTGTGTTAGGCCACCTTGCACAAACATTTTCCACATAAAAAGTGTGTGTGATGGACAGCCTATGCCACATAGTTTCTTTTAGACACCGTGCATGATGCATTCAATAACACAAATGATAAAATTATTACTATCGTCTGCAATGGCAACGCTATCACAGATGATGTGATGCGGAAAACTGTGTGGGATGTACATTTGAACGGAAACGTGTTTCTGGGATTCACTGTGTGGGATGTACATACGAACGGAAACGTTTGTCTTGGATTCCCTGTGTGGGATGTACATACGAACGGAAACGATTGGGCCAGTATAATTGTCTGCGATGGCTCACCCGATCACACACGAGCTCCTTTTACCCCGCGTGTGTGACCGGAGGCCCTATCGCGGACGGTTTCTGGGTCGTGTGGAAAGGACCCCCCCTATCGCACACACAGGCAAGGCGACGGTTTAAAACTCTGTCGCTGAAAGGGGGTAAAAACTGTTTGTATAGCAGGTCACTGCACTAGTGTACTAAGATCCACCCCTCAATTTTTTTACTCAGATCCGCCTTGCTGATATCTGGGACCCACATCAATGTCAACGTATAGTCAATTAATGACATAATTGCACAAGGAGCGGCTGACACCTGGGATCCAGCAGCTCGAGCAGTTTTTTTTTGGTTGTTCAGAGTGTCTGTGGCCCGTCTAACAACATGACCCACCCAACTGTTTTTTCTTTGGGAAAATGGGTAGGCCACCATTTTTTTAAGAATACCCAACCTAGGACTATTTGTTTTCTCTGACTTGCTGGGCTACAAATCTTTCAAGACGAGGAGGGATGCATTCGGCCTGGCCAGAAAATGGACAGTAAATCATAAAAGTAATATGAAATGGGCTGCAAAAGTAAAAAAAACACAGCAAATGGGCAATTAGTTTCATATTTTGTTTTTTTTCTTCATTGAGATTTTATATTTCATTGGATTTTAACATTTTTCTAAATTAGTTTCAATTTGGCTCCTAATTTTGGGATTAAAAATAGTTCGGACCCCAGCAAAATTATGCGAAATTTCAAAAAAATTGCATATTTTTTAGTTCAAAATTTTAACCTTGGTCCTGACCAGAAAATGGGCAGACATTCTAAAAATGGCAAATGGGGTATAATAAATTCCATATGAATTAGCAAATGGGCTGTAAATTGTAAAAATAATAGAAAATGGGTGCTACACGCCACAGATTTCGAGGCTGACTTGTTGGCCGTCTAAGTTGACGCGTACGTAAGGCTTTGTCAACTTATAGTCAACACACGATTCTAGCAGCAATGACTGTTGGATGTCCATCCAACGACCATCGTGCTTCTTCAATCTCTGATCTTCCTGCTCCAGCCGCCCAAACCAGCACCGGCAGGACTGCCTGCTCCCTCCTCCCGTGGCCGGTTGTGATGCCGCGCAGGCCTCACCGGCCCACCCTACTCCCACCGCTGGCCAGGCCATCCCTCTACTCACCCGCACCTCCTGTTATTTTCCGGTGATGACAGCCTCACCCCGCAGCCGAACCAGTCAACCCTTGTACTCCTCTCCGCGTGGGCATCCACCGCTATGTCTTCGCCGGCTCTGGGTCGTTCCCTTCCTTGGCCTTGTCGCCGTCCACCGCGTTGGTGCTCTCGGCGCGGCGTGGTCAACGTGGTCAACAAATGACAGTCATCGGAAGAGTGATGTAGGTGGAGAGGCTGACAGTAGAGCCCCACATGGTCCATGGCCACACGCAAGCAAGTGTGTCCTTATTACGCGAAAAAAATGATTCCTCCCCCTGACAGGTTGTACCCACCAGCGACATCTTCGCATGCAAGGAAGTGCCTCCTTATTACGCGGAAAAAAAAGTTTCGTTCCCCTGACAGGTGGGACCGACCAGCTGCATCTTTTTCAGGGAAGTGCCTCCTTATTACACGCAAGAAAAATAATTCTCCCCATGCTAGCTGGGTCCCACCAGATTTCAAGGCTGGCTTGTGGGCCTACTAAGTTGACGCGTACGCAGGGCTATGTCAACTTAGTCAACAAATCGACTCTACCAGCGTGAGACCGTTAGATGTTAACCCAATGGCCAGCGTGCTTCTTCAATCTCTGATCTTCCTACTCTAGCCGCCCAAACTAGCGCCGGCAGAACCGCCTGCTCCCGCCTTCCGTGGCTGGCTGTGCTGCCGCGCAGGCCTCACCGCCCCACCCTACTCCCATCGCTTGCCAGGCCATCCCTCTACTAACCGACACCTCCTATTATTCTCCGGTGACGCCAGCCTCACACCGTAGCCGAGCCAGTAAACCCTCGTATTCCCCTCCGCGTGGGCATCCCTTGCCAAGTCTTCCCCGGTTCCGGGTCGTTCCCTCCCTAGGCCTCGCCGTCGTCCACCACCTGGGTGCTCTGGGCACGGCGCCGTAAACGTCGTCAACGAACAACAGCCATTGGAAGAGGATTGTACATGGACAGGCTGACAGCTGGGACCCACGAGGTCCATGGTCGCATGCAAGGAAGTGTCTCCTTATTACGCGGAAGAAAAATGATTCCACTCCCTGACAGCTGGGACCCACCAGCTACATCTTCGCACGCAAGGAAGCTCCTCCTTATTACATGAAAAAAATGCTTCCTCCTAATGGTTTGCTGACATCTGGGACCTACAACATTGTCAACGTAGTCAATAAATGAGAGAATTGCACATGGAGCGGTTGACACGTGCGACCCAGTTGCTCGAGCAGTTTTGTTGTTGTTGTTGTTTTTTGTTGTTGTTGAGACGGAGTAGGTTATCAACTGGGTTGTGCGGTGTCTGTGGCCCGTCTAGCCCAGGCTTTTATTTTATGTTTACAACATGATGAGCCCAGCTATTTTTTTTCTCGGTGAAACTGACTATCCCACCTTTTTTTTTCGTAGAATAGCCTACACAGGCCGATTTCTTTTTCTCCGTCCTGCTGGGCTGCAAATCTTTCAAGACAACGAGGGATACATTCGTCCTACTGATATCTCCTTTTTATTGATCCGGTATTGGAACAAGAAAGGTTATCCCGCACCTATTTCCCCAGAGGTGACCCTGGGTATCGAACCCATGACGGGAAGACTCCCCTGAAGCAATGGTCTCTAGCAAGCTTTTGCCAAAGTGTCAAATCTAACTTTTGACAGGATCAGCAAGCAAATTGTGATTCAAACACTTATAATAAAAACAAGGCATGGGGATGAGGTCTTAATGCTTACAACCATGTATTAGTGTTGGGATAAAAAATGATATTAGTTTGTGCTCAGGAAGTAACGCATCAAGAGGTACTTGCTTCGTATCGGAGTGGGGATGTGTCCAAATAACATCTTGATCGGCATGAGTCCTGCATCAAGAATCAGTTATCCTACTGATGGCCCTATCCGCCTCGCAGGGTTGCCCCGATAATTAAGATAATAATACCAGACAAAAGCATTGGGCGTTTAATGACTACACCTCATGAATCTCCAAGGTTATGATCCATGTTACCCTACTAAACCTTACTGTCACCGGTGTTCATTATAACACTTCACCGTCCCCTTGCTCCTAGCCTCACCGGTGCTCAATCTCCTTGATCCTGGGTACCTGCAGGGATGAAGATCGCGGACAAGACAAGATACACTTCAAAAAACAATTTTATTTCACACATACGAGACGTTATGTCAAAGGCTTCCATTGATCCCTTCACCAAATACCTGGGGTTGCAAGGCTCATGCCTCACCCCATACCTTACCGAACTACTCACACATGGAGATTAGATCGCGAGAAGAAAACATTGAAGAACACATCTTGGGATTGATTGATTGCAATATGTCTTACAATGGATGCCTTGTGCGATGCACGATTACAAGTATGAACTACATGAGAGAGCATTATGGTGGTGGAGATGGCTATGGAGATGAAAATGGCGGCGGCTAGAGTTTGTGGATGAAGATGATGGTGAAGAGGTTCTGGCTATGCTCGACATTCTCCCGACGCTGTTTTGTTGACATTTCGATGGGGTCCCCTTTATAAAAGTTGTTCAGGTGGACGACCTGCCTCGGTTTCCATGCCAAACGACCGCTCATGCAAGCGCGTGCGGTCACATGGAACGCCGTCTTTGACACTAGCTGCCTTCTGGAGCCTCCTAATGACTTATCTCTTCTCCATTTTCCTTCCTTTCCTTTCTCCCATGTGATTTCTTCCCTTTTTAGCCCATTTCCTGTGGAAAAATATCAAAGAGAGGATTTGTGGAATCCCTTGCACTTATTAGCCATTAGTGACAATATCGGAACAAATATCTCTCTTTTAATGAAATATCTCGGTTTAAACAAGGTTGAAATAAGTGTAAAAATATCACTCATCAACTCCCCCAAGCTTAAACTTGATCGTCCTCGAGCAACATAGAGAGAAATCCGACGCATAAGGAACTCAGTTGTTTAAACTGAAATAACAAGAAGGTTTTGGTTCACTTATGATCGGTATGCCTAGATAGCCCTCCGCTTCTTGACTTGAAAACTTATCATAGATATAGTGGTGGCATGGTTATAGTGCAAGTGTTAGTGAAGAAAAGATAATCAACACGAAGTTTCTGATCTACTGGATAAAACAACTTTGCAACACTTCATTTCATTTAATCTAGACAACACTTGCTTGCCGGGAATGCACGAAAGAGTTTCTTTAGATAGAGCCATGAAAACATAAGTTAGGGAGTAGAAAGCATGTAGTAAAATATGATGCTCAAGTGCTCATGAGCACACCCACAATTTTCTCCTCCTATAGGCTCTTAAACACTTGGTCATTGTTTGCTGGAACTTTGATTGTCATGTGAAGGAGATTATGCCAAATAAGTGATCATGCATAGGTTTTCGCTATGGCTTAATGTTTGGAAACTATGGACCTTTAGCAATAATGTCTCTTTCGAGCTCTTTGGATCAGTCCCCTTTATTTACCACATACACACCCACTCAAGAGAAAGCCAAATAATATTCATTTGTAGTGTTGCCACTACCTACGGTAACTAACTCATAGCCAAAATCTAAGCTGTCGCTCTTGGTGGATCGTTCATTGGCCAGCGGAGTCCTCAGCATAACATCAAGAAGGGTGATGAAGCCACATTTACACACGTAAACGCGTATATAGTAGCAAAGGTCATGGCACCAGCTGGAGGCTGTAACACCATGTTGAGATATACAACACAGATTTTTGGCATAATCTCACCCACCTTTCAACAAAGTTCCTCTAGACAATTTAATCCACAAGTGCTATCAAGTCTATTAAAATTAACAACATGGGTGAGGGTGTCCCGGACTAGGGGGTACTCGGGCTGCCGGCCTATCTCTCATGGGCCGGACTGGTGGGCCGCTCTTTACCCGTCGATGGAAGGCTGGATTGGGGACGACCCCGTATGAAAGAAGGAAATCTCTGAAGTCTTGGCGTCTCCTCTAAGGAATAGATGGCGTAAAGCGGCATGTTATCCCTGATGGTAACCGACCATATGTAACCCTAGGGCCCCCCTGGTGTCTATATAAACCAGGAGGTTTAGTCCGTAGGAGAGAGACTCATAATCTAGGGTTTAGCCCATCTGATCTCGAGGTAGATCAATTCTGTAACCTTCATACAATCACATCAATACAATCAAGCAGGACGTAGGGTTTTACCTCCTCGAGAGGGCCCAAACCTGGGTAAATCGCTGTCTCCACGCTCTCTGTTACCATCGACTCCTTGACCCATAGTTCGGACCCCCTACCCGAGATCTGCCGGTTTTGGTACCGACATTGGTGCTTTCATTGACAGTTCCGCCGTGGGACATCAAGGATCAATGGCTCGCCTAATCATCAGCAACAGCGCTAGCCGCAAGGACACTTTTGTTCCCGGCCAGCTCTTCGCGTTCGGAAGCGTCGTGCTACACGCCGATCTGGCCGGTCACCTTGGCCGGGTCGACAGCTTCACCCCCGACCAGGAGATCAGGTTTGGAAGCTTAGAATTCGTCGCCGACTCCCGGGGAGATCTTATCCTCACGGGGTCCTCAGCTTCGCCTGACGGGCCCACGAATCCTGAAGCGCCGGCTTCGAATACGGGCAACCCCACCGCCGAGACGCCAGCCGCTGCAGATTCAACCTTGAGCCCGGATCTGACCTCCGTGCTCGGTTGTCGAACTCCAGCCTCGGCAGAACGTAACTTCGGGACAAATTCTGACACCCCCGTCACGGCCATACCGCGGGTCGACCCCGCAAATTACCCGAACCTGGAATCAACCGATCTCTCGTCATTAAACGGGATACTAGATCGGATCCAAGCTCTGGGAATCGCCGATGGCCAGTCCTCGGTATACGATCAGGTCGGGCTTAAAACCGACGACAGGGAAATTTATACCCCCGCCACTACTCACTTGGTCGCCACTATCGAAGGCCCCTCAGAGGCCTCACCCGTTACTTCCGAACCAAAAACGCATGAGGTGCGGGTTTTCGACCAACAGGCTTCGCCTTCCAGCTAGGTAGCCGAATTCCGCTCTGAAGAGGGTTTAGAGCCGGAGTCCGGCTCAACATGCAAGTCCGGATCCGCTCACCCGCGCCTGGTCAATTATCCAGGTCTCGGCGAACCGGATTCCACGACAATCCAGGACGCGGCCCCCAAAACTCCAGACTCACACTCCGCTGGGATCAAGTTTTTTATCCCGCCCACCCCCCACATTGAGTATTGTCCGGATAACACAGGACGTCCCGACCTATGGGACCTGATGTATGTTAAGCAGCAGCCCGGAGAGACAGTCCGGCACTTCTGGGCCAGATTCCTTATCATCAAAACTAAGATGACGGACGGCTGCGACAAGGACATTCTAGAGATTTTTCGGCAAAACTGCAGAGACGAGGGCGTCTTAAACGCCCTCGCCCGCCGCCACATCCGAAATTTCTCTGATTTATCGGATCTGGTGTCCAAATATTGCGCCATGGAGTACGCTTGGCAGGCCCAGCTTGAGCAAAGGGAGTCAACCTGCACAGAGGAACTAAACCGAGCTTGGGCGAAACGCGCGCTCCCTCACCGGACACGCCACTATGAGCCGTCCGAGAAAAAGATGAAACCCCTGACGAGGTCCAGAACGGTCCTTGACGGAATACTGGATAAACCATGCCCCATACACTCTACAAATCCAACCCACAGCCTTCGAGCTTGCTGGGTGGTCAGGCAAGTCGCCAAGAGCGGCGAGGCCATTCTCGGAGGCCCGCACTCCACTAAAAGTCCAGTTATGCCCCTTGACGACGACGCCGAAATCTTAACAATCTACGAGACTTACTCTTCGAAGAGTCAGAGGAAGAGAGCCCTTCGAGAGCCCGCCCAAATTCACCACGTGGCAGAGACAGACTACTGGACAGATATACCCATCACTTTTAGTGAACAAGACCAGCCGAGATCCTGTCCTGCTCGAGCCGCTGCCGCCCTGGTCCTTGACCCCATAGTGGATGGATTCCGACTACAAAAGGTGTTGATGGACGGCGGCAGCGGGCTCAACCTCATCTACGAGGATACCTTGGATAAAATGCAGTTCGACAGATCGCGCATAGAGCAAAGTCACACTACCTTTCGAGGGATTATCCCCGGAAAGGAGGCGCGTGCCAGTGGCCGCGTGACTCTTGATGTGGTCTTCGGAACTCCCGAGAACTACCGGTCCGAAGAACTGCTTTTCCACATCGTGCCCTTCCGCAGCGGGTATCATGCCTTACTAGGGCGCGATGCCTTTGCATGATTCCATGCTGTGCCACATTACGGGTACATGAAGCTTAAAATGCCAGGGCCAAACGGTATAATCACGGTAATAAGTGATCCAGACAGAGCCTTGCGAGCCGAGAATAAGACGGCATTGCTCGCCCTCGAAGCGTTGTTCGAAGCCCTCGCGGCCGAAGAATTAACCGCGCTCCGCTCAACGGTGGACAAGGACGATGTCATCCTTGATAAAAGGCAAAAATCCACGTCCTTTAAACCAGCAGATGAAATCATTAAATTCCAAGTGCACCCAACAGATCCCAACAAGACGGCGTCCATCGGAGCCCAGCTGGACCACGCGGTTGATGAAGAATTGCGCCAATTTCTGCGCGCAAACTGGGATATCTTCGCCTGGCACCCTTCAGACATGCCAGGGATCCCGCGTAGATTAGCCGAGCACAGCCTGAACATAATCAAAGGTTTCAAGCCAGTTAAACAGACTCTCCGTCGGTTTTCCGAACCCAAGCGTCAAGCCATGGGTGAGGTACTGGCCAAGTTGCTCGAAGCCAGATTCATCCGGGACATCAAACATCCTGAGTGGTTGGCCAACCTGGTCATGGTGCCGAAGAAGGATAAGTCCTGGCGATTGTGCGTCGACTTCAAGGATTTGAACAAAGCCTGCCCTAAGGATCCTTTCCCCTTGCCCCGCATCGACCAGATCATTGATGCCACCGCCGGGCACGACTCGCTATGTTTCCTTGACGCTTACTCCGGATACCATCAAATCAAAATGAAGGAGTCCGACCAGGCGGCCACCGCATTCATCACTCCCTATGGACCATTTTGCTTCAACACAATGCCCTTCGGTTTAAAGAACGCAGGGGCCACATACCAGCGCATGATCCAAACGTGTCTGGAGAAACAAATCGACAAAACAGTCTAAGCTTATGTGGACGATGCGGTTATCAAAACCAAACACGTCAGCCAGCTGGTGGACGATCTCCGGCAAACCTTTGACAATCTTCGGACTTTCAATATACGGCTTAATCCGGAAAAGTGTGTCTTCGGAGTGCCGGCCGGCAAGCTGCTCGGCTTCATAGTTTCCCATAGAGGAATAGAGGCCAACCCAGCGAAAATCCGGGCACTGTCCGAGTTGGCTATCCCCACTGAGCTCAAACACGTCCAGAAACTGGCCGGTACTGTTGCAGCCCTAAGCCGCTTCATCTCGCGCCTCGGCGAAAAGGCCCTGCCGCTATATAAATTGCTCAAACGGACGAAGAACTTCGAATGGACTAGCGAAGCGGTGGCGGCACTCGAAGAAATAAAAAATCTACTGGCCAGCAACCCGATTTTGACGGCACCCAGCCCGGCTGAGCCAATGCTGCTATATATCTCGGCGACGAATCAGGTGGTTAGTGCGGTTCTCGTTGTCGAACGAGAGGCCGAGGGTCACAAGTTCCAGGTACAGAAACATGTGTACTATGTATCCGAAGTGCTTACCCCGTGTAAAACAAGGTACCCGCATTACCAGAAGATCACCTACGCAGTTTTCATGGCATCCCGAAAGCTCCGCCATTACTTCCAGGAGTGCTCGGTTACGGTAGCATCCAAAGTACCATTGAATGACATAATCAACAATCGTGACGCCACAGGGCGCATAGCCAAATGGGCTATATAACTTCTCCCCTTCGAAATCATCTATCGACCACGCCGAGCTATTAAATCTCAAGTTTTGGCTGATTTCGTGGCGGAATGGATGGAAGCTGAACTCCCTAGGGAGTATAACACATACTCACATTAGACGAAGTACTTCGACGGCTCCAAAATGCTCGCAGGACTGGGGGCTGGAGTGGTCCTCACATCCCCCACTAGCGACAATATTCGATACATACTCCAGATCATGTACACTGACTCCAACAACGCAGCCGAATACGAGGCTCTGCTGCACGGACTTCGGATGGCAGTGTCAATGGGCATACAGCGGCTCGAGATACGGGGAGATTCTAATCTTGCCATCTCTCAAGTTAACGGCGAATTCGACACAAAAGACCCAAAAATGACAGCATACCGCAACGCCGTCCTGAAGATCTCGGCCCGCTTCGAAGGACTGGAGTTTCACCATATACCTCGTGACAGCAATCAAGCTGCAGATATCCTGGCTCGAATGCGCGCTAAGCGCGACCCCATCTCCGAGAACACCTTCTTGGAACGACTTTTCAAGCCGTCCGTGGTGTGGCAGGAGAACGCCCAGGGCTCGGACACCAATACCCCAGGAGGGTTCGTCCCTCCGCCTATGGAACCAGATAATGGAATTATCGGGGGCTCGGCCATCGCAATGACAACTTCGGCTCACGAAGTCATGGCGGTAATCGCGCCATGGACCAAGCCTTTCCTCGCCTACCTCCTCCGCCAAGAATTACCGGCTGACCAAACTGAGGCCAGGCGTATCCTTCGACGATCTAAAGCCTATAAAGTCCACGAGGGAGAGCTATATAAGAAAAGTACTACTGGCGTCCTTCAGAGATGTATCTCCGAAGAGGAGGGAAGGCAGCTTCTGGCCGAGATTCACGCTGGCATGGGCGGTCACCACGCGGTAGCTCGGGCCCTGGTCAGCAAGGCTTTCCGAGCAGGGTTCTTTTGGCCCACTGCCCAAACAGACGCCCAGACATTGGTCCAACATTGCGTTGGATGCCAGCTCTTTGCAAATCAGAGTCATATGCCCCCCATGGCCCTTCGGACGATCCCAATTACTTGGCCTTTCGCGGTCTGGGGGCTGGATATGGTTGGACCACTTAAAGGGGGGACCAAGAAAAAGAAATATCTACTCGTCATGGTAGATAAATTCACTAAATGGATCGAGGCAAAGCCGGTCACTTCAGCCAAGTCTAAGCCGGTCATCGACTTTATATCCGGCGTCGTACACCGCTATGGTGTTCCCCACAGCATAATAACGGACAACGGATCCAACTTTACCGCCCAGGAAGTCAAAGATTGGTGCGCTAATTTAGGCATTAAGCTCGACTACGCCTCGGTGTATCACCCACAGTCTAATGGACAGGTCGAGAGAGCGAACGGCCTGATCTTGAGTGGCATTAAGCCTCGTTTGGTCCGATCTTTGAAAGACTCCAGCTGCCATTGGGTTGAGGAGCTCGACTCCGTACTGTTGGGCCTACGCACCACTCCTAATCGATCCACGGGCTACACACCATTCTTCATGGTATATGGGGCAGAAGCCGTCCTCCCTTGCGACCTTATTCACGACGCCCTTCGGGTGCATATGTACGAAGAAAAGGAGGCCGAGCTGGATCGGCAAGATGACCTGGACGCCTTGGAAGGCGAGCGCGACATAGCTCGGGCTCATTCTGCTTTTTATCAGCAGCAGGCCAGACGCTATCAGAGCAGGGAAGTACGGGCGAAGGCCTACAATGTTGGCGATTTAGTCTTGCGCCTCCCGAAGAAGCAGAAGCATAAGCTGGCGCCCAAATGGGAGGGGCCCTTCATAATCGACGAAGTACTCACGGGCGGGGCGTACCGCCTCCGCGACCCGACGGACGATCGCCTCGAACCCAACCCATGGAATGCAGCTCGGGTGCGACGTTTCTGCGGCTAGTCCCGCAAACTTACCTTGTTCGATTTATCGTTTTCGGATCTTCATCTTTCTAGTCAATAGTCTCTCCCGGGTTGTGTTCGGAAATGCCGAATTACGTTAAAATTCTTCTTCGGAAAACATCTTTGAATGTACCACACTTTGTTACTTGGGGGCTTCTTTTACGAAGCTCGTCAAATTTCATTTATGCAATCATCCGTTTTTTACGTGTTCGCAACCTTCCTGCGTCGTTCTCAAGCCACTATATGCATCAACTTGACTTAAGATTTGGCCAAGCTGGGTTGCCTCGCTCCTGTGTTTACCCCCTACGTTCCCGATTGTTCGGCTAGGGAGTAAAGGGAGCACCTGTGCGATTGTTACGTCCGGATTTCCCGGGTACGTACCTCAGACGGGTGAAGCCGAAAGCTAGCGTCTTAAGACAACAAGTTGGTCGGCCACGGGGGGAAGTGAAAATAATTGATACCTATCACCAAGTTTGCGGGGTATTTTCCCGAAGTAACCGTCCCCATGTAAATTCGGGTACTCGGTTATCCATCCACGGATAACGTGGTCACCTGACGAAAGGAACCCATAGCGGAACTATTTTCGTCGGAAGATGTTTCTTACGTTAATCAGTAATATAACATAACTCCCCGAGCACGTTTTTGTCTGTTTGCACCAAATGGCCGGATTGCCTGGTTTTCCGAAGTATCTTTCCGATGTTCTCGGATTACATAGTAGGAAAACACTCCTTGGCTTTTGGTCGAGGAGGCGGAAGCCGATGGCCGATTAAGACAACGTTTTTTATGCACGGTTTGGAGACTATCCGATGTAAAGTACATAGGTACATAGAATCGACCTATCACTCTTGATCTAGACCATCTATTATGGTCTCCAGAACACAATCTGCTTGGGACAGCCGAGCTGCGGGCATAACCTGGTCATATACCAGATGCACGGGCACTTCCTGCCCATCTGGCCCTACCGGCCCAACTCTCGCTAAATGCTCTTGTTCCAGCTTGGTGAATCGGGTCTTGATCATCGCCCACGCTTCCCGTGCTCCTTCACGACAAGATGACATCTTCCATAACTCAAAGCAGCGCCGAGCTCCTTTGAAGCGACTCGCGAGTTCGGCCATCCCTTTCGGAGCCACTTCGCCAGGCCATAGTGCTTTGAACATGCTCTTCATGGCTCTCCGGGCCCGCTCATGTACAGCGGATAGCTCCTTCAGCAGGTCCCGCCCGAAGGAACCGGCTTCCTCTTTGGGACGCCCGGTCAGCAGAACTACAATAAGACGTGGCATTGTTCATCTAGCTTCCGTATCTGTTCGGTTATTGAACGGGCGACTTAGATTGCACTTACCGAACATGCCTGTTTTCAGTCTTTGGTTCTCCTCTTGGGTTACAGTAAGTTGAGCTTTTAAGCTTCTGATTTCTTGGACCTGTTGTTTGCCTTCCGCCTTAAGCTTATCCCTCTCCTCATGATTTCGGGACAGCACCCAGTAGCCAGCCTCTTGCTGTGACTCCGCATACCTTTGGGCTTTCCTGGCCATATCCAGGTCCTTCTGTAACTGATTTATCATCTCGGCTGCTATGGAAACATTTTTCATTAGTGGAGATGTTTCACCCCATTTTCTCTTTAATGAACTTCAAATTCGGCACTTACCATGTGCCTCTCTGGTGAATGTTTTCACCCCCTCTAGCTCGGTTTTCACAGACTTTAACTCTGTTTGAGCCAGCTTGAGGTCCTCGGACAGCTTTTTGTTCTACTCCCGAACAGTCTGCACAAATAGCAGGGCAGCATGAATATCAGACCCTTAACTCGACCGTCCCGCCCAAATTAAGGCTCGGGGGCTACCGGGTTAGGTACTAGTTGTCAAAACTATTACTATACCTGCATATTCATAGACATGAGCCTCACTGTGCCTTCAAGTCCCGTTCGGGCGACGCGGAGGTATGCATCTAACGAGCTAAGAGCATTGACCTCCTGATTAGACAACCTGGTTTGCCGAAGTGATGCCTTGCGCCGCCGATGATTCATCACACTTTCAACTTCGGAATTAGTGACCGTGACGTCTCCCGAGTCCTCGGGATTTTGGTCCTCGGCAGTGGCTCCCGGAGTAACTCCGGTTACAGCTGGCGACCTCGGATTTGAGTCACCCCTTGGCACCTTCTCAACATCCTCGGCCGCGCGCGGTTCCACACATCGTCTATCGAACACCATGGAACAAATTATTGGCATATGCGGTGGATGTTGACGATAGAAGCCATAACAGTATAGTGAATACATTACCTCTTCGGGTGGGGCGCCGATGATGCAGCTCCCGTTGGGGCCACACGTGGGGTCACCCCATGACTACTTGTCGTCGGAGCCGCTGGTGCCGCCTTTGCGGCTGTTCGGCACGTCGTGCGGCGGCCCTTGGGAGTAGGTTTCAGTGTGTTCGGGCCTGCAGCGGCTGAGCATTACTTTCGAGAGGAAGCCCATTGGCCACTTACCACGGAGGAGGGAAGCGCCCCGGGATGATCGGCCAACAGGGCCACCTTGGAGCCATCAAGGCTCTCCTTGTAGAAGACCCCGTCCTCGAAATTAATGGATGTTTTAGGGTCATCATGGAACCCAGGATCGTCATCGCGAGAGTAATTCTCCGGTTGAGGAGCCGGGCAACTCACCATTTCGATCCATCGCCTCCAAATCTGTTCGGACAAGATGAAGATCCGATTATGAAAAGTCTGGGGTAATATCCGAACTAAAAAGAGTGGTCGAACTCACCATTTCGATGGGATCATGCATCGAGAAGCCTTTCTTGAGCTTTAGTCGAGCGAACTCTTGCTCTTCCCCCTTGAACAAACCGGCTAGTATGGCGGCTATCGACGCCTGATTTGCGGGCCCCTTCTTGGTGTACCGGGCAGCGTCGTCCTCCCCATTGTAGTTCCATAGCGGATGAATTCTCTGTTGGAGAGGCTGGACACATCGAGCGATGGCTATTGCCATCACATCAACGATGGTTAGTCCGTTATGAGCTAACCACCTCACTTGAGCAGCTAGACGAGCTACTTAGGCACTTTCCTCTTGAGAAGGACTCTTCGGGCACCAGTTGAACCGCTTCGTTGGAGAAGCCAATGAAAATTCCGGTAGACCCCTTCGAACTGGATCGAATAAAGGGACGTCTTCGATATAAAACCATTCTGAAGTCCACTCTTCGGCATCCTTCTTCAGAGTCCCAACAGGGTATCCGGTCCTGGCAATGCACCATACTTCGGCTCCGCCGACTTTGTAGATGACCCCTTCCTGGATGCGGGGGACTAGGCAGAAGAATTTCCTCCACAACTCAAAGTGCGCCTCGCAGCCCAGGAACATCTCGCATAAAGTGACGAAGCCCGAAATATGGAGGATCGATCCGGGGGTAAGGTGGTGGAGCTGAATCCCGTAGAACTCTAGTAAACCCCTCAAGAAGGGATGAATGGGAAAACCCAGGCCTCGCAGCACGAAGGGCACGAAGCAAACTCTCTCCTCCCCGTGAGGGGAAGGGAAATTCTCCGCAAGGGCCTTTCCGTCTGCGGAAGTTAATCCGGGGCGGGTGGATGTGAGATCTAGGGCGGGCAGATACCCCTGCGCCTCAAGCCTACGTAGTCGCATACAAGATATGGAGCATCCCACCCAATCACCTTGACGGGGGCCATAAGGGCGTGAGGAAGAGCCTGGGGCGCTTGCCATTGTTTGTTGACTTTGGCTTTGCGAGGATGTGGAGAAGAATGGCAGGGGGTGGGGTGCGTTAACCTCCACGCCCTTGGCCTATTAAAGGGACATTTTTGTAAGAACCCATCGGGCCACTCACATTTCGTGGGCGCGCAGAAATCAAGGGTCGTCATTTAATTCTATCTCTGAAGATACCTCGGTAACTGACTTATTGGTGGCCGAATTATTGTTAATCCAAATATAGGTAATGGGAGGAACTCGCCATCCAAGCCGAAGACTTTTGAAGCATGAAGCTGCCGAAGACCGTAGACCTCGGCATTGAAGGCTAGTTCGGGAGCTACTGAGGGTGTCCCAGACTAGGGGGTACTCGGGCTGCCGGCCTATCTCTCATGGGCCGGACTGGTGGGCCGCTCTCTACACGTCGATGGAAGGCTGGATTGGGGACGACCTCGTATGAAAGAAGGAAATCTCTGAAGTCTTGGCGTCTCCTCCAAGGAATAGATGGCGTAAAGCGGCATGTTATCCCTGATGGTAACCGACCATATGTAACCCTAGGGCCCCCCTGGTGTCTATATAAACTAGGAGGTTTAGTCCGTAGGAGAGAGACTCATAATCTAGGGTTTAGCCCATCTGATCTCGAGGTAGATCAATTCTGTAACCTTCATACAATCACATCAATACAATCAAGCAGGACGTAGGGTTTTACCTCCTCGAGAGGGCCCAAACCTGGGTAAATCGCTGTCTCTACGCTCTCTGTTACCATCGACTCCTTGACCCATAGTTCGGACCCCCTACCCGAGATCTGTCGGTTTTGGTACCGACAATGGGGTTGAGCATGTTAAACATCACTTCCACTACAATTTCTCAACTCCCAAGTCTTGAGAGACTTTCTCTTGTGCAAAGTTATACTTGGTTAATAACATTTCATTCAAAAACTGTCCCACGGCAAGTCTTAGTTGTCTGAACTAAAGAAAACAAAGGTTACAAAATTATTTCAGCTACTAGAGCAAAAACTTTCTATCAACTATCAAGACTTACTCCCATCTGCACATATTACACATACAACTACTACATCTACTCTAAGTATCCAAGTGCAAAAGACGGGGGGGGGCATAGGACATACCTTCACGGTTGCGACTTTACACACTTCTCTTCCTTACTCTTGCATTCCTCGTTGTCCAGGCATAGATCAACTCCTTTGAAAACAAAATGAAAATGAACTCCAAGGGGCTAAATAAATAACAAGAGCAAAGCAAAGCTTATTATATTTTTTTGGTTTTTGGGTTTTTGAAAACTAACTTGCAACTGAAAAATCGCAAAGGCAAAAAAGCAAAAGCAAATAAAAAGTAAAGTGTTGGAACAAACCAACACGAGTGTTTTGAAGCTCCGCGAGCTTAAGTACAACCTCATTACAATTATTCAAATACCGCCACATCTTGATGTAGAAGTGGTGATAACCTCCCCCAAGCTTAGGCTCTTGCAAGCCCAAACCGGTGAGATCATTGCAGCGGTTGGTCAGGAGCCCACTCCTGCCTCCAGTTGGAGAAGCTCATGTTCATGTTGGAGGCCGTGCCTCTCAGGGATGATGCGAGGTTGCTCATATCATGGATAGAGCCCTGGAGGTTGTTGAGGTCCGCGTAGGTGGTGTAGTCTTGCTGGGGCTGCTCCTCCTCTTCGTCGGTGGCGAGTTCTTCTTCATCTACTTGTTCAGGTTCTGGCCCTTCTTGGTCAAAAGATGCATCTCCTTCCTATGCAACATAATGCAATTGTCCATTCTCGATGGAGAAACGGTTAGGCATAGGTGTGGGTAACAAGTACGCCACTCCAGGAATTTTGATACAATGACGGCCATTATGGACTACTACCATACCAGCGCTAGTAAGAACACGAATGTTAACAAGGGTGTTACCGACAATGGGACAGAGATGATTTTAGTTGAGGCCAAGGGAGTTGGCCAACATGGTGATCACTCCTCCACACACGATATTTCATTGTGCTTGATTTCTTGATGCACGAGGTATAGCAAAAGTATTGCCCCTAGGTTGGGCGAATAACCGACGTCCAGGTTTACCGCTTTCCCGAGAACTAGCATGTTCTCATCATTCACCTTAGAAACTTCTCCTTGTGCCAGCAATGAGTTGGTGATAACATAGTAGAAATAACGTATAGCAGGACTTTCAATGCAACTGGCACTGTGCTTAGAGCCATGGTGACTCATCCGAAGAAAGGATTGCCTTGGGTGCAGGTCAGTGAAATCATAAACATATCTAATATCATCATCATTGTTGGGGAAGTCAAAGTAGTTACACCGCTCAACAAAAGTGATGTTAAAGTCTTGGACAAGGAGACAAAAAGTGATCCTCTCCTCCTCATATGCATTTGGCATTAAACCAACATTGTGCGAGAGAGTACTAAGAAACTCAAGCGTCAATCGTTCATAAGTCTCACATCCCTGATAAAAAAATGATGCAACCCGGCATTATGACAAAGCAAACTAAAATCATCAGTGATACCTAGCTTGGCGAGAGTATTCGCACAAGCCCATTTGGTTGCTTTGATCTTCCTTATGGAGAGCTTCTGGAACTTCTTCCTTGCTCCACGGTCGGTGAAGACGATCCCCTGAGTGAAAACTTGTTATGGTTGTACGGTGGATGAACTCGAACTACCGCATACGCGAGAAGACCTCCGTGTAAGCATCTATAAAACAATTTTTTAGTTCGATATAATGAAACAATAATGATCCTATGGTGCTCACAACATCTTACTCCTCTAAAAACATCAACAAATCCATGTCAAACTCAAGTTTGAATCAAAAATATGCATATCCTAAACATGGCAATACTAGGCATGTGGAACGTGGATTTGCGAAAAATAAATTGGGGATAGGAGGAGAAACATATCGTAGATCAATCACACGAAAGGATTCGAACTGAAAACGAATGAGTAGAGAGATCGGCCGAAGTTTTGCTTGGGTTTGGAGAGGTTTGGAGGAAGAAGAAGAAGAAAGGAGAGAGATGGGGGCGAAATACCTCCTTCGTCGGGCATATTGGAGCCACCGGCGTGCGAAACGACCGCTCAAATGGGTGCGAGCGCCCGTATGGAACGCTGTCTTCAACCCGGTTTAACTCACATTTGCCTGCGTGCAGATGAAACGACCGCTGAAACGGACGCTTGCGTTAGTTCTGAATGCCGTCTTTCATTCTGTTCTTTTGTGCTTCTGTTCGAAGATGTCAAATGACCGCTCGAACGGGTGCTTGTGAACGCCATCAAATGCTCCGGAATTTTCTTTGTTTTCTACAAAAGAATCAAATGACCGCTCGAACGGGCGCTCATGCCCATTTGAAACACTGTCTGCTCTCCTGCTGCCTCTGGTTGTTTTACGCTTGAGCCTCCGGCAGGTCATGCGACCGCTCATGCGACCGCTAGCGGTCGTTTTAAATGCCGTCTTTTGATCTGTCTCTTGCGAGACTTTTCTTTTTCTTTGCTCTCCTATGGGCTTAGTTCCAAGACAATACATAGACATATTTACAGGCATTCAAACATCAATCTAGCTTATAAATCATCTTGCACAAGGCTAGGCCTTCATTAGAACAACTCTTCCAAACTCACTTCTTCATACGGAACTTCAATCAGTCTTTTATTAAAAAAAACTTACTTATCTACTTTATTCACGTGGGTTGCCTCCCACGAAGTGCTTGTTTTCGGTCGGATAGCTCGACCGTAGTGGTGATCAAGGTGGTGCTAGAACACCGAGACCATCGCTTCTGGCATTCCAAATGATGCCACCTCCTGTGTAGGTCTTCAATTTCTTTTTCCCGGGGAAATGCCTTATAAAGGGATCTTTAGATGGTAATTCAAAATGAACATTTCCCTCAAACACATTTATCACAGCTTTGACAGTCCTTAGAAAAGGTCTACTGAGAATTATAGGAGCAATTGGATCTTCAGGCATATCTACTATAACAAGATCAATCATGATAGGGCAATCATTTATTTGAACTATAACTCCATGCTTAATGCCTACTGCCTGAGTAAAAGTAGAGTTAGCCATATTCAATATAATCTCAGTATTAGCATAAGGACCAAGAATGAGACTTTCATAAACAGATTTGGGGATAGTGGAAACACTTGCCCCTAGATCACATAAAGCACCAAATTTATTAAGTCCTATCTCAATCTCTATAGAAGGTTCAAAAGTATCTTCTTGCTTAGCTGGTAACTTATTGAATAACTTTTTTCTTTCATCATCAAGTTCAGGCACCTTGGCTGCAACTTGTTCAACAAAGACATTATATACCTCATCATTAGTTACCTCCGGTAGTGGATACTTCATGGATATCATCTTGACAAAATCTGCAACGGTATAATTGTACTCTGGCACATGGCTTGTGTCAAGTACCTCATCTTTCTCTTCATTGCTTCTCACCATTTTAACTTCTTCAACCGGGTTAGGCTCCGGTTTACCTGCAAACTTAGCCAAAATCAAGGTTTGGCTCTTTGCTATCTTTGCCACTTGTGCCTCCATATTCTTGGATCTGGCTTCAAGTATCTGCACATCATTTGTTAGTCCAACAACCTTACCGGTCAATTAACCAAGTAAGTTATCATGATTCTTCAAGATATTCTTGAAGTTTTCATTCTGCTCAGTCTGGCTAGCAATAAAACTTTTAAGAGTTTCTTCAAGAGTATTTCTATTGCTACCATTAGCTCCATTAAAATTATTGGATGCTCCTCGATTATTAGGATAAGGAAGTTTAGGAGCATAACCATTATTTTTCCAATTGGGGTTATAGCTATTACGAGCAATAAAATTCACATCACTAGTATCTTCATTAGTGATGGCATTGACATTTACCTCTTCTTTACCTTTCATCAAAGAGATCAGTTCTTCTAGCTTGCTTGTCAACTCTGAGCTATTTTCTTCTATGACATTCACCTTCTTGGTGGTGGTTCTCTCAACATGCCATTGGGCATGGTTCTCTTACATATCATCTAGTATCCTCTTGACATCTTCTATGGGCTTTCCCATGATTGTTCCTCCCGCAGCTATATAAAGCATAGTTTTTGACATGTGATTCAAGCCATTATAAAACATATGAAGGATTAACCACTCTTCCGTTCCATGATTGGGGCAGTTTCTTATAGCTTCTTTCATTCCATCCCACGCAAGCACTAGTGGCTCACGTTCCTCTTGCTTGAAACCTGTAATCTGAGAACGTAATTGCATAATTTTTGAAGGTGGACAAAACTTTGATAAAAATTTACTGCAACAAGCAGCCCAAGAAGTAATACTGCCTTTAGGCAAAGCTAAAAGCCATTCCTTAGCTTTTCCTCTCAAAGAGAAAGGAAATAAGCGAAGTTTAAGAGCAATTGGGTCATAATCCTTTATGCGTGTCATGTTGCACAATTCAGTAAAATTATTTAAATGCATACCTGCATCTTCAGAAGCAGAGCCTCCAAATTGGTCCTGTTGAACCATGGAAACTAGGTTCGGTTTGATCTCATATTCTGCAGCTGCAACATCAGGTTGTGCTATTGATTCACGCATGAAATTATTGCTAGGAGTAGCAAAACTCCCAAGATTACGAGCCATAGTAAATTTTTGGTATTTTCAGCTAAAAGACTTGCAACAAAATGAAACTTAAACTAAAAACTGAAAAGTAAAAACAAAAACTGAAAATTAACTTTAACAAAAACTCTAAACACAACGACTAGGAATACTAAACTCCTCCCCGGCAACGGCGCTAGAAAAAGGGCTTGATATCTCCTTTTTATTGATCTAGTATTGGAACAAGAAAGGGTATCCCGCACCTATTTCCCAAGAGGTGACCCTGGGTATCGAACCCACGAGAGGAAGACTCCCATGAAGCAATGGTCTCTAGCAAGCTTTTGCCAAAGTGTCAAATCCAGCTTTTGACCGGATTAGCAAGCACATTGTGATTCAAACACATATAATAAAAAGAAGGTACGGGGATGAGGTCTTAATACTTACAACCATGTATTAGTGTTGGGATAAAAAATGATATTAGTTTGTGCTCAGGAAGTCACCCATCAAGAGGTGCTTGCTTCGTATCGGAGTGGGGGATGTGTCCAAATAACATCTTGACCAGCACGAGTCCTACCGATGGCCCTATCCGTCTCGTGGGGTTGCCCCGATAATTAAGATAATAATATCAGACAAAAGCATTGGGCGTTTAATGACTACACCTCATGAATCCCCAAGGTTATGATCCATGTTACCCTACTAAACCTTACTATCACCGGTGTTCGGTATAAGACTTCATGGTCCCCTTGCTCCTAGCCTCACCGGTGCTCAATCTCCATGATCCTGGGTACCTGCAGGGATGAAGATCGCGGACAAGACAAGAGACACTTCACAAAACAATTTTATTTCACACATACGAGACGTTATGTCAAAGGCTTCCATTGATCCCTTCACCAAATACCTAGGGTTGCAAGGCTCATGCCTCACCCCATACCTTACCGAACTACTCACGCATGGAGATCAGATCACGAGAAGAAAACATTGAAGAACACATCTTGGGATTGATTGATTGCAATATGTCTTACAATGGATGCCTTCTGCGATGCACGATTACAAGTACGAACTAGATGAGAGAGCACTATGGTGGTGGAGATGGCTATGGAGATGAAAATGGTGGTGGCTAGGGTATCTGGATGAAGATGATGGTGAAGAGGTTCTGGCTGTGCTCGATGTTCTCCCGACGCTGTTTTGTTGACATTTCGACGGGGTCCCTTTTATAAAAGTTGTTCAGGTAGACGACCTGCCTCGATTTCCATGCCAAACGACCGCTCATGTGAGCGTGTATGGTTGCATGGAACGCCGTCTTTGACACTGGCTCCCTTCTGGCGCCTCCTGATGACTTATCTCTTCTCCATTTTCCTTCCTTTCCTTTCACCCATGTGATTTCTTCCCTTTTTAGCCCATTTCCTGCGGAAAAATATCAAAGAGAGGATTTTTGGAATCCCTTGCACTTATTAGCCATTAGTGACAATATTGGAGGAAATATCTCTCTTTTAATGAAATATCTCGGTTTAAACAAGGTTGAAATGAGTGTAAAAATATCACTCCTCACCTGCCCAGACAAAAAGGACAAGTAATATGAAATGGGTTGTATATATAAACAAAGAAAATGGGCAATTAGTTTCAAATTGTGGATTTTCTTTTATTTTTTGATATTTCAAATTTCATTGGATTTTAACATAATTTAAATATATTTTAAATTTAGTTTTTATCGGGCTCAAAATTTCGGGATTAAAAATAGTTTGCCAATTTCAATGAAATATCGCTGAAATTTTTAATCATGTCCTATCGAGAAAATGGTCAGGTATTCTAAAAATATAATATGGGCTGCAATAAATTTCGTAATAATTAGCAAATGGTCTGTAAATTTAGGAAAAATAGCAAATCGGCTATATGCTGTCCGCCACAGATGTTATGTTGACTTGTGGGCCTACTAAGTTGACGCGTACGCAAGGCTTTGTCAACTTATAGTCAACAAACGATTCTAGCAGCGGTGACCATTGGATGCTAATCCAACGGCCATGCTGCTTCTTCAATTTCTGATCTTCTTGCTCCAGCCGCCCAAACCAGCGCCGGCGGGACCGCCTGCTCCTGCCTCCCGTGGCCGGCTGTGCTGCCGCGCAGGCCTCACCGCCCCACCCTACTCCCACCGCTGGCCGGGCCTTCCCTCTACTCACTCACATCCCGTGTTATTCTCCGGCGATGGTAGCCTCATACCGCAGCTGAACCAGTCAACCCTCGTACTCCCATCTGTGTGGGCATCCACTGTCACGTCTTCCTTGGCTCCACGTCGTTCCCTTCCTAGGCCTCACCGTCGTCCACCGACTTGGTGCTCTCGGCGTGGCGTAGTCAACGTGGTCAATGAACGACAACCATCGAAAGAGCACTGTATGCGGTGAGGCTGACAGCTAGACCCACCAGCTACATCTTCGCACGCAAGGAAGTGTCACCTTATTATGCGCAAAAAAATCATTCCTCTCCCATACAGCTAGGACCCACCTGCTATATCTTCGCACGCAAGGAAGTGCCTCCTTATCCTCCCTGATAGCTAGGACCCACCCGGTCGAAGCGTATGTAGTGTTGTCTGTCTGGTCGCGAATGTGTACGTACATACTGGTCGATCGGTCTCTCTACAACGATGAACCGTGGGTGTATAAGGAGCGGCACGTGTCGTAGTAGAGCCCCTGACGTAGCAGTTCTGGCAGCCCCGTTTAAATCATGTACACGTACGTACAGCCACACGGCAAAAAATACGGCCACGTACGTACATACGGGCAGGGTCTCGAACACGTACTCGCGCATATGTACGGCTGCAATAGACGGCAGCAACGGCATCCTGTTCATCGGCAGCCAACCAGCTCGGTCGGAACAGAGGAAACAGCATCGTGTTCGTCGGGAGACAAGCGACTGGGTCGGAATGTGTCCTGTTCATCGGGAGCCAACCGGCTTGGACGAAACAGCCGAAACGGGGTCCTGTTCATCGGCCGGGGGTCTGGCATACCGCAAAACGAAGGAAACGGACTTCTGTTCAACCGCCAATGGTCAAAACGGGGTCTTGTT
Source organism: Elymus sibiricus (assembly GCA_039707655.1). NCBI lineage: Eukaryota > Viridiplantae > Streptophyta > Magnoliopsida > Poales > Poaceae > Elymus > Elymus sibiricus. The sequence goes on along the minus strand of CM077674.1, from coordinate 198,487,569 downwards.
CATCGGGGGGGGGTCTGGCGTACCACAAAACGGAGGAAACGAACTTCTGTTCAACCGCCTATTGTCGAAACAGGTTCCTGTTCATCGGCTGGGGTGTGGCGTACCGCAAAACGGAGGAAACGGACTTCTCTTCGAGCACCTACGGTCGAAACGGGGTCCTGTTCATCGGGAGGGGTGTGGAATGCCGCAAAACGGGACTCCACGGGCTACTGTTCATCCACCGTTGACTTCCTCCAGCCTCCACCGGCTACTGTTCATCCAGCCTCCGTGGGGGTCCTGTTCATCCACCCCCAACCGGCTGGGGTGTGGTGTCCTCCTTGGGGTCCTGTTCATCCAGCGCCAACCACCTTCACACGGCTGGGGTACTATTCATCCAACCCCCACCGGCTGGGGTGGGGCATACGAGCGGGCGGCAGCAACGAGAACTGTTCATCAGCTAACCAACTGGCTAGGTCAACTCACCACGTCTCGCTCAAGGGACTCGATCGATGTGTCTCGACTCGTTCCATGTATCGCGCGCACGGTAGCAACGGGCAATGTTCATCGAGAGGCAACCCAACACCGACTGGCTACATCTCGCACGGGGGCTCGATCGGCTTCAGTAAGCAGCGAGAAGGATCGATCGGGTTCAGTTAGCAACGAAGGAATTGCTCGGCTTCAGTTAGCAGCGAAAGAATCGCTCGGGTTCAGTTAGCAGCGAAGGGATCGATCGGCTTCAGTACGTAGCTAGTGCGATCGCTTGGGTTCAGTAAGCAAACGCCTCGCTCAGGTTCAGCTAGCAAACGCCTCGCACACACGCGCGTACAAGAGAAACACGCAAACTCACTGCATCGCTCGGCCCCGACCACCCACCGTAACCAGGAACTCCCCGAAAATTTCCTCCGCCTCACTTCTACCATGATTTTTTACGTCATGGACGGCCCAAAGAATGTCATGCGGGTGCATCTCCGGCCCGCCCAGGACGAAAAGCCCATTTTCTATCATAATTTTTTGTCATAGAAGTAGGAGCCCACCACATCTATGGTGATACGTGTTTTTGTCACAATTATCATCATAGAAGTGTCACAACCATGACAGAAAAAGTATTTGTTCGGGCCATAATGTCACGGATGTGTCTTTTTTTTGTAGTGTTGTTTGTTGAAACTTTGGTTGTCACGTGAAGGGATTATGCCAAATAAGTGATCATGCATAGAGTTTCATTGTGGCTTAATTTTTGGGAACTATGGACCTCTGATATATGTCTCTTTCGAGCTCTTTTGATCAGTCCCCTTTATTTACCACATACACACCCATTTCAAGAGAAAGCCGAATAATATTCGTTTGTACTGTTGCCACTACGTACGGTAACAAACTCATAGCCGAAATCTGAGCTGTTGCTCTGGTGGATCGTTCATTGGCCAATGAAGTCCTCAGCATAACATCAAGAAAAACGACAAAGCCACATTTACACACGTACACGTGCATATCACTACTGCAGGATGCTGCTAACGCGACACATGTTTCAGAGACCCTTTGACCAAACTATGTGCGATGCATGAATCGCAAATGGTATCGTAATAATCCTCCTCCGAGGAGCTATCTGTAACTGGCAAGAAATGCGCTTCATCAGATAGCACTGTCTGTTCTGAAGACCTTGTTTTCACTCCAGATTTTTTCCATCACCGTGTCAAATGGATGATGCACACGAAGAGTAGTTGAATGTACTAACATTGTTGAGAAATGTAATACGAGTAGTTGAATGTACTAACATTCTATGAAAATAGTTGGTCATTTGGAAAAAGATGGTCATTGATTTATCACGAGTTTTTGAATGCTTGGTCGTGAGAACTCATCGGGAGCCATTCCGGGCTTCGAAACCAAAACCATCAATAAATTTTGAGCTTGTTTCCCGTCACATTCCAAAGTACCATGCTATAATTAATTCCAAACCTGTTCACACCGATCAAACCTAATCGTGTTTCCACTTTGCAGCATATTAGTACTAGGTTATAAAAAAGGAAACTAACTACTCGAATATTACTGCACATTCCTCCTCATAAGCCTTTCTTGTTCGTCGTTCCTTGCGTCTGCCATGGCCGGTAGGAAGAGCTCTGGGCCAAGAAATAACAAGGGAGCAACGACCAAGGCCATGGAAAAAAAGAGAGGGCCCGCCGCGCCGTGGAGGCCTCGAAAGATCTCTCATGGGCAGGAGAGGGCTCTCAGAAGCGCATTCGCCGTGGAGGCGAACATGCCGAGCGGGCAATGCTTAAGTCGTTAGCCGGCGACGACATGCCCACTCAGCTCAACAAGCAGAAGGAGTTGATCGCCGGCTTGTTGAAGCTGCTGAAGGAGAGCAATGCCTCGGTTGAGAAGGCGACCGGCGAAATCATGGAACTTTAGGAGGACAAGGCGAAGCTCTACCACGAGCTCGACCTACTGAAGGAGGATATCGCCGGCTGGGAGAAGATGCGAGAGAAGAGCAGTGCCTCGGTGAAGATGCTGACCGCCATCATCGGGGAACTTAGGGATGACATGGCGATGCTCCACACCGAGAGCGTGGCTGCTGTCAAGCAACATCATGCGGACGTGCAAGAGATCATCCACACTCACCTCAAGAAATCCTACGCCATGGAAGCAATGAAGAAGATGGCGGACGAGAGGCGAGAGGAGATGAAGGTCGTGGAAGCGATGAAGAAGCAGTTAGAACTCCGCACCCAGCAACCCTTCATGAAGTAGAGAGCAGCACCCAGACCGTTATCTGTGTCTTCCTTCTTTTTTTTGCGGGTAATCTTCCTTCTTCTTTTGCCCCTGTGTCTTCTTCTTTTGCCACTGTGTCTTTTGGGTGTTTCCGCATGTGTCCTTCTAAATTATCCTGAGTAGGTAAGACAATTATTATCCGTTGCCATTGTCATCATATCATTTCGTTTGTACTAGGCTGCAAGGCATGAATAAAATAGTTCTAACGATGAGCGGTGCCGTGGGATCACAAGCAAACTAGATCATTTTTTATTGCCATATCGCACTGGGCTGCCGTGTTTCGCACTCCTCCGCGTCGGGCTAGTACTTGAGTGGAAAACTAGAGTATACCGCACGGTTCTTTGCTCCTCCTTAGGTCGTCTGCAACAATTATACCTCCTTTCACCGACATGTGGGACAGCCAGCATCCGGGTCGACGTGTCATGCACCAGATTAGAGTGGGGAAAGGAAGGGGAGACTTACCCCTCGCAGTAATAATGACGATAATGAGCAGTCAAATCACAAGGCCCCACCTTCCAGCAGTAATGAGTCGTCAAATCACAAAGCCCCACCTTTCCTACAGTAAGTTGAATCCGCTACTCCCTCGTCCTCCTCACCTCTCTGTCAAACCGACCAGGCAAAACTTGCCCCACCCTCGCCTTTTAAATATAGTTTTGTAAGTATTGATGGATTGCGCCATGGAGCAAAACTAACAAGCTCAAATTAAAGAAAAAGGTGGTACATATAGAGCATGCTCGTCGCGTTCGCGTCGCACCTACATGGTCGGTCCGGCACACCGCTCACAGAATGGAACGCGCATCATCTTGCATTTGCACTTCACACGTGGGACCGCAATTGAGCAACCGACCATAGGCACACTCCCCCGGCCCCACGCGTCGGCTGAGTTACTACTAAAGTAGAAAAGAGAGAACAGCGATACTAGTACAGTACGTACGTACTACTATACTAACATACTACTCCACTACTAGTATGATGCTGGATGTGGGACAGCCAGCATCTGGATCGACATTTCATGCACCAAATTATGCATAGTACTATGTGCTTAGATGGGGTGCTAAAGTCTTTCTTTGACAACTAAACTCCTTCATGCTTTGCGGAAACTTCTCTCATTTAAGTGTTTTGCATAGATTCGCGCGCTTCATTGGTTCTTCCTGGGGCCACCAAACTCCTCTCTCTTCTCTTTACCTTGTCACATTAGATTTTTTTGCATATGTGGCATGCTTAGCACCTGTACACCATGGAGGGGAGACTCACCCCGGTCGTAGCGCTGTAGTAATAATGACTATAATGAGCAGTTAAATCACAAGGCCCCACCTTTCCAGCAGTAACGAGCCGTCAAATCACACAGCCCCACCTTTCCAGCAGTAAGTTGAATCTGCTACTCCCTCGTCCTCCTCGCCTCTCTGTCGAACCGACTAGGCGAAACTGCCCCGCCTAACGCACGGGAAAAGCCCTGCCCTCCACTTTTAAATATAATTTTGTATTGATGGATTGCACCATGGAGCAAAACCAAAAGAAAATGGTGGTACTACATGTATACAGCACGCACGTCGCGTTCGCGTCGCACCCCACACGGTCGATCGGTCCGGCACGCCGCTCACGGAATGGAACGCGCGTCATCTTGCGTTTGCACTCACATGTGGGACCGCAATTGAGTAGTCGACCATAGGTACACTCTCCCCCGTCCCCACATGTCGGCTGAGTTGTACTAGAAGAGAGACACCAGCGATAGTACTAGAGTAGTGATGTACACACGTCGTTGCCTAGACGATCCCTGCACAACAGGGGAGATCAGTTCATCCATCCATGTGACCAGAGTCCAGCAGACGGCTAGATTGGCTATCGTCTACATATCATGCAGGTTGTGTCGTACTAACATACGGCTGTAGTTCTGTTGATAAATCTAAAAAAAGTAGGAGCACTAAGTATATTGCAATACCAATAAAATTTGAATCACTTCTCGGTATGAATACAAATCTAGTCCATTCACCCTAGGTGGCTAGGACAACCTCTCCCCTCCATGCTTCACGGATGAGCCGGTGGATTCACCCCTCTCCTCTTCCCACCGCTCCATCGGCCGGTGGCGGGGAGGGGAATCCTGGTGCCTATGCTTTGGTTATTAGTTTATGTTAGGGTTTTTAGTCCTCGCACGTGCAATGCTCAGGCGGACGATGTCAGCGCTTCTTCTCTGAGTCTGTCTTTCGAGCTCCGATCCTCCTTGAGTTCATTCATCTAGACATAGTCGATGGAACTCCAGCGTAGATTCTTGCCGTCTCCTTTGGGGCGGTGAGGTTAAGGTTTCTTGTCATCCGGCGAGATTTGGTGTCATGTTCTTCGGATCAATGCGAGGGTTAAACAACGACAACTGCATTCCTCCAGGGCGTTGGTTATTAGGGGCACATGCATGAAGACTACTCAGCTGCCATCAAGAAGGTGAAGCCGGCTACATTAGGACAGTGGCGACATTGATTGACACCTTTTCTACGAGTTTGCTCTTTGAGCTTTGATCCTCGTCGAGTTTGTCCGTCGGGACATAGTCGATGGAGCTCCGGCGTAGATTCATGTTGTCTCCTTGGGGCAGTGAGGTTAGTATTTCTTGTCATATGGGAAAATTTGGTGTTATATTAATTAGGTGCTTCAGATCAATGATGACAACTACGCTATCGGGGCACTGCTCCTTAGGGACATGTGCACAAGACTCCACAATAGTCATTGACGAGGTCAAGCCGGCTCCAGTATGATAGCAGCGACAACGACGCGTCGACGACTCTTTCTGACTGCAGTTGGCTGTTCTCTGGTCTCGGAATTTGGATGTATTTCTTATCAGAGATGCTATGTACCACTTGCAAACATTTACAATAGACCCGGTCGCCCTCAAAAAAGGTTGCATATAGTTTATGTTCAAAATCAGAACAAAGATTGATGGCTCTTACATTTTTTTGCAAATGCTAAGATCACGAATTTTCAGAAATTTGATTTCACTTTATGTTGGAAACAATACATTTCAAGCTCTAGCTAGCTATTCAAAATGTAAATTGTGCATGTTTTATAAGTATAGTGTGGTAAGCAAACAAAATGTATGGTGTGCCCCCATTTAGATGTGAACTGCAAAAGCCACACGTTAACTCAAATTCAAACTACTTAGTCCATGGATGCAATGTGTTCAAATGGTGCCATCGACATCTCAAATTCAAAAGAGTTCGAGCTTGTTCGTTCTATATTTTCACACGTGATAATTTGACCATTGTGGTTGTTCAATTAATGGAGGGCCGGGGACCAGAAGTGAACAATACAAAGTGCGACCTGGCATGTATGCAATTTTAAACGATTGTTTTTATGGAGAGAAAAAAAGAAAACTACTCCACTATATGTATATAAGCAGGAGCCTCCGCACTTGCTTGCTAGGGTTGTTGTCTTCACACACTCATCCTCTCCAGATCTAAACACGACAGCGGTGGCTACACTCTCTCTCTCTGCTGACCGTTGGTCACAGATCCGGCCGGATCGCCTCCGCCAGGGAAGGGGTGAAGGTGCAACGTTCACGCGGTCCTCATCGGCGACAGAGCAAACCCACTGCCGGCGCGTCCCGATATGCATGCCTTGCCGTTCTCGCTGCCGTGGTGTGGGCAGATCCGGCCTCCCGCCGCCCACCTAGCCAAATCCCGACGAACCTCAGGTATAACTTCCTTCGAAACCAGCCTTGCTCTACTGCCCCAGGTCCCCACGTCGCTGCATGTGGATCTTTTTCTACTTCTCAGCCCCCCTCGTAGATAGGCTCGATCTGCTGTTCCAAAGCCACCTAATTACTATTAGAGGTAAAGCTACTTCATGCAGTCGAATCTATGACTTGGTTCAAAGCGGGAAGAATGGGGGACAAGTTCTAGCATGACTTAGGACTTGGTTCAAAGAGGGAAGATTGGGGCCGGGGTAGTAGAGACTGGCTACCCAACCAGTCTCTTGGTTGAAAAGGGAAATAAAGGGAAAACACAGTACAAACTGGATATAGAACCGATCTACTGGTTCAAAAAGGAAAGAAAGTGGGGACTGGGGGACAAGTCAACAGAGTATTTCCAGCACTAGATTTGTTGCCCTCACATAGTAAAAGGTGGCTATAGTGAACAAAAATGGGACGAACCTAGATATCTTGTTTGGATGTTTGTTTGCATCACCACTTTATGCATCGGTGGAGGTACATGCTGCTGGTGCGCCCACTGTCCGATGCCCTTATGGCAATTTTTAGTTGTTACCAATCTAATGCCGCTGGTAAAATGAAGCAATCTCACTGTTAAAGTAAGGACATGTTTAACCAATGTTGTTTTTAATGTAATGCCCCGAGTAATATGAAGCTATGGCACTGTTTTAATGTCCTGCTATATTTCCCGTTAAGATAAGTAAGTTGCTTCTTTTCATTAGAAATGCAACTGTCCTGGTCTGCCTACTGTAACATGCCCTTATGCCAACTCTTTAGCACCTATTAATCTAATGTAGCTGGTAAAATCAAGCAATGGTACCATTAAAGTAATGTCAAATTTAACAGTTGTCATTGTTAATCTTAATGCCCCCAGTAATACGAAGCAAATGCTGCAGCTTTAGACTGTCCTTCTATGATTGCCATTAAGATAAGGATGATGCTTCTTTTCATTTGACGTATGTTTCATCAATTGTTATTCACCCACCTTTCTACCTATTTGTGCAAACAGAGATATACATTTCACCTCGTTTCTATTGCGACCTTTTGGTGAACTGCACAAAACACTTCTTTTTTGGAAAGAGTGTCGTGTGCAGTTCTACTAAAATGTCACATGGGCAACGTCTCTTGATTTTAGTGGAACCGCACAAAGGGTGATTGGAGTTCCTAACCTTCTCGTGGAACTCTGCGGTTAATCTCCTCCAACAGCTAATTAGCCTTTGCAAGATTAGCCGTCACCGTCACCACAATGGCACTTTGCACATATTTTTGTAACAAACATGGATGCTTAATTTTAGATGAACTGCACAAAAGCATATCCAAATTATAGTTGCACATTCCACGAGCTTGACGACCAACCTTGATGTTGTTCATTTTTAGTGCAACTATTGAAGAAGCGGCCAGCTCATGGGACCAAGTACTTCTTGCTAACTGCATGATGCAAACATTGCTTCATTTTAGGTGAACTGCACAAAAAGTTAGCATGAATATAATCATCCATGTTGGTGACTGGTGTCAACCCATCTACTATGGCGTTGACTGATGATATGGTTCCCATCACGAGGTATGTTCCTTTTTGGTACCACCCTTTGGCAGAATGATCCTGCATGTTGACTCTGCATGTTCACTCTGCATGCAGCTACTGATCTTGTCCTAATGTTTTGGCACTGCCATGAGAAAGCAATAATATTATTATGTCACACCTTAATCTAATGCCACTAATAATTTGAGGCAATGTTTTGGCACCTCTAGTGCCACTGATAAAATGAAGTAATAATACAGTTAAAATAGAGCTACTGTCTTCGCTATCATTTCATTTCTAATGTACATAATGAAAGTGCTTCTCTTTGTTAGTATACGTTTCATCAAATAGTCCCATTCTTGAAGTATTGACACGTTTAAATATTTCTGCAAACAGGATGCTTAATTTTAGTTGACCTACACAAAAAAAGTGATTGGAATGACGCAAGGCCCTTCCTGGTTCATCACTTGTAGAAGGTGTATCCGGGAGAATTGAGTGGATGTCCCTTCTTAGGCCTACCGTTGAGTCCACTTATTAATCACGCTTTTTCATTATCTGTGCAAACAGGGTTATTCAGCTACATTTTAGTGGAACTACACAAATGTTCGGATGGAATCTGCATATGCAGAGTGTCAATGCCACCATCTAAAATAACGTGGCTTCGAATGGCATAGATGTTCGGATGGTTCCACAAGTTCTTGGCGACCCGCTTACGCAAAACATGTTAATCTGTCGGTGTTTGACATGCGTGCCCATAAACTGGACTGGTTTCAGTATTGCAGCAAATCCTTGAATCAAATAGCTTACATGAATTAGGTTTATGGTTTGCTGGATATATTGGCACGTTTCTAGGGATTACTCTTTTCTCAGAGAAGCATCAATCGATTTTTCTTTACCTGTCCACATTCTCACAACTTTCTTTTAGTTTTAAAGTTAATATTGGCTCTGATCTATGAATCATTGAGATGCATAGGAATCTTTGTTGTACTTATTATGGGAATCTTAAGAGTTGGTTGTGAATCTTGGAAGTTGTGAAACACGGCATGATGATGCAGGCAACATCAACCCTATCAAGCTCTTCAATACTCCCTCCATTTCTTTTGACTTTGACCAAATTTATATAACAAAAAATCAACATCTACACTACCAAAGTTATATGGTATATGAAAGTTAATTTCGTGATGCATCTAATAATATTGATTTCATATTGTGAATGTTGGTATTTTTTTGCTATCAAGTTAGTCCAACATTACAAAGTTTGACTTTGACCAAATTATATATGCAAACTAAAAAGAAAGTTTTAGGGTGGTAGGAATTTTTGTAAGCCTTCCATTGGTCTAGATCTAACGGTAGATAAGGGTAGTACTAGGTAACGTGGGGTAAGTACTCAAGTTTATGTGGGGTCGCTTCGTAAGTGAGGGGTAAATTATTTATTAGGATGGATCCACTCCCAGCGCGCCACCGCTCTCGTTCAATCCAAAACCGCCGCCCACCGCTCCTCTTGCATTCCAAGACCACCGCCACTCCTCTCCTCTTCCATTCCAAAGCTACCGCTGCTCCACTTCCATTCTGAAACCACCGTCGGCGAGTGAAGGTGCTGTGGAGAAGTAGATCGATGGAGGAGTACAACCGATACGTGACGATCGCAGACGGCGACCCTATGAAGCTAGCCAGGATGATGGAGATACAGTCTTGGTTTGACAACTAGTGGCAATTAGCGGTGACGGTGATGGCGATGGCCAAATATCTGAAAAAGAGCTAAAAGGCGGCGATCCACCCGAATGGAGTCACGCGGGAGTCCATAGAGCTGCTCCTCTGGGCCATGGAGCAGACAGATTCGCTGAATCCGGTCGTGAGGCGGAGGTGGTGAGAGTATCGATCCAAGATCGAGCATCCAGAGGATCAAGGATCGAGCATCTACACGGTGCCGTTTGTGAGGGTGCCGTCTCAGAGCGAGCCGGTGGAGTCTTCGTCGACCGTACCCAACCGCAAGAGAGGAAAGAAGTTGGCGCGACGACGCTTCCCTGCCGTTCTCCTAGGCTCCCTCGCCATTGACCTCGTCTCACGGGATGGTGGTCTACTGCCGAGGAATAGGAGGGGAGTGCCCCGACAAATAATCATAGGAGGAGCTTAGGGTTATCATTATTTGCAGGTTGTGAATTGTGTTTTGTGTTGTGTATTTTGGGTACTTTCAGATATGAATGTCTTTTGAATTTCACATCTTTGCAGTATTGAGCATATGAAGTATTTTCTGAATTCCAGAGATCTATTTTTAGTACTTTCAAAAATGTAGTTTCATATAAAAGTGCAGACCATGTGATTTTCAGAGAAGAAACTGCAAGTTTTAGTTTCATATAAGAAACTGCAAGTTTCAGAGGTAGAGCATTTATATCAACATGCCCTTTTCAAACAGGGATAACAGCATGTTCCAAATTTTATTCATGGTAAAAAATGGAACTAACAGCAAGCTAACATCATGCTGATCAACATTCATGTATAGCACATCTTCATATGATGCACAGTCAAAAATATATGCTATTGTCAAAATGCTCAGACAATGTTGAGTGTGCGAAAAACAGAGAAAAAAAGAGAAAACTAGGGACGAAATTCTGGCTAGTGTTGGAGGTGGTGTGTGTGGATGACAAGGGGAGACTCACATGTCAGTAATAGCAGAGGCAAAAAATTGGGAATATTGCAACTGCACCAGGGGTAATCGAACTCGGGCCGAGCAGGTGCTGGGAAGGGGGTGTAGCTACTGGGCTACTACGGCGTACTCGACAGAAAGAAGGCACGCAACCTACTACTACACTGCCCCATCTTCCCCGGCTCTGGTTCATTCCCGTCCTGTACGTGGAGAGGCTGACAGTCGGGACCCACAAGGTCCATGGCCCTATGCAAGCAAGTGCCTCATTGGAAAAAAGCTTTCTCTCAGAAATGGATATTCATTTCTCCTAATGGAATACTGACATTGGGGCCCACGGGTCTGTCAACATAGTCAATAAATGAGATAAATTTACAATGAAGACTGTCATCGGGGAGCTAGCAAGTATAATTTTTTAAGAGGGCGAACAAGTATCAGCTGGGTTGTGGCCTGCCCAGCCTAGGTTTTGTTTTTTAACATGCGCAGGGCCCAGCCCACGACATGCTGACACAGTGTTTTAAACTTATTGTTTTGAACTCCAGCATGTATCTACTGGCCCATGGGCCTCCCAGACTAGGTTTTATTTTGTCTTAAACATCCGCAACCCAACTTATGTTTTTTTTGAAGAAAATGCAAACCTCTTTTCAATTTTTCTATATAAAAGAATAAGAATGCGAGGTCCAAATTATGTTTTCCCTTCTAACTATATTATATATATTTAAATTATTTTATGTTATTATATATTATTATTATCATATATTTAATAGATACATATATATACATATATATATATATTTAAAAAATATCCCACGTCTTATTAACTTATAAAAAATAAATGTTTAACAGAAGTTCGCAAGGAAAATCCTGGTTTTTTTTACAACGAAAATCCTGGTGATTGCGTACAAAAGCTTGCTTGGATTTAAGGACCAATGTAATAATAACGCGGTCATTTTTTTGAGCAATAACGCGCTAATTATCTAATTTTATATATAATAAAATGCCCAGACCCGGTTTATTTTTTGATAACATTGCTCCGTCCAACCCAACATTATATTTACAACAAGCCCAGCAAATTCATGTATTTCGAGAAATTGCAAATGGGTTGTGATCTCTTAGAAAAAAAATTAAATGGACCGCATAGATACTACATTATTTGTTCACCCATCCCACCAAATGGACTGTAAATTCTAAAAAACATGGGTTGAATATGTGCCACATTTTTGCAGGCCGGCATGTGGGCCAATAGGTCGAAGCCTATGCAAGGAATTGTCAACTTGGTCAACAAATGATTCTGACATCCATAGCCATTGGATTTACATCCAATGGCCGGCATGCATCTTCAATTTGTCGTCTTCTTCCTCCAGCGCCGCTGGGACCGCCTAGTTCCGCCTCCAGCGGCTAGCGGCTCTGCTTAGCACGCCTCACTTCGAAGCGCTACCCCACCACCGGCCAGGCCATCCCTCCAACCCTCCACACCTCATGTTATTCTTCGCCGACTGCAGCCCCATGCCACACCAGAACCAGTTAACCCTTGTAGTCCTCTCCGTCTATGACTCCACTACCGCGTCTTCTCCATCTCCTGGTCGTTCCCGTCTGGGGCCTCACCGTCGTCCATCGCCTTGATAGCTGGGACCCACCAGCTACACCTTCGCATGCAAGGAAGTGCCTCCTTATTATGCAAAAAAAATGTTTCATCCCCCTCACAGCTGGGACCCAGTAGCTACATCTTCTCACGCAAGGAAGTGCCTCCTTATTACGGGCAAAAAAAAAATATTCCTCCTCCTGATAGCTAGGACCCACCATCTATATCTTCGCACGTAAGGAGACTGACATGTGGGCCAATAGGTTGAAGCCTACGGAACGTGTTGTCAACTTAGTCAACAAATGATTCTGACATCTGTAGTCGTTGGATGTACATCCAACGGCCGGCATGCATCTTCAATCTCTCGTATTCTTCCTCCAGCGCCGGCGGGACCTCCTTCTCCCGCCTCTGGAGGCCAGTGGCGCTGCTTCGCACGCCTCGCCGCAAAGCGCTACCCCACCGCCGGCCAGGCCATCCCTCCATCCCTCCACCCCTCCTGTTATTCTCCGCCGACTGCAGCCCCAGGTCGTACCGAACCAGTCAACCCTCGTAAGTCGTACTCCTCTCCGTCTGCGACTCCACTGCCGCATCTTCCCCATCTCCTGGTCGTTCCCATCCGGGGCCTCGCTGTCGTCCACCGCCTTCATGTGCTCGGCGCGGCGTGGTCAACAAACGAGAGTCATTGGAAGAGAACTGTACATGAAGAGGCTGACAGCTGGGACCCACGAGGTCCATGGTCGCACGCAAGGAAAGTGCCTCCTTATTATGCTGGAAAAAAAGTTTACTCCCCCTGACAGCTGGGACCCACCAGCTACATCTTCGCACGCAAGGAAGTGCCTCCTTATTGTGCGAAAAAAGATGATTCCTCCCCATGAGAGCTGGGACCCACCAGCTATATCTTCGCACGCAAGGAAGTGCCTCCTTATTGTGCGAAAAAGATGATTCCTCCCCATGAGAGCTAGGACCCACCAGGTTGAAGCGTACGTATCGTTATCTATCTGGTCGCAAGCGTGTACGGACATACTAGTCGATCGGTCTCTCTGCCACGCTGAACTGTGGCCGTGTAAGGAGTGGCACATGTCGTAGTAGAGCCCCCGACGTAGCAGTTCAGGCAGCCCTGTCTAAATCGTGTACACGTACGTAGAGCCACACAGCAAAAAAATACGGCCACGTACGTACATATACGGGCGGGGTCTCGAACGCGTACTCGCATAAACGTACGGCTAGGGCTCGTGTACATGGAGAGAGGTAACGAATGGAAGCAACGGCCTCCTATTCATCAGCAGCCAACCGGCTGGGTCGGAATGGAGGAAATAGCGTCGTGTTCATCGGGAGCCAAGCGACTGGGTCGAAACATGTCCTGTTCATCAGGAGCCAACCTGCTTGGACGGAACAGCCGAAACGGGGCCTTGTTCATCGACTCGGGGTCTGGCGTACTGCAAAACGGAGAAAACGACCTTCTGTTTGACCGCCTACAGTCGAAATGGGGTCCTGTTCATCGGCTGGGGGTCTGGCGTACCACAAAACGGAGGAAACGGACTTCTCTCGCACCGCCTACGGTCGAAACGGGGTCCTGTTGATCGGGAGGGGTCTGGCGTACCGCAAAACGGAGGAAACGGACTTCTACCCAACTGCCTACGGTCGAAACGGAGTCCGGTTCATCGGGAGGGGTGTGGCGTACCGCAAAACGGGACTACACGGGCTACTGTTCTTCCCCCGCCGACTTCCTCCAGCCTCCATCGGCTACTGTTCATCCAGCCTCCATGGGGGTACTGTTCATCCAGCCTCCACCGGCTACTGTTCATCCAGCCTCCACGGGGTCCTGTTAATCCACCCCAAACTGGCTGGGGTATGGCGTACCGCGGCATGGCCTCCTCGGGGTCCTGTTCATCCAGCACTAACTGCCTACACGGTCGGGGTCCTGTTCATCCAGCGCTAACTGCCTACACGGCCGGGGTCCTGTTCATCCAACCCCCAGCGGCTGGGGTGGGGCGTACGAGCGGGCGGCAGCAACGGGAACTGTTCATCCACAGCCAACCAACCGGCTCGATCGATGTGTCTCAACTCATGTCTACATATATTGCGCGTGTGGCAGCAACGGGCACTTTTCATCGAGAGGCAAACCCAACCGGCTACGTCTCGCATGGGGGCTCGATGCAACGCATCGATCGATCGGCTTCAGTAAGCAGCAGCAGCGATCGATCGCTCAGGTTCAGTTAGTAGCGAAGGAATCGGTCGGGTTCAATTAGCAGCGAAGGAATCGCTCAGGTTCAGTTAGCAGCGAAGGGATCGATCGGCTTCAGTTAGCAGCGAAGGGATCGATCGGGTTCAGTACGTAGTGCGAGGGATCGATCGCTCGTGTTTAGTAAGTAGTGTGAGGGTGATCGATCTCTCGAGTTCAGTAAGCGAACGTATGCCTCGCTCAGGTTCAGTTAGTGAGAACCTCGCACACACACGCGCGTACGAGGGAGAAACACGCAGACCACACTGCATCGCTCGGCCCGACCACCCACCGTAACCGGGAACTCCCCGAAAATTTCCTCGCCCTCATTTCTACCATGATTTTTTATGTCATGGACGGCCCAAAGAATGTCATGTGGGTGCGTCTCCGGCCCGCCCAGGATGAAAAGCCCATTTTCTGTCATAATTTTTTGTCATAGAAGCAGGAGCCCACCACATCTATGATGATACGTGTTTTTGTCACAATTATTGTCATAGAAGTGTCACAACCATGACAGAAAAAGTTTTTCGTTCGGGCCATAATGTCACAAATGTGTCTTTTTTTTGTAGTGGGGTTCCCCAGTTTAGTCTGTGTGCGATGTGATTTGCTCATATTACACAACATCTACGCTCTCTGTGTACAGAACAATATTATTTTGTGTGAATAGTGTGCTTTGTTGGGCACACGAGTATATATGGATCACACCCGTGGGCAAGCAATGTGCGTGCATGCGTCGTCCAAGCTTGTGCTTCCTTCTATGCTAAGTTTCCATTAATTGATGGCATTTTATGAACACGCCACCGTTTCCTGCCATTTCCCCATCGGTTTCCCGCCGCCACCCAACGATTGCGCATAAGGCTAGGCGGCGCGCGACACACTGCGACACAAGCACAACCTATAGCCACTCTAGCTACCTTTTCCAAGCATGCCAACCCACCGAAGTGCCGTCTCTGCCATCAACCTCCTCAACGAGGAAAACGAGCAGGCGCCATGGCCCGTCGAGGCCAAGGGCGTCCCCGGCAACGCAATGGACGACGCTGTGCTGGGCGTCATCGCCAGGGTTGAGCAGACCCTTGGTGGATGGCACTTCAGTGCCACAGATTAAGATAGGCAATTCAGCACCGAGAGGCTACAGCTTGACGCACAACATGATCGGTGGTGCGCCGCAGGGCAAGATAGGCGCGTTCGCGCCGATAGGCTGCGTCTCACCGCACAGCGAGACCGATGGACCGCCGCAGAGCGCCGCAAAACAAGAGTGATTCCATCGGTGCTTGCCTGCTGTCGACAGGGCATTGCAGTTGGGTACACGACCTGTCAGTAGCCCCATACCTCGCCCGGAGTGGGCAGAGGCCGTCTGCGCTGTACTAGCACCAGAGGCCGGCCGCGCCGTGCTTGCACCGGACGCCGGCCGTGCCGTTCACATGGGTCGTGCCGTTCGCCTTGTTCGCGGCCCGCTCGATGCCAACGCGCTGGTCGCAGGCTTGAGCGCCTCCATGGCCCAGGTGTCCACATAGGCGCAGTAGAGGAACATGGCCGTCGCATCCTCGAGCTGGTGATCTCTGATGAAATAGGGAACTTGAAGCTCAAGATCGTGCTCTAGATGTACGACGAGCATGTCAACTGCTTGGACGAATGCCTGCATGAGTTCAGGCAGAGGCAAGACCTACCGTAGGCAGCGGTGGTGGTCATGGACGCATTTTATTTTGTCGAGTCATTTCGACATTGATCGCTATGTATTCCCAACAATCATAATATTGCTCCGTTTATTGCTCTGTTTCAATGTCTGTACTCTGTTTTCCGTTCTTATATATTGTTCTATTTCAATGTGTATGTTTTCCATTCTGTACATGTGGATGGTAAACAACTAGATAGAAATTAGTACGAAAACGAACAATACGTGATGATACTTAACTACTAAGTACAATGCATAAAATTGAAAACGAACAATAATAAAACTAATAATCCGTCCTTATGGGGCCAGTATTCTGGCAGCCCCTCACTAGCAGCTCCCTGGTGCACGGCGGCTTCCCAGCGTGGAGGCAGTTCTCCGGTTCCTCCGCCTCGCAGCGCTTGATGTGCCGATCTGCCTCTTGCTGGCGGACGCGCGTGAACAATCATGACATTTCATTGGGCGCCCACCAGAGCTCCTCGTCGGTAGCACGCTGGAGCTTATCGGCCCACATCCACGCAGCGATGAGGCGCCTAGCGCCTTTGGCCTTCCTGGCGAAGTACCGGCCTTCTTCTTACACCTCGTCCACATGTTGAGGCGCCCGCCGCCAATGCTCCAGCTTCTCCTTTGCTCAGGCGGCCTCACGGGCTTCATAGGCTGCCTGGTACCTGGCGCGCTTCTCCGCCAACTCCTTGTTGAACTCCAGTTGCCTGGCTTTCTCAGCCGGCGGCAGCGCTTTCCACAGATAAAGATTGTACTGGCCCCAAAACCACTCCAAAGTTGGGGGTTCCGACGCAACCTCGTCTGGTGGTGCGTAGGGGTGCTCTCGTCGCTGCTCTGCGCTTGGACATCCTCGTGGGGTGGCGCCTCCTCCTCGACGGGTGGGCAGATCGGCGGCGCCATGGTAGAGTTTTGTGAGAGAGAGGGGGGCAAGCTAGGAGAGAAGGTAGATGAGAATGCAGGCGGGACAACGTGGGCGGGGTAGTATTTATTGGCGGCCGGAATCTAGATCGACGGCAGCAGTTCACGCACCGGTGGCTGGAATTTACGAGTACTATAGCTGACGGTTCCCGGAGCAAAATCTGTGAGTGTAATAAATCACAGACGGTTCCCAGGACTGAACCGCATCTGATTAATAACTCGCGTCACTCACCTTCCAAACCTCTCGGCGCGAAACAGAGTGCCAATCATGTGGGGCCCAATTGTCTTGCTAGATATTTACATTTTCTTTCCAAATGTTTTGCATGAATGCTTATTTCGTGCTACCATGATATTGTTGGAAAATGTAATACATAAATGATTTTTCGAACCCATGATGATATTCTGCTGCATGTACATGTAGTTCAAATTTGAATTACGACCATTAAATGGTTAGAAACTCACTTAATGTGTTAAAATGTCAAATGACCCCTGAAAATTTCCAAATTTTAACATGAAAGTTGTATTCGTGCATGTTAACGGTAGAAAAGCCAAGCCATAAGAGGAAGCGACTATCGGTTCGTCATCAAACATGCATATTCTTCCCTCTCGGAACCATGAGTCTTCTCGTGAGATCCTCTGATTTGTGAGAGGTGTGTGCCAAAACTTTCAACAAACATGCCAATTTTTTTGCCATGGCATCTTGGTACCATTTCATGACATCAAGCAAGGTTTCATGTATTTCTGATCATTTTAGAATTTCTTGGATTTTAAAAGCCTTGGTTCTCAATGTCTGTGTCCAAGCCATGACACCAATATGTTTGAAAATTCCTTCCAATTTACTGCAAAGGGCATTAACTTGCACACAAGGAGACAAATATGACTCTCCAACCCATGATGGTTTGCCGTTGCATGTACATGTAGTTCAAATTTGAATTACGGCCATTATATGGCTGGAAACTAAATTAATGTCTTAAAAAGATCAAATGAACACTGAAAATTTCCAAAATTTAACATGACCGTTGCATTAGTGCATGTTAACGGTAGAAAAAAATTCAGGGCCATACGAGGAAGCGAGCGCCGGTTCGTCATCAAACATGCATTGTTCCCTCTCGGAACCACATGTCTTCTCGTTAGTGCTCCGATTTTGAGAGGTGTGTGCCAAAACTTTCATCAAAATGGCCAATTCTTTTACCATGGCATCTTGGTGCCATTTCATGACATCAAGCAAGGTTTCATGTATTTCTGATCATTTTTGAATTTTTTGGAATTTAAAAGCCATGGTTCTCAATGTTTGTGTCCAAGCCGTGACACCAATATGTTTGAAAATTCCTTCCAATTTACTACATAGGGCATTAACTCGCACACAAGTACACAAATATGATTTTCCAACCCATGATGGTTTGGTGTTGCATGTACATGCAGTTCAAATTTGAATTATGGCCATTATATGGCTAGAAACTCACTTAATGTCTTAAAAAGGTCAAACGAACCCTGAAAATTTCCAAAATTTAACATGTCCGTTGTATTAGTGCATGTTAACGGTACAAAAAAATTAGGGTCATACAAGGAAGCGAGCATCGGTTCGTCATCAAACATGCATATTGTTCCCTCTCGGAACCACGTGTCTCCTCGTGAGATGCTCCGATTTGTGAGAGGTGTGCGTCAAAACTTTCGTCAAAGTGGTCAATTATTTTACCACAGCATCTTGGTGCCATGACATGACATCAAGCAAGGTTCATGTATTTCTGATCATTTTTTTTTATTTTTTGGAATTTAAAAGCCATGGTTCTCAATGTTTGTGTCCAAGCTGTGACACCAATATGTTTGAAAATTCCTTCCAATTTACTACACAGGGCATTATCTCGCACACAAGTACACAAATATGATTTTCCAACCTATGATGGTTTGCTGTTGCATGTACATGCAGTTCAAATTTGAATTACGGCCATTATATGGAAACTCAGTTAATGTTTTAAAAAGGTCAAATGAACCCTGAAAATTTCCAAAATTCAACATGTCTGTTGTATTACTGCATGTTAATGATATAAAAAAATTCAGTGTCATACGAGGAAGCGACTGTCGGTTCGTCATCAAACATGCATTGTTCCCTCTCGGAACCACGTGTCTTCTCATGAGATGCTCTAATTTGTGAGAGGTGTGTGTCAAAACTTTCGTCAAAGTGGCCAATTCTTTTACCACAACATCTTGGTGCCATGACATGACATCAAGCAAGGTTTCATGTATTTCTGATCATTTTTGTATTTTTTGGAATTTAAAAGCCATGGTTCTCAATGTTTGTGTCCAAGCCGTGACACCATATGTTTGAAAATTCCTTCCAATTTACTGCACAGGGCATTAACTCGCACACAAGGACACAAATATGATTTTCCAACCCATGATGGTTTGTTGTTGCATGTACATGTAGTTCAAATTTGAATTACGTCCATTATATGGCTAGAAACTCACTTAATATCTTAAAAAGGTCACACGAACCACATCCGCCGAGAGGGCGTCTGCGGTAGCCGACAGGGCAGCTGCAGCAGCCGAGATGGCTGCAACAGCTGCTGCGATGGTGGCTGCAAATGCCAAGAGCGCTCGAGCAGCCGTCCGTGACGCGGAGGTCGCCCTGGCCCGGGTCGAGGCCATCCACGCCCAGATCGAGGACGCCCACGCCAAGATATTCCAGGCCTCCTCGAAATCCAGCATGCATCCCATGTCCGAAAAGGCGGCGGAGATGCTTGTCGATGATGCGGCGGCGGAGGCCATGGATCCCCTGCTTCCTCATGTGATCGCCGAGCGGGAGCTGGAGATGCAGGAGGCGGCGGAGATCGAGGAGCGCCGGGAGGAGGACTTGCGCGGGGCTATGGAGGAGGTAGAGAGGCGCCTGTCTGTCTAGGAATCGGTGGTGGAGTACCAACGCAAACTCTGGCGCCGCCACTACTATGAGTACTACAACCTTGAGGGCGGCGCCGAGGACGAGGACGAGGACGATGACGCGGTCGACTTCAGCCTAGGGGACGCGGAGTCCACCAGCGGCGGCATGTCGCCAGGACAAGTCATCGATATCTCATCTTACACCGGCGAGGCATAGGGCGGCGCGTCAGTGGCTTTGTTTAAATTATGCGTACTTAGCCTTTGTTTATAATGCTGGTCTTTTGTTAGAGCAATGTTTAGGTCAATTGTCTCTGTTTAATTACTAAAATTGCTCGATTCGGTAAGTGTGGTCTGTGTGCTGTAGGCTCTTTTGTGTACCCAAATTAGCAAGTGATGTTAAATTATGCAATGACGTGGATGAGCACTGTACCCAGGGAAATTTTGACCAAAATTTGAGTGCTCAAACTCATCGCATGCGTGTAAAACAGAAGAATCGTTTGCAATGCACACATTTTTTCAATGTGAATGGTGTCCGATGACACTGCGCGCCAAGTTTCCCTCCACCTTTCGAAATTTTTTGCCTACCGCCGAAATATCTAACTCTTCCCCCTCCCCACCCCCTTTTCTCCCCGACCACGAGCCACATTTCCCTTGTTTACTCCTTCCTTCCTTCCTAAGCTATAGCCGCTTCCTCACTTGCTTTCCTCGCTCTCGCCATCTCGCATCCGACCGCTGCGGACGCCATGGTCTTATTCAGTGACCTCTCCAGCGGTTTCTCCTCCTCCGACGACTATGTCACCAGCCGGGTATGCCTCTCTCCTCTCTCTCGCCCCCTAGGCTTAGGGTTCTGATTTGTAATAAAGGATTTTAACCTGGCGGCCGATTTGAGCCATTTGTTCCTCTTGTAGCTTCCTAGGACCATCACTTGCAAGGAATGGAGCGAGGTAGCTGAAGATCTGCCTGCTGGTTGTCGCCATCAATTTCCATATGTGAAGTTAGTGGCTTTTGAATTTGTGGACAGTGGGAGGAAGTTTCTGGCAAGTGCAGAGAAGGTTAGCCCCACTTTCGTTGTTACAAATCATTTGTTAGATGTGATTCAGACACTGTCACTGTGCTATGTTAATCTGGATGTGATTAAGACACTATCACAGTTTCTACATAGTATCTAAAAATGTTGCCATTTCATCAGCGGTTCCCTGAGAAAATTATTTGGCACCGCTTTAGTAGTTTGTGCACCCAACTTTGCTCCACACATCCGAGTAGCCAAGCAGTAAAATACTAATACTTTATGACACGAAGGAATTGGGCATCAGAGCAACTAGGTGCTCCGGTTCCCTGAATTTTTCCTCTGGCATCGACTCGGCAGTGTAGCGCACCGGTGCCAAATGTAGCAACAGTTGATTTAACACCGGTTTTCGCCTACATAGTGGAGGGCCTTAGTGCTATTAGTTCTATGTTATTAAATTTGTGCTTGTACATACTTGTTAGTATTAATTTGATGTCATTGAAATACAGTCGTTGTGCTATTGCAGTTATATTTAGCTTCCTCATAAAATGGTCAATTTGTTATTATAGTACATGACTAAGAACTTGTAGCGTTGTTGCAGTTAATTATAGCTTGTGATGTTCCTGAATTTGGTTGTTGTCTCAGTAGCAATTAATTCATTTGCACATTGATCTTTTTGAGAAGATATGTCATAATTAATGTGCTTTTCAGTTTTTCAAAATATGTATGTGGTGATTTTCTATGTTGCTAGAAACCCATTTTCCCTACAATTGTAACTGATTTAGTTTTAAATATATATGATGAACGGAAGTGTTCTTACCTGGAGTGGGTTGATCAAGAGTGGCCACCGTCTTTGAAGATGTGCCTAGCAAAGCTCTGGAGCATGTACGAGGAAGAGAATAGAGATAGGCTTCGAGAAAATGTTGTCAACGCTGAAGAATATTTCAAGATACGGGAAAAAAGAGGAAGATGGAGAATGAGCTCAGATTTTTTAAATTAGACTTTGCTAAGATCCTAGTTGGTCAGTGCAAAATAGGTTCTTACTGAACTGAAAGCAGAGGTGGAGAAGACAAATTTGGCTGATCATGCATCAGTGGATTAGGGAAATGAATATATTGTTCTAATATTGTGCTCAACATACTTTGTGCTTATGAAGGTGAACTAGCTATATGATGTACTGTGTTCTATTCTCATAGCTATCGTACAGTGATGTTAAAATATATTTGTGTGCCTGATATGAAAGTGGTAAACAGCTATTCGATATGAAATTGGAATTGCTTAATACTGGAGGTATTAATAGTAAACTAATAAACCTACTAAATGGGCAATGGATTTTACAAACGTTTCTAGCAGTAAAAGCGTGTGTGATGGATAGGCCAATGGCATACAGTTTTCTTCATCCAATCGTGTGTGATATACTTGAACAATGCAAATGGTTAACCGAGGCAGAGCATCTGTGATCGCTACACCTATCACAGACGAGGCTTTACAAAAAAACTGTGCGTGGTGTGGTATGCCACACAAACGTTTGTTCCATAATTACTATGTGGGATGGCAAGATGATCTCCCGCGACTTGTCCTACGAAAGCATCAGCGTTATCTCCCCTGATCGCACACGAACGGAAAATTTTGTGCGATGTACATATGAACGGAAACGTTTGTCTGGGATTCACTTTGTGGGATCTACATACGAACGGAAATGTTTGTCTGGGATTCACTGTGTGGAATGTACATACAAACGGAAATGATTGGGCCAGTATAATTGTCTGCGATGGCTCACCCAATCGCACACGAGCTCTTTTTTCCCCGCGTGTGTGACCGGAGGACCTATCGCCGATGGTTTCTGGGTCGTGTGCGAAGGACCCCCCTATCGCACACACAGGCAAGGCGATGGTTTAAAACTTTGTCACGAAAATGGGGTAAAAACCGTTTGTATAGCACGTCGTTGCACCAGTGTATAGTAGTAGGGCCATGGTACCAGCGAGAAGCTAAAGCAACATGTAAGAGATACAACACGGATTTTTGGCATAATCTCATTCACCCTTCAACTAAGTTCCTCTAGACAATTTAATCCACAAGTGCTATCAAGTCTATTAAAATTAACATATGGGGTTGAGCATTTCTAACAGCATCTTCTGTGCATTTTTTCTCAACACCCAAGTCTTTGAAGACTTTTTCTTGTGCATGGTTATTCTTAGTTAAGATCATTTCATTCAAAAACAGTCGCACGACAAGTCTTGGTTATCTAGACTAAACTGAACAAAGGCTACAAAATTATTTCAGTTACTAGAACAAAACCTTTGATTTAATTATCAAGACTTACTCCTTGCGACTTGTGATCTGCGTTGGGATTTCCCCGAAGAGCAGAGCATGATGCAGTACAGTAGAGATAAGTATTTCCCTCAGTTCAGAACCAAGGTTATCAATCCAGTAGGAGAACTACACACACAAAAGCAAATACTTGCACCCAACGCAAACAAGAGGGTTGTCAATCCCCTTGGCGGTTACTTGCAAGGATTAATTCTAATAGTGATAGATAGATAAAGTAAACTAAAAAACAAAAGAAAGGAAATAAAATTGCAGCAAGGTATTTTTTATTTTATATATGATGGATAAATGACCCGGGGGCCATAGTTTTCACTAGAGGCTTCTCTCTTGAACGCATAGCATACGGTGGGTAAACAAATTACTATTGGGCAATTGATAGGAAAGAGCATAGTTATGACGATATTCAAGGCAATGATCATGTATATAGGCATATGTCCGAGACAAGCAGACCGACTCCTGCCTGCATCTACTACTATTACTCCACCCATCGACCGCTATCCAACATGCATCTAGGGTATTAAGTTAATGAAAACAGAGTAATGCCTTAAGCAAGATGACATGATGTAGACAAAGTAAACTCAAGCAATATGATTAAACCCCATCTTTTTATCCTTAATGGCAACAATACAAATACGTGTCTTGTCCCTTTCTGTCACTGGGATATAGAACCCCGCAAGATTGAACCCATCACAAAGCACCACTCCCATTGCAAGACAAATCAATCTAGTTGGCAAAACCAAACGGATAGATCGGAGATAAATAGAAAGCTATAACAATCATGCATAAATAAGTTCAGAAAAGCCTCAAATATTTCTCATGAATAATCTGATCATAAACCCCTAAATATTTCTCATGAATAATCTGATCATAAAGCCACAATTCATCGGATCCCAACAAACACACCGCAAAAGAAGATTACATCGGATAGAACTCCAAGGAGATCGAGGAGAACATTGTATTGAAGATCAAAGAGAGAGAAGAAGCCATCTAGCTACTAGCTATGGACCCATAGGTCTGTGGTAAACTACTCACACATCATCGGAAGGGCAGCAAGGTTGATGTAGAAGCCCTCCGTAATCGATTCCCCCTCCGGCAGATTACCGGAAAAGGACTCCAGATGGGATCACGGAAGAGCAGAGGCTTGCGGTGGCGGAAAAGTTATTCAAGGTGGCTCTCCATTGGTTTCCCAATATTTTAGAATTTATAGAAGTGGAATTAGGTCAAACGGAGCCACGAGGGGCCCATAAGGCATCAGGGCGCCCCCTGGGGTCGCGCCCTATTGCCTTGTCACCTCCTTGTGAGCCTTCTGGCCTCCTCCCGAAGCTTCCAGGGTCTCTTTTGTCCAGAAAAATCGTCAAAATTTTTTGTGGCATTTGGACTTCGTTTGGTACTGATTTCCTGAAAAACCAAAAACAAGCAGAAAACAGCAACTGGCACTGGGCACTAGGTTAATAGGTTAGTCCCAAAAAATGATATAAAATAACATATTATTGCATATAAAACATCCAAGATTGATACTATAATAGCATGGAACAATCAAAAATTATAGATACATTGGAGACGTATCACTCCCTCCTGCACATATCACACATACTACTACTACATCTACTCTAAGTATTCCAAGTGCAAAAGATGGGAGTCGTAGGACATACCTTCACGGTAGTGAATTTACACACTTCTCTTCCTTATTCTTGCATTCCTCGTTGTCTGGCATAGATCAACTCCTCTGAAAACAAAAATGCAAATGAACTCCAAGGGGTAAAAAGAACAAGAACAAAGCAAAGCTTATTCTATTTTTTTTGGTTTTTGGGTTTTTGAAAACTAACATACAAACAAAAAATTGCAAAGGCAAAAAGAAAAACAAAAGCAAATAAAAAGCAAAGTGTTGGAACAGACTAACACGAGTGTTTTGAAGCTCATCGAGCTTAAGTACAACCTCATTACAATTTATTCAAATACCGCCACATCTTGATGTAGACGTGGAGATGACCTCCCCAAAGCTTAAGCTTTTGCAAGCCCAAACTGGCGGGATCATTGTGGCGGTTGGTCAGTGTCGGTGTATAAAACAGGGGTATTTTATACCCTGACTTATGCATAGACGGTAGTAGCTTTTCTGCTGGCCAAGGCTTGCCGGGAATTGCTAATATCAAGATTCAAGATCCAGTTGCAGAAGCTACTAGGGAGAAGATCAAGACGAAGCATCAAGTTCAAACACCGGAGACAACCTTTGCTGGCAAGACCAAGCCGGCAAGGTGAAGGCCCGGCAAGCCCCGTGCCGGCAAGGTCTCGCTAGCTGTTAAGCGCTCCACCTCATCGGGCAGCTAGTCGCTAATCGATGAGGTGTCGACTGCGCAGGCAGTTTGGTGAGATTTGTCGGGGCACGTGTCACCTTGCTGGAAGGAGATTTACCTTTAATGACACTCGTCCAGGAGGCGTGTCAAGATAATATGAGGTAGCTGGGCGAGCGGTGCAGAAACCTTGCCAGGGCTCCTCCTCCACATGACACCTAACGGAGCATTAAATGCTTTTGTCCTAAACTGCCAGAGTTAGGTATGATAGCACTGTTTGCTGTCTAGTCAGTATGTAAATGACTGTTTTGCCACTGTGGTATCCCCTTGAGCTATAAAAGGAGGACTAGGGCAACGTTTACAGGGATCGACCCTTTACACAACTTGCATGCGTAGCTGCTCCTTCTGCACCTTGCCGGGGAAGCGCTCCTTGTACTTTGTGTTAAAACACATCCAATACAATCAAAGCAGGAGTAGGGTTTTACACCTCACGGTGGCCCGAACCTGGGTAAACTCTTTGCATCTCTACTAGTTCTGCTCTTTGTTCTCGTCGATCTCCCTAGTCGAACCACAAAGGGGCTAGATGGCCCCATAGATGGGTGTACGCACGACAGTCAGGAGCCCATCCTTGGCTCCAGTTGGAGAAGCTTGAATTCATGTATGCGGACGTGCCTCGAAGGGACCCAGTGAGGCTGCTCATATCATTCATAGAGCCCTAGAGACTATAGAGGTCCGCATAGGTGGTGTAGGCTTCTTGTTGTGGCTGCTCCTCTTCTTCGTCAATGGCGAATTCTTCTTCATCTACTTGTTCGGGTTCCAGGCCTTCTTGGTCAAAAGCTGCAACTCCTGCCTGTGGAACATAATGCAATTGTCCATGTTCTATGGAGAAATGGTTAGGCATAGGAGTAGGCATCAAGTGTGCCACTCCTACAATTCTGAAGCAATGATGACCACGGCTAACTACTACCATTCCACCGCTAGTAAGAACATGAATATTAACAAGGTTGTTACCGACAATGGGGCGAAGGTGATTGTAGTTGAGACCAAGGGAGTTGTCCAACATGGTGATCACTCCTCCACGCACGATATCTCCTTGTGCATGATTTGCTTGATGCGCGAGGTGTAGCAAAAGTATTGCCCCTGGGTTGGGCGAATAACCGACGTCAAGGTTTGTTGCTTTCCCGAGAACTAGCATGTTCTCATCATTCACCTTAGAAACTTCTCCTCGTGCCTACAACGAGTTAGTGATAACATAATAGAAATAACGTATAGCAGGACTTTCAATGCAATTGGCTCTTTGAAGATCATCATCATTGTTGGGGAAGCCAAAGTGGTTACACCACTCATTGAGAGTGATGTTGAAATCTTGATCCAAGAGACGAAAAGTGATCCGCTCTTCCTCATATGCATTTGGCATGAGCCCAACATTATGCGAGAGAGTACTAAGAAACTCAATCGTCATGCATTCATATGTCTCACATCCCTGATAAACAAAATGATGCAACCCGGCATTATCACAAAGCAAATTGAAATCATTAGTAATACCTAGCTTAGAGAGTGTTGACTCACAAGCCCACTTGGTTGCTTTGATCTTCCTTGTACTAAGGGTCTGAAATTTCTCCTTGGCTTCATGGTTGGTGAAGACGATCCCCTGAGTGAAAACTTGTTGTGGTGGTGTGGTGGATGAACTTGAAGCACCACGTACGCGAGTGGACCTCCTCGTAGACATCTACAAAACAATTTTTTAGTCTAATACAATTAAACAATATTGATCCTATGGTAGTAACAACATCATACTCCTATAAAAACATCAATGAATCCTAGCCAAACTCAAATTTGGATCAAAAATATGAATTTCCTAGACATGGCAATGCTAGGCATGTAGAACGTGGATTCACAAAAAATAAATTGGGGGTCAGAGGAGAAACGTATTGTAGATCGATCACACGGAAGGATTTGAACTGAAATCGAACGAGTAGGGAGATCGGGCAAAGTTTTACTAGGGTTTTGAGATGTTTGGAGGAAGAAGAAGAAGAAGAAGAAGAAGAAGAAAGGAGAGAGATGGGGGTGATTTACCTCCTTCCTCGGGCTCTTTGTGGCCGCCAGGGGTCCATACGACCAGCCATACGAGCGCAAGCGCTCGTATGAAAGGCTATCGTTCACCCTGATAGCTTACCTGCGTCTGTGCATACCTCATGCGACCGCTGAAATGGGCACGGGTGCCCGTATGGAACGCCGTCGAATGCTCTGGATTCTCTTGGTTTTCTGTGAAGGTTTCAAACGACTGCTCATACGGGCGTGTGCGCTCATATGAAACGCCGTCGTTCATCCTGTCGCCTCTGGATGTTTTCTATTGGAACTGCCAGCAGGTCATGCGACCGCCCAAACGATTGTTGTGGTCATCTGAAAGGCCGTCTTTTTATCTGTTTCTTCTGAAACTTCTCTTTTTCCTCATTCTCCTGTGGGGTTAGTTCCAACACAATACATAGGCATATTTCCAGGCATTCAAACATCAATACAACATATAATTTAACTTGCACATAGTAAAGCCTTCATTAGAACAACTCTGATCCAAACTCACTTCCTTATCTAGAACTTCAATCACTCTTTTTATTGAAACAAAATTAAAAACTTACTTGTCTACTTTATTCGTGTGGGTTGCCTCCCACGAAGCGCTTGTTTTTTGTCGGTTAGCTCGACCGTAGTGGTGATCAAGGCGGTGCAAACACACAAAGACTGTAGCTTCTGGCATTCACAATGATGCCTTCTCCGGTATAAGTCTTCATTTTCTTTTTCCTTGGGAAATGTATTACAAAAGGATCTTTAGCCGGTAAATCAAATCTAACATTCCCATCAAACACATTTATCACAGCTTTGATAGTCCTTAGAAAAGGTCTACAGAGAATTATTGGAGCAATAGGATCTTCAGGCATATCAACTAACACAAGATCCCTCATGATAGTGCAATCATTTATCTGAGCTATAACTGGATGTAGGGCAAAACCCTAGTTCGTGATCTTTTCACACTTGGAGGGGGGAAGAGGAAATCAAGATCGAAACACAAGAAGAACACTCAATTGACAAAGATCCAATCACACATGTGCTAAATCCACATACATAAGAGGGGATACAAGGGTCCAAATCCAACATAAGAAGGCAAAAGAGGAACTAGTTCATCCCAATCCTTGAAGGAGTTGAGGTCTTGATATCCACCTAGGGGATCTTCTCCTTGAGGAGGTCTTGATATGCACTAGAGGGATCTTCTCCAAGAGGAGGTCTTGATTCTCCAAGGAGAAGGATAGATGAGCAAAGCCCTCTAGTTCATCATAATCTTTGCTAACCCTGGCTAGATGGAGGAGGAGCCCTATATATAGTCTTAGGAGAAATAAGAGAGGAGGAGAGGGGATACATGGGCCCTGGCCCGGTTGTGCACACGCAGGTGCCAGATGTCCGGGCTGGGGGTTGGATGTCCGGAGCTTCATGGGATGCCGAATGTCCGGTGCTCAGCCCGGATGTCCGGCCCAGAGCTGGTCGTGGTACTGGTGTCCTTGAGCCGGATTTCCGGGGCACGGCCGGATGTTCGGGGGCCGGGTGCCTGATGTCTGGCTCCTAGAGCTTCTTCGGCTGCTGCCTTTCTGCGGTGGCCTGCGTCTTCAGGCGCCAGATGTCCGGGCTGGGGCCGGATGTCCGGGCGTTTAAGCACTTCAGCGATTCCGTTCGTTGATCTTCTTTGTCCGCATCCGTGAGGGCTTGGCCTTCGTCCCAAGCGTCTCCGAGGTGGTCTTCTTCGTACCTAAGCACACATAGCATTTCCGCTTGAGGTAGTAGCCATGTCTCACGTGGTTCATATGGAAGCTCATTAAGGAGAGATGTCACCTCGGTCTCGATAGCTCTTGCACGTGATCTTGTCATCGGTCCACTTGGTGCTTTGGGAGACGATGGTGGATCCATGGGGATGACCGTGGGATGCTCCGCATCATCCCCCTCCCCCTTTGGAAAGATCCACTCTCAGATTGGTAACCTCATCAACATGGAAGGGAGATATGTCCTTGACGTTGAAGATGTCGCTCACGTTGTACTTGTCACGCAGGATGTCGAGCTTGTAGGCATTGTCGTTGTAGCGTGCTAGCACCTTGAATGGTCCATTGGTGCGGGGTAGAAGCTTGGACTTGCGCTCGTTGGGGAAGCGTTCTTTGCGTAGGTGTAGCCACACAAGATCTCTGGGGTTGAACACCATGGGGTGCTTGTTGGTATTGAGCATGTTGGCGAGGAGTTGTACTTGGTGCTCGATCGTGTGCCTTGTATCTTCATGCATCTTCTTGAGGTAGGTTGCTCATGCGCTCGCGTCCAAGTTTGTTCGCTCTTGTAGTGGTAGCGGGAGGATGTCCAATGGCGACAATGGGTTGAAGCCATAGATGACCTCAAAGGGGGACATATCAGTTGTAGAGTGTCGTGCTCGATTGTAGGCGTACTCGGCTATTGGCAAACATTCTACTCCTTGATATTCTTCTTGATCAACACGCGGAGGAGTGTAGAGAGTGTCCGATTGGTGACTTCCGTTTGGCCATCGGTTTGCGGGTGATATGCCGAAGAGAATAGTAGCTTGATTCCGAGCTTGACGCATAGTGTCTTCCAAAAGTAGCTCAAGAACTTGATGTCGCGGTCCGACACAATCATCTTGGGAACTCCATGTAATCGCAAAATTTCCCTACAAAATAGATTTGCAACATGTGAAGCATCGTCTATCTTGTTACATGGGATAAAATGTGCCATCTTAGAGAAATGGTCCACAACGACAAATTCGGAATCTTTGCCATTTTGAGTTCTAGGCAAACCAAGCACAAAGTCCATACTAATATCTTCCCATGGGTGGTACATAATAGGAAGTGGCATATGTAGACCATGAGATTAAGCATGAGACTTAGCTTTGCGGCATGTTGAGCACTAGTTGGTGTAGCACGCGATGTCATGAAACATCTTTGGCCAATAGTATTTGTTGGAGAGCGTCGCAAATGTCTTATCGTGGCCAAAATGTCCCATAAGTCCACCGTCGTGAGCCTCTTGCAAAAGCAACAAACGAAGAGAAGACTCGGGTACACAAAGTTTGTTAGCCCGCATAAGATAGTCATCGTTGAGATAATATCGCTCCCAATAAGTGATAGCTTGACATTTGGCAAAAGGAATCGCAAATGAAGGATCATGCGCATACAAGTCTTTGATGTGCTCAAAGCCAGCAACATTCAATTCAAGTTGAGTAACCAACATGCATGTGCGGGAAAGAGCATCCGCTACTACATTCTCTTTGCCCTTGATGTACTTAGTGACATAAGGAAAAGACTCAATGAATTCACTCGATTTGGCATGCCGTTTACTCAACTTAGTTTGACCTTTAAGGTACTAGAGCGTCTCATGATCGGTATGTATGACAAACTCACGTGGTCTAAGGTAATGCTCCGAAACATGCAACACTCTTACCAAAGCATATAAATCTTTGTCATAAATGGGATAATTAAGTTGCGCACCGGAGAGTTTCTCACTAAAGTATGCAATGGGTTGCTTTTCTTGCACCAACACGCCACCTATGCCATTACCGCTAGCGTCGCAATGCACTTCAAAAGTTTTCTCAAAATTGGGTAAGGCAAGTAATGGATCATTTGTAAGCAAGGTTTTAAGTTCATTAAATACGGCATCTTGGGAGGGTCCCCAAAAAAATGGTGCATTCTTCTTACTCAAGGCATGCAAAGGTGATGTAATGGTGCTAAAGTCCTTAACGAAGCGACGATAGAAACCGGCTAGGCCAAGGAAGCTACGCACTTGTTGCAAGTTAGTTGGTTGTGGCCAAGTTTTAATAGCATCAATCTTAGACTCATAAACTTGAACACCCTTAGAGGAGACATCAAAACCCAAGAAAACAAGCTTATCGATGCCGAAAGTGCACTTTTCAATGTTCGCATAGAGGCGCTCGTCCCTAAGAACTTGTAGGACGTCTCTAAGGTGTTTCACATGGTCGTCAAGAGATTGGCTAAAAACAAGAATGTCATCAAAGTATACCACAACACAAATGCCAATATATTTTTGGAGAACATAATGCATTACACACATAAATGTGCTAGGCACTAGAGATAATCCCATAGGCATGACTAACCATTCATATAGACCAAATTTCGTTTTAAATGTCGTTTTCCATTCGTCACCCTCTTGCATGCGAATTTGATAGTAACCACTTCTAAGATCAATTTTATAGAAAATAGTGGCACCACTAAGCTCATCTATCATGTCATCAAGGCGTGGAATGATATGGCAATACCGAACAGTGATAGCATTAATGGGGCGGCAATCAGAGCACATACGCTAACTACCATCTTTCTTAGGCACAAGAATAACCGGAACGGCACATGGGCTTAGGCTCTCGTGTAGATACCCGTTCTCGAGGAGGTGTTGTACTTGCCTTTGAATCTCTTTGGCCTCGTCCGGGTTGACGCGGTAGGGTACCTGGTTGGGTAGAGGTGCGCCGGGAATGAGGTCGATGCGGCGCTCGATTCCACAAAGTGGGGGAAGTCCTGGAGGTAGCTCATCGAGAAACACGTTGCTACTTGTAAACTGCGTTGGGATTTTCCCTGAAGAGGAGGGGTGATGCAGCACAGTAGGGATAAGTATTTCCCTCAGTGAGAACCAAGGTATCAATCTAGTAGGAGAACCACGTAGAATCTCGTGAATAGCACCTACACACACAAAAGCAAATACTTGCACCCAACACGGGCAAGAGGGTTGTCAATCCCCTTGAACTCGTTATTTGCAAGGATTAATTCTGATAGTGATAGATAGATAAAATAAATTCCAAATAAAATAAAGGAAATAAAATTGCAGCAAGGTATTTTTAGGTTTTTTATATGATTTAAGTAGACCCGGGGGCCATAGTTTGCACTAGAGGCTTCTCTCTTGAACGCATAGCATACGGTGGGTAAACAAATTACTGTTGGTTAATTGATTGAAAAGCACATAGTTATGACCATATTCAAGGCAATGATCATGTATATAGGCATCACGTCTGAGACAAGTAGACTGACTCCGGCCTGCATCTACTACTATTACTCCACCCATCGACCGCTATCCAGCAAGCATCTAGGGTAATAAGTTAATAAAAACAGAGTAAAGCCTTAAGCAAGATGACATGGTGTAGACAAAGTAAACCCAATCAATATGAATAAACCCTGGTGTTTTATCCAATGGTGATAATACACGTGTCTTGTCCCCTACTTTGTCACTGGGATATAGAACACCGCAAGATTGAACCCATTACAAAGCATCTCTCCCATTGCAAGATAAATCAATCTAGTTGGCCAAACTAAACGGATAGATCAGAGAGAAATACAAAGCTATAACAATCATGCATAAAATAATTCAGAAAAGACTCAAATATTTCTCATGAATAATCTGATCATAAACCCACAATTCATCGGATCCCAACAAACACACCACAAAAGAAGATTACATCGGATAGAACTCCAAGGAGATCGAGGAGAACAATGTATTTAAGATCAAAGAGAGAGAAGAAGCCATCTAGCTACTAGCTATGGACCCGTAAGTCTATGGTAAACTACTCACACATCATCGGAGGGGCAGCAAGGTTGATGTAGAAGCCCTCCGTGATCGATTCCCCCTCCAGCAGGGTGCCGGAAAAGGCCTCCAGATGGGATCGCGGAAGAACAAAAGCTTGCGGTGGCGGAAAAGTTATTTCGTGGGGCTCTTTGTTGGTTTCCCAATATTTGAGAATTTATAGAGGTGGAATTAGGTCAAAAGGAGCCATGAGGGGCCCACAAGGCATCTTGGCGCACCCCCTGGGGGCGCGCCCTGTTGCCTTGTGGCTTCCTCGTGAGGCTTCTGGCCTCCTCCCGAAGCTTCTAGGGTCTCTTTTGTCAAAAAAAATCATCAAAAAGTTTCGTAGCGTTTGGACTCCGTTTGGTACTGATTTCTTGAAAAACAAAAAACAAGCAGAAAACAGCAACTGGCACTGGACACTAGGTTAATAGGTTAGTCCCAAAAAATGATATAAAATAGCATATAATTGCATATAAAACATCCTAGATTGATACTATAATAGCATGGAACAATAAAAATTATAGATACGTTGTAACGACCCGACCCGAAAACGGTCAAGTCTCTATGTAACTGTACCATCCCAAGATCATGCTGGCACACACAGTACATTGATGAAAATATCAAAGTTCACTCACACCTGATTTATTACAATCGAATCTCATATCGAGTCTTTATTACATCAGAATAAATTCGGCCGAAGGCCAACTCATGAGATAAACTACTGCGGAAGCGTAGACGAAAAGCGAGTCCATCCGACTCCAAAGGGCAATCACCGAGCGTAGATCGTAGCCTCACTCCTGGTCGGAATAAACCTCTGCAACATGAGACGTTGCAGCCGTGTAGGCCAGCATTTTGAATATGCCGGCAAGTCACAGAGAGAAAACAATAATAAAAGATATCGCTATATGCAATTTTGGCTGTGGGGCTCTAAGTTTAAGTTTTTGCGAAAAGAAAAATTTTCCCTACAACAAAAGGACTTGCTTGCAATTTCTACAAAATATTTGTTGTTAATGATATGGTTCCGCCAACCAGTGTCTCATACCCGAAATCATTATTAACCAAACAAATAATTAATTATGATTGGTGTTGAGAGTTCCGAATAAGTCCAATTCCAGAGGCTCAGATGTCCGTAACCGGGGGCACGGCTAATCGATTAGTTTTCACTCTGCAGAGTCTTGTGCACTTTACCCGCAAGAATCGGTCCCTCCTTTATGTCCTCGCACTGCATGGTGTTTGAAGACGGGACGAACGAAACATGGTCTTCCGTAGAGTTCCTCTGGGACACTTCCGGTGCCCATCCATTTCCTACCGTTCTTCTACATCTGCTGGCACCGTACGTCCAGAGTCACGCCTAGGGTTGACCCAGCCAGAGCCCATAGTGACTTGCGGCTGCACAGGTAAGCTTCCGGTCAAGGTATATCCATCCGTCTCTTCGTGGCTGGGTGAAGCTTTCCGCAAGATGTCATGGCGCTTCTCCATGCATCCCGGCCATCCACTGGTTGCTCCAGGGTGCCCATCAAACCGTCCTCAACCCAGTAGTGAATTGAAGTCCGTCTTGAGAATCTTGAAGTCTTGGGGTTGTAGTCATCAATTTATCTCTCACAACTCCCATGTAATTCACTCAACCAACCCCGTCTACGAAGCATAGCGAAAATAACTACAACATTCCCGGGCATTGGTAACATGGGCATTTGGGTTCAACCTACCACATGATACTACTCAAGAACATAACTCAAATTCACCTACTTGCATGCATGGCGGGGAGGATAACAACTAATGCAATAAAAATGATAGGTAATAAAATACATGATCAAATGACTTGCCTTGGTGACGATCTTCAAACTCTAACGACTCGTAATAGCAAGCTTCGCACTCCGGATAATCTATCGAAACAAACATTCATACATAAGCATACCATCACACAAAAATAATAACATAACAGCAAGTAAAACTAATAATAAAACAAACAATGAAACACACAAAGAAAACCAAAAACAAATCCCAAAGAAAACACTAAAACTCAATGCAAAGTGTTCTACAAGTAAAACAAGCTACAAAATAAGTTTCTGCCACTAATAAATTTTTAATAGAACAAAAATAAAGTTTTTAGTAAATAACAGAAAGAAAAACACAACAAAATTTTTGTGCAAAAAGAAACATATTAAAATCAATTGTAAAACTCCTATAATGATCAAAACAAGTTTTCTAGTAAGATAAAAGAAATAAAATACAAAAAAAAAATTTACACCAAATAAAATAGCTACTGATAACTTAACAGAAACTAAAAAGAATACGTCAAAATAACTAAAGAAAGCAATTTAAAGTAATTAAAAATTAGCAGAAATAACACGAAACCTATAAAACACTAAAACAGTACTGTTTTCGTAAAAAAACTAATTTTTAATAATCCTAAAATTCACCAATTAAAACCTACTGATAAATAAAGTCACAAAGAACCAGTAGAAAAAAGAATCACTCAAAAATAATATTCCTAGCTCAAGTTATACCCAATCTAGTGATTTGAGCAAATTTCATGCAAATTCAAATTCAAACTTTCAAATCTAGTCAAACTTGATATCTACAGAAACTTCATAAAATTTATAATCTAATGCAAAAGGAATCAAATCAAAACACTAAAAATCCTAAAAGATATGAATTTTCTAAAACTGAAACTATTCTGTTTTTAAAACAGAAACGAAAATAAAAGAAAAACGCTACCGATCGGGCGACGGCTACGTGGCAGATTCTAATTGGGCTAAGGGGTTGTGCGCGCGAGCGTTCGGAGCGGTTAACCGAGCCCTACAGAAATACGGTTCAGCCTAAAATAAAAATAAAAACGATCTATCCTGGCCACTGGATGAAGATCGGACGGTGGAGGGGTGTGCGGGCGCTCACAGCGGAGAGAGAAGGGGTCCGGCGAGGTCGGCGGCGGTGGCGGCTTCGGGCGTTGACGACGACGGCGCTCCGGTGGTCGATGGTGACGGCAGAGTGGTCGGGGAGATGCAGTGGAGCGAGACGGGGTCGGGGGTGTAGTCGATGGAGATCGAGGACGATGGAAACGAGCGCGGCGAGCTCGGCAAAGCTCCCGTGGACTGCGCGCTCCGGCGATGGCTTGCGATGAAGAAACCGAGGCTGTGGTGAAGGAACAAGAGCGAGACCATGTCAGAAAAATGCGTGGAGTTGGGCTACGCCGATGGACGGAGATTGAGAAGCTCGCGGTGCTTACCGACGACGAAAACCGGCGGTGATCGGCGGCGGCTGAGATGAGATCCGAACGGCGAGGGCGGCGGACGTGGTTGGTCTCGAGCTCGGGGTTTAAAGGGGATCGAGAGAGGGCGACGAGGGGTTTATATAGGGTGTCGACTTGGAGGAGGGGGCGGACTCGGGGTGCGATCCCAGAAGGATCGGACGCGGCGGCGGCGTCGGGCGCGTGCGGGATTCGGGGCGGTGGTTGCGGAGGAGGGAGATGAGGTGGGTCCCGGTGGCAGCGGGTGCGGGGAGAGGCGAGCGTGTCGGGCGACCGAGCCGGAAAGGGTTCGGGCGGGGCAGGCCAAGGCGGCGGCGCTGGGCTGGCTAAGTAGGCTGCGTCGGCGGGGAGATGAGAGAGAGAGAGAGATGGGCTGCCGGGGTTTTCTAATGTTTTTTTTAAACAGAGAGAGAAAAGTAATTACTATAAAATAAATAAAAATATTACGTATACATATTATATATCAAAAAGATCATAAAAATAAGTCCTAAATGATGAACTATTTTTCAGAGGCAAAATAAAAACTTTATAAAAATCATTTTTTGAAAATTCCAAATAAACTCAAATTTGAATTCAAATACTTTTGGCATTTTTTTCTTCTGACTTTTGGGGTGTCATGTTACCTCCTCTCATACTTTTTGATCAAAGTATCTTGTCGGGAATTTTTGAAATGAAATTCAAATGCCATTTTGAAATGAATTCAAATTCAAACAGAAAAGTCCAATGCCTCTGAAATTTCAAATTCCACCACAATTCAAACAAAATGCAATAGATGCTTAGCTATAATTGTAAAACATTCCAAATTGAAAATTTGGGATGTTACAAACCTACCCACCTTAAGATGAATCTCGCCCTCGAGATTCGGGTTGGTTAGAAATAGGTGCGGGTGGTCTCGACGGAGGTCTTCTTCGCGCTCCCAGGTGGCTTCCTCCTCTGTATGATGACTCCACAGAACCTTGCAAAACTTGATGATCATGCTGCGGGTAACTCTGTTCGCAGTCTCGAGAATCCTGACGGGCTTCTCCTCATAAGTCAGGTCACTATCAAGTTGTATGGCCTCTAGGGGCGCTGTGTCTCTCAAGGGAATATCAGCCATCTCAGCATGCCATTTCTTCAGCTGGGAAACATGAAAAACATCGTGAACTCCTGACAATCCTTCCGGCAATTCCAGCTTGTATGTAACTTCTCCTCTGCGTTCAAGAATTTGGTATGGGCCTATGAATATGGGTGCTAACTTTCCTTTAACACCGAACATCTTGATTCCTCGAAGTGGAGACACACGGAGATATGCTCGGTCTCCTACTTTGTACGTTACCTCCTTGCGTTTACTATCAGCATAACTCTTCTATCTCGATTGAGCTATCTTGAGTCTGTCATGAATCAACTTGACCTTCTCTTCAGAGTCTCTGATAAGATCGGGACCAAAAAGTTTTCGGTCTCCAACACCATCCCACACTAATGGTGTTCTGCACCTCCTTCCGTATAAAGCTTCGAAAGGGGCCATATTCAAACTGGTCTGATAGCTGTTGTTGTATGAGAACTCTGCATAGGGCAAATTATCATCCCAGCTAGCTCCATAGTCTAGCGCACAAGCTCTCAACATGTCCTCCAGAATCTGATTGACTCTCTCGGTCTGTCCATCTGTCTGCGGATGAAAAGCTGTACTGAACTCCAGCCTCGTACCCAAAGTTTCGTGCAACTGATTCCAAAACTTTGAGGTAAATTGTGTTCCTCTATCTGACACGATACTCCTCGGAACTCCATGCAGACATACGATTCTGGTCATGTATATCTTGGCTAACTTAGCACTGGTATATGTGGTCTTCACGGGAATGAAGTGAGCTACCTTGGTCAAGCGATCAACTACTACCCAGATAGAATCATAACCTGATCGGGTCCTGGGTAATCCTGTGATGAAGTCCATTCCAAGCTTATCCCATTTCCACTCGGGTATCGGCAAAGGTTGAAGTAACCCTGCTGGCTTCTGATGTTCTGCCTTTACTCGCTGACAAACATCGCATATTGCTACATGCTCGGCAATATCCTTCTTCATACCTGTCCACCAGAAACTTTCCTTCAAGTCCAGATACATCTTGGTGTTGCCTGGGTGTATCGAGTATGGTGAATCATGGGCCTCCTGAAGTATCAACTTCCTGAGTTCTGGATCATTGGGAACATAGATACGATCCTCAAACCACATAATCCCGTGTTCATCCTCACGAAAACCTTTAGCTTTTCCTTTACTCATCCTTTCCTTTATCTCAGCAATTTCCTTGTCCGACTTCTGAGCTTCTCTGATTCTTTCGGTCAAGGTGGACTGAATTTCTAGTGTGGCAACATATCCTCTCGGAACTATCTCCAAGCGGAGATCTCTGAGATCGTCGACTAATTCCTGGGGTAATCCTCCTGCTATGAGAGTGTTCACGCAGCTATTACGGCTCAGGGCATCTGCTACAACATTTGCCTTCCCTGGGTGATAATGCAATCTCATGTCATAATCCTTGATCAACTCTAGCCATCTCCTCTGTCTGAGGTTCAACTCCTTCTGCGTGAAAATGTACTTCAAGCTCTTATGATCCGTGTAAACATCACAACTGTTTCCGACAAGGAAATGTCTCCAGGTCTTGAGTGCGTGTACTACGGCTACTAACTCCAAATCATGGGTGGCATAGTTCATCTCATGAGGCCGTAGCTGTCTGGAGGTATATGCTACAACCTTTCCTTCCTGCATGAGCACTCCTCCGAGTCCTTGACGAGAAGCATCGCAATACACCTGAAAATCCTTACGGATGTTCGGCAAAATCAGCACTGGGGCTGTAACCAAACATTTCTTCAACTCCTGGAAACTGGCTTCACATTCCTCAGTCCAAGTATACTTGGTCTCTTTCTTCAACAGCTCGGTCATGGGCTTTGCAATCTTCGAGAAGTTCTCGATAAACCTTCGATAATATCCGGCAAGCCCGAGAAAACTACGGATCTCCTTGACCGAGGTGGGTGCTTTCCATTTTGTGACGGCTTCAACCTTGGAAGGATCCACTTCTATTCCTTCTCCAGAAATAATATGTCCGAGAAATCCAACTTCCTTCAACCAAAATTCACATTTGCTAAACTTGGCATATAACTGATGTTCTCGGAGCTTCTCCAGAACTAAACGCAAGTGTTCCTTGTGTTCTTCCTCGCTCTTGGAGAATATCAATATATCATCGATGAACACTACAACAAACTTGTCCAGATATTCCATAAATACCTTGTTCATCATACTCATAAAATATGCAGGGGCATTAGTCAATCCAAATGACATGATGGTATACTCATATAGACCATACCTTGTGGTGAAAGCTGTTTTGGGTATATCCTCTTCACGAATCTTCAACTGATGATACCCTGATCGGAGATCGATCTTGGAGAATACTCTGGCTCCAACCAGCTGATCAAACAAATCATTAATCATCGGCAGAGGGTACTTGTTCTTGATCGTCACCTCATTCAGCACACTATAATCTACAACCATTCTCAAGGTTTTATCCTTCTTCTCTACCAAAAGAACTGGGGCTCCCCAAGGTGACGAGCTTGGGCGAATATATCCTTTCTCCAATAACTCCTTCATCTGCTTCTTGATTTCTTCCAAATCATTAGCGGGCATCCGATAAGGTCTCTTGGATATTGGGGCTATCCCTGGCAACAATTCAATCAGGAACTCAATCTCCCTATCCGGGGGCATGCCTGGCAATTCCTCTGGAAATACATCGGGAAAATCTTGCACTACTGGCACTTCCTCCTGAACAACTCCCGTGAGGGAATTTACCCGAGTATTCTTCGGTGTGTGCCTGGATACATACTTGATCCTCTTCTGCTCTGGGGTGGTGAGCAAAATCGTCTTGCGGGCACAGTCGATGTTCCCTTCATACTTCGTCAACCAATCCATGCCTAGGATTACGTCCAATCCCTGGGACTCCAATACTATGAGGTCTGCGGGAAACTCATGATTTCCAATGCTGAGGGTCGAGTGACAACCTAAGCATGCCGTCATCTCACCTCCTGGGGAACTGACTTGAAGAGGGCTCCTAAGGGTTCTAGTGGGAAACCATACTTTTCCACAACTACCCTTGATATGAATGAATGCGATGCACCAGAATCAAAAAGTACCAATACTGGATGTGAATTTAACAAGAACTTACCAACAACTGTCTCGGACTGATCATAAATCTCCTCCACGTCAAGGTAGTTCACATGAGCATGGGGAAAAGGGTTGGGCTTCTTGGTTGCTGAGTTTCCGTTGCCGTTGCCGTTTCCATTTCCCTGCTTGGCCTCGGGGCATTCGGTGGCATAATGTCCCGTCTTCTTGCAATTGAAACAGGTAATATGACTCAGATCCATCTGAGCCGGAACAGGACGGTGCTGACTGCCATTGCCTCCATTTCCATTCTTGAAGTTGTTGTTGTTGTGACGATTGTTCCCGTTTCCTCCATGGTTATGTCCTCCATGATTATGTCCTTCATGGGTGTGGTGAGTGTGTCCTCCTGATCTAGTGTTTCCCGAGTACGGAGTGTAGCGGGGCTTCTGCTGAGCTCCAGAGCTGTACTTTCCCTATCCATACTTCCTCTTACGGCTATCAATCTGCTGCTGCTTGCCTTCAAGAATGATGGCCTTGTCTACCAGCTCCTGGTAGTTGTTGAAGGTAGCCACCATCAGCTGCATTCCCAGTTCATCATTGAGTCCTTCCAGAAATTTCTCCTGCTTTGCGGCATCTGTGGCCACATCATCTAGGGCATAGCGAGCTAACTGACTGAACTCGTCCACGTACTGCGCCACAGTACGATTCCCCTGGCGTAAGTTGCGGAACTCATGCTTCTTCAAACTCATGGCACCAGCTGAGACATGAGCGGTGCGGAAGGCCTGCTGAAATTGATCCCAGGTAACTGTGGCAATGGGGAAAGTGGCGGTGTAGTTCTCCCACCAAGCGGCTGCGGGTCCATCAAGCTGATGTGCGGCAAAGCGCACCTTCTCCGCATCCGTGCATCCAGCAGTTACTAGCTCCCTTCCGATCTTGCGGAGCCAATCATCAGCAACAATTGGCTCGGTGCTGCTAGAGAACACCGGCGGATTCAACCTCAGGAAATGGGTGAGGTTGTCAACAGGGGGAGGTGGCGGTGGATTGTTGTTGCTGTTGCCTTGGTTCTGGATCAACATCTGCATCAGTGCATTCTGCTGCTGAATCAACTGAGTGAGCTCCGGTGGGAAGTTGAATCTGGGGTCACGTCTCGGAGGCATCTGATGTTTTAGAGTGGATGAGAATTAGAATAGAACAAGGGTCTAAAGAGAAAATAGCACTACCCATATGCATGCAACAATCATTATCACACCAATCATTCATTTATTCAACTCAATCATAGTTCAAACTCGGGATACAAGACTTACGACAAATCGAAATCATCGGCCTAATGGATCAACGAGAAAATAAAAATAACATGGCGGTCATGACTAAGTGTCTCCTCAAAACTCCATGGTGGTGCGTCCTCCAGCGGTGCATCTTCCATGGGTGCGTCTTCTCTTGGGGCGTCCTTCAGTGGTGCTCTCCTCGTAGTCCTCATCATTGCTCACTAAGGGTCCATCGGCACCAGCTGGATAAAGGTCTTCTCCCAGATCCATCTTCTCTTCCACCGTGGCAATATAAGTCTTCAAGTTCTGAATCCTCTCCAGAAAGTCCTTGACTTCCTCTTCATGCTCCTCATGGTCTTCGCGCAGTTTGTCCTCCAAATCCAGTTCATGGAATAGCTGCTTCCTGAACGTCTTCGCGCTTCTACACATCTGAACCTCCAGAGTCCTGATGTGAGCCTCCAGGTCTTGGACAAATGAGAGGATGGAGTCGTCATTCACAGTGCGCACGATCTCTCCATCTGCAGTTCTACGGGAGAC
Source organism: Elymus sibiricus (assembly GCA_039707655.1). Classification (NCBI taxonomy): domain Eukaryota; kingdom Viridiplantae; phylum Streptophyta; class Magnoliopsida; order Poales; family Poaceae; genus Elymus; species Elymus sibiricus. The sequence goes on along the minus strand of CM077674.1, from coordinate 198,445,331 downwards.
CATGGTGAAGTCTGATCCGATGAGCTCGGCCCTGTACTCCTCCCGGATGTGTCCAAGTGCATGATGAATAGTTGTGTTCCTCCCGATGATCCAAGTGGGGGAAGTAAACTGGAAGTCAATGGGCGCTGAGAATCTTCCGAAGGTCCTCCCTGGTATGTGCACCACAATCCTATAGCGGGTGTCCATCGGAAGAGCCATGGTGGGAGTCCCGGTGATAGAGGGCAGAGCAATCTTCAACTCCTTGATGATCTAAACCAACTGCTTGCCAAAAGGCATCGTCTCATCCGGCTGGCAAAACTCCGGCAGCAGGACTGGGGTGAACTCGGCGGCCATCTAAAATGTTGAAATCGGGGAGAGGTCAGAAACGAACAGGGGAGAATTACGGAAAAATAAAAACATAAAATAAAGTAATTTCTTCCTATGGCTTTCCGATCCTAGGGGTTACGTCCTATGGTCAGCGTGTGCTCTGATACCATCTCTGTAACGACCCGACCCGAAAACGGTCAAGTCTCTATGTAACTGTACCATCCCAAGATCATGCTAGCACACACAGTACATTGATGAAAATATCAAAGTTCAATCACACCTGATTTATTACAATCGAATCTCATATCGAGTCTTTATTACATCAGAATAAATTCGGCCGAAGGCCAACTCATGAGATAAACTACTGCGGAAGCGTAGACGAAAAGCGAGTCCATCCGACTCCAAAGGGCAATCACCGAGCGTAGATCGTAGCCTCACTCCTGGTCGGAATAAACCTCTGCAACATGAGACATTGCAGCCGTGTAGGTCAGCATTTTGAATATGCCGGCAAGTCACAGAGAGAAAACAATAATAAAAGGATATCGCTATATGCAATTTTGGCTGTGGGGCTCTAAGTTTAAGTTTTTGCGAAAAGCATTTTTTTCCCTACAACAAAAGGACTTGCTTGCAATTACTACAAAATATTTGTTGTTAATGAGGTGGTTCCGCCAACCAGTGTCTCATACCCGAAATCATTATTAACCCAACAAATAATTAATTATGATTGGTGTTGAGAGTTCCGAATAAGTCCAATTCCAGAGGCTCAGATGTCCGTAACCGGGGACACGGCTAATCGATTAGTTTTCACTCTGCAGAGTCTTGTGCACTTTACCCGCAAGAATCATTCCCTCCTTTATGTCCTCGCACTGCATGGTGTTTGAAGACGGGACGAACGAAACATGGTCTTCCGTATAGTTCCACTGGGACACTGCCGGTGCCCATCCATTTCCTACCGTTCCTCTACATCTGCTGGCACCATCCGTCCAGAGTGACGCCTAGGGTCGACTAAGCCAGAGCCCATAGTGACTTGCGGCTGCACAGGTAAGCTTCCGGTCAAGGTATATCCATCCGTCTCTTCGTGGCTGGGTGAAGCTATCCGCAAGATGTCATGGCGCTTCTCCATGCATCCCGGCCATCCACTGGTTGCTCCAGGGTGCCCATCAAACCATCCTCCACCCAGTAGTGAATTGAAGTCCGTCTTGAGAATCTTGAAGTCTTGGGGTTGTAGTCATCAATTTATCTCTCACAACTCCCATGTAATTCACTCAACCAACCCCGTCTACGAAGCATAGCGAAAATAATTACAACGTTCCCGGGCATTGGTAACATGGGCATTTGGGTTCAACCTACCACATGATACTACTCAAGAACATAACTCAAATTCACCTACTTGCATGCATGGTGGGGAGGATAACAACTAATGCAATAAAAATCATAGGTAATAAAATACATGATCAAATGATTTGCCTTGGTGACGATCTTCAAACTCTAACGACTCGTAATAGCAAGCTTCGCACTCCGGATAATCTATCGAAACAAACATTCATACATAAGCATACCATCACACAAAAATAATAACATAACAGCAAGTAAAACTAATAATAAAACAAACAATGAAACACACAAAGAAAACCAAAAACAAATCCCAAAGAAACCACTAAAACTCAATGCAAAGTCTTCTACAAGTAAAACAAGCTACAAAATAAGTTTCTGCCACTAATAAATTTTTAACAGAACAAAAATAATTTTTTTAGTAAATAACAGAAAGAAAAACACAACGAAATTTTTGTGCAAAAAGAAACATATTAAAATCAATTGTAAAACTCCTATAATGATCAAAACAAGTTTTCTAGTAAGATAAAAGAAATAAAATACAAAAATTATTTTTTTTACTGCAAATAAAATAGCTACTGATAACTTAACAGAAACTAAAAATAATACGTCAAAAACAACTAAAGAAAGCAATTTAAAGCAATTAAAAATTAGCAGAAATAACACGAAACCTATAAAACACTAAAACAGAACTGTTTTCGTAAAAAACCTAATTTTTAATAATCCTAAAATTCACCAATTAAAACCTACTGATAAATAAAGTCACAAAGAACCAGTAGAAAAAAGAATCACTCAAAAATAATATTCCTAGCTCAAGTTATACCCAATCTAGTGATTTGAGCAAATTTCATGCAAATTCAAATTCAAACTTTCAAATCTAGTCAAACTTGATATCTACAGAAACTTTATAAAATTTATAATCTAATGCAAAAGGAATCAAATCAAAACACTAAAAATCCTAATAGATATGAATTTTCGAATACTGAAACTATTTTGTTTTTAAAACAGAAACAAAAATAAAAGAAAAACGCTACCGATCGGGCGACGGCTACGTGGCAGAATCTAATTGGGCTAAGGGGTTGTGTGCGCGAGCGTTCGGAGCGGCTAACCGAGCCCTACAGAAAAACGGTCGGCCTAAAATAAAAATAAAAACGATCTATCCTGGCCACTGGATGAAGGTCAGACGGTGGAGGGGTGTGCGGGAGCTCACAACGGAAAGAGAAGGGGTCCGGTGAGGTCAACGGCGGTGGCGGCTTCGGGCGTTGACGACGACGGCGCTCCGGTGGTCGATGGCGACGGCGGAGTGGTCTGGGAGATGTAGCGGAGCGAGACGGGGTCGGGGGTGTAGTTGATGGAGATCGAGGACGACGGAAACGAGCGCGGCGAGCTCGGCAAAGCTCCCGTGGACTGCGCGGTCCGGCGATGGCTTGCGATGAAGAAACCGAGGCTGTGGTGAAGGAACAAGAGCGAGACCATGTCAGAAAAATGTGTGGAGTTGGGCTACGCCGATGGACGGAGATTGAGAAGCTCGCGGTGTTTACCGACGACGAAAACCGGCGGTGAACGGCGGCGGCTGAGATGAGATCCGAATGGCGAGGGCGGCGGACGTGGTTGGTCTCGAGCTCGGGGTTTAAAGGGGATCGAGAGAGGGCGATGAGGGTTTTATATAGGGTGTCGACTTGGAGGAGGGGGCGGACTCGGGGTGCGATCCCGGAAGGATCGGACGCGGCGGCGGCGTCGGGCGCGTGCGGGATTCGGGGTGGTGGTTGCGGAGGAGGGAGATGAGGTGGGTCCTGGTGGCAGCGGGTGCGGGGAGAGGCGAGCGGGTCGGGCGACCGAGCCGGAAAGGATTCAGGCGGGGCAGGCGAAGGCGGCGGCGCTGGGCTGGCTAAGTGGGCTGCGTCGGCGGGGAGATGAGAGAGAGAGAGAGATGGGCTGCCGGGGTTTTCTAATGTTTTTTTTAAACAGAGAGAGAAAAGTAATTACTATAAAATAAATAAAAATATTACGTATACATATTATATATCAAAAATATCATAAAAATGAGTACTAAATTATGAACTATTTTTCAGAGGCAAAATAAAAACTTTATAAAAATCATTTTTTTGAAAATTCCAAATAAACTCAAATTTGAATTCAAATACTTTTGGCATTATTTTCTTCTGACTTTTGGGGTGTCATGTTACCTCCTCTCATACTTTTTGATCAAAGTATCTTGTCAGGAATTTTTGAAATGAAATTCAAATGCCATTTTGAAATGAATTCAAATTCAAACAGAAAACTCCAATGCCTCTGAAATTTCAAATTCCACCACAATTCAAACAAAATGCAATAGATGCTTAGCTATAATTGTAAAACATTCCAAATTGAAAATTTGGGATGTTACATACGTTGGAGACGTATCTGTAACCCCAAGCTTAGTTCCTGCTCGTCCTCGATTAGGTAAATGATAAAAACAGAATATTTGATGTGGAATGCTACCGAACATGTTTATCATGTAATCTCTTTTACGGTATGAATATTAAGAAATGAGTGATTCAAAGCAATAGTCTATAATTTGATATAAAGACATCAATACTCAGGCATACCAACAAACAATCATGCCTTTCAAAATAAAAACGCTAAAGTACGCTATCCCTACAAAATCATATAGCCCATCATGCTTAGTCTTCCTAACACAAAGTATTAATATGCACTACCCCGATGAGAAGCCGAGCAATTGGTTCATACTTTTTAACGTGCTTCAGCTTTTTCAACCCTCACGCAATACATGAGCGCGAGCCATGGACATAGCACTATGGGTGGAATAGAATGTGAAGATAGAGATTAATAAGGGGAAGTCAAAAAGGAAGATAGTCTCGCATCGATGCGGCTAATCAATGGGCTATGGGGATGCCCATCAATTGATATCAATGCGAGGAGTAGGGATTGCCATGCAACGGATGCACTAAAAGCTATAAGTGTATGAAAGCTCAAACTGAAACTAAGTGGGTGTGCATCCAACTTGCTTGCTCATGAAGATCTCGGGCATTTGAGGAAGCCCATCATCGGAATATACAAGCCAAGTTCTATAATGAAAAATTCCCACTAGTATATGAAAGTGACAACTCAGGAAACTCTCTATATAAAAAACATGGTGCTACTCTGAAGCACAAGTGTGGAAAAGGATAGTAACATTGCCTCTTCTCTCTTTTTCTCTCATTTTTTTTGCTGGGCTCTTTTTGGCCTCTTTTTTTATATATATTTTTCGTCCGGAGCCTCATCCCGACTTGTGGGGGAATCATAGTCTCCATCATCTTCTCCTCACTGGGACAATGCTCTAATAATGATGATCATCACACTTTTATTTACTTACAACTCAATATTACAACTCGATACTAGAACAATATGACTATATGAATGCCTCTGGCAGTGTGCCAGGATGTGCAATGATCTAGCGTAACATGTATAAAAAATGATGAACGGTGGCTGAGCCACAAATACTATGTCAGCTATATGATCATGCAAAGCAATATGACAATGAAGATGCGTGTCATATAAAAAGAACGGTGGAACTTGCATGGCAATATATCTCGGAATGGCTATGGAAATGCCATAATAGGTAGGTATGGTGGCTGTTTTGAGGAAGATATAAAGAGGCTTATGTGTGATAGAGCGTATCATATCACGGGGTTTGGATGCACCGGCTAAGTTTGCACCGACCCTCGAGGTGAGAAAGGGCAATGCACGGTACCGAAGAGGCTAGCAAATTGCGGAAAGGTGAGAGTGCGTATAATCCCTGGACTCACATTAGTCATAAAGAACTCACATACTTATTGCAAAAGTCTATTAGCCCTTGAAGCAAAGTACTACTATGCATGCTCCTAGGGGGGTAGATTGGTAGGAAAAGACCATCGCTCATCCCCGACCGCCACTCAGGGGCGGGACCAGGATTTGAAGAGTGTGTATTCAAATTTCCAAAGGCAATTTTTCGAAAGCCTAGCGCCTTGTTTTGGCGTGTATAATCGAAGCATCAATTTATACAAATTGAATAGTACATAAAAAATAGCATAACATAATGGAGGCACGGAATTGATCATGATGACTTAAAATTGTTCAACATATAGAAACTCTAATTTCTCAACATTGATCTATCATTATTCGTTCTCTTCATGTTTTAGAAATGAAAAATAAAAATTGCTCAAATTTCAAGTACTAATTCTATAAATAATGCTCACTGGAACAAATTTACAATTTATAAATATTCTCACAATACAAATTCACATAGAAAATTACAAATTTTCATGTCCAAACAATTCATAACTGACTGCAAATAAGAATCTGATATCACTATTATTAATTAGGAAGACAACTAGGCAAAGTGACTTACTTCGATGTAGCTCGCGTAGTCTGCACAGTATGAGAAGAAGACAAGTAGACGACTCCTGCAGGCTGCAGTGATATAGATGAAATAGATCAACTAAGAATTAATGTAATTAGACATATGAACACATCTAATTAGCAATTTGGCCTTGAGTAGTTAAACTTGTGGGATGTCTCTTTGAAATTGAAGACCGATGTGTGCTGGTGTGCTGCAAACTGACGAGATCAGGACCAGAGGGAGGGAGGAATGGATGCCGCTGGAATCTGGATGGATGCGTCGCGTCGCCGTCCACCAGTGCCACCGTGCGCGCGTGCGATCCGGCCATGGTCGATCTGGCGGCTTGCGACCTTTGGGAAGGATCTTGGAAGGAAGGCATCGGTTCGTCTCCTGTTGTAGATCGATGTGTTTTTCTCTTGGTAAAGAAAATGATGGATGCATGCGTACGCTGCAGCGTGAAGTGATTTGGTCCTATGGGTCATCTCATGATTGTGAGGGAGAATAGAAGGTGGGCTAGCCTCTGTTTTGGGGCTGAATGCTCAGCAAGCACGCGTTTTGTTCTGTCAGTTATGTTTTTCCTTATACATACCCATATATACACTATATATACCTACTTTCTTGGCAAAAATAATGGGTATTCAACTGAATACCCATGAATTGAAGTGGGCCCGCCGCTGCCGCCACTCATAAGGTAGACAATCAATAATAAATCATGCTCCAACTTCATCACACAACTAAGGACTATACGTGCATGCTTCGGGAATTACAAACCTTAACACCAATATTCTTACTAAACCACAATCATTCACTAGTACATCCACATATTATCATCTTAATATCGCAAAACTATTGCAAGGAATCAAACTTATCATATTCAGTGATCTACATGAAAGTTTTTATTATATCCCTCTTGAATACCTATCCTTTATGGACCAATCTTATAACCCGTGCAAATTGCCATTACTATTTATTAGGCTCTCAAAAAGATTTAAGTGAAGCATGAGAGTGCAACTATTTCTTTAAAATATAATCACCACCGTGCTCTAAAAGATATAAGTGAAGCACTAGAGCAACTGCCTAGCTCAAAAGATATAAGTGAAGCACATAGAGTATTCTAACAAATCACGATAGATGTGTGTCCCTCTTAAAAAGGTGTGTTCAAAAGATGATTGTGGCAAACTGAAAAGCAAACAAAGAAAAGAAAACTATGGCACAAGATGCTCCAAGTAAAACACATATCATGTGATGAATAAAAATATAGCTCCAACTGATATACCGATAGATTGTAGACGAAAGAGGGGATGCCATCCGGGGCATCTACAAGCTTAGACGCTTGAGTCTTCCTTGAATATTACCTTGGGGTGCCTTGGGCATCCCCAAGCTTAGGGTCTTGCCACTCCTTATTCCTTCATCCATCGTGATCTCACCCAAAACTTGAAAACTTCAGCACACAAAACTCAACAGAAACCTCGTGAGATCCGTTAGTATAACAAACAAATCTAAAACTTTAGGTACTGTTATAAATTGATTCATATTTAATCTTGGCATAATGCTACTGTACTCCAACTTCTCCATGACTTATACCCCTCGATACAATCCATAGATTCATCAAAATAAGCAAACTATGCAACAAAAACAGAATCTGTCTAAAACAGAACAGTCTGTAAAGATCTGAATAATAATCATACTTCTGTAACTCCAAAAATTCTGAAAAACTAGGACAACGTAAACAATCTATTATATATAAAAAGTATTTTACGGGTTTACGGGCTAACCAGAGAAAAGAGAAATATACTAGAAAATCCCACAATAATCTAAAATATCGGGCCATTAATTAAACTAACTAGGCAATCACAACCATTGAATATCTGTTATAGCTTATTGGCTTTAGAGTTCAATAAAATTACCCACCAATGCCCTAGATTAAGTTTTCCATAACCCTTAATGTCAAAAACAAGTTTTCCATAACCCTTTGATTTGTGTAACTACCAAGAGATATAGATTATACACATCACAAAACATTATAGCTTCCACGGTCAAGAGAAAACAAGTGACGAGGAGAAAAACCCGGATGACCTAGCATGTGCCTAGGCCGCTGTGGCCGGCGCCGCCGCAGAGTTGATTGCCTCGCTACCCTCGTCCGATCGCCCGAGCCTCCACCCTTGCATATGCAGTTCAGCGGTCTCCGTTTCACCGCCGCCGCCTCCGTAGAGTTCGTCTAGCTACCGTCGGCCGATCGTCCGAACCTCCTCATGCATGCACTTCAACGGCTTACAGATCGAAGGAGCACTCAGCGGCCTCACGTCATACATGCATGCATCGTCCCTGTATCTCTATGGCAAGGAGCTAGGTACGAATCAAAATATTACTTGTCTGTTGCCGCTCGAACATGCTAGCTACGATTTTGCAGACTTGATTCATGCATACGAAATTAAAACTACATACTGGCACGTATGCATGCATCATCCTCATGTAGCAAGGAGAGCTAGGTAAAAAACTTGCCTCTTTTGACAAGTGCATGCACGCAATATCTACAAGATTAATCATAGAATTTCCTCATGCACACAACTCAGAGCTACGTACTGGTATGTGATAGGTATATTTGTACAACTGCTTCATCTATGAAATCTCTATATTTTTTATTAGTATCAGCAATGTAAAACTAGAGTTGTTTATCTATCATCGATGTATATGTGGCAATGTGCAAGAAATATATGCCGCATGATGTGATGTTTACTCTGATTTTTTCCTCAACAAAACCGAGTTCCGAGAAAATTTGTCGGAGTGTGCTAGCTAATAGGAGGAAACAACTGGCATACTAGAAAATCACAGAAACCAATCGGTCATTAGAAATTCATAGGAAGGAATATTTTTGTAGATAAAGTTTTCTGTACCAAACATTAGTATACCATTTTGCATTGGCTACCCATTATGGCTTACAACCTTCAAACATGAGTTTTTGGTTGTCACTATTTGTGTCCATCCTAGAATATTTGGTTAACCGAAGTTCATTCTCACAACATTTTTTTATAGTAGTTTCCACTAAAGTTTCCCATCGGAAGTGAAGGTATTTCACACCCTCCTTTGCATATCTCATTATCATATACTCCCTCCGTTCCGTATTAGTTGTCACTTATTTAGCAAAACTTTGTATGATGTCTTGGTCTGACGGCGCAGCATTGGCCTAAACTACAAACGTGCTATAGGTTGCTAACTATGATGTTGATGCAAGGTATGCATAGATATTCTCCAATTCCAATCTGCATACTTAATAATGCATTGCTTTGCATGTTCATATTACTATTCTGCAATTTCAATCTAAATATATGCTGATGCATTATCATGTCCAAGTCTGCAAGCATCCCTAGAAAAAATATGTCCAACCCTGCATGCATCCCTCAAAAGAAAAAGTTCAAAGTCTGCATGCAAAGGTACGCATCGATATTATCATATCCCAAATTTCAAATCTACGTATGCATAGTCCAGGTTTGCATGTTGATATTACTATTCTCAATACCGATCTACATACTTGCTGATGCATTAGTCCAAGTCTACATGTTGTTATTGCTAAGATGAGTTTGCAACTCAGTGTAACCAAAACAGACTATGACATTGGATACTCATGGCATCCTTGCCGCCGATGACACACATCACCTAAAAAGGCAACAGAGTTGAGGAACCAGTGAAATAAGTGGGTCAAGGAATGAGCCAGCAACACAAGCGCAGCTGCGCGAGCATGGTAGGGGACCGACCCTAGTGAACCTATTAATTACCTATTAATTGTGTTCGGATAATTAAATAATTACAGATGTATGATTCGTTTAGATCACATGGTGTTTTGATCTACATATGCTCAATTGCTTGGCGTTCTTGCATAGCACCTCAATTGGTTGTAGATAAGTGATTTTATTTTCAGTTACACATGCTCAATTGTTTGGTGTCCTCGTAATTTACATGATGTGGTTTAGTGTTATATTATGCCCTATCTTCGAAATGACCTAGCTTGGAATCTTACTGCAACAATATGGATGTGTTGTCTAGGTATTTGAAAATGTTTGATATGTCTATGGGACCTTCATGCTGTGGGTTGACACAGTTTCAGTTTCGACAGGAAAATAAAAGAACATGGTAATCAGAGTTTCCAACCTAAGGTAGGTAGTCACTTACGTTTTCTTATATAATGTGCGATTGAGGCTATTGCGCTGATGCGAAATCAGAGACGTGTACAGAAGCTGGTGGCCTTTTGATTTGTCAGTAATTCTGGTGCAAATATTCTTCATAGGACTAGCAAAGTTGTGCTGGCAACGGACAAAGAGAAATACAAAAGGATGGAAACACAGCTCCTCAGTCCTCACGTACACCTATTATTCTATGCACTCGGTTCATTTATGAGCACCTATTGTGCACTGCACTCCATAGATCTATGTATATGACTATTTTTTTGTCGATGTAGAAGACCAAATGATTTTGATATGCTTGCCGATCGGTTAAAATCTCTTCTCACTTTAGAGTTTTTTCTCTAATGTTCCCTCATAGATATAATTGGCATGTCCTTATATTTCTTATCATACTTTGAATATTGCTTGGCACATAATTGAGTTGAACAATCATCTTGGAATTTAGTTTCTCATAACGCATGAACTACAAATTATGCATTAAGCCAGTCATTGCACATTACTGATGTAATTCTTCCTATTGCTACGACAATTATATATAACTATATTAGAGAATGCCTTCTATAAAATACACTGAAGAATATGATTGGTGCTAAGTGATTTTGTATGTCCTCCACTCAATGCTTCTAAAGAGCACAGTAAGTATCTGAATTCTGTGATATATCCTTAGATCCCATGCTGATCTCAAAACAACCGATGTTGTTCCTTAAAGTTGTCAAAAGAAGCATGTCGTACTTGCCATATGTGCATTCAACATTGCTACCATCTAATAGATGGATCCTTATGCGTACTATGAGATGATAAGTGTGAAGAATGTGAGCTAGGTTGCGAACTGTAACCCTAACCACTGAGGTATCGAGTATTGACGATGGTATTCATCTACCTCTTGCATGGGAAATACAATTATATGGTCCAATCATGTAATATAAATGGGGAATGTCCCCAATGAGTTGTCCTTGGTATTTCGTGGGACATCTAAATAGAATGTTTATGTACTTCGATATGTGTAGGTGGATGTTGAAGAGTTTCCATTATACTTATAACATGATATGAGCTTCAGCAAAGTAGAAGAGGCCATATTGTAACATTTTTCATACTACACATGTCTAAACAGATGCTGGGATTGGTCAAAATAAAACAACATGATTAGATTTTTGTTCAAAAGTATTTCAACATTCCAAAAAATGCACTTTCCATTATCAATTCAAACAATGGTCAAGTTTACATCTTAGAATTATATGTACTAATACATAGTCACACACAAAAAATTCATAAACGACATGATTACATATGAAATAACATTTTTTTTTGAAACTATCACTATGCTAAAGATGACACACTTGCATTAAATTCAACACTCTAAAGAAGATGCCCTCGCTTTAAGTTCAACACCCTAAAGATGATGCCCTCGCATTTCCGAGGGCCACTCTGCTAGTTCATATAACAATACTGTGTAAACAAATAAGAATTTTATCGTGCTCCAGTAAAATCAAGGAAATTCTGCATTGTACTCTAAAGTTTCTGTTTTCAAACAACACCAATTATACTATCATCCAAATCATCCCAAAGGCATTACTTGGCACAAACACTAATTAAAAGATAAAAAAACACAATCATAACAAAGGCTACAATTGTGTAAACACACAAAATAGAAAACAAAGCAAAAATTTAAGATACATATTGGGTTGCCTCCCAACAAACTCTTTCTTTATAGCCATTAAGATAGGCTTGAGATAATAATGATGCTCACATAAAAGACAAGAATTAAAGCACAAAGAGAGCATCATATATCATGCAATTAACACATTTAAGCCTAACCCTCTTCCTATGCATAGGCATTTTATAGGAAAACAATTATCAAGACAAGCAATATCTAGCATATGCAAATAGGAAGAATGAAGCATTAACAATTTGAACTTCAATAGAGGTAATTGAGTAACATGAAATTTTCTACAACCATATTTTCCTCTCTCATAATAATTATATGTAGGATCATAATCAAATTCAACAATATAGCTATCATATAAAATACTATCTTCATGATCCGCATGCATAAAAGTTTTATAATCTTCCAAGATAGTGGGATTAACATCAACTAAAGTCATGACCTCTCCAAACGCACTTTTATCAAATAATTCATAACATTGAACACTCTCCAAATATGTGGGATTCTTTTTACCTAAACTTGACACTCTTCCAAACCCACTTTCAATACTATTGCAAATCTCATTATTAATGGTAGATCCATTATGAGGCTTAAATAAATTTTCAAGATCATAATAAGCATTATCACCCCAATCATGATCATTGCAATAAGTAGTGGACATAACAAAATTGTCATCCCCAAGCTTGTAGTTTTGCATATCATTAGCACAATTGACATTAATAGAATTTATAATAGCATCATTGCAATCATGCTTTTCATTCAAGGAGCTATCAAGTGTGGGTGCACTAGCAATAATTTCATTTTTAACATAAGGAACTATAGCAAGTTCATCTTCAGAAGCATCATTAATATTGGCATCATGGCAATAAGAATAGCAAGCATCAAGTTCATCAAAAAGGGATATTTCAAACAAATCAACGGGATCATAATTATCTATAGATTCCTGCATAGTATTATTCTCTTCCAAAGCAGCAGACATTCTCTCAATAAATTCATTAACATGGGCATTAGGAGCATAGTTCTCATAGCAATATTTAAGTATGGCAAAAATTTCAGATTTGTAGAGAGTAGCATCATACTTTTCAATCAAAGAAGCAACTTCATAGGCACCCTTAAAAGCAACAAATTCTTCAATTTGTTCGATATCATAGTAACTGTAAACACCTTTGGCATAAAAAGATAAGATTTCATTATCATTAAACTAACATAGGTAGGGAAGGTGTTTTTTAGGGTTCTTAGAGCAACAAGTAAAATCATAAATTTCACATAGATTCCAAGCATAGAATAGCAAACAATTTATTTGATTCCATAAGAGTCTCCCTTTTTGAGACAAACGGTGAAGCACAAAACAAGCATGCTCATCTAATAATTTTACCTCAACTAAACTAGTTGGGGTTTCAGCACGAGCACAAATGGATCGAAGATGATCCAAGTAGAAAACTTTAATTGGATCCATAGATTTAGCAAGCGAAGATGCAGGCAAATAGAAGGCATATGGTAGCACAAACAAAGATAGTAACGCAAAATATTTTTGGTATTTTTTATTTTTAGAGAAGTGGGGGAGATGAAAATGAGAGGCAAATGCAAAAAAAAGTCAAAAAAAAGTAGAGCAAGTAGATGATAGTTTATGCGAAGGTACTTGATAGGTTTTGGTGATGTCTCCCCGGCAACGGTGCCAGAAATTCTTCCTGCTACTTGTAAACTGCGTTGGGATTTTCCCCGAAGAGGAGGGGTGATGCAGCACTGTAGAGATAAGTATTTTCCTCAGTGAGAACCAAGGTATCAATCCAGTAGGAGAACCACGCAGAACCTCGTGAACAACACCTACACACACAAAAGCAAATACTTGCACCCAACGCGGGCAAGAGGGTTGTCAATCCCCTTGAACTCGTTATTTGCAAGGATTAATTCTGATAGTGATAGATAGATAAAATAAATTGCAAAATAAAATAAAGGAAATAAAATTGCAGCAAGGTATTTTTAGGTTTTCTATATGATTTAAGTAGACCCGGGGGCCATAGTTTTCACTAGACGCTTCTCTCTCGAACACATAGCGTACGGTGGGTAAACAAATTACTATTGGGCAATTGATAGAAAAGCGCATAGTTATGACGATATTCAAGGCAATGATCATGTATATAGGCATCACATCCGAGACAAGTAGACCGACTCCTGCCTGCATCTACTACTATTACTCCACCCATCGACCGCTATCCAGCATGCATCTAGGGTATTAAGTTAATAAAAACAGAGTAACGCCTTAAGCAAGATGAGATGATGTAGACAAAGTAAACCCAATCAACATGAATAAACCCCGTCGTTTTATCCTTAATGGCTTATACGTCTCCAACGTATCTATAATTTATGAAGTATTCATGCATGTTTATAACAATTTTATATGGTTTGGTATGATTTGAATAGAACTAACCCGGACTGATGTTGTTTTCAGCAGAACTACCGTGGTGTTGTTTTTTGTGCAGAAATAAAAGTTCTTGGATTGACCCCAAAATTTTTGATGATTTTTTATGGACCAAAAGAGACCCCCAAAGCTTCGTGGAAGGACCAAAGGAGCCATGAGGAGGTGACAAGGCAACACGGCGCGCCCTGGGGGGGGGGTCGTGTGTTGTTGCCTTGTGGGCCCCTCGTAACTCCTTTTTGCGTGATTCCAACGCTGAAAAATCCTATAAATAGAGAAACCCCAGAAATAAACCTAGAACTTTGACTCCGCTGCCGCAAGCCTCTGTACCGAAGAGATCCCATCTGGAGGCCTTTTCCGGCACCCTGTCGGAGGGGGAAATCATCACCGGAGGCCATCTTCATCATCCCGGCAGTCTCCATGACGAGGAGGGAGTAGTTCACCCTCAGGGCTGAGGGTATGTACCAGTAGCTATGTGTTTGATCTCTCTCTCTCGTGTTCTTGATTTGGCACGATCTTGATGTACCGCGAGCTTTGTTAATATAGTTGGATCATATGCGGAAATGCAATTCGGATCCCGGGTCCAGATGCTCCCGCAATCTGGACCACACCTGTGCGCTACGATTCCCACACAGGCAAGTATTCACTTCTTTATTTCTATTAAATAGTACAAGGCCTAGCCCACCAATCAGTTGTACGGAAGTGAATCTCTAGTGTAACGCCGCTTCAGTCCAGATGGAGCTGGATGGATCTGTTCAAACGGCACGTCACACCTGGACCGCTGGAAGTTAAATGGCGACCGTCAACACTAGATATTTACTACCCAATCCCATCTCCGCCCCAGCCATCACCTTCCTCTGCACGATTTAGTTCATCTGAAATGACATAGTTCAACATTAATAGTAAAGCTAATTCATCTACCACGCTTGAGTGTCAACTTTTTTTAAGACAGCCCCACCAAGCAATGGACACTAAGAAGAGCCCGGCAAAATACACCGTGGCATGAACACAAAAAACATGCACTTAATTTTAAAAACCTAGCCAACTGGTCGATTGACTTGTTTCCTAGTCTAGCACACGCGATGACGCTTGTAGCTAGACATTCTTCTTCGCTCTCTCATTCTTCGTTTGTCACCCAAACCATCACAGACTCCTCATACTCTTCAATAACCAGCTTCTCTGCCTCGACAAGAAGTGGCTCGGCGTCGGGATCGTGCTGTGCTACAACTTCTTTGGCGTGCTCAATGTCGTCCTAATCTACCACTGCAGCTACCGCGAGTGCTCCATGTACATTGAACTCAGCCAGCGGCGGCACCTGCGCCCATAAAATCAAAAGAACTCTACTCAGCCTGAAGCGCAAAGTGTAGTATTTCACAGCTTAATTAATAGATCTTCCTCTCGCAAACATATCCTAAATCGTCCTGGCCCAAGACGATTACCTCCTGGTCCGCTTGAATATCTGGTTCGGCGACAGCGTTCTTTTCCTCAAGCCCATGGCTAACTTCACCATCTACTGAACCCTCCCACTAGTAACGAAACAGATTGAAGCTAAGCATTTTGTAATAGGAACAAATCTAGAAAAGTGAGAGCAGATGCAGATGAACTTGGGTACATACCATGTAGAAGGCGGAGCTGTCAGCGCTCCAAGCCAAGCCTGATGTGAGCACAGCAGAGCTCGGCCAGCTGATTGAGGGAGCCAACACAGATTTCTAGGAGTTCTTTTTGTGAATGGAACCTTATCTACGTCTCCAAAAAACCTTGCTATTATTCTGTATACCTTTGTGACATTAATGTTATTCTATCTTAACTATTTTATGATATCCTTCATGTACACATCAATGTGTTTGTGTGATGGCCAATTCACCTTCTCGCCACACGCAGTTGACAATAAGTGGTTGTGCTTCACCCTATGTTGTGTTATGTACCACCCATTATCATGTGTATGAAGCAGACGGATCATAGCCGGGCATTCACATCTGCAAGACCTACTGTTTTCTTTGATTGGCTTTCCCCTGCAATACAGAGGCATGGAATGCTTTCCTTAATTAGAAAGCGGCAATATAAAGATACGTTTGATATATATGCAGCAAGAAAACAAATGCAAACAAACAAGGCAAGGTAAATATGCTGTCAGCACAAAACAAAATCATCACTTATAGAGCACCCACAGACAACTTTCTGCATGCATTTGGTCTTCTCAACATTGAGCCTGCTTTTTCCGTGTCTTATACCAAATCCAAGCTCCCATTAATAAAGGTTGTAGAAATCATAAGCTTCCCTAGTGAGTCAAATGTTAAACCAATCTCAGGTTTGATCGCATTAGCACCTAGCTTATATGCGTACCCGTGAATCATCTACTCCAGGGTGCCAACTCTATTTGGCCACTTGGGCAGGGTTTCCTGTCTGGGTGGTGTTTCCCAACTCTGACCCTGATTCCAAAAAACATATACAAAAGGAATGTATAAACTCAGGGCAAATATGGTCTGGCTTCATACATTTTATGATCTATATATTTTTTATGAATCAGTTCTTATGGCATGCATCAACATTGCTTTATCATAACTAGAAATCTTCAACCATAGACATTACATACAACCATTTGCCTAGAATTAAGAAAAATCATATAATTTCCAGTTTTTTATCACTCAATCACATGCACACATCAAAATAGATTTCAGAATTACACGCGGTACTCATGACAAAGAATTCAATGGTGTTACCTTTCTTTTCCAACCTGAGGCTTGTGGATCCATTCTGCCCGTAGAATGAGCTGAAATTGCATCTCCACTCTTTACTTTGGTCTGCAATCAAAGAATCCATGGCTGGCTGCTTGTTCGGTAGCTGATTACCGGCTCTCACCCTGCAGAATGAAAGCAAAATTATTATAAAACACAAACAAAACAAAATGCACGGCTGGATTTTTGTATATTCATAGAAAAAAATGATTGAGGGAACACACAAATAACGCAATCAGTGGCTATATTCACATTGGCAGCATCATTTTCTTTATGTACTACAACAAACTATATCCAGTACCAATGTTTCCTCACTTATTCAGAATCCAATCAACCAGAAAACATTTTTTCTCATAGTGTCAGTGCACCAGCCATCATAACATACCCATCCCAAACTACAGGTGCAAGTGACAGAATGCAGTTTTAACAAAATGCCAATTACCTCTTAGTCCACCCAAGGGCTTGGGGATCCACCTTCCCTGTAGATTGAGCAGAGCCTCCATCACCACTTCCCGTTCGATCTTGAATCACAGCGTCCTGGTCTCCATTAAGATGAGATTCAATGCCGCCTCTGTTCAATGGCATTAGCGTTGTCACCCCCACTCTCACTCAATCCGGACATGGCCGCACTGGCGGCAGCAACACTTGTTTCCTCTCCTCCAGGTCAGCACTCATGAACTGCCCAGCTGAGATCCGCCCAAATCCACAGACCACCGCCCTGCGAGATCCATTCACGGATTCTTCTTCCCCACGACCAGCCCCACCAATCAACTCCATTAGGGCCACCGCGCTGGAGGTCTAATCAGGGAAGATGGGCAACCTGCGTGCGTTGGATTGAAGCCCTAAGCTTTTTCTGATGTTGGATGGTTAATTGGAACGAAGAACAATCTGGGTGCAATGAGGGATTTCTACCTGTCCACCGGAGAAAGGGGGAATCCATCGCCATGGCTGCGCCACTGCAAATCGGAGCCCACACCCGCCCATGCCACCGCGAAGCGGGAAAGCACTATGCGAGAACACCGCCGACGCCGCCACTGACGCCCCGGCTCTCTGTTTTTTCTCGATCCCCTTCCTCTCAAACAGTGTCGAAGCTGGTGGATGGGGGATCCATTCATTCTTGGTTGGGCTGACTAGTGGGTCCAGCTGACGACCTGTACTGCACAGATGCACATGGCGTGTTTGGGACAAAAAAACGGCTCTGCGCTGGCCACCGTTAACGCCGGCTACACAGGCGCTGCCTGATGGGGAACGAAGCATGAAAATCAAAAAAATTCCTATGAATCACCCAAGATCTATCTATGAGAAGCATAGCAACGAGAGGGGAGTGTGTCTACATACCCTTGTAGACTGAAAGCGGAAGCGTATATAACACGGTTGATGTAGTCGTACTCTTCACGATCCAATCGCAATCCAATCCGATGAAGTACCGAACGGACGGCACCTCCGCGTTCAGCACACGTGCGGCTCGGTGACGTCTCCTCCTTCTTGATCAAGCAAGCAAGAGAGGATAAGTAGATGGGATCTCAACCAGCATGATGGCGTGGTGGAGATGGTGGTGGTGCAGTGCCGGCAGGGCTTCGCCAAACGCTGCCGGAACCAATCTGAGGAGAAAATGGAATTATGGGAGAGGTAGGGCTGCCTCCGGGGCGTGGGAATTGGTGTGTCCAGCCCCTCCCTCTCCCCCACTATATATAGGAGGCAAGGGGGAGGTCTGGGGCGCAGCCCTAGCCCCTCCTCCAAGGAGGGGGCGCCGGTCTAGGGAAGTTTGCTTCCTCCCCGAGGCACCTAGGGGGTGCCTTCCCCCCTTAGGACTCTTCCTCCTCCACCTCTCCTTGGTGCATGGGCCTCTTAGGGCTGGTGCCCCTGGCCCATATAGGCCAAGGCACATTCCCTACAGCCCATGTGGGCCCCCGGGGCAGGTGGACCCCCGGACCCCTTCCGGCACTCCCGGTACACTGCCGATAATACCCGAAACTTTTCCGGCGACCAAAATAGGACTTCCTATATATAAATCTTTACCTCCGGACCATTACGGACCTCCTCGTGACGTCCGGGATCTCATTCGGGACTCCGAAAAACATTCGGTCACCAACGCACATACCCCAATACTACTCTAGCGCTACCGAACATTAAGCGTGCGGACCCTGCGGGTTCGAGAATCATGTAGACATGACCGAGACACCTCTCCAGTCAATAACCAATAGCGAAACCTGGATGCCCATATTGGTTCCTACATATTCCATGAAGATCTTTTATCGGTTTGAACCATGATGTCAAGGATTCGGTTAATCCCGTATGCAATTCCCTTTGTCCAGCGATATGTTACTTGCCCGAGATTCAATCGTCGGTATCTCCATACCTAGTTCAATCTCGTTACTTGCAAGTCTCTTTACTCATTCCGTAATACAAGATCCAGTGACTAACTCATTAGACACATTGCTTGCAAGCTCTTTACGATGTTGTATTACTGAGAGGGCCCAGAGATATCTCTCCGTCATATGGAGTGACAAATCCCAGTCTTGATCCATGCAACCCAACAAACACCTTTGGAGATACCTATAGAGAACCTTTATGAACATCTAGTTACATAGTGACATTTGATAGCACACAAAGTATTCCTCCGGTATCCGGGAGTTGCATGATCTCATGGTCTTAGGAATAGATACTTGACATGAAGAAAGCTATAGCAATAAACTTAAGTGACACGATCAAATGCTAAGCTTATAGTTGGGTCTTGTCCATCACATCATTCTCCTAATGATGTGATCCCGTTATCAAATGAAAACTCATGTCTATGGTTAGGAAACCTTAACCATCTTTGATCAATGAGCTAGTCTAGTAGAGGCTCACTAGGGACACGGTATTTGTTTATGTATCCACACATGTATTTAAGTTTCCGGTCAATACAATTCTAGCATGAATAATAAACATTTATCATGAACAAGCAAATATGATAATAACCAATTTATTATTGCCTCTAGGGTATATTTCCAACACTGCCAGCCGTCGTCTGACGCCATACGTACATCTGTATTCCTCCTTTATTTTGTCCCGTATATGAATTTCAATAATGCCTGGCACAGATCTCGTAGCTCACCTGGACGGCCCAGATATCAGGATCATCTGGACCTGGGAGCCAAAACGCCCCTCCCGATCATATGGTGTTTCTTCCCTCTCTATCTTCTTGTGATGAATTGAGTCTTTCCCTTTAAGGTTTTGTTATTGTTAGATTGAATATTTCAAATTTGAGAACACTTGATGTATGTCTTGCATGTGGATACCCGTGGTGACAATGGGGTATTCTATTGAGTCACTTGATATATGTTTTGGTAATCAACTTGCGGATTCCCGTGACCTTGGGGTAATCTAGGCATATGGGTTGGTACACGTTTTCATCTTCTTTTCTCCGATAGAAACTTTGGGGTACTCTTTGAAGTTCTTTTGTGTGGATTGAATATTATGAATCTGAAGTTGTTTAATGCATATCAAATAAATAACTCATGGATACTTGTGGTGACATTGGAGTATCTAGGTGACATTAGAGTTGGTTGATGCATATCATATGGTGTTATTTTAGTACGAACTCTAGGGTTGTTTGTGACACTTATAGGGATGGCTCAATAGATTGATCGGAAAGGATAACTTTGAGGTGGTTTCATACCCTACCACAATTTCTTCTTATGTTCTCCGCTAGATAAGAACTTTGGAGTGATTCTTTGTTGCACGTTGAGGGATTGTTATATGATTCAATTATGTTAGCACTATTGAGAGATTGCACTAGTGAAAGTATGAACCCTAGGCCTTGTTTTCAAGCATTGCAATACCGTTTGTGCTCACTTTTACTACTTGCTACCTTGCTATTTTTATTATTTCAGATTACAAAAACCTATATCTACTATCCATACTACACTTGTATCACCATCTCTTCACCGAACTAGTGCACCTATACAATTTACCATTGTATTGGGTGTGTTGGGGACACAAGAGATTTCTTGTATTTGATTGCAGGGTTGTTTGAGAGAGACCATCTTCATCCTACGCCTCCCACGGATTGATAAACCTTAGGTCATCCACTTGAGGGAAATTTGCTACTGTCCTACAAAACCCTGCGCTTGGAGGCCCAACAGAGTCTACAAGAATAAAGTTGCGTAGTAGACATCAAGCTCTTTTCTGGCACTATTGCCGGGGAGGTGAGTGCTTGAAGGTATATCTTTAGATATTGCAATTGAATATTTTAGTTTCTTATTTTATCACTAGTTTGGTTGATAAAAGAAAACTACAAAAAAATGGAATTGAGGTTGCCTCAAATACTTCATCTATATAATGTCTTTCTTGAAAATGATGGATCGGAAAATTGTGCTAAAGTGTTAGAAGAAGAATTTAATAAAATGTTTAGCATAAATTCTTTGAATGATAAGCATGATTGCAATGTTGTTAGTATGCTTCTATGAATATCCATGATGCTAATGATACGCAAAGCTACAAGCTTGGGGATGCTATGTTTGATGAAGATGATATTTTTAGTCCCCCAAGTTTTGATGAGCAAATTTATTACGATGATAGCATGCCTCCTATTTATGATGATTACAATGATGAAAGTGGGCTCAGAAGAATGTCAACTTTATGCAATAATGATCCTACTATTTTGGAGGGTGTTGAATCTTATTTCAATAATTATGAAAGTGGATTTGGAGAGTTCATGACTTTATTTAGTGATGATTCCACTATTTTGGAAGAGGTTTCAATTGATTACAACAATAAAGTTGCTATCTATGATGATTATGGTGATGACATGTATGCTATAAAGAGTAATGATAACTATGAAACATGTCATCATGATTTTAATGTTCAATTTGATTATGCCAATCAAGTGTCATATGATGGTTATTTCACTGAATTTGGTCTGACTATTATTGATGAGAACAAATTTGCTTATGTGGAGAGTAATAAAATTTCTATGCTTGAAGATCCTGAAAAGAATGCTTTATGTGATAGTTATATTGTTGAATTCATTCATGATGCTATTGAAAATTATTATGAGAGAGGAAGATATGCTTATATATATTTCAACAACATCAAGTTTCCTCTCTTTATGTTGAAAGTTTTGAAGTCATGCTTTGTTCGCCTTCCTATGCTAGTTGATTCTTGCTCCCATAAATTGTTTGCTCATAAAATCCATATTCATAGGAAGTGGATTAGGCTTAAATGTGCTAGTCATATTCTTCATGATGCTCCCGTTATGTTTCAATTCTTTACTTTTGTGTGAGCATCATTGAAATCATCATGCCTAGCTAAAAAGGCATTAAAGAAAAGCGCTTGTTGGGAGACAACCCAATATTTATACCTACTGTTTTTGTGTGTTCACATGATTAAGCTACTGTAGTAATTATGTTTTATATGTTTTCTTTCGATCATGTGCCAAGTAAAGCCTTTGGGATAGTGTGGATACTTGTTGATTTGATTCTGTGCAAAAACAGAAACTTTTGCGTCCAGTGCTGAAATTTCTGTTCTGTACTGGAGTGCGATAAAATTCTGAAATTTTTACACAGTATTGTGCTAAAAAAATTTACGCTGTCCTAATTTTTTAGAATTGTTGGATGTAGATAAGTATGCTTTTTAATTCGCTCACTACATGCTGTTCTGTTTTTGACAGATTCTGTTTTTATTGCATAGTTTGCTTGTTTTAGTGTTTCCATAGCTTATATTGAGTGATATAAATTGTGGAAATGATATACTACAGTAGGTATTATGTGAGAACAATTATGAATGTTGTATTTACAGTACCTAAGTGAATGATTTATTTTCATACTAACCTATCCCACAAGTTCCGTTAAGTTTTGTGTGATTGAAGTTTTCAAGTTTTGGGTGAGATATTGATATGAGGAGAATAAGGAGTAGCAAGATCCTAAGCTTGGGGATGCCCAAGGCACCACAAGGTAATATTCAAGGAAGACTCAAGCGTCTAAGCTTGGGGATTCCCCAGAAGGCATCCCCTCTTTCGTCTTCAATATATCAGTATACCTCACTTGGGACTATATTTTTATTTGTCACATGATATGTGTTTTGCTTGGAGCGTCATTTTCTTTTGTTGAGATTTTCTTGCTGTTATTTATAATCATGTTTTGTATCTTTTATTTCAATAAAATGCCAATTATAGCCTTTACCATGCTCAGTTTGCAAGTTTATGTGTTGCTGTTTGAAAACAGAAAGTTTTATGTTAAGTGCTGAATTTATGTGAACTGTCAGAACATGATAAAATCTTGAAATTTTTACACAGTAAGCATGCATGAGTTCTCTATCACGTGGTAAGTTTTCAGAATATTTGGAGTTAAATAAGTATACTTTTTATTCCATCCTTTACAGACTGTTCTGTTTAGATAGATTTCGGTTATAGTTGCATTGTTTGCATATGTTTGCTTGTTTAATGTTTCTATTTGTGGATAGGAGTATTAAATATGCAGAGGCATTTAGTATGCAATGTTTAATTATAATTTTAGTGATTTGTTACAGTAGAGAATGTTAAGGTTTTGAGTTGATTTATACTAACTTATCTCACGAGTTCTTGTTGAGTTTTGTGTGAATGAAGTTTTTAAGATTTAGGGAAACCGTGATATGAGAGGAATTAAGGAGACACAAGAGCTCAAGCTTGGGGATTCCCAAGGCATCCCAAGTTAACATTCCAAGAAGTCTCAAGCAACTAGGCTTGGGGATGCCCCAGTAGGCATCCCACCTTTCTTCATCAACACCTATCGGTTAGCCTAAGTTTTTACTTGTTCACATGATATGCGCTATTCTTGGAGTGTCATTTTATTTTCATTTTGTTTGCTGTTTGAATAAAATACTTGGATCAAAAATCTTTATTTGGAGAGAGTCTTCACATAGCTACTTAATTGTTTGACTACTCTTTGTTCTTCACTTATATCTTTTGGAGTAGTTTGTCATTCACTCTCGTGCTTCACTTATATCCTAAGAGTAAATTGTTGAATGAATTGAATATCATAAATCTGAAATTATATATTCTTCATATGCTTGTCCCATGGGGAGTAATGACTTCACATATAAGAAGTATAATTGGTAAAATTTATTGAAAGTTAGCAAACATAGCATTGGTCACTTGAACAATTCATGAAAGAATATTGAAGGAAGAGAGATTTCACATATAAATATACTATCTTGGACATCTTCTATGATTGTGAGCCCCCATTAATTATTTTCAAACTTGATCAAGTAGTTGATGTTGAACAAGGAATACAATGTAATGGGTTATGTTTGTTTATATTCACATAAAAGTTATATTGTCATGGATCCTCTAACATGTGGTGCTTTCTTAGGATCTTTTGCTAGCCAAGAATTCGTACTAAGTAGAGATACTACTTGTGCATCCAAAAAAAAACCTTAAACGCAGTTTCTTGTCATGAGAGTCCACCATATCTACCTATAGATTGAATAACATCCGTCAAGTAAGTTGTCATCGGTGCAAAAAGCAATAAAAATTGCTCCTAAATATGTATGATCTTTTATTGGAAGGGAAAATAAGCTTGTACGAACTTGTGATGGTGCAAAAATAAAAGCGACGGACTACATAATAAAGGTTGCTATCACAAGGGGCAATATAAAGTGACTTTCCTTTTCATTAAGAGTTTGCACATCCAAAAATAAAAAATTGCATGACAACCTCTGCTTCCCTCTGCGAGGGGCCTATCTTTTACTTTTCTGTATTTACTTTTATGCAAGAGTCAGTAATGTGCATCCCTATTCCGCTCTATTTATTCTCTAGTGAGCAAGCATCATGTGGTAGGGAATGATCCAGGCACATATATCCAGTTGAATATAGGTGATCATGAGTCATTATTGTTGACATTATTCCTGAGATAAATAAGTTGGGAGGTGAAACATTAAGCCCCTATCTTCCTATGTGTTTGACTGAAACAGTTTGTTCTAAAAATATGGTTTGAGTGTCAGCAATCATGGAAGACTAAATGATAGTTGAGTATGTCGAATTTGCTAAAACAAAGCTCTTACACAGACCATTCCTGAAAATAAGATGAATTGTAATTGTTTGATGACTGAAAACATAGTTTGTTAGTTTTCAAGAAAAGTTTATGGTTTATACTTTAACATGTGGATAGCTTGCTACTTGATCATGAGAAGTTTTATGAAAAATGAGCTACTGTTTATGATATATAATGATGCTAGAAAAGGTGATTGAAATTATCATTGATCAAACTTATGCACTATGCTAGCATTCACACTTCATAAATTATTTCTTTTATTATTTACCTACTCGAGGACGAGCAGGAAATAAGCTTGGGGATGTTGATACGTCTCCAACGTATCTATAATTTATGAAGTATTCATGCCATGTTTACAACAATTTTATATGGTTTTGGTATGATTTGAATAGAACTAACCAGGACTGACGCTGTTTTCAGCAAAACTACCGTGGTGCTGTTTTTTGTGCAGAAATAAAAGTTCTTGGATTGACCCCAAAAATTTTGACGATTTTTTATGGACCAAAAGAGACCCCCGAAGCTTCGTGGAAGGACCAGAAGAGCCACGAGGAAGTGACAAGGCAACACGGCGCACCCTGGGGGGTCGTGTGTTGTCGCCTTGTGGGCCCCTCGTAACTCCTTTTTGCGTGATTCCAACGCTGAAAAATCCTATAAATAGAGAAACCCCCAGAAGTAAACCTAGAACTTCGACTCTGCCACCGCAAACCACTGTACTGAAGACATCCCATCTGGAGGCCTTTTTCGGCACCCTGCCGGAGGGGGAAATCATCACCGGAGGCCATCTTCATCATCCCGGCGGTCTCCATGACGAGGAGGGAGTAGTTCACCCTCGGGGCTGAGGGTATATACCAGTAGCTATGTGTTTGATCTCTCTCTCTCTCTCTCTCGTGTTCTTGATTTGGTACTATCTTGATGTACCGCGAGCTTAGTTAATATAGTTGGATCATATGGTGTCTCTTCCCTCTCTATCTTCTTGTGATGAATTGAGTCTTTCCCTTTGAGGTTTCGTTATTGTCGGATTGAATATTATAGATTTGAGAACACTTGATGTATGTCTTGCATGTCGATACCCATGGTGACAATGGGGTATTCTATTGAGTCACTTGATGTATGTTTTGGTAATTAACTTGCGGATTCCCGTGACCTTGGGGTAATCTAGGCTTATGGGTTGGTACATGTTTCATCTTCTTTTCTCCGATAGAAACTTTGGGGTACTCTTTGAAGTTCTTTGTGTGGATTGAATATTATGAATCTGAAGTTGTTTGATGCATATCGAATAATCAACTCATGGATACTTGTGGTGACATTGGAGTATCTAGGTGACATTAGAGTTGTTTGATGCGTATCATATGGTGTTATTTTAGTACAAACTCTAGGGCTGTTTGTGACACTTATAGGGATGGCTCAATACATTGATCGAAAAGGATAACTTTGTGGTGGTTTCGTACCCTACAACAATTTCTTCTTATGTTCTCTGCTAGATAAGAACTTTGGAGTGATTCTTTGTTGCACGTTGAGGGATTGTTATATGATTCAATTATGTTAGCACTGTTGAGAGATTGCACTAGTGAAAATATGAACCCTAGGCCTTGTTTTCATGCATTGCAATATCGTTTGTGCTCACTTTTACTACTTGCTACCTTGCTGTTTTTATTATTTCAGATTACAAAAACCTATATCTACTATCCATACTACACTTGTATCAACATCTCTTCACCGAACTAGTGCACCTATACAATTTACCATTGTATTGGGTGTGTAGGGGACACAAGAGATTTCTTGTATTTGATTGCAGGGTTGTTTGAGAGAGACCATCTTCATCCCACGCCTCCCACGGATTGATAAACCTTAGGTCATCCACGTGACAGAAATTTGCTACTGTCCTACAAAACACTACACTTGGAGGCCCAACAGAGTCTACAAGAATAAAGTTTCGTAGTAGGTATCAATGGCAACAATACAAATATGTGTCTTGTCCCCTACTTTGTCACTGGGATATAGAACACCGCAAGATTGAACCCATTACAAAGCACCTCTCACATTGCAAGATAAATCAATCTAGTTGGCCAAAGCAAACGGATAGATCGGAGAGAAATACAAAGCTATAACAATCATGCATAAAAGAATTCAGAAAAGACTCAAATATTTCTCAAGAATAATCTGATCATAAACACACAATTCATCGGAATCCAACAAACACACCGCAAAAGAAGATTACATCAGATAGAACTCCAAGGAGATTGAGGAGAACATTGTATTGAAGATTAAAGAGAGAGAAGAAGCCATCTAGCTACTAGTTATGGACCTGTAGGTCTGTGGTAAACTACTCACACATCATCGGAGGGGCAGCAAGGTTGATGTAGAAGCCCTCTGTGATCGATTCCCCTCCAGTAGGATGCCGGAAAAGGCCTCCAGATGGGATCGCATAAGAACAGAAGCTTGCGGCGACAAAAAGTTATTTCGTGGGCCTCTCTATTGGTTTCCCAATATTTGAGAATTTATAGAGGTGGAATTAGATCAAAAGGAGCCATGAGGGGCCCACAAGGCATCTTGGCGCCCCCTGGGAGCGCGCCCTGTTGCCTTGTGGCTTCCTCGTGAGGCTTCTGGCCTCCTCCCGAAGCTTCTAGGGTCTCTTTTTTCCAGAAAAAATCGTCAAAAAGTTTCGTAGCGTTTGGACTCCGTTTGGTACTGATTTCCTGAAAAACCAAAAACAAGCAGAAAATAGCAACTGGCACTGGGCAATAGGTTAATAGGTTAGTCCCAAAAAATGATATAAAATAGCATATAATTGCATATAAAACATCCAAGATTGATACTATAATAGCATGGAACAATCAAAAATTATAGATACATTGGAGACGTATCACACTTCCGTGAATTCCTGTAATAAATGAGACAAACCAAAGGTAGACGTTGTGAAGTATTAGTCCTCACCGCTTCATCTTTGCACACAAGTACAAAGTGAAGAACACTCTATGGGCTCTCACTCACATCCCTTAAATCTCTTTTGGTAGCGAGGAGAACTAAGCTTTTCTTGTTGCTCATTGTGGAGTCACTCAATTTTGGTTCATGACGCTCACTCTCTTTTGGGTGGTTCACTCTCTCACTAGTCTCTCCATGATGGCTTGATGCTTGCTTGTCAGCGATCACTTAACTTGGCGACTGCTACTTGTGAGTTACGTTGGGATTTTCCCTGAAGAGGAGAGGGGATCCAGTACAGTAGAGATAAGTATTTCCCTCAGTGAGAACCAAGGTTATCGAACCAATAGGAGAATCACGCAAAGCCTCGTGAACAGCACCTACACACACAAAAGCAAATACTTGCACCCAGAGCGGGCAAGAGGGTCATCAATCCCCTTGAACTCGTTACTTGCAAGGATTAAATATCGTGGTGGTAGATAGATAAATTGCAAAACAAAATAAAAGAATAAAATTGCAGCAAGTATACTTTAGTATTCTTTTTATATTTAAAGTAGACCCGGGGACCATAGTTTTCACTAGAGGCTTCTCTCTCGAACACATAGCATACTGTTGGTAGACAAATTACTGTATCGCAATTGACAGAAAAGCGCATAGCTATGACGATATTCAAGGAAATGATCATGTATATAGGCATCACGTCCGAGACAAGTAGACTGACTCCTGCCTGCATCTACTACTATTACTCCACCCATCGACCGCTATCGAGCATGCATCTAGGGTATTAAGTTAATGAAAACAGAGTAACGCCTTAAGCAAGATGACATGATGTAGACAAAGTAAACCCAATAAATATGAATAAACCCCATTGTTTTACCCTCAATGGCAACAATACAAATACGTATCTTGTCCCTTTCTGTCACTGGGATATAGAGCACCGCAAGATTGAACCCATTACAAAGCACCTCTCCCTTTGAAGATAAATCAATCTAGTTG
Organism: Elymus sibiricus; assembly: GCA_039707655.1. Classification (NCBI taxonomy): domain Eukaryota; kingdom Viridiplantae; phylum Streptophyta; class Magnoliopsida; order Poales; family Poaceae; genus Elymus; species Elymus sibiricus. The sequence continues at coordinate 198,416,414 of CM077674.1, read as the reverse complement.
GCCAAACCAAATGGAAAGATCGGGGAGAAATACAAAGCTATAACAATCATGCATAATAAAGTTCAGAAAAGATTCAATTACTTCTCATGAATATTCAGATCATAAACCCACAATTCATCGGATCCCAACAAACACACCGCAAAAGAAGATTACATCGAATAGAACTCCAAGAAGATCGAGGAGCACATTGTATTGAAGATCAAAGAGAGAGAAGAAGCCATCTAGATACTCGCTATGGACCCGTAGGTCTGTGGTGAACTACTCACGCATCATCGGTAGGGCAGCAAGGTTGATGTAGAAGCCCTCCGTGATCGATTCCCCCTCCGACAGAGTACCGGAAATGGCCTCCAGATGGGATCGCGGAAGAACAGATGCTTGCGGTAGTGGAAAAGTTATGTCGGGTGGCTCTCTCTTAGTTTCCCAATATTTGAGAATTTATAGAAGTGACATTAGGTCAAAAGGAGCCACATGGGACCCACAAGGTAACAGGGTGCGCCTACCCCCCAGGGTGTGCCCTATTGCCTTGTCATCTCCTCGTAGGTCTTCTGGTCCTCCCCCGAAGCTTCTATGGTCTCTTTTTTCCAGAAAAAATCTTCAAAAAGTTTCATAGCATTTGGACTCCGTTTGGTACTGATTTTCTGGAAAACCAAAAACAAGCAGAAAACAGCAACTGGCATTGGGCACTGGGTTAATAGGTTAGTTCCCAAAAATGATATAAAATAGCATATAATTGTATATAAAACATCCAAGATTGATACTATAATAGCATGGAACAATCAAAAATTATAGATACGTTGGAGACGTATCAGCGACATTGGTCGAAGCACGTACTCCTTGCCCTTCATCTTGAAGCTATTGTGATTGGTCCATCCATTGTGGATGACACCACGGTCGAATTGTCAAGGTCTTCCTAAGAGGAGATGGCACACTGATACATTTCCATCATATCTATAATTTTTGATTGTTTCATGCCAATATTCTACAACTTTCACATACTTTTGGCAACAATTTATATGATTTTCTTGGACTAACATATTGATCCAGTGCCTAGTGCCAGTTCCTGTTTGTTGCATGTTTTTTGTTTCATAGAAAATCCATATAAAACAAAGGCCAAATGCGATAAAAATTTACGAAGATTTATTTTGGAATATATGTGATTTTTGGGAAAAAGAATCAATGCGAGACGATGCCCGAGGGGCCCACAAGCTCAGAGGGCGCGACCCCCTACCCTGGTCGCGCCCAGCAGGCTTGTGGCTACCCCGTAAGGTGGTTGGGGACCTTCTTTCGCTGCAAGAAATATAATTTCTGTATAAAAATCCCCTCAAAATTTCAGCCCAATCGGAGATACGGATCTCCGGGAATATAAGAAACGGTGAAGCGCCAGAAAACAGGAACGCGAAACAGAAGAGAAACAGAGAGAGAGATCCAATCTCGGAGGGGTTCCTGCCCTTCGGGAGCCATGGCGGCCTTGGACCAGAGGGGAAAATCTCCTCCCATCTAGGGGGGGAGGCCAAGCAAGAAGAAGGAGGGGGGCTCTCTCCCCCTCTCTTCCGATGGCGCCAGAGCGCCGCCGGGGGTACCATCGTGACGGCGATCTACGCCAACAACTTCGCCGCCGTCATCACCAACTCTCTCCCCCTCTATGCAGCAGTGTAACACCTCTTCTCCCTGCAGTTATCTCTACTTAAACATGGTGCTTCATGCTATATATTATTACCCAATGATGTATGGCCATCCTATGATGTTTGAGTAGATTCGTTTTGTCCTATGGGTTATTTGATGATCGTGATTGGTTTGAGTTGTATGTTTTATTTTGGTGCTGTCCTATGGTGCCCTCCATGTCGCGCAAGCGTGTGGGATTACCACTGTAGGGTGTTGCAATACGTTCATAATTCGCTTATAGTGGGTTGCGTGAGTGACGGAAACACAAACCCGAGTAAGGGGGTTGTTGCGTATGGGAGTAAAGAGGACTTGTTACTTAATGCTATGGTTGGGTTTTACCTTAATTATCTTTAGTAGTTGCGGATGCTTGCTAGAGTTCCAATCATAAGTGCATATGATCCAAGTACGGAAAGTATGTTAGCTCATGCCTCTCCCTCATATAAAATTGCAATAATGATTACCGATCTAGTTACCGATTGCCTAGGGACAAATCCATCTCTTGTGTTACAAAAAGCTTTCTACTAAACAACTAACTTTTATTATCTTGCAAATTACTCCTAGTTTTATTCCCTCTAAGTACTTCTAGTTTTATTCTTGCAAACTTATCCTTACACATACAAAGTAGTTTTATTCTTGTTCTAGGTAAAGCGAATGTAAAGTGTGCGTAGAGTTGTATCGGTGGTCGATAGAACTTGAAGGGAATATTAATTCTACATTTAGATCCTCGTTGGGTTCAACACTCTTACTTATTGAGAAAGGCTACAATTGATCCCCTATACTTGTGGGTTATCACACACGGACATTGGTACCACATCACACTCTAAGGTGTCTTCATATGCCCCAATCTTGAAGGACACTTGAACGGTGTGCTCCACTTGAATGGTGCCGGAGTCACTTAGCCATTGGACCTTGTAACGGCGAGGATGCTTCTTCTTGAGCAATTGTAGCTTGGAACAAAGTTATTCACTTGTCAAGTTGTGGCAACTTCCGCCGTCGATGATCACCTTGACGGATCATCCTTGGATGCCCGCTTTGGTATGGAAGATGTGGCAACGTTGGTCTTCGTCTTGTTGTTGTTTAAGTGTCTAGATCTTGGAGACAAAACGAGAGTGGGGCTCGAATCATTGCCACAAAAGATGTGCGCATCTTCATCTTATTCACTTGTCGGTGCATGGCCATGTGTTCCAAGGCTTCCATTTCTTCATCGCTCATGGAGTCGTAGGTGTCGTCATCATTGACAATGATGGTACGCCGTGTGGGGCACTCAAATGACTTGTGGCCTCGGCCCTTGCAAGTGAAACATTGGATGGAACTTGTCTTGGCGGTACCATCCGTTGTAGGAGTTGATGACGAAGCTCTTGTCTTGTAGTTGCTTGTAGGAGGATGACTCAAAGATGTCGTAGGTTGCTTGGAGCTTGACTTATTACCAGTGGTGGGTGTAGCTCGAGTAGGAGACGTAGGAGTCGTAGTCGTGGAAGCTTGGTTATAGGAGCCGTAGGTCTTGGAAGAGTACTTGGAGTACTTGAAGTCTTCTTGCACTGGTCGCTCTGCCTTGGTCGCTCGGTGCACTAGCTCGAGGAGGTTGGAGTACGGTTGGAAATCCGTGATTTTCTTGATGGGATGGTTGAGTCCATTCAAGAAGCGTGCCATTGTTTGTTCATCGTCTTCCTTGACATTGGCTCGAATCATGGCAATCTCCATTTCTTGATAGTAATCGTCAACCGATTTTGTGCCTTGCTTGAGAAGTTGTAGCTTCTTGAAGAGATCACGACTATAGTGGGTAGGCACAAAACGAGCGCGCATGACATCCTTCATTTGGTTCCAAGTCGTGATGGGTGGATCGCCCTTCTCTCAGCGTCACTCGATTAATTGCTCCCACCAAATGAGAACATAATCTTAGAACTCTAGAGATGCCATGGTGATCTTCTCTTCCTCGTCGTAGTTGTGAAGACGAAATATCTTGTCGATCTTCAATGCCCATGAGAGGTAGTCTTCGAGATCGTTGCTACCGGAGAACTTAGGCATGCTGAACTTGAGCTTGTCGTAGCGTTGTTCCTCATTGTGATGGTTGCGATGGCGATATCGCTCTTGTCGTGGAGGGGGGTCTTGAACCTCTTGCTCCTCTTGATTAGCTCGCAATGGAGGGTGAGGGATTCATGATTGGTTCCTCCTTTCGTGGTGCTCCTCAACGCGAGCGGCTTCCTCTTGTTGCTCTTGTCGGAGCGCTTCTTCTTGTTCGCGTGTGCGGCGATTGCGCTCTTCCAAGGCGTGATTTGCTTCCCGGAGGGCACGTTGTGTTTCAAGCGCTTGTTCCTCACAGCGTTGTTGTTCTTGGCGTAGTGCGTCGCCGTTTCACTCTTCTTGGCGTTGGCATTGTCGAGCTTGCTCTTTGTCCATGGCATCTTTTCCTTGGCGATGATGTTATTCGTGCTCTCGAAGACGGTCTTGCAAACCATTGTCATGGAATGGATTTTGTGAAGCTTGATGATCTTGATGGTCGTCTCGAAGATGAGAATGATGGCATGGGAGACTTGCGTCGGAAGATGTGTCCGAAGAGTGTTGACTTGAGTGGCCCCGTCTTGAAGAAGAAGATGTGGAAGAAGCACCATTTACCATCATGGAACGAAACTCTTCCATCTGTGATGATAGCTTGGCGTCAAGGTAGTTCCTTGTTCTTGCTTCGGATTGTCGCAAGTCGGTGGCAAGTTGCTCGATGTGGTCGCCCAAAGCTTCACTTTCTTGATGCAAGGCTCGTTGAACGCCGAAGAGTATTTCGCTCAGTGAGAACCAAGGTTATTGAACCAATAGGAGAATCATGCAAAGCCTTGTGAACAGCACCTACACACACAAAAGCAAATACTTGCACCCAACGCGGGCAAGAGGGTTGTCAATCCCCTTGAACTCGTTACTTGCAAGGATTAAATCTTGTGGTGGTAGATAGATAAATTGCAAAACAAAATAAAAGAAATAAAATTGCAACAAGTATATTTTAGTTTTCTTTTTATATTTAAAGTAGACCCGGGGACCATAGTTTTCACTAGAGGCTTCTCTCTCGAACACATAGCATACGGTGGGTAGACAAATTACTGTTGGGAAATTGATAGAAAAGCGCATAGTTATGATGATATTCAAGGCAATGATCATGTATATAGGCATCACTTCTGAGACAAGTAGACCGACTCCTGTCTGGATCTACTACTATTACTCCACCCATCGACCGCTATCCAGCATGCATCTAGGGTATTAAGTTAATGAAAACAGAGTAACGCCTTAAGCAAGATGACATGATGTAGACAAACTAAACCCAATCAATATGAATAAACCCCATTGTTTTACCCTTAATGGCAACAATACAAATACGTGTCTTGTCCCATTCTGTCACTGGGATATAGAGCACCGCAAGATTGAACCCATTACAAAGCACCTCTCCCGCTGAAGATAAATCAATCTAGTTGGCCAAACCAAACAGATAGATCGGAGAGAAATACAAAGCTATAACAATCATGCACAATAAAGTTCAGAAAAGACTCAATTACTTCTCATGAATATTCAGATCATAAGCCCACAATTCATCGGATCCCAAAAAACACATCGCAAAAGAAGATTACATCGAATAGAACTCCAAGAAGATCGAGGAGAACATTGTATTGAAGATCAAAGAGAGAGAAGAAGCCATCTAGCTACTAGCTATGGACCCATAGGTCTGTGGTGAACTACTCACGCATCATCGGTAGGGCAGAAAGGTTGATGTAGAAGCCCTCCGTGATCGATTCCCCCTCCGGCAGAGTACCGGAAAAGGCCTCCAGATGGGATCACTGAAGAACAGAAGCTTGCGGCGGCGGAAAAGTTATTTCGGGTGGCTCTCTGTTGGTTCGGGGATTTATGTGAATTTATAGCGCTGGAATTAGGCCAAACAGAGCTGCATGGGACCCACGAGCTTAGGTGGTGCTCCCCCCTGGGGGCACGCCGTGTGAGCTCGTGGCTCTCCCATAGATCTTCTGGCCACCTCCCGAACGTTCTAGGGTCCCTTATGGATCAGAAAAAATCACCGTAAAGTCATCGTATTTGGACTTCATTTGGCACTGATTTTCTGAAAAGCCAAAAACAAGCAAAAAATAGCAACTGGCACTGGGCACTGAGTTAATAGGTTAGTTCCCAAAAATGATATAAAATTGCATATAAAGTATCCAAGATTGATATAATAATAGCATGAAACAATCAAAAAATATAGATACGTCGAAGACGTATCAGCATCCCCAAGCTTAATTCCCGCTCGTCCTTGAGTAGGTAAATGATAAAAAAATAATTTTTTATGTTGAATGCTACCGAGCATGTTTATCATGTAATCTTCCTACGGTATAAATATTGAGAAACGATGAAGTAATTGATATCAACATAATAATATCCATGAATACAAGAACATAATCATTACTTTTTCAAAATATATGATGCTCAACGAATGTTATCCCTACTCATTGAATTATGTAAGCATGGCATGACTCCGCCTTCACCGCATAAATATAAATCATGAGCACCCAGGTGTCATACCAAGCAATTGGATCATACTTTTTCACGCGCTTCAGCATTTTCAACTCCACTCAATACATGAGCGTGAGCCAGGGACATAGCACTACGGTGGAATAGAATGTGGTGGTAGAGATTAATAAGGGAAGTCAAAAAGGAAGAAAGGCTCACATCATATCGGCGGATCGATAGGCAATGGAGAGGCCAATCAATCGATATCAATGCGAGGAGTAGGGATTGCCATGCAACAGATGCACAGAGCTATAAGTGCACGAAAGCTCTCTACTGAAAGTGGTTGTGGGTGTGCATCCAACTTGCTTGCTCATGAAGACCTCGGGCATTTGAGGAAGCCCGTCATCGGAATATACAAGCCAAGTTCTATAATGTAAAATTCCCACTAGTATATGAAAGTGACAAAACATGGAGACTCTCTATATGAAGAACATGGTGCTACTCTGAAGCACAAGTGTGGTAAAAGGATAGTAGCATTGCCCCTTCTCTCTTTTTCTCTCATTTTTTAGAACAATCTCATGGACCTCATCCCCATATTTTGGAGGACTCATCAGTCTCCATCATTCTTTTCCTCACTGGGACAATGCTGTAATAATGATGATCATCACACTTTTATTTACTTACAACTCGATAAAACTGAAACAATATGACTCTATATAAATGCCTCTGGCAGTGTACCAGGATGTGCAATGATCTAGAGTAACATGTACTACAATGATGAACGGCGGCTTTGCCACAAATATCATGTCAACTCTATATGATCATGCAAAGCAATATGACGATGAACACACATATCATAGGACGGAACGGTGGAAGTTGCATGGCAATATATCTCGGAATGGCTATAGAAATGCCATGATAGGTAGGTATGGTGGCTATTTTGAGGAAGATATAAGGAGGCTTATGTGTGATAGAGCGTATCATATCACGGGGTTTGGATGCACCGGCGAAGTTTGCACCGACTCTCGAGGTGAGAAAGGGCAATGCACGGTACCGAAGAGGCTAGCAATATGCGGATGGTGGGAGTGTTGTATTAGTCCATGAACTCACATTAGTCATAAAGAACTCATATACTTATTGTGAAGCCTATTAGCCCTCGAAGCAAAGTACTACTCAAATGCCCCTAGGGAGGAGGTTGGTAGGAGTTAACCATCGCGCGCCCCCGATTTAGACAACACACAAGGATTTCAATCAGACATAAAAATGCTCAAACCTCCCCATCATGCCATGACGGACACTTAAATGAGTAGTTAATAACAAGCTTTAATATCGATATTTCTACTAACCAATGATGATGAACCAATACCCTTGCATATTACGACATCAATATAATTAAATCATACGTTTCATATTTAATGATCTACATGAAAGTTTTTATTAGATCATTCTTATATACCTATCATTTTCAGACTAGTCTTATAACCCGTGCATATTACCACTTCCTATTTAGGGCTCTCACAAAGATTTAATTGAGCATGAGAGTGCAATAATTTCTATAAAATATGTAACCACCGTCATGCTCTAAGAATGTAAGTGAAGCACAAGAGCAACTACATTGCTCAAAAGATATAAGTGAAGCTCATAGAGTATTCTAACAAATCACGATAAATGTGTGTCTCTCTCAAAAGGTGTGTCCAGCAAACAATGATTGTGGCAAACTAACAAGCAAAAAAAATAAAAATATGGTACAAGACGCTCCAAGTAAAACTCATATCATGTGATGAATAAAAATATACCTCCAAGTAACATACCGATGAATTGTGGACGAAAGAGGGGATGTCATCCGGGGCATCCCCAAGCTTAGACGCTTGGGTCTTCCTTGAATATTACTTTGGGGCGCCTTGGGCATCCTAAGATTAGGGTCTTTCCGCTCCTTATTCCTTTACTCATCGTTATCTCACCCAAAACTTGAAAACTTCAGCACACAAAACTCAACAGAAACTTCGTGAGATCCGTTATTATAATAAATCAAATCATCCACTTTAGGTACTATTGTAAATTGATTCATAATTGTTCTTGCATAATACCTACTGTATTCTAACTTCTCCATGACTTATATACCCTGATATAATCCATAGCATCATTAAAATAAGCACACTATGCAATAAAAACAGAATCTGTCTAAAACAGAACAGTCTGTAAAGATCTGAATTAAAGTCATACTTCTGTAACTACAAAAATTCTTAAAAATTATGGAAACATAAACAATTTGTATCCCAATACTGTGTACAATTCAGCAATTATTGACATTCCAGTACAGAATAGAAATTCCAGAACTGGGCACAAAAGTTTCTGTTTTCAAACAGCATCAATTATACTATCATTTAAATCATCCCAAAGGCATTACTTGGCACAAACACTAATTAAAAGATAAAAACACAATCATTACAGTAGCAATAATCATGTGACTCAAGAAAAATAAAATGAAAGCAAAATATAAATATTGGGTTGCCTCCCAACAAGCGCTATTGTTTAATGCCCCTAGCTAGGCATAATGCATAGTTTCAAGTATTGTCATCTTTGGTTCTAACCACTCTGCATGGGCTTTTCTCAAAACCAGGAGGCTCCTTGCGCTTCCCACTAATATCAAAGGAGGAAATTTTATTATCTAAAGTGGCAAGCCTTTTATTGCAAATGGTGAGAAGTCAATTCATGCGATTGAGATTTGAACCCAGGGTTTTGAGTGGCTCATTAAACTTTTGCAAGTCAACCAAGTTTTTCTGCATATCCCCCAATTTTTCTAAGATTTGAATCCCTTCTTGAGTGTAGGGGGATCCCTTTTGTGGAGGCAAAGCTCCTACTATCCCCTCTATTATTTCATAAGCAACATTAGCATCACTTTCAATAAAATTCCCTTTAGCAGCAAAGTCTAAAAGTTGTCTATTAGGCATAGTGAGCCCTACATAAAAATTTCGAAGTAGGATTTTTATATCACTTCTTATAGCAGAATTATGGTAAAACTCCATTAACCTAAACCAAGCATCTTTCAAACTCTCCCCTTGTTTCTGTTTGAAGTAGAGTACCTCAAAATCAGGGCAGAGTGGAGAAACAGAAGAACTAGCCATAGTGGCAAAACAAGCAAGCAAGCAAATAAGCAAAATAAAATATTTTTGTGTTTTTGATTTTTCAACGAGACTAATAAAAGCAAATAAAAAGTAGAACAAGTAAATGATAATGTGAATGTAGGGACCTATAAGTGTTTGATGATGTCTCCCCAGCAATGGCGCCAGAAATTCTTTCTGCTACTTGTGAGCTGCGTTGGGATTTTCCCCGAAGAGGAAGGGTGAAGCAATATAGTAGCGGATAAGTATTTCCCTCGTTAGAGAACCATGGTTTATCGAACCAATAGGAGAACCATGCAAACACTCCTTAGCAGCACCTGCACACACAAGAGCAAATACTTGCACCCAACACGGGCAAGAGGGTTGTCAATCCCCTTGAACTCGTTAATTGCAAGGATCAGATGTGATAGTGGTAGATAGATAAATTGCAAAGTAAAATAAAAGAAAGAAATTGCAGCAAGGTATTTTTGGTTTTTGTAATATGATTAAAGTAGGCCCGAGGGCCATAGTTTTCACTAGAGGCATCTCTCTCATAAAAATAGCATACGGTGGGTGGATAAATTACTGTTGGGCAATTGATAGAAAAGCGCATAGTTATGACGTTATTCATGGCATGATCATGTATATAGGCATTATGTTCGTGACAAGTAGACCGAAACGATTCTTCATCTACTACTATTACTCCACCAGTCAACCGACTCCTGCCTGCATCCATGGTATTAAGTTCATGACGAATAGAGTAACACTTTAAGCAAGATGACATAATGTAGATAGAATAAAACCAAGCAATATGATTAAACCCCATCGTTTTACCCTTAGTAGCAACAATACAAATATGTGCCTCGCTACCCCTGCTGTCTTTGTGCGGTGGCCTGCATCTTCAGGCGCCGGATGTCCGGGCGCTGTAGCACTTCGGCGACTCCGTTTGTCTATCTTCTTCGTCCGCATCCATGAGGGCTTGGCCTTTGTCCCAAGCATCTCTGAGGTGGTCTTCTTCGTACCTAAGCACACATAGCATTTCCGCTTGAGGTAGTAGCCATGTCTCACATGGTTCATATGGAAGCTCATTAAGGAGAGATGTCACCTCAGTCTCGATAGCTTTTGCACGTGATCTTGTCATCGGTCCACTTGGTGCTTTGGGAGACGATGGTAGGTCCATGGGGATGACCGTGGGATGCTCCGCATCATAACTCCATGCATAATTCCTACTGCTTGAGTAAAAGTAGAATTTGTCATATTCAATCTAATCTCAGTAGTAGCATAAGGACCTAGATTGAGACTATCATAAACAGACTTAGGGATAGTAGAAACACTAGCCCCAAGATCACATAAAGCATTAAACCTATTTAAACCAATATCAATCTCTATAGTAGGCTCAAAAGCATCTTCTTGCTTAGCTCGCAACTTACTGTAAAGCTTCTTTCTTTCATCAAGTTCACGTACCTTGGCTGCAACTTGATCAACAAAGACATTATATGCTTCATTATTAGTTACCTCAGGTAGTGGGTACTTCATCGATATCATCTTTACAAAGTCTACAACGGTGTAATTATATTCTGGCACATGGCTTGTGTCAAGTTCTTTGGTCTTCTCTTTGTTGTTTCTTACCATCTTGACATCTTCAACCGGGTTAGGTTCCGGTTTACCTGCAAACTTAGCTAGGATCAATGTTTGGCACTCTACAATTTTAGCCACTTGTGCTTCCATATTCTTGGATCTTCCCTCAAGCATCTGCACATCATTTGTTAGTCCAACAATCTTACCGGTCAATTGACCAAGTAAGTTATCATGATTCTTCAAAATATTTTTGAAGTTTTCATTCTGCTCAGTTTGACTAGCAATAAAACTTTTCAAAGTATCTTCAAGAGTATTTCTATTGCTGCTACTAGCTCCATTAAAATTGTTTGATGCTCCACTATTATTAGGATAAGGAAGTCTAGGAGCATATCCATTATTTTTCCAGTTGGGATTGTAGCTGTTGCGAGCAATGAAATTCACATCACTAGTTTCTTCGTTAGTGATGGCATGCATGTTTACCTCTTCCTTCCCTTTCATAACGGAGATGAGTTTATCAAGCTTAGCTATCAACTCCGCATTATTTTCTTCAATTGCATTCACACTTTTGGTGGCAGTTCTTTCAACATGCCATTGGGCCTGGTTTTCTTGCATATCATCAAGTAGTTTCTTGACATCGTCTATGGGCTTTCCCATGATTGTTCCTCCTCAGCTGTATCAAACATAGTTTTTGACATATGATTTAAGCCATTATAAAACATATGAAGGATTAACCATTCCTCCATTCCATGGTCAGGACAGTTTGTTATGGCTTCTTTCATTCTATCCCACGCCAGCGCTTGTGGCTCACATTTTTACTGCTTGAAACCTGTAATCTGAGAACGAAGTTGCATAATTTTTGCAGGTGGACAAAACTTAGATAAAAATTTGGCGCAACAATCAGCCCAAGAAGTTATATTACCTCTAGGTAAAGCTAGAAGCCATTCTTTTGCTTTTCCTCTCAGAGAGAAAGGAAATAGACACAACTTCAAAGCGTCCGGGTCATAATCCTTAATGTGTGTCATGTTGCACAATTAGGTAAAATTATGCAAGTGCATACCAACATCTTCAGAAGCAGGGCCTCTAAATTGGTCCTGTTGAACCATGGAAACTAAGTTCGGTTTGATCTCATACTCAGCGGCAGCAACCTCAGGTCGTGCTATGGGTTCACGCATAAAGTTATTGCTGGGAGTAGCAAAACTTCCAAGATTACGAGCCATGGTAATCGTTTTGGGTTTTTCAACTGACAAGACTGGCAACAAAAATAAAACTTAAACTAAAACAAAAACTGAAACTAAACTTTAACAAAAACTCTAAACACAAAGAATGGGAACACTAAACTCCTCCCCTGCAACGGCGCCAGAAAAAGGTCTTGATACCTCCTTTTAGTGATCCAGTAAAGGAACAGAAAGTATCCCGCACCTGTTTCCCCCGAGGTGACCCTGGGTTATCGAACCCACGAGAGGAAGGCTCCCTTGAAGCGATGGTCTCTAGAAAGCTATCGTTAAAGGATCAATTCCAGCTTTTGACCGGACCAATCAAGCAAATGACAATTCAAACACTTATAATAAAAATAGGTACGAGTATGAGGTCTTAATGCTTACAACCATGTATTTGCGTTGGGACCAGATATAATCTTAATTTGTGTGCTGGAAGTCACCCATCGAGATGTGCTTGTTACGAACTGAAGTGGGGGATGTTTCCAAATAACATCATACAGTAGAGGTTGTTCGCTATAGTTGTAGTACGACTACTCGTACTCCTATAAACCTTGCGCTTGGCTCTTCGCCTCTTCGGGAGGTCCAAGTTCAACAATCATGGTACTACAGTACTACAGTATATGCTTTTGGCAATCTGACACCGAATGAACTGCCGCACGTCCACCGCGTGAGCGAGGGCGAGGGAGAGCGCGTTGTAGTCAAAAGCTTCTCCTTGTCCTGCGAGCCACGGTGCGCGTGGGCGAGGGAGACGGCATAGGTGTACTAAGCAAGCTTATCCTCGTCCTGCGAGCCACCGAGCGCGCGCGAGAGAGGGAGAGGGCGTAGTAAGCAAGCAAGCTTCTCCTCGTTCTAGGAGTTGACGGGACACAGTAGTACTAGTAGTCCATACTGCCTCCTTTCCGGTTAATATGGCTTAATTTGAAACGAGATAAATACAGTAGCGGTCACTGTATTTGTAACTATACGGTCACTATACTTCATAATACGCTCATTACGGTCACTATATACGTTTTGCGGTGATTATACGGTCACTAGCTCACCGTAGAGCACCTTATTGCACTCTGCTGACCGACCAAATACTCTACGTGGCACTTTCTTGACTGGTTAAATTGGCATGTGGTTTTTGGGTCCCACCTGTCAGTTGGAAGAGCAAAGAAATAAGTTAAACAAAACTTTACGCAGGCGCGACAGGAGTCCAACCCTTGCGCACGAACCACCCTGGTTGTGTATGTGTGTGCATGCACATGTAGGTTGAGCACTTGAGCGTGAGCGTGTGTGTTGCGTCGTGTGCTGTGTGCCGCATGCATGGTTGTGTGAGTGTTGCGTGCGTGCATGTGTACGTGTGAGTGTTGCATGCATGCGTGAGGGTTCTAGTCCCTCCCATTCACATGTTCATATTTCAAGCTTCATTAAAACGTTGCATGCAAGAATTACTCCAATGCATGTAAAAGTCCTGGTCATTTGTTGTTCACGCATGCACGCATGCATTGCAATTAATACGTTGGTAAACACAATTATCTTGAGAAAAACGAGCCCATTAATTGAGTACTTTTGCAAAGTAGTACAGTAGTACTACAAAAAATTCTTCTGGCACTCATCGTCTACTATTACCTTGGTTGATGAATCTTTTTTATTGAGCTGTATATAAACTGGGAGCCTTGGCCAATGGTTCTTAATGTTGGACAGGATGAGAGTAGAGGCATATAGGAAGTCTTGGCGATCCATTATTCCCCATTGGTCTATTCAACTAGTCTTCACAGTGAAGTGACAATACACGCTATAGCAGATGGGACACTTGATTAATAAGCTGAGCCAGTGTGCTGGTGTTACTAAATCAGCCTTACCCTGTAGTGCCATCATGTCTGCCAGTGGTGCACGCGTACGCACCTCTCTCTTCCGTTGACTGACATATGGGCCCGCTTGAGGTAGACCCACATGTCATCCGCTTAACTATTTACACTCGTGTATACTAGTAGTACTAGTAGAATTGAGATTTAATGCACCTTCTTCCCCGTCTCTCCCTCTTCTTCCTCCTCTCTTCCCCATGGACGTCCCTTCCCCATCTTCGTCCGCACACCATTTTCCAGTGCTCACTGCTCGCCTACCCGCGCCATCTTCCTCGGTCGCTCGCGCGCACCATCTCCCCCCGTTCATTGCTCGCCCACACACTCCATCTTCTTCTCTCACCCGCCCGCATCCACTTCCCCGCTCGCCCGCACACACCGAAAACCCCAATCACTCAGCGCCCTAAAAAAACCAATGGCAGAACTGAGTGACACGCAGAGCCGCGATTGGAATTCCCTCCCCGATGTTCTCTTGGAGTAGATCAGTAATCGTATGGACCTGCTCAGCACTGTGCGTCTGGCCGCATGCTCGGTGTCTATGCACCGTCTACTCATCGATAGCCGGCCGGCCCTTTTCAAGACACCCTACTTGCTGATGCCCGATCCTCGCAACTGGCCCAGACACTAACGTGACAATCCTACGAAGGTTGCCGTCGTGCCCCTCGACATGCTACCACTCCCCGCCTACCTGCCCTTCATGCGCCGCCACTACTGGGTGGGCATGAAGGCCAACTGGATCGTCCTCATCCACCAATCGGGTAGTCTGTGGCGTCTCGTGGATATCTACACCCAGTGAGAGATCACCCTTCCATCGTTGGATATTGTCGACATCGAGCCTCGCGGCCCGTCGGACACTCCTGCCTACTACGCATGAGATGCGTCAGGCACTTGGTTGGATCTCTGTTTGCTGAAGGTTGTAATCTACGAAGTGCCCACACCATCAGAAGACTACATGGATTACAAGCTCATTGCCTTGTTCGACGGGGGATTAGCCTATCTGGAATCTGGTCACCATACATGGTTATGGCTCATCATCAATCCTGTTTACCCTCCATTTCTGTCTGATGCTATAGTGCACGAGATTGGCTGCATATACTGGTGGAATCTATCGTCGTGTAATTGTTCTATCTCATGTCATCTTTACCATATGAATACGACTGTCTGTTGATTGTTAGAAATTTAGAATAGATAGTATGACTATAACCACATCATTGCTATATGTTCCTCTCATTTCCTTGATTTTTATGACCACACATGTTATTGGTAGAGTTGATATAAGAACAATTGGCATCTAATGATTGTTAGAATATATATTATGAGTATAACCACATGATTGCTATATGTTACTCTCATTTCCAAGATTTTTATAACCATGTATGTTATTGTTAGAGTTGATACGAGAACTGTTGGCATCTAACTGTTATGGTAGAATATGAGTAGGCCCTAGCATAGTTGTTTTCCTCTCATTTTTACATGATCATTGAACCATCACTTATTGCTAGAATATGAAAGCCATTGGCATTTTTTTAATATTAGGGTATGATTATGACCACAGCATTGTAATTCTCTGGCTATGATCTGTGTCACTATTATAATAATCTTAATTCCACACATACTCTGAACATGATTGTATATTTTTGTCCTTTTGGCCTCCAATTTGATTTTTTGCAGCAGACGCAAATGCGCTGGCCTTTATAATTCCAAGACCTAGAAATATAAATGTCAATGGGTGGTGGTTTATCGCTCGTTCAACTGACGGTGGGCATTTGATGCTCATTCGCACGTACCAAAGTGACCAAACCATTTTATCAAACCACATGCAGTACAATGCGTGGGGCGTTCGCGACTGTGATGGCTATGGCTACTTCGTGTTCGAGAAAGATCCCAGCTCTGTTGGGCAAGGCGTATTCAATTGGAGGCGGGTTTACAGCCTCGGCAACCACTCCCTGTTCCTCGGGCTCAATTATCCGATCATCCAACCAATCATCGAACATATCAGCGGCGATGATTATCGTGCTATGCAAGTTCCATTCGCCAGGGGGAACTGTGTTTACACAATGTACCATGGATTTCATGAAGCACCATATCCAGAGATTCGTCGACACAGCTTGTTGCCAGATGAACCTTAGTGTGTGAAAGGCATCAAGCTTCCAAGCTATGAATGGCTTTTGCAAACCCGACATGCGGCGATGTGGTTCATGCCAACAGCTAATATGCACAACTTGATTCGTAGTGATATCTAGACTGAGCCATGTATCCTGCTAGTTGTCGCATGATCCTATTCTGTTGGTTATTTTGTACTGTAGTTAGTTTGAAGGTTAAATACCTTTCTGGGATCAAGTGCATCCTACATCACCTGCGTAGCATGTATTTTGATAATGATGATGGAGATGCTGTGCAGAAGCCATATATAGCAATTAAGCTTCAAGTGCGTACTTGTTCGTGAAAGTGTTGTCCAATGGGAATTATATTTTGTATTACTCATGTAGCCTACAAGTTTGTCGCACAGCCTTGTAACTTTGTAGGCACCTGTTTGTAAGCTCCTTCTAAACACTCTTGCATAATGCCCTTAAAACAAAGGCTTTAGCAATGCCCCTCTGATATTATTTAAAGCAATATGGAAGCAACCTGGAGATTCGATGAATGTATACCATCTCTAAAATTTGTACTACTAGTAGTCCTCTATACCGTACTAGATTTGTATTCATACCAAGAATGGATTCAAATTTTATTGGTATTGCAATATACTTAATGCTCCTACTTTTTTTTTAGATTTATCAACAGAACTACGGCCGTATGTTAGTACGACATAGCCTGCATGATATGTAGACAATAGCCAATCCAGCCGTCTGCTGGACTGTAGTCACATGGATGCACGAACTAATATCCCCTGTCGTGCAGGGATCGTCCAGGCCACGACGTGTGTACAGCACTGCCGTAGTACTATCGCTGGTGTCTCTCTTCTATAGTACAACTCAGCCGACGCGTGGGGACGTGGGAGAGTGTGCCTATGGTCGGCTGCTCAATTGCGGTCCCACATGTGAGTGCAAACGCAAGATGACGCGCGTTCATTCCATGAGCGGCGTGCCGGACCGACCGACCGTGTGGGGTGCTACGCGAATGCGATGTGCGTGTTGTATACATGTAGTACCACCGTTTTCTTTTGGTTTTGCTCCATGGCGCAATTCATCGATACAAAATTATATTTAAAAGTGCAGGGCGGGGTTTTTCCCGTGCGTTAGGCGGGGCAGTTTCGCCTAGTCGGTTCGACAAAGAGGCAAGGAGGATATTGCGCTACTCGTACTAGGTAAGTAGTACTTGTATGACTAGTATTACTAGTACACGTAGGTCAAATTATTCATCATGTCCTCACATTGAATTGACGTGACAACACGTTGCGCGTGAGGTGACACAAGAGTCCCGGCCGCATGTTCGGTTCACCAAAGTGAGCCTCACCCCTCTGGTAGTCCAGCAGCACTCTCCCGTTCTCTCCCATTCTCTCCCGGTCTCCCCGCCTCCCAGCCACCGCCTTGTTCTGATCCAGTTGGTACGATGGGCGTTGAGCTAGTGGAGCTGCTATACTTCATTGCAAGTAGTCAAAAGGAAGACGCCGAGAAATTTGATCTCAACAAGGAAGTTCTTGAAGCTAGCCGCATGAAGGGTGGAACCAGCGAGGCCGCTCCTATGAGTATTCGTCCCGTCGCCCTGTATGATGATTTTGATCTTTATGGGGTTTTTCAAGTCTTTAGAGTATGCATGTGATAATGAAGTCGAGACCCCAGTTTGTTTGGGTGTCATGGATTTTGATTTAGAGTAGCACTTATTTGTTGAAATCTTTCATCATTTACTTAAACAGTTGATTGATCATGCATTGAGTACCATTTAACTGGAATTAACCGCTGCAAGTCCAAGAAAGATTGGCCGGTGCTGCCGGCTGGCGTCAAGTTCGATCCCATGGATCAGGAGCTGATCGAGCACCTTGAGGCTAAAGTGAGTGCTGACAGCGCGAGATCTCACCCTCTCATCGATTTGTTCATACCGACCATCGACAACGAGCACGGCATATGCTCCACCCATCCTGGGAAACTTCAAGGTGAGACACCGATCGACCGTCTACTTGCACAAAATATATTCCTTTCTTTTTACAAGTTCTGATGTATGCTTCCCGGCCTAGGATTGTATTTCGCCAAAACTGCAGGTATCACACGAAGTGGCCTAAGCAAGCATTTCTTCTAGCACAACTCCAGGGCGTTCAAAAGGGGTAGGCGGACGCGTCGCAAGATACAATCGGAGTGCTGCATGCACGCGATGTGGCACAAGACCGGCAATACCATGCTGGTCATGGTTAACGGCCGGTAGAGGGGCAGCAAAAAGGTTCTGGTGCTGCACACCAACAAGAACTTAGACCAGCAGAGGACCAACTGGGTGATGCACCAGTAGCACCTCGGCGACCTCGAGCAAGAGAAGGAGCGGGAGCTGGTCGTCTGCAATTCTACCAGACGAAAATGAGGGCCGGGACTAAAAAGATTATAAGTTAGTTTGGTAGTGTACTAGTTCTACCTGGTCGTCTGTAAGTTGGTGTTGTTGTTAAGGATCTTAATTCGGTCTGAACTTGGCATTTCCTTCCAACCATCATGTCGAGGGTCGACGTGGATATAACGCTGAAGCAATTGTTGCGAAACGAATTTTCAGGCACCTGATATAAGTAGCAAAAGCTCCTACCATTCGAATTCCCAGTTCTCCAAAATTTTACTAACATATTCCAGTACGCAGGGGATCCATCGGGTTTCACAGGCAGATAGTTAGACGCAGCACGTCGGGACTGGGATGTGGCACGCCAAGCCCAGCTGCAAATTGTTAAACAGAGGAGCGATGGATTTGGGCCTTCAAGAACGGTTAAGTGTCGGGACCTTGATCGCGGGAAGCGCCTCCCATGCCATCCCTCTAACCCACATACCACATACAGACCCCTGAAAAAAAAACATACAACATACAGTATCACTCAAAAAAAAACCCCGCATACGACATGTTCTCTCGTTCGAGTTGTCAGTTAACCAAAAAATTTAACAAGCGTGAGAAACGAGAGCCGCCGCTTCCAGCGATCATTTTTGGACTAAAAAAGGCCTAGTCGGCTATCGTTTAGTTGAAATATGTAAAATGTTCCATAAGAAAAAGAAACATGTAAAATGTAATGAATTTGGTCCTGTTTCAATGAAAATCATCCGATTTGCATGAAATTCGTCCGTGGAACCAGAAGAGGGCTGTCCATACAGAGGCTAACAGTACGGACCCAGCAGGTCCATGGCCGTACGCAAGCAAGTGCACACACTTATTATCACGGTGGAAAAAATATGCTGACGTCTGAGACCCATGAGATTTTCAACGTAGTCCATAAACGAGAGAATTCTACAAGGAGAGACTGAAAACTGGGATCCAGCAGGTAGTATTTTTTTTTGAGGTCGAGCAAATATTGACTGGGCTGTAGACTGCCCAGGTTTATGTTTTGTTTATTAACAGGCGCAGCCCATGACGACATGCGGCCACAAGGATCTAGCAGGTATCAAATGGCCTCTCGGCCGCCCAGCCTTGGTTTTATTTTTTCTTAGAACATCAGCAGCCCAGCTGTTTATTACTGAAGAAAATGCATAGCCCAGTCCTATTTTTCTCATCTCTACTTTATATATGTATAGTTTTATTAGTTTATATATTAAGTTGTGGGCCTACTAAGTTGATGCGTACGCAAGGCTATGTCAACTTAGTCAACAAATTGACTCTACCAGCGTGAGACCGTTATATGTCAGTCCAACTACCGGCGTGCTTCTTCAATCTCTGATCTTCCTGCTCCAGCCGCCCAAACCAGCACCAGCGTCGCCTACTCCCATGTTCCGTGGCCGCCTGTTCTGCCGCACAGTCCTCACCGCCCCTCCCTATTCCCATCACTTGCCAGGCCATCCTTCTACTGACCCACACCTCCTGTTATTCTCCGGTGACGGCAGCCTCACACCGCAGCCGAGCCAGTAAGTCCTCGTATTCACCTCCGCGTGGGCATCCACTGTCGAGTCTTCCCCGGCTCCGGGTCATTCCCTCCTTAGGCCTCGCCGTCGTCCACCGCCTTGGTGCTCTTGGCACGGCGTTGTAAACGTGGTCAACGAACGACAGCCATCGGAAGAGGACTGTACGTGGACAGGCTGATAGCTGGGACCCACGAGGTCCATCATCGCACGCAAGGAAGTGCCTCCTTATTACGTGGAAGAAAAATGATCCCACTCCCTGACAGCTGGGACCCACCAGCTACATCTTCGCACGCAAGGAAGCCCCTCCTTATTACATGAAAAAAATGCTTCCTCCCATTGGTTTGCTGACATCTGGGACCTACGACATTGTCAACGTACGAGAGAATTGAACATTGTCGGGCCCATGGAACCCAGGGTATCCAGGCCCATCTGCCTTTGGCCCAGGGTGCAACGCCTGGCGTGGGCCCTGCAGGCCATCATCACCAAGCACCTCACCTGGGCTCCTTATGAGGCCTTGGCCTCCCGAGGCCCCCTCCTCAGGGAGCGGGCGAGCGAGGCTCAGCACCTCTGCCAGCGGCCTCGCGAGGCGACCTCCTGAGGTGGCCTCCCGAGGCCCCCTCCCGAGGGCGCACGAGACGAAGGCCGTTCAGCGGAGCCGTGCGGTCTGGGGCCCATCACGTGGGTGACGCGCGCGGCGACGAGTGGCAACAGAGGCCGCGCCAGCAGGCGCGGATGAAGATGGTTTCCTCTTTTGTGTTAAGGGAGCAGGGCCAGATACCTACACCCCAAAGCGACCCCAAAGGTTGCCCGATCGGCGAAGGAAGACCAAGACGGCGGGCGCGCAGGGCGGAGGTCCTCACCGAGCCCACCGGCGCGTCATGGATCACGCTTTGGCAGGCGAAGACCGCCTTTAGTCAAGATAGCCTGAGCGCCTGTCCCCTTTCAAAACCCGCCAAGTGTGGCAGCCCTTCCTGCCTAAGTTTCAAGGGGGAAGAGGAGCGATGCGGGTATAAGGGGGGCAGAGCAGCCATTGTAGAGAGGACTCCGGTTCCCATCGCCCTCGACCTTGTACTCTCTCTCTCGCACCAGAGCAATACCAACCAAGCAGGAGTAGGGTCTTACACCACAAGGTGGCCTGAACCTGGGTAAACCGCCGAGTCCATGGTCTGTCCCTCGCTAGCGCGCTCTCGCCGTAGCCTCGCCGTCGCTTAGCCGTGGTAGGAGACGAAGTGGTAGAACGAGCTCACCCCCGTGTTCGAACCTTTGGGTCCCCGGAGCCTGACTTCCGACATTTGGCGCGCCAGGTAGGGGTGCGCCACTGTTCTTCCGCTCCGCCCTTTGCTCCACCAACCCCATGGCCGACGCACGTCGCGAGCGCGCCGAGCGCAGGGCTGGCCGCGTGGCTCAGACGGAGCCAGTGGCCCGCGGCAATCGCCGCCGCCCCGAAGCCGAGGCTGCTATCGCCACCGACCGCGTTGCCTGCGAGCAGCAGGACTCCTCCCTGCACCCCTCCATGCAGGCGATCGGCCACACCGCAACTGCCTCCTCCCTCTCCCACCGCGGGCCGCCGAACCCTCAGGCCGCGCTGCTCATGGCGCGCGAGCTGCTCTGTTACCGTCCAGCTGATGCCGGCTACTACGCCTGGCTAGGTCGCATCACCGAGCTCGTCAACGTCGCCGGGGACGCTCCGACGTCTTCCCACTCACTTCGCCCTCCGCCGTCTCACGCTGGGGACCTGGCGCATGGCGCTCCCGCGCCGCCTCCTCTGTGCGACTAGCACGGCGGGCCTCAACGTGGCGCACGGGCTCGCGAGCCGTCCCGCGGCGCGTCCTCGCCGGACCGAGACGAGGACAGCTGCCAGATCATTCGCCGCGCGCCCCCTGACGCGCGTGTGCTCCTCGAGCGGCAGCGCCGGCGCCAGGACTAGGCCGTTCAAGACGTTGCGGCGGCTGGGCGTCAAAACTGCGCCGCCCTCGCTGGCGGCGTCCCCTCAAGTGGCGTGGGCTGCCGTGCCTTCACTCGCGAGCTGCGTCGCGTGGTCTGGCCCGCGAAGTTCAAGCCTGAGCTGACTCCGCGCTACGATGGCACCCCCAACCCCGCGGAGTTCCTTCATCTCTACGCGCTAAGCGTCGAGGCGGCGAACGGAGACGACAAGGTCATGGCAAACTGGTTCCCCATGGCCCTCAAGGACGGCCCGCGCTCCTGGCTCATGAACCTCCCCGAGGCGTCCATCTCCTCATGGGCCGAGCTCTGCAGCCAGTTTGTTGCCAACTTCAAGGGCACACAGGACCGCTCCCTCACCATCAACGACCTGCGGCGTGTGCGGCAGCGCCCGGACGAGACCCTCCGCAAGTACATCCAGTGCTTCAGCCAGGTGTGCAACAAGATCCCGCACGCCTCCGACGCGGCCGTCATCTCTGCATTCTCCACCGGCGTCATGGACGTCAAGATACGCGAGAAGCTCGCCATCAATGGTGAGCTCGACTCCGTGGTAGAGCTGCTCGATCTCGCCAACAAGTGCGCCAAGGCTGAGGAAGGCTGCCTCTTCATCCACAATGACCCTGACGCGGCGCTCGACGCCGCAAGGCCAAAAGCAAGGACGTCAAGGGCAAGGGCCCAGCTGTGCTCGCGGCGGAGCCCGAGCAGAAGCGCGGCCGTGACCGCGACGAGCCCAGGAAGGACGGTCGGCCGCTCTGTGCCTTCCACAATGTGCGCTCCCATAGCACCGAAGACTGTCAGGAGCTCAAGCTGCTCCGCGATGAGCGCCAAAGCCACCGAGACGACCGCAATGGCCGCGGCGCCGGCCGTGGAGGTGGCCGCGGCAGCAACCATTGGGACAGCCGCAACAGCAGCGGCAACTTCCGCCAGGGTTAGCGCGACCAGCCTAGTCAGGCCGTCTGGCGCGACCAGCCTCGTGAGGCAGACCCTCAGGGCAATGCCGCTCTTCCGCCGCTGCCGCCGCCACCCCGGAGGAACGACGTCAACCGGCCTGATGAGGGCGCTGGGGGTTACCAGGAGCCTCGCGCGGTCGCCTGCATCCTTGGCGGGTCCCAAGCCCCCGCGTCCATCTGCCACTTCAAGCAGCTCTCTCGCGAGGTGTATGCCGCCCTCCCAAGGCCCGAGGCCGCGCGACCCCTCAAGTGGTCGCAGTATGCCATCACCTTCGGCTCCAAGGACCACCCCAAATCCACGGCCTCCGCAGGCGCGCTCCCCATGCTGTGCACCCCCACCATCAGCAACGTTGCAATCACCAAGACCCTCATCGATGGGGGCGCCGGCCTCAACGTGATCTCCATCGAGACCTTCGAGACGCTCCAGGTGCCCTACGACCAGCTGATGCCGACCAGGCCATTCTCCGGAGTGACCGATGGCTCCACCATTCCTCTAGGGCAAGTGCGCCTCCCCGTCACCTTCGGCACCCGCAAGAACTACCACACCGAGCTCATTGACTTCGACGTCGCGCACATTAGCCTGCCTTACAACGCCATCTTGGGCTACCCAGCTCTCACCAAGTTCATGGCGGCCACCCATCATGCCTACAACGTCCTCAAGATGCACGGCTGCAGCGGCATCATCACCGTCACCTGTGACGAGAACGACGTGGCCAGCACCCTCGAGCGTGCCTACAAGGCCGCCGTGGTAGCGCACCCGGCCGACGAGGATGCGGCCGAGCCTCCTGAGGCCGTGCCCACGAAGAAGAAGCAGATGTTCTCTCAGGACCGCGCCGAGACGAAGAAGGTGTCGGTGGACGGCAGCGACTCCGGCCCTGCCTTGACCATCGGCACAAGCCTCCCTCCTACATAGGAAAGCGCGCTCGTCACCTTCCTTCGGGCAAACTCGGATGTTTTTGCCTGGAAAGCATCTGACTTGTCCGATGTGCCGAGGGAGGTGATCGAGCACCACTTAGCAGTGTGCCCCAACGCACGCCCCGTCAAGCAGAAAGCACGGCGCCAGGCGTCAGAGAAGCAAGATTTCATCGTCAAGGAAGTTCAGAAGCTCTAGGAAGCTGGGGTCGTTCGCGAGGTGCGCCATCCCGAATCGCTCGCCAACCCGGTCGTCGTTCCCAAGAAGGGCGGCAAGGAGCACTTGTGCGTTGACTTCACCAGCCTCAACAAGTTCTGCCCTCAGAATCCCTTCCGGCTGCCTCGGTTTGGCCAGGGCGTTGGCCCCACCGTCGGCGGTATGCGCATGCCTTTCGGGCTGAGGAACACCGGCGCCTCTTTACAGAGGCTGGCGCCCTTCGTGCCAGAGCCTCGTGAGCCTCCTGCTCCTCGCGAGCCCCCAGGGCCTCGTGAGCCCCCTGGCCCCGGAGGAGCGGACTCCCTAGGCGCGCCTCGCCAAGCGGTCTGACGTCGCCCCAGCGCGGTCCTGCCAGGTGCGCTCTATGCGTCGCCCTGCGCGGCCCACACTCCTTCTTGCCGCGCCTCCCGCGCCTCGCTCCCGGAACCCTTCTGCCAAGGTGATTTTGTTTAAATGCGGCTGAGGGCGCCCCACGGGCTGCACCAACCTCGAGCTGATCCGTGCCGGACGCGGCAGCCTAGCCCCTATCCTTTTGGTTGTGTAACGAATTTTGCTGATTATACCTTGATGAGTTATGTTACCTGCTTAATTGCCTGTTAAGTTTGATGCCAACCGGAGAGCGCCACACGCTCGCGACCCCTCCCCTGGCCGATTCCGTGAGCAGGGGCTAGGCATGGTGTCTGTGCTCAGGTCCGTCCCTGCAGTGCCGTCAAATCCAAGCGACTGAGCTCTGGCTCGTGGGCCTGCTCCCGTGCACGCCACCTCACCAAGGTCCTTGGTGCCTTATCTCCTCACGCAACGGCCACGGGTGAGTTAGCGAGCGCGTGCCGCTCCCCCCATCGTGAATTTGTCGACATGTAGCCCCTCAGGAGGCGAGCTGCGCGAGGACCTCGCACGCGGCCTCTCGCGAGCCGACCTCGCGAGACGAAGACACTTTGAACACCGAGCCTTGTGAGCACGGCTCGCGAGCAGTAGGGGCTGGCTCGACGAGCTGTAGTCCGTGCTGTGGTCCGCCCGCACGACGGCAAGAAAGCTTACCGGCGAGACCCTTCTTCCTCGTCCACGGCGCTGAGGCGGTCCTCCCACTGGAGCTGAAGCACGGCTCCCCGTGAGACCTTGCCTTTGACAAGGTGCGTCAGGACGGCTCGCGGGAGACCAATTTGCTGCGCCTCGAGGCGGACCGCCGCCAGGCCGCCGTTCACGCCGTGAGGTACCAGCAGGCCTCACGTCGCTGCCACAGCCGCGGCCTCTGTCACCCTCGCACTCTCGAAGTCCGCGACCTCGTCCTGCACAGAATCCTCTCTAGAGAGGGGGCCCACAAACTGTCACCAATGTCGGAAGGCCCTTTCAGGGTTGCTCATGTCTCCAGGCCCGTCTCAGCCCGGCTAGATTCGGAGGACGGAGTTCCTGTGCCTAACGCCTAGAACATCCAACACCTCCGCAAGTTCTACCCGTGACTGTCACGCGTACGAACGAAATGGTGCTGTACACACCCCGGAGCCTCTCATTGTGTTCGCCTGATGGGCCCGCGAGAGCTCCCGCCCACGCCCAAGTGGAAGCCGCATGCTCCGCGCTGGCGGAACGATCGACCCGCGATCATACCCACACCACTGTGGAAGCCCCATGCTCTGCGCTGGCAGAATGATCAATTGAGGGCGCCCCACGGGCTGCACCAACCTCAAGCTGACTCGTGCCGGACACGGCAGCTGCATCTTGTTTTAGTTATGTAACGGGCTGCTATTTTACTTCAGTAAAATTCCGTTCCTCACATGGCATCTCGTTTTTGCCTCACGAGCCTCGCACGCTCACGACCTCCCTCATGAGCCTCACGCGAGTGGGGGCTGGACACGGTGTCTGCTCTCGGGTCAGTCCCAGCAGCGCTGAAAATCCCGAGCAAGCGGGCTCTGGCTCGCGGGCCTGCTCCCGTGCACGCCACCCCACCAAGGTTCTTGGTGTCTTGTCTCCTCGCGTAATGCCCATGAGCGAATCGATGAGCGCGTGCTGCTCCCCTGGCGTCAAGCACTCTGCATGCAGTCATCTCAGGGGCAGGTTCCCCAGAAGGCCTTGCGAGGATGCCTCGCGAGGTGGCCCCCTCAGGGCCTCTAGAAGCCAGCGGGCCCCGCCTCGGGAGCGAGCCCTCGGTGGCCGTCTCAGCAGGGGATCTCGCGAGCGGAACCCTCACGAGGCATACCCTACAAGAGATGGTCCCCCGGACACTACCTTGTATAGAGCTAAGTCTCCCGCCTCGCGAGCCGCCCTCGCCGTCTCTAAAGCCTTCCCCTCCGGTAGCCTCATGAGCGCTAGCGTTTTTCATCTGCGTCAGCCACTTGCACGCCAAAGGGGGGCTCCCTGAGCATCGCGCCTCAGGAGCCCTCACTAGCTCCCCGTGCCCCTCACCTCCTGGCCTTGTCCCGGCATCACGACCGGACATACCAGCGACGGCCGATGCCCGCTCGGGGGCTGGGTCTTGACGGCGTAGAGTGCTGAGGCGAACAAAGAAAAAAAAATCAGCCTCACGATCGGACTTCGGGAGGGAATGCATACATCCCGAATCACAAAAGCATTAAGCTGAGCATAGAAGATACTGTTTTCACGACCCCACGGGGCTGCATCGATTCAATGCAGGAAAATAAAAAAAGAAAGGGCCTAGGCGAGGCGCCGTCTCCCCCAAGACTCCAGCGCAGGCGCCGCGCGCGTTCCCAAGAAGGCGTTGCGGGTAAGTGCGGCTCCGTCACCGTGCGCGCGGTGCCCCGGCTCCAGAGTCGTCGCCGCCCGCGCCTAGTCGGAGTCCTCATCCTCGCTCTTGACGCGGGGGGAGTCGCCGTCGTTCCCACCCCCGCCGGAGGCGGCACCGCTGGAGAAGTCGTCCTCGCTGGAGGAGCAGATGTAGCTGCCGTCCTTGCTCTCCGCGCAGCACTCCAGGCGGCTGCCAGAGAGCCCGAAGATCTTCACGAAGAGTGTGGCGGCCCCGTCGTACTTGAATTGGAGGACGTGCCCCCGCTTCAGGCCACGGGCGAGGGCGAACGACTTCCACCCCTGCTTCAAGAACATGAAGCCCGAAGGAGTGAGCTCTGTTGCCACCCAGGAGGGGCCGTTGCAGCAGCCGTCGGCCTACACCCACAAGCCCAAGGGAGCGCGCTCCGCCATCGCCGCCGCGAAAGAGTCCGGAAGCCGGAGCCAGGGGCAGGGGGTGCGGTGCATGTTCATGATGAACTCGTGCGCCGCCTCCGCCGAGTGGGTCCTTGCCTGAGGAGGTAGCGCGGTTGCCCCGCCGTGGCCGCCTCGGCCCCGCGCGCCTCGCCCTCCGCGCCCGCGAGCGGCGCCCCTCCAGTGACTGCTGGGCCCAGCGCCGGCAGCCGTCGGGGAGCGCCCGCGCCCCCGTGGCGGAACCTGGGATGCGGCAGCAGAAGCACGGCCATGCCCTCTCCCCCTCACCTTTTCCATGGCGGCTCTAGCAAGACGACAGAGGAAGCAGGAGGAAGGAGAAGATGGGTGGAGGACTTCAGCTCTCCCCTCTCCCTCTTTATACTCGGCGCGGAGTTCCCCTCGTCGCTCCGCCTTCTCCGGCGTTGGGAATTGAAGCAACAGGAAGGCGCTGAGGAAGGCAATGATGGTCTCGCATCGCACGCGGCGGACTTTATGTCAGCGTAGGCGGTTACCGAGACGTCGTGGGAGAAGTGGAGGCGTCCCCAGTCACATCATGCGCCACGCATCGCGCCTGGCCGCAGGCGGTTAGGGCCCACGCCGTTTCGCCCCCCTGTAGGCGGGAACGTGCGTGCCGCGGGCCCGGGAGCTACTGTCGGGCCCATGGAACCCGGGGTATCCAGGCCCGTCTGCCTTTGGCCCAGGGCGCAACGCCTGGCGTGGGCCCTGCAGGCCATCATCACCAAGCGCCTCACCAGGGCTCCTCATGAGGCCTTGGCCTCCCGAGGCCCCCTCCTCAAGGAGCGGGCGAGCGAGGCTCAGCACCTCCGCCAGCGGCCTCGCGAGGTCCTCTCGCGAGGCGACCTCCTGAGGTGGCCTCCCGAGGGCGCATGAGATGAAGGCCGTTCAGCGGAGCCGCGCGGTCTGGGGCCCATCACGTGGGTGACGCGCGCGACGACGAGCGGTTACAGAGGCCGCGCCAGCAGGCGCGGATGAAGATGGTTTCCTATTTTGTGTTAAGGGAGCAGGGCCAGATACCTACTCCCCAAAGCGACCCCAAAGGTTGCCCGATCGGCGAAGGAAGACCAAGATGGCGGGCGCACAGGGCGGAGGTCATCACCGAGCCCACCGGCGCGTCATGGATCACGCTTTGGCACGCGAAGACCGCCTTTAGTCGGGACAGCCTGAGCACCTCTCCCCTTTCAAAACCCGCCAAGTGTGGCAGCCCTTCCCGCCTAAGTTTCAAGGGGGAAAAGGACCGATGCGGGTATAAGGGGGCAGAGCAGCCATTGTAGAGAGGACTCCGGTTCCCATCGCCCTCGGCCTTGTACTCTCTCTCTCTCACACACCAGAGCAAAACCAACCAAGCAGGAGTAGGGTCTTACACCGCAAGGTGGCCTGAACCTGGGTAAACCGCCAAGTCCACGGTCTGTCCCTCGCTAGTGCGCTCTCGCCGTAGCCTTGCCGTCGCTTAGCCGTGGTAGGAGACGAAGTGGTAGAACGAGCTCACCCGAATGTTCGAACCTTTGGGTCCCCGGAGCCCGACTTCCGACACACATGGAGCGGCTGACACGTGGGACCCGGTTGCTCGAGCAGTTTTGTTGTTGTTGTTGTTCAGACGGAGTAGGTTATCAACTGGGTTGTGCGGTGTCTGTGGCCCGTCTAGCCCAGTCTTTTATTTTTTGTTTACAAGATGACGAGCCCAGCTGTTTTTTCTCTCGGTGAAAATGACTAGCCCACCTTTTTTTCGTAGAATAGCCTACACAGGCCGATTTCTTTTTCTCCGTCCTGCTGGGCTGCAAATCTTTCAAGACGACGAGGGATACATTCGGCCTACCCAGACAAAAAGGACTGTAAATCATATAAGTAATATGAAATGGGCTGTATATATATAAAAACAAAGAAAATGGGAACTTAGTTTCAAATTGCGAATTTTATTTTATTTTTTGATATTTCAAATTTCATTGGATTTTAACATAATTTAAATATATTTTAAATTTAGTTATTATCGGGCTCAAAATTTCGGAATTAAAAATAGTTCGGCAATTTCAATGAAATATCGTTGAAATTTTTAATCCTGTCCTTGGAGAAAATGGTCAGGTATTCTAAAAATATAATATGGGCTGCAATAAATTACGTAATAATTAGCAATTGTTCTGTAAATTTAGGAAAAATAGCAAATGGGCTATATGCTATCCGCCACAGATGTTATGCTGACTTGTGGGCCTACTAAGTTAACGCATACGTAGGGCTTTGTTAACTAATAGTCAACAAACGATTCTAGCAGCAGTGACCGTTGGATGCTAATCCAACGGCCGTGCTGCTTCTTCAATCTCTGATCTTCTTGCTCCAACCGCCCAAACCAGCGCCGGCGGGATCGCCTGCTCCCGCCTCGCATGGCCGGCTTTGCTGCCACACAGGCCTCATCGCCCCACCCTACTCCCATAGTTGGCTAGGCCATCCATCTACAAACCCACACCTCCTATTATTCTCCGGCGACGGTAGCCTCACACCGCAGCCGAACCAGTAAACCCTCATACTCCCCTCCGTGTGGGCAACCACTACCGCATCTTCCCCGGCTCTGGGTCATTCCCTTCCTAGGCCTCGGCTTCGTCCACCGCCTTGGTGCTTTCGGCATGACGTCATCAACGCGGTCAATGAACGACAGCCATCGGAACAGGACTGTACGTGGAGAGGCTGAGAGCTGGGACCCACGAGGTCCATGGTCGCACGCAAGGAAGTGCCTCCTTATTACGTGCAAGAAAAATGATTCCTCCCCTTGCTTACTGGGATCCACCTTATTTGGAGGCTGACTTGTGGGCCTACTAAGTTGGCCCGTACGCAGGGCTTTGTCAACTTAGTCACCAAATGATTCTAGCAGTAGTGACCGTTGGATGTTCGTCCAACGGCCGTGTTGCTTCTTCAATATCTGATCTTCTTGCTCCAACCACCCAAAACAGCGCTGGCGGGACCGCCTGCTCCTGCCTCCCATGGCCGGTTGTGCTGCCGCGCAGTCCTCACCGCTCCACCCTACTCCCACCGCTGGCCAGGCCTTCCTTCTACTCACCCACATCCCCTGTTATTCTCCGGCGATGGCAGCCTCACAGCGCAGCCGAACCAGTCAACCCTCGTACTCCCCTCCGCATGGGCATCCACTACCACGTCGTTCCCTTCCTAGACCTCACCGTCGTCCACCGCTTTGATGCTCTCGGCATGGCGTAGTCAACGTGGTCAATGAACGACAGCCATCGGAAGAGGACTGTACGCGGTGAGGCTGACAGCTGGACCCACCAGCTACATCTTCGCACGCAAGGAAATGCCTCCTTATTACGCGCAAAAAAAATGATTCCTCCGCCTGACAGCTGGGACCCACCTGCTATATCTTCGCACAAGGAAGTGCCTCCTTATCCTCCCTGACATCAGGGACCCACCCGGTCGAAGCGTACGTAGTGTTGTCTGTCTGGTCGCGAACATGTACGTACATACTGGTCGATCGATCTCTCTGCAAGGATGAACCATGGCCAAGTAAGTAGCAGCACGTGTTGTAGTTGAGCCCCGACGTAGCAGTTCACACAGTCCCGTCTAAATCGTGTACATGTATGTACAGCCACACGGCAAAGAATACGGCCACATACGTACATATGGGCGGGGTCTGGAACGCGTACTCACACATACATACGGCCAGGGCTCATGTACATGGAGAGGCAACGGATGGTAGCAACGGTGTCGTGTTCATCGCCAGGCAACCAGCTGGGTCGGAACGGAGGAAATAGCGTTGTGTTCATCGGGAGCCAAGCGACTGGGCCGGAAGGAACTCGTCCTGTTCATCGGGAGCCAACCAACTTGGACGGAATAGCCGAAACGGAGTCCTATTCATCTACTCGGGGTCTGGCGTACCGCAAAACAAAGGAAACGGACTTCACATCGAGTGCCTACGGTCGAAACGGGGGTCCTGTTGATCGGTAGGGGTGTGGCGTACCGCAAAACGGAGGAAACGGACTTCTCATCGAGCGCCGACGGTCGAAATGGGGGTCCTGTTGATCGGGAGGGGTGTGGCATACCGCAAAACGGAGGAAACAGACTTCTCATCGAGCGCCTACGGTCGAAACGGGGGTCCTGTTGATCGGGAGGGGTGTGGCGTACCACAAAACGGGACTCCACAGGCTACTGCTCATCCACGGTCGATCTCCTCCAGCCTCCACCAGCTACTGTTCATCCACCATCGACTTCCTCCAGCCTCCACCGGCTACTGTTCATCCAGCCTCCATGGGGTCCTGTTCATCCACCCCCAACCGGCTGGGGTATGGCGTACCGCGGCACGGCCTCCTCGGGGTCCTGTTCATCCAGCGCCAACCGCCTACACGGCCGGGGTCCTGTTCATCCAACCCCCACCGGCTGGGGTGGGGCGTACGAGTGGGCGGCAGCAACGGGAACTGTTCATCCACAGCCAACCAACCGGCTCGATCGATGCGTCTCGACTCGTGTCTACATGTATCGCGCGCGCGACAGCAACGGGCACAGTTCATCGAGAGGCAACCCAACACCGGCTCTCGCACGGGGGCTCGATCGGCTTCAGTGAGCAGCGAGAAGGATCGATCAAATTCAGTAAGCAGCGAAGGAATCGCTCGGGTTCAGTTAGCAACGAAGGGATCGCTCGGGTTCAGTTAGCAGCGAAGGGATCGCTTGGCTTCAGTACGAAGTGGGATCGATCGCTCGGGTTCAGTACGTGTAGTAGTGCGAGGGATCGATCGATCGCTCGGGTTCAGTAAGCGAACGCCTCACTCGGGTTCAGTTAGCGAACGCCTCGCACACATGCGCGCGTATGAGAGAAACACGCAAACCACACTGCATCGCTCGGCCCCGACCACCCACCGTAACAGGGAACTCCCCGTAAATTTCCTCGCCCTCACTTCTACCATGATTTTTTACGTCATGGACTGCCCAAAGAATGTCATGCGGGTGCGTCTCCAGCCCGCCCAGGATGAAAAGCCCATTTTCTGTCATAATTTTTTGTCATAGAAGTAGGAGCCCACCACATCTATGATGATACGTGTTTTTGTCACAATTATTGTCATAGAAGTGTCACAACCATGACAGAAAAAGTTTTCGTTCGGGCCATAATGTCACGGATGTGTCTTTTTTTTGTAGTGACACATGCAAGTCTCAGAGTTGTGCAGTGAAAAATAACAACTTTTCATATGAAAGTAAAGTAGGGGTTGGAGATTTCAAATGCAATGAAGACACGATGATTTTTGGCATGGTTCCGATAGGTGGTGCTATCGTATGTCCATGTTGATGGAGACTTCAACCCACGAAGGGTAACGGTTGCGCGAGTCCACGGAGGGGTCCACCCACGAAGGTTCCACGAAGAAGCAACCATGCCTATTCCACCATGGCTTAGGTCCATGAAGGGCTAGCCTCACTCGGGGTAGATCTTCACGAAGTAGGTGATCTCCTTGCCCTTACAAACTCCTTGGTTCAACTCCACATAATCTTGGAGGCTCCCAAGTGACACCTAACCAATCTAGGAGACACCACTCTCCAAAAGGTAATAGATGGTGTGTTGATGATGAACTCCTTGCTCTTGTGCTTCAAGTGATAGTCTCCCCAACACTCAAACACTCCCTCACAGATTTGGCTTTGGTAGGAGAAGGATTTGAGTGGAAAGCAACTTGGAGAAGGCTAGAAATCAAGGTTCAAATGGTTGGATTGGAATCTCTTGATCTCAACACATGAGTAGGTGGTTCTCTCTCAGAAAATGAATGGTGGAAGTGTAGGCACGTTCTGATGGCTCTCTTAGAGAGTAAGTGGTGGTGGAGGGGTATAAATAGGCAGCACCAAAAATCCAACCATTACAAGTACTTTACCCAACTCGGTGACACCAACATGTAAATCTCGGTTAGACCGACTAGTGTAAAAGACTTGACCGTTAGGCTTTTTGGTGAGACCGAACAAAACATCTCGGTGAGACTGAAGTGCAATGACTAGGGCAAGACCATGTTTCGGTAGTTCCAAAAATTTCATCTCGGAAATTTCAAAGTGAAGTGACATCGTTACAGCAACTTGGTCAGGCCGTCTCGGTGAGACCAAGAACCATTTCGGTTACACCAAAGTGTTAGGGTTTGGCATGTGGCATTGTATATAGCAATCTCAGTGAGTCCGGATGAGAGTGTTTCGGTGGGACCGAGATCAACTTTAGGTTTAGGATAGGAATGAAGTGGAGAAGTGTTTGAGGATTTTGGAGCAATATCACTAAACACTTGAGCAATTGAGTCATGACCAAAACCTCATCCCCTTTTTCCTAAGGACTCAATGTGATCTTGGATCACTTAACCAAAAATTTAGAGTCTTGAAGCTTTGCCAATCTTTGTCCTTAGCATTTTGAGGGGTCCACATTCACTAGTCCATGCCATGCCAATCATTGATCTTCTCTGAAATCTATTATCAATGAGCAGTACATCAATGACATATATGTTGTTATTAATTACCAAAACCACCTGGGGATTAGTTGCACTTTCAATCTCCCCGTTTTTGGTAATTGATGACAACATATAGATCAAAGCTTCGATAAATGATATAATCAATGAAATACATCGTCGCTTTGAGAAGTATGTGATAAGTAAGAGCTCCCCCGAAATTTGTGCATTATTTAAAATTTGCGTTTGAATGCAAATGCACAATCGATTAGGATCATGGGTCACTCTTCCATGTCACATACATCTTGGTGGAGCGCACAAATTGATAAGATTGCAATGTAATAAGCACTCATCACCAAACTATCAAGTGAATGATCATACAAAGAGCATATGAATAGATATCCAATTAAGCGAAGCATCAAAGTACTGTATGATCAAGCATAAAGTAGCACATCCTCATACATGCATCAAGCAAAAGTATACGAAAGTAGCACACAACTCACAAAGTAGCATCAAATCTCAAAGAAATCAAACGAGAAAAGTCAAAACACTCTCTCTCGAAGCCTAATGATCTATACTAATTCTCCCCCTTTGGCAACAAGTACCAAAAAGTTCAAAGAAGTATAGAGCTTAAACGTCGCTCTAGGCTCGTTCTCCGGCAGCTCCTGGTGAAGAAGTCTTCTGTGTTGATGGAGTAGAGAGAAGCGCATCTGCAAATGCCTCTGAAGAAGTCTGCGGGGCTGGTGGTGTGGAAACAGCTGGAGGAACTGATGGTGTGACTATGGGAGCAGCAGCAGGAGAAGAGACTGTGGCTCTGGAAGTGACTGGCGCAGATGCTGATCTCGGCATAGTCTAAAACTAAGTGGTCGTTGGAAGACCTGTGCCTGGATGCTCCTCATCATCATCGTTGGTGTCCTTCCTAACTTCATCCACTTGAGCCTTCAAAGTCTCAACAATAGTCTGTATCTCAGTGACCTTAATGTCTAGATCATGAAATTTAGTCTCAACAATCCTCTCAAGACTCTTCTGATTTTCTGCAAGGTTGGCCAAACTCTGCTCAATCTTCTGAGTAGCTCGAAGAAGATATAACATCTGATCAGACTTTGTCTTCAACTGTGGAGCAGTGGAGGCACGTGGCTCAATAGTCCTCGTTGCTTCAGCTTCTGCATGTGCTGCAACTGAGGTAGGATGGGAAGGGTCCATCGTCACGGTGTTGTCCTCTAGCTCAGGATGTAGTGGCAGATGTTCACGATCCAGCAGAAAAGACTTGTTTGCAACCTTCGAGTTAATGAGCATCTGAATGTGCGGGGCAAAACCACAAGATCTCTTCTGATCAACATCAGCTCTCTTCACGTTCTCCACAATGAGATCCATTACCTTGAATTTCTCATGTTGGTCAATATGATGCAGCATGTTGATGGAATGACCACGAATCATCTTCTCATCGCCTAACTTCGGCATCAAAGTATGCCTCATGATAGTTTTGGAGGTGGCTAGACCTGCCAACAAGTGATAAATTGATCCAAGCTTATGAGAGTCCTTGTACTTCTCAGGAATCTCAGTGTACAAGTTTGCCATGGAATTGTGGTCCATCTTAGGCTTAGCATATACGCTGATATTGTTCTCATCAGCCTCAGGCACACCTAACAAAGTGGCCCACTCAAGCACGCTAGACTGGTACCTGACTCCTCATCCAAACTATCCTTCCATTTGGATAGAAGTGAGCTGTCGAGTATAATTGCATGATCATCTCATCATTCCATGCAGCCAGCTTCTTCCCAATGAACTCATCAACACCAATCGTCCTGAAATCCTCATGAACATGGGGGAAGTTATCTTCATTAGCATCAATGTATTTCCAGTCCACCCATCTCATGTCACTGACCACAGGCTTCTTGTCGAGAAGCACTGTCTCATAGAAGTCCTGCTGTTCCTTGGTGTGAAAACGGTAATCAACAGCAGTTCTTCTTCTCACTGAGTAAGGATCAGACTCTCTCCATTTCCTCAGTCCCTTGTCCTTTCTCTCCTTCATGTTCTCTACTATGGGATGTGTGTCATCATGTTCAAGCAATCTGGGTCTCAACTTCCTTAGCACTGGGGCATCATCATCATCATCTCTCTCAGGCACTGGGGCCTTGTTCTTCTCTGCAGCTGTTACATCTCTGGTAGTCCTCTTGGGCTTCGCAGCAGTAGACTTGGCCTTGGAAGAAGTAGCAACCTTCATAGCATCACCCATGAGTTTTTGATGTTTAGGAGGAGGTGGGTTTGCAGCTTGTTCTTCCTCATCTGTTGCATCATCTCTCCTCATGTAAGTAGGTTTGAAGATCACATGAGCAGTTTGCTTCCTTTCCCTCTTTTTCCCTGCAGCCTTTGGCTTAGACTTGATGGGTACTGGCTGAGATCCTCCTGGATTCTCTGAGGAAATGCCTCTCTTGGCAGCTGTAGAGGCAGAGATCTTCCAAGTAACTCCTCTCTCCTTTTCAGTACCTACATACTCATTCTGAACTGGAGCTTTCTTCTTGGAAGTGACCTCTTCTAATTGGAAATCCTCATCCTCATCATATGAGTTCTTTCTCTTCCTAGTCCTTGTGGCAGCCTTGGGCAGACTTGGAGAGCTCCTCTCTCCCTCATGATAGCTCTCCTCAGGACTAGTGCCTGCCTCCAAGTCAACACTTGGCTCAACTGACATGTTCTGGCTATCACTATTGTCTGAAATGCTGACACTGACCCTATGAATAGATTAGGTGAGGTAGAGTGGATGAGTATCACAAAATGCAGCTAATTTTTTGAAAAATTTGAATTCAAACTTCAGTTTTAGGTTTTCACATAAGGCATTTCGGAATTACCGATTTGATAATCTCGGTAGTACCGAAAGCAACAACAGAGACTTGGCCACACTATTTCGGTCAGACCGATGTGTGTCCTAGTCTCTCCGAAGTGCTAGGGTTCTACTAAGATTTTAGTTTCGGTCTCACTGATCAGTACAGCTCGGGGGCACCAAAATGTACTTAGTGCAGTGGCTAGAGGCCAAATCAGTGAAGCCGATCCTCTCAATTCAGTCAATCCAAGATAAATTCTATGAAACCCTAACCCTAAAGCTTAAAATCAATCTAACACTAGGAATTTCAGTTGTCGTGGGAAAACGACGATCTATGGGATCGGGAGGATCCCTTTGCGGTTCTGATGTGGGATCAATGTAGTACAAAGAGCAGGGCTAATAGATGTGATAACAAGGAATGATTTATCCAGGTTCGGGCCGCATAGAGCGTAAAACCCTACTCCTGTTCTTGTGGTTTGATTGTGTATGAGCTCAAGGTTACAAAGAGCGCAGCTTGCCGGCAAGGTGCGCGGGAAGTGCAGCTACAGCGTGTCATTGAACTAAGAGTCGCCCGTTCTAACTGTAGCCGTGGGCCTCCTTTTATAGGCCAAGGGGTTACCACAGTGGCTAATACGGTCATTTACAGGGTATGAATAGTGACTTGCACCGTCACCACGTCTATCTCCAGACAGGGTAAGACAAGCGCATTAAATGCACCGTTAGGTGCTACGTCGGGGAGGCGAGGCTTCGGGTAAAAGATCTGTACCACCTATCCTAGCACCCTCCTGTTATCTTGACACGTCCCGGGGATGGGTGTCATTAAAGTTAATCCTAGCGTGGCATGCTGACACGTGCCTTGGCCAGCTATGTTGACTACCTGCCCGCTCGACACCTATCATCCATGCTTATCTAGCCGATGATGAGGTGGAGCGGTAACGGGACAGAATGAGCCTGCCGGTGCGGAGCTTGCCGGCAACCAGAGTCTTGGTCTTCACCTTGCCGGCACGAAGCTTGACGGCAAGGGCAATGTTGATCTTCAGTAGTAGAATAGTACTTCTCGATGACCTGCTTGGAGGTCTTCTTCATGGTCTTGTTTATTGAGCCTTGAGTCATAGTAGCCCTCCAGCAAGCCCTTTCCGTCAGGAAGGCTACAACAGCCCATGCACAAGTCAGGGTACAAAGGCACCCATGTCTTAGTACACCAACAGGAGCCCATGGGCCTGGGCCACACGCACATGCGAGGCGTCGTTGGTTAGCCCGAACAGTGCGCAGGCATGCATGGCAGAGGATAACTGTCATAATCTTCTCTTTTACCACGCCCCCCATGATGCGCATTAAATGCAGGCATGGGAGAGGTGAAATGGAACGGGCGCGGGGAGGTAGTGCGCCTGAAAAGTGCATCCACGTAGGACGATAAAGAGCCAGCCCCCGCGCCTTCCCCATAAAAACGAATCCACGAGTGGTGCTGCTCATTTACCCCCTTCTCCCAATCTTGCCATCGCCGCCATCTTCTTCCTCGCGCAAGAGCAGAGAGCGCCATTTGCTTCCGCCGCCGCTCGCTAGACTCCCCCCCAACACCTCACCATGTCACCGAAGAGAGGCGCGAAGCTCTCCAGTTCGGCGGCGGATGAGAGGAAGGCCGCCAAAGCCGCACGGCGGTGGCCCAATGCCGTCTGATGAAGATCTACTCGTACGCGTATGCGAGCGAGACGCGGGATCACGAGGCCACAGTGGTGCTTCCAGGATCCCTTCCTCCCACCGATGACCAATTTCATTTCTTCGCCAGGTACTTTTACTGCGGGCTATGCCCGCCCTTCTCTGATTTCTTTGTTGAGGTGTGATGTCTACTACACAACTTGTTCTTGTAGACTCGTGTTGGGCTTCCAAGCGCAGAGGTTTGTAGGACAGTAGCAATTTTCCCTCAAGTGGATGACCTAAGGTTTATCAATCCGTGGGAGGCGTAGGATGAAGATGGTCTCTCTCAAACAACCCTGCAACCAAATAACAAAGAGTCTCTTGTGTCCCCAACACACCCAATACAATGGTAAATTGTATAGGTGCACTAGTTCGGCGAAGAGATGGTGATACAAGTGTAGTATGGATAGTAGATATAGGTTTTTGTAGTGCGAACAATAAAAAACAGCAAGGTAGCAAGTAACCAAAGTGAGCATAAATGGTATTGCAATGCTTAGAAACAAGGCCTAGGGTTCATACTTTCACTAGTGCAATCTCTCAACAATGCTAACATAATTGGATCATATAATCATCCCTCAACGTGCGATAAAGAATCACTCCCAAGTTCCTATTAGCGGAGAACATAA
This sequence comes from Elymus sibiricus, assembly GCA_039707655.1. Lineage (NCBI taxonomy): Eukaryota > Viridiplantae > Streptophyta > Magnoliopsida > Poales > Poaceae > Elymus > Elymus sibiricus. Next base: position 198,377,803 of record CM077674.1, on the reverse strand, counting down.
GATAGAAATTGTTTGTAGGGTACGAAACCACCTCAAAGTTATCCTTTTCGATCGATCTATTGAGCTATTCCTATAAGTGTCACAAACAGCCCTAGAGTTCGTACTAAAATTACACCATATGATACACATCAACCAACTCTAATGTCACCTAGATACTCCAATGTCACCACAAGTATCCGTGAGTTGATTATATGATATGCATCAAACAACTTCATAATCATAATATTCAATCTACACAAAGAACTCCAAGGAGCACCCCAAAGTTTCAATCGGAGAAAAGATAATGAAAACGTGCATCAACCCCTATGCATAGAGTACCCCAATGTCACCACGGGAATCCGCAAGTTGAGTGCCAAAACATCTATCAAGTGAATCAATATAATACCCCATTGTCACCACGGGTATTCATATGCAAGACATACATTAAGTGTTCTCAAATCTGAAATATTCAATCCAACAATAACGAAACCTCAAAGGGAAAAGATTCGATTCATCACAAAAAGGATAGAGAGGGAAGAAACACCATAAGATCCAACTATATTAACAAAGCTCGCGATACATCAAGATCGTGCCAAATCAAGAACGCGAGAGAGAGAGAGAGATAAAACACATCGCTACTGGTACAAACCCTCAGCCCCGAGGGTGAACTACTCCCTCCTCGTCATGGAGACCGCCGGGATGATGAAGATGGCCTCCAGCGATGCTTTCCCCCTCCGGCAGGGTGCCGGAAAAGGGCTGTAGATGAGATCATGGAGGTACAGAGGCTTGCGGCGGCATAAAAACTCATCTAGGTTAACTTTCGGGGGTTTCTGAATATATATATATATGATTTTTCAGCGTTGGAATCACGCGAAGAGGGGCCACAGGGGGCCCATGAGGCACCAGGGCGCGCCTGGGGGGCCAGGCGCGCCCAGGTGGCTCGTGGAGCCCCTGTGGCTCTTCTGCTACTCCTCCAAAGCTTCCTGGGTCTGTTTCCTTCCAAAAAAATCGTCAAAAAGTTTCGTTGCATTTGGACTTCGTTTGATATGGATTTTCTGGAAAACCAAAAACAAGCAGAAAACAGCAACTGGCACTGGGCACTATAATAAAAATGGCATGAATACTTCATAAATTATAGATATGTTGGAGACGTATCAAGGTGATGAACACTTTCAAATTAAGACTGCTGGACTTCACACCCAACGCGGTCACCTATCTATCAGTCTTCACGCATCTGTGTGAGAACTTCGTTGGGGTGATGCCCAGTGTCGGTGTAAAAACCGGCAGACCTCGGGGTAGGGGGTTCCGAGCTGTGGATCTCGGACACATGGTAACAGGAACAGGAAGACGATATTTACCCAGGTTCGGGCCCTCTTGATGGAGGTAAAACCCTACGTCATGCTCTTGTTTATATTGATTGAGATGTATCCAGTACAGAGTTGATCTACCTCGAGATCGTATGATCTAGTCCTAAGGCTAGGTGAATGAGATTGTGTTGAGGTTCCTTTTGCGGGCTAAACCCTTCGGCTTATATACACACTGGGCAGGGTATCTAGGGTTACAAGGTAGGTATCAAGGCGAGGAGGCGGCAGGGGAAGTCTTGGAGTAGACGTCAAGTCTTCGGCAGATGTAATCTTGTTCTTCCGGAGTCCATCTTGATAAGGATGTGGGCCTACTGGCCCAGCCCGAGGAACATGGGCCAACTAGGTTGGTACCCCCTAGCCAAGGACTTCTGATCCGGAGTTGCCACTAAGAGTAAATAGTTAACAGAGCCTATAGCTGCGCTCCCATTTCCCCTGCTTTCTGCCTCCTCGAGCTCCAGCGCACAGATCCAATCTCGCCTCTTCCCACCTTTGCATACCCGAGCTTTCCCGCCCAGCCATGGCCGACACCCTCAAAGGGCACTGGGGGGCTCCATCATGACAGAGGGCATGCTTCAAGAGCTGCGGAGTGCGGGGTACATCCCCGCCAACGTCGCCGCCCGCGCTCCAGACGCCGACCAGCAGGTGCCCGCTCCCAACCGTGGGGAGCAGGTAGTCTTTATCCCTCACCTCATCCAAGGCTTAGGGTTCCCGCTACACCCATTCGTGCATGGGGTGATGTTCCACTACGGGCTCGACTTTCACCACATGGCCCCGAACTCTATCCTCCACCTCACCTCCTTCATTATGGTGTGCGAGGCCTTCCTCCGCATCGAACCGCATTTCGGCCTATGGCTGAAGACCTTCGGCGTTAAGCCAAAGTCCAGCGGCTCCGATCTGGAGGAATGTGGAGGCACCATGGTCAGCAAGAACCAGGGGGCCGCCTGGTTCAACGGCACCTTCATCGAGACGGTCAAGGAGTGTCATGGGAAACGACTATCTATGGGACCAAACGGGTCCCTTTGCGATTCGGCTCAGGGGACATGCATTGGACAAAGAGCAGATTTTTAGTAGGTGCAAGAACACACGGGGGGATTTATCCACGTTTGGGCCGCTATGAGCTTAAAACCCTACTCCTGCTCTGCGTTTGATCATGTATGAACTCTGGTTACAGGGAGCGCAGTTTTCTGGCAAGGTGCACGGGAAAATGCAGCTATGGCGTGTAATTGAGCTGGGTGTCGACCGCTCTACCTGTAGCCGTGGGCCTTCTTTTATAGGCCAAGGGGTTACCACAATGGCTAATACGGTCATTACAGAGTATGAACAGTGACTTGCACCGTCATCACGTCTATCTTCCAACGGGGTAAGACAAACACATTTAATGCACCGTTAGATGCTACGTTGGGGAGGCGGGGCCTTGGGCAAAAGATCTGTACCACCGGTCCTGGCGCCCTCCTGTAATCTCGACACGTCCCAGGGACGGGTGTCATTAAATTTAATCTTGGTCTGGCTTGCTGACACGTGCTTTGGCCGGCTATGTGGACTGCCTTCCCACTTGACACCTAACATACGAGCCTATCTGGTCGATGGTGAGGTGGAGCGGTAATGGGATAGAACAAGCCTGCTGGCACGGAGCTTGCCGGGCCTTGCTTGCCGGCAACCATAACCTTGGTCTTCACCTTGCCGGGGCGGAGCTTGCCGGCAAGGGCAGCGTCGATCTTCAGTACGAGAATAGTACTTCTCAATGACCTGCCTTGAGGTCTTCTTCACGGTCTTGGTGTTGAGTCTTGAGTTGTAGTTACCCTCTGTCAAAACCCTTGCCGGAAGGGAGGCTACAACTGCCTGTGCACAAGTCTGGGTACGAAGGCACCCATGTCTTAGTACACCGACAGGAGCCCGTGGGCCTGGGCCACACGCCATGTGAAGCGTCGTTGGGCTAGGCCCAAACAGTGCGTGGCAGAGGATAACTGTTGTAATCTTCTCTTTTATCGCACCCGCCATGATGCGCATTAAACGTGGGCATGGGAGAGGTGGAGCGAAGCGGCGGCGGGAGGTGGTGTGCCTGAAAAGCACAGCCACGTAGGACGGAAGAGAGCCAGCCCCCGCGCCTTCCCCATAAAAAGGAAACTGCGAAGGGCGCTGCTCATTTACCCCCTCTTCCCAATCTAGCCAGTTCGCCGTCGTCATCAACCTCGTGCAGAAACAGAGCGCGCCCCCTGCTTCTGCCGCTGCACAAGAGCAGAGCACGCCCTTTGCTTCCACCGGTGCGCAACGCAGCTTCGCCCCCCCCCTCCACACACACACACAACTTGCTATGGCGCCGAAGAGAGGCGGAAAGGCCCCAAGTTCGGCGGCGGGTGAGAAGAAAGCCGCCAAGGCTGTACAACGGCAGTACCATGTTGTTTTCCCACCGACACTTATAGCAGACGATCTGGGGAGGGACTACGCGTATGTGTACGTGAGTGAAACGAAAGATCATGAAGCCACAGTGGTGCTTCCTGGATCTCTTCCTCCTACTGGCAACTTTCGCGCATCTATGCGAGAACTTTGTGGGAATAGCCCCAAATGTATCTCTGTTCCAGCATTTCTTCATCCCTTGGGTCGAAAAGGGCGCTCTTTCTGGTAGCGTCACCTAGGTCCCAAGGGGAAATTTAAAGAGGTACTACTTGGACGGCAAGCTTCACTCCAGATGGGACGAGTGGCGGGCTGATTAGTGCTAGGTCAAGCAGCAAGATTTTCCAGACTTTTGCCATCTCAAAACCGAGATGGTTGTGAAGCCTGATAGTTGGAACTACGTTGACCCCAGTGATGCCAAGCTGGGAGTGGCGCTGCACCGAATCCTCGCTCTGAAAGAGGCCGGCTTGACGATTCAGAAGGTGGGAGCAGATTTCATTCGCCACTGGATCGCTCCACTGCAGCACAGAAAACGCCGACCAGGGCCCCACTGACCCGATACGTCTGCATCAAGGTCCTGACAACAACTTGACGGTGATGGGGCACTATCTGCTCATCTGCTGGATTTTCAACAAGGGTTGCGACTTTGACTTGCCGGCGAAGGAGATCCCATTGTGCAACAATACCGCCAAGGCTTCTATTCTGGCATGGATGCCAGACTGTGACACCTGCTACTTGTAGTCTGCCTTGGTATTTCCCCGAAGAGGAGAGGATGATGCAGTACAGTACAGATAAGTATTTCCCTCAGTTAAGAACCAAGGTTATCAATCCAGTAGGAGAACCAAGCAAAATTCCTTTGAAACGCACCTGCACACACAAGAGCAAACACTTGCACCCAACGCAAATAATAGGGTTGTCAATCCCCTTAGCGGTTACTTGCAAGGATTAAAACTTGTAGAGATAAATAGCTAAACTAAAATAATAATAAAAATAAAAGTAAATAAATTGCAGCAAGGTATTTTTAGGTTTTTAATATGATAAAGATAGACCCGGGGGCCATAGTTTTCACTAGAGGCTTCTCTCTCGAGCGCATAAACATACGGTGGGTAAACAAATTATTGTTGGGCAATTGACAGAATAGCAAATAATTATGACGGATTCATGGCAATGATCATGTATATAGGCATCACGTCCGAGACAAGTAGACCGACTCCTGCCTGCATCTACTACTATTACTCCACCCATCGACCGCTATCCAGCATGCATCTAGGGTAAGCAAGATGACATGATGAAGAGAAGCAAATTCAAGCAATATGAATAAACCCCATCTTTTTATCCTTAATGGCAACAATACAAATACGTGTCATGTCCCTTTCTGTCACTGGGATTGAGCACCGCAAGATTGAACCCATCATAAAGCACCTCTCCCATTGCAAGATAAATCAATCTAGTAGGCCAAACTAAACCGATAGATCGGAGAGAAATACAAAGCTATAACAATCATGCATAAAAGAGTTCAGAGAAGAATCAAATATTTCTCATTAATAATCTGATCATAAACTCACAATTCATCGGATCCCAACAAACACACCGCAAAAGAAGATTACATCAGATAGAACTCCAAGAACATCAAGGAGAACATTGTATTGAAGATCAAAGAGAGAGAAGAAGCCATCTAGCTACTAGCTATGGACCCGTAGGTCTGTGGCAAACTACTCACACATCATCGGAAGGGCAGCAAGGTTGATGTAGAAGCCCTCCGTGATCGATTCCCCCTCCTGCAGAGTACAGGAAAAGGCCTCCAGATGGGATCGCGGAAGAACAGAGGCTTGCGGCGGCGGAAAGGTTATTTCTTCTGGCTCTCTGGGGATTTCCCAACATTTGTGAATTTATAGAAGTGGAATTAGGTCAAATGGAGTCACGTGGGCCCCACAAGGCAGCACGGCGCGCCCCCCTGGGACGCGCCCTAGTGCCTTGTGGAGCCCCCGTGAGGCTTCTGGCCTCCTCCCGAAGATTCCAGGGGTTCTTTTGTCCAAAAACAAATCTCCAAAAAGTTTCGTGGCATTTGGCCTTCATTTGGTACATTTTCTCTGAAAAGCCAAAAAACAAGCAGAAAACAGCAACTGGCACTGGGCACTAGGTTAATAGGTTAGTCCCAAAAATGATATATAATTGCATATAAAAACATCCAAGATTGATACTATAATAGCATGGAACAATCAAAAATTATAGATACGTTGGAGACGTATCAAGCATCCCCAAGCTTAATTCCTGCTCGTCCTCGAGTAGGTAAATGATAAAAACAGAATTTTTGATGTGGAATGCTACCTATCATGTTTCATCATGTAATCTCTCCCATACTCTATGAATAATAAGATCCAAGTGATTCAAAGCAATAGTCTATAATTTGATATAAAGACATCAATACTCAAGCATACTAATAAACAATCATGTCTTTCAAAATAAACATGCTAAAGAACGTTATCCCTACAAAATCATACAATCCTGTCATGCTCCATCTTCGTCACACAAAGTATTTATCATGCACAACCCCGGTTTTAGCCAAGCAATTGGTTCATACTTTTTAACGCGCTTCCGCTTTTTCAACTCCCATGCAATACATGAGCGCAAGCCATGGATATAGCACTATGGGTGGAATAGAGTATGGTGATAGGGGTAAATAAGAGAAGTCAAAAATGGAGAAAGTCTCACATCAACGAGGCTAATCAACGGGCTATGGAGATGCCCATCAATTGATGTCAATGCGAGGAGTAGGGATTGCCATGCAACGGATGCACTAAGAGCTATAAGTGTATGAAAGCTCAACATGAAAACTAAGTGGGTGTGCATCCAACTTGCTTGCTCATGAAGACCTCGGGCATTTGAGGAAGCCCATCATCGGAATATACAAGCCAAGTTCTATAATGAAAAATTCCCACTAGTATATGAAAGAGACAAATTAGGGGACTCTCTATATGAAAAACATGGTACTACTCTGAAGCACAAGTGTGGAAAAGGATAGTAACATTTTCCGTTCTCTCTTTTTCTCTCATTTTATTTTTTTATTCTTTTTATTCTTTTTTTTTCATGGCTCTTTTTCACCTCTTTTTTTCTTTTTTTTATTTCGTCCAGAGTCTCATCCCGACTTGTGGGGGAATCATAGTCTCCATCATCCTTTCCTCACTGGGACAATGCTCTAATAATGATGATCATCACACTTCTATTTACTTACAACTCGATACTAGAACAAAAATATGACTCTATAGGAATGCCTCTGGCAGTGTACCAGGATGTGCAATGATGCTACCGTAACATGTATAAAAATGATGAACGGTGGCTGAGCCACGAATACTATGTCAGCTATATGATCATGCAAAGCAATATGACAATGATGATGTATGTCATAAAAATGGAACGGTGGAAGTTGAATGGCAATATATCTCAGAATGGCTATGGAAATGCCATGACAGGTAGGTATGGTGGATGTTTTGAAGAAGATATAAGGAGGCTTATGTGTGATAGAGCGTATCATACCACGGGGTTTGGATGCACCGGCGAAGTTTGCACCAACTCTCAATGTGAGAAAGGGCAATTCACGGTACCGAAGAGGCTAGCAAATTGCGGAAGGGTAAGAGTGCGTATAATCCATGGACTCACATTAGTCTTAAAGAACTCACATACTTATTGCAAAAGTTTATTAGCCCTCGAAGCAAAGTACTACTACGCATGCTCCTAGGGGGGAGGTTGGTAGGAGTTAACCATCGCGCGCCCCCGACCGCCACGCAAAGGAAGACAATCAATAATAAATCATGCTCCAACTTCCTAGCATAACGACAGATCATACGTGCATGCTGCGGGAATCACAAATCTTAACACAATTATTCTTACTAAACCACAATTATCCACTAATACTGTCACAGCCCTAGAATAAAGGATGTAATTAGTTGCATCAGAGCATCAATGCATCATGTTAAATTCAAATGAATTTGAAATGGAGACTGATAAACCCTAGCACCAAATGGATTTCAAATAGGTCCAACTAAAAATATTTTTCAATGAACCAAAATGCCCTTCAGAAAAGTTCATCATTTTTGAATTGGTTGGAAACCTCTGCCAAAAATGGTGCACATTTTTCCAGGTCATCTTGGATTTTTGAATTAAATCATAAAGTATTTGGATTTGGGCATTTAAATGCTATAAATATTTCAATTGTTCAAATAATTCTAAAAATAGTTGAGGGCTGTTGGGAATAATCCAAAATGTGCCCACAATTTATTTCAGGATTTTATAAAATGGTTTAGTATTTTTGCTTAATCAAAAACAGAAAAACAAAATAGAAAATAGAAAGAAATAAAAGAGAGAGGTTTTACCTGTACACTTACCTGGCCCAGCACTGTGCGGCCCACTGGCCCAACGCCAGTCGTCGTCCTCCTGGCGCCAGTGGACAGGGCGCGTGCCCGACGCGCGCGCGTGCCCCGCGCGCCACGCCACCTGCCTGCCTAGCCTCCCCTGGCAAGCGCGACGCCACCGTTCACCTCCCCGCTGCTGTCCGGATCCATCCAACCCCCTTACCCTCTCTCTCACTCTCTTCCTCGCCTCTAGACGCCACCACCCGAGCGCACCGAGAGCCACCGTCGCCGTTCGCCGTGCCCACCGAGCCCCCCTCGACCAGCCGCCGTGTCCAATGGATCCGCGTCGATGCCCTAGTCCTCTCCGTCGAGCGAAGCATCGCCGGAGGCCGTGAAGCATCGCCATCAAGCACGACCCCGCTGCCTCTGCCCAGAGATCGCCAACAATGCCACGTCACCGTCCGACCGTCCCCGGCCTCGTCGAAGCCTCTACTGGATTCGCTGTGAGCTCCTCCCCCTAACCCCCCCTCTCCTTTGCCTCGTTTGCACGCCGTAGCCGTCGTCTCGCCCTCGACCGAACGCGCCGCCGCCGAGCACATCGTCGACGTAGCTCCGGTGATCAACGGCTCCCGTGTGCGTGTCCGTTGAGTTCGTAAGTTCGCGTAGATGCTTTAGGTGCCACGCACGCAATGCCACGGCCACTGCAGCCCCGTTTCCGCTGTAAAGCTCGTCGCCGGTGCCTCTACAGGCCACCCCAGCTCTAGCAGCCGCCACCTTTGGATGCGCCACTCCGCCAGCTTCCCGTAGATGCTCTCCGTGCGCCAAATAGGTCCCTGTACGCGAATCCCGATGCGCTCCGCCGCATCTGTTCTCGCCGGCGCGTTAGACTGGGTTGACCTGCGGGTTTGACCCAGCTGACCAGGGGTTTGACTCCCCTGGGTCAATGACAGGTGGGCCCTAACCCTGCTAACCTTTGTTTAAGTTTTTAATTAAACTTAATTAACCCGCTGACTCACTGACATGTGGGCCCAGAGCCCTAATTAACCTAGATTAAAAATAACATTAGTGTTAATTGACCCTGTTAATTAGATTAGTCACTGACATGCGGGACCCACTATTGGTCAGATTTGACCAGGAACGGTCTGTTGACCTGCTGACGTCACACTGATGTCATCCTGATGCAATAATACATTTTCTGGAAATAGTTTAATTTAGAATAATCCAGGAAATTCCAGAAAATAGTTTAAACTTCAAAAATTCATATCAATTCAACCGTAACTCAGATTGAAATAATTTATATATGAAAAATTATTAGAAAAATATGAAGAATCAGTTTATGGCTTTTCCATGCATGTTTGAACAACTTAAATTTTCTGTATATGACAATTTGAATAAATGACATTTGAAATGTCTTATGTGGAGTTTGAATTTGAATCTTTGATTCAAATCAGTTCCATCCAATCTGTTGCTAGCTGCATTAGCCCAAATCACAGCATATTGCCATGTCATGATCATGCATCATATTGTTGCATTGCATTGATTGTGTACCTTCTCTGTTTGCCGGTGTTTGTTCCTTCTCGGTAAAAAACGGTTCCGACATCGTGATCATTGTCACTGACGAAGAGCAGTACTATCTTCAGAAGTGCCAGGCAAGCAAACCCCCATTGAGCATTCCGATACAATCCCACTCTCCCACTCTTGCTCTCTTTTACTGCATTAGGACAACAACGATTCAACTGTTACCTGTTGCGGTAGTTGAACCCATTCCTCTACATGACATGTCTTTACCACAATAAATAGTTAAAACCCACTAGCATGAGTAGGAGTTGTTTGAGCCATGATGTGCCTACTCATTCATGCTTGCTTGTTATGCCTGCTATGCTTAGAGTTGAGTCAGGTCTGATTCATCTGGGATGGATTGGAATGGTGGTGAACATCTCCTACTGTGTGAGAGCTAAGTGTGTGAACACGATTTTGTAAAGGTAGCGATGAGAGGCCATGTAGGAGTACATGGTGGGTTGTCTCATTGAGACCGTCCTCAGGAACTGAGTTCCGTGTTTGTGATCCAAGAATAGTTACTACCACACATTGGGCTCCGGGCGCTCCAAGCTCTCTCGACTTATTAACCGCCTTAATCTCTGTCCAGGAGTCGCAACTAGTTTCTGGTGCTTGTAGGATATGTGTTGGCGGCCGTGCGTAGCGCTGACTCTAGGGGTAGGCTATGATGTGGTATAGACACTGTGGCACGGTGTACCGAGGCACCCATTTGGTGGGCTTGGGAACCATGCACACATCGTTTGGGGCCATAGTGGAAACCTCGGCCCGACTTCCTTGCGGATGGAACTCAAATAGGCGACAAACCTGGACTAGAGACTTGTGTGGTTAGTCAGGTCGTGGCCAACACCCTCGCCAGGCTTCCGCTTGAAGGTTGCCGAGATACATGACGTGTACATGGTGGTAAGTGGTGAGAGCGTGTGTGAAGAAGTACACCCCTGCAGGGTTAATGATCTATTCGAATAGCCGTGTCCACGGATATGGACTACTTGGAAGCTTACATTGTTCATAGACAAGTTGAAATGGATACTCTAAAATGCGCAAGATAAGTGTGAGTCCTATGGATGGCCTTCCCTAGGGAGACGGGAGCGGATCCATAGTGGTGTAATGTCGTGGTGACTATGTGGACTCGTGTGCGCTTTCTCATCTCAAAGAAGTAACTGGTAGTCGTGGTACAGGATAGCCACTGAGTCAAAGCTGGCTTGTTGTAGTTAAACTCCACAACCCCCTTGTTGATACTGGTGCATATGTAGTTAGTTCTGATGTAAGTCTTGCTGAGTACAATTGTACTCACGTTTGCCTAATTTATGTTTTGCAGAGGAGACTTCGGTCTCACTAATAGTTCTACGTGGACTTCGATGATTATCTTGGGAATCCCAGACAGAGGTTTGGTTCCTCTAGAGGGTCTTGTAGATAGACAGGCTTTCTAGCCTACTTTCTTTTAGCTGTCTATACTCAGACAGGTTTATGCTTCCGTTGCTTGTATGACTTTGTATGCTGGGTCATGGGACCCATGTTTGTAATATCATGTTATGTATGGCTCTTCGAAGCCTCTTAAATAAATACTTTGAGTCGTAGAGTTTTGTTGCGATGCCAGGTTGTATCTAGACATATCGAGCATATTGTGTGTATGTTATTGAAATGCTTGGTATGTGTGGGATCCGACACCTAGTTGTTTATTCTTGGTAGCCTTTCTTATGGGGAAATGCCTCCTAGTGCTTCCACTGAGCCGGTAGCTTGCTACTGCTCCGGAACACATGGATTGACCGGCATGTGTCCTTCTTTGCTCCTGTGTCTGTCCCTTCGGGGAAATGTCACGCGGTGTTTTACTAGAGTCCTTGTAGCTTGCTACGACTCGGTTGCACACGCTGATGACCGACACGTGCATTACTGGGTCATGTATGCATGTCCCTGTAAGTTTGTGCCACCTTGGTTTACGACTAGTCATGTCGGCCCGGGTTCTTTGTCATATGGATGCTAGCGACATAGTCATATACGTGAGCCAAAAGACGCAAACGGTCCCAGCCAAGGTAAAGGTGGCAGCCATGGGTTACCGTGCGTGAGGCCGCAAAGTGATATGATGTGTTACATGCTAGATCGGTGTGACTTAGGATCGGGGTCCTGACAGCGTTGGTATCAGACCCTGACTGCCTGTAGGATTACCAAGCCAAACTGGTCGAAGTCAAGTCTAGAAATGCTTTAGTTATATAGGGGAATTGATTGTGGAAGGGAACGTAAGGCTCTTTTACTCCTTATCTTTGTGTCCCTCTGATTCTGCGTCACCCTCATCTTTTCCACGGGGTTAAGAAACTAGGCTTTCTCATCTATCTATCTGGATGACGAGTTACTATGCTAGAGACTTATAGGAAAGATGTAGCCTTCCCGGATCAGTGCTTCCATAAGAATCCATTTGCTATGTTGTCAGTTGTCATGCAGGTTGTCTCATTTTTCATGGCCGTACAGCCGTTATGCTGTCCAAGTTGTCCCAGGTTTCTAAACAATCTGATGCATTTGCAAATCTTTCCTCCCTGTTCCCGATGTCCTTTTGGGTCAGATTAAGCACACTAATCGGTGTGTTGAGGTACTCCTTTGCCTCGACATATATGTTGAAGCTATTATTAGGAAACTAGGGTATCTTAGAGAACCACCCAGTAATCTAGCGATGTTTTGTGTTCCCAGTGTGATCATTCTGGCCATCACTTTCGGAAGCATCTCGCGATGTTATTTAGTTAGTAGGTATTCCATTCCTGGGTTCCTGAACCCAAGATTCACTCTACTTATTTCATGTTGATAGAGGTTGTAGCTCCTTTAGGTTGGTTAGTAACCTTGCTTAGTCCTCAAGGTATGTGGTATATCATTCTTCCAAATACCATGAACCAGCCATGGCAGACGTTCTTCTTGAACCAAAGATCACAACAATAGTGCTCTTGATGAGTTCTTCATTCTACATTGTGAATCTATCAACCCTTTCCTTCTGCATGGGTTATCCGGAAGAAATATGTTGAGCCTTGTTCGACATGCTAATCTATGCATCCAAAACTCAGAAAATCATATGTTCCTTTGAGTTGTCCCTCTTCAGCTGTATTCCGACCTTCGTCTATCAATTGGTAGTCAAGAGTATGTCATGCATTCACGATGCCTATTATTCTTGTGGTCTGTCAATCCATTCTATTTCAGAATGACTAGGAGAAACAAACTCCAACACCTCATCCATATCCAGGATTGGGTCAAAACAGTTGTATTCCGCCGATCAAAATGCCAATCCAGCTTTCGTTCTATTCTACCTTGAAGTATTACCATTTTTATGTCACGAATGTCATGGGAATTGCACAACCTCCTATGAACTCTTGATACCGTGATACTTCTTGCCATCATTATCCATTCCTCGGTTTCCGTGTTATTGTAACCGGAATGCCGACAAGTGAACCATGATGTGTGAAATCAATACTCCTAGCAATTCTGTTGCTCGGTAGTTAATGGACAATAATTTCATTCTTAGTGTGATGGTTACTGAATCACCATACTACGATTGATCGTGCTACCTAGTCCACCTTTTCTGGTGCACTCTCGGTCAATGAGTTAGGATTGTGACAATTCCTTGCTCTTTTGATCATATCATCTTGCCCTGAAAAGCAAGATTGTTTTTGAGCTTAATAACATATTAGTGGTTCGTGATTTTTCAGATTTTTTCTCGGAAGTGTCACCAGGTTGTCCCCTGCCGTTATGTTGAGTTCGTGATCAAGTTGGTTTTCTTCTAAAGCACTCCTTCTCCAAGTATCTGTGTTAGATACCCTGAACTAGTTGGTAAGCTAAACAACAATCTGGAGAGTTGGAAGATAAAAGCTTTGTCTGACTTAGTTCATTCCAAAGGGATATCTTTTGTGTGTGTGCATTGAAGAAAGATGATACCTTCATCGACTGACCTTCGTGTTCAGTTATTGGATCTATTGTCTTACCCAATCTTTTGATTTGAGTGTGGGCTATCGTCAAATCAAATCTGAGCCAACGATGTTCATAATGTTGTCTTACTCGTGGTTGTTCCTCGAGTATGCACCATTATATTCTTTTGGGTTTGACCAATGCTATCACCGTGTTCACTTAATTGTGGAATTCCATCTATATGGAAACCAACATGGATTGTTGTTGAGCCCATCAGCAACATTTTTATCCTCTCCATGATTTTGTTGAATACCAAGCTAGTGTTGGAAACTTTCGTAAACATTATCTTTGTGCTAGCCATGAGTTATATGTTTGATGTAAGAAGTGACTTCCTCTAAGTTCATGTGCATTTGATGCAAGTTGCCGCCATGAATTTGAGAAAGCTTGTTTTGCTTCCAATGGAATCATCCCAAGTCAGTCATGCATGTGCGAAGTATTCTGTGGATTGGTAGACTGATCATCTCCATTCCATATGTAATCCCTAGCACACCAAGCCACTGATCGATTTGTTCAAAGATAAGAAGTTCAAGTGCTAATCCTGAAGGGCCTAGACGGACATGCACAAGACTTCGTTATCCTAAATGATGGTTCCCAACCAGGACTCGGTAGTGTTTTGCTGTAAGACTTCTATGTGGTCACATTTGTCTTGTACAGTGTGGTCATGTGTGTCCTGCAATCCAGCTCATGTTTTGGAGCTTGCTTCCGTGGTTCATTTCCCGAGAATCTCGCAACATCATCTCTTCAATTGTGTTGCAAACTTTCTTTCAGACGTGCCGAGTCTAAAGTATCCTGTCACCAATCGGATCTAAATCTTAGGCAGATATGATGGTTGGAACATTCCCAGCATTTGCATTTTGTTCCCAGCTTGCACCGGCATCGTGCCAATCTCCCATGGACTGCCCTTCTCAGTAATTGATGTTCGGGATCATCTTCAAAAGTGATCCTACCATGGGTCCCATCCATTTCCGATGATAAGCAAAAATCATCCATTGCGTTGTCTTCAACAAGGTAGTCCACATCATCCATTCTAGTTTGAGTATACCATTCTTTTGAACTCCTTCAAACGATCGTTTGTGATTTGCCTTAGGCTGGTATAGAGAGTTTCAATGATCTATGTATCAAAAGTAATTCTTTTTGCCACTTAAGGGAATAATTCTACGAGTCACCTTCCCTAGGGTGCCCCATCTTGGAATCATGGCAATTAACTCCTCACTACGTTGAAACCGTGCACCATCTTATCTAAGCGTGGAACTATTGCCTACCAAATTGAACCTTCATCATCTGCTCTCTTCCATCATTCCTGATGAGTGTTTTGTGTCTCAGCTCGAGAGATGTTATTATGTCTCATTCCATGAGTTGATCTTGAGTTGCTCGATCTTTGAGAAGATCGACTCTTGTAGAGTTTCTTTCTGTCGTCATCGTGTTGGGTGAAGCTCTCGAAGGCAAGGATGTCAAGATCAACATGATGCCATGAATCCACATCTTCGAGGAGGGCAAATGGATCATGAAGACTGTGTCAGTTCCGTGACCTCCCTTCCTCTCACCTCACGTCTTGAATCTCGGGACGAGATTCTTGTTTAGTGGGGGTGAGTTGTCACAGCCCTAGAATAAAGGTTGGAATTAGTTGCATCAGAGCATAAATGAATTTGAAATGGGGACTGATAAACCCTAGCACCAAATGGATTTCAAATAGGTCCAACTTAAAATATTTTTCAATGAACCAAAATGCCCTTGAGAAAAGTTCATCATTTTTGAATTGGTTGGAAACCTCTGCCAAAAATGGTGCACATTTTTCCAGGTCATCTTGGATTTTTGAATTAAATCATAAAGTATTTGGATTTGGGCATTTAAATGCTATAAATATTTCAATAGCTCAAATAATTCTAAAAACAGTTGAGGGCTGTTGGGAATAATCCAATATGTGCCCAGAATTTATTTCAGGATTTTATAAAATGGTTTAGTATTTTTGCTAATCAAAAATAGAAAAACAAAATAGAAAACAGAAAGAAATAAAAGAGAGAGGTTTTACCTGTGCACTTACCTGGCCCAGCACTGTGCGGCCCACTGGCCCAGCGCCAGTCGTCGTCCTTCGGGCGCCAATGGACAGGGCGCGTGCCTGACGCGCGCGCGCCCCGCGCACCACGCCACCTGCCTGCCTGGCCTCCCCTGGCCAGCGCGACGCCACCATTCACCTCCCCGCTGCCGTCCGGATCCGTCCGACCCCCTCGCCCTCTCTCTCGCTCTCTTCCTCGCCTCTGGACGCCACCACCCGAGTGCACTAAGCGCCACCGTCGTCGTTCGCCGTGCCCACCGAGCCCCCCTCGACCAGCCGCCATGTCCAATGGATCCGCGTCGACACCCTAGTCCTCTCCATCGATCCAAGCATCGCCGGAGGCCATGAAGCATCGCCAACAAGCACGACCCCGCCGCCTCTGCTCAGAGATCGCCGACAATGCTACGTCATCGTCCGACCGTCCCCGGCCTCGCCGTAGCCTCTACTGGACTCGCCGTGAGCTCCTCCCCCTAACCCCCTCTCCTTTGCCTCGTTTGCACGCCGTAGTCGTCGTCTCGCTTGCGACCGAACGCGCCACCGCCGAGCTCGTCACCGACGTAGCTCCGGTGATCAACGGCTCCCGTGCGCGTGTCCGTTGAGTTCGTAAGCTCGCGTAGATCCTTTAGGTGCCACGCACGCAATGCCACGGCCTCTGCAGGCCACCCCAGCTCCAGCCGCCGCCACCGTTGGATGCGCCACTCTGCCAGCTTCCCGTAGATGCTCTCCGCGCGCCAAATAGGTCCCTGTAGGCGAATCCCGGCGTGCTCAGCTGCGTCTATCATCGCCGGCATCGAGTCGCCGGCGCGTTTGACTGGGTTGACCGGCGGGTTTGACCCAGCTGACCAGGGGTTTGACTCCCCTGGGTCAATGACAGGTGGGCCCCAGCCCTGCTAAACTTTGTTTTAGTTTTTAATTAAACTTAATTAACCCACTGACTCACTGACATGTGGGCCCAGAGCCCTAATTAACCTAGATTAAAAATAACATTAGTGTTAATTAACCCTGTTAGTTAGATTAGTCACTGACATGGGGGACCCACTGGTCAGATTTGACAAGGAACGGTCCATTGACCTGTTGATGTCACACTGACATCATCCTGACGCAATAATACATTTTTTGGAAATAGTTTAATTTAGAATAATCCAGGAAATTCTAGAAAATAGTTTAAACTTCAAAAATTCATATCAATTCAACCGTAACTCAGATTGAAATAATTTATATATGAAAAATTATTAGAAAAATATGAAAAATCTGTTTATGGCATTTCCATGCATGTTTGAACACCTTAAAGTTGCTGTATATGACAATTTGAATAAATGGCATTTGAAATGTCTTATGTGGAGTTTGAATTTGAATCTTTGATTCAAATCAGTTCCATCCAATCTGTTGCTAGCTGCATTAGCCCAAATCACAGCATATTACCATGTCATGATCATGCATCATATTGTTGCATTGCATTGATTGTGTTCCTTCTCTGTTTGCCGGTGTTTGTTCTTTCTCGGTAAAAAACGGTTCTGATGTTGTGATCATTGTCACTGACGAAGAGCAGTACTATCTTCAGAAGTGCCAGGCAAGCAAACCCCCATTGAGCATTCCGATACAATCCCACTCTCCCCCTCTTGCTCCCTTTTACTGCATTAGGACAACAATGATTCAACTGTTACCTGTTGCGGTAGTTGAACCCATTCCTCTGCATGTCCTGTCTTTGCCACAGTAAATAGTTGAAACCCACTAGCATGAGTAGGAGTTGTTTGAGCCATGATGTGCCTACTCATTCATGCTTGCTTGTTATGCCTACTATGCTTAGAGTTGTGTCAGGTCTGATTCGTCTGGGATGGATTGGAATGGTGGTGAACATGTCCTACTGTGTGAGAGCTAAGTGTGTGAACACGATTTGGTAAAGGTAGCGATGAGAGGCCATGTAGGAGTACATGGTGGGTTGTCTCATTGAGACCATCCTCAGGAACTGAGTTCCGTGTTTGTGATCCAAGAACAGTTACAACCACACATTGGGCTCCGGGCGCTCCAAGCTCTCTCGACTTATTAACCGCCTTAATCTCTGTCCAGGAGTCGCAACTAGTTTCTGGTGTTCGTAGGATATGTGTTGGCGGCCGTGCGTAGCGCTGACCCTAGGGGTGGGCTATGATGCGGTATAGACACTGTGGCACGGTGTACCGAGGCACCCATTTGGTGGGCTTGGGAACCCTGCACACATCGTTTGGGGACGTAGTGGAAACCTCGGCCGGACTTCCTTGCGGATGGAACTCAAATAGGCGATAAACCTGGACTAGAGACTTGTGTGGTTAGTCAGGTCATGGCCGACACCCTCGCCAGGCTTCCGCTTGAAGGTTGCCGAGATACATGACGTGTACATGGTGGTAAGTGGTGAGAGCGTGTGTGAAGAAGTACACCCCTGCAGGGTTAATGATCTATTCGAATAGCCGCGTCCGCGGATATGGACTACTTGGAAGCTTACATTGTTCATAGACAAGTTGAAATGGATACTCTAAAATGCGCAAGATAAGTGTGACTGCTATGGATGGCCTTCCCTAGGGAGACGGGAGCGGATCCATAGTGGTGTATTGTCGTGGTGACTATGTGGACTCGTGTGCGCTTTCTCATCTCAAAGAAGTTACTGGTAGTCGTAGTACAGGATAGCCACTGAGTCAAAGCTGGCTTCCTGCAGTTAAACTCCACAACCCCCTTGTTGATACTGGTGCATATGTAGTTAGTTCTGATGTAAGTCTTGCTGAGTACAATTGTACTCACGTTTGCCTAATTGAAATGCTTGGTATGTGTGGGATCCGACACGTAGTTGTTTATTCTTGGTAGCCTTTCTTATGAGGAAATGCCTCCTAGTGCTTCCACTGAGCCGGTAGCTTGCTACTACTTTGGAACACATGGATTGACCGGCATGTGTCCTTCTTTGCTCCTGTGTCTGTCCCTTCGGGGAAATGTCACGCGGTGTTTTACTGGATTACTTGTAGCTTGCTACGACTCGGTTGCACACGCTGATGACCGACACGTGCATTGCTGGGTCATGTATGCCTGTCCCTGTAAGTTTGTGCCACCTTGGTTTACGACTAGTCATGTCGGCCCGGGTTCTTTGTCATATGGATGCTAGCTACATAGTCATATACGTGAGCCAAAAGACGCAAATGGTCCTGGCCAAGGTAAAGGTGGCACTCATGGGTTACCGTGCGTGAGGCCGCAAAGTGATATGATGTGTTACATGCTAGATCGGTATAACTTAGGATCGGGGTCCTGACAAATACCTCCCACATATTACCATCTTAATATCGCAAAACCATCTTAATATCCCCAAGCTTAGACGCTTGAGTCTTCCTTGAATATTACCTTGGGGTGCCTTGGGCAGCCCCAAGCTTAGGCTCTTGCTGCTCCTTATTCCTTTATCCATCGTAGTCTCACCCAAAACTTGAAAACTTCAGCACACTAAACTCAACGGAAACCTCGTGAGATCCGTTAGTATAACAAACAAATCTTAAACTTTAAGTACTGTAGTAAATTGATTCATATTTAATATTGGCATAATGCTACTGTACTCCAACTTCTCCATGACTCATACCCCCCGATACGATCCATAGATTCATCAAAATAAGTAAACTATGCAACAAAAACAAAATCTGTCTAAAACAGAACAGTCTGTAAAGATCTATTTAATAGCCATACTTCTGTAACCCCAAAATTCTGAAAAAATAGGACAACGTAACCAATTCATATACCAATACTATGTAAAAAATTCAGATTTTTCTGATGCTCCAGTATAGAATAAAAATTCCAGCACTGGACGTAAAACTTTTTGTTTTCCAAACAGCATCAATTATACTACCATCAACATGATCCCAAAGGCATTACTTGGCAAACACTAATTAAAACATAAAAACACAATCATAACAGAGGCTATAATCATGAAAACTCACAAAAACAGAATAAAAATTTATTGGGTTGTCTCCCAACAAGCTATTTCTTTATAGCCATTAAGATAGGCTTCAGATTTCAATGATGCTCACATGAAAGATAGTAATTTGAACACGAAGAGAGCATCATGAAACATGTGAAAGACACATTTAAGTCCAACATACTTCCTATGCATAGTCATTTTATAGGCAAACAAATTGTCAAGACAAAAAGTATCTAGCATATGCAAGGAAGAAGAACGAAGCATTAGCAATTTGAACTTCAAGAGAGGTAATTGAGTAACATGAAAATTTCTACAACCATAATTTCCTCTCTCAGAATAATTACATGTAGGATCATAGTCAAATTCAACAATATAGCTATCATATAAAATATTCTCTTCACGATCCACATGCATAAAAGTTTTATAATCTTCCAAGACAGTGGGATTAACGTCAACTAAAGTCCTGACCTCTCCAAACCCACATTTATCAAAAATTTCATAAGATTGAACATTCTCCGAATATGTGGGATTCTTTTTACCTAAAGTTGACACTCTTCCAAACCCACTTTCAATATTATTGCAAACATTATTATCAATAACATATTCATCATGGGGCTTAAATAAATTTTCAAGATCATAAGAAGTATTATCACCCCAATCGTGATCATTGCAATAAGTAGTGGACATAACAAAATTGTCATCCCCAAGCTTGTAGTTTTGCATATCATTAGCACAATTGACATTAATAGAATTTATAATAACATCATTGCAATCATGCTTTTCAATCAAGGAGCTATCATGAATCACTTTATAAATTTCTTCTTCTAACACTTCATCACAATTTTCAGATTCATGATTTTCAAGCAAAGCTTCATAGAGATAATCAACTGCACTCAACTCACTAGCAATTGGTTCATCATAATTGGATCTTTTGAAAAGATTAGCAAGTGGATGAGGATCCATATCAATAGATTTTTGCTTTCCCCTTCTGTTTTTGTGTGTTGTCATGAAGGCAATAAAAGCAAGCAAGCAAACAAAAAAATTATTGTGTTTTTGTAAAAAAAAATAGAAGTGGGGGAGATGAAAATGAGAGGCAAATGCAAATAAAAGGCAAATAAAGTAAATGCAAGTGAATGATAATTTGTGCAAAGGTACTTGGTAATTTTGATGATGTCTCCCCGGCAACAGCGCCAGAAATTCTTCCTGCTACTTGTAGTCTGCGTTGGTATTTCCCCGAAGAGGAGAGGATGATGCAGTACAGTAGAGATAAGTATTTCCCTCAGTTAAGAACCAAGGTTATCAATCCAGTAGGAGAACCAAGCAAAATTCCTTTGAAACGCACCCGGGGGCCATAGTTTTCACTAGAGGCTTCTCTCTCGAGCGCAGAAACATACGGTGGGTAAACAAATTACTGTTGGGCAATTGACATAATAGCAAATAATTATGACGGATTCATGGCAATGATCATGTATATAGGCATCACGTCCGAGACAAGTAGACCAAGTCCTGCCTGTCTACTACTATTACTCCACCTATCGACCGCTATCCAGCATGCATCTAGGGTATTAAGAATAAAACAGAGTAACGCCTTAAGCAAGATGACATGATGTAGAGAAGAAAATTCAAACAATATGAATAAACCCCATCTTTTTATCCTTAATGGCAACAATACAAATACGTGTCATGTCCCTTTTTGTCACTGGGATTGAGCACCGCAAGATTGAACCCATCACAAAGCACCTCTCCCATTGCAAGATAAATCAATCTAGTAGGCCAAACTAAACCGATAGATCGGAGAGAAATACAAAGCTATAACAATCATGCATAAAAGAGTTCATAGAAGACTCAAATATTTCTCATGAATAATCTGATCATAAACTCACAATTCATCGGATCCCAACAAACACACCGCAAAAGAAGATTACATCGGATAGAACTCCAAGAACATCAAGGAGAACATTGTATTGAAGATCAAAGAGAGAGAAGAAGCCATCTAGCTACTAGCTATGGACCCGTAGGTCTGTGGTAAACTACTCACACATCATCGGAAGGGTAGCAAGGTTGATGTAGAAGCCCTCCGTGATCGATTCCCCCTCCGGCAGAGTACCGGAAAAGGCCTCCAGATGGGATCGCGGAAGAACAGAGGCTTGCGGCGGCGCAAAGGTTATTTCTTCTGGCTCTCTGGGGGTTTCCCAATATTTGTGAATTTATAGAAGTGGAATTAGGTCAAACGGAGTCACGTGGGCCCCACAAGGCAGCACGGCGCGCCCCCCTGGGGTGCACCCTAGTGCCTTGTGGAGCCCCCGTGAGGATTTTGGCCTCCTTCCGAAGCTTCCAGGGGTTCTTTTGTCCAGAAAAAAATCTCCAAAAAGTTTCGTGGCATTTGGACTTCATTTGGTACTGTTTCTCTCAAAAGCCAAAAACAAGCAGAAAACAGCAACTGGCACTGGGCACTAGGTTAATAGGTTAGTCCCAAAAAATGATATATAATTGCATATAAAAACATCCAAGATTGATACTATAATAGCTTGGAACAATCAAAAATTATAGATACGTTGGAGACGTATCAACGCCTGGACGGTTCTGAGCACGTGGAAGGAGCCCAGCCAAAAAGATGTGGATAACTAGTTTGCTGGCCTGGTGGAGGAGGCCATTGGAGCCGAGGAAAACATGATGCACCCGACGAAGGATGACCAGAAAGAGTTACTCGCGGTGAGGGCTAGCGAGTCCAAGAAGACAAAAGTAACTCGTCCGCGGCCAACCAAGGACCAGGTCAAAAAGCGGGACACAACTCTGGAGATCATTGGAGGAAGCAGTTCCCAAGAGCATGCTGAAGAGTATGTTGGCAAAGAGGAGCGGGTTGAGGAATCCGAGGAGGAGGAGGAAGAAGAGGAGCAACCCGAAGGGTCTGTCGGCCCAGTGGGAACCAAGGTACCATGGCCCGTCTGCCTCTGGCCCAGAGGACCACGCTCGGGCCAGCCCGTGAGAGTGGCCTTGCCTCAGCCGCTCCGGAGGAAGCTGCCTCACGAGGGGCGAGCCTTGCGAGGCCCCTCCCCGCCAGGTCAGGCCCTGCCGAGGCCGCCAAGCACCAGGTTCCCTCGCGAGGCTCCCCTCGCGTGGCCTTCTCACGAAGCAAGTCGTACGGCGCTAGCCGCCGGGCTCGGCGCCCAGCACATGGGTGACGTCCCGCTGTCAGGATAAGGACAGCGGGGCATGACCAAGCCCAGCTTCCATTCTGGTGATAAGGGAGCAGCGGCGTCTGCCTTCCTCCCAAAAGCAAGCCCCAAGACATTTCCTCTTTGGTGATAGAAGATCAGGATGGATCAGCGCGCCAGGACGAGTGTCATCGCCAAGCCCACCTACGCGTCACGGGGAGCTGCTTTAACAGGCGGAGACCACCTTTAGTTAGGATAAGCCTGCGCTCCTGTCCCCCTTTGAATTGCCGCCCTGTGGCTACCCTTTCCCGCTCATATTTTCGGGGAAGAGGACCAAGGCACTACAAAAGGGGTAGGGCTGCTTCCATTTAAGGGGATCAACTCATTCTCCCCCACACCTCTTGTATCTGGAGCACGAGCTCTCCACCACAGAGCAATCCAACACAAGTAGGAGTAGGGTATTACACCGCACGGTGGCCCAAACCTGGGTAGCTCGCACGTCCCCTTTGTGTCCGGTGAGAGCCAGCGAGCCTGTTGTGTCCTCGCCCTAGTTGCCGTCGTGTCCTAGGTTGCCAAGCAAAGTCCCCCAGAGTTTGAATCCTAAGTTCTTGGAGAAGTTTCTTGGACGTAGATCCTAGACTCCGACATTTGGCGCGCCAGGTAGGGGGACTTGCCGTCTTCACGCCTTCGACCTCGACGCCAGCATCGACATGGACGCCGCCGCCGCCGCGCGCCACGCCGCCGTCAGGGTCCCCACGGCGCCCGCCGCCCGTGGTGCCCCTGGGCGACGCCCTCGTGCCACCACCAAGCCTGTTGGGGAACGCGTGGCATCCTTCGCCCACCTGTCGGTGAACGAGCAGGCGCACGGCCCCTTCGCTGCCACCTCCTCGCTCGCGCGTCGCGATCCACCCGCTCTGCATGCCGCGCTGCTCATGGCACAGGAGCTGCTGCGCTACCGCCCCACCGACGACACCTACGACGCCTGGCTTGGGCGCATCACCGAGCTCGTCGACGCCGCGTGCGATGGCCAGGCGCCCTCCCTCTCCCCGTCTGCTCCGCCGTCCCACGCGGACCAGGCCGGGCACGACGCGCCTCCGCCTCCTCCTCCGGACCGCGACGTGGCCGAGCGCCGCCCCGCCGCACGCGCCCCGGAGCCGTCACGCGGCTCGCTCGCCCCAGGCGGCGACGGCGACAGCTGCCAGATCGTCCACCGCGCCCCCCCGGACGCACACGCGGCCCTCGAGAGGGCGTGCGACCGCCAGGACCGCGTCCTCCATCATGTTGCCATGGCTGGGCACCAGAACCGTGCAACCCTCAATGGTGGAGCCGTCACCAACGGGGGCTACCTGGCCCTCGCCCCCGAGCTTCGTCGCGTGGTGTGGCCCGACAAATTCAAGCTAGAGCTCCCTCAGCACTACGACGGCACCGCAAACCCCACGGAGTTCCTCCTACTCTACACCATCAGCATCCAGGCCGCGAGGAGGGATGATCGGGTCATGGCGAACTGGTTCCCCATGGCCCTCAAGGACACTGCGCGCTCGTGGCTCATGAACCTCCCGGAGCCGTCCATCTCTTCGTGGGAGGACCTATGCAAGCAGTTCGTCGCCAACTTCAAGGGCACAAGCGACCGCGCCCTCACGATCAACGACCTGCGAAACGTGCGTCAGCGCCCTGGCGAGCCCCTTCGTAGTTCATCCAGCGCTTCAGCCAGGTGCGCCACAAGATCCTGAAGGCCTCCGACGCCGCGATCGTCTCCTCCTTCACCAGTGGCATCACGGACGTGAAGATGTGCGAGAAGCTCTCAGTCAGGGATGAGCTAGACTCCGCGACAGAGCTGTTCGTCCTCGCCGACCGCTGCGCCAAGGCCGAAGAGGGACGCCTCTTCCTCCACAACGACGCTGACGCTGAGCCTGACGCGGCGAAGCCCAAGGCCATGGACACCAAGCGCAAGGGCCCAGCCATGCTCGCGGCGGAGCCGGACTGCAAGCGCGGTCGCGACCGCGGCGAGGCCAAGAAGGACGCCCGCCCTTTCTGCGCCTACCACAACATGAACTCCCACAACACAGAAGACTGCCACGAGCTCAAGCTGCTTCGCGAGGGCCGCACCGACCGCCGCAAGGAGCGTGGCAAGGGCCGCGCTGGCGGCAGCGGAGGTGGCCGCTGGGGCGACAACCACAACAATGGCGCTGGCGACAACAACCGTCAGGGTTGGCAGGACCAGCCGCGGCAGGCTGATCCTCAGGCCAACGCCGCCCCAATACGCGCCAACGACTCCCCTCCCGCTGAGAACGCTGGGGGCTACCAAGAGCCCCGCAGGGTGGCCTGCATCCTCGGCGGGGCCCAGTCCCCTCCATCCAACCGCCACTTCAAGCAGTTCTCTCGGGAGGTGCACGCGGCCCTCCCGACGCTCGAGTCCACCGGCCGCCTCAAGTGGTCGGAGTTCCCCATCACCTTCGACGCCAGCGACCACCCCAAGTCCACGAAGGGTGTGGGTGACGTCCCCCTGCTGTGCACCCCCACCATCAGCAACGTCGCTGTCACCAAGACCCTCATCGACAGAGGCGCCGGCCTCAACGTGATCTCCATTGAGACCTTCGAGACGCTTCAAGTGCCCTACGAGCGCCTGATGCCCACCAGGCCCTTCTCGGGCATCATCGACGGCTCCACTGTCCCCCTGGGGTAGGTGCGCCTTCCCGTCACCTTCGGCACCCGCAAGAACTACCGTACGGAGTTCATCGTCTTTGATATGGCTCACATCGGCCTGCCTTACAACGCCATCTTGGGCTACCCGGCGCTCACCAAGTTCATGGCCGCAACCCACCACGCCTACGGCCTCGTCAAAATGCCCGGCAGCCGCGGTACCCTCACCGTCCGCTGCGACAAGAAGGATGCGCTGCAAACCCTCGAGCACGCCTACAAAACTGCCTCCGTCACGTACCCGGCCGATGAGGACGCGCCTGGGCCTGCCGAGGAAGCGCCCGTGAAGAAGAAGCCCCTGCTCCCTCAGGAGCGGGTCGAGTCCAAGAAGGCGTCGCTGGATGGGGGCGAAGCAGGCCCCTCCCTCATTGGGGTGGGGAGAACCACTCAGCCCCGTGCCGGAGCGCGCGGCCCGTCAAGCGTGAGGAATATCATCAAGCGCCCAAGAAGAAGGAGGTCGTCACCCAAGAAGTCAACAAGCCCCAGGATGCTGGAATTGCACGTGAAGCCCCCCACCCCAAGAGCTTCGCCAGCCTCACCACCATCGCCAGGCCGCGCGATAGCGTGCGCATGTGCGTTGACTTCATCACCCTCAACCAGGCTTGCTCCGCAGGCCCCTTCCCTCCTCCGCGCATCGCCGCAGGCTCGCCCTGGCTCATGCGTATGCCGTTCGGCCTGGAGGGTGCCGCAGCCACCTTCGCGAGGCTGATCCGCATGAGCCTGGAGCCCCACATCGCAAGGAATACGGAGGTGGTTAACACTCGCCCACCGGCCCGCCGCGGCCCCACTCATGACGGAGGCGGGTGTTCCGGTACCAAACACATGGAACGCTCGCCATCACCATAAGTTCTATCCGTGCCCCACGGATACGAGCGACATGGAGCTGTACACGCTCCGGGGCTCTCTCTACCCGCACTGCCTTCGGCACGTGAGAGCTCCTTCCCACTCTCGTGGAAGCCCCATGCTCAGTGATGGCAGATGCCCCATGCTCCGCGCTGGCGGCTTACTTGAGGGGCCCTCGGCCGTCACATCCTCAAGCTGACCCGTGTCGAACACGGCAGCATGTATCTTTCTTTTATGTAATGAACTTGCTTCATGCATCAGTAAAGCTTATTTCCTTCAAAACCTTGTGTGCCTGCCGCTGCAGGGCGCGCGCTCATGGTCTCGCCCGTGCCTGTCACGCGAGCGGGGGCTGGGCACGGTGTCTGTGCTCGGGTCAGTCCCAGCAGCACTGAAAAACCCAAGCAACTGAGCTCTGGCTCGCAGGCCTGCTTCCGTGCACGTCACCTCACCAGGTCCTTGGTGCTCTTGTCTCCTCGCGTAAAACCCACAGGCGACCTCGCGAGCGCGCCCTGCTACACTATTTGCAAAAACTTGGCAGTTTTCCTAGTGCAGGGTACGAAGGCCTCAGGAGCCCCCTCCCCCTCGGGAGGCCTTGCGGCGGGTCCTATGGACGGAGGTCCTCACGAGGGACTGCACCTCACGAGTTGTGCCCTACGAAGGACTCGCCCCAAGCCGCACGCCTCAAAGGAGCTAAGTCTAAAGCACCCCTCGGGTCCCTTCCCTCTCGTTTCTCTCTCGTGGCCTCCTGACTTCCTTGGCATGAGTCGCCTGTGCGTCAAGGGGGGACCCTAAGCATCGCACCTCAGGGACTCCTACCAGCCCTAAGGGCCCTACACCCTCTGGCCTTGCCGAGCGCACGCTCTGGGCATCCCAGCGACGGTGTAGCCCACCTCGGGGGCTGGGTCCCAACGACACAGGGCATAGAGGCAATGTAAAAGGAAAATAAAGGCCTCGGGAGGAAAACGAAAAACGCATAAATCATTAAGTGCTTACAACAAAAGTACCATGCAAACGTTTTCACGCCCCCGCGGGGCCACGCCTATCCGATTACAGCAACAGGTCAAGGAGAATTTAGGCGCGTGAGGCGCCATCGCCGCTCCCACCGCCGTCACAAGCGGGCTCACCACTGCCGCCGCTGACTTCAGGCTCGAAGGCATACAACCCGACAAAGCCGGCCACGCGCTCCCTCATAGCCTCCTCAAGGGGTTCGCGGAGCTCCGCCGGGACAGGGGTCAACACCCGCCCGAAGTCGAAGCGATCGTCGAGGCGGAGGAGGTTGCTGAAGAGTCGCGTTGTCGCCTGGGTCAGCAGGTCGGGGCACGCTTCCTGAACGGTGGCATCCGTGTCCAGTAGCTACTTCTTGAGGTCGTCAACCTCGGCTTGGAGCTCGTCCCGCTTGGCTGCGAGGCTCCTCTACTCATCGAGAGTGCCCTGAACAGCCGCCAGCTCGCGCTCCTTTGCCAGCAGGCACTCCCGTTCTGCCTCCTGAGCGGACGCAGAAGCCGCGAGCTCGCCTTCTCGGGTCTTGGCGTTCGCCTCGCGGGTAGCGACCGCCTCCTGGGACCTAAGGATCTCCTCCTCGCGCTTCGGGAGCTCAGCTTCGCGGGACGCGAGCCCGCCCTCGAGGGCCTCCGCAGCCTCCTCCCGCGCCTTCAGCCGGCGCCCGCGCGAGGCAGCTTGCTCCTGGAGCGTCTTCTCGTAAGCGTCCGCCTCCTCCCGCCGCCGCTTGGCCTCTTGGGCATCTTCGAGGGCCTTCGCGAGGGACGCCTGGGCCTCTTTGGCGAGCTGCTCACGCTGCGCCTGCGCCTCCTCGTCCCGCCGGCGGTCAAGCTTCGCCTCCTCATGAAGCTGGCTCCACCCCTCCGCCAGCCTCCGCCGCTCCTCCGCGCAGAGCTCCGCCTCCTTCCCGAGCTCGCCTTTGAGGGCCTCAAGAGCCGCCTTAACGCCGTTGACGGCCCCACTCCAGGGCACGGTACCGCTCTCCCGCAGCACCATGGCGCGGCTCGCCCGGGCCTCCTCATCACCCGCTGGCGTCGACAGGTGGGAGGGCACAACCTCGAGCCCCTCCGGCTGCCCTGCGCCATCGCCCCCGGCAGGGGTTACGCTCGCCGTCTGGCGCGGGTGGCCCAGGATGGCCACTTTCGGCGCCGGCGGCGTCGTCCCGCGCTCCGGCGCCGCCCTGAACGCTTCAGGGTCCGAGCGCCCGGGCCCGGAGGTGGCTCCCGTGGGGGCTACGGTGGCCTCCGCCGTGGCAGGCGTGGTGCGCCGGGGAGGCGTCGGTGCTTCGCCCTTCTTCCCTGCCATCTCGACACCGACGACGGTGTCGGAAGTCGGGCTCCGGGGACCCAAAGGTTCGAACACTGGGGTGAGCTCGTTCTACCGCTTCATCTCCTACCACGGCTAAGCTA
Source organism: Elymus sibiricus (assembly GCA_039707655.1). NCBI lineage: Eukaryota > Viridiplantae > Streptophyta > Magnoliopsida > Poales > Poaceae > Elymus > Elymus sibiricus. The sequence continues at coordinate 198,349,149 of CM077674.1, read as the reverse complement.
CGGCGAGGCTACGGCAAGAGCGCGCTAGCGAGGGATGGGGAAAAGACTCAGCGGTTTACCCAGGTTCGGGCCACCTTGCGGTGTAAGACCCTACTCCTGCTTGTGTTTGGGATTATTGTGGGCAAGAGAGTTCTCGCGTACAAGGTTGAAGACGATCCTCTTTCCTATGGTGGCTGCACTACCCCTTTTATATCGGCCTTGGTCCTCTTCCCCCTCAAAGCTCAGGCGGGAAGGGTTGCCACACTTGTCGATTTTGAAAGGGGACAGGCGCTCAGGCTATCCTGACTAAAGGTGGTCTTCGCCTACCAAAGCATGATCCATGACGCGCCGGTGGGTTCGGTGATGACCTCCGCCCCGCGCGCCCATTGTCTTGGTCTTCCTTCGCCGATCGGGCAACCTTTGGGGTTGCTTTGAAGAGTAGATAGCTGGTCCTGCTCCCTTAACACAAAAGAGGAAAACATCTTCATCCGCGCCTGCTGGCGCGGCTTCTGTCGCCGTTCGTCGCCGCGCGCGTCACCCACATGGTGGGCAGAGACCGCGCGACCGAGCCAGATCTTCCTTGCCTTGTAAGCCATCGGGAGGCAGCCTCGGGGAGACCGCCTCATGAGGGGGCCTCATGAGGGGGCCTCATGAGGTGGCCTCGCGGGGGGGCCTCGGGTGGAGCCGCTGCTAAGTCCTGCTTGCCCGCTCCCTGAGGAGTGGTCCTCGGGAGGCCAGAGCCATCGGGAGGCCGGAGCCTCGTGAGGTGGCCTCGCGAGGGGGCCGTTGGGTGGCCGGAGCCTCGTGAGGTGACTTTGCTCTGGGGCGCCCGTTGGTGGGCTGCCTATCTGGGCCTCCGCCAGGCGCCGCGCCCTGGGCCGCGGGCAGACGGGTCGTGGTACCCCGGGTTCCACAACCCCGACAGTAGCCCTCGGGCCCGCGGCGCGCACGTTCCCGCCCAAGGGGGCGATACGGCGCGGGCCCTAACCGCCTGTGGGCCAGGTGCGACGCGTGGCGCACGATGCGATTGAAAGCGCCTCCACTTCCCCGCGACGCCTCGGCAACTGCCCAGGCTGACATAAAGCCTGTTCGCGCTCGGCATAGGGCCATCATTGCCTCGCCCGTGTGTTCCGCCTTGATTCCTTGTGCGCATTGAAGGCGGGGCGGCGCCGAGGGCACCCTTCTTCCTTTTATTCCTATAACAAGTCAACGTAGCCCCTGATGGCGTGAGGAAAAACGATGTCCTTTATATTAAGTATCTTATGACTTGCTGTAATGCATGCTTATTTCCTCTTGAAGTCCTCTCGTGAGGCCTCGCTTTTCTTTCTTGTTTGCCTTGGTGCGCTACGCCGTCAGGACCCAGCCCCCGAGCGGGCCTACAGCCATCGCTGGTATGTCCGGTCACGATGCCTGGACAAGGCCAGGAGGTGAGGGGCCCGGGAGCTTGTAAGGGCTCCTGGGGAGCGATGCCCAGGAAGCCCCCCCTTGGCGTGCAAGCGGCTTGCGCGAAAGAGAAAATGTGGGCGCTCGGTGAGATCACGCGAGGCTTATCTCCTTTTCTTTGCTTGCCTTGTCGCTCTACGTCGTCAGGACCCAGCCCTTGGGCGGGCTACAGCCGTCGCTGGTATGTCCGGTCACGATGCCTGGACAAGGCCAGGAGGTGTAGGGCACTGCGAGGGGGTAAGAGCTCCTGAGGCGCGATGCTCAAGAAGCCCCCCTTTGATGTGCAAGCGGCTCGCGTAGAAGAAGGAAACTCAGCGCTCAGCGCGGCAGCGATGAGAGGAGAGCTTGAGGGGCGGTGAAAATAGCTCGCGAGGTGTTTATGATACTTAGCTTTTTAGGGGGGCGGTGTCGGGCGAGCCGCCACTTGTAGGGTGTGCTTCGCGAGGTCTCCGCTCATGAGGCCTCCGGCTGGCGTGGCTCTGTCGGGCTTGGCTCCGGAAGCTGTGCTCCTGAGGCCTCCTGAGGCTCCGGGGGGCATCATGCCGCCAGGTTACCTCGCGAAGCGCGCTCGCGAGGCCTTCTGTGTGACCTGCTCCTGAGACAATCGCAAGGCGCAAGGTCTCGCGACGGGGGAGCCGCGCGCGCTCGCTGACCCACTCATGGGCGTCACGCAAGAAGATAAGGCACCAAGGACCTTGGTGAGGCGGCGTGCATGGGAGCAGGCCCGCGAGCCAGAGCTCGATCACTTGGGTTTAGCGGCGCTCCAGGGACAGACCCGAGCACAGGCACCGTGCCTATCATGCGAGAAGATGAGACACCAAGGACCTTGGTGAGGTGACGTGCACGGGAGCAGGCCCGCGAGCCAGAGCTCGATCACTTGGGTTTTTCAGCGCTGCTGGGACTGACCCGAGCACAGGCACCGCGTCCATCCCCCATTCGCGTGAAGCTCAGGAGGGACGCCATGAGCGCGCACGGCTCGCCATCAAAGAACTGACGAAATGATAAGGTTGATTACACAACCAGAAGGAGATGTGGCTGCCGTGTCCGGCACGGGTCAGCTTGAGGTTGGTACAGCCCGTGGGGCGCCCTCAGCTGATTGTTCCGCCAGCGCGGAGCATGGGGCTTCCACTTGGACGTGGGCATGATCGCGGCTCGATCGTTCCGCCAGCGCGGAGCATGGGGCTTCCACTTGGGGGTGGGCTGGAGCTCTAGCGGGCCCATCAGGCTTACGCAATGAGAGTCCCCGGGGCGTGTACAGCCCTGTTTAGTTCGTACTCGTGGGGGCCACGAGCAGAACTTGCGGAGGGGTCGGACGTTCCGCGCGTCATACGTTGAAACTCCTTCCTCCGTCCCCAACGCGGAGCATGGGGCTTCCACTTGGGTGTGGGTATGATCGCGGTTCGATCATTCCGCCAGCGCGGAGCATGGGGCTTCCACTTGGGCGTGGGCTGGAGCTCTCGCGGGCCCATCAGGCTTACACAATGGGAGTCCCCAGGGCGTGTACAGCCCTGTTTCGTTCGTACTGGTGGGGGCCACGAGCAGAACTTGCGGAGGAGTTGGATGTTCCAGGCGTTAGGCACAGGAACTCCGTCCTCCGTCTCCAGTTGGGCTGAGCCGGGCCTGGAGACATGAGTAACCCTGAAAGGGCCTTCCCACATAGGTGAGAGTTTGTGAAGTCCCTCTCTGGAGAGCATCCTGCGCAGGACAAGGTCGCCGACCTCGAGAGTGCGAGGGCGAATGTTGCGGCTGTGGTACGGACGCAAGGTCTGCTGGTGCCTCGCGGCACGAAGGGCGGCCTGACGGCGGCCCTCCTATCGGAGCAGCAGATCGGTCTCCCGCGAGCCATCCTGACGCACCTCGTCGAAAGCAAGGACTCGCGGGGAGCCGCGCTTAAGCTCCAATGGGAGGACCGCCTCAGCGCTGTAGACGAGGAAGAAGGGCGTCTTGCCTGCAGGCTTCCTTGCCGTCGTGCGGGCGGACACGGGGCGCGCTCGCGAGACGTGCGCACGAGGCTCCTGGTAGCCCCCAGCGCCCTCGTCAGGCTGGTTGACGTCGTTCCTTCGCGGTGGCAGAGGCAGCGGCGGGAGAGCAGCATTAGCCTGAGGATTCGCCTCACGAGGCTGGCCGCGCCAAGCGGCCTCATGAGGCTGATCGTGCCAGCCCTGGCGGTAGCTGCCGTTGGCTGTCCCAGCGGTTGCCGCTGCGGCCACCTCCGCGGCCGGCGCCGCGGCCGTTGCGGTCGTCCCGGCGGCCCTGGCGCTCGTCGCGGAGCAGCTTGAGCTCATGACAGTCTTCGGTGCTGTGGGAGCGGACGTTGTGGAAAGTGCAGAGTGGTCGGTTGTCCTTTCTGGGCTCGTCGATGTCGCGGCCGCGCTTCTGCTCGGGCTCCGCCGCCAGCATGGCAGGGCCCTTGCACTTGATGTCCTTGCTCTTGGCCTTGGCGCCGTCGAGCGCCGCGTCATGGTCGTTGTGGACGAAGAGGCGGCCTTCTTCAGCCTTGGCGCACTTGTCGGCAAGGTCGAGCAGCTCGAGCACGAAGTCGAGCTCACCGTTGATGGCGAGCTTCTCGCGCATCTTGATGTCCATGACGCCGGTGGAGAACGCGGAGATGACGGCCGCGTCGGAAGCGCGCGGAATCTTGTTGCGCACCTGACTGAAGCGCTGGATGTACTTGCGGAGGGTCTCATCTGGGCGCTGCCGAACACGCCGCAGGTCGGTGATGGTGAGGGAGCGGTCTTGCGTGCCCTTGAAGTTGGCGATGAACTGGCTGTAGAGCTCGGCCCACGACGAGATGGAAGCCTCGGGGAGGTTCATGAGCCAGGAGCGCGGGCCGTCCTTGAGAGCCATGGGGAACCAGTTCGCCATGACCTTGTCGTCGCCGTTCGCCGCCTCGACGCTCAGCGCGTAGAGCTGGAGGAACTCCGTGGGGTTGGGGGTGCCGTCGTAGCGTGGGGGCAGCTCAGGCTTGAACTTGGCGGGCCAGACCACGCGACGCAGCTCGCGGGTGAAGGCACGGCAGCCCACGCCGCTCGAGGGGACGCCGCCAGCGAGGGCGGCGCGGTTTGGACGCCCGGCCGCTGCAACGTCCTGAACGGCCTGGTCCTGGTGCTGGCACTGCCGCTCGAGGAGCACTCGCACGTCGGGGGGCGCGTGGCGGATGATCTGGTAGCTGGGTTCGTCTCGGTCAGGCGAGGACGCGCCGTGGGACGGCTCACGAGCCCGCGCGCTGCGCTGGGGCCCGGCGCGCTCGTCGCGCAGAGGAGGCGGTGGGGGAGCGCCGTGCGCCAGGTCCCCAGCGCAAGACGGCGGAGGGCGGAGTGAGTGAGAAGGCGCCGGAGCGTCCCCGGCGACGTTGACGAGCTCGGTGATGCGGCCAAGCCAGGCGTCATAGCCGGCGTCATCCGGATGGTAGCGGAGCAGCTCGCGCGCCATGAGCAGCGCGGCCTGCGGGTTCGGCGGCCCACGGTTGGCGAGGGAGGAGGCCGTGGCGGCGTGGCCGTCCACCCGCACGGACGGGTGGTGAGAAGAAGCCTGCTGCTCGCGGGCAGTGGGGTCGGTGGCGGCAGCAACCTCGGCTTCGGGACGGCGGCGATTGCCACGGGTCACCGGCTCGGTCTGAGCCACGCGACCAGCCCTGCGCGCGGCGCGCTCGCGACATGTGTCGGCCATGGGGTTGGTGGAGCTGAGGGCGGAGCAGAAGAACAGTAGCGCACCCCTACCTGGCGCGCCAAATGTCGGAAGTCAGGCTCCGGGGATCCAAAGGTTCGAACACTGGGGTGAGCTCGTTCTACCGCTTCGTCTCCTACCACGGCTAAGCTACAGCGAGGCTACGGTGAGAGCGCGCTAGCGAGGGATGGGGAAAAGACTCAGCGGTTTACCCAGGTTCGGGCCACCTTCCGGTGTAAGACCCTACTCCTGCTTGTGTTTGGGATTATTGTGGGCAAGAGAGTTCTCGCGTACAAGGTTGAAGACGATCCTCTTTCCTATGGTGGCTGCACTGCCCCTTTTATATTGGCCTTGGTCCTCTTCCCCCTCAAAGCTCAGGCGGGAAGGGTTGCCACACTTGGCGATTTTGAAAGGGGACAGGCGCTCAGGCTATCCTGACTAAAGGTGGTCTTCGCCTGCCAAAGCATGATCCATGACGCGCCGGTGGACTCGGTGATGACCTCCGCCCTGCGCGCCCGTCGTCTTGGTCTTCCTTCGCCGATCGGGCAACCTTTGGAGAGTAGATAGCTGGCCCTGCTCCCTTAACACAAAAGAGGAAAACATCTTCATTCGCGCCTGCTGGCACGGCTTCTGTCGCCGTTCGTCGCCGCGTGCGTCACCCACATGGTGGGCAGAGACCGCGCGACCGAGCCGGATCTTCCTTGCCTTGTAAGCCATCGGGAGGATGCCTCGGGAGGCAGCCTCGGGGAGACCGCCTCGTGAGGGGGCCTCATGAGGGAGCCTCGTGAGGTGGCCTCGCGAGGGGGCCTCGGGTGGAGTCGCTACTGAGTCCTGCTTGCCCGCTCCCTGAGGAGGGGTCCTCGGGAGGCCGGAGCCATCAGGAGGCCAGAGCCTCGTGAGGGGGCCTCGCGAGGGGGCCGTTGGGTGGCCGGAGCCTCGTGAGGTGACTTTGCTCTGGGGCGCCCGTTGGTGGGCTGCCTATCTGGGCCTCCACCAGGCAACGCGCCCTGGGCCGCAGGCAGACGGGTCGTGGTACCCCGGGTTCCACAACCCCGACAAACGGGGACCGCTTCGGGAGGCGCCAGCGCGGTCTCCTCGCCACCCCCCGGTCTCGTCGCCGGGGGCGTCGGCGCGGCAGGCGAGGCGGTGTTCAGAGGAGGGGAGGGCCCTTCGACCTCGGCTTTCCTCTTCTTGGTCTTCTGCTCCTACTCAGTGGCCGGCTCGGAGCTCCTGCGCAGGCGACAGCTCATCAGGACTGCAGCAGCCAGGAAGCAGGGATCGATTGGAAGGGGCGGAGGAACTTACTCGTCCTTGGGGTAGAAGCGCCTCCTCTTCCGCTCCTTGCTGGCGCTGCTGCTGCTGCCCCCATCGCGCAGCGTGCCTGGGCGGCCGCCCGAGGGCAAGGCACGATTCTCGTCGGGGTCGGTAGCCGCGGTGGTCCCCTCCTCCCGCTCCTCGCGAGGCTCATCGCTCTCCGCGGCATCGCCTCCTCCCTCCCTCTCCGGCATGGGCCTGGTCGGCACAACGCGAAACGCATCCCCGTTGTCGCCCTCGTCCTCGCCCAGCCGAAGCCGACAACGCGCCGGCGGAGGTGGAGGGGGCGGCGGAGACAACTCCTCGCTGCTCCCCTGCCCGGAGTCGGAGGCCTCGTGGTCGCCTGAGGAGGACCCCCGTCTCCGAAGAATCCTCAAGAAGCTCCTCAGGCTCCTCGAAGTTCATCCGAATCAGCCCCCACTGGTCGAACTAGGGCATCGCCGCGACCAGCTCAGCCTTATTGGACTAGCGGTGCATCGGCCGCGCATCATAAGCCACATCCTCTGCCTCCCCTGGGAATAAAACTTCCCAAGCATCGGCCACGGCTTCGGCCGAGAGGGGCTCCCGTGCCAGCCTGATCCGGTCCCCGGGTCCGGTGATGTCCCACACCAGGTGCGAGCGCTTCTGCGGGGGCGCGATGCGGCGGTGGAGGAACTCCTTGGCAATCATGCCCGCCGTAAGCCCGGCCCTGCGCCGCCAAGCTTCTTGTGCTCCTAGCGGGGGATCTTCTCAGCCGGCTCGGTGGGGACCGCCAGGAGAGGACTAGTCCGCTGGGCGTCAACGTAAACCCAGCATGACCGGAAGTTCTCCACCTTCTTTGAGATCATCATGTCGATGAAAACCTTACCCATCTCATCGTCGATACGGAAGGAGGCACCTCCGGAGAGGTGGTTTCCTGAGGAAAAAACCCGCAGGCTATAGAAGGTCCGGAAGAGTGCCACAGATGGCATCACTCCCAGGAAGGCCTCGCAAAGGTACACGAAGAGAGCAAGGATGACAATGGAGTTGGGATGAAGGTGGAGAAGGCAAATCTCATAATGCTCAAGGATGGCATAGAGGAAATCGGAGAAGGGCGGCACCAGCCCGGCGAAGAGCGAGTGGAAGAAGACGGGGATTACCGTGGGGCCAAGGTCGCGCCGTGGGACCGAGCCCGGCCAGATCTCGGTGGCGCCTCCCTCGAAGTGCACCAAGGCCAAGAGGGGGCGGGCCCTAGCCAGCCCGTTCTCGTTGATGGTGGCCGGTAGCAAGGCCGGACCAAGCTCCGCCGCCGGGGAGATCTTGCTGGAGGAGGCCTCGGTGGCCACGGGTTTCTTGCCTGGGGCCATGGCGGAGGGGAGGTTGGGAGTTGGAGCAGGAGTAACAGGGGAGCTGCTCGCGCGGGACGAAAGGCAAGATGGGGACGGAGAACAATGACGCGCCTGCGCCCCGAGCGGGCAGGCTTTATCGCCAAGACGGCAGTTACCGAGGTGTCGTGGGGAGTGGGGGTGACCCTCCCCGCGAAAGCCGCCACGCGTCACCTCTGGGCCTGGCAGCTCGATGGGCCCCGCGCCGTTTCGTCCCTAACAGGGCGGAACGTGCGCGCCACGGGCCCGGGGGCTACTGTCGGCCCAGTGGGAACCAGGGTACCATGGCCCGTCTGCCTCTGGCCCAAAGGACCGTGCTCGGGTCGGCCCGTGAGACTGGCCTTGCCTCAGCCACTCCAGAGGAAGCCGCTTCGCGAGGGGCGAGCCTCACGAGGCCCCTCCCCGCCAGGCCAGGCCCTGCCGAGGCCGCCAAGCACCAGGTTCCCTCGCAAGGCTCCCCTCGCGAGGCCTTCTCACGAAGCAAGTCATACGGCACCAGCCGCGGGGCTCTGCGCCCAGCACATGGGTGACGTCTCGCTGTCAGGATAAGGACAGCGGGGCACGACCAAGCCCAGCTTCCATTCTGGTGATAAGGGAGCAGCGGCGTCAACCTTCCTCCCAAAAGCAAGCCCCAAGACATTTCCTCTTTGGTGATAGAAGATCAGGATGGATTAGCGCGCTAGGACGGAGGTCATCGCCAAGCCCACCTGCGCGTCACGGGAAGCTGCTTTAACTGGCAGAGACCGCCTTTAGTCAGGATAAGCCAGTGCTCCTGTCCCCCTTTGAATTGCCGCCCTGTGGCTACCCTTTCCCACTCATATTTTTGGGGAAGAGGACCAAGGCACTACAAAAGGGGCAGGGCTGCTTCCATGTAAGGGGATCAACTCATTCTCCCCCACACCTCTTGTATCTGGAGCACGAGCTCTCCACCACAGAGCAATCCAACACAAGCAGGAGTAGGGTATTACAACGCATGGTGGCCCGAACCTAGGTAGCTCGCGCGTCCCCTTTGTGTCCAGTGAGAGCCAGCGAGCCCGTTGTGTCCCCGCCATAGTTGCCGTCGTGTTGTAGGTTGCCAAGCAAAGTCCCCTAGAGTTCGAATCCTAAGTTCTTGGAGAAGTTTCTTGGACACAGATCCTAGACTCCGACAGGGTCTTCTGGCAAGGAGGAAATGGAAGAGGAAGAAGAACCACCTTGCCCTCCTCCCACCATGGGAAAGATGATTGTTGCCAAGAAAACTGCCCGCAAGGGAGAAGCACACATCGAGTTGGCAAGCCAAGAGCTTGCCGGCGTCAAGGTCGCAGCCGCAACCCTCCGGGCGCAACCTTCCTGGCAACTGCCTTCCTGCGTCGCTGTCCTCCGTCGACCCATCCTACCAATCATGGAGGGTGGGCACTTCACAACCCCCAGCCCCCCCCCCCCCCCCGAAGCATCCCAGGAGCCCACCGCCATCTTCCGCAGCTGCAGGGACCGAGGAGACAGTTCATTATGACCTATCAGTCCTAAGTGACCCCGACGAGGACGAAGAGTAAGCATCTCCATCCTCGCGTGTTTCTAATTGTCCAAACTCTATTGCTTGAGCTGATCTTTTTCCTTGTCCTGATCTTGTAGGGACGAAGTGCCACTGGCGAAGAGCCTCAGGACCAGTGGGGAAGGCAGGACGACAACTGGCATCGATCAAGGCGCAATTTCTCTTGAACTTGCCGACTTGAGCCCCCCGCGCGAGGCACATGCGCAGTTTCCGCTGGCGAGCACCACCGTCGGGTATTCCGCAATGGAGACCGACAAGGGGTTGGAAAGTAGCCAGCCAGAAGGAGGGCGCCAAGGGATAGACCTCTTGACGGTGCCCTCGACTCCTAGGCCGTCGCCAAGATCTTCATCAGCAAGGGGTGGCCCTCCTCCAGAGGAACCCCAAGAAGGGCTCATCCGTGCAGAGGTCCCTTCGGCAATTGATGTTGCCGGGGACCAGGCACGAGCAACCGAGGTTGCCAGAGGAAGGACGGCATCCCCCTACACGTGCTCGTCAAGGTAACCTTCTTTCCAAATGTACTTGATCCTTTCCAATGTTTCTTTTTTGTTTTCTTGAACTAGATCTGAACTTCGAATTTTTCTTCCCTCCGCTCCTTCTTCACCGCACAGAGTCAACTCCTTCGGAGGGGAGGGAGATATCCGTGGGGAAAAAAAGCTAGGAGCGCCGCTGATGAGGCCGCCAGGATTGCCGGCACGGAGGCCATTGCGTCTGCCACCGAGGAGGCTAGGAGAACTCTTGAAGAAACTGTCCAGCCCCTTGGCGGCGCATTTGGGCTTGCCATTAAAGACGCTAAGATGGGAGAGGCTGGCACCGATAGGTCAAGTGTCGTCTCTCATCCCAGTGCATCCGAGGCGCAGGCCCCGATCAGCCTTCCGGAGTCTGTTCATCAGCAACTGGAGTCAGAGGCCCCCAGCTCATCTGGTGTTGGGGAGCCTACTTTTGATGAAGCCATTGCAGAGATCTTGGCGCCCCTCTCCAGTAGCATCGTAGCATCGGATGGCTCTGATGACAATGCCATGGATCTTGCCTTCCTGACGGCGATGGCTAGTGGCCTCAAGGATGTGCAAGACCGCTACGGCAGATGCTAGAATAGACTGCACGCACATCAGCAAACCGTAGGGCTGGCCGAGCAGAAACTAAGGAAGAAGGCGGAAGAACTCCGTGCCTGGCATAATAGCAAATTCCATGGCCTCAGGAGGCAAGAAGAGAAGCTTGACGCTGCCAAGGAAAAGGCAACAGCTCTGGACGGCAAGTTAGTGGAGCGCGAAGCGCAGCTTGCCACTAAAGAAAAAGACCTTGCTGCCCGAGAAGAAGCTCTTGCTGCCAAGCAACGCGGCAAGGACGAGGAGATCCAGACTCTACTCGCACAGCGGACCCAAGAACTAGAGGAGGGCTACAAATAGGCCATCGAGACTCAAGCTCAGGCTCACGCCACCAAGCTCTTGGAGGCCGTCAAGATCGCTGAGGCTGCCAAGGCAGAGTTGGAGTCCAAAGTATTGAAGCTTGAAGAGGAGCTCATCACCAAAGCCCAAGAACTCTCGACCATCAATAAATCCTTGGCAGACCTCAAATCAAAGCTCACGACTCAGGAGGAGGATCTGGAGGCTGGCAGGGAGAAAGAGAAGAAGCTACTGGAGGGCTGGGAAAAAGATAAGGCTGAGCATGCCAATGATGCAAACTCTTTCGAGGAGCACAGGAAAGCCGTGGATCTATGGACTAGTCACCTTGTTGATGTTGCCGAGTGTCTCGCTGCTCAGGTGAGCATCATGGACAAGGAGGAACATCGCTTCACAGTTGGCGAGCATGACTCCAGAAGCGCCAGCCTCTCCCTCTTCTTCGATGGACTCCTTGAGATATTGAAGAGACATCATGAGAAGAGATCCGCCAGCATTGCCAACGAGTGTCAGAAGTTTTGCATTGAGGTCATCTCCAAGATGCTTGTCAAGATTATCTGTCGGAATCCTGACGTCGACGTCTCCAAGGCCTTCAAGACCTTGCCGCCGGGGACGGACACCACAGCTGCTGAAAGAGCCATCGTTCCCCTTATCGACAAGATCAATGAGATCCCGAGGACTGAGGGTGATCGTAGGGATTAGCCTCCCTTGTCATTCTTTGTTGCAAATGTAGTTTACACACAAGACAAATTTATCTTAAGTTGGACTGCACTTGGCCTTGATGTATTATAACTTATGTTTTAGATGGATGTATGTGCACTGTTCTCCTTATTCCATTCTGTCTTTGCATGATTTCTATACCCTATGCTTGCCGGAAACTTGCCGGTGCGCACACCCTTGCCGCGAGCGCTAGAGGAACAGGTCCTCAGCAGCTTGCCGGAAGTGCCACCGCAGGCAAGGTCACACTTGACGATCACAACGCGGCTGCTTAGGTTGCTGAGCGGACTCGAAGCAAAGTAAGAGCACAGTTAATCACGACAAGGTTCCTTAGCGTGCAGGTTTCTCATACAAAGGCCAAAATCATTCAAGGAGAGTCGCAACAACAACAAAGAATTTATTTCAAAGTTTTGCGACTTAGCTCGTTCCTTGTTGTACTTCTTGCCGTAGGGCGATATCTTGAACGCGTCCTTTGGTATCCATACCGTCACTCCCCCCGGGAAACTTGTACGCGAGGAACCCTTCCTTCCTTTAAGAAAAAAAAAGAAAAGAAAAGAGCAGGCTGGAACCTCGGCGGTTCGTTAATCACCTTATGCAAGGGAAAATGTAACACAAGACTGCCTGCAACACATAAATATATATGTACTTGAGAAAGAATTGTGAAATATCTAACTTTTGTTTATTATGCATGAGATCTGCGCCCGGCTTTGTACAAAGGATTACATGCCTTGACGGCAAACTTGTACCAAAGAGGTTGCCGGGCAGCCCGGCAACCGTGCCTTACGGGTAAAACTTATGAAGATGCTCAATATTTCATGAGTTTAGCACCAGAGTGCCATCTTCGGTCTCTAGGTGGACTGTGTCGGGCCTAGTGACTCATATTACCCAGTAAGGGCCCTCCCACTTTAGCGTGAACTTGTTTTTTACCCTTCATGGATCGAATCCGACGAGGAACAAGGTTGCCTTTCTCAAGGTCCCTGGCATTCACTTTGCGGCTAAAGTAGTGGCGCAAAGCTTGCTAGCACCATGCAGGCACGGGCAGCAGCCTGGGAATGATCTTCCTCAAGGAGCATGGCATCATCATGCCGCAGCTCATCTTGGTCCTCCTCATTGAAGGCCAAGACTCGAGGTGACCCGTATTTGAGTTCCGTGGGGAGTATTACTTCTGCACCAAGGCTTGCTTCCTGACCTTCTTCTTGACGGGTCCCGCATGAGGGCAGATAGCAAGGTGGTGCTCAGTTGCCCCCCTAAGAACTTCGGGGATGTCAGGTGCTTGCCATGCAAGCACACTGGCATTCACCCGTAGGAAGGCAACGAGCTCGACTCCCTATTTGTCACCGAGAGTGGCACTTTCAGAAAAAGTACCACTCATCTTATCCCCCTTCGCAGAAACTTGTTTGGTCGTGGACGCGGAAGCCTTGGCTTTCTTGCTCTTGCCGGTAGAGCTCTCTGGTATGTCCTCGACAGGCATGCTGCACTCTGAAGTGCGCTTCCCGGAGTCCTTCCCAGAGGTCTTGTCAGTCTTCTTCTTCTTTCCTCCCCCGGGAGCTTTGACGGCAGGGGCAAGTGCCTCGATGGTAGCCACTGCTGCTGCCTCCCAGTAGAGCTTGTCAACACAGATGATTGCGTCCTTATAGTTTGACTTGATGGTGAGGACCCCCATCGGCCCCGGTATCTTGATGATGTTGTATGCATAGTGCGACACGGCCATAAACTTTGCCAGGGCTGGGCGGCCCAGAATCCCATTGTACAACAGTGGCATCTTGACGACATCGAAGGTAATCTTCTCCGTCCGATGGTTGAGCTCGCTGCCGAACGTGACCGGTAATGTGACTTGGCCCTTCGGCTTGTTCCTCCCCGGACTGATCCCTTGGAAACTGCCTATCTCCCGAGATCCTTGTCGGGGATCTGCAGCCTCTTGATCACATCTAGGGAGATCAAGTTCAAGCCAGCCCCACCGTCAACCAGCATCTTCGTCACCTTGAGGTTGCGAATTGTTGGTGAGACCAACAACAGCAAACACCCGACCGCAGTGGTGCGATCAGGGTGGTCCTCGGCGTCAAATATGATGGGCGAGTGTGACCACTTGAGTGGCTTCTGTGCCTCCATCACCAGCTTCGCTGCATTGACTTCGCGGATCCACTGCTTTAGTTGCCGGTGCGAGGACTGCAAAGATGCGCCTCCGTCAACACACATGGCATCCACCGCATTTTGGAACTCCTTGCCAGACCCGCCTCCGTCCTCATCACTATCATCCTCTTCTTGCTGGCCCTGAGCAGCCTTCTCTTTTGGCTGCTTGGCCTTGCCACGGCGCCCTCCGCGGCCACCATGGTCTTGCTTGCCGGATCCACCAGCACCATCTTGGGCCTTCTCCTTGTCACGCTTCTCATATTCTTGCTTCTGCTTTTCGGCAAGCTGCTCTACTTGTCGACATTGTTGGAGATCATGGCCCTTGGTGCGGTGGATCTTGCAGTACGGCCCGCTGGTCTTGCTGGCCTTCTTGCCTACCGCAGCTTCCCGGCAACCTCCTTGCCGGAGATGTCTTCCTTCGGCTTCTTCGTGGCGTTGGTGTCGCCGGAGCTCTCGACGGCCAGTACAGTCTTGCTCTTGCGCTTTCTGTTGCGCTTCCTACTCTTTTTCTGCGGGGTTGATGCGTCGTCGTCCTCGGAATCGATGTCTGCACCAGCATCTTCCCTGGGAGTTGCCTCCCTTCCTCAGCACGTGCACACCTATCCGCCAAGGCGTATAGATCATTGATGGTTTTGACTTGCTCAACATTCATCTCTGACCGCATCCTGCGGTTGCGCACATTCGTGTGGAACGCGACAACAACAGCTACGGGATGGATGTCGGGGATGTTGTGATGCACACGGCTGAACCATTGTATGTACTTGTAGAGGTTCTCTCCATCCCTTTGGGGAATCACCTGCAAATCGCCGGGCTGACCTGGGAGCTTGTGGCCACCCTGGTAAGCGCCAATGAAATGATGGCATAGATCCACCCAAGAAGAAATGCAGCCCTCAGGCAAGTTCATCAACCACGACCTGACGTTGGGCCGAAGCGCCAACGGGAAGTAGTTGGCGAGTACTTTCTCATCCCGTCCCCCGGAAGCCTCCACCGTGATGGTGTAGATGCCAAGGAACTCGGCTGGGTTGAGCGTGTCGTCGTACTTGTCGGGCAGCTCCGGCTTGAAGGCACGGGTGGACGGCCAGCGAACTTGCCGCAGCTCACGAGTAAACGCTGGGCACCCCACATCGTAGGGCAAGTACCCAGTGGCTACTAGAGCGAGCACGTTCACTGTCGGCCTGGCACGGTCGTCAGATTGACGGCGTGCTTCCCGGCGCCGCTCGATCTTCGTGCGGGCATCCTCGTCGCACCGCTCGCAGAGCACTTGATGCTGATCTTGGCGGCACCATGGATCCGACAAAGCCATAGACAGTACGCCATGGTCGTCTGATCGGCGGGCCGGTCACTGTGACGGTGGGGGGTGCCGAGGCGACTGCATAGTTTGCGCGGCATCTCCGGCAAGGTAGTCAGAGGGTCCCGCCAGCATGGTGGGTGGTCGCCGTGAGGGCCCCATGTCTTGTGTTTTGCCGGGATCGGCAAAACTGATGAGACTCTGAATGGTGGCTCTCCATTTGTCCATCTTGTCTGGGCTTGGCAGGGAGTTCAAAAGTATTTGAACCCACGCCATGGCCTCTGCCGCTGTGGTTGGCATGGCTGGGAGCACAGAATGAGGCGTCACTCGACTCCTGGCAGAGCCAGAAGGAGCTTCATTACGTCCGTGCCGGCGCGGCTCATGCTCGCCAATAGGCGGACGCGGTGGTGGCGGTGGCGCTCCATGAGCAATCGGAAGTTGCTGCACAGGGATCTCGCTTTGCGGTCGTCTGGAACCGCCAGCAACGTGGGAGCGTGTTATGCCCATCTTGCGATGGTCGTGGCGTACGCCTCGCCGCGCCGTGGTTGGACATCGCCGCTACATTCTGGGATGTTGCGGCGGCTGGGTTCTGGGTCACAGCAGTATGAACTATATTACTATGATGACTGCGCTCACCAGAATGTCTTGGAGGTTGATCAGCTGTGACGTCGCCAGTCTTGTGGCTAGGCTCAGCAACGTGGCAGGGGTGTTGGGCACCCGCACCACTTGCGCCTCCTGCTCCGCCCGTCCCAACCGTAGCGCCCGCGCCGGCTGCGCCGCCTGCGGCCGCTTGGGATGGTGGCTTGGACGCGGTAGGAGCCTTCGTGGCTCCACTCTTCTTCTTTGGTGCCATCGACGAAGCCGATGAAGTTGGTACTCACACTACCAAAAAACTGATTTGTGATACACAATCCCCCTACCTGGCGCGCCAAAGATGTCGTGGGAAACGACTATCTATGGGACCGAACGGGTCCCATTGCGATTCGGCTCAGGGGACATGCATGGGACAAAGAGCGGATTTTTAGTAGGTGCAAGAACACGCGGGGGGATTTATCTAGGTTCGGGCCGCTATGAGCGTAAAACCCTACTCCTGCTCTGTGTTTGATCATGTATGAACTCTGGTTCCATGGAGCACAGTTTTCCGGCAAGGTGCACAGGAAAATGCAGCTACGGCGTGTAATTGAGCTGGGTGTTGACCGTTCTACCTGTAGCCGTGGGCCTCCTTTTATAGGCCAAGGGGTTACCACAATAGCTAATATAGTCATTACAGAGTATGAATAGTGACTTGCACCGTCATCACGTCTATCTTCCAACGGGGTAAGACAAACGCATTTAATGCACCATTAGGTGCTACGTTGGGGAGGCGAGGCCTTGGGAAAAAGATCTGTACCACCGGTCCTGGCGCCCTCCTGTAATCTTGACACGTCCGAGGGACGGGTGTCATTAAAGTTAATCTTGGCGTGGCATGCTGACATGTGCTTTGGCCGGCTATGTTGACTGCCTGCCCGCTCGACACCTAGCATACGAGCCTATCTGGTCGATGGTGAGGTGGAGCGGTAACGGGATAGAACAAGCCTGCTGGCACGGAGCTTGACGGGCCTTGCTTGCCGGCAAGGGGGCTTGCCGGCAACCATAACCTTGGTCTTCACCTTGCCGGGGCGGAGCTTGTCGGCAAGGGCAGCGTCGATCTTCAGTACAAGAATAGTACTTCTCGATGACCTGCCTTGAGGTCTTCTTCACGGTCTTGGTGTTGAGTCTTGAGTCGTAGTTACCCTCTGTCAAAACCCTTGCCGGAAGGGAGGCCAGAACTGCCTGTGCACATGTCTGGGTACGAAGGCACCCATGTCTTAGTACACCGACAAGGAGTGGCAGCGGGAGTGGTTCTACATCACTGAGCCGCTCGCCGCTGGCCAGACCGAGGTCCCAGCCTTTTTGGCTGGGCCTCCGAGGAAGCTCAAGTCCTGGAAGGACAAGGGTGTCCTGTAGGGAAACCCAGAGGATGTGGAGACACTGATCAAGAAGATCCATTGGTGGTCCCTCAAGAAGAAGCTCCAACTGCCCAACGTGGTCAACGTCATGCTCCATCGCCGCATCCTCCCGCTCCAACTCCGGGCCACCCCAATGTGGGAGCACAAATCCGAAGACGCGGGACTCGTCCTCAGCTTCTTCCACTCCTCCCTGGCCGGGATGTGGATGCGGCTCTTCAAGCTGGCCAAGGACAAGATCCTTGAGGAGGGGAAGGACCTCGGCTTCAAGGTCGGCTACACTGCCACACCAGTAAGTGTTCAATACACATGTTTTTACATTTTTCTCGTGCTAAGTGGGACAGGCTTGGATGAATGGACCTATTCCGTGTTCGCAGAACTGGGCGAACAAGGTGTAGCAGATGTCGTGCCCGGTACCACTCCTGGAGGGGGAGAAGTCCCCTCTGCTCACTGCGCTCCTGACCGAGCAGCCGCACGTGGTGATCCCCAGGGCGGCGAAGCCCCAGAAGGGTAGGACGGGTCTTCGGAAGTGGGAGACCTCGGTCACCCGGTCCGAGGAGACCCACACCTCCTCCACCCACGAAAGCGATGGGGGGAGGACGAGGATAACCTTCCCCCAAAGGGGAAGAGTGCGGCGCTAGAAGACGCCGAGGCCGAGGCCCAGCCCACAGGCTAAAAGAGGTTAAAAGAAACCTTGGTCGGGGCGGTTGACGAGCCCCAGCCGTCGGAGAAGAACATGCTCTCCGACGAGTTCGAAGACGACCCCCTCACGCTGGGGAGGAAGAAGCCGGTGCCTCGAAGGTACGCCGCTGTCCCTTGTATTTGTCTTCACACTTAAGTTTTTCCGGCAGAACTAATGCCATGTAAATGTTTTTCCGCAGCCCGCCTAGGGCACGCCTTAGTGACTCCTCTAGCGGGACGCTGGACCGCGCTGCCCTGGCTCCAGAAGGGCAGGGCGAGGTGACGTTGACCCCGGCCCCTCAGGCTGACGCAGCGGGGGTCGAAGAGGTGGTCATGGTCGAGGTTGACACGTCGGCCCCACAAGGCCAAGGGGATGAGGTCCCCGAGGTCGTCCAGGAAGGGCTGGGCCAATCAGCGGCCCAGCCGAAATCTACTCCGGCTCCACAGCCGCAGTCGGAGACCCACGAACCCAGCACCCAGGTGCTGGGGCCCGAGGTCTTTCCGCCCTCACCTCCCGCTCCAGGGCGGGCTAGCGCGGGGTGGACCGAAGAGATGGAGGCAGCCTTGACAGGCTCCTCGCTCACGGATGAGCACCGTGCGTTGATTGGCGTGGCGTTGTAGGGATTCCAGTCCGCAGAGGCCGGAATGCATGAGGTCTTCAAGGGCCTCCTGACGAGCTTCGAGGTAACCCTCTGCCTTTTGAGAAAAAGGATCTTCTCTTCTTAGATTTATCGATCTTTGTAACTGTCTGAAGGCATATCTTACCCATCGTTTAGACGGCCTGCCCAGTGAGTATCCCTCGAGCCCAGGGCCAGTTTGAAAAACTGGTGTTGGGGTCAAAGTATAGGATCAGAGGAGATAGTAGCCCCCAGGACTGATGAAACAAGATGTGTGTCCGAAGTGTCATTAAATTGACTATGGGGCTCATTAGGAATTGTTTATGCAGGTTTCAACCTCGGCTCCGGGCTCCGCCTCCGAGGAGATTGCGGAGATGAGCCGAAAGCTTGAGAGGTCCGAAAAGGACCTCGACCTGGTGAACAAGCAGGTCGAGCAGTCTCAAGGTAAGCGACCGATGCGTTTCTTTGAAGTTTGATTTTGAGCAAGGATAACTTGTTGTTTGAAAAATTGATGCCGAACTGATTTGACAATAGCGGTGTTGGCCGAGCTTGAGGGGCTCAAGGCCAAGCTCTTGACAGCTCGGCAAGAGGTCGAGCAGCAGAAAGCTGCTACGGCCAAAGCAGAGAAAGACCTAGCCACCGAAAAGGTGGCTAGGGAGAAAGACCAGGCGCGGGTCCTGGAGGTCGAGGAGACTCTCAAGGGCGTGTATCTCGAATGCGATTCCCTTGAGAAGAAGGAGAAAGAGACGGGCGAGCAGCTATGAAAGCTACGCCTGTCTCATGCCGAGCTCTAGACCCGGAAACGGGCCGACC
The DNA here is from genome assembly GCA_039707655.1 of Elymus sibiricus. Lineage (NCBI taxonomy): Eukaryota > Viridiplantae > Streptophyta > Magnoliopsida > Poales > Poaceae > Elymus > Elymus sibiricus. The sequence continues at coordinate 198,330,248 of CM077674.1, read as the reverse complement.
ACCACGTGCTCCAGCAAGTGGAGCGGATAGCCACAGGTAAGCTATATTTACTGCAATGTGTATTTGGCATCAAGGGGTTCGTCGAGCTCACCCAGCTACGGCGATGCATAGACGTCTTCACCGATCTCTCGAAGAGCGCGGCGGATGCCGATCTTTATTTTGGCCAACTAGAGGGCCATGAGGAAGAGAAAGCCTTCTGGAGTCAGTTCCAGGAGTCGACGCAGCCGCAGTTGCTCAATCATCGGATGAAGCAACTGGCGGAATTTCTTCGGATGGCGAGGCCGGCGCTCCAAGACCTCTGCGACAATCTGTGGTCCACGGAGGTGTTGCCAGCCAGCTTCTTCGGGCTCCTGGTGCGACTGCAAGAAGCCGTCCCGCAAGTCAAACGCTGGAAGCGATCCGCGTGTCTGGAAGGAGCGCGGCGGGCGTATGCCTGCATGAAAACGCACTTCCGGAAGGTGGAGGCGGAGGTTGTTGCTGCGGGACCCCCCGAAGGGAAGGCGCACACCGCGGAGCAGTTTTTTGCCGACGTGGAGGAGGGCGCCCGTCTTACCAAGGCCATGTGTCCTAAGGCCAATTTGTATTTCTAGGTAGCACTTCGGGATGCCGAAATGCGTGTGATGTATAAATATTACAAGTTATTTAATGAGTTTGGTTGAATTTGCTCTCATATGTTTATGTTTCGTTGTTAATATTCCTCCTGTTTGACCGTGTTGAAATTGAAAGTGGCCAGTCGTCGGCTTCGACCCCTTAGTACAATATACGAAGGGTGCCCCTTTTAAGTGTTCATGACCCTTAACCGACATCTCGGTTCCCGGGGGAGGTCTGCGCACATAGGGACTAGGCAATCGGACTATGGTGGCTTCATGACTTTCACTTAGCCGTAGGAGTTTGACAGTGGGGACTGATGACGAGCCCCTGGTGAGTAAAGTGGTCGGCTTGGTCAGCCGAGGTCTATGCCCATACCCACTTCAGCCAATTCGAGGAAGAAGCCCTTCGTTTGACACGGGTGTTCTCTAACGACACGTCGCTTGATGCGGTCTTCGGATGGCCGACCAGTTTTCGCTTACCTAGATAGTCAGTCTTCGGCTTTCTCCACTGAGGCGCTCTACCAGTTGAACTAGAGACACTATCGCAGTGGTTCTCCCATTACACCCATAGCCGAATTTGTCGAAACGTAAGGGGTACACATAGGAGTCGGGCAACCCAACTATTGACCAAAATCTAGGTTCGAAACTGATGCATATAGTGCAACATCTGAGATGCCGAGTACTTCGAACTTTTTGTTTCAGGGTGTAAAATCGAAACCCTTTAGCAATTGTATCTTAAAAATGTGGGCAGTGCTTGTAAGAAAATGCATTTGAAGACCTTTATGGGTACGATTTCTTTATTTCAAATAGCCAAGCTTTACATGCCAAACTTTTGATGAAAGGAGCTGAGCACGATACAATGCGCGTAAAGGTAATGAGGGAGAAACTAAAAAAAATAGGGCGGATCTTGTCATCGGATCTATGAGCCCGGGCCGCTTCCTGCCACACGTCTGCGTCTCCGTGCTGTTGACCATCTCGTCCTCGTTAGTAGCGGGGGTTGATGTTTGGTAACATGCAGCTTCGGCCAAGTATGCGCTTGATGCGTTCGTTGGTCGATCCCTTCGAAGAGGTTTGCAGCTGTTGGTTGTGTGGTTAAAGCCACATGGGCATGCTAATATTGGCTAGCTCTTTGACAGAACCCTGCTGATATGATAGCCCGAGGTTTCGTCGTTGCTCGGTCTAGCCAAGCCGACATCTCGATTGTCGTGGCTCCTCGGCGACCCAGGGAATTTTCAGTGCAAAGTTGTGCACCCTGGGGACGTAGTGCCCTTTCCAAGGGAGGCGCACGAGGAGCCCGTACCCCTACTTGGGGTGGGGAGGTGCCTGTCCGAGGTCAACTGGTGCAGCCCGCGTATGTTTCGAAGAGCTAGGGGTGCGTTTACCGCCACGTGCGGCATCCTCGGATGCCTGTACCTCGGCTGCGAAAGCCACAATCTGCTCTTCCGTCCGGAGAGAGCGTTCGGTGTTACCATTTACTGTAATAACGTCGTTGGGTCCCGGCATCTTGAGCTTAAGATAAGCGTAATGTGGGACTGCATTACAGCGGGCGAATGTGGTGCGTCCTAGGAGCGCATGGTATCCGCTGCAAGAAGGTACGATGTCAAAGATTAACTCTTCGCTCCTGAAGTTCTCGGGTGATCCGAATAGTACCTCCAGGGACACGGTTCCTGTGCAGCGAGCCTCGACCCCTGGTATTACACCTTTGAAGGTGGTGTTGCTAGGCTTAATCCGAGATGAGTCAATCCCCATCATCCGTACTGTGTCCTCATAGATCAAGTTGAGGCTGCTTCCTCCGTCCATAAGGACGCGCGTTAGGTGAAAACCATCGACGATCGGGTCCAGGACAAGTGCGGCCGATCCGCCATGCCTGATGCTTGTCGGATGGGCGTGTTTGTCGAATGCGATCGGGTAAGCCGACCACATATTGTACTTCGGGGCCATAGGCTCTAGCGTGTAGATGTCCCAAAGTACGTGTTTCCTCTCCCTCCTGGGGATGTGGGTAACGTAAATCATGTTTACTTCTGTTACCTAATGAGGAAACTTCTTTTGGCCTCCATTGTTTGGCCGCCGAGGTTCATCCTCATCTTCGCTGCAATTTTGGGTTTTATGTTGACCCTCTGTCGCTATCTTGCCGGCCTACTTGAAGACCCACCAATTCCTGTTGGTGTGGGTTGCTGGTTTTTCTTGAGTGCCATGAATTTGGCACAGTCGATCCAGGATCTTGTCAAGCTGGCTCGGTCCATCCTTGTTCCCTTTGAAGGGCTTTCTTTTCTATCCGGATCGAGGTCCGGTGAAGCCTGCATTGACTGCTACGTCTTCTGTGTCGCTTCCGCCGTTTCTATGCCTGCGCTTATTTTTGTTGCGCTTAGGCTTGCCGTTGGCGTCGCGAGTCTCCGAGGTCCCCGCCTCACCGTCGTGTGTACTACGGGCCAACCAACTGTCCTCTCCCGCGCAAAAGCGGGTCATGAGCGAGGTTAGGGCTGCCATGGTCCTCGGTTTGTCCTGGCCGAGCTGGCGGGCGAGCCACTCATCTCGAATGTTGTTCTTGAATGCCGCAATGGCCTCGGCGTCTGAGCAGTCTATGATCTAGTTATTTTTAGTAAGAAACCGGTTCCAGAATTTCCGAGTTGATTCACCGAGCTGCTGAGTGACACGGCTGAGGTCATCGGCCTCCGGAGGTCGGACGTAGGTTCCTTGGAAATTTGCCCTGAAGGCATCTTCAAGAGCTTCCCAGCTTCCAATGGAGTGGGGCGGTAGGCTATTCAGCCAGTGCCTTGCCGGCCCCTTTAGCTTGAGCGGCAAGTACTTGATGGCATGGAGGTCATCTCCATTGGCCATGTGTATATGGAGAAGAAAGTCTTCAATCCATACGGCTGGGTCCGTGGTGCCATCGTATGATTCTATGTTGATGGGTTTAAACCCATCTGGGAACTGGTGTTCCATTACCCTATCTGTAAAACAGATCGGGTGGGCTGGTCCTCGGAACTGAGCGGTGTCGTATCGAGCTTTGGGCGAGAACCTTGTATGAATTTGATCTCGGGCGCGGTCGTTCCTGTCCAACCAGGCATCGTAGCCGTCGTGCCCGGCCGAAGCACGTCCTTTTGATCCATAAATGGACCGAGGTGGCGCCCAGTTTGCCTCTATACGATGTCGAACGTCTTGAGGGTCAAGATAGTCCATAGGTCCTTGCCATGACGATGTGGGTGCCTCGGCGGTTAGTTCTTCATCAAATTCAGGTAGTGAACGCCTGCGTGGATAAGATTTGGGCACACTGCGGCGCCGTTCTTCGAGGTCTTGCTCTGCCAAATGTATTTTGACCCACTTGTCATTTAGCACGTCCTCGTTAGCCTACAGCTGATGTTGCTTGCGCTTCATGCTTCGGGCGGTGGCGATGAGGCGCCGCCGGAAGCGTTCTTGCTCAATAGGGTCTTCGGGGACTATGAAGTCCTCAGTGCCGAGGCTTACGTCCTCCTCGGATTCCGGCATGTAATTGTCATCGGCCCCTTCAAAGAGGTCATCGGGATCCGAGTCCCTGGGGATGCCTTCGCGGTCGACGGGGCGTTCTGGGGAGGCTTGAAGGTTCTCCCCTTGGTCTTCTGTGTTGTTGGCCGCCATATCGGCGGTAAGGTTGTTCCCGCTGGGCTCCCCATTAGTACCCCTTCTGCGTCTTCGCCTACGCCTTGGAGGGGAGTTGAGAGTGTTGACCATGTACACATCATATGTAGATGTTGCTTTCCACCTGCCGGTATTGGTAGGCGGCAAGGTGTTGTCCGTAGGGCTGCCGACATCTTCATCCATGTCGGTTGCCTTGTCGTAGTCTAGCACGTCGGTTAAATCATCGACAGTGGCGACTAGATGGGTGGTGGGTGGGATGTAAATTTCCCGATCGTCGGCTTTAAGTCTGATCTTGTCATAAACCGAGGAGTTCGAGATTGACAAACTTTGGATCCGGTCAAGCATCTCGTTAAGGTGAGATAGCTCCTCAGGGTTCATGGTCTGGCCATAAGCCGGATCGACTCGCAGCGGCACGCCTGACGCATTTTCTGCCGTACGAGGAGGCGGGGTGGATTCAAGATCCGCCGCCGGGATCGGTTCTAAGCCCGATTTGGTGTTACAGGCCGAACTCTGATCCACTTCGGAGTCGGGCACCGCGACAGGGTTATCTGAGGAGGGGGGGAGTTCCTCCATAGCCCCCGGCGGTGTTGGGGGGCATGATTCGTGGTCTTCAGCGAAGATCTGTTCCGAGGTCGAACCTCTAGAGTTTGTCAGATCTGGAATCCGGCCGGGGTTCCAGCCTAATAACACGGGCTCACCGCGGGAGTCCGCGGTGTACTCCAGACCTCCGAAGGTTACAATCTGATCGGGAGCGTAGTTCTCGACGGTGGCCAGGTGGCCTGTCGAGTCGGCGCAGAAGGTCATGCTACCGAACACAAAAAGTTGGCCGGGGACGTAGGTGTCCCCACAGCCATTGCCGCAGTTGATCTGCAGATGAGCCATCGATCTTTTGTGATCACACAGTGGAACTCTCAATGAAAGCACCAGTGTCGGTGTAAAAACCGGAAGACCTCGGGGTAGGGGGTCCGGAGCTGTGGATCTCGTACAGATGGTAACAGGAATGGGGAGACGATATTTACCTAGGTTTGGGCCCTCTTGTTGGAGGTAAAACCCTACGTCCTGCTCTTATTTATATTGATTGAGATGTATCCAGTACAGAGTTGATCTACCTCGAGATCGTATGATCTAGTCCTAAGGCTAGATGAATGAGATTGTGTTGAGGCCCCTTTTGCGGGCTAAACCCTTCGGCTTATATACACGCCAGGTAGGGTATCTAGGGTTATAAGGTAGGTATCCAGGCGAGGAGGCGGCAGGGGAAGTCTTGGAGTAGACGTCAAGTCTTCGGCAGATGTAATCTTGTTCTTCCGGAGTCCATCTTGATAAGGATGTGGGCCTACAAGCCCAGCCCGAGGAACATGGGCCGACTAGGTTGGTACCCCCTAGTCCAGGACACCGTCACCCAGTGTAGCTCTGTTTTGGCACTTCTTCATCCCTCGGGTTGAAGATGACGCTCTTTCCGACATCGTAACTTGGATCCCAAGGGGAAACCGCAAGAAGTACTACCCGGAGGGCAAGCTGCACATTAAGTGGAATGAATGGAGGGCCGATTGGTGCTGGGTCCAACAGAAGGACTTCCCAGAATTTTGCCATCTTAGGACGGAGAAGATCGAGAAAGCCACCAGCTGGAGCAACGTCGACCCCAATGACGCCAAGCTTGGGCTAGCCCTATATCAGATTATTGCCCTTACGGAGGCCAGCTTGACGATCGAAATGGTGGAGGCTGACTTCACCCGCCACCGAATCGCCCCGTTGCAGCACAGAGGAGGCCAGCAAGCGTGGGATTACTAGGGCCCCACCGATCCAATGTGTCTGCACCCAGGCTTGAATGACAATCTGTCGGTAATGAAACACTACCGGCTCATCTTTCAGCTCTTCAACAGGGGCTGCACCTTCCATCTGCCGGCAAAGGTAATCCCACTATGCAACAACACCGCCAAGGCCTCCATACTAGCAATGATGCCGGCCTGTGATGCTAAGACGGTACTGAGCACATGGAAGGTACCCGGCAAGAAGGCAGTGGATGATTGGCTTGCCAGCCTGAAGGAAGCAGCTGTCCGAGTCGAGGATGACATGGTCCACCCGATGAAGAACGACGAAGAGGAGTTCCTTGCCGCAAGGGCCGACAAGCAAAAGAAGGCAGCTCGCCCCCGAGCGGCCAAGGGTGCCGGCAATGGGGAGTGCACCAGAGGCCAAGCCAAAGAGCAGGCCATGGCTCTGGGAACTAGCGGAGGAAGCTGCACTCAAGAGCATGCCGGAGAGCATGCGAGCGAGGAGGACTGGGCCAGCGAGTCTGAGGAAGAAGAGGAGCAGCCCGAGGAATATTCGGATGAGGAGGAAGAGGAGGAGGCACCTCGCCCTTCTCCCGTCAAGGTGAAGACCACCATCGCCAAGAAGCCCGCCAAGAAGGCGGCGCATATCGAGCCGACAAGCAAGGAGCTTGCCGGCGTCAGAGCAACAGTTGCAGCTTCCCGGCCACAGCCTTCCAGGCGTCAGCCTCCTCGCGGAACCGCCTCCCGGCAACCAACCTCGCCAACCGTAGGGGGTGAGGGTGCGTCGCAGCCCCTGGCTCCAGCAAGAGCCAAGCGAGCTAGGGAGGCACCGCCAACATCTACGCCCTCTGGCATGGATGACATGGTGTACTGGGACTTGTTCGTCCTCATTGGTCGCAAAGAAGAGGAGGAGTAAGTACACCATCTTCATCCATCTTTCTCATAATTATCTTGAAGTCGTTGTTGAACTAATCATCTTGATCATTCTAATCTTGCAGGGATGATGTGCCCTTGGCGGAAAGGCAGAGGAAGAAAACCAGAACCGCCGAGGAGAGCGAGACAGCAACAGGCACAGAGCAAAGCGCCACCCCGCCTGAGGTTGCCGACTCGAGCCCACCGCGCAAGGCTCACGTTCAATTCCCGTTGGAAAGCACTACCGTCGAGTCTTCAGTAATGGAGACCGACAAGGAGCTGGAAAGTGGTCAGCCGGAGGGAGAGCGCCAAGGGAAGGAGCCCTTGACGGCACCCTCAACCCCTGAGCCATTACTAATACCTTCATCGATAAGGACCAGCCCTCCCCCAGAGGAGCCCCAAGAAGGGCTCCTTCGCATCGAGGCCTCTCCGGCAACCAACGTTGTCGGGGACCAAGCGACGGTAACCGAGGTTGCTAGAAGGAGAACGGCATCCCCTCCACTAGCCCATCGAGGTAAATTCCTTGCCAATCCTTCTTTTTGTTTTCTTGAACTTGATCTGAATCTTGGAGTTTTGATTTCATCTTGCTTTCCGCCTCTTCCCTGTCCTGCAGAACCAACCCCTCCGGAGGAGAGGGAGGTACCTGTGGAGGAAATTGCGAAGAGCACCGCTGACGAGGCTGCCGGGATTTCTACCATGGAGGCCGCTGCGCCCGCTACTGAGGAGGCCACGAAAACCCCTGAAGAGCCTGCTATGCCCTCTGGCAGTGCATCTGAGCTCATCATAACAGACGCTGAGATGGGGGAGGTTGGCAGTGACAGGCCAAGCATCGACATCCACCCCAGTGCGACTGAGGCGCAGGCTCTAACGGGGCCCTTGGGGCCAACCGATCAGCAGCAGGGATCTGAAGCCCCTAGCACACCTGGTGCTGGGGAGCCTACTTTTGACGAAGCCATTGTGGAGATCTTGGCGCCCTTCTCCAGCAGCGTCACGGTATTAGACGACTCCAACGATGGTGCCGCGGACCTTGCCTTCTTGACGGCGATGGCCACCGGATTCAAGGATGTGCAGCAGCGCTACAGCCAGCGTTGGGAGGAGCTCCATTCATGGCAGCAAGCTATCGAGCTAGCCGAAGGGAAGTTGAAGGAGAAGGCAAAGGAACTCCGTACCTGGTACAATGACAAATTCCATAGCCTCAAGAGGCAGGAAGAGAAGCTTGACGCTGCTAAGGAGAAGGCAATGTCCCTGGACGGCAAGTTGACGGAGCGCGAAGCGCAGCTCATCGTCAAGGAAAAAGACCTTGCCGCCTGAGAGGAAGCACTTGCCGCCAAGCTAAGCGGCAAGGATGAGGAGATCCAGACTCTGCTCGTGCAGCGGACCCAAGAGATAGGCCACAAACAGGCCATCGAGACTCAAGCTCAGGCTCACGCCGACAAGCTCTTGGAAGCCGTCAATGCCGTAGAGGGCGCTGAGGCTGCCAAGGCAGAGTTGGAGTCCAAGGTATTGAAGCTTGAAGAGGACCTCGCCGGCAATAGAAAAGAGCTCTTGACTCTTCAAGCGTCAGCGCAGACGGCAGCTCACACTCTGGGTGACCTACAGACACAGCTATTTGCCAAGAGCCAAGAACTTAGCCAAGCTGCCGACGCCAAGGAAGATTTGAAGCTGGAGCTACGGGGGTTGGAGGAGCATCTGGACAGTGCCAAGGCCAGAGAAGCCGCCTTGGCCAAAGATCTTGAGAAGGAGAAAGCTGCGTACGCCGATGCCGTCAGTTCCTTCAATACGCTCAATGACAACTTGTAGTTATGGACCGACCGCCTTGTGGAGGCCGCCGAACAGATCAACGCCCAGCTTGCCTTCATGCACTTGGCGGAATACAGCTACGCTCCCAATGACCAAGAAGCGGCAAGCGCCAGCCTGACTCTCTTCTTCGAGGGCCTCGTCAAGGCATTGGAGAAGCATCACAGAGAATGGTCTGACTCCTTTGCCAAGGAATCCCACAAGCTTGCTCGAGATATTCTTTACAAGGTACTCGTCAAAGTTGCGTACCGCAATCCAGGCATCGACCTCTCTGGTGCCTTCACAAGCTTGCCGAAGGACGCTGACACCACGGATGCCGATAGGATCGTTGCTCCAATAGCCGACCGAGTCGGCCAGGTCTCCAGGACTCAGGGTGGGGTCACCCATTGACTTTGTATCCACCCCTTGCCGCGTGCATGATCATGTAAAAGACAGATTCATCTTAAGTTAGATCTGCACTGTGTTTTGATGTACTATAACTTGTGTTTTGAATGGATGTATGCATGCTATTCCTCTTGTCTTATTCTGTCTTTGCATGATTTTTGTACCCTACGCTTGCCGGAATCTTGCCGGTGCGTGCACTCTTGCCGCGAGCGCTTGAGGAACGGGTCCTTAGCAGCTTGTCGAAAGTGCCGCTGCCGGCAAGGTTACACTTGACGATCACAACGTAGCCACTTAAGTTGTTGAGCGGACTCGAAACAAAGTAAGGGCGTAGCTGATCATGACAAGGTTCCTTAGCGTGCAGGTTTCTCATACAAAGGTCAAAATCATTCAAGGAGAAATTGCTACTACAACAAAGAATTTATTTCAAAGTTTCTCAACTTAGCTTTTTCTTTGCTGTTCTTCTTGTCGTAGGACGTTATCTTGAACGTCATTTGGTATCCATACCATCACTCCCCCCAGGAAACTTGTATGCGAGGTACCCTTCTGTCCTTTGAGAAAAAGAAAGAAGAGAAGAGAGGAGGCTGGAACCTTGGCGGTTCATTAATCATCCTATGCAAGGAAAAAATGTAACACAAGGCTGCCTGCAACACATAAACAAATATGTACTTTGACAAAGAGTTGTGAAACACTTAGCTTTATTTATGTGCAAAGGATCTGCGCTCGGCTCTGTACAAAGGTTTACATGCCTTGCCGGCAAACTTGTACAAAAGAGGTTGTCGGGCAGCCCGACAACCGCGCCTTACGGGTAAAACTTGCGAAGATGCTCAATATTCCATGAGTTGAGCACCGGAGTGCCATCTTCGGTCTCTAGGCAGACTGCGCCGGGCCTAGTGACTCATACCACCCAGTAAGGGCCTTCCCACTTTGGCGTCAACAAGTTTTAACCCTTCATGGACTGAATCCGACGAAGAACAAGGTCGCCCTCCTCAAGGATCCTGGCGTTCACTTTGCGGCTATGGTAGCGGCGCAAAGCTTACTGACACCGTGCAACACGGACAGCAGCCCAGAAATGATCTTCCTCAAGTAGCGTGGCATCATCTTGCCGCAGCTCATCTTGGTCCTCCTCATCAAAGGCCAAGACTCGACATGACCCGTATCTGAGTTCTGTGGGGAGCACCGCTTCTGCACCATAAACAAGGGAGAAGGGTGTCTGGCCAGTGGCTCGACTTGGTGTCATTCTTATTAACCAAAGAACCGCCAGCAACTCTTCCACCTAGCTCCTTCCACAGTTGTGTAGCCTGTCGAAAGTTCTGGTCTTGAGACCACGCATCACTTCTGCATTTGCCCTCTCTACTTGTCCATTGCTCCTTGGGTGAGCAACATAGGTGTAGCAAATCTTATTTCCAAGTTCTTGGCAATATTCTGTGAAGGCACGGCTCGTGAATTGGGTGCCGTTATCGGTGATGATCCTGTTGGGGACATCAAAATGAGCAACCAATCCTTTGAGGAACTTGATGGCTGACTGTGCCGTCACCTTCCTCACTGGCTCTACCTCAGGCCACTTTGTAAACTTGTCGATTGCAACGTACAAGAATTCAAAGCCCCCGGTAGCACGGGGGAAGGGGCCGACGATGTCGATCCCCCAGACCGAGAAAGTCCAGGAGAGAGGGATGGTTTCGAGGGCTTGAGTTGGCTGGTGGATGTCCTTGGAGTGGAACTAGCATGCTTCGCATCTGATGACCACCGCCAAGGCGTCCTGAAGGGCTGTCGGCCAGTAGAATCCTTGACGGAACACCTTGCTGACAAGCGTGCGTGACCCAATGTCAGAGCCACACATCCCTTCATGCATTTCTTCCAACAACCTCTGTCCATCTTCCCGGCAGATGCACTTCAATTTCACCCCATTTGGTCTTCTATTGTACAAAATGTTGTCAACAAATTAGTACATCCTTGATTGACGGGCTACTCTTTCTGCGTCCTCTTGTTCATCAGGAAAATCTCCTGTCTGAAGGTACTGGGCAATTGGCTGTGCCCATGCCGGAGCCTGTGGCTCGACGACAAGGACTAAAGGCACTTCCTCCTCTATGGGAGCGCTTGCTTCGATGGCAAGGATCTGACTTGCCGGAAGCTGCGGCTCACCGGCCGAAGGTATCTTGTTGGTGCAATCCACTGTGTTGGCGGCTGCCGGCAGCTCGGCCGGAAAGTAACCACCAATGTCTTACTTTCTCTTCTTTGCCAGCCTTGATGGTGTAACGAATGGTTGAGTCAGATGGAGCACAAAAGTTCCTGGTTCCACAGGCATCTTTTGGGCGGCAAGCTTTGATAGGTCATCGGCAATCCAATTCTAGGCACGGGGAACGTGCTTTGCTTGCAGACCGTCAAAGTGTTCTTCCAACTTCCTCACTTCATCAACATAGGCCTCCATCAAAGGGCTCTGGTAATCCTTGTTGACCTGCCTCACCACCAGCTGCGAGTCGCCTCTGATAATCAACTTTCGAATACCAAGGTCGATTGCAATGCGCAGGCCGGCAAGCAATCCCTCGTACTCAGCAGTGTTGTTGGTGGCCTGTTCCCTGGGAAAGTGCATCTGAAGCACGTACTTGAGGTGCTCTCTGGTGGGTGCTATAAGCAGCACGCCGGCACCGGCGCCTTTCAGCGTGAAAGCACCGTCAAAGTACATGATCCAATCGTCAACAGTTTCCTTGCCGGGGAGAGAGGTCTCTGGAATTTCTTCGTCTGGCGTTGGGGTCCATTCTGCAATGAATTCCACCAAGGCTCTGCTCTGAATTGTTGAGGTACTCTCAAACTTCAAATCAAAGCTAGACAGCTCCAATGCCCACTCCACAATCCTCCCGGTTGCTTCTGGATTTCTCAGAATTCGTTGCAAAGGAAAGCGAGTGATGACGGTGATTGGGTGTGCTTGAAAGTAGTGGCGCAGCTTCCTTGAGCCCATGAGAAGGCCAAAGAGCAACTTCTGCACACCAGAATACCTTGATCTAGCCCCTTGCAGGAGGGAGCTGACAAAGTAAACTGGGCGCTGCACCATCTTCTTCTTCACAACTTGCTGATCTGGCTTGCTGGCTTGCACAATCTCTGACTTATCGGCACCTGACCTTGCCGGAGAAGATTCTGGCTCGTCGGGTCGTGGCTCTACGGCTGCTACCTCCTCCTCATCTGCCTCTCTTTCAGCCACAAGTGCAGCACTAGCCACTTGATTCGTCGCCGCTAAGTATAGCAGCAACGTCTCTTGTGACCTAGGCGTAACTAGGACTGGCGGAGAGGACAGGTACTCCTTCAAATCTTGGAGCGCGGCCTCCGCTTCTGGAGTCTAGTTCACTGGACCTGCCTTTTTCAATATCTTAAAAAATGGCAAGGCGCGCTCTGCTGATTTGGAGATGAACCTGCTGAGGGCGGCAACGCAGCCGGTAAGGCACCTGACGTCCTTGACGCGTCTTGGTGCTTCAATCTGCTCAATTGCTTTGATCTTGTCGGGATTGGCTTCAATCCCTCTCTGAGATACATAGAACCCAAGAAGCTTGCCGGATGGAACACCGAACACACACTTCTTACGGGATCACTAATAGCTGCGGGATGAACATCGGGGATGTTGTGGTGCACACGGCTGAACCTCTGTATATACTTGCGGAGGGGCTCGCCATCTCTCTGGGGGATCACATGCAAATCGCTCTCCTGGCCAGGGAGCTTGTGGCCACCCTGGTAGGCACCCACGAATTGATGGCATAGATCCGACCAAGAAGAAATGGAGCCCTCTGGCAAGTTCATCAACCACGATCTGACATTGGGCTTGAGCGCCAACAGAAAGTAGTTGGCCAAAAGCTTGTCGTCGCGCCCCCTGGCAGCCTGCACCGCGATGGTGTAGATGCCAAGGAACTCTGCTGGACTGAGCATGCCGTCATATCTGTCGGGCAGCTCTAGCTTGAAGGGGCGGGAGGATGGCCAGCAAACCTGCCATAGCTCACGAGTAAACGCTGGGCAGCCCACCTCATAAGGTAAGCACCCAGGGTACCCTGGCACTGGCACGTATGCTGCCGGCCCGGCACGATCGTCTGACAGACGGCGTGCCTCTCGACGCCGCTCGATCTTCGTACGGGCGTCTTCATTGCGCCGTTCGTGGAGCACTTGGCGCTGGTCTTGGTGGCCCCGCGCATCCGACGATGCCATGGACATGACGTCCTGGTCATCCGATCGGCGAGATTGCCGCCGCTGTGGTTGTTGGCGTGGAGGCGACTGCACCATTGGTGCACCGTCTCTGGCACGGCAGCCAGTTGGTCCTGCCGGCACTATAGGTGGTCGTCTGGAGGGGCCCACATCCTGTGTTTTGCCAGGATCGGCAAAACTGATGAGACTCTGGATAGTGGAACTCCATTCTTCCATCTTGTCAGGAGCTGGCGGGAAGTTCAAAAGCATTTGAACTCGTGCCATGGCTTCTGCCGTCGTGGTTGGCATGGCGGGAAACACGGAATGGGACAACGTTCGACTCCTAGCAGGGCCAGGAGGAAGCTCGTCGCGTACCTGCTGCCATGGCGCATGCTCACCAACGGGTTGGTGTGGTGGTGGTGGAGCCTGAACATCATGAGGACGATGCTCAGGGCCGACTTGACGCCATCCAGGACCACCAGCACCATGGGGAAGCGCGGTGCGCCCATCTTGCGATGGTCGCGACACACGTCTCGCCGCAGCGTTGTTGTACATCGCCGCTCCATCCTTGAACGACGCGGCGGCGGGGTCCTGGCTTGCACCGGTCCGAATTGTATTACTGCGATGATCGTGCCCACCTGAATGTTGTTGGAGTTGGCCGTCTGCACCATCTCCGGTATGCTGACTGCGATCGTCGGAACGGTGGGGATGCTGGACACCCGCACCGCCGGTGCCTCCTACCCCGGCCGTCCCAGCCGTAGCATCCGCACCGGCTGCACCGGCTACGCCGCCTGCGGACGCCTGGGAAGGCAGCTTGGAGATGGTGGGAGCCGTCGTGGCTCCGGTCTTCTTCTTCGGTGCCATCAACGAAGGTGATGGGGCTAAAGATCACTCTACGAACAATGATTCACAACACAAGACCCCCTACGTGGCGCGCCAAAGATGTCATGGGAAAACGACGATCTATGGGATCGGGAGGATCCCTTTGCAGTTCGGCCGTGGGATCAATGTAGTACAAAGAGCAGGGCTAATAGATTTGATAACAAGCAACAATTTATCCAAGTTTGGGCCGCATAGAGCGTAAAACCCTACTCCTGTTCTTGTGGTTTGATTGTGTATGAGCTCAAGGTTACAAAGAGCGCAGCTTGCCGGTAAGGTATGCGGGAAGTGCAGCTACAGCGTGTCATTGAACTAAGAGTCGACCATTCTAATTGTAGCCGTGGGCCTCCTTTTATAGGCCAAGGGGTTACCACAGTGGCTAATACGGTCATTTACAGGGTATGAATAGTGACTTGCACTGTCACCACGTCTATCTCCAGAAAGACAAGCGCATTAAATGCACCGTTAGGTGCTACGTCGGGGAGGCGAGGCTTCGGGTAAAAGATCTGTACCACCGGTCCTGACACCCTCCTGTTATCTTGACACGTCCCGGGGACGGGTGTCATTAAAGTTAATCCTAGCATGGCATACTGACACGTGCCTTGGCCAGCTATGTTGACTTCCTGCCCGCTCAACACCTATCATCCGTGCTTATCTAGCCGATGATGAGGTGCAGCAGTAACGGGACAGAACGAGCCTGCCGGCGCGGAGCTTGCCGGCAACCAGAGTCTTGGTCTTCACCTTGTCGGCACGAAGCTTACCGGCAAGGGCAATGTTGATCTTCAGTACTAGAATAGTACTTCTCGATGACCTGCCTGGAGGTCTTCTTCACGGTCTTGTTTATTGAGCCTTGAGTCATAGTAGCCCTCCGGCAAGCCTTTGCCGTCAGGAAGGCTACAACTGCCTGTGCACAAATCAGGGTACGAAGGCACCCATGTCTTAGTACACCGACATCAGTGGATAAGGAATTTCAATCTGTGGCAAGATCTAGGCGAACCATCCGTGCATTGAATCGGAAATTAGAACACGGAGGGGGTCGAATCTCACCCTAACTTGGTGGAGATCCTCTACGGCGGCAACGGCGGAGAAGAATGTCGTTGTCGGCGATGGAATCCGGCGGCGAGGGCGCGCTAGAGATGAAGGCGACGATCCGGAGACCAGGGCGACGGCAACAATGGGGTGTGGGAGCGTAACGTTTGAAGAAATTTTCAACGTACGAGCCGCGGACATATATATACCCGTGTGCTGTCGGTAGAACCGATTGAAACAAATCGGTCTCACCGAGATGCATAACTGTCATAGACAGCGAGCTTCGGTGAAGTCGAGTTTTTCAGGTCGGTTGCACCGAGATGGAAATAAGGATCAGTCTAAGTGCTTTCGGTGGGACTGAATGTCAGTGAGTTGGTCTGTCCGAAAAGACACTTAGAGGGTTTTGGAAGTCAACCCTAATCAAATCGGTGGCTCCGAGTGCTCCTCACCCGGAGTGTCCGAAAATGAGCTTGTTCAAGTTTTGTGATATAGCATGAATAGAATTTGAGACAAGATATGATACATAGCTAGAGAAGGTTCTTAGGTATTCTTGAACATCCATTTGGCCAAATAAAACCAAAACAATCAAACTACAAATGGATGTCCTCGAATGGGAAATATGCATAGCAACATGCTCACACAATAAGATAGCGAATGAAATATGTGGCAAACATGCACAAACAAAACTAACATCTATCACACAATGGGCGATGACATAGTCATCTATATATGAGTATATTGACTTAGGAGCCAAATGAGAACACTTGATCATAGGTCACACTCATCGTTCAAGCACAAGTGGGGTTGCCACTTTTACATAAAGCTTTGATGTGCTCACACCATTAGAGTTGCTTTGACTCAAGTCTTAGAGTAAAGCTCCCCCTAGATGTGATATCCCCTAAAGAGGGATGAACTAACCTTGGGTTTTGTCGACGTTCACTTCATGTAGATGTTGTAGATGTGGATTCTCAATGTTGATGTAGACCATCAAGAGTTTGGAGCAATCCTTTGAATGATGCACTTTCAATACCTACATGGGTTAGTCCCACAAGGAACAAACAAAGATATCCATAGACATAGAGTGAAATGCACAACATATGATGTCCATGAATGCATAGAATACCTTGTCCCTTGACTTACCAACAAGAGGGTTTGTGACTCCATGAACTAGTGCAAGATGTTGGGGTTGGTTGCACAAGACCTTGCCATGAATGAATATGAGTGAAGCTTTATTGGCGGAGTCACCCTCAAGAACTATCTAGTTCTTCTTCTTTGGGACCCACATCAACTTGATGGGAATCCTTGGAGTTGTAGTTGTACTTTATGAAGTAGAACTTGATGAGGTCTTGGGAACCCACTTGACCAAGGCTTGAGGTGGTTCTTCAAATGAGTCAATCTCCTCTTAAAGCTTGTCCTTGCCTTTTAGCTTGTGGTCCTGTGGTGGAAGATCATCTTGAGCTTGTGTTCCCTTGAAGGAAGTAGGATCATACTTCTCTTGTTGAGGAACAAACTTCGTCTTGGGGTATTGATCTTCTTCCCACTCAACTCCATTGGCATTGAACTTCCATTCAAAACCAAGACCTTGGTTCTTTCGGTGCCTTCCTTGTTTGCGTACAATTTCATCAAATTGTTTACTCCCGGCAAGGCTCTTGTAGACACCCTTTTCTATAATTCCTTTCAATAAATTGTTTTCTTGCTCAAGTGTAACTTGGCTAAGAGAATCATTAGTGGAATCAATAGAACTACTAGAAGCAACAATTTTAGATTTGGCATTGTTATTGTTACTACTAGAGGTAGAACCCTTTTTACCCTTGTTACTAGTTTGCTTAGATTTAACTTGTGGCACAAAAGTAGACAAGAGTAAACGTTTGGCAATGTAAGAGGAACTCCTCTTTCGAAGATCGTCATTGATAACTTTTAGAAACTCATGCTCTTGCTCTAAATTTAGCTTCTCGAAGCATAGCTTCTCATGGGTTCTTAGAAGCTCTCTATGATCTTCGTGAGCTGTTTCATGAGCTAACTTAAGAGTGTTTAGTTCTTTAGTTAGACGCTCAATCTCCTTCATAGCATTGTCATTCATTTCCTCTTGACTATCATGATTACTAGCAAGTTCATTATAGCTAACATTACTAGTCTTATCAACAAGCAAATCATCATCACCAAGTAAATCATCCTCATCACTATCAAAGTCAAGTTATTCGGGGTGTGATACCTTGGGGCCTTTTGCCATGAAGCATCTTCCAATTCCCTCATTTGGTGAATCAAATAGGTCATAGGAGTTGGAGGATACGAGAGCAAGTCCAGCAACACCTTCATCTTGACTATAGTCGGAGTGATAACTTCTCTCGGATTGGTTGTCGAAGTCAGAGCCGGAAATCCATTCACCAACATGAGCTTGATGTCTTCTTCTAGTGTAGCTCTTGGATGAGTTGCCTTTCCTTTCCGAATCCTTGCTTCTCCGAGAAGGTATTCGTTCATAACGATCATCTCTACTCCTTCTCTCCTTATGAGGTGATTCATCTCTTCTATACTTTCCTCTTGGTGATTCATCTCTTTTCTTGTGAGGTGTCATACACTCATTGGAGTAGTGTCTGGGTCTTCCACAATTGTAGCAATTACGGTCACGACTTGATGATCTTTGCTCATAGTTTCTTGAGTTTGAGCTCCTTACTTTTCCTCTACTCTTGTAGAACTTGTTGAACCTTTTCACCATTAAGCTTATCTCTTCATTGGATACTAGCTTGTCACTTGATGTCGTGGGAGCATCGCTTGAGGCTTTGTAAGCACCACTTGACTTGTTGTGTAGCTCCTCTTTGTCCTTGGGTGACATCTCATGAGCAACAATCCTTCCAATGACTTCCGTGGGCTCGAGATCTTTGTAGTTGGGCATCATTTGGATCAATGTGCACACGGTATCTTATTTTCCATCCAAGGCTCTCAGAATCTTCTTGATGATGAATTTGTCAGTCATCTCTTCACTTCCTAATCCGGCAATCTCATTTGTGATGAGAGAAAGCCTAGAGTACATCTCGGCGACTCCATCACCATCCTTCATCTTGAACTTGTCAAGTTGACTTTGAAGCACATCCAACTTGAATTCCTTGACGGACTCGGTACCCTCGTGCATTGATACGTCTCCAACGCATCTATAATTTTTTATTGTTCCATGTTGTTATGTTATCAATCTTGGATGTTTTTATAAGCATTTACAGTAATTATATATCATTTTTGGAGACTAACCTATTAACTTAGTGCCCAGTGCCAGTTGTTGTTTTCTGCCCTGTTTTTGTTTTACAGAAAATCAATACCAAACGAAGTCCAAATGCCACAAAACTTTTTGGAGATTTTTTATTGGCCAAGATAAACACTAGAAGCTTCGGGAGAGGGCCAGAAGACCCAGGAGGTGGCCACGAGCCACCAGGGCGCGCCTGTGGGGGGCAGGCGCGCCCTGGTGCCTCGTGGGCCCCCCTTTGCTCCGTTTGACCTAATTCCAGCACTATAAATTCAGAAAAAATCAGAAACCCTTACGGGAGTCCACGAAATACTTTTTCCGCCGCCGCAAGTTTCTGTTCTCGAGAGATCCCATCTGGACGCCTTCTCCGGTACTCCACCGGAGGGGGAATCGATCACGGAGGGGCTCTACATCAACTTTGCTTCCCTTCCGATGATGCGTGAGTAGTTTACCATAGGCCTTCGGGTCCATAGTTAGTATCTAGATGGCTTCTTCTCTCTTTTTGATCTTCAATACAATGTTCTCCTCGATGTTCTTGGAGTTCTATCCGATGTAATCACTTTTTGCGGTGTGTTTATTGGGATCCGATGAATTGTGAGTTTATGATCAGATTATCCATGAATATATTTGAGTCTTTGCTGCACTCTTTTATGCATGATTATTATATCCTCGTATTTCTTCTTCGATCTATTGATTTGGTTTGCCAACTGAGTTGATTTATCTTGCCATGGGGAGAGGTGCTTTGTAATGGGTTCGATCTTGCGGTACTCAATCCCAGTGACAGAAAGGGACATAACACATATGTATCGTTGCTATTAAGGGTAAAAAGATGGGGTTTATTCATACGTGAGTTTATCTTGTCTACATCATGTCATCGTTCTTAAGGCATTACTCCGTTCTTTATGGACTTAATACACTAGATGCATGCTGGATAGCGGTCGATGTGTGGAGTAATAGTAGTAGATGCAGGCAGGAGTCGGTCTACTTGTATTGGACGTGATGCCTATATACATGATCATTGCCTTGGATATCGTCATGATTATTTTCTTTTCTATCAATTGCCCAACAGTAATTTGTCTACCCACCGTATGCTATTTTCTTGAGAGAAGCCTCTAGTGAAAACTATGGCCCCCGGGTCTATCTAAATCATATTACTAAAACCCTAAAAATATTGCTGCCATTTTCTTTTATTTATTTTATTTTGTATTTTTGTTTCAATCTATCAATCTATCACATACAATTTAATCTTGCAATTTACCCTCGAGGGATTGACAACCCCTCGTTTGCGTTGGGTGCAAGGGTTTGTTGTTTGTGTGCAGGTACTGCTAACGAGGTGTTGTGTGATTCTCCTACTGGTTCAATAACCTTGGTTTCATAACTGAGGGAAATACTTATCTCTACTGTGCTGCATCATCCCTTCCTCTTCGGGGATAATACCAACGCAAGCAACAAGTAGTAGGAAGAATTTCTGGCGCCGTTGCCGGGGAGACATCATCAACATCTATCAAGTACCTTTGCATAAACTCTCATCTCCTTGCATTTACTTTATGTGCCATTTGCCTCTCGTTTTCATCTCCCCCACTTCTAAAACATTTTTACAAAAATACAAAAATACTTTCCGTTTGCCTTTTTCTTGTTTGTTTGTTTGCTTGCTTGTTATCTTGTTTGCATAGCCACGATGTCTCAAGAAAATACAAAATTGTGTGATTTTTCCAATAGTAATAATAATGATTTTATTAGTACTCCAATTGTTCCTCCCGCCGCTAGTGCGGAGACTTGTGATATTAATGCCGCTTTGCTAAATCTTGTTATGAAAGAACCATTTTCCGGAAGTCCTAATGAAGATGCTGCATCCCATCTAAACACTTTCGTAGAATTGTGCGACATGCAAAAGAAAAAGATGTGGATAATGATATTGTGAAATTAAAATTATTTCCGTTTTCATTGCGGGATCGTGCAAAAATTTGGTTTTCATCTTTACCACGAAATAGTATCGATTCTTGGGATAGGTGTAAAGATGCTTTTATTACTAAGTATTTTCCGCCCGCGAAAATTATTTCACTAAGAAATCAAATTATGAATTTTAAGCAACTTGATCATGAACATGTTGCCCAATCTTGGGAAGGGATGAAATTAATGATAAGAAATTGCCCTACTCAGGTTTAAATTTATGGATGATCATACAAAAAAATTATGCGGGATTAAATTTTGTCTCTAGAAATCCTTTAGATTCCGCCGCGGGTCGTACGTTTATGGAAATTACTTTGGGAGAAGCTACTAAATTGCTTGATAATATTATGGCGAATTATTCACAATGGCATACTGAAAGAGTTCCTACTAGTAAAAAAGTGAATTCTGTTGAAGAAATTAATACTTTGAATGATAAAGTTGATGCGCTTATAAAATTGGTTGCTAGCAAAAATGCTCCTATTGATCCTAATGATGTGTATTTATCAACTTTGATTGAGCAAAATAATGATCCCGTAGATGTGAATTTTGTCTCGCGAAACAATTTTAATAATAATGCTTATAGAGGTAATTTCAACGCTAGACCGTTTCCCGGAAATTCCTCTAATAATTATGGCAATCCTTATGGTAATTCTTATAATAATAATAGGATGCCCTCTGATCTTGAAAGTAATATTAAAGAATATATTAATGCTCAAAAAGTTTTCAACACTACGGTAGAAGAAAAATTGAGTAAACTTGAAGACATGTCTAGGAGCATTGATAGAATTATTCATGATGTGGAAAATCTTAAGACTAAAATTTTGCCACCTAAAATTGATATTAATGAATCAATTAAAGCTTTATATTTCTCCATGGATGAGAGTAAGAAAATAACCGCCATGCTAAAACATAAACGAGAATTTTTAGAAAAAGCGATTCCTCCTGATTTTTATCATAGTAATGATGAGGATATTAAAATGATTGGTGTTTCATCCATTGATTCTTTGTTTAGCAATATAAAACTTGATGAAAAGGGGACTGAAGAAGAGTCAACTTTAGCTAGTAGGCGTTCCCATAATTCGGAGGGTGAAAATCTTGATAAGAAAATTGATAAAAGTGGGTTTGGAGTGGTAAAAACTTTAAATAGCGATGTGCCCACTCTTTTGGATTACAAAGATTTTAATTATGACAATTGTTCTTTGATTGAGTGCATTTCTTTGTTACCATCCATATTAAATTCACCCAACGCTTATGAGCAAAACAAGGCTTTTACTAAACATATAGTAGAAGCAATGATGAAAGCGTTAGAAGAAAAGCTTGAACTAGAAATTTCAATTCCTAGAAAATTATATGATGAATGGGAACCCACCATTAAAGTTAAAATTAAAAATTGTGAGTGCAATGCTTTATGTGATTTGGGTGCTAGCGTTTCCACAATTCCAAAATCTCTATGTGATGTGCTAGGTTTTACCAATATAGATGAGTGCTCTCTTAATTTACATCTTGCGGATTCTACTATTAAAAAGCTTTAGGAAGAATTAATGAAGTTCTTATTCTTGCAAATAGGAACTATGTGCCCGTTGATTTTATCGTACTTGATATTGAATGCAATTTTTGTTGCTCAATAATACTTGGTAGACCGTTCTTACGAACTATAGGTGCCGTTATTGACATGAAAGAAGGGAATATAAAATTTCAATTTCCATTAAAAAAGGGTATGGAACATTTCCCTAGGAAGAAAATTAAAGCACCATATGAATCCATTATGAGGGCCACTTATGGAATCAACTTGAAAGATGACAACACTTGAAACTATGCATTATGCCTAGCTAGGGGCATAAAACAATAGCGCTTGTTGGGAGGCAACCCAATGAATAAAATAATTTTTTTTCTATTATTGTGTGTTTTCGCAATTATGCTACTGCTATTATTGTATTTTTGTGTTTTTAATTAGTGTTTGTGCCAAGTAAAGCCTTTGGGATGATTTGGAAGATAGTATAATTGATGCTGTTTGGAAAATAGAAAGTTTTGCGTCCAGTGCCCGAATTTTTTTTCTCTACTGGAGCGTAAAAAAAATCTGAAATTTTTGAACAGTATTGTTATATGAATTTCCCACGTTTTCCTAATTTTTCAGAATTTTTGGAGTTAAATAAGTATGGATTTTAAATTGGTTGCTACAGACTGTTCTGTTTCTGACAGATTCTGTTTTTGATGTGTTGCTTGCTTGTTTTGATGGAACTATGGATTGTATTGGGGGGTATAAGCCATGGAGAAGTTAGAATACAGTAGGTATAATGCAAAAATAAAATGTGAATGGGTTTGCGACAGTACCTAAGTAGTGATTTATTTTGTTATACTAACGGATCTCACGAAGGTTTTGTTGAGTTTTGTGTGACTGAAGTTTTCAAGTTTTGGGTGAAATCACGATGGATGAAGGAATAAGGAGTAGCAAAAGCCTAAGCTTGTGGATGCCCGAGGCACCCCAAGGTAATATTCAAGGAAGACTCAAGCGTCTAAGCTTGGGGATGCCCCGGAAGGCATCCCCTCTTTCTTCTACCAATCATCGGTAATTTTACTTGGAGCTATATTTTTATTCGTCACATGATATGTGTTTTGCTTGGAGCGTCTTGTATTATATGAGTCTTTGCTTTGTTTGATTTTTAGTTTGTCACAATCATCTTTGCTGAACACACCTATTTTGAGAGAGCCACGCGCTTACCATCATAATTTGTTAGAATACTCTATGTGCTTCAATTAAATTTTTTGAGCTAGGCAGTTGCTCTAGTGCTTCACTTAAATCTTTTTGAGCACGGTGGTGGCTAAATTTTGAAGAAACAAACTCTCATGCTTCACTTATATTATTTTGAGAGTTGATTGAAATTTTGAAGAAATAAATTCTCATGCTTCACTTACATTATTTTGAGAATTGACAAGATTGAAATTTTTGAAGAAATATTTGCACTCTCATGCTTCACTTAAATCTTTTTGAGAGTTGACAATAGTAACGGTAATTTGCACAAGATATGAATTTGGTCCCAAAGTGATGAATATTCAAGAGGTATATAATAAAAACTTTCATATAGATCATTGGATATGATAAGTGTGATTCCTTGCAATAGTTTTGCGATATGGAGATGATGATATGTGAGTCATGTTAGTGAGTAATTGTGATTTAGTAAGAATATTTGTGTTAAGGTTTGTGATTCCCTATGCATGCACGTAAAGTCAATAGTTATGCAAAGAAATTATATCCTACTTATGGTGCATTATTCGGTGTTAGTTATGTTCAATGCATGTTTATGACCGTTTTTGTTTTTTGGTTGGTTGCTTCTCAATCTTTTGCTAGCCTTCATTTGTACTAAGCGGAAATACTGCTTGTGCATCCAAAATCCTTAAACCCAAGTTGTGCCAAATCAGTCCACTATATCTACCTATATGCGGTATTTCCATGCCGTTCCAAGTAAATTTGCGTGTGCCAACTCTAATTTTCAAAATAATTTTTCTGTTTTGTGTGCCCATACCGCTCATGAAGCGGCAGGGGGTGGCCATTATTTTCCATGCTAGGTGTGTTATTCTCACGATGAGTGTTTATTCACTTGTCATTGCACGAGAGAATGGTTGGTAATAGGGATGCCCAGTCCCATAATGAAATCAAAATTAATAACAACAAAATTCCTTGGAAAGTGTTTGTATGGAGGGCACTCGTGGATACGGCTAGCCATGGATTGTGAAAGAAATGGTGGAAAGGAAATAAACTTTACTTTCTATTTGGGAACCGCCTATGATGTGTCTAGCATAGAAAATATTGGGAATTCTTGGTCGTTTTCGTTGACAGGAAAAGCATGCCTCTCAAAATATTTGTATCTCTTTAATTTCAGCTTTGAGCTCTGGCACATTTGACAAATCTTTGCTTCCCTCTGCGAAGGGCCTATCTATTTACTTTTATGCAATTTTTATTTTTCTTGAGTCTCCATCTTCTCTTACAAAAGCACCAACTAGAGAGCACTATTGTCATACTTGTGCATTGTGTGTAGCTAATATTTGAGTGTGTTTCATGAATGGATCAATGATTAAGCATAAGCTAGGGATAACTTTCTTTAGCGTTGATATTTTGAAAGACATGGTTGCTTGTTAGTATGCTTGAGTATCTATATCTTCATGTCAAATTATAGACTATTGCTTTGAATCATTCAAGTCCAATGTCCATGCTACAAAAGAAAAGAATATATGATGAATATGTTAGGCAGCATTCCACATCAAAAATTCTGTTTTTATCATTTACCTACTCGAGGACGAGCATGAATTAAGCTTGGGGATGCTGATACGTCTCCAACGTATCTATAATTTTTGATTGTTCCATGCTGTTATATTATCAATCTTGGATGTTTTTATAATCATTTACAGCAATTATATATCAATTTTGGAGACTAACCTATTAACTTAGTGCCCAGTGCCAGTTGCTGTTTTCTGCCCTGTTTTTGTTTTACAGAAAATCAATACAAAACGAAGTCCAAATGCCACGAAACTTTTTGGGGATTTTTTATTGGCCAAGATAAACACTAGAAGCTTCGGGAGAGGGCCAGAAGACCCAGGAGGTGGCCACGAGCCACCAGGGCAAGCCTGGGGGGGCAGGCGCGCCCTGGTGCCTCATGGTCCCCCCTTTGCTCCGTTTGACCTAATTCCAGCACTATAAATTCAGAAAAAATCAGAAACCCTCAGGGGAGTCCACGAAATATTTTTTCCGCCGCCGCAAGTTTCTGTTCTCGAGAGATCCCATCTGGAGGCCTTCTTCGGTACTCCGCCGGAGGGGGAATCGATCATGGAGGGGCTCTACATCAACCTTGCCGCCCTTCCGATGATGCATCATTAGTTTACCACAGATCTTCGGGTCCATAGTTAGTAGCTAGATGGCTTCTTCTCTCTTTTTGATCTTCAATACAATGTTCTCCTCGATGTTCTTGGAGTTCTATCCGATGTAATCACTTTTTGCGGTGTGTTTGTTGGGATCCGATGAATTGTAAGTTTATGATCAGATTATCCATGAATATATTTGAGTCTTTGCTGCACTCTTTTATGCATGATTATTATAGCCTCGTATTTCTTCTCCGATCTATTGATTTGGTTTGGCCAACTGAGTTGATTTATCTTGCCATGGGAAGAGGTGCTTTGTAATGGGTTCGATCTTACGGTGCTCAATCCCAGTGACAGAAAGGGACATGACACGTATGTATCATTGCTATTAAGGGTAAAAAGAAGGGGTTTTTTCATACGTGAGTTTATCTTGTCTACATCATGTCATCGTTCTTAAGGCATTACTCCGTTCTTTATGGACTTAATACACTAGATGCATGCTGGATAGCGGTCGATGTGTGGAGTAATAGTAGTAGATGCAGGCAGGAGTCGGTCTACTTGTATTGGACGTGGTGCCTATATACATGATCATTGCCTTGGATATCATCATGATTATTTGCTTTTCTATCAATTGCCCAACAGTAATTTGTCTACCCACTGTATGCTATTTTCTTGAGAGAAGCCTCTAGTGAAAACTATGGCCCCCGGGTCTATCTAAATCATATTACTAAAACCCTAAAAATATTGCTGCCATTTTCTTTTATTTATTTTATTTTGTATTTTTGTTTCAATCTATCAATCTATCACATACAATTTAATCCTGCAATTTACCGCTGAGGGATTGACAACCCCTCGTTTGCGTTGGGTGCAAGGGTTTGTTGTTTGTGTGCAGGTACTGCTAACAAGGTGTTGTGTGATTCTCCTACTGGTTCGATAACCTTGGTTTCATAACTGAGGGAAATACTTATCTCTACTGTGCTGCATCATCCCTTCCTCTTCGGGGATAATACCAACGCAAGCTACAAGTAGCATGCATATCAACCAAAGTATCCCAAATTTCCTTGGCATTCTCGAGGCGGCTGATCTTGTTGAACTCCTCGGGGCACAAACCGTTGAAGAGAATGTCACATGCTTGAGCATTGTATTGCAACATCTTCAATTCTTCCGCGGTTGCTTCACGATCCGGTTCCTTTCCATCCTCAAAGAATTCACCTGGCAAGCCAACACGAACAACAGCCCAAACGGCGGGGTTATGACCAAGAATATGCATTTTCATCTTATGCTTCCAACTAGTAAAGTTTGTACCATCAAAATATGGACCTCTACGGTGGTAATCACTAGACGCCATACTCTCCTAGGTTGTGAAACCAATGCAATGGAGACCAAAGCTCTGGTACCACTTCAAGGATCGAAAGTATGTCTAGAGGGAGGTGATTAGACTACTTGACCAATAAAAACTTATCCTTTTCCCAATTTTAGTTGTAGGCAAGTTTTAGAAATTCTACCAAGTCAAGAAACACCCTACACATGCAAGTCTAAGAGTTGTGCAGCGGAAAATAACAACATTGCATATGAAAGTAAAGGAGGGGTTGCAGATTTCAAACACAATGAAGACACAATGATTTTTGGCGTGGTTCCGATAGGTGGTGCTATCGTACGTCCACGTTGATGGAGACTTCAACCCACGAAGGGTAATGGTTGCGCGAGTCCACGGAGGGCTCCACCCACGAAGGGTCCACGAAAAAGCAACCTTGCCTATTCCACCATGGCTTACATCCACGAAGGACTAGCCTCACTCGGGGTAGATCTTCACGAAGTAGGCAATCTCCTTGCCCTTACAAACTCCTTGGTTCAACTCCACATGATCTTGGAGGCTCCCAAGTGACACCTAACCAATCTAGGAGACACCACTCTCCAAAAGGTAATACATGGTGTGTTGATGATGAACTCCTTGCACTTGTGCTTCAAGTGATAGTCTCCCCAACACTCAAACACTCCCTCATAGATTTGGCTTTGGTAGAAGAAGATTTGAGTGGAAAGCAACTTGGGGAAGGCTAGAAATCAAGGTTCAAATGGTTGGATTGGAATCTCTTGATCTCAACACATGAGTAGGTGGTTCTCTCTCAGAAAATGAATGGTGGAAGTGTAGGCACGTTTTGATGGCTCTCTTAGAGAGTAAGTCGTGGTGGAGGGGTATAAATAGGCAGCACCAAAAATCTAACCGTTACAAGTACTTTACCCAACTCGGTGACACCGACATGTAAATCTCGGTGAGACCGACTAGTTTAAAAGACTTGACCGTTAGGCTTTTCGGTGAGACCGACCAAAACATCTCGGTGAGACCGAAGTGCAATGGCTAGGGCAAGACCATGTTTTGGTAGTTTCGAAAATTTCATCTCGGAAATTCTGAAGTGAAGTGACATCGTTACAGCAACTTGGTCAGGCCGTCTCGGTGAGACCGAGAACCATTTCGGTTACACCAAAGTGTTAGGGTTTGGCATGTGGCATTGTATATAGCAATCTCGGTGAGTCCGGATGAGAGTGTTTCGGTGGGACCGAGATCAACTTTAGGGTTTAGGATAGGAATGAAGTGGAGAAGTGTTTGAGGTTTTGGAGCAATATCACTAAGCACTTGAGCAATTGAGTCATGACGAAAACCTCATCCCCTTTTAATAGTATTGGTTTTTCCTAAGGACTCAATGTGATCTTGGATCACTTAACCAAAAATGTAGAGTCTTGAAGCTTTGCCAATCTTTGTCCTTAGCATTTTGAGGGGTCCACATTCACTAGTCCATGCCATGCCAATCATTGATCTTCTCTGAAATCTATTATCAATGAGCATTAGATCAATGACATATATGTTGTTATTAATTACCAAAACCACCCGGGGATTAGTTACACTTTCAACGAGTTCTGCATAAAGAATCAGTTGTCCTACTGCAGGCCCTATCCGTCGCGCGGGGTTGCCTCAATAATTAATATTAAAATAATCAGACAAGAGCTTTCGGCATTTAATGACTACACCTCATGAATCCCCAAGGATTGGATCTGTGTTACCGTACTAAACCCTTCTGTCATTGGTGTTCAGAATAACACTTCACGTTCTCCCTGCACTTAGCCTCACCATTACTCGATCTCCATGATCCTGGGTACCTACAGGGATGAAGATCGCGGACAACACAAGAGACATCTATGGAACAATTTCATTTCACACATATGGGATGTTAATTCAAAGCACTTCCATTGATCCCTACAACAAATATAGAGGGTTGCAAGGCCTATGCCTCAACCCATACCTTACCGAACTATTCACACATGAAGATCAGATCGCAAGAAGAACACATTGAAGAACACATCTTGAAGATTGATTGATTGCAAATATGTCTTACGATGGATGCCTTGTGCAATGCACGATTACAAGTATGAACTAGAGGGAGATGGACTATGGTGGTGATGGCGGCTATGAAGATGGAAATGGCGGCAGCTAGGGTTTGTGAAGGGGGATGACGATGGTTCTGTTCTAGCTTCGCTCGACGATGTTCTGTTAACATTTCGACGTGGTCCCCTTTATAAAAGTTGTTCAGGTAGACGAGGCGCCTCGGAATTCATGCCATACGACTGCTCATACGAGCGCTTGCGGTTGTATGGAACGTCGTCTTTTGTGTTGTCTTTGCGAGTGCGCCTCCTGATGAATTCTTCAATCTCCATTTCCACTCATTTCCATGTTCACACGTGATTTCTTCCCTTTTTAGCCCATTTCCCGTGGAAACACATCAAAGAGAGGATTTATGGAATCCTTTGCATTCATTAGTCATTAGTACCAATATCAGAGTGAATATCTCGGTTTTAATGAAATATGTCAGTTTAAACAAAGGGTGAATGAGTGTAAGAAAATATCATTCATCAGCTAGAACCATCAGCCCATGGTGGCATCGCGAGAGAGTCGGCGAAGGCGGGGGCGAAGGAGAGGGCCAGGGCGTGGGCGAGGGCGACGAACAGAGAAGAACTGAGAGAAGAGCCGTTTGCTGGCAAGTTCTAGGGAGAGAAGAATTGTTCGCTCGTAAGTTAGAAAGCTAACGTTCGCCGGTTTAGGGAACCAAAAGGGCACCGCCCGCATCGCTCGCTGCCTTCTCTCGACTACTTGTACCAACAAAAGCTCACTCGCTCACTCACTCACACACTCGCTCTCGGACAGAAAACCCCAACCACCGCTCCGCCCTCGGAACCGCCGCTCATCGACGCTAATGGAGAGCAGCATCGGGCGGCAGATGGCCGTCGAGAAGTACACCTAGGGAGATCCGGTGAAGCTGGAGGCGTGCTCGGTGATGGCCAAGTGGTTTCCCCGCATCTCTGCTACTTGTAGTCTACGTTGGTATTTCCCCAAAGAGGAGAGGATGATGCAGTACAGTAGAGATAAGTATTTCCCTCAGTTAAGAACCAAGGTTATCAATCCAGTAGGAGAACCAAGCAAAATTCCGTTAAGCGCACCGGCACACACAAGAGCAAACACTTGCACCCAACGCAAATCCAGCATGCATCTAGGGTATTAAGTATGAAACAGAGTAACGCCTTAAGCAAGATGACATGATGTAGACAAAGTAAATTCAAGCAATATGATTAAACCCCATCTTTTTATCCTTAATGGCAACAATACAAATACGTGTCATGTCCCTTTCTGTCACTAGGATTGAGCACCGCAAGATTGAACGCATCACAAAGCACCTCTCCCATTGCAAGACAAATCAATCTAGTAGGCCAAACCAAATCGATAGATCGGAGAGAAATACAAAGCTATAACAATCATGCATAAAAGAGTTCAGAGAAGACTCAAATATTTCTCATGAATAATCTGATCATAAACTCACAATTCATCGGATCCCAACAAACACACCGCAAAAGAAGATTACATCGGATAGAACTCCAAGAACATCGAGGAGAACATGGTATTGAAGATCAAAGAGAGAGAAGAATCCATCTAGCTACTAGCTATGGACCCGTAGGTCTATGGTAAACTACTCACACATCATTGGAAGGGCAGCAAGGTTGATGTAGAAGCCCTCCGTGATCGATTCCCCCTCCGACAGAGTACCGGAAAAGACCTTCAGATGGGATCGCGGAAGAACAGAGGCTTGCGGCGGCGGAAAGGTTTCCGCTTCTGTCTCTCTGTTGGCTTTGGAATATTTGTGAATTTATAACGAAGGAATTAGGTCAAGAGGTGCCACGAGGGGCCCACAAGCCTAGGGGCGCGCCCTCCAGGCTTGTCGCCTCCTCTTGACTCTTCTGGTCTTCTCCCGAAGCTTCCTGGGTCTCTTCTGATCCAGAAAAAATTAATCCAAAGTTTTTTTTCTGGTTTGACACTTTTTGATAATGATTTTCTGAAAAGGCAAAACAAGCAAAAAACAACAACTGGCACTGGGCACTGGGTTAATAGGTTAGTCCCAAAAAATGATATATAATGGCATATAATTGCATATAAAACATCCAAGATTAATACTATAATAGCATGGAACAATCAAAAATTATAGATACGTTGGAGACGTATCAAGCATCCCCAAGCTTAATTCCTGCTCGTCCTCGAGTAGGTAAATGATAAAAACAGAATTTTTGATATGGAATGCTACCTATCATGTTTCATCATGTAATCTTTCTCTTACGGTATGAATAATAAGATCCAAATGATTCAAAGCAATAGTCTATAATTTGATATAAAGACATCAATACTCAGGCATACTAATAAACAATCATGTCTTTCAAAATAAAAATGCTAAAGAACGTTATCCCTACGAAATCATACAATCCTGTCATGCTCCATCTTCTTAATACAAAGTATTTATCATGCACTACCCCGATGACAAGCCGAGCAATTGGTTCATACTTTTTAACGCAGCTTTTTCAACTCCCACGCAATACATGAGCGCTATGGCGCCCCGCCTGAATACCACTGTAGCCAGATGGTCGCCGCACACGCCAGCCCAGGAAATCGCACTGGCGAGTGCCTTTACAACAAGTATCATGAACATAGACATTTCTATTAATGGATATATATATAAGTCTTACATGATATTGTACATGGGTGATGGCAGCGGAAAAGCTCTATCTAAGGCAGCATGGTCTTGGTGCGGCTCCATTCCACAGGGATCTGACTGGGTTACTCTTCTAGCCCGCGAACACTCCGGCTCCTCGCTGGGGGTCATCGAATACTTAGGTGAACCTAGCCACATTGAAGGCCGCTGAGTACTTTTGAATGTACTCGCAAGCAAACCAAACCAACATATACACCAAGCAAAGCAATCCATGGCATTCAAGCATGCACTTGTTATCTTAACAGTATTAGTTATCATGTTATGACAGAATTACCTAGCAAGATTAAACATCTAGCAGTACTAATCATCATGTCATAGCAGGATTATTTAGCAATATCATATCATAACAGGAATTATCTAGCATATTAACTATCAATGTAACTATAGTATGACGAAGATACAGCATATCAAGTAATTTAATCCATACTCCGAATAATCTTAGGATCCAATCCAAACTCGATCCGAGTCAAATCCAAGTCATGCGGTCATCCGACCACTCATCTCATAGCCATCACATGGCTAAAATCCCATAAACCTGACATCATCCGATGTCCCTGCATTTGTACCATAAATCTGGCAAATCATACCTTTCTCTGGTTCATTATTAACATCATATGGTTTGCTCCTCCAGACTCGACACAGACCAAATAGTGTGACCTAGTACGAACTGTGTCCCATGACCGAGGACGCGGCTATTCGAATAGATTTACTCTCTACAGAGGTTGCGCACTTTACCCACACTATGGAGCTCCTGGCCTCGTGCTCCCATTCGGGTGAACCGGTGCTGCTCCAACAAAACTTATATTGCCTGGCACTCTTACGGTCCCACCGACAATCATACAAAACTGTCCCAAACGGGGTCATGTCCTGGGTGGCCCCTGTGTCACCCCGTGACACCTGCCACCGTCGTGGCCAAACAAAACTGTCCCAAACGGGGACCGCGTGCAAACAAACAACTGGGCTCACAAGGCTATCGCCGCCTACCGGGCCAGGGTAGCGCGCACGCATAACCTTCCCTCTTTGGTGGTACCGATAAGAGGCAAGACAATAGACCAAGCTAGGGCCGTCCCATACCGGCAAGTGTGGCTGCACTCGATGAGCTCGGTTCGGTGGCACTATGACTCGATCCAGCCGACGGAGGAGGTTGTCATAATTAAGTCATATTCTTAATTATTGCAACAGCAACAGTAATACACGATGGAAACATAACAACCTATCTCCACATTGTCATCTACGAGTCACTAGTGTGATAATATGATGAGCATTAGCAGGTAATGTAAATAGCAAATTCAAATTAGCAGGAGTTCAACTATTTCTAGCACATGCATAATCATTAATTAAAGACGCAAGAATAACACAGAGCAATGCTTTAGGGCATATATCAGATGGTCGGCTTGCCTGGGGGTGAAGGAATACTCCGGAAAGAAGTGCGATCACCTCGCGGAAAATTTGCCGGAAAGGATTCTCTCTCGGAGGGGCTGATTGAAGGGCAAGGGCAAAATGGTCATTTTCACAGTGTGGAAACATTATGAAAATGATACCATCAGAACGGGCTCGACGAACTGAAGACGTGGGCATTGGATTCACCTGAATTAGAGTTACGGTCGCGAAGTTAGGGCCGTTCGTTCGTTAGGCAGGCTAGTGGACAGAATAGTGTCCACTGTTGCTCTTAACGGGCGAACGTTCACAATGTAGCAGTTTCGGCAGCGGGGCTGAGAGAGAAAGCGCATTTTGAAAAATACGCCTTTGCTATGGGAAAGCGTATTTTGGTCTGAAGCCGCGCGGGATTACGCTTTCCTGCACAGAAAGCGTACTTTGGCGAAGACGCCTCCACTTAATCCGACGTGGCGGCGGCTGCGGTCAATGACAGATGGGCCCCACGCCTCCTTCTCTCTCCTTCCTCCCCTTCTTCCTTCTCCTCTCCTCTACCCCAACAGAGAGCAGCGGAGGCAATGGCCTCGCCGGCACCGGCGACTGGAGACCACGGCGGCCTTGGGCGCCGCCGGGGATGGATGCGCCGCTCCACCCCGCGCCCGTGGGTGGTGAAGAGGGCGTCGAGGTTGGCCGGAGTTGGCCGCGGCAATGGTGGCAGAGGGCGGCGGCTCCACGGCAATGGCGGGGTTCCGGTGGCCGGGGAGGCTGGGAAAGGAGGCGGGGTGGCCTACGGCGACTGGGGAGTCCAGTGGTGGGCTCGACGGAGGCGGGGAAGGCCAAAGGCGGGCGAATTTAGGGGGATGGTGGCGGCGGCCATGGCGGCCAGTGAGGCGGAACTCGAGCTCGGCGGCTCGGCTAGTAGGTCGTGGAGGTAGCTGGGAAGGAGAGGGAGTTGCTACGGAGGTTGTGGTACTTGGGGACAGCCGCCGTGGCGACCTTATCAGCTCACTGGAGCTCCGGGGAAGACGTGGCTGGCTGGTTGCGGCCTCGGGTGGCTTCGAGGGGAAGGAGAGAGGCCTCGGGGGCGCTCGAGATGGCTTGGGGAGGAAGCTAGGGAGAAGACGACGACGGTCACGGGCGAGACAGTACGGTGGCGGGGCTCGCCATGGCATGGGGAGGAAGGGAGAGGAGGGGGAAAGTGCTGGAGAGGGTGCACGCGGCCGCTGCGGATCCACTAGACATGCCCGGACGAACCAGGGCTGACCAGAGGTGACTGCACGGAGCTGGCCGAGCACAGAGCGCCGTTTTGGACGTGCTCACTGCGTGGTCACCACCGGCACCGCGTGTCCAAGCTGTCCATGAGCTGTCAAACAATGTCAACTTGATGTGTCAAAGTTTAGAGATCCTATTTATGAGATTTTGGATGGATATGAAGACAAGGAATCGACTGATTTGAGCTGACCTAGTTTCTGAACAGGAACTTGGCTGAATGTTTCTGGAGAAAGGGCTAAAAGTATGGAATTGAATCCTTGTCATACTGAATTGGGGTAGGAAGGAGTAGATGCTGGCAGAATTTGAGGCCATTTGGACAAGTTTTGCATACACTTCCTTTGCAATGCAAATTCTGGTCCAGAAAATGGATTTTGATGTTGTGCTCAACTTGCTAGGTGAAATGATCTGAATTTTTGTGGAGAGTGAGGATTTCGAAATATGGAGGTACTGGGAAAATTTCAACTCATTTGGATATACCAAAATGGTACTTCCTTCACAGAGCTGGAATCTGGACCGAAACTTGATGGAATTTTTGAGAGAAATTGGCTAAATAAAATGATGTGAATTTTTGCATGCTCACATCATATAGGGAATGTGAGGTCCTGGATTAATTTGAGGATTTTTGAAACAATAAAAAATGTAGTTGCTTCACAACCTCAAAATAGGTCCAGAAACAAGAACTGGATGTTGCACTCAAACTTTGAACTGTGGAACTTGGGATCTTGATGTAAATGGTGAATATATGGATAGGAGAATCTCCACAATTTATTTGGGATTTTTCCTGGCTACCAAAATGGTAGCTCCTTTGGAAAGTGCCCAAAGTGCAATATTGGCTTTAAATAGGAAAAGCCAATTTCCTTTATTTAATTATTGCCAATATTTTTATGGGAGCTCAATATGATCACAAAGAATATCTCCACAAGTTTTCATGAACTTTGGATATGGATAGATATTTTCCTGGATTTAATTCCTTTAACTGGCAGAAAAAGGAATTAATTTTAAATGGAAAATATTGCAAATGACTTGGCAATATTTTTGCATATCCAGGGTTTATAGATATGGGATGATTACTGGGAAAATTTTGGGAGGCAACAGATCAAAGGAAATTGGGGTTCCTTTGTAACTGAAGGAATTAGGGTTTCCCTTCCGGTAACTCGGAAGGTAGGGTTTCGGTGGCAAAATCCTGAGAATAAAATTTGGGTGACAGGGTTGGTCTGGAGAGAATCTCTAGTTGGATAGGAAAGACAAGGCTAAATGACCATCTTCATATACATAAAGGCAAGAGAAAATCCAATAACACCAAAAAATACGGGAATCAAATCCCGCGAAGGAAAAAAACAAGGAGCGAAAACCAGGGTGTTACAAGCGCAAGCCATGGATATAGCACTATGGGTGGAATAGAGTGTGGTGGTAGAGATCAATAAGGGGAAGTCAAAAATAAGAAGATAGTCTCACATCAACGAGGCTAATCAACGGGCTATGGAGATGCCCATCAATTGATGTCAATGCGAGGATGTGGGATCGAGGAGATAGGTCTAGAGGGGGGATGAATAGACACTTAACTAACCAAAGTTGCAGTTTTTTAGTTTCTCTTGGAACTTAGGCAGATTTTGGCACAAGTTAAGATAACTCCAATACATTCTACGCATGCATAACTAGAGATAGAGCAGCGGAAATAGTAAAGCATGCAAGTGTATGGAAAGTAAAGGGGTAGAGTATGGAAGTTCAAACGCAATGAAGACACGGTGGTTTTTGGCGTGGTTCCGATAGGTGGTGCTATCGTACGTCCACGTTGATGGAGACTTCAACCCACGAAGGGTAATGGCTGCGCGAGTCCATGGAGGGCTCCACCCACAAAGGGTCCACGAAGAAGCAACCTTGTCTATTTCACCATGGCTTACATCCATGAAGGACTAGCCTCACTCGGGTAGATCTTCATGAAGTAGGCGATCTCCTTGCCCTTACAAACTCCTTGGTTCAACTACACATCATGTTGAAGGCTCCCAAGTGACACCTAACCAATCTAGGAGACACCACTCTCCAAAAGGTAATAGACAGTGTGTTGTTGATGAACTCCTTGCTCTTGTGCTTCAAATGATAGTCTTCCCAACACTCAAACAACTCCTCACAGATTTGGCTATGGTGGAAGAAGGATTTGAGTGGAAAGCAAGTTGGGAAACGCTAGAAATCAAGATTCAAATGGTTGGATTGGAATGTCTTGATCTCAACACATGAGTAGGTGGTTCTCTCTCAGAAAATGTATGGTGGAAGTGTAGGCACGTTCTGATGGCTCTCCTTACTAAGTAAGAAGTGGTGGAGGGGTATATATAGCCTCCACACAAAATCCAACCGTTACACACTTTTGACCCAACTCGGTGGCACCGATCAGAAATCTCAGTAGCACCGAACTGTGTAAAAGATATGAACATTAGGAATCTCGGTGGGACCGACTGGAACAACTCGGATGGACCGATGTGCAATGGTTAGGGCAAACCTCGTCTCGGTGGCACCGATTGCATCAACTCGGTGGGACCGAAGTGAAGCAATAAGGCAACAGAGAGTTGGCAAGCCATCTCGGTGCGACCGATTTGCAAAACTCGATGGGACCGAAGTAAGTGCAAACGATTACAGAGAGTTGGCAAGGCCATCTCGGTGAGACCGAGATCCATATTGGTGGATTCGATTTGTTAGGGTTTTGGCAGTGGCTAAGTCCAGATGAACTCGGTGGCGCCGGATAGGAATTTTCAGTGGGGCCGAGTTGGAATGTAGGTTTTGGACATATTTGGATGGAGAAAGTGGTTGAGGGTTTTGGAGTACTGTCACTAAGCACTTGAGCAAAAAGACCATTAAGCAACACCTCATCCCCTTTTAATAGTATTGGCTTTCCTATGGACTCAATGTGATCTTGGATCATTAACAAAAAATGTAGAGTCTTGAGCTTTTGCCAATCCATGTCCTTAGCATTTTGAGGGGGTTCCACATCCTCTTGTCCTTGCCACGCCATTGTTGAACTTGTCTGAAATTTACTAGATAGAAGCATTAGTCCAACAACATGTATGTTGGCATAAATTACCAAAACCACCAAGGGAGCAAATGTGCTTTCAATCTCCCCCTTTTTGGTAATTGATGACAACATACATCAAAGCTTCAAATAAATATTTAGCAGAAGATTGTATGAAAGCTTTGAAGAAAAACATGTAACATGTATGAGCTCCCCCTAAAGATATGCATATTGAATGATGATATCACATGGGAAATATACATGCAACATGTATCTTGGCTATATGCATCAGAGCAATATATATGGCATTTAGGTATCCACATGTCCATGATTGTCTCCTTGCAAACAATATATACTAGCAAGAGGTCAATCATGTATATGAGTGTGATGCATATACTTACCTTGAAGTTCTTGATCAAGTACCTGAAGAAATACACTTGAGAAAACAAGGTTAGATAACACAAGATAATTTCTTCAAGAAAAGACACAAGATCAACAAGAAACCAAGATTGGGATGACATGTAGAAGAGAGTATCACTAGGTGAATACTTCTTTGAAGCAGACATGTCCCCAAAAGAAAGAAATAGTTGTCTCCCCTTAAAGAACTTCCTCTCCCCCTGAATCTGACATAGGATATTGGGAGCAGGTAGGGTGAGAAAACTAAACAACAACCAAAAACTGATCATGTTTCTCCCCTCTTAGAAACATGTACCATTCTCTCCTCTTGTAAGGTGCATCTCTTTTGATGTATTCCTCTCTCCCCCTTTGACATCAATTTCCAAGAAGGGACTTCAAGGTTGTTGGTCAAGTGGGTTTGGTCCTTGAGAAACACATTTAGCCAATGAGTGGCTCTAGATGCAAGTAGAGGATAAGAATCATTGAGTGGAGCTGGAGCAGAAAATCTTAGAAAATATTTGACAGAAAACTCCTTAGAGCAGCAAAGTCGGTGACTCCGAGGTGTATCACTTCGGTGGAACCGAGTTTGATGCAAAGGAACATTTTGTCAACTCAGCTCACTAGGCAAAGAAATTCTCACAAAGATTTGCAATGAATTTGCTGCGAAACTAGCTAAAAGAAAAGAAACAGAAAAGAAACAAAGAAACGTCTAGATGAAGTTTTGTTTGAAAAAGAAACACTCTAGCAAGAAGAGTACAAACAAAAAAAATACTAGAGAACTTCATCTAGATGGGTCGGCGACTAGGTCACCTATTTTAGAGTATATTGACTTAGGAGTCAAGTGAGAACACTTGATCATAGGTCATACTCATCGTTTAAGCTCAAAATGGGGTTGCCATTTTTCCTTTAAGCATTTCAATGTATTCACATCTTGTTGAGTTGCTTTAGCTCATGTCTTTGAGTAAAGCTTCTCTAAGATGTGAGAACTTACATTGGGATTTGGTGGTGATGTCCATCATGTAGTTGAACTTGAAGTGGATTCTCATGAGTTGAAGTTTGGAGCAATCCTATCATTTGTAGTTCATCTTCCTACATGGGTTAGATTTGCAAGGAACAACATGTATATCCAAAATGACAAGAATGAAGCATAACTCTAAGGTTGTCAAAGGATATGTTTAGGTTGTCTTGTTCCTTGTTCCACCAACAATTGTTGATACTTGGGTTATACAAGATTGCTTAAGATAAGAGTGAGATGCAATCTTGTGACATGAAGCTTGTCCAAGTACCTACAAAAGGTTAGATACAATACAAGGGAGCAAAATTTCCAATATATAAGATGATCATGAAAGTATCATGGATTAGACAAGAATGATCATGCCCTTGTATGCATCCACATGAACCTCTAGTTCATGTTTGAAGCATCAATGATGTTCAACTCACTTCTCAAGTGACAAAACACTTTCTCATCAAGGGGTTTCGTAAAGATGTCCGCCAATTGTTTGTCGGTACGAACATGTTTAAGGTCAATGTCACCTTTCTCAACATGATCTCGAATGAAGTGGTGATGAACCTCAATATGCTTAGTTCGAGAATGTTGCACGAGATTGTGTGCAATTTTAATAGCACTCTCATTGTCACATAGTAATGGTACATGTCTCACATGCACACCATAGTCTTTAAGAGTTTGTGTCATCCATAGTAATTGAGCACAACATGATCCCGCGGCAATGTATTCCGCTTCGGCAGTAGATAGAGATACCGAGTTTTGTTTCTTGGAGGACCAAGACACAAGTGATCTACCAAGAAATTGACATGTACCCGAAGTGGATTTTCTATCAACCTTGTCTCCGGCATAGTCCGAATCAGAATAGCCAACAAGATTAAAAGAAGATCCTTTGGGATACCATATGCCAAAGTTTGGTGTATGTAACAAGTATCTCACAATTCTTTTCACGGCCTTAAGGTGACACTCTTTTGGTGCCGCTTGGTATCGTGCACACATGCACACACTTAGCATAATGTCGGGACGGGAGGCACATAGATATAGTAATGAACCAATCATAGATCGATAAACCTTTTGATCAACCGGTTTGCCATCCTTTGTCAAGTCAAGATGTCCACTCGTGGGCATGGGGGTTTACATACCTTTACTTTCTTGCATGTTGAACTTCTTGAATAAGTCCTTGGTATACTTTGTTTGAGAAACAAAGGTACCCTCCT
This sequence comes from Elymus sibiricus, assembly GCA_039707655.1. Taxonomy (NCBI): domain Eukaryota; kingdom Viridiplantae; phylum Streptophyta; class Magnoliopsida; order Poales; family Poaceae; genus Elymus; species Elymus sibiricus. The sequence goes on along the minus strand of CM077674.1, from coordinate 198,290,736 downwards.
TAGTTTGCTTGATTTACAAACCAAGAAAGAATTTGAGTTCACACATCATAGACATCTCGTACTTTTCCGACATCAACCTTCCAAACTTTTCACTAAAAGAGGGGTTAGTAGATCCAAAGATAATATCATCAACATAAATTTGGCATACAAATAATTCTCCATTAACCCTCTTAGTGAACAAAGTTGAATCAATTTTCCCAATTTCAAAACCTTTTTCAAGAAGAAACTTTGTCAAACATTTGTACCAAGCTCTAGGGGCTTGTTTAAGACCATAAAGAGCTTTACGAAGTTTGTAAACATGATTAGGTTTCTTGGGATTAACAAAGCCGGGAGGTTGTTTAACATACACTTCCTCCTCAATTTCACCATTTAAGAAGGCACTTTTAATATCCATTTGGTCATGGTGATTGGCATAAGCAAGTAAAATGCGAATGGACTCAAGTCTTGCAACGGGGGCATAGGTCTCACCATAGTCCATACCTTCGACTTGTGTGTAACCTTGTGCTACGAGACAAGCCTTGTTGCGTACGACTTGTCCATCTTCATCTTGCTTATTCCGAAACACCCATTTGGTTCCAATGATGTTTTGCTCATCTTTAGGCTTCTCAACCAATGTCCAAACTTGGTTCCTCTCAAAGTTGTGTAGCTCCTCGTGCATAGCATTCACCCAATCGGGGTCCTTGAGAGCATCTTGCACCTTCATAGGTTCAACACTAGAGATGAATGAGTAATGCTCACAAAAGTTAGCTAAACGAGTTTTAGAGCGAGTGATTCTCCCGGATTGGATATCTCCAAGTATTTGTTCGACGGGATGATTCTTGTCGATTCTTGCTCTAACTCGAGGTAGCTTTTGCTTGGGTTGTGGTGAGGCTTCCTCATCATCATCTTCTTCTTCTTTGTTGATGTTGTCGTTGTTCGCTTGTGGAGGTGGAGAAGGAGGTTGAGGTGGATCATCTTGTTGCACTTCCTCATTCCCATCGTCTTGACGTGTTCCACTTGTGGATGCCTCCATATCAACTTGTTGTTCACCTTGATGTGAAGTTGGGGCTTCCACTTGAATAGACGAGGTACTCTCCTTTACATCCACGGGGCAAATCTTGCCAATGAACAAGTCTTGGATTGCTTCCGATGGTTCTTGATCTCCTACATCAATTGGCAATTGCTCAACTTGCGAGCCGTTAGTCTCATCAAACTTCACATCTACCGTCTCTTCAACTTTTCGAGTGAAGTTGTTGTAGACACGGTAAGTGTGAGAGTTTGATCCATAGCCAAGTAGAAAACCTTCATGAGATTTAGGAGCAAATTTTGAACGACGATGCTTATCAAGAATGTAACATTTTGAGCCAAATACTCGAAAGTATCCAACTTGTGGTTTGTTACCGGTGAGCAGTTCATACGCCGTTTTACCAAGAAGCTTGTGAAGGTAGAGTCGATTTGTCGCATGACAAGCTGTTTCAACCGCTTCCGCCCAAAAGTGTTTTGGCGTCTTGTATTCATCAAGCATTGTTCTTGCCATCTCAATAAGAGTACGGTTCTTCCTCTCAACAACTCCATTTTGTTGAGGTGTGTACATAGCCGATAACTCATGTGAAATACCCTCCTCATCAAGAAAGGTGTCCACATTGGCGTTCTTGAACTCTGTTCCGTTGTCACTCCGAACCTTCTTGATCTTCACTTCAAATTGATTTTGAGCCTTTCTTGCGAAGTTCTTGAAGATCTTTTGTACCTGCGATTTGTCATCGAGAAAGAACACCCACGTAAATCTGGAAAAAATCATCAACAATGACCAAACCAAAAGAGTTACCACCAAGACTCTTATAGGAGTTGGGACCAAAGAGATCCATATGAAGTAGCTCAAGTGGTCTCCTTGTGGTCATAATGTTCTTCACGGGATGGCTTCCTCCAACTTGTTTTCCTTTGGAGTTGTCTCCAAAAGTCATATACTTGCGTGGACCATCATTTTTAGCAAGCTCACGAAACATGTCTCTATCTCCGGTCATGTGATCGGTGCATCCACTATCAAGAATCCACTCTTTTCCTCCGGCCATGTAATCTCGAAGATTTGCCATAAGGCTAAGATTCCTCATGGTCTTCTCAAATTCAATACCAAATCATTCGTCCTCATCATAGTAGCCATGCTCAACATCATCATCATCATGCATATGATCATCACCTAGGGCAATGAATTCATTAGTTTCATGACCATGACAATGTTCTAGTTTATGAATTCTAATAGCTTCCATGATAAGGTTACTAATAGTTCCAACATCTCCTTTAGCACGCATAAGATCACGAAGCTCAAACAAACAATCATCAAACTTAGGATCATTAGGAATCATCTTGTGAAAAGCAATAGTCTTATGAAGAATCTCATCAAGATTCTTTAAAGAGTAATCGGGATATCGCTTTTCCAAGTCATGCCATAGAGTATAAGCACATTCAAAGTTTTGTATACAACGAAGCACAACTTTAGGTAATCCTCTAATGATAAGATTGACGGTTCTAAGATTACGAAGCATGTCAATTTCCTCTTCATGAGTAGGATGCAAGGGATCAATAGGGGGCACATAAGGATTATGAATATACTTGCTCAAGTTAAATTCATCAAAGATATCAAGATCTCATGTTTCCAAGCATTGTATTACTCCCCAAAGTAGACACATCCATCTCCCTCCAATGGTGATAAAACCAAAGCAATGGAGACCAATGCTCTGATACCAATTGTGGGATCGAGGAGATAGGTCTAGAGGGGGGTGAATAGACACTTAACTAACCAAAGTTGCAGTTTTTTAGTTTCTCTTGGAACTTAGGCAGATTTTGGCACAAGTTAAGGTAACTCCAATACTTTCTACACATGCATAACTAGAGATAGAGCAGCGGAAATAGTAAAGCATGCAAGTGTATGGAAAGTAAAGGGGTAGAGTATGGAGGATCAAACGCAATGAAGACACGGTGGTTTTTGGCGTGGTTCCGATAGGTGGTGCTATCGTACGTCCATGTTGATGGAGACTTCAACCCACGGAGGGTAACGGTTGCGCGAGTCCACGAAGGGTCCATGAAGAAGCAACCTTGTCTATTCCACCATGGCTTACGTCCACGAAGGACTAGCCTCACTCAGGTAGATCTTCACGAAGTAAGCGATCTCCTTGCCCTTACAAACTCCTTGGTTCAACTCCACATCATGTCGGAGGCTCCCAAGTGACACCTAACCAATCTAGGAGACACCACTCTCCAAAAGGTAATAGACGTTGTGTTGTTGATGAACTCCTTGCTCTTGTGCTTCAAATGATAGTCTCCCTAACACTCAAACAACTCCTCACAGATTTGGCTATGGTGGAAGAAGGATTTGAGTGGAAAGCAACTTGGGAAAGGTTAGAAATCAAAATTCAAATGGTTGGATTGGAATGTCTTGATCTCAACACATGAGTAGGTGGTTCTCTCTCAGAAAATGCATGGTGGAAGTGTAAGCACATTCTGATGGCTCTCCTTACTGAGTAAGAAGTGGTGGAGGGGAATATATAGCCTCCACACAAAATCCAACCGTTACACACTTTTGACCCAACTCGGTGGCACCGATCAGAAATCTCGGTAGCACCGAACTGTGTAAAAGATATGAACATTAGGAATCTCGGTGGGACCGACTGGAACAACTCGGATGGACCGATGTGCAATGGTTAGGGAAAACCTCGTCTCGGTGGCACCGATTGCATCAACTCGGTGGGACCGAAGTGAAGCAATAAGGCAATAGAGAGTTGGCAAGCCATCTCGGTGAGACCGATTTGCAAAACTCGGTGGGACCGAAGTAAGTGCAAACGATTACAGAGAGTTGGCAAGGCCATCTCGGTGAGACCGAGATCCATATCGGTGGATCCGATTTGTTAGGGTTTTGGCAGTGGCTAAGTCTAGATGAACTCGGTGGCTCCGGATAGGAATTTTCGGTGGGGCCGAGTTGGAATGTAGGTTTTGGACATATTTGGATGGAGAAAGTGGTTGAGGGTTTTGAAGTACTGTCACTAAGCACTTGAGCAAAAAGACCATTAAGCAACACCTCATCCCCTTTTAATAGTATTGGCTTTCCTATGGACTCAATGTGATCTTGGATCACTTAACAAAAAATGCAGAGTCTTGAGCTTTTGCCAATCCATGTCCTTAGAATTTTGAGGGGGTTCCACATCCTCTTGTCCTTGCCATGCCATTGTTGAACTTGTCTGAAATTTACTAGATAGAAGCATTAGTCCAACAACATGTATGTTGGCATAAATTACCAAAACCACCAAGGGAGCAAATGTGCTTTCAGAGGAGTAGGGATTGCCATGCAACGGATGCACTAAGAGCTATAAGTGTATGAAAGCTCAACATGAAAACTAAGTGGGTGTGCATCCAACTTGCTTGCTCATGAAGACCTCGGGCATTTTGAGGAAGCCCATCATCGGAATATACAAGCCAAGTTCTATAATGAAAAATTCCCACTAGTATATGAAAGTGACAAAATAGGAGACTCTCTATGAAAAACATAGTGCTACTCTGAAGCACAAGTGTGGAAAAAGGATAGTAACATTGCCCCTTCTCTCTTTTTCATGGCTCTTTTTCGCCTCTCTTTTTTTTCGTCCGGAGTCTCATCCCGACTTGTGGGGGAATCATGGTCTCCATCATCCTTTCCTCACTGGGACAATGCTCTAATAATGATGATCATCACACTTTTATTTACTTACAACTCAACATTACAACTCGATACTAGAACAAAAATATGACTCTATATGAATGCCTCTGGCAATGTACCAGGATGTGCAATGATGCTAGCGTAACATGTATAAAAATGATGAACGGTGGCTGAGCCACAAATACTATGTCATCTATATGATCATGCAAAGCAATATGACAATGATGATATGTGTCATAAAAACGGAACGGTGGAAGTTGCATGGCAATATATCTCGGAATGGCTATGGAAATGCCATGATAGGTAGGTATGGTGGCTGTTTTGAGGAAGATATAAAGAGGCTTATGTGTGATAGAGCGTATCATATCACGGGGTTTAGATGCACCGGTGAAGTTTGCACCAACTCTCGATGTGAGAAAGGGTAATGCACGGTACCAAAGAGGCTAGCAAATTGCGGAAGGGTGAGAGTGCGTATAATCCATGGACTCACATCAGTCATAAAGAACTCACATACTTATTGCGAAAGTTTATTAGCCCTCGAAGCAAAGTACTACTACGCATGCCCCTAGAGGGATAGATTGGTAGGACAAGGTCCATCGCTCGTCCCCGGCCGCCACTCATAAGGTAGACAATCAACAATAAATCATGCCCCAACTTCTTAGCATAACGACAGATCATACGTGCATACTTCGGGAATCACAAACCTTAACACCAATATTCTTACTAATCCACAATTATCTACTAATACCTCCCACATATTACCATCTTAATATCGCAAAACTATTGCAAGGAATCAAACTTATCATATTCAGCGATCTACATGAAAGTTTTTATTATATCCCTCTTGAATACCTATCAAATCAGGACCAAATTCATAACCCGTGCATATTACCATTGCTAATCATGAGACTCTCAAAAATATATAAGTGAAGCATGAGAGTGAAACTATTTCTTTAAAATATAACCACCGCCGTGCTTTAAAAGATATAAGTGAAGCACTAGAGCAACTGCCTAACTCAAAAGATATAAGTGAAGCACATAGAGTATTCTAACAAATCACGAATAATGTGTGTCCCCCTCAAAAAGGTGTGTTCAGCAAAGATGATTGTGACAAACTAAAAAGCAAACAAAAGCAAACAAACTATATCACAAGACGCTCCAAGTAAAACACATATCATGTGATGAATAAAAATATAGCTCCAAGTGAGTTACCGATAGATTGTAGACGAAAGAGGGGATGCCTTCCGGGGCATCCCCAAGCTTAGACGCTTGAGTCTTCCTTGAATATTACCTTGGAGTTCCTTGGGCATCCCCAAGCTTAGACTCTTGCCGCTCTTTATTCCTTCATCCATCGTAGTCTCACCCAAAACTTGAAAACTTCAGCACACAAAACTCAACAGAAACCTCGTGAGATCCGTTAGTATAACAAACAAATCTTAAACTTTTAGGTACTGTTATAAATTGATTCATATTTAATATTGGCATAATACTACTGTACTCCAACTTCTTCATGACTCATACCCCCCGATACGATCCATAGATTCATCAAAATAAGCGAACTATGCAACAAAAACAGAATCTGTCTAAAACAGAATAGTCTGTAAAGATCTAAATTAACATCATACTTCTCTAACTCCAAAAATTCTTAAAAATTAGGACAACGTGGAAAATTCATATATCAATACTGTGTAAAAAAATTAGAGTTTTATCACGTTCCAGCAAAAACCCAAAATTGCTGCACTGGATGCAAAAGTTTCTATTTTCCAACAGCATCTATCATACTATCTTCCAAATCATCCCAAAGGCATTACTTGGCACAAACACTAATTAAAACATAAAAATACAATCATAACAGAAGTTATAATTTTGCAAACACTCAAAAACAGAAGGTAAAAGCAAACATTTATTTTATTCATTGGGTTGCCTCCCAACAAGCGCTATTGTTTTATGCCCCTAGCTAGGCATAATGCATAGTTTCAAGTGTTGTCATCCTTCAAGTTAATTCCATAAGTGGCCCTCATAATGGATTCATAAGGTGCTTTAATTCTCTTTCTAGGGAAGTGTTCCATCCCTTTCTTTAGTGGAAATTGAAATCTTATATTACCTTCTTTCATATCAATAATAGCACCAATTGTTCGAAGAAAAGGCCTACCAAGTATTATGGGGCAAGAAGGATTGCATTCAATGTCAAGAACAATAAAGTCCACGGGCACATAATTTCTATTTGCAAGAATAATCACATCATTTATTCTACCCAATGGCTTTTTAATAGTGGAATCCGCAAGATGCAAATTAAGGGAACAAGGATCCATGTCGGTGAGACCTAGCACATCACACAAAGACTTTGGTATAGTGGAAACGCTAGCACCAAGATCACAAAGAGCATTACATTCATAATCTTTAATTTTGACTTTAATAGTAGGTTCCCATTCATCTTGTAATTTTCTAGGAATTGATACTTCCAACTCAAGCTTTTCTTCATGTGCTTTCATCATGGCTTCTACAATGTGTTTAGTGAAAGCTTTATTTTGTTCATATGCATTTGGTGAATTAATCATGGATTGCAACAAGGAAATACACTCAATTAAAGAATAACTATCATAATTAAAGTCCTTGTAATCCAATGTAGTGGGTGCATTACTATTTAAAGTTTTGACCTCTCCAAACCCACTTTTTTCCTTTTTATGATCAAGATTATCACCCTCCAAGCAAGTGGGACTCCTTCTATCTAAAGTTGAATCTTCTACAGTCCCTTTTTCATAAAGTTTTATGTTACTAAATAATGATTCAATAGGAGTGACACCAATCATTTTAATATCTTCATCATTACTACGATAGAAACCGGGTGGAATCGCTTTTTCTAGAAATTCTCGCTTAGCTCTCAACCTAGCGGTCCTTTCTTTACTTTCATTAATGGAGACATAGATAGCTTTAATAGACTCATTTATATCATGCTTGGGTGGCAAAATTTTAGTTTTGAGATTTTCCACATCATAAGCAATTCTATCCATGTTCCTAGCTAATTCATCAACTCTATTCAATTTTTCTTCTATCATAGTATTAAAATTCTTTTGAGAATTAATAAATTCTTTAATATTGTTTTCAAGATCAGAGGGAATCCTATTATTATTATTATTATTATTATTATTATTATTATAAGAATTACCATAAGGATTGCCATAATTATTAGAGGAATTTCCAGGGAACGGTCTAGGATTGAAATTACCTCTATAAGCATTGTTGTTGAAATTATTTCTAGAGACAAAATTCACATCAATGGCATCATTATTTTGCTCAATCAAGGTAGACAATGGCACATCATTAGGATCAATATGAGCATTTTTACTAGCAACCAATTTCAATAGAGCATCCATCTTATCACTCAAAGTATTAATTTCTTCAACGGAATTTACCTTCTTACCAGTTGGAGTTCGTTCAGAGTGCCATTGAGAATAATTTGCCATAATATTATCAAGAAGTTTTGTAGCTTCTCCCAATGTAATTTCCATAAAAGTACCACCTGCGGCAGAGTCTAGCAAATTTTTAGAGACAAAGTTTAGTCCCGCATAAATTTTTTGTATGATCATCCATAAATTCAAACCATGAGTTGGGCAATTTCTTATCATTAATTTTATTCTCTCCCAAGATTGTGCAACATGTTCATGCTCAAGTTGCTTAAAATTCATAATTTGATTTCTTAAAGAAATAATCTTAGCGGGAGGAAAATGCTTGGTAATAAAAGCATCCTTACACTTATCCCAAGAATCAATACTATTTCTAGGCAAGGATGAAAACCAAGTTTTAGCACGGTCTCCTAGTGAGAACGGAAATAATTTTAATTTGACAATATCATTATCCACATCTTTCTTCTTTTGCATATCACAAAGTTCAACGAAAGTATTTAGATGGGATGCAGCATCTTCATTAGGACTACCAGAAAATTGTTCTTTCATAACAAGATTAAGCAAGGCAGCATTAATGTCACATGACTCCGCACTAGTGGCGGGAGGAGCAATAGGAGTACTAATAAAATCATTATTATTAGTATTGGAAAAGTCACACAATTTTGTATTTTCTTGAGACATCGGGACGAAGCAAGCAAACTAGCAAAAAAGCAAATAAAATATTTTTGAGTTTTTTGTAAAAAAAAATTAGAAGTGGGGGAGATGAAAACGAGAGGCAAATGCAAATAAAAGGCAAATAAATTAAATGCAAGTGAATGATAATTTGTGCGAAGGTACTTGGTAATTTTGATGATGTCTCCCCGGCAACGGCGCCATAAATTCTTTCTGCAACTTGTAGTCTGTGTTGGTATTTCCTCGAAGAGGAGAGGATGATGCAGTACAGTAGAGATAAGTATTTCCCTCAGTTAAGAACCAAGGTTATCAATCCAGTAGGAGAACCAAGCAAAATTCCGTTAAGCGCACCTGCACACACAAGAGTAAACACTTGCACCCAACGCAAATAAGAGGGTTGTCAATCCTCTTAGCGGTTATTTGCAAGGATTAAATCTTATCGAGGTAAATAGATAAACTAAAATACTAATAAAAATAAAAGTAAATAAATTGCAGCAAGGTATTTTTAGGTTTTTAATATATGATAAAGTAGACCGGGGGCCATAGTTTTCATTAGAGGCTTCTCTCTCGAACACATAGCATACGGTGGGTAAACAAATTACTGTTGGGCAATTGATAGAAAAGCAAATAATTATGACGGATTCATGGCAATGATCATGTATATAGGCATCACGTTCGAGACAAGTAGACCGACTCCTGCCTGCATCTACTACTATTACTCCACCCATCGACCGCTATCCAGCATGCATCTAGGGTATTAAGTATCAAACAGAGTAACACCTTAAGCAAGATGACATGATGTAGACAAAGTAAACTCAAGCAATATGATTAAACCCCATATTTTTATCCTTGATGGCAACAATACAAATACGTGTCATGTCCTGTCACTGGGATTGAGCACCGCAAGATTGAACCCATCACAAAGCACCTCTCCCATTGCAAGACAAATCAATCTAGTAGGCCAAACCAAATCGATAGATCGGAGAGAAATACAAAGCTATAACAATCATGCATAAAAGAGTTCAGAGAAGACTTAAATATTTCTCATGAATAATCTGATCATAAACTCACAATTCATTGGATCCCAACAAACACACCGCAAAAGAAGATTACATCGGATAGAACTCCAAGAACATCGAGGAGAACATGGTATTGAAGATCAAAGAGAGAGAAGAAACCATCTAGGTACTAGCTATGGACCCGTAGGTCTGTGGTAAACTACTCACACATCATCGGAAGGGCAGCAAGGTTGATGTAGAAGCCCTCCGTGATCGATTCCCCCTCCGGCAGAGTACCGGAAAAGGCCTCCAGATGGGATCGCGGAAGAATAGAGGCTTGCGGCGGTGGAAAGGTTTTCTCTTCTGTCTCTCTGTTGGTTTTGGAATATTTGTGAATTTATAGCGAAGGAATTAGGTCAAGAGGTGCCACGAGGGGCCCACAAGCCTGGGGGGCGCGGCCACCCCTGGGGCTCGCCCTCCAGGCTTGTCGCCTCCTCGTGACTCTTCTGGTCTTCTCCCGAAGCTTCCTGGGTCTCTTCTGATCTAGAAAAAATTAATTCAAAGTTTTTTTCTCATTTGGACACTTTTTGATAATGATTTTCTGAAAAGGCAAAAACAAGCAAAAAACAACAACTGGCACTGGGCACTGGATTAATAGGTTAGTCCCAAAAAATGATATATAATGGCATATAATTGCATATAAAACATCCAAGATTGATACTATAATAGCATGAAACAATCAAAAATTATAGATACGTTGGAGACGTATCAGTCTCCCTCATGGCACACCACGTCAAGGGTTTGCCATTGCAGTTGACTAAAGAGGAGAAAGCGCGCCTCCCAGAATCGGCACCAGGTTTTTCGCCACCGCCTCCGGCCGTCATTCTCTGGGCGATGAACGAGGCGATGTTCTCTCCGGATCCCGGTCAGCGGTTGCGGTTTCATATGTACCGCGCCCGCGTGCCGCCACCATCAGACGCTAAGCAGGTGTGGGCAATGGAGAGGCTCCGGCTTGGTAGTGCGCCACCGTAGGTCGTCCTACCTGCTGCCATCCAAGCCACCCCTACGCAGTCGCCATTGAACTCCGCCATTCCTGCGCCGGTCCAGGGAGCCCCGCGAAGGAAGAAGAAGCCAGAGAAGAAGGACTTGGTCCCTGTCCGCCGTTCCGAGATTCTCCTTCAGCTATCCCTTCAGGGAAGGCAGTGAACCCCCCGCTTGTGGCTTAGGTTTTAGTCAATGCTAAGTTAGTGTTAAGTTATGCGGTCCGTATGGTTAGGTTGGTGAACAATGACTCATCTGTATAGCTTTGTTAGTAATATGGTTATGCCATGAACCATATTACTATGGTCAAGTTGGTGAACCTACGGTTGTTTAGTTGTCAGTGGTCTGAACCTATGGATGCTATGCATGGTGCCAAGTTGGTGAACCTATGATATGCTAATGCTAAGTTAAGTATCTTATCTATGTTGGTATGCATGGTGTCAGTAGTTGTTTATTGTTCATGGATATGGCCCATGCTAGATTGTGAACTGCTTGTTTGTCTACTAGTAGAAAGATCTCTCATTGGAACATAGTACATGCCACATTTGGAATCAGTGACACATTTGTAGTACATGCCAAATTGGGCATTGTGGAGTGTTCTACTGCAACAAAGCAAAGTTGCTGAAGCATTACTTAGTGTTCCACTACAACAATTGTTACTCAAATTGAAGGTAACATGTCAATTACAAACTGATGTAAGGTGGAACCCTAGTTCATGATCTTTTCACACTTGGAGGTGGGGAAAGGAGCAAATCAAGAGAAGAACACAAGATGAACACTCAAATGACAAAGATCCAATCACACATATGCTAAATCCACATACACACGGGTGATACAAAGGTCCAAATCCAACACAAGATGGCAAAAGAGGAACTAGTTCATCCCAATCCAAGAGGAATTGAGGTCTTGATATCCAATAGGATCTTCCCTAGAAGGGGTCTTGAATCCACTAGGGGATCTTCTCACATGGAGGTCTTGATCTCCATGGGAGAGTGGTAGTGGATGAGCAAAACTCAATCTCAAATGAGCTAAACCTTTGCTAACCCTAGCTAGATGGAGGAGGGGGTCTATATATAGTCTTGGGCGAGATAGGAGAGGAGGAGAGGGGATACATGGGGCCTTTGGCCCGGTTAAGCACGCGCAGGTGCTGGATGTCTGGGGCTTCGAGGGGATGCCGGTTGTCCGGGCTTGAGGCCGGATGTCTGACCTGGAGGCTGGTCACGGTACTGATGCCTTCAGGCCAGATTCCCGGGGCAAGGCCGGATGTCCGGGCTCGGGTGCCGGATGTCCGGGGCACGACCGGATGTCCGGCTCCTGGAGCTCCTTCGGCTACTGCCTTGCTGTTGTTGCCCGCATCTTCAGGTGCCGGATGTCCGGGCTCGGGCCGGGTGTCCGGGCGCTGTAGGACTTCGGTGGCTCCTCTCATCGTGGTCCATCGTCCGCCTCCGTGGTGGCTTGGTCTTTCTTCCGAGTGTCTCTGAGGTCGTTTGCTTGGTACCTAAGCACACATAGCATCTCTGCTTGAGGTAGTAGCCATGTCTCATGTGGTTCATATGGAAGCTCATTAAGGAGAGATGTCACATCGTTCTCGATAGCTCTTGCACGTGCTCTTGTCATCGGTCCACTCGGTGCTTTGGGAGACGATGATGGGTCCATGGGGATGACCGTGGGATGCTCCGCGTCACAAACTGGAACAGACATACACTGAACTGAAACAGATAGAAATTGTCTCTTCTGCCACACAATCTCAAGGGTTTTAATACAACTTAACCCAATTAGAAGTACATCCAATTGTCAACGTATCACTCCTCCTTGAATTTACTGCTTATCCCTGGCTGCTGCATCCCTAGCAGCTGCATCCCCGCCAATAGTGAACCATGAGGTCATCCTACCCTTAGAACTTGTGCCATAGGTTTTTGTTTGGCCATCTGTTGTGTGATTTTTTGCTAGGCCCCTACTTGTAGATGTAGATGCCTAAGATTCTTGAACATCTACCGTCCTTGGCCTGCCCCTTTGAGGACATGGTGGTGCAGATGTTTGAGCATGTGCAACAACTACCTTCCTTGGCCTCTCTCTCCGGTTTGGAGGAGCAGTACCTCTTGGGTTTGGAGGAGCAGGGGCTCTTGGGTAATATGGAGCAGGGGCTCTTGGGTTTGGATGATCATTTGCTCTTGCCTGGCTTTCCAGGGTAGGTAATGGCTGAAATACAAAAAAACAAAATTCAGTCAATGTTTGGCCACAACAGAACAATAATTAATGGCAGAATAGTACACAGAATTGTAGGTAAGTTACTTACCACATGATTCTTGACCCTAAGAGCTAGATAAGACCTAAGTGGCACATCACAGCCCGTGATATTGTGGCCGAACTTTTTGCAGTTGCCACACCGAATTTGGGTTTTTCTTGCTCTGCCAGTTGTAGGCAAATTCTCTTCAGCACCTTTCCTTCTATTTTTCTCGGTCTTTCTGGTTGCTGGTGATAAAGAGGTGGAAGGATATCTAGGCCCCCCTGCATCAGCCCATTCTGACTCAGGTGGAACCGGGAAAATCATGTGTGCATAAGCTTTCTTGTATGCCTCCAACTTCAAGAAATCTGACACATAATTTTCAGGCTTTTCCTTGGCCCTGAATATTGCTGCACAAGCATGCTCACAAGGTAAACCACATAGTTGAAACTTGAAGCACCCATATGTCCAATTCAACAAGTTCACTTCATATGTCTTGTTATGGTAGTTAACTTGCCAAAGCCCAACACCAAACTGGTGAGCAATGCAGTACTTTGCTCTGCTCTTAGCCGACTCTAGTTTCTCACTCATAACTGGTGTGATTTCCCACCCAACAGCCTCTCCAACTTTAAATCCGAAGTAAAATCTGGTCATTAGTCTGGTCCTGAGCAATTCAGTCATTGTTTTTATAGGCTTGTCTCTGCAATCCAGTATGTACTTGTTGAAAACCTCACTGAGATTATTGACAACAAGGTCAGTTTTGCTTGCTGTTCTGAAAGCATGCATGCTGATGTGTTCTTTTGGTATGGCCTTCACCCGTTTCCAGGCTTTCACATCAAATGCTTTCAGACTATCCATGGCAGTGTTGTACTCGCTCAGAGTATGTGCATAGACACATCATCAAACAACTCTTTGTACTGTTCACCTCTCAACCTGCTGATGAGAAGTTTGCAAGCACATGTCTCTTGCAAAATCTGTGCTCACAGATAGGAAACACAACATGCACTGCATTTAGCAAACCCTTCTGCCTGTGTGACATGATTGTCCAGCCACCATGTTGCTCACCTTGACCAATCATTGACTCAAGTTTCTCCAGAAACCATGTCCAGTTGTCAGTGTCCTCCACATTTACAACTCCAAAAGCAAGAGGAAACATGTTGTTGTTTCCATCTCTGGCAGAAGCAGCCAAACATTGTGAACCATTAGCAAGCTTGAGAAAACAGCCATCCAACCCTATGAATGCCCACAACCATTTAGAAATCCTTGGATTTGAGCATTGAAGCTCAAAAACATACCATTGAATAGAGGATTAGAGCACTCTTCTGGCTTGGCATTTGGTATTGTTGTCAGCACAACAATGCTCCCAGGATTCTTGTTCAACAGTGTCTGCAAAATAGTCCCTTATTCTGTGATATTGCTTGTCCTGATCCCCAAGCACTTTGTCCTGTGTATAAGCTTTAGCTTTGTATGCCATCCTCTTGTGATCTCAAAGTTCAGATCTCTCTTAATGGCTTCCATGAATGCATCAAGCTTCCAATTTCTGCTCTGAAGTTGTCTTCATAATGAGCTGCCAGCCAAACTGAATTTATCCTGGTATCTTCTTTGTTTATTCCACATATGTGTGAAACAACATCTTCTTTGATCATGAATGTGGACCCACTTCCATCCTTTAATGCATACAGTGAAAAACATCAGTTAACTTCAGAACACCTTATCCTGACCCTGTTCATCTTGTTCCTGACAAAACAAAAGCTTCTTCACTGAAGTATGTGATAAGACCTCATAGCAGCCCTGAACTGTTTCACATTTTCGAAACACATGCCCTTAATGGCATGGATCTTCAACATTCAATTGAGTTAACTATATTTCTTCCTCTCTAGCTGGACTCTCAGCCAGCCTTAAATGATAATCCTGACTAGTCATTACCTCAACCTGCACATTATTAGGTCCAGCAACATCATTCTGATTAGCAGTACCAGCAGGATCTATAGGAGGTGCAAAAGCTATTAGAGCAGGACCAACATCAATTTGAGCACATGAAGCATTAATTGGACCAACAACTTCATCAAGTGCAGCTTGAACACCAGCTACTACTGCATGGTCAACACTAAGTGCTCCATGATCAGCACCAACTACAGCTAGTTCTGTAGTAAACCAGCCAGGCCTCATGTAACAATGCAATTCAACACTTTGCCATGCATTGTATTCTTCAACCATGTTGTCAACTGATGTTTGATCTGTCAGTTCAATCATGCTCATCCTCCTACCAGTTAGGTTCAGCATGTTTAAGTTGCTTCCATAGTAAAGAAAATCATTTCTGCTTAACCCTAGTCACACCAACACATCCTTCAAGTTATCATAAGTAATTGTGTCTAGACTCCAAGGCACAAGACGAGGTTGAACAACAGTCTGAGTGTGTACAACGAACTTAACCAACCACTGCAGAGACAAAATCAACATTACTTGACTAACCGAAAATAACTGAACTTTGAATACCTATAACTAAACTTTGGCATAAATAACTGAACTTTTACGACACCATAACTAAACTTAGGCAATAATTGCAGGTTTTAGCGCTACAACCCTAAATCCTTCCATTTGTCCTTAAACCGACAACAAACACAACATGGGTAATCTAAAGAGCACCCAAATTATCTCTTTAAACACATGCCTTTATCTCTGCTTAAACCCTAAATTCAGCAAAAAAAATTACTTCTTTGCACAGAGACGAGACAGTGCTCTGGCATGGAGAAGAAGAAGGAGAAGAGCATACAGATCACAGCCATCGCAGGCAACAGATCCAGATGCAGCAAATCTAGCAGAGCATGGAGCTTTGCGAAAACATGGAGATGGACTACAAGAAAACAGAGACGAGGCACGGCTTGGACACGCGAACAAGGAACATGTGAGAGCTTACCTCTGCAAAGCGGCAGCGCTGGCTTCGTCCAGCGCTCCGTCGGCACCTCCGTCGCCGTGATCGCGTCGGCACCAATGTCGCCGAGAAAGGAAAGAAGAGGGCCTGGTGGGAGGAAAGAGATGGGTGGAAGCGGGAGAAACATACTCGAAAGAAGAAATGCCAGGCGCGGCTCCTTCTCCACCACACGACCGCGCGAGGCGAGCTGGTGCGGCCACACCAGCTGGGCGTGCCCAGAACTGGTGGGCGCGGTCACCGGGTCGGGTTCGGTGCACTCACAAAAAACCGGTTCATGTTTGTAAGAAAACCAAAAAAAAACCAACAAAAATTGAAAAACCGCGTACGTGGCACGCCAAATCAGCACCAAATTGAGATGAACAGTAAAATTGAGGGCAATTTCTGTCGGGGGAGGGGCAAAATGTAGAAGGAATGTGTAAATTAGTAGTAAAAAATTGACAAAAAATCGATTTGTGATGTTATCTGTCACAAAGCGTGAATTTTGGGGTTAAAAAGTGAAATTTTACTCTAAAGATAGATACGTTAATTAGTGTCAGGGGAGTAGTATTTTAAAATCTGCAAAACTTCCTGTTTGTCTCGAATCGAATATGTGAAGTCGTGAAAATTTTCTTTTCTAAAATCAATGCCGAGCCGTCCCTCAAAAAATAAAAATAAAATCAATGCCGAGCCGAGAGAGGTGTCCCCTCAAGCTTGTTTGGTTGGGGGGAATTGTTGATTGGGAATGGGAGTTTAAGGTAAGTGGGACTTAAAATCCTTTGATTGACTTAGGGACATGGGAATTAAGAAGGGAGGGGGAAGGGGAATTAAGAGGACCAACTCCCTCAGATCTCTTCCCTAGGGGACCCTGGTAATTGAATTGGGGATTGGGAATTAGCAAAAAGAAAAACGTTTCGTTGGTTGTGCATGTTCGCGAGGGACGTTTTGTTAGCTGAGCACGTACGTGAGGAAGGCATTCCCCTGCTAATCCCACCAATCAAACAGGGGCAGTTAACTCTCTCTTAAATTCACACTTCGAATACACCTCGCGTCCGCTCTCGCGACGCGTGAGCGCCCGCGGCGGCGCCGCCTCGATCTGCAAGCTCCGGTCTCCCCTGCAGCTGCTGAGAGCAGATCCGAGACCCCCTCGGCCTCCTCTATCCCCTCCCTGCAATAGCAACGGCGCCATGGCGCCTCTCCCGCGCTCCCGGCCATCGTCCGTGGCGACACCGGCGGAGGCTATCGCCACCTCCATGCCAGGCACCGGCTCCGCGCCCCCCGCTCACAGCGCCTTGCTCGCTGCAGCCGTCCTCGCCCGCCGCCGCGCGGACCCTGCCGTAGGAGGACGGCTGGTGCGGCGCTCCCCCCTCCCCAAGGTCGCGACGGTGGCATCTCCAGCGCCCCCGGTGACATCTCCAGCGCCACCGCTTTCAGCCACTGCTGCACTGCCCTCTGTGTCCTCCGTCGATCTGCAGTCTCCGCCGGCGTCGATCTCCGCGGCTTCGCCTCACCCGCCCGATCCAGATCGCGATGTGACGGGTGCCGAGCTCGAGGGCCCTCCCGGCACGTTGCGTATTGAGCTCGAGTCCACGACGCCTCCGGTTGAGTGCCCCTGCCGGCTCCGTGACCTGCCTGCTCCGGCATTGGCTTCCAAGGGCGGTCGACCGCGGGGATGTGCTCATGACAAGGCTGTGCGTGAGCTGGGGTCCATAGCGCCTCCGCTCGACATCTCCCCGACAATGGTTGACGCGGCACCGCCTACCACTCCTCCGATGCTGATGCAGCCTCCGACGCCGGTCGCCCCCAGCGACATGGTTGTCCCGGTGGCCCCGCCCATGCGCCCAGGTTGGGGGAACTGGCGTGGATGTTTCGGCCGGGATGAGACGCCTGTTGCCTCGGTGTGCTGCGAGTCTGCACCTCCTGGTGTTCCATTGGGCGCGTCCAGTCGCCCGCGCTCGCCACCTGCAACATCCTTTCATCGTCCAGGTTCTGCTGCGTGGCCGGCTCCGGTGTGGCTGAGGGACCGATGTTTTTGGTGCCTCGCTAGAGGTCATCGAGTCAGCTCCTGCCGGGACCGAATCCGGTGCACTAGCTGCCTCCAGTTCGGTCACATCGCCCGCTTTTGTCGTGCAAAGCATCTTGACCCGACTATGCCACTCCGACGTGCTATTCCATCGCCTTCCTCGATGCCTGCATCGGTCAAGGGTGCAACCCCAACAAATTCATTCCAGATTAAGACGCCCCGATGTGCTGCTCCACCGCCTACCCATCTGACTTCATCAGTTGATGATGCAAACCCAGTTGACATGCCTCCGCACCCTATCCTCATGCAGCAGGCTGAGCCGCTTCGTTCTGAGCTACGCGACTGCCTTGCGCTAGTTGGGGGTGTTCTGGTGAGAGCGGAGGCCGCTATCAACAAACTTCAGGTTGTCCCAGTTGTGTCTCTGTTGCCCGAGCTTCAAGCTAGTTCCGCAGATGAGAAGGAAACATGCCTCTTTGGGGATTTCTTTCCTCGTGCTACACACTGCACATCGATGCTGCCTGTGGTGCCGATTGCCTTTGGGAGTGATGTCATTGTCGAGGTCGTGGCTCCGATACTACAGATCATGCCTGATTTATAGGAGCTATGTGAGGAGCCATCTTCGCCTCTTTCGATGGTGCTTCAGAAGGAGATGGGCTTGCCAGGGGCCTTGACAACGCCTTCGAACGAGATGGGGCAAGTGGTTTCTACGGATGACGAGGTTGATGAGGTTGGTGTGTTGGCACCTAATTCCGAGACGCAAGGTCCACCTCTACCATGTGAGCAAACGGAGGGGTCCGAGTCCGTTGTGGCGGTGATACCCATGGTTGAGGATGTTCATGCGGTGGTGTCAATGAAGGACAAGGTTGATGAGATTCTCTTCGAGATACAGCTTTGCAGCTTGCTAGCACGTTTGGAGGCTGTTAGTCCTGGATCTGGTAAGACGATTGTGGAGAAGGCTCTTAAGAGCAAAACAAAGAAGAGTGTCGCCACAAGAAAGGCGTCCATAGCTATTTGATGGATGGTCATTAGTCTCTTGGATGGTCTTTTTGGCATGGCTTGTCTCCGTGGAATTACCAATGTCCGTGGGCTTTGGTCGAGGTATTCTTATTTGGGATTCCTTTGCGATGTAGTAGTGTGTGGATTGGTGGTTGTTCCCTGTTGGGTATGGTTGTAAGGTTGATTGTGCGTTTCTGGGGTTGCATGCTATGTGAGTATGCCGCATGTGGTTGGTTTGTATTGGTTTTCGCCCGGTTTTCCGTTAATTAACTGGGCAACTCTCTTCTGCTTAATTAATCGATGAGGCAAATCTTTTGCCTCCGTTTCAAAAAAAAAATTGCCTTCACATGCCAAAAAGAGAAATGGGACTTAAAATCAATTTACCATGTCTAATCCCTTGGCAAACTCCCATCTCTAAACTCCCATTCCCTCTCCCTGTTGTTACCAAACACGCTGTCAAGGTCGGTCGGCGGCCTGGCGTGGCCTCTTCCGCTCTGTCGAGATCGGAAACTCGCGGTAGCTTCCGAGTCCCCCCGCACGAACTCCCCAGCCCAGCCCCAACCCATCCCATCCCCACGCAACCACTACGCGAGTCGCCGCCCACGAAGCCGACGCCCCCCACCACCACCGTGAGCGGAGTTGCCGGCGGCGGCATGGGCTTGGACTACTATAGGGTGCTGCAGGTGGAGCGGGGCGCATCTGACGACGAGCTCAAGAAGGCGTACCGGAAGTTGGCCATGAAGTGGCACCCGGACAAGAACCCCAACAAGAAGGAGACGGAGTCCAAGTTCAAGCAGATATCCGAGTGGTACGAGGTTTGTGCAGCGACTACCGCCCTCTCTTTCTGTTTCTCGCATTCCCATCATGCCTCTGACGAGTCTGATCTGTGTCCATGCTAATCGTTAGTCGACAAGAGCGGGTATGTCTGCACTTAAATGGAATGCTTCTCCGTTCTCCCAAGCTGAATGAGAGATAACACTGTCAACCAAAGACATACCATGTCAAGAAAACATGAATATATGATACCTTGTTGATTATTTATGGGGTAGACATCTGCTCGTCAATTCGTCGTTGCTATGCAATGTTCTGGTGATAATGTTTCTGAGAAGATTACATTTTGGCCTTGGGTGCTGCAGTACTATTTGATCTGAAAATCGACCAGCCAAAGATTGCATTTTTTTGAGTAACCTGCAGGAGCTCTGGCTATTTATTAAGAGAGGATAGCCACATCTATGTAGGTAAGCCTCCTACCAGTGAAAATTCCCGTGTTTCTCTCCTTCCAAGCGTTCCAGATGACATATAAATGACGTCCGCTCCCGCTTCGCTTCAGCGCATCCAACTTTGATACCCTACCAAGCAAAGCGTCTCACCAGGTGTCAACTGAGTGAAAGGATTGAGCCGACGGGGCGTGGGGGCCCGTCGCCAGACCACGTTCGCTTCCAATTCACGATGGTGAAAGGGCAATCCTAGCAAAGATGCATTGTTGTCTCGGGTGTGTGGAGGCAGCGCTGGCAGATGGGGTCGGGCGGCCAATCACGCCTTGCGAGGTTGTCGGCTGTGAGGATCCGACCATGAAGCACGAGGCAGGAGACAAATCTACAATTTGGTTTTGGATGTGCCTTCCCAATCTAGTTGGTCTTGAAGTTTGGTACAGACCGCGGAACTGGCCCTGCAAGTCGATGAGGCGGAGTATACTCCATGCGTGGTCCAATTCCAGGCGATGGTGTCGCCTTGGCCGGGGTAAGCTGGATGGAAGCCAAGAAGGTCCAGAGGTTGATGTACTCAACAATGCCGAGTCGGCAAGGAGAGGCGTCCGATAGACTGGATCCAGTTGTCATTCAGAAGCTCCTTGTTGACCGTCCTGTTTTTGCGCGAGGCAATCTTGAATAACTTAGGGGCCCAAACGTGGATCGGCCCACAACCACTCTAGTTGTCGTGCCATAAAAGGGTTCTCACCGTCCTGCAGGGATATCTTTGTGGAAGCCTAGAATTTTTTTTCCATATCTGTCTAGTCACAGGGCAGCCTCGAACCAACCAATGGCCACTCGGGGTTGGTCCAGCTGAGCTAAGGCCATCTCATCCTCAGAGCTCATCTAAATCTTGCCAGATCTGCGATGCTGTGGCCACGTTGGGCTTTAGGCCGGGCCACAGTCTTCCAATTGATTAGGGAGTGACCTCCCGCCCTCCTAAGCATGCTTGCCCTCGTCGCCTTTCTAGATGAAGTTGCGGATGATTCTTGCAATTTTTTCGCGTACCCACTTGGGAAGGATAAGGGCAAAGAGATGGTAGGTAGTTGCCACTACAAGAACCACTTTGGCGAGCACCGTGCAACCCGTTTTAGCAAGATTCTTACCCATCCACCCAGGCAGCCTAGCCACAATTTCGTTAATGAGGGGCTGAAAATCGATCTTGCACACACGACGATTGCCAAGCAGGAGGGGAAGACCACAATGTTGGCAGGGAAGGCCGCCAGGATGTCATGTGATATGGGGCAAACCGTAGGGGTGACCCGATCTTCACGGTTGGAGAGGAATTCATTGGTGAACACGAAGAATGAGGGAGAAATAAGAGGAACACACACAAGCATAAGTTCACAACCAAGATACCAACTCAAACTGCAAGAACAATACAAGAGGAACCTCAAGATCCAACAACATGCAAAGGAAAGAAACAATATAAAGGTAGTTCATCTCCAAATCTCTATGAGAGATGGAGGCCTTGTGAGATAGTACATCCCCAATCCGAAGCGAGGAGGGCTTGTAATCCAGAGGGATTCTTCTCCACGTAGGAGGTCTTGTAATCCGGTTGAATTCTTAGGAAGCCTTGATCCACTCACGGTAGGTAGATTGATCAAAGCTCTCTCAAGTTTTAGTGTACACTTTGCTTACCCTAGATGTAGTGAGGGGTATGGCATTTATAGTATAGGACCGAAAGGGTACGGGGGAGGAGATAAACAGGCACTGACCAAAAACTGTGCGCAGTCAGTACTACCAGACAGTACGGGGTCAGGGTCGAACAGTTCAGTTGTGCAATCTTTAGGTGCTATTTTGCACTACCGGACAGTCTGGGGCGTTGCGATTGGATAGACCGGATGTGGAGATGCAGTTGCATGTCCGAAAGAAATAGCCTGACAATCAGCGAATTCGTCTGGAGAAAATAGAAGGTTTTGGGTTTTTGCCTGGTGATTTCCTGGACTGTCCGGTCAATTTGTCCGGGCGAAACAAATGCGTTTGGTGTCATGCGGTGGGCGCTAGACTACCTGGTCTGGAGGCTGCCCTGTACAGTAGTGCACCAAGAGCACTTTCTTTCTTCCTTCCCTTCTCCGAGTCTTTGCTCCTCGCTTGGGTCTTGGGCTGCGTTCCTTGCCTCTCCTTGGTCCTTGCCTTTGTACCTAAGCATGCATAGCGTGTCGGCTTGAGTAGTAGACAATTATGCAAAGGGAGCTCCGAGAGGAGTGAAGTCACTTCGGCTTGTATAGCGCGGCCTCAGCGGTGAATCCATGGTGTTGTCTTTCGTCGCAACGGACGGGGAAGACTTTAGATTTTGCCAAGTTTGTGATGACGCTGCTTGTGTTCAAGTGGTGGAAGCTCAAGGGGGAGGCAGCTCAAGCTTTCAAGGAGAGGGTTATTAAGGAGGGCCCTTGGGAGGAAGGAGGTGATGCAAAGAAGATGTGGATGAAGATGGCGACTTACGTTCGGAAGGTGGCTTCAGAGGAGTTTGTTTTTGAAGGTGGCTTTAGAGGAGTTTGGGGTGACCAGGAGAAGTAGAAGAGGGTAAAGATACCTGGTGGTGGAACTATGATGTCTAGAAGACTATTAAGGAGAAGAAAGACTGTTTCAGATGCCTACACTTGGATAGCAGTGTAGACAACATAGAGAAGTACAAGGGGACAACGAATATCGCAAAGCGAGTTGTGAGTGAAGCAAGGCGTTAGGCGTATGAGGCGTTTAAGCACGAAGGAAGGTGAAAGGGACACCTATAAGAGGACCCAGATACGAGAGAGGAAGACGAGGGATGTCAACCAAGTAATGCATCAAGGACGAAGCAGATCGGCTTTTGGTGAAGGACGAGGAGATCAAGCATAGATGGCGAGAATACTCCGACAAGCTTTTCAATGGAGAGACTGAGAGCTCTACCATTGAGCTGGATGACTCCTTTCATGATCCCAATAGGTGTTTTGTGCGATGAATCTAGGAGTCTGAGGTGAGGGAGGCTTTAAAAAGGATGAAAGGAGGCAAGGCGATGAGCCTTGATTGTATCCCCATTGATGGGTGGAGAGGTCTCAGAGACATAGCGATAGTATGACTAACTAGGCTTTTCAACCTCATTTTTCGGGCAACCAAGATGCCCAAAGAATGGAGGCGGAGTATATTAGTACAAGTCTTCAAGAACAAGGGGGAATGTTCAACGTTGCCAGTTCTTCAGGGCCTTTGCGGTGTGGGCGAGCTTGATGTGAATACGCCAAACCGGGTCGGTCATCGCAATGTTCTTGTTCCAAGCCAAAGCCACCGCCTCCTTAAAAGCGGGGTATCTGATCCAATACTCCTCGAAAATGAAGGACACTCTCTTGGGCTCAGCAACATCACCTTGTAGGAAAAGAGGAGCGTGATCGGAGTTCACCGAAGGGATGGCCTGGGGTGGGCATTAGGGAAGGGCATATTCCAATCATCAGAGAACAACGTGGCCGATCTTAGTCAGCACCGGGTCTTCTTGCTCATTTGACCAAGTGAAATGTATTATTTATCCTAAATGACCCTTATTAGAACTTGATTGAACCGATGGCCCCCTCAAAAGACTGTATTTTTCATCAGGTCCCTAGTACACACTCCAATGCCTTTGGCGTTTATAACACCTGTGGTGACGCCAATTCATCTGGCGACGATCTTATTCGTGCTGGCAGCTCGTCTGTGACAAAAAAGTCAATGCCACTAAATCAATTGGGGCCGATCTACTTTCCAGCCATTCGTGTTGCGGGAGAAGCGTCGATCCAGCTAGCGTGGGTCCAATAGTCAACGATATTTGGTCTGCCTGCTCCAGAGATTCGGCGCCAGGCCTAGAATTTGTTAATGTCGCAAGCAATTGCACGCTGAGGTTCGTCGCCGCAACGGATCCCCTCTATTCTCTTGCCTTGGCCTTGTCTGAGATTGGTTCCGATTCGGTTCGCACCCTCCCTCACCTTGCCCTCGTGTGCCGTGGGGAGTAAGTAGCAGAGGTTTGATTAGTTGGATTACTATGGCTGGTTGCTTTGTTGTTGTTCCTGTTCTCACGCATGCTTCTTTGTGGCGCCTAGTTTAATTTGGTGTTAAATCATGGTTTTAACTTCTAAGCTGGCATGATGGGCTCTGGAGAGCAGCGCAAACTCCTTCCATGCTAAGAATTTAGATTTGTTCTACTTTCCATTCATGTATGGTTTCGTTCGCTGAATCTACACAAGCCATGCTGAGAGTTCATGCTAGCACTATGCAAATTCCTGGTGCCCTTGCTGAATCCTTATACTAAATCTGAAAGAAATTCTGCCCGAAGAAAAACACACATTTTCAGTTTAGAATTATGCATCCCTTATTGCCTGACACCATAGCTCGCTTGCCAAAATGTTACTCTTCCAAACCTGATTTTTCATAACTCATCCTTGCTCTTGTCTTCTCGGTGTCCAGTCTTCAAATTTGTGTTCTTGATGTTTCAAGTAAAGCATCAACTAATGTTTCTTTGATCGATTCCATCGCATTGCAACAGCCATGAGGTGCCTCCCATTCTTGCACGATGACGCCAAGGGGAAGGAGGAGCGCCTCACCGCCATGTCAGCCTCCGTGCGGTCCTTCAGCATGGCGTCCACTGAGCGCGACCCACGGTCCAGCTCTGACCTTAACTCCATAATCGTATTCTGACATGAACGCTTAGTCGATCAAGATGGCATGGGTCTGAATGATCCAAATGGCATGGAATTCGTTGACCTGAACAATCTCGGTGCTGTTGCAGTGCACATAGGGATGTCTCAGGCAACCAGTTGTATAGGGAGATCCCGAGAGTCCTCGCTGCGCACCATGGGATCTGGCTCGTTCGGCTGCTCATCATGGATACCGATTGAATGTGGCCTACTCACCTGTTAGTTTTATCATGTGGGTTGAACGCCAGCGTGCTTGACACATTATCCCTAGAGCTCGCCGAGCGGAAACAGTGCTAAAAGATAGATTGACACCAATTGATCTAGGGACGACTTTTTGCCAGGTAGAGGAGCTGCTAGCGCGGATTAGAGCGTCGCCAGATGCATTGGCGTCAATGT
Source organism: Elymus sibiricus (assembly GCA_039707655.1). Taxonomy (NCBI): domain Eukaryota; kingdom Viridiplantae; phylum Streptophyta; class Magnoliopsida; order Poales; family Poaceae; genus Elymus; species Elymus sibiricus. The sequence continues at coordinate 198,265,530 of CM077674.1, read as the reverse complement.
GTGTATGCAATGCATTGCCAGATGAAGAATAAAGTTTTTTAAAGGGCCATCGACTCAACTAAGTTCTAATAAGGGTCATTTCGGATGAATTATACAAGTGAAACAATGCCCGTTGAGCCTCATCTCTTTAGTTGCAGGATGTCAAGGCCCTCCCCACTCCCCCCTAAAATTGCCAATGAGTTTTTGGTTTATGTTCTGGTTCTTGTCCGTTGCTTTAGTGATGAATTTGAAGTCTCCCACAACTACCCTTTCGTTTGGACCAGCGGCTTGAGGGTTTTTAGCTCCTCATTGAAGGCCAATCTTTGAGCCCTTATCTTTTTTGCTTTAGTGATGGATGAGTTCACAAGGGATATGCAAGGAGATATCCCATGCTGTATTCTCTTTGCGGATGATGTGGTGCTAGTCGATGATAGTCGGACGGGGATCAATAGGAAGTTAGAGCTATGGAGACAAACCTTGGAATCGAAAGGTTTTAGACTTACTAGAACTAAAACCGAGTACATGAGGTGTGGTTTCAGTACTACTAGGCACGAGGAGGAAGAGGAGGTTAGCCTTGATGGGCTGGTGGTGCCTCAGGACACCTTTCGATATTTTTGGGGTCAATGCTGCAGAAGGATAGGGATATCGATGAAGATGTAAACCATCGAATCAAAGTCGAATGGATGAAGTGGCGCCAAGCTTCTGGCATTCTCTGTGACAAGAGAGTGCCATAAAAGCTAAAAGGCAAGTTCTATAGGACGGCGGTTCAACCCGCAATGTTGTATGGCGCTGAGTGTTGGCCGACTAAAAGGCGACATGTTCAACAGTTAGGTGTGGCGGAGATGCGCATGTTGAGATGGATGTGTGGCCACACAAGGAAGGACCGAGTCCGGAATGATGATATACGAGATAGAGTTGGGGTAGCACCGACTGAAGAGAAGCTTGTCCAACATCGTCTGAGATGGTTTGGGCATATTCAGCGCAGGCCTCCGGAAGCGCCAGTGCATATCGGACGGCTAAAGCGTGCTTATAATGTCAAGAGAGGTCGGGGTAGACCGAACTTGACATGGGAGGAGTCAGTAAAAAGAGATCTAAAGGACTGGAGTATCACCAGAGAACTAGCCATGGACAAGGGTGCATGGAAGCTTGCTATCCATGTGCCAGAACCATGAGTTGGTTCCGAGATCTTATGGGTTTCACCTCTAGCCTACCCCAACTTGTTTGGTACTAAAGGCTTTGTTGTTGTATTGAAGGCCAACTTCGCTTGCAACCCCTGAGGCCCGTACACACAACTGATGGTCGAACAAGTTCCCTAACTCCTCATGGTCACCCTGCGAGATGTTACTTGGAGTGTCGTGGTGGGAAGACAAAGTGAAGGCGTTGGAGACCGCAAGGATCATGCATCCTCTTGTGTAGTCAGCAGGGAGGACAACATAGTTAGCAACAAAACTCGGCCCCAACAGGCTACTGGTAAGGGCATCATCGACGTGGACAAGCTTAGTCTTTTGGAGACAAATAATCGTGTCATGCGAGTCACAGATAGTGTCGCGCACGACGTCCCGATGAGATTTATTGCTGAGTCCTCTAACACCAACAAACCTAGTTGACATTCTATTGTGCCATATTAAGAAACAGCGGGCCGCACGTTGAAGCTTTTGTCGAGTCATGGGAGAGGGTTGCAGGGCACGACCAGGATAAAGCGAATTATCGAGGCGGAAAAACAACAACACTTCGGCTGGCCATAGTGATGACGAGTCTGTTGAGAGCAACTTGGACGACACATGGAGCCAATGGCCCTTGAAGACATGCACAGAGCCTCGAAGCCCAGAGAACAACGCATGGCGAAAACGCCCCAGTCAAACAACTAAAATAGAGGAAACTAAACATGGGTAGCGATGGTCTTTCCAATGGTGGTCTTCTTCCTAGCCGTCCCTTCGGCTTTATCTTCTTCACCTGTTTCACCAAGCCCTCCATCGCTTGGATCACTGGCGCCGTCGTTGAAGGTTGCCGAGTTGTCTAGGATGCTGCATGAGTGCGCCAACAACTTTTGCACGATGTCGTTCCCGGCCCCACTGTCTTGCTCTTCCTTTTCAAAGTGATGCACCCACTGCAATGAGGCGATGGCAAAGTGACGGGCTGCCAGCGTCCCAGGATGGGCGGCGGCATAGGTCATGCAATGGAGCGAATGAATCACTCCGAAGTCCAGGTGTTAGGTGTTAGAGGAGTAACTTGACTCTATTGCATAGCCCAAGGGGCAAATATATAGTACACTCAAGAGTTTTGGTAGAAGGAAGAAAATATTGACTACTACTACTACATAAAGAGACCTAGACCTATACTAATACTCCTTAACACTCCCTCTCAAACGCAAAGCCTATGCAACAACATTGCATTTGAAGAGGTACGACACTAAAAATAGTGATAATCCAAAATCCGTATCTTCAGAGTCAGTCGTCGCATGAAGAGTCTTCGAAATCCGCATCGCGGCTCATGAACAAATCAGGATACCTTGCACTGGTCAAGTTAGTACTCTGTGCCATCACAATATATACACCAATTGCTCGTTTTCGCGCCCCCCAAGAAAATTATCAAGCAACTGGAGAAGATCTAGCGCGGCTTCCTTTGGGAGGCGCGTGCCGCTGCGAACGGCGGACATTGCCATGTTAGCTGGAGACGAGTATGCCGACCGCTATCTTTTGGCGGCCTTGGCGTCCACGATATCGAGCGCGCTGGACTTGCGCTGCGTCTGAGATGGCAGTGGTTCAGCAGGACTGAGGAGGGGCACGGTTGGGCCAGCCTCGACTTGCAGCTCTCCGAGGAGGAGCGCGGCCTTTTCTTTGCCTCCACCAGCATGACCATTGGCAATGGCCGAACAACATTATTCTGGGAGGATCGCTGGATCGGGGGCAAATCTGTGAATGAGATCGCCCCCAAACTCTACACCTGCATCCCCAAGCGATGACGAAAGGCACGTACCGTCGTCGACGGGCTCCATGCACATACATGGGCGCGTGACATCCACGACAACCTGGGCGTCCATGAGATTGGCCAATATTTGCTGCTTTGGCGAGCCATTGAACACACTACTCTCTCGGACGAGCCGGATCAGCTCATCTGGAAGGGGAGCGCGAGCGGCAGCTACACTGCCCGATCATGCTACCTCGCTACTTTTCCAGTGATCCACTAGCTGCAACACTTCAACACTAATTTGGAAGACCTAAGACCTAGGCACCTTTCGAAAGTGAAGTTCTTTCATTGGCTCGCCAACCTGGACAGGTGTTGGACTGCCGGGAGATTGCAACGCCACGGCCTGGAACACCACCCTTGCTGCGTCCTTTGCGACTAGGAACCAGAGACAATGCAGCACCTGCTAGTTTCTTGCCCCTTCTCGAGGCAGGTATGGCATGATACCCTTTCCTGGCTAAGGATGACGTGCAGGCCACTTGACCAAGACGCCTCCATCTCCGAATGGTGGCTGGCTGCCAAGGAGAGAACTCCCAAAGCGCTTCGAAGGGACTGGCCATTGTGATGCTGCTGACAGGATGGATGATCTGAAAACGGCGTAACGCTTGTGTCTTCGATGGGGATCAACCATCCGTCCCCCAGCTAACAGAGAAAATCAGAGCAAAGGCTGCCTTCTCGGCTCGGGCTGGGGCTTCTGGCCTTCGATTGGTGATCCCAAACACCTGGGACGTTCACTAAAATCATTGTAACACAAACTGAAAACCACCTCCTAGGAGGCATGTAATTTGTTCCCCCCTTCCCAATGAAAAGAAACACAAAGTCTTTGTGTGTTCTTGAAAAAAAATGAAGAGTCTTTGAATACCTGTTGAGCCAAGCCGAAGGGGGATAACAAGATGGCGCATCAGAGGAAGACAACACATCAGTAGTAGAAGATGATAAGTATCAATGGAAGGTTGGTTGTCAAAAAAAAGATTGCACATCAAGAGAATGGAAAATTGCTCAAAAAATCGTAGGCCAAGAAGCCGGCGGTGAAAGAAGCTCAATGACAAGAGAATGGGCGTAGATCAACGACAATGCAAAAGGTAGCCACGAAAATCCTATAGAAAACAAGGACTAGGAAGGCCACAAAATTGTATAGAAAGGGGCAGGGCCAGAAACGAGGTTGACATACAAAAGTTTGGTGGACTCACATAGTTTGAGAAACATGAGAGATCAACGGACTTGATGGATGTAGTGGAAAATAGAAATTTAGAAGCTATGAAGCACACATGAGAGGTTGTGAATGGAGGCCATGAAGGTGACAGGCTGACAAGGAACTTGAGTGGGAGGACGAGTTGCGGCGTCTAGAAAAAGTTCCCTAAACCTGGGCTCTGATACCATGTTAGAGGAGCAACTTAACTCTATTGCATAACCCTAGGGGCAAATATGTAGTACACCTGAGTTGGGGTACAATGAAGGAAATGTAGACTAATATAATATTACCACGTAAAGAGACCTAGACCTATACTAACACTCCTTGTTATTAGGCACCTCCGCCCCTCAATTGTTGACGATGAGGGCACAATGATGATGGATGGAGGCATCGGGGAATGCACGACACACATCGGACTGGCTTTGGTATTGTCTAGGACGCTGGCAGCCGCAAGGACGTCGTCGCCGATGTGAGATGCGGGCTCACCATCGTGGATTTGGATTGGGGGCGATTCCCCGGCAATCGGCGGGGCGTTGTCGTTCCAAGCTTCATTCCCCGCGGTGATGGAGAGGCTGGCTAGCAGCTTGGTTGTGTCGTCTAGCCCCGAAGACGGCGGTACAAGGTTGTGGCGGGGAGAGGTCAGGCTACGCTATAACGGCCCAAGGGCGACGCCTAGAAAGGAGCCCAAGGAGGCGTCGGAGATCCTAGGGTCGTTTGGCCCTGCACAGTCGCGTCGAGTGCCCGCGCCATAGGGGCGTGACTGACCAAAGGGGCACCAACATCATAGCCCTGCATGGCGTCGCGCACACATGCATGCTCTTGGAGCGCACAAATGGCCTTGGCCAACCAGAGGCGGATCTCCGCCACGTCCCTCTTCAGCGACTCAATGGCAACGACGAGGTGCGCTTGCAAAAGCATGGAGTAGCTCGTCCCGGGAGACGCCAACCGATGAAGGCACGAACTACAAACTGCTTGAAAGGGACGTAGGCGGCGGCAACCTAGGTGGCATGGAGCACAAGGCTCCGGCATTCCATCACATCGATGCCCATAGTTTCCCTCTCCTCCCTCTGATGACAGTTTCCTCGTCCCTGTTGTCCTCGCTCGCTTCGGAGCCAGATCTAGATCGCGATTGCGTCCTCAGTCCGACACGGCTCACACCGCCGCTTTTGCCTTGGTTTGTGAGCTCCATCGGCGAGGAGGCCCCTGACTTGGCGCCCGCCTCCCACGTGCATGGTTGTGAAGGGTCCCGCGGCGACAAACCCTCCGTCTTAATGCTGGTGCCACGTCAACCCGCTCGGGCGCGTCCGTCCTCAATGCTGCCTCCACCATGGCGGCCCTTGCGGCACACAGTGTCCACGGTCTTGTCCCTGCGAAAGGACCAGGGGTGAGGCAGCGATGATGGCCGTCCACGAAGGCGCTCTCGGAGCGAGAGGTGAAGCGACATAGGAGCAGTGGACTGGAGGAGGCGTAGCCTTGCAAGGTGCAGCTAACCGACCGGACTGGCGCTGGGGCAGTTGCGCTCCTTGTGGCCGGAGAGGCACCAGATGGGGTCTCTGCGGGCAGAGGAGCGGTGCATGGGGGCGAGGCATCGAGCACAAAGTCCCAAGGTTAGCCTCTTGAAGCGAAGGAGACCTTCGTCCCGTTGGGCCTTGCGCCCACGCATCGTGGGTCTGGTAGAGACGTCGTCGCGTCGGCTTGAATGGTCGTTGCATCGTTGGCGGTGCCGCGTCCTGGGCACCTGCCATCCCTCGTCCTCGCGGGCATGGGGCGCAATGAGACATGACGCATCGAGCGCGTCTCCCCCCTGCCCCACCTGGCTAGCTGAGCGGCGCCATGATGATGGAGTGCAGCTAGACTGCATTGGAGGTGAGTGGGTGAACGGCGGCATTGAAGACGGATGCGCCCGAGTGGGTTGACGTGGCATCGGCATTAAGATGGAGGGCTTGTTGCCGCGGGCCCCTTCACAGCCATGCACGTGGGAGGAGGGCGCCAAGACGGGGCCTTCTTGCCGATAGAGCTCACGGGACGAGGCAAAAGCGGCGGTCTGAGCCGTGTCCGACTGGTGTCTGGCTCCGCAGCGAGCGCTGGATGTGGCGCTGCTCCTCCGAGAGGAGCGGGAGGGGGGGGGAGGCGGCTTGAAAGGAGCGCGTGCGGTTTTGGCGGTGTAGGCAGGGTCGTGGGCGTCTGATGAAATGCCTTATCTGAGAGCTGCAATGAATACAACTTCCCCGACCTCGAGCTGACCAAAGTTTGCATTTTTGGCTGTAAAGTAACCAGTAACCTTTTTTTTTGGGCTCTCAGATGTACAGCATAATATATTAACAGTAGGATACAGAGTGCTGGTTTTCTTAAAAAGAAGATCACATTTTGCAGCGCTCTGGAATCCGAAAAGAGCAATTTACTTTGGGGGCATGGCATATTTTATGTTTCTGTTGTCGTTGCTGTGACATTCGTCCTTTCTATTTTGTTGTCGTAAGTGACTCAAATGTGGCTATTTCTTTGGAATTTGCCAACTTAGTTTTCTTCTAGATGTGTCCTTCATAACGATTGGATGATGTCATGTTATAATAATTGAGAAATCTCTGTAGGTGTAGTGGTAGTACTAATGAGCTGATTCTAGGTGCAGTTTATAGTGCAAACTGTGAGCCCATTCTTGCATGTTTACAGGTGCTAAGTGATTCACAGAAACGGGCAGTCTATGACCAGTATGGAGAAGAGGCACTCAAGGGGCAGGCACCGCCTCCAGGAGCTGGTGGGCCCACTGGATCTTCCTACTATGGTGCGGATGGATCGACATTCCGGTTCAACCCTCGGAGCGCAGATGATATATTTGCCGAGTTCTTTGGGTTCTCAAGCCTATTCTCAGGCATGGGTGGTGCCGAGAGGGGCATGAGGGGACCAAGGTTTGGGATGTTAGGCGATGACATGTTTGGTTCCTTCCCTCAGTTCCCTGGTGAGGCATCAATGCATACTCCCCAGCGGCCCCACAAGGCTGGACCAGTTGAGAACCGACTGCCATGCAACCTTGCTGACTTGTACAAAGGTACTACCAAGAAGATGAAGATATCACGGGAGATAATAGATTCCAGCGGGTAAGTGAGTATTATCATATGCTTTGAAACTCATCTACCAAGCTAAAACTTGAATTTCAAGACCTGAGTGAAATAAAAAACAACTTATAGGGTCTGTGAAGCAACTGACACATAGTTTTTGTTGGTAATAAATTAATGCAAGCACAATAATTTGTTACCGTTCTGTCAACTGCTTTACTGGATTACATTATAAAGCAGTATTTGTTTAGTGATGTGAAAAGTGTTCCATTTCAAGCGAGGTCTATGCATTAACCTAAATTACCGACATGCATAAATTGGTGTTCTGAGTACACTAATCACGACATTTGAACTTGACCATGATTATTATGGTTGTTAAGTGCAGGCCCCATTTATCATTTATGTCATCCAACCGTCGGTACCTAGAAAACACTGTACTGCTATCAAATCAGATTAAAAGGATACAAGTCTCCTTTCAAAATGGATGCCCGCAGAAGGATGACATGATATGATTTTACGAAGTTTTTTCTCAAGACTTATGCTCACCAGTGTCACAATATTTTTTTCTTCCAAATCAGGTTCAAAACATACAAGTCTCCTGTCAAATTAGGTGCTTAGGGAAGAAGGATAACATGATGTGATGTTACAAAGTTTACTTATGACTTCTTTTCACCGGTTTTCACAATATTTATTTGTTTTTCTTTCGGTGATCCTTGAAGGATCTACTACTGACATAACTCTAATTACTGAAAGGTAGATAAAAGTAGATGACAATATTCTTCTCTGCTTTATTGAGAGGGGTTGGCCCCTTTATATAGTAGACAAGACTTGACCGACAAGCTGGTAAGTCTATTCAAACTCATATGGTCTCTAAACTCAGTAGACTCTGTCCTAATAAACTTGCTTAATTAACTAACTCTAATTAAGCGATAAGACTCCACATTTGATGGGTTGGCCCACATAGCACATCTCTCTAATTAAGGAGATGGCTGGAGGTGGTAAAAGGGGGATGGCGGCTGGTGGTAGTTGGCAGGAGTCAGCACAGGGTTATATTGCGACGGCAGGTGGGTGGTGGAAGGCAGGAAAATGAGGGGGTGGGCAATCTGCACAGGGTTGTATTGCGACGGCAGGTGGGTGGTGGAAGGCAGGAAAATGAGGGGGTGGGCAATCTGCCCAGCGGGTAGAGCTCCGCCGGCGGTGGCGATTCCCCCGCTGTAGAAGGGTGCACCGGAGGCGCTGTTGGCAAGGGGAAGCACCAGTGCCACATTGTCGATGGGGAGGAGGGGGCCTGGGACGCAGAGGTGGCGTTGTGGGCGGCTGTTGCAGCCGCGGAATCTGGTGGAGGGGGCAGGGCCGGCAATCATTGCTCGAGCGCCATCAAGCGCTGCACCAGCCCGGCGAGGAGCGCCTGGTCCTCTGCTCGTTGGCATGTGAAGGCCTCCAATTGCTTCGTGATGATCTTCATCTGCTCCACAGCCTTAATCTTCTTTGCCAGCCATCGTAGATGGATCTGATACCAAATTGGAAGGATATACTACTGACATAACCCTAATGACTGAAAAGTAGATAAAAGTAGACGGCAATATTCTTTTCTGCTTTATTGAGGGGAATTGGCCCTTTATATAGTAGGCAAGACTTGACTGACAAGCCGGTAATTCTATTCAAACTTTAATAGGATCTCTAAACTGACTGGACTCTTTCCTAACAAACTTGCTTAATCAACTAGGGCTCTCATTAAGGGATAAGACTCCACGTTTGATGGGCTGGCCCACAAAACAGATCCTGAGATTTCTTGCACATTCGTGAGGGGTGGGATCGTCTTCAGCAGCAGTAGAGGCGTTAGACGATCTGCAGTTCGACTGTACTAAAAACGAAGAAAATAATGAATTGGTGATTGATAATGACGATTTGTCGTCTAGAACTTAGTTGCACCGTTCATGTTTATTGCGTGATATCTATAGCTTTTGTTTGCTCTAATATGATATCTTTTGATTTGGTTGCAAACTTGCCATATATTAGACAACAAAGCATTTAGTGCTGACTCTGTGTCTTAGTTTTGCACAACTGTCACCGCCTTATTACTGGCATTTAGTGACAAGGGATAGATTAGATGCTCTTTTATGCTATATATGAACGTAATGATGTACATACGTAAATCCATATTTCAAATAGAGAAATAGGCTATAAGGCCAGTCATCTATACTTATTTCCAAGGTGAGGTGACCTAGTGAGTACCAATTACTGACTGTGGAACCTTGGTTATATCCTCTATTCATGCTCCTTTTCAAAATGCCTAAGACAAGTCATATCATCAGTATTGTTGGTCTCGTTTGTACATTTTACTGCTAGTATATGTCGGCAGGTCTTGTCTATGTGATTCAAACAAACTATTTTCGTCATTTTAGATGCATATATGTGATTCACATCTAGACAACATACTCTTAATATTAAACCCATGCATTTTTTTAATAAATGTATTTACAATCTCGAGAGTAATTTTGTACTTGTGGGTCTTCAAATATTGTCAAAATTTCATTGATGTGCATCATGGTAGAGCCTATGTGCAGTTCCAAAAATCATGCATAATATGATAAAACGTGCATTGTAAACAAAATATAACAATAGATACAACTTACTTTTTTTCGATAGTGCAGCTACGATCACTTTTCTTGTTTTGTGCAGGTCATATTTGTTTATATTTTTGCATGCTGTTCTTGATATTGATTGAGTTGGAGGGAGTCAAAGACTACCATATTCCGCAGATACACATGTGACATGATGCACACCTATGAGCCTTTTAGAAAGTTTTTAGATGTGTTGAGTTATATTTGTCAGGCATGTTAGAATAATCCGAGGCACATCGTCGATCATCCGAGGACCAAGCAATCACACATGGCATGACACCGAGATTTGTTAACGAGGTTCACTGAACTCGGCTACATTCTCAGGGCCTGACTATGGGCCCTCCTTCCCATGACACCATCATAATACCGCACACCGGCCACCCGGGCGCCGACACACGCTGCCGGCTCCCCCTGCGTTCCTGTGCTATTATGTTGCCATAGGTTACATCGGATGTCTACCCCCACATTATATAAGAGATCTAGGATACAAGTGTCCTATTAGGACACGACTCTTACCCTGTCCAAGTCCAAGTGTAACCTACCATATACAAATATATTCGACATAATTCCAACAAACTCCACCTTGGCGAATATTCTCCACCACCATGGCTTCATCCATGCGTTGAACCTTCATGTACATTGGACTTGATATTATACCATGAGCACCGCTGGTACTCCCAGACTCCACGTGACTCCACCTGCAACTGTAATCCCTTATTTTCTTGATCACAGTCAACGTTCCAGCGAAATAAAGTTCTTCTTTACTCCAATTTGTGCTCCCAACTTCCGGAGTATCCATTCAACACCATCACACACCGATCGCTGATCTGCGTGAAAGTGAACTCTCTTATTAGTGTCGCACGTAAGAGTTACCTGAACTCAATATCCTCGCTCTTTTTTGACTGATGTCTGAAACTTGAAGGAATTGCATCGTCGCCCTGTGTCACCCGAGTCAAATTCGCAGTTGTCTCACCCTTTTTCTAGATGGTCTTTTACATTCCCCACAACTATAGTACTCCGCCTCCTTCTGTACTTATCATCCCACTTTGCCATGTGCACTAAACACCACAGAATATACGGCCATGTGCTCTTCAAGCTTTTGACATTTGAGACTTTCCACCACGTTCTCATATTCTCCATGGTCAACTCCCATCTATTTGACGTGTCAAACCCGATAGATCTAGTCACCAATTTGAACCTGGTACATGCTCTGATACCACTTGTTAGAATAATCTGAGGGACATCGTCCGAGGACCAAGCAATCACACGAGGAACGACACCGAGATTTGTTAATGAGGTTCACCGAACTCGGCTACATCCCTGCGGCCTGACTATGGGTGCTCCTCCCCATGACACCGTCACAATACCGCATACCGGCCACCCGGGCGCCGGCTCCCCTTGCGTGCCTATGCTATTATGTTGGCATATGTTACATCGTGTGTCTACCCCAACTATATATAAAAGGTCTAGAATACAAGTGTCTTATTAGGACATGACTCCTACCCTGTCTACACACGGTTTGAATCCAAGTCCAACTATAATCCACCATGTACAAATATATTCGACACAATTCCAACAGGCTGCCACGCCTCTATGCTCTGCACCATCTTCCGTGCAACTGTGCCTGCTGGAGGTCCGCTGCCGCCACCACCTCTGCGCTTCCTCTGCTCCGCCCCTGTGTGCCCGCTCTCCACCACTACTCGTCGGCGTCCTACTGTCCGTTTAGCCGGTCCTGCCGATGTCATGATGCGTGTGCTGTTGTGTGCTTGCTGCGGTGTGCGTTGCCCCCGCTCGATTCTTCGTGCATGCGACCATGCTTTGTTTTCCTTCGTAGAGCTGGTTTTATCTGTTCGCAAAGACATAATACAATAAAAATGAAATAACCAAACAATTACAATGTTGTTGGTAGTTGCCTCTCTCGTTGCCCCTTCTTTTTGACGGTGTTCATTTTGCTAACTTTGTCTCGCACATGCATCTTCGCCGGTGCTTGGTGCTCGTCCCTGTGTGTCATCACCTCCTCCAGCCACTTTTGATGGCTCTACATTGACTTCTCTAACAGTTTTCGCGGGCGGTAATGGCCGTGCTGCACCGCCTCTTGTAGCTACTTCCACCGGCGGTGGTGGCCGCTTTTGTACTTGTGGTGCTTCGTCTACCACTTTAGTTGTGTCCTTCACTGAGATGCTTCTACTTCGACTTCTTTGGTTGAGCCCCTAACTTAGCCGGAGATTACGCAAATTCGACGCCTACTTGCTGCTTCCGGTTCTCCATCAACAAGTACTATTTGTTTCTCTTATCTACTTCTCTCACTGAGAGACCACCTTCTACACGGTCAGGTACATCCTTGCGGATTCTTTATATTGGAGCATCTTTTGATATGGCCTATGATTCCTCCACACTGTCCTATGTTTGACATCTCGATTCTCCTATTCATTTTCTCACTGCCGATGGCACTTCCATTCCATTCCATAGTCGAGGCAATCTTATGATTTTGTCTTTTCGTGTTCCTTTTGTTTCTCATATTCCTCGACTTAACATGCAACTTATTTCTGGTGGTCAATCTGTTGAATCTGGTTGTAGGGTCATTATTCATTTCGACTCTTGTTATGTTCAGGATCGTCACATGGGAGCTTTGCTTTGTGTTGGTCCTCGCTGTCGTGACTTGTAGCTTATGCTAGCTTGACCAGCTTCACCTTTCCCTCCTCTACCATAGCCACAGGTCTATTTGCTTCTATTGCCTCGTCTAGTGTCTCCTCTCAGCAGCGGCATCATCTTCTAGGTCATTTTTGTGGCTCTTGTCTCATCCTTAGTTCGTTGTGGCCTTCAAGGATCTGTCTCTGGCAACATGTCTTTTGATGAGCATCCGGTAGGCGAGCGTTGGCGGGGGAGAGCATGGACCATCAACAAAGAGTGCATGCAATGGGAGGCCCCACTCGTGGACCCGACACCAAGCAACTACAGGGAGAGGCACAGATTGGTGGGCTGGATCAATGTGAATAGGACTCCAGTAGCCATACAGGATGCCAGATGAGGCCATAGAGCCGACATCCGGATAGACATGCGGAGCAGGCGATGGCGGTGACCGGCAATGGCGTGAAGGCTGGAGATCAGTGAGCCGAACGAGTGCCTCAATCGGGGGGAGAACCGCTGGCGGCAGAGGCCTTCGATCTGGACAAGGCATGGTTGGTGCCGGCTGGCAGCGATGCAAGAGAAGAGCAGGACTGTCGAGAGCAGGGGCAGATTGCAGGCGAAACAACTATGCTTGCAGAGGTTGGTGGTGGCTCAGCCAAGGCAAATGCTTGGACGAGGTGGTTGGCCTGATCGTGAGAACCTGGCTAGCTTTGCCTTGCTAGCTTCTGTGGAGGCAGTGCTTGAGCGAAGATAGCTTGATGGAAGTTTGCATGAGCACGAGGGGAAGCACACGAGATCAATATGGGAGGCGATCGGGGAGATGCGGCGGGGGTCTGATAGGGGAAACCAATGAGATTGATTGGAGACTGGAAAAAATCCAATCAGGAAGAGGAGTTGCAGTGTCGGAGAAAGATCAAAACCCTAACCCTGGTTCTGATACCATGTTATGGATGCAACTTATCTTTATTGCATGGTGACTGCTACGGATCAACCGACTGATTTCCGTGATTCCCACGGAAATCAGTCGGGTCAGCAGCCGTTGGATCCTCTCCTTTACAGCGCTTGGATAGGTCAACGCCAGCCTGTGTGTCGTTCTGCTTACATCGCAAAAGCGAGCGCCGCCGCCTAGCTTGCAGTCGACGCTCCACAGCAGGAGCCACTCCCCCGTCTCCCTGCAGCAGTCGTCGCCGGCAACACAACATCGTCGTCGCCCTCAGTAGCGCCAGTGGCAGCACCACGCAGCACCGACGGCGCCCGGCGGCGCTTCAATGCAACCTCGGCAAAGCTTCAACCGCTTCCGTGGCGCTTCGTCGCAGCTCCGACGAAGCTTCAACGACCCTGTGACGCTTCAATGCAGCTCCGGCGCCCCGGCGATGTTGGCCCCGGCGAAGCTTCAACAACCCCGCGGTGCTTCAACGCAGCCCCGGCGCCCCGGCGATGCTGCACTGCAGCGTGCGATGGCGACGGCGGATGCAGGGATGCAACAATGATAGCATGCGACGGCGCTGATGGATGCTTCAATGCAGCGAACAACAATGGCAGCACTGGCGCCGGCGGGTGCAGCGATGCGACGGCGACAGCACGCAGCGCTGCCGACAGATGCTTCGATGCAGTGCAAAGCAATGGTAGCATGAAGGAGCTCGGTGTTGTGCAGCTCTCTGGTTGCAATGGCGAAGATCCCCCATGGATTTGCAGCTGGGGGAGGGGGGAGCAGCGCACGGCCAGACGGAGGGGTTCATGGCTGCCGACGGTGGCACGCGAGGCTCTGCATGGGTTTGTGGAGGAGGAGGGGTGGTGGAGAGAAAGGGGGTCAATTTGGAGGAGGAAGACGATGCAGGGACTGGACAGTGGAGGACGAGAGGATAAGGGAAAGTGTGTGGGGCCGGACATGTGTCTAGCGCTCGAGACGGTTTAAACAACGTAGAAATCAGCCAGTTGAAATAGAACGTTTTCCTTATTGCATAGCCCAAGGGGCAATATGTATTACAAGATACTTGGAGTACAAGTAACAAAATCTAGACCAATACGAATATGCAAGGGACCTGGACTAATATTGACATTTCTTAACAAGTATATATCCCATTCATTGCGTAGATTTTTTGCTAAGCAGGGCACACTTGCTCAGTTGTCTAGTCCTCGTGCTCACACTTAAAATGGCATTGGGACGGCTCGTGCGTTGATGATCACCACCTCTCTTCTACCCCATTTTTGGACAGTGGTTGTTTCCACTTCCACCTACCTCGTCAAAATTCAGCTTCTTCTGCTCTGTGGCGTGGCATTCCCCTTGAGCATATTTGTGGCATTTCTCCTTACTCTCTAAGCTTTGTTTGTTTGCTAGTGTTTGCTACATCCCCTCTAATGCACCAAACTGGCAGCTCGGTCTGTTGAGTGTCTTCTTAGGATACAATGTTGAGGACAAAGGTATATGTGTTGGTATCCTATTGGTTGTCGGATCCGGATTTCTTGGGCTGTTACTTTGGTGAGGCTCATCCTTTCTATTTGCATCCATCTCTCCTTTGACCTCGTTGGTTGAGGATAATTTCTTTCTTGAATTTTCCTATAACACTTAACACTACTTTCTTGCCCTCATCCACCCATCCCACCTTGATGCTCCTCCGGTGGTTCCTCCTCGTATTCTTCCCTCCTATCCTTTCCAGTTTCCACTACACACGTCGTCCGTGAGTTGTGGATTCTTTTGTTGTGCCATCTTCTGTTGGGCCACTTCTGCTGGAGAGTAGATTTTTTGGAGCATGGTACCCGTGCACCAAATCATGGATGCTCTCCGTTTTAAAAATGGATGACCCTAGGATACGTTCGAGGAGATGGTGTGGCAACCTATTGCACTTCGACAATATTTGTATTTGTATACAAAGTTGGCTTGATTGGGTCAAATGACTATGCATGTGTTGGATCTCGATGCTAGATCGAACCGTGATTAGGGGTGGAGCCACGGTACCATGGTTCTCCCAAACTTTATCCCATCTCCCGACATACCATCTTCTCCTGACGTGTTGTTTCTTCTTGTCGCGCCATCTTCTCATGATGATCCATTTTCCTCGCTTGCTCTATCTCCTGGTAGTGATGTGCTGCCTCTTACCTATGGTTTCCACGCCTGTCTGCATCCGACCTATCGGCCACTATGTTTTTGTTGTTGCTGCTCTTCTCGAGCCAACTTCTTATTGTGATTATTGTGATGTTGTTCATCTAGAATGACAACATCGATGGCAAAGGAGTTCGTTACTCTTGAGCGCACTAGCATGTGGGCAGGGGTGGAACAAGCATGGGGTTACACCTAGGGCTAAGCTACCTTGTGTGATGCACATTAGTGATTTTTTGTATTTTGTAAGAAGCATTTACAAAGACTATTGTCACTAGGCCTAGGGCTATAGCCCCATCTGCCCTAGCCTTGTCTTCGCCTCTGCATGTCAAATCTTGTTTCCCTTCCACCTCGTGTTTGTCCCATTGCTTGTAAATGGGTCTACAATGTTAAGGCTCGTCTTGTGGCTTCTGCCTTTCAAGAGGAGCATGGCAGTGACTATGATGAGACATTTGCTGCTATGGCCCACTTGACCATTGTTCACATCCTTGATGTGGCTTCCGTTAGCCACTGTTTTGTCTCTAAGCTTGATGTTAAGAATGCTTTGATGGTGAGTAGCGTGAGGTTCACATGTAGCCACCATCCATGTATTTTGTTCCTAACGCTATGGTGTGCCGTCTAAATCACTTTCTTTATTAAGCAAGCCCCTTGTGCTTGGCTTGAGTGCTTTGCCTTAGTGGTCACTACTTTTGGTTTTTCAGCGAGTGATCATGATCCGATGCTCTTTGTCCACTTTTCGTCCTCGTGGTCAGACTCTTTTTCTATATGCCAATGACATTATCATCACTGGTGATGACTCTGAATACGTTGGCTTTTTGAAGGCTCTTCTTAGTGACAGATGATGCGGAGCATCCCACGGACATCACCATATGACCTCACAGCCAAGTCCAAGTGGACCCATTACAAGGGCGCGTGCACGCGCCATACAAACTGAGGTGACTTCACTTCTCTTCGAGCTTCCTCTTCATTCAGGCGAGACATGTCTACTACTTAAATCCAGAACCCTTTTTATACTCATGTGTGAAGGCATCGGTCATGGAGAAGCGAGGAAAGAAAGCCAAGTCGTAAACGAGGAGCATGAAGAAGGAGCTCTGCCAGGTGGCCGGAGCCTCTAGCCGAATTAGCCCGGAGCCTCCAACTCCAACCCGAGAGCACCTGGAATTTTTTTTGAAGCCTTCGAGGCCCTCACCTCCACCAGGCCACATGTCCACGGTCGGGGCCTCCAGGTTATTACGTGCGCGCAATTTACGGGCCTCTAGCCCTTGTATCCCTCTTCCCCGCCTACCTTTTCACCCATAGAATACAAACCGTACCCTTCACCAGATCTAGGGTTAGCAAAGCATTAGAGACTAATTTGAGAGAGAGCTTTGCTCAGCTATCTCAAGGGGGACACTTGTCGAGAAGACTCCATTGAAGTAATCAAGACCTCCATTAGAGACTAATTTGAGAGAGAGCTTTGCTCAGCTATCTCAAGGGGGACACTTGTCAAGAAGACTCCATTGAAGTAATCAAGACCTCCATTGGAGAAGATTCCTCTGGAAATTTAAGGACCTCCATCTCTTAGGATTTGGGGATGAACTATCCTTTGTTTTCCTTTTCGTTTGGATTGTTGTTTGGATCAAGATGCACATCTTGAATTGACTCGTGTTATGTGACGAGTATTTGGTAGTGATTCTTATCCTCTTTTGTGTTTTCCCATGTGTTTATCGTCTAGTTGCCCCCCCCCCCTTTCTTCCTCAAATCCATCTCCAGTTCATGAAGATCGGGCCACCCCAATGGTTCGCCCCGTATCAGCAGTTTCTTATGTCTTATCTTGGTCCTCTTCACTAATTCCTTGGGATTGAGTTTTCTTCTATGTCAGATGGCCTTTTTATATCCCAAGAGAAGTACATTTCGAATGTTCTTTCTCGTGTTGCTCTTACTGATTAGCGCACTGTCGAGATTGATGGAGCTCAATGTCTACCTCTGAGTTTTTGATAGGTAGCTTCTATCTAATCCGACGCGCTACCGTCATCCTGTTGGAAGTCTTGTCTATCTAGATGTCACTCGTCTGGATGTCTCAACAGTTTGTCTTCGCCCCCATCACCACTTCGAGTTCTATGATATCTTCGTGTGACTATCTCTCGCCGCCTTTTCTTTCCACGCTCGAGTTCGTTACAACTTTTGGATGCTACCTGGGCATCACTTTTTTGCTCATTGCCTGGAAGACGAAGAAGCAAATTGCAATGTCCTTTTGAGTGCAGAGGCTAAGTTGCGAACTATGGCTCTTTTGACAGTAGAGGTGACTTGGCTATGGTAGTTGCGTGAGGATTTTTATCTTTGTTACCCCCCACTCATCTTTTGTCAGACAATATATGTGCCATCAATATTGCTCATGATCATGTGAAGCATGAGCTCATCAAGCATATTGGTGACGATGCTTCCTTTGTGAGCTCCTGTGTGCATGACCAGGTAATTGCCCCTAGTATGTGCATTTCGAGTTACAACTAGCTGATTTCTTCACGAAGGCATGGACTAGAGCACAACATGGCTTCTACCTCTCCAAACTAAGTGTTGTTGATCCACCATGAGTTGGAAGAGGGGGGGTTAGAGTTATATGTAGAGCCATTGTATTTTCTCCGTTGTATAAGTGGCTTTTTGCATAACCATTAGAAGTTAAAGTGTTGGATGAGTATCGACCGTCAATTCTAAAGTTTTCTTTGTTAGGGAGATCACTGTTAGTTTTATTCAAATAATTGTTTCGCCAAGCCCATTGTGTATTGACCTTGATAAATCAACTGATCGAATAGTACTAATTGGAAGTCCTCGACAGCATCTAAAAATATCATCTTATTATAAATAGACTAATGTTGTTATTTGATTTTTCATATTCTAGTTACACTTTGCTAACCATTTGAACAAAAATAGAGGATTTTCCTGTCTTAATCTTTTTTTCCCTTGCTTGAGCACTGAGACATATTAGTGTCTTAGGATTATGTGGAGCCTTTTGGTTGTCTTTCATTAAATTCCACCATGAAGACATGTTTCTCCCATATGGGTGGGAGATATATTACGAGCTTACGATTAATATGCTTAGAGAAAGAGAATCATCCCCCTTCCGTAAAGAAGAATGAGAAAATAGTGAACGAACAACTGGTCAAAATTTGAATTCAAATAATATTTTTCATGGGAAATGGGGGAATCGTGTGATGGATATGTACTTTATTCTTAAATGTAAAATTCATAATCGAAGTTTGAAAATTTCCCTATCAGGCAACAGGTTCTATCGATTTAAAACTTACCATTTTGCTGCATGTTTTTCTTGACTTTTATACTATACATGCCATTTGTATGTACAGTCATTTGTATGTACTCCCTCCGTAAGCCAATATAAGATGTTTAGATCACTAAACTAGTGATCTAAAACGTCTTATATTAGTTTACAGAGGGAGTAGTTTGTAATAGTTGTTGGTTACATTCATTTGGTGCCTCACTAATATTTCTTCATTCTCTGTCAGGAGAACCATGGTTGTTGAGGAAATCCTAACAATCGAGATAAAACCTGGATGGAAGAAAGGGACAAAAATCACTTTTCCTGAGAAGGGTAACGAGGCCCCACATATAATTCCTGCAGATATTGTATTTGTTATCGATGAGAAGCCACATGACCAGTTCACAAGAGACGGAAATGATCTGGTCATGACCCAGAAGGTTTCACTGGCTGTACTGTTCATGTAACAACATTAGATGGCCGGAATCTGACCGTACCAATCAGCAGCGTCATCAACCCTGCCTATGAGGAAGTTGTCCCCCGAGAAGGCATGCCAGTCCCGAAAGACCCACCTAAGAAGGGGAATCTTAAGATCAAGTTCAGCATTAAATTCCCCTCCAGACTGACGGCGGAGCAGAAATCAGAAATTTAGAGTCTACTAGGATCTTGAGTAATAGAAGCAAACTGGACTGATGATAATCAGGTTGATGGCTGGTTATTTGTTGGTGTGCGTCGGTACATTCAAATGACAAACTGTGAATATCATTCAAAGGATACAGTTTTGTCAAAATTGCGTGGGTTTAGGTGATTTGACGTTTGTAACCTGAAATGTTGATTTTTTCGCAGAATAATTTTATCCAGAATAGATAACTCTGTGTGCCATGTTGTACCATATGCATCTTCATGCCTAGCAAAAACTAGAGCGATGTCTAGAGCAAATATACTAATTATTACTCATATAAAGGATGCTCGAGTACCGACGAAAAAGGGTTTCCCCGCTTTATAAATAAAGCAACCGCACCGACATCCAACTACAAGCAGAATTCAGAGTTCAAACGAAAGTAAAGAGAGCAACAAGGTGCCGAAATGAAAAAACAGTAAACTACTAGCTAATCAGGCTCCGCAGGTGGTGGTGGAGCGAAGACCCGCGATGATGACGTCGATGTTGGTCCGATCATGCCGCTTGCTAAGCGGTCTCCAGAGCTGTAAGAAGCCACACATTTTGTAGATCGCATCAGTCACACGGCATGGAATCACATGTCCAATCACTAGTTTATTGCGCACATTCCATAAGGTCCATGCAAGGGTGCCCATCGCGACCCAAAGGGATGGGCGAACCATGCATGGGAAACTAAGAATCTCCTGAAACATGTCCGGGAGATTATCGTGGCACCATCTCCCTCCAACCACTTCCCGGAAACAACTCCAGAGGAAGATCGCTGCAGGGCAACGGAAGAATATGTGGTTGGAGTCTTCCGGAACTCCACACAGAGGGCATAGGCCATCGCTAGGCCCATTACGTTTGAGCACTTCCGTACCCGAAGGTAAACGGCCACGGGCCAATTGCCAAAGGAAGATGCGAATCTTCATTGGCAACTTAATCTCCCAAAGGAGAGTTAGTTCTGCAGGACTCGGAGTGGCCAAGAGCGCGTGGTACAAGGACTTGGTCGAAAACAAGCCACTCGGTTCGAGGTGCCACGAGATGGCGTCCTGCTCAAGGGTGGGGGCGTGAAGGGCTATGCATTCCAGTAACTCCTCCCACTGCTCCCGCTCTAGAGTACCAAAGGTACGTCGGAAGGCGACACATCCAAGATCCTCCAACGCCGCGCCCACCGTGAGTTGTGGGCGGGTGCAAATACTAGAGAGTGAATAGAACCATTCCGCAAACGGTCTGGTGCCTGACCACCTATCCAACCAGAACAGTGTGTTAGTGCCAGACCCCACACTAACCGAAGATCCTATCCGCCCAGAACTGGGAGCCACCCACTCTAGTGGCAAAGGCTAGTGGCTGACCACGCAAATATTTTGCGCGGATAATCTGAAGCCATAGGCCGCCATCACCGGTCTCAATACGCCACAACCATTTGGAAAGAAGGGTGATGTTCTTCCGCTTGGACGAAATGACCCCTAGGCCGCCTTGGTCTTTGGGCTTGCAAATCTCTGACCATTTCACCATATGATATTTCTGCCGATCGCCGTTCCCTGCCCAGAAGAATCGAGACAGGTACTTGGCAATATCCTGATGAAGGGATTCATGCAAGCTATAGAATCCCATCAGATACATCAACAGGCTAATCATGGAGGAGTTAATCAAGACTACCCGCGCTGCCTTGGAGAGCCAATGCCCTTGCCAGGGTTCGACACGATGTTGAACCCTGGACACCATCAGGCGAAGGTCCTTCTCCTGAAGGCGGGAGTCAATAATCGGCATGACGAGATAAGTAGTTGGGAACGATCCAAGACAACAATTAAGTCGATTGGCTATGCGGAGGGCCTCCTCCGCGGTGTACCCCAACACCATTACTTCGCTCTTCGCAAAGTTAATTGTTAGACTGGACATTTATTGGAAGCATAGGAGGAGGAACTTCAGATGCTGAATATCCTCGTTCGAGCCTTCGACCATCAGGATTGTGTCGTCTGCATACTGTAGGTGAGTAAGACCCCCATCTCCAATGAGGTGGGAGAAAATGCCTCTAATGTGGCCGGCTCGCCTAGCTAAGTCTAGGATAGCTGCCAAGGCGTCAACTACGAGGTTAAAAAGGAAGGGGGAGAGGGGATCCCCCTGTCGCACCCCCTGCGCCGTATGGAAGTAGGGGCCGACCTCCCCATTGATATTGATCGCAGTGCGGCCGCTCAAAACGAGCTGCATAACCCGCGCGATCCAATGGGGATCGAAGCCTCGCTTCAACATCACTTCCCGAAGGAAGGACCAGTGAACCGTATCATACGCTTTATGAAAGTCAATCTTAAAGAAGACCGCACGTAGATGTTTCCTTTTGACCTCATGAAGGACCTCATGAAGCGCGAGGATCCCATCCAAAATATAGCGACCTTTGGTGAACGCCTTCTAGTTAGGGTGGAGTATCCGAGGGGCAAGAATGGCCGCCCTAGTGGCGTACCCTTTGGCAAGAATCATGAAGATCACATTGAGGATCGTGATCGGGCGGAACTGCCTAATATGCGTTGCCCCTGGGACCTTCGGGATCAGAGAGATAATCCCATAATTCAAGCGAGACACATCTAACGTCCCTCTAGAAAATTCTAGGAATAAGGCCATGATGTCCCCCTTAATGGTAGGCCGGAACACTTGGAAAAAGCGAACTGGCAGGCCGTCAGGGCCCGGGGCCGAGGCGGGGTTCATCGCCTTAATGAAGGCCTCTACCTCCTCTTCATCGAATGGCGCGAGCAAAGCGTTGTTCTCGTCTAGAGAAACCTGCTGCGGGGCCCCCCCAAATATTATCTGCAAGGCAATGCCCCCTCTGGGACGCTCGGCGAACAGCGCCTTGTAGAACCCATCTACATGTCGGCGAATATCCATCGGGTCCTGGATCATCCGATCTCCATCCCATAAAAGGGGAATGGTACACCTTCTACGACGGCCATTAGCAATGGCCTGAAAGTATGGCGTGTTGGCATCTCCAAATAATATCTAGTTCATGGAACCGCGTTGTCGCCAATATTCCTCCTCCTTAGAATAGATATCCATCAGCGCATCCTCGAGATTATATCGCAAAGCCCACTCTTCAGAAGAGAGGCCACCGATATCCGCTCGCAGGTCAAGCGCCTGAATCTCCGCTACCAGGGCCCTCTTACGAACCCTGAGATCCCGCCCGACATTCGCACCCCAACCCTTCATAAATTGTCTGGAACGTTTGGCAAGGTGATGCCACTCGTCCAATATAGACATCGTGCGGTGAGGTTCGGCCTTGGCCGCCACCCAATGTTCCTTCACTGCCGAAATGAAACCGGGCTGGCGAAGCCAGAAGGACTCGAACCGAAAGCGCGGGGGTGGGCGTGGGCGTTCATCCCTCGAGGATACAAGGAGGGGGACATGATCAGAGCCAATACGCGTGATCGCCTGCAAGGTGACTAAGGGGAACCGAAGTTCCCACTCAGGGGACATGAACACCCGATCCAATACACTCTGGGTATGGTCCACCTGTCTATTAGTCCAGGTAAACCTAGCCCCTACCCGATCCAGCTCCCTGAGGCCGAGGTCTGCAATCCAATCGTTAAACTGCTGCATACCCAATAAATCAACCCGGGAATTATTCTTGTCCGAAACTGTACGGAGAAGGTTGAAGTCCCCTCCGACGAGAACCGGCAGTGTGGCTGACCCAATCTTAACACGAAGCTCCTCCAAGAAGGCAGCCGATCGCGCATGGTCTGCTAGGCCATACACCACAATCACTTCCCATTTGAAGTTAGCTGCCCTTTCCCACACCTCCATACTGACAAATAACTCCCCACGGTCCATTGATCCCACCTCAAAGGTGGCATCCTTCACTCCAAGAAGGATGCCACCGGAGTGTCCAGCCACTCCACTAGACGGCAACCAGTGCCAGGCAAACAAGTGCTGACTAAGGCGTTCCAATTATGCTAAGGAGAACTCGATTCTCATCGTCTCCTGAATCGCCACCACATCGATGGATTCCTCTCGCATGTATTCAATCAGCTGCCTGCGACGACCGTCGTGGCTGAAGCCACGCGGGTTCCAAAAGAGAGCACGCATTTTATTCGCCTTGGGGGTCCTCCCTGGACCCCACAGTGGTGGATGCACTAAGTGCACGTCGCAGCTGAGCAGTACGAGACCGGGTCCTGCCTCTAATCTCCTCGGGGGCCACCTCAACGTGTCCCCGCCTACCCGCCGGCCGAGGGGTGGGGGGCGCCACCTCCTCGGCTGAGGAGGCCGCGCGAGCTCGAGCTGCTGCTAGTCGGCCTTCAAGGATTTCTTTTGCCTGGAGGGTCGCAATTTGCTCTAACGCTGGTCCCTTCTCACCACAGGAAAACTATTGCGGAGTTCGCCGCAATTTTAGCCAAGTGGCCAAGGGGAACACCCACTAGAGCCGAGAATGAAACATCACAATCTGCATCAGAACTAGAAGAAACAGCAGGGAGATTGGACGGACCTGGATCTAGGTTCCGCGCCGCCGCACGACGGAGAGCCTTTTCCACAGCGTTTGGGGACTCGCCGACCAGCCTGGACGCCGAGTCGATGCGAGCGCTCTTCCGCACACTGGTGGCGGGAGACGAAGCCGAGCGAGGGCGCCCCTTGGTCCCGGGAAGTCGCGGCGCAGAGCAGATGGCCGGAGGGTCGCCTGTAGATGCCATCTTCACAGGAGGCCCCACAACCTCCAGGCCGGTGCACTGGACCGGGGAGGTGACCGGCAGCGGAGAAGCCAGCCGTGGCGAGGAGGGGGGGGCACACGGCCAGGCCTACGCTACTGGCGTCGCTACCCCCATCGTCCTCCGTCAAGACCACCAGAGAAGAAAGCAACAGCGCCAAAGCCGAGCCCGGCGGTATGGATGACGCCTCATCCAGCATAGCCGCAATGGCCTCCAGATCCTCCTCCCCATCCTCGGCCACCCCCGAAGCCCCGTCCACCTCCGCATGCTTGGCCGGAGGCGGATGCCCATTGCCGGTACGCTTGGGGTACCCGTACGGTTCCGAAGACTCGTCGTCCGAGCCGCTCGAGCGCGGGGAGCGACTGTGACGGTCGGAAGGGTTATCACGGTTCTCCTCCCCCCCCCCGCACCGTCTCCGCGCCCCGTGTCCTTGTCCGCGTCATCCCCCCCATCAGTGCCAGCAGGTGAACCGTGTTTAGCCCCCTCGACGGAGATGCGGAGATCGTATCCGATGTCATTGAAGAACATCCGCAGCGTTGTCTGTAGCTTCGCCGGGTCCAGGGTCTTGACCTTAGCGCGGACTGCCGGCCCCCGAACGAGAGACGGGCCGTCAACCTCGACAATGTTGCCAAGGAGACGGGACATGTTTCGAATGACGCGCTCCTTCTTGGCAATCGGAGGAAGCCCGCGGATTTGAATCCACACCAACGAGAGCGTTGCGACAGCCAGGGGGTCAACCAAAGGCACAGAAATGTTGACGGAGAGCTTTTTCAAAGCCAGGGTAAGCTCCTCACTGTGTGTGCCGTAGCGTAGGCTGACCGGGTCCGGGAACACCGCGGTGAACTCGTGGTCGGAGATCGGGGTCACCTCCCAATCCCAATCAGGACGGAACAAGTGTCGGAGCTCGTCCGTGATGATTGCTGGTGACGCAGTCTTGCCCCCCAATACCGAGATGAGTGCGGTCAGGGCAGGCGTGGGTTCGGGCTCTGACAGGTCCATCTGGAAGAAACCAAGGTCATCCAGAGCGTAGCCATAGAGCATGAGCTCGCCATCCACCGACTAGTCTCGGCACAACAGCGCCGGGTGGTCAGTCCTCTTGCACTTGTAGCAGGCCAAGGGCTGCTTGCATTCGACCTGGAAATGGCCCTCCTCCCCGCAATTGAAGCAAGCCACGGCAACCGCCCCCGGAGGAGCAGCCTCCACCGCTGCCGAAGC
Source organism: Elymus sibiricus (assembly GCA_039707655.1). Classification (NCBI taxonomy): domain Eukaryota; kingdom Viridiplantae; phylum Streptophyta; class Magnoliopsida; order Poales; family Poaceae; genus Elymus; species Elymus sibiricus. Next base: position 198,240,185 of record CM077674.1, on the reverse strand, counting down.
CAGAGGGGATTGGTGACAGAGGAGGATTGCCCAGCACCAGCACCCGGGCGCTGCATGCCCTTCTTCTTCTTCTTCTTCTTCTTAGCAAAGGCTCCCCGATTGTTGCGATTGCCGGCACCCGCAGGGGCGAATTGGGGCTGCCGGTGGGGCGGATTGTAGCGCCGGGTCGGGGATTGATCTGTGCGGCCAGAGCGAGCCGGCGACCTAGAGCGGCGAGGGGAGGGACGGCGCTGCCGGTCGCGGTCACGGCCACGCCAGTGGTCAGGCGACCGGTCCCGCGGGCGCGACTCCCTCCAGTCATGGCCGTCCTCGGCAGCCGCACCCTTGCCCTTGAGCATGGCAGAGCGGAGCTCGGCTTCCTAACGCTCGGCATCAGGGGAGGGACGCCACGGCTCCGAAGACGAACGGTCCTCACGCCCCTCCGCCCGCCGCTTGGGGCGAGGGCCACCATCGCCCGCCTCACGCGCCATCGAGTCCGGCAGAGCGAGCAGTAGGGACGCCGCAGGGGGAGGAGAAGGGTGGAGTTGCGGCGCGGGAGGAGAATGAGGAGTGGGAGCCGACCGAACCGCATGCCCGTGCCCTAATGGCCGACCGGACGCCAGCGGGCCAGGATCCAGAACCGGAGATCCCGAAGGCCCACCAGGGGCATCCGAATTGGGCCCGGCAACAGGAACCAGGTGGGACACCAGGACACCCCCCGATGCTTGCCGCCCACAACACACCCGTCGGCCCAGCCCAACACGTGAGTCATCGCTGAGGAAGGGAAGGGTTTCCCCTTGTACGGCATGAGGCTGGCGGCGCGGCGGCGCCACCACCAGGACATCGGCGACCACCCCACAGGTCACCGCCGACGAGGGATGGAAAGCGCGAAAGCGAATAGCCGCTGGCACCGGCCTCCGCCCACCGAGCCCCACCTCCAAGAGGGGCCGGTCAATGGCCTCCGACGTCCTCAGCAACGACGGCAGACCGGGGGTCACCACCGAATCACACCGCCAGGTAACCGCCGCACGACCGAGGTCAGCCCTGCCAATCATCCCCCAAGCACGAGCTCGGGCCCCGCGACCTCGACGTCCAGCCAGCACGCCAGAACCGGAGGTCGACAGGGAAGGTGGAAGATGGGAGGGGCGGGGTTGAATCAGGGGGAGCGGAGCGAACACGGGACTGGGGAGCTCGCCGCCTCAGCACGGTCCTCCTCCGCCGCCCAGTCCGCCCAGCACAGGGCATGAGCAGCGGCGGGCGGCGGGGAAGGGGGGCCGCCAGAAGCGAGCGACGGCCGAGGCTGGATCACGGGCAGAGGGCGCACCGACGGGGAAGGGAGAGAGCACGAGGCCGCCGGGGCAGCTAGGGCGGCGCCACCGCAGGGGCCGCCGGCCGCGATGCCAACCGTGTCGCCAGGCCCTTCGCAAGCCATCCCTCCGAGGAGCATTGACCTCATGCTCGAGTACTCGCCTCCTTGTGCGCTTCGCGGGCTGAGAGGCCCTCCGAGCCGTTCGTTTTCGGCTGGTGTGCCGCGAGGGCCTCTCGGGTGCTCTGCACGCCGTCCGATATGCCTGGACGACGTGCGCCCGGGCGACTCGGCTTGGCGGTCCATGGTCGATGTTCTGTTGATCGGTAAGGCAATCACCCTTCGCTGTTTGCTTTATTGTACAAGGTAGGATTGATGTTTGTCTCGGTTGGAGAATGTCTGTAGAAAAAATACCCTGAAAATAGTTTGGGGGTGTTCAATAAGGCGTTGTGACACGTCTTTTTGTTTCCACGTGACACGAAGGCATAGGCAGTGAGCTTGAATTATTCTACGAGTTCTTTAAGGTTATAATGCTTGGTTACCTGCGTGGCGTGGTACTGCACCCGTGAGAAAAGGGCCTTTGGGTCCATGGGTGCATCATTTAAATCGACCGACATTCCTTTGGTGTTTGCTTCTACGTTAATACCCAATTGGTGTGCGATGAGCAAGGCTAGCGCCATTTGGGCGGCCACGCGTCGGGCCTCTTCAACATCGGCGTGCGTCACTTTGCAGCTGTTACCCGCCTTCTTTGTGGTTTCTTGGCCAGATGGAACCCTCCTTGATTCTCTCGCTTTGTCTTGTAAGTGCCAGGTTTCTTGCCAAGAACGTTTCTTATGTGTGCACTGTGCAAAAGCATGCCTAGTAAAGAAAAAGGATAAGGCAGTTACTGCGCCCGATCTCGTTTACCTTCGCTGTGAGCGCCATCATATGTGTAATGTGTTAGGAAGGTGGCCGCCTGATCCAGGTTCTTCGTGTCCCTCCAGAAATCGGCGAACTCCACGTTTAGCTTCTCCACTTCCTCGCTGGTGGCTACGGTTTCTGCTCCTTCGCTCGGCGCCATTGTTTCGTTCAGGTTCGTCGTTGCCCACTGCAGCGCGTCATCGAACGCCTTGTCTGTGCTCTGCTCTTCCGGCCGAGGCGAGTCGGTGTCCAGGCGCTCTTTGGCGGAGAATGGGTTCTACATTGGGGCTAGAGCGGTTGGTGCGGTCCATCGTCGGTGGATGATTCCATGGTTTTACCAGGCGCCATGTCAGCTGCAGGAGTCAGCGACGGTCCAATTCTGTGTAGTTTCTACCTGAGGTTGGCCTTACAACGATGTTGATGGATGCTTGCCTATCTGCACTTTTCATTGTGTATCCTGCACGGAGGAGTGCAGGCATCGACACATTTGATTCCAGTGTCTCCTCCTCGCTGTCTCATTTCTTGTTGCTCGTGGGGTGTGCCACTTCGTCGCTGTTCGGATGGTCGTATTTGCCATCATGCTCTTCTTCGTGCGCCGTCGCCCCCAGCTTCCCATCGGAGCTGCCGTTTGAAGCAGCTAGGGCATCCTCGTCATTGTCGTCCTCTGCGTCAGTGATGCGATCATGCCACCCATGTGTGTCCAACGAACTTGTGTTCTCTGGGAGTGGAGGCATGGAGATGAGATGCTTGAAGCCCTGCGGAAAAGTCGGGTTTTAGTCGGCCCTTAAGAGGCATGAAATGGAGCAAAATACTTTTGGATTGTATGCTAGCAAAGGACAAACATTTACGGGTTGTATCAGGGTAGGGGGGGCTTCAAGGAGGTGCTAAAATGTTGTGGTTCATACGTATAGGCGATTGCGTTACGGGAGTAAGAGATGGCAGGTGGAGAGTTGAGAGAGATATACGTACATTGGTGGGCGGATGTCGAAGGGGATACGGCCGGACGGTGGACTTGATCAGTATGTCCTCCACCCTTTCTTTTACTATCATTGCCGCAACCGTTTGAAGCGTATTCACATCGTAATTGATTGAAAGCTGCTTGGTGTCTTCCAAGGACCCGTCGTATGCATACATTGGGTAACACCTAGCCTGAAGGGGTTGTATCTTTTTACCTAGCCAAGTAACTAAAATATCCATACCTCTGAGGCCGGTGTGGATAAGTAGTTGAACTTCCTGGTGGAGCCGCTAAACGTCCTACATCTCTAAAACGGATGGTTTCATGTCCCAGGAACACCACCGTTGAGGTCGGGCAGATGAGTACGGCGGAAGGCCCTCAGCCATGTTGTATGTTGGGACGTCCGGGCAGTAGAACCAGCTCTGTTGTCATTTCTTGATGGATTCGGGTAATCTCATTTTAAAGTACTTGGCATTTGGCTTCAACTAAATGTTGACTCCGCCGCACTCGCAGAGCTCGTCTTCGCTTCTCTGCGACCGCGCATGGAAGTATTTCTTCCATAACCCGAAGTGTGGATTGGTCCCCAGGAAGCATTCACACACTACTATGAAGCAGAAGATGTGGAGCACTCCATTGGTTGTAATGTGGTGGAGCTGAATGCCGTAGCAGAAGAGCAGGCCTCGAAAAAAGTTGTGTAGTGGCAACGACATTCCCCGCAGCACAAAGGGCAATAGAAGCATTCTTTGGTATGCTAGAGGGGTCGGGGTTGCATTCTGCGTTGACATGCCCTCTTCGGTTGATGCTAGCCAACCGACCTGCTGGCGCGTCGGAAAGATGTTGCGGTCGGCGAGCCGCTCGAGGTGCCCGTCGGTTACATCATACAACATCCACCGCGCTTTGTTAGGGTTCTAGGTTGTGCTGGTGCGACGGACGACAGCACGCCTTGAATTGCTAGCTTTCTAACGTGATCCGTCGCTCGCCATCTTGCCTAGCGGCAGGCGATTGGGGGATCTGAGGAGGGGGTGGGTGATTGGGGATCTATTTCAGGGCCTACAACGGGGAGGCGAAACAAGAGGACTAAGAAAGTATGATACCGTGATTCGTTTGGCCTGGACCTTAAAACTCGCGCCTAGAGCATCTGTGTCTGCCGCACATTATTTCCGTCGTCACTGATTACAGTCATGGTGGGTAACCGTCCATGCTCCTCGTGTGGAGTCTGATGCGTGATGGTGGTGCTTTAGTACCCTATGATTGGCACGTGCTATCTGTTCGCGTTTAAAGCAACAAGGGACGGGACAAGACTTGATGGGGAACGTTGCATGAAAATCAAAAAAATTCCTACGAACACCCAAGATCTAATCTAGGAGATGCATAGCAACGAGAGGGGAATGTGTCTACATACCCTTGTAGACCGAAAGCATTAGCGTCGAAACGCGGTTGATGTAGTCGTACTCTTCACGATCCAATCCGATCTAGTGCCAAACAGACGGCACCTCCGAGATTAGCACACGTTCAGCTCGATGGCGTCCTCTCCTTCTTGATCCATCAAGCAAGGGGGAGGAGGTAGATGAGATCGGAACCAGCACGGCGGCATGGTGGTAGTGGCAGAAGCGGAATTCTGGCAGGGCTTCGCCAAGCGCGTACCGGAGGAGAGGTGGGAGGAGTTGGGAGCGACGGAGGGCAAGGGTGAAGGGGTGCATCCCCCCGCGCCCCTCGCCACTATATATAGGGGTGAGGGGGAGGGGGCGCCGTCCCTAGCCCCTCCTCCAAGGGAGGGGCGGCGGCCCTAGGAGGTGGCTTGCCCCCCAAGCCAAGGGGGGCGCCTCCCACCCCTAGGGTTTGCCCTCCCTTGGCGCATGGGCCAAGTGGGGGGCTGGTGCACCTGGCCCATCTAGGCCAGGGCGCCCCCCCTTACAGCCCACGTGGGTCCCCGGGGCTGGTGGACCCCCCGGTGGACCCCCGGAACCCTTCGGTGCCTCCGGTACACTTGTCGGCATGCCCCGAACTTTTCCGGTGGCCAAAACAGGACTTCCCATATATGAATATTTACCTCCGGACTATTTCGGAGCTCCTCGTGATATCCCGGATCCCATCCGGGACTCCAAACAACCTTCGAACATTCCACTATTAATATCTCAACAATACCCTAGCGCTACGAACGTTAAGCGTGCGACCCTATGGGTTCGGAAACATGCATGCATGATCGAGACACCTCTCCGGTCAATAATCAATAGCGGGACCTGGATGCCCATATTGGTTCCTACATATTCAATGAAGATCTTTATCGGTTGAACCATGATGTCAAGGATTCATTTAATCCCGTATGCAATTCCCTTTGTCCGGCGATATGTTACTTGCCCGAGATTCGATCGTCGGTATCTCCATACCTAGTTCAATCTCGTTACCGGCAAGTCTCTTTACTCGTTCCGTAATACAAGATCCCGTGACTAAACTCATTATCCACATGAAGCTTCTTGTGATGTTGTATTACCGAGAGGGCCCAGAGATATCTCTCCGTCACACGGAGCGACAAATCCCAGTCTCGATCCATGCAACCCAACAGACACCTTCGGAGATACCTATAGAGCACCTTTATGATCACCTAGTTACTAAGTGATGTTTGATAGCACACAAGGTATTCCTCGGTATCCGGGAGTAGCATGATCTCATGGTCTGAGGAACAAATACTTGACATGAAGAAAGTTGTAGCAAATAACTAAGTGATACGATCTGATGCTAAGCTTATGGTTGGGTCCGTCCATCACATCATTTTCCTAATGATGTGATCCCGTTATCAAATGACAACTCATGTCTATGGTTAGGAAACCTTAACCATCTTTGATCAACGAGCTAGTCTAGTAGAGGCTCACTAGGGACATGGTGTTGTTTATGTATTCACACATGTATTTAAGTTTCCGGTCAATACAATTATAGCATGAATAATAAACATTTATCATGAACAAGGAAATATGATAATAACCAATTTATTATTGCCTCTAGGGCATATTTCCAACAGTCTCCCACTTGCACTAGAGTCAATAATCTAGTTTACATTGTAATGAATCTAACACCCATGGAGTCTTGGTACTGATCATGTTTTGCTCGTGGAAGAGGTTTAGTCAACACGTCTGCCACATTCAGATCCGTGTGTACTTTGCAAAGTTCTATGTCTCCCTCCTTGATGTAATCACGGATGGAGTTGAAACGGCGTTTGATGTGCTTGGTCTTCTTGTGAAACCTGGGCTCCTTGGCAATGGCAATAGCACCAGTGTTGTCACAAAAGATAGTCATTGGATCCGATGCACTAGGTATTACTCCTAGATCGGATATGAACTCCTTCATCCAGAATCCTTCTTGTGCTGCTTCCGAAGCAGCTATATATTCCGCTTCACATGTAGATCCCGCTACGACGCTTTGCTTGGAACTGCACCAACAGACTGCTCCACCATTTAAAATAAATACGTATCCGGTTTGCGACTTTGAGTCATCCAGATCTGTGTCGAAGCTAGCATCGACATAACCCTTTACGGCGAGCTCTTCGTCACCTCCATAAATGAGAAACGTGTCCTTAGTCCTCTTTAGGTACTTAAGGATATTTTTGACCGCTGTCCAGTGATCTACTCCTGGATCACTTTGGTACCTCCCTGCCAGACTTATGGCAAGGCACACATCAGGTCTGGTACACAACATGGCATACATTATAGAGCCTATGGCTGAGGCATAGGGGATGACTTTCATCCTTTCTCTTTCTTCTGCCGTGGTCGGGCTTTGAGTCTTACTCAACTCCTTGCAACACAGGCAAGAACCCCTTCTTTGACCGGTCCATTTTGAACTTCTTCAAAATCTTGTCAAGGTATGTGCTTTGTGAAAGTCCTATCAGGCGTCTTGATCTATCTCTATAGATCTTAATGCCCAATATGTAAGCAGCTTCACCCAGGTCTTTCATTGAAAAACTCTTGTTCAAATAATCTTTTATGCTTTCCAGAAATTCTATATCATTTCCAATCAATAATATGTCATCCACATATAGTATTAGAAATGCTACAGAGATCCCACTCACTTTCTTGTAAATACAAACTTCTCCATAAGTTTGTATAAAACGAAAAGCTTTCACCACCTCATCAAAGCGTATATTCCAACTCCGAGATGCTTGCACTAGTCCATAGATGGATCGCTGGAGCTTGCATACCTTATTAGCATCCTCAGGATCAATAAAACCTGCGGGCTGCATCATATACAACTCTTCCTTAAGAAAACCATTAAGGAACGCGGTATTCACATCCATCTGCCAGATTTCATAATCATAAAATGCGGCAATTGCTAACATAATTCTAACAGACTTCAGCATCGCTACGGGTGAGAAAGTCTCATCGTAGTCAACTCCTTGAACTTGTCGAAAACCCTTTGCAACAAGTCGAGCTTTATAGACGGTTACATTACCGTCAACGTCTGTCTTCTTCTTAAAGATCCATTTGTTCTCAATGGCCTGCCGGTCATCGGGTAAGTCTACCCACGTCCATACTTGGTTCTCATACATGGATCCTATCTCGGATTTCATGGCCTCAAGCCATTTGTCGGAATCCGGGCTCATCATTGCTTCTTCATAGTTCATAGGTTCACCGTTGTCCAACAACATGACTTCCAAGACAGGATTACCGCACCATTCTGGCGCGGAACGTATCCTGGTCGACCTACGAAGTTCAGTAGTAACTTGATCCGAAGTTTCATGATCATCATCATTAGCTTCCTCTCCTGCTGGTGTAGGCATCATGGGAACTTCTTTCTGTGATGTGCTACCTTCCAATTCAAGACTAGGTACAATTACCTCATCAAGTTCTACTTTCCTCCCACTCACTTCTTTCGAGAGAAACTCCTTCTCTAGAAAGGACCCATTCTTGGCAACAAAGATCTTGCCCTCGGGTCTGTGATAGAAGGTATACCCAATGGTCTCTTTAGGCTATCCTATGAAGACGCACTTCTTCGCTTTGGGTTCGAGCTTATCAGGCTGAAGCCTCTTGACATAAGCGCCGCATCCCCAAACTTTAAGAAACGACAGTTTAGGTTTCTTGCCAAACCATAATTCATACGGTGTCGTCTCAATGGATTTAGATGGTGCCCTGTTTAAAGTGAATGCGGCTGCCTCTAATGCATAACCCCAAAACGATAGTGGCGAATCGGTAAGAGACATCATAGAACGCACCATATCCAATAGAGTACGATTACGACGTTCGGACACACCATTACGCTGTGGTGTTCCAGGTGGCGTGAGCTGTGAAACAATTCCACATTGTATTAAAGGCATACCAAACTCGTAACTCAAATATTCTCCTCCACGATCAGATCGTAAGAATTTTATCTTCTTGTTATGATGATTCTCCACTTCACTCTGGAACTGTTTGAACTTTTCAAAAGTTTCAAACTTGTGCTTCATTAAGTAAATATACCCATATCTACTTAAATCATCTGTGAAGGTCAGGAAATAATGATATCCACTGCGTGCTTCAACACTCATCGGACCGCATACATCGGTATGTATTATTTCCAACAAGTCACTTGCCCGCTCCATCGTATCGGAAAACAGGGTTTTAGTCATCTTGCCCATGAGGCATGGTTCACATGTCTCAAATGATTCATAATCAAGAGATTCCAAAAGTCCATCAGCATGGAGTTTCTTCATGCGCTTTACACCAATATGACCTAAGCGGCAGTGCCACAAGTATGTGGTACTATCATCATTAACTTTGCATCTTTTTGCATCAATATTATGAACATGTGTATCACTACGATCGGGATTCAACAAGAATAAACCATTCACCAAGGGTGCATGGCCATAAAAGATATTATTCATATAAATAGAACAACCATTATTCTCTGACTTAAATGAATAACTGTCTCGCAATAAACAAGATCCATATATAATGTTCATGCTTAACGCAGCCACCAAATAACAATTATTCAGGTTCAAAACTAATCCCGAAGGTAAACGTAGAGGGAGCGTGCCGACGGTGATCTACTACTTGTGAGCTGCGTTGGGATTTCCTCGAAGAGGAGAGGATAATGTAGTACAGTAGAGATAAGTATTTCCCTCAGTTAAGAACCAAGGTTATCAATCCAGTAGGAGAACCACACAGAACCTCGTTAGCAGCACCTGCACACACAAAAGCAAATACTTGCACCCAATGCGATCAAGAGGGTTGTCAATTCCCTTGGCGGTTATTTGCAAGGATCAAATCTTGTAGTGGTAGATAGATAAAATAAATTGCAAAATAAAATAAAATAGAAAAAGGCAGCAAGGTATTTTTGGATTTTATATATGATAAAAGTAGACCCGGGGGCCATAGTTTTCACTAGAGGCTTCTCTCTCGAACGCATAGCATACGGTGGGTAAACAAATTACTGTTGGGCAATTGATAGAAAAGCGCATAGTTATGATGTTATTCACGACAATTATCACATATATAGGCATCACGTCCGAGACAAGTAGACCGACTCCTTCCTGCATCTACTACTATTACTCCACCCATCGACCGCTATCCAGCATGCATCTAGGGTATTAAGTTCATAACAAACGGAGTAACACCTTAAGCAAGATGACATGATGTAGACCAAGTAAACCCAATCAATATGAATAAACCCAGTCGTTTTACCCTTAATAGCAACAATACAATATGTGCCTCGCTACCCCTTCTGTCACTGGGTGAGGACACCGCAAGATTGAACCCATTACAAAGCACCCCTCCCACTGAAGATAAATCAATCTAGTTCAAACCAAACGGATAGATCGGAGAGGAATACAAAGCTATAATAATCATGCATAATAAAGTTCAGAAAAGACTCAATTACTTTCAATGAATAATCTGATCATAAACCCACAAATCATCGAATCCCAACAAACACATCGAAAAAGAAGATTACATCGAATAGAACTCCAAGAAGATCAAGGAGAACATTGCATTGAAGATCAAAGAGAGAGAAGAAGCCATCTAGCTACTAGCTATGGACCTGTAGGTCTATGGTAAACTACTCACACATCATCGGTAGGGCAGCAAGGTTGATGTAGAAGCCCTCCGTGATCGATTCCCCCTTCGACAAAGTACCGAAAAAGGCCTCCAGATGGGATCGCGGAAGAACAGAAGCTTGCGGTGGTAGAAAAGTTATTCGGGGTGGCTCTCTGTTGGTTTGGGAATATTTGGGAATTTATAGAAGTGGAATTAGGTCAAACGGAGTTACGTGGGACCCACAAGCTCAGGGGGCGCGACCACCCCCCCGTGGCGTCGTGTGAGCTTGTGACTCCCCTGTATGCCTTCTAGTCTCCTCCCGAAGCTTCTAGGGTCCCTTCTAGTCCAGAAAAAATTAATCCAAAGACATTTTTCCATTTGGACTTCGTTTGATATTGATTTCCTGAAAAGCCAAAAATAAGCAGAAAACAACAACTGGCACTAGGCACTGAGTTAATAGGTTAGTCCCAAAAAATGATATAAAATAGCATATAATTGCATATAAAGCATTCAAGATTGATAATATAATAGCATGAAACAATAAAAAATTATAGATATGTCGAAGACGTTTCAGCATCCCCAAGCTTAATTCCTGCTCATCCTCGAGTAGGTAAATGATAAAAACAGAATTTTTGATGTGGAATGCTACCTAACATGTTTATCATGTAATCTCTTTTACGGTATGAATATTAAGAAATGAGTGATTCAAAGCAATAGTCTATAATTTGATATAGAGACATCAATACTCAGGCATACCAACAAACAATCATGCCTTTCAAAATAAAAATGCTAAAGAACGCTATCCCTACAAAATCATATAGCCCGTCATGCTTAGTCTTCCTAACACAAAGTATTAATCATGAACTACCCCAATGACAAGCCGAGCAATTGGTTCATACTTTTTAACGCGCTTTAGCTTTTCAACTCTCACGCAATACATGAGCGAGAGCCATGGACATAGCACTATGGGTGGAATAGAATGTGGTGATAGGGATTAATAAGGGGAAGTCAAAAAGGAAGATAGTCTCGCATCGACGCGGCTAATCAACGGGCTATGGAGATGCCCATCAATTGATATCAATGCGAGGAGTAGGGATTTCCATGCATCAGATGCACTAAGAGCTATAAGTGTATGAAAGCTCAAACTGAAACTAAGTGGGTGTGCATCCAACTTGCTTGCTCATGAAGACCTCGGGCATTTGAGGAAGCCCATCATCGGAATATACAAGCCAAGTTCTATAATGAAAATTTCCCACTGGTATATGAAAGTGACAACTCAAGAGACTTTCTATATGAAAAACATGGTGCTACTCTGAAGCACACGTGTGGAAAAGGATAGTAACATTGCCCCTTCTCTCTTTTTCTCTCATTTATTTTGCTGGGCTCTTTTTGGCCTCTTTTTTTTCATCCGGAGCTTCATCCCAACTTATGGGGGAATCACAGTCTCCATCATCCTTTCCTCACTGGGACAATGCTCTAATAATGATGATCATCACACTTTTATTTACTTACAACTCAATATTACAACTCGATACTAGAACAATATGACTCTATATGAACGCCTCTGGCAGTGTACCAGGATGTGCAATGATCTAACGTAACATGTATAAAAAATGATGAATGGTGGTTGAGCCACAAATACTATGTCAGCTATATGATCATGCAAAGCAATATGACAATGAAGATGTGTGTCATATAAGAAGAACGGTGGAAGTTGCATGGCAATATATCCCGGAATGGCTATGGAAATGCCATAATAGGTAGGTATGGTGGCTGTTTTGAGGAAGATATGAAGAGGATTATGTGTGATAGAGCATATCATATCACAGGGTTTGGATGCACCGGCGAAGTTTGCACCGACTCTTGAGGTGAGAAAGGGTAATGCACGGTACCGAAGAGGCTAGCAAATGGCGGAAAGGTAAGAGTGCGTATAATCCTTGGACTCACATTAGTCATAAAGAACTCACATACTTATTGCAAAAGTCTATTAGCCCTCGAAGCAAAGTACTACTACGCATGCCCCTAGGGGGATATATTGGTAGGAAAAGACCATCGCTCATCCCCGACCGCCACTCATAAGGTAGACACTCAATAATTAATCATGCTCCAACTTCATCACACAACTAGGGACTATACGTGCATGCTTTGGGAATCACAAACCTTAACACCAATATTCTTACTAAACCACAATCATTCACTAGTACATCCACATATTACCATCTTAATATCGCAAAACTATTGCAAGGAATCAAACTTATCATATTCAGTGATCTACATGAAAGTTTTTATTATATCCCTCTTGAATACCTATCCTTTATGGACCAATCTTATAACCCGTGCAAATTGCCATTACTATTTATTAGACTCTCAAAAATATTGTAGTGAAGCATGAGAGTGCAACTATTTCTTTAAAATATAACCACCACCGTGCTCTAAAAGATATAAGTGAAGTACTAGAGCAACTGCCTAGCTCAAAAGATATAAGTGAAGCACATAGAGTATTCTAACAAATCACGATAAATGTGTGTCCCTCTCAAAAAGGTGTGTTCAAAAGATGATTGTGGCAAACTAAAAGGAAAACAAAGAAAAGAAAACTATGGCACAAGACGCTCCAAGTAAAACACATATCATGTGATGAATAAAAATATAGCTCGAAGTGATATACCGATAGATTGTAGACGAAAGAGGGGATGCCATCTGGGGCATCCCCAAGCTTAGACGCTTGGGTCTTCCTTGAATATTACCTTGGGGTGCCTTGCGAATCCCCAAGCTTAGGGTCTTGCCGCTCCTTATTCCTTCATCCATCGTGATCTCACCCAAAACTTGAAAACTTCAGCACACAAAACTCAACAGAAACCTCGTGAGATCCGTTAGTATAAAAAACAAATCTTAAACTTTAGGTACTGTTATAAATTGATTCATATTTAATTCTTGCATAATTCTAATGTACTCTAACTTCTCCATGACTTATACCCCCCGATATAATCCATAGCATCATTAAAATAAGCAAACTATGCAATAGAAAATAGAATCTATCTAAAACAGAACAGTCCGTAAAGATCTGAATAAAAATCATACTTCTGTAAATCCAAAAATTCTGAAAACTTAGGACAACGTAAAAAATTCATATAAAAATACTGTGTAAAAAAATCAGGATTTTATCACCTTCCAGAACAGAATAGAAATTCCAGAACTGGATGCAAAACTTTCTGTTTTTCAAACAGCATCAATTATACTATCATCCAAATCATCCCAAAGGCATTACTTGGCACAAACACTAATTAAAAGATAAAAACACAATCATAACAGTATCTACAATTTTTTAGCACAAGAAATAAAAATTGCAATAAAGATAAATATTGGGTTGCCACCCAACAAGCGCTATTGTTTTATGCCCCTAGATATGCATAATGCATTGTTTCAAGTATTATCATCCTTCAAATTAATTCCATAGGTGTCCCTCATAATGGATTCATATGGTGGCTTAATTCTCTTTACAGGGAAGTGTTCCATCCCTTTCTTTAATGGAAATTGAAATCTTATATTACCTTGTTTCATATCAATAATAGCACCTATGGTTCGTAGGAAAGGCCTACCAAATATTATAGGACAAGACGGATTGCATTCAATATCAAGCACAATAAAATCCACGGGTACATAATTCCTATTTGCAAGTATGATAACATCATTTATTCTACCCAATGGTTTCTTAATGGTTGAATCTGCTAAATGTAAATTAAGGGAACAACCATCCATATCGGTGAGACCTAGCACGTCACATACAGATTTCGATATAGTAGAGACGCTAGCACCTAGATCACACAAAGCATTACATTCATAATATTTAATTTTAACTTTAATACTAGGTTCCCATTCATCATGTAATTTTCTAGGTATTGAAACTTCCAACTCAATATTTCTTCATGAACTTTTATCATAGCTTCTACAATATGTTTAGTAAAAGCTTTATTTTGTTCATAAGCATTTGGTGAATTTATCATGAATTGCAACAAGGAAATACATTCAATCAAAGAGCAATTATCATAATTAAAGTCCTTGTAATCAAAAGTAGTGGGCATATCACTATTTAAAGTCTTGGCCTCTCCAAACCCACTTTTATCATTTTTATCGTTAAGATCATCACCCTCCGAACAATTGGGACGCCTTCTAACTAAAGTTGACTCATCTCCAGTCCATTTTTCATCAATTTTTATATTACTAAATAAATATTAAATAGATGAGACACCAATCATTTTAATATCTTCATCATGATTACGATAAAAACCGGGTGGAATAGCCTTTTCTAGGAATTCTCGCTTAGCTCTGAACCTAGCGGTTCTCTCTTTACTTTCATTAATAGAAACATGGATGGCTTTAATAGACTCATTAATATCATTCTTAGGTGGCAAAAATTTAATTTTAAGGTTTTCCACATCATGAGCAATTCTATCCATGTTCCTAGACATTTCATCAACTCTATTCAATTTTTCTTCTATCATAGCATTGAAATTCTTTTGAGAATTAATAAATTCTTTAATATTGTTCTCAAGATCAGTAGGTATCCTATTATTATTATTATTATTATTATTATTATTATTATTATTATTATTATTATTATTATTATTATATGAATTACCATAGGAATTACCATAACTATTAGAGGAATTTCCGGGAAACGGTCTAGGATTGAAATTTCCTCTATAAGCATTGTTGTTGAAATTATTTCTAGAGACAAAATTCACATCAATAGCATCATTATTTTTATCAATCAAAGTAGACAATGGCACATCATTAGGATCAACATGAGCATTTTTACTAGCAAGCATTTTCATAATAGCATCCATTTTATCACCCAAAGTAGAGATTTCCTCAACAGAAATTACCTTCTTACCAGTTGGAGCTCTTTCGGTATGCCATTGAGAATAATTTGTCATAATATTATCAAGGAGTTTTGTAGCTTCTCCCAATGCAATTTCCATAAAAGTACCTCCTGCAGCAGAGTCTAGAAGATTTCTAGAAACAAAGTTTAGTCCCGCATAATTTTTTTGTATGATCATCCATAAGCTTAAACCATGAGTGGGACAATTTCTAATCATTAATTTCATTCTCTCCCATGCTTGTGCAACATGTTCCTGCTCAAGTTGCTTAAAATTCATTATTTGATTTCTTAGAGAAATAATTTTAGCGGGAGGAAAATACTTGGCAATAAAAGCATCCTTACACTTATCCCAAGAATCAATACTATTGCGAGGCAAGGATGAAAACCAAGTTTTAGCACGATCTCTTAGTGAGAACGGAAATAATTTCAACTTAATAATATCATTATCCACATCTTTTTTTCTTTTGCATATCACATAATTCAACGAAAGTATTAAGATGGGAAGCAGCATCCTCATTAGGAGTTCCAGAAAATTGTTCTTTCATAACAAGATTTAGCAAAGCAGCATTAATATCATATGACTCCGCACTAGCGGCGGGAGGAGCAATAAGAGTACTAATAAAATCATTATTATTAGTATTTGAAAAGTCACACAACTTGGTGTTTTCTTGAGACATACTGACAAATCAAGCAAAGAAGCAAATAAAATATTTTTGTGTTTTTGTAATGTTTTTACGAGAAGTGGGGGAGATGAAAACGAGAGACAAATGCAAATAAAAAGGCAAATAAAATAAGAGCAAGTAGATGATAGTTTGTGCGAAGGTACTTGATAGGTTTTGGTGATGTCTCCCCAGCAACGGCGCCAGAAATTCTTCCTGCTACTTGTGAGCTGCATTGGAATTTCCTCGAAGAGGAGAGCATGATGCAGTACAGTAGAGATAAGTATTTCCCTCAGTTAAGAACCAAGGTTATCAATCCAGTAGGAGAACCACACAGAACCTCGTTAGCAGCACCTGCACACACAAAATCAAATACTTGCACCCAACGTGATCAAGAGGGTTGTCAATCCCCTTGGCGGTTATTTGCAAGGATCAAATCTTGTAGTGGTAGATAGATAAAATAAATTGCAAAATAAAATAAAATAGAAAACGTGCAACAAGATTTTTTCGGATTTTATTTATGATAAAAGTAGACCTGGGGGCCATAGTTTTCACTAGAGGCTTCTCTCTCGAACGCATAGCATACGGTGGGTAAACAAATTACTGTTGGGCAATTGATAGAAAAGCGCATAGTTATGATGTTATTCACGACAATGATCACATATATAGACATCATGTCCGAGACAAGTAGACCGACTCCTGCCTGCATCTACTACTATTACTCCACCCATCGACCGCTATCCAGCATGCATCTAGGGTATTAAGTTCATAACAAATGGAGTAACGCCTTAAGCAAGATGACATGATATAGACCAAGTAAACCCAATCAGTATGAATAAACCCAGTCATTTTACCCTTAATAGCAACAATTCAATACGTGCCTCACTACCCCTTCTGTCACTGGGTGAGGATACCGCAAGATTGAACCCATTACAAAGCACCCCTCCCACTGAAGATAAATCAATCTAGTTGGACAAACCAAACGGATAGATCGGAGAGGAATACAAAGCTATAATAATCATGCATAATAAAGTTCAGAAAAGGCTCAATTACTTTCAATGAATAATCTGATCACTGGTGCAGCGACCTACTATACAAACGGTTTTACCCCCTTTCCGCGACAGAGTTTCAAACCGTTGCCTTGCCTGTGTGTGCGATAGGGGGGATCCTTCCCACACGACCCAGAAACTGTCGGCGATAGGGCCTCCGGTCACACACGCGGGGCAAAAAGAGCTCGTGTGCGATCGGGCGAGCCATCGCAGACAATTGTACTGGCCCAATCGTTTTCGTTCGTATGTACATCCCACACAGTGAATCCTAGACAAATGTTTCCGTTCGTATGTAGATCCCACACAGTGAATCCCAGACAAACGTTTCCGTTCATATGTACATCGCACACAATTTTTCCGTTCTTGTGTGATCGGGGGAGATAACGCAGACGCTTTCGTAGGACAAGCCGTGGGAGATCGTCTTGCCATCCTACACAGTAATTATGGAACAAACATTTGCGTTGTTCAAGTATATCACACACGATTCGATGAAGAAAATGGTATGCCATTGGGCTATCCATCACACACGCTTTTACTAAAATCCATGACCCATTTAGCAAGTTTATTAGTTTACTATTAATACCTCCAGTATTAAGCAAATTCCAATTTCATATCGAACAGCTGTTTACCACTTTCATATCAGGCACACAAATATATTTTAACATCACTATACGATAGCTACGAGAATACATCACAGTACATCATATAGCTAGTTCACCTTCATAAGCACAAAGTATGTTGAGCACAATATTAGAACAATATATTCATTTCCCTAATCTGAGCTCATTCTCCATCTCCTTCTTTTTTTCCAGTACCTTGAAATATTCTTCACCATTGACAACATTTTCTCTAAGCCTGTCTCTATTCTCTTCCTCAAACATGCTCCAGAGCTTTGCTAGGCACATCTTCAAAGATGGTGTCCACTCTTGATCAACCCACTCCAGGTAAGAAAACTTTCGTTCATCCTATAATATTTAAAACTAAATCAGTTACAGTTGTAGGGATAATGGGTTTCTAGCAACATAGAAAATCACCACATACATATTTTGAAAAAGTGAAGAAACACGTTTATTATGACATATCTTCTGAAAAAGTTCAATGTGCAAATGAATTAATTGCTACTGAGACAACAACCAAATTCAAGAACATCACAAGCTATGATTAAGTTCTTAGTCAAGTACTATAATAAAAAAAATGACCATTTTATGAGAAAGCTAAATATAACTGCAACAGCACAGCGACAGTGTTTCAATGCCATCAAATTAATACTAACAGGTATGTACATGCACCAATTTAATAACATAGAACTAATACCAATAATGGCCCTCCACTGTGTAGGCCAAAACAGATGTTAAATCAACTGTTGCTACATTTGGCACCGGTGCCCTGCACTGCCGAGTCGTTGCCAGAGGAAAAATTCAGGGAACCGGAGCACCTAGTTGCTCCGACCCAATTCCTTCGTGCCATAAAGTATTAATATTTTACTGCTTGTCTGCTCGGATGTGTGGAGCAAAGTTGGGTGCACAAACTGCTGAAGCAGTGCCAAATAATTTTCTCAGGGCACCGCTGATGAGATGGCAACATTTTTAGATACTAGGTAGAAAATTTGATAGTGTCTTAATCACATCCATATTAACATAGCACAGTGACAGTGTCTGAATCACATCTAACGAATGATTTGTAACAACGAAAGTGGGGATAACCTTCGCTGCACATGCCAGAAACTTCCTCCCACTGTCCACAGATTCAAAAGCCACTAACTTCACGCATGGAGATCGATGGTGACAACGAGCAGGCAGATCTTCAACTACCCCGCTCCATTCCTTGCAAGTGATGGTCCTAGGGAGGTACAAGAGTAACAAATAGCTCAAATCGGCCTCCGGGTTAAAATCCTTTATTACAAATCAGAAGCCTAAGCCTGGGGGGCGAGAGAGAGGAGAGAGGCATACCTGCCTGGTGACATAGTCGTCGTCGGAGGAGGAACCGCTGGAGAGGTCAAAGAAGACCATGGCGTTCGCGACGGTCGGATGCGAGACGGCGAGAGCGAGGAAAGCAAGCGAGGAAGCGGCTATAGCTTGGGAAGGAAGGAAGGAGTAAACAGGGGAAATGTGGCTCGTGGTCGGGGAGAAAAGGGGGTGGGGAGGGGGAAGAGTTAGATGCTTCGGCGGTAGGCAAAAAATTTCGAAAGGTGGGGGGAGGGAACTTGGCGGGTAGTGACATCGGACACCATTCACTTTGAACAAATGTGTGCATCGCAAACGATTCTTCTGCTTTACGCGCATGCGATGGGTTTGAGCACTCAAATTTTGGTGGAAATTTCCCTAGATACAGTGCTCATCCACGTCATTGCATATTTAACATCACTTGCTAATTTGGGGGGTACACAAAAGAGCCTACATCACACGGACCACACTTAATGAATCGAGCAATTTTAGTAATTAAACAGAGCCAGTTGACCTAAACATTGCTCTAACAAAAGACTAGTGTTATAAACAAAGGCTAAGTGCGCATAATTTAAACAAAGCCGCCGACACGCCGCCGCCCTATGCCTCGCCGGTGTAAGATGAGATGTCGACTCGGCGACCGTACGGGCCCTCACGAAGCGTCTCCATGGCGTCATTCTTTGCAAGAAGGGGATGGGGAATGGGTATCGGGGACTCGAGATTTCGGGGGTGAACGGCGCTTGAGCAGACGAATCCGGCGAAGCTTAAGAAGGAAGACATAAAAAGACCCGTGAATTTTCATCGCGAACGGTTCCTATAACCAACTGTGTGCGATGTAGTCCATTTTTTAATTACCTACGACAGACTAATTTGGAGTACACTGGCAACAGATGGTGATGGAAATTGTTCAAATTTTTTTGTACCGTTAACATGCACTGATACAACTGTCATGTTAAAATTTGGAATTTTTCAGGGTTCATCTGACCTTTTTAAGACATTAAGTGAGTTCCTAGCCATATAATGGCCGTAATTCAAATTTGAATTACATGTACATGCAACAGCAAACCATCATGTATTGGAAAATCATATTTGTGTCCTTGTGTGCAAGTTAATGCCCCGTGCAGTAAATTGGAAGGAACTTTCAAACATATTGGTGTCACGGCTTGAACACAAACATTGAGAAACATGGTTTTTAAATTCCAAAAAATTCAAAAATGATTAGAAATACATGAAACCTTGCTTGATGTCATGTCATGGCACCAAGATGTAGTGGTAAAAGAATTGACCACTTTGACGAAAGTTGTGACACACACCTCTCACAAATCGGAGCATTTCACGAGAAGACACGTGGTTCCGAGAGGGAACAATATGCATGTTTGACGACGAACTGGCGCTCGCTTCCTCGTATGACCCTGATTTTTTTACTGTTAACATGCACTAATACAATGGAGAAGTTAAATTTTGGAAATTTTCAGGGTTCATTTGACCTTTTTAAGACATTATGTGAGTTTCTAGCCATATATAATGGCCGTAATTCAAATTTGAACTGCATGTACATGCAACGGCAAACCATGATGGGTTGGAAAATCATATTTGTGTCCTTGTATGCGAGTTAATGCCCTGTGCGGTAAATTGGAAGGAATTTTCAAACATATTGGTGTCACGGCTTGGACACAGATAGTGAGAACTGTTGAGTATAATGGTTATTTAGGAAACGTAGGATTTATTCTACCTTGACTTGTACTCCAAGATGATCATGTACTCCTATATATATGCCCACGAGGCTCAAGGAATATCCATCAATTCCACCAATCTCCTCTCTATTCCCAATCCTCTCCCTCTATCCCTTCTAACATGGTATCAGCCTAACCGATCCAAACCCTAGCCGCCGCTCGCCGCTTCCGCTCCGTGCCGCCCACGGGGCAGTCGGTCTCCATGATCGCCGCCGGGGGCCGCGCTGCCCGTACCTAGGGTTCGTCCGCCGGTCGTGTTGACCGGCTGCCCTAAAGAGTCTTTTTCTCGATCCCTTGATCCGGGTTTTCTCTCTCGCCGGTCGTCTTGATCGGTTTTTCTTTTTGATTTTCCGATCTACGATTGGTTTGCGTCGCCCATTGCTGTCCGTCGTCTACAACACGCGTCTACTCAACTGACATCTTCATCAGCCACCAAGATCGACCGCATCACCACGTGTGTGTGCGTGGGTTGCTTGGCCGCACGCTTTGATCCATCCGTGCACTCACGTGGCCCAGGGCACTTGAGCATCTCGTGCGTGTCTGGCTGCTCACACGTTGTTGCATCCCATGCGAGTGCTATGCTTGCATGCATGCACGATCTCCGATGCAGCTTTCGTGCGCAATGCGTGACGCTTCTGCCAAGTCTGACCTGTGATTTCTTGATCTTGTCTGCCGCGTCTCCGGTCTGATCAACTGTCTGCGCGTAGGTTCGCACATCCCTTGAAGATCGTCTTCGAGTACATCGCGCCATCCATCGATCGAGCAATGGGCTGTCGCTGTGTCACCTCATCGAGCCGTAGCATTGCCGCCCCGTGGTTCTCCCCGCGGCTGCACTGACCCGCATGCTGCTGCTGCGTCGCCTCTTCGGGCCGTAGCACCGCGGCCCGCTGTCCACCGCCGCCCTGAGGCCGTCCGCTCCAGGCCGACCCCGGGGCTGCATTGACCCTCGCGCTGTCGCTGCGTCGCCCCATCGGGTCATAGCGAGCGTGGCACGCGGTCCCTGCCGCCGCCCTGAGGTCTTCCCGCCGTCGCCCCGACCCGCGTGTTGCCGCAGTGTTGCCCCTTCGGGCCGTAGCGCTGCGGCATGCGGTCCACTCCGCCGTCCCTGCGCGTCGACCTCTACGTGATATGCGCCGCACCGCCTCCCTAGGCGCGGGAACACCACCGTCCGCGCCGGTCTTCGTCACGCTGTTGGGTTCCTCGCCTACTTCGAGCATCGCCGCCGCGCTGCTAACCTAGCCACCGCCGCCGTCTCCTTAGACCGCCGCCGCCGCTCTTCTCCCACCGACGTCGGGGCTGCTACCCCCGTAGCCGCCATCGCCGCTGTCGCCTTCCACCTCTCCGTCTTTGTCCAGCACCAGCTCATCGCTAGCGTCACCGTCATCTTCCCCGACCACTTCATCTACTCTGACAACCGCGGTCGACATCGGCACTTTCTACCCCATGTCGACTGGCGTCGCAACCGTCGTCGAGTCCTCCTGTCCTGGCCCCTCCGACATGGCGTACAACTTGTGCAGGTCCCCGTCTACGCATGCCCGGTGCTGGTAACACTGGCGCGTGCCTTCGTCCACGACGTGTCCCCAGGCCTGGCAAGCCTGGTGCGGTGCCGTCAACATCGACTTCGTCCGTCTACGCATGCCCGGTGCTGGCAACACCGATGCGTGCCTTCATCCACGATGTGTCCCCGGGCTTGGCAAACCCGGCGCGATGCCTCGTCAACAACGTCTTCTTCCCGGCGCACCACTACTTCGACACCACTGCGCCCATGACTAACTAGGCGCCTCCTTGCGCCCACGGCTCCACGGCGACTACCTCAACACTGGCCACCCTGACTCGACATCGACCACGGTGTTCTTCGCACAGCTACCTCGACCACGGCTACACCACCCTATGCTCTCGGCTACCTCGACAACGGCACAAAGGGCTACCGCCTTGCTTGAGCAACCTCGTCGGTTTCCACTCCAGCCACAACTTCCGTGATGCTTCGACCATTACGACTGTGGGGGGATGTCCGTCGGCTTACCTTCGGATTCTTCTCCAGTCTCACAGTCTGCGTCGCTACCGTTGTGACTGCGGGGGGATGTTGAGTATAATGGTTATTTAGGAAACGTAGGATAGCGTAGGATGTATTCTACCTTGACTTGTATTCCAAGATGATCATGTACTCCTATATATATGCCCACGAGGCTCAAGCAATATCCATCAATTCCACCAAACTTCTCTCTATTCCCAATCCTCTCCCTCTATCCCTTCTAACAAGAACCATGGCTTTTAAATTCCAAAAAATTCAAAAATGATCAGAAATACAGGAAACCTTGCTTGATGTCATGAAATGGCACCAAGATGCTGTGGTAAAAGAATTGGCCACTTTGACGAAAGTTTTGGCACACACCTCTCACAAATTGGAGCATCTCACGAGAAGACACGTGGTTCCGAGAGGGAACAATGCATGTTTGATGACGAACCGGCGCTCGCTTCCTCATATGACCCTGAATTGTTTCTACTGTTAACATGCACTAATGCAACGGTCATGTTAAATTTTTGAAATTTTCGGTGTTCATTTGACCTTTTTAAGACATTAAGTGAGTTTCTAGCCATATAATGGCCGTAATTCAAATTTGAACTGCATGTACATGCAACAGCAAACCATCATGGGTTGGAAAATCATATTTGTGTCCTTGTGTGCGAGTTAATGCCCTGTGCAGTAAATTGTAAGGAATTTTGAAACATATTGGTGTCAAGGCTTGGACACAAACAGTGAGAACCATGGCTTTTAAATTCCAAAAAATTCAAAAATGATTAGAAATACATGAAACCTTGCTTGATGTCATGAAATGGCACCAAGATGCTGTGGTAAAAGAATTGGCCACTTTGACAAAAGTTTTGGCACACACCTCTCACAAATCGGAGCATTTCACGAGAAGACACGTGGTTCTGAGAGGGAACAATATGCATGTTTGATGACGAACCGGCGTTCGCTTCCTCGTATGACCCTGATTTTTTTCTACCGTTAACATGCACCAATGCAACGGTCATGTTAATTTTATGAAATTTTCGGTGTTAATTTGACCTTTTTAAGACATTAAGTGAGTTTCTAGCCATATAATGGCCGTAATTCAAGTTTGAAGTACATGTACAAGCAACGGCAAACCATCATGGGTTGGAAAAATCATATTTTGTGTCCTTGTGTGCGCCTTAATACCCTGTGTAGTAAATTGGAAGGATTTTTCAAACATATTGGTGTCATGGCTTGGACACAAACATTAAGAACCATGGCTTTTAAAATTCAAGAAATTCTAAAATGATCAGAAATACATGCAACCATGCTTGATGTCATGAAATGGTACCAAGATGCCGTGGTAAAAAAAACTGACATGTTTGTTGAAAGTTTTGGCACACACCTCTCACAAATCGGAGCATCTCACGAGAAGACTCGTGGTTCTGAGAGGGAAGAATATGCACCAGTGATGACGAACCGACAGTCGTTTCATCTTATGGCTTGGCATTTTTTTCTACCGTTAACATGCATGAATACAACTTTCATGTTAAAATTTGGAAATTTTCAGGGGTTATTTGACATTTTTAAGACATTAAGTGAGTTTCTAACCATTTAATGGCCGTAATTCAAATTTGAACTACATGTACATGCAACAGAATATCATCATGGGTTGGAAAAATCATTTATGTATTACATTTTCCAACAATATCATGGTAACACGAAATAAGCATTCATGCAAAACATTTGGAAAGAAAATGTAAATATCTGGCAAGACAACTGGGCCCCACATGATTGGCACTCTGTTTCACGCCGCGAGGTTTGGAAGGTGAGTGGCGCGGGTTATTAATTAGACGCGGTTCAGTCTTGGGAACCGTCAGTGATTTATTTCACACACAGATTTTGCTGCGGGAATCGTGTGTAATTCAAGCTATAGTACTCGTAAATTCCGGCCACCGGCGCTTCTACTGCTCCCGTCGATCTAGATTCTAGCCGCCAATAAATACTACCCCGCCCACGTCATCCCGCCTGCATTCTCATCTACATTCTCTCCTCGCTCGCCCCCCTCTCTCACAAAACTCTACCATGGCGCCGACGATCTGCCCACCCGTCAAGGAGGAGGCGCCGCCCCGCAAGGACGTCCGGGCGCAGAGCAGCGACGAGGAGGACCCCTACGTGCCACCAGACAAGGTTGCGCCGGAACCCCCAACTTTGGTGTGGTTTTGGGGCCAGTACAATCTTTGTCTGTGGAAAGCACTGCCGCCGGCTGAGAAAGCCAGGCAAGTGGCGTTCAAGAAGGAGTTGGCGGAGGAGCGCGCCAGGTACCAGGCAGCCTGTGAAGCCCGTGAAACCGCCTGGGAAAAGGAGAAGCTGGACCTTTGGCGGTGGATGCGTTGACGTGCAGACGAGGTGTACGAAGACGGCCGGTACTTCGCCAGGAAGGCCAAAGGTGCTAGGCGCCTCATCGCTGCATGGAGGTGGGCCGATAAGCTCCAGCGTGCTACCGACGAGGATCTCCGGTGGGCGCCCAACGAAATGGCAAGATCGTTCACGCGCGTCCGCCAGCAAGAGGCAGATCGGCACGTCAAGTGCTGCGAGGCGGAGGAAGCGGAGAACTCCCTCCGCGCTGGGAAGCCGCCGCGCACCTGGGAGCTGCTAGCGAGGGGCTGCCGGAATGCTGGCCCCATAAGGAGGGATTATTAGTTTTAGTATTATTCGTTTTCAATTTTATGCATTGTACTTAGTAGTTAAGTATGGGATCCCAGTTAAGTATCATCACGTATTGTTCGTTTTCGTACTAATTTCTATCTAGCTGTTTACCATCCACATGTACAGAATGTAAAACATACACCTTGAAACAGAACAATATATAAGAACGGAAAACAGAGTACACACATTGAAACAGAGCAATAAATAG
Organism: Elymus sibiricus; assembly: GCA_039707655.1. Lineage (NCBI taxonomy): Eukaryota > Viridiplantae > Streptophyta > Magnoliopsida > Poales > Poaceae > Elymus > Elymus sibiricus. The sequence goes on along the minus strand of CM077674.1, from coordinate 198,214,871 downwards.
AGCAATATTATGATTGTTGGGAATACATAGCGATCAACGTCAAAATGACTCAACAAAATAAAACGCGTCCATGACCACCACCCCTGCCTACGGTAGCTCTTGCCTCTGCCTGAACTAGTGCATGCATTCGTCCAAGCGGTTGACATGCTCGCGGTACATCTGGAGCGCGATCTCGAGCTCCAAGTTGGCTATTTCACCGGACATCACCAGCTCAAGGATGCGACGGCCATGTTCCTCTACTGCGCCTATGTGGAAACCTGGGCCAAGGAGGCGCTTGAGCCTAGCGACCAGCGCGTTGGCATCGAGCCGGCCGCGGACAAGGTGAATGGCGTGACCTATGCAAACGGCGCGGCCAGCCTCTGGTGCTAGTATGGCGCAGACAGCCTCTGCCCACTCCTGGCGAGGAATGGGGCTACTGACAGGCTGTGTACCCAGCTGCAACGCCCTGTCGACAGCAGACAATCACCGATGGAATCACTCTTGCTGTGTGGCGTACCATGCCTCTCGCTCTGCGGCGGTCCAACGGTCTCGCTGTGCAGCGAGCCGCAGCCTATCGGCGCAGATGCGCCTATCTTGCCCTGCGGCGCACCACCGATCATGTTCTGCATCGAGCTGCAGCCTCTCGGCGCTGAGTTGCCTATCATGATCCGCGGCGTTGAAGCACTGTCTGCCAAGAGTCTGCTCAACCCTGGCAATGATGCGCAGCACGGCGTCGTCCATCGCGTTGCCAGGGACGCCCTTGGCCTTGACGGGCCGTGGCGCCTACTCATTTACCTCGTCGAGGAGCTTGATGGCAGAGGCGGTGCTTCGGTGGGTTGGCATGCTTGGAAAAGGTAGCTAGATGGGCTATAGGCTGCGCTTGTCCCTTGGTGTGTCGCGCACCGCCTAGGCAGATGCGCAATCGCTGGCTGGCGGCGGGAAACTGATGGGGAAATGGCGGGAAACGGTGGCGTGTTCATAAAACACCATCAATTAATGGAAACTTAGCATAGAAGGAAGTGCGAGCTAGCACGATGCATGCGCGCACATTGCTTGCCCACGGGTGTGATCCATATATCTCGTGTGCCCAACAGAGCACACTATTCACACAAAATAATATTGTTCTGTACACAAAGAGCGTAGATGTTGTGCAGACTGAGCAAATCACATCGCACACGGATTAAACTACGGAACTCGTCGGTGATGATTTCATCAATCGCTGACAATTGTTTACCAACAAGAGTTTGCCTACAACACACACGACTTATTTGGAGCAATCATCTGTGTTATCATCGGTCTTCCCACACATTTCGGATTACTGACCTGTTTGCCGCGTATCACACACATCTTGTTAAGTTGAACCATTTCTATTGTGTTGGGTAATCAGAAACAGTTCATCCTAGTGAACTGTATGCCGTATATCGCACACACCTTGATCTGTTTGACCGTTTCTGTTGTGTTGGGTAATCACAAACAGTTCATCCGAGTGAACTGTATGCCGTGTATCGCACACACCTCGAACTGGCTACCCATTTCTGTTGTTCTGGCTTATCGCAAATAGTTTGTATGGATCAACTATATGCCATGTATCGCACACGCATCTCTAATCTGAATCGTGCTTGATGTCTCCGCCATCGCACACAGTTCATCTTATTGGCGACGGTTTTATTACGACACCGTTTGCGAGTCATGCATCGCACACAGTTTGGTCGCAGGGTCTCTGATTCATGTGTCGCGTTAGCGGTCGCCTGTAGTAGTGGATCATAAACCCACAATTCATCGGATCCCAACAAACACACCGCAAAAGAAGATTACATCGAATAGAACTCCAAGAAGATCGAGGAGAACATTGTATTGAAGATCAAAGAGAGAGAAGAAGCCATCTGGCTACTAGCTATGGACTCATAGGTCTGTGGTAAACTACTCACACATCATCGGTAGGGGCAACAATGTTGATGTAGAAGCCCTCCGTGATCGATTCCCCCTCTGGCAGAGTACCGGAAAAGGCCTCCAGATGGGATCGCGGAAGAACAGAAGCTTGCAGCGGTGGAAAAGTTATTCAGGGTGGCTCTCTATTGGTTTGGGAATATTTGGGAATTTATAGAAGTGGAATTAGGTCAAACGGAGTTACGTGGGACCCACAAGCTCAGGGGGCGCGGCCACCCCCCTAGGGCGCGCCGTGTGAGCTTGTGACTCCCCCGTATGCCTTCTGGTCTCCTCCCGAAGCTTCTAGGGTCCCTTCTAGTCCAGAAAATTAATCCAAAGATATTTTTCCGTTTGGACTTCGTTTGATATTGATTTCCTAAAAAGCCAAAACAAGCAGAAAACAACAACTGGCACTGGGCACTGAGTTAATAGGTTAGTCCCAAAAAATGATATAAAATAGCATATAAAGCATCCAAGATTGATAATATAATAGCATGAAACAATCAAAAATTATAGATATGTTGGAGACGTATCACGATCACATCAACCTTGGAACCATTTCCGACACGCATCGTCACCTCGTCCTTAGCTAGTCTTCATTTATTCCGCAGCTCCTGTTTCGAGTTACAAATATTAGCAACCGAACCAGTATCAAATACCTAGGCGCTACTACGAGCACTAGTAAGGTACACATCAATAACATGTATATCAAATATACCTTTGTTGACGTTGCCAGCCTTCTTATCTGCCAAGTACTTGGGGCAGTTCCACTTCCAGTGGCCATTCCCCATGTAATAGAAGCACTCAGTCTTAGGTTTGGGTCCAGTCTTGGGTTTCTTCACTGGAGCGGCAACTGGCTTGCCATTCTTCTTGAAGTTCCCTTTCTTTCCCAGGCCTTTGTTCTTGAAACTGGGGGGCTTGTTGACCATCAACACTTGATGTTCTTTCTTGATTTCTACCTCCGCGGCTTTAAGCATCGCGAAAAGCTCACGGATCATCTTTTCCATCCCTTGCATATTATAGTTCATCACGAAGCTCTTGTAGCTCGGCGGTAGTGACTGGAGAACTCTGTCAATCGCTACTTCATCCAGAAGATTAACTCCCAACTGGTTCAAGCGGTTGAAGTACCCAGACATCTTGAGTACGTGCTCACTAACGGAGCTGTTCTCCTCCATCTTACAGCTGAAGAACTTGTCGGAGGTTTCATACCTCTCAACCCAGGCATGAGCCTGAAATACCAATTTTAGCTCCTGGAACATCTCATATGCTCCATGGTGCTCAAAACGTCTTTGGAGCCCCGGTTCTAAGCCGTAAAGCATGGCGCACTGAACTATCGAGTAGTCATCAGAACATGCTTGCCAGACGTTCACAACATCCACAGACGACGCTGGAGGGGGTGCCTCACCAAGCGGTGCATCAAGGACCTAAGCCTTCTGTGCAGCAGTGAGGATAATCCTTAGATTATGGACCTAGTCAGTATAGTTGCTTCCATCATCTTTCAACTTTTCTTTCTCTAGGAACGCATTAAAATTCAGGGGAGCTACAGCGCGAGCCATTGATCTACAACATTAATTTGCAAAGACAATTAGACTATGTTCATGATAATTGGTTTAGTTAATAAAATTACTAGTGAACTCCCACTTAAATCAACATCCCTCAAGTTGTCTAAGTGTTACATGATCCAAATCAATTAACCCATGTCCGATCATCACGTGAGATGGGGCAGTCATCAATGGTGAACATCTCCATATTGATCATATCTACTATATGACTCATGTTCGACCTTTCGGTCCTCCGTATTCCGAGGCCATGTCTGTACATGCTAGGCTCATCAAGTTTAACCCAAGTATTCCGCATGTGTAAAACTGGCTTACACCCGTTGTATGCGAACATAGAGTCTATCACACCCGATTATCACGAGGTGCTTCGAAACGACGAACTTTCGCAACAGTGCATACTTAGGGAGAACACCTTTTATCTTGAAATTAGGTGAAGGGATCATCTTATAATGCTACCGTCGTCCTAAGCAAAATAAGATGCATAAAAGGATAAACATCACATGCAATCATTATGTGACATGATATGGCCATTATCATCTTGTGCTTTTGATCTCCATCTCCAAATCACCGGCATGATCTCCATCGTCACTGGCATGACACCATGATCTCCATCATCGTGTCGTCATGTGGTTGTCTCCGCCAACTATTGCTTCTATGACTATTGCTAACTCATAGCGCTAAAGTAAAGCAATTACATGGCGTTTAATGATTAACACGCAGGTCATACAATAAATTAAGGACAACCCTATGGCTCCTGCCGGTTGCCATACTCATCGACATGCAAGTCGTGAACCTATTAGAAAACATGATCATCTCATACATCCGCATATATCACATCATGTTTTGGCCATACCACATCACAACATGCCCCGCAAAAACAAGTTAGACGTCCTCTAATTGTTGTTGCAATTTTTACGTGGTTGCTAGGGCAAACTATAAGAACTGTTCTTATCTACGCAAAACGACAACGGTGATATACAAGTTGCCTTTTAACCTTCTACAAGGACCGCCCTTGTCAAATCAGATTCAACTAAGGTGGGAGAGACAGACACCCGCAAAAGCCACTTTTATGCAATACAAGTTGCATGTCAGTCAGTGGAACCGGTCTCTTGTGAGAGGACAAGTAAGGTTGGTCCGAGCCACTTCATCCCACAATACCGCCGAATCCAAATAAGACAAAGGAAGTAAGCAATTTGAACATCGACGCCCACAACTTTTTGTGTTCTACTCGTGCAAATACATCTACGCATAGACCTAGCTCATGATGCCACTGATGGGGAACGTTGCATGAAAATGAAAAAAATTCCTATGAACACCCAAGATCTAATCTAGGAGATGCATAGCAATGAGAGGGGAATGTGTCTACATACCCTTGTAGACTGAAAGCATCAGCATCGAAACGCGGTTGATGTAGTCATACTCTTCACGATCCAATCGCAATCCAATCCGATCTAGTGCCGAACGGACGACACCTCTGAGATTAGCACACATTCAGCTCGATGGCGTCCTCTCCTTCTTGATCCAGCAAGCAAGGGGGAGGAGTTAGATGAGATCGGGATCAGCATGGCGGCGTGGTGGTAGTGGTAGCAGCGGAATTCCGGCTGGGCTTTGCTAAGCGCGTACCGGAGGAGAGGTGGGAGGAGTTGGGAGCGACGGAGGGCAAGGGTGAAGGGGTGTAGCCCCCCGCGCCCCTCCCCACTATATATAGGAGTGAGGGGGAGGGGGCGCCGGACCTAGCCCCTCCTCCAAGGAAGGGGCGGCGACCCTAGGAGGTGGCGTGCCCCCCAAGCCAAGGGAGGCGCCTCCCACCCCTAGTGTTTACCCTCCCTTGGCGCATGGGCCTAGTGGGGGGGCTGGTTGGTACCTGCAGACCAAACAGGGTAGTGTAGCACTTTCGCAGAAGTATCCCAATGAGTAATCATCCCAACAAAGAGCGGAGGAGAGTATTTATGGAGGCGTTTCTGTCAACACAAGGTGTCACAGTTCTTGTGTGAAGTACTGCTTGAGGTTCTGCAAATACTATTACTGTCCTGGGTAAACGATAAAACAAATATGCTAATATAAAGAGGATTTAAAGGTGTCTACTAAATAACTAATGAAACTAAATAACAAGAACTAAAATATAAATGGTGTTGCCTACAATGAAGAGATTAGGTGCGGAGAGATTTCAGTTCATGGTAAGAATATATGAATTGTGCCAGTGCGATGGTAATACCAGTTACCTTGTATTGTACTCATAGTATTTGATATAAACTTTCTGTAGGCGGTTCTCCCTAAAGTCATGAAACTCCTCCACTAGGGGTTACATTTCATTCTATGGTCCTGCTTCTCCGTTGCCACAGAGTGGTCGTTTCCACAATTAAGGTCATAAGACCGGAACCAAGCATTAAGTTCACTGGATCACCGTTATCTCATATTGTCTTCGGTTCTCATAGATATCTTCACCTGTCACGTCAGAGGTCATAGAGTTCCTAAACAATACCTGTTACCTGTGTTGGTCTTGAGATCATGTTGCCTGGTCCCTTAAATTGGACAACACGCATAGAGTTCACCACAATATAAAAACATACTAAATAGATCATACTACTACGAATTCAAATGATGACATATAGGATAGGCACATATCAATCTTACCACTTACCTACATCTCCCACAACTAGGGGAATTACTCACACATCATAAGAGGGGAATCAATCACATCAAAGAGAAAAACCATGAAAACCATATCGATAATACTGAGGGGATCCACAATGAGATGAAATGGTGCCCAAATAGTCTTGATCTCAGATGAGATGGAGTTGAGATTACAAGTTCCAATCCCTCTTACAATAGTGAAGGAGGTTATGATGATGGAGATGAAAGCACCAAAACTACGATGATCCTCGTGAGTTCTTCAGATCCTCTCTTCTCCTGTTCTAGATGGTGTGGCGGCGGCTAGGGTTCTCCCCTCCTCGCGGCCCCTTCACAAAAGTTGCTTGTATAGACGAGGAGGGTCGTTGGGCACTCCAAACGACCGCTCATACGAGCGCGTGCGGTCGTTTGGAATGCCGTCTTTCACCCTGATGCGCCCATTGACAATGCTCTCTTTAGGAAAGTTGCTCCAATTGGCTTGATTTGCAGCAATCTCCTTTGGTTTCCTTCCAAATATGATATTTCCTGCCAGCCAAAGGACAAAGCAGATTTTCTTCTCTTTTGTTGGATTAGCATTAGAAATACCCGAAGAATAACAAAAATCCAATGAAACCAAATGGAAATCACTATGAAAAACATCACAAATTCTCGAGCCATCAACTCCCCCAAGCTTAAGATTTGCTCATCCTCGAGCAAACAAGAAATCAAGAGAGTGAAAAGGAGCTTGGTTGAATGGAAAGAACTTTACCGGCTCGAGAAAATACATCATATCCATCCTCTCTTATCCTGCAAGAAGGTATTTGCAATTGAATAGCTGCACCTAAACTCGTTGCCTAACCATGTATAGTCTCATACCATTAGTTATAATTTCTCAAAACAATTTTTTCTTTGCTAACCAAGTGTTTAGGCAAATGAAGGTGTTCATCTATTAGATGGATATTCAACTTAAGCTCAATCATCAAAATACATTTAGAAGGTTTGTAGATCAAAGATAGCAAAGTACTCAAGTTTTTCATTAACACCCACTAATGCCTCCTAGTCATGGCTCTCAAACACTTCTCTCAGTCATTGTTCTTCGGGATTTCAACTCTCGGTGACGGGGTTATGCCAAAATTCACTATATGCAATTGGGCTCCGTTGTGGCTTAATTTCATGCACTATGGATCAAGGATGGTTGTCTCTTTCGAACTCAGCGATCAGTGCTTTTATTTACCACTTGCACACTCCCTTGGGGAAGGTCAATCGTTTACTACACAATCCCCAAGTTCGTGATGGAGTTGCAGTTACGCGAATTATCTCAACATATAGCAACGAGACGTAAAGCCAGCCTAGGGCTGGAGCTCCATGATTTAAGTATTGCGAATGAACTTTGGCATAACCTCAACCACTTCAAATATTCATCCCTCTAAATAACTCCATCAATAGGTGTCATCAAGTCAATCAAAATCAGCATGTGGAGTTGAATTGCTTAAGTGCTCGTTCTCTTCGAAAGTTCCTGCCCGCTAAAATTTCCATTAAAACAAAAACATGCTTTCCCACAAGGTTTGACTAGCAAAATCTGAAATTGGGAGTTATGACTAGATGATATCCAACTATCGTGGGGAACTAATTGATGTGCAGCCAGTCAACTGAAAATCTTCCTCAAATAATATTGCGAGACAAGGGATTATGTATATGTTATACCTTCTCGCACTAGCTCATTCTTCCCCTCCATCAAGTCCCAATTCATTTTCTTCATTTCTTCTTGCTAGTAGGGAACAAACCTGTAGGCTCAAAGAAAACAAACGAAAAGAACTGCAACAAGGCAAGACCAAAGTGTGCTCCTCATTTTATTATGCAAACTGAAAAATAAACATGCAAAATACAAAAACAAAAGAAAAATAAATATGCATGCATGATAACTAGGGGATTAGCTCCCCCAAGCTTAGGCTCTTCGCCTACTCTTTAATCAATGTCCTCGTCATCGTCGCCCCCGGCCAAAGTGTGGCCACTGCATCTGAGAGGGGGCTGCTAGAGGACTGGCCTCCCATGCCAGGGTGTGGCTGCCAAAAAAAAGAGGGACTGTATGTTCCCACTGAGCAGGTTGATGTTGTTGTTGGCCTCACGGAGGTCCGTACGGATCCCTCCTACCTGCTGCTGCAGCTGCTGAAACTCTACCCTAGGCACATGGTCACGTGGCTGCCCAAAGTTAACCTGCGGTGCATATTGCGGTGCAGGCTGTGGTGGATAGTTGTGTGCATACTGAGGGGTATCGCCCCATGCATCCCAACCGTCGGCAGGACCTGCTGCTACAGGCTCCCACTCTGGAGCGGGTTCGGGTTGAGCAATGTTCCCAAACCAACCTCGTGGCGGTACTCGTTGATCTCATCAACAGAGAGTACCCACATATCACGCGTAGAAACAGTAAATGCTTGCGGTAAGGGCAAGCGAACATCGATAGAGTGCGTGTTAGGTAGGGGGCACTTGTAGCAATGCTCCTCTTGCACGGGCCCAATGAAATGAGTGTTGGTCATAATTCTATGGTTGAGTGCCATAGGGCCTGGGACGTGCTGCATCTCATCAAGATCGAGGCCGAAGTGCTCGGCAAGCTGAGTCACTATGCCTCCCACAACAATAGTCCCCCTCGGCTGCTTGTGCTGCCTACCAAGGTGATGCATAAGAAAAGCTCCCAAGTTAGGCTTGGGGGTGTAATCAGGGTGGAGTGGTGCGTGGAGCACACACATGTCATAGCTCGACATGCCCCCATGGTTCTCCCTACCAAAAATAGTGTTGGAAATGAAAATCATGAAGTAGCGAATGGCGGGGTTTTGGATGCTCGATACCTTCTTTCCAGAGAAGTCATGCTCATCCTTGACGGAGATGAGCTCCCACGAACCCAACGCGTCAGCAATCGGCATGCCCCTAGTGTTGAGAACTCCTTGGTTCTCGAAACCGAAGGCATTGCATAACTGCTCCAACGTCATGGTGCGCTGAACTCCACTGAGCGTGAACGAGCAGCTCGGTGCCACCCTCGAGTCATCGAGAGTGTGGGAGAAGGTGGAGAGGAGCTCCACGGTGATGCCGCGGTACATTAGGTAATGGAAGTTGCTGAAAACTCCCATCCCAATGTTGTTCGCAAGCCACACGAAGTCGTTGTGAAGCCCTTGGGACTCCAAGAACGCATCACACTTCCACTTCGTGGGGGCCATCCCCTGGTTGTTCATGCGTTGGAAGTCCTTGTTCACATCAGCACGGAGTTCATCTTCCTTGTTCGGGGCACGCTTAGAGCGTGAGCCCATGTCCTTCTTCCCCGCGGCAATCGCCGATCTCATCATTTCATACACACAACAAAAATAATAACAGAAAAATGTTAGTTTAACGTGGGGATCAAGTTCTACCTAAGATCGATTCTAACCTATTACTTTGAATCATAACGTGCAAATCGACCGAAAATCAAAAATAGTATGCATCTCATCTAGGATATGAACATTGATGAAACCACCACAAAAACTTGCAAATAAACCATGGATCGGAGGAGAAACTCATCGAGGATGAAGATGCATGGATCAAATGAATGAAATCCGCAAAGAAATGAAGGTTTTGGAGGATTTTTGTTAGGGTTTGAGAGAGAGATGTGAGAGCTTTGGGCATTGGGAGGAAGAAGAAGAAAACCTCCCAGCGCCGGCGGCTCAGATTTATGAAAATTTAGGTGAAACAGGCGCTCATTCGGGCACGGGCGTCCGTATGGAACGCCGTCTCACATTCAAATCAGCCGACCTAGGGTTTACATACTTGAAACGAGCGCTCAAACGGGCGCACGCGCTCGTTTGAAACGCCGTCATCAAACCTGCTTATCTGAAGCTCTGCCGGGCAGAGGGCGAAACGGGCGCTCGAACGGGCGCTGACGCCCATCCGAAAGGCCGTCTTTATCTCTGTTCCCGCGGACGCTCCTGGTCGAAGAATCAAACGACCGTATAAGCGGGCGCTCTCCCCCGTTCAGAACACCGTCTTCAATTCTGTAAGTCGTGGCTGATTTCGGCGAGAGTGTCATACGACCGCGCAAACGGGCACAATCGGTCGTATGAAACACCATCGATCTCTCTATTCTTTTCTGCGTTTCTTCTGAAATTTCAAGCGACCGTGCATACGGGCGGCAGTGCCCGTATGAAACGCCGTCATTCTCCTTTGTTCCTTTCCTCCTTTGTTTCTTTTCCTAATTCCTCTTTTCAGCATTTCTCCTTCAATAAAAAGGTCAAAACAACTTTTCTGAGGGATTTTCATCAGTTCATTTATAAGAGCAAAATATTGACTAAAACTAAGATAAAATTTTATCGAAAAATAAAGAGATACTGGGTTGCCTCCCATAAAGCGCTGGTTTTTAGGTTGCTTAGCTCAACCTCTTACCTCGGTATTTCATCAAGTATCAGGTGGTCGTGGATTTTCTCTGCTCACCGTACATAATCGTTTAGGTGGTGGCACATACTTCACCCTTGCTCCTGGCTTCTTCGGGAAGTACTTGACTATTTCTTCCTCACAGATTCTAAAGGTTACCTTCCCTTCTGAGCAATCTAGCGATGCACCTGCAATATTCAAAAATGGTCTACCAAGGATAATTGATAATTTTTCGTCTTCGGGCATGTCAAGAATAATAAAATCAGTAGGTATAACATGCCCGTCCAATCTTAACGGAACGTTCTCAGCCATCCCCACTGGCTTCTTTGTGGACTTGTCTGCCATCTGCAAAGTTATGCCTGTGGGTATGCATTCAGATAAATTTAACTTGTGAAAAAGAGATAGAGGCATCACACCTACCCTGCTCCTACATCACAAAGAGCATTATTTATATCAAGATTACCAACAGAACAAGATATAGTGGGTATACCTGGGTCTCCTAGTTTCTATGGTATCTTGTTATCAAACGGACACTCCGTTATCATGGCAACGTGTTCCTTCAAAGTCATACTCCTTTTATTATTCACTACATCACACATAAACTTAGCAAAAGTACACACATAAACTTAGCAAAAGTAGGTGCGACATTGGAGAGTGCCCATTTCGAGCTTCAAGATGAAGAGTGCTTGGTGATCGTCCACTTCTACACAGCGACGACATCTCTTTCCCATGGTGATTTGGTTTTTGATCCGAGGATGGATCTTTCCCAAGGGGGAGGGGATGATGCGGAGCATCCTACGAACATCACCATGTCAAGAGTCCATTCGGCAAGTGACACGTGCGGCATCGACTTCACAAACATAAAGGTGAATCATCTCCTTTACACGTGTTCACTTGACCCCTTCGAGGATGGTATACTACTTGACACTTCTCCCGTGTGCATGCATAGGTATTGTCGGAGCTTCATGGATGACGAGGAGGAGTGCAAGCGCCAAGGAACAGCTACACCATCCGCGAGGGAAGCATGGAAGCGACGACGGAAGAAGAAGGAGCTGCTGAAGCTACAGCGGCCGGACATCCGGGCCAGAGGCCGGACATTCGGCGCCCGGACAGCTGCGAGGAAGCTGCCCAACAAACAGCCAGATGCATCATCGGCCGGACATCTGGCGATGCCCCGGACATCCGGCGCTACACGTCGGGCCGGACATCCGGCCTCCCTCCCGGAAATCCGGCGATTGGCAACAGAAGGTTGGCCACCTCCAAGCCGGACATCCGGCCAGTGCCCCGGACATCCGGCGCCTCACGAGAGGCCGGACATCCGGGCCCCAGCCCGGACATCCGGCAGCCGCCTGCGCGCGTGGACAGGGCCCGAGGCCCATGTATCTTTATTTTCCCCTCCCACTTCATGGCTAGACTATAAATACCCCTTCTCCTCCTCCATTTAGGGTTAGCTAAGATTAGAACTACACATTGGAGCTTAGCTCATGTACCTCCCCTTGTGGGATTCCTCTTGAGGGAGAAGGATCTCACTAGATCATCAAGACCTCCTAAGGGAGAAGGATCTACCTAGATCATCAAGACCTCATCTCCTCTTGGATTTGGGATGAACTCTAACATGTATCTTTCCCTTTGTTGTTCATGTACTTTGTGATCTTGTGTGTTTGTTAGTCTAGTGGATGTGTGATTGGACTTGTTCTTGAGTGTTTCTCTCGTGATTTCCCCGTGTTCTTCGTGTTCTTTGTAGGATCGCCCTCCAATTCGTGAAAGATCATCAATTAGGGTTCCACCCTACATCAACTTCTTAGCATCATCCTTTAGAGAAAACCTGAAGAGTCTCAATAGCACAAATTCTAGTGAAACATCTTTTAACTTAAATGTCCCACATAAAGTGTCAAACATCATTAAATGTGCTTGAGGATCTTCCTCTTCAGTTCCTGCAAAAGCATGGTTTATTACTTCTGTAATAAGATCACAGTCAATCGAATACTCTTGAGCATAATTAGTACGATAAACTATAGGAGATCTAGAAACAAGTACTGGAGCATAGTGATCCCTAATAGTCTTCTTGGGCTTTTGAGTAATCGTCATTTCTGCGAACAAAGTGTCAAGCTCAACTGTCTCAATATTTTTGTATTTTTCTATTAATGAAGCTTGCTGCTCCTGAGGAAAACGAGTAATGTAATCTGGTAAATATGTTCTCCCTGAACAAATAGATCCCCTGTGAGTTACAGGAAGCATCTACAATAACAATACCTGCAAAAACAGTTATGAAACAAATACTCTGCGCTTAGCTCCCCGGCAACGGCGGCAGAAAATGCCTTGGTACCTGCAGACCAAACAGGGTAGTGTAGCACTTTCGCGGAAGTATCCCAATGAGTAATCGTCCCAACAAAGAGCGGAGGAGAGTATTTATGGAGGCGTTTCTGTCACACACAAGGTGTCACAGTTCTTGTGTGAAGTACTGCTTGAGCTTCTGCAAATATTGTTACTGTCCTGGGTAAACGATAAAACAAATATGCTAATATAAAGAGGATTTAAAGGTGTCTACTAAATAACTAATGAAAGTAAATAACAAGAACTAAAATATAAATGGTGTTGCCTACAATGAAGAGATTAGGTGCGGAGAGATTTCAGTTCATGGTAAGAATATATGAATTGTGCCAGTGCGATGGTAATACCAGTTACCTTGTATTGTACTCATAGTATTTGATATAAACTTTCTGTAGGCGGTTCTCCCTAGAGTCATGAAACTCCTCCACTAGGGGTTACATTTCATTCTATGGTCCTGCTTCTCCGTTGCCACAGAGTGGTCGTTTCCACAATTAAGGTCATAAGACCGGAACCAAGCATTAAGTTCAATGGATCATTGTTATCTCATATTGTCTTCGGTTCTCATAGATATCTCCACCTGTCACGTCAGAGGTCACAGAGTTCCTAAACAATACGTGTTACATGTGTAGGTCTTGAGATCATGTTGCCTGGGCCCTTAAATTGGACAACACGCATAAAGTTCACCACAGTATAACAACATACTAAATAGATCATACTACTACGAATTCAAATGACGACATATAGGATAGGCACATATCAATCTTACCACTTACCTACATCTCCCACACCTAGGAGAATTACTCACACATCATAAGGGGGGAATCAATCACATCAAAGAGAAAAACCATGCACTAGTGCAGAAAAGCCTAGATATGGCGTGCCAAAAACGGCCTTGCTGGCGTGGACACATGACGCTAGCAATATAGCGCCATTGTTAAGAAATAGTGGTGGCGTTGGCGACCACGTCAGCAGTATTTTAGATACCTATGGCGTTGGACAAATTCTCACGACGGCAGTGTCATATGTAGCTATGTCGTGCGATATTTTCTGGCGCCAGTAATAATTTAAATCTTCACTGATGTTGCGCATCATCCGAACGCCATTACTATTGTTTTCAGAAGCAGAAAAAAAGCTGCCACATCAGCTGCAAATCGCTGCCACGGCAGCATAATTTATTATCAATATACATATAAACACGTTTTTGTCCCACATTGATTTCGATAAGATATTTACATAATAGACATCGTTTCTTCACATGCATACATTAACCACACACTAGCTTGCTTCTTCTCATCGATCATGACTAATTAAACATCCACTAAACTAAACCATGCATGCATATTACATGTTCATTAGTTATCCTAGCTAGATAGTAGTACATATATATACTATCAACCATCGTAACTACTAGCACGGTACTCCTCTCCTTTAGGAACAATTTTGAAGAATAGGAAAACCCCTGCAGATCCATGGTGTAGCACAGCGATCCACCGATCTCCAATCTTCAACTCGCACTCACTTAGTAGTTGGCTCCATTCATTAATTTCGAACCGTCCATCTCGTCGTGGTGCAATCGAGTATGTACCTCTGAAATAGGTATTGTTGTCAGAAATAATGGTCATCTCACCAGCCTGGTGGTCATCCATCACGTGAGGCACAACACATCTAGGGAGCTTATGTTCTTGAACATAATAGTAACATAGTAAGCAATAGTAACACATACTATGAGTAGACATAATATAATATAGGGACATTCACATTTGTGCCCCTAAGTTGAACCAACTACTCAAATTTACCCCTAACTTTTTTATGTGCTCAAATTTGCCCCTAAAAAGCATTTTAGGTCGCAAGAATGCCCTTCCATCTGGTCAAAGTTGTTTGACCGAAACATTGAAAATTCATATGAACTCAGAAGAATGCAAAATAAGATATCAAAATGTTCATAAAAACATCACCTATAAGCACATATCATTTACGTTCATGACAAAAGCACTCTTTAAAGCTTTTTAGGGTTTATAACATTAAAAAACTATTTGGGGTGAATGCAAATAAATGGACGTGTAGGTGATGAACGTAAATGATATGCATGTATAGGTGATATTTTTATGAACATTTTGATATCGTATTTGCATTCTTCTGAGTTCATATGAATTTAGTATGAATTTTCAAAGTTTCGGTCAAACAACTTTGACCAGCTAGAAGGGCATTCTCGTGACCTAAAATGCTTTTTAGGGGAAAAATTTGAGCACATCAAAAAGTTAGGGGTAAATCTGAGAGTGGGTGAAAATTAGGGGCATAAATATAAATGTCCCTACAATATATATGAAAAAGACATACTAGTCTCGATCAAAATCTAACCATGCATTTTTTAGAAAGTTGTTCTTGTCCAAGGTGTGCACTAGTGGCAGGTATGGTGCATCATTTGGACCAGCTCCGTAAGTGCTCTTAAGCGACTCAATATCAGCAACAAAGGACACGAGATACCTCTTTTCATGCCAAGTAAGTGTACTGCGAGCAGTGTAATAGGTCTCGTCTACTAAGTTCCGTATGTTTCTTCGAGATAGAAAATAAGCTGTCAAATTTATATAAACAAGATAAGTTATATATGGGTGAACTGGAATCTAAAGGTTACTTAACAATTTTGTTCACGAAACTTACACGGAGGAAGAACTGGAATCATGTCTAAAGTGACCCATATGTCCTCATCATTTTGAGAATAGGTGCAGATATCAAATGTTATTATCATACCAGGCTGAAATCCGTAAGCTTGGGCCAATCCTCTCCAATTAGCACAACCAAAATATGTGTGATCTACCTCATTATAGATCGTAGATTTGAAATTGAAACCATCTTTTGTCTTGAGGTAAGTAGTCATCTCAGTCACCTCTTCCATGTCGCAGACAAAAAACTTGTCTAGGACAAAAGGTCTTGCATAGCAAGGGATACACTAGTCGAAATATAAAAAGACAGAAATTACACTTTGAAGCAAAAACCATATATAGTACATGCCTAAGAAGGAAATATGTGCCAACAAATATTAAAACTGATTACCGTATAATATTTGTAATCACTTTGAAGCGTGAGGGAGAAGCATTTATTGTTGTCAAGGTGAGGATCGTCGCACATACCCCTAGTGTCGAAACAGTAGGGGCACTCTTCCATTTTGTGCTGCGTTCATATAATTAAAATCAGCAGAAAAATTTGGCATGACCTTTGCTAAAAAAAGGACATATTGAGTGCTAGAAATTTTACGAAACAGAAAGAATCAATGTTTCGCCGAAACATTGGCAACTCAGTAGACATTCCCTGCAAGAAGAATCATAGCGCGAGACAATTCACGAGCAACACAATGCAATGTTGCATTGACTAGATTAAAACAAGCACACACCGAAAAAGTCGATCAATTCACAATAAACACATTTGTACACATGTAATGCATTTCATCAAATATTTCACAGGTACACATAATGTGTGCATTTCATCACAATAATATCCACACTAGAACAAATCTACATGAAAATAAATTGGTAGAGGGAGGTCCTATACCGTCCGGATCGAGAGGGACGACGTCGGAGGGAGAGAGCGGCCGGACGCGATGAGCTAGGTCGCCGGGCGGAGGGTTGTGGGGGCGGAACGGCGGCGCCACGGCGGGGGCAAGGCGGGGCGTGGGGAACGACGGTGGCAAGGGGGGGCGTGGGGAACGGTGGTGGCAGGGGGGCATGGCTGGGCGATGGCGGAGCGAAGGCGGGGCCACGGCGTGGCGAGCGGCAGGGGGCAGGGCAGGGGCGAGGGCGGCGACGAAGTGTCTGTCGGCGGCGCGAGATGGGGGAGATGCTGAAAATGAGTTCTAGCTACTTTCCCCAATCACGCTAAGTGCTGGTTGGTTGTTAGTACTGGCGCAGATGATGTGGCCAACGCCAGCAGTAGTTTTTTGAATTAGAATAGCCAACATATTTGTAGATGGCATTTTGAGCGACGACATGCATATACAGATGTTTATAACGATACAAATTCTTCTCGTGGTTCAGAGTACCAAAATATGGTACGGTTAATTAATACGACTCGATCGAAGTAGACATTTTTAGGGGGTACACACATGCATAAATGAAGTGCACAAATCAAGTAGTACGACGTCATTTGACAATCAAGTAGTACGACGTCATTTGACAATCCTTCCGTAGTATCGATTATTTTCATTTTCGGTCAACTGCATCATCGTCACACCTGAGTTTTGGTAATCACAGTTTTTGTCCTTTGCCTCAGTATAGAATGTGTATCCATTTATATCATATGATTGGTAAGTGGCAACAGTGCATGCGGGGCCTACTGCTAATGCATACATGAGATTTGCATTGGCCACACCGGTTGGCAGTGGTTTGTCTCGAATTCGCTCTTTGAACCAAGTCGCGAATTTGGAGTTGTGCTCTCTAATGATCTGGGCCTCGGCCCTCTGCCTCCCTGCCATTTCGTGCTTTCTCCTTAAGGTGTCCTTGTGAGTCTGCTGCCAAGGCCTTATTATATCTGCGTGTTGTAACACTACTGTGTGCGCTCTATCGAAGTTGTCTTGGTGGTTTTGTATATCCACATTTAAATCACGCTTTAACTGTGAGTGACCTACTCCTTCGAGCCTGTCAGCATGCTTCTTCAAGGGCAAACCAAGAGATTGATCATCATCTATAACATTCTTGCAGAATGATATACACTCCTCGATTAGATAGGCCTGGACGATGCTTCCATTCGGACGGGCTTTGTTATGAACGTATCCCTTCACGGTTCCATTCATCCATTCAAACGGGAACATGGTATGTGTCGGTGTAGTGAGAACCAGGGCTTCACAAACCTTCTAAGCTTGGGATTATGCCAGTCTAGGGCTGTCGCGAAGCAGCCCCGGCAAAGGACCTACCTTGCCGGCAAGCAAGACATCCGGCAATCACTACATCAAGAAGCAAAAAGCTCGTTGGGGAGAAGCTTCTTTCCAGCGGTATGACTTCCCGGCAAGACAAGACCCGACAAGGACAGAGCCGGCAAACCAAGGCTTCCCGACAGGTCATCAAAGAGTCGCCAGGAAGATCAAGACGGCGCCGGCAAGCCAGAAGCCGGCAAGCTCAAGCCTCAAGCCGGCAAGCTCCCTCCACCGAGTCGCTGCACCTACCTATCAGGCTCTTGCCGATAGATGGCGAGCACGCAGATGGTTAGGTAGAGCCTGTCGGGGCACGTGGCAAATTGCCGCTCAAGAAATACCTTTATCAACACATGTCCTCATGCGTGTCACAACTACCTTTACCTCATGTATTTACCACTTTGCCATTGTGGTAGCCCCTTTCATCTATAAAAGGAGGCCCGTGGCAACCTTTAGACGAGGGGGAGCCCGGTCTTATTACATGGTCTAGCTGCACCTCCCGAGCACCTTGCCGGTAAGGTTGAACTCTTGTAATAGGAGAGCTCCAAATCAATCATGAAACCACTAAACCAGGAGTAGGGTTTTACGCTTCACAAGCGGCCCGAACCTGGGTAAATCCCCGTGCGTCGAGCTGCTGGATCTGCTCTTTGTGTGCTGCATCCCCTTAGCTGAACCACAAAGGGGCCTCGTTGGTCCCATAGATCGTCGTTTTCCCATGACATCTTTGGCGTGCCAGGTAGGGGGCATGCGTATGCGAATCTGCTTTAGCAGCGTCGGTTTCATCTTCATCATCAACAGCGTTCAAGAAGAGCAAGGGCGTCGCCGCTGCGTCTACTTCTGAGGCACAATTTTAACTGTTTGCGACGGGAAGATGGTGGTGGCCAAACCTATCGCCATATCGGCGACATTGGCGTTACAACATTTGTCACAAGCAATTTGAGCGCCCTGCGTGACGCTCTGATAAATCGTAGTGTTTTCGCCGTGCTACAGAAAGAGCTAAGTTCTAATACTTTAGTTACTTTCTATTATTTAGTCTTATCCTTGAATGGCATTTTTGTGCTTAACCTGTGCGCGAAGGAGCGCTCTTGAAAATATTCTGCGCTCTGGGTCGTTCTGAGTCCGCCCAACAACGTCGCTGCAGCTGCGTTTGTTTCCTGAGTGTTAAGCTTCCGAGAAGGCGGCTTTCTCGATAGGCTGCTAAACAAGACCTGATCCTAAGCGCCGTCGACCAGATCGTGCGCAATCGGAAGGCATTCCAGCAAGCGTAGGGAATAGTTGTGTGAAAATGCAACCATTTAAGGAAAAGGCTTAACAAGTCTTTATTCTATTAAGATTTCTGTAACTCGTATGCTAAGGAGCCTTTTCGGGACTAGTTGCGCTCCTAGTTGCCTCAAGTCCGCTCGGCAATGTGGGCAGCTGCATTAGGACCGACAAGGTAAACCTTTTTGGGAGGCGGCATTCCCGGCAAGCTGCTAAGGGCCCATTCCCTCAAGCGCTGCTGACTGGAGCGTGTGCACCGGGAAGCACTCCGGCGAGCGAGGGGAATATTCAGCAGAAGTCAAGTTTTCACATGAGTTAAGTGCGAATCAGACGCTAATTAACCTATTGTGTTAAAACACTATTGCGGCATTTTTATGCCCGAATCAGTGTTGCAGGTAAATGGGTGGAAGATAGCTTCGCGGTAGCACTCGCCTTGGTATTTTCGGAAGCTGCCACTGAGCATCAAGAACCTCCGAGTTCTCTGCTGAAAGCAAAAGCCTTGCCAGGGGCTGGCCCTCCCAGCAAGCCGGCATCGAGAACCTCCGAGTTCTCTGCTGAAAGCAAAAGCCTTGCCGGGGGCTGGCCCTCCCGGCAAGCCGACATCGAGAACCTTCGAGTTCTCTGCTGAAAGCAAAAGCCTTGCCGGGGGCTGGCCCTCCCGGCAAGCCGGCATCGAGAACCTCCGAGTTCTCTGCTGAAAGCAAAAGCCTTGTCGGGGGCTGGCCCTCCCGGCAAGCCAGCATCGAGAACCTCCGAGTTCTCTGCTGAAAGCAAAAGCCTTGGCAGGGGCCGGCCCTCCCGGCAAGGCGGCATTGAGAATCTAGAGTTCTCTGCCTAAAACATAAACTGGCATCGAGAACCCAGAGTTCTCTGCCGATAACAAAAGCTTTCCCAGAAATAAACTTTCCAGAAGCATAGCCAAAATTGCAACAAATGAGATTTACTTTTGCATCGAGATCTTTCGATTTCTCTGCCAGAGGCAAGCCTACCTTTTGCATCGAGATCTTTAAAGTTCTCTACCAAAATTACAACAAATGAGATTTACTTTTGCATCGAGATCTTTCGAGTTCTTTGCCAGAGGCAAGCCTACCTTTTGCATCGAGATCTTCAAAGTTCTCTGCTAATGGAATATCAATGCTGAGATTCCCTGAGCTCTCTGAGCAAGCTCGGGAGCTGGAAGCCTTTGGGAAGCAACCATTCCTGGGGGCAGCTTGCCGGGTGCGGTTTTCCCCGACAAGAAAGATACGACTGTCATAACCCAAACCAAGTTTGGTCCCACCTCCAGCATCGAGATCTTTCGAGTTCTCTGCTGAAGGTGGTCCCGGGGGCTCCTGTCGGTGTAGTGAGAACCAGGGCTTCACAAACCTTCTAAGCTTGGGATTATGCCAGTCTAGGGCTATCGTAAAGCAGCCCCGGCAAACGACCTACCTCACCGGCAAGCACTACATCAACAAGCAAAAAGCTCATTGGGGAGAAGCTTCTTTCCAGTGGTATGACTTCCCGGCAAGACAAGACCCGACAAGGACAAAGCCGGCAAACCAAGGCTTCCAAACAGGTCATCAAAGAGTCGCTAAGAACATCAAGATGGCGCCGGCAAGCCAGAAGTCGGCAAGCTCAAGCCTCAAGCTGGCAAGCTCCCTCCACCGAGTCGTTGCACCTACCTGTCAGGCTCTTGCCGATAGATGGCAAGCACGCAGATGGTTAGGTAGAGCCTGTCGGGGCACGTGGCAGATCGCCGCTCAAGAAATACCTTTATCGACACATGTCCTCATGCGTGTCACAACTACCTTTACCTCATGTATTTACCACTTTGCCATTGTGGTAGCCCCTTTCATCTATAAAAGGAGGCCCGTGGCAACCTTTAGACGGGGGGGGGGGGGATCCCGGTCTTATTACACGGTCTAGCTGCACCTCCCGAGCACCTTGCCGGTAAGGTTGCGCTCTTGTAATAGGAGAGCTCCAAAACAATCATGAAACCACTAAAGCAGGAGTAGGGTTTTACGCTTCACAAGCAGCCCGAACCTGGGTAAATCCCCGTGCACCGAGCTGCTGGATCTGCTCTTTGTGTGCTACGTCCCCTTAGCCGAACCATAAAGGGGCCTCGCTGGTCCCATAGATCGTCATTTTCCCACGACAGTATGCAAGAATGTCGGTCCAAGGTCTATAACCTCCGGAACAATACGAACTAGCAGATGGACCATGACATCAAAGAATGACGGTGGGAAATATATCTCAAGCTCACATTCCTCTTGTAGTCGTGTCAGATGCCGCACACTGATCGACTTTCGAGACATAACATCGAAAAAGTTGCACAAGTCAATAAGTGTGTTGCGGACGTGATCGTCCATTATCCCTCTGAGAGCTTCCGAAAGTAATTGTGTCATCATCACATGACAGTCATGTGACTTCATGTTGCTAAACCTTTGCTTTTTCGAGTCAAGATACCTGCGTATGAGCCCCGAGTAACCGGAAGGTACTT
The DNA here is from genome assembly GCA_039707655.1 of Elymus sibiricus. NCBI lineage: Eukaryota > Viridiplantae > Streptophyta > Magnoliopsida > Poales > Poaceae > Elymus > Elymus sibiricus. The sequence continues at coordinate 198,193,435 of CM077674.1, read as the reverse complement.
TCATGCCGTCGAGGCAGTTGAAAACTTGAGAAAGCTCATCCTCGTCGAGAGTGAAGCAAGCTGGGGGGCAATAATCATCTTTGGTTCTAGACACAGTTTTGCCCTTGTCTGAGTTGGCTATGACTTTTTTTTGCCCTTAACCGTCTCCTTGGTTTTAACAGATGAGGGTTGAAGCTCTTCCCTAATACCGATTCTTTCAAGTCTTGTCTGGCCCTCGGACCATCTTTACTCTTTTCTGGCATGTCAAACAGTGTGCCAAGCAAACTCTCGCACACATTTTTTGTGATATGCATCATATCAAGAGAATGAGGCATACTGAGTAGTTCCCAATACGTCAAGCCCCAGAAAATAGACTTCCTTTTCCATACTTTTAGCAGCATTTTCTCAGCGGACTTCTTTATTTTCTTTCCTGGCTTAGGGCAATCTTTCCAATTCGTTAACATTTCTAGGATTTCTGCTCCAGACCTCTTACGTGGTGGCCCTCGGGTCTCATCCTTGTTGTCGAACAGATCTCCACGAGTTCTCCACTCGTCATCTTTGTCAAGCCACCTTCTATGGCCCATGAACACTGTTTTCCTACTGCCCGTTTTCGATAGCTGCCGAAAAGATGTGTCATCCATACATTTAACACATCCGCAGTGTCCATGGCACGCTTGTCCGGAGATATATCCGTAACCCAGATAGTCATGAACAGTCGTGAGTAATGCTACTCTCATGTGAAAATAATTTCCCGTGCTAGCGTCCCAGGATTTGACCCCTTCAGGCTTCCATAATATTTCTAACTCCTCCTTCAACAACTCAAGATATGTGTTGATATCATTGCTAGGTTGGACTGGCCCTTGAATTAGCATAACCATGTGTATGTACTTATGTTTCATGCAGAGCCAGGGTGGGAGGTTGTACATCCATACAAACACGGGCCATGTACTATGTGTGCTACTCTGGTTGCCAAATGGATTTAGTCCATCACTACCGACACCCAAGCTGGGGTTTCTGGGTTCTGCTGCGAATTCTGGTTCTAAACTGTCGAGTGCTTTCCACTGACAACCATCTACAATATGTCTCAGAATGCCATCATTTTTAGACGTTCTAGTCTTGTGCCAAGTCATGTTCTTTGCTTCCTTCGGGTCAGCGAAATAACGCTGCAAGCGAGGAATCAGCGGAAGGTACCATACAACCTTTCGAGGCTCCTTCTTTCCAGGCTTGTATCGGGGTTCCTTGCAAGTTGGACACTCTATTTTGTTCTCGTCCTCATTGTGATATAAGATGCAATCATTTATGCATGCGTGATATCTTACATGCGGCAAATCAAGCGGGCACACGATCTTCTTCGCCTCATCGACACTACGAGGCAACAAATTCCCCTTGGGCAAAACTTTGTGTAAATATTCCAATGTAGCATCCAGACTTGCATCTGTGCTCTTGAATCTTGCCTTGATGTCTAGAAGTTTGAGCCTGACGTGCAGGCGGGTGTGCTCGGGATCGCAACCTTCATATAGTGGAGTTTTCGCGTCTAATTCCAATTGCGCCAACTTTAGAGCCTCTTTAATAGCAGCTCTCTTGGTTGTCGTCTTCTTCCGAAGCAGATCTTTCACATGAGGATCTTGCAGCATTGTAGCCAACGACATATCCTGCGTGATAGTCTCATGATCATCTTCATGTTCCGATGGCATTTCATCATTTTCTCAACCATGCGCATGTTCATTGTTTCCTCCTTCTGGCTACTCTGCTTCATCGAAAGAGTTTTGTGCTTCATTGTTTCCTCCTTCATCATCGCTAACATCCTCCTCACCATGCTTTGTCCACCGTGTACAACCTGTAACAAAACCGTGACAGAGCAAGTGCGCCAGCACGCTGCCTTCGAATGGGTTGTGCAAAACTGCATTTTCGCATGTTGGACATGGACATAATATCTGCACTTCACCCTTTTGTATCATATTTGCCACCGCGAAATTGAGAAAGCCCTACACACTTCGATCCATATTGAATCTTTCGATAGATCAAGCAGCGCTGCAAAGGGTATAAGTACAAAAATAATTACATATATTACCAATGACGGCATAAAAAAATTCGGCATGACCTTTGCTAAAAAAAGGGACATATTGAGTGCCAGAAATTTGACGAAACAGAAATGAATCAACGTTTCGCCAAAACATTGGCAACTCTCTAGACATTCCCTGCAAGAAGAAACATAGCGCGAGACAATTCACGAGCAATGAAATTTATATAGCTAGCAATTAATCACACACATATCTCCATCACATATATCCATCCATATGTGCATGCATCATATATATATATATATATATATATATATATATATATATATATATATATATATATATATATGCATAAAGTAACGAGAAATTCGGTCTATTTCCTCATCAAAGGGGCGGGGAGAGGGGGGCCGGCCGACCGTACGTAGGTTGGAGGCGCCATTAATGGAGTGTGGTGGAAAATTTAATACAAGTGTGTGTTTGAGTGGGTGAAGGAGAGAGCTAGCTTAGGGAGTGGAGAGGCTAGCAAAGCTTAGTTAATTAATCCATCACCTAGCTAGATCTAATTAAGAATCATGAGAAAGAATTTGATCTTTTTCTCAAGAAGAAGAGAAGAGAGAGGAGGAAGAGGAAGTGGGAGGAAGAAGAAGAAGGAAAATATCTAAATGGATGGAGGGCACATGTGAATAGTGCTGCGACGTAATTACTGGCGTGCCCAAATTACGGAATGCCATTATAGTTGTGTATATCCCTGGCGCGCTGCTATTACTAAAGACGGTGTTATACTTGCCCAAAAGTGGATCCAGTAAGGTGGACCCGCAAAATATACTACTGGCGTACCATAATGTGCGACGCCATAGCTATGAGGATTAGTGCTGGCGTAGGACACTTTTGCAATGTCAACACTAAGTTAGGCCAGGGCAGAACGTTGGGACCCACATACAGGTGGCGTATCATAAATTTCCTACACCGGCACTAAGCTCATATCTATGACGTGCCAATTTAGCCGATGCCAGTGCTATTTGGAAAAAATAGTGCTGGCGTTGATGGAAAATGGCACGCCACCAACGAAAGTTGTGGCTAGCACTTTTTCCACTAGTGATGAAAACCATATCGATAATATTGAGGGGATCCACAATGAGATGAAATGGTGCCCAAGTAGTCTTGATCTCAGATGAGATGGAGTTGAGATTACAAGTTCCAATCCCTCTTACAATATTGAAGGAGGTGATGATGATGATGGAGATGGAAGGACCAAAACTATGATGATCCTCGTGAGTTCTTCAGATCCTCTCTTCTCCTGTTCTGGATGGTGTGGCGGCGGCTAGGGTTCTCCTCTCCTCGCGGTCCCTTCACGAAAGTTGCTTGTATAGACGAGGAGGGGCTGTGTTCACTTCAAACAACCGCTCATACGAGTGCGTGCGGTCGTTTGGAATGCCGTCTTTCACCCTGATGCGCCTGTTGACAACGCTCTCTTCAGGAAAGTTGCTCCAATTGGCTTGATTTGCAGCAATCTCCTTTGGTTTCCTTCCAAATACGATATTTCCTGCCAGACAAAAGACAAAGTAGATTTTCTTCTCTTTTGTTGGAGTAGCATTAGAAATATCCGAAGAATAACAAAAATCCAATGAAACCAAATGGAAATCATTATGAAAAACATCGCAAATTCTCAAGCCATCACTGGTGCGCCTGGCACATCTAGGCCAGGGCGCCCCCCTTACAGCCCACGTGGGTCCCCGGGGCTGGTGGACCCCCCCGGTGGACCCCCCGGAACCCTTCGGTGCCTCCGGTACACTTGTCGTCATGCCCCTGAACTTTTCCGGTGGCCAAAATAGGACTTCCCATATATGAATCTTTACCTCCGGACTATTCCGGAGCTCCTCTGATATCCCGGATCCCATCCGGGACTCCGAACAACCTTCGAACATTCCACTATTAATATCTCAACAATACCCTAGCGCTACGAACGTTAAGCGTGCGACCCTACGGGTTTGGAAACATGTAGACATGACCGAGACACCTCTCTAGTCAATAATCAATAGCGGGACCTGGATGCCCATATTGGTTCCTACATATTCAACGAAGAACTTTATCGATTGAACCACGATGTCAAGGATTCAGTTAATCCCGTATGCAATTCCCTTTGTCCGGCGATATGTTACTTGCCCGAGATTCGATCGTCGGTATCTCCATACCTAGTTCAATCTGGTTACCGGCAAGTCTCTTTACTCGTTCCATAATACAAGATCACGTGACTAAACTCATTAGCCACATGAAGCTTCTTGTGATGTTGTATTACCGAGAGGGCCCAGAGATATCTCTCCGTCACATGGAGCGACAAATCCCAGTCTCGATCCATGCAACCCAACAGACACCTTCGGAGATACCTGTAGAGCACCTTTATGATCACCCAGTTACGAAGTGACATTTGATAGCACACAAGGTATTCCTCGGTATCTGGGAGTGGGATGATCTCATGGTCTGAGGAATAGATACTTGACATGAAGAAAGCTGTAGCAAATAACTAAGTGATACGATCTGATGCTAAGCTTACGGTTGGGTCTGTCCATCACATCATTCTTCTAATGATGTGATCCCGTTATCAAATGACAACTCATGTCTATGGTTAGGAAACCTTAACCATCTTTGATCAACGAGCTAGTCTAGTAGAGGCTTACTAGGGACACGGTGTTGTTTATGTATTCACACATGTATTTAAGTTTCCGGTCAATACAATTATAGCATGAATAATAAACATTTATCATGAACAAGGAAATATGATAATAACCAATTTATTATTGCCTCTAGGGCATATTTTCATCAAGACTAACATCGTATTTTGCGGCGTGTGGGCTTTCGCTAGCAACATTCGCCGTACGTAATGATTGGCAAAACAAGTTGCATATAGCAATGCAAGATGAGATATTTTTTTATCATTGGTCGTATACGATTTGAGAAAAGATTGGGCAATTATCGAGTAGATAAACGACGCTAGGCTACCGGCCATTCTGGGCGATCTCCGTCGCAGCGTGATTCTGGTTCGCACGATCTGCCTCGCTAGCGCGCTTCTACCCCGCTGTTAAAAATCCAGCCGCCCATTCATCTACACGTCATGCTTTCATGCGCCGCTGGATGACTGGTGGGCCTCCTTTTCTCATGGCCCAGTTTTACAGTATGCCTCACGCGTATCCTGCATGCGAAAAGAGAAGCTCAGCAGCGAGCGGGGGGTTCTCACGGTGAAACCCTAACCCCCAATCGCTCGCCCCTTCGAGCCACCAATCGCTCGCCCCTCGAGCCCCGCGTCCTCTCTTCTTATTCTCTCCACCACCACTAGGCTGCCTCCTCCTCTCCTCCTCTGCAACAGCGCGTGGTCGCCGCCGTAGCTCGTCCCTTTCTTCGCGCCCTTTCTCCTCCATGGCTCCTCTCCCGCGTCTGTCCCGGCTGTAGCGACCTGCACGCAAAGGGCGACGGCGGTGACGTTCGATTCGATGCAGCACCATGGGTCAGTCCCTGTAGGAGAGAGAGAGAGAGAGAGATGAGAGGGAGAGAAAGAAGGAACGAGAGGAGGGAGAAAGAGAGAGGAAAGAGGAGATGGAGGTGCGTTGGCTGACGGAGAGGGCCATCGGCGGTGTCAGCCTGCGCCGGCGAGGTCGGGCGGGACCTGGCAGTTAGGGACCCTTCCACTCCCCCGAGACCACCTTCTACCCTACCCGGTGGCGCCTCCTCCTTCCTCCCCACTTCCCACGGCCTCCTGCGCCGCTACCTGTTGGCTGCACCCCCACCACATCCTCGTGTACTGCAGCCCGCTTCCATAAATTGATGGATTCAGTTGTTTTGATGTGGGGTTTGTTTTGCTGCTTGGCTGAAGAACAAGGCGAGAACAGGTCACTACTCACGCTGCTGCTGCCACACCACCTCTCCCTCTACCAGAGCAGGGAGGCATGGTCATTCATGGTGGCTATGGAAGATAAGAGGAGAACGGTGGTGGGGGGGTGTCGCCGACCATCACCACTGGACACTGCTCGCCGGCCATCGTCTCAGTCTGCGCTGCCCATTTTGTGTCTCGCCATTTTCCTCCCCCAAATTTTACCTTCGTTCTATGATAGTCTGATTTTAGTTTTTGATTTATGTTTTATCTAATCACGATGTGTGCAGATCTGAGACAGAAAAGAAGAGGAAGAATCTTGAGGAAGAGTTTGATGAAGGAGAATAGATGATGTGAATTCTCTCTTTCAGCCATGTTTGTTTCTGTTTAGATTAAACTCCTTTGAACCATCTTTTTTTTCTTGCAATTTCTCTTATAGATTCTGCATGTCATCTGACTCCAAGATATTAATTGAGAAAGCACGCTCAACGTCCCCTACTCTAAAGTGCCCTGATAGCGGAGAGCCATGGTACATGTTACAAATGGTATGCTCTGTGTACCCTCTCTAAGAACTTAACAGTTTAAGTGAGTTTCTATTTTATTCTTAGGCATGTTTAGCTGATCCAGCAATTTTATATGTGGATATATATTCATCTGTAGGGAATCTTCTGCATTAACATATAAGATATTGCCCTATCTTGTGTATTAGGTGGCTGAGTTATTTACTCCTCAGAAACTTTATAATGTTTATATCTACACTCAACAAATCCATCAGCTATTAGGATTTGAACTAATTTCCTAATCTGTAAGCTATAGTTTAGTAGGCTATTGTGTACGACCTCGTTGTGCAATTGTATTATGCATAAGCCCCTGCATACTAGGTGGGTGCTGGAAGGACAAGTGCAACTCCAACAATAGAGACATTTTGCTCTTGACAGTTGCCATGACTGACACCTTCGAGGTCTATCTTCATTATCTACTACCCCTATAAAAAGCATGAAAGGGCAGATCCAACTAAGCATATTAGCCATCTGATTACATGATCTCTAAAATCTCCTAACGAAACACTTCGTCAACCGCTCGGCCCGACCCCGCACATCTACCGCTTCGTCGTCTCTACTATCCGCGCCCCGCACGTCTGCCGCCGCCAACCGCTCAGCCCGGCCGCAACCGCCACGCACCCCGCTCCTTCTCGAAGCCACCCGCTTGGCCCCTGCACTAAGCGCTTTGCTAATCCCTCTGGGTACCCCTTTGTTTGCAAACTCTTCTCCATCTGCAGGGTAGTTCCACGCCCACACCCCACGCCCACGCGGTCATGGTGCCCCACACGACGCCACTTGCAAGACAACACTGCTGCTCCCCGCCGCTTGCCCCCCTACCCACGCGACGCCGCCGCTCCCCGCTGCCTGCCCCCTGGCCCACGCGACGCCGCCGCTCCCCACGCGCGGCTCTCTAGCGCCGGCTATTGCCACTGCAGGAAGACGCACCCGCCGAGGGATCTGGATGCGGTGGCTGCCGCGGTCGACGCCGCCCTCAGACGCAAGCGAAATATCCTCAACATCAAGTGCCTCGACGATCCTATCCTGTGAGCAACCAATCAATCTCCCACTATGTTCTTTTTTATCCAGTGTCAATGATATGCCACGTTTTGGAAATTCGATTGGTTCATATATGGTGTAGCTTTGTAGCTCCGAGGGATAAACTCAACAACCTGGTGTATGACCGAGAGAAGAATCTTAACCTTGTGAAATCCCTATGGACTTGACTGTAAAATCTAATCATTTCTAATTACCTGTTTCTAAAGTGCAAGACACAGGACATCCAAAGTTCAGTATTCTAAATTGAAACTTGACAGTTTTGGAAAGAAATTAACAAATCAATTATATAAAACAAGTTATACAAAAGAAGTCGCACGTAGGATCAGCTACAGTTTTATGAACATAATTCTTCTTTGCACAAACCGAGTACTTGCCTGTGTAAATAAATAGATGGGTCAGCTTTGAGAAGGTTTCATACGATTGCAATGTGCACATGCACTGTTGAAGAAAAAGGGAACCCAACGCTTATAGTTCAGGCCAGTCTCTGATATTTCTTGTTGCTTGAGTTAACTTCACTGGAATCTGGATGTCTTTTCAGAGTTGTCGTTGTCCAGCTCATTCAGACATTGTGGTTCTCCAGCAGAAAACTTCCTATCTTCTGTATTTCCAAGCTCCTATATTTCTGAACTAGACAATTAGCTGCTAACTGTGCTGCCATTGCAATTGTTATTCTGTATCTAAACTTCTCTACCAATGTCATTTTGTTGGTTATTTTTTTTCCAAATTCTGATGCTATTGTTTCAGTTATTAATATTGAATCTGTTCTCAAGCATATTTGATATTTAATTGTGCTTTGGTACGGTTCCAGGTGCTACTCGACAAATAGATACAGAGATACCGATCAGTGGTGGTCAACAACAAGTAATAGAATTGTTTCCATCGCGTGCTATATATTTGCGTTGTATCGGTATCTAAAGTGCTCCTTTGTCCAGGTAACATAGGCAACAGTTCAAGTATCAAAGGGACCTATGACTTTTGGTATTCTGTTAGGAAAACTCTCTTTTGTAAGAAGGCCAATTCTTTTTCCAGGATTTTCAGTTGACCATGTATTTCAAGTTTTTGTACTATCTCCATTTTTAGGCATCCTTGAGGTTCTACTGTTAGGTTATTTTGAGTGTCCACTATCATTTCAATATGAAGTAACATGAGAAGTCAAAGTTGGTTGCATTTTTTATCCATATATGAAAAGAAATGAGTCTTAAGTAAATTTTGAGATGCATAAAACAACTAATCTGCCGCTATAAAGAAAAATTTAATTGTGTTATGCTTCATGAGCTTATTGCCATCTCTGAGAAGATAGTTTCGAGATATATTTTGCCGATCCCTTTGCCTTCTTTTAGTGAAAAGCATGCATGTTGGTGTTACACTATCTAATTATAACTTTGTCAATATGCTGTTCTCAAATCTTGCTTCAGCAATCCTGGTTCAAGCATATTTTATTAACTTCTTGTTGCTTTCATGTTTTTCAGTAAACCCAATTCATTTCTTTTTACTCAAGATGGATGTCTAATAAGCATTCCCTGATTAGTGTTAGCCACCATGAGCAGTGATACGTCTCCGTCGTATCTACTTTTCCAAACACTTTTGCTTTTGTTTTGGACTCTAATTTGCATGATTTGAATGGAACTAACCCGGACTGACACTGTTTTCAGCAGAATTGTCATGGTGTTGTTTTTGTGTAGAAAATCAAAGTTCTTGGATTTGGATAAAACTTTTTGGAGAATTTTTATGGAATATATAAAAATTATTGGCGCAAGAATCAACAGAAGGGGGGCCACCCAGTGCCCACGAGGCACCAGGGCGCGCCACCCCCCTAGCGCGCACTGGTACCTCGTGGGGCCCACGTGGCTCCGTCTGACCTAATTACAACGCTATAAATTCAGTTTCCTGAAGAAAAAAAATAAAAGAGGAAGTTTTATTGCGTTTCACGATACGGAGCCGCTGCCACCTCCTGTTCTTCATCGGGAGGCCAGATCTGGAGTCCGTTCAGGGCTCTGGAGGGGGATCTTTCGGCATCGTCATCATCAACCATCCTTCATCACCAATTTCATGATGCTCACCGTCGGGAGTGAGTAATTTCTTCGTAGGCTTGCTGGACGATGATGAGTTGGATGAGATTTATCATGTAATCGAGTTAGTTTTGTTAGGGCTTGATCCCTAGTATCCACTATGTTCTGAGATTGATGTTGCTATGACTTTGCTATGCTTAATGTTTGTCACTAGGGCTCGAGAGCCATGATTTCAGATCTGAACCCTTTATGTTTTCATGAATATAGTTGTGTTCTTGATCCGATCTTGCAAGTTATACGCACCTGCTACGTGTTATGATCCGCATACCCCAAGGTGACAATAATTGGGATTCTTTCCGGTGATTGCCGTAGTTTGAGGAGTTCATGTATTCACTAAGTGTTAATGCTTTGTTCCGGTTCTCTATTAAAAGGAGGCATTAATATCCCTTAGTTTCTTTGTGGACTCCGCTACCACGGGAGGGTAGGACAAAAGATGTCATGCAAGTTCTTATCGCAAGCACGTATGACTATATACGGAATACATGCCTACATTACATTGATGAATTGGAGCTAGTTCTTGTAGCGACCCGACCTCAAATGGTCAAGCCTCTGTGTATCTGTGCCATCCCTGGATCAGTATGCTGGCACACACAGTACATCAATGTATATATCAAAGTGCAATCACATGTATAAATAACGTAAAATGGATATATACCTCATAAGTCTCAGCGGAAACAGTCAAATGGGTGTGGAGTCCCATCAACGCCAACGGCAAGTTGAGTGTAGACCGTAACCCTACAACGAAACTCACTCGTCGTAGAAAAATCCTGCAACATGATACGTTGCAGCCATGTAGGTCAGTACATTGAATGTACCGGCAAGATCACAAATAAGAGAAATAGATGATAAAACTATTCTATATGCAATATGGCTTTAAGGCTCTGGGTCTGAGTTTTGTTTGCGTAAAAGCTGCTTTTATTTTCCCTACAACAAAGGAATAATCGGAAATTTTCACTACGGAGTTATCTACTATGACATGGTTCCGCCAACTGATGTCTCATAGCCCACATGTATCATAAATTGCCCACAATTAGTTATCAGTCCGGTGTTGAGAGTTTAGAGATAGATCCAAGTCCAGAGGCTCAAATTGTCCGTAACCGGGGACACGGCTAATCGATTAGGTTTTAACTCTACAGAGTGTTGTGCACTTACCCACAAGATTCGATCCCTCTTTTTACGTTCTCGCACTTCAGGGTGTTTGAGAACAAGACGACCGAAACATGGTCTTCCGAAGAGTTCCTCTGACCACTGTCCGGTGCTCATCCAATCCTACCGTAGTTCTACATCTGCTAGCACCGTCCCAGCCAGAGTCACAACTAATGTCAACCAAGCCAGAGCCCATAATGACTTGCGGTTGCACAGGTAAGCTTCCGGGCATGAAGTATTCTTCCGTCTCTTTGAGTCTGGGTGGAACTTTCCACATGAGTACTGGCCTACTCCAGCTCACAACGCATCCACTAGGTACTCCAGGGTGCCGCACGGTCCAATTTCCACCCAGTAGTGTGTATTGAAATCTTGTCTCGAGTCTTGAAGTCTTGAGGTCTTGAAGATGCAGGCCTTGAAGATGCCATCATGGAATTGTCGTCATTGACGTAGAGTCTTCATGAAGTTGTCGTCATTGACGCAGAGTCCTCCTTCTCACACCACTCACGAACACTCATACCAAACCCCGTCTACTATAGCGTAGCATTAAAATAAATGACGTTCCTGGGCTTGGTAACATGGGAGTGGGTTCCTACCTCATGCATTCTACTCAGCTACAAGATTCAATCACTACTGGAGGGATTGTTGAACGGTGACACTAAATGCAATAAAACATAGGTATGAATAAAATGGTCAAAGTGAACTTTCCTGGTAAGTTGATGAAGATAATAATGCTCTCGGAAACTTGATAAACTATTCGTCACTACGAGAATATCTATATAATCAAACATAGTATTCACATAAGCAAACACTCTAGCAATCAATTATATCAATCATAGTAGCACTCTATCAATAAAGGCAACAACTAAATTAATAAAGAAATCGATAAGAAAACCAAATAAGGCCCAAAGGAAGATTCCCAAAAAGAAAATCACTAAAGAAAACTACTCGCAAAACTCTATGACTTTGCCACAACCATCAAAATAGTCTTGTCCTAAATATAAATTTAACAGCAAAGAAAATCACTAAACTAATAACTTAACAGAAAAGAAAGACTAAAACAAATAAATAAACAGAATGAAATTTTCATAAAGTTTTATTTAAAAAAAACAAATAAAAAGCCTTTATAAGACCCTATTTATGACCTATACAAGTTTTGGTGCAAAACTAAAGAAAATAAATTTTTAAAATAAAAATAAAATTGTCTACTGTTAATTAACAGAAACAAAACTAAATTTGTCAAAAAGACAAAAGGCTTTAGTTAAAAACAATAAAATACTAAGGGAAAAGAAAAATAACACTAAACTATGTAGAACAGTACTGTTTCGCCTAAAACCCTAATTTAAAATAAACAAAAACTAATTTGCAAAAGCCTACTGTTTAGACAAAAGATCAAGTGATCACTAGCAAAAAGAATTAACTAAATAGCTATTTTTAAACTCAAGATATTCACAAAACAAGGTTTGAAGCAAATTCATGCAAAATCAAATTTAAAATTTTCAAACATGGCCAAACTTGGTGTCTACAGAAACTAGAGGAAAGTTGTGATCTGATGCAAAAATAATCACTCAAAAACAATTAAAAACATAAAAGTTATAAGAAATCTAAAATTGAAACTATTTCTGAAAACTAAAACAGAAACTAAAATTAAGAAAAAACTACGGATCGGCTAGGGTGTACATGGCGGGCTCTGATTGGGCGAGCGGTGTGACCGAACGAGATTTACGGGTGGGCGACCGAAGCAAAGGAAAAACTGTTCGCGTGCGAAATAAAAAAAAGAATCAGAGATGGCCGTTGGATCCAGATCGGATGGCTGGGGAGCTCACCGTGGCGGCGATGGCGTCGGATGTCGACGACGGCGGCGCTCCGGTGGTCGGTGGCATCGGGGGAGGGCACGAGGCGACGCAGCCGACGACGGCGAGTCCAAAGGTGGTCGGAGATGGTCTTGGGGACGACGGAGTCGAACGGCGGCGAGCTTGGGCGGAGGCGGCGCTCGGGGTCGATGGGGAAGGGTGCTCCGGTGGTCGCTGGTGGGGGTGGTGGCGTTGGGTGGATGCGGCGCGACAAGGGGACCTCGGAGGTTCCGTCGATGGAGCTCGGGGACGGCGAGAAGGAGCGGGGCGGGCTCGGCGATCCTCGGTGTTCTGCGTGCTCCGGCGGGCTCGGGTGAGCTCGGGGCAGTGTCTCCGGTGATCTCTAGGAATCGAAAGGATGTCAAATAAGAGTGCACGGATGCGAGGAGTCGATTGGCAGAAGGAGGGGTCGAGGAGGGGCTCACCGACGACGTATGCGACGGCGGAAAAAACTTCGGTGGCAGAGATCCAAACGGAGACGGCGGCGTATACGGGTGGACTTGGGCGAGGGTTTAAGGGGGAATCGAGAGAGGAGTACGAGGGCTTTTATAGGGACATAAACGTGCGCGAGGGGAAGGCTGGGGATCGCTATCCCGAGGAAATCGGGATACGGCGGCGCACGGCGTGCTCTCGTAGGATTCCCTGCCGGGGGGAGGAAGAAGAACGGGCAGGGCCCAGGCGTCAGTGGGAAGGGGAGGGAGCGAGGGGATCGGGTGACCGGCCTGAAAGGAGTTCGACGTGGAAGGAGGCCGTGGGCCGATTTGGCTAGCTAGGCCAGTGCTTAGCGCTGGCCTGGCCGGCTGGACTTTGTTTTTTTAAGACAGAAAGGAAAAGAGAAAGTAGAAAATAAAATTTAAAAAACTTATATAGGCATATAATATACCAAAATGATCAGAAAAATAAATCCTAAAATATGGACTATTTTTCAAAGTCAAATAAAATACGCACAAATTTAAATAATGCAAACAGTGCTACTGTTGCATTTAAAATTCAAATAAAATTACTTTAAAATACCAAAGATATTTCAAATTTATTCTTCTCCAATTTTATATTGTAGGGAATCATTTTACCCTATTTTCCATATATTTTATTTTTGGAGAATAATAATTAGAATAAAAACCAAATAACTCCCAATGGGATTGGAATTTGAGTTTCAAACCAATTTCAAATCTTTTATGTTTCCCCTTGGCCAAAATATTTCAAATGCCTCTAAATATTTGAAGTGTCATATTACTTCTCTCTTTTTTGAAAATTTCCAAAGGTTTTGAAATTTGTAAATTCAAATAACTCCAAATTGAAAGTGGGTTCCAAATACCTTCAAAGGGACTTTCAATTTGATTCTTTTAAACTTCCAACTCATATTTCATATAATTTGAAGAAGTCATTTTATCTTCTCTCATGAAAATCATTGAGTTGCATAAAGTTTCTGAATTTGAAATGTTTCAATCCCTTTTCATTTCTTTAAATGGAAGAAGTCATATCATCTTCACTCTAGGGTTTTGTGATGAAATGAATTTGAATTCATGGAAATCAAAATGCAAAGATGAAAGTTTGGAAAAGTCCTTTTATTCCCTCTCATTCAACTTTCAAAAAGTTTCAAATGCACTCAATTTCACACAATCAATCACGCAACAATCAATCAAACACTCCTAATTATTTATTTAATATGACATTCCAAAATTTAGAATTTTGGGATGTTACAGTTTTGTGTCGCCCTAGGTTATGACTGTTATATGATGAATATTATCCAACAATATCACCGATCCAATGCCTACGAGTTTTTCACATATTGTTCTTGCTAAGTTATTACTGTTGCCACTGCTGTCACAATTGCTACAAAACTACTGCTGCTACCGTTACCGTTACTGTCACTATTATTAGTACTGCTATCAAAACTATCATACTACTGTGCTACTGATCACTCTGCTGCAGATATTTAGTCTCCAGGTGTGGTTGAATTGACAACTCAACTGCTAATACTTGCAAATATTCTTTGGCTCCCCTTGTGTCGAATCAATAAATTTGGGTTGAATACTCTTCCCTCAAAAACTGTTGCGATCCCCTATACTTGTGGGTTATCAAGACCTTTTTCCGGCGCCGTTGTCGGGGAGCATAGCTATATTTGCTGAGTCACTTGGGATTTATATCTGTTGATCACTGTGAAGAATATGAAAGACGCTAAGACCAAGATCGTTCCCTCTAAGACGAGGGGAGGTAAGGAACTGCCATCTAGCTTTGCACTTGATTCATTTTCTATTTTGAGCAAACTTGCAACACCACCACATGCTATTAATTCTGATATGTCCCAAGTTATTGATGATACTACTTCTGCTATGAATGATACTCGTGATGATGCTAGTACTATGCTTGATAATGCTGTGCCACTTGGTGAATTTCTTAGCGAACAACTTGCTAAAGCTAAAGAAATTGAAAATGCTGAAACTCTTGAGAATTATAATTCACCTATTATGCTTAGCTCTCCTACTAGAGTTGAAACACCTGATGAACATTGCTTTGATAGGGAGACGGATAGAGCCATACTTGCTTGTAATGATAGAGATGAAGTTATAAAACTGCTTGCTGAAATGAAAGAATAATCTATGAGGGAGAAAATGAAATATGATCCTAAGTTTGCTACCTCTCCCATATTTGTTACTGATAAGGATTATGAATTCTCTATCGATCCTGATTAATTCCTTTGGTTGAATATGATCCTTTCCATGGTTATGAAAACGAAACCGTTGTGGCACATCTCACTAAATTAAATGATATAGCTACCCTATTTGCTCATGAGGAAAAAATTCGCTATTACTATATTCTTAAGTTATTTCCTTTCTCATTAAAGGGTGATGCTAAAGAATGGTATAATACTCTTGCTCCTGGTTGTGTGCGTAGTCCCCAGGATATGATTTATTACTTCTCTGAAAAATATTTTCCTGCTCATAAGAAACAAGCTGCTCTATAGGAAATATTTAACTTTGTGCAAATTAAAGAAGAGAATCTCCCTCAAGCTTGGGGGAGGCTTCCCCAATTACTTAATGCTTTGCCTGATCATCCTCTTAAGAAGAATGAAATACTTGATATCTTTTATAATGGACTAACCGATGCTTCTAGGGATTACCTAGATAGTTGTGCGAGTTGTGTTTTCAGGGAACGGACTATTGAACAAGCTGAGGAATTATTGAATAATATATTGAAGAATGATAATGATTGGACACTTCCTGAACCACCGCCTAAACCCACTCCGAAGAAGAGGGGTATTTTATATCTCAGTCCTGAAGATATGCAAGAAGCAAAGAAATGCCAGAAAGAAAAAGGTATTAAAGCTGAAGATGTTAAGAATTTACCACCTATTGAAGAAATACATGGTCTTGACAAACCGACACAGGTAGTAGAGGTAAATTCTCTTATAAAGTCTGATGAAAGTGATATTCCTTATAAAAAACCTCCTAGTCAATGCTTGTATGAATTTGACAATTATATTATTAAGCAAGATCATTTCAATGCCAATGTTATGAAACAATTGAAATGAAATGCCTACATGATTGATCGCTTGAGTGACTTGTTATTTAGAATTGCTAATGATGTCAAAGGTGTAAGTAAACATGCATCTATGGTTCAAGCCCAATTAGAACAAGTTGCTAAATCTCAAGGTGAATTGCTCAATGAAATGAATAACAATATGAATGATCATGCTGTTTGAGTAATGACTAGAGGAGGTAGAATGACTCAGGAGCCACCTTATCCTGAAGGTCACCCAAAAAGAATTGAACAAGACTCTCAAAGAATTAATGTTGATGCACCTAGTCCATCTAAAAAGAAAAAGAAAAATGATAGGACTTTGCATACTTTTAGTGAACCTGAGGTAGAAAAACCCTTGGAGGATAGTAATGATGTTTCTATTTCTGATGCTGAAACACAATCTGGTAATGAACATTCACCGGATGATGATAATAATAATGATGATCATGTGGATACCCAACCAGATAATGATAAAGAACTTGATAATGATGTTGAAATAGAGCCTGCTGTTGATCTTGATAACCCACCTACTAAAAATAAATGTTATGATAAAAAAGATTTCATTTCTAGAAAACATGGTAAAGAAAGAGAACCGTGGGTTCAAAAACCCATGCCCTTTCCTCCTAAACCATCTAAGAAAAAGGATGAGGAAGAATTTGAACGCTTTGCTGAAATGCTTAGGCCAGTCTTTTTGCGTACTCGTTTGACTGATATTTTAAAGATGGCCCCTCATGCTAAATATATGAAAGACATTGTCATGAATAAAAGAAAGATACCTGAAGCTGAAATTTCCACCATGTGTCGTGGTGGTACGACCATCTATGGGGCCATGCAGCCCCTTGTGGTTCGGCGGGGGAGATCGACGTGCACAAAGAGCATGAACAATGGAAAACGCAAGGGATTTACCCAGGTTCGGGCTGCTGAGATGCGTAAAACCCTACTCCTGCTTTTGGTGTATTGGTAGTGTAGAAGCACAGTACAAGGAGCGCTTCCCCCGGCAAGGTGCGGAGAGGAGCGGCTACGCGAGAGGTGCTTGTGTTTGGAAAGGGGTCCGAATCCTCCTTACTGTTGCCTTGGTCCTCCTTTTATAGCTCAAGGGGTTACCACAGTGGTAAAACAGTAATTACATAATGACTAGATAGCAAACTGTGCTATCATACCTAACTCTGATAGTTTAGGACAAAAGCATTAAATGCACTGTTTAGGTGTCATGTGGAGAGGTAGTCCCGGCAAGGTTCCTGCACCGCTTGCCCAGCTACATCGTATTATCCTGACATGCCTCCTGGACGGGTGTCATTTGAGGTAGATCCTATCCCAGCATGCTGACACGTGCCCGACAAGCCTCACCAACCAGCCTGCGTGGTCGGCACCTCACCCATTAGCGAACACTTGTGCGATGAGGTGGAGCGCTGGAGGACTGGTATAAGCTTGCCGGCGCGGAGCTTGCCGGGTCTTCCCCTTGCCGGTTTAGTCTTGCCGGCAAGGAAAGTCTCTGTTCTTCGGCAGTAGTCGAGTGCTCGTTGATGCTTTGTCTTGAGCTCCTGCAATCTGGTCTTGAATATTGGCCTTGGCGGTCCCCGGCAAGGCTTGGCTGGCAAGGAGGCTGCTACTATCTGTGCATAAGTCAGGGTATAAAATACCCATGTTTTATACACCGACAGGAGCCCCCGGGCCTGGGCCATACGTGCGTCCGAAGCATCATTGGGCTAGGCCCAAACAATGCACAGACACGCGGCGGGAAACCGCCGTTGTAATTTTTTGCCATGATGGTTATCGTCCTTTGAGATCTTCTTTGCTTCTTCATTAACCTGGGCTTGAGCGTGCTCTTGGCCACTTGCCGGCAAACTTTGCCGTCAGGAGGACGGCTTGTTGGCGTGCTTAGACCAGGGGTACGCTCACATGCATGGTGCCGTTGGTTTAAATCGAACGGGCGTATAGCCACGCGTGGCAAAGGATAACCGCCATGCCTGTCTTTACTTCTCCTTTTTCTGCGCCTCCTCCATCACGTGCGCCTGAATGCATCCAGGGCAGTGGATTGGCGGAGAAGGGCGGTCGTTGGAGTGATGCGCCGGGCCAGGGGACGCAGGGTGCAGAATTGGCGATCGTGGGCGGTCGCTGGAGTAATGCGCCCGTCAGAAGCGCAGGACGTGGGATTGGAGATCGTGGGCGGCCGCCTGAAGACGGTGAAGAGCTAGCACCCCGCGCTCCCCCTATAAAGAGGGGGCTCGCGGGATGCGACGCTCGCCCATCTCATCCTGTCTCAATCTCCAGCAACTGCTGCCTCCTTCCCATATCTTCTTCTTCTCCCGCTTTCGTCGACGTCATGGCGAGAGGGAGAGGTCGCGGTCGTGCCCCCGCCGCCGCGGTGAGAGCTTCTTCCCGGCTCCACGCCCAAGCCTCGGCCGCGGCTACGGAAGCTGGCTCCAGTGCCCAAGGGAGGGCCGCAGCCCGTGGCCGTGGACGGCGTGGTGCTCGCGGCCAGGGCGGCCGTGGCGGGGCGTTCGCTGTTCCGTCTTCAGCCCCTCCTCCGCCGGCAGAAGGCCACACGGTGGACACGGCAGAAGAATTCGTCTTGGAGTTGCGTGACCAGCCGCGGAGCTGGCTGCGGCTTCCCCGCCCCTTCGCTAGGGAGATGGAAGGCCGCCACTTGCATGGCTTATGGCTGCGCGTGGATGGCTGCTGCAATGGCCCGGTGTGGGTAACCGTTGAAACCTCCAACAACGGCATTATGTACCTTACGCGCGGGTGGAAATCCTTTGCCCGTGCCCGTTGCTTAGGGCAAGGGCACCTCCTTCACTTCCAGATGGACGGACCAGACGTGCTCGTCATGAAGTTCTTCGGGGCTTCAGGCGCTCGTCTGGAGTGCTGCGCAGAGAGCTCGAGCGACAGCGACACCGCTTCCTCCAGCGATGCTGAGGATGACGATGATGAAGGCGATGACGACGGCTCTCCGGGCATGAAGATCGAAGACGACGGCGAAGAGTCTGGCTAATCACCGGCAGCACCATCATCTGGCCTTTCGGGAACAAGCCGGACTCCGCCTAGGCTCTCCTTTTGCCCTTTTTGCACTTGAGATAAACCCTGGCAAAGGGCCAATGAAATGTAATCAAGTGCTTTTTTTAATGAATGTTTATCGTTGTCGGGTTTAGACAAATGCATGCTGCTTCCCTTGTTTTATTTTGCCTTTGTATGATTGTGTCCCTATGCTTGTTTGGAAACTTGCCGGTGCGCACACTTGCCACGAGCGCTTTGAGGAACGGGTCCTTAGCAGCCTACTGGAAGTGCCGCTGCCGGCAAGGCAACTTGCCGGGTTGGAACGCAGCTGCTAAGTTTGCCGAGCGGACTCGAGGCAAGCTAGAGCGCGGACTAATCACGACAAGGTTCCTCTCACGTGCAGGTTTCTCATACAAAGCACATAATCGTTCAAGGGAAACTGCGAATGTAATTGAGGAAAAATTTCAAAGTTTTGCAACTTAGCTTTTCCTTGTGTCGTTTCTCTTGTTGCATGAAATGATCACTTGAACGTCATTAAAATGGTACCCCATGTCCACTCCCCCCGGGAAACTTGCGCACTAGGGATTCCCTTGTCCTTTTAAGAAAAAGAAAGAAGAGAAAAGAGTGGTTTGGGAACCTTGACGGTTCATCAGCCATTCCATACAAACTAAAGTATAAGTCACAACATCACATGTATTCACATATAGAAATGAATATATACAATGAGTTGTGAAATACTTAGCTTTATTATGCACAGGATCTGCGCCTGGCTTTGTACAGAGGGTTACATGTCTTGCCGACAAAGCTTGTACAAAAGGGGTTGCCGGGAGGCCCGGCAACTGCGCCTCACGGGTAGAACTTGCGAAGATGCTCAATATTCCATGAGTTCTACATCAGGGTGCCATCTTCGGTCTCCAGACGGACTGCGCCAGGTCTGGTGACTCGTACTACCCGGTAAGGGCCTTCCCACTTCGGCGTCAACTTGTTTGATCCTTTGGCGGACTGAACGCGCCGTAGAACAAGGTCGCCTTCCTCAAGGCATCGTGCATGCACTTTGCGGCTATGATAGCGGCGCAAGGCTTGCTGGTAGCGTGCAGCTCGCACAGCCACCCGAAGACGATCTTCCTCAAGGAGCAACGCGTCGGTTTGCCGCAGCTGCTCTTGCTCAGCTTCATCATAAGCGAGCACTCGAGGTGACCCATATATGAGTTCCGTGGGGAGCACCGCTTCTGCACCATAGATTAGGGAGAAGGGTGTTTGGCCGGTAGCTCGATTTGGTGTCGTCCTGAGTGACCAAAGAACCGCCGGCAACTCATCAATCCAACGCTTTCCACACTTGCACAGCCTGTCAAAGGTTCTTGTCTTGAGGCCATGCAACACTTCAGCATTCATCCTTTCCGCCTGGCCATTGCTTCTCGGGTGGGCAACAGATGCAAAACAGATTTTGCTGCCAAGGTCTTGAATATACTGCATGAAGGTGCGGCTCGTGAATTGTGTGCCGTTGTCGGTGATGATTCTGTTAGGAACCCCAAAACGGCAAACTAATCCTTTGAAGAACTTGACGGCTGATTGCGCTGTCACCTTTCTCACCGGCTCCACTTCAGGCCACTTTGTGAACTTGTCGATGGCGACGTACAAGAACTCAAAGCCCCCG
Organism: Elymus sibiricus; assembly: GCA_039707655.1. Taxonomy (NCBI): domain Eukaryota; kingdom Viridiplantae; phylum Streptophyta; class Magnoliopsida; order Poales; family Poaceae; genus Elymus; species Elymus sibiricus. Next base: position 198,172,740 of record CM077674.1, on the reverse strand, counting down.
GCAGCACGGGGGAAGGGGCCCAAGATATTGTGCCCCCAGACCGAAAAGGGCCAGGAGAGAGGGATTGTTTGGAGAGCTTGAGCTGGCTGATGTATGTTCTTCGAATGGAACTAGCATGCTTCACACTTGGTTACTAGCTCAGTCGCATCCTGGAGTGCCGTGAGCCAATAGAAGCCTTGCCGGAAAACCTTGCCGGCAAGTGCCCTTGATTTTATGTGACAGCCACATATGCCTCCATGTATCTCCGCCAACAGCTCTAGTCCGTCTTCCCGGCAGATGCACTTCAATTTCACACTGTTTGGTCGCTTTCTGTATAGAGTGTTATCCACAAACTGATACATACTTGACTGACGGGCTACTTTCTCAGCTTCTTCTTGCTCATCGGGAAGTTCTCCTGTTTGAGGGAAACAGACCATCTGCTGTGCCCATGCCGGAGCTTGTGGCTCGATGACGAGGACTAAAGGCATCTCTCCGGCCACGGGAGCACTTGCTTCCGCGGCAAGAACCTGTGGTTCTGCGCTAAGCGGCTGCTCACCGGCGACGGTGTCGTTGTCCCCGGCAACACTCTCGCTGGCGGCTTTCGGGAGCTCTGCCGGAAAGTACTTGTCGGTGTTCAACTTCCTTCTCTTACTGGCCTGTGTTGACGGAGTAACTGTGGGTTGATTCAAATGGAGTACAAAAGTTCTTGGTTCCACGGGAAGCTTTTGCGCGACACATTTTGACAGGCTATCAGCAATGCCGTTTTCCGCACGAGGGATGTGCTCTGTTTGCAACCCGTCAAAGTGCTCTTCCAATTTCCTCACTTCTTCCACGTACGCCTCCATCAATGGGCTCTGGTAATCTTTGTTTACTTGCTTCACAACAAGTTGCGAGTCACCGCGGATGATCAATTTTTTGATTCCAAGGTCCACTGCGATCCGAAGACCAGCAAGGAGCCCTTCGTACTCAGCAGTGTTGTTCGTAGCTTGCTCCCTGGGAAAGTGCATTTGAACCACATACTTGAGGTGCTCTCCGGTGGGTGCGACAAGCAGCACTCCGGCACCGGCGCCTTGCAGCGAGAAGGCACCGTGAAAGTACATGATCCATTCTTTTGCTGTCTCCTTGCCAGGGAGAGCTATTTCTTGAATTTCTTCGTCTTGCGTTGGTGTCCATTCGGCAATGAACTCTGCCAAGGCTCTGCTTTAGATGGTTGAAGTGCTCTCAAACTTAAGTGCAATGCTTGACAATTCCAACGCCCACTCCACTATTCTGCCGGTTGCCTCTGGATTCCTCAAGATGTGTTGCAACGGAAAGCGAGTGACGACGGTGATTTCGTGCGCTTGGAAGTAGTGACGCAGCTTTCTCGAGGCCATAAGGAGGCCGAAAAGCAACTTCAGCACTCCAGAGTATCTTGATCTAGCCCCCTGCAGAAGGGAACTAACAAAATACACGGGTTGCTGCACCACCTTCTTCTTCGGCACTACTTGCTGATCAGCTTCGTTTGCTTGCGCTGTCTTCGATTTGTCGGCACCAGAGTTTGCCGGAGAAGATTCCGGTTTGTCACTGGATGGGTTAGCTGTGGCCGCTTCCTCGTCATTGATTTCTCTCTGTGCCACTAATGCAGCACTTGCCACTTGGTTCGTTGCCGCTACGTATAGCAGCAACGGTTCTTGTGGTCTAGGCGCAACTAGTGTTGGCGTGGAGGAGAGGTATCTTTTCAAGTCCTGCAGCGCGGCCTCCGCTTCCGGAGTCCATTTCATCGGACCTGCCTTTTTCAAAATCTTGAAAAACGGCAGGGCGCGCTCAGCGGATCTTGAAATGAACCTACTCAAGGCAGGAACACAACCGGCAAGACGCCGTACATCCTTGACGCTTTTTGGTGCTCGAATCTGCTCAATAGCTTTGATCTTGTCGGGATTTGCTTCAATTCCTCACTGAGATACAAAGAACCCGAGAAGCTTGCCGGATGGAACTCCAAACACACACTTCTCGGGATTGAGCTTCAAGTTGATCTTGCGCAAGTTTGCAAATGTTTCTTCCAAATCTTGAATGAGGGTCGACTTGTCCTTGGTCTTGACCACTATATCATCCATGTATGCTTCCACATTCCTGTGCAGCTGGGGCTCAAAACCAATCTGGACAGCCCTTGCAAATGTTGAACCAGCACTCTTTAACCCGAAAGGCATACGCACGAAGCAGTACGTGCCACATGGAGTAATGAATGCGGTTTTCTCTTCATCCTCCTTGGCCATGAATATCTGATGGTATCCAGAGTATGCATCAAGGAAGGAGAGCAGATCACAGCCAGAGGTAGAGTCTACAATTTGGTCAATACGCGGCAAAGGGAAAGGATCCTTCGGGCGCTTTGTTGATATTAGTGTAATCAATACAAAGTCTCCACTTTCCGTTTGCTTTGCGCACCACCACTGGATTTGCTAACCAAGTGGGATGTAGCACTCCTCTGACCTGGCCTGCCGCTTCGAGTTTCTTGATTTCTTCGGCAATGAATTGTTGCCGCTCCAAGGCTTGCTTCCGGACTTTTTGCTTGAAGGGCCGAGCGTGGGGACAGACGGCAAGGTGGTGCTCAATTACCTCCCTGGGAACACCGGGGATGTCAGATGGTCGCCATGCGAACACATCGACATTCGCCCGCAGGAAGGCAACAAGCGCGCTTTCCTATTTGCTGTCAAGGGTGGCACTGATGGTGAAGGTACCGTCAGTGCTGTCCTCCTTCACCGGCACCTTCTTGGTTGCCGGTGCGGTGGCCTTGGATTTCTTACTGGCAGAGCACTCCGGCAAGTCTTCAACGGGTGCGCAGCACTCCGAAGAGGTGCGCTTCCCGGAATCCTTGCTAGAGGTCTTGCCGGAGTTCTTCTTTTCCTTCTTATTGGCGGGAGCTGGCGCCTTGGCTGCCTCTGCTGCAACCGCATCTCTATACATCTTGTCGAAGCAAATGACTGCATCTTTCTTGTCGGAGTTGATGGAAATGACACCCATCGGCCCCGGCATCTTCAATGTGTTGCAAGCATAGTGAGATGCTGCCATGAATTTTGCCAGGGCTGGGCGGCCAAGAATTCCATTGTACGGCAAGGGGATCTTAACAACGTCAAACACAATCTTCTCGGTTCTGTAGTTCAATTCCCCGCCAAACGTTACCGGCAATGTGATCTTCCCCTTGGGCTGGCTTCTTCCTGGGTTCACTCCCTGAAATGTGCCCATTTTCTCGAGTTCCTCGTCGGGGATTTGTAGCCTCTTGATTACTTCTAGAGAGATCAGATTCATGCCGGCCCCACCGTCAACTAACATCTTCGTTACTTGGAGGTTTCGAATTGTTGGTGAAACCAACAACGGCAAACACCCGACCATAGTTATGCGATCAGGGTTGTCCTTAGCATCGAAGATGATAGGCGTGTGTGACCATTTGAGTGGCTTTTGAGAGCCCATTGCCGGTTCTGCCGCGTTAACCTCACAAGCCCACTGCTTAAGCTGGCGGTGAGAGGAGTGCAAAGATGCGCCTCCGTCAATGCACATGGCCTCAGTTGCCTTTTGGAATTCTTGTTCACTGGAATCTCTATCATCTTCTTCTTCCTCACTCCCATCATCTTCCTCTTTCTTTTCGCGGCCCCTAGCAGGTTTTTCTTTCTGCTGCTTGGCCTTGCCGCAATGGCCTCCTCGACCACCACGGCCCTTTTTGCCGGACCCACCAGCACCATCTTGACCTTTCTCTTTGTCACGCTTTTCGTATTCGGCCTTCTATTTCTCAACAAGGTGCTCGACTTGCCAGCACTCTTGGAGATCATGGCCCTTGGTGTGGTGAATCTTGCAATATGGCCCATCGGACTAGCCGGCTTTCTCGTTTGGCGCCGCCTCCTGGCAAGCGGCGCATACAGCAGCCTCCTTGCCAGAGTTCTCAGTCTTGGCTTTCTTGGCGGACTCAGAGTTGCCGGAGCCTTCGACGGCCATGACAGTCTTGCCTTTGCGCTTCCTGTTGCGCTTTCGGCCCTTCTTCCTCGGGGTGGCAGCATCATCGTCCTCAGAATCTACTTTAGCACCAGCGTCCTCCCCGGGAAGCCTTCTTCCTTCCTCAGCACGTGCACACTTATCCGCCAACGTGTAGAGCTCGTTGACGGTCTTGGGCAACTTGACGTTCATTTTCTCTCGCATCCTCCGATTGCGCACATTTGTGTGAAAGGCGGCAATGACGGCTGCGGGGTGCACATCTGGAATGTTACGGTGGACACGGCTGAATCTTTGGATGTACTTGCGCAAGGTTTCACCATCTCTTTGCGGGATCACCTGCAGATCGCTGTGCTGTCCAGGAGCCTTGTGGCCTCCGGTAAAGGTACCAACAAACTCGTTGTAGAGATCCGTCCACGAAGAAATGGAGTTCTCCGGCAAGTTCATCAGCCAAGATCTCACGTTGGGCTTTAGCACCAACGGAAAGTAGTTGGCGAGGATCTTCTCGTCTCTTCCTCCAGCAGCTTGCACGGCAATCGTATAGATGCCCAGAAACTCTGCCGGGTTCAGCTTGCCGTCATACTTTTTCGGCACTTCTGGCTTGAAGGCTCGAACGGACGACCATCGGACTTGCCACAGCTCATGGGTGAAGGCGGGACACCCAACCTCGTAAGGTAGGTATCCACCAACCCATAGCGCAGGCTCGTCAATGATAGGGCCATTGCGCGCGTCGGATTGACGGCGTGCCTCCCGGCGCCGTTCGATGGTGGTGCGGGCGTCTTCTGCCCGCCTATCTCGCAACACTTGCCGCTGATCTTGCCGCGCTTGTGGATCCGACGACGCCATCGACATCTCGTCGGGTCCAAAAGACTGCTGGGCTTGCCGTGGCTGTTAACGTTGCTGCTGTTGAGGTGGTTGCCGTGGTGGCGATTGCACCGTTAGCGTAGTACCGTCAACGCGGCCGCCAACTGGAAATGCCGGTGCTGCTTGCGGACGCCGTGAGGGTTCCGCTTGCTGTGATTTACTGGCTTCGGCAAATCCAATCAAGCATTGGATGGTGGCTCTCCACTCATCCATCTTTTCTGTTGCCGGAGGGAAGTTCATGTGACACCCTGGTTTTCGCTCCTTGTTTTTTTTCCTTCGCGGGATTTGACTCCCGTCTTTTTTTTGGTGTTATTGGATTTTCTCTCGCTCTTGGGTATATGAAGATGGTCATTTAGCCTTGCCTCTCCTATCTGACCAGAGATTCTCTCCAGTCCAACCTTGCCACCCAAAGTATATTCTCAGGACTTTGCCACTGAAACCCTACTCTCCGGTCTACCGAAAGGGAAACCCTAATTCATTCCGTTACAAAGGAACTCCAATTTCCTTCGATCTTTTGCCTCCCACACTTTTCCCAGTGATCATCCCACATCCATAAACCCTGGATATGCAAAAATATTGCCAAGTCATTTGCAATATTTTTCACTTAAAATTAATTCCTTTTTCTGCTGTTTAAAGGAATTAAATCCAGGAAAATATCTATCCATCTCCAAAGTTCATGAAAACTTGTGGAGATATTCTTTGTGATCATATTGAGCTCCAATAAAAATATTGGCCATAATTAAATAAGGGAAATTGCCTTTTCCTATTTAAAGCCAATATTGCATTTTGGGCACTTTTCCAAAGGAGCTACTATTTTGGTAGCCAGGAAAAATCCCAAATAATTTGTGGAGCTTCTTATATGCATATATTCACCATTTCCATCAAGATCCCAAGTTCCATTGATCAAAGTTTGAGTGCATCATCCAATTCTTGTTTCTGGACTTATTTTGAGGTTGTGAAGCAACTATATTTTATATTGCTTCAAAAATTCTCAAATTAATCCAGGACCTCACCTTCCCTATATGATGTGAGTATGCAAAAATTCACATCATTTTATCTAGCCAATTTCTCCCAAAAATTCCATCTAAGTTCTGTCTAGATTTAAGCTCTGTGAAGGAAGTACCACTTTGGCATTTCCAATTGAGCTGAAATTTTTCCAGCACCTTCATATCTCCAAATCATCACCCTACACCAAACTTCAGTCCATGTCATCAAGCCAAATGAGTGCAGCTTCAAGGTCAAATTTCTGGACCAGATTTGGCATTTCAAAGGAAGTGTATGCAAAACTTGTCCAAATGACCTTAAATTTGGCAAGCACCTATTCCTTCCTACCACATTTCCCTGTGACAACTTTTCCAGCTCATTGGCACCTCTGTTTGACCTCAGCTTCCTCTCCAAGTTTCTATCCAGAAACTATTCTGGATCCCCTCGACCCCTCTAGAGCCATCCTAGTCTATTCAGTGAGCCATCTCATCCATTAGAGCAGTGAGGAGTCTAGTTGACATGGTGTGACAAGCAGGTACGCGCCAGAGCACGTAGTGCACGTGGTGACCGCATAAACCGAATGCAGAACTGGCGCTCTGCACCGTGCGTCGCCTCTGCCGACCGCTCCGGCCAGCCGTAGCCTGTCTGCTGGTGCCGACCTGACTCCCCGTCGTCCACTTCCTCCTCTCAGGTTACTTTCCCCTCCGTTCTCTTCCTCCTCGCACCGCGATGAACCTCGCCATGGCTACTGTCGCCCCGTGATCTGCCGTCGTCATCTTCCTCTGTCTTCTTCCTCCCCGAGTTCTCCCGAAGCTGCTGCTGGCTTCTCTACCCTCCCAGAAACCCTGCCGACATCGCCCCCTCCCTCCGCGTGTCCCCTAGCTCCAGTAAGGCGATGAGGACGCCACGGCGTCCGAGCTTGTCCGGCAAGCTCCCGTGGCTATAAATAGCCGTTCCCCGGCCCTCCCGAACTCACCTCACTCGTCTCTTCCTCCCTGGAACCCTCAGTCCCGAGCCTCGAGCTCCCGTGTCCGAATTGCTCCACCACGGCCACCATTGCCACCGCCCTCCCTTGCCCAAATTCGCTCACCTCGGCCCCTCCCCTTCCACCTAGCTACCACAGGGCATCTTCATCATCGCCCGGGAGCCTCCCCACACTCCCTCGCCTCCTCTCCACGGCCTCGGTGCCCTACCCAACATCGCCCGTCGCCGGTTGCCATCATGGCCAAAGGTGCACTCGAGCCTGACCTCCCCGAGGTCCGTGCCCTGCGGGAGAGGATGCGGCTTGGTCTCCTGAGCATGCCCATGTGCCGGGCGTCGCGAACGGTGGCCGGTAGCGCTGGCAATCGCCGGTGGGAGTCGCCTGCCCCACGGCCGAACGCGGGCACGCGGGCTTGAAGACGACCTGCGGCGAGGGAGGCGATCTGCAGGCGGGCCCCGCGCGTCAGTGTCCTAGCCGGCCCGTTGACGTGGTCAAGTGGAGACGTACTCTGTCGAGTACGCGACCGCTTGGCCAAAAACGTACTCTAGCAGAGTACGCCTTCTGAGGTACAGTTGGGCCTGGCCCAGGTGAACAGCGGCAGCAGCGGCCAGACTCGGCCCGAGTGGCCCACCCCTCCGAGAGAGAATCCTTTCCGGTGAATTCGCACTTCTTCCCGGAGTATTCCTTCACCCCCAGGCAAGCCGACCATCTGATATATACCCTAAAGCATTGCTCTGTGTTATTCTTGCGTGTTTAATGATTGATTATGCCTGTGTTAGAAATAATTAAACTCCTGCTAGTTCGTACTTGCTATTTACATTACCTGCTATTGCTCATCATGTTATCGCACTAGTGACTTCTTGTAATGCATATGGAGATAGGTTGTTATGTTTTCATAGTTGTTACATCTTGCATGGTTACTGTTATTGCAATATTATGAAATGTGACTTAATAATGACAACAACCTCCTCCGTCGACTGGATCGAGTCATAGTGCCACCTATCCGGACTTACCCGTGCAGCCACATTTGCCGGTATGGGACGGCCCTAGCTTGGTCTATTGTCCTGCCTCTTGTCGGTACCACCAAATAGGGAAGGTATGCGTGTGCGCTACCCTGGCCCGGTAGGCGGCGATAACCTTGTGAGCCCAAGTTGAGTTATTTGCCGGCGTCCCCGTTTGGGACAGTGTTTGGCCACGACGGTGGCAGGTGTCACGGGGTGACACATGGGCCACCCAGGACATGACCCTGGGAGGGTATGATTGTCGGTGGGACCGTAAGAGTGCCAGGCAATAGACAAGGTTTTGTTGGAGCAGCACTGGTCCACCCGAATGGGAACATGTACTAAAGTACGAGGCCAGGAGCTCCATGGTGTGGGTAAAGTGCGCAACCTCTACAGAGTGTAAATCTATTCGAATAGCCGCGTCCTCGGTCATGGACAGTTCGTATAGGCCCCTATTTGGTCCGTGTCGAGTCTGGAGGAACAAACTATATAATGTTATTGCTAAGGTTAATAATGAACCAGAGAAAGGTATGATTTGCCAGACTTGCAGTACGGATGCCTGGACATCAGATGATGTCAGGGATATGAAGGATAGCCATGCGATGGCTATGAGATGAGCGGTTGGATGACCGCAAAGTCTGGATCAGAATTGAATCATGAGAGTATTCGGAGTATGGATTATTTACTGGATATGCTTTACTTTACCGTATTTACTTTAACAGTTATTATGATAGATAATCCTACAATGACATGATGATTAATGCTGCTAGATGATTAACCTTGCTAGATAATCCTGTCATAACATGATAGTTAATACTATTAAGATAGCAAATGCATGCTTGAATGCCATGGATTGCATTGCTTGGTGTATATGTTGGTTTGGTTTGCTTGCGAGTACATTCAAAAGTACTCAGCGGCCTTCAATGTGGCCAGGTTCACCTAAGGATCCGACGTTCGCTAGCGAGGAGCCGGAGTGTTCGCGGGCTAGAAGAGTAACCCAGTCAGATCCCTGTGGATTGGAGCCGCACCAAGACCATGCTGCCTTAGATAGAGCTTTTCCGCTGCCATCACCCTTGTAATATACCATGTAAGACTGATATATTTCATTAATAGAAATGTTTGTGTTCTTGATGCTTGTTGTAAAAGCGCATGCCAGAGTGATTTCCTGGGCTGGCATGTGCGGTGACCGTATGACTACAGTGGTATTCAGGCGGGGCGCCACAACGGATGGTATCAGAGCCAGGCTGACTGTAGGTTACCCTAGCCAGACTTCATTGCCTCTTGATCAGTAGAAAGCCCCGATGGATTTCAGCCAGCTTTGCCAAACAGGCACGGCTATTATTGATCATAAGGCAAGCCCATAGGCTTATGGCTCCATCAGACCCCAACTCTCGTGGTCTTTGTCTTCGGGATGAAATGCCCGCACCAGGCAATGACCCGTGAGCCCTGAACCCCTAGGTAAACCAGATATCCTCGCCTTGCTTGCTAACCATGGCCTTTCTCTTCTCAAATCTAGTTTCCTTTGGGAAACGCTTATAAATGCCGTCTCTTCCCCGTTAACCCTAGTATCGTTGACTAAGCCACTTCGGCTATGGTCATGCGTCGAGTTTGATGTTCCCTAAGGAAGTAGTAGGAGCTTGACACCAATTACTACCAGGAGCATTGTGTGGTTTTTCTTCTAAATCCTTAGAGGTATATCGAGTGCGCTATATTAGTTATACTAGTGAATCTTCGGCCACATGTGTAAGGTCCGCAAAATTTGAGCTTTATTTGCCTTTTGGTTTTTCGCGGTTCTTGCTTCTCTTGTCGACTTCGTTCTGTCACTCCGACTGGATCCATCTAGCTACCAAGGAAGACGAACACACAATTTGGATAATACCCAATAATCCAAATTCCGCAAGAGCCAAGTCAATTACATGATATTCAGAACATTATCTTCGGATCTATCAACAATGAAGAATGGGTCAGAAGCAGACTCTGCGTGGCACAGACAAGGCCAGAATATACTTGAGGGAGTTTGCCTCAGAACAAATCACACCTGAGAAACAGTCAGATGATCTCTCAGTAATGGACACCAGCAAGAGCAAATTATTCGGTCCTCGACACAAAGATTATTTCAGTCAGTGGGGTGAATCTTGAGTTCTTCTCAAGGGACTCAAGAATCATTTATTATCCACAGAAGACATATTTCGAGAACGTGAAGATGCCGAGAGCAACAACAAGACTCTGGTATGTTGAGACAAATTTCAAAGCATATTTTGGAATTCCTTGGTGCATATACAAAATTTTCTGGGCATGATGAACAAGGTGTGCAAGAAATATGGATGAGTTCATGGCTGCCAGAATCAATGAGGATTCCAAACCCCTGGAAGGCCAGTTAAATCGAATGGAATTATCTGCCAACCGCTTACTACCGGCAACATCTGGTTTGAATGCAAAGGGTATTCCGGATTAATTATCAACACGAAGTCGGCACCAGTTGTGCAACCTTTACAACAGCAACAATCAGATCAGTAGAAGGACAAGTGGTGTGCATGACCAATAGGATATCTTCGGACAAGGTATGGCCTAAACCAAGTTTTGGATCCACTATGGGTAAATTTTGGATATTTCGGAAGGAAGCCAGAACCGGCCACAAGTCCGACTGCATACCCCAGCAAAAGGCTTCTAGTAGAAGAAACCCAGCCTTCCTCCGCAAGCTGTCAGGAGAAGCTTACGACACAAGACTCCCAACTTTTCTCGCTACACCACTGGGTGAGAAAATCTTCTGGGGTACGGTACTCCAGTCTTCCTCAGCACGCTACCGCGGAAAGCTTCCAGCATAAGGCACCTGACCTTCCGCAGTAAGCCACATGAGGGAAAGCTACTGAGGTAAGATACCCAGCCTTCTTCCGCACGCTACCCTGGCAGAAGCTTCGAGCATAAGGAATTCAACCTTCTTCAGCACGCCAACGTGCCCGCAACAATCTTGCCAGAAGCACAAACTAGCCTAGACATACCTCTGCTTCAGAACTCAGTGGTTATGAAAGGATTTATCCTACCCCTGCATATGTTGTGAGCATGCAGTCTAGTGGATCAGTTCATGCGAGCCACTCGTACACGGGAATGACTGTGTTCAGAGAAACATTGGCTCCACACTTCAAAGAAGGATATGAATGCAGCAATCCCCACGAGATATGCAAGAGTAAATTGTGAATACAAGCCCAACAAGCAGGGATATGACCAAGGAGCCATGATGGTAGGTCATGACAAGTTCCCCAAAAGGAACCCCCAAGAACAAGGAAGTCTTGAATAAACAATCTCCGCGACGGTCAATGAAGTAAAGCTCCACAGACAAGGTGATATTGCCAATCCTTGTCAGACTCTTGCATATACGGCCACAGCAATGCAGCCAGCATGTCATCGTGAATACGGGCCATCAACCAAGATCAGAGGTTATGCTCCGAAGAATGCACGGAATGATAGCCATACTATGTCAGCTCAGTGGTCATAGCAAGGACCACAGAGGCTATATATGGCAGAGCCACCTTAGAGATTACCGTCTATGATTACTTTGTGATCATGCCCGAGATTTCAGTTGGGAACCTCCTGAGGACGAAGTCAGAATGCAAGAGACAGGAAGAAAGCATCTGTATAGAACCCACAGCCAGATTGAGCATTCTGACCAGGCAAAAGAGAGCCACTCCTAGCCACTCCAGGCCATACGAGCACGTGAGTCCGGAACCCAGAAAGAATGTCTCGCCCTTGGCAGTCAGTGTAGGAGGTATCGCAATAAAACCCGAAGCAGCTAGTCCCAGGCCATGGAAACCAGACTATTTGTCGATACTCAGAGCTACCCACCAACCCCAGCCAACAAACTATCAGCACAAAGGATTTGCCTGACAGGAAAGAGAAGGATTCAACGCAGCCGTCTGAAAAAGACAGCACCTAAGCCATCAAAAGAGGCAGTTAAAAGGTCAGTAAACAAATGAAGACAAGATAGCTGATGGATCCAAGTCGCACGCAGGTAAGTCCCCCTTTGTCGGGAGGTAAGCCCGGAAATCTCGAGGACGAGATTTTCTTAAGGGGGGTAGGTTTGTGACAAACTGGTTTTCGCTCCTTGTTTTTTTCCTTCACGGGATTTGACTCCCGTCTTTTTTTTGGTGTTATTGGATTTTCTCTCGCTCTTGGGTATATGAAGATGGTCATTTAGCCTTGCCTCTCCTATCTGACCAGAGATTCTCTCCAGTCCAACCTTGCCACCCAAAGTATATTCTCAGGACTTTGCCACTGAAACCCTACTCTCCGGTCTACCGAAAGGGAAACCCTAATTCATTCCGTTACAAAGGAACTCCAATTTCCTTCGATCTTTTGCCTCCCAAACTTTTCCCAGTGATCATCCCACATCCATAAACCCTGGATATGCAAAAATATTGCCAAGTCATTTGCAATATTTTTCATTTAAAATTAATTACTTTTTCTGCTGTTTAAAGGAATTAAATCCAGGAAAATATCTATCCATCTCCAAAGTTCATGAAAACTTGTGGAGATATTCTTTGTGATCATATTGAGCTCCAATAAAAATATTGGCCATAATTAAATAAGGTAAATTGCCTTTTCCTATTTAAAGCCAATATTGCATTTTGGGCACTTTCCAAAGGAGCTACTATTTTGGTAGCCAGGAAAAATCCCAAATAATTTGTGGAGCTTCTTCTATCCATATATTCACCATTTCCATCAAGATCCCAAGTTCCATTGATCAAAGTTTGAGTGCATCATCCAATTCTTGTTTCTGGACTTATTTTGAGGTTGTGAAGCAACTATATTTTATATTGCTTCAAAAATTCTCAAATTAATCCAGGACCTCACCTTCCCTATATGATGTGAGTATGCAAAAATTCACATCATTTTATTTAGCCAATTTCTCCCAAAAATGCCATCTAGGTTCTGTCTAGATTCAAGCTCTGTGAAGGAAGTACCACTTTGGCATTTCCAATTGAGCTGAAATTTTTCCAGCACCTTCATATCTCCAAATCATCACCCTACACCAAAATTCAGTCCATGTCATCAAGCCAAATGAGTGCAGCTTCAAGGTCAAATTTCTTGACTAGATTTGGCATTTCAAAGGAAGTGTATGCAAAACTTGTCCAAATGACCTTAAATTTGGCAAGCACCTATTCCTTCCTACCACATTTCCCTGTGATAACTTTTCCAGCTCATTGGCACCTCTGTTTGACCTCAGCTTCCTCTCCAAGTTTCTATCCAGAAACTATTCTGGATCCCCTCGACCCCTCTAGAGCCATCCTAGTCTATTCAGTGAGCCATCTCATCCATTAGAGCAGTGAGGAGTCTAGTTGACATGGTGTGACAAGCAGGTACGCGCCAGAGCACGTAGTGCACGTGGTGACCGCGTAAACCAAATGCAGAACTGGCGCTCTGCGCCGTGCGTCGGCTCTGCCGATCGCTCCGGCCAGCCGTAGCTTGTCCGCTGGTGCCGACCTGACTCCTCGTCGGCCACTTCCTCCTCTCAGGTCACTTTCCCCTCCGTTCTCTTCCTCCTCGCACCGCGACGAACCTCGCCATGGCTACTATCGCCCCGTGATCCGCCGTCGTCATCTTCCTCTGTCTTCTTCCTCCCCGAGTTCTCCCGAAGCTGCTGCTGGCTTCTCTACCCTCCCAGAAACCCCGCCGACATCGCCCCCTCCCTCCGCGTGTCCCCTAGCTCCAGTAAGGCGATGAGGACGGCACGGCGGCCGAGCTTGTCCGGCAAGCTCCCGTGGCTATAAATATCCGTTCCCCGGCCCTCCCGAACTCACCTCACTCCTCTCTTCCTTCCTGGAACCCCTAGTCCCGAGCCTCGAGCTCCCATGTCCGAATTGCTCCACCACGGCCACCATTGCCGCCGCCCTCCCTTGCCCAAATTCGCTCACCTCGGCCCCTCCCCTTCCACCTAGCTACCACAGGGCATCTTCATCATCGCCCGGGAGCCTCCCCACACTCCCTCGCCTCCTCTCCACGGCCTCGGTGCCCTACCCAACATCGCCCGTCGCCGGTTGCCGCCATGGCCAAAGGTGCACACGAGCCCGACCTTCCCGAGGTTCGTGCCCTGTGGGAGCGGATGCGGCTTGGTCTCCTGAGCATGCCCATGTGCCGAGCGTCGCGAACGGTGGCCGGTAGCGCTGGCAATCGCCGGCGGGAGTCGCCTGCCCCACGGCCGAGCGCGGGCACGCGGGCTTGAAGACGACCTGTGGCGAGGGAGGCGACCTGCAGGCGGGCCCCGCGCATCAGTGTCCTAGCCGGCCCGCTGACGTGGTCAAGTGGAGACGTACTCTGTCGAGTACGCGACCGCTTGGCCGAAAACGTACTCTAGCAGAGTACGCCTTCTGCGGTACAGTTGGGCCTGGCCCAGGTGAACAGCGGCAGCAGCGGCCAGACTCGGCCCGAGTGGCCCACCCCTCCGAGAGAGAATCCTTTCCGGCGAATTCTTCCGCGAGACGATCGCACTTCTTCCTGGAGTATTCCTTCACCCCCGGGCAAGCTGACCATCTGATATATGCCCTAAAGCATTGCTCTGTGTTATTCTTGCATGTTTAATTATTGATTATGCCTGTATTAGAAATAATTAAACTCCTGCTAGTTCGGACTTGCTATTTACATTACCTGCTATTGCTCATCATGTTATCGCACTAGTGACTCATTGTAATGCATATGGAGATAGGTTGTTATGTTTTCATAGTTGTTACATCTTGCATGGTTACTGTTATTGCAATATTATGAAATGTGACTTAATAATGACAACAACCTCCTCCGTCGACTGGATCGAGTCATAGTGCCACCTATCCGGACTTACCCGTGCAGCCACATTTGCCGGTATGGGACGGCCCTAGCTTGGTCTATTGTCCTGCCTCTTGTCGGTACCACCAAATAGGGAAGGTTATGCGTGTGCGCTACCCTGGCCCGGTAGGCAGCGATAACCTTGTGAGCCCAAGTTGAGTTATTTGCCGGCGTCCCCGTTTCGGACAGTGTTTGGCCACGACGGTGGCAGGTGTCACGGGGTGACACAGGGGCCACCCAGGACATGACCCTGGGAGGGTATGATTGTCGGTGGGACCGTAAGAGTGTCGGGCAATAGACAAGGTTTTGTTGGAGTAGCACTGGTCCACCCGAATGGGAACATGTACTAAAGTATGAGGCCAGGAGCTCCATGGTGTGGGTAAAGTGCGCAACCTCTACAGAGTGTAAATCTATTCGAATAGCCGCGTCCTCGGTCATGGACAGTTCGTATAGGCCCCTATTTGGTCCGTGTCGAGTCTGGAGGAACAAACTATATAATGTTATTGATAAGGTTAATAATGAACCAGAGAAAGGTATGATTTGCCAGACTTGCAGTACGGATGCCTGGACATCAGACGATGTCAGGGATATGAAGGATAGCCATGCGATGGCTATGAGATGAGCGGTTGGATGACCGCAAAGTCTGGATCAGAATTGAATCATGAGAGTATTCGGAGTATGGATTATTTACTGGATATGCTTTACTTTACCGTATTTACTTTAACAGTTATTATGATAGATAATCCTACAATGACATGATGATTAATGCTGCTAGATGATTAACCTTGCTAGATAATCCTGTCATAACATGATAGTTAATACTATTAAGATAGCAAATGCATGCTTGAATGCCATGGATTGCATTGCTTGGTGTATATGTTGGTTTGGTTTGCTTGCGAGTACATTCAAAAGTACTCAGCGGCCTTCAATGTGGCCAGGTTCACCTAAGGATCCGACGTTCGCTAGCGAGGAGCCGGAGTGTTCGCGAGCTAGAAGAGTAACCCAGTCAGATCCCTGTGGATTGGAGCCGCACCAAGACCATGCTGCCTTAGATAGAGCTTTTCCGCTGCCATCACCCTTGTAATATACCATGTAAGACTGATATATTTCATTAATAGAAATGTTTGTGTTCTTGATGCTTGTTGTAAAAGCGCATGCCAGAGTGATTTCCTGGGCTGGCATGTGCGGTGACCGTATGACTACAGTGGTATTCAGGTGGGGCGCCACAACGGATGGTATCAGAGCCAGGCTGATTGTAGGTTACCCTAGCCAGACTTCATTGCCTCTTGATCAGTAGAAAGCCCCGATGGATTTCAGCCATCTCCTGCGCCGACCACGGTGGGCATGGCGACCGCGCCGCCTGCGCTGGTCGTGCCAACCGTGGTGTCCGCACCGCCCGCATCGGTTGCGCCGTCTGTGCTGCCTGTGGATGCGTGCGGGGTGGCCGTCATCGTGATGCCCTTATTCTTGGGCGCCATCAACGACGAGGAGGACGATGATGAAGTCAGTGATGATGATGAAGAAGACACGCAATCCACTGATCAAGGTTCGCACAAGCGCTTCCCCCCTACCTGGCGCGCCAAAGATGGCATGGTGGTACGACCATCTATGGGGCCATGCAGCCCCTTGTGGTTCGGCGGGGGAGATCGACGTGCACAAAGAGCATGAACAATGGAAAACGCAAGGGATTTACCCAGGTTCGGTCCGCTGAGAAGCGTAAAACCCTACTCCTGCTTTTGGTGTATTGGTAGTGTAGAAGCACAGTACAAGGAGCGCTTCCCCTGGCAAGGTGCGGAGAGGAGCGGCTACGCGAGAGGTGCTTGTGTTTGGAAAGGGGTCCGAATCCTCCTTACTGTTGCCTTGGTCCTCCTTTTATAGCTCAAGGGGTTACCACAGTGGCAAAACAGTAATTACATAATGTCTAGATAGCAAACAGTGCTATCATACCTAACTCTGCCAGTTTGGGACAAAAGCATTAAATGCACTGTTTAGGTGTCGTGTGGAGAGGTAGTCCCGGCAAGGTTCCTGCACCGCTTGCCCAGCTACCTCGTATTATCCTGACACGCCTCCTGGACGGGTGTCATTAGAGGCAGATCCTATCCCAGCATGCTGACACGTGCCCGACAAGCCTCACCAACCAGCCTGCACGGTCGACACCTCACTCATTAGCGAACACTTATGCGGTGAGGTGCAACGCTGGAGGACTGGTATAAGCTTGCCGACGCGGAGCTTGCCGGGTCTTCCCCTTGCCGGTTTAGTCTTGCCGGCAAGGAAAGTCTCTGTTCTTCGGCAGTAGTCGAGTGCTCGTTGATGCTTTGTCTTGAGCTCCTGCAATCTGGTCTTGAATGTTGGTCTTGGCGGTCCCCGGCAAGGCTTGGCCGGCAAGGAGGCTGCTACTGTCTGTGCATAAGTCAGGGTATAAAATACCCATGTTTTATACACCGACACCATGCTTGCAAATTATTCTTTTGAGGATGGAGTACCTAAGAAACTAGGAGATCCAGGAATACCAACTATACCATGCTCCATTAAACAAAACTATGTCAAAACTCCTTTGTGTGATTTAGGAGCCAGTGTTAGTGTTATGCCTTTCTCTTTATATAAAAGACTTGATTTGAATAAACTCACTCCCACTGAAATATCATTGCAAATGGCTGACAAATCAACTGCCATACCTATCGGTGTTTGTGAGGATGTGCCCGTTGTAGTGGCAAATGTTACTATCCTAACAGACTTTGTTATACTTGATATGCCCGAGGATGACAATATGTTGATTATCCTTGGTAGACCCTTCTTGAATACTGCAGGGGCTGTTATTGATTGCAACAAAAGCAAGGTCACTTTTCATATCAATGGTAATGAACATACGGTGCACTTTCTGAAGAAACAATTTCAAGTAAATGGTATTCGTGTTATTGAAAAGACTCCGACAATTACTATTGGAAGTTTTCAACTCCCTCTTCCTACTATTAAAAAGAGATATGAAACACTTATTATTGGGGAGATGCATATCCCCGTTGAGGTAACTTAGTGTTATACGAAAATTCTTCGGTTTCATGTCAATCGGAAATGGTTTGTTAATAAGACTTGATCAACCTTATTAATGGATTCTTTTTGAGAGGCATGTGGCCGATGAATTTAGTATGCACAACCTTCTGTACCCACTTTTTGTTTTCTGTTATTTTTAGTTAAATGCAATAAAATGCTATGATTATCCTGTTTTCTGATTTATCCGTGCAATAAAAAATGGTCCAGAAATAAAAGTGCTCAGAATGCAATAAAATTTTGATATGAATTTTTATATAATATTTAAGAATTTTTGGCACAAAAATCATACCAGGGGGGTGCCCCAGGTGCCCACGAGGCACTAGGGCGCGCCACCCCCCCTGGCGCGCCCAGGTACCTCATGGGCCCCACAAGGACCCCCTCACTTATTCCTTCAGCCCACTTCGTCTCTTACCTCTAGCAAAAATTCCTGGTAGCTCTCTCTCTCGTGTTCTTGCCCACAAACCTGAAATTTTCAATCTCTTTGCTCGGAGCTCCGTTTCCAAAACTGTTTTGGGAGATTGCTCCTTGGTATGTGACACCTCCATTGCTCCAATTAGTTTTTGTCCTAGTGGATTATATTTTGCATAATTAGCTACTGTTGGTGCTACTGAAAATGAAATTGC
This sequence comes from Elymus sibiricus, assembly GCA_039707655.1. Lineage (NCBI taxonomy): Eukaryota > Viridiplantae > Streptophyta > Magnoliopsida > Poales > Poaceae > Elymus > Elymus sibiricus. The sequence continues at coordinate 198,154,489 of CM077674.1, read as the reverse complement.
ATGTTGAATTCTTTGAGTTCCAAGTAGTTTGAATGCTTGATATAGCCTCTAGACACCCATATGAGTAGTTGCTATCAATATTGTGAAGTTTTATTGATATCATTTTGTGGTCCAAATTTTTTTAGAAATGCCAAGGGAGTTCTTGGGGAATCCTCGGACAGTGACCTCAACATCCCGCGTAGGACGGAGGTCCGGCCGTGCGAATGGCCGCACAATGCCTTCATGAACGAAGCCAGATTCTACCAAGAGTTCGCGCAATTTGTTGCTAATGCCGGATTGACTAACTTCCTCGCAGATGAGTGTGACCAGTACCACATCCTTACAAATTCTTTTGTGCAAAACTTTCATTTTCTGAATAGGCTCGAACCCCCTGAGGTGCGCTTTGATTTATATGCTGAGCATTATCAGATACCTTTAGCTGAATTTTGTGAGATATGTTTGATTCCCTTTGATGGGGAAATCAGAGAGCCTCGACCGGAGGAGTTTGAGGGTTTCCTCCGCACTTTGACTGTGGGAGAGGAAAGGGGCGTGTCGAAAGCCCGAGCCACTAGCTTACAGTTTCCCTCTGTTCATTACTTCGCTTTATTCTTAGGGAAATGCTTGACTGCTAGGGAGCAAGGTAGTGTGCTAGCTGCACCCGACTTTGCCATTCTACGCCGCGCACTGCATAACGATAACACTTATAGCCTTGGAGCTATCGTTGCACGCCGCTTGCACACTAATAGGACTAGGGGAAAAATTCATGGCGGTATTTATGCTACTCGCCCAGCGAGACGTTTTAATGTTAACATACGCCCTCATGATTACTTGCTGCCCAGAGTTTACTTAGATCACCAGTCCATGAAGGACCACCACTTTCTTGACGATCCTGAGCCTCCTCACAACATTCGTTATAACTTGGTTTTTAGTGAGGATACTCATGATATTATTCCGTTGCCTGCACCTGCTTTGTTTGATTCTCATGCCAGGAACGGATACACCATGATGCCACTGGACATAGTGGCTTACCGGAACGCCCTGGCGGTGGCAGAGTAGGAGGCCCTGGATTGGGACGCTCGGGTGCCGCCTCCTCAGGAGTTTCACATGGGACCGAATGGCTACTACGGATGGCCGTATACCAAGCTAGGCAAAAGCCTAAGCTTGGGGGAGTACGTATTTCTCACCGACTTTACATTCATGTTCACACATTTCATTCCAGTTGTCGGTGCTCATACTTTTTCATTGTATAATCCATGCTAGTTTTATTTTCTCTCTTTCTTCTTGTGTGTTTGAAAAACTTTGAGAAAATCCAAAAATATTTCTCGTTTCTTTTCGGTTTTTCTTTCTAGCTTAAGTAGTAGTAGTTTTAAAAGAAAACCCAAAAAGATTTCCCGTTTCTTCTTTTGCTTGTTGGGAGCTTTCCCGTGTAAATAGTTTTCTTTTCTTGTTTCCATTTTTCTTCTTTAATTTGCTTTCTTCAGAAAAACTAAAAACTCCAAAAATATTTCAGTGTGTTTCCCTGAAATTCTTTTCTTTTGTTGAGTCATTGTAAGGAGAAGACCACGATGAAAATGTTGAGTGGTTCTCATATGCATTATTGTTGATCTAACAAAAAGCCCATATTACCTTGTCTTCTCCTTTAATAAAATGTTTGCAGATTCCAGCTTAGTCCACGGCACACTTGCACTATTTTTATTTTCATATCATTCGGTTGTGCAAGTGAAAGGCAATAATGACGATGATTCGATGAAGTGACTGTGGCAAGGAAAAGCGGGTATGAACCCAACTTGTTCTTTGTTTTTGTAAATATGTTTAACTCAGTGTCCATGATTCAGCATATTATGATTAAACATGTTTATGATGACAATTAGATATTATAGTTGCTCATGCCATGCTTAAGTAGCTAGGAGTGGATAAATATTTATTTTGAGTGTCAATATGCATTAAAATGATTGTGATGTAGTATGATGATATGGTATCCTCCTCTGAATGTTTCAAGTGGCTTGACTTGGCACATGTTCACGCATGTAGTTGATTCAAAACCAACAAAGCCTTCACGATATTTATGTTCATGGTGCTTATATCGTACTCATGCTAGTATTCAATGTTGATTATTCATAATGCATGTTTATGACCGTTTTCGCTCTCTAGCTGGTCGCTTCTCAACCTATTTGCTAGCCTTCACCTGTACTAAGCGGGAATACTGCTTGTGCATCAAAACCTTTAAACCAAAGTTATTCCAGATGAGTCCACTATATCTACCTATATGCGGTACTACTCTGCCGTTCTAAGTAAATTTGCATGTGCCACCTCTAAATATTCAAATGAACATCTGTTTTGTGTGCCCGTACCGCTCATGGAGCGACAGGGGGTGGTCAGTATCTTCCATGCTAACCGGGTTATTCTCATGATGAGTGTTTACTCACTTGTCCTTGCACGAGAGGGGCTGGTAATCGGGATGCCCAGTCCCATTATTAAAATTGCAAAATAATAAAACAAACTCCCCCAAAATGTTGTTGGTATGGAGGGCACCCGAGGATTCGGCTAGCCATGGCTTGTGATTGTTGGTGGAGGGGGAGTAAACTTTACTTTATCGCTTGGGAACCGCCGCTAATGTGTTTAGCATGGAAGATATTGAAAACTCTCGGTCGTGACAATGACAGGAAAGGCATACCTCCCAAAATTATATTTATCTCTGATTTAAGCTTCGAGCTTTGGCACCTCTACAAATCCATGCTTCCCTCTTCGAAGGGCCTATCTATTTACTTTTATGTTATTTTACTTTTATTGTTGAGTCATCACCTTCTCAAACAGGCACCAGACCTGAGAGCACTATTGTCATTCTCATGCATTGTGTATAGTTAATGTTGTGTGCATCATGACTGGATCTCTGCTACCATGAATTACAATGTTTAGTCACTTCTTGAACTTTGGAGGTGCTCTGCATTTATGTTTTGCGGTCTCAGAAAGGGCTAGCGAGATACCATGTTGTCACATTATATCATGATTGTTTTGACAAAGTGTTGGCATTTGAGATATCTTATTATTGCTCGCTAGTTGATTATGCCATTGATATGAGTGAATATAATTTCTAAGCGTCAACATTTGCATGGTTAGTTATAATCTTTGCTGAAAACTTGGACACTATTTAAGCATATATATGGATACAAGAACAAAAGAGTTTGTAAAAGTTTTTCTTTATCACTTTCAGTTTGTCAACTGAATTGCTTGAGGACAAGCAATGAGTTAAGCTTGGGGGAGTTGATACGCCTCTGTCGTATCTACTTTTCCAAACACTTTTGCTCTTGTTTTGGACTCTAATTTGCATGATTTGAATGGAACTAACCCGGACTGACGTTGTTTTCAGCAGAATTGCCATGGTGTTGTTTTTGTGCAGAAAATCAAAGTTCTTGGATTTGGATGAAACTTTTTGGAGAATTTTTATGGAATATATAAAAATTATTGGCGCAAGAATCAACAGAAGGGGGGCTACCCAGTGCCCACGAGGCACCAGGGCGCGCCACCCCCCAGGCGCACCCTGGTACCTCGTGGGGCCCACGTGGCTCCGTCTGACCTAATTCCAACGCTATAAATTCAGTTTCCCAAAGAAAAAAATAAGAGAGGAAGTTTTATTACGTTTCACGATACGGAGCCGCCGCCACCTCCTGTTCTTCATTGGGAGGCCAGATCTGGAGTCCGTTCAGGGCTCCGGAGAGGGGGATCTTCCGGCATCGTCATCATCAACCATCCTTCATCATCAATTTCATGATGCTCACCGCCGGGAGTGAGTAATTCCTTCCTAGGCTTGCTGGATGGTGATGAGTTGGATGAGATTTATCATGTAATCGAGTTAGTTTTGTTAGGGCTTGATCCCTAGTATCCACTATGTTCTGAGATTGATGTTGCTATGACTTTGCTATGCTTAATGCTTGTCACTAGGGCCCAAGTGCCATGATTTCAGATCTGAACCCTTTATGTTTTCATGAATATACTTGTGTTCTTGATCCGATCTGCAAGTTATACGCACCTGCTACGTGTTATGATCCGCATACCCCAAGGTGACAATAATTGGGATTCTTTCCGGTGATTGCTGTAGTTTGAGGAGTTCATGTATTCACTAAGTGTTAATGCTTTGTTCCGGTTCTCTATTAAAAGGAGGCCTTAATATCCCTTAGTTTCCTTATGGACCCCGCTGCCATGGGAGGGTAGGACAAAAGATGTCATGCATGTTCTTATCGCAAGCACGTATGACTATATACGGAATACATGCCTACATTACATTGATGAATTGGAGCTAGTTCTGTGTCGCCCTAGGTTATGACTGTTATATGATGAATATTATCCAACAATATCACCGATCCAATGCCTACGAGTTTTTCACATATTGTTCTTGCTAAGTTACTACTGTTGCCACTGCTGTCACAATTGCTACAAAACTACTGCTGCTAGCATTATCGTTACTGTCACTATTATTGCTACTGCTATCAAAACTATCATACTACTGTGCTACTGATCACTCTGTTGCAGATATTTAGTCTCCAGGTGTGGTTGAATTGACAACTCAACTGCTAATACTTGCAAATATTCTTTGGCTCCCCTTGTGTCGAATCAATAAATTTGGGTTGAATACTCTACCCTCGAAAACTATTGCGATACCCTATACTTGTGGGTTATCAAGCAGGTATCTCAACCAGAAGCGTTGTATAGCCCAGGCAGAAAAGAAGGCTACAGCCCTGATTAGTGTTAACCATGAGCAGGTATCTCAAACACATGCTTCTTCATTACTGGGTGTGCAACGTACCCTTTGAGCAACATAACCAACTCACATAATCGGTTTGTTCATTAACTTTGGAGTAATGTGTTTCATTTCCTCTTGCGTGGCAGGTGTGATATGTACAAATGCAACCACAGCGAATACTGACCGTCAGTTCAAATATATCAATGTTGGACGCAAGAAACGAACTGGTCAAGGGTGGTATGCATGTCTATCCGAAGAGAAGAAAGAAGAGCACTGCAAGAAGCTTCGAATGGCCCGTGTAAACAAAAAAAATCTACAGATCTAAATGTTAATTCCACCAACCACCGTAATTATCAGCTGGTAAGAACACCTATATGGAGTATTCGTATCCCACGCGGTGCATCTCTATTGATACAAAATATAATCAGATTTTATGAGATGCTTACCTCTTGTGTGTAAGGTGCAAACTGTACGGCTGCAAGCTCCGTAAGTGTTCATCATCAGTAGGATGAGTATAATATGGAACACAAACAACTAAGTGGGCGTTGTTCATCCCTAGGACCCCTTTGGCACACTTGGAGCACATTTGATATCCTTTCAAGTTGAAGAGGAAACAGTTCCCTATTCGTCTGAGTTTTGCAATGACCATAAACAAAGCCCGGGGGAAAACACCCCAACTGTTGGTATTTACCTTCGTGAGATTGTATTCTCGCATGGCTAGCTTTATGTTACATAGGGATGTGTCAAGGCAGATGTAGAATCGGGAGAGGGGTACCTCCAGACAGCGCCTTCATTGATGTCTTGTTCCCTGCGCGAGTGTTTCGTCTGAGATGTGGCGGCTTGCCCAGGACAGGGGAAGGGGGCTCCTCTTCTAGGTCAGCTCCTCTTATGGGCTTGGGCCCGAGAGACAGATATTGATGGGCTAGGGCCCATAACGGTTCAACACCCCCCCTCAAGATGGGTGGTAGATATCTATCATCCCCATCTTGTCACACGCCAAGTTATAGTCCTTTGTTCCCAGTCCCTTTGTCAAGCAATCTGCAAACTGCTGCCCAGAGCTGACATGAGTAAGGCTGATGATCCCAGCATCAAGTTTCTCTTTAATGAAGAAGCGATCACTTTCCACATGCTTCGTCCTAACATGTTGAACTGGGTTATTAGCAATGGCTATAGCTGACTGATTGTCACACCACACCCTCAAGGGTCCCTTCCTCAGAAGTTTCAACTCACACAGTAGGTGCTTCACCCAAAGCATATCACACAACCCTTGAGATAATGCTCTATACTCAGCTTCTACTATTGATCTAGACACAACAGTCTGTTTCTTGCTTCACCATGACACCAAATTTCCTCCCACAAACACACAGTAACCTGAAGTAGATCTTCTATCATCTTGACAACTAGCCCAATCAGAGTCACTATAGCCATCCACCCCTAGATGTCCAGTCTTCTCAAACCACAACCCTTTACTCGGAGTCCCCTTCAAGTATCTCAGGATTCTGTGAACAATATGAAGATGCCCACTCCTTGGTTCATGCATTATCTGCTCACCCCCCCACGGCATACGTAATGTCAGGCCTGGTATGACACAAGTACAATAACCTCCCAACCAGCTTCTAATAATCTTCCTTATTCACTAGCTCACCTGATTGTGCTGTCACTTGATGATTTTGTTCAATTGGAGTAGGGGCTGCACGACATCCCATCATGCCCATGTCACTCAAGAGATCCAAGGTGTATTTTCGTTAGCACAAAGATATTCCCTTCTCTGTCCGAGCCACTTCTATGCCAAGGAAGTACTTTAGATTGCCCAAGTCTTTTACCTCAAACTCCTTGCTCAGACACCCCTTCACTCTCTTTATTTCCTCCTCATCATCTCCAGTGATGATGATATCATCAACATACACGCAAGAATGGTGATCTTCTTATCAGTGTGTCTATAGAACACCGTGTGATCACCATTACATTGGCCATACCCCATATTCCAAACAGCTCGTCTGAACCTATCAAACCATGCCCTCGGCGATTGCTTCAGACCATACAACGATTTCTTCAGCCCGCATACCTTCCCCGTAGTCTGTTCTGTGCCAAAACCTGGTGGTATCTCCATGTATACCTCTTCTTTCAATTCACCATGTAAGAAGCCATTCTTGACATCTAACTGGTGCAATTTCCACCCAAAATTTGTAGCACACGAGACCAATACCCTTACCGTGTTCATCTTTGCAACTGGAGCAAATGTCTCATCATAGTCAATTCCATAAGTTTGACTATATCCTCTGGCGACAAGTCTAGCCTTATACCGTTCCACCTTGCCCTCGGGATTCTGCTTCATGGTAAAAATCCACTTACAACTCACTGCTTTCTTTTCTACCGGCAATGTGGTTAGCACCCATGTCTTGTTTTTTTTCAGTGCTTCTAACTTCTCTATCATCGATTCACGCCACTTTGGATCTTGCTTTGTAGCCTTCCAATCCTTAGGGATAGACACAGTTTGCAGAGAGGCAACAAACGCCTTATATGAAGGTGGCAAAGCCTTGTAAGACACAAAATTGCTAATATCAAGGTCATCACAAGCATCATCCTTTGGTAGAGCCTTCCTTGCTACCTCACCCTTCCTTGCCGCTTCACGTGTAGGCTTTCGCAACGCAATGGGCAGCTCCACTGTGTCAGATGAGCTTGCCTCACTGCCTTGCTGCTCCCCCTGCACTCTTGCCTCACTGCCTTGCTGCTCCCCCTGCACTTGTGGTTGCTGTCGAGAGTACACCAGGGTATTCGTCTACCATCGATCCCGAACAGGAACCTGGAGAGCACCAATCTTAAGTGTATCGACAGTTGGCTCGACATGAGCCTGCACATCATCATAAGTGAGGGTACTAACCGGAGTTGTACCCACTATTGGTTGAACCTGAGACTGCACATCATTATTAGTGTTAATGCCCACAGAATCACCGTGAGTATGAGACACATCCTTCTCCCCCTCTTGACCCTCATGCACAGGGTGTAGGTGGTCAAGCTTTGCAAACAGCAGACTGAGATCAGTCGGCTCACCATAGAATGGCTCAGACTCCCTGAAGGTAACATCCATACTTACAAACCTGCATTTTTCAGAGGGACACCAACATTTATACCCCTGCTGACTAGACGAGTATCCCAGAAAGACACACTTCACTGCCCAATGATCAAGCTTTCCAACAGATGGTCAGTGATCACGAACAAAGCAGGTACTGCCAAACAACTTTGGGGGAACAACAAACTTATTATCTCCAATGAGCAACTCAGATGGAGATTTCATGCCTAGTATCCTGGAAGGTGTCCGGTTGATCAGGTATGTGGTTGTCATAACTGCATCATCCCACAAGAACTTAGGCACATTCATGGTAAACATCAACGACCGAGCAACCTCAAGAATATGATGATTCTTCCTTTCTGCCACTCCATTCTGAGGGGGGGGGGTGTCCGGGCATGAAGTTTGATGAAGAATCCCTTGGTCAGCCATGAATGCCCCAAAACTATTGTTCACATACTCTGTGCGATTGTTAGTCTTGAGCACCTTGACCTGCACCTGAAACTGGTTCTTTACAAGAGCATGGAAGTTCTAAAAACAGCTAAACACGAAAATAGCTAAACTCCTCATCCTTATGACGCATCAAGTAAATCCAAGTCATACGAGAATAGCAGTCAATAAAGGTAGAAAAATACTTCTTCCCATTCATTGACACCACGGGGCTAGTCCATACATCCAAATGAATAAGCATAAAAGGAGATATGCTCCTGAGCCCCTTACTCACATATGAGGCTCGTGTGTGTTTTGCATATTCGCAAGCATCACATGTCAGCTTGCCCTTGCCTATTCCACACATAACATCCGGAAATATTCTACTCATCTTATCAAAAGATACATGCCCCATCCTACAGTGATGGATCATCGCCTACTTCTCCTTGTCCTCCATGGTCGCAGCACACACCAAGTCCGGCTGCACCTCCTGATCTATGTACCAGAGCCCCCTACGCTTGGTGCTAGTCCCAACCGTCTGGCTCGTCTGTCACTCCTGAATCAAGCAACCGATCTTGTCAAGGATCACACGAGAGTCTATTTGATCAATGAGAGCACTGAAAGAGACCAAATTGACAGGAAAGGCTGGCACATGTAAAACTGACGATAGGGAAATGGTCGGAGTGCACTTTACTGTACCAACCCCTATGACAGGCTGTTTTGTGCCATCAGCCATTTGTATAGTGCCCGTGTGAGAGGGAGGATTCTTATTGTAAGACTTGAACACGCAGGATCTACTAGCAACATGCTTAGATGCTCCAGAGTCAAGAACCCACTCTGGAGCACTCTCATTAGTAGCAAGAGATGCTCTTTCTGGATTACCTTCATCAGTGGAGGCCCAGTGAGCAAAGTCTCCATAGACATCATCATCTACATCTTTGCCTTTGGACGTCCCAGTGTCTTCTGCAATGGCCATGTGAGCCCTCTGACCCCCTGAGTGTCCTGAGTAGCCACCTCTGCCCCTAGAAGCCTGACCCCATGAGGTCTCTGAGTATCCACCTCTACCTCTAGCACTTCTACCTCTGCCTGTCCCCCCTCTATTATATCCCCTGCCTCTGCCATGAGTTGGACATTCTCGCTTCCAGTGACATACCTCCCCACAGATATGACATTTGGTGGGATCTCCCCACTCCATGCGCTCAGTTACTGCAAATGTCGAAGCTGGCACAACCTTCACGTCTGCATGCTCAAGAGATAGGCGCACCTCCTCTTGAGTCATCACTGCAATCGCCTCGGGAATAGTAGGCAAACTAGGTTGGTGCAACAGGGAAGCCTTCCTGCCATCAAAGCAACCTTTGAGGCCAGCCAAAAATTTCAGCACACGCTTGCGTGCCATCCACTTGTGCCCTGACTCGATTGAAGCCACGTCATAGAGTTCCAGGGGATCATAGTTATCCTGGTCAGCCCACAGAGCCTACAGTTCTGCCACGTATGTTATCACTAACATGCCATCATCTTGGCGCAACAGCCTAATCTTGTCCTCAATCTGGGCAATGAGCATGACATTGCCCTTGCTAGAGTACTGGGTGGACAGAATCTTCCATATCTCAGTAGGTGTGGATAGCCCCTCCACAGAGCGTCCAATGGAGGGCACCACAGAGTTCAACAACCACACCATAAGTACAGAGTGGATGACCTTCCACCTCTTGCCCTCTGCACTACCCTTGTCTCCTGGTTCTACAACGGTGCCCGACAAATGTCCATCAAGCTCCTTCTGCTCCACAGCCCACAAAGCCCTCCTGGACCAGCTCAAATAATTTGTGGCCCCCTCTAGCTTCATGTCCAGGGGTGACATTTCGAGCTTTTGAGCCACTTCCTATTGAGCAACGATGGCCCCAGAGTTGGACTCCACGAGGACCTTAGCGAGCTTCTCAAAAGCCTCAGCAAGAGCATTTGGTTCAGCCATCGTTTGGCGGGACACTACTAGAAAAATGCCTATTAGTGGCGCACCTGTTTTCCCTATTAGTGGCGCACTATAGGTGCGCCACTATTATCACGCCACTACTAATAAATAGTAATGGCGCACCCTTGGTGCGCCACTGTTAATCTACATAACAGTGGCGCACCACCTGGTCGCCATTACTATCCCTCCCAGTGCGCCACTGATAACCTAGCAGGGGGGCTACTGGTGCGCCACTCCTAACTCTATAGGTGCGCCACTAATATATATATATGGTGCGCCACTACTATTAATTCCAGTAATTTTTTTTTTGCTTTTCTCTTATTTGCACGGGTTACAGAATACAATAAAGCACATAATATACAGTTTGCATTACAGTATAAATTACCATCAGTCAAGTATAAACAACACATAATACAATTCATCACATTAGTCTCCGAATTCGAAATAGCGAACAAAGTTCAAATATTAGACAAGTTTAGGTCTCGAGACCGAGTAGCGAGTTTGTCGTCACATTACAAAGTTGATATCATCTAAACTACCATCACATAGAAGAGAGCTGCGGTCACGATGAGCATCATCGCGATGAAACTGGTCTTCATCCGGTTCCTCCTCCGCTCCCTCCTCTCTCCCACTAGATAGCGCGCGTATCTAGCTTCCGCCTCCGCCCTAGTGGTGTACCCTTTGTAACTGTTACCGCTGAAACGGTGAACCTGTCTCCGACACTCCTCATATACTTATGGACCTACACACTTTGCTATCTCCAGTCTGTAAAATCGCTCCAATGCCACTTGGAGATTCAGAGATAGATCAGATTCCAAGTGTCAGGTCCTTAATATAATTCTCAAGAATACATGCAAAGTTTGAAGCATTTCATAAGATAATATGACTCTTGTTATGCTACAAAGTTACTTGAGCATGTTAAACAAAAGTATTGAACAGTTCCTAATACCGACAAGAAAAAATGCAACTTGTCGATGATTCTCATTATATAGTAGCAAAGTTGGCCTAGAGTTGAGAAAAATTTGTCTTGGACTATAAGGCATCCTTTTACTAACCTGAACTGCATCCTATGTGATGTAAAATGTAGCTAAGTATATATGAGCTGAGGCCCCTACGTGCAGCAAGAAAGCAGAGATCTAAGAAAAACAGAGAGGATCTTCCAGAGCAGCAGCAGCAACAAAAACAGAGCAGCAGCAGCAACTGGCAACAGAGCAGCAGCAGCAACAAAAACAGAGCAGCAACAGTACCTGTGTTGATGATGTTGTGATTCTTGAACTTGCTCTTGCTTGTTCTTGTGGCTTGCACCTCCTAGTACATCTGCTGGCCTACTCCTCCTATGCAGCTGACAAGCAAATTACCTAAAACAGAGCAAAATTACTGTTAATATTGCTGGGGCGGTATAGCAGTCATTACGAAAGAAGAGAGGGGCAGTATAGCAGTAACATCATTTAAAATGATGATGTCCAGCTTATAGCAAAGCCAAGATAATAGCAGCAGATCATGTATGTGATCCATGCCTATGTGCACACTCACAGGGAGGATCCACAGCAGTTCAGCCACACTACACAAGCCACTATTCTAATTGACATCATCACCAAAGAATTCATAAGCTGCTATATTATGTACACACAAGTTTCAGATGGATTTCAAACATCTTCCTAGTTATAGAGCTAGGAATCATTTATATTTATTCACTGTCATGTCCGACAGATACAAATTCATCGAACATCACCATTCAGTGATTGGTACTGAATAAATTCTCTGGTTTAGTTAATCAATCAGCATAATCAGTTGCATACATACATACTCTGCTACTAGTTCAAATTACAACTGAATTAGTGTTGATCTAATGATATTTGCTTTGGAAAATCCTTGCTGATTTCCACTGGCAAAGAGTTAATAATTACAAAGAGGAGAGAAACAAAAAGGACTTGAACTTGAATCAGTCTGAAAATATGACTGGCATAATACACAATGATCACACTGGAGTACAATATCAACAATTAAAACGCAGGTTGGGGGGTTAACAGTTTTTCGGCATTTCTAATTTCCTCTGCTCCTCACTATATAGTTACTGGTACTGCTACTGTCATCTTTACAGTATTGTTTTGGCTAAAACAATTAGTGTATGCTCATAGGTGATTAACTTACAACTAAGTTATTTCATTTAAATCAACATTAAGAATAGATGAGTTAAGTTATAACCAGCAAATTATATTCGAAACTTGTTTAAATACATTGTCTTAACTATCAAAAACTGTAATTTCATTTTAAATTCTGTGAAAACTAGCCATATTCAGATCTACAGAACCTATCTTCAGCTGTTTTAGTTCAGCTCATGATCATAGCACATGCCCTGTAGTCTCTCTTCTCTCTAAGAACCCTAGAATTATGTTCATAGATAGGTTATGTTCATAGCACTAGACTAAGAACCCTAGAATTAGAGGGTGAGGGGAATGAAGAAGAGGAGGAGGAGCGCGGGCTTACAGGTCCACCGTCGGGGAAGAAGCACGCCGGCGATGGGGTCGTTGTGGTCGCCACAAAGCTTGCCGAGGTGACTGCTACGGGGCGCCGAGCTCCGGGGCGCCACTGCAGAGGAGGGGGCGCACGGTGAGAGAGAGAGAGAGGGAGGGAGAGAGAGAGGGAGGGAGGGAGCGGGAGGCTTACCGGAGCGGAGGGGGTCGCCGGAGACGAGCAGGTAGGGGGCGGCGCGGCGGGGACGAATCGAGCACCTGGATCTCCGAGAGGGGGCGCCGAGACGGTGACGGATCTCGCGGGGGAGGGGCGCCCGCTCGGGCGAGAGGCGGGGGCTTGGGGGCGTCGGCGGTGGCTTGCGGCGGTGGGGGCGGGCGGCGGGGAGGGGGGATTTGGGGGCGTCGGCGGTGGTCTGCGGCGGGGAGGGGGCGCACGGTGAGGAGAGGAAATGGAGTGGGAGGAGAGGGAGGCGCGGGGAGGAGGAGAGAAAGCAGGGGAGGGATAGCAATGGCGCACCGTTTAGGGGTGCGCCATAAACACCGTTATATCAATGGCGCACCTTCTCCTAGTGTGCCATTACTACTAGTAGTAATAGGTTAAAAGAGTGCGCATGTGGTTATGGACAGAACCACTTACATGGCCTAGTGGTTGGTCCCTTGATACATTAGCCAGCCAGCCAGGGTTCGAATCCTGGCGGCCCCATTTTTTGCACCTTTTTTTTTAAAAAAAATTAACCTTATGATAAACATCCAAACACTTTAAAATAAACACATGGCAATTTTAATACTCCCTCCATTCCTAAATATAGGGCGTATAATTTTTTTACAATGCATCTCCTTTACTCAATCACAATATAGAATCATTGTGATAATTTAAGATTTGAGATAAAAGAAAAGGAAAATGCAAATGGAGTGATAAAACCATTGTGCAAAGATTTAGAATTAGATGACATGGTTGAAATCAAGTGATACATGTAATAATTTAGTTGCATGTAACTACTGCTCCCAGGTTAATGGAGAGAAAGCAGGGGAGGAGGGGGCATGGATGAAGGGGAGGAGGAGGAGGAGGAGGAGGAGGAGGCATGGAGGAAGTGGAAGAGGAGGGCATGAGGAGGGGGGAGGAGGAAGAAGAGGTAGGGAGCAGAAAGGGGAGAAAGGGGAGAAGACAGAGCTAGGGGTTAATAAGCTGTGTCGAAACTAGTAATGGCGCACCATGGGGTGGTGCGCCATTACTAGTTTTGAAATTTCAAAATTAGTAATGGCGCACCACCCCATGGTGCGCCACTGCTAACTTGTTTTTTATTTTTTAATTTTTTGAATTTGGAAGGCGGGAAAGTTAGCAGTGGCGCACTATGCACTGGTGCGCCACTGCTAAATTTTTTTATTTTTTTTATTTTTTTACCTCCAGATCTTAAAATGGCTGTAACTTTTTTTCTGTTAGGTTTTTGAGGATTCTAAAAAATCGATAACGGGCATAGCCCGTTGAATTCGGATGTATCTTTTCGAGTAGATGCTTTTTCATATAAAAAACTTTTTCATCGGAGGTCGTATGCAAAAGTTACGGCCATTTTACCGACACACGGCGGCTTTTTGCAAAAAAATTCAAAATTCATGTTTATTAATTTTCCTAACAACTAGAACACATAACACATGGGCATCTATTTTTTTGAATTTTTTTGAATCTTTTATCATTTTCTTTTATTTTATTTTAAGCTGAAAAGGCGATCCACTGGGGGGGGGGGGGTGTTTGTGTGTGTGTGGTGGTGCGCCATTACTATGTAGCATAGTAATGGCGCACCTAGGTGTGGTGCGCCATTGCTATGTCTGGTGAGCTGGGGGGGTTGGCAAAAAAAATAACAATGGCGCACTGCTCAGGTGGTGCGCCACTACTAAAAAAATAACAATGGCGCACCTGTTTCTGGTGCGCCATTGCTATATAGCAGTGGCGCACCACCACCATGGTGCGCCACTAATAGGGATATTGGCTATAGCCAGTTTTCTAGTAGTGGGATAATCAGTAGCAGCAACCCTCAGGACTACACACTTCAGCTACTCAGCTGCAGCAGCTCTCAACAGCAGCAGCAGAACTCGGTCTCAATAAGTCCTCTTTACCAAGCAGCACCACCACCACCTGGGTTCGGATCCCTGTTCCAGATCGAGCACTCCAGCAGGCTGCACCTCTTTCTTCCTCTGCCGCCGCAGCAAGAAGCAGCCGCACAAGCAGCAGTAGTAACTGCAGTTCCTCCTCCTCCTCTTCCCGCCGCAGCCGCCTGCACAGCCAGCAGCGGCTCTCCTCGGCCGCGTCCTGCGCAGCTAGCCGCCCCAGGGTCGTGAAGCAGGACAAGAGGAAGCAGCTCCCTCCCGGTCGCGTCGCAGCTCCTCGAGCCCAGCCGCGCCGCCGCCGCACGCACCACAGCAGACCCGCCGCCGCGCGCGCGCACACGCAGCCACCTCTCTCACCTGACCCCATCGGGCCCCGCCGCTGCCTCGCCAGCGAGGGACTACGTAGCCGGCGCCACCGCCGCCGTCGTCGCCGCCTGGTCTGATACCATGTAGAATCGGGAGAGGGGTACCTCCAGACAGCCCCTTCACTGCTGTCTTGTTCCCTGCGCGAGTATTTCGTCTGAGATGTGGTGGCTTGCCCAGGACAGGGGAAGGGGGGCTCCTCTTCTAGGTCAGCTCCTCTTATGGGCTTGGGCCCGAGAGAGATCTTGATGGGCTAGGGCCCATAACGATTCAACAGTAGACAACTTGGATTTTGGCAAAGCTAAATAAAGAAATAGATCCCACGGGTAAAAGCACCAACAACATTGTGCATAGACATGTCTTGGAGGGATGACACAGGTTTGTTCTCCGAACTTTTGATTCCTGCTATGGTGACTGTATGTATGATATTTATTTGGAGTAACACTATATGTTTCTACTTGAAGCTTTTGGTCTGGTCCCACCTGTGGTCACAATCAATGTGAAACTGTGAGTAGAACCTGAACTCATAACATGTTACATCTTATGGGTTGCTGAGTAGAGAACAAGATAATTGATTCCTAGGTTTCTAATATGATGTCTAACATGAAGGTACCATCTCATGTATCACACCTTTCTCCAGTCAATGTTTGCATTATATATGCTCTGTTCCTACAGCTACATCAAGTGATTTTTGATGAACATACTTCAGCAATCCAATAAATGAGGGTGATGACCTTTTAATCTAAGATGGTTGGGAGTAAAATTGTAGGCCGAGAGAAAAATTGTAAAGAGAAGAGTCTAAAAACATTTAGAAAAAACACCTTCATATATAAGATATTTATGGTCAATTAGCTCTCCCTTCTGTAATTCTCATCATCTTAATTCATACACTGTTATATATTATGCAGAGACAACCTGTTCATGGCACATGCTTTGCCATTTGATTTGTACTAAATAAAATATAAATATATGTGAAAAATGCATGGGAGAAGCCATCTATCCTTAACTATATGTTCCAAGGAAAAAGGGCAACTTCCTTTGCACCGCTGATAGTAGTCGATGCTTTTATTGGTTCAGGTGGAGCTATTTTGTGTACAATTGCTATTGGCCTTGGAAAGATGGGTTATGCATGGTCCAAATTTATTGTGCTTAGATGAAAATTTTAGTGGATCACCTAAATCCATACAAAAAATGAAGGCAGCCTGATTCATCAAGTTTATTCACACATAGTGTATGAAACACATCTTCCTATTAATATGTACATACTCATAATATTTGGCCGGAACTTTTGGTAGTGCTATTTTTAGTCCATTATAGAGGGAAGGTTGGAATTAGGAGTTAATCATGCTTAGGAGGAATTTCTTTTCTTTTTTAGTTTCATACTCCCTCCGTTCGGAAATATTTGTCGGAGAATGGATAAAAATGGATGTATCTAGAACTAAAATATGTTTAGATACATCCATTTCTCCGACAAGTATTTCTGGACGGAGGGAGTACATGCGAAGGAGTTGAGTGTCTTGATCAACATATAAATGTAGTTCGTTTTTGTTGTCCATTATGGTCATTTTAGCTACTACTCCCTCCGTCCCAAAAAGCTTGTCGTAGAGTTGTCTAGATATGGATGTATCTAGACACGTTTTGGTGTTAGATATATCTATATCTAGATAAATCTAAGACAGGCTATTTGGGATGGAGGTAATATTATATTTTGCTGTTTCTCATCTAAGAGCTATTCGACTTATAATCCTGAATGGGTGCCACTAATTTTCTAACCATGCAGACTTTGACCAAATATATTATGGGAAACTTCAACATAAAAAATATAAAATAAGTATATTATAAAATATGCCTCATGATATATCTAATGATATTAATTTGGTCATTTAAGTTTTCATTACTTTTTATAAACTTGGTCAAAGTTTACGGACTTGGAATTTTCAAGAATAAATATAGAATGGAGGGAGTATTATTTTATGGTTGCGATACAGGATGGACAATCATGTCTGCTATATAGGACGAACATCTATAGTATTGTGGTTCCGGTGAGATGTTAGTGGTGAGGTTAGTTGCCGAGATGCACAAAAATGAACGTGGGCATGTTGATTCATGAAACACAATGTTTCCAGTCATCTGTATGACTCGGGAATTGGGAATTATATGCTATTTGCATCAAAACTTAAAAAAAAATAGATCTGTAATATGATAGAATTATTATGTTTAAATTGAGACGTGTGTTGCACGTGCATGCTTACTAGTAAAAGAAGGTCATCATAACTCATGCTCACTGTTGTTAATCCTTTCAAACCCATGCTTCATCTGTATCATAACTGAAAAATGAATTGGTGATACAATAATTGCCTTATAACTTAGTTGATCCATTTTTATTTACTTAGTTTTTGTTGTTGATGGTACTGCTAACCTTTTTAGGTAACAAATCAATGTTTGACCAAGGGAGATTCTGACAGAGATGTTGGCCACTTTGAATTGGAAGATCGACATTCTGTATGTTCTTTGATCCATTTGATCATATATTTGCTTG
Organism: Elymus sibiricus; assembly: GCA_039707655.1. Classification (NCBI taxonomy): domain Eukaryota; kingdom Viridiplantae; phylum Streptophyta; class Magnoliopsida; order Poales; family Poaceae; genus Elymus; species Elymus sibiricus. The sequence goes on along the minus strand of CM077674.1, from coordinate 198,136,834 downwards.
CAACCATCTTCCGAGCACATGAAGGAAACTAAAAGAATGTACCATTTTGTCATTTTAGGCCATCAGCTATCAAGTTGGTAATGTTCTAGAAATTCTACCAAGTCAGGATCCATTACTTGTTGATGCTTTCATTAAGCGCTGCAACTTGGATCCCGACTGTTACATTACGGTATGTGGATCTGTTATGTCATCTTGTGGATTTAGCATTTTATTCTCTATGTGTTTATCTGCTACAGAGGTGGTTTTGGTTTTTCACCACTTCTGTGGCCAACATTAGTAGCTATGTGCACACTCCTTTATTACAGAATAAAAATAACTGATTGATTGCTTTAGTAGTTTAGCTACAGCTAGAGAGTAGCCTAGCTAGCGGTGGTACATAAGTAAAGATGTAAGAAGATGGTTGTGTTTTTCTTGTTTGCGTTTATATGTGTATCTACTGCATGAGTAGTAACTTCAGTAGAGCTAGCAGTTTATCATGGTTTAGATAATACATTAGTTTATGATCCCGTTGATTATCAGTTTATCATGGTTTATGAATTGTTACATATGTCCTGAGCCTTTTGCCTTTATTTTTTGTACTGAAAAAGACATACATTTCATTATTTTAGCTTTCATAATGAGTGCAAGTTGCAAGACCAAATGCGGTCTTATGTTTCAGAGTTGCCTACATTGTACAATCTCCTGCCTGTGTTGTTTCCATATCTTCCTTACTCATTTGATGTTGGTTTGTATGTATTGTCAAAGACTGGCCTTTTTGTTCCTTACTCATTGTTTGATATGGTAATTCTCAAAAGACTTCATTTGGCAATTGACTTATTAGATTAAATGCAAAGCTTGGTTTTGATTAAGCTTCATACATTTGTGTTCTTTTGTATTTTGTGATTAAGTTGCATATACATTTGTTTATTCCTTCTTTTCTGGAAGGAGTATTTATTATGGTATTCTCATATTTCAACTTACTAAGTAGTAGGCTCATATATCGTCCCATCTATATTACTACTTAGCAATTAAGATACTTTAATTCACTCTATTATATGACAACCCACATGTGCATGTTAAGTTTGCTTGCTAGGTAACTCTGGGAAAAGTATCCATTTTCTTTTTAGGGCCATGAGTTATGCTAATACAATGTAGAGACTTTTGCAATGTTCCGATCGCTTGAATTATAGGGAGTAGGTGTGATTTTTTTGGTGAGTAGAAAAATTCCCTTCCCTAACTGAACTGTCACAGTAAGGACCCTTAACATATCATTGAGTATACTTGAGGATACTTGATATTCTGTTGTGTTTTCATCTTGGCTCTAAATCTAATTCAAAGTGCATGTGTTCTTTTTTTCACTACAAATAGAGATAAATCATTTAAACTGAAAATGATATACATGAGTGGCAAAAGGAAGGCATAAGACGAGTATATTTACTGTTTCCAACTCCCAAGAAAAGCATCATGCATCCTCCTTCGACAATACAAGTGGTCAGGTGTGTTGGTGGAAAATATATGTAGCTTGCCATTCTAGATACATGCAATGAACTCATGTTTTCCAGTAGTTGTTATTTCTGGGTTTATTCTACCACTCCAAATTCTGTTCTAATGAACTAGAAAAGTATCTTAAGAAAGTCTTTAGGATTTACAAGATTTGATGGACATAATATGTATAACAATTTTCCTATGTAAACTATGCTGCATTCATATAAGGTTATGTTTTTATCTTTTGTGATCTCTTCCTACAAAGCTTTATGCGACCCGTGTCAATGTCAGCAGATGGTTGCCTCAAGGTCACTTTCCCCATCTCTTCCAACCGATCGAATACTATTCCTTTGCATCCAAGCGGCGATTTCGCCCGCAAGATCTACTCCGTCCCCTCTAAGCACCGCATTGTCAGGTCGATTCCTCGGGTGTATTCTCAACACATTAGGCCACCATACCCACCTCCAAGCAAAACTTGAGCGATGACAAGGTATATTTTCCCAAATGACTAATCGTCTATCTTCTTTAATCAAACCACCGTTCATTGTTGCGTATTGGATTTTTACTCTGCACCTGAATAAGCGATTGCTTCATAGATTTTTTTTCCATGTGTTCTCCTCTTTTCCTGGTACTTCAAAGACAGTATATGCATGTGTCCTACTACAATTTGAATGAGCTGAAAGTCCTGTTATTCTCAAAGTTCTTATCATCTATCAGTATATGCGTGTGCTTCTTGGTATTTATTAGGTTGCCTTTAAGATTACTTAGCTAACATGCATGCCTTAGCTAAAACATAAGAGTTTAAAATAGTACATACTCGAGGTAGTAAACATGGTCCTGCTGATTACATAATTATCTGCACACATAATCTCTCTTCTCTAACTATAGCGGTTGTTGATTTCTGTTATCGATTATTTTCCATTGGCTTCATAGAGAAGACAAGAATGTTTTTAAGGGAAAGAGAAAAAAGGTGCAACACAGTGAGTGTTCTTTCACATATATAGTGATACACACCAGTATAAATAATATGCTGCCTACATAAATAGGATAGTGTGATATCAAGGGTCAAGACCTCCCATGATTTGGAAATATGCTTCCCGTTGAACTGGTCGTCGTAAACTGAAACACATTACCATTTCTTCTTCTGAAAATTTTCTATTTTGAGCTTTGCATCATCACATTGTTCTGAGCACAAGTTTTGAAGAGTATTCAGTGTAATGGAAATTTTCAGGCTCACTGGAAGTATTCAAGATTACAAATGTGGCAGGTATCACTGGAAGTATTCAACTCTATCTCATTGCTACATGAAAACAACATATCACTTGCCTCGGAGATACTCGGTTATCTCCTCTAAGCTTTTACTATGGGGGTATAGCGGCATACATCAAACTTCAAGGTTGGTTACGCTTGGACCAGGATCCATTGACAGGACTTACGATAGCGACGCCTCCTTCACCCACGTCTGCATGCTTCACATGGTTGCACCCATTGACAGAGATCTTGCCCCCTCCCCCCTATTGTAGTTATAACCATCTTTTTAGTTACTCAACCTTTCAAACGTGCATACTTCCAAATTATTTGATGTGTTGTGTTCTGCTGCCCAGTTGCATTAATCATTGATTTGCTGCCAGATACTCCCTCTGTCCCAATATAAGTGTCTCAACTTTGTACTAACTTTAGTATAAAGTTGTATTAAAGTTGAGACACTTATTTTGGGACAGTGGGAGTATATATTTTCATAGTGTTATGTTTTGCTGGTTAAAAGTTCTATTAGCATGTGTAGTTCTTAACTGCAACCAGATATTAGCTTTGCTTTATTTCGGTTGACATGATTGTACATTTATTATAATAATGATAAGTATTTTCTCTTAGTGCCTCCGCTTTTATTGATCTGTCCTACCACACTTTATCTATTTTTTTACTATCGATCTGAATCTTATCTTTCTCTTTCGATCCACATATGGCCTACAATACCCATACCATGCTTTGTTTTAATTGGATTCTTTATACATGTGCCATTTTGTTTCATTCATAATTCCACATAATTAGCACATGCTTTCATTGCTTGAGTAGTTTTCTGGTTGGCCTATGGTCCTCAGTTCTAATTGATTATCTCCAAGGGAGCCTCTATTTCTCTTTCAGTTGATTCAAGACACTCGCATGTCCAATGGTTCTAATACTCGGTTTGAATTGGCTTCTTGCGCCATGGGCGCAATGGGTTACCATGAAGAGCTACTTACACGACGAGGTCATTTTTTATACTGATGGCACATACTGCAAGGAATCTGCCTAATATCCATGACTGGATGTCTTGATCAAAGCCTGAAAGACCAGGGCTATCTATATGATGTATGCCTGCCTATGTAGCTTGCTTTCTAAAAGCCATGTAAATAAGCTATCATAACCTGATTTCATAACTCTTTTTTGAGCTATCATGATTCCATGCAATATACTCCTTCCGTCCCAAAGTAAGTGTCACGGTTTTGGTTATTTTTGGGATGGAGCAAGTACTCCCTTCGTCCCATAATGTAAGACGTTTTTTGACACTACACTATGGGACGGAGGAAGTAGTATATAGCGCTATGTATGAACATCGTACCTAAACATCTATTTCCTTATGCTTCAATGATTTTATTATCACTCTATAATAAACACTCTTACGTGCATGGTTTGAATGCTTAGTTCGCCCTCGCTTTTTGCGCCATCGGCGCAACGGGTCATCTAGTACTATGAAATATGAAAGGTGCCCGTCCTTCTCCGAGTGGTAGATGAATCATGTGTGTGGCCGCATGGGTCCGGTGCACTGGAGCTGCCCGCCCCAGTGGCAAAGCAAGCATGTGCCCGGCCGCATGGACTTGGAGCGTTAGACAAAGCAATAAATTAATGGAAATGATTCCCTTTAACCGGCCGATTTCACAGGTTTGTTACGCCGCCTTCGACAGACGACACGTTATTGAAACTCCATCCCCTACCCCTCTCTCTGTGTATCTTATCCATGTCCAGATACATCTCGAGCTTTTTCTGTCCACGAGCTCCTTCCCAAGCGCAGCGCCCCCAACTTGGCTCTTCTCTCTCGGCTCCCAGGCTGCATCTCAACACCGCAGAACCTCCGGAACCCAACTGCTAAAATCTTCTGACCACTGACCGTGTTGCAGGTGGCCGGCCGCCGTGCGACGAACTGACCAACGGCAGGGCGCTGCTCCTTCCATGGCGTGCTCTAACCGTCCTAGGGTATTGCTAGGTTGGTTGGGTAGGTGGTGAGAGACCGAGCAATCGGGTGTGTTGCTACCATGGCCAGCTGGGAGACACGCAATTGTAGATGCATCATTGTCGTCTGCAAGAGGCCGGTGATGCAGAGCTTGGTCGGGATCGCAACATTGCCATTGTTGCAGAAACATCGACGATGTGGGACCTTCTCCATGCCGCCTCCGACCATCACCGGTCGCCTCCCTGTTGCAATTGCAATGACAGAATTGCAAACGACGATGACAACAACGGCGGTGCTGCTGCGACATCATCTTTCATTACAAAAAAATAATTTCTGCAACATCGAAAGTCCTTCCGCAACATCATCTATGTTGCAAAAAGGTGTGGACGATTTTTTTGCAACAAAACCTTTTGTTGCAAATGTTTCTGCAACAAGACCTTCGTTGCAAAAGAGTTCTCACAACACTACTCCTGTTGCAAAAGTGGAGGATGAAGCTCGGCCGTGAGATTGTGTCCGATCTGACGGCTGCTGAGGCGGCGGATCTTTTAAAAAGATCCGTCGACCGACACGTAGCAGCCCTCATAAATTAAGGATAAAATAATTGTGCCCAGTATCATGCCATTGGTATCCTACGTGGTCTCGACGATCGCATGAGGAATCGAGATTTGGGAACCATGTGACCAACCGCATGGACATACTCGATGCGCTTCAATCGGCCGTGCCAGTGGCAAGTGAAGTGATAAATGGCTATTTTTTTCTTCCCGCCTCCCGACGTCGCATCTCCACTATTCCAAAGAAGCTAGCCGGGCAGGCACCAACAGATGCTTCTTTCATGCACTGCTAGTGATGAAACATGACTGGCCAATCGAGGGTCTTGACGACTGCATAGGGAGTCGATAACCATGTGCCCGTCTGCATGAACCCATCGTGCCAAAGCTGGACATCCTAGTGGCAAACAAAGCAACAAATTAATCGTGTCTGGTGCTATGTCGTTGGCACCCCAGGTGCGGAAACATGGTCTCGACAACTGCGTGGGGTGCTTTGCCAGGTCCATGCTTAGGTGTTCACGTCGCCTGGGCCCCAACCCCTTTGAGGTCGCGCAGGGGAGATTGGCGGCGTTGGTGCGCCCAGCGGCGAGACGTCATTTGGGCGGACTTTGACGTTGCGATGGAAATGCAGGTGCGGGGAGGCTTGGCGAGCTGGCCTATAGAAGGGGGCGCTTTTGCTAGCTAACTATCGATCATATCACAGGCCCTTCTACTGCCTATCGCGTCCTGTTAGAGCGAAGGGGTTCTGACAACCCGCGAGATGCGAAGGTCAGTGCTTTCGTATGGCGCTTGCCTATGCTTTAGCCTATTCGAAGTGTAATGGACATCGTCGATGAGCGGCATTTGTGTTTCTATAGCCCCCCTGCTTTAGCCGCGGACCATGGAAGCGTGCCATAGCGTTTGGCCTTTGTGATTGCTTCTGATTTCATTGGTCCAACTCGTGAAGAGAGTCGCCTTCTGGTAGGCGCATAGTGGGGGTGTTTCTTGTGCAAGTGGGTTTGCACGTGCTGCCAGTGGTTTCCTTAGCTTCTTCATTGTAGTTGGCCTTTGCAAAAATGGCTGGATGGGGTTCAAGTATCTTAGCAGGGGACAAAGCACACCGGCAATGCGACCCGCCCTAACCTGGCGCGTGTGAACGATCGCCTGAGACGGCGCGCTCCGGCGGAGCAATCGACATGTCATCCATGCAGAAATCCCGGGAAAGCAACCGGGTGAAACAAAGAGCCTGGCGGAGGGGCAGGGACGCTGCCAAGGTAGATCCTGTCTCACTCTGCGTGGGCGGGGCAATGTTGGATATCATTGACTTTTCCATTTGATCAATGACGCCTTTGATGGGAGTACAGAAAGTTAGCAGATCTTTCATGAACATGGTGTTCATAGGTTGCTTCACTTAGTGACGATGAGTGGTCGTGTGCGCTTGTAGTAGGGCCCATCCTATCGGGGCCGTGATCGACTGTCCCATCCAAGGGCTGGATGGTACTGTATTTGGTTCACGTTCTATTTCCCTAAGATAGATGGCTCATGCTTGGGTTGGTTTGTGGTTGCTCGGTGGTCAGTGACCAGGCTGTTGGACTGCCGGCTAATGAAGGACATGGGAAACGATCATCGTTTTCTGTGTTGGTAAATATACATGGCAGATACAAACGCATTACAAACATAATAACTTGCAGACCATTTGCAAGAAACATCTTTGAAATAGTCCACTTAACTTCCTTTATATGTTTCAAATAATTCGCTGAGCTTTTGGGTTGCAGTTGGTCTCTATGCCAATTGTTGCTACGGGTCATCTAGTGGGCTATAAAGCTTACTTATATGGTTCATTTGCCTATGCAAAGGAAGCATATGCAAAAGAAGTATATAAGGAAAAAAAGGTGTGCACTCTCATGCAAGAACTAACCTCTACACGTGCTCGTAGATAAAAAGAGTGTGGTAAGTAGAGGGAAAGTGAAAAATGATGACTAGCCTAATAGCATGCATTATAGCTAACCATATTCTAGGAGTGATAAATAGTGCCGGCTCTCACACATGCCCGTAGATAAAAACATTATGGTAAGTGAGAGGGAAGAGAAAGAGATAAAGTGAAAATGATGACTAGCCTAATAGCCAGCATTATAGCTAACCATATTCTAGGACTGATAAATAATGCTAACTCTTGATTACATGTCAGTCGTATATAGCCAGCTCCTGGCTATATTATTAGCTTTTAGGGGGCACACTTTTTGTACACGGTGACATCTGCTCCGAGCATGTGTCTAATACCTAAGAGCATCTACAATTGGAATTGCCTAATCCGAGTCCTTATATGCCCGCGGACAGTGACCGAGCGGGCTTCAAATTTTTCCATTTGCAACCACAATCCCCATTTTCAAAACACCAAATACATGCAAACACATGCACGTCGATCATCTTGGCCAAACATAGTTCAATGCACACAAATACAAATTATTGGTACTTAAGAATACATAATTCAAACATAAATATTGTTCCTAGTGCATAGTTGATAAAGTAAATGCAAAGTTCACCGATTTCCAACATGGAACCACATATGCTCCTTAAGATCATCCAGAAGTTGCATATGCACTTGTTAACCTCGCAGTTGTGCATGCATCTCAAGAAAGTTGGCAATGTGCTCTGCCTCTTGTTCTGGAGGCAGACCTGAACACCGAGCTTCTCAAAATTGTGCGTGCGGGCTGCCCCTTGCTTGCTCCCACAGGAGTTGTTGGGATTCCCCCAAGTACTGTAAGGGTGAAGCATAACGGTAGCAAGTATTTCCCATAGTTGTAGACCCAAGGTTATCAATCCAGTACGTAGGAGTCTCCCAAGCTAGACAATTCAACAACACGAGCGCACAGAACACACACACACACACACACACACACACACTCGTCCCCAACACGACAAGAGGGTTGTCAGTCCCCTTGTCTTTCTAGTTACAAGATTAAACGCAAGTGATAGAGATAGATAGCTGCAAAGTAGCATGGCAAATAAAAGTAGCAATTGTGTAGAAGAATTTAGTAATGTAGAATAGACCCAGGGGGGCATAGGTTTACTAGTGGCATCTCTCTCAAAAATAAGCAAGTGGCATGGTAAACAAATTAAAGTTGGACAATTGACCGAATTGCAATATTTATAACTATGATCATTCATGGTATAATCTCATGTAGGCATTACGTCCGTGATAAGTAGACCATTAATCCAAATGCATCTAATACTAATATTCCACCCCAAAACCTCTACCCAGCATGCATCTCAAGGTATTAAGTTTGCAAGAAACATAGTATCGCAATAAGCAAGATGACATAATGTAGGTAGGAAGAAGTAAATCAATATGACAAACCCCGTCGTTTTACCCAACAATACAATATGTGCCTTGGACCTTATTGTCACTGGGTTAGATCACCGCAAGATTGAACGCACTACAAAGCACCACTTCCTCTGAAGAAAAATTCATCGAACTTGGCCAAAGATGGATAGACGGAGAGCATGCAAAGCTATTTAATTATACAGCAAGAAAACCTCAAAAGATTCAATTGATTTCAATGGACAATCTGATCATAATGTGACAATACATCATGTCCCAACAAACACACCATCGATTACATCGAATTGATCCCGATCATGTGAGAAGGCTCACGGGAACATGGTATTGAAGATTCAAAAAGAGAGAGAACCATCTAGCTACTACTATGGACCCTAACTTCTTAATGGAACTACTCAGACATCATCATGGAGGTAACAAGGTTGCTGAAGAAGGCTCCGACAATGGACTCCCCCTCTGGCAGAGCTCCGGAACAGGCCACCTGATAGGATCTTCGCGAAACAGGAACTTGCGGCGGCGATAAAATTCTTCTGAAAATGTGAAGGAGGGTTTCGGTATATATAGGGATTTATGGCGGTGGAATCGACATAAGGCGGTGTGAGAAGGCTCACGGGAACATGGTATTGAAGATCCAAAAAGAGAGAGAACCATCTAGCTACTACTATGGACCCTAAGGTCTTAATGGAACTACTCACACATCATCATGGAGGTAACAAGGTTGCTGAAGAAGGCTCCGACAATGGACTCCCCCTCTGGCAGAGCTCCGGAAAAGGCCACCTAATAGGATCTTCGCGAAACAGGAACTTGCGGCGGCGATAAAATTCTTCTGAAAATGTGAAGGAGGGTTTCGGTATATATAGGGATTTATGGCGGTGGAATCGACATAAGGCGGGGTAGGTGGGCCCCACAAGGCCTAGGGGCATGCCCTACCAACCAAGGCGTGCGCTGATACGTCTCCAACATATCTATCATTTATGAAGTATTCATGCTATATTTATATCAATGATATATGGTTTTGGTGCACTTTTATATTATTTTTACGGGATACCTTATTAATCTAGTGCCTAGTGTCAGTTCTTGTTTTCTGCATGTTTTTTGTTTCGCAGAAAATCCATATCTAGGAAAGTCCAGGCACGATGCAAATTTACGACAATTTTATGGAATATATGTGATTTTGGGAGAAAGAATCAACGCAAGATGGTGCCCGAGGGCCCCACAAGCCAGGCCGGCATGCCCCCGTGACTTGTGGGCAACCCTTAGGTCGGTTGGAGCGGTTGGAGCCCTTCTTTCGCCACAAGAAAGCCAATTTCTGGACGAGAATCCCGTCAAAATTTCAGGCCAATTAGAGTTACGAATCTCTGGCTATAAAATAAACGGTGAAAGGCCAGAAAACAGACGCGAAATAGAGAAGAAAACAGAGACAGATCCAATCTCGAAGGGGCTCTTGCCCCTCCGGGTGCCATAGAGACCAAGGACTAGAGGAGAGAACCTCTCCCATCAAGGGGGAGGCTATGGAGGAGCAAGCCGGAGGGGGGCCTCTCTCCCCTTCTCTCCTCTGGTGCCGGAGTGCCGCCGGCGGAACCATCGCCGCGGTGATCGTCTTCATCAACATCGCCATCTTCATCACCTTCCTCATCTATTTTCAGCGGTCCACTCTCCCACAACCCGCTGCAATCCCCTACTTGAACATGGTGTTTTTGTGCTATGAATTATTATCCAATGACTTGGGTCATCGCTATTGTGTTTGAGTAGATTTTTGTTGTCCTATGGTTAATTGATGAATTGCTATGATAGGTTTAAATTACTTGTGGTTTTGTTGCTGTCCCTTGGTGCCCATCATATGAGCGTGCGCGTGGATCACACCACAGGGTTAGTTGTATGTTGATAGGACTATGCATGTGGCTACGCGAGTGACTCATAGCCCGACCATGGAAATTGATACATACGGGATTGAAGGGGGACCAATATATCTTAATGCTATGGTTGGGTTTTACCTTATGAACTTTGGTACTTGCGGATGCCTGCTAATAGTTCCAGTCATAAGTGCATAGAATTCCAAGTAAGGGATGACATGTTAGCGGAGGCCTCTCCCACATGAAAACTTGCCATCGGTCTAGTAACTTAGCCAATTGCCTAGGGACCATTCCGCACACCATACCACCATTATTCCACACTCGCTATTTTTATTATATTATAATATATTCATCTTTATTAAGGCAACACCTACTTTTATGTTTATGTTCTTCAAAGCTACCCCTTTATACCCACTTCGTAGTTTTATTTCTCGTTTCTAGATAAAAGGAAAAGCCCGGTGTATGTAGGGTTGTATCAGTGGCAGATAGGACCTGAGAGAATATTGATCTTACGTTTAGCTCCTTGTGGGTTTGACACTCCATACTTACCACTTCCATCTTTGGAAAGTGCTATGATGATTCCTTGCACTTGGGGATTATCAAGCTCTTTTCTGGCATCGTTGCCGGTGAGCAATAGTGCGGGGTTAATATTTTTCATGTATACTTGTTTTATTTTATCACTAAGTAGATTTTGTTTTCCTTTTATCGTTTTCTTGTTTTCTTTCTTTAGTTGTGGGTGAAACAAACAAAATAATAATAATGCAAAATACAAAAAGATTCTACTTGCACCTTTATGCCTAGCTTAATGGCTTTAAAAAAAGCACTGCCTGGGAGACAACTTGGAAGTTTTAGAGAGTCTTTTTCTTATTTTTGTGTGATATTAAAATTTTCAAAAAAATAATAAAGTGAGGAACGTACAAGTTTTTCAAAAAGAGAAGTGACTGGAAAGTTATGCATTGAAGAAGTGAGAGTCGACCTTGAAGACTTGTGTTCATGGTCATGCAAACAATGTAAAAAAAATCATGGAAGCTTGGAATAAAATAATTACCCCCTTGTATATACCACTGTACCATAAAAATAATGTGCTAAGATTTGCCTTTAGGATGTTTAAATTGCTTGCTGATGTGTGCTGTGCGGAAACAAAAACTTTTGTTGTAGTATTTGAATTTACATATTTTATTGGAATGTGCAATTTTATCAATTTCTTACACGGTACTGTGATGCAAATTATTTATTATGTCCTAATTTTTCAGAATTTTTGGGGGCACAGAAGTATACATTTAGAATTAGTTACTACGTACTGTTCTGTTTTGACAGATTGCTGTATAGTTTTGTTATCTGCTTGTTCTAGAGTTTTCATGGATTATATTCGTGGATATAAATTATGGAAATGATAGTATAAAGTAACTAATGTTTAAAAATTATTATGAAACTTGTCTTGTCAGTACATGATTGGGTGATTTATTTTTATGTGTACTAACCTATCTCACGAGTTCTGTTAAGTTTTGTATGAATGAAGTTTTCAAGTTTTGGGTGAGATAGCGATATGAGGAGAATAAGGAGCAGCGAGAGCCTAAGCTTGGGGATGCCCAAGGCACCCCAATGCAATATCTAAGGAAGAGTCAAGCAACTATGCTTGGGGATGCACTGGAAGGCATCCCCTCTTTCGTCTTCAAAACTATCGATATATCTTACTTGGAGCTATATTTTTATTCTTCACATGATATATGCAAAGTCTTGGAGCATCATTTTTCCTTTTTCTTTTGAATAAATATACACCATGCTGGTTGGGGATGATTTCTTATAGGCATTGGTTGATTTATAGAATGATCCATGCACTTCACTTATATCTCTTGAGTTTTGCTTTATAGAATGCTTCATGTGCTTCAATTATATACTTTGAGCTTCGAAATTGATATCTCTATATTTATGTTATTTGTAGAATGCTCTATGAACTTCACTTATACCTTTTATAGTATGGATGAAATTCTCATTGAAAGTGGGTTTGAAGTGGTCGAGTTTAGATATTATTGATCTAGGGTAACACAACAGAAAACAAAAAATTTCCGACCTACGCACCAGCCCAGGACCACTATGAAGACTGCATACAAGGTTTTGATCTGATCGTTACCGACTCGTAGCGCAGCGGAAGTAGAGTCGATGTAGATCGTTGGTGCAGATCCCCGCAGCTGGGATTTACAACCTCCCAACTGCGAGGATGTTCTCCCTTGTCTGCTCGTTGGACAGCCCTCCGGGAGGCGGTCGGACAGTCCCTCGGACGGTGTCACGGACAGCCCTTCGGGAGGACCCTCAAAACTCGGACGGTCAGTCAGACAGCCCTTCGGGAGGCACCCACGAACAGCCCCTCGGGCAAAAAGATCGAACCTACGACCTCTCTACAGGGTTGCACACATACGGTGTGATCTATCCGGCAGGGCTTCGCCGTCCAGAACTAGTTCCCACCGGAACCCAGACAGCCTTTCAGATCTACGAAACTCTTTTCGTGGGAGGGAGAGAAGAAGCCAGATAATGCATGGCATGTGTATGAGAGCTAGGAGTGAGTGTGGAGAGCACCTCTCCACCTCTATTTATAGGAAATCCCAAGGGGTAGGGGTGCCACTTGAAATACCAAAATTCCCCCAAAATATGTCCTTCACAAGGGCATAAAAGAGAAGGCAAGTGGGGCAAGTGGGGCTCCATGGAGGAGCCCCTCTTGGCCGGCCACCCCCCATGTGGACCCCCCCAAAGGGGGTTCCTTAGTCCCCAAGTTCTTCTAGAAGCCTTTTGGGAAAAGCCCTAAAAGGTGGCTTTCCATAAAGTAGCCCAAAAAGCACTTTCACTATTCACGGAAACATTTTTCTGCGACCGTTAAATCCGAAAATATTTCTGTGGGTCTTAGAACAATTCCAATACCCACTAAAATGATTTTGGACGTGTTCCGAAACAATTCCGGATTAGTGATTTTCATCTGCGAAAAGCAACCAAACCGGTTCCGGCAGCTCCCGAACATTTCCGGTTTTTATCCCGGAAAAATCCCAGAAGTTTCCAGAACAATTCTGGCACCCTCCAATAATTTCCAGGCATGTGCCGAAACCAATTTGACTTAATGGTATACTCCGAAACAACTTTTCGGTTTTACCGAAACTATTCCGGTGTTCTCTCTCCGGAACTTTTCCGTTGTCTTCGAAACTTTTCCGGTGACTTTCTCTCAGACTCCCTGTCTAGCATTCAGCAGATAGATGACCCTTAGGCGTGTGACCCTATAGGTTCGGTGAAGTATAGACATGACCGGAACTCTTTCCGATCAATGATCAACATCGGAGCCATGGACACCCATATTGACCCCTATACCCACACGAATAAAAATTCGAGTGAACCTCCTGTTGCCGTGTGCTATTCCTGTTGCTTCGCGATATGTTACAAATACCCGAGGTGAGATTTATCCGCATCCCCATGGATCAACAACTTGTCCACTATGCCAGTTGCCTCGTTACCGGTTTTATTCTCTTTTCTCGTTCCCGTGTTCCGGCATCCCTGTGATCAAATCACAATGTGTCTGGCCAGACGATGGTGGATACCGTAACACCGAGAGGGCCCAGAGATCTCTCTCCATCGTCGGAGGAGCAAATCCCAATCTTGAGCTATCAAGTTACTTGACATACTTTCCCATGAACCCGTAAGCCGCCGTAATAGCCACCCAGTTACGGATGACGTTTAACAAACCCCAAAGTTCATGAATCAAGCATGAAGAGACTCGATACTCTCATGGTCTAAGGAATTATGCAAACGTAAACTTTCTCTGTGTTATTAACCATTAACTTGTGACCAATGTATCTCATAGCATAACATCAATTCAGGTTGATTCAACACAAGTGTTCTTCTAACAATGTGCCCTCAAAGTTGCTAGCATAGTCATGCCCATGATCAGGAAAACAGAACCATCATGCAACACTTGAGCTAGTCTTAGAGGCCAGACTAGGAATACATTTTACCGTTTATTATTCCACATGTGCATATGAGTCTTCCTCCGAGCCTCGTGGTTATTGTAGACTCGAGAACCATAGCAGTTATAGCACGGAATATAAACTTAATAACGAACATGCGGATAAATAATAACATTTATTGTTGCCTCTAGGGCATATCTCCTACAGACTCCCTCTTTCACTAGAGTCAATAATCTAGTCAATGCTAATGCACTTCACACCTATGGCATACCGGTGTAAAAATGCTTCGCTTGTGGTATTGCCTGATGTCCAATGGATCTGACAACTTCAGCTCCGTGTGTATCTTTGCATATCCTCGTGTTTTCACACTTTCACAAAATTCATATTTTGTGTGGACTTGGCTTTGTATATATGTGAATCACAGGTCAAACCTTGATTCCTCAGACTCAGCTATGGAGCAACTATCTACAATAGTGTCCCATTGACCAAAGCCATATTGGAACCATACTAAGTTCATGAATGAACCATATGATTCAACATCTTGTTTGTCGCTTCTAAAGCATCAACATACTTAGCCTCTGTTATAGAATTCGCCACAGTAACTTGTTTGGAACAATTTCCAACTACCGTGCCACCATATCGTGTATTACACAAAACCCTTAACTTAAATCAAAAATCGCATGGAGCATTGATGAAGACTGTATCGATGTAACCTTTAACAACGAACTCTTCATAATCTCTGCTTGCGAGAAAACATGTCATCAGTGCTACTTTAGTACTTAATGACATTTCACTGTTGTCCCATGATCAGTACTTTGATCACTTTGGTATCTATACTCGCAACTGTTTGGGAGTACCGGACATATCTGGTTGTTTTACATACCATGGAATACATGATTAATCCAAACACAAAAGTGTGTGGAATCTCCATCATGTATTTTGCTCATCAGTGTTTTAGGACACCGGGTCTTGCAAAACTCCTTCCATGTGACTTCGGCAAGAATCACTCCTTGGCGTTTTTATGCTAAACTGTTTTAGCATCTTGTCAATATGTATTTTTGGCTTAGCCTATTAGGCAATACTATCTCGTAGATAATTATGCCTAATATCAAGGCTACCTAGCCTAAGCACTTCATCAAAAAACTATTTTCAATGAAGTCCTAATTCGTGTCAAGAAATTTATATTATTTCCAATCAACAATGTGTCAAGCACACAAGGTTTTTAGAAATATTATTATGCTCCCACTTACTTTCTTGTAATCACAAGCATCTTCGTTATCCATTGATGAAATCAAACTATTTTGACTATTTCATCAAAAACGAAGATTCCAACTCCATTTTGCTCTCTTCTGTCCATCGCTGGAACTCTGAAGTTTGCATACTCACTAGCATCCTCTGGACCGATAAAATACTTTGGACTGTATCACATGTAAGTCTTAGGTTGCATTTCCATCACATGGAAATCCTTTTGGCATCCATGTTTCATATCTCATGTTTGAAATATGTATTAATTGCTAGTTTAACCCGAACCGACTTTAAGCATCGCTACGGTGAGACAACCTCATTGTAGTCAACTCCTTGAACTTGTTATTGCAACAAGTCAAGCTTTATGGATAAAAACGTTTTATCCACATCAGTTTATAGTTCCATTAATGTTTGTTAGACTCTAAGTCTTCCGAAGGGTTTATCAAGATATAATCTTGAATCATTTATATGGAAACTATCTCGGATTATATTGGGTTTTAGCCAATTCTGGAGTCAGGGCCCATCAACGCTTCCTTGTGTATCGTAGGTATATTGTTGTCTAACAACAATATCTCGTTTGCGCACCTGAGAGGTTTGCACGAGTTTTGCCTACGTGGTTCAGCTGCAAGTTCGACCGAAGTCCATACATCTCATGTAGAGGCTTCCGTATCAGTCGCAGTAGGAAACTCTAGAATCACTTCCAAGGTTCCTTTCCTTTGATCTGATGATGAAGATACTATTATCTCGTCGAGTTGCACTGTTCTCCCACTCACCTTTTTGCAAGAACCATTCTCTCTAAAAGCATACCGTTCTTTGTGGCAAAACCTTTTGCCTCGGTATAGTGGTGGAGGAATTCCCAATAACTTGGGATAACCTACAAAGTAGCACTTGTCTGATTTGGAATAGGTTTGTAAATATTTTACACAAGCCCCATATTCCAAATGTTAAGAAAATATATAACATGGTTGGGTGTACCATACCATGACGTCATTTCAACAGATTTGATGGTGCTCTTTTCAGTATAAAAGCCGCAGTCTCTAAAGCATTATTTTTAAAAGGGATAATGGCAAATTGATTTATGTCATCTTTGATCTTACCATGTCATAAATGGTTTGATTACATCTTCACGGACATCCCACTCACAGTGGTGTTCCGGGAGGTGTAAGTTATGAAACTCCTTTCACAACTCATCATACATTCGCTAAACTTGTAACTCAAAATTTCTTTCCGCAATCCAATTGCAGAAACATAATTTTCTTGTTACAATAATTTCTACTTCATTTTGAAAACCTTTCGAATGATTTCAAAAGATCCAGACTTATGTCTCATCAAGTAAATATCCATATATCTACTTGAGTCATTTCTGAAGATAGACAAATCCACTACTAGCAACAACATTTATCAGACTACACACATCAAAATGTATGATCACCAATAAGTTTGTTGCTCGTTCCTTATGGCCTGTGAACGGTATTTCAGTCACTTCACTTTTCGGAGGAAAGTTGCAAGTGTCAGATGATTCATAATCAAACGACTTCAAAATCCATCATTATGGAATTTCTCCATGCGGGTTTCTCCAATGTGACCAAATGCAGTGCCACACATATGTGGTATTCTTTTAGTCTTTCGACATTTAGCATCAGTATCATGGATGTATTATATTACCATCAATATTCATAACATACATCCCATCCTTAATGGAAGCATGGCCCTTTATGTTATTCATAATACCAAACAACAATTGTTCTTTTATGAACAACCCTCTTGCAACAAAGATTGTGCAATGGGCTAGAGTGTAAAAAAACTCTAAAATGAATTATGAAAGTAAACCCAGAGGTAATATATTATTATCAATATTCATAATATACATCTCATTCATAATGAAAGTATGGCCCTTATGTTATTCATAACACCGAACATTAAAAGTTCTCTTATGAACAACCTTCTTGCAACATACTTTATGCAATGGGCTAGAGTGTATAAAAACTCTAAAATTAATTATGAAAATAAATACATAGGTAATGTGCCGAGTATAGCAACTTTTACTATGTTCCCATCGCATATCTAAACCTCATTACTGGCAAGTCTTTTAGGCCATAGTAGTTCTTGCATCGAGTCGCAACAGAATGCAATCGAGCAGGTATCTCTGTGATCAACTCACAATACCCAAAAATCAGTGATTAACATGTTTAATCATAATTCCCAAGAACTATTTCTTTCACCAGCCTTCCATACATCCATAACTCGTATGACATTCATACATGAGCTGGATATTTCAGTTTTCTCTCTTTTTGCCTTTATACTTCTAACAGTTTAACTTTTAGTATTTCTCCTACTCTCAGAAGAAGCACCCAACTTTAAGAGTGGCGTTAGCCCCGGACTTCCTAGGTGTTAGTCATACAAACACCCTTTGGACATTTCCTTTCTCATTAAGTTTTTTGTTTTATTCACCTTTCATCATATGACAGGCGTTCTTCTGGATCCCTCTCTTATCAGTCAAATGCATAGTAAACACTTTACTAATAATTTGCAAAACAAACATTTCTTTGGATATCCCATATCTTCTAGCGTTTGTTTATATATGAAACTAATTTTTAGTTCCATGAATATCACATAGCTATCCCAAACTTTTGAAGTTCGGGTCTCATGGAAGAAAACATATTGCACTTGACTGTAACAGAATTCTAGCTGTTGGATCGAAGGATGAGAGTCACATCATCCATAGCATTAGCGGGAGAATACCAAAAGCATGCGATAGGACAAAGTCCTTCTCGGCACTCTTGAGGACAATCCTCACATTATGTTACCAACCGTAAAGTTTTAACCAGATAAGTAACAGCTTATTCAAATTTTAATAGGGAGGGTCGGAACGCGAGCCATCATTCTATAACCATTTTGCAAATCACACTTAGACAGTGTTCATAATTAATTGCACTGAGAATTAAACAAGTTAATTCTAAAGTGCGCTCCCACTCAAATCAATATATCTCATAATTGATTGTGAGTGATACAAGACCCGCATTTCAATTCAACGCCATTGATGTGGACATCACTGATGACGAGAATTTCAATCGGTAGGCAAACTTGTCGATCACATCTCTATGTGACTCTTGTTCATCTTTTGATGCGTGTGTTCCGAGCTCAGGACGATCCTGCCATGAACGTCAAGACAACCAAGTGATATCGCTACGAGGTCTGACCTCACCCGCCTTACACCCGTGCAATCATTCGTACCCATGTGGACATGGCGCACCCCGAAAGGAAAGATGCTGTGACGGTGCTACACTTGGGAGAACACTAACTACTTGATATTTTAAGTGAGATATCACCCTAATAAAAAGCGACTACCGCGCAATCAAAAGGGTGCATCATAAGGGGTAAACATCTCAGGCAATTCATAATAGCATGATATGGTATAGCCCTTTCTGACGGAGAAGTCTTTATTTCTTCGTCTTCAGCATTCGCATCGGTGTTCACCTTCACAAAATTTGCCACCACCTTGTCGATGCACCAGATGATATTGCTATCTCTATAGCTAATAAAATAAGTGCATTACTTAAGGTTGACATGCAGGTCATTAAAGTGACAATCATATGGCTCCAGCCATCATGCCGAATCATGACACGCAGGTCATGTTAATTTTACATTATATAGTCATCTCATACATAATCAAATTATTATGAGCACTGCTATACCACATCACATGTACATCTTATGTCATCCTGCAAAACCAAGTTAGACGCCTCTAATCGGTTCATACAAAATTTTATTTTTTTGTGGCTTCTAAGGTTTCGAAGCAAACCGAAGCTACCAACGTTCATCATCAAGCATGATTATTCAAGTCGCTAGATTAACTTTGCGGGGTGTATGAAACACGAGATAATAAAATCTCGAGCCCCATACTGAACTTCGTCATACGCATGACCCCCGTGCAGATCATATCTGCATTGCCCTTTTGTCTGCGAAATTTCATCTTTCTTTTAACTATGGTGGAATTCAATGAACTGTCAGCACTTTGTTGATCAATCAGGATCGCGGATTGCCAGAACTTTTAAACTCCACCATACCGTTATCAAGATCAGAAATACGCAAATTTCAGGGAAGCAACAAGAACATCGGGTAACAAATTTCATCTGCTACCCGCACAAATAATTTTCAGTAATAGAACTCATCAACTACAAATTATATTGTGCAACACCCATACATCTCTATGTATTCTAGATCGCAACCTGCATCTACGCATAGCACAGCTCATGATGCCACTGTAGGGTAACGTAGCAGAAAACAAAAAATTTCTGACCTACACACCAGCCCAGGACCACTATGAAGACTGCATACATGGTTTTGATCTGATCGTTACCGACTCGTAGCGCAGCGGAAGTAGAGTCGATGTAGATCATTGGTGCAGATCCCCACAGCTAGGATTTAAAAGCTCCCAACCGCGAGGATGTTCTCCCTTGTCTGCTCGTCGGACAGCCCTCCGGGAGGCGGTCGGACAGTCCCTCGGACGGTATCACGGACAGCCCTTCGGGAGGACCCTCAAAACTCGGACGGTCACTCGGACAGCCCTTCGGGAGGCACCCTCGAACAACCCCTCATGCAAAAAGATCGAACCTACGACCTCTCTATGGGGTTGCACACATACGGTGTCATCTATCCGGCAGGGCTTCGCCGTCCAGAATTAGTTCCCACCGGAACCCAGACAGCCTTTCGGCTCTATGAAACTCTTTTCGTGGGAGGGAGAGAAGAAGCCAGATAATGCATGTCATGTGTATGAGAGCTAGGAGTGAGTGTGGAGAGCACCTCTCCACCTATATTTATAGGAAATCCCAAGGGGTAGGGGTGCCACTTGAAATACCAAAATGCCCCCAAAATATGTCCTTCACAAGGGGATAAAGGAGAAGGCAAGTGGGGCAAGTGGGGCTCCATGGAGGAGCCCCTCTTGGCCGGCCACCCCCCATGTGGACCCCCCCCAAAGGGGGTTCCTTAGTCCCCAACTTCTTCTAGAAGCCTTTTGGGAAAAGCCCTAAAAGGTGGCTTTCCATAAAGTAGCCCAAAAAGCACTTTCACTATTCATGGAAACATTTTTCCGCCACCGTTAAATCCGAAAATATTTCTGTGGGTCTTAGAACAATTCTAGTACCCACTAAAATGATTTTGGATGCGTTCCGAAACAATTCTGGATTAGTGATTTTCATCTGCGAAAAGCAACCAAACCGGTTCCGGCAGCTCCGGAACATTTTCAGTTTTTATCCCGGAAAAATCCCAGAAGTTTCCAGAACAATTATGGCACCCTCCAAGAATTTCCAGGCATATGCCGAAACCAATTTGACTTAATGGTATACTCCGAAACAACTTTTCGGTTTTACCAAAACTATTCCGGTGTTCTCTCTCCGGAACTTTTCCGTTGTCTTCGAGACTTTTCCGGTGACTTTCTCTCAGACTCCCTGTCTAGTATTCAGCAGATAAATGACCCTTAAGCGTGCGACCCTATAGGTTTGGTGATGTATAGACATGGCCGGAACTCTTTCCGATCAATGATCAACATCGGAGCCGTGGACACCCATATAGACCCCTATACCCACACGAATAAAAATTCGAGTGAACCTCCTGTTGCCGTGTGCTATTCCTGTTGCTTCGCGATATGTTACAAATACCCGAGGTGAGATTTATCGGCATCCCCGTGGATCAACAACTTGTCCACTATGCCAGTTACCTCGTTACCGGTTTTGTTCTCTTTTCTCATTCCCGTGTTCCGGCATCCCTGTGATCAAATTACAATGTGTCTGGCCAGACGATGGTGGATACCGTAACACCGAGAGGGCCCAGAGATATCTCTCCATCACCGGAGGAGCAAATCCCAATCTTGAGCTATCAAGTTACTTGACATACTTTCCCATGAACCCGTAAGCCGCCGTAATAGCCACCCATTTACGGATGACGTTTAACAAACCCCAAAGTTCATGAATCAAGCATGAAGAAACTCGATACTCTCATGGTCTAAGGAATTATGCAAACGTAAACTTTCTCTGTGTTAATAACCATTAACTTGTGACCAATGTATCTCATAGCATAACATCAATTCGGTTCGATTCAACACAAGTGTTCTTCTAACAATGTGCCCTCAAAGTTGCCAGCATAGTCATGCCCATGATCAAGAAAACAGAACCATCATGCAACACTTGATCTAGTCTTAGAGGCCAGACTAGGAATACATTTTACCATTTATTATTCCACACGTGCATATGAGTATTCCTCCGAGCCTCATGGTTATTGTAGACTCGAGAACCATAGCAGTTATAGCACGGAATATAAACTTAGTTACCAACATGGGGATAAATAATAACATTTATTATTGCCTCTATTGCATATCTCCTACAATTGATCCCACTATTTTGGAGGGTGACACATTTCATGTGGATCACATTATCATTTAAAGTGGGTTGGAAGAGGTCAAACTTTAGTCATTATTATTGATCCCACTATCTTGGAGAATCCCTCATTGAATACATATGATTGTTTACTCCTGTGCTTCACTTATATCTTTAGAGTAAAAATTTATGAATGAATTGAATGTCATGTGCTTCATTTATTATATGTATGTTGAGAAGTAAAAATGCATCCCCACCTTAATTTATCAATATAAGTGAGACTATAACAGTGCATTGCTACTTGTAGTCTGCGTTGGTATTTCCCCGAAGAGAAGAGGATGATGCAGTACAGTAGAGATAAGTATTTCCCTCAGTTAAGAACGAAGGTTATCAATCCAGTAGGAGAACCAAGCAAAATTCCGTTAAGCGCACATGCACACACAAGAGCAAACACTTGCACCCAACGCAAATAAGAGGGTTGTCAATCCTCTTAGCGGTTATTTGCAAGGATTAAATCTTATTGAGGTAAATAGATAAACTAAAATACTAATTAAAATAAAAGTAAATAAATTGCAGCAAGGTATTTTTAGGTTTTTGATATGATAAAGATATACCCGGGGGCCATAGTTTTCACTAGAGGCTTCTCTCTCGAGCACAGAAACATACGGTGGGTAAACAAATTACTGTTGGGCAATTGATAGAAAAGCAAATAATTATGACGGATTCATGGCAATGATCATGTATATAGGCATCACATCTGAGACAAGTAGACCGACTCCTGGCTGCATCTACTACTATTAGTCCACTCATCGACCGCTATCCAGCATGCATCTAGAGTATTAATTTAATAAAAACAGAGTAACGCCTTAAGCAAGATGACATGATGTAGAGAAGCAAATTCAAGCAATATGAATAAACCCCATCTTTTTATCCTTAATGGCAACAATACAAATATGTGTCATGTCCCCTTCTGTCACTGGGATTGAGCACCGCAAGATTGAACCCATCACAAAGCACCTCTCCCATTGCAAGATAAATCAATCTAGTAGGCCAAACCAAATCGATAGATCGTAGAGAAATACAAAGCTATATTTAATCATGCATAAAAGAGTTCAGAGAAGACTCAAATAGTTCTCATGAATAATCTGATCATCAACTCACAATTCATCGGATCCCAACAAACACACCGCAAAAGAAGATTACATCGGATAGAACTCCAAGAACATCAAGGGGAACATGGTATTGAAGATCAAAGAGAGAAAATAAGCCATCTAGCTACTAGCTATGGACCCGTAGGTCTGTGGTAAACTACTCACACATCATCGGAAGGGCAGCAAGGTTGATGTAGAAGCCCTCCGTGATCGATTCCCCATCTTGCAGAGTACCGGAAAAGGCCTCCAGATGGGATCGCGGAAGAATAGAGGCTTGCGGCGGCGGATATGTTTTCTCCTCTGGCTCTCTGTTGGTTTCCCAGTATTTGTGAATTTATAGAAGTGGAATTAGGTCAAACGGAGTCATGTGGGCCCCACAAGGCAACACGGTGCCCCCCCGGGGCGCGCCCTGTTGCCTTGTGAAGCCTCCGTGAGGCTTCTGGCCTCCTCCCAAAGCTTCCAAGGTCTCTTTTGTCCAGAAAAAAAATCTCCATAAAGTTTCGTGGCATTTAGACATCATTTGGTACTGTTTCTCTGAAAAACCAAAAACAAGCAGAAAACAGCAACTGGCACTGGGCACTAGGTTAATAGGTTAGTCCCAAAAAATGATATATAATTGCATATATAAAACATCCAGGATTGATACTATAATAGCATGGAACAATCAAAAATTATAGATACGTTGGAGACGTATCAAGCATCCCCAAGCTTAATTCCTGCTCGTCCTCGAGTAGGTAAATGATAAAAACAGAATTTTTGATGTGGAATGCTATCTATCAAGTTTCATCATGTAATCTTTCTCTTACGATATGAATAATAAGATCCAAATGATTCAAAGCAATAATCTATAATTTGATATAAAGACATCAATACTCAGGCATACTAATAAACAATCAAGTCTTTCAAAATAAAAATACTAAAGAACGTTATCCCTACAAAATCATATAATCCTGTCATGCTCCATCTTCTTCGCACAAAGTATTTATCATGCACTACCCCGATGACAAGCCGAGCAATTGGTTCATACTTTTTAACGCGCTTCAGCTTTTTCAACTCCCACTCAATACATGAGCGCAAGCCATGGATATAGCAATATGGGTGGAATGGAGTATGATGGTAGAGGTAAACAGGAGAAGTCAAAAATAAGAAGATAGTCTCACATCGATGAGGCTAATCAATAGGCTATGGAGATGCCCATCAATTGATGTCAATGCAAGGAGTAGGGATTGCCATGCAACAGATGCACTAAGAGCTATAAGTGTATGAAAGCTCAACATGAAAACTAAGTGGGTGTGCATCCAAATTGCTTGCTCATGAAGACCTCAGGCATTTGAGGAAGGCCGTCATCGGAATATACAAGCCAAGTTCTATAATGAAAAATTCCCACTAGTATACGAAAGTGACAAAATAGGAGACTCTCTATATGAAAAACATGGTGCTACTCTGAAGCACAAGTGTGGAAAAAGGATAGTAACATTGTCCCTTCTCTATTTTTCTCTCATTTTTTTTCATGGCTCTTTTTCAGCTCTTTGTTTTTTTAGAACAGTCTCATGGACCCCATCCCCACTTTTTCGAGGACTCATTAGTCTCCACCATTCTTTCCTCACTGGGACAATGCTCTAATAATGATGATCATCACACCTCTATTTACTCACAACTCAACATTACAACTCGATACTAGAACAAAAATATGACTCTATATGAATGCCTCTGGCAGTGTACCAGGATATGCAATGATGCTAGCGTAACATGTATAAAAATGATGAACGGTGGCTGAGCCACAAATACTATGTCAGCTATATGATCATGCAAAGCAATATGACAATGATGATGTATGTCATAAAAACGGAATGGTGGAAGTTGCATGGCAATATATCTTGGAATGGCTATGGAAATGCCATGATAGGTAGGTATGGTGGCTGTTTTGAGGAAGATATAAGGAGGCTTATGTGTGATAGAGCGTATCATATCATGGGGTTTGGATGCACCGGCGAAGTTTGCACCAACTCTCGATGTGAGAAACGGCAATGCACGGTACCGAAGAGGCTAGCAAATTGCGGAAAGGTGAGAGTGTGTATAATCCATGGAGTCACATTAGTCATAAAGAACTCACATACTTATTGCGAAAGTTTATTAGCCCTCGAAGCAAAGTACTACTACGCATGCCCCTAGAGGGATAGATTGGTAGGACAAGGTCCATCGCTCATCCCTGACCGCCACTCCTAAGGTAGACAATCAATAATAAATCATGCTCCAACTTCTTAGCATAACGATAGATCATACGTGCATGCTTCGAGAATCACAAACCTTAACACAATTATTCTTACTAAACCACTATTATCTACTAATACCTCCCCATATTACCATCTTAATATCGCAAAACTATTGCAAGGAATCAAATTTATCATATTCAGTGATCTACATGAAAGTTTTTTTATATCCCTCTTGAATACCTATCATATCAGGACCAAATTCATAACCCGTGCATATTACCATTGCTATCATAAGACTCTTAAAAATATATAAGTGAAGCATGAGAGTGCAACTATTTCTTTAAAATATAACCACCGCCGTGCTCTAAAAGATATAAGTGAAGCACTAGAGCAACTGCCTAGCTCAAAAGATATAAGTGAAGCACGTAGAGTATTCTAACAAATCACAAATAATGTGTGTCCCTCTCAAAAAGGTGTGTTCAGCAAAGATGACTGTGACAAACTAAAAAGCAAACAAAAGCAACCAAACTATATCACAAGACGCTCCAAGTAAAACACATATCATGTGATGAATAAAAATATAGCTCCAAGTGAGTTACCGATAGATTGTAGACGAAAGAGGGGATGCCTTCCGGGGCATCCCCAAGCTTAGATGATTGAGTCTTCCTTGAATATTACCTTGGGGTGCCTTGCGCATCCCCAAGCTTAGGCTCTTGCCGCTCCTTATTCCTTTGTCCATCGTAGTCTCACCCAAAACTTGAAAACTTCAGCACACAAAACTCAACAGAAACCTCGTGAGATCCGTTAGTATAACAAATAAATCTTTAACTTTAGGTACTGTTGTAAATTGATTCATATTTAATATTGGAATAATGCTACTGTACTCCAGCTTCTCCATGACTCATACCCCCCGATACGATCCATAGATTCATCAAAATAAGCAAACTATGCAACAAAAACAGAATCTGTCTAAAACAGAACAGTCTGTAAAGATCTGAATTATGGTCATACTTATGTAACTCCAAAAATTCTGAAAAAATAGGAAAACATGGGAAATTCATATATAAATACTTTGTGAAAAATTAAGAAGATTCCAACACTCCAAAGAAAATTAGAAATTCCAGCACTGGATGCAAAAGTTTCTGTTTTCAAACAGCATCTATCATACTATCTTCCAAATCATCCCAAAGGCATTACTTGGCAAAAACACTAATTAAAACATAAAAATACAATCATAACAGAAGATATAATTGTGAAAACACTCAAAAACAGAAGGTAAAAGCAAAAATTTATTTTATTCATTGGGTTGCCTCCCAACAAGCGCTATTGTTTTATGCCCCTAGCTAGGCATAATGCATAGTTTCAAGTGTTGTCATCCTTCAAGTTAATTCCATAAGTGGCCCTCATAATGGACTCATAAGGTGCTTTAATTCTTTTTCTAGGGAAGTGTTCCATCCCTTTATTTAGTGGAAATTGAAATCTTATGTTACCTTCTTTCATATCAATAATAGCACCAATTGTTCGAAGAAAAGGACTACCAAGTATTATGGGGCAAGAAGGATTGCATTCAATGTCAAAAACAATAAAGTCCACGAGCACATAATTTATATTTGCAAGTATAAGCACATCATTTATTCTACCCAATGGCTTTTTAATAGTGGAATCCGCAAGATGCAAATTAAGGGAACAAGGATCTATGTCGGTGAGACCTAGCACATCACACAAAGACTTTGGTATAGTGGAAACGCTAGCACCAAGATCACAAAGAGCATTACATTCATAATCTTTATTTTTGAATTTAATAGTAGGTTCCCATTCATCTTGTAATTTTCTAGGAATTGATACTTCCAGCTCAAGCTTTTCTTCATGTGCTTTCATCATGGCTTCTACGCTATGTTTAGTGAAAGCTTTATTTTGTTCATATGCATTTGGTGAATTAATCATGGATTGCAACAAGGAAATACACTCAATTAAAGAACAACTATCATAATTAAAGTCCTTGTAATCCAAAGTAGTGGGTGCATTACTATTTAAAGTTTTGACCTCTCCAAACCCACTTTTTTCATTTTTATGATCAAGATTATCACCCTCCAAGCAAGTGGGACTCCTTATATCTAAAGTTGACTCTTCTCCAGTCCCTTTTTCATCAATTTTTATGTAACCAAATAATGATTCAATAGGAGTGACACCAATCATTTTAATATCTTCATCATTACTATGATAGAAACCGGGTGGAATCACTTTTTCTAGAAATTCTCGCTTAGCTCTCAACCTAGCGGTCCTTTCTTTACTTTCATTAATGGAGACATAGATAGCTTTAATAGACTCATTTATATCATGCTTGGATGGCAAAATTTTAGTTTTGAGATTTTCCACATCATGAGCAATTCTATCCATGTTCCTAGCCAATTCATCAACTCTATTCAATTTTTCTTCTATCATAGTATTGAAATTCTTTAATATTACTTTCAAGATCAGAGGGAATCCTATTATTATTATTATTATTATTATTATTATTATAAGAATTACCATAAGGATTGCCATAATTATTAGAGGAATTTCCAGGAAACGGTCTAGGATTAAAATTACCCCTATAAGCATTGTTGTTGAAATTATTTCTAGAGACAAAATTCACATCAATAGCATCATTATTCTGCTCAATCAAAGTAGACAATGGCACATCATTAGGATCGATATGAGCATTTTTACTAGCAACCAATTTCAATAGAGTATCCATCTTATCACTCAAAGTATTAATTTCTTCAACATAATTTACCTTCTTACCAGTTGGAGTTCTTTCAGTGTGCCATTGAGAATAATTTGCCATGATATTATCAAGAAGTTTTGTAGCTTCTCCCAATGTAATTTCCATAAAAGTACCACCTGCGGCAGAGTCTAGCAAATTTCTAGAGACAAAGTTTAGTCCCTCATAAATTTTTTGTATGATCATCCAAAAATTCAAACCATGAGTTGGGCAATTTGTTATCATCAATTTCATTCTCTCCCAAGATTGTGCAACATGTTTATGCTCAAGTTGCTTAAAATTCATAATTTGATTTCTTAAAGAAATAATCTTAGCGGGAGGAAAATACTTGGTAATAAAAGCATCCTTACACTTATCGCAAGAATCAATACTATTTCTAGGCAAGGATGAAAACCAAGTTTTAGCACAGTCTCGTAGTGAGAACGGAAATAATTTTAGTTTGACAATATCATTATCCACATCTTTCTTCTTTTGCATATCACAATGTTCAACGAAAATATTTAGATGGGATGCAGCATCTTCATTAGGACTACCAGAAATTTGTTCTTTCATAACAAGATTAAGCAAGGCAGCATTAATGTCACACGACTCCGCACTAGTGGCGGGAGGAGCAATAGGAGTACTAATAAAATCATTATTATTAGTATTGGAAAAATCACACAATTTTGTATTCTCTTGAGACATCGCGACAAAGCAAGCAAACTAGCAAACAAGCAAATAATTTTTTCTGTGTTTTTGTAAAAAAAAAATTAGAAGTGGGGGAGATGAAAACGAGAGGCAAATGCAAATAAAAGGAAAATAAAGTAAATGCAAGTGAATGATAATTTGTGCGAAGGTACTTGGTAATTTTGATGATGTCTCCCCGACAACGGCGCCAGAAATTCTTCCTGCTACTTGTAGTCTGCGTTGGTATTTCCCCAAAGAGGAGATGATGATGCAGTACAGTAGAGATACGTATTTCCCTCAGTTAAGAACGAAGGTTATCAATCCAGTAGGAGAACCAAGCAAAATTCCGTTAATCGCACCTGCACACACAAGAGCAAATACTTGCACCCAACGCAAATAAGAGGGTTGTCAATCCTCTTAGCGGTTATTTGCAAGGATTAAATCTTTTCGAGGTAAATAGATAAACTAAAATACTAATTCAAATAAAAGTAAATAAATTGAAGCAAGGTATTTTTAGGTTTTTGATATAATAAAGATAGACCCGGGGGCCATAGTTTTCACTAGAGGCTTCTCTCTCGAGCACAGAAACATACGGTGGGTAAACAAAGTACTATTGGGCAATTGATAGAAAAGCAAATAATTATGACGGATTCATGGCAATGATCATGTATATATGCATCACATCCGAGACAAGTAGACCGACTCCTGCTGCATCTACTACTATTACTCCACTCATCGACCGCTATCCAGCATGCATCTAGAGTATTAAGTTAATAAAAATAGAGTAACGCCCTAAGCAAGATGACATGATGTAGAGAAGCAAATTCAAGCAATATGAATAAACCCCATCTTTTTATCCTTAATGGCAACAATACAAATACATGTCATGTCCCCTTCTGTCAGTAGGATTGAGGACCGCAAGATTGAACCCATCACAAAGCACCTCTCCCATTGCAAGATAAATCAATCTAGTAGGCCAGGCCAAACCAAATCGATAGATCGGAGAGAAATACAAAGCTATATTTAATCATGCATAAAAGAGTTCAGAGAAGACTCAAATATTTCTCATGAATAATCTGATCATAAACTCACAATTCATTGGATCCCAACAAACACACCGCAAAAGAAGATTACATCGGATAGAACTCCAAGAACATCAAGGAGAACATGGTATTGAAGATCAAAGAGAGAAAAGAAGCCATCTAGCTACTAGCTATGGACCCGTAGGTTTGTGGTAAACTACTCACACATCATCGAAAGGGCAACAAGGTTGATGTAGAAGTCCTCCGTGATCGATTCCACCTCCGGCAGAGTACCGGAAAAGGCCTCCAGATGGGATCGCGGAAGAACAGAGGCTTGCGGTGGCGGAAAGGTTTTCTCTTCTGGCTCTCTGTTGTTTTCCCAATATTTGTGAATTTATAGAAGTGTAATTAGGTCAAACGGAGTCACGTGGGCCCCACAAGGCAACACGGCACGCCCCCCTGGGGCGTGCCCTGTTGCCTTGTGAAGCCTCCGTGAGGCTTCTGGCCTCCTCTCGAAGCTTGCAAGGTCTCTTTTGTCCAGAAAAAAAATCTCCAAAAAGTTTCGTGGCATTTGGACTTCATTTGGTACTGTTTCTCTGAAAAGCCAAAAACAAGCAGAAAACAGCAACTGTCACTGGGCACTAGGTTAATAGGTTAGTCCCAAAATATGATATATAATTGCATATAAAAAACATCCAAGATTGATACTATAATAGCATGGAACAATAAAAAATTATAGATACGTTGGAGACGTATCATGCATATCTTTAATCAAGTAAGGGAGTTATATTATAATGACAATGAGCATTAGTTTTATTAAGTTGAACCTATCATGCTGTGGTGCTAAGTATCTCCTAGTGAAGGACCGATGATTGGCTTGGCATATGTTTACACATGTTTGATATTGCAATTCGGCCTTGGTGGTATTCAGGTTCGTAGGTTATCATCATGATTATATTTTCTCAATAATGTTAGTATTAGAGAATGCATGATTGTGGTTTTTGTGCTCAGTAAAGTGGTTGCCTCCCAGTCTTTTGCTAGCCTTTTCCTGTACTAAGCGGAAATACTACTTGTGCATCCAAAATCCTTGAAACAAGTTTATGCCACAAAGTGTCCACCATACCTACCTATACATGGTATTTCACCGCCATTCCACGTAAATTTGCATGTGCCACCTCTAAACTTTCAAATAAACTTCTGTTTTGTGTGCCCCTACAGCTCATGGAGCGGTGGGGGTATGTTGTTGCAATAATTTGCCTCCTTATGTTTTGGAGATTGTTGACAAACAGTAAGGGACTGATGTGTTTGCTAGTGCACACAGAGTAACAGGTCCCTGGAGTTGAGAGAAGTTTGGATTCATATCTCCGAAGTTTATCCCCTGCGTTGCAGTGAAAGTTATCACCGAAGGATATGACGACAAGAGTGACCCTCAAAAATTGCTGACGTGAAGCAATTGGTTCGGTGCCTGTCCGAAGGAAGTGACTGCAGCCGAGGAAATTGAAGACGAAGAGAAGACGTAGCATTCTTTTCGTTGTTTCGTTTCTTTTCATTGAGTCATAGGACCACCGTACTATTAAGAAGGGTATAGCGTTCAAAGATTTGATTCTCTGATGCTAAACCCAAATCCTATGAAATATGCGAGAGAAATCTCTTTGTGTTCCAAGCAAATACTTGCCAGCAAGAGACTGTCATCTTCTTCGCTGCGAGAGATTTGACTCTGACCGAGGAGTTAGCATTTCTTGCTCCGCAAGTAATGTTACCGTTGCTCCCAAATCCGACCGTTGTGAACGTGTCGGTTGGCCATTGGCTGGACCGCGTGTCCAAAATGGTCATTTCCCACCAGGGAAGGCTGCGGCTATAAATAGCCACCCCCCGCCGGCGTTGTCCGGTGGCTGCTCTGTTTTGATTCTGAGAAGATTGTTGAGCAACCCCCTCTCCGAAAGATTTGAGTTTAAAATCCACCGAGAGAAAAACCCTAGAGCCGAAAAATTAGATAGTGGTTCAGCATCACTAGAATCTAAGTCCAGTACGCTCCGCCTATTACTCTTGAGAGCTGCAACTCTCTAGACGGATAGGTGTTAGCTCGAGTGTCGAAGAGTATTGTCTTCAGCGAGCAAAATCTTCAGCAACCAAGAGTATTGTGGTTCGCAAAGAGAGCTGAAGAGAGTTTATCTTCAGTGAAGGTTTGGAGATCGCCGTCAAGTATCTACCACGAGTAATCGGCATTGGTTGACGAACCAATTGTCGAGGAGAATAGGGCGAAGAGAGTTTATCTTCTGTGTTAAATCACAACCCCTCCAACCAGACGTAGTCCTTGTGCAGAAGGGCGAACTGGTCTACCAAACACCTTGTCGCCATCGAGCATCACTGGTCACTTCTACTACCCTTCTTTATATTCGAACTATGACATGCCATATTTCAATCATGTGATTTACCTCGGTACAAGTGATTAGTTTCCATTCGGTAGTTTGTGTTCGCTCACTGTTTACTGTATTTTCATTCGTTCCACTGCTGGGTTCCGAGAGTTTTGATATTTCCGAGAAAAATTTAAAACTCCCATTCACCCCCCCCCCCTCTGGTAGACATACTTCGATCCGACAGGGTAGTCATTATCTTCCATGCTAAGTATGTTTTACTCATGACGAGACTTTATTCACTTGTGAAATTTATAAGAGAGGCTGGTAATAGGGATGCCCAGTCCCAATAATAATAATAATGAAAAAAGGCACTCCCCGAGAAAAGTTGAAATTGGCAGGCACCCGTGGATTCGGCTAGCCATGGTTTGTGTTGGTTATGGTGGAGGGGGAGTGTAAAAGCATGGGAACCATCATTAATGTGTTTAGCATGGAAGATATTGGAAACCTTTGTCGTAAACCATTGACAGGAAAAGTACACCTCTCAAAATAAATTCATCTCTATTTTAAACCAAATGAGCTTTGTCATATGTTAATCTCTGCTTCCCTCTGTGAAGGGCCTATCTATTAACTTTTATTGTTGAGTCAATTCCATCTTATTTCTTGCGGCACCACATATTGAGCATGGGGATCACTCTTAGCTTTGTATGCATTCTTCTAATAGTAATTTGTTGAGCATTGTACAAGCATGATGGTTATCTTCAAATAGGAGTACCTAGTCGTCATCCCTACTTCATTGGTTGGTTTACGTTTGCAATATAATCTTGAAAGATTTGCGAGATTCTTCATTACCACTTTATGATATGTTGAACCTAATGAAATGATATTACTTGTTATTAGAATTATCATTGCCTATGTGATCAAACAAACATTTGTTCTATTATAGCATTCACACTTCATAAATTATTTCTTTTATCATTTACCTACTCGAGGACGAGCAACAATTAAGCTTGGGGATGCTGATACGTCTCCAATGTTTCTATAATTTATGAAGTATTGATGCTATATTTACATCAATGATATATGGTTTTGGTGCATTTTTATATTATTTTTATGGACTAACTTATTAATCTAGTGCCCATTGCCAGTTCCTATTTTCTGTATGTTTTTTTGTTACGCAGAAAATCCATATCTAGGAAAGTCCAGACACGATGAAAATTTACGAAGATTTTTTATGGAATATATGTGATTTTTGGGTGAAAGAATCAACGCAAGAGAGTGCTCGAGGGCCCCACAAGCTAGGCCGGTGCGCCCTACCCCCAGGGCGCTCCCCCTGATTTGTGGGCAGCCCTTAGGTCGGTTGGAGCCCTTCTTTTGCCGCAAGAAAGCCAATTTCGGGGGAAAATCCCCTCAAAATTTAAGCCCAATCATGAGCATTTTCAACTCCACTCAATACATGAGCGTAAGCCACGGACATAGCACTAGGTGGAATAGAATGTGGTGGTAGAGATTAATAAGGGAGTCAAAAAGGAAGAAAGTCTTGCATCAACTCGGCGGATCAATAGGCAATGGAGAGAGGCCTATCAATCGATATCAATGCGAGGAGTAGGGATTGCCTTCAACGGATGCACTAAGAGCTATAAGTGTATGAAAGCTCAACTGAAACTAAAACTTGCTTGCTCATGAAGACCTCGGGTATTTGAGGAAGCCCGTCATTGGAATATACAAGCCAAGTTCTATAATGAAAAATTCCCACTAGTATATGAAAGTGACAACTCAGGAGACTCTCTATATGAAGATCATGGTGCTACTTTGAAGCACAAGTGTGGTAAAAGGATAGTAGCATTGTCCCTTCTCTTTTTTCTCTCATTTTTTAAGAACAATCTCATGAACCTCATCCCCTCATTTTGGAGGACTCATCAGTCTCCATCATTCTTTCCTCACTAGGATAATGCTTTAATAATGATGATCATCACACTTCTATTTACTTACAACTCGATAAAACTGAAACAATATGACTCTATATGAATGCCTCTGGTAGTGTACTAGGATGTGCAATGATCTAGCGTAACATGTATTACAATGATGAACGGTGGCTTTACCACAAATATCATGTCAGTTCTATATGATCATATAAAGCAATATGATGATGAACACACATCATAAGATGGAACAGTGGAAGTTGCATGGCAATATATCTCGGAATAGCTATGGAAATGCCATGATAGGTAGGTATGGTGGCTGTTTTGAGGAAGATATAAGAAGACTTATGTGTGATAGAGCGTATCATATCACGGGGTTTGGATGGACCGGCGAAGTTTTCATGGACTCTCGAGGTGAGAAAGGGCAATGCACGGTACCGAAGAGGCTAGCAATATGTGGATAGGTGGGAGTGCTGTATTAGTCCATGAACTCACATTAGTCATAAAGAACTCATATACTTATTGTGAAAGCTTTATTAGCCCTCGAAGCAAAGTAGTACTCGCATGCCCCTAGGGAGGAGGTTGGTAGGAGTTAACCATCGCGCACCCCCGATTTAGACAACACTTAAGGATTTCAATCAGATATAAAAATGCTCAAACTTCCCCACCATGCCATGACTGACACTTAAATGAGTAGTACATAACAAGCTTTAATATCGATATTTTTACTAACCAATGATCATGAACTAATACCCTTTCATATTACGATATGAATATAATTAACTCATACATTTCATATTTAGTGATCTACATGATTTTTTTATTATACCACACTTAATACCTATCATTTTCAGACTAGTCTTATAACCCATGCATATTAGCACTTCCTATTTAGGACTTTCAAAAATATTTAAGTGAAGCATGAGACTGCAATAATTTCTATAAAATATATAACCACCGCCGTGCTCTAAGAATATAAGTGAAGCACAAGAGCAACTGCATAGCTCAAAAGATATAAGTGAAGCTCGTAGAGTATTCTAACAAATCATGATGAATGTGTGTCTCTCTCAAAAGGTGTGTCCAGCAAACAATGATTGTGGAAAAATAAAAAGCAAACAAAACTATGGCACAAGACGCTCCAAGTAAAACTCATATCTATGACGCCCCTGCTCGACCGTGCACTAATCATACACGCAAATGCACACGATCAAGCCCAAGGACTCACGGGAAGATATCACAACACAACTCTAGACACAAAATAAAATAATACAAGCTTTATATTACAAGCCAGGGGCCTCGAGGGCTCGAATACATAAGCTCGAGTCAAACAAGCATCAGCGGAAAATCAAAAGTATCTGAGTACAGACACGAAGTTAAACAAGTTTGCCTTAAGAAGGCTAGCATAACAACGACACTGATCGAAAAGGCGCAGGCCTCCTGCCTGGGAGCCTCCTAAACTACTCCTGGTCGTCAGTCTCCACGTAGCAGTAGGCTCCACCAGAGGGGTAGTAGTAGTCGTCGGCGGTAGCAGCTGACTCCTGGGATCCATCAACTGGTCGCAGCAATCGGTAGAGGGGAAAAAGAGGTAGCAAAGCAACCGTGAGTACTCATCCAAAGTACTCGCAAGACTGACATCAGAACTATGCTAAATATGCATTGGTATCAAAGGAATGGGGCTATATCTTTGGACTAAACTACAGAAATGCCAGAATAGAGAGAGAGGCCTAGCCTATCGAAGACTAGCATCTTCAGCGGTCTTGCAGCATAAGAAGAGTGCAAGTTAGTACATAATTAAAGTAGCAAGCATGTTGTAGCAAAGCCTAGAGATCCTTCCTCGACTCCTAGCGAGAAAGCGATCCCGGAGCTTCCAATTAATTAAAAGTATCCAGTTCAAGTAGTAGTAGATCGGGATACAACACTGAGCGTCCTGTTACCGTGGACACGGCTATTCAAATAGATAACTTCCCTGCAGGGGTGCACTACTATTACCCAACACGCTCGATTAACTCTAGCCGGACCCACTTTTATCGGGTCATGCCCGGCCTCGGCTGATCGACACGACGTAGTCCTACCTAGGCTCAGCAGACAGGTCCCCGCCGGTCTACATCCTAAGTGCTCAGGGGTCTTGGGCCCATCGCCCTTTGCACTCCGGGTCGTTGCATGCAGGGCCAGCCTCACCACGATGTGAGTGTGGGTATCTGCTGTCAGCCATGCCGCAATGCTGAACTGGACGTCTGACGAAGCTTTCGGCTGATACATACGGTGTAGAGGGCCCCATTAAACCATTATCCCACGTGCTGGTAGTGCGTATAGGCCAGTGGCCAACTCAGATCAAATACCCAAATCCGTTAGTGAATTATTAGGAGCTCGCGGTGACGATCAGTACTCCTGTCATCCTGTCTCGAGGAAGTGCAACAAGGGCCAGGCCCATCCCTCTCTAGGGCGGTCTCTGCCTGCCCAGCCGCGCCTAGTAATTATCTCGCATGTACCATCCTGGTCAACCCGACTTCACACCTCTCGCGGGTACCCCTCGGGGTCGACCCGGCTTTAACCGGGACTAAAGTAAAAGTCATGGTAACCGTGTGTTTGTCACATCAAGGGGGAATCCGAGGAATCACCCTCGATGGATTCCTACTCGATATAATCCGTTAAGGAGAACCAGGAGGAATCACCCTCGATGGTCCCCACTTAAAGGAGTTGCACGACAGAGTCATCATCAGGTAGGGGAGAGCGAGGAATCACCCTCTGCAATCACCATCGATGTGCTATACTACAGGGATATCATCAGGGGTGCAGTATGAGGTATCACCCTTGGCACTCGATAGTAGCCCTGCAGAGCCGTACAACTAAGGGGGTGTGCAGTGCTGTGACGGTAACTGCCATCGATCACAATGATCGAGGTACTAGTAACAAAGCAGGGCAACAGGGACAAGGGTGAGGGGTCACTGATGGATCACTAACCAACCTATACTAAGCAGTTTAGGATGACATGTAAAGTAGCAACAACAATTTACAAAAGCAGGCTATGCATCAGAATAGGAGCAAACAATTACAGTAGCAAAATCTATTGCAAGCATGAGGGAGAAGGAATAGGCGATATAGGAATGATCAAGGGGGTTTTGCTTGCCTGGTTGCTCTGCTGAAAAGGAAGCAGGGTCGTCGGTGACGTAGTCGATCACAGGGGCAGCGTCAGTCTCGGGGTCTACCGGAGAGAAGAGGGGGAAGAAACAATAAATACAAGCAACAGATGCAATCATAGATGCGTGGCATGGCAGCACGCTATTCGAGGAGTGCCCTAATGCAGTACTACGCAAGTTAGTCGGAGTGGGAAACATTTGAAGGTGTTTTACCAGCTCCGGGCAATTATCGGACAGATGAATCAGAGGGGAAAGTTCCATGTTCATCATGTTAGAGAGGGTTGACAGGTATGTGGAGGGCATATTCGGATTCTTCATATTTTTCTGATCGTTTTTCATATATAAATTATTTTCATCCGAATTACGGATTATTTTATATGATTTTTCAAAGTTTTACTGAATTTCTGGAATTATATTAATTATTAATTCCGAATTATCCAAAACAGTGTATTGTGACGTCAGAGTGACGTCAGTGGTCAACTCTAGCTGACCAGAGTCAAACCTGACCAGTGGGTCCCACTGGTCAATGACTATTTAGTCCTAACAATAGTTAATTTAGTTAAATAGGTTAATTAGCAGGTGGGACCCGGTTGTCAGTGGTTAATTAATTAATTAATTTAATTAACGAAATAATTAACATTTTATTTATTTTTATAAATGTTTTAAACGGCGGGGCCCGCATGTCAGTGGCCCACGGGTGCCCAGTCAGCAGTTCACTGGGTCTACCCAGTCAACTGGGGCCCGTGTGGCCCAGGGGTCAGCGGCACAGGGCGGGCCATGTGGCGCCACGTCGGACGCCGGCCACCGGAGCACTCCGGCGAGCCCGAGCGCGGCGGTGAACTCCGGTGAGCCCAGATTTCCTCTATGGTGCATCAAATCGGGCGCGGTTTGGCTCTCTGGAACGAGCAGTCCACGCCGCGTCCGATGGTGGGGGTCACGGCGGCTGGGATGTCCGGAACAGGGTAGTGCGACGACGGCGGGCGGCGTCGGTTTCGGGCGGTGCTCGGTTTGGTTGCTACGGTGCGCGCGCAAGCAAATGAAGAGGCTAGGCGAGGCCTACGCGGCGCGGCGAGCTCGATGGGCAGCAGCGCGCGACCAAATGGTCATCGGAGACTCACCGGCGACGAGCTCCGCGGCGGCGGGTACGGCCAAGCTAAACACGGCGGTTACGGCGCGAACGGAAGGGAAGGGAGGAGGGGATCCGGTGCGGCAGCTCACAGTGGTCCTACAGAGGTGCAATAGTGGTCTCGGGGTGGCGTGACGGCGACGAATTGGGGCGGCGATCACCGGCATCCGAAGCTTGAAGACGAGCTCGTGGGCGTCGCGGTGGCGGCTCCGAGCTCCAACGGCGAGGTGTAGGCGGCGTAGTCGAGGACGGCGGTGACGCTGGACACGGCGGAGCGGCGATCGGGGCACGGTGGCTGCGGGATCGACGGCGGCGACGAGAGGAGCTCTCGGGCGAGCTCGAATGCGAGCAAGGGAGGAGGGGAAAAGATCTCAGTGGCGGCTAGGGTTTCCAGGGGGGCCTTCTTATCCTCTCCGCCCTCCTGTAGCGACGCGGGAGCTGGCCGGGCGCGGCTGCGACGGCAAGCCGGCGACGGGCGCGGTCGGGCGCGAGCGACCGCGCGTGAGCAGTGCGGGAGGAGAGAGGCGACCGCGCGGGTGGGCTGGGCTGCTGCGGTTGACTAGAGCCCAGTTAGTGCGGCCCTTTTCTTTTTCTTTGTTTTTCTTTTCTGTTTTCTTTTTAGTTTCTGTTTAGTAAATAGTTTGGCCACCATTTGAGTTTTGTAAGATATGTAACTTAGCTCAATAATTACCATGCAATATTAACTACTACCAGAAATTGGTTTGGAGATAATATGACTTCATTTGAATTTTAATTAATAAGAAGGTATTAAATATTGCTGCTTGGTACTGTTTTGATGATGTTAGAGTCATCTAGGCAATTTAGGTGATGTTCTTTTTCTTAACATAATTAGTTATGGATTATTTGCTATTTAATGAACATTTTAGTTTCCAAATTGGAACAACTTTTATTTTCACTTTAAATTTGAATTTCAATTTGAATTGGAATTTGAAATGAGATATGATTCAATTGATGATCAAGCACTGTTAAGCATGATGACTTGGCATGATTAAGAGGTGATCACTGTGCTTAAGACATGGGGATGTCACAATATCATATGATGAATAAAAATATAGCTCCAAGTAACATACCGATGAATTGTGGACGAAATAGGGGATGCCATCCGGGGCTTCCCCAAGCTTAGATGCTTGGGTCTTCCTTGAATATTACCTTGGGGTGCCTTGGGCATCCCCAAGCTTAGGGTCATGCTGCTCCTTATTCCTTTACTCATCGTGATCTCACCTAAAACTTGAAAACTTTAGCACACAAAACTCAACAGAAACTTCATGAGATCCATTAGTATAATAAATCAATCATCCATCTTAGGTACTATTATAAACTCATTCATAATTATTATTGCATAATACCTACTGTATTCTAACTTCTGCATGACTTATACCCCCGATATAATCCATAGCACCATTAAAATAAGCACATTATGCAATAAAAAAACAGAATCTGTCTAGAACAGAACAGTCTATAATGATCTGAATTAAAGTCATACTTCTGTAACTCCAAAAATTCTGAAAAATTAGGACAACGTAAAAAAATTTGGATTCCAATGTTTTGTAAAACATTCAGAATTTTATCACATCCTAGTACAGAATAGAAATTCCAAAACTGGGCGCAAAACTTACTGTTTTCAAACATCATCAATTTTACTATCATCTAAATCATCCCAAAGGCATTACTTGGCACAAAAACTAATTAAAAAAACACAATCATTACAGTAGCAATAATCATGTGACTCAAGAAAAATAAAAATTGCAATAAATATAAATATTGGGTTGCCTCCCAACAAGCGCTATTGCTTTATGCCCCTTGCTAGGCATAGTGCATTGTTTCAAGTATTGTCATCTTTGGATTCCAACCTTCCCCTAAAAAGAATATTTTCATAAGCATTTCTCAAAAGTTCTCTTTTCTCAGCAATGCATTTCCTATTTGGGGAGTTCAAGTAATAAAAAGGACTGTCGTCGGCAATCTTAATGTTTTCAATATCATTCTTATCTGGGATATGATCATCATGTAACCCTTCATATGCAACGGTAAACTTATCATCAAGAGTAATCCTTGCATTTATTACACTTTTCACATCGTACCCTTGTTGATTTCCCTTAACAATCCAAGCATATTGATCATTGGTGCTATTAAATAGATGCTGGATCAAAGCTATATGTGGGACCTTTCTTCTAGCGTTCTCCTCAAATTCATAACAATCCTTAGATTCAATCTTTCTAATAAAATCCTTATCATAAAGGACCTCATCAATTAAAGGGCATTCATAACTCATATCATAATGATCAAAGATTTCTCTAGCTTCTTGAATTATGTAGTCAAATTCATTCATAAGGATAATAGTAGCAATTTTCTTAGTCCTAGGGTTGTCTATGAGAGGGAGCTCAAAAAATAATCTTTGCAACGTGGGATGAGTACGAGCGAATTTATTTTCAAGTTTACGTATGCTACTTGTGAGCTGCGTTGGGATTTTCCTCGAAGAGGAGAGGAGATACAGTACAATAGAGATAAGTATTTCCCTCAGTGAGAACCAAGGTTATCGAATCAGTAGGAGAATCACGCAAAGCCTCGTGAACAGCACCTACACACACCAAAGCAAATACTTGCACCCAATGCGGGCAAGAGGGTCGTCAATCCCCTTGAACTCATTACTTGCAAGGATTAAATCTTGTAGTGGTAGATAGATAAATTGCAAAAAAAATAAAAGAAATAAAATTCCAGCAAATATATTTTGGATTTTTATATATGATTTAAGTAGACCCGGGGGCCATAGTTTTCACTAGAGGCTTCTCTCTCGAACACATAGCATACGGTGGGTAAACAAATTACTCTTGGGCAATTGATAGAAAAGCGCATAGTTATGACGATATTCAAGGCAATGATCATGTATATAGGCATCACGTCCGAGACAAGTAGACCGACTCCTGCCTGCATCTACTACTATTACTCCACCCATAGACCGCTATCCAGCATGCATCTAGGGTATTAAGTTAATAAAAACAGAGTAACGCCTTAAGCAAGATGACATGATGTAGACAAAGTAAACTCAATCAATATGAATAAACCCCATCGTTTTACCCATCAATACAAATACATGTCTTGTCCCCTACTTTGTCACTGGGATATAGAGCACCGCAAGATTGAACCCATTATAAGGCACCTCTCCCACTAAAGATAAATCAATCTAGGTGGCCAAACCAAATGGATAGATTGGAGAGAAATACAAAGCTATAACAATCATGCATAACAAAGTTCAGAAAAGACTCAATTACTTCTCATGAATATTTAGATCATAAACCCACAATTCATCGGATCCCAACAAACACACCACAAAAGAAGATTACATCGAATAGAATTCCAAGAACACCGAGGAGAACATTGTATTGAAGATCAAAGAGAGAGAAGAATCCATCTAGCTACTAGCTATGGACCCGTAGGTCTGTGGTGAACTACTCACACTTCATCGGTAGGGCGGCAAGGTTGATGTAGAAGCCCTCCGTGATCGATTCCCCCTCCGGCAGAGTACCGGAAAAGGCCTCCAGATGGGATCATGGAAGAACAGAAGCTTGCGGCGGTGAAAAAGTTATTTCGGGTGGCTCTCTGTTGGTTTCCCAATATTTGAGGATTTATAGAAGTGGAATTAGGTCAGACAGAACCACGTGGGGCCCACAAGGTAATAGGGCGCGCCCTGTTGCCTTGCCGTCTCCTCGTTTTCCGTCTGGTCTCCTCCCAAAGTTTCTAGGGTCTCTTATGTCCAGAAAAAAATCGTAAAAAAGTTTCGTAGCGTTTGGTCTCCGTTTGGTACTGATTTTCTGGAAAACTAAAAACAAGTAGAAAACAACATCTGGCACTAAGCACTGGGTTAATATGTTAGTTCCCAAAAAATGATATAAAATAGCATATAATTGCATATAAAACATCCAAGATTGATACTATAATAGCATGGAACAATAAAAAATTATAGATACATTGGAGACGTATCAGCATCCCCAAGCTTAATTCCTGCTCGTTTTCGAGTCGGTAAATGATAAAAACAGAATTTTTGATGTGGAATGCTACCTAACATGTTTATCATGTAATCTCTTTGACAGCATGAATATTAAGAAACGAGTGATTCAAGGCAATAGTCT
Source organism: Elymus sibiricus (assembly GCA_039707655.1). Lineage (NCBI taxonomy): Eukaryota > Viridiplantae > Streptophyta > Magnoliopsida > Poales > Poaceae > Elymus > Elymus sibiricus. The sequence continues at coordinate 198,094,382 of CM077674.1, read as the reverse complement.
ATAATTTGATATAAAGACATCAATACTCAGGCATACCAACGAACAATCATGCCTTTCAAAATAAAAATGCTAAAGAACGCTATCCCTACAAAATCATATAGCCCGTCATGCTTAGTCTTCCTAACACAAAGTATTAATCATGAACTACCCCGATGACAAGCCGAGCAATTGGATCATACTTTTAAACGCGCTTCAGCTTTTTCAACTCCCACGCAATACATGAGCGTGAGCCATGGATATAGCACTATGCGTGGAATAGAATGCGGTGATAGAGATCAATAAGGGGGAAGTCAAAAAGGAAGATAGTCTCGCATTGACGCGGCTAATCAACAGGCTATGGAGACGCACATCAATCGATATCAATGCGAGGAGTACAGATTGCCATGCAACGGATGCACTAAGAGCTATAAGTGTATGAAAGCTCAAACTGAAACTAAGTGGGTGTGCATCCAACTCGCTTGCTCATGAAGACCTCGGGCATTTGAGGAAGCCCATCATCGGAATATACAAGCCAAGTTCTATAATGTCAAATTCCCACTAGTATATGAAAGTGACAACTCAGGAGACTCTCTATATGAAGAACATGGTGCTACTTTGAAGCACAAGTGTGAAAAAGGATAGTAACATTGCCCCTTCTCTCTTTTTCTCTCATTTTTTTGTTGTGCTCTTTTTGGCCTCTTTTTTTTCGTCCGGAGTCTCATCCCGACTTGTGGGGGAATCATAGTCTCCATCATCCTTTCCTCACTAGGACAATGCGCTAATAATAATGATCATCACACTTTTATTTACTTACAACTCAATATTACAACTCGATAACTAGAACAATATGACTCTATATGAATTCCTCTAGCAGTGTACCAGGATGTGCAATGATCTAGCGAAACATGTATAAAACATGATGAACGGTGGCTGAGCCACAAATACTATGTCAGCTATATGATCATGCAAATCAATATGACAATGAAGATGTATGTCATATAAACGGAATGGTGGCAGTTGCATGGCAATATATCTCGGAATGGCTATGGAAATGCCATGATAGGTAGGTCTGGTGGCTATTTTGAGGAAGATATAAGGAGGCTTATGTGTGATAGAGCGTATCATATCATGGGGTTTGGATGCACCGGTGAAGTTTGCACCGACTCTCGAGGTGAGAAAGTGCAATGCATGGTACCGAAGAGGCTAGCAAATTGCGGAAAGGTAAGAGCGCGTATAATCCATGGACTCACATTATTAGTCATAAAGAACTCACATACTTATTGCAAAAGTTTATTAGCCCTCGAAGCAAAGTACTAATCGCATGCCCCTAGGGGGATAGATTGGTAGGAAAATACCATCGCTCGTCCCCGACCGCCACTCATAAGGTAGACACTTAATAATAAATCATGCTCCAACTTCATCGCATAACTAGAGACTCTACGAGCATGCTTCAGGAATCACAAACCTTAACACCAATATTCTTACTAAACCACAATCATTCACTAGTACATCCACATATTACCATCTTAATATCGCAAAACTATTGCAAGGAATCAAACGTATCATATTCAGTGATCTACATGAAAGTTTTTATTATATCCCTCTTGAATACCTATCCTTTATGGACTAGTCTTATAACCCATGCAAATGGCCATTACTATTTATTAGACTCTCAAAAATATTTAAGTGAAGCTTGGGAGCGCAACTATTTCTTTAAAATATAACCACCGCCGTGCTCTAAAAGATATAAGTGAAGCACTAGAGCAACTGCCTAGCTCAAAAGATATAAGTGAAGCACATAGAGTTTTCTATCAAATCACAAACAAATGTGTGTCCCTCTCAAAAGGTGTGACCAACAAAAGATGATTGTGGCAAACTAAAAAGCAAACAAAGCAAAAACTACTATGGCACAAGACGCTCCAAGTAAAACTCATATCATGTGATGAATAAAAATATAGCTCCAAGTAAGTTACCGATAGATTGTAGACGAAAGAGGGGATGCCATCCGGGGCATCCCCAAGCTTAGACGCTTGGGTCTTCCTTGAATATTACCTTGGGGTGCCTTGGGCATCCCAATCTTAGGGTCTTGCCGCTCCTTATTCCTTCATCCATCGTGATCTCACCCAAAACTTGAAAATTTCAGCAAACAAAACTCAACAGAAACCTCGTGTGATCCATTAGTATAACAAACAAATCTTAAACTTTAGGTACTGTTATAAATTGATTCATATTTAATTCTTGCATAATTCTACTGTACTCTAACTTCTCCATGACTTATACCCCTCGATATAATCCATAGCACCATTAAAACAAGCGACCTATGCAATAGAAAACAGAATCTGTCTAAAATAGAACAGTCTGTAAAGATCTGAATTAAATTCATAATTCCGTAACTCAAAAAATTCTGAAAAATTAGGAAAACATGAAAAATTCGTAGTCCAATACTGTGAAAAAAATTCAGGATTTTATCGCATTCCAGTACAGAATGAAAATTCCAGAACTGGGTGCAAAACTTTTTGTTTTTCTAACAGCATCAATTATACTATCATCCAAATCATCCCAAAGGCATTACTTGGCACAAACACTAACTAAAACATAAAAACACAATCATAACATTAGCTATAATCGTGTGACACAAGAAAAATAAAAATTGCAATAAAGATAAATATTGGGTTGCCTCCCAACAAGCGCTATTGTTTTATGCCCCTAGCTAGGCATAATGCATAGATTCAAGTATTATCATCATTTAAATTAATTCCATAGGTGGCCCTCATAATGGATTCATATGGTGGTTTAATTCTCTTCCTAGGGAAGTGTTCCATCCCTTTCTTTAATGGGAACTGGAATCTTATATTACCTTCTTTCATATCAATAATAGCACCTATGGTTCGTAGGAAAGGCCTACCAAGTATTATAGGACAAGAAGGATTACATTCAATATCAAGCACAATGAAATCCACGGGCACATAATTTCTATTAGCAAGAACAAGCACATCATTTATTCTACCCAATGGTTTTTTAATAGTTGAATCCGCTAAATGCAAATTAAGGGAACAAGCATAAAGATTTTGGTATAGTAGAGACGCTAGCATCTAGATCACACAAAGCATTACATTCATAATCTTTTATTTTTACTTTAATAGTAGGTTCCCATTCATCATGCAATTTTCTAGGTATAGAAAATTCCAACTCTAGCTTTTCTTCATGAGCTTTTATCATAGCTTCTACAATGTGTTTAGTAAAAGCTTTATTTTGTTCATACGCATTGGGTGAATTTAGCATGGATTGCAACAAAGAAATACATTCAGTCAAATAAAAATTATCATAATTAAAGTCCTTGTAATCCAAAGTAGTGGGACATCACTATTTAAAGTCTTGACCTCTCCAAACCCACTTTTATCATTTTTATCATTAAGATCATCACCCTACGAACAATTGGGAAGCCTTCTAGCTAAAGTTAACTCATATCCAGTCCCTTTTTCATCAAGTTTTATATTACTAAATAAAGATTCAATAGGTGAGACACCAATCATTTTAATATCTTCATCATGATTACGATAAAAACCGAGTGGAATAGCTTTTTCTAGGAATTCTCGCTTAGGTCTCAACCTAGTGGTTCTCTCTTTACTTTCATTAATGGAGACATAGATAGATTGAATAGACTCATTAATATCATGCTTTGGTGGCAAAGTTTTAATTTTAAGAGTTTCCACATCATGAGCAATCCTGTCCATGTTCTAGCCATATCATCAACTTTATTCAATTTTTCTTCTACCATAGTATTGAAAATCTTTTGAGAATCAATAAATTCTTTAATATTGTTCTCAAGATCAGTAGGTATCCTATTATTATCATTATTATTATATGAATTACCATAGGAATTACCATAATTATTAGAGGAATTTTCGGGAAGCGGTCTAGGATTAAAATTTCCTCTATAAGCATTGTTGTTGAAATTATTTCTAGAGACAAAATTCACATCAATGACATCATTATTTTGCTCAATCAAAGTAGATAAAGGCACATCATTAGGATAAACATGAGCATTTTTACTAGCAAGCATTTTCATAATAGCATCCATTTTATCTCCCAAAGTTGAGACTTCTTCGACAGAGTTTACCTTCTTACCAATTGAAGCTCTTTCGGTATGCCATTGAGAATAATTTGTCATAATATTATCAAGGAGTTTTGTAGCTTCTCCCAATGTGATCTCCATAAAGGTACCACCTGCAGCAGAGTCTAGAAGATTTCTAGAAACAAAGTTTAGTCTCGCATAGAAATTTTGTATAATCATGCATAAACTTAAACCATGCGTGGGACAATTTCTAATCATTAATTTCATTCTCTCCCATGCTTGTGCAACATGTTCTTGCTCCGGTTGCTTAAAATTAATTATTTGATTTCTAACAGAAATAATTTTAGCAGGAGGAAAATACTTGGCAATAAAAGCATCCTTACACTTATCCCAAGAATTAATACTATTTCAAAGCAAGGATGAAAACCAAGTTTAAGCACGATCTCTTAGCGAGAATAGAAATAATTTCAACTTAATAGTATCATTATCCACATCTTTTTTTCTTTTGCATATCACATAATTCAACGAAAGTATTAAGATGGGAAGCAGCATCCTCATTAGGAGTTCCAGAAAATTGTTCTTTCATAACAAGATTTAGCAAAGCAACATTAATATCATATGACTCCGCACTGGTGGCGGGAGGAGCAATTGGAGTACTAATAAAATCATTGTTATTAGTATTTGAAAAGTCACACAACTTGGTATTTTCTTGAGACATAGCGACAAAGCAAGCAAACAAAAATATTTTTGTGTTTTTGTATTTTTTATGAGAAGTGGGGGAGATGAAAACGTGAGGCAAATACAAATAAAAAGTAGAGCAAGTAGATGATAGTTTGAGTGAAGGTACTTGATATGTTTTGATGATGTCTCCCTGGCAACGACGCCAGAAATTCTTCCTGCTACTTGTGTGCTGCGTTGGGATTTTCCTCGAAGAGGAGAGGAGATGCAGTACAGTAGAGATAAGTATTTCCCTCAGTGAGAACCAAGGTTATTGAACTAGTAGGAGAATCACGCAAAACCTCGTGAACATCACCTGCACACACAAAAGCAAATACTTGCACCCAACGCGGGCAAGAGGGTCGTCAATCCCCTTGAACTTGTTAGTTGCAAGGATTAAATCTTGTAGTGGTAGATAGATAAATTGCAAAACAAAATAAAAGAAATAAAATTCCGGCAAATATATTTTGGATTTTTATATATGATTTAAGTAGACCCGGGGGCCATAGTTTTCACTAGAGGCTTCTCTCTCGAAACATAGCATACGGTGGGTAAACAAAATACTGTTGGGCAATTGATAGAAAAGCGCATAGTTATGATGATATTCAAGGCAATGATCATGTATATAGGCATCACGTCCAAGACAAGTAGATCAACTCCTGCCTGCGTCTACTACTATTACTCCACCCATCGACCGCTATCCAACATGCATCTAGGGTATTAAGTTAATAAAAACAGGGTAATGCCTTAAGCAAGATGACATGATGTAGACAAAGTAAACTCAATCAATATGAATAAACCCCCTCCTTTTACCCTTAATGGCAACAATACAAATACATGTCTTGTCCCCAACTTTGTCACAGGGATATAGAGCACCGCAAGATTGAACCCATTACAAAGCACCTCTCCCACTGAAGATAAATCAATCTAGTTGGCCAAACCAAATGGATAGATTGGAGAGAAATACAAAGCTATAACAATCATGCATAGTAAAGTTCAGAAAAGACTCAATTACTTCTCATGAATATTCTGATCATAAACCCACAATTCATCGGATCCCAACAAACACACCGCAAAAGAAGATTACATCGAATAGAACTCCAAGAACACCGAGGAGAACATTGTATTGAAGATCAAAGAGTGAGAAGAAGCCATCTAGCTACTAGCTATGGACCCGTAGGTCTATGGTGAACTACTCACGCATCATCGGTAGGGCAGAAAGGTTGATGTAGAAGCCCTCTGTGATCGATTCCCCCTTAGGCAGAGTACCGGAAAAGGCCTCCAGATGGGATCGCGGAAGAATAGAAGCTTGCAGCGGTGGAAAAGTTATTTTCGGTGGCTCTTTGTTGGTTTCCCAATATTTGAGAATTTATAGAAGTGGAATTAGGTTAGACGGAGCCATGTGGGGCCCACAAGGTAAAAGGGCGCGCCTACCCCCCAGGGCGCGCCCTGTTGCCTTGCCGTCTCCTCGTTTGACATCTGGTCTCCTCCCGAAGCTTCTAGGGTCTCTTATGACCAGAGAAAAATCGTCAAAAAGTTTCGTAGCGTTTGGACTCCGTTTGGTACTGATTTTCTAGAAAACCAAAAACAAGCAGAAAACAGCAACTGGCACTAGGCACTGGGTTAATAGGTTAGTTCCCAAAATGATATAAAATAGCATATAATTGCATATAAAACATCCAAGATTGATACTATAATAGCATGGAACAATAAAAATTATAGATACGTTGGAGACGTATCAATGTACTAGCATAACCATGGCATCAGCATAGCAATTTGTTCTTTTAAGAACAAATCCTTCACTAGAAGGTATGGATCCAGTGCAAGTAAAAAGTTCTTGAATAACGCTTTTTCCAATAATGTTCCCACTACCAAAGAGAAGATGTTTTGTTTTCCAAATTACATGGGGATCATTATTATGTGATTCATTATCAGGAGGATCCTTATCAATATCAAACTTAGGTGCATCCTCATAAATCTTACAATCCTTACTAGCACTTCCAGCGATGATTAACTCAGACATGATAGCAACTTGAAGCAAGCAAGCAAACAAGCAAAATAAAATATTTTTGCGTTTTTGATTTTTTAACGAGACAAATATAAGCAAATAAAAAGTAGAACAGGTAAATGATAATGTGAATGTAGGGACCTTTATGTATTTGATGATGTCTCCCCGGCAACGGCGTAGAAATTCTTTTTGCTACTTGTGAGCTGCGTTGGGATTTTCCCTGAAGAGGAAGGGTGAAGCAATATAGTAGCGGATAAGTATTTCCCTCAGTAGAGAACGAAGGTTATCGATCCAATAGGAGAACCACGCAAATACCCGTCAACAACACCTGCACACACAATAGCAAATATTTGCACCCAACGCGGGCAAGAGGGTTGTCAATGCCCTTGTACTCGTTAATTGCAAGGATCAAATCTGATAGTTGTAGGTAGATAAATTGCAAAGTAAATAAATTGCAGCAAGGTAATTTTAGTTTTTGTAATATGATTAAAGTAGACCCGGGGGCCATTGTTTTCACTAGATGCATCTCTCTCATAAGAATAGCATACGGTGGGTAGACAAATTACTGTTGGGCAATTGATAGAAATAGAAAAGCGCATAGTTATGACGTTATTCATGGCATGATAATGTATATAAGCATTACGTCCATGACAAGTAGACCGACTCCTGCCAGCATCTACTACTATTACTCCACCAATCGACCAACTCCTACCTACATCTATGGTATTAAGTTCATAAAGAACAGAGAACGCTTTAAGCTAGATGACAAATGTAGATAGAATAAAACCAATCAATATGATTAAACCCCGTCATTTTACCCTTAGTAGCAACAATACAATACGTGCCTCGCTACTCCTCCTGTCATAGAGTGAGGACACCGCAAGATTGAACCTACTACTATGCACCACTTCCACTGAAGACCTAATCATCAACTTGGCCAAAGAAAACTCATTGATCGGAAAGCATTACATAGCTATAACAATCATACATAATAAAGTTCAGCATGGACTCAATTACCTTCAATAAATAATCTGATCATAAACCCACAATTCATCAGATCCCAACAAGCACACCGCAAAAGAAGATTACATTGGATTGATCTCCGAAGAGAACATGGTACTGAAGATCAAAGAGAGAGAGAGAGAGAAAGCCATCTAGCTAATCACCATGGACCCGTAGGTCTGTGGTAAACTACTCACACATCATTAGAATTGTAAGATAGGATAGTTGGGAATATTGTAGCGCATTGTATTGATCCATAGGATAGTTACATATATACACAAGTATACTTAACCTCCAAGACTATATCTCTATCTAAAAGGAAATAGATCAGCTGAGCCTAAGTATGGAAGTAAATCATCCTACGTGATTGCATGAGATACAATGCCTATATTCCTACCCCCCCCCCCCCCCCCCCCGCAGTCAAAGCGTCATCAGAGTGGATGCCTAGGCTCTTGATGGAAATATGCCCTAGAGGCAATAATAAAGTTGTTATTATTTTATATTTCCTTATTCATGATAAAGGTTTATTATTCATGCTAGAATTGTATTGACCGGAAACTTAAATACATGTGTGAATACATAAACAAATACCGTGTCCCTCGTGAGCCTCTACTAGACTAGCTCGTTGATCAAAGATGGTTAAGGTTTCCTAACCATAGACATGAGTTGTCATTTGATAACGGGATCACATCATTAGGAGAATGATGTGATGGACAAGACCCATCCGTTAGCTTAGCATATGATCGTTCTGTTTATTGCTACTGCTTTCTTGAATGTCAAATACATGTTCCTCAAACCATGAGATCATGCAACTCCCGGATATCGGAGGAATACCTTGTGTGCTATCAAACGTCACAATGTAACTGGGTGATCATAAAGATGCTCTACAGGTATCTCTGAAGGTGTCCATTGAGTTGGCATGGATCGAGACTGGGATTTGTCACTCCGTGTTTCGGAGAGGTATCTCTGGGCCCTCTCGGTAATGCACATCATAAGAAGCTTGCAAGCAAAGTGACTAAGGAGTTAGTTACGGGATGATGTATTACGGAACGAGTAAAGAGACTTGCCGGTAACGAGATTGAACTAGGTATGGAGATACCGACGATCGAATCTCGGGCAAGTAACATACCGACGGGCAAAGGGAATTACGTATGTTGTCATTGCGGTTCGACCGATAAGATCTTCGTGGAATATGTAGGAACCAATATGAGCATCCAGGTTCCGCTATTGGTTATTGACCGGAGAGGCGTCTCAGTCATGTCTACATCATTCCCGAACCCGTAGGGTCCGCATGCTTAACGTTTGTTGACGATATAGTGTTATATGAGTTATGTGAATTGGTAACCGAATATTGTTCGGAGTCTCGGATGAGATCCCGGACGTCACGAGGAGTCTCGGAATGGTCGAGAGGTAAAGATTTATATATGGGAAGTCATATTTTGGGTTCCGGAAAAAGGTGCAGTTTTTTCGGTATTGTACCGGGAAGCTTCCAGAAGGTTACGGAGGATTCCGGAGGGGTCCGGAAGTCCACAAGTGGGTCCACCACGTCCCAAAGGGCTGGCATGGGCTAAGGGGAGGCGCCCTGGCCTTATTGGGCCAGGCGCACCAAGTCCTCAAAAGCCCACGCAGCTAGGGAAGGAAAAAAGGTAGAGTCCTAGTAGGAATAGGATTGGACTTTGGAGTCCAAGTCCACGTGTGTACTATTCACGGTTACTGTTCATGTGGCACTATTCCTTCTACTCCAAGCCCCTACACATATATAAATAGAGGAGAGGGGGCGCCCCAAAGCACACAACATTGTCTTAGCCGTGTGTGGCACCCCCCTCCACAGTTCCGTCCCTCGGTCATATTTTCGCAGTGCTTGGGCGAAGCCCTGCGGAGATAGCATCACCATCACCGTCACCACGCCGTCGTGCTACCGGAACTCATCCACTACCTCGCCGTCTTGCTGGATCAAGAAGTCGAGGATGTCACCGAGCTGAACGTGTGCTGAACGCGGAGGTGCCGTACGTTCGGTGCTCGGTCGGTTGGATCGTGAAGTTGTTCGACGACATCAACCGCGTTGTTCTAACGCTTCCGCTTACGGTCTACGAGGGTACGTAGACACACTCCCCCTCTCGTAGCTATGCATCTCCATGGATAGATCTTGCGTGTGCGTAGATTTTTTTTGTTTTCCATGCAATGTTCCCCAACAGTGGCATCATGAGCCAGGTCTATGCGTAGATGATATGCACGAGTAGAACACAAAGAGTTGTTGGCGGTGATCGTCATACTGCTTACCACCAACCTCTTATTTTGATTCGGCGGTATTGTAAGATGAAGCGTCCCGAACCAACCTTACATGTCCACGTACATGAGACCGGTTCCACCGACAGACATGCAACTTGTTTTGCATAAAGGTTGCTGGCGGGTGTCTGTTTCTCCTACTTTAGTTGAACCGAATTTGACTACGGCCGGTCCTTGTTGAAGGTTAAAACAGCAAACTTGATAAATCACCGTTGTGGTTTTGTGCCGTAGGTAAGAACGGTTCTTGCTAGAAGCCCGTACCAGCCACGTAAAACTTGCAACAAGAAAGTAGAGGACGTCTAACTTGTTTTTGCAGGGTATGCTGTGATGTGATATGGTCAGGACATGATGTGATATACGTTATTGTATGAGATGATCATGTTTTGTAATTTATCGGCAACCGGCAGGAGCCTTATGGTTGTCTCTTTATTGTATGAAATGCAAGCGCCATGTAATTGCTTTACTTTATCGCTATGCGTTAGCAATAGTTGTAGAAGCAATAGTTGGCGAGACAACCACGACACAACGATGGAGATCAAGGTGTCGAGCCGGTGATGATGGAGATCATGACGATGCTTTGGAGATGGAGATCAAAAGCACAAGATGATGGCCATATCATGTCACACATTTTGATTGCATGTGATGTTTATCCTTTATGCATCTTATTTTGCTTAGAACGACGGTAGCATTATAAGATGATCCCTTCACTAAATTTCAAGATAAAAGTGTTCTCCCCGAGTATGCACCGTTGCTAAAGTTCGTCGTTTTGAAGCATCTCGTGATGATCGGGTGTGATAGATTCTACGTTCACATACAACGGGTGTAAGCCAGTTTTACACAAGGAGAATACTTGGGTTAAACTTGACGAGCCTAGCATGTACAGACATGGTCTCGGAACACTGGAGACCGAAAGGTCGAACATGAGTCATATAGTAGATATGATCAACATGGAGATGTTCACCATTGATGACTATCCCATCTCACGTGATGATCGGACATGGGCTAGTTGATTTGGATCATGTAACACTTAGTTAACTTGAGGGATGTTAATTTAAGTGTGAGTTCATTAGTAATTTGATTAATTGAACTTAATTTATCATGAACTTAGTCTTGATAGTTTCTTTGCATATCTATGTTGTAAATAAATGGCCCGTGCTACTGTTCCGTTGAATTTTAATGCGTTCCTAGAGAAAGCTAAGTTGAAAGAGGATTGTAGCAACTACACGGACTGGGTCCATAACTTGAGGATTATCCTCATTGCTGCACAGAAGAATTATGTCCTTGATGCACCACTAGGTGATGGACCTGCTGCAGGAGCTGCTGCAGACGTTGTGAACGCCTGGCAGGCTCGATCTGATGACTACTCGATAGTTCAGTGTGCCATGCTCTACGGCTTAGAACCGGGACTGCAAAAAGCGTTTTGAACGCCACGGAGCATATGAGATGTTCCAAGAGCTGAAATTGATATTTCAAGCTAATGCCCGGGTTGAGAGATATGAAGTCTCCAACAAGTTCTTTAGCTGTAAGATGGAGGAGAACAGTTCTGTCAGTGAACACATACTCAGAATGTCTGGGTAGCACAACCACTTGACTCAGCTGGGAATTGATCTTCCGGTTGAGAGTGTTATTGACAGAGTTCTTCAGTCACTGCCACCAAGCTATAAAGGCTTCGTGATGAACTATAATATGCAAGGGATGGAGAAGACAATTCCCGAGCTCTTCGCGATGCTGAAATCAGCAGAGGTAGAAATCAAGAAGGAGCATCAAGTGTTGATGGTTAACAAAACCACTAGTTTCAAGAAAATGGGCAAGGGAAAGAAGGGGAACTTCAAGAAGAATGGCAAGCAAGTTGCCGCTCCCACGAAGAAACCCAAAGCTGGACCCAGGCCTGAAACAGAGTGCTTCTACTGCAAAGGGACTGGTCACTGGAAGCGGAACTGCCCCAAGTATTTGGCGGATAAGAAGGATGGCAAAGTGAGCAAAGGTATATTTGATATACATGTTATTGATGTGTTCCTCACTAATGCTCGCAGTAGCGCCTGGGTATTTGATATTGGTTCGGTTGCTTATATTTGTAACTCGAAACAGGAGCTACGGAATAAGCGAAGATTGGCTAAGGACGAGGTGACGATGCGCGTCGGGAATGGTTCCAAGGTTGATGTGATCGCCGTCGGCACGCTACCTCTACATCTACCTTCGGGATTAGTTTTAGACCTCAATAATTGTTATTTGGTGCCAGCGTTGAGCATGAACATTATATCTGGATCTTGTTTATTGCGAGACGGTTATTCATTTAAGTCAGAGAATAATGGTTGTTCTATTTATATGAGTAACATCTTTTATGGTCACGCACCTTTTGTGAATGGTCTATTCTTGTTGAATCTCGATCGTAGTGATACACATATTCATAATATTGATGCCAAAAGATGCAAAGTTGATAATGATAGTGCAACATACTTGTGGCACTGCCGTTTAGGTCATATTGGTGTAAAGCGCATGAAGAAACTCCATGCGGATGGACTTTTGGAATCTCTTGATTATGAATCATTTGATACTTGCGAACCATGCCTCATGGGCAAGATGACTAAAACTCCATTCTCCGAAACAATGGAGCGAGCTACTGATTTGTTGGACATAATACATACCGATGTATGCGGTCCGAGGAATGTTGAAGCACGCGGCGGGTATCGTTATTTTCTAACCTTCACAGATGATTTGAGTAGATATGGGTATATCTACTTGATGAAACACAAGTCTGAAACATTTGAAAAGTTCAAAGAATTTCAGAGTGAAGTAGAGAATCATCGTAACAAGAAAATAAAGTTTCTACGATCTGATCGCGGAGGCGAATATTTGAGTTACGAGTTTGGCCTTCATTTAAGAAAATGTGGAATTGTTTCACAACTCACGCCACCTGGAACACCACAGCGCAATGGTGTGTCCGAACGTCGTAACCGTACTTTATTGGATATGGTGCGTTCTATGATGTCTCTTACCGATTTGCCACTATCGTTTTGGGGTTATGCATTAGAGACAGCTGCATTCACGTTAAATAGGGCACCGTCTAAATCCGTTGAGACGACACCGTATGAACTGTGGTTTGGCAAGAAACCTAAGCTGTCGTTTTTTAAAATTTGGAGATGCGATGCTTATGTGAAAAAGCTTCAACCTGATAAGCTCGAACCCAAAGCGGAGAAGTGCGTCTTCATAGGATACCCTAAAGAAACAATTGGGTACACCTTCTACCACAGATCCGAAGGCAAGGTCTTTGTTGCCAAGAATGGGTCCTTTCTAGAGAAGGAGTTTCTCTCGAAAGAAGTGAGTGGGAGGAAAGTAGAACTTGATGAGGTAATTGTACCTTCTCTCGAATTGGAAAGTAGCTCATCAGAGAAAAACGTTCCCGTGATGCCTACACCAATAAGAGAGGAAGATAATGATAAAGATCATGAAACTTCAGATCAAGTTACTACTGAACTTCGTAGGTGGACCAGAGTACGTTCCGCACGAGAGTGGTATGGTAATCCTGTTCTGGAAGTTAAGTTGTTAGACAACAGCGAACCTACGAACTATGAAGAAGCTATGATAAGCCCGGATTCCGACAAATGGCTTGAGGCCATGAAATCTGAGATAGGATCCATGTATGAGAACAAAGTGTGGACTTTGGTGGACTTGCCCGATGATCGGCAAGCCATTGAGAATAAATGGATTTTTAAGAGGAAGACAGATGTTGATGGTAATATCACTGTCTACAAGGCTCGACTTGTCGCGAAAGGTTTTCGACAAGTTCAAGGGGTTGACTACGATGAGACTTTCTCACCCGTAGCGATGCTTAAGTCTGTCCGAATCATGTTAGCAATTGCCGCATTTTATGATTATGAAATCTGGCAAATGGATGTCAAAACTGCATTCCTTAATGGTTTTCTCAAAGAAGAGTTGTATATGATGCAACCAGAAGGTTTTGTCGATCCTAAGGGTGCTAACAAAGTGTGCAAGCTCGAGCGATCCATCTATGGACTGGTGCAAGCATCTCGGAATTGGAATATACGCTTTGATGAGGTGATCAAAGCATATGGTTTTGTACAGACTTACGGTGAAGCCTGTATTTACAAGAAAGTGAGTGGGAGCTCTGTAGCATTTCTAATATTATATGTGGATGACATATTGTTGATTGGAAATGATATAGAATTTCTGGATGGCATAAAGGGATACTTGAATAAGAATTTTTCAATGAAAGACCTCGGTGAAGCTGCTTATATATTGGGCATCAAGATCTATAGGGATAGATCAAGACGCTTGATAGGACTTTCACAAAGCACATACCTTGACAAAGTTTTGAAGAAGTTCAAAATGGATCAGTCAAAGAAAGGGTTCTTGCCTGTCTTGCAAGGTGTGAAGTTGAGTCAGACTCAATGCCCGACCACGGCAGAAGATATAGAGAAAATGAAAGTCATTCCCTATGCCTCAGCCATAGGTTCTATTAGGTATGCCATGCTGTGTACCAGACCTGATGTGTGCCTTGCCATAAGTTTGGCAGGGAGGTACCAGAGTAATCCAGGAGTGGATCACTGGACAGCGGTCAAGAATATCCTGAAGTACCTGAAAAGGACCAAGGACATGTTTCTCGTTTATGGAGGTGACGAAGAGCTCGTCGTAAAGGGTTACGTCGATGCAAGCTTCGACACTGATCCGAATGACTCTAAGTCACAAACCGGATACGTATTTATATTAAATGGTGGAGCTGTCAGTTGGTGCAGTTCCAAGCAGAGCGTCGTGGTGGGATCTACGTGTGAAGCGGAATACATAGCTGCTTCGGAAGCAGCACATGAAGGAGTCTGGATGAAGGAGTTCATATCCGATATAGGTGTAATACCTAGTGCATCGGGTCCAATGACAATCTTTTGTGACAACACTGGAGCAATTGCCATAGCCAAGGAGCCCAGGTTTGACAAGAAGACCAAACACATCAAGAGACGCTTCAACTCCGTTCGTGAATATGTCAAGGATGGAGACATAGAAATTTGCAAAGTAAACACGGATCTGAATGTGGCAGACCCGTTGACTAAGCCTCTTCCACGAGCAAAACATGATCAGCACCAAGACTCCATGGGTGTTAGATTCATTACTATGTAATCTAGATTATTGACTCTAGTGCAAGTGGGAGACTGATGGAAATATGCCCTAGAGGCAATAATAAAGTTGTTATTATTTTATATTTCCTTGTTCATGATAAAGGTTTATTATTCATGCTAGAATTGTATTGACCGGAAACTTAAATACATGTGTGAATACATAAACAAATACCGTGTCCCTAGTGAGCCTCTACTAGACTAGCTCGTTGATCAAAGATGGTTAAGGTTTCCTAACCATAGACATGAGTTGTCATTTGATAACGGGATCACATCATTAGAAGAATGATGTGATGAACAAGACCCATCTGTTAGCTTAGCATATGATCGTTCTGTTTATTGCTACTGCTTTCTTGAATGTCAAATACATGTTCCTCAGACCATGAGATCATGCAACTCCCGGATATCGGAGGAATACTTTGTGTGCTATCAAACGTCACAACGTAACTGGGTGATCATAAAGATGCTCTACAGGTATCTCCGAAGGTGTCCGTTGAGTTGGCATGGATCGAGACTGGGATTTGTCACTCCGTGTTTCGGAGAGGTATCTCTGGGCCCTCTCGGTAATGCACATCATAAGAAGCTTGCAAGCAAAGTGACTAAGGAGTTAGTTATGGGATGATGTATTACGGAACGAGTAAAGAGACTTGCCGGTAACGAGATTGAACTAGGTATGGAGATACCGACGATCGAATCTCGGGCAAGTAACATACCGACGGACAAAGGGAATTACGTATGTTGTCATTGCGGTTCGACCGATAAGATCTTCGTGGAATATGTAGGAACCAATATGAGCATCTAGGTTCCGCTATTGGTTATTGACCAGAGAGACGTCTCAGTCATGTCTACATCATTCCCGAACCCGTAGGGTCCGCACGCTTAACGTTCGTTGACGATATAGTGTTATATGAGTTATGTGAATTGGTAACCGAATATTGTTCGAAGTCCCGGATGAGATCCCGGACGTCACGAGGAGTCTCGGAATGGTCGAGAGGTAAAGATTTATATATGGGAAGTCATATTTTGGGTTCCGGAAAAAGGTGCAGTTTTTTCGGTATTGTACCGGGAAGCTTCCAGAAGGTTCCGGAGGATTCCGGAGGGGTCCGGAAGTCCACAAGTGGGTCCACCACGTCCCAAAGGGCTGGCATGGGCTAAGGGGAGGTGCCCTGGCCTTATTGGGCCAGGCGCACCAAGTCCTCAAAAGCCCACGCAGCTAGGGAAGGAAAAAAGGGAGAGTCCTAGTAGGAATAGGATTGGACTTTGGAGTCCAAGTCCACGTGTGTACTATTCATGGTTACTGTTCACGTGGCACTATTCCTTCTACTCCAAGCCCCTACACATATATAAATAGAGGAGAGGGGGCGCCCCAAAGCACACAACATTGTCTTAGCCGTGTGCGGCGCCGCCCTCCACAGTTCCGTCCCTCGGTCATATTTTCGCAGTGCTTGGGCGAAGCCCTGCGGAGATAGCATCACCATCACCGTCACCACGCCGTCGTGCTGCCCGAACTCATCCACTACCTCGCCGTCTTGCTAGATCAAGAAGTCGAGGATGTCACCGAGCTGAACGTGTGCTGAACGCGGAGGTGCCGTACGTTCGGTGCTCGGTCAGTTGGATCGTGAAGTTGTTCGGCGACATCAACCGCGTTGTTCTAACGCTTCCGCTTACGGTCTACGAGGGTACGTAGACACACTCCCCCTCTCGTAGCTATGCATCTCCATGGATAGATCTTTCGTGTGCGTAGAATTTTTTTTGTTTTCCATGCAACGTTCCCCAACAACTCTTGCGAAAAGCTTTGAATGAAGTAGTCGGAAGACCCTTGGTGATAATATCGGCGAGTTCATGAGTAGTTGGAACATGAACAACATGAAACTGTCCCAAGGCCACCTTCTCACGGACAAAGCGAATATTGAGCTTAATGTGCTTGGCGCGGCGATGATGAACGGGGTTAGCTGAGAGATAAATAGTGGAGATGATGTCATAGAATACCACCGTGGCCTTCTCAATGACGCAATGAAGTTCATCAAGAAGTTGCCGCTGTCAACAACATTCGGCAACATATTGGCAATGGCTCGATATTCGGCCTCGGCACTGGATCGAGATACGGTGCACTGCAAAAAAAGACACATCCATGACATTATGGCCCGAGCGAAAACTTTTTCTGTCATGGTTGTGACACTTCTATGACAATAATTGTGAAAAACACATATCATCATAGATGTGGTGGGCTCCTACATCTATGACAAAAAAATATGATAGAAAATGGGCATTTCGTCCTGGGCGGCCGGAGACGCACTTGCATGACATTCTTTGGGCCATCCATGACGTAAAAAATCGTGGTAGAAGTGAGGGCGAGGAAAATTTTGGGGAGTTCCCGGTTACGGTGGGTGGTCGGGGCCGAGCGATGCAGTGTGGTTTGCGCGTTTCTCTCGTATGCGCGTGTGTGTGCGAGGCATTCGCTAACTGAACCCGAGCGAGGCGTTCGCTTACTGAACCCGAGCGATCGCACTAGCTACATACTGAAGCCGATCGATCCATTCGCTACTAACTGAACCCGAGCGATTCCTTCGCAGCTAACTGAAGCCGGTCGAGCCCCACATACGTGCGAGACGTAGCCGGTGTTGGGTTGCCTCTTGATGAACAGTGCATGTTGCTGCCGCGCGCGCGATACGTAGAATGAGTCGAGACGCATCGATCGAGCCCCTTGCGCGAGACGTGGTGAGTTGACCTAGCTGGTTGGTTGGCTGTGGATGAACAGTTCCCATTGCTGCCGCCCGCTCGTACGCCCCACCCCAGCCGGTGGGTTGGCTGTGGATGAACAGTACCCTGGCCGTGTGAAGGTGCATCTGGATGAACAGGAGCCCGAGGAGGCCGCCACACCCCAGCATGTTGGGGGTGGAGGCAGGATAAACAGTAGCCGATGGAGGCTAGAAGAAGTCGATGGTGGATGAATAGTAGCTGGTGGAGGCTGGAGGGAGGTCGATCGTGGATGAACAGTAGCCCGTGGAGTCCCATTTTGCGGTGCACCACACCCCTCCCGATGAATAGGACCCCCGTTTCGACCGTAGGCAGTTGGGGAGAAGTCCGTTTCCTCTGTTTTGCGGTACGCCAGAGCCCACCCGATCAACAGGACACTGTTTCGACCGTAGGCGCTCGAACAGAAGTCCGTTTCCTCCGTTTTGCGGTATGCCAGACTCCCAGCCAATGAACAGGACCCTGTTCCAACTGTTGGCGGTCGAACAGAAGGCCGTTTCTTCCGTTTTGCGGTATGCCAGACCCTGAGTCAATGAACAGGACCCCGTTTTGGCTGTTCCGTCCAAGCCGGTTGGCTCCCGATGAACAGGAAGTGTTCCGACCCAGTTGCTTGACTCCCGATGAACACGACGCTGTTTCCTCCGTTCCGACCTAGCCGGTTGGCTGCCGATGAACATGACGCCGTTGCTGCCGTCCGTTGCGTCTCCATGTATACGAGCCCTGGCCATATGTATGCGCGAGTACGTGTTCGAGACCTCACCCATATGTACGTACGTGGTCGTATTCTTTGTCGTGTGGCTATACGTACGTGTACACGATTTAGACGGGACTGTCTGAACTGCCACATCGGGGGCTCTACTACGACACGTGCCGCTACTTACTCGGCCACGGTTCAACCTTGCAGAGAGACCGATCGACCAGTATGTACGTACACATTCGCGACCAGACAGACAATGCTACGTACGCTTTGACTTGGTGGGTCCCAGCTGTCAGTGGATAAGGAGGCACTTCCTTGCATGCGAAGATATAGCTGGTGGGTCCCAACTGTAAGGGGGAGGAATCATTTTTTTACGCGTAATAAGGAGGCACTTCCTTACGTGCGAAGATGTAGCTGGTGGGTCTAGCTGTCAACGTCACGGCACACAGTCCTCTTCTGATGGCTGTCGTTCATTGACCACGTTGACTACGCCGCGCCGAGAGCACCGAGGCGGTGGATGGCGAGGCCTCAGAAGGGAATGACGCGGAGCCGGGGAAGACGCGGTAGTGGATGCCCACGCGGATGGGAGTACGAGGGTTGACTGGTTTGGCTGCGGTGTGAGGCTGCCATCGCCGGAGAATAACAGGGGATGTGAGTGAGTAGAGGGAAGGCCTGGCCAGCGGTGGGAGTAGGGTGGGGCGTTGAAGCCTGCGCGGCAGCACAACCGGCCACGGGAGGCAGGAGCAGGCGGTCCCGCCGGCGCTGGTTTGGGCGGCTGGAGCAAGAAGATCAGAGATTGAAGAAGCACCACGGCCGTTGGATTAGCATCCAACGGTCACCGCTGCAAGAATTGTTTATTGACTTTAAGTTGACAAAGCCCTGCGTACGCGTCAACTTAGTAGGCCCACAAGTCAGCATAACATCTGTGGCGGACAGCATATAGCCCATTTGCTATTTTCCTAAATTTACAGACCATTTGCTAATTATTACGTAATTTATTGCAGCCCATATTATATTTTAGAATACCTTACCATTTTCTCGCAAGGACAGGATTAAAATTTTTAGCGATATTTCATTGAAATTGCTGAACTATTTCTAATCCTGAAATTTCAAGCCCGATAAAAACTAAATTTAAATTATATTTAAATTATGTTAAAAATGAAAATTGAAATATAAAAAATAAAAAAAAATCCGCAATTTGAAACTAATTGCCCATTTTCTTTGTTTTTATACATATACAGCCCATTTCATATTACTTATAAGATTTACCGCCCTTTTTGTCTGGGCAGGCCGAATGTATCCCTCGTCGTCTTGAAAGATTTGCAGCCCAGCAGGACGGAGAAAAAGAAATCGGCCTGTGTAGGCTATTCTACGGAAAAAAGAGGTGGGCTAGCCATTTTCACCGAGAAAAAAACATCTAGGCTCGTCATGTTGTAAACATAAAATAAAAGCATGGGCTTGATGGGCCACAGACACAGCACTGCCCAGTTGATAACCTACTCCCTCTCAACAACAACAAAAAAACAACAACAACAACAAAACTAATCGAGCAACTGGGACCCACGTGTCAGCAGCATTTTTTTCATGTAATAAGGAGGAGCTTCCTTGCGTGCGAAGATGTAGCTGGTGGGTCCCAGCTGTCAGGGAGTGGAATCATTTTTCTTCCACGTAATAAGGAGGCACTTCCTTGCGTGTGACCATGGACCTTGTGGGTCCCAGCTGTCAGCCTGTCCATGTACAATCCTCTTCTGTTGGCTGTCGTTCGTTGACCACGTTTACAACGCCGTGCCGAGAGCACCAAGGCGGTGGACGATGGCGAGGCCTAGGGAGGGAAACGACCTGGAGCCGGGGAAGACTCGGTAGTGGATGCCCACGCGAAGGGGAATACGAGGGTTTACTAGCTCGGCTGCGGTGTGAGGCTGCCGTCGTCGGAGAATAATAGGAAGTGTGGGTCAGTAGAGGGATGGCCTGGCTAGCGATGGGAGTAGGGTGGCGTGGTGAGGCCTCCGTGGCAGCACAGCCGGCCACAGAAGGCGGGAGCAGGCGGTCACACCGTTGTTGGTTTGGGCGGCTGGAGCAGGAAGATCAGAGATTGAAGAAGCACGCCGGCCGTTGGATTGACATCTAACGGTCTCACGCTGCTAGAGTCGATTTTGTTGACTAAGTTGACATAGCCCTGCGTACGCGTCAACTTAGTAGGCCCACAATTCAGCCTCCAAATCAGGTGGGACCCAGCTAGCAGGGGGAGGAATTATTTTTCTTGCGCCTAATAAGGAGGCACTTCCTTGAAAAAGATGCAGCTGGTAGGTCCCAGCTGTCAGAGGGACGAAACTTTTTTCCCCATGTAATAAGGAGGCACTTCCTTGCGTGCGAAGATGTCGTTGGTCGGTCCAACCTGTCAGGGGGAAGAATTTTTTTTCGCATAATAAGGAGGCACTTGCTTGCGTGCGGCCATGGACCATGTGGGGCCCTACTGTCAACCTCTCCACGTACATCCCTCTTCTGATGACTGTCGTTTGTTGACCACGTTGACCACGCCGCGCCGAGAGCACCAATGCGGTGGATGACGGTGAGGCCTAGGTAGGGAACGACCCAGAGCCGGCAAAGACACAGCAGTGGATGCCCATGCGGAGGGGAGTACGAGGGTTGATTGGTTCGGCTGCGGGGTGAGGCTGCCATCGCTGGAAAATAACAGGAGGTGCGGGTAGGTAGAGGGATGGCCTGGCCAGTGGTGGGAGTAGGGTGGGAGCAGGCAGTAAAGCCGGCGCTGGTTTGGCCGGCTGGAGCAGGAAGATCAGAGATTGAAGAAGCACGACGGCCGTTGGATGGACATCCAACAGTCACTGCTGCTAGAATCGTTTGTTGACTATAAGTTGACAAAGCCTTACGTAGGCATCAACTTAGTCGGCCAACAAGTCAGCCTGGAAATTTGTGGTGTGTACAGCCCATTTGCTATTATTTTTACAATTTAAAGCCCATTTACTAATTCATATGGAATTTATTATAGCCCATTTGCCATTTTTAGAATTGCTGCCCTTTTCTGGTCAGGACCAAGGTTAAAAAATTGCTAAAAAATATGCAAAATTTTTGAAATTTCGCAAATTTTTGCTAGGGTCCGAAATATTTTTAATCCCAAAATTAGGAGCGAGATTAAAACTAATTTAGAAAAATGTTAAAATCCAATGAAATATAAAATCTCAAAGAAGAAAAAAAACAAAATATGAAACTAATTGCCCATTTGCTGTTTTTCTTTTTTTTACATTTGCAGCCCATTTCATATTACTTTTATGATTTACTGCCCATTTTCTGTCTAGGCCGAATGCATCCCACCTCGTCTTGAAAGATTTGCAGCCCAGCAAGTCAGAGAAAACAAATAGGCCTGGTCATGTTGTTAGACGGGCCACAGACACCGCACAACCCAGTTTATACGCTGCTCCGTCTGAACAACCAAGAAAAACTGCTCGAGCTGCTGGATCCCTGGTATCAGCCGCTCCTTGTGCAATTCTGTTGTTAATTGACTATACATTGACAATGATGTCGGTCCCAGATATCAGTAAGGTGGATATGAGTAAAAAAATTGAGGGGTGGATCTGAGTAGTAAGGAGGCACTTGCTTGCATTCGGCAGTGGACCTGGTAGGTCCCAACTATCATACTCTCAAGTACAGTCCTCCCCCGATTCACCATGTTGACCATGTTGACAAGGCCGGACGGCGGCGCCGTGGCGAGCACACCAAGGCGGAGGACGACGGCGAGGCCTCGGACGGGAATGAATAGGAGCCGGGGAAGATGCGGCAGTGTGGTCGTAGGCGGCGGGGAGTACGAGGGTTGACTGGTTCTGGTGCGGGGTGGGCTGCCGTCGTCAGAGAAGAATAGGATGTGTGGGGAAGTAGAGGGATGGCCTGGCCAGCATTTCATGGTACGACAGGGCGGCGATCCGGGCACAGCACCGCAACCACCCGTGGAAGGCGGGAACAGGCCGTCCCGCCGGCGCTGGTTTGGTTTTGGCACCTGGATCGGTCAGACCCAAAAACTCAGCATGCTCGATAATAAGAATTAATTTTATATGGCTACAACTTATTGTAAAATGAAGCCGAGCACTTTTTTTCTTTAGGTGTGAAGCCGAGAAGCCCTGGGATAAAGTGGGGTCGTCACATGTGTTGGGCTGGGCTGGGCATTCTTATCGAAAAATAATGTTGGGCTGGAACTTTTTATAATAAAAAAACTCGGCTTGTCAAAAAACTTGTGGTACCCAGGTTTCGAATGGGAGACCTGGGCAGCACAATCCATAAAACATACAAATGCAACGGAAAAAATTGTGATATTTATTACAACTTGCCGCTAATAATTGTTAGATGTTGACCACGTTGACTACGATTTGCATCAGCTTCATCCTGGTGGGTAACAAATAACAGTCCGCTGGTTGCACGAAGAAAAGGGTGTGAGAAAAAAGACTGGTCGCTATCTTTGCCTAAGAATAATATCAACTGAATGTAAAGATACTCTCATAGGAAAATAATATCCTCTAGTTAAAATCATACTTTTCAAATCGTAAATTTAAACAACCTCTGCATGAACATTTAGCTTTATTTATTTATTTTGGGGAGCATGAGCATGTAGCTAGGCCGGATTCATGTGAGAGCCTCCCTCCCAGTTAATTATGGGCTCTTCTATTGGGCCTAAATCACTGGGGGTCCTCGACAAGTGGAAGATTTGTTCCCTAGAAAATATAGTATGTGCTACGTACGGGGCACTAACCTCTCAAAAAAACATACAGGGCACTAAAGGATCGGAGCGTGCAACGACTTCCAAAACATTGTTTTTATCATTCTAACACCACTATTTATTCAACCAACAGACAAAATATATAACTCATTGTACATTGAAAACACCAGCAGCATCCATGGCTCTATATTGTTTTAGTAAAAGGGGTTTGCCGCCATTTTTCCCTTAATAGAAACCACTAGAGGTTCACAGCAAACTAGAGCCCTACAAAGGAGCCTTGGGATTGAAGATACCACCAGGGGTCGGGGTGCAACAGAAGCAGTAAGCAGGCCAAAAGAGTAAAGACGCAGCTCTCTCTTCCAACCAAACATCAGCCAACATTACAGAAGGGCTACCAAAAAACCAAGTGTATGCATAAAAAATTAATAAAGATCCTACTACACCAAGTGTACGCATCTAACTAACTGGCTTAGTTAGACGTTACTATTTATTAAGTTGTGGAGATTGGCAGAAGGCTTGAACCAGATGGGTGCCTGACGGGGGAAATTCCAGCCAGCAGGTCGAAGTCTGATACATGCGACCCTCTCTCCTACTTTGGGCTGCATAGCGTGGCGGCACATACCAGGGTAGGATGCATGGAGAGACGCATGGTACGCTGTGTACACACAGTTTTGCCAAATGAACGGAACCGCGCTGCCATCAGGATCCTTGACATTGGTGATCTCCTAGTTAATCAGATAATTCAGTCCGAGAAACAGAGAGCGCGTGTCGAGGCTAGTTACCGGCCTCTAGTCAAAAATTCCTGAAGGCCCAAAGAAGTTGGGATCCTGCTCAAAGGCCATGAAGTGACTGTGATTGTATTCCGCGAAACAACACGTCCGGTACGTGCGAACGATCATCAATCGTTCGCCGTTGTCTGATCGAGCCAGGAACCACCTGTAACTGCCATGCCGCTTTTCTTTGAAAGGTTCTGGGATTAGGAAGGGAAGGGACACCACGCGGCCTACAACATCATATCAAGTTGGAGTCAAATAAAAATGGGCTGGTACTGTAAATCTAAGAACAGCATGTTCAGATCATGAATATTTTTTCAGTAAATGTTGACAGTAATATAAGCATGGGAAGGATGATTTGATTTCACCAAAATTCTACTACATCTGATCACCAATGTGGGATGTTTTGGCAGTTCGAATTAAACTGTCAAAACGTCCACGTTACTAAACAAAGGGTGTATTTGATAGCGTGGTGTTAATTTCTAACAACAATGTCATGATTCTAACTCTCCTCAAACTATACTCTGACAATAGGAAGCAAGCCATCATGATATCATAGGAAATTGGGAGTAACATACTGCTGTAACAGCCATTTGTAGCGATGACTGGAGTAGGCCAGCAATATGTCCAGCCATAGAAGGAGTCCACAGCGTAAATGAAGCCCTTGTATTCAATGGCATTAGAGAGCCATGGAGGATGTATGATCCTGCGATGGACGTGGAGATTTATCCACTTACTGCAGTGACCTGTTAGATAGGCCAGACCGCGGTTGAAGAACGCAATTAGCCTGAAGTCTTTATAATTCGCAGATCTTGTGGGCACTTGGCAGATTACAACCTTGAGCAAATCAAACTTGGTATCATGTTGGCTACTGTAAGATTCTGAGTATTCTGGGTCGCGGTGCCAAAGCAGTGCAGTGTTAATCGAAGGCAGGGGTATCAATCGCTGGGTGTAGACCTCCACGAGCATCCACCTGTCGCGTCCATCGATGAGAACCATCCAAGACATGTTCATGCTGACCCAGTACATACCGTTAATCTAGTTGAGGGTGATGGGGATCGGATCGCAGTGGAGGGGGTTGATGCTCGCCACCCTAGGATCCTTAAGCTGCGTGACACGTCGTTTCTGAAGATCAGGTGGCATCAGCAAGCAGGGAGCTACCTTAAAAAGCTCCGGCCTGAGGGCTTTGAGTAAACGGTACAGCCCCAACGAGCACGCGGCGAGCGGCATGGTACTGCGATTGTCCACATGTGAAACAATGAGTTTCATTACCTCTGTGGGAAGCTAATTCTAGCCACTCTTTTGGCGGACGCTGCTAGGTTCTGCCATTGTTAGTGCTTGGGTTTCGGAAGAGGGGGGAGGCGCCTAACGGGGATGGAAGATTGGACGATTTTGTGCTGGCGAGGATGGAGAAGTGAATATGTGCTGCGGGAAGTGGACAGGTGATGATGACAATGTAACAGCAGCACGCCACTTGACTTACGAGACACATCCTAGCAGCGTAGGGTCATATCGATGCGAGACAACTTGACTGATTACAGTACTACTAAAATATACCCCTATAAACTACAGTACCTACTATAGTGGAGTAGGACTCTGCTCTACCGGAGTAGTATAGAAAATAGTACAAATTCAATGCCCGAGCATGGAACTACTAGGAACCACCATCGCTGCTAACGCCAATCTCCATCAAACGTTTGCTGGGAGACATGGCAGTTGCAAATGCCCGCGTCGCAGTTACATGTGTAAGGGTGGCAGTTTTGTCAAATACCATGGGCTTAAAAAAAAGGCCACCGTCGGATGGAAATCTGGCGGTTATGTGGGCGTTCGCCAGGATTGGGCTCATGGCGAACGTTCACCAGGTATCATTACTAACTAGTAAGTAGTACTGGTAGATGCTCATAATTAATTAAACAAACGTACAAGCGACACACACACTAACTACTTCTCGCATGCTGGCCAGACCCAAACGCCATCGTTCTCTTTCTTGTCCTTGTCGGCGGCAGCCCACCGTGCTTGTTGGACCTCTGCCCAGCTCTCCTCAGCATCGCGGTAGCTACCGCCGTGATCCTCGCAGGTGGAGGCATCAGGCCATGCTAGCCAGAGACCATTGTTCTCCTTCCCGGCCTTCTCGGCAGCAGCCCGCCGTGCTTGGATCTCCGCCCGGCTCTCCTCAGCAGCGCGTGCGGCAGCTTCTTTCTTGCGGCGGTGGGACTCTCTTTTCTTGAGTGCTTTCTGCCTTTTTCGCTCCTTCTGTGCGGCTTTCGCCTCCTTTTGCTCCACCGCCCATTTGGCCATGGCAGCTTCAAAGTCCGTCCACGTAGGTGTGCGGTCGCGGGCAGCGATGAACTCGGCACGGCGGGATGCCATCGCTTCCTTACCAGTTCGTGTGTGGTCGCAGGCGGCGATGAACTCGGCGCGGCGGGATGCCATCGCTTCCTTACCAGTTAGTGTGCAGCGCGGTGGCATGAACGGCGACGCTTGGAGAGAGCTCTGGGACAGGGTGGCCGGACAACCGTATAGTGCGATGGTTTTTTAGAGCACTCGAGATCTGATTGCCTATGAGAACCGTGTGTGCTGACCTATTGTGTGTTGCATTCTGAATGGCCGGAACCCCAGCCACATGGATTGCGTGTGTTCACCTGGGCATATGCATTACCAAGTTAACTGTTCATCATTAGTCTTCGTTCAATGGAAGTAGCTGTCTAAGCATGTGGACATCGACGCTCTCACCGTTTTCATTACCAAGATCCGTACGTCTGCCCTTAGCCTTCCTCCTACAGCCCGTGAGAGCCAGCTCCCTCGAGTTTGATTTGTGCTGCTTTATCTTCGTTCGTTTCGTTGGGCCTGCGTGCCTTTTGCCTGCTTGGCTGTTTTAAACCTTCCTTGTTGCCGTACTGTTCATGTTGCTACTCTGGGATTTGGCTGGTTGGGCGGGCGATCTGCCTTTTCTCAAAAAAAATCTACTGCTTCCTGGATCCTCTTTGATCATCGGAACCGGTTTCTCGACTCACAGCCATCATAATTTGCATTTGAATGCACTTTCCAGTAATATTATTTTTGCCAGGGCATATAACATACACTATTTTTTAACCCGAATCCTACGTCGAATTCTTTTTTTTTGAATTGTTTGGATTGCTTACCACATGTGTCACGTGGTTCCGACGTCAAACTTTATACTGGAGTACTATTTCCCTACTAGTGAAATTTACGGTAAAAAATATAGGTCGGAAAGTCAAAATACAAGAGGTGCTAATAAACCGGGACAGAAGTAAGAGTAGTAGGGGCTACTAGAGTAGAGGGCGGCGCTGCAGGGGAGTCTCACCCCGCTCGTGGTGCGGCAGTAAAGCCGTCATATCACAAAACCCCACCACTTCCAGTAATAAGTGGCCTGGTAAACTGAACGGACAAGCAACCATCATATCACTCCTGTCTTTATTGCATTTCATCTCTCTGCAGTCTAGTTCATCTCTCCACATTTACGGTCGATCCTAAAGCGGCATGCTCGATCCCTATCTACTAGTAGTACTCAAGTTGGAATTGCAATTGCACGGCACAACTTCGTGTACGAAGCGATTTGGGAGTAATAGTAGTACTTGCAAAAAAAATAGTTCGTATAGATTTTTTGAAAAGTGAAACTTTACAAACTTTGACCAAGTTTATATAGAAAACTACTTGTACCTATAATAGTGAATATATAAATTATGAAACTATGTGTTGTGATGAATCTAATGATATATGTTTTGCACTCTAGATGCAAATATTTTTCTCCAAAAACTGGGTCAAATTTAGTGAAGTTTGAATTTTGAAAAAGTCTATATGCACTACATTATGGAACGGAGGGTAGTAGGAGTCACTCGTAGGAGTATGTGCTAGTATGTACGGTGTGCCGCCAAAGGACACTACTCCCTCCCCGGTGCATAGGGCATAGATCGAATGACTAATCTGCGGGATTCGCTTGAACAGTAGCTGTTGCATCGGTACTGTTCTGGAACAATCACAAGGGCACTTGTTCATAAAATTTGCATGACTCTTCACTAGTGAGTATAAGTATAACTACTACGATAGAGAAAAATCTACAGAGAGAAGGAAGTAAACAATCAAATGAGAATGAGTCCCAACATTTATAGCTCATCAGAAAATAATCAATGGAGTTTTCACTTCTCATTCTTGCATTTCTTTTGCATTGAATCATTTCACAAGGTTGTCTACTATTTTACTACTTTTACCAAAACCGCATTGTAATATTCAAACGTGCATTCGCACTTGTGTATACATATATACTAGTTGTCCTAGTGCATAAGCCTAGATATAGAGAGAGACGTGTACTAGAGAGAGACGTGTACTTCGATATATAGTGTTGAACTTCGCGCTATGTACGTACGCTACTTACAAAAAGTAACAAGCGTATGAATACAAAAGGTTTTCAAACTTGTTCCTTTTATACATATTTAATTAAGGACGCCAATAAGTCCCGAGAGTTTGGGATTTATCATTTCCGTCCCAATACCATAGAAAACTACAAGTAGTCCTACCTACTAATGGGATCACCTTACGACAATAAATTATTCCTATTAAAAGCCACGGCGCTCGCAGGAGCGCTTGCGGTGTGCCACGAGTGCCCTGGTGCGTGGCCATTTCCTAGCACGGTGATACGTCTCCAACGTATCTATAATTTAAGAAGTATTAATGCCATGTTTATTATAGTTTTGTATGATTTTGGTGCACTTTTATATGGCTTTTATATGATTTTTATGGACTAACATATTGACCTAGTGCCCAGTGCCAGTTGCTATTTTCTGCTTGTTTTTGGTTTTCCAGAAAATCCATATCAAATGAAATCCAAATGCAGCGAAACTTCTTGACGATTTTTTCTGGAAGGAAACAGACCCAGGAAGCTTCAGGGGAGCAGTAGAAGACCCACAGGGGCCCCACAAGCCACCAGGGCGTGATTCCAACGCTGAAAAATCCTATATATTCAGAAACCCCCGAAAGTTAACCTAGATGAGTTTTTACGCCGCCGCAAGCCTCTGTACCAAGGTGATCCCATCTAGAGCCCTTTTCTGCCACCCTGCCGGAGGGGGGTGGGGAATCATCACCGGAGGCCATCTTCATCATCCCGGCGGTCTCCATGACGAGGAGGGAGTAGTTCACCCTCGGGGCTGAGGGTATGTACTAGTAGCTATGTGTTTGATCTCTCTCTCTCTCTCTCTCGTGTTCTTGATATGACACGATCTTGATGTATCACGAGCTTTGTTAATATAGTTGGATCATATGGTGTTTCTTCTCTCTCTACCCTTGTTGTGATGAATCGAATCTTTTCCCTTTGAGGTCTCGTTATTGTCGGATTGAATATTTCAGATTTGAGAACACTTGATGTATGTCTTGCATATGAATACTCGTGGTGACAATGGGGTATTATATTGATTCACTTGATATATGTTTTGGCACTCAACTCGCGGACTCCCGCGGTGACATTGGGGTAATCTATGCATAGGGGTTGATGCACGTTTTCATTATCTTTTCTCTGATAGAAACTTTGGAGTGCTCTTTGGAGTTCTTTGTGTGGATTGAATATTATGATTATGAAGTTGTTTGATGCATATCGTATAATCAACTCACGGATACTAGTGGTGACATTGGAGTATCTAGGTGACATTAGAGTTGGTTGATGTGTATCATATGGTGTTATTGTAGTACGAACTCTAGGGCTGTTTGTGACACTTATAGGAATAGCTCAATAGATCGATCGGAAAGGATAACTTTGAGGTGGTTTTGTACCCTACAAACAATTTCTATCTTATGTTCTCAGCTAATAGGAACTTGGGAGTGATTCTTTATCGCACGTTGAGGGATGATTATATGATCCAATTATGTTAGCATTGTTGAGAAATTGCACTAGTGAAAGTATGAACCCTAGGCCTTGTTTCTAAGCATTGCAATACCATTTATGCTCACTTTTGTTACTTGCTACCTTGCTGTTTTTTATTGTTCGCATTCCAAAAAGCTATATCTACTATCCATAGTACACTTGTATCACCATCTCTTCGCCGAACTAGTGCACCTATACAATTTACCATTGTATTGGGTGTGTTGGGGACACAAGAGACTCTATGTTATTTGGTTGTAGGGTTGTTTGAGAGAGACCATATTCATCCTACGCCTCCCACGGATTGATAAACCTTAGGTCATCCACTTGAAGGAAAATTGCTACTGTCCTACAAAACTCTGCGCTTGGAGGCCCAACACGAGTCTACAAGAATAAGTTGTGTAGTAGACATCAAGCTCTTTTCTGGCGCCGTTGCCGGGGAGGTGAGTGCTTGAAGGTATATCTTTAGATCTTGCAATCGAATATTTTAGTTTCTTGTTTTATCACTAGTTTGGTTTATAAAAGAAAACTACAAAAAAATATGGAATTGAGGTTGCCTCATATTATTCATCTTTATAATGTCTTTCTTGAAAATAAGGATTCCGATAATTGTGCTCAATTGTTAGAGGAAGAATTTAATAAAATGTTTAATGTGAGTTCCTTGAATGATGAGCATGATTGCAATGTTGTTAGTATGAATACTATGAATATCCATAATGCTAATGATATGCAAAGCCATAAGCATGGGGATGCTATGTTTGATGAAGATGATATTTTTAGTCCCCCAAGTTTTGATGAGAAAATTTATTATGATGATTGCATGCCTCCTATTTATGATGATTATATTGATGAAAGTGGATTTGGAGAGTGTAGCGACCCGACCTCAAACGGTCAAACCTCTGTGTATCTGTGCCATCCCTGGAACAGTATGCTGGCACACACAGTACATCAATGTATATATCAAAGTGCAAACACATGTATAAATAATGTAAAACTAATATACCTCATAAGTCTCAACGGAAACAGACAATCGGGTGTGGAGTCCCATCAACGCCATCGGCAAGTTGAGTGTAGACCGTAACCCTATATCGTAATCCTTACTCGTCGTAGAAATCCTGCAACATGATACGTTGCAGCCATGTAGGTCAGTACATTGAATGTACCGGCAAGATCACTATAAGAAAAACAGATGATGAAACTATTCTATATGCAATATGGCTTTGACGCTCTGTGTCTGATTTTTTGCGTAAAAGCTGGTTTTATTTTCCCTACATCAAAGGAATATCAGGAGTCTTCACTACAGAGTTATCTACTATGACATGGTTTCGCCAACCGATGTCTCATAGCCCACAAGTATCATAAGTTGCCCACAATTAGTTATCAGTCTGGTGTTGAGAGTTCCGAGATAGATCCAAGTCCAGAGGCTCAAATTGTCTGTAACCGGGGACACGGCTAATCGATTAGGTTTTAACTCTGCAGAGTGGTGTGCACTTTACCCACAAGATTCGATCCCTCTTTTTACGTTCTCGCACTTCAGGGTGTTTGAGAATAAGATGACCGAAACATGGTCTTCCGAAGAGTTCCTCTGACCACTGTCCGGTGCTCATCCAGTCCTACCGTAGTTCTACATCTGCTAGCACCATCCCAGCCAGAGTCACAACTAAGGTCAACCAAGCCAGAGCCCATAATGACTTGCGGTTGCACAGGTAAGCTTTCGGGCATGAAGTATTCTTCCATCTCTTTGAGTCTGGGTGAAGCTTTCCGCAAGATGTCATGGCGCTTCTCCATGCATCCCGTCCATCCATTGGTTGCTCCAGGGTGCCCATCAAATGCATCCTTCACCCAGTAGTGTGTATTGAAATCTTGTCTCGAGTCTCGAAATCTTGAGGCCTTGAAGATGCAGTCCTTGCAGATGCCATCATGAAGTTGTCGTCATTGACGTAGAGTCCACCTTCTCACACCACTCCCGGGCACTCATACCTAACCCCGTCTACTTTAGTGTAGCATTAAAATAAATGACATTCCCGGGCTTGGTAACAGGGGTGTGGGTTCCTACCTCATGCTTCTACTCAACAACAAGATTCAATATAGTACTGGAGGAAATGGTGAAATGGTGACACTAAATGCAATAAAAACATAGGTATGAAAATATGGTCAAAGTGAACTTGCCTGGTATAGTTGATGAAGATTATATCGCTCTCAGAGAAATCCTGATAGTACTATTCGTCACTCTCCGAAGAAAATCTATATAGTCAAACATTGCATTCACATAAGCAATCATTTTACCAAGCAATTTCTAGCAATCATAATTATCAATAAACAATTAAAACAACAAAGAAATCAAATAATAAAACCCAAATAAAATCCGAAGAAACTTCAAGGAAAACTACGAGAAAAACTACTAAGGAAAAGTCTAAGACTTTACTACAAACAATAAAAATAATTTTGTCCTACATAAAACTTAACAGTAAAATGAAACTCTAAACTAATAAATTAACATAAAAGAAAATATAAAATAACTAAGTTAACACAAAGTATTTTTCGTAAAATTTTACTAGCATAAAGAAACAAATAAAAAGCTTTTATGAAACTCAATTTATGTCCTATACCAGTGTCACTACAAAATAAACAAAATAACATTTAAAATAAAAATAAAATTTTGACTACTGTTGACTAACAAAAACATAAACTAATTTCTCAAAGGTGACAACAATAAATAATTTTAAAACTATTAACACAACAAAGAAAAGATTAAAAACATAGCTATAACTAAAACAGTACTGTTTCGCCTAACACCCTAATTTAAAACAAACTAAAAATAAAGTACTAAATACTACTGGATAAACAATTCAACTAGTGACCACTAGCAAAAAGAATCAAGTCAAAACCTATTCTAAAACTCAAGTTATGGCCAAAATACTAATCTGGGCAAATTCATGCAAATTCAAATTTAAATTTTTTCAAATATGGCCAAACTTGGCATCTACAGAAACTAGATGAAATTATTAATCCAATGCAAAAAGAATCACTCAAAAATAATTAAAAACATAAAAATATTGCAAATCTAAAAACAGAACTAATTCTATAAATTAAAACAAAAACTGAAAAGGAAAAAAAATACTAGGCGTCGGGCAGGGGCTACGTGGCCGCTCCTGAATCGATAAGGGTTGCGTGCGCTAAAAGCTATCGGGCGGACGACCTATACTTAGGGAAAAACGATTCGGCCGATCTAAAATAAAATGAAAACTAGCGCCGGCCGTTGGATAAAGATCTATCAGCCGGGGGGTGTCCGACGTGTTGAAAAGGAGGAGGGTGGCCGGTGCTTACCGTGCGGTTGCCGGAGGGGTGCGGTGGTCATCGGAGGCGGCGCTCCGGTGATCTCCGGCGACGGTGGCGAGGTCCAGGTGATGCAGTGCACCGAGGGGATCGCGGGGGTGGCGTCGTCGGCCTTTGGAGAGGCGTGTGGCGAGCGGGGCGAGCTCGAAGAAGCTCCGGCGCTCTGCGCGCTCCGGCGAGATCGGACGAGCTCGGGCTCGTCTCAGTAGATGGAAAGGAGGGCCAAAATCATGTCAACGAGGTGCACAACAGCGGGGAAAATCAAGAGCAAGGGAAGGGAAACACGGGATTGCTCACCGGCGTGAGAATTCGTCGATGAACGGCGGCGGCTCAGACGAGATGCGAACGGCGCGTGCGAGGGGTTTAGGGGGTCTAGGTCTCGGGGTTTAAAGGGGGATCGAGAGAGGAGGGACGTATGTATTTATAGGACATAGGCGTGCGCGAGGGGAAAGCTCGGGAGCGTGATCCCGAGAAGATCGGGCGCGGCGGCGGTGTCGGGCGTGTTCGGCTCGGCCTGGCGTGCGGAGAAAGAAGATGGGTGCGGGACCCATCTGTTAGCGGCAGATGGAGGCGAGCGAGGCGTGCGGGTGACCGGCCCGAAGGGGATTCGGTGCGGGAGCGAGCGGCTGGGCTAGCTGGGCCGGGGAGGGAGAGAGGGGTGAGTGGGCCGGTTCGGCTGGGCTTCGGCCTATTAACAAAACATTTTTTATATACAAATAGAACAGAGAAGAGACTAAAAGAAAAATAGTAGAACTTTTATATAGACATATTATATATCAAATTGTTCAGAAAAAGATTTCCTAAAACATGAACTATTTATCATGTTCAAATAAAATTCACACAAAATCTCAAAATTCAAACAGTGCTACTGTTGCTTTTAAAATGCAAATAAAATTATTTGAAAATATCAAAATGATCTCAAATTTATTTTTCTCCATTTTTTTCTATTGAAGGGAATCATGTTACCCTATTTCCATATATTTTAGTTTTGGAGAAAAATAATTTGAATAAAACCCTCAAATGAATTTGAATTTGAATTTCAAACCATTTGGAATTCTTTTTTTAACTTCCAACTCATATTTCATATAATTTGAAGAAGTCATTTTATCTTCTCTCATGAAAATCATTGAGTTGCATGAAGTTTCTGAATTTGAAAATTTTCAAGTGGAATTCAAATCTTTTCAAAAACCCTTTTCATTTCTTTAATGGAAGAAGTCATGTCATCTTCACTCCAGGGTTTTGTATTTGAATTGAATTTGAATTCAAGGAGATCAATTGCAAGAATGAAAGTTTTGGGAAAGTCATTTCATTCCCTCTCATTAAACTTTCAAAAAGTTTCAAATTTCACTCACTTTCAGTCAATCAATCAAACAAACAATCCTATTTATTATATTTAATATAACATTCCAAAATTTAGAATTTTGGGATGTTACAAACCTACCACACTTAAAATGAATCTCGTCCTCGAGATTCGGAGAGGCTAGCAAAAATAGGTTAGGGTTTGGGGATCTTCCAGCAAATCCATTGAGCGGAAGGTCTGGGGTGCTACCACACTTAAAATCCAAGTCATGGGTCCATTAAAACTCATGTACTCCATCCTTTGGGTTGACGGTGTCGGTCTTCTCATATTCTCCTGGATAACTCCTTCTCTGGTGCACTTTCGGTAAGAACATAACCTTTTTCTCAAGATCCTGTGTCCTTACATCAAAGTAGAGCTCTTTCGAGACCGGGTCTTCTTGGCTGACTGGCATGTCGTCAATACTATCTAAATTCTCATGGTGGTCAACAGTTTGTGGTTTCCTGCAGGAAAATGGTCTGGGTTGAATCTCACCGTATAACCTATGTTTGGCAACAACTGCCTGGTACCAGGGTTTCTTAACATACCATTCTAAGGCTTGAACAAGGTTTTCAACGATCATCGTCTCTCTACTATGGGTAAGTCACTCTAGATTTACCATTCCAAATAGCGAGAGTGAATGATAAGAGTAAGTCGGTATGGTGATCAATACATTCCGCACCTAAATCATTACCCTGTATAAGGTTTAGCGAATCTCGTATTTCTAACACTCGGGCAAACTCACAAGCCTTGCAGAATTTCTCTTCTCGAACTGGGTTCGGGTAAATCCATTGATTTTGCAAGCTGAACAAAACATCTATCGTTTTCTTCACAACTCTCGGGGATTTACGTATCCTCCTAAGAAACGTATGCTGATCAATCACAGCTACTTCCAAATCCATTTTAATTCCTGGGCCTGTGGGCTATGGGCCCACTTCATTACTTGTACCGCGTTAACTCATCCTTGGAGTTACTATTGTTCCATATTCCAACATTAAACCTCCTTTAGATTCAATAATACTTCATTTCTTTATACTATTGGGATAATCGTCATATCAAACAAAACTTCAACTCATTTTGTCCAACTCCACTCTATGGAATACACTTTCCTTTCCATTGGTCAAGTGTTCACACATAAGCATCACAATTAAAATAGCATGCACTAGTTCATCCATAAATCATATTCATATCAAATCCTTTATTACATCCTTAACAACTTCTCAAAATTCCAACATTCAAAAGTACTTTATTACAAATGCTACCATCCACAAGGTTTGGTATGGTCAAGCATTAATTTCATCTTTATTCATGTATCCTCCTTGGAAGCTTCAGTCCCACTCTAATTGTGCGATGTGCTCCTTGAAATCATCAATCTTTTGCTTCATCATGGTGGCCATGAGCTTCATCTCCATCATCTTTGCATGCACCTCTCTCAGGTATTCCTGAGTATGACGGAGTCTTGCTTCAAGTATTTCTCCGATCTGACGTATGGCTTCCATGGCAGCTTCACGAATAGAGTCGAAGAAGGTTGCTCGTGGTACACGTGAGATGAAAAAGTATTGCCCCATAGTCTTTGGGCAGACTCCTTTCTCACGATGGAGTTGTACTTCCACGTACCAAAGTTCCAATCCATTTTCCATGAAAGGATAGCCTTTGTAAAGTGCATCTCCTTCAAGGTGAATATGCGTCATCATGTCCTTCAGGATCTTTGGGTAATTATGATCACTAGTCAGGGTCATGATGGTTTCCGGGCCCTTGAGGAAAGACTCATAAAGGGTTGTCATCTACAGTTGTAAGATAGAAGGGGTATTCAGAATAATGTATGCACCTCCTTGGGTAAGCATATCATCCAAAAAAACTTCAAATTCAATTCCCAACATCTTACAGGGTATTGTCATCCTTAAACAAAATGTACTGGGTTATCCATTAACCATATATTCTATTGTATCCTTGTACTTTATCAAAATCCTAGTTTATGCATCAACAACTCATTTTCATCCATGTTTACCCACATAATCAGTTCCAAGATAAATATTAACAACATAAGAACTTCATAAAGCTTTTCAGTATATGACATATCAACTTTATTGATTCATGAATTATTACAATCTCTGAGTCTTCCATTACATAACTCAACTCATCATACTTATGAAAATAGAATTGCTTCCTACTACAATTATTACCAATATCAAAATCTCAACTACTTAGCTCCAGCTTTATTCTGATCTGAACATACCTTGGCAACATGTCCTGCCTCCTTGCAGCGAAAACAAATGACTTCCGACATGTCTCGGGGCTTCTTTGTGATTATGTAGGCTCCATGGATTTTTAGCTTCTTTCCTGGACATCTATCGAAATAGTGACCAGACTTCTCGCACTTGAAACATATGATATGACTCAGGTCCTTTTCTGCAGAAAATGGGCTGTTCTGGGGAGGTCTTTGTTTCCTCTTCTTGGTCTTCTTCGTACCAATCAGACCTTCTATTTCGTGTGGATCAAACTCCACTTCTTCCGTCGGGAAGTTTCCCAAATACTATTTTCTTTTCTTCGTGCAATACTGTGAAAAATGTCCTTCTTCTCAACATGAATAGAAGGCATTGGAATAAAATTTGGTTAGGCCTTCTCCATCGGGGTCTTCAACATCTTCATTCATCACATGTTCTCCTAAATTTTCCCTGAAGGCTTCCTTCATGGCTTCCTTTTGCTGCTTGATGACCTCTTGTACCTTGGGGTAAATTTGGCACTGTGATGGAAAATGAGTAGTTCCTTCACACAAGAAACATGTCACCTGCCTAGTTGGGCATTCTTCCTCTGGGTGATTTCCTTCACAATGAGGGCATCCATCCTTGTGTTCTTCCTGGGTGTGTCCTATTTCTCCGCTTATCTTGCAGGCACAAGGTTTCTTCATCTTACTATCATAAGGTTTCCGGATGAGATGGGATCTTAACAGAGTCTCCTTGAATTATTTCCAAGTTTTTGCTCCGTTACTTCCTTGTATGGCTTGATGCATTTTCCACCATGTTGCAGCACTTTCTGTAAAGTACTGAAGAGCGTATTGAACCTCATACTTTCTTGCAACCAAATTGCTTCCGAAATGATTCTCCATGTTTCGAATCGATAGCTCTACCTCCAACTGAGTCATCGGTCCAGAGAATACGAGTTCATCTTCCTTCATCATCTATTGAGTAAGAGGGTATTGGGATGAGGATAGAGAGGAAGAGAGATACTCACACAATCATTCAGCAACAAATCCCAACTCAAAGTTCTACCGTTTGTAATGGTCTCGTTTTACTACGGTTTCGTTATGAAGTCTTCATTTCTTCAGGTCTTCAATGCTCGGGAGTTTCCAATGCTGATGCTTCTCCCATATGAAGGCCTTCTGGGATTCTTCCATAAATCACGTCTCTCAAGGTTGAAATAAATGCAAACCTACGAATACCGTATCTTAAGATATAATACATCCAACTATTCAATAATAACAAAAGATAGCATCAATCAAGTACACATGCATTCAATCAATCCTATAGTATCGCCACCCACATAAGTTGGTATGGTCGAATACTTTAAATCGCAAAAACGTTCATCTTTAATTCTCTCATGGTGGGACTACTAATACTAAGTTAGTGTATCCTTGTCTCCAGTAGGCTTCTCCTGGGTAGGCTTGATGTTCTCTAGTTCTTCTGCCAGATTATATCTGTTGACACGAAGTATCTTTTATCGTCCTTGTAATTCTTGGAGTTGAGTCTTGAGCTTCTGAATCTCAACATCTTTGGTATGAGATATGGCCCTGCTATTCTTCAGCTCCTGACGATTCTTCTGGATCTGAAGGTTCTCTTCCTCCAGCTTAGCTACCTTCGTCTTCTGAACCTTGAGCTCTTCACGTAGGGCTTCCTTGTCAAATAATGCTTCCAGAAGGTCCATCTGCAGGTTCTTGACGTATTGTTCCAGCTCCTGATTATACACCAACAGTGGTGCAAACTTCATCTTCTGCTCATTGGTCAGCGCAATAGTGGCTCCATCTTCCTTCTGCCATCCGACCTTTCCAAAGTAGTGAGTGCTTAGTGCAGCACGATGACGATAGCACAGTCGTGCAATAGCATCATGGACGGCAGTGTTTATGCCCATATCACAGTCACGATTTAATGTTCCAAAGCTGATGTCTCCAGTCTTGGGGTGCTCCTTGCGTCCAAACACCTGAGTCTTGATGCCCCATGATTCGGATGTCCTCTTAGTGGCCTTGATCTCGGGTATCGGCAGCTTCAGCAGTCTGACTAGCTCCACAAGGAATGGGCCACCAAGAACATCCTCGTAATGTCCTCTTTCATTCAGGATGTAGCTCTCCATCTATAAGTTGAAATAAGGAAAGTTTAGTAAAAGAATTCAGAGGTTACGAGAGTAGAATAGTACGAGAGTAGTAAAATTTATTCCTACTGAGGTCTTCCTATTTCTAAGCCATTTTCTAGGGTCACGTTCTACAGTCAACATGTGCTCTGATACCATCTCTGTAGCGACCCGACCTCAAACGATCAAGCCTCTATGTATCTGTGCCTTCCCTGGATCGTTATGCTAGCACACACAGTACATCAATGTATATATCAAAGTGCAATCACATGTATAAATAACGTAAAACTGATATATACCTCATAAGTCTCCGCGGAAACAGACAATCGGGTGTGGAGTCCCATCAACGCCATCGGCAAGTTGACTGTAGACCGTAACCCTATATCGTAATCTTTACTCGTCGTAGAAATCCTGCAACATGATACGTTGCACCCATGTAAGTCAGTACATTGAATGTACCGGCAAGATCACAATAAGAAAAATAGATGATGAAACTATTCTATATGCAATATGGCTTTGAGGCTCTGTGTCTGAGTTTTTGCGTAAAAGCTGGCTTTATTTTCCCTACATCAAAGGAATATCGGGAGTCTTCACTACAGAGTTATCTACTACGACATGGTTTCGCCAACCGATGTCTCATAGCCCACAAGTATCATAAGTTGCCCACAATTAGTTATCAGTCCGGTGTTGAGAGTTCCGAGATAGATCCAAGTCCAGAGGCTCAAATTGTCTGTAACCGGGAACATGGCTAATCGATTAGGTTTTAACTCTGCAGAGTGTTGTGCACTTTACCCACAAGATTCGATCCCTCTTTTTTCGTTCTCGCACTTCAGTGTGTTTGAGAACAAGATGACCGATACATGGTCTTCCGAAGAGTTCCTCTGACCACTGTCCGGTGCTCATCCAATCCTACCGTAGTTCTACATCTGCTAGCACCGTCCCAGCCAGAGTCACAACTAAGGTCAACCAAGCCACAGCCCATAATGACTTGCGGTTGCACAGGTAAGCTTTCGGGCATGAAGTATTCTTTCCGTCTCTTTGAGTCTGGGTGAAGCTTTCCACAAGATGTCATGGCGCTTCTCCATGCATCCCGGCCATCCACTGGTTGCTCCAGGGTGCCCATCAAATACATCCTTCACCCAGTAGTGTGTATTGAAATTTTGTCTCGAGTCTTGAAATCTTGAGGCCTTGAAGATGTAGTCCTTGTAGATGCCATCACGAAGTTGTCGTCATTGACGTAGAGTCCACCTTCTCACACCACTCCCGGGCACTCATACCAAACCCCGTCTACTTTAGCGTAGCATTAAATAAATGACATTCCCTGGCTTGGTAACAGGAGTGTGGGTTCCTACCTCATGCTTCTACTCAACTACAAGATTCAATATAGTACTGGAGGAAATGGTGAAATGGTGACACTAAATGCAATAAAAACATAGGTATGAAAATATGGTTAAAGTGAACTTGCCTGGTATAGTTGATGAAGATTATATCACTCTCAGAGAAATCCTGATAGTACTATTCGTCACTCTCCGAAGAAAATCTATATAGTCAAACATTGCATTCACATAAGCAATCATTCTAGCAAGCAATTTCTAGCAATCATAATTATCAATAAATAATTAAAACAACAAAGAAATCAAATAATAAAACCCAAATAAAATACAAAGAAACTTCAAGGAAAACTACGAGAAAAACTACTAAGGAAAAGTCTAAGACTTTACTACAAACAATAAAAATAATTTTCTCCTACATAAAACTTAATAGTAAAATAAAGCTCTAAACTAATAAATTAACATAAAAGAAAATATAAAATAACTAAGTTAACAGAAAGTATTTTTCGTAAAATTTTACTAGCAAAAAGAAACAAATAAAAAGCTTTTATGAAACTCAATTTATGTCCTATACCAGAGTCACTACAAAATAAAGAAAATAACATTTAAAATAAAAATAAAATTTTGTCTACTGTTGACTAACAAAAACATAAACTAATTTGTCAAAAGTGACAAAAATAAATAATTTTACAACTATTAAAACAACAAAGAAAACATTAAAAACAAAGCTATAACTAAAACAGTACTGTTTCACCAAACCCTAATTTAAAAGAAACTAAAAATAAACTACTAAATACTACTGGATAAACAATTCAACTAGTGACCACTAGCAAAAAGAATCAAGTCAAAACCTATTCTAAAACTCAAGTTATGGCCAAAATACTAATCTGAGCAAATTCATGCAAATTCAACTTTAAAAAATTTCAAATATGGCCAAACTTGGCATCTACAGAAACTACATGAAATTATTAATCCAATGCAAAAATAATCACTCAAAAATAATTAAAAATATAAAAGATATTGCAAATCTAAAAATAGAACTAATTCTATAAATTAAAACAAAAACAGAAAAGGAAAAAAAATACTAGGCGTCGGGCAGGGGCTACGTGGCCGCTCCAGATTCGATAAGGGGTGCGTGCGCTAAAAGCTATCTGGCGGACGACCTATACTTAGGGAAAAATGATTCGGCCGATCTAAAGTAAAACGAAAACTGGCGCCGGCCGTTGGATCAAGATCTATCGGTCGGGGGGTGTCCGACGTGTTGAAAAGCAGGAGGGTGGCCGGTGCTTACCATGCGGTTGCCGGAGGAGTGCGGTGGTCGTCGGAGGCGGTGCTCTGGTTATCTCCGGCGACGGTGGCGAGGTCCAGGTGATGCAGTGCACCGAGGGGATCGCGGGGGTGGCGTCGTCGGCCTTTGGAGAGGCGTGTGGCAAGCGGGGCGAGCTCGAAGAAGCTCCGGCGCTCCGCGCGCTCCGGCGAGATCGGACGACCTCGGGCTCGTCTCTGTAGATGGAAAGGAGGGCCGAAATCATGTCAAAGAGGTGCACAACGGCGGGGAAAATCAAGAGCAAGGGAGGGGAAACACGGGATTGCTCACCGGTGTGAGAATTCATCGATGAACGGCGGCGGTTCAGACAAGATGCGAACGGCGCGTGCGCGGGGTTTAGGGGCTCTAGGTCTTGGGGTTTAAAGGGAGATCGAGAGAGGAGGGACGTAGGTATTTATAGGACATAGGCGTGCGCGAGGGGAAAGCTCAGGAGCGCGATCCCGAGAAGATCGGGCGCGGCGGCGGTGTCGGGCGTGTTTGGCTCGGCCTGGCGTGCGGAGAAAGAAGATGGGTGCAGGACCCATCTGTCAGCGGCAGAGGGAGGCGAGCGAGGGGTGCGGGAGCGAGCGGCTGGGCCAGCTGGGCCGGGGAGAGAGAGAGGGGTGAGTGGGCCGGCTCGACTGGGCTTCGGCCTATTAACAAAACTTTTTTTTTATATACAAATAGAACAGGGAAGAGACTAAAAGAAAAACAGTAGAACTTTTATATAGACATATTATATATCAAATTGTTCAGAAAAAGATTTCCTAAAACATGAACTATTTATCATGTTCAAATAAAATTCACACAAAATCTCAAAATTCAAACAGTGCTACTGTTGCATTTAAAATGCAAATAAAATTATTTGAAAATATCAAAATGATCTCAAATTTATTTTTCTCCATTTTTTCTATTGAAGGGAATCATGTTACCCTATTTCCATATATTTTAGTTTTGGAGAAAAATAATTTGAATAAAAGCCTCAAATGAATTTGAATTTCAAACCATTTGGAATTCTTTCTTTTAAACTTCCAACTCATATTTCATATAATTTGAAGAAGTCATTTTATCTTCTCTCATGAAAATCATTGAGTTGCATGAAGTTTCTGAATTTGAAATATTTTCAAGTGGAATTCAAATCATTTCAAAAACCCTTTTCATTGTTTTAATGGAAGAAGTCATGTCATCTTCACTCCAGGGTTTTGTATTTGAATTGAATTTGAATTCAAGGAGATCAATTGCAAGAATGAAAGTTTTGGGAAAGTCATTTCATTCCCTCTCATTAAACTTTCAAAAAGTTTCAAATTTCACTCAGTTTCAGTCAATCAATCAAACAAACAATCCTATTTATTTATTTATTTAATATAACATTCCAAAATTTAGAATTTTGGGATGTTACAAACCTACCACACTTAAAATGAATCTCGTCCTCGAGATTCGGAGAGGCTAGCAAAAATAGGTTAGGGTTTGGGGGTCTTCCAGCAAATCCATTGATCGGAAGGTCTGGGGTGCTACCACACTTAGAATCCAAGTCATGGGTCCATTAAAACTCATGTACTCCATCCTTTGGGTTGATGGTGTCGGTCTTCTCATATTCTCCCGGATAACTCCTTTTCTGGTGCACTTTCGGTAAGAACATAACCTTTTTCTCAAGATCATGTGTCCTTACATCAAAGTAGAGCTCTTTCGAGACCGGGTCTTCTTGGCTGACAGGCCTGTCGTCAATACTATCGGAATTCTCATGGTGGTCAACAGTTTGTGGTTTCCTGCAGGAAAATGGTCTGGGTTGAATCTCACCGTATAACCT
The DNA here is from genome assembly GCA_039707655.1 of Elymus sibiricus. Taxonomy (NCBI): domain Eukaryota; kingdom Viridiplantae; phylum Streptophyta; class Magnoliopsida; order Poales; family Poaceae; genus Elymus; species Elymus sibiricus. Next base: position 198,050,916 of record CM077674.1, on the reverse strand, counting down.
ACGTTTGGCAACAACTGCCTGGTACTAGGGTTTCTTAACATACCATTCTAATGCGTGAACAAGGTTTTCAACGATCATCGTCTCTCTACTATGGGTAAGTCACTCTAGATTTACCATTCCAAATAGCGAGAGCGAATGATAAGAGTAAGTCGGTATAGTGATCAATCCATTCCGCACCTAAATCATTACCCTGTATAAGGTTTAGCGAATCTCGTATTTCTAACACTCGGGCAAACTCACAAGCCTTGCATAATTTCTCTTCTCGAACTGGGTTCGGGTAAATCCATTGATTTTGCAAGCTGAACAAAACATCTATCGTTTTCTTCACAACTCTCAGGGATTTACGTATCCCCCTAAGAAACGTATGCTGATCAATCACAGGTACTTCCAAATCCTCTTTAATTCCTGGGTCTGTGGGCTATGGGCCCACTTCATTACTTTTACCGCTTTAAGTCATCCTTGGAGTTACTATTGTTCCATATTCCAACATTAAACCTCCTTTAGATTCAATAATACTTCATTTCTTTATACTATTGGGATAATCGTCATATCAAACAAAACTTCAACTCATTTTGCCCAACTCCACTCTATGGAATACACTTTCCTTTTCATTGGTCAAGTGTTCACACATAAGCATCACAATTAAAATAGCACGCACTGGTTCTTCCATAAATCATATTCATATCAAATCCTTTATTACATCCTTAACAACTTCTCAAAATTCCAACATTCAAAAGTACTTTATTACAAATGCTGCCATCCACAAGGTTTGGTATGGTCAAGCATTAATTTCATCTTTATTCATGTATCCTCCTTGGAAGCTTCAGTCCCACTGGAATTGTGCGATGTGCTCCTTGAAATCATCAATCTTTTGCTTCATCATGGTGGCCATGAGCTTCATCTCCATCATCTCTACATGCACCTCTCTCAGGTATTCCTGAGTATGACGTAGTCTTGCTTCAAGTATTTCTCCAATCTGACGTATGGCTTCCATGGCAGCTTCACGAATAGAGTCGAAGAAGGTTGCTCATGGTACACATGAGATGAAAAAGTATTGCCCCATAGTCTTTGGGCAGACTCCTTTCTCACGGTGTAGGTGTACTTCCATGTACCAAAGTTCCACTCCATTTTCCATGAAAGGATAGCCTTTGTAAACTGCATCTCCTTCAAGGTGAATATGTGTCATCATGTCCTTCAGGATCTTTGGGTAATCATGATCACTAGCCAGGGTCATGATGGTTTTCGGGTCCTTGAGGAAAGACTCATAAAGGGTTGTCATCTGCAGTTGTAAGATAGAAGGGGTATTAAGAATAATGTATGCATCTCCTTGGGTAAGCATATCATCCAAACAAAACTTCAAATTCAATTCCCAACATCTTACAGGGTATTGTCACCCTTAAACAAAATGTACTGGGTTATCCATTAACCATATATTCTATTGTATCCTTGTACTTTATCAAAATCCTAGTTTATGCATCAACAACTCATTTTCATCCATGTTTACCCACATAATCAGTTCCGAGGTAAATATTAACAACATAACAACTTCATAAAGCTTTTCAGTATATGACATATCAACTTTATTGATTCATGAATTATTACAATCTCCGAGACTTCCATTACATAACTCAACTCATCATACTTATGAAAATAGAATTGCTTCTACTACACTTATTACCAATATCAAAATTAGCTCCAGCTTTCTTCTGATCTGAACATACCCTGGCAAAATGTCCTGCCTCCTTGTAGCGAAAACAAATGACTTCCGACATGTCTCGGGGCTTCTTTGTGATTATTTAGGCTCCTTGGATTTTTAGCTTCTTTCCTGGACATCTATCGAAATAGTGACCTGACTTCTTGCACTTCAAACATATGATATGACTCAGGTCCTTTTCTGTAGAAAATGGGCTGTTCTGGGGAGGTCTTTGTTTCGTCTTCTTGGTCTTCTTCGTACCAATCAGACCTTCTATTTCGTGTGGATCAAACTCCACTTCTTCCGTCGGGAAGTTTCCCAGATACTCTTTTCTTTTCTTCATGCAATACTATGAAAAATGTCCTTCTTCTCCACATGAATAGCAGGCATTGGAATAAAATTTGGTTAGGCCTTCTCCATCAGGGTCTTCAACATCTTCATTCGTCACAGGTTCTCCTAAATTTTCCCTGAAGGCTTCCTTCATGGCTTCCTTTTGCTGCTTGATGACCTATTGTACCTTGGGGTAAATTTGGCACTGTGATGGAAAATGAGTAGTTCCTTCACACAAGAAACATGTCACCTGCCTAGTTGGGCATTCTTCCTCTGGGTGATTCCCTTCACAATGAGGGCATCCATCCTTGTGTTCTTCCTGGGTGTGTCCTATTTCTCCGCATATCTTCCGGGCACAAGGTTTCTTCATCTTACTATCACAAGGTTTCCGGATGAGATGGGATCTTAACAGAGTCTCCTTGAATTCTTACCAAGTTTTTGCTCCGTTACTTCCTTGTATGGCTTGATGCATTTTCCACCATGTTGCAACACTTTCTGTAAAGTACTGAAGAGCGTATTGAACCTCATACTTTCTTGCAACCAAATTGCTTCCGAAATGATTCTCCATGTTTCGAATCGATAGCTCTACCTCCAACTGAGTCATCGGTCCAGAGAATACGAGTTCATCTTCCTTCATCATCTATTGAGTAAGAGGGTATTGGTATGAGGATAGAGAGGAAGAGAGATACTCACACAATCATTCAGCAACAAATCCCAACTCAAAGTTCTACCGTTTGTAATGGTCTCGTTTTACTACGGTTTCGTTATGAAGTCTTCATTTCTTCAGGTCTTCAATGCTCGGGAGTTTCCAATGCTGATGCTTCTCCCATATGAAGGCCTTCTGGGATTCTTCCATAAATCACATCTCTCAAGGTTGAAATAAATGCAAACCTACGAATACTGTATCTTAAGATATAATACATCCAACTATTCAATAATAACAAAAGATAGCATCAATCAAGTACACATGCATTCAATCAATCCTATAGTATCGCCACCCACATAAGTTGGTATGGTCGAATACTTTAAATCGCAAAAACGTTCTTCTTTAATTCTCTCATGGTGGGACTACTAATACTAAGTTAGTGTATCCTTGTCTCCAGTAGGCTTCTCCTGGGTAGGCTTGATGTTCTCTAGTTCTTCTGCCAGATTATCTCTGTCGACACGAAGTTTCTTGTATCGTCCCTGTAATTCCTGGAGTTGAGTCTTGAGCTTCTGAATCTCAACATCTTTGGTATGAGATATGGCCCTGCTATTCTTCAGCTCCTGACGATTCTTCTGGATCTGAAGGTTCTCCTCCTCCAGCTTAGCTACCTTCGTCTTCTGAACCTTGAGCTCTTCACGTAGGGCTTCCTTGTCAAATAATGCTTCCAGAAGGTCCATCTGCAGGTTCTTGACGTATTGCTCCAGCTCCTGATTATACACCAATAGTGGTGCAAACTTCATCTTCTGCTCATTGGTCAGGGCAATAGTGGCTCCATCTTCCTTCTGCCATCCGACCTTTCCAAAGTAGTGAATCCTTAGAGCAGCACGATGACGATAGCACAGTCGTGCAATAGCATCATGGACGGCAGTGTTTATGCCCATATCACAGTCACGATTTAACGTTCCAAATCCGATGTCTCCAGTCTTGGGGTGCTCCTTGCGTCCAAACACCTGAGTCTTGATGCCCCATGATTCAGATGTCCTCTTAGTGGCCTTGATCTCGGGTATCGGCAGCTTCAGCAGTCTGACTAGCTCCACAAGGAATGGGCCACCAAGAACATCCTCGTAATGTCCTCTTTCATTCAGGATGTAGCTCTCCATCTATAAGTTGAAATAAGGAAAGTTTAGTAAAAGAATTCAGAGGTTACGAGAGTAGAATAGTACGAGAGTAGTAAAAGTTATTCCTATTGAGGTCTTCCTATTTCTAAGCCATTTTCTAGGGTCACGTTCTACAGTCAACATGTGCTCTGATACCATCTCTGTAGCGACCCGACCTCAAACGATCAAGCCTCTGTGTATCTGTGCCATCCCTGGATCGGTATGCTAGCACATACAGTACATCAAAGTATATATCAAAGTGCAATGACATGTATAAATAACGTAAAACTGATATATACCTCATAAGTCTCAGCGGAAACGGACAATCGGGTGTGGAGTCCCATCAACGCCATCGGCAAGTTGAGTGTCGACCGTAACCCTATATCGTAATCCTTACTCGTCGTAGAAATCCTGCAACATGATACGTTGCAGCCGTGTAGGTCAGTACATTGAATGTACCGGCAAGATCACAATAAGAAAAACAGATGCTAAAACTATTCTATATGCAATATGGCTTTGAGGCTCTGTATCTGAGTTTTTGCGTAAAAGCTTGTTTTATTTTCCCTACATCAAAGGAATATCAGGACTCTTCACTATAGAGTTATCAGGAGTCTTCAATAATGTGCCACGTAAAGCGTTTGGGATAGTGTGGATGCTTGTTGATTTGATTCTGTGCAAAAACAGAAACTTTTGCGTCCAGTGCTGGAATTTCTATTCTATACTGGAGTGTGAGAAAATTCGGAAATTTTTACACAATATTGGGTTACAAATTGTTTACGTTTTCCTAATTTTTCAGAATTTTTGGAGGTACAGAAGTATGGTTTTTAAATCGCTCACTACACGCTGTTCTGTTTTTGACAGATTCTGTTTTCGGTGCATAGTTTGCTTGTTTTAGTGTTTCCATAGCTTATATTGAGTAATATAAATTTTGGAAATGATAGAATACAGTAGGATTTATGTGAGAACAATTATGAATCTTTTCTTGACAGTACCTACGTGGATGATTTATTTTTATCATACTAACCTATCTCACAAGTTCCGTTAAGTTTTGTGTGATTGAAGTTTTCAAGTTTTGGGTGAGATATCGATATGAGGAGAATAAGGAGCGCAAGACCCTAGGCTTGGGTATGCCCCAGGAACCCCAAGGTAATATTCAAGGAAGACCCAAGCAACTAAGCTTGGGGATGCCCCGGAAGGCATCCCCTCTTTCGTCTTCAACATTATCGGTAATCTCACTTGGAGCTATATTTTTATTCGTCACATAATATGAGTTTTGCTTGGAGCGTCATTTTATTTTGTTGATATTTGCTTGCTGTTATAAATAATCATGTTTTGTATCTTTTAGTTCAATAAAATGCCAATTATAGCCTTTACCATGCCCAGTTTGCAAGTTTATGTGTTGCTGTTAGAAAACAGAAAGTTTTCTGTTATGTTCAGAATATTCCTGAATAGTCAGAACATGATAAAAATATGAAATTTTTACACAGAAAGCATGCATGAGTTCTCTGTCACGTGGTAATTTTTCAGAATTTTTGGAGTTAGGGAAGTATGAATTCTTATTCCCCCTTTACAGACTGTTCTGTTTTGACAGATTTCAGTTATAGTTGCATTGTTTGCATATGTTGCTTGTTTACTGTTTCTATTTGTAGATAGGAGTATTAAATATGCAGAGGAATTTAGTATGCAATGCTTAATTATAATTTTAGTAATTTGCTACAGTAGATAATGTTAAGGTTTTGAGTTGATTTATACTAACTTATCTCACGAGTTCTTGTTGAGTTTTGTGTGGATGAAGTATTTAAGATTTAGGGAAACTGTGATATGAGAGGAATTAAGGAGACACAAGAGCTCAAGCTTGGGGATGCCCAAGGCACCCCAAGATAACATTCCAAGAAGTCTCAAGCAACTAAGCTTGGGGATGCCCTGGTAGGCATCCCACCTTTCTTCATCAACAATTATTGGTTAGTCTTGGTTGAGCCTAAGTTTTTGCTTCTTCACATGAGTTGTGCTATTCTTGTAATATCATTTTATTTTGTTTTCTTTGCTGTTTTAATAAAATACTTAAGATCTGAAATTTTTAAATGAGAGAGATTCCTCACATAGCTACCTATTTACTTAACTACTCATTTGGTCTTCACTTATATCTTTTTGGAGTAGTTTGTCATTTACTCTTGTTCTTCACTTATATCCTATGAGTAAATTGTTGAAATGAATTGAATATCATAAAGTTGAAATTTATATGCTTCATATGCTTGTCCCATGGGGAGTAGTGACTTCACATACAAGAAGTATAAGTGGTAAAATTTATTGAAAGTTAACAAACATAGCATTGGTCACTTGAACAATTCATGAAAGAATTTTGAAGGAAGAGAAATCTCCCATATAAATATACTATCTTGGACATCTTCTATGATTGTGAGCCCCCATTAATTATTTTCAAGCTTGATGAAGTAGTTGACGTTGGACAAGGAAGACAACGTGATGCGTTATGTTTGTTTATATTCACATAGAAGTTATATTGTCATGGATCCTCTAACATGTGGTGCTTGCTTAGGATCTTTTGCTAGCCAAAAATTCGTACTAAGTAGAGATACTACTTGTGCATCCAAAAACCCTTAAACCCAGTTTCTTGCCATGAGTGTCCACCATATCTACCTATGGATTGAATAAGATCCTTCAAGTAAGTTGTCATCGGTGAAAAAAGCAATAAAAATTGCTCCTAAAATATGTATGATCTTTTATTGCAAGGGAAATAAGCGTTGTATGAACTTGTGATGGTAAAGAAATAAAAGCGACAAACTGCATAATAAAGGTTGCTATCACAAGGGGAAATATAACATGACGTTCCTTTGCATTAAGGGATTGCACATCCAAAAATAAAAAGCGCATGACAACCTCTGCTTCCCTTTGCGAAGGGCCTATCTTTTAATTTTCTATATTTACTTTTCTGTATTTACTTTTATGTAAGAGTCAGTAATGTTCATCCCTATTCCGCTCTATTTATTCTCTAGTGGGCAAGCATCATGTGGTAGGGAATGATCCAGGCACATATATCCAGTTGAATATAGGTGATCTTGAGTTATTATTGTTTACATTATCCCTGAGATAAATAAGTTGGGAGGCGAAACATTAAGCCCCTATCTTCCTATGTGTTTGACTGAAACGGTTTGTTCTAAAAATATGCTTTGAGTGTCAGCAATCATGGAAGACTAAATGATAGTTGAGTATGTGGAATTTGCTAAATCAAAGCTCTTACATAGACCCTTCCTGAAAATAAGATGAATTGCAATTGTTTGATGACTGAAAACATAGTTTGTTCGTTTTCAAGAAAGTTTATGGTCTATACTTTAACATGTGAATAGCTTGCTACTTGATCATGAGAAGTTTTATGAGATGAGCTACTGTTTATGATATATAATGATGCTAGAAAAAGGTGACTAGAATTATCATTGATCAAACTTATGCACTATGCTAGCATTCACACTTCATAAATTATTTCTTTTATCATTTACCTACTCGGGGACGAGTAGGAATTAAGCTTGGGGATGCTGATACGTCTCCAACGTATCTATAATTTATGAAGTATTCATGCCATGTTTATTATAGTTTTGTATGATTTTGGTGCACTTTTATATGGCTTTTGTATGATTTTTATGGACTAACATATTGACCTAGTGCCCAGTGCCAGTTGCTGTTTTCTGCTTGTTTTTGGTTTTCCAGAAAATCCATATCAAATGAAGTCCAAATGCAGCGAAACTTTTTGACTATTTTTTCTGGAAGGAAACAGACCCAGGAAGCTTCGGGGGAGCAGCAGAAGACCCACAGGGGCCCCACAAGCCACCAGGGTGCGCCACCCCCCAGGCGCACCCTGGTGCCTCGTGGGCCCCCTGTGGCACCTCTTTGTGTGATTCCAACGCTGAAAAATCCTATATATTCAGAAACCCCCGAAAGTTAACCTAGATGAGTTTTTACGCTGCCGCAAGCCTCTGTACCAAGGAGATCCCATCTAGAGCCCTTTTCTGGCACCCTGCCGGAGGGGGGGAATCATCACCAGAGGCCATCTTCATCATCCCGGCGGTCTCCATGACGAGGAGGGAGTAGTTCACCCTCGGGGCTGAGGGTATGTACTAGTAGCTATGTGTTTGATCTCTCTCTCTCTCTCTCTCTCTCTCTCTCTCTCTCTCTCTCTCTCGTGTTCTTGATATGGCACGATCTTGATGTATCGCGAGCTTTGTTAATATAGTTGGATCATATGGTGTTTCTTCCCTCTCTACCCTTGTTGTGATGAATCGAATCTTTTCCCTTTGAGGTTTCGTTATTGTCGAATTGAATATTTCATATTTGAGAACACTTGATGTATGTCTTGCATATGAATACCCGTGGTGACAATGGGGTATTATATTGATTCACTTGATATATGTTTTGGCACTCAACTCGCGGATTCCCACGGTGACATTGGGGTAATCTATGCATAGGGATTGATGCACGTTTTCATTATCTTTTCTCCAATAGAAACTTTGGGGTGCTCCTTGGAGTTCTTTGTGTGGATTGAATATTATGATTATGAAGTTGTTTGATGCATATCGTACAATCAACTCATGGATACTTGTGGTGACATTAGAGTATCTAGGTGACATTAGAGTTGGTTGATGTGTAATCACAGGAGAGGAGCTCCTCGCCCCGATCCCCATGGCCTCCTCCGTGCCCTGCTCCTCCTTCCCCGGACCCCTTCCTACCCCGTCCAGCAGCGCAGCTGCGTCGCGCCCGATCCCCATCGCCGCCGTCCTTGGCCCCGCAGGTCGCCGTGCTGCACGTCACCACGCCTCTCCTCTGCTCGCGGGCCTTGCCACCGAGCGCCGCATGCCGCCCGTCTCCCTCCATCGCGAGCCCCTCTGGCTCCTCCCTTGCTCCACCGCCTCCCCTCCGTCGCCGGCCGGCCTCCAGCGAGGTCCCGCATCCGCGCTCGCGCCCAAGCACAAGCCGCTGCTCCGGGCCGCTCTTGCCATTCGCGCCGCCCGCACCACCTGCCACTCCGTCCTCTGCTCGCCGCCTTACCCCGTGCCCGTTTCCTCCTTCCACCTTGCTGCCGCCATCGGAGAGCCACGCCATGACCACCCTATCCCCGAGCACCTCCATCTTCGGTTGCACCACCACGACCCTTGACCGCAACACGGCCTCCGTGCACCTCCGCTCATGGATTTTGGGTCGTCAAGGGCCTCGGTTTGACCCTGTGTAGGACTGCACAATAAGCTCCAAGTGCCACCGACGCCTGCCATGGTTTCGACAAGTACCTTGATGAACGACGCCAAGACGATCACGTATCTGTTGGATGCACGAGCCGCCAAGTACCTCTATTGCCGTCTCCGAGTCGCCAAGTTCCACAAAACCCAAGTTCGACTACCGCACCGGATACGCCAAGTTCGACTACGCAATGCGCCAAGTCCCCCGTGAGACCCGGTTCGTCAAGTTCGACTACATGGCTATGACCTTGGATCGGAACCGCAAGCGCCAAGTACCACTACGAACCGGGATGACCCCCAAAGAGCTCAGATTCGTCAAGTTCCTCTCCGAACAAGTACCACTACCGTCGCGAGTACCACTACTTCCGCTACGACCTGTGAACAATTACACCGCATCGATCCGAACTGTCTCGAACCGCACGTTTCAAAGGTATAACCGCCGAGAGGACGCCCGTGAACGAAAGCATGTGTGATGTATGAGATGAACCGCGTGTTCGCACCGTATGCGATTGTCGTTGCATGTTGCCCCTCTTTTGCCATGCCACCGACACGTGGGACACCCGGTTACCGGGATCACTCCCCATCATCTTTTGCATGACACGCTCACACCCACACTTGTTCCTTTGCACCGGTATCTCAACAAGTACCGGAACCGGAATGTTGTCGTGGCATCATTTCCGTTATCGCCGCCGTGGCACCCTTTTCTTTCCGTCATGGCGACATATGCTCCATGTCCTTTTATGCCATCATTTTCATAAAATTGCATCCAACCTAAATATGTCATTCTCATGCATGTTAAAAACATTTAAAATTGCTGTTTGCATTAAATTGCATAAATGACATGCTAAAATGATTTATTTCATAACTAAATAACCGTAGCTCCGATTTAAATAAACTTTATATGTAAATGGTCTAGAAAAATGTGTAGATTAACATGGTGCACTTACTTTGCATGTTAAACAACATTAAAATTGTGTTTAGGGCAGAACAGTACCAAATTCGAAATTTGCATATGGGGATTTTCCGGAATTGTTATGTGTTGTTTCCGGCCTCATTTAAATTGCCTAGATAGGTAGATTAACTATGCTTCACCTCTTGCCATGTTTAACAACATTTAATCTTGTGGAGTACATAAACGGGAGTGAATTAAGTAATTGATTGTGGAGTCTCGTCAATATGCAACTCGTTGCATATTGAGTTTCACTTAATGTGTAGTAGTTGTTTGTTGCATCTTTGCCATGCCATGCATCTTTAAACTTGACATGCATCATATTTGATTGCGCATCATGCCATGTTTATGATTGTGTGTTTACCATGTTGTTTGCTTCTTTCCGGTTGTGCTTCTTCTCGATAGTTCCGGTTTCGTTGCGATTGTGAGGATTAATTCGACTACGTGTGTTCGTCTTCTTCATGGACTCGATCTTCTTCCGAGCGGGATTTCAGGCAAGATGATCATGACCTTGGATATCTCTACTATCTTTGCTTGCTAGTTGTCTCGTTGCTATCGCTATGTTGCGCTTCCTACCACATATATGTCAGCCTCCCATATGCCATGATAGAACCTCTAACCACCCTTACCCAGCAAACTGTTGTTTGGCTATGTTACCGCTTTGCTGAGCCCCTCTTATAGCGTTGCTAGTTGCAGGTGCTCTTGCAGGTTGTTCCATGTTGGGACATGGATATCTTGGGATATCACAATATCTCTTATTTAATTAATGCATCTATATACTTGGTAATGAGTGGAAGGCTCGGCGTTTTGCCTGGTGTTTTGTTCCACTCATGCCGCCCTAGTTTCCGTAATACCAGTGTTATGTTCCTTGATGAGCGCTTCTAACACATGTGGGGCATATGGGAACCCCCCTAATCATTCGTTTTAGGATAAACTTCTGCAGCAAGGCCCAACTTTGGTTTGAACATTTGCCAACATAATAATACTGAATTGATTAATTAATTTTGCATAGGGGGTGGCGTCCCCGGGGATTCTTAATTCAACATAATACAGGTGGGCCAGTGCTGATGGTGTTGGTCCAAAACTAGGGCACTGTGCGGGGCCACCCCTTGGCAACTTGGGGTATTTGGCATCTGTACGCGTCGCTCATCCGCCCTGTCCTGAGAACGAGATACGCGGCTCCTATCGGGATCGTCGACACGTCGGGAGGTCTTGCTGGTTTAGTTTTACCTTTTACGAATGACTTGTCCACCGGAATTCCTTATCGTAAGCATCGTGTTATCATGGTGTGAGGATGTTCCATCGGATGCGTGTGGTAATTTATAATGGACTACTTGGAGCACCCCTGCAGGGTTAAATCTTACGCGAAGCCGTGCCCGCGGTTATGTGGCACTTGGATATTTATAACCTCCGGTTGTAGAGAACTTGACACTAAATCCTAATTAAAATACACCAACCGTGTGCGTAACCGTGACTGTCTCTTTTTGAGTAAGTTCGAGAAGAGAACACGGTGGGGTTATGTTTGACTCGTAAGTAGGTGTTCAGGATCACTTAGTGATCATTTTTAGTTTGCGACCGTTTTGCGTAGATGCTCTTCTTATTCTTGTACTCGTAAGTTAGCCACCATATAATGCTTAGAGCTTGTTGCAACCTCACCACTTTACCCTTCCATACCCATTTAAGCTTTGATAGTTTTGCTACCCATGGTTATGTGATTGCTGAGTCCTCGTGGCTCACAGATTACTACTCGTATGTTTGGTTTTGGAGTTCTTCTTCTGCTTCTTCCTCTTCGTTGATCTTGGGATAGGTTCCTGGTCGGCAGCTTGGGCTTGCAGGGTGGATGTCATTCGTGTTTTTCATTTGTGTTTCATCCGTAGTCGGATTCTGCTCTTCTGTATGGTGTTTGCTATGTATTGATGTATTCCAGTGATGACTATATGTATTTGTCTGTATCCCCATCTATTATGTACATGGTACGATGTAATGATATCCACCTTGCAAGCGTCTTCAATATGCGCTTCTATCCTTATTGGGATTTCCGAGTCCCTTGAGAATAGGACCGCATATTGGGCGTTACAAGTTCGTATTAGAGCCTCGACCGACCATAGGAGCCCCCTTGATTGATCGAACCGTTGGCGAGTATAGAAGAAAAACTATTTTGAGTCTAGCTATTTATCGGAGAGTAGGAATTCTTTTTACTGCTTATCCCCTTCGTCGCTCTGGTGAGGAATTGTGACGTAGGTGTTTTGATTCTACTACTCTCCGCACTCTAATTTTTTTAGGATCACGCGGGTATTTTGGAATCGTTATGATATTGTTGTGACGGGAATTCTGTCTTGGTGCCTCCTGACCGTATGGATTGGACCCGGGGAGTTGAGCTCCAAGGTGTTTTTGTCACATTGGCTATCGTTTCAGTTCCTGAATACCAGAGGACGCCGACATCGAAACGCTTCTATACTTTTTGTGGTGGCAAATAGTGTCGTGACTTTTCCCCAGTACTGGTGGAGATAGCACGGATGATCCACTATGACTAGTATCGCTGTGCTTTCGAAGGTCTGAGGTAGACGGATTTGCGAAGTTTCTTGGTCGTGTGTGAAGGTTGCGGATTGGTTGCAGCTGATTAGGATATTATTGTTGTTGTGTGCTGAGTAGGTTCCCATATCCGCAACCTGATCTTATAACCAAGAAGTTTTGGGAGTTCTTAGGTGGGAATTCAAGTAGTTACCTAGTATATCTTTCCGACAGATGCATGATATGAGATTGGGGTTCGACGTGTAGTGGTCCGCCTGCTCACGGTCGTTTTTACAGTGGGTCTTGTTGTGTCTTAAAGAGCCCTTGTAGCTTTGCTATGGTTCGGGGACGCTTCGTAAGTCATGTACACTGCCTTGTATGTGATGGTCACTGTAAAATCGAGCCCATGTGGGCCCCACCATGAAAATTTCGGACGAAATCTCTATCATATGTTTGTTCCGGCTTATTCTGCAAGCCAAACCCTTGTTTTGTTTTGAGTTGCGATATTCGAGTTGCTTCGATGTCAAGTGTTGATCCCATATCCTTTCCTAAGCGGCGTTCTCATATTTCTATGGGAGTGCTAATCCTTCTTGATCATTGAGATGGTCATGGAAATTCTTCTCAACCGGTGTGCTTCCCTTCAAGTTAATCCGATCCTTTCAATATTTGCAAGATCAATTCTCAGTTTTCTCAACGGAGTTCATTTCATCCATCCGAAGTTGTCTTTCTTTTCCCCACCCTCCCATCCTTTTTCTTCACGGAGCCAGAGACCTCAATCAAGTATCCATTTTGTTCATGTGAAGTCTCTCGATTCTTTTTCTGCAATGTTCTTCTCCGGTGATTCTCATGAAGATGCTCAGGAGCTACATGTTCAATATTCTTCGTTCTCGTTTTCTTCTCTGGTGGTCTAAATTCAAGCTCTCGGTGTTCATCATATCTTTTTCTTCGATTCTAATGTTTTCCCATGTTGGAAATTCTTACCCAAGCCTCTCTTGTTTATTCACCTCTCTTTATTCATATCCGGAGTGCAGAAATTATCTCAGAAGATTCATCTTTCCATTCAAGATCCGTTCGACATATCTCGAGGTTGTTATTTCACTCAAGCCATTTAAATCAACCGGTGCGATCTCTCTTTCCAGCAATTGCTCCAACGGTGTTTCTTTTCAGTGGGCCCTAACCCACATGTCTTTTCCCAGGATCTTACCTGACTCTTCTAATTTTCCTGGAGTTATTCTCAAATTCTTTCAAAGGTGACGTAAAAATGGATTCCATCAGTCATATCCCTCTCCAAGATCTCTTTCAAATTCTTTTCAAATTTGGCTCAACCTTTCTATTCGTCATTATTCCGGAGTATCGCATAAATTCTTCATGGTGGTTCTCATCGTCATTCTCAGCTTTGAAGACCGAAGGAGAGTTCTCTTAAATCCTTTTCCGTTCTCTTCAAGATTCGTAGTTCATCTCAAATTGTTCTGATCGTGAGAAATTCTTTTCATACCCATCTGTAGTTTTTCAAGAGTTGTTTTCGTTTTGATTTCTCCGAAGGCCATCATTTCAGAAGATTTATTTGTTCTCAGTTTTCAGCTTTCGTTTTCCGATTATTCCAAAAATTGGTGTCTCTTCATTCGTCTCCTAATTCTTCCGGTGCATCGTTCAAGTATTCTCTAATAAGCTCGTTATCTCTTCGTTCTCTTGTATCTGAATTCACTCAAGTATCTTCGTGCATTTTCTAATTCTTCCCGGTGATTCGTTCTCTTTTTATTCGTTCGTTTTCAATTCTTACGGTGGTTCGTTCAACATTCCTCTTCCGTTGTTATCGTATCAATTCATTCGTTCTTTAAATCCTACCGGTGGTTCCTTAAAGACCTTCCCAAGTTTGCGTTATATCTCTCTCCAATTTCTTTCAAGAACAATAAGTAGTATGCAAATCCATTGCTTTTCATCAATTTAATTTGATGAAGGATAGACATATCATAATTCTTATTCTTGTTCATGGAGATGATTTAATTCTTTCCCCCGGAGTTCATTCATGATACCGAATTCTCGATTCCAGGTTTTTCATCTTTCCTTTTCCGGAGTTCCAAGTTTTCTCGGTTGTCTCGTCATGAAGATCCATTTAAATCATTGCAAGACTTCATTTTGTTCTTTTCAACCGTCGTTGTTTTCATCCTTTTGTTTACCGGAGTTCTTCATGGTGGTTCATCAAGGATTTAATTAATTCTCGAAGTGTTCTTCGAGGAGCTCAAGCATTCTTCATATTGCATTCTGAAGTGCTAATCCTTTGTACCTTATCTTTTGAGGTGGTATTATGTCCTTCTTGACAATTTGTCTTCGTGTTTCATGATTCACAGTTGTCAAGAATGAGATATTTTAAACCCATCAACCTCTTCGTTGGAGTAATCTTGGTATAAATTTCACCTAAAGCCTATCCTAAGGACTGTAGCTATTGTGGTGATTATCAATGATCCAAGTTTCTCCTTCTCTTCTCGGTGAAAGAGGTTTTCATCTCTTCGAGATCTCAAGCAATCAGTTGTTTCCGTTAGTGGCCGGTTGTCACCTCATAATTTTGAGATGTTTTCCATAAGCCCACGACAAGCTTATTCTTTTCGTTGTTGATTTTCAAACAACTTCGTTCATTCTTTCGTTGTAAGGATGCTTTTCAAATTCAATTGTGGGAGAAGTTGTCATTTTCTTCTCCGTTCTTTTCTTTCCAACGATTTAGTTTCTATTCTTTCGTTCCGGAGGCATTGTGATGTTGCTCTCTTCGACCCATCATCTCGTTATGTCAAGATCATGTTCTTTCCTTGCTTATCAATTTAACCGGAGTGTTGTGTCCTCTTTTCAAGTTATTTTCATCTTATCAAGCTTTGCTTCTCTTTTCTACCGGAGTGTTGTCCAAACTCTTCTCTTCCTTGTCTATCCTGTTTCAACTGGAGTGGTTTCAAATTCGTTCATCTCCTTTGTCAACTCTTTATATCTTTGCAACCCTTTCTCATGCCTTTGCAACCTTGAAGGGTCTTCGGTTTCACTCCGTTGTCAAGAAGCAACTTAGTTTTACCTCTTCCTTTTCCTCTTCCTCTTCTTGTTCCTAAGATCTCGGGGCGAGATCTCTTGTAAGTGGGGGAGTGTTGTGACACCCCGAGACCGATTCTTTCCATTATTATTATTATATTGGTTGCTCTATCTTATTATTATTTTGCATTGCATCATTTCATCATGCCATCATGTCATTAATTTTTTCCAACTCAAATAAATCAATTGCATAGATCTTTTGATCTATTTAAATTGAGGGAGTTCACATGGTGATTTCTCTTTATAACATATCCTCCCAATATTTTAGGGAGCTATTATAAAATATTCCATTAATTTGGAATTAACCAAACACACTTGCAATTTAATTCTCATGTCTTTTCTACTTCAAGTTTGGTCCTCAAACTTCGCCCATAAATTCTTTCATCATTTTCCCGAGCTCCACCAAAAATCTCAACATTTTTGGACCTTCCAAGCACCCACTTCCTATTCAAACTCATTTGAATTTAATTCAAATGAGTTCGAAGCCAAACTTCTCACACAAGTTCATTTCTATTTTTCTGGATCAAGCTCATTTTTGTGAGTCCATGAAAAAATACCCCATGCCAAAATTCTATCCCTAATCCTTCCTTTCTTCTCCTTTTCTTCTTTGATATTTTCTGTGTTTGGAAAATAGATGAGAGGGAAGGAGGAGAGCAGCCCAGCCAGCCGGCCACTTGGGCCTCCTGATGCCGCATCCACTAGGCCCAGCTGCCCCCACCTTAAACCTTGAACCCTAGCCCGACCGATCCCCATCTCTCGATCGATCCTCTTTCTCCCTCGTTCCCTCTGGCCGCCGCCACCACACAACACACGCACACGTATCACAGGAGAGGAGCTCCTCGCCCCGATCCCCATGGCCTCCTCCGCGCCCTGCTCCTCCTTCCCCGGACCCCTTCCTGCCCCGTCCAGTAGCGCATCTGTGTCGCGCCTGATCCCCATCGCACACCCACATCGTCGCCGTCCTTGGCCCCGCAGGTCGCCGCGCTGCACCTCGCCACGCCTCTCCTCTGCTCGCGGGCCCTCCCACCGCCTCCCCTCCATCGCCGGCCGGCCTCCAGCGAGGTCCCGCATCCGCGCTCGCGCCCAAGCACAAGCCGCTGCTCCGGGCCGCTCTTGCCATTCGCGCCGCCCGCACCACCTGCAGCTCCGTCCTCTGCTCGCCGCCTTACCCCGCGCCCGTTTCCTCCTTCCACCTAGCTGCCGCCGTCGGAGAGCCACGCCACGACCACCCTATCCCCGAGCACCTCCATCTTCGGTTGCACCACCACGACCCTTGACCGCAACACGGCCTCTGTGCACCTCCGCTCATGGATTTTGGGCCGTCAAGGCCCTCGGTTTGACCCTGTGTACGACTGCACAATGAGCTCCAAGTGCCACCGATGCCTGCCATGGTTTCGACAAGTACCTTGATGAACGACGCCAAGACGATCACGTATCTGTTGGATGCACGAGCCGCAAGGTACCTCTATTGCCGTCTCCGAGTCGCCAAGTTCAACAAAACCCAAGTTCGACTACCGCACTGGATACGCCAAGTTCGACTACGCAATGTGCCAAGTCCCCCACGAGACCCGGTGCGTCAAGTTCGACTACATGGCTACGACCTCGGATCGGAACCGCAAGCGCCAAGTACCACTATGAACCGGGATGACCCCCGAAGAGCTCGGATTCGTCAAGTTCCTCTCCGAACATGTACCACTACCGTCGCGAGTACCACTACTCCCGCTACGACCTGTGAAAAATTACACCGCATCGATCCGAACCGTCTCGAACCGCACGTTTCAAAGGTATAACCGCCGAGACGACGCCCGTGAACGAAAGCATGTGTGATGCATGAGATGAACCGCGTGTTTGCACCGTATTCGATTGTCGTTGCATGTTGCCCCTCTTTTGCCATGCAACCGACACGTGGGACACCCAGTTACCGGGATCACTCCCCATCATCTTTTGCATGACACGCTCACACCCACACTTGTTCCTTTGCACCGGTATCTCAACAAGTACCGGAACCGGAATGTTGTCGTGCCATCATTTCCGTTATCGCCGCCGTGGCACCCTTTTCTTTCCGTCATGGCGACATATGCTCCATGTCCTTTTATGCCATCATTTTCATAAAATTGCATCCAACCTAAATATGTCATTCTCATGCATGTTAAAAACATTTAAAATTGTTGTTTGCATTAAATTGCATAAATGACATGCTAAAATGATTTATTTCATAACTAAATAACCGTAGCTCCGATTTAAATAAACTTTATATGTAAATGGTCTAGAAAAATGTGTAGATTAACATGGTGCACTTACTTTGCATGTTAAACAACATTAAAATTGTGTTTAGGGCAGAACAGTACCAAATTCGAAATTTGTATATGGGGATTTTCCGGAATTGTTATGTGTTGTTTCCGGCCTCATTTAAATTGCCTAGATAGGTAGATTAACTATGCTTCACCTCTTGCCATGTTTAAAAACATTTAATCTTGTGGAGTACATAAACGGGAGTGAATTAAGTAATTGATTGTGGAGTCTCGTCAATATGCAACTCGTTGCATATTGAGTTTCACTTAATGTGTAGTAGTTGTTTGTTGCATCTTTGCCATGCCATGCATCTTTAAACTTGACATGCATCATATTTGATTGCTCATCATGCCATGTTTATGCTTGTGTGTTTACCATGTTGTTTGCTTCTTTCCGGTTGTGCTTCTTCTCGATAGTTCCGGTTTCGTTGCGATTGTGAGGATTCATTCGACTACGTGTGTTCGTCTTCTTCATGGACTCGATCTTCTTCCGAGCGGGATTTCAGGCAAGATGATCATGACCTTGGATATCTCTACTATCTTTGCTTGCTTGTTGTCTCGTTGCTATCGCTATGTTGCGCTTCCTACCACATATATGTCAGCCTCCCATATGCCATGATAGAACCTCTAACCACCCTTACCCAGCAAACCGTTGTTTGGCTATGTTACCGCTTTGCTGAGCCCCTCTTATAGCGTTGCTAGTTGCAGGTGCTCTTGCAGGTTGTTCCATGTTGGGACATGGATATCTTGGGATATCACAATATCTCTTATTTAATTAATGCATCTATATACTTGGTAATGAGTGGAAGGCTCGGCCTTTTGCCTGGTGTTTTGTTCCACTCATGCCGCCCTAGTTTCCGTAATACCGGTGTTATGTTCCTTGATGAGCGCTTCTAACACATGTGGGGCATATGGGAACCCCCCTGATCATTCGTTTTAGGATAAACTTCTCCAGCAAGGCCCAACTTTGGTTTTAACATTTGCCAACATAATAATACTAAATTGATTAATTAATTTTGCATAGGGGGTCGCGTCCCCGGGGATTCTTAATTCAACATAATACAGGTGGGCCAGTGCTGATGGTGTTGGTCCAAAACTAGAGCACTGTGCGGGGCCGCCCCTTGGCAACTTGGGGTATTTGCCACCTGTACGCGTCGCTTATCCACCGTGTCCTGAGAACGAGATACGCGGCTCCTATCGGGATCATCGACACGTCGGGAGGTCTTCCTGGTTTAGTTTTACCTTTTACGAATGACTTGTCCACCGGAATTCCTTATCGTAAGCATCGTGTTATCATGGTGTGAGGATGTTCCATCGGATGCGTGTGGTAATTTATAATGGACTACTTGGAGCACCCCTGCAGGGTTAAATCTTACGCGAAGCCGTGCCCGCGGTTATGTGGCACTTGGATATTTATAACCTCCGGTTGTAGAGAACTTGACACTAAATCCTAATTAAAATACACCAACCGTGTGCGTAACCGTGACTGTCTCTTTTTGAGTAAGTTCGAGAAGAGAACACGGTGGGGTTATGTTTGACTCGTAAGTAGGTGTTCAGGATCACTTAGTGATCATTTGTAGTTTGCGACCGTTTTGCGTAGATGCTCTTCTTATTCTTGTACTCGTAAGTTAGCCACCATATAATGCTTAGTGCTTGCTGCAACCTCACCACTTTAGCCTTCCATACCCATTTAAGCTTTGATAGTTTTGCTACCCATGGTTATGGGATTGCTGAGTCCTCGTGGCTCATAGATTACTACAACAACAGATGCAGGTACAAGTAAAGCGATGATCTGACGTGAGAGCGATGCATGTTTGCTTTTGGAGTTCTTCTTCTACTTCTTCCTCTTCGTTGATCTTGGGATAGGTTCCTGGTCGGCAGCCTGGGCTAGCAGGGTGGATGTCATTCGTGTTTTTCGTTTGTGTTTCATCCGTAGTTGGATTCTGCTCTTCTGTATGGTGTTTGCTATGTATTGATGTATTCCGGTGATGACTATATGTATTTGTCTGTATCCCCATCTATTATGTACATGGTACGATGTAATGATATCCACCTTGCAAGCGTCTTCAATATGTGCTTCCATCCTTATTGGGATTTTCGAGTCCCTTGAGAATAGGACGGCATATTGGGCGTTATAAGTTGGTATCAGAGCCGACCCTCGCGGTTACACGGATGTTTGCGGACAGGTGCGCGGTCATGTTGCTCATGACGTTTGTGACCCGTCGTGGCACACGACATGTCACATGTACTGGACTGGATGTACAGACGTATGTGCCAAGAGGGAACGTTCCTGTGGCCCGACGAGGACGTCAGTTCCTCTGAGTGGGGGTGTATGTGATGGCCTGGCTTAATAGGGATGCTAGAGTACTCATATCAATAAGGAATTCCTTCTTTTCTGGGAGCCCATTCAGACAGAACTTGAAAGTTAAGCGTGCTCAGCTTGGAGTAATTTCAAGATGGGTGACCGACCGGGAAGTTGCTCCCGGGTGCGCACGAGTGAGGACAAAGTGCGCAGGAAAGACTAGTGTTGATCTGTGGGGCCAGTCTAGATCCCGCCAGGAGTAACGACCACCGGAGGGTGTGTCCGGGGCGTTACAGTTCTCCGCTAATAGGAACTTGGGAGTGATTCTTTATCGCACGTTGAGGGATGATTATATGATCCAATTATGTTAGCATTGTTGAGAGATTGCACTAGTGAAAGTATGAACCCTAGGCCTTGTTTCTAAGCATTGTAATACCGTTTATGCTCACTTTTGTTACTTGCTACCTTGCTGTTTTTTATTGTTTGCACTACAAAAACCTATATCTACTATCCATACTACACTTGTATCACCATCTCTTCACCGAACTAGTGCACCTATACAATTTACCATTGTATTGGGTGTGTTGGGGACACAAGAGACTCTTTGTTATTTGGTTGCAGGGTTGTTTGAGAGAGACCATCTTCATCCTATGCCTCCCACGGATTGATAAACCTTAGGTCATCCACTTGAGGGAAAATTGCTACTGTCCTACAAAACTCTGCGCTTGGAGGCCCAACACGAGTCTACAAGAATAAGTTGTGTAGTAGACATCACGCGGCGAGACAATGCCTCTTCCTCGGCCTCGCAAGTCGCGAGGTGTTGATTAGCGGCTTGCAGGTTGGCGAGCGTGATCTCACCGGTCTGGTGATCTGGCGCCAACAGGTACTCCTCCTCGCTGGAAGCGTGCACCCGATCGACGTACCGCCAAGCGTAGATGAGGTGCATTGACCCGACTACACTCAGGGCTTTGGCACGGGCGTGCTCCGCCACCCACACGGCCCTCGCACGAGCCTTCTGCCAAAGAGCGAATTGCCTGACTCTCTCGGAGGCGACATAGGCCTGCCAGGCAACATCCCTCGCGGCGTGCTTCTCTTCCTCGACCTTCTTCTCCGCCTCTCTTTTGGCATGCTCCGCCGGAGGCAAAGCCTCCCACAAGGCGACCTCCATTTCTTTCCATAGCTCCTCCAAGCTGAGCGACTTGGGGGCCGGCGTGACGTCCTCCTCGTAGCGGGGCGGTGACGCGTGCTCCGATGCGCGTGCTGGCGAGTTTGGGAACGCCGACGCGTCCACCTCAACGCGTCGCGGTGACGGGGAGGAGCGGAACGCCGACACATCATCCTCGACTCGTGGCGGCGAGGAGCGGAACACTGACGCGTCCTCCTCGAATCATGGCGGCAAGGAACGAAATGCCGACGCATGACCCTCCACGCGGGGCAGCGAGGGGTGCCTAGGGCTAGGGAGGGGCGATGCATGGTGGTCGACGGGTCCGTAATTGGGAGGGAGGGCGAGGAGATGAATGTGAGCGTTCTTCGGAATGTTGTGGGAGGCGCATTATTTATAGTGAGCAATGGTACGCCTACATAAGATAGGTTGCGTGATTAACGTAATAGCTAGGTGGGCATTTTTTTGTTGGAGGAAATTAAGGGGGAGATGGGGAGGGCACCGAGCTGAATTCAGGGGGCGAGGTGGAGATATTGCTGGTCACAACGGTTTAGGGTTTAGGTGATCTGCGATTTATTAGGAAGGAGGAGATTGGACGAGCATGGGAGGGAGAGTCAACAATCGGCTATACTAGTATGCTATAGCATTACTATATGGCCCACATGTTTCTCTCAGAAAGTGTGTTGGAGCTCGTGCTACAACCGGCTGTAGGTTTGTAGCCCGCTTCTCTTCTCTCTCCTCTTCTCTCTCATCCAACTCAGCAAAAATATATTAGTATTTAAAATATTACAGCCCACCTACATCACCTTATTGTACTTCTTGCTCTCATGCATGCAGATTGTTTTCACATGGGGAGGACATGTGGGACTGCGCGGGGGGGGGGGGAGAAGGAGAGTCATGCAGCAGACTGTTTTCCCACATGGAGAGGAAAAGATTTGGAGGCGAACGGGTTTCCTGGTAGGCCGAATGAGAAAAATGAATCGAGAGGGAGGTGGGCGCATGAGGTGGTTGAGTTAAATGAGGCGCACTTTAATTACTACTGTACATCGCAGCTAATACTTTAAGATTTTCTAAATTCTCTTAGAGTAAGTACAATAATGAGCTGATAGTCCGCTTACATGGCACTTTTGCCTATGTGGAGTAGAGAGAAATGGAAAAATAGTGGGACTGGGCTCTCATGCAAGGGCCTAGCTATATGCGTACTCCTTGGCAAATGCAAGAAATATGAAGAACAAGATAGAGAGAAGGTAAAAAATATAGTACTCTTATAGCCAACCTTATAGCTAACCTTGTTGTATGAGTGACTATAAGTGATGACTATATATGACATGGCAACATCATATAGCCCAACGCACCCGGACGGAGGAAGTAGTACTCTGGTCTGGTGTGTAAGGCTCACTAGGAATCGCATTGTGACCAAGGTGGATGACTACTGGCTAGTAACGATTACTCGTCTTGTTCCTTTCCTCCAATCAAGATCATGTTTAGTTAATTAAATAAAGTTGGTTTCCCATGATATGCATGCATGCAATTGTATTCTCACGGTGCGGTCAATGCAGCCCCCTCATGAAGACCAATGGAATTCCCACCCGCTGGCATGCTAGTCGTTTCCACCAATGGAAAAAAGCAGAAAGGACCGGTAGAGAGTAATTAGCATGAGTAATTCGCATTAGGAGACGAGCCTTAGAGAGAGGGTAAATCAAAAAAAAATGCTCATTTATAGCCGTCCGAAGTCTCAAAGGGCGCGACCGCGCGAGCGAGGTGACGGTCGTGGGAGGCGCAACGCTTGACGGAATTAAGTCAAAGTTGCATGCACACGGCGACATGGCATGTGAACACGCAGATCCTATACTGTCAGCCCTACGAAGTGGGTCTAATAGACATGACATCTAGTGGGTCCCCCATAGTACTAGAGAACTCTTTGGGGGCATGCAGCCATTTATCCACCGGGCAAGCCACTACACCATGCCGTTCGCATGCCCTACTCAGCATTTTTACAATCGAAAAACCACTAGTAGTTCGCTCCTACTCGTCCCCGTCCTTTAACATTACAGCAGTTCACTCCCACTCATCCCGTCCTTTCGCATTACAGCAATTCCACTTCTCCTAGCCCTCCTCCAAACTCCATGGCCTCCCAAATCTCCATGATCGGCGGTGAGTACAAGGTTAAAACCATCACCGGCGATGAGTTCGATGTCATCTACACCCGTTCTTCCGCGACGGTGCAAGGATGCCTTGGTCGCTTCCAACGCATGTTCCAAAATTCAAATGATGAGTGGGTCACTGGGCTAGATGTTGAGTACACCACAGTCTTGGAGAAAGAGAGGTTTCTAAAGGAGGAAGAGAAGAAGAAGCCCGCCGTGATCCAGGTTTGCGTACATAACTTGTGCTTGGTGTACCACATATGCCATGCCGACGTAAGGTGCCAGAATTTTGAAGACTTCCTCAAGGACGAAAGAGTCAAATTCATTACTATAGACTATAACAATGACAAGGAAGTCCTGGGTCGGATAGGCCTTGTTGTACACCAGCCCTTCGACCTCCAGAAGAAATGCCTGGTGTCCTCCTCTTAGCCTTCAATGCTGACCCTAGCAGAAGCCATGATTGATCCTTCATATGGTAAACTGAAGAAACCTCACTATAGGTTTCATTATTCATGGGAGCAGAAGAATATAGATGAAGCTCACATCGGGTACGCCACACTGGATGCCTACCTTTGTTTAAATACCTACAAGGGTTGGATGAAGAGGTGCAGCCTAGTGTCCGATTCAAGCAAGGAAGTATCGGCGAAGAGGAAGAGGGACAAGGATGAAGTCGAGGACGTGGACGAGGACACCGAGTAAGGTGGCATTGTCGTTGCTCATGCTAGTTCTGATGCACTGTCAACCGGATTAGTTGCTTAGTCTTATTTCAGGGTGCTTAGTTTTATTTCAGTGTGCTTCGTTTTATTTCAGGGGTGTGTTGTCCTGAGCCCCCAGCAGAACTATGTTATGTTCTTTCTCGTTACTTGAACTCTTTACTGTACGTACTAGTACTTCTTACAGTTCGAGTTGTAGATGGTACTACTACTCGTTTCTTCACCTTCCTACTGTACTTAATAAGTACTAGTAGATTTATTTCCATCCATCTAACTAGTTGGTACTATTCATCTGTACTACTCATTTCTTACACAACAGCTATAACAATTTGGGTCAGTCGATTTGTGAAAGAAGAAGTTCGCCGGAGGGAAGGAAGAGGACGGCAGAGATACTACCTCAGTATCTATATTATGGTGGCAGAGTGCCCATGATCTATCTTATGAGTGTTGGGTGTGGGATGCAGTTCGCCGGAAAAAATGGATCGTGACCGGGGTTAGACGGATGGCAAGGGGGGGGGGCACAGTGGTGGGAGGCGGTTGAAGGGAGGGCGGGGGCAGCGGCAGCAGGCGGTTAGGCCTGTGGCTGCTCGATGTTTGAGAGAGAAGATGAAGAGTGCATCATTTTTGCAGGTTGAAGAAGCCCTTTTGGACGTCCATGTTGCATCCAACGGCTCACAAGAGTCGACTGACCCAAATTGTTCCTTCAGATTGGATTATCCACGTGGAGTTGAAGGTCTCGAGGGTAGATTCCACGTCTGCACCCGGTTTGCGGACTCGGCACGGACGCGACCAGCTTCCTCCGCGATAGCCACCATGCAGGCCTCCTCCTCGCGGGCGGAGACCACAATGACCCGCTAGCTCCTCCTCCTCGCCGGCGTGCTGGAGCACGTGCTCGTCCTCCTCCTCTTCGTACACTGTGGGCATAGACGCGGCTCCAGCTGCTCGTGTCCTTGGCAGCGCGGCGACATCGCCCGGAGGGACTGCAGACGACGTGAGCGGGAGAGCCTGCGACTTCATGGCACCGGGATGGTGGGGACACGGCGGTGATGGGCGAGAAATGGTCGGCCGGATCAGTACCACATTAATTAGCATAGCATCGATACGGAATCCTCTGCAAGTGCGTGCACTGCGGCCGCGCGGTCGATCGAACGGTGCGTCACGGTGTCGCGCTCGAAGGACATCCACCGAACCTTTGTGTGTGTGTGAAAACAATCCCTGAATATCACGCTACACTTTTTTGCTGGAAAAGTTCTTCATGGTACAATATTTCCATATATTTGAATTTAGCTTCAGTTCGTGTTTATTTGGATTTGGACATTTTAGGTGCAACCTAATAGTATTTTTTTGAGAGAGATTCTGTGTGTGTGACGGAGAGAGAACGTGTGTATGTGTCTATATGTGTTGTGGCGAAAGGGCAATGTGGAGACGGTGTGTGTGTGTGATATAGAGATGTGTGAATGTGCAAATGATCGTGTATAAGTGAGACATAGAGAGATGTCGAGATATGGTGTATGCGTGAGAGAACGGTCTTGTATTTGTCTTTGTGTGTGTGTGTGTGAGAGAGAGAGAAAGGCATCCGTAACACAACAACCATCTCTCTCGATTCGACCCTCCCTCGCACACTCGCATGTAACACATGCGTCAACGCACACATTTTCACACCCTCACCTAGCCCCTGCCCGCCTCAAGGCCTCTCTCTCTCTATCTCTCTCTCTCTCTCGCTCTCTCTCTCGCACACACAATCTCTTTCGGAAAACCCTATTTAGCATGCACCTCTCGGTCACATACACCCTATACCACGCACACACATTTATCTCTCGCTATGTCTCTCTGCCTCACAAACACACTCCCCATAGTCCTCTCTTTATATCCCGCACACGGTCTCTCTATATTGCTTAAACACTCACGCACACGATGTATCCATCTCGCACCATTAGCCTCTCTCGCCTGCACACAATGCACACACATTCTCTCCCTAGGTTTGATTTCTCTCAATATATCGCACACCCCCCCTCGCACACTATCCATCCCTGTCAAAGGTTATATAGCGACCACTATTGCTTGTGCTTCTCTGCACCCCGACATGCACACCACCTCGATCTTCAAGGAGGGCATCAGGAAGAACGAAGACGCCGACCAGACCGCACTAGAGAATGCGGGGCCAGTTGGAAGCAGGCTGACGTAAAAGCGGCTGACTGACTCCTTTTCTCTCTCTCTCTCTCTCTCTCTCTCTCCCGCACAAAAATATCAATCCCAGAACCCACAAGGCCACAAGCACACACACAAGATCCCCCCTCTCGTCCATATTTTTTGAGCTCTCTCATCAAACCTTTTGTCTCTTCTCCTTCCACATGTACAAAATCTCGATTGCACGCACGCATCGCACTCTGTATATATACATGTCTCCATCTTTCTCACAGACCAAACTTCTTTCTCCCTATACAAATGTCCCTCTCTCGCACACTTCTTCTCTCTCTCTCATGAGGTTTCTCTCCTACTCTCTCACCCACATATATACAATCTTTCCCGCCCTCTGTCTCTCTCTTCCATGGGGTGTATATCTTGTGTGTTGCGTGCACACATCACTCTCCCACCATTGCTCCATCGTCACACACTCTCTCTCTACGCTTCATTCACAAATGCAGGAATTCACACATTGGGATGTGTTCAAATATTGTTTTGGAATGGATCATGTAGAGTTATTGATGGTTTCGTTGTATCCAACTAATTAATAATTATGAAATGCATTTAGATTTTCATTTGAGTTGGATTATGTGAGTTTGAGTATATTGTGAAGTACCATAGACTTGGTATTCATCTTGGAATTCAACAATGATTCTAACTGTTGAATTGTATAAACCATTACATTCGAAGTCAATAGCTTAATATGTTTATTTGACAACTACAACAAATAATTAATGTCACGACAGTAAACTAAGAAAACAGATGTGTACTAGTACTCCTAGTTGCTTAGCCCAATCATCCAACATGCTGGACGGGGAGTACAGTGTTACAAATTTTCAGGTCAGCGGCAAAATCTCCCGCTTCCATTGATATCTCCCGCGACCCAGATTCAAGCAATGCAAAATGACCATCATACCCTTTGTACAACTAGTCGAAGGACGGTGTTGGGTCGGGGGTTGCTCTGGTAACTTCACGTTCACCCCGCCCAGCCACCCCCACCCCCGCACCTAGAGGACACCTCAATAATCCCCATTTTCTATCCCCACAGCAAAATACACTTCTCCACGGCACCGCAGCACCCCACAACAAGCCGGCTGCGGTTAGCCGGCCTTCCTGCCCATCCCCTTCTACATCGGCACACTCGTCCACCGCAGCGCATCTGCCTCATCGACGTCGTCGTACGCCGCACTGGAGCCGGTCCACCATCGCCATCATACACCGCGCAGGAGCCGCTTCCCCGGTGTTGTCATCCACGGTCTCGGATCTGCTTCCCGGTAGCCGACGGCAAGGGTAGCAGTAGCACCGTCGGCGACAATGAACTGACTCCCCTTGCCGACCATGATGCATAGACGAGGCCGCGACATTTGTGCTCCTCTGCGATTGGTAATGTGTACATTGATTCTCTTAGCTGTACTTGTGCAGTTCTGATTTTGTTCATACCTACCCATTAAATTTCTGTGCTGCTATTGTTCCCCTTTCCTGGCTGCTATTGTTCCAGTAATAGTAATTGGTTATACCTTGCATTATCCAACAGAATATCATCTTGTAATTGGGCGTCCCTCCTGCATTGTGGTGTGCTTGCGTAGGTTCTTCATCTCTAACCAGTAGTGTGGCATTTGGTTAAAAGTTTTTGAGAATAGCAGGGAGGTGATCCCCCAGTTCTATTGACTCAGAATGAGACCACAATGTATTTGTAGCAAAGTTGAATAACCAAAAAGTAGGATATTAAAAATTACTCGTGCCAACATTGCAGATGAGTGCTTTAATGTTGCCAACAAGATGTGTGAGTATTACTATATTTTTATTGCCATGTTGGGATTTTACAAAACTACTAATGCCAACATGCAGAGGGGAAATGAAGATCAAATACGGGATTTTGGAGACATCTTCAAGGAACGTCGCAAGATAAAGACGAGCTGCACCGAACCTGTAAAACGAGCTTTGGTAGGTAACAGCCTTTCAATTACTTTGACGTGGTATGTGTCTGGCAGCAGTATTGTAGACAGGACCAGGCCAGGCCCTGGACAAGCCTCGAGCCGAAAACAACGTCAAACAATGTTGTGTGCTTGGCTAGGGTTCTTGCCATGCAATCCAGTGGTGTGGCAAATTATTAAACAGTAATAGGTGGGACAAACAATTGCCTCAACACTTGATTAGGATCTCTATCATTTGTAGGATCTCAATTTACTCACTGGACCCACCATGCCATAGGATGAAAAACTAGTCAGTCAAACGCGGCTACAGAGGCCCTGGAGATCATCTGGTTGCCGGTTGTTTTGCTGCAGCTACCCTTGGCTTAGTGCACCCCTGTGCTGGTTTTCCTATTTGGCTTAGCCTTGTGTTCTTTGATGTATATATTGTAGTTTCTGTAAAGTAGCTCTGCTCGATATGTAATAAGCACACTATTAATCGTCCTAATGCTTTCCTTTTTAGGGCTCCTTTGATTCAAAGGAATTCTATATGATTTCTGGAGGATTGAAACCCTTAGGAATTTTTCCTATGTTGGCCCTTTGATTCATAGGATTGGATTCCATAGGAATTTTCCTATGGAATCTTTTGTACTACATTTTATAGGAAATCTAACATGCACTCCAACCTCTTTTACAATTCCTTTGTTTTTCATGTGGCATCAAACACTCCTTGCTAATTCTATAGGATTCAAGTTGGCATGCCACTCCAATCCTATACTTTTCCTATTCCTACATTTTCAAAATCCTGCAAATTAAAGAGGCCCTTAGCTTGATGTAGGAAGTAGGTGTTCTCACCCTACGAGTCTGTTTTTATATTTCTCCTTCTGAACTCACTTCTACTAGTCCTGTTTATGGGGCTTCTACTGAATGGATCTGTGGAGCTCTCACTATTGATCAAAAAAGAAGTAACTTCTTCATGTAAGGATGCAGTTCATGCGAGGAGGGAAGTATGGTCAACCTCAAGATCAGGTTTTGAGGCTAGTCCTATGTGCCAGTTCCCAAATGATGCTGGATTACACACAAGGTGTCAGTTCCCTAATGATGCCAGATTATACACAAGGTGCCAATTCCTAAATGATGCTGGATTACACACTAGCCAGGTGAAGTCGTCAAGTGTTCGTGTCCTCGTGGCTCTAGTAAAGGCTGAAGGAAAGTGTGCAACAGCCCTTGAGAATGTAGCTGAGTTCCTGAAGATGCGAAAAGAGCATATCAGATGCTCTCTTCACCCAAGCCAAACAAGAGATGGAAGAAGCCAGAAAGAAGCTAGCAGAGGCGGAGCAGGCTAAGCATCTCCTGCTGTCTAAAACTGATGTCAATCTGAATTTTCATTCATAATAGCTAGGTTCAAATGTTGATCCAGTCAGCATGCATATTGTGATGTTCGTGCATCGACTGAGATGTATGTAAGTCTTATGCCGAGATGTGGCACATAATATATTTTTTCTGGGTCATGTAATAACTTACACTATTTCCAGAACAATAACAGACAAACCATGGGACATGCTATAGTTCACATGCAAGCCCAACATTCCAAGTTTAACTTTCACATCAAACTCATGTTCACAGATATCTTCACATTCATAGATAATGTCCACAACCAATTAATAGCCATAGTTGAAATAGTTTATGCATCTCATTGATTCACTTCAAAGCTAAAAAAAAGTGAGGAGAATTAGAAATAAAGAAAAATCTATAGCTCTTACTACCAATATCAATGCTTCTCCAAAACAACATTTAGTTCACAACCAAAACACAAAATCCTTCTGAGAGCATTGATGAAAAAGGTGCATTTTCTACCAATGGCGGAGGGACTCCCATATAATTTTGTGGTTCCACTAAAATTGAGGTATCTGCTTCTGTTTGCACAAGCATGCGTGAGATTGACATCCGTGTTGGCAAAAATATGTAAAAGGGTTATCGATGGCATTGCGGCATTTTACAAGTACCATTGGATTTATCGATGGCACTAGATTGACAGCAGCATATTACTCCATGTGTGACATTGCATCATTTTTCAAGTGACATTGGATTGAGAGCAATTAA
This sequence comes from Elymus sibiricus, assembly GCA_039707655.1. NCBI lineage: Eukaryota > Viridiplantae > Streptophyta > Magnoliopsida > Poales > Poaceae > Elymus > Elymus sibiricus. Next base: position 198,020,512 of record CM077674.1, on the reverse strand, counting down.
ACAATGGCAATATAAGGGCATGGCGATGTTGGGCGCGCGAACACCATGTAAAGTACGTCCACAGATGCAATAAATTGTCGAGGCAGAGCTCCTTGCCGAGAGCAACAAACATACCAGTGCGCGCACAAAAAACTAGACCGTACGAAATTAATTACATTTCGGACATTTTTTTAACTAAACGAGAATAGCTTCGGGAGGCAGGTATAATCTAATGCCTGCCGCGGCGGCCCTCCGTGCCTTCCGCCTCCGTGGCCTCCGCCTCTGTCATAACTTCCCTGTGTCCGGATGCGCTTCAGCCAAAGGAGATGACCCAGGGGAGGAGTGGCTCCTACACTTCCATGAAGCCGAGGCGGGGGTCAACGGTGTTGTGCGCTAAACCGGGCAACACAACGGGTGTGTATGCCGGCGACGTGGTGGCAGTGGTCTTCGTGGGACCCAAGCGGCGGCGGCGGCTCCCATGGTCTACTTTTCCTCGGTGTCGGTGGCGGCCACGGGAGGTGCTGGCCGCCTCCGCCGGCAACCCGCGGTCCCACCAACGTTTGCAGCGGATGGCGCAGCCGGCCACAGTGCACTGGACGCCGTGCTCCCCCGCGTGCCGGTGTGGAGCAACTGTCCACTCCTCTGCGAGCTGGCTTGGAGCGGCGAGTTGCTGCACTAGGGGCCAGCTTGGAGCGGCGGCTTGCTGTCGGTGTAATAAGACATGGGTGCCTTCGTACCCAAACTTGTGCACATGCAGTTGTAGCATCCCTTCTGGCAAGGGTTTTGACAGAGGGTAACTACGACTCAAGACTCAACACCAAGACCGTGAAGAAGACCTCAAGGCAGGTCATCGTGAAGTACTATTCTCGTACTAAAGATCGACGCTGCCCTTGCCGGCAAGCTCCGCCCCGGCAAGGTGAAGACCAAGGTTATGGTTGCCGGCAACCCCCTTGCCGGCAAGCAAGGCCCGGCAAGCTCCGTGCCAGTAGGCTTGTTCTGTCCCGTTACAGCTCCACCTCACCATCGACCAGATAGGCTCGTATGCTAGGTGTCGAGCAGGCAGGCAGTCAACATAGCCGGCCAAAGCACATGTCAGCACACCACACCAAGATTAACTTTAATGACACCCGTCCCTGGGACGTGTCGAGATTATAGAAGGGCGCCAGGACCGGTGGTACATATCTTTTACCCAAGGCCTTGCCTCCCCAACGTAGCACCTAACAGTGCATTAAATGCGTTTGTCTTACCCCGTTGGAAGATAGACATGATGACGGTGCAAGTCACTGTTCATACTCTGTAATGACCGTATTAGCCAGTGTGGTAACCCCTTGGCCTATAAAGGAGGCCCACGGCTACAGGTAGAACGTTCGACACCCAGCTCAATTACACGCCGTAGCTACATTTTCCCGTGCACCTTGCCGGAAAACTGCGCTCCCTGTAACCAGAGTTCATACACGGTCAAACACAGAGCAGGAGTAGGGTTTTATGCTCATAGCAGCCTGAACCTGGATAAATCCCCCGCGTGTTCTTGCACCTACTAAAAATTTGCTCTTTGTCCCATGCATGTCCCCTGAGCCGAATCACAAAGGGACCCGTTCGGTCCCATAGATATTCATTTCCCATGACATCTTTGGCGCGCCAGGCAGGAGGATTGTGTGTCACAAATCAGTTTTTTGGTAGTGTGAATACCAAATTCTTCATCTTCGTCGATGGCGCCGAAGAAGAAGAGTGGAGCCACGAAGGCTCCTACCACGTCCAAGCCACCTTCCCAGGCGACCGCAGGTGGCGCAGGCGGTGCAGCCGGCGCGGGCGCTACGGTTGGGATGGGCGGAGCAGTCGGCGCAAGTGGTGCGGGTGCCCAGCACCCCTGCCACGTTGCTGAGCCTAGCCACAGGACCGGCGACGTCGCACCCGGTCAACTTCCAAGACATTCTGGTGAGCGTAGTCATCATAGTAATATAGTTTATACTACTGCGACCCAGAACCCAGCCGCCGCAACATCCCAGTTGTAGCGGCGACGTCCAACAACGGCGTGGTGAGGCGTACGCCGCGACCATCGCAAGATGGGCACAACACGATCCCCCGCGTTGCCGGCGGTTCCAGACGACCGCAAGGCGAGATCCCTGTGCAACAACTTCCGATTGCTCATGGAGCGCCACGGACAACACTGCGTCCGCCAGTTGGCGAGCATGAGCCGCGGCGGCACAGACGTGACGAAGCTCCTTCTGGCTCCGCCAGGAGTCGAGCGACGCCTCGTTCTGTGCTCCAAGCCTTGCCAACCAGAGCGGCAGAGGCCATGGCATGGGTTCAAATACTTTTGAACTTCCCGCCAAGCCCAGACAAGATGGACGAATGGAGAGCTACCATTCAGAGTCTCATCAGTTTTGCCGATCCCGGCAAAACATAAGATGTGGGGCCCTCGCGGCGACCACCCACCATGCTGGCAGGACCCTCCGGCTACCTTGTTGGAGATGCCACGCAAACGGTGCAGTCGCCTTGGCACCCCTCACCATCTCAGCGGCCAGCCACCGATCAGACGACCATGACGTGCTGTCTATGGCTTCGTCAGATCCGTGGTGCCGCCAAGATCAGTGCCAAGTGCTCCGCGAGCGGTGCGATGAAGATGCCCGCATGAAGATCGAGCAGCGCCGGGAAGCACGCCGTCAATCAGATGACCGTGCTAGGCTGGCAGTGAACGTGCTCGCTCCAATAGCCGCTGGGTACTTGCCCTATGACGTGGGGTGCCCGGCGTTTACTCATGAGCTGCGGCAAGTTCGCTGGCCGTCCGCCCGTGCCTTCGGAGCTGCCCGACAAGTACGACGGCACACTCAACCCAGCCGAGTTCCTTGGCATCTACACCATCATGGTGGAGGCTGCCGGGGGACGGGACGAGAAAGTACTCACCAACTACTTCCCATTGGCGCTTTGGCCCAACGTCAGGTCGTGGTTGATGAACTTGCCTGAGGGCTCCATTTCTTCTTGGGCGAATCTATGCCATCATTTTGTTGGCACTTACTAGGGTGGCCACAAGCTCCCTGGTCAGCCCAGCGATTTGCAGGTGATTCCCCAAAGGGATGGAGAGAACCTCCACAAGTACATACAATGGTTCAGCCGTGTGCATCACAACATCCCCGACATCCATCCCACAGCTGTTGTTGCCGCGTTCCACATGAATGTGCGCAACCGCAGGATGCAGTCAGAGATGAATGTCGAGCAAGTCTAAACCATCAACCATCTATACACCTTGGCGGATCGGTGTGCATGTGCTGAGGAAGGAAGGCAACTCCCAGGGGAAGATGCTGGTGCAGACATCGATTCCGAGGACGACGACTCATCGACCCTGCAGAAAAAGAGTAGGAAGCGCAATAGAAAGCGCAAGAACAAGACTGTACTGGTCGTCGAGAGCTCCGGCAACACCAACACCACCAAGAAGCCGAAGGCAGACATCCCCGGCAAGGAGTTTGTCGGGTGCGATGCTTGCTGGGAAGTTGCGGTAGGCGAGAAGACCGGCGGGCCGTACTACAAGATCCACCGCACCAAGGGCCACGATCTCCAACAATGCCAGCAAGTAGAGCAACTTGCCGAAAAGCAGAAGCAAGAGTACGAGAAGCATGACAAGGAGAGGGCCCAAGATGGTGCTGGTGGGTCCGGCAAGCAAGACCATGGTGCCTGCGGAGGGCGCCGTGGCAAGGCCAAGCAGCCAAAAGAGAAGGCTGCTCAGGGCCAGCAAGAAGAGGATGATAGTGATGAGGACGGAGGCGGGTCCGGCAAGGAGTTCCAAAATGCAGTGGATGCCATGTGTGTTAACGGAGGCGCATCTTTGCACTCCTCGCACCGGCAACTAAAGCAGTAGATCCGCGAAGTCAATGCAGCGGAGCCGGTGATGGAGGCACAGAAGCCACTCAAGTGGTCACACTCGCCCATCGTCTTTGACGCCGAGGACCACCCTGGTTGCACCACTGCGGTCGGGTGTTTGCCGTTGTTGGTCTCACCAACAATTCGCAACCTCAAGGTGACGAAGATGCTGGTTGACGGTGGGGCGGGCTTGAACTTGATCTCCCCAGATGTGATCAAGAAGCTGTAGATCCCCGATGAGGATCTCGAGGAGACAGGCAGTTTCCAAGGGATCAGTCTGGGGAGGAACAAGCCGAAGGGCCAAGTCACGTTGCCGGTCACGTTCGGCAGCGAGCTCAACCATTGGATGGAGAAGATTACCTTCGACGTCGTCAAGATGCCACTGCCGTATAATGGGATTCTGGGCCGCCCAGCCCAGGCAAAGTTTATGGCCGCGTCACACTATGCGTACAATGTCATCAAGATGCCGGGGCCGATGGGGGTCCTCACCATCAAGTCAAACTACAAGGACGCAATCATCTATGTTGACAAGCTCTACCGGGAGGCAGCAGTAGCGGCTGCCATCGAGGCACTTGCCCCTGCCGTCAAAGCTCCCGGGGGAGGAAAGAAGAAGACTGGCAAGACCTCTGGGAAGGGCTCCGGGAAGCGCACTTCGGAGTGCAGCATGCCTGTCGAGGACACACCAGAGAGCTCTACCGGCAAGACCAAGAGAGCCAAGGCTTCCATGCCGGCAACCAAACAAGTTTCTGCGAAAGAAGATGGGACAAGCGGCACTTTCTCTATAAGTGCCAGTCTCAGTGACAAGCAGGAAAGTGGGCTCGTTGCCTTCCTACGGGCGAATGTTGATGTGTTTGCTTGTCAAGCATCTGACATGCCCGGCGTTCCTAGGGAGGTAATTGAGCACCACCTTGCTGTCTGCCCTCATGCGAGGCCCGTCAAGCAGAAGATCAGAAAGCAAGCCTTGGAGCGGCAAGAGTTCATTGCTGAGGAGATTAAGAAGTTAGAAGCAGCAGGCCTGGTTAGAGGAGTGCTACACCCTACGTGGTTAGCCAATCCGGTGGTGGTGCGCAAGACGAACGGGAAGTGGAGGCTTTGTATCGACTTCACTGATATAAATAAAGCCTGTCCCAAGGACCCTTTCCCTTTGCCGCGCATTGACCAGATTGTAGACTCCACTGCCGGCTGTGACCTACTCTCTTTCCTTGACGCCTATTCTGGGTATCATCAGATTTTTATGGCCAAGGAAGATGAGGAGAAGACCGCATTCATCACTCCATGTGGCACATACTGCTTTTTGCGCATGCCTTTCGGGCTGAAGAGTGCTGGAGCGACCTTTGCCAGAGTGGTCCAGATTGGTTTTGAGCCACAGTTGCACAGAAATGTGGAAGCTTATATGGATGACATTGTGGTCAAAACCAGAGACAAGTCAACACTGATTCAGGATCTCGAGGAAACTTTTGCCAACTTGTGCAAGCTCAACTTGAAGCTCAACCCCGAGAAGTGTGTGTTCGGTGTTCCATCCGGCAAGCTTCTTGGTTTCTCTGTGTCTCAGAGGGGGATTGAAGCCAACCCCGACAAGATCAGGGCAATTGAGCAGATAGAAGCACCAAGACGCGTCAAGGATGTCAAGTGTCTTGCCGGTTGCGTTGCCACCCTCAGCAGGTTCATCTCCAAATCGGCAGAGCGCGCTTTGCCATTTTTCAAGATATTGGAAAAGGCAGGTCCAGTGAATTGGACTCCGGAAGCGGAGGCTGCACTCCGAGATTTGAAGGAGTACTTGTCCTCTCCGCCAGTCCTAGTTGCGCCTAGGCCGCAAGAGACATTGCTGCTATACTTAGCGGCGACGAATCAAGTGGTTAGTGCTGCACTTGTGGCTGAAAGAGAGGTAGATGAGGAAGAGGTAGCAGCCGCAGAGCCACGACCCGACGAGCCGGAATCTTTTCCGGCAAGGTCAGGTGCCGACAAGCCAGAGATTGCGCAAGCCAGCCAGTCAGATCAGCAAGTTGTGAAGAAGAAGATGGTGCAGCGCCCAATTTACTTCATCAGCTCCCTCCTGCAAGGGGCTAGGTCAAGGTACTCTGGTGTGCAAAAGTTGCTTTTTGGCCTTCTCATGGGCTCAAGGAAGCTGCGCCATTATTTTCAAGCACACTTAGTCACCGTCGTCACTCGCTTTCCGTTGCAACGCATCTTGAGAAAGCCAGAGGCAACCGGCAGGAATGTGGAGTGGGTAGTAGAGTTATCAAGTTTTGATCTGAAGTTTGAGAGCACCTCGATGATTCAGAGCAGAGCCTTGGCAGAATTCATTACAGAATGGATTCCAACACCAGATAAAGAAAAACCAGAGACCTCTCTCCCCGGCAAGGAAACAATTGACGATTGGGTCGTGTACTTTGACGGTGCTTTCACGCTGAAAGGCGTCGGTGCTGGTGTGCTGCTTATAGCACCCAACGGAGAGCACCTCAAGTACGTGGTCCAGATGCACTTCCCCAGGGAGCAGGCCACCAACAACACTGCTGAGTACGAGGGTTTGCTTGCCGGTCTGCGCATTGCAATCGACCTCGGTATTCAGAAACTGATTATCAGAGGCGACTTGCAGCTTGTGGTGAGGCAGGTCAACAAGGATTACCAGAGCCCTTTGATGGAGCCATATGTCGATGAAGTGAGAAAGTTGGAAGAGCACTTTGATGGTCTGCAAGCAGAGCACGTTCCTCGTGCCCGGAATGAGATTGCCGACGACCTGTCAAAGCTTGCCGCCCAAAAGATGCATGTGGAGCCTGGAACTTTTGTGCTCCAACTAACTCAACCATCCGTTACACCGTGGAAGCTGGCGAAGAAAAGAAAACAAGATGTTGATGGTTACTTTCTGGCAGAGCTACCCGTAGCCACCAAGAAGGCAGATACCACCGACAAGCCACCCTTTGCCGGTGAGCCGCAGCATCTGGCAAGCCAGATCCTTGCCGTCGAAGCAAGCGCTCCCGCAGAGGAAGAAATGCCTTTAGTCCTTGTCGTCGAGCCACAAGCTCCAGCATGGGCGCAGCCGATTGTCCAATTCCTCCAGACAGGAGACCTTCCCAATGAGCAAGAAGATGCAGAAAGGGTGGCCCGTCAATCAAGGATGTATACGTTTATTGACAGCACCTTGTACAGGAAGAGACCAAATGAGGTAAAATTGAAATGCATCTCCTGGGAAGATGTACAAAGGCTGTTGGAAGAAATACATGAAGGGATGTGCGGCTCTCATATTGGGTCACACGCACTTGTTGGCAAGGCATTCCGTCAAGAATTCTACTGGCCGACAACCCTTCAAGACGCCTTGGCAGTGGTTATCTGGTGCGAAGCATGCCAGTTCCACTCCAAGGACATCCACCAACCAGCTCAAGCCCTCCAAACCATCCCTCTTTCCAGGCCCTTCTCGGTCTGGGGGCTCGACATCGTCGGCCCCTTCCCCCGTGCTACCGAGGGCTTTGAATTCTTCTATGTTGCAATCGACAAGTTTACAAAGTGGCCCGAAGTAGAGCCAGTGAGAAAGGTGATGGCACAGTCAGCTATCAAGTTCCTCCAAGGATTGGTTGCCCATTTTGGTATACCCAACAGGGTCAGTACCGACAACGGCACCCAATTCATGAGCCGCGCCTTCACATCATATTGCCAAGAACTTGGAAATAAGATTTGCTATGCCTCTGTTGCTCACCCAAGGAGCAATGGGCAGGTAGAGAGGGCAAATGCGGAAGTGCTGCGTGGTTTAAGGACTAGGACTTTCGACAAGCTGCACCAGTGTGGAAGGCGCTGGGTGGAAGAATTGACAGTGGTTCTTTGGTCAATCAGAACAACACCAAATCGAGCCACTGGCCAGACACCCTTCTCCCTTGTGTATGGTGCAGAAGTGGTACTCCCCACAGAACTCAAATACGGGTCACCTCGAGTCTTGGCCTTCGACGAGGAGGACCAAGATGACCTGCGGCATGACGATGCCACGCTCCTTGAGGAAGATCATTTCCAGGCTGCTGTCCGTGCTGCACGGTACCAGCAAGCTTTGCGCTGCTACCATAGCCGCAAAGTGAATGCCAGGAACCTTGAGGAAGGTGACCTTGTTCTTCGTCGGATTCAATCCACGAAGGGTAAAAATAAGTTGATGCCAAAGTGGGAGGGCCCTTACCAGGTAGTACGAGTCTCTAGGCCCGGCGTAGTCTGCCTAGAGACCAAAGATGGCACTCCGGTGCTCAACTCATGGACTATTGAGCGTCTTCATAAGTTCTACCCGTAAGGCACGGTTGCTGGGCTACCCGGCAACCTCTTTTGTACATGTTTGCCGTCAAGGCATGTAAACCTTTGTACAAAACCGGGCGCGGATCCCGTGCATAATAAATAAAACTAAGTGTTTCACAATTCTTTGTCAAGTACATATATATTTATGTGTTGCAGGCAGTCTTGTGTTACATTTTGCCTTGCATAAGGTGATTAACGAACCGTCAAGGTTCCAGCCTCCTCTTTTCTCTTCTTTCTTTTTCTTAAAGGAAGGAAAGATTCCTCGCGTACAAGTATCCCGGGGGGAGTGATAGTATGGATACCAAAGGATGCGTTCAAGATATCGCCCTACGGCCAGAAGTACAACAAGGAATAAGCTAAGTTGCAAAACTTTGAAATAAATTCTTTTTTAGTTGCGACTCTCCTTGAACGATTTTGGCCGTTGCATGAGAAACCTGCACGCTAAGGAACCTTGCCGTGATCGACTGCGCTCTTGCTTTGCTTCGAGTCCGCTTGGCAATCTAAGTAGCTGCATTGTGATCGGCAAGCGCGACCATGCCGGCAGCGGCACTTCCGGCAAGCTGCTGAGGACTTGTTCCTCAAGTACTTGCGGCAAGGGCATGCACACCGGCAAGTTTCCGGCAAGCGTAGGGTACAAAAATCATGCAAAGACAGAATGGAATAAGGAGAACAACTTGCATACGTCCATTCAAAATACGAACCACAGGAGCTGTTAAACGCTTAAGTACAAAAGTTATCTTCTACACCCCCACGGGGCTAGATCATTTTTGATACAGGAGCTAAGGAGAGAAGTCTAGGTAGAGCACAGCTCATCGTCAACACTCGACTCAGGCGCTACTATGCACCTAGTCGGAATCGTCGCCTTCGCTCTTGATACACAAGGAGCTTTCGTCGCTCTCGCTCTCGCTGGTGGAGTCGGTGCCGCTGCTGCACTCGCTCTCCGCGCAGCATCCCATGTGGCCGCCGGAGACCCCGAAGAACTTCATGAAGAGGGTGGCAGCTCCGTCATACCTAAACTGGAGGAGCTGCCCCTGGCTTAGGCCACGGGAGCGGGGGAACGACTTCCACCCCTGCATCAGGAACAAGGAGCCAGTGGTGGAATACTCGGCCACCACCCAGGAGGGGCCGTTGCAACGACCATCCGCCTATAGCAGCAGGCCCGAAGGCCTACTGTTATCCATCACCCTCGCAAAGGGGTTAGGGGACCAGAGCCAACTACGAAGCCGGCGGTGCAGCCCCATGACAAACTCGTGCACCGCCACCGACGTGTGGGGCTCGTGTGCCATTACCGCTGTGCGGGCTTCCGCCTGAGGAGGAAGGGCGGCCACCCCGCCACGACCGCCACGCCCGCCTCGACCATGAGTGTCGCGCCCTCCGCGGCCACGAGGAGAGGCCCTGCTGTGGGCGCTAGGGCTGGCGTTCACGATGACCACCGAGCAACGCGTCCGGCCCTGAGGAGGGACCCTCGATGCGGAAGCGGATGCGCGGGCCCGGCCTCCACCCCTCGCCATCGCGATGGTAGACTTCGAGGAAAGCAAGGATGGACGAAAAGTTGGAGGAGGAGAATGGCAAAGATAGAAGATGGGTGGGGAAGATCGCCACTCCCCCACCCTCTTTTATAGCGCCCTAGGGGGATAACTCTCCCCGCCACCTCGCCTCCCTTAGTGGCAGAAGTCGAGGAAGGAGATGCGAGATGTCAGGCAAAATGAGCAGCGCCCTCCGCTTTTTTCTTTTTTTTTGGGGAAGGCAAGAGGGCTGGCTCTTTTTCGTCCTACGTGGCTGCGCTTTTCAGGCGCACCACCTCCCGCCGCCGCTTCGCTCCACCTCTCCCATGCCCGCATTTAATGCGCATCGTGGGCGGGTGCGGTAAAAGAGAAGATTACAACAGTTATCCTCTGCCACGCACCGCCTGTGCACTGTTTGGGCCTAGCCCAATGACGCCTCGCATGCGCGTGTGGCCCAGGCCTAGGGGCTCCTGTCGGTGTACTAAGACATGGGTGCCTTCGTACCCAGACTTGTGCACAGGCAGTTGTAGCCTCCCTTCCGGCAAGGGTTTTGACAGAGGGTAACTACGACTCAAGACTCAACACCAAGACCATGAAGAAGACCTCAAGGCAGGTCATCGAGAAGTACTATTCTCATACTAAAGATCGATGCTACCCTTGCCGGCAAGCTCCGCCCTAGCAAGGTGAAGACCAAGGTTATGGTTTCCGGCAAGCCCCCTTGCCGGCAAGCAAGGCCCGGCAAGCTCCGTGCCAGCAGGCTGGTTCTATCCTGTTACCGCTCCACCTCACCATCGACCAGATAGGCTCGTATGCTAGGTGTCGAGCGTGCAGGCAGTCAACATAGCCGGCCAAAGCACGTGTCAGCACGCCACGCCAAGATTAACTTTAATGACACCCGTCCCTGGGACGTGTCGAGATTACAGAAGGGCGCCAGGACCGGTGGTACAGATCTTTTACCCAAGGCCTCGCCTCCCCAACGTAGCACCTAACGGTGCATTAAATGCGTTTGTCTTACCCCGTTGGAAGATAGACGTGATGATGGTGCAAGTCACTATTCATACTCTATAATGACCGTATTAGCCATTGTGGTAACCCCTTGACCTATAAAAGGAGACCCACGACTACAGGTAGAACGGTCGAAACCCAGCTCAATTACACGCCGTAGCTGCATTTTCCCGTGCACCTTGCCGGAAAACTGCGCTCCCTGTAACCAGAGTTCATACACGATCAAACACAGAGCAGGAGTAGAGTTTTACGGTCATAGCGACCCGAACCTGGATAAATCCCCCGCGTGTTCTTGCACCTACTAAAAATCTGCTCTTTGTCCCACGCATGTCCCCTGAGCCGAATCGCAAAGGGACCCGTTCGGTCCCATAGATAGTCGTTTCCCACGACACTTGCTCCTCCGCTTGCCCGCCTGTAGCCTCGCCCATGGTATTGACGGCCTGGGACGAGGAGGGAGGTGGAGCAGTGAGTTTCCTGACTCATATCCGGCAGGCTCGGCCTTGCACCCAGCCGGCTTTTATGACGGAGAACTCGTCTTCATGCTCGCCGGATGCTATGGGGAGTGTGGAGAAAATGGTGCAAGGAGGAGATGGAGAGCGGAGGTGTGGTGCGGTTCTTGCCAGGCGTCTGGCCTCATTTAACTAGCGGGCGGACGCTAGGAGCCAAGCGGCGTTGTGTTGAATGCCGGTAGGCTCGAGGCTCGCGGACGGACATGTGGGCGGAGTTGGTTTCTCGGCACATGCGAGGGTTCAGGCTAGCCATAGTGGAGAGTAACATACACTAGTAACATACACATATCCCTAGACTATGTTACTACTACCTCCGTCCTGGTTTATTCGTCCCCATAGTATTTTGTGCCAACTTTTGATCATGAATTTAATTAACAAAATGTTAATGCATGTCACAAAAAATAGTATTATTGGAAACTATGTTCAAATACGAATCCAACAATATAATTTTTTATGACATGCATTAACATTTTGTCAGTTAAATTTATGGTCAAATTTTGGCACAAAATACGAAGAGGACCAATAAATCAGGATGGAGGTAGTACCTTCATAGTGGGTAGTAACATAACTGTGGTGTCATGCAAAGCTTCATTTATTAGGTTATAGACTCATATTGTATTGGGATACGTGATGTTACGGTAACTAGCTAAGTTACTCAAACCACCTCTCTCCTCATTAACTCATTGCCACATAGGCAAATTTGTTGAGTTGTACTCGATGTTAATGCTAAAGTTACTCCCACTATGGCTAGTCTCAATGGACACAGGTGGGGCAGTCTGAAGCTGGTTGAGAGCATGGTTAATAATGTAGCCAACAATTGGCTATAAGAAGTTGCCATGTCATTTATTAGAGTCAACCTAATAGCCGACTTGTATAATAGTAAGATTAAAATTTGTAGTACTTTGTTAATAGCTGGCCCACCATACATTCTCACAAAGTGCCTTGGGCCTCATGCTATAGCCGGATCTTATTCTACAGCCCGCTTTCCTTCTCTCTCCTCTTCTCTCTCCTCCAACTAAGCAAAGATATAATGCGGCGAGGAGGCGTGTTCAGCCTGGCGTGCAGTGGGTGTTGCTCTCTCGGCCGGTGCGCTGGTTCAATGCCTGTGCCAGTGAGAGGTCGCGTCCACTCTGGCACCGGGTGAGAGAGGACGGCACGGTCCGCAGATCGGGACGCGCCGACAGTGTGTCTCCTACCTCACCGATGGCGACCGCATCAACGCTTCATCGCCGCCCTTCCACGGCGGACAGGATCCGGTCGGATCTTTCACCGCTGGTGAGGAGAGAGACAATGGCTACCGCCCGTCTTGTTTAGATCAGGAGAGGGTGAGAGTGTGAAGGGAGCAACCCTGGCTAGCAGCAAGCGCTGAAACTCCAGCCTACGTGTATAGTGACGATTTTCATTTTTCGCCCCATACCAATCGTTTTAATAAATTGTATAACGTGATTCTAAAAAAAAGTATAACGCGCCATTGAAAAACGGAACTCGTGTCTTGCTAAAAAAATGTATTTTATAAACGTGGCAACTTGATCAGTAGCAAGCCACTGCCTCCAGGTCGTTCACGTGTAGTCCCGGACTTCAACACCTGCGGATCAAATTATCACACGAGCGGACTCTTCGTACAAAAGTGCGCTCCACCACGTACCCGGTACCTACGCATGCAGAAATCATGCACCTATGGGTTTATTTGTTTACTGTGCATTACGTAACTCTCATATGTGCGAGACAGTGAGAGACCGACTACGTGCGCCTCTTCTCTTCGTATATGTACTCCACTATTTGTGTGATGTCCAATAAATAATTATAATACTCCAGCGTTCCTGTGGGGACCGTTGGATCATCGATCAAAAGGACACAGGTAGAGGTCATAAAAATTTGCAGAAAACCCCTCAAAGAGTCTAAAAATTTTGCTCGGGTCTAGAGGTTTTTTCCACGATCCAACGGCCGGAGAACTATCGTATCGTGGGAGCTTGGGAGGCCTTGGATCACCAGATTTTTTCCTACAAGGGATCATCCTACAAACAAATGGTGTGTGTCCGTGAGAACCGGCATAGAGAAAGAGAGTAACCTAGAGAGAGAGGGGGGAGAGCGTGCATACGAGAGATCGACCTCAAGATAGATCGTGTGTCTGAAAGAGAGAGGGAGAGAGAGAGAGAGGAGGGAGTACTGCATGTGTGAAAAGACACGAAGAGTGTGTGTGTGAGAGGCATCGACATAAAGAGAAATGGTAGCTAGTGTGTGTGCATGATCGAGAGACATAGAGGTAGACAAAAGATCGAGGATCAGAGAGAGAGAGAGGAGGGAGTACAGCATGTGTGAAAAGACACGAAGAGTGTGTGTGCGAGAGGTATCGACATAAAGAGAGATGGTAGCTAGTGTGTGTGCACGATCGAGAGAAATAGAGGTAGACAAAAGATCGAGGATCAGAGAGAGGCATCGGAGTATGCAGGTGTGAGACATGTAGGGAAGAAGGCTCGGTGATCGATTGAGCGCGTTTGTGTGCGACGGAGAAAGGATGGGAGAAATTACATGGAGTACACATGAATGGTTAGGGAGCGAGATACATTGTGTGCAAGGGAGGCCGAGAGAGATGGGGTGCGTGGAACGAAGGGGCCTACAAACATTGTGCGAGAGAGACCTACAGACAGTGCACGAGAAATAATGACAAGTGTGTGTGTATGTGTGCTGCGAAGAAAGAGAGTTATTGCTACAAACAAATAGGGAGTGCGGGAGACACTACACAGAAAGGGTGTGTTTCAAGAAGGGGCGAGATATCTACATAGATACAAGGAGTGCGAGAGAGACATATATGAGAGAGGGGAAGCGAGAGTGTGTAATAGATGGATAAACCTAGCTAGAGGCTAGTCGATAAGTGTGTGTGGGAGAGACATGAGTCGGGGGTGGGAAAGGGAGAGGTGTGTGTGTGTGTGAGGGAGACAGGGGTCAGGAAGGGGCGGGGAAAGCAAAGAGGTGTGTGTGTGTGTGTGTGTGTGTGTGTGTGTGTGTGTGTGTTTGTGTGAGAGTTAGAGAGAGAGAGATTGTCTGGCCAGTAAACAAAGGAATAGTTTCAGTTTTGGAACAGAGGTGAAGAGGGAAAGGAGACGCCGACAAATGGTGTGTGTGTGTGAGAGAGAGATAAATTTTAGTGGTAGGAGTCATATCTAGAAAGAAATGAGGTTCGTGATAGATCCCTAGAGAGAGAGAGAGAGAGAGAAAATGAAAGCCGAGTGAGAGAGTGTGTGGCAGGGAAAAATAACGCTAGGTAGCCGGAGAGATACCAGAGCACGATAGAGACGTAAGAGATAATGAAAGTTGAGTGGTATACAGAGATAGAGAGTGTGTGACACGTGTCGAGAGAGACGGCGAGAGACTGTGTTTGTGAAAAAAGAGAAACATGTACTGAGTGTGCGGGTCAGATAGAGAAAAGAGTGTGATAGCTATACTGCTATATGAAGGAGCACGCGAGAGAGACCTAGAGAGAGATGGGCATGAAAGGAGATTCAAATATTTAGTTGCGTGTGTAAAAGATGTCAACATAAAAGGGATTCAAATATTTGATTTAGAGATGATGATACATGTAATTCATACTCGAACCAAAATTGATCTATCAAACATGCATATTCATTTGAATGTGGGAACATGTATGTTATTTAATTTCTTGATATTAGTGATCCAAGCACTTGAGTTGAACATAAAGTGGTTTCAAATATTTGAATTCAACCTTATGAATTTGAGATTATGGCATTTGTAAACCATTTATATATATAGAGGGTGTTGTGCTTTTGAAAGTATATATAAAAAAATGATGTATATATATTTGTATTCGAATACAAACTGGATCCTGCCCAAAAAAAAAAGAATACAAAATGGATTCGAATTGAGATGGCACGGTAAACGTGCAAGCTTATTCTCCTAAAATTTGAACGAAGCGGCGAAACACCCAGTCCCTCATTGGCCGTAACCGCCCGAAGCCAAATTTTGGGTCATGGAAATTACTGCCTATGCCTTGACACGCAAAACCTGCAAGCTCGATTTCTATAGGTCTCGGTAGGGGTAGGTTTGTAATTTCACTCAAACGTGACATAACCGCCTCTCACCCCGATTCATACACGGTGGGCGTCAAAACATAGTCTCTCCTCGGCCGAAATCAGCTCTCACCCCGATTCATACACGGTGGGCGCCAACAGTGGGCGCCAAAACAAACTCTCCTCGTCCGAAATCGCTCTCGCCCAATATTCGGGTTATGCGATATTACCGTCCTACCCCCAACTGACCAATATCGCTTTGATGTCTGAAATTTTAAACGGGGGCTAAGTTTGTAACTTTCCACGCATCTGAGACAAGCGCGTCCCAAAGACATGGTTCCCCCTACCTCTCTCTCCCTCCATTTCCCCATTCGTACTCCGTGGGTGCCAAAACACCCTCTCCACCCCAGCCTCCTCCGTCCGCCACCCCATCCACCACTGTCCTCCTCCACGATGCCGGAGCTGATACCCCGATGCTGTCGTCCATTACAAGAGATCGACGTCTCTCATCCACGGTTCTGGACCAGGATCCTTGCATCGCGTCCTCTCGCTTCATCTGCGCCGTCATCCACCTTGTCGGGGCCGCTCCTACGACCGTCTCGTCCACCACGCCGGGACATATCCCCCGCTGCCACCGTCTGTCCTCCCAGATCTGCTTCCACGCCGCCGACAGCCATCGCAACCGCAACACCCTCAACTTCTCAGCAGATGCCTACATGGCGCCGCAATAGAGCCGATACTCTTTCATATCTGCTCAAGTTATTTATCTCAGCCAGAAAATAGATCGCCACTGCTTTACTGTGATTTCTTGTCCATCACTTAGAATCTTACTTCTTAGTTGAAAGCAAACATTGTTTGCGAAGTAGCCTTTGTATCCTTTGCACCTTCAAATCCGCCATGGTACGCTCAACACTATACTCACAATGCTTATGGTTTTCCCCTTTTATATTCACTACCATCATCCTAGGTGCTTCATGTCGTGCCAGCACTGCTCCTCAACCCATCAAGCGAAACAACATGCCACTCATATTTCCAATGCTTAGTTGTTCAAATACGAATCTGATATGATGCTTATATTACTAAAACAGTGAATGTTTAATTGGTCAGCTAATGTTCCTACTTTAGTTTCGAAAAAGCATGTGCGCCACATATAGAGAGACATCAGGGAATTGCATTTCTTTAAGCGCTCTGGTTCATCATGGGTGAGCAACGAACATTGTAGTATCCAAACTCTGCTTGCTCTTCTTTAACCTATTCCTCTTCTGTTCTTCTTTAATAAATATAGTAGTATAGTATGTTCCTTGTCGGGAAGAGGAGCAGGGACATTTGCACTCCACAGGTCTATTGGGTCGTTTCTGATCGATGCTTTCAACTCTTCGAGTTGGTCTGCCATAATATCCATGAAATGCTGAGAGCTGTGTCGCCTTTGATAGTCTAGACTGATAGTAATAGTACTGTGCCTTCAGTTGAAGAGAGTTGCCCTTGTAGGGGATCCAAAGCCTTTGTAGCTGTACCGGCAATACACGCCCATATTTTCCAGCTAGTTCCACCTTCCCAATTTTACTCGTGATGCTTAGGGTCTTCCCATTTTATCTACACTATCAGCTGCGTCAGTGCTTTGTGTCGTACTAGCAGCACTCCACCCTTCAAGCTAAACAACACACCACTCATATTTCCAAAGCTTAGTTGTTCATATCCGAATGTGATATGATAATGATATTAGTTAACAGGCACATTTAATTGGTCAGCTAATGTTCCCACTTGAGTTTCCAAATGCACGTGGCTTGGTTTATCATGAGCTTAGTTTCCAAATGTATAGAAAGAAGTGGAATCTCCATAATATGCTTCCTCTTCTATTCTTTAACATGTTCCTCTTCTGTTCTTCTTTAATAAGTACAGTATGTTCCTTGTCAGGAAGGGGAGCAGGGATATCTACAGTAAACAGGTCTATTGGCCGCTTCTGCTAGATGCTTTCAGCACTTCGAGTTGGACTGCCATAATATCCAGGAAATGCTAGGAGTAGTGTGGCCTTTGAGAGACTAGACTGATAGTAACAGTAGTGTGCCTTTAGTTGAATAGAGCTGGCCTGTAGGGGATTGAAATGCTTTCGATTAGTAACTGCAATATAACCCCATATTTTGGAGCCAGTTCCACTTTCCAGATTTATTTATGATGCTATGGTTTCCCCCTTTTATCTACACTACTATCTGCCTAGATGCTTCATGTCGTACTAGTAGCACTCCATCCTTCAAGCTAAACAACATGCCACTCATAATTCCTAAGCTTAGTTATCAAATTTAAATCTGATATGATACAGATACTAATAAAATAGAGACACATTTAATTGGTCAGCTAACGTTACTATGCGAGTTTTGAAATGCATGTGCGCCACATATAGTGTAATGAGGGAATACTATTTCTCTGTGCGCTCTCGTCATCATGCTTTGGCAATAAACTTTGCATACAGTATATTTTGAACCTATCATATGCCAACTATCATTACTTCTGGAGCTCCCAACAGGGAGCCTATTTTTTTGAGCAGTAGTGCCAGATTATATTAATGTATGCACCAAATTACATCACACATGGGCTCTCTCATCAGAATTCCAGAGGTAGCACACAAGGGTTTATAGGGAGCCCCTATTATATTAGGATATCCTATGCATTTCAAAGATAATCTAACTACTATTTCTGTTTTCATGCATATCAGATATTGAACATGATCACAATGAATATGAGAATGCGCGCACCAGAGGAATACTGCGGAAAAGTGCATTGGCTAACAAACTTGGCATCAAGGGATTGAGTTCCATTCTGGATGGAATGAATCCCACACGCTCCCCACCTACAGATTCGTGTTCCGAATATGATCCTAATGACTATTCTGAGCTCGTGCAGTCAAAGGCAGATCGCCTATCGTGTTCACCCATCAAGGTGCCTGTTCTAATCTGGCAAGGTTTTATTGGTTGCACGTATCTTGCATAAGGTGTCTTGCATTTCTTCTACTTCGTTGCACCGCCATCTGCTTAGTTTACTCATCATATATGTGAAGATGCCATGCCCATCCATTATCAATACCTATTCCATCTGTCATCATACCATGTTTTTCCATTCAAATGTTGTTCTTGTGTATCAGACATCCAAAAGGAAGAGGGTGATTGCAGAACCTGAAGGAGTACAAACAAAGTCTTTGAAAAAGCTGGTGGTACTGGAGAAATCAGATAGCACCCCACTTTATTGGGGACAGAACCAGCGCCACAAAACCTAGGCCCGACTCCAGTAGACTGTACCCATACTCCACTGGCCATACCACTAGCCCCACCACACAGGAACCGCACTCCAGCAAAAGGTATGCCGATTTCAGCTGCCATACCACCAGCCGTACCACAGAAAAATCCCAATCCAGCAAAAAGTACACCAAATCCACAGGCCAAAGACCTATTCCAACTATAGAGTGCCCCAATTCCTGCAGATTGGAACCCCATTCCAGTTATTCCCAGTTTAAAAGACAATGCTTTAATGTTGTTAGGAACCATGTGCGTATCTTCCCATCATGGGAAGATTATAGTGAAGACAAACACCATTTTCACATCTTCTTGTCGCACTTACGTGTAAGTGATACTATTCATGGTGATTATTGTCTTGTTTTCTGTTGATTGAACACATCAATGATTTACATTACATTCTTCCAAATAGGAGAGGGTCAATCTGGATAGTCATGACAAGCAAAGCTTGCTTGCGCTTTTCAAGGATGCGTTGCAGCAGTATTGGTGTTACCTGAGGCAAACACACTTTGATGGCAAGTCTATAAATGAAATTTCGGTGAAGTCTCCTGTGCTAAATTTACAAGATATTGAATGGAAAAACCTTGTTATGCACTGGTCTTGTCCCCAGGAAGAGGTACTGTCTATGAGATCACATGACAATTTGAACTCCTACATTTCTGCATGTGCCTTACCGATCTCTTTTGTAGGAAAACTGCTCGAAGAAGAATAATAGTTTGAAATGGACGATAGGTTATCGCAACTATGCTGCTCGCTGCTTTGCTCTTGTTAGTACCTGCTGCCCTGTATAGCTGTACTTGCATTCATAGCTGGTTGATTATGTGACATCTGTGTGCGTGATAGCTTGCTTATCCATTGTTCGCTCCAAATTATCAGATCTATATTAATGCTTACATTAATGTAGAATAAACCCAATGCTTAGGAAGAAGTTTAGCTCTGCATTGTTCTTGTAAGTACCTGTTGTCCTTTATCACTGTACTTACATTAACAGCTAGTTGTTCATGTACCATCACTCTGCAGCTTATTTCCCCTTGCCCTCCATTTTCTAGACCTTATCAGATCTATATTTACTCTTACCAAAATGTTGAATAAAACAAATGCTACCGAAGAAGTTTAGCTCTGCATTGCTCTTGTCAGTACCTTTTTGCCTGTACCGCTGTACTTACATTTCTAGCTAGTTGATTATGTAGCATCACTCTGCATCTTAGCTTAAATATTCTCCATTTGTTCCTATATTATCACATCTATATTTACTCTTAACAAAATGTAGAACAAAGGCAATGGTTATGAAGAAGATTCTATGGTAAACTACTTGAATTCCCCCCCCCCCCCCTCAGCATGGATAAGGGCTTTATAGAGCCCATCTTCACTACTAATGTAAGTTTGTCCTTCTTGAGCCTTCAAACTTTGTTGAGTATATTTGGATAGGCATGACTGCAAATGCTATTTATTTTTCGCGTTTGCATCGAATTGCATGTTTAAAGTTTCTTATGAAGAAGTTCATAAACATAAGTTTGTCCTTCTCAATTTCAGTTTTTAGTTGTACAACCAAGTTCCTTATTCATACCATGTAAATGAAACTAAACAGAGCAAGTGATCTTCTTTAGAGTGCATGCATGCTTGTGTTCTTGATTTGTAATCTAGGGGTGTGGTGAAACTACCCACTCTAGCATAATGTCATATCCTGCTATGTCTTAACTATGAACTATGCCATATTCTGTTAATGTTATTTAAATCATGTCTCTTTATTTGCCAATCTGAAATGGGATTAATTGACAGCACACTGGCCATTGATGCTTATACGTTCTTTAGCACCGCACATATGCTTGTGTTCTTGATCTATAATCCAGTGGTGTGGTGAAGCTGGCCACTCCTGCACAATGCCATATCCTACCATGTCTTAACTATGAACAATGCCATATGATGTTAATGCTATTTTAAACCGTGTCTCTTTATTTGCCCATAAGAAATGGGATGAATTGACAGCACTGATGCTTATACGTGCAAAACCTGTTATCTGTTTTCTTGTTTGTCTTTCAGAGTGATATCTTTGACGCCAGGAAGAACTGCCACAATGATAGTGAGACAAACCCATTGCTTTTCCCTCTAACATATATTGCAGGGAAGAAGGCAACACATCTTGGGGATAGCGATACAACCCCAAAGTCATGTCTTGATGTAGTGTCGAAGTTACTCACTAATAGTAGTGACACAAGCTCGATGAAGTCGTCGCCTGAATCTGTTCGACTTCTTCAGTCTCAAATTCCAGCAGAAAGACATGCTTCAGCTCAACTCCTACTGGAACTCCAATCTCTATGGAAGATTAACCAAAAGTACATGACGTCTATTGATGCTATGCAGCTAGAGTTGGAGGATATAAGTGTCAAACAAGCGCAGCCTCATCAGCTTGCTCAGCTGCTTGCGCTGCAGCTCCCGGGCAGGGCTAACCTTTCTTGAACTGTGTTGAAGTGCTGTCGGTTCTGTATATTATTTTGTCGGCGTGTTTATTTGCACTGGTGGCGACCTTTGATGCCCAATGTATGTAATCTACTGTCTGGTTGCGCTTTATTATCACTGGCGGCGAACTTTAATGCCCAGTGGATGTAATATGCCGTAATTTCTTTGTTGTATAGTCTAGGTTAATTCTTCGTCACGATGCTGTAATTTATTTACTGTATATGCTGTCATCACTCTCTGAAAAAGCTGTAAGCTTCGACCGAGCAAAGTGGGCCAAATCGTTAGGTTTATATAAAAAAAATTATGGTACAAAAACTGGCTAGCCCACCAATCGCTATAAATGGGCCAAATCATGGGCCCACAATCATCTAGGGCGCCCAGACTTAAACTGGCCCACTATTAGTTTCAGGCCTTTTATAGGCCGAGTAAACCTCTTGCCTTAGATGGGCCACAAAATACAATGCGCTTTTAACAGGCTAAAACCGGAGCGTAATATGGGCCGTAAACGGGCCAATTTGGGAACGGTCGATATAAGGGCCCATAGCATAACGGGCCGTTAACAGGCCAAAAGTCATCACATGCCTAATTCTATCGACGGGTATAACGGGTTGTCAATGGGCCGGAATACATGACGGGCTGAAAATGGCCCAATGGCTTAACAAACCACAAACGGGCCGATTGTAACCACGGGCTGAATTTGTCCCATTAGCATAACAGGCCAGTAACGGGCCGTAAGTAATCGAGGGCGAGAAATGAGCCCAAGAATTTATGGGCCTTTAGAAGGCCGAAAGAGAACACGGGCTGGAAACGGCCCAACTGAATCATGGGCCCTTAAATGGGCTCAAAGCAGTTTACTGTTCATGATGGGCCTAATTCACCATGGGCCGTCAATGGGCCCAGAGATGCAAAAGGCCTCATATGGGCCGAAAGACTTCACGGGCCATAGATGGGCCGAAAGTGACAACGGGCTGGAATCATATGGGACGGCCCACATGACGCTACTAGGTCGAATTTTTAAAGGCCATAACGGGCCGTGAGTACCTGGGCCGTAAATGGGCTGTATGCGAACAGGCCGGTAATAGGCTTTCCATGGGCCGGCCCGTTAGCTTTTGACCAAGTCAAACGGGCCAGCCTTTATAACCTAAATGGGCCACTGTTGGGCCGTGCCACATGTCACTATTCCATAGGCGCGTCTCGTGCAATGAATGGACGACATCTGTCGCAACACCGACCTGACACGTGGATTAGTTGGCCAATGAGAATTTTACACGTGGAAAATCCACATTGGTCAGGGCTGTTAACGGGTTATCGGATCCAAACCGGAACCCGATAGCTTAACGACGTCCCGTTACGGTGGATGCGATGTGTCGGTTACCCTTGACGAAAACACTTCCATGACACGACATTTAACATCATGGAAGTGGACACTTCCATGATGATAATTTCAGTATTGTCATGGAACACTTCTACGACAGCACAGGTATGACTATCTTGATTCTGTCATAAAACTGTCACAGATGTACATGCATGACAGAAAACTTGACCTACTGTGACAAAGACGTATCATCACGGAAGTGTTTTTTTTTGTAGTGGTGGGTTGTCGCTTGACCATGACACAAGGGAGTCACCAAGATAGACGCAAAACCCCGAGGTGGAGCGGCGTGTATCAGGACAACCAGCCCAGTCAGCGTCGGAGTAAGCGGCAATGTCGATGGAGGAGCTGCCGGTAAGCTGAAGACCGTGAGAATTGGTGCCACGTATATAGTGAAGCAGGCGCTTGACCACCCCCCAATGAGTATCCCGCGGAGCATGCATGTGCAAACAAACCTACTGGACGGCATAGGCAATATCCGGGCGAGTCAAAGTAAGATACTGAAGAGCACCTGCAATGCTTCGGTAGAAGGTGGCATCAGACACTGGGTTGCCGGAGGTAGCTGAAACCTTGGACTTAGTGTCAACAGGCGTAGTAGCAGGTTTGCAATTAGACATAGCAGCTCGATCAAGAAGTTCCTCAACATATCGCTCTTGCGAGAGAAAGAATCCTGATGCTGTGCGCTGAACGACAACACCAAGAAAATAATGCAGAGGTCCAAGGTCCTTCACCTTGAACTCGACACTAAGAGAGGTGATGATCGACTGGAAGAACATCGGTGAGGAAGCCGTGAGCACAATGTCATCAACATACAGGAGCAAGTAAGCCATGTCCGAACTGCGACGAAGGACAAAAAATGACATGTCAGAGTGGGTCACGGAGAAGCCAAGCCGTCGAAGAAAATCTCCAATGCGCGTGTACCAGGCGCGGGGAGCCTATTTAAGTCCATAGAGAGACTTAGACAATAAGCACACATGCTCCGGATGATCCGTGTCGACAAAACCTGAAGGTTGAGCACAATAAACCCATTCCTGTAGTACTCCATGAAGAAACGCATGGGAGACGTCCAACTGATGAACGGGCCAATGACGAGAGGCGGCAAGATGGAGCACAGTGCGAACAGTAGCAGACTTCACCACATGACTGAATGTCTCTCCAAAATCAACACCGGTGCGCTGAGTGAATCCTTGTATGACCCAACGAGCTTTGTAGCGATCCAGGGAACCATCGGGTTTGAGCTTGTGTCGAAAAACCCACTTGCCGGTGACGATGTTGGTACCACGAGGCCGAGTTATGAGGGTCCAAGTACGGTTGGCCTGTAAAGCATCAAACTCCTCATGCATAGCGGCACACCAGGTAGGATCTCAAAGAGCTACACGAACAGATGTAGGTACCAGGGACAACGCGACGGAGGCCAGATTGGCCTGCTCATAGCGTCTGTTTGGCTGGATGATGCCCTGCCGTGTGCGTGTGGCCATGGTATGAATGGACATGGCAGAGGACCGCAGCCACGGAGCACCATGGACGACAGGCGGTGCAGGCGCTAGTGACAAAGAAGACGAGGATGTCGACGAGGAGGTAGTTGGAGAGGCGGCCGAGGAGGCAGCCGGAGAGTCGGCCGCAGCAGCAGTGGCAGCCTCGGGCGTAGCAGCCGAGACGGAGGGACCACCCAAGGACCCGGGAGAAACGGCCGCCGTGGCAGCCGAAACAGGAGACGAAGCAGCTGCCGTGGCAGCCGAATCTGTTGTGGGAGCTACCGACCCGGCTGGCGTGCCAGCCAAATGGGGTGACTCAGCCGAGGGAGCCACGGACCCCAGTGGCAACGTAGAGGGTGCCCGAGGCGGCGATGGGGCGGCCGGCGGTGTCGACGAGGGTGCCCGAGATGGTGACGGGGCGGCCACAGAAGGGCTCCCAGCCGACGAGGCATGACCTGGGGCAGCCATGGCAGGCCGAGGGCCACGGCGGCGGGCGGCCACTAGCGGGGGCGCCATGCCCACGTCAGGAAGAAGTGGCCGGTTGGCCGGCGACAAAAATGCCTCCTCCTAGTCCCTCAAAGGAAAAACACGCTTGCCGAAGATGACATGGCGTGATGTTATTATGCGACGGGATACAGGATCATAACATCGGTAGCCGCAGTGGTTAGGAGGGTAACCAAAGAAGACGCATGCAACGGATCGAGGTGCTAGTTTATGTGGAGCGGTGGCAGAAGTGTTAGGATAGCACAAACAACCGAAAACTCGTAGATGTTGATACTCAGGAAGAAACCCAAAGAGAAGTTCATGGGGTGTTTGGTTGTGGCAAGGGCGGCAATGACAGAGATTGAGTAGGTATGTGGAAGTGTTAAGAGCTTCGGCCCAAAAACGAGGAGGAAGATGAGCATGAAATAACATAGTGCGGACACTATCATTCAAAGTCCGAAGGATGCGTTCAGCGCGGCCGTTTTGTGGAGAGGTATATGGGCAAGAAAGCCGAAAGTGAATGCCATGAGAAGCAAAGAAATCACGAGAGGCATTATTATCAAATTCCTTGCCATTGTCCGTTTGAAAAATCATGATGGAGCACTGAAATTGCGTAGCAACAAACGCATGAAAACGAGAGATAAGCGGAAAAACTTCAGATTTGCGACGTAATGGAAAAGTCCAAGTATAGTGAGAGAAATCATCAAGAATGACAAGATAATAAAGAAAACCCAAGACACTTTTTATTGGAGATGTCCATACATCACAATGCATAAGAGCGAAAGGGAAACTAGCCTGAGAATCTGATTGTTTGAAAGGTAACCTAACATGCTTGCCCAAGCGACAAGCATGACATGTTGTAGACATTGCTTTATTACAAGAAAACTCAAAAGACGACAATGTTTTGGAGAGAGCAGCGTGTCCCGGATATCCGGGCCGTTGGTGCCAAAGATCAGAGGTTTCGGCGAGAAGAGCTTGAGGCCCGGACACGAGTGGATAAAGTTCGTCGGGGTTGTCACATCGCAGAATCACTAGTCGTGTGAGAAGATCCTTGACAGAAAAACCAAATATGTCAAACTCAATAGTAATGGGATTTTCACGAGTAAGACGACGAACATAAATCATGTTTTTGATGAGGTTAGGAGTAATAACAACATCACGAAGATGAATAGGAAAAGAAGAGGTGGGAAAAGAAACATCACCGGTGTGGGTGATCAGAAGAGAGTCCCCATTACCGATGATGACACAGGTGGAAGTGGAGTAGGGTTTAGAGTGAGAGAGGATACCGGGATTGTTTGCCATATGTGAGGTAGCACCGGTATCGAGGAACCAGTCAGCCCCGCTGCCACCGCCGTGGATGGAGAGATCGTTGAGGGCGGCGTGAAGCTGTGTCTGGTCCCATGCCGTGGGTTGATGATGAGGTGGGACCGATGCATATCTGGGGTAGACGGGGCCATAGGCAGGACCGGCCGGGGCCACCTGCCCGAACCCTAGCGGGGCCGCCTGCCCGAGCTGGGCCGCATAGGCATGCGGCGAGGAGGCGCCAGGGCGAGGCCCGAGCAGGCCGGCACCAGGCGTGCCAGCACCAGGCGCGCGCCAGTTGGGTGGCCACGCCGCGAACATGCCCGACAGCGGGTAGCCCCCGAGAGGGCACGCTGGAGTGCTGCGAGCGTCAGGAGCAGGAGCGGCCCTACTGCAAGGGCCAGTAGGAGAGGCGGCTTACTTCTTCCTCTTGCCGTGGGTGCGACCGCCACCAGAGGAGGGGGCAGCAGGGGCAGCAGGGGCGACAGGACGCGGTGATGCGGAGCATCCCAAGGTCATCCCCATGGACCCACCTTTGTCTCCCCAAGTGCCAAGCGGACCGATAACACGAGCATGTGCAAGAGCTATCGACACCAAGGTGACATCTCTCCTCTCGCAACTTCCTTTCAAATCACATGAGACATTAGTACTACCTCAAGCGGAGACACTTTGCATACTCAGGTACCAAGGAACCGGCCATGGAGAAGCTAAGGAGCAAGGCCGAGCGATGGAAGGAGGAGAACGCGAAGACGGACAAGAGAAGGAGCAAGGCAGGACTTGCCCGGATCATCTGGACCCCCACCCGGACGATCCGGACCCTTAGCCATACGATCCGGGCAATGCGCCCTCGGAGTACAGCAAGCTCCTGGACGAAGCCGGGTCATCCGGACCACCGCCCGGATCATCCGGACCCGCCCGGACGTCCGAACGATGCCCCGGACATCCGGGCCAACGACGAGTGCGACGACACGGCCGGACGACCCGGACGGACGTCCAGACCATGCGGGCACCCGAAGCCCGGATCATCCGGACCGTGCCTGTGTGTATAAGTTGGGCCGGGGCCCATGTACCCCTCTCCGCCTCCTAGACTATATATACTCGTTCCTCTCCTCCATTTTAGGGTTAGCAAAGTATTTGAGACATTAGAGAGAGCTTTGCTCCTTGTACCCTACCTCTTGGGGATCAAGACCTCCTCTTGGAGCAGGATCCCCATCATAGGATCATCAAGACCTCCTAAGGGAGAAGGATCTCTCTAGATCATCAAGACCTCACTTCCTTTGGAGTGGGAAGAACCCTACCTTTGTGCTTATTTCCTTTGATTGTTCATGTATTACTTGTGGATCTCATGTGTGCTACTCTAGTGGATGTGTGATTTGGGTTTGTTTGAGTGATTCCTCTTGTTGTTCTTGTTTGTTCTTCCCTTTTCCCCCTCCAAGTGTGAAAAGATCATCACCATAGGGTCTCACCCTACATCATCTTGGTATCATGAGCAAGGTTGATTCACATCTTGGAGTCACTACCCCCACTTTCTAGCCTAATTTTGTTTGTTCTTGCCCAATTTCAAAAAAAATCCCACAAAAAGGGCCATACCAATTTTTTTGTGATTTGTTGGTTTGATGATGTTTTGTTTATTTTGATCTGTCGATCCATTGTGTTGCAAGTGGATCTAGCATACCCCACCATCTCCACCTTCAACACACCCCCCCCCCCAAAATCGCCCCAATTTTTCTTTTATTCCTCGATTCGGAGTTCTTCCCGAAGATTACAGCCGCGTAGACGACCGGCCCGGATCATCCGGACGCACACTCGGATCATCCGGACATCGCCCGGATCGTCCGGACCCCGACCCGGATCATCCGACTTCCATTGCCCAAACTGCATTTTTTGACAGAAAATTGCAGCCACCGCCTCCACTTTCGCATCACCGATCCCGAGCACCACCATAGCATTTCCGCAAAACCCCTTTCACAGCCATAGCCATACCACCACATTTCGCTACCACCATTTGACATTTGCCCTGAGATTTTGAGTTGTGGTTTTCCGTTTCCTAACGCATTTCGGCTACTTAGAGACAGTTCGTCTTCAACAACACCACCGCTCAATTTCGCCATGGACTCGACGTCGACAATGACCACTTCATCATTTTGACACCACCACCGTAAGCAAGGACGGTAACCTCGACGACATATTTGTACATCTACCTTGCCATTGCATTGTTAACCCCGAGGCCCTCTTTTGCATCACTTTCCTACGAGACTAGCCATTTGAGTATTACCGGGCAATGCTACTTGTGCACTTTAGTGATACACGTTCCGCATAGCCATCATAGCATGCAAATATCATCGTATCATCTCTTGTGTCATCAATTGTTCCCGCATACACATATTTGCTATCTTGGTAAGAGCATTTCGCATAAGTGGCCAAAGAAAAATATCAAGGAGAGAAAAGCTTTTAAGCAAAATGAAAAAGAGAAACAACAAGCTTGTAAGCAATAGCCATAGCATCGCCACATTGCATATCATATTTGATCATATTGGATCATTGTGACCGAGCTCACGGGAATCATACATACATAGCATACTTGAGATAGGAAGTCGATATGTTTTGTCTCTAATAGGTTGTGCACAAGTTCGTATCCGCCTATTGAGCAATCGTGCTAGCGTCTCTCTAGTGTTGTGCAACACGAGCGTTTTTCGTGGATTCCACATTTTGTGCTCATTCCTTGGTTGCACGACCTCACTTGTCTATCCATTTGTGTGTTTCCATGTGCCATTCATTGCTATTTGGTCTACTTGTTTCACTTGCGAATCTGCAAATCTTTTTCAACATTATTGATATCATACTAACGATTGCATCAATTTCGTGACAACGATCCTAACCAAGCTCCTCAATATGACCTTACTTTTGTATGTGTGAGAAACGAACCCCGTACCAATTCTACTATTGTAGCATCACATTGAGTGATACTCGATACATCCTCAATCTTCAGAAAAGGTAACATTGGTATTGTTCTCTCATTTTACAACTCACCACCACTTGACTATGATGGATAGGCCAAGCACTTCGGCAAACCCACTATTCGAGGAGCAAGACGTAACAAGCGACTTAGTCACCAAAGATCATCTCTTCGGCGTTCAACAAGCTCTACATCAAGAAAGTGAAGCTTTGGGTGATCGCATTGAGCAACTTGCCACCGACTTACGTCAAACGGAAGAAAGAACCCGGAATTACCTTGACGCCAAGTTGTCCTCTCAAATGGAAAATTTTCATGAATTGATGGTCAACTGCGCTTCTTCCACGACTTCCTCTTCAAGACGGCGCCATTCAAGTCAACATTCTTTGGATTCTTCTTCCCACACAAGTATTCCGCACTCACGTTCACATCGTCGCAACGATCAGGATGATCATCAAGCTCCACAAAATCCATTCCATGGCAATGGGTTACAAGACCGTCTTCGAGAAAGCGAACGACATCGGCGCCAAGATCAAGACGCCATAGACCAAGGGCAAGCTCGACAACGGCAACGCCAAGACGACCAAGATGGTGACACACTACGGCAAAAAAGACAACGCCATGAAGCACAAGCACTAGAAGCACAACATGCTCTCCGACAAGCAAACCGCGCCGTCGAAGAGAACAACCGGTGAGTGAGTGAAGAAGAAGAAGAAGCGCTTTGGGAAGCACAACAAGATGACGCCGCTCGCCTCGAGGAGTGCCAAGAAAGGAGGAATCGAGCAAGGATTCCGCCACCAAGACCTCCGCGCCAAGCCAATAGAGAAGAGCACGAGGATGAAAACCCACCGCCAAGACAAGACTGACATCACCATCGATGCTATGATGAAGAACAACGCTTTGGCAAGCTCAAGTTCACCATGCCCAAGTTCTCCGGAGGCAACGATCCTGAAGAATATCTCTCATGGGCATTGAAAGTCGACAAGATACGTCTTCACAACTATGATGAGGAGAAGAAGATCGCCATGGCCTCCCTTGAGTTTCAAGATTATTTCCTCATTTGGTGGGAGCAAGTAATCAAGCGACGAAGAGAGAAAGGTGAACCACCAATCATGACTTGGCACCAAATGAAAGATGTCATGCGAGCTCATTTTGTGCCCACACACTATAGTCGTGACCTCTTCAAGAAGCTCCAACTCCTCAAGCAAGGCACCAAGTCGGTTGAAGACTACTATCAAGAAATGGAAGTTGCCATGATACGAGCCAATGTCAAGGAAGATGATGAACAAATTATGGCACGTTTCTTGAATGGCCTTAACCATCCCATCAAGAAAATTGCGGATTTCCAACCGTACTCCAACCTCCTCGAGCTAGTGCACCAAGCAACAAAAGCAGAGCGACAAGTCCAAGAGGACTACAAGTACTCCAAGTACTCTTAGAAGACCTACGATTCATACACTCAAGCTTCAACAACTACAACACCTCCTACAACAACTCAAGCTACACTAAGTACCGGCGACAAGTCAAGCTCCAAGCAACCCATTACATCTTCGAGTCGTCCTACTTCAAGTACATCCAAGAGAAGAACTTCGTCATCGACACCTCCAACGGATGCTACCACTAAGACAAGTGCAATTCAATGTTTCACTTGCAAGGGCCGAGGTCACAAGTCATTTGAGTGCCCAACATGATGCACCATGATCGCCAATGATGACGGCACCTACGACTCCATGAGCGAAGGCGAAATGGAAGCACTTGAGCATGTGGCCATACACCAACAAGTGAATGAAGATGAAGATGCTCAAGTCTTTTGAGACAATGATTCGAGCCCCGCTCTCATTGTCTTCAAGGTCTTGACACTTCAACAACATCAAGACAAGGATCAACGTTGCCACATCTTCCATACCAAAGCGGGCATTCAAGGACGTTCCGTCAAGGTGATCATCGACGGCGGAAGCTGCCACAACTTGGTAAGTGAAGAATTATGCTCCAAGCTACAATTGGTCACGAAGAAGCACCCACACCCCTACAAGGTCCAATGGCTAAGCGACTCCGGCATCATTCAAGTGGAACACACCGTCCAAGTATCATTCAAGATCGGCACATATGAAGACACCTTGGAGTGCAATGTGGTTCTTATGTCCATGTGCCATCTCCTTCTAGGACGACCTTGGCAATTTGACCGCGGTGTCATCCACAATGGACGCACCAATCACTATAGCTTCAAGATGAAGGGCAAGGAATATGTGCTTTGACCCATGTCACCAAGTCAAGTCATCGCCGACAAACAAGCATCAAGTCATCGTGGAGAGAATAGTGAGCGAGTGAACCACCACAAAGAGAGTGAGCGCCACAAGCCAAAATTGAGTGACTCCACGATGAGCGACAAGAAAAACTTAGTTCTCCTAGCCACCAAAAGAGATTTGAGGGATGTGAGTGAGAGCCCATCGAGTGTTCTTCACTTTGTCCTTGTGTGCAAAGATGAAGCGGTGTGGACTAATACTTCACAACATCTACCTCTAGTGTTGTCTCATTTATTGCAGGAATTCGCGGACGTTTTTCCCGATGAGCTACCTCCCGGACTTCCTCCACTTTGCGGATTCAAACACCGCATCGACATCATACCCGGCGCACCTTTACCGAACATGGCACCTTACCGCGTCAACCACGACGAGACCAAAGAGATCCAAAGGCAAGTGCAACATCTCATGGAGAACGGGTATGTATGCGAGAGCTTGAGTCCATGTGCCGTTCCGGTTATTCTTGTGCCTAAGAAAGATGGTAGTTATCACATGTGTTCTGACTGCCGTCCCATTAATGCTATCACCGTTCGATATCGCCATCCCATTCCACACATTGATGACATGCTAGACGAACTTAGCGGAGCCACTATTTTCTCAAAAATTGATCTTAAAAGTCGTTACTATCAAATTAGCATGCAAGAGGGTGATGAATGGAAAACGGCTTTCAAAACCAAATTTGGCTTATATGAATGGTTGGTCATGCCAATGGGCTTATCTCAAGCACCTAGCACTTTCATGCGTGTGATGCATTATGTTCTGCGCAAATATATTGGCATTTGTGTTGTGGTCTACTTTGATGATATACTTGTGTTTAGTCAATCTCTTGACGATCATGTCATACATCTTAGGGATGTTTTGCAAGTTCTTAGAAACGAGCGCCTTTATGCTAATATGGAAAAACGCATTTTTGGTGTTGACAAGCTTGTTTTCTTGGGCTTTGTAGTCTCCTCTAAGGGCGTTCAAGTAGATGAAACCAAAATTGACGCAATTAAAACTTGGCCACAACCAACCAATTTGCAACAAGTGCATAGTTTCCTTGGCTTAGCCAGATTTTATCGTCGATTTGTTAAGGATTTTAGCACTATTGCATCACCATTGCACGCATTGAGTAAGAAGAATGCACCATTTGTTTGGGGTCCTTCCCAAGATGCCGCATTTCATGAGCTTAAGAACTTGCTTACGCATGCTCCATTACTTGCATTACCCAATTTTGAGAAAACCTTTGAAGTGCATTGTGACGCTAGTGGTAATGGCATAGGTGGCGTGTTAATGCAAGAGAAGCGGCCCATTGCATATTTTAGTGAGAAACTCTCCGGAGCGCAACTCAATTATCCAATTTATGACAAAGAGTTATATGCTTTAGTGAGAGTCTTGCATGTTCGGGAACACTATCTTCGCCCACGTGAATTCGTCATCCATACGGATGGTGAGACGCTTAAATACCTTAAGGATCAAACTAAATTGAATAAGTGTCATGCCAAATGGAGTGAGTTCATTGAGTCTTTTCCTTATGTTATCAAGTATATCAAAGGCAAGGAAAATGTTGTGGCAGACGCTCTTTCCCGCAAGTGCATGTTAGTTACTCAACTTGAGTTGAATGTTATCGGATTTGAGCACATTAAAGACTTGTATGAGCATGATAGTTCATTTGCGATTCCTTATGCCAAATGCCTAACGCACAAAACTTGGGAGTGATACTACTTTAAGGATGGTTATCTTATGTGAGCTAACAAACTTTGTATCCCTGAGTCTTCTCTTCGTTTGTTGCTTTTGCAAGAGGCTCACAGTGGAGGACTCATGGGACATTTTG
This sequence comes from Elymus sibiricus, assembly GCA_039707655.1. Lineage (NCBI taxonomy): Eukaryota > Viridiplantae > Streptophyta > Magnoliopsida > Poales > Poaceae > Elymus > Elymus sibiricus. The sequence goes on along the minus strand of CM077674.1, from coordinate 197,987,929 downwards.
TACGTGACAAGACATTCGCCACGCTCTCCAAGAACTATTTTTGGCCAAAGATGTTTCGGGACGTCTCATGCTACACCAATCGATGCTCTACATGCCGCAAAGCTAAGTCTAAAGCTCAATCTCACGGTCTATATATGCCACTCCCCATTCCATATCAACCATGGGAAGATATTAGTATGGATTTTGTGCTTGGTTTGCCTCAAACTCAAAACGGCAAAGATTCGGTATTTGTTGTTGTGGACCGTTTCTCTAAGATGGCACATTTTATACCATGTAACAAGATCAACGATGCTTCACATGTTCCAAATCTCTTTTGTAGGGAAATCTTACGATTGCATGGAGTGCCCAAGAAGATTGTATCGGACCGCGACGTCAAGTTCCTTAGCTACTTTTGGAAGACACTATGCGCCAAGCTCAGAATCAAGCTACTATTCTCTTCGGCATATCATCCACAAACCAACGGCCAAACGGAGGTCACCAACCAGACGCTATCCACACTCCTCCGCGTGTTGATCAAGAGGAACATCAAGGAGTGGGAGGAATGTTTGCCTAACGCAGAGTATGCCTACAATCGCGCAAGACATTCGACCACTGGCAAGTCCCCCTTCGAGGTCGTCTACGGCTTCAACCCTTTGTCCCCATTGGACATTCTACCACTACCTCTACAAGAGCGCATCAACATCGACGCGAGTGCACGAGCAGCATACCTCAAGAAGGTGCATGAAGATACAAGGCACACGATCGAGCGCCAAGTACAATGCCTCGCGACCAAGCTCAACCTCAACAAACACCCCATGATGTTCAACCCCGGAGATCTTGTGTGGCTACACCTACGCAAAGACCACTTCCCCAACGAGCGCAAGTCCAAACTCCTACCTCGAGCCGATGGACCCTTCAAGGTGCTAGCACGCTACAACAACAATGCATACAAGATCGACATCCCAAGTGACAAGTACAACGTGAGCAACATCTTCAATGTCAAAGACCTATCTTCCATGGTGATGTGGATTTCGATCCGAGGATGGATCTTCCCAAGGGGGGGAGGGAGATGATGCGGAGCATCCCAAGGTCATCCCCATGGACCCACCTTCGTCTCCCCAAGTGCCAAGCGGACCGATGACACGAGCACGTGCAAGAGCTATCAAGACCAAGGTGACATCTCTCCTCTCGCAACTTCCTTTCGAATCACATGAGACATGGCTACTACCTCAAGCGGAGACACTTTGCATACTCAGGTACCAAGGAACCAGCCATGGAGAAGATAAGGAGCAAGGCCGAGTGATGGAAGGAGGAGAACGCGAAGACGGAGAAGAGAAGGAGCAAGGCAGGACTTGCCCGGATCATCCGGACCTCCACCCGGACGATCCGGACCAAGCCCGGACGATCCGGACCCCCATACGGACGATCCGGGCAATGCGCCCACGGAGTACAGCAAGCTCCTGGACGAAGCCGGATCATCTGGACCACCGCCCGGGTCATCCGGACCCACCCGGACATCCGGACGACACCCCGGATATCCGGGCCAACGACGGCTACGACGACACGGCTGGACGATCCGGATGGACGTCCGGACCATCCGGACACCCGAAGCCCGGATCATCTGGACCAACTTCCGGATCATCCGGACCGTGCGTGCCTGCAAAAGTTGGGCCAAGGCCCATGTACCCCTCTCCGCCTCCTAGACTATATATACTCGTTCCTCTCCTCCATTTTAGGGTTAGCAAAGTATTTGAGACATTAGAGAGAGCTTTGCTCCTTGTACCCTCCCACTTGGGGATCAAGACCTCCTCTTGGAGAAGGATCCCCCTCATAGGATCATCAAGACCTCCTAAGGGAGAAGGATCTCTCTAGATCATCAAGACCTCACCTCATTTGGAGTGGGAAGAACCCTACCTTTGTGCTTATTTCCTTTGATTGTTCATGTATTACTTGTGGATCTCATGTGTGCTACTCTAGTGGATGTGTGATTTGGGTTTGTTTGAGTGATTCCTCTTGTTGTTCTTGTTTGTTCTTCCCTTTTCCCCCTCCAAGTGTGAAAAGATCATCATGATAGGGTCTCACCCTACATCATGCGGGCTCGGAGCTGCAGCCGGCAGCTGGGACTGATCGGCCATGAGAGCCGTCAGCTGGGCGTGATGACCGCGGGAGAGGCGACGTTCCTTCTAGAGAAGGGCACCACGGGTGCGCGCAAAGGTGAGGCCAGTGGGGTTGATGTTGAGCACCGCGATGCAATGGCCGAAGTCGTCGTTCAGCCCGTTGATGAGGGCGAGCAGCATGTCCTGATCGGAGACCGGCGAGCGGACGTCGCGAAGAGTGTCGGAGAGGCACTTGAGGCAGCTACAGAAGGCGGTGACGGAGAGGTCGCCTTGGACGACGTTTTGGAACTCCCGCATGGCGAAGATAGCACGCTGTAGACGGTTGTCGAGGAAGAGCAAGGCGATGGTTATCCATGCGTTCGCAGCCGTGTCAGAAGGCTTGATGATGATGATGTGCAGGATGTCGTTGGGGACGGCGGTGTAGAGCCAAGACATGATGCACTGATCGATCTGGGCCCACTCGACGTCGCCGAACATCATGAGAGCATCAATCGACCCACCAACATGATCGAGAAGACCAAGCTTGCGGAAGGTGAGGTTGAAGAAGGTTTGCCAGATCGAGAAGTTGGACTCCTCGAAGGTGGATGCGGATGTTGATGAGTTGCACGGGGGTGGCGCTAGGGGCGGCTGGGCGGGGTGAGTCTTGTGCGAAAGGATTGGAGCCGGAGGTTGTGGAGGAGTGGTCGGAGGAGGGGCGGGAGAAGAAGTCGCCAAAGTCTTCCATGGCAGCGGCGGCTGGCTAGGGCAGCGATAGCAGCAGGCTAGGGCGTCGGCTAGCAAGGGGAGGAGGGTTCGGGCATGAGCAGCGGAAGAGGTCATGAGAACAGGAAAAACTGATACCATGTAAGATAGGATAGTTGGGAATATTGCTGCGCATTGTATTGATCCATAGGATAGTTACGTATATACACAAGTATACTTGACCTCCAAGACTATATCTCTAGCTAAAAGGAAAGAGATCAGCTGAGCCTAAGTATGGAAGTAAAACATCCTACGTGATTGCATGAGATACAATGCTTATATTCCTACAGGAAGGGCAGCAAGGTTGATGTAGAAGCCCTCCGTGATCGATTCCCCCTCCAGCACAGTACCGAAAAAGGCCTCCAGATGGGATCGCAGAAGAACAGAAGCTTGCGGCGGTGGAAAAATTGTTTCGGGTGGCTCTTTGTTGTTTTTTGGATTTTTGGGAATTTATAGAAGTGGAATTAGGTCAGGGGGGTTTACAAGGGGCCCACAAGCTCAGGTGGCTCCCCCCAGGGGCGCGCCATGTGAGCTTGTGGCCCACTCATAAGTCTTCTGGCCTCCTCCCAAAGCTTCATGGGTGTCTTCTGGTCCATAAAAAATCACCGTAAAATTTTATTGCATTTGGACTTCGTTTAATATAGTTTTTACCTAAAACAATAAAACAAGCAAAAACAGAAACTAGCATTGGGCACTAGGTTAATAGGTAGTTCCCAAAAATGATACAAAATTGCATATAAAGTATGTAGGATTGATATAATAATAGCATGAAACAATAAAAAATTATAGATACGTTGGAGACGTATCACTCGCTCGTGGAGTCCCCGGTGTTGGAATTGAAGATGTTCGACGTCCTGCTCATTCGGTCTGCTCCTCTAGTTTTAGGCTTGATGGGTTTAGCTGTGTGTTTTTCCCAGTTCGGGCTGAGCACCCTTTCTCTCTACTCCGGGCACCATGCTCATGCCTCCTTGCGTTCATGTCATGCGTTGTATCTTCTGTTGTACTCATTCTCCTTCTATCAATGAAAAGATACACAAGCTTTGCGTATTCGTGGAAAAAATCCGGCTCCGACATTTGATCAAGCACATAGAGCACGAGGTGTATATATGGGAGAGTTGGACGTACCGGGGCGGCGTCCGGTGGCGGCGACCTTGACTGGTTGCGGTCTAGTCGGCGGCGGTGTGGGTTGCGGCCTCCGGTGGCGAAGCCCTGTGTTGGGGATGACGGTGGAACTCCGGTGGCGGTTGTGCGGGCGAGGGGCAACAAAGAAGAGGAGAGGGCTGGTCGGGCAAGGAGGGGGGGCAGATATGGGCGAATTGGCGCGGGCCCTAGCGGTCAGTCCGACGCGGCGGGCACAGCTAGACGTCCCATATCCGCCCCAGATATGTGTCGGATATGGGGAGTGCCGATCAGTCCAGGCGTTTGGGCCGGATATGGGGCGTCCGGTTGGTGCGGTTTTTTCGTCCGGGCAGCCCGCCCAGACGTTTGGGGCGGGTATGGGTCCAGTTGTAGATGCTCTAATAGTCCAATCTGAAGCGAGAAACACCTTTTTTTGAGTAAAAAGTGAGAAACACCTAGGCTTGCCCGGTGTCTAATACCTAATGGTCCAATCTAAAGTAAGAAACACCTAGGCCCTTTTTGCACAAAAAGACATCTGCTCTGGGTAAATGTCCAATACGTGTTGGTCCGGTTTGCAGTGAGAGAAACACCTAGGCCCTTTTTGCACACAAAGACATCTGCTCTGGGTAAATGTCCAATACGTGTTGGTCCGGTTAGGAGTGAGAGAAACACTTGGACTCATGCAGCGATAAATATGGATTGTGTATAATGTGCGTGAGCCCCTACGTGAGGATATTTGTCAGCTGTCACCCACCTCACAATCCTCTTTTTCCTGTCTTGTCTTGCTCTAGCGACATGAGCCAGCGAGAGGTGACTGGGATGGGGGCGGCATCAGTGAGCCCGAGGCCGAGCCATATCCAGGACACACTAACGAGCACTCCGCGTGGGTTTGTAGAAGAGGTAGGGTGGGTTTGCACGGGAGAGTATCTAGTGCTACCGAGGCTCAGGTGCTACCGTGATATGGGCTCCTGGGCCATCGGATTCTCAGATCGGACGGCATCTAGGAGTTGTTGGATCTGCTGGACCTATGCGTAATTTTTGGACTTTTTGAAGGCTTTTTTGCAAATGTTGCAGAGTTACCGGGAGTCGTCCGATCTGAGAATCTGACGGCCCAGGAGCCCGTATCACGGTAGCACCTGAGCTTCGGTACCACTAGACATTTTCTCGGGTTTGCACAAGAGGCCACGTCGCCTGGTGCTGGAAACTGTGGCCGTAGTCCCATCAGCAACCACGCAACAGAGCTCACCTACTGTAACATCTCAATTTTATGAATGTAATTTTTTTTAGGAATGATTGTGTGAGTTGAGGAGAATTTAAAGCTTTTTATTTGAAATCTTATTTGCTTCTTCAAAGTGTCCAAACCCAAGCCCAACTCAAATAATAGTTGGAAGGTTTGAATATTTTATTTGGGCTTTGATTTAGTTTCTTTCTTAAACATTTACAGACCATCAAATTAAGAGAGAGGAAGTAATAGAGATACCTCAATTATGAAGAGATTGAATTGCCTTTAAATATTATTTGGATTGATTGATTTGAAGTTCAAACGTATTTTGGGTTATTTAAATCCTAAAAATACTTTTAAACTATTTTATAAGGCCTATTATAGCCTTTATTTTCAAGGGTATTTCTATAATATATTTAGGTCAACAAATAATTTTTCTAGGTGTAAATATTCTGAGTTATTTGAGGATTTTTTTTGGAGTTTTTGGAATTGAAATATAATTAGTTTAGAGGCTATATTCAATTCCTATTAGTTTAATAAAGATAGAAAAAATAGTACTGGGACGAAGCCCAGCACTGTGCATCGCACAGTACAACGCAGCGCGGCACGGGCATACGCGAGTCGTCCAATCCAGATCGAAGGTCGGCGTATCGTCTCTATCTCTTCCCTTTTCTCTCACTCGCTGACAGGTTGACCCCACCACCATCATCTACCTCCACCAGTGCCACACCCGGACTCCACCATGGCCGTGTCCGAGATGAACACCACCTTGCCACCGCCTTATCCCTTAGCTAATATGTAAGCCGAAGCCACCCATTTATAGCCCGAGGTCCCCTCGACCAAGGACGCAACTCGCACATTCGAACCCCCCACGGAATCGAGCACCTCAGCTCAAACCGAACTCACTGGAGTGCTCGCCCAGTCGAGCCCCGACGTCGCCAGAAGTAGAGTCTGACACCGCCAAGGTCAAAAGATCCCACTGCTAGCCTCCATGAATTATATAGACATCCAAGATGGCCTTAACACTTGATGCCTATTTGGAATCCACACCCAGTTTCAGAGGGATTCAATCCTAGTGGGTTACCGCCTCTTAAGCGCGCGCCGCTATTGGTTCATGTACACATGGACATGACCCGAGTCGATAGTTGGTCTAGTAGAACATGCCAACTCCCATGTGTTCGCAAAGTCATATTGACAAACCTTGACAATGTGTCCTATGCAACATTCCTTTTGCCTCACGACATATGTTTTTGAGCTGAAGGCGAGTATTTGTCACCCTTGTTGGTAGATCGACGTCTCTTCTCAAAATCGCGTTACAGATTCCCGAACAATGTTAACACTTAACAAAAGTCGAATGGCCATGCTTTTTGAATCTAATCACTCGAGAGGGCCCAAATAATATCTCTCTGAATTGGAGGGGCCAATCCCTTCATTACCAACCATATCTCGTGGCATGTTACATGATTCACCCAAAAGTTACCTTTATAATTACTCATTTACGGAGTAGCATTTCATAGACCCTAAGTGAGTCGATCCTCATCCCGAGAACATGCAAGGACGTCAAGTCTAGAGGTGATCCCCATCCTCGAGTCCATACTATCGGGTTAGCATTTCTATACCCATGACTTGTGAAAATAGTCATCAACTGAATCGTATATTAGTCAAAGAAAATGTGTTTGCATAACCTTATCAACTAGGGACCATTAGAACAATCATCATACAATATATAGCCTCACAAACAAGTCACATAGTTATTGATACATACCAGGGATGATGTTCAATGACAATACAAATAACTCAGGAATACATAAGGAAATGACATCATCACATGATTGCCTCTAGGGCATATTTCCAACTCTTAACACATCGAACAACTACGTAACAGAGGCCCTCGATCTCAAATCAAATGATCAACGTTCAAAACCGATCCGCTGCAACAGAACAACCCACATTTCTCGTTCCCATCAGTCGTTGTCAGTTTTCCAGAAAAGCCCATGGAATTCCAACCTATCACAACTTTTTATTGGTAGATCCCAATTCAGTGAAACTTTTCTGTATTTTAAAATTATTCCAATTTTAATCTAACCTTGTTATGATCATAACTTCTGATCTATAACTCCTTTTAAGAACTTTGTGTGTTGTGTGATCAGGATCAAGAAACAATCAAGCATCTACTAGTGTCTTGTCCCTTTGCAAGGCAATTTTGGTACTCTATCCTATGTCAAGTTGGGTTACAGCACCTTGCTCCCCAACCAGCTGAAACATCGTTTGATTATTGGTGGGACAAAGTATGGCAAACAACTCTTGGTCAACTAAAGAAGGGATTAAATTCCCTGGTGGCACCAGGTGCTTGGATTCTTTGGACTCACCGCAATGCTTGTGTGTTTGACAGAGCAGCTCCAAGCATGGCAAGAGTGCCGGACACTGCCGGCGATGAGCAGCGTCTTTGGGAGATTGCAGGTGCACGGGGCCTCTCTTTCTTGGCTGCCGTGGCCCTTGGAGCTTAGTTGTTTAGTCGTGGTCCTATTTGGTCATTTTTTCCTTTTGATATTCAGGCGAGAATGTAAGCGAGGACCTTTAGGGAGGCATGTGTGTCGTGTATCAGTGAGCTTTGTATGGTTCTTGTCCCATTTTTCCTCTTAGTATAATGATACATAGATCTCCTCCGTGTTCGAGAAAAAAACTCCTTTTAAGGTGATTCTATTTGCATATTGAACATCTCAAATCCCTCTTTCAATTTAACTCCCAAAAACCTAGGATTTAATATGAGCTGAAATAATTTAAGAACTTTGTCTTGTTTGAGTTTTTTTTAAACTTAGTAGTGGTTGTTAAGTCCAATTTTGATACGTCTCCAACGTATCTATATTTTTTCTATGTTTCATGCCTTTTATCCATCATTTATGCAAAGTTTTGAAGTTTATTTAGAGTAACTACTAATAATTTCAAGACATGCACAAGTTCTTGTTCTCCTTATGTGTATAGGAACTTTATGAAAATTCAATGAACTATCAAAAAACTTCAAGGTCCGGTGAAACTTGGAGTTATTGCAAATCTGTCCCTACAAGACCAGTACTTAAAAAATCCTCAATTGGACCCTTGAAGATGGAGTAAAAAATACAGTCAAAATATGAAAGTTATTCTCCATGTCACTATGAAACCTTAACACTTGGAATCACCCAATTCGAAGTCTGTATGCACCCTACAGGTCCAAACCAATATTTACAAAAACTATCACTTTTGGGAATCCGAATCTAGGGGTGACATGATTGACTCTAAATCTTTCCATGCTCGATGGATTTGAACGTGGTTTGATCCTATGGACTCATGGGAAGATATGGAAGGCTTTGGAAGGGTCTAATGCCCAGGGCCCTTAGATCAAAGTGATATGGGTTGGATGGTCAAGATTGGATGTATTGACCTATATATTGATGGGAAACCCTAACTTTCTTATGGGGTAAAATTTGTTGCGAAATTTCAACCTCCATAGCTGTCATCTACAAAAGAACACATCTCCAACTGATGGCCTGCGAGTGCACATGGCTACTGTAGCACTTTCGTGATAAGTAGAGTGTCGAACCCATAGGGAGCGGAAAGGAAGGTACCACAGACCCCGTAACTACGCTGTCACTTAATGCACTTACATACGCACCCAAACCAGAGTTTGGAAATAGTCTACTCTATAAGTTGCTAGGGAAACTGGATAAAGGGTGTTTACTACACTACGAACAAGAAGGTAAAAACAGGAATAAAAAGATACTACATTAGTAGAGATGGTGCTTGAGTAGTAAAGTGTTCTCGAGTGTTCCGAAGTCATTACCACAAATATGACATGCGCATCAAGTGCGGAGCAAACACTCTCTATCGTATCCTCTATCCATGCTTCATATGCATAAGTGGGCGGTTCCTGGTACAGAACATGTTCTACTCTAACGTAGACTTCATGCCACATATGCCACCAACCGTAGCTTCCCCACGTCGGTTATCACATACAGTCAATTTAGGGTTTCCCCGTGGACGCAACCAGATGTGGGTTTACCTGTTACTCCTCTATCAATTGCAAGGACTTGGAATTGTGTCTTTTACTCACACCTCTAATTACCTCAACATCCTAACCCGTATAACGATAGTAGTTCCTCCACAACCAATCACGACAATAATGCGAGTGAGGCCTCCTCTCAACACTCATGAAGAATACTAACTCGAACATGAACAAAGCAAATTGGATCGCTTCGGAATAATCATTCTAATCATAAAAGAGTTCATTCGTATCCACTGCTCAAACATAAAGGAGAGGGTCAAGTTACAAGCCGGCATCGAGCCAGTGAACGGAGAAGGCGCGGTGGAAATAGTGATGGTGACGGCGGTGCGATTAAGAAGATGATGATGGCACCGGCGCGGTGGAGTTCGGGCTGGTGCTCACGGTGGTGGAGCTTCCTCTTCTTCCCCTTGATCAGGTCCCTTCCTGACGTAGGGTGGAACCCTAATTGACGATCTTTCACGAATTGGAAGGGGTTCCCATGAAGAACACGAAGAACACGGGGAAATCACAAGAGGAACACTCAAGAACAAGTCCAATCACACATCCACTAGACTAACAAACACACAAGATCCACAAGGTACATGAACAATCAAAGGGAAAGATACAAGGTAGGGTTCATCCCAAATCCAAGAGGAGATGACGTCTTGATGATCTAGATAGATCCTTCCCACAAGGGGGTCCTGATATCCACTTGGGGGATCTTCTCCGAAGAGGTCTTGAATCCACTCATGCATCTTCTCCTAAGAGGAATCCCACAAGGGGAATTACATGAGATAAGCTCTAATATGTAGTTCTAATCTTAGCTAACCCTAGAATGAGGAGGGGAAGAGGTATTTATAGTTTAGCCATGAAGTGGGAGGGGACAAGAGAGATACATGGGCCTCAGCCCTGTCCACGCGCGCAGGCGGCGCCGGATGTCCGGCCGTTCACGGGACGCCGGATGTCCGGCCTAGCGATGGCCAAACTTCTGCACGCTTCGGGTGCCATGCTGCCGGATTTCTGGGGAGGGAAGCCAAATGTCCGGGACAGTGGTGAGGCGCCGGATGTCCGGCTGCTGATGCTCTTTGGCCGCCAGTTGAGGCTGCCCTTCTCTGTGGCGCAGGCGCCAGATGTTCGGCCCTTGGCCCGGATGTCCGGCAGCTATAGCTTCAGCAGCTCTGTCTTCTTCCATTGTCGCTTCCATGCTTCCCTCGCGGATGGTGTAGTTGTCCCTTGGCACTTGCACTCCTCCTCGTCATCCGTGAAGCTCCGACAATACCTATGCATGCACACAGGAGAAGTGTCAAGTAGTATACCATCCTCGTAGGGGTCAAGTGAACACGTGTAAAGGAGATGATTCACCTTTATGTATGTGAAGTAGATGTCGCACGTGTCACTTGCCGAATGGACTCTTGACATGGTGATGTCCGTAGGATGCTTCGCATCACTTCCTCTATGGTGGTGGATGGAGCAGCAATGGAGATGGAGTTGGATGTATTGTTGATGAATGAGATGACACGACGGCGGCTAAGGTATGGAGGTGCATATATAGGACGCCTCCTCGGTCTCCTCCGTTGATGGGATGCATCCAACGGCTCAAGATGAGCCCTATCCTCTCCGAAACCCTTCCTTATTGTCCAAGGATCTCGTGGGAACAAACGGGGACAAAATTAGTGGAGAATCCCATCTGAAAGGGCAACTTTAGGAGCTGTGTGCTTGTCATACGACCATCTCCTCCTCCGGTACATGAGCTAATCTCTAATGTGTAGTTCTAATCTTAGTTAACCCTAGAATGAGGAGGGGAAGAGGTATTTATAGTCTAGCCACGAAGTGGGAGGGGAGAAGAGAGATACATGGGCCTCGGGCCCTCTCCACGCACGCAGGTGGCGCCGGATGTCTGGCTGGGGCCCGGATGTCCGGACGTTCATGGGACACCGAATGTCCGGGGCTCGGGCCGGATGACCGGCCTAGCGATGGCCAAACTTCTGCACGCTTCGGGTGTCGTGCTGCCGGATTTCCGGGGGGGGAGCCAGATGTTCGGGACAGTGGTGAGGCACCGGATGTCCGGGGCTCGTGCCGAATGTCCGGCCGCTGATGCTCTTTGGCCGCCAGTTGAGGCTACCGTTCTCTGTGCCGCAGGCGCTGGATCTCCGGCCGCTGTAGCTTCAGCAGCTCCGACTTCTTCCGTCGTCGCTTCCATGCTTCCCTCGCGGATGGTGTAGTTGTCCCTTGGCGCTTGCACTCCTCCTCGTCATCCGTGAAGCTCCGACAATACCTATGCATGCACACGGGAGAAGTGTCAAGTAGTATACCATGCTCAAAGGGGTCAAGTGAACACGTGTAAAGGAGATGATTCACCTTTATGTATGTGAAATAGATGTCGCACATGTCACTTGCCGAACGGACTCTTGACATGGTGATGTCCATAGGATGCTCCGCATCATCCCCTCCCCCTTGGGAAAGATCCGTCCTCGGATCAAAAACCAAATCACCATGGGAAAGAGATGTCGTCGCCATGTAGAAGTGGGCGATCACCAAGCACTCATCATCTGGAAGCTCGAAATGGGCACTCTCCAATGTTGCACCGTCGTGTGATTCCTTCAAAAGGAGCAAAAACAACAAACACTTGGAAAAACAAATGTGGTTAGCGTTAGTGAAAAACCAATCATTCAAGAGGTGATTCACCCAACAAGTGTCATCATCATGCATATCATATGGTGTGACAAAGGATAATGGCATGTCATGTAGGCATGTCAATTGAGCACAATCAAAGGCATCATGCGCAAAGGCAAGAGGCAATAGCAATCTATAGGACCAGGCATGCAAATGTGAGGTAGAGATGCAAATATGTGTGTCAAGTGAACAAGCATCTTCCTCGAGGTCATAGCAAGCATGCATCAAGCGCTCAACAAATGGTCTATGGTATGCGTAAGAATCATTCACAACACTAAAGAAGATGAGATGTCTAAACACATGTGGCAATCCAAGGTGCAAGACAATCCAAGCATACTATGCATAGGGTGTAGTGAAGATAGTGTGGCACTCAACACAATAGAAAGAGCAATTTTTCATCATGTGTGAGGCAATCAAATCAAGCATGTAGCAATCAATGTGACATGGCATATGTGAAGAAATGACATTGCTGCAACCAAACATATAGGAATAGCATATAATCAACAAGTTGGGTGCAACACACAAGGTATATATGTCATGAGGCAAGGCAATGCGGCAATCATGAGTGAAAGCAATATCTCTAGCATGTGTGCAATGTGTCATGGTTCAAGCAACAAATGAAGTATGCTCCACAATATTCATGCTCATGGTGTTGGGGTTCTTGAAAGAGAAGGATATCACCTCAAAAGCATGTCCTTGTGCGTCCTTCACAATGCCGAAGTGGTAGCAAATGCGTTGTAGAAGCGCGTCGATCGAAAGTGGCTCACTCCCAAGAGCTTGAATGGTCAACTCACGGGAAGTGGAGGTTGACACGATGTCGAAGTATCCTACACGTACACAAACAAAAGCAAAGAATGTACGTGCACGGTAGATAAACACATCATCCATCATGATGGTTCTCTTCTCTTGCACATAACCATTAGAAGAAAAAGTGCATGAATGATATGATGCAACAATGGCTATATTCATGGCACTAGGCATATGGTGCAAAGAAGGAAGACAAGCATGCTTCACATGAAAGATGGCAAAAGCTCCAAACATATGGGAGAAAGTTATGGGGGCAATCTCATTAGCAAGACTAAAATCATTGTTGCACTCAATACATGGCAAATCATCTAGCATGAGAGAGGCAACATATGGAGCAATTGGACAACATTCAATAGCAATCATGTGCAAAGCATGGAAATGGATACCATCAACTGCATGAAACGAGCAAGTATGAATCATCGGTGATGCAACATAGGCAAGCATAGAAATCATGTCGTGCAAACTAGTAGTGCGAAGATGCAACATACTAGAGGAAATCATGGCAATCATGTCATGTGAGAAAATAGTAGATATAGGCAATGCACATGACATATCGCAAGCACGAACACAAAGCAATATCAAAGTATCATCATTGTATTGGTGTGAAGTCCAATGCGAATAGTAATTGGTCAACATGACTCTCCCAACACAAGCATCAACAATAGTATGGATCACAAAGGGAACATGGCAATAACAAGTGATATCTCCACCAAACTTGCAAATACACATACAAGTACTAGAATCAAGCATCATGTGTAATGCAAAGCATGGGTCACAAATGCATGGCAAAGTCATAGGAATGAGCATATCATGCAAAGTGAACATGGCAAGATGGGCATAGAATATGTAATGGACAATAACACATAACCATGTGAGGGCCATAATGCACGAAATCTTGGCGATAAGAGGGTGGGTGGAGGGTAAGCACTCCATGGTGGCGCACGTGTTCATTGCTCTCTAGAGCTCTTTTCGTCAACTCGTGCACTTGTGAGGTTGACAAGTAAGCATGGGTACCTACACAACAAATAGGCAAACGAAACAAAGTGTGTGCATGGTAAATGTACACATCATCCATCATGATGTGTATGTGCACGTGAGAGTTAGCACAAAACAAGAAATGCTCAAAGAAATTTGAGACATGGTATATGAACATGTCATCCATCATTAAAGAATAGTTGTTATGTATAACACGATGGGGACACAAATTGAGTATGCAAGTATATGGCACAACAATAGCATTGTTATTCATGGGGAGCATATTGTGCACATAATTATCAGGATCATGCAATGGATGGGGTGGATCAAAATCTCCTAACAAGTATGAGCAAACTATGGGGGTCTCCTCAATAGCAATAGCGGAAACATCAAATGGAGAAAACGAACAACATCCAAAACAATGCATGTTCGAAACTAGGTGGTCATGGCATGGAATATGATGGCAATGATGCAAAGGAAGCATATCAATTTCATCATAAGAAAAACAAATGCCAATAACCATGGGCTTGTCATCTATGCCATATGTGCAAATTGGGTTTATTTTAATGGCATATGCATAGTTACTACGATGAGATTGCAAAGATGCGATATGGTTGATCTCATGCATAGCATATGACAAGTCAAGCGGATTGTCAAACATGATGTGACCAAGAGAATTCACACAAGAAATCCTATGCAACATGGCATCACAACTAATAGACTCCACATGGAAATCATCAAACTCATCATAAATGGGTAAATCATCGCATGGGGAAATCATACTAGCATGAAGCATGGCAATAGGAGGATCGACATCATGCAAGCAATCAATGTCCACTAGTGGGACAAGAGCATCACCTTCACCTATGTTACCTTTGTCATTCCACTCATGTGGTGTAGGTGAGGTGGCAAAGACCAAATTGTGGTCATCTTCATCGTGATGGAACAATGTGGGGGTGCATCATATTCCACCATGGCCATCGTCTTGTCCATAAGAGGGACGAAGTCATCGAGGGTCGGCGCGTCATCATATATGGGACCTAGCATCAAATGAGAAGACACAATAGAGGTAGAGGTTAAGTTGTTAGAAATCGAAATGGCCTCACAAGACCTATCAACTTCCTCTCTCAACTCTTGCGGTGGCTCACTCACTCCCTCAAAATAGGTGCACTCAAACTCACATATGGTGGAGTCACTCATCTCACTCAAGTGGTGGGGGTTGTGGCTCTCCTCACATGGGAATTGGGGCAACTCGTCATATATGGGGCTTGTGGTGAACTCGCTCTCACTCTCAATATGGTGGCTCATGTCGCTCAACTCATCTCCAAACGACGCCGTGGTTGAAGGGAAAATCCCATTCACAACCGTCTTGTCACCGTCGTCGTGGATGAAGGCCGAAGATGGCACATCATCACTCGCCTCCATGACCGAAGGGAAAATCCCATGCGCGGTCATCTCACTCTCGCCTCCAAAGATGGAAGCATCATCCTTTCTCGCCATCGTGTCGCTTGCCTCCAAAGCATGTTCCTTGAGAGGCTCCGTAGTTGTAGCCGTCACCGCGCCATCTTCAAAAAGAGTCATGGTAGACTCGACATCGTCAAAGTCACAAAGAGGGATGGCGGTGATGTCGAACTTGGGAACGTCATCTTGGAGCTCGTCGGGCTTGGACATCGTGGTGGTACTATCCTCATGCTCGTTTTCGTGGAGCTTGGTCGTCGCGAAGTATGCTTGGGGAGGAGAAGCCTTGGCCTTCATGTGGTCTTGTTCCGCCTTGAGAGCACCAATGTAGATGTCGTCGAGAGACTCGTAGTTGTCGAGGAAGATAGTCTTGGAGATGTCATTGTTCAATCCCATCATGAAGTGGAACTTCGTCCAAATGGGGTCGTCCACGCCGGCTCGTCGCAAGGCTTTCTTCATCTCCATGAAGTACTCGTCGAGGGACTTGGATCCTTGTATGATGTTCTCCAATTGGCGTTGAAGATGTTCCGTGTAGGTGAAAGGCACAAATTCTCGCCGCATCGCTTTCTTCGTCTTGGGCCAACTCATGTTGAAGCTCTTCGAAGGTGTGTGAAGCCACCATGTCAACGCGTAGTCGTGGAAGTTACTTGTGGCGCACTTCACTTGATCTTCAGAGAGGACTTGATGTAGCTTGAGGTAGTCGTCCATCTTGTGCTCCCACTCGAGGTACTCTTCGGGGTCGTGACTCCCATAGAAAGAAATCTCATGGTCGATGTCGAAGTTGTAGTAGCTCGTGGAATTCGTGGACTTGAGCTTGGGGAGCTTCTCTTGAGCGTAATCTTGAGGTGCTTGTCGGCGAAGATGCCGCATGTCCAAAGGCGAAGATGCCTTGAAGTCGCTTGGTGAAGATGCCAAGGTAGATGGTGAAGTCGTAGAGCGGTGGTTGGTGTTGACCTCTTGACCTTCACGTTGTAGTCGGTGATGGTGTCGATGCCGATGTGACCATGCCGAAGATGGTAGCTTGGAAGCATGTGCACTTGAGCGTCTTCTCGAAGATGAGGAAGACCTCTTGCCGGTGTTGATGAGGGCTTTGTGCTCCTCCAAGTGCTTGTCCATCTTGGCGTTGGTGTGGTCCTTCATGGCATCAAACTCGTCGTTGTTGGTGTAGACCGAAGTAGATGTGCTTTGCCTATCCATCACAAGACTCGAGTAAAGGTGAGTAGGAAATGAGATAAACAATACCAAGATACCTTTTCCCAAAGTTGAAGATGTATCCCGCATCACTCAATGTGAATTGAGAGAATAGTGGAATTGGTACCGGACTTGTTCAGTCACACCTACAAAGTAAAGCTTATCGAGTGGCTTGGTTAGGACAATTGGCACAAAATTCAAGCAAATGTTAGTCCAAGATATCGATAATGTTGAGGAAGATTCACAAAATTGCAATGTAAAGCAAATAGATCAATACCTATGGTGGCACAAGGAAACACACACACGGATAGATAAGTGGGATCCGAGCAACCAAGGAATGAGCACAAAATGTGTTACCACGGAAAAGCTCTTGTTGCACGGATGCTAGAGAGACAATAGCTCGATTGCTCAAATGGGCTAGGTACGCTTGTGCACCAACCTATGCGAGTAACCTTGCCATCTTCAATCCCATGTATGCTATGTATGTATGCTCCAAGAGTATGTACTATGCAAAATGGCTCAATGCTATTTCTATTGCTTATAAGCTCTTTTGTATCTCTTCTTTTGCTTAAAAGCTTTTTCCTCTCTTTTTTGTATGCTTTGCCACAATGCTTGATGCTCGAGCCAAGATATGAGACAAGTATATAAGATATGCACGGGAGAGACTTATGGCACAATGATGAAAGCAAGATGATGGCACGCTAAATGTAGCTATGCGGCTTAAGCGTATCACTAAGGTGCACAATGAGCATGGCCCGACAATTCTCAACTCGCTAGTCTCGATGGGAAAGTGACGCAATAGGCTCGGGGCGATCAAAGCAATGGCAAGGAAATGTACAATGATGTCGTCGAAGTTACCGTCCTTGCTTACGGTTGCGGTGTCAAAGGGTGAAGAGGTCGTTGTCGATGTCGAGTCCGTGGCGATGATGAGCGGCGGTGTTGTCGATGTTGAACCGTTCCTAATTAGCTGAAACACCTTAGGAAACGGAAACCGCAAACTCAAAATCTCAAACAAAATCGGTCAACATGGGTTATGGTGGAAGAGTATGGTGGGCAAGGTTATGCGGAAGTTATGGTGGTGGTGGATGAAGAAGTGACCGTCCTCAAGTAGCCGAAACACCTTAGGAGACTCGAATCACAACTCAAGCAAACCACAACTGCAATGGGGATCAAAATGGGTTAGGTTGCGGAAGGCTATGGTGGTATTGCGGATGATATGGTGGATGGCCTAGGCAAAGATGCCAAAATGCACAAAATTTGATGGAGTCAAATGGTGGTGGTAGTATTCTTGCGGGATGGGGGATGTCAATAGCTAGCAAACGAGCTAAAGAATGTCAAAATTGGACTCCGGATGAATTAGTTATGGTCAATACGGTGAAACATGGGAGGTTGAAACTCCAGGGGTTGGATGTCCGGGGTGGAGCCCAGATTTCCGGGGTCTATGTCCAAAAACGAGGTTGTTTTTCTGCTCCAGGTGCCAGATGTCTGGTCAGGGACCCGGATGTCCGGCCCGACGATTCCAGATCGGGATTTGGACTTTGAAACTCGATTTGGGGCGGATTTAGATGATTCCAAGGTCAAAATTGATGAGGGTAAAGAAATTTTTGGATGGATTTCGTGGTGGGGAAGCTAGATCCACTTGCCAAACAACAAAATCATGAATCAAACACAACAAAATCTCACAAGAACCAACAAAATGCAAAAAAATTGGTGAGGCTATTTTTGGTGGGGATTCTTGAAATTGGACAAGAACAAACAAAATTAGGCAAGAAAGTGGGGGGTAGGACTCCAAATTCGTGATCAACGTGGCTCATGATACCAAGATGATGTAGGGTGGAACCCTAATTGATGATCTTTCACAAATTGGAGGGGGTTCCTACGAAGAACACGAAGAACAAGGGGAAGAACACGGGGAAATCACAAGAGGAACACTCAAGAACAAGTCCAATCACACATCCACTAGACTAACAAACACACAAGATCCACAAGGTACATGAACAATCAAATGGAAAGATACAAGGTAGGGTTCATCCCAAATCCAAGAGGAGATGAGGTCTTGATGATCTAGATAGATCCTTCCCACAAGGGGGTCCTGATATCCACTTGGGGGATCTTCTCCGAAGAGGTCTTGAATCCACTCATGCATCTTCTCCTAAGAGGAATCCCACAAGGGGAGGTACATGAGATAAGCTCTAATATGTAGTTCTAATCTTAGCTAACCCTAGAATGAGGAGGGGAAGAGGTATTTATAGTCTAGCCATGAAGTGGGAGGGGAGAAGACAGATACATGGGCCTCAGCCCTGTCCACGCGCGCAGGCGGCGCCGGATGTCCGGCCGTTCACGGGACGCCGGATGTCCGGCCTAGCGATGGCCAAACTTCTGCACGCTTCGGGTGCCATGCTGCCGGATTTCTGGGGGGGAAGCCAGATGTCCGGGACAGTGGTGAGGCGCCGGATGTCCGGCTGCTGATGCTCTTTGGCCGCCAGTTGAGGCTGCCCTTCTCTGTGGCGCAGGCGCCAGATGTTCGGCCCTTGGCCCGGATGTCCGGCAGCTGTAGCTTCAGCAGCTCTGTCTTCTTCCGTTGTCGCTTCCATGCTTCCCTCGCGGATGGTGTAGTTGTCCCTTGGCGCTTGCACTCCTCCTCGTCATCCGTGAAGCTCCGACAATACCTACGCATGCACACAGGAGAAGTGTCAAGTAGTATACCATCCTCGAAGGGGTCAAGTGAACACGTGTAAAGGAGATGATTCACCTTTATGTATGTGAAGTAGATGTCGCACGTGTCACTTGCCGAACGGACTCTTGACATGGTGATGTCTGTAGGATGCTGCGCATCACTTCCTCTATGGTGGTGTATGGAGCAGCAATGGAGATGGAGTTGGATGTATTGTTGATGAATGAGATGAGACGACGACGGCTAAGGTATGGAGGTGCATATATAGGACGCCTCCTCGGTCTCCTCCGTTGATGGGATGCATCCAACGGCTCAAGATGAGCCTTATCCTCTCCGAAACCCTTCCTTATTGTCCAAGGATCTCGTGGGAACAAACGGGGACAAAATTAGTGGAGAATCCCATCTGAAAGGGCAACTTTAGGAGTTGTGTGCTTGTCATACGACCATCTCTTCCTCCGGTAAATCGGCCGCCATTTCTTCATACGAACTCCGATTTTGACGTTCTTGGGCTCGTTGGATTTGCGAGAGCGACGTAGATCCATTTCTGGTTTTAGATATTGATTTGGAACACTTTGGAAAAAACTCTCTTCGCCTTCCAAAACGCGCAAGTCTGGTACTGTAAGTCCTTCGTATTGAGCCTGTCCTTGGTCCTTTCATCGTGCTTGGTCCTAGGTTGCTCCAAAACAAATGTAGACACAAGAAAACAAAGAAAACTCATAAAATGCTAAATATGCAATGCTCACAAGGAAAAGTGTAAAAACCGGTAATCATACATAATGGACAACTACTTGGTTCAATGGGACATAATATCTGAAGAGAACATGCAACAAATGAACTCTAAAAATGCTTAAAATATAGGCCCATCACCAACCAAAGGAGAATGTCAAGGAAGAATAATAAGGAGGGGTCCCCTTCCCCCTCTCCTCCGGTGGCGTCAAAACATCGCCGGAGACATTTCTGCCATCACCATCATCAACAATTTTCTTCGTCATCCTCTCATGGTGATGTGTGAGTAGACCCTTTTCGGCTAAGGGTTTGTGATAGTAGCTAAGTGTCATGTACCTCTCTTTCTTCATCTTATGAATTGTCACCATGATTATTATCTTAGGCATTGATGATTAGTTGAATTGTATGATGTAACTCTCTCTCATGATGAGTACCTTTATGGATAGAAGCCGAGGAGGCTAATTATCCATCATTTATGCGAAGTTTTGAAGTTTATTGGTCGAGCTGAGGCCTGTCGAAGAGGCTAATTTCAAACTTCGTTTGTGGTCAAGAAAACTATTATATATGTAATATATAATACTTAGACTTGTTTGTTGATGTATAATGGGCTTGTGTGAACAAGAGAACTCATGATTTTATGATGAAGGTGCATTGGTTCTTCTTATGTGTTCTTTCTGGTCCGAGACTATGTAACTATACATGTGTTAGGCTGATGCTTATTACCATTTCCATGTTTGGTATCTTGTTGAGGATAGTGTGAGGACCTGTGATTGCCCCATGCCTAATCGCCACATACAGTTTGTTCATGCTATGTGGTTTTATATTGGGAAATGCATGAGCGGATGGTCAAGAACAAAGTTGGGTTTCGGGTATGCACATTTGGTTTGCTGGCCGTTCGTTGTGTCCGGGTGTGCGGACCACAACCATGCGATGGTCGTCGGTCCTACATTCATGGATCTCGCTCCCCGGTGCGTAACCGGCGTATGGTGTGCACGATATGGGCGATTGGTTTGCTGGTCGCCCATTGTATTCGGGTGCGACGAATACTCCAATGCGTTGGTGGTGGGAACCAACGTGGTTTTATCCCACCCGGCTACCGGTTATCCCACCCAAAGGCTGGCTAGCGATGGGCTTTTTGTGGTGTCGATGTCTTGCGAGTCGGGCACAAGCGGTTGATTTGCTGGTGGACTATTGCGTTCGCGTGTGCCGGTGCGCCGGTTCGCGGGCTAGGTGTGCGTTGCGCCCCATCGTCTTTCGTGGTGCATACGTCCTGCCGGCTCAGAGAATTGTTTGCCCCGTTGGTTCCTGCTACACTTCAGATCACGGGTGGTTGATGCGAGACGAAGAGTAGAGCAAAAAGGCCCGGCTTGGAGATTTTGGGGGCCGGCTCATGGGGGCGAAGAGTCTCGCTTCTCTAAAGATTCACGAGTAATGTTATTCCTGTCTCCATTGGGTAAATCGTTGGGGTGAGCCAGTGCGCCAGTGCACAGGCTATGTGTGTTGCGTCCCATCGCCTACCATAGTCGTAGATACACGCGGATGGACGGGCATGCTCAGTTGCTGGGCATGCACATCAATCCGTACAAAGGCATGCAGACATCCACAAAAACACACATCCAAATAGGCATGGACATGGCCTCCACTTCCCTTCTGCCTGCTCATAGCTTGGCTAGGTGTGTTTGGGAGTCTCCAAATCATGTGCAGAAACCAAGAAGCTTGTGAGGGCTTGGAGATCGCCTACTTCGTGAAGATCTATGTCGGGACCCCGATCCTAAGGCACATGGATCTAGCAGTAACAAACCATATAAGTACCTCGAGACTCACTGTGACGCCCGGATAATTAGGCTACAGTAATTTCGGTAATTAAGCTACAGTAATCCTACGTTAGTGATGCCACCTCACCGCGATCACTGTTGCCGCGATCACTGTTGTTGAACTCGCGTCCGTGCAAACCCCGTTAATTTTCGTTGCAATTTAAATCGTCCGAAAAAGGCGGATGATAAAGTTGTTCAAAACTAAAATAAAAAAAAATGTTGGATGGGTTGGAAATATCTCGTAATATTTTATAAAATTGAAATCGGTAATTTTGGAATTTAATTGGAGCCCCAAAAGTATTTAAAACGAATTTTGAAACGGTGGGAAAATTGGACCTAACCGGGTCAAAATTCGGTGGCCCGTCCACACGCTATATATACGAAACGGGATGAAACCCTAGCCCCAGCCGCCCCATTTTCCCCGCGCGCCGCCGCGCGCGAGCGCCGCGCCTCCGCCGCCCCTCCGCCCGCGGCCGGCTCGGCCCGCGGCCGGCTCGGCCCGCGCCGCCAGCCCCCGCCGCCCGCGGCCACTGCCGCCGGCTCGGCCGGCCATCGCCTCCCCCGCCGCCTGCGCGCCAGCCCCGCCGCCCTGCGCCGCTCGCCTCCGTCCGCGCCGCTCGCCTCCGCCCCGCCGCCGGTTGCCACCACCGGCGACCGCCTCCCGCCGGCCCCTGCTCCCCCGGTGAGCACACCCCTCCCTCCTCCCCCCCCCCCCCGGCGCTCCGGCCCGCTCCCGTCGCGCCGGCCGGCTCGGCCGTGCCCGTGCGTGTGTGCGTGTGTGGATGTGTGTGTAATGTGTGTGTGCGTGTAGCGTGCGTGTGTGTTGTGTTGTGTGTGTATGTATATACGTATGGATATACGTATATACGTACACACATACATGTATATACTAATAACAAAATAAAAATAAAAGTATTTAAAATAAAAATGAAATTAGAAAGTAAATAAATAAATAAATATTAATATTAATAATTAAGTAATTAGATTAATTAATTAGTGATTTAATTAATTAGGTAATTAGTTAATTAATTAACTGATTAAGGTTAATTAGGGTGATTAATTAATCTGTTAATTAATTGATTTAAATAAACAGTAAATACTGTTTCGGATAATTAGGATATATTAATTAAAAGAAATTTAGATAATGATTAAATCTTTAATAATTAATATAAAATAAACCGTAGCCCGGATCGAAAAACTTTGAACATGAAAGTTGCTCAGAACGACGAGACGAATCCGGTTACGCTGTCTGTTAGTCTGTCACATGCCCCTAGCATAGCACACCTGTAACTTTTTGCCTGTTTCTGGCAGATGAATAGTGCATGACTTTAATAAAATAATTCCGGTTAAATTCCTAAATTGACTAGAGCACTTAGATAGGCAGTATATCAACCCTGCGCTGCATCCTAGCTGTCCCATGCTTACAACATCGCAGCCTGGAACATTGCCCCCTCCGGTCATCTGTCTGACACATGTCCGGAACCGGGAATACTTTCCCGGATAGGATCCCCCTTTCTCGGTGTCGTGTAACACTGCGTTAGATCACCTCTGTCACCGCGTATTGCCATGTAATGCTTTGTGATGCTATTGTTTGCGCTATTATTTATTTGTTTCCCCTCGTTGCTTCTTTTTCGGTAGACCCTGATACTGCGATAGACGCTGAGACTACCGATGAAACTGCTATGTACGACTACGTCTGACGACCCCGCCTTTGCCGCAGAGCAACCAGGCAAGCACCCCCCCTTGACGCATGCCTATATCATCCATTCCTTTCTCCCTCCTGCTTGCATTAGCAATTGCCGCTACTACTGCTTTATCCTATTACTGATGCATAGCCTGTTTTTGATAACTGTTAATTGATACCTGCCCTGTTATCCAAACTGCTTAGTATAGGTTGGATGGAAACCATCTGTGGCCCCTCTCCCTTGCTATAGTTGCTCCACTCTAGTATCGAAGCCCCGATCAATATGATCGGCGAAACGGAAGACCGATGGACTGAAGACAGCACATCACCACACACCCCCTAAATTGCCCGACATTGCAGAGCTGGCATCGAGTGCCGAGGGTGATACCTCTTAGCTCACTTCCGATGGTGCCTCTGTAGAATAGCTATCCGGATGTGTGTTACCGAGGGTGATTCCTCTTTCATCACTTCCGTTTAAGCTGATGTCGTGCAACTCCCGGAGTGGAATCCAACGAGGGTGATTCCTCGGATTCCTACCTGTTGCTTGACCACACAGTTACTATGGCCTTGCTTACAGGCGGGTCCACCTTGAGAGGTACCCGCGGGAAAATGTGCAGTCTGGGGCTGAAAGGCTGGTGGTACCATCCAGTCAGAGATGGACCTGAGTCCTGACAGCACCCAACTGTAAAGTCAGGCTGACCTGCTACGTGTCGATTAGCCGAGGCCGGACATCACCAGGAACAAGGGTGTGCGGCCGGAGTTACTCGCGCGTGTTGGTCGAGCGGATAATACAAAGATGGGCTGACTCACGATGTATCGATCAGCCGAGGCCGGACATCACCAGGAACAAGGGTGTGCGGCCGGAGTTAATCGTGCATATTGAGCAAGCGAGTAATACTAAATGAGCTTAACGGAGCTGGGTGTTTGATCTGAGTGGGTCGTCGTGCCCATTTCGCACTACCACCACGTGGGATAATGGTTTAATGGGGCCCTCTGCATCGTAGTATCAGCCGAAAGCTCTTCAGACGTCACAAGTTACTTTGCGGGCTGATCGCCGGGATTGGGCTGGTTACTTCACTGGGTTGTCCAGTGTCGCGCCTGTTTCTCCGGCCAGTCACGTAACGTGCAGGAGTGCGGAGGGCGATGGCCCAAGACCCCTGCGCACTTAGGATTTAGACCAGCGTGTTGACCTCTCTGCTGAGCTCTAGGTCGGGCTGCGTTGTGTCGATCACCCGAGGCCGGGTATTACCCAGCAAGTGTATCCGGCCGTAGGTAATCGAGCGTGTTGGGTAACAGTAGTGCACCCCTGCAGGGAAGATATCTATTCGAATAGCCATGTCCACGGTAACAGGACGCTTGGAGTTGTGCCCGGATCCATAATAACTATAAAGAGATGATGATAAATGTTAAACTGTTGATAATGCTCTCGGGATCGCTTTCTCGCAGGGTGTCGAGAAAGGATCTCAGGGCATTGCTACTGTATGACAACATGTATGCTACTACTATCTACTCTCTTCTGATGCTGCAAGACTGCTTGAAGATGCTAGTCTTCGATAGGCTAGGCCTTTCTCTCTCCTCTGGCATTTCTGCAATACACTCCACAAATACAGCCTTCTCATTTGATACCATTGCATGTTTAGCGTAGTTCTGATGTCAGTCTTGCGAGTACTTTGGATGAGTACTCACGGTTGCTTTGCTATTATTTTCCCCCATACCCTATTGTTGATACATCAGACGATGGAGCTCAGGAGCCAGACGCCACTGCAGGAGCTTACTACCAGGAGGGTCCCGATGGCACGTACTATTGGATTGAGCCAGCCGACCAGGAGTAGTTAGGAGGCTCCCAGGCAGGAGGCCTGCGCCTTTTCGATCTGTGTTGTTGTTTTGCCCCGCCTGTTAGGGTATATCTGTTTTACTTTTATATCTGTACTCAGATATCTAATGCTTTCGCTGATGCTTGTATGACATAGAGCTTATGTATTCGAGCCCTCGAGGCCCCTGGCTTGTAATAATAAGCTTGTATTATTTTATTTGTGTCTAGAGTTGTGTTGTGATATCTTCAAGTGAGTCCCTAGGCTTGATCGTGTGCATTTGCGTGTATGATTAGTGCACGATTAAGTCGGGGGCGTCACAAGTTGGTATCAGAGCCAACTGCCTGTAGGAAGCCCCCCTCCGACTCCTTGGCCGCAGTTGAGTCTAGTATTTCCGAAAACTGTTTTACTAACATGGCTGTGTGGCTTACGGGCCCACGTCGCCATTGGGTGGTATTAGGATCTTTTATTCCTCTTCTATACTCTGGGACTCTGATCTCTCTTCTTTTCGGGTTAAAGATTTTACTAAGCTCTGACTCTAGGTTCTCGTAACTACTTCTCCCGGAGAGCCCTCATACCAGAAGATCACCTGTTTCGTCAGAAGGTTCTGACAATACCCTTTTGATGTTTTCCGAGACTTTGAACTTATCGGCTTTGCAATTCCCTACCACCGATATATCCCTATGGATGACTACTCGCGATTGTCATTCATACGATAATTTCTCGTGGCTCTTCTTGTTACAAGATGCCCCAGATTACTCTCCGTTGACCCGAGAATCCTTTGAGTTTACGGCCTTGCAGTTTTGTTCCGCATAAAAATCCTTACGGTTAATTCCTCACATTTATCGAGGATCCGTTCTTCTCAGTTGTTCATGTGTTTCACAAAATTCTTCGGAATGCTTTTCGATCTTCCGAAGATCCTCTGCAGCTTGTTGCTATTGAAATTCTTGTCTGCTTGCATTATGGTTAATTACATATGTCTAGCAATGTTCGTTAAAATCCCTTATGATTGTCATTCTGATCATATTGATTCAGCCTGTGTGCAAATGCACGCAGTCATCAGCTTATCCTTTTAAATTATCTTTCTGACTCAGACGTCCTTCCGGACATGAGATGGTTCTCGGCAAATCAAACCTTGACCGATTGTGCCTTTGAGTCTGTTCAACTTATCCATCCTTGATCAGAGCGTCTGCTGCTGATCCTTCATTTTGGAAGTCATAACTCCTTTGTTATTTAAGCATCGAATTGTTCGGGAGTTCTATACCCCGATGCCTTGCATTCTCTCTTCCTGTGATTGAGTACCAATACTCACATCAGCTATGTTGTGAACCGTCAGACCCATTGCTAGGTTGTTATCCGATAGTATCCTTCGCATTTGAATCTTGTGAGTTCTCTCCCTGTTACTTGAAATGCCTTTGGTAGAATTGTATCCTCTGCTGTTGTCAACCCTGCTCCACCTTCGAGCTTGTGTTGATTAATCTTGAAGCTTGTGGTATATGTTCCTAAGATGCCCCGATGGGTTGAACCTATGCCTTCCCCTAATCCGTGAGAACCCGAAAGTTTTCACAAGTCATACCCTTCTGGTGTTCTACCAGATAAAATTCCAACACTACAGCTTTATCAGAGCGAGAGGTGAATGAAATGTTATGCATTGGAGAAGTGGGATCGACCTTGAACTTTGTGTTCATGCCCATGGAAACGATGTAGACCATCTCGGAAGCTTCTTGCAAAATAATTATCCAGCTGTATGATTCTTTCAGTGTCACTAAATTGATCCCTTGTAGTTATGGTTCCGACCATGCTGTCCTTATTCAAAATGTTTGAAAGAAATTCATTCCCGTGCCTCGTCAAATTTTTGACAAGGATAAAATATCTGTTGTCGTCGGTCAACGCCCCAGCTCTACTTCTATCATGTTCTGCCCTCGAGTTTTACCCTCTGGTATCTCGAGGATATCATGCCTTTGCATGGCATCTTAATAACTTTGATGAGGTAATAAAATTTTTCCTTGTCTTAATCACTCCACGGGTTCTGGGATTGTTGTCAACCGAGAACACCGATGGGAAAATTTATGCCACACTGCAATTCAATACGCCTAGTAATTGTTACTGGGAAATTTTAAATTCAATCATGTCATTCCTAGACTATCGGTTGCATCCTTTGTCTAGCTATCTTTGACTGTGCCACCTCGTCCTACTCTGGTGCACCAATTCTTCAGAGTATGAGCACGACTTACGTCGAGTTTTCAACATCATGTTGTTTGTCTTGAAAAGCAACCCCGATATTGAGCTTGCATCTTGCCTGTTGTTTCCTATAACTTTCCACGCTGTCATTCCCCTACTTGACGCCCCCGCTGTTCGGTTGCATTCTCTTGAATACTCTCGACAAATGGAGTCGCGATCATCGTCCACAATTTGACTTCTTCCGAGACGTCAGCTGATTCATGATGATAAATACCCTCCTTGCCCTCGATGATTTTTGATATCATCGACAACATCCTTGACTTCCTTTCATCATGAACTTGTCCACGTTATGAATGCAACTTGCTCTCCAGCTTGCATTGTGTTCTGCCTTGAAGTATTACTTTCTTTTATGCTGAGTATGTTGTGAGGATTGCTCCACCTCTCAGAAATTCTTGGCATAGTGATACTTCTCACCATCACCATTCTTTCTTGGTCCCCGTGTTGATTCTAACCGGGATACCATCAACAAGCGATGCTGCTTGGATTCTGTAATTCTATCAACCCTATTGCCTTGAAGATAACGATCGACAGTTCGTTCTTTGACTGTTGGTTATTGAGTCGCCGCTCTAACATTGATCTTGCTGCCTAAGGTCATATTTCGGACGCACTTTTCAATCAATGATTAGTGACGTATGTTTCCTCGATCATACAACATTATATCATTTGAGCTGACAAATGTCATCTCCTTGTTCACATAGTTGTGGAAATCCATCCGTTTGGAATTCTCGATGAATTGTCGCTGAGTCCATTAGCCACCTTCTCATCCTCTCCTTGGTTTGATGATGAACTATATATTCATGGGTTACCTCGATAAATTCGTCGTGTTTTATCTAGACGATATCCTGGTTTACTCCATGAATAAAGAAGAGCATGCTGAACATCTTCGTCTTATACTGGAGACGGCATACAAATACATCCCGTAGGTCCCTGCTGGATTTGGTGCTGCAGCCGACGCTGAGATCTTGACCTCTTTCGCGCGTAACAGTGTCCCGTCTTGTAGAGACCTCCATCCATGGCCACGTGCCATATGTTCTGGTCGATCGGTGATCAATCCCAGGTCTATCGTCCACGGTGACCTCCCAGCTGTTCTTGTCCAAAGTGGAGAGGCGCCACTGTTAAACACGGTCAGGTCAGTCTGTCCATACATGCGCCGGTACGGTACGTGTCACGCGTGTCCCTCCACGTGAGAAGCCAGCCACGCATGGACCTTCCGTGCCATGCATGCAACAATGGCGCGCATAGTGAAACTCTTTACCTAACTCGTGGGTCGGTGGATGGATAGAGTTTACCGTCTCGTCCTCACGCAGATAAGGATCAAGTACCTCCACACCCCACCTCCTCGCAATAAAAAGTAACCGCGTCCACATCCACATCTCCGTGGATCTCGCATCCCCGTTGTTGTAGAACCAAGCATCTGAAGTACCTGTAAACTCAGCCAGATCTGAATCTCAGTCAGATATGATGGTTGTAACATTATCAGGAAATATAACATTGATCCCCGTTACTCGATAAGGTGATGTTATGGTTAGCACACATGTCCGGAGCAACTAATGTTACAGTATCTTGCTCAGCAGGGTTGCCATTCTTCCATGGGGGAATTGTAAGATTTATCTTATAAGTTGTCCCTACTGGATCCTTGTGTATCCAAACTCCATCCTTTATTCGAAACACCATATCATGGCTATCCCGAAGCATGGATGTGGTACATCGATCATCAAAAGGAATAATGTAAGCTCGATGCACATTGTTTCTTGATCAATTATCCAAACATCGTTGTATGGATAAACATCATAAATTCCTTGCCCCTTGACTAAATGGTTACATACCTGGAGCCTTATCATGATTAATCCGCTCTGCTTGCTCTTGGAAAGGATATACACCTGATGCTCGTGTATGCATATTTTCCTTTCCATTGGTCTGTTTAATGTGATATTCACATTTTCCTGTCCATTGGTCTGTTTAGCCTTTCTTGAGAATTATTTGATCTGAGCAGTGATAGTTCCCTGCTTAGGTAAACACCTCGGTGTACAACTCTGTCAGTAAGACCCTGTTACTATTATTGTTAACATTCCGGTAACCGCCGGTGGACGAGAACTTTGCCTATTGGTCCGCCTCGTTTCAACGAGCAGGAAGATGGTTCTCTTCGTCCCCCGCCCTCGTTACCGATGCTGTTGCCGACATAGTTGACAGACTATCCTCTGACATGTCTTGTTACCATGGCCGTACAAGATGTCACCGCTCATCTGCTCTTAGCCACATGTTCGGCCCCTAACCCATAGTTTCACAGGATCGAAACCTGACTCTCCTGTATCACTTTGATTCCAAAGTATCCTTTGTGCTTGGCTTCGTACGTAATTTCCGAGCCATCGCCCAAGGGATGATCTATTGTTGTATCAGACGCAATATTTAATTTGTTGCTCTGAACCCTTCCACCTTTTGTTTGGGCATCGAATGATTGCCTACCCGTTTGAAACTTTGAACCATCGCTTATTGCTCTCGATGAATTATCCGAATTACAACTCGAGAGATGAATCATGACTTTTCCCTGGGTTCATCGTCAAACGCCCAACTTGGTGGAGATGCGTTCTTCTAGAGTTTTCCCTCCCATCGCATTCGTAGGACGATGAAAATCTCGAAGAGAGGATAACGGCTTCATCAGGATGATCCGGAACAAAGAATTGAAGACATCAACGAAAGGGATCAACCTCTTCGATGAGATCAACAAGAACAAGAAGACTCGTTAGAATTACGTGGCCGAACCTTTTCCCCCTTGCTCTACCTCTAAATTCTCGGGACGAAAATTCTTGTTAGACGAGGAGAATTGTGACGCCCGGATAATTAGGCTACAGTAATTTCGGTAATTAAGCTACAGTAATCCTACGTTAGTGATGCCACCTCACCGCGATCACTGTTGCCGCGATCACTGTTGTTGAACTCGCGTCCGTGCAAACCCCGTTAATTTTCGTTGCAATTTAAATCGTCCGAAAAAGGCGGATGATAAAGTTGTTCAAAACTAAAATAAAAAAAATGTTGGATGGGTTGGAAATATCTCGTAATATTTTATAAAATTGAAATCGGTAATTTTGGAATTTAATTGGAGCCCCAAAAGTATTTAAAACGAATTTTGAAACGGTGGGAAAATTGGACCTAACCGGGTCAAAATTCGGTGGCCCGTCCGCACGCTATATATATGAAACGGGATGAAACCCTAGCCCCAGCCGCCCCATTTTCCCCGCGCGCCGCCGCGTGCGAGCGCCGCGCCTCCGCCGCCCCTCCGCCCGCGGCCGGCTCGGCCCGCGCCGCCAGCCCCCGCCGCCCGCGGCCACTGCCGCCGGCTCGGCCGGCCACCGCCTCCCCCGCCGCCTGCGCGCCAGCCCCGCCGCCCTGCGCCGCTCGCCTCCGTCCGCGCCGCTCGCCTCCGCCCCGCCGCCGGTTGCCACCACCGGCGACCGCCTCCCGCCGACCCCTGCTCCCCCGGTGAGCACACCCCTCCCTCCCCCCCCCCCCGGCGCTCCGGCCCGCTCCCGTCGCGCCGGCCGGCTCGGCCGTGCCCGTGCGTGTGTGCGTGTGTGGATGTGTGTGTAATGTGTGTGTGCGTGTAGCGTGCGTGTGTGTTGTGTTGTGTGTGTATGTATATACGTATGGATATACGTATATACGTACACACATACATGTATATACTAATAACAAAATAAAAATAAAAGTATTTAAAATAAAAATGAAATTAGAAAGTAAATAAATAAATAAATATTAATATTAATAATTAAGTAATTAGATTAATTAATTAGTGATTTAATTAATTAGGTAATTAGTTAATTAATTAACTGATTACGGTTAATTAGGGTGATTAATTAATCTGTTAATTAATTGATTTAAATAAACAGTAAATACTGTTTCGGATAATTAGGATATATTAATTAAAAGAAATTTAGATAATGATTAAATCTTTAATAATTAATATAAAATAAACCGTAGCCCGGATCGAAAAACTTTGAACATGAAAGTTGCTCAGAACGACGAGACGAATCCGGTTACGCTGTCCGTTAGTCTGTCAGATGCCCCTAGCATAGCACACCTGTAACTTTTTGCCTGTTTCTGGCAGATGAATAGTGCATGACTTTAATAAAATAATTCCGGTTAAATTCCTAAATTGACTAGAGCACTTAGATAGGCAGTATATCAACCCTGCGCTGCATCCTAGCTGTCCCATGCTTACAACATCGCAGCCTGGAACATTGCCCCCTCCGGTCATCTGTCTGACACATGTCCGGAACCGGGAATACTTTCCCGGATAGGATCCCCCTTTCTCGGTGTCGTGTAACACTGCGTTAGATCACCTCTGTCACCGCGTATTGCCATGTAATGCTTTGTGATGCTATTTTTTGCGCTGTTATTTATTTGTTTCCCCTCGTTGCTTCTTTTTCGGTAGACCCTGATACTGCGATAGACGCTGAGACTACCGATGAAACTGCTGTGTACGACTACGTCTGACGACCCCGCCTTTGCCGCAGAGCAACCAGGCAAGCACCCCCCCTTGACGCATGCCTATATCGTCCATTCCTTTCTCCCTCCTGCTTGCATTAGCAATTGCCGCTACTACTGCTTTATCCTATTTCTGATGCATAGCCTGTTTTTGATAACTGTTAATTGATACCTGCCCTGTTATCCAAACTGCTTAGTATAGGTTGGATGGAAACCATCTGTGGCCCCTCTCCCTTGCTATAGTTGCTCCGCTCTAGTATCGAAGCCCCGATCAATATGATCGGCGAAACGGAAGACCGATGGACTGAAGACAGCACATCACCACACACCCCCTAAATTGCCCGACATTGCAGAGCTGGCATCGAGTGCCGAGGGTGATACCTCTTAGCTCACTTCCGATGGTGCCTCTGTAGAATAGCTATCCGGATGTGTGTTACCGAGGGTGATTCCTCTTTCATCACTTCCGTTTAAGCTGATGTCGTGCAACTCCCGGAGTGGAATCCAACGAGGGTGATTCCTCGGATTCCTACCTGTTGCTTGACCACACAGTTACTATGGCCTTGCTTACAGGCGGGTCCACCTTGAGAGGTACCCGCGGGAAAATGTGCAGTCTGGGGCTGAAAGGCTGGTGGTACCATCCAGTCAGAGATGGACCTGAGTCCTGACAGCACCCAACTGTAAAGTCAGGCTGACCTGCTACGTGTCGATTAGCCGAGGCCGGACATCACCAGGAACAAGGGTGTGCGGCCGGAGTTACTCGCGCGTGTTGGTCGAGCGGATAATACAAAGATGGGCTGACTCACGATGTATCGATCAGCCGAGGCCGGACATCACCAGGAACAAGGGTGTGCGGCCGGAGTTAATCGTGCATATTGAGCAAGCGAGTAATACTAAATGAGCTTAACGGAGCTGGGTGTTTGATCTGAGTGGGTCGTCGTGCCCATTTCGCACTACCACCACGTGGGATAATGGTTTAATGGGGCCCTCTGCATCGTAGTATCAGCCGAAAGCTCTTCAGACGTCACAAGTTACTTTGCGGGCTGATCGCCGGGATTGGGCTGGTTACTTCAGTGGGTTGTCCAGTGTCGCGCCTGTTTCTCCGGCCAGTCACGTAACGTGCAGGAGTGCGGAGGGCGATGGCCCAAGACCCCTGCGCACTTAGGATTTAGACCGGCGTGTTGACCTCTCTGCTGAGCTCTAGGTCGGGCTGCGTTGTGTCGATCACCCGAGGCCGGGTATTACCCAGCAAGTGTATCCGGCCGGAGGTAATCGAGCGTGTTGGGTAACAGTAGTGCACCCCTGCAGGGAAGATATCTATTCGAATAGCCGTGTCCACGGTAACAGGACGCTTGGAGTTGTGCCCGGATCCATAATAACTATAAAGAGATGATGATAAATGTTAAACTGTTGATAATGCTCTCGGGATCGCTTTCTCGCAGGGTGTCGAGAAAGGATCTCAGGGCATTGCTACTGTATGACAACATGTATGCTACTACTATCTACTCTCTTCTGATGCTGCAAGACTGCTTGAAGATGCTAGTCTTCGATAGGCTAGGCCTTTCTCTCTCCTCTGGCATTTCTGCAATACAGTCCACAAATACAGCCTTCTCATTTGATACCATTGCATGTTTAGCGTAGTTCTGATGTCAGTCTTGCGAGTACTTTGGATGAGTACTCACGGTTGCTTTGCTATTATTTTCCCCCATACCCTATTGTTGATACATCAGACGATGGAGCTCAGGAGCCAGACGCCACTGCAGGAGCTTACTACCAGGAGGGTCCCGATGGCACGTACTATTGGATTGAGCCAGCCGACCAGGAGTAGTTAGGAGGCTCCCAGGCAGGAGGCCTGCGCCTTTTCGATCTGTGTTGTTGT
Source organism: Elymus sibiricus (assembly GCA_039707655.1). NCBI lineage: Eukaryota > Viridiplantae > Streptophyta > Magnoliopsida > Poales > Poaceae > Elymus > Elymus sibiricus. Next base: position 197,954,321 of record CM077674.1, on the reverse strand, counting down.
TTTGCCCCGCCTGTTAGGGTATATCTGTTTTACTTTTATATCTGTACTCAGATATCTAATGCTTTCGCTGATGCTTGTATGACATAGAGCTTATGTATTCGAGCCCTCGAGGCCCCTGGCTTGTAATAATAAGCTTGTATTATTTTATTTGTGTCTAGAGTTGTGTTGTGATATCTTCAAGTGAGTCCCTAGGCTTGATCGTGTGCATTTGCGTGTATGATTAGTGCACGATTAAGTCGGGGGCGTCACACTCACGCACGGTTCACATGGCTGCCGCCTTACCTTGGCCGGACCGTTTGCGCCTTTTGTCTCTAGCTTATATGAATAAGTCGCTAGCAACCATATGACAAAGAACCCGGATCGACATGATTAGTTATAGACCAAGGTGGCACTATCATACAGGGACAGACATAGGTAACCCAGCAATGCACGTGTCGGTCATCAACGTGTGTAACCGAGTCATAGCAAGCTACAAGGACTCCGGTAAACACCACATGACATTTCCCCATAGGGACAGACACAGGAGCAAAGAAGGATACATGTCGGTCTATCCATGTGTTCCTGAGCAGTAGCGAACTACCAGGGCTCAGTGGAAACACTAGGAGGCATTTGCCCGTAAGAAAGGCTACCGAAGGCATACAACTAGGTGTCGAACCCCACACATAGCAATACATATCACACGTACGCATAACATGCGAGTATGTGTTGGTACAACATGGCATCACAACATAACTCTACAAACTCAAGTAGAGATAAGGCTCGTAAGAGCCATACATAACATGATATTACAAACATGGGTCTCATGACCCAACATACAAAGTCATACAAGCAATGGAAGTATAAACATGTCTGAGTACAGACAACTACAAAAGAGAAAAGGTTGAGAAGCCTGACTGTCTACAAGACCCTCCATAGGAACCAGACCTCTATCTGGGATTTCCAAGCTACTCGATCAACATATAACTCCACGTGGGACTACTAGTGAGACTGAAGTCTCCTCTGCAAAAACATTAATTAAGCAACCGTGAGTACAAAGGTACTCAGCAAGACTTACATCAGAACTATCTACTTATGCAACAAGTATCAATGAAGGCGATCATGGGGTTTACTACAGAATGCCAACTATGACTCTTGGCTAACCTGTACTACGACTACCAGTAATTTCTTTGAGGTGAGAGAGCGCACACGAGTCCATCTAGTCACCACATCAATACACCACTATGGATCCTCTCCCGTCTCCCTATGAGAAGGCCATCCATAACACTCACACTTATCTTGCGCATTTTAGAGTATCCATTTAAAGTTGTCTATGAACCATATAAGCCTCCAACTAGTCCATATCCGAGGACGCGGCTATTCTAATAGTTTGATAACCCTGCAGGGGTGTACTTCTTCACACACGCTCTCACCACTTACCACCATATACACGTCATGTCGGCAACCTTCAAGCGGAAGCCTGGCGAGGGTGTCGGCCACAACCGTTAACCACACAAGACTCTAGTCCAGGTTTATCGCCTATTTGAGAACTGAACCCACAACGGAAGTCCGACCGAAGTTTCCATTACGGCCTCAAACGATGTGAGCAGGGTTCCCAAGTCCACCTCACCGGATGGTACTACGCTTGGTACACCGTGCCACAGTGCCTACCGTGACAAAGCCCACCCCGTCGGTTAGCGCTAAGCACGGCCCCCAGCACATCCTACAACCATCAGAAACTAGTTGCAACTCCTGGACAGAGATCAAGGCGATTAATAAGCCGAGAGGGGTCGAGTTACCGGAACCCAATGTGTGGTAGTAACTGTTCTTGGATAACATACACAGAACTCAGTTCTTAAGGACGGTCTGAATGAGACAACCCACCATGTACTCCTACATGGCCTCTCATCGCTACCTTTACCAAATCGAGTTCACACACTTAACTCTCAACATTAGAACATGATCACAACATTCCAATTCATTCCCGGATGAATCAGAATTGACACAACTCTAAGCATAGCAAGCATGGCATGGATGAACTCACAACATGGCTCAAGCAACTCCTAATCATGCTAGGAAGGTTTAGCTATTTACTATGACAATGACAGGTCATGCAGAGGAATGGGTTCAACTACCGATACATGTAACAGTTGAATCGTTGTTGTCCTAATGCAAATAAAGAGAGCAGGAGCGAGAGAGTAGGATCGTATCAGAATGATCAAGGGGGTTTGCTTGCCTGGCACTTCTGAAGATGAAATTGCACTTCATCAGTGTCAACGGTCACTACGTCGGAAACGTCTTCTACCGAGAAGGAACAAACACCGACAAACAAGAAGGAACACAATCAATGCAATGGAAAAAACATGATGTATGATCATGACATGGCAAGAATGCCATGGATTGTGCTCATGCATATAGCAACAATTTAAATGAAGCCCAAAGGTTCAAATGCAAACTCCAAAATAAGCATTTAAAATGCCTTTAATTAAATTTGACCTGATCAGCAGGTATAAGTTGTTTAAACATGCATGAAAATTTTACAGATGGATTCTTTGGATTTTTCTAATCATTTTTCATATATAAATCATTTCAAACTGAGCTACGATTGATTTTCTATGAATTTTTGAAGTTTAGGCAATTTCCTGATTTTAATAAATCATTTTTGATATATAAAAGACCAAAAAATCATTATGACGTCAGCACTGCATCAACCTTGCGTCAGCAGGTCAACTATGCCGATCAAAGTCAAACCTGACCACTGGGACCCACTGGTCAGTGACACAATGGTTAATTCCGGTTAATCCCGTGTTGACCCATACATTGACCCGCTGTGGGGCCCGCTGTTAGCGTCTGTGGGGGGTCTAACTGGCAGGGATTAGCACTCATGACGGTGCCACGTCGGCAGTCGCCAGAGTTCGGCCGGCGGCGACCAAAACAACGGCAGAAGTTTGCCGGACTTGCGCTAGAGACGGCGGTTGGACGCGCGGAGACCACCAGAAGGTAGCCCGCACTCGTCCGCGTCTAGCAGACCAAACGGGAGGCCGTGGGGTCGCCGTATTGAGCACGACAACGACGGAGGCGGTGGCAGTGGCTCAGGTTGCGACGGGAACGGCGTTACAGCGCGTCTCAGGACGAACTGGTTAGCTCAGAGGCTTCCTGGGGAAGCACTGAGCTCTGTGGACTGCTCAGGCGCGACTAACATGAGCTAGAACGACGAGGGCAACGGGGACGCCGACGGCGAGCTCATGGGACGACAGGGAAAGCCAGCTAGACTACGTGCGCGACGACGAGGTAAGGGGGATTTTAATCGGGGGCTCACCCGGTTCCAGAAGAGGCGAAGACGAGGCCGGGGACGCACTGGAGACGGCGAATTGACGGCGGCAAGCTCGGGTGCCCGAGGTGGAAGATGACGAGGATGACGGCGTTCGGGGGCGTCCGGCGACGCGTGGCTCGTCTAGGAGGAAGAAGAGGTCGCGACGCTTCTTATTGACACGTGGAGGGAGCGCGTGAAGAGCAGTGGCTGCAGTGGTCAACTACAGCGGATCCATGGCGGTCTCGGTCATGGTGGGGATCGGCGAAGTAGAGAGCGAGGGGGCGAATGGAGCGGTCGGCTCGATCCAGACGTCTACAGCGAGGTTATTCGCGGCGTCCACGCAGGCTAGCAGGCAGGAGGTGGCCTGGGCGTGTGCTCGCGGGCGTCGGCCACGCGCGCGGCGTCCTTCTAGCGCGAGGTTAGGGGTGACTGGCACTGTGGGCCAGTGGGCCGCACAGTAAGTTCTCTCTCTCTCTTTGCCTTTTCCTATTTCATTTCTGTTTTTATGTATTCTTTTCTGTTTTGATTTAGTTTCTAAACCAAATCATTTTTGTAAAATCTGAAACTTTTTTGTGGGCACTCACTGAATTATTCCAGAGGCCCTCTCCAAGTTTCAAATTATTTGGAGCCATAGAATTATATATAGCATTTAATAGCTCCAATTCAAATACGTAATGGGTTAATTCAAAGGCCAAATATGCCATGGAAAACTGTGCACAATCTCTTGTTGAGGTTTTCACCTTTTACCATAAATCATGAACTTTTTTGAAGGGCATTTTGGGTTCATTGAAAATATTTTTTAGTTGAACCCAATTGAATTAATTTGGTGCTAGGGTTGGATCATCCCCATTTCAAGTTTCCTTTGAATTTAAACATGATGCAAGGATGATCTAATGCAACTAATTACAAACATTATTCTAGGGCTGTGTCAATCTACCTGAGTGAGGCTAGTCCTTCGTGGGTGTAAGCCATAGTGGGATAGGTAAGGTTGCTTATTCGTGGACCCTTCGTGGGTGTGAGCCCTCCGTGGACTTGATTCCTCCGTGGAATCCGCAACCGTAATCCTTGTGATCTTGGATCCTTGAGATTGAAGCCTCCATCAATTTGGACGTACGATAGCACCACCTATCAGAACCATGGGTCAAAATCTTCCGTGTCACCATTGTGTTTGCGTATCTCTAAACTCAACTCTCTACATTACTATCACTTGCAATGTCTTTACTTTCCGCTGGCTATACTCTAGACTTGCATGTGTAGGGTATTCCTTGATTTGCTAGCTAAGCTCAAATTTTCCAAGAATTAAAATTGGGAAAGAGTCCGTTAAATTTGGCTAGTAGTCTATTCACCCCCCTCTAGACATACTTTCAATCCTACAACAACCAGTAGTACATCAGAGTGGATCTTATCATTCGCCATAGGCTTCAGTGTCCTTTGTTTGCCATCATGCACAAATGTATATGTGTTGTATCTCCCAGTATGCATAGCATTGCAATCAAACTGTCATGGATGCCCAAGTAATAGTCCACACACCTCTATTGACAACACATCACACTCCACCTCATCAATATATTCTCCAACTATAAATGGCACATGTACCTAATGTATAACCTTAAGCATCCAACACCTATTCAACCACTAAACATGCTTTGGTTTTGGAATACACCGTGTGGACAACCCCAATGCCCTAGCATTGCTTTGCCAATGCCATTAGCACATCTACCACCATCAATCATCAACTTGCATGTTCTACCCTTCGTACGAAACTGAGTCTGAAATAAAGTCCACCATTGACCTTCGTCAACTACCATGCAAGTGTCATCCTGTACCTTCTTGAGTTGCACATTCAACCCACTCAATGGTGCGGTCTCCTTTGCCTCGGTTTTCGTGGACACTACCGTGGTTGGTGCAACCAAAACCGTGTTAACAACAATATTCTTCTCCGGGAAGTACTCAAGGGTGTTATTGCCTTGCTGTCCTTCTCCATCCAAACCACTGCCTTGTCCTTCTTGGATGATGAGGACATCGCTACCATGGATACAACCACAAGTACACTACTTACTATACATTTGGTCAAGAAATGGTAGAAAAACAAAGGGACATGATTATGTGATGTACAAGAAGGTCTCCACATGACCTTTGGCCCAAGAGAAGTTAGAGACCATGTCCGCCTAGTCATGGACTCAGATTCTGACTACACAGAGATACCTGACATCAAACATTTATAACTTTCAAGTTATAAATGTTTGAGGTCAACAAAGCAATTTTTCAGTATTTGTTCAGATCAAATGAATCTCGTGAACTTTCCAACCGAATTGGATTCGCCTTCATATTCGTCTTGAGCGAGTCGCTACTACCAAAATGGTTCGGTGCTATTGCAGAATCCGAGTCAAAATCTCGGTTAAAATGTTACGTGTCACCTCTACAACCTAGGGTTGAGTTTTGCTGCCTTGGGACGTGCGTACACCCCCTTGGTCACCACCTCTTAGTCTTATACAATTAGATCAATCTCGTAGCGTTTTCTTTGAGTTTTGTTTAGTTAAAAGTTAGTCATAGTTCTTGTTTGTTCTTCGTCAAGTTGATCGTGCTCCGACGTGATCAATAACTTCTTAGAGTTAGCTTAACGATTGCTAAGACACATTGTAGTCGGATCGTCAAAGTCGACTCCTCCAAAATTGATAGTTACCATCTCATCGAAAGATATTAATCTTTGTATAGGATCTACCTCATCTTAAGTTGGACGTTTTTTTTCCTTTCTATTTTGCTATAAAATCATGCTTTATTTTTTATTGTGTTGGACGTGTAGGATGTTTGCCCGTGTTATGCAGGCCGGGCATTCGCTCGGTGATCGTATCATCTCGACATATCGATCGAATAAAGATGTCCTTTATCAAAGAAAAAAAGCAAATTTTCGGTATTTAACTGATCGTCGTTACTGCAAGGTTCATCTCGCTATAGCTCTTACCGAAAAAGGCTTTCGCCCCGCTTTATATATAAAGCAACCACCAAGCCACAACATCCAATAAGAGTTCACACCACACACGCAACACAAAGTAGCACAAACACAGGTCCTGGGTTCTGCTGAGGGCACAGCTCAACAAGCGCAAAGAAAGACAGAAAAAAGGGGACGCAGCGGCCACCATGTGGCTAATCCGGCTCTGGAGATGGTGGAGGAAGCAGAGGCGCCAAGCGGAGAGCCATCGAGCGCAGGTCGGCGATGAGGGTGGCGATGGTGTCTCGGTCCTGGACTCGGCTAAGCGGCCGCCAAAGCTGCAAATAGCCACATGTTGGGGAACGGAGCATGAATTTCAAAAAAAATTCCTACGCTCACGCAAGATCTATCCATGGAGATGCATCGCTACGAGAGGGGAGAGTGTGTCTATGTACCCTCGTAGACCGTTAGCGGAAGCGTCTCACAATGCGGTTGATGTAGTCGAACAATCCTTCGAGATCCACCGATCGAGTACCGAACGTACGGCACCTCCGAGTTCTACACACGTGCAGCTCGGTGACGTTCCTCGCCTTCTTGATCCAGCAAGACGTCGAGGTAGTAGATGAGTTCCATCAGCACGACGGCGTGGCGACGGTGACGGTGAAGTGATTCCGGTAGGGCTTCGCCTAAGCTCTCCGAAAATATGACCGAGGTGGAAAACGGAGATCGGGGCACCGCACACGGCTATGGGACAATTGTGTGTCTCCAAGGGGTGCCCCTCCTCCGTATATAAAGGAGGGAGAGGGGAGGAGGCTGGCCCTAGGGGCTACGCCAAGAGTGGGGAGTCCTACTAGGACTCCTTAGTCCTAGTAGGATTCCACCTCCCATACGGAGTAGGAAAGGGGGAAGGGAGAGGGAAAGGAAAGAGGGGGCTGCGCCCCCTCCCCTAGTCCAATTCGGTTTGGGCAAGGGGGGCGCGTGCCTCCTCACGTGGCCTGCCTCTCCTTTTCCCGTATGGCCCAATAAGGCCCATTACTTCTCTCGGTGAATTCCCGTAACTCCCCGGTACTCCAAAAAATACCCGAATCACTCGGAACCTTTCCGACGTCCGAATATAGCCTTCCAATATATGAATCTTTACCTCTCAACCATTTTGAGACTCCTCGTCATGTCCGTGATCTCATCCGGGACTCCGAACAACATTCGGTCACCAATCACATAACTCATATAATACTATATCGTCATCGAACCTTAAGTGTGCGGACCCTACGGGTTCGGGAATGATGTAGACATGACCGAGACGACTCTCTGGTCAATAACCAACAGCGGAACCTGGATGCTCATATTGGTTCCTACATATTCCACGAAGATCTTAATCGGTGAACCTCATATGACAACATACGTTGTTCCCTTTGTCCGGCGGTATGTTACTTGCCCGAGATTCGATCGTCGGTATCCAATACCTAGTTCAATCTCGTTACCGGCAAGTCTCTTTACTCGTTCCGTAATACATCATCTTGCAACTAACTCTTTAGTCACGGTGCTTGCAAGGCTTCTGTGATGCTGTATTACCGAGAGGGCCCAGAGATACCTCTCCGATAGTCGGAGTAACAAATCCCAATCTCGATCCATGCCAACTCAACAAACACTTTCGGAGATACCTGTAGTGCACCTTTATAATCACCCAGTTACGTTGTGATGTTTGATACACCCAAAGTATTCCTACGGTATCCGGGAGTTGCATGATCTCATGGTCAGAGGAACGTGTATTTGACATAGTGAAAGCAATAGCAATAAACTGAACGATCATTTGCTATGCTAACGGTTGGGTCAAGTCCATCACATCATTTGTCCGGCAGTATGTTACTCATGTCCATGGTCAGGAAATCTTGACCATCTTTTGATCAACGAGCTAGTCTAGTAGAGGCTTACTAGGGACTCAGTATTTGTCTATTATCCACACATGTATTAAGTTTCCGGTCAATACAATTCTTGCATGAATAATAAACCATTATCATGAACGGAGAAATATGATAATAAACACTTTATTAATTGCCTCTAGGGCATATTTCCAACAGTCTCCCACTTGCACTAGAGTCAATAATCTAGTTTACATCTCCATGTAATTAACATCCAATCAGTTCTAGGGCTGATCATGTTTTGCTTGTGAGAGAGATTTTAGTCAACGGGTCTGCAATATTCAGATCCGTGTGTTCTTGGCAAATCTCTATGTCATATGTAGATGCTGCTACCACACTCTGCTTGGAGCTACTCCAAAAAAAACGACTGTCCCACTTTACGTATCCGGTCTGAGACTCATAGTCTTCCGGATCGGTGTTTAAAGCTTGCATCGACGTAACCCTTTACGACGAACTCTTTATCACCTCTATTCCCGAGAAATTCTTCCTTAGTCCTTTTCAGGTACTTCAGGATATTCTTGACCGCTGTCCAGTGATCTACTCCTGGATCACTTTGGTACGTTCCCACCAAGCTAATAGCGAGGCATACATCAGGTCTAGTACACAGCATGGCATACAAAATAGAGCCTATGGCTGAAGCATAGGGGATGACACTCATCTTCTCTTTATCTTCTGCCGTGGTCGGGCATTGAGTCTTACTCAATCTCATACCTTGCAATACAGGCAAGAACCCTTTCTTTGACTGATCCATTTTGAACTTCTTCAAAATCTTGTCAAGGTATGTGCTTTGTGAAAGTCCAATGAGGCGTCTTGATCTATCCCTATAGATCTTGATGCCTAATATGTAAGCAGCTTCTCCGAGATCCTACATTGAAAAACTTTTGTTCAAATAACCCTTTATGCTTTCCAGAAATTCTGTGTCATTTCCCATCAACAATATGTCATCTACATATAATATGTGAAATGCCACAGAGCTCCCACTCACTTTCTTGTAAATACAAGCTTCTCCATAAGTTTGTATAAACCCAAACGCTTTGATCACTTCATCAAAGCGAGTATTCCAGCTCCGAGATGCTTGCACCAGTCCATAGATGGATCGCTGGAGCTTGCATACTTTGTTAGCGCCTTTAGGATCGACAAAACCTTCCGGATGCATCATATACAATTCTTCCTTAAGGAATTCATTAAGGAATGCCGTTTTGACGTCCATTTGCCAGATTTCATAATCATAAAACGCGGCAATTGCTAACATAATTCTGACAGACTTTAGCATCGCTACGGGTGAGAAAGTCTCATCGTAGTCAACTCCTTGAACTTGTCGATAACCTTTAGCAACAAGTCGAGCTTTATAGACGGTGATATTACCATCAGCGTCCGTCTTCTTCTTAAAGATCCATTTATTTTCAATAGCTCGCCGTTCATCGGGCAAGTCTACCAAAGTCCACACTTTGTTCTCATACATGGATCCTATCTCGGATTTCATGGCCTCAAGCCATTTCTCGGAATCCGGGCTCGCCATAGCTTCTTCATAATTCGAAGGTTCACCGTTGTCTAACAACATAACCTCCAAGACTGGATTTCCGTACCACTCTGGTGCGGAACGTGTCCTGGTTGACCTTCGAGGTTCAGTAGCAACTTGCTCCGAAGTTTCATGATCATCATCATTATCTTCTTCTCTGGTCTGTGTTGGTGTCACAAAAATTTCTTTCTGTGGCGTACTACTATCCAGAGGAGGTACAATTACCTCATCAAGTTCTACTTTCCTCCCACTCACTTCTTTCGAGAGAAACTCCTTCTCTAGAAAGGATCCATTCTTAGCAACGAAAACTTTGCCTTCGGATCTGTGGTAGAAGGTATACCCAACAGTTTCTTTTGGGTATCCTATGAAGACGCACTTATCCGCTTTGGGTTCAAGCTTATCAGGCTGAAGCCTTTAGACATAAGCATCGCAGCCCCAAACTTTCAGAAACGACGGCTTAGGTTTCTTTCCAAACCACAGTTCATACGGTGTCGTCTCAATGGATTTAGACGGTGCCCTTGTTTAAAGTGAATGCAGCTGTCTCTAATGCATAACCCCAAAACGATAGTGGCAAATCGGTAAGAGACATCATAGAACGCACCATATCCAATAGTGTACGATTACGATGTTCGGACACACCATTACGCTGTGGTGTTCCAGGTGGCGTCAACTGTGAAACAATTCCACATTGTCTTAAGTGAGTGCCAAACTCGTAACTCAAATATTCTCCTCCACGATCAGATCGTAAGAACTTTATTTTCTTGTTACGATGGTTCTCTACTTCACTCTGAAATTCTTTGAACTTTTCAAACGTTTCAGACTTATGTTTCATTAAGTAGACATAACCATATCTACTCAAATCATCTGTGAACGTGAGAACATAACGATATCCACCACGCGCCTCAATACTCATTGGACCGCATACATCGGTATGTATTATTTCCAACAAGTCTGTTGCTCGCTCCATTGTTCCGGAGAACGGAGTTTTAGTCATCTTGCCCATAAGGCACGGTTCGCACGTCTCAAATGATTCATAGTCAAGTGATTCCAAAAGTCCATCAGCATGGAGTTTTTTCATGCGTTTAACACCGATATGACCTAAGCGGCAGTGCCACAAATATGTGGTACTATCATTATCAATTTTGCGTCTTTTGGCATCAATATTATGGATGTGAGTATCACCACGATCGAGATTCAACAAGAATAAACCATTCACAAGTGGTGCATGACCATAAAAGATATTATTCATCAAAATAGAACAACCTTTATTCTCTGATTTAAATGAATAACCGTCTCGCAATAAACAAGATCCAGATATAATGTTCATGCTCAACGCAGGCACCAAATAACAATTATTTAGGTTCATAACTAATCCCGAAGGTAGATGTAGAGGTAGCGTGCCGACGGCGATAACGTCAACTCTTGAACCGTTCCCGACGTGCATCGTCACCTCGTCCTTAGCCAATCTTCGTTTATTCCGTAGCTCTTGTTTCGAGTTACAAATATGAGCAACCGAACCAGTATCAAATACCCAGGTGCTACTACGAGCATTGGTGAGGTACACATCAATAACATGTATATCAAATATACCTTTGTTGACGTTGCCATCCTTCTTATCTGCCAAGTACTTGGGGCAGTTCCGCTTCCAGTGACCAGTCCCCTTGCAGTAGAAACACTCAGTCTCGGGTTTGGGGCCAGACTTGGGTTTCTTCGTGGGAGCAGCAACTGATTTGCCGTTCTTCTTGAAGTTCCCCTTCTTTCCCTTGCCCTTCTTGAAACTAGTGCTCTTCTTTACCATCAACACTTGATGCTCCTTCTTGACTTCTACCTCCGCAGCTTTGAGCATAGCGAAGAGCTCGGAAATAGACTTTTCCATTCCTTGCATATTATAGTTCATCACAAAGCCCTTATAGCTTGGTGGCAGTGATTGGAGAATTCTGTCAATAACCGAATCATCTGGAAGATTAACTCCCAACTGAGTCAAGCGGTTATGCAACCCAGACATCTTGAGTATATGCTCACTGACAGAACTATTCTCCTCCATCTTACAGCTAAAGAACTTGTCGGAGACATCATATCTCTCGACCCGGGCATGAGCTTGAAATACAAGTTTCAGCTCTTGGAACATCTCATATGCTCTGTGATGCTCAAAACGTCTTTGGAGCCCCGGTTCTAAGCCGTAAAGCATGGCACACTGAACTATCGAGTAGTCATCAACACGTGTCTGCCAGGCGTTCATAACGTCAACAGACGAGGGAGGGGACGCGACACCTAGCGGTGCATCAAGGACATAAGCCTTCTGTGCAGCAATGTGGATGATCCTCAGATTACGGACCCAGTCCGCATAGTTGCTTCCATCATCTTTCAACTTAGCTTTCTCTAGGAACGCATTAAAATTCAGTGGAACTACAGCGCGGGCCATTGATCTACAACATACAATTGCAAAGATTATTTAGACTATGTTCATGATAATTGAAGTTCAATTAATCAAATTACTTAAGAACTCACACTTAGATTAACATCCCTCAAGTTGTGTAAGTGTAACATGATCCACATCAACTAAACCACGTCCGATAATCACGTGAGGTGGATTAGTTATCAATGGTGAACATCTTTCATGTTGATCATATCTACTATATGACTCATGTTCGACCTTTCAGTCTCTTGTGTTCCGAGGCCATATCTGTATATGCTAGGCTCGTCAAGTTTAACCCAAGTATTCTGCGTGTGTAAAACTGGCTTACACCCATTGTATGCGAACGAAAGAATCCATCACACCCGATCATCACGTGGTGCTTAGAAGCGTCGAACCTTCGCAACGGTGCATACTAGGGGATAACACTTATCTTGAAATTTAGTGAAGGGATCATCTTATAATGCTACCGTCGTCCTAAGCAAAATAAGATGCATAAAAGGATTAACATCACATGCAATTCAATATATGTGACATGATATGGCCATCAACGTCTTGTGCCTTTGATCTCCATCAGCAAAGCACCGTCATGATCTCCATCGTCACCGGGTTGACACCTTGATCTCCATCGTAGCGTCGTGACACCTTGATCTCCATCGCAGCGTCATGGTCGTCTCGCCGGCTATTGCTACTACTACTACTGCTAACTCATAGCGGTAAAGTAAAGCAATTACATAGCGTTGGCATTGCATACAATAAAGAGACAACCATAAGGCTCCTGCCCGGTTGCCTGATAACATTACAAAACATGATCATCTCATACAACAACTTATATCACATCATGTCTTGACCATATCACATCACCAGCATACCCTGCAAAAACAAGTTAGACGTCCTCTACTTTGTTGTTGCAAGTTTTTACGTGGCTGCTACGGGTTTGCAAGAACCGTTCTTACCTACGCAAAACCACAACGTGGTGTAGTGATTGCTTTTTGATCTTCTAAAAGAACCCTCTTCATTGAAACCGATTCAACTAAAGTGAGAGAGACAGACACCCGCCAGTCACCTTTATGCAACGAGTGCACGTAGCGGTGAAACCTGTCTCGCGTAAGCGTACGCGTAATGTCGGTCCGGGCCGCTTCATCTCACAATACCGCCGAATCAAGTATCAACTAGTAACGGCAAGCAATATGTATACACCCACGCCCACAACTCACTTGTGTTCTACTCGTGCAAAATACATCTACGCATAGACCTGGCTCGGATGCCACTGTTGGGGAACGGAGCATGAATTTCAAAAAAATTTCCTACGCTCACGCAAGATCTATCCATGGAGATGCATCGCTACGAGAGGGGAGAGTGTGTCTACGTACCCTCGTAGACCGTTAGCGGAAGCGTCTCACAACGCGGTTGATGTAGTCGAACAATCCTTCGAGCTCCACCGATCGAGTACCGAACGTACGGCACCTCCGAGTTCTACACACGTGCAGCTCGGTGACGTTCCTCGCCTTCTTGATCCAGCAAGACGTCGAGGTAGTAGATGAGTTCCGTCAGCACGACGGCGTGGCGACGGTGACGGTGAAGTGATTCCGGTAGGGCTTCGCCTAAGTTCTCCGAAAATATGACCGAGGTGGAAAACGGAGATCGGGGCACCGCACACGGCTATGGGACAATTGTGTGTCTCCAAGGGGTGCCCCTCCTCCGTATATAAAGGAGGTAGAGGGGAGGAGGCTGGCCCTAGGGGCTGCGCCAAGAGTGGGGAGTCCTACTAGGACTCCTTAGTCCTAGTAGGATTCCACCTCCCATACGGAGTAGAAAAGGGGGAAGGGAGAGGGAAAGGAAAGAGGGGGCTGCGCCCCCTCCCCTAGTCCAATTCGGTTTGGGCAAGGGGGGCGCGTGCCTCCTCACGTGGCCTGCCTCTCCTTTTCCCGTATGGCCCAATAAGGCCCATTACTTCTCCCGGTGAATTCCCGTAACTCCCCGGTACTCCGAAAAATACCCGAATCACTCGGAACCTTTCCGACGTCCGAATATAGCCTTCCAATATATGAATCTTTACCTCTCGACCATTTCGAGACTCCTCGTCATGTCCGTGATCTCATCCGGGACTCCGAACAACATTCGGTCACCAATCACATAACTCATATAATACTATATCGTCATCAAACCTTAAGTGTGCGGACCCTACGGGTTCGGGAATGATGTAGACATGACCGAGACGACTCTCTGGTCAATAACCAACAGCGGAACCTGGATGCTCATATTGGTTCCTACATATTCCACGAAGATCTTTATCGGTGAACCTCATATGACAACATACGTTGTTCCCTTTGTCCGGCGGTATGTTACTTGCCCGAGATTCGATCGTCGGTATCCAATACCTAGTTCAATCTCGTTACCGGCAAGTCTCTTTACTCGTTCCGTAATACATCATCTTGCAACTAAATCTTTAGTCACGGTGCTTGCAAGGCTTCTGTGATGCTGTATTACCGAGAGGGCCCAGAGATACCTCTCCGATAGTCGGAGTGACAAATCCCAATCTCGATCCATGCCAACTCAACAAACACTTTCGGAGATACCTGTAGTGCACCTTTATAATCACCCAGTTACGTTGTGACGTTTGATACACCCAAAGTATTCCTACGGTATCCGGGAGTTGCATGATCTCATGGTCAGAGGAACGTGTATTTGACATAGTGAAAGCAATAGCAATAAACTGAACGATCATTTGCTATGCTAACGGTTGGGTCAAGTCCATCACATCATTCTCCTAATGATGTGATCCCGTTATCAAATGACAACTCATGTCCATGGTCAGGAAATCTTGACCATCTTTTGATCAACGAGCTAGTCTAGTAGAGGCTTACTAGGGACTCAGTATTTGTCTATTATCCACACATGTATTAAGTTTCCGGTCAATACAATTCTAGCATGAATAATAAACCATTATCATGAACGGAGAAATATGATAATAAACACTTTATTAATTGCCTCTAGGGCATATTTCCAACACCACATATTTTGAAGATCGCGTCAGTAGCACGGCGAAGAGGCACCTTCTGAATCACAAGCTTATTACAAATCGTCCAAAGCGTCCAAGCGAGCACCCCTATGCCCAGCCACCTAATGTGGCGGAGCCGCAGCGGAGAGGCGGTGAGTTCCGCGAATAATTCCGGGAAATTGTCCGCGAATAATTCCGGGAAATTGGTGTGGGACCAACTGCCACCAACCGCTTCTCGGAAGCAGCTCCAAAGGAAGCGTGCGGAGCAGCAGGTGAAGAAGATGTGGTTGGAGTCATCGGCCATCGCACATAACGGGCACATTCCATCTCCCGGGCCATTCCTCTTGAGAACCTCCACCCCTGAAGGAACTCGGCCGCGGATCCATTGCCAAAGGAAGATCCTGATATTGAGAGGAAGCCTAACCGCCCAGAGTGTCGTGAGTGGTTCTGGGCCCGGACTAGCCGCGATGGCCTGGTATAGAGATTTCGAGGAGAACCGGCCAGAGGGCTCCAGGCGCCACGAAATGCGGTCGACCTGTTGGACAGTATCTGGTTCGTGGTGCGCAACACAGGCAAGGAGCTCGTGCCAGGCGGTTAGTTCCAGGGGGCCAAACGGTCGACGGAAAGCGAGGTGCCCTAAGTCAATAAGGGCCACCTCGATAGAAATCCTAGGCTCCACCACAATGGAGAACAAGTCCGGGAAACGGGCCGCGAAGGCAAGGTCGCCTGCCCATCTATCGAACCAGAAGAGGGTCGAGGCGCTAGAGCCTACCGCAATGGAGGTTCCGATCCGAAGCACCGGGAGGAGCTGGATGATGGACTACCAAAACTGGGAGCCTCCAGAGCGCTGACAGAAGGCGAGAGGCTGACCACGGAGATACTTGTTCCGAATTATGTCAAGCCATAGTCCACCTTCCCCGTTTGCGATGCGCCAGAGCCATCGGGTGAGCAGGGCGATGTTCATGCGTTTGGAGGACATGATCCCAAGCCCACCCTGGTCACGCGGTCTACAAATGTCCGACCAGCGGACCATGTGGTACTTCTACTTATCGCCCTCGCCGGCCCAGAAAAAACGCCCCTGAACCGTGGCAATCTCATGATGCAGAGTCTCATGAAGGCTATAGAAGCTCATGATGAACAGTAACAGGCTGGACAGTGAGGAGTTGATGAGGACTGTCCGGGCTGCTTTAGACAGCCACCTACCCTGCCAGGGTTCGATGCGGTGTTGGAGCTTAGACACCGTCGGGCGTAGCTCCGCAACCGTCAGCCGAGAGTGGCTTATGGGAACTCCCAAATAGGACGTGGGGAAGGAACCTAGCTGGCAGTTTAGGCGGTCCGCGATGCTCTGGCATTCATCCGGGCTGTAGCCAAGGACCATGACCGAACTCTTGTCGAAGTTAATCTTGAGGCCCGACATCTGCTGGAAGCAGAGTAGGAGGAATTTCAGATTTGCAATATCTGCTTCGGAGCCTTCCACCATGATAATGGTCTCATCGGCGTACTGTAGGAGGGAGACCCCCCCCCCTACAAGGTGCGGGACAATGCCCCGGATGTGTCCCGTGGCCTTGGCTCTGTCTAGGATGGAGGCGAGCACGTCGACCACCATGTTGAATAGGAAGGGGGAGAAGGGATCGCCCTGCCTTACCCCACAATGAGTGGGGAAGTAGGGGCCTATCTCCCCATTGATGTTGATCGCCGTGCACCCAGATGAAACCAACTGCATGACCCGGGTGACCCAGCGATCATCAAAACCCTTGCGGAGCAAAACCTCCCGAAGGAAGGGCCAATGAACCGTGTCATAAGCTTTATGGAAGTCGATTTTCAGAAAAACCGCCTTCAGGTTTTTGGCGCGCACCTCATGGAGGACTTCATGGAAGACCAAGACCCCATCCAAAATAAATCGGCCTTGGATGAAGGCGGATTGATTCGGATGGGTGACTCGGTCGGCAAGCAAGGTCACCCTATTGGCGTACCCCTTCGCCAAGATGCGGAAGATCACGTTGATGACAGTGATCGGCCGAAACTGGCGGATGTCCGAGGCCCCAGGCACCTTGGGGATGAGAGTAATGATCCCGTAATTAAGTCGGGTCAAGTCAATGGTACCGACATCGAACTCTTCAAAGAGAGCCATCACTTCCCCTTTGATGACATTCCAGAATGTCTGGAAGAACTTAACTGGAAGGCCATCAGGTCCCGGGGCGGACGAAGAGTTCATGCCCTTGATCGCCACCCAGACTTCCTCCTCAGAGAACGAAGCCGTGAGGGCAGCATTCTCGGCCATGGAGACTTGCTGGCGCTCGGACCAAATATCGGGCGCCAACGCCAGCCCGCCCCGAGGGGCGGCCGAGAAGAGGGTTTTATAGAATCCATCAACGTGCGTGCGAATGTCCGCCGGACGCTGGAGGAGGGTCTCACCGTCCCATAGAAGCGGGATGGTGTTCCGGCGCCGCCGTCCATTGGCGATGGCCTGGAAGTATGCCGTATTCGCGTCGCCCTTGAGGACCCATTTCTGGGATCCTCGCCGCCAGTATTCCTCCTCATCTGTGTAGATGACCGTCAGCTGATCCTCCAGATCATATCGGAGGAGCCAATCGTCAGAAGATAGCCCCGCAGAGTCAGCTTTGAGGTCAAGCGCCTGGATAGAGGTAAGAAACGCCTGCTTCCTATCCCGCAGGTTTCTACCGAGGTTGGCACCCCATCCCTTCATAAACTGGCGAGAGCTTTTAGCGCAGGTGTGCCAGGAGTCCACCGCCGAGAAGGTCCGGTGTGGAATGGATCGCGCCTCCGCCCACCGTGCGCCAACCGCCTCGACAAAGCCTCCCTGATTGAGCCAGAAGGTCTCGAAGCGAAAGCGAGGTGGGATGGGGGGGCGCTCATTCTCCGATGAGAGGAGAAGGGGTACGTGATCCGAACCAATCCGGGTAATCGCCCTAAGGAACGCAAGTGGGCACCGCAGCTCCCACTCGGGGGAAACGAGGACCCAGTCTAAGACCGACCTAGTCGGGTCGGCCTGGCGGTTGGTCCAGGTGAACCTGGCACCAACTCTATCTAACTCTCGGAGTCCGAGGTCGGCAATGCCATCGTTGAATAATTGCATGCAAGGTCTATTGACCATGTTATTGCTCTTGTCCGCCACGGAGCGTATGAGGTTGAAATCCCCGCCCACCACCACCGGCAGCTGGGCGGCCTCCACCTTTCTCCGGAGCTCATCGAGGAAGGCTTCGGAACGCCGGTGATCAGCAGGGCCGTAGACTACGACTATCTCCCATTTGAAGTTGAGAGAGCGCTCGAAAAGCTCCATGCTGACAAAGAATTCACCACGGTCCATGCTCCCCACCTCGAAGGTGGCATCCTTTACGCCTAAAAGGATGCCACCCGAATGCCCGGTAGTCCCACTAGAAGGGAGCCAGTGCCAGGCGAACAGGTGGGTGCTTAGTCTCTCAAGCTCTTGAAGGGAAAACTCGGATCACATGGTTTCTTGGATTGCCACAATGTCGATTCGTTCATCTCGCATATACTCGATCAGTTGGCAGCGTCGGCCATCTTAGCCGAAACCGCGGATGTTCCAGAAGAGCGTTCGCATCACGGAGCCATCGGGGGGCTGCTTGACCCCAAGACGAGGGAGGCACTCTGTGCACGAAGGGCAGCCGTGCGGGCGCGGGTGCGACCGCGAATTTCCTCCCCCGTCGTCGAGGGGGCGCGGCGGGGGCGAGAGTCTGGGGGAGACTCATACGGGGTAGTCCTAAGGAGCTGAGCGCGAGCCGCCGCCAGTTTCCCATCGAGGATCTCGCGGGCTCGGATCGCCGCAATCTGGACTAAGGGGGGACCCACCTCCCCCCTGAAAACTATCGCCGAGTCCGTCGCAACTTTTGCAAGTTGGCCAAGGGGGACCGATCCAAGAGCAGAGAACGAACAAGTCGAAGAACTGGCAGGAGCGTCTGAAGTACCTGTCTGGAGGTTACGGGCCGCTGCCCTGAGTTCCGCCCGCTCGGGGATGGACGGAACCGGGCAACCCACCGGCCTAGCCGCGTCCAGTCGACCGCTACGCCTGGAAGCAGTCACCGGAGTCGAGGCCGAGCGAACCCGCCGGGAGTAGGCCGCGGTGCGCGGAGGGTGAGGTGGGGGGGCCACCGGAGTGGACACCTCCGCCACCCTTCCCGCCACAGCAGCAGACGGAGGGGACGGGGCCATGTCGCAGGCGGGACGGTCGATGGAGGTCTCTGGAGCCAGCGTCGGAGGAGTCGGAGATGGAGCCGAGGGGCGCGGCGGCGGGGAGTCGGCCCCCAGCTGGGTAGGACCAACCATCGCGAGCGCAGGAGGTGCTGCTGTCACCATGCCCATAGAGGGGAGCGAAACTGGTGGCAGCACAGGAGTAGACGCCCGATCCGCCCTGTCCCTGGAGGAGTCCAGCTCATCCTGAAGCGTGCAGGGGGGAGGCGAGCCGGATCCCTGGCCCGCGGGGGGGAGAGCCGAGAGGGAATGGTCCGGAGCAGCCAGCTGAGGCGTGGTGAAGAGCGAGGCGATGAGCGCCGGCGAGGTGGGCGAGCGAGGCGAGGAAGGCGGTGCGACCAGCAGACTTGCGCCAGACGCGTCGCTCTCACAGGAGACCGTCGGGCTCGGGATGACGAGGTCCCCCCCCCCGGGGTGACATCCAGAGAGGCAAGAGCCGAGGTAGAGCGGGGGGCGCCCGCCCCCGAGGTGCCCTTACGTGGGAAAGGCGCCGGGGGGTCTCGTGACGGGGAGCGGCTGCGGTCGGAGTCCTCATCGTCGTCCTCGCGGTCGGAACCGTGGCGGCGGCGGCGACCGGAGTAGTCGTCCCTCCCACCATGACCGCCCCCGTTGTTGTCATCATCAGTGAAGCGAGGGCGGCCGATGTGGTTCGGGGGTTCCGGAGAGATCTTGAGGTCGTATCCTTGGTCGTTGAAGAAGACGCGCACTGTGCTGCGGAGCTTGTGGGAGTCGAGAGACTTGGTCTTGACGCGGACTTCCTCCTCCTTGCGGAGCGAGAGCTCGTCGACCACCACGACCTTGCCCAGGATCCGCGACATGTTGCGAATGACGCGCTCGGACCGGGCGATGTCGGGGAGGCCCGCGATGAGGATCCAAGCCATGTCAAGGACCGCGACCGCCTTCGGGTCCATCTTCGGCTCTGAGATGTCGACCACCAGCTTGTTTAGAGCTAGAGTGATCTCGTCGCTCCGAGTGCAGAGGCCAAGGCTAGTGGCGTCCGGGAAGATCACCGAGAACTGGTTGCCCGACATGGGAGTCACCTGCCAGTCCCATTGGCAACGACAGAGGTGGTTGAGTTCCGCCTCGATCATCTCCGGAGAAGCAACGCCCTCTCCCAAGACCGAGACGATCGCCGTGAGGGACGACGCCGGGGACTGGATCTCGGGGACCTCCATGTGGAAGAAGCCCATACCCTCAATGCCATGGACATACATCATCAACTCCTCCGAGACCGGGCGATCAGGGCATAGGAGAGCCGGATGGCCGGAAGCCTTGCAGAGGCAGCACATCGGGGGGTTTGGGCATGCCATCTGGAAGTGCCCCGAGATGCCGCAGTTGAAGCAGGGCGGCCCCTCACTGAAAGGATCCCCGAGCCTCGCGGGAGCCGCAGCCGGCGTCGTCGAGGTGGCAGGGCGACCAGGACCCTTACGTTTCTTCTTTTTGGCACCTTGGCGGGCACGGCTGTTGTTGGGGCCATTCGGCGGTGGGAGATGAGGCTGGTTCCTCGGCGGCTGGTACCGCCTGGAGGGGGAGGCCGGTTGGAGCTGGGGCCGAGCCGGAGGGGAGTAGCGGCCGTGGCGCCGCTCGGGAGATGGGGACCGGCGCGTGGGGGCGCGGGAGGGGATTGGGGAGCGGGGCCTGTCGCGGCGGTCCTCCCAGCTCGGGGAACGGCGAGCCCGAGCAGGGGAGCGGCGCTCCGCCTGCGCAGGCGAACGGCGTCCATCCCGGCCAGGGGAGCGGCGGGTGTCCCGGGCCGGGGAGCGACGAGAGCCGCGGGGAGGCGAGAGGCGGTCTTGGCGAGCAGCTCCGGAGTAGTCAGAGGGGCGGGATCCCTGCAGCTGGCGGCGGAGGTCATCCTCCCGGCGCAACGCGTCCGGGGATGGGCGGGGAGGGTCGCGACGGTCGTCGACGCGGTCGTCGTAGCGGCGCTTGGGACGAGGGGCTTCGTCTTCCCATTCCCACGCCATGGCCGCGGGCGGCGCCGAAGCACTGGGGAAGGGGGGAGACGGGGAGGCGGACGATGGAGCGCTGCTGGTGCACTGGTCGGGGAGCGGAGGAAGGAGCTGGTCGAGGATGGCGGCTGGGTCTCGGGGGGACAGACCCTGAGGCAGCCAAATCCAGCTGCGGGGCGCAGGCGGGCCCGCGTGGGCCGGCCATGGGGAGCCCAGCACGCCCACTAGGTCAGGCCCATCAGGCCGCCCCCCTTTAGCCCGCAGGCCCACCGAATCCACCCCTGCGAGGGGATCCCCAGCGGGAGGCGGAAGAAGCTGCCGCGCCGCCGGCGCCGTACGACGAGGAGGCGCGGGAAGATGGCGGGGAGCGAGCAGGCTGGGCCGTTCTGACGAGAGGACGTCGCGAACGATGCGATGAAGGGGCGGAACGGCGAACGCCTTGACATCGGAGCCGGTAGAGGTAGGCGCGGAGCCGATGAGGCGTTGTGGGAAGCGCCCGAGCCATGGCCATGAGCGACAGCGCCGGGGAGGGAGACGGCCGAACGCCAGTACCGGCCAGCCGAGCCAATGTCAGCACGTCCCATGACACCCCAGCCATCGGGACGGCGACGCCGGCGACCAGCCTGCCCCAAGCGCAAAGCTTTCCCATGCGGCCCTCCGGCCGAGCCAAACGGCTGGGCAGAGGAGCTGGGACGCGCCAGCTGGGCAGAGCTCCCACCCCTGGGAGCTGAGCCACCGCCAGCAACGAACCCAGCCACCCGCTGCCTAGGGAGGAGCGCACCCACCGGCGCACGGCGCACGATGGGGATCCCGGCGTCGATGTCAGCCTCCTCGGCGAGGTCGGCCCAGGCGACCACGGACGGCTGCGCGGGGTCCGGCGAGGCGGACGGAGGGAGGGCGGCCGCGGGGGAGGCCGGAGCGAGAGGCGCGGGGGGGGCGCAGCGGTCACCCGCCGGCGGCGGGGGCGGAGGGCGGGACGGGGGGGCCGCGTCGCCCGAGCCGTCGCCAGGCGGAGAGCGGGATTCAAAATCCATCCGTCTACGTCGCTATAGCTCTTAGTATACAGCAAAGAAGAACAAAGCAATTTTTCGGTATTTGATCTGATCATCATTACTGCGACAGCTTCATCTATACATCAAAGACTGATTCAAGCCCTTCCACAGCAACAGAAAACAATAGCTAGATAGAAAAAGAAAATAGCATAACCAGCAGGCACACGTCAAATTGCCCAGCATTAGTCAAAGGGATCTATACGTGGGTCATGTTCACTTGCCATTGCCATTCCCGTGCACAAGCATGTTGGGCACATCACCTGGAAATCACGGACAGGCGTGAATTAAGATAGTGTGGGCACGATGCACACTGTTTTAATCTACACTACATCGACTCCCAACTCAAGTATGATAGACCATTTGGTTGTTTTTCAGTTGAATCTTCCAGAAAGCATCAAATCGAGTATTGTGAAAATAAAATCAGATTAGACACCATACCTTTCCAGCTCCTGAACAATTGGAACAGCGTTCAGTTGTAGAAAGTGAAAAGCGTTTGGTGCCCAACAACATTTTGCTGGCAGAGCAACGGGCGCATGGCAGGTATCCTGTGGTACGGAAGCAAGTTTAGATAGGCAAATGAAGTAGAGTACAAAAAGCAGGGATTTTCAAGGTAATCCTCTTTGCTTATGTGCCAGATAGTTGAAAAGGAATATACTCATACCTGTCCCATGGCAATATGTGCATCTGTTCTTTTCTTGCTGCCTCACATTTTTCACTTCAACCAACATTAAGGCTGAAATTACACCAACTGCACCACCTGAAAAGGATGCCACTATGGGATCTACCTGACTGATGGACAGCCAAGAAAAAGTATCAAATTATTATTCTATAAACATCGCTGGATAATCCTGTAAGAGGACAAGTTTCTTTAAATCACCTTAACTGAAGAGGCAAATACATGTTCCGTATAAAATCTTCATAAGAGGTACCACCAAGCCCTAATTTCAGTTCAAGCTGCACCAAATAATCATTTTTAAGAAGAGATATATTAGAAGAGTTACTTCAAATTACCAACATAGTCTCTGGTTTTAAGAGGACAAGTAACAGCAAATTTACAGAGAGATGAAGCTGGCACTTACTATTGGGGCTATTAAGCCACCAAAAATGATTATCCCAGATATGAAAGAGAATGATGTCAAGTAGAGTTGCTTCATTGTCTTTGGTGACTACTTCATACAAAACAAAAGAAATGAATATTACCAAGAAGAACTCAAAAGGCCATGTTTGCACATAAAATAATTCAGGATCGAGGGTCGGTCACCGTATAAGGCAAAAACGGAATGGTAGATGGCATCTCCGGCATCTCATTTTCTTCACTGCTGGAACATCTGCTTTCAGCAGCTCTGATTCGCTGCTGCACCCGCAGTCGTCTGACCTGAGAACATTACTCATATTGAGGTAAGCTAAGTACGCTGTTAATTACGAAGCTAGAAAAAATTACAGGTGCGAAAAACAGGCACCTCTTCCATCAAAAGGAATATTTTGCTGCGCCGACTCTTGATGTTGTCTTGAATCTCTTGTGATTGCATCTGAACGAAGTCTTGTATTGTCTCTGGGCCTTCAATTATGCAAAAACTAGAGAAGAAAACCATGAGTGAGTGGTCGTGGATCTAGCGGGTTTCTTGTAAACTGAGTTTACAGAGAATGTTTGTAGATGTTAGTCTAGTATAAGCATTCCAAAAGATGTGCATAAGGCATTCACTGTAGATAAGTATATCTACCAGTTTGATGCAGAATTTTGCGCTTTAGCACACTAATGATATGTATCCACTCACGAGTCAAAGATAAACATTGAAAACCTGTACTATATACTAGACCAGGAAGTTGTAAAATCTCAAGCACAAACCATGAATTATCGTACAAAGCAGCAAGTACAGTACTAACTTAACAACCCTGTCATTCCATCAATTTCTTACACCACAAATAAGGGGAATTTTGATTTGATGTGGAGGCTGGTGTAAAAGGCAACCTGGATAGGCTGCCGTCTCCGGGCGCCCTGGAGTCGCCGGCGGAAGAGCACCTCCGTAGAATCGTTAGAGCCCTGGGGACTTCACTCCTCCATACAGCGCGATGAGGCTCGACGGACCGCCAGCGGGAAGGAGCGGCCACCGCAACAAACAGGCGCTGCGCCGTAGGCCTTGACGCTGGCGGCGTCGCCGAGGACGCGGCGAGGCAAGACATGGCCGGTCCGCGACTCGCAGTGTGGCGAGGAAGTATGAAGAAGGCGGTGTTTGGATAAATGCCGGGCGGCTCGGGGCGACGGGCGGTTGTTTCGCGGTGGGATACGACAAGGCGAGCAGTAACGACAAGGCGAGCAGTAGATGACAAACGTGGAGAGACGAAGCATCTCTTCACTCCCCCGTTCACAGTGAAGGATGATTCTGCATCAAAAGAATTGTCCCGACCCGTCAAATCACTATTCCATGGGAAACAAATTATTACTAGCATAAAATTAAGGTCGGTTAGAGCGGACTCTCCGTACCCGCCCAACCGCCCGAACGGCTGTCGAGCAAGTGTCTGAACTAAAAGGCGTCACCCAACCGGCCATTACATAGTCGGCCCAAACGCCCGGACTAACCGAAACTCTCCGTATCCATATTCTGCCCAAATCTGAAGCGCATATGGGATGTCCGGGCGTGCCCGTCATGTCGCCGGCCCACCCGACCCTATATAAAATGAACTTATCCGCACTTCGATCGAAACCCTAGCCGCATTCCACTCCACTCCGCTCCCCTTCAGTCCACTCCCTTCGCCCACAAGCTCCCGTCCGGCGATCTACTACCTTTTCCGACATGGCGGGCAGTGGATCCGAGTCGTACACCTCCAGAATCGTTGACCCCGAGCTCATCCCACGCGGCCCGATGTTTCACGTTGCATTTGCATGTAATAATATGGATTTGGTGATTTGGAAATCATGTTTGTGGTTGTGGAATCAATTTTGTGTGTGCTGTCCGGTCACTGTCCGCGGGCGTATAGGGGCTCGGATTAGCTACATGTGGTTGTAGATGCTCTTAGTCATCAGACGTCTGTTTTTCATTCTAGTTTAGGTTGATCTTTTGGTCCAATGGAATGACGACAGGTGTCCAAGTGCTGTGTTTTTTTTCGGGGGCCAAGAGCTGTGTTCTAAGCTCCTTGTTTGAAATGCGGCCAATTTCTCCCTCGAAATCTCTGTTGGTTTTTATTTTGTTGGACCCTCAAAGACCGCTCCACTCTCCCATATTCACCTACTCGGGTTGGTCCCGGCCAGGGCTGTACAAAATAGCATAATGGGTCGAGTTTTTTTTTAGAGAGGAAGCTTCCAACCCAATAGGACAAAGTGAAAGAGTTGACATGCACAAAGAAGGCTTGTGTGCCATCAAACTGGACATGCACAAAGCATATGACTGAAATGGTCTTTTTTATAGGAATTTATGTTGAATCTGGGATTCCAAGAGAATTGGGTGAAGTTAATTATGCAATATGTGTCCTCTGTAGAGTACTGGGTTCGTTTTAATGCTGAAGAGACCGAGAGTTTTAAACCTACTAGAGGATTGTGGCTGGGGGATCCTCTCTCTCCCTACTTGTTATTGCTATGTACGGAGGGCCTGACTGCTCTCTTAGCTAATGAGGAGGAGAAGGGTAATATTTTCGGTATTAAGGTTAACAGAGATGCCCCATCAATTTTCAATCTCCTCTTTGTTGATGACTTTTTGATCCTTATGCGAGCCAATGCCATGAATGCGGAGGCTTTGAGATCAGTTTTGGATTCTTATTGTGCCGCCTCGGGGCAAATGGTGAGTGTCGAAAATTTAGCATATTTTTTAACCCCAATACAAAAGTGGAAGACAAGGCTCAAATTTTTACTATTTTGAATATTATGACTGAAGCCCTCAATGACAAGTATTTGGGTTTGCCTGCCAATGTGGGTATGGACAAAAGCAATTGTTTTTAGTTCCTGATTGATTGAATTATTAAGAAAATTAGTGGATGGAAAGAAAAATTGTTATCCGCTGGAGGAAAGGAAATTTTTGCTCAAATCTGTTGTACAAGATATTCCCACCTACGCCATGTTCGTCTCTAAAATTTCTAATTTTTTTGCATAGGAATCATTGACGCGATGTCGCAATTTTGGTGGGGTGACGAGGACAACTAGAAAAGGATGCATTGGATGGCATGGCGAAAGATGTGTGTTCCAAAAGACCAAGGAGGTATGGGCTTTAGAGATATACATTGTTTTAATCTAGCATTGTTAGCTAAACAAGCTTGGCGTCTTCTTAATAATCCTGATTCTTTATGCGGCACAATCTTGAGAGCCAAGTATTTCTCTGAGGGCGATTTGATGAATGCAAGTTTAAAAAAAGGCTCCTCTTTTACTTGGCAAAGCATTATGGTGGGAGTAATTCTCTCAGAAATGGTTATATATGGCAAGTTGGAAATGGAGAAAATATTGATATTTGGAGAGATGCTTGGATCCTGAATTGTGCGAATAGGAAAATTATTACTCCTAGACGAGGGCATCTTCTGTCGAAGGTTCACTACTGCAGGATGCTGCTAACGCGACACATGTTTCAGAGACCCTTCGACCAAACTGTGTGCGACGCATGAATCGCAAACGGCATCGTAATAAAACCGTCACCAATAAGACGAATTGTGTGTGATGGCGGAGACATCAAGCACGATTCAGATTAGAGTTGCGTGTGTGATACGTGGCATACAGTTGATCCATAAGAACTGTTTGCGATGAGCCAGAACAACAGAAACGGTCAGCTAGATCAAGGTTTGTGCGATATACGGCATACAGTTCAATCGGATGAACTGTTTGCGATTAGCCAACACAACAGAAACGGTCAGCCAGATTAAGGAGTGTGCGATAGACGACATACAGTTCACACGGGTGAACTGTTTGCGATGAGCCATAAGACCACAAACGGTTTGGCTTAACAAGATGTGTGTGATACCCGGCAAACAAGTCAGTAATCAGAAATGTGTGGGAAGACCGATAATAACACAGACGATTCCTGCTAATAAGTCGTGTGTGTTGTGGGCAAACGCTTGCTGGTATACAATTGTCAGCGATTGATGAAATCATCACCGACGGGTTCCCCAGTTTAGTCAGTGTGCGATGTGATTTGCTCAGTCTGCACAACATTTACGCTCTCTGTATATAGAACAATATTATTTTGTGTGAATAGTGTGCTCTGATGGGCACACGAGTATATATGGATCACACCCATGGGCAAGCAATGTGCGTGCATGCGTCGTGCTAGCTCGCGCTTCCTTCTATGCTAAGTTTCCATTAATTGATGGCATTTTATGAACACACCACCGTTTCCCGCCATTTCCCCATCGGTTTCCCGCCGCCACCCAGCGATTGCGCATAAGCCTAGGCGGCGCGCGACACACCGAGGCACAAGCGCAGCCTATAGCCCCTCTAGCTACCTTTTCCAAGCATGCACTACAAAATTTGCTCTATTTTGTGACGGTTCACTTGTGTCACGTATAACCCTTTTCCGTCACGGAAAATACACCCGTGACATTTTTCGGCCGTCACCCCCCACCGTCACCGAAACGCCGTCATGGAAAATAAAATTTTGACGGTACCATTTTTTTCGTCACGCACGATCGCATTTCAGGTAACGAGCCAAATAATGTCACCGATTCCCGTTTTCGTTGACGGCCCAGAATGTCACCTACAATAGCCCAAACTGTCGCCTAAGATCTTTTTGGCGACGATAATCCCGTCACCGGTGATCTGTCCGCGGGTTTGACCGGTCAAAGATTCTGACATGTGGGGTCAGTAGTTGCTGACAAGGCTGCTTCCATGTGGGTCCCCCGTGGGTTTTATCGTAGATGGTCCCGTCGGTAATATGTTGGGCGTCAGTTTGACCGGTCAATGATGCTGACATATGGGCCCAGAAGATGCTGACGTGGCTGCTTATATGTGGGACCATGCGTTCTATTTTCGGTGACGATGTGTCCTCTGACCGGTCAACGATTCTGACATGTGGGCCCATTGTTGTGATGACGTGGATGCTGGCACGTAGGTCCATACATGGGTGACGTGGCTTCTTACATGTGGGACCATACGCTTGTGACGCCGTTCATGACCGTCACAGTATTTAGGCGAGGTCAATTTGTATTATATTGCAATTGGCTGTCACATTTCATACAATATTGTTTTTTTTAATAAATTTAATATGAATTCATGCAAAATTTGATTTTCAATCCAAATTCAGCAGTCACTGCTTTTTGTAAACCGCAACCTTCACAACTGTCAAACAGACTGTATAAGACATTACAATAGCCAACCATGGGCCACAGCTGTAGTTGAAAATTAGACACATATGACTTAGTTGCATGGCTCACATCTCATAGGATGGTGTCGACGCATTCCGGGCGATGAACTTTAGCAATCCATCAATATAATCAAGCCTCTTTTTGAGATCCAAGGTTTTCACTTCCTTCGCTTTCTTGACGAGATCAGGTTCTTCTTGTTTGCTCTATAGGGGCAGTGTTCATTGATTCAAGACGGTTATGCAGATATAACAGGCCCAATTTCAGACTTTCAATTTCATCCTGTTGCTCTGGTAGGGTCTTCTTGACACCTTCTAGAACTTTTTCGTGCTCTGCAATGGTAATCTTCACAGATTCTTGGCAATGCTGCGTATCTGGCACGAGATGCTTCGCAGCTACACGTTCTAGCTCACGCTCTTGCAGGGCCATGGCAACAGCTTCAAATTGTAGCTGCTTCCATGCTAGGGCCTTCTTCATATCATCTACTTCATCGTGCTTGCAAATCATGGCGTGCTGCACGTCTTCTAGTTGTTCCTGCTGCACTGCCGGGGCATCGATGACAGCATCAGATTGTTGTTTCTGGGGCCAAACACTTGCAGTATTGTGATCATCTGAGAATCCTAAGTTTCCCTACAGAATTTTTTTATAGAGGTTACAACATATATAATCATTCCAAATTGTACATGCATCTACCAGAGTATACAGTGGTTGGGTGAAGAAAGACATTCTTGCTAATTTAGGAAGTGCTTACAGAAAAGAGTGGAGCTACTCACCAGCTGAACCCGCTTTCTCTTTGATGTGCTTGAGTTTGGGGGTGCATCTGAAGTTAGAGACATGAGTTTTTTAAACTCTTCATGTACCATCTGTATACCCTTAGTCACTACTTCAAGTTGATGACGACAATTTTCCTGCCATAATGTAGTTGAAGACATTAGACTGCAGGCAATTTACATTATGTATGCATTGTTATAGCAAGTAAACATATTCTAACCATAGCTGCAGAGCTTGCAATAACAATGTCCTCTACATCTGTAGTGGTGGCCAGATCTGCATCTTTTTGTTCACTTTCAGTGTCACTGTCACTGTCTTTCAGGTCTTCTTGATGGTTTAGACAGCGAATAGGACCTCTTATATCTGAGAACACAGGGAAATCTGTGAGACGACCTAGAAAGCAAGGTACAGAGTTAGAAAACTCTTAATTTTGATACAGGTTATTCTTTTCATGCCTTCGCACATGTTCTCCCATTCCGTTGGTAACATGTCAGCATCTACTGCATAAAATTATGACTTGCTTAAAGTAGGTACAGTACGAGACAACAATAATTTTAAATATTGGTGCCATAATGATTAAACATTCGCGTCCTTACACTAAGATGAAGGAAATGAACTAGTAATAAGAACCCTAGCTAGATTGACCCACATGCTTAGCCCGAATAAGAACCCCAAATGTTGTAAAAACAACAATAGCAGCTTTCACATGAAAAGTAAGTAGATGCGCAAGCCGATTAGGATTGAGATAATGGGGTAGACATACCATGTGAGCGGACGGGACCGAGCGGAATGCCATCGGTCGGGTGCACCTCCATGGTAACCAAACGATTTGTGGTGGCGAGGCTAGAACGACCGGCCGGGACTGGATCGGATCTATAGGCTAAGAGGGAAAGATAGGTGGCAACGTCTTCTTTCTTCGAGGGGGAGGAGGCTGGTGTTGAAATAAGAGGCATGATTGGGGTTAGTTCTGTGGGGCATTCCAAAACGATGAAACATGCACGTAAATGTTCTAACATCCAGGAAATGAACTAGCAATCGATATATTGTCAACATGGATTAGTTCATAACAAATGCATCTTGAGAGACCATACGACTGAATCAGAGGAAGATGTATTCAAAGAACCATAGCTAGAATGACATGCAGTGTTAACCAGAATAAGAACCCTAACTTTTTTATCATTTATAAAAAATAACATTGCGAATAGAAATCGTCGATTAGGATGAGATCTTGGGGTAGTTTTACCAGTAGAGCGGATGGGGCCAAGCCAAACGCCGTCGGTCGTGAGCGCCTCCCTCACCGAACGATTTGTGGCCATAGCTAGTGATACGTCTCCAACGTATCTATAATTTTTGATTGTTCCATGCTGTTATATTATCAATCTTGGATGTTTTTATATACATTTACATCAATTATATATCATTTTTGGGACTAACCTATTAACTTAGTGCCCAGTGCCAGTTGCTGTTTTCTGCCTGTTTTTGGTTTTATAGAATATCAATACCAAACGAAGTCCAAATGCCACGAAACTTTTTGGACATTTTTTTCTGGACATAACCAACACTAGAAGCTTCGGGAGAAGGCCATAAGCCCTAGGAGGTAGCCACGAGCCACCAGGGCGCACCTGGGAGGGGGGCATGCATGCCCTGGTCCCTCGTGGGCCCACCTCTGACTCTTTTGACCTAATTCCACCACTATAAATTCCCAAAAATCGGGAAACCAACAGAGGAGTCCACGAAATACTTTTTCCGCCGCCGCAAGTTTCTGTTCTCGAGAGATCCCATCTGGGGGCCTTCTCCGGCACTCCGCCGGAGGGGAAATCGATCACGGAGGGGCTCTACATCAACCTTGCTGCCCTTCCGATGATGCGTGAGTAGTTTACGACATACTTTCGGGTCCATAGTTAGTAGCTAGATGGCCTCTTCTCTCTTTTTGATCTTCAATACAATGTTCTCCTCCATGTTCTTGGAGTTCTATCCGATGTAATCACTTTTTGCGGTGTGTTTGTTGGGATTCGATGAATTATGAGTTTATGATCAGATTATCCGTGAATATGATTTGAGTCTTCTCTGATCTCCTTTATGCATGATTATTATAGCTTCGTATTTCTTCTCTGATCTATTGATTTGGTTTGGCCAACTAGATTGATTTATCTTGCCATGGGAAGAGGTGCTTTGTAATGGGTTCAATCTTGCGGTGCTCAATCCCAGTGACAGAAAGGGACATGACACGTATGTATCGTTGCTATTAAGGGTAAAAATATGGGGTTTATTCATGCATGAGTTTACTTTGTCTACATCATGTCATCTTGCTTAAGGCGTTACTCCGTTCTTTATGGACTTAATACACTAGATGCATGCTGGATAGCGGTCGATGTGTGGAGTAATAGTAGTAGATGCAGGCAGGAGTCGGTCTACTTGTCTCGGACGTGATGCCTATATACATGATCATTGCCTTGGATATCGTCATGATTATTTGCTTTTCTATCAATTTCCCAACAGTAATTTCTCTACTCACCGTATGCTATTTTCTTGAGAGAAGCCTCTAGTGAAAACTATGGCCCCCGGGTCTATCTAAATCATATTAAAAACCCTAAAAATACTTTGCTGCACTTTTTCTTTTTATTTTATTTTGTATTTTTTTAATCTATCTATCTATCACATACAATTTAATCTTGCAACTTACCGCCGAGGGATTGACAACCCCTCATTTGCGTTGGGTGCAAGGATTTGTTGTTTGTGTGTAGGTACTGCTAACGAGGTGTTGCGTGATTCTCCTACTGGATTGATAACCTTGGTTTCATAACTGAGGGAAATACTTACCTCTACTATGCTGCATCATCCCTTCCTCTTCGGGGAAAATACCAACGCAAGCTACAAGTAGCAGCTAGCGAGATCAACTGGCGGGGAGGGAGGATCTGGAGGCGAAGAGAGAGTGCGAGAGAGAGAGGGAGAGGAAGAGGGAGGTATAGGAGGAGGCGGTTGTTTTTATTGGAAGGGGTGTGGTTAGTGTGGAAAAAAGAGGCGGTATTAATGTGAGGAGGGTCGGGGTTAGTTGGGCGCGTGGGGCGTTCAAAAAGGAGTGGAGGGAAGGGAAAATTTGTGGGAACGCTTACTGGGGAAGCAAGTATAAATCTGAGGTATGTTCATGTGACAACATGTTCCTCACATAATGTGCTCACGTAGAGTAGTACCAAGTTCCTCCGTTGTTTAAGGTGAGCTCCAACAGGTTAGCAATGCACAATCATTTTGTTCGTTCATCTAACTTGAAGAAAGCACATGTTCATCATGTGAAGTGTCACGACGGTTTACAAATTCAAGTTCCTGGCGCCGGTTGTCACGTCATACTTTGAGATCCTACTTTGCATTTGGCAAGGTGCTACCATCGGAAAGATTTCAGAAAGTATGAATCCGAACATTCTCCATCCTTTGTATTCATGATGCACACCACATAGTGGAGAGGATTTTAAAAAAGAATTCATTGTGCACATCACACTAGGGGATTTCAGCTTGCAAGCAAGCTGAGGTTTGCAATGCATAAACATTTTGTTCATGCAAGTAGCTTGGAGAAAGCAAGTTGATCATGTGAAGTGTAACGAGTGGTTACAAATTCAAGTTTACGGTGCCGGGTGTCACTTCATACTTTGAGATCATACTTTTGCATGCGGGAAGGTGCCGGCATAGGTGATTGTTCATGTTGTTCATGTGTGAGGATGTTCATGGATAGCATATGTAGGTGAGCCCAATAGCTTTGCAATGCGCAGACATTTTATTCGTGCAAGTATCTTGATGAAAGCACATTGATCATGTCAAGTGTAACGATTGGTTACAAAATAAAGTTTACTGTGTCGGTTGTCACGTCGTAATTTCAGATGTCGGTTTAAAAAAAATAAGTGCAACATGCCATACCAGGACCACGCACAGGTTGCCACGTTGAGCATGCAATGTCGCCACGGTACAAAACATATTGTTCCAACACAACTATTTTTTAAACTCTAACAGACGCCTGATTCCCGTGACATGTGGAACCGCCAGACGACGTCCCAACAGCTCTGGTCGGTTACCTTATTTGAGCAAGAAATTAACGATCGCATTCCTTTTACCGCATCCATTTGCATCTTCTTCCTCCGCCGTTCCTTGTTGTCCGCCACACACCGCCATCGCCTCCCTGCAGCCATGGACGACGAGAAACTAACAACAGAGACCCACCACATCAATGCCCATGGCACAATCATGCTAGAGGCGGTGTACACCAACGAACCAGAGACTATGGAGCGAGTCATCGGCATGTACGAGCAATGGCTCCAAGAGGGGAAGAACAAGTTCATCACCCTCGACCTCGAGTACACACGTAGGAGCAGTTTAGTTTTTCCAGGCCACCGCCACCATAACCGCTCAGCGGTTGCCACGAAGCACTGCCACCACGATGCCACCACCCCACTACCACGGCGAGCCCGCTTCCAACCGCCTCCCCCACATACCAAACCAAGCCATAGAAAACCCCCCTTTTCTCAGCCTCAAACCCAAAACGCCATTGCCGCTCCTTCTCCCCTAGCAACTCCCCACAAACTCTCTGTCTCCAAGTCCGCCATCGTTGTAGGAGGGCAATGGCGGATGCGCTGGCTGCCAAACGGCCCCGTAGTGAGAAGCTGGACTACACCACGAAGCTCGACGATGTTGAGGTCCACGGCAAGGAGCCGCTGCACGTCGTCTGCACCAGCAATCCCATAGAAGCCGACGAGATGATCAAGAAGGTCAAGAAGAGGGTCGGCGGCTTGTTTGAGAGGATCGTCGGCGTTGATGTCGAGTTTACCAAGCATGAGGACCCATAGAGGGCAGCGGTTCTCCAGTTATGCGTGGAGGACCAGTGTCTGGTCTACCACATCACCACGGCCAAAGAAAAGTGAGCCATGCCACTTAATCATTAAACCTCTTCATGCATATATTTGATTAGTACTGCTGCCTGAAGTTTTATAAAACTAATTTCTGAAATTAATGCACTAGTGTAGTTTCTTAAATTGATGTACTAGTCTAGTTTCTGAAATTGATGCACTAGTGTACTTACTGAACTTGATGTACTAGAATAGTTTCTGAACTTGGTCTCTTTCTACTTTCATCAGCAACAGAAAAAACTTGGTGATGCACTGGTACATGATTTTTTATTCAACCAAAAAAACTAAACTAGTAATAAGCAGAAGATAGATCATTGACTCAACTATAAAAACCAACAGAAAAATAACATGGGGTACTAGTTTAGTTTATGAACTATATTCATCAATGTATATCACCCCTACTTCATCCATGTATTCGACTATATAAGCAACTACTTCATGAAAAAACACCCATGTTCAATTTGTCTCCCCCCTTGCAGGCCCCAGGGTCTTGACGCGTTCCTGATGGATGACTTGTACATCTTCACCGGCTTCAGCATCCAAGGCGACAAAGAGATGCTAAAGAACTCCGGTTTGGTGATCAACCCCAACAACTACATCGACATGCAGCGCGAATGGAGAGATCCATACTCCAGAAAGGAATACGACTCGTTCGCTGATATTGCCTCCAGGGTGATCCACCCATTCTACATGAACATGAAGAAGAAGATCAACCCCGAGGAGGACCATGATCTGTGGGGGATCAGCCCGCTGCCAGAAAGGCTCATCAAGTACGCAGCGACAGACGCGTACACCACATATGAGTCATGGAAGAAAATCATCACCATCAGCAAGGGGCTGGACAGGGCAAAAGAGGAGAAGGAGACATGGGGAAACCCCCACGCCCGCTACGACTTCTAGGGTTGAAATAACAACAAAGTCCGGCATTCAAGTTGCCTCTACTTGTTACGTCGCTTGTTTCATGTTCATAGTTTACTTTTGTAAGGTTGAACAAGTTTGTTTATGTCATGTGTGTGATTGAACAAGTTTCCTAGCTTGCTATTTTGCCGTCCGTCGGCGCGGCTATTTAAGCCGGTCGGCGCCCGCCTTGCGCGGCGATGTGGGACTAAACTTTGGGTGCAAAGATGAGAGAGGAAGGAGCTTTGGTGGCTGTAGGTGGGACCGCTACGACCTAAAGAGGGGTCGGTGGACAAGCCCAGGCGCCCCCATATCCGCCCCATATTTGGGCTGAATACGAGGGGTACCAGTCAGCTCGGTCGTTTTAGGCCAATTTTAGGCGCCCGTCTGGGTCGATTTTTTGTGACCGGCCAGTGGCCGGGCCATCCGCCCGGGCGTTTGAGGCGGGTTTGGGTCATCAGGCTGTACATACGCTCTTACGGTTGTAGCATTAGTTCCACTGCCATCCATGCTACACATGCGAGTGTTGATTTTCTGGGATTGTAACGTATATATTAAAGAAGTAGCTAATTTAGTTCTCTTTTCGACCATCGGATGGATGATGGATGCCTCGCCTCTGTCTGCCTCCTCACGTCCCTTGTCAGCCACCTCCAGTGCATTCCCACTTGTTCACACTAGGCAATCGCTGAATATAAGGAGCAGTTCCATCCACAATACCAATGAATCCCAGAGAAAATCCCACAACCCCCTTTCCATCGACAATGGTGCGCACGCCCCCGACCGCCCCTACATCTTCATGGCCGGCGACATGCCACATAGGACACCAGGACCACCCAATGTCAAGCCCGACAAAACCCAACCCACTCCTGCCTCCGACCCGACACCAACCGATGTTGCATCCGATCCGTCCCCCTCATCAACGACGCCGGGTCAGGCACTTGGCTCATCATCGAGGAAGCGAAAAACCCATGGCTGAGGAGATGGGCGACGACGATCGTGAACGGGCCTCACAGCAACGGCGCCTCAGCGACACACAGGAGGACCGCGCCGTTGAGGTCCTCCATCAAATAGATGAGGTAGGCCGTGTGTGCGACCGCCTCTTGGAGTGAGTCGACGAGCTCCGGGTGGCAGCCCACCGCCAAGTGGTAGACATGCACCACGAGATTGACGAACTCGGGCCAAAATTACAGGAGCTCCGCCGTGCCATCGCCGAAGCGGAGATCGAGGCGGCATACAAGATCTCCAATGCGACAGCGCGCGCCGAAGAAACCATCTGCGAGGCAGAACAAGCCGTCGAGGCCGTCATTGCGGCCGGCATCAATCTTTGATAATTATTACTTTTCTTTGAAGACATTTTTATTATTTTTAGTAATGCCACCTGACTTGGCAGTCCCTTTGCTATCGAGGCACACTATTTGAATTGAAGTTTACAACTTTTAACGCAATATATTTCTATGTGATCATATTTTTTTCATTCGTGCTCTCATAGTTCACTGCAATGAGTACGTACGGAAAAATGATCAATGGATTTTGATACGAGAATCTGAACCCTAAACCCTAAAAGTTTGATTCTAATATGTTATAAACTCTGCCATGGCAGAAATTATAAGATACTACCTTCTGAACACCAACAAACCATTTTTTAAATCATTTTTCTAACCCGCCGACCATTTTTTGTGACACCAAACATTTTCAGTGACACTACGAATCGTCCCAGATATGGACGTGTGTGGTGACGCCCAAAAAGCGTCGCCGAAAATCAGGCCAAAATGTCACCAAAGTTTGCTACAGTGTTGCCCCGGGAGGGAAACACCTCGTGATGATGGACCGTCACAGAAATTGATTTTAGGCGACGTTTCCTGTTTCGTCGCCGGGGTTTTTGTCACTAAATAGACGAAATTTTGTAGTGATGCCAACCCACCGAAGCACCACCTTTGCCATCAACCTCCTCGACGAGGAAAACGGGTAGGCGCCACGGCCCGTCGAGGCCAAGGGCATCCTCGAAAACGCAATGGACGACACCGTGCTGCGCATCATCGCCAGGGTTGAGCAGACACTTGGCGGACGGTGCTTCAGCGCCGTGGACAAGATAGGCAAGTTAGTGCCGAGAGGCTGCAGCTCGATGCACAACATGATCGTTGGTGCGCCGCAGGGCAAGATAGGCGTGTCCGCGCCGATAGGCTGCGGCTCGCCGCACAGTGAGACCGATGGACTGTCGTAGAGCGAGAGGCGCGGCACGCCGCACAACAAGAGCGACTCCATCGGTGCTTGCCTGCTATTGACAGGGCGTTGCAGCTGGGTACACGGCCCGTCAGTAGCCCCATTCATCGCCAGGAGTGGGCAGAGGCCGTCTGCGCCATACTAGCACTAGAGGCCAGCCGCGCCATGCTTGCACCAGACGCCGGCCGCGCTGTTTGCATGGGTCGCGCCATTCGCCTTGTTCGCAGCCCGCTCAATGCCAATGCGCTGGTCACTAGGCTCGAGCGCCTCCTTGGCCCAGGTGTCCACATAGGCGCAGTAGAGGAACATCGCCGCCGCATCCTTGAGCTGGTGATCTCTGATGAAATAGCCAACTTGGAGCTCGAGATCACGCTCCAGATGTACCGCGAGCGTGTCAACTGGTTGGATGAACGCCTGTATGAGTTCAGGCAGAGGCAAGAGCTACCGTAGGCAGGGGTGGTGGTCATGGACGCATTTTATTTTGTTGAGTCGTTTCGACGTTGATCGCTATGTATTCCCAACAATCATAATATTGCTCCGTTTATTGCTCAACAAAATGTTGTCAACGCTGAAGAATATTTCAAGATACGGGAAAAAAAGAGGAAGATGGAGAATGAGCTCAGATTTTTTAAATTGGACTTTGCTAAGATGGTGTTTGCGAAGGAGGAGGCACATTCCCAGTTGGTCAGTGCAAAACAGGTTCTTACCGAACTGAAAGCAGAGGTGGAGAAGACGAATTTGGCTGATCATGCATCAGTCGATTAGGGAAATGAATATATTGTTCTAATATTGTGCTCAACATACTTTGTGCTTATGAAGGTGAACTAGATATATGCTGTACTATGCTGTATTCTCATAGCTATCGTACAGTGATGTTAAAATATATTTGTGTGCCTGATATGAAAGTGGTAAACAGCTGTTCGATATTAAATTGGAATTTGCTTAATACTAGAGGTATTAATAGTAAACTAATAAACCTGCTAAATGGGTCATGGATTTTACAAACATTTCTAGCAGTAAAAGCGTGTGTGATGGATAGCCCAATGGCATACAATTTTCTTCATCTAATTGTGTGTGATATACTTGAACAACGTGGTTAATCGAGGTAGAGCGTCTGTGATCGCTACACCTATCACAGACGAGGCTGTACAGAAAACTGTGCGTGATGTGGTATGCCACACAAACGTTTGTTCCATAATTACTGTGTGGGATGGCAATACGATCTCCCACGGCTTGTCCTACGAAAGCGTCTGCGTTATCTCCCCCGATCGCACATGAACGAATAATTGTGTGCGATGTACATATGAACGGAAACATTTGTCTGGGATTTACTCTGTGGTATCTATAAACGAATGGAAATGTTTGTCTAGGATTCACTGTGTGGGATGTACATACGAACGGAAACGATTGGGTCAGTATAATTGTCAGCGATGGCTCGCCCAATCGCACACGAGCTCTTTTTGCCTCGCATGTGTGACTGGAGGACCTATCACCGACGGTTTCTGGGTCATGTGGGTTGGACCCCCCCTATCGCACACATAGGCAAGGCGATGATTTAAAACTCTGTCGCGGAAAGGAGGTAAAAACTG
The DNA here is from genome assembly GCA_039707655.1 of Elymus sibiricus. Classification (NCBI taxonomy): domain Eukaryota; kingdom Viridiplantae; phylum Streptophyta; class Magnoliopsida; order Poales; family Poaceae; genus Elymus; species Elymus sibiricus. Next base: position 197,915,378 of record CM077674.1, on the reverse strand, counting down.
TTTGTATAGCACGTCAATGCACCAATGGTTTCTGATCTTATTGATGCAGTCACAGATTTTTGGGATGAAGAGTTGATGAGACAAATGTTGTGGCTAATTGATGCTCAATGAGTCCTCGCGATTCTTCTCCCTATGCATACTATGCCGGATTTCATTGCTTGGAGCTATACAAAAAATGGTTTGTTCACTGTATGATCAGCTTATTTGGCGGAATGGAACCAACAACTTGGGAGGAAATTGCAATATACAAATGGTATGTGTAGAAGCAAGGTCAATTCTATTTGGTGTAAGATTTGGAAATTAGCTTGTCCGCAAAGGAAAAAAATCTTTATGTGGTGTACATTACATGGAACTCTCCCGTGTCGTGTTACGCTTGCCAATAAAAACATGAAAGTTTTGCCCATTTTCCCATCATGCTCGAATGGGGCAGAAGATACAAAACATGTGTTGTTTCTTTGTCAGAAGGCAAAAGAGGTTTGGGATAAGTTGGGGATGTACGAGGTGATTAAGAAAGCTTGTGTTGTTGATGGTGCGGGAGAAGCAGTTCTTGAATTCTTACTCCTTATGCCATATCAAGAACTATCTATATTGGGCCTCCAGAATGCACGTGAATTGATCGCTATAACCATTTGGTATTTATGGTGGGATAGACGTAAGTTGGTTCATGAGGGAAAGTTTCAAGAGACATACCAGACTTCGATGGGGATTCGTGCTATAACGGCAAACTATATAAGTGCTCACTCCCCTAATGCAACTAGGAGAAATGGGGGATGGAGCAGACCTACTATGGGTTTTGTTAAACTGAATGTTGATGCTTCCTTTGAGCCTGATCTGCTTAGGGGCACAACTGGTGTTGTACTCAGGTGTGACGCCCCCGTTTATAATCGTGCACTTACCATACACGCATCATGCATGATCATGAATGGTGACTCACGTCAATATCACAAGACAACTCTATGACACAAATTTAAACATAAAACTTTATATTACAAGCCAGGGCCACGAGGACCCATAATACATTAGTCACGAAAGCAAATATTATCTGAGTACAGACATAGTTAGACAAGTTTTGCCTTAAGAAGGCTGAGCAAAACAACGATACTAGATCGAAAGGCGAGGCCTCCTGCCTGGGACCTCCAGAATACTCCTGGTCATCGGTCTCCACGTAGAACACACCATCGGAGCATCTTGCATCTGCGGTGCTACCAGCTGTTGCAGCAACCGGGTCGAATGAAAAGAGTAGCACAGCAAAGGTGAGTACTCGTCCAAAGTACTCACAAGACTTACATCAGATCTATACTAGATGTGCATCGGTGTTAAAGGAATGGGGCTATATCTATGGACTAAACTATAGAATTGCCAGAATAAGAGGGAGAAGCTCAGCTTAACGAAGACTACATTTTTCAGCAGTAGAAGAGAGGAGCGTATATGGTATCATCTTGCACATACATATACCGATAACCTGCCCAGAGATCCTCTCCTCCTCACCCTGTGAGAAAGCGATCTCCGGGTATATCTGTCTGCCATCTGGTGTATTTTATCAAGTATCTGGTTTTAGTTGTACGAGGTCGGGATATAACTCCAAGTCATCCTGTTACCGTGGACACGACTATTCGAATAGATTACTTCCCTGCAGGGGTGCACCACATAACCCGACACGCTCGATTACCTCTAGCCGGACAATGCCCGGCCTCGGATAATCGACACGCCGTAGTCCTACCTAGGCTCTCCAGAGAGTTCAACACGTCGGTCTACATCCTAAGCGCGAAGGGGTCATGGACCCATCACCCTAAGCGCTCCTGCACGTTGCGAGACTAGTAGGGGACCAAAGCCCACCTCTGTATGCACAAGCAGGCGGTTACTGTTCACCCCAACAATAAGCACACTCCATTGCGACATCTGATAGAGCTTTCGGGAGAATCGTACGACGCCGAGGGCCCCATGAACCATTATCCCGCGTGGTGGTTAGTGCGTATATGCTAGTGGCAGTCTCAGATCAAATACCCAAATCTCATTAAGCGTGTTATTATGAAATAACCGCGGACATCGACCAGGGGCCAGGCCCACCTCTCTCCTAGGTGGTCTCTACCTGCCCTGTCGTTCCGCCACCGTTAACGATTCGGGTCGGCTATCGGGATAGATCCCGAACTACCACCACATCCTGGGTGGTACCGCTAACAGCCAGCTGCCACAGTGAATCACTCGCGGGTGCTCTCCGAGCCGACCTGACTTTAGTATGAACATGTTTAGTGTAGTAGTATAAGTATATCCATGATCATCACCCGAAGAGATCACAGCCCGATAGTATAGCATGGCCAACGGACAAGGTGTAGGGCCACTGATGGGACTCTAGCATATCTATACTAAACATATAGGATAACAGGTAATGTATCAACAACAGTTTAACAAAAATGGGCTATGCAACAGAATAGGATATACCGATAAAGCATCAACTAAATCGACTCTCTAATGCAAGAAGTAGAGGGAAAGAATAGGAAATATCGAGATGATCAAGGGGGGGTTTGCTTGCCTGGTATTCGGTGACGTAGTCGTACTCGGGGGCAGTGACAATCTCGGAGTCTACCGAAAGAATAGAGGAAAGGGGGGAAACAGATAAATAACGGGCATACAAATGCAACATAGATGCATGACATGGCAATGTGTGATGACGATATGCCCTAATGCATCCCTAAGAATTTTAAAAGAAGAGGGAAAATATCTGGTAATATTTTCCCAGCTCCAGGTATTTTTCTGTATATTGATCCAGGTGCAAAATGTCAATGTTCATTATGTTAGAGGCATTTGTCATGCATGTGGATGACATATTCAGATTCGTTATATTTTACTGATCAACTTTCATATATAAATTATTTTAATCTGAGTTACGGTTTATTTTATATGATTTTCCAAAGTTTAAATAATTTTTTGGATTAATTATTAATTCGAATTTAAATGGAAATTGCTAAGTGCACACAGAGATGTGTACATAGCAGTGGGCTCTGAGGCCGACATGTGGGGCCACGGGCTTAGTCAGCAGGTCAACTGTTGAGCTGTTGACTGGTCAATCGGGTCCACGGGGACCCACATGTCATTGACTGGGTCATCCCAGTCAGCAGTTTGACTGGTCAACTGGGTCCAGTGGGACCCAGTAGTTAGTGACACAGCTAATTTAATAGAGTTTAATTAATTCAATTACTTAATTCGTGGGGTGGGGCCTGCTGTCAGTGACTGAACTAATTAACAGGTTTAAGATAAACTAACCTAATTATCTACAGCGGGGCCTTCGTGTCAGTGGGTCAGCGGGGGTTGGTTAGTGGCTAATTAGGCTCCTGATGTGGGGGACCCACACGTCAGTGGCACGGAGGCGGTGGCACGCCGGTGGTGATGCTCTGACGACCAAAACAACGGAGGAGCGCTCGGGTGCTCATCGGGATTCGTCCACAGGCGGCCATTTGGCTCGGGGTTACGCGCGTTCGAATGCGGGCGATGTGGCACGTCGACCGGTGGCAGAAACCGGAGGTGGGGTGGCCGGAGTTAGCATCGACGTCGAGTCGTGGCGGCGGCAGGGCTTGGACGAGCTAGAAATGGTGCACGGGAGGAGGAGCCGGTGGATGCTACGGCCTCCTGGAGGTGCGCTGACCACGACTGCATGCTTGGCTGGCGTTGAAAACGGCGGCAGCGACGACATCTAGCATGGCAGTGGCGGTGAGCTTCGGCAAGGATGGCAGCAGCAGCTAGATGGCTCGGATCAAGGGGAAACAGGGGGAAAAGGTGTGGTGCTCACCGAGGGGCACACAAGGGCTCGCTGGGGGGTTTAGTAGCAGCAGACGGCGGAGAATCGACGCGGCGAACGAAGAGGGCCGAAGGAGGAAGACGAGGTCGATGCTGGCTCGATCCAATGGGCGTAGATGAAGCAGCGATCGACGGCGGAGCTCGGAGACAAGTTTTTAGGGCGCGGGGAGCTTGGTGGGCGCGTGGGCGAGGTCGGCCATGGCAGCTGCAGCGACTGTGCGCGTGGGAGAGACGAAAACGGCACAAGAGGAGAAGTGCGAGCTAGGGTTCGTGTCCAGAGGTTCGGGGAAGGTCATATGCATCGCGGGGAGGCGCTGGATGGACGGCGCGTGGCGATCCTGGGCGTGGACGTAGCGCGCGCGGCCACCGAGCCCTCTATGAACAGAGGAGGAAGATGACCGGAGAGTTGGGCTAGGCTGCACTGTAGACCTAGATCCCAAATGCACAGTAAGTCTTTTCCCTTTTTCTTTTTATTTTTCTGTTTCTTTCTTTCTTTACTGTTTTGCATTTTCTTTTAATAGCAAATGATTTTAGTTGTAGATGAAACTTGTCACATAAATATTAGGCAATGCTTTGAGCTAGCCCACCAAGTTTCAATTTATTTGGAATAGTTTAAATATTTGTTTAATTCAAATTGGCTCAAATAAATGTTGCTGGTCCAATTTTAATTAGGTTAAGGGCATTTTAAATATTTAAATAATGTTGGTTCTTACATGAAAATTAGTTAGTGAACATTTTCAACTCAACAAACAATTTTATTTTACTGTATGAAAAATTTATAATTTGACTTGCATTTGAATTTGACTTGGGTTTCGACTAATTGATAATTAAGCTTAGCAGAAGGTGATGACATGGAATCATTAGTCAGAGATCACTATAGCTAATCATCTGGGCTGTTACAAATCTCCTCCAGTAAAAGAAAACTCGTCCCGAGGTTTAGGAGGTACAGTAAGGGGAAATATTTGGTTACGAAATTCTAACGAGTCTTCTCGGTCTTGGTTGCTCTTCCCAAAGAGGTCGATCCATTGCGTTGACATCTTCATTTCTCTGCATCGGTGCATCGTGATGAAGTTGTCATCCTTTCTTCGGAATCATCATCGTAGTTATGAATAGGGCAAGAGGGAAAACTCTATAAGAATTGATTTAGCCAAGTCGAGTATCGGACAATTTAACTCAGGGAATGAGGCATAAGTATCGGTCGAGTTGAAACTCAGGAAAATTATCGAGATCCATATAAGCAGGTACAAAAAGTTTCAATGGGGAAGGCAATCTTTTGATGCCTGAAACAGAGTGTGAAAGGGGTTCAGAGCAACAAGGAATAATATTGCATCTGATACCGAAACAAAACATATGATGGAAGGTAGTTCACGAAATTACATACGAAGTCAAGTTCAAAGGATAAACTCGAATACAAGGATCACATGGTAATTTGCATGAAGATTTAGAATCAAGAGATCTCTCGTAGGGGATCCAAAAGAATGACATGCTCTGGATTGAAGGAATCATTATAGTCTCGGAAACAGTTTAGCAATTGGAAGGCATATAGACCATTAACACTAAAAGACAATCACATTGCACAAGTATGCATTTGATGACTCGAGGGTTACCGAATCATTATTATGATCAAAATCAAGGTGACCCACTTCATACCACCATGATGACTAAGAAGGGCGGTGGCATCTTGTGTGATCACGATACAAGGCTTGTCAGCAAACAATTTGCTAGCTATGTTGGCAACAATGTCGGTACCAAGGGCGAGGGATGAAGAGAAACCTTTTCCTGCTCGTTGAAACGAGGCGGACCAATATGCAAGGTTCTCGTCCACCGGTGGTTACCGGAATGTTAACCAACAATAGTAAAAGGGTCTTCCTGACGGAGTTGTACACCGGGGTGTTTACATAAGCATGGAATTATTACTGCTTAGATCATATAAATTGTTAAGGAAGTTTAAACAGACCAATGGAAAGGAAAATGTGAGTATACACAAGTATTAGGAGTATATCTTTCCCAAGGACAAGCAGAGCATGATAAACATGACAAGACAACAAGTACATATCCATATGGATAATCCTGCAAGGAATTTCATGATGTTTACCCATAAAACGGGGTTGGATAATTGATCAAGAAACATTTAGCATTGCGCTTCCAATGTTCTTGTTGATATTCGGAGTACCACAGACATGCTTCGGGGTAGCAATGATATGGTGTGTTAAGTAAAGGCTGGGTTTGGAGAACACAAGAATTACACAAGGAATAATTTCAAGAATAGCAAGAAATGCAAGGTATAACCAGAACTTGACCAAGTCTATGTTGGAAGGAAAACAAGGATGTTGTCGATGACAACACAAATTATCGAGGGGCAAGGATGGTATTCCTCATCATGAATTCGATTCACATCTTGGGAGAAGTCAAAATGTTGATGATGACCACGACACATTTTGTCGAGAGGTCCGATGAAGATGTAATCGATTAGGGACGACATCAAGCAAACAGAATGATGAAGCAAAAGGTTATTGGAACCACGGATATGAGACAAACTCAGGATCAATCTTGCTGTTCAAGGCGAAATGATATGACGAAGAAGCTCGACGTAAGCTTAGCTCATCGTCGAATTTGTACACCATAGAAGAAGAACTTATGTAGCGCAGTCAAGGTTACATGATAACGATGTAGCCACATATATAGGTTAGGAATGACATGATTGAGTATTGAACTTCCCAGCAACAATTACTAGGAGTAATGAACCATAGTGAGGATTCGAGTCACTTTTTGGAGTTCTCGAGTGACGAACAATTCAAACATGCGGAGTGACTAAAACGGTGGGAAGTATTACTTGATGAAGACTCATAAGAAGCAACACAGTTCTGTGATATTCTCGAGATACCAGAAGGTAATACTCGAAGGTAGATCAAAATAGAGTTTGGAGTGGTGTATTGATCTACAGAAGACAAGTGCTTTAACTTGCCCTAGAAATGGAATCAAAGGAGAACAATATGGTCGGAACCACGATTGCAAAGGATCAAATCACGGATACAAGATGAATATATACAAAGGGGATAATTATTGTGACGAGAAGCTTCCATGATAAGATCTACATCGTGTCCATGGGCATGAACACAAAGGTTCAAGGTTGACTCCCACTTCTCCAATGCACAACTTCTCATTCACTACTCGCTTTCGAAGAAGTTCTAGTGTTGAAAATTTATCTGGCAAAACACCAGCAGAGTATGCCCCATGAAAACTTTCGGGTTCAAACCGATGGTAGAAGCATAGATACAACCCATCGGGGCATTTTGGAACCTATACAATAAACAACAGATGCAAAGGATACAAGTTAGAAAGCAGAGTACCGAAGTCAAGGTAGATGATACGACTCAACAAGGAAATTTGTATCAAGGGAAGAACTCAAGGTTTTAGAATATGCAGGAACAATCAGATAATAATCCACCAAAGGATCTGGCGGCCTGCAAAGGATCTGATGTGAGTATCGGTACTCAACCAGAAGAAGAAAGAATGCAAAGGCATCAAGTGATGGAAACACTTGAATAAGTAAAATTATAAACTACGAAGGAATTGCAAATTTCAAATCAGGGATCAGATGCAGACGCTCTGATCAAAGAATGAATAAGTTGAAAGAGTTAGATGGACAATCGATCAAGGCTTGATAGGCCGAGAACAAGCTCATATCCGGAATGACGTCTGAGCCAGAAGAATAATTCCTATGGATCAACTAATGATTACATGCATTCGATCACATGATGAATCAATAGGATCTGGATGACAATCACAGAGGATTTCAATGATGATTATCGAACACCTGGAGTTAAGCACAAGTGTAAGTAGGCTACTGCTACTTGTGAACTGCGTTGGGATTTCCCCGAAGAGGAGAGGATGATGCAGTGCAGTAGAGATAAGTATTTCCCTCAGTTAAGAACTAAGGTTATCAATCCAGTAGGAGAACCACACAGAACCTCGTTAGCAGCACCTACACACACAAAAGCAAACACTTGCACCCAACACAAATAAGAGGGTTGTCAATCCCCTTAGCGGTCACTTGCAAGGATTAATTCTGATAGTGATAGATAGAAAAGTAAATTGCAAAAGAAATTAAAAGTAAATAAATTGCAGCAAGATATTTTTGGATTTTAATATATGATAAAAGTAGACCCGGGGGCCATAGTTTTCACTAGAGGCTTCTCTCTCGAACACATAGCATACGGTGGGTAAACAAATTACTGTTGGGCAATTGATAGAAAAGCGCATAGTTATGATGATATTCAAGGCAACAATCATGTATATAGGCATCACATCCGAGATAAGTAGACCGACTACTGCCTGCATCTACTACTATTACTCCACCCATCGACCGCTATCCAGCATGCATCTAGGGTATTAATTATAAAACAGAGTAACGCCTTAAGCAAGATGACATGATGTAGACAAAGTAAACTCAAGCAATATGATTAAACCCCATATTTTTATCCTTAATGGCAACAATACAAATACGTGGCTTGTCCCTTTCTGTCACTGGGATATAGAACACCGCAAGATTGAACCCATCACAAAGCACCTCTCCCATTGCAAGATAAATCAATCTAGTTGGCCAAACCAAACAGATAGATCGGAGAGAAATACAAATATATAACAATCATGCATAAAAGAGTTCAGAGAAGACTCAATTAATATTCATAAATATTCAGATCATAAACCCACAATTCATCGGATCCCAACGAACACACCGCAAAAGAAGATTACATCGAATAGAACTCCAAGAACATCGAGGAGAACATGGTATTGAAGATCAAAGAGAGAGAAGAAGCCATCTAGCTACTAGCTATGGACCCGTAGGTCTATGGTAAACTACTCACACATCATCGGAAGGGCAGCAAGGTTGATGTAGAAGCCCTCCATGATCGATGCCCCCCGGCAGAGTACCGAAAAAGGCCTCCAGATGGGATCGTGGAAGAACAGAGGCTTGCGGCGGCGGAAAGGTTTTCTCTTCTGTCTTTCTGGTATATTGGGAATATTTTGGAATTTATAGCGCTGGAATTAGGTCAAGAGGTGCCATGAGGGGCCCACAAGCCTGGGGGCACGCCTACCCCCTGGGCGTGCCTCCCGAGCTTGCCGCTCCCTCGTGACTCTTCTGGTCTTCTCCCGAAGCTTCTAGGGTCCCTTCTGGTCCAAAAAAAAATAATCCAAAGTATTTTCTCCGTTTGGACTCCATTTGATAATGATTTTCTGAAAAGGCAAAAATAGGCAAAAACCAGCAACTGGCACTGGGCACTAGGTTAATAGGTTAGTCCCAAAATATGATATATAATTGCATATAATTGCATAATAAACATCCAAGATTGATACTATAATAGCATGGACCAATAAAAAATTATAGATACGTTGGAGACGTATCAGCTACAAGGAATTTCAACAGCAATAGGACATATCGGATTCTCGGAAAGTTGGAGAGTATTTCAGGGTATCTTGTAATAATAAGAGCAACTGGGAGTGAATGTATGAACGACAAGCGTATGTAGTTATTCATAAGGATTTATCGGTGGTAGGGAATTGCAAAGGCTGTGGGCACGAGGGTTTTCGGAAAACATTGAAGAGTGTTTCGGAATGTCTTGATATATCATGGGATGATCGAGAATGAGTGGCTCTCTAAAATGAAGTCGTTACGAGAACCTAGAGTTAGAGTTAGCAAAATATTTAACCCGAAGAGAAGAGAAATCAGAACCCAGAGTAATGATGCAGAATAAAAGATCCTAATCCCGTCCATAGGTGATGTGGGCCTATAAGCAACACAAAACAGTTAGTAGTTTAGAAAATAGTTTTTCAAGACTAGACTTAACTTCGAACAAGGAGTTTGGAAGGGGTTCCTACAGGCAGTCGGCTCTGATACCAACTTGTGACGCCCCCGTTTATAATCGTGCACTAACCATACATGCATCATGCACGATCACGAATGGTGACTCATGTCAATATCACAACACAACTCTACAACACAAATTTAAACATAAAACTTTATATTACAAGCCAGGGCCATGAGGACCCATAATGCATTAGTCATGAAAGCAAATATTATCTGAGTACAGACATAGTTAGACAAGTTTTGCCTTAAGAAGGCCAAGCAAAACAACGACACTAGATCGAAAGGCAAGGCCTCCTGCCTGGGACCTCCAGACTACTCCTGGTCATCGGTCTCCACATAGAATGCACCATCGGAGCAACCTGCATCCGCGGTGCTACTAGCTGTTGCAGCAATCGGGTCGAACGAAAAGAGTAGCAAAGCAACGGTGAGTACTCGTCCAAAGTACTCGCAAGAATTACATCAGATCTATACTAGATGTGCATCGGTGTCATAGGAATGGGGCTATATCTGTGGACTAAACTACAGAATTGCCAGAATAAGGGGGAGAAGCTCAGCTTAACGAAGACTACATCTTTCAGTAGTAGAAGAGTGGAGCGTATATGGTATCATCTTGCACATACATATAGCAATAACCTACCCAGAGATCCTCTCCTCGTCACCCTGTGAGAAAGCGATCTCCAGGTATATCTCTCTATCATCTGGTGTATTTTATCAAGTATCCAGTTTTAGTTGTAAGAGGTCGGGATACAACTCCAAGCCATCCTGTTACCCTGGACACGTCTATTCGAATAGATTACTTCCCTGCAGGGGTGCGCCACATAACTTGATACGCCCGATTACCTCTGGCCGGACACACTTTTCTGGGTAATGCCCGGCCTCGGATAATCGACACATCGTAGTCCTACCTAGGCTCTCAAGAGAGGTCAACACGTCGGTCTACATCCTAAGCGCGAAGGGGTCATGGACCCATCACCCTAAGCACTCCTGCATGTTGCGAGACTGGCCGGGGACCAAAGCCCACCTCAGCATACACAAGCAGGCGGTTACTGCTCACCCCAACAATCTGCCCACTCCATTGCGACATCTGACAGAGCTTTCGGGAGAACCGTACGACGCCAAGGGCCCCATAAACCATTATCCCGCGCGGCAGTTAGTGTGTATATGCCAGTGGCAGTCTCGGATTTAATACCCAAATCTTGTTAAGCGTGTTATTATGAAATAACCGCGGACACCGACCAAGGGCTAGGCCCACCTCTCTCCTAGGTGGTCTCTACCTGCCCTGTCATTCAGCCACCGTGAACGATTCGGGTCGGCTGTCGAGACAGAACCCGAAATACCACCACATCTTGGGTGGTACCGCTAACAGCCGGCCGCCACTGTGAATCACTCGCGGTTGCTCTCCGTGCCGATCCGACTTTAGTATGAACATGTTTAGTGTAGTAGTATAAGTATATCCGTGATCATCACCCGAAGAGATTATGGCCCGATAATATAGCATGGCCAACGGACAAGGTGTAGGGCCACTGATGGGACTCTAGCATATCTACACTAAGCATATAGGATAACAGGTAATTTATCAACAGCAGTTTAACAAAAACAGGCTATGCAACAGAATAGGATATACCCATAAAGCATCAACTAAATCGACTCTCTAATGCAAGAAGTAGAGGGAAAGAATAGGTGATATCGGGATGATCAAGGGGGGTTTGCTTGCCTGGTTGCTCGGCAGACGAAAATGGGTCGTTGGCGACGTAGTCGTACACGGGGGCAGCGGCAGTCTCAAAGTCTACCGAAAGAATAGAGGAGAGGGGGGAAATAGATAAATAACGGGCAAACAAATACAACACAGATTCATGACATGGCAATGTGTGATGATGATATGCCCTAATGCATCACTAAGCACTTTAAAAGAAGAGGGAAAATATCTGGTAATATTTTCCCAGCTCCAGGAATTTTTCGGTATATTGATTCAGGTGCAAAATATCAATGTTCATTATGTTAGAGACTTTTGTCATGCATGTGGATGACTTATTCGGATTTTTTATATTTTTCTGATCAACTTTCATATATAAATTATTCTCATCCGAGTTATGATTTTATTTTATATGATTTTCCAATGTTTAAATGATTTTCTGTATTAATTATTAATTCGAATTTAAATGGAAATTGCTTTTTTTAAGTGCATAGAGAGATGTGTACACAGCAATGTGCTATGAGGCCGGCGGGTGGGGCCATGGGCTGAGTCAGCAGGTCAACTGTTGATCTGTTGACTGGTCAATCGGGTCCACGGGGACCCACATGTCATTGACTGGGTCATCCCAGTCAGCAGTTTGACTGGTCAACTGGGTCCAATGGGACCTAGTAGTCAGTGACATAGCTAATTTAAACAGAGTTTAATTAATTCAATTAGTTAGTTAGTGGGGTGGGGCCTGCTGTCAGTGACTGAACTAATTAACAGGTTTGAGATAAACTAACCTAATTATCTACAGCGGGGCCCTCGTGTCAGTGGGTTAGCGAGGGTTCGTTAGTGGCTAATTAGGCTCCTGACGTGGGGGACCCACACGTCAGTGGCATGAAGGCGGTGGCGCACCGGCAGTGATGCTCCGGCGACCAAAACGACGGAGGAGCGCTCGGGTGCTAGTTGGGATTCGTCCATAGGCACCCATTTGGCGCGGAGTTAGGCGCGTTCTAATGCGGGCGATGCAGCGCATCGACCTGTGGCAGTAGCTGGAGCTGGGGTGGCCGGAGTTAGCACCGGCGTCGAGTCATGGTGGCGCCAGGGCTCGGGCGAGCTAGAAATCGAAGCTACGGTGCATGGGAGGAGGAGCCGGTGGATGCTACGGCCTCCTGGAGGTGCGCTGAGCACGACTGCGTGCTCGGCTGGCGTTGAAAACGGCGGCAGCGACGACAGCAAGCATGGAAGCGGCGGCGAGCTTCGGCAAGGATGGCAATAGCAGCTAGAGGGCTCGGATCAAGGGGAAATAGGGGGAAAACGTGCGGTGCTCACCGAGGAGCACACGAGGGCTCGCTAGGGTGTTTAGTAGGAGCAGATGGCAGCGAATCGACGTGGCGGACGATGAGGGCTGAAGGAGGAAGACGAGATCGATGCTGACATTGTGGTGGCTCCCGGCTCGATCGAGTGGGCGTAGATGAAGCAGTGATCGATGGTGGAGCTCGGAGACAAGTTTTTAGGGCGCGGGGAGCTTGGTGGGCGCGTGAGCGAGGTCGGCCATGGCAGCTGCAGCGACTGTGCACGCGGGAGAGATGAAAACGGCGCGAGGGGGAGAAGTGCGAGCAAGGGTTCGTGTCCAGAGCTTTGGGGAAGGTCATATGCATCGCGGGGAGGCGCTGGATGGACGACGCGTGGCAATCTAGGGCGTGGACGCGGCGCGCACGGTCACCGAGCCCTCTGTGAACAGAGGAGGAAGATGACCGGGGAGTTGGGCTGGGCTGCACTATAGACCTAGAGCCAAATGCACAGTAAGTATTTTCCCTTTTCCCTTTTTATTTTCTATTTTTCTGTTTCTTTCTTTCTTTACTATTTTGCATTTTCTTTTAATACCAAATGATTTTAGTTGTAGATGAAACTTGTCACATAAATATTAGGCAATGTTTTGAGCTAGCCCACCAAGTTTCAATTTATTTGGAATAGTTTAAATATTTGTTTAATTCAAATTGTCTCAAATAAATGTTGCTGGGCCAATTTTAATTATGTTAAGGGCATTTTAAATATTCAAATAATGTTGGTTCTTACAAGAAAATTTGGTAGTGTATATTTTCAACCCATCAAACAATTGTATTTTACTGTATGAAAATTTTATAATTTGACTTGCATTTGAATTTGAATTTGACTTGCATTTCAACTAATTGATAATTAAGCTTAGCAAAAGGTGATGGCATGGCATCATTAGTCAGAGATCACTGTAGCTAATCATCTGGGGTGTTACATCAGGGATGACAAAGGAAAATTCATTGTTGGCGGAAATTGGAAAATCGATTGGTGTGCTGATGTACTGACAGCGGAAGCGTCGGCTCTTAGGTTGTTGTCTCTCTTTTGGCCCGCGTATAAATGTGTGGGTTGTGTACCATGTTCTTTTGTGCCGGTTGTGATTTGCATTTTCCTTTCATTGTGTCTACAGTTTGCATTTTCATGTCCATCGTCACGCCGTGGTTTTGAGCTGCCATTTTTCTCCCTTTTTGAGAGAATTTTGCACTAATTTTTCTATCTTTTTCCTTTTTGTTTTTTTTTTCATTTTTCTTCTCTTTTTTTTATATTTTTTCTTCATTTTTAATCCACGACATTTTTCATACGTGAAAACTTTTTGAAGTGTGCGAACACTTTTTAGAATTCATATTATTTTAAAAAATGAACACATTTTCAAATTAGTTATTTTTTCAAATTCATGAAGATTTTAAAAATTATATTGTGTTTTCAAATTTTTGTTTTTTAAATGCATTAACTTTAAAAAAAAATCATGAATATTTTTCTATAAATCTTGTGTAAGTAGTTGCATATTCATCACTAGACTTACAACACTAGTAGTTGCATATTCATCACTAGACTTACAACATCAAATGTTGTAACCCGGCTGTAACTGCCTGGCTCTCAACACGACTATAGCTGGCGTTGTCAGTCAATTGCATGTCCATCATTAGACATGCAATTGCAAGTGTTGCAAACCAACTGTGCATGCCTCAAATGTAGTTGCAACTGTGCATGCCTCAAATGTAGTTGCAATTGGGGTTGTTATCCAGTTACATGTCCATCACTAGATTTGCAACTGCAAGAGTTGTAACTCGACTATAACTACATGGCCCTCAATATGATTGCGACTGGACCAGTAGGGTGTTGTCGGTTAGTTGCATGTTCACTACTAGACATGTAATTCTAAATGTTGCAACCTTACTGCAACTGGGGTTGTCGGCTAGTTGCATGTCCATCACTAGACTTGAACCAACAAGTGTCATAAGCCAACAGCAACTGCATGGCCCCCAATGCTACTTCAAATGGGGCCGATAGGGAGGTGTCCACCAGTTGCATGTCTGCCACTAGAATTGATACTGCAAGCGTTGTAACCTGACTGCTACACATGTTCCTCCACACAACTGCAACTGGCCGGCGGGGGTCGCTTGCTAGTTGTATGTCCACCACTAGACTTGCAACTGCAAATGTTTTAATCCGACTGCAACTGCATGGATCCCAACCTGACTACAACTAGGGCCGTCTTTTTTTGTCCCAGTTGCAACTCCACCCCCAACATGCAACTGGGGGGCCTTCCTTGTTTCTCACAATTGAAAGTCCACCCACAATGCGCAACTAGTTCCGAACCCCATTTTGTCCTAGTTGTAAATCCACCCTCGGCACGCAACGGGGGGTCTGGCCTTTTTGTCCCAGTTGCAACTCCACCCCCGACATGCAACTTGGGCCTGCCCATTTTTTGTCCCGGTTGCAAGCCCACCCTCGATACGCAACTGGGCACTACCCATTTTTGTCCAAATTGCAAGTCCACCCTCAACTAGGGGGGCTATCCATTTTTATCCCTAGTTGCAACTCCACCCTCGACATGCAACTAGGGCCCACCTTTTTTGACCCATATGCAGGTCCACCCTCGACGCGCAACTGGGCCCGACCCATTTTCTGTCCCATTTGCAAGTCCATCCTCGACACACAACTAGGAGGCCGACCATTTTTGTCACAGTTGCAACTCCAACCCTAACATGCAATTTGGGGGAGGGGGGCTTTTTTCTTGTCCCAGTTGCAAGTCCACTCTCGATACACAATTGTGGTCCAACCCATTTTTATCCAAGTTACAAGTCCAACTACATCCCCGACATGTGATTGGAGGTTCGTCTTTTTATCCCAGTTGCAAGTCGACCCTTAGTACACAACTGGGGGGTCGACCATTTTTGTCCCAGTTGCAACTTCACCCTTGATACGTAATTGGGGCCCAGCCCATTTTTTGTCCTAGTTGCAAGTCCACTCTTGACACGCTACTAGGGGCGACAATTTTTGTCCCAGTTGCAACTCCACCTCCGACATGCAATTGGGGGCCTCGCCTTTTTTCTTGTCCTAGTTGCTAGTCCATCCTCGACACGTTACTGGGGCCCAATCCATTTTTGTGCTAGTTGCAAGTCCAACTACACCCCTGATATGTAATTGGACACCGTCTTTTTATCCCAGTTGCAAATCCACCCTCAGTACGTAAATGGGGCCAAACCAATTTTGTCCCAGTTACAACTCCACCCTCGATACACAACTCGGGGCCTGACCCATTGTTTGTCCCAGTTGCAAGTCCACCCTCGATACACAACTACGGGGCCAATCATTTTTGTCCCAGTTGCGACTCCACCCCCGACATGCAATTGGGGGTCACCTATTTCTTGTCTCAGTTGCAAGTCCACCATCAACACGCAACCGGGCCCCAATCCATTTTTGTCCTAGTTGCAAGTCCAACTACACTCCTCACAAGCAATGGGGGGGTGCTTTTTTTGTCCCAATTCTAAGTCCACCTTCGATACACGGCTGGGGGCCGACAAATTTTATCTCAGTTGCAACTTCACCCTCGATACGCAACCCGGGGTCTGCCTCATTTTTGTCCCAGTTGCAAGTCCACCCTTGATACGCAATTGCATGTCTGTAATGAGAATGCAATTAAGGGCCGGAGGAGGGTTTGTCGGCCAATTGCATCTCCACATTTTATAAAATATTCATGATTTTCATATTTTTTTCCTTTTCGTCTTTTTATAAAAAGTGGTGAACATTTTTTATTAAATTATGAACTTTTTTTAAAAACCATTATTTTTTATATTTATGTTATTATTATTATTTTAGAAAACCATGATCTTTTTTCCAAATTCGTTGACATTTTTTAATTTCATGAACATTTCTTGTATTTGCTTACTTATTTTAATTCGTATCGAGTGATTGTGCTAGTGTGTTTGCATGCATGCAGAGGTAAGTGATGCACAGCTTAGCTAGTGGATAGAATGAGTGATCGTGCAAATGTGTATGGATACAGACAGTGGGCAGAGCTAGTGATATGAGCTAGCTTTGACAGTGTACATGAAGACAGTTGCAACATGTCATTGGTTGCATAAAATTGCATTTGAAGGGGTGATTTGTTGTTCTTGATTATGCCTCATTTTAATTGTGCCAAGCTATCATGGTTATTGAAAAAATATACTCTGTTATTCAGATGTAGTCGTCGAGTTACTTTTTCGCAAAAAAAGAGTCATCGAGTTGCTTAGGAAAAAGCAGTATAATTTTTGAAATAACTACGAGTCAATTATTAACACTTAAACCGTAGGTGAATTGTACTACTAATCAATATTCTTGGTTTAGAGGTATACGCAGGTCATCTGCCTCTTGCCAAAAGAAATGGACTATAGCAGCATGTAGTCCCGTTTAAGCAAAAGCATCCTACTGTTTTCCCGCAAAAAAAACATCCTACTGTAGCACCGCCAGCACATCCATCGTGGTGTGGCGTGTGGCCGTAGGCCGCCCCCCACGAAAAAGAATACGGAGGGTGAGCGAGTTGTCGCACATGGAGACAAGTGTGCATCCGTAAGCTATTTAGATTTTACCACAAAATAAAAACAAATAAACAAACAAACAAAGAAGCATGAGAGTGGTGGGCTTGTTATCAGATGAGGTGGCTCTTATGTCATACTTAGATGTGTCATAGTTATGACACTCCCTATAAGAAAATGTTTGAAACATGGACACTAACATAGAAGTGTAGAGAAACTTCATCTCATTTTTAATGTGAAATGAGCACTTGAGATATAAGGGCATAAAACCTCATTTCATTTTAAACTTTGTCTGGTTTGTATATACTAAAGAATGAATAAAGAACAGGAGAACAAATATACTCTAATTTGTAATTATCCTGCATGAACTCATAACTTGATAGTTGCATGCATAATCATAAACTAACATAGTTCTTTTTTAGAAGAAAGGCGATCACCCGACTTTAAATTAATAAAACCACCAATCATCCAACACAAGTCAAACATCAACAGAAAGCAAGATAACGAAGTAGTTTTAGACGGCCACAACTGGCACCAGAGACACGGCACGTAGGCCGGCAGAAAACTAGCAAAAGATAAAGCAGGGACGACACTAGAGCCCTTCTATGGGTGGATAGCTTGATCCGCATTCAAGATTTAGTTTGCTGTGGCAGAACTCGCGAGATCGGAAGCTCCATCGCGTCCTTGTCGCCTTCGTTAGTCAACGATGTCCACGGCTGCAAAAGGATAGAGAGTTTGAACAAGCAGTCAGCAGCCTTGCTAGGGAAAACCCGCTCGATAGTAAATTTGTTCCGTGTAGTCCACAGGACCTAGCGGAAACCAGAGAACCCGAACCAAAACATCCTCTTAGTCTGGCCACCTAAGGTGTTGACAAGAGGTAGGAGGTCTTCCAAGGAGTTTGGAGCCCGAGTCACATGAAGCCAATCCCTCAGGCAGCTCCAGAAGAACCGGGCCAAGGGGCAAGAAAAAAGAATGTGATTCGTGTTTTCAGCGAGCCCACAAAGCGCACAGAACTCTGAGCCCAGGCCGTTCCCCCGGGAAATCTAAATTGGTCCCTGACGAAAGTAACAGAGCTGCCCAAATTGAACCCTGACTAACTTAGTTTTGAACTGATCAAAACATACAAGGCATTGCTAACATAGCAGAGATAAAAAACTACTGAACCAAAAACAACCACAATTAGGGTCGTATGAAACTTTCATAGGCTTCCTTCAAAAAAGTATAAAACTCTCATAGGTCACGGAGGCCAACTATCATCTCCAGATCAACACCGATGTTGGTCTTGGATGCAATTAGGACATCAATCTGTAACAACCTCGAGTCATGTTTTTAGGAGAAACGTCTACCATCCATGATTGAACAAGGTGCAACACGGTATCATACTTAGTCCCAGGGAAGCTCTGCTTACCCGACCGTAGTCCTGCCAGTCTGTGCTTGGGATGTTCAAACAATAAGTTGCTTCCTTTGGTCTTTTCTGGATGATGATAAGTTATGTTGATGTTGCTTAACCTTACCATAATTGTTTATTTTTTCTTATGATTATTCTATAGGGCATGGTTTGCTTATTTGGATTATTCTGCTAAGACAGATTGTATGGAGTGTGAAGAGTAGCATTACCATGATTATGAGTGCGAATAACTTCATCATTACCACGCAAGTGGAACTTTAATCATGTCACCCTGATGACCCACAAGTATAGGGGATCAATCATAGTCCTTTCGATAAATAAGAGTGTCAAACCCAACGAGGAGCAAAAGGAATTGATAGGCGGTTTTCAGCAAGGTATTCTTTGCAAGTGCTGTAAGATAGTTTTGATAGATAGTTTGGTAGCAAGATAATTGGTAACAAGTAATGAGTAACAAAAGTAGCAAAGATGCAACAAATGGCCCAATCCTTAATTGTGCTAAGGACAAGCCGGTGATACTCTTATAGTGATTAAAACGCTCTTGAGGACACACAGGAATATCGTCAAGTTACTTTCACCATGATTCATTGACTTCACGTTCATTGCCTTGATAAGTGTTATGTGGGTGGACCGGAGCGAAGGTACTGTTCTTACTTGAACAAACACCTACTTATGATTATAACCTCCATGCAAGCATCCGCAAATACAAGAGACGTAATTAAGATAAATCTAACCATAGCATTAAACATGTGGATCCAAAACAGCTCCTCACGGAACAATTCGTAAACTGGGGTTTAGGATTCTATCACTCTCGCAACCCACCATCTACAAACTAATTCCACGATGCCTTCCCCTAGGCCCAAAGATGGTGAAGTGTCATGTAGTCGACATTCACATAACACCACTAGAGGAAGAACAACACAACATAAAATCAAAACATTGAACGGTGATCAACTTCACATGATTACTAATAACAAGACTTCTCCCATGTTCTCAAGAACAAATAGAACTACTCACAACTTATCTTATTAAACATCATCAGTGGGTATGAATATATGATTAACAATCTGAACATAATAATCTTCCACCAAGTAAACTAACTAGCATCAACTACAAGGTGTAATCAACACTACATGGCTAGGTGCGAAACAAGCAAAGGGGAGAAAACGGAGTCGGGAAAGTGCATGAGGCCCCCATATGTCCAGGTGGCGTGGCCAGGAAGGTGGCCGCGCCACCAGCCCATGTGGGGCCCTGGAGCACCGCCTGGGCTGTTTATTCTTTCCTGATTTTTTAAATATTCCAAAACCGGCGAAAATAGTTTTATGGAATTTTTAAAGTCGGTTTACTTACCGTATCACGTACCTATTCCTTTTCTGGTTTTTGGAGTCCTCCGAAAGTTTCTTCTATGTATTATTCCGGGGTAATTACTTGAATAACGTTCGAATTAAAGTTAATGGGATTACTTGCAATATAGTGCTTAAGTCTTTGTCCATTAACCGCTTTTGGCTTATTTCCTTCGGCGTTGTTTATCTTGATAGCTCCAGAACGATAAACTTCTTCGATGACGTATGGCCCTTCCCATTTGGAGAGAAGTTTGCCTGAAAAATGTCTGAAACGAGACTTGTACAAAAGAACTTTATCACAAAATTAAATTCTCAT
Source organism: Elymus sibiricus (assembly GCA_039707655.1). Classification (NCBI taxonomy): domain Eukaryota; kingdom Viridiplantae; phylum Streptophyta; class Magnoliopsida; order Poales; family Poaceae; genus Elymus; species Elymus sibiricus. The sequence continues at coordinate 197,895,123 of CM077674.1, read as the reverse complement.
TTCTGAATTCTTTTATCATGACATCTTTTAACTTTTTCTTTAACAACTTAGCATTCTCATAGGCTTCGGTTCACCATTCATCTAGAGAAATCATATCAAATAACCTCTTTTCTCCAGCAAGCTTAAAATCATAGTTAAATTCTTTAATAGCCCAATAATATTTATGTTCTAATTCAAGAGGTAAATGACAAGCCTTACTGTCGGTACTAAAACTGGCGGACCTCGAGTAGGAGGCCCCGAGCTGTAGATCTCGGATTGATGGGTAATAGGAGATGAAGGGGACAGTATTTACCTAGGTTCGGGCCCTCTCAAGGAGGCAAAACCCTACGTCCTGCTTTGATTGTATTGATGATGAAGTATCGAGTACATGCTTGATCTACCACGGGATCGTATGTCGAGTTCTACCCTTAGGTGAGTAATGATGAGTCGGACCCTACGACCAAAACCCCTTAGCTTATATAGGTACTGGGGGTATCTAGGGTTACATATGGTCAGTTGTTAGCTGGAGAAATGCATGCCAATAGCCGGAGCAATCGTTGGGGTGCACGCCAACTCTTTGATAGAGTCCATCTTCACCACGCCTAGGCTCTAGGCTTCCGGAGTCCTTCTTTATGAGATCGGTTGGCCATAAGCTCGGCCCATGGATGGTGGGCCAACTAGGTTGGCACCCCTTAGTCCAGGACACTGTCATTAGCCCCTGAACTTGTCTTCAGAGCCGGGTAATGAAATTCCTCGAACGGATGACTTCGGCTTGGTGTCTTCGGCTTGACAGGCGAGTTCCTTCCTCCTGGTGTTTGCTTATATGAGCCCTAGGCTCTTTTTGCGCAAAGCAACTCTCCGAACTTTCCCTCTAACGGGGCTGCCCCCCGACCACATGTTCATAGACCCATGCCTCGTAAACCGAGGTTTTGGAGATAGCTTAGCCTCGAAGGCCTAGTACTCGAGTGTGAACAATGTTTATAACCTGACAACCTTTTCTGAAGCGTCACCACTTGTACCAAAGCGGGTCAGTTACTATTACTCAAATCGCGGCCCGAGGCGGTTTTCTCATTGGCACGTCCTACCAAAGTAGGGATTGTGCCCCGCATTTTAGGGGATATCATCAAGATTTCCCCCCCATGCATGCATAACTGCGTTAAGGGTTGGAACTTGGCGATTAACCTGACGGGGTAAAAGGGACTCTTGGTCTTTCACCACCCAATAAAAGCAGAGGGTAGTTTGATTGTCTTCCCCATGCTCTCCTTCCATCGCTGTCGCACACCACCTCAGAGCTCTAGCACCTAGGCCAGTTCCCATAACTTTCACTAGTCCCTTTGAACGCTTCACAAATCCTTCTCCGGCGATGGCCGATGCCACCTTGAAGGGCCAGTGGGCGCCTTCCACCATCACGGAGAACGTCATCTAGGAGCTCCGGACCACGGGCTACATCCCTGCGAATGCCGCCTGCCGGGCCCCAGAGCCCAATCAGCGAATCCCTACCCCCAAGCCGAGGAAGAGGGTCATCTTCCTTCCCCACCTTGTCCGAGGTCCAGGGTTCCCCCTGCACCCCTTCGTGCGTGGGGTACTCTTCTATTACGGGCTAGATTTCCATCATCTGGCCCCGAATTCCATTCTCCACCTCACAGCGTTCATCACCATCTACGAGGCCTTCCTTCGCATCGAGCCGCACTTCGGCCTATGGCTGAAGACATTCGGTATCAAGCCGAAGAGCAGTGGCGCCGAACTGGCGGAGTGTGGAGGGGCGATGATTAGCAATATCCAGAAGGTTGCCTGGTTTGAAGGCACCTTCGTAGAGACGATCAAAGAGTGGCAACGGGAGTGATTCTATATCACCAAACCACTTGCCGGTGGCCAGGCCGAAGTTCCAGCGTTCTCGGCGGCCCCTCCAAGGAGGTTCACCTCATGGATGGGGAAAAGCCTGGATTGGGGCAACCCCGAAGAGGTGCCCTTGCTGCAAAAGAGGATCCAGGCTCTGGCAGACAAGAAGAAGATCAAGCTGGTAGACATGGTGGACATCATGCTCCATCGCCACATCCTCCCGCTTCAGCTTCGAGCGAGCCCAATGTGGGCCTACAAGCCCAAGGACGTGCCGCCAATGCGGCATTTCTTTCGAACCAGCTTGGTCGGGATGTGGACGGTGCTCTTCAAACCGTCCAAGAACAAATTCCCCCAGGAAGGGGCGGACTGCGACCTCGACGCTGAGCACGATGCCCACGAGGTAACCACAGCCTATAGCTTTAAGTCTGTCCTATCCTTTCTTTGCGGATCCCTCCCTTGAAATGATTGAGTCAACTCTTTCTTCACCAGAAATGGATCTCCAAGGTGTTGTAGATGCAGTGCCCGACGCCATTGCCCGAGAAGGCCAGGTCCTCCCAGCTCTAGGCGCTTTTGGCCGAGGACCCTTATGTGGTCCCGACCAAGGAGCAGAGGCAGGCAAAGGGAAGGGGCGTCCTGTGAATCCATGATCCTTCGGAGGCTCGGTCCGAAGACACCCATGCCTCCTCCACTCACGAGGAGGGGGAGAAGAAGAAAGAAGGAGAGGAGGATTCGGGGGAAGGAGCGCCTTCCCTGAAAAGGAAGAGGGCGGCGTCCAAAGACGCCGAGTAGGAGGAGCACCCTCAGGCCCACCGAAAACTGCGCAAGGCCTCGAAGCTAAGCGGCGTGCACCGAGGCCCGAACCCAGGCACAGGCTGACTGCGAGGAGCTTCAACAAGTGAAGCAGATTGCCGCCGGTAAGCCCTATTTGCTTCAATGTATTTTTGGTCATAACGGGTGCGCCCAGCTTAATCAAATCTGGCATGCCTCAGACGCCTTCGTGGATCTACCGAAGAGTGTGTCGGATGCTGGCCGCCTCCTCAGCACCCTAGAAGGTCATGCCGAACAAAAGGCCTTCTGGGGATAGTTCCAGGTGCCGTCGCACCCACCTCGGGTCAACGACCAGATGAAGCAGCTAGTGGAGCTTTACCGTGCTGCGAAGCCAGTGATGGAAGACCTCTGCATCAGCCTCTGGCCCTTCGAGCCCCTGCCAAGCAGCTTCTTCGGGTTGATTGCTCGGCTTCAAGGTGCCATCCCCTTGGTGCTTCGCTGGAAGCGGTCTGCCTGCATGGAGGGAGCGCAGCGTGCATGCGCTTGCCTGAAGATGCACTACCCCTGCATCAATGCAACAGAAGTGGCATTGGGACCTCCTGCGGGGAAGGGCCATGCACCCGAGAAGTATATGGCGGAGGTGACAGAAGGTGCTCGGATCACCGAGGCCCTGTGTAGCAAGGAGAACCTGTTTTACTAGGTTTTTACTTCGGAATGCCGAAGTTATAATTATGTAAAAAAGACAAGTGTTTGAAGTTTTGCTATAATTAGCCTGAATGTCCCACTTGTTTTCATTTTATTTTGACTCCCGTGCGACCGTTTAATACTGAAAGTGGCCAGTCGTTGGCTTCCACCCCCTTGTACAGGATACAAGGGGTGTTTCTACAACAATGTGCCTTAGCCGAGATCTCGGTGCCCGAGGGCGGAATTGTTGATAGAATCTAGGCAATCAGACTATTTTGGCTTTAGAACTTTCACTTAGTCATAGGAGCTTAACTGTGGGGCCTGATGACTAGACCCCGGTTTTTTGAAGTGTTTGGCCCAGCCGAGGTTGATCCATTTAATAACTTCAGCTCATTTGACAGGAGCCCCTCGTTTAACACGGATGACCTCTATCGATCTCTAGTTTAACATAGTCATCGGACCGCCGACCAGTTTGCGCCTATCATGACAGTCAGTTTTCGGCTTTATCCACTGTGGCACTTAACCATTTGAGCTGGAAGTGCAATCGCTGTGGTTCTCCCTTTACACCCTTAGCCGAATAGCGCGGAAACGTAAGGGGTAAGCACAGGAGCCGGGCAACCCAACTATTGACCAAAGACATGATTTCGAAACCGATGCATATAAAGCAATGTCCGAGACGCTGAATACTTTTATATGAGTATCAGATTAAATTGGCGAGGAATAAATCCGAGCCCCCGGTCTAGGACGGGTGAAATGAAAATTAAAATGTATGACTATGGTTGTCTTTGGCTCGGAGGCAAGAGAAGAAAGACAAGAACACAAATATATGCCTAAGGACTGTAAAAGGTCTATTTTCTTTGATCTTATAGGGTCAAATCGTACATGCCGAGCTTTAACAAAGAAACTCTAAAAGATACATAAAATAAAGAGGCTCAATATAGGGCAACTTCCACTTGGATATAAACATCCGTGATCAACCCTGTCGCACGTCCGCGCCACCGTGCTTTTTAACAGCTTTACCTTGTCCAATCCAAGGTTCAGGGAAGTGACATGCTATGTCGCCATTGCTATGCATAACGCTTTCCACTGGCGTAACCTTTGAAGAGGTTGTGCTAAGTATCAGTGTTCGGACAGCTTTATACTGCTGCAAGACTCAGTCCTGGTGGGCCTATAATGGTGCCTTGATAATAACCAGGATGGGGATGGGCCACTATCCGGTTAAGCCGAGCAGTGTGCTTGCTTATAATGCTCCGCAGCCCCCATGGATTTTTAAGTGCAAAGTTATGAACCCGAGGTACATAGTCCTTTGTTAGTAGGGGAGGACTGCGGAGCGCATACCCCTATTTCGGGGCACGTCTTGGTAGCCGGGGGGTTGAAGAGACACCTCGGATGTGCTTGGAAGACCACTTCTCCTATAAATTCATGAGGGCCATGGATGCCTCCTTGGCTGCTTGGACCTCAGTTGCAAAAGCCGCGGTTTGCTCCTTCGTACGGAGGGATCGTTCGATGTTACCATCAGCTATAATAACATCATTGGGTCCCGGCATCTTGAGGTTTAGATGTGCGTAGTGCGGGACAACGTTGAAGCGGGCGAAAGTGGTTCATCAGAGCAGTGCGTGGTAACCGATGCGGAAGGGTATTATGTCGAAGATCAAGTCCTCGCTTCGAAAGTTCTCGGGTGAACCGAAGACCACTTCCAATGGTATAGTCCCCGTGCACTGCGCTTCCACGCCTGGTATCACACCCTTGAAAGTGGTGTTGCTGGGCTTGATCCTCGATGGGTCGATGCCCATCTTACTGATCGTGTTAGCGTATATAAGGTTTAGGTTGCTGCCGCCGTCCATTAGGACTCGGGTTAAGTGAAACCCGTCGATGATAGGATCAAGGACCAAAACCGCCAGCCCTCCGTGATGGATACTGGTCGGCTGGTCGCGTTTATCGAAGGTGATCGGGCAAGCCGACCATGGATTATACTTCGGAGCTACAGGCTCTAAGGCATAGACGTCCCGAAGTGCACGTTTCCTTTCCTTCTTTGGGATGTGGGCGACTTAAATCATATTCACATCCTTTACATCGGAAGGGAATTGTTTCTGGCCTCCATTGTTGGGCCTCCGAGATTCATCCTCGTCTTCACTGCGGGACTGGCTCTTGCCCTAGCCTTCAACCGCCACCTTTTCGGCCTGCTTGATAACCCAGCAGTTCCTGTTAGTATGGTTGGCTGGCTTGTCCGAAGTGCCATGAATTTGGCATGGCCTGTCCAGAATTTTGTGCAGTGCACTAGGGCCATCTTTATTCCCTTTAAAGGGCTTCCTTTTCTGACTGGCCTTGGCATAGCTTAACCCAGCGTTTACCGCTATGTCCTTGGCATCACTGCTGCTATTTTTGTGCCGGTGCTTATTTTTGTTGTGCTTGGGCTTGCCGTTGTCGTCTCGGATCTCCGAGGTGCCGGCTTCGCCGCCGTGAGAGCTGTGAGCCAGCCAGCTGTCCTCGCCCGCACAAAAGTGGGTCATTAGAGAGGTAAGGGCTGCCATGGTTCTCGGTTTATCTTGCCCGAGCTGTCGCGCCAGCCATTCATCCCAAACACTATGCCGGAAGGCGGCGATCACTTCTGCATTAGGACAATCTACTATCTGGTTCTTATTAGTTAAGAATTAATTCCAAAACTTCCTGGCTGACTCGCCGGGCTACTGAACGATGTGACTGAGGTCATCAGCGTCCGGAGGCCGGACGTATGTGCCCTGGAAATTAGCTCGGAAGGCATCTTTGAGTTCTTCTTAGCTCCCAATAGAGTTTTCGGGCAGACTGTTTAGCCGGTGTCTTGCTGGGCCTTTGAGCTTCAGCGGTAGGTATTTGATGGCGTGGATATCTTCTCCTCGGGCCATCTGTATATGGAGAAGGAAATCCTCAATCCACACTGTAGGGTCAGTTGTTCCATCGTATTGCTCAATATTTACGGTTTTAAATCCCTCCAGAAATTGGTGCTGCATCACCTCGTCTGTGAAACACAGCAGGTGTGCGGCTCCCCTGACACTTGCCATGCTGTGGCGAAGATCGGATGACATCCATGCATGGGTCTACTCTTGAGTCCTGTCGTGCGTGTCCAACCAGGCTTGATATCCATCCTGTCCAGCAGGTGGTTGCCCTCTGGATCCATATATGGGCCTTGTTTGGGCTGCGTTTGTTTTTAATCTCCTCCGCAGATCATATGGGTCATCAGGCTGGACAGGGTCCTTGCCTGCTCGGCGAGGGATCATAGGTGGGTTGTTGTCCCCTCTGGCTACCCTGTCTCGTCTTCGAGGGGGGTTGCCTTGATCTTGCCATGGAGGTATGTTTTCGGTCGCTTCGTCATCGAATGCCGGAAGCAGGCGTGGCCGCGGGTAGTTCTTATTCGGCTGCGTGTGCCATAGCTCGAAGTCCTGTTCTGCAGCTAGGACCGCCACCCACTTGTCGTTAAGAGTGTTCTGATCCGTTTGGAGCTATTGCTGCTTTTTCTTCATACTCCGGGCGGTGGCGACGAGCCGTCGCCGGAACTTTTCTTGCTCGGTGGGGTCTTCAGGAACGATCCAGTCTTCCGGTCCGAGGCTGACATCATCCTCGGATTTAGGGAGATAGTTACTATCTGCCGGGTCCTCGGAGCCATCTGGGTCATCGTTGTTTGATGCCCCCATGGGTCTATCCCTCTACTCGGGTGTGGCGTTATCGCCGTCGCCGAGGTCACTGGTGTTAACCGGATCGATGTCATCAGTGGTGGCATTGGTGTTCGTATTATTGTTGCTTCCCCTGCCTCTGCCCTTTCCCTTAGCCCATTTTCGGGGACGCCGGCGTTTGGTTGGGTCCTTATCAGGCTCCTCATCATCACCCTTAGGGGTGTCAACCATATACACGTCGTAGGTGGAGGTAGTGACCCACTTTCCCGTGTTGGAAGTGGCCAGTGGGGAAGCGGTGTATGACATGCCATTGATGTCCTCGTCCATGTCATCTACCTCCTCGGAGGCGTAGTCCAGCATGTCGGTTAAATCTTTGACGGTGGCGACTAGGTGGGTGATGGGTGGGACGTAAATTTCCCTGTTATCGGCTTTAAGTCTGATCTGATCGTAGACTGAGGGCGAGATCGCCAGATTCTGGATTCGGTCCAGCATCTCACTTATCTGCAAAAGATCCTCTGTGCTCAAGGCCTAGCTATATGCTGGGTTGATGTGAAATATGCTCTGTGGGTCGCTTGATGCAATTTCAGAGTCTTGGCCGGCCAAGGTTGACTCCTGGTCGGCTAGTAGAGAGATCGCTTCCGAATCCATCGCCGGCTCTGGGTTCGGATTCGACTCGAGGTCGGGATCTGACGAGACCGTGATCGGGTCCGCGCTTAAAATCGCGTCCATTGCAACGATGGCTGAATCCATGCTCGAAGCTGGCTCTGGAAGGAGATCCATTCCGAGGACTGGGTCAGGGATTGTCTTCGAGGCCGAAGCCATGGCACCCAAGGAGTTCCCCAGCCGACCTGGCGTCCAGCCGGAAAGGGCGAGGTTGCCACGGGAGTCGGCGGTATACTCCAAGCTCCCGAACATGATCATTTGGTTCGAGGCAAAGCTTTCGATGCAGTCGAGGCGGCCAGCTGAGTTGGCATGCAAGACCTTGCTACCGAAAGCGAAGAGCTGGCCAGGGACGAAGATGTCACCACAACCGATGTCGCAGTTGATCTGTAGGCGAGCCATTAATCCTTTTCGATCAAACAGCGGGGCTCTCAATGAAAGCACCAGTGTCGGTACTAAAACCAGCAGACCTCGGGTAGGGGGCCCCGAGCTGTAGATCTTGGATCGATGGGTAATAGGAGACGAAGGGGACAGTATTTACCCAGGTTTGGGCCCTCTCAAGGAGGTAAAAACTTACGTCCTACTTTGATTGTATTGATGTGTTGACACACGAACACGTCACGTGTACCCTCGACGCCGGGGGTGATGCACCGCAGCTCACGTCGAAGGAGGTCCGACCGGCAGCGCGATACGCAGGACAGCCGGCAAACGCTTTTGAAGACCCGAAACCGCGCACACCCGGGAGGGACCCCGTTAGGCAGTGCGGCGGCTATGAGCTGCCCTAGGTCGATTTGCTCGCCCCTAGAGCCTCGGGATTCGCAACTCTCAAACACGAAAAACAGCGAAGAACGAGAAAGAAAAACGATGGAGAAATAAAACATAGATGAAAAAGTAGTATATTGATTTGTTCGATTGTGTGTTGTTCAATCGGCCGTCACCTCTCATCTATTTATGAGGCGGCCGGACTTCCCATACAAGAAAAGGACTCCAAATCCCGTCCAAATCTTTCCAAAATAAACCGAACTCGGATATAGGTAAGTCTGAGACAGCAGTTCGGTTTTTGGATCTCACAGGCCAGGAACGACCTCGTATGAAGATGAGCCCAAAAGAAAATTTAACCATTTCGATGATACGAACAACTTTCATGTTGAACTTTTTTTGATCCGAGGCCATCTTCAATACCCTACGGGGCCATCTTTAACTTCCAGTCGGACTTGGTCATGCAGTTTTCTGGACTGTCCGAGTCTTGTAGCAACTTTGCAGGCTGTATACTATCTCAGATGATGATGAATCCAAAAGCTAAGTTGACCGTTTCGATGGTACGCACAACTTCCGTGTAGAACACTTTTCCATCCGAGACCATCTAGATAATCTTTTGAGTCCATCTTCAGCTTCTGTTTGGATTTTCACTCAAACCGGCAAGCCTTTCAAAACCGGCAAGCACTCAAAACCGGCAAGCTCTCAAAACCGGCAAGCACTCAAAACCGGCAAGCACTCAAAACCGGTAAGCTCTCAAAACCGGCAAGCACTCGAAACCGGCAAGCACTCGAAACCGGCAAGCACTTAAAACCGGCAAGCATTCGAAACCGGCAAGCATTCAAAACCGGCAAGCTTTTTCGCCGGCAAGCTTCATTTAGCCGGCAAGGCCGAATAACTCACGCGACCCATCAGACACCACCTAGGTGGGTGTCTGGTCCCTCGCTTCACTTTTCCACTCAGTACCAGTCCACAGAGTATTGCCTCTAACTTTCGCATACGAACTTGGATTGGGACGATTTTTATATCAAAATCAACCGTTTCGACGAGACGAAGACAATTCATGTAGAAAGTTTTCTCATATTAGGCCGTCTTGAGGGCATAATTGGCCGAATAGTACTATGAGTGCAAAAATCTTAGTACTTCAAGCATAGTTTTGCCCTTTTAGACAAGATTGGATGATGATGATCCAAACATCAAAGTTTCACATTTTGACGATATGGAACTTTTACATGTTGAGAACTTTTCCATTTGAGGTCATCTTAATTAAGTTTTTGACCATGCCAAAATCTGGTGTCAACACATGCCCCCCTGTTTTTCGGCAAAACTTGTATGCCGAAAAATAATTTGCATTGTGCTTGTTCTAAGGACGATGCCAACACTCCATCGGCCATTTTAAATTTTCTTAGGGCGATAAGCATGTATCGGCCATGTTTTATGCTAAGGGCGATAATCTTATATCGGCCATTGGCTACTTAGGCTTCTTGCCACACACTCGGGTGGTACTTCTTCAAATACTTGCCACTGAGAGCTCGTGATAACAATGCCCCTTGTATGGATTCCACCAAATATGAGTTTCCGGGAACTACTCTTGTAATGTTAAAAGGACCTTCCCAGCTTGGAGACCACTTCCCGAATTTTCTATCTCTTGAACCAATCGGCAGGATCACTTTCCACACGAGATCGCCAACTTGAAAATTCTTCAACTTGACCTTTTTATTATAAGCTCTTGCCACCCTCAACTTGTCGCTCTCTATGGCCTTTAAAGCAGCCAAACGTTTATCGGCAACCTCATCAATATTGTCCCTCATTAATTTATAAAAGTCCACTGCCGATAAATCATTTTGTTTGGCTATTCTCAAAGCATTCAAATTTATTTCCACTGGTAGAACGGCCTCTTTACCATATACTAGCTCTTACGGAGTTACCTTTGTGGCACCATGCCTTGAGATTCTATGTGCCCACAAAGCTCCAGACAACAACTCATGCCATTTCCTTGGATTATCTTCAATCTTCTTCTTGATGAGCTTGATTAATATTTTATTGTTAGACTCAGCTTGTCCATTAGCTTGGGCATAATATGGAGAGGAATTGAGCATCTTTATGTTATAAGATTCGGCAAATTCTCTAACTTGATGTGACATGAAAGATGAACCTTGATCTATAGTTAATGTTTGAGGAATGCCGAATCTATGAATAATGTGTTGTGTTATGAATTGAATTACCTCCGTATGCATCATGTTCTTGAGAGGTACTGCTTCAGACCATTTAGTGAAATAATCGGTTGCCACCAATACAAACCGATGCCCCTCTGAGGAACACGGACGAATTTCTCCAATGAAGTCTAAACCCCAACCTCTAAAAGGCCACGGCTTGATAATAGGATGTAACATAGCAGTAGGAGCCAATTGAATATCACCAAACTTTTGACAAGCTTCACACCCTTTATAATACCTGAAGCAATCATTGATCATAGTCGGCCAGTAAAACCCAGCACACCTTAATAACCATTTCATCTTGGGGGCCGACTGATGAGTGCCACAAATTCCTTCATGTACCTCTCCCATAGAAACTCTCTCTTGGTCCTCGTCCAAGCACTTTAACAGAACATCATCAACAGTTCGACGATAAAGATCATCATCTCTCATTGTATATTTGAAAGCCATATGCCGAACGGTCTTGTCCACCCTTTCACTCGGATTGCACAGATAATCAATAATGGGCTTTCTCCAGTCTTGATTTTCACCTACAATAGATTGCTCGTTAGTGGCCGAAGCAGTGGGCTCTGGTTCGGCCTCTACACTTACAAGGCTAGACATCGGCTTTTGAGAAATATGAAACATGCCATGATCAACATGATAGTCGGATGCCTGCTATGCCAATTCATTTGCTCTCCAATTATCATGCCTAGATATATGAGCAATGCTAAAATAATCCAAAGTAGAAATTATATCTAGACATTTATCAAGATAAACATTAAGTGATTCATCAAAACATTGAAAAACTCTGGATATTTGTTGCACTACTAATAACGAATCACCAAAAGCCTCAATATGTGTAGCACCTATAGCCAGCAACATCTCTAGGCCGAATAACAATGCTTCATACTCGGCCTGATTATTTGTGCAAAAATATTCTAAGTGGCAGGAGGCTTCAAAAACAGCTCCATGAGGAGATATATAAACAATACCAACACCTTGGCCATTGCTACAAACTGAACCATCAAAATATAATCTCCATGGTACTAATGAGACAAGGTTTATATCAACATCATGCTTGTCATTAATCCGATGCTCAACGATAAAATTAGCAACAATTTGGCCTTTCATGGATTTTAGAGATTCATAAGCCAAATCGTACTCAATTAAAGCATAAGCCCACTTGCCAATTCTACCACTAAGAATTGGTCTATGCAACATGTATTTAATGACATCAGTTTGACAAGCTACTATGCAAGCACTCGGCACTAGATAATGTCTCAATTTTGTGCAAGCATAATATAAGCATAGACATAACTTTTCAATAAATGTATACCTTGTCTCGGCATCCAACAAGCGGCAGCTCAAATAAGTGATAACATGCTCCTTTACTTCGCTCTCTTGAGTCAAAACAACACCAATAACACCTTTCTCCGCTGCAATGTAAAGCCTGAAGGGCTCCTTGTGCTTGGGTGCTTTCATCACCGGAGGAGTGCACAAATATCTTTTGATCATATCAAATGCGTCTTGCTGTTTTGCCCCCCAAGTAAAATCAACATCATTCTTTAACCGAAGGATAGGAGTAAATGCATCAACTTTCGCTGAAAAATTAGCTATGAACCTCCTCAAATAATTGACCTTGCCGAGGAATTTTTGCATATCTCTCTTGCATGTTGGAGCCTCCACTTTTTGTATAGCTTCTATCTTTTTGGGTCCAATTTCTATGCCATCTTCATGAATAATGAAACCCAAAAACCTGCCAGCCGGCATGCCAAATGCACACTTTAAAGGATTCATTTTCAGTCCATATTTCTTCATCCTTCTAAAAGCTAAATGCAAATCGGCTAAGTGAGACTAAAAAGCATCCGATTTGACAACAATATCATCAATATAGATTTCAAGTATAACACCGAGTAAATCATGCAAAAATTAAATTCATAGCCCTTTGCTACGTGGCGCCGGCATTCTTTAATCCAAAGGTCATCACTGTCCACTCAAATAAACCAAGGAAACCGGGGCACCGAAAAGCCGTTTTGGACATGTCCTCTTTGGCCATAAAAATCTGGTTATACCCTGCATTACCATCAAGAAAGCTAATGACCTTATGTCCAGAAGCATCATTAATAAGCATATCAGCTATGGGCATGGGATACTCATCTTTGGGTGTAGCTCTATTCAAATCTCTGAAATCAAAGCACACCCTCAACTTGCCGGATCCTTTCTTCTCCACTGGCACAATATTAGAAATCCATTCGGCATACCTGCAAGGTCTAATAAAATTAGCCTTAAGCAAACAACCAATCTCTTCCTTGATCCGGTCACATGTTTTTGGATTAAACTTTCTGGCCGATTGTTTGTACGGTCTAAAACCGGCCTTTATAGGTAATCGATGCTCCACTAGCTCTCGTCTTAAACCTAGCATTTCATGATATTTCCATGCAAAGCAACAAACATATTCTTTCAATAGCTTGATTAACTTGGCTTTACAATAGGCTTTCAAAATTTTGTTTACAAATGTCAGTCTAGGAACTGAACCATCTCCAATATCTATTTCTTCGAATGGATCGGCCGATGTAAAACCTTGTCCAAGTTTGTCCATATCATCTAACTCTTCTATAGACTCATACATATCATTCTCACTGGACCAATATTCTGTAAGTCGCTTTTGTAACCACTCAGAGTTAGGATCCATTTAAATACATTATACTTTGGAGCCGATTGCCACCAACCGGCTTTAAAGAAACGGGCACAAAACCACTCTTGGTGGCACTGAGAAAATCAAACTCTGATATGTCCTGTCTCGTCAAGCAAGTAGCATTGGGGTGTTACCAATCCACCGATGCATCGGCCAAAGCAACGCAAGCCGAGTTATCCGCAAGAATGACTTCTACTTCATCATCAACCCACTGAATTAAAAATTGGTGCATGGTAGAAGGCACACATTGGTTGGCATGAACCCAATCACGGCCTAGTATGACGTTGTAGTTACCTTGCACCTCGGCGACAAAGAACGCAGTAGCCAAAGTTTTGCTTCCGACTGTAAGCTCAACATACATCACACCTTTGGCTTCAGTTTTCTCTTTGCCTTCAAACCCATTAAGCACCATATTGGTCTTGATCAATTCTTCATCGGGCAAACCCAAATTCTTGAAGACCGAATAGGGCATGAGATTCACCATAGCACCACCATCAACAAGCATCCGAGCAATCGGTGATCCATTAATATGGCCTCTGAGGTACAGTGGTTTCAAGTGCATCACTGGTTCTTTCGGCTTCTTGAATATTGCATTTTTAGGGCCAAAATCCAGCTGAGCCACCTCCCCCTCTTCATCATCTCATCTCCTTCTTCAAGTGTAACTACCGATTCTGAAATCTGTCCGAGTGAAAGAGAAGTGATAGGCATCGCGGACGATGTAATAGCATTTACATCGTCCTCCTTTGGTGGTGAAGGTGCTGTTGTAATAGACACAGAAGCTGCTGCATCTTTCATTTGTTTGGGCATCCATACATGTTTTGTAGGTAACATGGGCCGAGTGTCATTGAACAATTTATCCCTTTGTTTCTCGGCCTCCTGCACTCCTTAACCTCTGTAGTTTCCTCTTCTGTGTTTTTGTTAGCCCTGGAGGACACCACTTAGGTTGCGTATATTTTGGATCCTTTGGCTTGGCCTTGCTTGTGCTAGCTTCAAGCTCATTAGCAGAGTGCTTTGGCGTGATAGCAAGTATCGGCTCAGTCGGGTTGCGATGCACAGTCGGCTGCTGTATGGTGAATGTTTCGGTGCCCAAGATGAGTGAGTCGGCATCGATTTTTTCCTTGCCTTTTCCCGACTCTACTGCTGCGGCACTTGGCGACTTAGCACGCCACACTTGATTGCTGACCTTTCTTTGATTATCTTGCACTGGCCGATTGACACCAATGTTCACACGGCCTCGGATGGGGTAAGAAAGCCTCTCACGAGCGGGCCTCCTTGGTTCTGCCCACCCCGGATGAAATGCATAAGGGGCCATTGGGGGCTACCCCATCCTCCATTGAAATCCCCCATGTAGTATGGCGCATCGGGGGGTGGCACCAACCATGGTCCTGGTGCCCACGACCCATATGGCCTTGCGTGATGCTGAAATTCTTGCCTCGGAGGTGATCTTGGAGGCTATCTTGAGCACTTCAAATTTGATGACCGGTTAGAGCTAGAACCGGCCGCTTGACTGGCATATTTGGACATCAACATATCAAAAGTTGGCTTGATTCTTTTGCGCTACACTTTAGTTTCATTCGTCTTCCACTTGCCAACTTCTGGACTCTTGGGCTTAACAAATTTAACACGAGTATTTTCTTGCACTTGTGGTTGCCCCCCGAGTGTAGGATTCTTGATGGCGATCTTGATTACTTCTTTGCCATCGGGTTGCTTGTCAAGCACAACCTGTCTTCCCAAGACCTTGCTGTCCTCTTTGCTTTTCCTGGGCTCACCTATGACAACATTGGTTTTGTTAGCAGATTCGGCTGCCTTCGGCCGAATAAGCAACTTTTTCCCCTCCAAATCCATGGTATTCATTGGAAAGGGCTGCTTATCAACAAGCATCTCAGAAAAATTCAATCGTCCGTCATTAATGGCCGATTGTATCTGTCGTCGAAAAACATTGCAATCGTTAGTAGCATGAGAAAAAGAATTATGATACTTGCAATAAGCTCGCCGTTTTAGCTCTTCAAATGGCGGTAAAGTATGAGATATCCTAATAATCTTAGCATGCAGCAAAGCATCAAATATTTTATCACACTTAGCAATGTTAAAGGTAAACTTCATCTCGTCATCACGATTTTTATGAATCGGTTTTAGATCATTGCAAGTAAATGGTTTGGCCTTGGACGACCAAACGAATTCAGTAGCATAAATATCACCCTCATCATCCGAGTGATCACTATCATATTCAACCATATTCATCTTAGGACGATCATCTTTATATCTATGCACTTCTTTGAGATCTTTGCTTTGGCTTTCCTGAGCCAAAGCCCTTTGTAAGACTTGGTTGATATTTAAAAACTCATAGCCTTCTAGCTTCTCTCTAATGTGAGTTTTTAAACCATTAAGCACAAGGTGCCAAGTCCCTCTCGGTTATCACCAAACTATAACACCGGTTTTTGTCTCTCTAAATCTTTTGACGTAATTGGAGACCGAGTCATCATGCTTCTGCTTAACCGATGTAAGATGTGACAACTTAAGTTCATTGTCGCCGCTATAAAAGTGATCATGAAATTTTTGTTCTAGTTGCGACCATACACTGGTAAAGTGAGCTGCTATACAAATGGTTTTTAACCCCTTTCCACGATGGTGTTTTGAACCGTCGCCTTGCCTGTGTGTGCGATAGGGGGGTCCTTCCCACACAACCCAGAAACCGTTGGCGATAGGGCCTCCGGTCACACACGCGGGGCAAAAAGAGCTCATGTGCGATCGGGCGAGCCATCGCAGACAATTATACTGGCCCAATCGTTTCTGTTCGTATGTTCATCCCACACAGTGAATCTCGGAAAAATATTTTCATTCATATGTACATCACACACAATTTTTATGTGGAAACATTTGTGCAAGGTGGCCTAATGCAAACATTTGTCGGGCGGAAGGCGTGTGTGATTGTTCATTGATCCATGCTACTTGTAGCTTGTGTTGGTATTTCCCCGAAGAGGAAGGGATGATGTAGCACAGTAGAGATAAGTATTTCCCTCAGTTATGAAACCAAGGTTATCGAACCAGTAGGAGAATCACACAACACCTCGTTAGCAGCACCTGCACACAAACAACAAATCCTTGCACCCAACGCAAACAAGGGGTTGTCAATCCCTTGGCGGTAAGATTGCAAGATTAAATTGTATATGATATATTGAAAAAAAAATACAAAATAAAATAAATAAAAGAAAATGGCAGAAATATTTTTAGGGTTTTAGTAATATGATTTAGATAGACCCGGGGGCCATAGTTTTCACTAGAGGCTTCTCTCGAGAAAATAGCATACGGTGGGTAGACAAATTACTGTTGGGCAATTGATAGAAAAGCAAATAATCATGACGATATCCAAGGCAATGATCATGTATATAGGCATCACGTCCAAGATTAGTAGACCGACTCCTGCCTGCATCTACCACTATTACTCCACACATCGACCGCTATCCAGCATGCATCTAGTGTATTAAGTCCAATAAAGAACAGAGTAATGCCTTCAGAACGATGAAATGATGTAGACAAGATAAACTCATGTATGAATAAACCCCATCCTTTTACCCTTAGTAGCAATGATACATACGTGTCTTGTCCCTTTCTGTCACTGGGATTGAGCACCGCAAGATCGAACCCACTACAAAGCACCTATTCCCATGGCAAGATAAATCAACTCATTTGGCCAAACCAAATCAATAGATCGGAGAAGAAATACGAGGCTATAATAATCATGCATAAAAGAGTGCAGCAAAGACTCAAATAATTTCATGGATAATCTGATCATAAACTCACAATTCATCGGAACCCAAAAAACACACCGCAAAAAGTGATTACATCGGATAGAACTCCAAGAACATCGAGGAGAACATTGTATTCAAGATCAAAAAGAGAGAAGAAGCCATCTAGTTACTGCCTATGGACCCGTAGGTCTGTGGTAAACTACTCACGCATCATCGGAAGGGCAGCAAGGTTGATGTAGAGCCCCTCCGTGATCGATTCCCCCTCCGGCAGATTACCGGAGAAGGACCCCAGATGGGATCTCTTTGGAACATAAACTTGCGGCGGCGGAAAAAGTATTTCGTGGACTCCCCTCAGGGTTTCTGATTTTTTCTGAATTTATAGTGGAAGAATTAGGTCAAATGGAGCCCTGTGGGACCCATGAGACACCAGGGCGCGCCTGCCCCCCAGGCCCTGGTGGCTCGTGGGGCCCACCAGGGTCTTTTGGCCTCCTCCTGAAGCTTCTAGTGTTTATCTTGCTCAATAAATAATATCCAAAAAGTTTTGTGGCATTTGGACTTTGTTTGGTATTGATTTTCTGTAAAACAAAAATAGGGCAGAAAACAGCAACTGGCACTGGGCACTAAGTTAATAGGTTAGTCTCCAAAAATGATATATAATTGCTGTAAATGATTATAAAAACATCCAAGATTGATAATATAATAGCATGGAACAATAAAAAATTATAGATACGTTGGAGACGTATCAGCATCCCCAAGCTTAATTCCTGGTCGTCCTCGAGTAGGTAAATGATAAAAACAAATTTTTTGATGTGGAATGCTGCCTAACATATTCATCACATATGCTTTTCTTTTGTAGCATGGACATTGGACTTGTATGATTCAAAGCAATAGTCTATAGTTTGACATGAAAATATAGATACTCAAGCATACTAACAAGCAACCATGTCTTTCAAAATATCAACGCTAAAGAAAGTTATCCCTAGCCCATTATGCTCAATCATTGATCCATTCATGAAACACACTCAAATATTAGCTACATCCAATGCACAAGTATGACAATAGTGCTCTCTAGTTGGTGCTTTTGTAAGAGAAGATGGAGACTCAAATAAAAATAAAAATTGCATAAAAGTAAATAGATAGGCCCTTCGCAGAGGGAAGCAGAGATTTGTCAAATGTGCTAGAACTGAAAGCTGAAATTAAAGAGATAAAAAATATTTTGAGAGGCATGCTTTTCCTGTCGACGAAAACGACCGCGAATTCCCAATATTTTCCGTGCTAGACACATCATAGGTGGTTCCCAAACAAAAAGTAAAGTTCATTTCCTTTCCACCATTTCTTTCACAATCCATGGCTAGCCGTATCCACGGGTGCCCTCCATACCATCACTTTCCAAGGAATTTTGTTGTTATTAATTTTGAGTTCATTGTGGGACTGGGCATCCCTATTACCAACCATTCTCTCGTGCAATGACAAGTGAATAAACACTCATCGTGAGAACAACAAACCTAGAATGGAAAATAATGGCCACCCCCTGCCGCTTCATGAGCGGTACGGGCACACAAAACAAAAAAAATATTTTGAAAATTTAGAGTTGGCACACACAAATTTACTTGGAAAGGCATTGAAATACCGCATATAGGTAGATATAGTGGACTCATATGGCAAAACTGGGTTTAACGATTTTGGATGCACAAGCAGTATTTCCGCTTAGTACAAATGAAGGCTAGCAAAAGATTGAGAAGCAACCAACCAAAAAACAAAAACGTTCATAAACATGCATTGAACACAACTAACACCGAATAATGCACCATAAGTAGGATATAATTTCATTACATAACTATTGACTTAACGTGCATGCATAGGGAATCACAAATCTTAACACTAATATTTTTACTTAATCACAATTACTCACTAACATGACTCACATATCATCATCTCCATATCGCAAAACTATTGCAAGGAATCACACTTATCATATCCAATGATCTATATGAAAGTTTTTATTATATCCCTCTTGAATATTCATCACTTTGGGACCAATTGCATAACTTGTGCAAATTACCGTTACTATCATCATCTCTCAAAAAGATTTAAGTGAAGCATGAGAGTGCAAATATTTCTTCAAAATTTCAATCAAGTCAATTCTCAAAATAATATAAGTGAAGCACGAGAATTCATTTCTTCAAAATTTTGATCAAGTCAATTCTCAAAATGATATAAGTGAAGAATGAGAGTTTATTTCTTCAAAATATAGCCACCACCGTGCTCAAAAAGATTTAAGTAAAGCACTAGAGCAACTGCCTAGCTCAAAAAATTTAAGTGAAGCACATAGAGTATTCTACAAATTATGATGATAACGTGTGGCTCTCTCAAGATAGGTGTGTTCAGCAAAGATGATTGTGACAAACTAAAAAGCAAACAAAGCAAACACTCATATAATACAAGACGCTCCAAGCAAAACACATATCATGTGACGAATAAAAATATAGCTCCAAGTAAAATTACCGATGGTTGGTAGAAGAAAGAGGGGATGCCTTCCGGGGCATCCCCAAGCTTAGATGCTTGAGTCTTCCTTTAATATTACCTTGGGGTGCCTCGGGCATCCCCAAGCTTAGGCTTTTGCTACTCCTTATTCCTTCATCCATCGTGATCTCACCCAAAACTTGAAAACTTCAATCACACAAAACTCAATAAAACCTTCGTGAGATCCGTTAGTATAACAAAATAAATCACTACTATAAGTACTGTTGCAAACCCATTCATATTTTATTTTTGCATTATACGTACTGTACTCTAACTTCACCATGGCTTATACCCCCCGATACAATCCATAGATTCATCAAAACAAGCAAGTAGTGCATCAAAAACAGAATCTGTCAAAAACAGAACAGTCTGTAGAAATCTGAATTATGGTCATACTTCTGTAACTCCAAAAATTCTGAAAAATTAGGAAAACGTGGGCAATTCATATATCAATATTGTGAAAAAAATTCAGAAGGTTCTGACCTTACAGTATAGAAACAAAATTCCAGCACTGGACGCAAAACTTTCTGTTTTCAAACAGCATCAATTATATTATCTTCCAAATCACCCCAAAGGCTTTACTTGGCACAAACACTAATTAAAAACACAAAAACAGAATCATACCAGTAGCATGACAGTAAAAACACACCATAACAGAAACTTATTACAAAAAATTATTTTATTCATTGGGTTGCCTCCCAAGAAGCTCTTTCTTTATAGCCATTAAGATAGGCTTTGAAATTTCAATGATGCTCACATGAAAGATAATAATTGAATCACGAAGAGAACATCATGAACTGTCGGTGTACTAAAGTTTGGGTATTTTTAGTACCCCATACTTGTGCATGGACGGTTGTAGCCATACCAGCGGCAAGGCCTGCCAGAGGACAGCTGGAAACAAATACAAGGATATCAAGAAGGCGTTCAAAGCCGATGATCAAAAGACAGAAGACTAAAGGCTAGGCTCCTGGCAAGATACTTGCCGGGAGGACTCGCGAAGGCCCGACAAGGCTTCGCACCCGGCAAGATCTTGCACCCGGCAAGATCCCACCGTACTGCCATCGCTCCAGCGCAGCAACCAGTCCGTCGTTTAGGGCTTGTCCTCCTGGTTGCGTGTCATGGCACTGACCGCGAATGGGGTTAAGCGGTGCTGATGGAACGGGTCCTTTTTCCGTCCCCAAGAAAGTTAGGGACACCTATGGGAGGCATTTAATGCGTTTGTCCTAATCCGTCAGTGGTAATCATGTAACACTGTAGCAACTTTACACCTCTTGTACTCCTGTCTGCCACTGTTGGTGACCCCTTGGACGTATAAAAGGAGGCCCAAGGCGGAGCTACAGGGAAGAGGAGCTTCTGGCCCATTCTGCATGCGTAGCTGCTTCTTGAACGTACTGTTCATCACAAGCGCTCCGTGTACTTGAGCTCAAGAACATCCACAATAAACAACAACAGGAGTAGGGTTTTACGCTTCCTAGCGGCCCGAACCTGGGTAAAGATCCTTGCGTTGATCGTTGGATCCGCTCTTTGTGCAAATCTTTTCCCCCGCCGAACCGTAAAGGGATCCCCTCGATCCCATAGGTGTCGTACGCCGACATCTTTGGCGCGCCAGGTAGGGGGAAGAAGATTGCGTGAACCCGATCTACCGGTCAGCGCGCCAGTTCTTGATCACTTTCATCGCCATGGCTCCCAAGAAGAAGGGTGCGACAGCGGTGGATCCATCCGCGTCCGGCCTACCCGTGCCTACACAGACGGGCGACGGCGTGGGCGCTGGTGGAGGAGGTGGAGGTCTTGAGCCTCCACGACGTTTTGGCGACCAGAGCCAGGAGAGCGGCGTCGTTCGCAACGGCGCTGCCGGGTCTAAGGACGGAGCCGTGCTACCCACGGGTGGCGCAGCGAACTCCAAGGACGGGACGGCGCCCTCCAAGACACCCACGCAAGCGCACGCGTCGTGGCCTCCTCAAGTTGCGCGCGACGGACATCGCCGTGACGTCAGTGGTTCCAGGCGCTCCCATGGAAAAACCCCTGCGCATCACTCCTAAGATGCGCGGGGCCAAGATCCACGCCAACATGCTGACGGAAGTAGGGCACGATCGCAAGGCCGTGATGGAGCTCCTTCTAACTCAGTTAGGAGTCAGAGCACCTCACGTTCTTCGCACCTTTCGCCACCGCCTACACCGGCAGAAGCGTTGGCGCGAGCTCAGCTGCTCCTAGACTTCCCTCCCGCTGCGAAGAAGCTAGATGAATGGAGATCCGCTATCCAAAGCCTCATCGGCTTGGCTAACGACGACATGCCACAGCAGGCGGAGCCTTCGCGGCGGCATTCCACTGAGCCAGTGCGTGCTGGTGGCGAGAAGACCGGAGGTGGTACGACTACGATGCGTTCCCCTCCGCTACGACAAGAGCGGTCGCTAACTCGGCAGATCAACGCCCGTGATGACGACTCCACGGCGTCGTCTGATCCGCGAGTTCGCCGTGATCAACGTCTAGTTCTTCGGGAACGGCACAAGGAGGACGCTCGAACTACCATCGAGCGGCGGCGGGAAGCGCACCGTCAATCCGACAGGCGCGCGGGACCCACTGTCGACAAGCTTGCGCCGGTGTATTTTGGTAACTTGCCTTACGAGGTGGGTTGTCCAGCTTTTACTCGTGAGCTGCGGCGAGTCCAGTGGCCCAACTCCCGAACTTTCAAGCCGGAGGTGCCGGAGAAATACGACGGCAAGACTCACCCGTCGGAGTTCCTGAGCGTCTACACCATTGCGGTGCAGGCTGCCGGAGCTTGAGACGACAAGATATTCGCCAACTACTTCCCGTTGGTGCTTAAGCCCAACGTCCGGTCGTGGTTGATGCATCTGCCGGAGAATTGCATTTCCTCCTGGGCAGATCTGTGTCATGAGTTTGTTGGCGCCTTTACTGGAGGCCACCAGGCTCCTGGCCAGGAGAGTGATCTACATCTCATCCCCCAGAAAGAGGGCGAAACCTTGCGCAAGTATATACAGAGATTCAGCCGTATACAGCACAACATCCGAGACGTTCATCCTGCCGTTGTTATCAGCGCATTTCATCAGAACGTGCGCAACCGTAAAATGCGGGAAGAGCTGGCGATGAACAAAGTCAGGGATGTCGCCAAGCTCTATGCTCTGGCTGAGAGATGTGCTCGGGCCGAGGAGGGAAGGATACTCCCCGGCGAGGATGCTGGCGCGGAGCTCGACTCTGAAGCCGAAGACGCCACCAGCTCGACGAAGAAAGGCCGACGGCGGAACAGGAAGCGTAAGGGCAAGGCCGTGCTTGCCGTCGAGGGGTCCGGCAACCCCAGCACCGCCAAGAAGGTCAAGACTGATGGCCCCGGCAAGGAGATTGCCGCGTGTGCCGCATGTCAGGCCTTGGCGGCTGCCGACAAGCCGGAGGGCTCTGGGAAGCAGTACTGCAAGATCCATCGCACCAAGGGTCACGACCTCCAAAACTGCCGGCAAGTTGAATAGCTTGTCGAGAAGCAGAAAGCCGAGTATGAGAGGCGAGACAAGGAGAAGGCCCAGGATGGCGCTGAGGGATCTGGCAAGAAGCGCGGTGGTCGAGGAGGTCGCCGCGGCAAGGCCAAGCAACAGAAGGAGAGGCCCGCTCGAGGCCGCGACAAGGAGCAGGGGGGTGACGATGTTGATGAAGACGGCGACGAGTCCAGCGAGCATGAGTTCCAGAAAGCTACAAAAGCCATGTGCGTTGACGGAGGCGCCTCGTTGCATTCCTCTCACCGCCGACTCAAACAGTGGGCGCGCGAGATTAATGCGGCAGAGCCATCGGTCGATGCACGGAAACCATTGAAATGGTCCCACACGCCTATCATCTTTGATGCCGAGGATCATCCTGATCGCACAACTGCGGTCGGGTGTTTGCCATTGTTGGTTTCACCAACGATCCGCAACCTCAAGGTGACGAAGATGTTAGTTGACGGTGGGGCCGGTCTGAACTTGATCTCGCCTGATGTGATCAAGAGGTTACAAATTCCTGACGAAGATCTCGAGGAGACGGGCACGTTTCAAGGGATCAATCCGGGAAGGAGCCAACCGAAGGGCAAGATCACGCTACCAGTAACATTTGGTAGTGAGCTGAACTATAGGACAGAGAAGATCGTCTTCAACGTCGCCAGGATTCCGTTACCATATAATGGGATTCTTGGTCGCCCGGCGCTGGCCAAGTTTATGGCAGCATCACACTACGCCTATAATACATTAAAGATGCCCGGGCCAATGAGCGTCATCACTATCAACTCCGATAAGAAGGATGCGCTTATTTGCACCGACCAACTCTACCGGGAGGCAGTCGTAGCACCTGCCGCCAAGGCACTTGCTCCTGCCGCCGAAGCTCCCGGGGGGAAGAAGACCGGCAAGACCTCTAGCACACACTCCGGCAAGTGCACCTCCTCGGAGTGCTGCGCTCCCGTTGAGGATGTGCCAGAGAGCTCCACCGGCAAGAGCAAGAAATCCAAGGCAGCTCCACCAGCGACCAAGAAGGTGCCCGCCAAGGAGGATGGTACGGGAGGAACTTTCACCATAAGTTCCACCCTTGATGACAAATAGGAAAGCGCGCTCATTGCCTTCCTGCGGGCGAATATCGATGTGTTTGCATGGCAACCATCTGATATCCCCGGTGTTCCCAGGGAGGTAATCGAGCACCACCTTGCTGTCTGCCCTCATGCGCGGCCCGTCAAGCAGAAGGTTAGGAAGCAGGCTTTGGAGCGGCAAGAATTTATTGCCGAAGAAATCAGGAAGCTAGAAGCGGCAGGTTTAGTCAGAGGAGTGCTCCATGCAACATGGTTGGCCAATCCAGTTGTAGTGCGCAAGGCGAATGGAAAATGGAGGCTATGTATTGACTATATAGATATCAATAAAGCCTGTCCAAAAGATCCTTTTCCCTTGCCACGCATCGACCAGATTGTAGACTCCACTGCTGGCTGCGATTTGCTGTCGTTTCTTGATGCTTATTCAGGGTACCATCAGATTTTCATGTCGAAGGAAGATGAAGAGAAAACCGCATTTATCACCCCATGTGGCATGTATTGCTTCATACGCATGCCTTTCGGGTTGAAAAGTGCTGGTTCAACGTTCGTAAGAGCGGTCCAGATTGGTTTTGAGCCCCAGCTACATAGAAATATGGAAGCTTATATGGATGACATAGTGGTTAAAACCAAGGACAAGGCAACGCTCATACAAGATCTAGAAGAGACGTTTACAAATCTGCGCAGGATCAATCTGAAGCTCAATCCTGAGAAGTGTGTGTTTGGCGTTCCATCCGGCAAGCTTCTCGGGTTCTTTGTGTCTCAACGTGGAATTGAAGCTAAGCCCGACAAGATCAAGGCAATTGAGCAGATTGAAGCACCAAGACGCGTCAAAGATGTGCGTCGACTTGCCGGCTGCGTTGCTGCTCTGAGCAGGTTCATCTCCAAATCCGCTGAGCGCGCCCTGCCCTTTTTCAAAATCTTGAAGAAGGCAGGTCCAATGAAATGGACTCCGGAAGCGGAAGCAGCGCTGCAGGACTTGAAGAGGTACCTCTCCTCTGCGCCGACGCTAGTTGCGCCTAAACCACAAGAGCCGTTGCTGCTATATCTAGCGGCGACGAATCAAGTGGTAAGTGCAGCATTAGTGGCGCAGAGAGAAGTCGACGAGGAAGCAGCGGTAGCGGCAAGCCCGTCTAGCGACAAGCCGAAATTCTCCCCGGCAGAGTTTGGTGCCGACACGGCAGGATCTGCGCAGTCGAATGAAGCAACGCAGAAAAAGAAGATGGTGCAGCGCCCGGTCTATTTTGTCAGCTCCCTGTTACAGGGGGCTAGGTCAAGATATTCTGGTGTGTAGAAGTTTCTCTTTGGCCTTCTCATGGCCTCAAGAAAGCTGCGCCATTATTTCCAAGCACATGAAATCACCGTCATCACTCGCTTCCCGTTGCAGCGGATTTTACGAAATCCAGATGCGACCGGCAGGATTGTGGAGTGGGCATTGGAACTGTCAAGCTTTGGTCTCAGATTTGAAAGCACTTCAACTATTCAGAGCAGAGCCTTGGCAGAGTTCATTGCAGAATGGACACCGACGCCAGACGAAGAAATTCAAGAGACAACCGTCCCCGGCAAGGAAACAGATCGAGTATGGGTTATGTACTTTGATGGGGCTTTTTCGCTGCAAGGCGCCGGTGCTGGCGTGCTGCTTGTCGCACCCACCGGAGAGCACCTCAAGTATGTAATTCAGATGCACTTTCCCCGAGAGAGATCAACAAACAACACTGCAGAATATGAAGGGCTGCTTGCCGGTCTCAGGATCGCGGTAGACCTCGGGATCAAGAAGCTCATCGTCAGAGGTGACTCACAGCTTGTCGTTAGGCAAGTCAACAAAGATTATCAGAGCCTGTTGATGGAAGCATATGTAGATGAAGTTAGAAAGTTGGAAGAGCGTTTTGACAGGTTGCAAACAGAGCATGTTCCTCGAGCAGAGAACAACATTGCCGATGACCTGTCAAAGCGTGTTGCCCTCAAGTTACCTGTGGAACTGAGAACTTTTGTGCTCCGCTTAACTCAGCCATCCGTAACACCATCGACGAGGCAAGACAAGAGAAGGAAGTTGAGTTCCGGCCAGTACTTTCCGGCAGAGCTTCCAGAAGCCGCCGACAAGGAAGTTGCCGGGAACGACACGGTTCCCGCTGAGCAGCAGCCTCGCGCAGAACCTCAGGTTCTTGCCACCGAAGCAAGCGCTCCCGCGGCCGAAGATATGCCTTTGGTCCTTGTTATCGAGCCGCAGGCTCCAACATGGGCACATCACATCCTCCAGTTCCTGCAAACAGGAGAACTCCCTGAAGAACAGGAAGAAGCGGAGAAAGTAGCCCGTCAGTCTAGTATGTACCAGTTCGTCGACGACGTCCTATACAGAAAGAGACCGAACGGTGTGAAATTGAAGTGCGTTCCTCGGGAGGATGGACTGGAGCTGTTGGCAGAGATACATGGAGGCATATGTGGCTCCCACATAGGCTCAAGAGCTCTTGTCGGCAAGGCATTCCGGCAAGGTTTCTTCTGGCCCACTGCTCTCCAGGATGCAACTGCACTAGTAACCAAGTGTGAAGCGTGAAAGTTCCATTCAAAGCAATTGCATCAGCCAGCTCAAGCTCTTCAAACAATCCCTCTTTCCTGGCCATTTTCGGTCTGGGGGCTCGACATATTGGCCCCCTTTCCCTGCGCTGCCGGGGGCTTCGAGTACTTGTACGTTGCCATCGACAAGTTCACGAAGTGGCCGAAAGTGGAAGCAGTGAGAAAGGTGACAGCACAGTCAGCCGTCAAGTTCTTCAAGGGAATAGTGTGCCGTTTTGGTGTGCCAAACAGGATCATCACCGACAATGGCATGCAGTTCAAGAGCCGCACCTTCATGTAGTATGTCCAAGACCTTGGCGGCAGAATCTGTTTTGCCTCTGTTGCTCACCCGAGAAGCAACGGCCAAGCGGAGAGGGCAAATGCTGAAGTGCTGCGAGGTCTCAGAACAAGCACTTTCGACAAGCTGCGCAAGTGCGGAAGATGCTGGATTGATGAGCTGCCGGCGGTTCTTTGGTCAATCAGAACGACACCAAATCGAGCTACTGGCCAGACACCCTTCTCCCTGGTCTACGGGGCAAAAGCAGTTCTCCCCATGGAACTCATATATGGGTCACCTCGAGTGCTCGCTTATGATGAGCTCGAGCAAGAGCAGCTGCGCCAAGATGATGCCACGCTCCTTGAGGAAGATCGTCTTCGGGCTGCTGTGCGAGCTGCACGCTACCAGCAAGCCTTGCGCCGCTATCATAGCCTCAAGGTTCATGCCCGAAGCCTTGAGGAAGGCGACCTTGTTCTTCGACGCGTTCAGTCGGCCAAGAATTCCAACAAGTTGACGCCGAAGTGGGAAGGCCCTTATCGGGTAGTACGAGTCACCAGGCCCGGCGCAGTCCGCCTGGAGACCGAAGATGGCATTCCAGTGAGCAATTCCTGGAATATCGAACACCTTCGTAAGTTCTACCCATAAGGCGCGGTTGCCGGGTCAACCACCTTTTGTACAAGTCTTGCCGGCAAGGCATATGATCCTTTGTACAAAGCCAGGCGCAGACCCTGTGCACAGTTGAATAAAATTAAGTGTTTTACAATTCTTGTCGATTTTCATGGCATTTTATATGCATGCTTATCTGAGATATTGTAGTACACTTGCTTTCGGTAAGCACTAACGAACCACCAAGGTTACATATCTCTATTTTCTCTTCTTTCTTTTTCTCAAAGGACAGAAGTTTCCCTCGCGTACAAGTTTGCCGGGGGGGGGGGAAGGAATGATGATATGGATACCGACAGGCGACGTTCAAGTTGACATCTTGCAATAAGGAGTATAGCAACGAAAAGCTAAGTTGCAAAACTTCTAATTGTAGAGTTATTTTCCTTGAACGATTTCGGCTTTTGTATGGAAAACCTGCACGCGAAGGAACCTTGTCGTGATTGGTTGCGCCCTTACTTTGTTTCGAGTCCGCTCAACAGTTTAAGTGGCTGCACTAAAAGCGTCAAGGTATCTTGCCGGCAGCGACACCTCCAGCAGGCTGCTAAGGATCCGTTCCTCAAAGCGCTCGCGGCAAGGGTGCGCGCACCGGCAGGTTACCAATAAGCGTAGGGCAAAGACCATACAGAAAGAAATCAGACAAGGGAAATAGCATACATTCATCCAAAACACAGCAAGTTGTATTACATTGATAGTCGCCACGATCCTAACTTAAGATAAAACTGTCTTTTACATGGAATGGTGGCGACAAAATGGAGCAAAGCGGCTAGTCTCTGCGCTGGCCTTCGACCCTCTTGACTTGGCTCACTCGGTCGACGATGGGCGCGACAAGCTCTTCGAGTGCCTTGAAGTCTACATCCTTCGGCAAGCTAGCAAGAACATTGGTGAGTTTGATGCCAGGGTTCTTGTGCACCACTTTGAGGAGTACCTTGCGGAGGACGGCCCGGCAGAGCTTGCGAGATTCGTTGGCCAACTGGTTCTCTCGGTTAGACTGGAGCAGCTTGAGGGCATCAACGACACTCTCGAAGAACATGGTCAGCTTGGCGCTCGAAGACACCCTCTCGTCAGAAGAGTAGTTGAAGTTATCCAAGCCCATGGTGGACAGTTCCGCGGCAAGCTTTTCCGCGACGTCGACAAGGCGCTCAGTCCAAATCTTCACGCCTCTCTCAAAAATCATTATAAGTGGCGGCACTGCTGTTGAGCAGGATCTTCTCGCTCTGGAGGTCTTTCATCAAAGCCCTCTCGCGAGCCTTGCCGTTCTCAAGGGACTCCTCCAGCGTCGCCAGCTTCAATTTCAGATCAGCAATGGATTCGTTGGCTGAGGAGAGCTCCTTGGTCTTTTCGGACATGGCGGCTTGCATCTCCGCTAGGCTGAAGAGAGTTTTCTCTCTGTCAGCTTTGAGCGTTGAGATCTCCTTGCCGTGGCCTTCAAGATCTTCTTCCAGCCTCTTCACTTGATCGCCTAGCTCGTTCTTGGCGGCCTCTGCAGCTTCGGCAGCATCGATGGCTTCCTTGAGTTTGCCGGCGTGATCCATGGCCAGAGCTTCGAGCGTTTCCTTGTGTCTCTGCTCCAACTCCTGGGTTCGCTGTGCAACGAGCTTCTCGATCTCTTCGTCCTTGCTGCGGAGCTTGGCGGCAAGCGCCTCCTCGCGAGCAGCAAGGTCCTCTTCATGGGCATCGAGCCCGACGTGGCGTTCCGTTAGGCGAGCTTCCTCTGGAGCGGCCTGCTGCGCAGCCTCCTCCTGCGCCTTCTCAGTGTCGGCCTGCTTTAAGAGGAGCTCATTCCAACTTTGGTTCAGCTGCTCCCGGCGAGCCATTAGCTCCTGGAAGGCCTCGGCATACCAGACTTGCGTCTCCTCGACGCGCTTCTGGAAATCCGCCTCTGCTGCTTCGACAACTGCCGCCCTGGAGTCCAACCTCTCCTTTCGGGTGCGGTGAAGCGCCTGGAGCTGTTGGAAGTTGTCGCTCATAGCTTGGAGGAGTTGTTCTTCCCTGGACCCGCTGCTGCTAGCGCGTGGCTCATCGCTGATCTTGAGCCCAGCGGCGGCGATGACGTCTTCGTCAAAGATTTCTCCTTCAGTTGGCACCCCAATGCTTGTCGTCCCTGGTATGCTGACGAACAGGTTGTCGCGAACCTTAAGGTATCTGCTTGACGGGGGGGGGGGCGTCGGATGTTGACGGTTGATCCTCGACAACCGCCTTGCCGACAACTGGGGGCTCCATGACCGGTGTAGCGCCAGGTGCTCCTGCGGCAGGAATGCCGTCAGTTTGGTCGCTGGACTCCTTGCCGCCCCCCTCAGCAGATCCCTTGGCGGTTTTTCCTGTACGGCCTTGGCGGCCTCGGCAGCTACGATCCTGTCGGCTTCGGCGGCAGCGTCCTTGGCGGTCTCTTCGATGGCAACGTCAACATCCATTTGTTCCACCGAAGGGAGCTCTGAAGACCAGGAAATGAAACAAGATGAGATCAAGGTTGAAGTTCAAGAAGACAAAAATAAACAAAGAATGACAAGTGCACCAAGGCGAGCGGTTTACCTGTGTCGAGCTGTTGAGAGGTGGCTTCTCCTTTCCCGGCAACGTTGGTTGCCGATGTAGGATTGCCAGTGCCCGTGCTTGCCGGGTCCTCTTCAACGCGAATGGGCTCGCCAGTGGAGGCCCTTGCCGAAGGTTCATCTCTGGGCGGCGTGGTTGACGGAGGCGGCACGTCAGGGGCGGCCTCCAATGGCTCTCCTTGTTGCCGTTCTTCTCCTACAAGCCCGGTGATGTCAGTAGTGAAGATATTCTTCCCAACGCTCGCCAGCGGAAAATGAGTAGTGGGCTCACGCTGGGGGCTGGGTTGGAGGCTGCGTTGAGGGCTGGGCTCCGGGCTGATGATGATGGGCTCTGGCGCACCTACGGTGCTTGCCGAAGGCTCGTCACCCGTTGAAGACTTCGCCCTCTTCGCCATCCTTTGCGCCAATGTTTCCGTATCTCTGTGAAGACAGGCCAAAGCAAAGCAAATGAGTTAAGTGAAACCAGGAATTCAGAAGCTAAAAGATGCGGCAAGGGCCCTTACTCTTCTCTTTCCGGACTAAAAGAGGAGATGTCAAAATCAACCTCCTCTACAATGTCCGTGCGAGGGGGAGGAGAAGGGGTCCTGGGACGCTTGGCTATAGCAGAAGCAGTGGGTTGATGTGATCCTGCTGCTCCAGCCGCCGGTGCCGTCGTATGGGATGCCCCCGCCGCACCCATTGTTGCCGCGGTCGAGCGTGTCGTACGTCGCACGGGTTGTTGTTGGGCTTCTTGCCGCTGCGCAGTCTTGCCGGCCGCCCCCTTGCCAGAGCCCTCACAGCTCGAAGGAGGCTGACATGTTGGGACGCCGGAGACGGCTTTTCGAAGAACCCGTTTCTTCTTCTCTGGAGCTGGGGACTCCTCGTGCGGCTGCTCCTCGGCCGTGTCTTCGACAGGAGAGCTCCCGGCAACCATGCCACTCTGTTCCCTGGCAACTTCACCTTCCTCGGCAAGGGTCTCCTCTGACGTTATTTCTTCTTCACCGGCTTCTTCTTCCGCGAAGCCGAAGGTGCCGGCCTCCGCGGCTATGTTCACCTCTTCCGCCCTGCTGGCGATGTAAGCCACTTCTTCAACAGTGGTGGGGCGGATGAGAGTTGGCTCTTCCCGGATGGTTTTCTCCGACAAGCTGTCAAAGAACTCCTGTGCGCGCTCTGAGGATGGCTCTTCCCAATTTCCGTCAAGGCTGTGGGCATTACACACCGGCATCATGGCGATGATTGAGCTCAAGGCAGAGTTGTTGCACAAGGGAACTACACCAGCCGGCAACTTAAACTTCCTGTCAGGCCTGAACAGTTTGTGGCAGAGGGCTGTGTGCTGCAAGACCGTCAATTTTTTGTTCAGACCAGGGCGCAGCCTCATGATATCTGCTGCATTCTTGAAATCCCAGGCTAGTCTCCCTTTATTCTGCAGGGGGGCAATGCGGCGGCGGAGGAAATCAGCGCCGACCATCTCTATTGTGAGCCCGGCAACCTTGAGACGGTGGATCCTGGTAACTGCGATTGCGAGCTTTTCATCCTGAGGATCGAGGCCGCTCCAATCCTTGCCGCGGACCACTTTCGTTTGCCGAGGCGTACAGAACGGGAGAGGATCTTTCTCCTTAATCCAGCAGCACTGGTCCCGCCATTCATCCCACTTCTTGCGGTAGAGACCACCTGGGTATGTATCCTTATTCCATGCCCTTGGAATCCAAGTGATAGAACCAGAAAGGGCGTCTCCTGTCTCGATACGGGGAATGAAGTAATGGCGGAAGAGGGCTGTGCTGGGTGCTACTCCGGCGAAATTTTCACAAAGATGAGCGAATACTGACATGCATGTCACGACATTCAGCGTGAAATCCAAGAGGCGGAAGCCGTATGTGTACATGATGTCGATGAAGAAATCGGAAAACGGAGGCCGAGGATGATGAGGGCGTGGGGGTGGCGAATGGATAGGAGAGGCCCTGTTCCAGGCTCGAGGAATAGGGCGACGGCGGTTTCCGGATTGGAAGAGATGAGAGGTAAATGAGCAGCGCCTCTGCGGATTCCATTTTATAGGAAAGGCGCGAGTCTGGCTCTTTACTGACCGATGTGAAAGCATCTTTACAAGCGCACTGCTGCGGCCGTTCCGCGCACGTATCCCACGTCCCGCATTTAATGCGCGTCGTGGGGGAGCGCAGTAAATAAGATGATTACGACAGTTAACTCCTGCCACGCGTGCCCGTGCACTGTTTGGGCCTAGCCCAACAACGCCTCGCACCCGTGTATGGCCTAGGCCCGGGGTCTCCTGTCGGTGTACTAAAGTTTGGGTCTTTTTAGTACCCCATACTTGTGCACGGACGGTTGTAGCCATACAAGCGGCAAGGCCTGCCGGAGGACAGCTGGAAACAAATACAAGGATATCAAGAAGGCGTTCAAAGCCGATGATCAAAAGACAGAAGACTGAAGGCTGGGCTCCTGGCAAGATACTTGCCGGGAGGACTCGCGAAGGCCCGACAAGGCTTCGCACCCGGCAAGATCTTGCACCCGGCAAGATCCCACCGTACTGCCACCGCTCCAGCGCAGCGACCAGTCCATCGTTTTGGGCTTGTCCTCCTGGTTGCGTGTCTAACCGCGGATGGGGTTAAGCGGTGCTGATGCGACGGGTCCTTTTTCCGTCCCCAAGAAAGTTAGGGACACCTATGGGAGGCATTTAATGCGTTTGTCATAATCCGTCAGTGGTAATCATGTAACACTGTAGCAACTTTACACCTCTTGTACTCCTGTCTGCCACTGTTGGTGACCCCTTGGACGTATAAAAGGAGGCCCAAGGCGGAGCTACAGGGAAGAGGAGCTTCTGGCCCATTCTGCATGCGTAGCTGCTTCTTGAACGTACTGTTCATCACAAGCGCTCCGTGTACTTGAGCTCAAGAACATCCACAATAAACAACAGCAGGAGTAGGGTTTTACGCTTCCTAGCGGCCCGAACCTGGGTAAAGATCCTTGCATTGATCATTGGATCCGCTCTTTGTGCAAATCTTTTCCCCCGCCGAACCGTAAAGGGATCCCCTCGATCCCATAGGTGTCGTACGCCGACATGAACCATGTGAAAAACACATTTAAGTCTAACATACTTCCAATGCATAGGAATTTTATAAGCAAACAAATTATCAAGACACGGAATATCTAGCATATTCAAGCAAGAAGAAAGAAACAATAACATTCTGAACATGAAGAGAGGTAATTTAGTAACATGAAGATTTCTACAACCATATTTTCCTCTCTCATAATAATTACATGTAGGATCATTATCAAATTCAACAATATAGCTATCATATAAAATATTCTCATCATGATCCTCATGCATAAATTTTTTATTATCTTCCAAAATAGTGGGATTATCATCAACGAAAGTTATGACCTCTCCAAACCCACTTTTATCAAAAATTTCATAAGATTGATAATTATCCAAAGTAGTGGGATCATTATTACCTAAAGTTGACACTCTTCCAAACCCACTTTTAATAGTGTTGCAAATTTTATTATTAATAACATATTCATCATGAGGCTTAAATAAATTTTCAAGATCATAAAAAGCATCATCACC
Source organism: Elymus sibiricus (assembly GCA_039707655.1). Taxonomy (NCBI): domain Eukaryota; kingdom Viridiplantae; phylum Streptophyta; class Magnoliopsida; order Poales; family Poaceae; genus Elymus; species Elymus sibiricus. Next base: position 197,861,481 of record CM077674.1, on the reverse strand, counting down.
CCAATCATGATCATTGCAATAAGTAGTGCACGTAACAAAATTTTCATCCCCAAGCTTGTAGTTTTGCATATTATTAGCACAATTGACATTCGTAGAATTTATAGTAACATCATTGCAATCATGCTTTTCATTCAAGGAGCTATCAAGTATGGGTGTTATAGCAATAATTTCATTTTTAATATAAGGAACTATAGCAAGTTCATCTCCATAAGCATCTTCAATATTGGCATCGTGGCCATAAGAATGAGAAGCATCATGTTCATCAAGAGGGGATATTTCAATTGAATCATCAGAATCATGATTATCTATAGATTCATGTGTATCATTATTCTCTTCCAAAGCAGTAGACATTCTCTCAATAAATTCACTAATATAGGCATTAGATGCATAATTTTCATACCAATACTTAAGTATGGCAAAATTTTCAGATTTGTGGAAGGTAATATCATACTTTTCAATCAAAGAAGCAACTTCATAAGCACCCTTAAAAGCAACAAATTCTTCAATTTGTTCGATATCATAGTAACTATAAACACCTTTTTCATAAGAAGATAATATTTCATTATCATTGAACTCACATAGGTAGGGAAGGTGTTTTTTAGGGTTCTTAGAGCAACAAGTAAAATCATAAATTTCACATAGATTTTGAGCATAACATAGCACACAATTTATTTGATGCCATAAGAGTCTCCCTTTTTCAGACAAACGGTGACGCACAAAATGAGCATGCTCATCTAATGATTTTCCCTCAACTAAACTAGTTGGGGTTTCAGCACGAGCATGAATGGATAGAAGATGATTCACGTAGTAAACTTAATGTGGATCCATATCGATAGATTTTTAGCAAGCGAAGATGCAAGCAAATAGAAGGCACATGGCAACACATGCAAAGATAGCAAACAAGAAAAAGGCAAACGGAAAATATTTTTGTATTTTTGTAAAAATGTTTTAGAATTGGGGGAGATGAAAACGAGAGGCAAATGGCGGAAGGCGTGTGTGATTGTTCATTGATCCATGCTACTTGTAGCTTGCGTTGGTATTTCCCCGAAGAAGAAGGGATGATGCAGCACAGTAGAGATAAGTATTTCCCTCAGTTAAGAAATCAAGGTTATCAAACCAGTAGGAGAATCACACAACACCTCGTTAGCAGCACCTACACACAAACAACAAATCCTTGCACCTAACGCAAACAAGGGGTTGTCAATCCCTTGGCGGTAAGATTGCAAGATTAAATTGTATATGATAGATTGATAGATTGAAACAAAACTTCAAAATAAAATAAATAAAATAAAATGGCAGCAATATTTTTAGGGTTTTAGTAATATGATTTAGATAGACCCGGGCGCCATAGTTTTCACTAGACGCTTCTCTCGAGAAAATAGCATACGGTGGGTAGACAAATTACTGTTGGGCAATTGATAGAAAAGCAAATAATCATGACGATATCCAAGGCAATGACCATGTATATAGGCATCACGTCCAAGATTAGTAGACCGACTCCTGCCTGCATCTACCACTATTACTCCACACATCGACTGCTATCCAGCATGCATCTAGTGTATTAAGTCCAATAAAGAACGGAGTAATGCCTTAAGAATGATGACATGATGTAGACAAGATAAACTCACATATGAATAAACCCCATCTTTTAACCCTTAGTAGCAATGATACATACGTGTCATGTCCCTTTCTGTCACTGGGATTGAGCACCGCAAGATCGAACCCACTACAAAGCACCTCTTCCCATGGCAAGATAAATCAACTCAGTTGGCCAAACCAAATCAATAGATCGGAGAAGAAATACGAGGCTATAATAATCATGCACAAAAGAGTGTAGCAAAGACTCAAATAATTTCATGGATAGTCTGATCATAAACTCACAATTCATCGGATCCCAACAAACACACCGCAAAAAGTGATTACATCGGATAGAACTCCAAGAACATCGGGGAGAACATTGTATTGAAGATCAAAAAGAGAGAAGAAGCCATCTAGCTACTGCCTATGGAGCCGTAGGTCTGTGGTAAACTACTCACGCATCATCGGAAGGGCAGCAAGGTTGATGTAGAGCCCCTCCGTGATCGATTCCCCCTCCGGTAGATTACTGGAGAAGGACCCCAGATGGGATCTCTTTGGAACAGAAACTTGCGGCAGCGGAAAAAGTATTTCGTGGAGTCCCCTCAGGGTTTCTGATTTTTTCTGAATTTATACTGGAAGAATTAGGTCAAACAGAGCCCTGTAGGACCCACGAGGCACCAGGGCGCGCCTGCCTCCCCAGGTGCGCTCTGGTGGCTCGTGGGGCCCACCAGGGTCTTCTGGCCTCCTCCCGAAGCTTCTAGTGTTTATCTCGCCCAATAAAAAATCTCCAAAAAGTTTCGTGGCATTTGGACTTCGTTTGGTATTGATTTTCTGTAAAACAAAAACAGGGCAGAAAACAGCAACTGGCACTGGGCACTAAGTTAATAGGTTAGTCTCCAAAAATGATATATAATTGTTGTAAATGATTATAAAAATATCCAAGATTGATAATATAACAACACGGAACAATCAAAAATTATAGATACGTTGGAGACGTATCAATCCAACACGGCTACTTTCTGGAAACTGTGTGCATTGTTTGAGGTCATTGCCCACGGTGTTGTCTGAGAAACCGTCTGCAATTTAAAAACCCAATAAACAGGCTAATTGGCCTATTATTGATAATGCATTTAGTAATAAAATTGACATTTCATATCAAACACACCATATGTTTCATAGCCGTATTACGGCAACCAGGATTTCATAGCTGAATTACATCAGAGTACAACATCACATAGCTTAAGCACTCAGTTACACCGTATAGGCATATAGCTAGCTACGCAATTACACAACAGCACGAAGTTTCACATGCAACATCTAAAACCTTTGGAAAGTAGCATCATATACGGTATATAGAGAGATGAATGTCATCTAGCAAACTGCTGAATCTGAAGGCGAATATTGAGCCTTCAATGATGTTGAATGTCCTTGCAACTTTACGCTAGTGGCTGCGGATGATTGCCCGCCCAACCTTCGTCCTCTTGAGGGAGACTTCAATATTGTACCGTGGGTGTTGAATGAGTACCTTCCTCGCCACTTGACCATGGAGGTGGTTTGAGAGGTAATCATCGGTGAACTGCTTTGGAAAGGACTGAAAATAAAGATATGCATAAATATTTGTTCTAAATGTTGAAATGGCGCATAGGAAAAAACACAAGGTAAAAGAGTTAGTATCATCCTATAGTTGACTGATGTCTTCTTCATTGTGCAAACAAAGATCTTGTTGTTATTCAACGCTAGTTTCTTTATCCTGACAATCTTTCTGAGTTTCTTGACTTGACTGATATTCATGTCCATCTCATTTCCCCATATGCAAAATGGATCGAACATTGGGTCTAAACCTCTGACAGCAGGACCTACATGTGTAAGACCAAATTGTTAAAAACCTAAATATTAGAATGGTTCCTGCAATTGCACAATAATGTGCTATTAGCCAAAGGACCATGCATGTCCAAACCTCGATGGTAAACCTCAGTGCCTCCCATTATTTCCCTGCAACACATATAAGGCAGATATTGATCAGTTTAAGTGAGAGTTGGCATACTATCAGTAGAATATATTAATGAAAACTTGTACCCACAACAAATGAACATCACACTGCAGAATTGAACCAAAAAGTTAACTGGACACCACAACAAATGAAGCAAGCAGTTAACTGAGAATCACATTGCTGAATAGAACATATACTAGAAGATCATATAGTTAACCAAGCCTAGCATGCTTAAGAACTACTAGGAAATATAGCATTTGTGTATGTTTCTCATGTATAGAGTACATCCAAATTCGATTTTATTCCTCACATGCATAACAATAAAAAAATTGTACCCACAGGAATTGAAAATCACATTTCAGAATTGAACCAAATAGTTAATTGAACATCACAACAAATGAACCAAACTGTTAACTGAACATCACATTTCAGAAGATCAGATTGCATATTAACATTATAGAGGACAATTCACTATAAGGCACCGGAGGTGGCCTTTAGAAAACACCATGAACTGTCATTTAAAGCAGCCAACCGCGTGGCGGCATTCGCGCGCGAGGGGTCGATGATGGCCTCGACGGCGAGGTGCTCCTCCAAGATCTGGCGGTCGGCATGCATGGCAGCCATCGCGACCTCATCCGCACGTGCGGCCGCGATTTGCTTCACCGCTGCCGATGCTCCTTGAGCTCCTGGCTATAATACGTGAAGCATGGCTATGGGCGGCGCTTATTTGGAGGATGGGCAGTGATTTGGGCGGAAGATGTCGTGCCGGCGGTCTAGGCATGTGGGATGGAGAAGGAGGAGGAGGATGGGGGTGGGGTGTGGATTACCTGACTATATGGACGAGGCTGCGCAGCGGGAAGGAGCACCGCCGGCGAGGAGGCGGCGCTTCAAAGCAAGCAGTGAAGGTTTGAACTTGGAAAGGAAGGAGAAAATAGTGGAAATGTGGCTTTTGGTGGGAGGGAGGGGGCGGGGACCTAGATATTTCTGCGGTTGCCAAAAAATTACGAACAGTGCAGCGAAAAACTGGCGCGCAAGTGTGGTTGATGCGCAGCCGGTGGATTGTAGCCGACGAACCTTCTTGCGTAAGCCATACATGAGGGAGCCCCAAGATATTTTATACCGCATCGCACACGATTGTTGCTAACAAACTGTTTGTGGTGTAATTGATTTTTTCATTTTGATTTGAAAGACAAAATGGGGTTACGACAGGAAGGTCGCTTTTTGAATTGCTAGAACCTTTATCTCCAGTGAACATGCAACTATAGGAGTGTCGTGCTAAAATTTTGAATTATTCCGGGTTCGTTTGGCTTTTTTTATACATTAATTGAGTTTTCAAGGCATTTAATGTGCATAATTAAAATTTGAACTACAGGCACATGCTCTAGTGCGCCAAAATGGGTTGAAAATTTGTATATGTGTCCTTGGGTGAATGTTTAGCTCCCAAACAAGAAATGGGAGTGAATTTCAAACATCTGGGCGTCGTGGCTCGGCCGAAAACATTGAGAAACTTGGTTTTTAAATTCCTGTAAATCCAAAAATTGCCTAAAAATCACGGAACTTGGCATGGTGTCTTGACATGGCACCAACATGCTGTGGTAAATTTTTTGTTTGATTAGGGACAAGTTTTGGTATAAGCTTCTTACAAACCGGAGCTTCTCTCAAGAAGGCTCATGGTTCCGATAGGGGATGTGTCACCTTTGTGGGAGAAACGACATATGCTGCCTCTTCCTGCCTTGATTTTTTAGAGAGGCAACACAGACCAATAGGAGTGTCATGCTAAAATTTGGAATTATTCTGGGTTCGTTTGGCCTTTTTATACATTTATTGAGTTCCTGGCATTTAATGTGCATAATTCAAATTTGAACTACATGCACATGCTCCAGTGCACCAAAATGGGTTGAAAAATCGTATATGTATCCTTGGGTGAATGTTTAGGTTCCATACAAGAAATGGGCATGAATTTCAAACATCTGGGAATCGTGGCTCGGCCGAAAACATTGAGAATCTTGGTTTTTAAATTCCTGTAAATCCAAAAATTTCCTAAAAATCACGGAACTTGGCATGGTGTCTTGACATGGCACTAACATGCTGTGGTAAAATTTTTGTTCGATTTGGGACAAGTTTTGGTATAAGCTTCTTACAAACCGGAGCTTCTCTCAAGAAGGCTCATGGTTCCGATAGGGGGGGATGTGTCACCTTTGTGGGCGAAATGACATACGCTGCCTCTTCCTGCCTTGATTTTTTTATAGAGGCAACAAAGACCAATAGGAGTGTCGTGCTAAAATTTGGAATTATTCCGGGTTCGTTTGGCCTTTTTTATACATTTATTGAGTTTCCTAGGCATTTAATGTGCATAATTCAAATTTGAACTACATGCACATGCTCCAGTGCACCAAAATGGGTTGAAAAATCATATATGTGTCCTTGGGTGAATGTTTAGGTCCCATGCAAGAAATGGGTATGAATTTCAAACATCTGGGCGTCGTGGCTCGGCCGAAACATTGACAAACTTGGTTTTTAAATTCCTGTAAATCCAAAACTTGCCTGAAAATCATGAAACTTGGCATGTTGCCTTGACATGGCACCAACATGCAGTGGTAAAAAATTTGTCTGATTTTTTGAAGGCGCACAGATTAACAACCAACAAAGTCATTTTGGAACAAAGAGCTTCCACGTTACAATCGGAAACACAAGTGTTATTGAAATTGTGGGCGTTGTACTAACCATTTAAGTGCAACCACGCATCCCCATTTTTATTGGCTTGGAGGCACCGTGCGGGGTAGCTATTTGAGTAGACGGGAGGCGTGGAGCAGACGGCTGCGCAGGCTCACCGGGAGGCGAGCCCTTTGACCTCCATCCGCCGCCCACCTCGCTCCCAACTTCTCCATTAATGGCACCCGAACCCTAGTTTTAATGGCGTGACTAGGCCTCAGTCGACTGAGATTTAAGAGAGAGAAAAGAAAATTTGAAAAGAAAATTCTGCACGGGTCTTGATGTAAGATCTCACGGACATAGCATCGACTGAGACTTAGCAAGACTGATATATATGAAGACGATGGCAATGGGTAATAATAATTGTCTTACATATTCAGGAAGATAATTAAAGATGCCACATGCAGAAACGCCCGAAAGACACAAGGGCAAAAGAAGGAAGACGCAGGCAATGATCTGGGTCGCTGCTCTCTACTTCACCTTGATCTACTATGCCATCTTCGTCATTTCGTCCACCTTGATCTCCTTCACGTCCTCAATATGTCGTTTGCAAGCATCCACGGATTCCTCCAGGAGCTTTCACACTCGATGCAGAGCTGAGCATTCTCGTCCATAAGTTTCCTGACCATGATGGCCGTCTTCTTCAACACTGCAGTTGTCTCCTCGTGCTGCTTCGCCCTGCCGGTGATCTTCGCCCTCAGCAGGTGGCATTCGGTGCGGAGCCTCACCTTGTCACCCCGTAGTCCCCGGATGACGCCGGTTGACTTATCCAACGTGGCATAGCTCTCCTCCTACAGCTTCGCCCAGCGGGGGATGTCATCATCCATCAGCTTATTGAGCATAGCGTGCATGCGCCTGTGAGAGCCCTCGAGTGCCCGCGATAGATCCATCCAGGCCACCGCGACGCGGCAGGACCTCTCTACTGCTACTTCGGCGGCGTGGCAGGACCTCAGTGCTGCTTCAGCAGCACAGCAGGACCTCTGTGCTGCTTTGGCGGCGCGGCGGGACCTCTCGGCTGATATCATGGCAAGGCGGGACATCTCTGCTGCTTCGCTCGCCGCTTCGTGGTCATTTCTCGACCAACAACTCCTCCCACGGGCCATGGCGGACGCAAGGAAGGACAAAGACTTGTTTGTTTGTTGATGAGGAATTGAGGAGGAATGTGCAGTCATTTTCGAGTAGGTGGTATTTATAACCTAGTAATAAGCTGCTAAGTGGGAAAACGTTTAGGTTTTGATCGGTGTGAACAAGTTTGCAATTACATATCGGTGTGAATCGGAGTAATTTGGAATGTGACGGGAAACAAGCTCAAAATTGTTTGACGGTTCCGGATTTTAAGTGTGGCACGATTCCCGGATGGTGTAATTAATGTGGGAAAGCGTTCTCGGATGCGCACGTGGCGTGTGCACCGCAATCGGCGATGTCAGCACATGACTTGTTCCATCAACCGTGTGCGCTTGTTATTACCATCGCGCACAATTCTTTTAATTAGAATGTGTGCCCGTATATCACAGACTCCTTGATCTGGCTGACTGTTTCTGTTGTTTTTGCTTATCGCAAACAGTTCATCTGAGTGAACTGTATGCCATGTATCGCACACACCTTGATCTGCCTGACCATTTCTGTTGTGTTGGGTAATAGCAAAAGTTCATCCGAGTAAACTGTATGCCGTGTATCGCACACACCTCGATTTGGCTGACCGTCTTTGTTGTTTTGTCTTATCGCAAACAGTTCGTATGGATCAACTGTATGCCACATATCGCACACGCGTCTCTAATCTGAATCGTGTTTGTTGTTCTGTCTTATCGCAAACAGTTCGTATGGATCAACTGTATGCCACGTATCACACACACGTGTCTAATCTGAATCGTGCTTGATGTCTCTGGCATCGCACGTAGTTCGTCTTATTGGCGACAGTTTTAGTACGACACCGTTTGCGATTAATGCATCGCACACAGTTTGTCGCGGGGTCTCTGATTGATGTGTCGCGTTAGGACCATACTGTAGTAGTGATACACGAATAGAACCATGCGGCAAAGAAGAAAACCATGAAAATGCGGTGCCAGTCAATGATAAAGGAAATAAACGCACTTTCACATCATTTAGTGAGCCTGCTTCACCTAATTGTGCGAAATATTGACTAACATGCTCCCATGTGGTTTTCGTGCCCTCTCCATTGAACTTAACAAAATTTGGAATTTTATATCCTGGACGGCACTGGATTGCATCAAAGTACTCGGGATACGGTTTTTGGTAAATCCGATTCCTAGGTAATTCAACACCAAAATTTTCCCAAAGCATCTTAGCCATCTCTTCTCTAAAATTAGCTAGAGCATCGTCTGTAGTAGACGATGAAACTTGCTGCGGCGGCATAGGTGGAGTAGGATTGCTAGTTGTAGGTAGGAACTGTGGCATGTACGCCGAACCATAGTTCAGTTGTGGCCTAGCAGCGTTTGCACCTATAGGTAGGGTTTGGTTCGGTGCTGCCACCGAACTTGGCATACTCAAGATAGGATTAATGGCTGCAGCCACAATCTGATTTGTTTGGGTAGGATAATAAGTCATCGGCATGGGAGGTGCCGATGAAAGAGGTAAAGACAGATTAGGGCTTTCCATGCTAGTAGGCACACAAATATTACCACTAGATGATTGAGGCATATTTTTCTGAGCATTGGTATTTTCTAAGAAAGTTTGATAAACCAGATTATTACCATCAGTAATACGACTCTCAATCTCAGCCCACTACTCAAGAGAAAAGGTAGTACTTACAGAGGGTTTAACCTGCTCGTCATGAAGAGGAGGGAGCTTGATTTCTCCAATCAGAGTGAGATTGCCTTGGCGATCCTTCTTGAAGTTTCCAAGAAATTCCTGCAGCTCCTTCTCTTCACGCACCTTCTTGTACTCCTCATAGATTTGGCGATGGTCGGCCGATAGCTCATCAAGACTGGGCTTAATGATGTTACCGGCGTCTACCTCGGATGGCTTGGGAAGATCGGACATGATGGATGATGATGATGATTGACCTTCAGTCCCCAACGGAGTCGCCAAAAAGTGTGTTGACACACGAACACGTCACGTGTACCCTCGACGCCGGGGGTGATGCACCACAACTCACATCGAAGGAGGTCCGACTGGCAGTGTGATACGCAGGACAGCCGGCAGACGCTTTTGAAGACCCGAAACCCCGCACACCCAGGAGGGACCCCGTCAAGGAGTGCGGCGGCTATGAGCTGCCCTAGGTCGATTCGCTCGCCCCTAGAGCCTCGGGATTCATAGCTCTCAAGCACGAAAAACAGCGAAGAACGAGAAAGAAAAACGATGGAGAAATAAAACGTAGATGAAAAAGTAGTATATTGATTTGTTCGATTGTGTGTTGTTCAATCGGCCGTCACCTCTCATCTATTTATGAGGCGGCTGGACTTCCCGTACAAGAAAAGGACTCCAAATCCCGTCCAAATCTTCCAAAATAAACCAAACTCGGATTTAGGTAAGTCTTAGATAACAGTTCGGTTTTGGATCTCACAAGCCAGGAACGACCTCGGATTAAGATGATCCCAAAAGCAAATTTAACCATTTTGATGATACGAACAACTTTCATGTTGAACATTTTTCGATCTGAGGCCATCTTCAATACCCTACAGGGACATCTTTAACTCCCAGTCGGACTCGGTCATGCAGTTTTCTGGACTATTCGAGTCTTGTAGCAACTTTGCAGGCCGTATACTATCTCAGATGATAATGACTCCAAAAGAAAAGTTGACCGTTTTGACGATAAGCACAACTTCCGTGTAGAATACTTTTCCATCCGAGATCATCTAGATAATCTTTTGAGTCCATCTTCAGCTTCTGTTTGGATTTTCACTCAAACCGGCAAGTCTTTCAAAACCGGCATGCACTCAAAACCGGCAAACACTCAAAACTGGCAAGCTCTCAAAATTGGCAAGCACTCAAAACCGGCAAGCATTCAAAACCGGCAAGCACTCAAAACCGGCAAGCATTTGAAACCGGCAAGCACTCAAAACCGGCAAGCATTCGAAACCAGCAAGCATTCAAAACCGGCAAGCTTTTTTGCTGGCAAGCTTCATTCAGCCGGCAAGGCCGAATAACTCAAGCGACCCATCAGACACCACCTAGGTGGGTGTCTGGTCCCTCGCGTCACTTTTCCACTCAGTACCGGTCCGCGGAGTATTGCCTCTAACTTTTGCATACGAACTCGGATTGGGACGATTTTTATATCAGAATCGACCGTTTCGACGAGACGAAGACAATTCATGTAGAAAGTTTTCTCATATTACAACATCTTGAGGGCGTAATTGGCCGAACAGTACTCTGAGTGCCAAAATCTTAGTACTTCAAGCATAGTTTTTCCCTTTTAGACAAGATTGGATGATGATGACCCAAACATCAAAGTTTCACATTTTGACGGTACGGAACTTTTACATGTTGAGAACTTTTCCATTTGAGGTCATCTTAATTTAGTTTTTGACCATGCCAAAATCTGGTGTCAACATGATGATGAAGTATCGAGTATAGGCTTGATCTACCACGAGATCGTATTGAGTTCTACCCTAAGGTGAGTAATGATGAATCTGGCCCTACGACCTAAACCCCTCAGCTTATATAGGTACTGGGGTATCTAGGGTTACATATGGTCGGTTCCTAGCTGGAGAAACGCATGCCAATAGCCGGAGCAATCCTTGGGGTGCACGCCAAGTCTTCGGTAGAGTCCATCTTCACCACGCCTAGGCTCGAGGCTTCCGGAGTCCTTCCTTATGAGATCGGTGGGCCATAAGCTCAGCCCATGGATGGTGGCCCAACTATGTTGGCACCCCTTAGTCCAGGACACCGTCACTTACCATAGACCATTTTATACGGGGACATACCCATAGGGTTTTTATAAGCGGTTCTGTATGCCCAAAGTGCATCATCTAATTTCTTAGACCAATTGTTTCTAGATCTATTAATAGTCTTTTGTAGGATCAATTTTATTTCTCTATTAGTTAATTCTACTTGCCCACTAGACTGAGGGTGATAAGGTGATGCTACTCTATGGTTTACATCATACTTAGCTAAAACTTTCATGAAAACACCCTGAATAAAATGTGAACCACCATCAGTCATTAGGTATCTAGGGACTCCAAACCTCGGAAAGATAACATTTTTAAGCATTTTAATAGAAGTTTTATGATCAACACTTTTAGTTGGAATAACTTCTACCCATTTAGTGACATAATCAACAACAACTAGAATATGAGTATAACCATGCGAGGAAGGAAAAGGTCTCATATAATCAAAGCCCCAAACATCAAATGGTTCAATAATAAGTGCATAATTCATAGGCATTTCTTGACGTCTACCAACGTTTCCACCTCTTTGACATTCATCACAAGAAAGGATAAACTTACGTGCATCCTTGAAAAGAGAGGCCAATAAAACCTAGATTGCAATACCTCGTGTGCAGTTCTGTCTCCACATGGTGTCCTCCGTATGCACCGGAGTGACTTCCTCCCAAAAAAATTCCTGCTCATACTCAGGTACACAATGCCTAATAATACCATATACGCCTTCCTTATAAAGATGTGGGTCATCCCAAAAGTAATGTCTTAAATCAAAGAAGAATTTTTTCTTTGTTGGTACGTAAAATTTGGCAGAATATATTTAGTAATAATGTAATTAGCATAATCAACATACCAAGGGTTATCACAAGAGGAAGTATTTACGATAGCTAATTGTTCATCAGGGAAACTATCGTTCACCGGAATTGGGTCATCAAGAATGTTTTCCATCCTAGACATTTTATCTGCTATAGGATTATCAGCTCCCTTTCTATCAACAATATGTAGATCAAATTCTTGTAATAAAAGTACCCATCTAATCAACCTAGTCTTAGCATATTTCTTATCCATAGCCATTAGATATTTAATAGCAGCATGATTAGTGTGAATAGTTACTTTAGAATCAACAATGTAAGGTCTAAACTTATCACAAGCAAAAACAACTGTTAGAAACTCTTTCTCAGTAGTATCATAACTTTTTTGAGCACTGTCCAAAGTATTACTAGCATAATGAATAACATTTAATTTCTTATCAACTCTTTGACCATGGAAAGCACCTATAGCATAATCACTAGCATCATAGATAATTCCAAAGGGTAAATTCCAATCAGGTGGTTGGACAATAGGAGCAGTAATCAAAGCTTTCTTAAGTATTTCAAAGGCTTCTACGCAATCATCATCAAAAACAAATGGAACATCTTTCTGCAAGAGATTAGTAAGAGGCCTAGAATATTTAGAAAGTCCTTACTGAACTTGAAACCAACATGACCAAGAAAACTTCTTATACCTTTGATATCCTTAGGACATGGCATTTTCTCAATGGCATCAACTTTGGCTTTATCTACCTCAATGCCTCTTTCAGAAATCTTCCGAGGACTATACCTTTGTTTAACTTGAAGTGGCACTTCTCCCAGTTCAATACAAGGCTAGTTTCCTCACACCTCTGCAAAACTTTGTGAAGATTGCTCAAGCAGTCATCAAAAGAAGTACCATAGACAGAGAAATCATGCATGAAAACTTCAACAAGTTTCTCATTGAAATCAGAAAATATGGCAGTCATGCATCTTTGAAAGGTAGTAGGTGCATTGCATAAACCAAACATCATATGTCTATTGGCAAAAGTTCCAAAAGGACAAGCAAAAGTAGTTTTTTCCTCATCTTCAGGAGATACAGGTATTTGAGAAAAACCAGAATATCCATCTAGGAAACAAAAATGTGTATCCTTAGACAATCTTTCTAACATTTGATCAATAAAAGGCAAAGGATAATGATCTTTTCTAGTAGCCTTACTAATTTTTTGAAATCAATAACCATCCTATAACCAGTTACGATATTTGCGGCATAAGTTCATTTTTATCATTAGGAACAACAGTAATACCTCCATTCTAAAGAACACTATGAACATGACTTACCCATCTACTATCAGCTATAGGATAAATTATACTTACCTCCAGAAGTTTTAATATTTCATTTCTTACCACTTCCTTCATCTTAGGATTTAAGCGGCGTTGATGATCAACAACGGGCTTAGCATCTGGCTTCATATGAATTTTATGTTGGCACATACTTGGGCTAATGCCCTTGAGATCATCCAGAGTATATCCAATTGCAGCATGATGTTTCTTTAACATTTTTGACAATCTATTTTCTTCCTGCACTAAAAAGGTTAGAATTGATAATAATAGGATATATCTTCTTTTCATCAAGATAAGTGTATTTTAATGTATCAGGGAGTTTCTTTAATCCGAACACAGGATCACCCTTAGGTGGAGGTGGGTCTCCCAAAATTTCGACACACAAATTATGCTTAAGAATAGGTTCTTTCCTAAAGAATATTTCATCTATTTCATTCCTTTCATTCATATGCATACCATTATCATGACCTAACAAATATTGATCTAAAGGATCTGTATGACGTACAACAATAGAAGCAAGACCAATAATAACATCCTCATTACACTACTGCAGGCGACTGCTAACGCGACACATGAATCAGAGACCCCTCGACCAAACTGTGTGCGATGCATGAATCACAAGCGGTATAGTAATAAAACCATCACCAATAAGATGAACTGTGTGCGATGGCGGAGACATCAAGCACGATTCATATTAGAGACGCGTGTGCGATACGTGGCATATAGTTGATCCATACGAACTGTTTGCGATGAGCCAGAACAACAGAAACGGGCAGCCAATTCGAGGTGTGTGCGATACACGGCATACAGTTCACTCGGATGAACTGTTTGCGATTAGGCAACACAACAGAAACGGTCAGACAGATCAAGGTGTGTGCGATAGACCGCATACAGTTCACTCGGATGAACTATTTGCGATGAGCCAAAACAACAAAAATGGTTCAACTTAACAAGATGAGTTTGATATGCGGCAAACAGGTCAATAATCAGAAATGTGTGGGAAGACCAATAAAAACACAGACGATTCCTGCTAATAAGTCGTGTGTGTTGTGGGCAAATGCTTGCTGGTATACAATTGTCAGCGATTGATGAAATCATCACCGACGGGTTCCCTAGTTTAGTCCATCTGCGATGTAATTTGCTCTGTCTACAGAAGAACAACATATATAACCAAATAAAACATCCAATTACAAAGGTGACTATACAAAACATTCGCACACACCTCAATAAACAATTACATGCATTCTAAACTAGGAGAAACGATCATCTAATCATCTACTTCTTGTGACACCGCCGCCACTGCTCTATGGTTCGATCCCTCGCCTGGGGCAAGACAAAGGCACTTACTCATGTCAACAATCCGTCTGTACATCTCGTAGCTTGTGTACGCGTCCTTGGCCGCATACTTGACGTGTTCTTCATCCAGTCTCCGCAGCCAGGCCTCGTGCTAGGCATCCTTGTTCTTGTTGCACTCATCCTTCATGTCTCTGTATTAGGGGTCGATGATGGCCACGGCGAGGTCAACCAGGGAGTCCTTCCCCTTCTTTCTACCCCAGACCCTGTACTGGCCTTGGATGTCGACAAGCTTCTGGCAGGCCAAGCCCGTAGTCTCGAGCACCTTTATATCATTGAAGGTGTCCACCGTAGCGCAGCCAGGCCTCGTGCTAGGCATCCTTGTTCTTGTTGCACTCATCCTTCATGTCTCTGTATTAGGGGTCGATGATGGCCACGGCGAGGTCAACCAGGGAGTCCTTCCCCTTCTTTCTACCCCAGACCCTGTACTGGCCTTGGATGTCGACAAGCTTCTGGCAGGCCAAGCCCATAGTCTCGAGCACCTTTATATCATTGAAGGTGTCCACCGTAGCGAACCTGTAGTCGGGGCTGTTGATAAACCTGGCGAAATGCTCAAAAGGTCTTGTGGCCAGGGAGTAGTGGTAGATGAGGACGTGATGGTGCATGCACAACTGGGCGACGACAACCTTCTGATCATACCCGACATGACCCCCAGTGAACTCGAGGTCAAAGCCGACCACTTGGTACTCGTCCTCAGCAAGCAACTGCTCCATAGTGTGGATGGAGCTCTCTACCGTGACCGGCTCGTTGGTGTATACCACCGAGAGGTCCTTCCCCCTCACGTGGGTGTCCACTACGTGAGGCGTGGTGAACTGCCGCCCGTCGTCGTCGTCAGCCACTAGGAGCACCATTGGAGCCGCTGGGAGCGCCATTGGAGCCGCTGGATATCCTCTCTGTATGTGTCGTCGTGGGTGTGCTTATTGTGTTGTGGGGCACGAGAGATGAAGGTAAATGGCCGTGGGAATAAATGAGGGTTGGGCGGCCGGGATTCTCGGCACGCCCGCTGGGCAGTTTTTGCCGCACGTAACTGCGTCATGGCGCCGCGTCTGGTGCAACCACATGCATATCGCACCCCAAACGTACGTGATCATGCGTCGGACCAAAACGCTAATAGCGCGCGCGGAGGGATGCGGCCAGAGCGCGCGGCAGGACGCGAGCAGAGCGCGCCGCGGCCGCCTCAACCGCAAGCAACCACACGCATAGAGCAATTGAACACACAGGGAATGGCCATCTACAAGCCGGCCGACAGTTGCGAGCCGGCGGCGTGATGTGAAACTATGTCACATTCCACATCACACAGTGGGCGAACAATCGTTCGCGATGCTACATAGAGAATGGCCGTGTGCTAGGTAATTAAATCGCAAACATTTTTTTATTAACCATATGTGTACGTGTCATTTCATCCTCCTCTCGCATGTCCTGTCACCGCGCTGCCGCAGAAGGCTTCGAGCGCAAGCTTGAGCACTGCTCATGCGTTCTTTTGGCCAAATGTTAGCTCGAAGAGCCGCCAATGAATCGTCGGAGAGCCCGTTCCTGTGCTACCGTGCAGCTTCCATTGCACAACCGTGCAAGCTTCCCGCCCGACTCGGCAAAATCCCCCAAAACCCCAGTGCTTACCGGCTTGCTATATAAACAGTCGCGGCCGGCGAGTCGGCATCGCATTTTCCCCTCCCTCCCCGTAGCTTATCTCGTCTGCTTCTCCCACCATTGCCAATGGCACCAGTCCATCATCGTCGCTCGGCCACTCCATCGTCATCTGAGGACAGCTCCAACTGGGAGGCTACACTGCGGCACCGGCGTAGTCCCCGGCGGCGTGTACTGCGCGTGGTGTCCTATTGGGTGTGTGCACAACACCCGCCACACGCTCCGCCGTCGCTACCCAACGGTAGCTGTCGCCGGCCGCCATTGCTGCCACCCCACCGTTGGTCGCCATGGCCGCCACACCACCATCGGCCGCCAGGACCATCGCCCACTCCGCCACCGTGGCCCGAAGGCGGGTGGTGGCCGTTGTGGCCGCCACCCCACCGTCGGCCGCTGTGGGCATCACACGCTCCACCACCACGGCCCAAAGGCGGGAGGTGGCCGCCACCCCAGTGTCGGCTGCCACCCCACCGTCGGCCGCCACCCCACCGTCGACCGCCGGGGTCATCACCTGCTCCACCACCGCGGCCCGAAGGTGGGATGTGGAGGCCCGCATGTGCCTCAGCGGCCTTGCCGCGCGCTACATCAAGTTCCTGGGAGAGGAGGAGGAGTGCCTGGTCGAGCACGCAAGGAGTCTTACCGCCATCATGGCAGCAGCAGAAGCTGCCGCAGTGGCGCGGAATGCGGAGATCTACGAGGAGTCGCACCGCTTCGAGTGGGATCGTCTGGAGCGGCAGAGGGCGTTCGAGTTGGGCGTCGCTAAAGGTGCAGCAGCGGCAGGCGCCGGATTCCACTTCCCTAGCTCGTCAGTAGGCTCCTCCTCCTCTGCATCTTACTGAGCGCGCTCGACAGAGGAGAGGCTGTGGGAAGTAGTACAAAGCCCTCCGTAGTAGTAGTATTTAGGGGCTACTTTGTTCAGTTCATCTGACTATAGATATGGTTGAACTGTACAACGTACTTAAAATTAGCTAGTATATATATTTGAACTAGCTATTTCAATATGTGGTTGGCGACAATTGGGTAAAAGTTTGTTCGGTTCAGCTGTTGAGTTGAACTGTTTGTATAAAGAACGACTGCTTAATCTATCAATGAAATCTATGCTTACTGAATTTCATTTGCAAAAAATATGCAGTACTAGTGATTTTTAGCTGCAAAATTTGACAAATGGCAGTGTTTTTTTTAGGATCACAAATGGCAGTGTTACAAGGTTGACAAATGGCAATGTTACTAGATTGAAAAATGCCAAATTTTCCAATTTGACAATTGGCAAATATACCCAATATGACAGATGCAAATCTTACCACATTGTTTGTACGTCGTTGCACACGGGTCATCATGCAAAATCGTTTGCGATGAAGAGATGCACAAAACCTGCATGCCACATTTTCCCTTGGCTTAGCTGCGAAGGAACCCAGCTCTTGCTTTGCATACGGGTTTTCAGTCTGATACGTTTGCGATGAAGAGATGCACAAAACCTGCGCGCCACATTTTCCCTTGGCTTAGCTGCGAAGGAACCCAGCTCTCACTTTGCATACGGGTGTTCAGTCTAAAACATTTGCGATGAGTGTTTTATTCAGAGAAAAACATTGATGTATTTTTTTACTTTGATAAGTATGTACATTCAGAGAAAAAACACTAAGTTGATCAAAACTATAGATTTCATTTAGTGACACTGTGATTTTACATTCATATGATCGAGATACAATATTAAAGAAAAAAACTAATTGCGGCGGCGGCGTGCTGTGCCGGCGTTGTCGTCCTCCAGGATGCCATTGTTCAAGTCTTCAAGCCATCCTAGAATGTTCTGGACTTGCAAATCCAAGAGCCGTTCGTCGCGCGATCGACGGGTGGGTGGCGGGGGGACGGCGACTCGCGGCGCTGTGAGGTAGCGGTCGACGGTGGCATCCCATGACGCTGAGGGGGGCGCGGCGGGTGCAGGCGCATGCATGGGCATGGGTGCGGCATGTGTAGGCAAGCTCATGGGGACCGACGCCGCAGTGGGTGCTGGGGCGCGCACGAGCACAGGCGGGGGCACTGGCGCTGGCACGTACACGAGCTCGCGCGGGTCCACGATGAGCTCGTTGATGCCCGCGGCTTCCATCATTGTGATGGTGCTCGGCAACTAGCCCATCAATGCCACGGGGATTGTCGCTGGCGCGGGCGCGAGGATAGGAGCTGGGACAGGTGCGGGGGCAGCATCCACCGCGGCTAGCTCGTTCAGGGCCATGTCCCTGAAGTCCCATTCCTCCTTATTTTCTATCTCCTCTAGCTCAGAGTTTACTTCACCAAACCGGAAGACTAGTGGCAGATGATCCTTGTGTGCCATGGCGTAGGTGGAGCTCTGGAAGATAGGATTCGGGCGAGAGGGGAATGGGAGGCGAAGAGAGATCAGTAAGGCCGCCTATTAAACAGCGGCTCGGGTGCCATTAATGGAGAAGTCGAGAGCGAGGCGGGTGGTGATGGAGGTCAAAGGGCTCGCTTCCCGGTGAGCCTGCGCAGTGTATGTAACACCCCAAAATATTTTCTTTGGATTTTCAAAATCTTTTCTTTAAAATAAAATACTTTGAGTTATTTTGGCCCTATTTTTTTCTTCTTCTCTTTCTTCTGTTCTGAAAATCATTTTTTTTTAATTCTTTATTGGGTTTCAAAATTTTAAATGGTTATGATTTGGAAGGTTTATTAATTGGAAAATTATTTTTGGGAGGATCACAAACAATTTGCATACAGAAAAGTTTTGGAATAATTAAAAATTATTCAGGGAAATGGCCTTTTCACTTCTTCCAATAATTTTTTTGTCACTTCTAAATTATCCCTCAAGTCATTCTTACATTCTAGGACAGTGTCCAATACTTTTCCGCTCCACAAAAATACTTCTCTTATATTACATAAATTCCCAAGTGGGAATTTATATTTATCATTTCTCTGATTTACAAAGGAACCATATTTTCCTCAATTCTTCTTCACCCACAAAAATTATCCTAGCAACTAGACAGTACCCACAACCCATTTCACCAAAAACATTGGGTTCCATAGTTCAAAATTTTCAAATTCCATCCAGTTCAAATTTGGACCAGATTCAAACTTCCTGACCAAAACGTATTTTTAATAGCCCCAAAAATTCTGAAACTTGGCCATACCCTCTTTTATGCATCAACACCTCACCACAAAAATTCCCACAAAATCTTAAAATCCCTAGCACCCTCTGTCATTTCATCATACATGTGGTATGCACACTGTAGCACTGTCGACAAATTCAGTTAACCGAATTTTGTTCAGAGGCGGAGGCGATCGCTGTCGTGCACGGCACTCCACTGCACCTCGCTCTCATCCAAGCCTCCTCTAGCCATTAATGGATCGCCAGGACCCCTCTGGTTAGTGGCCACCGCCGACAGCACAGTGGCTGACCGGTGCAACGGCCACCGTGCTCATCCGCGGTGGACCGAAGGATCACCACGGCCATCGACGAGCATTCACTGGCCGCGCCGCCCAAACCTACCTCTCCCTGCACGCGGCGTCTCCTCCGCATCATCGCCGCACCGTCCAAACCATATGGATCCCGCCTGGCAGTCACCAGAGACGGATGCCGCCGCCGCACCCGTACGGGAGTCATCTCGTGGATAGGGCGACCAGGCTCGATTTCGTCCGCGCTAACCTCTCCAGAGAGATCCATTGACCTCCTTGATCATTCACAGAACCTCGCCACCGCCCCTAACCAACTCGACGGCCGGAATTTACTCTGGCGTTGTCCGCACGCCTCTGACCACCTCGGGCTGCCTATATAAGGGACTCCCCGAGCTCCGTTCACTTCACACACCACCTCCACACCATCTCAATCGAGCTCCCGCACTCTCCCCCGACATCGGAGAGGTCATCTTCTTCCTCTCCGGCCACTGATCCGCCGCCACCCTCCCCGATCAGCACGACGCCAGTACTCCACCTCTACCGCTCAAATTTGGCCAGTATCCCTCTAGTGCACCAACTCATCGATTCTCCGCTTCGATTCGACGACAGAAGCCCTCTCCGGCGAGATCCCACCTCACCCGAAACCACCGTCCGCCGGCGTCGACCTCGCCGTCGTTCTGGTGCTCGCCGCCGACCACCACCGCCACCCACCGATGCGGAAGTCCATCCTGATCATGCTCCGACCAGTGCCGCCTCCTAAAACCCCGACGATCGTCGCCGGTGATCACCACCGTCCCTCTGTTCTCGCGCGCGAGCGCGTTCAAATTTAAACCGGACGGGTGAACCCCACCCGTCAGCGTTTTCTTTTTTTCTGCTTTTAAACTGAAGGCGTATTCTGCTCTTTACGCCTTCTCCGCTGAAAGGCGTATTCCGCCCGAAGCGTTTTCTTTTTAAACGCACAGGGACCTGGATTTTTGCAGAAAGGCCCCCGGTTTTAAAAGTTTAATAACTTTTAAACCACAACTCTGTTTGAGTTGATTCCTTTTTTGAAATTCTTATTTTTCTCTCTAGTTTTTTTGGTATTTACTTGAAAATATTTTGAGAAAACTTTTGGTACTATTGCAAAAAAAATTAATTTGAATTTGAATTTTCCAGAAAAAGAAGAGGGGGACTTTGCCGGGAATTTCGAGGGATCACTTTCTGACTACTTTGATCAAGGCAAGCATTTTTGAACTTGGGATATGGTGATTGCATTTGCATTGCATGGTTGCATCGGTTTGGAGTTGCACCATGTATGTAGTATATCACAAGTGCATGCATGCATGGTCATATCATATTTGCACTTGCTTTCACTTCACTCAAGTGACTTTCTACCGTGAATAAAAGTTGTGAGACAACCAGGAGTATATCTCCTGCCTTGGGCGTGCCGGTGGGCACGGGTTGTGCTATGACACGACGGTGTCACCGCGCCATGTGAGACGTGCCGGTCATAATAACAACACCTCCTGAGTCGAACTAGATCGAGTCTTGTTCTGTCACACCTAGCTAAATACCGTGTTGCCATGGGTCTTTCCGCGAGGGAAGTACGGTGTAGTAAGTTGCTAACCCCTGTCCGTGTACACACCACATAGAGGGCCATGATGAGGGTTTCCACGGCCATGGACTAATGCCCGTCATCAGGTCAGGGGGCATGGGTGTATCCGGCTGGGCCGAGAGGGGGGCACCCATTGTAATCCATGCGTATGAATAGTGATCCCATGCTAGTCGAGACGATGGTCTTCCCGACTTAGAGTTCTTCTGGAACGATGCTTTGGGTGATTCCTGGCATCCGGAAAGTTAATCTGGTGTGTGCTGGTCAGGTGTGTTTTCAACCCAAAGACCGTAATGGGAATTAGCCAGCGTCACGGTGCTGACTAAAGAAATCTCATACACGTGAGTAAAGTGTACACCCTCTGCAGAGTTATACCTATTCGAATAGCCGTGTCCACGGTCAAGGACGTTAGCTGGGCAGGGTTAAGTGTCGGTCCCGGTGTCGGTCTTCGGAGGAAATAATTAAATTGAGCAGGAATTATTTTGCAGGATAATTATTGTCACCATTTAGGAAATCATGAATATTATTGTGGACTAACCCATTTCTCTTATATGTATTCACTGAGTGTCTCATGAGCTGGCTAGACTACCCGGGCACTCAGTTTTATTTTCTTTTCTGAGTATCTCATGGGCTAGCTAGACTACCCGGGATACTCATTTATTTTCAAGACCTCTCCTGGCATCGCTTTTAGACACCCGTTTGGCATTTCTTTTCAAGACCTCTCATGGCGTCGCTTTTAGACACCCATTTGGCATTTCTTTTCAAGACCTCTCGAGGTGTCGCTTTTAGACACCCGTTTGGCATTTCTTTTCAAGACCTCTCGAGGCGTCGCTTTTAGACACCCGTTTGGCATTTCTTTTGGATTTTCGGGCGGTCTTGTCTCGCCCGATTCTCCACCTTATATTTTCTTTTGGATTCTTGGGCGGTCTTGTCTCGCCCGATTCTCCATTAAATTTCTTTGTTGTTACTAAAATTTTATTTACTAATCCTTCTGCACCTACTAAAATTTATCATGACATATTTTAAATTTCAGTCAACATATGCATATCATTTAATCCAGCATGAGCATATGCATTCGGTATATCTTTCGTTCATAATGTTTGCGAGTACATTCCAACGTACTCACAGGCTTGTTCCTGGCTTGTTAATTTGGCCAGACCTTGAGGAAGACGAGCTTGTGGAGGAAGATTGCGCAAGCGAGCCCGACGCTTAGAGGTTTCCCAGTCAGTCAACCTGTGATATTGGAGTCTACCACATGTATCACCCGCTGTGTTTCCGCTACACCAATAAAATAGCCAATCCTCACGCTGACGCTTGACTTTATTTCATTGTACCAGTGTTGTACCACCATCACACCATTGTGTTATTCCACCACCGTAGTATATTGGCAAGTTTGTAATAATTGTTGAGCACTCTGACTCAACCCTGTGTAATATTATGTATGTACTGGTTATCTATATCAAGGAAGTCCACCAGTTGTTCTGATCTTTGGGCTGGTGTGACTTGGGGCTATTCTGTGATTTATTGCAGAAATGGGTCTGACAGCATACTGCTCGCCTGCCTCCAGGTGAGCCTGCGTAGTGGAGGACTGGTCGCACGCCTCCCTGTCAGCTTGTGCAGCGCAGGACTGGTTGCATGCCTCCCAGTCAGTCTGCGCCACGGACTTCGCTCGCACGCCTCCCGTCGACTCAAACAGCTGCCCGCACGACACCTCCTTGCCAATAAAAAAGTGGGACATCTTGCGGCACGTAAATGGTCAGTAGAGTGCCCACGATTTAAATAATACTGCACAACCGTTTGTGATGGTAATGTGACAGCTATTTGTTCCAAAATGGCTATGTTGGCTATGGCTGTTAATGTGTGCGCCTTCACTCATATTGGACAATTTTTTTACCACGGCATGGTGGTGCAATTTCTTGACACCATGATGAAAGTGCAACTAATCCCCGGGTGGTTTTAGTAATTAATACAACATATATTTGAGAGAAGATCAATGATTGGCATGGAATGGACTAGTGAATGTGGACCCCTCAAAATGCTAAGGACAAAGATTGGCAAAGCTTCAAGACTCTACATTTTTGGTTAAGTGATCCAAGATCACATTGAGTCCATAGGAAAAGCCAATACTATTAAAAGGGGATCAGGTTTTGGTCATGACTCAATTGCTCAAGTGCTTAGTGATATTGCTCCAAAACCCTCAAATACTTCTCCACTTCATTCCTATCCAAAACCCTAAAGTTGATCTCGGTCCCACTGAAACACTCCCATCCGGACCCACCGAGATTGCTATATACAATGCCACATGCCAAACCCTAACACTTCAGTGTAATCGAAATGGTTCTCGGTCTCACCGAGATGGCCTGACCAAGTTGCTGTAACGATGTCACTTCACTTCGGAATTTCTGAGATGAAATTTTTGGACCTACTGAAACGTGGTCTTTCCCTAGCCATTGCACTTCGGTCACACCGATATGTTTTGTTCGGTCTCACCGAAAAACCTAACGGTCAAGTCTTTTACACTAGTCGGTCTCACCAAGATTTTCCTGTCGGTGTCACCGAGTTGGGTAAAGTACTTGTAACGGTTGGATTTTTGGTGCTGCCTATATATACCCCTCCACCACCACCTACTCTATCAGAGAGCCATCAGAATGTGCATATACTTCCACCATACATTTTCTGAGAGAGAACCACCTACTCATGTGTTGAGATCAAGAGATTCCAATCCAACCATTTGAACCTTGATTTCTAGCCTCTTCATGTTGCTTTCCACTCCAATCCTTCTCCTACACAAGCCAAATCTGTGAGAGAGAGATTGAGTGTTGAGGAGACTATCATTTGAAGCACAAGAGCAAGGAGTTCATCATAAACACACCATTTATTACCTTTTGGAGAGTGGTGTCTCCTAGATTGGTTAGGTGTCACTTGGGAGCGTCCAAGATCATGTGGAGTTTAACCAAGGAGTTTGTAAGGGCAAGGAGATCGCCTACTTCGTGAAGATCTACCCCTAGTGAGGCTAGTCCTTTGTGGACGGAAGCCATGGTGGAATAGGCAAGGTTGCTTCTTCGTGGGTGGAGCCCTCCGTGGACTCGCGCAACCGTTACCCTCCGTGGGTTGAAGGCTCCATCAACATGGACGTACGATAGCACCACCTATCTGAACGACGCCAAACATCATCGCGTCTTCATTGCGTTTGAAATCTTCAAACCCCTCCTTTACTTACATGTGCATTGTTTTACTTTCCGCTGCTACACTCTTAGAATAGCATGTGTAGGGTGATACTTGACTTGGTGTACTTGCTAAAATCTGCCCACAACTAAAATTGGGAAAAGGATAGATTTTTATTTGGTCAAGTAGTCTAATCACCCCCCCTCTAGACATACTTTCAATCCAACACATGCCAAGTCTCATGAATTTCAGAGGAGTTTTGGATTTACAGGAATTTGAAAACCAAGTTTCTCAATGTTTGCGGCCGAGCCACGATGCCTGGGTGTTTGAAATTTATTCCCATTTCTTGCATGGGACCTAAACATGCACCCAAGGACACATATATGATTTTTCAACCCATTTTGGTGCACCGGAGCATGTGCATGTAGTTCAAATTTGAATTATGCACATAAAATGCCTAGAAAACTTAGTTAATGTATAAAAATATCATGATAGTAATCATGATAGTCAAGAGGAAACGAATGACAATGCTATGAAGGAGATTGAGCGTCTAACTAAAGAACTAAATACTCTTACATTAGCTCATGAAACAACTCAAGAGGATCATAGAGAGCTTCTAAGATCTCATGAGAAGCTACGCTTCGAGAAGCTAAATTTAGAGCAAGAGCATGAGTTTCTAAAAGCAATCAATGACGATCTTTGAAAGGAGAGTTCTTCATATCTTGCCAAACGTTTACTCTTGTCTACCTTTATGCCACAAGTTAAATCTAAGCAAACTAGTAACAAGGGTAAAAAGGGTTCTACCTCTAGTAGTAAAAATAACCATGCTAAATCCAATGTTGTTGCTTCTAGTAGTTCTATTGATTCCACTAATGATTCTCTTAGCCAAGTTACACTTGAGCAAGAAAACAATTTATTGAAAGGAATTATAGAAAAAGGGTGTCTACAAGAGCCTTGCCGGGAGTAAGCAATTTGAGGAAATTGTGCGCAAGCAAGGAAGGCACCGGAAGAACCAAGGTATTGGTTTTGAACGAAAGTTCAATGCAAATGGAGTTGAGTGGGAGGAAGATCAATACCCCAAGACGAAGTTTGTTCCTCAACAAGAGAAGTATGAACCTACTTCTTTCAAGGGGACACAAGCTCAAGATGGTCTTCCACCTCAAGACCACAAGCTAAAAGGCAAGGACAGGCTTCAAGAAGAGATTGACTCATTTGAAGGACCACCTCAAGCTTTGGTCAAGTGGGTTCTTAAGGCCTCATCAAGTTCTACTTCATCAATTGCTACTACAACTCCAAGGATTCCCATCAATTTGATGTCGGTCCCAAAGAAGAAGAACTAGAGAGTTTTTGAGGGTGACTCCGCCAACAAACTTCATTCACATTCATTTATGGCTGGGACTTGTGCAACCAACTTCAACATCTTGCACTAGTTCATGGAGTCACAAACCCTCTTTTTGGTAAGTCAAGGGACAAGGTATTCAATGCATTCATGGACATCATCATAATGTGTGCATTTCACTCTATGTCTATGGATATCTTTGTATGTTCCTTGTGGGACTAACCCATGTAGGTATTGAAAGTGCAAAACTCCAAGGATTGCTCCCAACTCTTGATGGTCTACATCAAAATTGAGCATCCACATCTACAACATCTACACGAAGTCATCATCGACAAAACCCAAGGTTAGTTCATCCCTCTTTGGGGGGATATCACATTTAGGGGGAGCTTTACTCTAAGACGTGAGTCAAAGCAACTCTAATGATGTGAACACATTAATGATTTATGTAAAAGTGGTAACCCCACTTGTGCTTAATCGATGAGTATGACCTATGATCAAATGTACTCATTTGTCTCCTAAGTCAATATACTCATATATAGATGACAATGTCATCGCCCATTGCTTGATAGCTGCTAGAATTGGTTGTGCATGTTTGACACATATTTCATTTGCTATCTTATTGTGTGAACATGTTGATGTGCATATTTCCCATTCGAGGACATCCATTTGTTGTTTTGATTGATTTGGTTTTATTTGGCCAAGTGGATGTACAAGAATGCCTAAGAACCTTCTCTAGCTATCTGTCTCATCTTTTCTCAAATTCTATTCATACTATATCACAAAATTTGAAAAAGCTCATTTTCGGACCCTCCGGGTGAGGAGCACTCGGAGCCACCGATCTGATTAGGGCTGACTTCCAAAACCCTCTAAGTGTCTTTTCGGTCGAACCAACACACTCAAATTTGGCTCCACCGAAAGCACTTAGACTGATCCTTACTTCCATCTCGGTGCAACTGACCTGAAAAACTCGGCTTCACCGAAGCTCGCTGTCTTTGGCAGTTATGCGTCTCGGTGAGACCGATTCGTTTTAATCGGTTCTAACGACAACACACGGGTATATATATGTCCGCGGCCCGTATATCAAAAATTTCTTCAAACGTTATGCTCCCACACCTCGTTGCTGCCATCGCCCTACTCCGGATCATCACCTTCGTCTCTAGCGCGCTCTCGCCGCCGGATTCCGTCGCCGTCAACGGCATTCTCCTCCGCCGTTGCCGCCGTAGAGGATCTCCACCAAGATAGGGTGAGATTCGACCCCCTCCGTGTTCTAATTTTTTATTCAATGCATGGATGGTTCGCCTAGATTTTGCCACGGATAGAAATTCCTTATCCATTGAAATTCCTAGCGTTAGATTGATTTTGAACTTTAGAGTTAGGGTTTCGCAGAGTTTATCTCGGATTGACCGAATTAAAAGGATCGGATTCACCAATTTGGCCTCTGGACACTGCACTAAGTACACTTCGGTGCCCCCGAGATGTACTGATCGGTGAAACCGAAACTAAAGTCTCAGTAGAACCCTAGCACTTCGGAGAGACCGGGACACACATCGGTCTGACCGAAACAGTGTGGCCAAGTCTCTGTTACTGCTTTCAGTGCTACTGAGATTATCAAATCAGTAATTCTGAAATACCTTCTGTGAAAACCTAAAACTGAAGTTTGGATTCAAATTTTTCAAAAATTGGCTGCATTTTGTGATACTCATCTACTCTTCCTCACCTAATCTATTCACAGGGTCAGTGTCAGCATGTCAGATAATAGTGATAGCCAGAACATGTCAGTTGAGCCAAGTGTTGACTTGGAAGCAGGCACTAGTCCTGAAGAGAGCTATCATGAGGGAGAGATGAGCTCTTCAAGTCTGCCCAAGGCTGCCACAAGGACTAGGAAGAGGAAGAATTCGGATGATGAGGATGAGGATTTCCAGATAGAAGAGGTCACCTCAAAAAAGAAATCTACCGTCCAGAAAGAGTATGCATGTACTCAAAGGGAGAGAGGAGTCACTAGGAAGATCTCTGCATCTACTGCTGCCAAGAGAGGCATCTCCTCAGAGAATCCAGGAGGATCTCAGCAAGTACCCAGCAAGTCTCTGCCTAAGAAAATAGGCAAGAAGAGGGAAAGGAAAATTACAGCTCAAGTGGTGTTCAAACCCACTTCAATGAGAAGAGATGATGCAACAGGCGAGGAAGAACAAGCTGCAAATCCACCTCCTCCTAAACAGCAAAAACTAATCGGTGATGCTATGAAGGGTGCTACTTATTCCAAGGCCAAGCCTGCTGTTGTCAAGCCCAAGAGGACTACCAGAGATGTAACAGCTGCAGAGAAGAACAAGGCCCAAGTGCCTGACAGAGATGATGATGATGATGCCCCAGTGCTAAGAAAGATGAGACCCAGATTGCCAGAGCATGATGACACACATCCCATAGCAGAGAACATGAAGGAGACAAAGGACAAGGGACTGAGCAAAAGGAGAGAGTCTGATCCTTACTTAGTGAGATGGAGAACTGCTGTTGATTACCATTTTCACACCAAGGAGCAGCAAGATTTCTATGAGACAGTGCTTCTTGACAAGAAGCCTGTGGTTAGTGATATGAGATGGGTGGATTGGAAATACATTGATGCAAGATAACTTCCCCCATGTTCATGAGGATTTCAGGACAGTGGGTGTTGATGAGTTCATTGGGAAGAAGCTGACTACATGGAATGATGAGATGATCATGCAATTTTACTCGATAGCTCACTTCTACCCCAATGGAAGGATAGTTTGGATGACCGAAGGAGTCAGGTACCAGTCTAGCGTGCTTGAGTGGGCCACTTTGTTAGGTGTGCCTGAGGCTGAAGAGGACGACATTGATGTCTATGCTAAGCCAAAGATGGACCACAATTCCATGGCTAACTTGTACACTAAGATTCCTGACAAGTACAAGTACTCTCATAAGCTTGGATCAGTTTATCACTTGTTGGCAGGTCTAGCCACCTCCAACACCATCATGAGGCATACTTTGATGCCCAAGTCAGGTGATGAGAAGATAATTCGTGGTCATTGCATCAACATGCTACATCATATTGATCAACATGAGAAATTCAAGGTGATGGATATCATTGTGGAGAACATGAAGAGAGCTGCTGCTGATCAGAAGAGATCTTGTGGTTTTGCCCCACATATTCAGTTGCTCATTAACTCGAAGGGTGCAAACAAGTCTTTTCTGCTGGATCATGAACATCTGCCGCTACAGCCTGAGTTTGAGGACAACACAGTGACGATGGACCCTTCCCATCCTACCTCAGCTGCAGCACATGCAGAAGCTGAAGCAACAAGGGCTGCTGAGGCAAGTGCCTCCACTGCCCCACAGTTGAAGACAATGTCTGATAAGATGGTATATCTTCTTCGAGCTACTTAGAGGATTGAGCGGAGTCTGGCCAACCTCACAGAAAATCAGAAGAGTCTTGAGAGGATTGTTGAGACAAAATTTCATGATCTAGACATTAAGGTCATTGAGATACAGACTGTTGTTGAGACTTTGAAGTCACAGGTGGATGAAGTCAGGAAGGGCACCAGCAGTGATGATGAGGAGCATCTGGGCACAGGTCTTCCCATGACTACTCAGTTTCAGACTATGCCCAGGTCAGCAGCTGTGCCAGTCACTTCCGGAGCCACAGTCTCTGCTCCTACTGCTGCTCCAGCTGTCACACCTTTAGTTCCTCCAGTATCTACTCCACCAGCTCCACAGACTTCAGCTAAGATCTTTGCAGATGCGCTTCTCTCCACTCCAATGACGTCTACGCACACCGGTGCTGCAAGTCAGAGGACTTCATCACCAGGAGCTGCCGGAGATCAAGCCTAGAGCGACATTTAGCTCTATACTTATTCGATCTTTTTGGTACTTGTTGCCAAAGGGGGAGAATTTGTATAGATCATTTAGCTTCGAGAGAGAGTGCTTTGCTTGATTTCTTTGAGAGTTTCGTGCTACCTTGAGTTACTTTTGCTTGATGATCATTTAAGACTATGTTATTGTGTGCTTGATCATACCGTACTTTGATGCTATGCTTAATTGGATATCTACTTATATGCTCTTTGTATGATCATTCACTTGGTTGTTTGGTGATGAGTGCTTATTACATTGCAATCTTATCATTTTGTGCGCTCCACCAAGATGTATGTGACATGGAAGAGTGACCCATGATCCTACTCAATTGTGCATTTGCATTCAAACACAAATTATCAATAATGCACAAATTTAGGGGAGCTCTTAGTTATCACATACTTCTCAAAGCGACGATGTATTTCATTAATTATATCATTTGTCGAATCTTTGATCTATATGTTGTCATCAATTACCAAAAAGGGGGAGATTGAAAGTGCAACTAATCCCCGGGTGGTTTTGGTAATTAATACAACATATATGTCATTGATCTAATGCTAATTGATAATAGATTTCAGAGAAGATCAATGATTGGCATGGCATGGACTAGTGAATGTGGACCCCTCAAAATGCTAAGGACAAAGATTGGCAAAGCTTCAATACTCTACATTTTTGGTTAAGTGATCCAAGATCACATTGAGTCCATAGGAAAAGCCAATACTATTAAAAGGGGATGAGGTTTTGGTCATGACTCAATTGCTCAAGTGCTTAGTGATATTGCTCCAAAACCCTCAAACACTTCTCCACTTCATTCCTATCCAAAACCCTAAAGTTGATCTCGGTCCCACCGAAACACTCCCATCCAGACCCACAGAGATTGCTATATACAATGCCACATGACAAACCCTAACACTTCGGTGTAACCGAAATGGTTCTCGGTCTCACCGAGACGGCCTGACCAAGTTGCTGTAACGATGTCACTTCACTTCAGAATTTCCGAGATGAAATTTTCAGAATTACCGAAACATAGTCTTGGCCTAGCCATTGCACTTCGGTCTCACTGAGATATTTCGTTCGGTGTCACCGAAAAACCTAACGGTCAAGTCTTTTACACTAGTCAGTCTCACCGAGATTTTCATGTCGGTGTCACCGAGTTGGGTAAAGTACTTGTTGCTACTTGTAGTCTGCGTTGGTATTTCCCTGAAGAGGAGAGGATGATGCAGTACAGTAGAGATAAGTATTTCCCTTTGTTAAGAACCAAGGTTATCAATCCAGTAGGAGAACCAAGCAAAATTTCGTTAAGCGCACCTGCACACACAAGAGCAAACACTTGCACCCAACGCAAATAAGAGGGTTGTCAATCCTCTTAGTGGTTATTTGCAAGGATTAAATCTTATCGAGGTAAATAGATAAACTAAAATACTAATTAAAATAAAAGTAAATAAATTCCAGCAAGGTATTTTTTAGGTTTTTTATATGATAAAGCTAGACCCGGGGGCCATAGTTTTCACTAGAGGCTTCTCTCTCAAGCACAGAAACATACGGTGGGTAAACAAATTACTGTTGGGAAATTGATAGAAAAGCAAAAAATTATGATGCATTCATGGCAATGATCATGTATATAGGCATCACGTCTGAGACAACTAGACCAGCTCCTGCCTGCATCTACTACTATTACTCCACTCATCGACCGCTATCCAGCATGCATCAAGAGTATTAAGTTAATAAAAATAGAGTAACGCCTTAAGCAAGATGACAAGATGTAGAGAAGCAAATTCAAGCAATATGAATAAACCCCATCTTTTTATCCTTAATGGCAACAATAGAAATATGTGTCATGTCCCCTTCTGTCACTGGGATTGAGCACCGCAAGATTGAACCCATCAGAAAGCACCTCTCCCATTGCAAGATAAATCAATCTAGTAGGCCAAACCAAATCGATAGATCGGAGAGAAATACAAAGCTATATTTAATCATGCATAAAAGAGTTTAGAGAAGACTCAAATATTTCTCATGAATAATCTGATCATAAACTCACGATTCAACGGATCCCAACAAACACACCGCAAAAGAAGATTACATTGGATAGAACTCCAAGAACATCAAGGAGAGCATGGTATTGAAGATCAAAGAGAGAGAAGAAGCCTTCTAGCTACTAGCTATGGACCCGTAGGTCTGTGGTAAACTACTCACGCATCATCGGAAGGGCCGCAATGTTGATGTAGAAGCCCTCTGTGATCGATTCCCCCTCTGGCAGAGTACCGGAAAAGGCCTCCAGATGGGATCGCGGAAGAACAGAGGATTGCGGCGGCGGAAAGGTCTTCTCTTCTGGTTCTCTGATGGTTTCCCAATAGTTGTGAATTTATAGAAGTGGAATTAGGTCAAACGGAGTCATGTGGGCCCCCACAAGGCAACACGGCGCGCCTCCCTGGGGCGCGCCCTGTTGCCTTGTGAAGCCTCCGTGAGGTTTCTACCCTCCTCCCGAAGCTTCCAAGGTCTCTTTTGTCCAGAAAAAAATCTCCAAAAAGTTTCGTGGCATTTGGACTTCATTTAGTACTATTTCTCTGAAAAGCCAAAAACAAGCAAAAATCAACAACTGGCACTGGGCACTAGGTTAATAGGTTAGTCCGAAAAAATGTTAGATAATTGCATATAATTGCATATAAAAACATCCAAGATTGATACTATAATAGCATGGAACAATCAAAAATTATAGATACGTTGGAGACGTATCACTTGTAATGGTTGGATTTTTGGTGCTGCCTATATATACCCCTCCACCACCACCTACTCTATGAGAGAGCCATCAGAACGTGCCTATACTTCCACCATACATTTTCTGAGAGAGAACCACCTACTCATGTGTTGAGATCAAGAGATTCCAATCCAACCATTTGAACCTTGATTTCTAGCCTCTTCAAGTTGGTTTCCACTCCAATCCTTCTCCTACCCAAGCCAAATCTGTGAGAGAGAGAGATTGAGTGTTGAGGAGACTATCATTTGAAGCATAAGAGCAAGGCGTTCATCATAAACACACCATTTATTACCTTTTGGAGAGTGGTGTCTCCTAGATTGGTTAGGTGTCACTTGGGAGCCTCCAAGATCATGTGGAGTTGAACCAAGGAGTTTGTAAGGGCAAGGAGATCGCCTACTTCATGAAGATCTAACCCGAGTGAGGCTAGTCCTTCGTGGATGGAAGTCATGGTGGAGTAGGCAAGTTTGCTTCTTCGTGGACCCTTCGTGGGTGGAGCCCTTCGTGGACTCGCGCAACTGTTACCCTCCATGGGTTGAAGCCTCCATCAACGTGGACGTACGATAGCACCACCTATCGGAACCATGCCCAAAATCATCGTGTCTTCATTGTGTTTGAAATCTCCAAACCCCTCCTTTACTTACATATGCAATGTTTTACTTTCCGCTGCTACACTCTTAGAATTGCATGTGTAGGGTGATACTTGACTTGGTGTACTTGCTACAATCTACCCACAACTAAAATTGGGAAAAGGATAGATTTTTATTTGGTAAAATAGTCTAATCACCCCCCCTCTAGACATACTTTCGATCCTACACATGCCAAGTCTCATGAATTTCAGAGGAGTTTTGGATTTACAGGAATTTAAAAACCAAGTTTCTCAATGTTTGCGGCCGAGCCACGAAGCCTGGGTGTTTGAAATTCATTCCCCTTTCTTGCATGGGACGTAAACATGCACCCAAGGACACATATATGATTTTTCAACCCATTTTGGTGCACCGGAGCATGTGCATGTAGTTGAAATTTGAATTATGCACATAAAATGCCTAGAAAACTCATTTAATGTATAAAAATATCCAGACTAACCCCAAATAATTCCAAATTTTAACACGACACTCCTATTGGTCCATGTTGCCTCTAGAAAAAAAATCAAGGCGAGAAGAGGCAACGAATGTCGTTTCGTCCACAAATTAAGGTGACACACGTTCCCTACCTGAACCACGAGGCTTCTTGTGAGAAGCTCTGGTTTGTGAGAAGCTTATACCAAAACCTGCCCCAAATGGGAATTTTTTTTTACCACAGCATGTTGGTGCCATTCCATGATAGCATGCCAAGTTTCATGAATTTCAGACGAGTTTTGGATTTACTAGAATTTCAAAACCAAGTATCTCAACATTTGCGGCCGAGCCACGATGCCGAGGTGTTTGAAATTCATTCACATTTCTTGCATGGGACATAAGCATGCACCCAAGGACACACATATGATTTTTCAACCCATTTTGGTGCACCGGAGCATGTGCCTATAGTTCAAATTTGAATTATGCACATAAAATGTCTAGAAAACTCAGTTAATGTATAAAAATGTCCAAACAAACCCCGAATAATTCCAAATTTTAACATGACACTCCTATTGGTCTATGTTGCATCTAGAAAAAAATCAAGGCGAGAAGAGGCAACGATTGTCGTTTCGTACACAAAGGTGACACACGTTCCCTACCGGAACCATGAGGCTTCTTGTGAGAAGCTCTGGTTTGTGAGAATCTTATACCAAAACCTGCCCCAAATGGGACAAAATTTTTACCACAGCATGTTGGTGCCATTCCATGATAGCATGCCAAGTTTCATGAATTTTAGACGAGTTTTGAATTTACTAGAATTTCAAAACCAAGTGTCTCAACGTTTGCGGTGGAGCCACGATGCCGAGGTGTTTGAAATTCATTCCCATTTCTTGCATGGGACCTAAGCATGCACCAAAGGACACACATATGATTTTTCAACCCATTTTGGTGCATCGGAGCATGTGCATGTAGTTCAAATTTGAATTATGCACATATAATGCCTAGAAAACTCGGTTAATGTATAAAAATGTCCAAACGAACCCCGAATAATTCCAAAATTTAACACGACACTCCTATTGGTCTATGTTGCCTTTAGAAAAAAAATTAATGGCAAGAAGAGGCAACGAATGTCGTTTCATCCACAAAGGTGACATGTTCCCTACCGGAACCATGAGGCTTCCTGTAGGGTCGAGAAGATAGGTCTAGAGGGGGGTGAATAGACTCTTAACCAACCAAAGGTGCAGTTTTTAAGTTCACTTGGAATTTAGGAAGATTTTGGCACTAGTTAAGATATCACCACGACTTCTTACACATGCATATCTAGAGATAGAGCAGCGGAAAAAGTAAAGCATGCAATTGTACGGAAAGTAATGGGGTAGAGTAAAGAAGATCAAACACAATGAAGACACGGTGGTTTTTGGCGTGATTCCGATAGGTGGTGCTCTCATATGTCCACGTTGATGGAGGCTTCAACCCACGAAGGGTAACGGTTGCGCGAGTCCACGGAGGGCTCCACCCATGAAGGGTCCACAAAGAAGCAACCTTGCCTATTCCACCATGGCTTCCGTTCATGAAGGACTAGCGTCACTCGGGGTAGATCTTCATGAAGTTGGCGATCTCCTTGCCCTTACAAACTCCTTGGTTCAACTCCACATGATCTTAGAGGCTCCCAAGTGACACCTAACAAATCTAGGAGATACCACTCTCCAAAAGGTAAAAAATGGTGTGTTGATGATGAACTCCTTGCTCTTGTGCTTCAAATGATAGTCTCCTCAACACTCAATCTCTCTCTCACAGATTTGGCATGGGTAGGAGAAGGATTGGAGTGGACAGCAACTTGAAGAGGCTAGAAACTAAGGTTCAAATGGTTGGATTGGAATCTCTTGATCTCAACACATGAGTAGGTGGTTGTCTCTCAGAAAATGTATGGTGGAAGTGTAGGCACATTCTGATGGCTCTCTTAGAGAGTAAGTGGGGGTGGAGGGGTATAAATAGCCTTCACCAAAAATCCAACCGTTACACACTTTTTGACCCAACTCTGTCAGACCGAACATAAACTCGGTGAGACTGACTAGTGTAAAAAGTGTGAACTTTAGGCTTTTCTGTGAGACCAAAGTGGAACAACTCGTGTCGTGGGAAACGACTATCTATGGGACCGAATGGGTCCCTTTGCGATTCGGCTCAGGGACGTGCATGGGACAAAGAGCAGGTTTTCATTAAGTGCAAGAACACACGGGGGATTTATCCATGTTCGGGCCGCTATGAGCGTAAAACCCTACTCCTGCTCTGTGGTTGATCGAATATGAACTTTGGTTACAGGGAGCGTAGTTTTCTGGCAAGGTGCTCGGGAAAATGCAGCTACAGCATGTAATTGAACTGGGTGTCGACCGTTCTACCTGCTGCCATGGGCCTCCTTTTATAGACCAAGGGGTCACCACAATGGCTAATACGGTCATTACAGAGTATGAACAGTGACTTGCACCGTCATCACGTTTATGTTCCAACGGGGTAAGACAAACACATTTAATGCACCGCTAGGTGCTACGTTGGGGAGGCGAGGCCTTGGGCAAAAGATCTGTACCACCGGTTCTGGCGCCCTCCTGTAATCTCGACACATCCCAGGGATGGGTGTCATTAAAGTTAATCTTGGCGTGGCGTGCTGACACGTGCCTTGGCTGGCCATGTTGACTGCCTGCCCGTTCGACACCTAGCCCACGAGCCTATCTGGTCCATGGTGAGGTGGAGCGGTAACGGGACAGAACAAACCTGCTGGCACGGAGCTTGCCGGCAAGGGAGCTTGCCGACAACCATAGCCTCGGTCTTCACCTTGCCGGGACGGAGCTTGCCGGCAAGGACAGAGTCGATCTTCAGTACGTTAATAGTACTTCTCGATGACCTGCCTTGAGGTCTTCTTCACGGTCTTGGTGTTGAGTCTTGAGTCGTAGTTATGCTCTGTCAAACCCTTGCCGGAAGGGAGGCTACAACTGCCTGTGCACAAGTCTGGGTACGAGGGCACCCATGTCTTAGTACACCGACAGGAGCCCCTGGGCCTGGGCCACGCGCGCATGCGAGGCGTCATTGGGCTAGGCCCAAACAGTGCATAGGCGGCGCATGACAGAGGATAACTTTCATAATCTTCTCTTTTACCACACCCGCCCACAATGCGCATTAAATGCGGGCGTGGGAGAGGTGGAGCGGAACGGTGGAAGGAGGTGGAGCATCTGAAAAGCGTAGCCACGTAGGATGAAAAAGAGCCAGCCCTCGCGCCTTCACCATAAAAAGGAAAAACATGGAGCACTACTCGAATCAGGGAATTTGCCGTCAGCCAGTGCTTTGCCGTCTGCTAGCGGACGGCAAAGAAGGTCTTTGCCGTCCGTTTTCAAAAAACAGACGGCAAAGAACTGGCTGATGGCAAAGATACATTTTGCCGTCTGCCATTTCTTTGCCGTCGGCCAGCAGACGGCAAAGGGCCCAAAGGCAGACGGCAAAGAGACCAGCTGGGCCCCACTGAGGCGTGGAGCTGGCTAGGTCAAATGGATGGCCTGGATGCCGTCCGCCAAATCTTTGCCATCCGCTTTCTTTTCTTTGCCGTCCGCTAGCGGATGGCAAAGAATTTGCCTAACTAACGGCCGTGCCCCCCCCGGCCCCACCCCCTCTTCGCCGTCTGCTAGCGGACGGCAAAGAAGTCCACTAGCAGACGGCAAAGAGGTTTGCCTAACTAACGGCCGTGCACCCCCCGGCCCCACCCCCTCTCTCTCTGTTCCTCTCTCTCTCTCTCTCCCCCCCACGACCTCACCCGCCGCCGCTCCTCCCCCGGCAATCTCACCCGCCACCGCCCCTCCCCCAATGACCTCACCCGCCGCCCCTCCCCCGACGACCTCACCCGCCACCCCTCCCCCGACGAACTCACCCGCCGCCCCGCTCCCCAGCCCCTGCGCCCTCCCTTCCCCCGACGACCTCGGAGCCGCGGCGCCTCCCCGCGACGCCCCACCGCCGGAGCAGGCCGCGGCGCATCCCCCCTCCCCGCGGCCTTCATCCCCCTGCGCCGGCCCTCCTCCACCACCGCGCCGGCCCTCCTCCACTGGCCCTCAAGGTGAGTTTTTTTTCTTTTTTTTCTGTTTTTTACTGTTTAGGTTTAGGTTAATTAGTGTTTGGTTTAGGTTAGTGCTAGCTAGGTTTAGGTTTAGATAATTAGAAGAAGAAGAAGAAGAAAGATGAAAAAAAATAAGAAGAAAAGAAGAATAAGTAGAAGAAGAGAAAAAAGGAAAAGAAGAAGAAGAAGAGGAAGAAGAAGAAGAAGAAGAAGAAGAAGAAGAAGAAGAGGAGGAGGAGGAGGAGGAGGAGAAGAAGAAGAAGAAGAAGAAGAAGAAGAAGAAGAAGAAGAAGAAGAAGAAAAAGAGGAGAAGAGGAGAAGAAGAAGGGGAAAAAGGAAAAGAAGGAAGAAGAAGAAGAGGAGGAGGAGGAGGATAGGGAAGAGAGGGAGAGGTGGTTGGCGTCGACGAAAGCCTAAATGACGGGTTGACCGGAAGATATGGCGTGCTGACCCGTCAACCGTGCGTCGCCATAGCTAAGTGTGCCCAGGGACGAGCGGGTTAGGGGGTTCCTCGGCGTCGATGGAACCCTAAATGATGGCTATTTAGGTTAGGGGGTGCCTTGGCGTCGACGAAAGCCTAAATGACATCTATATAGGTTAGGGGTGCCTCGACGTTGACGGAACCCTGGATGACATATATTTCGGGTAGGGGTGCCTCCGCGTGGACGGAACCTTAAATAACGTCAATTATGGTTAGGGCGTACCTCGGCGTCGATGGAACCCTAAATGACGGCTATTTAGGTTAGGGGGTGCCTCGGCGTCGATGGAACAATAAATGGCAGCTGTTTAGGTTAGCGGGTGCCTCGGTGTCGACGAAAAAACCCTAAATGATAACTCTTTAGGTTAGGGGATGTTACGGGGAACGAGCAGCGCGAATCGTTTTTTTACAACTTGGCGGTGGCATCCTGTTGTAAATATTTAGTTAGGTTGACGGAAAAAACAATAATGCTATGTTACTCATCTTTGGATTTAAATGTGCAGTTGTTTCGTCGCTGCGAGGGTCTGGTGTTCGACGAGCTCCGCCCCTGCGTTCGTGGGTGAGCACAAATCACATATCATCCTCCCCCCTTCATTATTTGCTCTGTTTCGGTCTTCGTGCCGATGAAACTTGCTAGCTACGTATGCGTGACCAGTATGCGTCTCCCGTTTGAAAGGGTTATAGTTATAAATATGCATGCATTTGCATATTTATAACCGTGATTCTTTCGAATTGTCCAACGTTATCCATGGACAGCCCGAGTATGTGTAGATTGGGTTCGTTTTCCCATATGCTCTGCTCCGGATCCGACACATAATTTCGTCAGTGCCTCCTTGTTGTTCTCCGGGTACACATCCTCTCTGTTTATTGCCGAGACATGTATCAGGAGAATAGCGGGGAGGTGCTATCGAAATTTTGCGTCGGATCCAGAGCAGAGCATGGGAAAACGAACCCAATCTACACATACTCGGGTGGGATTAGGACCTATCTTTACCTATTAGCGTCTAGGTTGCATGGACGTAATAAAACTGACAAACTCCATTAACTGATGAATATGGTTTGCTGAATTATGTATATATTTCTTGTGTGTCCAGTAGCTAGGCAAGATGAGTGATCGTGCGTGGATGTACACCGGTCACACTAGTCAGAAAGACATGACCGATGAATGGTTAACAAAAACCAAGGGGTTTGTGAGAGCCGCATTTGCAAATGGCCAGAGAAAAACCTGGTGCCCCTGTGTCCGGTGCGACAACTATCATAAGAGGATAGAGCTTGAAATGAGTAAACACCTGCAGAAGTGGGGTTTTACGCCTGCTTATACGGTCTGGACATTTCATGGTGAGTCTGCCCAACGTGCCAGAGCTGAGGTGGGCCGTCGTCGCACCGACGAGCGTGGTACCGGGATCGAAGACATGGTGGAAGACTTTGATGATGCTCGGGATTCAGACGATGAGATGGAGGAATCTGCAAAGGCCTTCAATGATATGTTGGAGTCTTCAAAACGCCCTCTCCACGAGCACACTGAGCTTTGTCAGCTGGATGACACTATTTGGACGCTTTCTACCCAAAGGCCATGTAATGCCTGCAAACCTGTACCAGTCGGACAAAATCCTCCGTGTACTTAAGATGCCCTATGAGAAGATAGATGCCTGTGAGAATGGATGTGCCTTATTTAGGCTTGAGTATGCGGACTTGAACTATTGTCCCATTTGCAAGTCTTCCAGGTATGTTGTGGTAGACAACGGTATGGGTGAGAAGAGTCAGACAAAAATCCTAGTTAATGTTCTTCGGTATATGCCAATCATACCAAGACTTCAACGTCTTTTCATGGTCGAAGAGACGGCCAGATAGATGACATGGCACAAATTGGGCAAAAGAACCGAACTAGATGCAGATGGGAATCAGATGTTGGTACACACATCGGACGCTTTTGCGTGGAAGCACTTCGATGCAATACATCATGATAAAGCGGTAGATCCAAGGCATCCTCGAGTCGCCATCAGCACGGATGGGTTCAATGTGTTTGGTATGATGGCAGCCCAATACAGTTGATGGCCTGTATTTGTCATTCCACTCAATCTCCCCCCGGACAGATTATGCAAAGAAAGAACATTTTCCTGACGTTGATAATTCCGGGGCCCAACTATCCAGGGAAGAGTATGAATGTGCACATGCAGCCGCTTAAGGATGAATTGCAAGAAGCTTGGGATAATGGGATCAAGACATACGACGCCGCTACAAAAAAAACTTCCTAATGCATGTGTGGTACATGTACTCGATGCATGACTTGCCGGCGTATGGGCTATTCGTTGGCTGGTGTGTGCATGGAAGGTTCCCATGCCCCACATGCAAGGCAGCTCTTGAGTTTCGTTGGCTGGATGCGGGTCGCAAGTATTCTTGCTTCGACTTGCATAGACAGTTCCTGGATCCTCGCCATAAGTTCAGAAAAGACAAGAAGAAATTCATCAAAGGTAGAGTTGTCAAAAGCTCTGCACCACCTACGTTGACAGGCCAAGAGACCTTGGATCAGTTAAACGCTCTCGAGCCGGATCCAGAGCGTCCAGGATATTTCAAGGGGTATAATTCGGAACACGCCTGGACTCACAAGACATGCTTGTGGGATCTGCCTTACTTCACAGACCTCCTTTGCCCACACAACATCGACGTGATGCACACTGAAAAGAATGTCACCGAGGCCCTCTTTGGTACATTGTTCGGCATAGAGGGGAAGTCAAAGGATAATCCTAAGGCTAGAGTCGACCAGGAGGCTCTATGTGATAGACCATTACAAAACATGCGACAACTGAAAGGAAAGCAGAACTGGACAAAGCCAAAGGCATGGTTCAATCTTGGGTATGCAACGAGTCTAAAGAGGGGAGCGAGTCTTGAAAAATTGAAAATATTTGGTCTCAAGAGTCATGATTGGCACATATGGCTTGAGCGGGTAACGCCGGTGATGTTGCGTGGCTTTATCCCTGAGGATGAATGGCTAGTACTGGCAGAGCTGAGCTATTTCTTCCGTGTTCTTTGTGCTAAAGAACTATCGCCTGGCTTGCTAGATGAAATGGAAGAGTTGGCGCCGGAGTTGATCTGCAAGTTAGAGAAGATCTTCCCACCGGGCTTCTTTAATCCAATGCAGCATTTGATTTTGCATCTCCCAACCGAGGCACGATTGGGGGGGCCCGTGCAGAATCGTTGGTGCTACGCAACTGAGAGGATGCAGAAGACGCTTCGAGCAAAATGTAAAAATAAACATAGAATTGAAGCATCGATGGCCGAGGCATTCATTACTGAGGAGGCGGCAAACTTCGTGACAGCACACTACGAAGCCAGAAATCGTCATTTGCATAATCCGAAGCCTGGGTACAATGCTGGCGACCCTAAAAAGGGTGGATCCAACCTCAGCCTATTCAAAGGGAAGCTCGCACCAGCCGGTGCTTCTAATTCCTTATCGTTGGATGTCGAAGAATGGCAGACCATTTCGTTGTATATCTTCAACAACCTAACAGAAGTGCGGCCGTACATCGAGTAAGTTCTCAGTACATTGTTTCGCAACTTCTAATTCCTTTGAACTGCTCTTATTCCCGGATATTTAATACAGTCGATACGTCGCCAAATTCTCGTATGGAGCGGTGATCCAAAAGGATTCCGTCGAGGAGTATGAGCTTCTGGCAAAGCATGGAGGCGGCTATCCCGGTTTCATCTCTTGGTTCAAACAAACGGTAATTTCCATTAGAGCATTTCATTTCTTCGTCTAAATTGCGGCTAATGCAACAATCCTTTCGTATTAAACTTGTAGGCTAATTCAGAGTCTATGGACGCCGAATTGAGACAAGTCGCTAATGGTTTTGACTATAAGGTCCGTTCATTTGACAAATACGACATCAACGGGTATCGCTTTTGTACCTATGGCAAAGAGCTATCTATGGCTGACCGAAAGTCTACAAATTGTTGTATCTCTGCTATCGGCGAAGGAGATACTGAGTATTATGGAAGAGTTGAAGCAATTTATGAACTTCTATTCTATGGTGCAAACCCACCGAACGTCGTAGTCTTCAAATGTTTTTGGTTCCAGCCGAAGGAGACTAGAAGGACTCATGAACATATAGGGCTAGTCGAAATCAAACAAAGCACCCATTTGGATGTTCCCGATGTCTATATTACGGCTCAACAAGCAACCAAAGTTTTCTATCTACCATGGGCCTGTCAAAGTGATCCAAATCTCAATGGTTGGGATGTCGTTTATGAAGTGCCGCCACATGTTAGACCACCTCCCCCCAATGAAGAGGATTATGAACCTCACATTAACCCAGACACATATGAAGGACAATTCTTCCAAGAAACACGTCTTTCCAAAAAACGTTTAAAGA
This sequence comes from Elymus sibiricus, assembly GCA_039707655.1. Taxonomy (NCBI): domain Eukaryota; kingdom Viridiplantae; phylum Streptophyta; class Magnoliopsida; order Poales; family Poaceae; genus Elymus; species Elymus sibiricus. Next base: position 197,819,131 of record CM077674.1, on the reverse strand, counting down.
ACCGCTCTACTTCATCCCAGAACATTGAAGTAGACAGCGACAGTGAATCCGATTTCACCCCTGAGCCGGAACAAGAAGAGCCGGAACAAGAAGAGGTTACTGTTGCGGATGACCTGTCAATGCTTGACCGATTACGTAAAGGAGGCCTTCCACATGTTGATGCATTTATTGATGATGATGATGAGCACGTCATTACTGATAGTGATGATGATGATGCATTCATTGACCCCGGAGCATATATAGACGATGAAGATTAATATTAGTTCATGTCATGTCTTCAATTATTATTATGTACATATATATTATTAATTAGTTCATGTTAGGTATTCCATTTTTTATTATGTTCATGATGATGATACACTTAAATTATATACATATTATTATTCATGTTAGGTATTCAATTTTTTTATGTTGTACTAATTTCGTTTACTCTTTGTCATTGCAGGTGTTGACAGATGGTGGGCGCGGGTCCAGAGCGCTCCGAGGCTCCTTCCTCGGCGCGTGGTGGGAGGGGTGCTTCCATTCCATCCCAGCACCTCCAGAGAGCGCTGCATCTCAGTATGCAGACACCACCGACGGGCAATTCTTCTTCGGCCGGGAGAGGTCGGGGGAAGAAGAGGGGTACTAGAGGTGGCCGTGGCGGCGGGAGAGGTAGGAAGGCTGCTACGCCTTCCTTGCCGCCACCCCCAGCTGATTCACCTGACCACAGGACTGCTCCGTCTGAGCTGGACATTTCTCGGACTCCGGTCCACGAGCCTCGGGCCGACGAGCCTCGGGTCGCCGAGCCTTCGCCCCACGAGACTTCGGTCCACGAGCCTCGGGCCGCCGAGCCTTCGCCCCACGAGACTCCGGTCCCAGAGGCTGCATCCCACGAGACTCCGGAGCAGAGCACGGATCAGGCTACGTCGCAATCGACCCGATGGGGGGACTGGCCGCCGGAGGCGAGTGGCCATGCTGAGGGGGGCAACGTCTACCAGCGTGGTTGCACAAAGCTCCCGCCCGTGCCGGCGACCCGCGAGCAGAGGTGGTTGATTGCGCCTAATGGGGAGAAGTAAGTGCATTTACTCTTTTTTAACCTTTTGCCTTCACGTTTCTTCAAAATCTAATGAGTTGGCCTTGTCATACTGCAGGGGTTGGATACACGGCCCTAGTATCCGCAAGCCCAACTTCGTCCTTGGTGTGGATTGCCGGCAGAACTTCCCGGGGTGGGTCACGTTGCTCGGTGAGGGTCAGGTTCGATAGCTCGGACTGAGCTAGGAGCTGTACTTTGCTGCCCCGTCCCCACCGTAGGAGAGGATTGACGGTGTCTTGTGCCGCACGAGGGCCGAGATGGTGATCCAGACATTTTGGGTAATTTCTCCTTTACAGAATTAAAAATCAACAGTACCGAGTTAGTGTACTAATCAGTGTTGTCTTGTTTGATTGCAGACCTTCTACAGGTGTCTTGAGGGAGAGGAGGAGGCCGCGGCTATGGTTATCGAAGCTGAGTGCAGGCGCCTACTTCAGAACTTACGGCATGAGGCTCGGGTGTAGGCTTTTCGAGACTACTACGCCTCGACTGGTATTAAGAGGTCCAAGACGAAGTGCCGCGGCAAGTTTCTGAGTAAGGAGAAGTACATGAAGGTAAATACCTATTCTTAAGGCCTTGTACTTAGTTTCCTTGATTTGATTCGTAGGCGTAGCGCTGAAATTTCTCTTGACTAACTTAGGTGCCCCCGAGATGGTGTGCGGATAGGATGGACTGTTGGGAGGCGTTGGTGGATGAGTGGTCCTCTCCCCAATGGCTAGCCGTCCACAACAATGCCAAGGAGCGGCGTGCCAAAATGGTTGGTGTGCCACACCATCAAGGGAGCGCCAACCTATATGAGTACGGGAATAACTGGGTATGTGGTTTGCTTCATGATTCATGCAATTTCATTCTTCATGCTAGCTTGAGCCCTTAACTAATACTTTGTTCCTCTCTTTTAGGCGCGACACAACAAGACGGAGGTGCCAGAGGTATTCGACCTCTATGGCATGGCCCATACTGCAAAGTACAAGAAGGCCAAGGCATTCTCTGAGTCTGACCTTGATCATCCAGAGAGCTTCACCAACATCTCCTCCCACAACAAGCTCGTGAGGTACAGAGACGAGGGGAAGGCGAGGAAAGGGGAGGACTTTAACCCCAGCCGGCAACCTCTTGATCCAGAGCTGGTGATGATATCTGGTGGCGGGAGGCCTCATGGCTCGATAGCCATTGGGGATGGACTGATACGTTGTCCTAGCACTCTTCCGGAGATCAAGAAGCGCCAGACGAGCTCCGATCCTGAGATAAGGCCTTGTCCACGGCCAATGGAGCTCCAAATCAAGGTTAGTTATACGGACTCAGATACCTTTCCTCCATTACATTGTGTGTGCGGCCGTCGATGATTACAATGCTAACGAGGAGTGGTGTTGCAGGCTGCTCTTGAGAAAGATAGAGCGAAGACCCAGGAGCTTCTGGCGGAGGCAAAGAGGCAGGCGGCGGAGAGGGAGAGGGAGTTGGAGGAGAGGACTGCTACGCTGTTGGAGGAGGAGAGGAACCGGAACGACGCATCTCACCGGGCCTTATACGAGCTCTTCGTGGTAAGTTTCTTCTGCATATTAGCCAAATCATGTACGTAATGTTCGTTTCATTACTAACTAATATGACTGACTCGTGAAAACCAAATGTGCAGACCATGTGCCAGAGCAACGGTCAGACCCCTCCGTCGATGCCAGTCATTGCTCCGACGGGCACGGTGAGTTTCATTTGAATGGTCATTAGTTACTAGTCTTCACATTTGAGTTGCATCATGCTAACGAGACATTGCAAATGATCTTTGGTGCAGCGTAACTCCAGACAAGCATCGACCGATCCTTCTGCGTCTGCCACTGGTGCGGCCGGTCCTTCACCTACGTGATGACGGTACGTTTTCCCTAGTGTTTTGCTTAACAAATGCATACTTAGCTTAAGAAATGATCTATTTAGCTCCAAAATGTCATATAGTTAGCTTATTTTCCTCGAAAATGACATAATAACCTTACTTAGCTCCAAAATGACCTATTTTACCTAGGCTAGCGCAATAATGATCTATACTTAGCTTAATTAGTTCATTTATGACATAATTAGCTTACTTAGGTCAAAAATGGCATAATAACCTTGGTTTAGCTCCAAAATGTCATATACTTAGCTTATTTTCCTTCAAAATGACATAATAACCTTACTTAGCTCCAAAATGACCTATTTTACCTAGGATAACTCTAAAATGACCTACACTTAGCATTTTTTCTTCCAAAATGACTTAATATGCTTAGTTAGCTCAAAAATGGCATAACTACCTAGGTTAGCTAAAAAATGACCTATACTTAGCTTAGCTAGTTCATTTATGACATAATTAGCTTACTTAGGTAAAAAATGGCATAATAACCTTGGTTTAGCTCCAAAATGTCATATACTTAGCTTATTTTCCTCGAAAGTGACATAATAACCTTACTTAGCTCCAAAATGACCTATTTTACCTAGGTTAGCTCTCAAATGACCTATACTTAGCTTAGCTAGTTCATTTATGACATAATTAGCTTACTTAGGTAAAAAATGGTATAATAACCTTGGTTTAGCTCCAAAATGTTATATACTTAGCTTATTTTCCTCGAAAATGACATAATAACCTTACTTAGCTCCAAAATGACCTATTTTACCTAGGATAGCTCTAAAATGACCTATACTTAGCATTTTTTCCTCCAAAATGATTTAATATGCTTAGTTAGCTAAAAAATGGCATAACTACCTAAGATAGCTCAATAATGACCTATACTTAGCTTAGCTAGTTCATTTGTGACATAATTAGCTTACTTAGGTAAAAAATGGCATAATAACCTTGGTTTAGCTCCAAAATGACCTATTTACCTAGGTTAGCTCTGAAATGACCTACACTTAGCATTTTTTCCTCCAAAATGACTTAATATGCTTAGTTAGCTCAAAAATGGCATAATTACCTAGGTTAGCTCAATAATGACCAATACTTAGCTTATTTAGTTCATTTCTGACATACTTAGCATACTTAGGTCAAAAATGGCATAATAACCTTGGTTACCTCCAAAATGTCATATACTTAGCTTATTTTCCTCGAAAATGACATAATAACCTTACTTAGCTCCGAAATGACCTATTTACCTAGGTTAGCTCTAAAATGACACAAGTAAGCAATAAGAAGAAGAAAAAGAAGAGGAGAAAAAGAAAGAGAAGAAAAATTCTTCTTCTTCTTCTTCTTCTTCTTCTTCTTCTTCTTTTTCTTCTTCTTCTTCTTCTAGTCTTCTTCTTCTTCTTCTTCTTCTTCTTCTAGTCTTCTTCTTCTAACTTTCTTCTTTCCCATTTTGCAGATTTGCTTCAGATCACGGAAGCTTGCATTGATGGAGTCTACTCTTCTCCTTGTCCTTCCTTTTTGTTTTGATTTTGTAGGATGAACAATGTGAAACTTGCTACCAATATATGTATGTATGGATGAAACCATTGTATATGGACTTTTTGCTTAATTGTTGGATATGTTGGCTACATATATGTTGGATATGGACTTTTGATTTGGTATATATATATGTTGGATGATCATATCCATATGGCTGGGATATGTATGCTTGTTGAAAGTATTTTCAAATGAATATATATATATATATATATATATATCTGTGAAATTGATTGAATTTAAGAAAAAACAGAATTAACAGGGGCAATACAGGCACTTTGCCGTCTGCCAGCAGACGACAAAGATGCCACGTGGCAGCTACCTGTGCAACCTGGGGGGCACCTGGGCTGGCCTATTTGGGCACTTTGCCGTCTGTCAGCAGACGGCAAAGGCTGGTGTGCTTTGCCGTCTGCTGGCAGACGGCAAAGGGCATGCATTGGCCCCAGCTGACGCCTGACGTCAGCTGACGTCAGCTGGCGGACGGCAAATAACTTTGCACCTTTGCCGTCTGCTGGCAGACGGCAAAGTGCGCCGTTAGCCACCTAACGGGCCTAACCCTATCCCTCTGCCGTCCAAGGGATTTGCCGTCTCCTTGCTTAGTTTGGTTGACGGCAAACTTCTTTGCCGTTCGCTTTATTTAAGCAGACGGCAAAGCAGCCCTCTGCCGTAGCTCATTCAGCCGGACGTGGGGTCGTCTGCTGGCTGACGGCAAAGGGCTTTGCCGTCCGCCAGACATTCCTTTGCCGTCTGCCATGGCAGATGGCAAAGTGCCTGATTCCTGTAGTGGAGGGCACTGCTCATTTCTCCTGACTTCTCGCATCTCCTTCCTCGATTTCCGCCATTAAGGGAGGCGAGGCGGCAGGGAGAGTAATCCCCCCTAGGGCGCTATAAGAGAGGGCGGGGCGAGTGGCAATCTTTCCCACCCATCTTCTGCCTTTGCGATTTTCCTCCTCCAACCTTTCATTCGTCCTTGCTTTCCTTGAGGTCTACTGCTGTGATAGCGAGGGGTGGAGGTCGAGCCCGCGCATCTACTTCTGCCTCGAGGGTCCCTTCTCGGGGCCGGACGCGTTCCTCGGTGGTCGTCGTGAGCGCCAGTCCTAGCGCCCACAGCAGAGCCGCCTCCCGCGGCCGCGGAGGGTGTGGTTCCCGTAGACGGGGCGGGCGTGGCGGACATGGAGGAGCAGCTGCCCTTCCCCCTCAGGAGGAAGCCTGCACGGCGGTGGCGGCACAGGAGTCCCACACGGCGGTGGCAGCGCACGAGTTTGTCGTGGGGTTACGCTGCCGGCTTCGCAGTTGGCTCCGGCTCCCGGATCCCTTCGCGAGGGTGATGGAGAGCAGCAGGCCCTCGGGCCTATGGCTACAGGCAGATGGCTGCTGCAACGGCCCCTCCTGGGTGGCGGCAGAGTTCTCCACCGTCGGCTCTCTGTTCTTGACGCGGGGGTGGAAGTCGTTCGCCCGCTCCCGTGGTCTAGGGTCAGGGCATCTTCTCCTGTTTAGGTACGACGGAGCTGCCACACTCGTCGTGAAGTTCTTCGGGGTCTTCGGCGGCTGCATCGAATGCTGCACGGAAAGTGAGAGCAGCTGCGGCACCGACTCCAGCAGCGAGAGCAAGAGCGACGAAAGCTCCTCGCGTATCAAGAGTGAAGGTGACGACTCCGACTAGGCGCATAGTATTGCCCCAGTCGAGCCTTGAAGATGAGCCGTGCTCCACCTAGGCTCCTCCGTTTAGCTCCTGTATCAAAACCAATGTAGCCCCGTGGGGGCATGGAAGATAACTTTTGTATCTAAATGTTTAGCAGTTGCTGTAATTTGTACTTTAAACGGACGTATGCATGTTGTTCTCCTTATTCCATTCTGTCTTTGCATGATTTTCCATACCCTACGCTTACCGGAGACTTGCCGGTGTGCACACCCTTACCGCAAGTACTCGTGGACAAGTTCTCAGCAGCTTGCTGGAGGTGCCGCTGCCGGCAAGATCACGCTTGCCGATCACAATGCAGCTACTTAGGTTGCCAAGCGGACTCGAAGCAAAGTAAGAGCGCAGTCAATTACGGCAAGGTTCCTTAGCGTGCAAGTTTCTCATACAAAGGCCAGAATTTCTCAAGGAGAGCCACAACTTCAACAAAGAATTTATTTCAAAGTTTTGCAACTTAGCTCATTCCTTGCTGTACTTCTTGCCGTAGGGCGATATCTTGAATGCATCCTTTGGTATCCATGACCGTCACTCTCCCCGGGAAGCTTGTACACGAGGAATCCTTCCTTCCTTTAGGAAAAAGAAAGAAGAGAAAAGAGGAGACTGGAACCTTGATGGTTCGTTAACCACCTTATGCAAGGAAAAGACTGTAACACAAGACTACATGCAACTCATAAATAAATATGCATTTGGACAAATAGTTGTGAAACACTTAGTTTTATTGTGCACGGGATCTGCGCCCGGCTTTGTACAAAGGTTTACATGCCTTGACGGCAAACTTCTACAAAATAGGTTGCCGGGCAGCCCGGCAAACGCGCCTTATGGGTAGAACTTACGAAGATGCTCAATATTCCATGAGTTAAGCACCAGAGTGCCATCTTCGGTCTCTAGGTGGACTGCGCCGGGCCTAGAGACTCGTACTACCCGGTAAGGGCCCTCCCACTTCGGCGTCAACTTGTTTTTACCCTTCGTGGATTGAATCCAACGAAGAACAAGGTCGCCTTCCTCAAGGTTCCTGGCATTCACTTTGCGGCTATGGTAGCGGCGCAATGCTTGCTAGTACCGTGCAGCACAGACAGCAGCCGAGAAACGATCTTCCTCAGGGAGCGTGGCATCGTCATGCCGCAGCTCATCTTGGTCCTCCTCATCGAAGGCCAAGACTCGAGGTGACCCGTATTTGAGTTTTGTGGGGAGTACCGCTTCTGCACCATACACAAGGGAGAAGGGTGTCTGGCCAGTGGCGCGATTTGGTGTCATTCTGATTGACCAAAGAACCGCCGGCAATTCTTCCACCCAGCGCCTTCCACACTGGTGCAGCTTGTCGAAAGTCCTAGTCTTTAGACCACGCAGCACTTCTGCATTTGCCCTCTCTACTTGCCCATTACTTCTTGGATGAGCAACGGAGGCATAGCATATCTTATTTCCAAGTTCCTAGCAATATGCTGTGAAGGCGCGGCTCATGAATTGGGTGCCGTTGCCGGTAATGATCCTGTTGGGTACACCAAAACGGGCAACCAATCCTTTGAGGAACTTGATAGCTGACTGTGCCGTCACCTTTCTCACTAGCTCTACTTCAGGCCACTTTGTAAACTTGTCGATTGCAACGTACAAGAATTCAAAGCCCCCGGTAGCATGGGGGAAGGGGCCGACGATGTCGAGCCCCCAGACCAAGAAGGGCTAGGAAAGAGGGATGGTTTGGAGGGCTTGAGCTGGTTGGTGGATGTCCTTGGAGTGGAACTGGCATGCTTCGCATCGGATAACCACTGGCAAGGCATCCTGAAGGGCTGTCGGCCAGTAGAATCCTTGACGGAACGCCTTGCTGACAAGTGTGCATGACCCAATATGAGATCCGCACATCCCTTCATGTATCTCTTCCAATAGCCTTTGTCCATCTTCCCAGGAGATGCATTTCAATTTTACCTCATTAGGTCTCTTCCTGTACAACGTGTTGTCAATAAACTTATACATCCTTGACTATTGGGCCACTCTTTCTGCATCTTCTTGCTCATCTGGAAGGTCTCTTGTCTGGAGGAATTGGACAATCGGCTGTGCCCATGCCGGAGCTTGTGGCTCGACGACAAGGACTAAAGGCATTTCTTCCTCTGCGGGAGCACTTGCTTCGACGGCAAGGATCTGGCTTGCCGGATGCTGTGGCTCACCGGCAAAGGGCGGCTTGTCGGTGGTATCTGCTTTCTTGGTGGCTACAGGTAGCTCTGCCGGAAAGTAACCATCAACAACTTGTTTTCTTTTCTTTGCCAGTCTCGATGGTGTAACGGATGGCTGAGTTAGTTGGAGCACAAAAGTTCCTGGTTCCACCGGCATCTTTTGGGCGGCAAGCTTTGACATGTCGTCAGCAATCTCATTCCGGGAATGAGGAACATGCTCTGCTTGCAGACCGTCAAAGTGCTCTTCCAACTTTCTCACTTCATTGACACATGCCTCCATCAAAGGGCTTTGGTAATCCTTGTTGACCTGCCTCACAACAAGCTGTGACACTACTAGGAAAAGGGCTGCTAGTGGCGCACCTGTTTTCGCTACTAATGGCGCACTACAGGTGCGCCACTAGCACCACGCCATTAGAATTTTTTACTAATGGCGCACCACTGGTGCGCCATTAGTATCTGGTATACAAATGGCGCACCATGCAGTGCGCCATTAGTATAGCCCACGGTGCGCCATTAGTATGCCTCCCAGGGGCCATATTTACCCATGTGCTTTGGCATACTAATGGCGCACTGGTGGATGATGCGCCATTAGTGTGCTCTGGCTTACTAATGGCGCACTATGTGGTGGTGCGCCACTAGTATGAATATTAGGGATTATTTTTTTTTCGTTTCTGATATTTTCACAGGTTACAAAATATATTATTTGACAGAATATAGCTAGCACCACACAGCAACAGCAGATTCATCGAATACAATAGAAGATTAGTGTCCGAATACAAATCATCATATTAGTCTCCGAATTTAAAATACCAAACAAAGTTAGAACATTACAAGTCTCGAAACCGCGAGTAGCGAGTTTGTCTTCACATTACAAGTCGATATCGATCATCTAAACTACCATCACATAGAAGAGAGCTGCGGTCATCACGATGAGCATAATCGCGATGAAACTGGTCTTCATCCGGTTCCTCCAACGCTCCCTCCTCTCTCCCGCTAGATAGCGCGCGTATCCAGATTCCGCCTCCGCCCTAGTGGTGTACCCTTTGTAACTGTTACCGCTGAAACGGTGAACCTGTGTCTGACACTCCTCCCAGTCGTCGTAGACTCCGGGAACCCTACCCTTGTACACGACATACGACGGCATCTCTATGCACTAGCCAAACAAAACGTTAGTACCAATTCACAGACAATACATAAGCAATATATAAGTATGCAACAAAAGGATCGATAGAGAAAAGCAAGACATTAATAGCATCGATTACATCTAAGTTGAACGACTGTCCAAACCAAAGAGACATACAAGTTCATCAAAGTTTAATTACAACATGAGCCAATCGATGTTTCAAAACTAGACATAGCATCACTACTTTCGACTCGACTCAAGGGACCGGAGTGTGGATGAAGCCACAGTCTATCGTGATGGTCATGAAATCGCGGGCGTTGTCAGCCTGCATTTGTAGCGTTGTGTCTATCTCACTGTTGGACGGTTGATTTCTGAGGTAGAACTACCCCGAGGTACGAAGGACATCTTGATGGATGATTTCCGCAAACTCCGACTGGATGCGAAAGAATTCTTGTCTGATGTCCGTGTCCTGGATTGCCGACAAGCTTGCGGCCCAAGCTTTGAGATTATTTGGTAGCAGAAGGTGATTATGGTCCCGTACGATCAATCGCATGTGATGGAGGGCGTAGTAGGCATCCTTCTGACCGCCAGGCGGCTGCTTGACGCAGGGGAACGTCGTATTGTGGGCGAACACGTGCTTGCCGTACTTACGAACTGGCCTGGTGAAGGTGCCTCCAGATTTGGCGTAGCCGGGGAGAACATCATCAAGAACTTTCTTGACATTTGTGTAGTCTTTCTTCGACTGACGGTCCGAGTCGAAATACGTGGCCATGGAATATTTCGGGCTTAAGAGGATGAGTGTGCAATGTGTGTCACTGCACAAAACACGGAATGTTAAAAAAAACGATCGAAATCTAAGAAATCATATGTTACGGGGCGGTTGAGGGGACGACTTACTCGGGAAAGTAAGGCACGAGGAAGTTATCCTTATCTGGGTTTGCCAGAATGACGCCTTCGAGGTAAGAACTCGCGACTTGCCGGTCCCCAGCGCTGCTCAAGATCTTGGCACGCATGTAGAAGGGGTCGACTATCACGATGTCCGGGGTCTTGTCTCTAATGATCCGCATCTCCATACTCAGCGAAAATAGCCGAACGAAGGTGTAGTGCAGCGGATGAAGGTTAAACATAGCGAAGATGTCATCAAACCGCAGGACGATCGTACCCCCGATGGCGCTATCCACAAAGCCCTTGCCCTCTGGCACCTTGGCCACGAAAACCAGGTATGCCACGTCATTCTCTCGGAGACGCCGCTTCTCCAAAGAAATAACACTGTCATGCAGACTCCGCATAGCACCGGTTGCAGCATTGAGCATATTAGTCGGTAGCATCGGCCTACCCGCCACATGCACCCTCCTCGAGATATCCTTAGGTGAAGGTGGCCCGTCCTGAGCACGGGTCGTACTCGGTGCCGGCTGGCTCGCACCCTTGTTACTCTTTCTTTTCCGTCCCTTCTTCTTCTGCTGTAATGGGACCGAGTTCTGCTCACAGACCGCCTTCTTGAGTGTGCTGGGGCTGATAATATTTCGCACCTCGGCTATCTGAGGCTCGGTGAAGTCGGCAGCTGGAGGCGTCTCCTGAGAACTGAACGCCAGACGACGCCTGTTGCAATTGGGTTTCTCCGCGGTACCAGCTAGATCGCGATCGTCTTTTGCAGGGTTGGGTTCTTGAGAAGGAGGCCCCATGAATTCGTCATCGGACCCATGTTCGTTGAAGTACTTATCGACGTTGGTAAATGTACCGTCGTCGTTGTCGTCGTCGTCTCGATCCTGTGCCATATGCATGCCTGGATCCTGTGCCATATGCATGTCCGGCATGTCCGGTAGCGTTGCGGCGGTCTTGCCATGGCTTGGCGCCGGCACGACTGGCGGTGTTGTCTTTGGGGTGGTGTCCCCCGCCCCCAAACGAATCTGGCTCTTCGGCCAAAGCAGGGGCCAGCTTAGGCAGGCGCTGAGGGTCATCACATCATCTTCGTCGGCCCTGGCGGGTCGAATCGGAGGTAACAACTCGTCGCAGCCTGGCAGCACCCGAACCAGTTGAACCCTATACACGGTGGGTGGCATTGGATTACCGTGGAACACAGGGTTGCCCGATTGAACGATTTTGCCCTTGGCGACATGGACCAACTCGTTGTTCACGAAGTGCAGGAGAGTGCACGGAACGTCGGCGGCACCCTGCGAAAACATGTAGGGCGTCAGGGATGCCCAGTCAAAGGCAAGGAGATGAAGTCCTCGGCCGAGAGGCTTAATTAGTTACCGTGATGATGGCGTCGAGCTCGGCTAATGTCGAGGCACCGCCAACGGCGGGCGTGCAATTGACAGAGGGGCCGCTTGCTGCCGAGGTGCCGGCCGGCGTACACCCGGGTGCATTAAGCTCCAATGCCCGTGCCGGCGTCGGAGACACCAATACCGGCTCCGCCGGAGACACCAATGGCGCCGCCTGCGCGTTGTGCGAGTTGCTGGCCGTGAAGCTGGGAATCGGGGGCGGCCCTTGTTGGCCGCTCGCAATCCACGTCGTCAGCCCATGAATCAAGGTAGGCATAATGCCGGTGAGCGTCGATCCCAGTTGTTGTTGCACTTGCTCTTGGACAATCTCCGGAATCCGCGCCACTTGTGCCTTGAGTTCTTGAACCTTGCGCGACTGGCTTTCCGAGCTGGTCTTTCTCTCCTTTCGCCCACCAGCGTTATAGTATGACCACCATTTTGTGGACAAGCCTTTGCCGGCCACACGACCAGCTGACGACGGCTTACTGAGCTTATCCTTGTTTTTCATTACGTTCAACGCCCTATTTAGAGTGCTGTCCCAAGGGATGCTCTGAGACGACCCCGCGCTACTGCTTTCAGTCTCCTGCGCCAGAACAAGCTCAAGCGCCCTGGTCTTCGGATCCGTGGTAAGCTCCTTTGTTACCGGGTCCTCCTTGTACCGGGCCCTGACATAGTTCCTGGTCTGCTTGTCACGGTATTTCTCGAAGCGGGGCGGTAGGCCTTGCTCGGCACGCTCCGCGTCCTCCTTGTCCCATATAGGCTCCGCCACTCTGTAACCGCCGGGACCGAGTTTGTGTTCCCCTAAGTTCAACTCCCGCATTTCTTTCCCCCACTGACTTGATTCGGAGGTTGCGCTGCTCTCGCACTTGATCTTGAACTCCTTGTAGTCATCTTCGCTGATCGAAGGATTTTTCGCCTTGATCTTCTCATAACTATCACCTTTCTCAATCATTCTTTTCACCGCGCTTCTCCAAGTAGACAGGGCCGTGCTCATCCTCGTGAGGGCGGCACTGTTCACTTTATTCCCTGAGAGGCGTGTGTTTTCAAATTCAGCGGGGAACTTGTATCGTTCGTGCAGCTTCGTGAAGAGGAGGTTGCGCAAATTCCCTCGGTCCTTATGCCTTAGGTTCTCGGTGTTGATCGAGACGGTGCTCCGGAGAATGCACCCGAGCTGAACCGAGTACCCCTTGACTATTTGTTTGGGCTCCGTTGGATGCCCGTCGGAGTCCACTTGAGTAAATTCCTCCTTGACGGTGCGGAGCACGTTCGGGCGCCGGTCCTTCCGTTGCCTCTTCGGTTGGCTGCCATCTGTGCGTGCGCTGCCATCATCAGTGGTGGCATCCTCGGCGGCACCATCAGTGGTGGCATCCTCGGCGGCACCATCAGTGGTGTCATCCCCGACGCCACTAGGGGTTGTGTAGTCAGGATCGGTGTCTTCCGCGGCGTCCTCATAGTGGTGAGGTTGTTCCTCCATCTCCTGGAACAGCTCCCAGAATTGCTTGCCGCCCGAACCACCGACCTCATCGTTGTGGGCCATGTTTCGCTCTAAATAGGAAAAAAGTTTGGTCAAAAAGTTGGTTATTGTCAAGGAACAAGATCATGGTCTCATCATTTAGGGTTTGTCGACACCGAGGCATCCTAAAAGCTAAGCTTTTATCATTTAGGGTTTGTCGACGCCGAGGCACCCTAAAAGCCTAAGCTTTCATCATTTAGGTTCTTATCGACACCGAGGCACCCTAAAAGCTACTTAATTAAGTACTAAGATACCCCGGCCCATGCATTAGTAGCAAGTACCCCATATGTCCGATTTTTAGCAAAGTCATGCTAAAATTCACGGAAAATTTCAGCATGACCTTTGCTGAAAATAGGACATATGGAGTACCCGAATTTGCCGGAACGGAAGTTAATCGACATTCCGGCAAACTCAAGGGCCTCTCGGGGTACTCACAGGTTATGAACAGATTTGCAAACAGCGAGGAGGATGGAGTATTTCCTCTGCTATCATGAACAATTTCTGAACAGAATTTCTGAACACAGAGACCTACTCCCAACAATTCAGTCTTTAGCAACATTACACAGGGGACAACATTTCTGAACATTTACACTGAACATTTCATGATCAAAAAAGAGAGAGCATGGAACAAAGGATTTGCTGCATGATAGCATAATTTTAGAACTTTCATTGTACACTGTAGGACAACATTTATCAAATTTCGTTTCATGACCTTTCTGAACTTTCTATAGCAAATCATTGATCAGGAAATTTCATGACCTACTCCAAATTTCTGAACTTTCATGATCAAATTTTTCAGTAATGAACAGAGACTGAAGCTGCATCCCAAATTCCTGTCCCTTTCCTTGTTACTGAGACTGAACCCGAGGTCGTGTTCGCTGGGAGCAGAGGAGGAGGGCAGAGGAAGGAGGAAGGAGGAGAGGTACCTGGGCGGGCGCGGCCGGTCGCCGGAGGGGTCGGGGTCGGGGTCGGCGGCGGCGGCGGCGTCGAAGGGATGGCTCGAGGGCGTCCGAGCTCGTCCGGGTCCTCGTAGTCGAAGAAGAAGACGGCGGCGGTCCTCCTGGGCGCCTCGGTTGGTCGTGGGGAGGCCGACGGCCACGTGCTTCGCGGGTCGGCGGCGGTCGTCGTCCTGCACCCCGTGCCTGGACTGAGGTAGAGGCGGCGCAGGGCAGGGGCCGACGCGGGGAGGCTGTCGGCGACGGCGAGGTCGCGGAGGCGTCGGCGATGGCGGAGCTGCAGTGGTGGGGGGCGCGGGGGCGCGGGGGCGGCGGCGCACGTAGGGGCGGCGGCGTCGTGGGTCGGGGCAGCGCGCGGGGGGGGGGGGGGGGGAAGTGGATCTGGCGAGAGGGAGGGACGAAGGGGTCGGGCGAGTTAGAGCTAGGGGGAAGCTTACTAATGGCACACCCCCGAGCGGTGCGCCATTAGAAATCTTTTTTTTTGATAGCAATGGCGCACCCCTTAGAGGTGCGCCATTAGAAAGCTTTTTTTTTAGATAGCAATGGCGCACTACCCGAGCGGTGCGCCATTAGTATGTTTTATTATTATTATTTTTTGTTGCTATTTTTAATATTTTTTTATAAAAACAGTAATAATTTTTTATAAAAACAGTAATAATTTTTTTATTAATATGAAAAAATATCATCAAATTTGTTATTTGAAAATATCATCAAATGGGGGTGCTCGGCGGCGGCGGTGGAGCGGGGGAGGGTGCGGGGGGTGCTCGGCGGCGGTGGAGCGGGCCGGGGAGGGTGCGGGGGGTCGGCGGCGGCGGTGGAGCGGGGGAGGGTGCGGTGGGTCGTCGGCGGCGGTGGAGCTAGCGGGGGAGGGTGCGGGGGGGATCGAGATCGAGATGGAGGGGGATAGCGATCGAGATGGAGGGGGATCGAGATCGAGTGTCCTCATGAATATTCAATATTTTTTCATATTTAATATGAAAAAATATCATCAAATTTGAAAAAATATTCATGAATTCAAAAAGTGCCCATGAAATTTAAAAATATTCATGAGTTCAAAAAGTGCCCATGAAATACAATCGAGAAATGAAGACTACGATTTAAATACAATCGATCTTAGCTAGCTATCTGTTCACAATCTTCTTGCCCTTCTTTTTCGCAAATGGAGTTCTTCTGTGGAACGGACGTCCTTTAGGTAGGGTGGTCCTGCTTCTTCTTGTGGTGTATGCTGCTACTTCATCGTCGTCGTCATGTTCCATCTTCGGGTCGCCGTACTTGTCGAAGTCTTGCTAATTGGCGACTCCATCCATTCCGATGATCTTCCTTTTGCCTCTCCTCACGACAACACGACTGGGCTTTGACGGGTCGGTAATGAAGAAGCATTGGTCCACTTGGGAAGCCAGTACCCATGGCTCATTTTTCGCGGTGACGTTTGCGCCCGCGGTCTTGGATTTGGCTTCGGGTATAACCATGGTGGTGAAATACCGGTCTTCTTTTAGGACGCTCTTGGCCCATCTGACACGGAACATCGGGACCTTCTCTCCAGCGTAGCTCAGCTCCCAGATCTCCTCGATCCTTCCGTAGTATCTGTCCTTGTCGTTACCGGTGTAGGATTCCATCGTTACCCCGGAGTTCTGATAACCATCGCTCTTCATGTCCTTGTCCTCGGTGTAGAATGTGTAGCCGTTGATATCATACGCCTCATAGGTCATCAGGTTGTGCTCGGCGCCCTGTGACAAGGCGAATATGAGTTGTTCTTCCGCGGAAGAATCCTCATGTAAAGGGTACGACAGAAGCTTCTGCTTGAACCAACGCGTGAAACATGAGTTGTGCTCTTTGATTATATCTCCGTCCGTCCTCTGTTGGCCTCGGTCATTGTACGTCTTCTCAATAAAGGTTTTGTGCTCTACCACCCAAGGATCGACCACGTCTATGTGTTGTAGCGCGACTAGGTTTGCTCTTTCAAAGTCGGCGAGTCGACCCTCGAAGTCGACATGCATTTCGCGCCGACCCTCACGGTGACCCCATCTAGCGAGCCTGCCGAGGTGCCTGTTGATGGGCAGACCAACGGGGTTCTCGATGCCTAGATAATTCGTGCAGTAGGAGATGCACTCTTCGGTCAGAAAGCCCCTGGCTATGCTTCCCTCTAGACGTGACATGTTGCGAACGTATCCTTTGATGACACCATTCATCCTTTCGAACGGCATCATGCTGTGCAGGAACGTCGGCCCGAGTTGGATGATATCCTCCACGATATGGACCAGCAGATGCACCATAACGTCGAAGAATGCGGGCGGGAAGTACATCTCAAGCTCGCATAGTATCACCACGATCTCTTCCTGTAGCCTTCTGAGTTGCCTCACGCCAACCGACTTCCGAGAGATGACGTCGAAAAAGTTGCATAGGCCAAATAGCGTTTCACGGACGTGCGCGTCCATGATCCCACGGATTGCAACTGGAAGTATCTGCGTCATCAGCATGTGACAGTCGTGAGACTTCATCCCGCTGAACTTCTGCTTCGCTGGGTCTAGGTATCTGCTTATCTTCCCCGCGTAACCGTAAGGAAGTTTTACTCCTACGAGGCAGGTGAAAAACTGCTCGATCTCCTCCTGACTTAGAGTGAAGCACGCGGGAGGGTAGTCATTTCCGGTCTTCTTGGCCTTTTTGCCTTTGCGACGACTTTCTGTGTCCTGCTTCGCCTCATCATCATCATCATTAGCGTGAAGCTCCTCCCTGATGCCCATTGATTTCAAGTCTGCCCTTGCTTTCGGCCCATCTTTGGTCCTCTCTGGCATGTTGAGCAGGGTACCAAGCAGACTCTCGCACACGTTCTTCGTGATATGCATGACATCAAGGCTGTGAGGCACACGGTGGATCTTCCAGTACGGCAAGTCCCAGAAAACAGACCGCGTTTTCCATACCTTCAGCAGCGGCTCTGGCGCCTTTCGCTTCTTTCCCGGCTCTGGCGCCTTTTGCTTCTTTCCCGGCAGTGGGCAATCTTTCCAATTTTTCAATAGCTCGTCTATTTCCTCGCCGCTCGTCGTACGCGGGCGTCTTCGGGGTTCGGTTTCACCATCGAACAGATCCTTGCGTTTTCTCCACGGGTCATCGTCGCGAAGCCACCTTCGATGTCCCATGAACACGGTTTTCGAAGACCCAGGATCTCTATCTAGCTGGCGATACGTTGTGTCATCCATGCACCTGACGCATCCAGAAAATCCGTGGACCACCTGCCCCGCGAGATATCCGTAACCGAGATAGTCGTGCACCGTCGTGAGCAGTGCGGCTCTCATAGGGAAATATTCTTTCTCTGCGGCGTCCCACGTATTGGCTGGCGTTTTCCACAGCGTGTCTAGCTCCTCTTTCAGCAGCCCCAGATACAGATTGATGTCGTTCCCTGGTTGTTTTGGCCCTTCAATTAGCATACTCATGTGAATGTACTTCCTCTTCATGCACAACCAGGGGGGAAGGTTGTACATCCACACAAACACAGGCCAGGTGCTATGTGTGCTTCTCTGGCTGCCAAACGGATTGACTCCATCGGTGCTCGCGCCCAGCACGATGTTCCTTGGATCGTTCCCAAATTCTGGGTCTTCGAAGTTCAACGCTTGCCACTGGCTCGCATCCTTAGGGTGACTCAGCATCTTGTCTTTTTTATTTATCTCCGGATCATTTCTGTCATCTTCTCGCTTCTTCTCCTCCCTATCCGCGTGCCAACGCAGGAGCTTTGCTACCTTAGGGTCCGCGAAATACCGCTGCAGACGAGGAGTGATCGGAAAGTACCACACCACTTTTCGAGGAGCTTTCTTCCTCTTCTTGTATTGAGTGACGCCGCACACCGGACATATGGTAGACTCCGCGTGCTCGTCCCGATAAATGATGCAATTGTTCATGCACACATGGTATTTCACGTGCGGTAAATCCAGAGGACACACGATTTTCTTCGCCTCCTCGAAACTGGTCGGGCACTTGTTCCCCTTGGGAAGACGTTCGTGCCAGAATGACATGTTCTCGTCGAAGCATGCGTCGGTCATTCTGTGTTTTACCTTCATCTCCAGAGCCATGAGCGTTACTTTCAGGCGGGTATCCTCGGGCCTGCATCCTTCATACAATGGAGTAACCGCGTCTATCTCCAGTTGATCCAGCTTGGCTTTCTCTCGGGCGGCAGCTCTTGCGTTATCCGTCTGCTTGAGAAGCAGCTCTTGAATATGAGGGTCCTGCACCCAGCCTCCATCGTCGTCTGCTCCGGCATCTTCATCTTCATGATCATGCCCTTCGTCTTGATCTTCCTCATCATCATGTCCGGCATCTTCTACATGATGACTGTGTACAGCATCACCGTCGTGATCATGTCCTGGAGATTCTTCGTCTTCTCGACCGCCCTCGCCGCGGTGGTTGTCTTGCTGCCCTTCCTCATTTCTTGCCTGGCCCCCATGGACGACTTCATAGTCATCTTCATCACCTTGCCACCGATAGCCATCCATGAAACCACGCAAGAGCAGGTGGTCCCGCACCTGCCCGGAATCCGGGTCCGCAATAAGGCTCTTCAGCTTGCATCTTCGACACGGACATCTTATCTCCGTCTCGTTCTTTTGAAGCATCTCGGCCTTCGCGGAGCTCAAAAACCTATTCACGATGCCTTCGGTCATCGTGCGGACCATGGTCGCCTGCGGGGTAGAGCAAAACGATATTTTAGAACCAAGAAAAAATTTGGCATGACTTTCCCTAAAAATAGGACCAAAAAGAATGCATAGTGCCAAAATTCTCGCCGAAACGGAAATGAATCAACATTCCGGCAAAATATTGGCAACTATCGCATTTCAAATACCGGTACCTGCAAACACAAACATATATGCAACACCACAAACATATGCAACACCACAAACATACATAGATCTAGCAAGGCCATAAAAAGTGCATGTGCACGTTGTTGGAGCGAGGGAGAGAAAAAAGTAGATCTACAACATAAAGATAGCTTTCCCCTTACTTACCTATCAAAAAAAGGTAATTTAACCACCTAATTTTGATGAATCTATGGTGCAAATGAGGTGAGGAGGAGGAGGCAGCCGACACAATCTTGGAGGAGGAGGTGGAGAGAATGAAGTGGGGAAAGTGAGTGTGTAGGTGTGGCTGTCCAAAATATCTAGTTGGTCCCAGGTTACTAATGGCGCACCACCCATAGATACGCCATTAGTAACCCTGGTTACTAATGGCGCACCAGCTTGAGGTGTGCCATTAGTAGTTTTGCAAAAAAAAAAAAATAGTAGTGGCGCACTGTGTTGGAGGTGCGCCATTACTAGTTAAACTAGTAATGGCGCACTCTTCCCTGGTGCGCCATTAGTATTTTTGGAAAAATGAAAAAAAAACATTTGTCACTAATGGCGCACCGTGGGTCTGGTGCGCCATTAGTGTCTACCACACTAATGGCGCACCAACTCATGGTGCGCCATTACTATATAGTAGTGGCGCACCACATGTATGGTGCGCCATTAGTAGCCATATCATCTATAGCCCTTTTCCTAGTAGTGTGAGTCACCTCTAATAATCAGTTTCTGGATACTGAGGTCAATTGCAATGCGTAAACCGGCAAGCAAACCCTCGTACTCAGCAGTGTTGTTGGTGTCCTGCTCCCTGGGGAAGTGCATCTGGACCACATACTTGAGGTGCTCTCTGGTGGGTGCAATAAGCAGCACACTAGCCCTAGCGCCTTTCAGCATGAAAGCACCATCAAAGTACATGACCCAATCGTCAACTGTTTCCTTGTCGGGGAGAGAGGTCTCTGGTTTTTCTTCATCTGGCATTGGAGTCCATTCTGCAATGAATTCCGCCAAGGCTCTAATCTGGATCGTCGAGGTGCTCTCAAATTTCAAATCAAAACTTGATAACTCCAGCGCCCACTCCACAGTCCTTTCGGTTGCCTCTGGATTTCTCAAGATGTGTTGCAACGAAAAGCGAGTGACAACAGTGACTGGGTGTGCTTGAAAATAATGGCGCAGCTTCCTTGAGCCCATGAGAAGGCCAAAAAGCAACTTTTGCAAACCAGAGTACCTTGACCTAGCCCCTTGTAGGAGGGAGCTGACAAAGTAGATTGGGCGCTGCACCATCTTCTTCTTCACGACTTGCTGATCTGGTTGGCTAGCTTGCATAATCTCTGTCTTGTTAGCACCTGACCTTGCCAGAAAAGATTCTGGCTTGTCAAGTCGTGGCTCTGCGGTTACTACCTCTTCCTCATCAGCCTCTCTTTCCGCCACAAGTGCAGCACTAACCACTTGATTCGTTGCCGTTAAATATAGCAGCAACGTCTCTTGCGGCCTAGGCATGACTAGGAATGGTGGAGAGGACAGGTACTCCTTCAAATCTTGGAGTGCGGCCTCTACTTTCGGAGTCCAGTTTACTGGACCTGCCTTTTTCAAAATCTTGAAAAACGGCAAGGCATGCTCTGCTGATTTGGAGATGAACCTGCTGAGGGCGGCAACGCAGCCAACAAGGCGCCTGACATCCTTGACGTGTCTCGGAGCTTCCATCTACTCAATTGCTCTGATCTTGTCAGGATTGGTTTCAATCCCCCTCTGAGACACAAAGAAACCAAGAAGCATGCCGGATGGAACACCGAACACACACTTCTCGGGGTTGAGCTTCAAGTTAAGCTTGCGCAAGTTGGCAAAAGTTTCCTCGAGATCCTGGACCAATGTTGACTTGTCTTTGGTTTTGACCACAATGTCATCCATATAAGCTTCCACATTTCTGTGTGGCTGTGGCTCAAAACCAATCTGGACCGCTCTGGCAAAGGTCGCTCCGGCACTCATCAGTCCGAAAGGCATACGCAAAAAGCAGTATGTGCCACATGGAGTGATGAATGCAGTCTTCTCCTCATCTTCCTTGGCCATAAAAATCTGATGATAACCAGAATAGGTGTCAAGGAAAGAGAGTAGGTCACAGCCGGCAGTGGAGTCTACAATCTGGTCAATGTGCGGCAAAGGGAAAGGGTCCTTGGGACAGGCTTTATTTATATCAGTGAAGTCGATACAAAGCCTCCACTTCCCGTTCGCCTTGCGCACCACCACCGGATTGGCTAACCACATAGGGTGTAGCACTCCTCTAACCAGGCCTGCTGCTTCTAACTTCTTAATCTCCTTGGCAATGAACTCTTGTCGCTCCAAGGCTTGTTTCCTGATCTTCTGCTTGACGGGCCTTGCATGAGGACAGACAGCAAGGTGGTGCTCAATTACCTCCCTAGGAACACCGGGGATGTCAGATGCCTGCCAAGCAAATACATCAACATTCGCCCGTAGGAAGGTAACGAGCTCGCTTTCCTGCTCGTCGCCGAGAGTGGCACTTATAGAGAAAGTGCCACTCGTCCCACCTTCTTTCGTAGAGACTCGCTTGGTCGCCGGCACAGAGGCCTTGGATCTCTTGCTCTTGCCTGTAGAGCTCTCTGGTACGTCCTTAACAGGCATGCTGCACTCTGAAGTGCGCTTCCCGGAGTCCTTCCCAGAGGTCTTGCCGGTCTTCGACTTCTTTCCTTCCCTGGGAGCTTTGGCGGCAGGGGCAAGAGATACGTCTCCAACGTATCTATAATTTATGAAGTATTCATGCCATGTTTATTATAGTTTTATATGATTTTGGTGCACTTTTATATGGCTTTTATATGATTTTTATGGACTAACATATTGACCTAGTGCCCAGTGCTAGTTGCTGTTTTCTGCGTGTATTTGGTTTTCCAGAAAATCCATATCAAATGAACTCCAAATGCAGCGAAACATTTTGGAGATTTTTTCTGGAAGGAAACAGACCCAGGAAGCTTCGGGGGAGCAGCAGAAGAGCCACAAGGGCCCCACAAGCCACCAGGGCGCGCCACCCCCCAACCGTGCCCTGGTGCCTCGTGGGGCCCCTGTGGCACCTCTTTGCGTGATTCCAACGCTGAAAAATCCTATATATTCAGAAACCCCCGAAAGTTAACCTAGATGAGTTTTTACGCCGCTGCAAGCCTCTGTACCTCCACGATCTCATCTACAGCCCTTTTCCGACACCCTGCCGGAGGTGGGGAGGCATCGCCGGAGGCCATCTTCATCATCCCGGCGGTCTCCATGACGAGGAGGGAGTAGGTCACCCTCGGGGCTGAGGGTTTGTACCGGTAGCTATGTGTTTGATCTCTCTCTCTCGTGTTCTTGATTTGGCATGATCTTGATGTATCATGAGCTTTGTTAATATAGTTGGATTATATGATGTTTCTTCCCTCTCTATCCTTGTTGTGATGAATCGAATCTTTTCCCTTTGAGGTTTCGTTATTGTTGGATTGAATATTTCAGATTTGAGAACACTTGATGTATGTCTTGCATATGAATACCCGTGGTGACAATGGGGTATTATATTGATTCACTTGATATATGTTTTGGCACTCAACTCGCGGATTCCCGTGGTGACATCCGGGTAATCTATGCATAAGGGTTGATGCACGTTTTCATTATCTTTTCTTCGATAGAAACTTTGGGGTGCTCCTTGGAGTTCTTTGTGTGGATTGAATATTATGATTATGAAGTTGTTTGATGCATATCGTATAATCAACTCACGGATACTTGTGGTGACATTGGAGTATCTAGGTGACATTAGAGTTGGTTGATGTGTATCATATGGTGTTATTTTAGTACGAACTCTAGGGCTGTTTGTGACACTTATAGGAATAGCTCGATAGATCGATCGGAAAAGATAACTTTGACGTGGTTTTGTACCCTACAAACAATTTCTATCTTATGTTCTCCGCTAATAGGAACTTGGGAGTGATTCTTTATCGCACGTTGAGGGATGATTATATGATCCAATTATGTTAGCATTGTTGAGAGATTGCACTAGTGAAAGTATGAACCCTAGGCCTTGTTTCTAAGCATTGCAATACCGTTTATGCTAACTTTTGTTATTTGCTACCTTGCTGTTTTTTATTGTTCGCACTACAAAAACCTATATCTACTATCCATACTACACTTGTAGCACCATCTCTTCGCCGAACTAGTGCACCTATACAATTTACCATTGTATTGGGTGTGTTGGGGACACAAGAGACTCTTTGTTATTTGGTTGCAGGGTTGTTTGAGAGAGACCATCTTCATCCTACGCCTCCCACGGATTGATAAACCTTAGGTCATCCACTTGAGGGAAAATTGCTACTGTCCTACAAAACTCTGTGCTTGGAGGCCCAACACGAGTCTACAAGAATAAGTTGTGTAGTAGACATCAGCAAGCGCCTCGATGGCAGCTGTTGCCGCCGCCTCCCGGTAGAGCTTGTGGGCGCAGATGATTGCATCCTTGTGGTTTGACTTGAGGGTGAGGACCCCCATCGGCCCCGGCATCTTGATGACGTTATACGCGTAGTGCGACGCGGCCATAAACTTTGCCAGGGCTGGGCGGCCCAGAATCCCATTGTACGACAGCGGCATCTTGACGACGTCGAAGGTAATCTTCTCCGTCCGATAGTTGAGCTCACCGCCGAACGTGACCGGCAACGTGACTTGGCCCTTCGGCTTGTTCCTCCCCTGACTGATCCCTTGGAAACTGCCCGTTTCCTTGAGATCCTTGTCGGGGATCTGCAGCCTCTTGATCACATCCGGAGAGATCAAGTTCAAGCCAGCCCCACCATCAACCAACATCATTGTCACCTTGAGGTTGCGAATTGTTGGTGAGACCAACAACGGCAAACACCCGACCGCAGTGGTGCGATCAGGGTGGTCCTCGGCGTCAAAGATGATGGGCGAGTGCGACCACTTGAGTGGCTTCTGTGCCTCCATCACCTGTTCCACTGCGTTGACTTCGCGGATCCACTGCTTTAGTTGCTGGTGCGAGGAGTGAAATGATGCGCCTCTGTCAACACACATGGCATCCACTGCATTTTGGAATTCCTTGCCGGACCTGTTTCCGTCCTCATCACTATCATCCCCTTCTTGCTGCCCTGAGCAGCCTTCTCTTTTGGCTGCTTGGCCTTGCCGCGGCGGCCTCCATGGCCACCATGGTCTTGCTTGCCGGACCCACCAGAACCATCTTGGGCCTTCTCCTTATCTCGCTTCTCGTACTCTTGCTTCTGCTTTTCGGCAAGTTGCTCTACTTGTCGGCATTGTTGGAGATCGTGGCCCTTGGTGCGGTGGATATTGCAGTACGGCCCACCGGTCTTGCCGGCCTTCTCGCATGCCACAGCTTCCAGGCAAGCATCACACCTAGCAACCTCCTTGCCGGGGATGTCTGCCTTTGGCTTCTTGGTGGCATTGGTGTCGCCAGAGCTCTCGACGGCCAGTACAGTCTTGTTCTTGCGCTTTCTGTTGCGCTTCTTGTTTTTCTTCTGTGGGGTTGATGCGTCGTCGTCCTCTGAATCGACGTCTGCACCCGCATCTTCCCCGGGGAGTCACCTCCCTTCGTCAGCACGTGCACACCTATCTGCCAAGGTGTACAGATCGTTAATGGTCTTGACCTACTCGACATTCATCTCTGACCGCATCCTGTGGTTGCACACATTTGTGTGGAACGCGGCAACAACAGCTGCGGGATGGATGTCGGGGATGTTGTGGTGCACGCAGCTGAACCATTGTATGTACTTGTGGAGGTTCTCTCCATCCCTTTGGGGGATCACCTGCAAATCGCGGGGCTGACCTGGGAGCTTGTGGCCACCATGGTAAGCGCCGACGAAATGATGGCACATATTTGCCCAGGAAGAGATGGAGCCCTCAGGCAGGTTCATCAACCACGACCTGACGTTGGGCCGGAGCGCCAACGGGAAGTAGTTGGCGAGCACTTTCTCGTCCCATCCCCTGGCAGCCTCCACCGTGATTGTGTAGATGCCAAGGAACTCGGCTGTGTTGAGTGTGTCGTCGTACTTGTTAGGCAGCTCTAGCTTGAAGGCTCAGGTGGACGGCCAGCGAACCTGCCACAGCTCACGAGTAAACGCTGGGCACCCCACATCATAGGGCAAGTACCCACCGGCTACCGGAGCGAGCACGTTCACTGCCGGCCTGGCACGATCGTCTGATTGATGACGTGCTTCCCAGCGCCGCTCGATCTTCGTGCGGGCGTCTTCGTTGCACCGCTCGCGGAGCACTTGGCGCTGATCTTGGCGGCACCGCGGATCTGACGAAGCCATGGACAACACGTCATGGTCGTCCGACCGGCGGGCTGGCCGCTGTGACGATGGGGGGGTGGCGAGGCGACTGCACCGTCTGCGCGGTGTATCCGGCAAGGCAGCCGGATGGTCCCGCCAACATGGTGGGTGGTCGCCGCGAGGGACCCACATCTTGTGTCTTGCCGGGATCGGCAAAACTGATGAGGCTCTGAATGGTGGCTCTCCATTCGTCCATCTTGTCTGGGCTTGGCGGGAAGTTCAAAATTATTTGAACCCACAGCATGGCCTCGGCCGCCGTGGTCGGCATGGCTGGGAGTACAAAACGAGGCATCGCTCGACTCCTGGTGGATCCAGAAGGAGCTTCGTTACATCCGGGCCGCCGCGGCTCATGCTCGCCAACATGCGGACGTGGTGGTGGCGGCGGCGCTCCATGAGCAATCGGAAGTTGCTACACGGGGATCCCGCCTTGCGGTCGTCTGGAACTGCCAGCAACGTGGGAGAGCATGTCGTGCCCATCTTGCGATGGTCGCGGCGTACGCCTCCCCACGCCGTTGTTGGACGTCGCCACTACGTTCTGAGATGTTGCGGCGGCTGGGTTCTGGGTGGCAACAGTATGAATTATATTACTATGATGACTGCGCTCACCAGAATGTCTTGGAAGTTGACCGGCTGCGACGTCGCCGGTCCTGTGGCTAGGCTCAGCATCGTGGCGGGGGTGCTGGGCACCCCCACCACTCCCGCCTCGTGCGCTGCCCGTCCCAACCGTAGCGCCCACGCCGGCTGCGTCGCCTATGGCCACCTGGGAAGGTGGCTTGGACGCGGTAGGAGCCTTCGTGGCTCCACTCTTCTTCTTCAGCGCCATCGACGAAGATGATGAAGTTGGTACTCACACTACCAAAGAACTGATTTGTGACACACACAGCCCCTGCCTGGCGTGCCAAAGATGTCATGGGAAGCAACTATCTATGGGACCGAACGGGTCCCTTTGTGATTCGGCTCAGGGGACGTGCATGGGACAAAGAGCAGGTTTTCAGTAAGTGCAATAACACACGGGGGATTTATCCAGGTTCGGGCCGCTATGAGCATAAAACCCTACTCCTACTCTGTGGTTGATCGAATACGAACTCTGGTTACAGGGAGCGCAGTTTTCCGGCAAGGTGCTCGGGAAAATGCAGCTACGTCGTGTAATTTAACTGGGTGTCAACCGTTCTACCTGTAGCCGTGGGCCTCCTTTTATAGACCAAGGGGTTACTACAATGGCTAATACGGTCATTATAGAGTATGAACAGTGACTTGCACCTCATCACATTTATCTTCCAACGGGGTAGGACAAACGCATTTAATGCACCGCTAGGTGCTACGTTGGGGAGGCGAGGCCTTGGGCAAAAGATCTGTACCACCGGTCCTGGCGCCCTCCTGTAATCTCGACACGTCCCGGGGACGGGTGTTATTAAAGTTAATCTTGGCGTGGCGTGCTGACACGTGCCTTGGCTGGCCATGTTGACTGCCTGCCCATTCGACACCTAGCCCACGAGCCTATCTGGTCGATGGTGAGGTGGAGCGTTAACAGAACAGAACAAACCTACTGGCACGGAGCTTGCCGGGCCTTGCTTGCCAACAAGGGAGCTTGCCGGCAACCATAGCCTTGGTCTTCACCTTGCCGGGACGGAGCTTGCCGGCAAGGACAGCGTCGATCTTCAGTACGAGAATAGTACTTCTCGATGACCTGCCTTGAGGTCTTCTTCACGGTCTTGGTGGTGAGTCTTGAGTCATAGTTATCCTTTGTCAAGCCCTTGCCGGAAGGGAGGCTACAACTGCCTATGCACAAGTCTGGGTACGAGGGCACCCATGTCTTAGTACACCGACAACTCGGTGAGACCGAACTGCAAAGGCTAGGGCAGAACTCAGTTTCAGAAATTCTGATTATTTCATCTCAGTGATTCCGAAGTGAAATAATGGCGTTGCAGAAACTTGGCAAAGCCATCTCGTTGGGACCGAGATCCTTTTCGGGGAAACTGAATTGCTAGGGTTTGGCAGTGGCAATATGAGTGATGGTCTCGGTGAGTCCGGATGAAGTAGTTTTGATGGGACTGAGATAGGAATTTAGGGTTTGGACATATGTGATTGTGGGAGAATGACTGAGGGTTTTTGGAGCAATACCACTAAGCACTTTGAGCAACAACCTCATCATTAACACCTCATCCCCTTTTAATAGTATTGGCTTTCCTAAGGGACTCAATGTGATCTTGGATCACTAAAATGAAAATGAAGAGTCTTGTAGATACCAAACTTGTCCTTGACATTTCGAAGGGTTCCACATCTTCTTGTCCTTGCCATGCCATTACTGAACTTGTCTAAAATACACTAGATAAAAGCATTAGTCCAACAACATGTATGTTGACATTGATTACCAAAACCACCAAGGGAGCAAATGTGCTTTCAATCTCCCCCTTTTTGGTAATTGATGACAACATACATCAAAGCTTCAAATGAAGATGTAACATAAAATTGTATGAAAGCTTTGAACAAGACATGTCACATGTATGAGCCCCCCCTATAGATATGCTACAAGTAGACGATGATAGCTAATGAAAAGTAGAAACACAAAGTAAGGGAAATGCACATGTAACATGTATCTTGGCTATATGCATCAGAGCAGCAAAACTGAAGGTGAAGTACTATCATGTCCATGACTGTTCTCTTGCAAACAATATGTGCAAAAGCAACAATTCATCATGCACATGAGTATGATGCACATACTTACCTCAAAGTTCTTGATCATATACCTAAAGGAATACACTTGAGAAAACAGGGTTAGATAACACATGATAATTTCTTCAAGAAAGGACACAAGATCAATAAGAAAACCAAGATTGGGATGACATGTAGAAGAGAGTATCACTGAGTGAATACTTCTGTCAGAAGCAGACATGTCCCCAAAGAAAAGAAGAAATAGAATCAGTTGACTCCCCTAAAAGAACTTCCTCTCCCCCTGAATCTAGCATTGGATATTGGGAGTAGGTAGGGTGAGAAAACTAGAGTAAACAGAAAACAAATCATAATCATGTTTCTCCCCTCTTAGAAACATGTAGCATTCTCTCCTCTTATAAAATGCATCACTCTCCCTTAGGATATACCTTTTTGTATGGAAGAGATTATGGTGATAAGCTTTGATGTGCATCTCTCTCTCCTCCTTTGACATCAATTTCCAAGAAGGGATAGTTTCAAGGTTATTGGTCAAGTGGGTGTGGTCCTTGAGAAACACAACTAGCCATGATGTAGTTCCAGATGCAAGGAGAGGGAAAGAATCATTGAGTGGAGCTGGAGCAAAAACACAACAAATATTTGACTTAAAGTTCCTTTGAGCAATAAAGTCGGTGGCTCCGAGTTGGAACAATTCGGTGTGACCGAGTTTAGTGCTAATGGAAGATTTTGTCAACTCAGCTCACTAGGCAAAGAATCTCTTACAAAGATTTGCAATGAATTTGCTAAGAACCTAGCTAAAGAAAAAGAACACCGAAGAGAAGGAAACAAAGATACATCTAGATGAAGTTTTTTTTTGAAAAAGAAACACTCAAAAGACACAAGAGAAACACTAGAGAACTTCATCTAGAGGGGTCAGCGACTAGGTCACCTATGTTAGAGTATATTGACTTAGGAGTCAAGTGAGAACACTTGATCATAGGTCATACTCCTCGTTAAGCTCAAAATGGGGTTGCCATTTTTTGTTTAAGCATTTCAATGTATTCGCGTCTTGTTGAGTTACTTTAACTCATGACTTTGAGTCAAGTTTCCCTAAGATGTGAGAACTTACATTGGGGTTTTTGGTGGTGATGTCCATCATGTAGTTGAACTTGAAGTGGATGCTCATGAAGTGAAGTTGGGAGAAATCCTATCATTTGTAGTTCATCTTCCTACATGGATTAGATTTGCAAGGAACACCATATGTATCCAAATTGACAAGAATGAAGTGTAGAATCAAATGTTGTCAAAGGATATGTTTGAGTTGTCTTGTTTCCTTGGCACACCAAAGATTTAGATACTTGGTCCAATTTTCTTGCTCAAGATAGGAGTTTGTGAGAAACCTTATGGAATGATATTCATCCAAGTACCTACAAGAGGTTAGATACAATACAAGGGAGCAAAGTGTCCAAGATATGATATAATCATAGAAGTAAGGATTAGTCAAGAATGCTCATGCCCTTGCATGCATCCAAGTGAGTTTCTAGTTCATGTTTGAAGCATCAATGATATTCAACTCACTCCTCAAGTGACAAAATACCTTCTCATCAAGAGGTTTAGTGAAGATATCTGCCAATTGCTTGTCGGTACGAACATGCTTGAGGTCAATGTCACCTTTAGCAACATGATCTCGAATGAAATGGTGACGAACCTCAATATGCTTAGTTCGAGAATGTTGCACGGGATTGTGTGCAATCTTAATAGCACTCTCATTGTCACATAGCAATGGAACATGTCTCACAAGCACACCATACTCTTTAAGAGTTTGTGTCATCCATAGTAATTGTGCACAACATGATCCCGCAACAATGTATTCCGCTTTGGTGGTAGATAGAGATACCGAGTTTTGTTTCTTGGAGGACCAAGACACAAGTGATCTACCAAGAAATTGACATGTACCCGAAGTGGATTTTCTATCAACCTTGTCTCCGGCATAGTCCGAATCGAAATAGCCAACAAGATCGAAAGAAGATCCTTTGGGATACCAAATGCCAAAGTTTGGTGGATGTAACAAGTATCTCACAATTCTGTTCACGGCCTTAAGGTGACACTCTTTTGGTGCCGCTTGGTATCGTGCACACATGCACACACTTAGCATACTGTTGGGATGGGCGGCACATAGATATAGCAATGAACCAATCATAGACCGATAAACCTTTTGATCAACCGGTTTGCCATCCTTAGTCAAGTCAAGATGTCCACTCATTGGCATGGGAGTTTTCATACCTTTACTCTCTTGCATGTTGAACTTCTTGAATAAGTCCTTGGTATACTTTGTTTGAGAAACAAAGGTACCCTCCTTAGTTTGCTTGATTTGCAAACCAAGAAAGAATTTGAGTTCACACATCATAGACATCTCATACTTTTCCGACATCAACCTTCCAAACTTTTCACTAAAAGAGGGATTAGTAGATCCAAAGATAATGTCATTAACATATATTTGGCATACAAATAATTCTCCATTAACCCTCTTAGTGAACAAAGTTGAATCAATTTTCCAAATTTTGAAAGCCTTTTCAAGAAGAAACTTTGTCAAGCATTTGTACCAAGCTCTAGGGGCTTGTTTGAGACCATAAAGAGCTTTACGAAGTTTATAAACATGGTTAGGTTTCTTGGGATTAACAAAGCCAGGAGGTTGTTTAACATAGACTTCCTCCTCAATTTCACCGTTTAAGAAAGCACTTTTAATATCCATTTGGTAAAGAGTGATATCATGGTGATTGGCATAAGCAAGTAATATGCGAATGGACTCAAGTCTATCAACGAGGGCATAGGTCTCACCATAGTCCACACCTTCGACTTGTGTGTAACCTTGTGCTACAAGACGGGCCTTGTTGCGTATTACTTGTCCATCTTCATCTTGCTTATTCCAAAACACCCATTTGGATGTTTTTCTCATCCTTGGGCTTCTCAACCAACGTCCAAACTTGATTCCTCTCGAAGTTGTGTAGGTCTTCATGCATTGCATTTACCCAATCGGGGTCCTCGAGAGCTTCTTCTATCTTCAAAGGTTCAACACTAGAGATGAATGAGTAATGCTCACAAAAGTTAGCTAAACGAGATTTAGAGCGAGTGATTCTCCCAGATTTGATGTCGCTAAGAATTTGTTCGACAGGATGATTCTTGTCAATTCTTGCTCTAACTCGAGGTAGCTTTTGCTTGGGTTGTGGTGTGGCCTCCTCCTCATCATCATCATCATCATTGTCTTCCTCATTGTTGTTGTTGTCGTTGTTCGCTTGAGGTGGTGGAGAAGGAGGTTGAGGTGGATCATCTCGTTGTTCTTCCTCATTCCCTTAATCTTGACGTGTTCCACTTGTGGATGCCTCCCTATCAACTTGCGGTTCACCTTGATGTGAAGTTGGGGCTTCCACTTGAATAGACGAAGTACTCTCCTTCACCTCCAAAGGACGAATCTTGCTAATAGACAAGTCTTGGATTGCTTCCGATGGTTCTTAATCTCCTACATCAATTGGCAATTGCTCGACTTGCAAGCCGTTAGTCTCATCAAACTTCACATCTACCGTCTCTTCAACGGTGAGTAGTTCATACACCGTTTTTCCAAGAAGCTTGTGAAGATAAAGTCGATTTGTAGCATGACAAGCCGTCTCAACCGCTTCCGCCCAAAAGTGTTTTGGCATCTTGTATTCATCTAGCATTGTCCTTGCCATTTCAATAAGAGTCCGGTTCTTCCTCTCAACAACTCTATTTTGTTGAGGTGTGTACGTAGCCGAGAACTCATGTGAGATACCTTCTTCGTCAAGAAAGGTATCCACATTGGCGTTCTTGAACTCCGTTCGATTGTCACTCCGAAGCTTCTTGATCTTCACTTCAAATTGATTTTGGGCCTTCCTAGCGAAGTTTTTGAAGATCTTTTGTACCTGCGATTTGTCATTGAGAAAGAAGACCCACGTAAATCTGGAAAAATCATCAACAATGACCAAACCGAAAGAGTTACCACCAAGACTTTTATAGGCATTGGGACCGAAAAGATCCATATGAAGCAGTTCGAGTGGTCTCCTTGTGGTCATGATGTTCTTCACGGGATGGCTTCCTCCGACTTGTTTTCCTGCTTGGCAAGCACTACAAAGTCTATCCTTGTCAAAGATAACATCTTTCACACCAAGAATATGATCTCCCTTAACAAGTTTATCAAGATTACGCATGCCAACATGTCCAAGCCTTCTATGCCATAACCAACCTTTAGAAGATTTAGCAATTAAACATGTATGAGGTTGGGCTCTCTTAGTGAAATCAACAATGTATAGATCACCTCTACGAGTGCCGGTAAAGACCATATTATGATTATCTCGACGAAACACTTGGCAATCTACTCCGGTAAATAGAACATTGAAACCAAAGTCGGCTAGTCTAGATACGGAAAGAAGATTGTAACCAAGAGATTCAACAAGCATAACATTTTGAATGGAGCTATCATTGGACATGGCCACCTTACCAAGGCCAAGTACCTTACCCTTGGAGTTGTCTCCAAAAATCACATACTTGTGTGGACCATCGTTTTTTGCAAGCTCACGAAACATGTCTCTATCTCCGGTCATGTGATCGGTACATCCACTATCGAGAATCCACTCTTTTCCTCCGGCCATATAATCTCAAAGTTTGCCATGAGACTAAGATTCCTCATAGTCTTCTCATATTCGATATCAAATTCCTCATCCTCATCACAATAGCCATGCTCAACATCATCATCATCAACATGTATGTGATCATCACCTAGGGCAATGGATTCATTAGTTTCATGATCATGACAATGTTCAAGTTTATGAAGTCTAATGGCTTCCGTGATAATGTTACTAATAGTTCTAACATCTCCTTTATCACGCATAAGATCACGAAGCTCAAATAAGCAATCATCAAAGTTAGGATCACTAGGCTTCATCTTGTGAAAAGCAATAGTCTTATGAAGAATCTCATCAAGATTCTTTAAAGAGTAGTTGGGATATCGCTTTTCCAAGTCACTCCATAGAGCATAGACGCACTCAAAGTTTTGCATACAACCAAGCACAATTTTAGGTAACTCTCTAATGGTAAGATTGATGGTTCTATGATTACGAAGCACGTCAATTTCCTCTTCATGAGTGGGATGCAAGGGGTCAATGGGAGGCCCATAAGGACTATGAATGTACTTGCTCAAGTTAAATTCATCAAAGATATCAAGCATCTCATCCTTCCAAAAGTGATAATACTCCACATTGAGAATAGGCACTCTACGTCTAAGACTCCCCAAAGTAGACACATCCATCTTCCTCCAATGGTGATTAAACCAAAGCAATGGAGACCAAAGCTTTGATACCAATTGTAAGTTCGAGAAGATAGGTCTAGAGGGGGTGAATAGACTCTTAACCAACCAAAGGTGCAGTTTTTAAGTTCACTTGGAATTTAGGCAGATTTTGGCACTAGTTAAGATATCACCATGACTTCCTACACATGCATATCTAGAGATAGAGCAGCGGAAAAAGTAAAGCATGCAATTGTGCAGAAAGTAATGGGGTAGAGTAAAGAAGATCAAATGCAATGAAGACATGGTGGTTTTTGGCGTGGTTCCAATAGGTGGTGCTATCGTACATCCACATTGATGGAGGCTTCAACCCACGAAGGGTAATGGTTGCGCGAGTCCACGGAGGGCTCCACCCACGAAGGGTCCACGAAGAAGCAACTTTGCCTATTCCACCATGGCTTCTGTCCACGAAGGACTAGCCTCACTCAGGGTAGATCTTTACGAAGTAGGCGATCTGCTTGCCCTTACAAACTCCTTGGTTCAACTCCACATGATCTTGGAGGCTCCCAAGTGACACCTAACCAATCTAGGAGACACCACTCTCCAAAAGGTAAAAAATGGTGTGTTGAAGATGAACTCCTTGATCTTGTGCTTCAAATGATAGTCTCCTCAACACTCAATCTCTCTCTCACATATTTGGCATGGGTAGGAGAAGGATTGGAGTGGAAAGCAACTTGAAGAGGCTAGAAATCAAGGTTCAAATGGGTTGGATTGGAATCTCTTGATCTCAACACATGAGTAGGTAGTTCTCTCTTAGAAAATGTATGGTGGAAGTGTAGGCACGTTCTGATGGCTCTCTTAGAGAGTAAGTGGGGGTGGAGGGGTATAAATAGCCTTCACCAAAAATCCAACCGCTACACACTTTTTGACCCAACTCGGTGAGACCGAACATAAACTCGGTGAGAGCGACTAGTGTAAAAAGTGTGAACTTTAGGCTTTTCCGTGACACCGAAGTGGAACAACTCGGTGAGACTGAAGTGCAAAGGCTAGGGCAGAACTTAGTTTTGGAAATTCCAATTATTTCAACTCGGTAATTCCGAAGTGAAATAATGGCGTTACAGAAACTTGGCAAAGCCATCTCGGTGGGACCGAGATCCTTTTCGGTGAAACCGAATTGCTAGGGGTTGGCAGTGACAATATGAGTGATGGTCTCGGTGAGTCCGGATGAAGTAGTTTCGATGGCACCGAGATAGGAATTTAGGGTTTGGACAGATGTGATTGTGGGAGAATGACTGAGGATTTTTGGAGCAATACCACTAAGCACTTTGAGCAACAACCTCATCATTAACACCTCATCCCCTTTTAATAGTATTGGCTTTCCTAAGGGACTCAATGTGATCTTGGATCACTAAAATGAAAATGAAGAGTCTTGTAGATGCCAAACTTGTCCTTGATATTTCGAAGGGTTCCACATCTTCTTGTCCTTGCCATGCCATTGTTGAACTTGTTTGAAATACACTAGATAAAAGCATTAGTCCAACAACATGTATGTTGACATTGATTACCCAAACCACCAAGGGAGCAAATGTGCTTTCACTTCTTGTGAGAAGCTCTGGTTTGTGAGAAGCTTATACCAAAACCTGCCCCAAATGGGACAAAAATTTTAGCAGAACCTGTTGGTGCCATTCCATGATAGCATGTCAAGTTTCATGAATTTTAGACAAGTTTATTTCAAAACCAAGTATCTCAACATTTGTGGTGGAGCCACGATGTCGAGGTGTTTGAAATTTATTCCCATTTCATGCATGGTACCTAAGCATGCACCCTAGGACACATATATGATTTTTGAACCCATTTAGGTGCACCGGAGCATGTGCCTGTAGTTCAAATTTGAATTATGCACATAAAATGCCTAGAAAACTCAGTTAATGTAATGTAAAAACAAACCCCGAATAATTCCAAAAAATTTACGACACTCCTATAGTTGTCTGTTCACTACAGATAAATGTTCTAGCAATTCAAACACCATCTTTTGCCGCTGTGACCACATTCCGTACTTTGAATCAAGATGAAAAATCGAGTACATCACACAAAGTTTATTTTCAGCAACCGTGTGAGATGCAGTACAAAATATCTTGGAGCACCGTCATATATGGCTTATGCGAGAAGGTTCATTGGCTACAGTCCACAGCCAGCACGTCAAGCAAACTAGCTCCCCAAATATCATTTCATTGTTAAATCGTCAACGGTCAAAGATGGGGACGTGGACTCGCGTCGTGAGGGCAACTTCGGCGGCCCACTCCGGCGAGAGCGCGGTCGCAGCCTCCATGAGCATGCTCACAACCTGCATGAGCACGGCCGCAGTCTGCGACCGGGCGGCTGCGGCAGCCGAAACAGCCGCTACTGCAGCTCAGATGGCGGCAACAACATCTGCGATGGGGATAGCAAATGGCGAGAGTGGCACAGCAGCTATCTGTTCTGCAGCGGCCGCCTTAGCCCTGATGGAGGCCGCCCATGCCCATGTTGAGGCCGCCCACGCCCAACTCCTGGCGGTCAGCGCACAAATCGCACGAAGGTTCTCTGACAACAGTCGGCAACCCACGGCCGAAGAGATGGCAATCGCCGAGAGCGTTCGAGCGGCCATCCGTTCGTTCGCGGCATACCTTGCCGCGATGGAGCCCGTCCAAGCCCAGACCGCGGCCGCCCACGCCCAGCTCATGGCGGCCTTCTCCAAAGAGATGGTGGACGCGGATGGCGAGATGCTTTGCGAGTATGGTGCGATGGATGCCATGGAGCCCCTTCCCCAGGAGATCGTCGGGCGCGAGCTGGACATGGAGGAGGCAGCGGAGATCGACGAGCACCAGGCGGAGTAGTAGTCTTTGTTTAGAGCGTCGATCTTTTGTTAGAGTACTGTTTAGGTCGGCTAGCATTGTTTAATTGCTGAACTTGCTCGATTAAGAAGTGTGGGTGTGCTTTAGGCTCTTTTGTGTACCCAAATTATGCAATGACGTGGATGACCACTGTAACCAGGGAAATTTGAACCAAAATTTGCACGTTCAAACTCATAACACACGGGGTAAGCCATATGAATCGTTTGTGATGTTCAGATATCGTACACAGTGCTAAATAAGGGACCGTGTGTGATGACACTTTGCGCGCCAGTTTTTCGCTGCACGGGGGGGGGGGGGATTTCGGCATCCGCGGAAATATCTACCTCCCATGCCCCCTCCTCCTTACCAAAAGCCACATTTCCCCTGTTTCCGCCTTCCATTCCAAGTTCAAACCTTCATTGCTTGCTTGCAGTGCTGCCGCCTCACCAGCGATGCTCCTTCCTGCTGCTTGGCCTCGTCGATCTAGTTAGGTAATCCACACCAGACCCCCATCCTCCACATCCTTCTACATCCCACATGCCCCGACCACCGGCGCGACACCTTCCACCCAAATCACCGACCCATCCTCCAAATAAGTGCTGCCCTAAGCCATGGTGCACGCAGTATAGCCAGGAGCTCAAGGAGCATTTGGCAGCGGAGAAGCAAATCGCGCCCGCACGCGCGGATGAGGTCACGATGGCTGCCATGTGTGCCGACCCCTAGATCTTGGAGGAGCACCTCTCCGTCGAGGCCACCGTCGATGCCTCGCGCGCGGACGCCGCCACGCGGTTGGCTGCTTTAAATGACAGTTCGTGGTGTTTTCTCGAGGCCACCGTTGGTGCCTTCGATGAAGACTACAAGGTGTTTTCTCAGCGTGCCCGTGCTTACCTCAACTCCAGAGCCAGCAGATTGGTGCCCAGAGCGGCTCAGGCGACTCACCACTATGAGGAGGGCACCCACGATGTGGAGGCCTCGCCCTCTTCCAAGTCTAAGGTGCCCATCATCATCGATATCTCCGACGATGAGGAGTAGCTTGTCTTTTTAGCTCACTATAAGGACCTATGTTCAGCTAGCTAGGTTGGTTAAGCATGTTCGGTTTATCTATTGCATGTGCTGCTCCTGCCTTTCCTTTACAAGTTCTAGTGAATTGTCCTATATACTGTTACTATGCAATCTAATCCTCTAGTATATATGTTCTATATATTGTGCAATGTGGTGTTCAGTTAATTGTTTGGTTAATTTGTTGTCATGTTCAATTAACTGTTTGGTTCAATTCTACAATGTTATGCTCAATTCTTGTGGGTGCAATTTTGTATTCTCTTGCATGTGAGAAATAAATCGAATTTGGCTGTATAAAATACATGAGAAACAAATACAATTGCTATATTTCCAAGTTGCTAAGCACACTAGGTTTTGTTAACTGTCTGATCTTCTAGTATGTTCTATTGTGCAATGTGGTGCTCAGTTAACCGTTTGGTTCATTTGTTGTGGTGCTTAGTTAACTGTTTGGTTCAATTCTGCAATGCGATATTCAATCGTTGTGGGTACAATTTTGTATTGTTATGCATGTGAGAAATAAATCGAATTTGGCTGTACTAAATACATGAGAAACATATACAATTGCTATATTTCCTTGTTCTTAAGCATGCTTGGTTTGCATAAATGGCTTTTCCATGTGGCTCGACTTAGTCTATTGAATCTGCAATGTGTTTATTTTTCATCAACATATTTTACTGATAGTATGCCAACCCTTACTTAACCTGATCAATAACTACATTATATGTGTTGCAGGGAAACCATGGGAGACACTGAGGTTTACCATCGAGGTTCGCACATGCATGGTACTTTGTCTAATAGCACATTATTGTGCAATTGCAGGAACCATTCTAGTATTTAGGTTTTTAACAATTTGGTCTTGCACATGTAGGTCCTGCTGTCAGAGGTTTTGACCCACTGTTCGACCCATTTTGCATATGGGGAAATGAGATGTCCATGAATATCAGCCAAGTCAAGAAACTCAGAAAGATTTATAGGATAAAGAAACTAGCGACGAAAAACAGCAAGATCTTTGTCTGCACAATGAAGAAGACATCAGTGAACTACATGATGGTACTAACTCCTATACCTTGTGGTTTGCGTGAGCTGTGGTGTGGGAGGGAGGGATAGCTCCTTTTCATGTTGTAGCACTAGCTATCTAGTTGCAGTGTGTTACTGGGTGCTTGTGAAAAGACTTTGTGATTTCAGTTAAATGAAATCGGAAAGAGAGCTCTCTTTTTCAAAAAAAGAACTCTTATACCTTGTTTTTTTATTCCTTTGTGCCATGTCAAAATTTAGAGAAGATATTTATGCATATCTTTGTTTTCAGGCCTTTCCAAAGCAGTTCACAGATGATTACCTCTCAAACCACCTGTATGGTCAAGAGGTGTGGAAGGTGTTCATACAACACCCACGGTACAATATTGAAGTCCTTCCTCAAGAGGACAAAGGATGGGTGGTCAATCATCCACAGGCACTGGCCTCATGTTGCAAGGGCCTTCAACATCATTGAAGGCTCAATATTCGCCTTCCGGTTCAGCACTTTTCCAGATGAGATTCATTTGTCTATCTACCATCTATGATGCTAATTTCCAAAGGTTTTAGATGTTGCATGTGAAACTTGATTCTGTTGTGTAATGGGGTAGCTAGCTATATGCCTATATGGTGTAAGTGAGTGCCGAAGCTATATGATGTTGTACTCTGATGTATTTCAATTATGAAATCCTAGTTCCGTAATACGAAAATGAAATATATTGTGTGTTTAATATGAAATGTCAATTTGATTACTAAATGGATTAATAATAATAGGCCAATTAGCCTGCTTATTGGGTTTTTCTAGTGCAAATGGTTATTGAGACACTACCGTGGGCGATGATCTCAGACAACCCACACAGTTTCTAGGAAGTAAACATGTTGGATCAATGAAGATTCACACACGACTTCCTCTGGACGACTGTTTGCGTTAGGCCACCTTGCACAGACGTTTTCCACATAAAAAAATTGTGTGTGATGGACAGCCCATGCCACACAGTTTCTTCTAGGCACTGTGCGAGATGCATTCAATAACACAAACGATAAAATTATTAATATCGTCTGCAATGGCAATGCTATCACAGACGATGTGATGAGGAAAATTGTGTGTGATGTATGCACAAACGGAAACATTTGTCTAGGATTCACTGTGTGGGATGTATATACGAACGGAAACATTTGTCTGGGATTCACTGTGTGGGATGTATATACGAACGGAAACGTTTGTCTTGGATTCACTTTGTGGGATGTACATATGAACGGAAATGATTGGGCTAGTATAATTGTCTGCGATGGCTCGCCCGATCACACACGAGCTCTTTTTGCCCCGCGTGTGTGACCCGAGGCCCTATCTCTGACGGTTTCTGGGTCGTGTGGGAAGGACCCCCCCTATCGCACACACAGGCAAGGCGACGGTTTAAAACTCTATCGCGGAAAGGGGGTAAAAACTGTTTGTATAGTAGGTCGCTGCACTAGTGTTAGGTAAATCTTTAGCATGATGTTGTTTGGTGAGTTTTGAAAAATTAAATTCATGTGATTCATCACCAAACTTAACTTTAACTTTTTCTTTAACATAATCAATTTCAGCATCAATGGTTCAGAAAGGGTTTACCAAATATTATGGGA
This sequence comes from Elymus sibiricus, assembly GCA_039707655.1. NCBI lineage: Eukaryota > Viridiplantae > Streptophyta > Magnoliopsida > Poales > Poaceae > Elymus > Elymus sibiricus. Next base: position 197,779,324 of record CM077674.1, on the reverse strand, counting down.
CAAAAATTATCTTGTTCGGATCCAAGTACTAAGAAATCAGTAGGGTATTTGATCTTACCGCACAATACTTCAACATATCTTACAATCCCAAGTGGTGAAATGGTATCTTGATACGTCTCCAATGTATCTATAATTTTTTATTGTTTCATGCTATTATCATACCAATTTACATATTTTTGGCAAAAATTTATATTATTTTTCTGGACTAACCTATTAATCTAGTGCAAAGTGCGAGTTCCTGTTATTTTTTGCATGTTTAGAAAATCCATATCTAGGAAGGTCCAAACACGATGAAAATTTACGATGATTTTTTATGGAATATATCTAATTTTTGGGTGCAAGAATCAACGCAAGACGAGGCCCATGGGCTCCACAAGCCCAGGGCCCCCCTCAGGCCATGGGCCCCAGGCTTTTGGGCAAACTGTAGGTTAGTTCAACCTCTCCTTCAGGCGCAAGGAAGCTTACTATGAGAAAACAATCATGTTAAAAATTTCAGCCCGATCAGAGTTACGAATCTCCGGCTATTTAAGAAACGGTGTTCAGCCAAACACGGGTCACGAAACAAAGAAGAAAACAAAGAGAGAGATCCAATATCGGAGGGACTCCCGCCCTCCGGGATCCATGGCGGCCAAGGACCAGAGGGGGAACCCTTCTCCCATCTAGGGGGAAGGCCGACCAATAAGAAGAAGGAGTAGGGCTCTCTCCCCCTCTCTCCCGGTGGCGCCGGAACGCCGTCGGGGGGAACCATCGTGACGGCGATCAACTCTAAAAACTTCGCCACTGTCATCACCAACTTTCTCCCCCTCTATGCAGCGGTGTAACCTCTCTCACCCCATTTTAATCTCTACTTGAACATGGTGCTATATGCTATATATAATTATCTCATGATGTGTTGCACCTCTATTATGTTTGAGTAGTTTCTTTTTGTCCTATAGGCTAACTGTGGTATGATATGGTTGATATGAGTTGTATGTTATTATGGTGCTGTCCTATGGTGCCCGCCATGTCACGCAAATGCGTGGGATCCCCGCTGTACGGTGTTGCAATATGTTAATGATTTGCTTATAGTGGGTTGCGGGAGTGACTAGAAGCCTAAGCACGAGTTCGTGAGTTGTTGCATATGGGATCAAATGGGACTTTTTACCTAATACTATGGTTGGGTTTTACCGTAATGAATCTTTGGTAGTTGTGGATGCTTGCTAGAGTTCCTATGATAAGAACATATGATCCAAGTACGCAGAGTATGTTAGCTTAAGCCTCTCCCTCATAAGTATGATAAGTATCACTATCATGTCATATCCAATTGCCTAGGGACAATCCTTTCCTCATTGTTCTTCAAAAACCTTTACTTTATTGTTCTTTTATTTAACAACAACTAACTCTTTATTATCTTGCAAAGCTATCTTTTTATTCTTGCAAAGTAGTTTATTTCTTGTTCTAGGTAAAGCAAACGTTAGTGTGCGTAAAGTTGTATCGGTGGTTGATAGAACTTGAGAGAATAATAATTCTACCTTTAGCTCCTCGTTAGGTTCGACACTCTTATTTATCGAAAAGGCTACAAATGATCCCCTATACTTGTGGGTTATTGAGACCTTTTCTGGCGTCGTTGCCGAGAGCAATAGCGTGGGGTGAATATTCTCGTGTGTGCTTGTTTGCTTTATCTCTAAGTAGATTTTATTTTCTGTTCTAAGTTGTTCTATATCTTTAGTTATGGGTATGGAACACGAAACACCAAAAAAATTAGTTGTGCATGCTACACATGGAGATGGGGAACCTCCTAAAACCCTCGATGATGGATATGTGTGGAACATTGAATATTTCTTTAATAATCCCGATAAATCCCCATTCAACATGGTAATAGGATACACTTTGGATCTACATGAATAATTTAGGGATTATCACTGGACTCAAAAAGGGAAACACTTATGGGATCAAATAAAAATGTTGTGTTGGTATGTTGGAATATGTGATTGGTGTATGATTATACTTGATGCTCTAGGATGGAGGCTCCACACCTTCCCTTCCAATGTGAATTCAATGATAATGAAACCTTGGCTTCTTATGCTAATGGTGTATATGATTACTATGATCTTGAGCAAATAGAAGAATTTGTTGCTTTTAAGGGTGCTTATGAAATTGCTTCTTTGCTTGAAAAATATGAAAAGTGTAATGATGCTATTTACAAATATGAAAATCATGCCATACTTAAATATTGCTATGAAAATTATGAATACGGTGCTCATATTAATGAATTTATTGAGAGAATGTCTGCTGCTTTGGAAGAGATTAATATTTTGCAGGATTCTATGGAAGAAGAAATTGCGGAAACTGTGAGCTCATTAGATGAAAAAGATGAGGAGGAGAACGAAGAACAAAAGGAGGAAGAGCAGATTAGCTACCCATGCCCACTTTCTAATGAGACTAACTCTTTAACTCATACATTGTTTCCGTTCATGTTTACCAGAGGATGAATGCTATGATGATTGCTATGACCCCTTAGACTCGTTTGAAATATCCCTTTTTGATGAACTTGATGCTTGCTATGCTAATGGTCATGATGCCACTATGAATGATGCTTATGGAGATGAACTTGCTATAATTCCTTATGATAAGCATGAAATTATTGCTATTGCACCCACACTTGATAGTCCTATTATCTTTTTGAATTCTCCCAACTACACTATATCGGAGAAGTTTGCTCTTGTTGAGGATTATATTGATGGGCCACGTTTTACCATTGCACATGATGATTTTAAGGGATATAATATGCATGTGCTTGCTGCTCCTACTTGCAATTATTATGAGAGAGGAACCACATCTCCACATCTCTATGTTTCTAATGCAATAAAATTGCAAGAAATTGCTTATACTATGTATTGGCCTTTATTGTGTGTGCATGAATTGTTCTTTTATGACATGTCAATGCATAGGAAGAAAGTTAGACTTTGTTGCTACATGCTTTATGTTACTTTGTGCTCACTACTAAATTATAAATCATTGTTAATTAAAATTGGCTCTGATATTTCTTGGGATCCTGGTGGATCAATTACTTGAGCACTTTATGCCTAGCTTAATGGCTTTAAAGAAAGTTATGCCTGTGAGACAACCCAAAAGTTTTAGAGAGTCATTTTCTTCTTTTGTGTGCTTATTAAATTTTCAAAAAATAAAAAAATAAAGAGGGGAAATGAAAGTGCAACTAATCCCCGGGTGGTTTTGGTAATTAATAACAACATATACATCATTGAACTAATGAATATTCAAAGATTATTTTACGAAAGTTCAATGTAGGTATGGAAAGGACATGTGAATGTGGACCCCTCAAAATGCAAAGGACATGCATTGGCAAAAGCTTCAAGACTTTACATTTTTGGTTAAGTGATCAAAGATCACATTGAGTCCATAGGACAACTAATACTATTAAAAGGGGATGAGGTTTTGATCATGAGTCATTTGCTCAAGTGCTTCAAGATATTGCTCCAAAACCCTCAGCCACACCCTCACATTCCAATCTGTCCAAAACCCTAAAGTTCATCTCGGTCCCACCGATACACATACATCTGTACCCATCGAGATACAGTTGACAGAGCCGTTTCCTAAACCTAGAAACTCGGTCTCACCGAGATGGCATTCGGTTCCACCAAAGTGCACTGGCAAACTTTCTATAACCCATCAACTTCATTTCAGAATTACTGAGTGAAACCGATCGGAATTACCAAAACGCTGATAGTGCTTAGGTCATCTCAAATTGGTCCCACCGAGGTGACTCATCCGGTCCCACCGAAACATCTGAAATTCAAACCTTTTGCACTAATTGGTCTGCTTCTTGTGAGCTGCGTTGGGTTTTTCCCCGAAGAGGAAGGGAGATGCAATAGTAGCAGATAAGTATTTCCCTCAGTTGAGAACCAATGTTTATCGAACCAGTAGGAGTTTCACTCGAACAACCCTCAAACAACACCTACACACAAGAGAGCAAATACTTGCACCCAACGCGGGCAAGAGGGTTGTCAATCTCCTTGTACTTGTTAATTGCAAGGATTAAATCTGATAGTTGTAGATAGATAAAATGAAAAATAAAATAAAAGTAAATAAATTGCAGCAAGGTATTTTTGGATTTTATAATATGGCTAAGGTAGACCCGGGGGCCATAGTTTTCACTAGAGGCATCTCTCTCATAAGCAAAGTATATGGTGGGTAAACAAATTACTCTTAGGCAATTGATGGAAAAGCGCATAGTTACGATGTTATTCATGCCATGATCATGTATATAGGCATTACGTCCGTGACAAGTAGACCGACTCCTTCCTGCATCTACTAATATTACTCCAGTTCAAGAGCGCTTCTATGCTTGCCTCTCTAGGTATCTATTATATAATTAAGACAAGAGACAAACAATCAACCACGTTTAACCACATATGCTAATATTATTTACACCGTTTGATTAGAATATCAATGGCCAAGATTTAAAATTTATTACGTAACATGTTAACACGTATAGACCACAGTATTGAACTGGCACGTGTGTATGCATCAGATATATCTAACTCACAGAAAAAAAAAGATACATTTATGAAAAGGCATGTTGTAATCCGGATATATAGAGAATTTGAAATAGCCAGTCAAAAAGAGAGTCCTGACCACGTACACACATAAGTTGCTGTGCAGATCTCATGCTAAGAAAAAGGAAAGAAGGCAGGTCGGACAATCGTTGGATGCACATACATAAGTCCTGACCACGGACGCACACATCCATGCATATATGAATAAACAATCCGTTGTCAACTGGAATTAAAAGTGTAACCGTACTAATATAGTATTGGCTAAGGATGGAAAGCTTCAGCCTGTATTAAATATACACCAATTTATAACACTCCGATCCGTACGTGTACAAGGGGCAGTCCGGGTTGTACACAGGAGAATTTCATGCGATGACATCAGCAAAAGGTAGTGCTTTGCTCTGGATAACCAAGTTGGAGGTGACACTTATTTTCAGAGTTTAATATTTTAGTAATTTTCACTACCAAAAATATGAACCAGCTCAAACTCGGGCTTTTGTAAATAATATATCATTAAAAAAGAGACATGCACATTAGCAGGCGTGGTGAGTAATCTCAGATCATTCAAAAAAAAGTAATGCAATGACACATTGATATTAAATTAACTACTCCCTCCGTCCCAAAATAAGTGACTCAATTTTGTACTAACTTTAGTACAAAGTTAGTATAAAGTTGAGTCACTTATTTTGGAACGGAGGGAGTATCAATTTTATGGTTGATAATACAAAAGTTTAAAGGAGGCTATTATAGCGTGACATTTAAGCGCTCGACGTTTACATCTGGTGTCTACTTGTGAGATGATCAGTAGTCTGGCACACATGCCATGTGGAAGCAACCAATGCTGATGAAACTTATCAATCCATTGTACAACATTCAAGGCGTTGCGCAAGGAGGGCGTGGCATCAAATATTCGTAGCTTATAATTATCTATTTTTAAAGGTCATAGCAATCAGAGTACATGCCTCAGATATATCGGCACAAATAAGCTACAATAGTGATAGTGATAGTCCTGGCTGTAATTTCTTTCTATAGGGGCAAAAACTAGATGTATTTTTATATAAAAGGAGGTTGCAAAATAAGAAGTAAAAGGAGGTTGCAAAATTGACTTATTATGGAAATACACATCAGAAAGTTATATAAACTGCCATCGTTTCATACATATGGTCAAGCCACAAAGAAAATTCTTACTGCATGAATAACAACTACAAATATTTTATGTATAAAAATTCAAAATAAGAAATGAAATAGACATAGAAATGTTTTTATCTTATGAAAAATACATACAAAAATGGGTTCGGTGACATAAAGAAATCTTATCATGTGGATAAAACTACATGTGTCTCTGTATGAATTTTAAATAAAAAATGGTAGCCATAGTTTTTTTTCTTATTACAAACACTATAAACTACGTACCAAAAGTATATGAACATAAGTAGAAATTTTATATACCATTCAACCTACAAGTGACACATGAAAAAAAAATGCGATGATTTTGTTTGTCAATGTAACCATGTAAGGACATACACGTGTTACTTCCGGTGATAGAAACATATTTGAAAAATGCATGTGATGTATCAACATGAATGGTTTTGGTAGTATATATAAATGTAGTTTGGCATGAATAAGATAGATATCAAAGGAAGCATTAATAATTTCTCATCACTGGTGGACTGAGTTCATGGTGACGTGAAGCGAGTGAGATGCGGTACATTGAGAAAGACCAACATATCATGTAGAAGAAAAAATATATAATTAGGTAAGAAGAATCAACCAACCAATGCTAATGTTCCATATCTACAATCTAGCGTCTCATGAAAGGAAGAAACATGGTGTTGTGAGAGCAATAATAAGAGCTGGAACCACAAATCATGTCAAGTTACACACAAGAAATGTTTAAAATCTAAGACAACGCTATAACAGTATGTAATCCAAGCAAACATGTGTGGGACAAACAGAAAGAAAAGCCTAGAAAAACTCAGTTGTACATAGATCACTTCAACATATAGTACGTACACACATAGTGCAGATATTAATGTACCTATATATAAATAATATTTTAACAATCACTAATTTTGTTGTAATACTATTATTTATGATCTTACCATACTGCATATTTATAAAATAATAATGAACAAAGTTGTGCACTAAAGACAGCCTGTACATCTAAAACATCAAGTATAAAAACACTTTGTCAATCTAGCTAGCCGCGCAAATGCGCGGGTCACACTACTAGTTAAGTTCGTAACAAACAGAGTAATGCTTTAGGCATGATGACATAATGTAGATAGAATAAAACCAAGCAATATGATTGAACCCGTCGTTTTCCTTTAGTAGCAATACTACAAATACGTGCCTCGCTACCCTTTCTGTCACTGGGTGAGGACACCGCAAGATTGAACCTGCTACTATGCACCGCTTTCACCGATGACCTAATTGTCAACTTGGCCAAAGAAAACTCATAGATCAGAAAGCATTACATAGCTAAAACAATCATACATAATAAAGTTCAGAATATAACTCAATTATTTTCAATGAATAATCTGATCATAAACCCACAATTCATCGCATCCCAACAAACATACCGCACAAAAGTATTACATCGGATAGAACTCCGCGGAGAACATGGTATTGAAGATCATATATAGAGAGAGAGAGCCGTCTAGCTAATCACTATTGACCCATAGGTCCTGTAGGAACTACTCACACATCATTGGAGGGGCAGCAAGGTTGATGTAGACGCCCTCTGTGGTTGATTCCCCCTCCGGCAGAGTACCGGCGGAGGCCTCTAGATGAGATCACGGAAGAACAGAGGCTTGCGGTGGCGGAAGAATTGTTTCGGGGCTCCCTCTGGTGTTTTTGGGATTTTAGGGAATTTATGGAAGTGGAATTAGGTCAGGGGGTCTACAAGGGGCCCACAAGCTCAGGTGGCGTGCTCCCCTCGCTCGTAGGTCTTCTGGCCTCCTCCCAAAGCTTCCTGGGTGTCTTCTGGTCCAGAAAAAATCACCATAAAATTTTATCACGTTTGGACTTCGTTTAGTACAGTTTTTCCCTGAAACAATAAAATAGGCAATAACATAAACTGGCACTGGGCTCTGGGTTAATAGGTTAGTTCCCAAAAATGATATAAAATTGCATATAAAGTATGTAGAATTGATATAATAATAGCATCAAACAATCAAAAATTATAGATACGTCGGAGATATATCAGCATCCCCAAGCTTAATTCCTGCTCGTCCTTGAGTAGGTAAATGATAAACAAAATAATTTTTCATGTTGAATGCTACCTAGCATGTCTATCATGCAATCTCTTTGCGGTATGAATATTGAGAAATGATGAAGTAATTGACATCAACATAATAATATCCATGAATATCAGAACATAATCATTACTTTTCAAGATATATGATGCTTAACGAATGTTATCCCTACTCATTGAATTATGTAAGCATGGCATGACTCCGCCTTCACCACATAAATATAAATCATGAGCACCCCGGTGTCAAACCAGGCAATCGGATCATACTTTTTCATGAGCTTCAGCATTTTCAACTTCACTCAATACATGAGGGTGAGTCATGGACATAGCACTACGGGTGGAATAGAATGCGGTGGTAGAGATTAATAAGGTAAGTCAAAAAGGAAGAATGGCTCACATCAACTCGGCGGATCGATAGGAAATGGAGAGGCCAATCAATCGGTATCAATGCGAGGAGTAGGGATTGCCATGCAACGGATGCACCGAGCTCTAAGTGTATGAAAGCTCTGTACTGAAACTAAGTGGGTGTGCATCCAACTTGCTTGCTCATGAAGACCTCGAGCATTTGAGGAAGCCCGTCATCGGAATATACAAGCCAAGTTCTATAATGTAAAATTCCCACTAGTATATGAAAGTGAAAAAACATGGAGACTCTCTATATGAAGAACATGGTGCTACTCTGAAGCACAAGTGTGGTAAAAGGATACTAGCCTTGCCCCTTCTCTCTTTTTCTCTCATTTTTCTTTTTTCTCTCTCTTTTTAGCACAATATCATGAACCTCATCCCCACATTTTGGAGGACTCATCACTCTCCATCATTCTTTAACTCACTGGGACAATGCTCTAATACTGATGATCATCACACTTTTATTTACTTAAAACTCGATAAGACTGAAACAATATGACTCTATGTGAATGCCTCTGGCAGTGTACCAGGATGTGCAATGATCTAGCGTAACATGTATTACAATGATGAACGGTGGCTTTGCCACAAATATCATGTTAGCTCTGTATGATCATGCAAAGCAATATGATGATGAACACACATGTCATGTGGATAGTAACGGTGGAAGTTGCATGGCAATATATCTCAGAATGGCTATGGAAATGTCATGATAGGTAGCTATGGTGGCTGTTTGGAGGAAGATATAAGGAGGCTTATGTGTGATAGAGCATATCATATCACGGGGTTTGGATGCATCGGCGAAGTTTGCACCGACTCTCGAGGTGAGAACGGGCAATGCACGGTACCGAAGAGGCTAGCAATATGCGGAAAGGTGGGAGTGCTATATTAGTCCATGAACTCACATTAGTAATAAAGAACTCATATACTTATAGTGAAAGTTTTATTAGCCCTCGAAGCAAAGTATTACTCGCATGCCCCTAGGGAGGAGGTTAGTAGGAGTTAACCATCGCGCACCCCCGATTTAGACAACACTCAAGGATTTCAATCATCAGACATAAAAATGCTCAATCCTCCCCACCATGCCATGTCGGACACTTAAATGAGTAATACATAACGAGCTCTATTATCAATATCTTTACTAACTAATGATCATGAATTGATAGCCTTTCATATTACAACATAAATGCAATTAAAACAATTGTTTCATATTCAGTGATCTGCATGAAAGTTTTTTATCATATTACTCTAACATACCTATCATTTTTAGACTAGTCTCATAACCCGTGCACATTACCACTTCCTATTTAAGGGACTCTCAAAAAGATTTAAGTGAAGCACGAGAGTACCAATGATTTCTATAAAATAAACCTACCGCCGTGCTCTAAAGATTTAAGTGAAGCACATGAGCAACTATCTAGCTCAAAAGACATAAATGAAGCACATAGAGTATTCTAACAAATTATAACATGTGTGAGTCTCTCTCAAATGGTGTGTCCAGCAAGCAAATAATTGTGGCAATCAAACAAACAATATAAAACTATAGCGTAAGACGCTCCAAGTAAAACTCATATCATGTGATGAATAACAATATAGCTCCGAGTAAACATACCGATGAATTGTGGACGAAAGAGGGGATGCCATTCCGGGCCATCCCCAAGCTTAGACGCTTGTGTCTTCCTTGGATATTTCGTTCGGGTGCTTTGGGCATCCCCAAGCTTAGGGTCTTGCCACTCCTTATTCCGTTGTCCATCGTAAACTCACCCAAAACTTGAAAACTTCAGCACACAAAACTCAACAGAAACTTCGTGAGATCCGTTACTATAATTGGTAAACCATAAACTTAGGTACTGTTGTAAATTGATTCATAATTTTTCTTGCATAATAACTACTGTATTCTAACTTCTCCATGACTTATACCCCCCGATATAATCCATAGCATCATTAAAATAAGCACACTATGCAATAAAAACATAATCTGCCTAAAACAGAACAGTCTGAAAAGATCTGAGTTAAAATCATACTTCTGTTACTGCAAAAATTCTGAAAAATTAGTACAACGTAGAAAAATTGTATTCCAATGTGTTGGAAAAGATTCAGAATTTTATCACGTTCTAGTACAGAACAGAAATTCCAGAACTTGGCGCAAAACTTTCTGTTTTCAAACAGCATCAATTATACTATCATCTAAATCATCATAAACGCATTACTTGGCACAAACACTAATTAAAAGATAAAAACACAATCATTACAGTATCAATAATCATGTTATCACACTCAAACATAAAGCATAAAGATAAATATTGGGTTGTCTCCCAACAAGCTCTTTCTTTATAGCCATTAAGATAGGCTTGAGATTCTAAATGATGCTCGCATAAAAGATAAGAATTGAAGCACAAGGAGAGCATCATATAACATGTAACAAACACATTTAAGTCTAACCCTCTTCCTATGCATAGGCATTTTGTAGGAAAACAAATTATCAAGGCAAGCAATATCTAGCATACGCAAATAGGAAGAATGAAGCATTAATAATTTCAACACACAGAGAGGTAATTTAGTGACATGAGGATTTTTATAAGCATATTTGGCTCTCTCAAAATAATTACATGTAGGATCATAATCAAACTCAACAATATAACTATGATGTAAAACATTCTCTTTATGATCCACATGCATAAAAGTTTTATAATCTTTCAAGATAGTGGGATGAATATTAACTAAAGTCATGACCTCTCCAAACCCTGTTTTATCAAAAAATTCATAAGATTGATTGTTCTCCAAAATAGTGGGATTTTCTAATGTTGACACTCTTCCAAACCCACTTTCAATGTTCATAGCATTATAATTGATACGTCCAATTTGCGTCATGATTTCCTATAGTTATTTATTATGTTTTAATCATTATTTCACTTTATGGTACAATTCTTATGCCTTTTCTCTCTTAATTTGCAAGATTTACATGAAGAGGGAGAATGCCGGTAGCTGGAATTTTGGACCTGAAATAGCCACATCAGAGATACCTATTCTACAGAGCTCCAATTGACCTGAAATTTCACGGAGATTTTTTATTGAATATATAAAAAATACTGGAGAAAATAAATACCAGAGGGGACCCACTAGTTGCCCACAAAGCAACAGGGCGCGGCCCCCCTGGGGCTTGCCCTGATGCCTTGTGGGGACCACAGCTGGCCTCTGGCCCCCTCCTTCTGCTATATAAGGTCATTTGCCCTAGAAAAAATAAGGGGAAGACTTTCGGCATGAAGCGCCGCCGTCTCGAGGCGGAACCTGGGCAGGAGGTCCTATCGAGGAGGACCCCTCCCGTGCCGTACGCGGGGGGAGAGGGCGACACTATCATGGCCGAGGTGAACACCTCGGTCGCCGAAGACCAGGAGGGGAGGGCCCCTCTGGTGAACGAAGAGAAAGAGCCTGAACAAGCCGAGCTTTCTCCGAGGACGACTCCGAAGATGTCAAGGCGTCCAGAGTTCGGCGCTCCGGACTTCGAGAAGGAAGGGGCCGAAGTGCCGCCGCTACCCCCGCCTACCCCAGAGCAGGTGTCGACCGGGTGGCCGGTTGAGATGGAGGATGCTCTAACCAGCTCCTCTATCGCCGAAGAGCACCGTGCACTCATAGGCGCGGTGTTGCAAAGTATTCGGTCCGTGGATAATGGACTGAAGGAGGCCTTTAGTGGCCTTCTTACCGGCTTCAAGGTGAGCGAAGTAATGCTTTTCCCTTAGAAAAATTCCGTTGTGGAAATGTATAGCCTCGTACACAGTAGCCCCCGAGACACTGACTGGCTTGAGCGAAAGCCTGTCAGAGGATCGAAAATCAATATTCCGGATACTAACATGTGTATAATTATGCATAGGCATCATCTTCGGCCGCAGCCGCCAACGCCGAAGAGTTGGCCGAGCTAAATCGGAAGCTGAAGAGTTCCGAAGATGACCTGAGCCTGGTAAACAAAAGGTTCGACGAGGCGCAAGGTAAGTCCGAGCTGTGATAGTGAATACAGCCGTAGTTTTGTAAGCAGTGTTCGAAGTATCCTAACGGAGGTAACCGATTGTACTGCAGCTGCCGCTGCATAGGTCGAAAGCCTCAAGGCCGCACTGAGGACACCTCAGTTGGATGCGGAGGCGCAAAAGTCGGCAGCCGAGCAGGCGGCTGCCGAGCTAGCGGCGGTGAGAACCGCTAGTGAGAAGCACGAGCCCAGGGTGCTAGAAGAGCAGCAAGAGCTCGGGGATGCCGTCACAAGGTGTGAGGCCCTCGAGCAGAAGAATAAGGAGCAGGCCACCGAGCTGACCTCATTGGCGGCGGTGGCTACAGAAGCGCGGACAGAGGTGCGCGGCTACCAAGAAGAGCTCCGCCAAGTCAGGCTTATTGCGGACGGTAAGCCGTACTTGCTACAAAGTGTCTTTGGAGGTAACAGGTTCGCGTTGCTCACGCGGGTATGGCGTTCCGCAGGCGCCTTTGCGGACCTCCCGAAGAGTGCGGCTGATGCGGCGAGGTTCTTCGCCGGCCAGGAGGGTTGGGCCAAGCAGAGGCTTTTCTGGGCGCAATTTCAAGCGCCCGAACAGCCTCCCCTCCTCAACAACCAAATGAAGCAGCTGATGAAGCTGCATCGGATGGCGGAGCCGGTAATGAAGGACCTCTACGTCAAGCTATGGCCGTCGGAGCCACTGCCGAGCAGCTACTTCGGTCTGGTGCAGAGGATGTACGACGCCCCTTCTCGGGTCGATGCCTGGAAGCGCTCCGCATGCATCGAGGGCGCTCGGATGTCCTTCGGCAAGACAATGGTACATTGGCCGAAGATAAAGCCAGCTGAGATGGCCACCGGACCTCCGCCGCCAGGGAAGGAGCATAGGCGTCCCGAGCAGTACTTTCCCGTCGTGATGGACGGTGCTCGGGCAGTCGAGGCCCAGTGTTCGAAAGATGTAATTTATGAGTAGATGTAGCTTCCTTGTAACCAAGGAGTTGAAACTTTTGTTTGAATGCAAATTGTTCGGCTGTGAACAAAGATGCCCGCTTATGTTAATTTTGACTCCTGTGTGGCCGTTTGTAATCTGAAAGTTACCAGTCGTCCGCTTCAGCCCCCTTGCAAATATTGCATGGGGTGTTTTCTCATAATATGTAAACCCTTAGCCGACGTCTCGGTGCCCGGAGGCGGTTGTATGTACGGAAAACCAGGCAATCAGACTATGCGGTTTTAGTGCTTTCACTTAGCCAGAGGAGCTTGACGGTGGGGGCCGGTGACGAGCCCCAGGTGTTTGTGATATTCGGACAAGCCGTGGTTGATCACATGGTTTCTGTAACAGAGAACCCTTCGTGTAACACAGACTAACCTCCAATGATTGTAGGTTAACACCAGTCATCGGATCGCCGACCAGTTCTCGCTTATTGGGACAGTCAGTTTTCGGCTTTCTCCACTGAGGTACTTAACCAGGCTAGCTAGAAGTACAATCGCAGTGGTTCTCCCTTTACCCTCTTAGCCGAACAGTGCGGAACATAAGAGGGTAAACACAGGAGCCGGGCAACCCAAGTATTGACCAAAGACACAATTCGGAACTGATTCATATAATGCAATATCCGCGACGCCAAGCACATAAAATAAAAATAAGTGCCGGGATAAAGTTTAAGGCAAGATCTATGTTCGAGCCCCCGGTCTATTAGCCGGTTTGAAATGGATGTATCATGATAGTTTACTTCGGCTGAAAAGGCGGAAAGGAATATGCATCGTGAATGACTGCACGAGTATACCATAATAAAGTGGTCTGTATTTCCTTTGAATGTGTGACGTCCAACCGTACAATCCGGATTGCCGAAGTAACTTTAATAGATACTTTTGAAGAAATGAATATATTGAGAGTAAAGGTTTACACAGGGCCTTCATGAGTGGTTTGACGTCCCTACTACGCCCTGCTGCACGTCTGCGTCTTTGCTCTTCAAGAGGCTTCCGTGGAAGCGAAGCTGTCTACCGTGTGTTCGGCGGAAGTAGTAATCTTTGGTAGATGAGCGCTTGAAAAAGGGGCTTGAGAAGTCGCCGTGGTATATCAGTTTGACGCTGATCGGGCCCTAGATGGTGCCCGTTGTCGATGTTGATGTGAAGACATATGTAGGCCATCGGTCGGTTGAGCCAGACTCCTGGTCTTTGTGTCATGTTTCCCCACAACTGCCCATGGAATTTTGAGCGCAAAGTTGTGCACTCGAGACACATACTTTGCAACTAGGTGGGCCGTGCTGTGGGGCGCGTTCCCCTATTTGGGGTGAGCGTGGGAGTGGTCTGGAACGGAGGGTGCAGCTCGGGAGCGTTTACGTGCATCCAGTGGCTTGGCAGTAGACTGTGCTTGAGACGCTTCTTCGGCGGCTTGGACTTCGGCGGCTAGAGCCGCCGTGTGTTCCTCTGTTCGGAGCGAGCCCTCGGTATTACCGTTGATGGTAATAACGCCCTTCGGTCCTGGCATCTTGAGCTTCAGGTATGCATAGTGCGGGACGGCGTTGAAGCGGGCGAATGCAGTCTGGCCAAGGAGTGCGTGATAACCATTGCGGAAAGGGACAATATCGAAGATGAAGTCCTCGCTGCGGAAGTTGTCGGGCGAGCCGAAGACGACTTCCAATGTCACAGATCCTGAGCAGCGTGCCTCGACACCTGGGATTACACCTTTAAAGGTGGTGTTGCTGGGTTTGATTCTTGACAGGTCAATCCCCATTTTCTTCACGGTATCTGCGTAAATCAGATTGAGGCTGCTAGCTCCGTCCATAAGGACTCTAGTGAGGTGAAAGTTGTCCACGATGGGGTCCAGCACCAGAGCCGCCGTTCCTCCATGACGTATACTGGTCGGATGGTCTCGACGGTTGAAAGTGATCGGGCAAGCCGACCACGGGTTGAATTTCGGGGCTACCGGCTCTAAGGCGTAGACATCCCGAAGCGCGCGTTTCCGCTCCTTCTTTGGTATGTGCGTGACATAGATCATGTTCATGGTTTTGACCTATGGAGGGAACTGTTTTTGGCCTCCATTATTTGGCCCGCGAGGTTCGTCGTCGTCCTCGCTGCGGGGTCCCTTGCCCTGTTCTTCGGCTGTGGCTTTGCCGGCCTGCTTAATTACCCAACAGTTACGGTTGGTGTGGTTAGCTGGCTTGTCAGGGGTGCCGTGAATCTGGCAGGGCATATCCAATATTCTATCCAGCACAGACGGGCCATCTCGGTTCCCTTTAGAGGTTTTTTTCCGCTGTCCCGATTTCGAGTCACTGAATCCGGCGTTTACCGCTATGTCATCGGCTTCACCGCCGTTGTTTGAGTACCGGCGCTTATTGTTTCTATTGCGCCGAGGTTTTCCGTTCTCGTCCCGGGCCTCTGAAGTGCCGGGGTCTTCGGGATGGTTGCTTCGACGAGCCAACCAACTATCTTCACCCGCGCAAAAGCGGGTCATTAGTGAGGTAAGGGCCGACATTGTTCTCGGCTTGTCCTGGCCAAGCTGGCGGGCGAGCCACTCATCCCGGATACTGTGTTTGAATGCCGCAATCGCTTCGGCATCTGGGCAGTCGACGATCTGGTTTTTCTTGGTCAAGAACCGGTTCCAGAATTGCCGGGCTGATTCTCCGGGCTGCTGAATAACATGGCTCAGGTCATCGGCGTCTGGTGGCCAAACTTGGGTGCCTTGAAAGTTAGCTCGGAACGCATCCTCGAGCTCTTCCTAGCTTCTGATGGAGTTCTCGGGTAGGCTGTTCAGCCAATGCCTTGCTGGTCCCTTGAGTTTCAACGGTAGGTACTTAATAGCGTGGAGGTAATCTCCTCGGGCCATGTGAATGTGGAGGAGAAAATGCTCAATCCATACGGCCGGGTCAGTTGTTCCATCATACGATTCTATATTGACAGGTTTAAACCCTTCGGGGAACTGATGCTGCATCACCTCGTCTGTGAAGCACATTGGGTGTGCGGCGCCCATGGCCCGGGCCACGTCGCGCCGGAGATCGGTTATCATCCGGGCACGGTGCTGCTCCCGAGCTCTATCGTTTCTATTGCGCCAGGCTTGGTATCCGTCCCGCCCGGCGGGTGCGTATCCTGTGGATCTGTAAATGGACCTCGACTGGAGCCCTCGTGCGTTCAGGTCGTGGCGCAGATCGTATTGGTCATCCAGTTGAACCGGGTCTTTGCCTGCTCGGCGAGCGGGCGCGAGTGGGTATTCGGTTTCCTTGGCCACCCTATCCCGTCCTCGAGGGGGCACGGGTGGGAGTTCGGCTTCTCCGACCGCTCTATCTTGTCCTCGAGGTGGCGCGGGTGGGTATTCGGCTTCTCCGGCCGCTCTATCTCATCCTCGAGGGGGCGCGGGTGGGAGCTCGGTTTCCACAGCCGGCCTATCTCGTCCTCGAGGGGGCGGTCGGGCTGGTTTGCGTAGGTTCGTCTGGGAGGCATGGGCTCGAAGGCCTCATCCTCGAATTCTGGGAGTAGGCGTCGCCGTGGGTAACTCTTGTATTGGCCCTGAAGTTGATCGTCGAGGCCTTCTTCGGCAGCTAAGACCATCGTCCATCTGTCGTTGAGCGTATCATGTTCGGCCTATAGCTGTTGTTGTTTCATCTTCAAGCTTCGGGCAGTGGTGATGAGTTGCCGCTTGAATTTTTCTTGTTCCAGGGGATCCTCAGGGACGATAAAGTCTTCGGGTCCGAGGCTATCTTCCTCTTCGGATGGAGGGAGGTAATTGCTGTCCTCGGAATCATCGAGGTCCTAGGGGTCACCCTGGTCCTCGTGCCCTTCTGGGGCGTCGGGTCGCTGCTCGGGCGTGTTATCGCCGAGCTCCCCCAAGTTGTCCGGAGTCTCGTTATCTCCGGTGCCGTTCGTGTCTGTGTGATTTTCTTTGCCCTTTCCCCGCCCTCTAGCTCGCCGTCGTCGGCCTCTGGGCGGTTCTTCGGTGGGATCGTCGCCGTCCTTCTTGGTTGTGTCACCGTCCTTCATGGGGGTGGCAACCATGTAAATGTCATAGGTGGAGGTGGCGGTCCAGCTTCCGGTATTGGCAGTGGCAAGGAAGGTTTCCGTGTAGGGCGGGACGTCAGTGTCCTCGTCCATGTCGTCAGCCTCCTCGGAGGCGTAGTCCAGCATGTCGGTTAAATCTTCGACAGTGGCTACCAAGTGGGTGGTGGGTGGGATGCAAAATTCCCCACGGCTGGCATCCTGTCTGACCTGCTCCTGGTCCGAGGACGGGCCATCCGCGATTTTTATCATCTAGATCCGGTCTAGCATCTCGCTTAAAATCGAGGGGTCCACCGGATCTATGTTCGGGCAGCCATCGGAGCTTGGCTCTGGCGCGCCGATAACGGGAGTGTGTTCGGCCAAGGGTGACCCATGGTTTTCCGGCTCCGGGGTTGGATCTGAACTCAAGGACAGATCCAAACTGAGGCCCGACCCAGTAAAGGCCTCAGGATTGGTAGGTTCCTCGGGTAAGGCCGAGAACCCAGTAAAGACCAGATCGCCTCGAGCATCGGCGACGTACTCAAGGCCGCCGAACCTGATTTCCTGCCCGGGGGCGAAGCTACCGACCTAGTCGAGGTGATCGGTCAGATCGGCGTGCAACACGATGCTGCCGAACGCGAAGAGCTGTCCAGGGACGAAGATGTCCCCGCTGCGGATTCCGTCGCTGAAGAGAAGAGCTGTCCGGGGACGGCGATGTCCCCACTGCAGATTCCATTGACGAAGAGCTGTCCTGGGACGGCGAGCCATTGATCCTTGGCGACCCACGACAGAACTCTCAATGAAAGCACCAATGTCGGTACCAAAACCGGCAGATCTCGGGTAGGGGATTCGAACTATGGGTCAAGGAGTCGATGGTAACAGGGAACGTAGAGACAGCGATTTACCTAGGTACGGGCCCTCTCGAGGAGGTAATACCCTACGTCATGCTTGATTGTATTGATGTGATTGTATGAAGGTTACAGAGTTGATCTACCTCGAGATCGACTGGGCTAAACCCTAGGTAATGGATATGATTCTCTACGGACTAGGCCTTCTGGTTTATATAGACACCAGGAGGTCCTAGGTTTACACATGGTCGGTTACCATCAGGGCACAAACATGCCTGTTATGCCAATTGTTTCTTGGAGGAGACGCCAAGTCTTCGGAGGTTTCCTTTGGATACACGGGGTCGCCCACAATCCGGCCTTCCATCAACGAGTAGAGGGCGGCCCACCAGCCCGGCCTATGAGAGATAGGCCGGCAGCCCGAGTACCCCCTAGTCCGGGACACCCTCAACCAACACCACCTACTCTCAGAGAGAGCAACCAGGATGAAGCCACCACTCCCATATCCATTTTCTGAGAGAGAAGCACCTACGCTTGTGTTGAGATCAAGGGATTCCACTCCAACCATTTGATCCTTGATTTCTAGCCCCCTCAAGTTGCTTTCCACTCCAATCCTTCTCCAACTACCATGCCAAATCTTTGGGAGAGTGATTGAGTGTTGAGGAGTATCTTTTGAAGCACAAGAGCAAGGAGTTCATCATCAACAACAACATCTATTACCTTTTGGAGCGTGGTGTCTCCTAGATTGGTTTGGTGTCACTTGGGAGCTTCCAAAGCTTGTGGACTTGAACCAAGGAGTTTGTAAGGGCAAGGAGATCGCCTACTTCATGAAGATCTACCCTGAGTGAGGCTAGTCCTTCATGGATGTAAGCCATGATGGCATAGATAAGGTTGCTTCTTCGTGGACCCTTCGTGTGTGGAGCCCTCCGTGGACTCGCGCAGCCGTTACCCTCCGTGGGTTGAAGTCTCCATCAACGTGGATGTACGATAGCACCACCTATTAGAACCATGCCAAAAATCACCATTTCTTCATTGCGTTTGATTTCTCTGATCCCGTCCTTTACGTTCATATGCAAAGTATTTACTTTCCGCTGCCCACTATCTAGACTTGCATGTGTAGGGTGTTACTTGACTTGTGTGAATTGCTATGCCAAGAACTAAAATTGGGAAAAGGTTAAGTTTTTATTTGGGTAAGTAGTCTAATCACCCCTCCTCTACACCTACTTGCGATCCTACAAGTGGTATCAGAGCTTTGGTCTCCATTGCATTGGTTTAACCACCAAGGAGAGCATGGCCTCTAGTGAGGGAAATTACCAACGTAGAGGTCCATATTTTGATCGTACAAACTTTGCTAGTTGAAGCATAAAATTAAAATGCATATTCTTGGTCATAACCCCGCAGTATGGGCTGTTGTTCGTGTTGGCTTGCAAGGTGAATTCCTTGAGATGGAAAGTAACCGGATCGTGAAGCAACCACGAAAGAGTTGAAGATGTTGCAATACAATGCTCAAGCTTGTTACATTCTATTCAACGGTTTGTTCCCTGAGGAGTTCAACAAGATTAGCCGCCTCGAGAATGCAAAGGAAATTTGAGATACTTTGGTTGATATGCATGAAGGTACCGAGTCCGCCAAGGAATCCAAGTTGGATGTGCTCCAAATTCAACTTGACAAGTTCAAGATGAAGGATGGTGGGAGTCTCAAAAATGTACTCTAGGCTCACTCTCATCACAAATGAGATTGCTGACTTTGGAAGCGAAGAGATGAAAGACAAATTGATCATCAAGAAGATCCTTAGGGCTTTGGATGGAAAGTATATACCGTGTGGACATTGATCCAAATGATGCCAAATTACAAAGATCTCAAGCCCATGGAAGTCATTGGAAGGATTGTCACTCATGAGATGTCACTCAAGGACAAAGAGGAGCTCCACAACAAGTCTAGTGGTGGCTACAAAGCTTCAAGTGATGCTCCCACAACATCAAGTGACAAGCTTGTATGCAATGAAGAGATAAGCCTAATGGTCAAGAACTTCAACAAATTCTACAACAGTAGAGGCAAAGAGAGAAGCTCCAACTCAAGACATTATGAGAAAAGATCTTCAAGTCGTGACCGAAATTGCTACAATTGTGGAAGACCCAGACACTTCTCCAATGAGTGTACGACACCTCTCAAGAAAAGGGATGAGTCACCAAGAAGAAGGATTAGAAGAAATGAATCACCTCGTAGAGAGAGAATGAGTAGAGAAGATCGATATGAACGAAGACCTTCCCGGAGAAGCAAGGATTCGGAGAGTAATGACAAGTCCACCAAGAGCTACTCAAGAAGAAGACATCAAGCTCATGTTGGTGAATGGATATCCGGCTCCGACTCCAACAACCAATCCGAGAGAAGCTATTACTCTGACTCCGACTATAGTCAAGATGAAGGTGTTGCCGGACTAGCTCTCGTATCCTCCAACTCCTATGACTTATTTGATTCACCAAATGAAGGAATTGGAAGATGCTTCATGGCTAAAGGCTCCAAGGTATCACACCCCTAATTCATTGACTTTAATAGTGATGAGGATGATTTGCAAGGTGATGATGACTTGCTCAATGATAAAACTTGTGATGTTAGCTATAATGAACTTGCTAGTAATCATGATACTCAAGATGAGACGGTTGTCAATGCAACGCGGGAATTTGAGCGCTTGACTAAAGAACTAAACACTCTTAAGTTAGCTCATGAAACTCAACAAGAAGATCATAGAGAGCTCCTAAGAACTCGTGAGAAACTATGCTCCGAAGAAGCTAAATTTAGAGCAACAGCATGAGTTTCTAAGAGCTATCAATGACGATCTTCGAAAGAAGAGTTCCTCTTACATTGCCAAATGACTCCTCTTGTCTAGTTTTATGCCACAAGTTAAATCTAAGCAATCTAGTAGAAAGAGCAGGAAAGGTTCTATTTCTAGTAGCAACAATAGAAATGCTAAATGTCATGATGTTGCTTCTAGTAGTTCTATTGATTTCACTGATGATTCTCTTAGGCAAGTTACACATGAGCAGGAAAACGATTTATTGAAAGGAAGTATAGAAAAGGGTGTCTACAAGAGCCTTGCCAGAGGTAAGCAATTTGATGAAATTGTACGCAAGCAAGGATAGGACTGGAAGAACCAAGGTGTTTGTTTTGAACGAAAGTTCAGTGCCAATGGAGTTGAGTGGAAGAAGATCAATACCCCAAGACGAAGTTTGTTCCCCAAAAGGAGAAGTATGATCCTACTTCTTTCAAGGGAACACAAGATCATGATGATCTTCCACCACAAGACCACTAGCTAAAAGGCAAGGACAAGCTTTAGGAGGAGATTAACTCATATGAAGAACCACCTCAAGCCTTGGTCAAGTGGGTTCCCAAGACTACTTCAAGTTCTACTTCATCAAGTACAACTACAACTCCGAGGATTCCCATCAAGTTGATGTGGGTGCCAAAGAAGAAAAACTAGAGAGTTCTTGAGGGTGACTCCGCCAACAAACTTCACTCATATTAATTCATGGCAAGAACTTGTGCAAACAACTTCAACATCATGCACTAGTTCATGGAGTCACAAACCCTCTTATTGGTAAGACAAGGGACAAGGTATTCAATGCATTCATGGACATCATATGTGTACTTCATTCTATGTCTATGTATATCCTTGTTGTTCCTTGTGGGAATAACCCATGTAGGTATTGAAAGTGCTACAAATTCCAAGGATAGCTCCCAACTCTTGATGATCTTCATCAACATTGAGCATCCACAACTACAACATCTACATGAAGTCTTCAACGACAAAACCCGAGGTTAGTTCATCCCTCTTTGGGGGGATCTCACTCTAGGGAGAGCTTTGCTCTAAGACTTCAGATAAACCAACTCTATTGGTGTGAACAGATTAATGCTTTATGTAAAAGTGGCAACCCTACTTGTGCTTAAACGATGAGTATGACCTATGATCAAATGTTCTCATTTGGCTCCTATGGCAATATACTCGTATATAGATGACTTTGTCATCGACCATTCCTTGATAGATGCTAGAATTGGTTGTGAATGTTTGACATATTTTATTTGCAATTTTATTGTGTGAGCATGTTGCAGTGCATATTTTCCCATTTGAGGACATCCAATTGTTGTTTGGTTGATTTGGATCTTTTGGCCAATTGGATGGACAAGAATGCCTAAGAACCCCCTCTAGCTATCTATCTATCTCATGTTGTCTCAAATTCATTCTTGCTGATCACAAAATTTGAGCAAGTGCTAATTTGGAACTCCGGGTGAGCAGCACTCAGAGCCACCGATCTGATTAGGGCTGAACTTTAAAACCTTCTAAGTGTACTTCGGTCTGACCAATTTGTTCCCTTTCAGTCCCACTGATGCGCTTGGACTGATCTGTTTTAGTGCCCTCACACAGACCGACTAAAACAATTCGATGTCATCGAAACTCACTGTCTCTGGCAGTTACATGTCTCAGAGCCACCGACTGATTTCGCTCGGACTGATCGGCAGAGCGTGAGTATATATACTCCGCGGACGGTTCAGTTGAAAATTACTTCAAACGAGCCGCTCGCGCACCTCGTCTCTGTCGCCGCCAAGATCGCGAGATCATCGTCGTCGTCTCCCGCGAGCTCTCACCACTGGAATTTGTCCCCGTCATTGACATTCTCACCCATCATCGCTATCGGCCCCGTGGAACCCATGGTACCTCAGCCCGTCTGCCTGCGGCCCAGAGTGCAATGGTTGGTAGTAGCCCAATAGGTGGCCTACCAGCGGGCGCCTCGAGCAAGACCCCTCATGAGGCCCCGGCCTCCTGAGGACCCCTCCCCAGGGAGCGGGCGAGCAAGACTCAACCATGACTTCACCGAGAGCCTCGCGAGGCCTTCTCACGAGGCGGCCTCCCGAGGTTGCCTCCCGAGGCACCCTCCCGAAGATATGCAAGACAAGTCCTGTTCGGCTGGTCGCGCGGTCTCGTGCCCATCACGTTGGTGACGCGCGCGGAGACGAATGGAGGCAGAGGCCGCGCCAGAGGGCGCAGATGGAGAGGATTTCCCCTTTTGTGCTAAGGGAGCAAGGCCAGCAGTTCGTTTCCCAAAGCAACCCCCAAATGTTGCCCTATCGATGAAAGAAGACCAAGACGGAGGACGCGCAGGGCGGAGGTCACCACCGAGCCCACCGGTGCGTCATGGATAAGCGCTTTGCAGGCGAAGACCACCTTTTGTCAGGATAGACAGCGCCCCTGTCCCCCTTCAAAATTGCCGTTGTGTGGCAACCCTTCCTGCCAATGTTTTTGGGGGAAGAGGACTGAGGCAGATATAAAAGGAGGGCAGGGTGCCACTGTAGAGAGGATCGGAGATCGATTCCACCTCCTACCACTTTGTACGCTTGCACTCACCAGAGCAATCCCAACCAAGCAGGAGTAGGGTTTTACGCCACAAGGTGGCCCGAACCTGGGTAAACCGCTGTGTCTCCGGCCCGCTCCCGCCAGCACGCTCTCGCCGTAGCTTCGCCGTAGTTTAGCTGGGGAAAGGGACGAGGTGGTCGGAATGAGCTCACCCCAGTGTTCGAACCTTTGGGTCCTCGGAGCCCGACTTCCGACATTTGGCGCGCCAGGTAGGGGTGCGCTACTATTCTTCCACTCTGTCCTCCACTCCACCAGCTTCATGGCCGACGCTCACCGCCAGCGCGCCGAGCGCAGGGCGGGTCACGTTGCCCAGACAGAGCCGGTGGGCCGCGGCAACCGCCGCCGCATCGAGGCCGCTGCCGCCACCGACCCTGCCGCTCGGGAGCAGCAGGACTCCTCCCTGCACCCCTCTGTGCAAGCAGACGGCCGCACCGCCACGACGTCCTCCTACCTCGCCCGTAGTGGGCCACCGAACGCGTAGGCCGTTCTGCTCATGGCGTGTGAGCTGCTCCGCTACCGTCCAGCTGATACCGGCTACGACGCCTAGCTTGGTCGCATCACCGAGCTCGTCATTGCCGCCAAGGACGCTCCGGCGCCGTCCCACTCGATCCGCCCTCCGCCGTCTCGCGCTGGGGATGTAGCGCATGGCGCTCCCCCGCCACCTCCTCTGCCCGATGAGCTCGCCGGCCACCAACACAACGCGCGGGCACGTGAGCCATCCCGCGGCGGATCCTCGCCGGTCCAAAACGAGGCCAGCTGCCAGATCATCTGCCGCGTGCCGCCTGATGCGCGTGTGCTCCTCGAGCAGCAGCGCCGACGCCAGGACCGAATCGTCCAGGAGGTCGCGGCGGCTGGGCGCCCGAACCACGCCGCCCTCGCCGGCGGTGTTCCCTCGAGCGGCGTGGGCAGCCGCGCCTTCACTCGCGAGCTACGTCGGGTGGTGTGGCCTGTGAAGTTCAAGCCGGACCTGCCTCCACGCTACGACGGCACCCCAACCCCGCAGAGTTCCTTCAGCTCTACGCGCTGAGCATCGAGGCGGCGAACGGTGACGACAAGGTCATAGTGAACTGGTTCCCCATGGCCCTCAATGACAGCCCGCGCTCTTGGCTCATGAACCTCCCTGAGGCGTCCATCTCATCGTGGGGCGAGCTCTGCGACCAGTTCATCGCCAACTTGAAGGGCACGCACGACCACTCCCTCACCATCAACGGCCTGCGGCACGTGCGGCAGCGCCCGGATGAGACCCTCCGCAAGTACATCCAGCGCTTCGGCCAGGTGCGCAACAAGATTCCGCGTGCCTCCGACGCGGCCGTCATCTCCGCGTTCTCCACGGGCGTCGTGGACGTCAAGATGCGCGAGAAGCTTGCCATCAATGACGAGCTGGGCTCGGTGCTTGAGCTGTTCGACCTCGCCGACAAGTGTGCCAAGGCTGAAGAAGGTCGCCTCTTCGTCCACAACGACCCCGATGCGGCGCCCGACGCCGCTAAGGCCAAGAGCAAGGACGTCAAGTGCAAGGGCCCTGCCGTGCTTGCGGCGGAGCCCGCGCAGAAGGGCGGCCATGACCGTGACGAGCCCAAAAGAGATGACCGCCCTCTCTACGCCTACCACAACTCGCGCTCCCACAGCATCGAAGACTGCCAGGAGCTAAAGCTGCTCCGCGACGAGTACCTGGGCTGCCGAGGCGACTGCAACGACCGCGGCGCCGGTCGCGGAGGTGGCCGCAGTGGCAACCGCTGGGACGGCCGCAGTGGCAACAGCAACTTCCGCCAAGGCTGGTGCGACCAGCCTCATGAGGCCGCCTGGAGCGACCAGCCTTGTGAGGCCGCCTGGCGCCATCAGCCTCGTGAGGCAAACCCTTAGGCCAACGCCGCTCTTCCACCACTGCCGCCGCCACCCCAGAGGAATGACGTCAACCAGCCTGATGAGTGCGCTGGGGGCTACCAGGAGCCTCGCGCGGTCGCCTGCATCCTCGGCGGAGCTCAGGCTCCTGCGTCCAACCGCCACTTCAAGCAGTTCTCTCGTGAGGTGAATGTCGCCCTCTTGAAGCCGGAAGACGCACGACCACCTCAAGTGGTCTCAGTACGCCATCACCTTCGACTCCAAGGACCACCACAAGTCCGCGGCCAATGCAGGCGCGCTCCCCATGCTGTGCACACCCACCATCAGCAACGTCGCAGTCACCAAGACCCTCATCGACGGAGGTGCTGGCCTTAACGTGCTCTCCATTGAGACCTTCGAGCAGCTCCAGGTGCCTTACGAGCAGCTCATGCCGACGAGACCCTTCTCGGGCGTGACCGACGGCTCCACGATGCCCCTGGGCCAGGTGCGCCTCCCTGTCACCTTCGGCACCCGCAAGAACTACCACACAGAGCTCATCGACTTTGACGTCGCCCACATCGGCCTACCCTACAACACCATCCTGGGCTACCACGCGCTCGCCAAGTTCATGGCCGGTGTCTCATCACGCCTACAATGTTCTCAAGATGCCTAGCTGCAGCGGCATCATAACCGTCTCCTGCGACGAGAAGGATGCGATCTGCTCCCTTGAGCATGCCTACAAGGCTGCTGCCACCGCCCATCCAGCTGACGAGGACGTGGCGGAGCCTCCTGAGGCCGCGCCCGCAAAGAGGAAGCAGCTGTTCTCTCAGGACGGCGCCGAGACGAAGAAGGTGTCGGCTGACGGCAGCGGCTCAGGCCCTGCCTTCACTATATGCACCGGCCTTCCTCCTGCATAGGAAGGCGTGCTCGTCTCCTTCCTTCGGGCCAACTCGGATGTTTTTGCCTGGAAAGCATCTGACTTGTCCGGTGTACCGAGGGAGGTGATCGAGCACCACTTAGCGGTGTGCCCCATCCCACGCCCCATCAAGCAAAAAGCACGGCGCCAGGTGCCCGAAAAGCAAGAGTTCATCATTCAGGAAGTGCACAAGCTGCAAGAAGCTGGAGTCGTCCGTGAGGTGCGCCATCCCGAATGGCTCGCCAAACCAGTCGTCGTCCACAAGAAGGGCGGCAAGGAATGTATGTGCGTCGACTTCACGAGCCTCCACAAGGCCTGCCCTCAGGACCCATTTCCGCTGCCACGCATCGACCAGATTGTGGACTTGACTGCCGGATGCGAGCTGCTCAGCTTCCTGGACGCCTTTTCAGGCTACCACCAGACTAAGATGGCAGTAGAAGACGTGGAGAGGACGGCCTTCATCACCCCTTGCGGCATATACTATTACATCTGCATGCCCTTCGGCCTGAGGAGTGTCGGCGCCACCTTCCAGCGGCTGATGCGCATCACGCTGGGGCCTCAGATGGGGAGGAACGCGGAGGCCTACATCGATGACATCGTGGTCAAGACTCGTGAGGCCGGGATCCTCATCAAGGATCTCGAGGAAACGTTCGCCAACCTGCACAAGGTCAACCTCAAGCTCAATCCCGACAAGTGTGTCTTTGGAGTCCCTTCCGGAAAGCTCCTCGGCTTCCTGGTCTCCCATCGTGGCATCGAAGCCAATCTCGAGAAGATCAAGGCCATCGAGAGAATGCGTCCTCCGCGGACCCTCAAGGAAATGCAGCACTTGGCGGGATGCATGGCCTCCCTGGGGCGCCTCACCTCCAAGTTCGGCGAGCGGGCCCTGCCATTCTTCAAGCTCATGAAGAGGTTTGGCCCCTTCAAATGGACTCCTAAGGCAGACGCCGCCTTTGAAGACCTCAAGAGGTACCTCACGAGCCCGCCCATCATGGTCACACCATGCCCCCGTGAGCCCTTGCTCCGGCGCTCGTGGCGGTGCGAGAAGAGCACGTTAGTGCCAAGGAAAAGCCCTCCGAGCCTCCCGAGCACTCCAGGCCTCATGAGAGTCCCGAGCCCTCCAAGCCTTCTGAGCCCGCCGAGCCTCGCGAGCCACCTGAAGAGCGAGCTGCCATCACAACTACGCGCCCCATCGAGCACCCTGTGTACTTCGTCAGCACGGTGCTAAGGGATGTGCGCGAGGGCTACCCTATGCAGCAGAAGCTCCTCCTCGCGCACCTCGTCGCCTCCAGGAAGCTGCACCACTACTTCCAATGCCACCCCATCAAGGTCGTCTCCGCTTAACCCTTGGAGCAGGTCCTGCGCAGTCCCAACGCTGCTGGCCGCGTCGCCGAATGGAACATCGAGCTGCAAGCCTTCCAGCTGGAGTTCTGCACCACCAGAGTCATAAAAGGTGCTGCTCTAGCCGACTTCGTGGCAGAGTGGACAGACCCGTACGAGGGGGAGTCTCGCGAGGACAAATCGCTCCTGCCTGGGGACGAGGCACCTGGCGGCTGGACCATGCACTTCGACGGCGCCTTCCCCCGGCAGGGCGTGGGGGCTGGGGTCATGCTCACTTCACCAACAGGAGACAAGCTCTACTACGCTGTGCAGCTCTGCTTCAGGCACACCGACAAAGTTTCCAACAACATCGCGGAGTATGAGGGCCTCATCGCCAACCTCAAGGCCGCTTTCTCTCTGGGCATCAAACGTCTCACCATCAAGGCTGACTCGCAGCTTCTCTTCAACTTCTCCAACAAAAGCTACAAGCCCAAGGACGAGCACATGGCCGCCTACTTAGAAGAGGTACGTAAACTCGAGAAGCGTTTCCTTGGCTTGGAGCTGCAGCACGTTCCCCGCGGCGGCAACAAGGAGGCCGACGACATCGCCAAGCGAGCATCTCGCCGCGAGCCCTAGGGCCCTGACATCTTTGAGGAAAGGCTCCTCAAGCCATCAGCTACTCCGCCAGCCATGAGCACCACGCATGGGCGCACCAGACTGTGGCCCAGCCTCAGGAGCCCGCCTGCTGCTGGCACTCGAGCCCCAAGCGGACAGCTGGGCCGCAGAATTCAAGGCCTATCTACTCCATGGCACACTCCTGGAGGAGGACTTGGAAGCAGAGCGCGTGGTCCGCCAGGCCACCGCTTACTGCTTACAGGACGACGAGTTATACCGCAGGCGCCCGAATGGCGTCTCCTTGCGGTTTATCTCTGAGGAGCAGGGGCGCGAGCTACTCGCCGACATACATGGTGGAGACTGCGGCCACCACTCCTCATCATGCACCCTCGTCGGCAAGGTGTTCTGCAGCGGCTTCTACTGGCCCACTGTGCTGCATGACGCCACCGCGCTGGTCCAAGCCTACGAGGCTTGTCAGTTCCACGCCAAGCAAATCCACCAGCCGGCGCAAGGCCTCCAGACGATTCCCCTCTCATGGCCTTTTGCGGTCTGGGGGCTGGATATCCTGGGGCCTTTCCCTCGCGCGGCTGGCGGGTACCGCTACCTCTACGTCGCCATCGACAAGTTCACCAATTGGGTAGAGGTCGAGTCTGTGCGCACCATCCTGGCGGGCTTCGCCGTCAAGTTCATCAAGGGCCTCGTGAGCCGCTTTGGCGTCCCCAACCGCATCATCACCGACAATGGCTCCCAGTTCACAAGCAGCCTCTTCAAGTCCTATTGCGCCAGCCTCGGCATGCAGATCTGCTACGCCTCGGTGGCGCACCCGTGAAGTAACGGCCAGGTCGAGCGTGCCAACACTGAGGTCCTCAAGGGCCTCAAGACGAGAAGCTTCAAGAAAAAGCTCGAAGCCTGTGGCAAGGGCTGGCTTGATGAGCTGCAGTCTGCGCTACGGTCCATCCTCACAACGACAACCAAGCCTACCGGCGAGACCCCCTTCTTCCTTGTCTATGGAGCTGAGGCGGTCCTTCCATCGGAGCTTAAGCATGGCTCTCTGTGAATCCTTGCCTTCGATGAGGCACGTCCGGACGGCTCGCAGGAGGCCGACCTGCTGCTCCTGGAGGAGGGCCGCCGTCAGGCCGCCCTTCGCGCCGCAAGGTACCAGCAGGCCCTGTGTCGCTATCACAGCCACAACATCCGCCCTTGCAATCTCGAGGTCGGCAACCTCGTCCGACGCAGGATCCTCTCTAGAGAGGGACTCCACAAGCTCTCACCCATATGGGAAGGCCCGTTCAGGGTTGCTCATGTCTCCAGGCCCGGCGCCGCCTGGCTGGAGACGGAGGACGGAGTTCCTGTGCCTAACGCCTGGAACATCCAACACCTCCGCAAGTTCTACCCGTGACCCTCATGCATACGAACGAAATGGGGCTGTACACACCCCAGAGACTCTCAATGCGTTCGCCTGACGGGCACGCGAGAGCCCAGCCCACGCCCAAGTAGAAGCCCCATGCTCCATGCTGGCGGAGCGATCGAGCCGCGATCATACCCACACCCCAGTGGAAGCCCCATGCTCCGTGCTGGCGGAATGATCGAGCCGCAATCATACCCACACCCCAGTGGAAGCCCCATGCTCCGCGCTGGTGGAACAATCAACTGAGGGCGCCCCACGAGCTGCACCAACCTCAAGATGACCCGTGCCGGACACGGCAACTCGTCTTTTTCTCTTTTGGGTGTGTAACTGAGGGTGCCCCATGGGCTGCACCAACCTCAAGCTGACCCGTGCCGGACACGGCAGCCACATCTCTTTTGGTTGTGTAATGGAATCCATTATCGTGCATCAATAAAGCTTCAGTTTCCATACATGGTGTATTTCATCATATCTTTGCCTCACGAGCTGCGCGCGCTCACGGCATCCCTCATGAGCCTCACGCGAGCAGGGGCTGGACACGGTGTCTGTGCTTGGGTCAGTCCCAGAAGCGCTGAAAAATCCAAGCAACCGGGCTCTGGCTCGCGGGCCTGTTCCTGTGCACGCCACCCCACCAAGGTCCTTGGTATCTTATCTCCTCGCGTAACGCCCATGAGCGAGCCAGCGAGAGTGCGCTGCTCCCCTGCTGTGACACTTTTCTGCATACAGTTATCTCAGGAGCAGGTCACCTAGAAGGTCTCATGAGCGACGCCTTGCGAGGTGGTCCCATGGCAGGACGCCCCTTTGAGCCTCGGGAAGCTTTGTAGGCCTTGCCTCGGGAGCCAGCCTATGACGGCCATCTCAGGAGGAGACCTCGCGAGCAAAAACCCCACAAGGCACACCCTGCAAGGCATGGCTCGCGCGATGCGACCCTCCGCAAAAGATAATTCTACTTCCTCGCGAGCCACCCTCGCCATCTCTCAAGCTTCCCTTTCTAGCAACCACACCGAGCGCTGGCGTTTCTCCCTTCGCGAGCCGCTTGCATGACAAAGGGGGGCTCCCTGAGCATCGTGCCTCGGGAGCCCTTACTAGCTCCCGGTGCCCTCACCTCCTGGCCTTGTCCAGGCATCGCGACCTGACATACCAGTGACGGCTGTAGCCCACCCGGGGGCTGGGCCCTGATGACGTACAACACACAAGGCAAGCGAAAAAGGAAAACAAGCCTCAAGAGAAAGCTTCACGAGGGCACGAGCATACATCACAGCAAGTCATAATGTATTTAAGCAAAAGTCATTGTCTTCACACCCCCACAGGGCCACGGTTAACTATGTGCAGGATAGTGAGGAAAGGGCCTAAGAGGACGCGTCGCCATCACCGCTGCTGCTGCCGTCGTCGTCTTCGCCTTCTTCGGCTCCGCCTGAGTTCTCGCTGCTGCCGTGGGCGAACTGCGCGTGCAGCGCGTCCACATGGTCTTGCACTGCCTTCCCGAGGTCACTACAGAGCTCCTCCGGGACGGGAGCTATAACATTGTCGAAGTCGAAGTTGGGGTCGGCGTGGAGGAGGTGGCTGAAGATGCGCGTTGCTGCCTGGGTGAGTTGATCGCGGCACTCCTCCTCGACGATGCCGTCCACCTTCTTGGCGCCGACCTCGAGCCGCTCCACGAGCTTGGTGAAGAAGTCAAGGTAGATGGTGTCGTGGGTCTCGAGGGGGCTGCTGATGTCCTCCTTGCAAATGGAGTCCAAGGCGCGGCGGGCTCGGAGCTCGAGGGTGCGGAACATCTTGGAGCGCTCGAGCTGCCGCCCCCGAGCTCAGGCCGCCTCGTCCCTCGCCTACTCCACGACGGCAGTGACGCCCCCCACCTACTGCTGGAGGGAGGCCAGCTCGGCCTTGGCGTTGGCCTGGGCCTTCAGCGCTATCTCTCGCCGGGTCTCCGCTTCGGTCAGCACCTCCTTAAGGCCCGCGATCTCATGCTGAAGCTCCTCACGCCTCGCCTTGAAGCGATCCTCCTACAGCTTCAGTTTCTTGCTATGCTCCTCGGCAAGCGCCTAGCGGCTCTGCGTGACCCTCCTGTCAGTGTCCTCCTGAATCTTCTTCTCCTTGGCCGCCAGATTGGCGTTGGCCTTGTCCAGACACTGGGCGTAGGAGCCCTGAGCGGCGGCTACCTCGCGTTCCAGCACCTCCAGCTGCTCGCGCTCCAGGTCCTGCGCAGACGCCGTCCGCGTGAGCTCCCGCTCGCGGATCTCAAGGTCCGCTTCGCGGGCCTCCTGTTCCTCTTCGCGGGCGGACATGGCATTCTCCCGCGCCTGGAGCTGCTGCGCGGCATTCTGGTCTTGGAGCTCCTTTCCGCGGGCCTCCGTCGCCTCGCGCCGCCTGTCTGCCGCCTCAGCCTCTCGGGAAGCGCGCTCGCTGGCCTCCTTCGCCTTGACAACGGCCTTTTCGCCTCTCGCACAAGCAGCCTCATTCTGGCGCTGGCCCAGTCTAACAGCAACCTCGAGTTGATGCCACCCTCGGGCCAGGCGCAGGCGCTGTTCAGCTGGGCATGCCACCACAGCCTGAAGCTCTGCTCCGACCTAGCCAAGCGCGGCCGTGGCATTTTGCATGGCCCCGCACCTAATCAAGGTGCGGCTGCTCACGAGTGCCAGGGCCCAGTCTAGGTCTGGCTCTTCATCAGCCTTCGCCGTTGCGGCTCGCGAGGGCCCGGCGCCGCTCACCAGGAGCGGAGGGCTCGTGGGGGCATCCTCCTCGTCTTGCTGAGGCAGCACGCCCCGCGGGCTTGGTGCCCCCCCGGCGGAGGTTCCGCGCACCGGCAACTCACGCGGGCCTTCCACGGCGCCTCCGCCACCCGCGATGCACGGCGGGAGAGTTGGCGTCTCTGCCTCTACCGTCACGACGTCCGCCCCTGCAGTGGGCGCCCCAGAGACCGTGGAGCCGCCACCTGAGGATGCCTCCTGAGGCTCGCCCGCTTGGACCTCTCGAGCCATGACCTCTTGTGGCTTAGGAGGGCCCCCCTGCACCTCTTCCCTCGCCGGAGGTGCGCCCCCCACCAAGCCAGGGGTCCTCTTCTTCTTCTTGCTCGAGGAAGACCTGCGTAGGGCAAAGACTCAGGTACGCGTGGCGCGCCAGGCGCAAGGGAAGGGAAGGCGGCCGCATACTCATCATTGGCGACCAATTTCCTCCTCTTCAACGGCCACGACAAGGCGCTGCCGCCGCCGTCCTCGCGGGGCTCCTTCTCGCGATTGGCCCCCGAGGCAGGGCCCGGGGGTTCGGCGGCCTCGACTTCGGCACCGGCCTCCTCCGCGGGGGGACCGCGGGATTCGCCGCCGGCACCCCCCCGGAGGTTCGCGGCTTCACGGCCGCCGCACGGGGACTCCCCAAGCCCACTGTCCTGGTGAGTACAGTGGACACGGCCTCAGGCGAGGCGACGTCATCATTGTCCCCGAGCCTGCGGACGAGTTGGCGGCGAGTTCGCCGGGATGGGCCACCGCCGTCCTCCGCGTCGCCCGCCGAGGCCCCGGCGCCGCCACGGCTCCCCGAGCCAGGGACCACCAACAAAGGGTTGTCCCGGGGTCCCTCGAGGCCCTCTGGAAGCAGCCCCCACTGGTCAAAATGTGGCATCGCGCCGGCCAGCGCAGCCTTGTTCGTGTAGCGGTACAAGGGCAGCCCATCCCTGGGTGGCTCGTCCGCCTCCCCGCCGGTCAGGGTGTGGAGCACCTCGTTCAGCACCTCCGGCAGCAAGCTGTCCGCGCTCAGCCGCATCGGATCCTCCGGGCCGGTGAAGGCCCACATTGGGCGGGAGTGTTGCTGGAGGGGAGCGATGCGCCGGCGAAGGAACTCCCTCACAACTTTGACCACTGTGACTTTCGCGGCCCTCAACTCGGCTAACCTCCTCCACACCTGTGCCAGCCTCAGGTCGACAGGCCTCTCATGCCCCCATCCGGAGCTTCTCGTCGCCGGAGCCCTCGGCAGCTGCAGTAGGGGGCTGAACTGGGCCACGTCCACGTACAACCATTGCCGCCTGAAGCCCTCTACCTCCTTGGTGAGCCGCATGTTGATACCATCGCCTGCCGTCTCTTCTATGATGCGGAACGAGGCACACCCAGAGCATTGGTCCGCCGCTGACAGCTTTAGGCTGAAGAAGTGGCGAAAGAGCGCCACTGAGGGTGCCACACCCAGGAAGGCCTCGCATAAAAAGGCAAATGCGGAGAGAAGAAGAATGAAGTTTGGCTCGAGATGCAGCGCGTGGACCTGGTAATGCGAGAGGACTGCGTTGAAGAAATCAGAGAACGGCGGCAGCAGGCCGTCGAAGAGTGAATGAAGGTAAAGGACGGCGGAGGTGGCGTTGAGGTCGGCGGTCGGGCGCGAGGCCGGCCAGATCCGAGTGCCCCCCACTCATTGGAGGCGGCCGCAGTCATCGCGAGCACCTTGCTAAGCCCTTCGGCGTTGACGATCGTGGGCCTACCCAGGGCAGGCTCCGGCACTACCTCCATGACCGCCGCCTCCTTCGCCTTTCCCTTCCTGCCAGGGGGCGCCATGGCGGCGCGGCCGAGATCTGGGGTGGCGAAGCTTCAGGAGAGGAAGAGGGAGCTGTGCGCGAGAATGAAGACGCAAGGAGACGGCAATGCACGAAGGAAGGCAATGATGGCCTCGTGCCATGCGCAGGCCGGCTTTATGTCAGCGCTGACAGTTACCAAGGCGTCATGGGAGAAGTGGGGGCGTCCCCTGTCACATCATGTGCCACGCGTCGCGCCTGGCCCGCTGGCGGTTAGGGCCCGCGTCGTTTCACCCCCGAATAAGCGGGAACGAGCGCGCCGCGGGCCCGGGGGTTATTGTCGGGCCCGTGGAACCCAGGGTAACTCGGCCCGTCTACCTGCGGCCTAGAGTGCAACACTTGGCAGTGGCCCAGTAGGTGGCCTACCAGCGGGTGCCTCGAGCAAGACCCCTCATGAGGCCCTGGCCTCCGAAGGACCCCTCCCCAAGGAGCGGGCGAGCAAGACTCAGCCACGACTTCACCGAGAGCCTCACGAGGCCTTCTTGCGAGGCGGCCTCCCGAGGTTGCCTCCCGAGGCACCCTCCCGAAGATATGCAAGACAAGTCTTGTTCGGTTCGGTCGCGCGGTCTCGTGCCCATCATGTGGGTGACACACGGGGCGATGAATGGCGGCAGAGGCCATGCCAGCAGGCGCGGATGGAGAGGATTTCCACTTTTGTACTAACGGAGCAAGGCCAGCAGTCCATTTCCCAAAGCAAGCCCCAAAGGTTGCCCGATCGAAGAAGACCAAGACGGAGGACGCGCAGGGCGGAGGTCACCACCGAGCCCACCGGCGCGTCATGGATAAGCGCTTTGCAGGCGAAGACCACCTTTTGTTAGGACAGACTGCGCCCTTGTCCCCCAT
Organism: Elymus sibiricus; assembly: GCA_039707655.1. Lineage (NCBI taxonomy): Eukaryota > Viridiplantae > Streptophyta > Magnoliopsida > Poales > Poaceae > Elymus > Elymus sibiricus. The sequence continues at coordinate 197,744,463 of CM077674.1, read as the reverse complement.
CAAAATTGCCGTTGTGTGGTAACCCTTCCCGCCAATGTTTTCGGGGGAAGAGGACCGAGGCAGATATAAAAGGTGGGCAGGGTGCCGCTGTACAGAGGATCGGAGATCGATTCCACCTCCTACCACTTTGTACGCTTGTACTCACCAGAGGAATCCCAACCAAGTAGGAGTAGGGTTTTACACCGCAAGGTGGCCCAAACCTGGGTAAACGCTGTGTCTCCGGCCCGCTCCCGCCAGCGCGCTCTCGCCGTAGCTTCGCCGTAGTTTAGCTGGGGAAGGGGAAGAGGTGGTAGGAATGAGCTCACCCCAGTGTTCGAACCTTTGGGTCCCCGGAGCCCGACTTCCGACAGTCGCCACCGTAGAGGATCGTCACGAAGTTAGGGTACGATTCGATCTTCTTGTGCTTCCCAAACTCCGATTCTTAGCACAAGAACTTGCGCATTATTGATGTCTACTATGCAACTTTTATTCTTGTAGAAGTTTTTGGGCCTCCAAGTGCAGAGTTTTGTAGGACAGTAGCAAATTTCCCTCAAGTGGATGACCTAAGGTTTATCAATCTGTGGGAGGCGTAGGATGAAGATGGTCTCTCTCAAACAACCCTGCAATCACATACAAGAAATCTCTTGTGTCCCCAACACACCCGATACAATGGTAAATTGTATAGGTGCACTAGTTCGGCGAAGAGATGGTGATACAAGTGTAGTATGGATAGTAGATATAGGTTTTTGGAATCTGAAAATATAAAAACAGCAAGGTAGCAAGTAACAAAAGTGAGCACAAACGGTATTGCAATGCTTGAAAACAAGGCCTAGGGTTCATACTTTCACTAGTGCAATCTCTCAACAATGCTAACATAATAGAATCATATAACAATCCCTCAACGTGCGACAAAGAATAACTCCAAAGTTCCTATTAGCGGAGAACATAAGAAGAAATTGCTGTAGGGTACGAAACCACCTCAAAGTTATCATTTCCGATCAATCTATTGAGCCATCCCTATAAGTGTCACAAACAGCCCTAGAGTTCGTACTAAAATAACACCATATGATACACATCAACCAACTCTAATGTCACCTAGATATTCCAACGTTACCACAAGTATCCGTGAGTTGATTATTCAATATGCATCAAAACAACTTCAGATTCATAATATTCAATTGTTGGTGTACTAAGACATGGGTGCCCTCGTACCCAGACTTGTGCACAGGCAGTTGCAGCCTCCCTTCCGGCAAGGGCTTGACAAAGGATAACTACAACCCAAGACTCAATACCAAGACCGTGAAGAAGACCTCAAGGCAGGTCATCGAGAAGTACTATTCTAAGTACTGAAGATCGACGCTGTTCTTGCCGGCAAGCTTTGCCCCAGTAAGGTGAAGACTAAGGCTATGGTTGTCGGCAAGTTCCCTTGCCGGCAAGCAAGGACCGGCAAGCTCCGTGCCAGCAGGCTTGTTCTGCCCGTTACCGCTCCACCTCACCATCGACCAGATAGGCTCGTGGGCTAGGTGTCGAGCGGGCAGATAGTCAACATGGCCGGCCTAGGCACGTGTCAACGTGCCGCGCCGAGATTAACTTTAATGACACCCGTCCCTGGGACGTGTCAAGATTACAGGAGGGCGCTAGGACCGGTGGTACAGATCTTTTGCCCAAGGCCTCGCCTCCCCAACGTAGCACCTAACGGTGCATTAAATTCGTTTGTCTTACCCCGTTGGAAGATAAACGTGATGACGGTGCAAGTCACTGTTCACACTCTGTAATGACCGTATTAGCCATTGTGGTAACCCGTTGGCCTATAAAAGGAGACCCATGGCTATAGGTAGAACGGTCGACACCCAGTTCCATTACACGCCGTAGCTGCATTTTCCCGAGCACCTTGCCGGAAAACTGTGCTCCCTGTAACCAGAGTTCATATTCGATCAACCACAGAGCAGGAGTAGGGTTTTACACTCATAGCGGCCCGAACCTGGAAAATCCCCCGTGTGTTCTTGCACTTACTGAAAACCTGCTCTTTGTCCCATGCATGTCCCCTGAGCCGAATCGCAAAGGGACCCGTTCAGTCCCATAGATAGTCGTTTCCCACGACATCTTTGGCGCGCCAGGCAGGGGTAGTGTGTGTCACAAATCAGTTCTTTGGTAGTGTGAGTACCAACTTCACCATCTTCGTAGATGGCGCCGAAGAAGAAGAGTGGAGCCACGAAGGCTCCTACCGCATCCAAGCCACCTTCCCAGGCGGCGTGGGTGCTACGGTTGGGACGGGCGGCGCAGGAGGCACAAGTGGTGCGGGTGCCCAGCACCCCCGCCATGAAGCCGAGCCTAGCCACAGGACCGGTGGCGTCGTAGCCGGTCAAGTTCCAAGACATTCTGGTGAGCGCAGTCATCATAGTAATATAATTCATACTGCTGCCACCCACAACACAGCTGCGGCAACGTCCCAGAACGTAGCGACGATGTCCAACAATGGCGCGGGGAGGCGTACGCCGCGACCATCACAAGATGGGCATGACACGCTCCCCATGTTGCTGGCGGTTCCAGACGACCGCAAGGCGGGATCCCCGTGCAGCAACTTCTGATTGCTCACGGAGTGCCGCCGCCACCACCATGTTCGCCTGTTGGCGAGCATGAGCTGCGTAGGCATGGACGTAACGAAGCTCCTTCTGGCTCCGCTAGGAGTCGAGCGACGCCTCGTTCTATGCTCCCAGCCATGCCGACCGCGGCGGCCGAGGCCATGGCGGGGGTCCAAATACTTTTGAACTTCCCGCCAAGCCCAGACAAGATGGATGAATGGACATCACCATTCAGAGCCTCATCAGTTTTGCCGATCCCGGCAAAACGCAAGACGCGGGGCCCTCGCGGCGACCACCCACCATGCCGGCAGGACCCTCCGGCTACCTTGCCGGAGTTGCCACGCAGACGGTGCAGTCGCCTTGCCAGCCCCCACCATCACAACGGCCAGCCTGACGATCAGACCACCATGACGTGTTGTCCATGGCTTCGTCAGATCTGCGGTGCCGCCAAGATCAGCGCCAAGTGCTCCACGAGCGGTGCGATGAAGACGCCCGCACAAAGATCGAGCGGCGCCGGGAAGCACGTCGTCAATCTGATGACCGTGCCAGGCCGGCGGTGAACGTGCTCGCTCCGGTAGCCACTGGGTACTTGCCCTACGATGTGGGGTGCCCAGCGTTTACTCGTGAGTTGCGGCAAGTTCGCTGGCCGTCCACTTGAGCCTTCAAGCCAGAGCTGCCCGACAAGTATGACGGCACACTTGACCCAGCCGAGTTCCTTGGCATCTACACCATCGCAGTGGACACTGCCGGGGGACGGGATGAGAAAGTGCTTGCCACCTACTTCCCCTTGGCGCTTCGGCCCAACGTCAGGTCGTGGTTGATGAACCTGCCTGAGGGCTCCATCTCTTCTTGGGCGGATCTGTGCCATCATTTCGTTGGCGCTAACCAGGGTGGCCACAAGCTCCCGGGTCAGCCCAGCGATTTGCAGGTGATCCCCCAAAGGGATGGAGAGAACCTCTGCAAGTACATACAACGGTTCAGCCGTGTGCACCACAACATCCCTGACATCCATCCCGCAGCTGTTGTTGCCATGTTCCACACAAATGTGCGCAACCGCAGGATGCGGTCAGAGATGAATGTCGAGCAGGTCAAGACCATCAACGATCTGTATGCCTTCGCGGATAGGTGTGCACGTGCTGAGGAAGGGAGGCGACTCCCTGGGGAAGATGCGGGTGCAGACGTCGATTCAGAGGACGATGATGCGTCAACCCCACAGAAGAAAAACAGGAAGCACAACAGAAAGCGCAAGAACAAGACTGTACTAGCTGTCGAGGGCTCCGGCGACACCAATGCCACCAAGAAGCCAAAGTCACACATCCCCGGCAAGGAGGTTGCCGGAATCGATGCTTGCCGGGAAGCTACGGCAGGCGAGAAGGCCGGCAAGACCCGCGGGCCGTACTACAAGATCCACCGCACCAAGGGCCACAATCTCCAACAATGCCGGCAAGTAGAGCAACTTGCCGAAAAGCAGAAGCAAGAGTACGAGAAGCGACACAAGGAGAAGGCCCAAGATGGTGCTGGTGGGTCCGGCAAGCAAGATCATGGTGGCCGCGGAGGCCGCCGCGGCAAGGCCAAGCAGCCAAAAGAGAAGGTTGCTCAGGGCCTGCAAGAAGAGGATGATAGTGATGAGGACGGAAGCGGGTCCGGCAAGGAGTTCCAAAATGCAGTGGATGCCATGTGTGTTGACGGAGGTGCATCTTTGCACTCCTCGCACCGGCACCTAAAGCAGTGGATCCGCAAAGTCAACGCAGTGGAACCGGTGATGGAGTCACAGAAGCCGCTCAAGTGGTCGCACTCGCCCATCATCTTTGACGTCGAGGAGCACCCTGATCGCACCACTGCGGTTGGGTGTTTGCCATTGTTGGTCTCACCAACAATTCCCAACCTCAAGGTGACAAAGATGCTGGTTGACGGTGGGGCTGGCTTGAACTTGATCTCTCCAGATGTGATCAAGAGGCTGCAGATCCTCGAGAAATATCTCGAGGAAACAGGCAGTTTCCAAGGGATCAGTCCGGGGAGGAACTAGCCGAAGGGCCAAGTCACGTTGCCGGTCTTCAGCGACGAGCTCAACTATCGAACGGAGAAGATTACCTTCGACATCGTCAAGATGCCGCTGTCGTACAATGGGATTCTGGGCCGCCCAGCCCTGGCAATGTTTATGGCCGTGTCGCACTATGCGTACAACGTCATCAAGATGCTGGGGCCGATGGGGGTCCTCACCCTCAAGTCAAACCACAAGGACGTGATCATCTGTACCGACAAGCTCTACCGGGACGCGGCAGCAGCAGTTGCCATCGAGGCGCTTGCCCCTGCCGTCAAAGCTCCCGGGGAAGGAATGAAGAAGAAGACCGGCAAGACCTCTGGGAAGGACTTCGGGAAGCACACTTCAGAGTGCAGTGTGCCTGTCAAGGACGTACCAGAGAGCTCTACCGGCAAGAGCAAGAGAGCCAAGGCTTCCGCATCCATGACCAAACAAGTTTCTGCGAGAGGGGATGGGATGAGTGGCACTTTTTCTGAAAGTGCCGCTCTCCGCAACAAATAGGGAGTCGAGCTCATTGCCTTCCTACGGGTGAATGCTAGTGTGCTTGCCCGGCAAGCACCTGACGTCCCTGAAGTTCTTAGGAGGGCAACTGAGCACCACCTTGCTGTCTGCCCTCATGCAAGACCCCTCAAGCAGAAGGTCAGGAAGCAAGCTTTGGTGCAGAAGCAATACTCCCCACGGAACTCAAACACGGGTCACCTCGAGTCTTGGCCTTCAATGAGGAGGACCAAGATGAGGTGCGGCATGACGATGCCGCGCTCTCCTTCAGGAAAATCGTTTCCAGGCTGCTGCCCGTGCTGCACGGTGCCAGCAAGCTTTGCGCCGCTGCCTTAGCCACAAAGTGAAAGCCAGGGACCTTGAGACAGGCGACCTTGTTCCTCGTTGGATTCGATCCACAAAGGATAAAAAACAAGTTGATGCCAAAGTGGGAAGGCCCTTACCGGGTAATACGAGTCACTATGCCCGGCACAGTCCACCTAGAGACTGAAGATGGCACTCCGGTGCTAAACTCATGAAATATTGAGCATCTTTGTAAGTTTTACCCGTAAGGCGCGGTTGCCGGCTGCCCGGCAACCTCTTTTGTACAAGTTTGCCGTCAAGGCATGTAATCCTTTGTACAAAGCTGGGCGCAGACCCTGTGCAAAATAAATAAAAGTTAGATGTTTCACAATTCTTTGTCAAGTACATATATATTTATGTGTTGCAGGTAGTCTTGTGTTACATTTTCCCTTGCATAAGGTGATTAACGAACCGCCAAGGTTCCAGCCTCCTCTTTTCTTTTCTTTCTTAAAGGAAGGAAGGATTCCTCGCGTACAAGTTTCCCGGGGGGAGTGACGGTATGGGTACCAAAGGACGCGTTCAAGATGTCACCCTACGGCAAGAAGTACAACAAGGAAAGAGCTAAGTTGCAAAACTTTGAAACAAATTCTTTGTTGTAGTTTCGATTCTCCTTGAACGACTTTGGCCTTTGTATGAGAAACCTGCATGCTAAGGAACCCTGTCGTGATCGACTACGCTCTTACTTTGCTTCGAGTTTTCTCAGCGACCTAACCAGTCGCGTTGTAACCGTCAAGCGTGACCTTGCCGGCAGCGACACTTTCGGCAAGCTGCTAAGGACCCGCTCCTCAAGCACTTATGGCAAGGGTGTGCGCACCGGCAAGCTTCCAGCAAACGTAGGGTAGAGAAATCATGCAAAGACAGAACGGAATAAGGAGAACAGCGCACATACATCCATCTTAAATACAAGTTATAATACATCAAGGCCAAGTGCAGTCGAACTTAAGATAAACGTGTCTTTTGCATGATCTTACATGTGGCAAACTAAGGAGGCAAAGCCTAGATCATAATCCCGCCCTCTTTCCTGGGGATTTGGCTGACCCTATCGGCGATGGGCACGATGAGCTCAACGATAGCCTTGCTATCGGCTTCTTTGGGCAGGCTTACAAAGATTTTGGAAAGGTCAATGCTTGGGTTCCAGTACACCACTTTTCTGAGCATCTTGAAGAGGACATCCCGGCAAAGCCTACGGGACTCGCTGGCAAGGTATGCAGCTCGAGCCCCGTGGTGTTTCTTCAACGCTTCACCCAAGTTTTCGAAGAAGAAGGCGAGCCTGGCGCTGGTGCTGTCCCCTTTGGCGGAGGAGTAGTGGTACTCCAACAAGCCCAGGGCATGTAGGTTGACGGAAATATTCCCCGCGGCAACCACGAGCCGGTCGGCCCAAAGCCTGTAGGCGTCCTTGAGCTTGTTGAAAGAACTCTCGGCACTTGCAAGTTTTGACTTCTCGTCCTGAAGTTCATTCATCAAGGTATTCTCATGCTTTTCAGCTTCATCAAGAGACAACCCCAAGGTGTTTAGCTTCAGCTTGTGATCTTTGATCGTGCCTTTGGCCTTGGAGAGCTCTTGGTTCTTAGTAGATACCGAAGTTTGCAGCCCCACCAGGGTGTGGACTGCCTTCTCCACATCTGCTTTGAGCACCGAGATCTCCTTGCCGCTGGTAGCAAGGTTTGCTTCGAGTGCTCGCACTTTGTTTTCCAGCTCGATCTTGGCGACCTCTGCAGCTCCGGCAGCATTGATGGCCTCCTTGATCTTGCCGGCGTGCTCTATGGCTTGAGCCTCGATAGCCTCTTTGTGCTTCTGCCTTAGTTCCTGGGTTTGTTGGGCAACGAGAGCCTGGATCTCATTGTCCTTATCACGAAGCGTAGCAGCAAGCCCGGCTTCATGAGCGACAAGCTCTTCCTCATAAGCGTCAAGGCCGACCTTGCGCTCATTCAACTTTGCCTCCTCCGCTGCTATTTTCCGTGCAGCCTCCTCCTGTGCCTTCTCGGCATCAGCCCTTTCTAGAATGAACTCCTCCTAGGCCTTGGCAAGTTGAGTTTGGCATTCATGGAGGTCTTGGAGTCATTCCGCATACCAAATCTGCGTTTCTTCCATGCGCCTCTTGAAATCATCCTCCGCCTTATCAAGGACAGCTGCCCAGGAGTCCAACTTATCGGTGTGGTCACGGTGGCATGCCTGGAGTTTCCAGAAGTTCTCGCTCATGGCCTTGAAGAATTGCTGCTCCTTGGTCTCGCTGATGTTGGTAGGCAGCTCATCAACGACCTCAAGTCCGGCAGCAGTAAGGACCTCACCGTCCAAGATCTCTCCTTCCACAGGCACCCCGATGCTTGACATCCCAGGAAGGTTGACGAACAGATTGTCACCAACCTTCAAGTATCTGCTTGAGAAGGGTTCTTCAGATGTCGAGGGGTGGTCATCGGCGACCGCTTTGCCGGCCAAGATCGCCCTCCTAGCCAAGTTAGCGCTTGGTGCTCCTGAGACAGGAATGTCTTCAGTGGCTTCGGCGTTCTGATTACCGCCTTCCTCAACAACACCCGTGGTGGCCTCTTCGTGAGCAGCCTTGGCGATCTCCTCGTCAGCCACCCTGATGGCCTCACCAGCAGCAATGTTGCTGGCTTCATTGGCGGCATCCTTCGCGATATCTTCAATGGCAGAATCGACGTCCATATCATCAAATAAAGGGAAATCTGAAAGGATGGGGAGGAGAGAAAATTGAGACTCAGATCAAGTTCAAGAAAACAAAAAAAGGAAAGAGAAGGTCAAAAGAAAAATCTACTTGACGGTAGAAGACGTACCAGGCTGGGGCTGTTGACGAGGGATGATCTCATCCCCGGCAACTTCGGTTGTCGTCACCTGGTTGCCGGCAGCCATGCTTGCTGGTACATGATTAGTGCGAACGGCCTCACCTGTGGGGGTCCTTGCCGGAGAACCGCTTGCCGGTGGAGTGGTTGATGGAGACGTCCCAGTTGGACCAGCTTCCGGGCGTTCCTTCTCGAGACGTTCTCCTCCTGCTCCCGTGCCGATGTCAGCAGTGAACATCTCAACACCTGTGCTTGCCAAAGGAAAGTGAATAGTGGCCTCACATTGGGGGCTGCACTGGAGGCTGGTTTTCGAGGCGCCGTCGTCTGGTGCCATGCTTGTTGCCGGCTCCTCTTCTGCTCTAGTCCTCCGCCTCTTGGCCATCCTTTGCGCCAGGGTTTCCCTGTCACTGTCAACCAAGGCAAGGCGAAGCAAGTCAGGTCAATGCAAGCAAGAAACCAAGAATTGAATGAAGGGGATTGGGGATATGTACTCCTCGTCCTCCTCTTCGTCGCTAAGGGTGGAGAGATCATACAAGCCTCCGGGCCTGCCGCTCGAGGCAGGCGACAGGGAAGAAGTCGTGGCCCGCTTGGTTGTCACTGGCACAGCAGGACGAGACGACCCGGCCGCTCCAGCCCCCGGTGCGGCCATACTCTTCGAAGAAGTACGCCGCGTTCACAGCTGTTGAGGGGTTTGGCGTTGAGTTCCTCATCGCCCGGCAACCTCACCGGTCGCTTCCCCACCGGCAACCTCCTCACCCGAGGGCGAAGAGCGAACCGGTTCCCTAGAAGCGGCTCTCCGGAGGACACGAGCCCTGCTTGCCGGAGCAAGGGGTTCCTTGAGTGTCTGCCTCTCAGCAGCCTCTTTACTCTGACCTCCGGCAAGTTGCTCTCGCCTCCCGGCAGACTCTTCCGGTGGCTCGCTTGCTGGCCCCTCCTCATTCCCCTCCTCAGCATTAGATGCCACAGAGCCAGAGCCGCCGGCATCTCTAGCCAATTTTGCTTCCGCCGCTCTCCTGGCAATATATTCCAATTCCACCTGGGTAGTGTCGCGGAAGAAATCTGCCTCCTCCTGGATGGGCTTCTCCACCAACGTATCGAACCATCCTCTCACCGCGTATTCGGGCGGTGCTTGCCAACTCCCCTCGACACCTTGGGCGTTGCAAGACGGCATCATGGCGATGATGGCATCCTTGGTGGTGTTGTTACACAGCGGCACCACGCCTACCGGTGTGACACCCTGATTTTTGGTCCTTTCTTTTTCTTTTGGATTTCTTTGGATTTTATTTGGAATTCCTTTTCTGTGGCTCCGTGGTCTTGAAACCAGGGAAGATCATCTCTTCTTCCTCTCCCAAGTGGCTTGTCATTCTCAAATCCATCCCAAGACCATGTCATTTCCATCTTAGCCCAACCCCAATATTTATTTCTTGGGAATATTCCTTTTTCTATTAAAGGAATAACCCTGTTTGCCCTAGGTTGTGAGGCAACCTATATTTCTGTCTTTCCTAAAATTCCCAGAGAATTCTCAAAATTCCTTTGGACCATACGGACCTTGGATATGTAAAAATATTCAATATTCCATGCTCATGGTGAGCAAACCATCCAATCTTTGTTTCTGGTCATAATTTCAGTTTGTGAAGCAACTATATTTTATATGACTTCATAAATTCTGAAATTTTACCAGGACATTCTCCTACCTATAAAACCTCCCTCCACCAAATTTGGGTTCATTTTATTCATCCAATTTCTCTCTATAATTTACCCAAGTTTCTGTCCAAAGGAAAGTATTGTGAAGGAAGTACCATTTTTATTTATCCAAATGGTATGAAATTTTTAAAGTGCCTTCATATGACCAAATCGTCATCCTCCACCAAATTTGAGCTCAATCCAATCATCCATGTGAGTGCAGCTTCAAGATCTAGTTTCTGGACTAGATATGCAGTTGTGAAGCAACTATGATAAATCTTGGTCCAAATCTTTTCATATTTCACAGGACTGTAGTCCTTCCTACCCTAAACCCCTGTGACATCTTTCTTGGCCCATTGGTCAAGTCATTTGACCACACTTCATGCCCAAGTTTCATACAGCAAACTTTAGATGATCCCTCCCATCAGCACAAAGTTGCTTTCTTCGAGCTATCACCTCAGGGAGGTCCCATTTGGGAAGGACTACGTGGTAGACATCTTTTGGCAGTCCCTCGTGCCCTCTCCTCGCCATGCCATGCGGTGACCACGTGGTCTGGCCTGCAAAACGCGTGCTCTGCTCGCTTGGCCGCGCCCCGAGTGTCGTTTTGCTTTAGCCTCTTTCTTCCCAGCCATTCCCGCGCACCCTAGCATGTCCCAGTGCTCCGTGGCCGCCATACGCCCTCTTCAGAGCCCTCTCCCCCTCCTCTTTCCTCCCCAGCACGCCACGGCAACCTTGCCCGCAGCACTGTTCGCCCAAGTGGCCGACCGGACTTCGCTCTTCCCGCGTCTGCCCTCCTCTGGCACTCCACTAGCTCCCTCTTGTCGCCATCAACCTCTCCTCGCAAGCGCACGCATATGCGGTCGGGTCAGAGCGGTGCCCACTCATCCGCGGCGGCATCCGGGCACGGCATCTTCACCGCGGCTATATAAGCCACCCCCGGGCCTCTCCGAGCATGCTAGCCTCCTTTACTGCCTCCTAGAAACCTCCCTGCCCTCTCATTTGACCTCGAGAAGCCCTCCTTGCTCGCCATGACCGCCATGGCCGCCACTGCCCTCCGCTCAAATTCGGGCACCTCGACCTCTGCCTCTCCACCTTACCATCACAGGAGCCCTCCCAAGTAATCGTGAGGCCGCTCCCCTCGCTCCATTTTGTTCCGGGACGACTGTGGCGTCGGCTGCATCTTCACCGCCGCCGACCACCGCGGGAGTCGAAGCCCCACTCACCTCCGATATCTTAGGCGACCGTGTGATAGCCCAGTCAACGCGACTCCATTCCCCGAGCATGCCAGTAGGCTGGGCATCGCAAACGGTGGCCAGAGCTGCCGGCAATCGCCGTCGGGGTCAGCCCCTCCCCTCGGCCAGGCTCTTCATGGGAGGAAGAAGAAGGAAGCCAGGAGGAGAGAGGGAGTCAACGCGGGACCCGCACATCGGTGACCGAAGTCTCGGGCCCGCCAGTATAAGTGGAGGCGCCTTTCCCTGAATACGTTTCCCCTTTCTGAAACCGTATTCTGCCGCAGCTTCGGCGCAAAGTACGCTTTCCAGCAGCGACGGCGTATTCCCAGTAATACGCTTTCTGTTTTTCAGCAGCGGGCTGAAATGGTAAGTTTGCGGAAGTTCACTGGTTAAGAGCAGAAACGAATGGTTTTCTGTTTGTTTCCTGCCTAACGAACGAACGGCCGTGTTTTCGCACCCGTAACTCCGATTCAAGTGATTTCGAAGCCCACGTTCTCTATTTGTCGAGCCCATTCCGTTGGTATCATGTTCACTATGTTGTTCACTCTAAAAATGACCATTTTGCCCTTGCCCTCTAATCAGCTCCGCCGGGAGAGAAACTTTTCCGGCAAAATTTTCCGCGAGCATCTCGCACTTCTTCCCGATGAATCCTTCATCCCCAGGCAAGCCACAATAGCCACTTGCATGATGGCCTTGCAGTAGCCATGGTTTCGACTTGAATATTTAAATAATTGTTCGCTTATTTAATGATTTTGTTAATGCTTCGAATATGCTTGTGAATCCATGTCCATGCTTATGCTATGTTCTTGTGCATATATGATTATTCTCCATTGGTAGTGTTATTGTTATTAGTATCATGCTTTATTCTTGTAATCATTTCCGATGCTAGTGATGATGATATGCTCATATGAGTAGTTATGGTTTGTTATGCAAATACTTGTGATATTCAAGATCACCTTTATACCATGCTCATGTGCATCCCGTAGACTAAATGATTTATTGTTGTTGATGTTTTGATAAATGGTTATATTGCCTACCCATGTTTATGTTAGTATCATGCTCATATACATTTTCATGTTATTTTATTGTGATTCAGCTCATCACCATTCAAGTTGAACCTGACATTAATCGAACTTGAACAAATCTGTTGGCTGAGTCATGGTGCCACCGAATCGAGCTCACCAGTGCAACCACACTTGCCTGGATGGGGAGGCCCTAATTTGGTCTATTGTCATGCCTCTCGCCAGTACCTCCAACTAGGGAAGGTTATGTGCGCGCGCTACCCTGATCAGATAGGCGGCCATAATCTTGTGTGCTCGAGTTGTATGGATCCAGAGTCCCTGTTAGGGACAGTTTTTATTTTGGCACGACGGTGGCAACCACGAGGTGGCAGGATGTCACGAGTTGACATCGGGGCCACCCATGACATAGCCCAAAGGGGAGTCTGTCGGAGTGGCCGGGAGAGTGTCATGCAGTAGATTGGTTTTGTCGGAATGTCATTGGTCCAACCGAATGGGAGCACGAGGCCATGAGTTCCGTGGTGTGGGTACAGTGTACTAACCACTTCAGAGTGTATAATCTATCGATAAGCACATCCTCGGTCATGGACACAGTTCGTAGTAGGTCACACTATGGGTCAACAGTAAAAATAACTTGGATAATTAACAATCCCGGTTCCATGAGGAAAGAAGTTGGTTGATCTTTATGTGGTCATGCGATGATCACGGGTAAAGATCAAGCTCCTGGTGGTCATGTGATGATCACGGTGGTATTGTTGATACCGAGCTTGGTTGATCCTGAGGTGATCGTGTGATGTTCACAATGGTAAGTTTGAGACATATGGTGGTTATGAGATAACCTCCGAGAAGAATAAGTTGGTCCAAGGGACCTTAAACATCGACCCCCCTTCATGTTAGTTCCAGTATCATCATGTTCCTATCGTGAGTAACATGTACACGCCATGCTCATTCTCGTAATTGCTCTACTAGTATCACGTTCATCATTGATTTTTAACCTGCAAGTGCCATGCTGCTGTTTGTCTTGATTGCTTTGGTTGCTGTGAGCTTGCGAGTACATTCAAAGTACTCACCTGGCGTGTCATGCCAGATTGAAGGTGATGCCGTGATTGTTTGTTTCTCGAGGATCCCGAGGTTGCGCTCTAGGATGCATCCCAGCCAGAGTCCCTGCAGATTGGAGTCCATCACCGTCGTCGTGGTTCCGCTGCTTGAAGCTATTCCGATACGAGATGTTCCACTGGTAGCATAGAGCTACCTTAGCAGGCGTAATGTCGCCGTGCCGATATAATCCTTTGTAATACTCGAACCCTTGTACTCATATTATTTGTAATAAAGATCTGATTTGTTCTATGCCAAGCAGTGCCGTATTCCAGAGGACTTGATCTCTGGGCTGGAATGCGGGGTGTTCCGGTCTCTCTGAGCCGGGGTGCCACAACGCTTGGTATCAGAGCAGGTCTGGCTATAGGACGTCCTAGTCTGCGTGAGCGTTAGAAACCGGTAGTATAGAGTCTAGTCGGTTTGCTGCATTTGTTTGTCACATAGCATGCATATAGACTCACTATCTTGTCGCTAATGGTTGATCTTGTGAGTGTAGGGGCATCGGTTTCAATCCACTACCTGTACCCTCCAATTTTGCATACCTGTTCTTTGGCGTTTGGTGTCATCTCTGTTCCAGCGGAGTGATGCTGAGGTACCTTGTGGTGTCCATCACTTGCAGGACTGATGCACAGGTATCACGCCAATATATCTTTTCTTCAGCCACACCTATAGCTTCAGCGATAGACATGCTTCTATCCCGGATCTTGCCATCCGACCCGCTGCTTTGGCAACCCTTACTGGTCCTTGTTGCCCGAAAAGGGCAATGCCAGCAGACCCTGCTTTCCACCGATATCCTAACCTATCACCCATTCCCTGGACGAGTACGGTTCCCTTCCGTCCACTTGCTGATGATGTGGCCGTGATATCCGTGTCTCGCTACATGCTCACCGAGCCCGTCCTCACCTCCGAGCCCGTCCAGATGCAACCGGTGTTAAGCCAGCATTTGGTGTAGCTCTACTTACACCAACCCCTCCACACGTTGATCCACCATCATGCACACCGCCACAGCATATTAGACCGTAGTACCGGAGTTCTCGTGAGATTTGTGTGCTTAAGTAGGCATGCATATTGATGTGAATAGCTGTTAAATGTGATGTTGATTGTATGCAATCTTGATGCCTTGTGTGCTTTTGAGTCGTTTCTTTTGCTTCTTTCTTTGGGCCTTCGGTGTTATCTTATTTCCCCTTATGAATGTTGCTCATCAACCGACACTGGACTCGAAGAATCAGTGAGGAGTTCAAATGTTTGGAAGCTCAGCTAAACATTATGAAAATCTCAGCCGACTGCATTGTATTGGGAATATCTGGTTTGAATACAAATGACATCCTGGATTGATTATCAACATCAAGATTTACATCAGTGGAGCAACCTTCACAGTAGTAATGATTAAACCAGTAGGAAGACAATTTGTGTGCAAGACCAATAGTATATTTTCAGCCAAAGGTATGGTTCATATACAAGGTTGGTTCCACTTGAGTAAAAGTATGCGACATGTTGTATCCGGAAGCAAGCAAGAATGTGCCATGTATCCAGTACATAGCAAGAAGGGTAGTCCGACAAATTCTTTTCATACACGTAATCAACAGCAGGAATATCAAGGGTATATATATGGTATTCAGTCCGCATATCACAGAGAGAAGCTTCTAGAGTAAGCAACCCAGTCTTCCTCCGCACGCTACCAGAGAAGCTTACGATGCAAGGTTCCTCAGTCTTCCTCAGTACAATATGTGGATAGCTTCCAGCATAAGGTACCCAGTCTTCTTCAGTAAGCCATCATAGAAAATTTCCGACATAAGGCACCAAATCTTCCCCAGCAAGCAACCAGGAGGAGAAGCTTTTGAGGTACGGTACCCAGTCTTCTTCAGCACACTGTCCCAGCAAAAGCTTCGAGTGTAAGATATTCAGCCTTCCTCAGCACGATACTCTCAGATAGCTTCCAACACAAGCTATCCAGTCTTCGTCTGTATGGCACTACCAACAGTCATCTTCATTGGTACAAGTAATTACAGAGTGAGTTGGCAGTGCATCTCAAGAATCAGATCCGCAACAGTTGGGTCATAAGCACGAGCTAGTCAGGACACAAGTCTGCCTCGGGAATAAAATGTTCAGCTACACATACTTCCATATATATTGCGAGCATGCTGCCAAGGTCATGCAAGTCACTCATACGATGATGCAAGCACGATGAGAATCCGACAACCACATGAGTTATGCAAGAGGAAGAAAGCCAGTTATACAGCTTAGTGTAAGGAAAGGACCGACAAGCTATGAACTAAGACAACTTTGGGACCACAATCTTGGCAGTGGTTATCATGGTCAGCTTCCTCACGCCCGATATCATTAACCCTTGCACTATCTTGCATGATTGACGACAACCATGAGCTCCGTACATGTGAACGTGGTATATATCCTATGACACGAGACATGAACAAGGATATGGTATGATTGCCAGAATATTGCACCTGACAGCACCTATGGTCACACGAAGAATTAAGGATATATATGGCCAAGCTTTTTCAGCAAAAGATTCAGAAAAAGGAGAACAATAATGAAGGAGCAAGACCGACAACGCAAGTGTGATAATCGTTGCCTGAACAACACGGTACGGATACCCAAGACAGTCTGATTTCGTATTGATCACCATGAGAACACACCCAAGGGGTCCACTCTGTTTTGTAAGGACCTCATATCAAGGTAACCCGCTTGTCGAAATATGTATGCCCAGAATTGTCAGTATCGTATATCCAAGTCTGTCATGTCAGACCAAAGGCCAGCTCAGCAGCTTGACTTCAACGACTAGGTTAAATCATCGCACAACCTACTACCCACATATGGGTATACTGACAGAATGAGTACTCGAAATGTTGAACAACAGTCTCTGATCATGTGTTCTCACATATGGTACCTAGTGAAATGATAGCCTGTCATAAACAAGATTCTTCCGCCAGAACCACCGACAGTCAAGTCTCTAGAAGCTATTGCTATAAGGTATTACTCCTTTATACTGGTCACAATAGGCGATAGTCGAATATTTGGTACGGATTTGATACTCAAGACAGTGGAGCTAGTCAAGATGATGCATAACTCCCTGCAAGTAGTCAGATTCCGACAAGAGAACGGTTATGATCCTCAGCATTGTTTTGAACCCGGAGGACATGCATCTAGTGACCCGATGCAAGGATTGAAAGGTTCCGTGTCAGCCAGGGAATTTGTTCATAACTCCATTGAATACTATCGGTGCTGGATAGAAGGATGTCACGTCAATTGGAAATCACTCTTGGACTTGCGAGAAGAGCACATATTTCAGTCATGATAATATCAGATAAGCCAGCAGACATGAAAGAATTGAAGTCAGAGTAGGGATGAACATATGAAGGAAGACTTGTCAGAATGTTGGATACAGTGAAGCAAACCACCCCAGAGCAAGGCGGTCAGTCAGATGAAATTCAGTGGGAACAATTTATAAAGGAAAAGGATACCCGAGTTGGAAATGGTTTCCTTAAGTCAGAATATTCAACCTTGTTCCCTGAGCAACCAAATATCGAGGGCGAGATTTTTGTAAGGGGGCAGGTTTGTGACACCCCGATTTTTGGTCCTTTCTTTTTCTTTTGGATTTCTTTGGATTTTATTTGGAATTCCTTTTTTGTGGCTCTGTGGTCTTGAAACCTGGGAAGATCATCTCTTCTTCCTCTCCCAAGTGGCTTGTCATTCTCAAATCCAACCCAAGACCATGTCATTTCCATCTTATCCCAACCCCAATATTTATTTCTTGGGAATATTCCTTTTTCTATTAAAGGAATAACCCTGTTTGCCCTAGGTTGTGAAGCAACCTATATTTCTGTCTTTCCTAAAATTCCCACAAAATTCTCAAAATTCCTTTGGACCATATGGACCTTGGATATGTAAAAATATTAAATATTCCATGCTCATGGTGAGCACACCATCCAATCTTTATTTCTGGTCATAATTTCAGTTTGTGAAGCAACTATATTTTATATGGCTTCATAAATTCTGAAATTTTACCAGGACATTCTCCTACCAATAAAACCTCCCTCAACCAAATTTGGGTTCCTCTTATTTATCCAATTTCTCTGTATAATTTCCCCAAGTTTCTGTCCAAAGGAAAGCATTGTGAAGGAAGTACCATTTTTATTTATCCAAATGGTATGAAATTTTTACAGTGCCTTCATATGACCAAATCGTCATTCTCCACCAAATTTCAGCTCAATCCAATCATCCATGTGAGTACAGCTTCAAGATCTAGTTTCTAGACTAGATATGCAGTTGTGAAGCAACTATGATAAATCTTGGTCCAAATCTTTTCATATTTCACACGACTGTAGTCCTTCCTACCCTAAACCCCTATGAGATATTTCTAGGCCCATTGGTCAAGTCATTTGACCACATCTTCATGCCCAAGTTTCATACAGCAAACTTTAAATGATCCCTCCCATCAGCACAAAGTTGCTTTCTTCGAGCAATCACCTCAGGGAGGTCCCATTTGGGAAGGACTACGCGGTAGACATCTTTTGGCAGACCCTCGTGCCCTCTCCTCGCCATGCCATGCGGTGACCACGCGGTCTGGCTTGCAAAATGCGTGCTCTGCTCGCTTGGCCGCGCCCCGAGTGTCGTTTTGCTTCGGCCTCTTTCTTCCCAGCCGTTCCCACGCGCCCCAGCATGTCCCAGCGCTCCGTGGCAATCATACGCCCTCTCCAGAGCCCTCTCCCCCTCCTCTTTCCTCCCCGGCGTGCCACGGCGACCCTGCCCGCGGCACTGTTCGCCCAAGTGGCCGACCGGATTTCGCTCTTCCCGCGTCTGCCCTCCTCTGCCACTCCACTAGCTCCCTCTCATTGCCATCAAGCTCTCCTCGCAAGCGCACGCGTACGTGGTCATGTCAGAGTGGCGCCCACCCATCCGCGGCAGCATCCGGGCGCGGCATCTTCACCGCGGCTATATAAGCCACACCCGGGCCTCTCCGAGCACGCCAGCCTCCTCTACTGCCTCTTAGAAACTTCCCTGCCCTTTCATTTGAGCTCGAGAAGCCCTCCTTGCTCGCCATGACCGCCATGGCCGCCGCTGCCCTCCACTCAAATTCGGGCACCTCGACCTTTCCCTCTCCACCTTACCATCACAGGAGCCATCCCTAGTCATCGTGAGGCCGCTCCCCTCGCTCCATTTTGTTCCGGGACGACTGTGGCGTCGGCTGCATCTTCACCGCTGCCGACCGCCGCAGGAGTCAAAGCCCCACTCACCTCCGCTGTCTCCGGTGACCGTGTGATAGCCCAGTCGATGCGGCTCCCTTCCCCGAGCACACCAGTAGGCTGGGCATCGCAAACGGTGGCCGGAGCTGCCGGCAATCTCCGTCAGGGTCAGCCCCTCCCCTCAGCCAGGCTCTTCATGGGAGGAAGAAGAAGGAAGCTAGGAGGAGAGAGAGTCAACGCGGGACCCGCACGTCAGCGACCGAAGTCCCGGGCCCGCCAGTTTAAGTGGAGGCGCCTTTCCCGGAATACGTTTCCCCTTTCTGAAAATGTATTCTGCCGCAGCTTCGGCGCAAAGTACGCTTTCCAGCGGCAAAAGCGTATTCCCAGTAATACGCTTTCTATTTTTCAGCCGCCGGCTGAAACGGTTATTTTGCGGACGTTCGCTGGTTAAGAGCAGAAACGAACGGTTTTTTGTTTGTTTTCTGCCTAACAAACGAACGGCCGTATTTTCGCAACCGTAACTCCGATTCAGGTGATTCCGAAGCCCACGTTCTCTATTCGTCGAGCCCGTTCCATTGGTATCATTTTCACTATGTTGTTACACTCTAAAAATGACCATTTGGCCTTGCCCTCTAATTAGCTTCGCCGGGAGAGAAACTTTTCTGGCAAAATTTTCCGCGAGCTTGTCGCACTTCTTCTCAATGAATCCTTCATCCCCAGTCAAGCCACAACAACCACTTGCATGATGGCCTTGCAGTAGCCATGGTTTCCACTTGAATATTTAAATAATTGTTCGCTCATTTAATTATTTTGTTAATGCTTCGAATATGCTTGTGAATCCATGGCCATGCTTATGCTATGTTCTTGTGCATATATGATTATTCTCCATTGGTAATGTTATTGTTATTATTATCATGCTTTATTCTTGTAATCATTTCCGATGCTAGTGATGATGATATGCTCACATGAGTAGTTATGGTTTGTTATGCAAATACTTGTGATATTCATGATTAACTTTGTAACATGCTCATGTGCATCCCGTAGACTAAATGATTTATTGTTGTTGATGTTTTGATAAATGTTTATATTGCCCATCCATGTTTATGTTGGTATCATGCTTGTATGCATTGTCATGTTATTTTATTGTGACTCAGCTCATCGC
Organism: Elymus sibiricus; assembly: GCA_039707655.1. Taxonomy (NCBI): domain Eukaryota; kingdom Viridiplantae; phylum Streptophyta; class Magnoliopsida; order Poales; family Poaceae; genus Elymus; species Elymus sibiricus. Next base: position 197,724,831 of record CM077674.1, on the reverse strand, counting down.
CATTCAAGTTGAACCTGACATTAATCGAACTTGAACAAATCGGTTGGCTGAGTCGTGGTGCCACCGAATCGAGCTCACCAGTGCAACCACACTTGCCTGGATGGGGAGGCCCTAATTCGGTCTATTGTCATGCCTCTCGCCGGTACCTCCAACTAGGGAAGGTTATGTGCGCGCGCTACCCTGATCAGGTAGGCGGCCATAATCTTGTGTGCCCGAGTTGTATGGATCCAGAGTCCCCGTTTGGGACAGTTTTTATTTTGGCCATGACGGTGGCAGCCACGAGGTGGCAGGATGTCACAAGTTGACATCGGGGCCACCCATGACATAGCCCAAAGGGGAGTTTGTCGGAGTGGGCGGGAGAGTGTCATGCAATAGATCGGTTTTGACGGAATGTCGTTGGTCCACCCGAATGGGAGCACGAGGCCATGAGTTCCGTGGTGTGGGTACAGTATACTAACCTCTGCGGAGTGTATAATCTATCGATAGCCTCGTCCTCGGTCATGGACAGAGTTTGTAGTAGGTCACACTATGGGTCAACAGTAAAAATAACCTGGATAATTAACAACCCCGGTTCCATGAGGAAAGAAGTTGGTTGATCTTTATGTGGTCATGCGATGATCACGGGTAAAGATCAAGCTCCTGGTGGTCATGTGATGATCACGATGGTATTGTTGATACACTTCTTGGTTGATCCTGAGGTGATCGTTTCATGTTCATGATAGTAAGTTTGAGACATATGGTGGTTACGAGATAACCTCTAAGAAGTGTAAGTTGGTCCAAGGGACCTTAAACATCGACCCCCCCTGCATGTTAGTTCCAGTATCATCATGTTGCTATCATGAGTAACATGTACATGCCATGCTCATTCTCGTAATTGCGCTACTAGTATCATGTTCATCATTGATTTTTAACCTACAAGTCGATCAATGACATGCAATAGATCGGTTTGTCGGAGTGGCCGGGAGAGTGTCATGCAATACATCGGGGCCACCCATGACATGTTGTTGTTTGTCTTGATTGCTTTGGTTGCTGTGAGGTTGCGAGTACATTCAAAGTACTCACCTGGCATGTCATGCCAGATTGCAGGTGATGCCGTGATTGATTGTTTGTCGAGGATCCCGAGGTTGCGCTCTAGGATGCGTCCCAGCCAGAGTCCCTGCGGAGTGGAGTCCATCACCGTCGTCGTTGTTCCGTTGCTAGAAGCTATTCCGCTATGAGATGTTACGCTGCTAGCATAGAGCTACCTTAGCAGGCGTAGTGTCGCCGTGCCGATGTAATCTTTTGTAATACTCGAACCCTTGTACTCATATTATTTGTAATAAAGAGCTGATTTGTTCTATGCCAAGCAGTGCCGTATTCCAGAAGAATTGATCTCTGGGCTGGAATGCAGGGTGTTCCGATCTCTCTGAGCCGGGGTGCCACAGCCGGCCAGTTAAACTTGCCGCTGGTGCGAAAGAGCATGCCGCAGAAAGCCGCGTGCTGCATTACTGTTAGGTTGGTGTGAAGCCCTGTGTTCACCCGCATGATATCGGCCGCGTTCTGGTAATCCCAAGCAGGCTTTCAACCGTTGTGAAGAGGGGCAATACGGCGGCGGAGAAAATCGGCGCCCACCATTCCGATGGTGAGGCCAGCAGCCCTGAGATGGAGAATCCTGGTCGTGGCGATTTCAAGCTGGGCATCCTTGTCATCAAAGTGGTCCCAACTCTCGGCGCGCCTCACCTTCTTCGTTCTGAGCTTGCAGAAGTCAGGGAACTTGTCGTCCTTGATCCAGCACCACTCTCCGCGCCATTCCCACCATTCCCAGTTAAACAACCCAGGAAGATAAGTGTCCCCGTCCCTAGGAATCCAAGCAATACAGTCGGAGAGGGTGTCCTCCTCGATGCGAGGAATGAAATAGTGACGGAACAGAGCTGCGCTGGGCATTACTCCAACAAAGTTTTCGCAGAAATGCGCAAAAACAGCTAGGCAGGTCACGGCGTACAGTGTGAAATCTAGGAGGTGGAACCCGTACGTGTACATGATTTCACGGAAGAACTCAGAGAAAGGAGGGACAAGCCCACAATAGAAGTAAGCGGCGAAGAAGGGGTACTTGTCATCTCTGGGCTGGACTGAGCCGGGAAGAACATCAGGCGCGTAGTGGGCTTTAGTGTCCTTCCCCCACATGATCATGTACCGCTCCACTAGGTCATGCTCCTCCAACTCTGGCTTGAAGATGATGTTGCCCCTCCGCATCGCCGCTCACTCTGTTTCCCCCGCCTCCGCATCCGGATCAGCCACCTTCCCCGGTCTATTCTGACTCCTCTTGGGTGACATGGCTCTGTGAGGTGGACGGACTCCGAAGCTGACGAGGGGCGCGACGCGGTGGTGGAAGAAAAAGGCATTCTGGCGCGAGGTTGAAGACGGCGGCGAACTGGTTAGATTGGAAAGAGGGGGGGGTAAATGAGCAGTGCCCCTCATGATTTCCCTTTTTATGGGGAAGGCGCGGGGGCTGGCTCTTTTCCGTCCTACGTGGCTGCGCTTTTTTAGGCGCACCACCTCCCGCCGCCATTCCGCTCCACCTTTCCCACGCCCGCATTTAATGCGCATCGTGGGCGGGTGCGGTAAAAGAGAAGATTATGATAATTATCCTATGTCACGCACTGCCTGTGCACTATTTGGGCCTAGCCCAACAACGCCTCGCATGCGCGCGTGGCCCAGGCCAAGGGGCTCCTGTCAGTGTACTAAGACATGGGTGCCCTCGTACCCAGACTTGAGCACAGGCAGTTGTAGCCTCCTTTCCGGCAAGGGCTTGACGGAGGATAACTACAACCCAAGACTCAATACCAAGACCGTGAAGAAGACCTCAAGGCAGGTCATCGAGAAGTACTATTCTAAGTACTGAAGATCGACGCTGTTCTTGCCGGCAAGCTTCGCCCCGGCAAGGTGAAGACTAAGGTTATGGTTGCCGGCGAGTTCCCTTGCTGGCAAGCAAGGCCCGACAAGCTCCGTGCCAGGAGGCTTGTTCTGTCCCGTTACCGCTCCACCTCACCATCGGCCAGATAGGCTCGTGGGCTAGGTGTCGAGCTGGCAAATAGTCAACATGGCCGGCCAAGGCACGTGTCAGCGCGCCACACCAAGATTAACTTTAATGACACCCGTCCCTCGGATGTGTCAAGATTACAGGAGGGCGCCAGGACCGGTGGAACAGATCTGTTGCCCAAGGCCTCCCCTTCCCAATGTAGCACCTAACGGTGCATTAAATGTGTTTGTCTTACCCCGTTAGAAGATAAATGTGATGACGGTGCAAGTCACAGTTCACACATTGTAATGACCGTATTAGCCATTGTGGTAACCCCTTGGCCTATAAAAGGAGGCCCACGGCTACAATTAGAATGGTCGACACCCAGTTCAATTACACGCCGTAGCTTCATTTTCCCGAGCACCTTGCCGGAAAACTGCGCTCCCTGTAACCAGAGTTCATATTCGATCAACCATAGAGCAGGAGTAGGGTTTTACGTTCATAGCGGCCCGAACCTGGATAAATCCCCCATGTGTTCTTGCACTTACTGAAAACTTGCTCTTTGTCCCATACACGTCCCCTGAGCCGATTCGCAAAGGGACTCGTTCAGTTCCATAGATAGTCGTTTCCCACGACATCAATCCACACAAAGAACTTCAAAGAGTGCCCCAAAGTTTCTATCGGAGAAAAGAAGATGAAAATGTGCAATCAACCCCTATGCCTAGATTACCACAAGGTCACGGGAATCTGTGAGTTGATCACCAAAACATACATCAAGTGACTCAATAGAATACTCCATTGTCACCACGGGTATCCACATGCAAGACATACATCAAGTGTTCTCAAATCTGAGATATTCAATCCGACAATAACGAAACCTCAATGGGAAAGACTCAATTCATCACAAGAAGATAGAGAGGGAAGAAACACCATATGATCCAACTATATTAACAAAGCTCGCAGTACATCAAGATCGTGCCAAATCAAGAACACGACAGAGAGAGATCAAACACATAGCTACTAGTACATACCCTCAGCCCGGAGGGTGAACTACTCCCTCCTCCTCATGGAGACCACCGGGATGATGAAGATGGCCTCCGATGATGATTTCCCCCTCCGACAGGGTGCCAGAAAAGGCCTCTGATGGGATCTCTTCGGTACAGAAGCTTGCGGTGGCGGCGTCGAAGTTCTAGGTTTATTTCTGGTGGTTTCTCTATTTATAGGATTTTTCAGCGTTGGAATCACGCAAAAAGGAGTTACGAGGGGCCCACAAGGCAATAGCACACGACCCCCCCAGGGCGCGCCGTGTTGGCTTGTGACTGCCTCGTGAGGCTTCTTGTCCTTCCATGAAGCTCCGGGGGTTTCTTTTGGTCAAAAAAATCGTCAAAAAGTTTCGTCCAATTCCGAGAACTTTTATTTCTGCACAAAAAACAACACCACGGGAGTTCTGCTGAAAACAACATCAGTCCGGGTTAGTTCTATTCAAATCATACCAAAACCATATAAAATTGTTATAAACATGGCATGAATACTTCATAAATTATAGATATGTTGGAGATGTACAGCATCCCCAAGCTTAATTCCTGCTCGTCTTCGAGTAGGTAAATGATAAAAGAAGTAATTTATGAAGTGTGAATGCTAGCATAGTGCATAAGTTTGATCAATGATAATTTCAATCACTTTTTCAAGCATCATTATATATCATAAACAGTAGCTCATCTCATAAAGCTTCTCATGATCAAGTAGCAAGCTATTCGCATGTTAAAGTATAGACCATAAACTTTCTTGAAAACTAACAAACTATGTTTTCAGTCATCAAACAATTACAATTCATCTTATTTTCAGGAAGGGTCCATGTAAGAGCTTTGTTTTAGAAAATTCCACATACTCAACTATCATTTAGTCTTCCATGATTGCTAACACTCAAAGCATATTTTTAGAACAAACCATTTCAGTCAAACACATAGGAAGATAGGGGCTAAATGTTTTGCCTCCCAACTTATTTATCTCAGGGATAATGTCAGCAATAATAACTCATGATCACCTATATTCAACTAGATATATGTACCTGGATCATTCCCTACCACATGATGCTTGCCCACTGGAGAATAAATTGAGCGGAATAGGGATGAACATTACTGACCCTTGCATAAAAGTAAATACAAAAAAGTAAAAGATAGGCCCTTCGCAGAGGGAAGCAGAGGTTGTCATGCACTTTTTATATTTGGATGTGCAAGCTCTTAATGGAAAGGAACGTCACTTTATATTGCCCCTTGTGATAGCAACCTTTATTATGTAGTCCGTCGCTTTTATTTATTCACCATCACAAGTTCGTACAAAGCTTATTTTCCCTTCCAATAAAAGATCATACATATTTAGGAGCAATTTTTATTGCTTTTTGCACCGATGACAACTTACTTGAAGGATCTTACTCAATCCATAGGTAGATATGGTGGACTCTCATGGAAAGAAACTGGGTTTAAGGGTTTTTGGATGCACAAGTAGTATCTCTACTTAATACGAGTTTTTGGCTAGCAAAAGATCCTAAGCAAGCACCACATGTTAGAGGATCCATGACAATATAACTTCTATGTGAATATAAACAAACATAACCCATTACGTTGTCTTCCTTGTCCAACGTCAACTACTTGATCAAGCTTGAAAATAATTAATGGGGGCTCACAATCATAGAATATGTCCAAGATAGTATATTTCTATGTGAAATCTCTCTTCCTTCAGTATTCTTTCATGAATTGTTCAAGTGACCAATGCTGTGTTTGCTAACTTTCAATAAATTTTACCACTTATACTTGTTATATGTGAAGTCATTACTCCCCATGGGACAAGCATATGAAGCATATATAATTTCATATTTATGACATTCAATTCATTCAACAATTCACTCTTAGGACATAAGTGAAGCACGAGAGTGAATGACAAACTACTCCAAAAGATTTAAGTGAAGATCAATGAGTAGTTGAGTAAATAAGTAGCTATGTGAAGACTCTCTCCAAATAAAGATTTCAGAACTGATAATTTTGTTCAAACAGCAAACAAAAAGAAAATAAAAGGACACTCCAAGAATAGCACATATTATGTGAACAAGTAAAAACTTAGGCTAACTGTAGGGTCGAGGAGATAGGTCTAGAGGGGAGTGAATAGACTCTTAACCAACCAAAGGTGCAGTTTTTAGTTCACTTGAAATTTAGGCAGATTTTGGCACAAGTTAAGATATCACCAAGACTTTCTACACATGCATATCTAGAGATTGAGCAGCGGAAATAGTAAAGCATGCAAATGTATGAAAATTAATGGGGTAGAGCTAAGAAGATCAAACGCAATGAAGACACAGTGTTTTTGGCATGGTTCCGATAGGTGGTGCTATTGTACGTCCACGTTGATGGAGGCTTCAACCCATGGAGGGTAACGGTTGTGCGAGTCCACGCAGGGCTCCACCCACGAAGGGTCCACGAAGAAGAAACCTTGCCTATTCCACCATGGCTTCCATCCACGAAGGACAAGCCTCACTCGGGGTAGATCTTCATGAAGTAGGCGATCTCCTTGCCCTTACAAACTCCTTGGTTCAACTCCACATGATCTTGGAGGCTCCCAAGTGACACCTAACCAATCTAGGAGACACCACTCTCCAAAAGGTAACAAATGGTGTGTTGATGATGAACTCCTTGCTCTTGTGCTTCAAATGATAGTCTCCCCAACACTCAAACACTTCCTCACACATTTGGATTTGGTGGAAGAAAGATTTGAGTGGAAAGCAACTTGGCAAAGGCTAGAAATCAAAGTTCAAATGGTTGGATTGGAATATCTTTATCTCAACACATGAGTAGGTGGTTCTCTCTCAGAAAATGTATGGTGGAAATGTAGGCACATTCTGATGGCTCTCTTACTTGGTAAGAGGGTGGTGGAGGGGTATAAATAGCCTTCACCAAAAATCCAACCGTTACAAGCCTTTGACCCAACTCGGTGCCACCGAAATGAAAATCTCGGTGAGACCGACTAGTGTAAAAGACATGAACGTTAGGCTTTTCAGTGGGACCAATCAAAACATCTTGGTGAGACCGAAGTGCAATGGCTAGGGCAAGACCTCATTTCGGTGAGACCGAAAATTTCATCTTGGAAATTCCAAAGTGAAATGACATCGTTATAGCAACTTTGTCAAGCCGTCTCGGTGGAACCAAGAGCCATTTCCGTTACACCAAAGTGTTAGGGTTTTGGCTATGGCAGTGAAGTGATCATCTCGGCGAGTCCGGAGTGGATGTTATCGGTGGGACCGAAATGATGAACTAGGGTTTTGGACAGATGTGTTTTGGGAAAGTGATTGAGGGTTTTTGGAGCAATATCACTGAGCACTTTGAGCAACAACCTCATCAACAATACCTCATCCCCTTTTAATCGTATTGGCTTTTCCTATGGACTCAAGGTGATCTTGGATCACTAAAATGAAACTGAAGAGTCTTGTGGATGCCAATCTTGTCCTTAGTATTTTGAGGGATTCCACATCTTCCTGTCCTTGCCATGCCATTGTTGAACTTGTCTGAAATACTCTAGATAAAAACATTAGTCCAACAAAATGTATGTTGGCATAGATTACCGAAACCACCAAGGGAGCAAATGTGCTTTCAATCTCCCCCTTTTTGGTAATTGATGACAACATACATCAAAGCTTCAAATAAAGATGTAATGGAAGATTGTATGAAAGCTTGGAAGAAACATGTAACATGTATGAAGTCCCCCTAAAGATGTGCAGCTAGTAAATGATGATAGCTTAAGGAAAGTAGAGGCACAAAGTGAAGGAAATACACATGTAACATGTATCTTGGCTATATGCATCAGAGCAACAAAAAGAAGTTGATGTACCCACATGTTCATGACTATTTTCTTGCAAACAATATGTGCAAAAGCAAGAAATCATCATGCACATGAGTATGATGCACATACTTACCTCAAAGTTCTTGATCATATACCTGAAGAAATACACTTGAGAAAGCATGGTTAGATAACACAAGATAATTTCTCCAAGAAAGGACACAAGATCAACAAGAAACCAAGATTGGGATGACATGTAGAAGAAAGTATCACTAAGTGAATACTTTTGTCAAAAGTAGACATGTCCCCAAAAGAAAGATCAAATAGAATTAGTTAACCCCCCTAAAAGAAACTGCCTCTCCCCCTGAATCTGACATTGGATATTGGGAGTAGGTAGGGTGAGAAAACTAGAGCAACTAGAAAACAGAAAACAGATCATGTTTCTCCCGTCTTAGAAACATGTAACATTCTCTCCTCTTGTAAGGTGCATCTCTCTCTCCCTTTGACAAGGAAGAGCTTGTGGTGATAAGCTTTGATGTGCATCTCTCTCCCCCTTTGACATCAATTTCCAAAAATGGATAGCTTCAAGGTTATTGGTCAAGTGGGTGTGGTCCTTGAGAAACACAACTAGCCATTGAGTAGTTCCGAATGCAAGTAGAGGGAAAGAATCATTGAGTGGAGCTGGAGCAGAAAACTCAGGAAATATTTGACAGAAAATCCCTTTGAGCAGCAAAGTCGGTGACTCCGATTTGATACAATTCCATGTGACCGAGTTTGGTGCAAATGGAAGATTTTGTCAACTCAGATCACTAGGCAAAGAATCCTCACAAAGATTTGCAATGAATTAACCAAGAAACTAGCTAAGAAAAAAAGAACACAGAAAAGAAGAAATAGAGAAACAAAGAAACATCTAGATGAAGTTTTTTTTTGAAAACTACCATTGCAAATCATGTGACCGATTTGATAAAATTCCATGTGACCGAGTTTGCTTTAGCTCATGACTTTGAGTAAAGCTTCTCTAAGATGTGAGAACTTACATTGGGGTTTTGGTGGTGATGTTCATCATGTAGTTGAACTTGAGGTGGATCCTCATGAAATGAAGTTGGGAGCAACCCTATCATTTGTAGTTCATCTTCCTACATGGGTTAGATTTGCAAGGAACAACATATGCATCCAAAATGACAAGAATGAAGTATAAGCTCAAATGCTGTCAAAGGATATGTTTGAGTTGTCTTATCCCTTGTTCCACCAAAGATTGTTGATACTTGGGTTATACAAGATTGCTCAAGATAAGAACGAGATGCAATCTTCTGACATGAAGCTTGTCCAAGTACATACAAGAGGTTAGATACAATACAAGGGAGCAAAGTGTCCAATATATATAAAATGATCATAGAAATATCATGGATTAGTCAAGAATGCTCATGCCCTTGTATGCACCCAAGTGAATCTCTAGTTCACGTTTGAAGCATCAATGATGTTCAACTCACTCCTCAAGTGACAAAATACCTTCTCATCAAGAGGTTTAGTGAAGATATCCGCCAATTCCTTTTCGGTACGAACATGCTTGAGGTCAATGTCACCTTTCTCAACATGATCTCGAATGAAATGGTGACGAACCTCAATATGCTTAGTTTGAGAATGTTGCACAGGATTGTGTGCAATCTTTATAGCACTCTCATTGTCACATAGTAATGGTACATGTCTCACATGCACACCATAGTCTTTAAGAGTTTGTGTCATCCATAGTTATTGATCACAACATGATCCCGCGGCAATGTATTCCGCTTCGGCGGTAGATAGAGATACCGAGTTTTGTTTCTTGGAGGACAAAGAAACAAGGGATCTACCAAGAAATTGACATGTACCCGAAGTGGATTTTCTATCAACCTTGTCTCTGGCATAATCCGAATCGGAATAACCAACAAGATTAAAAGAAGATCCTTTGGGATACCAAATACCAAAGTTTGGTGTATGTAACAAGTATCTCACAATTCTTTTCACGGCCTTAAGGTGACACTCTTTTGGTGCCACTTGGTATCGTGCACACATGCACACACTTAGGATAATGTCGGGACGGGAGGCACATAGATATAGCAATGAACCAATCATAGATCAATAAACCTTTTGATCAACCGGTTTGGCATCCTTAGTCAAGTCAATATGTCCACTCATGGGCATGGGAGTTTTCATACCTTTACTCTCTTGCATGTTGAACTTCTTGAATAAGTCCTTGGTATACTTTGTTTGATAAACAAAGGTACCCTCCTTATTTTGCTTAATTTGCAAACCAACAAAGAATTTGAGTTCACACATCATAGACATCTCATACTTCTCCGACATGAATCTTCCAAAGTTTTCACTAAAAGAGGGATTAGTAGATCCAAAGATAATGTCATCAACATATATTTGGCATACAAATAGTTCTCCATTAATCCTCTAAGTGAACATAGTTGAGTAAATTTTCCCAATCTTGAAACCCTTTTCAAGAAGAAATTTTGTCAAGCATTTGTACCAAACTCTAGGGGCTTGTTTAAGACCATAAAGAGCTTTACGAAGTTTATAAACATGATTAGGTTTCTTGGGATTAACAAAGCCGGGAGGTTGTTTAACATAAACTTCTTCCTCAATTTCACCATTTAAGAAAGCACTTTTTATATCCATTTGGTAAAGTGTGATATCATGGTGATTGGCATAAGCAAGTAAAATGCGAATGGACTCAAGTCTAGCAACGGGGGCATAGGTCTCACCATAGTCCATACCTTAGACTTGTGTGTAACCTTGTGCTACGAGACAAGCCTTGTTGCGTACAACTTGTCCATCTTCATCTTGCTTATTCTGAAACACCCATTTGGTTCCAATAATGTTTTGCTCATCTTTAGACTTCTCAACCAACGTCCAAACTTGATTCCTCTCGAAGTTGTGTAGCTCCTCATGCATTGCATTTACCCAATCGGGATCCTTGAGAGATTCTTCTACCTTCAAAGGTTCAACACTAGAAATGAATGAGTAATGCTCACAAAAGTTAGCTAAACAAGATTTAGAGTGAGTGATTCTCCCGGATTTGATATCTCCAAGTATTTGTTCGACGGGATGATTCTTGTCAATTCTTGATCTAACTCGAGGTAGCTTTTGCTTGGGTTGTGGTGAGGCTTCATCATTATCTTCTTCTTCATTGTTGTTGTCATTGTTCGCTTGTGGAGGTAGAGAAGGAGGTTGAGGTGGATCATCTTGTTGTACTTCCTCATTCCCTTCGTCTTGACGTGTTCCACTTGTGGATGCCTCCATGTCAAGTTGTTGTTCACCTTGACGTGAGGTTGGGGCTTCCACTTGAATGGAAGAAGTACTCTCCTTCACCTCCACGGGTCGGATCTTGCCAATGGACAAGTCTTGGATAGCTTTCGATGGTTCTTTATCTCCTACATCAATTGGCAATTGCTTGACTTGCGAGCCGTTAGTCTCATCAAACTTCACATCTATCGTCTCTTCAACTTTTTGAGTGAAGTTGTTGTAGACATGGTAGGTGTGAGAGTTCAATCCATAACCAAGTAGAAAACCTTCATGAGATTTGGGAGCAAACTTTGAACGACGATGCTTATCAAGAATGTAACATTTTGAGCCAAATACTCGAAAGTATCCAACTTGTGGTTTGTTACCGGTGAGTAGGTCATATGCCGTTTTTCCGAGAAGCTTGTGAAGACAGAGTCAATTTGTAGCATGACAAGCTGTCTCAACCGCTTCCACCCAAAATGTTTTGGCATCCTGTATTTATCAATCATTGTCCTTGCCATCTCAATAAGAGTCTGGTTCTTCCCCTCAACAACTCCATTTTGTTGAGGTGTGTACATAGCCGAGAACTCATGTGAAATGCCTTCCTGATCAAGAAAGGTATCCACATTGGCGTTCTTGAACTCCATTCTGTTGTCACTCTGAACCTTCTTGATCTTCACTTCAAATTGATTTTGGGCCTTCCTAGCGAAGTTCTTGAAGATTTTTTGTACCTGCGATTTGTCATCGAGAAAGAACACCCACGTAAATCTGGAAAAATCATCAACCTTTAGAAGATTTAGCAATTAAACATGTACGGGGTTGGGCTCTCTTAGTGAAGTCAACAATGTATAGATCACCTCTACGAATGCCCGTAAAGACCATATTATGATTATCTCGATGAAACACTTGGCAATCTACTTCGGTAAATAGAACATTGCAACCAAAGTCAGCTAGTCTAGATACGGAAAGAAGATTGTAGCCAAGAGATTCAACAAGCATAACATTTTGAATGGAGCTATCATTGGATATGGCCACCTTACCAAGGCCAAGTATCTTACCCTTGGAGTTGTCTCCAAAATTCACATACTTGCATGGACCATCGTTTTTTGCAAGCTCTCGAAACATGTCCCTATCTCCGGTCATGTGATCGATACATCCACTATCAAGAATCCACTCTTTTCCTCCGGCCATGTAATCTCGAAGATTTGCCATGAGGCTAAGATTCCTCATAGTCTACTCATATTCGATATCAAATTCTTCGTCTTCATCATAATAGCCATGCTCAACATCATCATCATCAACATGTATGTGATCATCACCTAGGGCAATGAATTCATTAGTTTCATTATCATGACAATGTTCAAGTTTGTGAATTCTAATGGCTTCCGTGATAATGTTACTAATGGTTCTAACATCTCCTTTAGCGTGCATAAGATCATGAAGCTCAAATAAGCAATCATCAAAGTTAGGATCACTAGGCTTCATCTTGTGAAAAGCAATAGTCTTATGAAGCATCTCATCAAGATTCTTTAAAGAGTAGTTGGGATATCGCTTTTCCAAGTCATTCCATAGAGTATAGGCACACTCAAAGTTTTGCATACAATCAAGCACAATTTTAGGTAATCCTCTAATAATAAGATTGATAGTTCTAAGATTACGAAGCATTTCAATTTCCTCTTCATGAGTGGGATGCAAGGGATCAATGGGAGGCACATAAGGATTATGAATGTACTTGCTCAAGTTAAATTCATCGAAGATATCAAGCATTTCATCCTTCCAAAAGTGATAATACTCCCCATTGAGAATAGGCACTCTACGTCTAAGACTTCCCAAAGTAGACACATCCATCTCCCTCCAATGGTGATTAAACCAAAGCAATGGAAACCTGGCTCTGATACCAATTGTAGGGTCGAGGAGATAGGTCTAGAGGGGGGGTGAAGTGAATAGACTCTTAACCAACCAAAGGTGCAGTTTTTAGTTCTCTTGAAATTTAGGCAGATTTTGGCACAAGTTAAGATATTACCAAGACTTTATACACATGCATATCTAGAGAATGAGCAGCGGAAATAGTAAAGCATGCAAATGTATCGAAAGTAATGGGGTAGCGATAAGAAGATCAAACGCAATGAAGACACGGTGTTTTTCACATGGTTCCGATAGGTGGTGCTATCATACGTCCACGTTGATGGAGGCTTCAACCCACGGAGGGTAACGGTTGTGCGAGTCCATGGAGGGTCCTCCCACGAAGGGTCCACGAAGAAGCAACCTTGCCTATTCCACCATGGCTTCCGTCCATGAAGGACTAGCCTCACTCGGGGTAGATCTTCACGAAGTACGCGATCTCCTTGCCCTTACAAACTCCTAGGTTCAACTCCACATGATCTTTGAGGCTCCCAAGTGACACCTAACCAATCTAGGAGACACCACTCTCCAAAAGGTAACAAATGGTGTGTTGATGATGAACTCCTTGCTCTTGTGCTTCAAATGATAGTCTCCCCAACACTCAAACACTTCCTCACAGATTTGGATTTGGTGGAAGAAAGATTTGAGTGGAATGTTGGAAATATGCCCTAGAGGCAATAATAAATTAGTTATTATCATATTTCCCCGTTCATGATAATAGTTTATTATTCATGCTAGAATTGTATTGACCGGAAACTAAATACATGTGTGGATAATAGACAAATACTATGTCCCTAGTATGCCTCTACTAGACTAGCTCGTTGATCAAAAGATGGTCAAGGTTTCCTGACCATGGACATGAGTTGTCATTTGATAACGGGATCACATCATTAGGAGAATGATGTGATGGACATGACCCAACTGTTAGCATAGCAAATGATCGTTCAGTTTATTGCTATTGCTTTCACTATGTCAAATACACGTTCCTCTGACCATGAGATCATGCAACTCCCGGATACCGTAGGAATACTTTGAGTGTATCAAACGTCACAACGTTACTGGGTGATTATAAAGGTGCACTACAGGTATCTCCGAAAGTGTTTGTTGAGTTGGCATGGATCGAGATTGGGATTTGTCACTTCGACTATCGGAGAGGTATCTCTGGGCCCTCTCGGTAATACAGCATCACAGAAGCCTTGCAAGCACCGTGACTAAAGAGTTAGTTGCAAGATGATGTATTACGGAACGAGTAAAGAGACTTGCCGGTAACGAGATTGAACTAGGTATTAGATACCGACGATCGAATCTCGGGCAAGTAACATACCGCCGGACAAAGGGAAAAACGTATGTTGACATATGAGGTTCACCGATAAAGATCTTCGTGGAATATGTAGGAACTAATATGAGCATCCAGGTTCCGTTGTTGGTTATTGACCAGAGAGTCGTCTCGGTCATGTCTACATCATTCCCGAACCCGTAGGGTCCGCACACTTAAGGTTCGATGACGATATAGTATTATATGAGTTATGTGATTGGTGACCAAATGTTGTTCGGAGTCCCGGATGAGATCACGGACATGACGAGGAGTCTCAGAATGTCCGATAGGTAAAGATTCATATATTGGAAGGCTATATTTGGACGTCGGAAAGGTTCCGAGTGATTCGGGTATTTTTCGGAGTACCGGGGAGTTACGGGAATTCACCGGGAGAAGTAATGGGCCTTATTGGGCCATACGGGAAAAGGAGAGGCAGGCCACGTGAGGAGGCGCGCGCCCCCCCTTGCCCAAACCGAATTGGACTAGGGGAGGGGGCGCAGCCCCCTCTTTCCTTTCCCTCTCCCTTCCCCCTTTCCTACTCCGTATGGGAGGTGGAATCCTACTAGGACTAAGGAGTCCTAGTAGGACTCCCCACACTTGGCGCACCCCTAGGGGGCCGGCCTCCTCCCTCCCTCCTTTATATACGGAGGAGGGGCACCCCTTGGAGACACACAATTGTCCCATAGCCGTGTGCGGTGCCCCGATCTCCGTTTTCCACCTCGGTCATATTTTCGGAGAGCTTAGGCGAAGCCCTGCCGGAATCACTTCATCGTCACCGTCGCCTCGCCGTCGTGCTGACGGAACTCATCTACTACCTCGACATCTTGCTGGATCAAGAAGGCGAGGAACGTCATCGAGTCGCACGTGTGTAGAACTCGGAGGTGCCGTACGTTCGGTACTCGATCGGTGGAGCTCGAAGGATTGTTCGACTACATCAACCGCGTTGTGAGACGCTTCCGCTAAACGGTCTACGAGGGTACGCAGACACACTCTCCCCTCTCGTAGCGATGCATCTCCATGGATAGATCTTGCGTGAGCGTAGGAAATTTTTGAAATTCATGCTCCGTTCCCCAACAGTGGTATCCGAGCCAGGTCTATGCATAGATGTGATTTGCACGAGTAGAACACAAGTGAGTTGTGGGCGTGGGTGTATACATATTGCTTGCCGTTACTAGTTGTTACTTGATTCGGCGGTATTGTGAGATGAAGCGGCCCGGACCAACATTACGCGTACGCTTACGCGAGACAGGTTTCACCGCTACGTGCACTCATTGCATAAAGGTGACTGGCGGGTGTCTGTCTCTCTCACTTTAGTTGAATCGGTTTCAATGAAGAGGGTTCTTTTAGAAGATCAAAAAGCAATCACTACACCACGTTGTGGTTTTGCGTAGGTAAGAACGGTTCTTGCAAACCCGTAGCAGCCACGTAAAACTTGCAACTACAAAGTAGAGGACGTCTAACTTGTTTTTGCAGGGTATGCTGGTGATGTGATATGGCCAAGACATGATGTGATATAAGTTGTTGTATGAGATGATCATGTTTTGTAAATTATCAGGCAACCGGCAGGAGCCTTATGGTTGTCTCTTTATTGTATGCAATGCCAACACTATGTAATTGCTTTACTTTACCGCTATGAGTTAGCAGTAGTAGTAGTAATAGAAATAATTGGCGAGACGACCACGACGCTATGATGGAGATCAAGGTGTCACGACGCTACGATGGAGATCAAGGTGTCACGACGCTACGATGGAGATCAAGGTGTCAACCCGGTGACGATGGAGATCATGACGGTGCTTTGCTGATGGAGATCAAAAGCACAAGACGATGATGGCCATATCATGTCACATATATTGAATTGCATGTGATGTTAATCCTTTTATGCATCTTATTTTTCTTAGGACGACGGTAGCATTATAAGATGATCCCTTCACTAAATTTCAAGATAAGTGTTCTCCCCTAGTATGCACTGTTGCGAAGGTTCGACGGTTCTAAACACCACGTGATGATCGGGTGTGATGGATTCTTTCGTTCGCATACAACGGGTGTAAGCCAGTTTTACACACGCAGAATACTTGGGTTAAACTTGACGAGCCTAGCATGTACAGACATGGCCTCGGAACACAAGAGACCGAAAGGTCGAACATGAGTCATATAGTAGATATGATCAACATGAAAGATGTTCACCATTGATAACTAATCCACCTCACGTGATGATCGGACGTGGTTTAGTTGATGTGGATCATGTTACACTTAGACAACTTGAGGGATGTTAATCTAAGTGGGAGTTCTTAAGTAATTTGATTAATTGAACTTCAATTATCATGAACATAGTCTAAATAATCTTTGCAATTTTATGTTGTAGATCAATAGACCGCGCTGTAGTTCCCCTGTTTTTATTATGTTCCTAGAGAAAACGAAGTTGAAAGTTGATGGAAGCAACTATGCGGACTAGGTCCGTGATCTGAGGATTGTCCTCACTGCTGCACAGAAGGCTTATGTCCTTAATGCACCGCTCCGTGAAATACCCCTACGGCTTCGTCTGAGGACGTTATGAACGTCTGGCAGACAAGAAAAGATGACTACTCGGTAGTTCAGTGCGCCATACTTTACGGCTTAGAACCGGAGCTCCAAATATGTTTTGAGCAACACGGAGCATATGAGATGTTCCAAGAGCAGAAAATTTGTTTTTTAAGCTCACACCCGGGTCGAGAGGTATGACACCTTCGACAAAGTTCTATAGCTACAAGATGGAGGAGAACAGCTCCGTTAGTGAGCATGTACTCAGAATGTCTGAGTACTTCAAACACTTGAATCAAATGGGAGTTAGACTTCCGAATAAAGTGGTGATTGATAGATTTCTCTAGTCACTATCACTAAGCTACTGGATCTTCGTGATGAACTATAAACATGCAAGGGATAGAAGATCCTTAAGCTATTCGCGATGCTACAATCTGCGGATGTAGAAATCAAAAAAGGGAGCATCAAGTGTTGATGGTTAATAAGACCACTAGTTTCAAGAAGGGCAAGGGAAAGAAAAGGGAACTTAAAGAAGAACGGTAAAACAGTTGCCGCTCACGCGAAGAAACCCAAGGCTGAACCAAACCCGAGACTTAGTGCTCCCATTGCAAAGGGAAATGTCACAAGGAGCGGAACTTCCCCAAAGTAACTGGCAGATAATAAGACTGGCAATGTCAACATAGATATTTGATATACATGTTATTGATGTGTACCTTACTAGTACTCGTAGGAGCACCTGGGTATTTAATACTTGTTCAGTTGCTTGCAACTTGAAACATGGAGCTTCGGAATAAACGAGGGCTAGCTAAAGAACGAGGTGACGATGTGCATTGGAAGTGTCTCCAAGGTTGATGTGATCACCATCGCCACGCTCTCTCTACCTTCAGGATTAGTGATGAACCTAAATAATTGTTATTTGGTGCTTGCGTTAAGCATGAACATTATATCTGATAGTGTTTATTGCAAAACGGTTATTCAATTTCAGAGAATAATTGTTATTCTATTTATTTGGATAATATCATTGATGATCATGCACTTAAAATGAAAGGTTTATTGAATATTGATCGTAGTAATACACATGTTCATAACACAAATGCCAAAAGATAATGATAGTACCACATATTTGTGGCACTGCCGCTTAGGTCATATCAGTGTTAAACACATGAAGAAACTCCATGCAGATGGGTTTTTGGAATCTCTTGATTATGAATCATTTGAGACATGTGAACCGTGCCTTATTGGCAAGATGACTAAAACTCTGTTCTTCGGAACAATGGAGCGAGCAACCAACTTATTGGAAATAATACATACCGATGTATGCGGTCCGATGAGTGTTGAGGCGCGCGGTGGATATCGTTATGTTCTCACGTTCACAGATGATTTGAGTAGATATGGCTATGTCTACTTGATGAAGCATAAATCTGAAACATTTGAAAAGTTCAAAGAATTTCAGAGTGAAGTAGAGAACCATCGTAACAAGAAAATAAAGTTCTTACGATCTGATCGTGGAGGAGAATATTTGAGTTACGAGTTTGGCAATCACTTAAGACAATGTGGAATTGTTTCACAGCTCACGCCACCTGGAACACCACAGCGTAATGGTGTGTCCGAACGTCGTAATCGTACTCTATTAGATATGGTGCATTCTATGATGTCTCTTACCGATTTGCCACTATCATTTTGGGGTTATGCATTAATGACAGCTGCATTCACTTTAAATAGGGCACCGTCTAAATCCGTTGAGATGACACCGTATGAACTGTGGTTTGGCAAGAAACCTAAGCTGTCGTTTCTGAAAGTTTGGGGATGCAATGCTTATGTCAAAAGGCTTCAGCGAGATAAGCTCGAACCCAAAGCGGATAAGTGCGTCTTCATAGAATACCCAAAGGAGACCGTTGGGTACACCTTCTACCACAGATCCGAAGGCAAAGTATTCGTTGCTAAGAATGGATCCTTTCTAGAGAAGGAGTTTCTCTCGAAAGAAGTGAGTGGGAGGAAAGTAGAACTTGATGAGGTAATTGTACCTCCTCTGGATAGTAGTACGCCACAGAAAGAAACTTCTGTGACACCGACACAGACCAGAGAGGAAGTAGATGATGATGATCATGAAGCTTCGGATCAAGTTGCTACAGAACCTCGTAGGTCAACCAGGACACGCTCCGCACCAGATTGGTACGGCAATCCTGTCTTGGAGGTCATGTTGTTAGACAACGGTGAACCTACGAACTATGAAGAAACGATGGCGAGCCCGGATTCCGACAAATGGCTTGAGGCCATGAAATCCGAGATTAGATCCATGTATGAGAACAAAGTGTGGACTTTGGTAGACTTGCCCGATGAACGGCGAGCTATTAAAAATAAATGGATCTTTTAGAAGAAGACGGACGCTGATGGTAATGTCACCGTCTATAAAGCACGACTTGTTGCTAAAGGTTATCGACAAGTTCAAGGAGTTGACTACGATGAGACTTTCTCACCCGTAGCGATGCTAAAGTCTGTCAGAATTATGTTAGCAATTGCCACATTTTATGATTATGAAATCTGGCAAATGGACGTCAAAACGGCATTCCTTAATGGATTCCTTAAGGAAGAATTGTATATGATGCAACCGGAAGGTTTTGTCGATCCTAAAGATGCTAACAAAGTATGCAAGCTCCAGCGATCCATCTATGGACTGGTGCAAGTATCTCGGAGCTGGAATACTCGCTTTGATGAAGTGATCAAAGCGTTTGGGTTTATGCAAGTTTATGGAGAAACTTGTATTTACAACAAAGTGAGTGGGAGCTCTATAACATTTCTAATAAGTATATGTGATTGGAAATGATGTAGAATTTCTGGAAAGCATAAAGAATTAATTGAAAGGAGTTTTTCAATAAAAAACCTGTTTTTGAGTTATCCACGGTTTGGGCATCGAGATCTATAGAGATAGATCAAGACACCTGAGAAAAGATTTTCACACACCTTGATGAGATTTTGAAGAAGTTCAAAATGGATCAAGTCAAAAGAAATAAGTTCTTGGCTGGTGTGAAGTGGAGTAAGACTTGAAGATCTAGGTAAAGGTTGTTTACATGTTAGGCATCAAAATCTATACAGATAGATTGAGACGCCTCATATGACTTTCACAAAACATATACCTTGACAAGATTTTGAAGAAGTTCAAAATGGATCAGTCAAAGAAGGAGTTCTTGACTCTGGTGAAAGGTGTGAAGTTGAGTAAGACTCAAATCTCGACCACGGCAAAATAAATAGAATGGATGAAGGTTATCCCCTATGCCTCGGTCGTAGGTTCTATAAAGTATGCCAAGCTGTGTGCCTTGCCATGTGTCTGGCAAAAGAGGTACCAAAGTGATCCAGGAGTAGATCACTGGACAGCGGTCAAATTATCCTTAAGATGACTAAGGAAGAATTTCTCAGGAATAGAGATGATAAAGAGTTCGTCGTAAGGGTTTACGTCGATGCAAGCTTTAAACACTGATCCGAAAGACTATGAGTCTCAGACCGGATAAGTATAGTGGGGAAATCATTTGGAGTAGCTCCAAACAGAGTGTGGTAGCAGCATCTACATATAACATAGAGATTTGCCAAGAACACACGGATCTGAATATTGCAGACCCGTTGACTAAAACCTCTCTCACAAGCAAAACATGATCAGCTTTAGAACTGATTAAGTGTTAATTACATGGAGATGTAATCTAGATTATTGACTCTAGTGCAAGTGGGAGACTGTTGGAAATATGCCCTAGAGGCAATAATAAATTAGTTATTATCATATTTCCCCGTTCATGATAATAGTTTATTATTCATGCTAGAATTGTATTGACCGGAAACTAAATACATGTGTGGATAATAGACAAATACTATGTCCCTTGTATGCCTCTACTAGACTAGCTTGTTGATCAAAAGATGGTCAAGGTTTCCTGACCATGGACATGAGTTATCATTTGATAACGGGATCACATCATTAGGAGAATGATGTGATGGACCTGACCCAACCGTTAGCATAGCAAATGATCGTTCAGTTTATTGCTATTGCTTTCACTATGTCAAATACACGTTCCTCTGACCATGAGATCATGCAACTCCCGGATACCGTAGGAATACTTTGAGTGTATCAAATGTCACAACGTTACTGGGTGATTATAAAGGTGCACTACAGGTATCTCCGAAAGTGTTTGTTGAGTTGGCATGGATCAAGATTGGGATTTGTCACTCCGACTATCGGAGAGGTATCTCTGGGCCCTCTCTGTAATATAGCATCACAGAAGCCTTGCAAGCACCGTGACTAAAGAGTTAGTTGCAAGATGATGTATTACGGAACGAGTAAAGAGACTTGCCGGTAACGAGATTGAACTAGGTATTAGATACCGACGATCGAATCTCGGGCAAGTAACATACCGCCGGACAAAGGGAACAACGTATGTTGACATATGAGGTTCACCGATAAAGATCTTCGTGGAATATGTAGGAACTAATATGAGCATCCAGGTTTCACTGTTGGTTATTGACCAGAGAGTCGTCTCGGTCATGTCTACATCATTCCCGAACCCGTAGGGTCCGCACACTTAAGGTTCGATGACGATATAGTATTATATGAGTTATGTGATTGGTGACCGAATGTTGTTCGGAGTCCCGGATGAGATCACGGACATGACGAGGAGTCTCGGAATGTCCGAGAGGTAAAGATTCATATATTGGAAGGCTATATTCGGACGTCGGAAAGGTTCCGAGTGATTCGGGTATTTTTCGGAGTACCTGGGAGTTACGGGAATTCACCGGGAGAAGTAATGGGCCTTATTGGGCCATACGGGAAAAGGAGAGGCAGGCCACGTGAGGAGGCGCGCGCCCCCCCTTGCCCAAACCGAATTGGACTAGGGGAGGGGGCGCAGCCCCCTCTTTCCTTTCCCTCTCCCTTCCCCCTTTCCTACTCCGTATGGGAGGTGGAATCCTACTAGGACTAAGGAGTCCTAGTAGGACTCCCCACACTTGGCGCACCCCTAGGGGGCCGGCCTCCTCCCTCCCTCCTTTATATACGGAGGAGGGGCACCCCTTGGAGACACACAATTGTCCCATAGCCATGTGCGGTGCCCCGATCTCCGTTTTCCACCTCGGTCATATTTTCGGAGAGCTTAGGCGAAGCCCTGCCGGAATCACTTCACCGTCACCGTCGCCTCGCCGTCGTGCTGACGGAACTCATCTACTACCTTGACGTCTTGCTGGATCAAGAAGGCGAGGAACGTCACCGAGCTGCACTTGTGTAGTACTCGGAGGTGCCGTACGTTCGGTACTTGATCGGTGGAGCTCGAAGGATTGTTCGACTACATCAACCACGTTGTGAGACACTTCCGCTAAACGGTCTACGAGGGTACGTGGACACACTCTCCCCTCTCATAGCGACGCATATCCATGGATAGATCTTGCGTGAGCGTAGGAAATTTTTGAAATTCATGCTCCGTTCCCCAACATGGAAAGCAACTTGGGAAGGGCTAGAAATCAAGGTTCAAATGGTTGGATTGGAATATCTTGATCTCAACACATGGGTAGGTGGTTCTCTCTTAGAAAATGTATGGTGGAAATGTAGGCATGCTCTGATGGCTCTCTTACTTGGTAAGAGGGTGGTGGAGGGGTATAAATAGCCTTCACCTAAAATCGAACCGTTACAAGCCTTTGACCCAACTCGGTGCCACCAACATGAAAATCTCGGTGAGACCGACTAGTGTAAAAGACATGAACGTTAGGCTTTTCGGTGGGCCCGATCAAAACATCTCGGTGAGACCGAAGTGCAATGGCTAGGGCAAGACCTCATTTCGATGAGACCGAAAATTTCATCACGGAAATTCTGAAGTGAAGTGACATTGTTACAACAACTTGGTCAAGCCATCTCGGTGGGACCGTGAGCCATTTTGGTCACACCGAAGTGTTAGGGTTTTGGCTGTGGCAGTGATGTGATCATCTCGGTGAGTCCGGAGTGGATGTTATCGGTGGGACCGAAATGATGAACTAGGGTTTTGGACAGATGTGTTTTGGGAAAGTGATTGAGGGTTTTTGGAGCAATATCACTGAGCACTTTGAGCAATAACCTCATCAACAATACCTCATCCCCTTTTAATAGTATTGGCTTTTCCTATGGACTCAATGTGATCTTGGATCACTAAAATGAAAATGAAGAGTCTTGTGGATGCCAATCTTGTCCTTAGTATTTTGAGGGATTCCACATCTTCTTGTCCTCGCCATGCCATTGTTGAACTTGTCTGAAATACTCTAGATAAAAACATTAGTCCAAAAAAATATATGTTGGCATAGATTACCAAAACAACTAAGGGAGCAAATGTGCTTTCACTAACCGATAGGTGTTGATGAAGAAAGGTGGGATGTGTTGTGGATATTTACCAGCTTATAGACCCGGTAGGGTGATAACCTAGCCATAGAGTAGGCTCAGTGGGTCAACTCACTGCAGGGTTGAAGGACTCTTGGCGAGCCGGCTTGAGGAGGCCTAACGGGAAAGGCCGGCTTAGGCAATGGGCCGGCTCACGAGAAGATGAGTAGCGTGAAGGCCATCTTGGAGAACAAGTAGGAAAGAGTAGGAGACGGGTTAAAGGATGACCCGGACTCTCATGTAATCTAGGGTTCCACCTGTATATATAAAGGGGAGCACCTATACGAAAAAGACTAAGTTGCAATCCCTCGAAAGCTAGGTTAGCGAATCTGCATTCTTGTAATCGAGATCTACAGCAATATAATCAAGCAGGACGTAGGCTTTTACCTCCACCGTGAGGGGCCGAACCTGGGTAACCTAGCGTATTCTCGTTCCCGATCAACCCCGTTAAGCTTCCACACTTGTGCGATGGCCCCATCTCCAAGTCCTTTCACAAGGGCATCTGCCGTGTCAAAACCACGACAGTTGGCGCCCACCGTGGGGCCTACGCACGGTGGAGTTGAGTTCTTAGCGGGATCTCTTCCAGGGTTCGGGAAGTACGTGGTTGGCATGATGACAAGGAGCCGCCGCGGGAAGTTCTACATCGACGATTCGTACTGGGGCCCCGACGCCGACTCGATCTAGTACGGGTACCGGGTCCCCTTCGGCAAGATCCACACCATCATCGGCATGGTCAGCGAGCCGGCCGCCGGGTTGGAGAATATCGCTGGCATCGAGTCGACACGCCGCGCTGGTCAGAACCAGGCAAGACCCAGTCCGCGTCAAGCCGGCTGAAACCATGTCTTCGTAGGTTTCACCCAAGGGGTGGCCTTGTCGGAGAACTCCCTGTCTAAGGATGATACACTCATCCAATCTGACGGCGAGTCCTCGACGGGAGAAACCGAGTCAATCCTTCCTCTGCATGATGGAGGGCTCGGGCACACGGACGACGTCTTCCCAGAGAGCCCAGATCAGCCTCGCTTCGCGGCGGTATACATGGCGGGTAGGGAAGATCCGGTGCGTGACCCGGTGTCGGGGATATAACTCCACGATATGACCTGGCTCATGATGTTAAGTCGCCATGGACTTAAGTCATCTCTGACGTTAAGTCATCTCTGGACTTAAGTCATCTCTGACGTTAAGTCATCTCTGGACTTAAGTCATCCCGGACGTTAAGCCGCCCTGAGACTTAAGTCATCTCTGGGCTTAAGCCGCCCAGAGACTTGGTCATTTCTGGAGATAAGTCCTGAAGATGAGTCCTGAAGATGAGCCCCGAAGATGAGACCCGGCCTGCTACAGTGCCAGGAAGTTAACCCGGTCTGCTACAGTGCCAGGAAGTTACCCCCGCCTGCTACAGTGCCAAGAAGTTAACCCGGTCTGCTACAGTGCCAGGAAGTTAACCCGGTCTGCTACAGTGCCAGGTAAAGATAACCCAGCCTGCTACAGTGCCAAGAAGTTAACCTGGCCTGCTACAGTGCCAGGAAGTTAACCCGGCCTGCTACAGTTCCAGGCCTGAAGTTAACCCCGCCTGCTACAGGACCCCGAGCGAGGTTCCGTCAAGAAAGAGTCAAAATACAAGATGGAGACCCTTTAACTTGGAGGACACGGATGATTTAGAGTAGGACTCCAATCACGGGTATAACCCGGAATCTCATGTAAGCCAGGGACTCACCTATATATAAAGGGAGTTCTGGGTAGTTATAGGGACAAGTTTTTAGAGGTCAAGATAGACAGATAAGTCTCGAGACAGACGTTTTGATAGCTCTCGAGACAGAGTCAGGGAAACAACACCCTTGTAACTGAAACTATGATCATCAATATCAATCAAGTAGGATGTAGGCTTTTACCTCCACCGCGAGGGGCCGAACCTAGGTAAAACTCGTGTCTTCTCGTTTCCGATCAACCCCATTCAAGCTACTACCTAGTTGCGATGGCCTCACGACTAAGTCCTTTCACGAGGACATCTGCCGTGACAAAACGACGACAGTTGGTGCCCACCGTGGGGCAACGCACGGTGGTGTTATGTTCTGGATGGGAGCTCTTCAGGGATCGAGAAGCTCGCAATAGGCCGGGTGATAAGATGCTGGCATGGAACAATCGCACAGAACAACCCGGCATGAGGCAGCCTTAGGCTAGAGCCGGTAAATTCATCGTTCGTCTACAACAACGCACGGACAAGAAGAATTTTTTTTATTCGCGTAATTTGAGATCGAGAAGGATTGCGTGTGCCGCCGCATGCGTTGCTAGGCGACCCGTCGAGTTCGATTTTCTGCTGCTGTGCCTCGCACGCGATCAGGCAATCCGTCCGGGTCAATTTCAATTATGCTGTCCGATGAAGAAACCGAATCGATGCAAAGCCGCCGCTTCTGCTGTGCACCACAAGTCTGCAGGTGGCCGAGACCTGTCCAATTATGATGCTGTGCACCTTTTCGCTGGCTGAAATTCTGAGGCGGCAGCGGCGCAGTAATTCACTAGGAGATTTAACAGAGCACTGTTGCTATAATTCCAGACGATCGGCTACGTCGTGGCAAGTAGTACTATAGGGATAACCAAGGATCATCTAAAGCAGTTTTTGATGGCACGCTCCATGAGGCAAGTTAGCAACACAGCATGAGCATGGCAGTGACTGCAAGGAGACCTGCTTAGGCACCTGACCTGCTTCACGGGAACACACAAAAAAAGGAGTCAATGAAGCACGGGATACTACTTGAGAGCCGGCTAAAAAAAAGAGAGAGAGAGAAAGAGCCACGACCTGGAGGACGTGGGCGTGGACTCGTCAATCCAAGTCACATCGCCTCTGCGCCACGCCTCCCCTCGCTCGGGCGCGAGCCGCCGGCCGCCGCCCCCGCCGTGGCTAGCTCCGACCGCGGCCTCGCCGGGCCGACCCGCCTCCGTCGTTGCGCTTCGAGCCGGCCTGAGCCGCCTCGCTGGTCTGCCTCCTCTGCTCCAAGTTGCGGCCTCCCCTCGCCGAGTCGCCTGCCAGCAGCCGCCGCTATCCGCCCCGCGACCCCGCCACGCGACGAGCCGCCATCTGCCTCTGTGCTGTCCCGCGCCAAGCCGCCGCCGTCTCTCCAGCATCGCCTCCAAGTCGCCGCTCCGAGCGCGGCAATGGCGAGTCAAAGCTCGCTTCAACCACAGCAGCGCCGAGCCGTCTCCGCTTCTGTCATGCGTCGCCGCGGCCTCAAGCCTC
Source organism: Elymus sibiricus (assembly GCA_039707655.1). Classification (NCBI taxonomy): domain Eukaryota; kingdom Viridiplantae; phylum Streptophyta; class Magnoliopsida; order Poales; family Poaceae; genus Elymus; species Elymus sibiricus. The sequence goes on along the minus strand of CM077674.1, from coordinate 197,698,403 downwards.
CGTCGCCGGGCCGTCCCGGCCTGATGCGCTTCCGCCACATCCCCCACGGCCGCGCTACCTCAACCTGCCGGCGCGCCTCGAGTCGGCCATGCCGCAGTCAAGCTGCCGCCTTCGCCTCGACGCCCGCGGCCTCACCTCGAGCCGCCCCCGCCGGTGCGGCCTCGAGCCAGACTTTGCCCCTGCCAAGATGCCGCAGCCCCACCGCCGTGAGCTCACGAGCGAGCTAAGCTGCCTCTGCCGCCAGTACGGCCTTGTTGCCACCACGGCTGCCACTCCGAGCCGCCCACCGTGTCCACGCCGCCGTCTCTCCACCCGAGATCGTCCCTGAGACACGCCCAGACTCCCGCGCCGCTCCTCCGCCTCCGCTTTTGTTCCGCGACACCTCCGCGTCCTCGCCGTCGAGCGTCCCGAGCGGCCTCAGCCGCCGTGGCCTTGTCTAGCTGCGGATCTACAGCCGCTCGACTCGCCCCCGCTGCGCCTCACCCTCCACCGCGGTTCCGCTCACGAGTCGCCGCCTCTACTGCGGGTTGCCACGGCCCCTAGTCGTTCCGCCCGCAAGCCGCCGCCACGCCTCGAGCTGGCCCTGTCCGCCGGCCTCCACGGCCGCACCAGGGCGGCCTTGCCCCAAATCGTCGCTCCCGCTGGAGCGGCCCCAAGTCACCCGCCGGAATCCACCTCTGCCACAACCCGCCGGACTCCGCCTCCTCTGCGCGTCCCCTTGCCAGCTGATCCTCCCGCGCGAAAGCGCCGCTCCTGAGCTCCTCTGCCAGCCCCGCCCGCACGCACGCAGCCGGCTCAGCTGCCCTCAAGCCGGCCGCTGCCCCGTGCCCTGTTGGTCCATGCTGTCCTGCTGTAGCCGGCCGCTGCATATTTGGAAAGGTGGGGGCTGGCTGGGAAAAGAAGGAAGAAGAGCTGGTAAAAAAAAGCGGATATGCATTGGTCAACACGACCCGGAGGAGGACGCAGGACGTGGGTACGGACTCGACTCCGCTGCCCTCGTCTGCCTGCCGGTTCGTTCCGAGCCGCCCAGCTCCGCCGGCAACCGCCGTCGCCGCTGCGACCTCGCGCTGAGCCACCCCCGTTCGGCCTCGTTCCGAGCATCCGCACTTCTCATATGAGCTGCCTCTGCTTCAACACCCGCGGTCTTGCCTCGAGCTGTTTTCGCCGCTACGGCCTGCCACCTCCGGCGCGGCATCATCAGCTGCCACCTTACCTCCGCTGGTCTCCACCATGCGTCGCCGGAGAAGAGAATTATTTTGTCCGTAACGGTGGAAGTACTGTGGTTGATGCCCTTTTGCACAAGAAGGAGAGAGTGGCTAACTCGCCGTTGAAATTACTGGAGGTGATCCACGATGCTATATACGGATCATCTGTCATCCCGATGAATCAGGTGAAATCCATCCGGTCTATTTTTATTGGTGCATTTTTATTCTTCCGAGAACAGTTACTCTGGCTCGCAATATTTTTTATGCAGGACAATTATTTACTGCAAGGGCGATCGTCGTGCCACGGATATAGAGCTCGCGCCACCATTATCATGCTCCAGCATCCGACCGTGCCGTACTGCTCAATGAACGTGTGTGCAAACCGCCGCCTACATCAACACGTGGCCGACTCATCCGCTCGCGCCGTGGCAGATTCATCCGTCCGCGCCCGCGGCCGACTCGCCCGACCGCGCCGACTTACAAGCTGTGGCCGACTCACGCGTCCACGCTTACAACGCCACAGGCGACCCCCGTGTCCGCGCCAGGTTACCGGCCGACTCTCATATCTACATCAACACACCGGATCCGCGCCCGTCTATACAAACTGGTCAAACGGACACCGCTGCCCCCGTGGCACAGTCTACTTCAACAAGCTCTGAAGCAAATAAATTAGCCTCCGCCTGCACCGGATGGCTCAAGGGACAGGCGACCTCAATCTTCCGCGGATTCACATCGTGTTATCAACGCTAAGGACATACAACAAGCGTCGCGAAGATCATCAACTCACTACACGCTTTTGGCTTCAATAAATTTCAGCTATCAGCTGTCAACTATATGGCGGTTTATGCTACGGCCAAGTATGAAGAATCTCAAGCCGACTCCTTGAGTCATTTTAAGACTCGGGGGCTACACAGACATGACTCGTCAGATTTGGTCGGTTTTCACAAATTCAAGAACCCCAGTCATTGCGACGAAGACAACCCGGACCTGGGGGCTGTTGCCTTATTGGCGAAAAATTAAGGTTGCCAAAGAGAACTAGCTGCCATGATGCGCAGTTCAAACATGGGTACCCTGCCTTAGTGGCGAAAAATTAAAGGTTGCCAAAGAGGACTAGTTGCCATGATGCGCAGTTCAAACATAGGTATCCTGCCTTCTTGGCAAAACATATAACAGGGTTACCAAAGAAGACTAGTCGCCATGATGCGCAGTCTAAACATAGGTATCCCGCTCAATTATGGTCACTTGGGGGCTTCCAACTCACCGAGTTTTGCTTTCTCACCCTCTTGACCCGGCAATAAACGCCACATTATCTTGGTTAAACCTGCCTGTCTGCTTGATGCTACTCCACTTAGGTGACCCGGTGTACTCTTGACAATTCAATCATTTTTATGACCCTGAACTTGTCTTGGTCAAAACATCGGTTATGTCACGTGAGAGCCGGCTTACAGAGAGCGAGGATAAACCATGGGCTATCACGCCAGCTTCATTGAAGCAAGACACGAGCCTCGAAAGCCGGTCTAAATTGTCGTGCCTCGAAAGCCGACGTTTTTTATACTCTATTAACATACGCACACATCATCATACATTGCATCATCATACAATGCATCATATATGCATGAACATATTTGTTTATGTTGCAGGAGCCGGTTTTCAAACCGGGTTACATTGTAACTCTGCAGGAACATACAAATCTTTAATTGCCAAAATGGCTGGATCTTTATCATGGTTTATCATAACCAGCATTAAAAGACTGAGATATCAATTCTCGTATTTTCCCGGGGTACAATTCCAGCCGGGTCACATATAATACTTGGTCATTTAATTGACCGGGTTTTTGGTTATTCAAACATGTGCTTTGTAGAAGACTACAACACTTATGGATTTTCTCACACATATTTGCCGGGTTTCATTGCAACCACGGCCAAGGATTTCTTTCATCGCAAAGGCATCACAGAGTGGATATGATTTTATTCTATAATGGAAGAAAAAGTCCCGAGTCGCCACAGGCACACGACCCGGCCCTTGGGGGCTACATTATTCAAGTCAAGATTACATCAAGTATGAAAAGTCCCATGTCGCTGCAAGCATGCACCACGGCACTTGGGGGCTAATGCATGGTCATTTTTACTAGTCTCATTGAAGACCCGGCCCATCACTTAATGATAAGCCGGCCCTTGGGGGCTACCAATTGCTCCTGTCAAAAATTCAAAGTACACAAGCCTTAATAGTGACCCGAAGCTTGGGGGCTACATCATATATGATCTTTTCAAAGGAGTACATGTAAGTTCCAAGTCGTTGCAAGCAAACGACCCGGCACTTGGGAGCTACAACAATCAGTTGTTTAAATAGATCAAAAGGTCCAAGTTGAAGACCCGGCCCATCATATACTGATGAGCCGGCCCTTGGGGGCTACACATGTGCAGTGCAAAACTTTCAGTTCATGATTGAAGATTCAGACGGACAACCCGGATTTTCTCCAAAGTTGCAACATTTAAGCAAGTCTTAAGCTATCACTTTGTTCTATTCTTAAGACTTGGGGGCTACAGGTTATCTCCTCCGAGCTATTCAGACAAGTCAGCTCAACATCATACCGATTTTTTATTCATCAAAGTCTGAAGTATTGAAAGTTGGCATAACATCAGACGGATTTTTTCTTTTTATCAAGCCAAGACAGTTTGAAGACAATTCAAAAATATCATCAGGGTTATTTTTTTTGCATGGAACCAGCATCAACATATTGATATGTTAGAAATTCAGGAGCTTAGCATGAATAAATCCAAGCTAATCTGGGGGCTAATGTCGGGGATATAACTCCACGATATGACCCGGCTCATGACGTTAAGTCGCCATGGCCTTCAGTCATCTCTGACGTTAAGTCATCTCTGGACTTAAGTCATCCCTGACGTTAAGCCCCCCTGAGACTGAAGTCATCTCTGGGCTTAAGCCGCCCTGAGACTTAGTCATTTCTGGAGATAAGTCCTGAAGATGAGTCCTGAAGATGAGCCCTGAAGATGAGACCCGGCCTGCTACAGTGCCAGGAAGTTAACCCGGCCTGCTACAGTGCTAGGAAGTTACCCCGGCCTACTACAGTTCTAGGAAGTTAACTCGGCCTGCTATAGTGCCAGGAAGTTAACCCAGCCTGCTACAGTGCCAGGAAGATAACCCGGCCTGCTACAGTGCCAGGAAGATAACCCGTCCTGCTACAGTGTCAGGAAGTTAACCCGGTCTGCTACAGTGCCAGGCCTGAAGTTAACCCGGCCTGCTACAGGACCCGGGCGAGGTTCCGTCAAGAAAGAGTCAAAATACAAGATGGAGACCCTTTACGTTGGAAGACACGGATGATTTAGAGTAGGACTCCAATCACGAGTATAACACGGAATCTCATGTAAGCCAGGGACTCACCTATATATAAAGGGAGTTCTGGGCAGTTAGAGGGACAAGTTTTTAGAGGTCAAGATAGATAGATAAGTCTCGAGATAGACGTTTTGATAGCTCTCGAGACAGAGTCAGGGAAACAACACCCTTGTAACTGAAACTATGATCATCAATATCAATCAAGCAGGATGTAGGCTTTTACCTCCAACGCGAGGGGCCGAACCTGGGTAAAACTCATGTCTTCTTGTTTCCGATCAACCCCGTTCAAGCTACTACCTAGTTGCGATGGCCTCACGACTAAGTCCTTTCACGAGGACATCTGCCGTGACAAAACCACGACACCCGGCCAATCCAACGGCGGGGCAGAACAACATCCTTGCCGGCTCAGGAGGAGCCGGCGCGTCGGCCACCGGCTCTCAGAAAACCGGGGTTCAGGCGCTCGTGGACTTGATGACCACGCTGGCAGCCCTGTTGACCGAGCCGGTCACTACGGAGAACGCAGCGGCGCGTAACATGGAGATCACGAAGTGTCGCGAGCAAATGGCCAAGATCCAAGAGGACATCAATACGGAGAACGCCCGCATGGTACAGGAGCAGGTCCGGATTGCCGAGGAGAGGCAGCACCTGGATGAGTAGGCACATTACCTGAAACGCCGATTGGCCGAGTCGGAGCTCGTCCACAGGAGGCATCATCAGAGCCGGCTTCCGGCTAATCTCGAGCCGACTCAGCTGTTCACCACACCGCCGGCTCCGACGAACTTGGGGGCTGGAGTCATCCCCATGGGAGAGCCGCCTCTGCAGCAGCCTGTTCAGCTGCGGGAGCTGGCTCGGCATCGCACACCAGATCAGCAACAGCAACCGCCATCTAGCCGGTTCCAGACGCCAGTCGGACACTACTCCAACCCGGTCGATAACGTGCTGGCAGCAACCCACAACTTGGCGGCTATTCTGATTGAGGGGGACGGCCCGATTCAGACAGAGGCCAGGAACGCTATTGCGATGCTCAAGACAGCAGTAGTGCAGCAAGCCAACAACTAGCATAGCCAGCATCGGCTTCACTCGACCCCTCATCAGAGCCGCACCAGGAGTCAGCGCCCTGAGTCACCAGCAATCTCCAGCAGCACACACCGCAGGAGAGCCGCCCAACCGCTGGCGGAGCAGCACCATCCCAGGATCCCGCAAGACATTGTGGACGCTGCTCGGGCTCTATGAGCGTGGGAGGAAGAAAACACACGCGCAGGGCACAACCCGCCGGCGCACGTCAACACGCCGGCGCGAGTCAACCCGCCGCCGAATGTCAGCCCGCCGGAAGTGCATCACCCGCCCGACGCAACCCAGACAGACGGCTGACTTGGGGGCTCCTCGAGCCGCATGATCAGAACTCCCTGCTTGGTACCAGCGCTGCGAGAAGCGCGCATACCCCCCGATTTCAAAGGGCCTCGCAAGATTCCTAACTATACAGCGAATCTAGAGCCCACCGAGTGGATCGAGAGTTATGAGCTGGCAATGGACTTGTTGGGCGCAAGTGAGTCAGTGTGTGCGCGTTACCTGCCTCTGATGTTGGAAGGCCCTGCACGCACCTGGATGAAAAACCTACCAATGAATTCTATCAACACATGGCAGGAACTGAAGGAGTGCTTCATCAAGAATATCCAGGGAACCTATAAAAGGCCAACCACAATTGTTGATCTTGAGCGTTGTGTCCAGCGCGAGGATGAGTCGGCGCATCACTGGGCTCACCGGGTTGCGGAGGTTATACATAGCTCAGATAGCATCTCGGCCGCACAAGCAGTGCTCGTTCTGAAACGAACGTGCAAGTTTTAGCCCCTGGTCCAGAAGCTAGGGCGACTCAAGTGAAAGGTCCAAGACATGGGTAACCTCATGGATGTCTTAACCCGGTATGCGGAGCCAGATAACACCAAGGATCCACTATCGGACGAGGAGAAATCAGATAAGGGGAAGAAAGCTGGCGGTAAGGGTCAGCAGCAGAACAACAGTAATGGTCAGAACAACAACGGCAGGAAACGCAAGGGTTACGATGGTAGCTCTGATCTAGTGGTGAACACAAACACAGAGAACAAAGGTCAGCGTTAGAACGACGGTTCTAGGAGGCAGTCCTCTGGTAATCGCCCTCTCACTTACGAGGAAGCTCTCAAGGCTCCTTGTCCGAAACACAGTTACAATGGTAAGCCATCCAGTCACTCCTGGGAAAATTGCTATGTGATGCAAGAGTTTGCCAAGCGGGTCTTCCAGAATCATCATAATGGGGGCGGCAACGGCGGATAACCCGCCAACCAAGGACCCGGCTTCTCAGGAGCCGGCTTGCAGGGGCCCTTCGCAGGACCTAGTTTCCAAGGGAACAGTGGCCAAGGCGGCGGGTTTCAGGGGGCTGGTAATACTGGAGGCGGCAATCAGCGAAACAACCAGGGAAATCAACATCATGCTGGTGCGTCAGGGTTTCAGAGTAACCCGAAATAGTTAAAGAGAGGACAGTATCATGTTTTCACCACCAGCACCTGCAAACGGGATCGGAAGGTGCAATGACGAGCTGCCCACGCGGTTGAGCCGGCAACTCCTTACTATCTCAACTGGTCTGAATAGCCGGTTACCTGGAGCAGGGCAGATCATCCTGTCCTCCTCAATCACCCTGGCCACTTGGCTCTGGTGGTTGCACCACAAGTCGGCGGTTATACACTGACTAAGGTGCTCAAGGACGAAGGCAGCAGCATCAATATTCTGTACTATGACACGTTCAGGTGGATGAATCTGTCTGATAAGCAGTTGACTCCATCCACTACAGTCTTCCACGGCATTGTTCCCGGCAAGTCAGCTTATCCCATGGGACGAATCTCCCTAGAGGTGGCCTTAGGCTCAGAGGATAACTGGCGTTCTGAGTTTCTGTCCTTTGAGGTGGTTAAGCTTAAAAGCCCATACCACGCCTTATTCGGCCGGCCGGCTTATGCGCGATTCATGGCACGGCCGTGCTACATGTATCTGAAAATGAAGATGCCAGGACCAAGGGGAACCATCACAGTTGAAGGCAACCGGAAGATTGCACTCGAGTGCGAGGAAGGAGATGCAGCATATGCCGAGACGGCTTGCGCTACAGAGGAATTGCGGTATTATAAGGACAATGTTGACCCGTCTGACAGGACATCCCTGAAGAAGCCCACCACGGAGTCAGACCCTCTGCTCAAGTTTAAGTTGGCCAGAGACACGAAGCAAGTTGATTTCACCCCAGGCAATTCTTCTGAGCAGTTCACCATCGGGGCAAATATGGATCCCAAATAGGAAAGCGCGCTCATCGAGTTCATCCGTGAGAACCGGGACATCTTTGCATGGAAACCTTCTGACATGCCAGGTGTACCGAGAGAACTCGCTGAGCACTCCCTTAATGTGGATCCCAAGTTCAAGCCGGTTCGCCAGTATCTCCGTCGCTTTAATGAGGAAAGGCGGAAAGCTATTAGTGAAGAAGTGGCCCGGCTTCTAGCTGCCGGGTTCATCATAGAAGTGTTCCATCCTGAATGGCTAGCCAACCCAGTGCTTGTTCCGAAGAAAAACGAGACTTGGCGGATGTGTGTTGATTACACAGACCTGAATAAGGCTTGTCCTAGTGACCCCTTTGCCTTGCCCCGTATTGACCAGATCATCGATGCTATGGCTGGTTGCGAGATTTTATGCTTCCTGGATGCTTACTCTGGCTATCATCAGATCAAAATGAAGCTGGAAGACCAGGAAAAGACAGCCTTCATCACACCATTTGGGGCTTTCTGTTATACAACCATGCCGTTTGGTCTGAAGTGTGCATAGGCGACTTGCCAGCGTTGTGTCCAAAGCTGCTTTCATAAACAGATAGGGTGGAACGTTCATGCTTATGTTGATGATATTGTGGTTAAGTCCCGGAAGAGAGAAACCTTGTTGGAGGATCTCAAGGAAACGTTTGACAATCTCCGCATCTACCAGATGAAGCTTAACCCGGAGAAGTGCGTTTTTGGTGTCCCTGTAGGAAAACTTCTGGGATTTCATGTTTCCGAGCGTGGCATTGAAGCTAACCCGGAAAAGATCAAAGCCATCACGACCCTGGCTAAGCCAGCCAACCTGAATGCCGTGTAGAAGCTGGCCGGGCGGGTTGTGGCACTGAGTCGGTTCATAAGCCAGCTTGGAGAGAAGGCAATTCCATTGTACCAATTGCTTAAGAAGTCAGATAACTTTGTCTGGACTGATGCTACCGATCAGGCTTTTGAGGCCCTCAAGAAGCAGTTGTCTGAGCCGCCGGTCCTTGCTGCCCCTCACGAGAAGGAGCCAATGTTGCTGTATATTGCTGCCAATAACAAGGCTGTAAGTGTGGCAGTCGTTGTCGAGCGCAAAGAGGATGGCAAGGAATATCTAGTTCAGCATCCTGTGTATTACATTAGTGAAGTATTAACCGAGTCCAAGCAGCGGTATCCACATTGGTAGAAACTAGTCTACGGAGTGTTTATGGCTAGTCGCAAGCTAAAGCATTACTTCCATGAACATCCAATCACTGTGCTCAGCTCAGCGCCTCTCGGGGATATCATCCAGAACCGGGAGGCCACTGGCCTGGTAGCTAAGTGGGCCATTGAACTCAGTCCGCATCACCTCAAATATGTGCCACGCACCACAATCAAATCTCGAGCATTGGTGGATTTCATTAATGATTGGACAGAGTTACAGGCTCCCGAAGAGAAGCCAGACACAACATACTAGTCCATACACTTTGACGGCTTAAGGCAGCTTGAAGGCTCGGGGGCTGGAGTTGTGATTACTTCCCCACGAGGAGATAAGTTCTGTTATGTTTTGAGACTCATGTTCCCCTATACTAACAATGCAGCAGAATATGAGGCCTTGCTTCATGGGCTTTGGATGGCCAAGGAGATGAACCTGAGCCGGGTCAGGTGTTTGGGCGACTCAGACTTGGTGGCACAACAAGTTTCTGGTACATGGGATTCCAAGGATCCCCTTATGGCGGCTTCTCGGCATGCGGTCACAAATATTGTTGGACACTTCAAAGGTTATCAAGTTGATCACATTGATCGCCAGCAGAACAAGGCGGCAGACGCGCTCTCTCGCTTGGGTTCGCAGCGCAAGCCGGTGCCACCCAATGTGTTCCTGGACGTTTTGCACAACCCGTCTGTCAAGTTACTAACAGAGGAGGACTTGGCTATTCCTGATCCGGAGGCGGCTCTAGTGGCTACTGTCCACGCTATACCTGATTGGACCGTCCCCTACTTGGCTTATCTAAGCCGGGGTGAACTGCCAACAGAGAAAATCCTTGCTCGACAGATCATCAGGCGATCCAAGTCTATGACTATCATCAGCGGTGACTTGCACCGACGAAGCGTCACTGGTGTTTTCCAGCATTGTGTTTCGCCTGAAGAAGGCCACGCAATTCTCAATGAGATTCATTCTGGTGACTGCGGACACCATGCCAGCTCAAGATCATTGGTCGTGAAAGCTTTCCGGCACAGTTTTTACTGGCTCATAGCTCATGCTGATGCAGAGGACATTGTCCGCAAGTGTGATGGTTGCCAGAAATATGCTTGCGAGGCTCATGTGCCGGCTCAAGAGTTGAGGATGATCCCGATAACTTGGCCTTTTGCGGTCTGGGGGCTCGACATGGTTGGACCCTTCAAACGTTTTAAGAACAAGCAAACACACCTATTGGTGGCTGTGGATAAGTTTACCAAGTGGGTGGAAGCAGAGCCGGTCAGCCACTGCACCGCGGCTACAGCTGTCAAGTTTTTGAAAAAGCTGATATTCCGATTTGGCTACCCGCACAGTATCATTACGGACAATGGAACCAATCTTTCCAAGGGAGTCATGAAACAGTTCTGTCAACAGGAGCACATCCGGCTTGATCTAGCATCGGTTACGCATCCTCAGTCCAACGTACAGGCAGAAAGGGCCAATCAGGAATTGCTACATGGTATCAAACCCCGGCTCATGGTGCCTTTGCAGCGCACGCCCGGGTGCTAGGAAGAAGAATTACCTGCGGTGCTTTGGAGCATACGGACAACTCCAAACAGATCAACATGCTATACGCCGTTTTTCCTAGTCTATGGCGTAGAAGTTGTACTTCCAAGTGATATTCGTCATGACTCCCCTCGAGTGGTGGCTTATGTGGAATCAGACAATGAGCAGGCTTGCCAAGATGCTCTTGATGCCCTGGAAGAGGAACGCAAACTTGCCGCATCCAGATCCGCAATTTATAACAAGACCTACGTCGCTATCACAGCCGTAGAGTTCGAAGCCGCACTTTTCAGGAAGGTGACTTAGTGCTCCATCTGATACAAGACCAGACAGGCGTTCATAAGCTTTCACCACCTTGGGAAGGGCCCTTTGTGGTCAGCAAGAATCTCAACAACGGGTCATATTACCTGATTGATATACGTGAGGCAGATAAATCACGTACCTCTGAGGAGGAAACAAGCCGGCCCTGGAACATTGCCCAGCTCCGGCCATACTACACCTAAGTCATCGACTAGGTCAGATCTTTGTACATACCTTCTATCATGTATATACCTGTTTTTGATCAAATAAAATAAAGACCAGCAGCACTATCTACAAGTGTTGTTTCGCCTCAAATTTGTGTGTTGGATCTTTATTTGTTGATCTTGGTTACTTGGGGGCTTCCAACTCAATTGAGTTTAGCTTACAAAACCCTTTAACCCGGTGAGATGCCACAAAGTTGGTTAAACCTGCCTGTTAGCAACATGCTACTCCCTAAAAACGAGCCGGCGTACGTCTGATGAGTCAATCATATAGTTGACACTGAATTCATCAGAGTTAAAACGTTCGATTGGTTGCGTGAGAGCCAGCTTTCAGAAAGCGAGGACAAACCAACCGGCCAAAGTGCCTGCTTCATGAAAGCATATTCCGGCTTGCGCTTTATAAGCTGGCCGTCTCAAGTTGTGTTTAGCAGCCGGCTTGTTACGATTATGTTCTTTTTGTTGCACTCATCTCATCTCTGCATACATGCATACATTCATACATTGCATTTACTTTAGTTCACTTTGATATTCTTGATTCATTGCAAATAGTAACAAAGATTACTTGTTGTTTATGTGATTTCATCAGTCACCATTATATGCAATTGTTATTGTTTCAGCAGAATCACTCTTATTGCAAAAACCGACTCTTGAAGCCCAAAAGAGGATTCATAGAAGCAAGGCATCCATAATATTTGTACAGGCCGTACACAAGCTCAGTACACGATGGCACTGGCATCAGCAACAAGTGTTTCCTGCTACACTATTGCAAGCCGCCCATCAGCTGCGGCCACGACAAATTTTTTTACATGTTCGGCCTACAAAAGGATAAGCCGGCGTTTTATGTCGTCGGGTCAGAGCTGGCGCCAGCGCCCGATGAAGCACCATGTGCCGGCTCTTCACGGCCGTCGTCATCCTCCGCCTCTTGACTTGATTCGCCGGTCGACTAGTGAATTGAGTGCAACGCTTCAAATAGGGCATCAACTGTTATCAGGGAGGAGGGGTCGACTTCGGGAGGAAAAGATGGCTTACGCATTCGGGTTAGGGCCACCGGCTCATGATTTGGCGTCTCCATCTGCTCATTCTCCTTTGTGTAGCCGGCTTGGTACTTGGTCAGATCAGCTTCTTTGGCAATCTCGGTGGCTACAACCCTGGTTTCTTTGATACAGCGTTGAAAGTCCTTCTTGGTAAACGGCGAGTCGTCCACGTTGAACTCTGGGTACCCGCCCACAATCTGAGCCGGGTCGAGCTCTGGCACGTATGCCTTGGCTCGAGCAAGTGCTGTTAGAGCCCCAGAGCGGCAGCATGCCTTCTTCCAGTCATCAAACCACCTGGGCACAACAGACAGCTCCTTCAACATGTCCGCAATCAATTGTGGTGGTGATGTGGTGTTTTTTGCGGCCATGATGCATCGGGAGCCGCCTATGTACAGCTGTTCCACAAAGGTATATACTGCCTTCAATTTCACCAGTGGTTGCTGCACAAGAGTTTGATTCTTTCGACCTGCAAAAATAAGTATACACGATCAGTCAAGCCGGCTTAGCACAATTAAGTCAGAACTATTGGTGCACGGTGGTCTGTTTTGCTTACCGAAGATGGCCCGACACATGGCGGTGATCTGGCCTTTTAGAGTCGCCAGTTCTTGAGTAACCGGCTCAAGTTTGGCTTTGGCCTCTTCAACTCGCGCGGCTTGGGCGACTCTTGCAACTTCAGTTTCTTGCAATGTGTTCCTCACAATGACCAAAGACTTATTGGCTTTGGCAGCAGATTCTTCAGCTTCTTTGCGCAGTTTTTTTCTCCTTCCTTGCTTCGTTTCGGAAGAAGGAAGCCTGGGCCTCTACTTGATCCAGCATATCCTATAGGACAGTCTGTTATACATCATATACGCATGACCCGAGCCGCCGTAAAGGACAACCTGGCACATGGGGGCTACATGGTTTCGAGCTTCATAAAACAAATAGCAAAGCAAGTTCCATGCAGCTGCATGCACTCTACATGGCACTTGGGGGCTCATGCATAAATTGATCTATCCTACTAAGTTATGAAGACCCGCCCATCTTGAATGGCGAGCCGGCCTTTGGGGTCGCCGATTGAAGTTATGCTTACAAGTTAAATTTTGAAGTCTCGGGTCATCATTCTATAATGACCCGGCTCTTGGGGGCTACATATATATATGGTTCATAAGAGAGTGCAAATTACCTCATATTTCCTCTTCAGTGAGGTTACCATAGCAATTTCTGTGTCCCGGCTTTCAGACAGCCGGGTCAGCACAGCTTGGTGTAAGGAGCTGGCGTCTTGGTCTTCAAAAGCAGGAAATGCAAGAGCCGTCTTCCCCTTATCCTTCGGGGCTGGCTCAGGCTTGGCAGGATTTTTGGTGAGGGCGGTAGAAGCTTCTGATGTAGTTTGCTATTCTCCGGTCACCACCACTTCATCCTGAGTCAGTGCCGTGGGCTGCTCTTCAGGCTTCTCCTGAGTTGGATTCTCTCTCTCCTGAGCAGCAGGAGAGGGAGCGCGAGCCGGGCTTGTGATGTCTTGAGGAGGCTGGCTGTTCTGGAATGTCGGCTCATCCTGGGTAACCAAGGGGGCCTCCGTCTCCTCTTGAGGGGCTGTTGGAATGACCGGGTCAGATGACCCAGCAGGTGCTTTCTTCTTAATGGCCTTGGCGCTGTACAAGAAACAAGGGAGTTACTCATTTAAAGGGTGAAGAATAAGAAGCCGCTACATGTCATAGGAATGGTTACATTACATACCCAGGGTTGATATTGAAAGCCGGCGCCTGTGTAGCGCTTGACTCGTCCGAAGAGGGGGACGTCTGATAGGCTGAGTCATTTAAATGTAAGGGTTCCTTGAAACGACCAGCTAGAGGAAAAGATGGGGTTGCACTAAAAGCACCTCTGCCCGCGCTTTACGGGATGGCTGCTCATATGGAAGCCCGCCACTTAACTCGCCTTCACTGCTCTGGGTCTTCCTTTTGGAGGTCCCGACTTGATGTGTTTTCTTCAAAACAAATTGGGGATCCAAATGAGCGTCCTGGTGTGAAAAAGGGACCTTACAGACGGCAACCCGGGGCTTCCTTCGAACCTTGCGGATCACAGCCTGGGTTTTCTTCCGAATAGGTATTGGAGAGTCAGGGTCTGAAGAGATCAAAGTTACCTCAAGCTCGATGGTGAGGCTAATTTCAGCTTCATCCTGAAGAGAAGGGGCATCAACAAGTTGAATAAAAAGACGACCAAGCGAGTCGAGTTCTACCTCAGCCTCATCTTCTGCAGCCGCCTCATCAGCATCGACCGGCTCATCCTATTGCTCCATTGAAGCGGGGGTAGGTTGTCGAGGTTTCTTCTTTTTCCAAAACTTGTCGTCTGCCTGCATTTGGGATGAGTCGGCAATTATGATTGAGATGGAAAAAGCGAGTCAAGAACAGAATAAGAGGGTGCAAGTACTTACTGAAGGCACAGGGTTGGTCAAGCAGAAGGGAGCTAGACAAGTTTTGTTGCATTTCTCTTGGGGCTCTCCCAGAATTTCTTGGTGGCTTTATTGATGTCACCCACAGACAAATTAACTTGACTGAAGCCTTGCGCATCAGCCGTCTCACCAGTATAATTGCACATTAAGTCGCCCCTCTGGCTAAGGGGCTGGATTCGCCAGCTTATCCAACACCGGGTCAGGTCGATCCCGGTGAGGCCATTAGCAGTCAAGGCCCTTAACTTGGAATAAATTGGGGCGACTTGCTTACGTTCCTCTATTGACGGCCAACCCGGAAAAGCAACTGTGGAATCAAGCCGGTCCAGTCTGTAACCCGGTAGGGGGTTTTCACCTTGAGGAGCAGTGTTTTTGCAATAAAACCAAGTCTTGTTCCAGCCCTTGGGATGACTCGCCAGCTTGGCCTTAGGAAAGGGATTGTTTTTTTGCCTTTGAATAGAAATGCCACCAAGTTCTATACTAGGACCGTCGGTGAACTCGGTCTGATGATTGATGTAGAAGAATTCTCGGAAGAGAAGGACAGTTGGCTCTGTCTGTAGGTATACTTCGCAGAAAACTTGAAACTGCCAGAGATTGGTGATTGAGTTTGGACCAAGATCCTGTGGCCTGAGGTCGAAAAAGTTGACAACGTCACGGAAGAATTTTGACCCGGGCGGACGAAATCCCCTCTGAAGATGATCTGCAAAGACGACCACTTCTTCTTGCTTAGGCTGGGGAGAACTCTCTTCGTCAGTTGCCCGCCAACTGATTGTTTCTTGAGCCAGCAAGAGGCCTTGCCCCACGAGCTCATTCAACATGAGAGTTCAGACATGGGATCTGACCCAGTTGCAGGCCTTGTCGGTCTTTGGGGCCATGATGATTTCAGGTTTCAACTACAAGATAATAACGATAAGCCGGCGTGTTAAGCTCATGAGGGACAAGCCGTCGGGGAATTTGAAGGTATAACCCGGAAAATGATAAGGCGACCATGATTGCTAAAGCCAAGACCCGGATTTATGCAAGCCACTGAAAGCGGTGATAAGCCGGTATAACAATGAGCCGGTGCCAATGAGTCAGTGGTGTTCTGGGTTTTTGCTAAGTGTTGAGCTAGCTACCAACAAGAATCCGACGGAGCAGCTACCTTTATAAATCTAAAAAAACTTCGAAAAAGACAGTTTAAAAACCTAAACGTGGGTGAGTATGAGAGCCCGTTTTGCAATGGGGGTCTATGGAAAGTAGTACAGAGATCTGGATGGGAAAAATGGCATCACCACAATACTAAAAGTACCTATACAGGTGGTTCAGATGAATCTGGATCTGCTAATGAACGGGGAAGATGAACACTGACGAAGCCACAATGAACTGCGCAGAGGAATGGGGCGTTACAGATCTAAAGAGAGAAGGATTTGGGCGTACCTGTGCATGGCGGAGGTGGCCGGAGTGTTCTGGATGACCTCCGGCGGCGACTGGGGCAACGGAGAGGACGTGGTCGAGGTGGTCGGAGAGCTCGAAGGCGGCGGTGCTTCGTTCGTGCGAAGTGGTAGATGTGAGGAAGAAGAAGAGTAAAAGGTAAAAGGTGACAGTGGGGGTGAGCTGGCCTCTTTATAGGCACGGTAAAATTGGTACGACGGGTGCGGAGCCCCAGGCGGCGCAGTAATTTTCGGCTGTGGGCTCCTCAATTTTTGTGCCTGACAAGACCATACAAACCCACTTAAAGATATGGCATGGTGTCATCCCGGATTTTGAGGAAGTAGATTGTGATGTCATGAGGAAAAGGAAATACAAAATGCTAAGTCTGAAACCGAAGGAATGACCCGGCGATCTACTTAACCCGGGAAATCGAGCAGGTCAAAGACAACGTTTTAAAGGACCGGCTTGGGAAGCATTTGGAGAATTTCTTACTAATGTTTTTTTCCAGGGTGAAGTTTAACATGAATGAATTCAAGTCAAACTGAGGGCTAATGTTGGGGATATTTACCAGCATATAGACCCGGCAGGGTGATAACCCGGCCATAGAGTAGGCTCAGCGGGTCAACTCACTGCAGGGTTGAAGGACTCTTGGCAAGCCGGCTTGAGGAGGCCTAACGGGAAAGGCCGGCTTAGGCAATGGGCCGGCTCACGAGAAGATGAGTGGCGTGAAGACCGTCTTGGAGAACAAGTAGGAAAGAGTAGGAGACTGGTCCAAGGACGACCCGGACTCTCATGTAATCTAGGGTTCCACCTGTATATATAAAGGGGTGCACCTATACGAAAAAGACTAAGTTGCAATCCCTCGAAAGCTAGGTTAGCGAATCCGCATCCTTGTAATCGAGATCTATAGCAATATAATCAAGCAGGAAATAGGCTTTTACCTCCACCGTGAGGGGCCGAACCTGGGTAACCCGGCGTATTCTCGTTCCCGATCAACCCCGTTAAGCTTCCACACTTGTGCGATGGCCTCATCTCCAAGTCCTTTCACAAGGGCATCTGCCGTGTCAAAACCATGACAGGATGCCTACTGAGGCATCCCCAAGCTTAGTTGCTTGAGACTTCTTGGAATGTTATCTTGGGGAGCCTTGGGCATCCCCAAGCTTGAGCTCTTGTGTCTCCTTAATTCCTCTCATATCATGGCTTCTCCTAAATCGATAATGTCGAAGACGAAAGAGGGGATGCCTTCCGGGGCATCCCTAAGCTTAGACGCTTGAGTCTTACTTGAATATTACCTTGGGGTGCCTTGGGCATCCCCAAGCTTAAGGTCTTTCCACTCCTTCTTCTCCTTCTATCATCATTTCACCCAAAACTTGAAAACTTCAATCACACAAAACTTAACAGAACTTGTGAGATAGGTTAGTATGATAAAAATAAATCATTCACTTTGGTACTGTCAAGACAAGATTCATAATTTTTCTCACATAATGCCTACTAGACTCTATCATTTATACAATTTATATTGACCAATATAAGCCATAGAAACTATAAAACAAGCAAACTATGCATTGAAAACAGAATCTGTCAAAAACAAAATAGTCTATAATGATCTGAATTAAAGTCATACTTTTGTAACTCCAAAAATTCTAACAAATTAGGACAACGTAAACAATTTATAACCCAATAATGTGAAAAAAATTCAGAATTTTATCACGTTCCAGTACAGAATAGAAATTCCAGCACTTGACGCAAAAGTTTCTGTTTTTGCACATAATCAAATCAACAAGTATCCACACTATCCCAAGGGCTTTACTTGGCACATTATTGAAAAAAAGCTATAAAGCATGATTACTACAGTAGCTTATTCATGTGAACAAACAAAAACAGTAGGTATAAGTATTGGGTTGCCTCCCACCAAGCGCTTTTCTTTAATGCCTTTTTAGCTAGGCATGATGATTTCAATGATGCTCACATAAAAGTGAAGAATTGAAACATAAAGAGAGCATCATGAAACATATGACAAGCACATTTAAGCCTAACCCACTTCCTATGCATAGGGATTTTGTGATCAAACAATTTATGGGAGCAAGAATCAACTTGCATAGGAAGGCAAAACAAGCATGACTTCAAAACTTTCAACCTAAAAAGATGAAACTTGATGTTGTTGAAATATATATAAGAATATCTCCCTCTCTCATAATAATTTTCAATAGCATCATGAACAAATTCAACATCATAACTATCATATAAAGCATTCTTTTCATGATCCACAAGCATAGAAATTTTATTACTCTCCCCATAAGCAAATTTATTCTCATCAATAGTAGTGGGAGCAAACTCAACAAAATAACTATCATGTAATGCATGATTGGCATAATCAAATTGAACATTAAAATCATGATGACAAGTTTCATGGTTATCATTACTCTTTATAGCATACATGTCATCACCATAATCATCATAGATAGCAACTTTATTGTCATAATCAATTGAAACCTCTTCCAAAATAGTGAAATCGTCATTAAATAAAGTCATGACCTCTCCAAATCCACTTTTATCATTATTGTAATAAGATTCAACACCCTCCAAAATAGTGGGATCACTAGTACCTAGAGTTGACACTCTTCCAAACCCACTTTCATCAATATAATCATCATAAATAGGAGGCATGCTATCATCATAAAAAATTTGCTCATCAAAACTTGGGGGACTAAAAATATCATCTTCATCACACATAGCATCCCCAAGCTTGTAGTTTTGCATATCATTAGCATCATGGATATTCATAAAAAGCATACTAACAACATTGCAATCAAGCTCATCATTCAAAGGATTCACATTAAACTTATTAAATTCCTCCTCTAACAATTGAGCACAATTATCGGAATCCATATTTTCAAGAAAGACATTATAAACATGAAGTATTTGAGGCAACCTCAATTCCATTTTTTATAGTTTTCTTTTATAAACCAAACTAGTGAATAAACAAGAATCTACCTTCAAGCACTCACCTCCCCAGCAACGGCGCCAGAGAAGAGCTTGATGTCTACTATGCAACTTTTATTCTTGTAGACATTGTTGGGCCTCCAAGTGCAGAGTTTTGTAGGACAGCAGCAAATTTCCCTCAAGTGGATGACCTAAGGTTTATCAATCCGTGGGAGGCGTAGGATGAAGATGGTCTCTCTCAAACAACCCTACAATCAAATACAAGAAATCTCTTGTGTCCCGAACACACCCAATACAATGGTAAATTGTATAGGTGCACTAGTTCGGCAAAGAGATGGTGATACAAGTGTAGTATGGATAGTAGATATAGGTTTTTTGTAATCTGAAAATATAAAAATAGCAAGGTAGCAAGTAACAAAAGTGAGCACAAACGGTATTGCAATGCTGGAAAACAAGGCCTAGGGTTCATACTTTTACTAGTGCAATCTCTCAACAGTGCTAACATAATTGAATCATATAACAATCCCTCAACATGCGACAAAAGAATCACTCCAAAGTTCCTATTAGCGGAGAACATAAGAAGAAATTGTTGTAGGGTACGAAATCACCTCAAAGTTATCCTTTCCGATCAATTTATTGAGCCATTCCTATAAGTGTCACAAACAACCCTAGAGTTCGTACTAAAATAACACCATATGATACGCATCAACCAACTCTAATGTCACCTAGATATTCCAATGTCACCACAAGTATCCGTGAGTTTATTATTCGATATGCATCACAAGAACTTCAGATTCATAATATTCATCCACACAAAGAACTTCAAAGAGTGCCCTAAAGTTTCTATCGGAGAAAAGAAGATGAAAACATGCAATCAACCCCTATGCCTAGATTACCCCAAGGTCACGGGAATCCGTGAGTTGATCACCAAAACATACATCAAGTGACTCAATAGAATACCCCATTGTCACCACGGGTATCCACATGCAAGACATACATCAAGTGTTCTCAAATCTGAAATATTCAATCCAACAATAACAAAACCTCAAAGGGAAAGACTCAATTCATCACAAGAAGATAGAGAGGGAAGAAACACCATATGATCCAACTATATTAACAAAGCTTGTGGTACATCAAGATCGTGCCAAATCAAGAACACGAGAGAGAGAGAGAGAGAGAGAGAGAGAGAGAGAAAGATAGAGAGAGAGATCAAACACATAGCTACTAGTACATACCATCAGCCCCGAGGGTGAACTAGTCCCTCCTCGTCATGGAGACCGCCGGGATGATAAAGATGGCCTCCGATGATGATTTCCCCCTCCGGCAGGGTGCCGAAAATGCCTCCAGATGGGATCTCTTCAGTATAGAGGCTTCCGGCGGCGGCGTCAAAGTTCTAGGTTTATTTCTAGGGGTTTCTCTATTTATAGGATTTTTCAGCGTTGGAATCACGCAAAAAGGAGTTACGAGGGGCCCACAAGGCAATAGCACAAGACCCCCCAAGGCATGCCGTGTTGCCTTGTGACCTCCTCGTGAGGCTTCTGGTCCTTCCACGAAGCTTCGGGGGTCTCTTTTGGTCCAAAAAAATCATCAAAAAGTTTCGTCCAATTCCGAGAACTTTTATTTCTGCACAAAAAACAACACCACGGTAGTTCTGCTAAAAACAGCGTCAGTTCGGGTTAGTTCTATTCAAATCATACCAAAACCATATAAAATTGTTATAAACATGGCATGAATACTTCATAAATTATAGATACGTTGGAGACGTATCAATTATCTTCCTATTGTATGCACGATTCTATCCACCTAAAAGTTTCTAGATGTTAGAGTTGAGCGAAAATTTTAGGGTTAGGTTTCCGCTGTATTCATTTTGGACTGACCGACTGATACATTTCGGTGCCACCGAGATGGCCTTGGCCATTGCACTGAGAATACTTTGGTCTGACCGAAACATACTCACTCGGTGTGACCAAAATGTCTTTCTGAAATCCCATGTGCACCTCGGAGAGACCGAGTCACACAATTGGTGCCACCAAAAACGTGTGACCTATTTTCTATTGTTGCCTCGGAATTTCCAAAAGGAGTCAATTGGTGAGACCGAACTACATACTATGAAAACTTAAACTTGAAGTTTGATCTCAAATTCTTGCAAAACCATCCGCTTTTTGTGATCCTCATCTACTCTGCCCCATCTATTCTATTCACAGGGTCAGTTGAGCAACATGTCAGGATCAGATGACAATCTGAACGGGATGGAAGAGGAGGTTGAGATTACTGAAGTCACAACTCCAGAGACCAGTTTCAATTCAGATCCAGGTACTCCTAGTTCTCATGGACTACCTAAGGCTGCCACTCGTGCAAGGAAGAAGAAAAATTTGGATTTCATTCCAGATGATGCTACTTCCAAGAGGAAGGTAGTAAGAAAAGAGTATGGCCCCTCAGAGAAGGAAAGGGCTATTGCACAAAAGGTGTCTGCTTCTACAACTGCCAAGAGAGGCATTGCTTTGCACACACAACTGTAGGTAGCTTAGCTGCAGGGCAACCCAAATCTATGCCCAAGAAACCAGTAAAGAAAAGAGAAAGGAAACAGACTGCTCATGTTACATTTAGGAGATCCTCTATGAGAGCTGATGAACCTGGTGAAGAAGAGGAAGAGGAGGAAGAGCCTGCTGCCAATCCACCACCTCCCAAGCAAAGGAAGCTTATGGGTGATGTTATGCCTGAGAAGGCACCTCCAACTACCAAGGCCAAGACAGTTGCAAAGGCCAAGGGCAAGACCACCGTAAGTATCTCAGCATCACAGAAGAACAAGGCCCTAGTGCCTGAGAGAGCAGAAGATGAAGATGAAGCCCAAGTGCATCTCAAGAAACTCAGACCGTTCCTGCCAGCTCACGATGATTCACATCCAGAGGCAAAGAACATGAAGGAGAGGAAGGACAAGGGATTCACTACTGCAGGAAGGTCCTAAGACGACACATGTATAGGAGACCAATTGACCAAACTGTGTGCGATACATTAATCACAAACGGTATGGTAAGTCACCAATAAAATGAACTGTGTGCGATGGCGGATCCATCAAGTACGATTCAGATTAGAATTGCGTGTGTGAATTGTGGCATACAATTGATCCATACGAACTATTTGCGATGGGCCAAAAAACACAAACGGTTACCCAGATCAAGATGTGTGCAATGGACGTCATACAGGTCACTCAGATGAACTGTTTGCGATGAGCCAAAATAACACAAACGATTACCCAGGACAAGATGTGTGCGATAGACGGCATTTAGGTCACTCGGATGAACTGTTTGCGATAATCTAGAAGAACACAAACGATTCGGCTTAACAAGATGTGTGTGATACCCGGCAAACAGGCCAGTAATTAGAATTGTGTGGGAAGACCAATACTAACACAGGCGATTCCTGCTAATAAGCTGTGTGTGTTGTGGGCAAACGGTTGCTGGTAAACAATTGTCATAGATTGATGAAATCATCACCGACGGGTTCCATAGTTTAGTCCGTATGCGATGTGATTTGCTCAGTCTACACAACATCTATGCGCTGTCTACATAACAACAACATATATACTTATAACAACATGATTGCATAACCAAAATAAACATCCAATTACATAACTGACTACAGATAACATTTGCACACCTAAGTAAACAATTACATCCGTAATAAACTAGTAGAAACGATCATCAAATCATCTACTTCTTGTTGTGACACTTGCCATTACTCTGCTTCCGGCTGGATCCCTCGCCGTCTTGTGGAAGGTGGCACTTCCTCATGTCAAGGATCCGCCTCTACACCTCGTAGCTCATGTACGCCTCCTTGGCCACATACACAACATGATCTTCATCTAGTTTCTCCATCCAGGCCGAGTGCCAAGCAAGCCTGTTCTTGTTGCAGGCATCCTTCATCCCTCGGTAGTAGGGGTCGAATGATGGCCTCGGCGAGGTGAACCAATGAGTCATTCTCCTGTTTCTTGCTGCCCCAGATCCTGTATTGGCCCTGGATGTCGACAAGATTCTGCAGGCAATGTCTGAATTCTTGAGCACCTTTACATCGTTGGTGGTGTCCACCGTAGCGAACCTGTAGTTGGGGCTGTTGACAAACTTGGCGAAACGCTCGCAAGGCCTTGTGGCCAGGCAATAGTGGTAGACAAGACGTGATTGCACATGCACATCTGGGCGACAGCGACCTTTTGATCATACCCGGCACGAGCGCGGGTGTACTCGAGGTCGAAACCGACCACTTTGTACTTGTTCGCAGCAAGCAACATCTCCATAGTGTGGATGGAGTTCTCCACCCAGATCAGGTCGTTGGTGTACTTCGTCGAGAGCTCCGTGAAACTTCTATGGGTGTCCACTACGGCATGCATGGTGAACTGCCGCTCGTCGTCGGCAGTTGCTGGGAGCGCCATTGGAGCCGCGCAGGATACCCTCTCTGTATTTGTTGTCGTGGGTGTGCTTCTTGCAATATTGGGGCACGATCTAAAGGTTGAAGAGAGACAAGGGTTAAATGGCCGCTGTAATAAATCGGGGCAGGACAGCCTGTAATCGGCACGTCATGTCACCGCGTTCCTGGCAGAGGATTCCAGTGCAAGCTTGAGCAACCCACACGCGTTTCGTTTGGCCACGCGTGGGCTCGAAGAGGCGCCAATGTATCGTGGGTGAGCCTGTTCCCGCGCAACTACGCAAGCTTCCTGCCTAGATTGTTTGGCCACACGTTGGCTCAAAGTTACACAGACAGGAAATGAGGGACACTCGTGTGCGATAATTCTGCGCTCTATAGGGTAGACAGTTGAAGAAACCAACTGTGTGCAATAATGTCAAAGATTGCTGTCGCGTCCGCAATTGTTGTGGGAAAACGACGATCTATGGGATCAAGAGAATCCCTTTGCGGTTCGGGAGTGGGATCGAAATACTACAAAGAGCAGGGCTAGTAGATATGAGCACAAGCAACGATTTTTCCAAGTTCGGGCCGCTGTGAGCGTAAAACCCTACTCATCTTCTGGTGGTTTGATTGTATGTGAGATCAAGGGTTACAAAGAGCGCAGGTTGCCGGCAAAGTGCGGGGGAAGTGCAGCTATAGCGTGTAGTTGAGCTAAGAGTCGACCGTTCTAAGTGTAGCCATGGGCGTCTTTTATAGGCCAAGGGGTTACCACAGAGGCTAACATGGTCATTACAGAGTATGAATAGTAACTTGCACCGTCACCACGTCTATCTCCAGACGAGGTAAGACAAGCGCAGTAAATGCACCGTTAGGTGCTACATCGGGGAGGCGATGCTTTGGGTAAAAGATCTGTACCACCGATCTGGGGCCCTCTTGTCACCTTGACACATCCCAGGGATGGCTATCTTTAAAGTTAATCCTGGCGTGGCATGCTGACATGTGCCTTGGCCAGCTGTGTTGACTGCCTGCCAGCTCGACACCTATCATGCGTGCTTATCTAGCCGATGATGAGGTGGAGCGATAATAGGACAGAACGAGCTTGCCGGCGCGGAGAATGCCGGGCCGTTGCTTGCCGGCAACCATAGTCTTGGTCTTCACCTTGCCGGTACGGAGCTTGCCGGCAAGGGCAATCTAGATCTTCAGTACAAGAATAGTACTTCTCGATAACCTGCCTTGAGGTCTTCTTCACGGTCTTGTTATTCTAAGTCTTGAGTCATAGTTATTCTCCGTCAAGCCCTTGCCGCGAGGAAGGCTACAACTGCCTATGCACAAGATAGGGTACGAGGGCACCCATGCTTCAGTACAGTGACAGGAGCCCCTGGGCCTGGGCCACACGCGCATGCAAGGCGTCGTTGGGCTAGGCCCGAACAGTGCACAGGCACGCGTGCCAGAGGATAACTGTCGTAATCTTCTCTGTTACCACGCCCCCCACGACGCGCATTAAATGCGGGCGTGGGAGAGGTGGAATGGAATGGGCACGGGGAGGTAGTGCGCCTGAAATCACAGCCACGTAGGATGGTAAAGGGCCAGCCCCCGCACCTTCCCCATAAAAAGGAATCCGCGAGGGGCGCTGCTCATTTACCCCATTCTCCCAATCTCGCCATCACCGCCGTATTTTTCCCGCCTCCCTACGCCTGACTCCTCGCATTTCCTTCCTCGATTCCTGCTATTGAAGAAGGCAAAACGGCAGGGAGAGTGACCCCCTAGGGTGCTATAAAAAGGGCGGGGGGGATGGCGACCTCTCTCACTCATCTTCAACCCTTTCACCCATCCTTGTTTTCCCCGAGGTCCACCACGGCGATGGCGAGGGGTGGAGGCCGGGCCCGTGCATCTGCTGCTGCCACGAGGGCCCCCCTTCGGGGCCGATCGTGTTCCTCGGCGGCTACCGCGGAGGCCAGCCCTAGCGCCTGTGGAAGGGTCACCCCCCGCGGCCATGGGGGGTGAGGCATTCGTGGTCGAGGCGGGCGTGGCGGAGCGGCCGCCCCTCCCCCTCAGGCGGAGGCCCACACGGCGGTGGCAGCACACGAGTTCGTCGTGGGGCTGCACCGTCGGCCCCGCAGTTGGCTTCGGCTCCTAGAGTCCTTTGTGAGGGCGATAGAGGACAGCAGGCCCTCGGGCCTGTGGCTACACGCGGATGGCTGCTGCAACGGCCCCTCCTGGGTGGCAGCTGAGTTCTCCACCACCGGATTCTTGTTCCTGACACGGGGGTGGAAGTTGTTCGCCCGTTCCCGTGGTATAGGGTGGGGGCATCTCCTCTAGTTTAGGTATGACGGGGCCGCCACACTCTTTGTGAAGTTCTTCGGGGTCTCCGGTGGCCGTATGGAGTGCTGCGCGGAGAGCGAGAGCAGCAGCGGCACCGATTCCCCCAGCGGGAGTGAGGGCACTGACTCCACTGGCGGGAGCGGAAGCGACGACAGCTCCCCGGGCATCAAGAGTGAGGGCGAAGATTCTGACTAGGCACAGGCAGCATCGGAGTCGAATCTTGAAGACGAGCCGCGCTCTGCCTGGGTCCCTCTCTTTTGCTCCTGTATCAGAATCAATGTAACCCCGTGGGGGGTGTGGAAAATGACCTTTGCATTTAAGTGCTTAATGGTTGCTGTAATTCATGTTTTGGATGGATGCATGCATGCTATCTCTCTTGTCATATTCTGTCTTTGCATGATTCTTGTACCCTACGCTTGCCGGAAACTTGCCGGTGCGCGCACTCTTGCCGCGAGCTCTTGAGGAACGGGTCCTTAGTAGCTTGCCGGAAGTGCCACTGCCGGCAAGGGTACACTTGACGATCACAACACAGCTACTTAAGTTGCCGAGCGGACTCGAAACAAAGTAAGAGCGCGGTCGATCACAACAATGTTCCTTAGCGTGTAGGTTTCTCATACAAAGGCCAAAATCGTTCAAGGAGAAGTTGCAACTACAACAAAGAGTTTACTTTAAAGTTTTGCAACTTAGCTTTTTCTTTGCTGTGCTTCTTGCCATAGGACGATATCTTGAACGTCATTGGGTATCCATACCATCACTCCCCCCGGGAAACTTGTATGCGAGGAACCCTTCTGTCCTTTGAGAAAAAGAAAGAAGAGAAACGAGGAGGCTGGAACCTTGATGGTTCGTTAATCATCCTATGCAAGGGAAAATGTAGCACAAGGCTGCCCGCAACATATAAACAAATATGTACTTGGACAAAGAATTGTGAAACAATTATCTTTATTTATGTGCACGGGATCTGCGCCCGGCTCTGTACAAAGGTTTACATGCCTTTCCGGCAAACTTGTACAAAAGAGGTTGTCGGGTAGCCCGGCAACCGCGCCTTACGGGTAAAACTTGCGAAGATGCTCAATATTCCATGAGTTGAGCACCGGAGTGCCATCTTCGATCTCTAGGCGGACTGCGCCGGGCCTGCTGACTCGTACCACCCGGTAAGATCCGTCCCATTTCGGCATCAACTTGTTTTGACCCTTCGTGGAATGAATCCAACGAAGAACAAGGTCGCCTTCCTCAAGATTCCTGGCATTCACTTTGCGGCTATGGTAGCGGCGCAAAGCTTGCTGGTACCGTGCAGCACGGACAGCAGCCCGAAAATGATCTTCCTCAAGGAGCGTGGCATCATCTTGCTGTAGCTCATTTTGATCCTCCTCGTCGAAGGCCAAGACTCGAGGTGACCCATATTTTAGTTCTGTGGGGAGCACCGCTTCTGCACCATAAACAAGAGAGAAGGGTGTCTGGCCAGTGGCTCGACTTGGCGTCGTTTTGATAAACCAAAGAACAACCGGCAACTCTTCCACCCAGTGCTTTCCACACTTGTGAAGCCTGTTGAAACTTCTAGTCTTGAGACCACGCAGCACTTCTGCATTTGCCCTATCTACTTGTCCATTGCTCCTTGGGTGAGCAACAGACGCGTAGCAAATCTTATTTCCAAGTTCTTGGCAATATGAAGTGAAGGCGCAACTCATGAATTGGCTGCCGTTGTCGGTGATGATCCTGTTGGGGACACCAAAACGGGCAACCAATCCTTTGAGGAACCTGATGGCTGACTGTGCCATCACCTTCCTCACTGGCTCCACCTCAGGCCACTTTGTAAACTTGTCGATTGCAACGTACAAGAATTCAAAGCCCCCGGTAGCACGGGGAAGGGGCCGATGATGTCGAGCCCCCAGATCGAGAAGGGCTAGGAGAGAGGGATGGTTTGGAGAGCTTGAGCTAGCTGGTTGTCGTGGTATTCCCACGGCAGATGCCATGAGATGGCTAAAAAGGTGGGGCTACGAGAGGACGCCGGTGGGTTCTGGAGGCGAGGTTGGCACGCGCTGGTGTGAGACACGAGACGTACCCAGGTTCGGGGCCCTCCGGAGAGGTAACACCCCTAGTCCTGCCGAATGGAGTATGGGGTGCACAAGGGTTACAGGGTTGCTCCTGGAGCTGTGTGGACGGAGGAGGAAGAAGGGGCTAGGCCGCCGTTTGGCCACTCCTATGAGTGTGTGTGTGTGTGTACTACAAATGGAGCTCAACCCCTCTGCAGGGAGGCCTCCCGGGGGGTCTTATAGGCCGACCCCCAGGGTTACATGGGTAAAGATGCACGGGCGCGGGGCCCTGGTGTCATCGTCTAGGAGCCGGCGGTGGGGTCCGCCGGGTGCGCTGGGGGCGGGTTTGCTCGGCAGCGCGACACTGTGGCAGGTCTTGTCCTTCGTCATAGGGCGGTCGGCGCCGCCTAGCAACAGGATCGCGCCGCCCGGACACCGCCCGCCCCGGGCGGGGGCGCAAGGAGTGCTGTCGCCACGCCCGCCGGGGCCGGTGTAAAGGAGGGAGTGCTGTAGACACGCTTGCCTCGCCATGGGGGTTTGCCCTCTAGTGGCCAGCCGGCATGGGCCAGCCGGCCAGGCCGGATCGCCATGTCGAGCCGGCTCGCGCTGGGGAGCTGGCGCGCAGGCCAGCCGGATTGAGGGGCTTGTCCTGCCCCAATGTTTTGAAAAGAAGGGGGATCCGGGCTCCATTGCCTACCCGGGGATCATCCCCCCGACAGTACTGCCCGAAGCTGTGAAGGTTCGCCGGCTCCAGGCAGGAGGGCATTCGCAGCTTACCCCCCTGTGGAGCCGGTTCGTTGATGAAGTACTGGAGTCCGGCTGGGCGGCTCCGTCCGTACGCGCGTCGGCAACACGGCAGCGGACGCCGGGAACACCCGCTAGGTGCAGGCTCCCGGAGGCCGGATCGCGGCATCCCGGCCAGGGCAATTCGCACCCGCCGGCGCTCGACGGGCCGCCACGTGCCGCGCCGCGGCGGGCGACGCCTGCCAGACCACGCGCGCGATGGGACGCGACTGTGGACCGGGCCCACCACGCCGCGCCATCGGCCCGCGCGTGGGGGATTTATTGTGGCGGCCCTTGGCTGTTGCACTTCCCCGTGTAGTTAATGTGCGCGGGAAACGTGCGCGCACAATGTGGGGGAGTGGGGATCGTGGCGCAAATGATCCCACTTCCCCACGTTCTCTCGTGGTTATAAATGAGAAGGGGAGAGTGCGGCGGAAACGTTCACGCACGCAACCCCCGCCTCCTGCTCCTCCTCTACTTCCTTCCCACCGCGCTCGAGCGAGGTGCCACCACCGCGTGCTTTGCTCGTGCCCGCCGCCGCGCACCGCGACCAGAGGTCCGCAGCGCGCAGCTCTTCCTTCCTCCTCCTCTTCATCGCCGCATCTCCACGCCCGTAGAGCCCTCCAATGGCGCTGCCGAAAGGTTCTTGGGAGGGCTCCATCACGACCGAGGAGGACATCCGATACCTCCGTCGCACGAAGCGGCTGCCGCCAGCGGAGGAGCTGCACGTGCGTGCGCCCGGCTCGGAGAGGGTGCTGCAGCCGCGGGCGGGTGAGCACATCGTCTTCTACTCGCACTTCGAATGCGGGCTTGGCCTCCCCACGAGCCTTTTCTTCTGCGCTTTTCTCGACCTCTTCGGGCTGCAGCCGCATCACCTCGGCGCCAACGCCGTGCTGCAGGTCACCGGCTTCGCCACGCTCTGCGAGGGCTACCTCGGCATGCTGCCGAATGTGGAGTTGTGGGCCAAGATGTTCTTCCTCAAGCAGCAGGGGGCATCGGCCGGCATCATGTCCGACTGCGGGGCAGCGGTGGTCACCGGCCGGCCGAACGGGCCGTTTCCCATGCTGCCCCTCGAGGACTCGCCAAAGAAGTGGCAGACGACCTTCTTCTACGTCCGGAACGCCGACCCGGCGGTGGACGTCATAAATCTTCCGCCCTTTGTCAACGCGGCGCCGCTCGCCAAGCCGAATTGGGGCTACTGCCCCAAGAAACCTCTGCAGGAGCTGCTGAACATCTGCCGCCGGTCGGGGAGATGACGGATCGCGAGGGGCTGAAGCCGGCTGACCTCATCGCGGCCTTCATCGCCCGCCGGGTTCTGCCGCTGCAGCGCCGGTCGCACCGGATCTGCGAGATGAGCGGCCGGCATGACCCGACCCGGATGTCGACCAAGGAGCTGACGCCGGCCGGGATCGCCCAGCGGGTGAACTACATCTCCAAGGCCGGGTTGAAGGAGGAGGATTGGGGCTTCGGGAAGGAGCCCTACCAGCGGGGGAACCCGGTGCCGGCGGTAAGTCCTTGGTCATTATTCTTTGCCGCTTCAACGCTATTCTTGTGTCCTGACGCGACGGGAGGGCTGCAGCTATTTGCCAGCCAGCAGAACCACGACGGGCCGAATCCCCAGATTCTGCTGGCCGACCTGCCCGACTCGGTCGTGGAGGACGCCAGTGCCGACGCAGAGGAGGGGGCGGTCGAAACGCGCCTGGACGACGCCGCGGCCGGCGGGTCGCGGCATGCGGGTAAGTCTTTGCCTCCAGATCTTCTGTGCGACTGGCCAGATGACGACGAGGAGGGCCTGACCGGTGCCCACGGTGCAGCGCCCTCGGTTGGGGAGGATGCCAGCATCGACCCCCCAAGACGGCTGCGGAAGACGGCCGGCGCCAGGCCGGCCCGCGCGGCGGCGTCTGTTAGCCGGCCGCACGGGAAGGAGGCGATCGAGACGAGGCCGGCCGCGAAGCGCCCGGCGGCGGCGGGTCCGGCGCGCTAGAGGGCCGTCGTGAAGAAGAAGAGCCGGCTCGCCCCGTCGGAGGGCCAGAGGCGGGAGGTCCCGAAGGTCATTGGGTAAGTATGTTTTGTCTTTTTCTGATTCCTTGCTTGTTTCTTTCTTATGCCTTCGCCGTGACAAACTTGTCGTGCACAGATCCGCCCTTGACTTGGAGGTAGTGGCAGCGGAGGCCGCGGCGGGCGAGGCCGTCTGGAGGAAGACTAGGAGCAGCGCCGTCGACCGCGAGCCGGACCGGACCGCGGAGGAGGACCTCGCGGCCCGCCAGTCCGGCCAAGATATTGACGCGACGTGCTGCAATGCCTGGGGGGATCAGGCGGCGGTCTCGGCCCGGGCGTGGGAGAGGGCCTCCGCGAAGCGGGCCAGGATCGCCGAGGACCCGGCCTGGCCGGAGATGGAGAGGGGGTTGACGCTGGACGCCACCATCATTGAGCCGCAGCCGGAGGGGGCGGGCGAGCTGGTGGGGCAGTCGGAGCCGGTCGACGGCGAGTCGGACGTCGATGAGAACATCGTCGTAGACACGCTGCCCCGGGCTGACCCGGCGGGAGGAGGCGAGGGCGCCGGGAGGGGGCGCGAGGTGGACTCCGCACCATCCGGCCAAGCGCAGCCGACGCCGGCCCCGGAGGCCGCGACCGGGGACGCTGGTGCCCTAGTGGTCGCTCCGCCCCAAGCCGCTGCGGACTCCGAGTGGCCGGGTGGGAGCGGACCTGGTGCCGGGACCGTGATGCACCAGCCGTGGGCGAACGCCGGCGGGGCTGTGGTCGGGCCGAGGACCCGGGAGGACGAGGCGGCGGATGCCCTGCGCTTGCAGCTTCGCGGGCGGAGTGAGCACTTGCAGGCCTTCGTCCGGGAAGATCAGGATTGGGCGCGGAAGCTGGAGCAGGCGGTCGTGGTGAGCTTTTTCTTCTCTGCTTGTCTTGGTTGTTGAATCAGTGGGGGCGCGCCAGCGCACCCACTAGGTGTAGCCCCCGAGGTTCGGGCCGGGGTGCGGAGCAGCCGGGTCGAATCTTATAGCTTGTATTTTGCACTCTTCTAATCTTTTGTCTGCGTGCAGCATCTGTACGACATGCGGGCCAGCGCGTACAACCGGCTTCGGGAGCGGTTTCGCGAGGCCAAAACCCAGCTCGCCGCCAAGGAAGAGGAGCTGCGCCGGGTTCAAGGTATGACTTGCATTCCTTCAGTGGGGGCGCGCCAGCGCACCCACTGGGTGTAGCCCCCGAGGTTCGGGCCGGACTACGGAGCAGCCGGGTCGAATCTTTGAAGCTTGTCTTTTTTCTTCTTTTCCTTGCTTCCGGTGTCTGACCTGGGACCTCATCATGCAGCCGCCGCGGCCGAGGTGCCGGGTCTCCGAAACCGGCTTGCCGAAGCCGGCCTGCAGCGCGATCTTGCAGTCGCCGACCGCGACCGACTTCGGACCGAGGTGGACCGGCTTGCCGAAGCCGGCCTGCAGCGCGATCTTTGCCAGGGGTCTTCCCACAGACGCAGGAGGCGGCCGATGCGGCCGTGCACGCCTACCGGTCGGACTAGCGTGCGGTAGGGGCGGAGTTCGATGTTTACGCCGCCTGGACCCTCTCGGAGATCGTCCTGGCCGGGGAGGCCCATCTTGGGGCCGTGGAGGGGCACATGCGCCGACTGTTCGAGGCTGGGGTGAGCATGGTGGGCAGCCTCTGGCCGGGTGCTGTAGCGCCGAATAGCGTCACCCGGCTGGCGCGGTGGCTGGAAGCCGGCGTGGAACGACTCGGCGCGTGGAGGGCCTCCGCGGCCCGGGCCGGCGCGGAGATGGCGCTGCGCTTCGTCGTGTCCTGGTATCCGGGCATGGACCTCGACCGCCTGGCGACGCAGCGGGCCGGCGCGGAGGAGGACTTGGCGGCGCGGGCGCAGCGGATCGCCGGGCGGGCCAGCTACCTGGCCTCGTTCGCCCTGTATGACGAGTTCATCCTAGAGCGGACGGAGGACGGCGAGGTGCTCCCCGCGGACAAGTTCGGCCTGCTGCTCAACGACCCGGACGACAGCTTGGCCGAGACGGGAGCCTATGCCGACGATGAGGCCGACCCGGACGACGCCGCCACGACCGAGAGGCCGGAGAGCTCTGGGCCCGACCCGGCGGCCGCGTCCACCTCAGCTGAGCCGACGCCGGCCGGAGAAGACGCAGGTGCCGCTTAGGATTTTTTCTTTTTATCTTCAACCTTCCTGTACTCGAACTCAGTTAGGTAGTAGGTCCACCCACTGGGGTGTAGTTACATGTAATGAACTTGTGGCCGAGGGCCCTTGCTGTATATAAATTTGCATGTCGTTTCGTTGTTTGCTGTTCGGCCTTGGGCCTTTTCTTGTTTGTCTTTTCTCCGAGCTTCCTTCCCGCTAGCCGGACACTCGGGTGGCGGACTGTGGCTAGGACGGGGATTCGGCCTTGAGGGGGGATGCACAATACTTAGGCTTTTTTGGACATTGAGCGCGAGCGAAACACCAACTGGGCCGGCTGGCGGCAGGCGGCGAAGCCGGCTGGCACGCAGCCGGTCGTGCGGTGAACATGTGAGAGAGGGCGGGTTGTGACGGATTGGCCGAGCCGAGCCCTCCTCCTTAGCCGTTCTCGCATGACGATGCTTCCGGCCTTTAGCTCTTGCCGACTGGACAGCCGGGAGCCGGCTGTGGCTAGCGAAGACAGGGCTTTGGCGGTTCGTACGCTTCGGAATGGACTTAAGGAAAAAATGGCGAGGCGCGGTCTAGCCGGCTAGCCCCCGAGCCCCCGAGCCGGCTGCGCAGACTCGGCGGGAGAATCAAAAACGGGGAGGTGCATAGACACAGAGCTTAGTAAAAACGGAAAAAGGAAGCCCCCGAGCCCCCGAGCCGGCTGTGCCGACTCGGTGGGAGAAACGAAAACGGGGGGGGGGGGGGGGCTTGCTGCTTTCATTAAACCCAAAAGGTGGTGATACATACATGCATGAGTTCAACTGTAAAACGGACGGAGGAGCTCCGCGTTCCAGGGCCGGCTGGACTCCTCGCCGGCTGCATCTCTCTTGCGCTTGTTCGGCTTCTGCACGTCGATGAGGTAGTACGCGTTCCGGTCACAGAGAGCCTTGTTGACGATGAAGGGGCCCTCCCAGGTCACCCTCACGGAATGCGAGGGGCTTGATTTTCTTGCTGTGGTAGTGGCGCAGGCCTTGTTGGTACATGGCTGACCGGCTGAGGGCCAGAAGGCGCGCCTCCTCGAGCTGGCCGACGCTGTCTTCGCGTGCCTCCTTTGCCTCGGCTTCTGTGTACATGGTCACCCGGGGCGAGTCGAACTCGACGTTGGTGGGAATGATTGCTTCAGCTCCGTAGATGAGGAAGAATGGGGTGAACCCGGTCGGGCGGTTGGGTGTCGTCCAGAGACTCCAGAGGTCGGCCGGCAGCTCATCGAGCCACCTGCCGGGTGAGCGCACGAGCGGCTCGACGAGTCGCGGCTTGATGCCGGCTAGGATGAGGCCGTTTGCCCGCTCGACCTGGCCGTTCGACTGGGGATGTGCGACGGAGGCCAAGTCGAACCGGATGCCGGATGCAGAGCAGTAGTGGGCCAGCGCGCCCTTGGCGAAGTTGGTACCATTGTCCGTGATGATGCTGTGGGGAACGTCGTAGCGAACCGCGATATCCTTGATGAACCGGATGGCCGTGGGCCCGTCGAGCTTCTTGATCGGTCTTGCCTCGATCCACTTGGTGAACTTGTCAACGGCGACCAGCAGGGCTGTGGCCTGCTGGTGGTTGCGCTTGCTGAAGCGCTGGCAGCCCTCACACTTGAGGACCAGCTCCTCGGCGTCTTGCAAGGCCGTTGGCCAGTAGAAGCCATGGCGGAAAGCTTTGGCCACCAGGGACCTCGAGGCGGCGTGGTGCCCGCACTCGCCCTGGTGGATGTCGAGGAGGATCTCCATCCCTTTGTCCTTCTCGATGCAGCGCTGGAACATGCCAGTCGTGCTACGCTTGACGAGCTCGTGGTTGATGATGCTGTAGGCGGACGCTCGCTGCTGCACTTGCCGGGCTTCAGTCTTGTCGCAGGGAAGGTCGCCGTCTTCCAAAAAGGCGAGGATCGGCTGAGCCCAGGATGGCGCCGTCACCACCGTGAGGACGGCCGCCGGGATGGGATCCGGGACGGCAGCCCCCAAGCCGGAGCCGGCAGTCCCCGAGCTTGGGCTGGCAGCCCCCGGGCCGGAGACGGCAGCCCCCGAGCCGGAGCCGGCAGTCCCCGAGCTTGGGCCGGGAAATCCAGGGTCGGGTGGGGGCGCGTCGGGGTCGTCCGGGACGAAGATGGATCCCGACTCAGGAGACGGCTTGATGGACGGCTTCCGTAGGTGCTCGAGGGAGACGTCGGATGGGATGGCGTGGCGGGTGGAACCCACTTTGGCCAGGGCGTCAGCTGCTTCGTTGTTCACGCGTGGGACGTGGAGGAACTCGCAACCGTCGAACCTGCCGGAGAGCTGCTGGACCAGGAAGCGGTAGCTGGCCATGTTGGCGTCTTTGGCGTCGCAGTCGCCGGAAACTTGCTGCACCACCAGGTCCGAGTCGCCGTAGCAGAGGATGCGCCGGATGCCGATCTCCCTGGCCAACCGGAGACCGTGCACGAGAGCTTAGTACTTGGCCACGTTGTTGGAGGCGGCGAAATGGATCTGCAGCCGGTCGTTCTTGGGGGAAGACAGCATGATGCCGGCTCCTAAGCCATTGCGCATCTTGGAGCCGTCGAAGTGCATGCGCCAGTGAGTCGACTCGGGCGCCGGCGGCAGGTACTGGGTCTCGGTCCAGTCGACGAGGAAGTCGGCCAGCGCTTGGGACATGATGGTGGTGCAGGGCTCATAGAGGATCGTGTGACCGGCTAGCTCGATGGCCCACCTGGCCACCCGGCCAGAGGCATCTCGGCAGCCCATGATCTCGCCGATGGGGGCCGTGCTCACCACGGTAATGGTATGCTCCTGGAAGTACTGCCTCAGCTTCTTGGCGGGAAGGTACACGCCGTAGCACATCTTCTGGTAGTGGGGGTAGTTCTGCTTGGAGGCGGAGAGCACCGCGCTCAGGAAGTACACCGGACGCTGGACCGGCTGCACCTTGCCCTCCTCAGGACTCTCCACCAGCACCGTGCTGACCGCGCGGGAGGTGGCGGCGATGTACAGCAAGAGTGGCTCTTTCTCAGCCGGCGCGGCCAGAACGGGTGCGGTGGACAGCATGCATTTGAGGTCGCGGAATGCCTCGTCCGCCTGGTCGCTCCACTCGAACGCCGTTGTCTTCTTCATCAGTTGATATAGGGGCAGGGCCCTCTCCCCCAGCCAGCTGACGAACCGGCTGAGAGAGGCCAAGCAGCCGGTGAATTTCTGGACGTCGCGCAGCCGGGCCGGCTTGCGCATGCGCTCAATTGCCTTGATCTTTTCCGGGTTGGCCTCGATGCCGCGCTCCATGACGAGGAAGCCGAGGAGTTGGCCAGCCGGCACGCCGAAGACGCATTTCTCCGGGTTGAGCTTGATCTGGAACCGGCGCAGGTTGGCGAAGGTCTCTTTGAGGTCGGCCAGGAGCGTGAGGTGCTGCTTGGTCTTCACCACGATGTCGTCGACGTAGACGTGCACATTTCTGCCGAGCTGGGGTAGCAGGCATTTCTGCATGTAGCGATGGAAGGTAGCGCCGGCATTCTTCAAGCCGAACGACATGGTGATGTAGCAATACGCCCCAAAGGGCGCGATGAAGGACATCTTGAGGGCATCGGCCGGGTCCAGCTTGAGCTGGTGGTAGCCGGAGTAGGCGTCCAAAAAGGACAGGAGCTCGCAGCCGACTGTGGAGTCGATGACTTGGTCGATCCGGGGCAGAACAAACGGGTCTTTGGGGCAGGCCTTGTTCAGGCTGGTGTAGTCAATGAACATGCGCCAGGTGCCATTTTTCTTCAGGACGAGGACTGGGTTGGCCAGCCACTCGGGGTGGAACGCTTCCATGATGAAGCCGGCTGCGAGCAGTCGGGCGATCTCTTCACCAATGTTTCTCCGCTTCTCCTCGGAGAATTAGTGTAGCGGTTGTCGGACAGGCTTGGCGTCTTTGCAGACGTGAAGTTTGTGCTCGGCGAATTCCCTCGGGACACCCGACATGTCTTTGGGAGACCATGCGAAGATATCCTAATTCTCACGGAGGAAATCGACGAGCTCGCCTTCATATTTGCTGTCGGCCGGGTTGAGCGGGACCTTCTTCGTGTCTTTCGACGGCTGGAAGGAGAATTCGCTGTCGGCCGACTTGGGCGGAGTCAGCACGGCCGGCTGCGCGCTAGCTAGCGCCACGATCCGGTCGAGCTGGCGCCTCTCCTCGGCGATGACCAGCGACTCGGCCAGCTGGGAGCCGGCTTTGGCGCACTCGAGGGACTTCTTGTAGTCGCCGACGATGGTGATGAGGCCCTTGGGACCCGGCATCTTCAACTTCAGGTAGGCGTAGTGGGGGACCGCCATGAATTTGGCCATCGCGGGCCGGCCCAGCAGCGCGTGGTAGGGGCTGGCGAGGTCGACCACCTCGAACCAGATCGGCTCGCGGTGGAAATGGCTGCCGGAGCCGAATAGGACGTCAAGCCAGATCCGGCCGAGCGGAGAGCAGGAGAGACCCGGTATGATGCCGTGGAACACCGTTCGGGTCGGCTCCAGCTGTCGCGCCTCGATGCCGAGCTTGGTCATGGTGTCGCGGTATAGGATGTTGATGCTGCTGCCGCCGTCGATCTGCACCCATGAAAAACGGCAGGTGCGCTTCTCGGAGACGAGGGTGGGGTCAAGCACAAGGGCGTAGCCACCCGGCGTGGGCATGACGGCCGGGTGGTCCTCCCGGGTCCAGCTCACCGGCCGGTCGGACCAATGCATGTACTGAGGAACCGGGGGGACGACGGCGTTCACCTCGGCCGCGTGCTTGCGCTTGGCGTGCTTGTCATCCCCCTCGTTGGTGAAGACGACGTAGGACGCGTCCGGGCGCAGGAAGGGGTTGTCGGCGAGGGCGCCGGGTGGCGGCGGGGGCGGGGGAAGCGGCTGCTGCTGCGGGCGGCTCCGGGTGGCGGGGGTGGAAGGTTGCCCTTCAACAGGCGCTGGGTGAAGCTGCACTGCCGGAGCATGTGCGTCGACGGCTTCGCGCCGATGTGGTTCTTGCAGGGGGCGTCGAGCATCTGCTCGAAGGACAGCTTGGGCTGCCAGGCGGCCTTGCCAGTGCGCGGGCGCTGGCTAGAGCCTTGCTAGGCCGGCTGCTCCCCTTCCACCGTGGCGACCTGCCGGTTGTCGTAGCGGGGCGCCTGCTGGTCGTTCCTGCGCTTGCCATTGTTGTTGCTGTTGGTGGTGTCCTGCCAGAGCTGATTGTTGTCGCCAGCCGGCTTGGGGGGAGCTGGCTGTGCCGGGAGGAGCTTGCCATCTGCGTCGATCGTGATCTTCATATTCATCGCGGAGTCGGCCGTGTCGTACTTGTCCGCCATAGCCATGAGCTCCGCCAAGGTGTCCGGCTCGTCGCACACCAGCCGGTGCTTGACCAGAGTGCCGTCTAGGCATCCGTCGATGAAGTACTGGATGGCCTGGACCTCGTGGACCCCCTCGCAGGAGTTGCGCAGTTCCGTCCACCGCGTGAGGAAGTCGCGAAGGGGCTCACCCGGCTTCTGGACGCACATGGAGAGCTGGTGAGGTTTGCCGGGACGCTTGTAGGTGCTGGTGAAGTTGCGAATGAACGCGTCTTTGAAATCCAGCCAGGAGTTCACGCTGCCGGCTCGGAGGCTGTTAAGCCACGTCCGGGCCGACCGAGCAGCATGAGAGGGACGTATCGCACGACCACGCGCCGGTTGCCGCCGGCTATGCCGACAGCCGTGGTGTAGTCGGTCAGCCAGTCCTCTGGCTTGGTGATGCCGTTGTACTTGGGAGAGTCGCGGGGCAATGAGAAAACTTAGGGGAAGGGCTCCTCACGAATGCGGGGGCCAAAGCACGCCGGGCCGACAGAGCTTTCCTCTTCCAGGGCCGTGGAGCGTGCCAGCCGGTCGATGCGATGACGGGCGTTGTTTTCGTCGTAGGGCTCGCGGGGACCGAGTTGGTCAGCCACGGGACCGTGGGGACCAACCGGTCAGCCACGGGACCGCGGGGAGCAGGGGCTTCCAGGGCCGGCTCGGGCCGCCGAGCAGGCCGCACGGGGGGCTCCGGCGGCTGAGCCTGGCCGTCGCCAGCCGTTTTGCCATTAGCACCGTCTCTGGCGGTGGTGGCACGGTTGTGCCGGCTCCGACCGGACCGGTGCCGGCCAGAGCGGCTCGCGCTAGTGGCGTGCGAGGACGTCCGTTGCGCGTCCCGAAGGGCCCTCTCCGGGTTCCCGGTTTTTCCTGAGGTGGAGGCGGATGGCTGGGCCGGGTCGAAGTGCTTCTGCTGCTCATTCGCCGCGGTGATGAGGTCGCGGATGCGCTGCTGCTACTGCAGCAGCTCCTCGCCCTCCAGGAATTTGAGATCCGCCATGGCCGCCTGCGCCGCGCGCATGTTCTTGACGGGGGTGTCGTACATGGGCCGGCCTGCGCCTAGCGCACGGCCGACCGCGCCCCCACGGATCCGCACTTCCGCGACCCGGCTGGGCTCGGCAGCGGCCGGCGTGAAGCCATGGGCGTTGTCGTACTCTCGCTGGGCGGACTCCAGCCGGCGCCGCGTTGCCGCGAGCTCCGTGGCCTCGACCAGCAGATGCTGACGGTCCTCGTTAAGCTGAGCCGCTGCGGCCACCGTGTCGGCGTCGGGCGTGATGGGGGCTTGCAGGCTCCGGATCGTCTCCCGGAGCGGGTCAGCCCGTCGTGGCGGGGGCGCATCCGCGGCACCGGCGGCCGCGGCGGCCTTCTCCTTGCCGCGCGGGGAGCCGGAGCTGGCGCCGATGGTCAGCACCTCCGCGCGGGCGCAGAGAGCCGCGACGTCGTCGGAGACGGCGCAGCCAACGGGGCTGGGGGAGTCGGCGAAGCTGCGAACCTCGCTGGGAAACACGTCGGGGACGAGCACGACGAAAACGCGCAGCGCGCCGAGAGGGACGATGAGGCAGCCTGCGGGGCAGGCGACGTCCGCGCCCGGCGCAGCGTTGCAGCGGGCCGGGTTGGCCGTGCGAGGTGCGCGGACCAAACCGTGCACGATGCGCTCGCCGGAGCCGGTGAAGGGCTCGTCCGGAACTTGACTCCGGCCGGCGCCGCGAGCAGCCCCACGGTGGGCGCCAACTGTCGTGGTATTCTCACGGCAGATGCCATGAGATGGCTAAAAAGGTGGGGTTACGGGAGGACGCCGGTGGGTTCCGGAGGCGAGGCTGGCACGCGCTGGTGTAAGACACGAGACGTACCCAGGTTCGGGGCCCTCCGGAGAGGTAACACCCCTAGTCCTGCCGAATGGAGTATGGTGTTCACAAGGGTTACAGGGTTGCTCCTGGAGCTGTGTGGACGGAGGAGGAAGCAGGGGCTAGGCCGACGTTCGGCCTCTCCTATGAGTGTGTGTGTGTGTACTACGAATGGAGCTCAACCCCTCTGCAGGGAGGCCTCCCGGGGGGTCTTATAGGCCGATCCCCAGGGTTACATGGGTAAAGATGCACGGGCGTGGGGCCCTGGTGTCATCGTCTAGGAGCCGGCGGTGGGGGCCGCCGGGTCGCCGTGTCCGCCGGGTGCGCCGGGTGCGCCGGGCGCGGGTTCGGTCGGCAGCGCGGCACTGTGGCAGGTCTTGTCCTTCGTCATAGGGCAGTTGGCCCCACCTAGCAAGAGGATCGCGCCGCCCGGACACCGCTCGCCCCGGGCGGGGGCGCAAGGAGTGTTGTCGCCACGCCCGCGGGGGCCGGTGTAAAGGAGGGAGTGCTGTAGCCACGCTTGCCTCCCCATGGGGGTTTGCTCTCTAGTGGCCAGCCGGCATGGGCCAGCCGGCCAGGCCGGATCACCATGCCGAGCTGGCTCGCACTGGGGAGCCGGCGCGCAGGCCAGCCGGATTGAGGGGCTTGTCCTGCCCCGATGTTTTGAAAAGAAGGGGGATCCGGGCTCCGTTGCCTACCCGGGGATCATCCCCCCGAGACCGGTGAATGTCCTTGGAGTGGAACTGGCATGCTTCGCATCTGATAACCACCGCCAAAGCGTCTTGAAGGGCTGTCGGCCAGTAGAATCCTTGACAGAACGCCTTGCCGACAAGCACGCGTGACCCAATGTGAGAGCCACACATCCCTTCATGCATCTCTTCCAAGAGCCTCTGTCCATCTTGTTGGCAGATACACTTCAATTTCACCCCATTTGGTCTATTTCTATATAGAATGTTGTCAACAAACTTGTACATCCTTGATTGAGGGGCTACTCTTTCTGCATCCTCTTGCTCATCGGGAAGATCTCCTGTCTGAAGGAACTGGACAATTGACTGTGCCCATGCCGGAGCTTGTGGCTCGACGACAAGGACTAAAGGCATTTCTTCCTCTACGGGAGTGCTTGCTTCGACGACAAGGATCTGGCTTGCCGGAAACTACGGCTCACCAGCCAAGGGTATCTTATTGGCGGTATCTGCTTTCTTCGCGGTTGCCGGCAGCTCTGCCAGAAAGTAACCACCAACATCTTGCTTTCTCTTCTTCGCCAGCCTTGATGGTGTAACGGATGGCTAAGTCAGATGGAGCACAAAAGTTCTTGGTTCCACAGGCATCTTTTGGGCGGCAAGCTTTGACAGGTCATCAGCAATCCAATTCTGGGCATGTGGAACACGCTCTGCTTGTAGACCGTCAAAGTGCTCTTCCAACTTTCTTACCTTATCAACGTACGCCTCCATCAAAGGGCTCTGGTAATCCTTGTTGACTTGCCTCACCACTAACTGCGAGTCGCCTCTGATAATTAGCTTCCGAATACCAAGGTCGATTGCAATGCACAGACAGGCAAGCAATCCTACGTACTCAGCAGTGTTGTTGGTGGCCTGCTCCTGGGGAAAGTGCATCTGAAGCACATACTTTAGGTGTTCTCCGGTGGGTGCTATGAGCAGCATGCCGGCACCGGCGCCTTTCAGCGTGAAGGCACCGTCAAAGTACATGATCCAATCATCAACAGTTTCCTTGCTGGGGAGAGAAGTCTCTGGAACTTCTTCGTCTGGCGTTGGGGTCCATTCTGCAATGAATTCTGCGAAGGCTCTGCTCTGAATTGTTGAGGTACTCTCAAACTTCAAATCATAGCTTGACAGCTCCAATGCCCACTCCACAATCCTGTCGGTTGCCTCTGGATTTCTCAAGATGCGTTGCAACGGAAAGTCAGTGACGACGGTGACTGGGTGTGCTTGGAAACAATGGCGCAACTTTCTTGAGCCATGAGAAGGCCAAAAACCATCTTTTGCACACCAGAGTACCTTGACCTAGCCCCTTGCAGGAGGGAGCTGACAAAGTAGACTGGGCGCTGCACCATCTTCTTCTTCACAACTTGCTGATCTGGCTGGCTGGCTTGCACAATCTCTGGCTTGTCGGCACCTGACCTTGCCGGAGAAGACTCCGGCTCGTCGAGTCGTTGCTCTACGGCTGCTACCTCTTCCTCATCGGCTTCTCTTTTAGCCACTAGTGCAACACTAACCACTTGATTCGTCGCCGCTAAGTATAGCTGCAACATCTCTGGCGGCCTAGGCGCAACTAGGACTGGCGGAGAGGACAAGTACTCCTTCAAATCTTGGAGCGCAGCCTCCGCTTCCGGAGTCCAGTTCACTGGACCTGCCGTTTTCAATATCTTGAAAAACGGCAAGGCACGCTCTGCCGATTTGGAGATGAACCTGCTTTGGGCGGGAACGCAGCCGGCAAGATGCCTGACATCCTTGACACGTCTTGGTGCTTCCATCTGTTCAATTGCTTTGATCTTGTCGGGGTTGGCTTCAATCCCTCTCTGAGACACAAAGAAACCAATAAGCTTGCCGGATGAAACACCGAACACACACTTCTCGGCGTTGAGCTTCAAGTTGAGCTTGCGCAAGTTCGCAAACGTCTCTTCCAAATCCTGAATCAGGGTTGACTTGTCTCTGGTCTTGACCACAATATCATCCATGTAGGCTTCCACATTTCTGTGCAGGTACGGCTCAAAACCGATCTGAACTGCTCTGGCAAAGGTTGCCCCGGCACGCTTCAATCCGAAAGACATACACAAAAAGCAGTATGTGCCCCATGGAGTGATGAATGCGGTTTTTTCCTCATCTTCCTTGGCCATAAAGATCTGATGATAACCAGAATTGGCGTCAAGGAAAGAGAATAAATCACAGTTGCCAGTGGAGTCTACAATCTGGTCGATGCGCGGCAAAGGGAAAGGGTCCTTTGGACAGGCTTTATTTATATCAGTGAAGTCTATACAAAGCCTCCACTTCCCATTCGCCTTGCGCACTACAACTGGATTGGCTAACCACGTAGGGTGTAGCACTCCTCTGACTAGACCTGTTGCTTCCAGCTTCTTGATTTCCTAGGCAATGAACTCTTGCCGCTCCAAAGCTTGCTTCCTGACCTTCTCCTTGACGGGTCTCGCATGAGGGCAAGCAGCAAGGTGGTGCTCAATTACCTCCCTAGGAGCACCGGGGATGTCAGATGTTTGCCACGCAAACACATCGACATTCGCCCGTAGGAAGGCAATGAGCTCGCTTTCCTATTTGTCACCGAGAGTGGCACGTACAGAAAAAGTGCCACTTGTCCCATCCCATCCTCTCTTGTAGAAACTTGCTTGGTCACCGGCGCGGAGGCCTTGGCTTTCTTGCTCTTGCCGGTAGAGCTCTCTGGTATGTCCTCGACGGGCGTGTTACACTCTAAAGTGCGCTTCCTGGAGTACGTATCATGGGTCTTGCGGACTTCTTCTTCTTCTTTCCTCCCCCGGGAGCTTTGTCGGCAGGAGCAGGTGCCTTGTCGGTAGATGCTGCCACTGCCTCCCGGTAGAGCTTGTTGACGCAGATGATTGCATCCTTGTGGTTCGACTTGATGGTGAGGACCCGCATCGGCCCTGGCATCTTGATGACATTGTAGGTGAAG
Organism: Elymus sibiricus; assembly: GCA_039707655.1. Lineage (NCBI taxonomy): Eukaryota > Viridiplantae > Streptophyta > Magnoliopsida > Poales > Poaceae > Elymus > Elymus sibiricus. Next base: position 197,655,022 of record CM077674.1, on the reverse strand, counting down.
TGCAACGCGGCCATGAACTTGGCCAGCGCCAGACGGTCCCAGAATGCCATTGTAGGGCAGGGGCATCTTGACGACATCGAAGAAGATCTTCTCCGTCCTGTAGTTGAGGTTGCTGTCGAATGTGACCGGCAGCGTGATCTGGCCCTTCGGCTTGTTCCTTCCTGGACTGATCCCATGGAACGTGCCGGTCTCCTCAAGATCCTTATCGGGAATCTGCAGCCTCTTGATCACATCGGGAGAGAGCAAGTTCAAGCCGGCCCCACCGTCAACCAACATCTTCATCACCCTGAGGTTGCGGATTGTTGGCGAAACCAATAACGACAAACACCCGACCGCAGTGGTGCGATTAGGGTGATCCTTGGCGTCAAAGACGATGGGCGTGTGTGACCACTTGAGTGGCTTCTACGCTTCCATCATGGGCTCCGCGGCATTCACCTCGCAGTTCCATTGCTTCAGTTGCTGGTGCAAGGAGTGCAAAGATGCACCTCCATCAACACACATGGCATCCACTGCGCTCTGGAACTCCTTGTTGGACTCATCTTCGTCCTCATCATCATCATCTTGGCCTTGTGCGGCCTTCTATTTTGGCTGCTTGCCCTTGCCGCGGCGACCCCCTCAGCCACCACGATTCTGCTTGCTGGACCCACCAGCACCATCCTGGCCCTTCTCCTTGTCGCGCTTCTCGTACTCTTGCCTCTGCTTCTCGGCAAGCTGCTCTACTTGCCGGCACTCCTGGAGGTCGTGGCCCTTGGTACGGTGGATCTTGCAGTAGGGCCCACCGGTCTTGCCACTCTTGTCGCCCGCCGCAGCCTCCCGGCAGTCAGCGCATCCAACAACCTCCTTGCCAGAGCTTTCTGCCTTGGACTTCTTGGCGGCGTTGGCGTCACCGGGGCTCTCCACTGCCATCACTGTCTTGCCTTTGCGCTTCCGATTGCGCTTTCGGCTCTTCTTCAACGGGGTCGATGTGTCATCTGCGTCATCGTCTTCGGAGTCAACTTCGGCGCCAGCATCTTCCCCAGGGAGTCGCATCCCTTCCTCAGCACATGCACACTTGTCCGCCAAGGCGTACAACTCGTTGATGGTCCTGACCTTCATGACATTCATCTCAGACCGCATTCAGCAGTTGCGTACATTCGTGTGGAATGCGATGCAAACAGCTGCGCGATGAACATCAGGAATGTTGTGGTGCACCCGGCTGAACCTCTATATGTACTTGCGGAGGGTCTCACCATCTCTCTGGGGGATCACATGCAAGTCACTCTCCTAACCAGGGAGCTTGTGGCCACCCTGGTAGGCACCCACGAATTGATGGCACAGATCCGCCCAAGAGGAAATGGAGCCCTCCGGCAAGTTCATCAACCATGATCTGACGTTGCGCTTAAGTGCCAATGGAAAGTAGTTGGCTAGAAGCTTGTCATTGCGCCCCCTGGCAGCTTGCACCGCAATGGTGTAGATGCCAAGGAACTCTGCTGGACTGAGCGTGCCGTCATACTTGTTGGGCAGCTCTGGCTTGAAGGGACGGGTGGACGGCCAGCAAACCTGCCGCAGCTCATGAGTAAACGCTGGGCAGCCCACCTCATAAGGTAGGCACCCAGGATACCCTGGCGCTGGCACGTATGCTGCCAGCCCAGCACGGTCGTCTGATAGACGGCGTCCTTCCCGGCGCCACTCAATCTTCGTACGGACGTCCTCGTTGCGCCGATCGTGGAGCACTTGCTGCTGGTCTCGGTGGCCCCGCGGACCCGACGACTCCATGGACATAGTGTCCTAGTCATCCGATCAGCGAGCTTGCCGCCATGTTGGTTGCTGGCATGGAGGCGACTGCACCGTGGGTGCATCGTCTCTGGCATGGCATCCAAATGGTCCTGACGGCACTGTGGGTGGTCGTCTGGATGGGCCCACATCCCGTGTCTTGCCGGGATCTGGATAGTGGCCCTCCATTCTTCCATTTTGTCTGGGGCTGGCGGGAAGTTCAAAAGCATTTGAACTCGCGCCATAGCCTCTACCGCCGTGGTTGGCATGGCGGGAAACACGGAACGGGACGGCGTTCAACTCCTGTCTGGGCCAGGAGGGAGCTCGTCGCGCACCTGCTGCTGCGGCGCATGTTCACCAATGGGTTGGCGTGGTGATAGTGGAACCTGAGCATCGTTAGGACGATGCTCAGTGCTGGCTTGACGCCGTCTAGGACCGCCAGCGCTACGGGGAAGCGTGGCGTGCCCATCTTGCGATGGTCGCGGCACACGTCCCGTCGCAGCGTTGTTGGACGTTGCCGCTCTGTCCCTGGACGTCGCGAGGACGGGGTCCTGGTTCACACCTGTCCGAATTGTAATACTAGGATGATCGTGCTCACCAGCGGGTTGTTGGAGTTGGCTGTCTGCACCGTCTCCGTTGTGGTGGCTGGGTTCGCCGGCATGGTGGGGATGCTGGACACCCACACCGCCGGCGCCTCCTGCACCGGCCGTCCCAACCATAGCGCCCGCGCCGACTGCGCTACCTGCGTCATCTCTGGACGCCTGGGAAGGCAGCTTGGAGGTGGTGGGAGCCGTTGTGGCTCTGGTCTTCTTCTTCGACACCATTGGTGAAGGTGATGGAGCCGGTACTCAAACTATGAACACTGATTCGTAATACAAGACCCTCTGCCTGGCGCACCAAAGATGTCATGGGAAAACGACGATCTATGGGATCGAGAGGATCCCTTTGCAGTTCGGGAGTGGGATCGAAATACTACAAAGAGCAGGGCTAGTAGATATGAGCACAAGCAATGATTTATCCAGGTTCGGGCCGCTGTGAGCGTAAAAACCTACTCCTCTTCTGGTGGTTTGATTGTATGTGAGCTCAAGGGTTACAAAGAGCGCAGCTTGCCGGCAAGGTGTGCGGGAAGTGCAGCTACACCATGTAGTTAAGCTAAGAGTCGACCGTTCTAAGTGTAGCCATGGGCCTCCTTTTATAGGCCAAGGGGTTACCACAGAGGCTAACATGGGCATTACAGAGTATGAATAGTAACTTGCACCGTCACCACCTCTATCTCCAGACGGGGTAAGACAAGTGCATTAAATGCAGCATTAGGTGCTACGTCAGGGAGGCGAGGCTTTGGGTAAAAGATCTGTACCATCGGTCCTGGTGCCCTCTTGTCACCTTGACATGTCCCAGGGACGGGTGTCATTAAAGTTAATCCTGGTTTGGCATGCTGACACGTGCCTTGGCCAGCTGTGTTGACTGCCTACCTGCTCGACACCTATATATCATGCGTGCTTATCTAGCCGATGATGAGGTGGAGCGATAACGGGACAGAACGAGCTTGCCGGTGCGGAGCTTGCCGGGCCGTTGCTTGCCGGCAAGGAGCTTGCCTGCAACCATAGTCTTGGTCTTCACCTTGCCGGTACGAAGCTTGCCGGCAAGGGCAATCTTGATCTTCAGTACGAGAATAGTACTTCTCAATGACCTGCCTTGAGGTCTTCACGGTCTTGTTATTCTAAGTCTCGAGTCATAGTTATTCTCCGTCAAGCCCTTGCCACGAGGAAGGCTACAACTGCCTGTGCACAAGTCAGGGTACGAGGGCACCCATGCTTTAGTACACCGACAACAATATAGATTGTTTGCGATGAGTTTGACAGGGGAAACACATGCGAGAATGGTAAATAAAATCAATTCGATTACATAATAAGGTCTAGATATTAATTGTCCATTGCATATTGAGGTCAAAATAGTACTACCAATATACAAGTCTCATACGATGCCATTTCAACGATTATACCACAAAATACCAGAAATATTACAAGGTCCAAATTCCAAAATTAGAAGGCTCAAATTCGAAGATTACAAGGTTCAAACTGATATTAGAAATGAAATTCAGCTTATGCAAAGCCTTTGTCATGCAGCTATAGACGCCCGCGCTGATTAGCTGAACATGAACATATGAGAGGTTCAAACTGATATTACAACTAGTTTCGCCACTTCAATATTTCTGCAAAGGGATCAGCCACTGACAACTGAACTTCCAAAATGAAATACATGACTTGTCCATTCCGCCATAGCCGCCGGTGCTGATCAGCAAACCATTCATTTTTGTGCGATAAATGTAGGGAAAACCTCATTACCTTTAGCACACTTGCTCTCACAACAAAGAACCTAGCTATTATAATCTCCAGTAAGGTCCCTCGGTACGAGTTCAAAGTAATTTCTCAGAGATGGAGATCAAGGCATTCGATGGGATTGTTATATTGCATCACATTATCCACTACCGGGCCTAATCGTATCTGAAAATGAAGAGAACGTATTAGTGCCTACATGCAGTTTTGAATACTACGGGCCTCTTTGATTTGCAGGATTTCTAAAATACACAAATAGAGTGACATGCCATCTTCGATCCTACATGATTAACATAGGTGTTTGATTACACTCTAGGAAAACGTAGCATTTTTCACAAGGGGTTGGAGTGGATGGAAATTTTCCAATGAAAATTAGTATAGATGAATCCAAAGGAGAAATACTTATGGATTGTAACGACATGAATCAAGCAACCACTATAGGAAAAAAAACATCTATGTATTGAAATCCTCCAAAATTTCTTCAAAAATCGTAATACATTCGTCATTGTAAACTTGGAAAAGGTACCAAAAATTGAATTCCCTTGTGGTTAACATTTAACAGGAAAGGAGCATCACCTCGATATACAGGTTCTCCAGGCACGGAAAGCATCTCAGGAATCTGACAACTTGGTCCAGGTCGGGGCTGATAGATTCTAGTGCCAAGACCTTCACTGTGCACGGATACGGGGTCAAGCTTGTCGGCATCATTTTCTAGATGAGAAACGAACATACATCTTGAAAATTAGAAAAAATGTTAATTTCAAGAAGAAAAAGAAGAAGGAGACTGGTGTAGCTGAACGGTTGTCGATCCAATAACAAGTTCAGAGAATTTGACAGGTGAGTAGCCTAACACTATAAATTTCGTAGCATAAATGACCCTGATTCTTGTTAGACCTTGTTGATCAACTACAAGTAATCTCTCAAGTAAAGGCGTGTCCACAATGACCATATCGTGATACACCTTATGTGATCTTTTGTTGCAGCAGCAGCTACACACATAAATAGTTCGGAGAGTCATGGAGGTGATGTGGAAGCTACTCAACCCATTGATCGCCTGAAGACGAAGGTAATCAAGCGCAGTACAACCGCGGAGCAGGTGCTCCATGTCCTCCTTGGGGATGCAGTCGGTGACGAGCTTTAGGTGCTTCAGTCGAGGGAGAAAAAGAGCGGGCGCGTCATTTATCGGGGGGAAATGGCAGTTCATGAACCTGGCGAGGTGCAGCATGGGCGCGAGGTGGAGCGCGGACGTTCGCAGCGAGCGCATACGTCCATCATTAATACTGAGCTCCTCGAGTTGATCTAGGGCGGGGGAGAGGAACCACTCATCAAGCTTGGCTCAGTCCTTGCCGTTGGAACAGAACTTGCCCATGATAAGGCCTTTGATTGGGCCACAGTGCATGCCGAGGATCTGGGACAATGTGTCCAAGCATTCGCGATAGCCATTGCAGAGCTTGAGGTTGTCCATTAGGTCAAGAGGGGTGCAGCGCCACAGGGGGCGCCACCGGCGGTAGAGGACGGTTGTCTGGACGCCATATTTGATTGGGAGGAGGGAGATGATGACTATCAACATATCATCGGGGAGGCTATTGACGAAGCTAGGCCTGCCGAGGCGCTTGCGATTCTGGTCGACCCGCCTCCGCTTGTTGGCTACCTCATCCTCCACCTTCAAAGTCTCCTCGGCGGTAGCGCTTTCTAATAGGAGTGGAGGAGTGGGAGGATATGGATTATTTAGTTAGCACAGGGTAGAAGAATAATGTATTGGTAATTAGAAGTTACTAGGTAGGAATAGACTTAACAGAGTCAAAAAATGAAATCCCAATTGGTTGCTTAAATACTACACAATTACTTTGATATTGCTATGTAAGTCAACATGCAGATACTTGAAAGAACACTTACTTCGAACAAAGTCTGGACGGATGATATCTTCAGGGAAGTTAGCATTTATCATATGACCAGGTTCTTTTAGGTGCAATGTCATTTTAGTGCCAGCTTTCAGTACATAAAACTAAGAATTTTTTGTCCAAAGGCCCGCGTCAAAATAGGAGTGACCATCTTCATCAAGGTTTACAGAAACAACAATTGTAAATCCAAGGTTTTTGTTCAATATGACATCCCTGGAGTCTTCAGTTATGTAAATGCCAAGATTTTGTACTACAGTTGTTGTTGCAAAGCAAGGGATGTACTGTAGGAAATGATACGATTGTTAAAGAATAGGGTAATAGGCAAATATGGGAGTAATTGAAAGAATAGTACATCAGTTGAAATCAAAGGACAAAAAATTATAATTAAACAGATAATGTAACCATGATGTCATGCAAATATGAGAGTAATCGAAAGAACAATACAACATTAATTTGCCTAATATAGAAAGAAAAAAAATCCCCTTTGACGTATATGCTGTATGTGGCACCTTTTATCCAAATGTAGCAATATATAGTATATGTTCAGAAAAGTAGGCCATGCCAACTAGGGTAGGGTGAGATTGAACATACCGTGCGCTTCATGAAGTCATCTGGTACGGTGAGATGGAACTCCTCGGCTCTCTGGCCGAGGCCGCACAGGCCTGATGTGTCCTTTCACTGTACACTCTATGAATGAAAACCCTCGAATCAGTTAGAAGAAAAGTGAATTCACGGTGATTTTGTCCGGGTGATTAAAAAGGGCAGACGGACTGGGATAAGAGATGAGCAGATATTTCAGTAAATTAGTTACCTGGTTCTCCATGAGAAAAACCCCCAATACTGCAGATTCTACAATCGGGCGGAGCTGGGTCGACGGCGAGCAGCATTGAGAAAGTCGGTGCCAATAGGCGGCGCCAAGCGGCACTGGCGAAATGCGGTGGGGTTTGGCGGCAGCCGGCGGCGGTGACATGCGTCGAGCTAAGTGGTTTACGCAGCAATAGGCAGTGACATGCAGAGTCGCGGAGGAGTGCAGGTGCGATTGGGGACGGGGAGGGGGCGGGCGGGTGGTGAGGGTTTTCTGTCCAGAATAATGCACTTCAGAGGCAATGCTACTTGTGAACTGCGTTGGGATTTCCCCGAAGAGGAGAGGACGATGCAGTACAGTAGAGATAAGTATTTCCCTTAGTTAAGAACCAAGGTTATCAATCCAGTAGGAGAACCACACAGAACCTTGTTAGCAGCACCTACACACACAAAAGCAAACACTTGCACCCAACGCAAATAAGAGGGTTGTCAATCCCCTTAGCAGTCACTTGTAAGGATTAATTCTGATAGTGATAGATAGAAAAGTAAATTGCGAAAGAAAATAAAAGTAAATAAATTGCAGCAAGGTATTTTTGGATTTTAATATATGATAAAAGTAGACCCGGGGGCCATAGTTTTCACTAGAGGCTTCTCTCTCGAATACATAGCATACGGTGGGTAAACAAATTACTGTTGGGCAATTGATAGAAAAGCGCATAGTTATGATGATATTCAAGGCAATGATCATGTATATGGGCATCATGTCTGAGACAAGTAGACCGACTCCTGCCTGCATCTACTACTATTACTCCACCCATTGGCCGCTATCCAGCATGCATCTAGGGTATTAAGTATAAAACAGAGTAATGCCTTAAGCAAGATGACATGATGTAGACAAAGTAAACTCAAGCAATATGATTAAACCCCATCTTTTTATCCTTAATGGCAACAATACAAATACATGTCTTGTCCCTTACAGTCACTGGGATATAGAACACCGCAAGATTGAACCCATCACAAACCACCTCTCCCATTGCAAGATAAATCAATCTAGTTGGCCAAACCAAACAGATAGATCGGAGAGAAATACAAAGCTATAACAATCATGCATAAAAGAGTTCAGAGAAGACTCAAATATTTCTCATGAATAATCTGATCATAAACCCACAATTCATCGGATCCCAACAAACACACTGCAAAAGAAGATTACATTGAATAGAACTCCAAGAACATCGAGGAGAACATAGTATTGAAGATCAAAGAGAGAGGAGAAGCCATCTAGCTACTAGCGGACCCATAGGTCTGTGGTAAACTACTCACACATCAACGGAAGGGCAGCAAGGTTGATGTAGAAGCCCTCCGTGATCGATTCCCCCTCTGGCAGGGTACCAGAAAAGGCCTCCTGATGGGATCACGGAAGAACAGAGGCTTGCGGCGGAAGAAAGGTTTTCTCTTCTGTCTTTCTGGTATATTGGGAATATTTGGGAATTTATAGCGCTAGAATTAGGTCAAGAGGTGCCACAAGGGGCCCACAAGCCTAGGGGGCACGCCTACCCCCCTTGGGCACGCCCTCCGGGCTTGTCGCTCCCTCATGACTCTTCTGGTCTTTGCCTGAAGCTTCTAGGGTCCCTTCTGGTCCAGAAAAAATTAATCCAAAGTTTTTTCTTCATTTGGACTCCATTTGATAATGATTTTCTGAAAAGGCAAAAACAGGCAAAAAAACAGCAACTGGCACTGGGCACTAGGTCAATAGGTTAGTCCCAAAAAATAATATATAATTGCATATAAAACATCCAAGATTGATACTATAATAGCATGGAACAATAAAGAATTATAGATACATTGGAGACGTATCAGGCATCGATTTGGTAGACCCAACCGCATGTGATAAATCATAAATATCACTCTTGAAAAAAAAAATCACTCCGGTGAGAGGGAGATACGGACTACAGTTCGATCTGTGTACATCCTACGGTGCAGATGTGTGATCCGTGGGCATGCGCTCTGGCCAATCAGAACACGTGTCGTCATTTGACCCTGAAATTTTTACCCATGCAAAACATTCACCCTAATATGCACCGTACATGTTCAAATTTTTTGCCAACTCCCACATGTAGCTGTGCGTCTGGTGTTCAAATTTTTTGCCAACTCTCACACATAGCTGTGCATGTTGTGGGCAAACGGTTGCTAGTATAAAATTGTGTGCGAAGTCTAAAAGTAACACATACGATTCGCGCTAATAAGCTATGTGTGCTGTGGGCAATCATAGGTTGGTCTAAGAGAAACATAAAATTCCATCAACCAAACTGATTGTAGCTCAAGACTGGAATTACATTTCACTGCTAGTTCATTACACATAGTCTCACCAACATATAGTTCAACCATAGTTCAACCGATAAACATACTCAAGCATAGATATAAGATGCACAAACTAGATAGCTCGAGTACTGCTGAAAGTTTAATCGTCCCACATCTGATCTTCCTCTTCATCAACGTTAATGTAAATTTGCTCTAGGTACTCAGCGTACGCGGCATGCGCCACCCTGCGAGAATACTTCTGCTTGAAGGAGCTAACGGCTCGCCCTCTTGCATGCGCCAGAACACTTGCATACGCGTCATTAAGCCTATGTTTGCAGAACAGGCATCCAAAGCCCGCATTCGCGGTCCTGACACGCCTCTTATGCTTTCCCACATAAAGCTCCCTGAGCTTTTGCTTCTTGAATCTCCTCTGGCCATCTTCATCCTCGCCGTCGACATATTCAAATAGCACCTATAAATATAGTAAAAAATGTGGCGTGAGTATATTTTATAATGTGAATTCAGCAGGCAGAGTATATGAAATATAATATATCCTGTGACAGCGTGAACCCTAAATCCTCAAGTGATCATGATGAAAGAAATGCATAAATTGAGAGCACACACAACTTAGTGCAACAAAATTAACTATGACTAAAAATGCATGAACTGATAATTGTCTAAAAATCTAGGAACATTGAAGTACATACTACATGTCAAAAAGTAGGATTAGGATTTGAAGGCTATTTTTCTAGACAGATCCAAATATTTTGGTTCAATTTTGTTAGCACAATCATCTATGTAGATACCAATCTGGAATTTTTTTTGGCACAATCATCTATGTAGGACATTCAAAATCAATTCTAAGATCTGGCTATGAATTATTGGCACAATCACTAACCCTAGATGAATTATTAGCAAAATCATTCATACAGAACAAACAATTAATCACTAACCCTAGATGGATTATTAGCATGATCATTGGTACATATCTCACTTATCCACATCACTTATCATTTGTACCTATCAAACAATCAATACACTATACACGGATCTAACGAATCTTACTCCGATTTCATGGATTGAGAGAACATAACCATAGGTTTTCTATTCGAAGATGGGGGGAGGCAGGACTAACCAGAGAAAACCTAGGATATATTTACCAAAAAAGGGGTATAGGTGACTAACCTGTTCTCCGCTGTTGTCGGAGTCATCGCCGGAATGGTCGTCGAAATCGCTGTGGACCACCGGCCCCGGCTGGGAAAGCAAGACGGCGGCGACGATGTCAAGGCCGCGCTGCTGTCCGCGCGAGACCTCATCGGCGGCAACGACAATCTCTGTGTCCAGATGCAGGCGGAGAGAGAGGATATTGTGTGTGTAGCGAGAGTGGGGAGTGCGCGGCCGCCTATATATTATAACCAGCAGCTCAGGCGCCATTAATATGGTGCAGTTGGGAGCAAGACGGGTGGCGGTCAAAGGGCCAGCTCGCCTCCCGGTGAGCCTGCGCAGTGGACTGCTCGCATGCCTCCCCTCAATTCACACAGCTGCTCGGACGTCTCCCAGTCAGGCTGCACAACGAACACGCCTCCCGTCAATTCACACACCTGCTCGCACGTCTCCGAGTCAGCCTATGCAGCGGGCTGCTCGTATGCCTCCCCTCAACTCACACACCTGCTCACACGGCACGCGGGGGGGGGGGGGGGCATGGCAGCACGTACATTGTTGGTCTAACACCCATGGTTTGAATATATAAACCATTTGCGATGTTAACTTGATAGTTCTATGTTGCAACTATTAATAAGCTGCCGTTTGTAAGAAGCTTATATCAAAAGTTGTCACAAATTTGACCAAAAAAACGATATCACAGTCTATTGGTGTCATATCATGACACCACAACAAGTTTCATGAATTTCAGCTGAGTATTGGATTTACAGGAATTTAAAAATCAAGATTCTCAATATACATGATTTTCTAACCCATTTTGGTGTAGTGTGATACGTCTCCAACGTATCTATAATTTTTTATTGTTTCATGCTATTATATTATCAATCTTGGATACTTTATATGCTATTTTATATCATTTTGCTATTAACTCAGTGCCCAGTGCCAGTTTCTGTTTTTGGCTTTTTAGAAAATCAATATCAAACGAAGTCCAAACGAGAAAAAAATCTTTGGATTAATTTTTTCTGGACCAGAAGGGACCCTCGAAGCTTCGGGAGGAGACCTGACGAGATACGAGAGAGCCATAAGCTCTAGGGGCGCGCCCTAGGGGGTAGGGGCGTCCCCTGAGCTTGTGGGCCACACGCAGCTCCGTTTGACTTAATTCCAGGCCTATAAATTCTCATATATTCCCAAACCAATAGAGAGCCACCCTAAATAACTTTTCTGCTGCCGCAAGCTTCTGTTCTTCCGCGATCCCATCTGGAGGCCTTTTCTGGTACTCTGCCGGAGGGGGAATCGATCATGGGGGGCTTCTACATCAACCTTGCTGCCCTATCAATGATGTGTGAGTAGTTCACCACAGACCTACAGGTCCATAGCTAGTAGCTAGATGGCTTCTTCTCTCTCTTTGATCAGCAATACCATGTTCTCCTCGATTCTTGGAGTTCTATCCGATGTAATCTTCTTTTGCAGTGTGTTTGTTGGGATCCGATGAATTGTGCGTTTATGATCAGATTATTCATTGAAAGTAATTGAGTCTTTTCTGAACTTTATTATGCATGTTTGTCATAGCTTTGTATTTCTCTCCGATCTATCTATTTGGTTTGGCCAACTAGATTGATTTATCTTCAGTGGGAGAGGTGCTTTGTAATGGGTTCAATCTTGCGGTGCTCTATATCCCAGTGACAGTAGGGGACAAGACACATATTTGTATTGTTGCCAATAAGGATAAAACGACGGGGTTTATTCATATTGATTGGGTTTACTTTGTCTACGTCATGTCATCTTACTTAAAGCGTTACTCTGTCTGTCATGAAGTTAATACCATAGATGCATGCTGGATAGCGGTCGATTGGTGGAGTAATAGTAGTAGATGCATGCAGGAGTCGGTCTACTTGTCTCGGACATGATGCCTATATACATGATCATTGCCATGAATACGTCATAACTATGCGCTTTTCTATCAATTGCCCAACAGTAATTTGTTTACCCACCATATGCTATGTGTTCGAGAGAGAAGCCTCTAGTGAAAACTATGGCCCCCGGGTCTACTTTAAATATAAAAAGAAAACCTAAATACTTTTCTGCAATTTATTTCCCTTTCTTTTGTTTTGCAATTTATACTTTTGCCTATACAAGATTTAATCCTTGCAATTAACGAGTTCAAGGGGATAGACAACCCTCTTGCCCGCGTTGGGTGCAAGTATTTGCTTTTGTGTGTGCAGGTGCTGTTCACGAGGGTTTGCGTGATTCTCCTATTGGTTCGATAAACCTTGGTTCTCACTGAGGGAAATACTTATCTCTACTGTACTGCATCTCGCCTCTTCTTCGGGGAAAATCCCAACTCAGCTCACAAGTAGCAGGAAGAATTTCTGGCGCCGTTGACGGGGAGATGTCATCAAATCCTATCAAGTACCTTCACTCAAACTATCATCTACTTTCTCTACTTTTTATTTGCCTTTTTATTTGTCTCTCTTTTTCATCTCCCCCACTTCTCTAAAAATCAAAAAACACAAAAATATTTTTGTTTGCTCGTTTGCTTGCTTTGTCACTATGTCTCAAGAAAATACCAAGTTGTGTGACTTTTCAAATACTAATAATAATGATTCTATTAGCACTCCAATTGCTCCACCCGGCACTAGTGCGGAGTCTTATGATATTAATGTCGCTTAGCTAAATCTTGTTATGAAAGAACAATTTTCTGGAACTCCTAATGAGGATGCTGCATCCCATTTTAATACTTTCGTTGAATTATGTGATATGCAAAAGAAAAAAGATGTGGATAATGTTATTATGAAGTTGAAATTATTTCCATTCTCACTAAGAGATCATGCTAAAACTTGGTTTTCATCCTTGCCTCGCAATAGTACTGATTCATGGGATAAGTATAAGGATGCTTTTGTTGCCAATTATTTTCCTCCCACTAATATTATTTCTCTTAGAAATAAAATTATGAATTTTAAGAAACTTGAGCAAGAACATGTTGCACAATCTTGGGAGAGAATAAAAATTTTGATAAAAAATTATCCCACTCATGGTTTAAGCTTGTGAATGATTATACAAAAAAATTATGCGGGACTAAACTCTGTTACTAGAAATCTTCTAGACTCTGCTGTAGGTGGTACCTTTAGGGGAATTAGATTGGGAGAGGCTACAAAGCTTCTTGATAATATGATGACAAATTATTCTCAATGGCACACCTAACGATCTCCAACTGGTAAAAAGATAAACTCTGTCGAAGAAATTGCTACTTTGAGTGATAAAATGGATGCTCTTATGAATATGTTTGCTAGTAAAAATTCTCAAGTTGATCCTAATGATGTGCCACTATCTACTTTGATTGAATAAAATAATGATGCTATTGATGTGAATTTTGTCGCTAGAAATAATTTCAATAACAATGCTTATAGAGGAAATTTTAATCCTAGACCGTATCCCGGAAATTCCTCTAATAATTATGGTAATTCCTATGGTATTAATAATAATAATTATTATTATTATTATAGGATACCTACTGATATTGAGAACAATATTAAAGAATTTATTAATTATCAAAAGATTTTTAATGCTATGGTAGAAGAAAATCTACATAAAATTGATGATGTGGCTAGAAACATGGACAAGATTGCTCATGATGTGGAAACTCTTGAAATTAAAACTTTGCCACCTAAGCATGATATTATGAGTCTATTAAATCTATCCAAGTCTCCATTAATGAAAGTAAAGAGAGAACCGCTAGGTTGAGAGCTAAGCGAGAATTCTTAGAAAAGGCTATTCCGTCCGGTTTTTATCATAATCATGATGAGGATATTAAAATGATTGGTGTGACACCCATTTAATCTTTGTTTAGTAATACAAAACTTGATGAAAAAGGGACTGGAGATGAGTCAGCTTTAGCTAGACGGAGTCCCAATTGTTCGGAGGGTGATGATCTTATTGATAAAAATGATAAAAGTGGGTTTGGAGAGGTCAAGACTTTAAATAGTGATATACCCACTACTTTGGATTACAAGGACTTTAATTATGATAATTGTTCTTTTATTGAATTTATTTCCTTGTTGCAATCCATGATAAATTCACCTAATGCTTATGAACAAAATAAAGCTTTTACTAAACATATTGTAGAAGCTATGATAAAAGCTTATGAAGAAAAACTTGAGTTAGAAGTTTCTATACCTAGGAAGTTACATGATGAATGGGAACCTACTATTAAAGTTAAGATTAAAGATTATGAATGTAATTCTTTGTGTGACCTAGGTGCTAGCATCTCTACTATACCCAAATCTTTATGTGACGTGCTAGGTCTTACCGATATGGATGCTTGTTCCCTTAATTGGCATTTAGCGGATTCAACTATTCAGAAACCATTGGCTAGAATAAATGATGTGCTTATTCCTGCTAATAGAAATTATGTGCCGTGGACTTCGTTGTGCTTGATATTGAGTGTAATCCGTCTTGTCCTATAATACTTGGTAGGCCTTTCCTACGAACCATAGGAGCTATTATTGATATGAAAGAGGGAAATATAAGATTTCAATTCCCATTAAAGAAAGGGATGGAACACTTCCCTCAGAAAAGAATTAAACCACCATATGAATCCATTATGAGGGCCACCTATGGAATTAATTTCAAGGATGATAATACTTGCAACAATGCATTATGCCTAGCTAGGGGCATAAAACAATAGCGCTTGTTGGGAGGCAACCCAATATGTATCTTAAATTTTTGCTTTTATTTTTTGTTTTGTGTGTTTGCACAATTATAGCTAATGTTATGATTGTGTTTTTATCTTTTAATTAGTGTTTGTGCCAAGTAATGCCTTTGGGATTTGGATGATAGTATGATTGATGCTGTTTGAAAAACAGAAAGTTTTGCACCCAGTTCTGGAATTTTCATTCTGTACAAATCCTGAATTTTTAACACAGTATTGGAATACAAATTTTTTATGTTTTCCTAATTTTTCAGATTTTTGGAGTTACAGAAGTATGATTTTTATTCAGATCTTTACAGACTGTTCTGTTTTAGATAGATCCTGTTTCTATTGCATAGTTTGCTTGTTTTAATGATGCTATGGATTATATCAGGGGGTATAAGTCATGGAGAAGTTAGAATACAGTAGGTATATGCAATATTAAAATATGAATCAATTTATAATAGTACCTAAGGTTTAAGATTTGTTTGTTATACTAACGGATCTCATGAGATTTCTGTTGAGTTTTGTGTGCTGAAGTTTTCAAGTTTTGGGTGAGATTACGATGGATGAAGGAATAAGGAGCAGCAAGACCCTAAGCTTGGGGATGCCCAAGGCACCCCAAGGTAATATTCAAGGAATACCCAAGCTTCTAAGCTTGGGGATGCCCTGGATGGCATCCCCTCTTTCGTCTACAATCTATAAGTAACTTACTTGGAGCTACATTTTTATTCATCACATGATATGAGTTTTACTTGGAGTGTCTTGTGCTATAGTTTTATTTTCTTTGTTTGCTTTTTAGTTTGCCACAATCATTGTTTGCTAAACACACTTTTGAGAGGGACACACATTTATCATGATTTGTTAGAATACTCTATGTGCTTCACTTATATCTTTTGGGCTAGGCAGTTGCTCTAGTGCTTCACTTATATCTTTTAGAGCATGGCGGTGGTTATATTTCCTATAAATAATTGCACTCTCATGCTTCACTTAAATCTTTTTGAGAGTCTAATAAATAGTAATGGCAATTTGCATGTGTTATATGACTAGTCCAAAAAGGATAGGTATTCAAGGGGGATATAATAAAAACTTTCATGTAGATCACTGAATATGATATGTTTGATTCCCTGCAATAGTTTTGCGATATTGAGATGGTAATATGGGGGGTGTATTAGTGGATGATTGTGGTTTAGTAAATATATCAGTGTTAAGGTTTGTGATTCCCGAAGCATGCACCTATAGTCTTTAATTGTGTGATGAAGTTGGAGCATGATTTATTATTGAGTGTCTACCTTATGAGTGGTGGTCAGGGACGAGCGATGGTCTTTTCCTCCCAATCTATCCCCCTAGGAGCATGCAAGTAGTACTTTGCTTCGAGGGCTAATAGGCTTTACAATAAGTATGTGAGTTATTTATGACTAATGTGAGTCCATGGATTATACGCACTCTCACCCTTCAGCAATTTGCTAGCCTCTTCGGTACTGTGCATTGCCCTTTCTCACCTCGAGAGTTGGTGCATACTTCGTCGGTGCATCCAAACCCCATGATATGACACGCTCTATCACACATAAGCCTCCTTATATCTTCCTCAAAACAGCCACCATACCTACCTATTATGGCATTTCCATAGCCAATCCGAGATATATTGCCATGCAACTTCCACCGTTCCGTCATATGACTTGTGTGTCCATTGTCATATTGCTTTGCATGATCATATAGAGCTGACATGATATTTGTGGCTCAGCCATGATACTTCTCCGTCATATCTATAATTTTTGATTGTTTCATGCCATTATCCTACAATTTCCACATACTTTTGGCAACTTTTTATATGATTTCTTGGACTAGCATATTGATCCAGTGCCCAGTGCCAGTTCCTGTTTGTTGCATGTTTTTTGTTTCATAGAAAATCCATATCAGACAAAGTCCAAACGTGATAAAAATTTACGGAGATTTATTTTGGAATATATTTGATTTTTGGGAAAAAGAATCAATGCGAGACGATGCCCGAGGGGGCCACAAGCTCAGAGGGCGCGCCCCCCTACCCTGGTCGTGCCCAACAGGCTTGTGGATACCCCGTATGGCGGTTGGTGCCCTTCTTCTGCCACAAGAAATATAATATCCGGAAGAAAATCCCCTCAAAATTTCAGCCCAGTCGGAGTTATGGATCTCCAGGAATTTAAGAAATGGTTTTCGGCCAGAAAATGGGAACGCGAAACAGAAGAGAACAGAGAGAGATCCAATCTCGGAGGGGCTCCTCCCCTCCGGGAGCCATGGTGGCCACAGACCAGAGGGGGAACTCTCCTCCCATCTAGGGGGTAGGCCAAGGAAGAAGAAGAAGGAGGGGGGCTCTCTCCCCCTCTCTCCCGGTGGCGCCGGAACGCCGCCGGGGCAACCATCGTGACGGCGATCTACACCAACAACTTCGCTGCCGTCAACACCAACTTTCTCCCCCTCTATGCAGCGGTGTAACACCTCTTCTCCCCGCTGTAATCTCTACTTAAACATGGTGCTTAACGCTATATATTATTATCCAATGATATGTGGCAATACTATGATGTTTGAGTAGATTCATTTTGTCCTGTTGATTGATGATCGTGATTGGTTTGAGTTGTATGTTTTACTTTGGTGATATCCTATGGTGCCCTCCGTATCGCACAAGCATGAGGGATTCCCGCTGTAGGGTTTGCAATACGTTCATAATTCTCTTATAGTGGGCGGCTAGAGTGACAGAAGCTTACACCCGAGTAAGGGGGTTGTTGCGTATGGGAGTAAAGGGGACTTGTTACTTAATGCTATGGTTGGGTTTTACCATAATGATCTTTGGTAGTTGCGGATGCTTGCTAGAGTTCCAATCATAAGTGCATATGATCCAAGTATGGAAAGTATGTTAGCTCATGCCTCTCCCTCATGTAAAATTGCAATAATGATTACCGGTCTAGTTATCGATTGCCTAGGGACAAATCCTTTTCTTCTGTTACAAAAGCTTTCTACTAAACAACTAACTTTTATTATCTTGCAATTTACTCATAGTTTTATTGATGCTAAGAACTTCTAGTTTTATCCTTGCAAACTTATCCTATTACACCTACAAGTAGTTTCATTCTTGTTCTAGGTAAAGCGAATGTTAAGTGTGCGTAGAATTGTATCGGTGGTCGATAGAACATGAAGGGAATATTAATTCTACCTTTAGATCCTCGTTGGGTTCGACACTCTTATTTATCGAGAAAGGCTACAAACGATCCCCTATACATGTGGATTATCAAGACCTTTTTCTGGCGCCGTTGCCGGGGAGCAATAGCGTGGGGTTGATATTCTCGTGTGTGCTTGTTTGCTTTATCACTAAGTAGTTTTTATTTTCTATTCTAAGTTGTTTTATATCTTTAGTTATGGATATGGAACATGAAACACCAAAAAAAATTAGTTGTACTTGCTACTCATGGAGATGGGGAACCTCCTAAAACCCTCGATGCTGGTTATATGGAAAATATTAAATACTACTTTGATAATCCTGATAAATCTCCATTCAACTTGATAATGGGAGTTACATTCAATCAATGGGAATACTTTAGGGATTATCGCTTGTCGCAAAAAGGGAAACACTTATGGGATCAAATTAAAATGTTGCGTTGGTATGCTTGGAATTTGTGCTTAAGGTGTGATTATACTTGTTGCTCTAGGATGGAGGCTCCACACCTCCCCTTTCAATGTGAATTTAATGATAATGAAACCTTGGCTTCTTATGCTAATGGTATATATGATTACTATGATGTGGAACAAATAGAAGAATTTGTTGCTTTTAAGGGTGCTTATGAAATTAAATCTTTGTTTGAAAAGTATGAAGATTGTGATGCTGCTATTTATAGATCTAAAAATTATGCTATACTTAAATATTGCCATGAGAATTATGAATACAATGCGTATATTGATAAATTTATTGAGAAAGTCTCCACTGCTCAAGAAGAGACTAATATTTTGCAGGCTCCTATGGAAGAAGAAATTGATGACACTGTGAACTCATTAGATGAAAAAGATGAGGAGGAGAGCGAAGAACAAAAGGAGAAAGAGCGGATTGATCACCCGTGCCCACATTCTAATGAGAGTAACTCTTCAACTCATACATTGTTTAATTTCCCTTCGTGCTTACCGAAGGATGAATGCTATGATGATTGCTATGATCCCGTTGATTCGATTGAAATATCCCTTTTTGATGAAATTGATGCTTGCTATGCTTGTGGCCATGATGCCAATTTGAATTATGCTTATGGAGATGAACTTGCTATAGTTCCTTATGTTAAACATGAAATTGTTACTATGGCACCTACACATGATAGTCCTATTATCTTTTTGAATTCTCCAAACTACACTATATCGGAGAAGTTTGTGCTTATTAAGGATTATATTGATGGGTTGCGTTTTACTATTACACATGATGATTTTGATAGATATAATATGCATGTGCTTGCTGCTC
Organism: Elymus sibiricus; assembly: GCA_039707655.1. Lineage (NCBI taxonomy): Eukaryota > Viridiplantae > Streptophyta > Magnoliopsida > Poales > Poaceae > Elymus > Elymus sibiricus. The sequence goes on along the minus strand of CM077674.1, from coordinate 197,635,612 downwards.
CTAGTTGCAATTATTATGAGAGAGGAACTACATCTCCGCCTCTCTATGTTTCCAATACGATAAAATTGCGAGAAACTACTTATGCTATGTATTGGCCTTTACTTGATGTGCATGAATTGTTCTTTTATGACATGCCGATGCATAGGAAGAGTGTTAGACTTTGTCATTGAATGATATATGTTGCTTTGTGCTCATTACTAAATTACAAATCATTGTTAATTAAAATTGGCTTTGATATACCTTGGGATCCGGGTGGATCGATAGCATGAGCACTGTATGCCTAGCTTAATGGCTTTAAAGAAAGCGCTGCCTGGGAGACAACCCGGAAGTTTTAGAGAGTCATTTTATTCTGTTGTGTTCTTTTAAAAAAGTTTAAAAACAAAAAAATATAGAGGGGAACCTAAAACTTTCCAAAAAGGAAAGTGAAAGTGAGAAAGACGAACACCGTTGAAGTGGGAGCCGTCCTTGAACTTTGTTCATGCCCATGGAAACTTTGTGAATCTTGATTACAGAAACATTTCAACAAAAATAATTATCCCCTTGTGCAAATCCATTGTATTATAAAAATAATGTGCCAAGATTTACCTTTAGGATGTTTAAATTGCTTGTTTGGTGTGAGCTGTGCAAAAACAGAAACTTTTGCTGTAGTGTTTGAATTTCTAAATTTTACAGGAACATGCAAAAATTCTGAAATTTTTACACAGTACTTCTATGCAATTTTTTTATTGTTTCCTAAGTTTTCAGAATTTTTTGAGTTACAGAAGTATATGTTTCATTTGCATCTTTACAGACTGTCCTCTTTTCACAGATTGCTGTTATAGTTTCTTTATTTGCGTATGTTCGAAATCTTGTTGAGCCCCATTGACTTGGGAGCCATAGAATTGTGATAGCATACAGTGGGTAATATTTTATTATAATTATACAATAATGTTACAGAAGGACATGATGGGATTTGATGTTATATGTACTAACCCCTCTAATAGAAAGTTCGGTTAAGTTTTGTGTGGATGAAGTGTTCGAAGATCGAGGAGGTATCGATATGAGGAAAATAAGGAGAGGCAAGAGCTCAAGCTTGGGGATGCCCAAGGCGACCCAAGTAAATATTCAAGGAGACTCAAGTGTCTAAGCTTGGGGATGCCCTGGAAGGCATCCCATCTTTCTTCGACAATTATCGGTATGTTTCGGTTTTTTGTTTTGTTCACATGATATGCGTAAATTCTTGGAGCGACTTTTGTGTTTATTTTTCCTTTTTCTTTTAATAATACACCATGCTGGTATGAGATAGTCCTTGGTTGATTTATAGAATGCTTCATGTGCTTCACTTATATCATTTGAAGTTTGGATGCCTGTTTCTCTACATATAGAAAACCGTTATTTGTAGAATGCTCTTTTGCTTCACTTATATTTATTAGAGCGTGGGCAAGTCTTTTGTAGAAAGAATTAAACTCTCATGCTTCACTTATATCTATTTAGAGAGTCAACAAGAATTGGTCTTTCACATGGTTAGTCATAAAATCCTACATAAAACTTGTAGATCACTGAATATGATAAGTTTGATTCCTTGCAATAATTTTGCGATATTAAGATGGTGATATGTGGGAGGTACTAGTGAATGATTGTGGTTTAGTAAGAATATTGGTGTTAAGGTTTGTGATTCCCGAAGCATGCACGTATGGTCTATCATTATGCTAAGAAGTTGAAGCATGATTTATTATTAATTGTCTACCTTATGAGTGGCGGTCGGGGACGAGCGATGGTCTTTTCCTACCAATCTATCCCCCTAGGGGCATGCGTAGTAGTACTTTGCTTCGAGGGCTAATAAACTTTCGCAATAAGTATGTGAGTTCTTTATGACTAATGTGAGTCCATGGATTATACACACTCTCACCTTTCCGCATTTTGCTAGCCTCTTCGGTACCGTGCATTGCCCTTTCTCACCTCGAGAGTCGGTGCAAACTTCGCCGGTGCATCCAAACCCCGTGATATGATACGCTCTATCACACATAAGCCTCCTTATATCTTCCTCAAAACAGCCACCATACCTACCTATTATGGCGTTTCCATAGCCATTCCGAGATATATTGCCATGCAACTTCCATCATCATCATATACATGACTTGAGCATTCATTGTCATATTGCTTTGCATGATCGTAAGATAGCTAGCATGATATTTTCCTGGCTTGTCCATTTTTTGATATCTTTGCTACGCTAGATCATTCCACATCCTGGTACACTGCTAGAGGCATTCATATAGAGTCATATTTGTTCTAGTATCGAGTTGTAATTTTGAGTTGTAAGTAAATAAAAGTGTGATGATCATCATTATTAGAGCATTGTCCCAGTGAGGAAAGGATGATGGAGACCATGATTCCCCCACAAGTCGGGATGAGACTCCGGACGAAAAATAAATTAAAAAAGAGAAAAAAAAGAGAAGCCCAAAAAAATGAGAAAACAAAAAAAAAATGAAAAAAAATGAGTGAAAAAGAGAGAAGGGGCAATGTTACTATCATTTTCCATACTTGTGCTTCAAAGTAGCACCATGTTTTTCATATAGAGAGTCTCCTATGTTGTCACTTTCATATACTAGTGGGAATTTTTCATTATAGAACTTGGCTTGTATATTTCGATGATGGGCTTCCTCAAATGCCCGAGGTCTTCATGAGCAAGCAAGTTGGATGCACACCCACTTAGTTTTTAGTTTGAGCTTTCATACACTTATAGCTCTTAGTGCATCCGTTGCATGGCAATCCCTACTCCTCGCATTGATATCGATTGATGGGCATTTCCATAACCCGTCGATCCGCCTAGTTGATGCGAGACTTTCTCCCTTTTTGACTTCTCCTTATTAATATCTACTATTATATTCTATTCCACCCATAGTGCTATATCCATGGCTTGCGCTCAAGTATTGTGTGGGGGTTGAAAAAGCTGAAGCGCGTTAAAAAGTATGAACCAATTGCTCGGCTTGTCGTCGGGGTAGTGCATGATAAATACTTTATGTTAAGAAGATGGAGCATGACAGGATTATATGATTTTGTAGGGATAACTTTCTTTAGCATTTTTTTTGAAAGGCATGATTGTTTGTTGGTATGCCTGAGTATTGATGTCTTTATATCAAATTATAGACTATTGCTTTGAATCACTCGTGTCTTAATATTCATGCCATGATTGGATTACATGATCAAGATTATGCTAGGTAGCATTCCACATCAAAAATTATCTTTTTATCATTTACCTACTCCAGGACGAGCAGGAATTAAGCTTGGGGATGCTGATACTTCTCCATCATATCTATAATTTTTGATTATTTCATGCCATTATCCTACAATTTCCACATACTTTTGGCAACTTTTTATATGATTTCTTGGACTAACATATTGATCCAGTGCCCAGTGCCAGTTCCTGTTTGTTGCATGTTTTTTGTTTCACAGAAAATCCATATCAAACAAAGTCCAAACGTGATAAAAATTTACGGATATTTATTTTGGAATATATGTGATTTTTGGGAAAAATAATCAATGCGAGATGATGCCCGAGGGGGCCACAAGCTCAGAGGGCACGGCCCCTACCCTGGACGCACCCAGCAGGCTTGTGGCTACCCCGTAAGGTGGTTGGGGCCCTTCTTCCGCTGTAAGAAAGATAATATCCGGAAGAAAATCCCCTCAAAATTTCAGCCCAATCGGAGTTACAGATCTCCGGGAATTTAAGAAACGGTTTTCGGCCAGAAAACGGGAACGCGAAACAGAAGAGAACAGAGAGAGAGATCCAATCTCGGAGGGGCTCCTCCCCTCCAGGAGCCATGGCGACCATGGACCAGAGGGGGAACTCTCCTCCCATCTAGGGGGTAGGCCAAGGAAGAAGAAGAAGGAGGGGGCTCTCTCCCCCTCTCTCCCGGTGGCACCGTAACACCGCCGGGGCAACCATCGTGACGGCGATCTACACCAACAACTTCGCCGCTGTCAACACCAACTCTCTCCCCCTCTATGTAGCGGTGTAACACCTCTTCTCCCTGCTGTAATCTCTACTTAAACATGGTGCTTAACGCTATATATTATTTTCCAATGATATGTGGCAATCCTATGATGTTTGAGTTGATTCGTTTTGTCCTATGGGTTGATTGATGATCGTGATTGGTTTGAGTTGTATGTTTTACTTTGGTGCTATCCAATGGTGCCCTCTATGTCTCGCAAGCATGAGGGATTCCAGCTGTAGAGTTTGCAATACGTTCATAATTCTCTTATAGTGGGCGGCTAGAGTGACAGAAGCTTACACCCGAGTAAGGGGGTTGTTGTGTATGGGAGTAAAGGGGACTTGTTACTTAATGCTATGGTTGGGTTTTACCTTAATGATCTTTCGTAGTTGCGGATGCTTGCTAGAGTTCCAATCATAAGTGCATATGATCCAAGTATGGAAAGTATGTTAGCTCATGCCTCTCCCTCATATAAAATTGCAATAATGATTACCGGTCTAGTTATCGATTACCTAGGGACAAATCCTTTTCTTGTGTTACAAAAGCTTTCTACTAAACAACTAACTTTTATTATCTTGCAATTTACTTGTAGTTTTATTGTTGCTAATTACTTCTAGTTTTATCCTTGCAAACTTATCCTATTACACCTACAAGTAGTTTCGTTCTTGTTCTAGGTAAAGCGAACGTTAAGTGTGCGTAGAGTTGTATCGGTGGTCGATATAACTTGAAGGGAATATTAATTCTACCTTTAGCTCCTCATTGGGTTCGACACTCTTATCTATCGAGAAAGGCTACAAATGATCCCCTATACTTGCGGGTTATCAAGCCACCGTTCATCATTTTCATACATGTTACACTAGATCATTGCACATCCTGTTACACTGCCAGAAGCATTCATATAGAGTCATTCTGTATAGTTTTTGTTGAGTTGTAATATCGAGTTGTAAGTAAATAAAAGTGTGATGATTATCATTATTAGAGCATTGTCCCAGTGGGGAAAGGATGATGGAGACCATGATTCCCCCACAAGTCGGGATGAGACTCCGGACGAAAAAAAAAAAGAAGCCAAAAAGAGCCCAACAAAAAAAATATAAATAAAAATGAGAGATAAAATGAGAAGGGGCAATGTTACTATCCTTTTTCCACACTTGTGCTTCAGAGTAGCACCATGTTCTTCATATAGAGAGTCTCCTATTTTGTCACTTTCATATACTAGTGGGAATTTTTCGTTATACAACTTGGCTTGTATATTCCGATGATGGGCTTCCTCAAATGCCCAAGGTCTTCATGAGCAAGCAAGTTGGATGCACACCCACTTAGTTTCAGTTGAGCTTTCATACACTTATAGCTCTTAGTGCATCCGTTGCATGTCAATCCCTACTCCTCGCATTGATATCGATTGATGGCCATCTCCATACACTACAAAAAAAACACTTCCGTGATGATACGTGTTTGTCACAGTAGGTCACGTTTTCTGTTATGCATGTACATTCGTGACGATTTTATGAAAAAATCAAGATAGTCATACATGTGCTGTCGTAGAAGTGTTCCATGACAATACTCAAATTATCATCACAGAAGTGTCCACTTCCATGACGATAAATGGCGCGTCATGGAAGTGTTTTCGTCAAGGGTAACTGACACATGGCATCCACCGTAATGGGTTGTTGTTAAGCTATCGGGTGTGAGTTTGGATCTAATAACCCGCTAATAGCCTGGACCAATGGCGATTTTCGACGTGTAAATATCTCATTCGCCAGAGGATCCACGTGTCAGCTCAGCAAGGTGACAGATGTCAACCGTCCAATGGGCAGGATTCGCCAATGAAACGTCGACACGTGGAAAGGCCCGGCAGTGGCCCATTTAGATTAAAAGGGCCGGCTGAATCAAATTTAGCGGGCCGGCCCATTTATGTCCTATTTGCGTCTGGCCCATTTACAACCACGGCCCATACGAGTTCTGCCAATTCGGCCCATCGAAGGCCCGTTAAAGATTTGACACAATTGTGGCCCATCGTCAGTTCCAGCCCCTTAACAGCCCGCTATGTCTTTGGGCTCAATTGCAGCCCAATCTTCTTTCGGCATGCTAGCGGCTCATTCTAGAGATGGGCCAATATCCAGGCGGTACGACTTTCGGCCTTTCATCAGCCCATTCTGTAATTGGGCCAATTTCAAGGCCGGTGTGTCTTTCGGCCTGTTAATGGCCCGCACCACAGTTGGGCCATTTACTGTTCGACCTAACTTTGGGTCCATTAGCGGCCCATGTTCTCCATGGCACAATTCCAGTTTGACCTGACTTTTGGCCTCTTAATGGCCCATGTTGTATATAGTCCCACTTTTGGCCCGTACGGATTTCGGCCTGTAAACGGCCCGACATGGAAATGGGCCAAGACTCAACTGACATTAATTTTGGCCTGCTAGTGGCCGTGGGCTCATTTCCATTATTGCGGCCCTATCGAGCTTTCGGTCTGTTAACAGCCTGGTAAGAGCCCTTGTTACGATGGGCCCACACTCGAGCCAAAAATCCATTTCTGCCACGGGACGACCCATGATTGTAACGGGCCTTGTAGATTGGACCATCCAAGCCATTATGGGCCCACGTAGATTGGGCCTATTGGACCCCGTTTCAACGATAGTATATATAATAACAAAGCATTATCCTACTCTACAATCCCCTCCAAAAGACCTACACTATACAATAAAGAGATTAAGGCATAGAAACGAAGAATAATCCTACACTATACAATAAAGAAATTACAACAGATTACATCCACTGGGCATCATAGTTTGCCAGCAGTGATAAGAAAGCGTAAACAAACAGCAAATTACATACACTAGGCACATACAGCTCATACATCATGGACGTGCATCAACACAACTTGCCATTTGAACTATAATCTCTTCAGAAAATAGGTTGGTCGGATCAGATAGCACAAATTTCAGTCTACAAAATCTCTACTTTCTTTGTGGTTTCCTCAGTCTCTTGTTTCATTTTCTTGACTGTTGCATCTTTTATCTGCACCTCCAATCTCAACATGTTGATTAAATCTTGAGACCCATATGCACGCTGTCTTGTTGCCTCTAGTTGATGCTCTAGAACATCAGCACATTCCAATTCCAATCCATAATCATTTGGTAACGGCCATGCCGCACTGCTTTGAGAGCTTTGTGTTGATGTCACTTTATCCGAAAATGTTTCTGTAAGTACACATGACTACAACAAAAATATAGTTACAATAGTGAAGCGAGCAAGACAGGCTATCTTGTACATGGCAAAACAGGACTAACAATAATGCACACGTCATGAAGCATAAGCAGGTGATAATTTAAAAAGTATAAAGATGGTAGTCTGTGCAGGCCACATACAGAAATCTCTCTTAGCTCACCAAAGGAGCATGATGTTGGGGCCAAATCCAAAACACAGGCAGGTTACAAATTTAAACCACGCGCAGCTACTGAACATCAGATGTGTAGTATAAGTAAGCAGGTAGTTAGCCATTGTGTAGCTCGTATTAACTAGGTGGAACATTGTGTGCCATGTTTCAAAAGAGTCTTAGGAGCATAATGAACTGCAGAGCGATTCGTACAAACCTACTACAACAAGCAAAACTATGCAATCATTAGCCTCGTATAAACTAGATTGTGAGCCTCATGCAGTAATAGTTGGTTAGTGGACTTCAAAGCTTCAGGCACACTTCACCAGAGTAATGAAATGGTAAGGCATTTAATTATGTCAACTAATAGTTATACAAGTACCCTACATCAAGCAACATTGTTTGGGCATCTAATTAACTGAGGACAAATAAAGCAATTGAAAAGAGCAATTTAACTATGCCTGAAGCAAACAAGCAATTGAACTGTTGTGTTGGAAGCATCCATACATGCACGCCTCAATAACATCCTTGGCCTGGCTACATTAGAATCAACTGTTGTATCTTCTATATAATGGAACAAGTAATGCAACATTGTTTGCCCCCTATGAAGTATCTCAACTCTTATGTACTCAAGATCCTAGTAATGATAGGTAGGCTAATGATGTGAACATGCATTTGGTTATGACATTTATGACATCGAGAACTCTACCATAGCAGGAAGGAGTTCTCACTCTGTTCACTAATATAAGATGTTTTAGATATTTAAATGTAAACTACAACCGTACTGAAATGAGTGAATAGACACATTAAAATGTGTTTACATACATCTGATTTAGGAAAAAGTTAGAACATCTTATCTTATAATAGTGAGCGGAAGGAGTATTAATCAATGGCCCAATGACTGGGTTACAGGTGGAGAACCCTACGCAAGAACAGTGCCAGTCAAATAGGATGTCCTGGTAATTGTAATACAGTGACTTACCATAACTGGTTGTACAGGCTCAGCGCTGCTGCTCCTTCTCTTGCAAGGCTCCTTCCTAACATCTTGTACCTGCAAATCCTGAATCGTTTCTTCGTTGCACCCCCTCTGCAAGGTGACACAAACTAGTTACAGGTCTCCTTACAACAACAACAACAACAACAACAAAGCCTTTAGTCCCAAACAAGTTGGGGTAGGCTAGAGGTGAAACCCATAAGATCTCGCGACCAACTCATGGTTCTCGCACATGGATAGCAAGCTTCCACGCACCCCTGTCCATGGCTAGTTCTTTGGTGATGCTCCAATCCTTCAGGTCTCTCTTTACGGACTCTTCCCATGTCAAGTTCGGTCTACCCCGGCCTCTTTTGACATTATCAGCACGCTTTAGCCGTCCGCTATGTACTGGGGCTTTTGGAGGCCTGCGCTGAATATGTCCAAACCATCTCAGACGATGTTGGACAAGCTTCTCTTCAATTGGCGCTACCCCAACTCTATCTCGTATATCATCATTCCGGATTCGGTCCTTCCTTGTGTGGCCACACATCCATCTCAACATGCGCATCTCCGCCACACCTAACTGTTGCACATGTCGCCTTTTAGTCGGCCAACACTCAGCGCCATACAACATTGCGGGTCGAACCGCCGTCCTATAGAACTTGCCTTTTAGCTTTTATGGCACCCTCTTGTCACAGAGAATGCTAGAAGCTTGGCGCCACTTCATCCATCCGGCTTTAATTCGATGGTTCACATCTTCATCGATATCCCCATCCTTCTGCAACATTGACCCCAAATATCGAAAGGTGTCCTTCTGCGGCACCACCTGCCCATCAAGGCTAACATCCTCCTCCTCCTCGTGCCTAGTAGTACCGAAAGCGCACCTCATGTACTCGGTTTTAGTCCTACTAAGTCTAAAACCTTTCGATTCCAAAGTTTGCCTCCATAACTCCAACTTCCTGTTGACCCCCGTCCGACTCTCATCGACTAGCACCACATCGTCCGCAAAGAGCATACACCATGGGATATCTCCTTGTATATCCCTTGTGACCTCATCCATCACCAAGGCAAAAAGATAAGGGCTCAAACCTGACCCTTGATGCAGTCCTATCTTAATCGGGAAGTCATCAGTGTCGCCATCACTTGTTCGAACACTTGTCACAACATTATCGTACATGTCCTTGATGAGGGTAATGTACTTTGCTGGGACTTTGTGTTTCTCCAAGGCCCACCACATAACATTCCGCGGTATCTTATCATAGGCCTTCTCCAAGTCAATGAACACCATATGCAGGTCCTTCTTTTGCTCCCTATATCTCTCCATAAGTTGTCGTACCAAGAAAATGGCTTCCATGGTCGACCTCCCAGGCATGAAACCAAACTGATTTTTGGTCACGCTTGTCATTCTTCTTAAGCGGTGCTCAATGACTCTCTCCCATAGCTTCATTGTATGGCTCATCAGTTTAATTCCACGGTAATTAGTACAACTCTGAACATCCCCCTTGTTCTTGAAGATTGGTACTAATATACTCCGTCTCCATTCTTCTGGCATCTTGTTTGCCCGAAAAATGAGGTTGAAAAGTTTGGTTAGCCATACTATCGCTATGTCCCCGAGGCCTCTCCACACCTCAATGGGGATACAATCAGGGCCCATCGCCTTGCCTCCTTTCATCCTCTTCAAAGCCTCCTTGACCTCCGACTCCTGGATTCGCCGCACAAAAAGCCTACTAGTATCAGCAAAGGAGTCGTCCAGATCAATGGTAGAGCTCTCACTCTCCCCATTGAACAGCTTGTCAAAGTACTCCCGCCATCTATGCTTAATCTCCTCATTCTTCACCAGGAGTTGATCTGCTCCGTCCTTGATGCACTTGATTTGGTCAACATCCCTCGTCTTCCTCTCTCGGATCTTGGCCATCTTATAGATGTCCCTTTCGCCTTCCTTCGTGTCTAACCGTTGGTAGAGATCCTCATACGCCCGGCCCCTTGCTTCACTCACAGCTCGCTTTGCGGCCTTCTTTGCCATCTTGTACTTCTCTATGTTGTCTGCACTCCTATCCAGATATAGGCGTCTGAAACACTCTTTCTTCTCCTTAATTGCCTTCTGGACATCATCGTTCCACCACCAGGTATCTTTAGCTTCTCTTCTACTTCCCCTGGACACTCCAAACTCCTCTGAGGCCACCTTATGAATGCAAGTCGCCATCTTCATCCACATGTTGTCTACATCACCTCCTTCCTCCCAAGGGCCCTCCTTAATGACCCTCTCCTTGAACGCCTGAGCTACCTCCCCCTTGAGCTTCCACCACTTCGTTCTAGCGACTTTGGCACCCGCTGGACACGAATCCGAAAGCGGAGGTCAGCAACCACAAGCTTATGCTGAGGGACAACACTCTCTCCAGGTATCACCTTACAGTCTAGGCATGCACGCCTGTCTTCTCTTCTCGAGAGGATGAAATCAATCTGGCTAGAGTGTTGCCCACTACTGTAAGATAAATATGCATACTTTCCAGTCTCTGGGCAACACCAAAGCATGAGTTTATAGCAAAATGACACCACATAATGAAACATGCCACATCTCTAGCACACAATCAAATGAGCATTTACTATTGGGGATATTTCCCAGTGCTAAGACACGCCAGGGAAATTACTTAGCCATAGAGTTGTAAGTCTCAATGGGTCATCCCACTGCTGGGCCTTGAAGGCTCATGGTGGGACGGTTCGACATAGACCCGGTGCAAGGGCCGGCTTGACATATGAGCCGGCTCGTGGAAGCAAGGTCAGACGAGGTCACCTTGGAAGCAAGATAACTAGAATAAGAGTAGGTTACGGGTTAAGACTATGACTCGGACTCTCATGTAAACCTAGGGCTCAACATGTTATATAAAGGGGAGCACCTAGGGCAGAAAGACTAAGTTGCAATCTCTCGAAAGCTAGGTTAGCGAATTTGCGCCATTGTACTCGAGATCCAAAGCAATACAATCAAGCAGGATGTAGGCTTTTACCTCCATCGTGAGGGGCCAAACCTGGGTAATGCCGTGTCTTCTCGTTCGCGATAAACCCCGGTAAGCTTCCACCTTCGTGCGATGGCCTCATCACTAAGTCCTTTCACAAGGGCATCTGCTGTGTCAAAACCATGACAGTTGGCGCCCACCATGGGGCCTACGCACAGTGGAGTTGAGTTCTTGGTGGGAGCCCTCCCAGGGTTTGGGAAGTGCGCGATCGGCCAGATGACGAAGAGCCGCCACGGAAAGGTCTACATAGACGATTCAAGCTGGGGCCCCGAGGCCGACTCAATCGAGTACGGGTACCGGGTTCCCTTCGGCAAGATCCATGTCTTCATTGGCGTCGTCGGCGAGTCAGCCGCCGGGTTGGATGCCATTGCCAACACCGAGTTGGCCCGCCGCGCCAGTCCCCCCAGGCGAAACCCAACCCGCCGAGAGCCGGCCGGACGCATGCCTTCGTGGGCTTCACCCAGGGGGTGACCTTGTCAGAAAATTTGCTGTCTGGTGACGAGACGCTCGTGCAATCTGATGGCGAGTCATCGATGGGAGAAACCAAGTCAATCCATCTGCTATATGACGGGAGGCTCGGAGGATGCACTGATGAAAATTTTCCTGAAAATCCCGAGCTGCCTCGTTTCGTTGCGGTTTACATGGCAGGCAGGCAAGATCCACCTCCCCTTCGCGACCCGGCAGATCCAGTGGTAGGGTGGAACATCACCCTCTCCGGCTCAGGCAGAGCCGGCGCGGCCGCTGCCGGCTCACAAAGGACCGCGGCACAGGCGCTCGCGGAGATGATGAATACTCTGGCGACTCTACTGTCGGAGCCGGTGACTGCAGACAATGCGGCCGCGCGCAATGCAGAGATTACGAAGTGTCATGAGCAGTTGACCAAGATCCAAGAGGATGTCAATGCAGAAAATACCCGCATGGCGGAGACACAAGCCCGACTTGTCGAGGAGACAAAGCGCTCGGAGGAGGAAGCCCTCTACCTAAGCCGCCGGTAGGCTGAGTCAGAATTCGTCCACCGGAGGCGGCATCAAAGCCGGCTTTCGGCCCTGATCGAGCCAACTCAGCTGTTTACCACGTCGAATGATTTGCGGGTTCCCGTAAACCCAGGGGCTGGTGTTATGTCCCCAGGAGGGCAACCGCCGCGTCAGCAGGCTCAGCAGTGGGAGACGGTTCAGCATCAGACGCCAGTCCCATAGCAGCAACTGCCGCCTTGCCAGTTCTAGACCCCAATTGGGAAATACTCCAACCCGGTGGACAATGTATTAGCAGCGACACATAACTTGGTAGCAATCCTGATCGAAGGAGATGGTCCGGCTCAGGTGGAGGCTAGAAACGCCATTGAGATGCTCAAAACAGCAGTAACGCAGCAGGTAAACTATTATCATAGTCAGCACCGGCTTCACTCAACTCCTCACCAGAACCGCACCAGGAGCCGGCATCCTAAGTCACCGGAAGTTTCCAGCAGTGAGCAGCGTAGGAGAGGAGCACATCCGCTCATGAATCAGCAACAACATAGGATCCCTAATACCCAAGAGATTGTTGACACTGCTCGGGCACTATGAGCATTGGAAGAGGAAAATGCACGTGTGGTGTCCAATCAGCCCACGGGGCAAAAGCCTCCCACCGCAACCCCAACAGCTGCCCGTGCTGGTGGTCTGTCAAGCCGGATAGTTGGAACTCCTTGTTTAGTCCCAGCGTTGCGAGATGCACGGATGCCGCCAGATTTCAAGGGTCCTCGCAAGGTGCCTAACTACACAACTGATCTCGAGCCGGCTGAGTGGATAGAGAGTTATGAGTTAGCTATGGATCTGATGGAGGCTAGCAAGGCGGTCTGCGCGCGCTATCTGCCTCTCATGTTGGAAGGTCCAGCACGTACTTGGTTGAAAAACTTGCCGGCAAATTCCATTAACACCTGGCAAGAGTTAAAGGAGCGCTTCATCAAGAATTTCCAAGGTACTTGCAAGCGTCCGACCACAATTGTGGATCTTGAGCATTGTGTCCAGTGTGAGGATGAGTCGGCACATCATTGGTCTCATCAGGTTGCAGAGGTCATCCAGTCTTCGGATAGTATCACAGCACAGCAGGCAGTGCTTGTCTTAGAGCGAACTTGTAAGTTCCAGCCCTTGGTTTAGAAGCTAGGGCGGCTCAAGCGAAAAGTCCAGGACATGGGTGATCTCATGGATGTTTTAACCCGGTACACTGAGTCAGATAGCACCAAGGATCCTACGTCTGATGATGACAAATCTGGTAAGGGCAAGAAAAATGGTGGCAAGGGTCACCAGCAGAACAATGGCAATGGGTAGGCCAATAGCAACAACAAGCGAAAGACTTATGAGGGCGGCTCTGATCTGGTAGCAAATACCAATACTGGTGGGAATAGCCAGCGACAGAATAATGGCTCCAGGAAGCCTTTTTCTGGTAATCGCCCCCGTAACTTTGAAGAGGCTCTCAAGGGTCCATGTCCCAAACATAGTATTAATGGTAGGCCGCCTGCCCATTCATGGGAAAACTATTATATTATGCAAGAATTCTCCAAGTGGGTATTCCAGAATCATCACAATGGAGGCGGCAATGGAGGGCACCCTGGCAACCCTGGACCCAGCAACCAGGGAGCCAGCTTTCAGGGAGCTGGCTTTCAGGAAGCCGGCTCGCAAGGGCACTTCGCAGGCCGCGGCTTCTAGGGGAACCACGGTCCGAATGCCGGGTTTCAGGGGGCTGGCAATGCTGGAGGCAGTAATTAGCGTAACAATCAAGGAAATCAGAGTCAAGGCAGCCAGTCCGGATTCCAGAGCAATCGAAAGCATTTAAACAGTGGCCAGTATCATGTCTTTACCACCAGTACTTGCAAACGGGATCGAAGGTTCAGCGGAGGGCCGCCCACTTGGTGGAGCCGACAGTCCCGTATTATCTCAATTGGTCAGAGCAGCCGGCCACATGGATTCGGGCAGATCATCCGGAGTTTATTGATCACCCGGGGTCATCTGGCCTTGGTGGTGGCACCACAAGTCGGTGGGTATACGTTGACAAAAGTGCTTATGGACGGCGGTAGCAGCATCAATATCCTTTACTATGATACTTTCAGACGGATGAATTTGTCTGAGAAACAGCTCACCCCTTCCACTACAGTTTTTCATGGCATCATCCCTGGCAAGTCAGCTTATCCCATTGGCAAGATTTCTTTGGAGGTGGCCTTTGGTGATGAATTTAATTATCGATCGGAGTTCTTATCTTTTGAAGTGGTTAAGCTTAAAAGCCCTTATCATGTCCTTTTTGGAAGGCCGGCTTACGCGCGATTCATGGCACGGCCGTGCTATGTTTATCTGAAATTAAAAATGCCGGGTCCGAAGGGCACCATTACTGTTGAGGGTGACCGGAGAGTTGCACTGGAGTGTGAGGAAGGAGATGCAACTTATGCTGAGTCAGCTTGTGCAGCCAAAGAGCTGAAGTACTACAAGGAAATGTTGACCCGCTGATAGAACCTCTCTAAAGAAGCCAACGACTGAGTCTGACTCTTTACTCAAGTTCAAGTCGGCCAGAGACACCAAGCAAGTGGATTTCACCCCTAGTAATTCTTCGGAGCAGTTTACCGTCGGGGCGAATATGTATCCAAAATAGGAAAGCGCGCTCATCGAGTTCATCCGTGAGAACCAGGACATTTTTGCATGGAAACCTTCTGACATGCCAGGTGTACCGAGAGAACTCGCTGAGCACTCCCTTAATGTGGATCCTAAGTTTAAACCTGTTCGTCAGTATCTCCACCGTTTCAATGAGGAAAGGCAGAAAGCTATTGGTGAAGAAGTGGCTCGGCTCCTAGCGGCCGGGTTTATCATTGAGGTCTTTCATCCAGAATGGCTTGCTAACCCAGTTCTTGTTTTGAAGAAAAATGGGACTTGGCGAATGTGTGTTGATTACACGGACCTGAATAAAGCTTGTCCTAGTAATCATTTTGCTCTGCCCCGTATTGACCAGATCATTGATGCTACGGCGGGTTGTGAGTCTTTATGCTTTCTGGATGCTTATTCTAGTTATCATCAAATCAAGATGAAACAGGAGGACCAGGAAAAGACAGCTTTCATTACACCTTTTGGAGCTTTCTACTATATGTCCATGCCGTTTGGTCTGAAATGCGCACAGGCGACTTATCAGCGCTGTGTCCAGAATTGTTTCCACAAGCAGATTGGGCATAATGTTCATGCTTATGTTGATGACATCGTGGTGAAATCTCGAAAGAAGGAAACCTTGTTAGCTGATCTCATGAAGACATTTGATAACCTCCGAGTTTACCAGATGAAGCTCAACCCGGAGAAGTGTGTCTTCGGTGTTCTTGTAGGGAAATTACTGGGATTCCTAGTTTCTGAGCGTGGGATTGAGGCCAACCAAGAAAAAATCAAAGAAATCACGTCCCTAGCCAAGCCGACAAATCTCAATGCCGTCCAAAAGCTGGTCGGGCGGGTTGCGGCCTTGAGCCGGTTCATAAGCCGGCTCGGGGAGAAGGCTATTCCACTTTACCAGATGCTCCGGAAGTCAGATGATTTTGTTTGGCGCGATGCTGCAGATCAGGCTTTTGAATCTCTCAAGAAGCAGTTGTCTGAGCCGCCCATCCTTGCCGCCCCTCAGGAGAAGGAGCCCATGCTGCTATATATTGTAGCTAACAGCAAAGCTGTCAGTGTTGCAGTTGTCGTAGAGCGAAAGGAAGCAGGCAAAGAGTACCCAGTTCAATGCCTAGTGTATTATATCAGTGAAGTTTTAACAGAGTCCAAACAGCGATATCTGCATTGGCAGAAGCTGGTGTATGGTGTATTCATGGCAAGCCAGAAGTTGAAACACTATTTTCATGAGCACCCAATTACTGTGGTCAATTCTGCACCCCTTGGAGACATCATTCAGAACAGGGAAGCTACTGGCCGGGTTGCCAAGTGGGCAATTGAGATTGGGCCACATCATCTCAAGTATATGCCGTGGACTGCTATTAAATCTCAAGCTTTGGTGGACTTCATCAATGACTGGACTGAATTACAGGCTCCGGAGGAGAAGCCGGATACCACATATTGGTCTATTCACTTTGACGGTTCCAGGCAATTGGAAGGCTCGGGGGCTGGAGTTGTGATAACTTCCCCACGAGGTGACAAGTTTTGTTATGTTTTACAACTTATGTTTCCTTGTACTAACAATGCAGCTGAATATGAGTCCTTGCTTCATGGGCTCTGTATGGTCAGGTGCCTGGGCGACTCAGATTTGGTGGCTCAGCAAGTTTCTGGCATCTGGGATTCCAAGGATCCTCTCATGGCGGGTTATCGACGTGAGGTTACAAACATTGCTAGCTATTTCACAGGATATCAGGTGGATCATATTGATCACCGGCTTAACGAGGCGGCATATGCATTGTCTCGTTTGGGGTCTCAGCGAAAGCCTGTTCCACCCAATGTTTTTCTGGATGTGTTGCACAACCCGTCAGTCAAGTTACCGATGGAGGAAGGCCTTGTTGTTCCTGATCCAGAGGCGGCTCTAGTGGCCGCTATTCATGTTATGCCAGATTGGACAGTACCTTACCTAGCTTATTTAAGCCGGGGCGAGCTCCCACAAGAGGAAATCCTCGCTCGACAGATCATCCGGCTGTCCAAGTCCATGACTATAGTCAACGGCGAGTTGCACAGACGAAGCATCACAGGTGTTTTTCAACGTTGTGTTTCTCCTGAGGAAGGTAGAGCCATTCTCAATGAAATCCACTCTGGCGATTGTGGGCATCATGCCGGCTCAAGGTCACCGGTTGCGAAAGCTTTTCGGCATGGTCTTTTCTGGCTTATGGCTCATGCGGATGCAGAGGATATTGTCCGCAAGTGTGATGGTTGTCAAAAAATTGCTCGTCAAGCTCATGTGCCGGCTCAGGAGTTGCGGATGATTCCGATAACCTGGCCTTTTGTAGTCTGGGGCTTGACATGGTCGGGCCTTTCAAGAGATCCAAAAATAAACATACTCATTTACTGGTAGCTGTTGACAAGTTCACCAAGTGGATTGAAGCAGAGCCAGTCAGTCATTAGGATGCTGCTACAGCAGTTAAATTCCTCAAAAAGCTGATCTATCATTTTGGCTATCCACACAACATTATTACAGACAATGGTAATAATCTTTCCAAAGGAGTCATGAAGCAGTTCTGTCAACAGGAGCACATCAGGCTGGACTTAGCATCTGTCGCGCATCCTCAGTCCAATGGACAAGCGGAATGTGCTAATCAGGAGTTGTTGCATGGCATCAAACCCCGGCTCATGGTACCCTTGCAACACACGCCCGGTTGTTGGGAAGAAGAACTGTCTGCACTACTTTGGAGTATACGGACGACTCCCAACAGGTCGACAGGCTATACTCCGTTTTTCCTGGTCTATGGTGCAGAGGTTGTCCTTCCAAGTGATATTTGTCATGACTCCCCCCGAGTTACAGCTTATGTGGAGACTGACAATGAACAAGCTCGTCAGGATGCGCTTGATGCTCTGGAGGAAGAACGTGAACTTGCCGCATCTAGATTGGCAATCTACCAACAAGACCTACATCGCTATCACAGCCATAGAGTTCGAAGCCGTACCTTTTAGGAAGGTGACTTAGTGCTCCGTTTGATACAAGATCAGACAAGCATGCATAAGCTTTCACCACCTTGGGAAGGACCCTTCGTTGTCAGCAAGAATCTCAACAACGGGTCGTACTACCTTGTTGACATACGTGAAGCAAATCAGTCACGTACCTCGGAAGAGGAGGGCAGCCGACCCTGGAACATTGCACATCTCCGGCCATACTATACCTAAGTCACGGACTAGGTAGTATATTTTGTACATATCTTCATCATGTATATACATATTCTGATCAAAGAAAAAAAGCCGGCATCTCTGTATAAGAGAGATTGTTGTTTCGCCTCAAAATTGTGTGTTGAGTCTTTATTCTTTTATCATTGGTTACTTGGGGGCTTCCAACTCATCGAGTTTAGTTTTAACATCCCTTTAACCCAGCAAAAAGCCAATTTTTTTTGGTTAAACCTGCCTGTTAGCAAGATGCTCCTCCGAAAAGGTGACCCAGTGTACGCCCGATGAGTCAATCACAGAGGTGACCCTGAACTCGTCAGAGTTAAAACACCAGTTGGTCACGTGAGAGCTGGCTTTAGGAGAGCTAGGATAAACCAAAAGAGGTGATAAAGCCTGCTTCATGAAAGCGAATCAGACTCGAGCCTTGAAAGCCGGTCTTTCAGTCATGCCTTGTAAGCCGGCTTTTTATTGTTTTCTACATTAGTATCATTTGTGACATGCATACATACATCCATACATTGCATACATTCCTGTACTAAGGTTATTTCTTGTTTTAAGTCGGTAGAATAATTTTGCCGGGTTGTCACACAACCAGAGTTTCTCCGTAAACACCACTGGTGTTTTCAGTTGCCCGTGTAGCCGGGTCTCAAATATTGGCCCAGGTCGTGCCTCGAAAGCCGGCTTATTATATCTTTTATGATAATGTTTCTTTATACTTGTATATGATTATAGTCATTGCAGATTTTCATCAAATTTTGCCGGGTTGCATACATAACCTGGCCTTTCAATATCTCTTAAATATGTTGCATTATACTGCAGCATGTTTCGGATTGTTTACACATATGTGTTTTGGCGGGTCATTTTGGCAATCATAAGTGCGCTTTAAAGACATTTCATGACTATGCCAAATTCAAAGATCAGCCAGTCATATCATGGAACAGATAAGACAAGTTCTTGGCCAGATGTACGAAGACATCATCAGTACCAGATCAAGCAAAGTTTTACTACTATATTACAAGCCGCATCAGGGCCAAATATACTACAAAGTGTTTTTCCCGTTACTCATGGAGTTTCATGGCCATGAGCCGGTGAGCTGGCCTTCAGACTCATGATTTGCACTGCTAGATGCCGGGTCAACTTGCCCCATTGCGTCTGTTTCTGCCATCTAGAGGTCGTCCTGCAGCCATTGGATGGATCACAACGCTTCAAAAATTGAGTCTTCCATCATCACAGGTGACGGGTCGACATCAGGGGCGAAGGAGTGCTTACGAGGGCGAGTAAGATTAACCGGCTCTGGATTTGGCGGCTCAATGCGCTCATTGGCTTCGGAATAGCCAGCTTGGTATTTGGTGAGATCAGACTCCTCTGTCAGGACTATTGCAGCGACCCGGGTTTCTTTTATACACCGTAGGAAATCTTTCCTGGTAAAGGGCATGTCATCAATGTTGTACTCCGGGTATCCACCTACTATCTGAGCCAGGTCTAACTCTGGTATGTAGGCTTTGGCGCGGGCAAGGACAACAAGAGCTCCGTGACGGCAAGCCACCTTTTTCCACTCCTGGAACCATTTGGGTACCAGAGACAACTCTTTGAGCATATCCATAATGTGCGGTGGCGGTGTCTTTAAGTTCTTTACTGCCATAATGCAGCATGAGCCGCCTATGTACAACTGCTCTAGGAAGGTATACACGGCTTTGAGATTCACAAGTGGTGGGGCAACATCTTGCGTTGTTCTTCTACCTGTTAACATGGGTGCAATCTTAGTAAGACAACAATATAAACACCCGGGTCTTTTTCTCAGTCAGTGAGAGGGGACTTACCAAAAATAGCTATGCACATGGCGGTAATGTGGTCCTTAAGGGTTTGCAGTTCTTGAGTTACCGGCTCCATCTTAGACTCGACATCTTCAGCACGTTTCAGAAGGCCGGCTCTTTCTATTTCAAATGCTACCTTGGTCTTCTCCAGCGCATCTGTTGCATTAAGCACGGACTTGCGGAAATTAGCAGATAAGCGTTCCGCCTCCTCCCGCTGCTTCTTTTCCTTCTTCATGGCCTTCTGGAGATTGGCCGCCTTGGCCTCAGCATCATTCAGCATGTCCTGCATGATAATTTTTCCAAGGTTACAAGATGTACATAATAGTCCCGAGCCGCCATGCTGGTCGACCTGGCACTTGGGGGCTATATTTATCCGCGCTTTCTAAAATCAATTAAGTCCCATGAAGATGCAAGCATTCCACATGGCACTTGGGGGCTAATGCATAGTTTGTTCTCTCCATCCATTTATAGACCCGGCCCATCATATCATGATGAGCCGGCCCTTGGGGGCTACACTTTGATCAAAGGTTATACAGATACATATAAGTCCCTGGTCATTATGTTATAAAAACCCGGCACTTGGGGGCTGCATGTATATATACAAGGATAGGCGGAAGAAATTACCTCATATTTTCGCTTGAGGGATGTCACCATTGCAATTTCAGTATCCCGGCTCTCAAACAGCCAGGTCAAGACAGATTGATGGAGTGAGTTGATGTTTTGATCTTCAAATGAGTGGTAATGAAGCGCCGCCTTCCCTTTATTTTTAACTGGAGATTCAGCCTTGGCGGGAATTTTTGCTAAGGCGGTGGACGCTTCTGGTAGAGGATTCTGGTTTTCACCAGTAACTACCACCTCATCCTGAGCCGGCTCAGTGGGCTTCTCCTGATTCGGCTTAGTGGACTTCTTGTGATCAGCCAGGGGAGGTGATGCATGAACATGGCTCATCACAGAATCGTGGCGGGGCGGATCGTCTTGGATGGCGGCTCATCCGGAATAACTGGGTCGTCTATAGCTGCTTCATGAGACTGGCCCTCTGTCCCAAGAATAGGATCGGATGACCCGACAGCAGATTTCTTCTTAATAGCTTTTGCGCTGAACAAAATAGAGTTATTCAGTCAGTGAAGGAAAATAGAAGTACAAGACAGAAAGGTAAATAATGTGTTATACCCATGGTTGATGTGCCTGAGTTGCGCTAGACTCATCAGATGAAGGAGAGGTTAAGTATGCCAAGTCATCACGCGCAAGGGGCACTTTGGAAAGCCCAGCTTGCGGAAGAGAAGCAGTAGGGCTATGAGGGACTTTAGAACGAGCCCTTCGAGCGGGCGGCTCATCTGGTAACCCGCCACTTAGTTCCCCTGTGCTGCTTTGAGTCTTCCGTTTGGAAGTGCCCCCGTGCTGTGCTTTCTTCAAAAGAAATTGTGGATCCAAGTGAGCGTCTGGATGTGAAAATGGAACTTTGCGAATTGCAACCCGGAATTTCTTTCGGACGATTATTGGTGAGTCAGAATCTGAAGAGATCAAGGTTACCTCTGGCTGGCCGGCTTGGCTGTGTTCCGTCTGTTCCTGAAGAGAGTCAGCATCGGCAAGTTGGTTAAAAAGCTGGCCAAGGGAGTCAAGTTCTACCTCGTTGTCTTCGTCGTCTTCTGGCTCTTCTTCAGTGTTGTCTTGTGGAGGAGTAGGGACTCGAGGTTCTGTTCTCCACCAGGCAGAGTTTGCCTGAGTATAAAACAAATTCAGTACCTTAGGGAAAGTGGATAAATGGTTATGCATAAAGAGTGGAGAGCCGGTTTACCTCGGGTGCCAAGTTGCCCTCATAGAATGGGGCTAATCCCACAATCTTGATTGTATCCTTGGTTTCACCAAGGAGCTTCTTTGCAGCCTTGAGGAGCTCTTTGTTTGAAAGATTGATCTGACTGAATCGAAGTGCATCTTCTGGCTCACGGATGTATGTGCACATGAGTCTAGTCCTCAAGCTCAGAGGTTGGATTCGCCAGCTAATCCAGGTCCGGGTCAGGTCGACCCCAGCCAGGCCATGAGCGATCAAGGCGTTGATTTTTGGATATAGGGGTTGTAGGGCTTCTCTTTCCTCTTGAGAAGCGAAACCGGGGAAGACCGTCGAAGCATTAAGCCGGTCCATCTGGTAAGCCGGCAATGGGTGTTCTTGAGCCGGTGAAATGTCTTGACAGTAAAACCAAGTTTTGCCCATCCTTTGGGGTGACTCGCTAGTTTCACCTCAGGAAAAGCTGAGGTCTTCCTTCTTTGAATGGACATGCTGCCAAGTTCAACGTGTGGTCCATTTTTGTGTTCTGTTTGATGGTTGAGATAAAAGAATTCTTGGAATAAGCCAACTGATGGCTCAATCTGAAGATATACCTTGCAAAATACTTGGAACTAGCATAAGTTCAGAATGGAGTTGGGTCTGAGGTCTTGTGGCCTGATGTTGAATTTGTGAAGGACGTCTCGAAAGAATTTTGAGCCAGGAGGGCGAAAGCCTCTTTCTAGGTGATCAGCAAAGAGGATGATCTCGTTTTGAGCCGACTGTGGGTGTATCTCCTCCTCAAGTGCACGCCAGTGTATTTCCTCCTTGGCTGGTAGCAACCCAGTGTCTACTAGACTTTGTAATCTCAGTTCTGACATGTTGGATTTGATCCAGTCGACTGCCTTGTTTGGAGCCATGGTGATGGAAACAAATACTTAGCTGCAAAGGGAAAGGAGCAAGTTTGAGTCGGCGAGGTTAGAAGAATACTGGTTTGTAGTGATAGTAAGAGGAGATAACAAGTCGGTAAATAAATCCGGGCTGTAGTTATCAAGACAAGCATGGTTTTTACGAACGTTATAGAAATGACATGACAAGCCGGCAACAGTTTAAGCCGGTATACTTGGAATAAATGTGAGCTATGAATAAGGTTAAGTTGTCAAAAACAACTACTGTTCAGATTCGGATACAGTTCAAGATCTGAAAAAATGTTCATAAAGAAAAATAAAAGACCAAAGTTCATATTGGAGAACTAAAGATGGTGAAGAATGAGGAAAGCTACGGCCACAGAAAGGATCTCAAATTGTGCTAGATGTGATGCAGAGGTGATATCATGTTCTTTTGATGCAAGGTTGCACAACTAGATCTATAATAGGGGTTCCGTGAAGAACTCACGAAGAACTATGGCTAGGGGAAAAGAAAATGACCGAAGGATGAATCACTTACAGATGTACAGTAAGGATCCGAAGGCTTCGAGCTACGCAGGGATGGCCACAGCGCCCTAGATGGTTTGGGCGGCGGCGTGCAGACGGCTGCTGGTGAGGTCCTCTGTGGCGGTGAGCTCGAACGGGGTGCGGCGATGTCAGAGGCGAGAGGAAGAAGATGAGTAAGAAGCTGAGAGAGTAAAAAGTAAACCTAATGGGGCACCGGCCTATTTATAAGGAAGAAGAACCCGAAACGACGGGAGCGAGACCCCAGGCAGCGCAGTAAGTTTAGGCATAAAAATTGCCTCAATTCCCGCGCTGACAAAATTTGACATATCTGTCTAAAGATCGGTTATGATGTCATCCGCATACTTCGGAATAAATAAGGTGATGTCATGAGATAGATGGGCAGAAATTGCTAAGTATGGAGAAACTACGAGACCCGGCAATGTTTGACCCGGGTAAAAAGCTAGATAGGAAGAAAGATGACTAGGATTACAGGGACGAAGAAATTGCTGGCTCAAGGAAAGTCCGGGTCAGGAAATAACCTTTCCATGACTTCCTTTGCTCTTATTTTTAGGATGGAGTTTAGCATGTATAAATCCAAGCTAAACTGAGGGCTAATGTTGGGGATATTTGCCAGTGCTAAGACTCGGCAGGGAAATGACCCGGCCATAGAGTTGTAAGTCTCAATGGATCATCCCACTACTGGGCCTTGATGGTTCATGGTGGGCCGGTTCGACAGAGACCCGGCGCAAGGGCCGGCTTGACATATGGGCCGGCTCGTGGAAGCAAGGTCAGACGAGGTCACCTTGGAAAGTAAGATAACTAGAATAAGGGTAGGTTACGGGTTAAGACTACGACCCGGACTCTCATGTAAACCTAGGGCTCAACCTGTTATATAAAGGGGAGCGCCTAGGGCAGAAAGACTAAGTTGCAATCTCTCGAAAGCTAGGTTAGCGAATCTGCGCCATTCTAATCGAGATCCAAAGTAATACAATCAAGCAGGATGTAGGCTTTTACCTCCATCGTGAGGGGCCGAACCTAGGTAATCCCGTGTCTTCTCGTTCCCGATCAACCCCGTTAAGCTTCCACCTTCGTGCGATGGCCTCATCACTAAGTCCTTTCACAAGGGCATCTGCCGTGTCAAAACCACGACATTTACTATGTGTGTGCTATGTATAAACTAGGCGTACCTTCGTAAATTGGACCTCCACGTACTCTTGGGGAGCCTAGTTTAGTGTATAGGCAAACCTTTATGTCACCTATTAGTTATACAAGCCCCCACTACAACAGCCATTAGTGTTTAAATCATTGACAAGCTCTGTTAGGTCATGAACAGCAAGTAATCAAAGCAAACAGTTCTAGTATGGCTGGCTGATACAAACAAGCAATTGAACACATGTGTGAGCAAATCTTGCACAACACTGAATTACATATCAAGAAAACTAGCATAGAAGGAGGCTTAAAGACCATCACTTGACTAACCAGATTTAGGAGGCATTTAAACATCATGTGCAACGTACGAACTAGCATAAACATTACATATTTCAGATTCTATAATGAAATGCACATGTATTAGGTTATGCCATGTATGATGCCTAAATCTACACTATAGCAGGCAGGAGTGATTCATCATTGCACGCACAGTTGAATTACAGGTTAAGGGCAAGTTCTTTTCCACCTTTTGAGAGCTTATTGTCAAAATAAGCCATAAAAGCTCTAAAGAACTCGTTTTTGAGTTATGGGCTTGGCCTTAACTTATTTCCACCACCCATTCATTCACAATGAGAAAAAGCTTGGGGGTGAGGGTGTCCCGGACTAGGGGGTACTCGGGCCGCTGGCCTATCTTACATGGGCCGGACTGATGGGTCGCTCTCTACTCGTCGATGGAAGGCCGGATTATGGGCGACCCCGTGTGTCATAAGGAAACCTTCGAAGAATTGGCGTCTCCTCCAAGGAATAGTTGGCGTGGCTGGCATGTTTATCCCCTGATGTAACCAACTACGTGTAACCCTAGGACCCTCTGGTGTCTATATAAACTGGAGGGTTTAGTCCGTAGAGGATGACATCCATTACCTAGGGTTTTGCCCAGTCGATCTCGAGGTAGATCAACTATGTAACCTTCATACAATCACATCAATACATTCAAGCAGGACGTAGGGTATTACCTCCTTGAGAGGGCCCGAACCTGGGTAAATCGCTGTCTCTACGTTCCCTGTTACCATCGACTCCTTGACCCATAGTTCGGATCCCCTACCCGAGATCTGCCGGTTTTGGTACCGACATTGGTGCTTTCATTGAGAGCTCCGCCGTGGGTCGTCAAGGATCAATGGCTCGCCTAATCATCAGCAACAGCGCTAGCCGCAGGGACACCTTCGTTCCCGGTCAGCTCTTCGCGTTCGGAAGCATCGTGCTACACGCCGATCCGGCCGGTCACCTTGGCCTGGTCAACAGCTTCACCCCCGACCAGGAGATCAGGTTCGGAAACTTAGAATTCATCGCCGACTCCCG
Organism: Elymus sibiricus; assembly: GCA_039707655.1. Classification (NCBI taxonomy): domain Eukaryota; kingdom Viridiplantae; phylum Streptophyta; class Magnoliopsida; order Poales; family Poaceae; genus Elymus; species Elymus sibiricus. Next base: position 197,609,985 of record CM077674.1, on the reverse strand, counting down.
GGGAGATCTTATCCTCACGGGGTCCTCAGCTTCGCCTGACGGACCCACGGATCCTGAAACACCGACTTCGAGTACGGCCAACCCCACTGCCGAGACGGCCGCCGCCGCGGATCCAAACTTGAGCCCGGATCTAATCTCCGCGCTCAGTTGCCGAATATCAGCTTTGGCCGAGCATAACTTCGGGGTGAGTTCTGATACCCCCGTCACAGCCATACTGCGGGTCGGCCCCGCAAATTACCCGAACCTGGAAGGCCCCTCAGAGGGCTCACCCATTACCTCAGAACCAAAAATGCATGAGGTGCAAGTTTCCGACCAGCAGGCTTCGCCTTCCAGCTCGGCAACCGAATTCCGCTCCGGAGGGGGTTTAGAGCCGAAGTCTGGTTCAACATGCAAGTCCGGATCCATGCACCCGAGCCCGGTCAATTATCCAGAGCTCGGCGCACCGGATTCCATGACAATCCAGGACGCGGCCCCCAAAACTCCGGACTCACACTCCGCTGGGATCAAGTTTTTTATCCCACCCACCCCCCACATTGAGTATTGTCCAGATAACTCAGGACGGCCCGACATACGGGACCTGATGTACATTAAGCAGCAGCCCGGAGAGACAGTCCGGCACTTCTGGGCCAGATTCCTTATCGTCAAAAATAAGATGACGGACGGCTGTGACAAGGACATTCTGGAGATCTTCCGACAGAACTGCAGAGACGAGGGCGTCTTAAACGCCCTCGCCCGCCGCCACATCCAAAATTTCCCTGATTTATCGGATCTGGTGTCCAAATATTGCGCCATGGAGTACTCTTGGCAGGCTCAGCTCGAGCAAATGGGGTCAATCCACATTGAGGAACTAAACCGATCTTGGGCGAAACACGCACTCCCTCGCCGGACATGCCAATACGAGGCATCCGAGAAAAAGATGAAACCCCTGACAAGATCCAGAACGGTCCTTGACGGAATACTGGATAAACCATGCCCCATACACTCCACAAACCCAACCCACAACCTTCGAGCTTGCTGGGTGGTCAGGCAAGTCGCCAAGAGCGGCGAGGTCATCCTCGGAGGCCCGTACTCAAATAAAAGTCCAGTAATGCCCCTTGATGACGACGCCGAAATCTTAACAATCTACGAGACTGACTCCTCGAAGAATCAGAGGAAGAGAGCCCTTCGAGAGCTCGCTCAAATTCACCACGTGGCAGAGACAGACTCATGGACAGACATAGCCATCACTTTTAGTGAACAAAACCAGCCGAGGTCCTGCCCTACTCGAGCCGCTGCCGCCCTTGTCCTTGATCCCATAGTGGATGGATTCTGACTCCAAAAGGTGTTAATGGACGGCGGTAGCGGGCTAAACCTCATTTATGAGGACACCTTGGACAAAATGCAGTTTGACAGATCCCGCATCGAGCAAAGTCACACTACCTTTCGAGGGATAATCCCGGAAATGAGGCACGTTCCAGTGGCTGCGTGACTCTTGATGTGGTCTTCGGAACTCCCGAGAACTACCGATCCGAAGAACTGCTTTTCCACATCGTGCCCTTCCGCAGCGGCTATCATGCCTTACTAGGGCGCGACGCCTTCGCACGATTCCATGTTGTACCACATTACAGGTACATGAAGCTTAAAATGCCAGGGCCAAACGGTGTGATCACAATAACAAGTGATCCGGACAGAGCTCTTCGGGCCGACAATAAAACTGCATCCCTTGCCCTTGAAGCGTTGTCCAAAGCCCTCGCAGCTGAAGAACTGACCACGCTCCGCTCAACGGTGGATAAGGATGACGTAATCCTCGACAAAAGGCCCAAGTCCACGTCCTTCAAACCAGCGGATGAAATCATCAAATTCCAAGTGCACCCAACAGATCCCACTAAGATGGCGTCCATTGGAGCTCAGCTAGACCCCGCGGTCGATGAAGAGCTGCGCAACTTTTTGCGTGAAAACTGGGATATCTGCGCCTGGCACCCGTCAGACATGCCAGGGATCCCGCGTAGATTAGCCAAGCACAGCTTGAACATCATTAAGGGGTTCAAACCAGTCAAACAGACTCTGCGTCGGTTTTCTGAACCCAAGCGTCAGGCTATGGGCGAGGAACTGGCAAAGTTGCTCGAAGCCGGATTCCTCCGGGACATCAAACATCCTGAGTGGTTGGCCAACCTGGTCATGGTGCCGAAGAAGGATAAGTCCTGGCGTTTGTGTGTCGATTTCAAGGATTTGAACAAGGCCTGCCCCAAGGATCCTTTCCCCTTGCCCCGCATAGACCAGATCATAGACGCCACTGCCGGGCATGACTCACTGTGCTTCCTCGACGCTTACTCCAGATACCATCAAATCAAAATGAAGGAATCCGACTAGGCGGCCACGGCATTCATCACTCCTTATGGACCATTCTGCTTCAACACAATGCCTTTCGGGTTAAAGAACGCAGGGGCTACATACCAGCACATGATTCAAACGTGTCTGGAAAAGCAAATCGGCAAAACAGTCGAAGCTTATGTGGACGATGTGGTTATCAAAACCAAACACATCAGCTAGCTGGTGGACGATCTCCGGCAAACCTTTGACAATCTTCAGACTTTTGATATACGGCTTAATCCGGAAAAGTGCGTCTTCGGAGTGCCGGCCGGTAAGCTGCTCGGCTTCATCGTTTCCCATAGAGGAATAGAGGCCAACCCAGCAAAAATCCGGGCACTGTCCGAGCTAGCTGTCCCCACTGAGCTCAAACACGTCCAGAAACTTGCCATCACTGTTGCAGCCCTAAGCCGCTTCATCTCACGCCTCGGCGAAAAGGCCTTACCGCTATATAAATTTCTCAAACGGACGAAGAACTTCGAATGGACCAGCGAAGCGGCGGCGGCACTCGAAGAAATAAAAACTCTACTAGCCAGCAACCCGATCTTGACAGCACCCAGTCCGGGCGAGCCAATGCTGCTATATATCTCGGCGACAAATCAGGTGGTCAGTGTGGTTCTCGTCGTCGAACGAGAGGCAGAGGGTCACAAGCTCCAGTGCAGAAACCTGTGTACTACGTATCCGAAGTGCTAACCCCTTGTAAAACGAGGTACCCGCATTATCAGAAGATCGCCTATGCAGTTTTTATGGCCTCCCGAAAGCTCCGCCATTACCTCCAGGAGTGCTCGGTTACGGTGGCATCCTAAGTACCATTGAATGACATAATCAACAATCGAGATGCCACCGGCCGCATAGCCAAGTGGGCTATAGAACTTCTCCCCTTAGAAATCATATATCGACCCCGCCGAGCTATTAAATCTCAGGTTTTGGCTGATTTCGTTGCGGAATGGATGGAGGCCGAACTCCCTAGGGAGTACAGCGCATACTCACATTGGACGATGTACTTCGATGGCTCCAAAATGCTTGCAGGACTGGGGGCTGGAGTGGTCCTCACATCCCCCACCGGCGACAATATTCGGTACATACTCTAGATCATGTACACCGACTCCAACAACGCAGCCGAATATGAGGCTTTGTTACATGGACTTCGGATTGCGGTGTCAATGGGCATACAACGGCTCGAGGTATGGGGAGATTCTAATCTCGGCATCTCTCAAGTCAACGGCGAATTCGACGCAAAAGACCCAAAAATGACAGCATACTGCAATGCCGTCCTAAAAATCTCCGCCCGTTTTGAAGGACTGCAGTTTCACCATATACCTAGAGACAGCAATCAAGCTGCCGATATTCTCGCTCGAATGGGTGCCAAGCGCGACCGTGTCCCTAAGAACACCTTTTTAGAATGACTCTTCAAACCGTCCGTTGTCGGCGTACGACACCTATGGGATCGCGTGGATCCCTTTACGGTTCGGCAAGGGGAAAAGATTTGCACAAAGAGCGGAACCAACGATCAACGCGAGGATCTTTACCCAGGTTCGGGCCGCTGATAAGCGTAAAACCCTACTCCTGCTGTTGTTTATTGTGGATGTTCTTGGCTCAAGTACACGGAGCGCTTGTGGTGGGAGAGCAGCTACGCATGCAGAATGGGCCGGAAGGTCCTCTCCCCCTGTAGCTCCGCCTTGGGCCTCCTTTTATACGTCCAAGGGGTCACCAACAGTGGCAGACAGCAGTACAAGAGGTGTAAAGTTACTACAGTATTTCATGATTATCACCGACATCTTAGGACAAACGTCTTAGGACAAACGCATTTAATGCTCCGTTTAGGTGTCCCTTACTTTCTCGGGGGCGGAAAAAGGGCCCGTCCCATCAACACCGCTTATCCTCATTTGCGGTCGACGCCGTGACACGCAACCAGGAGGACAAGCCCTAAACGACAGGCTGGTCGCTGCGCTGGAGCGGCGGCACTGTGCTGAAGCGGTGGGATCTTGCCGGGCGCGAGGCCTTGCCGGGTGCGAGGCCTTGCTGGGCGCGAGGCCTTGCCGGGCCTTCGCGAGCCTTCCCGGCAAGGATCTTGTCAGGAACCCAGCCTTCGGTCTTCTGTCTTCTGTCTTCTGATCATTAGTTTGAACGCCTTCTTTATATCTTGTATCCGTTTCCAGCTGTCCTCCGGCAGGCCTTGCCACTGGTATGGCTACCACCGTCCGTGCACAAGTATGGGGTACTAAAATGACCCAAACTTTAGTACACCGACATCCGTGGTGTGGCAGGAGGAAGCCCAGGGCTCGGCGTCCAATACATTGGGAGAGCTCGCCCCTCTGCCTATCGAACCAGATGAAGGAATCATCGGGGGCTCGGCAATCGAACTAACATCTTCGGCTCAAGAAGTCATGGCAGTAATCGCGCCATGGACCGAGCCCTTCCTCGCCTACCTCCTCCGCCAAGAACTACCGGCCGACCAGACCGAGGCAAGGCGTATCATTCGACGCTCCAAAGCCTATAAAGTCCACGAGGGAGAGCTGTATAAGAAAAGCACTACTGGCGTCCTCCAAAGATGTATATCCGAAGAGGAGGGAAGGCAGCTCCTGGCTAAGATTCATGCTGGCATGGGCGGTCACCACGCGGCAGCTCGGGCCTTGGTCAGCAAGGCTTTCCGAGCAGGGTTCTTCTGGCCCACTGCCCGAACAGACGCCCAAACATTGGTCCAACATTGCGTTGGATGCCAGCTCTTCGCAAATCAGAGCCATATGCCTCCCACGGCCCTTCGGACGATACCGATCACTTGGCCTTTCATGGTCTGGGGGCTGGACATGGTCGGCCCTCTTAAAGGGGGGACTAAGAACAAGAAGTATCTACTCGTCATGGTAGACAAATTTACTAAATGGATTGAGGCAAAGCCGGTCACTTCAGCCAAGTCTAAGCCGGTCATCGACTTTATATCCGGTGTCGTACACCGTTACGGTGTTCCCCATAGCATAATAACAAACAACGGATCCAATTTTACCACCCAGGAAGTCAAAGATTGGTGCGCTGATTTAGGCATTAAGCTCTACTATGCCTCGGTGTATCACCCACAGTCTAATGGATAAGTCGAGAGTGCTAATGGACTAATCTTGGGCGGCATCAAGCCCCGTTTGGTACGATCTTTAAAAGAATCCGACTGCCATTGGGTCGAGGAGCTTGACTCCGTACTGTGGGGCCTCTGCACCACCCCTAATCGATCCACGGGCTACACACCGTTCTTCATGGTGTATGGGGCAGAAGCCGTCCTCCCCTGCGACCTTATTCACGACGCCCCTCGGGTGCGTATGTATGAAGAAAGGGAGGCCGAGCTGGATCGGCAAGACGACCTAGACGCCCTGGAGGGCGAGCGCGACATAGCTCGGGCTCGTTCTACTTTTTATCAGCAGCAGGCCAGATGTTATCAGAGCAGGGAAGTACGGGCGAAGGCCTACAACGTCGGCGATCTAGTCCTGCGCCTCCCGGAGAAGCAGAAGCATAAGCTGGCGCCCAAATGGGAGGGGCCCTTCATAATCGACCAAGTGCTCGCGGGCGGAGCGTACCGCCTCCGCGACCCAACGGGCGACCGCCTCGAACCAAACCCATGGAATGTAGCTTGGCTGCGACATTTTTACGGCTAGCTCCGCGAACTTACCTTGTTCGGTTTATCCTTTTAGGATTTCTATTTTTCTAGTCAATAGTCTCTCTCGGGTTGTGTTCGGAAATGCCGAATTACGTTAAGTTCTTCTTCGGTAAACATCTTTGAATGTACCACACTCTGTTACCTGGGGGCTTCTTTTACGGAGCCCGTCATATTTTATTTATGCAATCATCCGTCTTTTTCGAGTTTGCAAACCTTCCCGCATCGTTTTGAAGCCACTATATGCATCAATTTGACTTAAGATTTTGCCAAGCTGGGTTGCCTCGCTCCTGTGTTTACCCCCTATGTTCCCGATCATTCGGCTAGGGAGTAAAGGGAGCACCTCTGTGATTGTTACGTTCGGATTTCCCGGGTACGTACCTCACATGGGTGAAGCCAAAAGCTAGCATTCTTAAGAACATAATTGGTCGGCCACGAGGGAAGTGAAATTAATTGGTAACTATCACCAAGTTTCCGGGGTATTTTCCCGAAGTAACCATCCCCGCTTACCTTGGGTATTCGGTTATCCATCCACGGTTAAATGTGGTAACCCGATGAACGGGACCCATCGAGGACCTATTTTCGTCGAAAGATGTTTCTTACGTTATACAGTAATATAACATAACTCCCCGAGCACGTTTTTGTCTGTTTGCACCAAATGGCCGGATTGCCTGGTTCTCCGAAGTATTTTTTGGATGTCCTCGGATCACATAATAGGAAACACTCCTCGGCCCCTGGTCGAGGAGGCGGAAGCCGATGGCCGGTTAAGACAAAATGTTTTAGGCACGGTTCGGAGATTATTCGATGTCAAGTACATAGATACATAGAATCGAACAATTAATCTTGCTCAAGACCATCTATTATGGTATCGAGAGCACAATCTGCTTGGGACAACCGAGCTGCGGGCATGACTTGGTCATATACCAGATGCACGGGCACTTCCTGCCCATCTGGCCCTACCGGCCCAACCCTCGCTAAGTGCCCCGGCTCCAGCTTGGTGAAACGGGTCTTGATCATCGCACACGCCTCCCATGCTCCCTCACGACAAGATGATATCTTCCATAGCTCCAGGCGGCGCCGAGCTCCTTTGAATCGACTGGCGAGTTCGGCCATCCCTTCCGGAGCCGCTTCACCGGGGCACAGAGCTTTGCACATGCTCTTCATGGCCTTTCGGGCCCGCTCGTGCAAGGCGGATAGCTCCTTCAGCAGATCCTGCCCAAAAGAGCCGGCCTCCTCGTCGGGGCGCCCGGTCAGTAGAACTGCAATGAGACGCGGCGTCGTTCATAGTTTTGCCTACCCGAACAGTTTATGAACTAAAACAACTGGGTTGCACTTACCGAACATGCCTGCTTTCAGTCTCTGGTTTTCCTCTTGGGATTGGGCTAGTTGAGCCTTTAGGCTTTTGATTTCGCGGGCCTGTTGTTCGCCTTCCGCCTTTAGCTTATCCCTGTCCTCATGACTTCGGGATAGCACCCGGTAGCCAGCTTCTTGCTGCGACTCCGCATACCTTTGAGCTTCCCTGGCGATTTATAGATCCCTCTGTAGCTGATTTATCGACTTGGCTGCTATGGAATCATCTTTCATTAACAGAGGTGTTCCCTCAAAATTTTCTTAAATAACTTTGAGCTCGGCACTTACCATGTGCCTCTCTGGTGAATTTCTTCACACCCCCTAGCTCGGTCTTCATTGACTCTAACTCTGTTCATGCCTGTTTGAGGTCCTCGGACAGCTTTTTGTTTTGCTCCCGAACAGTCTGCACAACAGCAGGGCATTCTAAATATCAGACCCTTACTTCGGCCGTCCCGCCCAAATTAAGGCTCGGGGGCTACTGGGTTGGATACTAGTTGTCAAAACTAATACCATACCTGCATATTGGTAGACATGAGCTTCATGGCCCCTTCAAGTCCCGTTCGGGCAGCGCCGAGGTACGCGTCTACTGAGCTAAGAGCATTGAACTCCTGATTAGAAAGCGCGGAGTGCCGAAGTGACGCCTTATGCCGCCGATGATTCATCACACTTTCAACCTCGGAGTTAGTGACCGAGACGCCACCGGAGTCCTCGGGATGTTGGTCCTCGGCATGGACCCCCGGAGTAACTCCGGCTACAGCTGGCGACCTCGGGTTTGAGTCACCCCTCGGTGCTTCTTCAACATCCCCACCTGAGGGCGGTTCCATACATCGTCTACAGAACACCATGGAGAAAATTATTGGTATATTCGGTGGATGTTGAAGATAGAGGCTATGACGGTACGGCGAATGCGTTACCTCTTTGGGCGGGGCTCCGATGATGTAGCTCCCATTGGGGCCGCGCGTCTGGTCACCCCACGACTACTCGTCGTCGGGGCCGCTGGTGCTGCTCTTGCGGCTGTTCGGCGCGTCGTGCGGCGGCCCTTGGGAGTAGGTGTCAGTGTATTCGGGCCTGCAGCGGCTGAGCGTTTCTTTCGAGAAGAAGCCCGTTGGCCACTTACCGCGGAGGAGGGAAGCGCCCCGGGATGATCGGCCAACAGGGCCACCTTGGAGCCATCGAGGCTCTCCTAGTAGAAGACCCCCTCCTCAAAATCAATCGATGTCTCGGGGTCATCATGGAACCCGGGATCATCGTCACGAGAGTAGTTCTCCGGTTGAGGAGCAGGGCAACTCACCGTCTCGATCCAGCGCCTCCAGTTCTGTTCGGACAGGATGAGCATCTGGTTAGGAAAACATTTGAGGTACCTTCCGAACTATAATGATTGGTCGGACTCACCATTTCAATGGGTTTGTGGCTCGAGAAGCCTTCCTGGGGCCTTAACCGAGCAAATTCCTGCTCTTCTCCCTTGAAGAGATCGGCCAGTATGGCTGCCATTGCTGCCTGGTCGGCAGGTCCCATCCGTTTGTACCTGGTTGCGTCATCTACCCAGTTGTAGCACCAAAGCGGGTGCATTCTCTATTGGAGAGGTGGGACGCACCGAGCAATGGCTGCGGCCATCACGTCAATGATGGTTAGCCCGTTGTGGGCCAGCCACCTCACTTGAGCCGCCAGCCGAGTTACTTCGGCGCTTTCCTCTTGAGAAGGACTCTTCGGGCGCCAGTTGAACCGCTTCTTCGGCGGGACCAATGAGAACTCGGGCAGCCCCCTCCGAACTGGATCGAATAGGGGGTTGTCCTCGATATAAAACCATTCTGAAGTCCACTCTTCGGCACTTTTCTTCGGAGTCCCTACGGGGTATCCGGTTCTGGCGATCCGCCATACTTCGGCCCTACCGACTTCGTGGATTGTCCCTCCTCGGGTACGGGGGATGAGGCAGAAGAACTTCCTCCACAATTCGAAGTGGGCCTCGCAGCCCAGGAACATCTCGCAGAGGGCGACGAAGCCCGATATATGGAGAATCGATCCTGGGGTAAGGTGGTGGAGCTGTATCCCATAAAACTCTAATAGACCCCTCAAGAAAGGATGAATGGGGAAACCCATCCCTCGCAAGAGGAAGGGCACGAAGCACACCCTTTCCTCCCCGTGAGGGGAAGAAAAGTTCTCCGCGAGGGCCTCCCCGCCTGCAGAAGTTAATCCGGGACGGGTGGTTGCGAGATCTGAAGTAGGGAGATATCCCTGCATCTCGAGCCTGCGTAAATGCATGAGGGATACGGAACAGCTCGCCCAATCACCTTGATGGGGGCCGTGAGGGCGTGAGGAAGAGCCTGGGACACTCACCATTGTTTGCTGGTCGCGACCTCGCGAGGACGTGAGGAAGAATGGCAAGGGGTCGGGTGCGTCAACCCCCGCGCCCTTGGCCTATTAAAAGGGCATTGACTCCCCCCGAAAGAGGGGCATTTTTGTAAAAAAAAACCATTGGGCCGCTTGCATTCCGTGGGTGCGCAGACATCGAGGGTTTTCATTTGATTCAGGGCGAAGAAAAGCAGTATGGCGGGCCCCACGATGCCTCGCCAATTGGAGGATTCTTCGGCGACCGAACTATTGGTGGCCGAATTATTGTTAGACCAAATACAGGTAAAGGGAGGAACTCGCCACCCAAGCCGAAGACCATTGAAGCATGAATCTACTGAAGACCGTCAATCTCGGCATTGGAGGCTAGTTTGGGGGCTACTGAGGGTGTCCCGGACTAGGGGGTACTCGGGCCGCTGGCCTATCTTACATGGGCCGGACTGATCGGCCGCTCTCTACTCGTCGATGGAAGGCCGGATTATGGGCGACCCCGTGTGTCAGAAGGAAACCTTCGAAGAATTGCCGGCTCCTCCAAGGAATAGTTGGCGTGGCTGGCATGTTTATCCCCTGATGTAACCGACTACGTGTAACCCTAGGACCCTCTGGTGTCTATATAAACCGGAGGGTTTAGTCCGTAGAGGATGACATCCATTACCTAGGGTTTAGCCCAGTCGATCTCGAGGTAGATCAACTTTGTAACCTTCATACAATCACATCAATACAATCAAGCAGGACGTAGGGTATTACCTCCTTGAGAGGGCACGAACCTGGGTAAATCGTTGTCTCTACGTTCCCTGTTACCATCGACTCCTTGACCCATTGTTCGGATCCCCTACCCGAGATCTGCCGGTTTTGGTACCGACAGGGGGGGGGGGTTGCTTCCCATAGAAGCTCACTTAAAATTGAAGGGGTATAGCGAAATGACTCTGTTGTTTACCCATATTACACTAAAAATGCCACTGCTTAGGCCCGCGTCACACCCGACCCCAAGTAAAAACAAACAAACATGCAAGCATTCATTCCCCTGCCTGCCACATCTCCTCTCCCCTTTCCCTCTGCCTCGATCCCCTGCCTGCAGCTCTAGGGTTCATTCTGCGAGCCACCGCCACCCGTCCCATCTATCCCACTCCTCGACGATGCTCTCTCCAGCGAGGCTCCATGGCCTGCGGGTAGGGCTCCATCTCTCCGGCTACTCCTCCCTCTGGCGCTGCCCCTCACTCTACTGGTCCATAATGTCTACTATGCAACTTTTATTCTTGTAGAGTCTATTGGGCCTCCAAGCATAGAGTTTTGTAGGACAGTAGCAAATTTTCCTCAAGTTGATTACCTAAGGTTTATCAATCTGTGGGAGGCATAGGATGTATATGGTCTCTCTCAAACAACACTGCAATCAAATACAAGAAATCTCTTGTGTCCCCACCACAGCCAATACAATGGTAAATTGTATAGGTGCACTAGTTCGGTGAAGAGATGGTGATACAAGTGTAGTATGGATAGTAGATATAGGTTTTTGTAATCTGAAATTATAAAAACAGCAAGGTAACTAGTAGCAAAAGTGAGCACAAACGGTATTGCAATGCTTGAAAACAAGGCCTAGGGTTCATACTTTCACTAGTGCAATCTCTCAACAGTGCTAACATAATTGAATCATATAACAATCCCTCAACGTGCGACAAAGAATCACTCCAAAGTTCTTATCTAGCGGAGAACATAAGAAGAAATTTTTGTAGGGTACATAACCACCTCAAAGTTATCCTTTCCGATCAATCTATTGAGCCATCCCAATAAGTGTCACAAACAGTCCTAGAGATCATACTAAAACAACACCATATAATACGCATCAATTAACTCTAATGTCACCTAGATACTCCAATGTCACCACAAGTATCCGTGAGTTAACTATTCGATATGCATTAAACAACTTCAGATTCATAATATTCAATCAACACAAAGAACTTCAGAGAGTACCCCAAAGTTTCTATCGGAGAAAAGAGGATGAAAATGTGTACCAACCCATATGCCTAGGTTACCCCAAGGTCACGGGAATCCGCAAGTTGATTTCCAAAACATACATCAAGTGACTCAATTAAATACCCCGTTGTCACCATGGGTATCCACATGCAAGACATACATCAAGTGTTCTCAAATCCGAAATATTCAATCCGACAATAATGAAACCTCAAAGGCAAAGACTCAATTCATCACAAGAAGATAGAGAGGGAAGAAACACCATATGATCCAACTATATTAACAAAGCTCGCGGTACATCAAGATCGTGCCAAATCAAGAACACGAGAGAGAGAGAGAGAGAGATCAAACACATAGCTACTAGTACATACCCTCAGCCCTGAGGATGAACTACTCCCTCCTCGTCATGGAGACCGCCGGGATGATGAAGATGGCCTCCGGTGATGATTCCCCCCCCCCTGGCAGGGTGCCGGAAAAGGCCTCCAGATGGGATCTCTTCAGAACAGAAGGTTGCAGCGGCGGAGTCGAAGTTCTAGGTTTATTTCTGGGGCTTTCTCTATTTATAAGAATTTTCAACGTTAGAATCACGCGAAAAGGAGTTACGAAGGGCCCTCAAGGCAACCCCCCGCGACCCCCCCGGGGCGCCCCAGGAAACCTTGTCATTTCCTCGTGGGTCTTCTGGTACTTCCTCGAAGCTTTGGGGGTCTCTTATGTTCCAAAAAAATTGTCAAAAAGTTTTGTCACGTTTTGACTTCGTTTGGTATGGATTTTCTAGAAAACCAAAAACAAGCAGAAAACAACAACTGGCACTGGGCACTAGTGATGGTGTCCTATACTAGGGGGTCCCAACCTAGCCGGCCCATAGTCCTCTGGCTAGGCCCGAAGGCCCTCATCCTCATCCAGACGGATTCCGGAAGCCATGATGTTATAAAGGATTGCATCTGCCGAAGACTTGGAGTATACCCCAAGACATCTCCTACCGTCTCCATACGCATCCCTGGATACCGACTATGTAACCGTAGATGCCCTACCTGGCGTGTATATAAGCCAAGGGGTTTAGCCTGTAGAGGACACGGAATCACAATTACCATCCACCTAGCCCTAGGGCTAGACTTCTCCTTATGATCTCGAGGTAGATCAAGCTTGTACTCGATACTCCATCATCAATATAATCAAAGTAGGACGTAGGTATTACCTCTTTGAGAGGGCCCGAACCTGGGTAAACACCGTCTCCTTTGTTCTTGTTACCATTGATCCAAGATCCACAGCTCGGGACCCCCTACCCCGAGGTCAGCCGGTTTTTACACCGACACTGGAGCTTTCATTGAGAGTTCCGCTGTGAGATCAGCAAAAGATCGATGGGATCGTCGGTCAACGACTCCAACCCCCAGGGCACTATGTCTATGCCTGAAACCCTCATTGCTGGATCGCTCCCTCTCCTTTACGAGCAAGGAACAATCCCTGGCCCTTCTCTCGCCCCAGCTGAAATCTCCGTAAAGAGTGAAGGGCCGAGGTACTTTCTGGAAAGCGATTCCGACAGCGGCTGGCTAGAAACGACCGACAAATCGGATCCTCCAATCAGTTCAGCCTCTCCGTCGGCCACATGTCCTCGCAGGACAAAAACGTCGGGGCTTCAAGCCCTCGGCCTACGGGGACCGAAGTTCCTTTCTCAAACACATCTCACATCGAATATTGCCCCGACAAATCGGGTCCTCCCGATGTTTGGGATCTATCCTATGTGCGACAGCTACCTGACGAGTCAATCGGGCACTTCTGGGCCAGGTTCTCATCTATCAAAAACGACATATCGGATTACCAGGACTCAGAAATAATAGCAGCCTTCCAACGTAGCTATAGGGATAAGGGCGTTTCGAACGCTGTCACCCGCCGCTGCGTCCAAACACTCTCTGAACTATCCGATCTGGTGTCGAGGTTTTGCGCCATCGAAGACGCCTGGCTGGCCCAGGAAGAACGAATAGATTCGATCTGTGACAACCACTTGAAACGCGATAGGCTTGCACCTCGTCATGAACAGCGTGATCAACACACGTTGGTCGCGCAATCTCGGAAAAAGAGGAAAACAGCAGACCGATCTAGGACCGCCCTCGATGGCCTCCTAGATAAGCCGTGCCCGATCCACTCTGTTCTACTGAACACCATCCCAACTCACAGCCTTCGTGATTGCTGGGTGATGAGGCAAGTAGCCAAGGGAGGACTAGACCTCCTCACTGCCACGCCTAGGCGCTCGGAGGAGCTATCAGGCGATGACGAGGTCCTAATGATCTACGTAACATTCACGTCCAATAACCAGAGGAAGCGGGCTCTCCGGGAAGTTAATTCAATCCAGGAAGTAGCCTCCAGGGGCGCATGGATAGACATGCTAATCACCTTTGATCATAAAGATCAGCCGAGGTCCGCCCTGAATAGGTGTCCCGCCGCACTGGTTCTTGACCCGATTGTGGGCAGCTACCATCTTCGGGAGGTACTCATGGATGGGGGCAGCAGTTTAAACTTAATATACAAAGATACTCTGGACAAGATGCAAATCGATAAATCACGCATCGAGCAGAGTCGTAGCACCTTTAAAGGTATAATACCCGGACACGAAGCACGTTGCAGCAGGAAAATCACCTTGGACGTGTTCTTCGGAACACCTGACAACTACCGATCTGAAGAAATAGTTTCCATATCATTCCCTTTAAGAGTGGCTATCATGCCCTCCTGGGACGGGACGCTTTCTCAAAATTTCAAGCAATTCCACACTATGGCTACATGAAGTTCAAAATGCCGGGACCCAACGGGATCATTACGATCGCCAGCAACCCCGACAGGGCGTTAAGGGCTGAAAACAAGACAACATCGCTTGCCCTAGAGTCCCTATCCGAGGCCCTCACAGCCGAGGAATTATCGACACTGCGAGCTGAAGTCGACCGGGATGATGTCATCCTTGACAAACGGCCGAAATCGACCTCATTCAAGCCGGCCGATGACATAATCAAGTTTCAAGTGCACCCCACTGACCCGGCTAAAACGGCATCGATGAGGGCAAATCTTGAGCCAGAGATTGATGAGCCCTTACGCAACTTCCTTAGAGAAAACTGGGATATATTCGCCTGGCATCCCTCATATATGTCAGGGATACCCCGCAGGCTCGCTAGACACAGCTTGAACATCCTAAAGGGCTACAAGCCTGTCAAACAAGCACTTCGGCGCTTCTCTGAACCCAAGCGTCAAGCGATGGGCGAAGAACTGGCTAAACTTCTCGAGGCCGGATTCATAAGAGACATAAAGCACCCCGAGTGGCTCGCCAATCTAGTCATGGTGCTGAAGAAGTATAAGTCCTGGCGCCTGTGTGTCGATTTTAAAGACCTTAACAAGGCTTGCCCCAAAGACCCCTTCCCACTACCCCGCATAGACCAGATCGTGGATGCCACCACCGGGCACGATTCATTGTGCATCCTGGACGCCTACTCTGGGTATCATCAGATAAAGATGAAAGATTCCGATCAGGCCGCAACCGCCTTCATTACACCCTACGGGCCATTTTGCTTCAATACAATGCCTTTCGGGCTGAAAAACGTCGGAGCAACATACCAGCGAATGATCCAAGCATGCCTAGAAAAACACGTCGGAAATACCGTCGAGGACTACATCGACGATTTTAACAGCATCCGGGAGTACCAGATCAAACTCAACCCGGAAAAGCGCGTTTTTGGCATACCCGCGGGTAAACTCCTCGGCTTTATTGTGTCTAGCCAAGGAATCGAGGCCAATCCGACAAAAATACGAGCCCTGGCCCGACTAGAGGCGCCAACTGAGCTCAAGCATGTTCATAAGCTAGCAGGCTGCATGGTCACTCTAAGCCATTTTATCTCAAGACTCAGGGAAAAAGCTTTACCCCTTTACAGGCTACTGAAACAGACCAAGTATTTTAAATGGACTGATGAGGCAGCAGCTGCCCTGGAAGATATCAAATCCCTCCTCGCCACAAACACCATCTTAGCCGCGCCAGGCATAGGTGAGCCGATGATATTGTACATCTCGGCCACCAACCAGGTGGTCAGTGCAGTACTCGTGGTCGAACGAGACATGGAGGGCCACAAGTTCCAGGTCCAAAAACCAGTCTATTACGTTTCCGAGGTCTTAACCCCGTGCAAAAGGCACTACCCGCACTATCAGAAGATAGCCTATGCTGTCTTCATGGCATCACAAAAACTTCGACACTACTTTCAAGAGTGCTCAATCACGGTGGCATCCGAAGTCCCTTTAAGTGACATAATTAACAATAGGGATGCTATAGGGCGCATAGCCAAATGGGCCATAGAGCTCCTACCCTTCGAAATAACATACCAGCCACGCCGAGCTATTAAATCCCAGGTGCTGGCAGACTTCGTAGCCGAATGGACAGAGGCCGAGCTCCCTAGAGAGTAGAGTACGTATTCACACTAGACCATGTACTTCGACGGTTCAAAAATGCTCGGTGGGCTAGGGGCTAGAATAGTACTCACGTCACCAACAGGCGACAATATCTGCTACGTGCTGCAGATCATGTACACAGACTCCAATAATGTGGCCGAATAGAAAGCCCTCCTACATGGGCTCCGGATAGCAGTCTCAATGGGCGTTAAACGCCTCGAGGTCCAAGGAGATTCCAACCTCGCCATCTCCCAAGTAAATGGCAAGTTCGATGCAAAGGACCCAAAAATGACAGCCTACCGGAACGCAGTCCTAAAAATCTCGGCCAGGTTTGAGGGGCTTGAATTTCATCATATCCCCCGCGACAGCAACCAGGCCACCGATATCCTAGCCCCACTGGGCGCCAAACGGGAAAAGGTACCAGAAAACACCTTCCTCGAACGGCTCTTCAAGCCTTCCGTAGTCTGGCAGGACGACACAGAGACGTCGGTGCCAAACGACACAAGGCAATTCACCCCACCCGAGGACGAAATGGAGGAAGAGGTAATCGGAGGGACAGCTGTCCAGGAAACGGCCTCGGCTCATGAGGTCATGGTAGTCATTGCACCCTGGACCGAGCCCCTCCTCGCCTACCTACTCCGAAGAGAGCTCCCTGAGGACCAGACCGATGCATGTCGGATCGTAAGGCAATCTAAAGCCTATAAAGTCCATGAAGGTGAGCTCTACAAACAAAGTACCACGGGGGTCCTCCAGCGATGTATATCCGAAGAGGAGGGAAGATCGCTGCTTAGCGAAATACACTCCGGCATGGGCGGACATCACACCACTGCTCGGACCTTGGTAAGCAAGGCGTTCCGAGATTGTTTCTACTGGCCGATGGCAGGGGCGATGCCAACATTTTGGTACAACGTTGCCCCGGCTGTCAGGTATTCGCCCAACAAAGCCACATGCCCCCTACAGCCCTCAGGACTATCCCAATCACTTGGCCTTTCGTGGTCTGGGGGTTCGACATGGTCGGCCCACTTAAGGGAGGATCACGAAAAAACAAATATCTACTTGTCATGGTAGACAAGTTCACAAAATGGATCGAGGCAAAGCCAGTCACCCTGGTGGGGGCAGTCCCAGTAATTGAGTTCGTTTCCTAAGTGGTGCACTATTACGGTATCCCCCACAGCATTATAACAGACAACGGGACAAACTTCACAACCAAAGAGGTGAAAGAATGGTGCGTAAAGATTGGCATAAAGCTCGACTACGCGTGAGTCTACCACCCGCAGTCAAACGGGTAGGTAGAATGCGCCAACGGACTAATCCTCAGTGGCATCAAGCCAAGGCTAGTATGCTCCCTTAAAGAGGCGGACTGCAAATGGGTGGAGGAAATCGATTCTGTCCTATAGGGTTTACGCACCACACCAAACCGATCTACGGGGTACACCCCGTTTTTCATGGTATACGGTGCCGAGGCAGTATTCCCCTGCGACATAATACATGACGCACCTCGGGTACGCATGTATAAGGAACGGGAGGCCGAGCTAGATTGGCAGGACACATTGGACACCTTGGAAGAAGAACGCAACATAGCCAGGGCGCGCTCTGCAATCTATCAGCATCAAGCGAGACGTTACCATAATAGGGTGGTCTACGGAAAGGAGTTCACCGTAGGGGATCTGGTCATGAGGCGTCACCCGGAAAAGCAGAATCATAAGCTTTCGCCCAAGTGGGACGGACCATTCATCATCGACCAGATCCTAATCAGAGGTGCCTATCGGATCCGAGATCCTACGGATGGACGTTTGGAGCCGAACCCCTAGAATGCCGCGCTGCTTCGGCGCTTCTACGGAAAAAAATTCAAGCATCCTCTTCCTATGTACATACCTTTTCTTTTCTTGCATTTAACATTATTTTTTTCCATCGGCCCACCTCGGTGACATCTTTACATATCTTCCCATGCGGGCCATGCCAACATGCCGTGTGCTCTTCATAGCATGCGTTTTTTCCACTCCCTTTACCCTATTGCCCATAAAGCCAACATATGCACCTAATTTGACTTAAGATTTGGCCAAGCTGGGTTGCCTGGCTCCTGTGTTTGCCCTTTACGTTCCCTATTTTTCGGCTAAAGGGCAAAGGGAGCACCGCTGTGATTGTTACTCCCGGGTCACCCGGAGCAGTACCTCAGACGGACAAAGCCAAAAGCTAGCGATCTTAAATGTACAAATTGGTTGGCCACGGCACTGGAATATAGTGGAACGGGTCTTTTACACCCCGACCAGGGGTTTTACCCCCGAGGTCCTCATCTTCGGACACAAGTGCTCGGCACAACCACCTATGAAAAGGGACTGTTGGAAGAACTATTTTTCATGGAAGATGTTTCTTACGTTAAATAGTAATATAACATAACTTTTTCCCCCCCTTGTCTTTCGAACCACATAGCCGTATTGCATGGTCGCCCGAAGCATCTGGTCCGACTAGTTTGGCCAGTAGTAAGGGACACTCCTCGACCAATGGACGAGGAGGTCGAAGCCCATGGCTGGTTGACAGGGTTTGGATGCGCAGATTGATTCATGACGTTAAGTACTTTAATACATGGAGTCATACAAAAATTCAACTATGCTCGGTCCAGCCCGTCTATTAAGGTATCAAGGGTACAATCTTTTTGAGAGAAGCACGCCGCAGGCATGACATTTTCATACGCCAGGCTGGTGGGGATTTCTTCCCCGTCAGGCCCTATGGGCCCTACCTCGGCCAAGTGTGCTGTATCCACCTTGGTGTATCGTGTCTTGACCATGGCCCAGGCCTCCCTTGCTCCTTCGCAGCACGTCGATACCTTCCAGGCATGAATCCGGCGTCGAGCTCTCTTAAGACGCTCGGCAAGGACTGACATGTCTTTAGGTACATGTTCCTCCTCGGGCCATAAAGCATTGAACACCGCCTTCATCGACGTCCGGGAAATTTCATGCACCTCGGCTAGACGAGCTGTGGCATCTTCGGGCAATTGACCAGGGGCTTCTAGGGGCTTACCGGTTAAGTAAGCTGCCAGAAATTAAACATTAGCCTGCCGACCAACTCTAACAATCCTACGACAAGGAAACCATCTTCAAATGGGAAGGAGAAGGTTACCAAATATTGCTTCGCTTGTTTGCTGGTTTTTTGCTTCGGTAGCGGCCAGTTGAGCTTTCACGGTCTCAATATCCTGAGCCTGTCAGGCATTTTCCGCCTTTAGTGCGTTTGTATCTTCCCTCCTTTGGGATAACACGTGCTGGCTGGCCTGCCACTGCGACTCCGTATAAAGCAAATCTTCGCAGGCCTGTTTAAGATCCCTCTCCAGGTGACCAAGGGCTTCCGCTGCTACAATACATCATGCTGTTACATGACTCAAGGATTTTCACCACAAGAGTACCATATGAAATAAAAGCACGTACCGTGTGCGTCTCGGGTGAAAGTTTTCACCTGCTCTACCTCGGCTAGAGCAGTGTTCAGCTTCCCTTCTGTCCGGCTAAGCACCTCGGCAAGATGATCATTCTTATCCCGAGCACCCTGTCAAAGGCATCATTTTTACCATTACAAGTCTCGATACGGTCGCCAGCGCCCATATCCAGACTTAGGGGCTACTGCCGTGTTCGGCAGTTTAGTTTGCCCTTAAGCAAACAAATTATGACAAGCACAAGAAATCTCCGAAAACAATGTATGCGGAGACGGGGTCTTACCTGCAAGCCCTGTGATAAGATGCCCACTGCCTTCTCAAAGATGGAACGGGTCACACCGAGATATGCATCCACCGAACTGAGAGCGTTAAACTCCTAGCTCGTGAAGGCAGAATTCCTTAGGGAGGCCTTCCGTCGTCGGTGGTTCATGGCACTTTCGACCTCGGATGGTGTGGCTGAACATGTACCCAAATCCTCTGAGTGGGGAACCTCGGGAATACTTCCCGAGGTCGGATGGAGTCCCGCACCACTGCTCCGTGCTGACGTCCTACCTGCTCCTGCATCTTCAGCTGCCGGAGGAGGGGCAGGCTGTCTGCACATGGATTAAAAGAATTGAAATCCATGATGCCATTTTAAGGGAAACAGTAGCAAGGATGTTACCTGCGAACTGATGAAGCACTTCGGTCTGCCTCCGTGGTTGTCACGTGCGCCCGAGCTCCGTGCGCCTCCAGCAGAGGGCCCCTTTGCACTACAGGAATCAGGCACTTTGCCATCTGCCATGGCAGACGGCAAAGGAATGTCTGGCGGACGGCAAAGCCCTTTGCCATCAGCCAGCAGACGGCCCCATGTCCGGCTGAATGAACTACGGCAGAGGGCTGCTTTGCCGTCTGCTTAAATAAAGAGGACGGCAAAGAAGTTTGCCGTCAGCCATACTAAGCAAGCAGATGGCAAATCCCTTGGAGGGCAGAGGGATAGGGTTAGGCCCATTAGGTGGCTAACGGCGTACTTTGCCATCTATGACGACGGCCCACCTCAGCTCTGGCACGTTGGGCAGACTCACCATGAAATGTCCAGACCGTATAAGCAGGCGTAAAACCCCACTTCTGCAGGTGTTTACTCATTTCAAGCTCTGTCCTCTTATGATAGTTGTCACACCGGACACAGGGGCACCAGGTTTTTCTCTGGCCATTTGCAAATGCGGCTCTCACAAACCCCTTTCATCGGTCATGTCTTTCTGACTAGTGTGACCGGTCATGTCTTTCTGACTAGTGTGACCGGTGTGCATCGACGCACGATCACTCATCTTTCCTAGCTACTAGACACACAAGAAATATATACATAATTCAGCAAACCATATTCATCAGTTAATGGAGTTTGTCAGTTTTATTACGTCCATGCAACCTAGATGCTAATAGGTAAAGATAGGTCCTAATCCCACCCGAGTATGTGTAGATTGGGTTCGTTTTCCCATGCTTTGCTCCGGATCCGACGCAAAATTTTGGCAGCACCTCCCCGCTGTTCTCCTGATACACGTCTCGGCAATAAGCAGAGAGGATGTGTACCCGGAGAACAACAGGGAGGCACTGACGAAATTCTGCATCGGATCCGGAGCAGAGCATATGGGAAAACGAACCCAATCTACACATACTCGGGCTGTCCATGGATAACGTTGGAAAATTCGAAAGAATCACGGTTATAAATATGCAAATGCATGCATATTTATAGATGTAACTCTTTCGAACGGGAGACGCATAGTGGTCACGCATACTGATGATTGAAGACACCTATAGCTAGCAAGTTTCATCGGCACGAAGACCGAAACAGAGCAAATGAAGGGGGGAGGAGGAGATGTCATTTGTGCTCACCCACGAACGCAGGGGCGGAGCTCGACGAATGCACGGGGAGGTCGTCGAACACCAGACCCTCGCAACGACGAAACAACTGCACATTTAAATCCACCCGATCAACACAAATATATATGATGCTTTTCATAACAAAATCAGAAAATATATGACCTAACTCATAATTCACAAATATATGACGGGGTGTCGGGTCGGGGTGTCGGGTCGGGGTGTCGTGGTGTCGGAGTGTCGGGTCGGGGTGTCGGGTCGGGGTGTCGTGGTGTCGGAGTGTCGGGTCGGGGTGTCGGGCTATCGGGGTGTCGTGTCTTGGTGTCGGGGTGTCGGGGTGTCAGGGTGTCATGTCGGGGTGTCGGGGTGTCGAGGTGTCGTGTCGGGCTGTCGGGGTGTCGGGCTGTCGGGGTGTCGTGTCGGGGTGTCGTGCTGTCGGGTCGGGGTGTCGGGGTGTCGGGGTGTCGGGGTCTTTTTTTTCTCTTTTTCCTTTTCTTCTTCTTCATCTTCTTCCTTTTCTTCCTTTTCTTCTTATTCTTCTTCTTCTTCTTCTTCTTCTTCTTCTTCCTCTTCTTCCTCTTCTTCTTCTCCTCCTCTCCTCTATTCTTCTTCTTCTTCTTCTTCTTCTTCTTCTTCTTCTTCTTCTTCTTCTTCTTCTTCTTTTTTCTTCTCCTCCTCCTCTTCTTCTTCTTCTTCCTTTCCTTTTTCCTCTTCTTCTTCACCTCCTCTCCTCTTTTTTTCTTCTTCTTCTTCTTCTTTTTTCTTCTCCTCCTCCTCCTCTTCTTTTTCTTCTTCTTCTTCTTCTTATTTTTTCTTCTTTTCCTTTTTTTCTATTTACCTAAACATCTAAACATCTATTTACCTAAACATCTAATTTTCTTACTGCAAAAACAGAAAAAAAATGAAAAAAAACAAAACAAAATAGAGGGGCAGGAGGGGGGAGCTCACCAGAGGGGGGCAGGGGGGTCTGGGCCGCCGGGGCGGCCGGGCAGCGGGAGCGGCCGGGGCTTCGGGGCCGGCCGGCGGGGGCGGCCTGGCAGCGGGGGCGGCCGGGCCGGACTTCGGGGGCGGCGGGGCGGCGACGGGGCGGCAGGGAGGGGCAGGGATCGGGCGGGGTGGCATGGAGGGGCGGCGACGGGGCGGGGTGGTAGGGAGGGGGCGGCGGCGGCGGATGAGAGAGAGAGAGAGAGAGAGAGGCGCGTGGGAGTGGGGGTTTTGGGCGGGGTGCACAGCCGTTAAGGTAACCCCCCTCTTTGCCGTCTGCTGGCAGACGGCAAAGAACTCTTTGCCATTAGCTAGCCAGCGCCGTGACCCTGTGGGCCCCACCCTCACCTCTTTGCCGTCTGCCTAGCCCTTCTTTGCCGTCTGCTAGCAGATGGCAAAGAGGTGGCAGACAGCAAAGAAGGTGCCCTAGCCAACACCGTGCCACGGGTGGCCCACCAGGCTCTTTGCCGTCTGCCATTGGCCTCTTTTCCGTCAGCTGGCAGACGGCAAAGAGACAGCTGACGGCAAAGACCCTCTTTGCCATCAGCTGGTTCTTTGTCGTCTGCTTGGCGAAAGCAGACGGCAAAGAGCCTCTTTGCCGTCAGCTGGCAGACGGCAAAGAGGGGAAAGATGGCAAAATGCCAGATTCCAGTAGTGTTGAGGGGTTGGTTCTCCACGTGGACGTTTTGAGCGTCGTCCCTTTGGAGGAGAACTCAGAGGACCAGGGGCTTCAGGACGAGAAGCTCTCTTTCGAGTAGAGGAAGGGGGCTTTACCGATGAGGCTGACCACGTACCCGGTACATCAGGAGTAACAGCCACCCTTGAGCCGTCAAGGCTCTCCAGATAGAACTTCCCCCCTTCGTATATGAGGGCAAGTTCCTCATCATCATGAAAAACGGGGTCCTCTGCCCAATGATGCTCCTCTGGTTCAGGCATGGGGTTGTTCAAGGTCTTGACCCAACGTCTCCATATCTGTCCAGATTCTGTAAAGGGTCGGCTAAAGAAGAATTAACCATGAAACAACTCGGTTAGACGAGAAGGTCTAGGAAAACTTACTATATCAGCAGGGTTGTAATAAGACAGTCCATCTCAGAACTGTCGCCTTGCGAAGTCCTCTGCCGAGCCCTGATAGATGCCAGCTAGTGCAGTCCCAAAGGCCATTTGGTCGTGGAAGCTTTTCGAATCGATCGGGAGGCGTCTTTGGTCCCGTTGTACATGAACAACGGGTGCTAGCATTGCCAAAGTGGTTGGACTCTTCGGTTGATCGCCATAACCATTACGTCTAAGATAGTGAGGCCAGTGCCGGATAGCATCTTCACTTGAGCCGCTAGGCTAGTCACGTCAGCATCGTCCTCCTGAGCGGCGCTCAGCGGTCTCCAGCTGTAGCGCTTCTTCGGGGGTTCCGACGTGAATGCTGGGAGACCAGGCCGGGCTGGGTCGTACAGCGGAATGTCGGCATCCTCTCGAGGGGTGCCTGATGGATAGTCGGTCCCATCAATTCGGCAGACCTCGGCTGCTCCCACTTCGTATAGCTTCCCGGTTGGGGAGTAGGGCACAATGCAAAAGTACCTCCGCCACAGCCTGAAGTGTGCCTCGCATCCCAGGTGCATTTCGCAGAGGGCAACGAAACCCGCGATATGTAAGATTGAATTGGGGGTGAGGTGGTGGAGTTGTAGCCCATTAAACTCAAGCAAACCCCGAAGAAAGGGATGAATGGGAAATCCCAGGCCATGGAGGAGGAAAGGAACGAAGCATACCCGCTCGTCCCCGCGCGGGGAAGGGTGACTCTCCGCATGGGCTTGCCCGTTCATGGATGTTAATCCCGGGCAGGTGCAAGCCAGATCTGAATCTGGTAAGTAGCCCTGGGTGGCTAGGCGCTCTAATTGGAGGCGCGTGACGGAGCAGCTCCCCCAGTCACCCCTAATGGGGCCATGGGGGCGCCTTGAGGATCCCGCGTTGCTGGCCATGGCTCAAAGCTCTCGGGGTTGGCCCTGGGAGTAGAAAGAGGGATTCGTATGAATTCTGGAGAAGGGTCAAGATGCGCTCTGTCGTAAACCTGGGCTATATGTTTATAAATAGAAAAGGCTGACGCTTCGACGTCTCGCCATAAAGCGACTCGATTCCCCAGAAGACACGGTGATCAAGGTCAGGGATTGAAGGCCACATGTAATGGGGCCAGAATGACAATCCTCAAACATACCAAAGACTTCAAAGCCGAGCTAAAGATAATAAACATGAACTCATCTATCGAGCCAAAGACTCCGGAGCCAAAGTTCGAAGGTGTCGTCCTCGGCGTAGAAGACCAGTTCAGGGGCTACTGACGGTGTCCGGGACTAGGGGGTCCCATCCTTGCCAGTTCATAATCCTCAGGCTGGGCCCGAAGGCCCTCATCCTCATCCAGATGGACTCTGGAAGCCATGACGTGATCAAGATTGCATCTGCGAAGACTTGGAGTATACCCCAAGACATCTCCTGCAGTCTCCATACGCATCCCTGGATACCGACTATGTAACCCTAGATGCCCTACCTCGCGTGTATATAAGCCAAGGGGTTTAGCCTGTAGAGGACACGGAATCACAATTACCATCCACCTAGCCCTAGGGCTAGACTTCTCCTTAAGATCTCGAGGTAGATCAAGCTTTTACTCGATACTCCATCATCAATATAATCAAAGCAGGACGTAGGGTATTACCTCTTCGAGAGGGCCCGAACCTGGGTAAACACCGTCTCCTTTGTTCCTGTTACCATTGATCCGAGATCCACATCTCGGGACCCCCTACCCCGAGGTCAGCCGGTTTTTACATCGACAACTAGGTTAATATGTTAGTCCATGAAAATCATATAAAAGTGCACCAAAACCATATAAAATTATTGCTAACATGGCATGAATACTTCATAAATTATAGATACGTTGGAGACGTATCAGCATCCCAAGCTTAATTCCTGCTCGTCCTCGAGTAGGTAATTGATAAAAGAAATAATTTATGAAGTGTGAATGCTAGCATAGTGCATAAGTTTGATCAATGGTAATTCTAATCACTTTTTCTAGCATCATCATAAACAGCAGCTCAATTCTCATAAAACTTCTCATGATCAAGTAGCAAGCTATTCACATGTTAAAGTATAAACCATAAACTTTCTTGAAAACTAACAAACTATGTTTTCAGTCATCAAACAATTACAATTCATCTTATTTTTAGGAAGGGTCTATGTATGAGCTTTGTTCTAGCAAATTCCACATACTCAACAATCATTTAGTCTTCCATGATTGCTGACACTCAAAGCATATTTTTAGAACAAACCGTTTCAGTCAAACACATAGGAAGATAGGGGCTTAATGTTTCGCCTCCCAACTTATTTATCTCAGGGATAATGTCAACAATAATAACTCATGATCACTTATATTCAACTGGATATATGTGCCTGGATCATTCCCTACCACATGATGCTTGACCACTAGAGAATAAATAGAGCAGAATAGGGATGAACATTACTGACTCTTGCATAAAAGTAAATACAGAAAAGTAAAAGATAGGCCCTTCGCAGAGGGAAGCAGAGGTTGTCATGCGCTTTTTATTTTTGGATGTGCAAGCTCTTAATGGAAAGGAACGTCACTTTATATTGCCCCATGTGATAGCAACCTTTATTATGTAGTCCGTCACTTTTATTTCTTCACCATCACACGTTCATACAAAGCTTATTTTCACGGGTTTAAGGGCTTTTGGATGCATAAGTAGTATCTCTACTTAGTACGAATTTTTGGCTAGCAAAAGATCCTAAGCAAGCACCACATGTTAGAGGATCCATGACAATATAACTTTTATGTGAATATAAACTAACATAACCCATTACGTTGTCTTCCTTGTCCAACATCAAATACTTGATCAAGCTTGAAAATAATTAATGGGGGCTCACAATCATAGAAGATTTCCAAGATAGTATATTTATATGTGAAATCTCTCTTCCTTCAATATTCTTTCATGAATTGTTCAAGTGACCAATGTTGTGTTTGCTACCCTTCAATAAATTTTACCACTTATACTTCTTGTATGTGAAGTCATTACTCCCCATGGGACAAGCATATGAAGCATATATAATTTCATATTTATGACATTCAATTCATTCAACAATTCACTCTTAGGAAATAAGTGAAGCACGAGAGTGAATGATAAACTACTCAAAAAGATATAAGTGAAGCACAAAGAGTAGTTGAGTAAATAAGTAGCTATGTGAAGACTCTCTCCAAATAAAGATTTCAGATCTTGATAGTTTTATTATAGCAAACAAAATGAAAATAAAATGACACTCCAAGAATAGCACATATCATGTGAACAAGTAAATACTTAGGCTAACCGATAGGTGTTGATGAAGAAAGGTGGGATGCCTACCGGGGCATCCCCAAACTTAGTTGCTTGAGACTTCTTGGAATATTTTCTAGGGGAGCCTTGGGCATCCCCAAGCTTGAGCTCTTGTGTCTCCTTAATTCCTCTCATATCAAGGCTTCTCCTAAATCTTAAAAACTTCATCCACACAAAACTCAACAAGAACTCGTGAGATAAGTTAGTATAAATCAACTCAAAACCTTAACATTCTCTACTATAGAAAATCACTAAAATTATAATTAAACATTGCATACTAAATGCCTCTGCATATTTAATAGTCCTATCCACAAATAAAAACATTAAATAGGCAAACATATGTAAACAATGCAACTATAACAGCAATCTGCCAAAACAGAACAGTCTGTAAAGGGGGAATAAATATTCCTACTTACCTAACTCCAAAAATTATGAAAACTTACCATGTGACAGAGAACTCATGCATTCTTACTGTGTAAAAATTTCAGATTTTTATCATGTTCTGACAATTCAGGAATATTCAGGACATAACAGAAAACTTTCTGTTTTCAAACAACAACACATAAACTTGCAAACTAAGCATGGTAAAGGCTATAATTGGCATTTTATTGAGATAAAAGGTGCAAACATGATTATTTATAACAGCAAGAAAATCTCAATAAAAGGAAATGATGCTCCAACCAAAACACATATTATGTGACGGATAAAAATATAGTTCCGAGTGAGGTTACCGATAATGTTGAAGGCGAAAGAGGGGATGCCTTCCGGGGCATCCCCAGACTTAGACACTTGAGTCTTCCTTGAATACTACCTTGGGGTGCCTTGGGCATCCCCAAGTTTAGGGTCTTGCCGCTCCTTATTCTCCTTCTATTGTCATCTCACCCAAAACTTGAAAACTTCAATCACACAAAACTTAACGGAACTTGTGAGATAGGTTAGTATGATAAAAATAAATCATCCACTTAGGTACTGTCAAGACAAGATTCATAATTGTTCTCACATAATGCCTACTGTATTCTATCATTTCCACAATTTATATTACTCAATATAAGCTATGGAAACACTAAAACAAGCAAACTATGCAATAAAAAAAAGAATCTGTCAAAACAGAACAACATGTACTGAGCAAATTAAAAAGCATACTTATGTACCTCTAAAAATTATAAGACTTTAGGACAACGTAAACAATTTGTAACCCAATACTGTGTAAAAATTTCAGAATTTTCTCAAGCTCCAGTACAGAATAGAAATTCCCGCACTGGACGCAAAAGTTTCTGTTTTTGCACAGAATCAAATCAACAAGTATCCACACTATCCCAAAGGCTTTACTTGGTACATTATTGAAAGAAAACATATAAAACATGATTACTATAGTAGCTTAATAATGTGGACACACAAAAACAGTAGGTATAAATGTTGGATTGTCTCCCAACAAGCGCTTTTCTTTAATGCCTTTTTAGCTAGGCATGATGATTTTAATGATGCTCACATAAGAACAGGAATTGAAACATATAAGAGAGCATCATGAATCATATGGCAAGATGTAAGTGCATCTAGTGCCACCCCTTATTGATTTTGGAGTATTGAAGACAAACTTGGTTGAAGGGGCAAATGTGTTTGTGATATTCACAAGAGAACACAGGTAGAAGTCCCCATTGACTCGGTTTAGCCATCAAAGATGACCCCTAAAAATTTATGAAGACATTGAAGACAATGGTGGTTCATGAAGACATTCTTGTTGAAGATAATGGTTCATGAAGACATTCACTTGAAGCCAATGGCACATGAAGACTTAGTCTTTTGGTAGTTTCATTTTCTTCTTTCTTGAGTCATAGGAATCACCGTACTGTTAAGTGGGGTTGAGGTAAACGAAGACAGAAACTGACGTGGTGCTCAACCCAAATCCTATGTCTTCGAGCGAAGACAAATGAGAGAAAACCTCTTCCAGAGTTGGTTGAGTCAGCTTTGCTTGGAGCCCAAGTAAAGTTGCCCCGTGTGTTCAAATTCCGACCATTGGACACGTGCCAGTTCCCCAATGACCCAGGGTCATTTCGGACAAATCATGTCGGGTTGCCTCCTGGCTATAAATAGCCACCCCCCTCTGATGTCTACTATGCAACTTTTATTCTTGTAGACGTTGTTGGGCCTCCAAGTGCAGAGTTTTGTAGGACAGTAGCAAATTTCCCTCAACTGGATGACCTAAGGTTTATCAATCCGTGGGAGGCGTAGGATGAAGATGGTCTCTCTCAAACAACCCTGGAATCAAATACAAGAAATCTCTTGTGTCCCCAACACACCCAATACAATGGTAAATTGTATAGGTGCACTAGTTCGGCGAACAGATGGTGATACAAGTGTAGTATGGATAGTAGATATAGGTTTTTGTAATCTGAAAATAAAAAAATAGCAAGGTAGCAAGTGATAAAATGGAGCACCAATGGTATTGCAATGCTTGAAAACAAGGCCTAGGGTTCATACTTTCACTAGTGCAATCTCTCAACAGTGCTAACATAATTGAATCATATAACAATCCCTTAATGTGCGACAAAGAATCACTCCAAAGTTTCTATTGGAGAACATAGGATGAAAACTTGTATCAACCTATGTGCCTAGATTACCCCAATGTCACCACGGGAATCCGCAAGTTGAATACCAAAACATACATCAAGTAACTCAATAGAATACCCCATTGTCACCACGGGTATCCACATGCAAGACATACATCAAGTGATCTAAAATCCAATATTCAATCTGACATAACGAAACCTCAAAGAGCAAGACTCAATTCATCACAAGAAGACAGAGAGGGAAGAAACACCATATGATCCAACTATATTAACAAAGCTCGCGGTAGATAAAGATCATTCCAAATCAAGAACACGAGAGAGAGAGAGAGATCAAACACATAGCTACTGATACATACCCTCAGCCCCGAGGGTGAACTACTCCCTCCTCATCATGGTGGCCACCGGGATGATGAAGATGGCCTCCAGTGATGACAGAGTGCCGGAATAGGGCTCCGGATGAGAGCGCTTCGGTACAGAGGCTTGCGGCGGCGGCGTGGAAGTTCTAGGTTTAATTCTGGGGTTTTGTGTATTTATAGGATTTTTTGGCGTTGGAATCATGTCAGGGGGTGCCCGAGGGTCCCACAAGCTCGAGGGGCGCGCCCCCCGGACTTGTGGTGCCCTCAGCCACTTCCTGGTCCATCTCCGGTGCTCCGTGGGTCTCTTCTGGTCCATAAAAAATCACCGTAAATTTTGGGCCCATTTCGAGAACTTTTATTTCTGTACAAAAAATAACACCACGGCAGTTCTGCTGAAAACAGTATCAGTCCGGGTTAGTTCCATTTAAATCATGCCAAAACCACATAAAATTGTTATAAACATGGCATGCATACTTCATAAATTATAGATACGTTGGAGACGTATCAGCATCCCCAAGCTTAATTCCTGCTTGTCCTCGAGTAGGTAAATGATAAAAGAAATAATTTATGAAGTGTGAATGCTAGCATATTGCACAAGTTTGATCAATAATAATTTCAATCACTTTTCCTAGCATCATAACAGCAACTCTTTCTTCATCATGATAAAGTAGCAATCAATTCACATGTTATGGTTGAAACAATGCATTCTCTTCAAACTTAACAAGCTATGTTCCTAGTCACCAAACAATTTCAATGCATCTCATTTTCAAGAAAGTCTAAGTAAGAGCTTCACATACTCAATTATCATCTAGTCTTCTATGATTGCTAGTACTCAAAGCATATTTTTAGAACAAATGGCATCCATCGAACACAGAGAAAGATAGGGGCTTAATGTTTCGCCTCCCAACTCATTTATCATAGAGATAATTGTCAACAATAATAATTCATGATCAAATATATTTGAATGGATATATGTGCCTAGATCTATCCCCACCACATGATGCTTGCCAACTATAGAATAGGTTGGAATAATAAGTTGACTCAACAAAAATAAATAGCATGAAAGTAAATAGCATAAAAGTAAATGGAATGTCCCTTCGTAGAGGAAAACAGGGATTTGCAGAGGTGCCAGAACTCATATCTTAAAATAGAGATGAATACATTTTGAGTGGTGTGCCTTTCCTGTCAACGTCACGACCGAGAGTTCTCAATATCTTCCATGCTAAATACATTATAGGTGGTTCCCAAGCAGAAAGGTAAAGTTTACTCCCCCTCAACCATTCAAACACAAGCCATGGCTAGCCGAATCCTCGGGTGCCCTCCATACAATCAACTTTCTGGAGGAGTTTGTTTAATTATGTTTTTTTGCGGGACCGGGCATCCCAATTACCGCCCTCTCTCGTGCAATGACAACTGAATAAACACCCATCATGATAATAACCCGCTTAACATGGAAGATACTGACCACCCCCTGCCGCTTCATGAGCGGTACGGGCACACAAAACAGATGCTTATTTGAATGATTAGAGGTGGCACATGCAAATTTACTTGGAACGGCAGGGTAATACCGTATATAGGTAGGTATGGTGGACACTCATGGAAGAAACTTGGCGCAAGGATTTTGGATGGACAAGCAGTATTCCCGCTTAGTACAGAAATTTAGGCTAGCAAAAGATTCTAAACAAGCACCACATGTTAGAGGATCCATAACAATATGTAACATCCCAAAATTCTAAATTTTGGAATGTTATATTAATTAAATAAATAGGATTGATTGTTTGATTGATTGACTGAAAGTGAGTGGAATTTGAAACTTTTTGAAAGTTTAATGAGAGGGAATGAAATGACTTTCCCAAAACTTTCACTTTGCATTTTGATCCCCGGGAATTCAAATTCATTTCATCACAAAACCCTAGAGTGAAGATGACATGACTTCTTCCATTAAAGAAATGAAAAGGGTTTTTGAAAAGATTTGAATTCTATTTAAAAATATTTGAAACTCAGAAACTTTATGCAACTCAATGATTTTCATGAGAGAATATAAAATGACTTCTTCAAATTACATAAAATATGAGTTAGAAGTTTAAAAGAAGGATTTGAAAGTGGTTTGAAATTCAAATTCAAATCCAATTTGGAGTTATTTGGTTTTTATTCTAATTATTTTTCTCCTAAAAACAAATATATGGAAATAAGGGTAAAATGATTCCCTTCAATGGAAAATTGGGAGAAAATAAATTTGAAATCATTTTGGTATTTTAAAATAATTTTTATTGCATTTTAAATGCAAAAGTAGCACTGTTTGATTTTTACGAATTTCTTTGGATTTTATTTCTCTCTGAAAATTAGTTTATGTTTTAGGAAATCCATTTCTGAAAATTTTGATATATAATATGCCTATAGGAAATTTTTATTTCTTTTATTTTATCTCTTTTCTTTCTCTATTAGGAAAAATTTTCCTTTAAAAAGGAAATGTGCCCCTGAGGCCCACTAGCCAGTCAGCCCACTTATCCCTCGCGTGCACCGAATCTTCTATGTATCCCTTGCCCGCTTCCCTTCCCGTTTTCCCCTCTCTCTGACACTGGGGCCCACCTACCCGACCGAATCGCCCCGCGGTCACCTTCCTTCTTCGCCAGAGATTCACCGGAGCCGAATCCTCGCCGCGCTCCCCTTCCGTTTGAGCTCACCCCCTGCCGCAAGGCACCCCCCCCTATAAAGCCCCTCGACCCCGCACTCATTCCACCCCCACCCCAAATCCCCTCTCTCCACGCACCAGCGCCACCGCAATTCATCGCCGGAGAAGCTCTCTGGCGCCACGAGCTCGCCGTCGTGCTGCTCGCTCCGGTCTTCCCCGACGCCACCCCTCGCTTCGCCGAGCTCGCCCACACCTCCCCGTCGCCTTCCCTGACCCCGAGGACCATAAGAGACGTCCCCTGCCCCGAGCCCGGGCCGCCGCTGCCGTCGACCTCACCGGAGCACCGCCGTGAGCATCCACCCCCTCTCTACGCCGTCCGATCTAGCACGTGCGATCTAGATTAGATCTAAGTTTTTTTTATTTTGCGCGCGAACCGTTTTTCTTTATACTTCGGCCGTCTGCCGCTTAGTTCTGCAGCGCACACTCCCTAGCCAGTAGAATTACGCCACGTGTCCCCTTAGTCGTCCCGCAGCATTTTCTTCTTTTTCTTTTTTTATTTCTTTTTCAATATTTGTTCTGTTTTTAAATCTTTAATATCTTTTATGTTTTTAATTGATTTTGAGTGATTCTTTATGCATTAGATCAAAAAATTTATCTAGTTTCTGTAGTTTCAATTTTGGCCAATTTTCAAAAGTTTAAATTTGAATTTGATGAAATTTGTTCAAATCACAATTTTGCTTATATCTTTTACTTAAAAATAGGTTTTTAGTTAATTCTTTTTGCTACTATTTTATTATTGTTCTGTATATCCAGTAGTATTTAGTGATTTATTTTTAGTTTATTTTAAATTAGGTTTTTAGCTAAAACAGTACTGTTTTGAATAGTTTTACTTTTTTGCTTTTCCTTTAGATTTTTATTTGTTTTTAATTATTTTCTTTTGTCACTCTTGACAAAGTTTGATAGGTTTATGTTAGTCAACACTAGACACTTTTTATAGGTTTTAAAAATTATTTTTGCTTTTGTTTTGTGTTAAAAACTTGTTTAGGTCATAAATAGAGTATTATAATAGCTTTTTAGGTGTTTCTTTTGCTAGTAAAAGTTTTAGTTAAAATTCTTTCTTTTAGCTTAGTTGTTTTATAAATTATTTTCTGTTAATTTATTAGTTTAGTATTTTCCTTGTTGTTAAGTTGTAATTAGGACAAAACTATTATTTTGTTGGTTGTAGTTAAGTCCTATATTTTTCTTAGCATTTTCCTTTAGTTTTCTTTTGAAGTTTTCATTTGATTTTTATTTGGTTTTGCTTGACTTCATTATTGTTTTCTTTATTTGCTTTATTTGTTGGTGGTGATTTTGATTGTCAGAATTGTTTGCTAGAATGTTTGCTTATGTGAACGCAATGTTTGACTATATAGATTTTCATCACAGAGTGACGAGTAATTCTATCAAGTTAATTTCTAAGAGTGATGTTATCTTCATCAACTATACCAAGAAAGTTCACTTTGACCATATTTTCATACCTATGTTTTATTGCATTGAGTGACACTTTCAACATTTCCTCCAGTAGTTGTATTGAGCTTGAAACTTGAGGTAGTATCATGAGGTAGGAAAAACCCAAAACCTCTGTTACCATTGCCCGGGAAGGGACGTTATCTTGCATTATTGCTACGCTCTAGTAGACGGGGGTTGGATGTATGGTACAAGAGTGTCGTGAGGATTAATAATTCAAGACCTGCATGATGATCAAGACTTCAAGACTTCAAGGACTCAATATACCGACGGAATGCCACCCAGGCTCAAAGAGATGGATGGATACTTCAAGGCCGGAAAGCTTACGTGTGCTACCGCAAATCATTATGGGATGTGGCTTGGTTGACCTTAGTTGTGACTCTGGCCGAGATGGTGCTAGCAGATGTAGACGAACGGTAGGGTTGGATGGGCACCGGACGATGGTCAGGGGAACTCTTTGGAAGATCATGTTTCGATCGTCCTATTCTCAAACACTTTGAAGTGCGAGGACTTAAATGGGGGGATCGAATGTTGCGGGTAAAGTGTACAAACCTCTGCAGAGTGTTAAACTAATCGATTAGCCGTGTCCCCGGTTACGGACAACATGAGCACCGGAGATGATACTATCGGCCATTCTCAACACTATTAATAATAATGAGTGGGCTTATTAATAATTTGGGATATGAGAATTGGTTGGCGGAACCATCTCATTAACAACCAATTTTTGTAGTAATATTTCATTTCACCCCTTTGTTGTAGGGAAAAACTAGCTTTTATGCAAAACTCAGACTCAGATCCACCACAGCCATATTTCATATAGTGATAGAGTTATTCTCCTTTGTATTCATATGTGATCTTGCCGGTACATTCAATGTACTGACCTACATGGCTGCAACGTATCATGTTGCAGATATTTTTCTACGATGAGTAAGAGATGATATAGGGTTACGGTCTACACTCAACTTGCCGATGGCGTTGATGGGACTCCACACCCCTATTGCTATGTTTCCGCTGTGACATATATAAGGTATACTCTGGATCTACGGTATTTATTTACATGTGATGTTATGGTATTTCATCGAAGTACTGTGTGTGCCAGCATACTGATCCAGGGATGGCACAGAAAGCACAGAGACTTGACCGTATAGGGTCGGGTCGCTACAGAGATGGTATCAGAGCACATGCTGACTGTAGGACATGACCCCAGAAAATGGAAAGCCCTAGGACAGAATACCTCTAAAACTTTATTTTCAAAAAGATCCATTACTTCTCATCCTCTTTTGATTTTATCAAATAGTCCCTCTTACCCCCAAATAGTTAGAATATACCCCTTTCCCTTTTGACCACACGGAGGATCAACTGAGACAACTCTGAGAAGGACAAGATATCGGATAACAACTGGCCACTTCAAAGTAAAAGAAGATTTTACCATGCATTAGAACAATTGAAGCTATAACAATTGAAGACTCCGAAGACTCGAAGAAATTGAAGACCCTGAAGAATTCCAAGATTTATATGACCCTTTAGAAGACCAAACCCCTGTTATATACTCACGTTAGATACGATGATTTGTGAGCTGTCATTTGTGTGTGTTTTCTGACAGCCACAAATAAAACCTATTTTCAAAACTATTGTTTGTATTGTGTGTATCTCTCTATATCCCTCTCTTGTATCTCATCCCAAAACCCTTGGACCCAATAGATGATGAATGAAGATGGACTTGTATTTTCTGGACCGATGACTCAGCCAGAGGCAGAGCTATGGATTCAGAACATGGAGAATCACCTCGGGAACAATTCGGTTGCAAGGAAGAATGCGGTTCAATATGAACTTCAGTACTTTACAAAAAGTGCTGCAACCTGGTGGAAAATGCATCAAGCCATACAAGGATGTAATAGAGCAAGAACTTGGGAGGACTTCAAGGAGACTCTGTTAAGATCCTGTCTTATCCGGAAGAACGGTGATAAACCAATGAAGAAACCTTGTGCTTGCAAGATATGCGGAGAAATAGGACACACCCAGGAAGAACACAAGGATGGATGCCCTCATTGTGAGGAAAATCACCCAGAGGAAGAATGCCCAACTAGGCAGGTGACTTGTTTCTTATGTGAAGGAACTACTCATTACCCGGCTCAATGCCAAATTTACCCCAAGATACAAGAAATCATCAAGCAATAGAAGGAAGCCATGAAGGAAGCCCTCAAGGAAAGTTTAGAAGACCCTGTGATGAAGGAAGTTGTTGAAGACCCAGATGAAGAAGGCCTAAACAACTTTTATTCCAATTCCTGCTATTCCTGTGGAGAAGGACATTTTTCACAGTATTGCACAAAGGAAAGAAAAGAGTATCTGGTAAACTTCCCGATGGAAGAAGTGGAGTTTGATCCACAGTAAATAGAATGTCTGATCAGTACGAAGAAATCCAGGAAGAAGAAGAGAAAGTATACCAGGAAGAGCCAAATCCCTGCACATAAGGACCCGAGTTATATCCCATGTTTCAAATGCAAGACCTTAGGTCACTATGCCAATATGTGCCCAGGAAAGGAGCCAAGAACCCGAGGAGCAGACACAGTCACCAAAAAGCCCCGAGACTTGTCGGAGGTCATCTGTTTACTTTGCAAGGAAGTAGGACATGGTGCCAGGGAGTGTTCAGATCAGAAGAAAGGTTTAGTGAAAGTACTTCAGATTTTGGTACTGGAATAAGGAATGTAATAAATATAGTAGGAAGCACTTTTATATTCCTGAGGATGTTGAGTTAAATTATGTAATGGAAATCTCGAAGATTGTAATGGTTCATCAATAAATAAAAGACAAATGTGTCCTGATCTTAATTACTGCATTGTATGTTACTGTGACCATGTTCGGAGATATGAAGAATAAGACCTATGGATGAACTAGTACATTTTCATTTTAAGTGTGGTAGTAATCGGTAAAACCGCAGGAACAAAGGAGAAGAATGTACCAAGGAGTTTGGACAAATAAATAAAGATGAAAGTAATGCTGGACCATATCAAACTATGTGGACGGCAACAGTTGTAATAAAGTTCTCTTGAATTTGGAGTGATTAAGGATGTGATGAAGGATTTGATATGAAAAGAATATGATTCATGGATGAACCAGTGCATGTTATTTTAAATGGCGATGCTATTTGGTGTGAACACTTGACCAATGGAAAGGAAAATGTGTTCCACAGAGTGGAGTTTAGACAAAATAAGTTGGAATTTTGTTTTCCTTATGATGATTACCCCGAGAGTAGGAAGGAATGAAGTATTATTGGATTTTAAGGAGGCGTGATGTTGGAATATGGAACAACCGTAACTCCAAGGATGTGTTAAAGCTGTACAAGTGTTGAAGTGGGCCCGTAACTGTCGGTGTAGTGAGAACCAAGGCCTCACCAACCTTCTGGACTTGGGGTTGTGCCAGATTAGGGTTGCCATAAGGCGGCCCCGACAAGGAACCAGTCCGCCTGGCAAGCACTGACTCATTCAACAAGGGCAAAATATGCGCTGGAGAGAAGCCTCTTCCTGGCGTGGCAGAGCCGGCAAAAGGAAGACCCGGCAAGCTCCGTGCCGGCAAGCTTAAGCCAGCCCTCCAGGGCTCCACCTCGCTGCACAGGTGTTCGCTGATGTGTGAGGTGTCGACCGTGCAGGTTGGTTGGTGAGGCTTGTCGGGCACGTGTCAGCACGCTGGGACAAGATTTGCCCCTAACGACACCCGTCCAAGAGGCATGTCAGGATAATACGAGGTAGCTGGGCAAGCGATGCAGAAACATTGTCAGGACTACCTCTCCACATGACACCTAGCGTCGCATTTAATGTCTTTGTCCTAAATTGGCAGAGTTAGGTACGATAGCACTGTTTGCTATCTAATCGCTATGTAATTGCTGTTTTGCCACTGTGGTAACCCCTTGAACTATAAAAGGAGGGCCAAGGCAACAGTTTAGAGGATTCGGACCCCTTTTCAAACAAAAGCACGTCTCGCGTAGCTGCTCCCCCCGCGCCTTGCCGGGACAGGCACTCCTTGTACTGTGCTTCTGCACCATCAATACACCAAAGGCAGGAGTAGGGTTTTACGCTTCTCAACGTCCCGAACCTGGGTAAATCCCTCGCGCTCCCCATTGTCCATGCTCTTTCTGCACGTCAACCTCCCCCGCCGAACCACAAGGGGCTGCATGGCCCCATAGATGGTCGTACCCCGACAGTAACCCACAGGCCCAGGAGTTAATAAAGAGCAAGCACTACCTTGTTGAAGGAAGAAAAATTGGAAGAAGCTATGATTTCGTCAGCAAACGTTTCATAGGAGGTTACGCAAAAACCCGAGAGTTGTGAAGAAACGCTAGATGTTTTGTTCAGCTTGCAGAATCAATGGATTTACCCGAACCCAGTTCGAGGATAAGAGAAATTCTACAATGCTTGTGAGAATGCCCGAGTGTTAGAAATGCGAGATTTGCTAAACCTTATATAGGGTAATGATTTGGCTGCAGAATGGATTGATCACCATACTGACTTACTCCTTTCATTCGCTCTCGCTATTTTGAATGGTAAATCTAGAGTGACTTGCCTATAGTAGAGAGACGCCGATTGTTGAAACCTTGTTAAAGCCTTAGAATGGTATGTTAAGAAACCATGGTACCAGGCAGTTGTTGCCAAACGTAGGATATACGGAGAGATTCAACACAGACCCTTTTCCTGTAGGAGAAACCAGAAATTGTTGACCACCATGAGATTTTCGATAGTTGTTTAGCATTGGCGACAGACCGGTCAGCTAAAAGGACCCAGTCTCGGAAGAGCCCTATTTTGACGAAGGGACACAAGATTTTGAGGAAAAAGGTTATGCTCCTACCAGAAAAGCATCAATGAAGGAGTTATCCCGGAGAATATGAGAATACTGACACTGTCAGCCCTAAGGATGGAGTACATGAGTTTTGTTGGAACCATAACCCTGGTTTTAAGTGTGGTAGCACCCCAGACCTTTTCCGATCAATGGATTTGCTGGAAGACCCACAAACCCTAACCTTTTCTTGCTAGCCTCTCCAAATCTTGAGGACGAGATTCATTTTAAGTGTGGTAGGTTTGTAACATCCCAAAATTCTAAATTTTGGAATGTTATATTAATTAAATAAATAGGATTAATTGTTTGATTGATTGACTGAAAGTGAGTGGAAATTGAAACTTTTTGAAAGTTTAATGAGAGGGAATGAAATGACTTTCCCAAAACTTTCACTTTGCATTTTGATCCCCGGGAATTCAAATTCATTTCATCACAAAACCCTAGAGTGAAGATGACATGAGTTCTTCCATTAAAGAAATGAAAAGGGTATTTGAAAAGATTTGAATTCTATTTAAAAATATTTCAAACTTAGAAACTTTATGCAACTCAATGATTTTCATGAGAGAAGATAAAATGACTTCTTCAAATTATATGAAATATGATTTGGAGGTTTAAAAGAAGGATTTGAAAGTGGTTTGAAATTCAAATTCAAACCCAATTTGGAGTTATTTGGTTTTTATTCTAATTATTTTTCTCCTAAAAACAAATATATGGAAATAAGGGTAAAATGATTCCCTTCAATGGAAAATTGGGAGAAAATAAATTTGAAATCATTTTGGTATTTTAAAATAATTTTTATTGCATTTTAAATGCAAAAGTAACACTGTTTGATTTTTACGAATTTCTTTGGATTTTATTTGTCTCTGAAAATTAGTTTATGTTTTAGGAAATCTTTTTCTGAAAGTTTTGTTATATAATATGCCTATAGGAAATTTTTATTTCTTTTATTTTATCTCTTTTCTTTCTCTGTTAGGAAACAAATTTCCTTTAAAAAGGAAATGTGCCCCTGAGGCCCACTAGCCAGTCAGCCCACTTATCCCTCGTGCCCACCGAATCTTCTACGGATCCCTCGCCCGCTCCCCTTACCGTTTTTCCCTCTCTCTAACGTCGGGGCCCACCTGCCCGACCGAATCGCCCAACAGTCATCTTCCTTCTTCGCCAAAGATTCGCCGGAGCCGAATCCTCGCCGCGCTCCCCTTCCGTTTGAGCTCGCCCCCTGCCGCAAGGCACCCCCCTATAAAGCCCCTCGACCCCACACTCATTCCCCCCCCCCCCGAATCCCCTCTCTCCATGCACCAGCGCCGCCATAATTCATCGCCGGAGAAGCTCTCTGCCGCCACGAGCTCGCCGTCGTGCTGCTCGCTCCGGTCTTCCCCGACGCCAACCGACGCCACCCCTCGCTTCGCCGAGCTCGCCCGCACCTCCCCATCGCCTTCCCCGACCCCGAGGACCACCGGAGATGTCCCCTGCCCCGAGCCCGGGCCGCCGCCGCCGTCGACCACACCGGAGCACCGCCATGAGCACCCACCCCCTCTCTACGCCGTCCGATCTAGCACGTGCGATCTAGATTAGATCTATGTTTTTTTTATTTTGAGCGCGAACCATTTTTCTTTATACTTCGGCCGTCTGCCGCTTAGTTCTGCAGCGCACACTCCCTAGCCAGTAGAATTATGCCATGTGTCCCCTTAGTCGTCCCACAGCGTTTTCTTCTTTTTCTGTTTTTATTTATTTTTCAGTATTTGTTCTGTTTTTAAATCTTTAATATCTTTTATGTTTTTAATTGATTTTGAGTGATTCTTTTTGCATTAGATCAAAAAAATTATCTAGTTTCTGTAGTTTTAATTTTGGCCAATTTTGAAAAGTTTAAATTTTAATTTGATGAAATTTGTTCAAATCATTATTTTGCTTATGTCTTTTATTTAAAAATAGGTTTTTAGTTAATTCTTTTTGCTACTGTTTTATTATTGTTCTGTCTACCCAGTAGTATTTAGTGATTTATTTGTAGTTTATTTTAATTTAGGTTTTTAGCTAAAACAGTACTGTTTTGAATAGTTTTGCTTTATTTCTTTTCCTTTAGATTTTTATTTGTTTTTAATTATTTTCTTTTGTCACTTTTGACAAAGTTTTATAGGTTTATGTTAGTCAACAGTAGACACTTTTTATAGATTTTAAAAATTATTTTTGCTTTTATTTTGTGTTAAAAACTTGTTTAGGTCATAAATAGAGTTTTATAATAGCTTTTTAGGTCTTTCTTTTGCTAGTAAAAGTTTTAGTTAAAATTCTTTCTTTTAGCTTAGTTGTTTTATAAATTCTTTTCTGTTAATTTATTAGTTTAGTATTTTCCTTACTGTTAAGTTGTAATTAGTACAAAACTATTATTTTCCTGGTTGTAGTTAAGTCCTATAGTTTTCTTAGCATTTTCCTTTAGTTTTCTTTTGAAGTTTTCATTTGATTTTTATTTGGTTTTCCCTGCCTTCATTATCGTTTTCTTTATTTGCTTTATTTGTTGGTGGTGATTTTGATTGTCAGAATTGCTTGCTAGAAAGTTTGCTTATGTGAATGCAATGTTTGACTATATAGATTTTCATCGGAGAGTGCCGAGTAATTCTATCAAGTTAATTTCTGAGAGCGATATTATATTCATCAACAATACCAGGCAAGTTCACTTTGACCATATTTTCATACCTATGTTTTATTGCATTTAATGACACTTTCAACATTTCCTCCAGTTGTTATATTGAGCTTGAAACTTGAGGTAGTATCATGAGGTAGGAAAAACCCAAAACCCCTATTACCATTGCCCGGGAAGGGACGTTATCTTGCATTATTGCTACGCTCTAGTAGACGAGGGTTGGATGTGTGATACAAGAGTGTCGTGAGGATTAATAATTCAAGACCTGCATGATGATCAAGACTTCAAGACTTCACGGACTCAATATACCTTTGGGTGGAATGGAATGCATCTAGCAGCCTGATATCCGATACATCCATTTCGCATCATGTTTTGCTACTATTAACTATAGTGTTTTTAATCAATATAACACTTTGTCGAGCAATTCTAATGCCTTTTCTCTCTTAATATGCAAGATTTACACAAGGAGGGAGATTGCCCGCAGCTGGAATTCTGGACCTGAAAAAGCTATGTCAGAGATACCTATTCTGCACATCTCCAAATGAGCTAAAATTTTACAGAGATTTATTTTGGAATAAATAAAAAATACTGAAAGAAAGAAATACCAGAGGGGACCACCCAGGAGCCCACGAGGCACCAGGGCGCGCCACCCCCCCCCCCCCCCCCACGCGCGCCCTGGTGGCTCGTGGGGCCCCTGGCCAGCCTCTGGACCCCATTTTTTGGTATATAATTTTTTTTTCCCTAGAAAAAATATAGAGAAGAATTTCGGGATGGTGCGCCGCCGTCTCGAGGCGGAACTTGGGCAGGAGCACTTTTGCTCTCCGGCGGAAAGATTCTGCCGGGGATACTTCCCTCCGGGAGGGGGAAATCGTCGCCATCGACATCACCAACGATCCTCTCATCATGGGAGGACCAATCTTCATCAACATCTTCAACAGCACCATCTCATCTCAAACCCTAGTTCATCTCTTGTATTCAATCTTTGTCTCAAAACCTCAGATTGGTACCTGTGGGTTGCTAGTAGTGTTGATTACATCTTGTAGTTGATGCTAGTTGGTTTATTTGGTGGAAGATTATATGTTCAGATCCATTATGCTATTTAATACCTTTCTGATCTTGAACATGATTATGATTTGTGAGTAGTTACTTTTGTTCTTGAGGACATGGGCGAAGTCTTGTCATAAGTAATCATGTGAATTTGTTATTCGTTCGATATTTTGATGATATGTATGTTGTTGATTCTCTTAGTGGTGTCATGTGAACGTCGACTACATGACACTTCACCATCTTTGGGCCTAAGGGAATGCATTGTGGAGTAGTAATTAGATGATGGGTTGCTAGAGTGACAGAAGCTTAAACCCTAGTTTATGCGCTATTCCGTAAGGGGCTGATTTGGATCCATATGTTTAATGCTATGGTTAGAGTTATCTTAATTCTTCTTTCGTAGTTGCGGATGCTTGCGAGAGGGGGTAATCATAAGTGGGAGGCTTGTTCAAGTAAGAACAACACCCAAGCACTGGTCCACCCACATATCAAATTATCAAAGTAGCGAACGCGAATCAAACCAACATGATGAAAGTGACTAGATGAAATTCTTATGTGTCCTGGAGAACGCTTTGCTTACTATAAGAGATCGTTCCGGCTTGTCCTTTGCTACAAAAAGGATTGGGCCACCTTGCTGCACTCTTTGTTACTATTGCTACTTGTCACTTGTTACAAATTATCTTGCTATCAAACTACTCGTTACAATTAATTTCAGTGCTTGCAGAAAATACCTTGCTGAAAACCGCTTGTCATTTCCTTCTGCTCCTCATTGGGTTCGACACTCTTACTTATCGAAAGGACTACGATTGATCCCCTATACTTGTGGGTCATCAAGACTCTTTTCTGTCACCATTGCCAAGGAGTGAAGTGCCTTTGGTGAGTGCAATTTGGTAAGGAAACATTTATATTACATGCTGAAATTTACTGTTACTTGTCACTATGGAAAGTAATCCTTTGAGGGTTTTGTTCGGGGTATCTTCACCTCAACCAGAAACAAAAATAGTTGCTCCTCAACCTACTGCACCTACTGAAAATATTTCATATGAAATTCCTTCGGGTATGATAGAGAAACTGCTAGCTAATCCTTATGCAGGAGATGGAACGGTACATCCTGATATGCACTTGATCTATGTGGATGAAATTTGTGGATTGTTTAAGCTTGCAGGTTTATCTGGAGATGGAGTTAAGAAGAAAGTATTCCCTTTTTCTTTGGAGGGAAAGGCATTGACATGGTATAGGTTATGTGATGATACTGATACATGGGACTGGAACCGATTGAAACTAGAATTCCACAGAAATTTTATCCTATGCGTTTGGTTCATCGTGATCGGAATTATATATATAGTTTTTGGCCTCGTGAAGGAGAAAGCATCGCTCAAGCTTGGGGGAGGCTTAATTACATGATCTACACATGCCCCAATCATGAGCTCTCAAGAAAAATTATCTTACAGAATTTTTATGCTCGGCTTTCTCATGATTATCAAACCATGCTTGATTCTTCTTCTACTAGCTCCTTTATGAAGAAAACTATTGAATTCAGATGGGATCTTCTGGAAAGAATTAAACGCAACTCTGAAGATTGGGAACTCGACAAAGGTAATGAGTCAGGTATAATACTTGAGTTTTATTGTGTTAAATCTTTTATGGCTATCGATGCTTTTCACAAGTTTAGCACTAAATATGGACTTGACTCTGAGATAGTAGCCTCCTTTTGTGAATCCTTTGCTACTCATGTTGATC
Source organism: Elymus sibiricus (assembly GCA_039707655.1). NCBI lineage: Eukaryota > Viridiplantae > Streptophyta > Magnoliopsida > Poales > Poaceae > Elymus > Elymus sibiricus. The sequence goes on along the minus strand of CM077674.1, from coordinate 197,566,004 downwards.
TCCCTAAAGAGAAGTGGTTTAAATATCACCCACCTATTGAATTAAAAGAAGAACCCGTTAGTATTAAAGAAGAAACAATTGTTTACCATGATGATCCAGTTGTGCCTACTGCTTATATTGAGAAACCACCTTTTCCTGTTAGGATTAAGGAACATGCTAAAGTTTCACCTATAGTTAACAAAAGTAATATTAGAGCACCTAGACCCTCCAAACATAAAGTTGAACCTAATGTTTCTATGGTTAAAGATCTCTTGGTCGATAATATAGATGGGTATGTTATTTACTTCTGTGATGAAGCAGCTAGAATTGCTAAACCAGATCCTAAAGATAAAAACAGACCCATTGTAGGCATGCCTGTTGTCTCTGTTAAAATAGGAGATCATTGTTATCATGGCTTATGTGATTTGGGTGCTAGTGTGAGTGCTATTCTGTTTACCTTATATCGAGAAATTATGAATGATATTGCACCTGTTGAAATAGAGGACATTGATCTTACTATTAAGCTTGCAACAGAGATACCATTACACCACTTGGGATCGTTAGTGATGTTGAAGTCTTGTGTGGAAAAATAAAATACCCTACTGATTTTCTAGTCCTCGGTTCTCCACAAGATGATTTTTGTCCCATTAGATTTGGTAGACCTTTCTTGAACACTGTTAATGCTAAGATTAATTGCGCTAAAGAAACTGTTAGTGTTGATTTTGGTGGTATGTCTCATGAGTTCAATTTCTCCAAGTTTCGTAGACAACCTCATGATAAGGAATTGCCTAGTAAAGATGAAATTATTGGTCTTGCTTCTATTGTCATACCTCCTGCTGATCCATTAGAACAATATTTGCTAGACCATGAAAATGATATGCATATGAATGAAAGAAATGAAATAGATAAGATGTTCTTTGATCAACCACCTATCCTTAAACACAATTTGCCTGTTGAAACTCTTGGAGGCCCTCCTCCATCTAAGGGTGATCCTGTATTTGAATTGAAGCAATTGCCTGATACATTGAAATATGCTTACCTTGATGAAAAGAAGATATATCCTGTTATTATCAGTGCTAACCTTTCAGAGCATGAAGAAAAGAGGTTACTAAAAACTCTAAGGAAGCACTGAGCTGCTATTGGATATACTCTTGATGATCTTAAGGGCATTAGTCCCACTCTATGTCAGCACAAAATTAATATGGAGCCTGATGCTAAACCAGTTGTCGACCACCAACGACGATTAAATCCTAAGATGAAAGAGGTGGTAAGAACTGAAATATTAAAGCTTCTAGAAGCAGGTATAATCTATCCCATAGCTGATAGTAGATGGGTAAGTCCCGTTCATTGTGTCCCTAAGAAAGGAGGTATTACCGTTGTTCCTAATGATAAAAATGAACTCATTCCACAAAGAATTATAACTGGTTATAGGATGGTAATTGATTTTAGAAAATTAAACAAATCCACTAGAAAAGATCATTACCCCTTACCTTTTATTGATCAAATGTTAGAAAGATTATCTAAGCATACACACTTTTGTTTCCTAGATGGTTATTCTGGTTTTTCTCAAATACCCGTATCACAATCCGACCAACAGAAAACCACCTTTACTTGTCCTTTTGGAACTTATGCTTATAAATGTATGCCTTTTGGTTTATGCAATGCACCTGCTACCTTTCAAAGATGTATGACTACTATATTCTCTGACTTTTGTGAAAAGATTGTTGAGGTATTCATGGATGATTTCTCCGTTTACGGAACTTCTTTTGATGATTGCTTAAGCAACCTTGATCGAGTTTTGCAGAGATGTGAAGAAACTAATCTTGTCTTGAATTGGGAGAAGTGCCACTTTATGGTGAATGAAGGCATTGTATTGGGGCATAAAATTTCTGAAAGAGGTATTGAAGTTGATAAAGCTAAGGTTGATGCTATTGAGAAAATGCCATGTCCTAAAGATATTAAAGGTATAAGAAGTTTCCTTGGTCATGCTGGTTTCTATAGGAGATTTATTAAAGACTTCTCTAAAATATCTAGGCCTCTTACCAATCTTTTGCAAAAATATGTTCCATTTGTTTTTGATGATGATTGTCTAGAAGCCTTTGAAGATTTATTAAGAAAGCCTTAACCACTGCACCTATTGTTCAACCACCTAATTGGAACTTGCCTTTTGAAATTATGTGTGATGCTAGTGATTATGCTGTTGGTGCTGTTCTAGGACAGAGAGTTGATAAGAAATTAAATGTTATCCATTATGCTAGTAAAACTCTAGACAATGCCCAAAGAAATTATGCTACTACTGAGAAAGAATTTCTAGTAGTTGTGTTTGCATGTGATAAATTCAGATCTTATAGTTGATTCTAAAGTAATTGTTCACACCGATCATGCTGCTATTAAATATCTTATGGAAAAGAAAGATGCTAAACCTAGACTCATTAGGTGGGTTTTATTGCTACAAGAATTTGACTTGCATATTATTGATAGAAAGGGAGCTGAGAATCCCGTAGCAGATAATTTGTCTAGAATTGAAAATGTTCTTGATGACCCACTTCCTATTAATGATGATTTTCCTGATGAACAGTTAGCTGTCATAAATGCTTCTCGTAATACTCTTTGGTATGCAGACTATGCTAATTATATTGTTGCTAAATTTATACCACCTAGTTTCACATACCAACAAAAGAAAAAGTTCTTCTATGATTTAAGACATTACTTTTGGGACGACCACATCTTTATAAAGAAGGAGTAGATGGTATTATTAGACGTTGTATACCTGAGCATGAACAGGAACAAATCCTACGAAAGTGTCATTCCGAGGCTTACGGAGGACACCATGCGGGAGACAGAACTGCACACAAGGTATTACAATCTGGTTTTTATTGGCCTCCTCTTTTCAAGGATGATCATAAGTTTGTCCTGTCTTGTGATGAATGCCAAAGAATTGGTAATGTTGGTAGACATCAGGAAATGCCTATGAATTATTCACTTGCTATTGAACCATTTGATGTTTGGGGATTTGATTATATGGGACCTTTTCCTAAATCCAATGGGTATACACATATTTTAGTTGCTGTTGATTACGTTACTAAGTGGGTAGAAGCTATTCCAACTAGTAGTGCTGATCATAACACTTCTATTAAAATGCTTAAAGAAGTTATTTTCCCAAGATTCGGAGTCCCTAGATATTTAATGACTGATGGTGGTTCACATTTTATTCATGGTGCATTCCGTAAATTGCTTGCTAAATATGATGTCAACCATAGAATTGCATCTCCCTATCACCCTCAAACTAGTGGTCAAGTAGAATTGAGCAATAGAGAAATAAAATTAATTTTGCAAAAAACTGCCAATAGATCTAGAAAGAATGGGTCTAAGAAACTTGACGATGCATTATGGGCTTATAGAACTGCTTATAAAAATCCTATGGGTATGTCTCCTTATAAAATGGTTTAAGGAAAAGCATGTCATTTACCTCTTGAGTTAGAACATAAAGCATATTGGGCAATTAAAGAAATCAATTATGACTTTAAACTTGCCGGTGAAAAGAGGTTATTTGATATTAGCTCATTAGATGAATGGAGAACCCAAGCTTATGAAAATGCCAAATTGTTTAAAGAAAAAGTTAAAAGATGGCATGATAGAAGAATTCAAAAACAGGAATTTAAAGTGGGTGAGCAAGTTCTATTGTACAATTCTCGTTTGAGATTCTTTGGAGGAAAACTTCTCTCTAAATGGGAAGGACCGTATATCATCAAAGAAGTTTATCGCTCTGGAGCCATCAAAATAAACTACTCCGAAGGCACTAATCTGAGAGTGGTGAATGGGTAAAGAATTAAGCACTATATTTCAGGTACTCCCATTAATGTTGAAACTAATATTATTGAAACAATTACACCGGAGGAATACATAAGAGAGACCTTCCAGAACACTCCAGAACCCAGAAAAGGAAGAGGTACGTGATACGGTAAGTAAACCGACTCCAAAAATTCCATAAAAATACTTTCTGTCAGTTTTGGAATATTAGAAAAACACAAAAATAAGAAACAACCGAGGGGACCCACCTGGTGCCCACGAGGCACCAGGGCGCGCCACCACCCCCCCAGGCGCACCCTGGTGGCTCGTGGGCCCCTCATGAGCCTTCCCGACTCCGTTTTCTTCTGGATTACTTGTTTTGCAAGATAAAAATTCTTTATATATATTCCCGGACGTTTTGACCACCGTATTGCAGAAATCTCCTCTGTTCTTGTTTTGTGCTATTTTTCTGACAGATTTAGATCGCTATGGCTCCACCGAGCTCTTCCAAGGACAAGTTCTACGAGAAGGTCATCAACCCCTACCTACCGGAGGTGATGAAACACCCTCAGGCCATTGAGATGCGTGAGGGGGTGCTTCACATCCGGGATGTTCAAGGACCCAAGAAGACCGGGAGCGTGGAGTCCAGGCTCGAAGCGGTGGAGCAGGAGATCTTCAAGTGCCAAGGGATGGTGGAACGTGGACTCAGCGCCAACCACTCCATGATCACGTAATTCACCCGTAATCACAAGGTGGATGGCCAATCGATGTGAGACATCATCTTCAAGCTCAATGAACGAATCGATTATCTCCAAGGCCAAATCTATGATCTTCAAAACCAAAATTATGAGTATGAGGCAAGATTCAAAGGTATGAGTTTAGCTGCAAGTTTCAGGACCCCGGAGACTCGTTCATCTTTTTATGATGGGGAACCTATGCCATGGAAGCCGGAGGACAATCCCACCACTTCATTATCACCACCATCACCGAAGAAAGAAACTTGAGTACATGGGTATGGGCACTCCCCTTGGCTTGTGCCAAGCTTGGGGGAGGCGCCCCGGTATCGTATCACCATCACTTTTATCATCTTTACCTATTTTTAATTCGATCCTTAGTTATTTCATGATCTACTTGAATAAAAGTTTAGTATGATCTATTTTCGAGTGCTAGTTTCATGATCTATCTATCTATGTAATCGAGTTGAGAGTTATATAATAAAGAGTAGTTTGAGTTTTTGCTTCTTTACTTTCATGTTTCAATCCTAGCAATAAAAATAATGAAAAAGATCATATGCTAATCATATGGAAAGTAATGACATTACATAAAGAAAAGTATAAGTGGTAAAATTTATTGGAAGTTAACAAGCATAGCATTAGTCAATGATGCAATTCATGAAAAAATTAATAGGGAAGAGAAGATTCACATGCAAATATACTATCTTGGACATCTTTTATGATTGTGAGCCCCCATTAAGTATTTTATGTCAAATTGTTGACGTTGTACAAGGAAGACAGTGTAATGAATTATGTTTACTTATATTCACACAGAAGTTATATTGTCATAGATCCTCCAACATGTGGTGCTTGCCCAATATCTTTGCTAGCCAAAAATCCGCACCAAGTAGAGATACTACTTGTGCATCCAAAACCCTTAAACCCAGTTTCATGTCATGAGAGTCCACTATACCTACCTACGGATTGAATAAGATCCTTCAAGTAAGTTGTCATCGGTGAAAAAAGCAATAAAAATTGCCTCTAAATATGTCTGAACTTTTATTGTAAGGGAAAATAAGCTTTGTACGAACTTGTGATGGTAAAGAAATAAAAGCGACGGACTGCATAATAAAGGTTGCTTTCACAAGGGGCAATATAAAGTGACGTTCCTTTGCAAAGAGCTTGTGCACCCAACAACAAAAAGCGCATGACAACCTCTGCTTCCCTCTGCGAAGGGCCTTTCCTTTACTTTTATGTATTTATTTTTTATGCAAGAGTCAATAGTGTTCTCCTCTACTTCCTTTTTATTTTTCTCTTTTGCAAGCATCATGTGGTGGGGAAAGATCTAGGGACATATATCCAGTTGGATATGAGTAATCATAAGTTATTATTGTTGACATCACCCTTGAGGTGAATAAGTTGGGAGGCGAAACTATAAGCCCCTATCTTTCTATTGTGTCTGGCTAAAACTTTTTGCTCCATATATATGTTGTGAGTGTTAGCAATCATAGAAGACTATATGATGGTTGAGTATGTGGACTTGCTAAAAAGCTCCTACATGAGACTCTTCCTGAAAATATGATGAATTGCAATTGCATTGTTGACTGAGAACATAGTTTGTTAGTTTTCAAGAAAGTTTATGCCTTATACTTCATTGTTGTGATGAATTGTTACTTGCTCATGAGAAGTTTTATGATAATAAATATTGCTATTGTAATAATGATCATGATGCTACTATGTCCGTATTTTGTTTTATGAACACCTCTCTCTCTAAACATGTGGACATGATTATCGATATCAGTTTTCGCTTGAGGACAAGCGAGGTCTAAGCTTGGGGGAGTTGATACGCCCATTTTGCATCATGTTTTGCTACTGTTATTTATAGTGTTTTTAATCAATATAACACTTTGTGGAGCAATTCTAATGACTTTTCTCTCTTAATATGCAAGATTTACACAAGGAGGGAGATTGCCGGCAGCTGGAATTCTGGACCTGAAAAACTATGTCAGAGATACCTATTCTGCACATCTCCAAATGAGCTGAAATTTTACGAAGATTTATTTTGGAATAAATAAAAAATACTGGAAGAAAGAACTACCAGAGGGGGCCACCCAGGAGCCCACAAAGCACCAGGGCGCGCCACCCCCCAGGCGCGCCCTGGTGGCTCGTGGGGCCCCTGGCCAGCCTCTGGCCCCCATTTTCTGGTATATAATTTTTTTTGCCCTAGAAAAAATATAGAGAAGACTTTCGGGACGGTGCGCCGCCGTCTCGAGGCGGAACTTGGGAAGGAGCACTTTTGCTCTCCGGCGGAGAGATTCTGCCGGGGATACTTCCCATCGGGAGGGGGAAATCGTCGCCATTGACATCACCAACGATCCTCTCATCATGGGAGGACCAATCTTCATCAACATCTTCAACAGCACCATCTCATCTCAAACCCTAGTTCATCTCTTGTATTCAATATTTGTCTCAAAACCTCAGATTAGTACCTGTGGGTTGCTAGTAGTGTTGATTACATCTTGTAGTTGATGCTAGTTGGTTTATGTGGTGGAAGATTATATGTTCAGATCCATTATGCTATTTAATACCTCTCTGATCTTGAACATGATTATGATGTGTGAGTAGTTACTTTTGTTCTTGAGGACATGGGAGAAGTCTTGTCATAAGTAATCATGTGAATTTGGTATTCGTTTGATATTTTTATGATATGTATGTTGTTGATTCTCTTAGTTGTGTCATGTGAATGTCGACTACATGACACTTCACCATCTTTGGGCCTAAGGGAATGCATTGTGGAGTAGTAATTAGATGATGGGTTGCTAGAGTGACAGAAGCTTAAACCCTAGTTTATGCGCTATTCCGTAAGGGGCTGATTTGGATCAATATGTTTAATGCTATGGTTAGAGTTATCTTAACTCTTCTTTCGTAGTTGCGGATGCTTGCGAGAGGTGGTAATCATAAGTGGGAGGCTTGTTCAAGTAAGAATAGCACCCAAGCACCGGTCCACCCACATATCAAATTATCAAAGTAGCGAACGCGAATCAAACCAACATGATGAAAGTGACTAGATGAAATTCCCATGTGTCCTCGAGAACGCTTTGCTTACTATAAGAGATCGTTCCGGCTTGTCCTTTGCTACAAAAAGGATTGGGCCACCTTGCTGCACTCTTTGTTACTATTGCTACTTGTCACTTGTTACAAATTATCTTGCTATCAAACTACTCGTTACCGATAATTTCAGTGCTTGCAGAAAATACCTTGCTGAAAACCGCTTGTCATTTCCCTTTGTTCCTCGTTGGATTCGACACTCTTACTTATCGAAAGGACTACGATTGATCCCCTATACTTGTGGGTCATCAATATCTATCATGGTTATGCCCGGGAATCTTGGTATCTACCTGTGATCATCCTGACGGAATGACACCCAGGCTCAAAGAGATGGATGGATACTTCAAGGCCGGAAAGCTTACGTGTGATGTTATGGTATTTCATCAAAGTACTGTGTGTGCCAGCATATTGATCCAGGGATGGCACAGAAAGCACAGAGACTTGACCGTATTGGGTCGGGGCGCTACACAATATAACTTCGATGCAAATATACCCAAACATAACTCATTACGTCGTCTTCCTTGTCCAACTTCAACTAATTTGCTCAAGTTTGAAAATAATTAATGTGCATTCACAATCATAAAAGATGTCCAAGATAATATATTTGTATGTGAAAGTTCTCTTCCATATACTATCTTTCATAAATTGCTTGTATGACTAAGATTGTGATTGCCAAACTTCAGTAGATTTTACTTTCTAAACCAAATGTGAAATATTTCTATGCATGAGACAAGCATATGAAGCACATATAATTTCAACTTTATGGTATTCAATTCATTAAACAATTTACTCATAGGATATAAGTGAAGCACAAGAGTGAATGACAAACTACTCCAAAAGATATAAGTGAAGAACAATGAGTAGTTAAATAATTAAGTAGCTATGTGAAGACTCTCTCCAAATAAAGATTTCAGATCTTGGTAACTTTATTCAAATAGAAAAAATGAAAATAAAAGGACACTCCAAGAATAGCACATATCATGTGAATAAGTAAAAACTTAGGCTAACCGATAGTTGTTGATGAAGCAAGGTGGGATGCCTACCGGATCATCCCCAAGCTTAGTTGCTTGAGACTTCTTGGAATGTTATATTGGGGAGCCTTGGGCATCCCCAAGATTGAGGTCTTGTGTCTCCTTAATTCCTCTCATGTCATGGTTTCCCTAAATCTTAAAAATTCATCCACACAAAACTCAACAAGAACTCGTGAGATAAAGTAGTATAAATCAACTCAAAGCCTTATCATTCTCTAATGTAAAAAATCACTAAAATTATAATTTAACATTACATACTCCTATTCTCAAATAGAATCATTAAACAAGCAAACATATGCAAACATAACAACAATCTGTCTAAACAGAATAGTCTGTAAAGTATGAAGAAAAATCCATACTTATTTAACTCCAAAAATTGTGAAAATTTATCACACTGTACAAAATTTATAATATCTTACTGTGTCAAAATTTCAATATTTTATCACATCCTGACTTTTCTAGAGAATTCAGACAATAATAGAAAACTTGCTGTTTTCAAACAGCAACACATAAACTTGCAAACTGAGTATGGTAAAGGCTATAATTGGCATTTTATTGAACTAAAAGATACAAACATGATTGTTGATAACATCAAGAAAATCTCAACAAAATAAAATGATGCTCAAAGCAAAACACATATTATGTGACGAATAAAAATATAGTTCCGAGTGAGGTTACCGATAATGTTGAAGACGAAAGAGGGGATGCCTTCTGGGGCATCCCCAAGCTTAGACGCTTGAGTCTTCCTTGAATATTACCTTGGGTTGCCTTCGGCATCCCCAAGCTTAGGGTCTTGTCACTCCTTATTCTCATCATATCGATATCTCACCCAAAACTTGAAAACTTCAATCACACAAAACTTAACGGAACTTGTGAGATAGGTTAGTGTTGACACCAGATTTTTGCATGGCCAAAATCTCAATTAAGATGGCCTCGGATGGAAAAATGTTCAACATGAAAGTTGTGCATCTCATCAAAATGGTCGATTTTGATATAAAAATCGTCTTAATCGGAGGTAGTATGCAAAAGTTACAGCCAAAACGGCGCGCTGCAGCACTGCATGGTCGGATCATCCGGGCCGGGGTCCAGATCATCCGGCCGGAGGCCGAATAAATGACCCAAACAACAGAAGCTAAAAGATGAAGCCGGATGATCTGGGTGTAGACTCGGATGATCTGGGTGAAGGCCGGACGATCCGGGCAAGAGTCCGGACATCTGGACAACTTTTTTCTGCTGCAGACTTTAGAAAACAGCCCGAAACCCCCTCAAGATGGTCTTAGATCGAAAAGTATTCAACAGGAAAGTTGTGCGTCTCATCGAAACGGTTGATTTTGATGTAAAAATCGTCTTATTCTGAGTTCGTATGCAAAAGTTAGAGCCCGATCAGTGTGCTGCTGTCAGAATTCTGGGCTTGGCCGGATCATCCGGGCTTGAAGCCGGACATCCGGGCCGGAGGTCGTGAATAGTCCGTGTTTTGTTAGGTTTTGATGATTTGGACGGCAAGGCAAGTCCTTTTCTTGTACGGGAAGTCCATCCGCCTCTTATATAGATAAGAGGCGATGACCGATTGAACAACAACACACAATCGACAAAACCTATCTACTTTTTACCCTAGTTTTACATCTCTCCCTTGTTCTTTCTCTCTTGTTCTTCATTCGTTCTTCGTGTTGAAGGGCGGCGATCCTCGAGGATCTAGGGCCGGGCGAACTGACCTAGGGCAACCCATAGCCGCCGCGCGTCCAGACGGAGTCCCTCCCGGGCGCGTGGGGTTTCGGGTGCTCAAAAGTGCCCGCCGGATTGCTTGTGTACCGCGCTTCTGGACGGGTCTCCTTCGACGTGAGTTGCGGTGCATCACCCTCGGCATTGGAGGTACACAGTGACGTGTTCGTGTGTGAACACACTTTTTGGCGACTCCGCTGGGGAAGAAAGATCAAGAATCATCATCAACCATGTCAGATCTCCCCAAGCCCTCAGAAGTTAGCGCCAATAACATCATTAAGGCCGGTCTTGATGAACTATCGGATGAACATCGCCAGGCCTACGAAGCGCTCAAAAAACAGCGTGAAGAGGCTTTTGAGGCGCTCAAGAAGAAGCACGAGGAGGAGGATTTGGAGGCATTTCTTGCAAGTTTCAAGAAGGACCGTCAAGGCAACATCACTCCGGTTGGAAACGTCAATTTCCCTCCTCTCATTGATGAACAAGATGAAATCACTGTGAGTAAAGTTTTTTCTCCAGAGCAAGTGGCTGTGATTGGTAGTCTTGTTAGTAAGGGTAATGTTTTTTTTGAAAAGGAGGTTATCCCCCGGCCTCTGCATCAGAACGATGCATGTGGCCATCTTATTAATAAGCAAAAAGTTGAACAAAGTCTCCAAGTCTCAAAAAAGTAGAAAATGCTCACATAGAGCTAAAAACAAGGAAACGGGATAGCCACAACCGGCGGCATAAAGATAGATAGGAAACTAAACACCTATCCTATTACATGACTGCCATCCAAACCGGTTGAAGATAGCCCAAGCTACCGTCTCCCAACGGATAGATCCAGTGAACATACGCTCCCTGGCATCCATCGGAGTGAGTAGCGACCACATACGGATCAACGTAGTGGCCCGGAAGATAACCTGCAAGAAATGAATATTTGTTGTTCTGTTAAAAACCAAATCGTTCCTGCAGTTCCATATAGCCCATATTAAAGCACATACGCCTACACGGACGTGTCTCGCTGTTTCTATCTGAACCCCATTTAGCCACGTCCCAAATAACGTGTGGATGCTAGTAGGAGGAGCAATGTTAAACACTATATGGACAGACCGCCATAAAATTTTGGCCATTGGGCAATCAAGAAAGAGGTGTTTGATAGATTCATCATGATCACAGAAGCTACATCTTCGCGATCCTGACCAGTTACGTTTTGCCAAATTGTCCTTAGTGAGAATGACTTGTTTGTGGACAAACCACATGAACACTTTAATTCTTAAGGGCACTTTGACTTTCCAAATATGCATAGATCGAGGGATAGAGGCCGAGTTGATAATATCCAAATACATGGATTTTACCGAAAACACTCCATTCTTGGTTAGTTTCCAGTGCAACTGATCTGGCTGTTGAGAAAGGTGGACATCCATCAATCTTCTCACAAGATGGAGCCAAGCTTCCTAACGGTTTCCCGCTAAAGTCCTTCTGAATTGAATATTTAGAGGATTGGACTGTAATACTGTTGCAACATAAGCATCTCTATGCTGAACAATATTATAGAGGGAAGGATATTGGATAGCTAGAGGCGTCTCCCCTAGCCACGTATCCTCCCAGAATCTCGTGGAAGTACCATTACCAACGATAAACTTTGTCCTATGGAAGAAGGCTGATTTCACTCTCATCAGTCCTTTCCAAAAAGGTGAATCGGTTGGTCTGACCGTCACCTGTGATAAGGTCTTAGAATGAAGGTACTTATTACGCAGAATCTGGGCCCATGTGGCATCGGTCTCTACAGATAACTTGTACAACCACTTGCTGAGTAAGCATCTGTTCTTCACCTCTAAATTTTCAATGCCAAGACCACCTTGGTCCTTTGGCCTACAAATAATATCCCATTTAGCAAGTCTGTATTTCCGTTTTAACTCGTCACTCTGCCAGAAAAAACGCGATTGATAGAAGTCCAATCTTTTCCGTACCCCTACTGGTACCTCAAAGAAGGACAAGAGAAACATTGGCATACTCGTGAGCACCGAATTAATGAGAATTAGTCGGCCTCCATATGACATAAGTTTGCCCATCCAGCAACTTAGTTTCTTTTCAAATCGATCTTCAATGCACTTCCATTCTTTGTTAGAGAGCTTGCGATGATGAATTGGTATGCCCAGATATGTAAAAGGCAACGAGCCCAACCCACATCCAAACAGTTGTTTGTAAGCTTCTTGTTCGTCTTTAGCTCTCCCAAAGCAGAACAATTCACTTTTATGGAAGTTAATCTTTAACCCCGACAACTGCTCGAATAAGCATAACACAAGCTTCATATTTCTTGCTTTCGCCAGATCATGCTCCATGAAGATGATAGTATCATCGGCGTACTGTAGAATGGACATTCCACCATCCACTAGATGCGGGACAAGACCACCTACTTGGCCATTTTCTTTAGCTCTTCCTATCAGAATTGTCAACATGTCTACCACTATGTTGAACAAGATAGGTGACATCGGGTCTCCCTGTCTTAGACCCTTGTGTGTCTGGAAATAATGACCTATATTATCATTCACTTTTATTCCGACACTGCCTTTTTGCGTGAAAGAATCTACCTACTTTCTCCAGGATTGATCAAATCCTTTCGTCCGCAAGGCCTGCTGAAGAAATGGCCACTTAACTTTATCGTACGCTTTCTCAAAATCCACCGTAAAAACAACCCCATCTAGTTTTTTCGTGTGGATCTCATGGAGCATTTCATGAAGGACCACAACCCCTTCAAGGATGTTTCTGTCCGGCATGAAGGCTGTTTGAGATGGTTGCACCACACTGTGTGCAATCTGCGTCAGCCTGTTAGTCCCCACCTTGGTGAAGATTTTAAAACTGATGTTAAGAAGACATATCGGTCGGAACTGCTCAATCCGTACGGCCTCTGTCTTCTTAGGGAGCAAAGTTATCGTTCCAAAATTTAAATGAAATAGCTGCAAATGCCCAGAAAACAAATCATGGAACATTGGAAGCAAATCACCCTTAATAATATGCCAGCACCTTTTATAAAACTCTGCCGGAAAACCATCCGGCCCAGGCGCTTTATTATTCTTCATCTGTGAAATCGCCTCAAACACCTCTTTCTCCGAAAACGGGGCGGACAAGATCTCATTCTCGTCCGTCGCAAGTTGAGAGATATCCTCAACCCTCGACTCGTCTAAGGACACAAAACTATCCTCAGGATCCCCAAACAACTGCTTGTAATAATTGGTGATGTATAATTTTAGGTTCTCCTATCCCAAAATCGTCCCCTCATCTTGCTCGAGCTGAAATTTTTTCTTCTTGCGATGCTTACCATTCGCAATCATATGAAAGAATTGCGTGTTATCGTCCCCTTGGACGACTTTTCGCACTTTGGCTCTAAGCGCCCACTTCAATTCTTCCTCTCGCAGCAATTCTTTCAGTCTCAGCTCCGCCTCCACTTTAGCCTCCAGCTCGCTGGTATCTAAAATGGAGGACTCGGCCTTTAAATCTAAGTCATCTATAAGGTTAAGGATCCATTCCTTTTCGACCTTATAGACGCCACTCAAATGTTTGGACTTACAATTCTTTTGTAGCAAGTGCTAATGCTCAGAAAAATATGCCTCCGTCATCTAGTGGTACTGTTGGTATATCTAAAAAACCTAGTCCAACTTTACCTATTTTATCGGCATCTCCTATGCAACAACAATATAATATGCCGTTGAATTTTTACCCTAGTCAAACCAACCAGCTTGTGGCTTCACCTGCATATCCTAATCCTATTATGAGTGTGCCCAATTCGGCGTCAACGCTGAATCACTTTGTCACACCACCCATAGGCACAAGCATGTTTGGTCTTCCGCTGAACTATGGTTCGGCGCATATCCCACAAGTTGCACCAGTAGCTAGTACTCAAGTTGCTCCTATGTCATTACCACATGCATCTTCATCTACCTCGGATCCAATTTTAGCCAAATTAAGGGAGGATTTACATAAGATGTTTCTAGAAACTTTCGGAAACGAGCCGAAAGTACAGAGTCGTGTGCACCAAAAGCCTTATCCTGAACACTTTGATGCAGTTTTGTACCCTCCGGGTTACAAGGTTCCTGATTTTGTTAAATTTAGTGGAGAGGGCATGAAAACAACATGGGAGCATGTTAGTCAGTATCTAGCACAGTTAGGTAAAGCAAGTTCTATAGAAGAACTCAAAGTGCGTTTATTTCCCTTATCTTTAACTGGCACCGCATTTTCAAGGTTTGCTGCTTTACCACATGGTTCAATTCTCTTATGGTCGCAATTAGAGCAAAAGTTTCATGATCACTTTTATAGCGGCGATAATGAGCTTAAGTTGTCACATCTTACATCGGTTAGGCAAAAACATGATGAATCGGTCACCGATTATGTCAAGAGATTTAGAGATATAAAAAACCGATGTTATAGCTTAGTGATAACTGAGAGAGACTTGGCGGATCTTGTTCTTAATGGATTGAAAACTCATATTAAAGAGAGGCTAGAAAGTTATGATTTTCTGAATATTAACCAAGTCCTGCAAAAAGCTTTGGCTCAAGAGAGTCGAAGTAAAGAGGTTCATATATCTACAACCGATCGTCCTAGAATGCATATGGTTGAATACAATGATAATAATTCGGACTATGAGGTTGATGTCTATACTACTGAGTTTGTTTGGTCCTCAAAGTCCAAACCCTATACATGCAATGCTCTTAAGCCGATTCGCAAGAATCGTGATGAGGAGATGAAGTTTACTTTTGATATATCTAAGTGTGATAAAATATTTGATGCTCTCTTACAAGATAAGATGATTAGAATATCACACACCATACCGCCGTTTGAGGAGCTAAAACGGCGTGCCTATTGCAAGTACCATTATTCATTTTCTCATGCTACTAACGATTGCAATGTTTTTCGACGATAGATACAATCGGCCATTAATGATGGACGATTGAATTTTGCTGAGATGCAAGTTGATAAACAACCCTTCCCGATAAACACCATGGACTTGGAAGGAAAGAAAATGATAATTCGGCCTAACATAGCTGAATCTGCTAATAAAGATAATGTTGTTATTGGTGAACCCAGGAAAGGCAAGGAGGGCGACAAAGTCTTGGGAAGAGAGGTTGTGCTTGATAAGCAACCCGATGGCAAGGAAGTATTGAAGATCACCATAAAAAATCCTGCACTCGGGGGGCAACCACAAGTACAAGAGGATACTCATGTTAAATTCATCAAGCCCAAGAATTCAGAAGTTGGCAAGTGGAAAAAGAGTGAAGCTAAGCGCAAGCGAATCAAGCCAACTTTTGATATGTTGCTATCCAAATATGCAAGTCAAGCGGCCGGTTCTAGCTCTAATCGGCCATCACATTCAAAGCTTTCAATATCACCTCCGAAGCAAGAATTTCAACGCTATGCAAGGCCATATGGGTCATGGGCACTGACACCGTGGATGCCACCACCCCCCCTATGCGCCATATTACATGGGAGATTTCAATGGAGGATGGGGGCAGCCCTCAATGTCTCCTTATGCTTTTCATATGGGTTGGACCACACCTAGAAGGCCTGTTCGCAAAAGGATTTATTATCCTACACAAGGCCGTTCAAGCCATGGTGCTAATCGGCTAACAAAAAATTCTCCAAGTAAGGCTAAACCTAGGGATCCCAAATATACTCAACCTAAGTGGTGTCCTCCCAGTTTCACTAAAACCATGAAAAGGAGATTGCAACACATGAGGAACCACGAGAAGGCGATGCATGAAGTGGAGGGGCAAAGGGATGAATTGTTTAATGAAATTCGGCTCATGGCACCCACAAAACAAGTATGGAGGCCTAAGCAAAAAGAAAACGTAGATGCTTCTACATTAACTACAACAGCACCTACATCACCAAAAAAGGATGATGCAGCCCCTATTACATCATCCACACCACCTGAAACATCCCCTTTAGTTGAGGAAACTTCAAGTCCAATATACACATTGGGAGATGAAGATGAGATGGTGGATTATGAATCTACGCCGGTTTGGGAAGGTATGGATATTAATATGGTGTATTACTTACCTGCCGAGTTTCATGCTATAGGTGAAGAAGGGGAGGTGGCCCAACTGGATTTTGGTCCTAAGAATGCTATCTCCGAGAAGCCAAAGGAACCGGTGAAACACTTGAAGCCATTATACCTCAAAGGTCATATTAACGGATCGCCGGTTGCTAGACTGCTCATTGATGGTGGTCCTGTGGTAAATCTTATGCCCTATTCAGTCTTCAAGAAGTTGGGATTACATGATGATGCATTGATGAAGACCAATATGGTACTTAATGGATTTGAGGGTCAAGAAACGACAGAGGCCAAAGGTGTGATGTGCATGGAACTCACTGTGGGAAGCAAAACTTTGGCCACCACATTCTTCATCGCCGAGGTGCAAGGTAACTATAATGTTATATTAGGCCGTGATTGGGTTCATGCTAACCAATGCGTGCAATCTACCATGCATCAATTCTTAATACAATGGGTCGATGATGAAGTAGAAGTCATTCACGCGGATAATTCGGCTTGTGTTGCTTTGGCCGATGCATCGGTGGATTGGAATCATCCCGATGTTACTTGCTTAACGGGGCGTGACCTCTCAGAGTTTGATTTCCTTAGTGCTACAAGGAACGGGTTCATTCCTATCTCTTTAAAGCCGATTGGTGGTAATCAGTTCCAAGGTATGATGTAAACAAAAAATTTAAAAGCAATGGCCGATAGAGAATTATCGTCCTAAGTATAAATATGGCCGATACAAAATTATTGCCCCAAGCACATACAAATGGCCGATGGAGTGTTGACATCGTCGTTGGAACAAACACGGTACAAAATATTTTTTGGCACGCTAGCTTTACCAAAAAACAGGGGGGCATGTGTTGACACCAGATTTTTGCATGGCCAAAATCTCAATTAAGATGGCCTCGGATGGAAAAATGTTCAACATGAAACTTGTGCGTTTCATTCAAAAAGTTGATTTTCATATAAAAATCGTCTTAATCCGAAGTCGTATGCAAAAGTTACAGCCAAAACGGAGCGCTACAGCACTGCATGGCCGGATCATCCGAGCCGGGGTCCAGTTCATCCGGCCGGAGGCCGAATAAACGACCCAAATAACAGAAGCTAAAAGATGAAGCCAGATGATCTGGGTGTAGACCCGGATCGGATGATCCGGGTGAAGGCCGGACAATCCGGGCAAGAGTCCGGACATCCGGACAACTTTTTTCTACTGTAGACTTTAGAAAACAGCCCGAAACCCCCTCAAGATGGTCTCAGATCGAAAAGTGTTCAACAGAAAAGTTGTGCGTCTCGTCGAAATGGTTGATTTTGATGTAAAAATCATCTTATTCCAGGTTCGTATGCAAAAGGTAGAGCCCGATCAGTGTGCTGCTGTCAGAAATCTAGGCTTGGCCAGATCATCCGGGCTTTTAGCCGGACATCTAGGCCGGAGGTCGTGAATAGTGCGTGTTTTGTTAGGTTTTGATGATTTGGATGGCAAGGCAAGTCCTTTTGTTATACGGGAAGTCCATCCACCTCTTATATAGATAAGAGGTGACGGCCGATTGAACAACAACACACAATCGACAAAACCTATCTACTTTTTACCCTAGTTTTACATCTCTCCCTTGTTCTTTCTCTCTTGTTCTTCATTTGTTCTTCGTGTTGAAGGGCGGCGATCCTTTAGGCTCTAGGGGCGGGCGAAACTGACCTAGGGCAACCCATAGCCGGAGCGCGTCCAGACGGGGTCCCTCCCGGGCGCGTGGGGTTTCGGGTGCTCAAAAGTGCCCGCCGGATTGCTTGCGTACCGCGCTTCTGGATGGGTCTCCTTCGACGTGAGTTGCGGTGCATCACCCTCGGCGTTGGAGGTACACGGTGACGTGTTCATGTGCGAACAGTTAGTATGATAAGAATAAATCATCTTCTTAGGTACTGTCAAGACAAGATTCATAATTGTTTTCACATAATACCTACTGTATTCTATCATTTCCACAATTTATATTACGCAATATAAGCTATGGAAACACTAAAACAAGCAAACTATGCATTGAAAACAGAATCTGTCAAAAACACAACAGCATGTAGTGAGCGAATTAAAAAGCATACTTTTGTACCTCCAAATATTCTGAAAAATTAGGACAACGTAAACAATTTGTAACCCAATACTGTGTAAAAATTTCAGAATTTTGTCTCGCTCCAGTACAGAATAGAAATTCCAGCACTGGACGCAAAAGTTTCTGTTTTTGCACAGAATCAAATCAACAAGCGTTTGCACTATCCCAAAGGTCTTACTTGACACATTATTGAAAGAAAACATATAAAAACATGATTACTACAGTAGCTTGACCATGTGAACACGCAAAAAAAGAAGGTATATGTATTGGGTTGTCGCCCAACAAGCGCTTTTCTTTAATGCCTTTTAGCTAGGCATGATGATTTCAACGATGCTCACATAAAATTAAAGAATTGAAACATAACGGGAGCATCACGAAGCATATGACTAGAACATTTAAGCCTAACCCACTTCCTATGCATAGGGACTTTGTGAGCAAACAATTTTTGGGAGCAAGAATCAACTAGCATAGGAAGGCAAAACAAGCATGACTTCAAAACTTTCAACATAAAGAGAGGAAACTTGATGTTGTTGAAATATATATAAGCATATCTCCCTCTCTCATAATAATTTTCAGTAGAATCATGAATGAATTCAACAATATAGCTATCACATAAAGCATTCTTTTCATGACCTACAGGCATAGGATTTTGATTACTCTCCACATAAGCAAATTTCTTCTTATTCATAAGTGTGGGAGCAAACTCAATGAAATAACTATCATGTAATACTTGATCTACATAATCAATTTGAGCATTAAAATCATGATGACAAGTTTCATTGTTATCATTACTCTTTATAGCATACATGTCATCACCATAATCATCATAGATAGCAACTTTGTTGTCATAATCAATTGAAACCTCTTCCAAAAGAGTGGAATCATCATTAAATAAAGTTATGACCTCTCCAAATCCACTTTCATAATTATTGCCATAAGATTCAACACCCTCCAAAATAGTGGGATAATTAGTACCTAGAGTTGACAGTCTTCCAAACCCACTTTCATCAATATAATCATCATAAATAGGAGGCATGTTTTCATCATAATAAATTTTCTCATCAAAACATGGGGGACTAAAAATATCATCTTCATCACCCATAGCATCCCCAAGCTTGTAGTTTTGCATATCATTAGAATCATGGATATTTATAGAAAGGATACTAACAACATTGCAATCGTGCTCATCATTCAAATGACTCACATTAAACATTTTATTAAATTCTTCCTCTAATAATTGAGCACAATTATCCGATCCATCATTTTCAAGAAAGACATTATAGAGATGAAGTAATTGAGGCAACTTCAATTAGATTTTTTTGTAATTTTCTTTTATAAACCAAACTAGTGATAAAACAAGAAAATAAAAGATTCAATTTCAAGATCTAAAGATATACCTTCAAGACTCACCTCCCCGGCAACGGCCCCAGAAAAGAGCTTGATGTCTACTATGCAACTTTTATTCTTGTAGACGTTGTTGGGCCTCCAAGTGCAGAGTTTTGTAGGATAGTAGCAAATTTCTCACAAGTGGATGACCTAAGGTTTATCAATCTGTGGGAGGTGTAGGATGAAGATGGTCTCTCTCAAAAAACCCTGCAATCAAATACAAGAAATCTCTTGTGTCCCCAACACACCCAATATAATGGTAAATTGTATAGGTGCACTAGTTCGGCTAAGAGATGGTGATACAAGTGTAGTATGGATAGTAGATATAGGTTTTTGTAATCTGAAAATAAAAAAACAGCAAGGTAGCAAGTGATAAAACGGAGCACAAACGGTATTGCAATCCTTGAAAACAAGGCCTAGGGTTCATACTTTCACTAGTGCAATTTCTCAACAATGCTAGCATAATTGAATCATATAACAATCCCTCAACGTGCTACAAAGAATCACTCCAAAGTTTCTATCGGAGAACGTAGGACAAAAACGTGTATCAACCTATGTGCCTAGATTACCCCAATGTCACCACGGGAATCCGCAAGTTGAATACCAAAACATACATCAAGTAACTCAATATAATACCCCATTGTCACCACGGGTATCCACATGCAAGATATACATCAAGTGATCTCAAATCCAATATTCAATCCAACATAACGAAACCTCAAAGAGCAAGACTCAATTCATCACAAGAAGATAGAGAGGGAAGAAACACCATATGATCCAACTATATTAACAAAGCTTGTGGTACATCAAGATCGTGCCAAATCAAGAACACGAGAGAGAGAGAGAGATCAAACACATAGCTACTGGTACATACCCTCAGCCCCGAGGGTGAACTACTCCCTCCTTGTCATGGTGGCCCCCGGGATGATGAAGATGGTCTTCGGTGATGATTCCCCCCTCCGGTAGAGTGCCGGAACAGGGCTTCGGATGAGGTCGCTTTGGTACAGACGCTTGTGCGGAGGCATGGAAGTTCTAGGTTTAATTCTAGGGTTTTGGGTATTTATAGGATTTTTTGGCGTTGGAATCACGTCAGGGGGTGCCCGAGGGTCCCACAAGCTTGGGGGGTGCGCCCTAGGGGGGCACCCCCAGGCTTTTGGTGCCCTCGGCTACTTCCTGGTCCATCTCTGGTGCTCCGTGGGTCTCTTCTGGTCCATCAAAAATCACTGTAAATTTTGGGCCTATTCCGAGAACTTTTATTTCTGCACAAAAAACAACACCATGGTAGTTCTACTGAAAACAGCGTCAGTCCGGGTTAGTTCCATTTAAATCATACCAAAACCATATAAAATTATTTTAAACATGGCATGAATACTTCATAAATTATAGATACGTTGGAGATGTATCACCCTCCACCATAAATTGGTGGCTGCTCCGAGTTAGTGCACGGCTTTTGTCATTTGAGAGCAACCCACCTCAAAGCCTTTGAGGGAGAATCCTTGCGAGGACAAAACCCAAAACACCCAGAGCCCAAAGTGATTGAGCATCACTGAAGACATTCTGTTTTGAGTGAACCGAAGACTTATTACACTTGAAGACTGTGATCTTCCAGCCGGTTAGGCGTCACGTTCTGAGCATCCAAGAGTCATTGTGGATTGCCGGTGAATGAAGTCTGTGAAGGTATGGAAGTCTACCTTGAAGACTTACCAGAGTGATAGGGCGAGATCTGCGGGTCTTAGCTCAAGGGGAATAAGTTGAAGACATGGTCTTCTGAGTTCTCCCTCCCTAACCAGATGTACAACTGTCACAACAGTTGGAACTGGTCAAACAAATCATTGTCTTCCCCGAGCTCTTGGTTCTACCCTTTCTCTTCCTTTACTTACTATTTAGTACTGTGAAGCCCTTGCATGCCTGTCTGTGTTAAAAGATATTCCCTGAAGCCATTCATCTGTTTGCCTATTTGTCTTCATGCTTCTTGTGTTTATGTTCAATGCATGCTTGTATGTATGATGCCTATGCCTGCCATATCTGTTCATCTTAGTTACTACTGTTGTTAGTTTTCATTGTGCTTCCGCTTGCTTCGAAGACTTTGGTTGTTTTCGAAGCCTTTCATAAAAATCGCCTATTCACCCCCCCTCTAGTCGATAACTAGCACTTTCAATTGGTATCAGAGCAAGGTGCTCCCTAGTTCTGTGTGATTTAGTTTAACCACATGGAATTTTAGCTATGTCGACTGCAGGGATAATCAAGGTTTCTGCTGCGTGCCCCATCTTTGATGGCACTGACTATCCCTACTGGAAGAATAAGATGCGCATGCATCTTGAAGCCATTGACAATGACCTCTGGTATGTCGTCAAGACTGGTGTTCCCAAAGTCGGTGAAGGTATCACTACTGCTGTTGTGAAGAGGTTCGCGCAACTGGACTCGACCGCCAAGAACATCATCTGTGGTCATCTGACCAAAGGACAGTATGGTCATGTGAGTGCACCGGAGTCTGTGAAGCTAGTCTGGGACTGGCTCTCCAAGGTCAACGAGGGCGTCTCATCTCAACAAGACTCCCGATTCGATGTTCTTCGCAATCTCTTCAACCGCTTCAAGAGACTCGAGAATGAAAATGAAAATGTTCAGCTCACCTTCGATCGTCTTACTGATATCACCAATGAGCTTCATGCTCTCGGCGCCACTGACATCACCAAGCATGAAGTTGTGAAGAAGCTATTGAGGTCTCTTGATAGTTTGTTTGACACCTTATCACTGATGATTCAAGAGTGCCCTGATTTCAAGCAATTGGATCCCACCAATATACTTGAGAGGCTCAATACTCATGAATTCCAGCTATCTGAGAAGAGAGATATCTATGGTCCTAGCTATGGACATTCTCGTGCTTTGAAAGCAAAGGCTGTATCTTCATCTAAAGACTCTGACTGCTGTTCCGATGGTGCTGAAGACATTGGCAGAGACCTTGCTATGCTCATGAAGAAGTTCCAGAAGTTCACCAAGAAAAACCGCTTCGGAAAGTCTTCAAAGTAAGATTCCAAGAAGGCTGAAGCTTCCACTCATGACTACAAGAAGAGAACTTGCCACAAATGCAAGAAGCCAGGCCACTACATGGTAGAATGTCCTCAATGGGAAATGGAATCAAACAAGAAGAAGAAGAGCAAGGACTCTGACTCTGATGAGAAGAAGAAGAAACACTCAAAGTCTTCATCGCATAAAAGAAGTTCCTCCAGCAAAGCTCGTGCATTCATCGGCGAGGAAATGGATTCAGAGGAGGAGTCTGCTTCAGAGGAGGTGGTGGAGGAGTCAGAGCAGGAGTCAGATTCAGGCGTGGCAAGCCTAGCTTTGGCTTCAGCATTCGTAGCCAAGTCCATCTTCAGCACTGAAGACAATGGTCACGTCACCGATACTAAGGACGATGATGACGACGACTCTGCTCCTGCCTACTGCTTCATGGCAAGAGGCGCTAAGGTAACATCTCGCACTGCCTACTTTGAAACCTCAAGTGAAGATGACTCTGAATGTGAATCCAAACGTAGCTACAAGACACTTGCTAAAATTGCAACTGAGCAACAAACTGCTATGGAAAAGATTCAAAAACTGCTAGACAAAAGCAATGATCTGTTGGACGAGGAAATGAATCGAAGTCAATCCTTAATTGAAGACATAAAAAACCTTCAAGTTAGTATGACGAGCTTTTAAGTCATCATGATACCCTCTCATCTGATCATGAGAAGCTCTCCTATGAATATCTTCAAAGGAAGCAAGAGCTTGAGAAGCTGAGAGCGTCTCATGATGATCTTCGAACTAAAAATGATTCACTACTCGCTCAACAGATCAGTACCGCTCAGGATGAATTTGTGCCACCTTGCTTGAAATGCCTTGAGCATGATAATGCTAATTCTTCTGCTGAATGTTCCACTGGTTCTGAATCTACAATATCTTCAACTATTGATGTGGCCACTAATCCCTCATCTGAGGAAGCCACTGCTCTTACTGATGACAATGCCAGGTTGAAGACATTGCTTGAGACTGGCATGTATAAGAGTCTCAAAGGGCATCAAACTCTTTGTGATGTCCTTAAGAAACAGATCCTGAACAGGAACCCTAGGAAAGAGGGCATTGGCTTCGAAAGAAACATGAATGTTGATGGTACATATTGGAAACCTGAGCAGTACCCCAAAACCACTTGGGTAGCTGCAACAGGTCCCCCCCAATAGACCCATCCACATTATCTGGCTATACCAGTGCTAACCCCATCATCATCGATGAGTCCTTCGACTCAAACTATAAACTGTTCAAAAATCAGAATGGTGAAGTGTTCACCAGGTTTATTGGAACTAACTGCAGGAATGGTTCTCCCATGAAGAAGATCTAGGTTCCCAAAAGTCTTCTGGAAAGGCTTCCCATGAATGATATCATGACACCACCCGGGAAGAAGACAAATCCCAGAGCAAAAGCTTCATATAGACCAAAGTCTCCACAAAGACAGAGGTCTACGTATGATCGTACTAACTCTCATGTTTCGCAGGGCTACATTGATCAAACTCATGAATATGAGAGACGTTCTTCAAACCATTATATTCATAAATCAAAGAATTTCTCTTCTTATTCATTCGAGTACTCTAAACCCCCTGTGAAGCTATTTGCTTGGGCTCCAAAGCCAAAATTCTCACATGCTGCACTTACACTTATTGCTTAAAGCCACCCCTTTAGATGTGGGTGGTTAAGAAGAATTGATTTCTTTTGCAGGATCGGGTCTCCAGCCGAATAGCATTGGACTCTAAAGACAATGCCGGAGACCTGATGAAACTTGTGGGGCGCAAGATAAAATGCCCCAATGGACTTACCATGTTTTTCTTCCCATACTCCACTCATGATAAATACATCTTGAATCCATACCCTATTGATGTTTGGAAGTCTATGACAGAACTTCACATCTGCTATGGACCAAAAAGCTAATCTCTTGTGCAGGGATGGGTCTCCAGCCAAAATGCATTTGATTCTGAAGACAATGCTGGGGACCTGAGACATCTTGTCGGACGCAAGATAAAATGTCCAAATGGTCTTACCATTTATTTTGTCCATGGATTTCTTGATAATCATCCTACTATATCCTCTAAGAAACTTACATTCTCTGAAAGTCCTCATCGTCAAATGTTTGCACTTCATAATTGTCTTGGTGAAGCCTATCCTACTAACTGTACGGTAGGGTACACTTCCGAAAGCTACTGAATGGATCCTGGACAGTGGCTGCACCAACCATATGACCGGTGATCGAAGCTTGCTCATGGACTCGACACTTGGTCCATCTACACAAAGTCACATTACATTTGCTGACACTAGGAAAAGCAAGGTATTGCAATCTCAAAGGATCGGCACATGGATAAAGTGATGCTTGTCGAATCCCTTGGATTCAACCTCATGATAGTCTCAATGCTTTGTGACCGGGTCCCAAAAGTTGATCTGGTTGTTTTCATACAAGGATATATCAAAGGGCCCTCTTAGTTACTGTTGGTTTTTGAAGACGGGTTGTCTATTCAGTCCTTCAGTATAAAACCGGATGTTTGGTTTTCCCACAAGGCAAAAGTTGATCCTTCATTGCAATCATCATCAGCTTTACAATCAACAAAATATGTGCACGATGGCACTAACACCAGCACAAGATGGTTCATAGCTAAAGTAATTACAACACCAGTCAGGCATGTTCTGAAGTTTTCAAGAAAATCACGGCTGTGAGCCGGCAGCACGGCCCTCCGGGTCGTTGTTCGCACCAGAAGAAGAGGGGTCAACGTTTGCCGGCTCTTCATGATTGTCATGAACCGCCGCCTCTGCTTGACTTGCCGACTCGTCGACTACCCACTGAATAGAACACATTGCTTCAAATACAGAGTCTGCTTTCAACACAGTTGAAGGATTGACGTCAGGGGTGAAGTTTTGCTTACGGCACGGAGGCGTAAGTTCGACCGGCTTGGGGTCCGGAAGGCTCATGCGTTTGCCATCTTCAGCATAGCCGGCTTGGTATTTCTCTAAGTCCATCTCTGTTGCAATGCTGGTGGATGCTACCCGGGTCTCCTTCACGCAACGGATATAGTCTTCATTGGTGAACTCTGACCCATTTGCATTGAATTCTAGAAAACCAGCGGCCAGCAGAGCAGGCTCCATCTCGGGATGTGTCGGTGTACTAAGACATGGGTGCCCTCGTACCCAGACTTGTGCACAGGCGGTTTTAGCCTCCCATCTGGCAAGGGCTTGACAGAGGATAACTACAATTCAAGACTCAATACCAAGATCATGAAGAAGATCTCAAGGCAGGTCATCGAGAAGTACTATTCTCGTACAGGAGATCGATGCTGCCCTTGCCGGCAAGCTCCGTCCCGGCAAGCTCCGTGCCAGCAGGCTTGTTCTATCTCGTTACCATTCCACCTCACCATCGAACAGATAGGTTCATATGCTAGGTGTCGAGCGGGCAGGCAGTCAACATAGCCAGCCAAGGCACGTGTCAGTACACCATGCCAAGATTAACTTTAATGACACCCGTCCCTGGGACGTGTCGAAATTACAGAAGGGCGCCAGGACCGATGGTACAGATCTTTTACCCAAGGCCTCGCCTCCCCAACGTAGCACCTAACGGTGCATTAAATGCATTTGTCTTACCCCGTAGGAAGATAGACGTGATGATGGTGCAAGTCACTGTTCATACTCTGTAATGACCGTATTAGCCATTGTGGTAACCCCTTGGCCTATAAAAGGAGGCCCACGGCTATAGGTAGAATGGTCGACACCTAGCTCAATTACACGCCGTAGCTGTATTTTCCCATGCACCTTGCCAAAAAACTGCGCTCCCTGTAACCAGAGTTCATATACGATCAACCATAGAGCAGGAGTAGAGTTTTATGCTCATAGCAGCCCGAACCTGGATAAATCCCCCGTGTGTTCTTGCACCTACTAAAAATCTGCTCTTTGTCCCATGCATGTCCCCTGAGCCGAATCGCAAAGGGACCCGTTTGGTCTCATAGATAGTCGTTTCCCATGACATCTTTGGCGTGCCAAGCAGGGGGATTGTGTGTCACAAGTTAGTTCTTTGGTAGTGTGAGTACCAACTTCATCATCTTCGTCGATGGCGCCGAAGAAGAAGAGTGGAGCCACGAAGGCTCCTACCGCGTCCAAGCCACCTTCCCAGGCGGCCGCAGGCGGCGCAGCCGGTGTGGGCGCTACGGCTGGGACGGGCGGCGCAGGAGGCGCAAGTGGTGTGGGTGCCCCGCACCCCCGCCACGATGCTGAGCCTAGCCACAGGACCGGCGACGTCGCAGCCGGTCAACTTCCAAGACATTCTGGTGAGCGCAGTCATCATAGTAATATAGTTCATACTGCTGTGACCCAGAACCCAGCCGCCGCAACATCCCAGAACATAGCGGCGACGTCCAACAACGGCGCGGGGAGGCGTATGCCACGACCATCGCAAGATGGGCACGACATGCTCCACCACGTTGCTGGCGGTTCCAGGCGACCGCAAGGTGGGATCCCCGTGCGACAACTTCCGATTGCTCACGGAGCGCCGCCGCCACCCCCGCGTCCGCCTATTGGCGAGCATGAGCCGCGGTGGCATGGACGTAACGAAGCTCCTTCTGGCTCTGCCAGGAGTCGAGCGACGCCTCGTTCTATGCTCCCAGCCATGCCAACCACGGCGGCAGAGGCCATGGCGCGGGTTCAAATACTTTTGAACTTCCCGCCAGGCCCAGACAAGATGGACGAATGGAGAGCCACCATTCAGAGTCTCATCAGTTTTGCCGATCCCGGCAAAACACAAGACATGGGGCCCTTGCGGCGACCACCGACCATGCTGGCAGGACCCTCCGGCTACCTTGCCGGAGATGCCGCACAAACGGTGCAGTCGCCTCAGCACCCCCCACCATCTCAGCGGCCAGCCCGCCGATCAGACGACCATGACATTCTGTCTATGGCTACGTCAGATCCGTGGTGCTGCCAAGATCAGCGTCAAGTGCTCCGTGAGCGGTGCGATGAGGATGCCCGCACGAAGATCGAGTGGCGCCAGGAAGCACGCCACCAATCAGACGACCGTGCCAGGCCGGCAGTGAACGTTCTCGCTCCATTAGCCACTGGGTACTTGCCCTACGATGTGGGGTGCCCAGCGTTTACTCGTGAGCTGCAGCAAGTTCGCTGGCCGTCCACCCGTGCCTTCAAGCCGGAGCTGCCTAACAAGTACGATGGCAAGCTCAGCCCAGCCGAGTTCCTTGGCATCTACACCATCGCGGTGGAGGCTGCCGGGGGATAGGACGAGAAAGTGCTTGCCAACTATTTCCCGTTGGTGCTATGGCCCAACGTCAGGTCGTGGTTGATGAACCTGCCTGAGGGCTCCATCTCTTCTTGGGCGGATCTGTGCCATCATTTCGTTGGCGCTTACCAGGGTGGCCACAAGCTCCCAGGTCAGCCCAGCGATTTGTAGGTGGTCCCCCAAAGAGATGGAGAGAACCTCTGTAAGTACATACAACGGTTCAGCCGTGTGCACCACAACATCCCCGACATCCATCCCGCAGCTGTTGTTGCCGCATTCCACATGAATGTGCGCAACCGCAGGATGCGTTCAGAGATGAACATCGAGTAGGTCAAGACCATCAACGATCTGTACGCCTTGGCGGATAGGTGTGCACGTGCTGAGGAAGGGAGGCGACTCCCCGGGGAAGATGCGGGTGCAGACGTCGATTCCGAGGACGACGACGCATCAACCCCGCAGAAGAAGAACAGAAAGTGCAACAGAAAGCGCAAGAATAAGACTGTACTGGCCATCGAGAGCTCCGGCGACACCAACGCCACCAAGAAGCCAAAGGCAGACATCCCGGGCAAGGAGGCTGCCGGGTGCGATGTTTGCTGGGAAGCTATGGCAGGCGAGAAGGCCGGCTAGCCCGGCGGGCCAAACTGCAAGATCCACCGCACCAAGGGCCACAATCTCCAACAATGCCGGCAAGTAGAGCAACTTGCCAAAAAGTAGAAGCAAGAGTACGAGAAGCGTGACAAGGAGAAGGGCCAAGATGGTGTTGGTGGGTCTGGCAAGCAAGACCATGGTAGCTGCGGAGAGCGTCGTGGCAAGGCCAAGCAGCCAGAAGAGAAGGCTGCTCAGGGCCAGCAAAAAGAGGATGATAGTGATGAGGATAGAAGCGGGTCTGGCAAGGAGTTCCAAAATGCGATGGATGCCATGTGTGTTGACGGAGGAGCATCTTTGCACTCCTCGCACCGGCAACTAATGCAGTGGATCCGCGAAGTCAATGCAGCGGAGCCGGTGATGGAGGCACAGAAGCCACTCAAGTGGTCACACTCGCCCATCATCTTTGACGCCGAGGACCACCCTGATCACACCACTGCGGTCGGGTGTTTGCCGTTATTGGTTTCACCAACAATTCGCAACCTCAAGGTGACGAAGATGCTGGTTGACAGTGGGGCAGGCTTGAACTTGATCTCCCCAGATTTGATCAAGAGGCTGCAGATCCCTGACAAGGATCCCGAGGAGACAGGCAGTTTCCAAGGGATCAGTCTAGGGAGGAACAAGCCGAAGGGCCAAGTCACGTTTGGCAGCGAGCTCAACTATCGGACGGAGAAGATTACCTTCAACATCATCAAGATGCCACTGCCGTACAATGGGATTCTGGGCCATCCAGCCCTGGCAAAGTTTATGGCCGCGTCGCACTATGCGTACAATGTCATCAAGATGCCGGGGCCGATGGGGGTCCTCACAATCAAGTCAAACCACAAGGACGCAATCATCTGCACCGACAAGCTCTACCGGGAGGCGGCGGCAGTGGCTGCCATCGAGGCACTCGCCCCTGCCATCAAAACTCCCGGGGAAGGAAAGAAGAAGAAGACCGGCAAGACCTCTGTGAAGGACTCCGGGAAGCGCACTTCAGAGTGCAGCATGCCTGTCGAGGACACACAAGAGAGCTCTATCGGCAAGAGCAAGAAAGCCAAGGCTTCCGCGTCCACGACCAAACAAGTTTCTGCGAAGGGGGATGGGACGAGTGGCACTTTTTCTGAAAGTGCCACTCTCGGCGACAAATAGGGAGTCGAGCTCGTTGCCTTCTTACGGGTGAATGCCAGTGTGCTTGCCCGGCAAGCACCTGACATCACTGAAGTTCTTAAGAGGGCAACTGAGCACCACCTTGCTGTCTGCCCTCATGCGAGACCCGTCAAGCAAAAGGTCAGGAAGCAAGCCTTGGTGTAGAAGTAATACTCCCCACGGAACTCAGATACGGGTCACCTCGAGTCTTGGCCTTCAATGAGGAGGACCAAGATGAGCTGCGGCATGACGATGCCATGCTCCTTCAGGAAGATCATTCCCAGGCTGCTGCCCGTGCCTGCACGGTGCCAGCAAGCTTTGCGCTGCTACTTTAGCCGCAAAATGAAAGCCAGGGACCTTGAGAAAGGTGACCTTGTTCCTCGTCGGATTCGATCCATGAAGGGTAAAAAACAAGTTGACGCCGAAGTGGGAAGGCCCTTACCGGGTAATACGAGTCACTAGGCCCGGCATAGTCCACCTAGAGACCGAAGATGACACTCCGGTGCTAAACTCATGAAATATTAAGCATCTTCGTAAGTTTTACCCGTAAGGCGCAGTTGCCGGGCTGCCCGGCAACCTCTTTTGTACAAGTTTGCCTTCAAGGCATGTAATCCTTTGTACAAAGCCGGGCGCAGATCCCGTGCATAATAAATAAAAGTTAGATGTTTCACAATTCTTTGTCAAGTACATATATATTTATGTGTTGCAGGCAGTCTTATGTTACATTTTCCCTTGCATAAGGTGATTAACGAACCGCCGAGGTCCCAGCCTCCTCTTTTCTTTTCTTTTCTTTCTTTTTCTTAAAGGAAAGAAGGGATCCTCACGTACAAGTTTCCCGGGGGGACTGACGGTATGGATACCAAAGGACGCGTTCAAGATATCGCCCTACGGCAAGGAGTACACGCGTTCAGGATATCGCCCTACGGCGAGGAGCACAACATGGAATGAGCTAAGTTGCAAAACTTTGAAATAAATTCTTTGTTGTAGTTGCGACTCTCCTTGAACGATTTTGGTCTTTGTATGAGAAACCTGCACGCTAAGGAACCTTGTCGTGATCAACTGCGCTCTTACTTTGCTTCGAGTCCGCTCAGCAACCTAAGCAGCCGTGTTGTGACCGTCAAGCGTGACCTGGCCGGTAGCGGCACTTCCGGCAAGCTGCTGAGGACCTGCTCCTCAAGCGCTTGCGGCAGGGGTGTGCGCACCGGCAAGTGTAGGGTACGAAAATCATGCAAAGACAGAATGGAATAAGGAGAACAGCGCACATACATCCATCTAAAACATAAGTTATAATACATTAAGGCCAAGTGCAGTCTGACTTAAGATAAATTTGTCTTGTGCATAAACTATATTTGCAACAAAGAATGACAAGGGAGGCTAATCCCTACGATCACCCTCAGTCCTCGGGATCTGATTGATCTTGTCGATAAGGGGAACAATGGCTCTTTCAGCAGCTGTGGTGTCCGTCCCCGGCAGCAAGGTCTTGAAGGCCTTGGAGACGTCGACGTCAGGATTCCTGCAGATAATCTTGACGAGCATCTTGGAGATGACCTTGATGCAAAACTTCTGAGACTCATTGGCAAAGCTAGCAGATCTCTTCTCATGATGTTTCTTCAATATCTCGAGGAGTCCGTCGAAGAAGAGGGAGAGGTTGGCGCTTCGGGAGTCATGCTCACCAACTGTGAAGCAATGTTCCTCTTTGTCCATGACGCTCACCTGAGCAGCGAGATGCTCGGCAACGTCGACAAGGCGACCAGTCCACAGATCCATGGCTTTCTTGTGCTCCTCGAAAGAGTTCGTAGCATTGGCACGCTCAGCCTTATCTTTTTCCCAGCTCTCCAGCAGCTTCTTCTCTTTTTCCCTGCCAACCTCCAGGTCCTTCTCGTGAGTTGCGAGCTTTGAATTGAGGTCTGCCAAGGAGTTGTTGACGACTGAGAGTTCTTGGGTTTTGTTGACGAGCTCCTCTTCAAGCTTCGATACCTTGGACTCCAACTCTGCCTTGGTGGCCTCAGCGCCCTCCGCGACTTTGACGGCCTCCGAGAGCTTGGTGGCATGAGCCTGGGTTAGAGTCTCGATGGCCTGTTTATGGTCCTCCTCTAGCTCTTGGGTCCGCTGCACAAGCAGAATCTGGATCTCCACATCCTTGCCGCATTGCTTGGTGGCAAGAGCTTCTTCTCGGGCGGCAAGGTCCTTTTCTTTAGTGGCAAGCTACGCTTCGCGCTCCACTAACTTGTCGTCCAGAGCCATTGCCTTTTCTTTGGCAGCGTCAAGCTTCTCTTCTTGCCTCCTGAGGCCATGGAATTTGCTGTTGTGCCAAGCACGGAGTTCTTCCGCCTTTTTCCTCAATTTTTGATCGGCCAGCCCTACGGTTTGCTGTTGTGCGTGCAGTCTGTCCCAGCGCCTGCCATAGCGGTCTTGCACATCCTTGAGGCCACTAGCCATCGCTGTCAGGAAGGCAAGATCTGAGGCATTGTCGTCAGAGCCATCTGATGCTACGACGCTACTGGAGAGGGGCGCCAAGATCTCCGCAATGGCTTCATGAAAGGTAGGCTCCCCAGCACCAGATGTGCTGGGGCCTCAGACTCCGGAAGGGTGATCAGGGCATGCGCCTCGGATGCACTGGGACAGGGGATGGCACTTGACCTGTTAGTTCCAGCCTCTCCCATCTCAGCATCTTTAATGGCAAGCCCAAATGCGCTACCAAGGGGCTGGACAGTTTCTTCAGGAGTTTTCCTGGCCTCCTCGGCGGCAGACACGGCGACCTCTGTGCCGGAAATCCTAGCGGCCTCGTTAGCGGCGCTCTTAGCGTTTTTCTCCGCGGATGCCTTCCCCCCTCTGGAGGAGTTGGCTCTGTAGGTCGAAGAAGGAGCAGAGGAAAGAAAAATTCGAGGTTCAGACCAAGTTCAAGAAAACAAAAAAGAAACATTGGAAAGGATCAAGTACATTCGGAAAGAAGGTTACCTTGACGAGCGCACGGGGAGGACGCCATTCTTCCTCCGGCAACCTCAGTTCCCTGCGCCTGGTCCCCGGCAACATCGGTTGCCGAAGGGGTATCTGTGCGGACGAGCCCTTCTTGGAACTCCTCTAGAGGAGGGATGTCCCTTGCCGGTGAAGGTCTTGGTGACGGCCTGGGAGTCGAGGGCGCCGTTAAGAGGTCTATCCCTTGGCGCCCTCCTTTCGGCTGGCTACTTTCCAACCCCTTGTTGGTCTCCATTGTGGAAGACCCGATGGTGGTGCTCGCGAGCGGAAACTGCGCATGTGCCTCGCGCGGCGGGCTCGAGCCGGCAACCTCAAGAGAAATTGCGCCTTGATCGGTGCCAGTTGCTGTCTCGCCTTCCCTAGTAGTGCTGGGCCTCTTCGCCAACGGCGCGTCATCCCTACAAGTTAAGGACAAGGGAAAAGATTAGCTCAAGCAATAGAGTCTGGACAGTTAAAAAAAGGAGCACACGGGGATGGAAATCCTTACTCTTCGTCCTCATCAGGATCACTCAGGACTGACAGGTCGTAATGAATTGTCTCCTTGGTCCCCGCAGTTGTGGATGATGGCGGTGGACTCCTAGGACATTTCGGGGGAGCTGGGGGTTGCGAAGTGCCCGCCTCCTCCATGATTGGCAGGAAGGGTCGATGGGGGGCAGTAGTGCGGGAAGGCAGCTGCTGGGAAGGCTGCGCCCGGGGGGTTGCGGCTGCCACCTTGACACCGGCGAGCCTTGGCTTGCCGACTCAGTGTGCGCTTCCCCCTTGCGGGCAGTCTTCTTGGCAATAGTCATCTTGGCGGGAGGAGGGCAAGGTGGTTCTTCTTCCTCTTCTGTCTCCTCCTCGCCCGAAGACCCCTCGGGTTGCTCCTCTTCTTCCTCCCCCTCCTCGGATTCCTCAACCCGCTCCTCCTCGACAACATGCTCTTGGGAACGGCTTCCTCAGCTGATTTCCGGAGTTGCGTCCCGCTTTTAGGCCTGGTCCTTGGTTGGCCGAGGACGAGTTGCTTTTATCTTCTTGGACTCGCTAGCCCTCACTGCGAGGAACTCTTTCTAGTCATCCTTCGTCGGGTGCATCATGTTTTCCTCGGCTCAAATGGCCTCCTCCACCAGGCCAGCAAACCAGTTATCCACATCTTTTTGGCTGGGCTACTTCCACATGCTCAGAACCGTCCGGGCATCACTATCTGGCATCCATGCCAGAATAGAATCCTTGGCGGTGTTGTTGCACAATGGGATCACCCTCGCCGGCAAGTCGAAGTCGCAACCCTTGTTGAAAATCCGGCAGATGAGCAGATAGTGCCCCAACACCGTCAAGTTGTTGTCAGGACCTTGATGCAGACGCATTGGGTCAGTGGGGCCCTTGTAATACCATGCTTGCCGGCCTTTTCTGTGCTGCAATTGGGCGATCCGGTGGCGAATGAAATCTACTCCCACCTTCTCAATTGTCAAGCCGGCGTCTTTCAAAGCGAGGATTCGGCGCAGCGCCACTCCCAGTTTGGCATCGCTGGGGTCAACGAAGTTCCAGCTATCAGGCTTCACAACCATCTCGGTCCTGAGATGGCAAAAGACTGGAAAGCCTGCTACTTGACCCAGCACCAATCAGCCCGCCACTCATCCCATCTGGAGCGAAGCTTGCCATCCAAGTAGTACCTCTTCGAATTTCCCCTTGGGACCCAGGTGACGCTACCAGAAAGAGCCCCCTTTTTGACCCGAGGGTTGAAGAAATGCCCGAACTGGGCTACATTTGGGGCTATTCCCACAAAGTTCTCACACAGATGCGTGAAAGTTGCCAGGCAGGTGACTGCATTGGGTGTAAAATCAAGCAGCCTGAGCCCAAAGGCGTTCATCACCTCACCAAAGAAAGCAGAAATGGGCGGACATAGACCGCGGTAGAAGTACCCGACGAAGAAGTGGACTTGGTCGTCGAAAGGAGGAAGAGATCCAGGAAGCACCACTGTGGCTTCATGATCTACCGTTTTACTCGCGTACACATACGCGTAGTCCCTCGCTAGATCATCTGTTGTAAGCGTCGGCGGGAAAACAGCATGGTCTCACCATTGTGTAGCCTTAGCGGCTTTCTTCTCAACCACCGCCGAACTTGGGGCCTTTCCGCCTCTCTTCGGCGCCATGGCAAGGTGTGAGGGGGGGGGGCGGGGGCGAAGCTGCGTTGCACACCGGTGGAAGCAAAGGGCGTGCTCTGCTCTTGTGCGGCGGAGGAAGCAGGGGGCGCGCTCTGCTTCTGCGTGAGGTTGAAGACAACGGCAAACTGGCTAGATTGGGAAGAGGGGGTAAATGAGCAGTGCCATTTGCGGTTTCCTTTTTATGGGGAAGGCGCGGGGGCTGGCTCTTTTACGTCCTATGTGGCCACGCCTTTCAGGCGCACCACCTCCCACCACCATTCCGCTCCACTTCTCCCACGCCCGCGTTTAATGCGCATCGTGGGCGGGTGCGGTAAAAGAGAAGATTACAACAGTTATCGTCTGCCAGGCGCCGCCTGTGCACTATTTGGGCCTAGCCCAATGACGCCTCGCATGCGCGTGTGGCCCAAGCCCAGGGGCTCCTGTCGGTGTACTAAGACATGGGTGCCCTCGTACCCAGGCTTGTGCACAAGCGGTTGTAGCCTCCCGTCTGGCAAGGGCTTGACAGAAGGTAACTACGATTCAAGACTCAACACCAAGACCGTGAAGAAGACCTCAAGGCAGGTCATCGAGAAGTACTATTCTTGTACAGGAGATCGACGCTGCCCTTGCCGGCAAGCTCCGTCTCGGCAAGGTGGAGACCAAGGTTATGGTTGCCGGCAAGCTCCCTTGCCGGCAAGCAAGGCCCGGCAAGCTCCGTGCCAGCAGGCTTGTTCTGTCCCGTTACCGTTCCACCTCACCATCGACTAGATAGGTTTGTATGCTAGGTGTCAAGCGGGCAGGCAGTCAACATAGCCAGCCAAGGCACGTGTTAGCATGCCATGCCAAGATTAACTTTAATGACACCCGTCCCTGGGACGTGTCAAAACTACAGAAGGGCGCCAGGACCGGTGGTACAGATCTTTTACCCAAGTCCTCGCCTCCCCAACGTAGCACCTAACGGTGCATTAAATGCGTTTGTCTTACCCCGTAGGAAGATAGACGTGATGATGGTGCAAGTCACTGTTCATACTCTGTAATGACCGTTTTAGCCATTGTGGTAACCCCTTGGCCTATAAAAGGAGGCCCATGGCTACAGGTAGAACGGTCCACACCCAGCTCAATTACACACCGTAGCTGCATTTTCTCGTGCACCTTGCTGGAAAACTACGCTCCCTGTAACCAGAGTTCATATACGATCAACCACAGAGCAGGAGTAGGGTTTTACGCTCATAGTGGCCCGAACCTGGATAAATCCCCCGTGTGTTCTTGCACCTACTAAAAATCTGCTCTTTGTCCCATGCATGTCCCCTGAGCCGAATCGCAAAGGGACCCGTTTGGTCCCATAGATAGTCGTTTCCCACGACAAGATGATAAGCCTTTGCACGTGCCAGCGCATACATTGAACCTTGGCGGCTTGCGAATTTATTGAACTCATGGATCCATTGTGGGACGGTGGACAGTTCTCTCAACATACCCATGATGTAGTGCGGTGGGGCCTTAGTATTTTTGACTGCCATTATGCAGTATGCGCCACCCACATACAGTTGCTCTAGGAACTTGTACATCGACTTCAATTTGACCAGAGGAAGTTCAACCAAGTTATGATTTCACCTGCCTGCAAACACATGTCAGCAAGTATTAATAATCCGGTTCAACATGTTAAGCCGGCAAATGTGAGGACTTGAAAGGGTTTTATGCTTATGAAAGATAGCATTGCACATGACTGTTATATGGCCCTTGAGTGTGGATAGCTCTTGAGTCACTGGCTCGAGCTTTGACTCGGCCTCTTCTGCTCGTTTCATCAAGGCGGATTTCTCCTCTTCATATGTTGCCTTAGTCTTCTCCAGGGTGTCAGTCACAGCTACCAACGACTTGTGAAAGTCTGAAGATAGATGTTCTGCCTTTTCGCGCAGCTTCTTTTCAGCCTTGAGAGCTTTCTGTAAGCCGGCCGCCTGTGACTCGGCCTGGTTTACCATTTCCTGCGTATCAGTTTGAAAAGAACAAAGTTATATGTCATATTTGCTAGTCCCGAGCCATCATGGGCGATCGACCCGACACTTGGGGGCTACATCCGCCAGTCTTCTACTTATGATTGATCCAAGTCCCATGCAGTTGCAAGCATTCTACATGGCACTTGGGGGCTAATGCATTGACATTTTTTTCTTAACACAATCAGTTTTCATACCCGCCTGATCACAGAATGATGAGCCGGGTCTTGGGGACTACCAATTGTTCTACAGACACATCCTTCAATTATGTAAGACCTGGCCCGCTATTGCATAAGTGGCCCGGATCTTGGGGGCTATAGTATGACTATAGTTATGTTTTCAGGATATGGCGAGTCATAAATGATGAGAGGTTGCATACATGCTAGCAAGGAAGCAACGAAAATCACCTCATATTTCCTTCTTAAGCTATTGAAAATGGCGGCTTCAGTTTCCCGTCTCTCAGATAGCCGGGTTAGGAAAGTCTGGTGCAGGGCATCCATGTTTTGATCTTCAAAAGAAGGGAGCTCAAGACTGGACTTGCCTTTATTCTTTGGCAATTCATTCTTTGCTGCAACTTTGACTAAGACATTGGACAGTTATGGAGGAATGCTTTGACTCTCACCAGTGATGACCATATCATCCTGGGTCTGGTTTGTTGATTTTTCTACTAGGGCAGTCTCCATTTCCAATACTGGGCTTGGTGGGTTGTCCTGGAGGGGCGGCTCGTCTTAACCCGCCTGACTGTCCTGCATTGGTACCTCGTCTTGAGTTGCCGGGTTGTCTTGAAGCTCTGCGTGGTCCATCTCCAAGTTGTGAGATGGATTCGCTTCAGTCTCTATTACAGCACCAGAAGACTCGCCAGATTTTTTTCTTGATAACAGCTTTGGCACTGTATTAATCAAAGACATAAATAACTTGAAAGGGGAGAACAAACCATGACTCCTAATGCAAGGTAAATTATTTTTGCTCTTACCCCTTATTGATGGTGAAAGCCGGTAATTGCGTGGCGCTGGATTCGTCGGAGGACGGAGAGGTTAAATAAGCTGAGTCCGCTCTTGGCATTGGTTGTTTGAATAAACCGTCTTGAGGACGA
The DNA here is from genome assembly GCA_039707655.1 of Elymus sibiricus. Classification (NCBI taxonomy): domain Eukaryota; kingdom Viridiplantae; phylum Streptophyta; class Magnoliopsida; order Poales; family Poaceae; genus Elymus; species Elymus sibiricus. The sequence continues at coordinate 197,527,937 of CM077674.1, read as the reverse complement.
CTCGCCGTGGGACTCATTGGAACATCAACACGAGGTTGACGAGACCTGTGATGAGATCAGCCCTCTGACAAGTCACCTGAGCTGCTCCGGGTCTTCCGCTTTAGGTTAGCGGTGTGCTGCATTTTCTTCAAAGACAAATGATGGTCTAGGTGAGCAGATGGAAGCGAAAACAGAACTTTATGGACCGCAACCTAGATTTTTCTTTGACCAAATATTTCTAAATCTGAGTCTGAAGAGATCAGGGTTGTCGGAAGTCAGGCTTCGGGGACCCAAAGGTTCGAACACCGGGGTGAGCTCGTTCCTACCACCTCGTCCCCTTCCCCAGCTAAACTACGGCGAAGCTATGGCAAGAGCACGCTAGCGAGAGCAGGCCGGAGACACAGCGGTTTACCCAGGTTCGGGCCACCTTGCGGTGTAAAACCCTACTCCTGCCTGGTTGGGATTGCTCTGGTGAGTACAAGCGTACAAGGTGGTCGAAGGTCGAATCCCTCAGGTTCTCTCTATCTCTGGCTCTGGGTCGATCCTTCTCTACAGCGGCACCCTGCCCTCCTTTTATATCTGCCTTGGTCTTCTTCCCCCGAAATCATTGGCGGGAAGGGTTGCCACACAACGGCAATTTTGAAGGGGGACAAGGGCGCAGTCTATCCTGACAAAAGGTGGTCCTCGCATGCAAAGCGCTTATCCATGACGCGCCGGTGGGCTCGGTGGTGACCTCCGCCCTGCGTGTACGCCGTCTTGTTCCTCTTTCACCAATCAGGCAACCTTTGGGGGTTGCTTTGGGAAACGGACCGCTGGCCTTGCTCCCTTAGCACGAAAGGGGAAATCCTCTCCATCTGTGCCTGCTGGCGCGGCCTACTGAAGACTCCATTTCACACACACACACACGAACACACTCTCTCTCTCTCTCTCTCTTCTCTCTTTCACACAGTCTCTATACGACCAGACACGAGATAATTGCATGGTTAGTCCTTGTACTTGTACGGTAAAGATGCGCTGGTTATTTATTTTTCATGGTAACATGCTCTTTTTTTAGGGGATGGGGTAACAAGCTCTGGTTTATTCGTAGAGTACATGCTAACTGCTTTGACGCGCATGCATGCGTGCATGCATGTGTGTTCATGACCAGATAACCCGTGCTACATCAACACTAAGAATCATTACGACAATATCAATTATTTGAATATGGCAATCGTACAGATAGAAATAGCACAAGCAACAAGAATGAGACTCAAACTTGGCTAGTACTCAAAAAATAGCTACTGCAAACACAAACGTCTAGGAACATATACGCATGTGCAAACTGGACTAAATGAGCATGCATGTTACGATGAACTCTACTTTGGCCCAACTAGGATATCTACTAACTAAGCTAACCTAATTAAAAAGTATGCATCTTGATAACAAATAATTGCACTTGGCCTGGTTGTTCGCCTCGTGCTGCATGTAGCAGAGGATGCGGGTTCAAAACCCTGTCTACACATTTCTTTTAATTCTCACTTATTTCTCGTAGCCACTGACATGTGGGTCTCATAAGGACGTGGACCAGTGGTTTGACTCTGTCCGCACGACCTGTGGGATTGATGCTGACGTGCCAGTGGCGGCATACAAGCTACATACACGAGGCGTATAGCCAGGACCATTGTTGCAACCTCAGGGACCGTATACACACCGTATTTGCATGTATGAGGACTGTATTGAAGCACTTTCTGACTATGAGGACCATGTTAGACATCGCCTGCAAGTACAAGGACTAAATGTGCAATCATCTCGACCAGACACACAGACGCATGCTCTAGGTGGAGTATTTGTTCGTACCACACCTTTCGTCCAACCTTCCCCGTATGATTATCAATCACCTTAGTTTACTTATAACATGGACAAATTCCACCGTCAAATCAATATCATTGGATTCATCATTGAATATATTTTCACATCATATAAATTTGTCACTGTAACTGTTCATATTGTTTTCTACAAACTTGGTCAAACTTTAGCCTTGGTGCTCTCGGCACGGCGTCGTCAACGCGGTCAATGAACGACACCCATCGGAAGAGGACTGTACATGCAGAGGCTGACAGCTGGGACCCACATGGTCCATGGTCGCCTCCTTATCACGCGCAAGAAAAAAGATTCCTCCCCCTGATAGCTTGGACCCACCAGCTACATCTTCGCACGTAAGGAAGTACCTCCTTATTACGCGCAAAAAATGACTCCTCCCCCTGACATCCGGGACACACAAGCTACATCTTCGCACAGAAGGAAGTACCTCCTTATTATGCGAAAAATAAATGATTCCTCCCCATGACAACTAGGACCCACTAGATTTTGAGGCTTACTTGTGGGCCTACTAAGTTGACGCATACGCAGGGCTTTGTCAACTTAGTCAACAAATGATTCTAGCAGCAGTGACCGTTGGATGTTCATCCAATGGCCGTGCTGCTTCTTCAATCTCTGATCTTCTTGCTCCAGCCGCCCAAACCAGCGCTGGCGGGACCGCCTGCTCCTGCCTCCCGTGGCAGGCTGTGATGCCGCGCAGGCCTCACCGCCCCACCCTACTCCCACCTCTGGCCAGGCCTTCCCTCTACTAACCCACATCCCCTGTTATTCTCCGGCGACGGTAGCCTCACACCGCAGCAGAACCAGTCAACCCTCGTACTCCCCTGCGCGTGGGCATCCACTGCCGTTTCTTCCCCGGCTCCGCATAGCTCCCTTCCAGGACTCGCCGTCGTCCACCACCTTGGTGCTCTCGGCGCGGCATGGTCAACGTGGCCAATGAACGACAGCCATCAGAAGAGGACTGTACGCGGTGAGGCTGACCGATGGACCCACCAGCTACATCTTCGCATGCAAGCAAATGCCTCCATATTACGTGCAAAAAAATGATTCCTCCCCCCTAATAGCTGGGACCCAGCAGCTATATATTCGCATGCAAAGAAGTGCCTCCTTATCCTCCCTGACAGCTGGGACCCACCCGGTCGAAGCGTACGTAGCGTTGTTCTAGTCGCGAACATGTACATACATACTGGTCGATCGGTCTCTCTGCAATGATGAACCATGGATGTGTAAGGAGCAGCACGTGTCGTAGTAGAGCCCCCGTCGTAGCAATTCAGGCAGCCCCGTCTAAATCATGTACATGTACGTATAGCCACACAGTAAAAAATACAGCCACAGACGTACATATACGGGCGGGGCTCGAACGCGTACTCGCGCATACGTACGGCCAGGGCTCGTGTACATATGGAGAGAGGCAACGGATGGCAGCAATGGCCTCCTATTCATAGGTAGCCAACCGGCTGGGTCGGAATGGAGGAAACAGCGCCGTGTTCATCGGGAGCCAACCGGCTTGGACGGAACAGCCGAAACGGGGTCCTGTTCATCGACTCGGGGTCTGGCGTGCCGCAAAACAGAGGATACGGCCTTCTGTTCGACTGCTTACGGTCGAAACAGGGTCCGGTTCATCGGCTGGGGCTCTGGCATACTGCAAAACAAAGGAAACGGACTTCTGTTCGAGCGCCTACGGTCGAAATGGGGTCCTGTTGATCGGGAGGGCTCTGGCGTACTGCAAAACGGAGGAAACGGACTTCTCCCCAACTGCCTATGGTCGAAACAGGGGTCCTGTTCATCGGGAGGGGTGTGGCGTACCGCAAAACGGGACTCCACGGGATACTGTTCATCCACGGTCGACCTCCCTCCAGCCTCCACCAGCTACTGTTCATCCACCGTCGACTTCCTCTAGCCTCCACCGGGTACTGTTCATCCAGCCTCCACGGGTTCCTGTTCATCCACCCCCAACCGGCTGGCCTCCTCGAGGTCCTATTCATCCAGCGCCAACCACCTTCACACGGCCAGGGTACTGTTCATCCACAGCCAACCCACCGGCTGGGGTGGGGCGTACGAGCGGGCAGCAGCAACGGGAATTGTTCATCCACAGCCAAGCAACCGTCTAGGTCAACTCACCACGTCTCGCGCAAGGGGCTCGATCGGTGCGTCTCGACTCGTGCTCATGTATCGAGCGCGCGGCAGCAACGGGCAATGTTCATCAAGAGGCAACCCAACACCGGCTACGTCTCGTACGTACGGGGGCTCACCCAGCTTCAGTTAGCAGCGAAGGAATCGCTCGGGTTCAGTTAGCAGTGAAGGAATCTCTCGGGTTCAGTACGTAACTAGTGCGATCGCTCGGGTTCAGTAAGCGAATGCCTCGCTCGGGTTCAGTTAGCGAATGCCTCACACACACGCGCGTACGAGAGAAACGAGCAAACCACACTGCATCGCTCGGCCCCAACCACCCACCGTAACCGGGAACTCCCCGAAAATTTCCTTGCCCTCACTTCTACCACGATTTTTTACGTTATGGATGGCCCAAAGAATGTCATCCGTGTGTGTCTCCGGTCCGCACAGGACAAAAAGCCCATTTTCTGTCATAATTTTTTGTCATAGAAGTAGGAGCCCACCACATCTATGATGATACATGTTTTTGTCACAATTATTGTCATAGAAGTGTCACAACCACGACAGAAAAAGTTTGCGTTCGGGCCATAATGTCACGGATGTGTCTTTTTTTTTAGTAGTGATAGGCGTCGAATTGGATTGAGGCTGGAAGCCGATCCAGTCTATAACTCGGTAATGGGTGCTCATCAGCTGGGGAAATGTCTTGGCAATAAAACCATGTCTTGTGCCAGTCTTTTGGATGAATCGCCAGTGCCATCTTAGGAAAATATGAGTTTCTCCTCCACTGAATGGTGACTTCGCTGCATTCCAAGCTAGAGCCGTTCTTGCATTCAGTTTGGCGGTGGCAATAAAAGAAATCTTGAAATAAACCGACTATGGGTTCCATCTGCAGATATATTTCACAGAAGGCTTGGAAGTTGCTCAAATTGAGAACTGAATTAGGCCCCAGGTCTTGTGGCCTGATGTTGAAATGGTGCAGAACGTCGCAAAAAATTTTGGAACCCGGTGGTCGAAACCCTCTATCCAAATGACCCTTAAAGATTATTATCTCATTTGGGCCAGGGGCAGGCCGGGTCTCTTCCTCAGGAGCTCGCCAATTGATTTGATTCTTTGCGGGAAGTAACCCGGTAGTTACCAGATCTTCCAGCATCAGGTTGGACATGCATGATTTTGACTAGTTGGCGGCTTTGCTAACTTTGGGAGCCATTGATTGCTGAAAATAGGAGAAATGGGTTACAAGTCGGTTATAAACTGGGTCACGAAAACAGAGTGGATATTACGGCAATTATGGTTTGAGAGTCAGCAAAAGAACATTGCAGATTTTGAATTGGCCAGAGTAACTGAGAGCTGGTAAAACTTAGCTAAAGGTGTCAGCCAGTGGGCCTGTCAGCGAAAGATTGAAACCCGGAAAAGGAGTGTGATGTAAAAATCTGGGTCAGGATGTTATAAAGAACTACTGTTCAGATTATGATAAAATTACGGATCTGGAAAATGCTTGAAAAAGGAAAATTACAGGATCTAGCTATGGCAGTGTTCGTAAGAAAGGGGTAGTGAGAGATCCATTTTAACTGTGGAGGGGATCTAGAAAAAGGGACCTAATATACCGCGGAGGAAATATACACCTATGGACAGCGATTCATGAAAGGGCTAGATCTACCATTGCATCATCTAAAGAACCTTGAGGAACTCGATAAGAAATGGTAATGGGGGATGGCAGAAGAAGATGAGAGGCTCACAGATCTGTGAAGAAGGGCTTGAGGGCTTTGAGCTCCATGACTGTGACCACGGTGTGCTTGATAGGCTCTGGTCGCGGTGACAGAAGACACTGGCTCCGATAGCGGCGTTGGTCTTGTTCTCTGGTTTGTCAAGCTCGAAGAGGCGCAGTGGCGATGAAGGTGAGAGGAAGAAGAAGCAGTAGCATGCGAGAGGTAAAAGTGAACCTCGGGGCCTTGTTGGCTTATTTATAAGGGGAGGTGGAACCTGAAATGGCAGGACCGAAATCCCAGGCGGCGCAATAAATTTATGCTTAAGGGTTGCCTCGATTCTCGCGTTGACAAGGTCTGACATATCCACTCAAAAGATTCGTTATGATGATGTATGCGCATGTCAGAGTAGAGGAGGTGCTATCATAGTGTGAGGTTGCAGAAATCACCAAGTATGGAGGAATGATGAGACCCGGCAAAGGCCTGACCCGGATGAACAGTTTGAAGAATAGCTGAAGTTTAACATGGATAAATCCACGACAAACCGGGGGCTAATGTTGGGGATATTTCCCGGGCTCGAGACCCGGCAGTACGATGACCCGGCTCCGGGTTATGAGGCCTAGTGGGTCACCTCACTGCCAGGCCTTGAGAACAAAACCATGGGCCGGCTTAAGAGAGACCCGGCTCGAAGGCCGGTTCATCCTGTGGGCCGGCTCGTGAAGAAAGGACCAGTCAAGAGAGGATTACCTTGAAGAACAAGATGAATAGAGTTAGAATAAGATACGGGTTAGCAGTGCGACCCGGACTTTGATGTAAACCTAGGGGTGCAACTTGTTATATAAAGGGGAGCACCGAGGTTAGAAAGGTTAAGTTGCAATCTCTCGAAAGCTAGGTTAGCGAATCCGCATCCTTGTAATCGAGATCCAAAGCAATAACAATCAAGCAGGATGTAGGCTTTTACCTCCATCATGAGGGGCCGAACCTGGGTAAACTCGTGTCTCTCGCTTCCCGATCAACCTCGTTAAGCTTCCACCTTCGTGCGATGGTCTCATCACTAAGTCCTTTCACGAGGGCATCTACCGTGACAAAACCACGACACCCACTCCGGCAGAAGGCCCCTCGTTCCCCCTCCCCTCCTCCTAGGCCGTGGCCATGAGGTGCTGTTACGGGATGAGCTCATCCAACAAGATGAGGATCTCCTCTGATTTTTTGCCAAATTTTCATTCAGATCTGCTATATGATGAATTGCTATGAGCTGCTGCTGCGGCTATATGATGAATTGCTACGAGCTGCTGCTACTATATGATGAATTGCTATGAGCTGCTGCTATATGATGAATTGCTATGAGCTGCTGCTGCTACTATATGATGAATTGCTATGAGCTGCTGCTGCGGCTATATGATGAATTGCTACGAGCTGCTGCTACTATATGATGAATTGCTATGAGCTGCTGCTATATGATGAATTGCTATGAGCTGCTGCTGCTACTATATGATGAATTGCTATGAGCTGCTGCTGCTATATGATGAATTGCTATGAGCTGCTGGTGGTGGTATATGATGGATTGCCATGAGCTGCTGCTCCTGGTATATGATGCTTTCAGGTGGTGCTACTATATGATAAAACTAGCCACTTGGACCATGGAATGTTGATAGATAATGATTAAACATATAAATTTAGGTAATTATCCTCTGTCTGGAAGACATTGACCAAAGTAGATTGTGCCAAGTAGATGGTATCTTTGTATTTGCATTTTGAACAAATAATGATGGTCTGTTTTCCTATCATATTAATTACTGCGATGGGTTCAATTCGTGATGTTTGCAAGTCAAATTTATTTTCATACGGGCAGCAAAATGACAAAATATAATGCAATAGACTTTTCACTGATCATACAACAGATAAGCTGAAATGGCAGGCAATGAAAAGAACTGGTTGGCTTATTATCTCGAGTTTATATTCATAGGCACTTATTTTCATAGGATAACTCAAAATAACTGGCCCTAAGAACCCTGGCCAACATCAATGCTAAACAAATAACATGTCACGATGATTGCAATGGAGTGACTTACCATACCACGCTGTATAGGCTCATCGTTGCCCCTCATTTTTTTGCGATGTTCCATGAAAATGCCCCATACATCTTGTACTAAGAAATCTTGTACTTTTTCATTGCAGCACCCCATCTGCAAGTTGACACAGCTAATTTGAGACATCTCTACATGATAATACATTGCATATCTCTTGCACGTAATTAAACCACAAATTAACGATTGTGTGAGGCGCATAAACTTGCCATGACTCTGTGTACTGGACTTGCAAACACTCTAAGGGAGCCTAATTTAGTGCACTGGCATTCCTTCATGCCACCTATGACTTTGTGTAATGTATGATGTCTACATCTCTAATTTAGCAGCCAGTAGTGTTAATCATTGGCTACACAAAGGGATTACTGGTCAAAAATCCTAGCAAAGCACGCTGGCAGGCACACAACAATACAAGAGAGAGACGCACTTACAAGATCATAGCAATGCTTTAGTCCAAGATTTTGGTTGGCCAAGGTGTTAGATCTAGAAGAAACATCGTCCTTGTGGCTCTTGCCAGCTCCATAACATGTAACAGCGACCTGTTAGTATATTTGAAGTACATCTGGCAGGTGATGCTAGACGGGTTTAAAGGTGACAAGTACCTAGGTCACGGCGGGTGCTTGGCATCGTGCCAGACGGTGGGAACCAGGTTAGAAACGTCAAGGGTGATGACGTTGCGGTGGCTGTCGTGGTCCGGTAAGGAGATCTAGGACCGTGGACGAGGGTGTTTGTGAGGCGGCTCCGGTAGTGTGGACGACGGTATGGACGAAGCAGATCTGAGGCCGTGGACGAGGGCATCGGTGAAGCTGCTTCGGTGGTAGGGTTGAGGATGGTGTCTGTCAGAGCCTGGACTCCGGGGAACTAGAGGTTCGAACACTGGGGGGCGCGCTAGTTCTCTCCAATCAAAGGTGGCCACGGCGAGGCTACGGTGAGAGCGCTACGCAGGAGCACGACAGGGGACATGACGGTTACCTAGGTTCGGGCCACCTTGCGGTGTAAAACCATACTCCTGCTTGTGTTGGGATTGCTGTAGGCAAGAAGATGTTCTCGCGTACAAGGTAGAAGACAGAGGAATCGATCCCCTCTACAATGGCAGCTCTGCCCCTTTTATAGCCGCCTTGGTCCTCTTCCCCCAAAAACTAGGCAAGATGGGTTGCCACACTTGGCGGGTTTTGAAAGGGGACAGGTGCTCAGTCTATCCTGACTAAAGGCGGTCTTCGCCTGCAAAAGCATGATCTATGACGCGCCGATGGGCTCGGTGATGACCTCTGCCCTGCGCACCGGTGGGACTTGCTTTGGAGGTTGGCAGCTGGGGCTACCCCTTTATCACCAAAGAGGAAAGCTTCTCTATCCGCGCCCGCTGGCACGGGCTCTGCTGCCCTTCGTCGCTATGCGCGTCAGGACCGCATAGACGACGTCAGGCGAGATGGCTTCGGGCGCCCGGCTCGGGAGGGCGCCTCGAGAGGCAGCCTCGCGAGGCTCTTGCTCCTGGCGCGGCTAAGTGCCGGCAGGTCGTGTCTCGAGGAGGGGTCCTCAGAAGGCCGGTGCTTCAAGAGATGTCTTCACTCCGCGGGGCCCTTGGATGGGCCGCATCTTGGGCCTTCGCTAGGTGTCGCTTCCTGGGCCACAGGCAGACGGGCTGGGGTACCCCGGTTCCCAAAGGCCCGACAATGTCAACGATGCAGATCTTTGGCTGTGGACGAGAGCGTCGGGAAGCTGCTCCGGTAGGGTGGACGATCGTGTCGACGATGCGGATCTGAGGCCATGAACTTGGGCGTCGGCGAAGCGGCTCCGGTTGGGTTGAGGATGGTGTCGGCGAAGCTGCTCCTGTAGGGTTGAGGATGGTGTCGGCGAAGCGGCTCTGGTAGGGTTGAGAATGGTGTCGACGAAGCGGATCTGGGGCCGTCGACGGGGGCGTCGGTGAGGCGGCTCTGGGGGTGTGGATGAAGCGGCTCCGGTGCGGTGTAGGAAGGAGCCGCTACTGATCCGCTGCGGTTGATGAGAGCACCGGCGAAGCAGATCCGGCACGGTGGACAAGGTCGGCACTGAATAGGCTATGGTACAGTGGTGGATGAGCAGTCTATGGTTTCTAGGGGAGGTGGGAGGGGTAGATGCAGCCTCAGAAGTAGATCCGGCGAGGTGGACGACGCCGGCAGTGAATAGGCTCTGGTATGCCGGTGGATGAGCAGTCTAGGGTTTCGAGAGGGAAGGGGTAGAATCGCCGATGAAGTACGGATGGCGTGCTATAAGATGCTCTGGTGCTGTGGAGTAGTCGTTTTTGTGGGAGGAGAGAGGAAATGGGGGTGCCGTGTGCTGGAGAGGAAATGAGGGTCGTGTTGTTCTCCTTGCACCAAGGACAAAAGGGGAATTTCACATTCTCCAGACTAGGTCACGGAAATTTTAGAAGTAGGCGGGAGATTTTTGCCGCCCGCGGGATCGTTCGTATGTAGTTTCAACTAATTTTGGACAGTGCTAGCGGGAAGCCGGTGATCCACGACTGTGTACATGGCGCACACGTCAGCAATAACTCATATGAAGTCGACCCTAGAAAAAAAGACAATAACTCCAGATGATGCACCGATAACTTGTTACGATCGCACGGGCAAGGCCGATCGTACGGGTGTAACTGAGGCGCGTTCATAAAAAATGAAGCAAATGCTCAGCCTATGTATTTCTTGTGTAAATATATAATTTTGTGCCATTGGTTATTTTTTTAAACACAATGCATTGATGTGTTAATTTCAATTATATTGTACAGTAACAAATGGATAATATAGATGCACAAAAGAAATGGCTATTATAGTCCGCTAGTTAAAAGTGTTACCTCATATGATTACATGGCCTCCATTTCATAAATTGCAGTACCCGTTGAATTCATATATGAATATTATGTATATTACTTCATAATAGAACCGTAAATCATCCAAAACTAATGAATTTGAATGCAACACAACAATGGTGCATGTACATGATAACTACAGTGGTTGTATGAATAAATATCACTATAACTTTGGCATGCACGATTGAAAAAGGCTATTTGAAAAAAAAAAAACTTATGCGATATGTGAGTGTCCAATCTTTATAGGGTTGAATCGATATTGTATTTTCGACCATGATACGAAGTAGATATTGATTATGTTCAAGCGAGGCACGTCCTCGACCGTTAGATATTGATACGTGAATGAATTGTGCAATCTCTCTCACACACATACAAATCTCCCTTCTCCATGGGCATCTCAATCACACAGGTGCGCTCCGTCTTTTTCTCTCCCTACGTCAAGGTTAGAAATTGTCTTTCTACCTCATCTTAAAATTCTCTCACACAAAAACACACACACACTCTCTGTTGAACACGCCCACCCCTTTAATTCCACCCACCCACCACCACTCATGTCTCAAAGTATAACTACGTCTCGCACACATATCCCTAAGGTTAACTCGAATCCCCGGAACCATATGAATCCATACAATGGGATTCCAGCTGAGCACCTTTTGTTTTGAGATTTTGAGAAGAGTTCGCTCACACACACGCACACACACATTGTTTCTCTCTTCATTTATTTCGGGCATTGCATGCACACCCGCTTGTTTATCTCCCTAATGTTTTAAGCATGCCTCGCACACATGCTATCTACCTATCCCCTAATATAGATCTGTAACACACAATCTCTCTCTCTCTCTGTCTCTCTCTTCCTCTGTCTCTCTCTCTCTCTCTGTCTTTCTCTCTAAATGTCTCTGGCACCCTCCCCCCTCCCAACACTGACAAGCCCAGGGTGACACCTCGATCTTGATCTTAATCTGTCTACTGGCTTCTCTCTCAAACACACACATACTCGCTAGTTGTGTCTTTGTGCCTAACACATGCACACTCTCGATACGTCTTTCTCTCGCTCTCCCGCCCTGGCCCCCTCCCAACAAAGACAGGAGCAGGGTGACACCTCGATCTTGATCTTAATCTATCTATTGGCTTCTCTCTCAAACAAACACACACTCACTAGTTGTATCTCTGTGCCTCGCACACACACTCTCGATACGTCTTTCTCTCCGTAGCCCCCGTAGATATGTAGATTTCTCGGTGGTTGTGGATGGTGGGGTCAGAGTCGTGCGCGCAGAGGTGTAATGACAATGATGCCGAATTGCAGCCTCGATGATGCTTTTCTCTTCGACAACATGTGTGCATTCTTGTGTGTGTAGCCAGCTCGCCCATTGTGCCTTGTTTTTACGGGCCTGATGTGATGGTTTTCGCCCAGTTTTCTATTAATTAACTGGGCAACTCTTTTCTTTGTTATTAATGAATTTGAGATCCTTTGCGGCAGACATAAAATATATCACTTTAAACCAATTATCACAGTAACTATATAAAAAGACAGATATATCTTTCTTGTTCGAGAAAGAACATCTGGTGGAGTGGTTTGCGCCCGATGCTCGTAACGCGTTGTCCTGAGTTTGTATCCTATCAGAAACTTTAGTTTCTTATATGTTTTTATCTGTACTTCTTTTCTCTACCCTACTGACAGTGGAACCCACAGATAAAACGAGAGCGGGCACCATGCTACATAGGCGGATTTAACAGAGAGTACTTAGAATACAAGTTTGAGGATGGAATATTCATTTCTGAGCCCAGGCTCATCTGCACTCGCACTCAAGAAAAAATGAAAACAAATACTAGAAAAATTCAAACAATTCCATTTTTTTGCATGGTAGATAATTTGGTGCGTGAGGTGCGCTCCAATTTTCAGATCATTTAGACATCTGAGTAACTCTCGGCAAAAAAGACAAATTTGGGGTCTGTAAAAAAGTTTACTGTTCCTGTACTGTTCTGACCCAATTTGTCTTTTTTTTGCTTAGAGCTACTCAGATGTCCAAATGATCTGAAAATTCGAGCGGACCTCACGCAACAAATTATCTACCATGCAAAAAAAATTGGGAATTTTTTGAATTTGTTTGAATTTTTGTGGATTATTTCTTGACCGGGCGCAGATGAGCCTGAGCACCGAATCGCTGCACTAATTTTTTAAGGATTGATTTGTTTCATTTTTTTACTTTTTGTAAGAATCTGTACCCACCGTGCAAGTTTATGTACTGTACATGCAATTAACTTTTTGTTTTTCAGAATCATACATGCAATTAACTCACATGGATTTGATGTGACTCTATAATTTCCAGCATAAGGGCATCTCCAACAACATCCAGCAAATTTCCTCCCGCATCTGTCGGGTGTCCGCGGACATGGATGCGGGAGGACGACATCCAACGCTAGCCGCATACATTTTGACAACAACTCGAACCAACCAGACAAAATTCGTGCAAACACGGCCGGATTTCATATAAACTTGATAGATTTCATATAAAAATGCTGGATTTTCATATAAACATGACACATTTCATTATATATACCTCAACTAAGCAGTGCTAGTCCGGCTCTGGAGGTATAATTAATACCTAATCTAAATGGTCGCCCGCGGATCCCCTTTGTCTTCCTCATGTCCGGCAGCCCGATCAAGACACTTGCAGGGTCGGTGATGATCCTCGCAAGAGAAGAACCGGGCAAGACACCGGTTGTGTACACCGTCTTCACCTTGGCGCTGGCCTTCATGGGACCCAAGTGGCAGTGGCCTCCCGTGTTCTACTTCTCCTCGATGATGGCGGCGGACGCGGACGCGCTGGCCACCGACTTGCCGCTCTCCACGTACCTGGCTTCTGTCTCTGCCTGCATGGCATGGCCGCAGGTACGGAAGGCATGGCCGTAGGTACGGGAGGCATGGCCACAAACACGGGAGGCACGGTCGCAGACACGGGAGCGACGACTCCCGTGCCGGCGTGGAGCAACTCGCCACTCCTCATCGAGCTGGCCTGGAGCGGTGATTTGTTGAACCACGCACCGGCTTGGGGCGGCAACTAGCTCTGTCGGGCTAGGCGAGGGAGGTGGAGCAGCAAGCTGCCTCGCTCATATCCGGTGGGCTCGGCAGGCTATCCAGCCGGCTTGTATGCCGGAGAACTACTCCTCGGAAGCCATCAGAAGAGTGGAGAAAATGTTGAAGGGGGAGATGGGGGAACGGCGGAGGGGAGCAATTCTTGCCCATCGTCTGGCCTCAGTGAAAATAGAGGGCGGGCGGGAGGAGCTCGGTCAGCATTGCGTTTAATGCAGGCCCGCTCATGAACGGACGTGTGGCAGGAGTAGGTTTCTAAGCTTCCACGCGGGTTTAATGGAGGCGTTTGAATGCGGCGAGGAGGCGTGTTCTGCCGGGCGTGTAGACGGCGGCGCCCTCAGCCGGCGCACCGCTCCCTACTAGTACTTTACAACTTGTAAACCAGGACAGTAATTTTTTTCTTTTAAGAAATGGAGGGTAAACTAGGAAACCAGGATAGTTCCCGATACGGCTTGAATGCAGACGAGGGAGAGGGTAGCGGTTCCCGAAACATTGAACGGCCAATGATGCATCCTCCTTTAATTAGCATGCTGAGGGAAGTAATTAATGGGAGAAGCGGAAAGGAGGCAGCACGATGTGAATGTGACATAGTTTGCACTCATATAAAGGCACCACTCCACTCCAATGCATCTACCAGATCGTACGCACCTACACTAAGCGCAACAGTGCTCACTCCAATTCCCAAACCAAGTGACCAGAAGCCAGACCCATGGCGGCGATGCGCGCGAGTGGCCTGCGGCTGTGCCAGATGATCTGAGATGACGGCCTGCGCCACGGCACCGTGGATCGTCTCGCGCCGGTGCTTTGGACCGGCTAGTTAATAGCCCGCTTCGACGCCAGCTACGACTCTTAGTTGGACAAGATGATCGTCGACACCATCAACAAGTTCACCGTCGTCAATAAGCTTGTGGATGACATCGCCGTACTCCTCCAGCCCACACACCCAGGCTCCTCGTTGCCTGCCACCCTAATCGGCCTCCATGGTGAGAACCTCTTGCAAGCACTGGTGGCCCTACGACTGCCCGCCGATGCGATGAAGAATGTCCACCTCGAGGTCGTGCTCGTAGCTAGGCGCCTCGCCCTGCAAGCATTCATCGACCTAAACATCCACATGTATGAGCTAGTCATGTACGTAGGCCTCTACAAGGCCAGTGAGGATGCTACGACGTTGGCCTTCGTCTATCGGCTGGAAGCCTTGGACACCTTTGTTCAGAAGCACCTTGACCTCGCCATAAAAGTCACTGCTCCTCAGCTGCCGGTCGGTGGCCCGGCGCACTGAGTCAAGGAGGAGGAGGTCGTTGATGAATGCATCTTTCTTCTTGCCTCCTGTAATCACCACTGCAATCGCATCGTCGTGGCCTTAATTCTTATTGTATTGCATTCTCATTCCAGTCGATAAAGACATGTGTGATCACTTTGCTCGCATTTGGCCTCAATTATATCATCACTGTAAGTAGTAGTACCTCCGTCCTGGGTTATTGGTCACCTTCGTGTGTTTGTGCCAAATTTTGACTTTAGATTTAACTAACAATATTTTAATGCATGTCACAAAAATAATATCATTGGAAACTATGTTCAAGTACGAATCCAACGATATTTTTTTTTCGTGACATGCATTAATTTTTTGTTAGTTAAATCTATGGTTAAAAATATGGCACAAAGGGGACCAACCAACCAGGACGGACGTTGTGCTTACCTTTTGCACAAACTTTGTAATTTACGTACGATGCTTGACCCAACCTACCGAACTACTCATAAATTCAAAACTATGACCGAACTTATAAATTCAAAACTACTCGTGCAGCACACCTGTCCCATTCGCAAGCTCAAAACGAGAAACTAGAACGCGTACATCATGCCTGTCCCGTTTGTGTCACATCCCACACTATCATTCCGGCCCGCCGGTCAACGCGCATTGGCTAGGCATATATCACTAACATGTGGGACCGCATGTGAGCAAACGGACGATGCGCCAAACTGGCTAACTCCCCCGCTTACCACGCGGGAAAAGCCCCGCCCTAGCGTTTTCAATCCTCATTTCTATCTATCGATCATGCCTAGGAGTAGAACCAAATGTTATAATTTATACTCCCTTGGTTTCTTTTTAGTCTGCATATAAAGTTTGGTCAAAGTAAAGCTTTGTAAAGTTTGAATAACTTTATATTAAAAAATATCTACATTCACAATATCAAATCAATATTATCATTTTTTAGGTGAATCAAATCAATATTATCAGATGCACCATGAAATGTATTTTCATACTATATAGTTTTAAAAGGAAAAGCCTGCAGCGTTCGCATCGCACACCCACATGGTCGGGACTCGGGAGTACACCACGGTCGGTCCGACACGCCGCATAGCTAGGGAAGGCATGTTGCCTAGCATTTTCACTGTCATGTGGGACCGCAGTTGAGCAAACCGACTATCGGCAAACCCCCACACCTCCTGCCGCACGTCGGCTGAGTTTGAATTGGAAGAGAGAAACGAGGAGGGGAAGAGCTAGCTGTAGCACGGATGCCAAGAAATTTGGTGCCGGGTGGGAGTCGTGTTGATAGAGTAGGAGCACTCTGTACTACTACTGTACTACTACCACGATACAACGACTACTGTACTAAAGTTATTGAGTAGTAGTAGTACTCCAGTACGTGCACGCCACAGCTTCGTAGGAACAAAATTCGGGCAAGATCTTGTTGCGGGTGATTTCTCTCTTTTCTCAGTCAATGTATTACGAATAATACGATGTGGGGGGCACCCATGAAGCCACGTGGCACATCTGGATGTCTTGTTGCAAGCTTCTTGTGTGGATCGATCACACTGTCGCGCTGCTGGTCCACAAGAATGTGTCTGGGTAAAATTAGGTTATAGTAGATCCGAATCCCATCCACCTAGACCATTGGATCAACATCAATCAACGGTTTATATCGTGTACGTGCAAATGCATGCATTGACTCTATAAAAATAATGAATATATAATATATAATACATAATACTACATATTAGGTTTCTCTAAAGTCAAACTTTGTATACTTTCAACAAGTTTGTAGAAAAATATATTAACATATACACCACCAAATATATATATCATTTGATTCATCATTGCATATATTTTCGCATCATGTAAATTTGTTAGTGTAAATGTTCACATTGTTTTCTACGAACTTGGCAAGGTTTATAAAGTTTGACTACAGTATCTAGGTCCACGCCTGATACGTCCCTTTTGCATCATGTTTTCTTATTAATATTTATAATGTTTTTTGTCATTATTTCACTTTATGATGCAATCCTAATGCCTTTTCTCTCTTAATTTGCAAGATTTATATGGAGAGGGAGATTACCGGCAGCTGGAATTCTGGACCTAAAATAGCTACAGCAGAGATACCAATTCATAAAGTATTGGAGAAAAGAAATACCAGAGGGGGCCACACCAATAGCCCACAGGGCAACAGGGCGCGGCCACCCCCCTGGGCGCGCCCTGATGCCTTGTGGGGCCCACAGTAGGCCTCTGGACCCCTCCTTCTTCTATATAAGGCCATTTACCCTACAAAAAATAGGAGGAGGACTTTTGGGACGAAGCGCCGCCGTCTCGAGGCGGAACTTGGGTAGGAGCACTTTTGCCCTCCGGCGGAGCGATTCCGCCGGGGATACTTCCCTCCGGGAGGGGGAAATCGAAGCCATCGACATCACCAACGATCCTCTCATCATGGGAGGATCAATCTTCATCAACATCTTCACCAGCACCATCTCATCTCAAACCCTAGTTCATCTCTTGTATTCAATCTTTGTCTCTAAACCTCAGATTGGTACCTGTGGGTTGCTAGTAGTGTTGATTACATCTTGTAGTTGATGCTAGTTGGTTTATTTGGTGGAAGATTATATGTTCAGATCCTTAATGATATTCAATACTCCTCAGATCTTGAACATGAATATGATTTGTGAGTAGTTACGTTTGTTCTTGAGGACATGGGAGAAGTCTTGTTATAAGTAATCATGTGAATTTGGTATTCATTCGATATTTTGATGATATGTATGTTGTTGCTTCCTTTAGTGGTGTCATGTGAACGTTGACTACATGAAACTTCACCATACTTATGCCTAAGGGAAGTCGTTGTGGAGTAATAAGTAGATGATGGGTTGCTATAGTGATAGAAGCTTATACCCTAGTTTATGCGTTATTCCGTAAGGGGCTGATTTGGATCCATATGTTTCATGCTATGGTTAGATTTATCTTAACTCTTCTTTCGTAGTTGCGGATGCTTGCGAGAGGGGGTAATCATAAGAGGGTTGCTTGTTCAAGTAGGAACAACACCCTAGCACCGGTCCACCCACATATCAAATTATCAAAGTAGCGAACATGAATCAACTAAACATGATGAAAGTGACTAGATGACAATTCCCGTGTGTCCTCGAGAATACTTTGCTTTATATAAGAGACCGTTACGGCTTGTCCTTTGCTATAAAAAGGATTGGGCCACCTTCCTGCACTTTAGTTACTGTTGTTACTTGTTACTCGCTATGAATTATCTTGCCATAAAACTATCTGTTACCGCTACTTTCAGTACTTGCAAAAAACACCTTGCTGAAAACCGCTTATCATTTCCTTCTACTCCTCGTAGGGTTTGACACTCTTACTTATCGAAAGGACTACGATTGATCCCCTATATTTGTGGGTCATCAAGACTCTTTTCTGGCGCCGTTGCCGGGGAGTGAAGCGCCTTTGGTAAGTGGAAATTGGTAAGGAAATATTTTTATTACATGCTGAAATTTACTGTCACTTGTCACTATGGAAAATAATCCTTTGAGGGGTTTGTTCGGGGTATCTTCACCTTGACCGAAAGCAATAAGAGTTGCCCCTCAACCTACTGAACCTACTTAAAATATTTATTATGAAATTCCTTCGGGTATGTTAGAGAAACTGCTAGCTAATCCATATGCAGGAGATGGAACAATACATCCTGATATGCACTTGATCTATGTGGATGAAATTTGTGGATTGTTTAAGCTTGCAAGTTTATCCTAGGATGGAGTTAAGAAGAAGGTATTCCCTTTATTTTTGGAGGGAAAGACATTGACATGGTATAGGCTATTGGATGATACTGGAACATGGGATTGGAACCGGTTGAAGCTGGAATTTCACTAGAAATTTTATCCTATGCATTTGGTTCATCGTGATCAGAATTATATATATAATTTTTGGCCTCATGAAGGAGAAAGTATCGATCAAGCTTGGGGGAGGCTTAAGCATATGATGCACACATGCACCAATCATGAGCTCTGAAGAGAAATAATTATAGAAAACTTTTATGCTCGGTTTTCTCGTAATGATCAATCCATGCTCAATACTTCTTCTACTGGTTCCTTTATGAAGAGAACTATTGAATTCAAATGGGATCTTCTGGAAAGAATTAAATGCAACTCTGAAGATTGGGAAATCGACAAAGTTAAAGAGTTAGGTATAAATCTTGAGTTTGATTGTGTTCAATCTTTTATGGAAACTGATGCTTTTCATAAGTTTAGTACTAAATATGGACTTGACTCTGAGATAGTAGCTACTTTTTGTGAATCATTTGCTGCTTATGTTGATCTCCCTAAGGAGAAATGGTTTAAGTTTCATCCACCTATTGAAGTAAAGGAAGAACCTATTATTGCTAAAGAGGAAACAGTTATTTATAATATTGATCCAGTTGTGCCTACTGCTTATATTGAGAAACCCCCTTTTCCTGTTAGGATTAAGGAACATGCTAAAGCTTCAACTGTGGTTAATAAGAGTAATATTAAATCAATTAAACCCTCTGAACAAATCAAAGTAGAACCTAATATTTCAATGGTTAAGGATCTCTTGGTTGATAATATTGATGGACATGTCATATATTTCTGTGATGAAGCTACTAGAATTGTTAAGCCAGAAACCGAAGATAAAAATAAACCTGTAATTGGCATGCCTGTTGTTTCTATTAAAATTGGGGATCATTGCTATCATGGTTTATGTGATAGTGGTGCTAGTGTAAGTGCTATTCCATTTTCTCTTTATCAAGAAGTCATGAACGATATTGCACCTGTTGAGATTGAAGATATTGATGTTACTATTAAGCTTGCAAACAGAGATACTATTACAGCACTTGGGATTGTTAGAGATGTTGAAGTATTGTGTGGTAAGATCAAATACCCTACTGATTTTCTAGTTCTTGGATCACCACAAGATGATTTTTGTCCCATATATTTGGTAGACCTTTCTTGAATACGGTTAATGCTAAGATTGATTGCAATAAAGAAACGGTCAATGTTAATTTTGGTGATGTATCTCATGAGTTTAATTTCTCTAAGTTTCATAGACAACCTCATGATAAAGAATTACCTAATAAATATGAAATAATTGGTCTTGCTTCTATTGTTATGCCTCCTACCGATCCCTTAGAACAATACTTGCTAGACCATGAAAATGATATGCATATGAATGAAAGAAATGAAATAGATGAAATATTCTTTAGACAAACACTTATTCATAAACATAATTTGCCTGTTGAAACATTGGGAGATCCTCTTCCACCCAAGAGTGATCCTGTGTTTGAATTAAAGAAACTACCAGATACACTTAAATATGCTTATCTTGATGAAAAGAAGATATATACTGTTATTATCAGTGCTAACATTTCAGAGCATGAAGAAAAAAGATTACTTAAAGCTCTAAGGAAGCACCATGCTGCTATTGGATATACTCTTGATGATCTTAAGGGCATTAGTCCCACTCTATGTCAGCACAAGATAAATATGGAGCCAGATGCTAAACCAGTTGTTGATCATCAATGACGTCTGAATCCAAAAATGAAGGATGTGGTAAGAACTGAAATATTAAAGCTTCTGGAGGCAGGTATAATTTATCCTATAGCTGATAGTAGATGGGTAAGCCATGTTCATTGTGTTCCTAAGAAAGGAGGCATTACTGTTGTTCCTAATGATAAAAATGAGCTTATCCCACAAAGAATTGTAACTGGTTATAGGATGGTAATTGATTTCAGAAAATTAAATAAAGCTACTAGGAAAGATCATTACCCCTTGCCTTTTATTGATCAAATGTTAGTAATATTAGCTAAACATACACACTTTTGCCTCCTAGATGGATATTCTAGTTTCTCTCAAATACCTGTATCAAAAGAAGATCAAGAGAAAACCACTTTTACTTGTCCTTTTGGAACTTATGCTTATAGACGTATGCCTTTTGGTTTATGCAATGCACATGCTACCTTTCAAAGATGTATGACTACTATATTCTCTGACTTTTGTGAAAAGATTGTTGAGGTATTCATGGATGATTTCTGCGTTTATGGAACTTCTTTTGATGATTGCTTAAGCAACCTTGATCGAGTTTTGCAGAGATGTGAAGAAACTAATCTTGTCTTGAATTGGGAGAAGTGCCACTTTATGGTGAACTAAGTATAGTCCTTGGGCATAAAATTTCCGAATGAGGTATTGAAGTAGACAAAGCCAAAGTTGATGCAATTGAGAAAATGCCATGTCCTAAAGATATCAAAGGTATAAGAAGTTTCCTGGGTCATGTTGGTTTCTATAGAAGGTTCATAAAAGACTTCATTAAAATTTCTAGGCCTCTTACTACTCTCTTGCAAAAACATGTTCCATTTGTTTTTGATGATGATTGCATAGAAGCCTTTGAAATACTTAAGAAAGCCTTAATATCTGCACCCATTGTTCAACCAGCTGATTGGAACCTACGCTTTGAAATTATGTGTGATGCTAGTGATTATGCTATTGGTGATATTCTAGGTCAAAGAGTTGATAAGAAATTGAATGTTATTCATTATGCTAGTAAGACCATGGATAGTGCTCAAAGAAATTATGCTACTACTGAGAAAGAATTTTTAGCAGTTGTGTTTGCATGTGATAAATTCAGATCTTATATTGTTGATTCTAAAGTAACTATTCACACCGACCATGCTGCTATTAAATATCTTATGGAAAAGAAAGATGCTAAACCTAGACTTATTAGGTGGGTTCTTTTACTACAGGAATTTGATTTGCATATTGTTGATAGAAAGGGAGCTGAAAATCCTGTAGCTGATAATTTTTCTAGGATGGAAAATGTTCTTGATGACCCACTTCCTATTAATGATTATTTTCCTGATGAACAATTAGCTGTTATAAATGCCTCTCATAATAGTCCTTGGTATGCAGACTATGCTAATTACATTGTTGCTAAATATATCCCACCTAGTTTCACATACTTATGTCTACTACGCAACTTTTATTCTTGTAGACTCTGTTGGGCCTCCAAGTGCAGAGTTTTGTAGGATAGTATCAAATTTCCCTCAAGTGGATGACCTAAGGTTTATCAATCCATGGGAGGCGTAGGATGAAGATGGTCTCTCTCAAACAACCCTGCAATCAAATACAAGAAATCTCTTGTGTCCCCAACACACCAAATACAATGGTAAATTGTATAGGTGCACTAGTTCAGCGAAGAGATGGTGATACAAGTGTAGTATGGATAGTAGATATAGGTTTTTGTAATCTGAAAATAAAAAAACAGCAAGGTAGCAAGTGATAAAACGGAGCACAAACGGTATTGCAATGCTGGAAAACAAGGCCTAGGGTTCATACTTTTACTAGTGCAATCTCTCAACAGTGCTAACATAATTGAATCATATAACAATCCCTCAACGTGCGATAAAGAATCACTCCAAAGTTTCTATCGGAGAACGTAGGACGAAAACGTGTATCAACCTATGTGCCTAGATTACCCCAATGTCACCACAGGAATCCGCAAGTTGAATACCAAAACATACATCAAGTAACTCAATAGAATACCCCATTGTCACCACGGATATCCACATGCAAGACATACATCAAGTGATCTCAAATCCAATATTCAATCCGACATAACGAAGCCTCAAAGAGCAAGACTCAATTCATCACAAGAAGATAGAGAGGGAAGAAATACCATATGATCCAACTATATTAACAAAGCTCGCGGTACATCAAGATCGTGCCAAATCAAGAACACAAGAGAGAGAGAGAGATCAAACACATAGCTACTGGTACATACCCTCAGCCCCGAAGGTGAACTACTCCCTCCTCGTCATAGAGACCGCCGGGATGATGAAGATGGCCTCCGGTGATGATTTCCCCCTCCGGCAGAGTGCTGGAACAGGGCTCCGAATGAGATCACTTTGGTACAGAGGCTTGCGGTGGCGGAGTTGAAGTTCTAGGTTTCTTTTCAGGGTTTTCTATATTTATAGGATTTTTCAGCATTGGATTCACGCCAGGGGGGCCCACGAGGGAGCGACAAGCCTGCCCGGCGCGCCCTAGGGGAGGAGGGCGCGCCCCCAGGCTTGTCGCGTCCTCGTGGCTCTTCTGGTCCTTCCACGAAGCTTCGGGGGTCTCTTTTGGTCCATAAAAAATCACCGTAAATTTTCAGCCCATTCCGAGAACTTTTATTTCTACACAAAAAACACCACCACGGTAGTTCTGCTGAAAATAGTGTCAGTCCGGGTTAGTTCCACTCAAATCATACCAAAACCATATAAAATTGTTGTAAACATGGCATGAATACTTCATAAATTATAGATACGTTGGAGACGTGTCACATACCAACAAAAGAAAAAGTTCTTTGATTTAAGACATTACTTTTGGGATGACCCACATTTATATAAAGAAGGAGTAGATGGTGTTATTAGACGTTGTGTACCTGAGCATGAACAGGAACAAATCCTACGAAAATGTTACTCCGAGGCATACGGAGGACACCATGCGGGAGACAAAACCGCGCATAAGGTATTACAGTCTGGTTTTTATTGGCCTACTCTTTTCAAGGATGCATGTAAGTTTGTCCTTTCTTGTGATGAATGTCAAAGAATTGGTAATGTTGGTAGACGTCAGGAAATGCCTATGAATTATTCACTTGTTATTGAACCATTTGATGTTTGGGGCTTTGATTATATGGGACCTTTTCCTAAATCCAACGGTTATACACATATTCATGTTGCTGTTGATTATGTTACTAAGTGAGTAGAAGCTATTCCAACTAGTAGTGCTGATCACAACACCTCTATTAAAATGCTTAAAGAAGTTATATTCCCAAGGTTTGGAGTCCCTAGATACTTGATGACTTATGGTGGTTCACATTTTATTCATGGTGCCTTCCGTGAACTTCTTGCTAAATATGATGTTAACCATAGAATTGCATCGCCTTATCATCCTCAGTCTAGTGGTCAAGTTGAATTAAGAAATAGAGAAATAAAGTTAATTTTGCAAAAGACTATTAATAGATCTAGAAAAAACTGGTCTAAGAAACTTGATGATGCATTGTGGGCTTATAGAACTGCTTATAAAAATCCTATGGGTATGTCTCCGTATAAAATGGTTTATGGAAAAGCAAGTTATTTACCTCTCGAATTAGAACATAAAGCTTATTGGGCAATTAAGGAACTTAACTATGATTTCAAACTTGCCGGTGAGAAGAGGTTATTTGATATTAGCTACCTAGATGAATGGAGAACCCAAGCCTATGAAAATGCCAAGTTGTTTAAAGAAAAAGTCAAAAGATGGCGTGACAAAAGAATTCAAAAACGGGAATTCAAAGTTGGTGAGCATGTTCTATTGTACAATTCTCGTTTCAGATTTTTTGCAGGAAAACATCCCCCTAAATGGGAAGGGCCATACATCATCGAAGAAGTTTATCGCTCCGGAGCTATCAAAATCAACAACTTAGAGGGCACTAATCTGAGAGTGGTTAATGGGCAAAGAATTAAACATTATATCTCAGGTACGCCCATTAATGTTGAAACTAATATTATTCAAACTATGACACCGGAGGAACACATAAAAGGGACCTTTCGGAATGCTCCAGAACCCTGAAAAGGAGTAGGTATGTGATACGGTAAGTAAACCGACTCGAAAACTTCCATAAAAATTATTTGTGTCCGTTTTGGAATATTTGAAAACATACAAAAATAAGAAACAGCCGAGGGGACCCATGAGGAGGTCACAAGGCAACAGGGCGCGCCCTACCCCCTGGGCGCGCTGGGTTGCCTTGTGGGCCCCTCGTGTGCTTTCCCGACTCCATTTTCCTCTCATATACTTGATTTGCAAGATAAAAATTCTTTATATATACTCCCGGATGTTTTGACCACCGTATCGCAAGTTTCTCCTCTGTTCTTGTTTCGTGCTATTTTATGTCAGATTTTCAAGGCCAGGCATCATGTCTTCCTCTTCCTCAAACAATGTGGGAGACGACGCTTGGTTGTTGCACATGGAACCACTACTGCAGGCAACTGCTAATGCGACACATGAATCAGAGACCCCTCGACCAAACTGTGTGCGATGCATGAATCACAAATAGTATCGTAATAAAACCGTCACCACTAAGACGAACTGTGTGCGATGCCGGAGACATGAAGCATGATTCAGATTAGAGACGCGTGTGCGATACGTGGCATATAGTTCATATATAAGAACTGTTTGCGATGAGCCAGAACAACAGAAACGGGCAGCCAGTTCGAGGTGTGTGCGATATACGGCATACAGTTCACTGGGATGAACTGTTTGTGATCAGCCAACACAACAGAAACGGTCAGCTAGATCAAGGTGTGTGCGATAGACGACATACAGTTCACTCGGATGAACTGTTTGCGATGAGCCAAAATAACAGAAACGATTCAACTTAACAAGATGTGTGTGATACGCCACAAACAGGTCAGTAATCAGAAATGTGTGGGAAGACTGATAACAACATAGACGATTCCGGCTAATAAGCCGTGTGTGTTGTGGGCAAACGGTTGGGGGTAAATAATTGTCAGCGATTGATGAATTCATCACCGACGGGTTCTTTAGTTTAGTCCGTGTGTGATGTGATTTGCTCTGTCTGCACAACATCTATGCTCTGTCTACAGAACAACAACATATATACTTATAAGAACATGATTGCATAACCAAATGAAACTTCCAATTAAATAAATGACTACAGATAGCGTTTGCACATCTAAGTAAACAATTACATGCATAATAAACTAGGAGAAACGATCATCAAATCAACTACTTCTTGTTGTGACGCTTGCCTCCAATGCTTTGCTTGTGGCTCGATCCCTCGTCGTCTACAGGAAGGAGGCACTTCCTCATGTCAACGATCTGCCCGTACATCTCATAGCATGTGTACGCGTCCATGGCCGCGTACTTGAGGTGATCTTCATCCAGTATCTGGCAGGGAAGGAGGGCAGGTCACCGCGCCTAGGATGCATGCCCAGCGCCGCCGCTGGAGCAGGTTGGGCGATTTGGCTTCTTCTACCGCCCATCTGAACAGCCGCACCGGGTTCGTATACAATTCCATAGGCATGCGCGATCTCTCCTCCGCAGTCGACTCCATGAATATGATCTCTGCCATTAGCGCCAGCTCCAAGTCGGCGTGACGCTGCCAGATGCTGACATCCCTCAGCATCTCTGCCTTGTGATCGACTTGCGCCTCCACCTTGTGCTTCGCCATGCGCAGCTCCTTCGAACATGTCTCCAATCCATGCCTCGCTTCCTTGATCCGATTTGCCCTTGCTGCCCACCACCTCCAACGCAGCCCCGGCATGTCCTTCGGTGCCACTGATCTGTGAGTCCAGAGCAATGGATCCCCTCTGATAGATACATGGGTTTCGCTCAACGGTGGTAGTGACGCGGGCCACAGCGAGAGGGAAGCCCGCAGGATGCTAGGATCTAGGGGATTATCCATGGCGGAATCCGATGGGTGAGGCGGAGAGGAGAGCGCGGAAGGCCAGATTTGGGGGCTGCAAGAGGAAAGAGACGATAGAGAGCGAAGAGAGGATAGAGAGCGAAGGAGGAGCAGCGCAACCAAGGTGAACAGAGAGTGGGCAAGGCAAAAAAATTGACCGCACCAAATTGCCAATGAACACATCCCATTAATTAGGTTATTATAATTGCCAGAGTAGAATCACTGCCCACTTCCTTATCGTTTTCCTCTTCCACCACGCATGCATGCAAACATAATTAAATTTTGGAGGTAGTTGGTTGGCTCATACGTGGGAGGGGAAAAACTAAAAACCAAAAACACTTTTAACGATGAGAAAGGCAGTCGGGCAATTGGTGCTAATTAAGAAAGGGCAACTAAAATTCTTGGAAAAATCTGAATTCTCTTAGGCGCCCTACGTACCTGGATGAAGGGAGTATAGTTGTTTCGTGTGTGATTATGTGTGTACAAGAACCTTTGAAAATGCAAACGAGTTATTTGCGATGGTAGGAGCATCGCACACGATGTGTGGTGCGAGTACTCGTGAGTGATGATTTGTAAGTTACACATACGTTTCCTTATGTTAACACGTGTGTGATAACACGTGACACCGCATACGGTTGTGTGCTGGGAATTGTGTGCTCCACTTAGTCTTCCCGCGCTCCAGCGATGCCTTCCCGCGCAAGCACCAGACACAGGGGTAAATTGTAAATCCCCAATCCCCTAGCCAGCTGCTAGCTGGCTATAAATAACCACAACAATGGCCGGCGACGGCGACTCACTACTAATCCCCTTGCTAGCTAGTTACCCACACATACCGGCATACCCGGCCCCAACGGCCTATGACCGGATGGAGTTGGGCGATAGCGGAATCGAGGCTACCGGCG
The DNA here is from genome assembly GCA_039707655.1 of Elymus sibiricus. Lineage (NCBI taxonomy): Eukaryota > Viridiplantae > Streptophyta > Magnoliopsida > Poales > Poaceae > Elymus > Elymus sibiricus. The sequence goes on along the minus strand of CM077674.1, from coordinate 197,500,646 downwards.
CGATGGTCGGCTTTGCTGTCGACGGCCATGCTGCCACCTCTCCCGACAACAGCCAGACGAGGCAGGAAACGCGATACGAGCAAGCCACCAGGTTAGCCAGGGTCGTCCTGAAAGCGGCTAGGGATCGCCAGCGGGCGATACTACGGGCTCGGCGCAGAGTCCGGCGGATGGTGCGGGCGGCGGAGCATGAACCGCGATGACGCAAGGACAACTACATCAGTGGCGGCCACCTCACGAGGCGCGGACTTATGTCCCAGATGGAGGAGGGCGCAGCGCCGGGCGTCGCCGGGGCAGGCCTGGCGGCAGTGATGAGAGCCCGGGCATCTCGTTGGCCGCTGGGACGATGTACGCAGAGCCGGCGGTCGCGGCAGCCCTGGTGAGAGCTGCGCCTGAGGCAGTACCGGCGATCACCGATGTCGAGTCTGCCCCAGCCTCGATCAATCAAGGTGTAGGTCATCGACTTGGTGACCTCCTCTCCTCCTGAACCAAGTAGGATAGACACGAGGATGGACGATGGCAGCTGTGCGTGCTGGGTCCGCGTCAGGGGCAGTAGCTCTTTTTGTGCGCGCGCGGTTCATTATATTGATGTAAATTAGGGAGCTAATAATGGTTTGTAAATTACTCCTCAAACTAGGCACAGGACCAATTTGAGCATATATATGCTTGATAGATTATTTGTTCATTCATGTCAAATATGTCAATTGTATGGGCTGGCCTATCTATATATTATCTCATTTTGCAATATGGAAAATTGAAGAACCTGAAAAATAGCATTTGAGTAACATATAGTGGTGACACTATTTAACAAAAGGTGATAATAATACTTTCCATGAAATGAACAATTTTGACAACCATATGGTCCTTATCTACATAATTAAGATAGGCCAACAACCACAACTATCCGCTGGAAGCAGCTTGATGACGGTGACTCGGCATCTCATCAATGAAAAGGAAGATCCCTCCTGTGCCTTGGTAGAGCATGAGTATAACAGTGTCTCCGATTTTCAAATGTTGATGCATTGCCATGACAACCAAGAACCTATTAATTTGAATGGTTCTATTTGTGCGAGGAATGCAGTACCTTGCAATCACTTTGGTGTTCTTAGCAGGCACAAGTGTAATTTGACCACGCCGGGAAATCAATTCAGGAACAGCTGCAGCGGGTAATTTCTGTTGCAATGAAGAATAAAAACCAATTGTAACATATCATTGAAGCTATATATATTTTATGAACAACAACATACAAATAAGACTTTGTACCAGCATTTTGTTCACACAATTGGTCTTGTTCAATGTGTGCACCAGTGGTAGATTTATTCCCATCCCAAATCCAGCGTCCATATGTTGTGCTAGGTCTTCTAGATTAGCAAAAAATTGTATGACATGCTCCAAATCTTTCCAGTGAAATTTTGTATGCCGAGTAACATACAGTTTGTTAACTATGCATCCAACATATCATGCTTAAAAGGTGGAAAGGGATTATTTATTCAAAACATGGCAGAAGAATAGTGGGCATAAATTGGTAATTGGAAGTTGATACTAGCTAGTAACAAAGTCAAAAAATGAAATCCCAATTGGTTGCTCAAATAGTAATCATTTAGTCAGAACAATTACTTTAATTTTACTAATAAGTAATAAGACGTCATGGAGAAATTTGAAAGAACACTAACCTCGATCAGACTGTGGTCAGCTGATGACGCTGGGGAAGTAAACATCCGTGTTTATTTGTCCAGAATGTGGTGCACGCACTAGAATTTTATTGCCAGCTTTCAGTATATAAAACTTAGAAAATTTTCTCCAAAGGTCTGCATCAAAATAGGAGTGACCATCTTTATCAACTTTTACCCTAACTGTCATTGTAAATCCACGCCGCGTGGTCAATATGACATCCATGGAGTCATCAACAAAGTAAAGGCCAAGATTTCCTTATACACGTGTTCTTGCAAAGCAAGGGATGTACAACGGGAAATGAAAATTAAGATCACTACATGCAAATATGAGAATAATTGAGAGAACAAAATAATAGCTGAAAGCAAAGTACAAAAATATATAATTAAACAGATAATGTAACCAAGATTTCATGCAAATATGAGAGTAATTGAAAGAACAATACATCATTTTTTAAGGGAACAAATACATCATTAATTTGCCTAATTTAGAAAAAAAATCCTCTTTGACGTCTATGGTGCATGTCGCGCCTTTTATCCAAATATAGCAATATATGGTATATGTTCATAAAATTGGGACATGCCAACCGTAGTAGGATGAGATTGAACATACCGTGCGCTCCTTGAAGTCATCTGGTATGGTGAGATAGAACTTCTTGTCCGACTGGCCGCGACCACAGTGGCCTGATTTGTGCTTGCACTATGGACACTAGAATGAAAAACCTTGAATCAGCTATAAGAAAAATGAATCCACAGCGATTTCAGCCGGGTGATTAACAGGGACGGACGGACTGCGATAAGAGATGAGCGAATATTTTGCTAAATTAATTACCTTGCTCTCCATGAGAGAGAGAAAAAACCCCGGCCCAAGCCCGCGAAAAATCCCGCAGAAAACAACAATCGACCAGATTCAAGAAAGTCGGTGCCGATAGGCGTCGGTGAGGGCAAGAAACAAAATGCGGTGGCATTTGTTGGTAGCAGCCGGCTGTGAGGGGTGCCATCGAGATCAAAGATTTGGGCAGACCAGTCGAGAACGAGCAACAACGACGTCTGCTGGAGGCGGCGCAGACAAGCGGCGGCAAGCGGCAGTGGCGAAATCCTGTGATGTTTGGCGCGGGGCCGAATCCCGCCGGCGACAGTCATCAGCTAAGGGGTGGCCGCGGCGATAGAAGTTGACAGGCAGAGTTGCGGAGACTGCAGTGCGAGTGAGGAGTGGGGAGGAGGGGTTGAGGGTTTTCTTTTCTTTATTGACGTGTTGGTGAGGGTCTTCAGCGCCCAAATAATGCGCTGCGGAGGCAACGTTTCGTAAACACAACCCGTGTGTGATTAATGTTACCAAGATTGGAAGGGAATCCAAATTTCCTTCATCGTTTGTCCTTGAGTTTTTTTATATGATCAACATAGACCCTAGAATGCACCTTGTTCAAATTTGGCACTTTTTCGGGCTCATTTACTATATTTGGGCAATTATTTGCATTTTCTATGCATTTATGCACATAATTCAAATTCGCACAATTGGTGCATGAAAAAGGTGAACAATAATGGTTTGAAAAATCAAGCTTGTGGTATTTAGTAAATTTCCATGCCTTTTACAATGGAATGGGGAGATATTTCAATGATATGTGTGGCAAGAGTCAACCACAAACGTGTCGTTTAATGGTTTATCAACTCTACAAAATTGAAAAAACATGCCTAAAAAAGATGATACCTGGCATGGTGCCATGGTATGACCTCAACATGTCGTGGTAATTTTTTGGGAAGGTTTGGCTAATGTCGTTACACATGCTCCTCATAAATCAAACCATCACAAAGGAAGTTTTGTGGTTTCGGGAGGGAAGTCACCAAGTTCGAAGGGGTGTACAAATTTCCTTCGTCGTTTGTCCTTGGGTTTTTCTACAATCAACATAGACCCTAGAATGCACCGTGTACAAATTTGGCACTTTTCTGGGCTAATTTACTCTATTTGGGCCGTTATGTGCATTTTCTAGGCATTAATGCACATAATTCAATTTCGCACGATCGGTCCATGAAAATGTGCACAAAAATGGTTTGGAAAATCATGCTTGTGGTATTTAGTAAATTGTCATCCCTTTTACGAGGAATGGGGAGAGATTTCAAGGACATGTGTCGCAAGAGTCAACCACAAACGTGTCGTTTAATGGTTTTTTCAACTCTAGAAAATTGAAAAACATCCCTGAAACAGATGATACCTGGCATGGTGCCCCTAGTTCCATGGTATGACCTCAGTATTCTGTGGTAAAAAAAGGGCAAATTCTGGCACAAGTTGTAATGATAACTCCTTGAAAATGAGAGCATCTTACAAGAAGAATCACTATTTCCAAAATGATAAAATAGCAATTTGGACTTGAATTACGGTGACTTCATCATTTCGCTTCCAAACTATTTACACGGTGCGCAGGCACCATCAGCCGCTAGATTTGAATTTTTTGCGCATTTCAGGACTCGTTTGATATACTTAAGCACTTTATAGCATTTACCTAACATTTAGTGCATATAAGTCAAATCCCAGCTACAGCTACACGGGTGTGATGGGAAGGATGTGGATTGCCATTCGATCGAGGTGCATCATGTGGTGCACACGCGCGATCCACGTGCCTGGGGTTCCGGCCAATCAGAACGCATCGCACAATAGAGTCAGCCCACATGGCTTTCATAAGTAGCGAAAATGAACCGTGTGCGATAATAAATCACCAGGATTTCAAGGGAATCCAAATTTCCTTGGTCATCCGCCCTTGTTTTTTTTTCTACGATATACATAGACCCTAGAATGCACCGTGTTCAAATTTGGCACTTTTCCGGGCTCATTTACTATATTTTCAGCCATTATTTGCATTTTCTAGGCACTTATGCACATAATTCAAATTGGCATGATAGGTGCATGAAAAGGTGCACAATAACAGTATGAAAAATAAAGCTTGTGGTATTACCTAATTTCCATGCCTTTTACAAGGGAATGGGGAGAGATTTTGATGATATGTGTCGCAAGAGTCAACCACAAACGTGTCGTTTATTGGTTTTTCAACTCTAGAAAATTGAAAAACATGCCTGAAAAAGATGATACTTGGCATGGTGCCATGGTATGACCTCAGCAAAGCGTGGTAATTTTTTGAGAAGGTGTCGGTGTACCAAGACATAGGTGCCTTAGTACCCTGACTTGTGCATGGATAGTTGCAGCCTTCCCGGTGGCAAGGGCTTGCCGGAGGATTGCTTTCCCTCAAGACTCAAGACTTGATGGATAAGACCATGAAGAAGACCTCTAGGCAGGTCATTGAGAAGTACTAGTTTAGTACTGAAGACCAAGACTTTGGTTGCCGGCAAGCGAGGACCCGGCAAGCTCCTTGCCGGCAAGCGTGGACCCGGCAAGCTCCTTGCCGGTGGGCTCTTTTCTGTCTTATTACCGCTCCACCTCATCATCAACCAGATAAGAACGTATTGATAGGTGTCGAGCGGGCAGGCAGTCAAGCACAGCTGGTTAGGGCACGTGTCAGCACGTCACCCCAAGGTTAACTTTAATGACACCCGTTCCTGGGTCATGTCAAGATTACAGAAGAGCAGCTGGATGAACGGTGCAGAACCGTGGCTGTAACTCGCCTCCCCAGCGTAGCACCTAACGAGCATTCAATGCGTTTGTCCTGCCCCATTAGGAGATAGACTTGATGACAGTGCAATCACTATTCATACCCTGTAATGACCATATTAGCCACTGTGGTAAACCCTTGGCCTATAAAAGGAGGCCCACGGCTACTGTTAGAAGGGTCGACACCTAGCTCAATTACGTATAGTGGCTGCACTTCCCGTGCACCTTGCCAGAAAGGTCGTGCTCCCTTGTACGTTGAGCTCAAACACAATCAAACCACCAAAGCAGCAGTGGTTTTACGCTCACAGCGGCCTAAACCTGGATAAATCGCTGTGTGTTCTTGCATCTACCGATCCTGCTCTTTGTAAACGTCGACTCCTGTAGCAAAACTGCAAAGGGGTCATTTTGATCCCATAGATCGTCGTTCTCTGTGACATCTTTGGCACGCCAGGCAGGGGGTCGTGTGTTACGAATCAGTGTTGGTGGTGTGAGTGCCAGTTTCGTCACTTTCGTCGATGGCACCCAAGAAGAAGGCTGGAGCCACGATGGCTCCTTCCACCTCCAAGCTGCCCTCACAGGCATCCACAGGCGGCGCAGGCAGTGCGGCAGGTGCAGGCGGTACTGCTGGGAAGGGTGGAGCAGGAGGCGCTGGCGGTGGAGGCAGCCAGCTTCCTAACCGCGCTGGTGAGCGTAGCCACCACACCGGAGATGGCGCAGATGGCCAACTCCCATGACGTTCTGGTGAGCACAGTCACCATAGCAATACGGTTCGAACCGGTGCAAGCCAGGACCCAGTCGACGCGATGTCCAAGGATAGAGCGGCAACGTCCAACCACGCTGCGGTGGGACGTGTACCGCGACCGTCGCAAGATGGGCGTGACACACTTCCCCGCGGTGCTGGTGGCTCTGGACAACGACAAGCCGGCCCTGAGCATCGTCCCCACGATGTTCAGGCACCACCACCACTACGCCAACCCGTTGGTGAGCATGCACCGTGGCAGCAGGTACGTGGTGGAGTTCCTTCTTGCTCTGCTAGGAGTCGAACGCCGTCTCGTTCTATGCTTCCCGCCATGCCAACCATGACAGCGGAAGCCATGGCGCGGGTTCAAATGCTATGAAATTTGCCACCAACTCCTGACAAAATGGACGAATGGAGGGCCACCATTCAGAGTCTCATCAGTTTTGTTGATCCCGGCAAGACAACGGAGGCGGGGCCATCGCGGCGACCACCCACGGCTCCGGCAGGACCAATCGGTGGCCGTGCCAGAGACATTGCGCCAATGGTGCAGTCACCTCCGTGTCAACAACCACTGCGGTGACAAGCTCGCCGATTGTATGACCAGGACGTGATGTCCATGGTGCCATCGGATCCGCGGGGTCGCCAAGATCAGCGCCAAGTGCTCCAAGAGCGGCGCATCGAGGACGCCCGTACGACGATAGAGCCGCGCCGGGAGGCATGTCATCTATCAGACGACCGTGCCGGGCCGGCGATGGACACGCCTACGCCAGGGTACCCTGGGTGCTTACCTTACGAGGTAGGCTGCCCAGCGTCTACTTGTGAGCTGCGACAAGTTGTCTGGCCGTCCACTCGTGCCTTCAAGCCAGAGCTGCCCCGATAAGTACGACGGCAAGCTCAGTCCGTCAGAGTTCCTTGGCATCTACACCATTGCGGTGCAGGCTGCCGGAGGGTGGGACAACAAGATACTGGCTAACTACTTCCCGTTGGCACTCAAACCCAACGTCAGGTCGTGGTTGATGAACTTGCTGGAGGGCTCCATTTCTTCTTGGTCGGATCTGTGCCATCACTTTGTTGGTGCTTACCAGGGTGGCGACAAGCTCCCTAGTCAAGCTAGCAATCTGCATGTGATACCCCAGAGAGATGGCGAACCCCTCCGCAAGTACATACAAAGGTTCAGCCGTGTGCACCACAACATTCCTGATGTTCATTCCACAGTTGTTGTTGCCGCATTCCACTCAAATGTGTGCAATCGTAGTATGCAGTCCGAGATGAACATCGAGAAGGTCAGAACCATCAACGAGCTATATGCCTTGGCGGACAAGTGTGCACGTGCTGAAGAGGGGAGGCGACTTCCCGGGGAGGATGCTGGTGCTGAAGTGGATTCAGAAGACGACAATGCATCAACCCCGAAGAAGAAGAGCCAGAACCACAATCGCAAGCGGAAGGGCAAGGCTGTGTTAGCAGGTGAGGAGTCGGGGAATCCTGGTAAGAAGCCAAAGGCTAAGAGCAACGGCAAAGAGACTGTTGTTTGCACTTGTAGCCATGAGGCCGCTGCCAGAGAGAAGACCGATGGCCCATATTGCAAGATTCACTGTACCAAGGGCCACGATCTCCAGGAGTGCTGGCAAGTGGAGCTGCTTGCCGAAAAAAAGAAACAAGAGTACGAGAAGTGCGACAAGGAGAAGGGTAAAGATGGTGCTGGTGGGTCTGGCAAGCAAAACCGTGGTGGCCGCAGAGGTCGCTGATACGTCTCCAACGTATCTATAATTTTTGATTGTTCAATGCTGTTATATTATCAATCTTGGATGTTTTTATATACATTTACAGAAATTATATATCATTTTTTGGGACCAACCTATTAACTTAGTGCCCAGTGCCAGTTGCTATTTTCTGCCTGTTTTTGGTTTTACAGAATATCAATACCAAACGAAGTCCAAATGCCACGAAACTTTTTGGAGATTTTTTTCTAGACATAACAAACACTAGAAGCTTCAGGAGAAGGCCAGAAGCCCCAGGAGGTGGCCACGAGCCACCAGGGCACGCCTGGGGGGGGGGGGGTAGGCACGCCCTGGTGCCTCGTGGGCCCACCTCTGTCTCTTTTGACCTAATTCCACCATTATAAATTCCCAAAAATCGAGAAACCAACAGGGGAGTCCACGAAATACTTTTTCCGCTGCCGCAAGTTTCTGTTCTCGACAGATCCCATCTGGAGGCCTTTCCCGGTTCTCCGCCGGAGGGGGAATCGATCACGGAGGGGCTCTACATGAACCTTGCTGCCCTTCCGATGATGCGTGAGCAGTTTACCACAGACCTTCGGGTCCATAGTTAGTAGCTAGATGGCTTCTTCTCTCTTTTTGATCTTCAATACAATGTTCTCCTCGATGTTCTTGGAGTTCTATCCGATGTAATCACTTTTTCCGGTGTGTTTGTTGGGATCCGATGAATTGTGAGTTTATGATCAGATTATCCATGAATATTATTTTAGTCTTCTCTGATCTCTTTTATGCATGATTATTATAGCTTAGTATTTCTTTCCGATCTATTGATTTCGTTTGGCCAACTAGATTGATTTACCTTGCCATGGGAAGAGGTGCTTTGTAATGGGTTCGATCTTGTGGTGCTCAATCCCAGTGACAGAAAGGGACATGACACGTATGTATCGTTGCTATTAAGGGTAAAAAGATGGGGTTTATTCATGCGTGAGTTTACTTTGTCTACATCATGTCATCTTTCTTAAGGCGTTACTCCATTCTTTATGGACTTAATACACTAGATGCATGCTGGATAGCGGTCGATGTGTGGAGTAATAGTAGTAGATGCAGGCAAGAGTCGGTCTACTTGTCTCGGACGTGATGCCTATATACATGATCATTGCCTTGGATATCGTCATGATTATTTGCTTTTCTATCAATTGCCCAACAGTAATTTGTCTACCCACCGTATGCTATTTTCTTGAGAGAAGCCTCTAGTGAAAACTATGGCCCCCTGGTCTATCTAAATCATATATTAAAAACCCTAAAAATACCTTGCTGCACTTTTTATTTATTTATTTTATTTTGTATTTTTGTATCAATCTATCTATCTATCACATACAATTTAATCTTGCAATTACCGCCGAGGGATTGACAACCCCTTGTTTGCGTTGGGTGCAAGGATTTGTTGTTTTGTGTGCAGGTGCTGCTAATGAGGTGTTGTGTGATTCTCCTACAGGATTGATAACCTTGGTTTCATAACTGAGGGAAATACTTATCTCTACTGTACTGCATCTCCCTTCCTCTTCAGGGAATTACCAACGTAGCTCACAAGTAGCAGTCGCGGCGGCAAGGCCAAGCGGCCGAAGGAGAAGCCCGCTCAGGGCCAGAAGGGAGATGATGGTGATGGGGATGAAGAGGAGTCCGACAACGAGTTCCAGAATGCAGAGGACGCCATGTGTGTTGATGGAGGTGCATCTTTGCACTCCTCGCACCGGCAACTGAAGCAATGGGTCTGCGAAGTAAATGCAGTGGAGCCGGCAATGGAAGCACATAAGCCACTCAAGTGATCGCACGTGGCCATTGTCTTTGACACTGACGATCACCCTGATCGCACCACTGCGGTCGGGTGTTTGCGATTGTTGGTTTCACCAACAATCCGCAACCTCAAGGTGACAAAGATGCTGGTTGACGGTGGGGCTGGCTTGAACTTGATCTCTCCTAATGTGATCAAGAGGATGCAGATCCCGGACAAGGATCTCGAGGAAACAGGCACTTTCCAAGGGATCAGTCTAGGGAGGAACTAACCAAAGGGCCAAGTTACATTGCCAGTCACGTTCGGCAGCGAGCTCAACTACAGGACAGAAAAGATTGTCTTTGACGTCGTCAAGATGCCGCTGCCGTATAATGGGATTCTAGGCCGCCCGACGCTAGCAAAGTTTACGGCTACATCGCACTATGCGTACAATGTCATCAAGATGCCATGGCCGATGGGTGTTCTCACCATCAAGTCCAACCAGAGAGACGCAATCATCTGCGCTGACAAGCTCTATCGGAAGGCAGTGGCAGCATATATCGTGGAGGTACATGCTCCTGCCGGCAAAGCTCCCGGGGGAGGAAAGAAGAAGAAGACCAGCAAGACCTCTGATAAGGACTCCGGGAAGCGCACCTTAGAGTGCAGCATGCCTGTTGAGGACATACCAGAGAGCTCTACCGGCAAGAGCAAGAAAGCCAAGGCCTCTGCACTGGCGACCAAGCAAATCTCTGCGAGGGAAGATGGGACGAGTGGCACTTTCTCCATAAGTGCCACTCTCAATGACAAATAGGAAAGCGTGCTCGTTGCCTTCCTACGGGCGAATATTGATGTATTTGCTTGGCAAGCATCTGACATCCCCGGTGTTCCTAGGGAGGTGATTGAGCACCACCTTGCTGTCTGCCCCCATGCAAGACCCGTCAAGCAGAAGGTCAGAAAGCAAGCCTTGGAGCAGCAAGAGTTTATTGCCGAAGAGATCAAGAAGTTGGAAGCAGCAGGCCTGGTCAGAGGAGTGCTACACCCCATGTGGTTAGCCATCCGGTGGTGGTACGTAAAGCGAATGGGAAATGGAGGCTTTGTATCGACTTCACTGATATAAAGAAAGCTTGTCCAAAAGACCCTTTCCCTTTGCCGCATATCGACCAGATTGTGGACTCCACTGCATGCTGCGAGTTACTCTCTTCTCTTGACACCTATTCTGGTTATCATCAGATTTTTATGGCCAAGGAATATGAGTAGAAAACTGCATTCATCACTCCGTTTGGCACGTCTTGCTTTATACATACGCCCTTTGGATTGAAGAGTGACGGGGCAACATTTGCCAGAGCAGTTCAGATCAGTTTTGAGACCCAGTTGCACATAAATGTGGAAGCGTACATGGATGATATTGTGGTCAAAACTAAGGACAAGTCAACAATGATTCAAGATTTGGAAGAAACATTTGCGAACTTGCGCAAACTCAACTTGAAGCTCAACCTCGAGAAGTGTGTGTTCGGCATTTCATCCAGCAAGCTTCTCGGGTTCTTTGTGTCTCAGAGGGGGATTGAAGCCAATCCCGACAAGATCAAAGCAATCAAGCAGATCAAAGCACCAAAACGAGTCGAGGATGTCAGACGTCTTGCCGGCTGTGTTGCCGCACTTAGCAGGTTCATCTCAAAAACGGCAGAGCGCACCTTGCTATTTTTCAAAATATTGAAAAAGGCAGGTCCAGTGACGTGGGCTCCGGAAGCGGAGGTCGCGCTCCAAGATTTGAAGGAGTACCTGTCCTCTCCGCCAGTCTTAGTTGCGCCTAGGCCACAAGAGACATTGTTGCTATACTTAGCGGCGACGAGTCAAGTGGTTAGTGCTGCACTTGTGGCTGAAAAAGAGGCAGATGAAGAGGAGGCAGCAGCCGTAGAGCCACAGGCTCACAAGCCAGAATCTTCTCCGGCAAGGTCAGGTGCCGACAAGTCTGAGATTGTGCAAGCAAGTGAACCAGATCAACAAGATGGTGCAGCGCCCAGTCTACTTTGTCAGCTCTCTCCTGCAAGGGGCTAGATCAAGGTATTCTGGTGTGCAGAAGTTGCTCTTTGGCCTTCTCATGGCCTCAAGGAAGCTGCACCATTACTTTCAAGCACACCAAGTTACCGTCGTCACTCGCTTTCCTTTGCAACGTATTCTGAGAAATCCAGAAGCCACCAGCAGGATTGTGGAGTGGGCGTTGGAGCTGTCAAGCTTTGACTTGAAGTTTGAGAGTACCTCAACAATTCAGAGCAGAGCTTTGGTGGAATTCATTGCAGAATGGATCCCGACGCAAGACGAAGAAATACAAGAGATTGGATCATGTACTTTGACGGTGCTTTCATGCTGAAAGGCGCCGGTGCCGGCTTGCTGCTTATAGCACCCACCGGAGAGCACCTCAAGTACGTGGTTCAAATGCATTTTCCCAGGGAGCAGGCCACCAACAACACTGCTGAGTACGAGGGATTGCTTGCCAGCTTGTGCATTGCAATCGACCTTGGTATTCGAAAGATGATTATCAGAGGCAACTCGCAGTTTGTGGTGAGATAGGTTAATAAGGATTACCAGAGTCCCTTGATTGAGGCTTATGTTGATGGTCTGGAAGCGGAGCATGTCCCTCGTGCCCAGAATGAGATTGCCGATGACCTATCAAAGCTTGCCGCCAAGAGATCTCCTGTGGATCCAGGAACTTTTGTGCTACAGCTAACTCAGCCATCCATTACACCATCAAGGTTGGCAAAGAAATGAAAGCAAGACGTTGGTGGTTACTTTCCGGCAGAGCTACCAGCAGCCGCCAAGAAAGTGGATACCACCGACAAGACACCTTCTACTGATGAGCCGCAGCCTCCGTCAAGCCAGGTCCTTGCTGTCGAAGCAAGCGCTCCCGCAAAGGAGGAAGTGCCTTTAGTCCTTGTCGTCGAGCCACAGGCTATAGCATGGGTGCAGCCGATTGTGCAGTACCTTCAAACAGGGGAGCCTCCCGATGAGCAAGAAGAAGCAGAAAGAGTAGCCCGTCAATCAAGATTGTACCAATTTGTCGACGACACTTTGTACAAAAAGAGACAAAACAGGGTGAAATTGAAGTGTATTTGCCGGGAAGATGGACAGAGGCTGTTGGCGGAGATACATGAAGGAATGTGTGGCTCTCATATTGGGTCACGCACGCTTGTCGGCAAGGCGTTCCGTCAAGGATTCTACTGGCCGACAGCCCTTCAAGACGCCTTGGCGGTGGTCACCAAATGCGAAGCATGCCAGTTCCATGCCAAGGACATCCACCAGCCAGCTCAAGCCCTTCAAACCATCCCTCTTTCCTGGCCTTTCTCGGTCTGGGGGCTCGACATCATCGGTCCCTTCCCCCGTGCTACCGGGGGCTTTGAATTCTTGTACGTTGCAATTGACAAGTTTACAAAGTGGCCTAAGGTAGAGCCAGTGAGAAAGGTGACGGCACAGTCAGCTATCAAGTTCCTCAAAGGATTGGTTGCTCAATTTGGTGTACCCAACAGGTTCATCACCAATAATGGCACCCAGTTCACAAGCTGCGCCTTCACAGCATACTGTCAAGAACTTGGAAACAAGATCTGCTATGCCTCTGTTGCTCACCCAAGGAGCAATGGACAATTAGAGAGGGCAAATGCAGAAGTGCTGTGTGGTCTCAGGACCAGAACTTTTGACAAGCTGCACAAATGTGGAAGACGCTGGGTGGAAGAGTTGCCGGCGGTTCTTTGGTCACTCAGAACGACACCAAGTCGAGCCACTAGCCAGACACCCTTCTCCCTTGTATATGGTGTAGAAGTGGTACTCCCCACGAAACTCACATACGGGTCACCTCGAGTTTTGCCCTTCGACGAGGAGGATCAAGATGACCTACGGCAAGATGATGCCACACTCCTAGAGGAAGATCCTTTTTGGGCTGATGAACATGCCACATGGTACCAGCAAGCTTTGCGCCGCTATCATAGCCGCAAGGTTAACGCCAGGAACCTTGAGGAAGGCGACCTTGTTCTTCGTCAAATTCAGTCCATGATGGATAAAAACAAGTTGATGCCGAAGTGGGAAGGCCCTTATCGGGTAGTACGAGTCACTAGGCCTGACGCAGTCCGCCTAGAGACCGAAGATGGCACTCCTGTGCTCAACTCATGGAACATTGAGCATCTTTTCAAGTTTTACCCATAAGGCGCGGTTACCAGGCTGCCCGGCAGCCTCATTTGTACAAGTTTGTCAGCAAGGCGTGTAATCCTTTGTACAAAGCCGAGCACAGACCCCGCGCGTACCGAATAAAAGCTAAGTGTTTCACAACTCTTTGTCAAAGTGCATATTTATTTATATGTTGCAGGCAGTGTTGTGTTACATTTTACCTTCCATAAGAGGATTAACAAACCGTCAAGGTTCCAGCCTCTTCTTTTCTTTTCTTTCTTTTTCTTAAAAGGAATGAAGTGTTCCTCGCGTGCAAGTTTCCCCGAGGGAGTGACGGTATGGATACCAAATGACGTTCAAGATATCATTCTCTAACAAGAAGTACAGCAAAGAAGAAGCTAAGTTGCAAAACTTTGAAACAAATTCTTTTTTGTAGTTGCAATTTCTCCTTGAATGACTTTGGCCTTTGTATGAGAAACCTGCACGCTAAGGAACCTTGTTGTGATTAGCGACGCTCTTACCTTGTTTCGAGTCCGCTCACCAACTTAAGTGGCTGCGTTGTTATCGTCAAGCGTAACCTTGCCGGTAGCGGCACTTCCTGCAAGCTGCTAAGGATCCGTTCCTCAAGCGCTCGTGGCAAGAGTGCGCGCACCGGCAAGATTTTGGCAAGCGTAGGGTATAAAAATTATGCAAAGATAGAATAGAACAAGGGAAATAGCATACATCCATTCAAAACACGAGTCATATTACATCACAAAGCCAAGTGCAGTTCTAACTTAAGATAAAATGTATCTTTTACAAGAACCACTGGCGACAAGAAACAACAAAGGGGCTCGTCTTTGCTGTGGCCCTCAGTCTGTGGAATTTGCTAGACCTTGCTGATGATTGGGGCGACGAGCTCTTCGGCAGCTGTGGTGTCGGTCCCCTTCGGCAAGCTCTTGAAGGCCTTGGAGACGTGAATGCCAGGATTCCGATGGACAATTTTAACCAGCACCTTGGAAAGGACTTCACTGCAGAATTTGCGGGATTCATTGGCGAAGTTGACAGATCTCTCACCATGATACTTTCCCAGCACCTCGATCAAGCTTTCAAAGAATAGAGTGAGCCTGGCACTGGCGGTGTCCCTTTTGTTGGTAGAGAAGCTGCACTCCGGCAAGCCCATGACGGACAATTGTGCGATGAGGTTCTCCGCAGCAACCACAAGATGATCAGTCCATAGCTTGTTGGCGCTCTTGAGCACATTGAAGGAGTTTGCAGCACTCTCGAGCAATGCCTTCTCGCTCTTGAGGTCCTTCGTCAAGATTCTCTCACGCTCCTTGGCGGCATCAAGAGACTTTTCCAAGGTGGTCAGCTCCATCTTGTGATCCTCAATGACGTCTTTGGCCTTGGCAAGTTCTTGGTTCTTGGCGGATATGGAGGTTTGCAGCTCCGCCAAGGTGTGAGTTATCTTATCCTTGTCTGCTTTGAGCTCCAAGACTTCCTTGCCGTTGGCGGCAAGATCTGCTTCAAGCTTCTGCACTTTGTCTTCAAACTCGTTCTTGGCGGTCTCTGCAGCTCCGGCAGCATCAATGGCTTCCTTGATCTTGCTGGAATGCTCTGCGGCCTGACCTTTGATAGCTTCTCTATGCTTTTGCTCCAACTCCTGGGTCTGCTGCGCAATCAGAGCTTGAATTTCATCATCTTTCCTGCGAAGCTTAGCGGCAAGCTCTCCTTCATGAGCGGCAAGTTCTTCTTCATGGGCGTCAAGACCGATCTTGCGCTCATTTAACTCTGCCTTAGCTGCCGCTATCTTCTGCGCAGCCTCCTCTTGTGCCTTGTCGGCTTCGGCCTTTTCCAAAACAAACTTCTCCTTGGTGATGGCGAGTTGAGTGTGGCGTTCATGGAGGTCCTGAAGGCACTCTGCGTACTAGACTTGCATCTCCTCCACACGCTTCTTGAACTCTTCTTCCGCCTTGCCAAGGACGGCAGCCCTAGAGTCCAAGCTCTCCGTACGGCTGCGGTAGAGCACCTGAAGCCTTTGGAAGTTTTCTCCCATGGCCTTGAGGAGTTTCTACTCTTTAGTCTTGTTACTGCTAGCGCGCGGCTCGTTGACAACTTCAAGCCTGGCAGCAGCAATGATTTCATCATCAAAGACTTCTCCTTCAGTGGGCGCCCCAATGCTTGATGTCCTAGGGATGCTGACGAACAAGTTATCGCCAACCTTTAGATATTTGCTTGATGGAGGCACTTCAGATGTCGAAGGTTGATCATCAATAGCTGCCTTGCCGGTAATGATCACCCTCATGGCTGAGTCAGCGTTTGGCGCTCCTGAGATAGAGATGTATTTAGTGGCCTCGGCACTCTTGTTGCCGCCCTCCTCAGCAATATCCTTGGCGGCCTCTTCATAAGCCGCCTTGGCGGCCTCTTAGTCAGTGATCCTGACGGCTTCATCACCAGCAATGTTGCTGGCCTCGTCAGTGGCGTCCTTCACGATCCCCTCGATGATGGAGTCAACATCCATTTCATCAGATGGAGGAGGATCTGAAAGAATGGAGAAGAGAAAATCGAGATTCAGATCAAGTTCAAGAAAACAAAAAAAAAGTAATAAAGAAGAAAAATACTTGATGGGAGAAAACTTACCGGACTGAAACTATTGAGGAGGAACAGTTCCTTCTCCGACAACCCCAGTTGTCGTCGCCTGGTTGCTGGCAGCTCCAGTTGCCGGCACTTCATCAGTGCGGACAGGCTCGTCGGTGGAGGCTCTTGCCTGAGATTCAGTTGCCGGGGCAGCGGTTGACGGAGGCATCATGGTTGGGTCTGCCTCCGGGCGTTCCTCCTCATGGCGCTCTTCTCCTGCTCCCTTGCTGATGTCAGCCACAAATAATTCGACACCAACACTGGCCAAAGGAAAGTGAGTAATGGCCTCACGCTGGGGGCTGCGCCGAGGACTGGTATCCGCGACGTCGTCATCTGGAGCTGTGCTTGTCACCGGTTCTTCCTCTGCTGTGGTCCTCGCCCTCTTGGCCATCCTTCACGCCAAGGTTTCCTCGACCCTGTTAAAACAAGTCAAGGCGAGGCAAGTCAGATTAGCAAGCACAAGGAATTAAGGGTTAACAAAAATGATTGAAGATGCGTACTCTTCTTCCTCCTCCTCGTCTGTGGCACCCCGGCTCAGAGAACCGGTTTACCAGTGTTTCCAACCCAGAGATCATGTCTTCTGGAAACACACAACAACTTGGAACAGAACAGAACTGAACTTTATTGAAATATCTCGAGTACAAGCTCATAATTTACATCGATAGCAAGGCCAAAAGCACTGCGCGTGCTATGACAATATCTACATTATTTATGGAACATAGCAGGGCCTCGATACTACTGGGTAGAACTATGGCGTAGCGGAACATAGCGCGGAAACTCCATCCACAGGGACACTGCTGTGGACACGGCCTAGTTAGCATAGCACGAACCTTCGGGACCTCTGTCCTCGGCTTCTCCTGCATCTGGCATGATACGCCAGGTGAGTACTTGGAATGTACTCGCAAGCTCATGGCAACCAAAACAATGCAGCAAACAATAGCATGGCAATGATCATAACAAGTACTTAGGTTGCTTACTGTTACCAACTTACTCTCTTCTGGGTTGTCCCACAACCCTCGGAATGCTCATAATCCACTGAGCACTTCCGAACATAAGACAAGTTCTTCCATCATTATTATCATTATCACGGTTGACCATCCTAGTGAGGCCTAAGCGGACTGTCCAATACCGTGGACGCGGCTATTCGAATAGATTCTTACACTCTGCAGAGGTTTCGCACTTTACCCACACCATGGAGCTCCTGGCCTCGTGATCCCATTCGGGTGGACCAGTGCTGCTCCAACGAAACCTGCCTGACCCGTGACTCCTCTATCGTACCACCGACAATCATACCCTCCCAGGGTCATGTCCTGGGTGGCCCCTATGTCACCCTGTGACACCTGCCACCGTCGTGGCCAACTAAACTTATCCAAACGGGGACGCCGGAAAAATAACTCAACTGGGCTCACAGGATTATCGTCGTCTACCTGATCAGGGCAGCACACACGCATAACCCTCCCTAGTTTGGTGGTACCGATAAAAGAGCACAGAGCCAGACCAAGTCAAGGCCGTCCCATACCGGCAAATGTGGTTGCACGGATAAGTCCGGATAGGTGGCTCTTGAACAACCAACTAAGTTTAATGTTATCAAATACTTAACCAGCATAGATATTCCACATAATTAACTTAACATGGCAGTAGCTATTAAAGTAAATTACTATGAATTTATCATGTATTAAAATAATGCCTATAATCCAATTAAATAACCAACACTATTGAAATGCTTCATGAAATGGATGACATGGCTTGCCTTGCTCTGTTGGGTTGTCCACAAACTCCTGGGCTTCAAATCCAAAAGTATTTCCTTCTGAAAATATTTTAAAAAGACAATTGAAAATGTCACATGCTACTATTTTGTGCACCAGAAATTCTGTGAACATGGGAAAAATACCAAATTTTGCCAGAAAATAGAGGAGCTCAAGACAAACCAGATGCAAAAAGAATCAATTGATTTGGACTTATGGTTTAAAAGTTATGGACGGTCAAAGTTTCTGGTCAACTCTGGAAATTTTCAGAAAAACAGAAAATCCACAGCGGGCCACGTCGAAGGCGTAATCTGCCCGGGCGCCTCCACTTACCGCTTCGGTAAGCCACTGACGAGCGGGCCCCGCTGTCGGATTTAAAAGGGGGAGGAGAGAAACAGAGAGCCGCGGGGTTCCGGCGATCGTCGCCGGCGATACAGACGGCGGCGGAGACCGGCGACTACTGGAATGGATCGAGCGCTCGGAGACGAACAAGCACGTACCAGTAGAGCGACGAGAGATGGCCGGACGGCGTCGTCCCCTTCCTCTCCGGCGGCGACGGGTTTCGGGTGTCGTCGGAGACGGCGGTTCCGGCAGCGATTCGACCAGGGAAGACCTTAGGCGAGGTCAGTGGAATGCGGTGAGGTCGATGGTGGAGTCAATGGAGGCTGGGAGGGAGCGAATCAGCGAGGAGGCAGAACTCGGGTGGCGGCGGTGCTCCGGCGAGATGCGAGGCCAGAGGGCCTCTCGGCCATGGCTCGGTGCTCGGGGAGGCGATTAGGTGTAGGAGGAGTGGGGTGAGGAGCTCGGGAGGGCCGGGCGTGGCCTTTTATAGGCAGGAGGCGAGCTCGGGCGAGCTCTCTGGAAACGGCGAGGTCCGGGACACGTCGCCGGCGCCAGGACGTTGCGCTGGCCGTCGCGACGTAAGGCGAAGTGACGGGAGCTAGCAGGAGGAGTTAATGTGGCTACGGCTGCTAGCGGAGGAAGAAGACGCGCCGCAAAGCCACTGTGGCCGCATGGGCGGCACAGTGCCCGCGTGCGTGGCGGCCGGCGAGGGCGATTCCGGCGAGGGGAAGGATCGGGAGAGGGTTACGTGGACGGCAGCGGCGAAGTCGGCACCTCCAGACACGAAATGGCAGCACGAGGCCTCTGGAATGACCTTGACATATGCCGGCGAGATGCAGAGTGCGTGCAATGGCATGCCATTGTCGTGCTCACCACGGGAACTGATGTCTGCAGGCCGTCCAACTCTAGCGCACCATGTCTAGGGTCTTCTCCTTTGATCATTTAGCCCCTCTGCACTCTTGGTTTGGCTAGGTTCACTCTGCTGTGAAGTGTAGCCTCAGCTACAGTTTCTGACAGGAAACATGAGAGGGATCTAGAGAAGAGGTGAGCTGGAGATGGAGCCAATGGAGATGTCTAGGATGATCTATCTTGGAAGGACTCCAAGCTGACCAAGTTTGAGAAGATTTCATCAGGATTTGAATATAGTTCATGTACAACTGTTGTACTAAACCAGGAACCTAGATGAGCTTGTAGCACTCATCTGGGTGATCTGCTGGAGCTGAATTTTTGTGTGGCAGGGTTATTTGATGAGGAGAAGATGCCATAAAATTTTCAGCTCAATTGGATACCTCTAGCTGGTACTTCCTTCACAGAGGTTCCAACTAAGCAGAAACTTGGCAGAATATTGCTGGTGAAAATTTGTACTGGACCAGATGATATTTTTGGATTTTGTGGAAATATAGGTTCCCTAATATCTCAGGGAATTTTCTGAGAATTTTCTGAGTAGGGAAAGTATGAGCTCCTTCACAAATGACCAGTACTGTCCAGAGAGCAAATGGAGTTTTCTGGACAAAATTTTGTACTGGGCCATGAAATGTTTTTGAATATTGTGGGAGTAGATGATGACAAGAAGGTGTGGGATTAATTTGGGATTTTTCTGATCACCTGAACTATAGGTTGCTTTGTAACCCATAGTGATGACAGATTTTCCCAATGGAAGAAAATGAATATTTGGGAAAGATGGAGAATTGGAAATTGATCCAGAAGGTGAGTGACAAGGTTTTGGCAAGATGCTGAGGGCTTTGGATCAATGAGAGAAATTCATAAGTCCAAAGTCAACTGAAAAGGTTCAAAATCCAACCAGATTGCAAATAAAGCCAGAAAGATTTTGAAAAGAAAAAGTTGCCAAAAACCAGGGTGTCACAAACCTACCCCCCTTAGAATGAATCTCGTCCTCGAGATTCAGTTACTCAGGGAACAAGTATGGATATGCTGATCTCAGAAAATCTTCTCTTTCCCCGGTAGCCTCTTCCTCAGTGTGGTGATCCCACAATACCTTGTAAAACTTAATTGTCTTACTCTTGGTAGTTCTTTCCATCTCATCCAAAATTCTGACAGGTTTTTCCTCGTAGGTCAAATCCTTAGTCAGCTCTAGTTCACTCATATCTGCGTGCTTGATTGGAGGTGCAATGCACTTTCTTAACTGTGAGATATGAAAGACGTCGTGGACATCAGACAACTCCGGTGGTAACTCTAGCTGATATGCCACTCTGCCATGACTGGAAAGGGACCGATGTATCTCGGTGCAAGCTTTCCTCGGGTATGAAACTTCTTTATTCCTTTCATGGGGGTAACTCGGAGATAAGCATAATCTCCGGGCTCAAAAGTTACTTCCCGATGCTTCGGGTCATAGTAGCTCTTTTGACGGGACTTGGCTGCTCGAAGACGCTCCTGGATATCCTTGACTTGTTTCTCAGCCTCGAGCATCAAATCCGTGCCGAAGATACGGCCGTCTCCTGTCTGAGACGAATTTAAAGGAGTGCAGCATTTCCGTCCGTACAGAGCTTCAAACGGTGACATCTTGAGACTTGACTGATAACTGTTATTGTAGGAGATTTCTGCATAGGATAAACTATCCTCCCATTTGGGTCCATGGGCGAGAGCACAGGACCGAAGCATATCTTCCAATATCTGATTCACACGTTCTGTCTGCCCATCTGTCTGTGGATGATATGCCGTGCTATGCTTTAGCACAGTTCCCAGGGCTTGATGCAGTCGCAGCCAAAATGTTGAAGTGAACAGGGAGCCTCTATCTGACGTGATAGACTTGGGTACTCCATGAAGGCTGACTATCCGGGACATGTAGATCTGTGCCAGTTGGTAAGTGTTGAACGTGGTCTTTACCGGAAGTAAGTGAGCCACCTTCGTGAGTATATCCACGATGACCCAGATAGCATCCTGGCCTCTTGTGGACTTGGGTAGTCCAATAATGAAGTCCATGCATATGTCATCCCATTTCCACTGGGGAACTGGTAAAGGTTGCAGTAGCCCAGCGGGTTTCTGGTGTTCAGCCTTGACTCTGTTGCAGATGTCACAACATGCGACATAGTATGCTATGTCCCTTCGCATTCCTAGCCACCAAAAGGTTTCTCGCAAGTCCTGGTACAGTTTTGTTCCTCCCGAATGAATAGAGTAGGCAGATTCATGTGCCTCTCTGAGTATTTGTTGTCTCAAGCTGTTTTGATCAGGCACACATATTCGGTTTTCAAACCATACAGTGCCCTGGTCATCAATTCGGAAGGACTTGGCCTTTCCTTGCGGAATGCGCTCCTTGATCTCTTGTATTCCTTCATCTGATTTCTGAGCTGCCTTAATTTCCTACATAAGTGTTGGAGTAATTTCCAAGGTATCCGGGCTTATTAGGCCACATAGCACCATGTTCAGCTTGGCAACCTCTTCTCGCAGCCTCAGATGCATTCCCTCCATTATTGCATTGAGGGTACCTTGTTTTCTGCTGAGGGCATCGGTGACCACATTGGCTTTTCCCGGATGATAATTAATTCCAATGTCATAGTCCTTGACCAATTCAAGCCATCTTCTCTGCCTGAGATTCAGATCAGGTTGGGTGAAAATGTACTTGAGACTCTTATGGTCCGTGTATATCTCACATCGCTGCCCAATGAGGTAATGCCTCCAAATCTTTAGTGCATGAACCACGGCTGCCAATTCCAAATCATGAGTGGGGTAGTTCTCTTCATGAGGTCGTAGCTGCCTGGATGCATATGCTACAACCTTTCCTTCTTGCATTAGAACGCAGCCGATTCCTCGTCGGGAAGCATCGCAATATATGTCGAAGCTCTTGTGGATGTCCGGAAGAACTAAGACATGGGCTGTAGTTAGCCTCATCTTTAGCTCCATGAAACTGCTATCACATTCTTCCATCCAGGCAAATTTGTGGTTCTTTTTCAACAGTTCTGTCAATGGCTTGGCTATTTTTGAGAAGCCTTCGATGAAGCGACGGTAGTAGCCTACCAATCCCAGAAAGCTACGGACTTCCGTTACTATGGCTGGGGTCTTCCAGTTTAATATAGCGGTCACTTTGCTGGGGTCGACAGCCACACCTTGTTCTGACAGAATATGTCCCAGAAATCCCACCTCTCTTAGCCAAAATTCACATTTACTGAATTTGGCATACAAGCGATGGGTCCTTAGTCTTTCCAGGACAGTACAGAGATGTTGCGTATGCTCTTCTTCATCTTTGGAGTAGATGAGAATATCATCGATGAATACTACCACAAATTTGTCCAAGAAGTCCATAAAAACTTTATTCATCATGCTCATGAAATATGCTGGAGCATTTGTTAGCCCGAATGACATGACTGTAAACTCATACAGACCATATCTGGTAGTAAAGGCTGTCTTGGGGATATCCTCTTTTCTGATCTTTAACTGATGATACCCCGTTCGAAGGTCAATCTTGGAAAATACCCGGGCTCCATTCAACTGGTCAAATAGATCATCAATGCAGGGGAGCGGATATTTATTTTTGATGGTGACCTCATTCAGTTGGCGATAGTCTACGCACATTCGTAGGCTGCCATCCTTCTTCTTGACAAACAGCACAGGTGATCCCCAAGGTGAAGTGCTTGGATGAATGTACCCTTTTTGCAATAATTCATCCAACTATTTCTTTAATTCCACCAGCTCTGGGGAAGGCATGCAGTAGTACTTCTTGTATATTGGAGCAGTTCCGGGAACAACCTCAATAGCAAACTCTAGTTCCTGATCAGGTGGCATTCCTGGTATCTCTTCCGGGAATACGTCCAGAAAATCACTGACTACTGGAATCAGATTTATATCTGTAGCAGTGGCTTTGAGTGCCATTCCTTTCTTTGACATCATTCTGCAAGCAGTGAACTGCGCTGTTTGGCCTGCCGGGTTAACCAATGTCACCTTCCTGGTGGCACAGTTGATACACACCTGATGTGGTACCAACCAATCCATCCCTAATATTATATCCAGTCCCGGGGATTCAATGGCAACAAGAGTAGCTGGAAACTTTACATCATGTATCAAAATCTCCAGATCCTTGTATATCACATTTGTTCTGAGCATGGAGCCAGGGGATTGTACAACCATATGGCTGCTGGTCCCTCCAGGTAGTGAGTAACAAAAGGAACCTTATCTGCCTCATCACAGCGGGCTATGTCCAGTTTCTTTTCCATAGTCCTCAGCCAGTCATCAGCTTCCATCGGATCCACAGCCTGGCCAAAACTGGGTGGCTTTGTCCGCTGAAAATCGGACAGCTTCGAGTGTGTCCCATTGTGGTTGTTCTGACCCACCATAGTCTGCATACTTTTCAGAAATTCCATGAGATCTTGGTTTCTCTTCTCTTCAAACATTCTCATGATCTGATCAGTGGTAGGTGACTGTGGTGGTGGAGGTGGTAAATCTTCTGGTGGTTGTCCTGCCTGTCTGGCGGATCGACGAACGGGAGTTCCATCGCTGCCTTGATTACTACACCTCTTCATCCTAAATTTGTTCCCATTGCAAATACCGAATCATTGAGCAACACCCATATGGGAAAAGCAGGGCAATATGACACCAGAAAAAGAAGCCAAATAACAAGAGGAAAAAGCAAACCAAATAATTATACAAGGCAACCCAACATCATACATGACAAGCTAGAAGGGGGATGATCATGACTAGACTGCTCATACGGCAGTTGACATATGCAGGGATGCTATGATGCATGCACTGAAACTCAAGCCTCTGCTCTAGTGACGCCGGTGGCACGAACACTGGTACACTGAAGACTCCTCGTCGTCTGACTCTGTCTCAAAATCTGAGCTGATGATGTGCACCTCGGCCTCCGGATCAAAGGAAACACGGCGATGCTGACGGGAAGGTTCTCCCTCTGAAGGAGAAGAAGCACGACGCCGCAGCATCGGAGCAGCTGGAGTTGCTAGGAGTGAGACCCACTCTGACGGGGTCTCGCGTTGTCTACCAGACGAAAAGCCTGGCGGTCCGAACGAACTAGAAGGAGTGTCGGAAGATGGAGCGGGTGGAGTGTACATGGGTGAAAACGGAGGTGGAGGAGGAGACTGTGCTACCGCAACAGCCGCAAGTGCCTCGCGAGCAGAAGTCAGCTCCTCGGCTAGAGAAGTGATCATACGGTAACTGGCGTTTAGATAACGAGATAAAACACCAGTAGCACGATCACTCGCCGGATCAACAGGTGCGAAAAGGACTCGCCCTGTCATAGGCGACAGGGTGGGGTAGTGACAGAAATCTGGACGATTCTGCATCTCGACCTCATGGAAGCGCAAGTCAGTGAGAGCCTCCATCGCAGCAAACTGGATCGCAAACTCTGGAGTAGAAGCAGTTCCGCCCTTGGAAGAACGGGAGTAGATGCCAATATCGGAACTCGTAGTAAGAGAGGCTTCCGCGTGATACTCCAATACTGAACCAGCAAGCTTCTTTCGAAACACCTGGTACACTGGGTCTTCGCCGTTGGGATACAGCCGAAGCCAGACGTTACGAAGCAGTACTGGAAAAGTGAACGGTGCCGGCTCATGCTTGCAGTGATACAGAACTGGTGCCATCTACACTCATCAAACCAGTGGTTAGCACAATAAAAACTATATGCATGCCATGCAATTCAAGCACTCAGATGCAACAATCAGATGCAGCAAGCAAGACACATCCCAAGACTCTAAACTACTCGCGGCTCTAGCGCAGGGTTAACTAGGGTGTCCTACAGTCAGCGCGGCTCTGATACCAAGCATTGTGGCACCCCGGTTTACCAGTGTTTCCAACCCAGAGATCATGTCTTCTGGAAACACACAACAACTTGGAACAGAACAGAACTGAACTTTAATGAAATATCTCGAGTACAAGCTCATAATTTACATTGATAGCGAGGCCAAAAGCACTGCGCGTGCTATGACAATATCTACATTATTTATGGAACATAGCAGGGCCTCGATACTACTGGGTAGAACTACGGCGTAGCGGAACATAGCGCGGAAACTCCATCCATAGGGACACTGCTGTGGACACTGCCTAGTTAGCGTAGCACGAACCTTCGGGACCTCCGTCCTCGGCTTCTCCTGCATCTGGCATGATACGCCAGGTGAGTACTTGGAATGTACTCGCAAGCTCATGTCAACCAAAACAATGCAGCAAACAATAGCATGGCAATGATCATAACAAGTACTTAGGTTGCTTACTGTTACCAACTTACTCTCTTCTGGGTTGTCCCACAACCCTCGGAATGCTCATAATCCACTGAGCACTTCCGAACATAAGACAAGTTCTTCCATCATTATTATCATTATCAGGGTTGACCATCCTAGTGAGGCCTAAGCGGACTGTCCAATACCATGGACGCGGCTATTCGAATAGATTCTTACACTTTGCAGAGGTTGCGCACTTTACCCACACCATGGAGCTCCTGGCCTCGTGATCCCATTTGGGTGGACCAGTGCTGCTCCAACGAAACCTGCCTGACCCGTGACTCCTCTATCGTACCACCGACAATCATACCCTCCCAGGGTCATGTCCTGGGTGGCCCCTGTGTCACCCCGTGACACCTTCCACTGTCGTGGCCAACTAAACTGTCCCAAATGGGGACGCCGGCAAAATAACTCAACTGGGATCACAGGATTATCGTCGTCTACCTGATCAGGGCAGCACACATGCATAACCCTCCCTAGTTTGGTGGTACCGATAAAAGAGCATAGAGCCAGACGAAGTCAAGGCTGTCCCATACCGGCAAATGTGGCTGCACAGATAAGTCCGGATAGGTGGCTCTTGATCAACCAACTAAGTTTAATGTTATCAAATACTTAACCATCATAGATATTCCACATAATTAACTTAACATGGCAGTAGCTATTAAAGTAAATTACTATGAATTTATCATGTATTAAAATAATGCCTATAATCCAATTAAATAACCAACACTATTGAAATCCTTCATGAAATGGATGACATGGCTTGCCTTGCTATGTTGGGTTGTCCACAAACTCCTGGGCTTCAAATCCAAAAGTATTTCCTTCTGAAAATATTTTAAAAGGACAATTGAAAATGTCACATCCTACTGTTTTGTGCACCAGAAATTCTGTGAACATGGGAAAAATACCAAATTTTGCCAGAAAATAGAGGAGCTCAAGACAAACCAGATGCAAAAAGAATCAATTGATTTGGACTTATGGTTTAAAAGTTATGGACGGTCAAAGTTTTTGGTCAACTCTGGAAATTTTCAGAAAAACAAAAAATCCACAGCGGGCCACGTCGAAGGCGTAATCTGCCCGGGCGCCTCCACTTACCGCTTCGGTAAGCCACTGACGAGCGGGCCCTGCTGTCGGATTTAAAAGGGGGAGGAGAAAAATAGAGAGCGGCGGGGTTCCGACGATCGTCGCCAGCGATACAGACGGTGGCGGAGTCCGGCGACTACTGGAATGGATCGAGCGCTCGGAGACGAACAAGCACGTACCAGTAGCGCGATGAGAGATGGCCGGATGGCGTCGTCCCCTTCCTCTCCGGCGGCGGCGGGTTTCGGGTGTCGTCGGAGACGGCGGTTCCGGCAGCGATTCGACCCGGGAAGAGCTCATGCGAGGTCAGTGGAATGCGTTGAGCTCGATGGTGGAGTCAATGGAGGCTGGGAGGGAGCGAATCGGCAAGGAGGCAGAACTTGGGTGGCGGCGGTGCTCCGGCGAGATGCGAGGCCAGAGGGCCTCTCGGCCGTGGCTCGGTGCTCGGGGAGGCGATTAGGAGTAGGAGGAGTTGGGTGAGGAGCTCGGGAGGGCCGGGCGTGGCCTTTTATAAGCAGGAGGCGAGCTCGGGCGAGCTCTCTCGAAACGGCTAGGTCCGGGACACGTCGCCGGCGCCAGGACGTTGCGCTGGCCGTCGCAACGTAAGGCGAAGTGACGGGAGCTAGCAGGAGGAGTTATTGCGGCTACGGCGGCTAGCGGAGGAAGAAGACGCGCCGCAAAGCCACTGTGCCCGCACGGGCGGCACAGTGCCCGCGTGCGTGGCGGCCGGCGAGGGCGATTCCGGCGAGGGGAAGGATCGGGAGAGGGTTACGTGGACGGCAGCGGCGAAGTCGGCACCTCCAGACACGAAATGGCAGCACGAGGCCTCTGGAATGACCTTGACAGACGCCGGCGAGATGCAGAACGCGTGCAATGGCATGCCATTGTCGTGCTCACTACGGGAACTGATGTCTGCAGGCCGTCCAAGTCCAGCGCACCATGTCTAGGGTCTTCTCCTTTGATCATTTAGCCCCTCTACACTCTTGGTTTGGCTAGGTTCACTCTGCTGTGAAGTGTAGCCACAGCTACAGTTTCTGACAGGAAACATGAGAGGGATCTAGAGAAGAGGTGAGCTGGAGATGGAGCCAATGGAGATGTCTGGAATGATCTATCTTGGAAGGACTCCAAGCTGACCAAGTTTGAGAAGATTTCATCAGGATTTGAATATAGTTCATGTACAACTGCTGTACTGAACCAGGAACCTAGATGAGCTTGTAGCACTCATCTGGGTGATCAGCTGGAGCTGAATTTTTGTGTGGCGGGGTTATTTGATGAGGAGAAGGTGCCATAAAATTTTCAGCTCAATTGGATACCTCTAGCTGGTACTTCCTTCACAGAGGTTCCAACTGAGCTGAAACTTGGCAGAATATTGCTGGTGAAAATTTGTACTGGACCAGATGATATTTTTGGATATGGTGGAAATATAGGTTCCCTAATATCTCAGGGAATTTTCTGAGAATTTTCTGAGTAGGTTAAGTATGAGCTCCTTCACAAATGACCAGTACTGTCCAGAGAGCAAATGGAGTTTTCTGGACAAAATTTTGTACTGGGCCATGAAATGTTTTTGAATATTGTGGGATTAGATGATGACAAGAAGGTGTGGGATTAATTTGGGATTTTTCTGATCACCAGAACTATAGGTTGCTTTGTAACCCATTGTGATGACAGATTTTCCCAATGGAAGAAAATGAATATTTGGGAAAGATGGAGAATTGGAAATTGATCCAGAAGGTGAGTGACAAGGTTTTGGCAAGATGCTGAGGGCTTTGGATCAATGAGAGAAATTCATAAGTCCAAAGTCAACTGAAAAGGTTCAAAATCCAACCAGATTGCAAATAAAGCCAGAAAGATTTTGAAAAGAAAAAGTTGGCAAAAACCAGGGTGTCACATCGTCGCTAAGGATGGAGAGGTCATATAGGCTCTCAGGTCCAGTGCTGGAGGACGGAGGTGGAGTAGAGGTTCTGGCCTGCTTGGTTGCCACAGACACAGCAGGTTGAGAAGACCTAGCTCCTCCGACAGCCGATGCAGCTGGTCGCCTCATAGAGGTGCGCTGCATTTGCTGCTGTCGTGGAGCTTCGCGTCGAGATCCTTGCCGCCCGGCAGCCTTGGCGACTGCTCCCTTGACGGCTACTTCATCACCCGAAGATGAGGGATGAACGGGCTCTCCGGAGACAGCTCTCCAGAGAACATGAGGTTTCTTTCCGGAGCAGGAGGAACAGGGGGCTCTCTACGCACCTGTTCCTCAGCAGTCTCTTCGCCCTGTCCTCCGGCAGGTTCTTCTTGCTCCCCGGCAAGTTCTTCCGGTGGCTCGTCTACTTGATCATCCTCAGCCTCCTCATCAATATCGGCTGCCATGGATCCAGAGCTACCAGCGCCTTCAGCCATTTCCGCTTCCGCCACCCCATTGGCGATATGCGCCAACTCCTCGTCGGTAGTGTCACGGATGAGGTCCTTCTCCTCCCTGACGGGCATCTCCACAAGTGTGTCAAACAACTCCCTCACTGCATCTTCGAGCGGCTCCTGCCAAAGTCCTTCAAGGCCATGGGCATTGCAAGCTGGCATCATTGCAATGATGGAATCCCAGGTAGAGTTGTTGTTGCACAAGGGCACCACGCTTGCCGGCAGCTTGAAGTCGCTGGTGGTACGGAAGAGCTGGTGATAGAGCACCCTGTGTTGTAGT
This sequence comes from Elymus sibiricus, assembly GCA_039707655.1. NCBI lineage: Eukaryota > Viridiplantae > Streptophyta > Magnoliopsida > Poales > Poaceae > Elymus > Elymus sibiricus. The sequence goes on along the minus strand of CM077674.1, from coordinate 197,471,363 downwards.
ACCATCAGGTTGGCATGAAGACCGGTCCGCACCCGCAGAATGTCAGCCGCATTCTTGTAATCCCAGGCGGGCGTGCCCTTGTTCCGGAGAGGAGTGATGCGGCGGTGAAGGAAATCAGCCCCCACCATTTCAATGGTGAGGCCAGCAGCCCTGAGGCAGAGGATGCGTGTCACGGCGATTGTGAGCTTTTCGTCCTTGGTGTCAAGATAGCTCCAATCCTTGCCGCGCTCCACTCTTCTTGTCCTAGGCTTGCAGAAATCTGGGAAGTTGTCTTCTTTGATCCAACAGCATTCCCCGCGCCACTCGTTCCACTTCAAATGGAGCTACCCCTTGAGATAAACATTCTTGTCCCTGGGGATCCAAGTGATGCCGCCAAAGAGGGCATCTGCTTCGATGCGAGGGGTGAAATAGTGGCGGAAGAGGACTACATTGGGTACTACTCCAACAAAGTTTTCGGACAAATGTGCAAAAACTGACATGCAGGTCATCGCATTGGGGGTGAAGTCTAGAAGGCGGAACCCGTAGGTGTACATGATCTCAACGAAGAATTCGGAGAAAGGGGGGACAAGCCCGCAGTAAAAATATGCGGTGAGGAAGGGATACTTGTCCTTGCCAGGTTTGACGGAGCTGGGAAAAACGTGTGGCGCGGTGTGAGCGGTCGTCTCCTTTCCCCACATGATCGCGTATCGCTCCACCAGGTCGCTCTCCTTCAGCACTGGTTTGAAGACGACGTTGTTTCTCCGCAGCGCCGCCATCTCTTCCTTCCTCGCCTCTGCATTTGGATCGACATCCTTCTCCAGCTTGTCTTGGTTCTTTTTGGGTGCCATGGCTGCTTTGGGGGAGGACGGATCTGGAAGCAAGCAGGGGCATGGCGTGGCGGTGGAAAAAGACGGCGTGCTCTGCTCTTGCGCGAGGAAGAAGACGACGGCAGATGTCTAGATTGGGAGAAGGGGGTAAACGAGCAGCGCCCCTCGCATTTTCCTTTTTATGGGGAAGGCGCAAGGGCTGGCTCTTTTCTATCCTACGTGGCTGCGCTTTTCAGGCGCACTACCTCCCGCGGCCATTTCGTTCTACCTCTCCCACGTCTGCATTTAATACACGTCATGGGGGCGTGGTGAAAGAGAAGATTATGGCAGTTATCCTCTGCCACGCGTACCTGTGCACTGTTTGGGCCTAGCCCAATGACGCCTCGCATGCGTGTGTGGCCCAGGCCCCGGGGCTCCTGTCGGTGTACCAAGACATGGGTGCCTTAGTACCCTGACTTGTGCATGGACAGTTGCAGCCTCCCCGACGGGAAGGGCTTGCCGGAGGATTGCTTTCCCTCAAGAGTCAATACTTGAGGAACAAGACCATGAAGAAGACCTCCAGGTAGGTCATCGAGAAGTACTAGTTTAGTATTGAATACCAAGACTTTGGTTGCCGGCAAGCTGCTTGCCGGCAAGCTACTTGCCAGCAAGCGAGGACCCAGCAAGCTCCTTGCCGGCGGGCTCTTTTCTGTCTTATTACCGCTCCACCTCATCATCAACCAGATAAGTGTCAAGATTACAGAAGAGCGGGCAGGCAGTCAAGCACATCTGGTTAGGGCACGTGTCAGCACGTCACCCCAAGGTTAAGTTTAATGACACCCGTCCTTGGGTCATGTCAAGATTACAGAAGAGCAGCTGGACGAACGGTGCAGAACCTTGGTTGTAACTCGCCTCCCAGCATAGCACCTAATGGGCATTCAATGTGTTTGTCCTACCCCATTAGGAGATAGACTTAATGACAGTGCAATCACTATTCATACCATCTAATGACCATATTATCCACTATGGTAACCCCTTGGCCAATAAAAGGAGGCCCACGGCTACTGTTAGAAGGGTCAACACCTAGCTCAATTACGCGTAGTAGCTGCACTTCCCGTGTACCTTGCCGGAAAAGTCGCGCTCCCTTGTACGTTGAGCTCAAACACAATCAAACCACCAAAGCAGAAGTAGGGTTTTACGCTCACAGCGACCCAAACCTGGATAAATCGCTGTGTGTTCTTGCATCTACCGATCCTGGTCTTTGTACACGTCGACTCCTGTAGCCAAACTGCAAAGGGATCATTTCGATCCCATAGATCGTCGTTCTCCACGACAGAAGGTTTGGCTAATGCCGTTGTACACGCTCTTTATAAACCGAACCATCACAAAAGGAAGTTTCGTGGTTTCGAGAGGGAAATCACCAAGTTTGAAGGGGAATCCAAACTTCCTTCGTCGTTTGTCCTTGAGTTTTTTTGTACGATCAACATACACCCTATAATGCGCGGTGTTCAAATTTGGCAATTTTCCGGGCTAATTTACTATATTTGGGCCGTTATGTGCATTTTCTAGGCATTAATGCACATAATTCAATTTCGCAAAATCAGTCCATGAAAAAGTGCACGAAAGCAGTTTGGAAAATCATGCTTGTGGTATTTACTAAATTTACATGCCTTTTACGAGGAATGGTGAGAGATTTCAAAGACATGTGTCGCAAGAGTCAACCACAAACGTGTCATCTATTGGTTTTTCAAATCTAGAAAAATGAAAAACATGCCTGAAAAAGATCATACCTGGCATGGTGCCATGGTAAGACCTCAGCAAAGGATGGTAATTTTTTGAGAAGGTTCGGCTAATGTCGTTGTACACGCTCTTCATAAACCGAACCATCACAAAAGGAAGTTTCATGGTTTCGAGAGGGAAATCACCAAATTTGAAGGGGAATCCAAACTTCATTCGTCGTTTGTCCTTGAGTTTTTTTGTACGATCAACATACACCCTATAATGCACCGTGTTCAAATTTGGCAATTTTCTGGGCTAATTTACTATATTTGGGCCGTTATGTGCATTTTCTAGGCATTAATGCACATAATTCAATTTCGCACAATCGGTCCATGAAAAAGTGCACAAAAATGGTTTGGAAAATCATGCTTGTGATATTTACTAAATTTGCATGCCTTTTACTAGGAATGGTGAGAGATTTCAAGGACATGTGTCGCAAGAGTCAACCAAAAATGTGTCGTTTATTGGTTTTTCAACTCTAGAAAAGTGAAAAACATGCCTGTAAAAGATGATACCTGGCATGGTGCCATGGTATGACGTCAGTAATGCGTGGTAATTTTTTGAGAATGTTCGGCTAATCTCGTTGTACATGCTCTTCATAAACCGAACCATCACAAAAGGAAGTTTTGGTGGTTTCGAGAGGGAAATCACCAAGTTTGAAGGGGAATCCGAAGTTCCTTCGTCGTTTGTCCTTGAGTTTTTTTCTACGATCAACATAGACCCTATAATGCACCGAGTTCAAACACTTTTCCGGGCTAATTTACTATATTTGGGCCGTTATGTGCATTTTCTAGGCATTAATGCACATAATTCAATTTCGCACAATCGGTCCATGAAAAAGTGCCCAAAAACGGTTTGGAAAATCATGCTTGTGGTGTTTACTAAATTTGCATGCCTTTTACGAGGAATGGGGAGAGATTTCAAGGACATGTGTGGCAAGAGTCAACCACAAACGTGTCGTTTATTGGTTTTCCAACTCTAGAAAATTGATAAATGGCAATTTAGACTTGAATTTATGGTGACTTCATCATTTTGCGTCCAAACTATTTACATGGTGCGCAAGCACCATCAACCACTAGATTTGATTTTTTTGCGCATTTCAGGACTCGTTTGATATACTTAAGCACTTTATAGCATTTACCTAACATTTAGCGCATATAAGTCAAATCCCAACTACACCTACACGGGTGTGATGGGAGGGATGTGGATTGCCGTTCGATCGCGGTGCATCCTACGGTGCACATGCGCGATCCACGTGGCTGGGGTTCCAGCCAATCAGAATGCAACGCACAATAGGGTTAGCACACACGGTTCTCATAGGCAATCAGATCTCGAGTGCTCTAAAAAACCACCGCACTATACGGTTGTTCGGCTACTCTGTCCCAGAGGTCTCTCCAAACGTCATCGTCCATGCCACCGCACCGCACAGTAACTGGTAAGGAAGCGATGGCGTCCCGGCACACCGAGTTCATCGCTGCCTACGACCGCACACTAACTGGTAAGGAAGCGATGGCATCCCGCCGCGCCGAGTTCATCGCCGCCCGTGACCGCACACCTACGTGGGCGGGCTTTGAAGCTGCCATGGCTGAATGGGCGGTGGAGCAAGAGGAGGCCAAAGCCACACAGAAGGAGCAAAAAAGGCAGAAAGCACTCAACAAAAGAGAGTCCTGCCACCGCAAGAAAGAAGCGGCCGCACGCATTGCTGAGGAGAGCCGGGTGGAGATTCAAGCACAGTGGGCTGCTGCCGACAAGGCCGGTATGGAGTACGACGGCATCTGGGTCTGGCCAGCATGCGAGAAGTAGTTAGTGTGTGTGTGTGTGTGTCGACCATACATTTGTTTAATTAATTATGAGCATCTACTACTACTTACTACTTTTTTTAGAGCAAATTAGTGCCCGGTCAAAAAAAGTTGACTCAACCGAGTCATAGCGGTCCAACCCGCATCCACCCCGGAGCTCCTTCCTCTCTCACCTCTGCACAACCGGGTCAGAGACGAGCTTGCTGGAGCTGGTTTTTAGTCCCATCTCGCCGCGCGGGGCAGACACAGACCAGCTTAAATAGCAACGCCGGCGGGAGGCAACAAGCATCTCTCTTGTTGCATAGGTCGATCAATTCTCGTTGTGTGAGCTAGGCAGGATGACACTTGATTGCATTTCATAAACTTATGATTGTTCATCGAGTGTCAACTTCGCCTCGTTCATGTACGTTGATAGCCCTACTACAATGAAAGAGATTTTTAAATTTGCAGGTTGCGGCTCTAGATGCTGATAGATATTTTAATTTTTAGGAGACCACAAACCACACGGTTGCTATGGCATACCGTGTGCGTTAATGATCCATAAGTCAGTTAGAAAACATCGCACACATACCATCATGACCGCCCATGACTAATTTAATCAACTACACATCTACAATTTTTTGAATACGGGATTTGCCAATTTTCTCTTTTCTCGCACACGGGTATATTATACGCTTCGTCTGCGTTGTGTGTTTCGCCCGCGTAAGTTTTGAGTTTCGCAGCGAAATTTTTAGTAGGCGCGGGATCTCCATCCCCACCCATCACATTTCCACACTATCTCCCCACCCCCCTCCCGGCAGCTCAAACCGCCGTTGCTGCAACAACAGCTTCAACCACATCTACGTTCTGCCCGAGCCTCGTCGATCCAGTCAGGTAACCCACCGATCTCCATCACCGCCCCAGCCTGATTGCTTAGATGGCGCCAGCGAAACATCCTCATGCCTCCAAATCCCCACCCCCCCTACTGCAGAGCATCACCGTGTAAGCGTAACCAGATATCACGCGGGAGGTCGAGGAGCTGATGGTGGTCGATGGCATGGTGGCCGTTGTGCGTGTCGACCCGGAGGAACACCTCCCCTCAGCCACAGCCGATTGGTGCGGGCTCTGGCCCAAATGAAGTGCCCCAGTAACTACCCCTAGGGATTTACCAAGTACGAATTGTCCATTTCAATTTTATCAATACTAGTTGCAAGGGCTATGTTTTGTATGGTTGATGTATTAAGCCTGTTGTAGTTAACACGCCTAACCATTCTTAGCTATTTTCCCTACCTTTTTATAGACAATTGTGCCATTCTCTGCTCTAGCTGCACTTGCCTTGCGATGTTTAACTCTGTCAATTTCAATTTCGTCAGTACCAGTTTCAATGGCTATATTAGGTTGTCTGTACTTAACACATGCCATGTTTATTTCAGTAATGTACACTGTCATGTTGAAGTATGAACTGCTCAGTTAAATTTCACCAATACCAGCTAGAAACTTACAATGTCTGACTTAGGTTGCTGTTGAGCCTGTTGTAGCAAACAATTCTATCCATTTTTTAATCTATCCCTTTACTACCGTGCTACTCTACGCAATGAATATATCACTAGAGATGTTGTTGTTTTATTACCATTTTCTATTTTTGGTGGATGTTAACCCTGTTGTAGTTAACATGCCTTTCCATGTACTTACACAGGGCCACAATGGGAAATGCTGTTGTTTACCGTCGAGGTAGTTCCATCCCAATGTCTTATAGTATTTTACATCATTTGTGCAATTGCAGTTTAGCTTATAGCATTTACTTGCTTCTCACGCTTCAACCTGGAGGAACACCTCGCCTCCGCCGCCGCCGACTTGGGGCGGGCTCTGGCCCAGATGAAGTGCCCCACCAACTACCCCTCGGGATTTACCAAGTAGGAACTGTCCGGTTCAATTTTAGTAATACCTGTTGCAATGCCTATGTTTTGTACAGTTGATGTATTAAACCTGTTGTAGTAAACACGCCTAACCTTTCTTAGCTATTTTCCCTACCTTTTTATAGACAACTGGGCCATTCTCTGATCTAGCAGCACTTGCCTTGCGATGTTTAACTCTGTCAATTTCAATTTCATCAGTACCAGTTTCAATGGCTATATTAGGTTGTCTGTACTTAACACATGCCTTATTTATTTCAGTAATGTACACTGTCATGTTCAACTATGAACTGTCTAGTTCAATTTCACCAATACCGGCTAGAAACTTACAATGCCTGACTTAGGTTGCTGTCAAGCCTGTTGTAGCAAACAGTTCTATCCATTTTTTAATCTGTCCCTTTACTACCGTGCTACTCTTCACAATGGAGATATCACTTGAGATGTTGTCGTTTTATTACCATTTGCTATTTTTGGTGGATGTAGTTAACATGCCTTTCCATGTACTTACACAGGGCCGCAATGGGCGATGCTGTTGTTTGCCGTCGAGGATAGTTGCATGTCGTGTCTTATAGTTTTATACATCATTTGTGCAATTGAAGTTTAGCTTCTAACATTTACTGGTTGCTTGTAGGTACATATATCAGTGGTACTGATCCACGCTTCGACCCCTTTTGCGTATGGGGCAATGAGATATTCATGAATAAGCATCAAGTGAGGAAACTAAGAAAGATTGTTAGGCAGAAGAGACGGGTGATGGGAATTAAACTCTTTATTTACACTTTATCCAAGACAATAGTGAACTTTAGGATGGTAAGTAATCTGTTGCCTTTTCCCCCTGCCCACAATGAGTTACTCTATTAGACATGAATTTTTGAAATTTTTCTCTTTTCAGTGGTTTCCGAAGCAATTTACTCATGATTACCTAGCAAACTACATGACCGGAGTGGAGGCAACTAAGGGTTAAAGTATATAATTCATACTACCATGATAATGGTCTAGAAGACTTCCTGAAGGCAGTGAAGGATGGGAGGGCAATCGTCACAAGGGGTTGGACAAAAGTTGTGCGCGCCTTTGGCATGCAGGAGGGCACATTATGGGCATTCCGCTTCTGCAATGCTATCAGCAGCCAAAATGATTTACTCATCTCTCTTCATCTTTACCGCCTCTAAATATTTTGGTTCATCATAGTTAATTTGCTGCCTAATTCTGTAATTACTGAACACATTGTACTGAGATTTTGATTTATGGATTGGTTGTTGAACCATGGTGATGAGAATATGAAATATTTAAATTCCACAATTTTCAAAATTTGAAAATTTCCAATTCAAATAATAAATTACAGGAAAAAATAAAATTAAACAACAGGGATGAAAACACCGTACACACGGTTAGAAAGAAAACAACGTGTGCGATGGTAAAATAAAGAACACATGGTTCTTTCACAGAAAACGTGTGCGATACTCAGCGGTCGAACGCACAGTTTATTCTCATACACGTGTGGGATTGCCATAAGTATCACACACATTTCCGTACGATGTGCATGTGCGATTCTTGGTCATACCACAAACGTTTCAAACCTGTATGCGTGTGTAATATCGGATAAAAAGAAGATAGTTCACATTTGGAGACCGTGTGTGATAGGTATACCTATCACACACACTTATGAAAATGGACACGTTGGCGATAGTAGAGACACCGCACACATTTTATATTTTTGAACGGTGTGTGATAGTGTACGTATCGCAAACAGACCGATAGAAAAAAATGTTTGTGATATCCACCTTTTGCACACATGGATATCTACGATATCGTTTTGGATGTCTCGCGGATCACAAACGTAGTGCCCGTGTCTACCGTGTGGGATAGTCCGCGACTTCGCACACGATTACTTTACGAAAATCGTCAGCAGCGGGTCGCCCTATCACAGACGTTTTCTGGGTCGTGTGGGATAGACCCCCTTATCGCAGACACAGGCAAGGCAACGGTTTAAAACTCTGTCGTGGAAAGGGGGTAAAAACCATTTGTATAGCATGTAACGATACCAGTGAACTCAGGAGAGAGGAGGAGGAGGAGGAGGTCACCATGGAAGAAGAGGAGGGGGATTCACCGGAAGTCCACCCTCCGGCCTCCAAGAGGGGTACCCTTGTCGGCATCTCCAGAACTCCAAACCCCCATCATGCCATGAGGAACACAACAAGCCATGGAAGTCAAGTGGTACAAGAAGGGCTTGCTCCTAGGAGATCCTTGCACAGGTTACATCGGAACAATTTTCATAATTTGGTTCACAATTATGGAGTTGAAAATACTCCCCGTGTGCACATACCTTCCAATTGGGACATCTCTCATCCAAGTGAAAGTGATGCAGGAAAGAATGCTTGGGGCCCAGAGAATAAGCATATTATGGACGAGTCCAATAGAATACAGAGATGATTCAGCATGTACTCCAAGAAATTCAGGGCCTAAGGGAGATCCTAATCAATGTCATGAAGGACAAGCCCACCACTTCATCACCACCATCACCGAAGAAAGACACTTGAGTACACGGGTATGGGCACCACCCTTGGCTTGTTCCAAGGTTGGGGGAGGTGCCCCGGTATCGTATCACCATCACCTTTTTACCATCATTATCTATCTTAGTTCGATCCTTAGTTATTTCGTGATCTAGAAGAATAAAGTTTTAGTATGATCTAGTTTCAAGTGCTTGTTTCGTTATCTATCTATCTATGTAATCGTGTGTGAGAGTTATATAATAAAGAGTAGTTTGAGTTTTGCTTCTTTACTTTTATGTTTCAATCTTAGCAATAAAAGAATGAAAAGATCATATGCTAATCCCTTGGGGAAGTAATGACTTTACATAAGAAAAGTATAGTTGATAAAATTTATTGGAAGTTAACAAACATAGCATTGGTCATTGATGCAATTCATGAAAAAATAATAAAGGAAGAAGGATTCACATATAAATATACTATCTTGGACATCTTTTATGATTGTGAGCCCCCATTAAATATTCTAAGTCAAAGAGTTGACGTTGGAAAAGGAAGACAACGTAATGAGTTATGTTTGCTTATATTCACATAGAAGTTATATTGTCATGGATCCTCTAACATGTGGTGCCTGCTCACTATCTTTTGCTAGCCAAAAATCCGCACTAAGTAGAGATACTACTTGTGCATCCAAAACCCTTGAACCCAGTTTCGTGTCATGGGAGTCCACTATATCTACCTATGGATTGAATAAGATCCTTCAAGTAAGTTGTCATCGGTGCACATAGCAATAAAAATTGTTCCTAAATATGTATGATCTTTTATTGTAATGGAAAATAAGCTTTGTATGAACTTGTGATGGTAAAGAAATAAAAGCGATAGACTGCATAATAAAAGGTTGCTATCACAAGGGGCAATATAAAGTGACATTCCTTTGCATTAAGAGTTTGCACATCCAAAAATAAAAAGCGCATGACAAGCTCTGGTTCCCTCTGCGATGGGCCTATCTTTTAATTTTCTGTATTTACTTTTATGCAAGAGTCAATAGTGTTCCTCTCTATTCCATTTTTAGTTTTCTCTTGGCAAGCATCATGTGGTCGGGAAAGATCCAGGCACATATATCTAGTGGAATGTAGGTGATCATGAGTTATTATTGTTGACTTTACCCTTGAGGTGAATTGGTTGGGAGGTGAAACTATAAACCCCCATCTTCCTATGTGTCTGATAGAAGCTTTCGCCCCATAAATATGCCATGAGTGTCAGCAATCATAGAAGACTAAATGATAGTTGGGTATGTGGACTTGCTAAACAAAAAGCTCTTACATAGACTCTTCCTGAAAATATGATGAATTGTGATTGTTTCATTGACTAAGAATATAGTTTGTTAGTTTTCAAGAAAGTTTATACTTTATACTTCGATATTGTGATGAATTATTACTTGTTCATAGGAAGTTTTATGATGATATATTGCTGCTATAATATTGATCATGATGCTCTCATGTCCGTATTTTATTTTATCGACACCTCTCTCTCTAAACATGTGGTCATGATTATCGATTTCGGCTTTCGCTTGAGGACAAGCGAGGTCCAAGCTTGGGGAGTTGATACGTCCATTTTGCATCATGTTTTCTTATTAATATTTATAATGTTTTTGGTCATTATTTCACATTATGATGCAATCCTAATGCCTTTTCTCTCTTAATTTGCAAGATTTATATGCAGACGGAGATTACTGGCAGCTGGAATTCTGGACCTGAAATAGCTACAGTAGAGATACCAATTCTACAGAGCTCCAAATGACCTGAAATTTCATGAGGATTTTTTATTGAATATATAAAAAATGTTGGAGAAAAGAAATACCAGAGGGGGCCCACCAGTTGCCCACAAGGCAACATGGCACGACCACCACCCCTGGGCGCGCCCTGATGCCTTGTGGGGGCCACAGCAGGCCTCTGGCCCCCTCCTTCTGCTATATAAGGCCATTTACCCTAAAATACAAGAGGAGGACTTTCAGGACGAAGCGCTGCCGTCTCGAGGCGGAACTTGGGCAGGAGCACTTTTGCCCTCCGGCGAAGCGATTCCGCCGGGGATACTTCCCTCCGGGAGGGGGAAATCGAAGCCTTCGACATCACCAATGATCCTCTCATTGTGGGTGGACCAATCTTCATCAACATATTCACCATCACCATCTCATCTCAAACTCTAATTCATCTCTTGTATTCAATCTTTGTCTCAAAACCTCAGATTGGTACCTGTGGGTTGCTAGTAGTGTTGATTACATCTTATAGTTGATGCTAGTTGGTTTATTTGGTGGAAGATTATATGTTCAGATCCTTAATGATATTCAATACTCCTCTGATCTTGAACATGAATATGATTTGTGAGTAGTTACGTTTGTTCTTGAGGACATGGGAGAAGTCTTGCTATAAGTAATCATGTGAATTTGGTATTCGTTCGATATTTTGATGATATGTATGTTGTTGCTTCCTTTAGTGGTGTCATGTGAACGTCGACTACATGACACTTCACCATACTTGGGCCTAAGGGAAGGCATTGTGGAGTAATAAGTAGATGATGGGTTGCTAGAGTGATAGAAGCTTAAACCCTAGTTTATGCATTATTCCGTAAGGGGCTGATTTGGATCCATATGTTTCATGCTATGGTTAGATTTATCTTAATTCTTCTTTCGTAGTTGCGGATGCTTGCGAGAGGGGGTAATCATAAGAGGGTTGCTTGTTCAAGTAAGAACAGCACCCTAGCACCGGTCCACCCACATATCAAATTATCAAAGTAGCGAACGCAAATCAACTAAACATGATGAAAGTGACTAGACGACAATTCCCATGTGTCCTCGAGAATGCTTTGCTTTATATAAGAGACCATTCTGGCTTGTCCTTTGCTGTAAAAAGGATTGGGCCACCTTGCTGCACTTTAGTTACTATTGTTACTTGTTACTCGCTATGAATTATCTTGCTATAAAACTATCTGTTACCGCTACTTTCAGTACTTGTAGAAAACACCTTGTTGAAAACCGCTTATCATTTCCTTCTGCTCCTCGTTGGGTTTGACACTCTTACTTATCGAAAGGACTACGATTGATCCCCTATAATTCTGGGTCATCAACACCTCCCTCTCTCTCGGAACACACACACCTCTCCACATGATCCATGTCTATTGGTCTCTCTGCCATCCCATCAAAAAATAGGCACACCGCCATTCTCTCCTTCTCGCGGCCCTTGTCTATGTAGTTAATTCTCCGTATGACACACAAGCATTGCTCTCTATCTCTACTATCTCTCTCTCTCCCACACATAACCTTACCCCCCCCCCCCCGGCGAGCTATGCTGACAAGCTCTATCTAGCTCTCAGAGATGAAAACAGACAATGTATGTGTGTCCCTTCATCGCACACACACTATCGCTCGCCCAATATCCCCGCCCTTGTAACCTTGTCGATCCCCTCTATGTCTATATCCTGTAAGGTTGACATTATAGGCACCCCCTCACTCTCTCTTTCTCTCACGCACACGCACACACCCTCTTCCTCCCTTTCGGACATCCCTCTCTCTCCGACACACACACAAAGTCTTTTGAACACGCATATGCCCCCTCTCTCTCTTTCTCTCACGCACATGACACACCCTCTTCCTCCCTTTCGGACACTCCTCCTCTCTCTGACACACACATAATCTTTCGAACATGCATATGCCCCTTTCTCTCTCTCTCTCTCTCTCTCTCTCTCTTTCTCTCACGCATAGGCACACACCCTCTTCCTCCCTTTTGGACACTCCTCTCTCTCCAGCACACACACGTCAGTATTTCGAACACGCATATGCCCCCTCTCTCTCTTTCTCTCACGCACACGCACACACCCTCTTCCTTCCTTTCGGACACTCCCCTCTCTCTGACACACACACACATCGAACACGCATATGCCCCTCTCCCTTTAGGTCTCGCTGCCACCTCCCCCCCCCCCCCCCCCCCCCGCGTCTTTGTGACACAAATATTCTCTCTATATCTAGCTATCTCTCGCAATAATACATGGATAGTCTAAATTGGAATCAAGCAAAGGACCACACTTCTCTTGATTCTCTCTTGGAAAATGAGCTCCAATTACAAAAATCGAATCCACTCTCAAACAGAATATATGAACATAGGGTGAAATCTTCCACACAAATGTTTGTTGCGTGCATGCATGTCAATGATATGGATGTACTACTACACGTACATCCACACTGACCCAATTCACACAAATTACATTAAACCCTTCTCAAAATACGGTGTACATGTGATGTTTATTGTACTGTTCCTACAAGCCAGCCCCTGACACGTTCCAACATATTGTGCTACCTGAGATTCTATTTTTCTTGGTCAGACTATGTGTAAGTGTAACCACAAAAAGGTCAACCCCCGCCCCCATTGGTACTGTAGCTCCAAGCTCCCATACGGACACAACACCCATCAAAGCATGCAGCCGTTGCCGAAGCGGACGGCTGAAAGCACATTTGCTCCCTTGGTTGTTTTGGTAATTCATAACAACATATATCTCATTGAACTAATATCCATTCAAGATTAAGATTTCAGGATGTTCAATGATTGGCATGGCATGGACTTGAGATGTGGACCCCTCAAAATGCTAAGGACAAGAATTGGCAAGGATCAAGACTCTACATTTTTGGTTTAGTGATCCAAGATCACATTGAGTCCATAGGAAAGCCAATACTATTAAAAGGGGAGGAGGTGTTGCTTAATGGTCTTTTTGCTCAAAGTGCTTAGTGACAGCATTCCTAAACCCTCAACCACTCACTCTACCCAAATATGTCCAAAACCCAAATTCCAACTCGGCCCCACCGAAATTTCCAATCCGGCCTCACCGAGTTCATCCAAGACTTAGCCACTGCCAAACCCTAACAAATCAGATCCACCGAAATGGATCTCGGTCTCACCGAGATGGCCTTGCCAACTCTCTGTAGTCGTTTGCATTTACTTTGGTCTCACCGAGTTTGCAAATCGGTCTCACCGAGATGGCTTGCCAACTCTCTGTTGCCTTATTGCTTCACTTTGGTCCTACCGAGTTGATGCAATCGGTGCCCCCGAGATGAGGATTGCCCTAAGCCATTGCACTTCGGTCCATCCGAGTTGTTCGTATCGGTCCCACCGAGATTCCTAAAGTTCATATCTTTTACACAGTTCGGTGCTACCGAGATTATCGTTTCGGTGCCACCGAGTTGGGTCAAAAGTGTGTAACAGTTGGATTTTGTGTGGAGGCTATATATACACCTCCACCCCATCCTTCTCAGCAAGGAGAGCCATCAGAACAATCCTACACTTCCACCATTCATTTTCTGAGAGAGAACCACCTACTCATGTGTTGAGATCAAGATATTCCACTCCTACCATTTGAACCTTGATCTCTAGCCTTTCCCAAGTTGCTTTCCACTCAAATCCTTCTTCCACCATAGCCAAATCTGTGAGGAGTGATTGAGTGCTGGGAAGACTATCATTTGAAGCACAAGAGCAAGGAGTTCATCAAAAACACATCGTCTATTACCTTTTGGAGAGTGGTGTCTCCTAGATTGGTTAGGTGTCGCTTGGGAGCCTCCAACCAGATGTGGAGTTGAACCAAGAAGTTTGTAAGGGCAAGGAGATCGCCTACTTCGTGAAGATCTACCCCGAGTGAGGCTAGTCCTTTGTGGACGTAAGCCATGGTGGAATAGGCAAGGTTGGTTCTTCGTGGACCCTTCGTGGGTGGAGCCCTCTGTGGACTCGCGCAGCCGTTACCCTTCGTGGGTTGAAGCCTCCATCAACGTGGACGTACGATAGCACCATCTATCGGAACCACGCCAAAAACCGCCGTGTCTTCATTGCGTATGAAATCTCCTACCCCCTCTCTACATACATATGCAATTGCTTACATTCCGCTGCTATACTCTTAGAATTGCATGTGTAGGATGATGCTTGACATGTACTATTGCTAAAATCTTCCTACAACTAAAATCTGGGAAAAGGTTAAGTTTTATTTGGTCAAGTAGTCTAATCACCCCCCCTCTAGACATACTTTCAATCCTACAAGTGGTATCAGAGCTTTGGTCTCCGTAAGCCTTGATTTCCATAGCTTTGGTGATCATAGCCTTGGTTTCACAACCTAGGAGAGTATGGCGTCTAGTGAGGGTAACTATCACCGTAGAGGTCCATATTTTGATGGTACAAACTTTGCTAGTTGGAAACATAAGATGAAAATGCATATTCTTGGTCATAACCCTGCCGTTTGGGCTGTTGTTCGTGTTGTCTTGCAAGGTGACTTCTTTGAGGATGGCAAGGAACCGGATCGTGAGGCAACCCCGGAAGAATTGAAGATGTTGCAATACAATGCTCACGCTTGTGACATTCTATTCAACGGTTTATGTCCCGAAGAATTCAACAAAATCAGCCGCCTCGAGAATGCAAAGGAAATTTGGGATACCTTGGTTGATATGCATGAGGGTACCGAGTCCGTCAAGGAATCTAAGTTGGATGTGCTTCAAAGTCAACTTGACAAGTTCAAGATGAAGGATGGTGAAGGAGTCGCAGAGATGTACTCTAGGCTTGCTCTCATCACAAATGAGATTGTCGGCTTAGGAAGTGAAGAGATGACCGACAAATTCATCATCAAGAAGATACTTAGAGCTTTGGATGGAAAATATGATACCGTCTGCACATTGATCCAAATGATGCCAAATTACAAAGATCTCAAGCCCACGGAAGTCATTGGAAGGATTGTCGCTCATGAAATGTCGCTCAAGGACAAAGAGGAGCTGCACAATAAGTCAAGTGGTGCTTACAAAGCCTCAACCGATGCTCCAACAACTTCAAGTGACCAGCTAGTATCCAATGAAGAGATTAGCCTAATGGTGAAAAGGTTCAACAAGTTCTACAAGAACAAAGGAAAAGAAAGAAGCTCTAGCTCAAGACATTATGAGAGAAGATCATCAAGTCGTGACCGTAATTGCTACAATTGTGGAAAGCCCGGACACTACTCCAATGATTTTACGGCTCCCTACAAGAAAAGAGATGAATCACCAAGAGGAAGACACAGAAGAGATGAATCACCTCGTAAAGAGAGAAGGAGTAGAGATGATTATTATGAATTAAGACACTCTCGAAGAAGCAAGGATTCGGAGAGGAAGGACAAGTCATCAAGGAGCTACACAAGAAGAAGACATCAAGCTCATGTTGGTGAATGGGTTTCCGGCTCCGACTCCGACAACCACTCCGAGAGAAGTTATCACTCCAACTCCGACTACAGTCAAGATGAAGGTGTTGCAGGACTTGCACTTGTGTCATCCAACTCCTACGATCTATTCGACTCACCAAATGAAGGGATTGGAAGATGCTTCATGGCAAAAGTCCCTAAGGTATCACACCCCGAGTATCTTGATTTTAATAGTGATGAAGATGATTTGCTTGGTGATGATGATTTACTTATTGATAGGGCTAGTGATGTGAGCCATAATGAAAATGCTAGTAATCATGATAGTCAAGAGGAAACGAGTGACAATGCTATGAAGGAAATTGAGCGCCTAACTAAAGAACTAAATGCTCTTAAGTTAGCTCATGAAACAACTCAAGAGGATCATAGAGAACTTCTAAGAACTCATGAGAAGCTACGAAGCTACGCTTCGAGAAGCTAAATTTAGAGCAAGAGCATGAGTTTCTTAAAGCTATCAATGACGATCTTCGAAAGAAGAGTTCTTCATATCTTGCCAAGCATTTACTCTTATCTACCTTTATGCCACAAGTTAAACCTAAGCAAACTAGCAACAAGGGTAAAAATGGTTCTACCTCTTGTAGTAACAATAACAATGCTAAATCCAATATTGTTGCTTCTAGTAGTTCTATTAATTCCACTAATGATTCTCTTAGCCAAGTTACACTTGAGCAAGAAAATATGCTATTGAAAGGAATTATAGAAAAAGGTGTCTACAAGAGCCTTGCCGGGAGTAAACAATTTGAGGAAATTGTACGCAAGCAAGGAAGGCATCGGAAGAACCAAGGTGTTGGTTTTGAACGAAAGTTCAATGCCGATGGAGTTGAGTGGGAAGAAGGTCAATACCCCAAGACGAAGTTTGTTCCTCAACAAGAGAAGTATGATCCTACTTCCTTCAAGGGAACACAAGCTCAAGAAGACCTTCCACCACAAGACCACAAGCTAAAAAGGCAAGGACAAGCTTCAAGAAGAGATTGATTCATTTGAAGAAGCTTCTCAAGCCATGGTCAAGTGGGTTCCCAAGACTTCATCAAGTTCTACTTCATCAAGTGCTACTACAACTCCAAGGATTCCCATCAAGTTGATGTGGATCCAAAAGAAGAAGAACTAGAGAGTTCTTGAGGGTGACTCCGCAAACAAACTTCACTCATATTCTTTATGGCAAGGACTTGTGCAACCAACTTCCACATTTTGCACTAGTTCATGGAGTCACAAACCCTCTTGTTGGTAAGGCAAGGGACAAGGTAATCAATGCATTCATGGACATCATCATATGTGTATTTCACTCTATGTCTATGGATATCCTTTTATGTTCCTTGTGTGGGACTAACCCATGTAGGTATTGAAAGCACATAACTCCAAAGGATTGCTCCCAACTCTTGATGGTCTACATCAACATTGAGCATCCACATCTTCAAGATCTACATGAAGTCATCATCGACAAAACCCAAGGTTAGTTCAACCCTCTTAGGGGGGATATCACATCTAGGGGGAGCTTTGCTCTAAGCAATTGAGCTAAAGCAACTCTAATGGTGTGAACACATTAATGCTTTATGTAAAAGTGGTAACCCCACTTGTGCTTAAACGATGAGTATGACCTATGATCAAATGTTCTCATTTGGCTCCTAAGTCAATATACTCATATATAGATGACCTAGTCATCGCCATTGCTTGATAGATGCTAGAATTGGTTGTGCATGTTTGACACATATTTCATTTGCAATCTTATTGTGTGAGCATGTTGATTTGCATGTTTTCATCATTCGAGGACATCCATTTGTTGTTTTGATTGTCTTGGTTTTTCTGGCCAAGTGGATGTACAAGAATGCCTAAGAACCTTCTCTAGCTATCTATGCTTTCTTTTCTCAAATTCTATTCTTGCTGCATCACAAAAATTGAACAAGTCATTTTCGGACCCTCCGGGTGAGGAGCACTCGGAGCCACCGATCTGAAAGGGCTGAACCTCCAAAACCTTCTAATTGATTTCGGTCAGACCAACCTACTCAAACTCGGTCGAACCGAAAGCATTTAGACTGATCTAGGCTTTCATCTCGGTGCTACCGATTAGACCAACTCGGTTGGACCGAGTTGCTGTAACTGCAAGCAGTTGCACGTCTCGGTGCTACCGATTTGTTCCACTCGGTGCCACCGACAGCGAATGGGTATATATATTCCCAGCGAATCGTGTGGTTGAAAATTTCTTCAAACATCACGCGCCCGCGCCCCATTGCTGTCGCCCCTTTGGTCTCCGGATCGTCGCCGTCGTCGCCTGTGCGCCCTCGCCGCAGGACTCCGTCGCCGTCAACGGTAATCTCCACCGCCGTTGCCGCCGTAGAGGAACTCCACCGAGTTAGGGTGAGTTTCGATCCCTTTCATGCTTCCCTTTTCCGATTCAATGCATGATTGGATAGCTTGTAATCTTGCCACGAATGCAATTCACTTTCCACCAGATTAGTTCATTTGAACGAGATTCGAGCAAAAAATTTAGGGTTAGGTTTCCGCCGAATGCATCTCGGACCGACCGAATAGGAATTTTTGGTCCCACCGATTTGGCCCTGGCCATAGCACAAGTACAACTCGGTGCCACCGAGTTGTGCGAATCGGTAAGATCGAAAGTAACGTCTCAGTGAAACCCTAGCATCTCGGAGCCACCAAAACCGATCTCGGTCAGACAGAAATGGCGTGCCATGTCTCTGTAGTGTGCTTCGGTGTCACCGAGATTACCAACTCGGTCCATCTGAACTGCATTCTGTGAAAACCTAGAACTAAAGTTTGAACTCATTTTTATGAAAAACAATCTGCTTTTTGTGATGACTCATCTACTCTACCCATACCTATCTATTCACAGGGTCAGCTCAGCACAATGTCTGATGTCAGTGACAGTCAAAACAGGTCAGAGCAGCATGAAGAGCAAAGTGAAGGATCAAGCCATAATGAAAGTTACTATGAGGGAGAGAGAAGCTCTCCAGATCTTCCTAAAGGTGCAAAAAGAACACGGAAGAAGAAAACCTCAGATAGTGAGGATGAGGACTTTGTTGCAAGTGAAACTGCACAAAAGAAGAAGAGAGTAGTGCTAGCTAAGGAGTACAGCACAAAGCCTACTTCTGTCAAGGAAAGAACAGCTGTGAGGAAAGTACCTCAGAAGACTATGCAAGAGCCTAGTGAGGCAGTTGCAGGTGCCAAGAAGAAAAGAGTAAGGAAATATTTTGCCCGAGTGATTGGCAGACCTACTATGATGATTGATGAGGAAGAAGAAGAGGAGGAAGAGCCAGCTGCTGCACCCCCTGCAAAAGCACAGAAGCTCACGTCTGATGCTATCAAGACTGCTGCACCTCCCAAGTCAAAGCCTAAGGCACCAGCACCCAAGAGATCAACCAGAAACATATCTGCTGCAGAGAAGAACAAGGCCCCAGTGCCTGAATCAACTCTTGATGAAGAGCCTCTAGTGCTCAGAAAATTGAAGCCCAAGATACCAGAACATGACAACGCACACCCAGTAGCTGAGAACATGATATTGAGAAAGGACAAAGGACTGCATCAATGGAGATTGTCAGATCCTTATGCTATCAGAAGGAGGACAGCTTGTGATTATCGTTTTCACACCCGAGAGCAACAGGATTTCTATGAGACAGTATTGCTTGACAAGAAGCCCATAGTCAGTGACATGAGATGGGTGGACTGGGAATACATTGATGAGAATGAGGATTATTTCCCCCATGTGCATGAAAGCTTCAGAATTGCAGGTGTTGATGAATTTGTTGGGAAGAAATTGACTAAGTGGAATGACGAGATGGTCATGCAATTCTACTCCACAGCACATTTCTATCCAGATGGTCGCATAGTGTGGATGACTGAGGGCATTAGATATCAATCAACTATTTCTGAGTGGGCAAATCTTCTTGGTGCACCCAAGGAAGAAGATGATGATTATGATGTTTATGCCAAGCTCAAGTTTGATCACAATTCTATGAAGAACATGTACACTGCTATTCCCCAGGAGGATCTTGAGACTCACAAGCTTGGATCAGTGAAGCATTTGCTACCAGGTCTGGCCACCTCAAACACTATACTGCAGTACACTCTGCTACCCAAGTCAGGAGATGATAAGATGATTTGTGGCCACTCCATCAACTTGCTGCATTTATTCGATACACCTCAGAAATTCAAGGTGATGAGCCTGATAGTCGAGACTATCAAGAGGACAACAGCAAATCATAAGAGATCGTGTGGTTATGCTCCACATATTCAGTTGTTGATCAATTCCAAGGTTGGAACCAACACGTATCTTCTTGATCGAGAGCATTTGCCACTCCGTCCAGATTTTGAGGACAACGTTATAGTGATGGATCCTTCGCATCCCACTTCTGCCCAAGCTCAAGAGGAAATCCGCAAAGCACAAGAAGCTAAAGTAGCTGAGGAAGCAGCAGCTCCAAATGCTCCAATTGCGAATCTCAAGACACCAAAAGACCAAATGCAATATCTGCTTGAAGCCACTCTGAGGATTGAGGGAAGTCTGGCCAACCTCACCCAGACCCAGGCTAGTTTTGAGCGGATTATTGAGACAAAGTTTCATGACTTGGATGTCAAAGTGACTGAGATTCAAACTTCAGTGGAACAGCTGCAAGGAGATGTCGATGCTGTCAAGCTTGCCAGATCAGATGACAGTGAAGATGAGAGACCGACTACAGAGCAGTTTCAGTCAGTGCCTAGGGCTGCCAGGTCAGCTGCGATACCAGTTGTGGATCCACGGACCACAGTATCTGCACCAGCCGCCACAGCCACAGTGCCACAGCAGGTCTCCACTCCTCCAGTCCAGCAGTCGTCAGCAGAAGCATTCGCGGACGCTCTCATCTCAACGCCATCTACGCACACCGGAGCCGCCAGCAGGAGATCGCCTTCGGAGGATCATGCCTAGAGAGCCGACTAGTGCTATACGATTTGAACTTTTTGGTACTTGTTGCCAAAGGGGGAGGATTTGTATAGATCATAGGCTTCGAGAGAGAGAGTTTCTTGTTTTTGATTTGCTTCGAGAGTTTCTTTTGCTACTTGTTTGATCGTTCGTTGATACTTTGTTATGTGTGTGCTTGCCTACAGTATTCTGTCATTTATACTTGTGAGATACGATGGTGATTGATCATATTATGCCTATTGTGATATTCCATGTTTATCTCTACTATTATCTTCAGTTGGTGATGCGTGCCTATTATTCCAATCATATCATTTTGCGATCTCCACCAAGATGTATGTGACATGGAAGAGTGACCCATGAGCCTAATCGATTGTGCATTTGCATTCAAACACAAATTTATAATAATGCACAAAATTAGGGGGAGCTCTTGCTTATCACATACTTCTCAAAGCAACGATGTATTTCATTTACTTAATCATCTGTCGAAGCTTTGATCTATATGTTGTCATCAATTACCAAAAAGGGGGAGATTGAAAGCACATTTGCTCCCTTGGTAGTTTTGGTAATTCATAAGAACATATATCTCATTGAACTAATATCCATTCAAGATTAAGATTTCAGGATGTTCAATGATTGGCATGGCATGGACTAGAGATGTGGACCCCTCAAAATGCTAAGGACAAGAATTGGCAAGGATCAAGACTCTACATTTTTGGTTTAGTGATCCAAGATCACATTGAGTCCATAGGAAAGCCATTACAATTAAAAGGGGATGAGGTGTTGCTTAATGGTCTTTTTGCTCAAAGTGCTTAGTGACAGCATTCCTAAACCCTCAACCACTCACTCTACCCAAATATGTCCAAAACCCAAAGTCCAACTCGGCCCCACCGAAATTTCCAATCCAGCCTCACCGAGTTCATCCAAGACTTAGCCACTGCCAAACCCTAACAAATCGGATCCACCGAAATGGATCTCAGTCTCACCGAGATGGCCTTGCCAACTCTCTGTAGTCGTTTGCATTTACTTCGGTCTCACCGAGTTTGCAAATCGGTCTCACTGAGATGGCTTGCCAACTCTCTGTTGCCTTATTGCTTCACTTCGGTCCTACCGAGTTGAAGCAATCGGTGCCACCGAGATGAGGATTGCCCTAAGCCATTGCACTTCGGTCCATCCGAGTTGTTCATATCGGTCCCACCGATATTCCTAAAGTTCATATCTTTTACACAGTTTGGTGCTACCGAGATTATCGTTTCGGTGCCACCGAGTTGGGTCAAAAGTGTGTAACGGTTGGATTTTGTGTGGAGGCTATATATACCCCTCCACCCCATCCTTCTCAGCAAGGAGAGCCATCAGAACATGCCTACACTTCCACCATTCATTTTCTGAGAGAGAACCACCTACTCATGTGTTGAGATCAAGATATTCCACTCCTACCATTTGAACCTTGATCTCTAGCCTTTCCCAAGTTGCTTTCCACTCAAATCCTTCTTCCACCATAGCCAAATCTGTGAGGAGTGATTGATTGCTGGAAAGACTATCATTTGAAGCACAAGAGCAAGGAGTTCATCAACCACACACCGTCTATTACCTTTTGGAGAGTGGTGTCTCCTAGATTGGTTAGGTGTCGCTTGGGAGCCTCCAACCAGATGTGGAGTTGAACCAAGAAGTTTGTAAGGGCAAGGAGATCGCCTACATCGTGAAGATCTACCCCGAGTGAGGCTAGTCCTTCATGGACGTAAGCCATGGTGGAATAGGCAAGGTTGCTTCTTCGTGAACCCTTCGTGGGTGGAGCCCTCCGTGGACACGCGCAGCCGTTACCCTTCGTGGGTTGAAGCCTCCATCAACGTGGACATACGATAGCACCACCTATCGGAACCACGCCAAAAACCGCCATGTCTTCATTGCGTTTGAAATCTCCTACCCCCTCTCTACATACATATGCAATTGCTTACATTCCACTGCTATACTCTTAGAATTGCATGTGTAGGATGATGCTTGACATGTACTATTGCTAAAATCTACCTACAACTAAAATCTGGGAAAAGGTTAAGTTTTATTTGGTCGAGTAGTCTAATCACCCCCCCCCCCCTCTAGACATACTTTCGATCCTACACCAACGTCAAGTTGAGTGTAGACCATAACCCTACAACGTAACTCTTACTCGTCGTAGAAATTCCTGCAAACATGATAAGTTGCAGCCATGTAGGTCAGTACATTAAATGTACTAGCAAGATCACAGATAAAGTCAGATGAAAATAACTCTATCACTATATGCAATATGGCTATGGAGGCTCTATGTCTTAATTTGCATAAAAGCTGGTTTTTCCCTACCTTAATTTTAATCAAGTTAATTAATCAATTTAGCTACAACTACTTGGCTGTTATTAATGAGATGGTTCTGCCAACCAATGTCTCATAACCCAAAGTCATTATTAAACCCAATAATCAATCTATAGTGCGGTGTTTAGAGTTCCATGATAGATCCAATTCCAGAGGCTCAAGTTGTCTGTAACCGGGGAAACAATTAATCAATTAGGTTAATACTCTGCAGAATTTTGCGCACTTTCCCCACAAGATTCGATCCCTCCTTTTATGTCCTCGCACTGCCTGGTGTTTGAGAACAGGATGACCGAAACATGGTCTTAAAGAGAGTTTCCCTAACCACTGACAGTGCCCATCCAATCCTATAGTTCGTCTACATCTCGTAGCACTGTCCAGTCAGAGTCACAACTAAGATCAACCAATCCAGAGCCCATATTGACTTGTGGTTGCACACGTAAGCTTCTGGTCCTAAAGTATCCTTCCGTCTCTTTGAGCCTGGGTGGAGCTTTCCTCATGATAACTGGCCTACTCCAGCTCACATAGGCAAGACCTCTGGTTTCTCCAGGGTGCCCTTCAACCATTCCACTTAGTGGTGTATTGAATATTGTATTGAGTCTTGAAATCTTGAAGTTAAAGACTTGATCCAAATTATCATCAATCTCACATTTCTCATGAGTTCACTCATACCCAATCCCCGTCTACTAAAGCATAGCATTATGATCAATTCATCAATTCCCGGGGTTTGGTAACAGGGTAATGGGTTCCTACCTCATGATGCTACTCAAGCTACAAATTCAATTTACCTACTGGATGCAAGGTGAAAAGGTGGCACTAATGCAATAAAAACATAGGTATTCAAAATATGATCAAAGTGAACTTGCCTGGTACTTGTTGGTGAAGTTCATCGTTCTCACAAATTCTGATAGTTCTATTCGCCACACTCTGAGAAATCTATCGTAACCAAACAATTGCATACAAGTAAGCAATCACTCCAAAACCAAAAGAAAGTATAAAGAAACATAAAGAAAGATAAAAGAACTAAGAAGAACTTAGGGAAAACTGAAGAACAAACAAACAAAAACAAATAATGCTCTCTGATCTAGAAATAAAATTTTACCAAAAAGGAAAATATAAACTTTTTAGTTTAACAGAAAGTATTTTTCTCAAAGTTTAATTTGCAAAAATAATCAATTAAAAAGGTTTTATAAATCAAAAGTTATCGCCAAACTAAGTTGAAACTTGGATCTGCTCCAAAACAATTTTAAATAATTCACAAATTATTTTTATTGATCTACTAGACAGGTATAACATATAGAAAACGGTAGAAAAAAGAATTACTCAAAAATAATTTTTTATATAAAAGTTAGGCCAAATTTAGTATTTATATCAGATCTGATGAAATTCAAATTTTAAAGTTTCAAAAATATTTTTAGTTGAGTTTAATGGATAGATGAGATCAATAGGAACCAGTAGGAAAAAGAATCAACGCAATTGGATTTGTAGGACTAAAGATTTGATAAAAGAAAATTTTGATTAGGATCTTTAATTAAAAACACTAAATATTGGCCGATCGTGGCAAAGATGCCATGTGGCGCACAGTGGTTGGCCTCTGGCTGTTTGCTGCGGAGTTACAAGAGGACGGCCGACACTTAAGAAATCTGGAGTTAGTTGACCAAAAACCAGATCGGTTTAGATCTATAGTGAACCGGCCGGTTAACAAACTAAACAAAAAAAATGATCTAGAAAGAAAAGAAGAAGAAGAAGAAGAAGAAGAAGAACATGTACAGAGAAGAACAGAGAGGGGAGGAGGCATGCGTGTTCACTAGGAGGGAGGGGCACCGGCGGGGAGGGGCTTGGGGCGCGGCAGCACTGGTGTCGGCGGGGTAGGGGAAGAGGTCCTCCGTCGGTCCTGGGGGCGCGGGGTGGAGGAGAAGGCGCCGGGTGGAGAGGGGGCACGGAAGTTCTGGTGCTCCATGTTGGTGTTCGATCTTTGGTAGCTTGATGTGGTGGAGGAAACAAACATCGAGAAGATGTCAAACGGGTGCATAGAGACGAAAGACGTCGATTAGCAGAAGAAGGCCTAGGGTGGCTTACCAGCGTCGGGAACGGCCGGTGAACTTTGATGAACTCCGACAAGATCCAACTCATTCTCGTGGGTGGTACAGGAGGTTTTGGGCAAAGATTTTTGGGGGAATTGGTCGAGGGGAGGCTCGGCTATTTATAGCACATCTTATTAGAAGGAAAGGATGATCCGGAGATCGAATCCCACGAAGAATGGGATCTGGTTCGTGTACAGAAGGAAAGAACAGAGAAAGAAGGAAGGAAGAATAAAGGAAAGAAAGAAAAAAGGAAATGAAGGGGGATGGGCTGCGCCAGGAGGAAAAAAAGGGGAAGGGGCGGCTGGACTTGGCCGGCCTAGTGGGGGGCTGCCTGAGTTGTGTTTTTTTAAAGAAGCACAAAAGTGCTAGAAATAAATTGCAAACGAACTCAGAAAAAATTGAAATTTAGCACAAAAATACTAGGGGATATGAAGATCCTTGTTGTTGGTGTATAAAACATGGGTATTTTATACCCTAACTTATGCACAGACGGTGGCAACCTCCTTGCCGGCCAAAGCTTTGCCGGGAACCGCCAAGATCAAGATTCGGAGTCCAGTCGCAGAAGCTACCAGAAAGAAGCTCAAAACACAACACTAGACTAGTACCAAAGATGAAGATATTCCTTGCCGGCAAGGTTGAACCGGCAAGGTGAAGACCCGGCAAGCTCCGTGCCGGCAAGTTTAAACCAGCCCTCCAGCGCTCCACCTCGCTGCACAGGTGTTCGCTGACGAGTGAGGTGTCGACCGCGCAGGTTGGTTGGTGAGGCTTGTTGGGCACGTGTCAGCACGCTTGTAACACCCCAAAAATTTAATCATATTTTTATTAAGTAAAAGTTGGCCAGAAATAAAATTTTGAATTATAATAGGTCTTTTATATATTTTTGAGTATTTTCTATTTTCTGTTTTCAAAATTCTTCCCTCCATTTAGAAATTTTTGTAAAATATTGTGGGATTTAGTAGCTCTCTTAAATCATTTTAATTATATTTTAATAACAGTAGGAAATATTTTCATAATAAAATTTTTCCCAAGATAATCACTTTTTTATAACATTTTCAATTCTTTAAATGCCTCTGTTGCACTACAACTATTTTAAATAATTCTTTAAAAATTCCACAAAAATTATGGGGGGTCATGTGATGCCTAAAGACCACTTTTATGCAAAAAACCCAACTTGGTCTTTTGAAATTTTTGAGCACAACATCCTCTTTTCAATTCTGTCCCATTTTTTTGTTTTAACTACAACCTCAATTTTTATTGCTCCAAAAATTCTGCAATTTTTCCCACCTATAGTCCTTCCTAAGAAACCCTTAAGTCCACAAGACTAGCTCCAATTACCTCGTTTTAGTTCACCAAATAAATACCCCAAGTTTCTGTCCAGAACTGAAATTCAGTAAAACTTGCACTTGCAAGTTTTTCTTTTGGTCACACCAACCCTGCCAGCCTCACTATCATCCAAGGAGACACCCTACTGCCAATTTTCATAACCAACAAAAGTACCTAGGTTGCTCTAGCATTCTGTCAAACAGGTAATGTGCGTGGCAGAATTTGGTCAAGTTTTGTATTAGCATGTGACAGTAGCTCCCCTGGCCAAACAAGCATGTCCCCCATCCCTCTCATACCCAGGAGCTCTACCCTGACCAAATTGGGCTCACTTGGGGCAACCTAGGTGGCGCTGGCATTTGATCGAGCACCTAGTGTGCGTCCTCTGGGAATGGCCATAGCACCCGCATGGCATCGCCGGCGCCCGAGCCCTGTCGCCGCCCTACTGCCTTCCCCGCACGTTTTCCTCCTTCACTAGCTTCGCGAGCAAGCTCCCACACCTGCCGATGCCTGCCCTTGGCCGCTAGCGCCGGACAGCCACCGTCCCGAGTCGCCGCCGCCGTCTTCCACTCGGGCATGGCACCGCCCGAGCCGCCCGACCCCGTTAGCTCGCCCCCTTCTTAACTGCTGACCACCGCCCCCTCCACCGACCTCATCTACCTCCCCACCAACCTCACCGGCCTCGCCACCGCCCACAACTACCATTCCGGCGTAGTAATGGCGAGCTCCGCCGAGGCCAGTCTCTGGAAGTAGCGAACCGACCTCTCCCCGCCTATTTAAGCTCAACCGAGCTCTAGCAACTCATCAGCATGCCTCCCTCCTCCTCTGGAAGCTCCGCCGAGCAGCGAAGAGACCGGAAATGGTCGTCTTCCTCGCCTCCAGTAGCCACTGCCGCCATGGCCTTCCGGTCGATTCCGACACAGCCAGTACCTCCCTGCCCAAACTTTCTTCACCACCAGCTCCCTAGCATCCACTGACCCATCCCGCTCGTCTATTTCACCGGAGACAGCCCATGGGCGAAACGACCAATTTGGTCTCGCCGGAGTTCTTCGGGTGATCTCGTCGCCGGCGACTCCGCCCACCACGGTAACCAAGGAGGGTACCCAGAGGATCGCCTCGATCTCCTGGTTCCGTGCATGGGTTCAGTTTCCCGAGAGGTGCCGCCCTTCGCCGGCAATCGCCGCCGGCGAGTCACCTCTGTTCTGCCACGTCGAAGAGAGAGGGCACGGTGACCAGGGTCAAACCTGACAGGCAGAGCCCACTGTCAGGGACCCAGCGCCGCCGACCCGCCTGTAAGTGGAGACGGACTCCCCTGGAGCCGTCTCCGCACGAGGAAAAACGTACTTCCGCGAGTACACTTTCGACGTCGGCCGCTCTTCCGCACAGCCGAGCGGCTGGGCTCGGCCCAGTAGCGCCGGACGATTAAATCGCGCTCAGGCACACTTCTGCCTCTTTCTTTTTTTATTTTCAGCAGATTTCTAATATTTCCACAGCAACCGTTTCAAATCCAAATTTGTTGATTCAAATTTCTAAATACTCCTAAAATCATGCTCTATTAATCTAGCTTGGGTGAACATTTTTCCTAATCTTAGTTTCTGTTTGATCAATTAAATAGTTCATTTAGTCATTTAATTCAGCTTAGGAAATTCCTAGGCAAATCATATGAACTCCAAATAATTTGATTCTTTTTCTTAAATTCCTAATTTTTCATCTAGTTTATTTTAGTATTTGTTTCAGAATTTTACAAACAACTTTTTAGCTCTGTTTTGGCTTTATGTGGTAATTGCAATATTTTCGAAAATAGGAAATGGAGGGAAGATAAAATTTTCAAAGTTTTGGAGTGCACCCAACACTTCTGCATGCTCAAGGCAGGCATTCTTGAACACTTGATATGGTGATTGCATGGTTAATTGTTTGCAAGAATAATTGAGTTATGCATATGTTGAATTCAAATAAAATTTGCATGCATGTAGTGTTGGCATGTTTCCTCGTACCGCGCAACGTGTGCTTGTCATGACTAACTTGCAGGAGCAGGTATAAGAGAAATACCGTTACCGACAGAAGGATGATCACGTCGGAGCGTGATGATGCCTTGCTGGTTATGCATGTTGGGACATGCAAGGGCTGTGGCCCTGTTTTGGTGCTACTGTTGAAAGAACACTTTATTGTGCTAACCACTGCAGGAAAACTTAACCTCCTGAGTCGACCGTAGATCGAGTCTTGTTCCGGTAACCCCCAAACTTGATCCGTGCTACCACATGTCCCTGCCGCAGGTAGGGTATGGTCCAGTAAGTTGTTAACCCTTTCCTGCACACACCGTACAAAGAGGCCATAGTAAAAGATACCAGAGGCGAATGGTAGGCATGTCACTTGGTCAGGGGGCATGGGTGTCTCCGGTTGTAGCCGGAGAGGGGTAACACCCTTGTTTGCGCGCCG
Source organism: Elymus sibiricus (assembly GCA_039707655.1). Taxonomy (NCBI): domain Eukaryota; kingdom Viridiplantae; phylum Streptophyta; class Magnoliopsida; order Poales; family Poaceae; genus Elymus; species Elymus sibiricus. The sequence continues at coordinate 197,442,294 of CM077674.1, read as the reverse complement.
ATATAAATATTATGATCCCATGCTATTGGAGGCCGTTGAATGAGGCCTTCCCACTTAGAGTTTTACTTTATCATTGCCTTGGGTGATTCCTGGCTTTTGTGAGTTAAGCTAGTGTGTGTTGGTCAGGTGTGTTTTCAACCCAAAGGCCGTAATGGGAATTAGTCAGTGTCTCGGTGCTGGCTAAAGAAATCCTTTACTTGTGGGTAAAGAGTACAAGCTCTGTAGTGTTATACCTATTCGAATAGCCGTGTCCGTGGTTAAGGACTACAGTCTGGGTTCGTCAAGTGTCGGTCTTAGTGTCGGTCTCCGGAGGAAATAATTAAATTGAGCATGATTTATTTTGCAGGATAATTATTGTCGCCACTGACGCTATCATGAGTATTATGGTTGTCATGAATATTATTGTTATTATTAAGGACTAATCGTTTCTCTTATTTTTATTTTCTGAGTATCTCATGGGCTGGCTAGACTACACGGATACTCATTTATTTTCAAGACCTCTCGTGGCGTCGCTTGAGTTCTCGGGCGGTCCTGTCTCGCCCGATTCTCTTTTAGACACCCGTTTGGCATTTCTTTTCAAGACCTCTCATGGCGTCACTTGAGTTCTCGGGCGGTTCTGTCTCGCCCGATTCTCTTTTAGACACCCGTTTGGCATTTCTTTTCAAGACCTCTCGTGGCGTCGCTTGAGTTCTCGGGCGGTCCTGTCTCGCCCGATTCTCTTTTAGACACCCGTTTGGCATTTCTTTTCAAGACCTCTCATGGCATCGCTTGAGTTCTCGGGCGGTCCTGTCTCGCCCGATTCTACTTTAGACACCCGTTTGGCATTTCTTTTCAAGACCTCTCGTGGCGTCGCTTGAGTTCTCGGGCGGTCCTATCTCGCCCGATTCTCTTTTAGACACCCGTTTGGCATTTCTCTTGGATACTCGGGCGGTCTTGTCTCGCCCGATTCTCCACTTTATATTTTATTTTGGATTCTCGGGCAGTCCTGTCTCGCCCGATTATCCACTTTTAACTTTCTTGGTGTGTCACTAACAATTTATTTACTCATACTTCAGCACATGCTAATATTCATCATGCCATGCTTTAATTTCGATCAGCATATGCATATAATTTAACCCATCATGATCATATGCATTCGGTATATCTGTTGTTCATTATGTTTGCGAGTACATTCCAACGTACTCACTGGCTTGTCCCTGGCTATTTAATTGGCCAGGTCAGGATTTCAATGAGGAGTACTACAACGACGTCCATGTGGAGCCTAGGATAGTAGCCACGCGGGATAGGAATTATCCTGGTCAGCCGTTCCTTTGGGAATGGAGCCCCATAGATGTTGGAGAACCACGAGTCGCTTCCGTCATCCTCACTAGAAATCATTGTTGTATCATTAGACCTTCATGGCCTTGTATCCAATTCTTGTAATTGCTTGGTAATCTGTAACAAGGACGTGTCCACCAGTAACAGTAACCCTGGGCTGGTGACGACACGAGGGGTTAATTTCTGGGATATCATATCCCGGAAATCCGGCCCCGACAGCCTTGGTATCAGAGCCAGGCTGACCATTGGCTAATCCTATCTTAGCCAGGTCATTATCCTTAGGTTTCCACACCATCCAAATCTTTCCTATCCGTAGCCAAGCCCATCACATTCAATAAGCCTACATAGTAGCCAGCCGACACCTTTTTGGTAGTCGATGCCCAACCTATCAGTCCTGCCCATAGGCCGTGTGCCTGTGGCCAGCACCAGAGTTGTCCCATCCACAAGCTTGCGATGGAAGACTCTGCTGGCTTGTAAAGGAAGCCTTGCCCCAACTCAGCACATCACAGCCTCACTCTCAGTTCGATATCCGATCACCAAGATGCCTGGCCCCATCGTTCACAACGAGACCACCGCAGTCGAGCTTGGTGACTTTGTGGTCATCCTCGCCAATCTCACCCGTCGTGCTTTCGGCATCGAAGAGCCGCCTGAGTATGTTGTGTACCAGGAGCACACGAGTGATGCCATCCACCACTTCTGGGTCACGGTGCACATCTACGAGAGGGGCACCGCATCGGAACGCCCCTACTGGTTCACCGGGAGGACGACCTCCGACGAGCCCCAAGCCATCCAACTTGCAGCCCTAGAGGCTGTCGTTCAACTCCGGCATCTGTCGCCGAGAGTTAACATCCGCCCCTTCTACTACTACCCTAGCCGTGAAGGCTATGGTTGTCCGACCCAGGTTGCCAACGGAGACCATGAGTCGGATCCTGCCCTGGTGCATCTGGTGCGCTACCTGAGAGCGCAAGAAGCACTATTCGATCAGGTCACCCTTGATCTGATTGCGACCCGTAGGATGCTCGCTCTCCTGACCCCGGTGAGAAGTGAAGCTGCACCCGCCACCAACAACCCGATAGTGCTGCTTGGGAGGCCTGTTGAGCCCCCAAGTTCCGCCCCTATTATCTACCCGGGCAGTGCCTTTGCCTCCCCCGAGGAACTCCGTCGTCTCTTGGAGACCCACTCCAACGGGGCGGTGACCTCGACACCCCGCGAAGGGCACCACCACTACCCCAGCCCAGTAGCTCCCCATCCGACCCCGGTCAACTCCGATACTGAAGCTCACGGAGAGGCCTCGACATCTACAAGACGCGCCCGGCTAGATGTCGATGAGGTGGACTGAGCCCACCAGTATTGTTGTAGAGCCTTAGTGGCCCTATTACCCTGTATTTTCGTAGTAGCGGTTGTATGGTGTAGTAAGTTTGTAAACCACTTGTGTGCCAATGGTAGTATGCGTACCCTGGCATAAATTGTTGACGTGTGGTGACTGAGTAAATTCTGGACGTGACTGCCGAACCCCCTCCTAACCGACACGCACAGTAATACGTCACATTCCATGTTGGGATCGAGGTTTGAGTTTTTGACCAGATAGCCCTGCGCCGGGACCGGTGCACAAGTTGTACTGGCACCGCTTCATGTTTCCTCACCTAGACACTCTATAAGAGGCCATATCCGCAAACCACACCAGCCATCATCACCTCGAGCACTGCTTTTCCCCATCCACCCATCCATGTCTCACCCCGGAGTCTACCTGAGAACCCCGGATGCAAGCCCTGGTAGTTTTGTTAAGATTTTGTGGGATTTTACCCGCAATACCCTTGGTTCCATCCACCCACCCCAGTATGAGTTGTACAAGATGAGGATCACCTCTGATTGCTCGAAATACTGGGCAGTTGTGCACATCCCACCAGCGGATTTGAACCAAGGCCCTCTGTATGTCGTCTTCATCGGGAGATCCATGCCAACCTCAGGCATGGCCATCGAGGCTGCTGCTTACGAAGCAGTTACCCGTCTTCGATTTGCGGTACCCTGTGCCAGTGCAAGGGAATACTGCTATTTCCCGAGCCGCGCAGCTTTTGGAGCAGAAGCTACGTTCCGCTGTGAACGTATAGAGAGCGATCCGGCCCTGGTCTATCGCATTCAGTATGTGATGGCCCAGGAGCGTTTCACCCAGCAATTACTGGAGTATCTCCACTATCTTGCTATTCTGATTATCTTTTAGACACCCGTTTGGCATTTCTTTTCAAGACCTCTCGTGGCGTCGCTTGAGTTCTCGGGCGGTCCTGTCTCGCCCGATTCTCTTTTAGACACCCGTTTGGCATTTCTTTTCAAGACCTCTCGTGGCGTCGCTTGAGTTCTCGGGCGGTCCTGTCTCGCCCGATTCTCTTTTAGACACCCGTTTGGCATTTCTCTTGGATACTCGGGCGGTCTTGTCTCTCCCGATTCTCCACTTTATATTTTATTTTAGATTCTCGGGCGGTCCTGTCTCACCCGATTATCCACTTTTAACTTTCTTGGTTTGTCAATAACAATTTATTTACTCATACTTCTGCACATGCTAATATTCATCATGCCATGCTATAATTCCGACCAGCATATGCATATAATTTAACCCATCATGATCAGATGCATTCGGTATATCTTTTGTTCATTATGTTTGCGAGTACATTCCAACGTACTCACTGGCTAGTCCCTGGCTATTTAATTGGCCAGGTCAGGATTTCAACGAGGAGTACTAATACGACGTCCATGTGGAGCCTAGGATAGCAGCCACGCAGGATAGGAATTATCCTGGTCAGCCGTTCCTTTGGGAATGGAGCCTCATCGATGTTGGAGAACCACGAGTCGCTTTCGTCATCCTCACTAGAAATCATTGTTGTATCATTAGACCTTCATGGCCATGTATCCAATTCTTGTAATTGCTTGGTAATCTGTAACAAGGACGTGTCCACCAGTAATAGTAACCCAGGGCTGGTGACGACACTAGGGGTTAATTTCTGGGATATCATATCCCGGAAATCCGGCCCCGACAACGCTAGGACAAGATTTGCCCCTAACGACACCCGTCCAAGAGGCGTGTCAGGATAATACGAGGTAGCTGGGCAAGCGGTGCAGAAACCTTGCTGGGACTACCTCCCTACGTGACAACTAACGGCGCATTTAATGCCTTTGTCCTAAACTGGCAGAGTTAGGTATGATAGCACTGTTTGCTATCTGATTGCTATGTAATTACTGTTTTGCCACTGTGGTAACCCCTTGAGCTATAAAAGGAGGGCCAAGGCAACAGTTAGAGGGATTCGGGCCCCTTTTCAAACACAAGCACGTCTCGCGTAGCTGCCCCCCCCCCCCACGCCTTGCCGGGACAGGCGCTCCTTGTACTGTGCTTCTGCACCATCAATACACCAAAGGCAGGAGTAGGGTTTTACGCTTCTCAGCGGCCTGAACCTGGGTAAATCCCTTGCACTCCCCATTGTCCTTGCTCTTTGTGCACGTCGACCTCCCCTGCCGAACAACAAGGGGCTGCATGGCCACATAGATGGTCGTACCCCGACATCTTTGGCACGCCAGGTAGGGGAGAGCGTCGCTTGCGCGAACCTTGACCAGTGGGTTGCGCGTATTCTTCATTCATTGACTTCATCCTCGTCCTCCAAGTTGTCGATGGCGCCCAAGAAGAAGGTCATAACGATGACGGCCACCCCGCATGCGTCCACAGGCGGCGCGGCCAATGCGGGCTGCGCAGATACCACGGTTGGCACGACCAGCGCAGGTGGCGCGGTCGACATGCCCACCACGGTCGGCGCAGGGGACGAGCACGCCGGAGGCAGTCGACCTCCTCGGTCCTCTGACGAACGGAGCCGCGGCGGCGTGGGCAGAGCGGAAGGACGACCTCCTCCTCCTCCTCCTCACCGCGCGGGCGAACACAGCCACCGGAGCAGCAATGCCCGGGGCGGCGCGAGCCGAGATCCCGCTGCGGTGGCGTCCAAGGATGCTGCTTCAGGACAGACACCGTGCCCCTCGCACAATGGGCACGGTACAGCTCCGAGCGGCGCCAACGACTCCGGGCAACAGCGACCTCACGGCAAGACTCCTGTGGATCGAATCCCAGATCCTCAGGCACCGCCTCCACCATGGCGACCTGCTGCTGATCATGTGCAACGGCAGCAAGACCGCGATGGCGCTCCTGCTGGCTCTGCCAGGAGTAGAGTAACGTCGCGCTCTTCGCTCCCGGCCATGCCAGCCATGGCAGCGGAAGCATTGGCGCGAGCTCAGATGCTGCTGAACTTCCCTCTAGCAACGGAGAAGATGGATGAGTGGAGAGCCACCATCCAAGGCTTGATTGGATTTGCTGAAGCCAATAAATCGCAGCAAGCGGAGCCCTCACGGCATCCGCAAGCTGCACCGACATCTCTAGTCGGTGTCCGCATTGACGGTACTATGCTAATGGTGCAATCGCCTCCGCGACAACCAGATGTTCACCCCGCAGCCGTCATTGCCGCCTTTCACACGAATGTGCGCAATCGGAGGATGCGGGAGAAAATGAACGTCAAGTTGCCCAAGACCGTCAACGAGCTTTACACGTTGGCGGATAAGTGTGCGCGTGTTGAGGAAGGAAGAAGGCTTCCCGGGGAGGACGCTGGTGCCGAAGTAGATTCTGAGGACGATGATGCAGTCACCCCGGGGAAGAAGGGCCGGAAGCGCAACAGTAAGTGCAAAGGCAAAACCATTATGGCTGTCGAAGGCTCTGGCAACTCCAAGTCCGCCAAGAAAGACAAGACTAAGAATTCCAGCAAGGAGGCTGCTGTATGCGCCGCTTGCCAGGAAGCGGCAGCAAACGAGAAGGCCGGCAAGTCAGATGGACCATACTGCAAAATTCACCGCACCAAAGGCCATGATCTCCAAGAGTGCCGGCAAGTCGAACACCCTGTTGAGAAGCAGAAGGCTGAATATGAGAAGCGCGACAAGGAAAAAGGCCAAGATGGTGCCGGTGGATCCAGCAAAAAGGGCCGTGGTGGTCGAGGAGGCCGCCGCGGCAAGGCCAAGCAGCGGAAAGAAAATCCTGCTAGGGGCCGTGAGAAGGAAAAGGGAGATGATGGAAGTGAAGAAGAAGAGGACGATGATGAAACCAGCGAACAAGAATTCCAAAAGGCAACTGAGGCCATGTGTGTTGACGGGGGCGCATTTTTGCACTCCTCTCACCGCCAGCTTAAACAGTGGGCTCGTGAGGTTAACACGACGGAACCAGCAATGGGCTCTCAAAAACCACTCAAATGGTCACACACGCCTACCATCTTTGATGCTGAGGACCACCCTGATCGCATAACTGCGGTCGGGTGTTTGCCGTTGTTGGTTTCCCCAACAATTCGCAACCTCCAAGTAACAAAGATGTTAGTTGACGGTGGGGCCGGTCTGAATCTAATCTCTCCGGAGGTAATCAAGATGCTACAGATTCCCGACAAGGAGCTCGAAAAGACAGGCACCTTTCAAGGAGTGAACCCGGGAAGAAGCCAGCCCAAGGGAAAGATCACATTAGCGGTAACGTTTGGCGGGGAACTGAACTACAGGACGGAAAAGATTGTCTTCGACGTCGTCAAGATCCCCTTGCCGTACAATGGAATTCTTGGCCGCCCGGCCTTGGCAAAATTCATGGCAGCATCCCACTATGCTTACAAAACGTTGAAGATGCCGGGGCCGATGGGTGTCATTTCTGTCAACTCCGAGAAGAAAGATGCGGTCATCTGCGTCGACAAGATGTACAGAGGTGTGGTTGCAGCAGAAGCCGCCAAGGCACCAGCTTCCGCCAAGAAGAAAGAAAGCAAGAGATCCGGCAAAGCCTCTAGCAAGGATTCCGGGAAGCACACCTCTTTGGAGTGCTGCGCACCGGTTGAAGACTTGCCGGAGTGCTCCGCCGGTAAGAAATCCAAAGCCACTGCACCAGCAACCAAGAAGGTGCCGGCGAGGGAGGACAGCACTGACGGTACTTTCACCATCAGCGCCACACTTGACAGCAAATAGGAAAGCGCGCTCGTTGCCTTCCTGCGGACGAATGTCGATGTGTTCGCGTGGCGACCATCCGACATCCCCGGTGTTCCCAGGGAGGTAATTGAGCACCACCTTGCCATTTGTCCCCATGCTCGGCCCATCAAACAAAAAGTCCGGAAGCAAGCTTTGGAGCGGCAGCAATTCATTGCCGAAGAAATCAAGAAACTCGAAGCGGCAGGCCTGGTCAGAGGAGTGCTACATCCCACTTGGTTGGCAAATCCAGTGGTGGTGCGCAAAGCAAACGGGAAGTGGAGACTTTGTATTGATTACACGGATATCAACAAAGCATGTCTGAAGGACCCTTTCCCCTTGCCGCGCATCGATGAAATTGTAGACTCTACTTCTGGCTGTGATTTGCTCTCCTTCCTTGATGCTTATTCTGGATACCATCAGATATTCATGGCCAAGGAGGATGAAGAGAAGACTGCATTCATTACTCCATGTGGCACGCACTGCTTTGTACGTATGCCCTTCGGATTAAAGAGTGCCGGTTCAACATTTGCAAGAGCGGTCCAAATCGGTTTTGAGCCCCAGCTGCACAGGAATGTAGAAGCATACCTGGATGACATAGTGGTCAAAACCAAGGACGAGTCTACCCTTATTCAAGACTTGGAAGAGACATTTGCGAACTTGCGCAAAATCAACTTGAAGCTCAATCCCGAGAAGTGTGTGTTTGGTGTTCCATCCGGCAAACTTCTCGGATTCTTTGTATCTCAATGAGGAATTGAAGCAAATCCCGACAAGATCAAGGCAATTGAGCAGATTCAAGCACCGAAAAGCGTCAAAGATGTGCAGCGTCTTACCGGTTGTGTTGCTGCCTTGAGTAGGTTCATTTCAAGATCCGCTGAGTGCGCCCTGCCGTTTTTCAAGATTTTGAAAAAGGCAGGTCCGATGAAATGGACTTCGGAAGCGGAGGCCGCGCTGCAGGACTTGCAAAGATACCTCTCCTCCGCCCCGACACTGGTTGCGCCAAGACCACAAGAGCTGTTGCTGCTATACATAGCGGCAACAAATCAAGTGGCTAGTGCCGCACTAGTGGCGTAGAGGGAGCTCGATGACGAGGAAACAACCACGGCAAACCCGTCCAGTGGCAAATCAAAGTCTTCTCCGGCAAGACCCGGTGCCGATAAGTCAGAAACAGGGCAAGCAAATGAAGTTGACCAACAAACAGTGCCGAAGAAGAAAGTGGTGCAGCGACAAGTGTATTTTGTTAGTTCCCTTCTGCAGGGGGCTAGATCGAGATACTCTGGCGTGCAGAAGTTGCTTTTCGGTCTCCTTATGGCCTCGAGAAAACTGCACCACTACTTCCAAGCACACGAGATTACCGTCGTCACTCGCTTTCCGTTGCAACGCATCTTGAGAAATCCAGAGGCAACTGGCAGGATAGTGGAGTGGGCGTTGGGATTGTCAAGCTTTGCACTCAAGTTTGAGAGCACTTCAACTATTCAGAGCAGGGCTTTGGCGAAATTCATCGCCTAATGGACGCCAACGCAAGACGAAGAAATTCAAGAGACATCTCTCCCCAGCAAAGAGACAACAAAGGAATGGGTCATGTACTTTGATGGTGCCTTCTCGCTGCAAGGCGCCGGTGCCGGAGTGCTGCTTATCGCACCCACCGGAGAGCACCTCAAGTATGCGGTCCAAATGCACTTTCCCAGGGAGCAAGCTACAAACAACACTCCTGAGTACGAAGGACTTCTTGCCGGTCTTAGGATCGCAGTAGACTTTGGGATCAAAAAATTGATCATCCGCGACGACTCGCAGCTTGTTGTAAAGCAAGTGAACAAAGATTATCAGAGCCCGTTAATGGAGGCGTATGTGGAAGAAGTTAGGAAATTGGAACAACACTTTGACGGGTTGCAAACCGAGCACATCCCTCATGTGGAAAACAGTGTCGCTGATAGCCTGTCAAAGTGTGCCGTTCAAAAGCTTCCCGTGGAACCGGGGACTTTTGTGCTCCATTTGAATCAACCAACAGTCACCCCATCAACGCAGGCCAACAAGAGAAGAAAGTTAATTACTGGCAAGTACTTTTCGGCAGAGCTCCCAGAAGCCGCCGACAAGGACGTTGCCAGGAACAGCAATACGGTCGCCGGTGAGCAGCCGCTTAGCGTAGAACCACAAGTTCTTGCTGCAGAAGCAAGCGCTCCCGTAGCCGAGGAGATGCCTTTAGTCCTTGTCGTCGAGCCACAGGCTCCGACGTGGGCACAGTAGATAGTCCGTTTCCTTCAAACAGGAGGGCTTCCCGATGAGCAAGAAGAAGCAGAGAAAGTAGCCCGTCAGTCAAGTATGTATCAGTTTGTGGATAGCATCCTGTACAGAAAACGACCAAACGGTGTGAAATTGAAGTGCATTTGCCGGGAAGATGGACTAAAGCTGTTGGCGGAGATACACGGAGGCATATGTGGCTCTCACATAGGATCAAGGGATCTTGTCACCAAAGTTTTCCGACAAGGCTTCTATTGGCCCACTGCCCTCCAGGATGCGACTAAGTTAGTAACCAAGTGTGAAGCATGCCAGTTCCATTCAAAAAGCATACATCAACCGGCTCAAGCCCTCCAAACAATCCCTCTCTCCTGGTCTGGGGGCTCGATATCTTGGGCCCCTTTCCCCGTGGTGCCGGGGGCTTTGAGTTCTTGTACGTCGCCATCGACAAGTTCACAAAGTGGCCTGAAGTGGAGCCAGTGAAGGTGACAGCGCAATCAGCCGTCAAGTTCTTCAAAGGATTAGTTTGTCGTTTCAGGGTTCCTAACAGGATCAACACCGACAACGGCACACAATTCACGAGCCGCACCTTCATGCAGTATATCCAAGACCTCGGCAGCAAAATCTGTTTTGCATCTGTTGCTCACCCGAGAAGCAACGGCCAGGCGGAAAGGATGAACGCTGAAGTGCTGCATGGCTTCAGGACAAGGACCTTTGATAGGCTACGCAAGTATGGGAGGCACTGGATTGATGAGTTGCCGGCGGTTCTTTGGTCACTCAGAACGACACCAAATCGAGCTACCGGCCAAACACCCTTCTCCCTAATCTATGGTGCAGAAGCGATGCTCCCCACGGAACTCATATACCGGTCACCTCGAGTGCTCGCTTACGATGAAGCTGAGCAAGAGCGACTGCGGCAAGACGACGCGTTGCTCCTTGAGGAAGATCATCTTCGGGAGGCTGTGCGAGCTGCATGCTACCAGCAAGCCTTGCGCCGCTACCATAGCCGCAAAGTGCACGCCCGAAGCCTTGAGGAAGGCGACCTTGTTCTTCGGCGCGTTCAGTCCGCCAAGGGATCAAACAAGTTGACGCCGAAGTGGGAAGGCCCTTACCATGTAGTACGAGTCACCAGGCCTGGTGCAGTCCGTCTGGAGACTGAAGATGGCACCTCGGTGCAGAACTCATGGAATATTGAGCATCTTCGCAAGTTCTACCCGTGAGGCGCAGTTGCCGGGTCATGTCCCGGCAACACCCTTTGTACAAGCCTTGTCGATTAGACATGTAACCCTTTGTACAAAGCCAGGCGCAGATCCTGTGCATAATAAAGCTAAGTATTTCGCAACTCCTCGTACATGTTCATTTATGTGTCGATGCATGTGATGTTGTGATTTGCGCTTTAGTTTGTATGAAATGACTAATGAGCCGTCAAGGTTCCCAAACCTCTCTTTTCTCTTCTTTCTTTTTCTTAAAAGAATGAGGAGGTCCGCTCGCATGCAAGTTTCCCGAAGGGAGTGGAGATGGGGTTCCATTCTTAACGACGTTCAAGTGATCATTTTTTACAACGAGAGAAATGGCACAAGGGAAAGCTAAGTTGCAAAAACATTAAAAAAAAATCCCTGTTACATTCGCGTTCCCCCTTGAACGGTTCTGAGCTTTGTATGAGAAACCTGCACGCGAGAGGAACCTTGTCGTGATCAGTCCGCGCCCTAGGTTGCCTCGAGTCCGCTCAGCAAGCTTGGCGGCTGCGTTCTGGCCCGACAAGTCATTTTGCCAGCAGCGGCACTTCCAGCAGGCTGCTAAGGACCCGTTCCTTGAAGCGCTCGCGGCAAGTGTGCGCACCGGCAATCTTCCGATAAGCGTAGGGAACACAAATCATACAAAGGCGGAATAAGACAAGGGAAACAGCATGCGTTCATTTAAACCCGGCAAACACCAGATGTTCATTAAGAAGGTACTTGATTACACTCTGTTGGCCCTTTGCCAGGGTTTATCTCAAGTGCAAAGAGGGAAAAAGGGGCGCCTAGGCGGAGTTCGGCTTGTTCCCGGAAGGCCAGATGATGGTGCTGCCGGCGATCAGCCAGACTCTTTGCCATCGTCTTCAATCTTCACGCCCGGAGAGCCATCGTCATCGCCGTCATCATCGTCATCCTCAGCGTCGCTGGAGGAAGAGGTGTCGCTGTTGCTCGAGCTCTCCGCGCAGAACTCCAGACGAGCGCCTGAAGCCCCGAAGAACTTCACGACGAGCGTGTCTGGTCCATCCAGCCTGAAGTGAAGGAGGTGCCCCTGCCCCAGATAACGGGCACGGGCAAAGGATTTCCACCCACGTGTGAGGTACATAATGCCATTGTTGGAGGTTTCGACGGTCACCCACACTGAGCCATTGCAGCAACCGTCCACGCGCAGCCATAAGCCGTGCAGGTGGCGGACTTCCATCTCCCTGGCGAAAGGCCGAGGAAGTCGCAGCCAGCTCCGCGGCTGGTCGCGCAGCTCCAAGACGAACTCTTCCGCCGTGTCCACCGTGTGGCCTTCTGCCGGCGGAGGAGGGACCGAAGACGGAACAGCGAGCGTTCCACAGCGGCCGCCCCTGCCGTGGACACCACGCCGTTCGCAACCGCGGGCCGCGGCCCTCCCTCGAGCACTGGAGCCAGCCTCCGTAGCCGCAGCCAAAGCTTGAGCATGAAGCCAGGAAGAAGCCCACGCCGCGGCGGCAGGGGCGCGGCCGCGGCCTCCCCTTCTCACCATGGCGTCGTCAAGCGCGGGAAGAGAAGAAGATATGGGAAGAAGACAACAGTCACTGGAGATTGAGGCAGAAAGAGATGAGTGAGCATCGCATCCCGCAGTCCCCTCTTTATAGGGGGAGTTCAGGAGGCTGGCTCCTCACTATCTTCGGACGGCCACCCACATTCGCCAATCCCACGACCTGTGCTCTGGCCGGGCGCATTACTCCAGCAACCACCCACGATCGCCAATCCCGCGCCCTGCGCCCCCTGGCCCGTCGCGTCATTCCAATGGCCGCCCTCCTCCACCAATCCGCTGCCTTGCATGCATGCAAGTGCGCGTGATGGAGAGGTGCAGAAAAAGGAGGAGTAAAGACGGACATGGCAGTTATCCTTTGCCACGCGAGGCCGTGTGATGGTACAGTTTGAACCCGCGCCGCTCAACCTATGAGCGCGCCAAGTGGCCGCCCGTTCGACGGCAAGGATTGCCGGAGAACGACCGAGAACACACCTGAATTCAGATTAATGAGGAGGCAAAGAAGATCTCAAAGAGAGAGGATAATCATCATGACCGAAAATTGCAGCGGCAGTTCCCCGCCACGTGTCTGTACATTGTTTGGGCCTAGCCCAACAACGCTTCGGACGCGCATACGGCCCAAGACCGGGGGCTCCTGTCGGTGTATAAAACATGGGTATTTTATACCCTGACTTATGCACAGACGGTGGCAACCTCCTTGCCGGCCAAACCATTGCCGGGAACCGCCAAGATCAAGATTCGGAGTCCAGTCACAGAAGCTACCAGAAAGAAGCTCAAAACACAACACTCGACTAGTACCAAAGATGAAGACATTCCTTGCAGGCAAGGCTGAACCGGCAAGGTGAAGACCCGGCAAGCTCTGTGCCGGCAAGCTTAAACCAGCCCTCCAGCGCTCCACCTGACTGCACAGGTGTTTGCTGACGAGTGAGGTGTCGACCGCGCAGGTTGGTTGGTGAGGCTTGTCGGGCACGTCTCACCACGCTGGGACAAGATTTGCCCCTAACGACACCCATCCAAGAGGCGTGTCAGGATAATACGAGGTAGCTGGGCAAGCGGTGAAGAAACCTTGCCAGGACTACCTCCCTACGTGACACCTAACGGCGCATTTAATGCCTTTGTCCTAAACTGGCAGAGTTAGGTATGATAGCACTGTTTGCTATCTGATCGCTATGTAATTACCGTTTTGCCACTGTGGTAACCCCTTGAGCTATAAAAGGAGGGCCAAGGCAACAGTTAGAGGGATTCGGACCCCTTTTCAAACACAAGCACGTCTCGCGTAGCTGCCCCCCCCCCCCCCGCGCCTTGCCGGGACAGGCGCTCCTTGTACTGTGCTTCTGCACCATCAATACACCAAAGGCAGGAGTAGGGTTTTACGCTTCTCAGCGGCCCGAACCTGGGTAAATCCCTCGCGCTCCCCATTGTCCATGCTCTTTGTGCACGTCGACCTCCCCCGCCGAACCACAAGGGGCTGCATGGCCCCATAGATGGTCGTACCCTGACACTTGTGAACTATTTATTTTTCCAAAATAAAATATATAAATATTTTTATAAATTTAAGAAGCAATTTGGTGCTTAAAATCAATTCAAAATGACTTTTTAAAAATACCAAATGACTTCAAAATAATTCCCCACTATTTTTCCTTTGGAGGGAGTCATTTTACCCTCACTCATAATTAATCTTTTTCAGAGGAAAAATATTTTGAATAAAACCCAATAAAAGCAATATTCAATAATTTCAAGAAATGGCTATGCAAATGATTTCAAATATTTTTCAAAAATATATCTGTTGCTTTTCATAATTCATTTTCCATATTTTATTTTGATATTTGAAGGAGTCATATTTCCTTCTCTATTTATTTTATTTGAATAACTGGAAATGATCTAGAAATTCAAAATGAAAACATTCCAAAAACGAATCAAATGGAATTCAAAGTGCTCCTCATCACTTCCCACTCTCTTTCATATATTTTGATGAGGTCATGTTATCTTCTCTCATCAAAATCATTGAATGGCATGACGTTTGTTTTTCTTTGGATCAAAATTCAAAGGGGATTCAAATGGCAATTCACACAGAAGTGCAATACGAAATATTTTGGGAAAGTCCATTTATTCCCTCTCATTAAATTTTCAAAAGTTTCAAATTTCCACTCAATTTCAAACAACAATCACACAAGCAATCATTATTACTTAATTAATATAACATTCCAAAATTTAGTATTTTGGGATGTTACAAACTACCACCCTTGAAATGAATCTCGCCCTTGAGATTTGAGGAGGCTAGAAAGAAAAGGATAGGGTTTGGGGTCTTCTCGAAAATCCATTGATCGTCACAAAGGTCTGGGTACTACCACCCTTAGAATCAAAGTCACGGGTCCATAAAAACTCATGTACTTCCTCCTTAGTGTTGACAACATCGGTCTTCTCACATATCTTGCGATAACTCCTTTATTAATGCCCTTCTGGCATAGGCATGATGTTTTCCTCAAAATCTTGAGTCCTTTCATCAAAAGAAAAGTTCTTCCATGACTGGATCTTCTTGGCTGACAGGTCTGGCGCCAATGCTAAACAAATATCGAAAATCTCATGGTGGTCAACAAATACTGGTTCCTGCAGGAAAATGGGCCTTGGCCTGGTCTCACTGTATAACATACTGTTGGCAACGGTTGCCTTGTACAAGGATTTCTCGTCATACCATTCTAAGATTTAACCAGGGTTTGACAATCGTCGTCTCTCCACTATGGGTAAGTCACTCTAGATTTACCATTCCAAATAGCAAGAGAAATGACAAGAGTAAGTCATCATGGTGGCCAAGCCATGTCGCAACCAAATCATTACCTTGTTTATGGTTTAGCGAATCTCGCATTCTAACACTCGGGCATCCTCACAAGCATTTGCAGATTTCTCTTGTCCACGAACTAAGTTCAGATAAATCCATCGATTCTGCAAGCCCAACAAAACATCTATCGTTTTCTTCACAACTCTCAAGTTTTGCATAAATTCCGATGAAACGTCTACTGATGAAGTCTCAGCTTCTTCTAGAGTTCTTCCTTCATCAAGGTTGTGCTTGCTCCTTATCAGATCCTGGGGCCTGGGGTTATGGGCTCACTTTAACACTTGTATAGCTTTAACTCTTCTTCGAGGTTACATCTGTTCCATATTCCAACATTAAACTTTCATAGTTTTCTTAAATCCAATTGTACTTCATTCCTTCACACTCTTGGGCTAAACCATCATATCATCAAACAAAACTCAAGCTTATTTTGTCCAAACTCTACTCTATGGGCTGAAATGAATAACACTTTTTTCTCCATTGATCAAGTGGTCTTACAGGGTACTACCACCCTTAAAATGAAATGCACTAATTCATCCATAGACCATATTTCTTGTATCTCTGAACATGATTACAATAATTGTTTATAGAGTAACAACTCATAGCATACAATTGAACATATGATATCAAGACACAACTTTATTGATTCATGTATTGTTACAATCTCCAAGACTTCCATTACATAACTTAACTCAACATCTTCATAACAAGAGTGTTTCCTACTACACTTATTGCTTTCTTTATTTCCAATATCCAAAACTCAACTACTCAGCTCAAGCTTTCTTCTGATCTGAACATTTACTATTATAATGTCATGTTTCCTTGCAGTGAAAACAGATGACTTCAGACAAGTCTCGGGGCTTCTTTGTGACTATGTAAGCTCCTTGGGTTCTTGGCTTCTTTTCTGGACATTTAACGGCGTAGTGACCTGAATTCTTGCACTTGAAACATGTGATATAACTCAGGTCCTTCCTTGTAGAAATTGGGTTGTTCTAGGGATTCATTATGTTTTTCTTCCTAGATTTTTCCGTACTGACCACATCCTCTATTTTTTGTGGGTCATACTTCACTTCTGCTGTCGGGAATTCTCCCAAATACTCTTTTCCTTTCTTCGCGCAATTTTGTGAAATATGTCCTTCTCCACGGGAATTGCATGACTTGGTGCAAACTTTGATTGAGTTTTCTTCATGTGTGTCTTTAATAGCTTCCTTCATCACAGGTACTTCCGTACCTTTTCTGAGAGCTTCTTTTAACCCTTATTTCTGTTGTTGGATAGTTTGTTGTACCATGGGGTAAATGTGACACTGAGTAGGGTAGTGGGTAGTTCCTTCACACAGGAAACAAGTAACCTGCCTAGTTGGGAATTCTTCAGCTGGGTGACTTTCTTCACAATGAGGGCATCCATCCTTGTGTTCTTCATGGGTGTTTCCTATCTCTCCACAGATCTTGCATGCACACAGTTCCTTCATTTTACTATCACAAGGCTTCCGGATAAGACGAGACCTTAGCAGAGTTATCTTGAATTCCTCCCAAGTTTTTGCTCCATTCCATCCTTGTATAGCTTGATGCATCTTCCACCATGTTGCAGCACCTTTTGCAAAGTACTGACGAGCATACTGGACCATATCCTTTCTTACAACAATGCTATTCCTCAAGTGATCATCCATGTTCTGAATCCGCTGTTCTGCCTCCAACTGAGTCATCGATCCAGAAAATATGAGTCCATCATCAATCATCATCTATTGGGTCCAAGGGTTTTTGGGAAGAGATAAGAGAGGGAGAAAGATACCCACACAAACAACATAGTTTTTGAAAATAGGTTTTATTTGTTGCTGTCGGGAAAACCACAAAATGACAGCTCACAAATCATTGTATCTAACGTGCATATACAATAGGGGTTTGGTCTTCTAAAGGTCATATAAATCTTGGAATTCTTCAGGGTCTTCAAATTCTTCGAGTCCTCAAAATCTTCAATACTTGTAGCTTTAATTCTCCAAAATGCATAGTGTAATCCTCTTTACTCTGAATTGGTCATCAGTTGTCCGATACCATGTCCTTCTCGAAGTGGTAAAAGTTGATCCTCCGTGTGGTCAAAATGGGATAGGGGTATTTTCTAACTATTTGATGTAAGAGGGAATATTTGATAATGCTCAGAAAAGATGAGAGGTAAAAAATATTTTTGAAAAATAAAGTTTTAAAGAGATCCTTTCAGAAGGGCTTTCCAGTTTCTAGGGTCACGTCCTACAGCCAACATGTGCTCTGATACCATCTCTTTAGCGACCCGACCCAAATGGATCGGTGCCTTTGTGCTTTCTATGCTATCCCTGGATCAGTACGCTAGCACACACAACACATCGATGAAATACCATAACATCACATGTTAAAAAGGTAATGTAGATCCAAAGTATATCTCATATAATATAGTGAAAAACAATCATAAGGGTGTGAAGTCCCATCAACGCCAACGGCAGGTTGAGTGTAGATCGTAACCCTACAACGTAACTCTTACTTGTCGTAGAAATTCCTGCAACATGATAAGTTGCAGCCATGTAGGTCAGTACATTGAATGTACTAGCAAGATCGCAGATAAAGTCAGATGAAAATAACTCTATCACTATATGCAATATGGCTGTGGAGGCTCTATGTCTTAATTTGCATAAAAGCTAGTTTTTCCCTACCTCAATTTTAATCGAGTTAATTAATCAATTTAGCTACTACTACTTGGCTGTTATTAATGAGATGGTTCCGCCAACCAATGTCTCATAACCCAAAGTCATTATTAAAACCAATAATCAATTTATAGTGCGGTGTTGAGAGTTCTATGATAGATCCAATTCCAGAGGCTCAAGTTGTCCGTAACCGGGGACATGGCTAATCGATTAGGTTAATACTCTACAGAGTTTTGCGCACTTTCCCCACAAGATTCAATCCCTCCTTTTATGTCCTCGCACTGCCTGGTGTTTGAGAACAGGATGACCGAAACATGGTCTTTAGAGAGTTTCCCAAACCACTGACAGTGCCCATCCAATCCTACCATTCGTCTACATCTTGTAGCATTGTCCAGTCAGAGTCACAACTAAGATCAGCCAAGCTAGAGCCCATATTGACTTGTGGTTGCACAGGTAAGCATCCGGTCTTGAAGTATCCTTCCGTCTCTTTGAGCCTGGGTGGAGCTTTCCTCATGATAACTGGCCTACTCCAGCTCACATAGGCAAGACCTCTGGTTTCTCCAGGGTGCCCTTCAACCATTCCACCCAGTGGTGTATTGAATATTGTCTTGAGTCTTGAAATCTTGAAGTTGAAGACTTGATCCAAATTATCATAAATCTCACAATTCTCATGAGTTCACTCATACCCAATCCCCATGTACTAAAGCATAGCATTATAATCAATTCATCGATTCCCAGGGTTTGGTAATAGGGTAATGGGTTCCTACCTCATGATGCTACTCAAGCTACAAGTTAAATTTACCTACTGGATGCAAGGTGAAAAGGTGGCACTAATGCAGTAAAAACACAGGTATTCAAAATATGATCAAAGTGAACTTGCCTGGTACTTGTTGGTGAAGTTCATCGCTCTCACAAATTCTAATAGTTCTATTCATCACACTCCAGGAAATCTATCGTAACCAAACAATTGCATACAAATAAGCAATCACTCCAAAACCAAAAGAAAGTATAAAGAAACATAAAGAAAGCTAAAAGAACTAAGAAGAACTTAGGGAAAACTGAATAACAATCAAACAAAAACAAATAATGCTCTCTGATCTAGAAATAAAATTTTAACAGAAAGGAAAATATAAACTTTTTAGTTTAACAGAAAGTATTTTGCTCAAAGTTTAATTTGCAAAAAGAATCAATTAAAAAGGTTTTATAAATCAAAAGTTATTGCCTAATTAAGTTGAAACTCGGATCTGCTCCAAAACAATTTTACATAATTCAAAAATTATTTTTATTGATCTACTGGACAGGTATAACATATAGAAAACAGTATAAAAAAGAATTACTCAAAAATATTTTTTTATATAAAAGTTAGGCCAAATTTAGTGTTTAGATCTGATCTGATCAAATTCAAATTTTAAAGTTTCAAAAATATTTTTAGTTCAGCTTAATGGATAGATGAGGTCAATAGGAACCAGTAGGAAAAAGAATCAACGCAATTCGATTTGTAGAACTAAAGATATGATAAAAGAATTTGTTTGATTAGCATCTGGAATTGAAAATACTAAATATCGGCCGACCATGGCAGAGATGCCACATGTCGCACAGTGGTTGGCCTCACCTTGTTTGCTGTGGACTTACTAGAGGACGGCCGACACTTAAGAAATCTGGAGTTAGTTGACCAAAAACCAAATCGGTTTAGATCTACAGTGAACCGGCCGCTTAACAAACCAAACGAAAAAAACGATCTAGAAAAAAAAGAAGAAGAAGAACATGTACAGAGAAGAACAGAGAGGGGAGGAGGCATGCGTGCTCACTGGGAGGGTGGGGCACCAGCGGGTAGGGGCTCGGGGCGGGGCGGCGCTGGTGTCGGCGGGGTAGGGGAAGAGGTCCTCCGTCGGTCCTGGGGGCGCGGGGTGGAGGAGGAGGCGTGGGGTGGAGAGGGCGCAGAGAAGCTCCGGTGCTCCTTGTCGGCGTTCGATCTTGGGTAGCTTGATGTGGTGGTGAAAACAAACGTCGAGAAGATGTCAAACGGGTGCATAGAGACGAAAGACGTCGATTAGCAGAAGAAAAAGGCCTACGGTGGCATACCAGCGTCGGGAACGGCCGGTGAACTTTGATGAACTCCGGCGAGATCCAACTCATTCTTGTGGGTGGTATGGGAGGTTTTGGGCAAATATTTTTGGGGGAACCGGTCGAGGGGAGGCTCGGGTATTTATATGATATCTTATTAGAAGGAAAGAATGATCCGGAGATCCAATCCCACGAAGAACGGGATGCGGTTCGTGTACAGAAGGAAGGAACAGAGAAAGAAGGAAGGAAGAAGAAAGGAAAGAAAGAAAAAAAGGAAAGGAAGGGGGATGGGCTGCGCCAGGAGGGAAAAAAAGGGGGAAGGGGTGGCTGGACTGGGCCGTCCTGGCGGGGGGCTGCCTGAGTTGTGTTTTTTTTAAAGAAGCACAAAAGTGCTAGAAATAAACAGCAAACGAACTCAGAAAAAATTGAAAGTTTGCACAAAAATACTAGGGGATATGTAGATCCCTGTGAACTATTTATTTTTCCAAAATAAAATATATAAATATTTGTAAAAATTTCAGAAGCAATCCGGTGCTTAAAATCAATTCAAAATGACTTTTTCAAAATACCAAATGACTTCAAAATAACTCCTCACTATTTTTCCTTTGGAGGGAGTCATTTTAGCCTCACTCTTAATTTATCATTTTCAGAGTAAAAATATTTTGAATAAAACCCAATAAAAGCAATATTCAATAATTTCAAGAAATGGCTATGCAAATGATTTCAAATATTCTTCAAAAATATCTCTGTTGCTTTTCATAATCATTTTCCATATTTTATTTTTGATATTTGAAGGAGTCATATTTCCTTCTCTCTTTATTTTATTTGAATAACTGGAAATGATATAGAAATTCAAAATGAAAACTTTCCAACTGCGAATCAATTGGAATTCAAAAGTGCTCCTCATCACTTCCCACTCTCTTTTATATATTTTTAAGAGGTCATGTTATCTTCTCTCATGAAAATCAGAATGGCATGAAGTTTGTTTTTCTCTGGTTCAAAATTTAAAGGGGATTCAAATGGCAATTCACACAGAAGTGCAATATGAAATATTTTGGGAAAGTCCTTTTATTCCCTCTCATTAAATTTTCAAAAGTTTCAAATTTCCACTCAATTTCAAACAACAATCACACAAGCAATCATTATTACTTAATTAATATAACATTACAAAATTTAGAATTTGGGATGTTACAGGGACCCACAGGCCCCCTCACTTGGTGCACTTGCCCACTGCTTCTCCTACCTCTAGAAAAAATCATGCTTCGTCTAGTTCCCGTGTTCTTGCCTCGGAACCTGATATTTTTGATCTCTTTGCTCAGAGCTCCATTTCCGAAACTGTTCTGAGGAATTACTCCTTGAGAAGAGAAAATGATTAGGAGTTTCTTGAGAGGCTCTTCAAGCCAGGGTTCCGCGGAAACTCTGGAGGAGAGGCCCAAGTACAACCTTCCTCATGAAGCCGAGGTACGACCATGCGAATGGCCATGCGATACGTTCATGGGAGAAGCGGGTTTGCAACAAGATTTCTATCACTTGGTGGAGAATGCTGGACTAAACTCCTTACTCGAAGATAAGTGTGATCAGTATCTACTCCTCACCAATACTTTTGTGCAAAATTTCATATTCATGTCTAGAAGGGATGTGCCTACCGTATCATTTCATCTTTATGATAAAACCTTCGAGATATCTCTTGATTAGTTATGTCGCATATGCAAAATTCCTAATGAGGGTAATGTACCGGAACCGCATACTAGTGACTTTGAGGATTTTGTGCATGTAGTAACTGTGGGAGAGAGTAGAGGAGTTTTCAAGGCCAGAGTTGCTAGTTTACATTTTCCTGTTGTGCGCTACTTCTCTTTATTTGCTGGGAGATGTTTGATAGGTAGGTGGGAGAGTGGCACACTTAGTTCACCCGACCTTGCTATTTTACGTTGTGCGCTTTTTAGTGAAAGGAACTTTAGTTTGGGAGCCATTGTTGCACGCCGTTTGTACACTAACCGATCTAAAGGTGTTATTTATGGTGGTATTTATGCTTCTCGCCTCGCTAGACACTTTGAGGTTGACATCAGGTATAACGAGGATAGTCTGTTACCTAGGAATATTTGGACAATGAGAGCATGAAGGAGCATGATTTTATTAATAAGGGTGACCCTCGCTTTCAGTATAACTTGGTGTTCAGCCAGGGCACCCGTGAGATTATTACCTTGACTGCACCTGCTTTGTTTGATCTTTCCAGGGGGAGGTACACTATCATGCACCAACCAGTTGGCAGCACCAGAGGAGGTCCATCCTTGGGAGGCTCAGGAAGCTCACCAGCCTCAGTATTTCCCTAGACCGGACGGATTCTTTCAGTGGCCATAGACCAAGTTAGGCCAAAAGCCTAAGCTTGAGGGAGCACGTATTCTCGCCGACAGTTCATTCATTGTTATCACATATTCATTCCAGTTGTCGGTGTTCATCGTTCCCTTTGTTTATTCGTGTTTGCTTTTGTTCATTTCTTTTGCGTGTTTGAATTTTTTTCGAAAACAAAAATTGTTCCTCACTTCTTTTCGGTTTTTCTTTCTCATTTAGTTAGTTCGTAGTAGTAAAAGAAAACCCAAAAAGATTTCTTGTTCTTCTTTTGTTTGTTGGGAGTTCTTCGGTGTAAATAGTTTTCTCGTTTTTCGTTTTCCTTTCTTTCATTTGCTTAGAAAAATTAAAAAACTCCAAAAATATTTCAGTGTGTTTCTCTGAATTTCTTTTGTTTTCTTTAGTCGTCATAAGGAGAAGACTTCGTAAGAATTGTTGAGTGGATCTTATATGCATTATTGTTGATATGATGAAAGGCCAATATTTCCTTGTCTTCTCCTTTGAATAAAGTTGACGGTGTAGTGAGAACCAGGGTCCCACAAACCTTCTAGACATGGGGTCGTGCCGGTCAAGGGCTGTTGCAAAGCAGCCCTGGCAAAAGAGCTGATCTTCCCGGCAAACGATGCGTCCAACAAGCACTACTTCAACAAGCAAGATCAAGAACGTGCCAGGAAGTAGTTTCTCCCCGGACACACATTCATCTGGCAAGGTGGAGCTGGCAAATCATGACATACAGGCTGGTCATCCAGAAGATTAAGACTACTGCTGCCGGCAAGTTCCACACCGGCAAGCAATGACCCGGCAAGCTACGTACTGGCAAGCTCCTTTCGTCGCTACTCCACCGCTCCACCTCGGTGGCCTGTCGGAGACTTGCCGACAGGTGTTGAGCGGGCAAGTGATTAGGTGAAGCTTGTCGGGGAACGTGGCAGCTTGCCACCTGAGGAACACCTTTATCGACACACGTCCATGTGCGTGTCAAGCCAATATTAACCCTCATGTATTTACCATTTTGCCACTGTGGTAACCCCTTTCTTCTATAAAAGGAGGTCCATGGCAACTTTAGCAGAGGAGGGAACCCATGTTGGTTTACAGTTGTCAAGCTGCACTCGCTGAGCTCCTTGCCAGCAAGCTGCGCTCTTGTAACCTCAGGGTTCCAAAACAATCAATAGTCCATTATAAGCAGGAGTAGGGTTTTATGCCTCATGGCGACCCGAACCTGGGCAAAACGTGTGTGTTCTCTACTGGATCTGCTATTTGTGCTCGTCGATCCCCACAGCTGAACCGCAAAGGGATATTTGCTGGTCCCATAGATTGTCATACCTCGACATCTTTGGCACGCTAGGTAGGGGGATCGCGTGTGCGAACCTGCTCCAGCAGTTTACGCGCTAACTTCATCATCTTCATCATCCATGGGGCCTAAGAAGGCCAAGGGCACCGTCGCTACAGCTTCTTCTACGTCCTAGCTGCCGTCGCAGACGTCCGCAGTGGCGCGAGCCGCGCGGGCGACACGGGCGGTACAGACAGGGGCAGCGGAGGCGACCCAATCTCTTCACCAACGTTGGCATCTTATTCACCAACATCACCCTACAGAGAGAGCTAAGTTCTATTACTTTAGTTTCTTTCTGTTGCTTAGCCTTATTCTTGATGGTATCTTTGTACATAACCTGTGCGCGAAGGAGCATTTTTGGAACATTCTACGCTCTTGGTTGTTCTGGGTCCGCCCGGCAACGCCTATGCAGCTGCGTTTGTTTTCAGAAACGTTAAGCCCCTGAGGAGGTGGCGTTCTCGATAGGCTGCTAGTCAGGACATGATCCTAAGCGCTGTCGATTAGAACATGCACGCCCAAGGTGTATTCCAGCAAGCATAGGGAATAATTGTGTGAAAATACAACCATTTAAGGAAAAGTCTTAGCAAGTATTTATTCCCTTAAGATTTCTATGTAAACCCGTATGCTAAGGAGCCTTCTCGGGGCTAGTTGCGCTCCTAGTTGCCTCGTGTCCGTTTGGCAACATGAGCAGCTGCACTAAAACTGGGAAGGTAAACCTTTTTCGTTAGGCGGCGTTCCCGGCAAGCTACTAAGGACCCGTTTCCTCAAAGACTTGCTGACTGGATCGTGCGCACCAGAAAGCATTCCGACAAGCGAGGGGGAGTTTTAGCAGAAATCAAAATGTACACACAAGTTAAGTATGAGCCGGAGGCTAATCAACTTGTTGTGTTAAAACGATGTTGTGGCATGTCATGCCTGAACCAGTGTTGCAGGTATGCGAGTGGAGGATTGTTTCATGGTAATACCAGCTTCAACCTTCTCGGAAGCCGGCATCGAGAACCCCAGAGTTCTCTGCTGTGATCGAAGCCTTTCCAGCAACGATCTTATCGGCATCGAGAATCTCAGAGTTCTCTGCCGACAAGCAAAAGCCTTCTAGAAAACAACCTTCCCAGAAGCCGGTGTCGAGATCCTCAGAGTTCTCTGCTGAAATCAGGAATCAATATTCTACTCCAGCATCGAGATCTTCAGAGTTCTCTGCCGGAGAGCTTTCTTTGGAAGACGGTCCCGGGGGCTAGCAACACCCCTGGGAACAACCTTCCCGGAAGCCAGCATCGAGAGCGTCAGAGTTCTCTGCTGAAATAATAAACTCTCCCAGAATAACCTTTCCGGAAGCCGGCAAGAGATACAACAATTCTCTACTGAAGACGATCCAAGTTGGCTCGGGGGGGCCGGAAGCCTGTCAGGGAGCTTCTTCCTGGGGGCTGCTTACCGTATGCATTCTTCCCAGAGAAAAAGATGTGACTGTCTCGACCCATGCCAAGTTTGGTCCCACCTCCAGGATCAAGGTCTTTCGAGTTCTCTGCTGAAGGCGGTCCCGGGGGCTCCTGACGGTCTAGTGAGAACCAGGGTCCCACAAACCTTCTAAGCATGGGGTCGTGCCAGTCTAGGGCTGTTGCAAAGCAGCCCCAGCAAAAGAGCTGATCTTCCCGGCAAACGATGCGTTCGACAAGCACTACTTCAACAAGCAAGATCAAGAACGCGCCAGGAAGGAGTTTCTCCCCGGCGGCACATTCATCCGGCAAGGTGGAGCCGGCAAATCATGACCTACAAGCTGGTCATCCAGAAGATTAAGACTACTGCTGCCGGCAAGTTCCACACCGACAAGCAATGACCCGGCAAGCTCCTTTCGTCGCTACTCCACCCCTCCACCTCGGCGGCCTGTCAAAGACTTGCCGACAGGTGTCGAGCGGGCAAGTGATTAGGTGAAGCTTGTCGGGGCACGTGGCAGCTCGCCGCCCGAGGAACACTTTTATCGACACACGTCCATGTGCGTGTCAAGCCAATATTAACCCTCATGTATTTACCATTTTGCCACTATGGTAACCCCTTTCTTCTATAAAAGGAGGTCCATGGCAACTTTAGCAGGGGAGGGGACCCCTGTTGGTTTACAGTAGTCAAGCTGCACTCGCTGAGCTCCTTGCCGGCAAGCTGCGCTCTTGTAACCTCAGGGTT
Source organism: Elymus sibiricus (assembly GCA_039707655.1). Lineage (NCBI taxonomy): Eukaryota > Viridiplantae > Streptophyta > Magnoliopsida > Poales > Poaceae > Elymus > Elymus sibiricus. Next base: position 197,416,574 of record CM077674.1, on the reverse strand, counting down.
CCAAAACAATCAATAGTCCACTATAAGGAGGAGTAGGGTTTTACGCCTCGCGGCGGCCCGAACCTGGGTAAAACCTGTGTGTTCTCTGCTAGATCTGCTCTTTGTGCTCATCGATCCCCACAAGGAAACCGCAAAGGGATCTTTGCTGGTCCCATAGATTGTCGTACCTCGACAAAAGTGTTTGCAGATTTTAGCTTAGTCCACGGCGCGATTGCACTATTATTATTTTCACATCATTTGGTCGTGCAAGTGAAAGGCAATTATGACGATAATTTGATGAAGTGACTATGGTGAAGAAAACCTGGTATGAACTCTTCTTGTTTTTGTTTTTGTAAATATGTTAAACTCAGTAGTCCCGATTCAGCGTATTATGAGTAAACATGTTTGTGATGACAATTAGTGATTATAGTTGCTCATGCCATGCTTAAGTAGCTAGGATTGAATAATATGTTATCTTGTGTGTCGACATGCACTAAAATAATCATGATGTAGTATGTTAGGATGGTATACTCCTCTGAAGAATTCAAGTGGCTTGACTTGGCACATGTTCATGCATGTAATTGATTCAAACCCAATAAGCCTCTATGATATTTATATTCATAGTGTTTATATCCTACTCATGCTCATGTTCAATGTTAATTATTCGCAATGCATGATTATGACCGTTGTTGCTCTCTAGTTGGTCGCTTCTCGAACTATTTCCTAGCCTTCGCCTGTACTAAGCGGGAATACTGCTTGTGCATCCAAATTGATGAAACCCAAAGTAGTGCCAAAAGAGTCCACCATACCTACCTATATACGGTATTACCCTATCGTTCCAAATAAATTTGCATGTGCCGTCTCTAATCCTTCAAATAAACATCTGTTTTATGTGCCCGTGCCGCTCATGGAGCGAAGGGACAGTCAATATCTTCCATGCTAAGTGTGTTCAACTCGCGATGAGAGGTTATTCGCTCGTCAACTTTGAGCGAGGCTGGTAAGAAGGATGTCCTGTCCTGCTTTACAAAAAATAATAAAACAAACTCCCTGATGTAGGGTGGAACCCTATGGTGATGATTTTTTCATGCTTGGAGGGGGAAAAAGGGAAATCAATAAGAACTATAAGAGGAAACTCTCAAACAAACCCAAATCACACATCCACTAGGATAGCATACATGAGATCCACAAGCATACAAGAACAATCCAAGGAAACAAGCACAAAGGTAAAGTTCTTCTCACTCCAAAGGAGGTGAGGTCTTGATGATCTAGTGAGATCCTTCTCCCTCAGGAGGTCTTGATGGTCCTATGATGGGGATCCTTCTCCCGAAAGAGGTCTTGATCCCCAAGAAGGAGGTACAAGGAGCAAAGCTCACTCAAATGTCTCAATGTCTTTGCTAACCCTAGCTAGGAGGAGGTAGGGGAGTATATATAGTAGTCCACGAGGTGGAAGGGAGGTAAGAGAGGATTACATGGCATGTTGGCCGGTTAGACACGCGCAGGTGCTGGATGTCCGGGCGTCGGGCCGAATGTCCGGCCGTTCCCGTCGGGCCGGATGTCCGGGGCTGGCGCCGGATGTCTGGCCTGGAGAGGGTCCAGGTTTGGGTGCTCTCTGGTCATGTTGGGCTGGATTTCCGGGGCCCTGTCGGATGTCCGGGGCTGTCGGGCCGGATGTCCGGGCCCTAGCGCTTGCCAGCGCCTGGCTGGCTGTGGCTTGATCCATCAGGGGCCGGATGTCCAGGCCAGGGGCATGTCTGGATGCTGTAGCATTTCAACGGTCTTCCTTGTCGTGCTTCTCCGTCCGTGTACTTGGGGACTTGCTCTTCATTCCGAGCATTCCCGAGGTGGTCTTCTTCGTACCTAAGCACACATAGCATTCCGGCTTGAGGTAGTAGCCATGTCTCACACGGATCATATGGAAGTTCATTAAGGAGAGATGTTACCTCGGTCTCGATAGCTCTTGTTCATGCTTGTGTCATCGGTCCACTTGGAACTTGGGGAGACGAAGGTTGGTCCATGGGGATGATCGTAGGATGCTCCACATCATCTCCCCCCTTGGGAAAGATCCATCCTCGGATCAAGATCCTCATCACCATGGAAGGGAGATAGGTCCTTGACGTTGAAGACAACGCTCACGTTGTACTTGTCGCACGGTATGTCGATCTTGTAGGCATTGTTGTTGTAGCGCGCTAGCGCCTTGAACGGTCCATCGGCTCGAGGTAGGAGTTTGGACTCGTGATCATTGGGGAAACGTTCTTTGCGTAGGTGTAGCCACACAAGATCTCCGAGAACACCATGGGGTGTTTGTTGATGTTGACCTTGGTCGCGAGGCATTGTACTTGGCGCTCAATCGTGTGCCTTGTATCTTCATGCACCTTCTTGAGGTAGCTTTCTCATGCACTCGCATCCATGTTGATGCGCTCTTATAATGGCAGCGGTAGAATGTCCAATGGGGACAACGGGTTGAAGCTAGAGACGACCTCGAAGGGGGACTTGTCGGTGGTAGAGTGTCGTGCTCAATTGTAGGCGTACTCGGCGATAGGCAAAGATTCCTCCCACTCCTTTATGTTCTTCTTGATCAATACGTGGAGGAGTGTGGAAAGTGTCCGGTTGGTGACCTCTGTTTGGCCATCGGTTTGTGGATGATAAGCTAAAAAGAATAGTAGCTTGATTCCAAGCTTGGCGCATAGTGTTTTCCAAAAGTAGCTAAGGAACTTGACGTCGCGGTCCAATACAATCGTCTTGGGCACTCCATGCAATCGCAAGATTTCCCTACAAAAGAGATTTGCAACATGTGAAGCATCGTCGATCTTGTTACATGGAATAAAATGTGCAATCTTAGAGAAATGGTCCACAACAACAAATACTGAATCTTTGCCGTTTTGAGTTCGAGGCAAACCAAGCACAAAATCCATACTAATATCTTCCCATGGGCGATACAAAATAGGAAGTAGCATATATAGACCATGAGATTGAGCTTTAGACTTAGCTTTGCGGCATGTAGAGCACCGGTTGGTGTAGCGTGAGACATCGCAAAACATCTTTGGCCAGAAATAGTTCTTGGAGAGCATGGCGAATGTCTTGTCGCGTCCAAAATGTCCCATGAGTCCTCCACCATGAGCTTCTTGCAAAAGCAACAAACAAAGAGAAGACTCGGGGATACAAAGTTTGTTAGCTCGCATAAGATAATCATCCTTTAAATAGTATCTCTCCCAAGTTTTGTGCGTTAGGCATTTGGCATACAAAATCGCAAATGAAACATCATGCGCATACAAGTCTTTAATGTGCTCAAATCCTATAACATTCAACTCAAGTTTAGTAACCAACATGCACTTGCGGGAAAGAGCGTCCACCACAACATTTTCCTTGCCTTTGATATAATTGATAACATAAGGAAAAGACTCAGTGAACTCACTCCATTTGGCATGGAGCTTATTCAATTTTGTTTGACCTTTAAGGTATTTAAGCGACTCATGATTCGTATGGATGACAAATTCACGAGGGCGAAGGTAGTGTTCCCTGCTACTTGTAGCTTGCGTTGGTATTATCCCCAAAGAGGAAGGGATGATGCAGCACAGTAGAGATAAGTACTTCCCTCAGTTATGAAACCAAGGTTATCGAACCAGTAGGAGAATCACACAACACCTCGTTAGCAGTACCTGCACACAAACAACAAACCCTTGCACCCAACGCAAACGAGGGGTTGTCAATCCCTCGGCGGTAAATTGCAAAATTAAATTGTATGTGATAGATTGATAGATTGAAACAAAAATACAAAATAAAATAAATAAAAGAAAATGGCAGCAATATTTTTAGGGTTTTAGTAATATGATTTAGATAGACCCGGGGGCCATAGTTTTCACTAGAGGCTTCTCTCAAGGAAATAGCATACGGTGGGTAGACAAATTACTGTTGGGCAATTGATAGAAAAGCAAATAATCATGATGATATCCAAGGCAATGATCATGTATATAGGCATCACGTCTGAGACAAGTAGACCGACTACTGCCTGCATCTACTACTATTACTCCACACATCGACCGCTATCCAGCATGCATCTAGTGTATTAAGTCCATAAAAGAACGGAGTAACGTCTTAAGAACGATGACATGATGTAGACAAGATAAACTCACGTATGAATAAACCCCATATTTTTACCCTTAATAACAATAATACATACGTTTCATGTCCCTTTCTGTCACTGGGTTTGAGCACCGCAAGATCGAACCCATTACAAAGCACCTCTTCTGTCGGGGCCGGATTTCCGGGACATGATATCCCAGAAATTAACCCCTCGTGTCATCACCAGCCCAGGATTACTGTTACTGGTGGACACGTCCTTGTTACAGATAACCAAGCGATTACAAGAATTGGATACAAGACCATAAAGGTCTAATGATACAACAATAATTTCTATTGAGGATCACGGAAGCGACTCGTGGTTCTCCAACGTCGATGGGCTCCATTTCCACAGGAACGGCTGACCAGGATAATTCCTATCCCGCGTGGTTGCTATCCTAGGCTCCGCATGGGCGTCGTGGTAAAACTCCTTGTAGAAATCCTGGCAAATTAAATAGCCAGGGACAAGCCAGTGAGTACGTTGGAATGTACTCGCAAACATAATGAACAAAAGATACACCGAATGCATATGAACATGATGGGTTAAATTATATGCATATGCTGAACGAAATTAAAGCATGGCATGATGAATATTATTACGGTGCTGAAGAATAAGTATTAAAAAGTTAGTGACAAACAAAGAAAGTTAAAAGTGGGTAATCGGGTGAGACAGGACCGCCCGAGAATCCAAGAGAAATGCCAAACGGGTGTCTAAAAGAGAATCGGGCGAGACAGGACCGCCCGAGAACTCAAGCGACGCCACGAGAGGTCTTGAAAAGAAATGCCAAACGGGTGTCTAAAAGAGAATCGGGCGAGACAGGACCGCCCGAGAACTCAAGCGACGCCACGAGAGGTCTTGAAAAGAAATGCCAAACGGGTGTCTAAAAGAGAATTCAGGCGAGACATGACCGCCCGAGAACTCAAGCGACGCCACGAGAGGTCTTGAAAATAAATGAGTATCCCGGGTAGTCTAGCCAGCCATGAGATACTCAGAAAAATAAAAATAAGAGAAACGGTTAGTCCATAATAATAACAATAATATTCATGACAACCATAATATTCATGATAGCGTCAGTGGCGACAATAATTATCCTGCAAAATAAATCATGCTCAATTTTATTTATTTCCTCCGGAGACCGACACTTGACCAACCCAGACTGTAGTCCTTAACCACGGACACGACTATTCGAATAGATATAACTCTGCAGAGGGTGTACTCTTAACCCACAAGTAAAGGATTTCTTTAGCCAGCACCGAGACGCTGACTAATTCCCATTACGGCCTTTGGGATGAAAAAACACCTGGCCAGCACACACCAGTTCAACTTTCCAGATGCCAGGAATCACCCAAAGCATCGTTCAAGAAAAACTCTAAGTCGGGGAGACTACAATCTCGAATAGCATGGGATCACTATTCATACGCGCGGATTACAAGGGGTGCCCCCCTCTCGGCCCAGCCGGATACACCCATGCCCCCTGACCCGATGACTGGCATTATAACCGGTACCTGGAAACCTTCATCGCGGCCTCTCTATATGGTGTGTGCAGGGAAAGGGGTTAACAACTTACTGAACCGTACCCTACCTGTGGCAGGGACATGTGGTAGCACGGATCAAGTTTGGGGGTTACCGGAACAAGACTCGATCCACGGTTTGACTCAGGAGGTTTAATTTTTCCTGCAGATTAGTCCGGACCAACATGGGCATGTGAAAATAACCATGCTCACTCATACTTCATATTTAAATGAAAATATTTTCAAGGGATCATGCATGCATAACTAGCAATATGCAAATTTTTATTTGAATTCAACATATGCATGATCCAATTTTTCTTGCAATCATTTAACCATGCAATCACCATATCCAGTGTTCAAGATGCTTGCCTTGATCATGCAGAAATATTGAGTGCACCCCAAAAGTTTAGAAAATAATATCTTCCCTCCGTTTCCTATTTTCAAAAATATTACAATTACCACATAAAGCAAAAACAGTACTAAGAAGTTGCTTGGAAAATGTTGGAATAAATACTAAAATAAACTAGATGAAATATAGGGAATTTCAGAAAAAGAATCAAATTATTTGGAGTTAATATGATTTTCCTAGAGAGTTTCTAAGGTGAAAGAAATAAAGAATTGGACTTATTTAATAAATCCAGTAGAGTTAAACTTATCAAAAATGTTCACCCTAGCTAGATTAATAGAGATTGATTTTAGAAGTCTTCAGAAATTTGAATCATCAAATTTGGATTTGAAATGGACACTGTGGAAATATTTGAAATCTACTCAAAAAGAAAAAGAGAAAAGCAAAGGTGCGCCCTGAGCGTGATTTAGTCGGATAGTGCCACTGGGCCCGGCCCAGCCGTTCGGCCATGCGAGGAAGCTGTGACGTCGAAAGCGTATTCGGGGTATACGCTTTCCCCGCAGAGAAAACGTAAGCCCAGGAATGCGCTGCTGGCGGGACAGAAGTGACTCACCGACAAGTGGGGCCCACCTGTCGGGTTTGTCTTCCACCCTCGCGCGCGCCTGGACAGACACAGGGGCGAGGCTCCGGCGGCGATCCACGGCGGCAGGGACCTCAATTCGCGGAACTGGCTGCACCGACGTGTTCCTGAGGGTGAGCCGCATCTGCGGGAGGGAGAGAAGGTCGCAGGAGAGCTCGGATTCGAGTGAGGCTTCAAGCATGGCGGAGGCGAGCTACGGGTGGAAGAGGGCTTCTGCCCCTGAGCGCTCTCAGAAGAAATGGAGCAGTGGGATGGGATCTTGGGGTCGAGCAGAAGCTTTCGGTGAAGAAAGTAGGGAAGGGGAGGCTCAGGTGGCGTCGGTGACATCCGGATAGTGACGGCGACCGTGGTTGCCGGAGACGAGGAAGACGACCGCCCCAGCTCGATTGGCTGCTCGGGGTGGTTTTCAGAGAGGAGAGGAGGCATGCTCGGGAGTGCAGCGAGCTCGGGAGGCCTTTTTATAGGGAGGGGGAGGCGGTGCCGTGGCTTACAGAGAACGACACGGCTGCAGGCGGCCATTGATGGCGCCGAAAAGGTGGTTGCGGGTGGTGGCCAGGGTCAGCGAGTCGGTGATGTGGTCGGTGAGCTTCGGCTAAGCTCTGGTCGCTGGCAATTAAGAGGGCAGGGACGTGGCAGGGTGGGCTTCGTCGGGCGGCGCTGGACGGCGGTTTACCGGCGTTAGGAGAGAGGGGAGGTGTCGGTGAGGGCGGTGGATTGCCCGTGAAGCTAGAGGAGGAGAAAAACATGCAGGGGAGGCAGCAGGGAGGCCACGCGTGGCGGTGTCGACGCCTGCCAAATGAGCACTCTACTCATGCTCTGTGCATGCACACCAGGCGTTCGATGAATTGCCACAGAGGCCAAATGAACTTATTTGAATTTGGAATTTGGCATGATGATGAGTCACTCTGTAATGGAGCTACTAGACTTGGTGGTTTGGCAGGAGAAACAAATGCCAAATGTAGTTTAGAAAGAGACCAAATTTCTGTCATGCCCAAAAGGTGTTTGACAGAATGCTAAGGTGATCTAGGTGCTTCTGATGAGTATGAAAATTGGCAGGATGGTGTCTCGCTGGATGATAGAGATTGTGGTGGAGTTAGTCTGGCAAAAAGAAAAACTTGTTAGTGCAAGTTTGGAAGAATTCCTATTCTGGACAGAAACTTGGGGGTTTTATTTGGTGAACTAAAAAGAGGTAATTGGAGATGGTCTTCTGGACTTAAAGGTTTCTTAGGAAGGACTAGAGGTGGGAATAATTTCAGAATTTTTGGATCAAGAAAAATTGAGGTTGTAGTTCAAAGCTGAATCTGGACCAGAAAAGAAAAGAGGATGTTTCACTCAAAACTTCCAAAATACCAAGTTGGGTTTTTACATAAAAGTGATCTATAGGCATCACATGACTCCTCATAATTTTTGTGGAATTTTTAGAGAATTATTTAAAATAATTGTAGTGTAACAGATGCATTGCAAAAATTGAAAATGCTATAAAAATGATTATTTTGGGCAAAATTTTATTATGAAAATATTTCCTACTGTTATTAAGAATATAAATGAAATGTTTTTAGGAAACTACCCAAGACCACAATATTTTACAAAAACTTCTAAATGGAGGGAAAAATCTTTGAAAACAGAAAATAGAAAATACTCTAAAATTAATAAAAGACCTATTATAATTCAAAATTTTATTTCTGGCCAAATTTTACTTAATAAAAATATGGTTAAATTTTTGGGGTGTTACAAACTCTACCCCCCTTAAGAAAATCTCGTCCTCGAGATTTGTTAAGCGCGGAAGAATTAAAAGCATATCACAACAAACAATATTATGCAGAATGCAAACATAGCAATGCACTTATGACATACGCCCTAAAATACATAGCAAAACTTGCAACACGAAAATAAGTGCTGGATGCAGCAGCAACCACGCTCATAACCGTCTATGTTTCAAAGGTAAGATCTACGGGGTCTTGCGGAAGGGTTCCGGGTGCTGGAGCACATTCTTCTTCTTCCGGAGGGAGTAGAGGAAGTGGAGGAAGCAGACGAAGAACGCGTCCCTCCTGAGTTGGCAGAGGGGGTCCGCCAATGGCGATCCGGGGATTCAGAACAGCAAGATAGTGGAGATACTCCAGGAGTTGCTGGGTGAAACGCTCCTGGGCCATCACATACTGGATGAGATAGACCAGGGCTGGATCGCTCTCCATACGTTCACAGCGGAACGTAGCTTCTGCTCCAAAAGCCGCGCGGCTCGGAAAATAGCAATATTCCCTTTCGCTTGTATAGGCTACCACGGATCGAAGACGGGTAATTGCTTCATAAGCAGCAGACTCAATGGCCATGCCTGAGGTTGGCATGGATCCCCCGATGAAGATAACATATGGAGGGCCTTGGTTTAAATCTGCTGGTGGGATGTGCACAGCTGCCCAGTATTTCGAGAGACCAGGAGTGATCCTCGATTTGAACAACTCATACTGGGGTGGGTGGGTGGAGCCAAGGGTATTGCAGGTAAAATCCCACAATATCTTAACAAAACTACCAGGGCTTGCATCGGGGGTTCTCAGGTAAGCTCCGGGGTGAGACATGGATGGATGGATGGGGAAAGGCAGTGCTCGAGGTTGATGGTGGCCGGTGTGGTTTTGCGGACATGGCCTCTTATAGAGTGCCTGGGTGAGGAAACATGAAGCGGTGCCAGTACAACTTCTGCACCGGTTCCGGCGCAGGGCTGTCTGGTCAAAAACTCAGACCTCGATCCCAACAAGGAATGTGACGTATTACTGTGCGTGTCGGTTAGGGGGTGGGGGGGTTCGGCCGTCACGTCTAAAATTTACTCAGCCACCACCCATCAACAATTCATGCCAGAGCACGCATACTACTATTGAGACGATGGTATGCAGGTGGTTTACAAACTTATTACGCCACACAACCACTACTACAAAAATACAGGGAAACCGGGCCACTAAGGCTCGACAACAATTCTGGTGGACTCAGTCCACCTCGTCGACATCTAGCCGGGCGCGTCTTGTAGATGTCGAGGCCTCTGTGTGAGCTTCAGTGTCGAAGTTGACCGGGGTCGGATGGGGAGCTATAAGGCTGGGGTAGCGGTGGTGCCCTTCGCGGGGTGTCGAGGTCACCGTCCCGTTGGAGTGGGTCTCCAAGAGACGACGGAGTTCCTCGTGGGAGGCGAAGGCACTGCCCGGGTAGATAACAGGGGCGGAACTTGGGGGCTCAACAGGCCTCCCAAGCAGCACTATCGGGGTGTCGGTGGCGGGTGCAGCTTCAGTTCTCACCGGGGTCAGGAGAGCGAGCGTCCTGCGGGTCGCAATCAGATCAAGGGTGACCTGATCGAATAGTGCCTCTTGCGCTCTCAGGTAGCGCACCAGATGCACCAGGGCAGGATCCGACTCATGGTCTCCGTTGGCAACCTGGGTCGGGCTACCATAGCCTTCACGGCTAGGGTAGTAGTAGAAGGGGCGGATGTTAACTCTCGGCGACAGATGCCGGAGTTGAACGACAGCCTCTCGGGCTGCAAGTTGGATGGCTTGGGGCTCGACGGAGGTCGTCCTCCCGGTGAACCGGTAGGGGCGTTCCGATGCGGTGCCCCTCCCGTAGATGTGCACCATGGCCCAGAAGTGGTGGATGGCATCACTCGTGTGCTCCTGGTACACAACATACTCAGGCGGCTCTTCAATGCCGAAAGCACGACGGGTGAGATTTGCGAGGATGACCACAAAGTCACCAAGCTCGACTGCGGTGGTCTCGTTGTGAACGATGGGGCCAGGCATCTTAGTGGTTGGATATCGAACTGAGAGTGAGGCTGTGATGTGCTAAGTTGGGCAAGGCTTCCTTTATAAGCCAGCAGAGTCTTCCATCGCACGCTTGTGGATGGGACAACTCTGGTGCCGGCCACAGGCACACGGCCAATGGGCAGGACTTATAGGTTGGGCACCGACTGCCAAAAAGGTGTCGGCTGACTACCGTGCAGACTCACCGGATGAGATGGGCTTGGCTACAGACAGGAAAGATTTGGACGGTGTGGAAACCTAAGGATAATGTCCAGGCTAAGATAGGATTAGGCAATGGTCAGCTTGGCTTTGATACCAAGGCTGTCGGGGCCGGATTTCCGGGACATGATATCCCATAAATTAGCCCCTCGTGTCGTCACCAGCCCAGGATTACTGTTACTGGTGGACACGTCCTTATTACAGATTACCAAGCGATTACAAGAATTGGATACAAGACCATAAAGGTCTAATGATACAACAATGATTTCTATTGAGGATGACGGAAGCGACTCGTGGTTCTCCAACGTCGATGGGCTCCATTTCAACAGGAACGGCTGACCAGGATAATTCCTATCCCGCGTGGTTGCTATCCTAAGCTCCGCATGGGCGTCGTGGTAAAATTCCTTGTAGAAATCCTGACCTGGCCAATTAAATAGCCAGGGACAAGCCAGTGAGTACGTTGGAATGTACTCGCAAACATAATGAACAAAAGATATACCGAATGCATATGAACATGATGGGTTAAATTATATGCATATGCTAAACGAAATTAAAGCATGGCATGATGAATATTATTACGGTGCTGAAGAATAAGTATTAAAAAGTTAGTGACAAACAAAGAAAGTTAAAAGTGGATAATCGGGCGAGACAGGTAACGAGGACATATACTAGGGATGGGGTAACAGGCCTGACCTACAAACCCTACCCTAGGACTCCACACGCCTTATACTGGGCCCCAGGACCAGATCGGCAACCAAGAGTTCCACAAACTGACATTCACTCGGAGTTCAATAAACCACTTGGAAAGCAGGAGAGCACTCGACCGTCTATTTCACTTGGAACACCTGACAGTCACTCGACTAGAGAAGACCAGGAGACGCCGAGAGCGCAACGGTTGGGACGCACGTTCGCCTGTATTAGTTGTAATCAATGCACCCGTTACCTGGCACCCTTAAACCCCCTCTTAACCCCTGGTAATGGCGGCATTCATGGGGGAGCTGGCGTAGACTTTATAAGCCGCCCCCCAGCTCCATTCCAAGGGTTCGCAATCTATTTGTAACATATACACTCAAGCAATCAAGTTCCAGAGCACCGAGACGTAGGGATGTTACCTCCACCGCTGAGGGGCCTGAACTCGTAAATCCGAGTGTAACACCTGTGCCGTAGCTAGGCTCTGCCCTCTCATCCGTACCCCTACACACTACTGTCAGACTTGCACCCACGACAGTTGGCGCCCACCGTGGGACAGGCGTCTAGCGACTTCCGACGTAGTTGCATTTTTTCCTGGCATCACCATGGTTTCCGTCGGCGGACTGACTCTGGGCGGCGAGATCTGTTTCGGAGTCCTCAGCTTCATCGCCGACGATTCGGCGTGGCTCCAGGAAGCCCCGCTGGATGTCGAGGCATTGCCTGTCCGCGGCGCAGCGCACTTCCGCACGAGTACCTTCGGCGTCCTTCTTTGGCAACCGTCGACTCCTTATCAATCGACCTCTTAGCTCTCGACCAGCCGTCGTCGCAAGCGCTCCGGACGCTCGTGGCTTCAGCGGTGGATCAGGCACACGGTGGCCCTTCTGGCTGCAGCCCCGCATGTCGCGGCAATCGAGCCCGATGAACCTGTCTTCGACCTATTCGCCTCCGTGCATGAACACTCGGAAAGCTAATACGAGTGCGAGAGCAGCGATCCCGCTGCGGAGGTGCTGATGGCCGATTCCCCGCCCAGTCCGCCTTGGTACGGCTGTGGCGGCGCGGAGAACGGTGACCCGTCGCGCCCTGATCTTGCTGGCGGTAGAGACCGACATGACGATGAGTACATCCCCCGACCTCTCACTCGGCAGCAGAGGGAGGAACAGCAGCGCAGGACCGAGCAGGCCCTCCAGACGCCCATCGTTGGGACGACGCCCGAGGCTTAGGCTTTGGAGGCCGTGCGCCAGGCCAACTTAGCTAAGCACAATCTTCTGGAAGTGCTCCAGAAGTCACTCAATGATCGCGCCCGCAGGCAGCATCAGCCCAGTTCCAGTCGGCGGCAGCGGCAGTTGTTCTCGAATGACCAGCAGCAGAGTTTCCAGGTATTCCGCACTCCCGTCCGGAATCTGGCGGCGGCCACTCGGATAGCAGATTCCATTGAGCCATCCCGATCCGAAGCCGGGGAGGGTCTTCAGCAGATCCGGGCCCTGCTCAAGGCGGCAGAGGAGCAAAATTCGGCAGTATCCCAGTCGCGCAACCGGATTCACAGCAGATCCGTTAGGGCTGACACCATTCAGTCGGCCCATAGTCCAGTGTCCCCAAGGAGAAACAGACACTCGCCTCCGTGGCGAAACGACCAAGACCGCCACCGAGACCAGTACTCGGGGCAGGGTCGCAGTCGGAATACGCCTCCGCGGCGTCAGGATGATCGTCGCCGCATGCAGTCGCGCCCTCCGCGGGATGGCTCATACGCACCCCGGACGTACGACGCTAGGCGTCCTTATGGCAACGATCGGAGGGCCAGCCCTCCCCGTCATGGTGACGGTTATCGCCAGAGAGAGACAGTCGACTATCATGACCCGCAGTTCAACGCGAGATCCGTTCTCGCCCAGAACCTGGTCGACAGCGGCAGAGCTCTGAGAGGGAACTTGGACAGAGATCGTCCGAGTGGAAGTGAGGCCTTCATCTCCGGACCCGAGTGTTTCAGCAGAGCCATCAGGGCCGCCGAGATTCCACCAAACTTTAGATTGGCAGCTGGAGTAAGCAAGTTCACCGGGGAGTCCAAGCCAGAAACTTGGTTAAAGGATTACCGAGTGGCTGTGCAGATTGGAGGAGGAAATGACTATGTGCCTATGAAGCATTTGCCATTGATGCTGGAAGGGTCCGCCCGCGCCTGGCTCAATCAGCTCACTCTGGCCAGCATATACTGTTGGGAAGATTTGGCCCGAGTGTTCATCAAAACATTCGAGGGCACATGCAAACGCCCGGCTGGATTAACAGAGCTACATCATTGTGTACAGAAGCCGAATGAAACTTTGAGGGAGTACATTCAGCGGTGGACAACCTTGCATCATGTGGTGGAGAATGTCACGGAGCATCAAGCAGTCTGTGCCTTCAAAGCAGGAGTCAGATATCAGGAGCTTATCCTGAAATTCGGTCGGTCAGGATCCTTGACCATGAGCCGAATGATGGAGATTGCCACTCGGTACGCAAACGGAGAAGAGGAAGACTGTACAATCTTCTGAAGCAAGCAGACCAGCCCCGCGCTTGGAATGCGGACTTGCTTCGACGTTTTTATACTTGATGATGAGATGTAATAAAATTACTCGAGTGTTATTTGATGAATAAAAGCACGACCTCTCCAGTTCCACATTGAGTTCACTCTCACGCATTCTCTGGCTTACAACCCCCAGTGCGTGTACGCTTTTCAACTTAGCTGCAAACCAGTTTTTGCCTAAGTAAAAAAACCTACTCCGAGTGAATAGCATCCCTCTCACTCGGGGGCTTCGCTGCGAATCAGCTTTCGCCCAAGTTAAAACGCTACTCCGAGTGAAGAGCATCCCTCCAACTCGGGGGCTTGGCCGCAAATCTGCTTCGCCCAAGTTAAAACGGTACTCCGAGTGAAGAGCATCCCTCTCACTCGGGGGCTAGGCCGCGAACCAGCTTTCGCCCAAGTTAAAACGGTACTCCGAGTGAAGAGCATCCCTCTCTCTCGGGGGCTTGGCCGCGAACCAGCTTTCGCCCAAGTTAAAACACTACTCCGAGTCAAGAGCATCCTTCTCACTCGGGGGCTTGGACGTGAAAAAGCTTCGCCCAAGTTAAAACGCTACTCCGAGTGAAGAGCATCCCTCTCACTCGGGGGCTTGGCTGCGAACCAGCTTTCGCCCAAGTTAGAACCCTACTCCGAGTGAAGAGCATCCCTCTCACTCGGGGGCTTGGCCCCGAATCAGCTTCGCCCAGGTTAAAACGCTACTCCGAGTGAAGAGCATCCCTCTCACTCGGGGGCTTGGCTGCGAACCAGCTTTTGCCAAAGTTAAAACGCTACTCCGAGTGAAGAGCATCATTCTCACTCGGGGGCTTGGCTGCGAACCAGCTTTCCCCAAAGTTAAAATGCTACTCCGAGTGAAGAGCATCCCTCTCACTTGGGGGCTTGGCGGCGAACCAGCTTCGCCCAAGTTAAAACACTACTCCGATTGAAGAGCATCCCTCTCACTCGGGGGCTTGGCCGCGAATCACCTTCGCCCAAGTTAAAACGCTACTCCGAGTGAAGAGCATCCCTCTCACTCGGGGGCTTGGCCGCGAATCAGCTTCGCCCAAGTTAAAATGCTACTCCGAGTGAAGAGCATCCCTCTCACTCGGGGGCTTGGCTGCGAACCAGCTTCGCCCAAGTTAAAACGCTACTCCGAGTGCAGAGCATCCCTCTCACTCGGGGGCTTGGCTGTGAATCAGCTTCACCCAAGTTAAACGCTACTCCGAGTGAAGAGCATCCCTCTCACTCGGGAGCTTGGCTGCGAACCAGCTTTCGCCCAAGTTAAAACGCTACTCTGAGTGAAGAGCATCCCTTTCACTCGTGGGCTTGGCTGCGAACCAACTTTTGCCCAAGTTAAAACGCTACTCCGAGTAAAGAGCATCCCTCTCACTCGGGGGTTGGCCACGAATCAGCTTTTCCCAAGTTAAAACGCTACTCCGAGTGAAGAGCATCCATCTCACTCGGGGGCTTGGCTGCGAACCAGCTTTCGCCCAAGTTAAAACGCTACTCCGAGTGAAGAGCATCCCTCTCACTCGGGGTCTTGGCTGCGAACCAGCTTTCGCCCAAGTTATAACGCTACTCCGAGTGAAGAGCATCCCTCTCACTCGGGGGCTTGGCCGCGAATCAGCTTCGCCCAAGTTAAAATGCTACTCCGAGTGAAGAGCATCCCTCTCACTCGGGGGCTTGGCTGCGAATCAGCTTCGCCCAAGTTAAAACGCTACTCTGAGTGTAGAGCATCCCTCTCACTCGGGGGCTTGGCTGCGAATCAGCTTCGCCCAAGTTAAAACGCTACTCCGAGTGTAGAGCATCCCTCTCACTCGGGGGATTGGCTGCGAACCAGCTTTCGCCCAAGTTAAAACGCTACTCAGAGTGCAGAGCATCCCTCTCACTCGGGGGCTTGGCCGCGAATCAACTTCGCCCAAGTTAAAACGCTACTCCGAGTGAAGAGCATCCCTCTCACTCGGGGGCTAGGCTGCGAACCAGCTTTGCCCAAGTTAAAACGCTACTCCGAGTGAAGAGCATCCCTCTCACTCGGGGGCTTCGCTTCGCCCAAGTTAAAACGCTACTCCGAGTGAAGAGTATCCCTCTCACTCGGAGGCTTGGCTGCGAATCTGTTTTGCCCAAGTTAAAACGCTACTCCGAGTGAATAGCATCCCTCTCACTCGGGGGCTTGGCTGCGAATCAGCTTCGCCCAAGTTAAAACGCTACTCCAATTGCAGGGCGTCCCTCTCACTCGGATCAAGGAGGAACAAGCTGGACCAGTATCAGATCCTAAGTTCTAAGACTTCCGCCGACTGCCCGCAGTCGACGGAAGTCTCGGGGACTACACCTGGTGGGTGCACTTAGCGTGCCCTCACTGGAACGGTATCCACTCGGAATGGTCCGCCCGATCCGAGTGACGGCTGAACAACACAAAAAAAAGAGCTTTAAGACTCCCGCCGACTGCCCGCAGCCGACGGCAGTCTCGGGGACTACACCCAGTGGGTGCACTCAGCGTGCCCCCACTGGAATGGTACCCACTCGGAACGGTCCACGCGATCCGAGTGACGGCCGACCAACACAAAACAAAAAACAATAACAACAAACAAAAGTTCTAAGACTTCTGCCGACTGCCCGCAGTCGACGGAAGTCTCGGGGACTACACCCAGTGGGTGCACTCAGCGTGCCCCCACCGGAAAGTGGGTGCACTCAGCGTGCCCCCACTGGAACGGTATCCACTCGGAACGGTCCGCCCGATCCGAGTGACGGCCAAACAACACAAAAAAAAACCAGTGGGTGTACCGGATTACCGGATATTTTCCGACTGAAATTCCTACTGAAGAAAACGACTTGGAGATTGACTTACAAGAGCAATTACTCGAACGTTCTCCTGGAGAGCGGCACTGGCATCGTATGCCAGCTTCCCAGCTGCGCACATCTCCTTGAGCCGTTGGGTCATCAGCTCCGCCTGGATCATCGCCTCCTTGCTGGCTCCAGTTTGGTCCTCCGGCACCTTGTACAGATTGAAGATGTTGACGGGAGGAGTCGGAGCCGAAGCCAGAGCAGTCGATGGAGCCGCGGCAGAACCAGCTCCAGCCTGAGAAGAACCCGGCCCCAGAGACGCGGTCACGGTAGGTGCGTGGGGAACTTGAGGTGCTTTGCTCGGTGGCGTCTTCCGTGTGGTGGTCTGAGAAGCAGTCGGAGCTACGGTCCCCTTCTCGGTGTCCTTCCGTGGCGGCTCTTCGTCGCCCGCTAGGTCCACTCGACACAATCAGTTATAGTTCACAATTCAATCGGATGAAGACATTTCAGTCGGACATCATATGGACCGGAATCCGTCAAGGTGCCGCATGAAGACAAGGCCGTCCAATGACCAGTGAGAGTCCTTGAGCGCCCCTGCAGCACTCAACTCACCTGGGGATTCGCCTTGACTCATCCGCTTAACCTCAACCGATTCGGGGGCTAATGACGAGGACATATACTAGGGATGGGGTAACAGGCCTGACCTACAAACCCTACCCTAGGACTCCACACACCTTATACTAGGCCCCAGGACCAGATCGGCAACCAAGAGTTCCGCAAACTGACATTCACTCGGAGTTCAATAAACCACTCGGAAAGCAGGAGAGCACTCGACCGTCTATTTCACTCGGAACACCTGACAGTCACTCGACCAGAGAAGACCAAGAGACGCCAAGAGCGCAATGGTCGGGACGCACGTTCGCCTGTATTAATTGTAATCAATGTGCCCGTTACCTGGTGCCCTTAAACCCCCTCTTAACCCCTGGTAATGGCGGCATTCATGGGGGGGGGGGCTGGCGTAGACTATATAAGCCGCCCCCAGCTCCATTCCAAGGGTTTGCAATCTATTTGTAACATATACACTCAAGCAATCAAGCTCCAGAGCACCGAGACGTAGGGCTGTTATCTCCACCGCTGAGGGGCCTGAAGTCGTAAATCCGAGTGTAACACCTGCGCCGTAGCTAGGCTCTACCCTCTCATCCGTACCCCTACACACTACTGTCAGACTTGCACCCACGACAACAGGACCGCCCGAGAATCCAAGAGAAATGCCAAATGGGTGTCTAAAAGAGAATCGGGCGAGACAGGACCGCCCGAGAACTCAAGCGACGCCACGAGAGGTCTTGAAAAGAAATGTCAAACGGGTGTCTAAAAGAGAATCGGGCGAGACAGGACCGCCCGAGAACTCAAGCGACGCCACGAGAGGTCTTGAAAAGAAATGCCAAACGGGTGTCTAAAAGAGAATCCGGGCGAGACAGGACCGCCCGAGAACTCAAGCGACGCCACGAGAGGTCTTGAAAATAAATGAGTATCCCGGGTAGTCTAGCCAGCCCATGAGATACTCAGAAAAATAAAAATAAGAGAAACGGTTAGTCCATAATAATAACAATAATATTCATGACAACCATAATATTCATGATATATAGCGTCAGGGGCGACAATAATTATCCTGCAAAATAATCATGCTCAATTTTATTTATTTCCTCCGGAGACCGACACTAAGACCGACACTTGACCAACCCAGACTGTAGTCCTTAACCGCGGACACGGTTATTCGAATAGATATAACTTTGCAGAGGGTGTACTCTTTACCAACAGGTAAAGGATTTCTTTAGCCAGCACCGAGACGCTGACTAATTCCCATTACGGCCTTTGGGATGAAAACACACCTGACCAGCACACACTAGTTCAACTTTCCAGATGCCAGGAATCACCCAAAGCATCGTTCAAGAAAAACTCTAAGTCAGGGAGACTACAATCTCGAATAGCATGGGATCACTATTCATACGTGCGGATTACAAGCGGTGCGCCCCTCTCGGCCCAGCCGGCTACACCCATGCCCCCTGACCTGATGACTGGCATTATAACCGGTACCTAGAAATCTTCATCGCGGCCTCTCTGTACGGGGTGTGCAGGGAAAGGGGTTAACAACTTACTGAACTGTACCCTACCTGTGGTAGGGACAATGGTAGCACGGATCAAGTTTGGGGGTTACCGGAACAAGACTCGATCTACGGTCGACTCAGGAGGTTTAATTTTTCTTGTAGATTAGTCCGAACCAACATGGGCATGTGAAAATAACCATGCTCACTCATACTTCATATTTAAATGAAAATATTTTAAAGAGATCATGCATGCATAACTAGCAATATGTAAATTTTTATTTGAATTCAACACATGCATGATCCAATTTTTCTTGTAAACATTTAACCATGCAATCACCATATCCAGTGTTAAATATGCTTGCCTTGATCATGCAGAAATATTGAGTGCACTCCAAAAGTTTAGAAAATAATATCTTCCCTCCGTTTCCTATTTTCAAAAATATTGCAATTACCAAATAAAGCAAAAACAGTACTAAAAAGTTGCTTAGAAAATTTTGGAATAAATACTAAAATAAACTAGATGAAATATAGGGAATTTCAGAAAAAGAATCAAATTATTTGGAGTTAATATGATTTTCCTAGAGAGTTTCTAAGCTGAAAGAAATAAAGAATTGGACTTATTTAATAAATCCATTAGAGTTAAACTTATCAAAAATGTTCACCCTAGCTAGATTAATAGAGATTGATTTTAGAAGTCTTCGGAAATTTGAATCATCAAATTTGGATTTGAAATGGACACTGTGGAAATATTTGAAATCTACTCAAAAAGAAAAAGAGAAAAGCAGAGGTGCGCCCTGAGCGCGATTTAGTCGGACAGTGCCACTGGGCCCGGCCCGCCGTTCGGCCATGCGAGGAAGCTGCGACGTCGTAAGCGTATTCGGGGTATACGCTTTCCCCGCAGAGAAAACGTAAGCCTAGGAATGCGCTGCTGGCGGGACAGTGACTCACCGACAGGTGGCGCCCACCTGTCGGGTTTGTCTTCCACCCTCGCGCGCGCCTGGACAGACACAGGGGCGAGGCTCCGGTGGCGATCCCCGGCGGCAGGGACCTCAATTCGTGGAACTGGCTACACCGGCGTGTTCCTGAGGGTGAGCCGCATCCACGGGAGGGAGAGAAGGTCGCCGGAGAGCTCGGATTCGAGTGAGGCTTCAAGCATGGCGGAGGCAAGCTACGGGTGGAAGAGGGCTTCTGCCCCTGAGCGATCTCAGGAGAAATTGAGCAGTGGGATGGGATCTTGGGGTCGAGCAAAAGCTTTCGGTGAAGAAAGTAGGGAAGGGGAGGCTCAGGTGGCGTCGGTGACATCCGGACAGTGACGGCGACCGTGGTTGCCGGAGACGAGGAAGACGACCGCCCCGGCTCGATTGGCTGCTCGGGGTGGTTTTCAGAGAGGAGAGGAGGCATGCTCGGGAATGCAGCGAGCTCGGGAGGCCTTTTTATAGGGAGGGGGAGGCGGTGCCGTGGCTTACAGAGAACGGCATGACTACGGGCGGCCATTGATGGCGCCGAAAAGGTGGTTGCGGGTGGTGGCCCGGGTGAGCGAGTCGGTGAGGTGGTCGGTGAGCTTCGGCTAAGCTCTGGTCGCTGGTTATTAAGAGGGTAGGGACGTGGCAGGGTGGGCTTCGTCGGGCGGCGCTGGACGGTGGTTGACCGGCGTTAGGAGACGAGGGGAGGTGTCTGTGAGGACGGTGGATTGCCCGTGAAGCTAGAGGAGGAGAAAAACATTCGGGGGAGGCAGCAGGGAGGCCACGCGTGGCGGTGCCGATGCCTGCCAAACGAGCACTCTGCTCGTGCTCTGTGCATGCACACCAGGCGTTCGATGAATTGCCACAGTGGCCAAATGAACTTATTTGAATTTGGAATTTGGCATGATGATGAGTCACTCTGCAATGGAGCTACTAGACATGGTGGTTTGGCAGGAGAAACAAATGCCAAATGTAGTTTAGAAAGAGACGAAATTTCTGTCATGCCCAAAAGGTGTTTGACAGAATGCTAAGGTGATCTAGGTGCTTCTGATGAGTATGAAAATTGGCAGGATGGTGTCTCACTGGATGATAGAGATTGTGGTGGAGTTAGTCTGTCAAAAAGAAAACTTGTTAGTGCAAGTTTGGAAGAATTTCTGTTCTGGACAGAAACTTGGGGGTTTTATTTGGTGAACTAAAAAGAGGTAATTGGAGCTGGTCTTCTGGACTTAAAGGTTTCTTAGGAAGGACTAGAGGTGGGAATAATTTCAGAATTTTTGGATCAAGAAAAATTGAGGTTGTAGTTCAAAGCTGAATCTGGACCAGAAAAGAAAAGAGGATGTTTCACTCAAAACTTCCAAAATACCAAGTTGGGTTTTTACATAAAAGTGATCTAAAGGCATCACATGAGTCCTCATAATATTTGTGGAATTTTTAGAGAATTATTTAAAATAGTTGTAGTGTAACAGAAGCATTGCAAAAATTGAAAATGCTATAAAAATGATTATTTTGGGCAAAATTTTATTATGAAAATATTTCTTACTATTATGAAGAATATAAATGAAATGTTTTGAGGAAACTACCCAAGCCCACAATATTTTACAAAAACTTCTAAATGGAGGGAAAAATCTTTGAAAACAGAAAATAGAAAATACTCTAAAATTAATAAAAGACCTATTATAATTCAAAATTTTATTTCTGGCCAAATTTTACGTAATAAAAATATGGTTAAATTTTTGGGGTGTTACATCTTCCCATGGCAAGATAAATCAATCTAGTTGGACAAACCAAATCAATAGATTGGAGAAGAAATACTAGGCTATAATAAATATCCATAAAAGAGTGCAGCAAAGACTCAAATATATTCATGGATAATCTGATCATAAACTCACAATTCATCGCATCCCAACAAACACACCGCAAAAAGTGATTACATCGGATAGAACTCCAAGAACATCGAGGAGAACATTGTATTGAAGATCAAAAAGAGATAAGAAGCCATCTAGCTACTAACTATGGACCCGAAGGTCAGTGGTAAACTACTCACGCATCATCGGAAGGGCAGCAAGGTTGATGTAGAGCCCCTCCGTGATCGATTCCCCCTCCGGCAGATTACCGGAGAAGGACCCCAGATGGGATCTCTCGAGAACAGAAGCTTGCGGCGGCGGAAAAAGTATTTCGTGGACTCTCTTGAGGGTTTCTGATTTTTTCTGAATTTATAGTGGAGGAATTAGGTCAAACGGAGCTCTGTGGGCCCCACGAGGTACCAGGGCGTGCCTGCCCCCCTAGGCACGCCCTGGTGCCTCGTGGGCACCCCCTGGGGCTTCTGGCCTCCTCCCGATGCTTCTAGTGTTTATCTTAGCCAATAAAAAATCTCCAAAAAGTTTCATGGCATTTGGACTTCGTTTGGTATTGATTTTCTGTAAAACAAAAACAGGGCAGAAAACAGCAACTGGCACTGGGCACTAAGTTAATAGGTTAGTCTCCAAAAATGATATATAATTGCTGTAAATGCATATAAAAACATCCAAGATTGATAATATTACAGCATGGAACAATCAAAAAGTATAGATACGTTGGAGACGTATCAGCATCCCGAAGCTTAATTCCTGCTCGTCCTTGAGTAGGTAAATGATAAAAATAAATTTTTTGATGTGGAATGCTGCCTAACATATTCATCACATATTCTTTTCTTTAATAGCATGGACATTGGACTTGAATGATTCAAAGCAATAGTCTATAGTTTGACATGAAAATATAGATACTCAAGCATACTAACAAGCAACCATGTCTTTCAAAATATCAACGCTAAAGAAATTTATCCCTAGCCCATTATGCTCAATCATTGATCCATTCATGAAACACACTCGAATATTAGCTACATCCAATGCACAAGTATGACAATAGTGCTCTCTAGTTGGTGCTTTATAAGAGAAGATGGAGACTCAAATAAAAATAAAAATTGCATAAAAGTAAATAGATAGGCCCTTCGCAGAGGGAAGCAGAGATTTGTCAAATGTGCCAGAGCTCAAAGCTTAAATTAGAGAGAAAAAATATTTTGAGAGGCATGCTTTTCCTGTCAACGAAAACGACCGAGAATTCCCAATATCTTCCATGCTAGACACATCATAGGCGGTTCCCAAACAGAAAGTAAAGTTTATTTCCTTTTCACCATTTCTTTCACAATCCATGGCTAGCCAT
The DNA here is from genome assembly GCA_039707655.1 of Elymus sibiricus. Classification (NCBI taxonomy): domain Eukaryota; kingdom Viridiplantae; phylum Streptophyta; class Magnoliopsida; order Poales; family Poaceae; genus Elymus; species Elymus sibiricus. The sequence goes on along the minus strand of CM077674.1, from coordinate 197,393,732 downwards.
ATCCACGGGTTCCCTCCATACCAACACTTTCCAAGGAATTTTGTTGTTATTAATTTTGATTTCATTGTGGGACTGGGCATCCCTATTACCAACCATTCTCTCGTGCAATGACAAGTGAATAAACACTCATCGTGAGAATAACACACCTAGCATGGAAAATAATGGCCACCCCCTACCACTTCATGAGTGGTACGGGCACACAAAACGGAAAGATTATTTTGAAAATTAGATTTGGCACACGCAAATTTACTTGGAACGGCATTGAAATACCGCATATAGGTAGGTATAGTGGACTCATTTGGCACAACTTGGGTTTAAGGATTTTGGATGCACAAGCAGTATTTCCACTTAGTACAAATGAAGGCTAGCAAATAGATTGAGAAGCAACCAACCAAAAAACGAAAACGGTCACAAACATGCATTGAACATAACTACCACCGAATAATGCACCATAAGTAGGATATAATTTCTTTGCATAACTATTGACTTAACGTGCATGCGTAGGGAATCACAAACCTTAACACGAATATTCTTACTTAATCACAATTACTCACTAACATGACTCACATATCATCATCTCCATATCGCAAAACTATTGCAAGGAATCACACTTATCATATCCAATGATCTATATGAAAGTTTTTATTATATCCCTCTTGAATATTCATCACTTTGGGACCAAATTCATATCTTGTGCAAATTACCGTTACTATCATCAACTCTCAAAAAGATTTAAGTGAAGCATGAGAGTGCAAATATTTCTTCAAAATTTTAATCTTGTCAATTCTCAAAATAATATAAGTGAAGCATGAGAATTTATTTCTTCAAAATTATAATCTTGTCAATTCTCAAAATAATATAAGTGAAGCATGAGAATTTATTTCTTCAAAATTTCAATCAACTCTCAAAATAATATAAGTGAAGCATGAGAATTCATTTCTTCAAAATTTAGCCACCACCGTGCTCAAAAAGATTTAAGTGAAGCACTAGAGCAACTGCCTAGCTCAAAAAATTTAAGTGAAGCACATAGAGTATTCTAACAAATTATGATGATAAACGTGTGGCTCTCTCAAGATAGGTGTGTTCAACAAAGATGATTGTGACAAACTAAAAAGCAAACAAAGCAAAGACTCATATAATACACGACGCTCCAAGCAAAACACATATCATGTGACGAATAAAAATATAGCTCCAAGTAAAATTACCGATGGTTGGTAGAAGAAAGAGGGGATGCCTTACGGGGCATCCCCAAGCTTAGACGCTTGAGTATTCCTTGAATATTACCTTGGGGTGCCTCGGGCATCCCCAAGCTTAGGCTTTTGCAACTCCTTATTGTTGGGGAACGTTGCATGGGAAACAAAAATTTTCCTACGCACACGCAAGATCTATCCATGGTGATGAGCATCTACGAGAGGGAGAGTGAATCTACATACCCTTGTAGATCGCTAAGCGGAAGCGTTAATAAACGCGGTTGATGTAGTCGAACGTCTTCGCGATCCAAATCGCCGAGCGTCCCGCGATCCAATCACGATCCTTCCGATCTAGTGCCGAACGGACGGCACCTCCGCGTTCAACACACGTACGGCTTGATGACGCCTTCACCTCCTCGATCCAGCGAGCGATGGTGAAGTAGTGGTTGAGTTCCAGCAGCACGACGGCGTGGTGATGGTGGTGAGGAACAATCTCTGCAGGGCTTCGCCAAGCACTACGGAGATTATGACGGAGGAACTAGAGGGCTAGGGTTGCCGGCACACGGCTTGGGAAATCCTGATGTGTCCCGTGTGCTAGCCCTGCCCCTCTATTTATATGTTGAGCCTTGGGGTCTAAACTTGGAGTAAAAGCCTCCTCCGGGTCGGTTTTGCCTGCACAAGGTCGGTTTGGCCCGCAGGGAAAGAGTCCAACTCGGATCCCTGCCGAACCGTGCACAGCCGCGCACAAGCGGTAGTACCGCTTCACACAAGCGGTAGTACCGCTCGGGCGGTAGTACCGCTTCACACAAGCGGTAGTACCGCTCCGGCGGTAGTACCGCTTCACCAAGCGGTAGTACCGCTTACGCGGCAGCAAAACTACTTTTGCACTTCCCAATACCTTGTGGGCTTTATCCCTTTGGCTCATATAAAGTGTTGCTGCACCCGAACTCTTCGGTAAACATCCGGAACCCCTTCCGGTGAACTCCGGAACTCTTCCGGAGATCAAAACACTATTATCACATATATCAATCTTTACCTCCGGACTATTCCGGAGATCCTCGTCATGTCCGGGATCTTATCCGGGACTCCGAACAACTTTCGGTCACCAACATAACAACTCAATTATACTAATCGTCACCAAACGTTAAGTGTGTAGACCCTGCGGGTTCGAGAACTATGTAGACATGACCGAGACACCTCTACGGCCAATAACCAATAGCGGGACCTGGATGCCCATATTGGCTCCTACATATTCTACGAAGATCTTTATCGGTCGAACCTCTATGTCAAGGATTCAGTTAATCCCGTATGCTGTTCCCTTTGTTCTTCGGTATGTTACTTGCCCGAGATTCGATCGTCGGTATCACTATACCTAGTTCAATCTCGTTACCGGCAAGTCTCTTTACTCGTTCCGTAATACAAGATCCTGTGGCTAACTCTTTAGTCACTTTGCTTGCAAGGCTCAATGTGATGTTGTATTACCGAGTGGGCCCTGAGATACCTCTCCGTCACACGGAGTAACAAATCCCAGTCTTGATCCATGCCAACCCAACAGACACCCTCGGAGATACCTGTAGAGCACCTTTATAGTCACCCAGTTACGTTGCGACGTTTGATACACACAAGGTATTCCTCCGGTGTCAGTGAGTTGCATGATCTCATGGTCAAAGGAACAGATACTTGACATGCAGAAAACAATAGCAATAAACTGACACGATCAAATGCTACGTTTACAGTTTGGGTCTTGTCCATCACATCATTCTCCTAATGATGTGATCCCGTTATCAAATGACATCTCATGTCTATGGCTAGGAAACCTTAACCATCTTTGATCAACGAGCTAGTCAACTAGAGGCTTACTAGGGACACAGTGTTGTCTATGTACCCACACATGCATTTGAGTTTCCAATCAATACAATTATAGCATGGATAATAAACGATTATCATGAACAAGGAAATATAATAATAACCAATTTATTATTGCCTCTAGGGCATATTTCCAACAGTCTCCCACTTGCACTAGAGTCAATAATCTAGTTCACATCACTATGTGATTTACATTGTAATGAATCGAACACCCATGCAGTTCTGGTGTTGTTCATGTTTAGCCCTTGGAAGAGGTTTAGTCATCGGATCTGCAACATTTAGATCCGTGTGTACTTTGCAAATATTTATGTCGTCCTCCTTGATGTAATCGCGGATGGAATTGAAACGTCGCTTTATGTGTCTGGTCCTCTTGTGAAATCTTGGTTCCTTGGCTAGAGCAATGGCACCAGTATTATCACAAAACAGAGTCATTGGGTTAAGCGCACTAGGCACTACTCCAAGATCTGTCATGAACTCCTTCATCCAGACACCTTCCTTCGCCGCCTCCGAGGCTGCGATGTACTCCGCTTCGCATGTAGAATCAGCTACCACGCTTTGCTTGGAACTGCACCAGCTAACCGCACCCCCATTAAGAATAAATACGTATCCGGTTTGCGACTTAGAGTCATCCGGATCAGTGTCAAAGCTTGCATCGACGTAACCCTTTACGACGAGCTCTTGATCACCTCCATAAACGAGAAACATGTCCTTAGTCCTTTTCAGGTACTTCAGGATATTCTTGACCGCCGTCCAGTGTTCCATTCCTGGATCACTTTGAAACCTTCCGGCCATACTTATGGCAAGGCTGACATCGGGTCTTGTGCACAGCATTGCATACATGATAGAGCCTATGGCTGAAGCATAGGGGATGACACTCATCTTTTCTCTATCTTCTGCAGTCACTGGGCATTGAGTCTTACTCAACTTCACACCTTGCAAAACAGGCAAGAACCCCTTCTTGGACTGATCCATTTTGAACTTCTTCAAAATCTTATCAAGGTATGTGCTTTGTGAAAGTCCTATTAAGCGTCTCGATCTATCTCTATAGATCTTGATGCCTAATATGAAAGCAGCTTCTCCTAGGTCCTTCATTGAAAAACTCTTGTTCAAATATTCCTTTACGCTTTCCAGCATTTCTATATTGTTTCCAATCAGCAATATGTCATCCACATATAATATTAGAAACGCTATAGAGCTCCCACTCACTTTCTTGTAAATACAAGCTTCTCCGTAAACTTGTATAAACTCGAACGCTTTGATCACCTCATCAAAACGAAGATTCCAACTCCGAGATGCTTGCACCAGTCCATAAATGGATCGCTGGAGTTTGCAAACTTTGTCAGCATTTTCTGGATCGACAAAACCTTCTGGTTGCATCATATACAACTCTTCCTTAAGGAAACCGTTAAGGAACGCTGTTTTGACATCCATCTGCCAAATTTCATAATCGAAAAAGGCAGCTATTGCCAACATGATTCTGACGGACTTAAGCATCGCTACGGGTGAGAAGGTCTCATCGTAGTCAACTCCTTGAACTTGTGAAAAACCCTTTGCCACAAGTCGAGCTTTATAGACGGTGACATTACCGTCCGCGTCCGTCTTCCTCTTAAAGATCCATTTGTTCTGAATGGCCTTACGCCCTTCAGGTAATACTTCCAAAGTCCATACTTTGTTTTCATACATGGATCCCATCTCGGATTTCATGGCCTCTAACCACTTATCGGAATCCGGGCTCATCATCGCTTCTCCATAGCTCGTAGGTTCATCGTTGTCTAACAACATGACCTCTAAGACAGGGTTGCCGTACCACTCAGGAGCAGTACGCGTCCTTGTCGACCTACGAGGTTCGATAGCAACTTGATCCAAAGCTTCATGATCATCATCATTAACTTCCTCTTCAGCTAATGTAGGCTCCACAGAAACAACTTTCTGCGCTGCGCTACTCTCAGGTTGAAGTAAAGGTTCAACAACCTCATCAAGTTCTATCTTCCTCCCACTCAATTCTTTCGAGAGAAACTCTTTCTCAAGAAATGTTCCGTTTTTAGCGACAAACACTTTGCCTTCGGATCTGAGGTAGAAGGTATACCCAACTGTCTCTTTTGGGTATCCTATGAAGACGCATTTCTCCGCTTTGGGTTCCAGCTTTTCAGGCTGAAGCTTTTTGACATAAGCATCACATCCCCAAACTTTAAGAAACGACAGCTTTGGCTTCTTGTCAAACCAAAGTTCATATGGCGTCGTCTCAACGGATTTCGATGGTGCCCTATTTAAAGTGAATGCAGCTGTCTCTAATGCATAACCCCAAAACGATAGTGGCAAATCGGCAAGAGACATCATAGATCGCACCATATCCAATAAGGTTCGATTACGACGTTCGGACACACCATTACGCTGTGGTGTTCCAGGCGGTGTTAATTGTGAAACAATTCCACACTGTCTTAAGTGACTGCCAAACTCATAACTCAGATATTCTCCTCCTCGATCAGATCGTAGGAATTTAATCTTCTTGTTACGATGATTCTCAACTTCACTCTGAAATTGTTTGAACTTTTCAAATGTTTCAGACTTGTGTTTCATTAAGTAAATATACCCATATCTACTTAAGTCATCAGTGAAGGTGAAAAAGTAACGATAACCACCGCGCGCCTCAATACTCATCGGACCGCACACATCAGTATGTATGATTTCCAATAAGTCACTTGCCCGTTCCATTGTTCCAGAGAACGGCGTTTTAGTCATCTTGCCCATGAGGCATGGCTCACATGTGTCAAGTGATTCAAAATCAAGTGACTCCAAAAGTCCATCAGCATGGAGCTTCTTCATGCGTTTTACGCCAATATGACCTAAACGGCAGTGCCACAAGAAAGTGGTATTATCATTATCAATTCTATATCTTTTGGCATCAATGTTATGAACATGTGTATCATTACTATCGAGATTCAATAAGAATAAACCCCTCACATCGGGTGCATGACCATAAAAGATATTACTCATATAAATAGAACAACCATTATTCTCTGATTTAAATGAGTAACCGTCTCGCAATAAACAAGATCCAGATATAATGTTCATGCTTAACGCAGGCACTAAATAACAATTATTCAGGTTCATCACTAATCCCGATGGTAATCGAAGAGCGAGCGTGCCGACGGCGATCACATCAACCTTGGAACCATTTCCCACGCGCATCGTCACTTCGTCCTTTGCCAGCCTCCGTCTATTCCGCAGTTCCTGTTTTGAGTTGCAAATATGAGCAACCGCACCGGTATCAAATACCCAGGCACTACAACGAGAGTTGGTAAGGTACACATCAATAACATGTATATCATATATACCTTGTTTGTTGTTGGCCGCCTTCTTGTCAGCCAAATACTTGGGGCAATTCCGCTTCCAGTGTCCAGTTCCCTTGCAATGAAAACACACAGTTTCTGGTTTGGGTCCAGCCTTGGGTTTCTTCACGAGAGGAGCAACTGCTTTGCCACTCTGCTTGGAGTTACCCTTCTTACCCTTGCCATTTTTCTTTAAACTAGTGGTTTTATTGACCATCAACACTTGATGCTCCTTCTGAATTTCAGACTCAGCGGCTTTCAGCATCGCAAACAGCTCGGCGACTGACTTGTTCATCCCGTGCATGTTATAGTTCAACACGAAGCTCTTGTAGCTAGGTGGCAATGATTGAAGAACTCTGTCAGTGATAGCCTCTGGCGGAAGGGGCATCCCTAACTCAGCCAGACGGGTGGAGTACCCAGACATTCTGAGCACGTGATCACTGATAGACCCGTTCTCCTCCATCTTGCAAGCATAGAACTTATCGGAGATCTCATATCTCTCGATCCGGGCATTCTTCTGAAAGATAAACTTCAACTCCTGGAACATCTCATATGCTCCATGACGTTCAAAACGTCTTTGAAGTCCCGGTTCTAAGCCATACAACATTGCACATTGAACTATTGAGTAATCATCAGAACGAGCCTGCCAGACGTTCACAACGTCTAGAGACTCAACTGGAGCCGGTGGATCACCAAGCGGTGCATCAAGGACATAAGCCTTCTGGGAAGCCGTAAGGATAATCTTTAGATTACGGGCCCAGTCCACAAAGTTACTTCCATCATCTTTCAACTTAGCTTTCTCTAGGAACGCATTAAAATTCAGGGGTGCTACTGCGCGAGCCATGATCTACAACATAAATATAGCAAAGACAACTTAGACTATTGTTCTTAGATAATGAGTTTAGTTAATCATATTTAAAAAACTCCCACTCAAATTGACATCCCTCCGATCATTCGAGTGTAACATGATCCAAATCCACCAACTCAAGTCCGATCATCACGTGAGTTGAGGTGGTTTCAATGGTGAACATCTTCATGTTGATCATATCTACTATATGACTCATGTTCGACCTTTCGGTCTCTTGTGTTCCGAGGCCATGTCTGTACATGCTAGGCTCGTCAAGTTTAACCCGAGTGTTCCGCACGTGTAACATGGCTTACACCCGTTGTATGCGAACGTAGAGTCTATCACACCCGATCATCACGGCGTGTCTCGAAACGACGAACTTTCGCAACGGTGCACACTTGGGGAGAACACAATTTATCTTGAAATTTAAGTGAGGGATCACCTTATAATGCTACCGTCGTCCTAAGCAAAATAAGATGCATAAAAGGATTAACATCACATGCAAATCATAAGTGACATGATATGGCCATGAACTTGTGCTTTTGATCTCCATCTCCAAAGCACCGGCATGATCTCCATCGTCACCGGCATGACACCATGATCTCCATCATCTTGATCTCCATCAACGTGTCGCCATACGGTTGTCGCGCCGACTGTTGCTTCCACGACTATAGCTAACGTTTAGCGATAAAGTAAAGCATTACATAGCGCTTAATGATTGACACGCAGGTCATACAATAATTAAAGACAACTCTATGGCTCCTGCCAGTTGCCGTACTCATCGACATGCAAGTCGTGATATTCTATACAATACATGATCATCTCATACATCACATATATCTCATCATGTAATTGGCCATATCACATCACAACATACCCTGCAAAAACAAGTTAGACGTCCTCTAATTGTTGTTGCAAATTTTACGTGGCTGCTACGGGTATCTAGCAAGAACGATTCTTACCTACGCAAAACCACAACGTGGTGTAGTGATTGCTTTTTGATCTTCTAAAAGAACCCTCTTCATTGAACCGATTCAACTAAAGTGAGAGAGACAGACACCTGCCAGTCACCTTTATGCAACAAGTGCACGCAGCGGTGAAACCAGTCTCGCGTAAGCGTACGCGTAATGTCGGTCCAGGCCGCTTCATCTCACAATACCGCGGAATCAAGTATCAACTAGTAACGGCAAGCAATATGTATACACCCACGCCCACAACTCGTTTGTGTTCTACTCGAGATCTCATCTACGCATAGACCTAGCTCTGATACCACTGTTGGGGAACGTTGCATGGGAAACAAAAATTTTCCTACGCACACGCAAGATCTATCCATGGTGATGAGCATCTACGAGAGGGAGAGTGAATCTACATACCCTTGTAGATCGCTAAGCGGAAGCGTTAATAAACGCGGTTGATGTAGTCGAACGTCTTCGCGATCCAAATCGCCGAGCGTCCCGCGATCCAATCACGATCCTTCCGATCTAGTGCCGAACGGACGGCACCTCCGCGTTCAACACACGTACGGCTTGATGACGCCTTCACCTCCTCGATCCAGCGAGCGATGGTGAAGTAGTGGTTGAGTTCCAGCAGCACGACGGCGTGGTGATGGTGGTGAGGAACAATCTCTGCAGGGCTTCGCCAAGCACTACGGAGATTATGACGGAGGAACTAGAGGGCTAGGGTTGCCGGCACATGGCTTGGGAAATCCTGATGTGTCCCGTGTGCTAGCCCTGCCCCTCTATTTATATGTTGAGCCTTGGGGTCTAAACTTGGAGTAAAAGCCTCCTCCGGGTCGGTTTTGCCTGCACAAGGTCGGTTTGGCCCGCAGGGAAAGAGTCCAACTCGGATCCCTGCCGAACCGTGCACAGCCGCGCACAAGCGGTAGTACCGCTTCACACAAGCGGTAGTACCGCTTGGGCGGTAGTACCGCTTCACACAAGCGGTAGTACCGCTCGGGCGGTAGTACCGCTTCACACAAGCGGTAGTACCGCTCCGGCGGTAGTACCGCTTCACCAAGCGGTAGTACCGCTTACGCGGCAGCAAAACTACTTTTGCACTTCCCAATACCTTGTGGGCTTTATCCCTTTGGCTCATATAAAGTGTTGCTGCACCCGAACACTTCGGTAAACATCCGGAACCCCTTCCGGTGAACTCCGGAACTCTTCCGGAGATCAAAACACTATTATCACATATATCAATCTTTACCTCCAGACTATTCCGGAGATCCTCGTCATGTCCGGGATCTTATCCGGGACTCCGAACAACTTTCGGTCACCAACATAACAACTCAATTATACTAATCGTCACCAAACGTTAAGTGTGTAGACCCTGCGGGTTCGAGAACTATGTAGACATGACCGAGACACCTCTACGGCCAATAACCAATAGCGGGACCTGGATGCCCATATTGGCTCCTACATATTCTACGAAGATCTTTATCGGTCGAACCTCTATGTCAAGGATTCAGTTAATCCCGTATGCTGTTCCCTTTGTTCTTCGGTATGTTACTTGCCCGAGATTCGATCGTCGGTATCACTATACCTAGTTCAATCTCGTTACCGGCAAGTCTCTTTACTCGTTCCGTAATACAAGATCCTGTGGCTAACTCTTTAGTCACTTTGCTTGCAAGGCTCAATGTGATGTTGTATTACCGAGTGGGCCCTGAGATACCTCTCCGTCACACGGAGTAACAAATCCCAGTCTTGATCCATGCCAACCCAACAGACACCCTCGGAGATACCTGTAGAGCACCTTTATAGTCACCCAGTTACGTTGCGACGTTTGATACACACAAGGTATTCCTCCGGTGTCAGTGAGTTGCATGATCTCATGGTCAAAGGAACAGATACTTGACATGCAGAAAACAATAGCAATAAACTGACACGATCAAATGCTACGTTTACAGTTTGGGTCTTGTCCATCACATCATTCTCCTAATGATGTGATCCCGTTATCAAATGACATCTCATGTCTATGGCTAGGAAACCTTAACCATCTTTGATCAACGAGCTAGTCAACTAGAGGCTTACTAGGGACACAGTGTTGTCTATGTACCCACACATGCATTTGAGTTTCCAATCAATACAATTATAGCATGGATAATAAACGATTATCATGAACAAGGAAATATAATAATAACCAATTTATTATTGCCTCTAGGGCATATTTCCAACACTTATTCCTTCATCCATCGTGATCTCACCCAAAACTTGAAAACTTCAATCACACAAAACTCATATTTTATTTTTTCATTATACCTACTGTATTCTAACTTCTCCATGGCTTATACCCCCCGATACAATCCATAGTTCCATCAAAACAAGCAAGCAACACATCAAAAACAGAATCTGTCAAAAACAGAACAGTCTATAGCAACCTATTTAAAAGCCATACTTCTGTAACTCCAAAAATTCTGAAAACTTAGGACAACGTGGTAAATTCATATACCAATACTGTGTAAAAATTTCAGATTTTTTTGACGCTCCAGTACAGAAACACAATTCAAGTACTGGACACAAAACTTTCTGTTTTCCAAACAGCATCAATTATATTATCTTCCAAATCATCCCAAAGGCTTTACTTGGCACAAACACTAATTAAAAACACAAAAACACAATCATACCAGTAGCATAATTGCGAAAACACACAATAACAGAAAAAAATTATTTTATTCATTGGGTTGCCTCCCAACAAGCGCTATTGTTTTATGCCCCTAGCTAGGCATCATGCATAGTTTCAAGTGTTGTCATCTTTCAAGTTGATTCCATAAGTGGCCCTCATAATGGATTCATATGGTGCTTTAATTTTCTTCCTAGGGAAATGTTCCATACCCTTTTTTAATGGAAATTGAAATTTTATATTCCCTTCTTTCATGTCCATAACGGCACCTATGGTTCGTAAGAACGGTCTACCAAGTATTATTGGGCAAGAAGAATTGCATTCAATATCAAGAACAATAAAATCAACGGGCACATAGTTCCTATTTGCAAGAATAAGAACATCATTAATCCTACCCAAAGGCTTTTTAATAGTAGAATCCGCAAGATGTAAATTAAGAGAGCACTCATCTATATTGGTAAAACCTAGCACATCACATAGAGATTTTGGAATTGTGGAAACGCTAGCACCCAAATTACATAAAGCATTGCACTCATAATTTTTAATTTTAACTTTAATGGTGGGTTCCCATTCATCATATGATTTTCTAGGAATTGAAATTTCTAGTTCAAGCTTTTCTTCTAACGCTTTCGTCATTGCTTCTACTATATGTTTAGTAAAAGCCTTGTTTTGCTCTTAAGCGTTGGGTGAATTTAACATGGATTGTAACAAAGAAATGCACTCAATCAAAGAAAAATTGTCATAATTAAAGTCTTTGTAATCCAAAAGAGTGGGCACATCGCTATTTAAAGTTTCTACCTCTCCGAACCCACTTTTATCAATTTTCTTATCAAGATTTTCACCCTCCGAATTATGGGAACGCCTACTAGCTAAAGTTGACTCTTCTTCAGTCCCCTTTTCATCAAGTTTTATATTGCTAAACAAAGAATCAATAGATGAAATACCAATCATTTTAATATCCTCATCATTACTACGATAAAAATCAGGAGGAATCGCTTTTTCAAAAAATTCTCGTTTAGCTTTTAGCATGGCGGTTCTTTTCTTACTCTCATCCATGGAGACATATAAAGCTTTAATTGATTCATTAATATAAATTTTAGGTGGCAAAATTTTAGTCTTAAGATTTTCCACATCATGAATAATTCTATCAATGCTCCTAGATATGTCATCAAGTTTACTCAATTTTTCTTCTATCATAGTGTTGAAAACTTTTTGAGCATTAATAAATTATTTAATATAACTTTCAAGATTAGAGGACATCCTACTATTATTATAAGAATTACCATAAGGATTGCCATAATTATTAGATGAATTTCCAGGAAACGGTCTAGCGTTGAAATTACCTCTATAAGCATTATTATTAAAATTGTTTCACGAGACAAAATTCACATCTACGGGATCATTATTTTGCTCAATCAAAGTTGATAAAGCCACATCATTAGGATCAATAGGAGAATTTTTTATAGAAACCAATTTTATAAGCGCATCAACTTTATCATTCAAAGTATTAATTTCTTCAACAGAATTCACTTTTTTACTAGTAGGAACTCTTTCAGTATGCCATTGTGAATAATTTGCCATAATAATATCAAGCAATTTAGTAGCTTATCCCAAAGTAATTTCCATAAACGTACCTCCCGCGGCGGAATGTAAAAGATTTCTAGAGACAAAATTTAATCCCGCATAAATTTTTTGTATGATCATCCATAAATTTAAGCCATGAGTAAGGCAATTTCTTATCATTAATTTCATCCTTTCCCAAGATTGGGCAACATGTTCACGATCAAGTTGCTTAAAATTCATAATTTCATTTCTTAGTGAAATAATTTTCATGGGCGGAAAATACTTAGTAATAAAAGCAACTTTACACCTATCCCAAGAATCGATACTATTTCGTGGTAAAGATGAAAACTAAATTTTTACACGATCCCGCAATGTAAACGGAAATAATTTTAATTTCACAATATCATTATCCACATCTTTTTTCTTTTGCATATCACATAATTCTACGAAGGTATTAAGATGGGATGCAGCATCTTCATTAGGACTACCAGAAAATTGTTCTTTCATAACAAGATTTAGCAAAGCGGCATTAATATCACAAGTCTCCGCACTAGCGGCGGGAGGAGCAATTGGAGTACTAATAAAATCATTATTATTAGTATTGGAAAAATCACACAATTTTGTATTTTCTTGAGACATCGCGACTACGCAAACAAGATAGCAATCAAGTAAACAAGCAAACAAGAAAAAGGCAAAAAGGCAAACGGAAAATATTTTTGTATTTTTGTAAAAACATTTTAGAAGTGGGGGAGATGAAAACAAGAGGCAAATGGCAAATAAAGTAAATGCAAGGAGATGAGAGTTTATGCAAAGGTACTTGATAGATGTTGATGATGTCTCCCCGGCAACGGCGCCAGAAATCCTTCCTGCTACTTGTAGCTTGCGTTGGTATTATCCCCGAAGAGGAAGGGATGATGCAGCACAGTAGAGATAAGTATTTCCCTCAGTTATGAAACCAAGGTTATCGAACCAGTAGGAGAATCACACAACACCTCGTTAGCAGTAACTGCACACAAACAACAAACCCTTGCACCCAACGCAAACGAGGGGTTGTCAATCCCTCGGCGGTAAATTGCAAGATTAAATTGTATGTGATAAATTGATATATTGAAACAAAAATACAAAATAAAATAAATAAAAGAAAATGGCAGCAATATTTTTAGGGTTTTAGTAATATGATTTAGATAGACCCGGGGGCCATAGTTTTCACTAGAGGCTTCTCTCAAGGAAATAGCATACGGTGGGTAGACAAATTACTGTTGGGCAATTGATAGAAAAGCAAATAATCATGACGATATCCAAGGCAATGATCATGTATATAGGCATCATGTCCGAGACAACTAGACCGACTGCTGCCTGCATCTACTACTATTACTCCACACATCGACCGCTATCTAGCATGCATCTAGTGTATTAAGTCCATAAAAGAACGGAGTAACGCCTTAAGAACGATGACATGATGTAGACAATATAAACTCATGTATGAATAAACCCCATATTTTTACCCTTAATAGCAACGATACATACGTGTCATGTCCCTTTTTGTCACTGGGATTGAGCACCGCAAGATCGAACCCATTACAAAGCACCTCTTCCCATGGCAAGATAAATCAATCTAGTTGGCCAAACCAAATCAATAGATCAGAGAAGAAATACAAAGCTATAATAATCATGCATAAAAGAATGCAGCAAAGACTCAAACATATTCATGGATAATCTGATCATAAAGTCACAATTCATCGGATCCCAACAAACACACCGGAAAAAGTGATTACATCGGATAGAAATCCAAGAACATCGAGGAGAACATTGTATTGAAGATCAAAAAGAGAGAAGAAGCCATCTAGATACTAACTATGGACCCGAAGGTCTGTGGTAAACTACTCACGCATCATCGGAAGGGCAGCAAGGTTGATGTAGAGCCCCTCCGTGATCGATTCCCCCTCCGGCAGATTACCGGAGAAGGACCCCAGATGGGATCTCTCGAGAACAGAAGCTTGCGGCGGCAGAAAAAGTATTTCGTGGACTCTCTTGAGGGTTTCTGATTTTTTCTGAATTTATAGTGGAGGAATTAGGTCAAACGGAGCTCTGTGGGCCCCATGAGGTACCAGGGCGCGCCTGCCCCCCCCAGGCGCGCCCTGGTGCCTCGTGGGCACCCCTTGGGGCTTCTGGACTCCTCCCGAAGCTTCTAGTGTTTATCTTGGCCAATAAAAAATCTCCAAAAAGTTTCATGGCATTTGGACTTCGTTTGGTATTGATTTTCTGTAAAAAAAACAGGGCAGAAAACAGCAACTGGCACTGGGCGCTAAGTTAATAGGTTAGTCTCCAAAAATGATATATAATTGCTGTAAATGCATATAAAAACATCCAAGATTAATAATATAACAGCATGGAACAATCAAAAATTATAGATACGTTGGAGACGTATCATTCCCACACATGCAAGACTCTCACTAAAGCATATAACTCTTTATCATAAATGGGGTAGTTAAGTTGCGCGCCGGAGAGTTTCTCACTAAAATATGCAATGGTTCACTTCTCTTGCATTAACACGCCACATATTCCATTACCACTAGTGCCACAATGCACTTCAAAGGTTTTCTCAAAATTGGGTAATGCAAGTAATGGAGCATGTGTAAGAAAGTTCTTAAGCTCACGAAATGCGGCATCTTGGGATGGACCCCAAACAAATGGTGCATTCTTTCTACTCAATGCGTGCAATGGTGATGCAATAGTGCTAAAATCTTTCACAAAGCGTCGATAAAATCCGGCTAAGCCAAGGAAGCTACGCACTTGAAGCAAGTTGGTTGGTTGTGGCCAAGTTTTAATAGCATCAATTTTAGCTTCATCAACGGGAACACCCTTAGAGGAGACTACAAATCCCAAGAAAACAAGTTTATCAACACCAAAAGTTCATTTTTCCATGTTCGCATAAAGTCGCTCATTTCTAAGAACTTGCAAGATGTCTCTAAGGTGTTTCACATGATCGTCAAGAGATTGGCTAAACACAAGAATGTCCTCAAAGTATACCACAACACAAATGCCAATATATTTGCGAAGAACATAGTGCATCACACGCATAAAGGTGCTAGGTGCTTGAGATAAGCCCATAGGCATGACCAACCATTCATATAAGCAAAATTTGGTTTTGAAATCCGTTTTCCATTCATCACCCTCTTGCATGCGAATTTGATAGTAGCCACTTTTAAGATCTATTTTGGAGAAAATGGTGGCTCCACTAAGTTCATCTATCATGTCATCAAGTCGTTGAATGGGATGGCGTTATCTAACGGTGATAGCATTGATGGGACGGCAATCGGAACACATGCCATAGGTACCATCTTTCTTAGGCACAAGAATAACCGGAACGGCACATGGACTTAAGCTCTCGCGTACATACCCATTCTCCATGAGATGTTGCACTTACCTTTGGATCTCTTTGGTCTTGTCGGGGTTGACACGGTAAGGTGCCTTGTTCGGTAGAGGTGCACCGGGCATGAGGTCGATTCGGTGTTCGATTCAGCGAAGTGGAGGAAGTCCGGGAGGTAGTTCATCAGGAAAAACGTCCGCGAATTCCTGCAATAGATGAGACAACACCAAAGGTAGATGTTGTGAAGTATAGTCCTCACCGCTTCATCTTTGCACACAAGTACAAATTGAAGAACACTCGATGGGCTCTCACTCACATCCCTCATGTTTTTTTGGTGGCTAAAAGCACTAAAATTTTCTTGTCGCTCATCGTGGAGTCGCTCATTTTTGGCTTGTGGCGCTCACTCTCTTTTTGGTGGTTCACTCTCTCACTAGTCTCTCCATGATGGGTTGAAGTTTGATTGTCGGCGATGACTTGACTTGGTGACATGGGTCGAAGCACGTACTCCTTGCCCTTCATCTTGAAGCTATAGTGATTGGTCCGTCCATTGTGGATGACGCCACGGTCGAATTGCCAAGGTCTTCCAAGTAGGAGATGGCACATGAACATGGGAACCACATCACACTCCAAGGTTTTTTCGTATGCGCCAATCTTGAAGGACACTTGAACGGTGTGCTCCACTTTAATTGTGCCAGAGTCGCTTAACCATTGGACCTTTGTAGGGGCGAGGGTGCTTCTTCTTGAGCAATTGTAGCTTGGAACATAGCTCGTCGCTTGCCAACTTGTGGCAACTTCCGCCGTCGATGATGACCTTGATGGAACGTCCTTGAATACCTGCTTTGGTATGGAAGATGTGGCAACGTTGGTCTTCGTGTTGTTGTTGTTTAAGTGTCAAGATCTTGGAGACAACAAGAGCGGGGCTCGAATCATTGTCACAAAAGACTTGAGCGTCTTCATCTTCATTCACTTGTCGGTGCATGGCCACGTGCTCAAGGGCTTCCATTTCTTCTTCGCTCATGGAGTCGTAGGTGCCGTCATCATTGGCGATCTTGGTGCGCCGTGTGAGGCACTCAAATGACTTGTGGCCTCGGCCCTTGCAAGTGAAACATTGGATGGCAATTGTCTTGGTGGTAGCATCCGGTGTAGGGGTCGATGACGAAGTTCTTGGCTTGGATGTACTTGTAGTAGGATGACTCGAAGATGGCAAATGTTGCTTGGAGCTTGACTTGTCACCATTACTTGGTGTAGTTTGAGTCGTAGTTGGAGGTGTCGTAGTCGTTGAAGCTTGAGTGTATGAACCGTAGGTCTTGGAAGAGTACTTGGAGTACTTGTAGTCCTCTTGTACTTGTCGCTCCACTTTGGTTGCTTGGTTCACTAGCTCGAGGAGGTTGGAGTACGGTTGGAAGTCCGCAATTTTCTTGTTTGGATGGTTGAGACCGTTCAAGAAATGCGCCATAGTTTGTTCATCATCTTCCTTGACATTGGCTCGTATCATAGCAATTTCCATTTCTTGGTAGTATTCTTCAACCGACTTGGTGCCTTGCTTGAGGAGTTGTAACTTCTTGAATAGATCACGGAAATGAGCTCTCATGACATCCTTCATTTGAGTCCAAGTCGTGATGGGTGGTTTGCCTTTCTCTTGGCGGCGCTCGACGACTTGCTCCCACCAAATGAGAACATAGTCTTGGAACTCAAGCGATGCCATGGCTACCTTCTCTTGCTTGTCATAGTGGTGAAGACGGAATATCTTGTCCACCTTTAAGGCCCATGAGAGGTAGCCTTCGGGATCGGTGCTTCCGGAGAACTTGGGCATGTTGAACTTGAGCTTGCCGTAGTATTGCTCATCTTGATGCCTATGTTGTAGTTGCTCATGTCTTGGAGGTAGGTCTTCATCCTCGTGCTCCTTTTGCTCTACGCGGTTGACTCTGTGTTGGGGACGAGGTACTCTTGCCCGGTTCCTCCTTTCTTGATTTTCCTCAAGGTGTGCGGCTTCGTCTTGGCACACTTGGCGACGTGCCTCTTCTTCTTCATGCACACGACGGTTGTTCTCATTGAGGGCGTGAGTGGCTTCCTGTAGAGCACGTTGTGCTTCGAGCGCTTGTTGCTCATGGCTTTGTTGCTCTTGCCGTAGTGGGTCGCCGTCTTGGTCTTCTTGTCGTTGACGTTGTGGACCTTGCTCTTGGTCCATGGCGCCTTGTGTTTGACGATGTTGTTGTGTGCGCTCTCGAAGTTGGTCTTGCAAACCATTGCCATGGAATGGATTTTGGGAAGCTTGATGGTCTTGGTGGTCATCTCAAAGATGAGAACGAGCTCGTGGAAGACTTGCATCCGATGATGAATCTGAAGAATGGTGCCTTGAACAGTGTCCTCTTGATGATGATGATGATGTGGAAGAAGCGTGGTTAACCATCATGGAACAAAACTCTTCCATTTGGGCAGTAAGCTTGGCGTCGAGGTAGTCTCTTGCTCTTGCTTCAGAATGACGCAAGTTGGTGGCGAGTTGCTCGATGCGGTCGCCCAAAGCTTCATTTTCTTGATGCAAGGCTCGCTGTACCCCAAAGAGATGGGTCTTGGACACGTAGTCGTTGGGTGCGTCGTGCTCGTTGAAGAGAGGATTTGAAGATGTGCTCGGCCTATCCATCAAGATCAAGTGTAGAGGTTAGTAGGAAATGAGAGAACAAAACCAAAGTTACCTTTTCCGAAGATTGATGATGTATCGAGTATCACTCAATATAGTGCTATGATAGTAGAATTGATACCGGGTTTGTTTCTCACACCTACATAAGTAAACTTATGGAGTAGCTTGGTTTGGATGGTGGCACAAAATTTCTGCAATTGCTAGCAAGATATCATTAATGTTGAAAGAGATTCACAAATTTGCAAGTGAAACAAGTAAACCAATAGCAACGAGTGTCACACGGAAACACACACACGGATAGATAAATGAGGTCGTGCAACCAAGGAATGAGCACAAAATGTGGAATCCACGGAAAAAGCTCGGGTTGCACAACTCTAGAGAGACGTAGCACGATTGCTCAATAGGCGGATACGAACTTGTGCACAACCTATGAGAGACAAACGTATCGACTTTCTATCTCAATTATGCTATTTATGTATGATTCCCGGTGAACTCGGTCACGATGATCCAAGATGATCAATACGCTATGTAATGTGGCGTGATGCTATGGCTATTGCTTACAAGCTTGATGTTTCTCTCTTCCTCTTTTCTTAAAAGCTTTTCTTTCTCTTGATATTTTCCTTGGGCCACTTATGCGAAATTCTCTTACCAAGATAGCAATTATGTATATGCGGGAACAATTGATGATACAAGAGATGATACGATGATATATGCACACTATGATAGCTATGTGGAATGTGTATCACTAAAGTGCATAAGTAGCGTTGCCCGGCAATACTCAAATGGCTATCTCGTGGGAAAGTGAGGCAAAATAGGGCCTCGGGGTTAAAAATGCAATGGCAAGGAAGTGGACTAAGATGTCGTCGAAGTTACCGTCCTTGCTTATGGTGGTGGTGTCACAATGAGGAAGTGGTCGTTGTCGATGTCGAGTCCGTGGCAAAGATGAGTGGCGGTGGTGTCGATGTCGAACCGTCCCTAAGTAGACGAAACACATTAGGAAACGGAAACCGCGAACTCAAACTCTCAAATGGCAAACATGGTAAAATTGCGGTTGATTGCGGAAGGCGGTGGTGGTATGCGGAAGGAATGGTGGAAAAATGATCAAAATCGGTCAAAATTGTGAAGTGATGGAGTGATGGGCTGTAGGGCGCCGGATGTCCAGGCTTGCGGGCCGGATGTCTGGGCAGTCGTGCCGAGCTAGATGTCCGGGGTCACGGGCCGGATGTCCGGTGCACTAGATCCACGGATGAACTTTGGAAAAACTTGGTGTTTGGGGCAAAATTCGGGGAATTTCATGGATGGAAAAGGTGGGGGAGGTGGGGAATTGCTAGATCCACCTGCAACACTTCGAATCCATGGATCAAAATCAACAAAACATCATCAAACCAACAAATCACAAAAAAAATTGGTATGGCTATTTTTGTGGGGAATTTTCGGCATTGGGCAAAACAAACAAAAATTGGGGCTAGAACGTGGAGGGGGAGAACTCCAAAGTGTGAATCAACGTGGCTCTGATCGAAGATGATGTAGGGTGGAACCCTATGGTGATGATCTTTTCACACTTGGAGGGGGAAAAGAGGGAAATCAACAAGAACTATAAGAGGAAACTCTCAAACAAACCCAAATCACACATCCACTAGGATAGCATACATGAGATCCACAAGCATACAAGAACAATCCAAGGAAACAAGCACAAAGGTAAAGTTCTTCTCACTCCAAAGGAGATGAGGTCTTGATGATCTAGTGAGATCCTTCTCCCTCAGGAGGTCTTGATAATCCTATGATGGGGATCCTTCTCCCGAAAGAGGTATTGATTCCCCAAGAAGGAGGTACAAGGAGCAAAGCTCACTCAAATGTCTCAATGTCTTTGCTAACCCTAGCTAGGAGGAGGTAGGGGAGTATATATAGTAGTCCACGAGGTGGAAGGGAGGTAAGAGGGGATTACATGGCCTGTTGGCCGGTTACAAACGCGCAGGTGCCGGATGTCCGGGCATCGGGCGGGATGTCCGGCCGTTCTTGTCGGGCCGGATGTCCGGGGCTGGCGCCGGATGTCCGGCCTAGAGAGGGTCCAGGTTCAGGTGCTCTCTGATCATGTCTGATCATGTTGGGCCAGATTTCCAGGGCCCTGTCGGATGTCCGTAGCCATCGGGCCAGATGTCCGGGCAGGGGCCAGATGTCCGGGCCCTGGAGCTTGGTAGCCCCTGGCTGGCTGCTGTGGCTCGATCCATTAGGGGCCGGATGTCCGGGCCAGGGCCATCCGTGTACTTGGGGACTTGGTCTTCATTCCGATCATTCCCGAGGTGGTCTTCTTTGTACCTAAGGACACATAGCATTCCGGCTTGAAGTAGTAGCCATGTCTCACACGGATCATATGGAAGTTCATTAAGGAGAGATGTCACCTCGGTCTCGATAGCTCTTGCTCGTGCTCGTGTCATCGGTCCACTTGGCACTTGGGGAGATTAAGGTGGGTCCATGGGGATGACCGTAGGATGCTCCGCTCACTCCCCCAGGACAGTTGATTGTTGGAGGGCACCCAAGGATTCGGCTAGCCATGGATTGTGCCTGTATGGTTGTGGGGGAGTAAAAACCTTTTTCTTTTGGGAACTGCCATTAATGTGTTTAGCATGGAAGATATTGAAATCCTTTGTTGTGACGTTGATAGGAAAAGCACACCACTCAAAATGTATTCATCTCTGTTTTAGCTCTAAGCTCTGGCACCGCTGCAAATCTTTGGTTCCCTCTGCGAACGGCCATTCTATTTACTTTCATGTTATTTACTTTTATAGTTGAGTCATCGCCTTCTCATTCAAGCACCAACTCCGAGAGCGCTATTGTCATTCTTAGTTTAACTTGCATTGAGTCTAGTTAATGTTGGATGTGAGCATGACTGGATGTCTTCTACCCTAAATTACAATGTTTAGTCACTGCTTGAACTTTAGAGGTGCGTTGCATTTATGTTTTGCGGTCTCAAAAAGGGCTAGTGAGGTACCATACTATCATATTATATCGTGGTTATTTTGACAAAGTGTTGGCATTTGAGATATATTATTATTGCTTGCTAGTTGATTATGCCATTGCCATGAGTAAATATGAGTTCTAAGTGTTATCATTCACATGCTTAGTTCATGATCTTTGCTGAAAACTTGACTGCTAGTTAAGCTTATATACGGCACCAAAAACAAAAGATTTTGTAAAAGTTTTTCTTTGTCACTTTCAGTTTATCAACTGAATTGCTTGAGGACAAGCAATGAGTTAAGCTTGGGGGATTTGATATATCTCCAAAGTATCTACTTTTCCAAACACTTTTGCTCTTGTTTTGGACTCTAATTTGAATGATTTGAATGAAACTAACTTAGAATGACGTTGTTTTCAGCAGAACTACCTTGGTGTTGTTTTTTGTGCAGAAATAAAAGTACTTGGAATTGGACGAAATTTTATGGAGAATTATTTCAGAATATATAAAAAATACTTGCGAAAAGATCTACTAGAGGGGGGCCCACCGCAAAGCCACAAGCTCAGGTGGCACCCCCCTAGGGCGCGTCACCTGAGCTTGTGGGCCCTTCGGTGCTCCGTTTTCCTACCTCCAAGTCCATAAGTACCGTCTTCCCGAGAAAAAAACAGAGAAAAAGTTTCATCGCATTTATGATACGGAGCCGCCGCCACCTCCTGTTCTTGATCAAGAGGCCTGATCTGGAGTCTGTTCGGGGCTCCGGAGAGGGCAAATCGTCGCCGCCGTCATCAAAAACCTCATGATGCTCACCACCGGGAGTGAGTAATTTCATCGTAGGCTTACAAGAGGTAGATGGAGATGGATTAGATTCGTCATGTAATCGAGTCAATTTGTTAGTGTTTGATCCCTAGTATCGACTATGTTCTGAGATTGATGTTGCTATGACTTTGCTATGATTAATGCTTGTCGCTAGGGCCCGAGTGCCATGATTTCAGATCTGAACCCTTTATGTTTTCATGAATATATTTGAGTTCTTGATCCTATCTGCAAGTTATATGCACCTGTTATTGTTCTGAACCACAGACCCCAAGGTGACAATAATTGGGATACTCTCCGGGGATGACTGTAATTTGAGGAGTTCATGTATTCACTATGTGTTAATGTTTTATTCCGGTTCTCTATTAAAAGGAGCACCTTAATTACCCTTAGATTTCCATTAGGACCCGCTGCCACGGGAGGAAGGACAAAAGATGTCATCCAAGTTCTTATTATAAGCACGTATGACTATTTACGAAATACATGCCTACATTTAATTGATGAATTGGAGCTATTGTGTATCGCTCTAGGTTGTGACTGTTACATGATGAATTTCATCCAAATATCCATCGTTACTCAATGCCTACGCTTTGCTCATATTGTCTTTGCTAAGTTACTACTATTGTTGCTAACTGCTACAAAACTGCTATTGTTACCATTATCGTTACTATAGCTACTGTTACCACTGCTATCAAAATTATCATACTACTGTGCCACTAATACTTTGCAGCAGAGAATTTGTTTCTCAAGTGTGGTTGAATTGACAACTCAACTGCTCAGGCTTATAAATATTCTTTGACCCCCCTTGTGTCGAATCAATAAATTTGGGAGAAATACTACCCTCGAAGACTGTTGCGATCCCCTATACTTGTGGGTCTTCAGTGGGGAGTAAAACCTTTTTCTCTTTTTGGGAACTACCATTAATGTGTTTAGCATGGAAGATATTGGAAACCTTTATCGTGACATTGACAGGAAAAGTATACCACTCAAAATGTATTCATCTCTGTTTTAAGCAATGAGTTCTAGCACATAAGCAAATCCCCGCTCCCCTCTGCGAAGGGCCTGTATATTTACTTTTATTGTTGAGTCATCACCTTCTCATTCAAGCACCAATTCTGAGAGCACTATTGTCATTCGTAGTGTAACATGCATTCATTCTAATTAATGTTGGGTGTGAGCATGACTGGATCTCTTCTACCCTCAATTACAATGTTTAGTCATTGCTTGAACTTTAGAGGTGCTCTGCATTTATGTTTTGCGGTCTCAGAAAGGGCTAGCGAGATACCATTCTATCATATTATATCATGGCTGTTTTGACAAAGTGTTGGCATTTGAGATATAGTATTATTGCTCGCTAGTTGATTATGTCATTGACATGAATAAATATGAGTTCTAAATGTCATCATATATGTGGTTAGTTCATAATCATTGCTGAAAACTTGATTGCTAGTTAAGCTTATATACGGAAACAAAAGCAAAAGAGTTTGTAAAAGTTTTTCTTTGTCACTTTCAGTTTGTCAACTGAATTGCTTGAGGACAAGCAATGATTTAAGCTTGGGGGAGTTGATATGTCTCCAATGTATCTAGTTTTCCAAACACTTTTGGTCTTGTTTTGGACTCTAATTTGCATGATTTGAATGGAACTAACCCGGACTAACGTTGTTTTTCAACATAAATACCTTCGTGTTGTTTTTTGTGCAGAAATAAAAGTTCTCAGAATTGGATGAAACTTGGCGGAGATTTTTTATTGAATACATGAAAAATACTGGTGCAAAGATCTATTGGAGGGGGCCACCACCTTCCCACAAGGCAGGGGCGCGCCTACCCCCAGGGCGCGCCCAGCTGCCTTGTGTGGCCCACAGGCGGCCATCTGACCTAATTCCCACTCCATATATTCCGTCTTCCCGAGAAAAAATGAGAGAGAAAGTTTCATCATGTTTTACGATACGGAGTCGCTGCCACCTCCTGTTCTTCATCGGGAGGCCTGATCTGGAGTCTGTTCGGGGTTCCAGAGAGGGCAATTCGTCGCCGTCGTCATCAACAGCCCTTCTTCATCAACAACCTCATGATGCTCACCATAGGGAGTGAGTAATTCCATTGTAGGCATACTGGAGTAGATGGAGATGGATGAGATTCATCATGTAATTGAGTCAATTAGTTAGGGCTTGATCCCTACTATCCACTATGTTCTGAGATTGATGTTGCTATGACTTTGCTATGCTTAATGCTTGTCACTAGGGCCCGAGTGCCATGATTTCAGATATGCACCTATTATGTTTTCATGAATATATTTGAGTTCTTGATCCTATCTTGCAAGTTATACGCACCTGTTATTGTTTTGAACCATAGACCTGTCAGTACCGTGACCACTTGGGTCACGCACCCAACTATGCATGCGCCACGGTCGCCCTGGATCCTACTCAAGAAGATAGAAGAGTTGCTTTCCACTGCTTCCTTCAGTGGTGGTATGCAGATCTTCATGTAGAACAACGACAACGACGAGCAACCTCACCAGATGAAGCTTGGGTTCGGTGGTGGCATGCAGATATTTGTTCAAGAGACCTCCATGCCCATCAAGAAAGCCTAACCAAGACAAGAAGGAATCCAGATCAAGACATCCGGCGACAACTACCGCCGGCCAAGACCCATGAACAACCTCGCCCGGCAACGACTGTCCTTAGCTGGCGTGCACTCAGCCAGCCTTTGACAGCAAGCTATTGCATCAACTACGTGTGGCGCAGCCGTTATGCGTTCGCAGAACCCTCACACCACGTGGCTGGTGGGCGGGCATGCCAGGAGTTGGACAAGATGCAAGGGGTGAATCACTCACCCATGCCGCCGCATGGTGCACACCTGTGCCGAGATGCGTCACACCCCGTGTAGGTTTCACCGTGGTCGGTGCTGACAAGTCTCGAGTTCATTCCCGAAAGATAGAAGACGATAACACATCGCTACACATTTAATGCACTCACCTACCTGGTCTGACCCAGACCACTTCCTTAGCATTGAAACCATTGTTGTACCCCTTGGAAAGGAAGGCCCGGCTAGATAAGAGACAAGGCCCAAGAGGGAAGGAGAAAGGAGAAGAAACAACTCCAGTAGGGAAAAGGTTGGACACTTGGTAGAACATCAGTAGGGATATACAACACTTCCCGTTCCCGAGAAGGACTTGTAGCTCTTAACCCACCCACACACTAGTGCAGCGGCCTGCTATACAAACAATTTTTACCCCCTTTCCGCGACAGAGTTTTAAACCATCGCCTTGCCTGTGTGTGTGATAGGGGGGTCCTTCCCACACGACCTAGAAATTGTCTGCGATAGAGCCTCCGGTCACACACGCGGGGCAAAAAGAGCTCGTGTACGATCGGATGAGCCATCACAGACAATTATACTGGCCCAATCATTTCCGTTCATATGTACATCCCACACAGTGAATCCAAGACAAACGTTTCCATTCGTATATACATCCCACACAGTGAATCCCAGACAAACGTTTTCGTTCATATATACATCCCACACAGTGAATCCCAGACAAACGTTTTCGTTCATGCGTACATCACACACAATTTTCTGCATCACATCGTCTGTGATAGCGTTGCCATTGCAGACGATAGTAATAATTTTATCATTTGTGTTATTGAATGCATCACGCATGGTGTCTAGAAGAAACTGTGTGGCATAGGCTGTCCATCACACACACTTTTTATGTGGAAAACGTTTGTGCAAGGTGGCCTAACGCAAATAGGTGTCCATAGGAAGTCGTGTGTGATTGTTCATTGATCCAACATGTTTACTTCCTAGAAACTATGTGGGTTGTCTGAGATCATCGCCCACGGTGTTGTCTCAATAACCGTTTGCACTAGAAAAACCCAATAAGCAGGCTAATTGGCCTATTATTATTAATCCATTTAGTAATCAAATTTACATTTCATATTAAACACACAATATATTTCATTTTCATATTACGGAACCAGGATTTCATAATTGAAATACATCAGAGTACAACATCATATAGCTTCAGCACTCACTCACACCATATAGGCATATAGCTAGCTACCCCATTACACAACAGCACCAAGTTTCACATGCAACATCTAAAACCTTTGGAAATTAGCATCATAGATGGTAGATAGACAAATGAATCTCATCTGGAAAACTACTGAAGCGGAAGGCGAATATTGAGCCTTCAATGATGTTGAAGGTCCTTGCAACTTTAGGCCAGTGACTGTGGATGATTGACCTCCCATCCTTCATCCTCTTGAGGAAGACTTCAATATTGTACCGTGGGTGTTGTATGAACACCTTCCTCGCCTCTTGACCATACAGGTGGTTTGAGAGGTAATCATCTGTGAACTGCTTTGGAAAGGCCTGAAAACAAAGATATGCATAAATATCTTCTCTGAATTTTGAAATGGCGCAAAGGAATAAAAAAACAAGGTACTCCCTCCGGTCCTTTTTACTCCGCGTATTAGATTTGTATCAAGTCAAAGTTTGTAAAGTTTCACCAAATTTATTTTAAAAAATATCAACATCCACGATACCAAATATGTATACTATAAAATTGTATTTCATAATGCATCTAAAAATAATGATTTTGCAGTTTGAATGTTGATACTTTTTTCTATAAATTTGGTCAAAGTAGAGATACTTTGACTTCGGACAAAACTTATATGCAGACTAAAAAGGACCGGAGGGAGTATAAGAGTTAGTACCATCCTGTAGTTCACTGATGTCTTCTTCATTGTGCAGACAAAGATCTTGTTGTTTTACGTCGCTAGTTTCTTTATCCTAACAATCTTTCTGAGTTTCTTGACTTGACTGATATTCATGGACATCTCATTTCCCCATATGCAAAATGGGTCGAACTGTGGGTCAAAACCTCTGACAACAGGACCTACATGTGCAAGACCAAATTGTTAAAAACCTAAATACTAGAATGGTTCCTGCAATTGCACAATAATGTGCTATTAGACAAAGGACCATACATGTGCGAACCTCGATGGTAAACCTCAGTGCCTCCCATTGTTTCCCTGCACCACATATAAGGTAGTTATTGATCAGGTTAAGTGAGGGTTGGCATACTATCAGTAAAATATGTTAATGAAAAATAAACACATTGCAGATTCGGCAGATTAATTCGAACCACATGGAAAATCCATTTATCCGAACCAAGCATCCTTGAGAACTAGGAAATATAGCAATTGTATATGTTTCTCATGCATTTAGTATAGTCCAATTCGATTTATTTCTCACATGCATAACAATACAAAATTGTACCCACGACAATTGAACATCGCATTGCAGAATTGAACCAAACAGTTAACTAAGCACCATAACAAATGAACCAAATAGTTAACTGAGCAATACATTGCACAATAGAACATACTAGAAGATCAGACAGTTAACCAAACCTAGTATGCTTAACAACATGGAAATATAGCAATTGTATTTGTTTCTCATGTATTTTGTACAACCAAATTTGATTTATTTCTCACATGCAAGAGAATACAAAATTGCACCCACAAGAATTGAGCATCACATTGCAGAATTGAACTAAACAGTTAACTGAACATGGCAAAAAATTAACCAAATAGTTAACTGAGAACCACATTGCACAATATATAGAACATATATACTAGAGGATCAGATTGCATAGTAACAGTACATAGGACAATTCACTAGAATTTGTAAAGCAAAGGCAGGAGCAGCACATGCAACAGGTAAACCGAACATGCTTAACCGGCGTAGCTAACTAGCTGAACATCGGTCCTTGGAGTGAGCTAAAAAAACAAGCTACTCCTCATCGTCGGAGATATCGATGATGATGGGCTCCTTAGACTTGGAATAGGGCGAGGCCTCCACATCGTGGGTGCCCTCCTCATAGTAGTGAGTCGCTTGAGATGCTCCGGGCACCAACCTGCTGGCTCTGGAGTTGAGGTAAGCACGGGCACGCTGAGAAAACACCTCGTAGTCTTCGCCGAAGGCACCGGCAGTGGCCTCGAGAAAACGCCACAAACTGTCGTTTAAAGCAGCCAACAGTGTGGCGGCGTCCGCGCGCGAGGCATCGACGGTGGCCTCGATGGCGAGGTGCTCCTCCATGATCTGGGGGTCGGCACGCATGGTAGCCATCGCGACCTCATCCACGCGTGCGACCGCAATTTGCTTCTCCGCTGCCAAATGCTCCTTGAGCTCCTGGCTATACTACGTGCACCATGGCTTAGGGCGGTGCTTATTTGGAGGATGGGTCGGTGATTTGGGTGGTAGGTGTCTGATACGTCTCCAACGTATCTATAATTTTTTATTGTTCCACGCTATTATAGTATCAATCTTGGATGTTTTATATGCAATTATATACCATTTTTTTGGGACTAACCTATTAACCTAGTGCCCAGTGCCAGTTGCTGTTTTTTTCCTGTTTCTGCCTTTTCAGAAAATCATTATCAAACAGAGTCCAAACGAAGAAAAAACTTTGGATTAATTTTTTCTGCACCAGAAGGGACTGTAGAAGCTTTTGGAGAAGACCAGAAGAGTCATGAGGGAGCGACATGCCCGGAGGGCGCGCCCAGGCGGGGTAGGCGCGCCCCCAGGCTTGTGGGCCCCCCGGGGCACCTCTTGCCTCTTCTGGTCTTCTCCCGAAGCTTCTACGGTCCCTTCCCAAATATTCCCAATATACCAGAAAGACAAAAGAGAAAACCTTTCCACCACCGCAAGCCTCTGTTCTTCGGCGATCCCATCTGGAGGCCTTTTCCGGTACTCTGCCGGAGGGGGAATCGATCACGGAGGGCTTCTACATCAACCTTGCTGCCCTTTCGATGATGTGTGAGTAGTTTACCATAGACCTATGGGTCATAGCTAGTAGCTGGATGGCTTCTTCTCTCTCTTTGATCTTCAATAGCATGTTCTCCTCGATGTTCTTGGAGTTCTATTCGATGTAATCTTCTTTTGCGGTGTGTTTGTTGGGATCCGATACATCAGCCTTGCTGCCCTTTCGATGATGTGTGAGTAGTTTACCATAGACCTATGGGTCATAGCTAGTAGCTGGATGGCTTCTTCTCTCTCTTTGATCTTCAATACCATGTTCTCCTCGATGTTCTTGGAGTTCTATTCGATGTAATCTTCTGTTGCGGTGTGTTTGTTGGGATCCGATGAATTGTGGATTTATGATCAGATTATTCATGAGAAATATTTGAGTCTTCTTTGAACTCTTTTATGCATGATTATTATAGCTTTTTATTTCTCTCCGATCTACCCGTTTGGTTTGGCCAACTAGATTGATTTAGCTTGCAATGGGAGAGGTGCTTTGTGATGGGTTCGATCTTGCGGTGTTCTATATCCTAGTGACAGAAAGGGACAAGACACGTATTTGTATTGTTGCCATTAAGGATAAAAAGATGGGGTTTAATCATATTACTTGAGTTTACTTTGTCTACATCATGTCATCTTGCTTAAGGCGTTACTCTGTTTTATACTTAATACCCTAGATGCATGCAGGATAGCGGTCGATGGGTGGAGTGATAGTAGTAGATGCAGGCAGGAGCTGGTCTACTTGTCTCGGACGTGATGCCTATATACATGATCATTGCCTTGAATATCGTCATAACTATGCACTTTTCTATCAATTGCCCAACAGTAATTTGTTTACCCACTGTATGCTATGTGTTAGAGAGAGAAGCCTCTAGTGAAAACTATGGCCCCCGGGTCTACTTTTATCATATATTAAAAAGCCAAAAATACCTTGCTGCAATTTATTTAATTTTATGTTCTTTTGCAATTTACTTTTCTATCTATCACTATCAGAATTAATCCTTACAAGTGACCGCTAAGGGGATTGACAACCCTCTTATTTGCGTTGGGTGGAAGTGTTTGGTTTTGTGTGTGTAGGTGCTGCTAACGAGGTTCTGTGTGGTTCTCCTATTGGATTGATAACCTTGGTTCTTAACTGAGGGAAATACTTATCTCTACTGTACTGCATCATCCTCTCCTCTCCTCTTCGGGGAAATCCCAATGCAGTTCACAAGTAACAGGAAGAATTTCTGGCGCCGTTGCCGGGGAGACATCACCAAAACCTGTCAAGTACCTTCGCACAAACTATCATCTACTTTCTCTTATTTTCATTTGCCTTTTATTTGCATTTGCCTCTCGTTTTCATCTCCCCCACTTCTAAAGCAATTTTACAAAAACATAAAAATATTTTTATTTGCTTGTTTGCTTGTTTGCTTGCTTTGTCACTATGTCTCAAGAGAACACAAAATTGTGTGACTTTTCCAACACTAATAATAATGATTTTATTAGTACTCCAATTGCTCCTCCCGCCACTAGTGCGGAGTCATGTGGCATTAAAGCTGCTTTGCTTAATCTTGTTATGAAAGAACAATTTTCTGGTAGTCCTAATGAAGATGATGCTGCATCCCATCTTAATACTTTCGTTGAACTTTGTGATATGCAAAATAAGAAAGATATGGATAATGATATTGTTAAATTGAAATTATTTCCATTCTCACTACGAGATCGTGCTAAAACTTGGTTTTCATCCTTGCCTCGAAATAGTATTGATTCTTGGGATAAGTGTAAGGATGCTTTTATTGCCAAGTATTTTCCTCCCGCTAAGATTATTTATCTAAGAAATCAAATTATGAATTTTAAGCAAGTTGAGCATGAACATGTTGCACAATCTTTGGAGAGAATGAAATTAATGATAAGAAATTGCCCCACTCATGGTTTAAGCTCATGGATGATCATACAAAAAAATTATGCGGGACTAAACTTTGTTTCTAGAAATCTTCTAGACTCTGCTGCAGGTGGTACTTTTATGGAAATTACATTGGGATAAGGTACAAAACTCCTTGATAATATTATGACAAATTATTCTCAATGGCACACTGAAAGAACGCCAACTGTTAAGAAGGTAAATTCTGTCGAAGAAATTAATACTTTGAGTGATAAGATGGATGCTCTTATGAAATTGGTTGCTAGTAAAAGTGCTCATATTGATCCTAATGATGTGCCATTGTCTACTTTGATTGAGCAAAATAATGATGCTATTGATGTGAATTTCATTTCTAGAAATAATTTCAACAACAATGCATATAGGGGTAATTTCAATCCCAGGCCGTTTCCCAGAAATTCCTCTAATAATTATGGTAATTCATATAATAATAATAATAGGATACCCTCTGATCTTGAAAGTAATATTAAAGAATTTATTAATTCTCAAAAGATTTTCAATGCTATGGTAGAAGAAAAATTGAATAAAGTTGATGACATGGCTAGGAACATGGATACAATTGCTCATGATGTAGAAACTCTCAAAATTAAAAAATTTCCACCTAAGCATGATATAAATTAGTCTATTAAAGCTATCTATGTCTCCATTAATGAAAGTAAAGAAAGAACCGCTAGGTTGAGAGCTAAGCGAGAATTCCTAGAAAAAGCTATTCTACCCGGTTTCTATCGTAGTAATGATGAAAATATTAAAATGATTGGTGTCTCACCTATTGAATCCCTATTTAGTAATATAAAACTTGTTGAAAAAGGGACTGGAGATGAGTCAACTTTAGCTAGAAGGCGTCCCATTTATTTGGAGGGTGATGATCTTAATGATAAAAATGATAAAAGTGGGTTTGGAGAGGTCAAAACTTTAAATAGTGATGTACCCACTACTTTGGATTACAAGGACTTTAATTATGATAATTTCTCTTTAGTTGAATGTATTTCCTTGTTGCAATCCATGATTAATTCACCTAATGCCTACGAACAAAATAAAGCTTTCACTAAACATATTGTAGAAGCTATGATAAAACCTCATGATGAAAAGGTTGAGTTGGAAGTTTCAATTCCTAGAAAATTACATGATGAATGGGAACCTACTATCAAAGTTAAAATCAAAGATTATGAATGCAATGCTTTGTGTGATCTAGGTGCTAGCGTCTCTACTATACCAGAAAATTTATGTGACGTGCAAGGTCTCACCGATATGGATGCTTGTTCCCTTAATTTACATCTAGCGGATTCCACCATTAAAAAACCATTGGGTAGAATAAATTATGTGCATATTCTTGCAAATAGGAATTATGTGCCCGTGGATTTTATTGTGCTTGATATTGAATGCAATCCTTCTTGTCCTATAATACTTGGTAGGCCTTTCCTACGAACCATAGGTGCTATTATTGATATGAAAGAAGGTAATATAAGATTTCAAATCCCATTAAGAAAGGGATGGAACACTTCCCTAGAAATAGAATTAATCCACCATATGAATCTATTATGAGGGCCACCTACGGAATTAATTTGAAGGATGATAATACTTGAAACAATGCATTATGCCTAGCTAGGGGCATAAAACAATAGCTCTTGTTGGGAGGCAACCCAATATTTATTTTTATTGAAAAAATTTATTTTCTTGTGTCACACAATTGTATCCTATTTTATGGTTGTGTTTTTATCTTTTAATTAGTGTTTGTGCAAAGTAATGCCTTTGGGATGATTTGGATGATAGTATAATTGATGCTGTTTGGAAAACATAAAGTTTTGCGTCCAGTATTTGATTTTTAAATCTGTACTGGAGCGTCAGAAAAATATGAAATTTTTACACAGTATTGGTATATGAATTTTTTACGTTGTCCTAATTTGTCAGAATTTTTGGAATTACATAAGTATAGCTTTTTAATAGATCTTTACAGACTGTTCTGTTTTAGACAGATTCTGTTTTTGTTGCATAGTTTGCTTATTTTGATGAATCTATGGATCGTATCGGGGAGTATGAGCCATGGGGAAGTTGGAGTATAGTAGAATTATGCCAATATTAAATATGAAACAATTTAGAACAGTACCTAAAGTTTAAGATTTATTTGTTATACTAACGGATCTCACGAGGTTTCTGTTGAGTTTTGTGTGCTGAAGTTTTCAAGTTTGGGTGAGATTACGGTCGATAAAGGAATAAGGAGCGGCAAGAGCCTAAGCTTGGGGATGCCCAAGGCACCCCAAGGTAATATTCAAGGAAGATTCAAGCGTCTAAGCTTGGGGATGCCCCGGATGGCATCCCCTCTTTCGTCTACAATCTATCGGTATATCACTTGGAGCTATATTTTTATTCATCACATGATATGTGTTTTACTTGGAGCATCTTGTGCTATAGTTTGCTTGCTTTTGTTTGCTTTTTAGTTTGCCACAATCATCTTTGCTGAACACACCTTTTTGAGAGGGACATACATTATTCGTGATTTGTTAGAATACTCTATGTGCTTCACTTTTATCTTTTGAGCTAGGCAGTTGCTCTAGTGCTTCACTTATATCTTTTAGAGCACGGTGGTGGTTATATTTTAAAGAAATAGTTGCAATCTCATGCTTCACTTATATATTTTTGAGAGTCTAATAAATAGCAATGTTAATATGCATGGGTTATGAATTTGGTCCTGATATGATAGGTATTCAAGAGGGATATAATAAAAACTTTCATGTAGATCACTGAATATGATAAGTTTGATTCCTTGCAATAGTTTTGCGATATTAAGATGGTAATATGTGGGAGCTACTAGTAGATAATTGTGGTTTAGTAAGAATATTGGTGTTAAGGTTTGTGATTCCCAAGCATGCACCTATGGTCTGTCGTTATGCTAAGAAGATGGAGCATGATTTATTATTGATTGTCTTCGTTTGCGTGGTGGTCGGGGGCGCACGATGGTTAACTCCTACCAACCTACCCCCTAGGGGCATGCGTAGTAGTACTTTGCTTCGAGGGCTAATAAACTTTCGCAATAAGTATGTGAGTTCTTTATGACTAATGTGAGTCCATGGATTATACGCACTCTCACCTTTCCACAATTTGTTAGCCTCTTCGGTACCGTGCATTGCCCTTTCTCACATCGAGAGTCGGTGCAAACTTCACCGGTGCATCCAAACCCCGTGATATGATACGCTCTATCACACATAAGCCTCCTTATATCTTCCTCAAAACAGCCACCATACCTACCTATTATGGCATTTCCATAGCCATTCCGAGATATACTGCCGTGCAACTTCCACCGTTCTTTTTATATGACACACATCATCATTGTCATATTGCTTTGCATGATCATATAGCTGACATAGTATTTGTGGCTCAGCCACCGTTCATCATTTTCATACATGTTACGCTAGTATCATTGCACATCCTGGTACACTGCCAGAGGCATTCATATAGAGTCATATTTGTTCTAGTATCGAGTTGTAATTTTTGAGTTGTAAGTAAATAGAAGTGTGATGGTCATCATTATTAGAGCATTTTCCCAGTGAGGAGATAAAAAGAGGCCAAAAAGAGCCCAGCGAAAAAAAAGAAAAAAATGAAAGAAAAAGAGAGAAGGGGATGTGTTACTATCTTTTTCCATGCTTGTGCTTCAAAGTAGGACCATGTTTTTCATATAGAGATTCTCCTATGTTGTCACTTTCATATACTAGTGGGAATTTTTCATTATAAAACTTGGTTTGTATATTCCGATGATGGGCTTCCTCAACTGCTTGAGGTCTTCATGAGCAAGCAAGTTGGATGCACACCCACTTAGTTTTTATTTTGAGCTTTCATACATTTATAGCTCTTAGTGCATCTGTTGCATGGCAATCCCTAGTCCTCGCATTGACATCAATTGATGGGCATCTCCGTAGCCCGTTGATTAGCCTCATCGATGTGAGACTATCTTCTCTTTTTTGACTTCCCCTTATTAATCTCTATCATCATTCTATTCCACCCATAGTGCTATATCCATGGTTTGCGCTCATGTATTGCGTGGGGGTTGAAAAAGCTGAAGCGTGTTAAAAAGTATGAACCAATTGCTTGATTGTCTCCTGGGTTGTGCATGATAAATACTATATGTTAAGAAGATGGAGCATGACAGGATTATATGATTTTGTAGGGATAACTTTCTTTAGCATTTTTATTTTGAAAGGCATGATTGTTTTTTAGTATGCCTGAGTATTGATGTCTTTATATCAAATTATAGACTATTGCTTTGAATCATTCGGATCTTAATATTCATACCGTAAAAGAGAATTACATGATGAAACATGTTAGGTAGCATTCCACATCAAAAATTCTGTTTTTATCATTTACCTACTCGAGGACGAGCAGGAATTATGCTTGGGGATGCTTGATACGTCTCCAACGTATCTATAATTTTTGATTGTTCCATGCTATTATAGTATCAATCTTTGATGTTTTCTATGCAATTATATATCATTTTTTAGGACTAACCTATTAACCTAGTGCCCAGTGCCAGTTGCTGTTTTTTTGCCTATTTTTGCCTTTTCAGAAAATCATTATCAAACGGAGTACAAACGAAGAAAAAACTTTGGATTAATTTTTTCTGGACTAGAAGGGACCCTAGAAGCTTTGGGAGAAGACCAGAAGAGTCATGAGGGAGCGACAAGCCCGGAGGGCATGCCCAGGGGGGGTAGCACGCCCCTAGGCTTGTGGGCCCCTCGTGGCACCTCTTGACCTAATTCCAGCGCTATAAATTCCCAAATATTCCCAATATACCAGAAAGACAGAAGAGAAAACATTTCTGCTGCCGCAAGCCTCTGTTCTTCCACGATCCCATCTGGAGGCCTTTTCCTGTACTCTGCCGGAGGGGGAATCGATCACAGAGGGATTCTATATCAACCTTGCTGCCCTTCCGATGATGTGTGAGTAGTTTACCACAGACCTACGAGTCCATAGCTAGTAGCTAGATGGCTTCTTCTCTCTCTTTGATCTTCAATACCATGTTCTCCTCGATGTTCTTGGAGTTCTATTTGATGTAATCTTCTTTTGCGGTGTGTTTGTTGGGATCCGATGAATTGTGGGTTTATGATTAGATTATTCATGAGAAATATTTGAGTCTTCTTTGAACTCTTTTATGCATGATTATTATAGCTTTGTATTTCTCTCCGATCTATCCGTTTGGTTTGGCCAACTAGATTGATTTATCTTGCAATGGGAGAGGTGCTTTGTGATGGGTTCAATCTTGTGGTGTTCTATATCCCAGTGATAGAAAGGGACAAGACACGTATTTGTATTGTTGCCATTAAGGATAAAAAGATGGGGTTTAATCATATTACTTGAGTTTACTTTGTCTACATCATGTCATCTTGCTT
Organism: Elymus sibiricus; assembly: GCA_039707655.1. Taxonomy (NCBI): domain Eukaryota; kingdom Viridiplantae; phylum Streptophyta; class Magnoliopsida; order Poales; family Poaceae; genus Elymus; species Elymus sibiricus. The sequence goes on along the minus strand of CM077674.1, from coordinate 197,357,442 downwards.
AAGGCGTTACTCTGTTTTATACTTAATACCCTAGATGCATGCAGGATAGCGGTCGATGGGTGGAGTGATAGTAGTAGATGCAGGCAGGAGTTGGTCTACTTGTCTCGGACGTGATGCCTATATACATGATCATTGCCTTGAATATCGTCATAACTATGCGCTTTTCTATCAATTGCCCAACTGTAATTTGTTTATTACCCACCGTATGCTATGTGTTCGAGAGGGAAGCCTCTAGTGAAAACTATGGCCCCCGGGTCTACTTTTATCATATATTAAAATCCAAAAATACCTTGCTGCAATTTATTTAGTTTTTAATTTACTTTTCTATCTATCACTATCAGAATTAATCCTTGCAAGTGACCACTAAGGGGATTAACAACCCTCTTATTTGCGTTGGGTGCAAGTGTTTCGTTTTGTGTGTGTAGGTGCTGCTAATGAGGTTCTGTGTGGTTCTCCTACTTGATTGATAACCTTGGTTCTTAACTAAGGGAAATACTTATCTCTACTGTACTGCATCATCCTCTCCTCTTCGGGGAAATCCCAGCGCAGTTGACAAGTAGCAGTGTCACGCCGGCGGTCGGGGCATGTGGGATGTAGAAGGAGGTGGAGGATGGGGGTCGGGTGTTGATTACCTGACTAGATCGGCGAGGCCAAGCAGCAGGAAGGAGCATCGCCGGTGAGGCGGCAGCGCTACAAGCCAGCAGTGATGGTTTGAACTTGAAATGGAAGGCGGAAACAGGGGAAATGTGGCTTTTGGTAAGGAGGAGGGGGGCATTGGAGGTAGATATTTCCGCGGATGCCTAATTTTTTTGCTCTGTGCATTCAAAAACTGGCGCACAAAGTGTCATCAGACACGGTCCCTTATTCAGCACTCTGTACGATATCTGAACTTCACAAATGATTCATATGGCTTACCCCGTGTGTGATGAGTTTGAACGTGCAAATTTTGGTTCGAATTTCCCTCACTACAAGAACTATGTCAACTTGCAACCTTTTCTTAATGACCGTGGGTGAATTGGTCGTAAATCTGCGACCATTTAGAACCAATTGGTCGTAAGCTGTTTGGGAGGGTCCAAACCCTAAACCGTAACGACCATTTTGGTCAGAAAGGTCGTAATTTGCGTTACACGAAATGGTCATAAAGCAGACAGCAGTGGTGGACAGCCTTCTTTCTAGATCATTACGACCAATCTAATGGTCGTAACATTCTAAACGTGGATGCATTGATATGACTGTACGGCCACATCATCAATTCCGCCTACGTGTCGTGTCATTTTGGCTTATGTGTCACTTCTATTGGTTGGTTTGACCACTCACATATTAACTTGTTACTAAACTGACCCATGGGGCATACCACTGACACGCGGGACCAACTGGGACCTACCGCTGACACGTGGGACTAGCTAACACAGTACCAATGACACATGGGACCCGTCCTACCAACCTGTCATGTTTTTTTTAAATACCAACCTATCCATGTGGGACCCGCCACACCTACTGTAATCCACCGACCTGCAAAATGGCGAATAAAAGCAACAAAAAAGGAAACCCACGGGAATCGAACCCGCGATGTATGACTCTCCTCTAGGAAAGCTAACCATTTGGCCGCTACACAATTCATGAAACAACAACGCGCCAGTTCTACTTAAAGTGTTTCCCCTACTAGGCTTGGGCCTCGTTGTGACCAGGCCATCTCCTTTTTATTTCTTTTAACGCTTTCGTGTGCCGAGTGGGCCTTCGCCTATTCTGCACGCTGCACGCACCCCCTGGCTCCCTCACGCTCGAACTTGAGCTGGCCCAGGGCGGGGCTCCCTCTTTTTTCGTTTCTTTTTTGTTTGGTGTTTTCTTTTCCGTTTTTGTTTTTTGCTTCTTTAAAAAACTTCGGGATTTCAAAAAAGAATAGAATGTCAAAAATGTTCACTAAAGCAAAACAATGCTCACTAAACCAGAAAAATGTTTACAAATTCTATAAATTCAATGAACATTCTTTTAATTTGATTATTTTTTTGAATTCAAGAATATTTTTGAATTTTACGAACATTTAAAAAAATCATGAACAGTTTGCAAAATATGATGAACACTTTTTGAATTCAATGAACAATTTGCTTTCATGTTATCTCTCTAAAAATGGTTTTTCATTATATAAATATCTCTAAAAAAGCTCAATTTTGAGAACAGTTTTTAAAAATATTTGTCGTATTTTCTAGAAACTAGGTCACGTATAATTACACAATGCGAAGGTTTTCATTTTTTTTGATTTTTTTTAATGTCTTATGCCGGTTTCGAAATGCAGTCAAAGTTGACGGCATGACCAATTGAACCTAGGTGTGGAATCTTGCAAAACGCTTGATGGTTATTTGTTGAAATGGCTACTTTTGTACCTAAAAAATATTTTTAGAAAAAATAAAGAGCAAACTATGAAGCAGCTGTAGTTCAAATTTGACCTAGTTCTTGCTGAATCGAAAAAAATTTCTCTGTTTGATGAGAGGTGAATCGAATGCATTTGCATGCAACCATTTGATCAATTGTACATAAAATGTGGTCTAATATTTTTGAAAAATGGAGTGGTGCCATTTTGCAACAAATATTTGGTAGGTTCTTCACAAAAAATCATTTTTGACCCTCCGAAAATGAAAAATGATTTTTTTGTGCAAAGAAAATGAAAACCCTCAAAATCAACATTCATTGTCCTCCCAAGATACACACATGTGCACAATATTGGGTCATTTTAACAAACTATGCCGTTAATGTGGCCATAACTTTGGTCATTTTGCCCTGAAAGCCATGAGTCTTCCTACATGGTAGCTCATTTCTAAGAACACTTTTTTTAAAAGATTGTCGTATTTCAAATTTGTTATTTTTCCTGGAAACTAGGTCACATGTAAAGACACAATGCAAAGGTTTTCCTTTTTTTGATTTTCTTGAATTTCTTATGCCGGATTCGAAATGCGGTCAAAGTTGACGGCATGACGGTTTGTATGTAGGCGTGGAATCTTGCAAAACTCTTGGTGGTTCTCTGTTGAAATAGCTACTTTTGTACCTAAAAATTGTTTTTAGAAAAAATAAAGAGCAAACTACGAAGCAGTTGTAGTTCAAATTTGACCTAGTTCCCGTTGAATCGGCCAAAATTTGTCTTTTTGATGAGAGGTGAATCGAAAGCATTTGCATGCAACCATTTGGTCAATTGTACATAACATGTGGTCTAATATTTTTTTTAAATAGAGTTGTGCCATTTTGCAACAAATATTTGGTAGGTTCTTCACAAAAAAACCATTTTTGACACTCCGAAAATGAAAAATGATTTTTTTGTGCGAAGAAAATGAAAACCCCCAAAATCAACATTCTTTGCCATCCCAAGGTACACACATGTGCACAATATTGGGTCATTTTAATAAACTATGCCATTAATGCGGCCATAACATTGGTCATTTGCCCTGAAAGCTATGAGTCTTCATACATGGTAGGTCATTTCTGAGAACACTTTTTTTAAAAGATTTTCGTATTTCAAATTTGTTATTTTTCTTGGAAACTAGGTCACATATAATGACACAATCACTACTGGAATCAGCAACTTTGCCGTCTGCCATGGCTGACGGCAAAGGCATGCATTGCGGACGACAAAGGTCTTTGCCGTCAGCCAGCAGACGGCACCACATCCGGCTGAACAAACTCCGGTAAAGGCCACTTTGCCGTCTGCTGGCCGACGGCAAAGACCTTTGCATCTTTGCCGTCAGCCAGCAGACGGCAAAGGGCATGGACGGCACACGTGGCAGCTTAGGTCCGTTAAGGGGTTAACGGCGTGCTTTGCCGTCTGCTGGCTGACGGCAAAGATGCAAAGGTCTTTGCCGTCAGCCAGCAGATGGCAAAGCTGCCAAATAGGCCAGCCTAGTGCACCCCAGGTTGCACAGGTAGCTACCACGTGGCATCTTTGCCGTCTGCTGGTTGATGGCAAAGCTCTTTGCCGTCTGCCAGCAGACGGCAAAGAGCCTGTACAACCCCTGTTTTTTCTGTTTTTTCTTAAATTCATTCAATTTCACAGAATTTCACACACATATATATATATATACACATTTGAAAATACTTTCAACAAGCATAACAACACATATACATACCAAATCATATCCCTGCCATATGGATATGATCATCCAACACATATACATACCAAATGAAAAGTCCATACGCAACATATATAGCTAGCCAACATATCCAACAACAAGCATACAATGGTTTCATCCATACATACATATATAGGTAGCAAGTTTCACATTGTTCATCCTACAAAATCAAAACAAAAAGGAAGCACAAGAAGAAGAGTAGACTCCATCAACGCAAGCTTCGTCATCGAAAGCAAATCTGCAAATTGGGAAAGAAGAAAGTTAGAAGAAGAAGAAGAAGAAGAAGAAGACTAGAAGAAGAAGACTAGCTAGAAGAAGAAGAAGAAGAAGAAGAAGAAGACTAGAAGAAGAAGAAGAAGAAGAAGAAGAATTTTTCTTCTCTTTCTTTTTCTCATCTCCTCTTCTTTATCTTCTTCTTCTTCTAACTAAGGTAGGTAAAAATGCCATTTTTTAGCTAAGCTAGGAAAAAATGCTAAGTGTAGGTCATTTTAGAGCCAAGCTAGGTAAATAGGTCATTTTGGAGCTTAGTAAGGTTATTATGTCATTTTCGAGGATGATGCCATTTTTGAGCCAACTTACGTAAGTATAGCTCATTTTTTATCTAACTTAGGTAATTATGCCATTTAGGAGGAAAATAAGCTAAGTATGCATTTGTTAAGCAAAACACTAGAGAAAACGTACCCTCATCACAACAAATGCGATGAAGATCGCAACTAAGGTAACAATTGATCCAACGGCATAATGATACCAAGCCTCATTATCAATGGCATATTTTCTAATCTTCTTAATCTTCAAGCGCATTGCATCCATCTTCAAGCGCATTGCATTCATCTTCATCTTGTGATCATCGACGACATCGGCAACATACAACTCCAATGTCATCTTCTCTTTTTCAATTCTTTTAATTTTTTCTTTCAAATACTCATTTTCTTTTTCAACTAAATTTAACTTCTCAACAAGAGGGTCGGTTGCAAATTCCGGTTCACATACCTCCTAGATTAAAATATCTCTATGTCAACTTGATGGCCATAATTGTCATAAATGCGAAATGCAACAAATAGTTATAAAAGAGAATTTACCTCATCCGAATCATAAAGCGGGCGAGGGCCGACGGGGACGGATATCAAGACCATGGCACTATGTATAAGAAACAATCATACAAAGTAAGAAAATTATACAAGTAACTATATAAATCATACAATCATACAAGAAAATGGCAAGTGTAGGTCATTTTAGAGCTATCCTAGTTAAAATCGGTCATTTTGGAGGTAGGTAAGGTTATTTTGTCATTTTGGAGGAAAATAAGCTAAGTCAATGTCATTTTGGAGCTAAACCAAGGTTATCATGCCATTTTTTACCTAAGTATGCTAAGTATGTCATAAATGAACTAAAGAAGCTAAGTATAGGTCATTTTGGAGCTATCCTAGGTAGTTATGCCATTTTTTAGCTAACTAATCATATTAAGTCATTTAGGAGGAAAAATGCTAAGTATAGGTCATTTTATAGCTATCCTAGGTAAAGTATGTCAGTTTGGAGCTAAGTAAGGTTATTATGTCATTTTCGAGGAAAATAAGCTAAGTCAATGTCATTTTGTTGAATACCTAATAACATGAACTAATTAATAATATATATGTACATAATAATAATTGAATACCTGACATTACTAATATTAATCTTCATCGTCTATATATGCTCCGGGATCAATAAATGCAGAATCATCATCACTATCAGTAATGACGTGCTCATCAGCATCATCAATAAATGCATCAACATGTGGAAGGCCTCCTTTATGTAATCGGTCAAGCATTGACAGGTCATCCGCAACAGTAACCTCTTCTTCTTCCGTCTCTTCTTGTTCCGGCTCAGGGGTGAAGTCGGATTCACTGTCGCTGTCTACCTCAATGTTCTGGGGTGAAGTAGAGCGGTTCTTGAAACGTTTTTTGGAAACACGTGTTTCTTGGAAGAATTCTCCTTCATATGTGTCTGGGTTAATGTGTGGGTCATAATCATCTTCATTGAGGGGAGGTGGTCTAAAATGTGGCGGCACATCATAAACAACATCCCAACCATTCAGATTTGGATCAGTTTGGCAGGCCCACGGTAGATAGAAAACTTGGGTCGCCTGTTGAGCCGTAATATAGACATCGGGAACATCTAAATGGGTGCTTTGTTTGATTTCGACTAGCCCTATATGTTCATGAGTCCTTCTAGTCTCCTTCGGCTGGAACCAATAACATTTGAAGACTATGACGTTTGGTGGGTTTTCACCAAAGAATGTAAGTTCATAAATTGCTTCAACTCTTCCATAATACTCGACCCCTCCTTCGCCGACAGTGGAGGAACAACAATTTGTAGACTTTTGGTCGGCCATAGATAGCTCTTTGCCAAAAGTACGAAAGTGATACCCGTTGATGTCGTATTTGTCAAATGAACGGACCTTATAGTCAAAACCATTAGCGACTTGTCTCAATTCGGAGTCCATAGACTCTGCATTAGCCTACAAGTTTAATACGAAAGGATTGTTGCATTAGCCGCAAACTAGACGAAGAAATGAAATGGTCTAATGGAAATTACCGTTTGTTTGAACCAAGAGATGAAACCGGGATAGCCTCCTCCATGCTTTGCCAGAAGCTCATACTCTTCGATGGAATCCTTTTGGATCACCGCTCCATCCGAGAATTTGGCGACGTATCGGCTGTATCACATATCCGGGAATAAGAGCATTTCAAAGGAATTAGAAGTTGCGAAACAATGTACCGAGAACTTACTCGATGTACGGCCGCACTTCTGTTAGGTTGTTGAAGATATACAACGAAATGGTCCGCCATTCTTCGACATCCAACGCTATTGCTTTCGAAGCACCGGCTGGTGCGAGGTTCCCTTTGAATAGGCTGAGGTTGGATGTGGCAGCCCAAGAGCATCCCTTGCCTTATTTGTAATTTATTCTCATGTGTGACCTTCTATGTAGTTATCAATGCCATCATGAGTTTGAGTTCTACTTGCCATTTCATCTCATGCATCATGCCATCATGATCATCATATCATATGCATAATATTCTTGCCATGTTGGCCTTGGGATTGTTGTGATGTGAGTGTATGTGTTATGGTGTGCTGGTATGTGTTGCCTTGATTGAAGTGCTCCTCTTTCTCTTAACCATCCCAAATATTGCATCTCCCTCTTCTCTCTCATTCAAATATTCCCATGATAATAATTTACTGGCTGTTTTCACCTATTAAAAATGTTGAACCTCTTCTGAATATTCTTCTAAGATTTATAAAACATCCCTCTGTCATGTTTGAGGTATTCCCATTTTGTAAACTTTGCGAACAGTGCCTAGGTAATATAATAACATGCATTTATTTTGTTGCTCTAAAAATGCCAATTCCATTTTTATAAACTAGTGCATATTTCATTGAGTCTAAGTATATTTTTATTTTGCTCCAAGTCTTTCCTCTCTTTTCTCTGCAATTTATTTTCTTTCTCTGTATTAAAAAAAGGGAAAAACCTTTTATTACCTGAGAGAGAGAGAGCTTGCCCTCCTGGGCCTCTTTGCTTCCCCCTGGCCCATCTAGCTCAGCCGCAGCCCAGCCGGCCTCCGCGCACGTCGTCGTTCCTGTACGGCAGGCATCCACAGGAGCCACGTCGCCCCTCCGGTCGATTTGACGGCCGGAGAGAGCTCGAGCCGCCTATAAGTTGTGTCCCCCGAGACGCCCTAGACCTAGCCTCTCCATTCCCTCCTTCCTCCGCCACCGCCTGCGCAGGTAAGGGCCGCCCTCGCCATAGCCGTCGCCTGCCCACCATGACCCGAGCAAGCTCGCGCTCGAGCTCGGGGTAGCCTCGCTCCGTCGCGCCCCGCTTCCCTGGTGCCGAGGGCAGGAGTCCTCGCGGCTTCTTCTTCTTCCCCGACGCTCGAGGGAGCGCCAAGGCCAGCCAGTCGCCGTCGTCGTCCGATCTTCTTCCTCTTCGTTTCGGATTCAGGAACGTCGTCGCGTTCGTCGTCTCGCAGCGTCGTCTCCAGCTCGACCCCGTCCTCCTATCCATGTCCTAGGTGAGATAGGTATACCCTTCTACCTGCTCTCCCTTCTCCCTCGCGTTATCGTGCCCCGGTCGCGTAGATCCGTGTATGCCGCTGTCGCGCTCCCCGTGCACTGTAAAGCCCGGCGCTTTCGTTAGTTGCAGGTGCGCCGCGTCGCGCCAGGTCCCCTGCGGCCATGGTCGTGCAGCCGCATGGCCCCCTTGCCTCTCTGCTGTGGCGTAGCTCTCGTGTTGCCTCGCTAAGCCGCTGTGGTGCGTTCCTGTCGTGTTCGTGCCCGAGTTCGGCCACGAGCTCGAGGTCCTCGCCGCCTTGCTCCTCAGCCCGTGCTTGCCCCGGGTATGGTTTCGCCTTGCATTCCCGCACCCCCGCCGATGGTCTTCCTCGCCGGAAGTGACCGGAGTTGGCCGCCGTCGCCACCGATGCTCTCTGTTCGCGGAGGTAGGAGTAGGGAGCCAGCCTCCTTGGGGATGGTCAAAAGACCTGCGCCCCTCCTTCTAATCAGATAACCCCAGCCTAGCGCAGCGGTCGTCCCTCGCTGGGTTGACCAGGTGGTCGAGGGTTCGATTCCCCTGGCCCCCTTTTTTTTGTGTTGTTTTGTTTTAATTTTCTTTCTTATTTGCTTCTTCTCTGCTGTAGGTGTATGTGTGTATACATGCCCATATATATATGTTTTTTTTTTGTTTTTTGTTTTTTTTTTGTTTTTTGTTTTTTTTTAATTCCTGCTGTAGATGTAGATGTATAGGTGTATGTGCATATATGCATTTGTGCATATATACATGTGTGTGTGTGTGTGCACCTACACCTAGTGTAGAGATAGATGTGTGTGCTCACGTGCACTTGTGCATGTGTAGATGTGTATGTGTGAGGCTTGTAAGTGTGTGTGTATGACAAGCATGTCATGAGGGGCCTTGTCTATGACAAGTGGACCTCTCCTTTATTTATTTTGTTATCGAACTATTGCTATGCTTGTTGTGAGTTTTGTGCCATGTTTACTTAGTGCCTTGTGTTATTTCCATTTCTGGAGATATGTCCTAAAGTGGACATACCATTTATGGCAGCCTCCATTTGTAGTAATAAGTGACTTATATCTCATATAGGTTTCTTGTGCTATTTTTTCGAGCTAGCTTTAATCTTGATGTTACATGCAAGTATATGAGTGTGACATATGGATTTGGGGTAGAATCACCCAAGGAATCCATTGGTGTAATCAGATTTCACTTATGAGCAAGTTCATAAAACTGCTATTTTGTGTTGTGATGCCTTTTTGTCATTTTAGTTATATTTAATCCAAGCATGCAATGATAATTGTGTCAACATGAAAGTGGTAGCCTTTGATGAGTAGAATGCCATGGTATTTACTTTTGTCATATTAGTCTTGCATACAAGTGGGAACCATGCTCTAAAGTGACTACTAAAGGTTGCTGTTTTCAAACATGCTAAATATTTCTAAGTCTGAGAATCTGTTAATATTTCATGCCATGAAGAGTGGATGCTACCAAGTGAACTGTTGTGTTATAGCTCATGCTCAGTGCTAGTGTTTTGTTGTAGAGGTTGCCCTCTACCATTTTGTTAATTCTCATGCCATGATATGCCCTCTGGCATATATTAATAATGCTGTCAAGATGCCATCTGGTTAACTCAGATTCCAGAAAACTGGAATTTTCACTAAGTCCTAAAAATCTGTTTCAACATGCCATCTTGTGATCTTCATTGCTATTGATCCATGCTTCCTTTCACGTTTGTGTAGATATATTAATTGTTAAGCATGCTGTATAGTTTCTGTACATGCCTTGGTTGTGATTTAGAACCTGCTGTAGCTCTGGCTATGTGTGTGACAAGATGCCATGTTGCTGTTTGTGGACAGATTGTGTGTTTGATTGTTTTGTGACTTGTGGGAGCTATACTCCATTGTTTTGCTTGATCTTTAGCTCTATTCTTGTTAGATTTTCATTACCTATCCAGTGGCATCCTTGGAACACCAAGGTATAGCCCATGGATTGCCTCAGGTTGTGTTTTGTCTCCGTTAACGTTCGTACCTTGCCGTGAGCATACCGTGAGCTACGTTACTCCGTTTGCAACGTTCTACATATGCATTTGCATCGTTTTTGCATGAAGCATCCATATTTGCCATGATCATGCATGTCCAAATAAGTAATATTGAGGTTCTGTCCAGAATACTAAATAACTTAATAAATGCATGTGAAACATGACTAGCATAGGATTGCCATGCTATATTCCCTAATATGACCATGCATCATCTTGTTTGTGCATTGCACCTTGCCGTTTGTTTATTTGGTGCTGTTCTCTTTGGGTAGACGCGAGTGTTGAGCCTGAGTACGAGGATTCCGGAGAGTACAACTACGAGGACCCAGCTCTTTGTCCCTTTGAAGAACCAACAGGCAAGATGATCATACCCGGATCCCGACACTATTTTTGCCTTGCTAGATGTCTCGTTTTTACCGTTATGTTACGATACCTACCACTTAATCTGTCAGCCTCCTAATTTGCCATGAAAGCCTCTAACCCTTCCACTACCTAGCAAACCTTGATTGGCTATGTTACCGCTGCTCAGCCCTTACCTTGTAGCGTTGCTAGTTGCAGGTGCAAGCTTTCCATGTGTCAACATGGATTTTGTTATATCACTCTATTTACTGTTATTTAAATTAATGCACATATATATCTGGCAACGGTGGAAGGCTTAGCCTTTTGCTCAGTGTTTTGTTCCGCTTTTGCCGCACTAGTTCCGAGTACCGGTGTTATATTCCATATTTTGCGCTCCTAACATGCTCGGGGTTGTTATGGAGACCCCCTTGATCATTCGTTTTAGATTAAAACTTGTCTGGCAAGACCCAACTTTGGTACTACATTTGCTAAACAACTTAATAAAATTGCATAGGGCATAGCTACCCCGAGGATTAATCAACAACCCGGGCCAGTGCTCCTCATGAGTGTTGGTCCAAAATGGCAGTAGCCGGGGCCATCAACGGGTGTGCCAGCCGGAAACTTAGCCCATCCGTCGTGTCCTGAGAACGAGATACGCGGCTCTTATCGGGTTCGTCGACACGTCGGGCGGTCTTGCTGGACTTGTTTTACCTTTCTCGAATGTCTTGCGCGAGGAATTCCGGTTTTCTTCGGGCTATCTCGAGGTGCGGTTTTCCAGTGGAATTGCCAAGGAAGATCACGAGATTCGTGGTCGAGGTTATTCTCGCGAAGTGTGGTTAGTTTGTGATGGATGAGTTGGAGCACCCCTGCAGGGTTTAATCTTTTCGGAAAGCCGTGCCCGCGGTTATGTGGCAACTTGGAAATTTGTTTAACACCCGGTTATAGTCAACTTGAAGTAAACTCCAATAAAATACACCAACTGTGTGCGTAACCGTGACCGTCTCTGCTCGTGAACATGACCCGAGAGAGAACACGGTGGGGTTATGATTGACGTAAGTAGGTGTTCAGGATCACTTAGTGATCATGCTAATTCACGATCGTCATACGTATGCCACCATAATTACATTCATGTTCTCGTAAGTTAGTCACCAAACATATGCTTAGCGCTTGCTGCAGCCTCACCACTTAACCAATTCCTTACCCAATGGCTTACATAGTTTCGGTACCCGGGTTATGAGATTGCTGAGTCCCTGTGGCTCACAGATTACAACAATACAGGTACAGGTGTTGATGAGAACGTGCCAGACGATGTGACTCAGCTCCAGTGGGAGTACGACGAGGAGAGTAGACGTATGTATGTTACGTATCCAGACGAGTAGGGAGCTCCATGGTGGTGATCCTGGGATAGCAAGGCAGTTTACATTGCTTCTTTTATCGTTTGTTTTCGTCCGTACCCGGACCCTGTCTTCTGGATGATGTATTGAATAATTGCGTGGACTTGTAAGATAGCTTGTGGCGAGTGTAAGCCAACTCATATACTCATCTCTTCCTACATGTATTGCAATGTTTACTGTACTTGCGAACGACGAGATGCGCTTCTATCCCCGTCGAGGCCACGAGCCTTAATAGGGATAGGACCGCATCTTGGGCGTGACAAGTTGGTATTCAGAGCCATACCGACCATAGGAGCCCCTTGCTTGATCGAACTTGGCCGAGTCGAGTCTAGTGAAAAAAAAACTATTTTGAGTCTAGTTATATCGGAGAGTAGGATTCTTTTACTCCTCTTCTATACTCTGGTGAGGTATTCGACTTAGGAATTTTATTCTACTCCTCTTCTCGCTCAAAATTTTTTTAGGATCACGCGGGTATTTTGGAAACTATATGATGCCGATGTGACGGAGTTCTGTCTTGGTGCCTCCTGTCTGACTTGATTTCTTCCGGGGAGTTGAGCTCCAGGGGATTCTTGACACATCGTTATCATTCAGTTTCCTTAGTATCTCAGGACGAAGGATGTTCGAAATTGCTTCAATACTAGTAGTGGCGAGAGGAGTCCGGCATCCCCAGTACTGGTGGAGAGAGTTCGGATGTACTGCCATACTTAGTATCGTTGTGATTACGAGTGTCTGTGGTAGACGAGTTTGCGGAGTTTTCTTGAATTATGGTGTGGAAGGTTGCGGGTGCAGTTGTAGCTGATTACCTTGGGTACGTTCCTGGGCCCGCAACCCGAATCGCATAAACAAGAAAGACTTCGGAAATTCTTAGGTGGGATTTCCAGTAGTTCTTAGGATCATCTTCCGACAGATGTATAATGGTTGTACATTTGTTCCGAGCAACCTTAGCTCAATACTTGTTGGTTATTTCAAGTGGCTTCATGTTCTAATGATGTTTTCAAGATCCTGCAGAAAGCGTTCTTACTATTTGCAGTTTGAATGCAGTTGATGATATTCCGTTGCAATTTCTTTCAAGCCGTTGATTCAGCTTATTTCAATCATCTTTGTCAATGGTGTGCTGATATTCTGTCCATCTTCAGGATGGCTCCAACAACTCGTGGGAACCAAGGTCGTGATGGAGAGCAGTCTGATCCTCCACCACCCCCACCACCACCTCCACCTCCACCTCCGGAGGCTTGGCAAGCAGTGATGGCCGCAACCAATGCGAACACCCAGATGTTACTCAGGTTGCTGCAGGAAAGAGAGCAGGGACAGCAAGGTTATCAAGGGAATTTTCAGAACCAGCCGCAGTTTGCCACTCTGAACCAGTTCCTCGCAAATCAGCCCAAGTCCTTCGCCTGTTGTGAGCAGCCTCTCGATGCGGATGATTGGCTCCGTGACATGAACAAGCATTTTGAGTGCAGCAATGTCAGGCCTGCAGACTATGTCAAGTTTGCGACTTTTCAGCTCAAGGGTCAGGCAGTAGATTGGTGGCAGCAGTACAAGGATTCCAGAGGGGATCGTGTTATCAGCTGGGATGATTTCTGTCGTGACTTCAAAGCTCATCATATCCCGACGAGCTTTGTCGAGGAGATGCGTGAGAAGTTCAGGAATTTGAAGCAGGGGAGCAAGTCTGTCTATCAGTATAACATCGACTTCCAGAATCTGGCCCGCTATGCTAAGCAAGATGTTCCCGACGAGAAGTCAATGATTTATCAGTTCAGAGGTGGTCTCAAGGATGAACTTCAGCCGGGTCTAGTCCTGCAAGAGCCTCGTGAGTTTGATCAGTTCTACAACATGGCTCTAAAGGTCGAGGCGTCTCAGCTCAGGTTGGAGAATTCCAGGAAGCGATTCAGAGACACCCACTCTTCTTCTTCCAGCACTCAGATTGTTCCTAAGCAGCAGAAGTATTGGGTTCCTCCTCCTCCTCCGTTTCGTCCCCCTCAGCAGCAGAGGCATCACGGTGGTCGTGGTCCTTCCCACCCACCCAACCCAGCTTTTCAGCAGAGGTCTCAGGCTCCCAAGTCAGCAAATGCTCCTCCTCCAGGCAACTTCCGTCCGCTCTCAGAGGTTACTTGTCACAAGTGTGGTCAGAAGGGCCACTACTCCAACAAGTGCAACAACCAGCGGCGTCTTCCGCCTCCTCCTCCTATCAGGCCCCCAGGCAATGCTATGGTGAGACATAGCCCCAAGACAGCAAGAGTCAACATGGTGAATGCAGCTGAAGCAGAGGATTCTCCTCAAGTGATCATGGGTAATCTCCCAGTTAATTCTATTCCTGCAAAAGTTTTGTTTGACACTGGTGCATCGCATTCATTCATTTCAAGACCTTTTGTTGCTAAGTATGAATTTTTCACGGATGAATTGCCTAAGCCTATGACAATAGCTTCTCCCGGGAAAATGATGAATTCGCGATTGATAGTTCCGGATGTTTCTATCAAGATGGGCAACTATTCTTTTCTGGCCTCTCCAATTGTTCTTGGCAATTCCGATATTGATCTTATTCTTGGCATGGATTTTCTGGCGATGAACAAGGCTTATGTTGATTGCAAAGCTAAAGAAGTTCAATTGACTCATCCTTCTGAAGATGTGATCATTTTCGCTGCTCGCGATGACACGATTCGTCTATTTTCTCTCAATGAGAAGGGTGAAATTTCTGCCATCTCTCAAATTCCCGTTGTCTTGGAGTATGAAGATGTCTTTCCAGAAGAGTTGCCAGGAATGCCTCCTCACAGGCCAGTGGAGTTTGTGATTGAACTCGAGCCTGGAACTGAACCGGTGTGCAAGCGTCCTTATAAGCTTGGCCCCGAAGAGCTGAAAGAGTTGAAGAAGCAGCTAGATGAACAAGAGCGTCTGGGTCTGATCAGACCAAGTTCTTCTCCTTGGGGTTGTGGTGTTCTGTTTGTCAAGAAGAAGGATGGCACGGACCGACTATGTGTCGATTACCGTCCATTGAATAAGAAGACAATCAGGAACAAGTATCCGCTTCCCAACATCAATGAGCTGTTTGAGCAGTTGAAAGGTGCCAAGGTTTTCTCGAAGTTAGATCTCCGTATGGGCTATCATCAAATCCGCATTCGTGAAGAAGATATTCCAAAGACAGCTTTCAGGACGAGTTTTGGCTCCTATGAGTACACCGTCATGTCTTTTGGTCTAGCAAATGCGCCTCCGACCTTCTCCAGAATGATGAACTACATATTCTCTCCTTTCAAGAATGAGTTCGTCTTGGTCTATTTGGATGATATTCTCGTGTTCTCGGAGACTGAAGAAGAGCATGCAGAGCATCTCAGGCTTGTGCTCGACAAGCTGAGGGAACATCGGTTTTATGCTAAGTTCTCGAAGTGCGAGTTTTGGCTCAATGAAGTGGTGTACCTTGGGCATGTCATCTCTGCCGAGGGCATTAAAGTGTACCCTGAGAAAGTTGAAGCAATTGTGAATTGGGAGCCTCCTCAGAATGTCAAGCAGCTTCGTAGCTTCCTCGGCCTTGCAAGCTATTGCAGAAGATTCGTCGAGAATTTCTCTCAAATTGCTAAGCCTCTGTCCAACCTCCTTCAGAAGAATGTCAAGTTTCTGTGGTCTCCTGAGTGTGACGTGGCGTTCAATACACTCAAACAGAAGCTGACTTCGGCTCCAGTTCTTGTTCCTCCCGAGCAATCCAAGCCTTTCCAAGTATTTTGCGATGCTTCTCTTCAAGGTATCGGTGGCATTCTCATGCAAGATAAGAAGGTTGTGGCTTATACCTCGAGGCAGTTGAAGCCTGCTGAGAAGAACTACCCCACTCATGATCTCGAGCTGGCGGCAGTAGTGCATGCTCTAATGACGTGGAGACATCTATTGTTGGGAAGACCAGTTGAGGTGTTCACCGACCACAAAAGCTTGAAGTATATCTTCACCCAACCCAATCTCAATCTTCGGCAGTCTCGTTGGGTGGAGATGATCGAGGACTTCAATCCGAGTATCGAATATACTCCTGGGAAAGCAAATGTCATTGCAGACGCGCTGAGCAGAAAGGCGTACTGCAACAGTCTTATCCTAAAGCCTCTTCAGCCCGAGCTTTGTGAAGCATTCCGCAAGCTCAATCTCCAAATGATTCCTCAAGGTTTTCTTGCCAATCTTCAAGTCTCTCCGACTCTAGAAGATCAGGTTCACCAAGCTCAGCTTCTTGATGCTATGGTGAAGAAAGTGAAGAAAGGTGTGGCCAAGAGCATTCCAAAGTATAAGTGTTTCCGTGTTAATGACAAAGACACCCTGTTCTTCGAGGACCGTCTGGTGGTTCCGAAAGGTGATCTCAGGAAGGTTATCATGGATGAAGCACATAATTCCCTCCTCTCAATTCATCCAGGCAGTTCCTGTTGGGGAACGTTGCATGGGAAACAAAAATTTTCCTACGCACACGCAAGATCTATCCATGGTGATGAGCATCTACGAGAGGGAGAGTGAATCTACATACCCTTGTAGATCGCTAAGCGGAAGCGTTAATAAACGCGGTTGATGTAGTTGAACGTCTTCGCGATCCAAATCGCCGAGCGTCCCGCGATCCAATCACGATCCTTCCGATCTAGTGCCGAACGGACGGCACCTCCGCGTTCAACACACGTACGGCTTGATGACGCCTTCACCTCCTCGATCCAGCGAGCGATGGTGAAGTAGTGGTTGAGTTCCAGCAGCACGACGGCGTGGTGATGGTGGTGAGGAACAATCTCTGCAGGGCTTCGCCAAGCACTATGGAGATTATGACGGAGGAACTAGAGGGCTAGGGTTGCCGGCACACGGCTTGGGAAATCCTGATGTGTCCCGTGTGCTAGCCCTGCCCCTCTATTTATATGTTGAGCCTTGGGGTCTAAACTTGGAGTAAAAGCCTCCTCCGGGTCGGTTTTGCCCGCACAAGGTCGGTTTGGCCCGCAGGGAAAGAGTCCAACTCGGATCCCGGCCGAACCGTGCACAGCCGCGCACAAGCGGTAGTACCGCTTCACACAAGCGGTAGTACCGCTTGGGCGGTAGTACCGCTTCACACAAGCGGTAGTACCGCTCGGGCGGTAGTACCGCTTCACACAAGCGGTAGTACCGCTCCGGCGGTAGTACCGCTTCACCAAGCGGTAGTACCGCTTACGCGGCAGCAAAACTACTTTTGCACTTTCCAATACCTTGTGGGCTTTATCCCTTTGGCTCATATAAAGTGTTGCTGCACCCGAACACTTCGGTAAACATCCGGAACCCCTTCCGGTGAATTCCGGAACCCTTCCGGAGATCAAAACACTATTATCACATATATCAATCTTTACCTCCGGACTATTCCGGAGATCCTCGTCATGTCCGGGATCTTATCCGGGACTCCGAACAACTTTCGGTCACCAACATAACAACTCAATTATACTAATCGTCACCAAACGTTAAGTGTGTAGACCCTGCGGGTTCGAGAACTATGTAGACATGACCGAGACACCTCTACGGCCAATAACCAATAGCGGGACCTGGATGCCCATATTGGCTCCTACATATTCTACGAAGATCTTTATCGGTCGAACCTCTATGTCAAGGATTCAGTTAATCCCGTATGCTGTTCCCTTTGTTCTTCGGTATGTTACTTGCCCGAGATTCGATCGTCGGTATCACTATACCTAGTTCAATCTCGTTACCGGCAAGTCTCTTTACTCGTTCCGTAATACAAGATCTCGTGGCTAACACTTTAGTCACATTGCTTGCAAGGCTCATTGTGATGTTGTATTACCGAGTGGGCCCTGAGATACCTCTCCGTTATACGGAGTAACAAATCCCAGTCTTGATCCATGCCAACCCAACAGACACCCTCGGAGATACCTGTAGAGCACCTTTATAGTCACCCAGTTACGTTGCGACGTTTGATACACACAAGGTATTCCTCCGGTGTCAGTGAGTTGCATGATCTCATGGTCAAAGGAACAGATACTTGACATGCAGAAAACAATAGCAATAAACTGACACGATCAAATGCTACGTTTACAGTTTGGGTCTTGTCCATCACATCATTCTCCTAATGATGTGATCCTGTTATCAAATGACATCTCATGTCTATGGCTAGGAAACCTTAACCATCTTTGATCAACGAGCTAGTCAACTAGAGGCTTACTAGGGACACAGTGTTGTCTATGTACCCACACATGTATTTGAGTTTCCAATCAATACAATTATAGCATGGATAATAAACGATTATCATGAACAAGGAAATATAATAATAACCAATTTATTATTGCCTCTAGGGCATATTTCCAACAGTCTCCCACTTGCACTAGAGTCAATAATCTAGTTCACATCACTATGTGATTTACATTGTAATGAATCGAACACCCATGCAGTTCTGGTGTTGTTCATGTTTAGCCCTTGGAAGAGGTTTAGTCATCGGATCTGCAACATTTAGATCCGTGTGTACTTTGCAAATATTTATGTCGTCCTCCTTGATGTAATCGCGGATGGAATTGAAACGTCGCTTTATGTGTCTGGTCCTCTTGTGAAATCTTGGTTCCTTGGCTAGAGCAATGGCACCAGTATTATCACAAAACAGAGTCATTGGGTTAAGCGCACTAGGCACTACTCCAAGATCTGTCATGAACTCCTTCATCCAGACACCTTCCTTCGCCGCCTCCGAGGCTGCGATGTACTCCGCTTCGCATGTAGAATCAGCTACCACGCTTTGCTTGGAACTGCACCAGCTAACCGCACCCCCATTAAGAATAAATACGTATCCGGTTTGCGACTTAGAGTCATCCGGATCAGTGTCAAAGCTTGCATCGACGTAACCCTTTACGACGAGCTCTTGATCACCTCCATAAACGAGAAACATGTCCTTAGTCCTTTTCAGGTACTTCAGGATATTCTTGACCGCTGTCCAGTGTTCCATTCCTGGATCACTTTGAAACCTTCCGACCATACTTATGGCAAGGCTGACATCGGGTCTTGTGCACAGCATTGCATACATGATAGAGCCTATGGCTGAAGCATAGGGGATGACACTCATCTTTTCTCTATCTTCTGCAGTCACTGGGCATTGAGTCTTACTCAACTTCACACCTTGCAAAACAGGCAAGAACCCCTTCTTGGACTGATCCATTTTGAACTTCTTCAAAATCTTATCAAGGTATGTGCTTTGTGAAAGTCCTATTAAACGTCTTGATCTATCTCTATAGATCTTGATGCCTAATATGAAAGCAGCTTCTCCTAGGTCCTTCATTGAAAAACTCTTGTTCAAATACTCCTTTACACTTTCCAGCATTTCTATATTGTTTCCAATCAGCAATATGTCATCCACATATAATATTAGAAACGCTATAGAGCTCCCACTCACTTTCTTGTAAATACAAGCTTCTCCGTAAACTTGTATAAACTCGAACGCTTTGATCACCTCATCAAAACGAAGATTCCAACTCTGAGATGCTTGCACCAGTCCATAAATGGATCGCTGGAGTTTGCAAACTTTGTCAGCATTCTCTGGATCGACAAAACCTTCTGGTTGCATCATATACAACTCTTCCTTAAGGTAACCGTTAAGGAACGCTGTTTTGACATCCATCTGCCAAATTTCATAATCGAAAAAGGCAGCTATTGCTAACATGATTCTGACGGACTTAAGCATCGCTACGGGTGAGAAGGTCTCATCGTAGTCAACTCCTTGAACTTGTGAAAAACCCTTTGCCACAAGTCGAGCTTTATAGACGGTGACATTACCGTCCGCGTCCGTCTTCCTCTTAAAGATCCATTTGTTCTGAATGGCCTTACGCCCTTCAGGTAATACTTCCAAAGTCCATACTTTGTTTTCATACATGGATCCCATCTCAGATTTCATGGCCTCTAACCACTTCTCGGAATCCGGGCTCATCATCGCTTCTCCATAGCTCGTAGGTTCATCGTTGTCTAACAACATGATGTCTAAGACAGGGTTGCCGTACCACTCGGGAGCAGTACGCGTCCTTGTCGACCTACGAGGTTTGATAGCAACTTGATCCAAAGCTTCATGATCATCATCATTAACTTCCTCTTCAGCTAATGTAGGCTCCACAGAAACAACTTTCTGCGCTGCGCTACTCTCAGGTTGAAGTAAAGGTTCAACAACCTCATCAAGTTCTATCTTCCTCCCACTCAATTCTTTCGAGAGAAACTCTTTCTCAAGAAATGTTCCGTTTTTAGCGACAAACACTTTGCCTTCGGATCCGAGGTAGAAGGTATACCCAACTGTCTCTTTTGGGTATCCTATGAAGACGCATTTCTCCGCTTTGGGTTCCAGCTTTTCAGGCTGAAGCTTTTTGACATAAGCATCACATCCCCAAATTTTAAGAAACGACAGCTTTGGCTTCTTGTCAAACCAAAGTTCATAAGGCGTCGTCTCAACGGATTTCGATGGTGCCCTATTTAAAGTGAATGCTGCTGTCTCTAATGCATAACCCCAAAACGATAGTGGCAAATCGGCAAGAGACATCATAGATCGCACCATATCCAATAAGGTTCGATTACGACGTTCGGACACACCATTACGCTGTGGTGTTCCAGGCGGTGTTAATTGTGAAACAATTCCACACTGTCTTAAGTGACTGCCAAACTCATAACTCAGATATTCTCCTCCTCGATCAGATCGTAGGAATTTAATCTTCTTGTTACGATGATTCTCAACTTCACTCTGAAATTGCTTGAACTTTTCAAACGTTTCAGACTTGTGTTTCATTAAGTAAATATACCCATATCTACTTAAGTCATCAGTGAAGGTGAGAAAGTAACGATAACCACCGCGCGCCTCAATACTCATCGGACCGCACACATCAGTATGTATGATTTCCAATAAGTCACTTGCCCGTTCCATTGTTCCAGAGAACGGAGTTTTAGTCATCTTGCCCATGAGGCATGGCTCACATGTGTCAAGTGATTCAAAATCAAGTGACTCCAAAAGTCCATCAGCATGGAGCTTCTTCATGCGTTTTACGCCAATATGACCTAAACGGCAGTGCCACAAGAAAGTGGTATTATCATTATCAATTCTACATCTTTTGGCATCAATGTTATGAACATGTGTATCATTACTATCGAGATTCAATAAGAATAAACCCCTCACAATGGGTGCATGACCATAAAAGATATTACTCATATAAATAGAACAACCATTATTCTCTGATTTAAATGAGTAACCGTCTCGCAATAAACAAGATCCAGATATAATGTTCATGCTTAACGCAGGCACCAAATAACACTTATTTAGGTTCATCACTAATCCCGACGGTAATCGAAGAGCGAGCGTGCCGACGGCGATCACATCAACCTTGGAACCATTTCCCACGCGCATCGTCACTTCGTCCTTTGCCAGCCTCTGTCTATTCCGCAGTTCCTGTTTTGAGTTGCAAATATGAGCAACCGCACCGGTATCAAATACCCAGGCATTACAACGAGAGTTGGCAAGGTACACATCAATAACATGTATATCATATATACCTTGTTTGTTGTTGGCCGCCTTCTTGTCAGCCAAATACTTGGGGCAATTCCGCTTCCAGTGTCCAGTTCCCTTGCAATGAAAACACACAGTTTCTGGTTTGGGTCCAGCCTTGGGTTTCTTCACGAGAGGAGCAACTGCTTTGCCACTCTTCTTGGAGTTACCCTTCTTACCCTTGCCATTTTTCTTGAAACTAGTGGTTTTATTGACCATCAACACTTGATGCTCCTTCTGAATTTCAGACTCAGCGGCTTTCAGCATCGCAAACAGCTCGGCGACTGACTTGTTCATCCCGTGCATGTTATAGTTCAACACGAAGCTCTTGTAGCTAGGCAGCAATGATTGAAGAACTCTGTCAGTGATAGCCTCTGGCGGAAGGGGCATCCCTAACTCAGCCAGACGGGTGGAGTACCCAGACATTCTGAGCACGTGATCACTGATAGACCCGTTCTCCTCCATCTTGCAAGCATAGAACTTATCGGATATCTCATATCTCTCGATCCGGGCATTCTTCTGAAAGATAAACTTCAACTCCTGGAACATCTCATATGCTCCATGACGTTCAAAACGTCTTTGAAGTCCCGGTTCTAAGCCATACAACATTGCACATTGAACTATTGAGTAATCATCAGAACGAGCCTGCCAGGCGTTCACAACGTCTAGAGACTCAACTGGAGCGGGTGGATCACCAAGCGGTGCATCAAGGACATAAGCCTTCTGGGAAGCCGTAAGGATAATCCTTAGATTACGGGCCCAGTCCACAAAGTTACTTCCATCATCTTTCAACTTAGCTTTCTCTAGGAACGCATTAAAATTCAGGGGTGCTACTGCGCGAGCCATGATCTACAACATAAATATAGCAAAGACAACTTAGACTATTGTTCTTAGATAATGAGTTTAGTTAATCATATTTAAAAAACTCCCACTCAAATTGACATCCCTCCGATCATTCGAGTGTAACATGATCCAAATCCACCAACTCAAGTCCGATCATCACGTGAGTTGAGGTGGTTTCAATGGTGAACATCTTCATGTTGATCATATCTACTATATGACTCATGTTCGACCTTTCGGTCTCTTGTGTTCCGAGGCCATGTCTGTACATGCTAGGCTCGTCAAGTTTAACCCGAGTGTTCCGCACGTGCAACATGGCTTGCACCCGTTGTATGCGAACGTAGAGTCTATCACACCCGATCATCACGGCGTGTCTCGAAACGACGAACTTTCGCAACGGTGCACACTTGGGGAGAACACAATTTATCTTGAAATTTAAGTGAGGGATCACCTTATAATGCTACCGTCGTCCTAAGCAAAATAAGATGCATAAAAGGATTAACATCACATGCAAATCATAAGTGACATGATATGGCCATGAACTTGTGCTTTTGATCTCCATCTCCAAAGCACCGGCATGATCTCCATCGTCACCGGCATGACACCATGATCTCCATCATCTTGATCTCCATCAACGTGTCGCCATACGGTTGTCGCGCCGACTGTTGCTTCCACGACTATAGCTAACGTTTAGCGATAAAGTAAAGCATTACATAGCGCTTAATGATTGACACGCAGGTCATACAATAATTAAAGACAACTCTATGGCTCCTGCCAGTTGCCGTACTCATCGACATGCAAGTCGTGATATTCTATACAACACATGATCATCTCATACATCACATATATCTCATCATGTAATTGGCCATATCACATCACAACATACCCTGCAAAAACAAGTTAGACGTCCTCTAATTGTTGTTGCAAATTTTACGTGGCTGCTACGGGTTTGCAAGAACCGTTCTTACCTACGCAAAACCACAACGTGGTGTAGTGATTGCTTTTTGATCTTCTAAAAGAACCCTCTTCATTGAACCGATTCAACTAAAGTGAGAGAGACAGACACCCGCCAGTCACCTTTATGCAACAAGTGCACGCAGCGGTAAAACCAGTCTCGCGTAAGCGTACGCGTAATGTCGGTCCGGGCCGCTTCATCTCACAATACCGCTGAATCAAGTATCAACTAGTAACGGCAAGCAATATGTATACACCCACGCCCACAACTCGTTTGTGTTCTACTCGAGATCTCATCTACGCATAGACCTAGCTCATGATGCCACTGTTGGGGAACGTTGCATGGGAAACAAAAATTTTCCTACGCACACGCAAGATCTATCCATGGTGATGAGCATCTACGAGAGGGAGAGTGAATCTACATACCCTTGTAGATCGCTAAGCGGAAGCGTTAATAAACGCGGTTGATGTAGTCGAACGTCTTCGCGATCCAAATCGCCGAGCGTCCCGCGATCCAATCACGATCCTTCCGATCTAGTGCCGAACGGACGGCACCTCCGCGTTCAACACACGTACGGCTTGATGACGCCTTCACCTCCTCGATCCAGCGAGCGATGGTGAAGTAGTGGTTGAGTTCCAGCAGCACGACGGCGTGGTGATGGTGGTGAGGAACAATCTCTGCAGGGCTTCGCCAAGCACTACGGAGATTATGACGGAGGAACTAGAGGGCTAGGGTTGCCGGCACACGGCTTGGGAAATCCTGATGTGTCCCGTGTGCTAGCCCTGCCCCTCTATTTATATGTTGAGCCTTGGGGTCTAAACTTGGAGTAAAAGCCTCCTCCGGGTCGGTTTTGCCCGCACAAGGTCGGTTTGGCCCGCAGGGAAAGAGTCCAACTCGGATCCCGGCCGAACCGTGCACAGCCGCGCACAAGCGGTAGTACCGCTTCACACAAGCGGTAGTACCGCTTGGGCGGTAGTACCGCTTCACACAAGCGGTACTACCGCTCGGGCGGTAGTACCGCTTCACACAAGCGGTAGTACCGCTCCGGTGGTAGTACCGCTTCACCAAGCGGTAGTACCGCTTACGCGGCAGCAAAACTACTTTTGCACTTTCCAATACCTTGTGGGCTTTATCCCTTTGGCTCGTATAAAGTGTTGCTGCACCCGAACACTTCGGTAAACATCCGGAACCCCTTCCGGTGAATTCCGGAACCCTTCCGGAGATCAAAACACTATTATCACATATATCAATCTTTACCTCCGGACTATTCCGGAGATCCTCGTCATGTCCGGGATCTTATCCGGGACTCCGAACAACTTTCGGTCACCAACATAACAACTCAATTATACTAATCGTCACCAAACGTTAAGTGTGTAGACCCTGCGGGTTCGAGAACTATGTAGACATGACCGAGACACCTCTACGGCCAATAACCAATAGCGGGACCTGGATGCCCATATTGGCTCCTACATATTCTACGAAGATCTTTATCGGTCGAACCTCTATGTCAAGGATTCAGTTAATCCCGTATGCTGTTCCCTTTGTTCTTCGGTATGTTACTTGCCCGAGATTCGATCGTCGGTATCACTATACCTAGTTCAATCTCGTTACCGGCAAGTCTCTTTACTCGTTCCGTAATACAAGATCTCGTGGCTAACACTTTAGTCACATTGCTTGCAAGGCTCATTGTGATGTTGTATTACCGAGTGGGCCCTGAGATACCTCTCCGTTATACGGAGTAACAAATCCCAGTCTTGATCCATGCCAACCCAACAGACACCCTCGGAGATACCTGTAGAGCACCTTTATAGTCACCCAGTTACGTTGCGACGTTTGATACACACAAGGTATTCCTCCGGTGTCAGTGAGTTGCATGATCTCATGGTCAAAGGAACAGATACTTGACATGCAGAAAACAATAGCAATAAACTGACACGATCAAATGCTACGTTTACAGTTTGGGTCTTGTCCATCACATCATTCTCCTAATGATGTGATCCTGTTATCAAATGACATCTCATGTCTATGGCTAGGAAACCTTAACCATCTTTGATCAACGAGCTAGTCAACTAGAGGCTTACTAGGGACACAGTGTTGTCTATGTACCCACACATGTATTTGAGTTTCCAATCAATACAATTATAGCATGGATAATAAACGATTATCATGAACAAGGAAATATAATAATAACCAATTTATTATTGCCTCTAGGGCATATTTCCAACAGTTCCAAAATGTATCAAGACCTCAAGCAAACCTTCTGGTGGACTCGCATGAAACGCGAGATTGCTCAGTTCGTGAACGAGTGTGATGTTTGTCGCAGAGTGAAGGCGGAACATCAACGTCCAGCAGGTCTCCTTCAGCCTTTGCCTATCCCAGAGTGGAAATTCGATCATGTTGAAATGGATTTCGTCACTGGGTTTCCTAAGTCCAAGAGAGGGAACGATGCCATCTTCGTGGTTATCGACAAGCTCACCAAAGTTGCCCACTTCCTTCCGGTCAAAGAATCTATCTCGGCAGCTCAGCTAGCAGAGTTGTATACGTCAAGGATAGTTTCTTTGCACGGTGTTCCTAAGCTCATATCCTCAGATCGTGGAAGCATCTTCACTTCCAAGTTTTGGGATTCCTTCCAGACTGCAATGGGGACCAATCTCCGTTTCAGCACAGCTTTCCATCCTCAGACTAGTGGTCAAGTTGAGAGAGTCAATCTAATCCTCGAAGATATGCTCAGAGCTTGTGTGATTTCTTTTGGCATGAAGTGGGAAGATTGTCTCCCGTTTGCTGAGTTCTCATACAACAATAGCTTCCAAGCAAGTTCCGGCAAAGCTCCTTTCGAGATTCTTTATGGCAGAAAGTGCCGCACCCCGCTCAATTGGTCTGAAACCGGTGAGCGTCAAATCCTTGGTAATGACATGATCACTGAAGCAGAAGAAATGTGCCGTGTCATTCGTGCAAATCTCAAAGCAGCTCAGTCCCGCCAGAAGAGTTATTATGATAGCAAGCATCGTGACATGACCTTTCAGATCGATGAGTTTGTCTATCTCAGAGTGTCTCCCATGAAGGGCACTCAACGCTTTGGCATCAAAGGCAAGCTTGCCCCACGCTTTGTGGGTCCTTTCAAGATTGTGGGCAAGAGGGGTGACCTTGCCTACCAACTCGAGCTTCCTCCCAATTTCTCCAATGTGCATGATGTGTTCCATGTCTCTCAGCTCCGGAAGTGTTTCAAGACTCCCGAGCGCACCGTTGATCTCCAAGAAATTGATCTCCAAGAAGACCTATCTTATCATGAGCATCCAGTTGCTATCCTTGAAGAAACTGAGCGTAAGACTCGCAACAAGTCAATCAAGTTTCTAAAGGTGAAGTGGTCACATCACTCCGACAAAGAAGCCACTTGGGAACGAGAGGACCTTCTCCGTTCCGAATTTCCCGAATTCTTTCGTTCCTAGATCTCGGGATGAGATCCTCTTGTAGTGGGGGAGAGTTGTGGCAGCCCAAGAGCATCCCTTGCCTTATTTGTAATTTATTCTCATGTGTGACCTTCTATGTAGTTATCAATGCCATCATGAGTTTGAGTTCTACTTGCCATTTCATCTCATGCATCATGCCATCATGATCATCATATCATATGCATAATATTCTTGCCATGTTGGCCTTGGGATTGTTGTGATGTGAGTGTATGTGTTATGGTGTGCTGGTATGTGTTGCCTTGATTGAAGTGCTCCTCTTTCTCTTAACCATCCCAAATATTGCATCTCCCTCTTCTCTCTCATTCAAATATTCCCATGATAATAATTTACTGGCTGTTTTCACCTATTAAAAATGTTGAACCTCTTCTGAATATTCTTCTAAGATTTATAAAACATCCCTCTGTCATGTTTGAGGTATTCCCATTTTGTAAACTTTGCGAACAGTGCCTAGGTAATATAATAACATGCATTTATTTTGTTGCTCTCAAAATGCCAATTCCATTTTTATAAACTAGTGCATATTTCATTGAGTCTAAGTATATTTTTATTTTGCTCCAAGTCTTTCCTCTCTTTTCTCTGCAATTTATTTTCTTTCTCTGTGTTAAAAAAAGGGAAAAACCTTTTATTACCTGAGAGAGAGAGAGCTTGCCCTCCTGGGCCTCTTTGCTTCCCCCTGGCCCATCTAGCTCAGCCGCAGCCCAGCCGGCCTCCGCGCACGTCGTCGTTCCTGTACGGCAGGCATCCACAGGAGCCACGTCGCCCCTCCGGTCGATTTGACGGCCGGAGAGAGCTCGAGCCGCCTATAAGTTGTGTCCCCCGAGACGCCCTAGACCTAGCCTCTCCATTCCCTCCTTCCTCCGCCGCCGCCTGCGCAGGTAAGGGCCGCCCTCGCCATAGCCGTCGCCTGCCCACCATGACCCGAGCAAGCTCGCGCTCGAGCTCGGGGTAGCCTCGCTCCGTCGCGCCCCGCTTCCCTGGTGCCGAGGGCAGGAGTCCTCGCGGCTTCTTCTTCTTCCCCGACGCTCGAGGGAGCGCCAAGGCCAGCCAGTCGCCGTCGTCGTCCGATCTTCTTCCTCTTCGTTTCGGATTCAGGAACGTCGTCGCGTTCGTCGTCTCGCAGCGTCATCTCCAGCTCGACCCCGTCCTCCTATCCATGTCCTAGGTGAGATAGGTATACCCTTCTACCTGCTCTCCCTTCTCCCTCGCGTTATCGTGCCCTGGTCGCGTAGATCCGTGTATGCCGCCGTCGCGCTCCCCGTGCTCTGTAAAGCCCGGCGCTTTCGTTAGTTGCAGGTGCGCCGCGTCGCGCCAGGTCCCCTGCGGCCATGGTCGTGCAGCTGCATGGCCCCCTTGCCTCTCTGCTGTGGCGTAGCTCTCGCGTTGCCTCGCTAAGCCGCTGTGGTGCGTTCCTGTCGTGTTCGTGCCCGAGTTCGGCCACGAGCTCGAGGTCCTCGCCGCCTTGCTCCTCAGCCCGTGCTTGCCCCGGGTATGGTTTCGCCTTGCATTCCCGCACCCCCGCCGATGGTCTTCCTCGCCGGAAGTGACCGGAGTTGGCCGCCGTCGCCACCGATGCTCTCTGTTCGCGGAGGTAGGAGTAGGGAGCCAGCCTCCTTGGGGATGGTCAAAAGACCTGCGCCCCTCCTTCTAATCAGATAACCCTAGCCTAGCGCAGCGGTCGTCCCTCGCTGGGTTGACCAGGTGGTCGAGGGTTCGATTCCCCTGGCCCCCTTTTTTTTGTGTTGTTTTGTTTTAATTTTCTTTCTTATTTGCTTCTTCTCTGCTGTAGGTGTATGTGTGTATACATGCCCATATATATATGTTTTTTTTTTGTTTTTGTTTTTTTTTTGTTTTTTGTTTTTTTTTTAATTCCTGCTGTAGATGTAGATGTATAGGTGTATGTGCATATATGCATTTGTGCATATATACATGTGTGTGTGTGTGTGCACCTACACCTAGTGTAGAGATAGATGTGTGTGCTCACGTGCACTTGTGCATGTGTAGATGTGTATGTGTGAGGCTTGTAAGTGTGTGTGTATGACAAGCATGTCATGAGGGGCCTTGTCTATGACAAGTGGACCTCTCCTTTATTTATTTTGTTATCGAACTATTGCTATGCTTGTTGTGAGTTTTGTGCCATGTTTACTTAGTGCCTTGTGTTATTTCCATTTCTGGAGATATGTCCTAAAGTGGACATACCATTTATGGCAGCCTCCATTTGTAGTAATAAGTGACTTATATCTCATATAGGTTTCTTGTGCTATTTTTTCGAGCTAGCTTTAATCTTGATGTTACATGCAAGTATATGAGTGTGACATATGGATTTGGGGTAGAATCACCCAAGGAATCCATTGGTGTAATCAGATTTCACTTATGAGCAAGTTCATAAAACTGCTATTTTGTGTTGTGATGCCTTTTTGTCATTTTAGTTATATTTAATCCAAGCATGCAATGATAATTGTGTCAACATGAAAGTGGTAGCCTTTGATGAGTAGAATGCCATGGTATTTACTTTTGTCATATTAGTCTTGCATACAAGTGGGAACCATGCTCTAAAGTGACTACTAAAGGTTGCTGTTTTCAAACATGCTAAATATTTCTAAGTCTGAGAATCTGTTAATATTTCATGCCATGAAGAGTGGATGCTACCAAGTGAACTGTTGTGTTATAGCTCATGCTCAGTGCTAGTGTTTTGTTGTAGAGGTTGCCCTCTACCATTTTGTTAATTCTCATGCCATGATATGCCCTCTGGCATATATTAATAATGCTGTCAAGATGCCATCTGGTTAACTCAGATTCCAGAAAACTGGAATTTTCACTAAGTCCTAAAAATCTGTTTCAACATGCCATCTTGTGATCTTCATTGCTATTGATCCATGCTTCCTTTCACGTTTGTGTAGATATATTAATTGTTAAGCATGCTGTATAGTTTCTGTACATGCCTTGGTTGTGATTTAGAACCTGCTGTAGCTCTGGCTATGTGTGTGACAAGATGCCATGTTGCTGTTTGTGGACAGATTGTGTGTTTGATTGTTTTGTGACTTGTGGGAGCTATACTCCATTGTTTTGCTTGATCTTTAGCTCTATTCTTGTTAGATTTTCATTACCTATCCAGTGGCATCCTTGGAACACCAAGGTATAGCCCATGGATTGCCTCAGGTTGTGTTTTGTCTCCGTTAACGTTCGTACCTTGCCGTGAGCATACCGTGAGCTACGTTACTCCGTTTGCAACGTTCTACATATGCATTTGCATCGTTTTTGCATGAAGCATCCATATTTGCCATGATCATGCATGTCCAAATAAGTAATATTGAGGTTCTGTCCAGAATACTAAATAACTTAATAAATGCATGTGAAACATGACTAGCATAGGATTGCCATGCTATATTCCCTAATATGACCATGCATCATCTTGTTTGTGCATTGCACCTTGCCGTTTGTTTATTTGGTGCTGTTCTCTTTGGGTAGACGCGAGTGTTGAGCCTGAGTACGAGGATTCCGGAGAGTACAACTACGAGGACCCAGCTCTTTGTCCCTTTGAAGAACCAACAGGCAAGATGATCATACCCGGATCCCGACACTATTTTTGCCTTGCTAGATGTCTCGTTTTTACCGTTATGTTACGATACCTACCACTTAATCTGTCAGCCTCCTAATTTGCCATGAAAGCCTCTAACCCTTCCACTACCTAGCAAACCTTGATTGGCTATGTTACCGCTGCTCAGCCCTTACCTTGTAGCGTTGCTAGTTGCAGGTGCAAGCTTTCCATGTGTCAACATGGATTTTGTTATATCACTCTATTTACTGTTATTTAAATTAATGCACATATATATCTGGCAACGGTGGAAGGCTTAGCCTTTTGCTCAATGTTTTGTTTCGCTTTTGCCGCACTAGTTCCGAGTACCGGTGTTATATTCCATATTTTGCGCTCCTAACATGCTCGGGGTTGTTATGGGGACCCCCTTGATCATTCGTTTTAGATTAAAACTTGTCTGGCAAGACCCAACTTTGGTACTACATTTGCTAAACAACTTAATAAAATTGCATAGGGCATAGCTACCCCGAGGATTAATCAACAACCCGGGCCAGTGCTCCTCATGAGTGTTGGTCCAAAATGGCAGTAGCCGGGGCCATCAACGGGTGTGCCAGCCGGAAACTTAGCCCATCTGTCGTGTCCTGAGAACGAGATACGCGGCTCTTATCGGGTTCGTCGACACGTCGGGCGGTCTTGCTGGACTTGTTTTACCTTTCTCGAATGTCTTGCGCGAGGAATTCCGGTTTTCTTCGGGCTATCTCGAGGTGCGGTTTTCCAGTGGAATTGCCAAGGAAGATCACGAGATTCGTGGTCGAGGTTATTCTCGCGAAGTGTGGTTAGTTTGTGATGGATGAGTTGGAGCACCCCTGCAGGGTTTAATCTTTTCGGAAAGCCGTGCCCGCGGTTATGTGGCAACTTGGAAATTTGTTTAACACCCGGTTATAGTCAACTTGAAGTAAACTCCAATAAAATACACCAACTGTGTGCGTAACCGTGACCGTCTCTGCTCGTGAACATGACCCGAGAGAGAACACGGTGGGGTTATGATTGACGTAAGTAGGTGTTCAGGATCACTTAGTGATCATGCTAATTCACGATCGTCATACGTATGCCACCATAATTACATTCATGTTCTCGTAAGTTAGTCACCAAACATATGCTTAGCGCTTGCTGCAGCCTCACCACTTAACCAATTCCTTACCCAATGGCTTACATAGTTTCGGTACCCGGGTTATGAGATTGCTGAGTCCCTGTGGCTCACAGATTACAACAATACAGGTACAGGTGTTGATGAGAACGTGCCAGACGATGTGACTCAGCTCCAGTGGGAGTACGACGAGGAGAGTAGACGTATGTATGTTACGTATCCAGACGAGTAGGGAGCTCCATGGTGGTGATCCTGGGATAGCAAGGCAGTTTACATTGCTTCTTTTATCGTTTGTTTTCGTCCGTACCCGGACCCTGTCTTCTGGATGATGTATTGAATAATTGCGTGGACTTGTAAGATAGCTTGTGGCGAGTGTAAGCCAACTCATATACTCATCTCTTCCTACATGTATTGCAATGTTTACTGTACTTGCGAACGACGAGATGCGCTTCTATCCCCATCGAGGCCACGAGCCTTAATAGGGATAGGACCGCATCTTGGGCGTGACATTGGATCCACCTTTTTTAGGGTCGCCATCATTGTACCGAGGCTTCGGATTATGCAAATGACGATTCTTGGCTTCGTAGTGTGCTGTCACAAAGTTTGCGGCCTCCTCAGTAATGAATGCCTCGGCCATCGATGCTTCAATTCTACGTTTATTTTTACATTTTGCTCGAAGCGTCTTCTGCATCCTCTCAGTTGCGAAGCACCAACGATTTTGCACGGGCCCCCCCAATCTTGCCTCGGTCGGGAGATGCAAAATCAAATGCTGCATTGGATTAAAGAATCCCGGTGGAAAGATCTTTTCTAACTTGCAGATCAACTCCGGCGCCAACTCTTCCAGTTCGTCTAGCACGTCAGGCGATAGTTCTTTCGCACAAAGAGCACGGAAGAAATAGCTCAGCTCTGCCAGTACTAGCCATTCATCCTCAGGGATAAAGCCACGCAACATCACCAGCATTACCCGCTCAAGCCATATGTGCCAATCATGACTCTTCATACCAAATATTTTCAATTTGTCAAGACTCGCTCCCCTCTTTAGATTCGCTGCATACCCATCGGGGAACATCAACTGCATTTTCACCCACAAGATCATTTCCCTCATAGCTGGCCTTCCAAGATTGAACCATGCCTTTGGCTTCCTCCAGTTCTTCTTTCCTTTCGGTTGTCGCATGTTTTGTAACGGTCTATCACATAGAGCCTCTTGATCGACTCTAGCCTTAGGGTTATCCTTTGACTTCCCCTCTATGCCGAACAATGTACCAAAAAGGGCCTCGGCGATATTCTTTTCAGTGTGCATCACGTCGATGTTGTGTGGGCAAATGAGGTCTTTAAAGTAAGGCAGATCCCACAAGCATATCTTGTGAGTCCAGGCGTGTTCCGAATTATACCCTTTGAAATATCTTGGACGCTCTGGATTAGGCTCAAGAGCGTTTAACTGATCCAGGGCCTGTTGGCCTGTCAATGCAGGTGGTGCAGAGTTTTTGAAAACTCTACCTTTCATGAAATTTTTCTTGTCTTTTCTGAACTTATGGCCAGGATCCAGGAACTGTCTATGCAAGTCGAAGCAAGAATACTTGCGACCCGCCTGCAGCCAATGGAACTGAAGAGCTGCCTTGCATGTGGGGCACGGGAACCTTCCATGCACACACCAGCCAACGAATAGCGCATACGCCGGCAAGTCATGCATCGAGTACATGTACCACACATGCATTTTGAAGTTTTGTTTTGTAGCGGCGTCATATGTCTTGATCCCATTATCCCAAGCTTCTTGCAATTCATCCTTAAGCGGCTGCATGTACACATTCATATTCTTCCCTGGATAGTTGGGCCCTGGAATTATCAACGTTAAGAAAATGTTCTTTCTTTTCATAATCTCTCCGGGGGGGAGATTGAGTGGAATGACAAATACAGGCCAGCAACTGTATTGGGTTGCCGTCATACCAAACACTTGGAACCCATCCGTGCTGATGGCGACTCGAGGATGCCTTGGATCTGCCGCTTTGTCCTTATGTAAAGCATCGAAGTGCTTCCACGCAAAAGCGTCTGAAGTGTGTCCCAACATCGGATTCCCATCTGCATCTAGTTCGG
Source organism: Elymus sibiricus (assembly GCA_039707655.1). NCBI lineage: Eukaryota > Viridiplantae > Streptophyta > Magnoliopsida > Poales > Poaceae > Elymus > Elymus sibiricus. The sequence goes on along the minus strand of CM077674.1, from coordinate 197,324,007 downwards.
TTCTTTTGCCCAATTTATGCCACGTCATCTGTCTGGCCGTCTCTTCGACCATGAAAAGACGTTGAAGTCTTGGTATGATTGGCATATACCGAAGAACAATAACTGGGATTTTGGTCTGACTCTTCTCACCCATACCGTTGTCTACCACAACATACCTGGAAGACTTGCAAATGGGACAATAGTTGAAGCCCGCATACTCAAGCCTAAATAAGACACATCCATTCTCACAGGCATCTATCTTCTCATAGGGCATCTTAAGCGCACGTAGGATTTTGTCCGACTAGTACAGATTTGCTGGCAATACATGGCCTTTGGGTAGAAAGCGTCCAAATATTGTCATCATCGCGTCGTAGCATTCTCTGCCCAGGTTGAACTGAGCCTTCAGAGCCATTACTTGCGCGATGGCATCCAGCTGACAAAGCTCAGTGTGCTCGTGGAGAGGACGTTTTGAAGACTCCAACATTTCATAGAAGGCCTTTGCAGATTCCTCCATCTCATCGTCCGAATCCCGAGCATCATCAGAGTCTTGCACCATGTCTTCGATCCCGGTACCAAGCTCGTCGGTGCGACGACGAACCACCTCAGCTCTGGCACGTTGGGCAGACTCACCATGAAATGTCCAGACCGTATAATTAGGTGTAAAACCCCACTTCTGCAGGTGTTTGATCATTTCAAACTCTGACCTCTTATGATAGTTGTCGCAATCGGCACAGGGGCACCAGGTTATTTTTTGTCCATTTGCAAATGCGGCTGTCACAAACCCCTTGGTTTTTGTTATCCATTCATGGGTCATGTATTTCTGACTAGTGTGACCGGTGTACATCCACGCACGATCACTCATCTTGCCTAGCTACTGTACACACAAGAAATATATACATAATTCAGCAAACCATATTCATCAGTTAATAGAGTTTGTCAGTTTTATTACATCCATGCAACCTAGATGCTAGTAGGTAAAGATAGGTCCTAATCCCACCCGAGTATGTGTAGATTGGGTTCGTTTTCCCATGCTCTGCTCCGGATCCGACGCAAAATTTCGGTAGCACCTCCCCGCTGTTCTCCTGATACACGTCTCGGCAATAAGCAGAGAGGATGTGTACCCGGAGAACAACAGGGAGGCACTGACGAAATTCTGCATCGGATCCGGAGCAGAGCATATGGGAAAACGAACCCAATCTACACATACTCGGGCTGTCCATGGATAACGTTGGACAATTCGAAAGAATCACGGTTATAAATATGCTAATGCATGCATATTTATAGATGTAACCCTTTCGAACGGGAGACGCATAGTGGTCACGCATACTGATGATTGAAGACACCTATAGCTAGCAAGTTTCATCGGCACGAAGACCGGAACAGAGCAAATGAAGGGGGGAGGAGGAGATGTCATTTGTGCTCACCCACGAACGCAGGGGCGGAGCTCATCGAACACTAGACCCTCGCACCGACGAAAAAACTGCACATTTTAATCGAAAGATGAGTAACATAGCAATATTGTTTTTTCCGTCAACCTAACTAAATATTTATAACAGGACGAGCGGTCAAATTCGCATAGGTGTTCGACCGCCATCGCCCCCGAGAACTGTTGCTGCGGGACACCGGACGCCGGCGTCACTTGTGGGACTTGGATGTAGTGTTCGACACCGACGGCCACATGTATCTCGCACCGACGATACTTGCTATTTAGGGTTCCATCGACGTCGAGGAACCCCCTAACCCGCTCGTCCCCGGGCGCCCTCTGGTATGGCGACGCACGGTCGACGGGTCAGCACGGTGTCGGGACCGGCGGGACCCACTGGCTCCACCATCTCTCCCCTCGGCGACCGGCGATCCACGACCCTCTTCCTTTTTTCCTTTTTCCTCTTCTTCTACTTGTTCTTCTTTTTTTCAACTTTCTTCTTCTTCTAATTATCTAAACCTAAACCTAGCACTAACCTAATCATACCACTAACCTAAACCTAAACAGCAAATAACAGTAGAAAAAAACAAAAAAAAGTTCACCTTGGCTCCGGCGGTGGTGGAGGAGGCGGCGGGGGCAGGGCACCGCTGGGGCGGCGGGGCGGGGCGCCTAGGCGCTGGGGGCGGGGCATCGCCGGGGCAGCGGGGCGGGGCGCTGGGGAGGGGCGTCGCCGGGGGTCGGGGCGGGGGCAGCTCGTGCCCGGGGGCGGCGGCGCGGGTGAGGTGAGGGCCGGGAGAGAGAAAGAGGGGAGAGAGAGGGTGGGGCGCGGGTGAGGTGAGGGCCGGGAGAGAGAGAGGGGAGAGAGAGAGGGGCGGCGGCGCGGGTGAGGTGAGGGCCGGGAGAGAGAGAGAGAGATCTAGAGGGGAGAGAGAGAGGGGTGGGGCGCGGGCGCCGGCCCCTTTTCAGTTAGGTCACAGCTCTTGGCCGCTGCTAGCAGACGGCAAAGAGCCTAGCTAGTGGGGTGGGGCCGGGGGGAAACGGCCGTTAAAACGGCAACTTTCTTTGCCGTCTGCTGGCGGACGGCAAAGAAGCTTTGCCGTCCGCCAGCAGACGGCAAAGAAAGTGGCCGTTAGGTCGTTCTCGTTAGTGGGACACCCACCCTCTTTGCCGTCTGCTAGCAGACGGCAAAGCTTCTATGCCGTCAGCTAGCAGACGGCAAAGAGAAGGCTGACGGCAAACACCTTCTTTGCCGTCAGCTAGTTCTTTGCCGTGTGTTTTCTGGAAATGGAGGGCAAAGAGCTTCTTTGTCGTCCGCCAGCTGACGGCAAAGAACTGGCAGACGGCAAATTTGCTGATTCCAGTAGTGAATGTGAAGGATTTCCTTTTTTTGATTTTTTTTGAATTTCTTATGCCAGTTTCGAAATGCGGTCAAAGTTGACGGCATGACGGTTTGTATCTAGGTGTGGAATCTTGCAAAACTCTTGGTGGTTCTCTGTTGGGATAGCTACTTTTGTACCTATTTTTTTTAGAAAAAATAAGGAGCAAACTACGAGCAGTTGTAGTTCAAATTTGACCCAGTTCCCGTTGAATCGACAAAAAATTGTCTTTTCGATGAGAGGTGAATCGAAAGCATTTGCATGCAACCATTTGGTCAATTGTACATAAAATGTGATCTAATATTTTTGAAAAATAGAGTGGTGCTATTTTGCAACAAATATTTGGTAGGTTCTTCACAAAAAAAACCATTTTTGACACTCCAAGAATGAAAAATGATTTTTTTGTTCAAAGAAAATGAAGAACCCCCAAATCAACATTATTTATCATCCCAAGATACACACATGTGCACAATATTGGGTCATTTTAACAAACTATGTCATTAATGTGGCCATAACATTGGTCATTTGCCCTGAAAGCCACGAGTCTTCATACATGGCAGCTCATTTAGGAGAACACTTTTTTAAAAAAATTGCCGTATTTCAAGTTTGTTATTTGATTTGGAAGCTAGATCACATATAATGACACAATGCGAAGGTTTTCCATTTTTGTGATTTTCTTTGAATTTCTTATGCCGGTTTCAAAATGCGGTCAAAGTTGACGGCATGACTGTTTGTGCCTAGGTGTGAAATCTTGCAAAACTCTTGGTGGTTCTCTATTGAGATAGATACTTTTGTACCTAAAAATTATTTTTAAAAACAAAGAGCAAACTACGAAGCAGCTGTAGTTCAAATTTGACCCAGTTCCTGCTGAATCGACAAATTTTTGTTTTTTTGATGAGAGGTGAATCGAAAGTATCTACATGCAACCATTTGGTCAATTGTACATAAAATGTGGTATAATATTTTTTTTAAATGGTGCGGTACAATTTTGCAACAAGAATTCTGTAGGTTCTTCACAAAAAAACTTGTTTTTGGCACTCCAAAAATAGAGAATGAATTTTGTTTGCAAAGGAAATGAAAACCCCTAAATCAACATTGTTTGTCATCCCAAGATACACACATGTGCACAATATTGGTTCATTTTAACAAACTATAGGAGGGTAATATCTTGAAAGTTTACCGGGATAAGAGGGTAAAAAATATAAGAGAAACAAAAGGAAAAACAAAATTACATAAGCTTAATTCTGATTGGTGGAATCAGTTGTGGCATGGATCAGTGACATGGCAAACATTCGTCCATCCATACATCCATCCATCCATCCATCCCACCGCCGCAAACCCCACCCAACCCCTTTCTCATGCGAAGCCCACCCGACACCTCGCGCCCTCCTCTATCTCTCTTGCATGAACCCTAGCGCTCCGCTCCTCCCATGCCACTGCCCCTCTGTCGCTCGCCCCCCTGATGTGCTCCCCGCTGGCCCTCCTCCGATGGCCGTCGAGCCTCCCTTGCCCCGGCTCCCTCCTCCGCCTCGACCAGCCGGTGCGCCGCCCGGTCCGTCTGCGCCCGCGACCTCCTCCTCGATGCCAAGAGTGGGAGCCCTGCAAGGATCCGGCGTCTCCGACCTCCACCTCGGCTCCTCCACCAGCTGCCGCTCCTCCAGGTTCTGCATCGCACCGAAACAGCCGCGTCCTCGACTCTCCCTCCTCCCCGACGACTTCTCATCCACACTGGAGACAGCCGCGTCCCCGATGGCTGCTGGTGGACCCAAGCTCTCCTCGTTGCCTGGGCGCATCCCCGACTCTCCCTCCTCCCCGACGAAGCCACCGTCTGATACCTCCTTCCCCGACAGCGCCGGCCGCAGATCCACTCCTCCATTTTCTTCTGGCGGTTGTCCACAGCATAGACGACTCAGATCTGACGTTTTTGTTGTCTGACTGGTTTTTTAGGACGCGAGTGGTGCAGTGGCCGCAAGAACATGCTCAACAACGTCTAGGCCAGGTCGACTAGGGCGGCAGCCGCGGCCGGCGGCGGCGGCGGCTACTTCCTCGACAAGGACTACAAGCTTGCCCATGACTCCACGGCTATCTAGGTCACGTCTGCATGCTCGCTCCCTCCTCCTCCCCTCAGATCTCGAAGCAGGGTGTGTTTGCACTGCCTAGTACCTATTTGGCTACAAGCGGACTTGACATACTTATGAGTTCAGCATATGAGCTCTCTAACATTTACCATGCACTGTCTTAGGTTCAGCTTCTTATGTGTCATGGAAATATCCTTGTGTTGCATAGTAGGCTCTGAATTATACATGTTGTTGGCGATGTGTTGTCCCTGTTTTGCTCTCTACTATGTACTGCTATATTTATGTGGTTGTCTCTGTGCATCTCACTTGTAGTTAGTTTACATGATGACCATTATAGTGTATATCTGGAATTTCTTTGACCTACTCTCCTTTTCTGGTTACAAGGGGTAGTTACTGGTATCAACATCTGTCCGGTGATATGTTTACTGATTCTTTGAGAATTGCAAAGTAGCATGATTGATAGTTTGTTATATCCTTATAATACATTTTGCACCCTTATAGCCATTGTTGATGTGTTCCCACCTTCATTTAAATAAGTTGTGGTATTGTTTAAATAAGTTGTGGTTGGCTAACGGATTGCATTGGAAATATGTTGATTTTCATTACCTAATGTTCCTGTTGATGATAATAGGACCTGTACATAGCAAGTTATTTTCCTAGTGGTTACTTATGCTTATCGTGTCTCACGCTCAAAAAGAAAATGCACAATGAGCTTGTTTGACATTTTTTATGCTTATAGTATACTTGATCAGGGCAGTGCTCTTTCCTGTGATCTTTCCTATCATTTGCTAGTGTGATGCTTCAAGATGACAAATTTTAAAACCCAAACTATTGTAAATAAGCTTTCTGCATCTTTAGGATTAATTATTCATGATATCCGAATAGTGTAGTTGATCATCACTGTTGCTAAATGTTATTGCTTCATATGATATAAGTACGAGCACTCAACCATTGTACAGCTGTTTGCATATTTGTTTTGTATTTTTTATGAATGATGATAGTTTGCGTAAGATGTGCACATGTTAAGTTTTGCTGACTTGAATCTGTTATGCCATTGATTTTTGCGCGAGATATGCACATTATCTGATGGCTTACCCAACTTTCAAGTCCACTATGTGATACAAATGCATGTGTTGGCTTGTTTTTATTCTTTTGATTGAATCTTTCCTTTCTGTTGATGAGGGAGGAGAATGCACCAGTTGAGGTCGCTGCTCTGGCTGCGGCTGCAACTCCAATTCTTATAGAGCCCATGCCCCAGGTATCATCCCCGACTGCGAACACCCATCTACAGGTGTGGCACTGTCCACTGCTCTATGCTTTTCTGCTCATCTTCTCCCTCCATCTGTGACAAAATTGGCGCTTAATCTGCTATTGATTTACATTCTCTGTTCATTAACACCAAGTCTAGAACTGTTGCTTTGATTTTCCCTATTACGTAGCCTAGCAGTAATGAACTATTGGAACAGTATAGAACTATTGGAATACTTTTACTTCGGTAATTCTGTGTCTCCTATTAAACTATTGGATAATATTATTGAACTATCATATTACTTGAAAGCATGTACTCCCTGGCAATGCCTCATGGTTTAGTCTAGCTGCTCGTGGATGTGTTTTTCCTCTATCCTCACTGTTCTGTTTTCTTGTTGGCAGATATTTTGCCTAAATTCAAGCCAAAAGTGTTTTCCCTCTTATACAAGTGAAACCAGTCTGAAGACGTTCAAAGAAGTGATAAGATATTTTTGTATAGCAAGTTATGTAATGATAGCTGGGCTATCTGGGCGATGTGAACTCTGGAATTTCATGTATCTTCTCTCTGTTTCTGACTTACAATTGTTCTGTTTTGTTTGAAATACTGATTATGGATGTGATTCAAAAATGTGTGAAGTGGAAACCTGACTAGTGGCCCACTTATCAAAATAATTTGAGCAATTTTGAATTTTCTGACGTATGGGACCAATGTATGAGATTATGACATGCGGGACCCATCTGACCAGTGGGACCAGCTCTAAATATAATGGCCGAAACTAGAAAGTCAATTGACTAAAAAGGCCACGGTCCAAAAATAAAAAGGCTGGATTATTGGGCTTGGCCCATGTAGCTGACCAAAATTAACAGGTAAAATATATATAAATAGGTTGAATTGTTGGGCTCAGCCCATGTAAAGCACCGAACTGGACTAGGCTGATTCTGATCCATGGCCATTTTGTTTGGTCATAATTTTGCCACGTCAGCTTGACACGTTGGATTTGACGTGGTCTGGCCAGATTGCCAGTGACCAAAACAATTGGTCGTAGAATCTATGACCTTTTATTTTGGTCATAACCGTCTACGACCATTTCACAAAAAAGGTCATTATGTATCACTAACAAGGCTCAGCTTTTGACCAACTGTTTTTGGTCACAAAAAGGTCACAAATGAAAAACAACGACCATTCAGGGACCAATATGGAGGGTCACAAGATAGCATATTTCTTGTAGTGCCTGGTTACAGTGGTCATCCATGTCATTGCATAATTTGGGTACACAAAAGAGCCTACAACACACCCACACTTCTTAATCGAGCAAGTTCAGCAATTAAACAGAGCTAACTGACCTAAACATTACTCTAACAAAAAACCGACACTCTAAACAAAGACTACTACTCCGCCTGGCGCCCGTCGATCTACGCCGCCTCCTCCATGTCCAGCTCGCGCCCGATGATCTCCTGGGGAAGGGGCTCCATGGCATCCATCGCACCATACTCGGCAAGCATCTCGCCATCCACGTCCGCCATCTCTTTGGAAAAGGCTGCCACGAGCTGGTCGTGGGCGGCCGCGGTCTGGGCTTGGATGGCCTCCAATGCGGCAAGGTATGCCGCGAACGAACGAATGGCTACTCAAACGCTCTTCGCGATTGCCAACTCTTCGGCCGTGGGTTGCCGACCATTGTCGGAGAAGCTTCATGTGATTTGTGCGGTGACCGCCAGGAGCTGGGCATGGGCGGCCTCGACATGGGTGCGGGTGGCCTCCATCAGGGCTAAGGCAGCCGCCGCGAAATGGACAGCTGCTGTCCCACTCTCGCCATTTGCTATCCCCGTCGCAGATGTTGTTGCCGCCATCTGAGCTATAGTAGTGGCCGCTCCGGCTGCCGCAGCCACCCGGTAGCAGATTGCGGCCGCGCTCATGCAGGTTGTGAGCACGCTCATGGAGGCTGCGACCGCGCTCTCGCCGGAGTGGGCCACCGAAGTTGCCCTCACGACGTGGGTCCACGTCCCCATCTTTGACCGGCGATGGTTGAATAGTGAATGATATTTGGGGAGCTAGTTTGCTTGACGCGCCGGCTGTGGACTGTAGCCGACGAACCTTCTTGCGTAAGCCATATATGATGGTGCTCCAAGATATTTTATACTGCATCTCACACGGTTGGTGATAAGAAACTGTGTGTGATGTACTTGATTTTTCGTATTGATTTGAAATACGGAATGGGGTCACAGTGGCAAAGGACGGTGTTTGAATTGCTAGTACATTAATCTGATGTGAACATACAACTATACGAGTGTCGTGTTAAATTTTGGAATTATACGGGGTTCGTTTGGTCATTTTTATATATTAACTGAGTTTTCTAGGCATTTATGTGCATAATTCAAATTTGAACTACAGGCACATGCTCCGGTGCACCAAAATGGGTTCAAAAATCATATATGTGTCTTTGGGTGCATGCTTAGGTCACATGCAAGAAATGGGAATGAATTTCAAACACCTCGGCATCGTGGCTCCATAGCAAACGTTGAGATACTTGGTTTTGAAATTCTAGTAAATCCAAAACTCGTCTGAAATTCATGAAACTTGGCATACTATCATGGAATGGCACCAACATGCTATGGTAAATTTTTTGTCCCATTTGGGGCAGGTTTTGGTATAAGTTTCTCACAAACCAGAGTTTCTCACAAGAAGCCCTCATGGTTCCGGTAGGGAACGTGTGTCACCTTTGTGGACGAAACAACATTCATTGCCTCTAGTCACCTTGATTTTTTTTCTAGATGCAACATAGACCAATAGGAGTGTCGTGTTAAAATTTGGAATTATTCGGGGTTCGTTTGGACATTTTTATACATTAACTGAGTTTTTTATGCATTTTATGTGCATAATTCAAATTTGAACTACATGCACATGCTCCGGTGCACCAAAATGGGTTGAAAAATCATATATGTGTCCTTGGGTGCATGCTTTGGTCCCATGCAAGAAATGAGAATGAATTTCAAACACCTCGGCATTGTGGCTCCACCGCAAACGTTGAGATAGATGGTTTTGAAATTCTAGTAAATCCAAAACTCATCTGAAATTCATGAAACTTGGCATGCTATCATGGAATGGCACCAACATGTTGTGGTAAAATTTCTGTCCCATTTGGGGCAGGTTTTGGTATAAGCTTCTCACAAACCAGAGCTTCTGAGAAGAAGCCTCATGGTTCCGGTAGGGAACGTGTCACCTTTATGGACGAAACGACATTCATTGTCTCTACTTGCCTTCATTTTTTTTCTAGAGGCAACATAGACCAACAGGAGTGTTGTGTTAAATTTTGGAATTATTCGGGGTTCGCTTGGACAATTTTATACATTAACTGTGTTTTCTACGCATTTTATGTGCATAATTCAAACTTGAACTATAGGCACATGCTCCGGTGCACCAAAATGGGTTGAAAAATCATATGTGTGTCCTTGGGTGCATGCTTAGGTCCCATGCAAGAAATGGGAATGAGCTTCAAACACCTCGGCACCGTGGCTCGGCTGCAAACATTGAGATACTTGGTTTTGAAATTCTAGTAAATCCAAAACTCGTCTAAAATTCATGAAACTTGGCATGCTATCATGGAATGGCACCAACATGCTGTGATAAAAATTTTGTCCCATTTGTGGCAGGTTTTGGTATAAGCTTCTCACAAACTAGAGCTTCTCACAAAAACCCACGTGGTTCTGGTAGGGAACGTGTCACCTTTGTGGATGATACGACATTCGTTGCCTCTTCTTGCCTTGATTTTTTTATAGAGGCAACATAGACCAATAGCAATGTCGTGTTAAATTTTGGAATTATTTGGGGTTCGTTTGGACATTTTTATACATTAACTGAGTTTTCTAGGCATTTTATGTGCATAGATCAAATTTGAACTATAGGCACATGCTCCGGTGCACCAAAATGGGTTGAAAAATCATATATGTGTCCTTGGGTGCATGTATAGGTCCCAAGGAAGAAATGGGAATGAATTTCAAACACCTAGGCTCTCCGTGGCTCGGTCGCAAACTTGAGAACTTGGTTTTGAAATTCTAGTAAATCCAAAACTCGTCTGAAATTCATGAGACTTGGCATGGTGTCATGGAATGGCACCAACATGCTTTGGTAAATTTTTTATCCCATTTGGGGCAGGTTTTGGTATAAGCTTGTCACAAACCAGAGCTTGTCACAAGAAGCCTCGTGGTTCCGGTAGGGAATGTGTGTCACCTTTGTGGACGAAACGACATTCGTTGCCTCTTCTCACCTTGATTTTTTTCTAGATGCAACATAGACCAATAGGAGTGTCGTGTTAAAATTTCGAATTATTCGGGGTTCGTTTGGACATTTGTATACATTAACTGAGTTTTCTAGGCATTTTATGTGCATAATTCAAATTTGAATTACATGCACATGCTCCTGTGCACCAAAATGGGTTAAAAAATCATATATGTGTCCTTGGGTGCATGTTTAGGTCCCATAGAGGAAATGGGAATGAATTTCAAGCACCCAGGCTTCGTGGCTCGGCCGCAAACATTGAGAAACTTGGTTTTTAAATTCCTGTAAATCCAAAACTCCTCTGAAATTCATGAGACTTGGCATGGTGTCATGAAATGGCACCAACATGCTGTGGTAAAAAAATTGTCCAATATGAGAGAAGGTGCACACATTAACAGCCACAGCCAACATAGCCATTTTGGAACAAATAGCTGTCACGTTATCATCACAAACGGTTGTACGGTATTATTTAAATTGTGGGTGTTCTACTGACCATTTATGTGCCGCCACATGTCCCACTTTTTTAATGGCAAGGAGTGCGGGCAGCTGTTTGAGTAGACGGGAGGCGTGCGAGCGAAGTCCGTGGCGCAGGCTGACCGGGAGGCGTGCAACCAGTCCTACGCTGCACAGGTTAACCGGGAGGCGTGCGACCAATCGTCCGCTACGCAGGCTCATTGGGGGGGCGTGCGAGCAGTACGCTGCACAGGCTCACCGGGAAGCGAGCCCTTTGACCTCCATCGCTGCCCTCCTCGCTCTCAACTTCTCCATTAATGGCGCTCGAGCCGCTGTTTAATAGGCGGCCTTACTGATCTCTCTTCGCCTCCCATTACCCTCTCACCCGAATCCTATCTTCCAGAGCTCCACCTACTCCATGGCGCACAAGGATCATCTTCCACTAGTCTTCCGGTTTGGTGAAGTCAACTCCGAGCCGGAGGAGATTGAAAATAAGGAGGAATGGGACCTTAGGGACATGGCCCTGAATGAGCTGGCCGCGGCGGATGCTGCCCCCGCGCCCGTCCCAGCTCCCATCCCTACACCTGTGCCAGCGACCATCCCCGTGGCATTGACGGGCTAGTCGCCGAGCACCATCGCAGCGCTGGAAGCCGCGAGCGTTAGCGAGGTCCCCGCGGACCCACGCGAGCTCGTGTACGTGCCAGCGCCAGCGCCCCCTCCTGTGCTTGTGCTCGCCCCAGCACCCACCGCGGCGCCGGTCCCCGTGTGCTTGCCTGAACCAGCCACGCCCGTTCCCGTGCGCGCGCCTGCACCCGCCGCGCCCCCTCAGCATCATGGGACACCGCCGTCGACCGCTACCTCCCAGCGCCGCGAGTCGCCGTCCCCCCAGCCCCCGCCCGTCGATCGCGCGATGAACGGCTCTTGGATTTGCAAGTCCAGAATATTCTGGGATGGCTTGAAGACTTGAACAACAGTGTCCCAGAGGATGACAACGCCGGCATAGCATGCCACTGCCACCACCGCCACCGCAATTTTTTTTTTAATATTGTATCTCGATCGTATGAATGTAAAATCACAGTGTCACTGAATGAAATCTATGGTTTTGATCAACTTAGCATTTTTTCTCTGAATGTACAGACTTATCAAAGTAAAAAAAAACATCAATGTTTTTCTCTGAATAAAACACTCATCGCAAACGTTTCAGACTGAACACCCGTATGCAAAGTGAGAGTTGGGTTCCTTCGCAGCTAAGCCAAGGGAAAATGTGGCACGCAGGTTTTGTGCATCTCTTCATCGCAAACGATTTTGCTTGATGACCCGTTGATACATCTCCAACATATCTATAATTTATGAAGTATTCATGCCATGTTTATAACAATTCTATATGGTTTTGGTATGATTTGATTAGAACTAACCCGGACTGACACTGTTTTCAGCAGAATTGCCATGGTGTTGTTTTTTGTGCAGAAATAAAAGTTCTTGGAATTGGATGAAACTTTTTGGAGATTTTTTATGGAACAAATGAAAAATACTGGAACCAAGACCCACTGGAGGGGGGGCCACCCAGTGCCCACGAGGCACCGGGGCGCGCCACCCCCCAGGCGCGCTCTGGTACCTCGTGGGGCCCACGTGGCTCCGTCTGACCTGATTCCAACGCTGAAAAATCCTATATATAGAGAAACCCCCAGAAATAACCCTAGATGAGTTTTTACGCCACCGCAAGCCTTTGTACCTCCACGATCTCATCTACAACCCTTTTCCGGCACCCTGCCGGAGGGGGGAATCATCACCGGAGGCCATCTTCATCATCCCGGCGGTCTCCATGACGAGGAGGGAGTAGTTCACCCTCGGGGCTGAGGGTTTGTTCCAGGAGCTATGTGTTTGATCCCTCTCTCTCATGTTCTTGAGATGGCACGATCTTGATGTATCGCGAGCTTTGTTGATATAGATGAATCATATGGAGTTTTCCCCTCTCTATCTTCTTGTGATGAATTGAGTTTTCCCTTTGAAGTTTTCTTTTCGGATTGAGTCTTTAAGGATTTGAGAACACTTGATGTATGTCTTGCATATGGATATCTGTGGGGACAATGGGATATTCACTTGAGTCACTTGATGTATGTTTTGGTGATCAACTTGCGGGTTCCGTGACCTTGGGGATTTATGCATAAGGGTTGGCACACGTTTTCGTCTTGACTTTCCGGTAGAAACTTTGGGGCACTCTTTGAAGTTCTTTGTGTTGGTTTGAATAGATGAATCTAAGATTGTGTGATGCATATCGTATAATCAAACCCATGGGTACTCGTGGTGACATTGGAGTGCCTAGGTGACATTAGGGTTTTGGTTGATGTGTATCTTAAGGTGTTATTCTAGTACGAACTCTAGGGTTGTTCGTGACAATTAAAGGGGATGGCTCATAAGATTGATCGGGAAGGATAACTTTGAGGTGGTTTCGTACCCTACAACAATTTCTTCGTTTGTTCTCCGCTATTTGTGACTTTGGAGTGAACTCTTTGTCGCATGTGAGGGATTTACATACGATTCAACTATGTCAACAATGTTGGGAGATCGCACTAGTGAAAGTATGAACCCTAGGCCTTGTTTCTAAGCATTGCAATACCGTTTATGCTCACTTTTGTTACTTGCTACCTTGCTGTTTTTTATTGTTCGCACTACAAAAACTTACATCTACTATCCATACTACACTTTTATCACCATCTCTTCACCGAACTAGTGCACCTATACAATTTACCATTGTATTGGGTGTGTTGGGGACACAAGAGACTCTTTGTTATTTGGTTGCAGGGTTGTTTGAGAGAGTCCATCTTCAACCTACGCCTCCCACGGATTGATAAACCTTAGGTCATCCACTTGAGGGAAAATTGCTACTGTCCTACAAAACTCTGCGCTTGGAGGCCCAACACGAGTCTACAAGAATAAGTTGTGTAGTAGACATCACCTGTGTGCAACGACGTACAAACAATGTGGTAAGATTTGCATCTGTCATATTGGGTATATTTGCCATTTTTCAAATTGGAAAAATTAGCATTTCTCATTCTAGTAATATTGCCATTTGTCAACCTTGTAACACTGCCATTTGTGATCCTAAAAAAAACACTGCCATTTGTCAAATTTTGCAGCTAAAAATCACTAGTACTGTCTTATTTTTGCAAATAAAATTCAGTAAGCTTAGATTTCATTCATAGATTAAGCAGTCGTTCTTTATACAAATAGTTCAACTCGACAGCAGAACCGAACAAACTTTTACCCAATTGTTGCCAACCACGTATTGAAATAGCTAGTTCAACTATATATACTAGCTAATTTTAAGTACGTAGTACAGTTCAACCATATGTATAGTCAGATCAACTGAAGAAAATAGCCCCTAAATACTACTACTACAGAGGGGCTTTGTACTACTTCTAGTAGCCTCTCCTCTGCCGAGCGCGCTCAGTAAGAGGCAGAGGAGGAGGAGCCCACTGACGAGCTGGAGATGTGAAATCTAGCGCCTGCCGCTGCTGCACCTTTAGCGACGCCCAGCTCGAACGCCCTCTGTCGCTCCAGACGATCCCTCTCGAAGTAGCGGGACTCCTTGTAGATCTCTGCATTCCGCGCCACTGCGGCGGCTTCTAGTGTGGCCATGGTGACGGTAAGACTCTTTGCGTGCTCGACCAGGCGCTCCTCCTCTTCCCGCAGGAACTCGATGTAGCGCGCGGCAAGGTCACTGAGGCACATGCGGGCCTCCACCTCCTGCCTTCGGGCCGCGGTGGCAGAGCGGGTGATGACCCCGACGATCGACGGTGGGGCCGCGGACACGGCGGGCGACGGTGGGGTGGCGGCCACCTGCCGCCTTTGGGCCACGGTGGCGGAGCGGGTGATGGCCACGGCGGCCGACGGTGGGGTGGCGGCCACGCCGGCCACCACCAGCCTTCGGGCCGCGGTGGTGGAGCGGGCAATGGCCTTGGCGGCCGACGGTGGTGTGGCGGCCACGGCGGCCGATGGTGGGGTGGTGGCAATGGCGGCCGGCAATAGCTGCCATCGGGCAGCGGCGGCGGAGCGTGTGGTGGGTGTTGTGCGCACACCCAACAGGGACGCCACGCGCAGTACACGCCGCCGGGGACTGCGCCGCCGCCGCGGTGTAACCTCCCAGCTGGAGCTGTCCTCTGATGACGGTGGAGTACCTGAGCGACGATGACGTACCGGTGCCATTGGCGATGGTGGGAGAAGCAGATGAGATAAGCTACGGGGAGGGAGGGGAAAATGCGATGCCGACTCACTGACTGTGACTGTTTATATAGCAGGCCGGTAAGCACTGGGGCTTTGGGGGATTTCGCCGAGTCGGGCGGGAAGCTTGTGGGGTTCCGCCTGGGAACCTGCACGGTTGCGCAGGAATGGGCTCACCGACGATTCATTGGCGCCTCTTTGAGCTAATGTTTGGCCAAAAGAACGCATGTGTGGTGCTCAAGCTTGCGCTTGAAGCCTTCTGCGGCACCGCGGTGACAAGACGTGCGAGAGGAAGACGAAATGACACGTACACATACGGTTAGTAAAAATATGTTTGCAATTTAATTACCTAGCACACGACCGCTCTCTATGCAGCGTCGTGAACGATTGTTCGCCCACTGTGTGATGTGGAACGCGACGTCGTTTCACATCACGCCGCCGGCTCGCAACTGCCGGCCGGCTTGTAGACGGCCATTCCCTGCGTGTTCAACTGCTCTATGCGTGTGGTTGCCCACGGTTGAAGCGGCCGCGGTGCTCTCTGCTCGTGTCCCGCCGTGCGCGCTCTACCCACGTCCCTCCGCGCACGCTGCAAGTGTTTCGGGCTGGAGCATGATCATTTAAGTTCGGGGTGCCATATGCATGCGGTTACGCTGGACGCGGCGCCACGGCGCAGTTACATGCGGCAAAAACTGCCATGCGGACGTGCCGAGAATCCCGGCCGCCCGGCCCTCATTTATTCCTGCGGCCATTTACCTTCATCTCTCGTGCCCCACGACACAATAAGTACACCCATGATGACACATACAGAGAGGATATCCAGCGGCTCCAATGGCGCTCCCGGCTCCAATGGCGCTCCTAGCGGCTGACGACGATGACAGGCGGCAGTTCACCATGCCTCACTTAGTGGACACCCACGTGAGGGGGAAGGACCTCTCGGTGGTGTACACCAATGAGCCGGTCTCGATGGAGAGCTCCATCCACACTATGGAGCAGTTGCTTGCCGAGGACAAGTACCACGTGTTCGGCTTCGACCTCGAGTTCACAGGCGGTCGTGCCGGGTATGATCAGAAGGTTGCCATCGCCCAGTTGTGCGTGCGCAATCACGTCCTCATCAACCACTACTCCCTGGCCACAAGGCCTTGCAAGCATTTCGCCAGGTTTATCAACAACCCTGACTACAGGTTCACTACGGTGGACACCTTCAACGATCTAAAGGTGCTCGAAACTACGAGCTTGGCCTGCCAGGAAGCTTGTCGACATCCAAGGCCAATATAGGGTCTGGGGCAGAAAGAAGGGAAGGACTCCCTGGTTGACCTCGCCGTGGTCATCATCGACCCCTACTACAGAGACATGAAGGATGAGTGCAACAAGAACAAGGATGGGGTTGGGTGCGGAGACTGGATGAAGAACACGTCAAGTACGTGGCCAAGGACGCATACACAAGCTACAAGATGTACAGATGGATCGTTGACATGAGGAAGTGCCTTCGTCCTGCCCCAGGCGAGGGATCGAGCCACAGAGCAGTGGCAGGAGCGTCACAAGAAGTAGATGATTAGATGATCGTTTCTCCTAGTTTGGAATGCATGTAATTGTTTATTGAGGTGTGTGCGAATGTTTTGTATAGTCACCTATGTAATTGGGTGTTTAATTTGGTTATATATGTTGTTCTTCTGTAGACTGAGCAAATCACATCGCCCATGGGCTAAACTAGGGAACCCGCCGGTGATGATTTCATCAATCGCTGACAATTGTATACCAGCAAGCGTTTGCCCACAACACACACAGGTTATTAGCAGGAATCGTCTGTGTTGTTATCTGTCTTCTCACACATTTTGGATTACTAACCTATTTGCCGCGTATCACACACATCTTGTTAAGTTGAACCGTTTCTGTTGTGTTGGGTAATCGCAAACAGTTCATCCGAGTGAACTGTATGCCGTGTATCGCACACACCTTGATCTATCTGACCATTTCTGTTGTGTTGGGTAATCACAAACAGTTCTTCCGAGTGAACTATATGCCGTGTATCACACACACCTCGAACTGGCTGCCCGTTTCTGTTGTTCTGGCTCATCGCAAACAGTTCGTATGGATCAACTGTATGCCAAGTATCGCACACGCGTCTCTAATCTGAATCGTGCTTGATGTCTCCGCCGTCGCGCACAATTCGTCTTATTGGTGACGGTTTTATTACGACACTATTTGCGATTCATGCATCGCACATAGTTTGGTCGCGGGGTCTCTGATTCATGTGTCACATTAGCGGTCGCCTGCAGTAGTGACATAAACGCACAAAAAGCAGGAGTAGGGTATTATGCAACCATGCGGCCCTAACCTGGGTAAATCATCCATTTCGTGCATTTTAGTAGTGTAGGTCCCCACCTTTGTGCCCCATCTATGAACTAGCAAAAGGACATCATTAGTCCACGGTGTCACGCGCGTGTTCTGCACACGCCCGCCGACAAGACCCCAAGGTGACAATAATTGGGATACTCTCTGGGAATGACTATAATTTGAGGAGTTCATGTATTCACTATGTGTTAATGCTTTGTTTCGGTTCTCTATTAAAAGGAGAGCGTTAATTACGCTTAGTTTCCATTAGGACCCCGCTGCCATGGGAGGGTAGGACAAAACATGTCATGCAAGTTCTTACCCGCAAGCACGTATGACTATATACGGAATACGTGCCTACATATGATTGATGAATTGGAGCTATTGTGTATCGCCCTAGGTTGTGACTGTTACATTATGACTTTCATCCAATTATCCATCACTACTCCATGCCTACGCTTTTCATAATATTGTATTTGCTTGAACTACTACTATTGTTGTTGTTGTTGTTCCAATTGCTACAAAACTGCTACTGTTACCATTACTACTGTTACCATTGCTATCAAAACTATCATACTATTGTGCTACTAATACTTTGCTGCAAAGAAGTAACTTGTCAGGTGTGGTTGAATTGACAACTCAACTGCTAAGGCTTATAAATATTCCTTGGCTCCCCTTGTGTCGAATCAATAAATTTGGGTGAAATACTACCCTCGAAGACTATTGCGATTCCCTATACTTGTGGGTCATCATACACTGCTAGAGGCATTCATTTGTAGTCATCATTTTCAGTTTTTGTGTTATAAGCAAATAAAAGCGTGATGACCATTGTTATTAGAGTGTGCCCCTACCTGTGAGAATATAAATTGGAGGAGACTTGTGATTCCTCGGAAAAGAGGGGACGAGGACCATGAGGCCAATCAAAAGAAAAATGAAAAAAATGAAAAAAAATGAGAAAATGAATAAATGGAAAAAAAGTGAGAGATAAAGAGAGAGGGGTCACACTACTATCCTTTATACCACATGTAACGCCCAATATGAAGCTCTATCGCAATCTCGTGATGAAGTCGAGATCGTGACAGATCCCCATTTTGGATCGCATAGCAAGGTGATTCTCAAATACATACAACCGAATGAACAGATGAGTGTACCAGATAAAGGCTTACACTCGCCACGTGCTACAGCATAATATATCATAATCATCATACAATCATCCAAATGAAAGGCAGGGTCCGACTACAGACGAAATCAAACGAGAAAACACCACCCTGCTATCATCCCCGTATCAACCGACTAGGGCCCACTACGGATCATCTGGCATCGTGACGTACATTCGTCCACGCTCATCGTCGTACTCCCAATGGAGCATCTCGGGCTCATCTGTGTCTGTCTCAAGCATACCAACAACTTGTGTTTATAGTAATCTGTGAGCCACAGGGACTCAGCAATCTCATCACCCAAGGTAACAGAACTATTTAAGCTGATAGGAATGGAAGGGGTAAATGTGTTGAAGTTGCAGCAAGCACTAAGCAAGTTTAAGTGGCTAACATACTAGTACAAGAATAAAGATGAGCATACTATGCATAACGGTCGCAAGTTTAATATGATCAAGAAGTGATCCTGAACACCTACTTACGGTTCAAGCATAACCCCACCGTGTTCTCTTCCCAAACTCCATCGAAAAGAGATGATCACGGTTACGCACACGGTTGACGTATTTTAATTAGATTTAGTGTCAAGTTCTCTACAACCGGAGGTTATAAATTTCCAAGTCGCCACATAACCGCGGGCACGGCTTTCCGAAAAATATAACCCTGCAGGGGTGCTCCAAGTAGTCCATTATAAATTACCACACGCATCCGATGGAACATCCTCACACCATGATAACACGATGCTTATGATAAGGAATCCCGATGGACAAGCCACTTGTAACAGGCAAAACTAAACCAGCAAGGCCTCCCGGTGAGCCAGATCCATGTCTAGAGCCGCGCGCTCTCTATCTACGGGCATTATCCGTCTATGCATAGTGGACGGTAGCCAAAAGAACCCGAGTTGCCTCGGGGCGGCTCCGCCGATTGCTAGGTAGGTGGACCAACGATTGTGTTTTGCCGCTGGCCCGAGTTATGTTGGAATTAAAAGAGTCCCCGAGGTGGCGACCCTCTATGCATTAATTATTAGGTTCATGTTGGCAAATGTTAAAACCAATGTTGGGCCTTGCTGGAGAAGTCTTATCCTAAAACAAGTGATCAGGGGGTTCCCATATGCCCCACATGTGTTAGAAGCGCTCATCAAGGAACATAACACCGGTATTACGGAAACTAGGGCGGCATGAGAGGAACAAAACACTAGGCAAAAGGCTGAGCCTTCCACACACAACCAAGTACATAGATGCATTAATTAAATAAGAGATATTGTGATATCCCAACATATCCATGTCCCAACATGGAACAACCTGCACTGCACCTGCAACTAAAATGCTATAAGAGGGGCTGAGCAAAGCGGTAACCTATCCAAACAACGGTTTGCTGGGTAGGGTGGTTAAAGGCTGTATCCTAGCATATGAGAGGCTGACATGTATGTGGTAGGAAGCATGACATAGCGATAGCAACGGGACAACTAGCAAGCAAAGATAGTAGTGTTATCAGGGGTAATGATCATCTTGCCTGATGTCTCTTCGGTAGGATAGTAATACTGCTCCTCGTACACGTTCTCAACAGGATCCTCGAACTCGGACTCGTCTCCCGGTACTACCCAAAAGAAAGAACAAGCACCAAAATAAACAAACAACCATGGCATATATGCACAAGCAAAATGATGCATGCATGACATGGTAAACGTAGTAAGCATGGCATGAATGAATTAACGGTTCTATCGAAACGAAAGAGACGGTAACGGGAATTGAACGGTGATGGAAAAGGTGGATATGGGAAAAATCTTGGCAATCCAAGTATGCCACTGGAAAGAATGGAAGATTTCGCTTGAAATCGATATAAAGATCATGAGGAACGGATGCATAGAACTCAAATGGTGAGCAAAACAAATATGCAATGCAACCTGTCATTAACAGCAACATGGCAACTTACAAGCATCAAAACAACTAGCTACAGTACTCCAATATGCTCAAACAAGATATGTGGTTGAAGTTTACTACATGCACAGAAACTCATTCCATAAGTTCAAATTCATTAAAATCACAGATTAATGGGAATGAAGACAACAAGATGCAAAGATAAAGTTACAGCTGAAAATAACAGAGTATATGCTGGTAGAAACAATGACAGTCAGTTGTCACATGGCTGTAACAGTAGGCAAAACAACATGAAAGTGCAAGAAATTGGAATGTACCTACAATACACATGGCATAGATCATTTCATTACATTGGCACAACATCATAGGAAACATGGATTCATCACAACCAAGCTCACAAAATGCAACTTAATGTTGACAGCAAACTACTACAATGACTAGGCATATTTAGAGCAACATTTACATATGCTACAGGAGTTTAACATGGCATCAAATGGCATGGTATGAATGTGCTGGTAACATAGAACAAATCATGTTTACTGATCATGTTCAAAAGAGCTATAAATTTGTGGGAACCATCTAGACAATATGGCAAGTTTCAACAACAAACAGATTTGACAGCAATTTCAACAAGTTCGAAAAACAGTAACATAGACTAAGCATGTTTACGAGCTTGTGGCAGTCACATCAAGTCATATCATGGCATGAAAGAAATTCTAACAGTAAGATGACATGAAAATTCTCCAAACTTATGTTGACAAGATGCTCATATGACATTTGCATTAAATCACACAAAAATAACAAAATGGCTTATTATGCAAAATGACATGCAAGTAAACTTGCTCAAATGATAAATCTAATGCCACATATGGATTAGTTGGATTTTTCTAACCCAAATTCATATATAATATGCATATGTTTCAAAATGAGAAATGCTCAAAATGCCACAAATACACATAGGACAGAATTTGAATTAAGTTTGTATATTCCAGATTTGGCATATGCCAAAAATAGAATGCGCCAGAAATTGAATACTGCCGAAAACGGAAAGAGCCAAAAACCAAAAAGACAAAAACAGCGGCGCGGCTACGTGTACCCAGGGGTACCTAGCCACAGAGGCTGATAGGTGGGACCAGGACCCACGTGGCAGAGGAGGCGCTTGCGGGTGGATGACAGGTGGGGCTGTGGCTGCTGTGCGGCTGACCAGTGGGTCCCATCGGACCCACATGGCGGTGGTTGGTGCGGCTGCAGAGCAGAGGAAGCAGAGGAGGGTGCCGGCGACGACGGAGCACGGCGGAGGCTTACCGGAATCGCGCTCCGGCGAACTACTGGCATGGCGGAGGGGTGCGTTCGAAGCGCGGGAGGAACCCGCACTCGCGCATGCTACACACGACACCGAGCGTCGACGGGAGCGACGCCGGTGACAAGGGGACAGAGGCAGCGATGGCGAGCTCATGCTCGACGGAGAGGTGGCTAAACGTGGCCGGAGTGAGGCGGGATGGACTCTAAGCGGCAGCGCAAACACAGCGGACACATGCGCGGGACAAAAAAAGGTCGGATCACTCGCCGGCGACGAGGTCCGACGCAGCGGGGCTCGGCTCTCATGGCTATCGCGGCTAGAGCACGCTAAAGAGGGGGAAAAAGGGTCGGGGCGAAGCGGATGCTCATCATGAAAATGCTAGCGCGTTCGGACAGAGGCGAAGAGGTTGGGGTCATCGGAGTTTAGCCGAAGATGACGCGGAGCCGACGAGGAAGAAGAGGACGGAGACGGCGAGGACTTGGCGCTTCCAGGTGCTGCGGTGGACGGCGGGGACATAGTAGACGTCGGGGAACTTGCCGGACAAGGTGCGGACGACGGAGGAGGACGGCGGCTACGGGGACGACATGGTCGCGCCCTCAGATGCACTCGAGACGCGGTCGAGACGGTGGATCTGGTGGCTAGAAGAACCAGGCGGCGGCGGCTGCAGACGAGGGAAACCCTAAGAGAGGTGAGGGACATGGAGACGGCCTTTAAAGGGGGCTAGGGTGAGCAGGTGGAGCTCACGTGCTCTCGGCCGTGGCGGTCCCCATGGCGAGAGCGGGAGGAGGACGAAAAGGTGGGTGTATAGGCGCTGTAGAGAGAGGCCGACAGGTGGGGTCAGGCGGGACACGTGGCAGGAGGCTAGCAGGGGTAAGCGTGCGCGTGGGTGAGAAGAGGAAAGGAAGGCGCGCGCGGGGACGAGCTGGGCTGCCGGCGTGCCTGGTGGGCTGCAGTGTTGGGCCGCTACTGCTTCTGCGTTGGGCTGCTACTCCCTCTCCCTCCTGCTTCTTTTTCTTCTTTTCCTCAAACAGAAAATAAAGATAGAAAAGCACAGGAAACTAGGAGAGGGTTAAAAGAGATATGAGAATATCCCTGGAGTCTTGGAAATATGTAGTATTTGAATAATTTCTTTGGACATTTTTAGAGAAAGAAAAATATCACAAGTTTGAATTAAATTCAACCTTTAGGCATTTTTGATCCCAACCAAATCAATTCCAAAATAGCTGAAATTTGGCAGAGAGCTTGATGGCATGATGCAGGATTTATAGGAAAATAGCGAACATTAATTTGGGACAGAAATATTGCATCATGAATTAAATTGGGAAGAAGAGGGTTTTGGGAAGATGATGGTGGGAGAATTATGCATGGGTGAACCTCAAGAGTTGGAAGAGGGCAAGGAGGGGATGACCACACACACTTGCATACATGAAGAACGCGACAATAACAATAGGTGCAATGCTCATGAGCAACATAAATGAATATGATGATGCAAGCACATGACAAATAATATGAAGATGAAATGCAAGAGAGAAGAAATGAAAAACACAACAATGAGAATGCAACAATTTATTATGATCAACATGGCAAAACCCATACATGGCAATATTGAGGAATACAAATATGGAAGGATGACATCTGGGGTGTTACACCACACTTGTGCTTAAAAATAGCACAATGTATTTCATATAGAGAGTTTTCATATACTTCATGATTATGATAGTGGGATCTTTACATTATAGAACTTGGCTTGTATATTCCGATGACGAGATTCCTCAACTGCTCGAAGTCTTCATGAGCAAGCAAGTTGGATGTACACCCACTTAGTTGCATTAGGATAGCTTTCATACACTTATAACTCTAGTGCATCCATTGTATGGCAATCCCTACTCCTCGCACTAAAATCGAAGGTAAGGCCTCTCCTGATGATCAGCCACGTTGATGTGAGACTTTCTCTAAGTTTTGTCTTCTTAAAACCTCCATCATCATTCTATTTCCCATCCAAAGTGCCAAGACCATGGCTCATGCTCAAGTAGTGCTTGAGAGTTGAATAGATGAAGCGAGAAAAGTGTGATTTAATTGCTTGATTTGGCACCTAGATTAGTTCATGAATTTATATATTTTTACTAGGAAGACTAAGCTTTCCATGACTATTATGATTAATTGTTTGTGAGATTACTTTCTTTAGTTTTGATATTTTGAAAGGAAATGATTGTTCATTTGTATGCTTGTGTATTATTGCTTTTATGTCAAATTGATAGACTATTGCCTTGAATCACTTTTGTCCTAAGTTCATATCACAATTAATTATTTGATCAAGTTTGTGCTAGGTAGCATGCCACATCAAAAATTATCTTTTTTTTATCATTTAACTACTCGAGGACGAGCAGGACTTAAGCTTGGGGATGCTGATACGTCTCCGATGTATCTATAATTTTTTATTGTTTCCTGCTATTATCATACCACTTTTACATATTTTTCGTAGCAATTTATGTTATTTTTCTGGACTAACCTATTAATCTAGTGCCCAGTGCCATTTTCTATTTTTTGCATGTTTTTGGTTTCGTAGAAAATCCATATCTAGGAAGGTCCAAACACAGTGAAAATATACAATGATTTTTTGTGGAATATATCTGAATTTTGGGCGCAAGAATCAACGCAAGACGAGGCATGTGGGCTCCACAAGCCAAGGAGGCGCCCCTTCTAGGCCATGGGCCACAGGTTTGTGGGCAAACCGCAGGTCGGTTCAACCTCTCCTTCGGGCGCAAGGAAGCTTATTATGAGAAAAAAATCGTATTAAAATTTTAGCCCGATCGAAGTTACGGATCTCCGGCTATTTAAGAAATGTTGTTCGGCTAGAAAACGGGTCACAAAACAGAGAAGAAAACAGATAGAGTGATCCAATCTTGGAGGGGCTCCCGCCCTCCAGGAGCCATGGCATCCAAGGACCAGAGGGGGAACCCTTCTCCCGTCTAGGGGGAAGGTCTGGCAAGAAGAAGAAGGGGGGCTCTCTCCCCCTCTCTCCCGGTGGCGCCGGAGCGCCGGCGGAGGGAGCCATCGTACGGCAATCTACTCCAACAACTTCGCCGCCGTCATCACCAACTTTCTGCCTCTCTATGCAGCGGTGTAACCTCTCTCTCACCGCTATAATCTCTACTTGAACATGATGCTCTATGCTATACATTATTAACCAATGATATGTTGAACCTCTATTATGTTTGAGTAGTTTCTTTTTTGTCCTGTGGGCTAAATGTGGCATGATATGGTTGATATGAGTTGTATGTTATTGTGGTGTTCTAACATCCCAATATTCAATTTGGATGTTTGTACTATTCATCATATGCATATCATACTTTCTTTGCACTTTGGATTTTTCTTTTGGAATATTCAAATAGTTTTTTCCACTCAAGAAAATTATTAAGAGAGAAGATAAGATGACTTCTTCACAATAAAAGATTTGGAAAAGGTATTTTAATATTATTTGGTATTTTAAAGTTATTTGAGAAATTATTTTAATATTCAAATTAACTCCTTTGCAAAAATATTGTTTTCAAAAATTTGCATTTAGGCCAGAATAAAAAGTTCACAGGACTCTATATAAGTCCAGGTATTTATGTGATTTTTTCTGGAATTTTGAGAATTTTATTTGTATTTGTTTTGACCCCGAAACCCTCTTTGGTTATATATATATAAACTATTTTCCTATCTATACCGCGCTCAGGCCAAGCACTAGCCACCGGCCCAGCTCATTGAATCAGCCCACCTGTGCCCCTCTTCCCTCTCTCTACCGCACACTCACTGCTAGGCAGGGCCCCCTTGTCATCTTCCTCCCCACGCCATGCCTGGAGTCCGCCGTGGCCACGGCACCCGCCGGCCAAGTTCAAAACCCTACCGAACTCTATCTTCTTGCAACCCCTGGCCCATGAAAGCTATCCGATAAATACCAAAGCCCCGACCTCTTATTTTTCCCAAACCAATTGCTGCCAGTGCCGCCTCCATCCACCGCTGGATCGTTTCCGATCTCGCCGGCTGAAGCTCCTTCACCGGATGAGTACGTCACCGGTAAGCCTCCCCTTGTCTCCAAATTTTTGCCCGTCGCTTTCCCTCTTTATCATGCTTCTATTTGACATCTTTTCAATGCCCAGATCGCATCGTAGTCTCAAGCCGAGCTCGCTCGTCTATCGCCAAAGCGCCAGCTCACCCAAGGCACTGCCGCCGGGCCTTGCTTCACCCCGTCATTGCCGACAACAACTGAGACCACCCCCATGGCCCTCTCACCAAGATGCACCCCTCCATCCACTTCACTGATGCCAACGACCACCGGAGCTGCCACTGCATCAATGTCCGAGCACCTCGTCATCGTCTTCCTCACGATCGACCGCCGTGGTAAGCCCGACGACTCCCCAGTCGTCCGATCATAAATCTAGGGCCTAGATTAGATCATTTTGTTTTGTTTTAATCCCGAACCATTTTATGTTATATTTTGGTCATTTGTTAGATAAGCCTCGCAGCGGAAAGATTTCTGCCAGTAGCAGCGAGCCGCGTGGCAAGGACCTAGATTCAAAAAAAATCTTCACAGATTAGCCCCTGATTTTCAAATCTTCACAACTTTTTAACCATTTATCCAAATTTAATGAAACCAGCGCCAAAATTTTTAGCTAGATCCCATCTACCCAGTGAAGTTATCAAATTAACCTTTAGAGTTTTCAAATTTGAATTTGTTCAGATTCAAATTCAATCTTCTTTTCATCATAACTTTGAACCGTGGATCTATTTTAGTTGATTCT
This sequence comes from Elymus sibiricus, assembly GCA_039707655.1. NCBI lineage: Eukaryota > Viridiplantae > Streptophyta > Magnoliopsida > Poales > Poaceae > Elymus > Elymus sibiricus. The sequence continues at coordinate 197,297,513 of CM077674.1, read as the reverse complement.
TTTTGAAAATTGAAACCCTAGACATAACCTATCATCCAGAATCATCACCATTCTTTTTTCCACCCAATTTGGATCTGATCTTGCAAAATAATTTGATTTGATTCTTTTGGAGTCTTTCTTTGTTCTTCTTTTGGAGTTTGAATGATTGCTTATGTGCCCTTGTTTGTTTACGATAGATTGTCCGGAGTGTGATGCCGAGTATTACCAACCTCTAGAGTTTGATCACCATAACCAAGGCAAGTTTAGATCTTGATCATACTCTAGTTATACCTATAATTGTGTTATGCATGTAGTCCCACTTTAGTACTATGCATGTGTAGGGTTATAAAATTGTGGCTATGCTTTGTAGATCAGTGAGGTAGGAATCTATGGTCCTTGTCACCCCGAGAATCATTGTTTTAGTTAATTGCTTAACCTTGCCAATGTAGACAGGGTGGTATTCTTGAAGTCATGGGAGTTCTGAGAGAGTAGTAAATAGGACCAACTGTTAGTAACTTTAATACATCATTTGGGTGGAATGGTTGCATGGTGAGGGGCATCCTGGAGTGACCAGGAATTTGCTTGGCTGTCCTCGAGTAACTAGTGATCACTATTATTTGGAAAGCCACCCAGGTTCAAAGGGATCAAACAATCTTTCATAACTAGAAGCTTATGTGTGCAACCACAAGCTATTATGGGCTCTGGCTTGGTTGATCAGTTGTAGTGACTCTTACTAGGTAGTGCTACGAGAGGTAGTGGGTTATAGGTGGGATGGGCACTACCAGGGTTAAGGGAAGCTCTTCTTAAAGACCTTGTCTCGATCTTCCGGTTCACATACCCTGAGTGTGATTGGCTACAAAGGAGGTGATCGAGTCTTGTGGGGAAAAGTGCGCAAACCTCTGCAGAGTGTAAAAACTAATCAATTAGTTGTGTCCCTGGTTACGGACAACTCGAGCATCTAGAACTGGAATTATTGAGTGATCGCATCACATTTAATTAATGTATTGGGTTATAAATAACTTTGGGATGGTTTGAGTTGGAGGAACCATCTCAATAATGGCATGAACTTTGTAGCAATAATTTGATTAACTTGATATAGGACAAAACTAGCTTTATGCAAAACCTGAAACTTAGAGATTTCCACCAGCCAGATCACATGTAGAGATAGAATTATCATTACTATTCTATAGTGTGACTTGTCAGTACATTCCATGTGTTGGCCTACACAGCTGGAACTTATCATGTTGCAGATTTTTTCGACGAAGAGTAAATGTGCGATAGGTCGTTGTTCTGGACTCAGTTTTTCCAGTGGAGTTGATGGACTCGTTATTCTTCTATGCTTCCGCATAATTTTGATTTAGATGGCCTTCAGCTATATTTATGTAATAAATACTCTATTTGAGGACTATTGATGTAATAAAGTGTGTGATTGAACTCTGTTATTTCATCAAGTACTGTGTGTGCTAGCAAACTGATCCAGGGACTAACACAGCAAGCACAGAGACTCCGATCCATTTGGGTCGGGTCGCTATAGGTGCTGTCATATGGTGCCCGTCATGTCGCACAAGCGTGTGGGATCCCCGTTGTAGGGTGTTGTAGTATGTTAATGATTTTCTTATAGTGAGTTGTCGGAGTGACTACACTGGTGCAACGACATCCTATACAAACGGTTTTTAACCCCTTTTCGCGACAGAGTTTTAAACTGTCGCCTTGCCTGTGCGTGCGGTAGGGGGGGTTCATCCCACATGATCCAGAAACCATCGGCGATAGGGAGCACGCAAGCATACGTTTCACAGAACTAAGCATATGCGATGCCCGCATCTTTCCCAAATGCTCCGTCCTTGCTACTCATGTGGGATGGCATTACCATCGCACGCGCTATTTAGTGGTGCAACGTTTGCGATGCGCTCCCCATCACAAATAGTTCACGATTGTAAAGCGTGTATGATAAGGAGACTATCACACACATTCACTTTTTCCAAACCGTATGCGATATATATAATTAAGAAGATAACTTAACCATCGTACGTGTGTCGTATGAGTTTACTAAACATCCGATTGTCGTACTCATGTCGGATGGGATAACTATTGCGCACGCTGTGCAATGTTTACGATGCGTACGACATCACAAACCGTTCATGATTGTAAAGCGTGTATGATAGGGTGATTATCACAAACATTTTGTTTGGTCGCACCGTTTGTGATATTGTCTGACATCACACACACTTTGCAAACAAGAATTGTGTGCCTGGTCGCACACGTTTTCTCTCTGTGAAACGTGTCGGATTATGACGTATATCACACACATTGTGCTTTACAGACCGTGTGAGGTGTAATGACCTGCTGAGCATTGTTTCTCCCTAATTTAATCGCTGCAATTTAAAATTGTACCAAATTTGAATTTGAATGTAGGCACTAACTTTATTCATATCCATCAGGTTCAACAACCAATACATTATTCGATTCACATGTACATATGTTCAAGAATTACATCAAAAAAGAATTACATAAGCACCAAATAAAGAATGATGTACCAGGGTTGTATACTTGTATTAAAGACGGTAAAGAAAGAGACGAAAGACATTCTGGTTGTTGAACAAGGTGAAGTGGAATGCCCATATCATGCCCTCCTCCATGCCTAATGCATGCGCGACTCTAGTCCAACCCCTTGTGATGACCGACTGCCCATCCTTCACTGTCTTCATGAGGACTTCTAGATAGTCATTGTAGTCTGGTAGAAATACTTTAACCTTTGCATGTCCACCAATCATGTAGTTTGATAGGTAATCATGAGTAAACTGCTTTGGGAACAATTACAAAGGAAAAAGATTCAAACATTGTCATGTAACAACTCATTATGGGCAGTAAAAAGAAGCCTACAGAGTTCTTACCATCCTGCAGTTCACGGTTGTCTTGGATAAAGTGTAAACAAATAGTTTAATTGCCATCTTTTGACCCATTTTACTAACAATCTTTATCAGTTTCCTCACTTGATGCTGGTTCGTGAATATCTCATTGCCCCATACGCAAAAAGGGTCAAAGCGCGGATCTTTACCAATGACATATAGTTGAACTTGAGGTGAATGCTCATGGGATGAAGTTGGGAGCAATCCTATCATTTGTAGTTCATCTTCCTACATGGGTTCTATTTGCAAGGAACAACATGTGTATCCAAATTGACAAGAATGAAGTATAGGATCAAGTGTTGTCAAAGGATATGTTTGAGTTGTCTTGTTCCTTGGACACACCAAAGATTTAGATACTTGGTCCAACTTTGCTTGCTCAAAGTGGGAGTTTGAGAGCAAAATTATGAAATGACGTACATCCAAGTACCTACAAGGTGTTAGATCCAATACAAGGGAGCAATGTATCCAAGATTATTCAAGAAAGCTCATGCCCTTGCATGCATCCAAGTGAGTTTCTAGTTCACATTTGAAGCATCAAGGATATTCAACTCACTTCTCAAGTGGAAAAATATCTTCTCATCAAGAGGTTTAGTGAAGATATCCGCCAATTGCTTGTCGGTACGAACATGCTTAAGGTCAATGTCACCTTTAGCAACATGATCTTGAATGAAATGGTGACGAACTTCAATATGCTTAGTTCGAGAATGTTGCACGGGATTGTGCGCAATCTTAATAGCACTCTCATTTCACATATTAATGGAACATGTCTCACATGTACCCCATAATCTTTGAGAGTTTGTTTCATCCATAGCAATTGAGCACAACAAGATCCGGCAATAATGTATTCCGCTTTGTCGGTAGATAGAGATACCGAGTTTTGTTTCTTGGAGGACCAAGACACGAGAGATCTACCAAGAAATTGACATGTACCCGAAGTGGATTTTCTATGAACCTTGTCTCCGGCATAGTCCGAATCGGAGTAGCCAACAAGATCGAAAGAGGATCCTTTGGGATACCAAATGCCAAAATTTGGTGTATGTAACAAGTATCTCACAATTCTTTTCACGGCCTTAAGATGACACTCTTTTGGTGCCGCTTGCTATCGTGCACACATCCACACACTTAGCATAATGTTAGGACAGGAGGCACATAGATATAGCAATGAACCAATCATAGATCGGTAAACCTTTTGATCAACCGGTTTGCCATCCTTAGTCAAGTCAAGATGTCCACTAGTAGGCATGGGAGTTTTCATACCTTTGCTTTCTTGCATGTTGAACTTCTTGAACAAGTCTTTGGTATACTTTGTTTGAGAAACAAAGGTACCCTCTTTAGTTTTCTTGATTTGCAAACCAATCAAGAATTTGAGTTCACACATCATAGACATCTCATACTTTTCCGACATTAACCTTCCAAACTTTTCACTAAAAGAAGGATTAGTAGATCCAAAAATAATATCATCAACATATATTTGGCATACAAATAGTTCTCCATTAACCCTTTTAGTGAATAAGGTTGAATCAATTTTCCCAATTTCGAAACCTTTTTCAAGAAGAAACTTTGTTAAGCATTTGTACCAAGCTCTAGGGGCTTGTTTGAGACCATAGAGAGCTTTACGAAGTTTATAAACGTGGTTTGGTTTCTTGGGATTAACAAAGCCAGGAGGTTGTTTAACATAAACTTCCTCCACAATTTCACCATTTAAGAAAGCACTTTTAATATCCATTTGATAAAGGATGATGTCATGGTGATTGGCATAAGCAAGAAGGATGCGAATGGATTCAAGTCTAGCAACGGGGGCATAGGTCTCACCATAGTCCATACCTTCGACTTGTGTGGAACCTTGTGCTACAAGACAAGCCTTGTTGCGTATAACTTGTCCATCTTCATCATTCTTGTTACGAAACACCCGTTTGGTTCCAATGATATTTTGCTCATCCTTAGGCTTCTCAACCAACGTCCAAACTTGATTCCTCTCGAAGTTGTGTAACTCCTCATGCATAGCATTTACCCAATCCGGGTCTTTGAGAGCTTCCTCTACCTTCATAGGTTCAACACTAGAGATGAATGAGTAATGCTCACAAAAGTTAGCTAAACGAGATTTAGAGCGAGTGATTCTCCCGGATTTGATGTCGCCAAGAATTTGTTCGACAGGATGATTCTTGTCGATTCTTTCTCTAACTCGAGGTAGCTTTTGCTTGGGTTGTGGTTATGCTTCCTCATCATCATCTTCTTCTTCCTCATTGTTGCTATTGTCGTTATTCCCTTGAGGAGGTGGAGAAGGAGGTCAAGGTGGATCATCGTGTTGAACTTCCTCATTCCCTTCGTCTTGACGTGTTCCACTTGTGGATGCCTCCATATCAACTTGCGGTTCACCTTGGTGTGAAGTTGAGGCTTCCACTTGAATAGACGAAGTACTCTCCTTCACTTCCATGGGACGAATCTTGCCAATAGACAAGTCTTGGATTGCTTCCGATGGTTCTTGATCTCCTACATCAATTGGCAATTGCTCGACTTGCGAGCCATTAGTCTCATCAAACTTCACATCTACCGTCTCTTCAACTTTTCTAGTGAAGTTGTCGTAGACACAGTAAGTGTGAGAGTTCGATCCGTAACCGAGTAGGAAACCTTCATGTGATTTAGGAGCAAATTTTGAATGATGATGCTTATCAAGAATGTAACATTTTGATCCAAATACTCGAAAGTATCCAACTTGTGGTTTGTTACCAGTGAGTAGCTTATACGCCGTTTTACCAAGAAGCTTGTGAATATAAAGTCGATTTGTAACATGACAGCCGTCTCAACCGCTTCCGCCCAAAAGTGTTTTGGCGTCTTGTATTCATCTAGCATTGTTCTTGCCATATCGATAAGAGTCCGGTTCTTCCTCTCAACAACTCCATTTTGTTGAGGTGTGTACGTAGTCGAGAACTCATGCGAGATGCCTTCTTTGTCAAGAAAAGTATCCACATTTGCATTCTTGAACTCCGTTCCATTATCACTCTGAACCTTCTTGATCTTCACTTGAAATTGATTTTGGGCCTTCCTAGCGAAGTTCTTGAAGATCTTTTGTACCTGCGATTTGTCATCGAGAAAGAACACCCACGTAAATCTGGAAAAATCATCAACTATGACCAATCCGAAAGAGTTACCACCAAGGCTTTTATAGGCATTGGGACCGAAGAGATCCATATGAAGTAGTTCGAGTGGTCTCCTTGTGGTCATGATGTTCTTCACAGGATGACTTCCTCCAACTTGTTTTCCTGCTTGGCAAGCACTACAAAGTCTATCCTTGTCAAAGATAACATTTTTCACACCAAGAATATGATCTCCCTTAACAAGTTTATCAAGATTACACATGCCAACATGTCCTAGCCTTCTATGCCATAACTAACCTTTAGAAGATTTAGCAATAAGACATGTACGAGGTTGGGCTCTTTTAGTGAAATCAACAATGTATAGATCACCTCTACGAATGCCGATAAAGACCATATTATGATTATCTCGATGAAACATTGGCAATATACTTTCGTAAATAGAACATTGAACCAAAGTCGGCTAGTCTAGATATGGAAAGAAGATTGTAACCAAGAGATTCAACAAGCATAACATTTTGAATGGAGATATCATTGGATATGGCCACCTTACCAAGGCCAAGTACCTTACCCTTGGAGTTATCTCCAAAAGTCACATATGTCGGAATCGGGGCTCCGGGGACCCAAAGGTTCGAACACTGGGGGCAAGCTCGTTCCTACCAATCCACGGGTGACCACGGCGAGGCTACGGCGAGAGCACGCTAGCGCGGAGCACGACAGGGGACACAATGATTACCCAAGTTCGGGTCACCTTGCGGTGTAAAAACCTACTCCTGCTTGTGTTGGGATTATTGTGGGCAAGGGAGTCCTCGCGTACAAGGTAGGAGACAAGGGAATCGACCCTCTCTCCTTACAATGGCATCACTGCTCCCTTTTATTACCGTCCTAGTCCTCTTCCCCTAAAAATCTCTGCGGGAAGGGTAGCCACACATAGGCGGGTTTTGAAAGGGGACAGGCGCCTAGGCTATCCTGACTAAAGTTGGTCTTCGCCTGCAAAAGCATGATCCATGATGCGCTGGTGGGCTCGGTGATGACCTCCGCCCTGCACGCCTTGGTTTCTTGGTCTTCTTTCACCAAATGGGCAGTCCTTGGGACTTGCTTTGGAGGAGGGCAGCTGGTGCTGCCCCTTTAGCACCAAAGAGGAAAGTTTCTCTGTCCGCGTTCGCTGGCGCGACCTCTGTCACCGTTCGTCGCCAAGCGCGTCGCCCACGTGGTGGGCACAGGACCGCGCGGCTGTCATCAGGCTCGGATGGTCTCGGGCGGCTGCCTCGGGGGGCCGCCTCGCGAGGGGGCCTCGCGAGGCTTCCTGCTGCTGCTTGCGGCTAAGTCTTGGTGATTGCTCCTTGTGGAGGGATCCTCGTGGGGTTGGCGCCTCGCGAGGTGTCTTCGCTCTGCGGCGCCCTTAGTTGGGCTGCGTCTCAGGCCTTCGCCAAGTGTCGCTTCCTAGGCCGCAGGCAGATGGGCTAAGATACCCCGGTTCCCAATGGCCCGATAGTAGCCCCCGGGCCCATGGGACGCACGTTCCCGCCCGTTGGGAGCGAAACGGCACGGGCCCTGACAGACTGTGGGGCCCAGGTTCGACGCGTGGCGCACGACGGGACGTGGGACGCCCCCACTTCCCCCACTACACCTCGGTAACCGCCTACGCCTGCCATAAGGCCTGCCCGTGCAGGGCGCAGGGCTATCATTGCTTCCCTTCAGCTTCCTCGATTCCCAGTGTCGAAGAAGGCAGAGCGGCAGGGAGGGCGCCCCCATAGGGTACTATAAAAGGAGCGGGGGATAGAGACCTCCCCTACCCATCTTCTACCTCTGCCTCTCCCCTTCTTCAACTTTCCAACCCTCCTTGCTCTTCTCCAGGACCACTGCTGCGATGGCGAGGGGTAGAGGGCGAGCCCGTGCTTCTGCTGCCGCCACGAGGGTTCCCCCTCGGGGCCGGGGCCGCTCCTCGGCGGCCGCCATAGCTAGCCCTAGCATCCATGGGAGGGCCGCCGCCCGCGGTCACGGAGGGCACGGCGCCCGCGGCCGAGGCGGGCGCGGCGGGGCAGCCGCCCGTCCTCCCTAGGCGGGGGTCCACACGTTGGAGGCAGCGCAAGTGTTCGTTGTGGGGCTGCTTCGCCGACCCTGCAGCTGGCTCCGGCTCCCGGACTCCTTTGCGAGAGCAATGGAGGACAGCGGGCCCTTGGGCCTGTGGCTGCAGGCGGACGGCTGCTGCAACGGCCCCTCCTGGGTGGCGACCGAATTTTCACCCGCCGGCTTCATGTTTCTGAGGCAGGGGTGGAAGTTGTTTGCCCGCGCCCATGGCCTAAGGCGGGGGCATCTCCTCCAGTTCAAGTACGACAGAGCCGCCACACTCTTCATGAAGTTCTTCGGGGTATTCGATAGCCGCATGGAGTACTGCGCGGAGAGTGAGAGCGGCAGCGGCTCCGATTCCTCCGGAGAGGGCGACAGCGGACGGCAGCACCGACTCCACCAGCGGGGGCAAAAGTGACGAAAGCTCCCCGCGCGTCTAGAGTGAAGACGAAGATTCCGGCTAGGCGTAGGTCTTGAAGATGTGCCACGTTCCACCTTGGCTCCTCGCTTTTGCTCCTGTAATGGGTCGATGTAGCCCCATGGGGGCGTAAAAAACGATGTCTTTTGTTTAAGTACTTTCTGATTTGCTGCAATGTATGCTTCCTCGAGAGGCCTATTTTCCTTTCTTTGCTTGTGTTGATGCTCTACGTCGTCAGGACCCAGCCCCCGAGTAGGCTACAGCCATCACTGGTATGTCAGGTCGCGCTGCCTGGACAAGGCTAGGATGTGTAGGGCACTGAGAGGCGGTAAGGGCTCCTGAGGCACAATGCTCGGAAAGCCCCCCTTTGACGTGCAAGCGGCTTGCACGGAGGAGGAAGCGTCAGCACTCAGCGAGGTTGAGAGGAGAGGAGAGCCTGAGAGACGCTGAGAGTGGCTCATGAGGTGTTTTTGTACTTAGCTCTATTCGCGAGTTTCGCTTGGCATGTCATGGTCGCGGAGTGCGCCTCGCGAGGCTCTTGCTCGTGAGGCCTCCCGCTAGCACTTGGTGGAGACAGCTGTTGTAGGTTGGCTCATGAGGCAGCGCTCGCGAGGCTTTCAAGGGCATCCTGTCGTGAGTTACCTTGTGAGGCAGCGCTCGCAAGGCCTTCTACGTGCCTTGTTCCTATGACAACTACATATCGATAGGCTTCACAAAAGGGGGAGTGGTGCACGCTTGGTAGCTTGCTCGTGGGCGTCACGCGAGGAGACGAGACACCAAGGACCTTGGTGAGGTGGCGTGCACGGGAGCAGGCCCATGAGCCAGAGCTCGATCACTTGGGTTTTGCAGCGCTGCTGGGACTGACCTGAGCACAGGCACCGTATCCAGCCCCCGCTCGTGTGATGCGCAGGAGGAGGGTCGCGAGCGCGCATAGCTCCTGAGGCAGGCAACTTACCAAACACATAAGATATCTTAGGAAAGAAAGCTTTACTGCAGCATAGTAATAAGGTTCATTACACAACCAAAAAAGATGCGACTGCCGTGTTCGGCACGGGTCAGCTTGAGGTTGGTGCAGCCCGTGGGGCGCCCTCAATTTCACATCTGAAAGAGAAGAGGCTGCCATGTCCGACACGGGTCAGCTTGAGGTTGGTGCAGCCCGTGGGGCGCCCTCAGCTTGATTGTTCCGCCAGCACTGAGCATGGGGCTTCCACTAGGGCGTGGACGGGAGCTCTCGCGGGCCCATCAGGAGAACGCAATGAGAGGCTCCGGAGCATGTACAGCTCCATTTCGTTCATACGCGTGAGGGTCACGGGTAGAACTTGCGGAGGTGTTGGATGTTCCATGTGTTAGGCACAGGAACTCCGTCCTCCGTCTCCATCTGGGCAGCGCCGGGCCTAGAGACATGAGCAACCCTAAAAGGGCCTTCCCACATGGGTGAGAGCTTGTGGAGTCCTTCTCTGGAGAGGATCCTTCTCAGGACAAGATCGCTAGCTTCAAGGGTGCGCAAGCATATGTTGCGGCTATGATAGTGACGCAAAGCCTGCTGGTATCTTGCGGCGCGCAGGGCGGCCTGGTGACGGGCTTCCTCAAGGAGCAGCAGGTCAGCCTCTGGCGAGCCATCCTGACGAGCCTCATCGAAGGCGAGGACTTGCGGAGAGCTGTGCTTGAGCTCAGAAGGGAGGACTGCTTTAGCTCCGTAGACAAGGAAGAAGGGACTCTCGCCGGTAGGCTTAGTTGCTGTCGTGCGGATCGACCATAGCATAGACTGTAGCTCGTAAAGCTAGCCCTTGCCGTGGGCTTCGAGCTTTTTCTTGAAGCTTCTTGTCTTGAGGCCCTTGAGGACCTCAGCGTTGGCACGCTCGACCTAGCCGTTGCTTCATGGGTGCGCCACAGAGGCGTAGCAGATCTGCGTGCCGAGGCTGGCGCAGCATGACTTGAAGAGGCCGCTTGTGAACTGGGAGCCGTTGTCAGTGATGTTGTGGTTGGGGATGCCAAAGCGGCTCATGACGCCCTTGATGAACTTGACAGCAGAGCCTGCCGGGATGGTGCGCACGGGCTTGACCTCCGCCTACTTGGTGAACTTGTCGATGGCGACGTAGAGGTAGCCGCCAGCTACGCGAGGGAAGGGTCCCAAGATATCCAGCCCCCAGACCGCGATGGGCCACGAGTGAGGGATCGTTTGGAGGTCTGGCGCTGGCTGGTGAATTTTCTTGGCGTGGAATTGATATGCTTCACAGGATTGGACCAGCTCGGTGGCGTCGTGAAGCGCGGTGGGCCAGTAGAAGCCGCTGCGGAACACCTTGCCGGCGAGGGTGCGTGATGAAGAGTGGTGGCCACAGTCTCCTCCATGGATGTCGGCAAGCAGTTCACGACCTTGTTCTTCAGAGATGCACCGCAGCGAGACGCCATTGGGGCGCCTGCGGTACAGCTCGCCATCCTTCAAGCAGTAAGCGGTGGCCTGGCGAGCCACACGCTTTGCCTCTGAGTCCTTCTCCGGGAAGGTGCCGTGAAGCAAGTAGGCCTTGAAGTTGGCGGCCCAGCTATCCACTTGAGGCTCCAGCGCCAGCAGCAAGCGGGCGCCTGAGGCTGGGCCGCAGTCTGGCGTGCCCGTGGGTGGTGCAGGTGGGAGTTCTTCATGAAGCAGTGTGGCGCTCACGGCAGGTGGTGTAGCTGATGGCTTCAGGAGCCTTTCCTCGAAGACGCCGGGGCTTTGGGGCTCGCGGTGGGATGCTCGTTTGGCGATGTCGTCATCTTCCTTGTTGCTGCCGCGGGGGACATGCTAGAGCTCCAGGCCAAGGAAACGCTTCTCGAGCTTGCGTACCTCTTCCAGATAGGCGGTCATGTGCTCGTCCTTGGGCTTGTAGCTCTTGTTGGAGAAGTTGACGAGGAGCTGCGAATTTCCCTTGATGGTGAGGCGCTTGATGCCGAGAGTGAAAGCAGCCTTGAGGCCGGCGATGAGGCCCTCGTACTCCACGATGTTGTTGGAGACCTTGTCGTCGCGCCTGAAGCAGAGTTGGACAGCATAGTAGAGCTTGTCTCCTGACGGTGAAGTGAGCATGACGCCAGCTCCCGCAGCCTGCCAGGAGAAGGCGCCATTGAAGTGCATGGTCTAGCCGCCACGCGCCTCGTCCCTGGGCAAGTGGGATTCGTCCTCGCAAGGCTCCTCCGGGTGCGGGTCCGTCCATTCCGTGATGAAGTTAGCCAGGGCTTCACCCTTGATCACCCTTGTGGTGCAGAATTCCAGCTTGAAGGCGTGCAGCTCAATGTTCCACTCACCGACGCGGCCAGCGGCGTTGGGGCTGCGCAGGACTTGCTCCAGGGGGTAAGACAAGATCACCTTGATGGGATGGCCCTGGAAGTAGTGGCGCAGCTTCCTGGAAGTGACGAGGAGCGCGAGGAGGAGCTTCTACTACAAGGGGTAGCGCTCGCGCGCATCCCGCAGCACCGTGTTGATGAAGTACACCGGGTGTTCGACGAGGCGTGTAGTTGCCGCGGCAGCTTGCTCCCCGGGGGGCCCGAGAGGCTCACGAGGCTCGGAGGGCTCGGGAGGCGGCTCGCGAGGCGGCCCATCGGAGGCCTCCTGAGGAGGACCCTCGTCAGGTGGAGGCGTGGCCTCGGGAGGCAGCACGCCAAGGGCCTCCTAGGGAGGGACCTCAGCAGGCGATAGCGCGACCTTCGGTAGCGCCAGCATGGCAGACTTCTTCTGTGCGCAGATGCGCTATTCTCGAACTGCCACCAGGGCCGCGCCGGCCGTCTGGGGAGTGGCTGCCAAGTATAGGAGCAAGGGATCACGGGAGCGTGGCGCGACCATGATGGGCGGGCTCTTGAGGTCTTCGACGGCAGCATCAGCCTTGGGAGTCCATTTGAAGGGGCAGGACCTCTTCATGAGCTTGAAGAATGGCAGGGCTCACTCGCCAAACTTGGAGATGAACTGCCCAAGCGAGGCCATGCATCCCACCAGGCGCTGCATCTCCTTGAGGCTCTGGGGAGGACACATCTTCCCGATGGTCTTGATCTTCTCGGGATTGGCCTCGATGCCAAGGTGGGAGACCAGGAAGCCAAGCAGCTTGCCGGAGGGAACTCCGAAGACGCACTTGTCTGGGTTGAGCTTGATGTTGACCTTGTGTAGGTTGTTGAACGTTTCCTCGAGGTCCGTGAGGAGGGACTAGGCCTCGCGAGTCTTGACAACGATGTCGTCGACGTAGGCTTCCGTGTTTTTCCCCATCTGGGGCCCCAAGACGATGCACATCAGCCTCTGGAAGGTGGCTCCGGCGCTCCTGAGGCCGAAGAGCATGCAGATGTAGCAGAATATGCCGCAGGGGGTGATGAAGGCCGGTTTCTCCATGTCTTCGGTTGCCATCTTGATCTGATGGTGGCCTGAGAAGGCATCTAGGAAGCATAGCAACTCACACCTGGTGGTGGAGTTCACGATCTGGTTAATGCGAGGCAGCGGGAAGGGATCTTGAGGGCATAACTTATTGAGGCTCGTGAAGTCAACGCACATTCGCTCCTTGCCGCACTTCTTGGGGACCACGACTGGGTTTGCGAGCCACTCGGGATGGTGCACCTCACGGATGACTCCAGCTTCTTGTAGCTTCTAAACTTCTTTGACGATGAAATCTTGCTTCTCTAGCGCCTGGCGCCATGCCTTCTGTTTCACAGGGCGTGCGTTGGGGCACACCGCTAAGTGGTGCTTGATCACTTCCCTCGGCACACCGGACAAATCAGAAGCTGTCCAGGCGAACACATCTGAATTTGCCCGAAGGAAGGTGATGAGCACGTCTTCCTATGCAGGAGAGAGGCTGGTGCCGATGGTGAAGGCAAGGCCTGAGCCGCTGCCGTCCACCGACACTTTCTTCATCTCGGCGCGGTCCTGAGAGAACAGCTGCTTCTTCTTCATGGGTGCGGCCTCATGAGACGCGGCGTCGTCCTCGTCAGCAGGGTAGGCGGTGGCGGCAGCCTTGTAGGCGCTCTCGAGGGAGCGGACTGCGTCCTTCTCGTCACAGCAGACGGTGATGATGCCGCTACAGCCCAGCATCTTGAGGACATTGTAGGCATGATGGGTCGCTGCCATGAACTTGGCGAGCGCTAGGTAGCCCAGGATAGCGTTGTACGGCAGGCCGATGTGCGCCACGTCGAAGTCGATGAGCTCAGTGTGGTAGTTCTTGCAGGTGCCAAAGGTGACGGGAAGGCGCACTTGCCCCAGAGGAATGGTGGAGCCATCAGTCACTCCGGAGAAGGGCCTAGTCGGCATCAGCTGCTCATAGGGCACTTGGAGCAGCTCGAAGGTCTCGATGGAGATCACGTTGAGGCCAGCACCTCCGTCGATGAGCGTCTTGGTGATGGCGACGTTGCTGATGGTGGGGGTGCACAGCATGGGGATCGTGCCCGCGGCGCTTGAAGACTTGGGGTGATCCTTGGAGTCGAAAGTGATTGCGTACTATGACCACTTGAGCGGTCGTGAGGCCTCAGGCCTCGGGAGGGCAGCGTTCACCTCGCAAGAGAACAGCTTGAAGTGGCGGTTGGACGTGTGTAGGATCAAAAGTATGTCTAGAGGGGGGGTGATTAGACTACTTGACCAAATAAAAACCTAACCTTTTCCCAATTTTAGAGGTAGGCAGATTTAGGCACGCATACAAGTCAAGCATCACCCTACACATGCAATTCTAAGAGTGTAGCAGCGGAAAGTAAACAATTGCATATGTAAGTAAAGGAGGGGATCGGAGATTTCAAACGCAATGAAGACACGGTGATTTTTGGCGTGGTTCCAATAGGTGGTGCTATCGTACGTCCACGTTGATGGAGACTTCAACCCACGGAGGGTAACGGCTGTGCGAGTCCACGGAGGGCTCCACCCACGAAGGGTCTATGAAGAAGCAACCTTGTCTATTCCACCATGGCTTACGTCCACGAAGGACTAGCCTCAGTCGAGGGAGATCTTCACAAAGTAGGCGATCTCCTTGCCCTTACAAACTCCTTGGTTCAACTCCACATCATGTCGGAGGCTCCCAAGTGACACCTAACCAATCTAGGAGACACCACTCTCCAAAAGGTAATAGATGGTGTGTTATTGATGAACTCCTTGCTCTTGTGCTTCAAATGATAGTCTTCCCAACACTCAAACAACTCCTCACAGATTTGGCTATGGTTGAAGAAGGATTTGATTGGAAGGCAACTTGGGAAAGGCTAGAAATCAAGGTTCAAATGGTTGGACTGGAATGCCTTGATCTCAACACATGAGTAGGTGGTTCTCTCTTAGAAAATGTATGGTGGAAGTGTAGGCACGTTCTGATGGCTCTCCTTACTGAGAAGGAAGTGGTGGAGGGGTATATATAGCCTCCACATAAAATCCAACCGTTACACACTTTTGACCCAACTCGGTGGCACCGATTAGAAATCTCGGTGGGACCGACTGGAACAACTCGGATGGACCGACGTGCAATGGTTAGGGCAAACCTCGTCTCGGTGGCACCGATTGCATCAACTCGGTAGGACCGAAGTGAAGCAATAAGGCAACATAGAGTTGGCAAGCCATCTCGGTGAGACTGATTTGCAAAACTCGGTGGGACCGAAGTGAGTGCAAACGATTACAGAGAGTTGGCAAGGCCATCTCGGTGACACCGATATCCATATCGGTGGATCCGATTTGTTAGGGTTTTGGCAGTGGCTAAGTCCAGATGAACTCGGTGGCTCCGGATAGGAAATTTCGGTGGGGCCGAGTTGGAATGTGGGTCTTGGACATATTTCGATGGAGAAAGTGGTTGAGGGTTTAGGAGTACTGTCACTAAGCACTTGAGCAAAAAGACCATTAAGCAACGCCTCATCTACTTTTAATAGTATTGGCTTTCCTATGGACTCAATGTGATCTTGTATCACGAAACCAAAAAATGTAGAGTCTTGAGCTTTTGCCAATCCTTGTCCTTAGCATTTTGAGGGGTCCACATCTCTAGTCTTTGCCATGCCAATCATTGAACATCCTGAAATCTTAAATTTGAATGGACAATAGTTCAATGAGATATATGTTGTTATGAATTACCAAAACCACCAAGGGAGCAAATGTACTTTCAATGTCCCCCTTTTTTGTAATTGATGACAACATATAGATCAAAGCTTCGATAAATGATTAAATGAATGAAATACATCGTCGCTTCGAGAAGTATGTGATAAGTAAGAGCTCCCCCTAAATTTGTGCATTATTAAAAATTTGCGTTTGAATGCAAATGCACAATCGATTAGGATCATGGGTCATTCTCCCATGTCACATACAACTTGGTGGAGCGCGCAAAATGATATGAGTGGAATAGTAGGCACGCATCACCAAAACAAGTGAATGATCATACAAGATAATGATAAGCATAAGCATCACATAAAGCATAGTATGATCAATCACATAAAGTAGTAGGTCAGAAACATAACGATCAAAGTACTCACAGACATAGTATCAAGCACACACATCAAAACAAAGTACCATAAAGCAAATAGTAGCAAAAGAACTCAAGAAACAATGAGCAAAGCAAAGCAAGACTCTCTCTCTCTCGAAGCCTAAGATCTATACAAATTCTCCCCCTTTGGCAACAAGGACCAAAAAGCACGAATAGGTATAGGACTAATGTGGCACTCTAGGCACGATCCTCGGAAGCTCCTGAAGGGGATCTCCGGCTGGCAGCTCCGGTGTGCGTAGGCAGCGTCGAGATAAGTGCATCCGTGAAGGCTTCAGCTGATGTCTGCTGGG
The DNA here is from genome assembly GCA_039707655.1 of Elymus sibiricus. NCBI lineage: Eukaryota > Viridiplantae > Streptophyta > Magnoliopsida > Poales > Poaceae > Elymus > Elymus sibiricus. The sequence goes on along the minus strand of CM077674.1, from coordinate 197,281,316 downwards.
CTGGTGGAGTAGAGACCGGCGGTGGCACTGTAGCAGCAGCAGCACGTGCAGAGACTGTGGTCCTCGGATCCACAACTGGCACTGCAGCAGACCTGGCTGCCCTGGGCACTGTCTGGAATCTCTCCGTAGTGGGTCTGTCATCTCCACTGTCATCTGAAGTGGCTGCCCTGGCTGCATCAACATCGTCCTTCAGCTTCTCCACTATAGTCTGAACCTCTGTGATCTTGACATCTAGATCATGAATCTTCGTCTTGACTATCCGCTCTAAGCTAGCATGGTTCTGGGTGAGGTTGGCCAGACTTCGCTCAATCCTCAGGGTGGCTTCTAGCAGATAAGTCATCTGGTCAGCCTTAGACTTGAGGTTGGCAATGGGAGCATTGGGAGCAGATGCCTCCTTGGCTGCTTTTGTTTCTGCAGGTACTCAGATCTTTTCTTGTGCTTGAGCAGAGGTGGGATGCGAAGGATCCATCACAATGACATTGTCCTCAAACTCTGGATGCAGTGGGAGATGCTCACGAGCAAGAAGATAAGTGCTCATTCTAACTTTGGAATTGGTGAGCGTCTGGATGTGTGGAGCATATCCGCAAGATCTCTTCTGATCAGCAGCTGTCCTCTTGATGGTTTCTACAATCAAGATCATCACCTTGAACTTCTGAGGTGTGTCAAAGAGGTGCAGCAAATTGATGGAGTGGCCACGTATCATCTTATCATCTCTTGACTTGGGCAACAGAGTGTACCGCAAGATAGTGTTTGTGGTGGCCAAACCAGGTAGCAGGTGCTTCACTGGCCCTAGCTTGTGTGTCTCGATGTCCTTCTGTGGAATAGCTTTATACATATTGGCCATGGAGTTGTGGTCCATCTTGAGCTTGGCATAAATATCTATGTCATCATCTTCTTCTTCTGGAACACAAAGAAGAGTAGCCCACTCAGAGATGGTCAACTGGTACCTGGAACCCTCAGTCATCCACACAATCCTGCCATCAGGATAGAAATGAGTTGTGGAGTAGAATTGCATGATCATCTCATCATTCCACTTTGTTAGCTTCTGTCCAACAAACTCATCAACACCAGCTATCCGGAAACTCTCATGAACATGGGGGAAATAATCCTCATTGGCATCAATGTACTTCCAATCCACCCATCTCATGTCGCTGACGGTTGGCTTCTTATCAAGCAGAACAGTCTCATAGAAGTCTTGTTATTCTCTGGTCTGGAAGTGGTAATCACAAACTGTTCTCCTCCTGGCAGCATAGGGATCTGACAGTCTCCACTGACGCAGTCCTTTGTCCATCCTTAGCATCATGTTCTCTGCAACCGGGTGTGCATTGTCATGGTCTGGAATCTTGGGCTTTAACTTCCTGAGCACTAGTGGCTCCTCATCAACATCAGCTTCAGGCACTGGGGCCTTGTTCTTCTCAGTTGCTGGAATATTTCTTGTGGATCTCTTTGGTGCTGGGGCTTTTGGCTTGGATTTGGGGGCAGCAGTCCTTATAGCATCTGACATAAGTTTCTGTGACTTTGCAGGGGGTGCATCAGCTGCTGGTTCCTCCTCTTCCTCCTCATCAATCATCGTGGAGGGTTTGCCAATCACATGGGCAGTAGTTTTCCTTACTCTCTTCTTCTTTCCTCTGGCAGCTGCATCACTTGGTTCCTCAAGTGTAAATGTCAGAGTTTCCTTAGGAACTTTCTTCATTGCTGTCTTCTCTTTGGTTCTAGCAGTTGGTTTGGTGCTATACTCCTTTGCAAGCACAACTCTTTTCGTCTTTGATGCTGCTTCACTAGCAACAAAGTCCTCATCCTCACTATCTGAGGTTCTCTTCTTCCTGGTCCTTGTTGCAGCCTTCGGAAGATCTGGAGAGCTTCTCTCTCCCTCATAAAAGCTTTTTGCAGGACTAGAGCCTGCACTGAAATCTGTGTGCTGCTCTGACATGTTCTGGCTATCGCTGGCATCAGACATCTTGCAAAGCTGACCCTGTGAATAGATGGGTATGGGCAGAGTAGATGAGTCATCACAAAAGGCAGAAGTTTTTCATAAAAATTGAGTTCAAATCTTAGTTTCAAATTTTCACAGAAGGCATTTCGGATGGACCGAGTTGATCATCTCGGTGATACCGAAACACTCAACAGAAATTTTACACGCCATTTCGGTCAGACCGAGATGGGGTTCGGTGACTCCGAGATGCTAGGGTTTCACAGAGATTTTACTTTCGGTCTCACCGATTCATACAACTCGGTGGCACCGAGACGTACTAGTGCTATGGCCAAGGGCCAAATCGGTGACTCCAAAAATCTCTAATCGGTCGGTCCGAGATGCGTTCGGCGGAAACTTAAACCTAAAATTTTTACTCGAATCTAATCTATGGACATTGCAGTGTAAAGGGAGTTCTCAATCCGTGGCAAGAATCATGGCAATCCAATCGTGCATTGAATCAGAAATTTGAGCACGAAAGGGGTCGAATCTCACCCTAACTTGGTGGAGATCCTCTACGGCGGCAACGGCGGAGCAAATTGCCGTTGACGGGCGGCGGATTCTGGCGCTGAAGGCGCGCTGGAGACAAAGGCGATGATCCGGAGACCTAGGCCACGGCAGCAACGAGGTGCGGGAACAAGAGGGTTTGAGAAATTTCAACCGTTCGGGCCCGCGAGGTATATATACCCGTATGCTGTCGGTGGCTCCGAGTTGGACAACTCGGTGGCACCGATATGTGTAACTGCAAGCAGGTTAGCACATCGGTGGCGCCGAAATGGATCAACTCGGTGACACCGAGATGAAAACCTAGATCAATCTAAATGATTTCGGCTGGACCGAGTTTGAGTGAATTGGTTCGGTCAAAATCATGTTGAAGGTTTTGGAGGTTCAGCCCTTTCAGATCGGTGGCTCCGAGTGCTACTCACCCGGAGGGTCCGAAAATGACTTGTTTAATTTTTGTGATGTAGCAAGAATAGAATTTGAGACAAGAAAGCATAGATAGCTAGAGAAGGTACTTAGGCATTCTTGTACATCCACTTGGCCAGAAAAACAAAGACAATCAAAACAACAAATGGATGTCCTCGAATGATGAAAACATGCAAACCAACATGCTCACACAATAAAATAGCAAATGAAATATGTGTCAAACATGCACAACCAATTCTAGCATCTATCAAGCAATGGCGATGACTAGGTCATCGATATATGAGTATATTGACTTAGGAGCCAAATGAGAACATTTGATCATAGGTCATACTCATCGTTTAATCACAAGTGGGGTTGCCACTTTTTCATAAAGCATTGATGTGTTCACACCATTAGAGTTGCTTTAGCTCAATTGTTTAGAGCAAAGCTCCCCCTAGATGTGATATGCCCCCTAAGAGGGATGAACTAACCTTGGGTTTTGTCGATGATGACTTCATGTAGATGTTGAAGATGTGGATGCTCAATGTTGATGTAGACCATCAAGAGTTGGGAGCAATCCTTTGGAGTTTTGTGCTTTCAATACCTACATGGGTTAGTCCCACACAAGGAACATACAAGGATATCCATAGACATAGAGTGAAATACACATATGATGATGTCCATGAATGCATTTAATACCTTGTCCATTGCCTTACCAACAAGAGGGTTTGTGACTCCATGAACTAGTGCAAGATGTGGAAGTTGGTTCACAAGTTCTTGCCATAAATGAATATAAGTGAAGTTTGTTCGCGGAATCACCTTCAAGAACTCTCTAGTTCTTCTTCTTTTGGACCCACATCAACTTGATGGTAATCCTTGGAGTTGTAGTAGCATTTGATGAAGTAGAACTTGATGAAGTCTTGGGAACCCACTTGACCAAGGCTTGAGGAGCTTCTTCAAATGAATCAATCTCTTCTTGAAGCTTGTCCTTGCCTTTTAGCTTGTGGTCTTGTGGTGCAAGATCTTCTTGAGCTTGCGTTCCCTTGAAGGAAGTAGGATCATACTTCTCTTGTCGAGGAACAAACTTCGTCTTGGGGTATTGATCTTCTTCCCACTCAACTCCATTGGCATTGAACTTTCGTTCAAAACCAACACCTTGGTTCTTCCGGTGCCTTCCTTGCTTGCGTACAATTTCCTCAAACTGCTTACTCCCGGCAAGGCTCTTGTAGACACATTTTTCTATAATTCCTTTCAATAGCATATTTTCTTGCTCAAGTGTAACTTGGCTAAGAGAATCATTAGTGTAATCAATAGAACTACTAGAGGCAACAACATTGGATTTAGCATTGTTATTGTTACTACTAGAGGTAGAACCCTTTTTACCCTTCTTGCTAGTTTGCTTAGGTTTAACTTGTGGCATAAAGGTAGACAAGAGTAAACGTTTCGCAAGATATGAAGAACTCTTCTTTCGAAGATCGTCATTGATAGCTTTAAGAAACTCATGCTCTTGCTCTAAACTTAGCTTCTCGAAGCGTAGCTTCTCATGAGTTCTTAGAAGTTCTATATGATCCTCTTGAGTTGTTTCATGAGCTAACTTAAGAGCATTTTGTTCTTTAGTTAGACGCTCAATCTCCTTCATAGCATCGTCACTCGTTTCCTCTTGACTATCATGATTACTAGCATTTTCATTATAGCTCACATCACTAGCCTTATCAACAAGTAAATCATCATCACCAAGCAAATCATCTTCATCACTACTGAAATCAAGATACTCGGGGTGTGATACCTTGGGGCCTTTTCCCATGAAGCATCTTCCAATTCCTTCATTTGGTGAGTCAAATAGATCATGGGAGTTGGATGACACAAGAGCAAGTCCGGCAACACCTTCATCTTGACTATAGTCGGTGTTGGAGTGATAACTTCTCTCGGAGTGGTTGTCGGAGTCGCAGCCGGAAACCCATTCACCAACATGAGCTTGATGTCTTCTTCTTGTGTAGATCAATGATGACTTGTCCTTCCTCTCCGAATCCTTGCTTCTTCGAGAGTGTCTTCGTTCATAACGATCATCTCTACTCCTTCTCTCCTTATGAGGTGATTCATCTCTTCTATGTCTTCCTCTTGGTGATTCGTCTCTTTTCTTGTAGGGAGCCGTACACTCATTGGAATAGTGTCCGGGTTTTCCACAATTGTAGCAATTACGATCACGACTTGATGATCTTCTCTCATAGTGTCTTGAGCTAGAGCTTCTTTCTTTCCCTTTGTTCTTGTAGAACTTGTTGAATCTTTTCACCATTAGGCTTATCTCTTCATCTGATACTAGCTTGTACTTGGAGTTGTTGGAGCATCGGTTGAGGCTTTGTAAGCACCACTTGATTTGTTGTGTAGCTCCTCTTTGTCCTTGAGTGACATTTCATGAGCAACAATCCTTCCAATGACTTTCGTGGGCTTGAGATCTTTGTAATTTGGCATCATTTGGATCAATGTGCGTACGGTATCATATTTTCCATCCAAAGCTCTAAGTATCTTCTTGATGATGAATTTGTCGGTCTTCTCTTCACTTCCTAAGCCGGCAATCTCATTTGTGATGAGAGCAAGCCTAGAGTACATTTCTGCAACTCCTTCACCATCCTTCATCTTGAACTTGTCAAGTTGACTTTGAAGCACATCCAACTTAGATTCCTTGACAGACTCGGTACCCTCATGCATATCAACCGAAGTATCCCAAATTTCCTTTGCATTCTCGAGGCGGCTGATGTTGTTAAATTCCTCGGGACACAAACTATTGAAGAGAATGTCACAAGCTTGAGCATTGTATTGCAACATCTTCAATTCTTCCGGGGTTGCTTCACGATCCGGTTCCTTGCCATCCTCAAAGAAATCACCTTTCAAGCCAACACGAAAAACAGCCCAAACAGCGGGGTTATGACCAAGAATATGCATCTTCATCTTATGTTTCCAACTAGCAAAGTTTGTACCATCAAAATATGGACCTCTACGATGATAGTTACCCTCACTAGAAGCCATACTCTCCTAGGTTGTGAAACCAAGGATATGATCACCAAAGCAATGGAAATCAAGGCTTACGGAGACCAATGCTCTGATACCACTTGTAGGATCGAAAGTATGTCTAGAGGGAGGTGATTAGACTACTTGACCAAGTAAAAACCTAAACTTTTCCCAATTTTAGAGGTAGACAGATTTAGGCACGCATACAAGTCAAGCATCACCCTATACATGCAATTCTAAGAGTGTAGCAGTGGAAAGTAAACAATTGCATATGTAAGTAAAGGAGGGGATCGGAGATTTCAAACGCAATGAAGACACTGTGATTTTTGGCATGGTTCCGATAGGTGGTGCTATCGTACGTCCACGTTGATGGAGACTTCAACCCACGGAGGGTAACGGCTGCGCGAGTCCACGGAGGGCTCCACCCACGAAGGGTCCACGAAGAAGCAAACTTGTCTATTCCACCATGGCTTATGTCCACGAAGGACTAGCCTCACTCGGGGTAGATCTTCATGAAGTAGGCGATCTCCTTGCCCTTACAAACTCCTTGGTTCAACTCGACATCATGTCAGAGGCTCCCAAGTGACACCTAACCAATCTAGGAGACACCACTCTCCAAAAGGTAATAGATGGTGTGTTGTTAATGAACTCCTTGCTCTTGTGCTTCAAATGATAGTCTTCCCAACACTCAAACAACTCCTCACAGATTTAGCTATGGTGGAAGAAGGATTTGAGTGGAAGGCAACTTGGGAAAGGCAAGAAATCAAGGTTCAAATGGTTGGATTGGAATGTCTTGATCTCAACACATGAGTAGGTGGTTCTCTCTCAGAAAATGTATGGTGGAAGTGTAGGCACGTTCTGATGGCTCTCCTTACTGAGAAGGAAGTGGTGGAGGGGTATATATAGCCTCCACACAAAATCCAACCGTTACACACTTTTGACCCAACTCGGTGGCACCGATCAGAAATCTCGGTGGCACCGAACTGTGTAAAAGATATGAACGTTAGGAAGCTCGGTGGGACCGACTGGAACAACTCGGATGGACCGAAGTGCAATGGTTAGGGCAAACCTCATCTCGGTGGCACCGATTGCATCAACTCGGTAGGACCGAAGTGAAGCAATAAGGCAACAGAGAGTTGGCAAGCCATCTCGGTAAGACCGATTTACAAAAATCGGTGGGACCGAAGTGAGTGCAAACGATTACAGAGAGTTGGCAAGGCCATCTTGGTGAGACCGAGATCCATATCGGTGGATCTGATTTGCTAGGGTTTTGGCACTGGCTATGTCCAGATGAACTCGGTGGCCCCGGATTGGAAATTTCGGTGGGGCCGAGTTGGAATGTAGGTCTTGGACATATTTCGATGGAGAAAGTGGTTGAGGGTTTAGGAGTACTGTCACTAAGCACTTGAGCAAAAAGACCATTAAGCAACGCCTCATCTACTTTTAATAGTATTGGCTTCTGTAACACCCCAAAAATTTAACCACATTTTCATTAAGTAAAATTTGGCCAGAAATAAATTTTTTGAATTATACTAGGCCTTTTATTAATTTTAGATTCTTTTCTGTTCTGTTTCCAAAATTCTTCCCTCCATATAGAAATTTTTGGTAAAATATTATGGGCTTTGGTAGTTTTCTTAAATCATTGCATTTATAGTTTAATAACAGTAGGAAATATTTTCATAATGAATTTTTGCCCAAGATAATTCTTTTAAAGGCATTTTTAGTTTTTGAAATGCTTCTGTTGCACTACAACTATTTTAAATAATTCTTTTAAAATTCCACAAAAATTATGAGGGGTCATGTGATGCCTACATATCACTTTTATGCAAAAATCCAACTTGATCTTTTGTAAATTTTGAGCACAACTTCCTCTTTTCAAATTTTGTCCATTTTTTAGGTTATAACTGCAACCCTAATTTTTCTTGCTCCAACAATTCCGAAATTATTCCACCTTATAGTCCTTCCAACCAAACCCATAAATCCAGAAGATAAACCCCAATTGCATTCTGGAAGATCCCCAAATAATTCCCTATAGTTTTGGTCCAGAACTGAAATTCCTCCAAACTTGCATTAGCAAGTTTTCTATTTTCACAAACCAACTCTACTAACATCTCTAACATCTAAGGAGACACCAACTTGCCAAGTCTCACATCCAACAAGATCTCCTAATTGGCCCTAGCATTTCATCAAACAGCTTGTGTGCACAGTAGAATATTGCCAATTCTTGAACTGCATGTGGCTCTTGCTTATCTGACTAAACCAACCTGTCCATTAGCTCTCCCATACCTAGGTGCATTACTCTGTCAAGTTTCACTTTCATCAGAAATTTCTAGAGCACCCTGGCAATTCATCGAGCATGCTGCGTGCATGTCCAGAGCGCGGCCAGAGTGCCTGTACAGCAGCCGGTGACATCGAGCTGCTGCCGTTCCTCTGCTGCTTCCCTCGCTCGCCCTATCCCTCCTATGGTTCGCCCCGACCACCTAGGAGCTCGCCGACATCTTCTCCTGGCCTCTAGCGCCGACCACCGCCGCCCACACCAGCCACAGACCGCCGCCGTCTCGGGCACGCCACCGCCCAAGACGCGTGGCTCGTTCTTGAGCCACCAAAGCAGCCCGCACTTATCCCCTCGTCCTGCAGCCTCTCCGCCGCCCTCACCGACCATGCCGACCTCAGCTACCTCCTCAAGCCGTAGTAATGGCCGCCGCCGCAGTCCACTCGGTGATGGAACCGTCTGGGCCACCTGGAACTTCCCCACGCCAGTCAGCTCACCTGGAGCCTAATTACAGTCCACCGACGCATCCACCTACCGTAGCTACCTCGCCACCGCCGCGTTCTGCCATCAATGGCGGACGCCGCCGTGTCCATCTTTGGGAAGCCACGGAACCGACATCACCCGGGCTCATCGAAGCTCACAACACTTCTCCAACATCTCCCAGTAGCCTCCCTCCAGAAGGATTCAAGCTCTCGTGCCCATTTTCTTCTCCAATGGCCGCCATTCTCGCGGTGGGCCTCCTCCAAAATTCGAGCCACCCAGCTGCTCCTCGCGGAAATTTCCGCACCAGAGAGACCCTAGTGCCACCACAGGGCCTCCCCTCACTCCCTCTCTGCTTCCCCGCGGCCGGGGAGGACCCTCTGTTCCCCACCATAACCACCTTCCGCCTCTCCAAAAGCCCTGCTCGATCCCGAGCTCCCCAGCGACCCCCTCCCCCTCCAACGGACGTGGCCCGCCTTCCTAAGCGCGTTGGCGTGCTGAGCGGCGGGAATGGTGCCCCCCTAGCACCGGCAACCATCGCCGGAGCTGCTCCTGCCTCTCTGATTGGTGCCACTCGGGGTGGAAGACAAACCCGACAGGTGGGTCCCACCTGTCGGTGAGCCACCGTTTCCACGCAAGTCACGCAATCCTGTTTATACGCTTTCCCAGAGTGTAAACGTAGTTCTGCGAATACGCTTTCCGTTTCGAGAAACGTATTCGGTTAATACGTCTTCGACGTCGGCAGGGTTTTTCGCGCGGCTGAGCAACTGGGCCTGGCCCAGTAGCGCCCTGTGACTAAATCACGCCCAGGGCGTAGCCATCAGGTTGCTGCCTTTTCTTTTTTCTTTTCCAGTAAATCTCAATTAATTCCACAGCAATCATTTCACATCCAAATTTGATGATTCAAATTTCTACATACTCCTAAAATCATGCCCTATTAATACAGCTAGGGTGAACATTTTTTCTAGGCTTTATTTTTGTAGGATTTATCAAATAGGCCATTTCTCTATTTATTCCAGCTTAGGAAATCCATAGAAAAATCATCTGGACTCCAAATGAATTGATTCTTTTTCTATTATTTTTCATTTTTCATCTAGTTTATTTTAGTATTTATTTCAAAAATTTCCAAACAACTTTTTTGTACTGTTTTGGCTTTATGTGGTAATTTCAATATTTTTGAAAATAGGAAATGGAGGGAAGAGAATTTTCAAAACTTTTGGAATGCACCCAACACTTCTGCATGCTCAAGGCAAGCATCCTGAACACTTGATATGGTGAACGCATAGTAGTTGCTAGCTAGAATATTTGAATCATGGTTATGATAATTTTAAATGGAATTTGCATATTGCTATTTTGCATGCACGATCCATGGCTATTCTGATTATCTTCTTTTAAACATGAAGTATGAGTGATCATGATTATTTTCACATGTCACATATGCTTGTGTTGGGCTGGACTAATCTGCAGGAAAGAATCAGTCACGAGGAAAGTGACCGTGAGACAGAATTCTCGTTGAGACGAGAATGAACAGTGAGGGCATGTTGGGACATGCCAGTTGGTGACCCTTTTGGGTATTACCAAGAATAATTTATTGTGATAATCACTGCAGTAATTATAAACCTCCTGAGTCGGCCGTAGATCGAGTCTTGTCACCAGTAACCCCCATACTTGATTCGTGCTACCACTTGTCCCTGCCACAGGTAGGGTACAGTTCAGTAAGTTGATAACCCCTTTCCCTGCACACACCGTACAGAGAGGCCGCGATGAAGGTTTCCAGGTACTGGTTATAATGCCAGTCATCGGGTCAGGGGGCATGGGTGTATCCGGCAGGGCCGAAAGGGGGGCACCCCTTGTAATCCACGCGTATTAATAGTGATCCCATGCTATTCAAGACGATGGTCTCCCCGTCTTAGAGTTTTTCTTGAAAGATGCTTTGGGTGATTCCTGGCATCCGAAAAGTTAATCTGGTGTGTGCTGGTCAGGTGTGTTTTCAACCCAAAGACCGTAATGGGAATTAGTCAGCGTCTCGGTGTTGGCTAAAGAAATCCTTTACTTGTGGGCAAAGAGTACACCTTCTGCAGAGTTATATCTATTCAAATAGCCGTGTCCGCGGTTAAGGGCTACAGTCTAGGTTGGTCTAGTGTCGGTCTTAGTGTCGGTCTCCGGAGGGAAATAATTAAAATTGAGCATGATTCATTTTTGCAGGATATTTATTGTCACTACTGATGCTGTCATGAATACAATTGTTATCATGAATATTATTGTGGACTAACTCTGTTCTTCTATGTGAAATTTTGAGTATCTCTTGGGATGGCTAGACTACCCGAGATATTCATTTTTATTTTTCTGAGTGTCTCTTGGGACGGCTAGACTACCCGAGATACTTAGTTTTATTTTCCTTTCTGAGTATCACTTGGGATGGCTAGACTACCCTGATACTCAGTTTTATTTTCAAGACCTCTTGAGGCATCGCTTTTAGACACCCGTTTGGCATTTCTCTTCAAGACCTCTCGAGGCATCGCTTTTAGACACCCGTTTGGCATTTCTCTTCAAGACCTCTCGAGGCGTCGCTTTTAGACACCCATTTGGCATTTCTCTTCAAGACCTCTCGAGGCGTCGCTTTTAGACACCCGTTTGGCATTTCTCTTAAAGACCTCTCGAGGCGTCGCTTTTAGACACCCGTTTGGCATTTCTTTTGGATTCTCGGGCGGTCCTGTCTCGCCCGATTCTCCACTTTTATATTTTCTTTTGGATTCTCGGGTGGTCCTGTCTCGCCCGATTCTCCATTAACTTTCTTTGTTTGTCACTAAAATTTTATATTTTATTCATCCACACCGTATTAATATTTACCATACCATGCTTTAATTTCGGTCAGCATATGCATATAATTTGGTCCCTCATGAGCATATGCATTTGGTATATCTTTTGTTCATACTGCTTGCGAGTACATTCAAACGTACTCACTGGCTTGTCCCTGGCTATTTAATTGGCCAGGTCAGTATTTTAACGAGGAGTACCACAACGACGTCCGTGCGGAGTCTAGGATAGCAGCCACGCGGGATAGGAATTATCCGGGTCAGCTGTTCCTGTGGGGATGGAGCCCCATCGGCGTCGGAGAACCATGAGTTGCTTCCGTCACCCGTCACTAGAAATCATTGTTGTATCATTAGACCTTTATGGTCTTGTACCCAATTTTGTAATTGCTTGGTAATCTGTAACAAGGACGTGTCCACCAGTAATAGTAATCCTGGGGCTGGTGATGACACGAGGGGTTATTCCTGGGATTTTATGTCCCGGAAATCCGGCCCCAATAGCCTTGGTATCAGAGCCAGATTGACCATTGGCTAGTCCTATCTTAGCCTGGTCGCTATCCCTAGGTTTCCACACTGTCCACATCATTACCATCCGGGTCATGCCGAGGAGAAAATTTCCCAAGGGCCATTATCGCAGGATTTTCCAACACAAGTTTTATTCGTGTGCCGTCACGGTATCCGGCTCACAGCCACACCCGCTCTACTACATGCCCTAAGCACAGTAAACACACACACACACTTAGCACCTAATTCACCGCCTCGATCACTCTCACCACACCACAGTTTTTCCAAAGAAAAACTCGTGGGTTTTTATTCCTACAGAGTCTACTGCAGAACACACTAACACTCTCTCGCACCCGACACTGCTGCCTAGTCCCTATGATCACCGCCGCCTCGGAGAGCCACCACCCGAGCAGCGGCATCACGGCGATCGTCGAGGATCATCATGCACAGTAGAAGTGAGGAGCCGACCAACGCTGCCAGTAGACCGACCAGGAGGATCGTGATCAGCTCCGAGCCCACGTCCTCCATTGATGCCTCGTCTCGAGCTCCTGCAGCCAGAAGGAGAAGGAGAAGAAGAGGAAGAGGTGAGGCAAGGTGCGAGATAGGAGGAAGAAGAAAACTGCGGTCGTTTTATAGCTCGAGCTCGGTGCATGGTGAGCAAAGTCCACCAGCACCGCTAGTCGCTCGATCGCCGGTATTCGGAGGCGAATCCGCGAGCAGTGCCGACAGGGTACTGGCCCGCGAGGTGAGTGCACGCTGCCGGCGACAAAGCACGCTGCGCACTATTGTGGTATGGCCTAGATGCCCTACGCGCTAAACGCCGCGGGTGTAGAAAGTGTGGGAGAGCACGCGCGAGAGAGAGAGGAAGAAGAAGAGCCGGAGGAAGAAGAAGAGACTGACAGTGGGCCCTGGACCCACCTGTCAGTCAGAGAGAGCATTGTGCACTGGAGTACGGCAAGCAAAATTTGGAATTAGAAATTTTACTTTTTTCCAAATTTGTCATAGCAGTAGAACCATAACACCAGTACCTCACTATAGTTGCACCAATTATCAGTAGCCCCACATCAACTGTGCCTACTTAGGTTATTTAGATTACTAGCTCAGAAAAATCCCCTCGAAAAGGTGGGTTTAATTTTAATGACCACCTTAACAAATCTCGAGGACGAGATTTTCTTTAGGGGGGTAGATTTTGTAACACCCCAAAAATTTAACCACATTTTCATTAAGTAAAATTTGGCCAGAAATAAATTTTTTGAATTATACTAGGCTTTTATTAATTTCGGATTCTTTTCTGTTCTGTTTCCAAAATTCTTCCCTCCATATAGAAATTTTTGATAAAATATTATGCGCTTTAGTAGTTTTCTTAAATCATTTCATTTATAGTTTAATAACAGTAGGAAATATTTTCATAATAAAATTTTGCCCAAGATAATTCTTTTAAAGGCATTTTCAGTTTTTGAAATGCTTCTGTTGCACTACAACTATTTTAAATAATTCTTTTAAAATTCCACAAAAATTATGAGGGGTCATGTGATGCCTACAGATCACTTTTATGCAAAAACCCAACCTGATCTTTTGTAAATTTTGAGCACAACTTCCTCTTTTCAAATTCTGTCCATTTTTTAGGTTATAACTGCAACCCTAATTTTTCATGCTCCAACAATTCCGAAATTATTCCACCTTATAGTCCTTCCAACCAAACCCTTAAATCCAGAAGATAAACCCCAATTGCATTCTGGAAGATCCCCAAATAATTACCTGTAGTTTTGGTCCAAAACTGAAATTCCTCCAAACTTGCATTAGCAAGTTTTCTATTTTCACAAATCAACTCTACTAACATCTCTAACATCTAAGGAGACACCAACCTGCCAAGTCTCACATCCAACAAGATCTCCTAATTGGCCCTAGCATTTCATCAAACAGCTTGTGTGCACAGTAGAATCTTGCCAATTCTTGAACTGCATCTGGCTCTAGCTTATCTGACTAAACCAACCTGTCCATTAGCTCTCCCATACCTATGTGTATTACTCTGTCAAGTTTCACTTGCATCAAAAATTTCTAGAGCACCCTGGCAATTCATCGAGCGCGCTGCGTGCATGTCCAGAGTGCGGCTAGAGCACCTGTATTGCAGCCGGTGACATCGAGCTGCTGTCGTTCCTCTGCTGCTTCCCTCGCTCGCCCTATCCCTCCTATGGTTCGCCCCGACCACCTAGGAGCTCGCCGACATCTTCAATTGGCCTCTAGCACCGACCACCGGCGCCCACACCGGCCACAGACTACCGCCGTCTCGGGCACGCCACCGCCCAAGACGCGTGGCTCATTCCTAAGCCACCAGAGCAGCCCGTGCTTATCCCCTCACCCCGCAGCCTCTCCGCCGCCCTCATCAACCACGCCAACCTCAGCTACATCCTCAAGCCGCAGTAATGGCCGCCACCGCAGTCCTCTCGGGGACGGCACCGTTCGGGCCACCTGGAACTCCCCCGCGCCAGCCAGCTCACCTGGAGCCTAACTACAGTCCACCGACGCCTCCACCTACCGCAGCTACCTCGCAACCGCCGCGTTCTGCCATCAATGGCGGACGCCGCCGTGTCCATCTTCGGGAAGCCACGGAACCGACATCACCCGCCTATAAATTGGCCTCCCCGGGCTCATCCAAGCTCACAACACTTATCCAGCATCTCCCAATAGCCTCCCTCCAGAAGGATTCGAGCTCTCGTTCCCATTTTCTTCTCCAATGGCCGCATTGCCGCGGGGGGCCTCCTCCAAAATTTGAGCCACCCAGCTGCTCCTCGCGGCAAATTTCCGCACCAGAGAGACCTAGTGCCACCACAGGGCCTCCCCTCACCCCCTCTCTCCTTCCCCGCGGCCGGGGAGGACCCTCTGTTCCCCACCGTAACCACCTTCCGCCTCACCCGAAGCCCTGCTCGATCCCGAGCTCCCTAGTGACCCCCTCCCCCTCCAACGGACGTGGCCTGCCTTCCTGAGCGCGTTGGCGTGCCGAGCGCCGGGAACGGTGCCCCCTAGCACCGGCAACCATCGCTGGAGCTGCTCCTGCCTCTTTGATCGGTGCCACGCGGGGTGGAAGACAAACCCGACAGGTGGGTCCCACCTGTCGGTGAGCCACCGTATCCACGCAAGTCACGCAATCCTGTTTATACGCTTTCCCAGAGAGGAAACGTAGTTCTGCGAATACGCTTTCCGTTTCGAGAAACGTATTCGGTTAATACGTCTCCGCCGTCGGCAGGTTTTTTCGCGCGGCTGAGCAATTAGGCCCGGCCCAGTAGCGCCATGCGACTAAATCACGCCCAGGGCACAGCCATCAGGTGCTGCCTTTTCTTTTTTCTTTTCCAATAAATCTCAATTAATTCCACAGCAATCATTTCACATCCAAATTTGATGATTCAAATTTCTACATACTCCTAAAATCATGCCCTATTAATACAGCTAGGGTGAACATTTTTTCTAGGCTCTATTTTTGTAGGATTTATTAAATAGGCCATTTCTCTATTTAGTCCACCTTAGAAAATCCCTAGAAAAATCATCAGGACTCCAAATGAATTGATTTTTTTTCTATTAGTTTTCATTTTTCATCTAGTTTATTTTAGTATTTATTTCAAAAAAATTCAAACAATTTTTTTACTATTTTGGCTTTATGTGGTAATTTCAATATTTTTGAAAATAAGAAATGGAGGGAAGAGAATTTTGAAAACTTTTCGAATGCACCCAACACTTCTGCATGCTCAAGGCAAGCATCTTGAACACTTGATATGGTGAACGCATAGTAGTTGCTAGCTAGAATATTTGAATCATGGTTATGGTAATTTTAAATGGAATTTGCATATTGCTATTTTGCATGCACGATCCATGGCTATTCTGATTATCTTCTTTTAAACATGAAGTATGAGTGATCATGATTATTTTCACATGTCACATATGCCTGTGTTGGGCTGGACTAATCTGCAGGTAAAAATCAGTCACGAGGAAAGTGACCGTGAGACTGAATTCTCGTTGAGACGAGAATGATCAGTGAGGGCATGTTGGGACATGCCAATTGGTGACCCTGTTGGGTATTACCAAGAAAAATTTATTGTGCTAATCACTGCAGGAATTATAAACCTCCTGAGTCGGCCGTAGATCGAGTCTTGTCACCAGTAACCCCCATACTTGATTCGTGCTACCACTTGTCCCTGCCACAGGTAGGGTACGGTTCAGTAAGTTGATAACACCTTTCCCTGCACACACCGTACAGAGAGGCCGCGATGAAGGTTTCCAGGTACCGGTTATAATGCCAGTCATCGGGTCAGGGGGCATGGGTGTATCCGGCTGGGCCGAGAGGGGGCACCCCTTGTAATCCGCGCATATTAATAGTGATCCCATGCTATTCGAGATGATGGTCTCCCCATCTTAGAGTTTTTCTTGAAAGATGCTTTGGGTGATTCCTGGCATCCGGAATGTTAATCTGGTGTGTGCTAGTCAGGTGTGTTTTCAACCCAAAGACCGTAATGGGAATTAGTCAGCGTCTCAGTGTTGGCTAAAGAAATCCTTTACTTGTGGGTAAAGAGTACACCCTCTGCATAGTTATATGTATTCGAATAGCCGTGTTCGCGGTTAAGGACTACAGTCTGGGTTGGTCAAGTGTCGGTCTTAGTGTCGGTCTCCGATGGGAAATAATTAAAATTGAGCATGATTCATTTTTGCAGGATATTTATTGTCACTACTGATGCTGTCATGAATATTATTGTTATCATGAATATTATTGTGGACTAACTCTGTTCTTCTATGTGAAATTTTGAGTATCTCTTGGGACGGCTAGACTACCCGACATATTCATTTTTATTTTTCTAAGTGTCTCTTGGGACGGCTAGACTACCCGAGATACTCAGTTTTATTTTCCTTTCTGAGTATCACTTGGGATGGCTAGACTACCCTGATACTCAGTTTTATTTTCAAGTCCTCTCGAGGTGTCACTTTTAGACACCCGTTTGGCATTTGTCTTCAAGACCTCTCGAGACATCGCTTTTAGACACCCGTTTGGCAATTCTCTTCAAGACCTCTCGAGGCGTCGCTTTTAGACACCCGTTTGGCATTTCTCTTCAAGACCTCTTGAGGCGTCGCTTTTAGTCACCCGTTTGGCATTTCTCTTCAAGACCTCTTGAGGTGTCGCTTTTAGACACCCGTTTGGCATTTCTTTTGGATTCTCGGGCGGTCCTATTTCGCCTGATTCTCCACTTTTATATTTTCTTTTGGATTCTCGGGCGGTCCTGTCTCGCCCGATTCTCCATTAACTTTCTTTGTTTGTCACTAAAATTTTATATTTTATTCATCCACACCCTATTAATATTTAGCATACCATGCTTTAATTTTGGTTAGCATATGCATATAATTTGGTCCATCATGAGCATATGCATTCGGTATATCTTTTGTTCATACTGCTTGCGAGTACATTCAAACGTACTCACTGGCTTCTCCCTAGCTATTTAATTGGCCAGGTCCGGATTTCAACGAGGAGTACCACAACGATGTCCGTGCGGAGTCTAGGATAGTAGCCACGCGGGATAGGAATTATCCGGGTCAGCTGTTCCTGTGGGGATGGATCCCCATCGGCGTTGGAGAACCACGAGTTGCTTCCGTCACCAGTCACTAGAAATCATTGTTGTATCATTAGACCTTTATGGTCTTGTACCCAATTTTGTAATTGCTTGGTAATCTGTAACAAGGACGTGTCCACCAGTAACAGTAATCCTGGGGCTGGTGATGACACGAGGTGTTATTCCTGGGATTTTAAGTCCCGGAAATCCGGCCCCGACAGCTTTCTTATGGACTCAATGTGATCTTGGATCACTAAACCAAAAAATGTAGAGTCTTGAGCTTTTGCCAATCCTTGTCCTTAGCATTTTGAGGGGTCCACATCTCTAGTCCTTGCCATGCCAATCATTGAACATCCTGAAATCTTTAACTTGAATGGACATTAGTTCAATGAGATATATGTTGTTATGAATTACCAAAACCACCAAGGGAGCAAATGTGCTTTCAATCTCCCCCTTTTTGGTAATTGATGACAACATATAGATCAAAGCTTCGATAAATGATTAAATGAATGAAATACATCATCGCTTTGAGAAGTATGTGATAAGTAAGAGCTCCCCCTAAATTTGTGCATTATTAAAAATTTGCGTTTGAATGCAAATGCACAATCGATTAGGATCATGGGTCACACTCTCATGTCACATACAACTTGGCGGAGCGCGCAAAATGATATGAGTGGAATAGTAGGCACGCATCACCAAAACAAGTGAATGATCATACAAGATAATGATAAGCATAAGCATCACATAAAGCATAGTATGATCAATCACATAAAGTAGTATCTCACAAACATAACGATCAAAGTACTCACAGACATAGTATCAAGCACACACATCAAAACAAAGTACCATAAAGCAAATAGTAGCAAAAGAACTCGAGAAACAATGAGCAAAGCAAAGCAAGACTCTCTCTCTTGAAGCCTAAGATCTATACAAATTCTCCCCCTTTGGCAACAAGTACCAAAAAGCTTGAATAGGTATAGGACTAATGCGGCACTCTAGGCACGATCCTCGGAAGCTCCTGAAGGGGATCTCCGGCTGGCAGCTCTGGTGTGCGTAGATAGCATCGAGAGAAGTGCATCCACGAAGGCTTCAGCTGATGTCTGCAGGTCTGGTGGAGTAGAGACCGGCGGTGGCAATGTAGCAGCAGCAGCAGGTGCAGAGACTGTGGTCCTCGGATCCACAACTAGCACTGCAACAGACCTGGCTGCCCTGGGCACTGTCTGGAATCTCTCCGTAGTGGGTCTGTCATCTCCACTGTCATCTGAAGCGGCTGCCCGGTCGACATCAACATCGTCCTTCAGCTTCTCCACTATAGTGTGATCTTGACATCTAGATCATGAATCTTCATCTCGACTATCTGCTCTAAGCTAGCCTAATTCTGGGTGAGGTTGGCCAGACTTCGCTCAATCCTCAGGGTGGCTTCTAGCAGATAAGTCATCTGGTCAGTCTTAGACTTGAGGTTGGCAATGGGAGTATTGAGAGCAGATGCCTCCTTGGCTGCTTTTGCTTCTGCGGCTACTCAGATATTTTCTTGTGCTTGAGTAGAGGTGGGATGCGAAGGATCCATCACAATGACATTGTCCACAAACTCTGGACGCAGTGGGAGATGCTCACGATCAAGAAGATAAGTGCTCGCTCCAACTTTGGAATTGATGAGCATCTGGATGTGTGGAGCATATACGCAAGAACTCTTCTGATCAGCAGCTGTCCTCTTGATGGTTTCTACAATCAAGCTCGTCACCTTGAACTTCTGAGGTGTGTCAAAGAGATGCAGCAAATTGATGGAGTGGCCACGTATCATCTTATCATCTCTTGACTTGGGCAACAGAGTGTACCGCAAGATAGTGTTTGTGGTGGCCAAACCAGGTAGCAGGTGCTTCACTGACCCTAGCTTGTGTGTCTCGATGTCCTTCTGTGGAATAGCTGTATACATATTGGCCATGGAGTTGTGGTCCATCTTGAGCTTGGCATAAATATCTATGTCATCATCTTCTTCTTCTGGAGCACCAAGAAGAGTAGCCCACTCAGAGATGGTCGACTGGTACCTAGAACCCTCAGTCATCCACACAATCCTGCCATCAGGATGGAAATGAGTTGTGGAGTAGAATTGGATGATCATCTCATCATTCCACTTTGTTAGCTTCTGTCCAACAAACTCATCAACACCAGCTATTCGGAAACTCTCATGAACATGGGGGAAATAATCCTCATTGGCATCAATGTACTTCCAATCCACCCATCTCATGTCGCTGACAATTGGCTTCTTATGAAGTACAACAGTCTCATAGAAGTCTTGTTGCTCTCTGGTCTGGAAGCGGTAATCACAAGTTGTTCTCCTCCTGGCAGCATAGGGATCTGACAGTCTCCACTGACGCGGTCCTTTGTCCTTCCTTAGCATCATGTTCTCTGCAACCGGGTGTGCATTGTTATGGTCTGGAATCTTGGGCTTTAACTTCCTGAGCACTAGTGGCTCCTCATCAACATCAGCTTCAGGCACTGGGGCCTTGTTCTTCTCAGTTGCTGGAATATTTCTTGTGGATCTCTTTGGTGTTGGGGCTTTTTGCTTGGATTTGGGGGCAGCAGTCCTTATAGCATCTGACATAAGTTTCTGTGACTTTGCAGGGGGTGCATCGGCTGCTGGTTCCTCCTCTTCCTCCTCATCAATCATCATGGAGGATTTGCCATTCACACGGGCAGTAGTTTTCCTTACTCTCTTCTTCTTTCCTACGGCAGCTGCATCACTTGGTTCCTCAAGTGTAAATGTCATAGTTTCCTTAGAAACTTTCTTCACTGCTGTCTTCTCTTTGGTTCTAGCAGTTGGTTTGGTGCTATACTCCTTTGCAAGAACAACTCTTTTCGTCTTTGATGCTGCTTCACTAGCAACAAAGTCCTCATCCTCACTATCTGAGGTTCTCTTCTTCCTGGTCCTTGTTGCAGCCTTTGGAAGATCTGGAGAGCTTCTCTCTCCCTCATAAAAGCTTTCTGCAGGACTAGAGCCTGCGCTGAGATCTGTGTGCTGCTCTGACATGTTCTGGCTATCGCTGGCATCAGACATCTTGCAAAGCTGACCCTGTGAATAGATGGGTATGGGCAGAGTAGATGAGTCATCACAAAAAGCAGAAGTTTTTCATAAAACTTGAGTTCAAATCTTTGTTTCAAGTTTTCGCAGAAGGCATTTTGGATGGACCGAGTTGATCATCTCGGTGATACCGAAGCACTCAACAGAAACTTTACACGCCATTTCGGTCAGACCGAGATGGGGTTCGGTGACTCCGAGATGCTAGGGTTTCACAGAGATTTTACTTTCGGTCTCACCAATTCGTACAACTCGGTGGCACCGAGACGTACTAGTGCTATGGCCCAGGGCCAAATCGGTGACTCCGAAAATCTCTAATCGGTCGGTCCGAGATGCGTTCGGCGGAAACTTAAACCTAAATTTTTTACTCGAATCTAATCTATGGACATTGCAGTGTAAAAGGAGTTCTCAAATTGTGGCAAGAATCATGGCAATCCAATCGTCCATTGAATCAGAAATTTGAGCACGAAAGGGGTCGAATCTCACCCTAACTTGGTGGAGATCCTCTACGGCGGCAACGGCGGAGCAGGTTGCCGTTGATGGCGGAGGATTCCGGCAGCCAAGGCGCACTGGAGACAAAGGCGACGATCCGGAGACCTGGGCGATGGCAGCAACGGGGTGCGGGAATGAGAGGGTTTGAGAAATTTCAACCGTTCGGGCCCGCGAGGTATATATACCCTTATGCTGTCGGTGGCTCCGAGTTGGACAACTCGGTGGCACCGATATGTGTAACTGCAAGCAGGTTAGCACATTAGTGGCGCCGAAATGGTTCAACTCGGTGACACCGAGATGAAAACCTAGATCAATCTAAATGATTTCGGTTGGACCGAGTTTGAGTGAATTGGTTAGGCTAAAATCATGTAGAAGGTTTTGGAGGTTCAGCCCTTTCAGATCGGTGGCTCCGAGTGCTCCTCATCCGGAGGGTCCGAAAATGACTTGTTCAATTTTTGTGATGTAGCAAGAATAGAATTTGAGACAAGTAAGCATAGATAGCTAGATAAGGTACTTAGGCATTCTTGTACATCCACTTGGCTAGAAAAAGCAAGACAATCAAAACAAAAAATGGATGTCCTCGAATGAAGAAAACATGCAAACCAACATGCTCACACAATAAAATAGCAAATGAAATATGTGTCAAATATGCACAACCAATTCTAGCATCTATCAAGCAATGGCGATGACTAGGTCATCTATATATGAGTACATTGACTTAGGAGCCAAATGAGAACATTTGATCATAGGTCATACTCATCGTTTATGCACAAGTGGGGTTGCCACTTTTTCTTAAAGCATTGATGTGTTCACACCATTAGAGTTGCTTTAGCTCAATTGTTTAGAGCAAAGCTCCCCCTAGATGTGATATCCCCCCTAAGAGGGATGAACTAACCTTGGGTTTTGTCAATGATGACTTCATGTAGATGTTGAAGATGTGGATGCTCAATGTTGATGAAGACCATCAAGAGTTGGGAGCAATTCTTTGGAGTTTTTTGCTTTCAATACCTACATGGGTTAGTCCCACACAAGGAACATACAAGGATATCCATAGACATAGAGTGAAATACACATAGATGATGTCCATGAATACATTGAATACCTTGTCCCTTGCCTTACCAACAAGAGGGTTTGTGACTCCATGAACTAGTGCAAGATGTGGAAGTTGGTTGCACAAGTTCTTGCCATAAATGAATATGAGTGAAGTTTGTTGGCGGAGTCACCCTCAAGAACTCTCTAGTTCTTCTTCTTTTGGACCCACATCAACTTGATGGGAATCCTTGGAGTTGTAGTAGCACTTGATGAAGTCAAACTTGATGAAGTCTTGGGAACCCACTTGACCAAGGCTTGAGGAGCTTCTTCAAATGAATCAATCTCTTCTTGATGCTTGTCCTTGCCTTTTAGCTTGTGGTCTTGTGGTGGAAGATCTTCTTGAGCTTGTGTTCCCTTGAAGGAAGTAGGATCATACTTCTCTTGTTGAGGAACAAACTTCGTCTTGGGGTATTGATCTTCTTCCCACTCAACTCCATTGGCATTGAACTTTCGTTCAAAACCAACACCTTGGTTCTTTCGGTGCCTTCCTCGCTTGCGTACAATTTCCTCAAATTGCTTACTCCCGGCAAGGCTCTTGTAGACACATTTTTCTATAATTCCTTTCAATAGCATATTTTCTTGCTCGAGTGTAACTTGGCTAAGAGAATCATTAGTGGAATCAATAGAACTACTAGAGGCAACAACATTGGATTTAGCATTGTTATTGTTACTACTAGAGGTAGAACCCTTTTTACCCTTCTTGCTAGTTTGCTTAGGTTTAACTTGTGGCATAAAGGTAGACAAGAGTAAACGTTTGGCAAGATATGAAGAACTCTTCTTTCAAAGATCGTCATTGATAGCTTTAAGAAACTCATGCTCTTGCTCTAAACTTAGCTTCTCAAAGCGTAGCTTCTCATGAGTTCTTAGAAGTTCTCTATGATCCTCTTGAGTTGTTTCATGAGCTAACTTAAGAGCATTTAGTTCTTTAGTTAGACACTCAATCTCCTTCATAGCATTGTCACTTGTTTCCTCTTCACTATCATGATTACTAGCATTTTCATTATAGCTCACATCACTAGCCTTATCAACAAGTAAATCATCATCACAAAGCAAATCATCTTCATCACTATTGAAATCAAGATACTCGGGGTGTGATACCTTGGGGCCTTTTGCCATGAAGCATCTTCCAATTCCTTCATTTGGTGAGTCAAATAGATCATGGGAGTTGGATGACACAAGAGCAAGTCCGGCAACACCTTCATCTTGACTATAGTCGGAGTTGGAGTGATAACTTCTCTCGGAGTGGTTGTCGGAGTCGGAGCCGGAAACCCATTCACTAACATGAGCTTGATGTATTCTTCTTGTGTAGCTCTTTGATGACTTGTCCTTCCTCTCCGAATCCTTGCTTCTTCGAGAGTGTCTTCGTTCATAACGATCATCTCTACTCCTTCTCTCCTTATGAGGTGATTCATCTCTTCTATGTCTTCCTCTTGGTGATTCGTCTCTTTTCTTGTAGGGAGCCGTACACTCATTGGAATAGTGTCCGGGTTTTCCACAATTGTAGCAATTACGGTCACGATTGATGATCTTCTCTCATAGTGTCTTGAGTTAGAGCTTCTTTCTTTCCCTTTGTTCTTGTAGAACGTGTTGAATCTTTTCACCATTAGGCTTATGTCTTCATCTGATACTAGCTTGTACTTGGAGTTGTTGGAGCATTGGTTGAGGCTTTGTAAGCACCACTTGATTTGTTGTGTAGCTCCTCTTTGTCCTTGAGTGACATTTCATGAGCAACAATCCTTCCAATGACTTCCGTGGGCTTGAGATCTTTGTAATTTGGCATCATTTGGATCAATGTGCATACGGTATCATATTTTCCATCCAAAGCTCGAAGTATCTTCTTGATGATGAATTTGTCGGTCATCTCTTCACTTCCTAAGCCGGCAATCTCATTTGTGATGAGAGCAAGCCTAGAGTACATTTCTGCAACTCTTTCACCATCCTTCATCTTGAACTTGTCAAGTTGACTTTGAAGCACATCCAACTTAGATTCCTTGACGGACTCGGTACCCTCATGCATATCAATCAAAGTATCCCAAATTTCCTTTGCATTCTCAAGGTGGCTTATTTTGTTGAATTCCTCGGGACACAAACCGTTGAAGAGAATGTCACAAGCTTGAGCATTGTATTGCAACATCTTCAATTCTTCCGGGGTTGCTTCACGATCCGGTTCCTTGCCATCCTCAGAGAAATCACCTTGCAAGCCAACACGAACAACAGCCCAAACAGCGGGGTTATGACCAAGAATATGCATCTTCATCTTATGTTTCCAACTAGCAAAGTTTGTACCATCAAAATATGGACCTCTACGATGATAGTTACCCTCACTAGACGCCATACTCTCCTAGGTTGTGAAACCAAGGCTATGATCACCAAAGCAATGGAAATCAAGGCTTACGGAGACGAATGCTCTGATACCACTTGTAGGATCGAAAGTATGTCTAGAGGGGGGGTGATTAGACTACTTGACCAAATAAAAACCAAAACTTTTCCCAATTTTAGAGGTAGTCATATTTAGGCACGCATACAAGTCAAGCATCACCCTACACACGCAATTCTAAGAGTGTGGCAGTGGAAAGTAAACAATTGCATATGTAAGTAAAGGAGGGGATCGGAGATTTCAAACGCAATGAAGACACGGTGATTTTTGGCGTGGTTCTGATAGGTGGTGCTATCGTACGTCCACGTTGATGGAGACTTCAACCCATGGAGGGTAACGGCTGCACGAGTCCACGGAGGGTTCCACCCACGAAGGGTCCACGAAGAAGCAACCTTGTCTATTCCACCATGGCTTACGTCCACGAAGGACTAGCCTCACTCGGGGTAGATCTTCATGAAGTAGGCGATCTCCTTGCCCTTACAAACTCCTTGGTTCAACTCCACATCATGTCGGAGTCTCCCAAGTGACACCTAACCAATCTAGGAGACACCACTCTCCAAAAGGTAATAGATGGTGTGTGACGGTGTCCTGGATTATGGGGTACTAACCGGGCCGACCTGTCTCCTCGTTTGGGCCGACATACCCCCGCACATAACCAAGATGGACTCTGGAGACCGTACGTGGGAGGCGTGATCAAGGCTGCTCTTACCGAAGACTTGACTATACTCCAAGATTTATCCTGCCGCCTCTCTCCTAGCATACCGACTTTGTTACCCTAGATACCCTCCCTGGCGTGTATATAAGCCATAGGGTTTAGCCCGTGAGGGGGAGATACGCAACATTGCTTACCTAGCCATAGAAGTTAGACTCATATTACGATCTCGAGGTAGATCAACTCTGTACTCGATAACTCTTCATCAATATAACAGAAGCAGGACGTAGGGTTTTACCTCCATCAAGAGGGCCCGAACCTGGGTAAACACCGTCTCCATTCTCTCTGTTACCATCGATCCTAGATCCGCAGCTCGGGACCCCCTACCCCGAGGTCTGTCGGTTTTTACACCGACACTGGTGCTTTCATTGAGAGTTCCGCTGTGAGATCACCAGAGGGATCGATGGGATCGCCAGTCAACGACTTTAAAACCACGGAGCATGTCTCCACATCTAAAACTTTGGTCTCGCAGACACCCCCCACGTAACGTGGAAGCGAATTGAGACCCCTCCCCGGCTCCAACAAAGGCCCCCCTCGCCGATGAGGGGGTAAGATACTTCCTGGAGATCGGATCGGACGGCGACCCACTAGTGACCGACTCCCAGATCGAATCGACTAAACTGATAACTACGAATCCACTGTTGGGTGAACGGGATGAGGTCTTCAGCCCGCGGTCTTTAGAGACCGGATTTAGTCCGCCCACCTCTTGTATAGAATATCGCCCTGACGACTCCGGCCCGTCCGACATCTGGGACTTGGCTTACATGCGGCAGATCCCTAGTGAGCCAATCCGGCAATACTGGGCCAGGTTCTTGATCGTTAAGAGCAAGATACTAGAGTACCAAGACTCTGATATAATCGCCGCTTTCGAGCATGGATGCAAGGATAAAGGCGTCTTGAACGCCCTTGCCCGCCATTGCGTCCGAACATTCCTTGAATTAACCGACTTGGTAGCGCGATTTTGCGCCATTGAAGACGCCTGGCGAACCAAGGAGAATACGGACTCGATCTATGAAGACTACCCGGAACGCGACCGGTCGGCGCCTCGGCGCAAAAATCACAAATGCAATACCTCGGGTGATCGACCCCGGAAGAAGAAGAAAACCTCCGATCACCTCGGAACAACCGTGAATGGCTTTCTGGGTAAACCATGCCCAATCCACGCCATATTAGTTAACTCCTGCCCAACCCACAGCCTTCGAGACTGTCAGGTGCTAAGGCAGGTGGCCAAAGGGGGGCCCGCCCTTTTGGCGGGCACCTAGAGCCAGTACGGACGGACCTCGGGTGAAGACGAGGTCTTAATGATTTATGAGACATTTACGTCTAAAAACCAGTGCAAACGGGCCTTACGGGAAGTTAACGCCGTCCGGCGGGTATCGCCTCGGGATGCGTGGATAGACACGCCGATCTCCTTCACTCAGAATGATCAGCCGAAGTCTACCCTGGACAGGTGTCCCGCCGCGCTAGTCCTCGATCCCATCGTGGACCGCTGTCGCCTCCATAAGGTCCTGATGGACGAAGGCAGCAGCCTGAATTTGATATATGAACACACTCTGGATAAAATGCACGTCGATAAAACACGCATAGAACTGAGCGCCACTACCTTTAAAGGAATAGTGCCCGGGAGAGAGGCATGCTACAGTCGAAAGATAACTTTAGACGTAGTCTTCGGAACCTCGGACAATTATCGCTCCGAAGAGATTACATTCCATATCGCGCCTTTCAAAAGCGGATATCACGCCATCCTCGGACGGGACGCCTTTTCAAGATTTCAAGCGGTACCGCATTATGGCTACATGAAGCTCAAGATGCCGGGCCCAAAAGGGATCATTACCATTTCGAGTGATCCTGACAGGGCGCTCAAAGCCAAGAATAAAACGGCGTCCCTCTCCCTCGAGACCCTGGCCGAAGCATTCGCGGACGAAGAATTAAACGCACTACGCGCTGAAGTCGATCGGGACGATGTCATCCTTGACAAAAGATCAAGACCTACTTCTTTCAAGCCGGCCGACAAGATTATCAAATTCCAAGTTCACCCCACGGACCCTGCAAAAACGGCGTCCATAGGGGCTAACCTTGACCCGGAGGTTGCCGAGGGCCTACGCGCTTTCCTTAGGGAAAACTGGGACATATTCGCCTGGCACCCCTCCGACATGCCTGGGATACCCCGTAGGCTCGCAGAGCACAGCCTAAACATACTGGCAGGCTATAAACCCGTTAAGCAAACACTTCGGCGTTTTTCCGAGCCCAAGCGTCAAGCAATGGGTGAGGAACTGGCAAAGCTGCTGGAGGCAGGATTCATCAAGGACATAAAACACCCCGACTGGCTAGCCAACCTGGTCATGGTACCGAAAAAGGACAGGTCCTACCGGTTGTGCATTGATTTCAAAGACCTCAACAAAGCTTGCCCTAAAGACCCTTTTCCCCTACCCCGTATTGACCAAATTGTGGACGCCACTGTGGGCCACAACGCATTGTGCTTCCTAGATGCCTATTCAGGGTATCATCAAATAAGAATGAAGGAATTGGACTAGGCAGCAATAGCATTTATTACGCCTTACGGACCGTTTTGCTTCAATACGATGCCCTTCGGACTAAAGAACGCTGGCGCTACGTACCAGCGTATGACTCAAACATGCCTGAAAGACCACATCGGAAAAACTGTGGAGGCCTATGTAGACGACGTGGTTGTCAAAACCAAACGCGTCGACCAGCTGGTGGACAACCTCCGCGATACATTTGCCAGCCTACGGGAATATCAAATAAGACTCAACCCCGAAAAATGCGTCTTCGGGGTCCCAGCTGGCAAACTCCTCGGTTTTATTGTATCTAGCAGAGGAATTGAGGCCAATCCGACCAAAATTCGAGCCCTGGATCGCCTAGAGATCCCTACAGAGCTCAAAGATGTACAAAAGCTAGCGGGCTGCGTAGCAGCCCTAAGTCGTTTTATATCACGGCTTGGCGAAAAAGCTTTACCATTGTACAGGCTGTTAAAGCAGACTAAAACGTTCAAATGGACCAAGGAGGCTGCGGCGGCCCTGGAAGACATCAAGGCCCTCCTTGCCACCAACCCAATCCTGGCAACACCAGGCGTTTGCGAACCAATGCTATTATACATCTCGGCTACAAACCAGGTGGTTAGCACAGTCCTCGTGGTCGAACGAGACATGGAAGGTCATAAGTTCCAAGTCTAGAAACCCGTATACTATGTGTCCGAGGTCTTAACCCCCTGTAAGACGCGTTACCCTCACTATCAAAAGATAGCGTATGCAGTCTTCATGGCATCGCGAAAGCTTCGACACTACTTTCAAGAGTGCGCGGTGACCGTGGCATCCGACGTCCCGTTAGGTGACATAATAAATAATAGAGATGCGACGGGGCGCATCGCCAAATGGGCTATAGAGCTCCTCCCTTTCGAAATTATCTATAAAACACGCCAGGCAATTAAATCCCAGGTGTTGGCAGACTTCGTGGCTGAATGGACCGAAGCCGAACTCCCTCGTGAGTATAGTACCTACTCGCATTGGACGATGTATTTTGATGGCTCCAAAATGCTCGCCGGCCTAGGGGCCGGCGTGGTACTCACATCCCCCACGGGAGATAACATTCGATATGTACTGCAAATCAGGTACACAGACTCCAATAACGCAGCCGAATACGAAGCCCTCTTACATCGACTTCGGATAGCGGTCTCCATGGGCGTTAAACGCCTCGAGGTCCGAGGTGATTCGAACCTCGCCATTTCGCAAATCAACAGCGAGTTCGACGCTAAAGACCCCAAGATGACAGCTTACCGAAATGCTGTCTTACAGATCTCGGCCAGATTCGAGGGGCTGGAATTTCACCATATACCCCGAGATAGCAATCAGGCCGCAGACATACTCGCCCGGCTGGGCGCGAAGAGGGACAAGGTTCCCGAAAACACCTTCCTCGAGCGGCTTTTTAAGCCATCCGTAGTCTGGCAAGACAGTAAAGGAACATCGGACTCAAACGATGTCGGGCAACAGCCCCCGCCCGAAAAGGACGATGGTATCATAGGCGGGTCCCTGATCCGGACAACGGATTCAGCGCATGATGTCATGGCAGTGATCGCACCATGGACCGAGCCGCTCCTTGCATACCTACTCCGAAAAGAACTCCCTGATAACCAAGCCGATTCCCGTCGGATCGTAAGGCAGTCTAAAGCCTACAAGGTTCATGAAGGGGAACTTTACAAAATGAGTACCACGGGCGTCCTCCAGAGATGCATATCCGAGGAAGAAGGACAACTTGTACTTCAGGAGATACACTCCGGCATGAGCGGACATCACGCCGCTGCTCGCACCCTAGTCAGCAAGGCTTTTCGCGCCGGATTCTATTGGCCAACGGCAAGCGCCGATGCCTCGGCATTAGTGCAGCGTTGCCCAGGCTGCCAGGTATTCGCGAAACAGAGCCATATGCCCCCCACGGCTCTATGCACCATTCCCATTACATGGCCCTTTGCGGTCTAGGGGCTCGATATGGTTGGGCCACTCAAGGGTGGATTAAACAAAAATAAGTACCTACTCGTTATGGTAGACAAATTCACCAAGTGGATCGAAGCAAAGCCAGTCACCTCGGCCGAGGCCGTCTAGGTCATCGGATTCATTTCGGGGGTAGTCCATCGTTACGGTGTCCCCCACAATCTGATCACAGACAACGGAACCAACTTCACGGCTAAAGAGGTTAAGGCATGGTGTAAGAAAATGGGCATTAAGCTCGACTACGCGTCCGTCTATCACCCGCAGTACAATGGGCAGGTGGAGCGAGCCAACGGGCTTATCCTTAGTGGAATTAAGCCATGGCTAGTTCGCTCCCTTAAAAAAGCCGATTGCAAATGGGTTGAGGAACTTGATTCCGTCTTATGGGGCTTGCGTACAACACCAAATCGGTCCACCGGGTATACCCTGTTTTTTATGGTGTATGGCGCCGAAGCGGTCCTCCCTTGCGACATCATACATGACGCACCTCGGGTGTGGATGTATGAGGAATCGGAGGCCGAACTCGATCGGCAAGACGCCTTAGACGCTCTCGATGAAGAGCGCAACGTCGCACGGGCTCGTTCTGCTATTTATCAACAGCAGGCACGACGCTACCACAGTAGAGAGGTCCGTGCTAAAGAATTCAACGTCGGGGATCTCGTAATGAGACTGCACCCCGAAAAACAAAAACACAAGCTCTCCCCTAGATGGGACGGACCATTCATCATTGACCAAGTGCTCATCGGAGGAGCTTATCGAATCCGAGATCCAGAGGACGGCCGATTAGAGCCCCACCCGTGGAACGCGGCGCTACTCCGACGCTTCTATGCATAACTTCAAGTATACGGTCTGTGTAAATAACTTGTGCATTTTCTTTCGATTTAACCTTTTTTCTTTCTTATCTTCTTCCCTCGGAAAGTTCTTTTATGACCCCGAGGACAATTTAGCTGGTTCTTTTCAAAACAATAGCTATTCCACCCCTTATGTACTATTGTCTTTCGAGCCACTATATGCATCGATTCGCTTTAAGATTTGGCCAAGCTGGGTTGCCCGGCTCCTGTGTTTGCCCCTTACGTTCCCGATATTTCGGCTAGGGGGCAAAGGGAGCACCGCTGTGATTGTTACTCCCGGGTCAACCGGTGTAGTACCTCAGACGGATAAAGCCAAAAGATAGCGGTCTTATAATGCGGATTGGTCGGCTATGACATAGGACTAACATGGCAAGGGTCTTTTCAAACCCCGACCAGGGGCTTTACCCCCGTGGTCATCCGTCTTCGGACGGGCGTGTTCGACACATTGCCCGCGGAAAGGAATTGCTGGAAGAACTATTTTCCTCGGAAGATGTTTCTTACGTTAAACAGTAATATAACATAACCTTCCGTTACCCTCTCGTCTTTCGAGACGCATTGCCCGATTGCCTGGTCCCTTGACGCATCTGGTTCGATAAACTCGGCCAGTAGTATGGGTCACTCCTCGGACTTTGTCCGAGGAGGCAGAAGCCGACGGCTGGCTGACAGAGTTCGGTTACACGGGCGGAACTATTTGACATAGAATACCTCGGTACATAAAGTCATGCCACAATTTTCAAGCACGGTCTAACCCGTCTATTAAGGTGTCTAGTGCGCAATCCTTTTGCGAGAATCGTGCGGCGGGCATTACACTATCGTATGCCTGGCTGGTCGGGATCTCTTCACCATCCGGCCCCAGGGGTCCTACCTCTGCTAATTTTGTTGTCCTCAAACCGGTGTAATGGGTCTTCACCATGGCCCAGGCCTCTCTGGCACCCTCTCGGCAAGCTGATACTTTCCACGCTTGGATCTGGCGCTGCGCTCTTTTAAGACGTTCGGCCAGCGCGGCCATGTCTTCGGGGACTGGCGTCA
Organism: Elymus sibiricus; assembly: GCA_039707655.1. NCBI lineage: Eukaryota > Viridiplantae > Streptophyta > Magnoliopsida > Poales > Poaceae > Elymus > Elymus sibiricus. Next base: position 197,249,650 of record CM077674.1, on the reverse strand, counting down.
CCTCGGGCCATAACGCCTGGTGCACATCCATCATCGCTTTCCGAGCCCCTTCATGCACCTCGGACAGACGATTGCTCATGTCTTCGGACATCGGACTCCGCGACTCCAGAGGAAGGCCAGTCAGGCACACTATCAAACAACAACACATTTCGAATGACACATTTCCTTGGACAACTTGCATGACAAGTGTCTTTCATATTTTCTAACTTACCATAAATCATATCGTCCGCTCACCGATTCTTCGCCTCTGCAGAAGCCAGGCGAGTTTTTAAGCTCTCAATTTCCTGGGCCTGCCGGGCGTTTTCAGCCCTAAGCGCACTCCCGTTGCCCATATGCCGAATTGCCTGGCACTGCGCTTCAGCATCCACCAGATCTTCGCGGGCCTGCTTCAGATCTCTTTCAAGATGGCCCAGGGCTTCCGCTGCTACAATCAATGCTAGGCGTCAGCTCTGCTTTTTTAATGTTACCCACTTCAAGGGGAACACGCTTACCGTGCGCCTCTCTGGTGAATTTCTTCACCTGCTCAACCTCGGACAATGCCGCATCAAGCTGCACCTTTGTTTGGTCTAACGCCGAGGTCAATTGTTCGTTCTTCAAGCGAGATTCCTGTTATGACAACAAATACGGGTTAGAATTCAAGCCTTGATTCGACCCCAGGGGCTCGTATCAAGCCTTAGGGGCTCCTACTATACTTGGTAGTCATATTCGTCTTTGAAAACCTTACCCGCAGCCCTCGCGACAGTACATCCAGCGACTCGTCAAAGGCACCTCGGGTCGCCCCGAGGTATGCGTCCACTGCGCTGAGAGCCTTAAGCTCCCTGTCCGAAAAGGCCGGATTATTCAAGAAAGCTTTTCGCCGGCGATAATTCGCGGCGCATTGAATTTCGGACGGAGTGGCCGATGTCGCTGAGCCCTTGGGCTGGGAGGCTCTGGGGTCAACCCTCGCAGGATTTCGAACCTCTGCTTCCTTGGGCGGGACCGTACCTTCCTCGGCCTCCGCGTGTGCAGTGGAGGGCGGAGACTGTCTGCAATTAATTGGCAGTGTTCGAACCCAAAGTGTCTTTTTCTATAACATGGAACTAAAATATTACCTGATTACGGATGGAGCACTCTCGTTTGCCCTCACAACCTCGGACGGAGCTTCTTGAACCTCTGGTCGTGCCCTTTCCGGTGGAGCCGCCACTCTGCGGAGGCGTTGGGAGCGCCGCCCCTTTGGAGGAGAAGTCAGAAGATTGGAGTCTGGGAGACGAGGGGCTCTCTTTCGCTTAGAGGAAGGGAGAGTTACCGATGAGGCTGGTCTTGTCCCCGGCGTGTCGGGGACGACCGCTACCTTTGAGCCATCAAGGCTCTCCAGGAAAAAACTCCTCCCCTCATAGATAAGCCCCAGGTCTTCGTCCTCGTGGTAGAGAGGATCTTCTACACGGCTGTGCAACTCCGGCTCTAGAGCCAGACTGCTCACCCCTTCGAGCCAACGCCTCCACCGCTGATTAACCGATATATAAAGGATTAATGATAAGAATCCCGAGGTGAAACAGGAAAACCTGGAATAAAAACTTACAATGTTGGCTGGGTTTTAGTACGACAACCCGTCCTGGAACTGGCGTTTAGCAAACTCCTCGGCTGACCCCTGGTACATGCTGACTAGAACAGCTCCGAGGGTCATTTGGTCCATGAAAGCCCCCTTGATGGATCGAGAGGCGTCCTCGGACCCGTTATACTCACACAATAAATGCTGGCGCTGCCGAAGAGGCTGGACTCTCCATTCTAGAGTCACCACCATCACATCAATGATGGTGAGACCCGCGCTTGACAGGAGCTTTACCTTGGCCGCTAGCCTAGTCACGGCTTGGTCTTCTTCTTGAGCCGAACTCACTGGCCTCCAGCTGTAACGCTTCCTCAGTGGATCTAGGAAGAAGGGTGGAAGGCCTGGCCGGACTGGCTCGTACAACAGGACGTTGGTAATATAGAACCACTCGGAAGGCCAGTAATCGGCCTCCTCCCGAGGTGTTCCTGCAGGATAGCCAGTCTTGTCAATTCGGCAGACTTCGGCTCCCCCGACCTCGAATAGATTATCGGTCGAAGAGCGGGGCACGATGCAGAAGAACTTCCGCCATAACCCGAAGTGCGCCTGACAGCCGAGGTGTAGCTCGCAGAGCGCAATGAACCCCGCGATATGTAACACTGAATTCGGAGAGAGATGATGTAGCTGTAATCCGTAGAACTCCAGCAAGCCGCGGAGGAATGGGTGGATTGGGAACCCTAAGCCGCGGAGAAGCAAAGGTACGAAGCATACTCGCTCGTCCCCCCGTGGCGAGGGGAAATTTTCGGCGTGGGCTTGACCATCAATGGATGTTAATCCGGGGCGGGTAGCGGCTAGATCCACATCCGGCAGGTATCCCTGCGTCGCCAAACGCTCTAATTGAAGGCGCGCGATGGACCAGCTCCCCCAATCCCCCCTATCCGGGCCATGAGGACGCTTTGACGATCCCACGCCGCTCACCATTTTTTTGGGGCTCCTGAGCTAGGGCTTGAGGAAGGGGGAATTTCTCGCTGCGGTTGCAAGGGAGTACAACCATGAGCACGGGTCAAGCGTCTATTAAGTAAGGGCAGAAAAGGCTGACGTCTCGACGTTTTTCCCATAAAGGGGCCCAATTACCTAAGCGGCGCGAGTTTCAACATCTGATATTGAACTCTCGGCAAATTCTAAAGGTCGGCCGAGGTCTTTAACTCTGTTTGGAAAATAAGAGCACGGGAACTTGTCTGTCGAGCCAAGACTCCGGAATGTTAAGAGCGACGACTTCGGCATTGAAGACCAGTTTAGGGGCTAGTGACGGTGTCCTGGATTATGGGGTACTAACCGGGCCGACCTGTCTCCTCGTTTGGGCCGACATACCCCCGCACATAACCAAGATGGACTCCGGAGACCGTACGTGGGAGATGTGATCAAGGTTGCTCTTACCGAAGACTTGATGTATACTCCAAGATTTATCCTGCCGACTCTCTCCTAGCATACCGACTTTGTAACCCTAGATACCCTCCCTGGCGTGTATATAAGCCATAGGGTTTAGCCCGTAAGGGGGAGATACGCAACATTGCTTACCTAGCCATAGAAGTTAGACTCATATTACGATCTTGAGGTAGATCAACTCTATACTCGATACATCTTCATCAATATAACAGAAGCAGGACGTAGGGTTTTACCTCCATCAAGAGGGCCCGAACCTGGGTAAACACCGTTTCCATTGTCTCTGTTACCATCGATCCTAGATCCGCAGCTCGGGACCCCCTACCCCGAGGTCTGCCGATTTTTACACCGACAGTGTGTTGTTAATGAACTCCTTGCTCTTGTGCTTCAAATGATAGTCTTCCCAACACTCAAACAACTCCTCACAGATTTGACTATGGTGGAAGAAGGATTTGAGTGGAAGGCAACTTGGGAAAGGCAAAAAATCAAGGTTCAAATGGTAGGATTGGAATGTCTTGATCTCAACACATGAGTAGGTGGTTCTCTCTTAGAAAATGTAATTGTGGAAGTGTAGGCACGTTCTGATGGCTCTCCTTACTGAGAAGGAAGTGGTGGAGGGTATATATAGCCTCCACACAAAATCCTACCGTTACACACTTTTGACCCAACTCGGTGGCACCGATCAGAAATCTCGGTGGCACCGAACTGTGTAAAATATATGAACATTAGGAATCTCGTTGGGACCGACTGGAACAACTCGGATGGACCGAAGTGCAATGGTTAGGGCAAACCTCGTCTCGGTGGCACCGATTGCATCAACTCGGTAGGACCGAAGTGAAGCAATAAGGCAACAGAGAGTTGGCAAGCCATCTTGGTGAGACCGATTTGCAAAACTCGGTGGGACCGAAGTGAGTACAAACGATTACAGAGAGTTGGCAAGGCCATCTTGGTGAGACCGAGATCCATATTGGTGGATCCGATTTGTTAGGGTTTTGGCAGTGGCTAAGTCCAGATGAACTCGGTGGCTCCGGATAGGAAATTTCGGTGGGGCCGAGTTGGAATATAGGTCTTGGACATATTTGGATGGAGAAAGTGGTTGAGGGTTTATGTAACACCCCGATTTTTTGGCCCTTTCTTTTTCTTTTGGATTTCTTCGATTTTTTTTATTTGGAGTTCTTTTTCCGTGGCTATGTGGTCTTGAAACCTGGGAAAATCTTCTCTCCTGCCACTTCCTAGTGGCTTGTCATTCTCAAATCTATCCCAAGGCCATGTCATTTCCATCTTAGCCCAACTCCAATATCTATTTATTGGGAATATTCCTTTTTCTATTAAAGGAATAACCCTGTTTGCCCTAGGTTGTGAAGCAACCTATATTTCTGTCTTCAACAAAATTCCCAAAAAATTCTCATAAATTCTTTGGATCATATATCCCACCAATATGCCAAAACCCATCCTTGCCTAGTTGAAAAATAATTCTGGAATATTCATTTTCCATTCTGTCCAGAATGGCACTTTGTGAAGGAAGTGCTATTTATATTTTCTTGATTGAGCCCAAAATATTTGGGCACTCTTTAGTATCCAAATAATTGCCACATGAAAAAATTCAACTTCATTTGCCTAGTAAATCTTTCTCAGAAAATTTCCAAAGTTTCTGTCCAGAGAGAATCTTTGTGAAGGAAGTACTAGCTAGGCTTATCCAAATGAGTTGAAATTTTGGTAGATCATTTATATAGTCAAATAATTTATCTCCACCAAATTTCATATCCATCCAACTATCTATATGAGCACACCTTCAAATCTTGGTTTCTTGTCACAATTTCAGTTTGTGAAGCAACTATATTTTATATTGCTTCAAAAATTCTGAAATTAATCCAGGATCTAAATGTACCTATATCATTTGAGTATACCAAAATTCACATCATTTTGCCAAGCCATTTTCTCTGCAAAATTCCCCCAAGTTTCTGTCCAGTGTGGATCATTGTGAAGGAAGTACCATTTATACTCATCCAAATGGGATGAAATTTTTATGGTACCTTCATATGCCCAAATCATCATCCTCCACCAATTTTCAGCCCAATCCAAGCATCCATGTGAGTGCTACTTCCTGATCTAGTTTCTGGACCAGTTTTTGCAGTTGTAAAGCAACTATGCTAAATTTTGGTCCAAATCTATTAAAAATCCACAGGATGGTAGTCCTTCCTACCCTAAACCCCTGAGACATGCTGGTTAGCCCTTACCTCATCCCATTTGATCACTATTTCATGACTAAGATGGCTACAACAAACTTCCATCGACCACTCCCATCAACTCATAGTCTCTTTGGCCGAGCCATCACATCAGTGGGACTGTATGTTAGAGGGACAACATGTTTGACAACTTTTGCCAGGCATACGTGCCCTCCTCTCGCCATTGCACGTGGTGACCATGCCGTTGGCATGCGTTTGGCGCGCTCTGCGCGTCGGCTAGCTTCGGGCACCTCTCTCCCAGCCGCTCTCGCTCGTCTCACCTTGTCAACCGCGTCGCCCACAGTCCCCCGCGTCCGGTCATGTCTGGGCGCCCTCCTCCTTTGCCCTCCTCGCGCCACGGTGGCCGCGGCCGCGTGCGCACAGTGGCCGAGTGGCCGACCGGACTCCGCGCCGCCCGCGTCTGCCCTCCTCTGCGCCTCCACTACTCTTCTCCCGTCGTCATCCGAGCCAGTCACCGTGCGCACGCGCACGCGGGCGCATCAGTGCCCCCCCTCGAGTGCCCGTGGCGGCATCCGGTGAAGGCATCGGCGCCGCGGCTATTTAAGCCCTCCCCGAGCACCCTTGACCTCACCAAGCTCCCCTCCACTCTCCCATAGGCCGCCCCGACCACTCAAGCGAGCTCGAGCAGCTCTCCTCGGCCACCATGGCCGCCATAGCCGCGCTTCGGCCAGCTCGAATTCGAGCAATGTGGAGCCCCACTCCCTCTCCTCTCCCCAACAGAAGAACCACCAGAGCATGGCGGAGCTCTCCCCTACTCAGTCCACACCATTCCACCACCGTAGCGCCAGAGTCATCCTCGGCCGAAGTTGCCGTCTGTCGTGCCAAAGCTCCGCTCGGATCCTGACCTCTGCAGCGCACGTGGAGCATACAGGAGGATGCACCTCGGCCTCCCGAGCACTCTGGTGGCCGGAGCTCCGCCGTGGATGGTCGGAGTCGCCCGAACGGGCGTCGGCGAGCGCGCAACCCCCTCTGTTCCGCGAGTGCCCGCGTGAGGTTGACGACGAAGGCAGCCTGCCAGCGGGGCCCACACGGTAGTGACCCAGCCAGCTGGGCCCGCAAACTTAAGTGGAAGCGCACTTCGGTGATTACGTCTTCGGTTGCCCGAAGGCGTATTTCGCTGCGGCTTCGGTTCAAAATACGTCTTCACTGCGATGAAAGCGTATTCCCGAAAAGTGCGCCTTCTGTTTTCAGTAGCCGGCCAAAACCCTTATATTGCGAACGTTCACTTGTTAAGAGCAGAAATGAATAAGTTTTATTTGATTTTTGCCTAACGAACGAACGGCCGTAACTCCGCAACCGTACCTCCGATTCAGGTGATTCCAAAGCCCACGTTCTCAGTTCGTCGAGCCCGTTCTGTTGGCATCATTTTCACTATGTTGTAACATTCTGAAAATGACCATTTTTCCCCTGCCCTTATTTAGCCCCTTCCGAGAGGGAACCGTTCCGGCAAATTTTTCCTCGAGTGTCTCGCACTTCTTCCCGGTGGTTCCTCCATCCCCAAGCAAGCCATGACAGCCACTTGCATGATGGCATTGCAATAGCCATGGTTTCCACTTGAATGTTCAAATAAATATTTATTCATATAATTATTTTGAATGTTACCGATATGCTTGTGAATCCATGCTCATTGCTTATGCCATGTTCATTTTTATCTAGTAAGTGACATGATTAATTGCTAAGGATATTCTTATCTTGTTTTACTCTTGTACTCATTTCAGATGCTAGTAGTAATGATATGCTCACATGCATAGTGACGGTTGGTTATGCAAATACTTGTTATATTAATGATCATCATTATGCCATGCTCATTTGCATCTCGTAGAATAAAAGATTTATCGTTGTTGATGTAATGATGTTAAATGGTTATGTTGCCCATCCATGTTTATGTTGATATCTTGCTCATATGCATTGTCATTTTACTGTGACTCGGCTCATCACTATTCAAGTTGAACCTGACATTAATCGAACTTGAACAAATCTGTTGGCTGAGTCATGGTGCCACCGAATCGAGCTAACCAGTTCAGCCACACTTGCATTATGGGAGGCCCTAATGCGGTCTATTGTCATGCCTCTCGCCGAAACCTCTAACTAGGGAAGGTTATGGGTGCGCGCTACCCTGATCAGGTAGGCGACCATAAGCCTTGAGTGCCCGAGTTGTATGGATATTCGAGGTCCCCGTTTGGGACGATGTTATGTTTTGGCCAGGACGGTGGCGGCCACAAAGGTGGCGGATGTCACGAGTTGACATCGGGGCAACCCAGGACATAGCCCAAAGGGGAGTTTGTCGGGAGTGGCCGGGAGAGTGTCATGCAATAGACTGGTTTTGTCGGAACGTCGTTGGTCCACCCGAATGGGAGCACGAGGCCATGAGTTCCGTAGTGTGGGTAAAGTGTACTAACCTCTGCAGAGTGTATAATCTATCGATAGCCGCGTCCTTGGTTATGGACACAGTTCGTACTAGGTCACACTATGGGTCAACAGAAACAATAACCTGGATAATAACAACCCCGGTTCGATGAGAAAAGAAGTTGGTTGATCTTTATGTGATCATAAGAGGATCACGATGGTATCGTGGATACCGATGTTGATGGATTATGAGGTGATCGAGTGATGATCATGATGGTAAGTTTGTGATTACAAAATAACCTCCGAGCAGAGTAAGTTGGTCCATGAGACCTTAAATGTCGACCCCCGTGCATGCTAGTGCTAGAATCATCATGTTCATATCATGAATTATATGTACATGCCATGCTCATGTTGTTGCCCTGCTCATGTTGTTGCCATGCTCATGATGTTCTAGTAGTATCGTGTTCATCTTTGATGATTAACCTGTAAATGCCATGCTGTTGTATATCTTGATTGCTTTGGTTGTTGTGAGCTTGCGAGTACATTCAAACTACTCACCTGGCGTGTCATGCCAGATTGCAGGTGATGCCGTGATTGCTTGTTTGTTGAGGACCCCGAGGTTGCGCTCTAGGATGCGTCCCAACCAGAATCTCTACGGGGTGGAGTTCATCACCGTCGACGTTCCGCTGCTAGAATTTATTCCGCTACGAGTTGTTCCGCTGCTAGCATAGAGCTATTTGAGCAGGCGAAGTGTCGCCGTGCCCCTGTAACCTTTGTAATATCGAACCGGTGTACCCTGTTTATTCGTAATAAAGAGCTGATTTGTTCTATGCCAAGCAGTGCCGAATTCCAGAAGACTTGATCTCTGGGCTGGAATACGGGGTGTTCCGATCTCTCTGAGCCAGGGTGCCACAGCGATTGGTATCAGAGCAGGTCTGGCTGTAGGACGCCCTAGTCAGCGCGAGCTTTAGAAACCGGTAGTTCGGAGTCTAGCTTGCTTGTTGCATTTGGTTGCTGCATAGCATGCATATAGACTTATTATATTGTCACTAACGAATCTTATCTTGTGAGTGTAGGTGGCATCGGTTTCGATCCACTACCTGCACCCTCCAGTTTTGCATACTTGCTCGTTGGTGTTTGGTGTCATCTCTGTCCCAGCGGAGTGATGCCGAGGTACCTAGTGGTGTCGATCACTTGCAGGATTGATGCACAGGTATCACACCAATATCTTTCTGCTAGCCAGCTATCGTTTCGGTGGTAGACATGTTTCTACCCCGGATCTTGCCATCCAACCCATCGCCTTGGCAATCCTTACTGATCTTTGCTATCAGAAAAGGGCAATGTCAGCAAACCCTGATTTCCCCCGCTATCCTACCCTATCACCCATTCCCTGGACGAGTACGGTTCCCTTCCGTACGCTTGATGATGATGTGGTCGTGACATCCGTGTCTCGCTACATGATCACCGAGTCCGTCCTCACCTCCGAGCCCGTCCAGATGCAACCGGTGCTGAGCCAGCGCTTGGTGTAGCTCCGTTTACACCAATCCCTCCCCACACGATGATTCACTTTCGTGCACACCGCCACAGCATATTAGATCGTAGTACCGGAGTTTCCTCGAGAATTGTGTGCTTAAGTAGGCATGCATAGTGAGGTGGATAGCTGTAAAATGTGATGTTGCTTGTATGCAATCTTGATGTCTGGTGTGCTTTTATTTGAGTCGTTTCTTTGCTTCTTTCTTTGAGCCTTCGGTGTTACCTTATTTCCCCTTATGAAAGTTGCTCATCAACCGCCACCGGACCCGAAGAATCAGGGAGGAATTCAATTATTTGGAGGCTCAGCTAAACATTATGGAATTCTCAGCCGACTACATTATATTGAGAATATTCGGTTTGAATACAAATGATATTCTGGAATAACTATCGGTATCAAGACTGACTCAGTGTGCAGCCAGCACAATCGTAATAAACCAGCTGGAAGACAATTTGTGTGCACGACAATGGTGCATTTCCAGTCAAAGGAATATCAAGGATATATATATGGCATTCGATCAGCATATCATAGTGAGAAGCTTCTGGAGTAAGCAACCCAGTCGTCCCCTGCACGCTACCCGGGAAGCTTACAAAGCAAGGTTCCGCAATCTTCCTCCATACGATATGTGGATGACTTCCAATATAAGATTCTCAGTCTTCTTCGGTAAGCCACCGCAGAAAGCTTCCAGCATAAGGCACCGAACCTTCCTCAGCAAGCAACCAGAGGAGAAGCTTCTGGGGTACGATACCCAGTCTTCTTCAGCACACTATCCTGGCAAAAGCTTCGAGCATAAGATATCCAGTCTTTCTCAGCACGCTACTCTCAGATAGCTTCCAACACAAGCTATTCAGTCCTCGGCAGTACAACACTACAAACAGTCATCATCATCAGTACAAAGATATTACACAGTGAGTTGGCAGCATATGGCAGTGCATCTCGAGGGTCAAGCCCACAACGGTTTGGTCAGAAACATGAGCTACTCAGGACCCAAGTGTCTACCTCGGAAATCAAATGCTTAGCTACACATGCTTCCATATATAACGAGAACATGCTGCCAAGGTCATGCAAGTCACTCGAACGATGATGCAAGCATCCGACAACCACGTGAGTTATGAAAGAGGAAGAAAAGCCAGTATACACCTCAGTGTGATGCAATGTCTGACAAGCTATGAAGCAAGACAATGTTGGGACAACAACCCTGATAGTGGATATCAAGGCCAGCTTCCTCACACCCGACAAAGGGATATCATTAACCTCTGTCACTGTCATGTATGATTGACCACAACAGTGAGCTTTATACAAGTAACTGTGAACCTAGTATATGATCATGATGAACCCTTTCTTACCTTTTCCCTGGTAACGGCACCATGCCTGTGTTTTGAGCTGCTTTCGGCCGCCCAGGGTGGATGCCGCCTTTATATTTCACTTTTCAACAACCAACCCGTGTTCTGAGCTGCTTTTCGGCCGTCTCGGGCAGCTATTGAGTTTCTTTTTGTAGCAGTGACCCTATGCTCTGAGCTGTTCTTCGACCGTCTTAGGGAACTGCTACATTCTTCTTATCAACACTGTCTCATGCTCTGAGCTGCTTTTCAGCCATCGTGAGCCGTGGTTGAGTTATTTCAGTAATGTCCCAGATCTGAGATGTAAAGACCGTTCTGGTGGCTACTGATTTATTTGTTGATTTCACGCAAAGGTTCGGATGATCATTGCCCTACAGCTAAAGCTCGAGAGATGATGAACTTGCCAGTTAAACGTTGCTGCACTGCCTGAGGATAAGGATAAGGTATGACTGTTGTAATATTGCACCTGACAGCACCTATGGTCACACGAAGAATTAAAGATATTTAAGACCAAGTTCTTTCAGCAAAGGATCCAGACAAAGAAAACAATAATGAAGGAGCAAGACCGGCAATACAGGTATGATAATTGTGGCATGAACAACATGGTACGGATACCCAAGACAGTCTGATTCCGTATTAATCACCATGAACACACACCCAAGGCGTCTACTCTGTTTGTAAGGACCTCATATCAAGGTGACACTCGAATCATCGGTACGGATTCGAGACAGTGGAGCCAGCCAAGGTAATTCAGAACTACCTTCTAGCAGTCAGATCCCGCCAAGAGAACGGCTATGATTCTCAGCATTATTTTGAACCCGAAGGACATGCATCTACTCTAGAAACCCGATGCAATGACTAAATGTTTCGTGATCATCGAGGAAATTTATGCACAACTCCATTGATACTATCGGTGCTGAAGAAAAGAATGTCATGTCGAACGGAAGTCACTCCCGAACTTATGGAAATCCCGGTCATGATAATATTAGACAAGCCAGCAGACATAAAAGAATTGAAGTCAGAGCAAGGATGAACATATGAAGAAAGACTTGTCAGAATGTTGCATACAGTGAAGTAAACCACCCCAGAGCAAGGCAGTCAGTCAGATGCAATTCAGTGGGAACATCATATGAAGGAAAAGGATACCCGAGTTGGAAACGGTTTCCTTAAGTCAGAATATTCATACTAGTTCCCTGAGCAACCAAATCTCGAGGACGAGATTTATCGTAAGGGGGGTAGGTTTGTAACACCCCGATTTTTTGGCCCTTTCTTTTTCTTTTGGATTTCTTCGAATTTTTTTATTTGGAGTTCTTTTTCCGTGGCTATGTGGTCTTGAAACCTGGGAAAATCTTCTCTCCTGCCACTTCCTAGTGGCTTGTCATTCTCAAATCTATCCCAAGGCCATGTCATTTCCATCTTAGCCCAACTCCAATATTTATTTATTGGGAATATTCCTTTTTCTATTAAAGGAATAACCCTGTTTGCCCTAGGTTGTGAAGCAACCTATATTTCTGTCTTCCACAAAATTCCCACAAAATTATCATAAATTCTTTGGATCATATCTCCCACCAATATGCCAAAACCCATCCTTGCCTAGTTGAAAAATAATTCTGGAATATTCATTTTCCATTCTGTCCAGAATGGCACTTTGTTAAGGAAGTGCTATTTATATTTTCTTGATTGATCCCAAAATTTTTGGGCACTCTTTCCTATCCAAATAATTGCCACATGCCAAAATTCAACTTCATTTGCCTAGTAAATCTTCCTCAGAAAATTTCCAAAATTTCTGTCCAGAGAGAAGCTTTGTGAAGGAAGTACTAGCTAGGCTTATCCAAATAAGTTGAAATTTTGGTAGATCATATACATGGTCAAATCATTGCTTTCCACCAAATTTCATATCCATCCAACTATCTATATGAGCACACCTTCAAATCTTGGTTTCTGGTCAAAATTTCAGTTTGTGAAGCAACTATATTTTATATTGCTTCAAAAATTCTGAAATTAATCCACGATCTAACTGTCCCTATATGATTTGAGCATGCAAAAATTCACATCATTTTGCCATGCCATTTTCTCTGAAAAATTCCTCCAAGTTTCTGTCCAGTGTGGATCATTGTGAAGGAAGTACCATTTATACTCATCCAAATGGGATGAAATTTTTATGGTACCTTCATATGCCCAAATCATCATCCTCCACCAATTTTTAGCCCAATCCAAGCATCCATGTGAGTGCTACTTCCTGATCTAGTTTCTGGACCAGTTTTTGCAGTTGTAAAGCAACTATGCTAAATTTTGGTCCAAATCTATTAAAAATCCACAGGATGGTAGTCCTTCCTACCCTAAACCTCTGAGACATGCTGGTTAGCCCTTACCCCATCCCATTTGATCACTATTTCATGACTAAGTTGCCTACAACAAACTTCCATCGATCACTCCCATCAACTCATAGTCTCTTTCGCCGAGCCATCACATCAGTGGGACTGTATGTTAGAGGGACAACACGTTTGGCAACTTTAGCCAGGCATACGTGCCCTCCTCTCGCCATTGCACGCGGTGACCACGCCGTTGGCATGCTCTACGAGTCGGCTAGCTTCGGGCTCCTTTCGCCCTGCCGCTCTCGCTCGTCTCACCTTGTCTACCGCGTCGCCCACAGTCCCCCGCGTCCGGTCATGTCTGGGCCCCCTCCTCCTTTGCCTTCCTCGCGCCACGGTGGCCGCGGCCACGTGCGCACAGTGGCCGAGTGGCCGACCGGACTCCGCGCCGCCCGCGTCTGCCCTCCTCTACGCCTCCACTACCCTTCTCCCGTCGCCGTCCGAGCCAGTCCGCGTGCGCACGCGCATGCGGGCGCATCAGTGCCCTCCCCCCCCCCCCCCCGAGTGCCCGTGGCGGCATCCGGCGAAGGCATCGGTGCCGTGGCTATTTAAGCCCTCCCCGAGCACCCTCGACCTCACCAAGCTCCCCTCCACACTCCCATAGGCCGCCCCGACCACTCAAGCGAGCTCGAGCAGCTCTCCTCGGCCACCATGGCCGCCATAGCCGCGCTTCGGCCAGCTCGAATTCAAGCAATGTGGAGCCCCACTCCCTCTCCTCTCCCCACCAGAAGAACCACCAGAGCATGGCAGAGCTCTCCCCTACTCACTCCACACCGTTCCACCACCGTAGCACCCGAGTCATCCTCGGCCGAAGTTGCCGTCTGCCGTGCCGAAGCTCCGCTCGGATTCTGACCTCCGCATCGTGCGTGGAGCATACAGGAGGATGCGCCTCGGCCTCCTGAGCACTCCGGTGGCCGGAGCTCCGCCGGGGATGGTCGGAGTCGCCCGGACGGGCGCCGGCGAGCGCGCAACCCCCTCTGTTCCGCGAGCGCCCGCGTGAGGTTGACAACGAAGGCAGCCTGCCAGCGGGGCCCACGCGGCAGTGACCCAGCCAGCCGAGCCCGCAAACTTAAGTGAAAGCGCACTTCTGTGATTACGTCTTCGGTTGCCCGAAGGCGTATTTCGCTGCGGCTTCGGTTTAAAATACGTCTTCACTGTGATGAAAGCGTATTCCTGCAAAGTGCGCCTTCTGTTTTCAGCAGCCGGCCGAAACCCTTATATTGTGAACGTTCACTGGTTAAGAGCAGAAATGAATATGTTTTATTTGATTTCTGCCTAACGAATGAACGGCCGTAACTCCGCAACCGTAACTCCGATTCAGGTGATTCCAAAGCCCATGTTATCTGTTCGTCGAGCCCGTTCTGTTGGCATCATTTTCACTATGTTGTAACATTCTGAAAATGACCATTTTGCCCCTGCCCTTATTCAGCCCCCTCCGAGAGAGAACCGTTCCGACAAATTTTTCCGCGAGTGTCTCGCACTTCTTCCCGGTGGTTCCTCCATCCCCAGGCATGCCATGACAGCCACTTGCATGATGGCATTGCAATAGCCATGGTTCCACTTGAATGTTCAAATAAATATTTATTCATATAATTATTTTGAATGTTACCGATATGCTTGTGAATCCATGCTCATTGCTTATGCCATGTTCATTTTTATCTAGTAAGTGATATGATTAATTGCTAAGGATATTCTTATCATGTTTTACTCTTGTACTCATTTCAGATGCTAGTAGTAATGATATGCTCACATGCATAGTGATGGTTGGTTATGCAAATACTTGTTATATTAATGATCGTCATTATGCCATGCTCATTTGCATCTCATAGAATAAAAGATTTATCGTTGTTGATGTAATGATGTAAAATGGTTATGTTGCCCATTCATGTTTATGTTGATATCTTGCTCATATGCATTGTCATTTTACTGTGACTCAGCTCATCACTATTCAAGTTGAACCTGACATTAATCGAACTTGAACAAATCTATTAGCTGAGTCATGGTGCCACCGAATCGAGCTAACCAGTGCAGCCACACTTGCCTTTTGGGAGGCCCTAATGCGGTCTATTGTCATGCCTCTCGCCGGAACCTCCAACTAGGGAAGGTTATGGGTGCGCGCTACCCTGATCAGGTAGGCGACGATAAGCCTTGAGTGCCCGAGTTGTATGGATATCCGAGGTCCCCATTTGGGACGATGTTATGTTTTGGCCACGACGGTGGCGGCCACAAAGGTGGCGGATGTCACGAGTTGACATCGGGGCAACCCAGGACATAGCCCAAAGGGGAGTTTGTCGGGAGTTGCCTGGAGAGTGTCATGCAATAGACTAGTTTTGTCGGAACGTCGTTGGTCCACCCGAATGGGAGCACGAGGTTATGAGTTCCTTAGTGTGGGTACAGTGTACTAACCTATGCAGAGTGTATAATCTATCGATAGCCGCGTGCTCGGTTATGGACACAGTTCGTAGTTGGTCACACTATGGGTCAACAGAAACAATAACCTGGATAATAACAACCCCGGTTCGATGAGAAAATAAGTTGGTTGATCTTTATGTGATCATAAGAGGATCACGATGGTATCGTGGATACCGATGTTGATGGATTATGAGGTGATCGAGTGATGATCATGATGGTAAGTTTGTGATTACAAAATAACCTCCGAGCAGAGTAAGTTGGTCCATGAGACCTTAAATGTCGACCCCCGTGCATGCTAGTGCTAGAATCATCCTGTTCATATCATGAATTATATGTACATGCCATGCTCATGTTGTTGCCCTGCTCATGTTGTTGTCATGCTCATGATGTTCTAGTAGTATCGTGTTCATCTTTGATGATTAACCTATAAATGCCATGCTGTTGTATGTCTTGATTGCTTTGGTTGCTGTGAGCTTGCGAGTACATTCAAAGTACTCACCTGGCATGTCATGCCAGATTGCAGGTGATGCCGTGATTGCTTGTTTGTCGAGGACCCCGAGGTTGCGCTCTAGGATGCGTCCCAGCCAGAATCCCTGCGGGGTGGAGTTCATCACCGTCGCCCTTCCGCTGCTAGAATTTATTCCGTTGCTAGAATTTATTCCGCTACGAGTTGTTCCACTGCTAGCATAGAGCTATTTGAGCAGGCGAAGTGTCGTCGTGCCCCTGTAACCTTTGTAATATCGGACCCGTGTACTCCGTTTATTCATAATAAAGAGCTGATTTGTTCTATGCCAAGCAGTGTCGTATTCCAGAAGACTTGATCTCTGGGCTGGAATACGGGGTGTTCCGGTCTCTCTGAGCCGGGGTGCCACAGTTTAGGAGTACTGTCACTAAGCACTTGAGCAAAAAGACCATTAAGCAACACCTCATCCCCTTTTAATAGTATTGGCTTTCCTATGGACTCAATGTGATCTTGGATCACTAAACCAAAAAATGTAGAGTCTTGAGCTTTTGCCAATCCTTGTCCTTAGCATTTTGAGGGGTCCACATCTCTAGTCCTTGCCATGCCAATCATTGAACATCCTGAAATATTTAACTTGAATGGACATTAGTTCAATGAGATATATGTTGTTATGAATTACCAAACCACCAAGGGAGCAAATGTGCTTTCAATCTCCCCCTTTTTGGTAATTGATGACAACATATAGATCAAAGCTTCGACAAATGATTAAATGAATGAAATACATCGTCGCTTTGGGAAGTATGTGATAAGTAAGAGCTCCCCCTAAATTTGTGCATTATTAAAAATTTGCGTTTGAATGCAACTGAACAATCGATTAGGATCATGGGTCACTCTCCCATGTCACATACAACTTGGTGGAGCGCGCAAAATGATATGAGTGGAATAGTAGGCACGCATCACCAAAACAAGTGAATGATCATACAAGATAATGATAAGCATAAGCATCACATAAAGCATAGTATGATCAATCACATAAATTAGTAGCTCACAAACATAACGATCAAAGTACTCACAGACATAGTATCAAGCACACACATCAAAACAAAGTACCATAAAGCAAATAGTAGCAAAAAAAACTCGAGAAACAATGAGCAAAGCAAAGCAAGACTCTCTCTCTTGAAGCCTAAGATCTATACAAATTCTCCCCCTTTGGCAAAAAGTACCAAAAAGCTCGAATAGGTATAGGACTAATGTGGCACTCTAGGCACGATCCTCGGAAGCTCCTGAAGGGGATCTCCGGCTGGCAGCTCCGGTGTGCGTAGGCAGCGTCGAGAGAAGTGCATCCGTGAAGGCTTCAGCTGATGTCTGCTGGGCTGGTGGAGTAGAGACCGGCGGTGGCACTGTAGCAGCAGCAGCACGTGCAGAGACTGTGGTCCTCGGATCCACAACTGGCACTGCAGCAGACCTGGCTGCCCTGGGCACTGTCTGGAATCTCTCTGTAGTGGGTCTGTCATCTCCACTGTCATCTGAAGCGGCTGCCCTGGCTGCATCAACATCGTCCTTCAGCTTTTCAGATCGGTGGCTCCGAGTGCTCCTCACCCGGAGGGTCCGAAAATGACTTGTTCAATTTTTGTGATGTAGCAAGAATAGAATTTGAGACAAGAAAGCATAGATATCTAGAGAAGGTACTTAGGCATTCTTGTACATCCACTTGGCCAGAAAAGCAAGACAATCAAAACAACAAATGGATGTCCTCGAATGATGAAAACATGCAAACCAACATGCTCACACAATAAAATAGCAAATGAAATATGTGTCAAACATGCACAACCAATTCTAGCATCTATCAAGCAATGGCGATGACTAGGTCATCTATATATGAGTATATTGACTTAGGAGCCAAATGAGAACATTTGATCATAGGTCATACTCATCGTTTAAGCACAAGTGGGGTTGCCACTTTTTCATAAAGCATTGATGTGTTCACACCATTAGAGTTGCTTTAGCTCAATTTAGAGCAAAGCTCCCCCTAGATGTGATATTCCCCCTAAGAGGGATGAACTAACCTTGGGTTTTGTCGATGATGACTTCATGTAGATGTTGAAGATGTGGATGCTCAATGTTGATGTAGACCATCAAGAGTTGGGAGCAATCCTTTGGAGTTTTGTGCTTTCAATACCTACATGGGTTAGTCCCACACAAGGAACATACAAGGATATCCATAGACATAGAGTGAAATACACATATGATGATGTCCATGAATGCATTGAATACCTTGTCCCTTGCCTTACCAACAAGAGGGTTTGTGACTCCATGAACTAGTGCAAGATGTGGAAGTTGGTTGCACAAGTTCTTGCCATAAATGAATATGAGTGAAGTTTGTTGGCGGAGTCACCCTCAAGAACTCTCTAGTTCTTCTTCTTTTGGACCCACATCAACTTGATGGGAATCCTTGGAGTTGTAGTAGCACTTGATGAAGTAGAACTGGATGAAGTCTTGGGAACCCACTTGACCAAGGCTTGAGGAGCTTCTTCAAATGAATCAATCTCTTCTTGAAGCTTGCCCTTGCCTTTTAGCTTGTGGTCTTGTGGTGGAAGATCTTCTTGAGCTTGTGTTCCCTTGAAGGAAGTGGGATCATACTTCTCTTGTTGAGGAACAAACAAGAGTCTTGGGGTATTGATCTTCTTCCCACTCAACTCCATTGGCATTGAACTTTCGTTCAAAACCAACACCTTGGTTCTTCCGGTGCCTTCCTTGCTTGCGTACAATTTCGTCAAATTGCTTAGTCCCGGCAAGGCTCTTGTAGACACATTTTTCTATAATTCCTTTCAATAGCATATTTTCTTGCTCAAGTGTAACTTGGCTAAGAGAATCATTAGTGGAATCAATAGAACTACTAGAGGCAACAACATTGGATTTAGCATTGTTATTGTTACTACTAGAGGTAGAACCCTTTTTACCCTTCTTGCTAGTTTGCTTAGGTTTAACTAGTGGCATAAAGGTAGACAAGAGTAAACGTTTGGCAAGATATGAAGAACTCTTCTTTCGAAGATCGTCATTGATAGCTTTAAGAAACTCATTCTCTTGCTCTAAACTTAGCTTCTCGA
This sequence comes from Elymus sibiricus, assembly GCA_039707655.1. NCBI lineage: Eukaryota > Viridiplantae > Streptophyta > Magnoliopsida > Poales > Poaceae > Elymus > Elymus sibiricus. Next base: position 197,230,868 of record CM077674.1, on the reverse strand, counting down.
AGCATAGCTTCTCATGAGTTCTTAGAAGTTCTCTATGATCCTCTTGAGTTGTTTCATGAGCTAACTTAAGAGCATTTAGTTCTTTAGTTAGACGCTCAATCTTCTTCATAGCATTGTCACTCGTATCCTCTTGACTATCATGATTACTAGCATTTTCATTATAGCTCACATCACTAGCCTTATCAACAAGTAAATCATCATCACCAAGCAAATCATCTTCATCACTATTGAAATCAAGATACTTGGGGTGTGATACCTAGGGGCCTTTTGCCACGAAGCATCTTCCAATTCCTTCATTTGGTGAGTCAAATAGATCATGGGAGTTGGATGACACAAGAGCAAGTCCGGCAACACCTTCATCTTGACTATAGTCGGAGTTGGAGTATAACTTCTATCGGAGTGGTTGTCGGAGTCGGAGCTGGAAACCCATTCACCAACATGAGCTTGATGTCTTCTTCTTGTGTAGCTCTTTGATGACTTGTCCTTCCTCTCCGAATCCTTGCTTCTTCGAGAGTGTCTTCGTTCATAACGATCATCTCTACTCCTTCTCTCCTTATGAGGTGATTCATCTCTTCTATGTCTTCCTCTTGGTGATTCGTCTCTTTTCTTGTAGGGAGCCGTACACTCATTGGAATAGTGTCCAGGTTTTCCACAATTGTAGCTATTACGGTCATGACTTGATGATCTTCTCTCATAGTGTCTTGAGCTAGAGCTTCTTTCTTTCCCTTTGTTCTTGTAGAACATGTTGAATCTTTTCACCATTAGGCTTATCTCTTCATTGGATACTAGCTTGTCACTTGGAGTTGTTGGAGCATCGGTTGAGGCTTTGTAAGCACCACTTGATTTGTTGTGTAGCTCCTCTTTGTCCTTGAGTGACATTTCATGAGCAACAATCCTTCCAATGACTTCCGTGGGCTTGAGATCTTTGTAATTTGGCATCATTTGGATCAATGTGCATACGGTATCATATTTTCCTTCCAAAGCTCAAAGTATCTTCTTGATGATGAATTTGTCGGTCATCTCTTCAGTTCCTAAGCCGGCAATCTCATTTGTCATGAGGGCAAACCTAGAGTACATTTCTACAACTCCTTCACCATCCTTCATCTTGAACTTGTCAAGTTGACTTCGAAGCACATCCAACTTAGATTCCTTGACGGACTCGGTACCCTCATGCATATCAACCAAAGTATCCCAAATTTCCTTTGCATTCTCGAGGCGGCTGATTTTGTTGAATTCCTTGGGACACAAACCATTGAAGAGAATGTCACAAGCTTGAGCATTGTATTGCAACATCTTCAATTCTTCCGGGGTTGCTTCACGATACGGTTCCTTGCCATCCTCAAAGAAATCACCTTGCAAGCCAACACGAACAACAACCCAAACAGTAGGATTATGACCAAGAATATGCATCTTCATCTTATGTTTCCAACTAGCAAAGTTTGTACCATCAAAATATGGACCTCTACGATGATAGTTACCCTCACTAGACGCCATACTCTCCTAGGTTGTGAAACCAAGGCTATGATCACCAAAGCAATAGAAATCAAGGCTTACGGAGACTAATGCTCTGATACCACTTGTAGGATCAAAAGTATGTCTAGAGGGGGGTGATTAGACTACTTGACCAAATAAAAACCTAACCTTTTCCCAATTTTAGAGGTAGACAGATTTAGGCACGCATACAAGTCAAGCATCACCCTACACATGCAATTCTAAGAGTGTAGAAGTGGAAAGTAAACAATTGCATATGTAAGTAAAGGAGGGGATCGGAGATTTCAAATGCAATGAAGACACGATGATTTTTGACGTGGTTCCGATAGGTGGTGCTATCGTACATCCACGTTGATGGAGACGTCAACCCATGGAGGGTAACGGCTGCGCGAGTCCACGGAGGGCTCCACCCACGAAGGGTCCACGAAGAAGCAACCTTGTCTATTCCACCATGGCTTACATCCACGAAGGACTAGCCTCACTCGGGGTAGATCTTCACAAAGTAGGCGATCTCCTTTCCCTTACAAACTCCTTGGTTCAACTCCACATCATGTCGGAGGCTCCCAATTGACACCTAACCAATCTAGGAGACACCACTCTCCAAAAGGTAATAGATGGTGTGTTGTTGATGAACTCCTTGCTCTTGTGCTTCAAATGATAGTCTTCCCAACACTCAAACAACTCCTCACAGATTTGGCTATTGTGGAAGAAGGATTTGAGTGGAAGGCAACTTGGAAAAGGCTAGAAATCAAGGTTCCAATGGTTGGATTGGAATGTCTTGATCTCAACACATGAGTAGGTGGTTCTCTCTCAGAAAATGTATGGTGGAAGTTTAGGCACATTCTGATGGCTCTCTTTACTGAGAAGGAAGTGATGGAGGGGTATATATAGCCTCCACACAAAATCCAACCGTTACACACTTTTGACCCAACTCGGTGGTACCAATCAGAAATCTTGGTGGCACCGAACTGTGTAAAAGATATGAACGTTAGGAATCTCGGTGGGGTCCACATCTCTAGTCCTTGCCATGCCAATCATTGAACATCCTGAAATCTTAAACTTGAATGGACATTAGTTCAATGAGATATATGTTGTTATGAATTACCAAAACCACCAAGGGAGCAAATGTGCTTTCAACGTGGGAGCCTAGGCCCCGCCGAGGATGCAAGACACTCCGCGAGGCTCCTGGTAGCCCCCTCCACCCTCGTCAGGCTGGTTGCCATCGTTCCTTCGGGGTGGCGGAAGAGCGGCATTGGCCTGAGGGTTGGCCTCGCGAGGCTGGTCGCGCCAGCCCTGCCGGAAGTTGCCGTTGCGGTCTCCCCAGCGGTTGCCATTGCGGCCGCCTCTGTGGCTGGCGCCGCGATCGTTGCGGTCACCGCGGCGGCCCAGGCACTCATCGCGAAGAAGCTTGAGCTCATGGCAGTCCTCGGTGTTGTGGGAGTGCGAGTGGTGGTAGGCACAGAGAGGGCGGCTGTCCTTCTTGGGCTCATCACGCTCACGGCCGCGCTTCTGCTCGGGTTCCACCGTGAGCATGGCAGGGCCCTTGCACTTGGCATCCTTGCTCTTGGCCTTGGCGGCGTCTATTTGATCAAGATGGATAGCAAAAAAGCATGAATAGGCCTACTGGGATGGAAGGCGCCGCGTCAGGGTCATTGTGGGTGAAGAGATGGCCTTCTTTGGCCTTGGCGCACCTGTCGGCCAGGTCGAACAGCTCGAGCACGGAGTCGAGCTCGTCATTGATGGCGAGCTTCTCGCGCATCCAGACGTCCGCGACGCCGGAGGAGAATGCGGAAATGATGGCAGCCTCGGAGGCACGCGGGATCTTGTTGCGCACTTGGCTGAAGCGCTGGATGTACTTTCGGAGAGTCCCGTTAGGGCGCTGGCGCACGGCGCGCAAATCGTTGAGCATGAGGGAGCGCTCGTGCGTGCCCTTGAAGTTGGCAACAAATTGCCGGCAGAGCTCGGCCCACGAGGAGATGGACGCCTCGGGGAGGTTCATGAGCCATGAGCGCGGGCCATCCTTGAGGGCCATGGGGAACCAGTTCGCCATGACCTTGTCGTCGCCGTTAGCTGCCTCGAGGCTCAGGGCATAGAGCTGCAGGAACTCTGCAAGGTTGGGGGTGCCGTCGTAGTGCGGAGGCAGGTCCGGCTTGAACTTGGTGGGCCACACCATGTGGCGCAGCTCACGGGTGAAGGCGCGGCAGCCCCCACAGCTAGAGGGAATGCCACTAGCGAGGGCAGCGCGGTTTTGGCAGCCGACGACCACGACCTCCTGGATGGTCCTGTCTTGGCGTTGGCGCTGCCGCTCGAGGAGCACGCACGTGTCGGGCGGCGCGCGTCTGATGATCTGGAAGCTGGGCTCGCCATGGTCTGGCGAAGACGCGCCGCGGGACGGCTCATGCGCCCGCGCGTCATGGTGGTGCCTGGCACCCTCGCTGGGCAGAGGAGGCGGCAGCGGCGCACCATGCGCCACGTCCCAGGCTCGAGACGGCGGAGGGTGGAGCGAGTGAGAGGGCACCGGGCCATCCCCGGCGGCGTTGACGAGCTCGGTGATGCAGGCGAGCCAGGCGTCATAGCCAGCGTCGATGGGGCGGTAGCGCAGGAGCTCACGCGCCATGAGCAGCGCGGCCTGCGGGGCCGGCGCGTCACGGCGGGCGAGCGAGGAAGCCGTGGTGGTGTGGCCATCTGGCTACACGGACGGGTGGAAGGAGGAAGCCTGCTGCTCCCTCGCAGCGGGGTCGGTGGCTGTAGCCGGGGCGCGACGTCGACGGTCGTCACGGGGGACCGGCTCCGTCTGGGCCACCCTGGCAGCTCGGCGCGCGTAGCGCTCATGACGAGCGTCGGCCATGGTGGTGAGGAGGTGGGAAGAACCGAAGCTAGCCCCCTACCTGGCGCGCCAAATGTTGGAATCGGGGCTCCAGGGACCGAAAGGTTCGAACACTGGGTGCAAGCTCATTCCTACCAATCCACGGGTGACCACGACAAGGCTACGATGTGAGCATGCTAGCGCGGAGCATGACAGGGGACACAACGGTTACCCAGGTTCGGGCCACCTTGCACTGTAAAACCCTACTCCTGCTTGTGTTGGGATTATTGTGGGCAAGGGAGTCCTCACATACAAGGTAGTAGAAAAGGGAATCAATCCTCTCTCCTTACAATGGCAGCACTGCCCCCTTTTATAACCGTCCTGGTCCTCTTCCCCTGAAAATCTCGGCGGTAAGGGTAGCCACACATAGGCGGGTTTTGAAAGGGGACATGCGCCCAGGCTATCCTGACTAAAGTTGGTCTTCGCCTGCAAAAGCATGATCCATGACGCGCTGCTGGGCTCGGTGATGACCTCCGCCCTGCGCGCCTTGGTGTCTTGGTCTTCTTTCACCAAATGGGCAGTCCTTGGGACTTGCTTTGGAGGAGGGCAGCTGGTGCTGCCCCTTTAGCACCAAAGAGGAAAGCCTCTCTGTCCGCACTCGCTGGCGTGGCCTCTGTCACCGTTCGTCGCCAAGCGCGTCACCCACGTAGTGGGCGCAGGACCGCGCGGCTGTCGTCAGGCTCGGATGGTCTCGGGCGGCCGCCTTGGGGGGCCGCCTCGGGGGGCCGCCTCACGAGGGGGCCTCGCGAGGCTTCCTGCCGCTGCTTGCGGCTAAGTCTTGGTGATTGCTCCTTGAGGAGGGATCCTCTTGGGGCTGGCGCCTCGCGAGCTATCTTCGCTTCGCGGCGCCCTTAGTTGGGCCGCGTCTCAGGCCTTCGCCAAGCGTCGCTTCCTGGGCCGCAGGCAGACGGGCCGAGATACCCCGGTTCCCAATGGCCCGACAACATACTTGCGTGGACCATCATTTTTAGCAAGCTCACGAAACATGTCTCTATCACCGGTCATGTGATCGGTGCATCCACTATCAAGAATCCACTCTTTTCCTCCGGCCATGTAATCTCGAAGATTTGCCATGAGACTAAGATTCCTCATAGTCCTCTCATATTCGATGTCGAATTCCTCATCCTCATCATAATAACCATGTTCAACATCGTCATCATCAACATGTATGTGATCATTACCTAAGGCAATGGATTCATTAGTTTCATGATCATGACAATGTTCAAGTTTGTGAATTCTAATGGCTTCCATGATGATGTTGCTAATGGTTCTAACATCTCCTTTAGCACGCATAAGATCACGAAGCTCAAACAAACAATTATCAAAGTTAGGATCACTAGGCTTCATCTTGTGAAAAGCAATGGTCTTATGAAGAATCTCATCAAGATTTTTTAAAGAGTAGTTGGGGTACCGCTTTTCCAACTCATTCCATAGAGTATAGGCGCACTCAAAGTTTTGCATGCAACCAATCACAATTTTAGGTAATCCTCTAATAATAAGATTGATGGTTCGAAGATTACGAAGCATGTCAATTTCTTCCTCTAGAGTAAGATGCAAGGGGTCAATGGGAGGCACATATGGGCTACGAATATACTTGCTCAAATTAAACTCATCAAAGATATCAAGCATTTCATCCTTCCAAAAGTGATAATACTCTCCATTAAGAATAGGCACTCTACATCTAAGACTCCCCAAAGTAGACACATCCATCTTCCTCCAATGGTGATTAAACCAAAGCAATGGAGACCAAAGCTCTGATACCAATTGTAGGGTCGAGAAGATAGGTCTAGAGGGGGGTGAATAGACTCTTAACCAATCAAAAATGCAGTTTTTGGTTCTCTTGAAACTTAGGTAGATTTTAGCACTAGTTAAGATATCACCAAGACTTCCTACACATGCATATCTAGAGATAGGGAGCGGAAATAGTAAAACATGCAATTGTGCGAAAAGTAATGGGGTAGAGAAGAGAAGATCAAACGCAATGAAGACACGGTGGTTTTTGGCATGGTTTCGATAGGTGCTGCCATCATACATCCACGTTGATGGAGACTTCAACCCACGAAGGGTAACGGTTGCGCGAGTCCACGGAGGGCTCCACCCACAAAGGGTCCACGAAGAAGCAACCTTGCCTATTCCACCATGGCTTACGTCCATGAAGGACTAGCCTCACTTGGGTAGATCTTCATGAAGTACGTGATCTCCTTGCCCTTACAAACTCCTTGGTTGAACTCCACATGATCTTGGAGGCTCCCAAGTGACCCCTAACCAATCTAGGAGACACCACTCTCCAAAAGGTAATAGACGGTGTTGTTGATGATGAACTCCTTGCTCTTGTGCTTCAAATGATAGTCTCACCAACACTCAATCACTCTCTCAGAGATTTGGCTTTGGTAGAAGAAGGATTTGAGTGGAAAGCAACCCGGGGAAGGCTAGAAATCAAGGTTCAAATGGTTGGATTGGAATCTCTTGATCTCAACACATGAGTAGGTGGTTCTTTCTCAGAAAATGAATGGTGGAAGTGTTGGTTCATTCTGATGGCTCTCTTAGAGAGTAGGTGTGGGTGGAGGGGTATAAATAGGTAGCACCAAAAATCCAACCGTTACAAGCTTTTTGACCCAACTCGGTGACACCGATTATAAATCTCGGTGAGCCCGACCTATGTAAAAGGCTTGACCGTTAGGCTTTTCGGTGAGACCGAATGGAACGACTTGGTGCGACCGAAGTGCAATGGCTAGGGCAGAACCTCATTTTGGAAATTCCGATTGTTTCATCTCGGTGACTCCGAAGTCAATCGATGGCATGACAGAAACTTGGTCAGGCCATCTCGGTGAGACCGAGAGCCATTTCAGTTGTGCCGAAATGTTAGGGTTTGGCATGTGGCAGTGTATGGGGTCATCTCGGTGGGTCCGGATGGGAAGGTTTCGGTGGGACCGAGATGGACTTTTAGGGTTTTGGATAGGAGTGATGTGGAGAAGTGTTTGAGGGTTTTGGAGCAATACCACTAAGCACTTGAGCAATTTAGTCATGATCAAAACCTCATCCCCTTTTAATAGTATTGTCTTTCCTATGGACTCAATGTGATTTTGGATCACTTAACCAAAAATGAAGAGTCTTGGAGCTTTGCCAATTCTTGTCCTTAGCATTTTGAAGGGGTCCACATCCTCTTGTCCTTGCCATGCCACTGTTGAACTTATCAGAAATATACTAGATAAAGGTGTTAGTCCAACAACATGTATGTTGACATTAATTACCAAAATCACCAAGGGAGCAAATGCGCTTTCAGCCTTATTCCTCACCACTTGGCCATTTTTGTCTTGTTTGTTGCAGTAGATCCATTTAGTGTCGATGATACTGTGCTTGCGTGGATCGGGACGCTTCACAAGATCCCAGGCGTTGTTGAGCTCGAATTGATGAAATTCTTCTTACATGGCTTGAATCCACTCAGACTCCATAAAATGCTTCATCAACTTTGGTGGGCTCTGAGATAGAGACAAAAGTATAGTGCCCACAAAAGTTAGCCAATTGTGAAGCTTTTGAGCGAGTGAGACAACCTGGTGCATTGATGTAGTCGAGGAAATTTACAATTTTCACTTCATTTGCAACTCGAGGATGTACTGGTCGAGTGCCTTGTTGTTGAGCATTTTCCTCAGCGTCATTTTCATCAGGTTCAGGAATTTCTTCATGACGAGGAATGACCACTTCATCAACAGTTGTTTCTTTATTAGGCACTATTTCTCCAGTGCCCATTAACTTGATAGATTCCGCATGGGACATTTCATCTAGCACAGGAGGCAGGTGCTATCTTTGCGAGCTGTTAGTTTCATCAAACCGCACATCTACAGTTTCAACAACCTTGTTGTGGTAGGTGTTGAAGACTCTATAGGTATGTGAGTCCTTACCATAACCAAGCATAAAACCCTCGTGTGCTTTTGGTGCAAATTTAGAACTGTGATGATGATCCCTGATCCAACATTTAGCACCGAAGACTTTGAAATAACTCACATTGGGTTCCTTGTCAGTAAGAAGCTCATATGAAGTCTTCATGAGGAATTTGTGAAGATATACCCAATTGATGATGTGACATGCAGTATCAATTGCTTCGGGCCACCAGCGATGAGTAGTCTTGTATTCATCAAGCATTGTGTGAGCCATCTCGATGATAGTCCTATTCTTGCACTCCATGACTCCATTCTACTGAGGCGTATAGGGAGCAGATAGCTCATGAGTGATACCATGTTCATCAAGATAGTCGTCAAGGCCAGTGTTCTTTAACTTGGTGCCATTGTCGCTCCTTATGTGCTTGATCTTGATGCCATAATTTGTCGTGGCCCGATTTGAGAATCGTCTAAAGACATCCCACACTTTAGTTTTATATGCAATAATATGCACCCATGTGTAACGAGAGAAATCGTCAACAATGACGAAGCCATATAATGATGCAACATATGTTAGTGTGGCATATTGAGTAGGACCAAACAGATCCATATGAAGCAATTCAAAGGGACGAGTAGTGGTCATGATTGTCTTCGATGGGTACTCTGATCTTGTAACTTCCCAGACTTAGAAGTACCACAAAGATGATCCTTGATGAATTTCACGCCCTCGACACCTATGATGTGCTTTTTCTTCACGAGGGTGCTCAAATACCTCATGCCAGCATGTCCAAGTCATTGATGCCATAGCCAGCATTTGCTAGTAGACATGTGGTAGGCTGTGGTTCTACGGAGAAATCTACAATATACAAGTCACCTCTTCGAAATCCTTCGAAGACTTTGGATTTGTCAGTGACCATTAGCACAATGCATCAAAATTTGCCAAAGATGACAATCATATCAAGATCACAAAGCATTGAGACAGACATGAGGTTGTATCCAAAGGATTCGACAAACATCACTTTATCAATGTGCCGATCCTTTGAGATAGCAACCTTACCTAGACCCAATACCTTGCTTTTCCCTTTGTCAGTGTATGTGATATGCTTCAGATGTGATGGAGTAAGGAGAGCATCCGTGTGTAAATTCTTGTCACCAGTCATGTGATTCATGCAGCCACTGTCCACACATTGGCTTTCAGTTGTGTATCCTACAGTAGAGTTAGTGGGATAGGCTTCACCAAGAACATTGAAAGTAACAAACATTGTACGAAAAGCATGCTTGAGAGAAGTAGGTCTCGAAGGATATGATAGGATGCTCATCAAGAAATCCATGGACGAAGTAAATGGTAAGACCATTTGGACATTTTATCTTGCGTCCCACAAGATTCTTTAGGTCTCCAGTGATTTTGTCCGACTTTGAATTTCATCTGGAGACCTGACCCTGCAGAAGAATTAGGTCTTCTTAACCACCCACATTTGTAAGGGTGGCTAAGAAGCAATGTGTCTAACTGCGCCTATTGAGAATTTAGGCATTGAAGCAAATGCATTTTGCTTCACCGGGGGGGGGGTAGAGTACTCAAATGAATATGCTGAGAAATTCTTAGAGAATTTGTGAACATAATGGTTCGAAGAAAAATGCACATATTCATCAGACCGATGATTGTTTCCCTGCGAAACAGAAGCATTAGCACGACCATAAGTGGGCGGCGACCATTGGAAGACTTTGGTCCATATGAAGAATTTGCCCTACGATGTTTCTTCTTCATCGGTGGTGTCATGACGACATTCACATGAAGATGTTCTAGAAGGCTTTTGGGCACCCAGATTTTCTTCATTGGGGGACCATTCTTGAAGTTAGTTCCACAAATCTGGCAAATACTTCACCATTCTAATTTTTGAATAGTTTATACTTGGAGTCAAATGACTCATCAGTGGAATATGAAGTATGACAGTTATAGCTAGATAAAGTGGATGGATCCACAAAAGGTCCTTTTATAGCAACCCAAGTGGTTTTGGGGTACTGCTCAGTTTTCTGGCAAGATCCATCAGCATTGATTTTCCTTTCAAATGAAATACCCTCTTTCATAGGGTTCCTGTTCAAGATCTACTTCTTAAGCACATCAAAAAGGGTTTGATGCCCTTTGAGGCTTTTGTACATGCCCGTCATATACAATTCCTTCAACCCTGCATTTTTGTCAGTAACATTTGTAGGTTCCCCAGATGAGGGGTCAGTGGCCACAGATACAGTTGAAGAAATTGCACTTTCGAAGAATTTGAACATTCAGCTGAAGAATTTGCATTTTCACGTTCAAGGCATTTCAAACAATGTGGCACAAATTTTTCCTGAGCGGTACTGATCTGTTGAGAGAGCAATGAATCATTTTCCTTTAGAAGATCATCATGAGACGCTCTCAGTTTCTCAAGATCTTGCTTCCTTTGAAGAAATTCATAGGAAAGCTTCTCATGATCGGCTGAGAGGGCCACATGACAACTTTGAAGTTCACCATACTTCGACTAAAGACTTTGAAGATCATCAGTCAAAGATTGACTTCGATCTATTTCCTCATCCAACAGATCATCACTTTTGTCTAGCAATTTTTGAATCTTTTCCATAGCAGTTTGTTGCTCAGTTGCAATTTTAGCAAGTTTCTTATAGTTGGGTTTAGATTCACATTCATAGTCATCTTCACGGGAAGTATCAAAGTAGGCAGCACGTGAGGATACCTTGGCACCTTTTGCCATGAAGCAATAGGTGGGAGTAGAGTCATCGTCACAAGCCTTAGCAGCGGTGACGTAGCCATTTTCTTCATGGTTGAAGATGGACTTGCTGACGAAATCGGTAGCGAGAGCTAGGATCGCCACACCCGAGTCCGACTCCCCCTCAGATTCCTCAGCTTCCTCTTGATCTAATTCTTCTTCAAAATCCATTTCCTTCCTGATGAATGCACGTGCTCTACTAGAACTGATATTCTTGCTCGATGAAGACTTTGAAGAAGACCTTGAGGATTTCTTCTTCTTCTCATTATAATCGTCATCCTTGCTCCTCCTCTTCTTCTTCTTCTTTGATTCATTTGCCCAGAGAGGGCAGTCGACAATATAGTGGCCGGGCTTCTTGCATTTGTGGCAAGTTCTCTTCTTGTAGTCTCGAGCAGAAGCTTCTCCGGTGTTCTTCGAGTCATACTTTTAAGACTTTCCAAAGTAAATTTTCTTTGAAAACTTCTGGAATTTCTTCACCAGCATTGCAAGTTCTCTACCAATTTCTTCAGAGCCACCGAAACTGTAGCTAGCTTCTTCTTCAGATGAAGAAATTTCCTTTGCTTTTTTCCTTTTGCCTTCATGGCGCGAGGTCTTCCATAGCTTGGACCATACACGTCTCTCTTCTCAGCTTGCTGAAATTCATGAGTATTGAGCCTCTCAAGAATATCAGCCGGGTCTAGTTGCTTGTAGTCAAGATGCTCTTGAATCATCAGTCCCAAGGTGTCAAATGAACTGTCAAGCGATCTCAGCAATTTCTTCACCACCTCATGGTCGGTGATGTTAGAGGGGCCAAGAGCTTGAAGCTCATTGGAGATATTGGTGAGGCAATTGAATGTTTACTGGACGTTCTCATTGTCGAGCCTCTTGAAGCGGTTGAAGAGATTGCAAAGAACATCAACTTGGGAGTTGCATTGGGTTGAAACTCCCTCGTTGACCTTCAAAAGCCTATCCCAGATAAGCTTTGAAGTTTCCAAGGAACTCACTCTTCCATATTGTCCCTTGTTCATATTCCCACATATGATATTCTTTGCTTGAGAGTCAAGCTGCTTGAATCTCTTAACATCAGTAGCATTGATGCTCGGTCCAACAGAGGGCACACCATTCTCGATGATGAATCAGAGATCGTTGTCAATAGCCTCAAGATGCATGAGCATCTTGTTCTTCCAGTAGGGGTAGTCAGTGCCTTCGTAGATAGGGCATGCAGTGGAGACTTTGATCATACCTGCGATTGACATAACTAAAACTCTAGGTGGTTAAACCAAAATCACACGGAACAGGGGAGTACCTTGCTCTGATTCCAATTGAAAGAGTGGGTTATCTCCTAGGGGGGTGAATGAGAGATTTTTGGAAATTCATCAAAGTCGGGAAATTTTGACGAAAATCAGAGTGATGAAATAGAAACAGAAGGGAAATTAAATCATCACAGTGAAGCAAAATAGACATACATGATAGATGTGGATGAAGAACATGCAATCCATATAATCAAAAGTAAACATGATGAACTGAAGAAATGAAAGGCATCATGATGAAAAACTTCAGTTCAAAGTCTTCATAATGCAGAACACAAATTCTTCAAAGCAGATGTACTAAAAGTAAAGGGTTGAGGAATTTGAAACCAGGTTGGCTCGGTGATGACACGGTGATTTGTTTGACCAGTTCTAGTTGTTGTATCAACTGTATGTCTGGTTAGGGTGTCTTGAGATTCAACTCAGAAGACACTTAGTCCTCACCGTATTCCCCTTCAGCTAATGTCACCTAGACCCCGCCCAATCACTCGTGGTAAGTCTTCAAGGTAGACTTCCAAAACCATCACAGACTTGTTCTATGGCATACCACAATTTCTTCTTTGTTGCTCAGAACTTAACGCCTAACCATATGGAAGAATGACGGTCTTCAAAGGCGACAAGCGTCGGATCACACAGGACAATTTCTTCAGTGATGCTCAATCACTTTGGCTCCGGTTGGGTTTTACCTCACTTGGGTTTTCAATTTCGTCGGAGAATGGGTTGCTCTCAAATGACACTTGGTAATCTTTCTCTTGGAGCAGCCAACCAACAAATGGTTGTGGGGAGCAGCTATTTATAGCCAGGGGCAACCCGACATAGAATGTCATAAATGCCCTTCGGACATGACCGTTGTTAGGATAAGGATCCACTCGACAGCTGGCACTCACGCAACAACGGTTGGAAATTTGAACTCTCAATTTTGTTGGGGCACTCAATTTCCTCATGATAGGAAAGTCGCATTGGTGAAGTCCTAACTCTTCAATCAGACCAATTTCGTCAACGACCAGAAGAACTTCGTCTCTGTCGCGGAAGAACTCGACTATACTGTAAGAGATTTCCAAAGTCTTCACTTAAAGAAATAGGTATGTTTTTGGGTATGAGCATCACTTTGGAAATATGCCTATGAATCACCTGAACCACCTTTGACAGTACGGTGTTTCCTATGACTCAAATAAAGAAGAAAGAAACTACAAAAACAAAGTCTTCAAGCTTCCAGTTCTTCACATCAATTTCTTCAAAGGACGCACCAAATGCTTCACTGAAGAAATACATTTTTAGGGGTCATCTTCAATCAGTTAAACCAAATATTCAGGGACTATATCTCCTGTTTACACTAGTAAACACATTAGTCCCTTCCCATTTGTCTTCAATAGTCCAAAACTACTAAGGGGGCACTAGATGCACTTACAGGATCAAAGGGGACACTTTACTTAATGTTATGGTTGGGTTTTACCTTAATGAATCTTTGGTAGTTGTGGATGCTTGCTAGAGTTCCAATCATAAGAACATATGATCCAAGTATGGAGAGTATGTTAGCTTAAGCCTCTCCCTCATAAGTATGATAAGTATCACTATCGTGTCATATCCAATTGCCTAGGGACAATCCTTTTCTCATTGTTCTTAAAAAACCTTTACTTTATTGTTATTTTATTTAAAAACAACTAACTCTTTATTATCTTATAAAGATATCCTTTTATTCTCGCAAATTAGTTTTATTTATTGTTCTAGGTAAAGCGAACATTAGTGTGCATAGAGTTGTATCGGTGGTCGATAGAACTTGAGAGAATAATAATTCTACCTTTAGCTCCTCGTTGGGTTTGACACTCTTATTTATCAAAAAGGCTACAACTGACCCCCTATACTTGTGGGTTATCATATCTCTATTTACAAGCTTAATAGTAACATCAATCTCTTCTATCTAAATAGGTGAAATATCATGCATAACTTCTTGATAGAGAGAAAAGGGAATAGCACATATAATAGCACCAATATCACATAAACCATGGTAACAATGATCTCCAATCTTAATAGACACAACATGCATGCCAACAACTCTTTTATTTTTATCTAGCTTATCTTGTCCATTCCTAACAGGTTTAGCAATTCTAGCTGCATCTTCATAGAAATATATAACATGCCCATCAATATTTTCAACCAGAAGATCTTTAACCATGGCAATAGAAGGTTCCACTTTAATTTGTTCAGAAGGTTTAGGTGCCTTAATATGACTTTTACGAACCACAGTTGTAGCCTAGGAGTGCTCCTTAATTCTAAGAGGGAAAGGAGGCTTCTCAATATAAGTAGTGGGTACAACAGGATTAGTGGAATAAGCTTGTATTTCAGTTTAAGCAAGGTTCTTCACAAATATCTTTAATGGGTTCATGATATCAAAACCACTTCTCTTTAGGAAGATCAACATGAGCAGCAAAATATTTACAGAAATTAACTATCTCAGAATCAAGTCCATATTTTGCACTAAGCTCATGAAAAACATCTGTTTCTACAAAAGACTTAACACAATCATATTCAAGTTTTATACCTGACTTATTACCTTTGCTGAGTTCCCAATCTTCAGAGTTGTGTTTAATTCTTTCAATAAGATCCCATTTGAAATCAATATGTCGGCTTGAGAAAGAACCAACAGAACAAGAAATCAAGCATTTCTTTATTGTGAAGAGAAAGCCTAGCATAAATATTATGAACAATAATATCTCTCGAGAGATCATGATTGGGGCATTTGAGAATTAAGTCCTTAAGCCTTCCCCAAGCTTGAGCGATACTTTCTCCTTCATGCAGCCAAAAATTATAGATGTAATTCCGATCATGGTAAACCAAGTGCATAGGATAAAATTTCTGATGGAATTCCAGCTTCATCCGGTTCCAGTCCCATGAATGAGAATCAACCAATAGCCTATACCATGCCAATGCTTTTCCCTCCAAAGATAAAGGGAATAACCTCTTTTTAACTCCATCCCTCAATAATCCTGCAAGCTTAAATAATCCACATAGTTCATCCATAAAAAGTTTGTGCATATCGGGATGAACGGTTCCATCTCCTGCATAGGAATTAGGTTGCAATATTTCCATAATACTAAGAGGAATTTCATAATAAAAAGTTTCAGTAGGTGGAGGATCCTCTCTTACCACTTGTGCTTGAGGTGAAGATACCCCGAACAAGCCTCTCAAAGGATTGTTTTCCATAGTAGCAAGTGTAGATAAGATTCAGCACGCATAATAAATGTTTCCTTACCAAATTCCACTTACCAAGAGCGCTACACTCCCCGATGATAGCGCCCGAAAAAAGTCTTGATGACCCACAAGTATAGGGGATCAATCATAGTCCTTTCGATAGTAAGAGCATCAAACAAGGTTTTCAGCAAGGTATTCTCTGCAAGTGTTGTAAGATAGTTTGGTAGCAAAAGTAGCAAGGTGCAGCAAGTGTCCCAATCCTTAATTGTGCCAAGGACAAGCCGGTGATACTTCTTATAGTGTTTAAAATGCTCTTGAGGACACACGGGAATATTGTCAAGTTACTTTCACCATGATTCATCGACTTCGCATTCATTGCCTTGATAAATGTTATGTGGGTGGACCGGAGCTAAGGTACTGTTCTTACTTGAAAAACACCTACTTATGATTATAACCTCCATGCAAGCATCCGCAAAAACAAGAGAAGTAATTAAGATAAATTTAACCATTGCATTAAACATGTGGATCCAAAACAGCCCCTCACGGAACAATTCATAAACTGAGGATTAGGGTTCTATCACTCCTGCAAGCCATCATCTACAAAAAAATTCCATGATGCCTTCCCCTAGGCCCAAAGATAGTGAAGTGTCATGTAGTCAATGCTCACATAACACCACTAGAGGAAGAACAACATAACAGAATATCAAAACATTGAACGGTGATCAACTTCACATGATTACTAATAACAAGACTTCTCCCATGTCCTCAAGAACAAATAGAACTACTCACAACTCATCTTATTAAACATGTTCAGTGGGTATGAATATATGATTAAAAAACTGAACATAATAATCTTCCACCAATTAAACCAACTAGCATCAACTACAAGGTGTAATCAACACTAGTAGCACCCCAAGGTACCAATCTAAGGTTTGATACAAAGATTGAACACAAGAGAGAAACTAGGGTTTATAGATGATATGGTGTTGGTGAAGATGTTGATGAGGATGATCATTCCTAGAATGATGAGAGTGTTGGTGATGACGAAGGCTTCGATTTCCCCCACCCGGAGGGAAGTATCCCCGGTGGAATCGCTCCGCTTGAGAGCAAAAGTGCTCCTGCCCTGGTTCCACCTCGAGACGATGGTGGAAAGTCCCAAAAATCTTCTCTTATTTTTTTCTAGGGCAAATAGGAATTTATGGCCAAAGGAAGTCGGGAGGAAAGACACTAGGGCCCCACAAGCTAAGTGGCACGGCCTGGGAGGTGGCCACACCACCCGCCCATGTGGCTTGCTGGTGGGGTCCCTCGAACATATTTTGTTCCAAAATTCTTCATATATTCCAAAATAATTCTCCAAAAATCCACGCTTTGTTTTGAGCTCTGGAGAATTGCTATCTCTATTGTTACCTTTCCAGGTTAGAATTCCAGCTATCGGTAATCTCCCTTCTTTAATGTATCTTGCATTTTAAGAGAGAAAAGGCATTAGAATTGTGTTATATTGTGAAATATAACATTGAAATAAGATAAATAACAGTAGGTAATTATGATGCAAAATGGACGTATCACACCCCTATTTTACTATGCGTGTAGTTTGCCATGCATAGGTGATGTAGGGCAAGACCCTTGGGTGCCTGATCTTCAACAATTGGAGGTGGGTTTGGAGTGGATTCATGAAGAACACGGGAAGAAACATGGGAAATCACAAGGAGCTACTCTATTGAACAAGATCCGCACCAAGCTTCCCTCATATCACAAGCAATACATGAGGTGCATCAAGATCCAAAGATAACAAGGGAAAGAAAGATACAAGCACTACTGCAGGAATGCCTAGTAGCGACGACCGCAAAAAGACCAGCAGTAGCGGGCCAGGCTCCCAGGGGCGCCCTCCACCAAACTCCCGCCACTGCTAAAACCGCATCACTGGCGGACGCACGCCCGCCACTAGTATGTAGCTTCCAGTGGCGGGCGTTAATTCTTACCCGCCACAGCTAGTATTGCTGCCCGCCATAGATACCATTTTAGCAGTGGCGGTTTTGCCATAGAGCCCGCCACTGGAGGGAAAGGGTAGAGTATACGTATCAATTGTTGGCATTGCGTGTTGACACACATTACTCCAAAAGGCGTAATCATATGATTCTCAATATAACTAAACCAGACTGAATTCATTTTGGAAACAAATGACCAAATAATTAAGTAACACTTCAAATTTGTTCCACTCAAGAAATGAACATCAATGTATCACATCCATATTAACATACTAATTAACTAACAATTCATCGGCTAATATATTCATGACTTAGACATTATTTCTAAACATGGTCAATGACAACCATCATCTGAAAGTCGTTGCGGTTTCTCTTCCTTATGGTGATTATCACAAGGGTGTCCACCCTTAGTTCTCTCTTTCCCGTCATGAACTCCCGCCAGCTGGACTCATAGAAGGATATGCGCCCGTCTGATTCTGTCTTGTATTAAACGTTGGTGACACGCCCTGTTGATCCATGGCGTACTCCAGTGGTGCCGATGGCAGGGATGTCCACTCCAAAAAACATCTTCATAGGTAACTTCTGAACTCCCCATCATTAAGAGCAAATAGAGAGCATGCAATGTTAGACATCTCAGCATACTTGGTTATGAACAAAAAAAGATGACATTGGTTTTAGTTAGACAGTGCACAAAGGGCTTCCCCAAGAAGGCCACATTAGATGGTAACATCGCAGTGACATTCATGGTCTCATCCTAAGTAAGCTTCTTCATTCTTTGAGAGAAAATTGCTAAAAGGAATGGACCATCGTCATCATCCGTCTCATCCTCATCATTTTGATCATCCTCGTCATTCTGGCCATCGTCATCATCCTGGCTATCCTCATCTTCAAGGCGGTCCTTGTCATCTTGGTTGTTTCAATCATCCTGGTCATCTTGGTTGTCGTCGTCATCATCGTTGTTGAAATATTGTGTCCTTAACCTGTTGACCTGTCCTTTTAAGGAAAAGGCTATGTACTCTCCTCCGATGAAATTATTCTGTCAATTGTACTACTCCCATCCATCGCCATATATGATGGTTCTATCCTTTCGTTTATGCACATCCAATTTGAATTTGTGCCCCTAATCATCGTCAAAGTACATAACGTTACCGCATAAATTGTTGAAGTCAACCATTATGTTGCATGGGATACACTATGCAGTAGTTAATAATTAACAATAAAGTCAGCAAAACAATTATACAAATGGTTAGAATTGAATACTAATTGAAGCTAAAGATCGTTACCACTGATTTTTGAAATCCCTTCTTCAAGAAGAGCCCGAATTGTACTTTAGTGTCAATACTATCCGTACAAGGACATTTGCAGATCTGCCAGATCTTATGCCTCATGATCCCTAATAATCATTATGAAGCACTTATCAATTGTAAATGGTTGACATGAATACTAAATTATGAAAGTAATATTGAGAAGAGTAACCGGCTAAGAAGGGTCCGAGAAAATTTGGCATGACCTTTGCTGAATATTGAACATATTGAGTACCAGAAATTTAACGAAACGGAAGTTAATCAACGTTTCACCAAACGTTGGCACTCATTTTCAAATCTCTGTGAATAACATGGTAAGCCCATGCATTTGTCATGTGTAAGAAAATTTGACGCAATTCCACTCATATGTAAGCAAATTAAACAATATTGTCATAGTGAAGCTTACGGAAGTAATATTGAACATATTGAAATATTACAATCCACTCATATTGAGTGACAGAAATGAAATTCGACATGAACTTTGCTTTAAAAGTTAACATATAAAGTGACAAAAATTTGGCGAAACGGAAATGAATCAACGTTTCGCCAAAACATTGTCACTCTTTTTCAAATCCATATGAATAACAAGGTAAGCCCATGCCCTTGTCATACGTAAGAAAATGCAAACATCATCGCCACTTGTCATATGTAGAGGCTAATCGATCCTAAAGCCTAATTATCTAGAGACAGATCCTTGAGCAATTAGAGAAGCACTTTGATAAACATATTTGATCTTTACCGACTCAATTAAGGTATTAGTGTTTGTTCTATTAGACAAAAAAGATCACATTTTTTGCACTTCATTCAAATAAGAGTTGTACCCACAGAATTATCCTCTTTCTCAGTATGATGTCCATCATCATCTCTATTCCCTATATCAATTTGCCTTTCCTACCTAGGTCTATGAATTTCTCTATCAATTCCATAACCTTATGCTTACCCATGAGGTTCCTACATTTTATCCTAAATTGAGTTAGAAGTTGTTCCCGGGCATATAAAAAAAGTTATTATACACCCCAATGCAACCCCATCCCTTCAAAGAAAGAAGGTAGCACCGAAGAACACGGAGATAGTATACCATTGGCAGCTTTTCCGGCCGTGGACGTGATGATGCGAAGGCGGCGGCGGTCGAGGAGGACAACGGCAGCAGTGGTCGAGGCGGATGACGGTGGCGGCGCTCAAGGCGGACGACGGCGGCGGCGCTCGAGGTGGATGACGAGATGGCTAGCAAATCCGGTGGCGGCGGCCGAGGCGGACGACAAGACGGCGAGCAGATCCGGCGACGGTCGCAGAGGCGGATGGGACGGCTGGCAGGTCCGGCGGCGGTGCGGGTCGGAGGGGCGGTGGCGGCGGTCGAGGTGGACGACGCCGCGGAAGGGGAGAGGGGAGAGGAACTGACTAAGAGAGGGGAGAGGAACTGACTGAGAAATTATGATAGGTGGAAATGAAAATAGATCCGGGACGGTTGAGTGGGGACGGAAAGGTAACTGTTCGGGTAGAGCAGTGGTGGGCCGCAACGAACGCCCGCCACTGTAAAAAAAATCAAAATTTGGATTAATTTGGCGTGGCTTGCCAAAAGGTAGTTGTGGCAGGCGCAGGACATCGCCCGCCACTGCTTTATGAGAAAGCAGTGGTGGGCGCTCACTTCCTGCCTGCCACTACACTTTTCATCCCGCGGGCTTATTTGGAAGAGCCTACCTGTGACGGTGCGAGCTCGCACCCACCACGGGACTGCCGTTAGCTGTGGCGGTTAAGACTTGTTGCTATTTTGGAAAAGTAGCTGTGTCAGGTAACCTACCCTGCCCACCACTAATTATAGTTCACCTATAGGGCTTTTCCTAGTAGTGAAGGGTAGTTCTTGAGAGAGAGTTCTTCTCCAAATTTCATGAGAGAGATGAAGGTCTTAATAATCCTATAGTGGGGATTCTTCTCCACAAGTGGAGGCCTTGTCAACCATGGAAGGTTCTACTCCACATGGAGGGGAGGTAGACGATCTAAGCTCTCTCTCAATTCTCTAATTCTTAGCTAACCCTATAAATGAGGTGGGCTAGGCTATTTATAGTCTAATGCATGAAGGCATAACTGAGGAGAGGATACAAGGTCCTAAGGCCCGATTTACGCGCCGGCAAGCGGTAGTACCAGCCGGGTAGCCGGTAGTACCAGCCGTTGGTTCGGTAGTTCCGATTAGACCGGATATAATTGGAAGGCCAAACAGGTGTTGGTTTAGTGCCGCCCAAACTCAGTATCTTGGCTCGTGGTGGGGTTGTCAAGGCCGGTAGGTACCAGTAACCAGAAGTTCTGGGCCCTTCGGGAAACCTTCTCCTTGCTTCTTATTCCTTCCCTTCGATGCTTCCCTTGTGGATGGTCTAGCTGTGCCATTGTGGATGAACTCCTCCTCGACTCATGTGATGCTCAACTCAAACCTATAAATGCACGATAGGGGGTCAAGTAGTAGAGAGAACCAAGTAGACATGCATAAAGGATAGAGTTCACCTTCGCATATGTGCTCGGCTCCCTTGGTGATGGAGCCAAGTCCATGGTGATGACTGTAGGGTGCTCTGCACCATCTGCTCCCCCTTTGGAATATCTTCTCTCGGGTCGTGATCTTCATCACCATGGGAAAGTGACAGTCCGAAGTTCTCACAAGAGTGGAATTTGTCAAGCAATGTACTCATCATATTGACGTTCTATATGCTCAACTGCACTTGCTAATGGACCCTACCAAGGTTGGCGATGCTTGTCCTACTGAGCCCAAAGAGTTTGACCAATGAGAACAAGGTTTTGTTTCATATCATGTGCAATTCTATTACCCCGGTCAACAGGGCCGAAAAGATTGAAAGGCTGGTCAGAAATACACTTCAAGCTATCTCCATGGGAATTCCTTTCGATCTTGAGGATCTATTTCTTCGGAACTTGGCTTGCGCCGCTGAATACCCTCAAAGCCTCAAGTCTTGAAGCCGTATGCACCCTGGATGTGGCACCCCGGCAACAACATGAGCATGGCATGTACATATAATTCATGATATGAACAGGATGATACTAGCACTAGCATGCAAGGGGATCGACATTTAAGGTCTCGTGGACCAACATACTCTGCTCGGAGGTTATTTCGTAACCACAAACTTACCATCGTGATCATCACACGATCACCTCAGGATCAACCAAGCTCGGTATCAACTATACCATCGTGATCATCACACGATCACACGGAGCTTGATCTCTAGCTGTGATCATCGCACGACCACATAAAGATCAACCAACTTCTTTCTCATTGAACCGGGGTTGTTATTATCCAGGTTATTATTTCTGTTGACCCATAGTGTGACCTACTACGAACTGTGTCCATGACCGAGGACACGGCCATCGATAGATTATACACTCTGCAGAGGTTAGTACACTGTACCCACACTACGGAACTCATGGCCTCGTGCTCCCATTCGGGTGGACCAACGACGTTCCGACAAAACCAATCTATTGCATGACACTCTCCCGGCCACTCCCGACAAACTCCCCTTTGGGCTATGTCCTGGGTTGCCCCTGATGTCAACTCGTGACATCTGCCACCTCTGTGGCTGCCACCGTCGTGGCCACAATAACAAAGCTGTCCCGAACGGGGACCCTGGATCCATACAACTTGGGCACTCAAGGCTTATGGCCGCCCACCGGGCCAGGGTAGCGCGCGCACATAACCTTCCCTAGTTGGAGGCACCGACGAGAGGCATGACAATAGACCGCATTAGGGCCCCCCCCATAAAGGCAAGTGTGGCTGCACTGGTTAGCTCGATTCGGTGGCACCATGACTCAGCCAACAGATTTGTTCAAGTTCGATTAATGTCAGATTCAACTTGAATGGTGATGAGCTGAGTCACAGTAATATAGCATGATGAAATAGCAATGCAGATGAGCATGATATCAGTGCAACCATGGATGGGCAACATAACCATTTAACAACATAGTATCAACAATGATAAATCATGAAGTCTACGGAATACAAAAGAGCATGTCATAATGACGATCACGAATATAACAAGTATTTTCATAACCACCCTAACTATTCAAATGAGCATAGCATTATCACTAGCATCAGAAAATAAATCTGAGAACTAACATGATAATAATAATACTAGCAAATAATCATTTAACTTACTAGATGCAAATGAACAAGGCATAAGAACGAGTATGGATTCACAATCATTTATCATTAACAAAATAATTAAATGAGCAAACAAATATTTAAATATTCAAGTGGAAAACCATGGCTACTGCAATGCCATCATGCAAGTGGCAATTGTGGCTTGCCTGGGGATGGAGGAACCATCGGGGAGAAGTGCGGAGACACTCGCGGAAAAATCGCCAGAAAAGATTCCCTTTCGGAGGGGGCTGAATAAGGGCAGGGGCAAAATAGTCATTTTCAGAGTGTAACAACATCATGAAAATAGTTCCATCGGAACGGGCTCGATGAACTGAGATCGTGGGCGTTGGAATCACCTGATTCGGAGTTGCGGGTGAAAAGTTACGGCCGTTCGTTCGATAGACAGAAAAACAAATAAAATTTGAGTTTTTCTGCTGCTAACGGACGAACGTCCACAAATTAACACTTTCGGCGCTGGGCTGAAAAAGAGAAAGCGCGTTTCTGAGATTACGTTTTCAGATGAAAAAAACGTATTCTGGCCCGAAGACCAACCAAAATACGCTTTCGAAAAACGAGGACGCATTCTCAGGAATACGCCTTCACTTAAGTGGCGGGCCCGGGCTCTATCTCACTTACAGGTGGGGCCGGCTGGGTTCTCTCTCTCTCCTCTCGTGCCTGTCTTCTTCCTCCCGACGGAGGACAGAGGAGGCAAGGCAGGGCACTGCTGGCGACGGCCCCGGCAGCTCCGGGCACCTCCGGCTAAGGGGAAGGCACCGGCGAGCTCGGGCGGGAGCGCCGCCTCCGTCCTGGCTGACCACGGACGCCGAGGACAGCCATATATAGCAGCGGCTGCTAGGGGCACCGCGGATGAAGCAGTCGGCCGTCGACGGGACTCATGGCACGGCGGCGGGGAGGAGGGGCCGTGGCTATGGGGTGGGTCTAGGGTGCAGGTGGAGGCCCCTGGAGGTGGCAGCAGGGGGCGGGAGACGCCGTGCTGCTCGAATTTGAGTGGACCGAAGAGGCGGCCATGGCGGCAATGGCGAGCGAAGAGAGGCTTCGGAGCTCGTTGGAGTGGTCTAGGAGGGCTAAGGGAGAGAGGAGAGGAGGTTGGTGTGGTCGGGGGAGGTCGGGGTAGGCTTATATAGCCGTGGCAGAGGTGGTGCCGCCCCCAGGTGTTGCACGGCCGAGCGGAGCGTGCTCTCGCGTACCGCGTACGCGTGCGCTCGCGGCAGAGAGGTTGAGGGCGACGGGAGAGAGCTAGTGGAGCAGAAGAGCAGAGCAGACGTGGTCTCGTTGAAGTCCTGCCGGCCACTTCGAGAGATGTAACACCCCGATTTTTGGGCCTTTCTTTTTCTTTTGGATTTCTTCGAAGTTTTATTTGGAGTTCTTTTTCCGTGGCTATGTGGTCTTGAAACTTGGGAAAATCTTCTCTCCTGCCATTTCCTAGTGGCTTGTCATTCTCAAATCTATCCCAAGGCCATGTCATTTCCATCTTATCCCAACCCCAATATTTATTTATTGGGAATATTCCTTTTCCTATTAAAGGAATAACCCTGTTTGCCCTAGGTTGTGAAGCAACCTATATTCCTTTCTTTCCAAAAATTCCCACAAAATTATCATAAATTCTTTGGATCATATATCCCACCAATATGTCAAAACCCATACTTTCCTAGTTCAAAAATAATTCAGGAATATTCATTTCCTATTCTGTCCAGCAGAGCACTTTGTGAAGGAAGTGCTATTTATATTTTCTTGATTGCCCTCAAAAATTTTGGGCACTCTCTCATATCCAAATAATTACCACATGCCAAAACTCAACTTCATTTGCCTAGTAAATCTTCCTCAGCAAATTTCCAAAGTTTATGTCCAGAGAGAAGCTTTGTGAAGGAAGTACTAGCTAAGCTTATCCAAATGAGTTGAAATTTTGGGAGATCATTTATATGATCAAATCATGACTCTCCACCAAAATTCATCTCCATCCAATCATCTATGGGAGCACATCTTCAAATATTGGTTTCTGGTCACAATTTCAGTTTGTGAAGCAACTATATTTTATATTGCTTAAAAAATTATGAAATTAATCCAGGACCTAAATATCCATAAATAATGTGAGCATGCCAAAATTTACAGTATTTTTCAAAACCATTTTCTCTGCAAAATTCCCCCAAGTTTCTGTCCAGTGTGGATCATTGTGAAGGAAGTACCATTTATACTTATCCAAATAGGATGAAATTTTTATGGCACCTTCATATTCTCAAATGATCGTGATCCACAAATTTTCAGCTTAATACAACATTCCATGTGAGTGCTACTTCCTGATCTAGCTTCTGGACCAGATTTGGAAGTTGCAAAGCAACTATGCTAAATATTGTCCCAAATGACCTCAAAATCCACAGGATGATAGTTCTTCCTACCCTAAACCTCTGTGACATCTTTTTTATCTCATTCATCAACTCCCTTGACCACAACATCCAGTCTAACCTTGCTGCAGCAATGTTCAGTTGATGTTACACTTCATACCAAAGTCACTTTAAACGAACCAATGATTCAGTGGTGTTCCAGGGTGAAGGGACTACACATTTGACACCTTTTGCCAGTCCCGCGTGCCCTCAGAGCGCCATGCCACGCGGTGACCGCGTTGTTGACAAGCGCTGGACGCGCTCTGCGCGTCGTTTAGCCTCGGGCCACCTCTCCCCGGCCGTTTCCTCGCGTCCCTGGTGCCGACCAGCCCCCTCCTTTCTCCACGTAGCCCGCCCGATCGTCTCCCCCTCCTGTAGCGCCTGCCGCCGGCCCCAGCCACCACCGCACGCGAGTGCACTGTGCGCCCGAGTGGTCACCCGCCCCTGTGCTCGCCCCGTCTCCTTCCCCCGCGTCCCTAGCATCGCCGAGCATCCCCTCTGCCCTGTCTCGTCACCCCAATGTCCCGCGCATGCCCGACCTCGCCAGAACACGCTCCGCCCGGCCGTGCAACACCCGGGGACGACACGACCTCCACCCCGGCTATATATAGCGTGCCCGAGCCTCTCCCGAGCTCACCATCTTCCTCCCCTCACTCCCTTAGCCCTCCCCACCCTCTCCTTTGAGCTCGAGGAGCTCTCTGGACCTCCAATGGCCGCAATGGCCGCTGCTCCTCCCCTATCAAATCCACCCAGTGCTGGCCTCCTCCCCTCCTCCTTTCTCCACCAGAAGGACCACCGAAGCACCTCGAGTCTCCCCCGCCCTTCGCCCTCTCCACCGGTGGCCTGTAGCCACCGCGCCCATCGGCGCCCGACGCCGGCCGTCCGCCATGGCCAAGGGCGCACGTGCTCCGGCCCTCCTCGGCACCCGCGTACGGCAGGGATGGACGCGGCTCGGTCCGCTGACCACGCCGGTGGGTCGGGCGGCGCCAACGGTGGCCTACAGCGCCGGCGGCCGTCGCCGGAGTCCGCCTCTGCTCCGGTCGAGCGCGGGCAGAAGGAAGACGAAGACATTGACCCTGCCCAGCTGGCCAGGCGGGCCCCGCCTCTCCTTCGGTCCCACCGGTCAGCCGCACCGGAGGGTTGACTCCGGGCCCGCCGGATTATAAGTGGAGACGTATTCGGTAGAGTACGTTTGCGTCTTCGGAAAGCGTACTCCAGCGCTGCTTTAGGCCAGAGTACGTTTTCCAGAAGTGAAAACGTATTTTCAGAAATACGCTTTCAACTATTCAGCCGCCAGCCGAAAGTATTAAATAGCGGACGTTCGTCCGTTAAGGCCAGAAAAGAACAGATTTTTATTGTTTTTCTGCCTATCGAACGAACGGCCGTAACTTTTCACCCGCAACTCCGAATCAGGTGATTCCAAAGCCCACGATCTTAGTTCGTCGAGCCCGTTCCGATGGTACCATTTTCATAATCTTGTCACACTCTGAAACTGACCGTTTTGCCCTTGCCCTTATTCAGCCCCCTTCGAGAGGGAAACTTTTCCGGCAATCTTTCCGCGGGTGTCTCCGCACTTCTCCCCGATGGTTCCTTCATCCCCAGGCAAGCCACAACAGCCACTTGCATGATGGCATTGCAATAGCCATGGTTTCCACTTGAATATTTAATATTTGTTTGCTCATTTAATTATTTTGTGAATGCTTCGAATATGCCTGTGAATCCATGCTCATTGCTTATGCCATGTTCATTTTCATCTAGTAAGTGATATGATTAATTGCTAAGGATATTCTTATCATGTTCTTGTAATCATTCCCGATGCTATTGATAATAATATGCTCAAATGAATAGTTATCGGTTGGTTATGAAATTACTTGTGATATTCGTGATCATCGTTATACCATGCTCATTTGCATCCCATAGACTAAATGATTTATCATTGTTGCTGCTATATTGTTAAATAGTTATGTTTCCCATCCATGGTTACACTGTTGTCATGCTCATATGCATTGTTATTTCATTATGACTCAGCTCATCACTATTCAAGTTGAACCTGACATTAATCGAACTTGAACAAATCTGTTGGCTGAGTCATGGTGCCACCGAATCGAGCTCACCAGTGCAACCACACTTGCCTGGATGGGGAGGCCCTAATGCGGTCTATTGTCATGCCTCTCACCGGAACCTCCAACTAGGGAAGGTTATGGGTGTGCGCTACCCTGATCAGGTAGGCGACCATAAGCCTTGAGTGCCCAAGTTGTAAGGATATCCGAGGTCCCCGTTTGGGACAATGTTATGTTTTGGCCATGACGATGGCAGCCACATAGGTGGCGGATGTCACGAGTTGACATCAGGGGCAACCCAGGACATAGCCCAAAGGGGAGTTTGTCGGGAGTGGCCGGGAGAGTGTCATGCAATAGACTGGTTTTGTCCGAATGTCGTTGGTCCACCCGAATGGGAGCACGAGGCCATGAGTTCCGTGGTGTGGGTACAGTGTACTAACCTCTGCAGAGTGTATAATCTATCGATAGCCGCATCCTCGGTCATGGACATAGTTCGTAGTAGGTCACACTATGGGTCAACAGAAATAATAACCTGGATAATAACAACCCCGGTTCAATGAGAAAGAAGTTGGTTGATCTTTATGTGGTCGTGCGATGATCACAGCTAGAGATCAAGCTCCGTGTGATCGTGTGATGATCACGATGGTATAGTTGATACCGAGCTTGGTTGATCCTGAGGTGATCGTGTGATGATCACGATGGTAAGTTTGTGGTTACGAAATAACCTCCGAGCAGAGTATGTTGGTCCACGAGACCTTAAATGTCGATCCCCTTGCATGCTAGTGCTAGTATCATCCTGTTCATATCATGAATTATATGTACATGCCATGCTCATGTTGTTGCCATGCTCAGGTCGTTGCCATAATCATGTTGTTCGAGTAGTATCATGTTCATCATGGATTATTAACCTGTAAATGCCATGCTGTTGTTTGTCTTGATTGCTTTGGTTGCTGTGAGCTTGCGAGTACATTCAAAGTACTCACCTGGCGTGTCATGCCAGATTGCAGGTCATGCCGTGATTGCTTGTTTGTCGAGGATGCCGAGGTTGCGCTCTAGGATACGTCCCAGCTAGAGTCCCTGCGGAGTGGAGTTCATCACCGTCGTCGTTGTTCCGCTGCTAGATTTTATTCCGCTTCGAGATGTCTCGCTGCTAGCATAGAGCTATCTGAGCAGGCGAAGTTTTGCCGTGCCCCTGTAACCTTCGTGCCTTCAGAACCTTTGTACTCGTGTTATTTGTAATAAAGAGCTGATTTGTTCTATGCCAAGCAGTGCCGTATTCCAGAAGACTTGATCTCTGGGCTGGAATACGGTGTGTTCCGGTTTCTCTGAGCCGGGGTGCCACAAGCGAACAGTGCCGCGGGCAGGGCCGCCGTGGCGCGAGGAGGAAGAGAGAGGAGGGGGTGAGGGCTGGGGAGCGGGCGCGTGTCCACTGCGGAGCTCGAGGACACGCTAGGACGCGCGGAACCGGCTGGGAGAAGAGTGCCCGAGGCAAAACGATGAGCAGAGCGCGCACAACGCTTGCAACCAGCGTGGTCACCGCGTGGCATGGCAAGGAGAGGGCACGATGATCTGCAAAAAGATGTCTACCGTGTTGTCTCTCCTAAGTGGGTCCTACCTGAGGTGATATATCAAAGAAAGGCACTGTGGGTGGATGGGAGAGGTCGACTGAACTTTGCTGTTGCAAACTTAAGCAGGAAGTAGTGATCAAATGGGCTAGGTTAAGAGCAAACCAGAATGTCTCAGAGGTTTATGGTAGGAAGGACTATGATCCTGTGAATTTTGAGGGGATTTGAACAAGTATTTAACATAGTTGCTTTGCAACTGCAATAACTGGTCCAGAAACTTGATCAGGAAGTAGCACTCACATGATTGCTTGGATTGAGCTGAAATTTTTTGGAGTGTGGTCATTTTGGCATATGAATATACCATAAAAATTTCATCCCAATTGGATAAGTAAAAATGGTACTTCCTTCACAATGTTCCACACTGGACAGAAAATTGGGGGAATTTTCCAGATAAAATGGCTTGGCAAAATAATGTGAGTTTTGGCATGCTCACATTATTTGGGGATATTTAGGTTCTGGATTAATTTTAGAATTTGTTAAGCAGTTTAAAATATAGTTGCTTCACAAACTGAAATTGTGACCCGAAACCCAGATTTGAAGGTGTGCTCGCATAGATAGTTGTATGGATATGAAATTTGGGGTAGAGTCATAATTTGATCATATAAATGATCTCCCAAAATTTCAAATCATTTGGATAAGTCTAGCTAGTACTTCCTTCACAAAGCTTCTCTCTGATCAGAAACTTTGGAAATTTGCTGGGGAAGATTTACTAGGCAAATAAAGCTGAATTTTGGCATTTGGCAATTATTTGGACATGAGAGAGTGCCCAAAATTTTTTAGGGCAATAAAGAAAATATAAATAGCACTTCCTTCACAAAGTGCCCTGCTGGACAGAATAGGAAATGAATATTCCTGAATTATTTTTGAACTAGGCAAAGATGGGCTGTGATATATTTGTGGGAGAAATGATCCAAAGAATTTATGAGAATTTTGTGGGAATTTTTTGGAAGACAGAAATATAGGTTGCTTCACAACCTAAAGCAAATAGGGTTATTCCTTTACTAGAAAAAGGAATATTCCCAAGAAATAAAAATTGGGGTTGGGCTAAGATGGACATGACATGGCCTTGGGATAGATTTGGGAGTGACAAGCCACTTGGGAGTGGCAGGAGAGAAGATCCTCCCAGGTTTCAAGACCACATTGCCACGGAAAAAGAAAATCCAAATAAAATCCGAAGAAATCCAAAAGAAAAAGAAAGGGCCAAAAATCGGGGTGTTACAAACCTACCCCCCTTATGATAAATCTCGTCCTCGAGATTTGGTTGCTCAGGGAACAAGTATGAGTATTCTGACTTAAGGAAACCGTTTCCAACTCGGGTATCCTTTTTCTTGCTGTTCCCTCTGAATTCCATATGATTGACTGCCTTGCTCTGGGGTGGTTTGCTTCACTGTATCCAACATAGTGACAGGTCTCCCTTCATATGTTCATGCTTGCTCTGACTTTCTTTTATGTCTGCTGGCTTATCTATTATTATCAGTCCGGGAGTGATTGACGTGACATTCTTTTATCCATCACTGATAGTATCAATGGAGTTGTGCATAAATTTCCTCGGTGGGCATGAAACCTTTAATCATTGCCTCGGGTTACTCAAGTAGGTGCATATCCTCTGGGTTCAAAACAATGCTGAGAATCATAACCGTTCTCTTGGCGGAATCTGACTACTTGTAGGTAGTTCTGAATTACCTTGGGCTGGCTCCACTGTCTCGAATCCGTACCGATGATTCGACTGTTACCTTGATATGAGGTCCTTACGAACAGAGTAGGCCCCTTGGGTGTGTGTTCATGATGATCAATACGGAATCAGACTGTCTTGGATATCCGTACTATGTTGTTCATGCACTGATTATCATACATGTATTGCCGGTCTTGCTCCTTCATTATTGTTCTCTCTTTTTCTGAATCTTTTGCTGAAAGAGCTTGGCCATACATATCTTTAATTCTTCGTGTGACCATAGGTGCTATCAGGTGCAATATTCTGGCAGGCATACCTTATCCTTATGGCCATGCAACAATGTTACATGGCAAGTTTATCATCTCTCAAACTTTAACTGTAGGGCAATGACCATCCGAACCTTTGCACGAAATCGGCAAATAAATCAGTAGCCACCAGAACGGTTTTTACGACTCAGATCTGGGACATTACTAAAATAACTTGACCATGGCCCACGGCAGCTGACAAGCAGCTTAGAGCCTGAGGCCGTGTTGATAAGAAGAATGTAGCAGTTCCCTAAGACGGCTGAAGAACAGCTCAGAGTATAGGGTCGCTGCTACAAAAAGAAACTCAACAGCTGCCCGAGACGGCCAAAAAGTAGCTCAGAACACGGGTCAGTTGTTGAAAAGAGAAATATAAAATCGGCATCCACCCTGGACGGCCAAAAGCAGCTCAGAACACAGGTGTGGTGCCGTTACCAAGAAAAGGAAAGCAAGGGTTCATCAGGATCATATGCCAGGTTCACAGTTACTTGGACAGAGCTCACATGACAGTGACAGAGGTTAATGATATCACTTTGTCGGGTGTGAGGAAACTGGCCTTGATATCCACTGTCAAGATTATTGTCCCCAACATTGTCTTGCTTCATAGCTTGTCAGACATTGCATCACACTGAGGTGTATAACTTGCTTTCTTCCTCTTACATACTCACGGATTTGTTGGATTCTCACCATGCTTGTATCATCATATGAGTGGCTTGAATGACCTTGGCAGCATGTTCACAATATGGAAGCATGGGTATCTGGGCATTTGATTCCCGAGGCAGACACTTGTGTGTTGACTGATTCTTGCTTCTGACAAACTGTTGCGGATCTGATTCTTGGGATGCATTGCCATATACTGCCAACTCACTGTGTAATATCTTGTACCAATGACGATGACTGTTGGTAGTGCCACACTGACGAAGGCTGGATAGCTTGGGTTAGAAGCCATCGAGAGTAGCGTGCTGAGGATGACTGGATATCTTGCACTTGAAGCTTTTGCCGGGATAGCGTACTGAAAAAGGCTGGGGACCGTATCTCAGAAGCTTCTCCTCCTGATTGCTTGCTGAGGAAGATTCGGTGACTTATGTTGTAAGCTTCCTGCGGTGGCTTACCAAAGAAGACTGAGTGTCTTACACTGGAAGTTATCCACATATCGTACTGAAGAAGACTGCGGAACCTTGCGTCGTAAGCTTCCCCTGGATATTCCTTTGACTGGAAATGTACTGTTGTCTTGCACACAAATTGTCTTCAGCTGGTTCATTACAATTGTGATGGTTGCACACTGATGTAAACTTGATGCTGATAGTCAATCCAGGATATCATTTGCATTCAGATCAGATATTCCCAATATAATGCAGTCGGCTGAGAGTTTCATAATGCTTTGTTGAGCTTCCAAATAGAACTCCTCACTGCTTCTTCGAGTCCGGTGTCGGTTGATGAGCAACTTTCATAATGGGAAATAAGGTAACACCGAGGGCCAAAGAAAGAAGCAAAAGAAACGACTAAAACAAAAGCACACACAGCATTAAGATTACATACAAACAACATCACATTTTATAGCTATCCACCTCACTATGCATGCCTACTTAAGCACACAATTCTCGAGGGAATTCTGGTACTACGATCTATCATGCTGTGGCGGTGTGCACAATAGTGGATCCGCGTGTGGGGAGATTGGTGTAAACAGAGCCACACCAAACGCTGGCTCAGCACTGGTTGCATCTGGACAGGCTTAGCGGTGAGGACGGACTCGATGATCATGTGGCGAGACACGGATGTCATGGCCACATCATCATCAAGCGTATGGAAGGGAACCGTACTCGTCCAGAGAATGGGTGATAGGGTAGGATAGCGGTGGAAAGAAGGGCCTGCTGGCATTGCCCTTCTCTGGTAACAAAGACCAGTAAGGGTTGCCAAAGCGGCGGGTTGAATGGCAAGATCCGAGGCAGAAACATGTCTACCACCAAAATGATAGGTGTGGCTAAAGAGAAAATATTGGTGTGATACCTGTGCATCAATCCTGCAAGAGATCGACACCACAAGGTACCTTGGCATCACTCCGCTGGGACAGAGACGATACCAAACACCAACGAGCAAGTATGCAAGACTGGAGGGTGCAGGTAGTGGATCGAAACCGATACCACCTACACTCACAAGATCAACCGTTAGTGACAAGATAATAAGTCTATATGCATGCTATGCAGCAAACAAATGCAACAACCAAGTGCAGCAAGCAAGCTAGACTCTGAACTACCGGTTTCTAACGCTCGCGCGGACTAGGGCGTCCTACAGCCAGACCTGCTCTGATACCAAACCTTGTGGCACCCCGGCTCAGAGAGACAGGAACACCCCGTATTCCATCCTAGAGATCAAGTCTTCTGAAATACGGCACTGCTTGGCATAGAATAAATCAGCTCTTTATTACAAATAACACGGGTACAAAGGTTCTGAAGGCACGAAGGTTACAGGGGCACGGCGACACCTCGCCTGCTCAGATAGCTCTATGCTAGCAGCGAGACATCTCGAAGCGGAATAACTTCTAACAGCGGAACAACGACGACGGTGATGAACTCCACTCCGCAGGGACTCTGGCTGGAACGTATCCTAGAGCGCAACCTCAGGATCCTCGACAAACAAGCAATCACGGCATCACCTGCAATCTGGCATGACACGCCAGGTGAGTACTTTGAATGTACTCGCAAGCTCACAGGAACCAAAGCAATCAAGACAAACAACAGCATGGCATTTACTGGTTAATAATCCATGATGAACATGATACTACTCGAACAACATGAGTATGGCAACGACCTGAGCATGGCAACAACATGAGCATGGCATGTACATATAATTCATGATATGAACAGGATGATACTAGCACTAGCATGCAAGGGGATCGACATTTAAGGTCTCGTGGACCAACTTACTCTGCTCGGAGGTTATTTCGTAACCACAAACTTACCATCGTGATCATCACACGATCACCTGAGGATCAACCAATCTCGGTATCAACTATACCATCGTCATCATCACACGATCACACGGAGCTTGATCTCTACCTGTGATCATCGCACGACCACATAAAGATCAACCAACTTCTTTCTCATTGAACCGGGGTTGTTATTATCCAGGTTATTATTTATGTTAACCCATAGTGTGACCTACTACGAACTGTGTCCATGACCGAGGACGCGGCTATCGATAGATTATACACTCTGCAGAGGTTAGTACACTGTACCCACACTACGGAACTCATGGCCTCATGCTCCCATTCGGGTGGACCAACGACGTTCCGACAAAACCAATCTATTGCATGACACTCTCCCGGCCACTCCCGACAAACTCCCCTTTGGGCTATGTCCTGGGTTGCCCCTGATGTCAACTCGTGACATCTGCCACCTCTGTGGCTGCCACCGTCGTGGCCACAATAACAAAACTGTCCCAAACGGGGACCTTTGATCCATACAACTTGGGCACTCAAGGATTATGGCCGCCCACCGGGCCAGGGTAGCGCGCGCACATAACCTTCCCTAGTTGGAGGCACCGGCGAGAGGCATGACAATAGACCGCATTAGGCCCCTCCATAAAGGCAAGTGTGGCTGCACTGGTTAGCTCGATTCGGTGGCACCATGACTCAGCCAACAGATTTGTTCAAGTTCGATTAATGTCAGATTCAACTTGAATGGTGATGAGCTGAGTCACAGTAATATAGCATGATGAAATAGCAATGCAGATGAGCATGATATCAGTGCAACCATGGATGGGCAACATAACCATTTAACAGCATAGTACCAACAATGATAAATCATGAAGTCTACGGAATACAAAAGAGCATGTCATAATGACGATCACGAATATAACAAGTATTTTCATAACCACCCTAACTATTCAAATGAGCATAGCATTATCACTAGCATCGGAAAATAAATCTGAGAACTAACATGATAATAATAATACTAGCAAATAATCATTTAACTTACTAGATGCAAATGAACAAGGCATAAGAACGAGTATGGATTCACAATCATTTATCATTCACAAAATAATTAAATCAGCAAACAAATATTTAAATATACAAGTGGAAAACCATGGCTACTGCAATGCCATCATGCAAGTGGCTATTGTGGCTTGCCTGGGGATGGAGGAACCATCGGGGAGAAGTGCGGAGACACTCGCGGAAAAATTGCCGGAAAAGATTCCCTTTCGGAGGGGGCTGAATAAGGGCAGGGGCAAAATGGTCATTTTTAGGGTGTGACAACATCATGAAAATAGTACCATCGGAGCGGGCTCGACGAACTGAGATCGTGGGCGTTGGAATCACCTGATTCGGAGTTGCGGGTGAAAAGTTACGGCCGTTCGTTCGATAGACAGAAAAACAAATAAAATTTGAGTTTTTCTGCTGCTAATGGACGAACGTCCACAAATTAAAACTTTCGGCGCTGGGCTGAAAAAGAGAAAGCGCGTTTCTGAGATTACGTTTTCAGATGAAAAAAACGTATTCTGGCCCGAAGACCAACCAAAATACGCTTTCGAAAACCGAGGACGCATTCTCAGGATTACGCCTTCACTTAAGTGGCGGGCCCGAGCTCTATCTCACTTACAGGTGGGGCCGGCTGGGTTCTCTCTCTCTCCTCTCGTGCATGTCTTCTTCCTCCCGACGGAGGACAGAGGAGGCGAGGCAGGGCACTGCCGGCGACGGCCCCGGCAGCTCCGGCCACCTCCGGCCAAGGGGAAGGCACCGGCGAGCTCGGGCGGGAGCGCCGCCTCCGTCCTGGCTGACCACGGACGCCGAGGACAGCCATATATAGCAACGGCTGCTAGGGGCACCGCGGATGAAGCAGTCGGCCGTCGACGGGGCTCACGGCACGGCGGCGGGGAGGAGGGGCCGTGGCTATGGGGTGGGTCTAGGGTGCAGGTGGAGGCCCCTGGAGGTGGCAGCAGGGGGTGGGAGACGCCGTGCCGCTCGAATTTGAGTGGACCGAAGAGGCGGCCATGGCGGCAATGGCGAGCGAAGAGAGGCTTCGGAGCTCGTTGGAGTGGTCTAGGAGGGCTAAGGGAGAGAGGAGAGGAGGTTGGTGTGGTCGGGGTAGGCTTATATAGCCGCGGCAGAGGTGGTGCCGCCCCCAGGTGTTGCACGGCCGAGCGGAGCGTGCTCTGGCGTACCGCGTACGTGTGTGCTTGCAGCAAAGAGGTTGAGGGCGACGGGAGAGAGCTAGTGGAGCAGAAGAGCAGAGCAGACGCGGTCTCATTGAAGTCCTGCCGGCCACTTCGAGCGAACAGTGCCGCGGGCAGGGCCGCCGTGGCGCGAGGAGGAAGAGAGAGGAGGGGGCGAGGGCTGGGGAGCGGGCGCGTGGCCACTGCGGAGCTCGAGGACACGCTAGGACGCGCGGAACCGGCTGGGAGAAGAGTGCCCGAGGCAAAACGACGAGCAGAGCGCGCCTAATGCTTGCAACCAGCGTGGTCACCGCATGGCATGGCAAGGAGAGGGCACGATGATCTGCAAAAAGATGTCTACCGTGCTGTCTCTCCTAAGTGGGTCCTACCTGAGGTGATATATCGAAGAAAGGCACTGTGGGTGGATGGGAGAGGTCGACTGAACTTTGCTGTTGCAAACTTAAGTAGGAAATAGTGATCAAATGGGCTAGGTTAAGAGCAAACCAGAATGTCTCAGAGGTTTATGGTAGGAAGGACTATGATCCTGTGAATTTTGAGGGGATTTGAACAAGTATTTAACATAGTTGCTTTGCAACTGCAATAACTGGTCCAGAAACTTGATCAGGAAGTA
The DNA here is from genome assembly GCA_039707655.1 of Elymus sibiricus. Lineage (NCBI taxonomy): Eukaryota > Viridiplantae > Streptophyta > Magnoliopsida > Poales > Poaceae > Elymus > Elymus sibiricus. The sequence goes on along the minus strand of CM077674.1, from coordinate 197,194,144 downwards.
GCACTCACATGATTGCTTGGATTGAGCTGAAAATTTGTGGAGTGTGGTCACTTTGGCATATGAATATACCATAAAAATTTCATCCCAATTGGATAAGTAAAAATGGTACTTCCTTCACAATGATCACACTGGACAGAAAATTGGGGGAATTTTCCAGAGAAAATGGCTTTGAAAAACAATGTGAGTTTAGGCATGCTCAAATTATTTGGGGATATTTAGGTCCTGGATTAATTTTAGAATTTTTGAAGCAGCATAAAATATAGTTGCTTCACAAACTAAAATTGTGACCCGAAACCCAGATTTGAAGGTGTGCTCGCATAGATAGTTGTATGGAGATGAAATTTGGGGTAGAGTCATGATTTGATCATATAAATGATCTCCCAAAATTTCAACTCATTTGGATAAGCCTAGCTAGTACTTCCTTCACAAAGCTTCTCTCTGATCAAAAACTTTGGAAATTTCCTGGGGAAGATTTACTAGGCAAATGAAGCTGAATTTTGGCATGTGGCAATTATTTGGACATGAGAGAGTGCCCAAAAAATTTTAGGGCAATCAAGAAAATATAAATAGCACTTCCTTCACAAAGTGCCCTGCTGGACAGAATAGGAAATGAATATTCCTAAATTATTTTTGAAGTAGGCAAAGATGGGCTGTGATATATTTGTGGGATACATGATCCAAAGAATTTATGAGAATTTTGTGGGAATTTTGTGGAAGACAGAAATATAGGTTGCTTCACAACCTAAAGCAAATAGGGTTATTCCTTTACTAGAAAAAGGAATATTCCCAAGAAATAAAAATTGGGGTTGGGCTAAGATGGACATGACATGGCCTTGGGATAGATTTGGGAGTGACAAGCCACTTGGGAGTGGCAGGAGAGAAGATCCTCCCAGGTTTCAAGACCACATAGCCACGGAAAAAGAAAATCCAAATAAAATCTGAAGAAATCCAAAAGAAAAAGAAAGGGCCAAAAATCAGGGTGTTACAGTGGATCCAATGTGCAATTGAACAGTTCACAGGGAAGAGGTTTCATTGTCGCTACAAGCCGAAACTTTATATCCCTCCTATCTATGATACTATTCGGATCGTCAAGGACAATGGCAAAGGCAAAGCGCCAGTTGTTCCTTAAGGAGATGCATCAGCCCAAGCACCAAAAATTAAGCAACCCATAGTTCCAATCCCTCACGATGAAAATCCTTCTCTGTATGAGATTTGTCTTCGAACTCAGCAAGCTCTAGAGAGGCATATTAAAATGGATAGAAAAGAGAAAGTTCACCTAGCAATTGAGATAAATCTTCTGCACAATACTGCTCACCAAGCATTTCTGTGGCGAAGGAGGAGAAGAAGCGCTCTTGTGTTCTTATTTGGAAGCACTACACCAGAGAGCAGCTCCATGCAAAAGTTGTCGAGAAAGAATATGACTACATCGACCTGTTTGAGACTGATCGCACACGAAAGCCTACTCCAGTACTTCCTCAGAGATCTTCTTCGACTGATCTGTTATTTCTCGAGCCCGATTATGTTATGATGAGTGATACTGAAGCCACTTCTCCAGCATTTCAACATGACCAAGCCCAAGACACTGGAGATGAATCAACTCACTCTACTACCTATGCCAAAGCCAGAAGTTCAACTGCTGCTGCCAAGATTTTTGTTTCTGCGCAAGCTGGTTCTGTTTCTCCAAACAACTCTAGTTCTACTGATTCTTTGGACGAGTAGTTCCTCGAGTTCTTCTCGTTCCTTTTTGCCACTTGTTGACAAAAAGGGGGAGATGTGCGTCGAGAGTTAGATGTGCGTGTCATTTTCTAGGGCTGGGTTTCCATTTGCATTTGCTTTCACGAAACATTTGATTTTTAGTCGTGTTTTTGAAACTATTTCAGTTCGGTCGGTTAAACTTTAAAGTACCACATGTGGTACTGATGAACAACTCTGCTTGTAATCCTAATAACTCCCACTACAAAAAAAGACACTTCAGTGACATTATGGCCCAAACAAAAACTTTTGTTGTCATGGATGTGACACTTCTATGACGATAATTGTGATAAAAAAGTATCATCATAGATGTGGTGGGCTCCTACTTCAATGACAAAAAATTATGACAGAAAATGGGCTTTTTGTCCTGGGTGGGCCGGAGATGCAGCTGCATGACATTCTTTGGGCCGTCCATGACGTAAAAAATTGTGGTAGAAGTGAGGGCAAGGAAATTTTCAAGGAGTTCCCGGTATACGATGGGCGGTCAGGCCCTAGCAATGCAGTCATTTGCGCGTTTCTCTCATACGCGCGCGTGTGTGCGAGCCGTGTTCACTAACTGAACCTGAGCAAGACGTTCGCTTACTGAACCCGAGCGAGGTGTTCGCTTACTAAACCCGAGCGATCGATCCATCCCTCACACTACGTACTGAACACGAGCGATAAACCGCACTATGTACTGAAGCCAATTGATCCATTCGCTGCTAACTGAACCCGAGCAATTCCTTCACTGCTAACTGACGTCGATCGATCCCTTCGCTGCTGCTTACTAAAGCCGATCAATCGATGCGTTGCATCGAGCCCCCGTGCGAGACGTAGCCGGTTGGTTGCCTCTCGATGAACATTGCCTGTTGCTGTCGCGCGCCCAATATGTAGCATGAGTCCAGAGTTGCATCGATCGAGCCCCTTGCACGAGACATGGTGAGTTGACCTAGCCAGTTGGTTGGCTGTGGATGAACAGTTCTTGTTGCTGCCGCCCGCTTGTACGCCCCACCCCAGCCGGTTGGGGTTGGATGAACAGGACCCCGGCCGTGTAGGCGGTTGGCGCTGGATGAACATGACCTCGAGGAAGCCGTGCCGCGGTACGCCACACCCCAGCTGGTTGGTGGTGGATGAATAGGACCCTGTGGAGGTCGTAGGCAGTTGCTGATGAATAGTAGCCCATGGAGGCACGGTTGGAAGTAGACGGTGATGAACAGTAGCCCGTGGAATCCCGTTTTGCAGTACGCCAGACCCCTCTCGATGAATAGGACCCCGTTTCGACCATAGGCGGTTGAAGAGATGTCTGTTTCCTCCGTTTTGTGGTACGCCAGACCCCTCCCGATCAACAAGACCCCGTTTCGACCGTAGGTGGTTGAACAAAAGTCTGTTTCATCCATTTTGCGGTACGCCAGACCCCTCCCGATGAACAGGACCCTGTTTCGACAATAGGTGGTTGAAGAGAACTCCGTTTCATCCATTTTGCGGTGCACCAGACCCCGAGCCGGTGGGGGGGTCGATGAACAGGACCCCGTTTCGACTGTTCCGTCCAAGCCAGTTAGCTGCCGATGAACAGGACGCATTCCGACCCAGTCAGTTGCCTCCCAATGAACACGATGCTGTTTCTCTGTTCCGATCCAGCCGGTTGGCTGCCGATAACAAGACGTCGTTGTTGTACATGTTTGAGACCCCGTCTGTATGTACGTACGGGGTTGTATTTTTTGCCGTGTGGCTGTACGTACGTGTACACGATTTAGACGGGACTGCCTGAACTGCTACGTTGGGGGCTCTACTATGACACGTGTCGCTCCTTACTCGGCCATGGTTCATCATGGCAGAGAGACCGATCGACCAGTATGTACGTACATGTTTGTGACCAGACAGATAACGCTACGTACGCTTCGACCTGGTGGGTCCCAACTTTCAGGGTGGAATAAGGAGGCACTTCCGTCTGTGCGAAGATATAGCTGGTGGGTCCCAGCTGTCATGGGGAGGAATCGTTTTTTTGCATAATAAGGAGGCACTTCCTTGCGTGCGAAGATGTAGCTGGTGGGACCCAGCTGTTAGGGGGAGGAATCATTTTTTCGCGTAATAAGGAGGCACTTCCTTGCATCCGAAGATGTAGCTGGTGGGTCCCAGCTGTCGGGGGAGGAATCATTTTTTTGCGCGTAACAAGGAGGCGCTTCTTTGCGTGTGAAGATGTAGCTGGTGAGTCCCAGTTGTCAGGGGGAGGAATCATTTTTCTTGCGCGTAATAAGGAGGAACTTCCTGGCGTGCGACCATGAACCTCGTGGGTCCCAGCTGCAGCCTCTCCACGTACAATTCTCTTTCGATGGTTGTCGTTCATTGACCACATTGACGATGCCGCGCTGAGAGCACCAAGGAGGTGGACGAGGACGAGGCCTATGAATGGAACGAATCGGAGCTGGGGAAGACTCGATAGTGGATGCCAACAGGGAGGTGAGTACGAGGGTTGACTGGTTCGGCTATGGTGTGAGGCTGCCGTCGCTGGAGAATTACAAGAGGTGTGGGTGAGTAGAGGGATGGTCTGGCCAGCGGTGGGAGTAGGGTGGGGCGGTGAGGCCTGCGTGGCAGCAGAGCCGGCCACGTGAGGCGGGAGCAGGCGGTCCTGCCGGCGCTAGTTTGGGCGGCTGGAGCAAGAAGATCAGAGATTGAAGAAGCAGCACGGTCGTTGGATTAACATCCAATGGTCGCTGCTGCTAGAATCGTTTGTTGACTAAGCTAACAAAGCTGTGCGTACGCATCAACTTAGTAGGCCCACAAGTCAGCCTCCAAATCTGTGGCAAACAACATACAACCCATTTGCTATTATTTTTAATAATTTACAACCCATTTGCTCATTCTTAAGGATTTTTGCAGCCCATATTCTTTTTGTTAGCATTACAGCCCATATTCTGGCCACAGTTAAAAATTTCAACAAAATTTTGCACATTTCGGTGGGTCCGAACTATTTTTGAACCCGACGTTTCGAGTCAGATACAAGCTAATTTGAAAAATAATTTTATATTAATTTAAAATCCAATGAAATTTTCAACGCAAAAAAATCCAATGAAATTTAAAATCTAAAAATCCGGATAAAATGAAATTTGAAACTAATTGCTGGTTTGCTGTGTTTTTTAAAATTTATAGCTCATTTCTTATTACTTATAGCCCATTTTCTGGGCAAGCCGAATGCATCCCTACTCATCTTGAAAGATTTGCAGCCCAGCAGGCTGAGAAAAGCAAGGAGGCATCGGTTGGGTATTCTACAAAAAAAATTGAACTGGGCTAGCCATTTTCAGAAAGAAAAAAAACAATTGGGCTGGTCATGTGGTAAACAAAAAATAAAAACCTGGGCTTGATGGGCCACACCCCCGCACAGCCCAGTTGATACCATGCTCCATTTCAAAAACAAAAAAAACAATTGCGCGAGCTGCTGAGTCCCTGCTGTCAGCCGCTCGTTGTGCAATTCTCTCGTTTATTGACAACGTTGACAATGGCATGGGACCCAGATGTCAGGAAACCATTAGGAGGAAGCAATTTTTTTGCTTGTAATAAGGAGGCACTTCCTTGCGTACTACCATGACCCTGGTGGGTCCCTACTGTCATCCTCTCCACGTACAGTCATCTCTTGATTCCTCTCGGTTGTTGACCATGTTAACAACGCCAGAGGGCAGCACCGCGGTGAGCGAACCAAGGCGGAGGACAACGGCGAGGCCTCGAACGGGAACGAACAGGAGCCGGGGAAGATGCGGCAGTGTAGTCGCAGGCGGAGGGAGTACGAGGGTTGACTGGTTCGGGTGCGGGTGCGGGTTGGGGCTGATGTCGTTGGAGAATAACATGAGGTGTGGGGAGTAGAGGGATGGTCTGGCCAACGCTTGAGGGTACGGTAGGGCAGCGATGCGTGGGCGAAGGTAGCCAGCCGTGGGAGGTGGGAGCAGGCGGGACCGATACCGTGGTTTGGTTTGGGCGGTTGGAGGAAGAAGACAAGAGATAGAAGAAACATGACAGATGTTGGATGTCAATCCAATGGCTATGTGGCAGGTAGAATTGTTTGTTGACTAGGTCGACACCACCTTGGATAGGCTTTTTCCTCGTGGGTTCCAAATGTAAGAATCCAAATCTGTCATGGCCATGTTGCCTTTCTTATTAAGAATTACAGCCCATTTGGTGTGCTAGCTCAAAATAAGTTTTTGGGTGCTGGCGGGCGCTAAGAACTAGGGTTCTGTAATGCACAATGAGCTCAAGGAGTCCGCAAGAGTGATGTTCTTTCCCTTTGTTGGGATTTGTTACAATATTTCTGTCTTAATTAAAGAAATGGCAAGCCATTTGCATTGTTTCAAAGTAAATATGAGAGCCGCGGCCGAGTTGAAACAGGCAACAACATCTAACTCCATCTTACAAACGGTACAAAAGCACGAGGGTTAATTGTTCATCAGGTTTAGTCAAAACCCAGATTGAAAAGGGTAACAACATCTAACTCCAGCACTGTTTTCAGCAGTCACAATCAAATGGATCGGTCAGATCCATAAAATGGACATCCTGGGTCATAAAATTTAATGGAATATGACCACAAGATGTTGTAAATAGAAGCCAAACACGTTCAGAATCCCTTTTGTCCACCGGAAACACCTTTTTTTTGTTCGACATATCCATTCATGGAAACTTTGTTGCTAATAAACTTAAGCCTGATGGACAATAGTACCCTCGCATTCAGCAGGAAGAATGTGACAAAGCTAGTGTTTGCATGGTTGGCTTTATATCCTTCTAGTGTTATTGTCTTCAAACGAATGTCATGAGAACTGAGAAGATCCTGGTGCTTATGATGCCACCGATTGGTTATACATTTTGTACCCCGTCTTGTTGCCTAAATAGACATGAATATTGAAAACAGTTATGGTCTAAAAAAGAGTATGTCGAAAGAGCGACAGCTGAATGATTAATTATAGTACACTATATATGGGCTTCCAATGTGCGTGAAATCATCACCTTTATATACAACTTCTACAGACATGGAAAGCCTCACAGCAAGCCAATAATCTTATTCAGATCAAAACTATTCATACTGATATATAAGATATTGACAGAATCCAGCACCATTGATAGGCTATCCATGGACAAACTCTTCATTGAGCATAGAAGATAATATTAGTACAAAATGTGTACTCCAAGATGATATAAAACTTATGCACACAAATGAAAAAAGCAGCTTATGATTACAAAAGTGTAGATGATAATATATAGTACCTGAATAACTGTGGAGCCAAACACCATCTTGAAATCGTCACAGAGATCATGAATTACACCCAAGGTCTCCAATTTAGGTGCAGAGACGACAGTTGTTCGTGAAGGTGAATAACGAGAATCAAGGATCAACCTTTGAAGTGAAGGGGCATCTTCGATGACGAGCTCCCATCCATCAAAACAAATTCCAATGCTTATAAGGTAAGGTGACTTTATTCGGAGACAACTGATTTCTATTCGCAAAATAAGCAGCAAGCGCTCTAGGGCAGGGCAACTGGAGTGGATGATGCTGTGCAGTGAGGCCTCCGACATATGAACCTCCACAAGTGAAAGTTTTTTGAGAAGTGGGAGTCGAAGCTTTTGTACAAGATTGTCTAGTAGTTTGCTCAGGGCAAAGGTGGTGGTGTGGAGAGAGGAGGAAAACCACGAGATGGACATCGGTGGTGAGGGCACAGATACATGGCGTTCGGTTGGTGGTATGTGATTTTTGTAGGAATGGTAGAACTCAAGCAGCTTGAGTTTGTGGAATTCAGTGGATGTTAGTCAGGCGTCCACCGTGTAGGGTATGTACTGGTAGCACGCCGGGATGCAGAGGCGTTCAACGGAGCCCTTGTGGGAGGAGATGATGGCTCTGGGGAGTTCAAAATCATCAACGAGAGATAGGTCACGACATCGAGATTAAGAGGCATGGGGCACCATAGAGGGCGCCACCGAGATGCGAGGACTTGGGTGCAATAGCCATCCTTGGTGGTGAGAAGGGAGATGATCTCCCCAAGGATGGCGTCCGGGAGATTGCTGATGCTTTCTGCCTGAGATTCTTTGGGTTCCTCGGATATAGGGGGGACCCTCGCCGCTTCTCCCTATGCTGCCGGATGTGGGATCTACAACCGGCATCGCCGCTGGTGGGATCCTCAACTTCTTGGCGCTAGGGCCAGCCGACTCCATTTTCCTTGCGGGCGTCATGTCGAGCTCATGGATTTGAGCAGAGTAACAAATGACAAGCCTAGTTGTAGTGCAAGTGAAGAAGAAGGGGAGCTGGGGTTTTCTGTAGCAGTGAGGAAGAAGGGGAGCTACGGTTTTATGTAGGAGTGAGGCGAAGAATTTGGGGGTACAACCAGAGGGGGAGACGAGTCGAGTGAGCTGACGTGAGGTGGGAGTGAGGAGGAAGAAGAGCACCCGGGTTTTTTGGGGGGAGGTGCGGGGGGAGCGCCTCTCTTTAAGTAAAATATGGACTTTTGAATTGATTTTATTAATTAGGGTGGATGGGCTCTTTTGTCTTGGGCCCAGAAAAACAATTACTAGTACAGTGGAGACACTCTACCACTGCCTAGAAAAACAATTACTCCTACTAGTACAATGGGGACACTACCGCTTCTGGCTCCTCCTCGGTCGTCGAAACGGCTCCCGCTACTGAATGTCATTTTACTTTGATTCATCAACATGCGGGCCATGCAGCATGCGGGCCCAAATGGCATCCACCAAATTAGAAGGCGGTATGTAGGCGGAGAGTCACCCCGGTCATAGCGCGGCAGTAATGAGCCATCATATCACAAAACCCCACCTCCCCGCAGTAAGTTGGACGGACGAAGCAACCATCATTTCACTCTTCGGTGAATTCGATTCTCCCTCATCTTCTTCAAGAAAGCCACCACATGCTTCTGCCATTGTTCTTCTCTCCCAAATAAAGGGAAGGTGAGCCCATCCGTGATGTTGGTATATTTTCTTTCCCAAAAAAAATATTTTGCAAAGCACTAACCGATCCTCACTCCCTTTTTTGTTTCATTGTCATTACGATTGTGTTTTCCTTTCAGTTGTCTTCTATTTGTCAGTTTCATGATGGATCATGGAGAACCGGGCAAAGATCTGCCGACGTTGGAGCAGAAGTAGGAGGCTAATCCCCATGAGACACAGAGCTCCAAGAAGATGAAAGCCATCACCAAGTCGAACGCAGATACGCTCACGGTCACTACTGAGATGGTCAACGCCACGTTTGAGCTTATTGCCCCCGTGGCCGTGCAGGAGCAGTTTTCCCCCGACAAGATGTGGACCCCTTCGAGGATGTGTGTCCCCCCCCCCGCTGAGCTTCCCAAGGTGATTTTCTTCTTTGGCGATCTTGATTGTGGTTTTTGATCTATATTCATGGGTTTTTACTCTATGTGTAGTATGTGGTGATAAATAATGCAAGATTTATTAGCTCCGATGCCATGCTACCTTCCCTGTCATGCATACTTTTGACTCTACATAATGGTTTTAATAACTTGTGTATTTTATATTGGAAAGTAATTCAGAATTCGTTTCTGTTTCAATTAGAGCCCTGATGCAAACAAGGATTGTGTGGTTGTACATGTCACTTGCTATGAGGTGGATGACCTGAATATACGCACGGGGAAAACAAAGTTCTTAGGTTGTTCAATCCTGGAAGCCACTTGCACTTATACCGAAGACGAAATGTATTCCAGCCACGCTGTTGTGAGGCGTGTTGTCCAGGGTGTACTGAAGCACAACAAGTTCAAATGTACTCCTTTGTTTGTGAGGCATAATGTTCTTATCAAGCTTATGCATGAAGATGACGTGGCATGCCTCGACAAACACGTTTATGAGTGGAAAGGCCACAAGGTTATCTTCAAGAAGGTTGACAGGATTGAGGTGCTGCCAGACATCCTCGACGATTTTCATGGCAAGGTCCGTCTTGTGTCCATCCCCAAATAGATCGATGGCATGAAATAGTTGGCCCAACTAGTGTTTCAAAGTAGTTTGGGTTGTGTTTAATTACCCGAACCTTGCATATTATTGAGCCCTCTTGGGGTACTACTCTGTTTGAACCCCTCTATGGGAACTACTGCTACTTTTGTGTGTTCGTGAATCATGTGAGCCCCCTCTAAGTGTTGCCAAAATGGATGCATCCTAACGAGTTTTTTATGTAATATGGCATGGTAAGACATGAGTTGCCACTGTTTATCACACGAGCAGAGTGCGTTTGATGACATACTTGGTTGACAACTCTTGCTACGGCGGCGTATACATAGGGTAGGTAATGTTGGTTAAGTACTTGTAAACACTGTTGGTGCTACCCAACTTGTAAGCACACTTGGTGAAAAGCCACTTTTAAACACTGTTGGTGCAAACATGTCACATTGGCGCAGCTCGCTTCAACACTAGAAAAGTTGGCTATCGACCAGTTCATTCTCATACTGTGTTGTCTGATATATAAGCAACTATGTATCTTGTTACAGTGGTTCATGCGGTTAACTGAGGCCACAATATACATTCCAAATGTTCACATGCTAGTCCAGCAGTCACGTTAAACATTCGCATTAAACTCGGCTTCATAAAATACTTCAAAAGCATAAGTTCAGCATTTTTATACATCTCAATGATTCATAGAACATAACCAACATTTTCAAGTTCACAGCAAAAGACAAAGTTGTGAGAAGGTTTACAAATCAGGAAAAATCAAGCGATGCTTCTCTGAGCAAAGGGCCTCCCTAGGCATGCTTTAATTTCCTCGGGTTCACTCTGGTTTTTCTTGTTGCCACCATCCAGGGTTAGGTTCTCTCATTCCAGAATAACAAATTATAATTGTGTTCTCAGTTGGAATATTGAACTGAACCTTGTAGTGGATTGACCATCTGAACTTCTTGTGCAGTTCCACTAAATTTAAGCACCGCTATTTGCAGAAATAAGCAGACCGCAATGCCTCTTGTACATGCACTTAGCCCCAAAACCTCCGCGCAACCGTGCCAGCTAGTCCTCTGGCCATCCTTAAATTGGGAGTGAGTGTAGTTGACGGTGCGGACATAGTGCTTGTTTTCTCCGCCACACATGACAGGCTCGTTCCAGCACTGCAATCAGCAAGTCCACATACGAATCAGCTTCTTTTGTCTTGCATTGGTCATTCTAGCTAGTTATGAATGTAGGAATACCTGGGAAATGGTTTGGTAGAGGGTGGCAGGTAGGAACAGCCATCTGATTTTGTGCAGTTCTACTAAAATTGAGGTGTGTGCTTGTGATTGCACAAATAGAAACAATATGGAGATAGACATCCCTGTTTGCACAAATATGTAATAGGGTTATTTAAGCAGTGACATTTATTTGCATCGGCATATGATTAACAACAACATCTCTTATGTTATGAATGGCATTACATTGACAGTATGAAAAAGTGCCATTAAGTAAGAAGTAGCATCACATCACATCAACACTGGCACTAGATTAACATGCAGAACAATAGCATTATTACTGTCATGATAGTAGCAAAAATAGTAGCACATGGTCAGTAGTTCTGTGGACGGTGCAACCAAAATGTGCAATCAAATTTGTGCAGTTCCACTGGGATGAAGTAATGTTACCGGTTTGAGATTTAAGTGTAACTGCTAAAACACAATTCATGGGAAATAAAGCAAGACAGAAGCACTTCATAAAATGGTGGTGTCATTGCTTCAATTTATCGATGACACTAGATGGACAGCGGCATTACTTAAAAGTGACATTAGGTTAACAGTGGCATTGCTTCATTTTTTCTGTGATATTAGATCAGTAAGGCATTGGGACAGCGGGGGCACAAGCACCATGTACCTCCACGGAGGCATAAAGTGGTGAGGCATATGTGGTTGCCAAGAGTGGTAAACATTCAGGCAGCATGTCTGGATTTCTCCCATTTTTTATCACCTCGGTGACCTTTTCCTATGTGAGCACAGGAAATCTAGACCTGCTCATTCTCAGTTGCGTTGTCCCCCCCCCCCAAACACCCCCTCACTTTCTTTCCTTTTTTGACCAAGACACCGGTCTGGCCAGTATCTTACTAATACTTCCCCCACCCTTCGGCATCCACCCCACATTCTCCCCCTTTTCAACCAAGAGACCGGTTGGGTAGATAGTCGCTACTACTTTCCCCACTTTCTTTCCTCTTTGAACCAAGTCCTAGATTCATGCTACAACTTTCCCCCCTTTCTTCCCTGTTTGAACCAAGTCCTAGGTTCGACTGTATGAAGAAGCTTTACCTCTAATAGTAAAAATTTAGGTGGCTTCGGAACAGCCGATGGAAGTAGAAATCAATCCACATGCAGGCATGCAGCCATGTGGGGAGCTAGGGCAGAAGATCAAGGCTGGTTTCGAAAGAAGTTATACCTGAGGGTCATCGGGATGTGGCTAGGAGGGCGGCGGGAGGCCGGATCTGCCCACAATACGACAGGGAGGAAGAAGGGGTCGGAGGCCCTCCTGAGTGGTATCTCCTTTTTATTGATCTGGTATTGGAACAAGAAAGGGTATCCCGCATCTATTTCCCCAGAGGTGACCCTTGGTATCGAACCCACGAGAGGAAGATCCCTTTGAAGCAATGGTCTCTAGCAAACTTTTGCCAAAGTGTCAAATCCAGCTTTTGACTGGATCAGCAAGCAAATTGTGATTCAAACACTTATAATAAAAAGAAGGTATGGGGATGAGATCTTAATGCTTACAACCATGTATTGGTGTTGGGATAAAAAATGATATTAGTTTGTCCGCGGGAAGTCACCCGTCAAGAGGTGCTTGCTTCGTATCGGAATGGGGGATGTGTCCAAATAACATCTTGACCGGCACGAGTCCTGCATCAAGAATTAGTTGTCCTACCACAGGCCCTTTTCGTCTCGCGAGGTTACCCCGATAATTAAGATAATAATATCAGACAAAAGCTTTGGGCGTTCAATGACTACACCTCACGAATCCCCAAGGTTATGATCCATGTTACCCTACTAATCCTTACTGTCATCGGTGTTCGGTATAACACTTCACGGTCCCCTTGCTCCTAGCCTCACCGGTGCTCGATCTCCATGATCCTGGGTACCTGCAGGGATGAAGATCGCGGACAAGACAAGAGAAACTTTACGAAACAATTTTATTTCACACTTACAAGACGTTATGTCAAAGACTCCCAACAATCCCTTCACCGAATACCTGGGGTTGCAAGGCTCATGCCTCACCCCATACCTTACCGATCTACTCACACATCGAGATCAGATCGCAAGAAGAAAACATTGAAGAACACATCTTGAGATTGATTGATTGCAATATGTCTTACAATGGATGCCTTGTGCGATGCATGATTACAAGTATGAACTAGATGGAAGAGAACTACGGTGGTGGAGATGGCTATGGAGATGCAAATGGCGGCGGCTAGGGTTTGTGGATGAAGATGATGATGAAAGGGTTGTGGCTATGCTGGATGTTCTCCCGACGCGCTCTCTGTTCACATTTCGACTGGGTCCCCTTTATAAAAGTTGTTCAGGTGGATGACCTGCCTTGGTTTCCACGCCAAACGACTGCTCATGCGAGCGCTCGCGGTCGCATGGAACGCCGTCTTTGACACTGGTGGCCTTCTGGCGCCTCTTGATGACTTATCTCTTCTCCAATTTCCTTCCTTTCCTTTCTCCCACGTGATTTCTTCCCTTTTTAGCCCATTTCCTGTGGAAAAATATCAAAGAGAGGATTTTTGTGAATCCCTCGCATTTATTACTCATTAGTGACAATATCGGAGCAAATATCTCCCTTTTAATGAAATAATTCAGTTTAAACGAGGTTGAAGTGAGTGTAAAAATATCACTCATCAACTCTCCCAAGCTTAGACTTGATCGTCCTCGAGCAACATAGAGAGAAATCCGAAGCATAAGGAACTCAGTTGTTTAAACTGAAATAACGAGAAGGTTTTGGTTCACTTACGATCGGTATACCTAGATAGCCCTCCGCTTCTTGACCTGAAAACTTATAATAGATATAGCGGTGGCATGGTTATAGAGCAAGTGTTAGTGAAGCAAAGATAATTAACACAAAGTTTTTTATCTACTGGATAAAACAACTTTGCAACACTTCATTTCATTTAATCTAGACAAGACTTGCTTGCCGGAAATGCACGGAAGAGTTTCTTTAGATAGAGCCTTCAAAACATAAGTTAGGGAGTAGAAAGCATGTAGTAAAATATAATGTTCAAGTGCTCATGAGTACACCCACAATTGTCTCCTCCTCTAGGCTCCTAAACACTATGTTTCAAGCATTGTTTGCTGGAACTTTGATTATCACGTGAAGGAGATTATGCCAAATAAGTGATCATGCATAGGTTTTCACTGTGGCTTAATGTTTGGGAACTATGGACCTTTAGCAATAATGTCTCTTTCTTTTGATCAGTCCCCTTTATTTACCACATACACACCCACTCAAGAGAAAGCCGAATAATATACGTTTGTAGTGTTGCCACTACGTACGGTAACAAACTCATAGCCGAAATCTAAGTTGTCGCTCTTGGTGGATCGTTCATTGGCCAGCGGAGTCCTCAGCATAACATCAAGAAGGGTGACGAAGCCACATTTACACATGTAAACGCATATATAGTAACAAAGGCCATGGCACCAGCCGGAGGCTGTAACACCATGTTGAGATATACAACACCGATTTTTGGCATAATCTCACCCACCTTTCAACTAAGTTCCTCTAGACAATTCAATCCACAATTGCTACCAAGCCTATTAAAATTAACGATATGGGGTTGAGCATGATTAAACATTACTTCCACTACAATTTCTCAACTCCAAAGTCTTGAGAGACTTTCTCTTGTGCATATTTATATTTGGTTAATAACATTTCATTTAAAAACTGTCCCGTGGCAAGTCTTAGTTGTCTAAACTAAAGAAAACAAAGGCTACAAAATTATTTCAGCTACTAGATCAAAACCTTTGTATCAACTATCAAGACTTACTCCCATTTGCACATATCACACATACAACTACTACATCTACTTTAAGTATTCAAGTGCAAAAGACGGGGATCGTAGGACATACCTTCACGGTTGCGAATTTACACACTTCTCTTCCTTACTCTTGCATTCCTCGTTGTCCTGGCATAGATCAACTCCTCTGAAAACAAAATGCAAACAAATTCCAAGGGGCTAAATAAAGAACAAGAGCAAAGAAAAGCTTATTCTATTTTTTTGGTTTTTGGGTTTTTAAAAACTAACTTGCAATCGAAAAAAAATTGCAATGGCAAAAAAAAGCAAAGTGTGGGAACAAACCAACATGAGTGTTTCGAAGCTCCTTGAGCTTAAGTACAACCGCATTACAATTTATTCAAATATCGCCACATCTTGATGTAGAAGTGGTGATAACCTCCCCCAAGCTTAGGCTCTTACAAGCCCAAACCGGCGAGATCATTGTGGCGGTTGGTCAGGAGCCCACTCTCGCCTCCAGTTGGAGAAGTTCATGTTCATGTAGGCGGCCGTGCCTCTCAGGGACGATGCGAGGTTGCTCATATCTTGAATAGAGCCCTGAAGGCTGTTGAGGTCCACGTAGGTGCTGTAGTCTTGTTGGGGCTGCTCCTCCTCTTCATCAGTGGCAAGTTCTTCTTCATCTACTTATTTAGGTTCTGGCCCCTCTTGGTCAAAAGCTTCATCTCCTTCCTGTGCAACATAATGCAATTGTCCATTCTCGATGGAGAAACGGTTAGGCATAGGTGTGGGTAGCAAATATGCCACTCCAGGAATTATGATACAATGACGGCCCTTCCGAACTGCTACCATACCAACGCTAGTAAGAACACGAATGTTTACAAGGGTGTTACTAACAATGGGGCAGAGCTGATTGTATTTGAGGCCAAGGGAGTTGGCCAACATGGTGATCACTTATCCACACACGATATCTCCTTGTGCATGGTTTGCTTGATGCGCGAGGTGTAGCAAAAGTATTGCCCCTAGATTGGGCGAATAACCGACGTCCAGGTTTGCTGCTTTCCCGAGAACTAGCATGTTCTCCTCATTCACTTTGGAAACTTCTCCTCGTGCCTGCAATGAGTTAGTGATAACATAGTAGAAATAATGTATAGCAGGACTTTCAATAGAACTCGCTCTATGCCTACAGCCATGATGACTCATCCGAAGAAAGGATTGCCTCGGGTGCGGGTCAGTGAAATCATAAACATATCTAACATCATCATCATTGTTGGGGAAGCCAAAGTAGTTACACCACTCAGCAAAAGTGATGTCAAAATCTTGGTCAAGGAGACGGAAAGTGATCCTCTCCTCTTCATATGCATTTGGCATTAAACCACCATTGTGTGAGAGAGTACTAAGAGACTCAAGCGTCAATCGTTCATAAGTCTCACATCCCTGATAGACAAAATGATGCAACCCGGCATTATGACAAAGCAAATTAAAATCATGGGTGATACCTAGCTTGGCGAGAGTATTCACACAAGCCCATTTGGTTGCTTTGATCTTCCTTGTTTTGAGCTTCTGGAACTTATTCCTTGCTCCACGGTCGGTGAAGACGATCCCCTGAGTGAAGACTTGTTGCGGTTGTGCGGTGGATGAACTCGAACCACCGCGTACACGAGAAGATCTCTGTGTAAACATCTATAAAACAATTTTTCAGTCCAATATAATGAGACAATAATGATCCTACGGTACTCACATCATCTTACTCCTCTAAAAACATCAACAAATCCATGCCAAACTCAAGTTTTGAATCAAAAATGTGCATATCCTAATCATGGCAATGCTAGGCATGAAGAACATGGATTCGCGAAAAATAAATTGGGGATCGGAGGAGAAACGTACCATAGATCGATCACACGGAAGGATTCGAACTGAAAACGAACGAGTAGAGAGACCGGGCGAAGTTTTGCTAGGGTTTGGAGAGGTTTGGAGGAAGAAGAAAAAAAGAGAGAGGTGGGGGAAAAATACCTCCTTCCTCGGGCTTATTGGGGCCGCCAGTATACCAAACGACCGCCCATATGAGCGCAAGCGCTCACATGAAATGTCGTCATTCTTCCTGCTAACTTACCTGTATCTGTGCTCTCTTCATACGACCGCTTATACGACCGGCGGTGCTCGTTTAAAATGCCGTCGTTCATTCCGTCTTTTTCTTCTTCTGGTCGATGGTGTGAAACGGCCGCTCAGACGAGCGCATGCGCCTATTTGGGACGCCGTCTTTGAATCTAGAATTTTCTTGGTTTTCTGCAAAAGAGTTAAACAACTGCTCAAACGGACGCACGCGTCCATTTGAAACACTGTCTTTGCTCCTGCGGTCTCTGATGTTTTGCGCTGGAACCTCCGGCAGGTCATGCCACCATTCATACGACCGCACGCGGTCGTTTTGAACGTCGTCTTTTGATCTCTCTCTTGCGAGACTTTTCTTTTCCTTTGCTTTTCTACGGGATTAGTTCCAAGACAATACATAAACATATTTCCAGGTATATAAATCATCTTGCACAAGACTAGGCCTTCATTAGAACGACTCTCCCAAACTCACTTCTTCACACGGAACTTCAATCACTCTTTTATTAAAACAAAAATAAAAACTTACTTGTCTACTTTATTCGCGTGAGTTGCCTCCCACGAAGCGCTTGTTTTCGGTCGGATAGCTCGACCGTAATGGTAATCAGGGTGGTGCTAGAACACCGAGACCATAACTTTTGGCATTCAAAATGATGCCACCTCCTGCATTGGTCTTTAATTTCTTTTTCCTGGGGAAATGCCTTATAAAAAGATCTTTAGATGGTAAATCAAAATTAACATTTCCTTCAAACACATTTATCACAACTTTGATAGTCCTTAGAAAAGGTCTACTGAGAATTATAGGAGCAATAGGATGTTCAGGCATATCTACTATAACAAGATCAATCATGACAGGGCAATCATTTATTTGAACTATAACTCCATGCTTAATGCCTACTGCCTGAGTAAAAGTAGAATTAGCCATATTCAATATAATCTCAGTATTAGCATCAGGACCAAGATTGAGAGTATCATAAACAGATTTGGGGATAGTGGAAACACTTGCCCCTAGATCACATAAAGCACTGAACTTATTAAGAACTATCTCAATCTCTATAGTAGGTTCGAAAGTATCTTCTTGCTTAGCTGGTAACTTACTGAATAACTTTTTTCTTTCCTCATCAAGTTCACGTACCTTAGCTGCAACTTGCTCAACAAAGACATTATGTGCCTCATCGTTAGTTACCTCCGGTAGTGGATACTTCATGGATATCATCTTGACAAAATCTACAATGGTGTAATTGTATTCTGCCACATGGCTTGTGTCAAGTACCTCATCTTTCTCTTCGTTGCTTCTCACCATTTTAACTTCTTTAACCGGGTTAGGCTCCGGTTTACCTACAAACTTGGCCAAAATCAAGGTTTGGCTCTCTGCTATTTTTGCCACTTGTGCCTCCGTATTCTTGGATCTGGCTTC
Source organism: Elymus sibiricus (assembly GCA_039707655.1). NCBI lineage: Eukaryota > Viridiplantae > Streptophyta > Magnoliopsida > Poales > Poaceae > Elymus > Elymus sibiricus. The sequence continues at coordinate 197,175,962 of CM077674.1, read as the reverse complement.
AAGTATCTGCACATCATTCGTTAGTCCAACAACCTTATCGGTCAATTGACCGAGTAAGTTATCATGATTCTTCAGGATATTCTTGAAATTTTCATTCTACCCAGTCTGGCTAGCAATAAAACTTTGAAGAGTTTCTTCGAGGGTATTTCGATTGCTACCATTAGCTCCATTAAAATTATTGGACGCTCCTGTTGGAAATATGCCCTAGAGGCAATAATAAATTGGTTATTATTATATTTCCTTGTTCATGATAATCGTTTATTATCCATGCTATAATTGTATTGATTGGAAACTCAAATACATGTGTGGGTACATAGACAACACTGTGTCCCTAGTAAGCCTCTAGTTGACTAGCTCGTTGATCAAAAGATGGTGAAGGTTTCCTAGCCATGGACATGAGATGTCATTTGATAACGGGATCACATCATTAGGAGAATGATGTGATGGACAAGACCCAAACTGTAAACGTAGCAAATGATCGTGTCAGTTTATTGCTATTGTTTTCTGCATGTCAAGTATCTGTTCCTTTGACCATGAGATCATGCAACTCACTGACACCGGAGGAATACCTTGTGTGTATCAAACGTCGCAACGTAACTGGGTGACTATAAAGATGCTCTACAGGTATCTCCGAGGGTGTCTGTTGAATTGGCATGGATCAAGACTGGGATTTGTTACTCCGTGTGACGGAGAGGTATCTCAGGGCCCACTCGGTAATACAACATCACTATAAGCCTTGCAAGCAATGTGACTAAAGTGTTAGCCACGGGATCTTGTATTACAGAACGAGTAAAGAGACTTGCCGGTAACGAGATTGAACTAGGTATAGAGATACCGACGATCGAATCTCGAGCAAGTAACATACCGATAAACAAAGGGAACATCATACGGGATTAACTGAATCCTTGACATAGAGGTTCAACTGATAAAGATCTTCGTAGAATATGTAGGAGCCAATATGGGCATCCAGGTCCCGCTATTGGTTATTGACCGTAGAGGTGTCTCGGTCATGTCTACATAGTTCTCGAACCCGCAGGGTCTACACACTTAACGTTTGGTGACGATATAAGTATAGTTGAGTTGTTATGTTGGTGACCGAAAGTTGTTCGGAGTCCCGGATGAGATCCCGGACATGATGAGGAGCTCTGGAATAGTCCGGAGGTAAAGATTGATATATGGGATAATAGTGTTTGGTCTCCGGAAGGGTTCCGGAATTCACCGGAAGGAGTTTCGGATGTTTCCCGAAATGTTCGGGTACGAGAACACTTTATTTGGGCCAAGGGGTAAAGCCCACGAGGCTTTAGGAAGGTGCAAAAGGAAGTTTTGCGGAGGCCAGGGGCTAGACGCCAGGGACCCTGGCGTCTGGGGCCAGACGCCGAGGTCCCTGGCGTCTGGTCCTGGAGTCCGAGCAGGACTCTTGCCTTGCGGGCCAAACCGACTTTGAGGAGGCTCTTTCTCCAAGTTTCGACCCCAGGGCTCAACATATAAATAGAGGGGCAGGGCTAGCACTCGGAACACATCAAGATTTCCCCAAGCCGTGTGCCGGCAACCCTAACCCTCTAGTTCCTCCGTCATAATCTCCGTAGCGCTTGGCGAAGCCCTGCAGAGATTGTTCCTCACCACCATCACCACGCCGTCGTGCTGCCGGAACTCATCTACTACTTCACCATCGCTCGCTGGATCGAGGAGGTGAAGGCGTCATCAAGCTGTACGTGTGTTGAACGCGGAGGTGCCGTCCGTTCGACACTAGTTCGTGATCGGTTCGAGGGACGACTTGCGATTTGGATCACGGAGACGTTCGACTACATCAACCGCGTTTCTTAACGCTTCCGCTTAGCGATCTACAAGGGTATGTAGATTCACTCTCCCTCTCGTAGATGCTCATCACCATGGATAGATCTTGTGTGTGCGTAGGAAAATTTTTGTTTCCCATGCAACGTTCCCCAACAGTGGCATCCGAGCTAGGTCTATGCGTAGATGAGATCTCGAGTAGAACACAAACGAGTTGTGGGCGTTGGTGTATACATATTGCTTGCCGTTACTAGTTGATACTTGATTCGGCGGTATTGTGAGATGAAGCGGCCCGGACCGACATTACGCGTACGCTTACACGAGAGAGGTTCCTTCAACTGACATGTAACTTCGTTGCATAAAGATGGCTAGCGGGTGTCTGTCTCTCTCACTTTAGTTGAATCAATTTCAATGAAGAGGGTTCTTTTAGAAGATCAAAAAGCAATCACTACACCACGTTGTGGTTTTGCGTAGGTAAGAACGGTTCTTGCAAACCCGTAGCAGCCACGTAAAATTTGCAACAACAATTAGAGGACGTCTAACTTGTTTTTGCAGGGTATGTTGTGATGTGATATGGCCAATTACATGATGAGATATATGTGATGTATGAGATGATCATGTGTTGTATAGAATATCACGACTTGCATGTCGATGAGTACGGCAACTGGCAGGAGCCATAGAGTTGTCTTTAATTATTTTCGCCGTTTTGCTTTACTTTATCGCTATGAGTTAGCAATAGTCGTGGAAGCAACAGTCGGCGCGACAACCTCATGGCGACACGTTGATGGAGATCAAGATGATGGAGATCATGGTGTCATGCCGGTGACGATGGACATCATGCCGGTGCTTTGGAGATGGAGATCAAAAGCACAAGTTCATGGCCATATCATGTCACTTATGATTTGCATGTGATGTTAATCCTTTTATGCATCTTATTTTGCTTAGGACGACGGTAGCATTATAAGGTGATCCCTCACTTAAATTTCAAGATAAATTGTGTTCTCCCCGAGTGTGCACCGTTGCGAAAGTTCGTCGTTTCGAGACACGCCGTGATGATCGGGTGTGATAGACTCTACGTTCGCATACAACGGGTGTAAGCCATGTTGCACGTGCGGAACACTCGGGTTAAACTTGACGAGCCTAGCATGTACAGACATGGCCTCGGAACACAAGAGACCGAAAGGTCGAACATGAGTCATATAGTAGATATGATCAACATGAAGATGTTCACCATTGAAACCACCTCAACTCACGTGATCATCGGACTTGAGTTGGTGGATTTGGATCATGTTACGCTCGAATGACCGGAGGGATGTCAATTTGAGTGGGAGTTTTTTAAGTAATATGATTAACTAAACTCATTATCTAGAACAATAGTCTAAGTTGTCTTTGCTATATTTATGTTGTAGATCATGGCTCGCGCAGTAGCACCCCTGAATTTTAATGCGTTCCTAGAGAAAGCTAAGTTGAAAGATGATGGAAGTAACTTTGTGGACTGGGCCCGTAATCTAAGGATTATCCTTACGGCTTCCCAGAAGGCTTATGTCCTTGATGCACCGCTTGGTGATCCACCCGCTCCAGTTGAGTCTCTAGACGTTGTGAACGCCTGGCAGACTCGTTCTGAAGATTACTCAATAGTTCAATGTGCAATATTATATGGCTTAGAACCGGGACTTCAAAGACGTTTTGAACGTCATGGAGCATATGAGATGTTCCAGGAGTTGAAGTTTATCTTTCAGAAGAATGCCCGGATCGAGAGATATGAGATCTCCGATAAGTTCTATGCTTGCAAGATGGAGGAGAACGGGTCTATCAGTGATCATGTACTCAGAATGTTTGGGTACTCTACCCGTCTGGCTGAATTGGGGATGCCCCTTCCGCCAGAGGCTATCACTGACAGAGTTCTTCAATCATTGCCACCTAGCTACAAGAGCTTCGTGTTGAACTATAACATGCACGGGATGAACAAGTCAGTCGCCGAGCTGTTTGCGATGTTGAAAGCCGCTGAGTCTGAAATTCAGAAGGAGCATCAAGTGTTGATGGTCAATAAAACCACTAGTTTCAAGAAAAATGGCAAGGGTAAGAAGGGTAACTCCAAGAAGAGTGGAAAAGCAGTTGCTCCTCCCGTGAAGAAACCCAAGGCTGGACCCAAACCAGAAACTGAGTGTTTTCATTGCAAGGGAACTGGACACTGGAAGCGGAACTGCCCCAAGTATTTGGCTGACAAGAAGGCGGCCAACAACAAACAAGGTATATATGATATACATGTTATTGATGTGTACCTTACCAACTCTCGTTGTAGTGCCTGGGTATTTGATACCGGTGCGGTTGCTCATATTTGCAACTCAAAATAGGAACTGCGGAATAGACGGAGGCTGGCAAAGGACGAAGTGACGATGCGCGTGGGAAATGGTTCCAAGGTAGATGTGATCGCCGTCGGCACGCTCGCTCTTCGATTACCATCGGGATTAGTGATGAACCTGAATAATTGTTATTTAGTGCCTGCGTTAAGCATGAACATTATATCTGGATCTTGTTTATTGTGAGATGGTTACTCATTTAAATCAGAGAATAATGGTTGTTCTATTTATATGAGTAATATCTTTTATGGTCATGCACCCAATGTAAGGGGTTTATTCTTATTGAATCTCGATAGTAATGATACACATGTTCATAACATTGATGCCAAAAGATGTAGGATTGATAATGATAATACCACTTTCTTGTGGCACTGCCGTTTAGATCATATTGGCGTAAAACGCATGAGGAAGCTCCATGCTGATGGACTTTTGGAGTCACTTGATTTTGAATCACTTGACACATGTGAGCCATGCCTCATGGGCAAGATGACTAAAACGCCGTTCTCTGGAACAATGGAACAGGCAAGTGACTTATTGGAAATCATACATACTGATGTGTGCGGTCCGATGAGCATTGAGGCACGCGGTGGTTATCGTTACTTTCTCACCTTCACTGATGACTTAAGTAGATATGGGTATATTTACTTAATGAAACACAAGTCTGAAACATTTGAAAAGTTCAAACAATTTCAGAGTGAAGTTGAGAATCATCGTAGCAAGAAGATTAAATTCCTACGATCTGATCGAGGAGGAGAATATCTAAGTTATGAGTTTGGCAGTCACTTAAGACAATGTGGAATTGTTTCACAACTAACACCGCCTGGAACACCACAGCGTAATGGTGTGTCCGAACGTCGTAATCGAACCTTATTGGATATGGTGCGATCTATGATGTCTCTTGCCGATTTGCCACTATCGTTTTGGGGTTATGCATTAGAGACAGCTGCATTCACTTTAAATAGGGCACCATCGAAATCCGTTGAGACGACGCCATATGAACTTTGGTCTGGCAAGAAGCCAAAGCTGTCGTTTCTTAAAGTTTGGGGATGTGATGCTTATGTCAAAAAGCTTCAGCCTAAAAAGCTGGAACCCAAAGCGGAGAAATGCGTCTTCATAGGATACCCAAAAAAGACAGTTGGGTATACCTTCTACCTCAGATCCGAAGGCAAAGTGTTTGTCGCTAAAAACGGAACGTTTCTTGAGAAAGAGTTTCTCTCGAAAGAATTGAGTGGGAGGAAGATAGAACTTGATGAGGTTGTTGAACCTTTACTTCAACCTAAGAGTAGCGCAGCACAGAAAGATGTTTCTGTAGAGCCTACATCAGCTGAAGAGGAAGTTAATGATGATGATCATGAAGCTTTGGATCAAGTTGCTATCGAACCTCGTAGGTCGACAAGGACGCGTACTGCTCCTGAGTGGTACGGCAACCCTGTCTTAGAAGTCATGTTGTTGGACAACGATGAACCTACGAGCTATGGAGAAGCGATGATGGGCCCGGATTCCGAGAAGTGGTTAGAGGCCATGAAATCTGAGATGGGATCCATGTATGAAAACAAAGTGTGGACTTTGGAAGTATTACCTGAAGGGCGTAAGGCCATTCAGAACAAATGGATCTTTAAGAGGAAGACGGACGCGGACGGTAATGTCACCGTCTATAAAGCTCGACTTGTGGCAAAGGGTTTTTCACAAGTTCAAGGAGTTGACTACGATGAGACCTTCTCACCCGTAGCGATGCTTAAGTCCGTCAGAATCATGTTAGCAATAGCTGCCTTTTTCGATTATGAAATTTGGCAGATGGATGTCAAAACAGCGTTCCTTAACGGTTTCCTTAAGGAAGAGTTGTATATGATGCAACCAGAAGGTTTTGTCGATCCAGAGAATGCTGACAAAGTTTGCAAACTCCAGCGATCCATTTATGGACTGGTGCAAGCATCTCGGAGTTGGAATCTTCGCTTTGATGAGGTGATCAAAGCGTTCGAGTTTATACAAGTTTACGGAGAAGCTTGTATTTACAAGAAAGTGAGTGGGAGCTCTATAGCGTTTCTAATATTATATGTGGATGACATATTACTGATTGGAAACAATATAGAAATGTTGGAAAGCGTGAAGGAATATTTGAACAAGAGTTTTTCAATGAAGGACCTAGGAGAAGCTGCTTTCATATTAGGCATCAAGATCTATAGAGATAGATCACAACGCTTGATAGGACTTTCACAAAGCACATACCTTGACAAAGTTTTGAAGAAGTTCAAAATGGATCAGTCCAAGAAGGGGTTCTTGCCTGTATTGCAAGGTGTGAAGTTCAGTAAGACTCAATGCCCAGTGACTGCAGAAGATAGAGAAAAGATGAGTGTCATCCCCTATGCTTCATCCATAGGCTCTATCATGTATGCAATGCTGTGCACAAGACCCGATGTCAGCCTTGCCATAAGTATGGTCGGAAGGTTTCAAAGTGATCCAGGAATGGAACACTGGACGGCGGTCAAGAATATCCTAAAGTACCTGAAAAGGACTAAGGACATGTTTCTCGTTTATGGAGGTGATCAAGAGCTCGTCGTAAAGGGTTACGTCGATGCAAGCTTTGACACTGATCCGGATGACTCTAAGTCACAAACCGGATACGTATTTATTCTTAATGGGGGTGCGGTTAGCTTGTGCAGTTCCAAGCAGAGCGTGGTAGCTGATTCAACATGCGAAGCGGAGTACATCGCTGCCTCGGAGGCGGCGAAGGAAGGTGTCTGGATGAAGGAGTTCATGACAGATCTTGGAGTAGTGCCTAGTGCGCTTAACCCAATGACTCTGTTTTGTGATAACACTGGTGCCATTGCTCTAGCCAAGGAACCAAGATTTCACAAGAGGACCAGACACATAAAGCGACGCTTCAATTCCATCCGCGATTACATCAAGGAGGACGACATAAATATTTGCAAAGTACACACGGATCTGAATGTTGCAGATCCGATGACTAAACCTCCTCCAAGGGCTAAACATGAACAACACCAGAACTGTATGGGTGTTCGATTCATTACAATGTAAATCACATAGTGATGTGAACTAGATTATTGACTCTAGTGCAAGTGGGAGACTGTTGGAAATATGCCCTAGAGGCAATAATAAATTGGTTATTATTATATTTCCTTGTTCATGATAATCGTTTATTATCCATGCTATAATTGTATTGATTGGAAACTCAAATACATGTGTGGGTACATAGACAACACTGTGTCCCTAGTAAGCCTCTAGTTGACTAGCTCGTTGATCAAAAGATGGTGAAGGTTTCCTAGCCATGGACATGAGATGTCATTTGATAACGGGATCACATCATTAGGAGAATGATGTGATGGACAAGACCCAAACTGTAAACGTAGCATATGATCGTGTCAGTTTATTGCTATTGTTTTCTGCATGTCAAGTATCTGTTCCTTTGACCATGAGATCATGCAACTCACTGACACCGGAGGAATACCTTGTGTGTATCAAACGTCGCAACGTAACTGGGTGACTATAAAGATGCTCTACAGGTATCTCCGAGGGTGTCTGTTGAATTGGCATGGATCAAGACTGGGATTTGTTACTCCGTGTGACGGAGAGGTATCTCAGGGCCCACTCGGTAATACAACATCACTATAAGCCTTGCAAGCAATGTGACTAAAGTGTTAGCCACGGGATCTTGTATTACGGAACGAGTAAAGAGACTTGCCGGTAATGAGATTGAACTAGGTATAGAGATACCTACGATCGAATCTCGGGCAAGTAACATACCGATAAACAAAGGGAACATCATACGGGATTAACTGAATCCTTGACATAGAGGTTCAACCGATAAAGATCTTCGTAGAATATGTAGGAGCCAATATGGGCATCCAGGTCCCGCTATTGGTTATTGACCGTAGAGGTGTCTCGGTCATGTCTACATAGTTCTCGAACCCGCAGGGTCTACACACTTAACGTTTGGTGACGATATAAGTATAGTTGAGTTGTTATGTTGGTGACCGAAAGTTGTTCGGAGTCCCGGATGAGATCCCGGACATGACGAGGAGCTCTGGAATAGTCCGGAGGTAAAGATTGATATATGGGATAATAGTGTTTGGTCTCCGGAAGGGTTTCGGAATTCACCGGAAGGAGTTTCGGATGTTTCCCGAAATGTTCGGGTACGAGAACACTTTATTTGGGCCAAGGGGTAAAGCCCACGAGGCTTTAGGAAGGTGCAAAAGGAAGTTTTGCGGAGGCCAGGGGCCAGACGCCAGGGACCCTGGCGTCTGGGGCCAGACGCCGAGGTCCCTAGCGTCTGGTCCTGGAGTTCGAGCAGGACTCTTGCCTTGCGGGCCAAACCGACTTTGAGGAGGCTCTTTCTCCAAGTTTCGACCCCAGGGCTCAACATATAAATAGAGGGGCAGGGCTAGCGCCCGGAACACATCAAGATTTCCCCAAGCCGTGTGCCGGCAACCCTAACCCTCTAGTTCCTCCGTCATAATCTCCGTAGCGCTTGGCGAAGCCCTGCAGAGATTGTTCCTCACCACCATCCCCACGCCGTCGTGCTGCCGGAACTCATCTACTACTTCACCATCGCTCGCTGGATCGAGGAGGTGAAGGCGTCATCAAGCTGTACGTGTGTTGAACGCGGAGGTGCCGTCCGTTCGGCACTAGTTCGTGATCGGTTCGAGGGATGACTTGCGATTTGGATCGCGGAGACGTTCGACTACATCAACCGCGTTTCTTAACGCTTCCGCTTAGCGATCTACAAGGGTATGTAGATTCACTCTCCCTCTCGTAGATGCTCATCACCATGGATAGATCTTGTGTGTGCGTAGGAAAATTTTTGTTTCCCATGCAACGTTCCCCAACAGCTCCCCCATTATTTCGATAAGGAAGTTTAGGAGCATATCCATTATTTTTCCAATTGGGATTATAGCTATTACGAGCAATGAAATTAACATCACTAGTATCTTCATTAGTGAAGGCATTGACATTTACCTCTTCTTTACCTTTCATCAAAAGGATAAGTTCTTCTAGCTTGGTTGTCAATTCTGAGCTATTTTCTTCTAAGACATTCACCTTCTTGGTGGTGGTTCTCTCAACATGCCATTGGGCATGGTTCTCTTGCATATCATCTAGTATCTTCTTGACATCATCTATGGGCTTTCCCATGATTGTTCCTCCTGCAGCTGTATCAAGCATAGTTTTTGACATGTGATTCAAGCCATTATAAAACATATGAAGGATTAACCACTCCTCCATTCCATGCTTGGAGCAATTTCTTATAGCTTCTTTCATTCTATCCCACGCAAGCTCTAGTGGCTCACGTTCTTCTTGCTTGAAACCTGTAATCTGAGAACGTAATTGCATAATTTTTGTAGGTGGACAAAACTTAGATAAAAATTTGCTGGAACAAGCAGCGAAACAAGCGAAGTTTAAGAGCATCTGGGTCATCATCCTTTATGCGTGTCATGTTGCATAATTCAGTAAAATTATGTAAATGCATACCTGCATCTTCTGAAGCAGAGCCTCCAAATTGGTCATGTTGAACCATGGAAACCAAGTTCGGTTTAATCTCACATTCTGCAGCTGCAACATCAGGTTGTGCAATTGGTTCATGCATGAAATTGTTGCTAGGAGTAGCAAAACTCCCCAGATTACGAGCCATAGTAACTTTTTGGTATTTTCCACTAAAAGACTTGCAACAAAATAAAACTTATACTAAAAACTGAAAGTAAAAACAAAAACTGAAAATTAACTTTAACAAAAAATCTAAACGCAAAGACTAGGAATACTAAACTCCTCCCCGGCAACGGCGCCAGAAAAAGGGCTTGATATCTCCTTTTTATTGATCCGGTATTGGAACACGAAAGGGTATCCCGCACCTATTTCCCCAGAAGTGACCCTGGGTATTGAACCCATGAGAGGAAGATCCCTTTGAAGCAATGGTCTCTAGCAAACTTTTGCCAAAGTGTCAAATCCAGCTTTTGACCGGATCAGCAAGCAAATTGTGATTCAAACACTTATAATAAAAAGAAGGTACGGGGATGAGGTCTTAATGCTTACAACTATGTATTGGTGTTGGGATTAAAAATGATATTAGTTTGTGCGCGGGAAGTCACCCGTCAAGAGCTGCTTGATTCGTATCGGAATGGGGGATGTGTCCAAATAACATCTTGACCGGCACGACTCCTGCATCAAGAATCAGTTATCCTACCGCAGGCCCTATCCGTTTCGCGGGGTTGCCCCGATAATTAAGATAATAATATCATACAAAAGCTTTGGGCGTTCAATGACTACACCTCATGAATCCCCAAGGTTATGATCCATGTTACCCTACTAATCCTTACTGTCACCGGTGTTCGGTATAACACTTCACGGTCCCCTTGGTCCTAGCCTCACCGGTGCTCGATCTCCATGATCCTGGGTACCTACAGGGATGAAGATCGTGGACAAGAGAAGAGAATGATACGTCTCCAACGTATCTATAATTTATGAAGTATTCATGCCATGTTTATTATAATTTTGTATGATTTTGGTACACTTTTCTATGACTTTTATATGATTTTTATGGACTAACATATTGACCTAGTGCCCAGTGCCAGTTGCTGTTTTCTGCTTGTTTTTGGTTTTCCAGAAAATCCATATCAAACGAAGTCCAAATGCAGCGAAACTTTTTGACATTTTTTTCTGGAAGGAAACAGACCCACGAAGCTTTGGAGGAGCAGTAGAAGAGCCACGGGGGCTCCACGAGCCACCTGGGCACGCCTGCCCCCCCCCCTAGGCACGCCCTGGTGCCTCGTGGGCCCCCTGTGGCCCCTCTTCGCGTGATTCCAACACTGAAAAAATCATATATATTCATAAACCCACGAAAGTTAACCTAGATGAGTTTTTACGCCACCGCAAGCCTCTGTACCTCCACGATCTAATCTACAGCCCTTTTCCAGCACCCTGCCGGAGGGGGGAATCATCACCGGAGGCCATCTTCATCATCTCGGCGGTCTCCATGACGAGGAGGGAGTAGTTCACCCTCGGGGCTGAGGGTTTGTACCAGTAGCTATGTGTTTTATTTCTCTCTCGCGCGTTCTTGATTTGGCACGATCTTGATGTATCGCGAGCTTTGTTAATATAGTTGGATCATATGGTGTTTCTTCCCTCTCTATCCTTGTTGTGATGAATCGAATCTTTTCCCTTTGAGGTTTCGTTATTGTTGGATTGAATATTTCAGATTTGAGAATACTTGATGTATGTCTTGCATATGAATACCCGTGGTGACAATGGGGTATTATATTGATTCACTTGATATATGTTTTGGCACTCAACTCGCGGATTCCTGTGGTGACATTGGGGTAATTTATGCATAGGGGTTGATGCATGTTTTCATTATCTTTTCTCCGATAGAAACTTTGGGGTGCTCCTTGGAGTTCTTTGTGTGGATTGAATATTATGATTATGAAGTTGTTTGATGCATATCGTATAATCAACTCACGGATACTTGTGGTGACATTGGAGTATCTAGGTGACATTAGAGTTGGTTGATGTCTATCATATGGTGTTATTTTAGTACGAACTCTAGGGCTGTTTGTGACACTTATAGAAATAGCTCAATAGATCGATCGAAAAGGGTAACTTTGATGTGGTTTCGTACCCTACAAACAATTTCTATCTTATGTTCTCCGGTAATAGGAACTTGGGAGTGATTCTTTATCGCACGTTGAGGGATGATTATATGATCCAATTATGTTAGCATTGTTGATAGATTGCACTAGTGAAAGTATGAACCCTAGGCCTTGTTTCTAAGCATTGCAATACCGTTTATGCTCACTTTTGTTAGTTCCTACCTTGCTGTTTTTTATTGTTCGCACTACAAAAACCTATATCTACTATCCATACTACACTTGTATCACCATCTCTTCGCCGAACTAGTGCACCTATACAATTTGCCATTGTATTGGGTGTGTTGAGGACACAAGAGACTCTTTGTTATTTGGTTGCAGGGTTGTTTGAGAGAGACCATCTTCATCCTATGCCTCCCATGGATTTATAAACCTTAGGTCATCCACTTGAGGGAAAATTGCTACTGTCCTACAAAACTCTGCGCTTGGAGGCCCAACACGAGTCTACAAGAATAAGTTATGTAGTAGACATCAGAGAAACTTCACAAAACAATTTTATTTCACACATACAAGACATTATGTCAAAGACTCCCAATGATCCCTTCACCGAATACCTGGGGTTGCAAGGCTCATGCCTCACCCCATACCTTACCGATCTACTCACACATCGAGATCAGATCGCGAGAAGAAAACATTGCAGAACACATCTTGAGATTGATTGATTGCAATATGTCTTACAATGGATGCCTTGTGCGATGCACGATTACAAGTATGAACTAGATGGAAGAGAACTACGGTGGTGGAGATGGCTATGGAGATGCAAATGGCTGTGGCTAGGGTTTGTGGATGAAGATGATGATGAAAGGGTTGTGGCTGTGCTGGACGTTCTCCCGACGCAGTCTCTGTTCACATTTTGACTGGGTCCCCTTTATAAAAGTTGTTCAGGTGAATGACCTGCCTTGGTTTCCACGCCAAACAACCGCTCATGCGAGCGCTCACAGTCGCATGGAACGCCGTCTTTGACACTGGCGGCCTTCTGGCGCCTCCTGGTGATTTATGTCTTCTCCAATTTCCTTCCTTTCCTTTCTCCCACGTGATTTCTTCCCTTTTTAGCCCATTTCCCATGCAAAAATATCAAAGAGAGGATTTGTGGAATCCCTCGCACTTATTAGTCATTAGTGACATCGAAGTGAATATCTCTCTTTTAATGAAATAATTCGGTTTAAACGAGGTTGAAGTGAGTGTAAAAATATCACTCATCACCGAGCTGGCGATGTGTCGGAGAGAACGGCATGGGCCGCTGATCGGGACACGCCGGCAGCTGTGGGTCTCCTCCCTCACCGCCGACGGCCCTGTGAACGCTGCATCTTCTCCCCTTCCCCGGCGGAGGGGATCCGGCCGGAACTGTGACCAGCGGTGAGCAGAGAGAGAGTGTAGTCACCGCTGTGTTGTTTAGATCTGGAGAGGATGAGAGAGTGAAGAGAGAAACCCTAGTAAAGCAAGCCCTGAGGCTCCTGCCTATATATATAGTGGAGTAATTTTCTTGTAGCAATTGTTTTTAAATTGAATATGCACGAACCACTATTTTCATTTAACGTTCCAGTAAAAAAACTCAATCAATAACGCGCCACCGCGTCCAGGTCGCACTATGTACTAGTATCATTCACGTGTGGTCCCCGACCCTCCATTAAGTTGAAAACTACACAGTCAAATTATCACTTGGGATGCCTCTTTGTAAACAAATGCACTCCTATGTGTACCCCGCACGTGGGTGTGAGAGAACAATTGCATGTGTGCGCCTCTTCTCTTCGTGTACTACATACTCCACCTGGAGTACGATGTATAAGGGATTGTTCGGCATTCCTCCGCCCTGTAACTCCGCTGTGGAGTGGAGCGGCATGCAATTATATTTCGGCGAGCTGCTAACAGGGTACTCCACGTGCTCCGCTCCGTAGTGAAGGAGCGGAGATTGCCAAACACAGCCTAAGTGTGTGACATCTGAGTTTCAAAAAAAAGTGTGTGACATCTTTTATTTTTTAGAAGTTCTGAGGGAAGGGTGTGAAGAGCACATATGTGTGTGACGTCTACCTACAGATAGATGGTGTGTGCGAGAAGTCTCGGGAGAGTCATGAGTGTGCGCGTGTGCGTGAGGGAGAGAGAGGGTACGTGTCAATGCAATGCGCGTGTCTGTAAATCATATCTGGCGAACATTCACCACAAGCCGTTTCCTCGCGAACGCTCAAAGAACCGTCAAATCTGCATCCGACGGTGGCAAGTTTTGCCATGGCATTTGACAGAACAGCCACTCCTCCGACACATCAAACTTCCATGCGAATGTTCGCAACTGCCGTATGCTCCCTCTGTTCCAAAATGTAGTGCATATAGTGTTACTAAAAATTCAAACCTCACAAACTTTTACCAAGTTTTTGTAGAACAACATGCACATATAGAATACCCAACATATATCATTTCATTCATCATAGAGAGATATCTACAGAGATGGGGGAGGAATGTACGAGTGTGTCTTCGATAAACAGGGGCAGTGTGTGTGTGTGTGTGTGTCGTGGTTTTGTCATGGCAGATGTCCTCATGTGAGAACTAAGTCGTGAGGCCATCGCTGCTAGGTGATGGCTTGAACGGGGTTGGTCGGAATCGAGAGACGCGAGTTTTACCCAGGTACGGCCCCTCGTGGTGGAGGTAAAAGCCTACATCCTGCTTGATTGCTATTGATGATGATGATGATCTCGATTACAAGGGTGCTATTTCGCTACCTCTATCTCGAGAGCTACTAATTTGTCTGTCTATCTCGACCTCTCCCTCTTGGGGTGCCTTGCCCCTCCTTATATAAGTTGAAGGGGTCGGCTTACATGTAGAGTCCTAGTAGGACTACAACTAGTCTATTTTCTATTACAAGTCGAATCCTAGTCCGGGTCTTTTCTTCCGAACTGATCTACCCAGGCCAGGTCTTCTCTCCGGGCCGGGTCTTCTCTCCGAGCTGGGTCTACCCAGGCGGGGTCTTGCTTCTCTTTTTAGGTTCCTTCCAGGGTCCAGTCCCATAGAGAGTCGGCCCGTTTAATGCCATGCGTGACCCGGTTATGGGCCCTTTTGTCCTGCCGGGTTATGCCTTGGGATGCTGGGTCTAGCCGTGGGTAATCCCCCCGACATTAGCCCCCAGGTTAGCTTGAATTTATTCATGCTAAGCTCCTGAAATAATAATAATTAATATGTTAAAGGACCGGCGCGCTCAGCTTGGAGGTTCACTCAATGAACCGACTCCTCGAAAAAGTCCGGGTCTCTTTGTCATATCAACATGCCGACTTCAGAATCAACTTGCTGACGCTGGTTCCACGCAGAAAAATATTGGAAAATTAACCCATCTGACATTTTGAGTCGGCTTCCAGTGCTTCGGCTTGATAAAAATGTTGGGAAAAAAGAAATCCGTCTGATGTTGAGCCGGCTTTCAATGCTTCTAGGCCTTCTATGAATAACTTAGAGGAGATGATCTTTGCAAACCTCCACCAAGAAAATGAGACCCGGCTCACTCAAAATTGATAGCTTGACGTTGTTCTTCTGTTTTTTTATTTTTATCTCCATATTACATGTAGTCCCCAAGCTCCGAGTTTATCAGTTCATGATGACTTGGTGCTTTGCATAGAAATAATATCTTGACTCTGTAGCCCCCAAGTGCCGGGTTGTCTTGCCTGCAGCAACTTGGGAGTTGTAATTGTCTTATACTTATAAAACATTAGCCAGTGTAGCCCCCAAGTATTTAAGAGTACAACGGAATGATAGCTTAAGACTTGCTTAAATATAAATGTTGTAACTTTGAAGAAATCCGGGTTGTTCATCTGAGTCGCCAGTCATAAACTGAATGTTTTGCATTTCACATGTGTAGCCCCCAAGGGCCGGCTCATCAGTGTGTGATGGGTTGGGTCTTCAATTTGGACCTTATGATCTGTTTAAACAACTGAACGATGTAGCCCCCAAGTACCGGGTCGCATGCCTGCAGCGACTTGGGACTGTTGAAGAAGTTATATAACCCTGATTTTTATGCAGGCTATTGACACAAACCGGCTCAGAAATTGCCGAGTTGAAAGAGCAGGACTTGTTGCTTTATCTGGCAGTGCCATTATGCACTTTTGAAATATTGGTGCCAAAGATCATCCTCAAAATTTGTTATGTTGATTGCTCAATATGAATCCTTGACTGGAGCTGCAGATTAACCAAATAAAGGCCAGCTTTCGAGGCTCGGCACTTGAAATATAAAGGCCGACGACTACTGATGTTGAGACAATCAAGCAAACATCAACCCGGACAATCCAGCTGCCAGCTCTCAGCCATGAATTTTGCCGGCTTAACCCATCGTGATAAAAATTTGTTAAAAAATAGCCCATATGTGGCTTTGTAATAGTTGTTGCAAAACTCCATACTCTGTCAATGCCTTCGCGCAATGAGTATGTCAGTTTTTGGGCTGATGACCATCTGACGAAAAATATATTCTGATCATGCCAGTTTGCTTAACCTGATCATATAGACTTTGATGTTAATTGAAACCTTGGCCGTGATTGCAGTGCAACCCGACAAATATATGTATGAGAAATCCAGAAGTGATGTATTGTAATAAAAAGCACAAATTGAATGTCCCAAGACCTGGTCAATTTTGTGACCCGGAATTTTCTTTGACCCGGTTTCTATTTATAACCCGGGTCATATGTATGAAAATTGATACCTGAAAAGAAAATGCATAGATAGAGATATATAAAAGAAATAACATGACAGAAAAATAACTTAAATATTAAACCAACTTTCGAGGCATGACATAAAGACCGGCTTTCGAGGCTCGAGTCTGATTTGCTTCAGTGAAGCAGGCTTTTTGGCCTCTTTTGGTTTGTCCTAGCTCTCTGAAAGCCAGCTCTCACGTGACTTAACCAGTGTTTTAACTTTGATGAGTTCAGGGTCACCTCTGTGATTAACTCATCAGGCGGTCACCGTGTCACCTTTTTGGAGTAGCATCTTGCTAACAGGCAGGTATAACCAAGTATATAATGGCATATGCCGGGTTAAGAGGGATGTTAATAGCTAAACTCGATGATTTGGAAGCCCCCAAGTAAGCAATGATCAAAGAATAAAGACTCAACACACGGCTTTGGAGGCGAAACGACAAAACTCTGGGGTCCAGAGATGTCGTCTTTATTCCAATGATCATTGTTGAGCAGGATACCTATGTTTAGACCGTGCATCATGGCAAGTAGTCTTCTTTGGTAACCTTACTTTTCGCCAATATGGCAGGATACCCATGTTTGAACTGCGCATCGTGGCAGCTAGTTCTCTTTGGCAACCTTTACTTTTTTGCCAATAAGGCAGGATACCTATGTTTGAACTGCGCATCATGGCAGCTCGTCCTCTTTGGCAACCTTTACTTTTTCGCCAATAAGGCAGGATACCTATGTTTGAACTGCGCATCATGGTAGCTAGTCCTCTTTGGCAACCTTTACTTTTTCGCCAATAAGTCAGGATACCTATGTTTGAACTGCGCATCGTGGCAGCTAGTCCTCTTTGGCAACCTTTAATTTTCGCCAACAAGGCAGCAGTCCCCGGGACCGGGTTGTCTTCCCTGCAACGATCTGGGGTTCTTGTATTTGTTGAAACCGGCCAAGTCTGCCGAGTCATGTCTGTGTAGCCCCCGAATCTTAAGTCGACTTGAGGAGCCGGCTTGATACTCTTTATACTTGGTTGTGGCATAAACCGGCGTATATTTGACAGCTGAAAACTGGAATTTATTGAAGCCGGAGGCGATGTGGCGAGTTGATGATCTTTGCGATGCTCGTCGTATGTCCTCCCATTCCATGATATTCTCTCTTGGTCCGGCTCTCCTGTTTCCTCGATGTGCTGAAGCAGACCGGACCGTGGGGATGGCAGGCCAATGCGCCTATCCATTGGGCAACCCGGCGCGGGTGGATGCTGGCACCGGCTCCGGCGACGTCGCGCAATATATATATATATTCCTTTTTTTGCTCCAGCGTTGTTGGAGTAGACCGGGCCGCATGGGCGGTGGCTTGCGCGCATCCATTGGGCAACTCGTACGGGTGGGCGCGGCCCCGGCGTGTATATGTAGATTGGACCGCAGGGTGGTGGGCTGCGTCGCTCAAGCGGACGCCGTGTAGCGAGGACACTGGTGTGGCCTTCGTCATGTTGATGTAAACCGAACCGCAGGGGCGGTGGCTTGCGCTCGTGTCCGTGAAGGCTCCCAGCTCATAGTGAGCGAGCGCGACCCTGGTATGTTGATGTTGACCGGACCGCGGGGGCGGCGGCTTGCGCGCGTCCATTGGGCAGCTCGTGCGAGCGGGCGCGGCCCGAACGGACGCCGATGCCTGATGATGTTGGCGCGAGCTCCGTATTCGCTATATAACGCCACCTTTGTAGTGAATAATTGTCTTGCGTAAAATATGTTGCAGGGCAGAGTAATTGTTCTCGGATGAATTAATATGTACTGAAAAATAGATAGGGCAAACAACACCTGTTATTTTTGTCGGATGAACGTGGACACTGGTACTGGATAATGCTGGATGTAGTCGGACGAAAAAGATAGCCCGCACATATGCACGTCTGTCTCGGCTGATCTGATGAAATATTGCTCTTGAAATACGGATAGGTACTTGGAGTACTAGTTCTTGGCTTTGTCTGTTCTGCATGTTGGATTTGCCATGATAGCGCGGCAAGTTTTAGAAATTGATTTGACTTTAGACACGCTGGCTCTCCGAGGCTCTGGTGGATTTCATGATTTGATGGGCACCGCCGGCTGTGTTTTGGCCTGCATAACACTGCCTCGGTCGATGTGGTTGTCCCGCGAAGTTGTTCCGCCGGGCATGATACTTCACGGCAACCTGTGTTGGAGGAGCTAGCTTGCTAGCACCATGAAGTTGGTTGCGTCTCCTTCTGTGGCACATTAGTAATACTTACTAGGCAAGACCAATTGCACTCTTTTTCTTTGACTAGCATTAATTAGGTTGTACACCCTCCGTTCTTTGGTGCAGCTCCATGCTAGTTGTTCCTGTTGCTGTATTAGGCATTGGCCGTCACGGAGCTTGCAGCTGCCCAGGCAACAAGAGACATCCTAGAAAATCGCCTGCGTCAGCTGCAACCGGGACGAAATGCTGAACCTCATGTGTTAATGCTACTGTACTGGTTGCTTTTGTACAGAGTTTTTTTTACAAGACATGTAGATTGGATCGAGTGAGTTGCTCGAGTAGTATACTCACAAAAGTTTCTTGAGTCTGATTGACTCGTCTTGCCGCCGAATTTTTGCATCTCGATCGACGAACTTGCGAAAGCAGAATTTTTGTCGGTCTCCAATCACAATAGCCAGCAGTGGAATAAAGAATCTGATTCGTAATAGGACTTTGTACTAGATACGGATTAGACGGCGTTGTGCTTGGGCGCTATGTGCCCAATGGGTCAAACCTTTGGTTGACATGTAGATTTAATTAACTGAAGCTTCATGGCCCTGTGTTATGCTGCAGTCTTCTCATCCTTTTTCTGTTGACTTGACCTGCTACTGCTGACGCGCAGGAACACACGGCTCGCTGGTGGCGACCCCAGGATGCAGCCTCGGAATACGGACGGTCCTGTCGTTTGCATCGGCTCTCTGTCCCTTTTTTTTAATTATTTTGTGGAAACAGCTGCTGACCCCATGGCCCGCGGTGACTTCATCTGCTTAACAACAGGATTTTACGACGAGGCGTGGAACTCTCGCATAGACTGCCGAGTCGCTTTAGGCCCCTGCTTGGCTATCGTAGCCGCCCCTAAAATTTCTGTTCGGCTACAATCTGACTTACACCGCTACAATTTTTTCTGATGCTGCTCATCCAAGTTGATGTGGATACTTTCGCACCATTTTTTTTCCTGATCCGATCGATCGTGAACTTCTTGATCCCTAGGAGAGCTCCCTTCAAGAACACAACACCACCGTGCGCTGGCCCCATGGTGGGCGCCAACTATCGTGGTTTTGTCATGGCAGATGTCCTCGTGTGAGAACTAAGTCGTGAGGCCATCGCTGCTAGGTGATGGCTTGAACGGGGTTGGTCGGAATCGAGAGACGCGAGTTTTACCCAGGTTCGGCCCCTCGCAGTGGAGGTAAAAGCCTACATCCTTCTTGATTGCTATTGATGATGATGATGATCTCGATTACAAGGGTGCTATTTCGCTACCTCTATCTCGAGAGCTACTAATTTGTCTGTCTATCTCGACCTCTCCCTCTTGGGGTGCCTTGCCCCTCCTTATATAAGTTGAAGGGGCCGGCTTACATGTAGAGTCCTAGTAGGACTACAACTAGTCTATTTTCTAATACAAGTCGGATCCTAGTCCGGGTCTTTTCTTCCGAACTGATCTACCCAGGCCGGGTCTTCTCTCCGGGCCGGGTCTTCTCTCCGAGCCGGGTCTACCCAGGCCGGGTCTTGCCTCTCTTTTCAGGTTCCTTCCAGGGTCCAGTCCCATAGAGAGCCGGCCCATTAATGCCATGCATGACCCGGTTATGGGCCCTTTGGTCCTGCCGGGTTATGCCTTGGGATGCCGGGTCTAGCCATGGGTAATCCCCCCCGACAGTGTGTGTGTGTGTGTGTGTGTGTGTGTGTGTGTGTGTGTGTGTGTTTGTGTGTGTGTGTGTGTGTGTGTGTTTGTGTGTGTGTGTGTGTGTGTGTGTGTGTGTGTGTGTGTGTGTGTGTTATGAGAGAGAGCGGGAGACATCGTAGGATTGAGTCCTCTAACTAAGGAGAGAGAAAGAGCGATGGGGGATCCGGAGAGAGAACAAAATATAGTGTGTGTGATATAGTCAAATATTTGAAATAGCTCGCTGTTTTTCTTAAGAAAATGAATAAGAGATCATGGTATTTGTAATCAATGCAGATACAATGGATATATGCATGGTGTGGTTGTCGACATACTATACTTTTACCATATATACATTTAACAAGCTCAAATTCATTTGAATTTTAGATACCGATGCCATCGGTTGATCATGTTTTGTCCATGGACTCAGTTATTAATTTGAGATAATGTCTAGCTTCTACGGTTCACATCTAAATTGGGTTACATCATTACTAAAATTGCCCAATTTTTCAAGTTTGGAGAATATTCAAATAATGTTTGTCAAGTTTCACCTTCTAGGGAACTCAGCAGAGCACACCGTTAGACGGAATGGGGCGTAACGGAGATGCCACGTGACACTATAGTTTGCCGAGTTCTACTTCGATAAACTCGGCAATGCACAACAATGAATATACATAAGCCACGTGGCAACACTTATTTCCCAATACAAAAATTCTACCGAGTTCCTTCGGTAGAAGAACTGGGCAAATATTTTGCCGAGTTCTAGACTCGGCAATGTTCCATCGAGTAAGGAGTCGACGCGTGGCACTACTCTATTGCCCAGTGCCACATTTCGCCAAGTTTGTTAGCCGAGTCTCCGTTATCCGAAACTCAGCAAAGAAAGACCGAAGTAACACCTACAGCAATTTCAGACCTCCTTTGGTGTGGAGGAATATCATATGAATGCTATATGATAGGATTTTTATACGAATTTTTCCTTTAGAGCCCTTTGGTTCATAGGAATGGATTCCTATTTTTACATATGATTGGTTCCTATCCTCCACATTTCAAAGGAAAATAAAAATTAGCCTAGACTAAATGACATCTCTTTTCCTATCCCTACTCATAGGATATGAGATACATGTCATTTCATTTCCTACAATTATCATATTCCTATAATATTACTATCTTGTGAACCAAAGGAGGCCTCACCCTGTATCACAAACCGGCGGGTATATCAAAATGCAGGACCCATGCGTCATTGCCTTTGGGTCAAACCTACGTCCACAATTTTGTATACGTATATCTCCCCTGCTCCTCGGGCCCAAAATTTTGCTTTGTTCCCGTAAAACTGAGTGGCCCATGCCGTATAAAGGCGTCGACTCGAACCCACTCCCTCTCTCGTTTACTTGAAACCCTAGCTACCACACGCTTCAACACGCTCCACTTTGCCCCCACGCACTCCCTGTAAACCCTACTTCGTCTTCCGCTGTTGCCTCCGGCACCGCAGCACAAGTCAGGAGGCGCTGAGGTCGGGAGGACAAGTCGGCAAGACAAGGTGCAGAGCAGCAACAGAACCATCGACGTTGACAAAGAGGGTTCATGGCCATCACACGTTCTCGGCAACGGGCATGTCACCGCGACCGTCATGGTAGCGTTGATTTGGGTGGATTTCTTCACTTCCGCTTGGGAGAGGTGGAGAAATCTATAGGTTTGTCCACTTATCCAGATAAGTTGGAGAAATCTATAGGTTTCTCCACTTATCCCAAAGAAAGTGGACTCTCTCATCTTTGAGCTGACATCCGGACGATGGGAGCATCCGCATAAGTGACGCCGACGCGCAGGTACGACCACGTTCCCACACCTCTCTCTCTATCTAAACATTCCCTTTTCCTTTTCTATTTGTCCTTAAATCTTTGACCCCTTTGTTTCTCCCATTCTTTAGCGACAAACGACTGCAACGACGCATTTGGAGAACCACAAAATGGACCATCCAAAAAAAGGAGGAGAGCAGCAGCAGAACAAACGACGTTGACAAAGAGGACCATGGCTTTGTGGTTCGCGGCCTTCACACGCTCGGAGAATGACATGCATGTTGCCACGACCATCACAGTAGCGTAGATTTAGGTACAAATATTGAGTTGGTGTAACCCAAATATATGTATGTGTTGTTGCAGGAAGTGAATTGATGATCTAAAAAATGTGAATTGATGATGTTTGTACAACTAACATTAGAGCCATATCATGCATATAAAATCTTTGGTGGGACTGTCCTACATGGGCCCTACATGCACACACTACCTAATACCAGAACCTGGAAACCCATCATGCGAACTCTCTAGTGGCCTTAGTAGTACTGACTCCATGCGCGGGAAGGCAAGTGGCGAATCCAGGCATTTTTAGCCGTTCGATCCAGTGATTTTTGGTCTGATGAGTGGTTCATGGCAGCTCCAGCTTCCAGATCAACGGTTTGGATCACTCTAAAGTAATGAATCCAAGTTCAAAAATTCTTGTACTATAGACTGGTATATGGTATATGGTATATGGTATATGGTGTGTGTGTGTGTGTGTGTGTGTGTGTGTGTGTGTGTGTGTGTGTATATATAGATAAACAAAATCTGTGCCCGTGGTAGTTTTCTTGAAGAAGACGAGGGAGAAGTGGATTCAACGAATAGTGAAAATATGGTTGCTTTGTCCATCCAACTTACCGCGGGGAAGGTGGGGCTTTGTGATTTCATGCCTCATTGCTCATTTACTAGTATTGCGGCGCTACGACCGGGGTGCCTCCCCCCGCTGCTCCAAACTGTAATTTGGTGCATGGCACGTGGACCACAACGGTGGATGCCCCACATGTCGGCGAAAGGCGTGCTATAAGTGTGTCGCCATTTTGTGTGCCGACTGACCCTACGGAGTTGCGACGCCAACGCGGCAGGCGTGTTGTAAGTGTGCCGCCATTTCGTTTTGAACTGTAAAGCGTACCACTTGGTTTTGCTCCCTAGTGCGATCTATACAAATCTCGATTATATTGATCTAAAAAAAGATATCCATATTACTCCAATAAAAAGAAGGTGCTTTTGCCGAGCGGTAGGTGGGGGATCTTGGCCTGTCGTTTTGCTAACATGCGGTCCCACGTGCCAGTGATGTACCAAGCCGATGCGCGTCTGTCATGAGGAAGAACAATGGCAGAAGCAACACATTGTTTTCTTGAAGAATATGATGGAGAAGCGGATTCAGCGAAGTGAAATGATGGTTGCTTCATCCATCCAACTTATACTACAGGAAAGGTGCGGAGTTGTGATTTGACGCCTCATTGCTCATTACTACTGCAGCGCTACGACCGGGGTGCGCCCCCCTGCTGTTCTGCACTGTTATTTGGTTCATGGCACGTGGACCCGGATGCTAGATGTCCCACATGTCAGCAAAAGGAAGTGGACCATTTATGAAAGCGAGCATCTCCACTCTTGCGACAGAGGAGTACAAGACACGGCAGCCCAGTGAATTGTAACTTGTACTGTAGTAGTAGTTTTGTAACACTTGGTTTTGCTGCTTCACGCGATCCATCGATACAAACCCGGATTAAAAAGGCGAGGTCGGGTCTTTTCCCGTGCGGTACTAAGGGGAGTGTAGCATAGTCGGTTTGACAGAGAGAGCGAGAGAAAGATGTGAAATGCTTGAATGTGTAGTGGGCCCTTCTTTTGTGTGTGTGTGGAGTCGGCCCTTTCAGATCACTAGATGATACTAGCCCGCACGTTGTTGAGGTACTAATGTTTTGCAATACATTTCAATGCAATTTTAGTGTACATGCAACATGAATAATTTAAGTAACAATATGTTTCGGCCCACCGCTCAACGCGCATTGGCAAGGCATATCACTAACATGTGGGACCACATGTGAGCAAACCGACAATGGGCCAAACTGGCAAACTCCCCCGCTTATCGCGCGGGAAAATCCCCGCCCTAGCGTTTTCAATCGTTATTTCTGTCTATCGGTCGCGCCAAGGAGCAGAACCAAATGTTACAACTTACAAGTTCAAAATGAAAAGCCTACCACATTTGTGTCGCACCCCCACACGGTCGGTCCGGCACGCCGCTCAAGCTAGGGAACGCGTGTTATCTTGCATTTTTACTGACATCTGGGAGCGTTGTTGAGCAACCCGACTATCGGCAAACCCTCACACCGCCCGCTGCACGTCGGCTGAGTTAGAGCAACAAGGAGGGAGAAGAGATAGCCGTAGCACGGACTCCAAGAAATTTGGTGTCGGATGGGACTCGTACTGGTTTGTACTACCACTGTACTACTCCTACTACTCTACACTACTAATATGAGGCCATCCAACCGTGTCCCGGCAAAAGATTGTGGACACCGATTATTCGTTGATATTTAAATTTGTTTTCACACAGCAAAATATCCCTGAAAACAACAACACAGAGCAAATTTTTGCGGCAAATGAGGGATTTGAATGTGCAGGGCGGGGTGGGGTAGGAAGTTACTGGGGACATAAGGGGAATTTTGCAGGGCTCAGATTCTGCACCGAGATATTTCTATTTGAAACGCAGAGGCTCGGGTTTTGGTGCCAAACTAGAAATTTTGCAAATATTTGTCATCATTTATTCCCAAATGAGGCGCACCGGACGGCGCGCCAATCGCACCAGCCTTGTGTGGTTGTCTGGTGGCATGTGTGGTAGACATGAATGCTTGTTTTGCTGCATGCCAATCCAATATAGGAGTACTACTCCGTAGTATTATAGTACAGTACTTTATTAACATATGGCCCACTTTACACTCTCACTAAATTTCTTGGATTTCGTGTATATCTAAACTCGGCCCTTTATCTCTTCTCCCTCCTCTCTCTCCCTTTTTCTTCTGAGTAGCCCTCCTCTCTCTCTTATAATAACTCAACCGACGCGCGGTAGACGGGGGGTGTGCCTATCATCGGTTTGCTCGCATGTGGTCCCACATGTCAATGAAAACGCAAGACATGCACGTTCCCTTGGGTGAGCGGTGTGCCTGACCGACCGTGTCGGGTTGGACGCGAACGTGACAGGCGTGTTGTAATTGTAGCGCCTTTTCCTTTTAAACTTGTATAAGAGCATCTACAGCCGGACCCCCTATTTCCACCCTAAACGTCCGCAACGTCCGCCCAGTCAGTGCCCGGTCAAAAAAAGTTGACCCAGCCGGACCCCTCACTTAGTACCTAAACGCCCCGACTGACCGGCACCCCTCAAATCGGGACCAAATGTAGGATGACGGACGCGACCGGGCACTCTGCTCCAGCACATAGCGGTCCCACCTGCAGCCACCCGAAGCTCTTTCCTCTCTCATCTTTGAATAGCATGAACGAGGTAGAGCTCGAGTGCTCCTGCTCCGGCGCGCGCGTCAGAGACGAGCTTGCCTGAGCTGGTTTTTAGTCCCACCTCACCACGCGAGCCAGCCGCAGATGCACTTATATAGCCGCGCCTGGCGTATGGCAGCAAGCTTTTCTCTTGTTACATAGGTCGATCAAATCTCGCTGTGTGAACAAGGTGTCTTGACACTAGATTGCATTTCATAAACTGGTGATTTTTCATCGAGTGTCACATCATCTCATTCATGTACGTTGATAGGCCTACTACGATGAAAGAGATTTTTAAATTGTTCATATACGTTGATAGCCCGTTCGACACATTGTGATTCAAAAAGAGCCATGCAAACATCAATGTGCAAGTGTTGGGTGCGTGCATGTGTACGTGTGTGTTGCGTTCGTGTTTGTGCGCATGTGTGATGTGTGTATATTCACCACAGTAGCTCCTGTGTATTAAAAGGGCCAGCTCAGCATATCATCACTAGGCGACCTTGTCCGCTGTGGTTAGCGCGCGGGGGCTGCCAACCTGAGGTCTCGACTTTGAATCCCCACCGAGCACTAATTTATTGTCACTTGTTTCTTTTTTATACCCACTGATAGGTGGGCCATATGCTAGGGAGATAATGTGCGCTGATGACGCAACACTAGTTGCGCCACATGGACTGGTCAATTGATCGTTCCATCAACAAAATACGGAGCTGTACAGTTAGCCAGTGACCGTATAATCACCACAAATGTATATGGTGACCGTAATGAGCGTATTCTGAAGTCCAGTGACCATATCGTGCTTTCGCTTCAAATACAGACCGTCAGTGTCATCAACACAATATGGAGTTGTACGGTGAGCCAGTAACCGGATGATCACCACAAAATGCATATGGTGACCGTAATGAGCGTATTCTGAAGTCCAGTGGCCGTATCGTGCTTTCTCTTGAAATACAATGACCGTCAGTACATTTATCTCATGAGAGGAAGATGGAAGATGCATGAATGTGTCGAGGGCAAACTTTTAGAGGGCCAAGAGATAGTTTGCGTGCGTACGTGAAAGGGGCATAGAGAGAGGGGGTGTGCGATGGAGAGAGAGAGATGCCCTTCGTTTCTCTTTAGTGTGACTAATTTTATAAGATAAAAATATAAACATTTGCAATACGAAACAAATATCATTGGATGCACCATGCAATGAACTTTCATATATAACTTTATAGTATTGTATATGTAGATTTTCTTAAATAATTTGTTCTCACCCTTTGTGTAGTTTTAATTCAAAACAAATTTTGTATGCGGAGTAAAAGTGAACACAGGGCTTTCTAGATCATTGGGAGCACATGATCATAAGATGTAACATGCATGAATGTGTGGTTGACGTATTTTGGAGGGCCTGGAGAGGGTATGTGTACATATTCGATAGAGGCGTGGATAGAGGGGAGTGTGCGAAGCACGAGAGATGAGAGAGAGAGAGAGAGAGAGAGACGAAGAATAGGATGTCTCAATGAGAGATGGTGAGCGTGTGTATGCAAAGGATAAGGGGAGAGAGACATGAGGAGAAATAGTGTGTGTGTTGGAATGTGTGGGTGTGAGAAGATAGTGAGACCTAGGGGTAGAGGGTGTGTGAGGTCTAGTGGGCACATCATTTTTTTGGTCTGGTGGGTCGAGGTGAGGACCCCTAGGTCGGTTCCATCCTGCGCCACATAGGTCGACCCGAGACGCGTTATACGAAGACCCATGGAGGACTTGACGTACAAGACGAAGATACTAGAGCCGTGGAGGACTCTATCTCCACTGACGAAGCTGACTACGATTTGTAACCCTAGGCCCCGGGTATGTTACATAAGTCGGGGGCCTAGTTCGTCAATAGTATATATACACACAATCCCTTGGTATTCACATGTACTTTGTACACACCCCAATCACAAATATACACGACCACGAGTAGGCTATTTCCTCGACCCGAACTTGGGTAAATCTTTGCCTCTTATTACCATCCAGCCTAACCGTCAAGGATATCCTACCAAATGTTGTGCTGGAATCATATCCGTCAACTAGTAAGAGAGGGGGAGACAATGCATGAGAGAGAGGCATAAAGAGAGTGTGCGTGCGGGAGACACATAGGCAGAGATATGTATATAGAGAGGGCCGGTGGAGACCGTGCGTGCGTATGCATGTGAGAGAAATAGTGTTTGTGACTAAGATTAGTGAAAAGAGTCGTAGATAGTAGTAAGAGAGAGAGTGAGATATATGGAGCGTGTGTGCGTGAGACACCTCGGGAGAGAGTGTGAGCATGTGTGAGAGAGAAGGCCGATGGATTTATAGTGTGTGCGCGTATGCGTGAGATAGAAAGATAGTGCATGTGTGAGGAGGGGCCAAGGGAGGGTGCATCTACGCGTAAAAGACTATTCTACACATTAAATTAAAATATAGGATTATTGATCCATAGAGTGGGTAGTTTGAAATCCAGACAATGCATGGCTTTTGCAATTCATATATAAACGCGAGTACACTCTATGTTGTCAGTGTCAAGCACATTATACATAAGAAACATACATGGTATACATTCCAAATAGCTAGCTATGAACTGGCATACATTTTGAATTCAACATAAAAGTGGTTTCAAATATTCGAATTCATAGGAACTGCATTCAACTATTTGAATTCGAGATAATGGCATTTGTAAATCACATCTAAAAGGGGCATCAATCTTTGTTGTGCTTTTGAACATAATATATATACTCGTGTACAAAATAGATTCAAATTCACCCCCTCCATTCCAAAATAATCATAGTTATAGGATTTTCAAGAGTCAAGATTTTTAAAGTTTGACAAATCCTAAAAGTTCAATTGAAGAGAACTAAAAATGTGAATACTTCTGCTCCCAAATATTGAACGAAGCGCCAAAAAAGCTTTCATCACCCGAAACCGTGCGAGACCAATGTTTGGTAGAAGGAAATTACTGTCCTAACTCTGACCCGTGAAACCTATCGGCCCGATGTCCAAAGGTCTAAACCGGGGTAGGTTTGTAACTTCACCGAGATGCTAGACAACCGCCTCCAAAAAAACATTCATACACAGTGGGCGCCTAAACACCCATGCGCTAGGCCAAAATCGCTCCCGCCCACTATTTGGGACACGTGAGATTACCGTCCTACCCCCGACCCGCAACATGTCCGAAATTTTAGATGGGGGCAAAGTTTGTAACTTTCCCCAAATTTCGAACAAGCGCGTCCCAGACCGAAACATGGTTCCCCCTTAGCTCCCCCTACCTTTGTTTTCCCATTCATACTCCGTGGGTGCCACAACACCCTCTCCACCAGCCGCGAAACCCCAGCCTCCTCTGTCCGCCACCCCGTCGCACCTGATCCACCGCCACCCTCCTCCATCACACCAGAGCCGATACCGCAACATCGTCATCCACCGCAACCATGACCACAACGCCATCAAGGACTTAGCAGTTGAAGCTGAGGCAATGCTACCCCCACGACACCGACGTGCGCCGTACTCGAGCCACTTCAACCACGTTGTCCTGCGCCTCACCGCTGCCGCTCCACTGTCACAACCGTCCAACGCACTGGAGCTGTTCCCGCTACGCCGTCGTTCGCCGCCTCGGATCTGCTTCCCCGCCGCCGACAGACGGCCACCGCACCACACTCAACAACTTGGCCATGGGTTCGTCCAAGGCTCCACCGTCCTCCACAACATCTGGTTTCCAGCGAACCACAAGAAGATCATCGAAAAAATAGAAGGACATAGCACTGCCAGCCGATAGTAGTACTCATATTCCCTTATTCTTGCAAATCTT
Organism: Elymus sibiricus; assembly: GCA_039707655.1. Lineage (NCBI taxonomy): Eukaryota > Viridiplantae > Streptophyta > Magnoliopsida > Poales > Poaceae > Elymus > Elymus sibiricus. Next base: position 197,146,501 of record CM077674.1, on the reverse strand, counting down.
ACATGTCTGCTCGCACGGTATTCATCCCATGAAGGAAACTAGTTGACCACTTCTTACTACACCTTCTTCCTGATACTAGATATTGCAAGTAACTCGCGATGCACAAGGTTTCCCCCCATTTACTATTTCACTTTAGCTAGAGGTCCGTCGCCCGCCTGGATTTCAATTCAGTGTCAGTTGATTCCCAATTAAAGGAAGCACCACCCGCGGAGGAGCGCAGAGCACCTAGTCCGCCTGTTCATCGGGGAATCAGTGCCTCGGTGTCTATCTTAGGGGTGTGTGCGGCATAGGAGCTACTGGCGCCCGATCTAGATGTCGGACGGGCATAAAGGGATGGCCGGGGGGCGGTGCCAAGCACGGCGGTTGGGTGAGGTCGAGGGGAGGGCGGGGCGGCAGAGGCAGGGGCTGGGCCGGTGGTCGCTGGCGGTTCGAGGAAGATCGTCAACAGTGACTGGAGGGAGGTAGATGAAGGCCATCTTCCCGTTCTTTGTAGATCGGACGGTGCAGAAAAAATCAACTGACCTATTTGTTTTCAGTCGACTATTATTTTCATCGGACCACACTTGGTTGTTTGCCGGAGGATTACTTGCACTTCCAAACCATCCGTGTGCTCATATCTAGAATCTAATTTCGTGTGCCATGCATATTCTAGAGCTATCATATGTGTGCTGTCATTTATTTTTGACCCACCTACTATCTTCTACTTTCACAGTGTACTACTTGTACACACACTTCACCCATACTCTCACTATTTTTTTATGCATGGTATTTCAGACTCTGAAGCACTGTTGTCAAAAAAGAAAAGAGAGCAGTCACTCCAGTCTACAATGAGGATTGGCGCAACGTGGTTGAACATTCTAAAGGGTGGAGTGTTAGTAGATGGAGACAGTAAAAGTAGCTCTGTAGTTCATAATCTCATTCGCCATACACCTCCATCCCAGGTGCTTGATTTAACTTCGCGGTGTGATATGTGGTTGCATGTTGCATATGGTGTCTAGCTTGTATTGATTCTAATTTGCTTAAATTGCATATGCTTAGCCATATACTGTGAATATGACATGCCTTCCTATTTTTGGTACATACTACCATCTGTCTATTAACCATGTTCTTACATCAAACTAATGTTCTTATGTATCCCGCATCAATCACTTATGATGACACAGTCACGCCCGTGGGTTAGTGTGAGACGCGCTAATCTTTTAAAGAGTGCAGTTTCATCCTCCCCACATGGTTCTCAAGAAACGGCAAGGCTAGATGAAGATAGTCAATGTAGCTCTGTAGTTGATGACCGCATTTCTTCTACACCACCATCGCAGGTGCTTGCTCTAACTTGGCAGTGTGATATGTGGTTGCATGTTGCATATGGTGTCTAGCTTGTATTGCTTCTAATTAGAGTAAATTGCATCTCCTTAGTTTACACATTATAACTGTGAATATGACATGCCTTCCTGTTTTTGGTACATACTACATCTGTCTATTAACCGTATTCTTACATCAAACTACTGTTCTTGTGTATCCCGCATCAATCACTTCTGATGAGACACCTTCAACTTGAGAGTGTGATATTGTTTGCATCTTGCATATGATTTCAAGCATGTACTGCCTCTAATTTGTTGAAATGCCACTTATGATGAGACTCTTTTAACTTGGTAGAGTGATATTGGTTGGATCTTTCATATGGTGTCTAGTTTGCATTGCTTCTAATTTGTTGAAATGCCTTCTGCTTAGCATTTTTTGTACATATTCCATCCTCCTATAATGTGGTTGCCTTACATAAAAGTAGTGTTCATCAGTATCATGCATCAATGAATTCTGAAGAGCGAATTTCATTCCTTTTTCTTGTGGGTTTGACTTGACAAGGCAAAATCAAAAAGGACGAAGGTACGGGATGATGGTGGTCCTCTAGAGCAACCAAAGCATATGATCTCTGCAGATCCTCCTGCTACTCCTAGTGCAGGACAAGTTCCAAGTCTCATCTCTCCTACTCCACCATCCGAGGTGCTTACTCTAACTTGGCAGTTTGATATGTGGTTGCATGTTGCTTATGGTCTCTACCTTGTATTGCTTCTAATTTGGTTAAATTGCATCTGCTTAGTTTACACATTATACATGTGAATATGACACGCCTTCCTATTTTTGGTACATACTACATCTTTCTATCAAACCATGTTGTTACATCAAACTAATATTCTTGTGTATCCTGCATCAATCACTTATGATGAGATAGTCATGCCCGTAGGTTAGTGTGAGACACACTACTCTTTTAAAGAGTGCAGTTTCATCTTCCCCACATGATTCTCAAGAAATAGCAAGGCTAGATGAAGATAGTCAACGTAACTTTGTAGTTGATGACCGCATTTCCCCTACACCACCATCGCATGTGCTTGCTCTAACATGGTAGTGTGATATGTGGTTGCATGTTGCATATGGTGTATAGCTTGTATTGCTTCTAATTAGGGTAAATTACATATTCTTAGTTTACATTTTATACCTGTGAATATGACATGCCTTCCTGTTTTTGGTACATCACTACTGGAATCAGGATCTTTGCCGTCAGCCATGGCTGACGGCAAAGGCATGCATTGCGGACGGCAAAGGTCTTTGCCGTCAGCCAGCAGACGGCACCACATCTGGCTGAACAAGCCATGGTAAAGGGCACTTTGCCGTCTGCTGGCAGACGGCAAAGATGCAAAGGTCTTTGCCGTCTGCCAGCAGATGGCAAAGGGCATGGAAGGCACACACGGCAACGCGCAAGTGCCGTCTGCCAGCAGGTCCTCCTGCTACTCCCTCTTCTTCTACTTTTTCTGTTTTTTTTCATCTTTCTTCTTCCTCTTCTATTTATCTAAACCTAAACCTAAACCTAGCATTAAACCTAAAACTAAACCTAAACCTAGCACAAACCTAGAACTAAACAGGAAATAACAGAAAAAAACAGAAAAAAATGGAGCTCACCTTGCTCCGGCGAGGTCGGCCGGTGGAGGCTGGCCGTGGGGAGGGGGCCGCTGGAGGAAGGCCGAGGGCTCCGGCGGCGGGGCGGGGCGGCGCAGGGGCCGCGGGGAGGGTTCCGGCGGCGGGGCGGGGCGGCGCAGTGACCTCCGACGATGGGGCGCGGTGGGGTGGCCGCCGCGGCCTGGGTCCGGTGGGCGGGACGGGCGGGCTGGCCGGCGGTGGGGCTGGTACTACTAGTGCAGTACAAGTTCCAAGTCTCATCTCCCGTACTCCACCATCCCAGGTGCTTGCTCTAACTTGGCAGTGTGATATCTGGTTGCATGTTGCATATGGTGTCTAGCTTGTATTGCTTCTAATTTGGTTAAATTGCATCTGCTTAGCTTACACATTATACATGTGAATATGACATGCCTTCCTATTTTTGGTACATACTGCATCTGTCTATCACACCATGTTCTTACATCAAACTACTGTTCTTGTGTATCTAGCATTAATCACTTATGATGAGACACCTTTAAGTTGGCAGTGTGATATTGGTTGCATCTTGCATATGATTTCTAGCATGTAATACTTCTAATTTGTTGAAACGCCACTTATGACAAGATAGTTTTATCTTGGCAGAGTGATATTGGTTGCATCTTTCATATGGTGTCTTGCTTGCAGTGCTTCTAATTTGTTGAAATGCCTTCTGCTTAGTTTCCACATCATAGGTGTGAATATGTCATGCCGTCATGTTTCTCGTACATATTCCATCCTTGCATCATGTGTTTGCCTTTCATCAGAGTAGTGTTCGTCAGTATCATGCATGAATGAGTTCTGAAGAGCGAATTTTATTCCTTTTTCTTGTCGGTTTGACTTCACAATGCAAAATCAATAAAGCAGAAGGAAATTAGTAAGGCAGTGGATGATGGTGGTCCTTCCGAGCAACTGAAATGGAGGGTCTCTACAGATTCTACTCTGTCATCCTCCCAACAAGATTCGCAAGACAATGCAAGGCTAGATAGTCAACGTAGGTGTGTAGATGATGAGCACATCTCCCCTACTCCACCATCACAGGTGTTTGCTCTAACTTGGCACTATTATATGTGGTTGCTTGTTGCATATGATGTCTAGCTTGTATTTCTTCTAATTTTGTTGTATTGTATCTGCTTAGTTTACACATTATACCGTGAATATGATACATGTTCCTGTTTCTAGAACATACTATATCTGATCACACGATGTTCTTACATCAAACTACTATTCTTGCGTATCCCGCATCAATCACTTATGATGAGACACCTTTAACTTGGCAGTGTGATATTGGTTACGTCTTGCATATGATTTCTAGCATGTACTGCTTCTAATTTGTTGAAACACCACTTATGACGAGACAGTTTTAACTTGGCAGAGTGGTATTGGTTGCATCTTTCATATGGTGTCTAGCTTGCAGTGCTTCTAATTTGTTGAAATGCCTTTCTGCTTGGTTTCCACATCATAGGTGTGAATATGTCATGCCATCCTAATTTTCATACATATTCCATCCTCCTATCGTGTGTTTGCCTTAGATCAAAGTAGTGTTCGTCAGTATCATGCATGAATGAGTTCTGAAGAGCGAATTTTATTCCTTTTTGTTGTCGGTTTGACTTCACAATGCAAAATCAATACAGCAGAAGGAAATTAGTAAGTCAGTGGATGATGGTGGTCCTTCCGAGTAACTAAAATGGAGGGTCTCTACTAGGGGTGGGCATATAACCCGAAAACCGATTTACCGAACCGATTTAACCTGGATAGAAGCTGAAGTGACCGAAACCGAAACCTTCGATACAAAGCTCGGTCAGCAATTCTAGAAAACCGAATTAAGTTCGTCGAATTCGGTCTGTACCCTCAGTCCACCGAACTGACCGATGCACCGACGCCCTACACCTAATTCCTATTTTGCCAGCCGCCGCGCAACCGTAGGCCCGCACGGTCGCACCCATAGAACTAGGTAACTAGCGCCTCCTCCTGCCCTCCTCCTAAAACATCGCTCATCCCAAATCATGGAACAGATCGACCCTTGCCCTCCCCAAGACCGCATGTCTCGCGTGCGTAATCTGTACCTTCCATGGCCGCTTGATTTCTTGTCTCTCGAGCATCCTATATGAGGTCCAATGCCTCGCTGTGTCGCCCGTCCGCCCAGATCCATGTCCTCTGTCCACCACATCGGCAGGTGAATTTCCGCACAAGAAGAAGAAAGTTGGATGCCGCAAGCTGCAACAAGTGGCTGGACGAATTCCACATTGAACACTACTACTTGCCTGCAACGTAAGTAATTGATTTCTATTCTGTCATATTCTTGATTCCATCTAGATCCAAGTTCGTGATTTGATCCTTGTTGTGAGGTGCACTATTCTTGTCTGAATTAAGGGTCGCTCTATGTTGTAGATGTTTTCTGAGATAGAGGAGTCTCGTGTGCACATAGACAAGGAGGGTGAAAATAAGGAGGCTGGAAAGCCGATGGCTGCACGAGCAGAGATCTAGAATCATTTCGAGAAGATCAAGGTTGATGGTGTCGTTTAGAAGGCAAAATGCCAGTACTGCAAGACCAACATCGCCGCTCATCCAATCTTCAATGGTACATATGCTTTCGCAAGCACTTTCACGTTTGCAAGTGTAATCCTCGTAAGAATATAGGTGATGATAAGCAAGATGTGCTGCAAGTCAACCATTGATGAAGGTTGAAGAATAAGCAATCAAGATTGAAGTTTAGATGGTGGGAGATTAGCAGATGGCAGCGGCGAGGTTCTACTTATCATGTTCGAAAAGCTTCTTGCTGATTGCCTGCTTCTATTTCATATTATCAAACTTAAGTGTTAAGTCAGACTTATCAATGTGTCGTGTGTGCTAAACTACAGGTTTTGTATACTATTTTTTGAGTCGAATCTGCTATGTTTACTGTCATTCTTGTTTGTTAGAGAACGGTGTGGTATAGGTTATACGCTGGCAATATTTTCTGTACACAATATGCAGCTAATCGCCTGCTGTGAAAATTTGCAGCTGATCATTTGTAAGCCTGCATGTTGTCTGTTGTTACAGTTTGTGGCTGTCCGAAGTTTTTTTTTTGTGAGAGGAAGTTGTACGACTGTGCCTGTCTTTCACATTTGTTTGCTATGCCAACCCATCTAGCATTATCAGCTATATATAATATATTCTATCCGACCATCCCAGCCTAGCCCAGCGCCCCATCTTTCCAGTAGCAGGTCTGTTCGGTGCAGAACTAAGGACCGAACCAAACGATCCAGGGATCGAACTCTCGGTTATGTTAATTGGTACAGACCGATTGGTCCATATTTTTTGAGAACCGAAATTCAAAAAACATCGATGCACCGAACCGAACGATTCGGGGGAACCGAACACCCACCCTTAGTCTCTACAGATTCTACTCCGCCATCCTCCCAACAAGATTCGCAAGACAACGCAAGGCTAGACAGTCAACGTAACTGTGTAGATGATGAGCACATCTTCCCTACTCCACCATCACAGGTGCTTGCTCTAACTTGGCACTATTATATGTGGTTGTATGTTGCGTATGATGTCTAGTTTGTATTGCTTCTAATTTTGTTGAATTGCATCCGCTTAGTTTACACATTACACTTGTGAATATGACACGTGTTCCTGTTTCTAGAACATACTATATCTGTCTATCACACCATGTTCTTACATCAAAGTACTGTTGTGTATCCTGCAATAATCACTTACCATAAGACACATTTAACTTGGGAGTGTGATATAGGTTGCATCTTGCATTGTTTTCTATCTTGTACTGCTTCTAATTTGTTGAAATGGCACTTATGACGAGACACTTTTAACTTGGTAGAGTGATATTGGTTGCATGTTTCATATGGTGTCTAGCTTTCATTTCTTCTAATTTGTTGAAATGCCTTCTGCTTAGCGTTTTTCATACATATTCCATCCTCCTATCATAGGTGTGAATATGCAATGATGTCTTTTTTTCCAACATATTCCATCCTCCTATCATGTGGTTGCCTTACATCAAAGTAGTGTTCGTCTATATCATGCAGCAATGAGTTATGCAGAGCCAATTTTATTCCTTTTCTTATGGTTTTGGCTTGAGAAGGCAATATCAAAAAGTAAGTTAGGGGATGTTGGTGGTCCTCCGGACCAACACAAACGGAGGCTCTCTAGATTTGCCACTGCTACTGCTACTGCAGTTGAAGTTCCAATTCTATATGATGAGTCCATCTCCCCTACTCCACCATCGCATGTGCTTGCTCTAACTTGACAGTGTGATAATTGGTTGCATGTTATGGTGTCCAGCTTGTATTTCTACTAATTTGATTAAATTGCACCTGCTGAGTTTATACGTTATACATGTGAATATGGCATGTCTTTCTATTTCTACAATACACTGCATCTATCTATCTATCACACCATGTTCGTACATCAAAGTACTATTGTTGTGTATCCTCCATCAATCACTTATGATGAGACGCTTTTAACTTGGCAGTGTGATATTGGTTGCATCTTGCATTGATTTCTAGCTTGTACTGCTTCTAGTTTTTCAAAATGTCACTTATGACGAGACACTTTTAACTTGGCAGAGTGATATTGGTTGCATCTTTCATATGCTGTCTAGCTTGCATTGCTTCTAATTTCTTGAAATTCCATCTACTTAGTTTACACATCATAGGTGTGAATATGTCATGTCATCCTGATTTCGTACATATTCCATCCTCCTCATATGGCTATCTTACATCAAAGTATTGCTCATCTGTATCATGCATCAATGAGTTCTGAAGAGCGAATTTTATTCTTTTGTCTTGTGGGTACGGCTTGACATGGCAAAGTCAAAAAAGAGCAAGGAAAAGAGTATGGTAGGGGATGGTGTTAGTCATCGGGTGCAATGGAAAAGGAGCATCCCTTGAGATTCTGTTGGTACTTATAGTGCAGTAGAAGGTAGAAGTCCACCGGCTAAATCTACAAACACAGTATCCCCTGCTCCTCCAGTTGCAGCACCTCCTTCCACAGCACCGATATCTCAACAAGTTACTCGTTCGAATGCTCCTCAAGTGGCATGTTCCCAAGCTAGCTTCCCACCTAACACTACTTCCGAAGCACTGCTGACACTACAGGACTTGGAAAGATCAGATGAACCTCATGAGCATCAACACCAAGAAGGTATGTGACCGAGTGAAGTTGCAATTGCATGCTCCTTTATATGTACTCTCCTAGTTTGATGTGCACTAACACTTTACATATTCGTTGTTGAACTAGCACCTCGGTGCAAGAGGAAATAGACATCAGGGATAATGCTTGACAGGTTAACAAAATCTAGAGGAAGAATGGAGATCCATTTTGAGGCAGGTTTAAAAAGGCCACGCGATGCTACAGAGTCAGCCAAGTTAGTATCAGAGGCAACCATTGCCGTTAGGTGTCATGCATGTATCCTCCCAACATGGATCCAGTATAGGAATGACAAAGACAAAACCCAGTTTAACACCTTCCTTGACCATTTATCTGTAAGTAATGTTATTCATCGCAATTTGTAATATTTTCTTGCTCTGTCCCATACTTTCTAGCTTGCTCCAAATGAGACTCCCATTCTTTTTTCAACAGATGAGGTTCAAGTTGGATCTGAAAGATGATGCAACCAAACAAGCATGCACTCATGTTTTACAGTCTGCTCTGCGACAGTATCGGTATCACCTTAGAAAAACTCACTTCGAAGGCAAGGCTAACAATGAAATTGCCTAAACATCTCTAGTGGAATATATTACGGACGAAGACTGGACAACCATTGTTAAACACTGGTCTGATCCAAAGTATCAGGTAGGGTATATGTATGTGATCAGATCACATATTGAACTCGTATTTATGCATGTCCCTTACAAGTCCATCTTCTTCTAGGCTAACAGTTTGAAGAACAGGACCAACCGTTCTAAAGTGAAATTCCAACAGACAACAGGATCTCGTAGCTATATTGCACACTGCAAGGCTCTTGTAAATAGCTGATATTTCCTTCTTTTTGTTGTGCCATATTGTCGTATCTACATTGACTTGTTCCAAATACCGAGGAAAGCCCGTGCGGACCAAAAAGAACCTGAACTAAATGCAGTGCAAATCTTCAAGGATTGTCACACCAGCAAGATGAAGGGCATGACTACACCAGTCCAAGACACTGTTGTAAGTCCTTACTCCTCATGCATTTGAACTGCTTGTTACTGTGACGTGTTCATTTAACTGCTTGTTGGTTTGCAGCCAATGTCAGTTATTCTGTCCACTTTTATACACAGTTGTCTTAACGTATCATCTCACTTTACACGATTTAAAAGAGAGGAAGGATATTCTTTTGGTCTTGATCTGTAATCTAGTTATGATGTTCACGTGCCCACACAATGATACAATAGCATGTTTGTTTGATATCCATGTGCCCGTGATATGAATGATTTCATACTATGTTCATCGTATTTAAACCGTGTCTCTTTATCCTTAGATTTCAATAAATGTGAGGTAATAGACAATACATTAGGCATGCTGCAAGGACATATATTCCAAACGTGAATTTATTATGTACTTAGCACTAAAATACATGCTAATGTATTACAGTGGTTCACCAAAATAAGTTATGTATAAACGCAAAAGCTATTTTCACTAGTGCAGAGACGTCCTCTACAAACGGTTTTTACCCCCTTTCCGCGACAGAGTTTTAAACCATATGTCGTGGGAAACGACGATCTATGGGACCGAACGGGTCCATTTGCAATTCGGCTCAGGGGACATGCATGGGACAAAGAGCAGGTTTTCAGTAGGTGCAAGAACACGATGGGGGTTTATCCAGGTTCAGGCCACTATGAGCGTAAAACCCTACTCCTGTTCTGTGTTTGATTGTGTATGAACTCAAGTTACAAGGAGCGCAGTTTTCCGGCAAGGTGCGCGGGAAATGCAGCTACAATGTGTAATTGAACTGGGTGTCGACCATTCTACCTGTAGCCGTGGGCCTCCTTTTATAGGCCAAGGGGTTACCACAATGGCTAATACGGTCATTACAGGGTATGAATAGTGACTTGCACCGTCACCATGTCTATCTTACAACGGGGTAAGACAAACGCATTTAATGCACCGTTAGGTGCTATGTTGGGGAGGCGAGTCCTTGGGCAAAAGATCTGTACCATCGGTCCTGGCGCCCTCCTGTAATCTTGACACGTCCCAGGGATGGGTGTCATTAAAGTTAATCTTGGTGTGGCGAGCTGACACGTGCCTTGGCTGGCTATGTTGACTGTCGGCCCGCTCGACACCTAGCATACGAGCCTATCTGGTCGATGGTGAGGTGGAGCGGTAATTGGATAGAACAAGCCTGCCAGCACGGAGCTTGTCGGGCCTTGCTTGCCGGCAAGGGGGCTTGCCGGCAACCATAGTCTTGGTCTTCACCTTGCCGGGGCGGAGCTTGCCGGCAAGGGCAACGTCGATCTTCAGTGCTAGAATAGTACTTCTCGATGACCTGCCTTGAGGTCTTCTTCACGGTCTTGGTGTTGAGTCTTGAGTCATGGTTATCCTCTATCAAGCCCTTGCCAGAAGGGAGGCTACGATTGCCTGTGCACAAGTCTGGGTACGAGGGCACCCATCTCTTAGTACACCGATAGGAGCCCCTGGGCCTGGGCCACACGCGCATGCGAGGCGTCATTGGGCTAGGCCCAAACAGTGCACAGGCGGTGCGTGGCAGAGGATAACTGTGGTAATCTTCTCTTTTACCGCACCCGCCCATGATGCTCATTAAATGCGGGCGTGGGAGATGTGGAGCGAAGCGGCGGCGGGAGGTGGTGCGCCTGAAAAGTGCAGCCACGTAGGACAGAAAAGAGCCAGCCCCCGCTCCTTCCCCATAAAAAAGGAAACCACGAGGAGCGCTGCTCATTTACCCCCTCTTCCCAATCTAGCCAGTTCAACGTCGTCTTCAACCTCGCGTCAGAGCGCCTTTTTCTTTCACCACCGCATCGCGCCCCCCCCCCCCGCCGGCTTCTGAATCCATCCACCTTGCACAGCCATGGCGCCTAAGAGGGGTCAGAATAAACCGGGGAGAGCGGCTGATCCGGATGCGGAGGCGGGGGAAACGGAGTGGGCGGCGCTGTGGAGGGGCAACATCGTCTTCAAGCCGGTGCTGGTGGAGCATGACCTGGTGGAGCGGTATGCGACCATGTGGGGGAAGGACACTAAAGCCCACTCCACGCCTGATGTTCTTCCCGGCTCCGTTCAGCCCAGCGATGACAAGTACCCCTTCTTCGTCACTTACTTCTATTGCGGGCTCGTCCCTCCTTTCTCTGAGTTCTTCTGCGAGATCATGTACACGTATGTGTTCCACCTCTTAGATTTCACACCGAATGCCATAACCTGTCTGGCTATTTTCGCGCATTTTGGTGAAAACTTTGTTGGAGTAATGCCCAGTGCAGCTCTGTTCTGCCACTATTTCATCCCCCGCATTGAGGCGGACACCCTCTTCGGCTGTATTTCTTGGATTCCTAGGGACGGGGACGCTTATCTCCCTGGGCTGTTTAATCGGGAATGGAGCGAATGCCGCGGAGAGTGGTGCTGGATCAAGGACGACAGGTTCCTTGATTTCTGCAAGCCCAGAACGAAGAAGGTGAAGCACATCGAGGGCTGGGACCACTTTGAAGACAAGGATGCCCAGCTCAAAATCGCCACGACCCGCATTCTCCGCCTTAGGGCCGCCGGCCTCACCATCGAGATGGTGGGTGCCGACTTCCTTCGCCGCCGTATTGCCCCTCTTTAGAATAGAGGAAGGCATGCTTGGGATTACCAGAATGCGGCCGACATCATGCGGGTGAACACAGGGCTTCACACCAACCTAACAGTGATGCAGCACGTGGCTCTCTGCGGCATGCTCTTTCGTGCTGGCGGCAAGTTTAACTGGCCGGCAGGCATGGTGCCAATGTGCAACTACTCCGCCAAGGATTCTATCATTGCCATGATGCCATCTTGCAACACCCAAGGTGTCGAGGGGAGTTGGCAAGCACCACCCGAAGACGCGGTGAGAAGATGGTTCGATACGCTGGTGGAGAAGCCCATCCGAGAGGAGACGGACTTATACCGCGACACCACTCAGGTGGAGCTGGAGCATATTGCCAGGAGAGAGGCGGAGGCAAAGTTGGTTGGGGGCACCGGCGGCTTCGGCTCTACGGCAGACAATGCTGAGGAGGGGAACGAGGAAGGGCTGGCAAATGAGTCGCCAAAAGAGTCTGCCGGGAGGCAAGAGCAACTTGCCGGAGGTCAGGGTAAAGAGGCCACTGAGGAGCAGGCGCTCAAAGAGCCCCTTGCTCTGGCAAGGAGGACTCGTGTCCTCCGGAGAGCCATTTCTGGGGAGCCGGTTCGCTCTTCGCCCTCGGGTGAGGAGGTTGCTGGTGGGGAGACAACCGGTGAGGTTGCCATGCGACGAGGGACTCAATGCCAAACCCCTCAACAGCAGCAAACGTGGCGTACTTCTATGAAGAGTACAGCCATGCCGGCTGCCGGAGCGGCCGGGTCGTCTCGTCCTGCTGCGCCTGTGGCAACTAAACGGACTTCTACCCCGCCGCCTTCCTCTAGCAGCAGGCCCGAAGGCTTGTATGATCTCTCCATCCTTAGCGAGGAGGAGGAGGAAGTGGAGGAGGCAGAGCTGAACTGAGAGAGCGTGCCTCCTACAATGGCAGCACTGTCCTTTATATCAGCCTTGGTCCTCTTCCCCCTCAAAAACTTAGGCGGGAAGGGTTGCCACACTTGGCGGTTTTGAAAGGGGACATGCGCTCAGGCCATCCTGACTAAAGGTGGTCTTCTCCTGCCAAAGCATGATCCAGGACGCGTCGGTGGGCTCAGTGATGACCTCTGCCCTACACATCCGCTGTCTTGGTCTTCCTTCGCCGATCGAGTAACCTTTGGGGTCGCTTTGGGGAGTAGATAGCTGGCCCTGCTCCCTTAACGCAAAAGAGGAAACCATCTTCATCTGCGCCTGCTGGCGCGGCTTTTGTTGCCGCTCGTCGCCGTGCGCGTCACCCACGTGATGGGCACGAGACCGTGCGACCGAGCCGAGTAGCCTTCGTCTTGGGCGCCTTCGGGAGGAGGCCTCGGGAGGCCGCCTCCCGAGAGGGCCTCGCGAGGCCGTTGGTGAGGATGCCGAGCCTTGCTCGCCCGCTCCCTGAGGAGGGGGCCTCAGGAGGCCAAGGCCTCATGAGGAGTCCTGGTGAGGTGCTTGGTGACGATGGCCTGCTGGGCCCACGCCAGGCGTTGCGCCCTGGCCAAAGGCAGACGGGTCTGGATACCCTGGGTTCCCTGGGCCCGACAGTAGCCCCCGGGCCCGCGGCGCGCACGTTCCCGCCTACTGGGGGCGAAACGGCGCGGGCCCTAACTGCCTGCGGCCAGGCGCGACGCGTGGCGCACGATGTGATGGGGGATGTCCCCACTTCCCCCACGACGCCTCGGTAACCGCCCGCGCTGACATAAAACCTGCCGCGGGCGACGCGAGGCCATCATTGCCTTCCTTCACGCATTTTGTCCCCTTGCGCTTGCCTTCTCGCGCGCAGCTCCTCGCGACCCCCTCTCCGAGCTCCGCCTCTTCTCGCTCCTCAATCCGCGCCTCCGTCGCGCAGATGGCGCCCGCCGGCAAGAGGGGAAAAGCAGCGGCCCCGTCCCCAAGCGTGCCTGTCCTCGGGGCGGCGCTGCAGCGCTCCACCATCGTTGATGGAGAGGGCTTGGACAAGGTGCTCCTGTTCATGGCCGGCGATCAGAACGAGAACCAGTAGACCCAGATCTGGCCGGGGTCATCCGCGCGGCGTGACCTAGGGGCGACGGCCTACCCCTTCTTCCTCCATAGCGTATATGCCGGGTTGGTGCCGCCATTCTCGAACTTCTTCTACGCCATTCTCTCCCACTATCAGATCCACGCCCTCCATCTTCAACCCAACTCTATTCTCCTCCTGGCCATGTTTGCCTTTTACTGCGAGGCCTACGTAGGCGTGATACCTTCGGTGGCGCTCTTGTGCCACTTCTTCTGCCTGCGGCTAACCGCGGCAGACCAGCGCTCCGGATGCGCGTCATTCCTTGCCGTCAAGGGGATGGAGAATAGCATCATCAACCTGAGGGTTGTGAAGAAGGTGGAGGGCTATCGGCAGCGCTGGGCTTATATGGACGCACGCCAGACCAGCCGGCTCCTGATGATCCCGACGGATCCGGCCGAGAAGATCTCCGTGTGGGGGCACGAGAAGCTTGGTGACCCGAGGATGAAGCCCGTCTTGGAGCGGATGGCCGTGCACCGGGCCGCAAAGTTGTCAGGGGCGACGATCATCAGGGAATACCTGCGGCGGCGCATCGCGCCGCTTCAGCAGCACTCGTGCCCCATGTGGGAGTACACCGGTGCGGGTTGTCAGAAGTCGGGCTCCGGGGACCCAAAGGTTCGAACACTGGGTGAGCTCATTCTACCACTTTGTCTCCTACCACGGCTAAGCTACGGCGAGAGCGCGCTAGCGAGAGATGGACCGTGGACTCAGCGGTTTACCCAGGTTCGGGCCACCTTGCGGTGTAAGACCCTACTCCTGCTTGGTTGGTATTGCTCTGGTGAGAGAGAGTACAAGGTTGGGGATGATGAGAACAAGAGCCGATCTCCCCCTACAAAGGCAGCACTGCCCCCCTTATACCCGCATCGGTCCTCTTCCCCCTTGAAACTTAGGCGGGAATGGCTGCCACACTTGGCTGGTTTTGAAAGGGGACAGGGGCTCAGGCTATCCTGACTAAAGACGGTCTTCGCCTGCCAAAGTGTGATCCATGACGCGCTGGTAGGCTCGGTGATGACCTCCGCCCTGCGCGCTCGCCGTCTTGGTCTTCCTTCGCCGATCGGGCAACCTTTGGGGTTGCTTTCGGGAGTAGATAGCTGGCCCTGCTCCCTTAACACAAAAGAGGAAACCATCTTCATCCGCGCCTGCTGGCGCGGCCTCTGTCGCCGCTCGTCGCCGCGCGCGTCACCCACGTGATGGGCCCCAGACCGCGCGGCTGTGCCAAATGGCCTTCGTCTCGTGTGCCCTCGGGAGGCCACCTCAGGAAGTCGCCTCATGAGAGGACCTCGCGAGGCCGCTGGTGGAGGTGTTGAGCCTTGCTCGCCCGCTCCCTGAGGAAGGGGCCTCATGAGGAGTCCTGGTGAGGTGCTTGGTGATGACGGCCCGCTGGGCCCATGCCAGGCATTGCGCCCTGGGCCAAAGGCAAACGGGCCAGGATACCCCGGGTTCCATGGGCCCGACAGTAGCCCCCGGGCCCACGGCGCGCACATTCCTGCCTACTGGGGGGCGAAACGGCGCCGGCCCTAACCGCCTGGGGTCAGGCGCGACGCGTGGCACACGATGTGACTGGGGACGCCTCCACTTCTCCACGACGCCTTGGTAACCGCCCGCGCTGACATAAAACCTGCCGCGGGCGACGCGAGGCCATCATTGCCTTCCTTCGCACATCCCGTCCCTTAGCGCTTGCCTTCTTGCGCACAGCTCCTCGCGACCCCTTCTCCAAGCTCTGCCTCTTCCCGCTCCTCAATCCGCGCCCTCGCCACGCAGATGGCACCCGCCGGCAAGAGGGGAAAAGCAGCAGCCCCGTCCCCAAGCGCGCCCGTCCTCGGGGCGGCGCTGCAGCGCTCCGTCGTTGTTGACGGAGAGGGCTTGGACAAGGTGCTCCCATTTGTGGCCGGCGATCAGAACGAGAACCCGGCGACCCAGATCTGGCCGGGGTCGTGTGCACGGCGCGACCTGGGGGCGACGACCTACCCCTTCTTCATCCATAGCGTATATGCCGGGTTGGTGCCGCCATTCTCAGACTTTTTCTACGCCATTCTCTCACACTATCAGATTCATGCCCTCCATCTTCAGCCAAACTCCATCCTCCTCTTGGCCATGTTAGCCTTTTACTGTGAGGCCTTTGTGGGTGTGATGCCTTCGGTGGTGCTCTTCCGCCACTTCTTCTGCCTGCGGCTGACCGCGGGAGACCAGCTCTCCGGATGCGCATCGTTCCTTGCCGTTAAGGGAACGGAAAACAGCATCATCAACCTGAGGGTCGCGAAGAAGGTGGAGGGCTACCGGCAGCGCTGGGTCTTCTTGGACGCACGCCGGACCAGCCCGCTCCTGATGATCCCGACGGACCTGGCTGAGAAGAACTCCCGATGGGGGAGCGAGAGGCTCACTGATCCGAGGATGGAACCCGTTCTGGAGCGGATGGCTGCGCACCGGGCCGCGAAGCTATCGGGAGTGTCGGTCGTCAGGGAGTACCTTCGGCAGCGCATAGCGCCACTCCAGCAGCACTAGCGCCCTGTGTGGGAGTACACCGGCGTGGGCGACGCCATGAGGCTCCACCTTAGCAGCCTGACGCAAGAGGTGCTGGATGGGGCCCTGGCGAATCTGCTTAACACCCTTGCCGAGGGCCCGCCTGAGGATGCACTTCCCCTGTTCCGCTACGAGGAAATGGCGGAGCTGGTCAAGGAGATGCCTCTCTTTGACCGGTGGGGCCTCGTGCCGGAACGCCACGTCAGGCCTCGCGAGGACCCTCTCGTGGTGGAGCTGGACTCAGGGGGCAGCAGTGGCGAGGAGGACTCAGCGGAAGCCACGGAGGAGGACGCCAACCGGGCGCCACCGCGCACTCGCCGTCAGCTCCTCTGCGATTTTGAGGACGACGACGCTGACAGCGCGCCTCCTACGGCGGAGGGGGCTCCCGGCCGAGAGGCAGCCGAGCCCCCAGCACCTGAGGCCCATCATGAGGCTGAAACCCCCCAGGGCCTCGAGGCGGGCGGCGGCGCGTCCGAGTCTACTGCGGCACATCCCGAGGGCCCGAGCGGCGGCGGCGCCGAGGCGATGCCTGACGGTGGCACCGATGGGCCGCCCCCCGTGGGGGAGAGGAAGAGGAAGTGGCACGTCAGCGACGAGTAAGTCCCATGCCTCCTCCCAGTGCTCCCAGTCATCGCTCTACGTCCGGGCTCGGGGCTGAGCCACCATTCGCGCAGGAGGTCTGCCGTGGATCAGAAGAAGAAGAAGAAGAAGAAGAAGAAGACGAAGGCGAAAGTGACCCCCAGCCCGCAGGGGGCGTCGGCGCCCTCCACGGGTGCCGGAGGCATGGAGGGGCCACCCGCCGTCCCGACGCCGAGGCGGGGCACAGGGAAGTCGAGGAGGAGACGGTCGTTCCTCCGGAGTCGCATGTGGGTGCGCCTCATGAAGCCGAGACAAAGGAGCCTCGGGAGGCAGGCTCAGGAGCGCGAGGACGCCCTCTCCCTTGACCCCGCCGCGAGGAAAGGAGCGGCGACGGGGAAGGTCAAAACGCCCCCCCCCCCCGCCGGGGGCCTCCCTAAGCGTGGGGGAGGAGCCATGGGGCACGCCGCCGCAGGCATGGAGAGCCCCCATAGCGTGCCGCCGCAGCCAAACGCGGGGGGTGGCCTGGCGAACCCACTGCTCCAGGCAACCGGCACAGAGTCCTCCCTTGCCACGGCGGCGGAGAGTGCCAGAGGGGCCGACCCGGACTAGCCTCTGACCCTTGTGGGCGGCCACACCCTGCTCCGCCCCGAAGCCCTGCGCGATGCCAAGGCCACGCTTGCTCGGCTCGGGACGGACTTCCAGGACGCGGAGACGCGCCTCGCCGAGGAGCGCCTGAAGCTTGCTGACGGGTGGTGCCGGCTCAGCGTCGCCGTCGAAACGGCCCGGCACCAGAGCGAACACGCTCGTGCACAGGGCGAGAAGGATGCCGCCGAAGCAGAGGGGGTCCGTGCGAGAGCCCTCCAGGAGGCCGAAGCGGGCGTCGCGCATCGCGAAGAGGCGGAGGCCCGCTTGAAGGAGTTCCAGGACCAACGCGCCGAGCAGGCGCAGTCGCTCCTCGTGCGGGAAGGCGCTCTTGCCACCCACGAGAAGGAGGTTGTGAGGCGGCGAGGGCGGCTCGCGAGGCGGGAGACTTAGCTCTGCACAAGGTAGTGTCTGGTGGGCCATTTCTTGTAGGGTACGCCTTGTGAGGGTTCCACTCGTGAAATCTCCTGCAGAGACGGCCGCCGAGGGTTAGCTCCCGAGGCGGGGCCTGCTGGCTTCCTGAGGCCTTGAGGGGGCCACCTCGCGAGGCATCCTCGCGAGGCCTTTCCGGGAACCTGCTCCTGAGATAATTGCATGCAGAGTACTTAACGACAGGGGAGCAGCACACGCTCATCGATTCGCTCATGAGCATTATGTGAGGAGACAAGACACCAAGAACCTTGGTGGGGTGGCGTGCACGGGAGCAGACCCGCGAGCCAGAGCCCAGTTGCTTGGGTTTTTCAGCGCTACTGGGACTGACCCCAGCACAGACACCGTGTCCAGCCCCCACTCGTGTGATACTCATGAGGGACGGCGTGAGCGCGTGAGGCTCGTGAGGCAAGAACAAAACAAAACGCCATGTAAGAAACTGAGCTTTAGTAAAGTAAGATAGCAACCCATTACATAACTAGAACAAGATGCGGCTGCCGTGTCCGGCACGGGTCAGCTTGAGGTTGGTGCAACCCATGGGGCGCCCTCAGTTACACATCGAAATGAGAAAGAGAGTGCTGCCGTGTCCGGCACGGGTCGGCTTGAGGTTGGTGCAGCCCGTGGGGCGCCCTCAGTTGATTGTTTCGCCAGCGCGGAGCATGGGGCTTCCACAGGGGTGTGGGTATGATCGCGGGTCGATCGTTCCGCTAGTGCGGAGCATGGGCTTCCACTTGGGCGTGGGCAGGAGCTCTCGTGGGCCCATCAGGCGAATGCAATGAGAGGCTCCGGGGCGTGTACAACCCCATTTCGTTCGTACGCGTGAGAGTCACGGGTAGAACTTGCGGAGGTGTTGGATGTTCCAGGCGTTAGCCTCCGTCTCTAGCCGGGCTGAGCCGGGCCTGGAGACATGAGTAACCCTGAAAGGGTCTTCCCACATAGGTGAGAGTTTGTGAAGTCCCTCTTTGGAGAGGATTCTGCGCAGGACGAGGTCGCCGACCTCGAGAGTGCGAGGGCGGATGCTGCGGCTGTGGTAGTGACGCAGGGCCTGCTGGTACCTCGCGGCACGAAGGGCGGCCTGACGGCGGCCCTCCTCGAGGAGCAGCAGATCAATCTCCCGCGAGCCCTCCTGACGTTCCTCGACGAAGGCAAGGACTCGCGGGGAGCCGTGCTTTAGCTCCAATGGGAGGACCACCTCAGCGCCGTAGATAAGGAACCCCAAAGCGGCTCACGAGGCCCTTGATGAACTTGACAGCGGAGCCTGCCGGGATGGTGTGCACCGGCTCGACTTCTGCCCACTTGGTGAACTTGTCGATGGCGACGTAGAGGTAGCGGTAACCGCCAGCCACGCGAGGGAAGGGCCCCAGGATATCCAGCCCCCAGACCGTGAAGGGCCATGAGATGGGAATCGTCTGGAGGCCCTGCGCCGGCTGGTGGATCTGCTTGGCGTGGAATTGGCAGGCCTCGCAGGCTTGGACCAGCACGGTAGCGTCACGCAGCGCAGTGGGCCAGTAGAAGCCGCTGCGGAAAACCTTGCCGATGAGGGTGCGTGACGAGGAGTGGTGGCCGCAGTCTCCTCCATGGATATCAGCTAGCAACTCGCGCCCTTGCTCTTCAGAGATGCACCGCAGCGAGACGCCATTGGGGCGCCTGCGGTACAGCTGGCCATCTTGTAGGCAGTAAGCGGTGGCCTGCCGGGCCACGCGCTCTGCTTCTGAGTCCTTCTCCGGGAGGGTGCCGCGAAGCAAGTAAACCTTGAACTCCGTAGCCCAGCTGTCCTCTTGAGGCTCCAGCGCCAGCAGCAGGCGGGCTCCTGAAGCCGGGCCGCAGTACGGCGCGCCCGTGGGTGGTGCGGGCGGGAGTTCCTCGCGAAGGAGCGCCGTGCTCGTGGCAGGAGGCGCGGCTGATGGCTTGAGGAGCCTTTCCTCGAAGACGCCGGGGCTCTGAGGCTCGCGGCGAGATGCTCATTTGGCGATGTCTTCGGCTTCTTTGTTGCCGTTGCGGGGGACGTGCTGCAGCTCCAGGCCAAGAAATAGCTTTACGTACCTCTTCTAGGTAGGCGGCCATGTGCTCATCCTTGGGCTTGTAGCTTTTGTTGGAGAAGTTGACGAGAAGTTGCGAATCGCCCTTGATGGTCAGACGTTTGATGCCCAGGGCGAACGCGGCCTTGAGGCTGGCGATGAGGCCCTCGTACTCTGCGATGTTGTTGGAGACCTTGTCGGTGTGCCTGAAGCAGAGATGTACGGCATAGTAGAGCCTATCCCCTGTCGGCGAGGTGAGCATGACCCCAGCCCCAGCGCCCTGTCGGGAGAAGGCGCCGTCGAAGTGCATGGTCCAGCCGCCAGGCGCCTCGTCCCCTGGCAGGATGGACTGGGCCTCGCGAGGCTCCTCCTCGTATGTGTCCGTCCATTCTGCCACAAAGTCGGCCAGAGCCGCGCCTTTGATGACTCTGGTGGTGGAGAATTCCAGCTAGAAGGCTTGCAGCTTGATGTTCCATTCGGCGACATGGTCGGCAGCGTTGGGGCTGCGCAGAACTTGTTCCAAGGGGTAGGAAGAAATGACCTTGATTGGGTGACCCTGGAAGGAGTGGCGCAGCTGCCTGGAGGCGACGAGGAGCGCGAGGAGGAGTTTCTGCTGCATTGGGTAGCGCTCGCGCGCGTCCCTTAGCACGGTGCTGATGAAGTACATGGGGTGCTCGACAAGGCGTGTAGTTGTTGTGGCAGCTTGCTTTCCAGGCGCCTCGCGAGGCTTGGAAGGATCGGGAATCTCACGAGGCTCGGGAGGCACGGAAGGCTCACGAGGCTCAGGAGGCTCACAAGGCTCAGCGGGCTCATGAGCCTGAAGGGGCGTGGAGGGTTTCTCCTTAGCACAGACACGCTCCTCCCGCACCGCCACCAGCATCGCGATGGCCGTCTGGGGGTGGCCGCCACGTACAAGAGCAAGGGCTCGCGAGAGCGCGGCGCGACCATGATGGGCGGGCTCGTGAGGTACCTCTTGAGGGCTTCAAAGGCGGCGTCTGCCTCAGGAGTCCATTTGAAGGAGCCGGACCTCTTTAGGAGCTTGAAGAAGGGCAGGGCTCGCTCGCCAAACTTGGAGATTAAACGCCCCAGGGAGGCCATACATCCTGCCAAGCGCTGCATTTCCTTGAGGGTCCGGGGAGGACACATTTTCTCGATGGCCTTGATCTTCTCTGGGTTGGCCTCGTGTAACACCCCGATTTTTGGCCCTTTCTTTTTCTTTTGGATTTCTTCGAATTTTTATTTGGAGTTCTTTTTCCGTGGCTATGTGGTCTTGAAACTTGGGAAGATCTTCTCTCCTGCCACTTCCAAGTGGCTTGTCGTTCTCAAATCTATCCCAAGGCCATGTCATTTCCATCTTAGCCCAACCCCAATATTTATTTCTTGGGAATATTCCTTTTTCTATTGAAGGAATAACCCTGTTTGCCATAGGTTGTGAAGCAACCCATATTTCTGCCTTCCACAAAATTCCCATAAATTATTTGGATCATATCTCCCACCAATATGCCAAAACCCATCCTTGCCTAGTTCAAAAATAATTCAGGAATATTCATTTTCCATTCTGTCCAGATTGGCACTTTGTGAAGGAAGTGCTATTTACCTTTTCTTGATTGCCCTCAAATTTTTTTTGGGCACTCTCTCATATCCAAATAATTGCCAGATACCAAAATTTACCTTCATTTGCCTAGTAAATCTTCCTCAGCAAATTCCCAAAGTTTCTGACTAGAGAGAAGCTTTGTGAAGGAAGAACTAGCTAGGTTAATCAAAATGAGTTGAAATTTTGGTAGATCATTTATATGATCAAATAATGACTCTCCACCAAATTTCACCTCCATCCAACTATCTATGTGAGCACACCATCCAATCTTGGTTTCTGGTCACAATTTCAGTTTGTGAAGCAACTATATTTTATATTGCTTCACAAATTCTGAAATTATTCCAGGACCTAAATATCCCTAAATAATGTGAGAATGCCAAAACTCACATTATTTTGCCAAGCCATTTTCTCTGGAAAATTCCCCCAAGTTTCTGTCCAGTGTGGATCATTGTGAAGGAAGTACCATTTTGGTGTATCCAAATGGGATGAAATTTTTATGGTACCTTCATATGCCCAAATTACCACACTCCACTATTTTTCAGCCCAATCCAAGCATCTATGTGAGTGCTAATTCCTGATCTAGCTTTTGGACCAGTTATTGCAGTTGCAAAGCAACTATGTTAAATACTGGTACAAATCCCCTAAATATCCACAAGATGGTAGTCCTTCCTACCCTAAACCCCTGAGACATCCTGGTTATCTCTTATCTCATGCCATTTGACCACAACATCATGACTAAGTTTACAACAGCAAAGTTCAGTCGATCATTCCCATCAAACCACAGTAGGTTTATTCGAGCTATCACTTCAGGGAGACTGTAGGTTAGAGGGACTACACCTTTGACACCTTTTTACAGTCGCACGTGCACTCAGAGCATCAGGTCACACGGTGACCGCGTGGTTAGCACGCCTTGGCCGCGCTCTCGGCGTCGTTTGCTTCGGGCCCCTTCTCCCCGGCCGTCTATGCTCGTCCCCTGGTGCCGACCAGCCTCCTCCTTCGCCCACGTAGCTCGCTGGACCCCTCTCCCCCTCCTGCATCGCCTGCCGCCGGCCCTAGCAGCCTCCGCATGCGAGCGCGCCGTCCGCCCGAGTGGCCGACCGCCCCTGTGCTCGCCCGTCCGCGCCCGCGCGTCCCTGGCGCCGCCCAGCATCTCCTCTGCCTCTCCCGTCGCCTCAAGGGCCCGCGCGTGCCCGGCCTCGCCGGGAGAATCTCCCATGCGCCCTTGGCGGCACCCGAGCGCGGCATCGCCTCCCCTGCCTATTTAAGCAGCTCCCGGGCTCTCCCCTCCTCACCAGCAGCTCCACCCCACTCCCAAGGCCCCGCCCAGCCACTCGCCTGAGCTCGGGAAGCTCTCCCCTGCCTCCATGGCCGCCGCGGTCCTCTCCTCAAATTCGCGCCGCTCGTGCCCTCTCCCTTCTCCTACTCCTCCCAGGAGGACCTCCACTCCATGGCAGAGAGCCCCGGCGCTTCATTTCCTCGTCTCCGCCTCTGTGCTGCGCTGGCCGAGTTTGCTGTAGCCGCCGTCCGTCGCGGCCCAGGGCCTCGCTAGTCCCGCTGCTCTCCGGCGAGAGCAGAGCTCTCTGGCGGGTGCGCCTCCTCGCGCTGGTCTCTCCGGTGGTCCGAGCTCCACCGGAGGTGGCCGGAGCCGGCCGGACGCGCGCCGGCACCGCGCGGCCTCGCCTCTGCTCTGCCTCGTCGCGGGGAAGAAGAAAGGAGCTAGGAGAGAGAGAAGTCAACGGTGGGACCCGCCTGTCATCGGCTCAGCCGACCGGGTCCACCACTTAAGTGAAGACGTATTCTCGCGAATACGCTTTCCCTAAGTGAAAGCGTCCTCAATAGTGTCTTCGGAGTAGAAGACACTTTCTCTGCATCGAAAGAGTACTTCAGAAAATGCGCTTTCTCTTTTTTTTCAGCCCTGCCGGCCGAAGCCTCTAAATAGCGGGCGTTCGTTGGTTAAGCACAGAAAAGCTCAGTTTTTATTTGTTTTTCTGACTAACGAACGAACGTCCGTAACTTTTCAACCGACACTCCGATTCAGGTGATTCCAAAGCCCACGATCTCAGTTCATCGAGCCCGTTTCGATGGTATCATTTTCATGAGGTTGTCACACTGTAAAAATGACCATTTTGCCCTTGCCCTTAAAACAGCTCCGCCGAGAGGGAAACTTTTCCGGCGATTCTTTCCGCGAGTTCATCGCACCTCTCCCCGGTGTATCCTTCATCCCTAGGCAAGCCATGACAGCCACTTGCATGATGGCATTGCAATAGCCATGGTTTCCACTTGAATATTTAATGATTGTTTGCTCATTTAATTATTTTGTGATTGCTTCGAATATGTTTGTGAATCCATGCTCATTGCTTATGCCATGTTCATTTTCATCTAGTAAGTGATATGATTAATTGCTAAGGATATTCTTATCATGTTTTATTCTTATAATTATTTCCGATGCTAGCGATAATGTTATGCTCACGTGAGTAGTTACGGTATGATCTGAAAATACTTGTTATATTCGTGATCATCATTATGCCATGCTCATTTATATTCCGTAGACTTCATGATTTATCATTGTTGATACTATGTTGTTAATTGGTTATGTTGCCCATCCATGGTTGCATTGATATCATGCTCATCTGCATTGTTATTTCATCATGCTATATTACTTTGACTCAGCTCATCACCATTCAAGTTAAATCTGACATTAATCGAACTTGAACAAATCTGTTGGTTGAGTCATGGTGCCACCGAATCGAACTAACCAGTGCAGCCACACTTGCCTTATGGGAGGCCCTAATGCGGTCTATTGTCATGCCTCTCGCCGGTGCCTCCAACTAGGGAAGGTTATGTGCGCGCGCTACCCTGGTCCGGTGGGCGGCCATAAGCCTTGAGTGCCCGAGTTGTAAGGATATCCGAGGTCCCCGTTTGGGACAATGTTATGTTTTGGCCACGACGGTGGCAGCCACAAAGGTGGTGGATGTCACGAGTTGACATCAGGGGCAACCCAGGACATAGCCCAAAGGGGAGTTTGTCGGGAGTGGCCGGCAGAGTGTCATGCAATAGACTGGTTTTGTCGGAACGTCGTTGGTCCACCCGAATGGGAGCACGAGGCCATGAGTTCCGTAGTGTGGGTACAGTGTACTAACCTCTGCAGAGTGTATAATCTATCGATAGCCGCGTCCTCGGTCATGGACACAGTTCGTAGTAGGTCACACTATGGGTCAACAGAAATATTAACCTGAATAATAAACAACCCGGTTCCATGAGAAAAGAAGTTGGTTGATCTTTATGTGGTCATGCGATGATCACAGGAAGAGATCAAGCTCCGTGTGGTCATGTGATGATCATGATGGTATAGTTGATACCGAGCTTGGTTGATCCTGAGGTGGTCGTGTGATGCTCACGATGGTAAGTTGGTGGTTATGAGGTAACCTCCGAGCAGAGTAAGTTGGTCCACGAGACCTTAAACGTCGACCCCCTTTGCATGCTAGTGCTAGTATCATCCTGTTCATATCATGAATTATATGTACATGCCATGCTCATGTTGTTGCCATGCTCATGTTGTTGCCATACTCATGTTGTTGCCATGCTCATGTTGTTCTAGTAGTATTGTGTTCATCATTGATGTTTAACCTGTAAATGCCATGCTGTTGTTTGTCTTGATTGCTTCGGTTGCTGTGAGCTTGCGAGTACATTCAAAGTACTCACCTGGCGTGTTATGCCAGATTGCAGGTCATGTCGTGATTGCTTGTTTGTCGAGGACCCCGAGGTTGCGCTCTAGGATACGTCCCAGCCAGAGTCCCTGCGGAGTGGAGTTAATCACCGTTGTCGTTGTTCCGCTGCTAGATTTGTTCCCCTTCGAGATGTTCCGCTGCTAGCATAGAGCTAACTTAGCAGGTGAAGTGTCGCCATGCCCCTGTAACCTTCGTGCCTTCAGAACCTTTGTACCCATGTTATTTTTAATAAAGAGCTGATTTGTTCTATGCCAAGCAGTGTCGTATTCCAGAAGACTTGATCTCTGGGCTGGAATACGGGGTGTTCCGGTTTCTCTGAGCCGGGGTGCCACAGCGATTGGTATCAGAGCAGGTCTAGCTGTAGGACGCCCTAGTCAGCGCGAGCGTTAGAAACCGGTAGTTCGGAGTCTAGCTTGTTTGCTGCACTTGGTTGTTGCATTTGTTTGCTGCATAGCATGCATATAGACTTATTATCTTGTCACTGGCGGTTAATCTTGTGAGTGTAGGTGGCATCGGTTTCGATCCACTACCTACACCCTCTTGTTTTGCATACTTGCTCGTTGGTGTTTGGTGTCATCTCTGTCCCAGCGAAGTGATGCCGAGGTACCTAGTGGTGTCGATCATTTACAGGATTGATGCACAGGTATCGCACCAATATTTTCTCTTCAGCCACACCTATCGTTTCGGTGGTAGACATGTTTCTACCCCGGATCTGGCCATCCAACCCGCCGTTTGGCAACCCTCACTGGTCTTTGTAACCAAAAAAGGGCAATGCCAGTAGACCCTGCTTTCCACCGCTATCCTACCCTATCACCCATTCTCTGGACGAGTACGGTTCCCTTCCGTACGCTTGATGATGATATGGCCGTGACATCCGTGTCTCGCTACATGATCACCGAATCCGTCCTCACCCCTGAGCCCGTCCAGATGCAACCGGTGCTGAGCCAGCGCTTGGTGTAGCTCCGTTTACACCAACCCCTTCACACGCTGATCCATTTTCGAGCACACCGCCACAGCATATTAGATCGTAGTACCGGAGTTTCCTCGAGAATTGTGTGCTTAAGTAGGCATTCATAGTGAGGTGAATAGCTATAAAATTTGAAATTGATTGTATGTAATCTTAATGCTGTGTGTGCTTTTGTTTTAGTCGTTTCTTTTGCTTCTTTCTTTGGGCCTTCGGTGTTACCTTATTTTCCCCTTATGAAAGTTGCTCATCAACAGACATCGGACTCGAAGAATCAATGAGGATTTCAAATATTTGGAAGCTCAGCTAAACATTATGAAACTCTCAGCCGACTGCATTATATTGAGAATATTCGGTTTGAATACAAATGATATTCTGGAATAACTATCAGCATCAAGACCAACTCAGTGTGCAGCCATCACAGTCGTAATAAACCAGCTGGAAGACAATTTGTGTGCATGACAACAGTACATTTCCAGTCAAAGGATATATATATATATATATATATATATATATATATATATATATATGGCATTCAGTCCGCACACTATAGTGAAAAGCTTCTGGTATAAGCAACCCAATCTTCCTCCGCACGCTACCAGGGAAGCTTACGACGCAAGGTTCCGCATGTGGATAGCTTACAGTGTAAGATACTCAGTCTTCTTCGGTAAGCCACCGCAGAAAGCTTCCGGCATAAGGCACCGAATCTTCCTCAGCAAGCAACCAGGAGGAGAAGCTTCTGAGGTACAGTACCCAGCCTTCTTCAGCACGCTAGCCCGGCAAAAGCTTCGAGTGCAAGATATCCAGCCTTCCTCAGCACGCTACTCTCGATGGCTTCCAACACAAGCTATCCAATCTTCGTCAGTACGGCACTACCAACAGTCATCAAGATGTTACACAGTGATTTGGCAGTATATGGCAGTGCCTCTCAAGGATCAGATCCACAACAATTTTGTCAGAAGCAAGAATCAGTCAGGACCCAAGTGTCTGCCTCAGGAATCAACTGCTCAGCTACACACCCTTCCATATATACTGTGAGCATGCTGCCGAGATAATGCAAGTCACTCGTACGATGATGCAAGCACGGTGAGAAATGGACAACCACAGGAGTTATGTAAGAGGAAGAAAGCAAGTCATACACCTCAGTGTGATACAATGTCTGACAAGCCATGAAGCAAGACAATGTCGGAACAATAATCTTAACAGTGGATATCAAGGTCAGCTTCCTCACGTCCGACACAGTGATATCATCAACCTTTGTCACCGCCATGTATGATTGACCCCAACAGTGAGCTCTATAATTGTGAACCTGGTGTATGATCGTGATGAACCCTTGCTTCCCTTTCTCTGGTAACGGCACCACGCCTGTGTTCTGAGCTGCTTTCGGCCGTCCAGGGTGGATGCCGCCTTTATATTTCTCTTTTCAACAACTGGCCCGTGTTCTGAGCTGCTTTTCGGCCGTCTCGGGTAGCTGTTGAATTTATTTTTGTAGCAGTGACCCTATGCTCTGAGCTGTTCTTCGGCCGTCTTAGGGAACTACTACATTCTTCTTATCAACACTGCCTCATGCTCTGAGCTGCTTTTCAGCCGTCGTGAGCCAGGGTTGAGTTATTTCAGTAATGTCCCAGATCTGAGTTGTAAAGACCGTTCTGGTGGCTACTGATTTATTTGCTGATTTCATGCAAAGGTTCGGATGATCATTGCCCCACAGTTAGAGCAGGTGAGATGATGAACTTGCCAGTTAAGCGTTGTTGCACGGTCATAAGATAAGGATAAGGATAAGGTATGTTTGCCGGAATATTGCACCTGACAGTACCTATGGTCACACGAAGGATTAAGGATATATATGGCCAAGCTCTTTCAGCAAAAGATTCAGAAGAAAAGAACCATAATGAAGGAGCAAGACCGGCAACTCAGGTATGATAATTGTTGCGTGAACAATAAGGTACAGATACACAAGACAGCCTGATTCCGTACTGATCACCATGAACACACACCCAAGGGGTCTACTCTGTTTGTAAGGACCTCATATCAAAGTGACAGTTGAATCGTCGGTACGGATCTGAGACCAAGAAGTCAGCAAGATTTAGAACTACCTACAAGCAGTCGGATTCCGCCAAGAGAACGATTATGATTCTCAGCATTGTTTTGAACCCGGAGGACATGCATCTACTCAAGTAACCCGATGCAAGGAATAAATGTTTCATGCCCACCAAGGAAATTTGTCCATAACCCCATTGAATACTATTGGTGCTGGATAGAAGAATGACACGTCAATGGGGAAATTCCTCTCGGACTTATGGAAATTCCAGTCAGGATAACATATCAGACAAGCTGGCAGATATGAAAGAATTGAAGTCAGAACAAGGATGAACATATGAAGGAAGGCCTGTCAGAATGTGGGATACAGTGAAGCAAACCACCATAGAGCAAGTCAGTCGGTCAGATGGAATTCAGAGGGAACATCAAGGAAAAGGATACCCGAGTTGGAAACGGTTTCCTTAAGTCAGAATATTCATACCTGTTCCCTGAGCAACCAAATCTCGAGGACGAGATTTATCGTAAGGGGGGTAGGTTTGTAACACCCCGATTTTTGGCCGTTTCTTTTTCTTTTGGATTTCTTCGAATTTTTATTTGGAGTTCTTTTTCCGTGGCTATGTGGTCTTGAAACCTGGGAAGATCTTCTCTCCTGCCACTTCCAAGTGGCTTGTCATTCTCAAATCTATCCCAAGGCCATGTCATTTCCATCTTAGCCCAACCCCAATATTTATTTCTTGGGAATATTCCTTTTTCTATTGAAGGAATAACCCTGTTTGCCATAGGTTGTGAAGCAACCCATATTTCTGCCTTCCACAAAATTCCCATAAATTCTTTGGATCATATCTCCCACCAATATGCCAAAACCCATCCTTGCCTAGTTCAAAAATAATTCAGGAATATTCATTTTCCATTCTGTCCAGATTGGCACTTTGTGAAGGAAGTGCTATTTATCTTTTCTTGATTGCCCTCAATTTTTTTGGGCACTCTCTCATATTCAAATAATTGCCACATACCAAAATTTAGCTTCATTTGCCTAGTAAATCTTCCTCAGCAAATTCCCAAAGTTTCTGACCAGAGAGAACCTTTGTGAAGGAAGAATTAATCAAAATGAGTTGAAATTTTGGTAGATCATTTATATGATCAAATAATGACTCTCCACCAAATTTCAAGTCCATCCAACTATCTATGTGAGCACACCATCCAATCTTGGTTTCTGGTCACAATTTCAATTTGTGAAGCAACTATATTTTATATTGCTTCAAAGATTCTGAAATTAATCCAGGACCTAAATATCCCTAAATAATGTGAAAATACCAAAACTCACATTATTTTGCCAAGCCATTTTCTCTGGAAAATTCCCCCAAGTTTCTGTCCAGTGTGGATCATTGTGAAGGAAGTACCATTTTGGTGTATCCAAATGGGATGAAATTTTTATGGTACCTTCATATGCCCAAATGACCACACTACACTAATTTTCAGCCCAATCCAAGCATCTATGTGAGTGCTACTTCCTGATCTAGCTTCTGGACCAGTTATTGCAGTTGCAAAGCAACTATGTTAAATACTGGTACAAATCCCCTCAAAATCCACAGGATGGTAGTCCTTCCTACCCTAAACCCCTGAGACATCCTGGTTATCTCTTATCTCATGCCATTTGACCACAACATCATGACTAAGTTTGCAACAGCAAAGTTCAGTCGATCATTCCCATCAAACCACAGTAGGTTTATTCGAGCTATCACTTCAGGGAGACTGTAGGTTAGAGGGACTACACCTTTGACACCTTTTTACAGTCGCACGTGCACTCAGAGCACCAGGTCACACGGTGAACGCGTGGTTAGCACGCCTTGGCCGCGCTCTCGGCGTCGTTTGCTTCGGGCCCCTTCTCCCCGGCCGTCTATGCTCGTCCCCTGGTGCCGACCAGCCTCCTCCTTCGCCCACGTAGCTCGCTGGACCCCTCTCCCCCTCCTGCATTGCCTGCCGCCGGCCCTAGCAGCCTCCGCATGCGAGCGCGCCGTCCGCCCGAGTGGCCGACCGCCCCTGTGCTCGCCCGTCCGCGCCCGCGCGTCCCTGGCGCCGCCCAGCATCTCCTCTGCCTCTCCCGTCGCCTCAAGGGCCCGCGCGTGCCCGGCCTCGCCGGGAGAATCTCCCATGCGCCCTTGGCGGCACCCGAGCGCGGCATCGCCTCCCCTGCCTGTTTAAGCAGCTCCCGGGCTCTCCCCTCCTCACCAGCAGCTCCACCCCACTCCCAAGGCCCCGCCCAGCCACTCGCCTGAGCTGAGGAAGCTCTCCCCTGCCTCCATGGCCGCCGCGGTCCTCTCCTCAAATTCGCGCCGCTCGTGCCCTCTCCCTTCTCCTACTCCTCCCAGGAGGACCTCCACTCCATGGCAGAGAGCCCCGACGCTTCATTTCCTCGTCTCCGCCTCTGTGCTGCGCTGGCCGAGTTTGCTGTAGCCGCCGTCCGTCGCGGCCCAGGGCCTCGCTAGTCCCGCTGCTCTCCGGCGAGAGCAGAGCTCTCTGGCGGGTGCGCCTCCTCGCGCTGGTCTCTCCGGTGGTCCGAGCTCCACCGGAGGTGGCCGGAGCCGGCCGGACGCGCGCCGGCACCGCGCGGCCTCGCCTCTGCTCTGCCTCGTCGCGGGGAAGAAGAAAGGAACCAGGAGAGAGAGAAGTCAACGGTGGGACCCGCCTGTCATCGGCTCAGCCGACCGGGTCCACCACTTAAGTGAAGACGTATTCTTGCGAATACGCTTTCCCTAAGTGAAAGCGCCCTCAGTCGTGTCTTCGGAGTAGAAGACGCTTTCTCTGCATCGAAAGCGTACTTTGGAAAATGCGCTTTCTCTTTTTTTTAGCCCTGCCGGCCGAAGCCTCTAAATAGCGGGCGTTCGTTGGTTAAGCACAGAAAAGCTCAGTTTTATTTGTTTTTCTGACTAACGAACGAACGTCCGTAACTTTTCAACCAAGACTCCGATTCAGGTGATTCCAAAGCCCACGATCTCAGTTCATCGAGCCCGTTCCGATGGTATCATTTTCATGAGGTTGTCACACTGTGAAAATGATCATTTTGCCCTTGCCCTTAAAACAGCTCCGCCGAGTGGGAAACTTCTCCGGCGATTCTTTCCGCGAGTTCATCGCACCTCTCCCCGGTGTATCCTTCATCCCCAGGCAAGCCATGACAGCCACTTGCATGATGGCATTGCAATAGCCATGGTTTTCACTTGAATATTTAATGATTGTTTGCTCATTTAATTATTTTGTGAATGCTTCGAATATGTTTGTGAATCCATGCTCATTGCTTATGCCATGTTCATTTTCATCTAGTAAGTGATATGATTAATTGCTAAGGATATTCTTATCATGTTTTATTCTTATAATTATTTCCGATGCTAGCGATAATGTTATGCTCACATGAGTAGTTACGGTATGATCTGAAAATACTTGTTATATTCGTGATCATCATTATGCCATGCTCATTTATATTCCGTAGACTTCATGATTTATCATTGTTGATACTATGTTGTTAATTGGTTATGTTGCCCATCCATGGTTGCATTGATATCATGCTCATCTGCATTGTTATTTCATCATGCTATATTACTGTGACTCAGCTCATCACCATTCAAGTTAAATCTGACATTAATCGAACTTGAACAAATCTGTTGGTTGAGTCATGGTGCCACCTAATCGAGCTAACCAGTGCAGCCACACTTGCCTTATGGGAGGCCCTAATGCGGTCTATTGTCATGCCTCTCGCCGGTGCCTCCAACTAGGGAAGGTTATGTGCGCGCGCTACCCTGGCCCGGTGGGCGGCCATAAGCCTTGAGTGCCCGAGTTGTAAGGATATCCGAGGTCCCCGTTTGGGACAATGTTATGTTTTGGCCACGACGGTGGCAGCCACAAAGGTGGTTGATGTCACGAGTTGACATCAGGGGCAACCCAGGACATAGCCCAAAGGGGAGTTTGTCGGGAGTGGCCGGCAGAGTGTCATGCAATAGACTGGTTTTGTCGAAACGTCGTTGGTCCACCCGAATGGGAGAACGAGGCCATGAGTTCCGTAGTGTGGGTACAGTGTACTAACCTCTGCAGAGTGTATAATCTATCGATAGCTGCGTCCTCGGTCATGGACACAGTTCGTAGTAGGTCACACTATGGGTCAACAGAAATATTAACCTGAATAATAAACAACCCCGATTCCATGAGAAAAGAAGTTGGTTGATCTTTGTGTGGTCATGCGATGATCACAGGAAGAGATCAAGCTCCGTGTGGTCATGTGATGATCAAGATGGTATAGTTGATACCGAGCTTGGTTGATCCTGAGGTGGTCGTGTGATGCTCACGATGGTAAGTTGGTGGTTATGAGGTAACCTCCAAGCAGAGTAAGTTGGTCCACGAGACCTTAAACGTCGACCCCCTTTGCTTGCTAGTGCTAGTATCATCCTGTTCATATCATGAATTATATGTACATGCCATGCTCATGTTGTTGCTATGCTCATGTTGTTGCCATGCTCATGTTGTTGCCATACTCATGTTGTTGCCATGCTCATGTTGTTCTAGTAGTATTGTGTTCATCATTGATGTTTAACCTGTAAATGCCATGCTGTTGTTTGTCTTGATTGCTTTGGTTGTTGTGAGCTTGCGAGTACATTCAAAGTACTCACCTGGCGTGTTATGCCAGATTGCAGGTCATGTCGTGATTGCTTGTTTGTCGAGGACCCCGAGGTTGCGCTCTAGGATACGTCCCAGCCAGAGTCCCTGTGGAGTGGAGTTCATCACCGTTGTCGTTGTTCCGCTGCTAGATTTGTTCCGCTTCGAGATGTTCCGTTGCTAGCATAGAGCTAACTTAGCAGGCAAAGTGTCGCCGTGCCCCTGTAACCTTCGTGCCTTCAGAACCTTTGTACCCGTGTTATTTGTAATAAATAGCTGATTTGTTCTATGCCAAGCAGTGCCGTATTCCAGAAGACTTGATCTCTGGGCTGGAATACGGGGTGTTCCGGTTTCTCTGAGCCGGGGTGCCACACCTCGATGCCACGGTGCAAGACTAGGAAGCCGAGGAGCTTGCGGGAGGGGACTCCGAAGACGCACTTCTCCGGGTTGAGCTTGAGGTTGACTTTGCGCAGGTTGGCAAATGTTTCCTGGAGGTTCGCGATGAGGGATCCAGCCTCACGAGACTTGACTACAATGTCGTCGACGTAGGCCTCCACGTTCCTCCCCATCTGAGGCCCCAGCGTGATGCGCATTAGCCATTGGAAGGTGGCGCCCGCGCTCCTTAAACTGAAGGGCATGAAGACGTAGCAATATATGTCGCAGGGGGTGATGAAGGCCGTCCTCTCCACGTCTTCGGCCGCCATCTTGATCTTATGATAGCCTGAGAAGGCATCCAGGAAGCATAGCAAATCACACCCGGCGGTGGAATCCACGATCTGATCGATGCGGGGCAGTGGAAATGGATCTTGAGGGCAAAACTTGTTGAGGCTGGTGAAGTCGACGCACATGCGCTCCTTGACGCCCTTCTTGGGGACGACAACTGGGTTGGCAAGCCATTCGGGATGGCGCACCTCTCGGACGACTCCAGCTTCTTGGAGCTTCTGAACTTCCTTGACGATGAAATCATGCTTCTCTAGCGCCTGGCGCCGTGCTTTCTGCTTGACGGGGCGTGCATTGGGGCACACCGCTAAGTGGTGCTCGATCACCTCCCTCGGCACACCGGACAAGTCAGATGCTTTCCAGGCGAAAACATCCGAGTTTTCCCGAAGGAAGGTGACAAGCGCGCTTGCCTATGCAGGAGGGAGGCCTGTGCCGATGGTGAAGGCAGGGCCGGAGCCGCGGCTGTCCACCGACACCTTCTTTGTCTCGGTGCGGTCCTGAGAGAACATCTCCTTCTTCTTCGCGAGCGCCGCCTCAGGAGGCTCGACAGCGTCCTCGTCGGTCGGGTGTGCGACAGCGGCAGCCTTGTAGGCACGCTCGAGGGTGCTGGCCGCGTCTTCTCGTCGCAGGTGACGGTGACGATGCCGCCGCAGCCGGGCATCTTGAGAATGTTGTAGGCGTGATGGGTGGCCGCCATGAACTTGGTGAGAGCTGGGTAGCCCAAGATGGCGTTGTAAGGCAGGCCAATGTGCGCCATGTCGAAGTCGATGAGCTCGGTGTGGTAGTTCTTGCGGGTGCACTTGCCCCAGTGGGATGGTGGAACCATCGGTCACTCCAGAGAAGGGCCTGGTCGGCATCAGCTGGTCGTAGGGCACCTAGAGCGTCTCGAAGGTCTCGATGGAGATCACGTTGAGGCTGGCGCCCCTTCGATGAGGGTATTGGTGACCGCGACGTTGCTGATGGTGGGAGTGCACAGCATGGGGAGCGCGCTTGCAGAGGCCGTGGACTTGGGGTGGTCCTTGGAGTCGAAAGTGATGGTGTACTGCGACCACTTGAGGGGCCGCAAAGCCTCTGGCCTCGGGAGGGCCGCATACACCTCGCGAGAGAGCTGCTTGAAGTGGCGGATGGACGCGGGGGCTTGGGACCTGCCAAGGATGCAGGCGACCGCGTGAGGCTCCTGGTAGCCCCCAGCGCCCTCATCAGGCCGGTCGACGTCGTTCCTTCGGGGTGGCGGCGGCAGCGGCGGAAGAGTGGCATTGGCCTGAGGGTCTGCCTCACGAGGCTGGTCGCACCAACCCTGGCAGAAGTTGCCGTTGCTGTTGCGGCCGTCCCAACGGTTGCCGCCGCGGCCACCTCCACAGCCTTCGCCGTGGCCATTGCGGTCGTCTCGGCGGCCCTGGCGCTGGTCGCGGAGCAGCTTGAGCTCCTGGCAGTCCTCAGTGCTGTCGGAGCGCACGTTGTGGAAGGCGCACAGCGGCCGGCTGTCTTTCCTGGGCTCGTCGTGGTCATGGCCGCGCTTCTGCTCGGGCTCCGCTGCGAGCACGGCAGGGCCCTTGCGCTTGACGTCCTTGTTCTTGGTCTTGGCGGCGTCGAGCGCCGTGTCGGGGTCGTTGTGCACGAAGAGGCGGCCCTCTTCAGCCTTGGCGCACTTGTCGGCGAGGTCGAGCAGCTCAAGCACGGAGTCGAGCTCACCGTTGATGGCGAGCTTCTCGCGCATCTTGACGTCCGTGACACCGGTGGAGAACGCAGAGATGACGGCCGCGTCGGAGGCGCGCGGGATCTTGTTGTGCACCTGGCTGAAGCGCTGGATGTACTTGCGGAGGGTCTCGTCTGGGCGCTGCCGAACACGCCGCAGGTCATTGAAGGTGAGGGAGCGGTCCTGCGTGCCCTTGAAGTTGGCGACGAACTGGCTGCAGAGCTCGGCCCACGATGAGATGGACGCCTCGGGGAGGTTCATGAGCCAGGAGCGCGGACCGTCCTTGAGGGCCATGGGAAACCAGTTTGCCATGACCTTGTCGTCGCCGTTTGCCGCCTCAACGCTCAGCGCATAGAACTGGAGGAACTCCGTGGGGTTGGGGGTGCCGTCGTAGCGAGGAGGCAGCTCATTTTTGAACTTCGCGGGCCAGACGACGCGACGCAGCTCGCGGGTGAAGGCGCGGCTGCCCACACAGCTTGAGGGAATGCCGCCAACAAGGGCGGCGCGGTTTTGGCGCCCAGCCGCTGCAACATCCTAAACGACCTGGTCCTGGCGCTGGCGCTGCCGCTCGAGGAGCACTCGCGCGTCAGGGGGCGCGCGGCGGACGATCTGGCAGCTGGTCTCGTCCCGGTCTGGCGAGGACACGCCACAGGACGGCTCACGAACCCGCGCGCTGCGCTGGGGCCCGCCGCGCTCGTCGCCCAGAGGAGGCGGCGGGGGAGCGCCATGCGCCAGGTCCCCAGCGCAAGACGGCGGAGGGCGGAGCGAGTGGGAAGGTGCCGGAGCGTCCCCGGAGGAGTTGACGAGCTCGGTGATGCGGCCAAGCTAGGTGTCGTAGCCGGTGTCAGCCGGACGGTAGCGGAGCAGCTCGCGCACCATGAGCAGCGCGGCCTGCGGGTTCGACGGCCGACGGTGGGCGAGGGAGGAGGCCGTGGCGGTGTGGCCATTCGCCTGCACGGAGGGGTGCAGGGAGGAGTCCTACTGCTCGCGGGCAGCGGGGTCGGTGGCGGCAGCAGCCTCGACGTCGGGGCGGCGGCGATTGCCATGGGCCACCGGCTCCGTTTGAGCCACGCGGCCAGCCCTGCGCTCGGCGCGCTCGCGACGTGCGTCGGCCATGAGGTCGGTGGAGCAGAGGGTGGAGCGGAAGAACAGTAGCGCACCTCTACCTGGCGCGCCAAATGTCGGAAGTCGGGCTCCGGGGACCCAAAGGTTCGAACACTGGGGTGAGCTCGTTCTACCACTTCGTCTCCTACCATGGCTAAGCGACGGCGAAGCTACGGCGAGAGCGCGCTAGCAAGGGACGGACCGTGGACTCAGCGGTTTACCTAGGTTCGGGCCACCTTGCGGTGTAAGACCCTACTCCTGCTTGGTTGGTATTGCTCTGGTGAGAGAGAGTACAAGGTTGGGGATGATGAGAACAAGAGCCGATCTCCCCAACAAAGGCAGCACTGCCCCCCTTATACCCGCATCGGTCCTCTTGCCCCTTGAAACTTAGGCGGGAAGGGCTGCCACACTTGGCAGGTTTTGAAAGGGGACAGGCGCTCAGGCTATCCTGACTAAAGGCGGTCTTCGCCTGCCAAAGCGTGATCCATGACGTGCCGGTGGGCTCGGTGATGACCTCCGCCCTGCGCGCCCGCCGTCTTGGTCTTCCATTGCTGATCGGGCAACCTTTGGGGTTGCTTTGGGGAGTAGATAGCTAGCCCTGCTCCCTTAACACAAAAGAGGAAACCATCTTCATCCGCGCCTGCTGGCGTGGCCTCTATCGCCGCTCGTCGCTGCGCGCGTCACCCACGTGATGGAATGTCGGAAGTCGGGCTCCGGGGACCCAAAGGTTCGAACACTGGGGTGAGCTCGTTCTACCACTTCGTCTCCTACCACGGCTAAGCGACGGCGAAGCTACGGCGAGAGCGCGCTAGCGATGGACGAACCGTGGACTCAACGGTTTACCCAGGTTTGGGCCACCTTGCGGTGTATGACCCTACTCCTGCTTGGTTGGTATTGCTCTGGTGAGAGAGAGTACAAGGTTGGGGATGATGAGAACAAGAGCCGATCTCCCCCTACAAAGGCAGCACTGCCCCCCTTATACCCGCATCGGTCCTCTTCCCTCTTGAAACTTAGGCGGGAATGGCTGCCACACTTGGCGGGTTTTGAAAGGGGACAGGCGCTCAGGCTATTCTGACTAAAGGCGGTCTTCGCCTGCCAAAGCGTGATCCATGACGCGCTGGTGGGCTCGGTGATGACCTCCGCCCTGCGCGCCCGCCGTCTTGGTCTTCCTTCGCCGATCAGGCAATCTTAGGGGTGGCTTTGGGGAGTAGATAGCTGGCCCTGCTCCCTTAACACAAAAGAGGAAACCATCTTCATCCACGCCTGCTAGCGCGGCCTCTATCGCCGCTCGTCGCCGCGCGCATCACCCATGTGATGGGCCCCAGACCGCGCGGCTGTGCCGAACGGCCTTCGTCTTGTGCGCCCTCAGGAGGGGGCCTCGGGAGGCCACCTCAGGAGGTCGCCTCGCGAGAGGACGTCGTGAGGCCGCTGGTGGAGGTGCTGAGCCTTGCTCGCCCGCTCCCTAAGGAGGGGGCCTCGGGAGGCCAAGGCCTCATGAGGAGTCCTGGTGAGGTGCTTGGTGATGACGGCCCGCTGGGCCCACGCCAGGCGTTGCGCCCTGGGCCAAAGGCAGACGGGCCTGCATACCCCGGGTTCCATGGGCCCGACACGGGTGATGCCATGAGGCTGAACCGGGGCAGCCTAGGGCCAGACGTGCTGGACGGGGCCCTGGCGACTCTACTCAGCACCCCTGCCGAGGACTCGCCCGAGGGGGCGCTCCCGCTGTTCCGCTACACAGAGAAGGTGGAGCTGGTGGAGGAGATGCGCCTCTTCGACCAGTGGGGCCTTGTGCCGGAGGGCCACGTCGGGCCCCATGATAACCCCCTCATGGTGGAGGTGGACTCAGGGGGCAGCAGCAGCAGCGAGGGCTCGGAGGAGGCCACGGAGGAGGACGCCAACCGGTGCCACCACGCACCCGCCGTCAGCTCCTCTGCGAGCTCGAGGATGATGACGCCGAGAGCGATCCGCCCGCGGCGGAAGGGGCTCTCGGTCGGGGGGCGGTCAAGCCCCCAGCACCTGAGGCCCATCATGGGGCCGGAACGTCCCAGGGCCCCGAGGCGGCCGACGACGCGTCCGGGTCTGCTGCGACATACCCTGGGGGCCCAAGCGGCGGCGCCGGGGCGATGCCTGACGGTGGCAGCGATGACCCGCCCCCCGTGGGGGAGAAGAAGAGGAAGTGGCATGTCAGCGATGAGTAAGTCCCCTGCCTCTCCCCGGCGTTTCAAGCCCTTGCTCTTCGTCCGGTTCGGAGCTGAGCCACTATTCGCGCAGGAGGTCCGCTAAGGACCAGAAAAAGAAGAAGAAGACGAAGGCGAAGGTGACCCCCAGCCCGCAGGGGGCATCGGCACCCGCCACGGGTGCCGGGGGGCATGGAGAGGCCACCCGCCATCCTGATGCCGAGGTGGGGCACATGGAAGTCGAGGAGGAGGCGGTCGTTCCTCCGGAGTCGCATGTGGGCGCGTCTCGTAAGGCCGAGACGGAGGAGCCTCGGGAGGCAGCCTCAGGAGGCGGGGACGCTCCCCCCCCCCCCCAGACCCTGCCGCGAAGAAAGGAGTGGCGACGGGGGAGGCCGAAACACCCGCTCCCCCGTTAGGGGCCTTCCTAAGCGTGGGGGGAGGAGCTATGGGGCGCGGCGTCACAGGCACGGCGAGTCCCACTAGCGTGCCGCCGCAGCTGAACGTGGGGGGTGGCCTGGCGAACCCACCGCTCCAGGCAAGCGGCGCCGAGGCCTCCCCTACCGTGGCGGCGGAGAGTGTTAGGGGGCCCGACCCGGACTGGCCTCTGGCCCTCATGAGCGGCCACACCCTGCTCAGGCCCGAAGCCTTGCGCGACGCCAAGGCTGCGCTCGCTCGGCTCGGGACGGACTTCCAGGACGCGGAGACGTGCCTTGCCGAGGAGTTCCTGAAGCTGGCTGACGGGTGGCGCCGGCTCAGCATCGCCGTCGAAACAGCTTGGCACCAGAACGAACGCGCTCGCGCACAGGGCGAGAAGGACGCCGCCGAAGCGGAGGGGGTTCGTGTGAGTGCCCTTCGGGAGGCCGAAGCGGCCGTCGCGCGCCGCGAAGAGGCGGAGGCCTGCCTGAAGGAGCTCTAGGACCAACACGCCGAGTAGGCGCAGTCACTCCTCATACGGGAAAGCGCCCTCGCCACTCGCGAGAAGGAGCTTGCGGCTCGCGAAGCGGGCCTCGATACTCGCACGGAAGGCCTCGAGAAGATGGCGACCGAGAAGCCATGGAGAAGGAGCGCCTGGAGACGTTGGGGCGCCAGTTGGCCGATGCCTAGGAGGCTCACACGAAGCGCGTCACCGAGGCCAACGCCCAGCTGGAGGCTAAGGAGAAGAAGGCTCAGGAGGATGCTGACGCAAAGGTAACGGAGGCGCGCCTGGCACTTGCTGGGGAGCGCGAGAAGGCGCTGGCGCAGCAGAGGGACGCCTTCGAGACGGAGCGTGAGCAGTTCCGGCAGGAGATCACTGATCTCAAGGCGGCACTCTCTGAGGAGGAGACCCGCCGGGGGGCCGCGGCGCAGCCCTGCTCCGGCGCCGCGGCCGAGTCATCCTCCCTTTGCCTCCAATTGGGGGCGCCGTCAGCACGGTGGAGCGAGCCGGAGGCGAGGCGGATCAGGAATAGGAGCAGCAGTGCGAACGCGTCAAGACGCTTCACTCCCTCGAGCTCCGCGCCCGCGACGCCCTGAACTCCATCTGCCAGGGGAGGCTTGGAGCCCTCCGCGAGTCCTGCGAAGCCAACTTCGTCGACTTCTCCACCAAGCTTGTGGAACGGCTTGAGCACGGGGCCAAGGAGGTGGACGGCATCTTGGAGGAGGAGTGTCGCGGCCTCTTCTCCCTGGCAGCGACCCGCGTCTTCAGCCACCTCCTTCACGCCGATCCCAATTTTGACTTTGACAAGGTGGTAGCCCCTGTCCCCGAGGAGCTTCGCGATGGGCTCGCAAAGGCGGTAGAAGGCCACGTGGGCGCATTGCTTGGGAAGTACTCCTGCAGCAGCGGCGAGAGCTCCGGCGGTGACGACGGCGCCGGCGACGACGACGACGACGCGAGTTCCTAGGGTCCCTTTCCTTTCATCACCCTGCACTAGATCAACGTAGCCCCATGGGGGCGTGAAGATGATGCCTTAGTGTTTAAGTACTTTATGATTTGCTCTAATGAACGCTCGTGCCCTCGCGACGCTTTCTCTTGAGGCCTGTTTTGCTCTTTTTGCTTGCCATGATGCTCTACGTTGTCAGGACCCAGCCCCCGAGTGGGCCATAGCCATCGCTGGTATGTCAGGTCACGATGCCTAGACAAGGCCAGGAGGCGAGGGGCACTGGGAGCTAGTGAGGGTTCCTGAGGCGCGATGCTCAGAAAGCCCCCCTTCGACGCGCGAGCGGCTTGCGCCAAGAGAAACGCTGGCGCTCGTGAGTCTGCCGGAAGTGAAGGCTTAAGAGACGGTGAGGGCGGCTCGCGAGGCGGGAAACTTAGCTCTGTATACGGTAGTGTCTGGTGGGCCATCTCTTGTAGGGTACGCCTCGTGAGGGCTCCGCTCGTGAGATCTCCTGCTGAGACGGCCGCCCAGGGTTAGCTCCCGAGGTGAGGCCCGTTGGCTTCCTAAGGCCCTGAGGGGGGCCACCTCGCGAGGCATCCTCGCGAGGCTTTTTAGGGAACCTGCTCCTGAGATAACTGCATGCAGAGTACTCAATGACAGGGGAGTAGCGCACGCTCGTCGATTCGCTCATGGGCATTACGCGAGGAGACAAGACACCAAGAAGCTTGGTGGGGTGGCGTGCGCGGGGGCAGGCCCGCGAGCCAGAGCCCAGTTGCTCGGGTTTTTCAGCGTTGCTGGGACTGACCCGAGCACAGACACCATGTCCAGCCCCCACTCGCGTGAGGCTCATGAGGGACGTTGTGAGCGCGCGAGGCTCGCAAGGCAAGGACAAAATGAAACGCCATGTAAGAAACCGAACTTTACTGAAGTAAGATAGCAACCCATTACATAACTAAAACAAGATGCGGCTGCCGTGTCTGGCACGGGTCAGCTTGAGGTTGGTGCAGCCCGTGGGGCGCCCTCAGTTACACATCAAAATGAGAAAAGGAGTGCTGTCGTATCCAGCACGGGTCAGCTTGAGGTTGGTGCAGCCCGTGGGGCACCCTCAGTTGATTGTTCCGCCAGCGCAGAGCATGGGGCTTCCACAGGGGTGTGGGTATGATTGCGGGTCGATCGTTCCGCCAGTGCGGAGCATGGGGCTTCCACTTGGGCGTGGGCAGGAGCTCTCGCGGGCCCATCAGGCGAACGCAATGAGAGGCTCCGGGGCGTGTACAGCCCCATTTCGTTCGTAGGCGTGAGGGTCAGGGGTAGAACTTGCGGAGGTGTTGGATGTTCCAGGCGTTAGGCACAGGAACTCCGTCCTCTGTCTCCAGCCGGGCTGAGCCGGGCCTGGAGACATGAGTAACCCTGAAAGGGCCTTCCCACATAGGTGAGAGTTTGTGAAGTCCCTCTCTGGAGAGGATTCTGCGCAGGACGAGGTCGCCGACCTCGAGAGTGCGAGGGCAAATGTTGCGGCTGTGGTAGCGATGCAAAGCCTACTGGTACCTCGCGGCACGAAGGGCGGCCTGACGGCGGCCCTCCTCGAGGAGCAGTAGATCAGTCTCTCGCGAGCCATCCTAACGCGCCTCGTCAAAGGCGAGGACTCGTGGGGAGCCTTGCTTAAGCTCCAATGGGAGGACCGCCTCAGGGCCGTAGACGAGGAAGAAGGGTGTCTCACTGGTAGGCTTGCTTG
The DNA here is from genome assembly GCA_039707655.1 of Elymus sibiricus. NCBI lineage: Eukaryota > Viridiplantae > Streptophyta > Magnoliopsida > Poales > Poaceae > Elymus > Elymus sibiricus. The sequence goes on along the minus strand of CM077674.1, from coordinate 197,104,313 downwards.
CCGTCGTGCGGATGGACCACAGCACGGATTGTAGCTCATCGAGCCAGCCCTTGCCGCAAGCCTCGAGTTTCTTCTTGAAGCTCCTTGTTTTGAGGCCCTTGAGGACCTCGGCGTTGGCACGCACGGCCTGGCCATTGCTTCGCGGGTGCGCCACCGAGGCATAGCAGATCTGCATGCCAAGGCTGGCGCAGTAGGACTTGAAGAGGCCACTTGTGAACTGGGGGCCATTGTCGGTGACGATGCGGTTGGGAACTCCAAAGCGGCTCACGAGGCCCTTGATGAACTTGACGGCGGAGCCTGCCGGGATGGTGCGCATAGGCTCGACTTTTGCCCACTTGGTGAACTTGTCGATGGCGATGTAGAGGTAGCGGTAACCGCCAGCCGTGCGAGGGAAGGGACCTAGGATATCCAACCCCCAGACCGCGAAGGGCCATGAGAGGGGGATCGTCTGAAGGCCCTGCGCCGGCTGGTGGATCTGCTTGGCGTGGAATTGGCAGGCCTCGCAGGCTTGGACCAGCGTGGTAGCGTCACGCAGCGCAGTGGGCTAGTAGAAGCCGCTGCGGAACACCTTGCCGACGAGGGTGCATGACGAGGAGTGGTGGCCGCAGTCTCCTCCATGGATATCAGCGAGCAACTCGCGCCCTTTCTCTTCAGAGATGCACCACAGCGAGACGCCATTGGGGCGCCTGCGGTACAGCTCAACATCTTGTAGGCAGTAAGCGGTGGCCTGCCAAGCCACCCGCTCTGCTTCCCAGTCTTTCTCCGGGAGGGTGCCGCGAAGCAAGTAAGCCTTGAACTCCGCGGCCCAGCTGTCCTCTTGAGGCTCCAGCGCCAGCAACAGGCGGGCTCCTGAGGCCGGGCCGCAGTCTGGTGCGCCCATGCATGGTGCGGGCGGGAGTTCCTCGCGAAGGAGCGCGGTGCTCGCGGCCGGAGGTGCGGCTGATGGCTTGAGGAGCCGTTCCTCGAAGATGCCGGGGCTCTGAGGCTCGCGGCGGGATGCTCGTTTGGCGATGTCGTCGGCTTCTTTGTTGCCGCTGCGGGGGACGTGCTGCAGCTCCAGGCCAAGAAAACGCTTCTCGAGTTTATGTACCTCTTCCAGGTAGGCGGCCATGTGCTCGTCCTTGGGCTTGTAGCTTTTGTTGGAGAAGTTGACGAGAAGTTGCGAATCGCCCTTGATGGTCAGGCGTTTGATGCCCAGGGCGAACGCGGCCTTGAGGTCGGCGATGAGGCCCTCATACTCGGCTATGTTGTTGGAGACCTTGTCGGTGTGCCTGAAGCAGAGTTGTACGGCGTAGTAGAGCCTGTCCCCTGTCGGTGAGGTGAGCATGACTCCAGCCCCCGCGCCCTGTCGGGAGAAGGCGCCTTCGAAGTGCATGGTCCAGCCGCCAGGCGCCTCGTCCACTGGCAGAAGGGACTGGGCCTCGCGAGGATCCTCCTGATACGTGTCCGTCCATTCTGCCACGAAGTTGGCCAGAGCCGCGCCTTTGACGACTCTGGTGGTGGAGAACTCCAGCTGGAAGGCTTGCAGCTCGATGTTCCATTCGGCGACGCGGCCGGCGGCGTTGGGGCTGCGCAGAACTTGCTCCAAGGGGTAGGAAGAAATGACCTTGATGGGATGACCCTGAAAGTAGTGGCACAACTTCCTGGAGGCGATGAGGAGCGCGAGGAGGAGCTTCTGCTGCATGGGGTAGCGCTCGCGCGCATCCCTTAACACGGTGCTGATGAAGTACACGGGGTGCTCGACGAGGCGTGTAGTTGTGGTGGCAGCTTGCTCTCCAGGCGCCTCGCGGGGCTTGGAAGGGTCTGGAATCTCATGAGGCTCAGGAGGCTCGCGAGGCTCGGAAGTCTCACGAGGATCGGTGACCTCACGAGGCTCAGGAGGCTCGCGAGGCTCGGAAGGCTCATGAGGATCGGTGGCCTCACGAGGCTGAAGGGGTGCGGAGGGTTTCTCCTTAGCATAGACGAGCTCCTCCCGCACCACCACCAGCGCCACGCTGGCCGTCTGGGGGGTGGCCGCCAAGTACAGGAGCAAGGGCTCACGAGAGCGCGGCGCGACCATGATGGGCGGGCTCGTGAGGTACCTCTTGACGGCTTCAAAGGCGGCGTCTGCCTCAGGAATCCATTTGAAAGAGCCAGACCACTTTAGGAGCTTGAAGAAGGGCAGGGCTCGCTCGCCAAACTTGGAGATGAAACGCCCCAGGGAAGCCATACATCCTACCAAGCGCTGCATTTCCTTGAGGGTCCGGGGAGGACGCATTTTCTCGATGGCCTTGATCTTCTCTGGGTTGGCCTCGATGCCACGGTGCGAGACTAGGAAGCCGAGGAGCTTGCCGGAGGGGACTCCGAAGACGCACATCTCAGGGTTGAGCTTGAGGTTGACTTTGCGCAGGTTGGCAAATGTTTCCTGGAGGTCCGTGATGAGGGATCCAGCCTCACGAGACTTGACCACGATGTCGTCGACGTAAGCCTCTGCGTTCCTCCCCATCTGAGGCCCCAGCGTGATGCGCATTAGCCGTTGGAAGGTGGCGCCCGCGCTCCTTAAGCCGAAGGGCATGTAGACGTAGCAATATGCCGCAAGGGGTGATGAAGGCCGTCCTCTCCACATCTTCGGCCGCCATCTTGATCTGATGATAGCCTGAGAAGGCATCTAGGAAGCATAACAAATCGCACCCGGCGGTGGAATCCACGATCTGGTCGATGCGAGGCAGTGGAAATGGATATTGAGGGTAGAACTTGTTGAGGCTGGTGAAGTCGACGCACATGCCCTCCTTGCCACCCTTCTTGGGGACGACGACTGGGTTGGCGCGCCAGGATGGCGCACCTCGCAAACGACCCCAGCTTCCTGGAGCTTCTGAACTTCCTTGACGATGAAATCTTGCTTCTCTGGTGCCTAGCGCCGTGCTTTCTGCATGACCGGGCGTGCATTGGGGCACACCGCTAAGTGGTGCTCGATCACCTTCCTCGGCACACCAGACAAGTTAGATGCTTTCCAGGCGAAAACATCCGAGTTTGCCCGAAGGAAGGTGACGAGCGCGCTTTCCTATGCAGGAGGAAGGCCAGCGCCGATGGTGAAGGCAGGGCCGGAGCCGCTGCCGTCCACCGACACCTTGTTCGTCTCGGCGCGGTCCTGAGAGAACAGCTGCTTCTTCTTCACGGGTGCGGCCTTAGGAGGCTCGGCCGCGTCCTCGTCAGCCGGATGCGCGACAGTGGCGGCCTTGTAGGCATGCTCGAGTGTGCTGGCCGCGTCCTTCTCGTCGCAGGTGACGGTGATGATGCCGCTGCAGTCGGGCATCTTGAGGACGTTGTAGGCGTGGTGGGTCGCCGCCATGAACTTGGTGAGAGCTGGGTAGCCCAAGATGGCATTGTAAGGCAGGCCGATGTGTGCCACGTCGAAGTCGATGAGCTCGGTGTGGTAGTTCTTGTGGGTGTCGAAGGTGACAGGAAGGCGCACTTGCCCCAGAGGGACGGTGGAGCCATCAGTCACTCCGGAGAAGGGCCTGGTCGGCATCAGCTGGTCGTAGGGCACTTGGAGCGTCTCGAAGGTCTCGATGGAGATCACGTTGAGGCCGGCACCCCCGTCGATGAGGGTCTTCGTGACCATGACGTTGCTGATGGTGGGAGTGCACAGCATGGGGAGCGCGCCTACGGAGGCTGTGGACTTGGGGTGGTCCTTGGAGTCGAAGGTGATGGCGTACTGCGACCACTTGAGGGGCCGCGAGGCCTCAGGCCTCGGGAGGGCGGCAAACACCTCGCGAGAGAGTTGCTTGAAGTGGCGGACGGACGCGGGGGCCTGAGACCCGCCAAGGATGCAGGCGACCGCGTGACGCTCCTGGTAGCCCCCAGTGCCCTCGTCAGGCTGGTTGATGTCGTTCCTCCGGGGTGGCGGCGGCAGCGGAAGAAGAGCGGCACCTCACGAGGCTGGTCGCGCCCGGTGGCCTGACGAGGCTGGTCGCGCCAGCCCTGGCAGAAGTTGCCGTTGCCGTTGCAGCCGTCCCAACGGTTGCCGCCGCGGCCACCTCCATGACCGGCGCCACGGCCATTGCGGACGTCTTGGCGGCCTGGTGCTCGTCACGGAGCAGCTTGAGCTCCTGGCAGTCCTCGGTACTATGGGAGCAGACGTTGTGATAGGCGCAGAATGGCCGGCTGTCTTTCCTAGGCTCGTCACGGTCGTGGCCACGCTTCTGCTCGAGCTCCGCCGCAAGCACGGCTGGGCCCTTGCGCTTGACGTCCTTGTTCTTGGTCTTGGCAGCGTCGAGCGCCGCGTCGGGGTCGTTGTGGACGAAGAGGCGGCCTTCTTCAGCTTTGGCGCACTTGTCGGCGAGGTCGAGCAGCTCAAGCACGGAGTCGAGCTCACCGTTGATGGCGAGCTTCTCGCGCATCTTGACGTCCATGATGCCGGTGGAGAACGCAAATATGATGGCTGCGTCGGAGGCGCGCGGGATCTTGTTGCGCACCTGACTGAAGCGTTGGATGTGCTTGCGGAGGGTCTCGTCTGGGCGCCGCCGCACACGCCGCAGGTCGTTGATGGTGAGGGAGCGGTCCTGCATGCCCTTGAAGTTGGCGACGAATTGGCTGCAAAGCTCGGCCCACGGTGAGATGCATGCCTCGGGGAGGTTCATGAGCCAGGAGCGCGGGCCGTCCTTGAGGGCCATGGGAAACCAGTTCGCCATGACCTTGTCGTCGCCGTTCGCCGCCTCGACGCTCAGCGCGTAGAGCTGAAGGAACTCCGCGGGGTTGGGGGTGCCGTCATAGCGTGGAGGCAGCTCAGGCTTGAACTTCGCGGGCCAGACCACGCGACGTAGCTCGCGGGTGAAGGCATGGCAGCCCACATCGCTTGAGGGGACGCCGCCAGCGAGGGTGGTGCGGTTCTGACGCCCAGCCGCCGCAACATCCTGAACGGCCTGGTCCTGGCACTGCCGCTGCCGCTCGAGGAGTACTCGCGCATCAGGGGGCGCGCGGCGGATGATCTGGCAGCTGGCCTCGTCTCGGACCGGCAAGGACGTGCCACGGGACGGCTCACGAGCCCGCACGTTGCGCTGGGGCCCACCATGCTCGTCTTGCAGAGGAGGCGGCGGGGGAGCGCCATGCGCCAGGTCCCCAGCGCGAGACGGCGGAGGGCGGAGCGAGTGGGAAGGCGTCGGAGCATCCCCGGCGGCGTTGACGAGCTCGGTGATGCGGCCAAGCCAGGCGTCGCAACCGGCATTAGCTGGACGGTAGCGGAGCAGCTCGGGCGCCATGAGCAACGCGGCCTGCGGGTTCGGCGGCCCATGGTGGGCGAGGGAGGAGGCCGTGGCGGTGTGGCCGTTCGCCTGCACGGAGGGGTGCAGGAAGGAGTCCTGCTGCTTGCGGGCAGCAGGGTCGGTGGCGGCAGCAGCCTTGGCGTCGGGGCGGCGGCGATTGCCGTCGGCCACCGGCTCTGTCTGAGCCACGCGGCCAGCCCTGCACTCGGCGCGCTCGCGACGTGCGTCGGCCATGAGGTTGATGGAGAAGAGGGTGGCGCGGAAGAACAGTAGCGCACCCCTACCTGGCGCGCCAAATGTCGGAAGTCGGGCTCCGGAGACCCAAAGGTTCGAACACTGGGGTGAGCTCGTTCTACCACTTTGTCTCCTACCACGGCTAAGCGGCGGCAAGGCTACGGCAAGAGCGCGCTAGCGAGGAACGGACCGTGGACTCAGCGGTTACCCAGGTTCGGGCCACCTTGCGGTGTAAGACCCTACTCCTGCTTGTGGTTGGGATTGCAGTGGGCAAGAGAGTTCTCATGTACAAGGTGGAGGAGGCAGAGCTGAACTGAGAGAGCGTGCCTCCTACAATGGCAGAACTATCCTTTATATCAGCCTTGGTCCTCTTCCCCCTCGAAAACATAGGCGAGAAGGGTTGCCACACTTGGCGGTTTTGAAAGGGGACAGGCGCTCAGGCTATCCTGACTAAAGGTGGTCTTCGCCTGCCAAAGCATGATCCATGACGCGCCGGTGGGCTCGGTGATGACCTCCGCCCTGCGCGTCCGCTGTCTTGGTCTTCCTTCGCCGATCGGGTAACCTTTAGGGTTGCTCTGGGGAGTAGATAGCTGGCCCTGCTCCCTTAACGCAAAAGAGGAAACCATCTTCATCCGCGCTTGCTGGCGCGGCTTCTGTCACCGTGCGCGCCACCCACGTGATGGGCACGAGACCGCGCGACCGAGCCGAGTACCCTTCGTCTTGGGCGCCTTCGGGAGGAGGCCTCGTGAGGCCGCCTCGCGAGAGGGCCTCGCGAGGCCGTTGGTGAGGATGCCGAGCCTTGCTCGCCCGCTCCCTGAGGAGGGGGCCTCAGGAGGCCAAGGCCTCATGAGGAGTCCTGGTGAGGTGCTTGGTGACGACGGCCTGCTGGGCCCACGCCAGGCGTTGCGCCCTGGTCCAAAGGCAGACGGGTCTGGATACCCTGGGTTCCATGGGCCCGACAATCGCCGATGGCAGCCGTGGTCTCCTCGCCGGAGAACCACCGGCGACAGCGCTGCCTCCTCTGTTTCCCTCACTCACTCTCTCTCTTTTAACCCTGACAGGGGGTCCCGCCTGTCAGCCTCTCTCCCTCTCGCCCAAAGCGGTATGAGTGGAGGCGTATTCTGCGAATACGCTTTCGATGTGGCCCTCTCAGGATTTTCTGTAAATTCAGATTTTGACCAGAACTTTGACCATCTCTAGATTCTATTCTATAAGTCCAAATGAGTTGAATCTTTTTGCATTAGTTTTGTCTTGAGCTAAAGTTTCTGTACGCAAAATTGAGAATTTTTCTTACTGTTGGGAATTTCTGGTGCATTAAAATGCTTTATGTGACATTTTCTTTTTGCATTTAAATTATTTTCAGAAAGTCCTAGTTGTGTTGGAGGAGATCGGGAGTATTGTGACACTCCTCTGAACCAAGGCAAGCCACAACATTCATATGCAAGGATGACATTTCAATGACAATGGTTTTATTTGAATAAAATTCATTATATGCTTTACTATTAAAATGATTTGCTATATATAACCTATTGCATTATAGTTGTTACATGTCATATTGTTATTATGCAGTAGAGAATATGTCATCCTGTTATGATGTGCAGTAGAGACCATGTCATATACTCTCATGGTAGCATGATGCATTCGTTACTCACTTTCATATTATCATGACCCGTGCACCTCATTGCATACTATGGCTCGAATCACGTTCTTTCAAGTTAAACATGATGTTAATCCAACTTGAACAACTGTTGATCGAGTCATGGTGCCACTGAATCGAGCTCACCGGTGCAACCACACTTGCCTGGATGGGGAGGCCCTAATTCGGTCTATTGTCATGCCTCTCGCCGGTGCCTCCAACTAGGGAAGGTTGTGCGCTTGCGCTACCCTGGCCCGGTAGGCAGTCATAACCTTGTGTGCCTGAGTTTTACGGTACCGATGTCCCCATTTGGGACGACTTTGTTTTGTTTCGGCCACGACGGTGGCAGCCACAAAGGTGGCAGATGTCACAAGTTGACATCGGGGCCACCCATGACATAGCCCAAAGGGGAGTTTGTCGGAGTGGCCGGGAGAGTGTCATGCAATAGATTGGTTTTGTCGGAATGTCGTTGGTCCACCCGAATGGGAGCACGAGACCATGAGTTCCGTGGTGTGGGTACAGTGTACTAACCTCTGCAGAGTGTATAATCTATCGATAGCCGCGTCCTCGGATATGGACACAGTTCGTAGTAGGTCACACCGTGGGTCAACAGTAATAATAAACCCGCACACTAAGAACAACAAGACGGCACGTGCAGAAGTTGGTGATCGTGTGAGGGTCACTATGGTGGTATTGCTGTGATCAAGTGAGGATCACTATGGTAAGATACTGACGGTGGTTACGAGGTAACCCTGAAATGGTAAGTTGGTCCAAGGGACAATGGCAACAATCCCCGTACACTTCATGACTGATAGTATCATGTTCATGTTCATGCATTAAACTTGTTAAATGCCTTGTTATTGTTTGTCGTATTTGCTTTGTTTGCTGTGAGCTTGCGAGTACATTCAAAGTACTCACCTGGCGTGTCATGCTAGATGCAGGAGAAGCTGTGCAAGGAGTTGATGTCGATCGGTATGTCGCGATCTAGGTCGTGTCCTAGCAGTGTCCCTGTGGAGTGGAGTTCCGCCACATCGTCATTCCGCTGCCGCGTAGTAGTTCCCTTTATCATCGAGGCCCCTGAGATGTCTACTAAATAATGTACATAAGTGCAGCCGCACCGTGGGTGCCGCCTTGACCTCGCTTATCTTGTAATATTTGAACCTATGTATCCGCTAGAGATCAATAAAGCGGTTATTTTCTGTACCAAGTTGTTGTGTGTTGCCAGAAGACTTGATCTCTGGGCTGGCAATGCAAGGTAAACCGGTTGCTCTGAGCCGGGGTGCCACAACGCTTGGTATCAGAGCCGCGCTGACTGTAGGACGCCCTAGAGAGCCGACACGTTAGAAAATGGTAGTTTTTAGTCTTTGTGGTGATTTGAGTATGCCTCTGCACTTGGGTGTTGCATTGCATGCATATAGTTTACTTTTGATGCTGATCAGCTAATATTGTGAGTGTAGATGGCACCAGTTTCATATCCGTATCAGCCTGAGCTAGCACCTTCCACTTTTCCGCATCTGCTTCGCAATGTGTGGCGCCGACTCTACCCCGACGGTGACGACCATGTGTACCAGGTGTATCGAGAGCAGCTTGCAGACGGTGTGTATGAGTATCCCGCGGAGGTCATCATGCACAACAGTACCTTGGTGGGCACCTACACCCGCTCCTCCAAGGGTGGGATAACTTCTACACTTGACCAGGCGATCTAGTTTGCAGCGTTCGAGGCTCTCACTGACTTGCGCTACAACGAGATTCAGATGCAGACACACCCAGGTTTCTACTTATATCCGTCCATGTTTGACACTGGACAAATCCGTTTCCCTTTTATTGATCCGGAGTGTGACCGTTCAGACAGCCACCTGTCTCGTTACATAACGGCTGGATATCTTCTGATCGTCAACTTAGCCCAGGAGCTGAACCGCACTCGAGACGCGCTAGCTGCCGCTCGATCTGCGTTTGCTCCACCTTCACTTGCTCATACACCGCTCGTTCCTCCAATTACTCTACCTCCACCTACACCCGTGATTCCCGCACCTTCTCAGCGTAACTCAGATACCTCGACGGTGACTCCTCATGAGTCCCCAGCCTAGTGGGCTATACTTCTAGCTACCCCAGCTGCTCCTATGCTGCAGAGCCACCCTCCACCCGACTCCGAGGGAGAGCCATCCCGTCAGCGCCGTCGCGTTTCCTTTGCCCCGGAGGTTTCCGTTAGTTTTATCAGTTCTGATTCGGAGTCCGATACCGAGGAGACACCAGCAGGAACGTCAGAGTGCCAGTGCGATCACTGCCGTCATGAGTAGACGAGGGTGATGTGGTGTTTAGTTGTATGCGTGTAGTAGTACTATCCATGTTGTCATCCTGTTATGTATGTTGGATGATGTTATGTATAATTATGTTGTCTTCTTTTATTCGCAGTGGTTTTTCCTTGCTTTCTTTTTGGGGTTTGTTGCTTCACCTCCTCATTTTTCTTCCCTAATGGATGTTGCTCATCTCAATGCTTCGTGTTGGGAAACATATATAGGATGACAAGGTGTGGCAACAGCTGTCATGGTGGCGACGATACCCCAGTTCATCGATCTGCCAGGCAAGCAGGACATTCCCCAGAACCATATCAGCCACCTCCTCCTCCACCTCAAGCACCCACAACAGAGCAGATTATGCGAATGTTTGAGGAGAAGAGAAACCAAGATTTGATGGAATTCCTGAGAAGCATGCAGACTATGGTTGGGCAGAACAGTCATAATGGTAACCATTCTAAATTGTCAGATTTTCAGAGGACCAAACGGCCAAGCTTCAGTTAAGCAGTAGATCCGATGGAAGCCGATGACTGGTTAAGGACCATTGAAAAGAAGCTAGAAATTGCTCGCACTGAAGATGCTGATAAGGTCCCCTTCACCACACATTATCTGGAAGGACCAGCTGCTATATGGTGGGACAATACTAAAATTATGTGGCCTGCTGAAGATGAGATTACTTGGGATAAATTCAAAGATAAATTCTGCAAGTATCATATTCCCGCCGGTATCATGAAGGTCAAGCAGCAAGAATTCCTCACCCTTACTCAAGGGAACTCGACTGTAAGTGAGTATTTAAACAAGTTCAATCACTTGGCCCGTTATTCCACACATGATATTGCCATCGAAGAACGGAAGATAGATCAGTTCCTCGGAGGGCATAACCATACCCTCCGATGTGCACTCAGTATGCTGGATTTCCCTGACTTCCAAACTTTGGTGAACAAGGCACTCATTGCCGAAAGGGAACACAAGCTTGTTAATGATCATAAGCCTGTATATGAAGACCGCAAACGCAAGTTTGAACCCAAGAAGGAAGGACAAGTTTTTCAGAAGGTTCGTACCTGGCAGCAGCCACAGTTCGAGTTTAAGCCAACGTGGCAGCAGGGGAACACCAAGACTGAAAATCAGTTCAAGACAGTGGTTACAAAACCAGTAAAGGAAGACTGTCAGCGTAACAATGCATGTTACTCATGTGGACAAACTGGGCATTGCGCTAGGCAGTGTCCCAAGAACGGAAAGCCGCCAACCAACCTGAAGCCTCAAGTCAATTATGTGGAACAATTCCCCAACCAGAAGTATATCCAAGGGCAAGTTCATCATATCTCCGCCGAAGAAGCTCACGAAGCTCCCGATGTGGTCATTGGTATGTTTCCTGTTAATAACATACCTGCAACAATTTTATTCGATTCTGGGGCTTCCCATTCTTTTATTTCGCGGATTTTTGTTGCCCAGCATCAACTTTCCTATACTCTTTTGGACAAAGTTATGGTGGTACAATCCCCTGGATCCATGCTCAGGACAAATATTGTATGCCGAGGATTGGAAATATCAATCAATGGAATTATCTTCCCCGCATCATTGATATCCATTGAATCTCCAAAATTGGATGTTATTTTGGGGATGGATTGGTTGACAAAACACCAGGTCTGCATCAACTGCGCAACAAGAGAAGTCACGTTAATAAATCCCTTGGGCCAGCCAGCTCGGTTCTTTGCCGGTAGAGCCATGCCAAAGAAGGGGATGGTTTATGCAGCGATTGCTACAGATATGAATTTAATCCCAGTGGTCTGTGAATTCCCAGATGTGTTTCCAGAGGAATTGCCAGGCATGCCACCCGATCGAGAGCTTGAATTTTCAATTTAGCTTGTGCCCGGAACAGCACCGATTTACAAGAAATATTATCGAATGCCTTCATCCGAATTAGAATTTAAGAAACAGTTGGATGAGATGCTTTAAAAAGGGTATATTCGCCCCAGCTCGTCTCCTTGGGGTGCACCTGCCATATTTGTGGGCAAGAAGGATGGCAGTCTTCGGATGTGTGTTGACTACCGCGCTCTCAATGATGTCACTATCAAGAATAAATACCCGCTTCCTAGGATCAATGATTTGTTTGATCAACTTAGTGGAGCTCAATTGTTCTCCAAGATTGATTTGCAAACCGGGTATCACCAGCTGAAAATCAGAAAAGAAGATATCCCCAAGACAGCGCTCACTACCCAGTATGGGCTGTACGGGTATACGGTCATGTCATTCGGACTAACCAACGCTCCTGCATTCTTCATGCACATGATGAACAAGGTGTTCATGGACTTTTTGGACAAGTTTGTGGTGGTATTCATTGATGATATCCTTATATATTCCAAAGGTGAAGAAGAGCACAAACAGCCTCTCCGTGCAGTATTAGAGCGATTATGAGCTCATCAACTCTACGCCAAGTTCAGCAAATGTGAATTTTGGCTTAAAGAAGTGGGATTCCTTGGGCATACTCTTTCCACTCAAGAAGTGGCCGTGGACCAAAGCAAAGTCACCGAAGTATTGAATTGGAAAACACATGTTTCTGTGTCAGAAATCAGAAGTTTCTTGGGTCTGGTAGGCTATTACCATCGCTTCATTGAATGTTTCTCAAAGATTGCCAAGCTAATGATGAAATTTCTTAAGAAGATTCAGAAGTTCATTTGGATAGAAGCATGTGAGAACAGTTTCAATGAGCTGAAGACTCGGTTGACCACCGCTCCAGTATTGACTCTACCAGACATCTACCGGAGCTTCAACATCTATTGCGATGCATCCAGGCGTGGCATTGGGTGTGTGCTTATGCAAGATGGAAAGGTCATGGCCTATGCATCGAGACAACTATGACTGCATGAGGAGAATTATCCTACACATGACTTGGAAATGGCAGCAATGGTACATGCCTTAAAAATATGGAGACATTACATCATTGGGAAGAGATGTCAAATCTTCACTGACCACAAGAGTCTCAAGTATATATTCACCCAACCGGACTTAAATCTCTGGCAAAGAAGATGGCTTGAATTGGTCAAGGACTATGACCTTGGTATCAACTATCATCCAGGAAAAGCTAATGTGGTCGCCGATGCTCTTAGTCGCAAACCGGCCACATCAAACTCAGTAATCGAGCCTTTGCACCCAACACTTCGAGAAGAAATAGCTTAGCTCAATATGATCATTTATGATGCAACATGCTCGGTTACCTTGAAAGTCACCTCTACTCTGGAAGACGAGATCCGTAAGGTTTAACCGGGTGACCCAATGTTACTCAAGGTAATGGCCCCAGTACGAGAAGGGAAGACACTAGATTTCAACATTGATGATCAAGGTACCCTCCGCTTTCGGAATCGAATCTGTGTACCTGACCTTGGGGAACTAAAGCAGCAAATTCTGAAGGAAGCTCATTAGTCTGCATATTCTATTCATCCCAGAGGCACTAAAATATATCAAGATTTGAAGCAAACATTCTGGTGGGAAGTTATGAAGAAAGATATCGCATATTATGTCGCCTGTTGCGATATATGCAACAAGGTGAAGGCTGAGCATCAGAAACCCACCGGTTTACTTCAACCCTTACCAGTTCCACAATGGAAATGGGATAATATTTGCATGGACTTCATCGTGGGATTGCCAAAGACGCCACGTGGAAATAACGCTATATGGGTTGTGGTCGACATGCTTACAAAGGTAGCTCACTTTATTCCAATAAGGACAACCTACCGTGCAGACCAACTCGCTCAACTTTACATATCCAGAATTGTCAGTCTGCATGGAGTACCCAGGACTATCACTTCAGACCGAGGATCTTTGTTTACCTCGGCGTTCTGGCTACGTCTCCACCAAGCCCTGGGAACCGCTTTGAAACATAGCACCGCTTATCACCCTTAGATAGATGGACAGATAGAACGGGTCAATCAAATCTTGGAAGACATGCTTCGGGCATGCGCTCTTGCTTATGGACCCAAATGGGAGGACAGCCTGCCGTACGCTGAGTTTTCCTACAATAACGGCTATCAAACCAGCCTCAAGATGTCACCCTTTGAGGCTCTATACGGACGTAAATGTCGCACCCCGCTAAACTGGTCTCATACGGGAGACAGTTGATTTGATGATGGAAGTAGAAAGACAATTTAAAGAAATTCGAGACCAATTGCAAGTAGCGAAATCTCGTCAAAAGAGCTACTATGACTCAAAGCATAGGCAGATCAGTTTTGAACCAGGTGAATATGCATATCTCCGAGTTACCCCCATGAAAGGGTTTAAAAGGTTTCATACTCAGGGAAAGCTCGCACCATGATACATCGGTCCATTTCCAGTCATGACCAGAGTGGGCAAAGTGGCTTATCAGTTAGAATTACCTCCAGAGCTATCCGAGGTTCATGATGTCTTTCACGTGTCTCAGCTACGGAAATGTATCGCACCACCCGCAAAACAGACAGATATGGCAGAACTAGAGCTCACCAAAGATTTAACATATGAAGAAAAACCCTTGAGAATCTTGGATGATATGGACAGAGTCACCTGCAGCAAAGCTATAAAGTTCTACAAGGTCCAATGGGAGCATCACACCGAGGATGAGGCCACCTGGGAAAGAGAAGAATATTTAAGGACTGCATACCCATATTTGTTTCCTGAGCAACCGAATCTTGAGGACGAGATTCATCCTAAGGGGGGGAGGTTTGTAACACCCTGGTTTTTGCCTTCTTTATTTTATTTGGATTTATTGAATATTTAATTTGCATTTGGGTTTTCTGTCAATTTTGTTGGACTTACCACTTGGAAATCATTTTTGATTTTCTTCCAAGTGGGTTCTATCATCCTTAAACCCTCCCTAGACCTAATCCCTATCACCATAATGCCATGGGATAATTTTCTTTAATGGCATTATATTCATTTTCCTCCTGAAAATGAATGTTTTCCCAATAAGCTATGAAGCAACCCTCATTTTTATTGCTCAGAAAATTCCAAGAAAATTCCCAAATATTATTTGGATCATGCCTCACCTCCCCATGCAAAAATATGTCATGGTCATTTGGAAATTTTCAGCTAGGTAAAATATTTTTGCTTCTGGTCAGAAATGGCACTTTGTGAAGCAAGTGAATTTTTTCTTGATCTGTTGAGGCTGAAATTTTTACCACATGACTACCTTCCTAGGAGATGCTTAACCCCCAAGTTTCAGCCTCTAGCTCCCAGCCGTTTGCTCCCAGCATTCTTTCCAAGTTTCTGTCCAGAAACTTTGCAGCACGCTCAAGTCATATCCATCGAGCTAGGTGGCAAACCAAGCGCACATTTCGGCACCGCGTTGAAGGGACTTCACACCAGACACGGTCTGCCTCCTCCTAAAGCACCACATATGCCAGAGCACGTGGTGACCACGCGGGCGCGAGGTGTTCAGCGTGCACTCGCCGTGCTCTGTGCATCGGGGCCCTCTGTCGTCGCCCATTTCGCCTCCTCGTGCCACCGCAGCTTGTCCCCGCCTCTCCGTAGCCTCCCGCACTTCCACCTGGCATTGCCCTGTTCCTCCCCGACGCCGGCAGGCAGCACGCCGGAAGCGGCCGAGGCACAAACGGGCGGAACAGTGCGCGCGCATGCGCCGCCTGCCCCACTTAGTGCGCCGCACTGTGACCGCGTGCGTGCACAGCATCTCTGGGCTCATCTACTTCCTCTCCATGTCTCTCCCGAGCTCATCTCCCTCTCAGTTCACCAGCAGCTCCTCTCTGGTGGAGCTCGACGCGCTGTCACCTCTCCGCCTATAAATACGGCCACCCCCGAGCCATTCTAGCCATCACTCCTACTCACATTGGCGACAAATCGACCACCAGCAAGCGCGGCAAGGCCGGGAGGGCCTCCAGCCGCCAATCTTCGCCGGAGTTGGCCGCGGATCCACCTCGGCCGTCCACTCGCTCTGGTCATCCCCAGCTTCGCCTTCTGCTTCCGTTGAGTCCGTGGTAATCTCCTGAGTACGCTCGTGGTGTTGGTTCGTCGGATCGTCGCCGGAATCGCCGTATCCGACGAGCTCCGCCGCCACCGTCTCTGGAGAAGAAGCCCGTGTCGCCGTCCATCCACCTCCGAGCAAGCCACGGGTACGTGCGTGCTCCCCACGCTGCCCCAATTCCATCTCGACCATCGCCGACGGCAGCCGTGGTCTCCTCGCCGGAGAACCACCGGCGACAGCGCCGCCTCCTCTGTTTCCATCTCTCTCTCTCTTTTAACCCTGACAGGGGGTCCCGCCTGTCAGCCTCTCTCCCTCTCGCCCGAAGTGGTATGAGTGGAGGCATATTCTGAGAATACACTTTCGACGTGGCCCTCTCAGGATTTTCTATAAATTCAGATTTTGACCAGAACTTTGACCAGCTCTAGATTCTATTCTATAAGTCCAAATGAGTTGAATCTTTTTGCATTAGTTTTGTCTTGAGCTAAAGTTTCTGTATGCCAAAATTGAGAATTTTCCTTGCTGTTGGGAATTTCTGGTGCATTAAAATGCTTTATGTGACATTTTCTTTTTGCATTTAAATTATTTTCAGAAAGTCCTAGTTGTGTTGGAGGACACCAGGAGTATTGTGACACTCCTCTGAACCAAGGCAAGCCACAACATTCATATGCAAGGATGATATTTCAATGACAATGGTTTTATTTGAATAAAATTCATTATATGCTTCACTATTAAAATGATTTGCTATATATAACCTATTGCATTATAGTTGTTACATGTCATATTGTTATTATGTAGTAGAGAATATGTCATCCTGTTATGATGTGCAGTAGAGACCATGTCATATACTCTCATGGTAGCATGATGCATTCGTTACTCACTTTGATATTATCATGACCTGTGCACCTCATTGCATACTATGGCTCGAATCACATTCTTTCAAGTTAAACATGATGTTAATCCAACTTGAACAACTGTTGATCGAGTCATGGTGCCACCGAATCGAGCTCACTAGTGCAGCCACACTTGCCTGGATGGGGAGGCCCTAATTCGGTCTATTGTCATGCCTCTCGCCGGTGCCTCCAACTAGGGAAGTTGTGCGCTTGCGCTACCCTGGCCCGATAGGCAGTCATAACCTTGTGTGACCGAGTTTTACGGTACCGATGTCCCCATTTGGGACGACTTTGTTTTGTTTCGGCCATGACGGTGGCAGCCACAAAGGTGGCCGATGTCACAAGTTGACATCGGGGCCACCCATGACATAGCCCAAAGGGAAGTTTGTCGGTGTGGCCGGGAGAGTGTCATGCAATAGATTGGTTTTGTCGGAATGTCATTGGTCCACCCGAATGGGAGCACGAGGCCATGAGTTCCGTGGTGTGGGTACTGTGTACTAACCTCTGTAGAGTGTATAATCTATTGATAGCCGCGTCCTCGGATATGGACACAGTTCGTAGTAGGTCACACCGTGGGTCAACAGAAATAATAAACCTGCACACTAAGAACAACAAGACGGCACATAGAAGTTGGTGATCGTGTGAGGATCACTATGGTGGTATTGCTGTGATCAAGTGAGGATCACTATGGTAAGATATTGACGGTGGTTATGAGGTAACCCCGAAATGGTAAGTTGGTCCAAGGGACCATGGCAACAATCCCCGTACACTTCATGACTGATAGTATCATGTTCATGTTCATGCATTAAACTTGTTAAATGCCTTGTTATTGTTTGTCGTATTTGCTTTGTTTGCTGTGAGCTTGCGAGTACATTCAAAGTACTCACCTGGCGTGTCATGCCAGATGCAGGAGAAGCCATGCAAGGAGTTGATGTCGATCGGTATGTCGCGATCTAGGCCATGTCCCAGCAGTGTCCCTGTGGAGTGGAGTTCCGCTACATCATCGTTCCGCTGCCGCGTAGTAGTTCCCTTTATCGTTGAGGCCCCTGAGATGTCTACTAAATAATGTACATAAGTGCAGCCACACCGTGGGTGCCGCCTTGGCCTCGCTTATCTTGTAATATTTGAACCTATGTATCTACTAGATATCAATAAAGCGGTTATTTTCTGTACCAAGTTGTTGTGTGTTGCCAGAAGACTTGATCTCTGGGCTTGTAATGCAAGGTAAACCGGTTGCTCTGAGATGGGGTGCCACACATATAGCTAGCTACACCATTACATAACAGCACCAAGTTTCACATGCAACATCTAAAACCTTTGGAAAGTAGCATCATACACGGTAAATAGACAGATGAATCTCATATGGAAAACTGCTGAAACGGAAGGCGAATATTGAGCCTTCAGTGATGTTGAATGTCCTTGCAACTTTAGGCCAGTAGCTATGGATAATTGCCCCCCAACCTTCGTCCTCTTGAGGAAGACTTCAATATTGTATCGCGGGTGTTGAATGAATACTTTCCTCACCTCTTGACCATGCAGGTGGTCTGAGAGGTAATCATCGGTGAATTGCTTTGGATAGGACTGAAAACAAAGATATGCATAAATATCTGTTCTAAATTTTGAAATGGCGCAAAGGAAAAAAAACAAGGTAAAGGAGTTAGTACCATCCTATAGTTGACTGGATGTCTTCTTGATTGTGCAAACAAAGATCTTGCTATTATTCATCGCTTGTTTCTTTATCCTAACAATCTTTTTGAGTTTCTTGACTTGACTGATATTCATGGACATCTCATTTCCCCATATGCAAAATGGGTCGAATAGTGGGTCTAAACCTCTGACAGCAGGACCTACATGTGCAATACCAAATTGTTAAAAACCTAAATATTATAATGGTTCCTGCAATTGCACAATAATGTGCTATTAGCCAAAGGGCCATGCATGTGCAAACCTTGATGGTAAACCTCAGTGCCTCCCATTGTTTCCCTGCAACACATATAAGGCAGATATTGATCAGGTTAAGTGAGAGTTGGCATACTATCAGTAGAATATGTTAATGAAAAATAAACAAATTGTAGATCCAGCAGATTAATTCGAGCGGCATGGAAAAACCAGTTAACCAAACTAAGCATGCTAAACAACTTGGAAATATAGCAATTGTATATGTTTCTCATGTACTCCGTATTTTGTACAGCCAAATTCAATTTATTTCTCACATGCATAACAATACAAAATTGTACCCACAACAAAAGAACATCACATTGCAGAATTGAACCAAATAGTTAACTGGACAGCAGAACAAATGAACCAAACAGTTAACTAAGCACCGTATTGCAGAATAGAATGTATACTAGAAGATCAGACAGTTAACCAAACCAAGCATGCTTAAGAACTACTAGGAAATATAGCAATTGTTAAACCAAACTGTTAATTGAACATCACATTTCAGAAGATCAGTTTGCATATTAACATTACAGAGGACAATTCACTAGAAGGCACCGGTGGTGGCCTCGAGAAAACACCACGAACTGTCATTTAAAGCAGCCAACCACGTGGCAGTGTCCGCGTGTGAGGCATCGATGGTGGCCTTGACAGCGAGGTGCTCCACCAAGATCTGGCAGTCGGCACGCATGGCAGCAATCGCGAACTCATCCGCGCGTGCGGCCGCGATTTGCTTCTCCGCTGCTACATGCTACTTGAGCTCCTCTATACTGTGTGCAAAATGGCTATGGGCGGCGCTTATTTGGAGGTTGGGGCAGTGATTTGGGTGGAAGGTGTCGCGCCGGCGGTCGTTGCATGTGGGATGGAGAAGGAGGAGGAGGATGGGGGTGGGGTGTGGATTACCTGACTATATGAACGAGGCCGCGCAGCAGGAAGGAGCGTCGCCGGCGAGCAGGCGGCGCTGCAAGCAAGCAGTGAAGGTTTGAACTTGGAAAGGAACGAGGAAACAGTGGAAATGTGGCTTTTGGTCGGGGGGAGGCGGGGAGCTAGATATTTCCGCGGTTGCCAAAAAATTTCGGTCGGTGCAGCGAAAAACTGGCGTGCAAGTGTGGTTGACGCGCTGGCGGTGGACTGTAGCCGACGAAGCTTCCGACGTAAGCCATACATGAGGGTGCCCCAAGATATTTTATACTCCATCGCACATGATTCTTACTAATAAACTATTTGTGGTATACTTGATTTTTACATTTTGATTTGAAAAACAAAATTGGGTTACGGTGGGAAAGGATGGTGTTTGAATTGCTATAACATTTATCTATAGTGAACATGCAACTATAGGAGTGTCGTGTTAAAATTTGGAATTATTCAGGGTTCGTTTGGCCTTTTTTATACATTAATTAAGTTTCTAGGCATTTAATGTGCATAATTCAAATTTAAACTACAGGCACATGCTCCAGTGCACCAAAATGGGTTGAAAAATCATATATGTCTCCTTGGGTGAATGTTTAGGTCCCATGCAAGAAATGGGAATGAATTTCAAACATCTGGGCGTCATGGCTTGGCCGTAAACATTGAGAAACTTGGTTTTAAAATTCATGTAAATCCAAAACTC
Source organism: Elymus sibiricus (assembly GCA_039707655.1). Lineage (NCBI taxonomy): Eukaryota > Viridiplantae > Streptophyta > Magnoliopsida > Poales > Poaceae > Elymus > Elymus sibiricus. The sequence continues at coordinate 197,084,522 of CM077674.1, read as the reverse complement.
GCTTGAAAATCATGAAACTTGGCATGGTGTCAATATGGCACCAACATGCTATGGTAAAAAAATGGCCGATTTGGGACAAGTTTTGGTACAAACTTCTTACAAACTGGAGCTTCTCTCAAGAAGCATCATGGTTCCTTGAGGGAACGTGTCACCTCTGTGTGCGAAACGTCATACGCTGCCTCTTCCCGCCTTGATTTTTTTACACAGGCGACATGCAACTATAGGAGTGTATTGTTAAAATTTGTAATTATTCAGGGTTCGTTTGGCATTTTTTATACATTAATTGAGTTTCTAGGCATTTAATGTGCATAATTCAAATTTGAACTATAGGCACATGCTCTAGTGCACCAAAATGGGTTGAAAAATCATATATGTGTCCTTGGGTGAATGTTTAGGTCCCATGCAAGAAATGGGAATGAATTTCAAACATCTGGGTGTCGTGGCTTGGCCGTAAACATTGAGAAACTTGGTTTTAAAATTCCTGTAAATCCAAAACTCGCCTGAAAATCATGAAACTTGGCATGGTGTCATGACATGGCACCAACATGCTATGGTAAAAAAATTGGTCGATTTGGGACAAGTTTTGGTATAAACTTCTTACAAACCAGAGCTTCTCTCAAGAAGCATCATGGTTCCGAGAGGGAACGTGTCACCTCTGTGTGCGAAACGACATACGCTGCCTCTTCCCGCCTTGATTTTTTTACAGAGACGACATGCAACTATAGAAGTGTCGTGTTAAAATTTGGAATTATTCAGGGTTCGTTTGTCATTTTTTATACATTAATTGAGTTTCTAGGCATTTAATGTGCGTAATTCAAATTTGAACTACAGGCACATGCTCCAGTGCACCAAAATGGGTTGAAAAATCATATATGTGTCCTTCGGTGAATGTTTAGGTCCCATGCAAGAAATGGTAATGAATTTCAAACATCTGGGCATCGTGGCTCAGCCGTAAACATTGAGAAACTTGGTTTTAAAATTCCTGTAAATACAAAACTCGCCTGAAAATCAGGAAACTTGGCATGGTGTCATGACATGGCACCAACATGCTGTGGTAAAAAAATTGGCTGATTTGGGACAAGTTTTGGTATAAACTTCTTACAAACCGGAGCTTCTCTCAAGAAGCATCATGGTTCCGAGAGGGAACGTATCACCTCTATGTGCGAAACGACATACGCTGCCTCTTCCCGCCTTGATTTTTTTTACAGAGGTGACATGCAACTATAGGAGTGTCGTGTTAAAATTTGGAATTATTCAGGGTTCGTTTGGCATTTTTATATGTTAATTGAGTTCCTAGGCATTTAATGTGCATAATTCAAATTTGAACTATAGGCACATGCTCTAGTGCACCAAAATGGGTTGAAAAATCATATATGTCTCCTTGGGTGAATTTATAGGTCCCATGCAAGAAATGGGAATGAATTTCAAGCATCTGGGCGCCGTGGCTCGGCCGTAAACATTGAGAAACTTGGTTTTAAAATTTCTATAAATCCAAAACTCGCCTGAAAATCATGAAACTTGGCATGGTGTCATGACATGTACCCAACATGCTGTGGTAAAAAAATTGGCCGATTTGGGACAAGTTTTGGTATAAACTTCTTACAAACCGGAGCTTCTCTCAAGAAGCATCATGGTTCCGAGAGGGAACATGTCACCTCTATGTGCGAAACGACATACGCTGCCTCTTCCCACCTTGATTTTTTTTACAGAGGCAACATGCAACTATAGGAGTGTGGTGTTACAATTTGGAATTATTCAGGGTTTGCTTGGCCTTTTTCATATATTATTTGAGTTGCTATGCATTTTGGAACAAATAGCTGCCACGTTATTATGGCAAATGGTTGTATTATTCCAACCGTGGGCGTTCCACTAACCATTTACTACCACGGGCAGCTGTTTGATTAGACGGGATGCATGCGAGCTATCCGCCGTGTAGGCTCGACAGGACGCGTGTGAGAAGTTCGCCGCGCAGGCTCACCAGGAAGCGAGCCCTTTGACCTTCCAGCGAGCGGTGCCAAAAATTTATTGATGGTTTTGGTTTCGGCCGCCTCGGGAAGGTACGTAGAACAGTTTCCAGTGCTCCTCCTACTCCTCCATTCTGATCTATAAGCACCGCCGCCGAGGATCGCCGCCTGCTACGATGGAGGACGAGCCGGCCAACAAGCGGGGGCGGGTCGAGCCAGAACCGCAAGAGCCTCCGGCGAGCGTGGACTTCATCAGCAGCCTCCCCGACAAGATGTTGGTAACCATCATATCCCTCCTCCCCATCAAATCCGGCGTGCGGACCACTTTCCTTGACCAGCGGTGGCGCCCTCTCTAGCACTCCACCCCCTGGACCTCATCGACAACGACGAGCTCTACAGCGGGGAGCACAAACGCTTGGACGCATTGTCCCACATCCTCACCACGCACCCTGGGCCGGTCAGGCGCCTTGCCGTCGGCAAGTTCCATTCCAACTGCAAGGCCGAACCCAAGTTTCATGAGTGGTTCGTATCCCCCGCCCTAGATCGGCTCGAGGAGCTCAGCTTTCATGCTGGACATCCGCGCTCACTGCCGCCATTCGCGCCCACGCTGCGCCGTGCTACGTTCAGGCAGTGCTTTTTCCCCCAGATTGATGCCGCGCCCGCTCTTCATCTCCCTGAACTAAAGCACCTCAAGCTCATGGGCGTCCGCATCTCGAAGGAGGATTTGGAGCGCCTGCTCGGCGGCTGTACAGCGCTCGAGTACCTACGTCTTCAGGTGATGGATGGGTTCAGTAGCCTCCACATCGCCTTAACGAATGTCCGTACAATTTATGTGCATTGCTAGTGCCGCAACAGGCTGTCATTTGAGGTGTTTCACGATATGGTCACTGAGAACGCGCCTTTCCTTGAGAGATTGTTTGTACTTGATAAAGATGGTCCATCAAGAATGAGGGTCATTGATGCACCGAAATTGACAGTGTTGGGCTATTCGTGTGCTGAATTCTTTGAACTTGTTACTGGATCATTATCCGTTCAGGTAACAGTCTTCTTCTTCTCTTTCTTCTTATTGGACATCACATTTTATCTAACTTTTGTTGATCTATGTTCGGCTGTCATCCAAAAAATGATTCCCACAAGCTTGACCCCGTCTCTGCGCACAGTGACGATCTTGGCACTACATTCTGTCGGCCCCGATCTGGATGAAGTTGTTAGATTCCTTAGATGCCTTCCGTGCACGGAGAAGCTATACATCGAGGTGATGCTCCTTTCCTGTTAATTGTTAACCATAACGGAGTTCAATTTGTTGTTACTTTTACCCATGATTACAATGACAAATGTAGTATGATCTCTAAAGGAAATATGGAGGATTTCAATACATATATTATTTGAGATGTTAATCATGAACGATTGAAGAAGGCATGTCACTCTATTCTTGTATTTTAGAAATCTTGCAAAGCAAAGAGGCCTGAAGTGTTCAAAACTGCAGCTAGGCACTAATATGTTGTCTTCGTTTGCAGATAAAAGCAGGCCCGAAAGTGAAAAATGTGGCGCAATATAATAATCCCATTGAATGCCTTGATCTTCATCTCACAGAAATTACTTTGAACAAGTACCGAGGCACCAGACTAGAGATTAAATTCGCCAGGTTCTTTGTTCAGAGAGCAAGTGTGCTCAAGGTAATGAGGTTTGCCCTATATTTAGTGCACAGAAGTGAATGGTTTGCTGATCAGCGCAGGTGTCTACAACTGAATGGAAAAGGCTCTGCAGAAGCTGAATTTTAGTTTGGAACTACAAATGACAGATTATTCGGAAGTCACTCGATCAAACCGATATATGACTTCTCGGTGACTGATCCATTCACAGAAATAGTGCATGGCTCAGATTCTGAAGAGGATGAATTTGATTTGTAAGAACAATTTGAACCATGTAATCTTTGAATTTGGGCCTTGTAATGCTGGAATTTGAACCTTGCAATATTTCTGGTATTTGTGGTATAACGTAATTGGATGTTTAATTTGGTTACGCAATCATGCCCTTATAAGTATATATGTTGTTGTTCTATAGACAGAGCATAGATGTTGTGCGGACAGAGCAAATCACATCGCCCACGGGCTAAACTAGGGAACCCATCGGTGATGATTTCATCAATCACTGACAATTGTATACTAGCAACCGTTTGCCCACAACACACATGGCTAATTAGCAGGAATCGTTTGTGTTGTTATCCGTCTTCCCACACATTTCTGATTACTGACCTGTTTGCCGTGTATCACACACATCTTGTTAAGTTGAACCGTTTCTGTTGTTTTGGCTCATCACACACAGTTCATCCAAGTGAACTGTATGCCGTGTATCACACACCTTGATCTGTCTGGCCGTTTCTGTTGTGTTGGCTAATCGCAAACAGTTCATCTGAGTGAACTGTATGCCGTGTATCGCACACACCTCGAACTGGCTGCCCGTTTCTATTGCTCTGGCTCATCGCAAATAGTTCGTATGGATCAACTGTATGCCACGCATCGCACACGCGTCTCTAATCTGAATCATGCTTGATGTCTCTGCCATCGTACACAGTTCGTCTTACTGGTGACGGTTTTATTACGATACAGTTTGCGATTCATGCATCGCACACAGTTTGGTCGAGGGGTCTCTGATTCATGTGTCGTGTTAGCAGTCGCATGCAGTAGTGTTTGTCTATTTTTGTCTCATTAGTAACTTCTTATCTGGTACTACTAATCTACAAATTCAAACAAGATATGAATGGTTTTGAAACCAGACTATCAGACATTCACTTCGTTGTTCAAGAGCAATGGCGGAAAAAAGGGAAAGGTCAAGCTGCTCCATCAGATTCTATAGCCTGAAACATTACCACTCAGGTCCAATAATCTCTGCTTCTATACTTCTCATGGTGCATTTACCTGCACGGACTGTAAACTTTTATGCCAACCGGCCTTTTGTTGTATGGCCATATTTATTTTGTTGCGATACAACATTTATCATGCTGCCAAAGGCCGTAGAAATTAGCAAGCCATTTTTGTATAGTGTAGGTTTATTCTTCATAATGTATATGGCATCATCGGTCTCCTTTAGACCAAAAGCATCGTAGGATCCCAAAGGGCCAATATTCGTCCGACCCACAACTCGAATGCAGCTAAAAACATTTATGGGCCGTAATCGACATGTAGCCCATAGATAATAACTGGGCGTAAATCAGCGTAAGCTCTTCATATTTCTGATCGTCCCATTTGTAGGCCCGTTAACATAGTGGGCCATTAACAGGCCTAAACGTAATATGGGCCCATATCGTAATAATGGGTCGTTAACATGTCTAAATATCTCGCAAGCCTTATTTGGCCCATAAATGGCACAGGTCGTTAACAGGCCGAAACGCAGATTGGGCCTTCATTGGGCCAGAAGATACTTAGGGCTTGTAGCAGGCCCAAAGATGATTGGGCCTAAAGTGTGCCAAATAGCCCACTGTCCATTAGCAGGCCAAAATGTATCTCATCCCATGATGGCCCATTTACATGGCGGGCCGTTGACACGCCGAAAGTCAACACAGGTCGTAAATGCGCCGACCTACTACATGGGCCTTTAACAGGCCGAAAGTGCGGGCGGGCTGGATTTGTGTCATCGAGAATATGGGCCGTTAATAGGCCCGATGTCACGTCGGACCACATATGGCCCATGGGTTGCGCCGGCCATTAACGGGCCAAAAAACTCTATAGTGGACTGTTAATGGGCCAGAAGTGACCATGGGCCGCAATGATGAGAAATCCACAATGGGTCGGTGACGGGCCGAATTGACACTATTCCTATGGGCCATACCTGCAAATGGGCCGTGTGCAAGCAGGCCCTTAATGGGTCAGCCGCCTAACTTTGACTGGGCCGGCCTTTTTAACCTAAATGGGCCACTGATGGGCCGTTCCACGTGTCGAGGTTTCATTGGCGCCTCCCGTCCATTGGACGGATGACATCTGTCGCAACGCCAAGCTGACGCATGGTTCCGTTGGCGAATGAGAATTTGACACGTGGAAAATAGCCATTGGTCCAGGCTGTTAACGGGTTATCGGATCCAAACCGGCCCCCGATAGCTTAACGGCGACCCGTTATGGTGGATGCCACATGGCGGTTACCCATGACGAAAACACTTCCATGACGCGCCATTTATCGTCATGGAAGTGGACACTTTCATGATGATAATTTGAGTATTGTCATGGAACACTTCTATGGCAGCACAAGTATGACTATCTTGATTCTGTCATAAAATCATCATGGATGTACATGCATGACAGAAAACGTGACCTACTATGACAAACACGTATCATCACGGAAGTGTTTTTTTTGTAGTGTCCCCTGAAATGTTGTCGATATCGTATCTGTTTTGCAGGTGGAAATTTTATCAGAGTTCTTGACTCTCTAAAATGTTTCATTTCTTCTGCTCTAATTTCTCTCAAAAATCTATTTTGCAGGAGAAATTCTTTCAGAAATTATTCTGAAACAATGAGTGAACATCTGTGGTAAAGACTATGTTAAATTCCTGTGACAAGTCATTTCAAAGTCTTGTTTTGCAGGAATCCAATCAACATAGTTCACTGAGTGGATTGACCAGATCCTTTTCTGAGATATTCTCTTTCAATGCAACTCATTCGACTGAAAATAAATATCCCTCCATGTCTACTCTAACACATGCAGGGTTTTAGAATTCAAATTCTCCAGTACCTGCATACATTTAGGGGGAGCTATACTTTATCTTCGATTGTTATTGGATTTACTTTATGCACATTATCGATTACCTTTTATCTATTCTTTGATGTTTCTGTTTTGTCAACAATCATCCAAAAAGGGGGAGATTGTTGGTGCAATGTCTTGCTCCTTGGGTTTTGGAGATTGTTGTCAGAAATAGTAAGGGACTAATTTGTTTGCTAGTGCACATAGAGAAAATAGACCTGACATATCGAGAAGAATGCTACATTCTGACGAGAAGTTTGAAAAACTTCACCGAGAAGTATTTGTGTTGCAGAGAGGAGAGAGATATGTTTCGAGAATGTGGCACCCCGGCTCAGAGGACCGGTTTACCCAGTGTTTCCAACCCAGAGATCATGTCTTCTGGAAACACACAACAACTTGGAACTGAACTGAACTGAACTTTATTGAAATATCTCGAGTACAAGCTCATAATTTACATTGATAGCGAGGCCAGAGCACTGGACGTGCTATGACAATATCTACATTATTTATGGAACATAGCAGGGCCTCGATACTACTAGGTAATTCTACGGCGTAGCGGAACATAGCGCGGAAAACTCCATCCACAGGGACATTGCTGGGACACAGCCTAGTTAGCGTAGCATGAACCATCGGGACCTCCATCCTCGGCTTCTCCTGCATCTGGCATGATACGCCAGGTGAGTACTTGGAATGTACTCGCAAGCTCATGGCAACCATAACAATGCAGCAAGCAATAGCATGGCAATGAACAGATTAAGTGCTTAAGTTGCTTACAGTTACCAGATACCAACTTACTCTCTCTTCCGGGCTGTCTCACAACCCTCGGAATACTCATACTCCATCGAGTACTTCCGAACATAAGACAAGTTCTTCCATCATTATTAGCATTATTGCGGTTGACCAATCAGTGGCCTAGTACGGACTGTCCAATACCGTGGACGCGGCTATTCGAATAGATTCTTACACTCTGCAGAGGTTGCTCACTTTACCCACACTATGGAGCTCCTGGCCTCGTGTTCCCATTCGGGTGGACCGGTGCTGCTCCAACGAAACCTGCCTGACCCGTGACTCTTCCATCGTACCACCGACAATCATACCCTCCCAGGGTCATGTCCTGCGTGGCCCCTGTGTCACCCCGTGACACCTGCCACCGTCGTGGCCAACTAAACTGTCCCAAACGGGGACGCCGGCAAAATAACTCAACTGGGCTCACAGGATTATCGTCGTCTACCTGATCAGGGCAGCACGCAATCATAACCCTCCCTAGTTTGGTGGTACCGATAAAAGAGCACAAAGCCAGACCAAGTCAAGGCCGTCCCATACCGGCAAATGTGGCTGCACGGATAAGCCCGGATAGGTGGCACTTGATCAACCATTTAGGTTTAGTGTTGTCAAGTACTTATCAAGCATGGATTTCCATTGATACTTAACATGGCAGTGGCTAGGCATCAAAATAAATAACTAAGAATTATCACATATTAAAATAATGCATATAATTCATTCAAATAACCAACACTATTGAAATGCTTCATGAGATGGATGACATGGCTTGCCTTGCTCTGTTGGGTTGTCCACAAACTCCTGGGCTTCAAAACCAAAAGAATCTCCTTCTGAAAATATTTTAAAAAGACAATTGAAAATGTCACAAAACACTGTTCTGTGCACCAGAAATTCTGTGAGCATGAGAAAAATACCAAATTTTAACCATAAATTAGAGGAGCTCAAGACAAACCCAGAGCAAAAAGAATCAATTGATTTGGACTTATGGATAAAAAGTTATGGATGGTCAAAGTTCCTGGTCAAATCTGGATTAAACAGAAAATAAGAAAATCCAGCAGAGGGCCACGTCGAAGGCGTATTTCGCCAGGGTGCCTCCACTTACCGCTTCGGCGAGCCACTGACGAGCGGGCCCCTCTTTCAGATTTAAAAGGGGGAAGAGGGAAACAGAGAGCGGCGGGGTTCCGGCGATGGTCGCCGGCGATACAGACGGCGGCGAGGTCCAGCGACTACAGGGATGGAACGAGCGCACGAAGACGAACGCGTACGTACCCGTAGCTTCGCGAGAGATGGCCGGACGGCGTCGTCCTCATCCTCTCCGGCAGCGGCAGTTCTCGGGTGTCGCCGGAGACGGCGATTCCGGCGGAGATTCGGTCGGGAAAGAGCTCACGCGTGGTCAGTGGAGTGCGTGGAGCTTGCTTGTGGAGCCAGTGGAGGCTGGGGAGAAGCGAATCGGCAAGGTGGTGGAGCTCGGGTGGCGGCGGATCTCCGGCGAATGGCGAGGCCAGAGGGCCTCTCGGCCTTGGCTCAGTGCTTGGGAGCCCGATTGGGAGGTGGTGAGGGGCGATGATGAGCTAGAGAGGCTGGCCATGGCCTTTTATAGGCAGGGGCGACCTCTCTGGAAGCTGGCGGAGCTCGGCCACGTCGCCGGCGCGAGGACGCCGCGCTGGCTGGCTGGGAGCGGGTGACGGGACGGAGGAGGGCAGAGGAGTTAAGGCGGACGGTGGCGGCTTGCGGAGGAAGGCGACGAGCAGCAGGGCCACTGTGGCCGCACAGGTGCCACAGTGCCTGTGTCCGTGGCGGCCGGCAAGAGCTTCTCCGGCGAGGGGAAGAACCTGGAGTGGCTAGGTGGACGTCGGGGAGCTAGTCGGCGAGCTGAGACAAGGTACGGCTACGCGGGGCAGCTGGATGCTTCACTTCAGACACGGGCGCGGCGCAGAGCGCGTGCATTGGCATGCCAATGCCGTGCTCACCACGGGTATTGGTGTCTGGAAGCCACGCACGGCTGGCGCATCTTGTCCATCATGTCGACCCTCGACCACTTAGCCCCTCCGTGCCACTGGCTCCTCTAGATGCACTCTAGTTCGAAGTGTAGCTTCAGCTACAGTTTCTGACAGAAACTTTGAGAGAGATCTGGAGGAGGGGTGAGCTGCAGATGAGGCCAGAGGAGATCTCTGGGATGATCTACTTTGGAAGGACCATAGACTGGCCAAAATTGAGAGGGTTTCATCAAGATTTGAATGCAGTTCATGTACAACTGCTGTACTGAACCAGAAACATAGATGAGCTTGATGCACTCAACTGGTTGATCTGCTGGAGCTGAAATTTGGTTTGAGAGGGTTATTTGGTGGATAGGATATGCCATAAAAATTTCAGCTCAATTGAACACCTCTAGCTGGTACTTCCTTCACAGAGGTTCCATTTGAGCAGAAACTTGTCTGAATATTGCTGATGAAAATTTGTACTGGACAAGATGATATTTTTGGATATTGTGGCAAGATAGGTTCCCTAGTATCTCAGGGAATTATCTGAGAGTTTTCTGAGTTGGGAAAATATGAGTTGCTTCACAAAGGGCCATTACTGTCCAGAAGATAAATGGAGTTTTCTGGACAAAATTTTGTACTGGACCATGAAATATTTTTGAAGATTGTGGGAGTAGATGATGACAAGAAGGTGTGGTATTAATTTGGGATTTTTCTGATCGTCAGAACTATAGGTTGCTTCATAACCCATAGTGATGACAGATTTTCCCAAAGGAAGAAAATGAATAATTGGGAAAGATGGAGATTTGGAATTTGATCCAGTAGGTGTGTGGCAAGATTTTGGCAAGATGCTGAGGTCTTGGATCACTCAGAGAGATTCATAAGTCCAAAGTCAACTGAAAAGATTCAAAATCCAACCAAATTGCAAATAAAGCAAGAAAGATTTTGAAAAGAAAAAAAGTTGCCAAAAACCAGGGTGTCACAGAGAAGAAACATTACTGAGAAGATTGTGTGATGGAGTTGACCCCTTAAAATATTGCTGAAACAAAGCAATTTTCATTCGATGTGTCCGAAGAAGAATGACTGCAGTCAAGAAGTTTCAAGGTGAAGCGAAGACGTAGTATTTGTTTCGTTGTTCTTCTTTCTCTTATTTTGAGTCATAGGACCACCATACTATTAAGAGGGGTATAGGTATTCGAGACTTAAGTCTCTTGTGATGCTTAGCCAAAACCTATGAAAGACTGGGAGAAATCTATTTGTGCACCAAAACTTTACTTTCCAACCAGAGACGTTGTTCTTCCGGGCTGCGAGAGAATTCTTTCGGACCGAGGGGTCAACTTTACTTCTTCCTTAAGTAAAGTTGCGAGGTGCTCAAATCCAACTATTGGAAACATGTCAATTGGCCATTGGCCAGATCACGTGTCCTAAATGGTCATTTCCCATCTGGGAAGGCTACGGCTATAAATAGCCACCCTACTCCAACTTTTTTCGTTGGCTGCTTCGCTTGAGATTCTGAGAAGATTGACTAAGCACCCCTCTCGAGAGATTTGAGTCTAAGATCCACTAAGATAAAATCAAGAGCAGAAACTTCGATAGTGGTTGAGCATCACAATATATCTGAGTTGAGAGTTCTTTTACCTATTACTCTTGAGAGCTGCACACTCTCTAGATGGATAGGAGTCAGCTTGAGTGTCGAAGAGTAATTGTCTTCACCAAGCAAAGTCTTCAGCAACCAGGAGTAATTGTAGTTCATGAAGCAAGTCTATCGAAGGATTGGAGATTGCCGATATGCATCTATCCCGAGTGAAATCAACCGAAGTCTGATCAACTTTGCGTTAAAGGAGAATAGGACGAAGAGAGGTTTTCTCCTATGTTCAATCACAAGTCCCTCCAATGAGACATAGCTCTTTTGTAGAAGCGTGAACTTGTCCACCAAATCATCTGTCCCCATCGAGCACCACTGGTTAATTCTACTCTACTATAATACTTTTAGTAGTTTATCTTGAGTGCTCTGTTTTGATAGATATCCCTCTGATCATTTTATTTTGCCTTTGTTTACTATCTATACCATGCCTATGTTGTTCAGTGTGTTTCAATTCATCGTACTCAAAGTTATCTGTCTGTATGCACGTCTATTGATCCTCTGGTGTTACTTTGTTATTCAGCTGAGTTATGCTCTGATGAACATTTCTTAGTAAAGTTAGTATTCACAGTGTTCTGTCTCGTTCATATTTTCCTTCGATGTTGTTTGCCTTGTCTTCATTATGTGTCACCATTGTCATCGTGAAAGTTCTCTATTACTATACTCGAAAGATTATCATTGCTTTCATCGAGAGTTTTCCCTAGTCTCTCTTGTTTAGTTCATTTATCTTCAAGTATTTATTCATATTTAGTTTCAGTGTTCCTGTTGCAGTATTACTTCCGATGTATTGTCTCGAGGGATTTAGAGTTTTTAAAGTAATTTTAAATCTCCCATTCACCCCCCCCCCCTGGTTGATATACTCCTGGTCGTAAGAATGTTTACTTCACCCGTCTCACACTAATTATTTTTCATGTGACATGAAGGCTAAACATACCTCTCATATGAGGCTTCCTTTACAAAATCCTTGTTAATTTTTTAGAGGTTCTCCTTTCTCTTAATATTTACTCTTATATACTCCCTCCGTTCCTATATATAAGTCTTTTTAGAGATTCCAATATAGACTACATACGGAGCAAAGTGAATGAATCTACACTCTAAAATGTGTCTATACACATCCGTAAGTAATCCGTATTGAAATCTCTTAAAGGTTTTATATTTAGCAACGGAGGGAGTATTTAACTTGATTGGACTTTATGTCTCAACCATTTTATCAAAACATTTTTATTGCAACAACTGAAATTTAAATAGACTATCACATGCATTTGTTCCTCCTTCTCTATTCAATTAACATCAAAGTTGTGGAAGACTTATAATCATCGCATAGGTAGTCAAGCCCTAACACTCATATTCTATCATCATCTCATATATTTTTTACATTCATGCAATGGTGCTACCCATCATGATATCCATTACCCATCGGAAAAGAGTCTTCTATTATTCAAAAAGGACTTAGAGAGTTCAACTTTATTAAGCAAAAAGGGGGAACAAGGGACTCTATGATCTAGACTTGCAGAAAATAAATGCATGAAAGTAAAGATACAAGGCACTCTAGGATCTCCCCTAAGCTTACAATCAAGCTGGTGAGATCCTTGTACCTATTTTTGCTCATGCTCGACCGGTGCCTCCTCATCAGTATCCTTGTGGAGCTCCATATCCCCCTAGTGACATGTAGTGGCGATGCACTTGAAGCGAGTTGTTATGCCTGCAATTATTCTCTCCTGATCATTGATCACCATCATGAGGAATTTGATCTGTGCAGATTTCTTGGAAATAGTATCAAGCATGAGAGCCATCTTATGGAAGAGACCCTCAACCCTAGCCTCAAGGTCTATTCTCATCATCCAATAAGAATCTATACCTTCACCAATAGTTTCGACACACACTTTAGAGACTTTCTCAAGCTCCTTGATCTTTTCCTTTCTCTCATCAAGGGTTGGTGTTTCTTTACCCCGCTCATGCGGTTTCAGCCCCAAAGGAAATAGAGGAATATATCCTTGGATGTAAAACTGTAGAGATTTGGACGATACTTATCTGGTTTGTTCACCTCCTCTTCTTATTCCTTCTCCTCCCTCTCCTCTCTCTCCTCCTCCTTGGCAATCTTCTCCAGCTTAGGCTCCACCTCTGGCGGTGCTCCTCCTTGAGGCTCATCTTCCTGAGTTCTTCCCAATCTGTTGAGACTATCTCCTCCGAGCTTACGAAGGGGATGATTTTAAAGGGGGTCGAGGAAGATGTTGAGGAAGATCCGTTGGTCATGGCGGCGGACGGCTTCTTCATCCTGTAGAACAAGGTTAGGTGGAGAGGTGGCATGCAACAAAGGCCAGAGATTAGATTGATATTGAGCCAAAGAACATGCCCCCTGGCTTTATATAAGGGTTAGTAACCCTAATAATCTCGAGACCAATCTTAGAGAAGAAGTTAGAAGGAAATTGAAACAAAATCTAGAAAGAATCAGGCAAACAGACCGATTAAAGACCAATGGTAGGTGTGTGTACGATCGTACCGCCATTCATACCATTGGTCGTTGTGAGCCTTTGTTTCAAACCTGCTAGTGAAGTCGATCCGTAATATGACCAGTGGTACGAGCAGATCGCTCGTACCGTGGGTCATCTTGGAAAACATGACCTTCTATTACTTTTCGTCCAGGGGTGGTATGACCGATGGTATGTGTGTGAGCGCTCGTACCATGAGCCTTCAAGCACTCTGGAATTCTAGGAATTGCCATACCTCTTTGGTATGACCATGTGTACGAGCGTGAGCACTCGTACCTTGCGCCGTCAAGCACGCTGAGTTCATTTCTTCCGAAGTTTTCTTCAAGGTTCCTGATTCCTTCCTGTAATTAAGGTTTGTTCCAATGCATCCAATAGGCGAAATTTTCCATAGGCATACCTCCTAACTAAAATCCACTTCACAAGGGAAGGTTCTAACAACATTTTACTGAATTTAAACCTAAACTAAAACTTTTAATTATACTTCTATTCAGGATATCAGTTAACGGGGTTGGATCTTACCTTCTCAAGTGACATTGCTTCCTCGAGTGTTATAAAGTTTATGTCCTCGCTCTCCTGTTGCTCGTTGATGAGGTAAAGCTTCAAGCGTTGTCCATTCACAATCCATGGAGTGTTCTTATATCCCTTCAACTGTATGGCTCCCAAGTTGTGCACTTCTTCGATCTCGTATGGTCTTTACCACCTAGATCTAAGCTTACATGGAAACAACATGAGATGAGAGTTAAGTAGGAGAACTTTGTCTCCCGCATGAAATTTCCATTTTAAGATCTTTCTATCATGACACATTTTAACCCCTTTTTTTTTAAAGATGGCACTTTCATAAGCTTTATTCCTCAATTCATCTAGAGTAGGCATATCTAGTCGTCGCTTTTCTCCTACCTCTTTAAGATCGAGGTTCAAATATTTAATGGTCCAAAAAGCTTTATGCTCTATCTCCAAAGGTAAATGACAAGCCTTACCGTAAACCATTTTATATGGTGTCATACCCATGGGAGTTTTGTAGGTGGGGCGATAGGCCCAAAGTGTATCATTAAGATTGTGTGCCCAATCCGTTCTTGAGTTCTGTACCATCTTTTGAAGTATTGTCTTACCTCACGGTTGGACAACTCCACTTGCCCACTTGTTTGTGGATGATAAGGCGATGTGAGTCGGTGTGTAACTCCATACTTACAGAGGATCCTTAAAAAAATACCTTGTATAAAATGAGATCCACCGCCAGTTATAAGAAGTTTAGGTACTCCAAACCTTGGAAAGATGATGCCCTTTATCATCTTTATAGATGATGCGATGTTGGCGTGGCGTGTTGGTATTGCTTCCACCCACTTCGTAACATAGTCTACAGCCACAAGAATATGAGTATGTCCATCTGAAGCAGGGAATGGACCTAAATAGTCTACCCCACATACATCAAAAGGTTCACAAACTAAATTATAGTTCTAGGCATTTCTTGTCTCCTTCCCATATTACTAGTGCATTGACAAGCATCACAATTTTTAACATACATGTGCGTGTCTTTGAATAGAGACAACCAATAAAAGCTTGCTTGAAGTAACTTTGCGATGGTGCGGTCGCCTGCGTGATGTCTTGCATACAGGCTAGTATGACATTCATGAAGAATAGCATTTACTTCATACCTGGCCTTGCATCGCCGAATTATACCATCCGGATCATGTCGATAGAGGAAAGGATCATCGACGGAGGCATATATTTTCCTACAGGAAAATTAGCATAATTGGCAAATAAAGGTACTATCCTTTTAATCATTTTAAACTTTCACCTGGAAAGGAATCATTTATTGGAATGGGATCATAAGGTATCCTTTCCATCCTTGACAAATGATGTACCACTAGATTGTCTTCACCTCTTCTATCCACGATCTGCAAATCAAATTCTTGAAGTAATAATATCAAACGGATCAATAGAGGCTTATGAGTTAATGATATACATGGTGAGAAGATATCAAAAGGATCGATGATCCATGTGAACTATGACTTTTGAGTTAATGATATACTAAGATCACAAGCAAAGATAACAAGTAATTCTTTTTCGGTGGTAGCATAATGCTTCTGAACATATCAAAACTCCTTCTAGCATAATTGACAACATTAAGCTTCTTATCATCTCCTTGTCCTAAAAAACTTCTATTGCATAATTGCTTGCACCACACATTATCTCGAAAGGTTCATCCCATTTCGGAGGTTGTATGATAGGTGTGCTTATTATTGCGTCCCTCAACTTCTCATAAGCGAAAACACATTCTTCATCATGAGAGTAGGGATCTTCCTTCTGCAAAATGTTAGCAAGAGGTTTGGATAATTTAGAGAAATTTTTAATGAACCGCCTATAAAAACTTGCATGACCCTTAAATTTTTTGCATTCATTTTGCATCCAGCAGATAAGGTAAATTTTCTATAACCTCCATTCTTTCCTGGTCTATCTCAATACTCTTATCGGAGACCCAGTGGCCTAAAACCACACCTTAGGTGACCATGAAGCGACATTTCTCCCAATTTAGTATGAGACATGTTTGTTCACATTTCTACAAAACTTTTTTAAGACCGTACAAACAATTATCGAACGAAGTTCCCGTCACATGAATACTTCCACCATTCGTTCAATAAAATCAGCAAAGATAACAAAAATGCATTTTTGAAAAGAAGGTGTGTCGGTGTACCAAGACATGGGTGCCTTCGTACCCTGACTTGTGCACAGGAAGTTGTAGCCTTCCTGACGGCAGGGCTTGCCGGAGGACTACTGTGTCCAAGACTCAAGACTTGGTGAACAAGACCATGAAGAAGACCTCTAGGTAGGTCATCGAGAAGTACTAGTTTAGTACTGGAGACCAAGACTCTGTTTGCCGGCAAGCTACTTGCCGGCAAGCAAAGACCCGGCAAGCTACTTGTCGGCAAGCGAAGGCCCGGAAGCTCCGTGCCAGCAGGCTCTTTCTGTCTCATTACCGCTCCACCTCATCATCAACCAGACAAGCACGTATTGATAGGTGTCGAGCGGGCAGGCAGTCAAACACAGCTGGTCAGGGCACGTGTCAGCATGCCACCTAAGGATTAGCTTTAATGACACACGTCCCTGGGTCGTGTCAAGATAACAGAAGGGCAGCTGGACAGGTGGTACAGAACCTTATGCCAAAGCCTCGCCTCCCCAGCGTAGCACCTAACGGTGCATTTAATGCATTTGTCCTACCCCGTTAGAGATAGACTTGATGACAGTGCAATCACTGTTCATATCCTATAATGACCATCTTAGCCACTGTGGTAACCCCTTGGCCTATAAAAGGAGGCCCACGGCTACTGTTAGAAGGGTGGACCCTTAGCTCAATTATGAGTAGCTGCATTTCCCGTGCACCTTGCTGGAAAAGTCGCGCTTCTTTGTACATTGAGCTCAAACACAATCTAACCACCAAAGCAGGAGTAGGGTTTTACGCTCACAGTGGCCCGAACCTGGATAAATTGATGTGTGTTCTTGCATCTACTGATCCTACTCTTTGTACACGTCGACTCCTGTAGCCAAACCGCAAAGGAATCGTTTTGATCCCATAGATCGTCGTTCTCCACGACATCTTTGGCGCGCCAGGCAGGGGGTCGTGTGTTACGAATCAGTGTTGGTAGTGTGAGTGCCAGTTTCGTCACTTTCATCGATGGCGCCAAAGAAGAAGGCTAGAGCCATGACGGCTCCTTCCACCTCCAAGCTTCCCTCACGGGCGTCCGCAGGCAGCGCGGCCAGTGCGGGCAGTACTACTGGGAGGGGTGGAGCAGGAGGCGCTGGCGGCGGAGGCAGCCAGCTTCCTCACCGCGCTGGTGAGCATAGCTACCACACCGGAGATGGCACAGACGGACAACTCCCATGACATTCTGGTGAGCACAGTCACCGTAGCAATACGGTTCGACCCGGTGCAAGCCAGGACCCAGTCGCCGTGACGTCCAAGGATGGAGCGGCAACGTCCAACAACACTGCAGTGGGACATGTACCACGACCAGCCGGCCCTGAGCGTCGTCCCCACGATGTTCAGGCACCACCACCACCACGCCAACCCATTGGTGAGCATGCGCCGCGGTAGCAGGTACATGGCGGAGTTCCTTCTGGCTCTGCCAAGAGTCGAACGCTGCCTCATTCTATGCTTCCCGCCATGCCAACCACGATGGCAGAAGCCATGGCGCGGGTTCAAATGCTGTTAAATTTCCCGCCAACTCCTGACAAGATGGACGAATGGAGGGCCACCATTCAGAGTCTCATCAGTTTTGCTGATCCTGGCAAGACATCGGAGGCGGGGCCATCACGGCGACCACCCATGGCACCGATAGGAGTACCGGCGGCCGTGCCGGAGATGCTGCGCCAACGGTGCAGTCACCTCCGCGTCAACAACCACTGCGGCGGCAAGCTCACTGATCGGATGACCAGGATGTGGTGTCCATGGCATCATAGGATCCGCGGGGTCGCCAAGATCAGCGCCAAGTGCTCCAAGAGCGGCGCATCGAGGATGCCTGTACGACGATCGAGCGGCGCCGGGAGGCCCGCCGTCTATCAAATGACCGTGTCGGGCCGGCAGTGGACGCGCCTGCGCTAGGGTACCTTGGGTGCTTACCTTACGAGGTAGGCTGCCCAGCGTTTACTCGTGAGCTGCGGCAGGTTGTCTGGCTGTCGACCTGTGCCTTCAAGCCAGAGCTGCCCGATAAGTACGACGGCAAGCTCAATCTGTCAGAGTTCCTTGGCATCTACACCATTGCGGTGCAGGCTGCCGGGGGGCGGGACGACAAGATACTGGCCAACTACTTCCTGTTGGCACTCAAACCCAACGTCAGGTCGTGGTTGATGAACTTGCCAGAGGGCTCCATTTCTTCTTGGTCAGATCTGTGACATCACTTCGTTGGTGCTTACCTGGGTGGCCACAAGCTCCCTGGTCAAGCTAGCGATCTGCATGTGATACCCCAGAGAGATGGTGAACCGCTCCGCAAGTACATACAATGGTTCAACCGTGTGCACCACAACATTCCTGATGTTCATCCCGCAGCTGTTGTTACCGCATTCCACACGAATGTGCGCAATCGTAGAATGCGGTCTGAGATGAACATCGAGAAGGTCAGAACCATCAACGAGCTATATGCCTTGGCGAACAAGTGTGCACATGCTGAAGAGGGGAGGTGACTTCCCGGCGAGGATGCTGGTGCTGAAGTGGATTCTGAAGATGACGATGCATCAACCCCGAAGAATAAGAGCCTGAACCGCAATCGCAAGCGGAAAGGCAAGGCCGTGTTAGCAGTTGAGGAGTCGGGGAATCCCGGCACGAAGCCAAACGATGAGAGCAACGGCAAAGAGACTATTGTTTGCAATTGTAGCCATGAGGCCGCTGCCGGGGAGAAGACCGACTGCCCGTATTGCAAGATTCACCTTACCAAGGGCCACGATCTCCAGGAGTGCCGGCAAGTGGAGCAGCTTGCTGAAAAACAGAAACAAGGGTACGAGAAGTGCGACAAGGAGAAGGGTCAAGATGGTGCCGGTGGGTCTGGCAAGCAAAACCGTGGTGGCCATGGAGGCCACCGTGGCAAGGCAAAGCAGCCAAAGGAGAAGCCCGTTCAGGGCCAGAAAGGAGATGATAGTGATGGGGATGAAGAGGAGTCCGACAATGAGTTCTAGAATGTAGTGGACGCCATGTGTGTTGATGGAGGCGCATCTTTGCACTCCTCGCACTGGCAACTGAAGCAGTGGGTCCGCGAAGTAAATGCAGCGGAGCCGGCAATGGAAGCGCAAAAGCCACTCAAGTGGTCACACGCGCCCATCGTCTTTGACGCCGAGGATCACCCTGATCGCACCACTGCGGTCGGGTGTTTGCCGTTGTTGGTTTCACCAACAATCTGCAACCTCAAGGTGACAAAGATACTGGTTGACGGTGGGGCCAGTTTGAACTTGATCTCTCCTGATGTGATCAAGAGGCTACAGATCCCGGACAAGGATCTCGAGGAGACAGGCACTTTCCAAGGGATCAGTCCGGGGAGGAACAAACCAAAGGGCCAAGTTACATTGCCGGTCACGTTTGGCAGCAAGCTAAATTATAGGACAGAAAAGATTGTCATTGACGTCGTCAAGATGCCGTTGCCATATAATGGGATTCTAGGCCGCCCGGTGCTGGCAAAGTTCATGGCTGTGTCGCACTATGCTTACAATGTCATCAAGATTCCAGGGCCGCTGGGCGTTCTCACCATCAAGTCCAACCAGAAAGACGCAATCATCTGCGCCGACAAGCTCTACCGGGAGGCAGTGGTAGCATCTGCCATGGAGGTACATGCTCCTGCCGGCAAAGCTCCTGGGGAAGGGAAGAAGAAGACCGGCAAGACCTCTGGTAAGGACTCCGGAAAGCGCACTTTAGAGTGCAGCATGCCTGTTGAGGACATACCAGAGAGCTCTACCGGCAAGAGCAAGAAAGCCAAAGCCTCTGCACTGGCGACCAAGAAAGTCTCTACGAGGGAAGATGGGACGAGTGGCACTTTCTCTATAAGTGCCACTCTCAATGACAAATAGGAAAGCGCGCTCGTTGCCTTCCTACGGGCGAATGTTGATGTATTTGCTTGGCAAGCATCTGACATCCCCGGTGTTCCTAGGGATGTGATTGAGCAGCACCTTGCTGTCTGTCCTCATGCAAGACCTGTCAAGCAGAAGGTTAGAAAGCAAGCTTTGGAGCGGCAATAGTTTATTGCCGAAGAGATCAAGAAGTTGGAAGTGGCAGGCCTGGTCAGAGGAGTGCTACACCCCACGTGGTTAGCCAATCCGGTGGTGGTACGTAAAGCAAATGGGAAATGGAAGCTTTGTATCGACTTCACTGATATAAATAAAGCTTGTCCAAAAGACCCTTTCCCTTTGCCACGCATCGACCATATTGTGGACTCCACTGCCGGCTGCGAGTTACTCTCTTTTCTTGATGCCTATTCTGGTTATCATCAGATTTTTATGGCCAGGGAAGATGAGGAGAAAATGGCATTCATCACTCCGTGTGGCACGTATTGCTTTATACGTATGCCCTTCGGATTGAAGAGTGCCAGGGCAACATTTGGCAGAGCAGTTCAGATCGGTTTTGAGCCCCAGTTCCACAGAAATGTGGAAGCCTACATGGATGATATTGTAGTCAAAACCAAGGTCAAATCGACGCTGATCCAAGATTTGGAAGAGACATTTGCAAGCTTGCGCAAACTCAACTTGAAGCTCAACCCCAAGAAGTGTGTGTTCGGCGTTTCGTCCGGCAAGCTTCTAGGGTTCTTTGTGTCTCAAAGTGGGATTGAAGCCAATCCCGACAAGATCAAAGCAATTGAGCAGATCGAAGCACCAAAACGCATCAAGGACGTCAGGCGTCTTGCCGTAGCCACACTTAGCAGGTTCATCTCCAAATCGGCAGAGCGTGCCTTGCCATTTTTCAAAATATTGAAAAAGGCAGGTCCAGTGACATGGGCTCCAGAAGCGGAGGCCGCGCTCCAAGATTTGAAGGAGTACCTGTCCTCTCCGCCAGTCTTAGTTGCGCCTAGGCCACAAGAGACGTTGTTGCTATACTTAGCGGCAACGAATCAAGTGGTTAGTGCTGCACTTGTGGCTGAAAGAGAGGCAGATGAAGAGGAGGCAGTAGCCGCAGAGCCACAGGCCGACAAGCCAGAATCTTCTCCGGCAAGGTCAGGTGCTGACAAGTCTGAGATTGTGCAAGCAAGTGAACCAGATCAACAAGTTGTGCAAAAGAAGAAGATGGTGCAGTGCCCAGTCTACTTTGTCAGCTCTCTCCTGCAAGGGGCTAGGTCAAGGTATTCTGGTGTACAGAAGTTCATCTTTGTCCTTCTCATGGCCTCAAGGAAGCTGCGCCAGTACTTTCAAGCACACCAAGTCACCATCATCACTTGCTTTCCTTTGCAACATATTCTGAGAAATCTAGAAGCCACCGGCAGGATTGTGGAGTGGGCGTTGGAGCTGTCGAGCTTTGACTTAAAGTTTGAGAGTACCTCAACAATTCAGAGCAGAGCTTTGGCGGAATTCATTGCAGAATGGACCCCGACGCAAGACGAAGAAATACAAGAGACCTCTCTCCCCGGCAAGGAAACTGTTGACGATTGGATTATGTACTTTGAGGGTGCTTTCACGCTAAAAGGCGCCGGTGCCGGCGTGCTTCTTATAGCACCCACCGAAGAGCACCTCAAGTACGTGGTTCAGATGCATTTTCCCAGGGAGCAGGCCGCCAACAACACTGCTGAGAACGAGGGATTGCTTGCCGGCTTGCGCATTGCAATCGACCTTGGTATTCAAAAGATGATTATCAGAGGTGGCTCGCAGCTTGTGGTGAGACAGATTAATAAGGATTACCAGAGTCCCTTGATGGAGGCTTATGTTGATGAAGTGAGGAAGTTGGAGGAGCATTTTGAAGGTCTGCAAACTGAGCACGTTCCTCGTGCCCAGAATGAGATTGCCGATGACCTGTCAAAGCTTGCCGCCAAGAGATCTCCTGTGGAGCCAGGAACTTTTGTGCTACAGCTAACTCAGCCATCCATTACACCATCAAGGTTGGCAAAGAAAAGAAAGCAAGACGTTGGTGGTTACTTTCCGGCAGAGCTGCCGGCAGCCGCCAAGAAAGTGGATGCCACCAACAAGACACCCTCTGCCGATGAGCCGCAGCCTCCGGCAAGCCAAGTCCTTGTTGTCGAAGCAAGCGCTCCCGTAGAGGAAGAAGTGCCTTTAGTCCTTGTCGTCGAGCCACGGGCTCCGGCATGGACGTAGCCGATTGTCCAGTACCTTCAAACAGGGGGAGCTTCCCGATGAGCAAGAAGAAGCGGAAAGAGTAGCCCGTCAATCAAGAATGTACCAATTTGTCGACGACACTTTGTACAGAAAGAGACCAAACGGGGTGAAATTGAAGTGTATTTACCGGGAAGATGGATAGAGGCTGTTGGCAGAGATGCATGAAGGGATGTGTGGCTCTCACATTGGGTCGCGCCACTAAAAAAAAGACACATCCGTGACATTATGGTCCGAACGAAAACTTTTTTCTGTCATGGTTGTGACATTTCTATGACAATAATTGTGACAAAAACACGTATCATCATAATGTGGTGGGCTCCTACTTCTATGACAAAAAATTATGACAGAAAAATGGGCTTTTCGTCCTGGGCGGGCCGGAGACGCACCCGCATGACATTTTTGGGCCGTCCATGACGTAAAAAATTATGGTAGAAGTGAGGCCGAGGAAATTTTCAGGGAATTCCTGGTTATGGTGGGTGGTCGGGGCCAAGCGATGCAGTGTATGGTTTGCGCGTTTCTCTCATACGCGTGCGTGTGTGCGAGGCGTTGCTACTTGTAGCTTGCGTTGGTATTTCCCCAAAGAGGAAGGGATGATGCAGCACAGTAGAGATAAGTATTTCCCTCAGTTATGAAACCAAGGTTATCGAACCAGTAGGAGAATCACACAACACCTCGTTAGTAGCACCTGCACACAAACAACAAATCCTTGCACCCAACGTAAAAAAGGGGTTGTCAATCCCTTGGCGGTAAGATTGCAAGATTAAATTGTATATGATAGATTGATAGATTGAAACAAAAAATACAAAATAAAATAAATAAAAGAAAATGGCAGCAATATTTTTAGGGTTTTACTAATATGATTTAGATAGACCCGGGGGCCATAGTTTTCACTAGAGGCTTCTCTCGAGAAAATAGCATACGGTGGGTAGACAAATTACTGTTGGGCAATTGATAGAAAAGCAAATAATCATGACGATATCCAAGGCAATGATCATGTATATAGGCATCACGTCCAAGATTAGTAGACCGACTCCTGCCTGCATCTACTACTATTACTCCACACATCGACCGCTATCCAGCATGCATCTAGTGTATTAAGTCCAATAAGGAACGGAGTAATGCCTTAAGAACGATGACATGATGTAGAAAAGATAAACTCACGTATGAATAAACCCCATATTTTTACCCTTAGTAGCAATGATACATACGTGTCATGTCCATTTCTGTCACCGGGATTGAGCACCGCAAGATCGAACCCACTACAAAGCACCTCTTCTCATGGCAAGATAAATCAATCTAGTTGGCCAAACCAAATCAATAGATCGGAGAAGAAATACGAGGCTATAATAATCATGCATAAAAGAGTGCAGCAAAGACTCAAATAATTTTATGGATAATCTGATCATAAACTCACAATTCATCGGATCCCAACAAACACACCGCAAAAAGTGATTACATCGAATAGAACTCCAAGAACATAAAGGAGAACATTGTATTGAAGATCAAAAAGAGAGAAGAAGCCATCTAGCTACTGCCTATGGACCCGAAGGTCTGTGGTAAACTACTCACGCATCATCGGAAGGGCAGCAAGGTTGATGTAGAGCCCCTCCGTGATCGATTCCCCCTCCGGCAGATTACCGAAGAAGGCCTCCAGATGGGATCTCTCTGGAACAGAAACTTGCGGCGGCGGAAAAAGTATTTCATGGACTCCCCTGAGGGTTTTTGATTTTTTCTGAATTTATAGTGGAAGAATTAGGTCAATCGGAGCCCTGTGGGACCCACGAGGCACCAGGGCGCGCCTGCCCCCCCCCCAGGCGCGCCCTGGTGGCTCGTGGGGCCCACCAGGGTCTTCTGGCCTCCTCCCGAAGCTTCTAGTGTTTATCTTGCCCAATAAAAAATCTCCAAAAAGTTTAGTGGCATTTGGACTTCGTTTGGTATTGATTTTCTGTAAAACAAAAATAGGGCAGAAAACAGCAACTGGCACTGGGCACTAAGTTAATAGGTTAGTCTCCAAAAATGATATATAATTGCTGTAAATGCTTATAAAAACATCCAAGATTGATAATATAACAGCATGGAACAATAAAAAATTATAGATACGTTGGAGACGTATCAGCATCCCCAAGCTTAATTCCTGCTCGTCCTCGAGTAGGTAAATGATAAAAACAGAATTTTTGATGTGGAATGCTGCCTAACATATTCATCACATATTCTTTTCTTTTGTAGCATGGACATTGGACTAGAATGATTCAAAGCAATAGTCTATAGTTTGACATGAAAATATAGATACTCAAGCATACTAACAAGCAACCATGTCTTTCAAAATATCAATGCTAAAGAAAGTTACCCCTAGCCCATTATGCTCAATCATTGATCCATTCATGAAACACACTCAAATATTAGCTACATCCAATGCACAAGTATGACAATAGTGCTCTCTAGTTGGTGCTTTTGTAAGAGAAGATGGAGACTCAAGTAAAAATAAAAATTGCATAAAAGTAAATAGATAGGCCCTTCGCAGAGGGAAGCAGAGATTTGTCAAATGTGCCAGAGCTCAAAGATGAAATTAAAGAGATAAAAATATTTTGAGAGGCATGCTTTTCCTGTCAACGAAAACGACCGAGAATTCCCATTATCTTCCATGCTAGACACATCATAGGTGGTTCCCAAACAGAAAGTAAAGTTTATTTCCTTTCCACCAATTCTTTCACAATCCATGGCTAGCCGTATCCATGGGTGCCATCACATTCCAAGGAATTTTGTTGTTATTAATTTGATTCATGTGGGACTGGGCATCCCTATTACCAACCATTCTCTCGTGCAATGCCAAGTGAATAAACACTCATCGTGAGAATAACACACCTAGCATGGAAAATAATGGCCACCCCCTGCCGCTTCATGAGCGGTACGGGCACACAAAATAGAAAAATTATTTTGAAAATTAGAGTTGGCACACGCAAATTTACTTGGAACGGCATTGAAATACCGCATATAGGTAGATATAGTGGACTCATATGGCAAAACTGGGTTTAAGGATTTTGGATGCACAAGTAGTATTTCCGCTTAGTACAAATGAAGGCTAGCAAAAGATTGAGAAGAAACCAACCAAAAAGCAAAAACGGTCATAAACATGCATTGAACACAACTAACACCGAATAATGCACCATAAGTAGGATATAACTTCATTGCATAACTATTGACTTAACGTGCATGCATAGGGAATCACAAACCTTAACACTAATATTCTTACTAAATCACAATTACTCACTAACATGACTCACATATGATCATTTCCATATCGCAAAACTATTTCAAGGAATCACACTCATCATATCCAATGATCTATATGAAAGTTTTTATTATATCCCTCTTGAATATTCATCACTTTGGGACCAATTGCATAACTTGTGCAAATTACCGTTACTATCATCATCTCTCAAAAAGATTTAAGTGAAGCATGAGAGTGCACATATTTCTTCAAAATTTCAATCTTATCAATTCTCAAAATAATATAAGTGAAGCATGAGAATTTATTTCTTCAAAATTTCAATCAAGTCAATTCTCAAAATGATATAAGTGAAGCATGAGAATTTATTTCTTCAAAATTTCAATCAACTCTCAAAATAATATAAGTGAAGCATGAGAGTTTATTTCTTCAAAATATAGCCACCACCGTGCTCAAAAAGATTTAAGTGAAGCACTAGAGCAACTGCCTAGCTCAAAAAATTTAAGTGAAGCACATGGAGTATTCTAACAAATTATGATGATAAACGTGTGGCTCTCTCAAGAAAGGTGTGTTCAGCAAAGATGATTGTGACAAACTAAAAAGCAAACAAAGCAAAGACTCATATCATACAAGACGCTCCAAGCAAAACACATATCATGTGACGAATAAAAATATAGCTCCAAGTAAAATTACCGATGGTTGGTAGAATAAAGAGGGGATGCCTTCCGGGGTATCCCCAAGCTTAGACGCTTGAGTCTTCCTTGAATATTACCTTGGGGTGCCTCAGCCATCCCCAAGCTTAGGCTTTTGCTACTCCTTATTCCTTCATCCATCGTGATCTCACCCAAAACTTGAAAACTTCAATCACACAAAACTCAACAAAACCTTCGTGAGATCCGTTAGTATAACAAAATAAATCACTACAATAAGTATTGTTGCAAACCCATTCATATTTTATTTTTGCATTATACCTACTGTACTCTAACTTCACCATGGCTTATACCCCCCGATACAATCCATAGATTCATCAAAACAAGCAAGTAGTGCATCAAAAACAGAATCTGTCAAAAACAGAACAGTCTGTAGAAATCTGAATTATGGTCATACTTCTGTAACTCCAAAAATTCTGAAAAATGAGGAAAACGTGGGAAATTCATATAACAATACTGTGTCAAAAATTCAGAAGGTTCTGACGTTCCAGAGAAAAACCAAAATTCCAGCACTGGAGGCAAAACTTTCTGTTTTCAAACAGCATCAATTATACTATCTTCCAAATCATCCTAAAGGTTCTACTTGGCACAAACACTAATTAAAAACACAAAAACACCATCATACCAGTAGCATGACAGTAAAGACACACAATAACAGAAACTTATAATAAAAATTTATTTTATTCATTGGGTTGCCTCCCAACAAGCGCTATTGTTTTATGCCCCTAGCTAGGCATAATGCATAATTTCAAGTATTGTCATCTTTCAAGTTGATTCCATAAGTGGCCCTCATAATTTATTCATATGGTGATTTAATTCTTTTTCTAGGGAAATGCTCCATACCCTTCTTTAATGGAAATTGAAATTTTATATTCCCTTCTTTCATATCAATAACGGCACCTATAGTTCGTAAGAATGGTCTACCAAGTATTATGGGGCAAGAAGAATTGCATTCAATATCAAGAACAATAAAATCAATGGGCACATAGTTCCTATTTGCAAGAATAAGAACATAATTAATTTTACCCAATGGTTTTTTAATAGTAGAATCTGCCAAGTGCAAATTAAGAGAACATTCATCTATATTGGTGAGACCTAGCACATCACATAGAGATTTTGGAATTGTAGAAACGCTAGCACCCAAATCACATAAAGCATTGCACTCATAATTTTTAATATTAACTTTAATGGTGGGTTCCCATTCATCATATAATTTTCTAGGAATTGAAACTTCTAGTTCAAGCTTTTCTTCTAACGCTTTCATCATTGCTTCTACGATGTGTTTAGTAAAAGCCTTGTTTTGCTCATAAGCATTGGGTGAATTTAACATGGATTGTAACAAAGAAATGCACTCAACCAAAGAACAATTATCATAATTAAAATCTTTTTAATCCAAGAGAGTGGGCACATCGCTATTCAAAGTTTTTACCTCTCCAAACCCACTTTTAGCAAAAAAATTCATTAAGATTTTCACCCTCCGAATTATGGGAACTCCTACTAGCTAAAGTTGACTCGTCTTCAGTTCCCTTTTCATCAAGTTTTATATTGCTAAACAAAGAATCAATAGATGAAACACCAATCATTTTAATATCCTCATCATTACTATGATAGAAACCGGGAGGAATCGCTTTTTCTTAAAATTCCCGTTTAGCTCTTAGCATGGCGGTTCTTTTCTTACTTTCATCCATAGAGACATATAAAGATTTAATTGATTCACTAATATCAATTTTAGGTGGCAAAATTATAGTCTTAAGATTTTCCACATCATGAATAATTCTATCAATGCTCCTAGACATATCATCAATTTTACTCAATTTTTCTTCTATCATAGTGTTGAAAACTTTTTGAGCATTAATAAATTCTTTAATATTACTTTCAAGATCAGAGGACATCCTATTATTATTATAAGAATTACCATAAGGATTGCCATAATTATTAGAGGAATTTCCGGGAAACGGCCTAGCGTTGAAATTACCTCTATAAGCATTATTATTAAAATTGTTTCGCGAGACAAAATTCACATCTACGGGATCATTATTTTGCTCAATCAAAGTGGACAATGGCACATCATTAGGATCAATATTAGCATTTTTACTAGCAACCAATTTCATAAGCGCATCAACTTTATCACTCAAAGTATTAATTCTTCAATAGAATTCACATTTTTACTAGTAGGAATTCTTTGCCATAATATTATCAAGGAATTTAGTAGCTTATCCCAAAGTAATTTCCATAAACGTACCACCCGCGGCGGAATCCAAAAGATTTCTAGAAACAAAATTCAATCCCGCATAAAAATTTTGTATGATCATCCATAAATTTAAACCATGAGTAGCGCAATTTCTTATCATTAATTTCATCCTCTCCCAAGATTGGGCAACATGTTCATGATCAAGTTGCTTAAAATTCATAATTTGATTTCTAAGAGAAATAATTTTCGCGGGAGCAAAATACTTAGTAATAAAAGCATCTTTACGCTTATCCCAAGAATCGATACTATTTCATGGTAAAGATGAAAACCAAATTTTTGCACGTTCCCGCAATGAGAACAGGAATAATTTTAATTTCGCAATATCATTATCCACATCTTTTTTCTTTTGCATGTCACAAAATTCTACGAAAGTGTTAAGATGGGATGCGGCATCTTCATTAGGACTACCAGAAAATTGATCTTTCATGACAAGATTTAGCAAAGCGGCAATAATATCACAAGTCTCCGCACTAGTGGCGGGAGGAGAAATCAGAGTACTAATAAAATCATTATTATTAGTATTGGAAAATCACACAATTTGGTATTTTCTTGAGACATCGTGACTACGCAAACAAGATAACAAGCAAGCAAACAAGCAAACGAGAAAAAGGCAAATGGAAAATATTTTTGTATTTTTGTAATAACGTTTTAGAAGTGGGGGCGATGAAAACAAGAGGCAAATGGCAAATAAAGTAAATGCAAGGAGATGAGAGTTTATGCAAAGGTACTTGATAGATGTTGATGATGTCTCCCCGGCAACGGCGCCAGAAATTCTTCCTGCTACTTGTAGCTTGCGTTGGTATTTCCCCGAAGAGGAAGGGATGATGCAGCACAGTAGAGATAAGTATTTCCCTCAGTTATGAAACCAAGGTTATCGAACCAGTAGGAGAATCACACAACACCTCATTAGCAGCACCTGCACACAAACAACAAATCCTTGCACCCAATGCAAACAAGGGGTTGTCAATCCCTTGGCGGTAAGATTGCAAGATTAAATTGTATATGATAGATTGAAACAAAAAATACAAAATAAAATAAATAAAAGAAAATGGCTTTGGGAGAAGCTACTAAATTGCTTAAGAACGATGACATGATGTAGACAAGATAAACTCACGTATGAATAAACCCCATCTTTCTACCCTTAGTAGCAACGATACATACGTGTCATGTCCCTTTCTGTCACTGGGATTGAGCACCGCAAGATCGAACCCACTACAAAGCACCTCTTCCCATGGCAAGATAAATCAATCTAGTTGGCCAAACCAAATCAATAGATCGGAGAAGAAATACGAGGCTATAATAATCATGCATAAAAGAGTGCAGCAAAGACTCAAATAATTTCATGGATAATCTGATCATAAACTCACAAATTCATCGGATCCCAACAAACACACCGCAAAAAGTGATTACGTCGGATAGAACTCCAAGAACATCAAGGAGAACATTGTATTGAAGATCAAAAAGAGAGAAGAAGCCATCTAGCTACTGCCTATGGACCCGAAGATATGTGGTAAACTACTCACTCATCATCGGAAGGGCAGCAAGGTTGATGTAGAGCCCCTCCGTGATCGATTCCCCCTCCGGCAGATTACCGGAGAAGGCCTCCAGATGGGATCTCTCTGGAACAGAAACTTGCGGCTGTGGAAAAAGTATTTCGTGGACTCCCCTGAGGGTTTCTGATTTTTTCTGAATTTATAGTGGAAGAATTAGGTCAAACGGAGACCCACGAGGCACCAGGGCGCGCCTGCCCCCCCTAGGCGCGCCCTGGTGGCTCGTGGGCCCACCAGGGTCTTCTGGCCTCCTCCTGAAGCTTCTAGTGTTTATCTTGCCCAATAAAAAATCTCCAAAAAGTTTCGTGGCATTTGGACTTCGTTTGGTATTGATTTTCTGTAAAACAAAAACAGGGCAGAAAACAGCAACTGGCACTGGGCACTAAATTAATAGGTTAGTCTCCAAAAATGATATATAATTGTTGTAAATGCTTATAAAAACATCCAAGATTGATAATATAACAGCATGGAACAATCAAAATTTATAGATACGTTGGAGACGTATCAGGCGTTCGCTAACTGAACCCGAGCGAGGCGTTCGCTTACTGAACCCGAGCGATCGCAGTAGCTACGTACTGAAGCCGATCGATCCCTTCGTTGCTAACTGAACCCGAGCGATTCATTCGCTGCTAACTGAAGCCGGTCGAGCCCCCGTACATGCGAGATGTAGCTGGTGTTGGGTTGCCTCTCGATGAACAGTGCCCGTTGCTGCCGCGCGCGCGATACGTAGAATGAGTCGAGACGCATCGATCGAGCCCCTTGCGTGAGACGTGGTGAGTTGACCTAGCCGGTTGGTTGGCTATGGATGAATAGTTCCCGTTGCTGCCGCCCACTCGTACGCCCCACCCCAGCCGGTGGGTTGGTTGTGGATGAACAGTACCCTGGCCATGTGAAGGTGGTTGGCGCTGGATGAACAGGACCCCGAGGAGGCCGCCACACCCCAGCCGGTTGGGGGTGGATGAACAGGACCCCGTGGAGGCTGGATGAATAGTAGCCGGTGGAGGCTGGAGGAAGTTGACGGTGGATGAACAGTAGCTGGTGGAGGCTGGAGGAGGTCGACCGTGGATGAACAGTAGCCCGTGGAGTCCCGTTTTGCGCTACACCACACCCCTCCCGATGAACAAGACCCCTGTTACGACCGTAAGTAGTTGGGGAGAAATTTGTTTCCTCTATTTTGCGGTACACCAGAGCCCTCCCGATCAACAGGACCCCGTTTCGACCGTAGGCGCTCGAACAGAAGTCCGTTTCCTCCGTTTTGCGGTACGCCAGATCCCCAGCCAATGAACAGGACCCCATTTCGACCGTAGGTGGTCGAACAGAAGGCCGTTTCCTCTGTTTTGCGGTACGCCAGACCCCGAGTCGATGAACAGGACCCCGTTTTGGCTGATCCGTCCAAGCTGGTTGGCTCCCGATGAACAGGACGCATTCCGACCCAGTCGCTTGGCTCCCGATGAACACAACGATGTTTCCTCCATTCCGACCCAGCCGGTTGGCTGCCGATGAAAAGGAGGCCGTTGCTGCCGTCTGTTGCCTCTCTCCATGTACACGAGCCCTGGCCGTACGTATGCGCGAGTACGTGTTCGAGACCCCACCCGTATATGTACGTACGTGGCCGTATTTTTTGCTGTGTGGCTGTACGTACGTGTACACGATTTAGACGGGGCTGCCTGAACTGCTACGTCGGGGGCTCTACTATGACACATGGCGCTCCTTACACGCCCATGGTTCATCATTGCAGAGAGACCGATCGACCAGTATGTACGTACACGTTCGCGACCAGACAGACAACGCTACGTACGCTTCGATCGGGTGGGTCCCAGCTGTCAGGGAGGATAAGGAGGCACTTCCTTGCGTGCGAAGACATATCAGGTGGGTCCCAGTTGTAAAGGGGGAATCATTTTTTGTGCGTAATAAGGAGGCACTTCCTTGCATGCGAAGATATAGCTGGTGGGTCCAGCTGTCAACCTCACCGTGTACAGTCCTCTTCCGATGGCTGCGTTCATTGACCACGTTGAATACGCCACACCGACAGCACCAAGGCGGTGGACAATGGCGAGGCCTAGGAAGGTAACGACGCGGAGCCGGGGAAGAGGCGGCAGTGGATGCCCACGCGGAGGGGAGTACAAGGGTTGATTGGTTCTGCTGCGGTGTGAGGCTGCCATCGCCGGAGAATAACAGGGGATGTGGGTGAGTAGAGGGAAGGCCTGGTCAGTGGTGGAAGTAGGGTGGGGCAGTGAGGCCTACTTGGCAGCACAGCCGGCCACTGGAGGCAGGAGCAGGCGGTCCCGCCGGCGCTGGTTTGGGCGGCTGGAGCAAGAAGATCAGAGATTGAAGAAGCAGCACGGCCGTTGGATTAACATCCAACGGTCACCGCTGCTACAATCATTTGTTGACTAAGTTGACAAAGCCCTGCGTACGCGTCAACTTAGTAGGCCCACAAGTCAGCCTCCAAATCCGGTGGGTCCCAGTTGTCATTGGGAGGAATCTTTTTTTTGCGTAATAAGGAGGCACTTCCTTCCGTGCGAAGATATAGCTGGTGGGTCCCAGCTGTCAGGGGGGAATCATTTATTTTTCAAGTAACAAGGAGGTACTTCCTTGCATGCGAAGATGTAGCTGGTGGGTCCCGGATGTCAGGGGGACGAGTCATTTTTTTGCGCGTAATAAGGAGGAACTTCCTTGCGTGCGAAGATGTAGCTGGTGGGTCCAAGCTGTCAGGGGGAGGAATCATTTTTCTTGCGCGTGATAAGGAGGCACTTCGTGGCGTGCGACCATGGACCTCATGGGTCCCAGCTGTCCGCCTCTCCACATACAGTCCTCTTTCGATGGTTGTCGTTCGTTGACCGCGTTGACGACACCGTGCCGAGAGCACCAAGGCGGTGGATGACGGCTAGGCTAAGGGTGGGAATGACCCAGAGTCGGGGAAGACTCGGTAGTGGATGCCCACGGGGAGGGGAGTACGAGGGTTGACTAGTTCGGCTATGGTGAGAGGCTGCTGTCGCCGGAGAATAACAGAAGGTGTGGGTGAGTACAGGTATGACCTGGCCACCGGTGGGAGTAGGGTGGGGCGGCGAGGCCTGGGTGGCAGCACAGCCGGCCATGGGAGGCAGAAGCAGGCGCTCCCGCCGGCGATGGTTTTGGGTTTTTGGCCGCTAGAGCAACAAGATCAGAGATTGAAGAAGCAAGATGGCCGTCAGATGTCAATCCAACGGCTACAGTTGTCAGAATAGTTTGTTGACTTTTCTTTTTTGACCATTAAATCATTTTGTTGACTAAATGGACAACACCTTGCGCAGGCTTCGTCCTCGTCGGCCAACATTTGTTTTGAGAACTCCTCGGCGTGGCCCAACAAAGTCAGCTTCAAAAGCTCTTGCGGACATGCAGCCCATTTATTTAGTTTTTACAGCCCATTTGATTTTGTTATCCAATACATCGATTTCCTAGGCTGGGTGAAAAAAATAATAGCCTATTTACTATTTCTAAGAATTTACAGCCCATTTGATTATTTGTTCGAATACACCTATTTACTGGGATGGGTGAAAAAATAATCTTGCGGACATGCAGCCCATTTATTATATCCGTTAGTTTACAACCCATTTGCTTTTAGTAGAAATAGACCCATTTTCTGGGATCGGTGAAAAAACATGTTGGTCTGGACAGAGCATTTCCTATAAAAAATTAATTCTAAGCTAGGAATTTTATTGAAAAACTTTAAGTTGGGCTTGGCATTCTTGTATAAAAATAGAACTGAGTTGTGCATTTTTTTATAAAAAAAACATAGGTTGGGCTGTGCTTATTTTAGTTCAAAAGAAAACCTGGGCCAGCACACGTCTTTCGGCCCAGTTGCATTGCTGATGTTCAACGAACAAGGCCTGTGTAGTACAGTACAACTTTACGTACGTACTCCCACATTCAACGAGGCCTGAAATGGCCCAAACAAGGCTTGTGTACATTTTTTTAAAGTCACTGAACTCAAATTTTAAGTTGAGAAAAAATGTAGTGTCCAGTGAAACCTAATTAAAAGTTGTCACGAGCGAAGAAATAATGCAGCGGGGCCCACTTGTTAGAGGGAGAGAAAGAGAAACTGATTGGTCGATGCTCGTGCATACATCTTTCAGCCATATGCATTGCTGATGCTCGGTACGAACTTATATAGTTGACACAATCATATACAACATCATAGCACATTGAGCTTGCATACACAAATTTCACGCGGGCGGCACAATAGGGGTGGAAGCAGTGGATCGCTACGGGTAGGGCTATCTTGAAACCAACAAACTCGTACATCACCGTTCATCATCTTGATCAATGACGTGGAAATGTCTTGAATGTTGTGCAAAGAAAACAGACAGACAAACATAATAAGTTCTGCTAGCACATTAAGTTGACGTACACCCATTCCGAAAAAAAATCAGGTACAAAAATAGAACAGGTCATAAGCAAATGTATCACATTAGAGCTAAACACCTATAGCTCAGATATAAGTAGTATCTGAGAAGATTTACCTCAAATTAGAGCACATCCAGGTAGCCAGCCCGGCCTCTTCTCCCAAAGAAGCAGTGGCCTCCGTCGCGTGATGGAGTAGGCCCTGTGCCATCCATCGTTCCAAGCAACACGGGGAAAGTCTGACATTGACTCCTGTAATGGACGTCATCGACGGACCCTGCCACTAGCCGCGGCGGCAAGACTTCGATTGATGAATTGACCACTTCTTCGACATGCACGAAGACTCGATACAGGTACAAACCTAACGTGGTCCGTGGCGGCCTTGGTGCCGATGAATAGTACAACCCCGGTTCCTGCACCGGTATCTCAACACCAATCACCTTTGGTATGGTGGACGGCTTCTTCATCCATGCCATAACCATCGGAGCCCAGCTGTCTGGAGGAACAAACATACTTAAGAGCTCACCTCCTAGGTCGTTGATAAGCTCATTCATGGACTCGCTGTTCCAAGCCTGTTGAGGCATGCCGTGGAAGGTAAGCTTTGTTAAAAACTCAAGCTCAGAGGGCACCGAGCCCCATCCTGAGTGCCACCGATCGAAGCTCACCAGCGCGCCATCGCAAAACAAATGCCGGGAAGATTCGAACGCACGACTGCAGTCGAAAGTTGTCCGGAACCTGACGAAAAAATCAGCCGGTGGCAGACAGACTTCGATGAACAAGTCACTTATTTGGATGACGTGCGCAATGCCAAGAGCTTTGACTAGGTCGTCTGGCGAGATGGGAGGCCGGTCGCCGTTGATGGTTACCATCAGCACTTTGCCGGCAAACTGGTCATCAAGCGCCGCCATGCCACTGTTGAGCGACAGCACGCAGCGCCCGAAGGCAGGACGGACCTCAGGATCTCTGGCTGGGAGATCCTCGTTGACCGGCGACATGATAGTGCGCTTGAGTACAGGGAGTAGAGGAGGCGGATTTGGGGGAACTGGAGTAGGAATCGAGATTCCAGAGGTGGGGGAGGGGCGGGGGATTCGGGATGAAAAGGTAGCATGAATTTCAAACGTGCGCCAGTACGCTCTTGCCACGCAAGCGCACGAAAACACCGGTGGCGCCCACATGTCGGACTAATATTTTTTTAATTTTTTTGAGCGCCCGGCATCAGAGTTCATAATTGGCATGTTTGGCATTGCATTACTACTCAGCCCATATTCAACGACACCTCACATGGCCCAAATAAGTGTACATCATCGAAAAGCCACTGAGCTGAAATTATAACTTGAAAAAAGGATATACACACTAAACACTAGAGAATGGTGATGGCTCCATTTAGCACATCAGCAGTTTGAAACAAAAAATAGTTCGAAACAACGATATATACAACATGCAAACACTGACTAGTGTCTACTACTGACATAAAGAGCGAGACATGAAAGTTCACAAGTCTTGCTAAACCACCAAAATGCACCCATCTGAAGCACTCAGACTCTTGTGATCCAGACACAAATCACAAAGTTCTAAACAGAGCGAACTAGTACATAGTAAGAGTGACATAGACAAGGATGACCAAATTACAAGGAGTCTGCATAACAAAAGAGAACATCACCCATCCAGAACAAGCAGCTAAGACAGCAAGTCATTCGAAGAGGGATGATCCAGCGCCATAATAATTTGCAGCTCCCCTTCAGCCACCAGTGACTCATATACACCAGGACTCCACCCTTTCAACGCAACAGCGCCATTACCTACAAACCTCAAGGCTTGAACCACATCACTGCCTTTCGGTGTTGAGACATCCAAGGATCAAAGTTAATCTAGATGCCTTTCTCATTCTCACCTTCTTTTGGCTGCATGCTGTATCGTTGACGGTTCACCGTGTACACACAGTTTTCCCTAGCAAACAGAGCCCCTCTGCCATCAGGATCCTTGAAGGTGATCTCCTGGTTAATCAGATAATTGAGTCCGAGAAACAGAGAGTGTGAACCAAGGCTGTTTACCCGCCTCCAACTCAAAAATCCTGAAGGCCCCAACAAGCTGGTATCCTGCTCATAGACGTAACAGCCATTCTCCGGATACTCACGTATGTCACGCTGCCTGTACACAGTTGGCTTTTTGCAATATAAACTTGCCGGATGATGCGTGCGAATGGTCATCAGTCTTTCGTTATCGTCTGATCGAGTGAGGAACCAGTTGTGCTTCCCTGTTTTCGGCAAAGGTGGTGTGATTACAAAGGGCAGGAGCTGTATGGACACTGCAACATATCAAAAAGGAGACAAAAAGGACAGACATTGTTAATGTAAGATCAACATTGTTCAGAGTATGAGTAGGATAATGTAAGAAACAGCATTGATCTCTCCCTGTTGGAACTAAGAGGAAAATAGAGGGAAATGTATACTGGGGTCGAAAATATAGTAGTACCATGCATGGTTATGGTTATACTCATGTTATCTCACAGTCGATTCTTCAGAGGAAACTAATATAGCCATGCATGTTATGTAGTCATGTTCTGTTCTCACAAATAATTTCTTCAGAGGAAACTAACACACCATGCATTGTTATATACTCATGTTCAGTGTGCAAAAAATTGTGAGGATAATATTCTAGCCATTGATTGCTGAAGGGCGAATATAGGCATGTAGACATGGTAAGCATGACAGGATTTCACGACTTCCAAGTATAGAGTTTTCCATATGCACTTTTACTTCCCTACTAATGTATGGTTAGATGAAACCAACAGTGTTATGCATGTTTCTAAATCATGAAAATGAGGAAACTAACATAGATATTGATACATGATACGTCTCCAACGTATCTATAATTTTTTATTGTTCCATGCTATTATATTATCAATCTTGGATGTTTTTATAAGCATTTACAGCAATTATATATCATTTTTGGAGACTAACCTATTAACTTAGTGCCCAGTGCCAGTTGTTGTTTTCTGCCCTGTTTTTGTCTTACAGAAAATCAATACCAAACGAAGTCCAAATGCCATGAAACTTTTTGGAGATTTTTTATTGGCCAAGATAAACACTAGAAGCTTCGGGAGAGGGCCAGAAGACCCAGGAGGTGGCCACGAGCCACCAGGGCGCCGGACATGAGGAAGACAAAGGGATCCACGGGCGACCATTTAGATTAGGTATTAATTATACCTCCAGAGCCAGACTAGCACTGCTTAGTTGATGTAAATGTAATGAAATCCGTCATGTTTATATGAAAATCCGGCATTTTTATATGAAATCTATCATGTTTATATGAAATCCGGCCGTGTTTGCATGAATTTCATCCGGTTGGTTCAAGTTGTTGTCAAAATGTATGCGGCTAGCGTTGGATGTCATCGTGTTCGCGAACGGATGCGGGAGGAAATTTGCTAGTTGCCGTTGGAGATGCCCTTATGCTGGAAATTATAGTCACATCAAATCCCTATTAGTTAATTGCATGTATGATTCTGAAAAACAAAAAGTTAATTGCATGTACAGTACATGAACTTGCACGGTGGGTACAGATTCGTACAAAAAGTAAAAAAAATGAAACAAATCAATCCTTA
The DNA here is from genome assembly GCA_039707655.1 of Elymus sibiricus. Classification (NCBI taxonomy): domain Eukaryota; kingdom Viridiplantae; phylum Streptophyta; class Magnoliopsida; order Poales; family Poaceae; genus Elymus; species Elymus sibiricus. The sequence continues at coordinate 197,046,423 of CM077674.1, read as the reverse complement.
AAAAATTAAACTTGTAATCTAAGTACTCTCTGTTAAATCTGCCTACGTTGCAAGGTGCCCACTCTCGTTTTATCTGTGGGTTCCACTCAGTGGCGGAGCCAGGGGTCTTCCCTGGACTTCCATGGAATACCCAAAAATGGCTGATTCATTGGTATATTATTGCTAGCTTGATGTATATTTGTTGTCATATTGCTATTGTATTACACAGATGAATACCAATGAATACCAAGAAGAAAATTCCTGGCTCCGCCACTGGTTCCACTATCAGTAAGGTAGAGAAAAGAAGTATATATAAAAACATATAAGAAACTAAAGTTTCTGACAGGATTTGAACTCAGGACAATGCGTTTCGAACATCGGGCGCTAAGCACTCCACCTGATGTTCTTCCTCGAACAAGCAGGAGATATCTGCCTTTTTATATAGTTACTGTGATAATTGGTTTAAAGTGATATATTTTATGTCTGCCCCAAAGGTTCTCGAATTCATTAATAACAAAGAAAAGAGTTGCCCGGTTAATTAATAGAAAACCAGGCGAAAACCATCACATGAGGCCCGTAAAAACAAGGCACAATGGGCGAGATGGCTACACACACAAGAATGCACACATGTTGTCGAAGAGAAAAGCATCATCGAGGCTGCAATTCAGCGCCATCGTCATTACACCTCTGCACACGCGACTCCGACCGCACCATCAACGACCAACGAGAAATCTACATATCTAAAGGGGCTACAGAGAGAAAGACGAATCGAGAGTGTGTGTGCGAGGCACAGAGACACAACTAGCGAGAGTGTGTTTGTTTGAGAGAGAAGCCAATAGATAGATTAAGATCAAGATCGAGGTGTCACCCTGCTCCTGTCTTTGTTGGGAGGGGTGGGGGCGGGAGAGCGAGAGAAAGGCGTATCGAGAGTGTGCATGTGCTAGGCATAGAGGCACAACTAGCGAGTGTGTGTGTGTCTGAGAGAGAAGCCAGTAGATAGATTAAGATCAAGATCGAGATGTCACCCTGGTCCTGCCAATGTTGGGAGGGGGAAGGGTGCCAGAGACACTTAGAGAGAGAGAGAGAGAGAGTTTGTGTGTTCCAGATCTATATTAGGGGATAGGTAGATAGCATGTGTGCGAGGCATGCCTAAAATATCAGGGAGATAAACAAGCATGTGTGCATGCAAATGCCCAAAATAAATGAAGAGAGAAACAATGTGTGTGTGTGTGTGTGTGTGTGTGTGTGTGTGTGTGTGTGTGTGTGTGTGTGTGTGTGTGTGTGTGTGTGTGTGTGAGCGAACTCTTCTCGAAATCTCAAAACAAAAGGTACTCAACTGGAATCCCATTGTATGGATTCATATGGTTCCGGGGACTCGAGTTAATGTTAATTAGGGATATGTGTGCGAGACGTAATTATACTTTGAGACATGAGTGGCGGTGGGTGGGCGGAATTAAAGGGGTGGGAGTGTTCAACAAAGAGAGTGTGTGTGTTTTTGTGTGAGAGACTTGTAGGACGAGGTAGAAAGATGATTTCTAACCTTGACGGAGGGAGAGAAATAGACGGAGCGCTCTTGTGTGATTGAGATGCCCAGGGAGAAGGGAGATTTGTATGTGTGTGTGAGAGATTTGTACGTGCCTCGCTTGAACATAATCAATATCTACTTTGTATCGTGGCCGAAGATACAATATCGATTCAACGCTATAAAAATTGGACACTCACATATCGCATAAGTTATACTTTTTTTCAAATGGCCTTTTTCAATCGTGCATGCCAAAGTTATAGTGATATTTCTTCAAACAACCAATGTAGTTATCATGTACATGCACCATTGTTAGTGTTGCATTCAAATTCATTAGTTTTGGATGATTTAAGGTTCTATTATGAAGTAATATACATAATATTCATATATGAATTCAACGGGTTCTGAAATTTATGAAATGGATGCCATGTAATCATATGAGGTAACACTTTTAAGTAGCGGACTATAATATCCATTTCTTTTGCGCATCTATATTATCCATTTGTTATTGTACAATATAATTGAAATTAGCACGATTAATGCATTGTGTTTAAAATAAGTAACCAATGGCACAAAATTACATATTTACACGAGAAATACATAGGCTGAGTGTTTGCTCCGTTTTTTATGAACGCGCCTCAGTTACACCCGTACGATCGGCCACGCCCATGTGATCGTAACAAGTTATCGGTGCATCATCCGGGTTATTGTCTTTTTTTCTGGGGTCGACTTCATACGAGTTATTGCTGACGTGTGCGTCATGTACACAGTCGCTCATCACCGGCTTCCCGCTAGCACTGTCCAAAATTAGTTGCAAGTCAGTTGCCGATGAGTAAAAAGGTGAAACACTTTGTTGCATACTATTGGGAGTTCCTACATGTGGTGTTTCAACTTGATTGACCAAACTCATCATGTTATTTATTGGCATAACGATTTGTGGGGTTGCCGATGCATGAGAGTTGGAATACATATGGTGCATGTTACTAGTATCATAAGAGGTTGAAGCATGTAAATTACTTTGAATCGGCCTTTGCACGTAATTAGATGCATGATTGAAAAAAGGGTTGGCTGATAGAGTATACTCATTGAACGATCTAGTAACACCATATGAATTATTTGCACCTACATAAGGGGATTGTGTATTCATATTACCTTCGTAGATTGCAAACCCTAGATGACGATCTCTTCGTAGTAAGAACGGGTTGGCGACCGTTCAAAGCTTCATCCCCAGCGGAGTCGCCAAAAAGTGTGTTCGCACATGAACACGTCACTGTGTACCCTTGACACCGGGGGTGATGCACCAAAACTCACGTCGAAGAAGACCCGGCCGGAAGCGCGGTACGCAAGCAGCCCGGCGGGCGCTTTTGTAGACCCGAAACCCCACACGCCCGGGAGGGACCCCGTCAGGGCATGCGGCGGCTATGGGCTGCCCCAGGTCAGTTCACCCGCCCCTAGAGCCTCGAGGATCGCCGCCCTTCAACACGAAGAACAAACGAAGAACGAGAGAAAAAGAACAAGGGAGAGATGTAAAACTAAGGTAAAAAGTAGATGGGTTTTGCGATTGTGTGTTCTTTCAATCGGCCGTCACCCCTCATGTATATAAGAGGCGGCTGGACTTCCTATGCAAGGAAAGGGTTGGATTCACGTCCAAAACCCTAGTTTGGGTCCAACTTGGAGTCCAAACTTTCCAAAACTGTTCGGTTTAAAACCTGGCTGCACCTTGCGGGTCACTTTTGAGGTAGTAAACGATCTCGTATGAAAATGAGCCGAAAAGCAATTCTAACCGTTTCGACGAGACGAACAACTTTCATGTTTAACGTTTTTTGATTCAAGGCCATTTTTAAGGCCGAATCGCCCCCACAATCATCAGCTCCGTGGAGATGCACGATTTCGGTTCGGACCGGACTATCCGCTTGACCGGACCAGACTGTCCGGTCCCAACAGAAGGTTTTTGCGACCCGGACCAGACAGTCTGGTCACATTTTCCGGACAGTCCGGTCACGACAGTAGGCTTTGGGCATCCGGCCATCTCCATAGTTTCTGCAGCATTGCACTGTTTTGCCTACAACTTTTGCATACAACCTTGGATTAAGACGATTTTTATATCAAAATCGTTCGTTTCGACGAGACGAAGAATTTTCATGTTGTAACTTTTTCCATCGGAGGCCATCTTAATTACGTTTTCTGTTGTGCCAAAAACTGGTGTGAACATCTACATTTAAATATCTAAAACATCTTATATTAGTGAACAGAGTGATAAACTCCTTCCTGCTATGGTAGAGTTCTCGATGTCATAAATGTCATAACCAAACGCATGTTCACATCATTAGCCTCCCTACCATTACTAGGATCTTGAGTACATACTAGTTGAGATACTTCATAGGGGCAAACAATGTTACATTACTTGTTCCATTATATAGAAGATACATCAGTTGATTCAAATGTAGTCAGGCCCAAAGATGTTATTGAGGCGTGCATGTATGCATGCTGCCAACACAACAGTTCAATTCCTTGTTTGCTTCATGCAAAATTACTCTTTTCAATTGCTTTATTTGTCCTCAGTTAATTAGATGCCCAAACAATGCTGCCTCATGTAGGGTACTTGTATAACTATTAGTTGACATAATTAAATGCCTTACCATTTCATTACTCTGGCGAAGTGTGCCTGAAGCTTTGAAGTCCATTAACCAACTATTACTGCATGAGGCTCACAATCTAGTTTATACGAGGCTAATGATTGCATAGTTTTGCTTGTTGTAGTAGGTTTGTATGAATCCCTCTGCAGTTCATTATGCTCCCTAAGACTCTTTTGAAACATGGCACACAATGTTCCAGCTAGTTAATACGAGCTACACAATGGCTAACTGCTTGCTTACTTATACGCAAGATATATGCAATGTTCAGTAGCTGCGCGTGGTTTAAATTCGTAACATGTCTGTGTTTTGGATTTGGCCCCAACATCATGCTCCTTTGGTGAGCTAAGAGAGATTTCTGTATGCGTCCTGCACAGACTACCATCTTTATACTTTTTAAAATATCACCTGCTTATGCTTCATGACGTGTGCATTATTGTTAGTCCTGTTTTGCCATGTACAAGATAGTCTGTCTTGCTCGCTTTATTATCACTGTTGGCGAACTATGATGCCCAGTGGATGTAATCTGCTGTAATTTGTTTATTGTATAGTGTAGGATTATTCTTCGTTTATATGCCTTAAATCTCTTTATTGTATAGTGTAGGTTTTTTGTAGGGGATTGTAGAGTAGGATAGTTCTATGTTGTTATATATGCTATCGTTGAAACGGTGTCCAACAGGCCCAATCTACGTGGGGCCATAATTGCTCGGATGGTCCAATCTACGAGGCCCGTTACAATCATGGGCCGTCGCGTGGCAGAAATGGATTTGGGGCTCAAATGTGGGCCCATCATAACGTGGGCTCTTACCAGGCCGTTAATAGGCCAAACGCTAGATAGGCTCGCTATAATGGAAATGAACCCACAGGCCACTAGCAGGCCGAAATGATCGTCAGTTGAGTCTTGGCCCATTTCCTTGACGGTCCATTAACAGGCCGAAAGCCAATCGGGCCATAAATTGGCCCATATACAGAACGGGCCTTCAACAGGCCGAAAATCATGTCGGGCTGGAATTGGGCCATGGAGAACATGGGCCGCTAAGAGGCCGAAAGTCAGGTCAGAATGTAAATGGCCCAACTACGGTATGGGCCGTTACCAGGCCAAAAGATACACCGGGCTGGAAGCTGGCCCAAATCGCTAATGGACCGCTAAAAGGCCGAAATACGTACCGCCAGGAATTTGGCCCATGCCTATAATGGGCCTCTAATGGTCCGAAAGACGTACAGCCTGGAAATTGGCCCATCTCTATAATGGGCCTCTAACAGGCCGAAAGAACCTCGGCCGGCAAATGAGCCCAAAGACATAGCGGGCTGTTAACGGGCTGGAACAGATGATGGGCCGCAATGGTGTCAAATCGTTAACGGACATTGATGGGCCGAATTGGCAGATCTCGTATGGGCCGTTTTTTTAAATGGGCCAGATGAAAGTAGGCCGTAAATGGGCCGGCCCGCTTAGTTTGACTGGACCGGCCTTTTTAACCTAAATGGGCCACTGTTGGGCCGTGCCATGTGTCGATGTATCATAGGCGTCTCTCGTCCAATGAATGAATGACATCTGTCGCAACGCCAAGCTGACACGTGGATCCGCCGGTGAATGAGAAATTTACACGTGAAAAATCGCCATTGGTCAGGGCTGCTAACTGGTTATCGGATCCAAACCCGCACCCGATAGCTTAACGGCGACCCGTTACGGTGGATGCCACATGTCGGTTACCCATGACAAAAACACTTCCATGACGCGACATTTATCGCCATGGAAGTGGACACTTCCGTGACGACAGCACATGTATGACTATCTTGATTCTGTCATAAAATCGTCACGGATGTACATGCATGACAGAAAACGTGACCTACTGTGACAAAGACGTATCATCACATAAGTGTTTTTTTTTGTAGTGCGCGCGCTTGTCGGCAAGGCGTTCCATCAAGGGTTCTACTGGCTGACAGCCCTTCAAGACGCCTTGGCAGTGGTCATCAGATGCGAAGCATGCCAGTTCCATGCCAAGGACATACACCAGCCAGCTCAAGCTCTTCAAACCATCCCTCTCTCCTGGCCTTTCCCGGTCTGGGAGCTCGACATTGTCGGCCCCTTCCCCCGTGCTACTTGGGCTTTGAATTCTTGTACGTTGCAATCGACAAGTTTACAAAGTGGCCTGAGGTAGAGCCAGTGAGAAAGGTGACGGCATAGTCAGCTATCAAGTTCCTCAAGGGATTGGTTGCCCGTTTCGGTGTACCCAACAGGATCATCACCGACAACGGCACCTACTTCACGAGCCGCGCCTTCACAGCATATTTGTCAAGAACTTGGAAACAAGATCTGCTATGCTTCCGTTGCTCACCCGAGGAGCAATGGGCAAGTGGAGAGGGCAAATGCAGAAGTGTTGCGTGGTCTCAGGACCAGAACTTTTGACAAGCTACACAAGTGTGGAAGACGCTGGGTCGAAGAGTTGTCGGTGGTTCTTTGGTCACTCGGAACGACACCAAGTCGAGCCACTGGCCAGACACCCTTCTCCCTTGTATATGGTGCAGAAGCGGTGCTCCCCACGAAACTTAGATACAGGTCACCTCGAGTTTGGCCTTCGACAAGGAGGATCAGGATGAGCTACGGCAAGATGATGCCACGCTCCTTGAGGAAGATCGCTTTCGGGCTGCTGTCCGTGCCGCACGGTACCAGCAAGCTTTGCGCCGCTATCATAGCCGCAAAGTTAACGCCAGGAACCTTGAGGAAGGCGACCTTGTTCTTCGTCGGATTCAATCCACGAAGGGTAAAAACAAGTTGACGCCAAAGTGGGAAGGCCCTTACCGGGTAGTACGAGTCACTAGGCCCGGCGCAGTCCGCCTAGAGACCGAAGATGGCACCCCTGTGCTCAACTCATGGAACATTGAGCATCTTCGTAAGTTCTACCCCTAAGGCGCGGTTGCCGGGCTGCCCGGCAACCTTTTTTGTACAAGCTTGCCGGCAAGGCATGTAACCCTTTGTACAGAGCCGGGCGCAGACCCCGTGCGTAGTGAATAAAAGCTAAGTGTTTCGCGACATTTGTCAAAGTACATATTTATTTATGTTGCGCACAGTGTTGTGCTACATTTTGCCTTGTATGAGATGATTAACGAACCGTCAAGGTTCCAGCCTCCTCTTTTCTCTTCTTTCTTTTTCTTAAAGGAATGAAGTGTTCCTCGCGTGGAAGTTTCCCAGGGTGAGTGACTGTATGGATACCAAATGACGTTCAAGATATCATTTACGACAAGAAGTACAGCAAAGAAAAGCTAAGTTGCAAAACTTTAAAACAAATTTCTTTGTTGTAGTTGCTTTCCCTTGAACGATTTACGTCTTTGTGTGAAAAACTTGCACGCGAAGGAACCTTGTCGGGATTGTTCACGCTCTTATTCCTGTTTCGAGTCCGCTCAACAGTGTAAGCTAGCCGTGTCGAAACCGATAAGTGTACCTTGCCGGAAGGTGGCATTTCCGGCGAGCTGCTAAGGATCCGTCCTCAAGCGCTAGCTGCGAGTATGTGCGCACCGGCAAGTTTTCGGCAAGCGTAGGGAGAAAAAAAACATACAAGGATCGAATCATAAAGGGAACAGCATACATCCATTCATCAGCACAAGTTATATTACATCACAAGCCAAGTGCAGTTCTAACTTAAGATAAAATTTGTCTTTTATATGAACCACTGGCGACAAGAAATGGCAAGGGGGGCTAATCTTTGCATTGGCCCTCGGTCATTGGAATCTGCTGAACCTTGCTGACGATTGGGGCGACGAGCTCTTCGACGGCTGTGGTGTCGGTTCCCTTCGGCAATCTTTTGAAGGCCTTGGAAACGTCAATGCCAGGATTCCGATGGACAATCTTGACAAGCACCTTGGAAAGGACGTCACTGCAGAACTTGCGGGATTCATTGGAGAAGTTGGCGGATCTCTCACCATGATACTTTTCCAGCGCATCGATCAAGCTTTCGAAGAATAAAATAAGCCTGGCGCTGGCGGTGTCCCCTTCGTTGGTGGAGAAGCTGTATTTCGGCAAGCCCATGGCAAATAATTGTGCGTTGAGGCAGCAACCACAAGACGGTCAATCCAAATCTTGTAGGCACCTTTGAGCTCGTTGAAAGAACTTGCGGCGCTCTCAAGCAAGGCCTTCTCGTTCTGGAGGTCCTTTGTCAAGATCCTCTCACGCTCCATGGTGGCATCAAGGGACTTTTCCAAGGTGGTCAGCTTTAGCTTGTGGTCTTCAATGACGTTCGTGGCCTTGGTGAGCTCTTGGTTCTTGGCGGATATTGAGGTTTGCAGCTCCGCCAAGGTGTGAGTTGTTTTCTCCATATCTTCTTTGAGCGCCAAGGCTTCCTTGTCGTTGGCGGCAAGATCTGCTTCAAGCTTCTGCACCTTGCCCTCTAGCTCGTTCTTGGCGGCCTCTGCGGCTCTGGCATCATCGATGGCCTCCTTGATCTTGCTAGCATGATCCACAGCCTGAGCTTTGATGGCATCCTTGTGCTTTCGCTCCAGCTCCTGGGTCTGCTGTGCAACAAGGGCTTGGATTTCATCGTCCTTACCGCGAAGTTTAGCGGCAAGTGCTTCTTCACGAGCGGCAAGGTCCTCCTCTTGAGCGTCAAGGCCAATCTTGCGCTCATTGAGCCTCGCCTCAGCCGCCGCTATCCTCCGCGCAGCCTCCTCTTGTGCCTTATCGGCTTCAGCCTTCTCCAAGATGAACCTCTCCTTGGCAATGGAAATTTGAGTGTGGCGTTCTTGGAGGTACTCTGCATAACAGACTTGCGTCTCCTCCACACGCTTCTGGAACTCTTCTTCCGCCTTTCCAAGGACAGCTGCTCTGGAGTCTAAGCCCTCCGTTCGGCTGCGGTAACACGCTTGAAGCTTCTGGAAGTTCTCGCTCATGGCCTTGAGGAGATGTTGTTCTTTAGAATCATTGTTGTTGACGCGCGGCTCATCGACAACTTCGATCCTGGCAGCAGTGATGGCATCACCATCAAAATCTTCTCCTTCAGTGGGCGCTCCAATGCTTGACGTCCCAAGGATGCTGACAAACAAGTTATCGCCAACCTTCAGATATCTGCTTGAAGGAGGCGCTTCAGATGTCGAAGGGTGATCGTCGACAGCTGCCTTACCGGTGATGATCGCCCTCATGGCCGAGTCAGCGCTTGGCGCTCCTGAGACAGAGATGTCTTTAGTGGCCTCGGCAATTTTGTCGCCGCTCTCCTCAACAGTATCCTTGGCAGCCTCTTCGTGGGCGGCTCTAGCGGCTTCCTCGTCAGCAACCCTGGCGGCTTCGTCAGCGGCAACTTTGCTGGCCTCGTCAGCAGCGTCCTTCGCAATCCCCTCAATGGTGGCATCAACGTCCATGTCATCAGTTGGAGGTGGATCTAAAAGGATGGAGAAGAGAAAAATTGGATTTAAGATCAAGTTCAAGAAAACAAAAAAGAAGATTAAAAAAGAAAAGTGCTTGACGACGGGAAATTTACCGGATTGAGACTGTTGAGGAGGAACATTTTCTTCTCCGACAACCTCGGTTGTCGTCGCCTGGTTGCCGGTGACCCCAGTTGCCGGCACTTCATCAGTGCGGACAGGCATGTCAGTAGAAGTCCTTGCCGGAGAGTCGGTTGCCGGGGCAGTGGTTGACGGAGGCGTAACAGTTGGATCTACCTCCGAGCGTTCCTCCTCGTGGCGTTCTTCTCCTGCTCCCTTGCCGATGTCAGCGATGACTACTTCAACACCAACACTTGCCAAAGGAAAATGAGTAATGGCCTCACGCTGGGGGCTGCGCCGAGGACTGACAGCCACTATGTCAACATCTGGCGTTGTGCTTGTCGTTGGCTCATCCTCCGTCGTGGTCCTCGCCCTCTTGGCCATCCTTTGCGCCAAGGTTTGCTCGTCGCTGATTAAATCAAGTCAAGACAAAGCAAGTCAAATTAACAAAAACAAAAGATAAAGAATTAATAAGGGCAGTTGAAGACACATAATCTTCTTCCTCCTCCTCATCGCTAAGGATAGAGAGGTCGTATACGGCCTCGGGTCCAGTGCTGGGGGCTGGAGGTCGAGTAGGAGTTCTAGGCCGCTTAGTTGCCGCGAGCACAGCAGATTGAGAAGATCCAGCTACTCCGGCAGCCGATGCAACTGGTCACTTCGCAGGAGCGCGCCGCACTTGCTTCTGTTCAGAAGTTTGGCGTCGAGATCCCTGCCGCCAGGTAGCCTTGCCGGTCACTTCCTTGTCGACTGCCTCATCACCCGAAGATGGATGAACTGGCTCTCCGGAAACGGCTCTCCTGAGGACGCGAGATTTCTTTGCCGGAACAGGGGGCTCCCTGTGCACTTGCTCCTCAGCGTTTTCCTCGCCCTGTTCCCCGGCAGGCTCTTCTTGCTCTCCGGCAAGTTCTTCCGGTGGCTCGTCCACTATTTCATCTTCGGCTTCTTCATCAAAATTGGCTGCCGCGGATCCAGAACCGCTGGCGCCTACATCCATCCCTGCTTCCGCCACCCTGTTGGCAATGTGCGCCGACTCCTCGGCGGTGGTGTCACGGGTCAGGTCCTTCTCCTCCCTAACGGGCCTCTCCACCAGTGTGTCGAACCATTCCCTCACCGCGTCTTCAGGAGGTTCTTGCCAAGATCCTTCGACGCCATGGGCATTGCAAGATGGCATCATTGCAATGATGGCATCCCTGGCGGAGTTGTTGCACAAAGGCACCACTGCTGCCGGCAACTTGAAGCTGCCGGTGGTGCGGAAGAGTTGGTGGCAGAGCATCGTGTGTTGCAGCACCGTCAAGTTGGCATGGAGCCTGGTCCGCACATGCATGATGTCGGCCACGTTCTTGTAGTCCCAGGTGGGCCTTCCCTTGTTCTGAAGGGGAGCGATGCGGCGGCGAAGAAAATCGGCCCCCACCATTTCGATGGTGAGGCCGGCAGCCCTGAGCCGAAGAATGCGAGTCGTGGCGATTGTGAGCTTCTTGTCGTCAGCATCAAGATAGCTCAAGTCCTTGCTGCGTACCACCTTGGCTGTTCTGGGCTTGCAAAAATCTGGGAAATCGTTGTCCTTGATCTAGCACCATTCTGCGCGCCACTCATTCCACTTCAAGTGAAGCTGCCCCTTAAGGTAGACGTCCTTGTCCCTGGGGATCCAAGTGATGCCGCCGGAGTGGGCATCTGCTTCGATGCGTGGGGTGAAATAATGGCGGAAAAGGGCTACGTTGGGCACTACTCCAACAAAGTTCTCGCACATGTGTGCAAAAATGGACATGCAGGTCATGGCATTTGGTGTGAAGTCCAGAAGGCGGAAGCCGTAGGTGTACATGATCTCGGAGAAAAAATCAGAGAAAGGGGGGACAAGCCCGCAATAAAAGTATGCGGTGAAGAAGTGGTACTTGTCCTTGCCAGGTTTGATGAAGCCGGGAAGAACCTCTGGCGCGGTGTGAGCGGTCGTCTCCTTCCCCCACATAATCGTGTACCACTCCACCAGGTCGCTCTCCTTCAGCACCGGCTTGAAGACGACATTATCTCTCCGCATCTTCGCCAGTTCCTCCTTCCTCACCTCTGCTTCTGGGTCGACTGCTTTCTCTGATTTGCCTTGGCCTCTCTTGGGTGCCATGACTGTGTTGGGGGAGGGTGGATCTGAAAGCAAGCGGAGGCGCGGCGCGGCGGCGGAAGAGGAGGTGCTCTGTTCTTGCGCAAGGAAGAAGACGATGGCGGATGGCTAGATTGGAAGAAGGGGGTAAATGAGCAGCGCCCCTCGCGGTTTCCTTTTTATGGGGAAGGTGCGGGGGTTGGCTCTTTACTTTCCTACGTGGCTGCGCTTTTCAGGCGCACTACCTCCAGCGGCCGTTTCGTTCCACCTCTCCCACGTTTGCATTTAATGCGCGTCGTGGGAGGCGTGGTAAAAGAGAATATTACAACAGTTATCCTCTGTCACGCGTGCATGTGCACTGTTTGGGCCTAGCCCAAGGACGCCTCGCATGCGTGTATGGCCCAGGCCCAGGGGCTCATGTCGGTGTACCAAGACATGGGTGCCTTCGTACCCTGACTTGTGCACAGGCATTTGTAGCATTCCCGACAGCAGGGCTTGCCGGAGGACTACTGTGTCCAAGACTCAAGACTTGGTGAACAAGACCATGAAGAAGACCTCCAAGCAGGTCATCGAGAAGTACTAGTTTAGTACTGAAGACCAAGACTCTGGTTGCCAGCAAGCGAAGACCCGGCAAGCGAAGGCCCGGCAAGCTCTGTGCCAGCAGGCTCTTTCTGTCTCATTACCGCTCCACCCCATCATCAACCAGTCAAGCACGTATTGATAGGTGTCGAGCGAGCAGGCAGTCAAACACAGATGGTCAGGGCATGTGTCAGCATGCCACCTAAGGATTATCTTTAATGACACCTGTCCCTGGGTCGTGTCAAGATAACAGAAGGGCGGCTGGACAGGTGGTACAGAACCTTTTGCCAAAGCCTCGCCTCCCTAGCGTAGCACCTAACGGTGCATTTAATGCGTTTGTCCTACCCCATTAAAGATAGACTTGATGACAGTGCAATCACTGTTCATATCCTGTAATGACCATCTTAGCCACTGTGGTAACCCCTTGGCCTATAAAAGGAGGCCCACAGCTATTGTTAGAAGGGTGGACCCTTAGCTCAATTACGCATAGCCGCTGCATTTCCCGTGCACCTTGCTAGAAAAGTCGCGCTCCTTTGTACGTTGAGCTCAAACACAATCTAACCACCAAAGCAGGAGTAGGGTTTTACGCTCACAGCGGCCCGAACCTGGATAAATCGCTGTGTGTTCTTGCATCTACCGATCCTGCTCTTTGTACACGTCGACTCCTGTAGCCAAACCGCAAAGGGATCGTTTTGATCCCATAGATCGTCGTTCTCCACGACAAGGTGCCCCGTTACATAGCCCGAAGGGCATTCTTTGATAAGCATACGTACCATATGGACATATAAATGTATTTTTCCCCTGATCTTTGGGTTGTATGGGTATTGAGAAAATTCAGAATATCCATGGAGATAATAGAAATAAGAATTATTGGCCAAACTTTCTAATATTTCATCAATGAAAGGTAGTCAATAATGATCTTTCCGAGTCCACTTGTTCATTTTCCTAAAATACACACACATACCATATCCGATAACGATTCGAGTAGGGATTAAATCATTATCTTTGTTAGCCACAACCAAAAGTCCTCCTTTCTTAAGGATGTAATGCACTGGACTAACCCACTTACTACAATAGATAGTTCGTCTGGCTCCTCGGTTGCATTTGGTTTTTGCACCAAGCGTGCAGCGGGTCATCGTAATAGATCAGATTTTTGAGCACAACGGTAACATTGCTTGCGGAGCAAAGTAATGCTAATTCCTCGGACCGAATCAAATCTCTCACAGCGAAGAAGAACTACGTCTCTTGCTGGCAAGTATTTATTCGGAACACAACGAAATTTCTCTCAACTCGCAAGATTTGGGTTTAGCATCAGAGAACCGTAAGTTTCGAACACTATACCCCTCTTAATAGTACGGCAGTCCTATAACTCAAGAAAAAGAAGAAGAACCAAACAAATGCTATGTCTTCACTTCGTCTTCAAACTTCTCAGCTGCAGTCAATTTCTTCGGACACATACCGAACCAATTGCTTTTCGTCAACAATTTTGGGGGGTCACTTTTGACAGACGGCCTTTGGGTTTCTATAAGGTGGCCTTAAGTTAACGTCATGCTTTCACATAGCTCGCTTATTCTATGAACCAAAGTGACCCCCAAAATTACAATAAAAGGTAAGCAAACCATTACAATGAATTTCTCTCAACTCAGCACAGGATTTGGGTTTAACATAAGAAATTCATTGTAATGGTTTGCTTACCTTTTAAATAAACTACGTCTGTTAAAATTATTTCATATAAATTGTGCTTGTTAAAATTTATTTCATATAGTTTGCTTGGCTTCTTTGTTGCTTATTCAGAGTCATGTAGGCTTATTCATAGTCATGTAGGGAACCAGACACCCTCCATGGATCATTCATAAAACATATTGTTCATATGTTACTTGGCTTCGTGGCTGCAATTGATCTTTGCGCCAAGGACGGGTCATCTAGTTCTGCTTAAAGAAAATGCTCTGGCTTCACATCACAAAATGGCTATGTACATGTAATCAATGAGAGCCGCCAGCAGCTACCCCGATATCCTAACATATACCTATAAACAATTTGCTTTTTCCATTTTTCTTCTTGAGCCTCAGCATCCAATATATGACTCTATTCCCCAATGGAGTAGAAATCAAACTAGTAAGAAAAAGGTTTTCCGTTTATTAGCCGGGGTGGACAGGTTCTTCTTTGCCAGTAGTACCCACTGTAGGTAAGAACCGTAACTGTGGAAGGAAATCACCACTAAATCGAGCAAGAAATGACATCTTATTTTACAATAGCGACTTCCATCCATTAGCAACTACGCGGGCTGCAAGCCTACTAATACCTGCAAAACATAAGCTCAATATGAATCATACTACATTATCTGATGCCAACACCAATCGAAACAAACGATTCCTCAAAGAAAAAATGTCACAGTTACATTCTAGATTTTGAGGAGCCTTCAAGCTTAATTATGTGTCAGTGCTGTCAGGAAGATAATACCAGACAAAGAATCATAGCCGTCTGGATTAACATTACACCACAAGAAGAAGAAAAGGAAATAAGGAGATACTCCCAAGTTGGACTAAAGCTGCGACAATTAATATGGATCGGAGGGAGTAGTATATTTAAGCAGAAGTTCACTAAAACTTCTATGATTTCTGAGTGCTTGCAAGCACATATATACCATATGATAGATCTGTTAGGGAAATAGCAACTTGTATTTCCTGGGGGCAATGGCCAAAGGCTATATACCCCCAGGAAATATACATGTACAGGTGGTAAATATGCAGGAAACCCCTCATACTACGGGGAACTATACAGGCTATACGTGGAACATAATATAACTCTAGCAAGATCCACTTATACCCGTTGTCAGGGAAGAAGTTTTCAGAACTCAAGCTGAATATGCCTGTTAGCTCCAGTTTTAAAATTATAACACCCAAAGCTCATACTAGAGAAACAACGGGGCTACAAGGTCGATTGATCATTTAGCAATCCAGATTTTACTCAAACAAGCTTGATTTTACTCAAATGATGGTGTGCAACACAAGAGCAGTTAAGTGTCAATACCTTGCTTTAGCAGGTATGGGTACTCAAACGCAGCCCATCTGGAACATCACAAGTGTATATAATGTTTCTTGACCTTTTCCATGAACAATATCATCTATGCAAATGATAAATCTTGAACAGTGTGACGGTTGGTATTGCGAGGGGCATATGGCTTTGGTACCTTCCATCTCAGTAATTCCTAAAGAAAGTTGACAGAAATCGTTCAGATTTGGTCCGAAGTTAACTAAATTAAATTGGGCAATGTTAAGCACACTCCACAGAAAGTTTGGTATTAACAACATGAAGTTTAACCATTTTCTATTTAGTCTGGAACTAGGCATGCTGTGTGATTACGTGTAGATGTCATTTGTATTTAAGAGTTTGTGTACCTTGATTGCATTTGGGCCATAGGTTCTATAGACTTTATCAATTGATGAGTAAATGGTAGTCGCTTGATCAGAACCACGATTACACTTGATCAAATGAACAGCTTCCCTCGAATTCGCAGGCTTAGCCTTCAAATACAAAATAAGCTTTGAAGGCAAGGATCCAGGAGCATCTTTTTTCCCATGAGTAGTCTCCAATGTGACAAGATCATCCCATAATACATCCCAGATTACCGAGCATGGATCCTTTGCAGGATTGAACTTTCTCTGGGTCATCATCGGTACCTGAAACCAAGCATATAATGAATTTGACTGAATAATTGATAAACATAGTGTAACTAGAGTGTAAGCCCGTCTCACCTGAAGTAACGATACTCTTCTGTGCGTAACTAAGAGAATTTTCCCCTTGGGAAGTATGAAATGGTCCTCATAAGCATCAGTAGATGCAAACTTTCCTCGCACTTTAAAAAGGTCAACTTGGCCAAGAAACGTACCAGATTCAGCTAACTGCAAGACAGCCTTCATAATCCCACACACACACACAAACAAAAAAAGGAAAATATATCATTCAGAAAATGCTATTCAAATACATCAAGGCCTGTATAGAGAGACAACTAATTACCTGGCCAGCTGCTTTATACTCGTCATAAGGATAGATCAAGCTATCACCACCAATTGCTCGGGGGAGACGTCTACACAGCAACTGCTCCTCAGCCATTATAGCTGATGATATTTTCAATTTTACAGCATTTGCACCTTCAGTGGTTTTCGACAGAAGATCAAGAACTCCACTCACTGGCTGAGCAGCTGCACCAATTAAGCCTTTTCCAACTCCCTGTACAAAGCCCTCAACACCAGAAGATTTTGCACCCTCGATGGGCTTTGTCAATATGCCCGTGACACCTCTGAAGATTCCCTTCGCGAGAGCCCCACCTCCATCTCGTATGACATCACCAAAATCTTCCACGCCTTTGCTATCCTGGAGAAAACACAGCAGCAGCATTGCAATTTGTTTTAGGTACAACTCATACCAGTTTTGTCACACGCATATGAACATAGGAACAATCATTGATGTACCTGTCTCATCCGGCCCTGAATGAATTTCTTGTCCATGGACAGTGCTGCTATACCCTTGCTCATGTTACTCAAAGCACTACTGGCATTGCCAAGAATATCAACACCAGAAAGTAGCTGAAGAGGTTGGCTAAGAAGATCTTTTTGGATGTTAGATATAGCAGAGTTCATTAGTGCACTTTGTCGCATGCACAACTCCTCACGGTACCTTTGAGCTATACGGACCTTATACATTTAAGAAAAAAAATAGCAATAGAAAATAATTAACTACAGAAGCATAAACGTTGCCAGTTTGTAGAACTAGAGAAAAGTTAATGAATTATGAGTAGTGCATGAAAGATGAAGATACAGATAAAAAATTAAAACGCTGCCCTACCGGCATGTGCTCCATGTTCCCCAATGCAGTCATCAAGGATGACCAGAACCCAAGAACTCCTCTTGGCCTTTGGGTTGGGGACATTGCCATTGATACTCTAAAGCGGACCTCAGAAATATTCAGAAGCCTAAAAGAAGATTCAGTATTAACAACAGGGAAGAAAAAAAAAAGGAAAAACTATTAAGATGCGGCAAATTGCATACCCTATTTTCAGAATAAGATCAATTGAAACAGCTGAAGGCTGAGAGGTACATATCCTATCAATTTTTAGGTGTTGAACCATCTCGTGGAGGCGCCAAATAATCGGTTCATGGATGTTAACAAAAAACACACAATTCTCAGGAACCTGAAAACATACACAGCTGTTACTGGAAAAGAATATTGAAGACATCATAATATCTACATGATCACTCGGGTATATCACAGTAACTGTCCAGAATGCAGCAGTCAAGATTACAGGGAAAAAAAACTAAATCTCTACTAGATAGTACAAGCTATGACAAGCCTGTAAAATTATAACTAAAATAGCTGTGTGAATCCAAAGACCATTTCCTGATAAACCATGTTAAACAAATCAGCTCACCTGCACACCAATATATGGATAAACACAAAAATCTAGAGAATTATTGGTCTGCATCGTCATAGAGAACTTGAGCACATGGTCTGATTGATTGTCCGTCTTCTGAGGACAAAAGAGGACAGGCATTGAAACAAAAGGCAATTGATTGTCCACTTGAATCCAGTGCATTCGCACTTTAAACCTACCATTGAAAGAGTGCTTAAAACATCTAATCATAGAGGAAGGTGAGAAAACGAGAAAAACAGCAGTGAGAAAGTAATAAAGCAAAAGGCCGAGAGTAGATTATACCTATTGATTCCAGAACCCATTCCAGATGAGTAGGCAAGTAATAATTGCTGCACTGAGAGGTAAAGAACTTCCTCAGGCATATGGTCAATTATGGATATGCCCAGCTCTGTTAGTTCCAAAGTAACATGAAATTCACTATCAAGATCTTGATATGACTGCCCACAGTCGACCTCTGATGGCTGAAAGATTGGTGATAATAGTCTTTCAGTTATCTGTCCTCGAGTTCTATTCTCTGGCAGCCAATCACTAATTTGTGTAACATGCAATTTGCCTTCCTTGACAACAGTGATACGTAAGGCCTTCTTAAGCCCACTTGAGGTAGCTAGTGGCTGGTGATCCATGATGGCATCAATATCATATGTCATGGAGCTCGTAGCATCAGTTCCATCTACCAATACCTCCAACAGACGCCTTCTGCCAAGATCCTCCCAGAAGAAGGAAGCTGATGAATTTGGAGGTAGACTACGCCAAGAATAATCATCACCACCAACTTGACGAAATCGTACAGGCAAGAACATGGAGCGATTCTCCACCCTGTGTACGTGATTTTTAATTTGTTTATTAAGTGTAAGAGATATTGACGTAAATATGACAAGTAGCTGTACCTGTACGGGCTGGACCAGCAAGCAAGTTGAAATACAACTTCATAACGTGAACTTTTTGTTCCACTTCTAACATTTACCCTCACAAAAACTTGATCATTTCCTGTAACACTATTCATGAGCACACACATAACTCCATTAGCATCAATGCTAAATGGTGTACTCCATTTGTATCCCTCCATCCGCAACTGCAAGAATACAAAATGGAGAAAGGTAAAGAAAACGAAGAACTTAAGAAACTACTCCCTCCGTCCCATAATATAAGAGCGTTTTTGACACTACTACCAGTAGTGTCAAAAACGCTCTTATATTATGGGCCGGAGGGAGTAAACATTAACACTAAGTATGTAAAAGGTACCAGTTCAAAGTTAATAACCTTTAAAAATTCGTTTCCAAATTCTGAACACCATTGGAACACTTTTGGAGGATCAGTTGGATGTAAATGCTCCTCAACCTCACTATGATACTCTGATAAAATAATACCTCTCCCAGTTCTATTAATAAAAAGTGCACGCGGAAGAAAATTCACTACCTGCATTAGTAGAACATTTTTCTGAATTCTTTACTTAAATCATACTGTGAGATATTATTCGAGAGAAAAAGAAAAGGCATACAGTGGCATACATACACAGCATTGCCTCAAAAGATTCCTTTTAATGTTAAAGCACAATTGACAAAACACAGAAATAAAAATTGGATAATTAACAGGAATGCCAATAAACTGCAGGCATGTGTAGTTAACAAAACCAACAAAAATAATCTAAAAAGGGTAAAAGAAATAGCTCAAGAGTGAAGATATGAAGTGTAATTGTAACAGATATAAATAGACTCTGCGGTTAAATATGAACACATTCTTACCAATACAGTGAGCTTTATATCCTAGAAACCCTTGCATACTGATTTTGTTTGAGAATTTTTTTTTTCTCAAACATGCAGGAGAGCTGCGTATCATTTCATTAAGAAGAAACAAATATGTACAAGGGTGAGAGCAGAAACTCCCTCAACCCAAACACACCTCAAGGCGCGACCCTAAGGAACAAACTAAGAACTCACACCACACAGAAAACAATACGAACAAAACTCAGACAAAGGACGAGCCTAATTGTCCAAGGTAAGTAACCCATATAAAAAGTTCCCGAAGCGCCAAAGCTCCGGCTGAACACCAGATGGCGAATTCGTTAGCAACACCATGGAAACATTTGTCCTAGCGCATTTTGTTTGAGAATTTGTAAAGCATAGCTACTAAAAGAACTGTTCTTTACTTTTTTATGGTCCCAGCATGCATCAGGATATCAATTTATTGCCTCCAACTTATATATTTACTGATATATATTTAGCTAAACCTTCTTTGACTACATATCACTAACCAATGCTGCCCGAGGCAAGGGAATCAACGATTACGAGTCGAACGACTAGTCTAGACTAGTCGCTCGACTAGTCTACGAGTCGCAAAGTGGCTGCCGACTCGTTTTCTCGTGTAGACTACAAAGACGAGTCGAGCTGTGGATCGACTAGTCGACGACTAGTCTGGACTAGTCGACGTGTTCGAGTCGAGCGACTCAAAAAACTGGACTAGTATAAATATCTGGCTCCCTCCTCCTCGACCTAGTTTCTGCTCGCTCTTCCTCGCGCCGCCGGCCCCTCCTCGCGCCGCCGGCCCCTCCTCACGCCGCCGGCCCCTCCTCACCTGGACGCGCCGCCGGCTGCTGGAGGCGCGCTCCTCCTGCTCCTTCGTCTCGCGCGGTCGCGCCCCTCCTCTCGCCGCCGGCCCCTCGTGCTCTTCTCCTCTTCAGGCAGGTGAGCCTCAGTGCCTCCCTTCTCCTCCTCTTTCTTCTTGGCTTGCTGCTAGTGTTGCTCTGCCTCGCTGCTGGACTGCTGGTGCTGCTGGTGCTGCTCTGCTTGCTGTTGGTGCTGCTCTGCTTGCTGTTGGTGCTGCTCTGCTTGCTGTTGGTGCTGCTCTGCTTGCTGTTGGTGCTGGACTGCTGGTTTCACTTTGCTTGTTTCAATTTCCAGTGAGGTCTGAGCTACAATGTCTACAACACCGGACATAGCTCAAGTAGTGTGTTCAGCAGCAGCTGCAGCTCAAGCCGATGAGCATTACGATCCATCGAAGGATCCTGCAAGGAAGCCACGTAGGAGCAAGGACCCAGCATGGAAATATGCCTTTTGGCCTGATCTGCAGGACAAATTGACACTCCAGTGTGTTTTGTGTGGCAAAAACATCACTTCTGGAGTGCTAAGGATGAAGAAGCACCTTGGTGGGGGTTACACAGAGGTGAAAATGCGTCTAAAAGCAACCGATGAGATCAGGAAAGAGATGCATTTGTACATGAAGACCAACTCAACCAAGTTCAAAGCCATGCAACTTGATGGGGATGAAGTTGAAGCAACTGATGGAGATGGAGGAGAGGAGGAGGTAGAAGCAAGTTCAAGGGCGTCGAACAGCACCGCAGCCTCCACGAAAAGGAAGTCTTCTTTTATTGTGACGGCGCCGGTGTCGGCAAAGAGGAAAAGCAAGTCAATTGCAGATGAGGTTAGGAAGACACCAGAGGAGGTGGTTGCTGAGAGGCATAGCACAAGAAGCACTCAGTTAAAAATCAAGGACTATGGAACAAAGACAAAAGAACAAAAAGATGTTGTAGATGGTCATGTAGCTAACTTTCTCTATGAGAATTGCCTTCCACTCAATATTATCAATTCGAGAAGTTGGGAGATCCTATTGGAGTCTATAGGACAGTATGGATCAGATTATATCACACCTTCTTACCATGATGTGAGGGTTCCATTACTTGAGAAGGCAAAGCTCAAGACTGACACTTTGAAGGCCAAGCATCAATTGGCATGGAAGGAGTATGGTTGCACTCTCATGTCCGACGGTTGGACGGACATGAGTGGGCGACACTTGATCAATTTTCTCGCCAATAGTCCTGAAGGTACATTCTTCTTAGGGACAGCCAATGTTTCTTCTGAGTCTGTTACTGCTGAATTGGTAGCAAAATTATTGAGTGAACAGATTGAGGCAATTGGGCCTGAATTGGTAATCCAGGTCGTTAGCGACAATGGCTCCAACTACAAGGCAGCCGGGAGACTTCTAATGGATAAGTATCCATCTTTGTATTGGACACTTCTAAAGGAAAGAGGGCTAATGCACTTATCCTAGAAGAATTTCAATGGGATAATGAATGGGTTGATGTTACTGCTGAATTGGTTCATCAAAATGATGCTATGGACGATGACAATCCACTACTTTGGTCCCATGTTGATCAGGCCGTTGGCGCGACCGATGGTCTAAGTGGACGCCATCTTCCAAGGAGGGCTCGTGGTGATTTCAGTGAGTCTAGTCCTCCCGCTGGCTCTAATATCTTTTACACTCGAAGGACAAGTGTGGTTGTCCATGATGAAGACTTGCGGGCTGAATTGGAAGCTGAAGATATTGATAGTGACATGGAGACCAATGGTGAAGACAATGATGGCCCTACACGAGCGAATGATATAGACCCTGATTTTCAGCTGGATATAGATCTGGATTGATTTGAGGGCTAAGGCTACAAGACTGGACTTGTTGCTTGTGGTGTTGTTGAACCTTTCTTTTGTAATTCAGACCTTGATGTTGGACTACATGTTGAACCTTATGTTGGTCTTGGGAAGTTGTCACACTAAGGTGTTCTGCTATGTTTGCAATTGCATATGGATTATGGAGTTCTGAACTTGTTTTTTATGCTAGTGCTGCTGTGCTGGACTGTTGTTTGATAGTGCATATTTGATTGGTTTTATCTTTTGTAGACTGTTGTTGCTGGTTTGTGGAGAAGCAGAGGCCCTGGCCATTGGATATTGCAATTGGCACAGCCTCAGGTTCTTCATCCACTTCCCATGCATTCATTTGTATTGTATACTGTACTTGTATACTTATATAGTGTAATACTACACACTACTACTAGGTATTAGTAGTTATGTACTGTAAGTTCAGTTCTACAGTACCATGTCAACTAGTCTCGCACTAGTCTAGACTAGTCTAGACTAGTCTATGAGTCTCAACCTTGGAACGACTCGTCGACTCTTCGACTCGTAAACGTTGAAGGGAATAGATGAATGAGAGGCAACTATGACAATTACTTACCACGTGAGTGTCTGCATTTTAATCTTGTAAATTAAAATAGGTCTTTGTTCCTAATTCCAAATTCCGTACGGCAATAGTATAAATCAGAAGAACAGAATTAAAATATGGCAAGTGAACTTGGCACCCGATAAATTCTACAGGCCAATATATGACCACGGGACTCAAATTTACATAAATGAACTACAACATGCAGAAAATAACACATGAATATTCAAACCTTAGTCCTATCTGAAGCCATCTTCAGTTGAACTGAGAACCAGTAATATGATCCATCAGAACCAAATGCTTTAACATCGACATTCTCCTGCACCAGATAAATGGCACTGAATCAGCAAAGTGTAGTGCTTAAAAGCATAATCAAATGTGTGTAATATAGCATTGTCTACCTTGTTCTCGAGCTCAAAGAGGGACACTCCAATACTGTACTGTTTGCATCTTCCAACAGCCACACAAATCGCAACCTGTGCCGGGCGGAAGTTGTTATCCCGAGACTCGCGCGTATTTGTCGAGTTGTTCACGTAATCCTGTGGTGAAAGCATTATATAGTTCATAGCACAATCTTCGATAACTTCTAATATTTGTGTGTTTTTCTGTGATATGCTGTCTCTTCTGACAAGAGATTTTGAAGAATATCTGAGGGAAAATTTTGAAGATTTAGCCACTCTGCTCAACGAGTCTGGTCTGCTGAGTGAGTCTGGTCTGCTCAGTGAGTCTGCATCTGCATTTACTGCTTGTTCAATTTCCACAATACGATAAGATAGTGGAATGGAAGAATTGTTTTTTATCCAATATGGAACAAATAATCTTATCGTCTTTGGTGCAGCATCACTTGCTCCCAGATCATGTTCAACGCTAACACGCAATTTCCTAATTTGATACACAAGCGAAAACATTAGAAATAATAAACAATTGGGTCCATAATCATAGTTAACATAAAAAAAATATAGAACACTCAGTCAAGTATTATCAACCTAGCGCGCCTATCAATAAATATATACTTTTTTACTCAAAATATATGGTGTTTGGATATTTGTTGATAAATATAAGCTATTTTGAACGCTATATATATGTTAGTGATGTAGTTAGGAAAGTGATTGACTACAAACTAAATCCAAAAGGTCACGTATTTTTTTTTCAAAAGAAGAAACAGGTCACATACTATTTTGAGCAGATCATGTAGGTCTTTTCTATACTGAAAATAAGTTTTTATGCAAGAAAACGCAAGAGTGGACGCTAGATTGCTAGATCAAACTGTTTTGGAGAATTTTAACTGGATCCCAAAAGAACAATACAAGCTAATGCACCTTCACAACCAGCTGGCGTGGCATATATTGATATGAATATCATGTAATCAGATAGTAGAGGGCTTCAGAAAATCAAACGTTATGAATGGGCTCAAATTCAAGATGTACAGAATTGTGTAACACATGGCAACAAATGTGATGCGGCATTTCCCAAAACAAAATGCAAAAAATACTGTGGCTATATAGGTTGTTTGTTTGGACACCATCTGAAGATGTGTCTTAACTACATCTCGGTTGTACTCAAATTACTGTTCGTGAAATTCTACTAGGAAAAGCTGAAAGAATAAAAGCTTCAAACCTCTGGGTTCGTTTCTGAACCATCCAGAAAGAAGAAATGTGTTCCAGGGACAGCAAGTCCATTATCAGTTCAGCATCCTAAAAGGAATGAGAAATGGATAAATTACTTTAATCCCTCAAGTAAGTATACATGCAAGGCAGGTCACATAAATTAGTGATCTGTCTGGTAAGAAAAAAAAGAGATGGGAACAGCAGGATAGTACAAAGCGTATTCCAGCAACCAGCGGATTTA
Source organism: Elymus sibiricus (assembly GCA_039707655.1). NCBI lineage: Eukaryota > Viridiplantae > Streptophyta > Magnoliopsida > Poales > Poaceae > Elymus > Elymus sibiricus. The sequence continues at coordinate 197,021,887 of CM077674.1, read as the reverse complement.
TCACACCTATGTGCTATAGATCTCTAACTACACTATCATAAGAGGAACCATGATCCATTAGTTTGGTTTGGAAATGTTCTACGCAGACACAAATGCATTACCTTTTCTAAAATCCAGTCATTTTGAACAAACAGTGTGAGATAAATGGATTTCCGAATATCTGCTGAATAAATGAATGCGCTTCCACCTGACGATACAATACCATGCTGCCTTTCAACCATATTACCTTCAGCTGACTTCTCCCAAATAGAATACTCAGCTTCATATGGAAGCTTATTTTCAAGTCTAAGAATTGAATTGAAATAGAACTTCCAGTCGTAAACAGGCATATTTAAGTCTGTATGAACAATGGAAGCATCAACTCCAACACTAAGCCAGAAATATTGTTTGATACCAACAGGAGGGGAGCAGTATGAAAGAACATCTTTTTTCTCGAGCTCAGCAAGCCTAAGAACAGAATTCCTTGATGGAACAGATGATTGTTTCATGGTGCTTTGCCTAGAAAGTGAAGACTGCTGCTGCTTAGGTAGGCTGTCACAACCTAGTGAAAGAACCTGACTCCAATTGTATGATTCGTCTGATTTTACAGAAAAAGGCCGAACTTGCAAGCACAAATCCATATCTTTGATCATGGCTGTCCAAGGCAACGCTGTAGATGAATATGGCTCCACAATAGCAACTACACTCCTAGCTATTTCCACACTTTGTTCTTGCAATAGCTGCCTCGAACGTACCCAACGCCTTCGTCTAACATAGTCATGTGGTGATTTAGAAGATCTCCAGGATGACGGCCAGTTTAAGTTTTGAATATCAGCAGCATATGCCCATCCATCACAATCCACGAAAGTAGATTTTTTGATTTTCCACGGTGAAGTCCACTTCCAATCAGGTGGAAGGCGAGGTTCAAAGAATGCCTTCATAATAAGTTGCATATTTTTGTTAGAAGCTAATAACTTTTGTTATAATATATCTCATTTTTTGCATAACATAAAACCAAATATAATGTCTATTTCCTCAAATAAAGGAAAGATTGATTTCCTTGATCAACAGGCCCAAAAGAAATTACCTTAGATGAGTAAGAGCAGTCCTTAGTGCTCCATTGCCCCAACTCAATTCCATGATCACTAGAATGGTTACTTGTCCACCCTGAAGTGGGTTGGTACCACTGGTTTTCAAATACTTCATCAACGTTGTTGGTGGAACTGGTTGATTTATCATTTATCATGGAGCTATTAAGCTTGTTTATGGGACATACAGAAACTTCAAGTTTTATGTCAGAATCATTAGCAATAACAGCAAGGGACCTCAAAGTTGCATGTTTCTTTCCATTTCTCATGGTGATCTCAAACGCAAAGTGGTTACTATTAAGTGATTTTGGGATGATTGACAGTGGTAAGACTGCAGTAAAACTTTCCCATGGACCATCTGGGGTAAGCCCTACCCAGAAACCAGTCTCTGCATTGCTTATGCTGTCTTTCCAGCTCTGGAAGTCTGTTTGAGTAGATCGTTCTATGTAACAACATGAAAGTACTAAAGCACCACAGCCTTTCCTGTCTCCCTCATCGAGTCCTGTGGCCTACAAAATGTTAAATATGCTTAAGTTGATTTAATATAAATTAAACAAGTACTCCCTCCGTCCCATAATATAAGAGCATTTTTGACACTAGTGTAGTGTTAAAAACGCTCTTATATTATGGGATGGAGGGAGTAATTCAGGATACTAACTGATGAGCAGATTTAATATAAATTAAAAAAGGTTTTTTAACATTGTCAAAATAGCTCAGCAAGTTCTACAAAACAAAAGAACTACCTTCCCAGTAAGAGGACATGTCATTACTCGCTTGACATCAGCAGCTTGCTGAAGGATTCTGATAGAAGCAGCTCGTTTCAATGTTGTTGTTCCCCTTCCAATAGGGATTGACAAAGAACCAAGTACTTCACCTTACAAATGAATGAAGGGTGTTATTCAAATCCTAAACATTACTCTCTAGTATCCAAATATCCCATGCAAGTGTAAGATTTAGTTCACATATAACAGACAGTAGGCAAACGGGTAGTTTCGAAGGAAAGAGGCAAAGAAAAAATTGAAAGTAAGAAAAATGGAATCAGTATTTTGCTGTTAAGAAGAAACAACCAATAAGAAATACATAATGATCTTATAAATGGATTTGAAAGGAAATATGAACAAAAAATCAAGAGAAAGCTGCTAAACGTCATACAATTTTTATTATAAAATTACCTTTGCCAGCCTTTGATGCCAAATTTGTTACCTCAATCTCTAAATTAGCTGATGCCTGCAAAGCCCATGAAATAACAATTAATGCAATCCTACTAATACACTCATACAAGAAGAATGCGGAATATTTCATGAATGAGATATAATAAGGTCCGACTAGGCCTACTAGGCTATGAGAAGTTATTACACTATGATCTGGCCACGGTACTACAAGACAGGCATAAAAAGAATGACTGTGCTATGTAGGGGACGTGCCCATGGTGTCTTATGTGAGGACTACACTAGAAAACTTTTATCTCTCAAACCATTAACCCGATTGATGATCCGCTTTCACTGTTGGTTTCACCGTGGCGAGATCTTCGAAACTAGATCCAATATCTATATGTTTTGACAACCTTTTTTCACCAGTAGTTACCAGATTAATTTCACTTACCAGATTTAAATACACTTGGTTATCAGATGATGGGATGCCATTCTCCATTAGTGTAAGACTTGCACTATACTACTTTTATGACATATTATCATTTTATACTTGTAATATTTGAAAAACTCATTTTGTAGCTGTACAAAAGGAATGGAATGCCTAATAACACATGTAAATTATTGCCTGGTGACCATTCATATTATTGTGGAAGAAACTGTGTGTTGCTAAATATGGTAACCACGTACTATAATCTGGTAACTGGTGGCGACAAAAAATCATCGAAACATGCCAATACAGGATCTTGTTTTGAAGCCCTCGTCAACACGAACTCGCCAGTGAAGACATATCACTAATCTGATTAACAGTTTGTGAGATAAATCATTTCAATAAATCAAATTTAGCAATTAATGTCGATGATGTCAACGTGAGGTGTAAGATTCTGCATGCATGCATATCTCTCTCCCTTATAAGGATTGCTCCATTAACAACCTGTCGCTCTCTAAAGCAATGTGGGGCTCGTCCCCACCATAGATTTTCCATAAAAAGGGTGAATCGTCAAATAAATTTCACTGAAACGACTACTGGAAAATTACCTGTTCTGGAACTTCAAATATAAAATGTTCATTCCACTTAGCATGATGTGTCTGTAACTCAGCTGTTTTCACAGGGGGTACGCATCTCGTCCTGGCACTCTGTGGGAATACCTTGTACTGATCAGAAGTCTGACTTCCTATGAGCAAGCGCAGAGCACAGAAGTAGCTATGATCATTGCCATCATCTACGATAGGCAAGCCCTGTCATGTAGAAAAAACATACTGTGAGTGTCATACCGAGAAGTTGCCTGTGCAAAGCATAACATAAGTGTAAGTATGACCTTGGACTCAAAGATCTGTATGACAACATAATATCTTGCTTCCGTAGAATTTGACAATACATTTAGCTTATCGGAAAACCTCACAGGCGGCATCAACAGTGAAATTTGATTGTCATGCCGTAATAGCTGAATAGTGTTTTCAGTATCTTCTTGTTTCTTAAGATAAACATCACATCCTAATTTATTCTCAAAAACTACCCTCTGGAAATCATCTTCATCCAACGCAGAACTGGACAAATCATCAGCTATTTTTAAATTTTCCAAAGAATCCTGAAAAACAGGTGGAGAGAGTATAAATCATTACATGAAGTTTACAAAAAGCAGCAATAGTCAAGTAGTTGAAATGATAGATGAAACCTCATTTCTGATTGATGATCTTTTTTCAAGATCAATTTGTCTTCGCCATGAAATTAAAGTTTCGATAAGCAAATCAAGATTTGCAGAACTCAGGTTGACATTTAGAGGACTTGTTGCAGAAACACGAATCCTCTTACCAACTTTGGAAGGAGGGTGTTCACTGGTATCATATGTTTCCAACCTAAAATAAAGATTGAACAAATATAATGTAGTGCAGAAACAGTGAATTTGTCAGAACAGTAGAATTTTGTCAGGTGGATGGAAACAAGAAAACGGTCAAGTAGAACTTACTTGAATATTCCATCAAATGGCTCAACCAAAGGTTCCCATGCTTCCAAGTGTCTATTGAATGTGGATGCAGCAATTGAACAGATCAACACGACATTAATTGTCTCAAATCTCCCATGTGTTGCAAGATTTATACTCGAGATTGTAGTGTCGAAAATTGGTGTGACCTAAATATTCAGAAATTATGTAACTAGAAAATACAAATATTTCAACAATTTCTTTCCATTTCAAGAAACATAATTTAGCATGCCTACGCACCATTCCACACGAGCTGTCTAGGATGCTGATCGACAAAGATCCCAGCTTCAACTCAGCAGTAACATTGTCAGGTGCCTTTGGCTTAGCATGATCTGCAATGCTGTATGCCAATCGAGCTGATGGTTTTTTCAGATCAGGCCGTGCAAGGAAAGTACATCCCTAAAACATCAGAGTGTTGGATTCATACAACCATGAGCTAATAATGTATGAAGAAATTGATTCAAACATAACAGATAACCTGATTTCCAACTTTCCAGATGCTCCAGCAGTTAGGTCCCTTTGAGCTGGAAGACCTTGAGATAGGGTCCTCTGAGATATTTGCTTGATTCACCAAACCCAACTTAGGACAGCAAATGGAATCCTTGCTTGGCATCTCATCTGTTTTTGTCACAACACATCCGAGAGAAGCATATCCAGGAGGCGCCACTGGATACCACAAGAATATGTCATCAATGCCCTTTTTGTCAATTTGTGCTACTTTCATGAATCGTACAGGCCTTTCAGAAACTATCTTGTCGTCACACTTGAAAAGAATGCCAAGAGTAGGTGGTTCAAGCCTGAAAGAATCACGAAATATGTGAACAAGTATCAGAAAGCACGGAGTATTTGAAAACTATATGTCTATATTAAGAAATCATTACCCTTCAGTTATACAGTCGCCAACTGGAGCGAAGCCGAAACGAGGTAATGGCCGCCATATTGAAAATGGCCTCCTTGAGTCGCCACCTTTATCCCACCATATTCTTTCGAAATGTGGAGTAGACGTGCAATAGCTACTTGGTCTTGACAAAGTTCTAACAACATCCCACCCAGAAGTACTCTTAGAATTACTTAATTGATCAGTTGGCTGGTCACTCCGAACAGGAGAATCTGCAACCAGATCTTTAATGATATAGCAATTTGGATTCCTTAGCAGAACATGATGCAAATCAAGAGCTTCTGTTCTACTGGGTTGGTTTGCAGAACTGTGTGCATGGAATGTGCCGATCACATTGTCCACACGCCAGATGCTAAATCCAGAAAGTATTCTGCAGAAAAAGGATAAAAGGCGAATCTATGATACCACTGTTGATGTTTTCATTCAAACTCTAGGTAGGTTCTAGAAACTCTTTTCATGAGGTGAAACAATCAAACAACACAATGGCAGACCAAATAACAAAGAATGATGGTGTCATTACCCAGGAGCAGACGAGAGTGTGTGTATGCAGTCTGAAAATGTTGCAGAAGTCACTAGATCAGAACGAAGGCAGTACACAACATTATTGGAAGGTGGCTGATTTCCACTATTTACCACACATCCTAGAGCTAAGTATCCACGTGGCGGCACAGGAACCCAGATTGAACAGTCATTTTGCTCACTTGACTTCTTGGAATCCACTAAGTCTAGAGATCCAGGTAATGTCTGTACAAGCCTAAAGCCAAGAGGTTTCCGCACACGGCCATAGGTGTTGCTTATAGCAACCACAACCTGAGAAGGTGGCACAGACCTGAAAAGGCAAAGTCACACATTATATTAGCATTAGCAGGAGAAAGATGAAAGATTAAAGGGGAAAGATAGCAACCAGATCAGCTAACTGTCTAAAAAATGCACATATTACTTCTCACAGAACTGAAATTCTATTGCATCTTTTATACTCAACATTATTATGTCTTAGGACACAGTAGAAACTAATGCATTTTTCTTTAGCTTCTCTGCCAAACAGAATAGGGATAGAACTAACAAAAAAAAGGTGAAATAGGTCAATGGGCACTGTTATTATGAACCTTATTGTAACTGCTAGTTGAGACAATGGAATATGGAAATAACAAAGTAGAATTTATAACTACATCTACATGTCCCTCATTTACGATAATCTTAAGGTGTAGGCAAGTCTTGCATGTAGTTACTGCCAGGTTTTGAAACCCAACTTATATTAAGTGGCTTCCTGGACTCAAAAAGCTGTTCTTAACATAGCTTGGTTATCAGACCATGCTGGATCTGATTTTCTTAAACCGGGCCTGGTATATCACTAAACTCCTCCATTTGACATAACTGTTAAGAGGAGCAACTTGTCTGTATTGCATAGCCCATGGCCGAGGCCTCCTTCCAGCACCTCGACTTGCTTCTCGGTACGGCAGAGCAGCCTCGCTGAACCTAGACTTCCTAGGATCACGCTCGCAGGACTTGGCGAACCTTTATGCCCCCTTTACGGAGGTATGGGAGGTGGTGCGTCGGATGCCGCTAGGGACGGCGCCGGGACCAGACAGATTCATGGCGGAGTTCCTTCAGGCCTGTTGGGGGACCGTGAAGGACGGTGTCATGGCTGCTTTCGCCAAGTTGCACTCTTCTGTGGGCGGGGTGGTTCGAGAGTCTGAATCAGGCCCTCCTAATCCTGCTGCCCAAGAGACCAGACGCCTCGGCCGGTCGGCCCTGACGGATTAGCCTAATTCACATCTTCGTGAAGCTCGTAGCCAAAATCCTGGCCACCAGGTTGTCGCCGAGATTGGGGGCGTTGGTCGAGGGGAACCAGTGCACATTCATCTCGAAACGCTGCATCAATGATAACTTCATGTTGATACTTGCACCAGTTGGGGGAGCCTTGCGCGATGCTAAAGCTCGATATCGTGCATGTGTTCGACTCGATGTCGTGGGCGCTTCTCTACGAGGTACTGCTAAGGTTGGCTTTGGCCCGCGCTTCCATGAGTGGATTGCCATCAATGGCGAGCCAGGGCCGCCAGTTTGGCACCACAAGGGCCTCCGGCGGGGCAACCCGCTTTTCCTGATGTTGTTTGTGTTGCTGATTGACACACTCAACATGTTGTTGGCCAAGGCCAGGGAAGTCAGGTCACTCCATCTACAAAGACGATGTTGTCATTTTTTGCCCTCCGGAGCAGGAGGAGTTACTTGTCGTTTGTCGCTTGCTCAGGCTTTTTGGGCATGCTTCGGGATTGCACACCGACGGAATTCTAATACGTCTCCAACGTATCTATAATTTGTGTATGATTCATGCCTATTATATACTCCCTCCGTTTCTAAATATAAGACTTTCTAAAGATTTTGAGACGGACTACATACGGATGTATAAAGACATATTTCAGAGTGTAGATTCACTCATTTTGCTTCGTATGTAGTCTACATTGGAATCTCTAAAGTCTTATATTTAGGAACGGAGGGAGTATCATTTATACAATGTTTTTGAAGTTTATTTATACAAACTTTACAATCAAAAGGTTTTAAGCTTAGTAGAACTAAGACTGAGTACATGAGGTGCAGTTTCAGTACTACTAGGCACGAGGAGGTTAGCCTTGATGGGCAGGTGGTAACTCAGAAGGACACCTTTCAACATTTAGGGTCTATGATGCAGAAGGATGTGATATTGATGAAAATGTGAACCACGAATCAAAGCCGGATGGATAAAGTGGCGTCAAGCTTCTGGCGTCCTCTGTGACAAGAGAGTACCACAAAAGCTAAAAGGCAGGCTCTATAGGAGGCCATTCGACCTGTGATGTGCGACGCATAATGTTGGCCAACTAAAAGGCGACATGTCCAATAGTTAGGTGTAGCAAAGATGCGCATGCTGAGATGGATATGCGGCCACACAAGAAAGGATCGGGTCCAGAATGATGATATAATAGAGTTGTGGTAGCACCAATTGAAGAGAAGCTTGTCTAACATCGTCTGAGATGGTTTGGACATATACAACGCAAGGCTTCATAGTGGAAGATTATGGCATGCTGATAATGTCAAGAGAGGCCGGGGGTAGGCCAAACTTGATATGGGAGGGGTCCATAAAGAGACTTGAAGGACTGGAATATCACCAAAGAACTAGCCATGGCCTTCCCACGTGCCCATGACTAGGTTTCGAGATCTTACAGGTTTCAACTCTAGCCTACCCCAACTTGTTTGGAACTAAAAGGCTTTGTTGTTGTTGTTATGGATGCAACTTATCTCTATTGCATAGCCCATGGGGCGTATATATATATTACATAAGACTTGGGCATTTGGGAAGCTATCAGTCGAAAACCCAAGAGCAGTAAGACCCAAAATAGCAGCCGAAGCCCAAAAAGAAAAGAACAGAGGCGCCGATCTACAACCATTCCACACCAAGTCAATGCCCAAAGCAGCAGCACGCAGCCCTGACACCATATCATGGAGGCGGTTGGCTGAGAAGAAGGGCAGGCGAGCAACGGCAGAGCGGTGCCGGAGCTGACGGGGCGAAGCGGCGAGCTGACGGACGAGGCAGAGCAACACGAGTGAAGCACGCTAAGCCTACGGGCGGAGCGACCAGGGAGAGCAACGACCAGATCGGGCGTGGGTGGCGACGAAAGTGTGGTTTGGAGGTGGATTCGAAGGCACCCGTGCATGGATTGGGTGGAGTAGCAGCAGTCGAAGGTGGCAGCGGCGAGGGAAGAAGAAAGCAAGGGAGCCTTGATCTGGTGAGCCTCTGTCCCGCACAGGAAGAAGACAGCGGCTTGACGATAGAAGAGGCAGCAGATCGATCGACATAGAGGAGCACAGATCGAGAGAGAGAGAGGAGACCGGAAAAAAAATCCTGATCGGGAGGACGAGTTGCAGCGCCCGGAAAATTATGTAAACCTAGGCTCATGATACCATGTTATGGATGCAACTTATCTCTGTTGCATAGCCCATGGGGCTTATATATATATATATTACATGACTTGGGGTACAAGGAAAGGAAACATAGCCTAATTTGACTCCTAGACCTAATATTAATACTCCTTAACAGTTGTATGTGTTCAAGTGTATATGTGGATTGTCTAGCCCTTTCCATTAGTTTGGACTTCTGGTTGTGTTGGCTAGTGCATGAAACTTAACATGGTACAGAGCCTAAGGTTTGAGTTCAAGTCCTGCCTTTCTCAATTTATCAAAAAATTGTTGTTTCCCCCTCTGTGTCCATGTGAGCCATACCTTTGAGTCTATTCAACTGTTGACTTCCCGCGTCACACGTGAGAGGGGCTGTTTTAGTGTATATGTGGATTGCCTAGCTCTTTCCATCGGTTCGGACTTTTGATTTCCATCGGTTCGGACTTTTGATTGCCTTGGCTAGTGCATGAAGCTTAGACTACCGGATTACGAATTTGATAAAGCACGGAATTCAAATCTAAAACTCCTATCTCACTGGGTGACGTCATCCCTAGAAGTGCCCAACGACTCAATGAAATTGCATGAACTAAACTCACTTAGCTACCCGTACACTAGTTTAGGGTTTAATCCCGCACTCCCTCATGCCCATACCGCTCAAGCTCTTTCGCCCCCGTCGTAGATTTCGACCCTCTCCATGCTCCTTTCTGGCCCATCGCCTCGTTGGAATCCTCGCTGTAACCGGCATTCTTCCCCACCGGTCACCGCCGTCACAATTGCTCCGCCAAGTTAGGGCGAGCAAGGAAACTGACCTCCTCCATTCAATTCCTTTGGTCAATGAGTAATCCATCTATCCAATTTCACATTTATTCTTACAAATCTTCAAAAACTTCACTTCAAAGCCCAGATTTAGTTTCAAAATTGCGTGATTAGTTACTACATGCCCAGAATTTTCAGATAGGGCACGCTCGTACTACAATAGGTCATGTGGTGGGGCTAGGGCAGCTTATGGTGAGCATAAGACTTGGCTCGGAACTAACGGAGATGAAGGGCGCTAGTAGTGCCAATCCATTGAGTAATTCACTTCATGTGGATTGCTACATAGTTGGAATTATCACCTCATGAGCATATACAACAAGACTGGAATGATTAACTCATCCATCAATTCTTTGCCACACTCAGCTTGAGGACAGTCTTTGAAGACATTATCTTGGATGACCAACATGAACTAATACACTTCAAAAAAAAATGAGTTAGCTAATGTGCTCAAGTTGCCAAGTGCAAGTGATCCTAAGAAGCAATGTGTTCATAAGAAGCCCCCTCACAAGGAATCTAGTCTGCAGCAGCTCGATGACAAGAATAACTTCAAGATGGAAATTTGATGCGGAGCATCCCATGGGTACCACCATGGACCCAACATCAAGCCCTCAAGCTCCAAGTGGACCGGTGACAAGACCTCGCGCACGTGTGTCACAACCCTGAGTCAGGGCGTAACAAATTGATACCGAACAGCACAAATAGGTTGATACAAGTGTCCCCGGTGTATGAATCAAATTCACCAAACCTAGGTTCACTGAGGGGATATAATCCAGAGAAGATAACTAAAGGACGGGAGAAGCATAGATCAAGGATAGAAGAGCAAGAGAGGATACATGGGGGGAGATATACTCGTCTGGCCACGAGGGGGAGGAGCAAGCCGAGGAAGAAGAAGCAAGTCTGTTCTGTTCTGATCGATGTCTCCCTTCTGGTGTCGCTGATTCTTTTATCATCTCCAGCGCCAGCACACGCCCAAGACCACCTGGGCCACAGCCCATGACAACTAAGCCTGGTGCAGCTACATGCACGGGTATGACAACATGACATTGAAACCAAGGTGACTTCACTCCTACTTGAACTCCCGATTCATTTGGATGAGACATGGCTACTACCTCAAGCCGAAATGCTATGCATGGTTAGGTACGAAGGCATGCACCATGGAGAAGAAAGGAAGGAAGGCCAAGTCCCAAGCGAGGAGCGGAGATTCGAAGAAGAGAAGGAGGAGCAGCAGTGCAAAATTTGCACTACCGAACAGTCCCGTGAGTGCCTGCACGTCGGCCTCGACCTTCTGGACCGACCAGACTATCTGGTCCGACCGACCAGACTGGCCGATCGGCGCCTGTGCCTCGAACGAAACCTTCTGGACCAACCAGACTGTCTGCTCTTGCGCCGAAGAATGCCCTACCGGACTGTCCAGTGGCTCTATTTCAGACCAATGACATGATACTCTGCATTAGAACTACATTTCACAGCGGAAGAATGATCTGAATGGCAGAGATTCTGGATGCACTACCAATCCAGATATAGCCGATTGTTGGACAAGCAAGAACTCTAGAAAGTAGCTGCATTCAGTCGCATGCCAATCCTAGTGTTTATCTGGGACACTGAGCGCACAGACTGATATGACTATCAAAGTTGCTGGTACAGTGCTACTAATACCCAGCGCACACTTCACAACAGAAAAATAATGTCACCAGGTGGCAGTTCTCAGAGGGAAAATTACCTTGAGGACACACAATCACCCAAAATAACATAATTCGAAGGAGCTTGTGGCCTCCAGAAGGTGAGATTGTAATCAGGTAGATCACCTACAATATATAATTGATCAATGAAATTAACAGGGGGTGTAACCAGTTGAACAAAAAGAAACAAAAAAAACTAATGTGTCTTGCAACAAAAACTAGATGAACTAACACACAAGTACCTTCTGGTGACGTCCAAACTCGCTTAAAGTTAGTGCAAGAGACCAGTGGGTTAATATTGCCAAACTGCAAAGCTGCAAGAGTCTGATTTTGCAGTTTGAGCAAGAGAGAAGCAACACCGAGAGAAAGATGGATGCATATTTCTGAAGATGTCAATATTATGTTTGTCTTTTCACTGACTGAAGTATATTTCCAGGAAAAATCTACTGGCTCAAGAACAAGAAGACCGGAACCAGCTTCTATTGTCAGGTCTTTAACGACAGATCGAGCCCATATGTCTTTTTCTTTTGAAGCATACCTGTTTACATGTAAGAGTTTATATCAGTAAGGAGAGAAACTAGTAGATCTACAATGACATAAACAAAAAAAAATGGTTTAGTGGGACTAGAGAGAAAAGACAAACATGAAACTGAAATCCATCTTGGCACGAAGAAGCTTCTCGATGTGCAAGGAATCATCCATTGTTAACTTTGAACTGTCATAAAAAGTAAATTCTGGCGAGACAACCTGCACATTCCCAAATAAAAATGTGCACCATCAAGAAATCAATACCACAAGGAATCTGTATGCCCACAACTCAAAAGATCACTGACAAACTACCACTGTTATGAGTTAAAGAAAATGTGCACACACTGAATCCTGGACCTCTGGTCGAAGATGCATCTCGTGAACATGACAGTTGGTGGACGTTAGATATATGTTAGGCTTATTATACCATTTTGTATTACCACGTTGGATGAAGGGGTTTCATGCATATATGCACCATGTACCATGTACCATGTTGAGTGTGTTTTCTTACGGCGGGCCACTGATTCTATTTTCAAATTTCTAGCCTTTCTGCAGCACTGGCACCCACTCTCTAGACAGTGGGACCGGGACCTGCTTGGCGGCATGTTGGACGCGATGACTGAGACAGGACAATTTCTTGCTACGCCTCATAGTCACTGATCTACCGGCCACTTGGTGGGTTTTTTCCTCTTTTCTTTTAGGGCATGTTTGTGCTGTTGCCCCAGCAGTTATCTTTACTTTTCCTGCACTTGGACCTGTTGTGTGGACATGGTGATTGCTTTATCTATAAAGCGGGCGAAGCCTGTTTCGAGATAGGAATACATGTTGTTATTCCTGTCAATGGTTCAAGGAAAAACAATTTAATGATTAGGAAGCTTGAGAGCTTTATGAAGCAAATATGTAAATGTGAAAGATTAAGTGCTTGGTGGAGAACAGGTGGATTCAGGAGACCGCAGTGACCTGAGCATGGTATAATCTCAAGTCCAATGTACACGGAGGTTCGACGCATGAATGAATCCAAGGTGGTGGAGAATATTCGTCAAGGTGGAGTTTGTTATAATTGTGTCGAATATTTGTACAAGTTAGGTTACAGTTGGACTTGAATTTGGACTGTGTGCACATAGGATACGGAGACAAGTTCGAGTAGGACACCTGTATCCTAGGCCTCTTATATAATGAGAGGGTAGACACACGATGTAACCTATGCCAACATAATAGCACAGGCACGCAGGGGAGCCGGCGTCGCGTGCTGGCGTGCGGTATTGTAGCGGTGTCATGGGGAGGAGCGCCCATAGTCAGGCCCCGGGGATGTAGCCACGATGGTGAACCTCGTTAACAAATCTCGGTGTCGTGCTCGTGTGATTGCTTGGTCCTCGGATGATCTACTATGCGCCTGGATTAATTCTAACACACTTTGATCATGATGGGTACTTGGATTATGTGGAAACATAGGAATGATTGTGTACTCAATGGAGGCTCACCTAATGTGCAGCTGATCCTTAAGCAAATACTGGAGGAGGGGCATCTCTGGATTTTGGCAGCAGCTAGGAGGTTAGCGCAGCTTGAGGCTACTGTCTACTAAGGCTGTCTAGTAGTTTATTTGCTTTGGTCGAGGTCTCGCCTTGCTGTCGCTGGTGTGTATGGCTGTAGTTTTAAACTGTCATTAGTGCAATGATACACAGATCTCATGCGTATTCAAGAGGGAATGAAAGATAAAGTGCAGATAGCACTTCAAATTGTAATTCAGATTTTGCAGTGCCATGGCCACCAACATTCACTTGATGACCAGCATCCTGCAACGTCCTGCACAGGAGGCCTCAGCATGCGCCAAGTCTGGGGCTAGTAGCCAAGGAATTCACGGTCAAGACTGGTCACGAGTGCCTGCCATGCCTAGAAACCCTGCCTTCGCCTCATGCTCTATTACCAAATAGCAGTGCTCCAATTTCTTCCACACTCATTGTCTGGAGGAAGCAACCTGCCATCTAGCAAGATCCAGATGGAAGACGAGTTCCCTGGGCGCGAACAACCCGCAAAAAAGACCAATGTACCTGTTGCTCCAGGACGAGAGGCACTGTTGCTCCAGGATCGGTCTCTAGCGTGGGCCATTACCAAACCTCTTAAACCATCTAACTGTAACCAGAACTTCTAGAAATGGGACTGCTTTTAGCATGCAGCTCTTCAGACTGCCACTGATACACGTACGTCGATCACTTTTGAGAGATATGGATTGCTAAAGAGTCTCAGTGGTATGCACAAAAACGGCTAACGGGTAATAGCAAATCCAAAAGTATAAGACTTAAAGTAGCATTTAACTAACAGAAGGACCCAATTGAATAATGGCACAATGGTGCATGTTTGCCAAGGAATTGATATAACTTCTAAAGTTAGTGTCATACCTGCGCTTCAAATGTAAAATTCAACATTTGGTTTGAGGGTGAACCAGCAGCAGGCTGAAGTGCATTGAATTGTCTGTTGTATTCTTCACTTTGGAAACGATTGTCTTCATCATTATTAAAAGAAGTTTCCAACACTGAAACCTCAACACCATCTTCAGCAGAGATTGAATAGCTGCTTCCAGTGTTCAAGTAAACACACTTCCTCAGTAATGCACCATTCTTGTATATATACAAAAAGTATGAAGTTAGGGTACATAGCAATGGTATGAGTCGAAAATTAGGACATCATTGAAAACCATAATATAGTTATGTTAAAGGAAGAAAATTAAGCAAATCACAAGTTCACTGAGCATGCACCTCAATTTTGACATTTTTGAATCTTAGCTTTTTACCCCGCCCAACAATGATTATAGTCTCAGAGTATAACTGCCCCTTCTTGTCAAGCTCCTCACATAATGATATGGTGCCTCCACAACCATCATAAGTAAACTCATCAATATCGCAACCATCAACTATTAGTTGCCTCTCAGGAGAGAGTTGAATAATATTCTCTCTCTGTAAGAAAACAGGCCCACAAAGTACAATGTCATTTGAGGTCATAAGAGGATCATTTTTTGGGTCCAGACTTTCCTCTCTGCCTGTTATTGTACCTATGGAAGGCACAAAATACTCAACTACTGGAAGCAGAAAATCCAGGACAACAAGTATGCGAGGCTGTTGGACTCTTATAACAAACGATTTGAAGGAAGAACGCCATCGATAATCTAGTATCAGCATGGTTAGGTTAGAAACCCCCCCATCTGATGAAGGGTCTGGTGTGTTCAGCTTAGAAGTCTCTGAATAAGATCCAAGCATCAAGCGCATCTCAGACTTTGTATCTGGGCGGATATCACGAATCGAAAGTTTAAGTATAGACAAATATAGATCCATCTCAAACAGTGAAGTTGTCCTGTAAGAAACCCATAAACCTTCCAGCTGCAGAAAAAGAAATGTATGACAGTAACCAACATGCTATCAGGGTTAAAAAATACATTGCGTAAAAGCTTGAACAGGCATTAAAAATGTGCAGGACACATAATATGAAATATTTACAGGACCAGTGATAAACAATCGCATTGATTCTTTCCCCTACAAGACAAGTTGAGTAACTCTTAAAGGATACTCACAGCAAGTTCCGCGAGAGGTGACTCGGCATCTGGGCCATTGCAAAGTTCTAGCAAAGCATATTGGACATTCACAGTCATGATGACGACAGTACGTGAAAGCATCAAATGGTTATTAAGGTTAACTTTATCCGCAAGTAGGCGTATTGACTCTTTTGTCCGGTTTACGTTTTCACGGAAACTGGGGGGAAGGTTGGGTGTCTCCGATAGATTTGTCGAAATACAACTTGTGATGACGTTGTATTCTTTATCCGACATAACAGCATGTAGTAATCCTATCTGCAGAAAAAAGAACATAGAATTACAAAAACATATAGGATATTTCAGCTATAACCACATAGGGGTGGACAGTTCGTAAAATATTCTCCATTGATGCATCTGCCAACATAAAGCTGAGCAAGTAACCATTGCCGCTGGTACCTTCTTTATCATTGTCAATTTGGCATCCAACAGATAACAAAAGTATTCTGGAGATGGAAACTCAGCATCTGAACTATCTTTGAGCTTTAGTTTAACTTTTCAAGTATGAATGAAGAGCACAAATAAATAGAGAAAGAGCATGCATTCAGTGTCAAATAGGATAGCACTATAAAAATCAGGCCAGCAAACAAGATGTCAGCTCTAAAGTACAAAACTATGGCGATCAAATAAGCAAGAGATAACAAGTCAAACTGTATAAGAAAAACAAATTAATCACCTGAACTTTCATGGAGAGCATTGGGACCTTTCGGAAAACATCCCTCAGACTACGCCGCACCCCTACATTGATGCCATGACCCTCTCGAATCATACACTTCCCGAGAGTGCCATTGACCCCAACCGCCATGTTGATTCCATTTATCTATTTGCATGTTATTGAAGCAGGAGAATAAATAACCCAGGCGAGGAAACTAAACAATTTAATTTGCATCCAATAAATACCTCAGCATGGAGAACATCAAGACGCACAGCAGATGGGTCACTCTCTTCACCTCCGTGCCAACTAAAATCATTTTTAACTTTCAGTTGCCCCAAATCCAGTTGTATATAGCTACAGAAAGATGTGAAGATAAATGTCATGCTTTCTTGTATCATAATGCCATTATTGTTGTTAAGGAGTACTTCAAGTCTCTTGTACTATATATTTGCCTCTTGGGCTATTCAAAACAGTAAAATTGCTCCTTACAGTGGAGATAAATGTCATGCTTTCTTGTATCATAATGCCGTTATCGCTGTTAAGGAGTATCCGTATGTATTCGTATTAGTCTAGATCTCCTTACTTGTACTCCAGGTCTCTTGTCCTATATATTTGCCCTTTGGGCTATGCAATACAGTGAAGTTGCTCTAGTATGGTATCATGAGCCCAGGTTTAGGGCTGAACTATAAAGGATTTTCGGAGGATCTGGATCCTTAAGATTTTTTCCTACAGTGGCTGTTTGATTCACAGGATTGGAATCCTTAGGAATTTTTCCATAGGATTCATTTGTACTACATTTTGGAGGAAAATTTCCATCCACTCAAACCTCTTGGTAGAATTCCTTTGTTTTTCCTGTGCTATCAAACACTCTTCCAGCCAAATCCCTGTAGTTTTGTAATCCTGTAGGATACAACAGGACATGACACTCTATTCCTGCGTTTTGAGAATCCTGTGAATCAAAGAGGCCCTTAGGGGATTTTTCCCAGAGCGGAAATTTTCCAGTCTCACCTCTCTCGATCGACCTCGGTTTCATCTTCATCTATTTTGCCCGATTTTCCGCTTGCCCAACCCCCGATTGCAACCTCCTCGCTTGGACTGGGCCGATCTCCACATCCGCCCCCAGCGCTACCTCATCAAACTCGAAGCCCGTGTCCAGATTGAAGCTCCCGTCACAATCCCATCTGGGCACCGTGCTCCCAGTACAAGCCTCTTAGATCGAAGCCACCTCTCCTCCTCGAAGCTCCACCATCTCAGGCCGCCGTTGCCGCCTCCTAGGGTGTGTCGCCGCCGCCACCGGCAGATCGATGCCTAGGCTACCTCCAGGTATGTTGGAGGTTCCCTCAGTGCTCATTGCCCGTTCACCTGCTACACCGCCTGTCGCACCGGATGGTTCCCGCTTCAGTGCTCCGCCTCTTCTGCTGGCTTCCACAAGGTGCAAGCCGCCCTCGTCCTCATTGCACCTACTGCGGCAAGGACAGTCGCATTGAGTCGACCTCTTCAGCTGCAGGACTTCAGCGTCTGCTTGCGGCTACTAGATCTTCCATGTGGTTCTGCAGGTCTTGCTACTGACTCTTCTGGCCCTCAGAGACCACCTTCTTCACAGCCAGACCGCAGCACAAGAGTTTGACTTGACTGGCTTCACATTCCTTCCGCTGCCACTGTCACTAGCCTCCCCGCCCCTCATTAAGTTGCTCCTCTAGCAATTGCATGTAATTCCCTTTCAACCGTGAAGGGACACCATTTGATCAATTACCTTGTCTAGTCCAGTTCTTCTTGGGGTCCAATAATGTTTCCGCTGAATCACTTGATGCACCCTTGGTTGCAAAGTTGCTAGAGGAACAGATTGATGCAGGACTCCTCATATTTTTTGGACCCCTTGTGCTGCCCACTGCTTGGATCTCATGCTGGTGGATGTTAGGAAGATACCGGAGTTTCAGTGAAGAATTCTTGATTTGATGAGGAAAAAGACCAATGGTGGTGATCTTATGAGGCCTGCAGTTGCTCGTTTTGCAACATCGTTGCTTACTTTGAAGCTGTCTTTGTTAACAGATTTAAGCCAACTCCATCGGGGGAGAGGAATGAAAAAACTGTGCTTTCCATGCCCTTTTGGACTTCAGTGGAGAATTGCATGAGAGCTTCACAACCACTACTTATTGCTCTAAGGATTGCTGATGGTGAAGAAGCTTTGCAAGGGAAACCTGCTTTACAAAAAGAGGTACTAAATACTGTTGAAAAGAGATGGACCAACAGATGGAGCAGATGTTGTATGGGGCATCATCGATCTTGAATCCAAGCAAAAGAAAAAATCACATCAAAGAGACCAACAGAAAAGCTTGCTGCAACGCTTGCGGTCAATCTTCAATGATGTGGTATAGAAGATGGTAGCAATGAACACCAGAGCAAGATAAGCATTGCAACAATGAGAGAGTTGAAGGCTGCTTCTCAAAGAAAATGGCGATCAAAGACCGAGATAAAAGGAATGCTCATAAGTAACAAAGAATAAGCATAATTAATTTCTTTTTTATCAGTTTGAGCAATGTCTAAACTTTGATTTCATATGCATTATTTTTTTGTAGTTTCTTGGTGGGGTGCATATGGTGGACTTGCTTTCGAGCTCCAATCTTTGGCAAAGAGAATCATAACTCTTTGTTGTTCGTCATCGGGTGGCTGCGAGCGCAATTGGAGTACATTTCTCAAGTAGCTTGCAAAATTGTGCTTTTCATATGTTAATTGCAGCTGCCATTTCATTGCTTAATGAAACTTGTGCTTGCAGATCCATACCACAAATCATTTGGAGCACAAGAAACTGAATAAGCGTGTATGTTCCATACAAGCAGAGAATGAAAACAAGCTCTAAAGGGAAGAAGATAACCCACTAATCCTTGAGGAATTTTAGTGGGAAAATGAATGGGTTTGCTCATGCCGAACCTGTTCACCAAGACAATGATGGTGATATAATTAACTTGGGGTGATGTTTATTCAGAAATGGGTGCTACGGAAACACTAAGGCTTTGTTTGGTTGCAAGAGGAGGACCACCCAGGGTAACGAATCCCTGTGGGGGATTTTCACGGACACAGGGGATCCCCTTCTCCCATGGGAATGATCTCCTCTTTTCCATTTGGTTCTTTGGCAACACCCAGGGGAGGGGAGGTCGCTGCTCGTGATTGGAAGGAGATGAAGCGGGTGCTGTTGTTGAGGAGACTGCAACAGGAAGGCCGAGGCAGAGGAGGTCAGGCCATAGCCTACGGATTTCGTAAGTGGGAGGCGAAGAGAACGCGAACGGCGACTGGGGACAATTCTCCCGATGTGGGGAGACATGGGAGGGAAACCCGGAGATATTGGGTCGATCGGGACAGGAACTTCTCCTCAGTTCCACCAAATGCTACGGCAGGAAAATCGAGACTAACTTTCCATGTGGGGTTCTTAACCAGGGAAATAGCGGGGATCCCGGGAGGATCCCGTGAAACCAAATGACGCCTAAGAGGGTGGAACTTCCCAAGGACTGCTCGTGGTGATACTAGTAGACCCATAGGCCCTCATATCACTTATTTTAGGAAGAGGACAGAGACAGTTGTTGAAGAAGAGGTTGAGTAGTAGCAAAATCTTCTAATTCACTATGCTCCCTAATTTTGGAGCCCTCCCATTCAATTGAGGTGTTGAATTTTGGATTTAGTTCACCATTATGACCGGGTCAACGATTTCTCAAGGAGCTCTCTCATTTAATTAAGGTGTTCAATTTTGGATTTGATTAACGATTTTGACCGGGTAAACGATTTGTTGAAGTAATCGGCAGCAGTCAGCCTATAAAAACATATCAGTCCTGTGCACCCTCGCACCACCTAGAAAAAAAGCGCCAGCATGTGACAATGTAGCACCAATATGATACATGCGGCCACCAGCGTAAAGAAACTTCCCCGCACAAGTATGGGTTGGCTAGATAACACATAATCACACCGCCAAGAAAGCCCACCAAGACACCGCATTATAAACACACACACTCCATCATCTTCCCAACGCGCCAAACCAAATAACAAACAAAAACTATGAAATCACAACAACACCAACAGCGCAGCGAAGCGCGCCCAACCCTTCTAGTAAGATATCATGGGTGAGGACAAAGATGAGATGAACAACAGGGACATTGATAGCGACGACGACAATGGAGGAGAAACACAAAATGATGCTGGACAAAGCCATGAAGCCGGTGAATTTTGAATGGATGAGCAGCCAGATGTTTGATTTGAGGCCGAAGGATGTGATGCGAAACAATGGAGACTGGAGAGAACTTCTGGATAGTGCTGTTGTTGCTTTTGATAATGTCCTAAGGAACTTTTCTTAGGGAATAATGTTGTCAGGAACTTATTTATTATGCACTTAGGCTGATGCCACTTAACTATTTGTTGTAACGTTGTGTGACACTTGATGTGTTGACTTGTTCAGTATTCATTCATGGCTAATGGGCATGGCTGATGGTTCATATGTTTAAATTCCTTTGTTTTATTTGTCAACATTGCCTTACTCATGGTACATGCTCTGCCTAGTCCCCTTGACGCATTTTGTGTGTGTTATATTTGTATCTAGGAAAATATTTGTAACGCATGGTACATGATGGTAGTCAACGATTAACCACGATTAATCCTAGCTAATCTAGACTAATTCACAGGTCGCTATCTCGACGACTCATCATTTCTGTTTGCCAAAATTTTGTCCCACAAGTGTGGCATGCCATAGTTATTTTAAACTATTAGATTAATTAATGGAAACAGTCCTAAAGAATTATTAAACTAAGAACATAAAGCATGGACATACTCTTCACTCTGGGAATTCTTTGGGACAATGATAATGGGTGTATCAAGTGAAAGATCCAGCTTTATAGCAGAAGAACCATCCATTTCATATTTCTGAATCAACCACTCAAAACCTCCAACTTTATCCATAAACTTAATTGCTTCTTCAGTGTGAGGGGTAGCAAGCTCCATGAAGTAAGAAGTAAACTGCAAAATGAAAAGGCACTTCAAAAAATACATATCATGGAAGATCAGATAATCCAACTTGGCTTGGCGATGTATACCTCCTGAACAAACCGATAAAGAAAGACAATACGGACGGCAGAAAGCTGCCCAGTCAGACTGTAATTATGACCTTCATAGTCATCATCGTCAGCACTGTAAGACTGGAAGGCAAACTGCAAAAGAATGGAAAGGAAAATTACTCTACTGCTTCAGCTGCCAGAAACAAATGTATTATCGAACTTCAAGTATATGTGGCAATCATAACCATTTCAAAGTTGCACATTTGATTAAACGGTAATTCGAGCCAGATAACAGAGAACTATTTACCATACTGTTATTAACAGATGTCACAACACCACCACCACCAACAACAACAACAATGAAGCCTTTTGTCCCAAGCAAGTTGGGTTAGGCTAGATGTTAGGATCTTGGGTTGGAGCGCGTAGCCATGGCCTGAAGGGGCCTGAGGACCGATGAAGATCCACCGGGCAGGTGTCTTGCCGGTGTTGAGGGGGTAACAGAGGAGGAAAAGAATAGCTTGGGGAAAAAGACTTGACTTTATTGATTGCTTGGGTTTCCTCATACAGGCCTCCTCTCAGAGTCCAACTTCTATTTCTCTTCCTAAAGACCTTCCTACTACAAATTGATATCTCCCATCAGGGAATCAATCCTACAAGGAAGTAACCAGTACTACTGCTCCTACTTGGCCGTAGCCTATCCTGCTACAGGCTGGGGCGTACGCCTGCTATAGTGGATACCCCACGTAACACTAGAGATGAAACCCAACAGAAAACTGTGAGAACCCAAAAAGAAGAGAGTACAGGTAAACAAAGTGAAGGAAAGTAAATTAAGGTACTGGTACATGGATTGCTGATTTCCATGCAGTCCTATCAAGAGCCAAATCCTTGGGTACATTCCAATCCCTCAAGTCTCTTTTTTTTGCTTTCTTTGCTCATGCATGGACTTCTCCAGCATCTGTTTAATGCATTTGTAATAAATAAGTAAATGTGCTTTGGCCTAGCAGGTGGATTCCTGGCCAAGTGTGGTTAAGTATGTAATTCCATCTTTTATAAGCTTGCAGATGAAAATGACAAATGATCTTAGCATTTGGGTTGCATCTCGGTGAAAATGCAGGAAATAGAGTGCTAACCTAACCATGCTCAACATAAACTTAGGCGCTTTCATAATCTAATAGAAACTATGACTCGAGTTTTTCAGGCGGCGAACACAACACATTGAGCTTTGATACTGGCAACCATGCTAGAATCTTGTTTGCAAGTAAAATATGTAACACATGGCCACATTGTACTTCGGGATTGAGGAGAAGACTGTTACTCTACTAATCTGGTACTCCCTCCGTTCCATATTAACTGTCGCCGATTTAGTACAAAGTTGTACTAAATCAGCGACAATTAATATGGAAGGAAGGAGTACACCATTCAGGGATGAACATTTATTGCCAAGCCATGTAAATGACTGGACATGTACATCAATATATTACCTTTATAAGCGACTCAACACCTGGTTTCCGTATATCACAAAGCCAACCCCACCGATGATCTGGCCCGAGGGACATGTCACAAAATCTCATATTACCAAGCATACCATCAATAGAAAATGAGCCCGGGTGAACCTGACAATTAAAGAAATGTGTAAATGAAATAATAGTCAAGTATGAAATCTAAGCATGTCCCCTGTTCCTGTTCTCATGGATGGTCATATCAAGGAATATTCCTGGTTTTTGTATTAATCTAGCATTCTATAAACATCACCAGCCATCCAAAACATTCTAAATAGCATGCCCAGATATATAGAAGATAAACAAATAATTTCCTTGGGCCCTATACTACCTTCAACTCACCTTCAGGTCAAACAGAAATTTCTCCTGCACAAACATCGCAAGCTGAGAACCATCTTCCTTGTTAAGAAACATAGATACCCGATCCACATCCATTTTGATGTTGAAAATAGTTCGACGTTTTCCATAACCTAACAGTCCTTTAACAACAGTATGGCCAGTGTGTTCCTTCCCAGTGGGTATTGCACTGTGTGTTGCACCTGCCATGTCAGGGTCACTCTTTGGCACAGAATTAACCATGCTAACATCAACTCCAAACTCGATAAGAGCAACAAGTGTGGGTCTGTTACAGTAGAACTCCAGTGCAGACATACGGATACTCATCTGTAATGAGCAAAACATGTAAACAACAAGCTTTAGTGGAAGGGAAGGTACTGACAGCCAAGGATAAAAAAAAAGAGGATACGCAAGCATACGTCCCAGACCCTGCCTGTTTCTAGTTACCAACTGGCAACCTGTTTAAAGTCTCCCAAATATAGCTAGCATATTTTTTTTTGTGCTCTACAATCTATTTACCATGGTGAAAAGGTAATTCACTTGACACAATACAACTTGCCCTTATTAGCTTGGCAATCATTGTCTAAAAATAAATTAGCTTGGCAATATTCCTGTCATTAGCTTGAACATATATTGAACAGTAACTATATTCTCAGAATTTCAACTTGAAAATTCAAAATTTGAATTAAGAATTGTTTAGACCGATATCTTTTAGGCAAGACCAGTAATCTAACTGAAAAGTCAGATTAAAATTGAAACTTTTTGGACCAATATTCTTTTACCAGGCAGAACTGGTACCCTGCTTACAGCACCATTGGAATAATAAGAAGACAAATACATGAAGATGTCTTTTTTGTAAAGCACAGAAATAACTCAGTTACCTGTGAATCTATACCATCATAAAGACAAGAGTCTGGAGTCCTACTCAAAAATGTAAGAACAACAAAATCAGTGACATTGTTGTCTTGTGCCTCATAAAAAATTTCAGTAGGTTTCAAATTTTGCTGATCGCCATCAAAGCATAAAGTGTACTCATTCAGATCAGACATTGAGTTTGATGGAATGTCATGATCATGGAGATTGGAACTTTGGTCAGAAGTAAAATCTGTCAATGCATCCATGAATGAATCTTCCTCCACAGAAAAGGATTTGGGGTGACCCTCCATGTCAGGTGTAAAAGAACCTTCAGGCTGCAAATCTTCATTTTTCTTAGGAAAGGACTCCAAATCCTCATTGATAACAGAACATGCTAAATACTTCGTAGACATTGAAAGACGACCATGTAGCTCATCCTTTATCTTCAATGAATGCAGCTTTGTTTTCACACTTAGACCACGAGAAGATTGAACAACATTAACCTACAAAAGTAACTAAACAATAAGTATTGGAGCTGGGGGCAAAATGAAGATGGAACCTTGTAAATCATAATGTGCAACAATTGCTGAACCATAAAAATATGAAGCACAAACAGATCAGCAATGCCAAGATGAGTGTACAGAAAACAGGTGTACACTTTCGGGTACTGTGTTTTGCAGTGGTATATTTTAGATGTCTCCCGTCTCGAAAAGTTTCACCTGGAACAGGTTTATAACTTCCACATCACTTCCTCTCTGAACTGAAAGGGGAGTACTGCAATGTTTCAAAACAATGGATACAGCGACAGTACTCCAGTTTTTCTACCAGACACTATTAAGTGCTATTGTGTTCTCTAACCTTTAACAATAGGAAATATATTTTTGCCAACACAAACAACATATAGTTTTTCAAGTAATGGTTCCATTTTACTCCCTTGAACATTCATCAAAGTGCAATTAACCGATTTCTTGTAAGCAGCGGTCCCAGCCGGCATAATGAGAAGAGGCTGGTAAAGTATGAGAGATTAAATCATAGTTACCGGATTCGCCGGGAGAGGCCTCGAACTCCGATCTAGATCGAACGATTCAGATCGGAGTTCGAATTCGCTCGGTTCGATCTGGATTCGCTGCCCGATTCGTCGAACTCTAATCGGACCAGAAAATGGATTTGGTGGCTAGAGGTGGTGGCTGGCGAGCGGCGACTGGATGGCAGAATAAACGAGGTGGGTGGCGCGACAGATGGTGGCAAAAACCTGGCAGCAGGCTGGTTGTTGTCGCGCAACAGCAGCCCCTCCTTGCTGCAGATGCACGTGTGGAGGATGAGCAGGAGAAAGAACGACCGAAGATATGCTGAAGCCCATGAGGCGGCGGCGCTGGATTGTTAGGTTAGAAGGAGGCTATTGGGGGCAGCTGAAGCAGCAGGTCATGGCCTCGTAGGCCTGTTTGGGCTGAACCAACCAACATTTTTATCTATTTTCCCTTTGTTATCGATCTAGGATCTTCGATGGCTATTTGCATGTGAACCTTACAGTAAGCTATTCCGAACCGGAGATAGCAAGTTCACGAACCGGATCTCCAATTCGTGAATCGGATATGTATACCCCATATCGAACCCGATTCGTATGACGTAGAGAATTCGAACCGCAAACTCGAATTGTGAACCGAACGAATCGCAGATCAGGTAACTATGGATTAACTTTGACAAAAATGGCTGTTTCTCATCAATAGATACATCGACTCTGATATCCAAGAATATATAAAAAGAAAGCACAATCTACACCTTGCTGGCCAATAGCGATAACAAAATATGTTTTATGCACGTGATTGACATAAAATTTACACATCGAAGTAAGAATGCTGCATACTAACTCTTTGTTTCGCAATATAGGTTGATTTTAAAAGGAACTGTTCCTTTACAATGTGTGTCTGAAAATCAACAATATTGTACAATATTTCCCTAGTTATCGTTTGTCATTGTTGTTAAAGCTTGGACAGAATGGACGGAGTAGATTAAAGATGCACAGTTCCAGTTTTGCCTTTGTTTTTTAATGCAAGATTAAGTAAGACTGAAGCAAAATACCTTTCCCCCATTCCCGAGGAGCTCTAACATTAGAAGCTCTTCTGGATCTCTGTTCTTTCTGTCCAACTGCAAGAATGGCATAAATAGTAACTACATCAGTGCACCAGAACAAACACAGCTGAATTAACACGATGTGAATCTGTGGTCGTGGCCATTAGTGGCGCACCAATAAAGTCAAAAATAGCAGCTACACATAGATGTGAATAGTCAGCATTTTTTTACTCCCTATCTTCTTGGTCTTCTCATCTACGAACTGATGTCTCTAGATGTCTCTATAGAGACCCAACTATCCTTCTCCCATCCAAGCACATAATGATCTGAGCACTAAACCACACCCATAACACAAAAATCTTCAACATGCCTAATCTAGACTCTTGGCTTTTCCTTTTTAATATTGTTGGACCGGTATGGGCCCAAGCCCATCAGCCGTGTCACTTAGGGCCCAAGCCCATGAGGAGGAGCTGACCTAGAAGAGGCATCCAGTCCTCCCGTTCCCAGCAAGGCCGCCACACACATTCACACGAGCTGGAGGTACTCCTCTCTTCCCTCCCGATTCTACATGGTATCAGAGGCCAGGTCCGGCGAGGCCTGACGGACGGCGGCGCCGGCCGGCGAGGCTGCGGGGTCCGGTGGGGATCGACGGCGGCCCTGCGCGCTGGAGAGGAGGCGGCTGTGCGCGGGCTGTGCGTGCGCGCGAGGAGGAGAAGCGGCTGCGCGGGCGACAGGGCGACGGCTGGTGCTGGTTCCTTCCTGCCCCGGCTCTCTTATCTCTCTCTGTTCTGCTGTGTTTCTGGAGGTGGAAGGGAGAAGGAGAGAGGAGGAAGAGAAAGAAGGGCAGCTGCTGGAGTCTGCTGTTGTGGCTGCATCTGGGGCTGTTGCTGCTGCTGTGTGGACGTGGGAGCAGAGGTGCTTGCTGCTGCGGCTGACTGGAGAGGCAGAGAGGCAGGTCAAGCTGCTTCTGTTGGTGGTCTGCTGCTGGAGCTGCTGGGGAATGAAGGGGAACTGAGGCTGAGTGCTGTTGCTGCTGGGTGTTGTGCTGCTGCAGTTGCTGCTGTTTGAGGAGAGGAGGCAGCTGGGAGCCTGGGACTGCGCTGGATTGCTGCTGCTTCTGCTGGAAGTGTGTTTCTGCTAGTGCTGCTGCTGCTGTTTGCAGAGGAGAGGAAGTCTGCTGTGCAGCTGCTGCTGCTGATTGTAGAGGAGAAGAAGGGCTTGAGGGGGAGAGCCTCACACTCA
This sequence comes from Elymus sibiricus, assembly GCA_039707655.1. Lineage (NCBI taxonomy): Eukaryota > Viridiplantae > Streptophyta > Magnoliopsida > Poales > Poaceae > Elymus > Elymus sibiricus. The sequence continues at coordinate 196,994,572 of CM077674.1, read as the reverse complement.
AGGAGAGGCTCTTCCTGATGGAGCAGGAGGTCGGCAGGGGGTGCCGTCTTGTGACCATTGAGGCGCGTTTTGCAGGGGCTGATGGTGCTGCTGGCAGCATCAAGAATGATGTTGTTTTGGAGGAGATGGATGATACCATAGCTGCGGTTGGTGCTCACCATGCAGTCAAGGAGTCTCTAGGGAATGATGACATGAGAAGGGGTGATGTGGAGCTAGAGAAGAGTGGTGAGGACAGTGCAGAGAAGGCCGGTGCCGGGCCAGAGAAGGAATACAGCATGACTGTAGCAGAGGTTGAGAGGCTCAGGGAGGAATTGGAGAGCTTCAAAAGGAAGGTGGAGGAAATCCAGGCTGACAAGGAAACAGCCGAGGGGGCGACACGTGAGAAGGATGCTCAGACTGTTAAATTGAGGGCTGAGTTGGAGGAGCTCCATGCTTTCATATCACAGCTCCAAACTGCAGGCTTGAATGCTCGCTATGGAGGCTGTGCTCACTGGGCCTCCACTGATGAAGATAATCCGGAAAAGGCATCTCTTGCTACTAATGCGAATGGTTCAGAATGGGTTCTAGACTCTGGAGCATCTCAGCATGTTGCGGGCCAATGCTGCGTGTTTGAGTCTTACAATAAGCATCCTCCTTCTCACACGGGCACTATGCAAACTGCTGATGGCACAAAACAGCCTGTCATAGGGGTTGGTACAGTAAAGTGCACTCCGACCATCTCCTTATCCTCAGTTTTGCATGTGCCAGCTTTTCTTGTCAATTTGGTCTCTTTCAGTGCTCTCATTGATCAAATAGACTGTCGTGTGATCCTTGACCAATTCGGTTGCGAGATTCAGGAGCGACAGACGAGACAGACGGTTGGGACTGGCACCAGGCGTAGGGGGCTTTGGTATATGGACCAGGAGGTGCAGCCGGACTTGGTGTGTACTGCGACCATGGAGGACAAGGAGAAGCAGGCGATGATCCATCACTGTAGGATGGGACATGTATCTTTTGATAAGATGCGCAGAATATTTCCGGATATTATGTGTGGAATAGGCAAGGGCAAGCTGACATGTGATGCTTGTGAATATGCAAAACACACAAGAGCCACATATGTGAGTAAGGGGCTTAGGAGCATATCTCCTTTTATGCTTATTCATTCGGATGTATGGAAGAGCCCTGTTGTGTCAATGCATGGAATGAAGTACTTTGTTACCTTTATCGACTGCTATACTCGTAATACTTGGATTTATTTGATGCGTCACAAGGATGAGGTGTTTAGCTGTTTTCAGAATTTCCATGCCTTGGTGAAGAATCAGTTTAAGGCGCAGGTGCAGGTGATCAGGACTGACAATGGCACAGAATATGTGAACAACACCTTTGGGGTCTTCTTGTCTGACCAAGGGATTCTTCATCAAACTTCTTGTCCGGACACCCACCCTCAGAATGGAGTGGCAGAAAGGAAGAATCGACATATTCTTGAGGTTGCTCGGTCGTTGATGTTTACCATGAATGTGCCCAAGTTCTTGTGGAGTGAAGCTGTTATGACAGCCACATACCTGATCAACCGGACACCTTCAAGGATACTTGGCATGAAATCTCCGTGTGAATTGCTGCTTGGAGAAAATAAGTTTGTTGTTCCCCCAAAGTTGTTTGGCAGTACCTGCTTTGTTCGTGACCACCGACCTTCTGTTGGGAAGCTAGATCCGCGGGCAGTGAAGTGTGTTTTTCTGGGCTATGCTTCTAGTCAGCAGGGGTACAAATGTTGGTGTCCCTCTGAGAAACGCAGATTTGTAAGTATGGATGTCACCTTCAGGGAGTCTAAGCCATTCTATGGTGAGCCCACAGATCTAAGTGTGTTGTTTCAAGGGCTTGACCATTCACACTCTGTGCAGGATGGTCAAGAGGGGGAGAAGGCTGCGTCTCACACTCAGGAGGATTCTGTGGACACCAACACTGATGATGATGTGCAGGCTCAAGTCCAGCCAATTGAGGGTACAATTCCGGTTGGTACTCTCACTGATAGTGATGTGCAGGTTCAGGTCCAGCCAACAGTGGTTCCATTCAGATTGGTAATCTCCAGCTCCCTGTTCGAGATCGGTGGCAGCAGACCCCCCTAGTGTACTCTCGACGAGAGCCACAAGTGCCACAAGTGCATGACTCATCTGACACTCGTCTGGTATATTCTCGGCGGCAGCCACAAGTGCAGGGGGAGCAGTCAGTGCAAGGGGAGCATCAAGGCAGTGGTGCAAGCTCATCTGACACAGTGGAACTGCCTATTGCGTTGCGAAAGGGGACACGTGAAGCGGCACAGAAGGCCTTACCACCGGAGGTTTTTGATGATCATGATATTTTAAATTTTGTGTCTTATGAGGCTTTGTCTCCTTCCTATAGAGCGTTTGTTGCCTCTCTTCAAACTGTGTCAATCCCAAAGGATTGGAAGGCTGCAAAGCAAGATCCGAAGTGGCGTGAAGCGATGATAGAAGAGTTGGAAGCACTGAGAAAAAACAAGACGTGGGTGCTAACCACATTGCCGGCAGGAAAGAAAGCAGTGAGTTGTAAGTGGATCTATACGGTGAAGCAGAATCCTGAGGGGAAGGTGGAACGGTATAAGGCCAGATTGGTCGCCAGAGGATATAGTCAAACGTATGGAATTGACTATGACGAGACGTTTGCTCCAGTGGCAAAGATGAACACAGTAAGGATATTGGTTTCCTGTGCTGCAAACTTTGGGTGGAAATTGCATCAATTAGATGTCAAGAATGCCTTCTTGCATGGTGAGTTGCAGGAAGAAGTGTACATGGAGATACCACCAGGTTTTGGTACTTCACAGACCACGGGGAAGGTATGCAAGCTGAAGAAATCCTTGTATGGACTGAAGCAATCACCAAGGGCATGGTTTGATAGGTTCAGACGTGCTGTCTGTGCTATGGGGTATGGTCAATGTAATGGAGACCACACGGTGTTCTACAGACACTCACTCTCTGATCGGAAGATCACCATCCTTGCAGTTTATGTGGATGACATTATCATCACTGGAGATGATAAGGAGGAAATAGAGAGATTGAAGGGGTGTCTGAGTAAGGAGTTTGAGGTAAAGGATTTGGGCAACCTAAAATACTTCCTTGGCATTGAAGTGGCTCGGACAGAGAAGGGAATCTCTATGTGCCAACGGAAATACACCTTGGATCTCTTGAGTGACATGGGCATGATGGGATGTCGTGCAGCCTCTACTCCGATTGAACAAAATCATCAAGTGACAGCAAAATCAGGTGAGCTGGTGAATAAGGAAGATTATCAGAAACTGGTTGGGAGGTTATTGTACTTGTGTCATACAAGGCCTGACATTACGTATGCCGTGGGTGTGGTGAGCAGAAACATGCATGAACCAAGGAGTGGGCATCTTGATATTGTGCACAGAATTCTGAGATACTTGAAGGGGACTCCGGGTAAAGGGTTGTGGTTTGCGAAGAGTGGACATCTTGAGGTGGATGGCTATAGTGACTCTGATTGGGCCAGTTGTCAAGATGATAGAAGATCAACTTCTGGCTACTGTGTGTTTGTGGGAGGAAATTTGGTGTCATGGAGAAGCAAGAAACAGACAGTTGTGTCTAGATCAACAGCAGAAGCTGAGTATAGAGCATTATCTCAAGGGTTGTGTGAGATGCTCTGGGTGAAGTACCTACTGAGCGAGCTGAAACTTCTGAGGAAGGGCCCCTTGAAGGTGTGGTGTGACAATCAGTCAACTATAGCCATTGCTAATAACCTAGTTCAACATGATAGGACAAAGCATGTGGAAATTGATCGCTTCTTCATTAAGGAGAAACTTGATGCTGGGATCATCAGCCTTGGTCATGTCAGCTTTGGGCAGCAGTTTGCAGATTGCTTGACAAAGGGATTGGGAACAAAGGACTGTAACTTGGCATGTGACAAGATGGGAATGATAGATATCTACCACCCATCTTGAGGGGGAGTGTTGGACCGGTATGGGCCCAAGCCCATCAGCCGTGTCACTTAGGGCCCAAGCCCATGAGGAGGAGCTGACCTAGAAGAGGCATCCAGTCCTCCCGTTCCCAGCAAGGCCGCCACACACATTCACACGAGCTGGAGGTACTCCTCTCTTCCCTCCCGATTCTACAAATATATACCTCTTTCTGAGAATGGACACTTGCGGGCTTGTGGCACCACTCTGGTTCTGGCTTCACTCCTTTATACAGCTCTATCTAGCCCCTCGTACCCCCCCCCCCCCCCCTCCTTTTCCTCCCCGGTACAGCCTCAGCTGTTGTGCTGCCCTCTGAGTAAATATGTTCCCTTTCACAATAAAATTTTACTTGTAGGAGCCTCCACCAGAGTTGTTTCCACTAAAAAACGACACCCATTTCACATTAAGGTGGCAAAAAGATGACAAGTTTACCTTTCCATAGAGTGAAAGCTTTGTTTCAATTACAGAGCCATTCACAAGGAGATCCACTGATCCCAAACTGCTAAGCCTTGGAGTGCTTGTTTCTGGAGCAGAACTGAAAGGATCTCCTAATATGTTCAGCTCAGGAGGTGCCTACAACAAGCAAAGAGGAGGAATAACATAAGATAAACCAAGTACAAACCTCATGTTATGTCAAAATTTATTAAGTAATGAAAGGCCTACGGAAGCTCGATATGTTGCTTGGACAAGCGCTTTCATCCAATTGGCCTTCTCTATTTCATTATGAAATTCAACTATCAGTGTGCTGGTTGATTCTAGTGCCTGCAAATGGAATAATGCTCAGATGAAAAGAGAACAGGGACTGGAAAAATACATTAAGGCAACACTCCAACAAATAATGGAATATCTATACCAATATAAAAAGACCCAAAGGGGCAGGTCCAACAAATCTCAGCCATCAAACAGTGTCAAATCAACGACCTATATTGCTCCAATGGCGAACGCTCAACATGTTTAGGGTGCAATTAATAATAACATACCAAATATAGACTATCCAAGTAATTAACACGTAATTGATATCCTAGCTAATATTAACGTGCAATTGATTTTCTGTCCAATATCAACGTGCAGTTAATTTTCTGACTGATATCAACGTGCATTGCACATACGCATTTACTAGTAGGGTAGTAAAAGCACTTAGAGCATCTACAGCCAGACCCCTCAAACCCTCCCTAAACGTCCGGGCGGGCAGCCCGATCACCGCCCGGTCACAAAATGGCCACCCAACCTTACCCCCCATACCCAGCCCAAACGTCCTGGCACCCCCCAAACCCAGCCCATATGTGGGACGAATATGGGGACGCCCTGCCAGGTCGGACTGATGGGCAGGGCCTGCGCGAAAACCCGTCGGTCCGCCACTTCTCCAGCTTCCTCCGATTTTGTGAGAACGCATTCACGTCGCCGCCCCGGCTCACCGCCCGAGAGACCAAGGGTCAGTTCTTTTGGGCGGCTTAAAAAATAAGCTGTCTCTCCCCAGCTTAAAAAATAAGCCGCCTCCTAAATTTGTTGAGTAGTTATCCCATAACTAGTTTAGAAGCTCCAATAAATAAAAGAGGCAGCTTATGAAAAAAGCTGGGGAGGATGCGGCTTATTTTTTAAGGTGCCAAAAGAACAGGCCCCAAATCCGGCTATTTAAGCTGGACTGCGAGGGAAACCCTAGCCGCCCCCACTTCGCTCCCCCCTTCTGTCTGTACCGACACCACTCCCCCCGTCTGCTTCCCCTTCCACTCCGACCTCGCCGTCGCCATGGTCCAGAAGAAAATAACCTACTCCAAGATGCTCACGCCCGAGCACCGGCAGAGATCGCCGCCGAGATGCACTCAAATTGCGCTGGAGCAATAGGATGTACCGATGGAGGAAATGATGGAGGAGGCGAAGGAGGAGGAGTCGGAGGACATGGAGGAGGCAGAGTACGCGCCGGGCATGGAGGTTGAGCCCGATGGCTTTGGCATGGAGAAGGCGGACATATGAGGGCGGGTCGGCGCTATCCGCGGGCACGTGGTCAGATTTTCCCAGTCCTGTTGTAGATGCTCTTAGTAACTAATATTAAACATATTCTGAAACCTCTGTCTTCATCACTTAAAACGCAAATGCGTAAGTTATAGATATAAGTTGCTTAATCTGTCAAATACTCTCTCCAATCCAAATTAATTGAAGTTCTAGCTTTGTCCTAAGTCAAACTTATCTATGATTGACCAAGTCTATAGAAAAATGTGCTAATATCTATAACATCAAATACGTATAGTACGAAAACATATTTAATGGTGAATCTAGTGAAACTTATTTGGTGTTGTAGATGTTGATATGTGTTCTTTGGACGGGTCAATACGATTCAAACTCATTAGAACAGAATTCCATCCCTATTCCTATCTTATTCACCTATGAAGCTAGATACCTACTAGAATGAAGATTGGAAAGTCATGGAAGTCATCAATGCAAGGGAAAGAAGTAATGAGGTAAAGGCCGAAGATTGGAAGAAGGGAGGATTTATGTCATGATACCATAAATAAATATTTGGGCTATCCGTCGTACGTCGGATTGAGACGAGAAAGCAAGTGCAAGGCATTCAATAAGGTAAGCTAGGGTTGGCAAAGAAGCTTCAATAAGGTAAGCTAGGGTTGGCAGAGAAGAAGGATAGAAAATAAATAGAAAGAATCGAATACAAAACCGTTGATTTCATGTCATCTTATTAGTGAATATGTGCTAATGTCCTGTTTATGATTAAAAAAATACAAAATTCTATAAGATTCCTACTGATGGCTCTACTCTTGCTTATTACAACCTAAGCGGCAGCACGCCCAAAGAAACAGCAACATCAGCAATATAAATTAAATGAATAAATTTAACCACTACATAGAACATATTACAATAACAATGTTGTATCCTATGTTTTTTATTCCACTCCATCCGTTCCAAATTATAGAGTATTTTGTTTTGTTAGGACAAGCCTTTGACCTAACTGGTGAGCCTTGTCCTGCACCTGCTACAGCCAAGGGAAGGTCCCTCCCGAGATATGTCAGTGAAGTTTGACTACCGGCAGCCAGCGTGGATGGAAAGGATAAGATTCTGCAGGTGAGTGTGTGGCTTCCTTGCTAAGCAGGGCACACTTGCTCAGTTCTCTTCTCCGGGTGCTCACGTGCTCACGCTCAGAATGGTGATGAGCGCAAACATCATCACCTTATTGAGACGGCTCATGCGTTGATGATCGCCGCCTCTCTTCCGCTTCACTTTTGGGCTGAGGTTGTTTCCACTTCCACCTATCTCATCAACATTCAGCCTTCCTCTGCTCTGCAGGGTAGAATTCCTCCCGAACGTCTTATTGGTCATTCTCCCGACTACTCAGCGTTTCATTTGTTTGGTTGTGATTGCTACTTCCTTCTTGCCACCCGTGTACGCACCAGACTGACTGCTCGTCAGTCTGTTGAGTGTGTCTTCTTAGGTTATAGTGATGAGCACAAGGGCTATGGGTATTGGGATCCAATCGGTCGTCGGATGCAGATATCTCGAGATGTGACCTTCGATGAGCCTCGTCCTTTCTATCCGCGCCCATCCTCTCCTTTGGCCTCCTCCGGTGAGGACATCTTTCTCCCGACATTTCTGGATACACCTATCACTCATGTTTTGCCCTCGTCCACCCATCACAATGTGTCTACTCGTACTCCTGTTGTACATTTCTCTTCAACCTATTCTTATTGTACTCGTCGCACGCGTGTTATGGATTCTTCTGACGTGTTGTCGTCTCCAGATACAATCTTCTCCCGGCAAGCCATCTCCCTCGACTCCTGTGTCTCCATCTTCTGGCTATGCACCACCTCTACCTCAGCCTACTTATGGCTTCCGTGCCCACCCACGTCCGACTATTGACTGCTATATGGTTTTTGCGCTGCTCTTCTCGAGCTGACTTCTTATCGTGACGTTGTTGTTCATCCTAAATGGCAGCATGCGATGGCACAGGAGATTGCTGCTCTTGAGCGCGCTGGGCACTTGGGATCTCGTTTTCCTTCCTCCCTGTGTTCACCCCATCACTTGTCTTGTGGCCCGTAGTTTTCAGCAGGAGCATGGTCATGACTACGATGACACAATTGCTCCTATGGCCCACATTGCCGTTGTTCTCCACTGGTCTGTCTCTCAGCTTGATATCAATAATGCCTTTCTTAATGGTAAGTTGCGTGAGGAGGTCTACATGCAGCCACCTGGGTATTCTGTTCCTAAAGGCATGGTATGTCATCTTCTTCGCTCTTTATATGGCCTTGAGCAAGCTCCTCGTGCATGGTTTGAGGGCTTCGCCTCTATGGTCATTGTTGCTGGTTCTTCGGCAAGTGATCATGATCATGCGCTCTTGTCCACCTTCCATTCCGTGGTCGGACTCTTCTTCTCTATGTCAATGACATGATCATCACTGGAATATATACCGAGTATATTTCCTCACATGATGCACATGCATATATAGTGGCCTATGGCCCCATGGGAATACAAGTTGCATATCTCCTAACCGAGGTAAGATCCTTTAGACTTCATTTTACGTATATCCTTGGGTGCATAAAAACCATGTCTGACCAACCACCCAACCTACACTTGCCACCTGAAAATATGTCATTTTGTCTTTGATTGCTACTCTTCATATCATGTACTCCCTCAGTTCCATAATATGGGCGTATTAGCGGGGCGGTTGACCCTTTTTCGTCAATATGGGTGTATTATGATTCGTCAAGACAAGGGTTTGACCAACAATTACTCTACTACTATGTAGTGTATGTGGTACAAAATTATAATGATAAGTACATTTGAATACGAATCCAATACCTTAGTATGTCATATAAAGTGTATATTAATAAAGTGTTGGTCAAACATTTGCCTTAGCAAATCATAATGCACCTTATATTATGAAATGGATGGATTACTATTTAGTTGTTAGGCAATCCTCTATTAGAAGATAAGGAAGTTGGTATGCTCCATGCATGCCAGGCTCACAAGGCACAAGACTAACCGCCAAGGACCCCATATTCAGTAAACCCTATTACAACTTTAACTTCTAACATAGAAGAACTGTTGTTTACTATTGCTTCTGAGATACTGATGTGTTTCTTGGCAAGCCACACCACCACAGGTGAGCAACAACGATGATTTAAAAACATCGTTTGCTGACCAGAGAAAATGAGGGGGGAAATGGACTAATGGAGCCACGCAAGGCCATCTTCTATAATGCTATAAAATGTCGAAAGTGTTGGAACTGGACATTAAAGAAAAAATGCAGCATCAGAAATTCAGAACTTCGGCAACAATGAATCCTGTATTGAATATTCAGTCAATTATGGTTGCAGGTAAATTAACTTTTTGTCTAGTTTTCACAACTAAATGGCTCTTCAAGTTTCAACATTTAATAAATCTGTGAATCTGTTACAGAGCCTTGAACATTTACTCTTTCTCTGTTGCAACTACAAGCTGTTTCTTAGTCAAGAAAATACAAGCTGTTTCAGAATTCCCATGATAGTCTAACAATCATATGTAGTAACAGGAAAGTCCACAAAGTTAAAGAACGGCAAGAAGGCTAAAAAGATTACCTTCTGCATATCTGCACCTCTAGAACACACAGCAATACTGTAAAGAGACCCACCAACACTAGCTGATGGCACGTCAAATACTTGCCGGCTTGCCATGCTGCAATATCAAATATTAAAACCCATGTAAATAACAAAAGGTGAAAATGTTCCTGAAAAAATAATAAGGGTGCTATTTTGAGCAACAATGCCAATATAGGACCAAAAGTTCACATTTATAATATTATCTTCTAACTTTACCAAAACAAAATTGGAGAAAAATACTAAAATCGAGGAAATACAATCCTGCCTGCCTCTACAATTCCTTCGGAACTTCTCTTAGAATCTCATTCCACTTAAGAAGTACAACAACAATACAATATTTGCTATTCATTGATCGGAAAGGCCAACACCAACAAATACACATCCATTCTACTATGCTAAAAACATAAGGAATATCATGCGTTTGTTTGTCAATGTGAGGATAAACTAGGAAAAGATATTACGCACCTACAACACCTTTGGTAATTTTGGGATAATTCTGACTCCAAGATATACAGATACATCCCAGATAATACAACATGACAGGTATGCCACTCAGCTAGTGAATAGCCAAGGCCCTTTTCATCACCAAAAAATAAACAAAAGCCATGTTAATTAAGTGAATAAATCCATTGTAGTAGAACACTGAACTAAAACAGAAAGGGGTAACTTCATACCCTCCAAACCAAAGTTCTAGCATCACCAGCTAGATCAGCAGGATGCCAAGGCGCCAGATTACCATTTTCATAGCTGCTCGATTCTTCATTATTGTTTCCCTTCAACTGGTAAACTACACCAAGCAGCTCGACAATTTTGCAGTACCTTTTTGGTGAGAAGTGGATATCCAGATTGGGTACTTGAAAAGAAACACGGGTCGATGGATAACTCGGATGTGGAACTTTGATCTTCATGCATACAGAATTCATCAGGGAATGCATTTATATTAGCTTCATAGAAAATTAGCGAATGACTCAAGACTGCATTAATATTGGAACAGCCATGTACACCTAAATATCAAGAAAGTCTCCACACGTGTCACAAGAAAAAGAATGAATGAGGTAGAAATTGGTAATGGGACAAAGGACACACTCCTTAGCTGAATCGCACCCAAATCCAGGGAAGGTGCGGTAGGACTTGTAAGATCTTGTGGGGACGGATCTTCTCTTTTATAATAGTTTATTTCTTGCCAAGGAAATACAAATGTTCCTAGTCCCACATATAGAGCTGCCCCTAGCAAACTCAATCTAAACTAACATAATCTTAACAAAGCACCTAATTTATTTATTGCGAACAAATCAACTAACTTCTGAAAAGCGAGCTAAGATAACTTTGCTTATCTAAGCCATAGCCCAATGTTGGTGCGCAAGGTTTCCTGTACCCCCATTTGAGTGCATGATACCTTGCTCCACGAATACCCACAGAAACAAAAAAAAAGTTACACACAGAATTTCAATGCTAAAATCCATCCCTGCAATAACAAACCGAAAAAGGAAGTCGCTGTATTACGACAAATTGAACAAAAAATTGCAGGTGTGCATGCCACTATATGTACCCAGTTTTAAGAGAAATAGTTTATACCATCATAAAGGATGACAGATGGGGCACAGCCGCACAGGTCCACATGTTAGGTTGTCACTAAGACATTATAGTGTCTGTTGTCTAGCAGCGCTTCTCTGCAAATATCTTTTAAAGTACCCAAAGAATTCATTGCAGCCATCTTCAATTTGAAAAGCAAGTAAGTAATAAGTTTAGTCCGGCAATTACTCGTATTACTCATGTAACCACCACTTAACGAGGGCAAATGGGTGTTTACAAAGTTATGTCATCTCTAACATACCACCTAAACGAACTTCATAAACTCAGTTGTCAGTTTCAATAAACTCATCTACAAATTCCAAGACAATCTGATGAAAGAACCGCAGTGCGTTAACAAAAGATAGCTCCATGAAAATAGAATAAAGAAATCATGTCATTCGCCACCTACATTGGTTCCCACATTTCAAGTCAACAGATCATTAATTGGGACAGCGTAAGATTAAAAAAATTGGAATTATTGGGTCTACCAAATTGTTAACTACTCAAAACAAAAGGACTGCCATCTATGTTACCTGGTCAATTATCACTGACATTCCGCAGCGATCAAGAAGAGAACAGAACTGATTAGCATCAGCAGTAGGACCTGGGAGCACACTGTGAGACAGATTTTCTGGTGCGGAATATATGCCTTCAGCTACATCACAAACAAGAAAAGCAGCCATATCCCTGCCGGCAATATAAAAGCGTGAATACAAACTCTGTCTTTCTTCATCCCGTGTTCCATCCTACAATTCAACATAACAGTTCATAAAAACCAGCAGAAGAGTGTGCTATATTCAAGTACTGAAGCTCAAACTTACTCTTGTATGCAATGTAAAATGGCCAAGATCCAGAACAAATTGCTCACTGCCGATTAAGGGAATCCTAACTTTCGGTGCATCCAAATCGATCTCAAGTCCAAATCTAGAAATATTACAGGAAATGATGAGCAAAAGATAAAAAAGAATAACAAATTAAGGTGCCCCCTCCTTTCCCTCGCAAGTCACACAAGTCATCGCCCTCACATAGCCCCATGCACCCAAACCAACCCACATACTCCGCTCGGTGGCTCTCGCATGGCCCATGCACTCTGATGGATTATGGTAATTATTATGATTGATCCATCCTTCGCCACGCTTGACCAATCTGAGAGCTAGGAGCTGTTCATCTATTGGGGAGACCACAAACTGCAAGGTCAATTCCCCCCTTCTGCTCTCTTCTCCTCATCGAATTGATGCGAGAACTGAGTTCTATATTGAAATTCCGTCCTCGTACAAGTATTTGCCGCCTCCATGGATTGCCGAGCTCCGCCAGCTCGCGCGTGTCCTCGGTGCTGACATCCATGGCATCGTTTTTAAGGCGTCCCGCCTTGGACGCTTAGGCGGCAAGGCGCTCTGGCAGCGCCTTGCAATTATGCCCGCTTTAGGCGCTTAGGTGTCGCTTAGGCATCAAGGCGCTTGGGCGTCACTTAGCCGTCAGGGCGGTGGATGCTCGCTTTCGGTTGCCTTACCGCCTTAAAAACATTGGTCCATGGCCTCGCCACCAAGCTACGCCACCTCCTCGCCCTGCCTCATTGATGGACTGGAGGGTGGACAATGAGCCCTGCCTCACTGTACTGTGGAAAGATGCCCCTGCCGCACTCATTTTTTCACCTCCAACCACACTCGGGAACATGCGAGAACTCCAGGGATTTCTCGGAAGACGACGGGAAAAGTTATGTTGCATGCATGCAGTTACTCGTACGCGAGGATAGAGAGATGAGCCAAAAGATTTGGGGTAGTTTGGGGAGAAAGGGTGGTAAACCGCACCATGCGCCTTATCCAACGGAAGAAACACACACAAAAAAAATACACCTTAAGCATAGGAACGGAGGGAGTATTATAATGTAATTAAGACTGAGCACGGCAATAAGGGAACACATGTACCTGCTCTGCTCTTCCAGTACCATCTGAAGCTGCTCCTGAGCCCTACGTGTAACCTGCTCTAATTTAATCTGCAGTTCAAAAGGTTGAAGCAATTGTTACAACTTCACTGACCACTATATCCAAATGGTAAGGAGAAAACATCTAACAAGATATTACTCCTACATAACTGGGCCACAAGGACATATGAACTTACTTGCAGAGCGGTGGCTGTCTCCATTGCCACTGTTGGGCTGACAGCATTGCTCCGTTTAATGAACTCCAGAAACCGTTCGTAACTCCCCTTCAAAACCTACCAAACAATTGAAATTCGATCGGGTTACAAATCAAAGGCAAATCAACAGCCAGAAAGAAAACAGGGCTTTCAAACAACTGCCAGCCACAAAGTCCAGAAATGACCATTTTTTCTCCAAAACACAAGAGAGCTCCGTATCATTGCATTAAGAATAACTGTTGAAGTACAACCCCACACACTCACACAGACAGCACCAAATTACATAAGCGCCAGCAACAACAACGACAACCAAAGCTACTAAACTAAGACAGTTGACAGTAGGGATGTAAACGGCGTCCCGTTTAAGCCTGTTTAAGTCCACTTATCGGTCTAAAAGTTCAAGAAAGATTTTTTTTCCCAGGAAAATGAACAATCGAGCTAACTAAACGGTCCTGCGGCGCCATTTATTGCGCCATTTACATCCCTAGTTGACAGCTACCTCAACCTGCACCAACTTCTGAGCTCTCCCTGGAGAAGACGGCTGATCAAGGCATGTTCAATGAACTCCTCGTTGTCGATCACATAGTAGACAAGAGCTCGGGTGAGATAAACCCCTACGAGCAAGTCTGTCCACAGTCCAAGCGCCTATTAGTCCTAAGCCACCTATTATGTCCTGAAATACCTACGTAACAATCATTTCGGTGCTGCCATTCTACCGCATGTTACCACTTGAGATCCCTCTTTGACTCATCAGGGCATCGGCAAATGCGGCAAAGCATATTTCTTGTAACGCACAACAACAATCTATGGCGGGCACTGTCAGGAACCGAGTCGATCTACTGAACTAAACGCAAGAATTGCAGAGTTTAAGAGTAAATCGAAGCAAACTTGCTAGGGTTTCGAGATGACAAGTGCTGTAGCACGCCACCGTCGGCTAGGGTTACAACCCAATTAACAAAACATGAGCCCAAATGAAAGAGGAAAGGGGCTTTATAGTCATTACAGCAAAGGAGCATGTGAAAAGCAAAACAGAAAAGGAAGAGTGGTTGCCGGACGTTGAACAGCGAGGCGGCAACTTCCGAGAGGCGTCCGATGCGAGATCAAGGGCTGAGAGCGAATCAGACTTGGCGAACCGGTAAATTGACAGGAAAGCCGTTGGATTCTAGATGAACGACCAGCACTGGATCTGAAACGCAGAAACAGGTGTACTGTCAACTTCTTCAGGTAAATTCAGCTTATGGCCTGACAGGCACTGCCTGGTCACTTGGGCCAAATGGGGGTCTTGGCATCCTAGGGTTGCGTTTGTTTGACCTTAGCTTATGTTTTTGCCCCTAGAAATAGAAGCACCAACAAACACCCAAAAGCTGATAGTCGCAACCAAACCGGAAGCACTGGACGAGGTGCTTCATGCACCCCCTATCAGCAGACTACCCATGTTGTTGGAAGTATAACTACAGGGAAACTGACACTGGATATATATAAATCCCAAACCACAAATCTCTCCTCTTCCCAGCCTCACTCCTCATTCTCCATTCTCCATCCATCGGACAACACAAGGAGACGGGAACTAGGGTCTCCACACACAGCTACTCCCTCCGTCCCATAATATAAGAGCGTTTTTTATACTACACTAGTGTCAAAAACACTCTTATATTATGGGACGGAGGGAGTAGTAAATAACACATAATTTCGTGAGCATTCAAATAAAATTTCAGCTCTTTTCGACAAGGCATGGGAGAAACCTGCTTGTTTAGTTTACGCCTCAAATTTTTGCATCAATGTCCAAACTGCACAGAAAAGTTTCAAACTCCAGTAAATCACACACCCGTCGGTAAAGGGGTTTGTTCTTGTCAAATCTCAGCTCTTTCTAGGAGATGGTTTAAAAAAAACTGCTTGTTTAGTTTGGCCTCAATTTCAGGTAAACAGGTGTCAGTGTCCTATTCCATCAGTGCTATCGGGAGATATCGAATTTGTTCGAAGGGGCGTACGAGTGGTAGATAGGAATGGCTACACACAGAAGACAATGACGATCTACACAGGTTCAGGCCCTCTCAGAGGAGGTAACACCCTAGTCCTGCTATGGGGATGTATTGCACTGAGTCCGCCGAAGATCGGAAAGATCTCAGGGAGATAACTCGGTTAGAAGGAGTTGCCGACTGCAGCAGCAGGAGGGAGACGAAGGGTTAGGTCACGAACCCTAGGTCTCAAAGTGTGTGGAAGATCTGAGAAGATAAAGTGATTAGGCTTGCCAGCCAAGAGGCACCTAGCCTGCCTTATATACCTGGCTCAGCTAGGGTTACATGGCTCGGGTCAGTTTACAAGTGGATGTGTGTGCTACTGGGTCGCGCCAGACCCTCGCTCGCCGAGTCGGCCGGTTGGTTGCCTGGTCCCTCAAGATGGTGGTGGCACCCCATCTGGTTGGTGGGCTCAAGTCGTTAGCCTGTGCAAGTAGCATCACCTGGGCTCGGCTGGCTTTCAGCCTTACTGACCCTATAAGGGTGCCACATCCTCGTCAGGAGCCCCCGACTCCTTCACAGTCTATATGTTTCTTGCTCTCGTGGTTCCTGTCTGAGTGCGCCGCCTTGGGCTGGCAGGTACATTAGGATGGCCTCATTGTGGCTGGCAAGTAGATTGTGATGGGCCCACTGAAGACCTTGTAGAAAGGAAGGTAAGCGAGCCAAGCAGTATTCACTCAACAATACCCCCCGAGATTCCACATGGCGGTAAGAGCCGAGTGGAAAATTATTCTCGTGACGGAACACCGTAGTTCTTCCTTGCAGGGCCTTTATGAGAGGTTAGTGGACAAGAGTGAATTCATCTCCGAGAAGCTCCCCCGCTTGTGAGTACAAGCAGAAGAATCAAATGGAGTTAGACAACTTGACCTCCTGGCTCAAACAGGCTAGACCTCAAGAGGGAGAAGGAGCGGGCCCGAGATAATGTCCTGAGGCCACTTCTTGTTCTTTTTCCCGTTTGGCTACCGAGGAGGAAGTGGCCCGACTCCGGGTGATGCTCGGGTTTTTTACCCACATGGAGGGCGAAATAGCCTGGCTCAAGGAGGAGTTGGCGGCCACCGCGCAGCTCAAGGGGAGCTCGAAACGGTGAAGGCTCGCAACCACCAACTTGAGTGGGGGAAGTCCACCGTTGCCTGAGTCTGAATATCCAAGTAAGAGTTGCAGCGGATGAGGCAGATGGTCCAAGATTTTGAGGGGTTGGAGTCTTCTGTCAAGAGGCTCAAGGAGAACTTGGACTCGGTGAAGTGCACCAGCAGCCGTGTGGTAGTCTGCGAGCCAGATATCTGGTCTTACCTCACTCGTGTACATGTCAAACCCGCTGATGCAGAAACGTGGAGGGAACTTGGCTTCAAGGACCCCGTGTACATTGTGTCGTCGTTGCCCCAGTAGTCGTTCCCATCTACACCACGTCGAGCACGGCGTCTCGCCTCTAGGGTGTGGCGAGCGTTGCAGTCCGAGCCGAGTCGAGACTTGACCAACCCTCAAGTCGATGAGACGAAGAGCCCTGGTGGTGGGTCCCTCCCGTGTGACGGAGTCTTGGAGCTTACGACGATGGATGCCGGAGAGCGCGGCCTGTCGAAGAGCAACTTGCCCAGGTTGGACGTGGGGGTGATGGGGCAAGTTGGACGTGGGGGTGATGGAGCTCATCATGGCCCTGGCCGCCTTCCGGATGTTGATGGCGTGCATCGTGGTCGTTGCAGCGAAAATGTTGTAACTCACGGTCGCAAACACCATGGCGTCGTCTTTCTCCTGGACGGCGATCGCCTTGTTGATCTCGCTCGCAACCTTGTAGTGCCTTGTAATGCCTGAGCATGGTGTCGAGCTTCCCCGAGACGACAAAGCTATGAGATGGTGCCGGCAAATCGATGTGCTTCTACTCAGCAAGGAGATGGAGTTGGGTGCCTTGAACTTTTGAGCGTCGGGGTTGGCACAGTGATGGGCGTTTTTGGTGTGGTCGTTTGCATCCCTCCTTGCGCCAACCATGAGGACCTCCCGGAATGGGTCGTATATTGGTTAGTGTTTATCTCCGGATTACAATGGTGAGTCTTCTATATATTCTCAATACGATAATTTAAACTATCATCCATTTTGCTTCAACATAACTTGTTGGTTATGTGCTAGATATGTTCATATAATGGTGTAGAAAGCTAGATATTGCATGAATTGCAACGGCTCATGACGAAGATGACGAGCATGCATAGTTTAATAATGTTCAAGAAATGTTAACTGGTAACTTCTTTGTCGTTTGGCGAGTAAGGGGTTAATGGGCGAATAATCCAGTTAAACGGCTGATGAATCAATTAATCGGCTACTTGGTGACCCTCCGGGCTACAATTATTGAATTCATGCTCCAGCCAGTTACTCTAAAAATCTGAACTGATGGAGAGTCGGGCAAAATATTTGCCCCAGAATCTCTTTATTTTCTAGTACTGCGTTGCCAGGGTCTTGAACTCGAGACCTGTTGGCTCCAATACCATATTGAATTCATGCTCCCGCGTCCGAACTGATGGAAAGAGGTGGACAATATACAACAACAATCACTTAATCGCCGAGTCAACTCATTAATCGGCCGATATTTTGAACAGAGGTTTAAAGGTAATGCAGAAAAATGCCATTCTATTGGGTTGAAGCTGGCTACAACTGCTGAGTTTCAGTTTTCGAGTCAAGGCAGTCCAAGGGTTCGTGCCTACCAAGAACTTGTACCTTATATTGGACTAGCTAAATGAATACAATGTGGATGCTCTCCCCTGAAAGGAAGCACATGGTAATAGGTGCACCTGCACAAAGCTGAGATCTAGAGCTTACTCAAAACCTTACCATGACTTCACAAGGATGAATGATAAAGAGGTGGGTCTACTTTCAGAAATATTCAAAAACATAAGTTCATATATGTACCGTAACATAGCATGGTGATATCTTTGCCACAAACTGCCAATCCAAATCCATGCCAATAGGTGCACGCACAAAACTGACATCTAGAGCATTAGTCTTCCCCTCACAGACGACGCTCTGCAAAAAGTAACCAACAAAGTGTCACTGCAGGGCATATATCATATATGTTCGAATAAAGAGGTTCATCCAACAAAATAAGGACTATGTGATGTCATGCAAAGTAAAAGCATATATCATTAATGAAAGCCAATGACACACAAGCTGATGAGTAAATGAGTAAAATTAAGAACCACAAAAGCCTGTGATGTCACAAGAATTTGCAATTGTCTGACAGATAGCAGCCCAGCACCTCACATGAGATAGAGCATTGTGTCAAATTGTAGTTTGCACATAAACAGGCTGTTACGTGGGGAGCCACATACGGTCTGCAGGCCCCCGCCTGGCAGCACCACTCCCTGATCCGGCCCAAAGTGGCTAGGATTCCTTTATTACTAAACTACCTCATTAGGTTCTAATTCGTATTAGGTGCAGCCGTGCAGAGTCTGTATTAGAATCAGTTTGAGAGTCCATACTGTATCTCCTTTGAGTCGGCTTGTCAGCCAAGATACCCCTCCTATATAAGGCCTAGGGTAGTTAGAGTTTGATATGCACTGACCTCAGCAAGAGAACCTTCAGGGGATGACAGACCACAATATCTTAAAGTTACATCACATCGAGTACTCTTCGGATACAAACTGGTGACCACTTGAAGCTGCTCAAATCTACCACACATAACCTCTGTGTGATCAATATTGATGATCCTTGCAGCAGCTTGGCCAATAGACACATCCACCAAGAAGCGGATTGTGTTTGGTGAGACCTTTTCAACAGGAAATGATAGTTCATCATCCGGTTGGTAACTTAGCAATTTATTTATAGCCTGCCACTCTTCTTTAGTTAGCTGCTCCTCATCCAACTGTGGTTCTAATCCGCCTTCTTCAGAAGGCAACCCAGCCGAGTTCCTAGAACAAGAAAAAAGGCATACTTGAGATGTGAGGACGATAATTGATTATTATTATTTTTGCATTCGATAGTACAGATCTGAATTAAATCATGCTAACAATAGGAACATTGATCCTCTATATCATCCAGCTGTTTTGGTTTCATCTTTCAACAAAAGTAGGTTGCAACTAGGCCTTGATACCAAGCACAAACTAAAGAAAGGCAATGCCAGCCAATAACACAAGCTCCAACGAGTTTAAAACTAGTTTATATATATGGATATTCTTCTGTTCACAGAGTTGGAAGAGCAAGACTGTCAGATGAACAGTGTTGAGGAACAAGATATGCTTGGGTGTGTAATTAACTTTATTCCTACCAACACAATTAAACAAGACGCAAAGCTTTTGCGTTTTCTCGGAAAAATCTGAATTCGATGAAAGGATAAAAAAATAGCAGCAACGGCACAGCGTCTCCTCCGCCTTGTTGTAAACAGCCCTTAGGGGTAAGTAATACTCCCTCCGTTTCTAAATATAAGCCTTTTTAGAGATTTCAATACGGACTACATACGGATGTATATAGACGTATTTTAGAGTGTAGATTCACTCATTTTGCTCCGTACGTAGTCCATATTGAAATCTCTAAAAAGGCTTATATTTAGGAACGGAGGGAGTATAATAGTAAAGGACTCAAGGACACGCCCAAACCCTAGACCAATAGGAGAAGACAATTATTTTTACCCTTAAGATAAGAAAAACAAGCACTTTTTATATTAAAAGAAAGGGGAGCGACGGTAGGAGAGATGATGCAGAAAGACTTGCAAACCATTACAGAAGAAAAAATACGACATGCCATAAAAAAGATGTGTTTGTTAGTACTTGGTAGTGACTACTAGCTAGCGTGGTTTTTAAGGTGTTCGTAAAGCCACGCTTAAGCGGTAAGGCACCCCTGGCACTTTTCCTGCCTCAAGCGCTTAAGCGCACTGGGGGTTGATCACCTTTAGACGCCTTACCACCTTAAAAACCTTGCTACCTAGCATCTCAAAATCAGAAGCAACGAATAATTAATTAATGGATTTGATTAACTAGTGTCAATTTGTTTTACGGACCATCCAAAAGGCCACCATCTTCTCTTTGAGGAGCCCTTCTTATGCAATGTTTCCTTAGATTTCACGGTTTCAACTTTAGCATGACCCAGCAACCTGAAAATACAAATAATATTATAACCAAGTGAACATCAATTCAAACTAAGGACAAACTAACATAGAACCTCTGTAGATACTGCACTAGCACACCTCCAAAGTATAATAACTTTTGAGTCTAGAATTTTCTCAATCTGCCGAATTTCATAAATATCAACACTAGGTGCTTGCTGCAGTAGGGTGGCATAAAGTTGAACATAACGACGACGAAGCTGGCACAGATATCTAGTTCTCTCCCATGAGAACCAATAGCTGGGAACAGAAGAGAAATGAACTTCAGAATGACAATTCAACTTTATAAAAAGCTTAAACAAAAATTGCATCAAAACATATTAACATCCGAGTTATTGTGCATTTATCAGAGGAAATAGATGTATTGCCTTGATTTCCATGTATCACATAATATGCGTATTGCATAAAGGAAGTGATCTATGTATTGTGTTGAGTCATCTGTGCGTATCTCATTTGATACAGTCCACAGCTAAGCACTTCATTGTGCAGAATAGAGGAATTGATCTTCTGTAATAATAAAATGCAAATCCATCTCAATTTGTGAAAAATCCAATCCATATCTCAGAGTTTAGTGGCATCAGAGATATAGGCTCTGTTTTTTCACTTCTTCCTTTGCACATACAAAATCTCATGGTATCAGGGAAAATGTATGTAGAACTTAAAAGAGTAACATATACCATAATTTCTTTTGTCGCAGACCAGCCAGCATAGCATAACGCCACCAAGCACGACAATCCTCTTTAACAGGCACAATAGGCCGTAAGTGAGAAACATCAACACGTGTCCTGAATCTTGAAAATGTTTCCAACAGTTTAATGCAATCATAATACTGGGCCTGGTACAGCAATAGATTACAAGTGATAAGTAACTTGCCAACACCATAGTTGAAACATATCAACAAAGCATAAATGAAGGGTACCTCAGTAACTGTTAAAGAAACATCACTTAGGACAAGTGATGTTTTCTCTAGAGGATTGTTCAGGTCCCCTCTTTCCTGCTGTCCAAGTCGATTATATTTAAGGGTTCCATTTATAGGGGAAACCAAATATCTCCGATTCATCGCCCAAATAGAATTGCCAGGACGATCATCAATGCCATCTTGAAATACCTGTGAAGGATCATTAGGGAAAAGAAGAAACAAATAGGAACCGAGGAAAGGTTGTGCTCTAATATAAAAAAAGGAACAACCTCGCTCCATTCACCAGGATTAAGATCCTCCCATTTCTTGGGAAGCTTCCAAGGATTGCTGTCAGAATCGTGGTAGATGGCTAACATATGCAGTTCGACCGACTAAAAGATGGACCAAATAAAATGAAAATTAATGTCACAAGAATATAATTGTCTGAACTACTAAGACAATAAAATAAAAGCAACCGACCAAATAGGTAATAACTTTGTAGGATGTCACATTATCTTATATAAATCAACTGATTAAACCATTCCTAAATAGTTGCAACCCACTACCTATTTTTCCTAGCCATGCAGCTATGCCACACAGCAAGTCTTGCATGTCAGTGATAAGTTACATCTTTTGCATTAATCTATCCATGCAACCATGCCACATCAGCAAGTCGTGCATGTTAGTCATAAGTTACTTTTTTTGTGTTATAATGGACGGTATATGTGTTGGACGCTTGGAGCATACCTTCAGTCCAGAAGTTTCTCTTTTTAAACACCATTTCGTTACATACTTCATATGTTTTACTGTTTTATATAAATTGAGAACACTCCTACATTTGCTTTTTGCAGTAGTTTTAACTGTTTTTATCACACCAATTTATACATTTCTTTTAACAAGTTCCCGCAGGAACGCGCAGGGTATCATCTAGTTGTGTGAAAAAGTATGTCAAAATAAGCGCACAGAAATGACAGCCACCTGTTAGCTGTAGAAGTACCACAGTGATGACACACTAAACAACAAAAAATTGTGCGCGAGCACCATAACATTGATAATGAATTAAAGCTCGTAACAGACAAACCAGATCTAATCTCAACATTCACCATACTATAGACCTTGCAACACAGTGTATAACGAGTTAAAGAAGATAAACTCTCCGATGTAAATTTGTTCTAACCTTTCGCAGCTTATCTAATGCTACACCTGCATCAAACGTCTCATTACCATCCTCATCAACTGTAACAGCTGCAAGTTTTGATAAAGTGAAACCAGAAGCAAATGGATGCCCAGAATTGCTGAAGGAAGAAACACATAAACTATTAATAATAAATAAATAAAAACACATCCAGAACAACAAAAACTAGAACAATTGTCACTGATTTAGCAAACCTGACAGAATCTTCATATCTGATGTGTACGTTGCTGATGGTGACTTTAAGATTTCCAATAATTGTAGATATTAAATTGTATAGCCATGAATTTCCACCTGGTATCTGCAGCATGCAAGGACAACAATCAAAAACCAAGCAACAAAGATATATGGAATCTGTACAAAATAATAGGACAGATAAATGTCAGTAATCGCATTTCATGTTCAAGAGAAAAATGTAACAAACAAATCGGCAACACTTTTATTCTCTAAAAATGGCGTCCTTTCATGATCTAAATGTTATTAGGTGGTCGTGCAGTCGCCTGCCGGCAGGTCATTGACAGACTTAGCACATAGTCCATTGAGATAAGATGCTCCGCCCCATGCAACACCTCCACAGAAAGAACTATTATATAAAGTCCTCATACCGATCATACACTCTGATGCAACGTTCCAACTTTGAGAAGAAAAAAAAACATCCATCCTCGACATCTAAAACTGGGGTGACAATATGCTTCAGGATGTTACACTAATATGATTTATTGCAAATTGTTGTAACCGTTCGCTATTAGAGAATATCTCTTGTGTAACATAAAAGTGACAGACATGGTAACAGCACAAGAGATCTTACAGGTCCTCCTTTTGAGCTCCTACTTGTCGCTTCAAGAGTTGCTGTCTCTGCAGCCTGCAGATAAATCCATTAGAATTTGAATTGCTTACATGAAGCTTATTATGCTATAATCTTTAGGAATGCAAGAAACCAGCAGAAAATTTGTCCAAAAAATGCGTGAATGCAAGAAAATGAAAAAATCCATCAATAAGTTCACACAATGTATGTTGCTTCAAAATTAATTTTTTCGATCCGGAACAGTTCCCATTATCTCATCACTGGGTAACTAGTACCATAGTTGGCTCATGGTTGTCAGCTCTCGGACCTCGATTCCACACGATAACCTGGGATTAGTTTCAATAGGCACAACTTAAAGGATTATGGTGTACTTTAAGGGGATTTGGTGGGGGTGGGGGGGGGGGACCAAGTTTCCTTGGCTACTTGGGTGCATCCATGCTCAAAAAAAGGTGATCCGACAAACATATAGCACAACTCCCAAAAACAAAACACAACTAAAAGCAAGTATTGCAACATCCACCACCACACAGATACACTATCTTCGTGCAATTTGTTACCTCCAGCCATGTTGATTACATGAGATTGCATTTATTCAAATTGACCTTGCTTCAATTCTTTAGATGGAAACAGGAAAAACTGAATACTAGTTCCAAACTGTTTCAACAATTAAGAGGTTGTCCATGTTCTTGTTTATCTAATTCTATGATCTCCAAATATTGTCCCTATAATTCTGGTCTCAATAATATGTACTTCACAGCTAATTCTGGTCCTCCTGTTCTACAACTACGGACGGGTGCTCGTTATGGCATTTTTTCCTCGGGAGCATTATGGTCTTATTGGATGGAATAAAGTCGAAAGTAACATACACATGGAACTGAAGATGGCATAGACATACCCTACAACTTAATAAAGACATAAATTAGAAACTAGGAGCGTATCACCATGACCAAATCCTACAGATAGGCGACCCAAATCAGATGAGAGGCCTGGTAGCACACAATCTTACTTAGGCATAAAATTCAAAACTTAACTAAGAGAAACTGGAGCATGTCTTGAACTGCCTTGTTAACTTTATATGAGTACAGGTGTATAATTGACAGATCATTGTCTTGAGTGTCGGGAGAAGAGAACTAGCAGGTTGAAAAATGAAACAAACCTCAATCTGCTGAAGCTTGGCTTCAAAAAGCTTTTCTCTGTCTTCTTCCTAATGAAAGAAAGAGAACCACCACAAATATATACTCAGATAAAGGAACAATGAGAAAATGACATGCATAAAAAGGTTGCAGCCAATATAATTTAAAATACCTTCAGAGTTTGCCCATCGGGAGCAGGATGAGCAAGAATGAATAGACGATCAATAAGAACAATAACTGGTTCTTTACCCAAGCTTTTCCATGGAACCTATCAGAAATCACATTTTGCATGAACAACTGACACATATGAGATAAAGCAAAGGCAGGCCCGGAAGGAGATGCTCCATAGTTGGGCAACAAGAGCTATGATCGAAGATCAGACGATACACACAACACATGGAACACAAACACCCTAGCACAGCGGTTTGCACAACTGAGAAGTTGAAAGCCTGTAGCAACCACTCAGCCTTTGCACCTTGATGCCAAAGAAATATACTCCCTCCGTCCCCTTTTTCTTGTCGCGGAGGAAGAACTACGGTAGTACAAATCAGGTATACAAATGGCGATAACAAAAACAGAGGGAGTACTTATTAAGATTCATGCACCAACCAGTAGAACCAAAAGTCCAACTAATGGAGAAGGTTGGACAATCTGCATATAATTCAACACTCCATCTCACATGTGGCTAGATAAGGCCTAAACATGGACAAAAAGAGGGCAAGCAATTTCTTTATATTAATTGTGAAAGCCAAGACTTGAACCCAAGACCTCTTGGCTCTGATACATATTTAGTTTCATGCACCAGCAGTAGAACCAAAAGTCTAAACTAATGGAGAAGGTTGAGCAATCTACATATACTTCATCAACAATACTAAGTTCTTGGACACATTTCAACTATGCACTCCCTCCGCCCAGGTGCATAGGGTGCCCTACGAAAATCAAATCTTCCAGATATATTAGTCGCCTTTTGTTTGTTAGCACTAATTGCTCACATGCATTCCTCACCACACGAAGCGTTTTCAGTTTCCTTCTCCCCCATTTCCACGTACAAGACAATCATCTGCCTCTAGCATTTAATTCTTGTTGCATGCATGCATGGAGGAACGGAAGAATAGGGAGAAACGGGTGGTGAGCCAGTACATAGGTTAGTCCAACAATCACAGCAATTAATACGAGATTAACTATAGGGAGAGAATCGCATGATGATTGGCTTTCTTCACGGTTTGAGAATTTCACGGCGTCCAATCTACACGCACCTAGATTGCGCTGCCCTTCCTTAGGCGCCCTATGCACACCTGGACGGAGGAGTACAAAAAGTTGCTGACTATAGAACTAGTCAAACACTAAGCAACTAGCTAGGTGTGATGCATACGAGAGAATGGGCAGGGAGATTGCTATAACACATTCCGACCTTAGACAGACACGGAAGATAATTTTACATTTCATAAACATGTTTTTTGCGGGGAGTAAAAACAGTTTTGTTGAAGAGCCAAGTTATCCAATATATATAAGGTGCTAAAATATATGATACGCTCGAGTAACAATACTCTGACACAATAGCTCAAGAAAACATTAGATGTGTAATGTAATGTACGAATGTGCTACAACATTCTACCCAAAAATAATCAAGTTCCATAAACAAAAAAGAACAAGAAACATACCTTCAATGTTATGGTGCCAACAAACCCAGCTTTCACTGTTACTGGAAGCTGAAGAGAATTGAGTGCTTCAGCCTTCAGTTTCAAGTCTTTAAGGACAACATCACCTATTCAAAGAGAAATCCAAGCAGAGTAAATACAGCAATGCATAGAGCAGTAGTGCAACAGCACAGTTATGTGCTGAAATTTCCAACACAAATGAGCTGAAATTTCCAACACAAATGATAGCATAATGAACTGCAAGATAACTAATATGTCATGTGTCCATAGTAGAAACTAGAAAGCTACAGGCAACTGTGCATTTCTTGCTGCAGGATACCATGCACCGTGGATCATGTACACCACAAATATTGTCATTAACTGGTGATTGCACCCCTACAGATTCTGATGTGCCAAACTGTTGAAGATTGATCACACTGTCAGCATGGACTGCATGCAACACCTCTCAAAGGCCAGCTACACTAGACTGAAAGGCAAAGGGCTCACACGGGTGCTGCTTTGCAACACCTACCAGCTACCAACGGTTGGTCGCACTGCCTCAGCGACTGTTTACATCAAGATGCCAAAAGCAAAGCTTTGGAAGGCATATTCACAGAAAGTTGTGTTTGTGTGGTGTTCTTTGAACAGAGTAGGGAAGCATCAGTCTCTTGACTTTATCAACTGTTTTGTTCAATTAGACTTAGGCTGTAATTTTGGCATTGCAATGGCTTCCCAAAAACACTTTCACCATGCTATTTTAGTATTTTTCATGCTAAATGATTGTCAACTTTCCCCTTGGAGATGTAAGAGATATACTTTACAAGAAGTCGGCTTTCTCTATGATTACTGAGCCCCAACACTGCAATAACAAACTACTCTTTAGGCTGATGTGCTAGGATATCATATACAACTGGCATTACAAGAATAGGTGTTATTTAAGCATTAGCACAACTGCAAAGGTTATAAGTATAATGTAAGAATCATAGTTGCAAGATCTGCTGTTCGTTCGGTTCGCGATTCACCACTTCTTGTGAATCGAGTTTGATGGGGGGTATACATCTCTGGTTCGTTAATCCGATGATTGATTCATGTCGATGAATCTGATTCGCAAACTCCGAGTAGCAATCAGAGTTCCCAATTTGTAAATCTATGTTTGTGTATTTAGTTGATTAAATTTTCCATCATTTCTGTTGCTAATTGCCAAAGGGGACCCTTGGCGCAGCGGTAAAGCTGTTGCCTTGTGACCATGAGGTCACGGGTTCGAGTCCTGGAAGGCTGCGTACAAAAGACCCAAAGTGGTCGGACCCTTCCTCAGACCCTGCGCAAGCGGGAGCTACGTGCACCGGGCTGCCCTTTTTTCTGCTGCTAATTGCCCCAATGCAAAGAAGGTTTATTTTTTATGGACTGAACAGGTAAAATGCAAAGCACATGACCCATCATGTTCTGCAGATTGATTACAGGAACAAATTCCAAAATGATTAGGAAGAAAATAGCCACTAAAACATCACAAATTCTAAACTGATGCTCAAAAGTCCAAATGTGTGGCTCACACATCCACGAAGACTTAATGCTGCCTCCAAAACCCATTGCTCACAGCTTCCCAGGAGGCCATCTTTTCCATGAGCTGCTCATCTTTCTCTCATATTCCTCAAAGAGCTACTCGTATTGCTCCAAAATCTCCCCAGATCCACCATGACAGAGCTCTCCGAACACGTATCCACTTGTGCACCTGGTGTAGGACAGCCCACGGGCGCACAGAGGGGAGGAGGCTATCCTCCAAGCGTGCAGCCAGGTCGCACCAGCTGACCCTGTAAGATTCCCGTCGTCACATGGCAGGCGTTGGACGCCAGTGTCAAGCTACTGTTAGCTTTCCCTCACGATAGGCCCTCATCATAGATACAACCCTAGAACTCGGTTAGACGTCACTTCTCTCCCAATTTGTGTGTAGACTGGCCAGTGGCTGTGCTCCGATCAGGTTTGTTTGAGTTCGTGATTCGGCGAACGATTTCCGAACTAACTGAGCGAATTCGAGCCCCGATCTAGCTCGAACAATCTAGATCTGAATACGAAGCCACTACCAGAGAATTCGGTAAGTATGGTAAAAATAGCATCATGCGTAAGATTCTAAGAAATAGTCAAAAGACATCAGAACTGCAGTTCATTCAAGCAAGCGATGATGGTAGAGACAACAAAAAAGATGGTCAGAAAAATATACCTTTCCACACACTTATTCTAAGCGCTTCAACAGAAAGTCCTTCAACATATTCACCCAAATATTTGCGGAGCAAAAACAGCACCTGCAATTAAAAATATATAATTCCTTCATGCCTCAGAATTTTAAGTACTATTATAAGGATGAAACTCAGTGAATAAGAAAATAGTAATGGTTTAGAAATTCAGGATTGATATGGTTGTGCTAATCTGCTACCTTGCATATTTATCACACGTCAAAAGGGCAGATAAAAACTTGGAATGTTACACAATTATGCAAGGACTTAATAAGATTGTATTCATCAATATATCTCATTAATTACGACATATGCCAGGTGAGCTTCAAATAGCTGTGGACGATTTCCAGAATCAGCAGGACGTCCTGACACTCATCAATGTGACAGGTTAAAATTGCTGGTATGTTATTTTTCTCTCCCTTATTGAATATTAATCATTGTCTGTAACCATTTGGCCTGGTTTGCAGAACTGATGATCATGACAAGAACTGATTGTAGCACCGCATAACTTTCTTACTGGCACTGCTAATGTTTATTAGTTTACTATACTATATATCATAGTGTTGCAGAAGTCAAGACACTGAGCAACCTTGGAGAATGAATGGTTGTAAACGTAGAATATGATTGCCCAGAACACAGCTTTGACCACAAAAGTACTGGTGCTCAAGTGACACTCGTGACTATACTTATTACAGGCAGGCTAAGCATACGTAACACCCTGTTGTACGATCAATCAAGTATTTATGATACACTTCTCATTGCTGACTGGAGAATGGAGAATATCCATAACTATAAACCCTTCATCCATAACTTGAGATACAATGCGCCAGGCAAACTGACAATCCAATCGATTTGTTCAACATAAGTGCAATGCATCTCCGCCATGGGAACTTAAGCAGCCAAAACTACGAAATATTTTTTGGGAAAATATAGCCCCCTGCCCCGTCACCGCAAACTCTGTCCAGATCACCAAGGACACAACGTGCAACCCATCAAGACCAACCCGAAATCCCCCATAGTTCCGCACCAACTGCGCAGCGTCCGACCACTCGAAACCTGCAGCGCGATCGCACATGACCACCGCTGCCGTGGGAATCCCACACACACACAAACACGCACGCACGCACGCACCCAATTGCCGCTCGATCATGCAGGGTGCGTAACCTCGTCCTAATCGAAGACGGAAGAGAAACGAGGGAAGCGGGACAGGGAGAGAGATCGAGATCATACGTGGCCCTCGAACATCGCCGAAGTCGAGGGGCGGCCGACGACCGGGTCCGGGGCGGGAGGTGGGGTGGGGGCACTCTAGGGCGACAGCACGCGCGCGAACCCGTTGCCTCCACACGCCCGGCTGGGGCAATCTCATGGACGGGACCGAAGGGGCTAGGGTTCCGGGAAAGCCAGAGGAGGCGCGCCGTGGCGAGAAGGACGACGACGCGAGGAGGTGACGCGGGGCGGAGAAAATGGTGGGAGTGGTGGGGTGGAAGTGGGGACGAGATGGGGTCGGAACGGGGCGCTGGCCGGTGGGGCTCTTTTTGGCTGTCTTCAAGCCGAAGACGGGTCCCGAGCTCGGTTTTTTTTGTAATGTAACTCGAGCGGAGCTTCAGCCCGTTCACACGTGGGGAGGTGCTAGAAGATCCCCTAAAAAGCCTCCGCCTTTATAATATCTGTTAGTTTACGATTTTTGTCAACTCTATATCGAGGGAAAATCATAAACAAGAAGATGCTAGGCGCGCCCCCGATCGATACACACGTCCCTGACCGCTCGATCTCGCCAGCTGGCCCCATGCGCACGTCGTCTTCGTCCTCCAACACCACGACCGTGAGATCCCCTCCGAAAAATCCTCCCGCACCGCACCGCGGGCCGCCCTTCGCCGGCCGTTGACCTCGCAGCAGGTTGCACCTCACCGCACCGGCCCCCGCAGATCGCAGCTAGCCACCTCCGCCGTCGGCCGCAGCTGGGTGATGAAGTCGTCGCAACTCCATCGTCGCCGGCCATCGACACATGCAACACTCGTCGTTGTTGCTCGTAGCACCGGCCGTCGCCGCTTCCAGCATCTGCGGGCCACGGTTCCAGCATTTTGCCGCCGCAGCTGCAACACCCCCGCCTGGTCGTGGTCACCACCGGGGAGCTTGTGTTCGCGGGGTCCAGTTTCTGTCAGTCCATGGTTCCAGCAAATTTCCGTTGCGGTTCCATCATCCAGTAAACGCGGTTGCAGCATTCCTTGCGTCGCCGTCGTCGCAACGCCCCGGCGCAAATGCATGGATGTAGCGAAAATCTTCACCGGTGGTAGCAAAACCGAAGCACAGTTGCAGCAAACCGTCGTCGCCGCCGTCGCGGGTTGCAACTAATCCATGAACGGATGTAGCAAAATCCAGCGGCGGTTCTAGCAAAAACACCGCCGCCGTCGTCGCACGTCGCAGCCAAGCTATGAAGCATGTAGCAAACAACGACGCCGGTAGTAGCAAAACCGACAACGGTTGCAGCAAATGTCGTTGCCGTCGACCCGGGTCGCAGCTAATCCGTACATGGTAGTAGCAAACAAACTCGCCGGTTGTAGCACCCCATAGTCTTGGTTCCAGCAAAAACGTACAGCTTACCTTCTCCACCTGCCGCAGCCTGGTTGAAGCTCCGAGGGCACAAGGTTCCAGCATTAGGATCTCTCTTGTGGTGCAGCACCTCCCAAGTCGTCGTGCTTTCGGTTTGTAGCTCCTCCCTGACATGGTGGATTGCAGATCGGCCATGTCAACTAACTCACCCGGCTGTGGGCGGCCATGGTGACGAGCGCCCCCAGCTGTGACCGGCCATGGCGACGAGTGCACCCGGATGCGCACTATCTTCAAGCTCGGGTGCGCCGGCGATGCGTTGTTGCAACCTGCAACGACGGAGAAGAGAGGAAGAGGAGAGGCGCCGGGAAGAGAGCAGAATGGGGATCGGGGAGGGGGTTCGCTAGCGTTGCATGGGACCCACATAGTCGCGCGTGTGGTGGAAGCCAACTAGGGGTGAGATGGCGCGACGCGAGGCGCTGGATCGCGAACCATCGAAGGTCGCGCGCGTGACCGGCTGAGCGTTCGGCCGGCGTGTCGATTGTAAATGTTTCCCAAAAAAGAATTAGCGCTCCGCCTATACGAGAGTCCAACTATTTCATATTTTCAGTTTTTAAGGTTTTTTTTCATCTCCCACTAAAATAAAAAAAACCTTGATGAGAGGGAAGTTCAGGAGCAACCGCTACATCTGAGAACACACAATTAACTTTTGAAAAAATTAATACACCTTATATTTTACTCCCTCCGTCCCATAATGTTATGGGACGGAGGGAGTAGAACGGAAAATGTGCGTGCGGAACGCTCGCTGCTAATTGGGGTTGCACGACTGGCTTGCAAGGTGACTTCTTTGAGGATGGCAAGGAACCGGATCGTGAAGCAACCCCGGAAGAATTGAAGATGTTGCAATACAATGCTCAAGCTTGTGACATTCTATTCAACGGTCTATGTCCCGAGGAATTCAACAAAATCAGCCGCCTCGAGAATGCAAAGGAAATTTGGGATACTTTGGTTGATATGCATGAGGGTACCGAGTCCGTCAAGGAATCTAAGTTGGATGTGCTTCAAAGCCAACTTGACAAGTTCAAGATGAAGGATGGTGAAGGAGTCGCTGAGATGTACTCTAGGCTTGCTCTCATCACAAATGAGATTGCCGGCTTAGGAAGTGAAGAGATGACCAACAAATTCATCATCAAAAAGATACTTAGAGCTTTGGATGGAAAATATGATACCGTCTGCACATTGATCCAAATGATGCCAAATTACAAAGATCTCAAGCCCACGGAAGTCATTGGAAGGATTGTCGCTCATGAAATGTCGCTCAAGGACAAAGAGGAGCTGCATAACAAGTCAAGTGGTGCTTACAAAGCCTCAACCGATGCTCCAACAACTTCAAGTGACCAGCTAGTATCCAATGAAGAAATTAGCCTAATGGTGAAAAGGTTCAACAAGTTCTACAAGAATAAAGGGAAAGAAAGAAGCTCTAGCTCAAGACACTATGAGAAAAGATCATCAAGTCGTGACCGTAATTGTTACAATTGTGGAAAGCCCGGACACTACTCAAATGAGTGTACGGCTCCCTACAAGAAAAGAGACGAATCACCAAGAGGAAGACATAGAAGAGATGAATCACCTCGTAAGGAGAGAAGGAGTAGAGATGATTATTATGAACGAAGACACTCTCGAAGAAGTAAGAATTCAGAGAGGAAGGACAAGTCATCAAGGAGCTACACAAGAAGAAGACATCAAGCTCATGTTGGTGAATGGGTTTTCGGCTCCGACTCCGACAACCAATCCGAGAGAAGTTATCACTCCAACTCCGACTATAGTCAAGATGAAGGTGTTGCAGGACTTGCACTTGTGTCATCCAACTCCTACGATCTATTTGACTCACCAAATGAAGGAATTGGAAGATGCTTCATGGCAAAAGGCCCTAAGGTATCACACCCCGAGTATCTTGATTTTAATAGTGATGAAGATGATTTGCTTGGTGATAATGATTTACTTATTGATAAGGCTAGTGATGTGAGCTATAATGAAAATGCTAGTAATCATGATAGTCAAGAGGAAACGAGTGACAATGCTATGAAGGAGATTGAGCGCCTAACTAAAGAACTAAATGCTCTTAAGTTAGCTCATGAAACAACTCAAGAGGATCATAGAGAACTTCTAAGAACTCATGAGAAGCTACGCTTCGAGAAGCTAAATTTAGAGCAAGAGCATGAGTTTCTTAAAGCTATCAATGACGATCTTCGAAAGAAGAGTTCTTCATATCTTGCCAAACGTTTACTCTTGTCTACCTTTATGCCACAAGTTAAACCTAAGCAAACTAGCAACAAGGGTAAAAATGGTTCTACCTCTAGTAGTAACAATAACAATGCTAAATCCAATGTTGTTGCTTCTAGTAGTTCTATTGATTCCACTAATGATTCTCTTAGCCAAGTTACACTTGAGCAAGAAAATATGCTATTGAAAGGAATTATAGAAAAAGGTGTCTACAAGAGTCTTGCCGGGAGTAAACAATTTGAGAAAATTGTACGCAAGCAAGGAAGGCACCGGAAGAACCAAGGTGTTGGTTTTGAACGAAAGTTCAATGCCGATGGAGTTGAGGGGGAAGAAGGTCAATACCTGAAAGAACATGTGCTGCCCCCATGTTTGGTTTTGGTAATTGATGACAATCTCCATGGACTAATGGTTGCCTTGAGTTATATTTGAAGGGTTTGTCCATAGGCATTGCTTGAAGACCATTTGTTGGTTTCAAGGTTATTAGAAGAAGAATATGTGTTGACCAAGGTACTATTCAAGGATTTATCCAAAGATTGGTCATGTGAGTGTTGAGCCTATTGCAAGCATGTCTTGAAGAAGAAGATTGTGTGAACATTCATGTTTACCTTCAAGACATCATCCTAATGAAGAGAGTTGGAAAGATTCAAGGTTGATCAAGACTAAATATGAAGAGTGATTCAAGTTGATCAACACACAAAGCGTAGAAGATGTACCGAGTGGGATCAAGTGATCTCACGGTATGGTAAGCATTGTCCATTACGCTTTGTGTACTAACCCATGTTCTATGCGAGAGTTCTATGTGGGGTTAGGTATGTTTCCATGGGCTTGCGTCAAGAGGAAGATCTCATTCAACCCATGGAGTATGACATCAAGTGGTGATCGTCATCAAGATTGCGGTGTGCAAGTTCAAGTGGAGCATCACGAAGAGATCACATGCTTGAAGCTTGCCGTCCATTGTGGTGACAATGGACTTGTGAAGATGTGCCGAAGAGTGGCTCACCCATAGTGGAGTATGGGGGAGCAATCAACTAGTCTTCATCGAGCCGGCGCAATCAAGAAAGGTGGTCCAACTTGAGGAGGTCAAGATCGTCATCATCTAGCTCAAGTGGACTATGCGCAAGGAAAAGGTTTGCCCTTGATAGGTTTTCTATTTTACCGGTCTCATAGTGGTAGTTGGGAGACCGGGTTGTAGGATCGATAGCCGTACTATCAAGGGGGGCTCTCAAGTGAGTAGCTTTATCGTATCATTCGTCGAGAGCTCAAACCATTGCATCCTTGCATCATCTTTCTTGGTTCGTGTTTGGTGTTTCTCTTTGTGAGTCTTTGAGCTTATGGTCATCTTCATGACAAGCTCGAGTTCATCGAAAACGGAGTTCATATATGCATCTTCTATGATGTTTTCGATGTTGGAGTTTATGCCGGGTCTTCTTTCTTAGAGGTTTCATTGAGGTTTCATAGAGGTTTCTCATCTCTATTTGTTAGGCATATCTCCCCTGCCACTTCTTATTATAACCAGTCGCTGTTTGGATAGTACTCGTCGTCATCTATCCAACAAGCTTGAGTTTGCTCAGTTCGGAGCTCATATGTAGAAGTTATGGCAGTTCTGGTTTTATCTGCATCCAGTTTTCAGCTCCCAAGCGGTAGTACCGCTCGGTACCACGGTAGTACCGCTTATGCGGTAGTACCGCTGTGTTCTACCGCAGCGAGTACCGCTTGTGGGATTTTCTTCTGGTATCGTTTTCGTTTCAGCGGCAGTAGTGCGGTAGTAGAGCGGTAGTACCGCTTAGTGCGGTACTTCCACCCTCTACTACCGCTTGTGTACCGCTTGGGTGATTCCTTCTGTGCTCGTCTCTGTTGTTGTTTTCTGTTAAACGGTAGTAGTGCGGCAGTAGTGCGGTAGTACCGCTCAGGGCGGTAGTACCGCTCTGCTGGGCGGTAGTACCGCTTGGTGCGGTACTTCCGCCCTCCACTACCGCTGCTACTACCGCTTGTTTTTCGCAGAGTGTGCAAGCTTCTGTTGCTCTTTTCGCTTTAGCGGTAGTACCGCTTGGTTGGAACGGTAGTACCGCTAAGTGCGGCACTACCGCTCCAGTTCCGTGTTCTCGCCTGCTGCTTTTTGAATTACTACCGCCCGAGCGGTAGTACCGCTCTGAGGAGCGGTAGTACCGCTCTGTGCGGGCTGAGACAGGTAACGGCTGGATTTGGGGGCTCCTTTAAAAGGGGGTCTTCTTCCCCCTTGCCCCCAACGGTTCTTTTATCCCCTTGCAGCTCTCTCTCCTCCATTGTTGACCTTCTAGAGCTTTGCTATCTCTCCATCCCTCCAATGATTCTTGCTCCTTCTTGAGGGAATAGAGAGAGGAGATCTAGATCCATCTTTCCACCAATCACTTTCTCCTCTATGTGAGGGAAACCTTGTGGATCTAGATCTTGGAGTTCTTGGTGTTCTCCTTGTTCTTCCTCTCACTTTCCACCATAGCTTTTGTTGCTTTGGTGGGATTTGAGGGAGAGGGACTTGTGCACTTGGTGTGTTCTTGCCATTGCATTAGTTGCATCGGTTTGAGTTCTCCACGGTGATACGTGGAAGTTAGTAATTGAGAAGCTTATTACTCTTGGGTGTTTGAGCACCCTAGAACTTGTTCCTCTTGGGTGCCTTGGCGCCCTAGACGGCTTGGTGGTGCCTCGGAGCTCAATCATTGTGGTGTAAAGCTCCGGGCAAGCGTCGGGGTCTCCAATTAGGTTGTGGAGTTCGCCCCGAGCAATTTGACGGGTACCGGTGACCGCCCCCAAGGGTTGCCAAAGTGTACGGGTTCGGTGACCGCCCTCAAGGGTTGCCATTTGTACAGGTTCGGTGACCGCCCTCAAGGGTCCCTTAGTGGAATCACGACATCTTGCATTGTGCGAGGGCGTGAGGAGAATACGGTGGCCCTAGTGGCATTGTTGGGGAGCATTGTGCCTCCACACTGCTCTAACGGAGATTAGCATCCGCAAGGGTGTGAACTTCGGGATACATTGTCATCTCCGCGTGCCTCGGTTATCTCTTAACCGAGCCCTTTACTTATGCACTTTACTTTGTGATAGCCATATTGTTTCTAGTTATATATCTTGCTATCACTTAGTTGTTTATCTTGCTTAGCATAAGTTGTTGGTGCACATAGGTGAGCCTAGTCGATTTAGGTTTTGTGCTTGACAAATTAAACGCTAGTTTTATTCCGCATTTGTTCAAGCCTAAGCCGTAATTATTTTAAAGCGCCTATTCACCCCCCCCTCCTAGGCGACATCCACGATCTTTCAATACCCCAAGACGAAGTTTGTTCCTCAACAAGAGAAGTATGATCCTACTTCCTTCAAGGGAACACAAGCTCAAGAAGACCTTCCACCACAAGACCACAAGCTAAAAGGCAAGGACAAGCTTCAAGAAGAGATTGATTCATTTGAAGAAGCTCCTCAAGCCATGGTCAAGTGGGTTCCCAAGACTTCATCAAGTTCTACTTCATCAAGTGCTACTACAACTCCAAGGATTCCCATCAAGTTGATGTGGATCCAAAAGAAGAAGAACTAGAGAGTTCTTGAGGGTGACTCCATCAACAAACTTCACTCATATTCTTTATGGCAAGGACTTGTGCAACCAACTTCCACATTTTGCACTAGTTCATGGAGTCACAAACCCTCTTGTTGGTAAGGCAAGGGACAAGGTAATCAATGCATTCATGGACATCATCATATGTGTATTTCACTCTATGTCTATGGATATCCTTGTATGTTCCTTGTGTGGGACTAACCCATGTAGGTATTGAAAGCACAAAACTCCAAAGGATTGCTCCCAACTTTTGATGGTCTACATCAACATTGAGGATCCACATCTTCAACATCTACATGAAGTCATCATCGACAAAACCCAAGGTTAGTTCAACCCTCTTAGGGGGGATATCACATCTAGGGGGAGCTTTGCTCTAAAAATTGAGCTAAAGCAACTCTAATGATGTGAACACATTAATGCTTTATGTAAAAGTGGTAACCCCACTTGTGCTTAAATGATGAGTATGACCTATGATCAAATGTTCTCATTTGGCTCCTAAGTCAATATACTCATATATAGATGACCTAGTCATCGCCATTGCTTGATAGATGCTAGAATTGGTTGTGCATGTTTGACACATATTTCTTTTGCTATCTTATTGTGTGAGCATGTTGATTTGCATGTTTTCATCATTCGAGGACATCCATTTGTTGTTTTGATTGTCTTGGTTTTTCTGGCCAAGTGGATGTACAAGAATGCCTAAGAACCTTCTCTAGCTATCTATGCTTTTTTGTCTCAAATTCTATTCTTGCTGCATCACAAAAATTGAACAAGTCATTTTCGGACCCTCCGGGTGAGGAGCACTCGGAGCCACCGATCTGAAAGGGCTGAACCTCCAAAACCTTCTAATTGATTTCGGCCGAACCAACTCACTCAAACTCGGTCGAACCGAAATCATTTAGACCGATCTAGGCTTTCATCTCGGTGCTACCGATTAGACCAACTCGGTTGGCCCGAGTTGCTGTAACTGCAAGCAGTTGCACGTCTCGGTGCTACCGATTTGTTCCACTCGGTGCCACCGACAGCGAATGGGTATATATTCCCAGCGAACCGTGCGGTTGAGAATTTCTTCAAACGTCACGCGCCCGCGCCCCATTGATGCCACCCCTTTGGTCTTCGGATCGTCGCCGTCGTCTCCAGCGCGCCCTCGCCGCAGGATTCCGTCGCCGTCAACGGTAATCTCCACCGCCGTTGCCGCCGTAGAGAAACTCCACCGAGTTAGGATGAGTTTCGATCCCTTTCGTGCTTCCCTTTTCCGATTCAATGCACGATTGGATTGCCTGTAATCTTGCCACGAATGCAATTCTCTTTCCACCAGATTAGTTCGTTTGAACAAGATTCGAGCAAAAAAATTAGGGTTAGGTTTCCGCCAAACGCATATCGGACCGACCGAATAGGAATTTTTGGTCCCACCGATTTGGCCCTGGCCATAGCACTAGTACATCTCGGTGCCACCGAGTTGTGCGAATCGGTAAGACCGAAAGTAACGTCTCAGTGAAACCCTAGCATCTCGGAGCCACCGAAACCCATCTCGGTCTGACCGAAATGGCGTGACATGTCTCTGTAGTGTGCTTCGGTGTCACCGAGATTACCAACTCGGTCCATCCGAACTGCATTCTCTGAAAACCTAGAACTAAAGTTTGAACTCATTTTTTATGAAAAACTATCTGCTTTTTGTGATGACTCATCTACTCTACCCATACCTATCTATTCACAGGGTCAGCTCAGCAAGATGTCTGATGTCAGTGATAGTCAAAACATGTCAGAGCAGCATGAAGAACATAATGAAAGTTTCTATGAGGGAGAGAGAAGCTCTCCAGATCTTCCTAAAGCTGCAACCAGAACACGGAAGAAGAAAACCTCAGACAGTGAGGATGAGGACTTTGTTGCAAGTGAAGCTGCACCCAAAAAAAAGAGTAGTGCTTGCTAAGGAGTACAGCACAAAGCCTACTTCTGTCAAAGAAAGAACTGTTGTGAGGAAAGTTCCCAAACAGACTATGCAAGAGCCTAGTGACACAGAGGCAGTTGCAGGAGCTAAGAAGAAGAGAGTGAGGAAATCATTTGCCCGTGTGATTGGCAGACCCTCCATGATGATTGATGAGGAGGAAGAAGAGGAGGAGGATGAGCCAGCTGCTGCACCCCCTGCAAAAGCACAGAAGCTCATGTCTGATGCAATCAAGACTGCTGCACCTCCCAAGTCAAAGCCTAAGGCACCAGCACCCAAGAGATCAACCAGGAACATATCTACTGCAGAGAAGAACATGGTGTTGGGGAACGTTGCATGGAAAACAAAAAAAATTCTACGCACACGCAAGATCTATCCATGGAGATGCATAACTACGAGAGGGGGCGTGTGTCTACGTACCCTCGTAGACCGTAAGCGGAAGCGTTAGAACAACGCGGTTGATGTCGTCGAACAACTTCACGATCCAACCGACCGAGCACCGAACGTACGGCACCTCCGCGTTCAGCACACGTTCAGCTCGGTGACGTCCTCGACTTCTTGATCCAGCAAGACGGCGAGGTAGTGGATGAGTTCCGGCAGCACGACGGCGTGGTGACGGTGATGGTGATGCTATCTCCGCAGGGCTTTGCCCAAGTACTGCGAAAATATGACCGAGGGATGGAACTGTGGAGGGGGGCGGCGCACACGGCTAAGACAATGTTGTGTCCTGTTTGGGGCGCCCCCTCTCCTCTATTTATATATGTGTAGGGGCTTGGAGTAGAAGGAATAGTGCCACGTGAACAGTACCACCTGAATAGTACACAACTGGACTTGGACTCCAAAGTCCAATCATATTCCTACTAGGACTCTCCTTTTTTCCTTCCCTAGCTGCGTGGGCTTTTGCGGACTTGGTGTGCCTGGCCCAATAAGGCCAGGGCGCCTCCCCTTAGCCCATGCCAGCCCTTGGGACGTGGTGGACCCACTTGCGGACTTCCGGACCCCTCCGGAATCCTCCGGAACCTTCTGGAAGCTTCCCGGTACAATACCGAAAAAACTGCACCTTTTTCCGGAACCCAAAATATGACTTCCCATATATAAATCTTTACCTATCGACCATTCCGAGACTCCTCGTGACGTTCGGGATCTCATCCGGGACTCCGAACAATATTCGGTTACCAATTCACATAACTCATATAACACTATATCGTCAACGAACGTTAAGCGTGCGGACCCTATGGGTTCGGGAATGATGTAGACATGACTGAGACGCCTCTCCGGTCAATAACCAATAGCGGAACCTGGATGCTCATATTGGTTCCTACATATTCCACGAAGATCTTATCGGTCGAACCGCAATGACAACATACGTAATTCCCTTTGTCCGTCGGTATGTTACTTGCCCGAGATTCGATCGTCGGTATCTCCATACCTAGTTCAATCTCGTTACCGGCAAGTCTCTTTACTCGTTCCGTAATACATCATCCCGTAACTAACTCCTTAGTCACTTTGCTTGCAAGCTTCTTATGATGTGCATTACCGAGAGGGCCCAGAGATACCTCTCCAAAACACGGAGTGACAAATCCCAGTCTCGATCCATGCCAACTCAACAGACACCTTCGGAGATACCTGTAGAGCATCTTTATGATCACCCAGTTACGTTGTGACGTTTGATAGCACACAAGGTATTCCTCCGGTATCCGGGAGTTGCATGATCTCATGGTCGGAGGAACATGTATTTGACATTCAAGAAAGCAGTAGCAATAAACAGAACGATCATATGCTAAGCTAACAGATGGGTCTTGTCCATCACATCATTCTCCTAATGATGTGATCCCGTTATCAAATGACAACTCATGTCTATGGTTAGGAAACCTTAACCATCTTTGATCAACGAGCTAGTCTAGTAGAGGCTCACTAGGGACACGGTATTTGTTTATGTATTCACACATGTATTTAAGTTTCCGGTCAATACAATTCTAGCATGAATAATAAACCTTTATAATGAACAAGGAAATATAAAATAATAACAACTTTATTATTGCCTCTAGGGCATATTTCCATCACAAGGCCACTTGCACTAGAGTCAATAATCGAGTTCACATCGCCATGTGATTAACACCCAAGAGTTCACTAGAGTCAATAATCTAGTTCACGTCACCATGTGATTAACACTCAAAGAGTTCTAAGGTGTGATCATGTTTTGCTCGTGAGAGAGAATTTTAGTCAATGGGTCTGCAATATTCAGACCCATGTGTACTTTGCAAATCCTTATGTCATAATGTAGATGCTGCTATCACGCTTTACTTGGAGCTATTCCAAATGACTGCTCCATTATACGTATTCGGTTTGCTACTCAGAGATATCCAGATTGGTGTCAAAGCTTGCAT
This sequence comes from Elymus sibiricus, assembly GCA_039707655.1. Lineage (NCBI taxonomy): Eukaryota > Viridiplantae > Streptophyta > Magnoliopsida > Poales > Poaceae > Elymus > Elymus sibiricus. The sequence goes on along the minus strand of CM077674.1, from coordinate 196,953,591 downwards.
CGACGTAACCCTTTACGACGAACTCTTTATCACCTCCATAATCGAGAAACATTTCCTTAGTCCTTTAGTTACTAAGGATAATTTTGACCGCTGTCCAGTGATCCACTCCTGGATCACTCTTGTACCCCCTTTGCCAGACACGTGGCAAGGCACACATTAGGTGTGGTACACAGCATGGCATACATTATAGAACCTATGGCTTAGGCATAGGGAATGACTTTCATTCTCTCTCTATCTTCTGCCGTGGTCGAGCTTTGAGTCTTACTCAACTTTACACCTTACAATACAGGCAAGAACTCCTTCTTTGACTGATCCATTTTGAACTCCTTCAAAATCTTGTCAAGGTATGTACTCATTGAAAGTCTTATCAAGCGTCTTGATCTATCTCTATAGATCTTGATGCCCAATATATAAGCAGCTTCACCGAGGTCTTTCATTCAAGTATACTTTTATGCCATCCAGAAATTCTATATCATTTCCAATCAACAATATGTCATCCACATATAATATTAGAGATACTACAGAGCTCCCACTCACTTTCTTGTAAATACAGGCTTCACCGTAAGTCTGTACAAAACCATATGCTTTGATCACCTCATCAAAGCGTATATTCCAACTCCGAGATGCTTGCACCAGTCCATAGATGGATCGCTGGAGCTTGCGCACTTTGTTAGCACCCTTAGGATCGACAAAACCTTCTGGTTGCATCATATACAACTCTTCTTTGAGAAAACCATTAAGGAATGCAGTTTTGACATCCATTTGCCAGATCATAAAATGCGGCAATTGCTAACATGATTCGGACAGACTTAAGCATCGCTACGGGTGAGAAAGTCTCATTGTAGTCAACCCCTTGAACTTGTCGAAAACCTTTCGCGACAAGTCGAGCTTTGTAGACAGTGATATTACCATCAGCGTTTGTCTTTCTCTTGAAAATCCATTTATTCTCAATGGCTTGCCGATCATCGGGCAAGTCCACCAAAGTCCATACTTTGTTCTCATACATGGATCCTATCTCAGATTTTATGGCCTCAAGCCATTTGTCGGAATCTGGGCTCATCATAGCTTCTTCATAGTTCGTAGGTTCGTCGTTGTCTAACAACATGACTTCCAGAATAGGATTACCGTGCCACTCTGGTGAGGAACGTACTCTGGTCGACCTACGAGGTTCAGTAGTAACTTGATCTGAAGTTTCATGATCTTCACCATTATCTTCCTCTCTTATTGGTGTAGGCATCACGGGAACGGTTTTCTCTGATGAGCTACTTTCCAATTCGAGAGAAGGTACAATTACCTCATCAAGTTCTACTTTCCTCCCACTCACTTCTTTCGAGAGAAACTCCTTCTCTAGAAAGGACCCATTCTTGGCAACAAAGACCTTTCCTTCGGATCTGTGGTAGAAGGTGTACCCAATTGTTTCTTTAGGGTATCCTATGAAGACGCACTTCTCCGCTTTGGGTTCGAGCTTATCAGGTTGAAGCTTTTTCACATAAGCATCGCATCTCCAAATTTTAAAAAACGACAGCTTAGGTTTCTTGCCAAACCACAGTTCATACGGTGTCGTCTCAACGGATTTAGACGGTGCCCTATTTAACGTGAATGCAGCTGTCTCTAATGCATAACCCCAAAACGATAGTGGCAAATCGGTAAGAGACATCATAGAACGCACCATATCCAATAAAGTACGGTTACGACGTTCAGACACACCATTACGCCGTGGTGTTCCAGGTGGCGTGAGTTGTGAAACAATTCCATATTTTCTTAAATGAAGGCCAAACTCGTAACTCAAATATTCGCCTCCGCGATCGGATCGTAGAAACTTTATTTTCTTGTTACGATGATTCTCTACTTCACTCTGAAATTCTTTGAACTTTTCAAATGTTTCAGACTTGTGTTTCATCAAGTAGATATACCCATACCTACTCAAATCATCTGTGAAGGTTAGAAAATAACGATACCCGCCGCATGCTTCAACATTCATCGGACCGCATACATCGGTATGTATTATTTCCAACAAATCAGTAGCTCGCTCCATTGTTCCGGAGAACGGAGTTTTAGTCATCTTGCCCATGAGGCATGGTTCACAAGTATCAAATGATTCATAATCAAGAGATTCCAAAAGTCCATCGACATGGAGTTTCTTCATGCGCTTTACACCAATATGACCTAAACGGCAGTGCCACAAGTATGTTGCACTATCATTATCAACTTTGCATCTTTTGGTATCAATATTATGAATATGTGTATCACTACGATCGAGATTCAACAAGAATAAACCATTCACAAGGGTGCATGATCACGAGGGATATTATTCATATAAACAGAATAACCATTATTCTCTGACTTAAATGAATAACCGTCTTGCAATAAACAATATCCAGATATAATGTTTTATGCTCAACGCAAGCACCAAATAACCATTATTTAGGTTTAATACTAATCCCGAAGGTATTACGAGCGTGTCGATATTGATCATATCAATCTTGGAGACACTTCCAACACATATCGTCACCTCGCCCTCAGCTAGTCTCTGTTACTCTGCAGCTCCTGCTTCAAGTTACTAATATTAGCAACTGAATCGGTATCAAATACCCAGACGCTGCTACGAGCACTAGTGAGGTACATATCAATAACATGTATATCAAATATACCTTTGTTCACTTTGCCATCCTTCTTATCCGCCAAATACTTGGTGCAGTTCCGCTTCCAGTGACCAGTTCCTTTGCAGTAGAAGCACTCAGTTTCAGGCTTGGGTCCAACTTTGGGTTTCTTCGTGGGAGCGGCAGCTTGCTTGCCGTTCTTCTTGAAGTCCCCCTTCTTTCCCTTGCCCTTTTTCTTGAAACTAGTGGTCTTGTTAACCATCAACACTTGATGCGCCTTCTTGATTTCTACCTCCGCCGATTTCAGCATCGCGAAGAGCTCGGGAATTGTCTTCTCCATCCCTTGCATATTATAGTTCATCACGAAGCCTTTATAGCTTGGTGGCAGTGACTGAAGAACTCTGTCAATAACACTCTCAACTAGAAGATCAATTCCCAGCTGAGTCAAGTGGTTGTGGTATCCAGACATTCTGAGTATGTGTTCACTGACAGAACTGTTCTCCTCCATCTTACAGCTGAAGAACTTGTTGGAGACTTCATATCTCTCAACCCGGGCATTAGCTTGAAATATCAATTTTAGCTCCTGGAACATCTCATATGCTCCATGGCGTTCAAAACGCTTTTGTAGTCCCGGTTCTAAGCCGTAGAGCATGGCACACTGAACTATCGAGTAGTCATCAGATCGAGCCTGCCAGGCGTTCACAACGTCTGCAGCAGCTCCTGCAGCAGGTCCATCACCTAGCGGTGCATCAAGGACATAATCCTTCTGTGCAGCAATGAGGATAATCCTCAAGTTACGGACCCAGTCCGTGTAATTGCTACCATCATCTTTCAACTAAGCTTTCTCTAGGAACGTATCAAAAACAGGGGAGCTACAACGCGAGCTATTGATCTACAACATAATTTGCAAAGACTATCAGGACTAAGTTCATGATAAATTAAGTTCAATTAATCAAATTACTAATGAACTCCCACTTAAATTAACATCCCTCAAGTTAACTAAGTGATACATGATCCAAATCAACTAGCCCATGTCCGATCATCACGTGAGATGGGATAGTCATCAATGGTGAACATCTCCATGTTGATCATATCTACTATATGACTCATGTTCGACCTTTTGGTCTCCAGTGTTCCGAGACCATGTCTGTACATGCTAGGCTCGTCAAGTTTAACCCAAGTATTCTGCTTGTGTAAAACTGGCTTACACCCGTTGTATGTGAACGTAGAATCTATCACACCCGATCATCACGAGGTGCTTCGAAACGACGAACTTTAGCAATGGTGCATACTCGGGGAGAACACTTTTATCTTGAAATTTAGTGAAGGGATCATCTTATAATGCTACCGTCGTTCTAAGCAAAATAAGATGCATAAAGGATAAACATCACATGCAATCAAAATATGTGACATGATATGGCCATCATCATCTTGTGCTTTTGATCTCCATCTCCAAAGCATCGTCATGATCTCCATCGTCACCGGCTCGACACCTTGATCTCCATCGTTGCGTCATGGTCGTCTCGCCAACTATTCCTTCTACAACTATTGCTAACGCATAGCGATAAAGTAAAGCAATTACATGGCGCTTGCATTTCATACAATAAAGAGACAACCATAAGGCTCCTGCCGGTTGCCGATAAATTACAAAACATGATCATCTCATACAATAACGTATATCACATCATGTCTTGACCATATCACATCACAGCATACCCTGCAAAAACAAGTTAGACGTCCTCTACTTTGTTGTTGCAAGTTTTACGTGGCTGCTACGGGCTTCTAGCAAGAACCGTTCTTACCTACGGCACAAAACCATAACGGTGATTTATCAAGTTTGCTGTTTTAACCTTCAACAAGGACCGGCCGCAGTCAAATTCGATTCAACTAAAGTAGGAGAAACAGACACCCGCCAGCCACCTTTATGCAAAACAAGTTGCATGTCTGTCGGTGGAACCGGTCTCATGTACGTGGACATGTAAGGTTGGTCCGGGCCGCTTCATCTTACAATACCGCCGAATCAAAATAAGACGTTGGTGGTAAGAAGTATGACGATCACCGCCCACAACTCTTTGTGTTCTACTCGTGCATATCATCTACGCATAGACCTGGCTCATGATGCCACTGTTGGGGAACGTTGCATGGAAAACAAAAAAAATTCTACGCACACGCAAGATCTATCCATGGAGATGCATAGCTATGAGAGGGGGAGTGTGTCTATGTACCCTCGTAGACCGTAAGCGGAAGCGTTAGAACAACGCGATTGATGTCGTCGAACAACTTCACGATCCAACCGACCGAGCACCGAACGTACGGCACCTCCGCGTTCAGCACACGTTCAGCTCGGTGACGTCCTCGACTTCTTGATCCAGCAAGACGGCAAGGTAGTGGATGAGTTCCGGCAGCACGACGGCGTGGTGACGGTGATGGCGATGCTATCTCCGCAGGGCTTCGCCCAAGTACTGCGAAAATATGACCGAGGGACGGAACTGTGGAGGGGGGCGCCGCACACGGCTAAGACAATGTTGTGTCCTGTTTGGGGCGCCCCCTCTCCTCTATTTATATATGTGTAGGGGCTTGGAGTAGAAGGAATAGTGCCACGTGAACAGTACCACGTGAACAGTACCACGTGAATAGTACACAAGTGGACTTGGACTCCAAAGTCCAATCCTATTCCTACTAGGACTCTTCTTTTTTCCTTCCCTAGCTGCGTGGGCTTTTGAGGACTTGGTGCGCCTGGCCCAATAAGGCCAGGGCGCCTCCCCTTAGCCCATGCCAGCCCTTGGGACGTGGTGGACCCACTTGCGGACTTCCGGACCCCTCCGGAATCCTCCGGAACCTTCTGGAAGCTTCCCGGTACAATACCGAAAAAACTGCACCTTTTTCCGGAACCCAAAATATGACTTCCCATATATAAATCTTTACCTCTCGGCCATTCCGAGACTCCTCGTGACGTCCGGGATCTCATCCGGGACTCCGAACAATATTCGGTTACCAATTCACATAACTCATATAACACTATATCGTCAACGAACGTTAAGCGTGCGGACCCTATGGGTTCGGGAATGATGTAGACATGACTGAGACGCCTCTCCGGTCAATAACCAATAGCAGAACCTGGATGCTCATATTGGTTCCTACATATTCCACGAAGATCTTATCGGTCGAACCGCAATGACAACATACGTAATTCCCTTTGTCCGTCGGTATGTTACTTGCCCGAGATTCGATCGTCGGTATCTCCATACCTAGTTCAATCTCGTTACCGGCAAGTCTCTTTACTCGTTCCGTAATACATCATCCCGTAACTAACTCCTTAGTCACTTTGCTTGCAAGCTTCTTATGATGTGCATTACCGAGAGGGCCCAGAGATACCTGTCCGAAACACGGAGTGACAAATCCCAGTCTCGATCCATGCCAACTCAACAGACACCTTTGGAGATACCTGTAGAGCATCTTTATGATCACCCAGTTACGTTGTGACGTTTGATAGCACACAAGGTATTCCTCCGGTATCCGGGAGTTGCATGATCTCATGGTCGGAGGAACTTGTATTTGACATTCAAGAAAGCAGTAGCAATAAACAGAGCGATCATATGCTAAGCTAACAGATGGGTCTTGTCCATCACATCATTCTCCTAATGATGTGATCCCGTTATCAAATGACAACTCATGTCTATGGTTAGGAAACCTTAACCATCTTTGATCAACGAGCTAGTCTAGTAGAGGCTCACTAGGGACACGGTATTTGTTTATGTATTCACACATGTATTTAAGTTTCCGGTCAAAACAATTCTAGCATGAATAATAAACCTTTATAATGAACAAGGAAATATAAAATAATAACAACTTTATTATTGCCTCTAGGGCATATTTCCATCACAAGGCCCCAGTGCCTGAATCAAATGTTGATGAAGAGCCTCTAGTGCTCAGAAAGTTGAAGCCAAAGATACCAGACCATGACAACGCACACCCAGTAGCTGAGAACATGATGTTGAGAAAGGACAAAGGACTGCGTCAATGGAGATTGTCAGATCCTTATGCTATCAGAAGAAGGACTGCTTGTGATTATCGTTTTCACACCCGTGAACAACAGGACTTTTATGAGACAGTATTGCTTGACAAGAAGCCCATAGTCAGTGACATGAAGTGGGTGGATTGGGAATACATCGATGAGAACGAGGATTATTTCCCCCACATCCATGAAAGCTTCAGAATTGCAGGAGTTGACGAATTTGTTGGAAAGAAGTTGACCAAGTGGAATGACGAGATAATCATGCAATTTTACTCTACTGCACACTTCTATCTAGATGGCCGCATTGTGTGGATGACTGAGGGTATACGATACCAGTCTACCATCTCTGAGTGGGCAAATCTTCTTGGTGCACCCAAGGAAGAGGAGGATGATATTGACATATATGCCAAGCTCAAGATGGATCACAACTCAATGGCCAACATGTACACTGCAATTCCTCAGAAGGATCTTGAAACACATAAGCTTGGATCAGTGAAGCATTTGCTACCAGGTCTGGCCACCTCTAACACAATCTTGCGGTACACCTTGTTACCCAAGTCAGGCGATGATAAGATGATTCGTGGCCACTCCATCAACTTGCTGCACTTATTTGATACTCCTCAGAAATTCAAGGTGATGAGCCTGATAGTAGAGACTATCAAGAGGACAGCAGCAGATCAGAAGAGATCGTGTGGTTATGCTCCACATATTCAGTTGTTGATCAATTCCAAGGTTGGAACCAGCACGTATCTTCTTGATCGAGAGCATTTGCCACTCCGTCCAGAGTTTGAGGACAACGTCATAGTGATGGATTCTTCGCATCCCACTTCTGCACAAGCTCAAGAGGAAATCCACAAAGCCCAAGAAGCTAAAGCAGCTCAGAAAGCAGCAGCTCCCAATGCTTCAATTGCGAATCTCAAGACACCAAAGGATCAAATGCAATATCTGCTTGAAGCCACTCTGAGGATTGAGCGAAGTTTGGCCAACCTCACCCAGACCCAGGCTAGTTTTGAGCGAATCATTGAGACCAAATTTCATGATTTGGATGTCAAAGTGACTGAGATTCAGACTTCAGTGGAACAACTGCAAGGAGATGTAGATGCTGTCAAGCAAGCCAGATCAGATGACAGTGAAGATGAGAGACCGACCACAGAGCAGTTTCAGCAAGTGCCTAGGGCTGCCAGGTCAGCTGCGATACCAGTTGTGGATCCACGGACCACAGTATCTGCACCAGCCGCTACAGCCACAGTGCCACCACAGGTCTCAACTCCACCAGCTCAACAGACATCGTCAGAAGCATTCGCGGACGCTCTCATCTGAACGCCATCTACGCACACCGGAGCTGCCAGCAGGAGGTCGCCTTCAGGAGCTTCGGAGGACCGTGCCTAGAGAGTCGATTAGTGCTATACTCATTTGAACTTTTTGGTACTTGTTGCCAAAGGGGGAGAATCTGTATAGATCATAGGCTTCGAGAGAGAGAGTTTCTTGTTTTTGATTTGCTTCGAGAGTTTCTTGTGCTACTTGTTTGTTTGATGCTACTCTGTTTTATGTGCGCTTGCTACAGTATTCTGTCGTTTATGCTTGTGAGATACTATGTTGATTGATCATACTATGCTCATTGTGATGATCCATGTTTATCTCTGTCATTATCTGTATGATTATTCATTTATGTATCATTCCTTATGTTGGTGATGCGTGCTTACCTTTCCAATCATATCATTTTGCGCGCTCCACCAAGATGTATGTGACATGGGAGAGTAACCCATGAGCCTAATCGATTGTGCATTTGCATTCAAACGCAAATTTTTAATAATGCACAAATTTAGGGGGAGCTCTCGCTTATCACATACTTCTCAAAGCGACGATGTATTTCATTTATTTAAATCATTTGTCGAAGCTTTGATCTATATGTTGTCATCAATTACCAAAAAGGGGGAGATTGAAAGCACATTTGCTCCCTTGGTGGTTTTGGTAATTCATAACAACATATATCTCATTGAACTAATGTCCATTCAAGATTAAGATTTCAGGATGTTCAATGATTGGCATGGCATGGACTAGAGAAGTGGACCTCTCAAAATGCTAAGGACAAGGATTGGCAAAAGATCAAGACTCTACATTTTTGGTTTAGTGATCCAAGATCACATTGAGTCCATAGGAAAGCCAATACTATTAAAAGGGGATGAGGTGTTGCTTAATGGTCTTTTTGCTTAAGTGCTTAGTGACAGTATTCCTAAACCCTCAACCACTCTCTCTACCCAAATATGTCCTAAACCTAAAGTCCAACTCGGCCCCACCGAAATTTCCAATCCGGCCCCACCGAGTTCATCCAAGACTTAGCCACTGCCAAACCCTAACAAATCGGATCCACCAAAATGGATCTCGGTCCCACCGAGATGGCCTTGCCAACTCTCTGTAATCGTTTGCATTTACTTCGGTCTCACCGAGTTTGCAAATCGGTCTCACCGAGATGGCTTGCCAACTCTCTGTTGCCTTATTGCTTCACTTCGGTCCTACCGAGTTGATGCAATCGGCGCCACCGAGATGAGGATTTCCCTAAGCCATTGCACTTCGGTCCATCCGAGTTGTTCGTATCGGTCCCACCGAGATTCCTAAAGTTCATATCTTTTACACAGTTCGGTGCTACCGAGATGATCGTTTCGGTGCCACCGAGTTGGGTCAAAAGTGTGTAACGGTTGGATTTTGTGTGGAGGCTATATATACCCCTCCACCCCATCCTTCTCAGTAAGGAGAGCCATCAGAACGTGCCTACACTTCCACCATTCATTTTCTGAGAGAGAACCACCTACTCATGTGTTGAGATCAAGATATTCCATTCCTACCATTTGAACCTTGATCTCTAGCCTTTCCCAAGTTGCTTTCCACTCAAATTTTTCTTCCACCATAGCCAAATCTGTGAGGAGTGTTCGAGTGCTGGGAAGACTATCATTTGAAGCACAAGAGCAAGGAGTTCATCAACAACACACCGTCTATTACCTTTTGGAGAGTGGTGTCTCCTAGATTGGTTAGGTGTCACTTAGGAGCCTCCAACTAGATGTGGAGTTGAACCAAGAGTTTGTAAGGGCAAGGAGATCGCCTACTTCGTGAAAATCTACCCCGAGTGAGGCTAGTCCTTCGTGGACGTGGACGTAAGCCATGGTGGAATAGACAAGGTTGCTTCTTCGTGGACCCTTCGTGGGTGGAGCCCTCCGTGGACTCGCGCAGCCGTTACCCTTCGTGGGTTGAAGTCTCCATCAACGTGGACGTACGATAGCACCACCTATCGGAACCATGCCAAAAACCACCGTGTCTTCATTGCGTTTGAATTCTCCGATCCCCTCCTTTACATACATATGCAATTATCTACTTTTCACTGCTATACTCTTAGAATTGTATGTGTAGGGTGATGCTTGACATGTACTATTGCTAAAATCTGCCCACAACTAAAATTGGGAAAATGTTAGGTTTTATTTGGTCAAGTAGTCTAATCACCCCCCCTCTAGACATACTTTCGATCCTACACATCCCCTTACTCCTAGCGTCCTGGAACTGTTGCTTGCCACCTACGTGGTCGAGGCAGAGCATAGAAACCGTCATCCACAGACCACCATCCTAGTTCTTGGACCATCGCCTTCCCACGCAGATGGACGGTGCTGATTAGGGCAACCACCACCAACCCACCAGGGGACGCCAGATCTGCTGCACCAAAGAAACAACATAGGGCAATCTCCCATGAATCCCTCGACCTCGCCGCCATGGCGCTGCCGAGATGGAGCCGGGACCAAGGAAAAATTATTCCAACCGCTGAGGTCGCTGCCATCCAAACATGACGAGGGAAACACACATCCTAACCCTAACTACATGACTGAGGCAAGAACCGGGTCCCCTCCCCACCCATCGCCGGAGCGGCGGAGGGTGAGAGAGCCCACGGCCACGTCAGCGAAGGTAGGAGAAAACTGCTAGCAGGAAAAAATACGTTGGGACGCACCTCAGTTGAGGTATGAGCTCTAGCCTCTTCTAGCAGTAGGCTGCTGCCGATGTACCATCCCATGATTTGCAATCACATTCAAAGTACCTTATCACCGCTTAAGCTTTTCCACATGTTACGCCGAAATGGCCGAATAAATGGAGTGAATTGAGTCAATGAAGTTTATTCTAACATGGTGTGTTTATACATGTAGTGCAGGCAGCTGTTTCAATTACAACATGGGGGTATGGACAATGTTACAAGGGGAAATGTTGAAACTATACACTGATGTTACAGCTAATTAGTACTATGAGGCAGAACAGACAATTGCCTTGGGAAGTACAAACAATTACCAATTGGCAATATAAAAAATAACATCTGTATTGTGTATCTATAGAACATCACCAGCTATAGATTATCCCAATCAGTGGACCGCAGGGGAATGTACTTTGATCGGTCAGTTCGAATTCCTCTAAACCCTGTTGTTCTCGAGGAAACCATTGGCATTGCAAGCACCGAAGAAGCGCTGATGGTCTCTTCCCCAAGGCCAAGTGACATGGAGCAAGCCGACTGCAAATAAGATCACATGAGGAAGGCATACCTGCATCAACGCAAAAGCATACCTTGATCTAGAAAAAGACGCACTGACCTTTGCTGTCGACAATATGCGTTTTGCTTTCACTTTTACTGAGGTTGAGAATGAGTCCATATCATCTACTTCCATCTCCTCCATCGGCAACTTTCTTGGCCTGCAATTTCCTGATACATGTGCTTCACTGAAAAGGCAAAGTAAAAAGCCATTCACTGTAAAATGCAATGAAGCATAAGGTTTAACTAGTGGAAAGAGCAGATAGGAACAAGAACCTGTTCATATCAATTGTTGGGTCCTTTGTGGCGTCAGAGCCATCTTTGGTGTCGGCTACTAAGAGTTTCCATAGTCAAAACCATTTTATGTTTATGTAAAAGCACATGAAATCAACTTATTGCCAAGTGCGCACCTTTATTTTCATCGGGTGCTAGCAAGGATATGCCTATGAAGACAAATGTCATGCCCAACACGAACATTATTATCCTGAGTGTATCAAACACCTAAGGCAAGTCAAAAGCTTCAATTAGTGCATGACCAAACGCAAAATTCACTTGCCATTACAAACATTCATGAATAAGAACTTACTTGATACTCTTGAAAGTAAACAAATCCTGTACAAATAGAGAAGAAAGTCCATGCAATCTGAAACATTGGGACAATCAGTATTGCATCAAACAGAGACAGTCCTTCATTCAGTCTCGCCATCTGTGCCACAGTAGAGTCAGATTACACAACAATATCGATCACAACAGAATGTATCGTTGTCTCAAAATAATGCATTAGCTTAGTGTCTGCACTACATTACCCAAAATCCAGCTGTACAGAGAAATAACAGAAGAATTGAGTATGTGAACCAGCTGTGGAATTGGTATCTGCTGCTCATGGTCAGCCTCAGCATGTTAGACCTAGTAGTAACCAAAGCAGTATTGCAGGGTAGTCAGAAACTCGCAATCAAAGAGGATATGCATAAATCTCGGTCAAACCTACAATGATTTCGCAAACAAGACGGAGCAAGATCCAATGGCACCAGATACGATAGCGTAAGAAAAGGGCAGCAGTGTTCGCCAATGTGTGCTAGTATCTTTTGCATTATCTGAAAGAATTGTCTCTCCACTCCTGCAGCAGAATATTGTAACAGGTAAGAAACAACATAATCGAACATTTATAAAGAGGCTAGGTTTTAAGAGGACAATTTCACCTATAGAGATATTGACTGAGTGCAACAACAAAGACCAATGACATACAATAGAGAACAAAGACCAAGTTGCTGTATTTCGCAATCAGCTGCTCCGGAGTATAAACTGTCCACGTATTTATATCATCAGAAGATTTACATACAAGTTAGAACACAGATAAAGATAAAGCTGCGGACTTACAGCTATACATCGTAATAGTATATGCTGCACCCAAGGTAATATGTTCCCTTGCAGGAGCGATGGTGTTACAATTGGCATGGAAACAAAAGCACACCAAAATAAAAACAAAAACTAAATTTCCTTACTGCAATACTAGTCTATAGGGAAACATACAACATAAATAATGTATTAAATAACTCATACCAGGAGATTGGTGATTGCCGAAGGAAACTAAGAAGACATTGCCAAAGACAATAAAAGTTGTGGCTACCATGACCCTGAAATAAAGTAAAATCCTAGTTAGTCTCATTTCATGATTCAATGTATTCATTCTAATATTCATTAATGTGGTCCCAAGAAGCTAAATATACATACTTCACTGAAATGGTCTTGTTCAACACAACGTAGGCAAATGCAATATTGGATACAAACTGAATTGATCCAAGAGCTGCAAGAAGTGACTGCAGTAAAATTACATGACCAATCATTTTCCAAACCATCTGAGTCACTAGAATGGAACGGGATATGGAAAACATGGTAGAATGAACTTAATTATATACATGCTACCCTAAAGTAAGAGGCCAACATATGCGGCAAAGTCAACTGAAGCTGTTATGTATGTCTTGTAGAAAAGCCGGGGGGGGGGGGGGGGGGGGGGGGGGGGGGGAGTGCAATCGTATAAGGCATTTATTTTCAGTTGCATATGCAGTTATGCACTAGTAGTCTAGGGTCCATTCTCATCCATATCATTTGTTAGTCTTCCATGCTAACTAATTATAGTTGCTTCAAAGAGAAGGTAGTAATCCAACCTGTGCGGCATATGCAAAGGACATGAAGTTTAGGCAGTTCCCCACAGCGAAAAAGAGTATACCTGGACGTGTTTTTATATTATTAGATGCGACAGTTTCCTGTTATTTTATCGAATACATAGGTGAGTGAATAGGCTTATCAGACAGCATTACCTATTCTCCAAGTCTGGAAATACATAACTGATTTTGGGACGAATTTGCCATCACCTTGATTGTTACTTGAGTAGAGCTTTTCTCTCTGCCAAAAAAAAAACGAAAAAACAATCTTAAAATATAATTCTAGAAATATGTTTCTTTCATATCATGTTTGGCACAATAAAATAATATGCTCAAAAAAGATCAGGGGGTAAGCATGCAGAAAGAATGAGCTACATCATTATGAGTATTGGCTTGGAAAGCCACACAATATATGCCATGTTGTCTGATTATTTCACATAAAGTGCAAGTTACTGAAAACAAGTTGCTCACTTGAACTTGAGCTGACAGATCACAATCCTAATTCAGTAACAGGAAGTTTTCTTATGACAAAAAATAGCTAAAAATGCTACATACCATATGGAATCCACATTTAATTTATCGGAGTTAAGTAGATAGGTAAATTAAAAGCAATTGTGCAATACTCACCTGATCATGGCCCAATTTGAGAAGGTTAGTACCAAAGTTTATGGCAACACTACCCACAATATTGATCAACGCCCCTATAATCCAGTCACCCATGAGTCGAAAAGGAATAAATCCTTCTTACAAATATATGGCATACTCCTCCAACAAGCCACTTGTAGAAGAGCTCATTTCACATGTCTTGCTGTAACCAACTGGAAGAGTTTGTTTTGTTCACAGCTCCGCAAGAAATAGTATGGAGATGAAACCTGTGGTGGATGACACGGCAACCTGCAAAAGGAAGGGCACAGTTGGCACTAAGAGTCAGATGCGTTTAGGATGATTTATCACTCAAAAAGAGCATCATTTGGTGTCCAAAGATGAGCTAGCACGCCCTGAGAAGCTGGCCAATGTAACAGCAAGAAGCTACAACCTTACTGGCTGTGCATAGAATCTTCTGGCGAACATTGCCAGAGAGGACAACAAACTTTTATGTTATAAAACAACTGCAAGCTACAATAATCCGTCCACATTTAGCTACCCAGTCTTCGATAAGCTACTCCCTCCGTAACAAAACGTAAGACGTTTTTTATGCCCTGTGCAACCCAAAAAACGTCTTGCATTTGGTACTAGTATTGTTTATTCATTATTTGAGAACTGCACAAGGCAAACATCCTACCGTTTGGGGGAAGTAAGAAGGGCACTCCCCATATTGATGGCAAAATGTAGCCGGCTTTGCCGATTAAATACTAGTACCGATTGTTTGGCCAATTAATCACAAGATCCATTATCTCAGGCTGGGGCAGCGTGAACTGATCGACTGGAACAATGATAATTAATAGTACTCCCCAACCCCGGAGTTGCAAACCCTGTAGATCTCGTGCCAAAACGACCAACAACGCATAAATTGCTTCCAAAAAATACGAGAGAGGGAGCGTGCGGACGCATTCGCAGCTTAGATCTAGCCTGAAATCGACAATATACATCAGAATCGCCCGAAGAACCGACCACATGCGGGGGGGCAACACGATTCTGAGAAGTAAAATGCAAACAATATAGCAAAGGAAGGCACAGGCACGTGTAGATCAAAGCAATCATCACCTGAGACGGAAGGGAAGAAAAACCTGAGTATGTTCTACACTCTCGTGGTAGTAGGCGCCCTCGGTGGGTGGCGGAGCTCGGATTCGTGAGGCGCGCGAGGGGAATGGAGGGAAGCGGGAACCGGCAGAGGGGGGAGAAGAAATGCCGGAATGGGTGGAGACGTAGACAAAGGAAGAGGACGATGCAGGTCGGGTCAGAGGGTGGTTGGCACGTAAAGAGATCAGCGGAAGCCGTCGGATCCCTATCGGACGAGCAGCGTGGTCGGCGGGTCAGGTAAGGCGGAACCGGAAAGGGACGCGCAGGCAGACAGCCGGGCAGGTTTTGTTTTTGTTCTTTTCTATTTTTATACTAGTACTAGTACAAATGCCAGTGGGTTGCACGGGTGTTGAAACTCGCAAAACCTAGTCCATGTGCTATTACGCACCATAGCTGATAAACATAGGATTCTCAAAAAAAAAAAAAAAAACTAATAAACATATGTAGTAAGGTTACATTGATTATTGCTTTTTCGGATTTTGAAGCGTGAATGTTAAAAAGTCATCTTAGCATTCTTCATCTGATAGAAATCGTTCTTATTTTTTATAAAAATTGGAATGTTTTTTTAAGGAGAAAATTATTTGAACTTTTGTATATTGTGAATGTTTTAAGTTTTGTGAACATTTGTAAATGCATATTTTTTCCAATAAAATGTTTTTTTGAATTTTTGACCAGTATTTAAAATGTGTGAACATATATAAAACTATGTACATTTTTTTAAACTATTTTTACTATGTTGATTTTCTTAGATAGAGTTTGTCGTTTGATTGGGAAGAGTTATTCTATTTATTTTTTCAATTATTAGGCTTAGCCTAAACAAAGCACTTCACGTACAGAGAGAACACGCGCTCTTTTTTCCTACATAAAAAAGGCACACACACAAACTCATCTACCTTCCCCCGTTCCCATTCTCAAGTCTCCCCCTGCTGCCCAGCGCCATCGCCTAGGCCCACATCGCGTATCCTCCCCGCGCCACCCAGTTGCTATTATATTGTTTGTTTTATTTTTTTTATTTTCACATCATCATGTCATCATGCTAATAAATATTTACAACCCAAATTAAAATGCAAATAAATAAATTGCATAGATCTTTGATCCTTCTTTCTCTCTCTAGTCCTCTAGCCCAGCTAGGCCTCCTAGCAGCCGCGGCCCAAGGCCCACTCCAACCTCACCTTAACCCTAGCCACTCTCTCTCTCTCCCGATCGAGCAGCTCCCCACGAGGCCCACTCCCGTGTCTCTTCCCCTCGATTCCCTTGCTGCGCCGCCATCCTCCAAGGGCTCACGACCCCACACGGTCGATCCCACGCCCGACCGGCCACCGAAGCAACAGCCGGCCCACCTTAACCTCCACTGTGCACAGCCCGGGGCGCTCGATCCCTCGACGCCTCTGCACCATGGATGACGCCCGCACCCCACCGAAAGCCTGGCCGACCGGCGAGCCAACCCTCCGTCGCCCGGTTTCCCCTCCGCCCGCTCCTACTCTCTCCACCACGATGGCCCCGCCGCCCGCCGCCGCGGCCAGTTCCTGCACCGGCCCACGAGCAACCGCCATGGCCCCCCGTATGCCCCACCTCCCTCGACGCCTGGCCAGCCGACGAGCCAACCTCCGTCGCCCGTCTTCCCCTCCACCACGGGATGGCGTCGCGGCCAGCTCCTGCACCAGCTGCCATGAGCCGTCACCATCTGCTCCCCTCGCCGCAACCTCGGCCTTCCTCCTCTGGAGGGCCACACAACGCCCTACCGCCCGGCACCCACTGCCGAAATTTGCACCGGCTGCCATGAGCCGTCACCATCTGCTCCCCTCGCCGCGACCTCGACCTTCCTCCTCTGGAGGGCCACACAGCGCCCTGCCGCCCGGCACCCGCTGCCGAAATTTGCACCAGCTGCCGAAATTTCCTCCTATGGACACTGCAACACATCCTCCTCCCATTATTCCTTCGCTGGATCTGTACTCCAGCCATCGATCTCTTTCCTGTTCTCTTTGTCAGACTGTCTGGAATCCCCAATCCTTAGCTTCTCCTTCTTGATATCCTAGAAAAATCATAAGAGTATATAAACTGGGATAATTGGATATAAAGTAGCGATGTGGGACTATTGAATATTGAATAGATGAATGAATTAGCCCTTGGATCGTGCGCGACATGCAGGCCGTGGCTAAGTACCAGAACAATGACTGTTTTTTTTTCTCACTTTAAAAAGGACCGCGGGTTGAATACGGTAAACTATAGGGATTTATTTGGAAATTTCCTGAACGAAACGTTTTCTCACTTAAGAAAGGGCTACGGGTTGAATACTAAAAAACACAGGGACTTTTCTGCAAAATTGCAGACGGTGAACGGGCATAAGCAATCGGTACTTTATTAGTAGGTAAAGATATAAGTAATGTAACTACTTGCACAAACTTGGGATGTATGTTCAGCAATATTGGTAGACATTTTTGCTCGAGCTAGGATGATCACTGCAATTTCTTTTGCTCACTGTCCAAGGGAAGCTAATCGTGTAGCACATCATCTTGTAAAATTTGTGTACGAGTCAAACACTGAAGTATTTTGGGATGGTGATCCCCTAGTATTATTATGCCTTTTGTAATAGTGGATGTAACTCTGTTGGATAAGAAATAAACACCGAGAGGCTTTCCCTTAAAAAAACCTAGGATGTATGTTGTGCTTTGGTGCTAGATCTTTACAAAGGGCTATGCTGCGGGGCTCAAACTTGGCACGAGTGTGACACTAAGGCCACCGGTCAATCACAGTGCGTTTACTAGCAGCCACATTAGATGTGTTTGTCGAGTTGGCCATGCTCTAAACGGACGATGCAAAGTGACTGATAACCCACTCCCCCCTTGATACGTCTCCAACGTATCTATAATTTTTTATTCTTCCATGCTATTATAGTATCAATCTTGGATGTTTTATATGCAATTATATGCAATTATATATCATTTTTTGGGACTAACCTATTAACCCAGTGCCAGTTGTTGTTTTTTTGCTTGTTTTTGCCTTTTCAGAAAATCATTATCAAACGGAGTACAAACGAAGAAAAACTTTGGATTAATTTTTTCTGGACCTGAAGGGACCCTAGAAGCTTTGGGAGAAGACCAGAAGAGCCACGAGGGACTGAGGGAGTGACAAGCCCGGAGGGCGCGCCCCCCAGGCTTGTGGGCCCCTCGTGGCACCTCTTGACCTAATTCCAGCGCTATAAATTCCTAAATATTCCCAATATACCAGAAAGATAGAAGAGAAAACCTTTCCATCGCCGCAAGCCTCCGTTCTTCCGTGATCCCATCTGGAAGCCTTTTCCGGCACTCTGCCGGAGGGGGAATCGATCACGGAGGGCTTCTACATCAACCTTGCTGCCCTTCCGATGATGTGTGAGTAGTTTACCACAGACCTACGGGTCCATAGCTAGTAGTTAGATGGCTTCTTCTCTCTCTTTGATCTTCAATACCATCTTCTCCTCGATGTTCCTGGAGTTCTATTTGATGTAATCTTCTTTTGCGGTGTGTTTGTTGGGATCCGATGAATTGTGGGTTTATGATCAGAGTATTCATGAGAAATATTTGAGTCTTCTCTGAACTCTTTTATGCATGACTGTTATAGCTTTGTATTTCTCTCCGATCTATCCGTTTGGTTTGGCCAACTAGATTGATTTATCTTGCAATGGGAGAGATGCTTTGTGATGGGTTCAATCTTGTGGTGTTCTATATCCCAGTGACAAAAAGGAACAAGTCACGTATTTGTATTATTGCCATTAAGGATAAAAAGATGGGTTTTAATCATATTGCTTGAGTTTACTTTGTCTACATCATGTCATCTTGCTTAAGGCGTTACTCTGTTTTACACTTAATACCCTAGATGCATGCTGGATAGCGGTCGATGGGTGGAGTAATAGTAGTAGATGCAGGCAAGAGTCGGTCTACTTGTCTCGGACGTGATGCCTATATACATGATCATTGCCTTGAATATCGTCATAACTATGCGCTTTTCTATCAATTGCCCAATAGTAATTTGTCTACCCACCGCATGCTATGCGTTAGAGAAAGAAGCCTCTAGTGAAAACTATGGCCCCCGGGTCTACTTTTATCATATATTAAAATCCAAAAATACCTTGCTGCAATTTTATTTTCTTTCTTTTGTTTTGCAATTTACTTTTCTATCTATCACTATCAGAATTAATCCTTGCAAGTAACCGTCAAGGGGATTGACATCCCTCTTGTTTGCGTTGGGTGCAACTATTTGCTTTTGTGTGTGTAGGTGCTGCTAACGAGGTTCTGTGTGGTTCTCCTACTAGATTGATAACCATGGTTCTTAACTGAGGGAAATACTTATCTCTACTGTACTGCATCATCCTCTCCTCTTCGGGGAAATCCCAACGCAGTTCACAAGTAGCAGGAAGAATTTCTGGCGCCGTTGCCGGGGAGACATCACCAAGACCTATCAAGTACCTTCGCATAAACTATCATCTACTTGCTCTTATTTTCATTTGCCTTTTTATTTGCATTTGCCTCTCATTTTCATCTCCCCCACTTCTAAAACAATTTTACAAAAAACACAAAAATATTTTTGTTTGCTAGTTTGTTTGCGTTGTCGCTATGTCTCAAGAAAACATCAAATTGTGTGACTTTTCTAATACTAATAATAATGATTTTATTAGTACTCCAATTGCTCCTTCCGCCACTAGTGCGGAGTCGTGTGACATTAATGCTGCTTTGCTAAATCTTGTTATGAAAGAACAATTTTCTGGTAGTCCTAATGAAGATGATGCATCCCATCTTAATATTTTCGTTGAACTTTGTGATATGCAAAAGAAGAAAGATGTGGATAATGATATTGTCAAATTAAAATTATTTTCGTTCTCACAACGAGATCGTGCTAAAACTTGGTTTTCATCCTTGCCTCAAAATAGTATTGATTCTTGGGATAAGTGTAAGGACGCTTTTATTGCCAAATATTTTCCTCCCGCTAAGATTATTTCTCTAAGAAATCAAATTATGAATTTTAGGCAACTTGAGCATGAACATGTTGCACAATCTTGGGAGAGAATGAAATTAATGATAATAAATTGCCCAACACATGGTTTAAGCTTATGGATGATTATACAAAAAAATTATGCTGGACTAAACTTTGTCTCTAGAAATCCTCTAGACTCTGCCGCAGGTGGTACTTTTATGGAAATTACATTGGGAGAAGCTACAAAACTCCTTGATAATATTATGACAAATTATTCTCAATGGCACACTGAAAGAACTCTAACTGGTAAGAAGCTAAATTCTGTCGAAGAAATTAATACTTTGAGTGAGAAGATGGATGCTCCTATGAAAATGGTTGCTAGTAAAAGTGCTCATGTTGATCCTAATGATGTGCCATTGTCTACTTTGATTGAGAAAAATAATGATGCTATTGATGTGAATTTTGTCTCTAGAAATAATTTCAACAACAATGCTTGTAGGGGTAATTTCAATCCTAGACTGTTTTCTGAAAATTCCTCTAATAATTATGGTAATTCATATAATAATAATAATAGGATACCCTCTGATCTTGAAAGTAATATTAAAGAATTTATTCTCAACAGATTTTCAATGCTATGGTAGAAGAAAAATTGAATAAAGTTGATGACATGTCTAGGAACATGGATAGAATTGTTCATGATGTTGAAACTCTCAAAATTAAAATTTTGCCACCCAAGCATGATATAAATGAGTCTATTAAAGCTATCTATGTCTCCATTAATGAAAGTAAAGAAAGAACCGCTAGGTTGAGAGCTAAGCGAGATTCTTAGAAAAAGCTATTCCACCTGGTTTCTATCGTAGTAATGATGAAGATATTAAAATGATTGGTGTCTCACCTATTGAATCTCTATTTAGTAATATAAAACTTGATGAAAAAGGGACTGGAGATGAGTCAACTTTAGCTAGAAGGCGTCCCAATTATTTGGAGGGTGATGATCTTATTGATAAAAATGATAAAAGTGGATTTGGAGAGGTTAAAACTTTAAATAGTGATGTGCCCACTACTTTGGATTACAAGGACTTTAATTATGATAGTTGCTCTTTAGTTGAATGTATTTCCTTGTTGCAATCCATGATTAATTCACCTAATGCCTATGAACAAAATAAAGCTTTTACTAAACATATTGTAGAAGCTATGATAAAAGCTCATGAAGAAAAGCTTGAGTTAGAAGTTTCAATACCTAGAAAATTATATGATGAATGGGAACCTACTATTAAAGTTAAAATTAAAGATTATGAATGTAATGCTTTGTGTGATCTAGGTGCTAGCGTCTCTACTATACCAGAAATCTTTATGTGACATGCTAGGTCTCACCGATATGGATCATTGTTCCCTTAATTTGCATCTAGCGGATTCCACTATTAAAAAACCATTGGGTAGAATAAATGATGTGCTTATTCTTGCAAATAGAAATTATGTACCCGTGGATTTTATTGTGCTTGATATAGAATGAAATTCGTCTTGTCCTATAATACTTGGTAGGCCTTTCCTACGAACCATAGGTGTTATAATTGATATGAAAGAAGGTAATATAAGATTTCAATTTCCATTAAAGAAAGGGATGGAACACTTTCCTAGAAAGAGAATTAAGCCACCATATGAATCTATTATGAGGGTCACCTATTGAAAGGATCGATATGGTTGACTAGAGGGGGGGGGGTGAATAGGCAACTACCAATTTTTAGCTTTTCTTAACAAATTAGGGTTAGCAACAAAATAGGTTGTCTAGATATGCAACTAGGTGAGCAACCTATATGATGCTAACAATCACAACACACGCAAGCAAGCAAGATACAATACAAGTAAAGCATGCACAAAGTAAAGGTAAGAAGTAACCACAAGTGGAGCCGGTGAAGACGAGGATGTGTTTCCGAAGTTCCTTCCCTTTGAGAGGAAGTACGTCTCCGTTGGAGCGGTGTGGAGGCACAATGCTCCCCAAGAAGCCACTAAGGCCACCGTATTCTCCTCACGCCCTCACACAATGCGAGATGCCGTGATTCCACTAGTGGTGCCCTTGAAGGCGGCGACCGAACCTTTACAAACAAGGTTGGGGCAATCTCCACAACTTAATTGGAGGCTCCCAACACCACCACGGAGCTTCACCACAATGGAATGTGGCTCCGAGGCGACCTCAACCGTCTAGGGTGCTCAAACACCCAAGAGTAACAAGATCCGCAAGGGATTAGTGGGGGGAATCAAATTTCTCTTGGTGGAAGTGTAGATCGGGGCCTTCTCAACCAATCCCTAAAGAATCAAGAAGTTTGATTGGCTAGGGAGAGAGATCGGGCAAGAATGAGCTTTTGGAGTAACAATGGAGCTTGGGGGAAGAGGTCAACCTTGGGAGGAAGAAGACCCCCCCTTTATATAGGGAGACAAAAATCCAACCGTTTTCTGCCCTGAGCCCGCAGCCAAGCGGTACTACCGCTTAGGCGGTACAACCTCGCACTAGCCTGAAACACACTAAGTGTACCACGGTAGTGCCGCCGGAGCGGTACTACCGCTGCCCCTGGCGGTACTACCGCTTAGGGGGTTTAGACCAGGAGAGGCAGCAGTAGTAGAGGCAGCCAGGGCGGCAGTACCGTGCGAAGCGGTACTACCGTCCTACTACCGCTCTACTACCGCTTAAGGGAAAATGGAAACAGAGGCGTGCACTGAGGAAACCCCGCAAGCGGTAGTGGCGGCGGTAGTAAGGGCGGTAGTACCGCCAGAGCGGTACTACCGTGCTACTACCGTGAATGGCAAACTGGCAACAGAGAGTTGCACGCTCGGGGAAACCCCAAGCGGTAGTGCCACGGAAGTGCCCAGCGGTACTACCATGGGCACCAGCGGTACTACCGCTTGCATGCCTCTGAAACTCCACAGAAAACATAGGAAAGGCTCCAGAGAAGGGAAAGGAGGCTGTGGGTGCATATGGGGCTGTGTACGTGTTGATTCCACCCATACCTTTCCAACGCGGACCCCCTCTTAATAGTACGGGTTTCCTACGACTCAAATCCACCAAAAAGAAGTCGTCGGAAAAATAACCGTCTTCACTCTTTACCATCGAGGGGAGATAAACCGTCTCGTGCCTATCAATGTAATCTCTGAAAAGGTCAATGCACACGATTAGTCCGCAAAGCGCATTGTCATCAATCATCAAAACTACTAGGGTAAAATATGCCCTAACAATCTCCCCCTTTTCTGTGGATTGATGACAACACGGGATTTGCACAAAGGAGATAAGAGATAAGAATGCAAACCAACTATCTACAAAATATAGACAGGCTCCCCCTAGATGTGTGCACTACTTGAGTATGCCTTTGGAATGCAAAGTGCACACACTAGGATCAACACTCCCCCTATATTTTATAAATAGGGCAACACTTGCGACAACATAATATACAATGCTAAGCATGATTGCAATACGAACAATGAGTCATAAACTCACACATAACGAGACATAATTAAGATAACTAGAGTAGCATATGTCTTACACCATATGAAAGAGTCTCACACCAAACCAAAGCAAACGAAGATAAAGGAGTTCACAAGCAAGAAATCGAAGCAAATAAAGGCAAGCTTGTGACTCAGCAACACCCTGCAGAAAACAAATGCAAACCCCGGTCCTATACTCTCTCCCCCTTTGGCATCGAGACACCAAAAGGGCAAAGAGTGACACTACGCGCCGACAGGTGGTAGCACTAGTCTCCTCCCATGGACTCGTCGGAGTCCTCAGCATCGGACTCCTCATCAGACGTCTCCTCCGAGTCTTCGGGATCCTCAGACTCCTCCTCTTCGTGCTCCTGCTCCGGAGCGGGTGCCAATGCGCCGGTGATGGAATCATCTGAGTCAGTCCAGCGGGAGTGAGATGAAATCCAATTGTCTTCAGGAGTGATAACTGTCTCAGAACCGCTCTCAACAGCAATATCAAGTTTCCTCATGATGGCCTTCCTCTGCTGACGTGCCTTCTTGGCATCCACATGTGCCAAGTACATCTTGTGCTGAACATCCGTCTGAAGACAAAACAGCTTCTTCACCTTGTTCTTGAGCTTGGCAGCCCAACCAGACGAACCAGAAGAGTGCTCGGGGTCGGGCACATAGTCAGAATCCTCCACATCCTCCTCAGAAGCAAGTGGCACGCTCGCAGCACGACGGGTGGGAGCCCAGAGCTCCTTCTGGCGCAAGTTGATCGTCTCATGAGAAGTCAGAGGCCCGGTCTCAAGCTGCTCCCCAGGGAACATGGCAGTCCAAGTGTTCACAATGAGTCTGAAAATGAAAGGAGCATAGATCGGCACGTGATCACCATATGTTGCATTCACAAGCTCCTTCCACATGACATGAGAGACGTCCAAAACAGCCCCCGTGCCCTTCTCAGAGTGGCACAACAATAGCATATCCACCAAGTGTCCGTGCACCATGTACAAGTTGCCAACTCGCGGAAAGAGAGTGTGCCGGAAAATGCGATGCATAATATCAAAGAATGGTTTCAACTCCTTCTTGGATCCCTTATCTGTCGGAGTGATGGTCATGTGGGGAAGCAGATTGTCCTTGTGAGAAGGTCCACCCTCATGGTGAGGGCGCAGACCAAGGGGCTTCTTCAGCCCCTCATCGGGATAGCCCAGAAGATCCATGAACTCACCCCAAGTGGCACGAAGCTGTCTATCGTGAGTCATCCAAATCATAGTCCTGTCCTCACTTGTCCCAAACCACACGGTTGCAAAGAACTGTGCAACCAACTCTGCATCAAAGTCATAGTTGAAGGTCATGATGGGCACAATGTTGAACTGCACACAAAGGTCAAGAGTTTCTCCAAAGTATGCACGGTCCTTCTCCATATGCTCAATGTTGATAGACTTGGTCTTGACAAACAGATTTTTCTTGGCCTTGATCCTGTCAAAATACACCAAAGATTGATCCTTGGTCCAGAAGGGACGGCTCACAAGAGATGCGTATTGAGGACGACAGTAGGGATTCCTCTCGCGGTACTGCCAATACTCATTTTGCTTCATCTCAGCTGCAGTCTTGACAGGAGACTTCTTTTTGCGAGCAACTGACTTGGCACTAGACTTGCCCTTGTTTCTGGCTGACTGACGACGAGCTGGTGGTGGTGTCGGGGCAGCCACTTCTTCTTCCTCTTCTTCAGAATAGACAGGCCTGGCGTAATGGGTGCGCCCACGTTTGGATGGAGGATTCGCATTCTTGCGACGAGCCTTGGAGCTACTACCACCTGAACCAGACACAACACAGCGAGAAAGAACATGAATAAAACCTATGCATAAGCCAAGAAGAAACAAAACTGAGAAATGAACTGTTAGTGGATAATTCTGGAATTGGGGACATCGAGCGGTAGTACCGCGGACCTGGGGCGGTAGTACCGCCCGAGCGGTAGTACCGCTTAACTGGAGCGGTAGTACCGCTCTGGGAACTGACGCACGACCTTTCCCAGATCCGGTAGTACCGGAGATCACAAATTCAATAAATATACCACTAAAACTTCAATCCTCCAATCTAGCAGTCAACCAACGTCCTACTCAAGCCCTGATTTAGCCAAAAATCGAGAAACCAACATGCATTGCCCTAGAAACCTAGATTGAAAGGAGAGAACCGTAGGAATAACGAAAGGGGGCAGTACCGGGTTCCATGGCGAGAGGAGATGGTGGGGATGGACTCCACCAGACGGAAACGTGGAGGACGGCATGGAATCGGCTAGCCGGAGCAGCGGCCGGGGCAGTTCTTCGTCTCCTGTGAGAGAGAGAGGCATGGGGAGGAAAAGTGAATGGGTATGGGGGAGTTAGAACTCCCCCTGCCCGACACTTAACCCCACTGCATCCCTCTAAGCGGTAGTACCGCTAGGAGTAGCGGTAGTACCGCCCCGGTACTACTGCCGGGCAGGAGGCCTTGTAGTACCGCTCAAGCGGTAGTACCGGTGGCAGGAGCGGTAGTACCGCTTAAAGCGGTAGTACCGTTCCTAGACAGCGGTAGTACCGCGTCCATGAGACAGAACAGCCCAGATCAATGAGGAGAAAAGATGGCTTATGCAGAAATTAGAGGTTTGAGAGAGCAAAGGCTTAGGTTGGAGACTCGAAAACACCGCAAATGGGAAGGGATATTCCATGGTCAAAGGCAACCAAAAACAAGATCACACATGGAGAGATCCAACACAGGAAAGCCTAGAACGAGAAATCACAACTCAAACCAAATGAACAAAACCTCTCAAAGAGAGGGCGGTGACCGAAGTCACCTATGTTTGAGTCAATTGGTATGGCACCGCGAAGATTTTAACCTTGGGCCCATGACCAAAACTCATCTTTGAAGCACATGAACCATCAAAAATGGCTAAAGTGAAAGACTTGATCAATTTATGCATAATGGGGGGAGGGAGAGTTCATTGAGAGAACAACACTCCCCCTATGTCCATGCCTACATCTAGAACAAGACAATCATGATGAATGTGGTGGGGTGTGACGAGATTCAAGACACGTTGCTTGAATCAATGATATTTAGCTCATGCCTTAACTCGCGAAATCTTGCTTCATCCAATGGCTTCATGAAAATATCCGCTAGTTGCTCTTGAGTTCCAACATGAATAATATCAATCTCTCCACGCTTGACATGATCCCGGATGAAATGATGACAAATCTCAATATGCTTCGTCTTGCTATGTTGCACCGGGTTGTAGGAGATCTTGATTGCACTTTCATTGTCACAGAAAAGAGGCACTTTGTCACAAGTGACACCGTAATCCTTTAACGTTTGCCTCATCCATAGCAATTGAGCACAACAACTTGCGGCGGCCACATACTCGGCCTCGGTGGTGGAGAGAGACACACAATTTTGCTTCTTCGAAGACCAACTCACCAAAGAGCGACCAAGGAATTGGCACCCTCCGGAAGTTGACTTCCTATCCACACGGTCTCCCGCCCAATCTGAGTCTGAATATCCCATGAGATCAAAGCTTGCTCCTTTGGGGTACCATAAGCCAAAGTTTGGGGTATGAGCCAAATATCGAAAGATTCGCTTGACCGCCACCAAGTGACTTTCCTTAGGCGCGGCTTGAAACCGTGCACACATTCCCACACTCAACATGATATCCGGCCTAGATGCACAAAGGTAAAGCAAGGACCCAATCATGGAACGGTATACCTTTTGATCCACCGCTTTACCATTGGGATCGATGTCAAGTTGGCACTTGGTAGGCATTGGAGTCTTGGCCGGCTTGACATCTACTAGCTTGAATCTCTTGAGCATGTCTTGGGTATATTTGGCTTGGTTGATGAAGGTTCCTTCTCTTCTTTGCTTGACTTCGAACCCAAGAAAGAACTTCAACTCTCCCATCATAGACATCTCAAACTTCTCGGTCATGAGGGCGGCAAACTCATCATTGAAAGCTTTGTTAGGAGAACCAAAGATAATATCATTAACATATAGTTGGCATATGAACAAATCCCCTTTAACCCTCTTAGTAAAAAGAGTGGAATCGATTTTCCCAATTTCAAACCCACGGTCTTGCAACAACTCGGTAAGGTGCTCATACCACGCACGTGGGGCTTGTTTAAGGCCATAGAGTGCCTTATCGAGCTTGTATACATGATTGGGGAACTTGGGATCCTCGAACCCCGGGGGTTGTTTGACATATACCAACTCATTAAGAGGACCATTTAGAAATGCACTCTTCACATCCATTTGTTGCAACTTAAAATCATGATGAGAAGCATATGCAAGTAACATACGAATAGATTCAAGACGAGCAACGGGAGCAAAGGTTTCACTATAGTCGATACCCTCGACTTGGGAGTAGCCTTGTGCCACCAATCTTGCCTTGTTTCGAGTGACAACACCGTTCGTATCTTGCTTGTTCTTGAAGATCCATTTGGTTCCAATGACATTATGATTCTCCGTTGGCCTTGGCACCAATGTCCACACTTTGTTGCGCTCGAAGTTGTTGAGTTCATCATGCATGGCTTCAAGCCAATCCGTGTCCTCGAGTGCTTCATGTACCTTTTGGGGTTCAACACAAGAAACAAACGCGTGATGCTCACAAAAGTTTGTTAATTGACTACGAGTGGTTACCCCTCTTTTCAAGCTTCCATAAACATTCTCCAAGACATGTTGTTGATGCTTGAGTTTAGAAGCAATCTTGGCGGCACGATGCTCCAGTCGCTCCTCCGAAGTCACTTGAGGAGGATCATCTTGAACATCTTGAGCGTCATCTTGAGCTTGCTCTTGATCATGAGCTTGCCCTTGATCTTGAGCTTGCTCGGTGTCGTGATCTTGATCTTGGGCATCATTTGGTGCATCACCATCATCTTGAGGTTGATCTTGCCCTTGATCTTGATCACTTGGTTGAGGGCCTTCGGTTTGTTCTTCGGAAGCGTGTGGGTCAATGGTTGGTGATGGCTCCACTTGCGTAGAGCATTGTCCTTCTCCTTCGGCCACAAGGGGTTCCTCAATGGGGAGTATTTGACCAATCCCCATTCTTCTTATGGCTTGGGGAGGAATTTCATCACCTACATCACAAAGACCACTTTGCTCCACTTGGGAGCTATTATTTTCATCAAACTCTACGTTACACGTTTTCTCAATAAGTCCGTTGGACTTGTTGAGGACACGGTAAGCATGAGAGTTTGTAGCATAACCAACAAATATGCCCTCTTGAGCTCTAGATTCGAATTTAGACAAACGAGTGCCTTTCTTGAGAATGAAACACTTACATCCAAACACCCGAAAGTACTTGAGGTTGGGCTTGTTACCGGTAAGTATCTCATATGGAGTCTTGTTCAAGCCTTTGCGGAGGTAGAGCCGATTAGATGCATGACATGCGGTGTTGATGGCCTCGGCCCAAAAGTTATACGGAGACTTGAATTCCACCATCATGGTCCTTGCCGCGTCCATCAACGTCCGGTTCTTCCTCTCCGCTACACCATTTTGTTGAGGGGTATATGGTGCGGCGTATTGATGCTTGATCCCCTCATCACTAAGAAACTCATCCAAGGTGTAGTTCTTGAACTCGGTACCGTTGTCACTTCTAATCATCAAAATCTTTGCCTCATGTTGACGTTGAGCTTCATTGGCAAAGTCGATGACGGTTTGTTGGGTCTCACTCTTCCTCTTGAAGAAATATACATAAGTGTATCTCGAATAGTCATCCACAATCACCAAGCAATACTTTCTTCCCCCAAGACTATCAAAGGATGGAGGTCCAAAGAGATCCATGTGAAGGAGCTCCAAGGGCCTCTTCGTGTAGATGATAGTCGTGGGTCGGTGAGTTGTCTCATGTAGCCTTCCTTCGATACAAGCACTGCAAGCACGATCTTTGGCAAAACTCACATTTGTTAGTCCACGAACGTGGTCCCCCTTGAGGAGACTTTGCAAAGATCTCATATTGACATGGGCTAGTCGGCGATGCCAAAGCCACCCCACATCAACTTTAGCCATTAGGCAAGTCGCGGTCTTAGTGGGTCGCTCCGAGAAGTTAACCACATAGAGACCGTTCTCGACATGCCCAACAAAAGCTACTTTAAGAGTCTTGCTCCACAAAAGGGCCACGGAATCAAGGTCAAAGAATGTGGCAAAGCCCATAAGTGCAAGTTGATGAACGGAAAGTAAATTGTATGCAAGGGTCTCAACAAGCATGACATTCTCGATTGATAAATCATGAGAAATCACAACCTTGCCAAGACCCAATACCTTAGATGTTGAGGCATCACCGAATTTGAACATGGGTGGGCATAGATGAGCTTGGTTGCACGTCCACCACCAAATGCTTGCTCCCAGTCATATGATTTGTTGCTCCACTATCAAGCAACCATGATCCTCCACCGGAAGCAAATTCCTACAAGAGATCAATGCTTGGTTTTAGGTACCCATTTTTGAATGGGTCCTTTGATGTTAGTAACAAGGGTCTTAGGAACCCAAATAGACCATTCAATGTACTCATAATAAGAACCAACAAATTTGGCATAAACATGCCCATCACTAGCACGGCATAAAACATAAGAAGGGTTAAAGTCGCCGGGTTTGTTCGATGAAGTGGGATTGTCCTTCTTGACATTTCCACCCGCCACCTTGTTCTTCTTCTCCTTATGAGCACCCTCTCCCTTCTTGACAAATACCTCTTTGAGAGGGAGAGGTTTCTTGATCTTGTTGTTGTTCTTCTTCTTTGACTTGGGCACAAACCCAAGTCCCTCCTTTGCCACAACTTCCTTTTGATTGCTCAAAAGTTCGTTGAGATTCTTCTCGCCTTGTATGCAAGTCACAAGGCCTTTCTCGATTTGCTCTTTCAACTTGGCATTCTCCTCCACAAGATGCTCATGCTCACAACAAGGGTTAGTAGCATTGGCATTATCAATTAAAACAAAAGGAGGACAAGTGGCTATTTCCTTAGTGAGCTTCGCTTGGAGTTGATCATGAGACTCCTTGAGAGTAGCATGTGCACCTTTCAAGGCCTTGTGAGCCTTGTCAAGTAGCTCAAACTCCTCTTTGAGTCTAGCATGGCCAACCCCAAGTTCGGCATTCTCGGATTTAAGCACACGAGCAAGAACTTGAGCATGATCATGATCTTTCTTTAGTTGAGCAATGTCAACGTTTTGCGACTCCTCAAGAGCCGAACGAAGACCTCGCTCTTCCTCAAAAGCGATGGAAAGATCCGCAATTTCATCGGCATAGTCATGACTATGGCCTTCCAAGTTAGTGATGTTCTCCTCGTGAGACTCAATGATATCATTGGCCTCACCAAGTTGTTCCAAGAGAGCAACAAAGTGCTTCTTGGTCTCACCTTTGAGCTTACCCAAGAACTTATCAAACTCATTCTCATCCACCTCCACCTCCTCTTGATCATCCACACAATCCAACAATGAAGGATTAGGAGAGATGGAAACTTTGATGTTGGAGGTTGAGGTTACCTTGTTGACGCCTCTTGCCATTAGGCACTTGGGGATGATGTTCTCATTGGGGGCGTCGAAGAGAGACACCGAGGTTGGAGAAGAGGTGGCAATGGCCACGGTGGCCGTTGCTAACACTTCATCACTTGTATCATCATCATCATCGGAGTTGTACTCTTCTTGCACCACCAAGCCCTTTGGAGGCACCTTCTTGTTGAAATTGTTCTTGTTGGGGAAGGACTTGGCCTTGTCTTTGCGGATGAGCTTGCCACCATTGTCCTCCCTCTTCTCATACGGACAATCCACCACAAAGTGACTCACATTGCCACAATTGTAGCAAGTCCTTACTCGTTGCTTGCCCTTTGAGTTGTTCTTGGAGGAGTTGGGCCTTGAGTTTCTCTTGTTGCCCCAAAATTGCCTTGACGCAAGAGCCATGTGCTCGTGGTAAGCATATTTGGTGTCTTCGGGGCAACTCTCTTCTTCCGCCTCTTCTTCTTCTTTCGGAATACCCTTGGCCTTCAAAGCAAGGTTGGGTGAGCCTTTCTTTGACCGGACACGAGCTAGAGCATTGTCGGCGGTCTTGTTCATGATGTTCATGGCAATAAACTCATCCAACACTTCACTTGAAGACAAAGTGTGGAAGTCCGGTCTTTGACGGATCACGGAGGACATTGCCTTATTGAATGGCATGATGGCCTTGAGAAACTTGCACTTGATCCAATTATCATCCGTATCCTTGCTCCCATGATCTTGAAGAGCGACCGCAAGAGTTGTCAATCTCCGGTAGAGATCTCGAGGATCCTCATCTTCATTCATCACAAACTCATCGGCCTCATCAAGCACCACTTCAAAGTTGGACCGTTGAATGCTTGAGCTCCCCTTGTACAAAGATATAATGTGTTCCCAACAATCCTTTGCACGGGAGAAGGGGCGCAAGTGAGCTAGATCTTCGGGAGGCACTACGGATTGGAGGATGAACAATGCGGAGTGATTGTATTGATTTTCCGCCTCTTCTCTTGGAGTGAGGTTGCTTGGGTCATGTGGGTAGAAGCCTTGCTCGATGATTCTCCAAAGATTTGTTGAGCTGTGATTCAAATGAGACTTGATACGAAAAACCCAATTAGCAAAATCACCCTTCACAAGTTTAGGAGGAGGACCAAGGTTGTTAGTATGCGGTGTAGGGACCGGTCCTCCATAGACCGGGGGAGGGGGAACCGAGGCGTAGGTTCCCGTCCCATTCTTACCATGAGGGGAAGATGTTTGAGTGTCTTTAGCCGCTTCCTTGCCGGAATTGGCCTCCGACGCCGATGCGGTGGGATTAACCACAAGCAACGGATCGGGAGTGGACTCCAACCCCTCAAGGAGTTCTTTAAGCATGGACTTGACCTCGGCCGTCATAGACGTCTTAAGTGAAGCCATAGCTTCATTTAAGACGTCTCGGGTGACCGTGTTCAACTCCACGGCCTCGGGCACTTCCTCATCCCGATCCCCGTCGTCAACCATACTCTTCGGGTGGTGAAACCCTTAATAAAGAGACGAGGATCTCATACCAATTGAAAGGATCGATATGGTTGCCTAGAGGGGGGGGGGTGAATAGGCAACTACCAATTTTTAGCTTTTCTTAACAAATTAGGGTTAGCAACAAAATAGGTTGTCTAGATATGCAACTAGGTGAGCAACCTATATGATGCTAACAATCACAACACACGCAAGCAAGCAAGATACAATACAAGTAAAGCATGCACAAAGTAAAGGTAAGAAGTAACCACAAGTGGAGCCGGTGAAGACGAGGATGTGTTTCCGAAGTTCCTTCCCTTTGAGAGGAAGTACGTCTCCGTTGGAGCGGTGTGGAGGCACAATGCTCCCCAAGAAGCCACTAAGGCCACCGTATTCTCCTCACGCCCTCACACAATGCGAGATGCCGTGATTCCACTAGTGGTGCCCTTGAAGGCGGCGACCGAACCTTTACAAACAAGGTTGGGGCAATCTCCACAACTTAATTGGAGGCTCCCAACACCACCACGGAGCTTCACCACAATGGAATGTGGCTCCGAGGCGACCTCAACCGTCTAGGGTGCTCAAACACCCAAGAGTAACAAGATCCGCAAGGGATTAGTGGGGGGAATCAAATTTCTCTTGGTGGAAGTGTAGATCGGGGCCTTCTCAACCAATCCCTAAAGAATCAAGAAGTTTGATTGGCTAGGGAGAGAGATCGGGCAAGAATGAGCTTTTGGAGTAACAATGGAGCTTGGGGGAAGAGGTCAACCTTGGGAGGAAGAAGACCCCCCCTTTATATAGGGAGACAAAAATCCAACCGTTTTCTGCCCTGAGCCCGCAGCCAAGCAGTACTACCGCTCCTAGGAGCGGTACTACCGCTTAGGCGGTACAACCTCGCACTAGCCTAAAACACACTAAGTGTACCACGGTAGTGCCGCCGGAGCGGTACTACCGCTACCCCTGGCGGTACTACCGCTTAGGGGGTTTAGACCAGGAGAGGCAGCAGTAGTAGAGGCAGCCAGGGCGGCAGTACCGTGCGAAGCGGTACTACCGTCCTACTACCGCTCTACTACCGCTTAAGGGAAAATGGAAACAGAGGCGTGCACTGAGGAAACCCCGCAAGCGGTAGTGGCGGCGGTAGTAAGGGCGGTAGTACCGCCAGAGCGGTACTACCGTGCTACTACCGTGAATGGCAAACTGGCAACAGAGAGTTGCACGCTCGGGGAAACCCCAAGCGGTAGTGCCACGGAAGTGCCCAGCGGTACTACCGCTTGCATGCCTCTGAAACTCCACAGAAAACATAGGAAAGGCTCCAGAGAAGGGAAAGGAGGCTGTGGGTGCATATGGGGCTGTGTACGTGTTGATTCCACCCATACCTTTCCAACGCGGACCCCCTCTTAATAGTACGGGTTTCCTACGACTCAAATCCACCAAAAAGAAGTCGTCGGAAAAATAACCGTCTTCACTCTTTACCATCGAGGGGAGATAAACCGTCTCGTGCCTATCAATGTAATCTCTGAAAAGGTCAATGCACACGATTAGTCCGCAAAGCGCATTGTCATCAATCATCGAAACTACTGGGGTAAAATATGCCCTAACACCTATGGAATTAATTTGAAGGATGACAATACTTGAAACTATGCATTATGCCTAGTTAGGGGCATAAAACAATAGCGCTTGTTGGGAGTAACCCAATATGTATCTTAAATTTTTGCTTTTTATTTCTGTTTTGTGAGTTTACACAATTATTGCTTCTGTTATGATTGTGTTTTTTATCTTTTAGTTAGTGTTTGTGCCAAGTAATGCCTTTGGGATGATTTGGATGATAGTATGATTGCTGCTGTTTGAAAACAGAAAGTTTGGAGTCCAGTGCTGGATTTTGGTTATTTACTGGAGCGTGATTAAATTCTGAATTTTTTACACAGTATTGGTATATGAATTGTTTAAATTTTCCTAATTTTTCAGAATTTTTGGAGTTACAGAAGTATGGATTTTAAATAGATCTTTGCAGACTGTTCTGTTTTAGACAGATTCTGTTTTTGTTGCATAGTTTGCTTATTTTGATGAATCTATGGATCGTATCGGGGGGTATGAGTCATGAGGAAGTTCGAGTACAGTATCATTATGACAATATTAAATATGAATCAATTTACAACAGTACCTAAAGTTTAAGATTTGTTTGTTATACTAACGGATCTCATGAGGTTTCTGTTGAGTTTTGTGTGCTGAAGTTTTCAAGTTTTGGGTGAGACCATGATGGATGAAGGAATAAGGAGCGGCAAGACCCTAAGCTTGGGGATGCCCAAGTCACCCCAAGGTACTATTCAAGGAAGACCCAAGCGTCTAAACACATAGAAAGATAGGGGCTTGTGATTTCGCCTCCCAACTTATTCACCTCAAGGGTGATGTCAACAATAATAACTCATGATCACTCATATCCAACTGGATATATGTGCCTACATCTTTCCCCACCACATGATGCTTGCAAAAGAGAAAAAAAAGAAGTAGAGGAGAACACTATTGACTCTTGCATAAAAAATAAATACATAAAAGTAAATGCATAAAAGTAAAAGATAGGCCCTTTGCAGAGGGAAGCAGAGGTTGTCATGCGCTTTTTATTTTTGGATGCACAAGCCCTTAATGCAAAGGAACGTCACGTTATATTGCCCCTTGTGATAGCAACCTTTATTATGCAGTCTGTCGCTTTTATTTCTTTACCATCACAAGTTCGTACAACGCTTATTTTCCCTTGCAATAAAAGATCATACATATTTTAGGAGCAACTTTTATTGCTTTTTGCACCGATGACAACTTACTTGAAGGATCTTATTCAATCCATAGGTAGATATGGTGGACACTCATGGCAGGAAACTGGGTTTAATGGTTTTGGATGCACAAGTAGTATCTCTACTTGGTGCGGATTTTTGGCTAGCAAAGATATTGGGCAAGCACCACATGTTGGAGGATCTATAACAATATAACTTCTATGTGAATATGAACAAACATAATTCATTACGTTGTCTTCCTTGTCCAACGTCAACAATTTGACATAAAATACTTAATGGGGGCTCACAATCATAAAAGATGTCCAAGATAGTATATTTGCATGTGAATCTTCTCTTCCCTTATTAAGTTTTTCATGAATTGCATCATTGACTAATGCTATGTTTGTCAACTTCCAATAAATTTTACCACTTATACTTTTCTTTATGTAATGTCATTACTTTCCATAAGATTAGCATATGATCTCTTTCATTATTTTCATTGTAAGGAATCACACTTATCATATCCAATGATCTTTATGAAAGTTTTTATTATATCCCTCTCGAGTATTCATCTTGGGACCAAATTCATATCTTGTGCAAATTACCATTACTATTATTAACTCTCAAAAAGATATAAGTGAAGCATGAGAATTAATGACAAACTACTCCGAAATATATAAGTGAAGATCAATGAGCAGTGAAACAATTAAGTAGCTATGTAAGGACTCTTTCTCATTTAAAAAGTTTCAGATCTTGATATTTTATTCAAACAGCAAGCAAAACAAAGACACAACCAAGTATAGCACACATTATGTGAACAAGTAAAAACTTGGGTTCAATCGAGACTAACCGATAGTTGATGAAGAAAAGTGATGGGATGCCTACCGGGGCATCCCCAAGCTTGAATGCTTGATACTTCTTGGAATATTAACTTGGGGAGCCTTGGGAATCCCCAAGCTTGAACTCTTATGTCTCGTTAATTCTTCTCATATAATAGTTTCCCTAAGTTTCAAAAACTTCATCCACACAAAACTTGACAAAAACTAGTGAGATATGTTAGTATAAATCCACTCAAAACCTCAACATTCTCTACTGTAGAAAATCACTAAAATTATAATTAAACATTGAATACTAAATGCTTCTGCATATTTAATACTCCTATCCTCAAATAGAATTATTAAACAAGCCAACATATGCAAACATAACAGCAATCTGCCTAAACAGGACAGTCTGTAAAGGATAATTAAGAATCCATACTTAGATAACTCAATTTTTTTTGAAAATTTACCACACTGGAAATAATTTATAAAAGTTGACTGTGTCAAAATTTCAAGATTTTATCACATTCTGACATTTCTGGGCAATTTAATCAATAGCAGCAAATTTTCTGTTTTGAAACAGCAACTCATAAACTTGCAAACTGAGCATGGTAAAGGCTATAATTGGCATTTTATTGAACTAAAAGGTACAAAACATGATAATTGATAACACAAAGCAAATATCAACAGGAGAAAATGACGATCCAAGCAAAACTCATATTATGTGACGAATAAAAATATAGCTCCGAGTGAGGTTACCGATAGTGTTGAAGACGAAAGAGGGGATGCCTTCCGGGGCATCCCCAAGCTTAGTTGCTTGGGTCTTCCTTGAATTTTACCTTGGGGTGCCTTGGGCATCCCCAAGCTTAGGGTCTTGCCACTCCTTATTCTCCTCATATCGATATCTCACCCAAAACTTGAAAACTTCAATCACGCAAAACTTAACGGAACTTCGTGAGAACGGTTAGTATGATAAAGAATAAACCATCACTTAGGTACTGTCCAAGACAAGATTCACAATTGTTCCCATATAATGCCTACTGTATTCTATCATTTCCACAATTTATATCTCATAATATAAGCTATGGAAACATTAAAACAAGCAAACTATGCATTGAAAACAGAATCTGTCAAAAACAGAACAGTCTGTAATGATCTGAGCAACTAACATACTTGTGGAACTCTAAAAATTCTGAAAAATTAGGACAACGTCAAAAATTTTCATATCAATACTGTGTAAAAATTTCAGAATGTTTTGACACTCCAGTAAAATCTGGAAAATTAAACACTGGAGGCAAAAGTTTCTGTTTTTGCACAGAATTGAATCAACAAGTATCCACACTACCCCAAAGGTTTTACTTGGCACTTTATTGAAAGAAAACTTGTAAAACATGATTAATACAATAGCTTAATCATGTGAACACACTAAAACATAAAGGATAAATATTGGGTTGCCTCCCAACAAGCGCTTTTCTTTAATGCCTTTTAGCTAGGCATGATGATTTCAATGATGCTCACATAGAATTAAAGAATTGAAACATAACGGGAGCATCATGAATCATATGTTCCTCTCTCATAATAATTTTCAGTAGCATCATGAATGGATTCATTTATATAGCTATCATATAAAGCATTCTTTTCATGATCCACAAGCATAGAATTTTTATTACTCTCCACACAAGCAATTTTCTTCTCATTCATAATAGTGGGGGTATCGTATGAAACTCGAATACTATAACTTGTTTCCAGATTAAAAGAGTGATGTTCAGTAAAAGGATATTCATAATTATGATATGATTTATAAGAATGATCATCACTTCTTTTTATAACATAAGTATCATCACAATAATCATCATAAGTAGGAAGCATGAAATCATCATAACAAATTTGATCATTCAAAGTAGGGGGACTAAAAAGATCATCTTCATTAAGCATAGCATCCCCAAGCTTGGGACAAACATTAATTGCAGCAAATACATTCTCAAACATGTCATTATCATCAAACATAGCATGAATAGCACCAATAGTATAACAATTATTATCATCATAATTTGCCAAGTTGGTGCCATAAAGATTTTCAAGATCATAAGAAGTATCATTATCTTCCCAATCATAATCATCACAACAAGTAGTAGGAATCACAAAATCATACTCAATATCATCATCCTCCACAATCATATTTGATTCATTTTCATGAGGCACAATGGTAATAGGAGCAACACTACTTGGGAGAGATACCTTTTTACCTCTACTTTTCCTTCTTTTCTTTTTCTTCTTCACCACCTCATGTGGGGGTTTAATCAATTTTTCTGTGCACTTTATTGAAGAGATTGGTTGAATAAAAAGCCCCTCCTCATTACCTGATTCATCATAAGAAAAATAGGAGGATATTGGGAAACCTCTTCCCCTTCATTAGTATGCTCTTCATCTTCTATTTGTTTTCTTGTCTTTAAATAATTGGCAATATAAGGATTCTCAATGTAATTTACCGCACAATACATATAAATTTCCTCTAGATCAAAATCGAGAAATCTCTTGAGATTATATTCTGGAATATCCCTAGTTATACGTTTCATTTCTTCATACCCCAGAAGCAGACTAAGTTCATTATGATGCGCAAGGGTAATCAAGTTATCACAATTCTTGGACACGATTCGATCATGAAACAATTTGCATTGGAGATTTAAATGACCACGTTCATTGCAAAGTTCACAAGGATGGCGAGAAAAATTAAATCTTTCAGCACAATCATCTAGCCTCTCTTGCAACCCTTTAGTTTCTAAATACTTATGCCTCTTACAAAATCTATTTTCCCTTTTTGGTATGCATTTGCACTCCCAATTCACTCCACAAAAATTGACATCCTTATAAGAAACATTTTTGTCATGACTAGTGCAATCATCATTAGTATTTTGGATATTTATAGAATTCATACTAACAACATTGCAATCATGCTCATCATTCAAAGATTTTATGGCAAATATTTTATTGAATTCTTCTTCTATCAATTGAGCACAATTATCGGAATCCTTATTTTCAAGAATGACATTATAAAGACGAATAATATGAGGCAACCTCAATTCCATTTTTTGTAGTTTTCTTTTATAAACCAAACTAGTGATAAAACAAGAAACTAAAAGATTCGATTGCAAGATCTAAAGATATACCTTCAAGCACTCACCTCCCCGGCAACGGCGCCAGAAAAGAGCTTGATGTCTACTACACAACTTATTCTTGTAGACTCATGTTGGGCCTCCAAGCGCAGAGTTTTGTAGGACAGTGGCAATTTTCCCTCAAGTGGATGACCTAAGGTTTATCAATCCGTGGGAGGCGTAGGTTGAAGATGGTATCTCTCAAACAACCCTGCAACCAAATACAAGAAATCTCTTGTGTCCCCAACACACCCAATACAATGGTAATTGTATAGGTGCACTAGTTCGGCGAAGAGATGGTGATAAAAGTGTAGTATGGATAGTAGATATAGGTTTTTGTAATCTGAAAATATAAAAACAGCAAGGTAGCAAAAACTAAACGGACATAAAAACGGTATTGCAATGCTTAGAAAGAAGGCCTAGGGTTCATACTTTCACTAGTGCGATCTCCCAACATTGTTGACATAGTTGAATCATATGTAAATCCCTCACGTGCGACAAAGAGTTCACTCCAAAGTCCCAAATAGTAGAGAACAAATGAAGAAATTGTTGTAGGGTGCGAAACCACCTCAAAGTTATCCTTCCCGATCAATCTTATGAGCCATCCCCATTAATTGTCACGAACAGCCCTAGAGTTCGTACTAGAATAACACCTTAAGATACACATCAACCAAAACCCTAATGTCACCTAGGCACTCCAATGTCACCATGAGTACCCACGGGTTTGATTATACGATATGCATCACACAATCTCAGATTCATCTATTCAAACCAACACAAAGAAATTCAAAGAGTGCCCCAAAGTTTCTACCGGAAAGTCAAGACGAAAACGTGTGCCAACCCTTATGCATAAATCCCCAAGGTCACGGAACCCGCAAGTTGATCACCAAAACATACATCAAGTGACTCAAGTGAATATCCCATTGTCACCACAGATATCCATATGCAAGACATACATCAAGTGTTCTCAAATCCTTAAAGACTCAATCCGATAAGAAAACTTCAAAGGGAAAACTCAATTCATCACAAGAAGATAGAGAGTGGAAAACTCCATATGATTCATCTATATCAACAAAGCTCGCAATACATCAAGATCGTGCCATCTCAAGAACATGAGAGAGAGAGATCAAACACATAGCTACTGGTACAAACCCTCAGCCCCGAGGGTGAACTACTCCCTCATCATGGAGACCGCCGGGATGATGAAGATGGCCTCCGGTGATGATTCCCCCCTCCGGCAGGGTGCCGAAAAAGGGCTGTAGATGAGATCGTGGAGGTACAGAGGCTTGCGGCGGCGTAAAAACTCATCTAGGTTAACTTTCGGGGGTTTCTGAATATATAGGATTTTTCAGCGTTGGAATCACGTCAAACGAAGCCACGTGGGCCCCACGAGGTACCATGGCGTGCCTGGGGGGGTGGCGCGCCCTGGTGCCTCGTGGGCACTGGGTGGCCCCCCTCCAGTGGGTCTTGGTGCCAGTAATTTTTATATGTTCCATAAAAAATCTCCAAAAAGTTTCATCCAATTCCAAGAACTTTTATTTCTGCACAAAAAACAACACCATGGCAATTCTGTTGAAAACAGCGTCAGTCCGGGTTAGTTCCATTCAAATCATACCAAAACCATATAGAATTGTTATAAACATGGCATGAATACTTCATAAATTATAGATACATTGGAGACGTATCAATTCTCACCTCGAGAGTTGGTGCAAACTTCGCCGGTGCATCCAACCCTCGTGATATGATACGCTCTATCACACATAAGCCTCTTTATATCTTCCTCAAAACAGCCACCATACCTACCTATTATGGCATTTCCATAGCCATTCCGAGATATATTGCCATGCAACTGCCACCGTTCTTTTTATATGACACACATCATCATTGTCATATTGCTTTGCATGATCATATAGCTGACATAGTATTCGTGGCTCAGCCACCGTTCATCATTTTCATACATGTTACGCTAGTATCATTGCACATCCTGGTACACTGCCAGAGGCATTCCTATAGAGTCATATTTGTTCTAGTATCGAGTTGTAATATTGAGTTATAAGTAAATAAAAGTGTGATGATCATCGTTATTAGAGCATTGTCCTAGTGAGGAAAGGATGATGGAGACTGTGATTCCCCCACAAGTCGGGATGAGGCTCCGGACGAAAAAAAGAGAGGCCAAAAAGAGCCCAACAAAAAAAATGAGAGAAAAAGAGAGAAGGGGCAATGTTACTATCCTTTTCCACACTTGTGCTTCAGAGTAGCACCATGTTTTTCATATGGAGAGTCTCCTATGTTGTCACTTTCATAAACTAGTGGGAATTTTTCATTATAGAACTTGGCTTGTATATTCGGATGATGATCTTCCTCAAATGCCCGAGGTCTTCACGAGCAAGCAAGTTGGATGCACACCCACTTAGTTTTATTTTGAGCTTTCATACACTTATAGCTCTTAGTGCATCCGTTGCATGGCAATCCCTACTCCTCGCATTGACATCAATTGATGGGCATCTCCATAGCCCGTTGATTAGCCGCGTCGATGTGAGACTATCTTCCTTTTTGACTTCCCCTTATTAATCTCTATCATCATTCTATTCCACCCATAGTGCTATGTCCATGGCTCGCGCTAATGTATTGCGTGAGGGTTGAAAAAGCTGAAGCGCGTTAAAAAGTATGAACCAATTGCTTGGTTGACATCGGGGTAGTGCATGATTAATACTTTGTGTTAGGAAGACTAAGCATGACGGGCTATATGATTTTGTAGGGATAGCGTTCTTTAGCATTTTTATTTTGAAAGGCATGATTGTTTGTTGGTATGCCTGAGAATTGATGTCTTTATATCAAATTATAGACTATTGCTTTGAATCACTCGGTTCTTAATATTCATACCGTAAAAGAAAAGATTACATGATGAACATGTTAGGTAGCATTCCACATCAAAAATTCTGTTTTTATCATTTACCTACTCGAGGACGAGCAGGAATTAAGCTTGGGGATGCTTGATACGTCTCCAATGTATCTATAATTTTTGATTGGTTCATGCTATTATAGTATCAATCTTGGATGTTTTATATGCAATTATATGCAATTATATATCATTTTTTGGGACTAACCTATTAACCTAGTGCCCAGTGTCAGTTGTTGTTTTTTTCCTGTTTTTGGCTTTTCAGAAAATCAATATCAAACGGAGTCCAAACGGAGAAAAAACTTTGGATTAATTTTTCTGGACTAGAAGGGACCCTCGAAGGTTCGGGAGAAGACCAGAAGAGCCACGAGGGAGCGACAAGCTCGGAGGGCGCGCCCCCCAGGCCTGTGGGCCCCTCGTGGCACCTCTTGACCTAATTCCGCCACTATAAATTCTCAAATATTTCCCATATACCGAAGAGCAACCTAGAAAAACTTTTCCGCCGCCGCAAGCCTCTGTTCTTCCGTGATCCCATCTGAAGGCCTTTTCCGGTAATCTGCCGGAGGGGGAATCAATCACGGAGGGCTTCTACATCAACCTTGCTACCCTTCCGATGATGTGTGAGTAGTTTACCACATACCTACGGGTCCATAGCTAGTAGCTAGATGGCTTCTTCTCTCTCTTTGATCTTCAATACAATGTTCTCCTCGATCTCCTTGGAGTTCTATTCGATGTAATTTTCTTTTGCGGTGTGTTTGTTGGGATCCGATGAATTATGGGTTTATGATCAGATTATTCATGAGAAATATTTGAGTCTTTTCTGAAATTATTTATGCATGATTGTTATAGCTTTGTGTTTCTCTTCGATCTATCCGTTAGGTTTGGCCAACTAGATTGAGTTATCTTGCAATGGGAGAGGTGCTTTGTGATGGGTTCAATCTTGCTGTGTTCTATATCCCAGTGACAGAAAGGGACAAGACACGTATTTGTATTGTTGTCATTAAGGATAAAAAGATGGGGTTTAATCATATTCCTTTAGTTTACTTTGTCTACATCATGTCATCTTTGTTAGGACCGAGAGTATATCGACCAGAGGGGGGGTGAATGGGAGATTCAAAAATTCTTTTGAATGTTTTGAACTGATCCCAAACACAGCAGCGGAAATAAGGTTCGGTAGACAAGCACTCAAACAAGCATACAGTAGGGGAGCAATACTATTGAAGTAAAAGGTAGTAATTGTTCGAGCGAAGAATATCACAGGTTTGACTGGTATGATAGTAAAGCAATGTATGAACTGATGCAATAGCACGAAGAAAAACTAGATAAGAACTGCGATGAATGAACTCGGCACTGAATGAAATCACGCAGACATATAGTAGTACGAAGAAGATGAGTTAACTTGAGATGAAGGGAATGAATGATGTGAATGCAACAGATAGTTGATGAACTATGATAGATCAGATAAACTACCGACACAGAGCACGAAAGTAAACTACTGAAGGAAATGCAGTAGAATAGAATGAACCAGTGGTGCTCGATGGCGACAGATGAATTTGGTAGAACAGTTCGCCCTTCTGCCAAAGGACTACGTCTGGTTGGAGGGGTTGTGATTTAACACAGAAGATAAACTCTCTTCGCCCTATTCTCCTTCAACTCGGAGTTGATCAGACTCCAGTTGATTTCACTCGTGGTAGATACTTGTCGGCGATCTCCAAACCTTCGATAGACTTCGCAAACCACAATGTCTCTTGGTTGCTGAAGATCTTGCTCGGTGAAGACAATTACTCTTCGACACTCGAGCCGACACCTATCCGTCTAGAGAGTGCGCAGCTCTCAAGAGTAATAGGTACAAGAACTCTAACTCAGAACTACTGTGATGCTCAACCATTGTTTAAATTTTGGTTCTTGATTTTTCT
Source organism: Elymus sibiricus (assembly GCA_039707655.1). Taxonomy (NCBI): domain Eukaryota; kingdom Viridiplantae; phylum Streptophyta; class Magnoliopsida; order Poales; family Poaceae; genus Elymus; species Elymus sibiricus. Next base: position 196,909,603 of record CM077674.1, on the reverse strand, counting down.
CTCGGTGGATCTTAAACTCAAATCACTCGGAGAGGGGATGCTCAATCAATCTTCTTAGAAATCTTAAGCGGAGCAGCCAACGGGCAACGTTGGAGCGGGGTGGCTATTTATAGCCGCAGCCTTCCCTGAAGGGAAAAGACCAAATTGGACATGTGGAGCAACCAACGGCCGAACGACACGAGTCCAACGGTCGGAATTGGGCACAACGGTAACATTACGTGCGGATCAAGTAATGCTAACTCCTCAGTTCGAAAGATATCTCCTGCAGCACCGAAGAACAACTTCTTCTGCTGGCAGGTAATCATTCGAAACATAAAGAGATTTCTCTCAGTCTCGCATAGGTTTGGGCTAAGCATCACAGCGGATCTAAGCTTCGAGAACCTATACCCCTCTTAATAGTACGGAGGTCCTATGACTCAAATAAATGGAAGAAGAATAACGAAAAGAATGCTACGTCTTCAGTTCGTCTTCGTCTTCCATTGCTGCAGTCAATTTTTCTTTGGACCGAATCACCGAACCAATTGCTTTGTGTCAGCAGTAAATTTTCGAGGGGTCAATTCCTTCATATCATTCTTCTCGTCTAGCAGACTTCTCAAGATATAGCACATTCTTCCCTGCTGTGCAGATATTCTTCGGTGAAGTTCCTCGAACTGGACACCGGAGACGGCATTCTCATCGGTACTGCATGGACTATTTCTCTCTGTGTGCACTAGCAAACAAATCAGTCCATGCCTGTTTCTGTCAACAATCTCCAAAACACAAGAGGGCAAGAATTGCACCAACAATCTCCCCCTTTTTGGACGATTGTTGACAAAACAGAACACATCGAAAGATAGATAAAAGAATGAAACGTAATGTGAAGGAAGGTAAAAAAATGAGAGACAAATACGAAGATAAAACACGCTCCCCCTGAAGATATGCATCATTCGGATAGGAGTGAGCATAGGAGATAATACGGAAGGTAGCGAGGTGAATCTTCGTATGAGTGACATTGGCAGATGATCTGATTCGTAGTTTCATCCAATTCACTCGACGGTGTCTAAGATATTTCCTGCCACACACAACCTTTGAAATGGATTAGTTAGATAGCGAAAATGTTGTGGCAAAGGATACGCCATGAAGATTTTCTCAGAACACAATTTAATTTCACACGAGATATAGATTCCCTGCAGGTTAGATATACGAAGAGAATCAAAGCATGGGAGTCACAGGGAAATTGCTCGGAGTAGATATACTTCAGACGATGTTTTCCTGCAACAAATATGATGTCATAGACATATGCGAAAAAAATCAAGGGAAAACAACTTGTGAATCAGAGCAATCTGCTCAGAAGCAACCTTTCTTCTCCTGCATCGTTAGATAGCGAAAGATAAACATAGGAGTAAGATATATGCGGTTTCAAGTTTCAATAACCCTTGCACGATAGAAAAGTATCGAGGATAATCATTTCAAGGAAGTAAGCATTCGATAGCACCTACAAACAAATAACGATAGCACCTGCAAGCAAATATAGCATTGCAGGGGTTATTAACGGTACATGACGCCGTAGTATGCCATCACCACAGGCGGTGAGATTAAGTTCCATGACCAAGAGTACCAAAAGCAAATTGTTCGAAAGAAGAGAAAATGGCAAATGGAAACACCCTGCAAATAACCCGCTTTTCTATCTCTCGATGTTCTTCTCCCCCTTTTTGTCAACAAGTGTCAAAAAGGAAAGAGAATGCATGCGAGGAACTACTCGTCCGAAGAATCCCCAGAACTCGAACTGTTTGGCGAAGCAGAGCGAGCGATGGTCGAGGCTGAAGCAGGAGTTGGAGATGCAACACGGGCTTCGGGATCAGCTTCGGGAGTAGCAGTGCGAGGTGCATCTGGCTTGTATATGAATGTGCCTGCTGTGTCGTCAAGTTCATCATTAGGTTCAACAAACAGCAGGTCGGTGGAGGTAGAACGCTGAGGAAGCATTGGGGTTTGCCTTCGAATACGAGGAACTTCAAACAGCTCCAGATGATCATAATCTTTCTCGATACCCTTGGCAGACAGTTGAGAGCGAGAATAATGCTTGCGCAGAAGGGTCCAAGAGCGCTTCTTCTGTTCTTTCTCATACAGCAGAGCTTGACGAGCATAATTGTGAAGCAAATTGATCTCAGTCATCATTTCTGGCTTTTCTTTGCGATCGAGCTTGATGTGACTTTCCAGGGCTTGTTGAGTGCAAAGACAAATCTCGTATAGAGAGGGATTTTCTTCACGAGGGATTTCTACTGTGACCTTCTTGACCTTCGGAGCTCTAGCAGAGGCAGAAGCAGTGGCATCAATGGGTGTCTTCCCTTTGCCGATGTCCTTCACAATTCGGAGAGTGTCTCTGACTGGTGGCATGAAAACTTTTGGGACATATGGGCAGAAGAACTTTTTCTCGATAAGCTGCTCAATGGCGAACATGACCCATGGTGCATATGGTTCAAGACTTGAGGGCTGTCAGCTGCATAGGCCAAGTTGCGAATGAGAAGATCTGGAATGTCAAACCGAATGCCATGAGCTATTGCTTGAAGACCATTTGCCATGATGCCATGAATGGTTTCGGGCCTGTTTGTTGGCGTGAGAGAGTTGAAGAGGATATAGAACAAAACTTTGTTCTCATAGGCCAAATTCTTAGGATTTGCCTCGGTACACTCATCTCCAACAAGTTTGGGGTCCATTAGCATGTGAAGTTCAGCTTTGGATACTTCCCAGAAGTGCAGTCTGTGTTCACGTGAGGCATCAAATTCTCACCGAGGAAGATTCAACAGTGCCAAAAACTGGTCAGCCGAGCATTTGATCTTTTCCTCCTCGGTCATCCATTAGAGAATCCAAGTACTGCTGTTTGCAAGATCTCTTGAGATATAAAGAGTGGCATAGAACTGAAGGATAACTTCACGGTTCCAGCCATGATTGAAACGAAGAAAACTCTTTAGGAAGACCTGTTCAATCTGCTCGATGGTGTGATGGAAGCAAGGTAAACTTTCGAGCTCAGCGAAATCCAGAATCTTATGCTTGAAGATGCGATTCTTGCCATACAGAATGCGAGCATAATACACGGCCTGTTCCTTTGTCCAGAATCTCGGTGACATGGAAGTTCTTTCTCCTTCATATGGGCTAGTCCCAAAGAATGCAAGTTTCGTATGATGAAGCTGCTCATTGAAAGCTGGACCATTTGTGCCATCATCAACAGGAAACAACGGATAAGTTTCCAGTAGGTTTCTCAGTGGTTCTTCATCGGCCATGGATTGGGTCTGAACATCATCAGGCGCAGGCACACCTTCCTCAATAGGCTTGAGAGGAGCACGAAGCTTCTTTGATTTTTCTCGTGCAAATGGCTTTGAGGAACTTGACTGACTACTGTTCTTGCTCACCAGAACTCCTTCGGCATCCTTTTGACTTTCGGGCTCAAGGGCCTTTTCTTTCCTTGCTCTTTCTTCGGCGGGAGGCACGACAACTTCTTTCTCAGTTGCTTGAGACACAGCTGGTGGGACAGTTTCTTTTCAAGCCATCGGCTCATCAGATTTCTTTTCTTCCTCTACCACCTGTGGTGCAGTGATAAGAGGAGCAGGATCAACTTCCATCCGGGTAGGGGCACCAGATAATGTGACCGGGGGTGTTTTCTCTCGGGAAGCATTGAGCTCCCCCTCAATCTTGTCATTTTCCTCCTTATTTGGTTCGGAGGGCTCTGCTTGCTCTGTTCTTGGTGGCGATGGATCTGCCTTCTCAACTTCAATCTCTTCATCAACCTCATCAGCTGGGGTTTGCTGCTTAGGAGGTGCATTTTCCTCATCAGTCTTTTCAAGGAATATATCAACAACTTCATGTTGCTCTTGGGCTTCTGGCGCATGAATGATAACCTCTTCAGCACCAACCTGTTGCATGAGTTCATCCTCGAGAGGTGGAGATGGAGGAACTTGCTGCAAGGGTACATGGGAATCCAGTGTGGGATCAACAGTGACATTCTGAAGGTGGCGGTCTTTGTTAGTTTTCGGCTTGCTCACTCTCGCCCTAGCCTTCTGACGTTTTTCTTCCTGAATTCTTCTTCGAGCGAGATCTGCCTTGCGGTCAATCTCCTCGTTTCTCCTGTCACACAGCTGAGATACATCCATGTGCAGACGCGAGTGCCACTCAATTTTCTCATTTCGCAGGACACTGAGAGCCTTCGTGAGTTCAACAATTTCTTTGTTCCTCTTTTTCCTTTCGGATTCTGTCTTGGCCTCATTTCTCATTTTCTCGACAACTTGCTTGTCTTTGACAGCTTTGTTCAGCTTCTTGGAGATTTTCCTCAGCTCGATAAAATGCTTTGTTACCATTTCGGCAACATCATCAGGCAGTCCCAGACCGCTCACATCATCAGCTTTTGCATCATATGCAGCACTGTCAATCACATCGATCATGAAATTGAAATCATACTTCTGCTCCTCTGTGGAGACAGGAACAATGAGCTTGGTCTTTTTGGTAGCCACATCTGCTTGTTCTTCAGAGTGCAGCTTTCTCTTCGCTGCTGTGCTTGTCAAAGTTCTCGGAGCCGCCGAACCCGAAGGTTTATCAGTGGACAGAATGGGTGCATGCCTGGGTGATTTCCTCGGAGATGGCAAGGATTTCACTGGAGAAGGACTCTTGGATGGCTTGTTGAGAATGGCGGGACGATCATACAATGGAATTTCATCAGGGGTATCTTCTCTGGATGACTCTTCAGACGAGTCAGGAGCTGCCTTCTTGATTCTCTTGGCCAGAGTTTTCTTTCGTGGTGCACGAGGGGAAACAGATTTCCCAGATTTGCTTTCCTTCGAGGCCGATGCTTGTTCCTTCTTCTTCTGTACGTCTTGCTGAGTCAGCGCGATGTTTTTGGCTTCAACTTGGTTTTTCTTTGCTTCTTTAGTTTCACGCTTGGCTTTGGCCTTCGCCCTCTTAGCCACTTCATCAGGAAAATCAGCGATGGTTTTGAGGGAGTCGGGGTGTGCTTTTTGAGGCGGTGGTGGTCTGACTTTTTCGTCATCGGGGCCAATGCAGTTTTCGGCAATGCAGTCATTCCATGGTGGTGTGAAAGCAAACAAAATCTGGTACTTCTCGCGAACATTTTCATATCTGTACCATTTGCCAGTCCAGTGGCGGCGAATTCTTTGAAGCCTGTTGTTGCGATCTGTTGTTGATTCACCCTCAGGTGGAGTTCTGTAGCTGTCAGGATCAGACATCTCAGCAGTGGTGTTCTTTTCTCTGCCGCGTCCACCCTTTTTAGGATTCCCATCGGAGAAGATGGTAAGGGCGTCTGTGACCAATTCATCCTCGGGCTTACTGTGAGCAGAGGGGATTTCCTCATAATCTTCTTCGTGTTCAAACTCGTGTTTCTTCTTCGGGGCCTTGGGTGGCTTCGAAGATTTTCCACCTCCAGTCATTCTTATTCGTTTAGACCTTGATGGAAACTGAGGCAATTCTTCGTCAGAATCTGAATACTCTTGCGAATTCTGTGACATGACCAACCTGTGAAATAGAAATGGATGCGAGGGAAAAAGGGTAGGGTCATAAGCATGCACAGAAGTATTTTGTACGAAAATGATTTTTGAAGGAGTCCAACGAGAAACACATGGTAAAGCAGAAAGATATCATCGATAGATATTACGAGCTAGCCACAGAAAAATTCTAGGCAGGTTGATAGCTATCTAATCTTTCGGATAATTACACATGAGCCCTAGATTAAGAAGACTAGTACGAGGAAGATCTACAAACCGTTCCAGTCAAATCCTAGTGATTCCTAAAGATCTACCTCAGTGAAATAAATCAACGAAAATTGCATTGGTAAGAACTGCCTTAAGAACAGAGAGATGCAAAGGAGCAGTTCCGGATCTAAGCACCCTAAGTTGGCAACTTAGATCAACTACGGCAATGCGGGAGGACGGATTACCGCACCGGCGTGATCAGCTGCGACGAGACTTCACCGGAGTTGCATGGCTGAGCTTCTCGCCGGAGTTGCTTCGAGCTCGGGTGAGGGTGAGGGTGAAACGAGGGTTTGCGTGGATGAGGAAGAAGATGCGGTGAGGGGTATTTATGGCTGGAGAGCTGAACCTCCTCTCCAAAATCTACAGCCCACAGATGCGGGACGTTCCGCATTCGACGGACACGATCACGATCGTGGAGATCGTGGGCACGTGGCAACCGTTTTCTGCAAGAAACTCGGGAAGAGAGCGGGAGGTCGAAAGATTTGAAGGGCTGAATGCGAGAAAATGGATAAAATTAGAAGTTGATTTCTTTCGCGACCAAGGACGTCGGAGAGAAATCTTCTTCAGATCAAATTGCATGCTCATGACGGACAGCATAGATTTGGTTGAGATAGAATGGAGGAATAAAAGGGTCCGAAACAAAACACTCAGTTAGAAAATAAAGGAAACACCAAACGAGGAGCTATGAGTGAGTTGTTCATCGGACGAAACACAAACACGGCAATTCGAAGACAGACAACAAATGGAGAACTAATTAACACGAAGAACCGACACCAACAGGATAGATCTCAGGGCTAAAGATAATCGAATGAAATCCCCGAGATAGAGTTCCTGCAACAAAAGTTAGTTCTTTCTCGCAACCCACACTTTTGTGGATGGCGCAGACCTCATTTGTCTTGTCTGAGCAGGGACGTTCCGTCGTTGATTTCGGTGGTTCACCTGTGCACTTTGAGAGTAATCATATGAGTAAGCATTGAAATTGTTCCCAGACGCATGAGTATAATGATTCGAGGAGATACGCATGTACTCCTTTTGTCGAATGTTTAATCGACATTCATTCGAGGAAGTTTTAGTGTCAATCTGCGAGTGATTGTCATTTCTTCGAGGAGAGTTGCTCTGCATATTCAGGTTAGCCGTGACAGATAAATTTTCAATGAAGCACTTCTTCACCCAGATTTGCTTCTTGGGTGAACCAGACCTACAGTTAGTCCCAACATACCGAGCGAAAACCTTACCGTTCTGTTGTTTGAAAAGTTTGTAGTTTGATTCATTTGACTCGTCAGAAGTAACGGGAATAGGAGTATCATATCCAGACAGGAGTGCAGGTTCGAGAGTTTTGCTTTTAGCAAGAACCCAACTCGTTCGAGGATATTGCTCGGGAGTCCAGTAAGTTCCATCAACGTTGAGTTTCCTTTCAAAACCCAATCCGTCCTTTCGGGGATTTTTGTGCAGTATTGACTTCTTGAGCACATCACAGAGTGTTTGATGTCCTTTGAGGCTCTTTAGCATTCCTGTCTCAAGCAAGTTCTTTAGCCTGCAATTTTCATCAGAGATAACAACAAATTCCTCGGAAGAGGGGTTAGAAATATCATTCGTAGTGGTTGCAATATTCTTGATGGCTGTATTGGATATTTCAGCATTTGAATCAGCATTGCTACGGTCTAGGCATATTAAGCAAGGAGGCACAAAATCATCAGGAAGGTTGTTAGATTGCTTGGCGAAGAGAGAAGAATTTTCTTTCGCAAGCACGTTATGAGACTCTTTTAGTGACTCGAGTTCTTGATTCCTGCTAAGGAGTTCATTTGATAAACTCTCGTAGTCGACTGCAAGAGAATCATATTGTTTGGAAAGATCATCAATCGTTGAAGAAAAGGCATCATGCTTTTCAGTCAACTCTTGATTCTTCTCCATCTCTTCGACCAGTAATCCTTTGGTTTTCCTGAGATTCATCTCAAGTTTTTCAATCTCATCTTGTTGAGATTTTGCAATTTTAACAAGTTTAGCATAGGCAATGTATTCAGAGGAATATTCAGTCAATGATTTTCGGTGTGTTGCTGATACCTGATCCTTTGAGGTTTTTGCCATGAGACAGAGTGCGATTGGTTCATCATTACTTGAAGCATTATCATCAGTGTCTGATTCGAGAGAATTCTCGGATGATTCATAAGCGACGAATGCATTGCTTCTTCCTTGTCTTCTGTAAAGCTCTTCGTCTTCTGATTCTGATTCGGATGTTTCATCTTCAGATTCCATATGCATTTCAGCACACACTCTAGTCAGCTGCGATATTCTCTTCATATTAGCTTCAATGGTCGCTCTAGTTTGCACGTCAGTGACTGGTCTTGTCGAAGAACCAACGACAGATTCATTTTTCTCCGAGAGCTTAGTGTGACGATATACTCGAGTGAATGTAGAGCAGTGAAGATAAATCCATCTGCTGCTAGGTTTTTCATCTTGCTCCCAACAGCAAGGACAGTCTGTGATGTAGTGGCCGAATTGTTCGCATTTGAAGCAATTAATTTCATTCGGAGGTAGTCTTCTTGAAGATTCAGGCAAGTCAACTTCGTCATCATTTGTGAGACACAGATTTTGTCTTCTGAGATCACCAAGTCTTTCTATGAGCATTTCGAGTTCTCGTGTGATAGAGTGTTGATTCTCGATATCTTCTTCTTGTGAACTGCCATAGTGTGAAAGAATTTCCCCTTTGCTTTCCGAAGAAGATCTTGATGCCCATTTTCAAGTTCCATCTTTTCTTCGTGAATAGACAACAGTGTCATGACCTCGACATAGTGAAGTTCTTCAAAGTCTGGTCTTTGCTTGATTTTAGCCACGATTGGATCAAAGATTGCATCAAGAGCACTCAGTAGTTTGTTGACCACATCTCTATCGGTGATATCTGTTACTCCTCGTTGATGAAGTCTTTCAACAATATTTGTCAACCAATCGGTGAGTTCCATAGCACTTTCCCTACGAAGACTTCGGAAACCTGCAAACATGGCACGAAGCATATCTGTGTGTTGATCTGTTCTGGTAATGGATTCTTCATGAACAGCCTTGATGGCATCCCAGAGTTGCTTGGCCGAGTCAAGCTTTCGGAACCGAATGAAAATGTCTTTTGAGATGCTGTCACAGATAATATCTTTTGCTTGAGCATTCAATCGCATTCTAGCTTTGTCATCGGAGGTGGGATCATCAGGGTGCTGAACAGTGTATCCATTTTCCACAATCTGCCAAAGTTCAATGTTGATGGCTTGAAGTCTGATTTTCATTCGCTCCTTCCAGTAGACATAGTCATTTCCATCGAAGATAGGAAACCTTTCAGAGTGCGAGGATCTACCTGCAAACGACATACTCAAAACTCCAAGGTTGTTAGACCTTTAATAAACTGAGACAGGGAGTACCCGCTCTGATACCAATTGTTAGGACCGAGAGTATATCGACCAGAGGGGGGGTGAATGGGAGATTCAAAAATTCTTTCGAATGTTTTGAACTGATCCCAAACACAGCAGCGGAAATAAGGTTCGGTAGACAAGCACTCAAACAAGCATACAGTAGGGGAGCAATACTATCGAAGTAAAAGGTAGTAATTGTTCGAGCGAAGAATATCACAGGTTTGACTGGTATGATAGTAAAGCAATGTATGAACTGATGCAATAGCATGAAGAAAAACTAGATAAGAACTGCGATGAATGAACTCGGCACTGAATGAAATCACGCAGACATATAGTAGTACGAAGAAGATGAGTTAACTTGAGACGAAGGGAATGAATGATGTGAATGCAACAGATAGTTGATGAACTACGATAGATCAGATAAACTACCGACACAGAGCACGAAAGTAAACTACTAAAGGAAATGCAGTAGAATAGAATGAACCAGTGGTGCTCGATGGCGACAGATGAATTTGGTAGACCAGTTCGCCCTTCTGCCAAAGGACTACGTCTGGTTGGAGGGATTGTGATTTAACACAGAAGATAAACTCTCTTCGCCCTATTCTCCTTCAACTCGGAGTTGATCAGACTCCAGTTGATTTCACTCATGGTAGATACTTGTCGGCGATCTCCAAACCTTCGACAGACTTTGCAAACCACAATGTCTCTTGGTTGCTGAAGATCTTGCTCGGTGAAGACAATTACTCTTCGACACTCGAGCCAACACCTATCCGTCTAGAGAGTGCGCAGCTCTCAAGAGTAATGGGTACAAGAACTCTAACTCAGAACTACTGTGATGCTCAACCACTGTCTAAGTTTTGGTTCTTGATTTTTCTCTCGGTGGATCTTAAACTCAAATCACTCGGAGAGGGGATGCTCAATCAATCTTCTCATAAATCTTAAGCGGAGCAGCCAATGGGCAACGTTGGAGCGGGGTGGCTATTTATAGCCGCAGCCTTCCCTGAAGGGAAAAGACCAAATTGGACATGTGGAGCAGCCAACGGCCGAACGACACGAGTCCAACGGTCGGAATTGAGCACAACGGTAACATTACGTGCGGAGCAAGTAATGCTAACTCCTCAGTTTGAAAGATATCTCCTGCAGCACCGAAGAACAATGTCTTCTGCTGGCAGGTAATCATTCGAAACATAAAGAGATTTCTCTCAGTCTCGCATAGGTTTGGGCTAAGCATCACAACGGATCTAAGCTTCGAGAACCTATACCCCTCTTAATAGTACGGAGGTCCTATGACTCAAATAAATGGAAGAAGAATAACGAAAAGAATGCTACGTCTTCAGTTCGTCTTCGTCTTCCATTGCTGCAGTCAATTTTTCTTTGGATCGAATCACCGAACCAATTGCTTTGCGTCAGCAGTAAATTTTTGAGGGGTCAATTCCTTCATATCATTCTTCTCGTCTACCAGACTTCTCAGGATATAGCACATTCTTCCCTGCTGTGCAGATATTCTTCGGTGAAGTTCCTCGAACTGGACACCGGAGACGGCATTCTCATCGGTACTGCATGGACTATTTCTCTCTGTGTGCACTAGCAAACAAATCAGTCCATGCCTGTTTCTGTCAACAATCTCCAAAACACAAGAGGGCAAGAATTGCACCAACAATCTTGCTTAAGGCGTTACTCTGTTTTACACTTAATACCCTAGATGCATGCTGGATAGCGGTCGATGGGTGGAGTAATAGTAGTAGATGCAGGCAGGAGTCGGTCTACTTGTCTCGGACGTGATGCCTATATACATGATCATTGCCTGGAATATCATCATAACTATGCGCTTTTCTATCAATTGCCCAACAGTAATTTGTCTACCCACCGTATGCTATGCGTTCGAGAGAGAAGCCTCTAGTGAAAACTATGGTCCCCGGGTCTACTTTTATCATATATTAAAATCCAAAAATACCTTGATGCAATTTTATTTCCTGTCTTTTGTTTTGCAATTTACTTTTCTATCTATCACTATCAGAATTAATCCTTGCAAGTAACCGCCAAGGGGATTGACAACCCTCTTGTTTGCGTTGGGTGCAAGTATTTGTTTTTGTGTTTGTAGGTGCTGCTAACGAGGTTCTGTGTGGTTCTCCTACTGGATTGATAACCTTGGTTCTTAACTGAGGGAAATACTTATCTCTACTGTACTGCAACATCCTCTCCTCTTCGGGGAAATCCCAATGCAGTTCACAAGTAGCAGTCGTGCCGTTGTTGGCGCGAGGGAAGCGCACGTTGCTGCTAGCTTCCATCTTCTTCTTCTCCGACGAAGTGTTGGTTGTGTGGGTGCAGAGATGAGAGGATGGGGAGAAGAGAAATTTAGAAGTGCTGCTCTAGCGAATGATTGGGATGTATTTGTATTTCTCGGAATTTGAACTTGTTCAATGCATCCCTGGTGGTTGAACGGATTCATACGGTAATTCATGATGGATTCAGACAGTAATTGATGTTGACTGCGGGCTGGCTGATGAACTGACTCTAAGAAGCTAGTTCGGTTTCACACCATGGTTGTTCGCACTTTGTTTCACTCTGTTAGATTAAATCGAATGATGTGTTGACTAATAGATCTCGTACATTAACATGACAAATACCTTCACTTGGCGTACTGCGCAAGTGCGTATCTCACCCACGTGAGGTCATAGGTTTGAACCCTAATTTTGCTCCCGAAATCTTTTTCTTACTTTTGTCACGTTAAGTGCGCTGATGTTTATACAATATAAAAAGTAATCCGAGTCACTGGTTTGATCCCCATTTTTACTTCGAAATGGTTTTGTCACTTCTGTCTCTGCAAGTGAGCCCTAGCGCTCGCAAATACATTTAAGTAACTAGAGGATACCCCACGCGTTGCTGTGGGAATCGATTCAATGTATTTTTAAGATTTGGTTGTATGAAATATGCATAGTTGAATTAATAATATATGAACTAAAACTAAAAATGAATATTATATAGTATTGTATTTGACTAATTGTGTAGTCGAAAAACATTTTGAACATAAGTGGCATAATATAATGGAAAACCTTTTTCCATGCATGTTGAGTGGTCATTCGATGAGGTGGTATTGGTGGTGAGGGGGGATCTGTGCATGAGATCAACTAAGGCTGGCCATAGTGGTGGTATCTTAGCCGGTATCAGGCATTCGGGACTAGCAAACACGCTGATGTGGCAGACAATTAAAGAAGAGAGAGGGGGTTAGGGCCTGTTCTGAAACCATCTAGCTTCTCCAAAACTTCCCATATCTAGCTTCTTACCACGCTTCTTGCTTCAGGTGGCGAACGTGAAACGTTCTGGAGCGTCGCCAGCTTCTCCCAGCCCCTAGTTGAGCTGGCAGCCCAGCTGGGGCGCTCAAGGCATGCTAGTTGCCATCTTGGGCCGGCTAGAAGGAGCCCATCTCTGGGGAGAACTGCACACAGGCCAATAAAAAAAAGAAAACGAGCTGGGCCATAGTGCTTGGGTGAATGGTTAGGCACAATTTTTTTCATAGGATATAATTTATGTGATTTGTGGCTGTATAGTGTACTTTTGTGTAGTAAAACTGTGTTGAAAATATAGCCCAAATGTATTGTTGAAAGGATCACAAATATTCCTAGTTAAGACAAGTTATAATAAAGACAAATAACTAGTTTTGTTATGTGTCATAGAACAAAAGTTTCATTTGCATATCCAAAAAATGCATGTCAGTTTGGAACTCATGTAATATTCTGAACAATATAACAGTACATTTGCACACATATACCACTTGACTATTAAAAATAAACTGGACACATATAGTAGTACATTTTCTGCATTAGCTCTGTCCGGCCATTCTCCTGCCCCGCTACAGCTGGTGGACCTCTACATGCTGGAGTACGAGGGCAGTGACGGCCTCGACGTGAAGGAGCTCTCCAACACCGAAACGGCCACAACCTGCATCCACATGCCGATTGCTCCAATGTTAACGAAAGGGTTCGGCGAAATGTCGGGGATGTAGACAAGTTGTTTTTTCGTCAGTTGACACTATCTTCCTTCAGATGCATTCTGCACAAGTTTTCCATGGTGCACTTCACACACAAGTGCTGACATTGAAGCCCAATGAATTTTGAACCTAACAGATACAAAATTAAAGCCATTCAAATATTTATGAGGGTGATTTGGCTCCCTAAAAAGTTTAACTGCGAAGAAAATAACATATCCACAGATTCATAGTATGTACTCCTTCTGTAAATAAATATAAGAGCGTTTAGATCACTAGTGATCTAAACGCTCTTATATTTCTTTACGGAGGGAGTACTATATGAAGTACCTACCTATGACAAAAATACCATGTATTTAATTTTTAAGGAGGCCTAAAACAATTATCCCTGAACATAGATAATAATCATTTGGCACAACTGGGCAAGGAAAAATAAAGGCCTAGCTTTACTCTGGTTGAGGCATAGCATGCACATAAGGAGCTCAATTCTAAAGGCCTACCTTGAAAAATAAAGGCCTATCTTTACTCTGGTTGAGGCATAGCATGGACATGAGGAGTACCATTCTTCTGATATCCTTGTGTTTTCTTTTTCAATCATGTTATTTGTCATAAATTTAGATAGGGAATTTGTTCACACAATAACACTCATGGAAGTACCCACATAGCAATATGCATTAACTTATGAAATAATATTGCACACATATACTCCATAGGGAATTTGTACTATGACTGTACAATACAAACAACATGCGCCAGGGTAGCAATTTGCACACAACAACTACAGTTATGAAAAAAATGTAATATACATGTACAGAACAGAGAACATGAGCCAGGACACCGAACCATAGGGAAGAAGAGAAGGGGACGAGCTCACCTTGCAGTTTAGGCTTGGGGGCGCGGCCGTCCTGGTGCTGCTCCTGGCTTGGGAGTGTCGTTTGGGCGTCAATGGCGCCGGGGCCAGCTCCTCCGAGCCATGGGGTCGCAACTCCTTGGACTAGGCACGACGGACCGCGGCGATGATGTGATCCGGCGAGAAACAGCCTTGGGCGGCCGGATCTGTCATCGGAGGTGAGGATCTAGCCGGCGATGGGGGCAGCCGGGTGTGGCGGCGGGACCGACGGCGGTGAGGGTTCCAGATAAGAAACGAGGGAGAGTGGAGATGTGAGTGAGCGGGTTCCTGCGGGATCGAGCAAGGAGGAGCTGAGCGAAACGTTTTCTTGACGGTGGCATTACGACCGTAAATAACTCCAGGGTCAGATTCGGAAAAGCATGGAGCTGGGAATTGGTAGCTTCTAAAAAATGCACTACAGCCCATCGTGGCTTCCTGGATTTTAGCTTCGTGAAGCTATTGCGTTCGGCTGGCTTCGGGCCAATTTTTTTAGAAGTTTGGAGTGGGAGGAGATCAGAACAGGCCCTTAGAGTAACATAGGTAGATACCGTATCATAATAAATGATATGCTACTATATGTCATGCATGGCAATAAATAAGAACATGTATGATACTAATCTATGATACTATGCATTATGAAGGGTAGTATCATACACTAGTATCATATGCATGATACTTGTATTATACTCCCCACTGCATGATACTAGTGTATGATACTCCCCACTATGAGTAGCCTAATAATGGAGAACTTTTCTTGTGCATGTTATGGTGGGTCATTGATGGGGTGGCATGTGTGCATGTTAAGATAACAGAGGTAGTGGGAATGAACCTTTTAGGTATATAGGATACGATAGAAGAGATATTTTTGTCACTTTTGTCTTCGAAATATTTTTGTCACTTGTGTCTTCAAAATATTTTAGCTGATATAAATCAAACCAAACTCATAGTATGATAGATTGAAAATTATGCGAGACGGAACAATAGAAATCCAAGCTTAATTAACATATATATTGAGTCTTTCCCAAAATGCATTGCTTTACATGTAATTAGCGATTTAATAATTACAAAAGAAGCAGTGTCTTGAGCGACAATTGCTAGCTAGTACTACGGGCTCGGTGGCCGGCGGCGCCTGGCCATTGTCCTCATCCTTGTCATCGTCTTCCTCCTCCGCCGCCGACGAGACGAGCTCGTTGAAGAATACAAAGGGGTCCGATTCACGACAGGCAACCGCAAGCATCGCCTGCTCCTCCTCGTCGATGTACACGGCCCCGCACTCGCGCACATAGCGCTCCTCGTTGCGCGCATGGAGGGCGGTGAGGTCGAGCACGGTGTTGATGGGATCCTCCGGCTCCAGCTCCGTCTCCGGTTGGGCGTCGACGGGGGCAGCTGACGGTATGTAGAACCGTTAGTACCCTCGGTAGGGTGGGGAACGCGACCGGAAGTACCAGAACGGGGGTCGCACAAGGAAGTTACCCAGGTTCAGGCCCTCTATGTGTAGTAACACCCTACATCCTGCTTATGATCTGTATTCATGGTGGAGTACCTCGTGCGAGGGTCACAGTGGGGAATGATGTATGACTATCGAGAGTATGTTTCTACCAGAGTAGATGGGAATGGATGCCCCTAGCCCCCACCTATATAGGTGACGGGGCTAGGGTTTTTGCAGAGGATGGATCCAATCTAGCCACCGCTATTTTGACTTATACGCCAAGATGATCTCTTGGTGCTTATCCGGGCTCAGGGCTTCCCCCTATGGTTGAACCTCCGCCAAGCTTCATGGGCCCGAAACGGGCATGTTGTCCGGCTCCTACCGAGAGGCCACCACCAGTGTACTACACCGTTAGTAGCCGTCGAGCATTTCTGGAGTTGGAGTGTCTTGATCTTCAAAAACCCAGGCAGGATACCTATGTCTTCATGGCCTGCCTTAATGAGTCCGGCTTCAAAGGGCTTTCAAGCCCGCCTAGCGTGCGACTTCCTGAACGACATCTTTAAGGATCTGAAGTGACTAGTGGGGCTCCAAGGATTTCCGTCTCTTGACGTGCTCCATGTTGCACCGAGGCCTCGGGGCTTGCTACTTGTGATAGATATTGGGTTTCCCCGAAGAGGAAGGGTGAAGTAGTATAGTAGCAGATAGTATTTCCCTCAGTTAAGAACCAAGGTTATCGAATCAAAAGGAGACGACACACAAACAACGTGAACAGTACGTGCACACACACAAAGCAAATGCTTGCACCCAAAAATGTGTCACAACCCTAGAATATTGAGTGTAATTAGTTGCATTTAGAATAATCCATGCATCATGTTTAAAATTCAAATGAATTTGAAATGGGGATGTTCAAACCCTAGCACGTAATGAAATTCAACTATGATCAAAATAAAATATTTTCAATGAACCCGAAATGCCCTTCAGAAAAGTTCATGATTTTTGATTAAGGTGAAAACCTCTGCCAAAAATGATGCACATATTTCTAGGACATTCCCGGGTTTTGAATTAACCCATATTGTATTTGAATTGGAGCATTTAAATGCTATAAATATATTTAAATGCTCCAAATATTCTGAAATCACTTGAGGGCCTCTGGAATAATTTAGTTAGTGCCCACAATTATTTTTAGGAGTTATAAAAATGATTTAGTATTTTGACTAAATCAAAATAGAAAAGGAAAAATAGAAAACAGAAAAGAAATAGAAAAACAGAGAGAGAGAGAGAGAGACTTACCTGGCAGCCCACTGGCCGGCCCAGCCCAACTGGCCGTGCCAGTCGTCTTCTCCACCGCGCCAGGAGGATGCGGGCGTGTGGCCGATGCGCGCGCATGGCTGTGCCGCCACACCATCTGCATGTCTGCCTCCCTAGGCCATGTTGACGCCATGGACGACCTCCCCATTGCCGTCTGGATCGGGAGGACCTCCCCATTCGCCCCTGCCCTCTCCCTCGCCTCTCCATCAGCATGGCCGAAGCCATCGCACGCTCACCGCCATGAACCTCATGGCCACAACCACTCCCTCGCTCCCTCTCCTTGCCCCCGAGCTCCGCCTCATCGCCGGTTTCATCTCCGCTGAGCCACGCATCGCCGGACGCCCTACAATGCCGTCACCACCCTCGTCTTCTACCTCGGGCGCCCGAGATCGCCGTCGTCAATTTGCTTCGCTCGAGCCGTCCCCGAGCCCGCTGAGCTTCGCTACGAATTTGCCGTGAGCCCCGGTTCTTTCCCTTCTCTTCCCACGCTCGTTTGCGTCCCCTAGCCGTGTTAGCCACCAGAGCCGAGAGCTCTCGACCGCCGGCCATGTCGCCGCCGCAGCCACAGCTGCTGCCGCTAGCCTTTGAGTGTGTTGTCGTGCTCACCGTTCTCCCAGGAGCCTAACTCAACCACCAGCTCAAAGCTTGGTGCACCATAGCGTGAAATCCATCGATTCCCGAACTCAGGCTGCCGCAAACCTTGACGCCGTCGTCATTTCCGGCCACCCGCGCGCGAACGCCAGCTATGCGTAGAGCCTCTCCGCCGCTCGTTTGGTCGCCGGAGCAAGAAACCTGAGCACCTCCGCCGTTTCTGGCTTCGCTGGCGATGAGCCACGGGTCAACTCCGGCGAGTTTGACCCCGGTTGAGCAAGTTGGACTCCCCTCTGAGTCACTGACATGTGGGGCTAACCCCTGGGTAAATTAGGTTAATCACTTAATTAGCGCTAACAACCTCTATTAGTGAAGTGGGTCACTGACCTGTGGGACCCACTTCAGGTTTGACCTGGACTGGCTCTGTTGACCCGCTGATGCAATGTTGACGCAATAATCATTTTCTGGATTATTCTAATTCAAAAATGATTTGGAAATTCCAGAAAATGTTGCAAACTTCAAAAATTCATATAAAATCAACCGTAGCTCAGAATGAAATAATTTATATATGAAAAATTTATCAGAAAAATCCAATCTTGCCATCTGTATCATTTTCATGCATGTTTGAACAATTTAAAGTTGTTGTATAAGATAATTTGAATAAATTGCATTTGAAATGTCTTATGTGGAGTTTGAATTTGAACCTCTGGTTCAAACCAACTCCATTTAAATATGTTGCTAAATGCATTAGCCCAAATCACAACATGTTTCCATGTCATATCATACATCATGTTTGTTGCATTGCATTGATTGTGTTCCTTCTTTGTTTGTTGGTGTTGTTCCTTCTCGGTAGCAAGCGTTTTCGAAGTAGTGACCGTTGACACTGATGAAGTGCAGTATCATCTTCAGAAGTGCCAGGCAAGCAAACCCCCTTGAGCATTTCCGGTACAACCCCATTCTCTCGCCCTTGCTCTCAATTACTGCATTAGGACAACAACGTTTCAACTATTACATGTTTCGGTAGTTGAACCCATTCCTCTGCATGACCTGTCATTATCACCATACATAGCTGAACCTTCCTAGCATGATTAGGAGTTGCTTGAGCCATGTTGTGATCCTTGCTATGCTATGCTTGCTATGCTTAGAGTTGTGTCAGGTCTGGTTCAGTTGGGTGATCGATTGGAGTGGAATGATCGTGTTCTGATGTTGAGAGTTAAGTGATGAACCTGTTTTGGTAAAGGTAGTGATGAGAGGCCATGTAGGAGTACATGGTGGGTTGTCTCATTGGAACCGTCCTGAGTCCCGTGTATGTGATGCAAGACTAGCTACTACCACACATTGGGATCCTTAATTGACTGTCTCAACTTATTAACTGCCTTGATCTCTGTCCAGGAGTTGCAACTAGTTTCTTGTGTTTGTAGGATGCGGAAGGCCGTGCATAGCGCTGACCTCAGGGGTGGGCTATGATGCGGTAGGTAGTGGCACGGTGTACCAAGTGGCACCCGTTTGGTGGGCTTGGGAACCCTGCTCACATCGTTTGGGGCCGTAACAGAAATTTCGATTGGACTTCCTTGCAGGTTCAGTCTCAAATAGGCGATAAACCTGGACTAGAGTCTTGTGTGGTTAGTCAGGTTGTGGTCGCCACCCTTGCCAGTCTTCCGCTTGAAGGTTGCTGAGTTACATGACGTGTACATGGTGGTAAGTGGTGAGAGCGTGTGTGAAGAAGTACACCCTTGCAGGGTTATCAAACTATTCGAATAGCTGCGTCCTCGGATATGGACTACTTAGAAACTTATGTTGTTCATAGACAACTTTAACGGTTACTCATAAAAGTAACAAGACAACTGTGAGTGTTCTGGATGGCCCTCTCATAGGAAGACGGGTGAGGATCCATGGTAGTGTATTGTTGTGGTGATTAGTGGACTCGTGTACGCTATCTCATCTTATTCAAACTACTGGTAGTCGTAGTACAAGATAGCCAAGAGTCAAAGCTGGCTTGCTGCATTAAACACCACCACCCCCTTATTGATACTGTTGCATGAGTAGTTAGATTTGATGTAAGACTTGCTGAGTACCTTTGTACTCATGTTTACTTAATAAACTGCTGCGGAGGAGAACACCGACAACACTGGTGGTTTCTATGTAGACCTTGACATCGACGAGTGACTCGGTACCCAGATGGCAATCTGGTGCCTATGGAGGGTCATTGTAGATAGACAGGCTTCTCAAGCCTTTTTCTTTCTAGTTGTCTGTACTCAGACAAGTTAAGCTTCCGCATGTGCTTGTATGCTTGTATGACTTTGAGTGTCGGGTCATGTGACCCCTACCTATATGGATATGTTATGTATGGCTCTTCGGAGCCTCTTAAATAAATACTTGAGTCATAGAGTTATGTTGTGATGCCATGTTGTATCTACACATATCATGCATATTGTGTGTATGTTTGGAATGCATTGGTATGTGTGGGATTCGACAACTAGTTGTTTGCCTTTGGTAGCCTTCCTTACAGAGAAATGCCTCCTAGTGCTTCCACTGAGCCCTGGTAGCTTGCTACTGCTCCGGAACACATGGATTGACCAACATGTATCCTTCTTTGCTCCTGTGTCTGTCCCTACGGGGAAATGTCACGCGGTGTTTACTATAGTCCTTGTAGCTTTGCTACGACTTGGTTACACTCGCTGCTGACCGACATGTGCATTGCCGGGTTACCTATGTCCGTCCCTGTACGTTTGTGCCACCTCGGTTTATGACTAGTCATGTCGACCTGGGTTCTTTCTCATATGGATGCTAGCGACATAATCATATACGTGAGCCAAAAGACGCAAACGGACCCGGCCAAGGTAAAGGTGGCAGCCGTGGGTTACCGTGCGTGAGGCCGCAAAGTGATATGATGTGTTACATGCTAGATCCGTGTTACCTAGAATTGGGGTCCTAACAGTTTTGGTATCAGAGCCTGACTACCTGTAAGATTACCAAACCAAACTGATCGATGTAGAGTCAAGCAATGCTTTAGTTATATAGGTGAATTGATTGCCGAAGGGAATGTAAGGCTCTTTTTACTCCTTACCTCGTGTCCTTCTGATTCTGAGTCACCCTCTTCTTTTCTACGGGGATTAAGAACTAGGCTCCTCATCTATCTTCTAGGATCACGTGTTACTGATCACTCTGTAGACTTATAGGAAGATTGTCATCTTCTTGGATCGGTGTTTCCATAGGGTTCAGTTGTTATGTTGCCAGTTGTTTTGCAGGCTGTCTCATATTCCATGCCCGTACAGCCGTTATGCTATCCGAGTTGTTCCATGTTTCTAAATAGTCCGATGCATTTGCAAATTCTTTCATCCTAAATTGATGTCTTTTGGCCAGACGAGACACACTAATTATTGTGTTGAGGTATTCCATTACCTTAACATATCTGATGAAGTTAATAGGAAACCATGTTATCTTAAGTGAACCACCTAGAGATTCAGCCTTCGTGTTGTATCCCCAGTGTAACAATTCTGGCCATCATTTCTGAAAGCATCTCGTGATGTTATTTAGTTAGTAGGTATCCTATTTCTGGTTTCTTGGACCCAAGCTTCGATTTGCTTATTCCTGTTGATAGTGTTTGCTCATTCCTTTAGGATATTAGTAACCTTTGTAATAGTTGCTACTTGTGAGCTGCGTTGGGATTTTCCCCGAAGAGGAAGGGTGAAGCAATATAGTAGCGGATAGTATTTCCCTCAATAAGAACCAAGGTTATCGAACCAATAGGAGAACCAAGCAAATCCTAGTCAAACAGTACCTTCACACACAAGAGCAAATACTTGCACCCAACACGGGCAAGAGGGTTGTCAATCCCCTTGAACTCGTTACTTGCAAGGATCAAATCTGATAGTGATAGATATATAAATTGAAAAGTAAATAAAAAGTAAAATAATTGCAGCAAGGTAATTTAGGTTTTTGTAATACGATAAAAGTAGACCCGGGGGCCATAGTTTTCACTAGAGGCTTCTCTCTCGAAACATAGCATACAATGGGTAAACAAATTACTGTTGGGCAATTGATAGAAAAGTGCATAGTTATGATGTTATTCATGGCAATGTTCATGTATATAGGCATCACGTCCATGACAAGTAGACCGAAACAATTCTGCATCTACTACTGTTACTCCACTTCGAGAGCGCTTCTATGCTTGCCTCTCTATATATTAAGTTCATAACAAACAGAGTAATGCATGAGGTATGATGACATGATGTAGACAGAATAAACTCAAGCACTATGAATAAACCCCATCGTTTTATCCTTAATGGCAACAATACAAATACGTGCCTCGCTACCCTTTCTGTCACTGGGTGAGGACATCGCAAGATTGAACCCATCACAAAGCACCTCTCTCACTGAAGATAAATCAATCTAGTTGGCCAAACCAAACGGATAGATCAGAGAGAAATACAAAGCTATAATAATCATGCATAATAAAGTTTAGCAAAGACTCGATTACTTTCAATGAATAATCTGATCATAAACCCACAATTCATCGGATCCCAACAAACACACCGCAAAAGAAGATTACATCGGATAGAACTCCATGGAGATCATGGAGAACTTTGTATTGAAGATCCAAGAGAGAGAAGAAGCCATCTAGGTACTAGCTATGGACCCATAGGTCTATGGTAAACTACTCACACATCATCGCAAGGGCGGCAAGGTTGATGTAGAAGCCCTCCGTGATCGATTCTCCCTTCGGTAGATCACCGGAAAAGGCCTCCAGATGGGATCTTGGAAGAATAGAAGCTTGCAGCGGCAGAAAAGTTATTTCGGTTGGCTCTCTATTGGTTTTGGAATACTTGGGAATTTATAGAAGTGGAATTAGGTCAAATGGAGCTGCGTGGGACCCACGAGCTCAAGTGGCGCGCCCCTCCGGGGGTGCGCCAGGTGAGCTCGTGGCTCTCCCGTAGGGCTTCTCGCCTCCTCCCGAACCTTCTAGGGTCCCTTCTGGTCCAGAAAAAATCATCGTAAAGTTTTATCATGTTTGGACTTCATTTGGTACTGATTTCCTAAAAAAAGCCAAAAACAAGCAACAACAACTGGCATTGGGCACTGAGTTAATATGTTAGTTCCCAAAAATGACATAAAATTGCATATAAAGCATATAAAGTATCCAAGATTGATAATATAATAGCATGAAACAATAAAAAATTATAGATACGTTAGAGATGTATCAGCATCCCCAAGCTTAATTCCTGCTCATCCTCGAGTAGGTAAATGATAAAAATAGAATTTTTGATGTTGAATGCTACCTAGCATGTTTATCATGTAATCTCTCTTATGGTGTAAATATTGAGAAACAATGAAGTAATTGATATCAACATAATAATATCCATTAATACAAGAACATAATCATTAAGTTTTCAAAATATACGATGCTCAACGAATGTTATCCCTACTCGTTGAATTATGTAAGCATGGCATTACTCTGGCTTCACCGCATAAATATAAATCATGAGCACCCCGGGGTTAAACCAGGCAATTGGATCATACTTTTTAATGCGCTTCAGCATTTTCAACTCCACTCAATACATGAGCGTGAGACATGGACATTAGCACTATAGGTGGAACAGAATGCGGTGGTAGAGATATATAGGAGAAGTCAAAAAGAAAGAAAGGCTCGCATCAACTCGACGGATCAATAGGCAATGAAGAGGCCCATCAATCGATATCAATGCGAGGAGTAGGGATTGCCATGCAACGAATGTACTAAGAGCTATAAGTGTATGAAAGCTCAGTGGAAACTAAGTGGGTGTGCATCCAACTTGCTTGCTCATGAAGCCCATCATCGGAATATACAAGCCAAGTTTTATAATGATAAATTCCCACTAGTATATGAAAGTGATAACTCAGGAGACTCTCTATATGAAGAACATGGTGCTACTCTGAAGCACAAGTGTGGTAAAAGGATAGTAGCATTGCCCCTTCTCTCTTTTTCTCTCATTTTTCATTTTTTAAGAACAATCTCATGGACCTCATCCCCACATTTTGGAGGACTCATTAGTCTCCATCATTCTTTTCCTCACTGGGACAATGCTCTAATAATGATGATCATCACACTTTTATTTACTTACAACTCGATAAACTGATACAAGATGACTCTATATGAATGTCTCTGACAGTGTACCAGGATGTGCAATGATCTAGCGTAACATGTATAACAATGATGAACGGTGGCTTTGCCACAAATATCATGTTAGCTCTATATGATCATGCAAAGCAATATGATGATGAACACACATGTCATAAGACGAAACGGTGGAAGTTGCATGGCAATATATCTCGGAATGGCTATGGAAATTCCATGATAGGTAGGTATGGTGGCTATTTTGAGGAAGATATAAGGAGGCTTATGTGTGATAGAGCGTATCATATCACGGGATTTGGATGCACCAGCGAAGTTTGCACCGACCCTCGAGGTGAGAAAGGACAATGCACGGTACTAAAGTGGCTAGCAAATTGCGGAAAGGTAAGAGTGCGTAATTGTCCATGAACTCACATTAGTCATAAAGAACTCATATACTTATTGTGAAAGTTTTATTATCTCTCGAAGCAAAGTACTACTCGCATTTCCCTAGGGAGGAGGTTGGTAGGAGTTAACCATCGCGCACCCCCGATTATGACATCACTCAAGGAGTTCAATCAGAAATAAAAATGCTCAAACCTCCCCACCATGCCATGATGGGCACTTAAATGAGTAGTGCATAAAAAACTTTAATATCGATATTCTTACTAACCAATGATCATGAACTAATACCCTTTCATATTACGACGTCAATATAATTAAAACATACGTTTCATATTTAGTGATCTACATGAAAGTTTTTATTATACCATTCTTGAATACCTATCCTTTTTGGTCTAATATCATAACTCGTGCACATTACCACTTCCTATTTAAGACTCTCAGAAATATTTAAGTGAATCCTGAGAGTGCAATCATTTCTATAAAATATAACCACCGCCGTGCTCTGACAAGTATAAGTGAAGCACAAGAGCAACTGCCTAGCTCAAAAGATATAAGTGAAGCATATAGAGTATTCTAACAAATCACGATAATTGTGTGTCTCTCTCAAAAGGTGTGTTTAGCAAACAATGATTGTGGCAAACTAAAAGCAAACAAAATTATGGCACAAGACACTCCAAGTAAAACTCATATCATGTGATAAATAAAAATATAGCTCCAAGTAAAATATCGATATATTGTAGACGAAAGAGGGGATGCCATATGGGGCATCCCCAAGCTTAGACGCTTGGGTCTTCCTTGAATATTACCTTGGGGTGCCTTGGTAATCCCCAAGCTTAGGGTCTTTCCACTCCTTATTCCTTCATCCATCGTGATCTCACCCAAAACTTGAAAACTTCAGCACACAAAACTCAACAGAAACTTTGTGAGATCCGTTAGTATAATAAACAAATCATAAACTTTAGGTACTGTTGTAAACTCATTCATAATTGTTCTTGCATAATACCTACTATATTCTAACTTCTCCATGACTTATACCCTCCGATATAATCCATAGTTTCGTTAAAACAAGCAAACTATGCAATAAAAACAGAATCTGTCTAAAACAGAACAGTCTGTAAAGATTTGAATTAAACTCATACTTTTATAACTCCAAAACTTCTGAAAAATTAGGAAAATGTAAACAATTTGTATTAAAATACTGTGTAAAAAATTCAGGATTTTATAACGTTCCAGTACAGAATATAAATTCCAAAACTGGGCGCAAGACTTTCTGTTTTCAAACAGCATCAATTATACTATCATCTAAATCATCCCAAAGGCATTACTTGGTACAAACACTAACTAAAATTAAAAAACACAATCATTACAGTAGAAATAATCATGTGACTCAATAAAAATAAAAATTACAATAAAGATAACTATTGGGTTGCCTCCCAACAAGCGTTATTGTTTTATGACCTGACGGTGTAGTGAAAACCAGGGGTATTCATATTCCTGACTACGCACCAGAAAGTAGTAGCCTTGGTGTCGGTAAGGACATGACCGAGAAGGAATCTATCAAGAAACACTCAAGACCCGACAAGGGTGAGCCGACAAGACAAGGCCCGGCAAGCTAAATACATAAAGAAGACCTCGAGGCGGGTCATAGAGAAGTATTAGAACAGTACTGAAGATCAAGACTACTGCTACCTGCAAGTTCCACACCGGCAAGCAAGGACCGGCAAGCTACGTGCCGACAAGATACCCTCGTCGCTACTCCACCGCTCCACCTTGGCGGCCTGTCAGAGACTTGCCGACAGGTGTCGAGCGGGCAGGTAGTTAGGTGAAGATTGTCGGGGCACGTGGCAGCTCGCCGCCTGAAGAACACCTTTATCGACACACGTCCATATGCGTGTCAAGCCATTATTTACCCCATGTATTTACCATTTTGCCACTGTGGTTACCCCTTTCTTCTATAAAAGGAGGTCCATGGCAACCTTAGCAAAGGATCGGACTATCGGAGGTGGGGCTCCGGGGACCCAAAGGTTCAAACACTGGGGTGAGCTCGTTCTACCTCTCATCTCCTACCACGGCTAAGCTACGACGAGGCTACGGCAAGAGCGCGCTAGCGAGGGGCGGACCGTGGACTCAGCGGTTTACCCAGGTTCGGGCCACCTTGCGGTGTAAAACCCTACTCCTGCTTGGTTGGGATTGCAATGGGCAAGAGAGTGTTCTCCCGTACAAGGTGGGGAGGAAGGAAGAACCGGTCGGATCCTCCACTACAATGGCAGCACTGTCCCTATATACCCGCCTTGGTCCTCTTCCCCCTCGAAAACTTAGGCGGGAAGGGTTGCCACACTTGGCGGTTTTGAAAGGGGACAAGCGCTTAGGCTATCCTGACTAAAGGCGGTCTATGCCTGCCAAAGCATGATCCATGACGCGCCGGTGGGCTCGGTGATGACCTCCGCCCTGCTTGCCCGCCGTCTTGGTCTTCTTTCGCCGATCGGGCAACCTTTGGGGTTGCTTTGGGAGGTGGACTACTGGCCCTACTCCCTTAACACCAAAGAGGAAACCATCCTCATCCGCGCCTGCTGGCACGGCCTCTGTCGCCACTCGTCGCCCCGCGCGTCACCCACGTGATGGGCACGAGACCACGCGGCCGAGCCGAATAGCCTTTGTCTTGGGCGCCTTCGGGAGGAGGCCTCGGGAGGCTGCCTCGCGAGAGAGCCTCATGAGGCCGTTGGTGAAGATGCCGAGCCTTGCTCCCCCACTCCCTGAGGAGGGGGCCTCAGGAGGGCAAGGCCTCATGAGGAGTCTTGGTGAGATGGTCGATGATGACGGCCTGCTGGGCCCACGCCAGGCGTTGCACCCTGGGCCAAAGGCAGACGGGCCTGGATACCCTGGGTTCCACGGGCCCGACAGATGCCCCCGGGCCTGCGGCGCGCACGTTCCCGCCTACTAGGGGGCGAAACAGCGCGGGCCCTAACCGCCTGCGGGCCAAGCACGACGCGTGGCGCACGATGTGACGGGGGACGCCCCCACTTCTCCCATGATGCCTCGGTAACTGCTCGCGCTGACAGAAAGCCAGCCGCGGGCGACGCGAGGCCATCATTGCCTTCTTTCGCACATTGCTGCTGCTTCAATTCCCGACGCCGGAGAAGGCGGAGCGACGAGAAGAGACCTGCGCCGAGTATAAAGAGGGGGAGAGGAGCTGAAGTCCTCCACCCATCTTCTTCTTCCTCCACTCTTCTCCGTCTTCTTGTCAGAGCCGCCGCAGAGATGGCGAGGGGAAGAGGGCGCGATCGTGCTTCCGCTGCCGCATCCAAGGTTCTGCCCCGGGGGCGCGGGCGCTCCCCGGGGGCTGCCGGCGCCGGGCCCAACAGCCATGGAAGGGGCGCCGCTCGCGGGCGCAGAGGGTGAGGCGCGCGCGGCCAAGGTGGCCGTGGCGGGGCGGCCGCGCTACCGCCCCAGGCGGGGAGCCATTCGGCGGAGGTGGCGCACGAGTTCATCGTGAACATGCACCGCAGCCCCTGCACCTGGCTCCGGCTCCCGGACTCCTTCGCGGCGGTGATGGCGGACCGCGCGCCCTTGGGCTTGTGGGTGCAGGCCGACGGCTGCTGCAACGGCCCCTCCTGGGTGGCGACGGAGTTCACCCCCTTGGGCTTCATGTTCTTGAAGCAGGGGTGGAAGTCGTTCGCCCTCGCCTGCGGCCTGCAGCGGGGGCATGTCCTCCAATTCAAGTACGACGGGGCCACCACGCTCTTCGTGAAGATCTTCGGGATCTCCGGTAGCCGTCTGGAGTGCTGCGCGGAGAGCGAGGACGGCAGCTACAACGGCTCCTCCAGCGAGGACTCTAGCGGCAGCGGTGCCACCCCCTCCGGCGGAAGCGGAAGCGACGAAAGCTCCCCCCGCGTCAAGAGCGAGGACGAGGACTCCGACTAGGCGCGCGCGGCGACACTTCTGGAACCCCTGGTGGTGGGTACCGCGCGCATGGTGACGGAACCGCACTTGCCTGCAATGCCTTCTCGGAGATGCGCACGGCGTCCGCGCTGGAGTCTTGGGGGTGACGGCGCTCCGCCTAGGCCCTTTCTTTCTTTTTCATCCTCCTGCACAGAACCGATGTAGCCCCGTGGGGGCGTGAAAACAATATCTTTTATGTTTCAACTGAATGCTTTTGTGATTTGGGGTTTATGCGTTCCCTCCCGAAGTCCTCTCGTGAGGCTGGTTTTCTTTTCCTTGTTCGCCTCAGCGCTCTACGCCGTCAGGACCCAGCCCCCGAGCGGGCCTCAGCTGCCGCTGGTATGTCCGGTCGCGATGCCGGGACAAGGCCAGGAGGTGAGGGGCACCGGGAGCTAGTGAGGGCTCCTGAGGCGCGATGCTCAGGGAGCGCCCCTTTGGCGTGCAAGCGGCTTACGTAGAAGAAGAAAAACGCTAGCGCTCAGCGGGATCGCGAAGGGAGAGAGCTTGAGCGATGGCAAGGGCATCTCGTGACGTAGTTAGACTTAGCTTTTGGTGGAGGGTGGTGTTGGACGAGCCACAACTCATGAGGAGCTCATGCGGCTCACGAGGCGTGCTCATGAGGCATGCTCACGAGGCCCGGCCTTCGAAGTATCTTCGTCTCGCGAGGTCCTTTGATTAGGCGACCGCCGTAGGTTGGCTCGCGAGAGGATGCCCGCGAGGTCCCCGTGCGGCTTGCTTCCCGAGACACTACATGTCGACGAATTTCACAATGGGGGGAGCGACACGCGCTCGCTAGCTCGCCTGTGGCCGTTGCGTGAGGAGATAAGGCACCAAGGACCTTGGTGAGGTGACGTGCACGGGAGCAGGCCCGCGAGCCAGAGCTCAGTCGCTTGGATTTGGCGGCACTGTAGGGACGGACCCGAGCACAGGCGTTGTGCCTAGCCCCCGCTCACGGAATCAGTCAGGGGAGGGGTCGCGAGTGCGTGGAGCTCTCGGGATGGCATCGTACTTAACACGTAATTAAGTAGGCAACATAACTCATCAGGGTGAAATCAGCAAAGTCCATTACACAACCAAAAAGGAGAGGGGCGAGGCTGCCGTGTCCGGCATGGATCAACTTGAGGTTGGTGCAGCCCGTGGGGCACCCTCAGTCGCATTTAAACAAAATCACCTCGGCGGAAGGGTTCCGGGAGCGAAGGTGCGGGAGGCACGGCGAGTAGGAGTGTGGGACGCACAAGGCGACGCTTCGGACGCACCTGGCAGGACTGCGCTGGGGAGTTGTCAGGCCGCCTGGCGAGGCGCGCCAAGGGAGACCGCTCCTCCGGGGCCAAGGGGCTCATGAGACCCTGGGGGCTCGCGAGGAGCAGGGGGCTCACGAGGCCCTGGCACGAGGGGCGCCAGCCTCTGGAAGGAGGTGACGGCGTTCCTCAGGCCGAAGGGCATGCACTTGCTGCCGACGGCGGGGCCAGCGCCCTGGCCGATTCACGGCAGTAGGAAGGGGTCCTGAGAGCAGAACTTGTTGAGGCTGGTGAAGTCGATGCACATGCGCTTCTTGCCGCCCTTCTTGGGGACGACGACTGGGTTGGCGAGCCATTCGCGATGGCGCACCTCTCGGATGACCCCAGCTTCTTGAACTTCCTTGACAATGAAATCTTGCTTCTCTGGCGCCTGGCGCCGTGCTTTTTGCTTGACGAGGCGTGCATTGGGGCACACCGCTAAGTGGCGCTCGATCACCTCCCTCGACACACCGGACAAGTCAGATGCTTTCCAGGCGAAAACATCCGAGTTTGCCCGAAGGAAGGTGACGAGCACGCTTTCCTATGCAGGAGGAAGGCCAGCGCCGATGGTGAAGGCAGGGCCGGAGCCGCTGCCGTCCACCGACACCTTCTTCGTCTCGGCGCGTGAAAGCACATTTGCTGCCTTGGTGGTTTTGGTAATTTATGCCAACATACATGTTGTAGGACTAATGCTTTTATCTAGTGAATTTCAGACAAGTTCAACAATGGCGTGGCAGGGACAAGGAGAAGTGGAACCCTTCAAAATGCTAAGGACATAGATTGGCAAAAGATCAAGACTCTACATTTTTGGTTTAGTGATCCAAGATCACATTGAGTCCATAGGAAAGCTAATACTATTAAAAGGGGATGAGGTGTTGCTTAATGGTCTTTTTGCTCAAGTGCTTAGTGACAGTACCCCTAAACCCTCAACCACCTTCTCCATCCAAATATGTCCAAAACCTACATTCCAACTCGGCCCCACCAAAATTTCCTATCCGGAGCCACCGAGTTCATCTGGACTTAGCCACTGCCAAAACCCTAACAAATCGGATCCACCGATATGGATCTCGGTCCCACCGAGATGGCCTTGCCAACTCTCTGTAATCATTTGCACTTACTTCGGTCTCACCGAGTTTTGCAAATCGGTCTCACCGAGATGGCTTGCCAACTCTCTGTTGCCTTATTGCTTCACTTCGGTCTTATCGAGATGATGCAATCGGTGCCACCGAAACGAGGTTTGCCCTAACCATTGCACTTCGGTCCATCCGAGTTGTTCCAGTCGGTCCCACCGAGATTCCTAACGTTCATATCTTTTACACAGTTCGGTGCCACCGAGATTTCTGATCGGTGCCACCGAGTTGGGTCAAAAGTGTGTAACGGTTGGATCTTTTATGGAGGCTATATATACCCCTCCACCACTTCCTTCTCAGTAAGGAGAGCCATTAGAACATGCCTACACTTCCACCATACATTTTTTGAGAGAGAATCACCTACTCATGTGTTGAGATCAAGACATTCCAATCCAACCATTTGAACCTTGATTTCTAGCCTTTCCCAAGTTGCTTTCCACTCAAATCCTTCTTCCACCATAGCCAAATCTGTGAGGAGTTGTTTGAGTGTTGGGGAGACTATCATTTGAAGCACAAGAGCAAAGAGTTCATCAACAACACACCGTCTATTACCTTTTGGAGAGTGGTGTCTCCTAGATTGGTTAGGTGTCACTTGGGAGCCTCCGACATGATGTGGAGTTGAACCAAGGAGTTTGTAAGGGCAAGGAGATCGCCTACTTCATGAAGATCTACCCCGAGTGAGGCTAGTCCTTCATGGACGTAAGCCATGGTGGAATAGACAAGGTTGCTTCTTCGTGGACCCTTCGTGGGTGGAGCCCTCCGTGGACTCGCGCAGCCGTTACCCTCCGTGGGTTGAAGTCTCCATCAACGTGGATGTACGATAGCACCACCTATCGGAACCATGCCAAAAACCACCGTGTCTTCATTGCGTTTGATCTTCCATACTCTACCCTCTTTACTTTCCGTACTCTTGCATGCTTTATTTTTCCGCTGCTCAATCTCTAGATATGCACGTGTAGAAAGAATTGGAGTGATCTTAACTTGTGCCAAAATCTGCCTTAGTTCCAAGAGAAACTAAAAACTGCAATTTTGGTTGGTTAAATGTCTATTCACCCCCCCTCTAGACCTATCTCCTCGATCCCACAATTGGTATCAGAGCATTGGTCTCCATTGCTTTGGTTTTATCACCATTGGAGGGAGATGGATGTGTCTACTTTGGGGAGTCTTAGATGTAGAGCGCATATTCTCGATGGGGAGTATTACAAGGCTTGGAAAAATGAGATGCTTGATATCTTTGATGAATTTAACTTGAGCAAGTACATTCATAATCCTTATGTGCCCCCTATTGATCCCTTGCATCCTACTCATGAAGAGGAAATTGACATGCTTCGTAATCTTAGAACCGTCAATCTTATCATTAGAGGATTACCTAAATTGTGCTCCGTTGTATGCAAAACTTTGGATGTGCTTATACTCTATGGCATGAGTTGGAAAAGCGATATCCCGATTACTCTTTAAAGAATCTTGATGAGATTCTTCATAAGACTATTGCTTTTCACAAGATGAGTCCCAATGATCCTAACTTTGATGATTACTTGTTTGAGCTTCGTGATCTTATGCGTGCTAAAGGAGATGTTGGAACTATTAGTAACATTATCATGGAAGCCATTAGAATTCATAAACTTGAACATTGTCATGATCATGAAACTAATGAATCTATTACCCTAGGTGATGATCACATGGATGATGATGATGATGTTGAGCATGGCTATTATGATGAGGACGAAGAATTTGATATTGAATTTGAGAAGACCATGAGGAATCTGAGTCTTATGGCAAATCTTTGAGATTACATGGCCGGAGGAAAATAGTGGATTCTTGATAGTGGATGTACCGATCACATGACCGGAGATAGAGACATGTTTCGTGAGCTTGCTAAAAATGATGGTCCACGCAAGTATGTGACTTTTGGAGACAACTCCAAGGGTAAGGTACTTGGCCTTGGTAAGGTGGCCATATCCAATGATAGCTCCATACAAAATGTTATGCTTGTTGAATCTCTTGGTTACAATCTTCTTTCCGTATCTAGACTAGCAGATTTTGGTTTCAATGTTCTATTTACCAAAGTAGATTGCCAAGTGTTTCGTCAAGATAATCATAATATGGTCTTTACCCGCATTTGTAGAGGTGATCTATACATTGTTGATTTCACTAAGAGAGCCCAACCTCGTACATGTTTAATTGCTAAATCTTCTAAAGGTTGGTTATGGCATAGGAGACTTGGACATGTTGGCATGCGTAACCTTGATAAACTTGTTAAAGGAGATCACATTCTTGGAGTGAAAGATGTTATATTTGACAAAGATCGACTTTGTAGTGCTTGCCAAGCAGGAAAACAAGTTGGAGGAAGCCATCCTGTGAAGAACATTATGACCACGAGGAGACCACTCGAGCTACTTCATATGGATCTTTTTGGTCCGAACTCCTATAAGAGTCTTGGTGGTAACTCTTTCGGTTTGATCATTGTTGATGATTTTTCCAGATTTACGTGGGTGTTCTTTCTCGATGGCAAATCGCAGGTACAAAAGGTCTTCAAGAACTTCGCAAGAAAGGCCCAAAATCAATTTGAAGTGAAGATCAAGAATGTTCGGAGTGACAATGGAACGGAGTTCAAGAACGCAAATGTGGACACCTTTCTTGATGAGGAGGGTATTTCACATGAGTTCTCGGCTATGTACACACCTCAACAAAATGGAGTTGTTGAGAGGAAGAACCATACTCTTATTGAGATGGCAAGAACAATGCTTGATGAATACAAGACGCCAAAACATTTTTGGGTGGAAGCGGTTGAAACAGCTTGTCATGCAACAAATCGACTCTACCTTCACAAGCTTCTTGGTAAAACGGCGTATGAACTGCTCACCGGTAACAAACCACAAGTTGGATACTTTCGATTATTTGGCTCAAAATGTTACATTCTTGATAAGCATCGTCGTTCAAAATTTGCTCCTAAATCTCATGAAGGTTTCCTACTTGGTTATGGATTGAACTCTCACACTTACCGTGTCTACAACAACTTCACTCGAAAAGTTGAAGAGGCGGTAGATGTGAAGTTTGATGAGACTAATGGCTCACAAGTCGAGCAATTGCCACTTGATGTAGGAGATCAAGAACCATCGAAAGCAATCCAAGACTTGCCCATTGGCAAGATTCGCCCCATGGAAGTAAAGGAGAGTACCTCGTCTATTCAAGTGGAAGCCCCAACCTCACATCAAGGTGAACAACAAGTTGATATGGAGGCGTCCACAAGTGGAACACGTTAAGACGATGGGAATGAGGAAGTGCAACAAGATGATCCACCTCAACCTCCTTCTCCACCTCCACAAGCGAACAACGACGACATCAACGAAGAAGAAGAAGATGATGATGATGATGATGAGGAAGCCTCACCACAACCCAAGCAAAAGCTACCTCGAGTTAGAGCAAGAATCGACAAGAATCATCCCGTCGAACAAATACTTGGAGATATCCAATCCGGGAGAATCACTCGCTCTAAAACTCGTTTAGCTAACTTTTGTGAGCATTACTCATTCATCTCTAGTGTTGAACCTTTGAAGGTGGAAGATGCTCTCAAGGACCCCGATTGGGTGAATGCAATGCACGAGGAGCTACACAACTTTGAGAGGAACCAAGTTTGGACATTGGTTGAGAAGCCTAAAGATGAGCAAAACATTATTGGAACCAAATGGGTGTTTCGGAATAAGCAAGATGAAGATGGACAAGTTGTACGCAACAAGGCTCGTCTCGTAGCACAAGGTTACACACAAGTCGAAGGTATGGACTATGGTGAGACCTATGCCCCTGTTGCAAGACTTGAGTCCATTCGCATTTTACTTGCTTATGCCAATCACCATGATATTACTCTTTACCAAATGGATATTAAAAGTGCTTTCTTAAATGGTGAAATTGAGGAGGAAGTGTATGTTAAACAACTGATACGTCTCCAACGTATCTATAATTTTTGATTGTTCCATGCTGTTATATTATCAATCTTGGATGTTTTTACAATCATTTACAACAATTATCTATCATTTTTGGAGACTAACCTATTAACCTAGTGCCCAGTGCCAGTTGCTGTTTTCTGCCCTGTTTTTATTTTACAGAAAATCAATATCAAACGAAGTCCAAATGCCATGAATTTTTTTGGAGATTTTTTTATTGGGCAAGATAAACACTAGAAGCTTCGGGAGGAGGCCAAAAGACCCTGGTGGGGCCCACAAGCCACCAGGGCGCGCCTGGGGGGGGGGGGGGGGTAGGCGCGCCCTGGTGCCTCGTGGGGCCCACCAAGCTCCGTTTGACCTAATTCCACCACTATAAATTCAGAAAAAATCAGAAATCCTCAGGGGAGTCCACGAAATACTTTTTCCGCCGCCGCAAGTTTCTGTTCCATAGAGATCCCATCTGGAGGCCTTCTCCGGTAATCTGCCGGAGGGGGAATCGATCACGGAGGGGCTCTACATCAACCTTGCTGCCCTTCCGATGATGCGTGAGTAGTTTACCACAGACCTTCGGGTCCATCGGCAGTAGCTAGATGGCTTCTTCTCTCTTTTTGATCTTCAATACAATGTTCTCCTCGATGTTCTTGGAGTTCTATCCAATGTAATCACTTTTTGCAGTGTGTTTGTTGGGATCCGATGAATTGTGAGTTTATGATCAGATTATCCATGAAATTATTTGAGTCTTTGCTGCACTCTTTTATGCATTATTATTATAGTCTCGTATTTCTTCTCCGATCTATTGATTTGGTTTGGCGCCAACTAGATTGATTTTTCTTGCCATGGGAAGAGGTGCTTTGTAGTGGGTTCGATCTTGCGGTGCTCAATCCCAGTGACAGAAAGGGACATGACACGTATGTATCATTGCTACTAAGGGTAAAAAGATGGGGTTTATTCATACGTGAGTTTATCTTGTCTACATCATGTCATCGTTCTTAAGGCATTACTCCGTTCTTTATCGGACTTAATACACTAGATGCATGTTGGATAGCGGTCGATGTGTGGAGTAATAGTAGTAGATGCAGGCAGGAGTCGGTCTACTAATCTTGGACGTGATGCCTATATACATGATCATTGCCTTGGATATCGTCATGATTATTTGCTTTTCTATCAATTGCCCAACAGTAATTTGTTTATCCACCGTATGCTATTTTCTCGAGAGAAGCCTCTAGTGAAACCTATGGCCCCCGGGTCTATCTATCTCATATTACTAAAACCCTAAAAATATTGCTGCCATTTCTTTTTATTTATTTTATCTTGTATTTTTGTTTTAATCTATCAATCTATCATATACAATTTAATCTTGCAATCTTACCGCCAAGGGATTGACAACCCCTTGTTTGCGTTGGGTGCAAGGATTTGTTGTTTGTGTGCAGGTGCTGCTAATGAGGTGTTGTGTGATTCTCCTACTGGTTCGATAACCTTGGTTTCATAACTGAGGGAAATACTTATCTCTACTGTGCTGCATCATCACTTCCTCTTCGGGGAAATACCAACGCAAGCTACAAGTAGCAGGAAGAATTTCTGGCGCCGTTGCCGGGGAGACATCATCAACATCTATCAAGTACCTTTGCACAAACTCTTATCTCCTTGCATTTACTTTATTTGCCATTTGCCTCTCGTTTTCATCTCTCCCCCACTTCTAAAATGTTTTTGCAAAAATACAAAAATATTTTCCGTTTGCCTTTTTCTCGTTTGCTTGTTTGCTTGCTTGTTATCTTGTTTGCGTTGTCACGATGTCTCAAGAAAATACCAAATTGTGTGATTTTTCCAATACTAATAATAATGATTTTATTAGTACTCCGATTGCTCCTCCCGCCACTAGTGCGGAGACTTGTGATATTAATGCCGCTTTGCTAAATCTTGTCATGAAAGATCAATTTTCCGGTAGTCCTAATGAAGATGCCGTATCCCATCTTAATACTTTCGTAGAATTGTGTGATATGCAAAAGAAAAAAGATGTGGATAATGATATTGTGAAATTAAAATTATTCCCGTTCTCATTGCGGGATCGTGCAAAAATTTGGTTTTCATCTTTACCATGAAATAGTATCGATTCTTGGGATAAGTGTAAAGATGCTTTTATTACTAAGTATTTTCCTCCCGTGAAAATTATTTCACTAAGAAATCAAATTATGAATTTTAAGCAACTTGATCATGAACATGTTGCCCAATCTTGGGAGAGGATAAAATTAATGATAAGAAATTGCCCTACTCATGGTTTAAATTTATGGATGATCATACAAAAATTTTATGCGGGATTGAATTTTGTTTCTAGAAATCTTTTAGATTCCGCCGCGGGTGGTACTTTTATGGAAATTACTTTGGGGGAAGCTACTAAATTTCTTGATAATATTATGGCAAATTATTCACAATGGCATACCGAAAGAACTCCTACTAGTAAAAAGGTGAATTCTATTGAAGAAATTAGTACTTTGAGTGATAAAGTTGATGTGCTTATGAAATTGGTTGCTATTAAAAATGCTAATATTGATCCTAATGATGTGCCATTGTCCACTTTGATTGATCAAAATAATGATCCCGTAGATGTGAATTTTGTCTCGCGAAACAATTTTAATAATAATGCTTATAGAGGTAATTTCAATGCTAGGCCGTTTCCCGGAAATTCCTCTAATAATTATGGCAATCCTTATGGTAATTCTTACAATAATAATAGGATGCCCTCTGATCTTGAAAGTAATATTAAAGAATTTATTAATGCTCAAAAAAATTTCAACACTACGATAGAAGAAAAATTGAGTAAAATTGATGATATGTCTAGGAGCATTGATAGAATTATTCATGATGTGGAAAATCTTAAGACTAAAATTTTGCCACCCAAAATTGATATTAGTGAATCAATTAAAGCTTTACATGTCTCCATGGATGAGAGTAAGAAAAGAACCACCATGCTAAGAGCTAAACGGGAATTTTTAGAAAAAGCGATTCCTCCCGGTTTTTATCGTAGTAATGATGAGGATATGAAAATGATTGGTGTTTCATCTATTGATTCTTTGTTTAGCAATATTAAACTTGGTGAAAAGGGGACTGAAGAAGAGTCAACTTTAGCTAAAGAGCGTCCCCATAATTCGGAGGGTGAAAATCTTAATGAAAAAATTGCTAAAAGTGGGTTTGGAGAGGTAAAAACTTTAAATAGTGGTGTGCCCACTCTCTTGGATTACAAAGATTTTAATTATGATAATTGTTATTTTATTGAGTGCATTTCTTTGTTACAATCCATGTTAAATTCACCCAACGCTTATGAGCAAAACAAAGCTTTTACTAAACACATCGTAGAAGCAATGATGAAAGCGTTAGAAGAAAAGCTAGAACTAGAAGTTTCAATTTCTAGAAAATTATATGATGAATGGGAACCCACCATTAAAGTTAAGATTAAAAATTATGAGTGCAATGTTTTATGTGATTTGGGTGCTAGCGTTTCTACAATTCCAAAATCTCTATGTGATGTGCTAGGTCTCACCAATATAGATGAATGTTCTCTTAATTTGCACTTGGTAGATTCTACTATTAAAAAGCCTTTGGGTAGAATTAATGATGTTCTTATTCTTGCAAATAGAAATTATGTGCCCGTTGATTTTATTGTTCTTGATATTGAATGCAATTCTTCTTGCCCCATAATACTTGGTAGACCATTCTTACGAACTATAGGTGCTGTTATTGATATGAAAGAAGGGAATATAAAATTTCAATTTCCATTAAAGAAGGGTATGGATCATTTCCCTAGGAAAAGAATTAAAGCTCCATATGAATCAATTATGAGGGCCACTTATGGAATCAACTTGAAAGATGACAATACTTGAAATTATGCATTATGCCTAGCTAGGGGCATAAAACAATAGCGCTTGTTGGGAGGCAACCCAATGAATAAAATTAATTTTTGTTATAAGTTTCTGTAATGGTGTGTTTTTACTGTCATGCTACTGGTATGATGGTATTTTTGTGTTTTTAATTAGTGTTTGTGCCAAGTAAAGCCTTTGGGATGATTTGGAAGATAATATAACTGATGCTGTTTGAAAACAGAAAGTTTTGCGTCCAGTGCTGGAATTTTGTTTCTGTACTGTAATGTCAGAACCTTCTGAATTTTTTTCACAATATTTATATATGAATTTCCCACGTTGTCCTAATTTTTCAGAATTTTTTGAGTTACATAAGTATGACGATAATTCAGATTTCTACAGACTGTTCTGTTTTTGACAGATTCTGTTTTTGATGCACTACTTGCTTGTTTTGATGAATCTATGGATTGTATCGGGGGGTATAAGCCATGGTGAAGTTAGAGTACAGTCGGTATAATGCAAAAATAAAATGTGAATGGGTTTGCAACATTACTTATAGTAGTGATTTATTTTGTTATACTAACGGATCTCACGAAGGTTTTGTTGAGCTTTGTGTGATTGAAGTTTTCAAGTTTTGGGTGAGATCACGATGGATGAAGGAATAAGGGGTAGCAAAAGCCTAAGCTTGGTGATGCCCGAGGCACCCCAAGGTAATATTCAAGGAAGACTCAAGTGTCTAAGCTTGGGGATGCCCTGGAAGGCATCCCCTCTTTATTCTACCAACCATCGATAATTTTACTTGGAGCTATATTTTTATTCGTCACATGATATGTGTTTTGCTTGGAGCGTCTTGTATGATATGAGTCTTTGCTTTGTTTGCTTTTTAGTTTTTCACAATCATCTTTGCTGAACACACCTATCTTGAGAGAGCCACACGTTTATCATCATAATTTGTTAGAATACTCTATGTGCTTCACTCAATTTTTTGGAGCTAGGCAGCTGTTCTAGTGCTTCACTTAAATCTTTTTGAGCACGGTGGTGGCTATATTTTGAAGAAATAAACTCTCATGCTTCACTTATATTATTTTGAGAATTGAGTTGATTGAAATTTTGAAGAAATAAATTCTCATGCTTCACTTATATCATTTTGAGAATTGACTTGATTGAAATTTTGAAGAAATCAATTCTCATGCTTCACTTATATTATTTTGAGAATTGTTAAGATTGAAATTTTGAAGAAATATATGCACTCTCATGCTTCACTTAAATCTTTTTGAGAGATGATGATAGTAACGGTAATTTGCACAAGTTATGTAATTGGTCCCAAAGTGATGAATATTCAAGAGGGATATAATAAAAACTTTCATATAGATCATTGGATATGATGAGTGTGATTCCTTGCAATAGTTTTGCGATATGGAAATGATGATATGTGAGTCATGTTAGTGAGTAATTGTGATTTAGTAAGAATATTAGTGTTAAGGTTTGTGATTCCCTATGCATGCACGTTAAGTCAATAGTTATGCAATGAAGTTATATCCTACTTATGGTGCATTATTCGGTGTTAGTTATGTTCAATGCATGTTTATGACCATTTTTGTTTTTTGGTTGGTTGCTTCTCAATCTTTTGCTAGCCTTCATTTGTACTAAGCGGAAATACTGCATGTGCATCCAAAATCCTTAAACCCAGTTTTGCCATATGAGTCCACTATATCTACCTAGATGCGGTATTTCAATGCCGTTCCAAGTAAATTTGCATGTGCCAACTCTAAATTTCAAAATAATTTTTCTGTTTTGTCTGCCCGTACCGCTCATGAAGCGGCAAGGGGTGGCCATTATTTTCCATGCTAGGTGTGTTATTCTCACGATGAGTGTTTATTCACTTGTCATTGCACGAGAGAATGGTTGGTAATAGGGATGCCCAGTCCCACATGAATCAAATTAATAACAACAAAATTCCTTGGAATGTGATTGTATGGAGGGCACCCGTGGATACGGCTAGCCATGGATTGTGAAAGAATTGGTGGAAAGGAAATAAACTTTACTTTCTGTTTGGGAACCACCTATGATGTGTCTAGCATGGAAGATAATGGGAATTCTCGGTCGTTTTCGTTGACAGGAAAAGCATACCTCTCAAAATATTTTTATCTCTTTAATTTCAGCTTTGAGCTCTGGCACATTTGACAAATCTCTGCTTCCCTCTGCGAAGGGCCTATCTATTTACTTTTATGGAATTTTTATTTTTATTTGAGTCTCCATCTTCTCTTACAAAAGCACCAACTAGAGAGCACTATTGTCATACTTGTGCATTGGATGTAGCTAATATTTGAGTGTGTTTCATGAATGGATCAATGATTGAGCATAATGGGCTAGGGATAACTTTCTTTAGCATTGATATTTTGAAAGACATGGTTGCTTGTTAGCATGCTTGAGTATTTATGTTTTCATGTCAAACTATAGACTATTGCTTTGAATCATACAAGTCCAATGTCCATGCTACAAAAGAAAAGAATATGTGATGAATATGTTAGGCAGCATTCCACATCAAAAATTCTGTTTTTATCATTTACCTACTCGAGGACGAGCAGGAATTAAGCTTGGGGATGCTGATACGTCTCCAACGTATCTATAATTTTTGATTGTTCCTTGCTGTTATATTATCAATCTTGGATGTTTTTACAATCATTTACAGCAATTATCTATCATTTTTGGAGACTAACCTATTAACCTAGTGCCCAGTGCCAGTTGCTGTTTTCTGCCCTGTTTTTGTTTTACAGAAAATCAATATCAAACGAAGTCCAAATGCCATGAAACTTTTTGGAGATTTTTTATTGGGCAAGATAAACACTAGAAGCTTCGGGAGGAGGCCAGAAGACCCTGGTGGGGCCCACGAGCCACCAGGGCGCGGCTGGGGGGGCAGGCGCGCCCTGGTACCTCGTGGGGCCCACCAAGCTCCGTTTGACCTAATTCCACCACTATAAATTCAGAAAAAACCAGAAACCCTCAGGGGAGTCAATGAAATACTTTTTTCGCCACCGCAAGTTTCTGTTCCAGAGAGATCCCATCTGGAGGCCTTCTCCGGTAATCTGCCGGAGGGGGAATCGATCACGAGGGGCTCTACATCAACCTTGCTGCCCTTCCGATGATGCGTGAGTAGTTTACCACAGACCTTCGGGTCCATAGGCAGTAGCTAGATGGCTTCTTGTCTCTTTTTGATCTTCAATACAATGTTCTCCTCGATGTTCTTGGAGTTGTATCCGATGTAATCACTTTTTGCGGTGTGTTTGTTGGGATCCGATGAATTGTGAGTTTATGATCAGATTATCCATGAAATTATTTGAGTCTTTGCTGCACTCTTTTAAGCATGATTATTATAGGCTCGTATTTCTTCTCCAATCTATTGATTTGGTTTGGCCAACTAGATTGATTTTTCTTGCCATGGGAAGAGGTGCTTTGTAGTGGGTTCGATCTTGCGGTGCTCAATCCCAGTGACAGAAAGGGACATGACACGTATGTATCGTTGCTACTAAGGGTAAAAAGCTGGGGTTTATTCATACGTGAGTTTATCTTGTCAACATCATGTTATCGTTCTTAAGGCATTACTCCGTTCTTTATCGGACTTAATACACTAGATGCATGTTGGATAGCGGTCGATGTGTGGAGTAATAGTAGTAGATGCAGGCAGGAGTCGGTCTACTAATCTTGGACGTGATGCCTATATACATGATCATTGCCTTGGATATCATCATGATTATTTGCTTTTCTATCAATTGCCCAACAGTAATTTGTTTACCCACCGTATGCTATTTTCTCGAGAGAAGCCTCTAGTGAAACCTATGGCCCCCGGGTCTATCTATCTCATATTACTAAAACCCGAAAAATATTGCTACCATTTCTTTTTATTTATTTTATTTTGTATTTTTGTTTCAATCTATCAATCTATCATATATAATTTAATCTTGCAATCTTACCGCCAAGGGATTGACAACCCCTTGTTTGCATTGGGTGCAAGGATTTGTTGTTTGTGTGCAGGTGCTGCTAACGAGGTGTTGTGTGATTCTCCTACTGGTTCGATAACCTTGGTTTCATAACTGAGGGAAATACTTATCTCTACTGTGCTGCATCATCCCTTCCTCTTCGGGGAAATACCAACGCAAGCTACAAGTAGCAACAACCTCCCGGCTTTGAAAATCCCAAGAAACCTAATCATGTGTACAAACTCCGTAAAGCTCTTTATGGTCTTAAACAAGCCCCTAGAGCTTGGTACAAATGCTTGACAAAGTTTCTTCTTGAAAAAGGTTTTGAAATTGGGAAGATTGATTCAACCTTGTTCACTAAGAGGGTTAGTGGAGCATTATTTGTATGCCAAATTTATGTTGATGATATTATCTTTGGATCTACTAACCCCCTTTTTAGTGAAAAGTTTGGAAGGTTGATGTCGAAAAAGTACGAGATGTCTATGATGTGTGAACTGAAATTCTTTCTTGGTTTGCAAATCAAGCAAACTAGGGAAGGTACCTTTGTTTCTCAAACAAAGTATACCAAGGACTTATTCAAGAAGTTCAACATGCAAGAGAGTAAAGGTATGAAAACTCCAATGCCCATGAGTGGACATCTTGACTTGACCAAGGATGGCAAACCGGTTGATCAAAAGGTTTATCGATCTATGATTGGTTCATTGCTATATCTATGTGCCTCCCGTCCCGACATTATGCTAAGTGTGTGCATGTGTGCATGATACCAAGCGGCACCAAAAGAGTGTCACCTTAAGGCCGTGAAAAGAATTGTGAGATACTTGCTACATACACCAAACTTTGGCATATGGTATCCCAAAGGATCTTCATTTAATCTTGTTGGCTACTCCTATTCGGACTATGCCGGAGACAAGGTTGATAGAAAATCCACTTCGGGTACATGTCAATTTCTTGGTAGATCTCTTGTGTCTTGGTCCTCCAAGAAACAAAACTCGGTATCTCTATCTACTGCCGAAGCGGAATACATTGCCGCGGGATCATGTTGTGCTCAATTACTATGGATGACACAAACTCTTAAAGACTATGGTGTGCATGTGAGACATGTACCATTACTATGTGACAATGAGAGTGCTATTAAGATTGCACACAATCCCGTGCAACATTCTCGAACTAAGCATATTGAGGTTCGTCACCACTTCATTCGAGATCATGTTGAGAAAGGTGACATTGACCTTAAACATGTTCGTACCGACAAACAATTGGCGGACATCTTTACCAAACCCCTTGATGAGAAAGTGTTTTGTCACTTGAGAAGTGAGTTGAACATCATTGATGCTTCAAACGTGAACTAGTGGTTCATGTGGATGCATACAAGGGCATGAGCAATCTTGAATAATCCATGATACTTCCATGATCATATTATATCTTGGACATTTTGCT
This sequence comes from Elymus sibiricus, assembly GCA_039707655.1. Taxonomy (NCBI): domain Eukaryota; kingdom Viridiplantae; phylum Streptophyta; class Magnoliopsida; order Poales; family Poaceae; genus Elymus; species Elymus sibiricus. The sequence continues at coordinate 196,866,229 of CM077674.1, read as the reverse complement.
CCCTTGTATCGTATCTAACCTTTTGTAGGTACTGACAAGCTTAATGTCACAAGATACATCTCACTCTTATCTTGAGCAATCTTGTATAACCCAAGTATCAAAAATTGTTGGTGGAACACGGAACAAGACAACCTAAACACATCCTTTGACAACATTTGAGTTATGATTCATTCTTGTCATTTTGGATATACATGTTGTTCCTTGCAAATCTAACCCATGTAGGAAGATGAACTACAAATGTTAGGATAGCTCCAAACTTCAACTCATGAGCATCCACTTCAAGTTCAACTACATGATGGACATCACCACCAAATCCCAATGTAAGTCCTCACATCTTAGAGAAGCTTTACTCAAAGATATGAGCTGAAGCAACTCCACAAGATGTGAATACATTGAAATGCTTAAAGGAAAAATGGCAACCCCATTTTGAGCTTAAACGATGAGTATGACATATGATCAAGTGTTCTCACTTGACTCCTAAGTCAATATACTCTAACATAGGTGACCTAGTCGCCGACCCATCTAGATGAAGTTCTCTAGTGCTTCTTTTGCTTGTTTCTCTTCTTGCTAGAGTGTTTCCCTTTAAAAAAAACTTCATCTAGACGTTTCTTTGCTTCTTTTCTGTGTTTCTTTTCTTTTAGATAGATTCCCAGCTAATTCATTGCAAATCCTTGTGAAAATTCCTTTGCTTAGTGAGCTGAGTTGACAAATTGTTCCTTTGCATCAAACTCGGTTTCACCGAATTGATCCAACTCGGAGTCACCGACTTTGCTGCCCTAAGGAGCTTTCTGTCAAATATTTCCTGAGTTTTTCTGCTCCAGCTCCACTCAATGATTCTTATCCTCTACTTGCATCTAGAGCCACTCAATGGCTAGATGTGTTTTTCAAGGACCAAGCCCACGTGATCAATAACCTTGAAGTCCCTTCTTGGAAATTGATGTCAAAGGGGGAGAGAGGAATACATCAAAGCTTATCACTACAAAAGAGATGCACCTTACAAGAGGAGAGAATGTTACATGTTTCTAAGAGGGGAGAAACATGATTAGCTTGTTCTTTGGTTGCTTTAGTTTTTCTCACCCTACCTACTGCCAATATCTAATGTCAGATTCAGGGGGAGAGGAAGTTCTTTAAGGGGATACAACTATTTCCTTCTTTTGGGGACATGTCTGTTTCAAAGAAGTATTCACCTAGTGATACTCTATTCTACATGTCATCCCAATCTTGGTTTCTTGTTGATCTTGTGATTTTTCTTGAAGAAGTTATCTTGTGTTAGCTAACCCTGTTTTCTCAAGTGTATTTCTTCAGGTACTTGATCAAGAACTTCAAGGTAAGTATATGCATCACACTCATGTACATGATTGACCTCTTGCTAGTATATATTGTTTGCAAGGAGACAATCATAGACATGTGGACACCTATATGATATATATATTGCTCTGATGCATATAGCCAAGATACATGTTGCATGTATATCTCCCATGTGATATCATCATTTTATATGCACATCTCCAGGGGGAGTTCAGGGGAGCTCATACATGTTACATGTTTCCTTCAAAGCTTTCATACAAACTTCTGCTAAATCTTTATTTGAAGCTTTGATGTATGTTGTCATCAATTACCAAAAAGGGGGAGATTGAAAGCACATTTGCTCCCTTGGTGGTTTTGGTAATTTATGCCAACATACATGTTGTTGGACTAATGCTTTTATCTAGTGAATTTCAGACAAGTTCAACAATGGCGTGGCAGGGACAAGGAGAAGTGGAACCCTTCAAAATGCTAAGGACATAGATTGGCAAAAGATCAAGACACTACATTTTTGGTTTAGTGATCCAAGACCACATTGAGTCCATAGGAAAGCCACTACTATTAAAAGGGGATGAGGTGTTGCTTAATGGTCTTTTTGCTCAAGTGCTTAGTGACAGTACCCCTAAACCCTCAACCACCTTCTCCATCCAAATATGTCCAAAACCTACATTCCAACTCGGCCCCACCGAAATTTCCTATCCAGAGCCACCGAGTTCATCTGGACTTAGCCACTGCCAAAACCCTAACAAATCGGATCCACCGATATGGATCTCGGTCCCACCGAGATGGCCTTGCCAACTCTCTGTAATCGTTTGCACTTACTTCGGTCTCACCAAGTTTTGCAAATCGGTCTCACCGAGATGGCTTGCCAACTCTCTGTTGCCTTATTGCTTCACTTCGGTCTTACCGAGTTGATGCAATCGGTGCCACCGAGATGAGGTTTGCCCTAACCATTGCACTTCGGTCCATCCGAGTTGTTCCAGTCGGTCCCACCGAGATTCCTAACGTTCATATCTTTTACATAGTTCGGTGCCACCGAGATTTCTGATCGGTGCCACCGAGTTGGGTCAAAAGTGTGTAATATTGGATCTTGTGTGGAGGCTATATATACCCCTCCACCACTTCCTTCTCAGTAAGGAGAGCCATTAGAACGTGCCTACACTTCCACCATACATTTTCTGAGAGAGAACCACCTACTCATGTGTTGAGATCAAGACATTCCAATCCAACCATTTGAACCTTGATTTCTAGCCTTTCCCAAGTTGCTTTCCACTCAAATCCTTCTTCCACCATAGCCAAATCTGTGAGGAGTTGTTTGAGTGTTGGGGAGACTATCATTTGAAGCACAAGAGCAAGGAGTTCATCCACAACACACCGTCTATTACCTTTTGGAGAGTGGTGTCTCCTAGATTGGTTAGGTGTCACTTAGGAGCCTCCGACATGATGTGGAGTTGAACCAAGGAGTTTGTAAGGGCAAGGAGATCGCCTACTTCATGAATATCTACCACGAGTGAGGCTAGTCCTTCGTGGACGTAAGCCATGGTGGAATAGACAAGGTTGCTTCTTCGTGGACCCTTCGTGGGTGGAGCCCTCCGTGGACTCGTGCAGCCGTTACCCTCCATGGGTTGAAGTCTCCATCAACGTGGACGTACGATAGCACCACCTATCGGAACCACGCCAAAAACCACCGTGTCTTCATTGCATTTGATCTTCCATACTCTACCCTCTTTACTTTCCGTACTCTTGCATGCTTTATTTTTCCGCTGCTCAATCTCTAGATATGCATGTGTAGAAAGAATTGGAGTGATCTTAACTTGTGCCAAAATCTGCCTAAGTTCCAAGAGAAACTAAAAACTGCAATTTTGGTTGGTTAAGTGTCTATTCACCCCCCCTCTAGACCTATCTCCTCGATCCCACAACGCGGTCCTGAGAGAACAGCTGCTTCTTCTTCGCGGGCGCGGCCTAAGGAGGCTCGGCCGCATCCTCGTCGGCCGGATGCGCGACAGTAGCAGCCTTGTAGGCGTGCTCCAGGGAGCAGATCGCGTCCTTCTTGTCACATGTGACAGTGATGATGCCGCTGCAGCCATGCATCTTGAGGACGTTGTAGGCGTGGTGGGTCGCCGGCATGAACTTGGTGAGAGCTTGGTAGCCCAAGATGGCGTTGTAAGGCAGGCCGATGTGCGCCACGTCGAAGTTGATGAGCTCGGTGTGGTAGTTCTTGCGGGTGCCAAAGGTGACGGGGAGGCGCACTTGCCCCAGGGGGATGGTGGAGCCATCGGTCACTCCAGAGAAGGGCCTGGTCGGCATCAGCTGGTCATAGGGCACTTGGAGCGTCTCGAAGGTCTCGATGGAGATCACATTGAGGCCGGCGCCCTCGTCGATGAGGGTCTTGGTGACCGCGATGTTGCTGATGGTGGGAGTGCACAGCATGGGGGGCGCGCCTGCGGAGGCCGTGGACTTGGGGTGGTCCTTGGAGTCGAAGGTGATGGCGTATTGCGACCACTTGAGGGGCCGCGAGGCCTCAAGCCTCGGGAGGGTGGCATTCACCTCGCGAGAGAACTGCTTGAAGTGGCGGTTGGACGCGGGGGCCTGAGCCCCGCCAAGGATGCAGGCGACCGCGCGAGGCTCCTGGTAGCCCCCAGCGCCCTCATCAGGCTGGTTGATGTCGTTCCTCCGGGGTGGCGGCAACAGCGGCGGGATAGCGGCGTTGGCCTGGGGGTTCGCCTCATGAGGCTGGTCGCACCAGGCGGCCTCACGAGGCTGGTCATGCCAGGCCTGGCGGAAGTTGCCGTTGCCGCTGCGGCCGTCCCAGCGGTTGCCGCTGCGGCCACCTCCGCGACCGGCGCTGCAGCCATTGCGGTCGTCTCGGCGGCCCTGGCGCTCGTCACGGAGCAGCTTGAGCTCCTGGCAGTCCTCGGTGCTGTGGGAGCGCACGTTGTGATAGGCGCAGAGTGGCCGGCTGTCTTTCCTGGGCTCGTCACGGTCACGACCGCGCTTCTCCTCGGGCTCCGCCGCAAGCACGGTAGGGCCCTTACGCTTGACGTCCTTGTTCTTGGTCTTGGCGGCATCGAGCGCCGCATCAGGGTCATTGTGGACTAAGAGGCGGCCTTCTTCAGCCTTGGCGCACTTGTCGGCGAGGTCGAGCAGCTCAAGCACTGAGTCAAGCTCGCCATTGATGGCGAGCTTCTCGCGCATCTTGACGTCCATGACGCCGGTTGAGAACGCAGAGATGACGGCCACGTCGGAGGCGCGCGGGATCTTGTTGCGCACTTGGCTGAAGCGTTGGATGTACTTGCGGAGGGTCTTGTCTGGGCGCTGCCGCACGCGCCGCAGGTCGTTGATGGTGAGGGAGCGGTCCTGCGTGCCCTTGAAGTTGGCAATGAACTGGTTGCAGAGCTCGGCCCATGATGAGATGGACGCCTCAGGGAGGTTCATGAGCCAGGAGCGCGGGCCGTCCTTGAGGGCCATGGGGAACTAGTTCGCCATGACTTTGTCATCACCGTTCGTCGCCTCGACGCTCAGCGCGTAGAGCTGAAGGAACTCCGCGGGGTTGGGGGTGCCGTTGTAGCGTGGAGGCAGCTCAGGCTTGAACTTCACGGGCCACACCACGCGACGCAGCTCGCGAGTGAAGGCACGGCAGCCCACACCTCTTGAGGGGACGCCGCCAGCGAGGGCGGCGCGGTTTTGACGCCCAGCCGCCGCAACTTCCTGAACGGCCTGGTCCTGGCGCTGGCGCTGCCGCTCGAGGAGCACTCGCCAATCAGGGGGCGTGCGTCGGATGATCTGGCAGCTGGCCTCGTCTCGGACCGGCAAGGACGCGCCACGGAACGGCTCACGTGCCCGCGCGTTGCGCTGGGGCCCGCCATGCTCATTGCGCAGAGGAGGCGGCGGGGGAGCGCCGTGCGCCAGGTCCCCAGCGTGAGACGGCGGAGGGCAGAGTGATTGGGAAGGCGCCGGAGCGTCCCCGGCGGCATTGACGAGCTCGGTGATGCGACCAAGCCAGGCGTCGTAGCCGGCGTCAGCTGGATGGTAGCGGAGCAGCTCACGCGCCTTGAGCAGCGCGGCCTGCGGGTTTGGCGGCTCACGGTGGGCGAGGGAGGAGGCCGTGGCGGTGTGGCCGTTCGCCTGCACGGAGGGGTGCAGGGAAGAGTCCTGCTGCTCGTGGGCAGCGGGGTCGGTGGCGGCAGCAGCCTTGGCGTCAGGGCGGCGGCGATTGCCGCGGGCCACCGGCTCCGTCTGAGCCACGCGGCCAGCCCTGCGCTCGGCGCGCTCGCGACGTGCGTCGGCCATGAGGTTGGTGGAACGGAGGGCGAAGTGGAAGAACAGTAGCGCACCCCTACCTGGCACGCCAAATGTCGGAGGTGGGGCTCCGGGGACCGAAAGGTTCGAACACTGGGGTGAGCTCGTTCTACCTCTCGTCTCCTACCACTGCTAAGCTATGGCGAGGCTACGGCGAGAGCGCGCTAGCGAGGGGCGGACCGTGGACTCAGCGGTTTACCCAGGTTCGGGCCACCTTGCGGTGTAAAACCCTACTCCTGCTTGGTTGGGATTGCAATGGGCAAGAGAGTGTTCTCGCGTACAAGGTGGGAAGGAAGGAAGAACCGGTCGGATCCTCCACTACAATGGCAGCAATGTCCCTATATACCCACCTTGGTCCTCTTCCCCCTCGAAAACTTAGGCGGGAAGGGTTGCCACACTTGGCGGTTTTGAAAGGGAACAGGCGCTCAGGCTATCCTGACTAAAGGCGGTCTACTCCTGCCAAAGCATGATCCATGACGCGCCGGTGGGCTCGGTGATGACCTCCGCCCTGCGCGCCCGCCGTCTTGGTCTTCTTTCACCGATCGGGCAACCTTTGGGGTTGCTTTGGGAGGTGGACTGCTGGCCCTGCTCCCTTAACACCAAAGAGGAATCCATCCTCATCCGCGCTTGCTGGCGTGGCCTCTGTCGCCACTCGTCGCCGCGCGCGTCACCCACGTGATGGGCACGAGACCGCGCGGCCGAGCCGAATAGCCTTCGTCTTGGGCGCCTTCGGGAGGAGGCCTCGGGAGGCCGCCTCGCGAGAGATCCTCGCGAGGCCGTTGGTGAAGATGCCGAGCCTTGCTCCCCCACTCCCTGAGGAGGGGGCCTCGGGAGGGCAAGGCCTCATGAGGAGTCTTGGTGAGATGGTCGATGATGACGGCCTGCTGGGCCCACGCCAGGCATTGCGCCCTGGGCCAAAGGCAGATGAGCCTGGATACCCTGGGTTCCACGGGCCCGACATGGACCCCTGCTGGTTTACAGTAGTCAAGCTGCACTTATCGAGCTCCTTGCCGGCAAGCTGCGCTCTTGTAACTTCAGGGTTCCAACACAAGCACATCTATTCCACCAAAGCAGGAGTAGGGTTTTACGCCTCATGGCGGCCCAAACCTGGGTAAATTGCCTGTGTGCTGCTGCTGCTGATTCTGCTCTCTGTGCACGTTGATCCCCGCAGCCGAACCGCAAAGGGCCCTCCGCGCTAGTCCCATAGATGGTCGTACCTCGACATCCTTGGCGCGCTAGGTAGGGGAATCACATGTGCGAATCTGAATTAGCAGTACGCGCGCTGGCTTCATCTTCTTCATCATTGTTGGCGCCCAAGAAGAAGGGCGCGGCCGTGACACCTCTTTCCACGTCCAAGCTGCCATCACAGGCGTCCGTAGCCAGCACGGGTGCTGCAGGCCGCGCGGGCAGCGCGGACGGAGGTGGAGACGAATGTGGCCAAATTTCTTCACCAACAACGGAGTTTTAACTTTGTCAATATCATCCTCTAGAGAAAGATAAGTTATAATGCTTTAATTACTTTCTATTATGTAGTCTTGTCTTTGAATGACATTTTTTGTACACAACCTGTATGCAAAGGAGCACTTTCATAACATTCTGTGCTCTAAGTTGTTCTAGATACGCCCAGCAAAACTTATGCAGCTGCGTATGCGCTCTAAGTTGTTCTGGATACGTCCGGCAACACTTATGTAGCTATGTATGCGCTCTAAGTTGTTTTGGGTCCGTCCAGCGACACTTATGAAGCTGCGCTTGTTTTTCGAAGTGTTAAGCTCCCGAGAAGGCGGCGTTTTTGACAGGCTGCTGTATAGGACCCGATCCTATGTGCCGTTGTCTAGAGCGTGCACAATCGGGAAGCATTCCGGCGAGCGTAGTGAATAAGTGTGCAGGAATATAACCATTCAAAGAATAGGCTTAGTAAGTTTCTTGCTTATGTGTACTCTGTGTGCAAGGGAGCCTTCTCGGGATTAAATTGTGCTCCTTGTTGTTTCGAGTCCGCTCAATAACATGGGCAACTGCATTAAAACCATGAAGGTAAACCTTCCCGGAACGCGAGCGGAGCGTGTGCACCGGGAAGTTTTTCGGCAAGCATAGGGGACGCTCGGCAGGAATGAATTTACACTTAAGTTAAGTGTGAATCAAATGCTAATTAGCTTGCCGTCCTAAAAATGCTGTTGTGGCATTCCATGCCCAGGTCAGTGTTGCAGGTGTGCAAGCAGAAGATTATGCCGGGGAACAATCTTCTCAGAAGCTAGCCACATTATTGAGAGCTTTGAGTTCTTTACTGGGGGCTGGGGCAGATCTTGTCGGAGTCGAGAACCTCAGAGTTCTCTGTTGACGATCTTGCCGGCATCGAGAACCCAGAGTTCTCTGTTGACGATCTTGCTGGCATCGAGAACCCAGAGTTCTCTACCTAAATTAGAAGGATCTTGTCGGTGTCGAGAACCTCAGAGTTCTCTGTTGACGGTCTTGCTGGCATGGAGAACCCATAATTCTCTGCCTAAGTCAAAAGTCTTCCCAGGATTAATATCTCTGAAAGCTAGTATCGAGAATCTTAAAAGTTCTCTACTGAAATCAAAACACTCCCGGGAACATTGTTCTTGGACGAATGATTAAAAATGCTAACAAACAAAATTCCATCCCAGCATCGAGATCTTTAGAGTTCTCTGCCGGAGGGCTTTTCCTGGAAGTCAGGCTCGGGGGCTGGTAGTGCCTCTGGCTTAAAACACCGGGAAGGCTAGTTTTAGCAACAAGCTAGATCTTGCCGGTGGGCAACAGATTCCACCAATATTAGAAATCCTAGCCGTCGAGCCATAGGTTCCGGCAAAGTTACCTATTTCTGCTGTCGAGCTATGTGATCTAGCAGAGGTAGAGCAGTCGCCCGTTCTTGTCGCCGAGCCATAGACTCCGACAGGAACGCTTTGTTTTGCTATTGAGCTACACGCTCTATCAAAGGCATAAGCACACTTAAGTGTTGTCGTTGAGTCATAAGCTTTGGCACGAGCTACAGTTGCGTATCAGACATCTTCCATATGGAGAATTTCTTAGCAAATAGGAGCAAGCTATCATAGAAGCTCCTTCGCATGCAAGTTTCCCGGGGGAGCAAAGGAGTGAGACTACTCCAACGACATTCAAGGAAATATTGAGCAGAGGAGTGAGACTACTCCAATGACATTCAAGGAAATATTTAGCGAGAAAAAGCTAAGTTTCGAAGTCTTGAAACTTTTCTTACTATCCCATATTATTTCTTGAATGGTTTTGTCTTTGTACATAAACCTGCACGCGAAGGAGCCTTCTCGGGATTAAATTGCGCTCCAAGTTGTTTCGAGTCCGCTCAATAACTTGAGCAACTACATTAAGACCGGCAAGGTAAACCTTTTCGGGAGGCGATGTTCCCGGCAAGCTGCTAAGGACCCGTTTCCTCAAGCGCTGCTGACTGGAACATGCGCACCAGGAAGCTTTTCGGCAAGCGTAGGGTGCCAGAAATGTACAAGGGCATGTTTATACATACTTTTCTCTAATATAAAGGAATATGCAATGCATCGGTTAAAGCTAAACTAATTAAAGAAAAATTATTTTCTTTACATGTGTGTTCACAGTTACAGACATGCAAGAAGAATTTCTGTCACAATGGTTGTCCTTGTTCCCGGTGACGCTCAACAGTGGTCTTGCTGGCGATTGGGATAACAGTTTGATGGATCACTTTCAACTTGTCGGCAGTCTAAGAAGATAAAGATGACGACAATGTAAATAAAATGAATCGAGCATCGCACTCATTGCTATTCTTTTATAAGAAGAGCACGGGAGTTGGCTCTTCACGGAAGAGAAGTGAATATTGATTGCTTTTCGCCCAAATATATGCCGGTGCATACTATTGGGCTAGCCCAGACGAACGTGCCGCGCACGCGTGTCTGAGCCAGGCTCGGGGGCTACTGACGGTGTAGTGAAAACCAGGGGTATTCATACTCCTGACAACGCACTGACAAGTAGTATCCTTGGTGCTGGGAAGGACATGACCGAGAAGGAATCTATCAAGAAGCACTCAAGACCCGGCAAGGGTGAGCCGGCAAGACAAGGCCCGGCAAGCTAAATACATAAAGAAGACCTCGAGGTGGGTAATAGAGAAGTATTAGAGCAGTACTGAAGATCAAGACTACTGCTACCGGCAAGTTCCACACCGGCAAGCAAGGATCGGTAAGCTCCATGCCGACAAGCTCCCCTCGTCGCTACTCCACCGCTCCACCTCAGCGGCCTATCAGAGACTTGACGACAGGTGTCGAGCGGGCAGGTAGTTAGGTGAAGATTGTCCGGGCACGTGGCAGCTCGCCGCTGAAGAACACCTTTATCGACACACGTCCATATGCGTGTCAAGCCATTATTTACCCCATGTATTTACCATTTTGCCACTGTGGTTACCCCTTTCTTCTATAAAAGGAGGTCCATGGCAACCTTAGTAAAGGATCGGACCCCTACTGGTTTACAGTAGTCAAGCTGCACTTATCGAGCTCCTTGTCGACAAGCTGCGCTCTTGTAACTTCAGGGTTCCAACACAAATACATCTATTCCACCAAAGCAGGAGTAGGGTTTTATGCCTCACGGCGGCCCGAGCCTAGGTAAATTGCCTGTTTGCTGCTGCTGCTGCTGATTCTGCTCTCTGTGAACGTTGATCCCCACAGCTGAACCGCAAAGGGACCTCCGCGCTGGTCCCATAGATGGTCGTACCTCGACATGACCCTAACTAGGCATAATGCATTATTTCAAGTATTGTCATCCTTCAAATTAATTCCATAGGTAGCTCTCATGATAGATTCATATGGTGGTCTAATTCTCTTTCTTGGGAAGTGTTCCATCCCTTTCTTTAGTGGAAATTGGAACCTTATATTTCCTTCTTTCATGTCAATAATAACACTTATGGTTCATAGGAAAGACCTACCAAGTATTATAGGACAAGACGGATTGCATTCAATATCAACCACAATAAAATCCACGGGCACATAATTTCTATTTGCCATTATAAGAAAATCATTAATTCTGCCCAATGGTTTCGTAATAGTTGAATCCGCTAGATGCAAGTTAAGGGAACATTCATCCATATCGGTGAGACCTAGCACATCACATAAAGATTTTGGTATAGTAGAGACGGTAGCACCTAGATCACACAAGGCATTACATTCATAATCTTTAATTTTTACTTTAATAGCGGGTTCCCATTCATCATGCAATTTTCTTGGTATAGATACTTCCAATTCTAGCTTTTCTTCATTGGCTTTAATCATTGCTTCTATGATGTGTTTAGTAAAGCTTTATTGTTCGTAAGCATTAGGTGAGTTTATCATGGATTGCAACAAGGAAATACATTCATTCATAGAGCAATTATCATAATTAAACTCCTTGTAATCCAAAGTAGTGGGCACATCACTATTTAGAGTTTTGACCTCTTCAAACCCACTTTTATTGTTTTTATCATTAAGATCATCACCCTCCGAACAATTGGGACGCCTTCTAGCTAAAGTTGACTCATCTTCAGTCCCCCTTTCATCAAGTTTTATATTACTAAACAAAGATTTAATAGGCGTCACACCAATCATTTTAATATCCTCATCATGATTATGATAAAAACCGGGTGGAATCGCTTTTTCTAGAATTCACGCTTAGCTCTAATCCTTGCGATTCTTTCTTTACTTTCATTCATGGTGACTTGGATAGAATTTAAAGTTTCAGTAGCATCCATTTTATGTGGCATAATTTTAATTTTAAGAGTTTTCACATCATGAGCAATTATATCCATGTTTCTATCCATATCATCAACTTTATGTAGTTTTTCTTCTACCATGGCATTGAAAATCTTTTGAGAACTAATAAATTCTTTAATGTTGTTCTCAAGTTCAGTAGGTATCCTGTTATTATTATTATATGAATTACCATAATTATTAGAGGGATTACCGGGATACGGTCTAGGATTGAAATCCCCCTATAAGCATTGTTGTTGAAATTATTTCTAGCAACAAAACTCACATCAATAGCATCATTATTTTGCTCAATCAAGGTAGATAGGGGCACACCATTAGGATCAACATGAGCATTTTTACTAGTAAGCATATTCATAAGAGCATCCATTTTATCACTTAATGTAGCAACTTCTTCGACACTGTTTACCTTCTTACCAGTTGGAGTTCGTTCGGTGTGACATTGAGAATAATTTGTCATCATATTATCGAGAAGCTTTGTTGCCTCTCCCAATGTAATTCCCATAAAGGTACCACCTGCAGCAGAATCTCAAAGATTTCTCGACACAAAGTTTAATTCCGCATAGAAATTTTGTATTATCATCCATAAGCTTAATCCATGAGTGGGACAATTTTTAATCATCAATTTCATTCTCTCCCTAGATTGTGCAACATGTTCTTGCTCAAGTTGCTTAAAGTACATTATTTGATTTCTAAGAGAAATAATCTTAGCGGGAGGAAAATACTTAGCAATAAAAGCATCCTTACATTTATCACATGAGTCAATACTATTGCGAGGTAAGGATGAAAACCAAGTTTTAGGACAAGCACATTTGTCAGCTAGAGCGTAAAGCTCGGCGACATCCCTGACCTTGTTCATCGCAAGCTCTTCCCGCATCTTGCGGTTGCGCACATTCTGATGGAAGGCTCTGATGACAGCGGGAGGATGAACGTCTGGAATGTTGTGCTGGATACGGCTGAACCTCTGGATGTACTTGCGCAAGGTTTCGCCATCCTTCTGGGGAATGATATGCAAGTCGCTTTCCTGGCCAGGAGCTTGGTGGCCGCCAGTAAAGGCGACAACAAACTCATGACACAGATCTGCCTAGGAGGAAATGGAATTCCCCGGTAGATGCATCAACCACGACCTGACGTTGGGCTTCTGCACCAACGGGAAGTAGTTGGCAAGGATCTTGTCGTCTCGAGCCCCGGCAGCCTGCACCGCAATGGTGTAGATGCTCAGGAACTCTGACGGGTGAGTCTTGCCGTCGTACTTCTCCGGCACCTCCGGCTTGAAAGAGCGGGAGTTGGGCCACTGGACTCGCCGCAGCTCACGAGTAAACGCTGGACAGCCCACCTCGTAAGGCAGGCTACCAGGATACCCTGGCGCAGGCTCATCGACAGTGGGTCCCGCGCGCCGGTCGGACTGACGACGCGCTTCCCGTCGCTGCTCGATGGTAGTTCGAGCGTCCTCCTTCTGCCGTTCCCGAAGAATCAGACGTTGATCGCGGCGAACCCGCGGATCGGACGATGCCGTGGAATCGTCATCATGGGCGTCAACCCGCCGAGTTAGCGACCGCTCTTGACGTGGTGGAGGGGAGCGTATCGTAGATGCACCGCCTCCGGTCTTCTCGCCATCGGCCCGCACCGGTCCAGTAGACTGCCACCGCGAAGGCTCTGCTTGCCGCGGCCTGTCGTTGTTGGCTAGACCGATGAGGCTCTGAATGGCAGCTCTCCACTCATCTAGCTTCTCCGCAGCGGGAGGGAAGTCTAGGAGCAGCTGAGCTCGCGCCAACGCTTCCGCTGGTGTAGGCGGCGGCGAAAGATGCGAAGAACGTGAGGTGCTCAAACTCCTAACTGGGTTAGAAGGAGCACCGTCACGGTCCTGCAACCGCGCGCGGCTTCCACCGGCGTGTTGACGTGGATCTTGGCCCCGCGCATCTTGAGAGTGATGCGCAGGGGTTTTCCCATGGGGATGCTTGGAACCACCGACGTCACGGTGCTGCACGTCGCGCGCGTCTTGAGAAGGCCGCGGTGCATGCGCCGGCGTGGGTGTCTCGGAAGGCGCCGTCCCGTCCTTGGAGATCGCTGCACCACCCGTAGGTAGCGCGGCCTTATCCTTGGACCTGGCGCTCGCCTGGCTCGGATCGCCAGAACGTCACGGAGGCTCAAGACCTCCACCTCCTCCACCAGCGCCCGCGCCATCACCCGTCTGTGCAGGTACGGGGAGGCTGGACGCGGATGGATCAACCGCCGTAGCGCCCTTCTTCTTGGGGGCCATGGCGACGAATATGATCAAGAACCGGCGCGCCGACTGCTAGATCGGGTTCGCGCAACCTTTTCTCCCCTACCTGGAGCGCCAAAGATGTCGGGGAAACGACACCTATGGGACCGAAGGATCCCTTTACGGTTCGTCAAGGGAGAAAGGACAGCACAAAGAGCGGAACTAACGATCAACGCGAGGGGATTTACCCAGGTTCGTGCCGCTCGGAAGCGTAAAACCCTACTCCTGCTTGGTTGTATTACTGTGGATGTTCTTGGCCCAGTTCTGGGAGCTACAGTAGCAGCTACGCATACAGAATGGGTCGAGTCTGGATCGGGATCTGGCTCTCCCCCCTGTAGCTACGCCTTGGGCCTCCTTTTATATGTCCAAGGGGTCTCCAACAGTGGCGAAGTACAAGAGGTGTAAAGTATCTACAGGATCTCATGATTACCAGTATCTCATGATTACTACTGACGCCTTAGGACAAACGTCTTAGGACAAACGTCTTAGGACAAGACGCATTCAATGCTCTGAACAGGTGTCCCTGCCTTTCTTGGGGATGGGAAAAGGACTCGTCCCATCAGCACCGCTTAACCCCTTCTGCGGCCAGCGCCGTGACACGCAACCAGGAGGACAAGCCCTAAACGACAGGCTGGTCACTACGCTGGAGCGGCGGCACTGTGCTGAAGCGGTGGGATCTTGCCGGGGGCTGATCTTGCCGGGTGCTGATCTTGCCGGGGGCTGATCTTGCCGGGGGCTCGACGGGCCAGCGCGGCAAGATCTTGCCGGACGCCCAGCCTCCGGTCTTGTGATCTTCAGCTTAAACGCCTTCTTGATATCTTGCATCTGTCTCCAGCCGTCCTCCGGCAGGCCTTGCCGCAAGTATGGCTACAACTGTCCATGCACAAGTATGGGGTACTAAAGGACCCGATCTTTAGTACACCGACAGGAGCCCCCCGGGCCTAGGCCATACACGGGTGCGAGGCGTTGTTGGGCTAGGCCCAAAACAGTGCACGGGCACGCGTGGCAGGAGTTGCTGTCATAATCTTCTCTTTTACTGCGCCCTCCCACGACGCGCGTCGAATGCGGAACGTGGGGGACGTGCGCGGAACGACCGCAGCCTCCGCTCCTTCCCCATAAAAAGGAATCCGCAGGGGCGTTGCTCATTTACCTCTCATCTTTTCCAATCTGGACGCTGCCATCGTCCTCCTCCTCGAGCCTGAAACGCGCCTCCTCCATTCTTCCGCCACCCGCACACCCTCGCCACCTTCGGACTCCACTTCCACTGCCGCCATGCCGCCAAAAGCAGGCAAGGGAAAAGCGGCAAAAGCTGCCGGCTCAGCCGCAGGAGCAGATGAAGGGGATCTGGTGCGGATGCGGAGAGAGCACGCCGTCTTCGACCCGACGCTTGACGGGCACACCTTGATTACTCAGTACAGGTGCGTATGGGGGAAGGAGACAAATGGCCATCCCAAATCTCGCGCTCTTTCGGCTTCCGCCGGGGGCGGCGCGGATAGATACCCTTTCTTCGCTGCTTATTTTTACTGCGGGCTCTGTCCTCCTTTCTCCGACTTCTTCGTCGACATCATGTACACGTACAGGTTCCGCCTTTTGGATTTCACGCCGAACGCCGTAACGTGCATGTCTGTCTTTGCACATCTTTGCAAAAACTTTGCCGGAGTGGTCCCCAACACGGCCCTCTTCCGCCACTACTTCATCCCCCACATCGAGGTAGGAGACGCCCTCTCTGGATCTATCACTTGGATTCCAAGGACATGGAACATGGATATATACCCAGGGGGTCTCTACCGCAAGAAGTGGGATGAGTGGTGATCCGAGTGGTGCTGGATCCAGGAGAAAGACCCTCAGCCATTCTGCGTGCCCCGACAGAAGAAGGTGGCCCGTGGTGAGAATTGGAGCGACCTCGACCCTGAAGACAAGAAGCTCACAATTGCAATCACCAGGATCCACCGCCTGAAGTCTGCCGGGCTCACGATTGAAATGGTTGGCGCAGATTTCCTTCGCCGGCGCATCGCCCCTCTGCACAATAAGGGGAGGCCAGCCTGGGACTTCAAGAACCCAGCAGATATTATGAGGATGCGCCCTGGCTTGAATCACAACTTCACGGTCTTGCAGCACATGTATCTCTGCTACAAGCTGTTCAGGCCTGACGGGAGGTTCATGTTGCCGCCTGGAGTCGTGCCTCTGTGCAACAACTCTGCCCTGAGCTCAATCATTGCTATGATGCCAGTGTGCAACGCCCACGGCCTTGACGGGACTTGGGTAGAGCCGCCTCCAGAGCAAGTGCAGGAGTTCTTCGACAACTTGTCGGAGAGGGCCATCCGGGAAGATCCCAAACTTATCCGTCCCACCACTGATGAAGAAATAGCTTACATTGCTAGCAGGGCGGAAGAGGCAAACCTTCCCGCGGAGGCCGGCGACTTTGGCTTCAAGGGAGGAGACATCAGTGAAGAAGAGACGGTGCCAGAGGAGACCTCTTCCGAGGAAGAGGAAGTTGCCGGGGAGCAGAGCGGCATGGTTGCCGGGGGCTCTACTGTCGAGGGCGCAACCGAGGAGCAGCCGCACGAGGAGCCCCCAGCTCCAGGGAAGAAAAGGCGCGTTCTTCGGAAAGCCAGCTTTGACGCCCCGGCAAGTCAGCCTCCCTCAAGAGATGAGGTTCCCAGCAAGAAGGCGGCCGGCAAGGCTGCGCAGCGGCAAGAGGCCCAACAACCGCCCGTGTGACGTACGACACGGTCGACCGCGGCACAAACTGGTGCGGCGGGAGCGTCCCATACGACGGCACCAGCGGCTGGAGTAGCAGGGTCGCAACAACCTACTGCATCCGCTGCAGCCAAGCGCGCCAGGTCTCCTTCTCCACCTCCTCGCCCAGGTGCCGAAGCGGAAGTCGTTTTCGACCTCTCTGCCTTGGAATCCGAAGAAGAAGAGTAAGGGCCTTGCCGCACCTTATAATTCCTGCTTTTCTGGCTTCACTTGACTAATTCACTTTGGCTTGTCTCCACAGAGATGCAGAAACCTTGGCGCAAAGGATGGCGAAGAGGGCGAAGACCTCAACGGGCGACGAACCGCCGGCAAGCACCTCAGGTGCGCCAGAAATGATCAACATCAGCCCGGAGTCGAGCCCACAACGCAGTCCTCAACGCAGCCCCCGGCGCAGCCCCCGGCGTGAGTCCGTTATGCACTTTCCGCTGGCAAGTGCCGGGGTGCGTATCTTCACCGCTGACATCTCCGGGCGTGCAGGAGCGGAGCGGCAACAAGGAGTACCAATGGGAAACGTCCCTGACGTGGCGCCGCCATCGACTACACCGCCCAGAGATGAGCCTTCGGCAAGCGAGCTTTACCGTGATGAAGAAGAGCCGGCGAGCACTGGCTCCAGCAACCCTCCTCAGCAGCTCGACACAGGTAAACCGCTCGCCTCAGAGTACTTGCTACTCCGGTTTTTCTTTTTTTTTTGTCTTCTTGAACTTCAATCTTGGTCTCATCTTGCTTCCCTTCCTGGGCTTCCAGATTTCCTCTTGGCGGAACCCATGGATGTCGAAACCGTCATCGAGGAGACCGCCAGGGATGCTGCCGCCGAGGCCGACAGGGTCGCAGCGGACGAGGCCGCCAAGGCCGCGCAGGAAGAGACCGCCAAGAAGTCTGCTGAGGGGACCGGCAAGGAGACCGACGACCGCACTGACGACATTCCTGCCGCAGGAGCGCCTGGCGCTACACCGGTCGTGGAGCCCCAGCTGCCGGTGAAGATCAACCGTCAACATCTGACGTGCCCCCGTCAAGCAGTTACCTCAAGGCCGGCGACAACCTGTTTGTCAGCATGCCAGGGACGGCAAGCACTGGGGCGCCGATGGAAGGAGAAACTCTGGATGGAGACGTCATCGCCGCCGCCAGCAGCAGTGAACCCAAGGAAGAGCAGCTACTCCAAGCCGTGCACGACAACTATCAGAAGCTCCAGGCACTCTACCGCGCCCGGAAGGATAAGCTGGATTCCAGGGCAGCGGTTGTTGATGTAGCAGAGGCGGACTTCCAAAAGCGCGTCGAGGAGATGCAGGCTTGGTATGCTGAGGCCTTCCAAGAGCTGAAGACTGCTCGGGAACAGCTGAGCGAGAACTGGAACGACCTCCTCATGAAGCAATCTGATGTCGAGAAGGCACAGGAGGAGGCTGCACAGCAGGCCACCGCAGCAGAAGCTCGCCTGACGGAGCGCCGCGTCGGGCTCGATGCTCACGAAGAGGACCTTACTGCTCGCGAGGAGGCGCTTGCCGCCAAGCTCCGCAGCAAGGACGAGGAGATCGAGAAACTTGTCGCGCAGCGGACCCAGGAGCTAGAGCGGAAACACATGGAGACGCTCAGAGCTCTGACTGAAGATCACGCCGGCAAACTGAAGGAAGCCGTCGATGCTGCCGGAGCTGCAGAGGCCGCCAAGAGCTTGCTGGAGGGGAAGGTGAAGAAGCTAGAGGCTGATCTCGAGGATCACGGCAAGAAGGTCTCAACACTCGAAGCCGAAAGAGACAAAGCTCTTCACAGCTTGATGGAGGCCCAGGTTGCCGCATCCGAGAAGACTCAGCAGCTCACCTCCGCCAAGGAATCCATCATTGATCTGGAGCAGAAGCTGACCACGCTGAAGGAGACCCTTGAGACCGCCAGGGGTCGGGAGAAGACCTTGATCAAAGACCTCCACAATGAACAGGAGCTGCTCAAGAGTGCTGCCGCCACACACAACGACTATGTGGCAGGCGTGTAGATCTGGACTGAGAAGCTCATCGACGTTGCAGAGAAGCTTGCCGCGCAACTGTCCATCATGGGTCTGCAAGGCTTCAGGTATTCTTCTGATGATAGGGTGTCCACAAGCGTCAGGCTGACCATGTTCTTTGACCGCATGCTCGAATCCTTGGAGCAGCTTCACTCTGACCGAACATCCTAGCTGGCGAACGAATCCCGCAAGCTCTGCTAGACTGTCCTCCGTGAGGTGCTGGTCAAAGTTGTGCACAAGAACCCCAGCATCAACCTCTCCAACATCTTCAAACGCTTGCCGAAGGATGTGGACATCAAGGTACTCGAAGATCTTGTCGCGCCCATCGTTGACAGGGTGAGCCAAGTCAAGAGGGTTGAAGGCGATCGCCGGGATTAGCCGTTTCTCTTTATCTTGTCGCCATCGCTCCATGCCAAAGACAATTTATCTTTAGTTAGAAACGCGGCAACTATCATGTAATATAACTTGCTGTCTCTGGATTAATGTATGCTATTCCCCTCGTTTGATTTCTTTCTGTATGGTGTATGCCCTACGCTTATACTGGGAACTTGCCGGTGCGCACCCCCGCGAGCGCTGGGTTCGGGACTTCAGCAGCCTGCTGGAGGCGCAGCTACCGGCAAGAAACCTTGACGTTTTCAGTGCAGCCGCCTAAACTGTTGAGCGGACTCGAAATAGAGTAAGGGCGCGACCGATCATGACAAGGTTCCATCGCGTGCAGGTTTTCCATACAAAAGTCGAAATCGTTCAAGGAGGATAGCCTTACAACAAAAATCTGTTTTAAAGGGCTTCTGCAACTTAGCTTTTCGTTGCTGTTCTTCTTCCGGCAAGATGTCAACCTTGAACGTCGCTTGTCGGTATCCATACCATCTTCCCCCCCCGGCAAACTTGCATGCGAGGGAACCTTCTATCCTTTTGAGAAAAAGAAAGAAGAGAAAATATGGAACCTTGGCGGTTCATTAGCTCTTACCGGAAGCAAGCGTAATACAACATCTCAGATAGGCATGCATATAAAATGACATGAAATCGACAAGAATTGTAAAACACTTAGCTTAATTAAACTATGCACAGGGTCTTCGCCTGGCTTTGTACAAAGGATTACATGCTGCATCGGCAAGATTTGTACAAAAGGTGGTTGCCGGGAGCATTTCTGCGGCAAGAACCAAAGGTTCTGCGCGAAACTGCTGCTAACCGGCAACCGCGCCTCACGGGTAGAACTTACGAAGATGTTCGATATTCTAGGAGTTGCTCACTGGCACGCCATCTTCGGTCTCCAGGCGGACAGCGCCAGGCCTGGTGACTCGTACTACCCGATAAGGGCCTTCCCACTTCGGCGTCAACTTGTTGGAATTCTTGGCCGACTGAACGCGCCGAAGAACAAGGTCGCCTTCCTCAAGACTCCGGGCATGAACCATGTGGCTATGATAGCGGCGCAAAGCTTGCTGGTAGCGTGCAGCACGCACAGCAGCCCGAAGACGATCTTCCTCAAGGAGCACAGCGTCATCTTGCCGCAGCTGCTCTTGCTCGAGCTCATCATAAGCGAGCACTCGAGGTGACCCGTATATGAGTTTCGTGGGGAGAACTGCTTCAGCCCCGTAGACCAGGGCGAAGGGAGTCTGGCCGGTAGCTCGATTTGGTGTCGTTCTGATTGACCAAAGAACCGCCGGCAGCTCATCAATCCAGCGTCTTCCGCACTTGTGCAGCTTGTCGAAAGTTCTGGTCCTGAGACCGCGCAACACTTCAGCATTTGCCCTCTCTGCTTGGCCGTTGCTTCTCGGGTGAGCAACGGAGGTAAAACAGATCTTGCCGCCAAGGTCTTGGACGTACTGCATAAAGGTGCGGCTTGTGAACTGCGTACCGTTGTCGGTGATGATCCTATTCGGCACACCAAAACAGCACACTATTCCCTTGAAGAACTTGACGGCTGACTGTGCTGTCACCTTTCTCACTGCTTCCACTTCTGGCCACTTCGTGAACTTGTCGATAGCAACGTACAAGTACTCGAAGCCCCTGGCGGCGCGGGGGAAAGGACCCAGTATGTCGAGTCCCCAGACCGAGAAGGGCCAGGAAAGAGGGATTGTCTGAAGAGCTTGAGCTGGCTGATGAAGTTGCTTTGAATGGAACTGGCACGCTTCACACTTGGTTACTAGTGAAGTTGCATCCTGGAGAGCAGTGGGCCAGAAGAAACCTTGCCGGAATGCCTTGCCGACAAGAGCTCTCGAGCCTATGTGGGAGCCACATATGCCTCCATGAATCTCTGCCAACAGCTCTAGTCCATCCTCCCGAGGAATGCACTTCAATTTCACACCGTTGGGTCTCTTTCTGTACAGGACGTCGTCGACGAACTGGTACATACTAGACTGACGGGCTACTTTCTTTGCTTCTTCCTGTTCCTCAGGGAGTTCTCCTGTCTGAAGGAAATGAACTATGTGCTGTGCCCATGCCGGAGCCTGTGGCTCGACGACAAGGACTAAAGGCATCTCTTCGGCCGTGGGAGCGCTTGCTTCAGCGGCAAGAACCTGAGGTTCTGCGCAAAGCTGCTGCTCACCGGCAACCGGCATATCCTCAGCTGCGGGGGCGCGTACTTCTGCGGCAAGAACCTGAGGCTCTGCGCGAAGCCGCTGCTCACCGGCAACCGTGTCGTTCCCGGCAACTTCCTTGCCGGCGGCTTCTGGAAGCTCTGCCGGGAAGTACTTGCCGGTACTTAACTTCCTTCTCTTGTCCAGCCTCGTCGGTGGTGTTACGGATGGCTGAGTCAGCCGGAGCACAAAAGTTCCTGGTTCCACAGGTAACTTAAGGGCAGCACGCTTCGACAGGTCGTCAGCAATGCAGTTCTCTGCTCGAGGAACATGCTCTGTTTGCAAACCGTCAAAACGCTCCTCCAGCCTTCTCACTTCATCGACATAAGCTTCCATCAACAGGCTCTGGTAATCCTTGTTGACTTGCCTGACGACAAGCTGGGAGTCACCTCTGACGATGAGCTTCTTGATCCCAAGGTCTGCTGCGATCCTGAGACCGGCAAGCAGCCCTTCATACTCTGCGGTGTTGTTCGTTGATCTCTCCCGGGGAAAGTGCATCTAAATCACGTACTTGAGGTGCTCTCCGGTGGGTGCGACAAGCAGCACGCCAACACCGGCGCCTTGCAGAGAAAAAGCCCCATCAAAGTACATAATCCATTCGCGATCTGTTTCCTTGCCGGGGACAACCGACTCTTGAACTTCTTCGTCTGGCGTTGGCATCCACTCTGCAATGAACTCCGCCAAGGCTCTGCTCTGAATAGTTGAAGTGCTTTCAAACTTGAGGCCAAAGCATGACAGCTCCAACGCCCACTCCACAATCCTGCCGGTTGCTTCTGGATTCCGCAAGATCCGTTGCAGCGGAATGCGAGTGACGACGGTAATCTCATGTGCTTGGAAGTAATGGCGCAGCTTCCTCGAGGCCATAAGGAGGCCGAAGAGCAGCTTTTGCACACCAGAATATCTTGACCTAGCCCCCTGCAAAAGGGAGCTGACAAAATAGACTGGGCGCTGCACCATCTTCTTCTTCTGCACTGCTTCACTTGGCTGCGCGGGCTCTGCCTTGTCGGCACCAGACTCTGCCGGGGATGGTCCTGGCTTGTCGCTTGACGGGCTTGCCGCTGCCGCTGCCTCTTCGTCTGCTTCTCTCTGCGCCACTAGCGCAGCACTAACCACTTGATTCGTTGCCGCTAGATACAGCAGCAACCACTCTTGTGGCCTAGGTGCGACCAGTGTCGGCGGAGAGGAGAGGTACCTCTTCAAGTCCTGCAGCGCTGCCTCCGCTTCCGGAGTCCATTTCATTGGTCCTGCCTTCTTCAAGATTTTGAAAAAGGGCAGGGCGCGCTCAGCAGACTTGGAGATGAACCTGCTCAGAGCAGCCACGCAGCCGACAAGTCGGCGCACATCTTTGACACGTCTTGGTGCTTCAATCTGCTCAATTGCCTTGATCTTGTCGGGATTGGCTTCAATTCCACGTTGAGACACAAAGAACCCGAGAAGCTTGCCGGATGGAATGCCAAACACGCACTTCTCGGGATTGAGCTTCAGATTGATCCTGCGCAGATTTGCAAACGTCTCTTCTAGATCTTGTATAAGAGTTGCCTTGTCCTTGGTCTTGACCACTATGTCATCCATATAGGCTTCCATATTTCTATGCAGCTGGGTCTCGAAACCATTCTGGACAGCTCTTGCAAAGGTCGAACCAGCACTTTTCAACCCGAAAGGCATACGTATGAAGCAATACGTGCCACATGGGGTGATAAATGCAGTTTTCTCTTCGTCTTATTTGGTCATGAAAATCTGATGGTAGCCTGAATATGCGTCAAGGAATGACAGCAAATCACAGCCAGCAGTGGAGTCCACAATCTGGTCGATGCGTGGCAAGGGAAAAGGATCTTTTGGACAGGCTCTATTGATATCAGTATAGTCGATACATAGCCTCCATTTTCCATTCGCCTTGCGCACTACAACTGGATTGGCCAACCATGTCGGATGGAGGACTCCTCTAACCAGACCTGCTGCTTCAAGCTTTCTGATTTCTTCGGTGATAAACTCTTGCCGCTCCAAGGCTTGCTTCCTGATCTTCTGCTTGACGGGCCGCGCATGAGGGCAGACAGCAAGGTGGTGCTCAATTACCTCCCTGGGAACACCGGGGATATCAGATGGTTGCCATGCAAACACATCGATATTCGCCCGCAGGAAGGCAACGAGCGCGCTTTCCTATTTGTCATCAAGGGTGGAACTTATGGTGAAAGTTCCTCCCGTACCATCCTCCTTGGCGGGCACCTTCTTGGTCTCTGGTGGAGCAGCCTTGGATTTCTTGCTCTTGCCGGCAGAGCTCTCCGGCACGTCCTCAATGGGAGCGCAGCACTCCGAGGAGGTGCGCTTGCCGGAGTGGGTGCTAGAGGTCTTGCCGGGCTTCTTCTTCTTCCCGGGAGCTTCAGCGACAGGAGCAGGTGCCTTGGCGGCAGATGCTGCAACCGCCTCCCGGTAGAGCTTGTCGGTGCAGATAAGCGCATCCTTCTTGTCGGAGTGGATGGTGAGGACGCTCATCGGCCCGGGCATCTTCAGCACGTTATAGGCGTAGTGCGATGCCACCATGAATTTGGCCAGCGCCGGGCGACCAAGAATCCCATTATAGGGTAATGGAATCTTGGCGACGTCGAAGACGATCTTCTCCGTCCTGAAGTTCAACTCGCTGCCAAACGTCACTGGCAGGGTGATCTTTCCCTTCGGCTGGTTCCTTCCCGGATTGACCCCTTGGAATGGGCCTGTTTCCTCGAGATCTTCATCGGGAATTTGCAATCTCTTGATCACATCGGGCGAGATCAGGTTTAGGCCGGCCCCACCGTCAACTAACATTTTTGTCACCTGGAGGTTGCGGATCGTTGGTGAAACCAACAACGGCAAGCACCCGACCGCAGTTGTGCGATCAGGGTGGTCCTCGGCGTCAAAAACGATAGGCGTGTGGGACCACCTCAGTGGCTTTCGGGCATCGAGCGAGGGCTCAGCTGCATTAATCTCGTGCGCCCACTGCTTGAGCTGGCGGTGAGAGGAATGCAGCGAGGCGCCTCCGTCAATGCACATGGCCTCTGTCGCCTTCTGGAACTCGTGTTCGCTGGACTCATCGCCCTCTGCATCATCATCATCACCCCCCTGCTTCTTGTCGCGGCCTCGGGCGGGCCGGTCCTTCTGTTGCTTGACCTTGCCGCGGCGACCTCCTCGACCGCGCTTCTTGCCGGACCCTCCAGCGCCATCCTGGGCCCTTTCCTTGTCTCGCCTTTCGTACTCGGCTCTCTGCTTCTCGACAAGCTCCTGAACTTGCCGATAGTTTTGGAGATCGTGGCCCTTCTGGCTTGTCGGCAGCCGCCAAGGCCTGACATGTGGCACACCCGGCAACCTCCTTGCCGGGGTCGTCGGTCTTGGCCTTCTTGGCGGTGCCGGGGTTGCCGGATCCCTCGACGGCAAGCACGGCCTTGCCCTTGTGCTTCCTGGCCTTCCGTCGGCCCATCCTTGCCGGGGCAGCAGCGTCTTCGCTTTTGGAGTCGACTCCTGCGCCAGCGTTCTCGCCGGGGAGTCTCCTTCCTTCTTCTGCCCGAGCACATTTGTCAGCTAGAGCGTAAAGCTCGGCGACATCCCTGACCTTGTTCATCGCAAGCTCTTCCCGCATCTTGCGGTTGTGCACATTCTGATGGAAGGCGCTGATGACAGCGGCAGGATGAATGTCTGGAATGTTGTGCTGGATACGGCTGAACCTCTGGATGTACTTGTGCAAGGTTTCGCCATCCTTCTGGGGAATGATATGCAAGTCGCTTTCCTGGCCAGGAGCTTGGTGGCCGCCAGTAAAGGCGCCAACAAACTCATGACACAGATCTGCCCAGGAGGAAATGGAATTCTCCGGCAGATGCATCAACCACGACCTGACGTTGGGCTTCAGCACCAACGGGAAGTAGTTGGCAAGGATCTTGTCGTCTCGATCCCCGGCAGCCTGCACCGCAATGGTGTAGATGCTCAGGAACTCTGACGGGTGAGTCTTGCCGTCGTACTTCTCCGGCACCTCCGGCTTGAAAGAGCGGGAGTTGGGCCACTGGACTCGCCGCAGCTCACTAGTAAACGCTGGACAGCCCACCTCGTAAGGCAGGCTACCAGGATACCCTGGGGCAGGCTCGTCGACAGTGGGTCCCGCGCGCCGGTCGGACTGACGGCGCGCTTCCCGTCGCCGCTCGATGGTAGTTCAAGCGTCCTCCTTCTGCCGTTCCCGAAGAATCAGACGTTGATCGCGGCGAACCCACGGATCGGACGACGCCGTGGAATCGTCATCACGGGCGTCGACCCGCTGAGTTAGCGACCGCTCTTGACGTGGTGGAGGGGAGCGTATCATAGATGCACCGCCTCCGGTCTTCTCGCCATCGGCCCGCACCGGTCCAGTAGACTGCCGCTGCGAAGGCTCTGCTTGCCGCGGCCTGTCGTTGTTGGCTAGACCGATGAGGCTCTGAATGGCAGCTCTCCACTCATCTAGCTTCTCCGCAGCGGGAGGGAAGTCTAGGAGCAGCTGAGCTCGCGCCAACGCTTCCGCTGGTGTAGGCGGCGGCGAAAGATGCGAAGAACGTGAGGTGCTCAAACTCCTAACTGGGTTAGAAGGAGCACCGTCACGGTCCTGCAACCGCGCGCGGCTTCCACCGGCGTGTTGACGTGGATCTTGGCCCCGCGCATCTTGAGAGTGATGCGCAGGGGTTTTCCCATGGGGATGCTTGGAACCACCGACGTCACGGTGCTGCACGTCGCGCGCGTCTTGGGAAGGCCGCGGTGCATGCGCCGGCGTGGGTGTCTCGGAAGGCGCCGTCCCGTCCTTGGAGATCGCTGCACCACCCGTAGGTAGCGCGGCCTTATCCTTGGACCTGGCGCTCGCCTGGCTCGGATCGCCAGAACGTCACGGAGGCTCAAGACCTCCATCTCCTCCACCAGCGCCTGCGCCATCACCCGTCTGTGTAGGTACGGGGAGGCTGGACGCGGATGGATCAACCGCCGTAGCGCCCTTCTTCTTGGGGGCCATGGCGACGAATATGATCAAGAACCGGCGCGCCGACCGCTAGATCGGGTTCGCGCAACCTTTTCTCCCCTACCTGGCGCGCCAAAGATGTCGGGGAAACGACACCTATGGCACCGAAGGATCCCTTTACGGTTCGGCAAGGGAGAAAGGACAGCACAAAGAGCGGAACTAACGATCAACGCAAGGGGATTTACCCAGGTTCGGGCCACTCGGAAGCGTAAAACCCTACTCCTGCTTGGTTGTATTACTGTGGATGTTCTTGGCCCAGTTCTGGGAGCTACAGTAGCAGCTACGCATACAGAATGGGTCGAGTCTGGATCGGGATCTGGCTCTCCCCCCTGTAGCTACGCCTTGGGCCTCCTTTTATATGTCCAAGGGGTCTCCAACAGTGGCGAAGTACAAGAGGTGTAAAGTATCTACAGGATCTCATGATTACCAGTATCTCATGATTACTACTGACGCATTAGGACAAACGTCTTAGGACAAGACACATTCAATGCTCTGAACAGGTGTCCCTGCCTTTCTTGGGGATGGGAAAAGGACTCGTCCCATCAGCACCCCTTAACCCCTTCTGCGGTCAGCGCCGTGACACGCAACCAAGAGGACAAGCCCTAAACGACAGGCTGGTCGCTGCGCTGGAGCGGCGGCACTGTGCTGAAGTGGTGGGATCTTGTCGGGTGCTGATCTTGCCGGGGGCTCGACGGGCCAGCCCGGCAAGATCTTGCCGGACGCCCAGCCTCCGGTCTTCTGATCTTCAGCTTAAACGCCTTCTTGATATCTTGCATCTATCTCCAGCCGTCCTCCGGCAGGCCTTGCCGCAGGTATGGCTACAACTGTCTGTGCACAAGTACGGGGTACTAAAGGACCCGATCTTTAGTACACCGACACATGTTTCTATCCATATCATCAACTTTATGTAGTTTTCCTTCTACCATGGCATTGAAAATCTTTTGAGAACTAATAAATTCTTTAATGTTGTTCTCAAGTTCATTAGGTATCCTGTTATTATTATTATATGAATTACCATAATTATTAGAGGGATTACCGGGATACGGTCTAGGATTGAAATCCCCCTATAAGCATTGTTGTTGAAATTATTTCTAGCAACAAAACTCACATCAATAGCATCATTATTTTGCTCAATCAAGGTAGATAGGGGCACATCATTAGGATCAACATGAGCATTTTTACTAGTAAGCATATTCATAAGAGCATCCATTTTATCACTTAAAGTAGCAACTTCTTCGACAGAGTTTACCTTCTTACCAGTTGGAGTTCGTTCGGTGTGACATTGAGAATAATTTGTCATCATATTATCGCGAAGCTTTGTTGCCTCTCCCAATGTAATTCCCATAAAGGTACCACCTGCAGCAGAATCTCAAAGATTTCTCGACACAAAGTTTAATTCCGCATAGAAATTTTGTATTATCATCCATAAGCTTAATCCATGAGTGGGACAATTTTTAATCATCAATTTCATTCTCTCCCTAGATTGTGCAACATGTTCTTGCTCAAGTTGCTTAAAGTACATTATTTGATTTCTAAGAGAAATAATCTTAGCGGGAGGAAAATACTTAGCAATAAAAGCATCCTTACATTTATCACATGAGTCAATACTATTGCGAGGTAAGGATGAAAACCAAGTTTTAGGACAATCTCTTAGTGAGAAAGGAAATAATTTTCAACTTAACAATGTCGTTATCCACATATTTTTTCTTTTGCATATCACATAATTCAACGAAGGTATTAAGATGGGATGCAGCATCTTCATTAGACTGATCTTTCATAATGAGATTTAGCAATGCAACATTAATATCATATGACTCCGCACTAGTGGCGGGAGGAGCAATTGGAGTGCTAATAAAATCATTATTATTAGTATTCGAGAAGTCACACAACTTAGTGTTTTCTTGAGACATAGTGACAATCCAAACAAGCAGGCAAACAAGCAAAATAAATTATTTTTGTGTTTTTGATTTTTTTTAACGAGACTAATAAAATAAGTAAAGGCAAATAAAAAGTAGAACAAGTAAATGATAATTTGTGTGAAGGGACCTATAGGTATTTGATGATGTCTCCTCGGCAATGGTGCCGGAAATTCTTTCTGCTACTTGTGAGCTGCGTTGGGATTTTCCCCGAAGAGGAAGGGTGAAGCATTATAGTAGCGGATAGTATTTCCCTCAGTGAGAACCAAGGTTATCGAACCAATAGGAGAACCAAGCAAATCCTAGTCATACAGTACCTGCACACATAAGAGCAAATACTTGCACCCAACGCGGGCAAGAGGGTTGTCAATCCCCTTGAACTCGTTAGTTGCAAGGATCAAATCTGATAGTGATAGATATGTAAATTGAAAAGTAAATAAAAAGTAAAATAATTGCAGCAAGGTAATTTAGGTTTTTGTAATATGATAAAAGTAGACCCGGGGGGCATAATATTCACTAGAGGCTTCTCTCTCGAAACATAGCATATGGTGGGTAAACAAATTGCTATTGGGCCATTGATAGAGAAGCGCATAGTTATGATGTTATTCATGTCAATGATCATGTATATAGCCATCACGTCCATGACAAGTAGACCGAAACGATTCTGCATCTATGATACGTCTCCAATGTATCTATAATTTATGAAGTATTCATGACATGTTTATAACAATTTTATATGGTTTTGGTGCACTTTTATATGATTTGGATGGAACTAACTCAGACTGACGATGTTTTCAGCAGAACTACCATGGTGTTATTTTTGTGCAGAAATAAAAGTTCTCGGATTGGGCTGAAAATTTACGGTGATTTTTTTGGAACATAAGAGACCCCTGAAGCTTCGAGGAAGGACCAGAAGACCCACGAGGACACGACAAGCTCACAGGGCGTGCCCTACCCCCTAGGGCGTGTGGGCTGAGCTTGTGGGCCCCTCGAGACTCCCCCTGACGTGAAACCAACGCCAAAAATTTCTTATAAATATAGAAACCCCCAGAAAGAAACCTAGAACTCCCACACCGCCACCACAAACCTAGAACCCCCAGAAAGATCCGGTGCCCTGTTCCGGCACTCTGCCGAAGGGGGAAATCATCACAGGAGGCCATCTTCATCATCCCGGTGGCCACCATGATGAGGAGGGAGTAGTTCACCATTGGGGCTGGGGGTATGTACCAGTAGCTATGTGTTTGATCTCTCTCTCGTGTTCTTGATTTGGCACGATCTTGATGTACCGCGAGCTATGTTAACATAGTTGGATCATATGGAGTTCTTCCTTCTCTATCTTGTTGTGATGAATTGAGTCATTCCCTTTGAGGTTTCATTGTTATAGGATTGAGTATTTTGGATTTGAGAACACTTGATGTATGTCTTGCATGTGGATACCCGCGGTGACAATGGGGTATTCTATTGAGTCACTTGATGTATGTTTTGGTAATCAACTTGCGGATTCCCGAGGTGACATTGGGGTAATCTAGGCATAGGGGTTGATGCACGTTTTCGTCCTACTTTCTCCGATAGAAACTTTGGGGTACTCTTTGAAGTTCTTTGTGTTGGATTGAATATTATGAATCTGAAATTGATTGATGCATATGGAATAATTGACTCACGGATACTTATGGTGACATTGGAGTATCTTGGTGACATTAGAGTTGATTGATGCATATCATATGGTGTTATTAGTACGAACTCTAGGGCTGTTTGTGACACTTATAGGGATGGATCAATAGATTGATCAGAAAGGATAACTTTGAGGTGGTTTTGCTACCTGCAACAATTTCTTCTTATGTTCTCCGTTTGCTAGGAACTTTGGAGTGATTCTTTGTCGCACATTGAGGGATTGTTATATGATTCAATTATGTTAGCACTGTTGAGAGATTGCACTAGTGAAAGTATGAACCCTAGGCCTTGTTTCCAAACATCGCAATACCGTTTGTGCTCACTTTTGTTACTTGCTACCTTGCTGTTTTTATTATTTTAGATTACAAAAACCTATATCTACTATCCATACTACACTTGTATCACCATCTCTTCACCGAACTAGTGCACCTATACAATTTACCATTTTATTGGGTGTGTTGGGGACACAAGAGATTTCTTGTATTTGATTGTAGGGTTGTTTGAGAGAGACCATCTTCATCCTACACCTGCCACGGATTGATAAACCTTAGGTCATCCACTTGAGGGAAATTTGCTGCTGTCCTACAAAACTCTGCACTTGGAGGCCCAACAAAGTCTACAAGAAATAAAGTTGCGTAGTAGACATCAAGCTCTTTTCTGGCGCTGTTGCCGGGGAGGTGAGTGCTTGAAGGTATATCTTTAGATCTTGCAATTGAATCTTTTAGTTTCTTTTTTATTCACTAGTTTGGTTTATGAAAGAAAACTACAAAAAATTGAAGTGAGGTTGCCTCAAATTCTTCGTCTTTATAATGTCTTTCTTGAAAATGTTGGATCGGAAAATTGTGCCAAAGTGTTAGAAGAAGAATTCAATAAAATGTATGGCATAAAATCTTTGAATGATATGCATGATTGCAATGTTATTAGTATGTCTTCTTTGAATATCCATGATGCTAATGATATGCAAAGCCATAAGCTTGGGGGTGCTATGTTTGATGAAGATGATCTCTTTATTCCCCCTAGTTTGGATGAGCAAATTTATTATGATGATAGCATGCCTCCTATTTATGATGATTATATTGATGAAAGTGGGTTTGGAAGAGTGTTAACTCTAGGTACTAATTATTCGACTATTTTGGAGGGTGTTGAACCTTATTGCAATAATTATGAAAGTGGATTTGGAGAGGTCATAACTTTATATAGTGATGATTCCACTATTTCGGAAGAGGTTTCAATTGATTATGACAACAAAGTTGCTATCTATGATGATTATTGTGATGACATGTATGTTATAAAGAATAATGATAGCCATGAAACTTGTCATCATGATTTTAATGCTCAAATTGATTATGCAAATCAAGTATCACATGATAGTTATTTCATTGAATTTTCTCCCACTATTATTGATAAGAATAAATTTGCTTATGTGGAGAGTAACAAAGATTCTATGCTTGTGGGTCATGAAAAGAATGCTTTATGTGATAGTTATATAGTTGAATTCATTCATGATGCTACTGAAAATTATTATGAGTGAGGAACATATGCTTATAGATATCTCAATAATATCAAGTTTCCTCTCTATGTGTTGAAAGTTTTGAAGTTATACTTGTTTTGCCTTCCTATGCTAGTTGATTATTGCTCCAATAAATTGTTTTCTTCCAAAAGTCCTATGCATAGGAAGTGGGTTAGGCTTAAATGTGCTTGCCATATGCTTCATGATGCTACCTTTATGTTTCAATTCTTTACTTTTATGCGAGCATCATTGAAATCATCATGCCTAGCTAAAAAGGCATTAAAGAAAAGCGCTAGTTGGGAGACAACCCAACATTTATACCTACTGTTTTTGTGTGTCCATATGATTAAGATACTGTATTAATCATGTTTTATATGTTTTCTTTCAATAAAGTGCCAAGTAAAGCCTTTGGGATAGTGTGGATACTTGTTGATTTGATTCTGTGCAAAAACAGAAACTTTTGCGTCCAGTGCTGGAACTTCTATTCTGTACTGGAATATTTATACAGTATTGGATTATAAATTTTGTACGTTTTCCTAATTTTTCAGAATTTTTGGAGTTACAGAAGTATTACTTTAATTCAGATCATTACAGACTGTTCTGTTTTTGACAGATTCTGTTTTCAATGCATGGTTTGCTTGTTTTATTGTTTCTATGGCTTATATTGGTCAATATAAATTGTAGAAATGGTAGAGTACAGTAGGCATTATCTGATAATAATAATGAATCTTGTCTTGGCAGTACCTATGTGGATGATTTATTTATATCATACTAACCTATCTCGCGAGTTCCGTTAAGTTTTGTGTGATTGAAGTTTTCAAGTTTCGGGTGAGATGATGATAGAAGGAGAATAAGGAGTGGCAAGAACCTAAGCTTGGGGATGCCCAAGACACCCCAAGGTAATATTCAAGGAAGACTCAAGCTTCTAAGCTTGGGGACGCCCCGGAAGGCATCCCCTCTTTCGTCTTCAATCTATAGGTATACCTCACTTGGAGCTATATTTTTATTTGTCACATGATATGTGTTTTGCTTGGAGCGTCTTTTTGTTTTGTTTGCTGTTTGAATAAAATCCTTAGATCTGAAATCTTTATTTGGAGAGAGTCTTCACATAGCTACTTAATTGTTTGACTACTCATTGATCTTCACTTATATCTTTTGGAGTAGTTTGTCATTTACTCTTGTTCTCCACTTATATCCTAAGAGTGAATTGTTGAATGAATTGAATATCGTAAACCTCAAATTATATATGTTCCATATGCTTAGTAATATTTTCAAATTGGGTTCAGAAAGTAAAATCTATTGAAGTTTGACTATCACAATATTGGTCATACAAGCAATTCATGAATGATTAGTATAAGGAAGAGAAATTTCACATACAAATATATTATCTTGGACATCTTTTATGATTGTGAATACCTATTAATTATTTTCAAACTTGATCAAATTAGTTGAAGTGGGACAATGAAGACAACGTAATGAGTTATGTTTGGGTATATTTGCATAAAAGTTATATTGTTATAGATCCTCGAACATGTGGTGCTTGTTTATAATCTTTGCTAGCCAAAATTTCTGTACTAAGCAGGAATACTGCTTGTGCATCCAACATCCTTGAGCCAAGTTTCTTCCATGTGTGTCCACCATACCTACCTATATGCGGTATTACCCTGCCGTTCCAAGTAAATTTGTATGTGCCGTCTCTAAAATCTTCAAATAAACATCTGTTTTGTGTGCCTGTACCGCTCATGGAGCGACGGGGCGGTCAATATCTTCCATGTTAAGCGGGTTATTCTCATGATGGGTGTTTATTCACTTGTCCTTGCACGAGAGATGCTGGTAATTGGGATGCCCAGTCCCACTAAACAAAAAAACTAAAGAAAGATATAATAAAACAAACTCCCCCTGGAAAGTTGATTGTTTGGAGGGCACCCGTGAATTCGGCTAGCCATGGCTTGTGTTTGTATGATTGAGGGGGAGTAAAATTTTCATTTCTGCATGGGAACCGCCAATAATCTATTTAGCATGGAAGATATTGAAATCCTTAGTCGCAACATTGACAGGAAAGGCACACCACTCAAAATGTATTCATCTCTGTTTTAAGCAATGAGCTCTAGCACAGGAGCAAATCCCTGCTTCCCTCCGCGAAGGGCATATCTTTTACTTTTTCTGTCAATTTTATTTTTGTTGAGTCAACTTCTTATTTCAACCTCAATTATTCCCCACTTGGCAAGCATCATGTGGTGGGGAAAGATCCAGACACATATATCCTGTCAAATATATTTGATCATGAATTATTATTGTTGACAATTATCTCCATGATAAGTAAGTTGGGAGGTGAAACATTAAGACCCTATCTTCCTCTGTGTTCGATGAATGCTGTTTGTTCTAAAAATATGCTTTGAGTACTAGCAATCATAGTAGACTATATGATAATTGAGTATGCGGAGCTCTTACTTAGACTTTGTTGAAAATAAGATGCATTGAAATTGTTTGGTGACTAAGAACATAAGTTGTTAAGTTTCAAGAGAATGCATTGTTTGAACCATAACATGTGAATTGATTGCTACTTTATCATCATGAGTTTTATGAGGAAGAGTTGTTGTTTATGATGCTAGGATTGAAATTATCATTGATCAAACTTATACACTATGCTAGCATTCACACTTCATAAATTATTTCTTTTATCATCTACCTACTCGAGGACGAGAAGGAATTAAGCTTGGGGATGCTGATACGTCTCCAATGTATATATAATTTATGAAGTATTCATGTCATGTTTACAACAATTTTATATGGTTTTGGTGCACAATTATATGATTTGAATGGAACTAACCCGGACTGACGCTGTTTTCAGTAGAACTACCATGGTGTTATTTTTTTTGCAGAAATAAAAGTTCTCGGATTGGGTTGAAAATTTACGGTGATTTTTTAGAACATAAGAGACCCCCTAAGCTTCGAGGAAGGACCAGCAGACCCACGAGGACACGACAAGCTCACAGGGCTTACCCCCTAGGGCGTGTGGGCTGAGCTTGTGGGCCCCTCGGGACTCCCCCTGACATGAAACCAATGCCAAAAATTCTTATAAATATAGAAACCCCCAGAAAGAAACCTAGAACTCCCACGTCGCCGCCGCAAGCCTCTGTTCCGAAGCGATCTCATTCGGAGCCCTATTCCGGCACTCTGCCGGAGGGGGAAATCATCACCGGAGGCCATCTTCATCATCCTGGCGGCCACCATGACGAGGAGGGAGTAGTTCACCCTCGGGGCTGAGGGTATGTACCAGTAGCTATGTGTTTGATCTCTCTCTCTCTCTCTCTCTCTCTCTCTCTCGTGTTCTTGATTTGGCACGATCTTGATGTACCGCGAGCTTTGTTAACATAGTTGGATCATATGGAGTTCTTCCCTCTCTATCTTGTTGTGATGAATTGAGTCTTTCCCTTTGAGGTTTCATTGTTATCGGATTGAATATTTTGGATTTGAGAACACTTGATGTATGTCTTGCATGTGGATACCTGCTACTTGTGAGCCGCGTTGGGATTTCCTCGAAGAGGAGAGGATGATGCAGTACAGTAGAGACAAGTATTTCCCTCAGTTAAGAACCAAGGTTATCAATCTAGTAGGAGAACCAATCAAAACCTCTTTAGCAGCACCTGCACACACAAAAGTCAATACTTGCACCCAACGCGAACAAGGGGGTTGTCAATCCCCTCGGCGGTTAATTGCAAGGATTAAATCTCGTAGTGATAGATAAATTGATAAAGTAAATTGCAAAATAAAATAAAAGTAAATAAATTGTAGCAAAATATTTTTAGCATTTTTGTTTATATAATAATGATAAATAACCCGGGGGCCATAGTTTTCACTAGAGGCTTCTCTCTCGAGCGCATAACATACGGTGGGTAGACAAATTACTGTTGGGCAATTGATAGAAAAGTGCATAGTTATGACGATATTCAAGGCAATGATCATGTATATAGGCATCACGTCCGAGACAACTAGACCGACTCCTGCCTGCATCTACTACTATTACTCCACTCATCGACCGCTATCCAGCATGCATCTAGAGTGTTAAGTATAAAACAGAGTAACGCCTTAAGCACGATGACATGATGTAGACAAAGTAAACTCAAGCAATATGAATAAACCCCATCATTTTATCCTTAATGGCAACAATACAAATACGTGTCTTGTCCCTTTCTATCAGTGGGATATAGAACACCGCAAGATTGAACCCATCACAAAGCACCTCTCCCATTGCAAGATAAATCAATCTAGTTGGCCAAACCATACAGATAGATCGGAGAGAAATACAAAGCTATAACAATCATGCATAAAATAGTTCAGAGAAGACTCAAATATTTCTCATGAATAATCTGATCATAAACCCACAATTCATCGGATCCCAACAAACACACCGCAAAAGAAGATTACATCGGATAGAACTCCAAGAACATCGAGGAGAAGAGAGAGAAGAAGCCATCTAGCTACTAACTATGGACCCGTAGGTCGGTGGTAAACTACCCACACATCATCAGAGGGGCAGCAAGGTTGATGTAGAAGCCCTCCGTGATCGATTCCCCCTCCGGCAGAGTGCCGGAAAAGGCCTCCAGATGGGATCATGAAAGAACAGAAGCTTGCAGCGGCGGTAGGGTTTTCTCATCTGGCTCTCTGTTGGTTTCCCAATATTTGAGAATTTATAGAAGTGGAATTAGGTCAAAAGGAGCCATGAGGGGCCCACAAGGCATCAGGGCGCACCCCCTGGGGCCGCGCCCTGTTGCCTTGTGGCCTCCTCGTGAGGCTTCTGGCCTCCTCCCGAAGCTTCCAGGGTCTCTTTTGTCCAGAAAAAAATCGTCAAAAAGTTTCGTGGCATTTGGACTTCGTTTGGTACTGATTTCCTGAAAAACCAAAAATAGGCAGAAAACAACAACTGGCACTGAGCACTAGGTTAATAGGTTAGTCCCAAAAATTGATATATAATTACATATAATTGCATATAAAACATCCAAGATTGATACTATAATAGCATGGAACAATAAAAAATTATAGATACGTTGGAGACGTATCAAGCATCCCCAAGCTTAATTCCTGCTCGTCCTCGAGTAGGTAAATGATAAAAACAGAATTTTTGATGTGGAATGCTACCCAACATGTTTATTATGTAATCTCTTTATGGCATATAAGTTGTGAAGCGATGAATTAACAATATCAACATAATAATATCGATGAACATAAGAAGCATAATCATTAACTTTCAAAATATACGATCCTTAACGAGTGTTATCCCTACTCACTTTCTCATATTAATCATGGCATGACTCTATCTTCACCGCAAATATATAAATAGTGAGCACCCCGGTGTTAAACCAGGCAATTGGATCGTACTTCTAACGCGCTTCAGCATTTTCAACTCTCACGCAATACATGAGCGCAAGGCATGGACATAGCACTAGGTGGAATAGAATGCGGTGGTAGGTATCAAATAATGGAAAGGAGAAGAAAAAAGTCTCGCATCAACTCGGCGGATCAACGGGCTATGGAGATGCCCATCAATCGATATCAATGCGAGGAGTAGGGATTGCCATGCAACGGATGCACTAAGAGCGTATGAAAGCTCAAACTAAAAACTAAGTGGGTGTGCATCCAACTTGCTTGCTCATGAAGACGTCGGGCATTTGAGGAAGCCCATCATCGGAATATACAATCCAAGTTCTATAATGAAAAATTCCCACTAGTATATGAAAGTGACAACATAGGAGACTCTCTATATGAAAACATGGTGCCACTTTGAAGCACAAGTGTGGAAAAGGATAGTAACATTGCCCATTCTCTCTTTTTCTCTCATTCATTTTTTTCTTTTTTTTCGTCCGGAGCCTCATCCCGACTTGTGGGGGAATCATAGCCTCCATCTTCCTTTTCTCACTAGGACAATGCTCTAATAATGATGATCATCACACTTTTATTTACTTACAACTCGAAATTACAACTCGATACTAGAGCAAATATGACTCTATATGAATGCCTCTGGCGGTGTACCAGGATGTGCAATGATCTAGTGTAACATGTATGAAAAATGATGAACGGTGGCTTTGCCACAAATACTATGTCAGCTATATGATCATGCAAAGCAATATGATAATGATGATGTGTGTCATATAAACGGAACGGTGGAAGTTGCATGGCAACATATCTCGGAATGGCTATGGAAATGCCATAATAGGTAGGTATGGTGGCTGTTTTGAGGAAGGTAAAAGGGGTTTATGTGTGAAAGAGCATATCATATCACGGGGTTTGGATGCACCGGCAAAGTTTACGCCAACTCTCAAGGTGAGAAAGGGCAAGGCACGGTCCCGAAGAGGCTAGCAAATTACGGAAAGATAGGAGTGCGTATAATCCACAGACTCACATTAGTCATAAAGAACTCACATACTTATTGCAAAAGTCTACTTAGCCCTCGAAGCAAAGCACTCACCGCATGCCCCTAGGAGGAGGGTTGGTAGGAGTTAAACATCGCGCGACCCCGATTATAACAGCACTGAAGGATTTCATTTCACACCTATAAATGCTCCAACTTCCTCGCCATGCCACAACTAATATTTAGGTGAATATGTCATAACAAACTTTAATACCGATATTTCTACTAACCAATGATCATGAACCTATATCCTTTCATATTACGACATTAATAAAATTAACCATGCACTTCATACTTAGTGATCTACATGAAGGTTTGTCGTGGGAAACAACTATCTATGGGACCGAATGGGTCCCTTTGCGATTCGGCTCAGGGGACATGCACGGGACAAAGAGCAGGTTTTTGGTAAGTGCAAGAGCACACGGGGATTTATCCAGGTTCGGGCCGCTATGAGCGTAAAACCCTACTTCTGCTCTGTGGTTGATCGAATATGAACTCTGATTTACGGGGAGCGCAGTTTTCCGGCAAGGTGCTCGGGAAAATGCAGCTACAGCGTGTAAATGAACTGGGTCTCAACCATTCTACCTGTAGCCGTGGGCCTCCTTTTATAGGTCAAGGGCTCACCACAATGGCTAATACGGTCATTACAGAGTATGAACAGTGACTTGCACCGTCATCACGTTTATCTTCCAACGGGGTAAGACAAACGCATTTAATGCACCATTAGGTGCTACGTTGGGGAGGCGAGGCCTTGGGCAAAAGATTTGTACCATCGGTCCTGGCGCCATCCTGTAATCTCGACACGTCCCAGGGATGGGTGTCATTAAAGTTAATCTCGGCGCGGCGTGCTGACACATACCTTGGCCGGCCATGTTGACTGCCTGCCCGCTCAACACCTACCCTACGAGCCTATCTGGTCGATGGTGACGTGGAGCGGTAATGGGACAGAACAAACCTGCTGGCATGGAGCTTGCCGGGCCTTGCTTGCTGGCAAGGGAGCTTGCCGGCAACCATAGCCTTGGTCTTCACCTTGCCGGGGCGGACAAGAACAGCGTCGATCTTTAGTACAAGAATAGTACTTCTCGACGACCTGCCTTGAGGTCTTCTTCACAGTCTTAGTGTTGAGTCTTGAGTCGTAGTTATCCTCTGTCAAGCCCTTGCCGGAAGGGAGGCTACAACCACCTGTGCACAAATCTGGGTACGAGGGCACCCATGTCTTAGTACACCGACAGGAGCCCCTGGGCCTGGGCCATGCGCGCATGCGAGGCGTCGTTGGGCTAGGCCCAAATAGTGCACATGCAGCACGTGGCAGAGTATAACTGTCATAATCTTCTCTTTTACCGCACCCGCCCACGATGTGCATTAAATGCGGGCATGGGAGAGGTGGAGCGGAATGACGGCAGGAGGTGGAGCGTCTGAAAAGCATAGCCATGTAGGACGAAAAAGAGCCAGCTCTCGCGCCTTCCCCATAAAAAGGAAAAATGTGGAGTGCGTTTCTCATTTCGCCTGACTTCTCGCATCTCCTTCCTCGATTTCCGCCATTAAGGGAGGCGAGGCGGCAGGGAGAGTAATCCCCCTAGGGCGCTACAAGAGAGGGGTGGGGGAGTGGCAATCTTCCCCACCCATCTTCTGCCTTCGCCATTTTCCTCCTCCAACTTTTCATTTGTCCTTGCTTTCCTTGAGGCCTACTACTACGATGGCGAGGGGTGGAGGTCGAGCCCGTGCATCTGCTTCCGCCTTGAGGGTCCCCTCTCAGGGCCGGACGCGTTCCACGGTAGTCGTTGTGAGCGCCAGCCCTAGCACCCATAGCAGGGCCGCCTCCCGCGGCCGTGGAGGGCGTGGCTCCCATGGACGAGGCGGGCGTGGCGGGCGTGGCGGAGCGGCTGCCCTTCCCCCTCAGGCGGAAGCCCGCATAGCGGTGGCAGCGCAGGAGTCCCACACGGTGGTGGTAGCGCACGAGTTTGTCGTGGGGTTACGCCACCGACTTTGCAGTTGGCTCCGGCTCCTGGATACCATGACGATCCGGATCAAAACTAATGTAGCCCCGAGGGATCTGGGAGCTGGAGCCAACTGCGAAGCCGCCGGCGTAACCCGACGACGAACTTGTGCGCTACACCATCGTATGGGACTCCTGCGCCACCACCGCCGTGCGGGCTTCCGCATGAGGGGGAAGGGCAGCCGCTCCGCCACGTCCGCCACACCCGCCTCGTCCATGGGAGCCACGCCCTCCGCGGCCGCGGGAGGCGGCTCTGCTATGGGCGCTAGGGCTGGCGCTCACAACGACTACCGAGGAACGCGTCTGGCCCCGAGAGGGGACCCTCGAGGCGGAAGCAGACGCACAAGCTCGACCTCCACCCCTCGCCATCGCAGCAGTAGGCCTCAAGGAAAGCAAGGACAAATGAAAAGTTGGAGGAGGAAAATGGCGAAGGCAGAAGATGGGTGGGGAAGATTGCCACTCCCCCCGCCCTCTCTTATATCGCCCTAGGGGGATTACTCTGCCTGCCGCCTCGCCTCCCTTAATGGCAAAAATCGAGGAAGGAGATGCGAGAAGTCAGGCGAAATGAGCAGCGTCCTCCACATTTTTCCTTTTTATGGGGAAGGTGCGAGAGCTGGCTCTTTTTTGTCCTACGTGGCTACGCTTTTCAAACGCTCCACCTCCTGCCGCTGTTCCGCTCCACCTCTCCCACGTCCGCATTTAATGCGCATCGTGGGCGGGTGCGGTAAAAGAGAAGATTATGACAGTTATCCTCTGCCACGCGCCACCTGTGCAATGTTTGGGCCTAGCCCAATGACGCCTTGCATGCGCGCGTGGCCCAGGCCCAGGGGCTCCTGTCGGTGTACTAAGACATGGGTGCCCTCGTACCCTGACTTGTGCACTGGCGGTTGTAGCCTCCCTTCTGGCAAGGGCTTGACAGAGGATAACTACGACTCAAGACTCAACACCAAGACCGTGAAGAAGACCTCAAGGTAGGTCGTCGAGAAGTACTATTCTCGTACTAAAGATCGACGCTGTTCTTGCAGGCAAGCTTCGTCCCGGCAAGGTGAAGACCAAGGCTATGGTTGCCGGCAAGCTCCCTTGCCGGCAAGCAAGGCCCGGCAAGCTCCGTGCCAGCAGGTTTGTTCTGTCCCGTTACTGCTCCACCTCACCATCGACCAGGTAGGCTCATAGAGTAGGTGTCGAGCGGGCAGGCAGTCAAGATGGCCGGCCAAGGCACGTGTCAGCACGCCGCGCCGAGATTAACTTTAATGACACCCGTCCCTGGGACGTGTCGAGATTACAGGAGGGCGCCAGGACCGGTGGTACAGATCCGCGGCGTTGTCGTCAGAACCATCTGACGCTGCGACACTGCTGGAGAGGGGTGCTAAAATCTCCGTGATGGCTTCGTCAAAAGTAGGCTCCCTAGCACCAGATGAGCTGGGGGCCTCAGACTCCTGCTGCAGACGGACAGACTCTGGGAGGCTGATCAGGGCCTGCGCCTCGGATGTGCTAGGATGGGAGACAACACCTGACTTCTCGGTGCCGGCCTCTCCCATCTCAGCGTTCATAATGGCAAGCCCAGATATGCCACCAAGGGGCTGGGCCGTTTCCTTAGGAGTTTTCCTGGCCTCCTCGGCGGTACTCTTAGCATGTTTCTCTGCGGATGCCCCCTCCCCCTCCGGTTGAGTTGGTTCTATGGGATGAAGAAGGAGCAGAGGGAAGAAAAATTCGAATTTCAGATCAAGCCCAAGAAAACAAAAAGAAGAAGCATTAGAAAGAGTCAAGTATACTTGGAAAGAAGATTACCTTGACGAGCGTGTGGGGGGGACGCCATTCTTCCTCTGGCAACCTTGGTTGCCGGCGCCTGGTCCCCGGCAACATCGGTTGTCGGAGAGGCCTCCGCGCGGGTGAGCCCTTCTTGGGGCTCCTCTGGGGGAGGGCTGCCCCTTGCCGGTGAAAGTCTCGGTGATGGCCTGGGAGTCGAGGGCGCCGCCAAAAGGTCTATCCCTTGACGCCCTCCTTCCGGCTGGCTACTTTCCAGCCCCTTGTCGGTCTCCATTGCAGAAGATCCGACGGCGGTGCCCGCCAGCGGAAGCTGCGCATGTGCCTCGTGCGGGGGGCTCGAACCGGCAACTTCAAGAGAAATTGCACCTTGGTCGGTGCCAGTTACCGTCTTGCCTTCCCTGGTGGTCCTGAGCCTCTTCGCCAGCGGCACCTCGTCCCAACAAGATTAGGACAAAGAAGAAGATCAACTCAAGCAACAGAGTCTGGACAATTAAGAAACACGGGGATGGAGATGCTTACTCTTCGTCCTCGTCAGGGTCACTCAGAACTGACAGGTCATAATGAACTGTCTCCTCCTCGGTCCCCGTAGTTGTTGATCACGACAGTGGACTCCTGGGACGCTTCGGGGGGGGGGGCTGGAAGCTACGAAGTACCCGCCTCCTCCACGATCGGTAGGATAGGTCGACGAGGGACACCAACACGAGAAGGCAGTTGCCGGGAAGGCTGCGCCCGGGGGATTGCGGCTGCCACCTTGACGCCGGTGGGCCCTTGGCTCGCCGACTTGGTGTGCGCCTCCCTCTTGCGGGCAGTCTTCTTGGCGACAACCATTTTTCCGTTGGCAGGAGGAGGGTAAGGTGGTTCTTCTTCCTCTTCCGACTCCTCCTCACCCAAGGACCCCTCGGGTTGCTCCTCTTCTTCCTCTCCTTCCTTGGATTCCTCAGCCCGCTCCTCCTCCCCAGCGTGCTCTTCAACATGCTCTTGGGAGCGGCTTCCTCCACTGGCCTCCGGAGCTGCGGCCCGCTCTTTGGACTGGTCCTTGCCCAGCCGAGGACGAGTTACCTTTGTCTTTTTGGACTCATCAGCCCTTGCCGCAAGAAACTCTTCCCGTTCATCCTTCGTCGGGTGCATCATGCCGTCCTCAGCTCTAATAGCCTCCTCCACCAGGCCTGCAAACCAGTTATCCACATCCTTCTGGCTGGGCTCCTTCCATGTGTTCAGAACCATCCGAGCGTCACAGTCGGTCATCCATGCCAGGATAGAGGCCTTGGCAGTGTTGTTGCACAGAGGGATCACTTTCGCCGGCAAGTCAAAGTCGCAACCCTTGTTGAAAATCCGGCAGATGAGCAGATAGTGTCCCATCATCGTCAATTGTCGTCAGGGCCCTGGCCCAGCCACATTGGGTCAGCGGGGCCCTGGTAATCCCACGCTTGCCGGCCTTTCCTCTGCTGCAGTGGGGCGATTCGATGGCGAAGGAAATCTGCTCCCACCTTCTCAATCGTCAAGCCGACCTCTTTCAGAGCAAGGATTCGGCGCAGTGCCATTCCCAGTTTGGCATCATTGGGGTCGACCTGGTTCCAGCTATCAGGCTTTGCAACCATCTCGGTCCTGAGGTGGCAAAAGGCTGGGAAATCTTGCTGCTTGACCCAGCACCAATCAGCTCGCCACTCGTCCCATCTGGAGAGAAGCTCGCCGTCCAAGTAGTATTTCTTCAAATTTCCCCTTGGGACCCAGGTGACGCTACCGAAAAGAGCGCCCTTCTGGACCCGAGGGATGAAGAAATGCCGGCACAGAGCT
Organism: Elymus sibiricus; assembly: GCA_039707655.1. NCBI lineage: Eukaryota > Viridiplantae > Streptophyta > Magnoliopsida > Poales > Poaceae > Elymus > Elymus sibiricus. Next base: position 196,823,236 of record CM077674.1, on the reverse strand, counting down.
ACATTTGGATCCATCCCCACAAAATTCTCGCACAAGTACGCAAAAGTTGCCAGGCAGGTGACCGCATTGGGTGTAAAATCGAGCAGCCTGAACCCGAAGGCGTTCATCACCTCAACAAAGAAAGCAGAAAAGGGCGCACACAGACCGCAGTAGAAGTACCCGGCAAAGAAGTGAAATTGGTCGCCGGCAGGAGGAAGAGATCTGGGAAGCACCACCGTGGCCTCATGATCTTCCGTTTCACCCGCGTATATATACGCGTAGTCCCTCACCAGATCGTCTGCTGTTAGCATCGGCGGGAAAATAGGTCGACCCCATTGCCGGCAAGCCTCGCCCCGGCAAGGTAAAGATTAAGGCTATGGTTGCTGGCAAGTCCCCTTACCGGCAAGCAAGGCCCGGCAAGCTCCGCGCCAGCAGGTTTGTTCTGTCCCATTACCGCTCCACCTCACCATTGACCAGATAGGCTCGTGGGCTAGATTTTTTTTTGAAACTATGATGATTTTTATAGCAAATTCGGAAACTATACGCCCTAATGCATAAAAATCAAAAGTATGACCCCATCGGCCTCCTGTTGGCCGAAGAGGGACTTTTCGGCCAACCGTTGGCCGAAGAGTACTCTTTAGCCTACTGTTGGCCGAAGAGTGGCCAGCAGGGCCGAAGATAGTAACTTTGGCTTACAGTTGGCCGAAGAGTGGTCTTTGGTCAGGCGTTGGCCGAAGATGCATGCTCTTCGGTTTATAGTAGGCCGAAGTGTTTTTTTATATTTAAAAGTGGCTTATAAATCCTGTACAACCATTGCCGTTTTATACATGAAAAAAATGTACTTTTCCGCAATCTTTTTGCCCCCATTTTCTTTCCTGTCATTCTTTCCCTCCATTTTCTTTCCCGCCATTCTCTCCCGCCATTTTATTTGCCGCCATTTTCTCCTGCCATTCTCTCCCGCCATTCTTTGCCGCCATTTTCTCCCGCCATTTTCTTTCCCGCCATTTTCTTTCCCGCCATTCTCTCCCGCCATTCTCTCCCGCAATCTTCTTTCCCGCCATCTTCTATTCTCAACTTATAAAACCCCCTCCACACTAAGGAGGCCAGTGTAGTCTCGTCAAGATGTCCGGTTATCCTTTCGATCATAGTTGTTTTCACCCTAGTATGTCCAAATGTCTTCTGAGCTTAGCCACTGATTTCAAGATAGACAATAGGATAGTTCCATGGGACGAACTCCTCAGTAGTGACACCTTACTGAATGAGTTGGCTCACGCATTAAGTAGGTGCGGGTAGCCTGCAAGGACCTTTGAGGAGATACGAAAAGAACTTCTCAGGTTGCATGGAAGGTGGAAGAAGCAACAACATAAGGGTGAAGCATTCCTAAAGGCTGCAGCAGAACATACTTATTTATGGACCCAAGACAGCGAGGACAAAGACGATATTTTCATGCCGTGCACCAAGGGCAAGAGTACCGCATCGTCGAAGGGCAAGAGTACCACATTGTCGAAGGGCAAGAGTGCTGCATCGACGGAGGATGACGATGATGCCTTCATGTAGTTTCTAAGCTGTATTTTTTAAGTTCAGCCGTACCGTTAAATTCAGATGTACTTGTATCTTAATTATCTGTTGCAGTCTCTTTGGAAATGTAACTGGAATAACAATGTGAATTAATAGTAATATGTCTCTCGCATATATAGGTAGATATATGTCTCCTGATCAGATAGAAGCAAGTGCGATAGTAACACATACATGAAGCATGTCTCATACATAGATAATGACTCACACATGAGAAAAGTCTGAAACTAACATAGATAATGATTAATACATAGATAACCATATCACTGCTGGGGACGACGACGAATCTGGGTCTTCCTCGGGCAAGGACCGGAAGGCGATAAGCGCTGAGGCGGTGGGCGATGCTCACGGTAACCATGACCGTAGATAACATCGTCTGACACGGTCTGTGTCTCCTGCGTCGGTGCTGGTGGTGGAGTGTGAAACACTGTCTGAGAGAAGTCATAAGTGTTTGCAGCTTCGTCATCGTCATCGCCGTAGCCCTCTAATCCACATCCAGCACCACTAAGTATCGGTGACTGCACTGAATGCATGAACTGTTGTGACTGGTTGCCACCTGCAGTATAGTTAAACATGTAAAATTGATTTGCGAAACTACAATGTTTAAAAGAATGTACAAAGTAGTGTTACCTATTTCCATTTGATGATGCCAGGACGAGCTCCCTGGTTGTGAAGGAGGTAGCTGATGCCAGGACAAGCTCCCTGGTTGTGAAGGAGGTGGCTCTGAATGCTGCACGGAGTGGCGTGGCTCTGAACGCTGCACATAGTGTCGTGGTTCTGAACGCTGCACAGAGGGACGTGGGGGACGATGTGCTGGACGAGGAACTCCAGCATCCGAAGATCGTCTACATGTAACAGCTGCGTAAATCCCTCGTAGCTTCTCATCAAAACGCCTCAACCATGGGAGGTGCTCTGGCTGTGGGATAGTACCCCCCCTCTCAATCCGCCGCATTAAAGCGGAAACTTCCTCTCGCGCCTCGACTGTCAAGTCACTCTGTACATGAAGAGTTAACCAATTGTAAATGTTCAGGTTATGATAAAACTACACATATGAGAATCATGGCACGTACCGCATGGTGTCTGGTTCCCACAACAGAGGCAGTTGGGAACATATCCCTGGTGAGAGGGGCGTCCATCTGATCATGAGCAGTTGATGGAACCAAGTAGATCCTCATGCTATGCCGGTAACGTCGCAGATACAACCCGAACTTGTCCCAGTCAAAGGGCCGAACCTCATCCCAGATATTTGTCGGCGCGGTAGCCCATTCTTGAACATAAGGGCCAATGCTCTGAAGCCAAACAGCCATGGACTTGTTTCCTCCTACGCGGCTTTCCCTGAGATTGACATGCGTGTTACATGGTTAGCTATGTTCGGAATGCAGTGTTGAGAACTAAATTACAATTACTTACTTGTGCACGTGTGCTGGTATGTGTGGAATAACTGGAATTTCAGGCTCTTGATATAGACCGAACTGTCTCATCACCCTATGAAGAGCCATCTCCTCAACCGTCACGTCAAACACCACTCTGGCCTTGGTCATCCAATAGTGCTGATCTCTAGTGCACATTCTAGATATCCCAACTGGATACCTGGATGATATAGCCTGATGCGAGTATGGCTCCCAGATAACTTGATCCTCGTGCAAACTATCAAACTACGCCGTGAAGGACGGGTAGCAGCCCCTAACCTGGGTATGCGCAAACTGTCTCTGTACATGACAACAAATAAACATTAGTAATACTTTTGCATGGAAATAATTAATCGAAGAAATTGTTACGTAATATATAAGTACCTCTCTCCGTGCCCAAACAGATCCCACAGTAGGCAAATCGCCAATAGCAGGCACATATTCCCCTGCTATGTCCTCCATCCCAAAAGGTCTATCAACGTATACATAGGGTCGTCCAATAGGGAATCTCTCGTATGACCAGAGCTGCAACAGTAGTGGACATCCAACCAGAGCTGATTTTCTGGACTTCAACGAGCAAGCTTTGCACAGGCCTCTGTACGTAGCTGCTAACACAGCAGAACCAAAACTCCTCTACACAATGTCCCTAGGGCAACGTGCGTCAGCTATCTCTCGTGCAATATCGATGAGTCGCGCATCGACAGTAGTCACATGGTTCTCTGTGAACATCGTCTTGCCGAACAACCAAAGAATATATGCCTCTAGGGATCGATCATTCTGTGCCTCTGACAACTCACTCCGGGGTATCCTAACGAGACAATCTGTATAGAAACCATACGATTGTGTAAACTATCTAGTAAGGGCAACTAGGAAAACAAAATATGTTCAGCTCACTGAGAAGGTTACCTGAAACTGGCTCAACCACCTAAAACGAGGCCCGTGAGGATCGTCGTCTAAGGCCAGAGCAGTTGGCAACGCATGTAGAAAACGTGCCTGCATCAGTGCTAGCCAGCCAGGTTCTGGCTCTAAAGGACCTATGACAGCACCGGCCAAAGGTAATCCCAACAAGAAAGACACATCCTGTAGAGTAGGAGCCATCTCTCCCCAGGGAAAGTGAAACGTATGTGTCTCTGGTCTCCATCTATCTACTAAGCAGGTAAGCAGTGACCTATCGTAAGAGAAACGTTTCACTTGCCTCTTGCGTAACTGCATTGGTTCACCTTCCTCATCCAAGTCCGGATATTCAACCCACTCATCCAATGTACCCTCAACCAGCCGTGCCAAGGGTAGAAGTCCAGCCCAACTTAACCTACAAAATAAAGAGACTGTAGCATACATTTAGTGGGTATCAAAAGTATGTCAAACAAAATAAAGAGAATGTAGCATACAGTTATATGTACACATACCTATTAACCCATAAAGGGTGTATCATCCAGTTAGTCCTTGGTGTGCGAGTGACCAACACGTCTAAGTCTTGCCTGCTTGCATAAGTGCAGCCCGGTGAACTCTATCAATCTTACCATCAAGCAACGGATACGAAGACACATCTGCAATTAAAATAACAAATCTAACATGCAATTAAAACATAGTCCAGACATATTACAAATTAAAATATAGTCCAGACATATTACAAATTAAAACATAGTCTAGACATATTACAAATTAAAACATAGTCCAGACATATTACAAATTAAAACATAGTTCAGACATATTACAAATTAAAACATAGTTCAGACATATTACAAATTAAAACATAGTCCAGACATATTACAAATTAAAACATAGTCCGACATTTTCTCGTAGTCTGACATATAATAATAAGTATCACCTAGTCCTCACAAATTATATAGCTTGTGAGTTATTTCTTCCTCGTCCTCCCCTTCGTCCTCGACGGCCTCAACCACGTCCGCCTCTTGCTCCTATTGTCGCACTCGTCGATGTGGAAGCACTCATCGATGTGGAAGCACCGTCTTTCTTTAGGTCGGGACAATATTTCATCCTATGCCCATAAGCCATGCATAGCAAACATTGTCTGGTTGCTCCACCAGCTTCAGATTGGTCCATATCATTTCGGATGCGACAGACCTGACGTCTACCCCTACTTGTTCGCCGAAGATCTAGATCCGGGATGTATACTCTCTCACCGTCGTTTACCTTGTTGAAATTGCCAACGACTCTAAACCCTGTCATCTCACCGGTCCATGTGTTCAGAACTGCCTCTTTTGAATAGTATGGGGACACGAAGGAGATGGCGTCCAACTCAATCTGGCCACAGGCAGCCAACACATGTGAGCAAGGCAGGTGCAATAACTTCGGTTTGTTGCATGTACACTCACACGTTGGATAAAATTCCGTTCCAATTGTTACCTCGTGCGTCTTCACCTCATTTGCAGAACCAAAACCATCGGTAGGTAGCTGAACCTCATACCTCCTTTCCTGATTACCTATGAGTCTGACAGTGTGCTTCTTTGCTTTCTCTATCTTCTTTGCCATGTACTCCATGACACGGCTACAATAAGGTGTGTTGGGATTATTTGCAATATGCTTCTTTGCTAACTCGTGCCTTTCTCTGAAATATCTCAAAGTGCCATGGAATACAGCCTCCACAATAGCTGTGAGTGGCAATGCTCTATTCCCTCTGAGTACAAAGTTATACACCTCTGCAAGGTTGGTTGTCATGTGGCCATACCTAGCTCCATGGGTGTTATGCATCAAAGACCAATTCACGGGAGGCTCTTTCTCTATCCACTGAGTAAAAGTCTTTATTGCCCTCCCCTTCTTTCTCTTAGTACCAGGAGGGTCAATTGCTAGCAAGTCACAAAGACCTACTGGCTCCTCTAGCTCCGCCATGAGTGTTGCTAATTTAGCCTGATCTTCTTCCATTTTCTTCCTGGCACCGACCTGCTTCTTAGTAAACTCATCAAGTTTTGACCAAATAAAATGGTATTTATGCTGCTGGTTCTGCTTGCATAATTTTTTGAACAAGTTCATCAACCGCTTGTTCTTGAACTGTGAGAAAAAATTAGCCCCAAGATGGCGCATGCACTACCGGCTCTGCAAGTCCTTCCAAGGTGTTCGTTCGTCTTCTGTTGGATTCCTTAGTGTCTTCACGGCCTTCAATATACCAGCATGTCTGTCATGAATGACACACACGTTTGGTCGGTCCTTCACGATGGCAATTTTCACTTGCCAGAAGAACCATACCCAGCTCGGAAAGTTCTCACCCTCAACAAATGCCATGGCAAGTGGGATGATTTGATTGTTCCCGTCCACACCAATAGCAGTCAGGATTTGCCCTTTGTACTGACCAGTCAGGAATGTACCATCCACAAACATCACAGGAGGACAATGCCGGAAAGCTTCGATGCCCATAGCGAAAGAGAAGAATACTCGTTTCAAAACCTTGAAATCTGGTATACTCGCCAACCTCGTGTGTTGTACGTTAACATAAGTGTCGGGATTCCTCTCCTTCAGTATATCAAGGAGACGGACAACATTATCATATGAGTCGAAGAACGTCCCAAACCTTTCCTCCATAGCCTTCTGCTTAGCCCTCCAAGCCTTCCCATAAGGAATGTCATAATTCCATCTGACCTTCACTGCTGTCTGGATGTGTTTTGCTTCCATATTTTTCTTCTGCACTATCTCAGTATACATGAGTTGCGCAATGAGAGTTGAAGTCAGGTTTGGATGATTTACCAGAAGGTTTTTCCTCACACAATTATGTGGGATGACATCGTTCACAACCCAGTGGATGTTATACTTCGGGACATGCCCGTGCACCTTCCCAGGACAACCTGTTTCAACACATTTCACGGTATAGTTTGTTGGACTTGATATGTGTGTCCGGAAAACCCTCTGCGTAGACATAGCCCACTTGATCACCGCATACTTCAATTTTTTCTTTGTATCAAACATAGCCCCTATCTGGACTTGGTTCAGATTATACCGCCATGGAGCCTCATGGCCATCGTTGACCGTAAGACCGGTGGATATGTCCTGATCCCATGCAGAAGGAATCGGTACCTCCACCTCATCCTCGGAATTTTCAGAATCCAGATCCTCCGCCAATCCATCCTCGTCCTCTTCCTCCATCACCCTCTGCATTTCCTCCTCTTCCTCATCCCCATCAGAATCCAGATCCTCCGCCAATATTATCGACTGACTACTCTGCCCAGTATCATGACCACACACATTGTGTGGCACGTAGTCTGACTCTTTCTCAGGTTGCCTACCATCCACATCCAGTGGCTGTGACCCGGATAAACAAATCTCGTTAGCCACTTCACTGCCCTGGCCGGGTTCATACCCCATGTGGAGTTGTACGTTATTCTCCTCCTTCGCCATAGGTTGCACTAGGGCATATGGGTGGATTCTTCGGTCTCGGCAACGACTTAACAGCGTCAACCAATGATGGCTCCTATCTATCGGCATCAACTCCCACTTGACATTTTTACAGGATTTGGTCCACAATGCATGAATACTGACGGAACATACTTCAGGATCCAGCCCAAAACTAGTAGTCAACCAGTACTTCAACTGTCTAATGTCCAGTCTGTCCGGGTCTGGAAGTGTCATGACGCCTTTTTTATACTCGCTAAGATCAACCAGAAACTCATTGTATCAAACATTACCAGGGCCATAGTAAACAGTCAAATTTACTGATTCGGACATTTTCACCTGTCAGACATTTTCATCTTCTCATTAATCACAACGAAAAAATTTATTACCCGCTACACTAACTAATCGCTAAAATGCCGGCACACACAAATTTACTGATTCAGACATTTTCACCTGTCAGACATTTCCATCTTCTCATTAATCACGAAGAACAAAAATATTACCCGCTACACTAACTAACCGCTAAAATGCCAGCACAGACAAATTAACACTCGAAGTACGCAATATGACTTATCTACACTAACTAAACTCTACAACTCAGAGAAAAAAATATGATGACATGGTTATACCTTCAACGCGTGTGTCTCCTTCTTCTTGCTCCTCTTTTCAACTCAGCGGCACCGGCCACCTCGCGGAGTACTTGCACCACCGGCTCCTCTCCTCACCACCACCCCCTCCCCAGCCGCACCTCCTCCTCACCACCACCTCCTCCCCAGCCGCACCTCCTTTACCCCACCACCTCCTCCCCAGCCGCACCTCCTCCACCCCACCATGGCTACTCACTTGTATGCACAAAAAACTAGCCCATACGAAAAAAATGACCGTAGGACGCCGGAGATTGCTACGATCTATTGTTTCTGTGGCTTGGATGTGAAAATGGATGGAGAAGGGAGGAGATCGGCGTGGGGTGGCGCAGCAACAGAGAGGAACGAGAGAGAGCAAGAACAGGTGAGCGAGAGGAAGAAGAGGCTTTGGCCGGCCTTATCCCGACCTCTTCGGTCGCGGGTTGGCCGAAGAGCCTTTTCGGCCGCTCGTTGGCCGAAGACGCTCACTTCGGTCGGCAGCCCACCAACAAGCCCTCTTCGGCCCAGCTGGCCCTCTTTTCGGCCAACGGGAGGCCGACAAGCCCTCTTCGGCTTACTGCTGGCCAAAAATAGTGTCTTCGGCCTTATAGAGGCCGACGGGGTGATACTACTGATTTTTTTGAATTAAGTCATATAGTTTCCAAATTTGCTATAAAAACATGATAGTTTCAAAAAAAATCCGTGGGCTAGGTGTCGAGCATGCAGACAGTCAACATGGCCGGCCAAGGAACGTGTCAGCACGCCGCGCCGAGATTAACTTTAATGACACCCGTCCCTGGGACGTGTCGAGATTACAGGAGGGCGCCAGGACCGGTGGTATAGATCTTTTGCCCAAGGCCTCGCCTCCCCAACGTAGCACCTAACGGTGCATTAAATGCGTTTGTGTTACCCCGTTGGAAGATAAATGTGATGATGGTGCAAGTCACTGTTCATACTCTGTAATGACCGTATTAGCCATTGTGGTGACCCCTTGACCTATAAAAGGAGGCCCACGGCTACAGGTAGAACGGTCGACACCCAGTTCATTTACACGCCGTAGCTGCATTTTCCTGAGCACCTTGCTGGAAAACTGCACTCCCTATAAATCAGAGTTCATATTCGATCAACCACAGAGCAGGAGTAGGGTTTTACGCTCATAGCGGCCCGAACCTGGATAAATCCCCGTGTGCTCTTGCACTTACCAAAAACCTGCTCTTTGTCCCGTGCACATCCCCTGAGCTGAATCGCAAAGGGACCCATTCAGTCCCATAGATAGTCATTTCCCAAGGTGGTGGTTTCCTTTTTTATGGGGGAGGCATGGGGGCTGGCTCTTTTCCGTCCTACATGGCTGCGCTTTTCAGGTGCACCACCTCCAACCGTTGTTCTGCTCCACCTCTCACACGCCCTCGTATAATGCGCATCATGGGCGGGTGCGGTAAAAGAGACGATTATGACAGTTATCCTCTGCCACGCGCCGCCCGTGCACTGTTTGGGCCTAGCCCAACGACGCCTCGCATGTGCGCGTGGCCCAGGCCTAGGGGCTCCTGTCGGTGTACTAAGACATGGGTGCCCTCGTACCCAGACTTGTGCACAGGCAGTTGTAGCCTCCCTTCCGGCAAGGGCTTGATGGAGGATAACTACAACCCAAGACCGTGAAGAAGACCTCAAGGCAGGTCATTGAGAAGTACTATTCTAAGTATTGAAGATCGACGCTGTCCTCACCGGCAAGCCTCGCCCCGGCAAGGTAAAGATTAAGGCTATGGTTGCCGGCAAGTCCCCTTGCTGGCAAGCAAGGCCCGGCAACCTCTTTTGTACAAGTTTACCATCAAGGCATGTAATCCTTTGTACAAAGCCGGGCGCAGATCCCATGCAAGATAAATAAAAGTTAGATGTTTCACAATTCTTTGTCAAGTACATATATATTTATGTGTTGCAGGCAGTCTTGTGTTACATTTTCCCTTGCATATGGTGATTAACGAACCGCCAAGGTTCCAACCTCCTCTTTTCTTTTCTTTCTTAAAGGAAGGAAGGATTCCTCGCGTACAAGTTTCCCGGGGGGAGTGATGGTATGGATACCAAAGGACGCGTTCAAGATGTCACCCTACGGCAATAAGTACAACAAGAAGTACAACAAGGAATGAGCTAAGTTGCAAAACTTTGAAATAAATTCTTTGTTGTAGTTGCGATTCTCCTTGAATGACTTTGGCCTTTGTATGAGAAACCTGCACGCTAAGGAACCTTGTCGTGATCGACTACGCTCTTACTTTGCTTCGAGTCCGCTCGGCAAGCTAAGCAGCCGCGTTGTGACCGTCAAGCGTGACCTTGCCGGCAGCGACACTTCTGGCAAGCTGCTAAGGACCTGCTCCTCAAGCACTTATGGCAAGGGTGTTTGCACCGGCAAGCCTCCGGCAAGCGTAGGGTACAAAAATCATGCAAAGACAGAACGGAATAAGGAGAACAGCGCACATACATCCATTTTAAATGCAAGTTATAATACATCAAAGCCAAGTGCAGTCTGACCTAAGACAAATTTGTCTTGTGCATAAATTACATCTGCAGCAAAGAACGACAAGGGAGGCTAATCCCTGCGATCACCCTCAGTCCTCCGGATCTGATTGATCTTGTCGATAAGGGGAATGATGGCCCTTTCAGCAGTTGTGGTGTCTGTCCCCGGCGGCAAGGCCTTGAAGGCCTTGGAGATGTCTACGGCAGGATTCCGGCAGATAATCTTGACAAGCATTTTGGAGATGACCTCGATGCAAAACTTCTGATACTCGTTGGCGAAGCTGGCGGATCTTTTCTCATGATGTTTCTTCAGTATTTCAAGGAGTCCGTCGAAGAAGAGGGAGAGGCTGGCGCTTCTAGAGTCATGCTCGCCAACTGTGAAGCGATGCTCCTCCCTGACCATGACGTCTCACCTGAGCGGCGAGACGCTCGGCAACATCGACAAGGCGACCAGTCCACAGATCCACGGCTTTCTTATGCTCCTAGAAAGAGTTCGCAGCATTGGCACGCTTAGCCTTATCTTTTGCCCAACTCTCCAGCAGCTCCCTCTCTTTTTCCCTGCCAACCTCCAAGTCCTTCTCCAGAGTTGCGAGCCTTGAATTAAGGTCTGCCAAGGAGTTGTTGGCGGTCGAGAACTCTTGGGTTTTGTTGACGAGCTCTTCTTCAAGCTTCGACACTTTGGACTCCAACTCTGCCTTGGCGGCCTCAGCGCCTTCTGCGACTTTGACGGCCTCCGAAGGCTTGGTAGAGTGAGCCTGGGTTAGAGTCTCGATGGCCTGGTTATGGCCCTCCTCTACCTCTTGGGTCTGCTGCGCAAGTAGAGTCTGGATCTCCTCCTCCTTGCCGCGTTGCTTAGCGGCGAGAGCCTCTTCTTGGGCGGCAAGGTCCCTTTCTTTAGCGGCAACCTGCGCTTCGCGCTCCGCTAACCTGCCGTCTAGAGCCGTTGCCTTCTCCTTGGTAGCGTCAAGCTTCTCTTCTTACCTCCTAAGGCCATGAAATTTGTTGTTGTGCCAGGCGCAGATTTCCTCCGCCTTTTTCCTCAGTTTTTGCTCGGCCTGCCCTACAGCTTGCCGTTGGGCGTGCAGTTCATCCCAGTGCCTGCCGTAGTGGTCTTGCACATCCTTGAGGTGACTAGCCATCGTCATCAGGAAGGCAAGATCCGCGGCGTTGTCATCAGAACCATCTGACGCTGCGACACTGCTGGAGAGGGGTGCTAAGATCTCCGCGATGGCTTCGTCAAAAGTAGGCTCCCCAACACCAGATGAGCTGAGTGCCTCAGACTCCTGCTGCAGACGGACTGACTCCGGGAGGCTGATCAGGGCCTGCGCCTCAGATGTGCTAGGATGGGAGACAAGACCTGACTTCTCGGTGCCGGCCTCTCCCATCTCAGCGTCCGTAATGGCAAGCCCAGATATGCCACCAAGGGCCTAGGCCGTTTCTTCAGGAGTTTTCCTGGCATCCTCGGCGATACTCTTAGCATGTTTCTTTGCGGACACCCCCTCCCCCTCTGGTGGAGTGGGTTTTGTAGGATGAAGAAGGAGCAGAGGGAAGAAAAATTCGAATTTCAGATCAAGCCCAAGAAAACAAAAAGAAGAAGCATTAGAAAGAGTCAAGTATACTTGGAAAGAAGATTACCTTGACGAGCGTGTGGGGGGGATGCCATTCTTCCTCCGGCAACCTCGGTTTCCGGCTCCTGGTCCCCAGCAACATCGGTTGTCGGAGAGGCCTCCGCGCGGGTGAGCCATTCTTGGGGCTCCTCTGGGGGAGGGCTGCCCCTTGCCGGTGAAAGTCTTCGTGACGGCCTGGGAGTCGAGGGTGCCGTCAAAAGGTCTATCCCTTGACGCCTCCTTCCGGCTGGCTACTTTCCTGCCCCTTGTTGATCTCCATTGCAGAATATCCGACGGCGGTGCCCGCCAGCGGAAGCTGCGCATGTGCCTCACGCGGGGGGCTCGAACCGGCAACTTCAAGAGAAATTGCACCTTGGTCAGTGCTAGTTGCCGTCTCGCCTTCCCCGGTGGTCCTGAGCCTCTTCGCCAGTGGCACCTCGTCCCTACAAGATTAGGACAAAGAAGAAGATCAGCTCAAGCAACAGAGTCTGGACAATTAAGAAACACACGGGGATGGAGATGCTTACTCTTCGTCCTCGTCAGGGTCACTCAGAACTGACAGGTCATAATGAACTGTCTCCTCGGTCCCCGCAGTTGTGGATGACGATAGTGGACTCCTGGGACGCTTCGGGGGGGGGGGGGGGGCTGGAAGATGCGAAGTACCCGCCTCCTCCACGATCGGCAGGATGGGTCGACGAGGGACACCAACGCGAGAAAGTAGTTGCCGAGAAGGTTGCGCCCGGGGGATTGCGGCTGCCACCTTGATGCCGGTTGGCCCTTGGCTCGTGGACTTGGTGTGCGCCTCCCTCTTGCGGGCAGTGTTCTTGGCGACAGGCATTTTTCCCTTGGCAGGAGGAGGGTAAGGTGGTTCTTCTTCCTCTTCTGACTCCTCCTCACCCGAGGACCCCTCGGGTTGCTCCTCTTCTTCCTCTCCTCCCTCGGATTCCTCAGCCCGCTCCTTCTCCCTAGCGTGCTCTTTAGCACGCTCTTGGGAGCGGCTTCCTCCACTGGCCTTCGGAGCTGCGGCCCGCTTTTTGGACTGGTCCTTGCCCGGCCGAGGATGAGTTACCTTCGTCTTTTTGGACTCATCAGCCCTTGCCGCACGAAACTCTTCCCGGTCATCCTTCGTCGGGTGGATCCTGCCGTCCTCAGCTCTAATTGTCTCCTCCACTAGGCCGGCAAACCAGTTATCCACATCCTTCTGGCTGGGCTCCTTCCATGTGTTCAGAACTGTCTGAGGATCACAGTCCGACATCCATGCCAGGATAGAGGCCTTGGCAGTGTTGTTGCACAGAGGGATTACCTTCGCTGGCAAGTCGAAGTCGCAACCCTTGTTGAAAATCCAGCAGATGAGCAGATAATGTCCCATCGTCGTCAAGTTGTCGTCAGGGCCCTGGCGCAGCCGCATTGGGTCAGCAGGGCCCTAGTAATCCCATGCTTGCCGGCCTTTCCTGTGCTGCAGTGGGGCGATTCGACGGCGAAGGAAATCTGCTCCCACCTTCTCAATCGTCAAGCCGGCCTCTTTCAGAGCAAGGATTTGGCGCAACGCCATTCCCAGTTTGGCATCATTAGGGTCGACCTGGTTCCAGCTATCAGGCTTTGCAACCATCTCGGTCCTGAGGTGGCAAAAGGCTGGGAAATCTTGCTGCTTGACCCAGCACCAATCAGCTCGCCTCTCATCCCATCTAGAGTGAAGCTCGCCGTCCAAGGTAGTATTTCTTCAAATTTCCCCTTGGGACCCAGGTGACGCTACCGGAAAGAGCACCCTTCTGGACCCGAGGGATGAAGAAATGCCAGAACAGAGCTACATTTGGAGCCATCCCCACAAAATTCTCACACAAGTGCGCAAAAGTTGCCAGGCAGGTGACCGCATTGGGTGTAAAATCGAGCAGCCTGAGGCTGAAGGCGTTCATCACCTCAACAAAGAAAGCAGAAAAGGGCGGACACAGACCGCACTAGAAGTACCCAGCGAAGAAGTGGAATTGGTCGCCGGCAGGAGGAAGAGATCCGGGAAGCACCACCGTGGCCTCATGATCTTCCGTTTCACCCACGTACATATACGCGTAGTCCCTCGCCAGATCGTCTGCTATAAGCGTCGGTGGGAAAACAACGTGGTCCCGCCGTTGCGCAGCCTTGGCGGCTTTCTTCTCAGCCGCCGCCAAGCTCGGGGCCTTCCCGACTCTCTTCGGCACCATGACAGGGTGTGAGGGGGGCGGGGGCGAGGCTGCGTTATGCACTGGTGGAAGCAAAGGGCGTGCTCTGCTCTTGTGCGGCGGCGAAAGCTGGGGGTGCGCTCTGCTTCTGCACGAGGTTGAAGACGACGGCGAATTGGCTAGATTGGGAAGAGGGGATAAATGAGCAGTGCCCTTTGTGGTTTCCTTTTTTATGGGGGAGGCGCGTGGGAGAGGTGGAGCAGAACGGTGGCAGGAGGTGGAGCGTCTGAAAAGCGTAGCCACGTAGGACGAAAAAGAGCCAGCTCTCACGCCTTCCCCATAAAAAGGAAAAACGTGGAGGGCGCTGCTCATTTCGCCTGACTTCTCGCATCTCCTTCCTCGATTTCCGCCATTAAGGGAGGCGAGGCGGTTGGGAGAGTAATGCCCCTAGGGCGTTATAAGAGAGGGCGGGGGGAGTGGCAATCTTTCCCACCCATCTTCTGCCTTCGCCATTTTCCTCCTCCAACTTTTCATTTGTCCTTGCTTTCCTTGAGGCCTACTGCTGCGATGGCGAGGGGTGGAGGTCGAGCCCGTGCGTCTGCTTCCGCCTCAAGGGTCCCCTCTCGGGGCCGGACGCGTTCCTCGGTAGTCGTTGTGAGCACCAGCCCTAGCACCCATAGCAGAACCGCCTCCTGCGGCCGTGGAGGGCGTGGCTCCCGTGGACGAGGCGGGCGTGGCGGACGTGGCAGAGCGGCTGCCCTTCCCTCTCAGGCGGAAGCCCGCACGGCAGTGGCGGCGCAGGAGTCCCACACAGTGGTGTAGCGCACGAGTTCGTGGTGGGGTTATGCCACCGGCTTCACAGTTGGCTCCGGCTCCTGGATCCCTTCGCGCGGGTGATGGAGAGCAGCAGGCCCTTGGGCCTGTGGCTTCTGGTGGAGGGCTGCTACAACGGCCCCTCCTGGGTGGTGGCAGAGTACTCCACCACCGGCTCCCTGTTCTTGACGCGGGGGTGGAAGTCGTTCGCCTGCTCCCGTGGTCTAGGGGAGGGGCAGCTTCTCTAGTTTAGGTACGACGGAGCCGCCACATTCTTCATGAAGTTCTTCGGGGCCTTCGGCGGCCGCATCGAGTGCTACACGGAAAGCGGGAGCAGCAGCGGCACCGACTCCACCAGCGAGAGCGAGAGCGAGAGCGGCGAAAGCTCCTCGCGTATCACGAGCGAAGACGACGACTCCGACTAGGCGCATAGTATTGCCCCAGTCGAGCCTTGAAGATGAGCCGTGCTCCGCCTAGGCTCCTCCGTTTGGCTTCCTGTATCAAAACTAATGTAGCCCCGTGGGGGCATGGAAGATAACTTTTGTATCTAAATGTTTAGTAGTCGCTGTAATTCATACTTTGAATGGACGTATGCATGTTGTTTTCCTTATTTCATTCCGTCTTTGCATGATTTCCATACCCTACGCTTACCGGAGACTTGCCGGTGTGCATACCCTTACTGCAAGCACTCGAGGAACAAGTCCTTAGCAGCTTGCCGGAAGTGCTGCTGCCGGCAAGATCACGCTTGCCGATCACCATGCAGCTACTTAGGTTGCCGAGCAGACTCGAAGCAAAATAAGAGCGCAGTCGATTATGGCAAGGTTCCTTAGCGTGCTGGTTTCTCATACAAAGGCCATAATCGGTCAAGGAGAGCCACAACTATAACAAGGAATTGATTTCAAAGTTTTGCAACTTAGCTCAGTCCTTGCTGTACTTCTTGCCGTAGGGCGATATCTTGAATGCGTCCTTTGGTATCCATGACCGTCACTCTTCCCGGGAAGCTTGTACGCGAGGAATCCTCCCTTCCTTTAAGAAAAAGAAAGAAGAGAAAAGAGGAGACTGGAACCTTGATGGTTTGTTAACCACCTTATGCAAGGCAAAGACCGTAACACAAGACAACATGCAACACATAAGTAAATATGCATTTGGACAAATAGTTGTGAAACACTTAGTTTTATTGTGCACGGGATCTGCGCCTGGCTTTGTACGAAGGTTTACATGCCTTGACGGCAAACTTGTACAAAATAGGTTGCCGGGCAGCCTGGCAACCACGCCTTACGGGTAGAACTTACGAAGATGCTCAATATTCCATGAGTTAAGCACCGGGGTGCCATCTTCGGTCTCTAGGCGGACTGCGCCGGGCCTAGAGACTCGTACTACCCGGTAAGGGCCCTCCCACTTCGGCGTCAACTTGTTTTTACCCTTCGTGGATTGAATCCGACGAAGAACAAGGTCACCTTCCTCAAGGTTCCTGGCATTCACTTTGCGGCTATGGTAGCGGCGCAAAGCTTGCTGGTACCGTGCAGCACGGACAGCAGCCCGGAAACGATCTTCCTCAAGGAGCGTGGCATCGTCATGCCGCAGCTCATCTTGGTCCTCCTCATCGAAGGCCAAGACTCGAGGTGACCCATATTTGAGTTCCGTGGGGAGTACCGCTTTTGCACCATACACAAGGGAGAAGGGTGTCTGGCCAGTGGCTCGATTTGGTGTCGTTCTGATTGACCAAAGAACCGCCGACAATTCTTCCACCCAGCGCCTTCCACACTAGTGCAGCTTATCGAAAGTCCTAGTCTTTAGACCATGCAGCACTTCTGCATTTACCCTCTCTACTTGCCCATTGCTTCTCGCGTGAGCAACGGAGGCATAGCAGATCTTGTTTCCAAGTTCCTGGCAATATGCTGTGAAGGCGCGGCTCGTGAATTGGGTACCGTTGTCGGTAATGATCCTGTTGGGTACACCAAAATGGGCAACCAATCCTTTGAGGAACTTGATAGCTGACTGTGCCGTCACGTTTCTCACTGGCTCTACTTTAGGCTACTTTGTAAACTTGTCGATTGCAATGTATAAGAATTCAATGCCCCCAGTAGCACGGGGGAAGGGGCCGACGATGTCGAGCCCCTAGACCGAGAAGTGCTAGGAAAGAGGGATGGTTTGGAGGGCTTGAGCTAGTTGGTGGATGTCCTTGGAGTGGAACTGGCATGCTTCACACCTGATAACCACCGCCAAGGCGTCTTGAAGGCTGTCGGCCAGTAGAATCCTTGACGGAACGCCTTGCCGACAAGTGCGCGTGACCCAATATGAGATCCGCACATCCCTTCATGTATCTCTTCCAACAGCCTTTGTCCATCTTCCCGGGAGATGCACTTCAATTTTACCTCGTTAGGTCTCTTCCTGTACAAGGTGTTGTCAATAAACTTATACATCCTTGATTGACGGGCCACTCTTTCTGCCGCTTCTTGCTCATCGGGAAGGTCTCCTGTCTGGAGGAATTGGACAATCGGCTGCGCCCATGCCGGAGCTTGTGGCTTGAAGACAAGGACTAAAGGCATTTCTTCCTCTGCGGGAGCACTTGCTTCAACGGCAAGGATCTGGCTTGCCGGATGCTGCGGCTCACTGGCAAAGGGCGGCTTGTCAGTAGTGTCTGCTTTCTTGGCGGCTACGGGTAGCTCTGCCAGAAAGTAACCATCAGCATCTTGTTTCCTTTTCTTCGCCAGCCTTGATGGTGTAACGGATGGCTGAGTTAGTTGGAGCACAAAAGTTCCTGGTTCCACAGGCATCTTTTGGGTGGCAAGCTTTGACAGGTCATCAGCAATCTCATTCCAAGCACGAGGAACGTGCTCTGCTTGCAGACCATCAAAGTGCTCTTCCAACTTTCTCACTTCATCAACATATGCCTCCATCAAAGGGCTTTGGTAATCCTTGTTGACCTGCCTCACTACAAGCCGCGAGTCACCTCTGAGAATCAGTTTTCGGATACCGAGGTCGATGGCAATGCGCAGACCGGCAAGCAAACCCTCGTACTCGGCAGTGTTGTTGATGGCCTGCTCCCTGGGAAAGTGCATCTGGACCACATACTTGAGGTGCTCTCCGGTGGGTGCGATGAGCAGCACACCAGCACCGGTGCCTTTCAACGTGAAAGCACCGTCAAAATACATGACCCAATCGTCAACTGTTTCCTTGCCGGGGAGAGAGGTCTCTGGTTTTTCTTCATCTAGCGTTGGAGTCCGTTCTGCAATGAATTCCACCAAGGCCCTACTCTGGATCGTCGAGGTGCTCTCAAATTTCAGATCAAAACTCGATAACTCCAGTGCCCATTCCACAATCCTTCCGGTTGCCTCTGGATTTCTCAAGATCCGTTGCAACGGAAAGCGAGTGACAATGGTGACTGGGTGTGCTTGAAAATAATGGTGCAGCTTCCTTGAGCCCATGAAAAGGCCAAAAAGCAACTTTTGCACACCAGAGTACCTTGACCTAGCCCCTTGCAGGAGGGAGCTGACAAAGTAGACTGGGCGCTGCACCATCTTCTTCTTCACGACTTGCTGATCTGGCTGGCTGGCTTGCATAATCTCTGTCTTGTCAACACCTGACCTTGCCGGAGAAGATCCCGGCTCGTCAAGTCGTGGCTCTGCGGTTGCTACCTCTTCCTCATCGGCCTCTCTTTCAGCCACAAGTGCAACACTAACCACTTGATTCGTTGCCGCTAAATATAGCAGCAACATCTCTCGCGGCCTAGGCGCGACTAGGACTGGCGGAGAGGATAGGTACTCCTTCAAATCCTGGAGCGTGGCCTCCACTTCCGGAGTCCAATTTACTGGACCTGCCTTCTTCAAAATCTTGAAAAACGGCAAGGCACGCTCTGCTGATTTGGAGATGAACCTGCTGAGGGCGGCAACGCAGCCGGCAAGGTGCCTGACATCCTTGACGCGTCTCGGTGCTTCCATCTCCTCAATTGCTCTGGTCTCGTCGGGGTTGGCTTCAATCACCCTTTGAGACATGAAGAAACCAAGAAGCTTGCCGGACGGAACACCGAACACACACTTCTCGGGGTTGAGCTTCAAGCTAAGCTTGCGCAAGTTGGTAAAAGTTTCCTCGAGATCCTGGATCAATGTTGACTTGTCTCTGGTTTTGACCACAATGTCATCCATATAAGCTTCCACATTTCTGTGCAGCTGTGGCTCAAAACCAATCTGGACCGCTCTGGCAAAGGTCGCTCCGGCACTCTTCAGTCTGAAAGGCATACACAAAAATCAGTATGTGCCACATGGAGTGATGAATGCGGTCTTCTCCTCGTCTTCGTTGTCCATAAAAATCTGATGATAACCAGAATAGGCATCAAGGAAAGTGAGTAGGTCACAGCCGGCAGTGGAATCTACAATCTGGTCAATGCGCGGCAAGGGGAAAGGGTCCTTGGGACAGGCTTTATTTATATCGGTGAAGTCGATACAAAGCCTCCACTTCCCGTTCGCCTTGCGCACCACCACCGGATTAGCTAACCACATAGGGTGTAACACTCCTCTGACCAGGCCTGCTGCTTCTAACTTCTTAATCTCCTCGGCAATGAACTCTTGCCACTCTAAGGCTTGCTTCCTGATCTTTTGCTTGACGGGCCTTGCATGAGGGCAGACAGCAAGGTGGTGCTCAATCACCTCCCTAGGAACACCGGGGATGTCAGATGCTTGCCAAGCAAATACATCGACATTCGCCCATAGGAAGGTAACGAGCTCGCTTTCCTGCTCGTCACTGAGAGTGGCACTTATAGAAAACGTGCCGCTCGTCCCATCTTCTTTCACAAAGACTCGCTTGGCCACCGGCGCAGAGGCTTTGGCTCTCTTACTCTTGCTGGTAGAGCTCTCTGGTACGTCCTCGACAGGCATGCTGCACTCTGAAGTGCGCTTCCCAGAGGTCTTGCCGGTCTTCTTCTTCTTCTTTCCTTCCCCGGGAGCTCTGACGGCAGGGGCAAGTGCCTCGATGGTGGCTGCTGCCGCTGCCTCCCGGTAGAGATTGTGGGCACAGATGATTGCATCCTTGTAGTTTGACTTGAGGGTGAGGACCCCCATCGGCCCCGGCATCTTGATGACGTTGTACGCATAGTGCGACATGGCCATAAATTTTGCCAGGGCTGGGCGGCCCAGAATCCCATTGTACGGCAGCGGCATCTTGACGATGTCGAAGGTAATCTTCTCCGTCCGATAGTTGAGCTCGCCGCCGAACATGACCGGCAACATGACTTGGCCCTTCGGCTTGTTCCTCCCCAGACTGATCCCTTGGAAACTGCCTGTTTCCTCTAGATCCTTGTCGGGGATCTGCAGCCTCTTGATCACATCTGGGGAGATCAAGTTCAAGCCAGCCCCACCGTCTACCAGCATCTTTGTCACCTTGAGGTTGCGAATTGTTGGCAAGACCAACAACGGCAAACACCCGACCGCTGTGGTGCGATCAGGGTGGTCCTCGGCGTCAAAGATGATGGGCGAGTGCGACCACTTGAGTGGCTTCTGTGCCTCCATCACCGGTTCTGCTGCATTGACTTCGCGGATCCACTGCTTTAGTTGCCGGTGCGAGGAGTGCAAAGATGCACCTCCGTCAACACACATGGCATCCACCGCATGTTGGAATTCCTTGCCGGACCCACTTCCGTCCTCATCACTATCACCCTCTTCTTGCTGGCCCTGAGCAACCTTCTCTTTTGGCTACTTGGCCTTGCCACGGCGCCCTCCACGGCCACCATGGTCTTGCTTGCCAGACCCACCAACACCATCTTGGGCCTTCTCCTTATCACGCTTCTTGTATTTTTGCTTCTGCTTTTTGGCAAGTTGCTCTACTTGCCGGCACTGTTGGAGATCATGGCCCTTGGTGCGGTGGATCTGGCAGTACGGCCTGCCGGTCTTGCCGGCCTTCTTGCCTGCCGCAGCCTCCCGGTAAGCATCGCACCCGGCAACCTCCTTGCCAGGGATGTCTGCCTTTGGCTTCTTGGTGGCATTGGTGTCGCCGGAGCTCTCGACGGCCAGTACTGTCTTGTTCTTGCGCTTTCTGTTACGCTTTCTGCTCTTCTTCTATGGGGTTGATGCGTCATCGTCCTCGGAGTCGACGTCTGCGCCCGCATCTTCCCCGGGGAGTCGCCTCCCTTCCTCAGCATGCGCACACCTATCCGCCAAGGCGTACAAATCGTTGATGGTCTTGACCTGCTCGACATTCATCTCTGACCGCATCCTGCGGTTGCGCACATTCGTGTGGAACGCGGCAACAACAGCTGCGGGATGGATGTCGGGGATGTTGTGGTGCACACGGCTGAACCGTTGTATGTACTTGCAGAGGTTCTCTCCATCCCTTTGGGGGATCACCTGCAAATCGCTGGGCTGACCCGGGAGCTTGTGGCCACCCTGGTAAGCACCAACGAAATGGTGGCACAGATCCGCCCAAGAAGAGATGAAGCCCTCAGGCAGGTTCATCAACCACGACCTGACGTTGGGCCGAAGCGCCAACGGGAAGTAGTTGGCAAGCACTTTCTCTCCCGTCCCTCGGCAGCCTCCACCGCGATGGTGTAGATGCCAAGGAACTTGGCTGGGTTGACCGTGCCGTCGTACTTGTCGGGTAGCTCTGGCTTGAAGGCTCGGGTGAACGGCCAGCGAACTTGCCGCAGCTCACGAGTAAACGCTAGGCACCCCACATCGTAGGGCAAGTACCCAGGGTCTACCAGAGAGAGCACGTTCGCTGCCGGCCTGGCACGGTCATCAGATTGACGACGTGCTTCCCGGCGCCTCTCGATCTTCGTGCGGGCGTCTTCGTCGCACCACTCGCGGAGCACTTGGCACTGATCTTGGCGGTGCCGCAGATCTGACGAAGCCATGGATAGCATGTCATGGTCGTCTGACCGGCAGGCTGGCCGCTGCGTCGGTGGGGGGGTGCCGAGGCGACTGCACCATTTGCGCGGCGTCTCCGGCAAGGTAGCCGGATGGTCCCGCCAACATGGTGGGTGGTCACCGCGAGGGCCCCATGTCTTGTGTTTTGCCGGGATCGGCAAAGCTGATGAGACTCTGAATGGTGGCTCTCCATTCGTCCATTTTGTCTGGGCTTGGTGGGAAGTTCAAAAGTATTGGAACCCGCGCCATGGCCTCGGCCGCTGTGGTCGGCATGGCTGGGAGCATAGAACGAGGCATCACTCGACTCCTGGCGGAGCCAGAAGGAGCTTCGTTACGTCCATGCCACCGCGGCTCATGCTCGCCAATAGGCGGACATGGTGGTGGTGGCAGCGCTCCGTGAGCAATCGGAAGTTGCTGCACGGGGATCCCGCCTTGCGGTCGTCTGGAACCGCCAGCAACATGGGGGAGTGTGTCGTGCCCATCTTGCGATGGTCGCGGCGTACGCCTTCCCGCACCGTTGTTGGACGTTGCCGCCACATTCTGAGACGTTGCGGCGACTGGGTTCTGGGTGGCAGCAGTATGAACTATATTACTATGATGACTGCGCTCACCAGAATGTCTTGGAAGTTGACCAGCCGCGACATCGCCGGTCCTGTGGCTAGGCTCAGCATCGTGGCGGGGGTGCTGGGCACCCGCACCACTTGCGCTTCCTGCGCCGCCCGTCCCAACCGTAGCACCCGCGCCGGCTGCGCCGCCCGCGGCCGCCCGGGAAGGTGGCTTGGACGCGGTAGGAGCCTTCGTGGCTCCACTCTTCTTCTTCTGCGCCATCGACGAAGATGGTGAAGTTGGTACTCACACTACCAAAAAAACTGATTTGTGAGACACACAACCCCTGCCTGGCGCGCCAAAGATGTCGTGGGAAACGACTATCTATGGGACCGAATGGGCCCCTTTGCGATTCGGCTTAGGGGACGTGCACGGGACAAAGAGCAGGTTTTTGGTAAGTGCAAGAGCACACGGGGATTTATCTAGGTTCGGGCCACTATGAGCGTAAAACCCTACTCCTGCTCTATGGTTGATCGAATATGAACTCTGATTTACAGGGAGCGCAATTTTCTGGCAAGGTGCTTGGGAAAATGCAGCTACGGCGTGTAAATGAACTGGTTCTCGACCGTTCTACCTGTAGCCGTGGGCCTCCTTTTATAGGTCAAGGGCTCACCACAATGGCTAATACGGTCATTATAGAGTATGAACAGTGACTTGCACCATCATCACGTTTATCTTCCAACGGGGTAAGACAAATGCATTTAATGCACCGTTAGGTGCTACGTTGGGGAGGCGAGGCCTTGGGCAAAAGATCTGTACCACCGGTCCTGGCGCCCTCCTGTAATCTCGACACGTCCTAGGGACGGGTGTCATTAAAGTTAATCTCGGTGCGGCGTGCTGACACGTGCCTTGGCTGGCCATGTTGACCGCCTGCCCGCTCAACACCTACCCGACGAGCCTATCTGGTCGATGGTGAGGTGGAGCGGTAACGGGACAGAACAAACCTGCTGGCACGGAGCTTGCCGGGTCTTGCTTTCCGGCAAGGGAGCTTGCCGGCAACCATAGCCTTGGTCTTCACCTTGCTGGCAAGAACAACGTCGATCTTTAGTACGAGAATAGTACTTCTCGACGACCTGCATTGAGGTCTTCTTCACGGTCTTGGTGTTGAGTCTTGAGTCATAGTTATCCTCTGTCAAGCCCTTGCCGGAAGGGAGGCTACAACCGCCTGTGCACAAGTTTGGGTACGAGGGCACCCATGTCTTAGTACACCGACAAGGTTTTTATTATATCCCTCTTGGACACCTTATCATATCAGGACCATTCTTTTAACATGTGCAAATTGCTGCTACTTGTAGACTGCGTTGGTATTTCCCCGAAGAGGAGAGGATGATGCAGTATAGTAGAGATAAGTATTTCCCTCAGATAGGAACCAAAGTTATCAATCCAGTAGGAGAACCAAGCAAAATTCCGTTAAGCGCACCAGCACACACAAAAGCAAACACTTGCACCCAACGCAAATAAGAGGGTTGTCAATCCTCTTAGCGGTTATTTGCAAGGATTAATTCTGATAGTGATAGATAGATAAACTAAAATACTAAATAAAATAGAAGTAAATAGATTGCAGCAAGGTATTTTTAGGTTTTTTATATATGATAAAGTAGACCCGCGGGCCATAGTTTTCACTAGAAGCTTTTCTCTCGAACACATAGCATACGGTGGGTAAACAAATTACTGTTGGGCAATTGATAGAAAAGCAAATAATTATGACGGATTCATGGCAATGATCATGTATATAGGCATCATGTCCGAGACAAGTAGACCGACTCCTGCCTGCATCTACTACTATTACTCCACCCATCGACCGCTATCCATCATGCATCTAGGGTATTATGTATGAAACAAAGTAACGCCTTAAGGAAGATGACATGATGTAGACAAAGTAAACTCAAGCAATATGATTAAACCCCATCTTTTTATCCTTAATGGCAACAATACAAATATGTGTCATGTTCCCTTCTGTCACTGGGATTGAGCACCGCAAGATTGAACCCATCACAAAGCACCTCTCCCATTGCAAGATAAATCAATCTAGTAGGCCAAACTAAATCGATAGATCGGAGATAAATACAAAGCTATAATAATCATGCATAAAAGAGTTCAGATAAGACTCAAATATTTCTCATGAATAATCTGATCATAAACTCACAATTCATCGGATCCCAACAAACACACCGCAAAAGAAGATTACATCGGATAGAACTCCAAGAACATCAAGGAGAACATGGTATTGAAGATCAAAGAGAGAGAAGAAGCCATCTAGCTACTAGCTATGGACCCGTAGGTCTGTGGTAAACTACTCACACATCATCGGAAGGGCAACAAGGTTGATGAAGAAGCCCTCCGTGATTGATTCCCCCTCCAGCAGAGTACCGGAAAAGGCCTCCAGATGGGATCGCGGAAGAAGAGAGGCTTGCGGTGGCGGAAAGATTTTCTCTTCTGTCCCATTGGTATATTGGGAATATTTGGGAATTTATAGCGCTGGAATAAGGTCAGGAGGGGCTACGAGGGGCCCACAAGCCTGGGGGCACGCCCTACCCCCCTAGGCGCGCCCTCCTGGCTTGTCGCCTCCTCATGGCTCTTCTGGTCTTCTCCCGAAGCTTCGTGGGTCTCTTCTGGTCCAGAAAAAATTAATCCAAAGTTTTTTTCTCGTTTGGACACTTTTTGATAATGATTTTCTGAAACGGCAAAAACAAGCAGAAAACAGCAACTGGCACTGGGCACTGGGTTAATAGGTTAGTCCCAAAAAATGATATATAATGGCATATAATTGCATATAAAACATCCAAGATTGATACTATAATAGCATGGAACAATCAAAAATTATAGATACGTTGGAGACGTATCAAGCATCCCCATGCTTAATTCCTACTCGTCCTCGAGTAGGTAAATGATAAAAACAGAATTTTTGATGTCGAATGCTACCTATCATGTTTCATCATGTAATCTTTCTCTTACGGTAGGAATAATAAGATCCGAATGATTCAAAGCAATAGTCTATAGTTTGATATAAAGACATCAATACTCAGGCATACTAATAAACAATCATGTCCTTTCAAAATAAAAATGCTAAAGAACATTATCCCTACAAAATCATACAATCTTGTCATGCTCCATCTTCTTAACACAAAATATTTATCATGCACAACCCCGGTTTTAGCCAAGCAATTGGTTCATACTTTTTAACGCGCTTCAACTTTTTCAACCCCCACTCAATACATGAGCGCAAGCCATGGATATAGCACTATAGGTGGAATAGAGTGTGGTGGCAGATATTAATAAGGGGAAGTCAAAAATAAGAAGATAGTCTCACATCAATGAGGCTAATCAATGGGCTATGGAGATGCCCATCAATTGATGTCAATGCAAGTAGTAGGGATTGCCATGCAACGGATGAACTAAGAGCTATAAGTGTATGAAAGCTCAACATGAAAACTAAGTGGGTGTGCATCCAACTTGCTTGCTCATGAAGACCTCGGGCATTTGAGGAAGCCCATCATCAAAATATACAAGCCAAGTTCTATAATGAAAAAAAAATCCCCACTAGTATATGGAAGTGACAAAATAGGAGACTCTCTATATGAAAAACATGGTGCTACTCTGAAGCACAAGTGTGGAAAAAGGATAGTAACATTGCCCCTTCTCTCTTTTTCCCTCATTTTTTTCGTGGGCTCTTTTTGGCCTCTTTTTTTAGAACGGTCTCATGGACCTCATCCCCACTTTTTTGAGGACTCATTAGTCTCCACCATTCTTTCCTCACTGGGACAATGCTCTAATAATGATGATCATCACACTTTTATTTACTTACTACTCAATATTACAAGTCGATACTAGAACAAAATATGACTCTATAAAATGCCTCTGGCAGTGTACCAGGATGTGCAATGATGCTAGCGTAACATGTATAAAAATGATGAATGGTGGCTGAGCCACAAATACTCTGTCAGCTATATGATCATGCAAAGCAATATGACAATGATGATGTATGTCATGAAAATGGAACGGTGGAAGTTGCATGGCAATATATCTCAGAATGGCTATGGAAATGCCATAATAGGTAGGTATGGTGGCTGTTTTGAGGAAGATATAAGGAGGCTTATGTGTGATAGAGCGTATCATATCACGGGGTTTGGATGCACCGGCGAAGTTTGTGCATGGTACCGAAGAGGCTAGCAAATTGCGGGAAGGTGAGAGTGCGTATTATCCATGGACTAACATTAGTCATAAAGAACTCACATACTTATTGTGAAAGTTTATTAGCCCTCGAAGCAAAGTACTACTACGCATGCCCCTAGGGGGGAGGTTGGTAGGAGTTAACCATCGCGCGCCCCCGACCGCCACGCAAAGGAAGACAATGAATAATAAATCATGCTCCAATTTCTTAGCACAACGACAGACCATACGTGCATGCTTCGGGAATCACAAACCTTAACACCAATATTCTTACTAAACCACAATTATCTACTAGCACCTCCCACATATTACCATATTAATATTGCAAAACTATTGCAAGGAATCAAACTCATCATATTCAGTGATCTACATGAAAGTTTTTATTATATCCCTCTTGAATACTTATCATATCAGGACCAAATTCATAACCTGTGCATATTACCATTGCTATTCATTAGACTCTCAAAAAGATATAAGTGAAGCATGAGAGTGCAACTATTTTTTTTAAATATGACCACCGCCGTGCTCTAAAAGATATAAGTGAAGCACTGGAGCAACTGCCTAGCTCAAAAGATATAAGTGAAGCACATAGAGTATTCTAACAAATCACAAATAATGTGTGTCCCTCTCAAAAAGGTGTGTTCAGCAAATATGATTGTGACAAACTAAAAAGAAAACAAAAGCAAACAAACTATATCACAAGACGCTCCAAGTAAAACACATATCATGTGATGAATAAAAATATAGCTCCAAGTGAGTTACCGATATATTGTAGACGAAAGAGGGGATGCCTTCCGGGGCATCCCCAAGCTTAGACGCTTGAGTCTTCCTTGAATATTACCTTGGGGTGCCTTGGGCATCCCCAAGTTTAGGCTCTTTCCTCTCCATATTCCTTTATCCATCATAGTCTCACCCAAAACTTGAAAACTTCAGCACACAAAACTCAACAGAAACCTCGTGAGATCCGTTAGTATAACCAACAAATATTAAACTTTAGGTACTGTTGTAAAATGATTCGTATTTAATATTAGCATAATGCTACTGTACTCCAACTTCTCCATGACTCATACCCCCCGATACGATCCATAGATTCATCAAAATAAGCAAACTATGCAACAAAAACAGAATCTGTCTAAAACAGAACATTCTATAAAGATCTTTTTAAAATCCATACTTCTGGAACTCCAAAAATTCTGAAAAATTAGGACAACGTAAAAAATTCATATACCAATACTGTGTAAATATTTCAGATTTTTATGATGCTCCAGTACAGAAATAAAATTCCAGCACTGGACACAAAACTTTCTGTTTTCCAAACAGCATCAATTATAATATCATCAACATCATCCCAAAGGCATTACTTGGCACAAACACTAATTAAAAGATAAAAACACAATCATAACAGAGGCTATAACTACGTAAACATGCAAGAACATAAAGTAAAAACAAAAAATTATTTTATTCATTGGGTTGCCTCCCAACAAGCGCTATTAATTTATGCCCCTAGCTAGGCATAATGCATAGTTTCAAGTTTTGTCATCCTTCATCCCCACGTCCTTTTTGATTAAATCTTCCAAAACTTTTCTCATTAATTCTCAGGGTCATCACCATAAACGTCCTCATATAAAACATGTATCTCATCATCAATAGGATCTCTTGCCGTACCCTCAAACCATTCTTCACTAAATCCCTCATCAATTCCTTTAGTAACCCACTGAAATTTATCACAAGCATGGTGGTACATAGTTTTAATTATTTTAGCGTATGGAACTCTCCTTCTAATATTTTTACCATAAGCAAAATAATCTTTAGATTCCAACCTATGAATAGTATCTTTGTCATGAAGAATCTCCTCTATAAGGGGATGCTCAAAATTTATTTTTTAAAAGGAAAAAATATCCCTAGCTTCTCGGATTATATAATCAAATTCATGCGTAAGGATTATAGTGGCAATTTTCTTAGCCCTAGGATCATGTATGTTGGGAAGTTCATAAAATATCTTTTGTAAGGCGGGGTGGATATGTAAAAAATTTCTTTCTAATTTAACCACAAGCATGGCAATAGCTCCACATAACAATTTGTTTTATCAAGAATAGATCCACTAATTATTTGTATAACTCCCGCACAATTAAAGAATTCCTGAATAATGTTTTTCCCAATAATATTACCATTTCCCACATGATAAACTTTAGTTTCAAAATTTGTGGAGGACTTAGTCTCCGGATGGTCGTGATTAAGATCAAAAGAGCGAGTTTTCTCCCCAAGATATTCACTACCACTATCCTCGCTAGCACTTTCAACCACAACTTTCTCAAATTCAGACATGATAACAATTTCAAGCAAAGCAAGCAAACTAGCAAACAAGCAAATAAAAATATTTTTGTGTTTTTGTAATTTTTTTAAGAATTGGGGGAGATAAAAACTAGAAGCAAATGCAAATAAAAAGGCAAATAAAATAAATGCAAGTGGATGATAGTTTATGTGAAGGTACTTGGTAATTTTGATGATGTCTCCCCGGCAACGGCTCCAGAAATTCTTCCTGCTACTTGTAGACTGCGTTGGTATTTCCCCGACGAGGAGAGGATGATGCAGTATGGTAGAGATAAGTATTTCCCTCAGTTAAGAACCAAGGTTATCAATCTAGTAGGAGAACCAAGCAAAATTCCGTTAAGCGCACCTGCACACACAAAAGCAAACACTTGCACCCAACGCAAATAAGAGGGTTGTCAATCCTCTTCGCGGTTATTTGCAAGGATTAATTCTGATAGTGATAGATAGATAAACTAAAATACTAAATAAAATAAAAGTAAATAAATTGCAGCAAGGTATTTTTAGGTTTTTTATATATGATAAAGTAGACCCGGGGGCCATAGTTTTCACTAGAAGCTTCTCTCTCGAACACATAGCACACGGTGGGTAAACAAAATACTGTTGGGCAATTGATAGAAAAGAAAATAATTATGATGGATTCATGGCAATGATCATGTATATAGGCATCACGTCCGAGACAAGTACACCGACTCCTGCCTGCATCTACTACTATTACTCCACCCATCGACCGCTATCCAGCATGCATCTATGGTATTAAGTATGAAACAGAGTAATGCCTTAAGCAAGATGACATGATGTAGACAAAGTAAACTCAAGAAATATGATTAAACCCCATCTTTTTATCCTTAATGGCAACAATACAAATACGCGTCATGTGCCCTTCTGTCACTGGGATTGAGCACCGCAAGATTGAACCCATCACAAAGCACCTCTCCCATTGCAAGATAAATCAATCTAGTAGTCCAAACCAAATCGATAGATCGGAGAGAAATACAAAGCTATAATAATCATGCATAAAAGAGTTCAGAGAAGACTCAAATATTTCTCATGAATAATCTGATCATAAACTCACAATTCATCAGATCCCAACAAACACACCGCAAAAGAAGATTACATCGGATAGAACTCCAAGAACATGAAGGAGAACATGGTATTGAAGATCAAAGAGAGAGAAGAAGCCATCTAGCTACTAGCTATGGACCCGTAGGTCTATGGTAAACTACTCACACATCATCGGAAGGGCAGAAAGGTTGATGAAGAAGCCCTCCATGATCGATTCGCCCTCCGGCAGTGTCGGTGTATAAAACACATGGTATTTTATACCCTGACTTATGCACAGATAGTGGCAGCCTCTTTGCCAGCCAAGCCTTGCCGGGGACCGCCAATACCAATGCTCTAGGCACACTAACAGAGGCTCAAGAAAAAACATCAACAAGCACTCAACTACTACCGAAGACAGAGACATTCCTTTCCGGCAAGCCTAAACCGGCAAGGAGAAGACCCGGCAAGCTCCGTGCCGGCAAGCTTATGCCAGTCCTCCAGCGCTCCACCTCACCGCACAGGTGTTCGCTAATGGGCGAGGTGTCGATCGCGCAGGCTGGTTGGTAAGGTTTGTCGGGCACGTGTCAGCACGATGGGACAAGATTTGCCCCTAATGACACCCGTCCAGGAGGCGTGTCAGGATAATACGAGGTAGCTGGGCAAGCGGTGCAGGAACCTTGCCGGGATTACCTCTCCACATGACACCTAACGACGCATTTATTGCCTTTGTCCTAGACTGGCAGAGTTAGGTATGATAGCACTATTTGCTATCTAATCACTATGTAATTACTGTTTTGCCACTGTGGTAACCCCTTGAGCTATAAAAGGAGGACCAAGGCAACAGTAAAGAGGATTCGGACCCCCCTTTTCAAACACAAGCACCTCCTGTGTAGCTGCTCTCTTCGCACCTTGCCGGGAGAAGCGTTCCTTGTACTGTGCTTCCACATCTCTAATACATCCAAAGAAGGAGTAGGGTTTTACGCTTCTCAGCGGCCCGAACCTGGGTAAATCCCTTGCGTTTTCCATTGTTCATGCTCTTTGTGCACGTCGATCTCCCCTGCCGAACCACAAGGGGCTGAATGACCCCATAGATGGTCGTACCACCACGACATCTTTGGCATGCCAGGTAGGGGAGAAGCGCTTGTGCGAACCTTGATCAGTGGATTGTGCGTCTTCATCATCATCATCACCAACCTTATCATCGTCCTCCTCGTCGTCGATGGCGCCCAAGAAGAAGGGCATCACGATGACGGTCACCCCTCACGCATCCGCAGGCGGCGCAGGCAATGCAGGTGGTGCGAATACCGCGGTTGGCACGACCAGCGCAGGCGGCGCGGTCGCCATGCCCACCGCGGTCGGCGCAGGGGACGAGCACGCTGGAGCCAGTCGACCTCCTCGGTCCTTTGGCGAACGGAGTCGCGACGGCGCGGGCGGAGCGGATGGACGTCCTCCTCCTCCTCCTCGCCGCGCAGACGAACACAGCCACCGGAGTAGCAATGCCCGGGCCGGCGCGAGCCGAGATCCCGCTGCGGCGACGTCCAAGGATGCTGCTTCAGGACAGACGCCACGCCCCTTACACAATGGGCGCGGTACAGCCCCAAGCGGTGCCAACGACTCCGGCCAGCGGCGACCTCACGGCAAGACTCCTGTGGATCAGATCCTGGATCCTCAGGCACCGCCTCCGCCACGGCGACCCATCGCTGATCATGTGTCGCGGCAGCAAGACCGCGATGGTGCTCCTACTGGTTCTGCCAGGAGTAGAGTGACGTCGCGCTCTTCGCTCCCGGCCATGGCGGCGGAAGCAATGGCGCGAGCCCAGATGCTGCTGAACTTCCCTCTAGCAGCAGAGAAGATGGATGAGTGGAGATCCACCATCCAAAGCTTGATTGGATTTGCCGAAGCCAGTAAATCACAGCAAACAGAGCCTTCAAAGCATCTGCAAGCAGCACCGGCATCTCCAATTGCTGGCCACGTTGACGGTACCACACTAACGGTGCAATCGCCACCGCGGCAACCGCCTCAACAGCAGCAACGTCAACAGCCGCGGCAAGCCCAACAGTCTTTTGGACCCGACGAGATATCGATGGCGTCGTCGGATCCACGAGCGCGGCAAGATCAGCGGCAAGTGCTGCGAGACAGGCGGGCAGAAGACGCCCGCACCACCATCGAACGGCGCCAGGAGGCGCACCATCAATCCGACGCGCCCAACGACCCCATCGTTGACGAGCCTGCGCCAAGGGTTGGCAGATACCTACCTTACGAGGTTGGGTGTCCCGCCTTCACCCATGAGTTGCAGCAAGTCCGATGGCCGTCCGTTCGAGCCTTCAAGCCAGAAGTGCTAGAAAAGTATGACGGCTGTCGGAAGTCGGGCTCCGGGGACCCAAAGGTTCGAACACTGGGGTGAGCTCATTCTACCGCTTCGTCTCCTACCACGGCTAAGCTACGGCGAGGCTACGGCGAGAGCGCGCTAGCGAGGGACAGAGTGAGGACTCGGCGGTTTACCCAGGTTTGGGCCACCTTGCGGTGTAAGACCCTACTCCTGCTTGGTGGTTGGGATTATCGTGGGCAAGAAGGTTCTCGTGTACAAGGTTGAAGACAAGGGAATCCCCCCTGCTCTACAATGGCAGCACTGCCCTTTTATATCAGCCTTGGTCCTCTTCCCCGTGGAAACTTAGGCGGGAAGGGTTGCCACACTTGGCGATTTTGAAAGGGGACAGGCGCTCAGGCTATCCTGACTAAAGGGGTCTTCGCCTGCCAAAGCACGATCCATGACGCGCCGGTGGGCTCGGTGATGACCTCCGCCCTGCGCGCCCGTCGTCTTGGTCTTCCTTCGCCGATCGGGCAACCTTTGGGGTTGCTTTGGAGAGTAGATAGCTGGCCCTGCTCCCTTAACACAAAAGAGGAAACCATCTTCATCCGTGCCTGCTGGCGCGGCTTCTGCTGCTACTCGTCGCCGTGCGTGTCACCCACGTGATGGGCTCCAGACCGCGCGGCACGCCGAACAACCTTCGTCTCGAGCGCCTGCGGGAGGGGGCCTCGGGAGGCCACCTCGGAAAGCCGCCTCGCGAGGTCACTCCAGGAAGCCGCCTCGTGAAAGGGCCTCGCGAGGCCGTTGATGGTGGTGCGGATGATTACTCTCCACTTCCTGAGGAGGGGGCCTCAGGAGGCCGGGGCCTCATGAGGGGTCTTGGTGAGAGTTCGGTGGTGACGGCCCGCTGGGCCCACGCCAGGCGTTGCGCCCTGGGCCGAAGGCAGACGGGCCTGGATACCCCGGGTTCCATGGGCCCGATAGTAGCCCCCAGGCCCGCGGCGCGCACGTTCCCGCCTACTGAGGGGCGAAACGGCGCGGGCCCTAACCGCCTGCGGCCAGGCGCGACGCGTGGCGCACAATGTGACGGGCGACGCCCCCACTTTCCCACGACGCCTCGGAAACTGCCGCGCTGACATAAATCTTGGCACGGGCGGCGCAAAGCCATCATTGTCTTCCTTCTTACGTCCCATCCCCTTGCGACTTCCTTCCCGTGCACGGCTCCTTCTTTCTGTTCATTTTCCTGCATTGAACCGATGTAACCCCGCGGGGGCGTGAAACAGTATCTTCTATGTTTAACTTAGTGCTTTTGTGACATGGTGTGTATGCACTCTCTCCCGAAGTCCTCTCATGATGCTGGTTTTTTTCTTTGTTCGCCTCAGCACTCTATGCCGTCAGGACCCAGCCCCCGAGCGAGCCTCAGCCGCCGCTGGTATGTCCGGTCGCGATGTCGGGACAAGGCCAGGAGGTAAGGGGCACCGTGAGCTAGTGAGGGCTCCTGAGGCGCGATGCTCAGGAAGCCCCCCTTTGGCGTGCAAGCGGCTTACGCAGAAGAAAAACGCTAGCACCCTACGGGATCGCGAGGGGAGAGAGCTTGAGTGATGGTAAGGGCGTCTCATGAGGTAGTCAGACTTAGCTTTTAGCGGAGAGCGGTGTCGGGCGAGCCACAGCTCATGAGGAGCTCGCGCAGCCCGCATCGGCGTTCGAAGAGTCTTCGCCTCGCGAGGCTGGCTCGCGAGAGGCCGCCCGCGAGGTCCTCACGCAGCTCGCCTCCTGAGGGACTGCATGTTGACAGATTTCACAATGGGGGGAACGGCACGCGCTCGCTAACTCGCCCGTGGCCGTTGCGTGAGGAGATAAGGCACCAAGGACCTTGGTGAGGTGACTTGCACGGGAGCAGGCCCGCGAGCCAGAGCTCAGTCGCTTGGATTTGGCGGCACTGCAGGGACGGACCCGAGCACAGGCACCGTGCCTAGCCCCCGCTCACAGAATCGGCCAGGGGAGGGGTCGCGAGCGTGTGGCGCTCTCCGACGGGATCGAATTTAACGTAGAAATTAGCAGGTAACATAGCTCATCAAGGTAGAATCAGCAGAATCCATTACACAACCAAAAGATAGAGGCTAGGCTGCCGTGTCCGGCACGGATCAGCTTGAGGCTGGTGCAGCCCGTGGGGCGCCCTCAGCCACATTTAAACAAAATCACCTTGGCGGAAGAGTTCCGAAGGAGTGAGAGGCGACGCGCCGGACGCAACTGGCAGAACCGTGCTGCGGTCAGGTCAGACCACTTGGCGGAGCGCGCCAAGGGAGTCCGCTCCTCCGGGGCCAGGGGGCTCGCGAGGCGCTGGGAGCTCGCGAGGGGCAGGAGGCTCACGAGGCCCTGGCGCGAAGGGCGCCAGCCTCTAGAAAGAGGTGCCGGCGTTCCTCAGCCCGAAGGGCATGCACATGCCGCCGACAGTGGGGCCGCCGCCATGGCCATCTCGCGGCAGCTGGAAGGGGTCGTACGGGCAGAGCTGGTTGAGGCTGGTGAAGTCGACGCACATGCGCTCCTTGCCGCCCTTCTTGGGGACGACGACTGGGTTGGCGAGCCATTCGGGATGGCACACCTCATGAACGACTCCGGCTTCTTGGAGCTTCTGGACTTCATTGACGATGAACTCTTGCTTCTCTGGCGCCTGGCACCGTGCTTTTTGCTTGATCGGGCGTGCATTGGGGCACACCGCTAAATGGTGCTCGATCACCTCCCTCGGCACGCCAGACAAGTCGGATGCTTTCCAGGCAAAAACATCCAAGTTTGCCCGAAGGAAGGCCACGAGCGCGCTTTCCTATGCAGGAGGGAGACCTGTGCCGATGGTGAAGGCAGGGCCAGAGCTGCTGCCGTCCACCGACACCTTCTTCGTCTCGGTGCGGTCCTGAGAGAACAGTTGCTTCTTCTTCGCGGGCACAGCCTCAGAAGGCTCGGCCACGTCCTCGTCGGCCTGGTGCGCGACAGCGGCAGCCTTGTAGGCACGCTCGAGGGTGCTGGCCGCGTCCTTCTCGTCGCAAGCGACGGTGATGATGCCGCTACAGCCGGGCATCTTGAGGACGTTGTAGGCGTGATGGGTGGCCGCCATGAACTTGGTGAGAGCCGGGTAGCCCAAGATGGCGTTATAAGGCAGGACGATGTGCGCCACGTCAAAGTCGATGAGCTCGGTGTGGTAGTTCTTGCGGGTGTCGAAGGTGACGTGGAGGCGCACTTGCCCCAGCGGAATGGTGGAGCCATCGGTCACCCCGGAAAAGGGCCTGGTCGGCATCAGCTGGTCATACGGCACCTGGAGCGTCTTGAAGGTCTCGACGGAGAGCACGTTGAGGCCGGCACCCCCGTCGATGAGGGTCTTGGTGACCGCGACATTGCTGATGGTGGGAGTGCGCAGCATGGGAAGCGCGCCTGCGGAGGCCGTGGACTTGGGGTGGTCCTTGGAGTCGAAAGTGATGGCGTACTGCGACCACTTGAGGGGCCGCGCGACATCAGGCCTC
Source organism: Elymus sibiricus (assembly GCA_039707655.1). Classification (NCBI taxonomy): domain Eukaryota; kingdom Viridiplantae; phylum Streptophyta; class Magnoliopsida; order Poales; family Poaceae; genus Elymus; species Elymus sibiricus. The sequence continues at coordinate 196,787,406 of CM077674.1, read as the reverse complement.
GGGAGGGCGGCGTACACCTCGCGAGAGAGTTGCTTGAAGTGGTGGATGGATGCGGGGGCTTGGGACCCGCCAAGGATGCAGGCGACCGCGCGAGGCTCCTGGTAGCCCCCAGCACCCTTGTCAGGCCGGTTGGCATCGTCCCTCCGGGGTGGTGGTGGCAGCGGCGGGAGAACGGCATTGGCCTGAGGATTCGCCTCACGAGGCTGGTCGCGCCAGGCGGCCTCACGAGGCTGATCGCGCCAGCCCTGGCGATAGTTGCCATTATTGTTGCGGCTGTCCCAGCGGTTGCCGCTGCGGCCACCTCCGCGGCCGGCGCTGCGGCCATTGCGGTCGTCCCGGCGGCCCTGGCGCTCGTCGCGGAGCAGCTTGAGCTCCTGACAGTCTTCGGTGCTGTGGGAGCGGACGTTGTGAAAAGCGCAGAGTGGCCGGTTGTCCTTCCTGGGCTCATCGTGGTCGTGGCCGCACTTCTGCTCGGGCTCCGCCACGAGTACGACAGGGCCCTTGCGCTTGACATCCTTGCTCTTGGCCTTGGCGCCGTCGAGCGCCGCGTCGGGGTCGTTGTGGACGAAGAGGCGGCCTTGTTCAGCCTTGGCGCACTTGTCGGCGAGGTCGAGCAGCTCGAGCACGGAGTCGAGCTCACCGTTGATGGCGAGCTTCTCGCGCATCTTGATGTCCATGACGCCGGTGGAGAACGCAGAGATGACGACCGCGTTGGAGGCGCGCGGGATCTTGTTGCGCACCTGGCTGAAGCGCTGGATGTACTTGCGGAGGGTCTCGTCTGGGCGCTGTCGAACACGCCGCAGGTCGTTGATGGTGAGGGAGCGGTCCTGTGTGTCCTTGAAGTTGGCGATGAACTGGCTGCAGAGCTCGGCCCACGACGAGATGGAAGCCTCGGGGAGGTTCATGAGCCAGGAGCGCGGGCCATCCTTGAGGGCCATGGGGAACCAGTTCGCCATGACCTTGTCGTCGCCGTTCGTCGCCTCGACGCTCAGCGCGTAGAGCTGAAGGAACTCCATGGGGTTGGGGGTGCCGTCGTAGCACGGAGGCAGCTCAGGCTTGAACATCGCAGGCCAGACCACGCGACGCAGCTCGTGGGTGAAGGCTCGGCAGCCCACACCGCTCGAGGGGACACCGCCAGCGAGGGCGGCGCGGTTTTGACGCCCGGCCACTGCGACGTCCTGAACGGCCTGGTCCTGGCGCTGGCGCTGCCACTCGAGGAGCACCCGCGCGTCGGGGGGCGCGCGGTGGATGATCTGGCAGCTGGCCTCGTCTCGGTCGGGCGAGGATGCGCCACGGGATGGCTCGCGAGCCCGCGCGCTGCGCTGGGGCCCGGCCGCTCGTCGCGCAGAGGAGGCGGCGGGGGAGCGTCGTGCGCCAGGTCCCCAGCACGGGACGGCGGCGGGCGGAGCGAGTGAGAAGGTACCGGAGCGTCCCTGGCGACGTTGACGAGCTCGGCGATGCGACCGAGCCAAGCGTCGTAGGCGGCGTTAGCCGGACGGTAGCGGAGCAGTTCACGCGCCATGAGCAGTGCTGCCTGCGGGTTCGGTGGCCTACGGTAGGCGAGGGAGGAGGCTGTGGCGGTGTGTCCGTTCGCCTGCACGGAGGGGTGCAGGGAGGAGTCCTGCTGCTCGCAGGCAGCGGGGTCGGTGGCGGCGGCTTTCGCTTCGGGACGGCGGCGATTGCCTCGGGCCACCGGCTCCGTCTGAGCCACGTGGCCAGCCCTGCGCTCGGCGCGCTCGCGACGTGCGTCGGCCATCGGGTTGGTGGAGCTGAGGGCGGAGTAGAAGAACGGTAGCGCACCCCTACCTGGCGCGCCAAATGTCGGAAGTCGGGCTCCGGGGACCCAAAGGTTCGAACACTGGGGTGAGCTCGTTCTACCGCTTCGTCTCCTACCACGACTAAGCTATGGCAAGGCTACGGCGAGAGCACGCTAGCGAGGGACAGAGTGAGGACTCGGCGGTTTACCCAGGTTCGGGCCACCTTGCGGTGTAAGACCCTACTCCTGCTTGGTGGTTGGGATTATCGTGGGCAAGAAGGTTCTCACGTACAAGGTTGAAGACAAGGGAATCCCCCCTGCTCTGCAATGGCAGCACTACCCTTTTATATCAGCCTTGGTCCTCTTCCCCCCCGGAAACTTAGGCGGGAAGGGTTGCCACACTTGGCGATTTTGAAAGGGGACAGGCGCTCAGGCTATCCTGACTAAAGGTGGTCTTCGCCTGCCAAAGCATGATCCATGACGCGCCAGTGGGCTCGGTGATGACCTCTGCCCTGCGCGCCCGTCGTCTTGGTCTTCCTTCGCCGACCGGGCAACCTTTGGGGTTGCTTTGGAGAGTAGATAGCTGGCCCTGCTCCCTTAACACAAAAGAGGAAACCATCTTCATCCGTGCCTGCTGGCGCTGCTTTTGCTGCTGCTCGTCGCCACGCGTCTCACCCACGTGATGAGCTCCAGACCGCGCGGCACGCCGAACAACCTTCGTCTCGAGCGCCTGTAGGAGGGGGCCTCGGGAGGCCACCTCGGAAAGCCGCCTCGCGAGGTCACTCCAGGAAGCCGCCTCGTGAGAGGGCCTCGCGAGGCCGTTGATGGTGGTGCGGATGATTACTCGCCACTTCCTGAGGAGGGGGCCTCAGGAGGCTGGGGCCTGATGAGGGGTCTTGGTGAGAGTTCGGTGGTGACGGCCCGCTGGGCCCACGCCAGGCGTTGCGCCCTGGGCCGAAGGCAGACGGGCCTGGATACCCCGGGTTCCATGGGCCCGACAACGGCAAGCTGAACCCGGCAGAGTTTCTGGGCATCTATACGATTGACGTGCAAGCTTCCGGAGGAAGAGACGAGAAGATCCTCACCAACTACTTTCCATTGGTGCTAAAGCCCAACGTGAGATCTTGGCTGATGAAATTGCCGGAGAACTCCATTTCTTCGTGGTCAGATCTCTGCAACGAGTTTGTCGATGCCTTTACCGAAGGCCACAAGGCTCCTGGACAGCCCAGCGATCTGCAGGTGATCCCGTAAAGAGATGGTGAAACCTTGCGCAAGTACATCCAGAGATTCAGCCGTGTGCACCATAACATTCCAGATGTGCACCCTGCAGCCGTCATTGCCGCCTTTCACACAAATGTGCGCAATCGGAGGATGCGGGAGAAAATGAACGTCAAGTTGCCCAAGACCGTCAACGAGCTCTACGCGTTGGCGGATAAGTGTGCATGTGCTGAGGAAGGAAGAAGGCTTCCCAGGGAGGACGCTGGCACCGAAGTAGATTCTGAGGACGATGATGCTGCCACCCTAAGGAAGAAGGGTCGAAAGCGCAACAGGAAGCACAAAGGCAAGACTGTCATGGCCGTCGGAGGCTCCGGCAACTCTGAGTCCGCCAAGAAAGCCAAGACTGAGAACTCCGGCAAGGAGGCTGCTGTATGCGCCGCTTGCCAGGAGGCGGCGGCAAATGAGAAAGCCGGCAAGTCCGATGGGCCATATTGCAAGATTCACCGCACCAAAGGCCATGATCTCCAAGAGTGCCGGCAAGTCGAGCACCTTGTTGAGAAACAGAAGGCCGAATACGAAAAGCGTGACAAAGAGAAAGGTCAAGATGGTGATGGTGGGTCCGGCAAAAAGGGCCGTGGTGGTCGAGGAGGCCGTCGCGGCAAGGCCAAGCAATAGAAAGAGAAACCTGCTAGAGGCCGCGAAAAGAAATAGGAAGATGATGGGAGTGGGAAAGAAGAGGACGATAGGGAGTCCAGTGAACAAGAATTCCAGAAGGCAACTGAGGCCATGTGCGTTGACGGAGGCGCATCTTTGCACTCCTCTCACCGCCAGCTTAAACAGTGGGCTCGTGAGGTTAACGCGGCAGAGTCGGCAATGGGCTCTCAAAAGCCACTCAAATGGTCGCACACACCTATCATCTTTGATGCTGAGGATCACCCTGATCGCATAACTGCGGTCGGGTGTTTGCCGTTGTTGGTTTCACCAACAATTCACAACCTCCAAGTAACGAAGATGTTAGTTGACGGTGGGGCCGGTCTGAATCTGATCTCTCCAAAAGTAATCAGGTGGCTACAGATCCCCGATGAGGATCTCGAAAAGACATGCACTTTTCAAGGAGTGAACCCGGGAAGAAGCCAGTCCAAGGGAAAGATCACGTTGCCGGTAACGTTTGGCGGGGAATTGAACTACAGGACAGAGAAGATTGTGTTTGATGTCGTCAAAATCCCCTTGCCGTATAATGGAATTCTTGCTCGCCCAGCTTTGGCAAAATTCATGGCAGCATCTCACTATGCTTACAACACATTGAAGATGCCGGGGCCGATGGGTGTCATTTGCATCAACTCCGACAAGAAAGATGCACTCATTTGCGTCGACAAGATGTACAGAGACGCGGTTGCAGCAGAGGCAGCCAAGGCGCCAGCTCCTGCCAAGAAGAAGGAAAAGAAGAACTCCGGCATGACCTCTAGCAAGGATTCTGGGAAGCGCACCTCTTCGGAGTGCTGCGCACCCGTTGAAGACTTGCCGGAGTGCTTTGCCGGTAAGAAATCCAAGGCCACCGCACCGGCAACCAAGAAGGTGCCGGCGAAGGAGGATGGCACCGACGGTACCTTCACCATCAGTGCCACCCTTGACAGCAAATAGGAAAGCGCGCTCGTTGCCTTCCCGCGGGCGAATGTCGATGTGTTCGCATGGCGGCCATCCGACATCCCCGGTGTTCCCAAGGAGGTAATTGAGCACCACCTTGCCGTCTGTCCCCACGCTCGGCCCGTCAAGCAAAAAGTCTGGAAGCAAGCCTTGGAGCGGCAACAATTCATTGCCGAAGAAATCAAGAAACTCGAAGCGGCAGGCCTGGTCAGAGGAGTGCTACACCCCACTTGGTTAGCAAATCCAGTGGTGGTGCGCAATGCAAACGGAAAGTGGAGACTTTGTATTGACTATACTGATATCAACAAAGCATGCCCAAAGGATCCTTCCCCTTTGCCGCGCATTGACCAAATTGTAGACTCTACTTCCGGCTGTGATTTGCTCTTCTTCCTTGATGCATACTCTGGATACCACCAGATATTCATGGCCAAGGAGGACGAAGAGAAAACCGCATTCATTACTCCATGTGGCACGTACTACTTCGTGCGCATGCCTTTCGGATCAAAGAGTGCTGGTTCAACATTCGCAAGAGCTGTCCAGATTGGTTTTGAACCCCAGCTGCATAGGGATACATGGATGATATAGTGGTCAAGACCAAGGACAAGTCAACCCTCATCCAAGATATGGAAGAAACATTTACAAACTTACGCAAAATCAACTTGAAGCTCAATCCCGAGAAGTGTGTGTTTGGCGTCCCATCCGGCAAGCTTCTCGGGTTCTTTGTATCTCAACGAGGAATTGAAGCAAATCCCGACAAGATCAAAGCTATTGAGCAGATTCGAGCACCGAAAAGCGTCAAGGATGTGCGTGTAGGGTAACGCAGCAGAAAACAAAAATTTCCGACCTACGCACCAGCCCAGGACCACTATGGAGACTGCATACAAGGTTTGATCTTTTTCGTTACCGACTCGTAGCACAGCGGAAGAAGAGTCGATGACGATCGGCGGTGCAGATCCCCGCAGCTAGGATTTACAACCTCCCAACCGCGAGGATGTATACCCTCATCTGCCCCACGGACAGCCCTCCGGGAGGCGGACGGTGTCGCGGACAGCCCTTCGGGAGGACCATCGAAAACCGGACGGTCACTCGGACAGCCCTTCGGGAGGCACTCTCGAACTAAGACCGAAACTACGATCTCTCTACAGAGTTGCACACATACGGTGTCATCTATCCGGCAGGGCTTCGCCGTCCAGAACTAGTTCCCACCGGAACCCAGACAGCCTTTCGGCTCTACGAAACTATTTTGCGGGGAGGGAGAGAGAAAGCCAGATCATGCATGGCACTTGTATGTGAGAAAGAGTGAGTTTGGGCAGCCCCCTCCACCTCTATTTATAGGAGAAGGAGGGGTGGAGGGGCTGAAATTTCAGCCACATCCATCCATGTCATCTCCAAGATATTTTGGAGCAAAAGCCCAAAAAGGTGGCTTTCCAAAAAGTAACCCAAAAAGCACTTTCACTATTCACGATGACATTTTTCAGCGTCCGTTCGAACTGAAAATATTTATGTGGGCTTAGAACATTTCCAGTACCCACTAAAATAAATTTCAATGTGTTCCGGAACAATTCCGGATTAGTGATTTTCATCTGCGAAAAGCATCCGAAGCGGTTCCAGCAGCTCCGGAACATTTCCGATTTTTCTTCCGGAAAATTCCCAGAAGTTTCTAGAATGATTCTGGCACCCTCCAAGAATTATCAAGCATGTGCCGAAACCAATTTGACTTAATGGTATCCCCTGAAACAACTTTTCAGTTTTACCGAAACTGTTCCGGTGTTCTCTCTGCGGAACTTTTCCGCTGTCCGAAACTTTTTCGGTGATTTTCTCTCAGACTCCCTGTCTAGTATTCAGCAGATAGATGACCCTTAAGCGTGTGACCCTATAGGTTCGGTGAAGTATAGACATGACCCGGAACCCCTTCCGATCAATGATCAACATCGGAGCCGTGAACACCCATATTGACCCCTATACCCACACGAATGAATATTCCAGTGAACCTCTAGTTGCCGTGTGCTATTCCTGTTGCTTCGCGATATCTTACAAATACCCGAGGTGAGACATGTTGGCATCCCCGTGGATCAACAATTTGTCCACTATGCCAGTTACCTCGTTACCGGTATTGTTCTCTTTTCTCGTTCCCGTGTTCCGGCATCCCCGTGATCAAATCACAAAGTGTCTGGCCAGACGATGATGGATACCGTAACACCGAGAGGGCCCAGAGATATCTCTCCATCGTCGGAGGAGCAAATCCCAATCTTGAGCTATCAAGTTACTTGACATACTTTTCCGTGAACCCGTAAGCCGCCGTAATAGCCACCCAGTAACGGATGACGTTTAACAAACCCCAAAGTTCACGAAGCAAGCACGAAGGAACTCGATACTCTCATGGTCTAAGGAATTATGCAAACATTAACTATCTCTGTGTTATAAACCATTAACTAGTGACGAATGTATCTCATAGCATAACATCAATTCGGGTCGATTCAACACAAGTGTTCTACCAACATTGCGCCCTCAAAATTGCCGGCATAGCCATGCCCATGATCAGGAAAACAGGATCATCATGCAATACTTGAGCCAGTCTTAGAGGCCAGACTAGGAATACATTTTACCGTTTATTATTCCACACGTGCATATGAGTCTTCCTCCGAGCCTCGTGGTTATTGCAGACTCGAGAACCATAGCAGTTATAGCATGGAACATAAACCTAATTATGAATAGGGAGATAATCAATAACATTTATTATTGCCTCTAGGGCATATCTCCTACAGACTCCCACTTGCACTAGAGTCAATAATCTAGTCAATGCTAATGCACTTTACGCCTATGGCATACTGGTGTAAAATATGCTTCGCATGTGGTATAGCCTGATGTCCAACGGATCTGACAACTTCAGCTCTGTGTGTAACTTTGCATATCCTTGCGTTTTCACGCTTTCACAAAATTCATATTTTGTGTGGATTTGGCTTTGCATATGTGTGAATCATTGGTCGAAACCTGATTCCTCAGACTGAGCTATGGAGCAACTATCTGCAATAGTGTCCTATAGACCAAAGCCATCTTGGAACCATACTAAGTTCATGAATGAACTATATGATTCAACAACTTCTTTGTCGCTTCTTAAGCGTCAACATACTTAGCCTTTGTTATAGAATTCGCCACAGTATCTTGTTTGGAACAATTTCCAACTACCGTGCCATCATATTGTGTATTACACAAAACCCTTAACTTAAATCGAAAATCGCATGGAGCATTGATGAAGACTGTATCGATGTAATTACTTACAACGAGCACTTCATAATCTCTGCTTGCGAGAAAACATGTCATCACTACTACTCTAGTACTCAATGACATCTTTCACTGTTGTCCTATGATCAGTACTTTGATCACTTTGGTATCCATACTCACAACAAATTTTGGAGTATCGGACATATCTGGTTGTTTTACATACCATGGAATACATGATTAATCCAAACACAAGAGTGTGTGGAATCTCCATCATGTATTTTACTCATCAGTGTTTTGGGACACCGAGTCTTGCAAAAACTCTTTCCATGTGACTTCGGCAAGAATCACTCCTTGGCATTTTAAATGCTAAAAAGTTTTAGCATCTTGTCAATATGTATTCATTGCTTAGCCCCAGTAGGTAAATCTATCTCCATAGATCATCATGCCTAATATTGAGGCTATTTTGCCCAAGCACTTCATCGGAAAAACTATTTTCAAATGAAGTCCTAATTCATGTCAAGAAATTTATTTCCAAATAACAATGTGTCAAGTACACAAGGTTTTTAGAAATATTATTATGCTCCCACTTACTTTCTTGAATCACAAGCATCTTCGATACCCTATTTGATGAGGTCAAACCCCTTTGACCATTCCATCAAAAACGAAGATTCCAACTCCACTTTGCTCTCTTCTGTCCATCGCTGGAACTCTGAAGTTTGCATACTTACTAGCATCCTCTGGATCGACAAATTACTTTGGACTATATCACATACAAGTCCTAGGTTTCATTTCTATCAGATGGAAATCCTTTTGTCATCCATGTTTCATATCTCATGATTGAAATATGTATTAATTGCTAGTTCAACCCGAACCGACTTTAAGCATCGCTACGGTGAGACAATCTCATCGTAGTCAACTGCTTGAACTTGTTATTGCAACAAGTCGAGCTTTATGGATAAAACATTTTATCCGTATCAGTTTTTAGTTCGATAAATATTCGTTAGATTCTAAGTCTTCCGAAAGGTGTATCAAGATCTTAATCTTGAATCACTTATATGGAAACTATCTCGGATTGTATTGGCATTTAGCCAATTCCGGAGTCAGGGCCCATCAACGCTTCCTTGTGAATCGTAGGTATACTGTTGTCTAACAACAATATCTCGTTTGCGCACCTGATAGGTTTGCACGAGCTTTGCCTACGTGGTTCAGCTGCAAGTTCGACCAAAGTCCATACATTTTATTGTAGAGACTTCCATATCAGTCGCAGTAGGAAACTCCGGAATTACTTCCAAGGTATCTTTCCTTTGATCTGATGACGAAGATACTGTTTATCTCGTCGAGTTGCACTGTTCTCCCACTCACCTTTTTGAAAGAACCATTTTCTTCAAAAAGCATACCGTTCTTTGTGGCAAACCTATTTGCCTTGGTATTGTGGTGGGGAAATACCCAATGACTTGGGATAACCTACAAAGTAGCACTTGTCTGATTTGGAATAGGTTTGTAACCTTTTACACAAGCCCCATATTCCAAATGTTAAGAAAAGATATAACATGGTTGGGCGTACCATACCATGGCATCATTTCAACAAACCTAATGGATCTCTTTTCAGTGTAAAAGCCGCAGTCTCTAAAGCATCACTCTTTAAAAGGGATAATGGCCAATCTCTTTATGTCATTTTTGATCTTACCATGTCATAAATGGTTCGATTACATCTTCATGGACTTTCCACTTGCAGTGGTGTTCCGGGAGGTGCAAGTTATGAAACCCCTTTCACAACTCATCAGACATTCGCTAAACTTGTAACTCAAATATTCCTTTCTGCAATCGAATTGTAGAAACATAATTTTCTTGTTACAATATTTTCTTCTTCATTTTGAAAACCTTTCGAATGATTTCAAAAGATCCAGACTCACGTCTCATCAAGTAAATATCCATATATCTACTTGAGTCATTTCTGAAGATAGATAAATCCACTTCTTGCAACAACATTTATTGGACTACACACATCATAATGTATGATCACCAATATGTTCTATGCTCGTTCCTTATGGCATGTAAACGGTATTTCAGTCACTTCACTTTTCAAAGGAAAGTTGCAAGTGTCAGATGATTCAAAATCAAACGACTTAAAATCCATCATAATGGAATTTTCCATGCGGGTTTCTCCAATGTGACCAAATGCAGTGCCACACTTGTGTGGTATTCTTTTAGTCTTGCGACATTTAGCGTCAGTGTTATGGATGTATCATATTTCCATCAAAATTCATAACATACATCCCATCTAGGATGGAAGCATGTCCCTTTATGTTATTCATAATACTGAACAACAATTGTTGTTTTTATGAACAACTCTTTTGCAACAAACATTGTGCAATGGGCTAGAGTGTATGAAACTCTAAAATGAATTATGAAAGTAAACACAGAGGTAATATATTAATATCATTATTCATAACATACATCTCATTCATAATGAAAGTATGGCCCTTATGTTATTCATAACACCGAACATCAAAAGTTCTCTTATGAACAACCTTCTTGCAAGATACCTTATGCAAAGGGCTGGAGCGTGAAACTCCAAAAGAATTATGAAAATAAATACATAGGTAATACACCGATGGAAGGTATAGTAACATTTACTATGTTCCCTGTGTGTATCTTAACCTCATTCCTGGCTAGTCTTTCAGGCCATAGTAGTTCTTTCATCGAGTTGCAACAGAATGCAATCAAGCGGGTATCTTTGTGATCAACTCACAATACCCAAGAATTAGTGATCAATATGTTTTACCATAATTCCGAAGAACTATATCTTTGACCAGCCTTCTATACATCAAAAACTTGTATGACATTCATACATGAGCTGGATATTCCAGTCTTCTTTCTTTCTGCCTTCATACTTCTAACAGTTTAACTTTCAGTATTTCTCCTACTCTCAGAAGAAGCACCCAATTTAAGAGTGGCATTAGCCCCGGACTTCCTAGGCGTGAAAGTCTTACTAACACCCTTCGGACACTTCCTTTCTCTTTAAGTTGTTGTTTTATTCACCTTTCATCATATGACAGGCGTTCTCCTGGATCCCTCTCTTATCAGTCTAATGCATAGTAAACTCCTTTACTAATAGTTTGCAAACAAACATTGCTTTGGATATCTCATATCTTTTAGCCTTTGTCTTTCTCTGAAAATGATTTTCAGATTCCATGAATATCACATAACTATCCAAACTTTCGAAGTTCGGGTCTCATGGAAGCAAACATATTGCACTTTGACTGAAAAGGAATTCTAGCTTTTGGATCGAAGGACGAGAGTCACATGATCCATAGCATTAGCGGGAGAATACTGAAAGCATGCGATAGGACAAAGTCCTTCTCGGCACTCTTGAGGACAATCCTCACATTACGTTACCAATCGTAAAGTTTTAACCAGATATTTAACAGCTATTCAATTTTAACAGGGAAGGTGGAAACGCGAGCCATTATTCTACAATTATTATGCAAATCACACTTAGACAGTGTTCAAAATTAATTGCACTAAGAATTAAAAGAATTAATTCTAAAGTGCGCTCCCACTCAAATCAATATCTCTCATAATTGATTGTGAGTGATACAAGACCCGCATTTAAATTGTTCGCCATTGGTGTAACACCACTGATGACGAAAATCTCAACCGGTAGGCCAACTTGCCAATCACATCTCTATGTGACTCTTGTTCATCTTTCGATGCGTGTGTTCCGAGCTCATGACGGTCATGCCTGAACGTCAAGACAACCAAGTGATCTCGCTGCGAGGTCTCAACTCACCCGCCTCACACTTCTCTAATCGTTCGTACCCGTGTGACACGGCGCACCCCGAAAAGATAGGTGCCGTGACGGTGCTACACTTGGGAGAACACTAACTACTAGATATTTTTGTGAGAGATCACCCTAATAAAAGCGACTACCACGCAATCAAGAAGGGTGCATCATAAGGGATAAACATCTCAGGCAATTCATAATAGCATGATATGGTATAGCCCTTTCTGACGGAGAAATCTTTCATTTCTTCGTCTTCGGCATTCGCGTCGGTGTTCTCCTTTGCGAAGATTGCCACCAGCTTGTCGATGCACCAGATAATATTGCTATCTCTATAGCTAATAAAATAAGTGCATTACTTAAGGTTGACACGCAGGTCATTAAAGTGCAATCATATGGCTCCAGCCATCATGCCGAATCATGACACGCAGGTCATGTTAATCCAATTACATCATATAGTCATCTCATACATAATCAAATTATTATGAGCACTGCTATACCACATCATATGCACATGCAAACCCTCCTGCAAAACCAAGTTAGACGCCTCTAATCGGTCCATGCAAAAACTAGTTTTACGTGGCTTCTAAGGTTTCGAAACAAACCGAAGCTACCAACGTCCATCATCAAGTATGATAATTCAAGTTGCTAGATTAACTTTCCAGGGTGTATGAAACACGAGATAATAAAATCTTGAGCCCCATACTAAACTTCGTCATACGCGTGACCCCCATGCAGATCATATCTGCATTGCCCTTTCATCTGCGAAACATCCATCTTTCTTTAACTATGGTGGAACCCAAAGAACTGTTAGCACTTCGTTGATCTGTCAATCAGCATACTCAGGAGCAGCATGAAAGGATCGCGGATTGCCAGAACTTTGTGAGATTCCACCATGCCGTCAAGATCAGGACTACGCAAATTCAAGGGAAGCAACAGGAACATCGGGTAACAGATTTCATCTGCTACCCACACAAATAATTTTCAGCAATAGATCTCATCTACTACCTAATTATATTGTGCAACACCCATACATCTCTATGTATTCTAGATCACAACCTGCATATATGCATAGCACGGCTCTTGATGCCATTGTAGGGTAATGCAGCAGAAAACAAAAATTTCCGACCTACGCACCAGCCCAGGACCACTATGGAGACTGCATACAAGGTTTGATCTTTTTCGTTACCGACTCGTAGCGCGGCGGAAGAAGAGTCGATGACGATCGGCGGTGCAGATCCCCGCAGCTAGGATTTACAACCTCCCAACCACGAGGATGTATACCCTCATCTGCCCCACGGACAGCCCTCCGGGAAGCGGACGGTGTCGCGGACAGCCCTTTGGGAGGACCATCGAAAACCGGACGGTCACTCGGACAGCCCTTCGGGAGGCACTCTCGAACTAAGACCGAAACTACGATCTCTCTACAGAGTTGCACACATACGGTGTCATCTATCCGGCAGGGCTTCGCCGTCCAGAACTAGTTCCCACCGGAACCCAGACAGCCTTTCGGCTCTACGAAACTATTTCGCGGGGAGGGAGAGAGAAAGCCAGATCATGCATGGCACTTGTATGTGAGAAAGAGTGAGTTTGGGCAGCCCCCTCCACCTCTATTTATAGGAGAAGGAGGGGTGGAGGGGCTGAAATTTCAGCCACATCCATCCATGTCATCTCCAAGATATTTTGGAGCAAAAGCCCAAAAAGGTGGCTTTCCAAAAAGTAACCCAAAAAGCACTTTCACTATTCACGACGACATTTTTCAGCGTCCGTTCGAACTGAAAATATTTATGTGGGCTTAGAACATTTCCAGTACCCACTAAAATAAATTTCAATGTGTTCCGGAACAATTCCGGATTAGTGATTTTCATCTGCGAAAAGCATCCGAAGCGGTTCCGGCAGCTCTGGAACATTTCCGATTTTTCTTCCGGAAAATTCCCAGAAGTTTCCAGAATGATTCTGGCACCCTCCAAGAATTCTCAAGCATGTGCCGAAACCAATTTGACTTAATGGTATCCCCTGAAACAACTTTTCAGTTTTACCGAAACTGTTCCGGTGTTCTCTCTGCGGAACTTTTCCGCTGTCCGAAACTTTTCCGGTGTCCGAAACTTTTCCGGTGATTTTCTCTCAGACTCCCTGTCTAGTATTCAGCAGATAGATGACCCTTAAGTGTGTGACCCTATAGGTTCGGTGAAGTATAGACATGACCCGGAACCCCTTCCGATCAATGATCAACATCGGAGCCGTGGACACCCATATTGACCCCTATACCCACACGAATGAATATTCGAGTGAACCTCCAGTTGCCGTGTGCTATTCCTGTTGCTTCGCGATATCTTACAAATACCCGAGGTGAGACATGTTGGCATCCCTGTGGATCAACAACTTGTCCACTATGCCAGTTACCTCGTTACCGGTATTGTTCTCTATTCTCGTTCCCGTGTTCCGGCATCCCCGTGATCAAATCACAAAGTGTCTGGCCAGACGATGATGGATACCGTAACACCGAGAGGGCCCAGAGATATCTCTCCATCGTCAGAGGAGCAAATCCCACTCTTGAGCTATCAAGTTACTTGACATACTTTTCCGTGAACCCGTAAGCCGCCGTAATAGCCACCCAGTAACGGATGACGTTTAACAAACTCCAAAGTTCACGAAGCAAGCACGAAGGAACTCGATACTCTCATGGTCTAAGGAATTATGCAAACATTAACTATCTCTGTGTTATAAACCATTAACTAGTGACGAATGTATCTCATAGCATAACATTAATTCGGGTCGATTCAACACAAGTGTTCTACCAACATTGCGCCCTCAAAATTGCCGGCATAGCCATGCCCATGATCAGGAAAACAGGATCATCATGCAATACTTGAGCCAGTCTTAGAGGCCAGACTAGGAATACATTTTACCGTTTATTATTCCACATGTGCATATGAGTCTTCCTCCGAGCTTCGTGGTTATTGCAGACTCGAGAACCATAGCAGTTATAGCATGGAACATAAACCTAATTATGAACAGGGAGATAATCAATAACATTTATTATTGCCTCTAGGGCATATCTCCTACAGTGCGACGTCTTGCCGGTTGTGTTGCTGCCTTGAGTAGGTTCATTTCAAGATCTGCTGAGCGCGCCTTGCCGTTTTTCAAGATTTTGAAAAAGGCAGGTCCGATGAAATGGACTCCGGAAGCGGAGGCCGCGCTGCAGAACTTGAAAAGATACCTCTCCTCCGCGCCAACGCTAGTTGCACCTAGACCACAAGAACCTTTGCTGCTATACATAGCGGCAACAAATCAAGTGGCTAGTGCTGCATTAGTGGCGCAGAGGGAACTCGATGACGAGGAAGCGTCCACGGCAAACCCGTCTAGTGACAAACCGGAATCTTCTCCGGCAAGGTCTGGTGCCGACAAGTCGAAGACATCATAAGTAAATGAAGCTGATAAGCAAGTAGTGCCGAAGAAGAAGGTGGTGCAGCAACCCATGTATTTTGTTAGTTCCCTTATGCAGGGGGCTAGATCAAGATACTCTGGAGTGCAGAAGTTGCTTTTCGGCCTCCGTATGGCCTCGAGAAAGCTGCGTCACTACTTCCAAGCGCACGAAATCACCGTCGTCACTCGCTTTCCGTTGCAACGCATCTTGAGGAATCCAGAGGCAACCGGCAGAATAGTGGAGTGGGCGTTGGAATTGTCAACCTTTGCACTTAAGTTTGAGAGCACTTCAACCATCCAAAGCAGAGCCTTGGTGGAGTTCATTGCCGAATGGACACCAACGCAAGACGAAGAAATTCAAGAAACAGCTCTCCCCGGCAGAGAGACAACAAAGGAATGGATCATGTACTTTGACGGTGCCTTCTCGCTGCAAGGCGCCGGTGCCAGAGTGCTGCTTGTCGCACTCACCGGAGAGCACCTCAAGTACGTGGTTCAAATGCACTTTCCCAGGGAGCAAGCCACGAATAACACTGCTGAGTACGAAGGGCTCCTTGCCAGTCTTTGGATCGCAGTGGACCTTGGGATCAAAAAATTGATCATCCGCGGTGACTCGCAGCTCGTTGTGAAGCAAGTAAACAAAGATTACCAAAGCCCGTTGATGGAGGCGTATGTGGAAGAAGTGAGGAAATTGGAAGAGCACTTTGACGGGTTACAAACGGAGCACATCCCTCGTGCGGAAAACAGCATTGCTGATAGCCTGTCAAAATGTGCCGCTCAAAAGCTTCCCGTGGAACCGGGAACGTTTGTGCTCCATTTGAATCAACCGACAGTCACCCCATCAACGTAGGCCAGTAAGAGAAGGAAGTTGAATACCGGCAAGTATTTTCCGGCAGAGCTCCCAGAAGCCGCCGACAAGGATGTTGCCGGGAACAACAACACGGTCGCCGGTGAGCAGCCGCTTAGCGCGGAACCGCAGGTTCTTGCCGCAGAAGCAAGCGCTCTCGCGGCCGAAGAGATGACTTTAGTTCTTGTCGTCGAGCCGCAGGCTCTGACATGGGCACAGCGGATAGTCCATTTTCTTCAAACAGGAGAACTTCCCGATGAGCAAGAAGAAGCTGAGAAAGTAGCCCGCCAGTCAAGTATGTATCAGTTTGTGGATAACACTCTATACAGAAAGCGACCAAACGGTGTGAAATTAAAGTGCATTTGGAGGGAAGACGGACTGAATCTGTTGGTGGAGATACATGGAGGCATATGTGGGTCTCACATAAGATCAAGGGCACTTGCCGGCAAAGCATTCCGGCAAGGCTTCTATTGGCTCACTGCCCTCCAGGATGCAACTGAGCTAGTAACCAAGTGTGAAGCATGACAGTTCCATTCAAAGAATATACATCAACCAGCTCAAGCTCTCCAAACAATCCCTCTCTCCTGGCCCTTTTTGGTCTGGGGGCTCGATATCTTGGGCCCCTTCCCCCGTGCTACCATGGGCTTTGAGTTCTTGTACGTCGCAATCGACAAGTTCACAAAGTGGCCTGAAGTGGGGCCAGTGAGAAAGGTGACAGCGCAATCAGCCGTCAAGTTCTTCAAAGGATTAGTTTGCCATTTCGGGGTTCCTAACAGGATCATCACCGACAACGGCATGTAATTCATGACCCGCACCTTCATGCAGTATATCCAAGACCTTGGCAACAAGATCTGTTTTGCGTCCGTTGCTCACCCGAGAAGCAACGGCCTAGCGGAAAGGATGAATGCTGAAGTGTTGCGTGGCCTCAAGACAAGAACTTTTGACAAGCTGCGCAAGTGTGGAAGACACTGGATTGATGAGTTGCCGGTGATTCTTTGGTCACTCAGGACGACACCAAATCGAGCTACCGGCCAGACACCCTTCTCCCTAATCTATGGTGTAGAAGCGGTGCTCCCCACGGAACTCATATACGTGTCACCTCGAGTGCTCGCTTATGATGAAGCTGAGCAAGAGCAGCTGCGGCAAGCCGACGCATTGCTCCTTGAGGAAGATCGTCTTCGGGCGGCTGTGCGAGCTGCACGCTACCAGCAAGCCTTGCGCCGCTATCATAGCCGCAAAGTGCTTGCCCGAAGCCTTGAGGAAGGTGACCTTGTTCTACGGCGCGTTCAGTCCGCCAAAGGATCAAACAAGTTGACGCCGAAGTGGGAAGGCCCTTACCGGGTAGTACGAGTCACCAGACCTGGCGCAGTCTGTCTGGAGACCGAAGATGGCACCCCAGTGTAGAACTCATGGAATATTGAGCATCTTCGCAAGGTCTACCCATGAGGCGCAGTTGCCGGGCCTCCCGACAACCCCTTTTGTACAAGCTTTGTCGGCAAGACATGTAACCCTCTGTACAAAGCCAGGCGCAGATCCTGTGCATAATAAAGCTAAGTATTTCGCAACTCATTGTATATATTCATTTCTATATGTGAATACATGTGATGTTGTGACTTATACTTTAGTTTGTATGGAATGGTTGATGAACCGTCAAGGTTCCCAAACCACTATTTTCTCTTCTTTCTTTTTCTTAAAAGGACAAGGGAATCCCTCGCGCGCAAGTTTCCCGGGGGGAGTGGACATGAGGTACCATTTTAATGATGTTGAAGTGATCATTTCATGCAACAAGAGAAATGATGCAAGGAAAAGCTAAGTTGCAAAACTTTGAAATTTTTCGTCAATTACATTTGCGATTTCCCTTGAACGATTCTGTGCTTTGTATGAGAAACTGGCACGCGAGAGGGACCTTGTCGCGGTCAGTCCGCGCCCTTGTTTGCCTCGAGTCCGCTCGGCAAGCATGACGGCTGCGTTCTGGCCTGGCAAGTTACCTTGCCGGCAGTGGCACCTCCAGCGGGCTGCTAAGGATCCGTTCCTCGAAGCGCTCGCGGCAAGTGCGCGCACCGGCAAGTTTCCAAACAAGCGTAGGGACGCAATCATACAAAGGCAAAATAAAACAAGGGAAGCAACATGCATTTGTCTAAACCCGACAACGATGAACATTCATTAAAGAAAGCACTTGATTACATTACATTCCATTGGCCCTTTGCCAGGGTTTATCTCAAGTGCAAAAAGGGCAAAAGGGGCGCCTAGGCGGAGTCTGACTCATTCCCGGAAGGCCAGATGATGGTGCTGCCGGCGATCAGCCAGACTCTTCGCCGTCGTCTTCGATCTACACGCCCAGAGAGTCGTCGTCATTGCTGTCATCATCGTCATCCTCAGCATCGCTGGAGGAAGCGGTGTCGCTGTCGCTCGAGCTCTCCGCGCAGCACTCCAGACGAGCGCCTAAAGCCCCGAAGAACTTCACGACGAGCACGTCTGGTCCGTCCAGCCAGAAGTGAAGGAAGTGCCCTTGCCCTAAGCAACGGGCACGGGTAAAGGATTTCCACCCGCGCGTATGGTACATAATGCCATTGTTGGAGGTTTCAACGGTTACCCACACCGGGCCATTGCAGCAGCCATCCACGTGTAGCCATAAGCCGTGCAAGTGGCGGCCTTCCATCTCCCTAGCAAAGGGGCGAGGAAGCCGCAGCCAGCTCCGCGGCTGGTCATGCAACTCCAAGACGAATTCTTCCGCCGTGTCCACCGTGTGGCCTTCTGCCGGTGGAGGAGGGGCTGAAGACGGAACAGCGAGCGCCCCACCACAGCCGCCCCGGCCACGAGCACCGCGCCGTCCACGGCCACGGGCTGCGGCCCTCCCTTGGGCACTGGAGCCAGCTTCCGCGGCCGCGGCCGAGGCTTGGGCGTGGAGCTGGGAAGAAGATCTCGCCGCGGCAGCGGGGGCACGACCGCGACCTCTCCCCCTCGCCATGATGTCGTCGAATGCGGAAGAAGAAGAAGATATGAGAAGGAGGCAGCAGTTGCTGGAGATTGAAGCAGGATGAGATGGGCGAGCGTCGCATCCCACGAGCTCCCTCTTTATAGGGGGAGCGCGGGGGGCTAGCTCTTCACCGTCTTCGGGCGGTCGCCCATGATCTCCAATCCCACGTCCTGCGCTTCTGACAGGCACATTACTCCAGCGACCGCCCACGATCGCCAATTCCGCACCCTGCGCCCCCTGGTCGGGTGCATCACTCCAACGACCGCCCTTCTGCACCAATCCACTGCCCTGCATGCATGCAGATGCGCGTGATGGAGGAGGCGCAGAAAAAGGAGAAGTAAAGACAGGCATGGCAGTTATCCTTTGCCACACATAGCTATACGCCCGTTCGATTTGAACCAACGGCACCATGCATGTAAGCGTACCCTTGGTCTGAGCACGCCAACAAGCCGTCGTCCTGACGACAAGGTTTGCCGGGAAGTGGCCAAGAGCACGCTCAAGGCCAGGTTAATGAAGAAGCAAAGAAGATCTCAAAGGATTGGACATGCGTCAGGATAGCCATCATGGCGAAAAATTACAACGGCAGTTTCCCGCCGCGTGTCTGTGCATTGTTTGGGCCTAGCCCAACAACACTTCGGATGCGCATATGGCCCAGGCCCAGGGGCTCCTGTCGGTGTATAAAACACAGGGTATTTTATACCCTGACTTATGCACAGACAGTGGCAGCCTCCTTGCCGGCCAAGCCTTGCCGGGGACCGCCAAGACCAATGCTCCAGGCACACTAACAGAGGCTCAAGACAAAGCATCAACAAGCACTCAACTACTACCGAAGACAGAGACATTCCTTTCCGGCAAGCCTAAACCGACAAGGAGAAGACCCAGCAAGCTCCGTGCCGGCAAGCTTATGCCAGTCCTCCAGCGCTCCACCTCACCGCACAGGTGTTTGCTAATGGGCGAGGTGTCGATCACGCAGGCTGGTTGGCAAGGCTTGTCGGGCACGTGTCAGCACGATGGGACAAGATTTGCCCCTAATGACACCCGTCCAGGAGGCGTGTCAGGATAATACGAGGTAGCTGGGCAAGCGGTGTAGGAACCTTGCCGGGATTACCTCTCCGCATGACACCTAACGATGCATTTATTGCCTTTGTCCTAGACTGGCAGAGTTAGGTATGATAGCACCGTTTGCTATCTAATCACTATGTAATTATTGTTTTGCCACTGTGGTAACCCCTTGAGCTATAAAAGGAGGACGAAGGCAACAAAAAGAGGATTCAGACCCCCCTTTTCAAACACAAGCACCTCCTGTGTAGCTGCTCTCTCCGCACCTTGCCGGGAGAAGCGCTCCTTATACTGTGCTTCCACATCTCTAATACATCCAAAGCAGGAGTAGGGTTTTACGCTTCTCAGCGGCCCGAACCTGGGTAAATCCCTTGCATTTTCCATTGTTCATGCTCTTTGTGCACGTCGATTTCCCCTGCCGAACCACAAGGGGCTGAATGGCCCCATAGATGGTAGTACCACCACGACAGGCAGAGTACCGGAAAAGGCCTCCAGATGGGATCACGGAAGAACAGAGGCTTGCGGCGGTGGAAAGATTTTCTCTTCTGTCCCATTGGTATATTGGGAATATATGGAAATTTATAGCACTGAAATTAGGTCAGGAGGGGCTACGAGGGGCCCACAAGCCTGGGGGCGCACCCTACCCCCCTGGGCATGCCCTCCAGGCTTGTTGCCTCCTCGTGGCTCTTCTGGTCTTCTCCCGAAGCTTCGTGGGTCACTTCTGGTCCAGAAAAAATTAATCCAAAGTTTTTTTCTCGTTTGGACACTTTTTGCTAATGATTTTCTGAAAAGGCAAAAACAAGCAGAAAACAACAACTAGCACTGGGCACTGGGTTAATCGTTTAGTCCCAAAAATGATATATAATGGTATATAATTGCATATAAAACATCCAAGATTGATACTATAATAGCATGGAACAATAAAAAAATTATAGATACGTTGGAGACGTATCAATTGCCATTACTATATATTAGACTCTCAAAAAGATATAAGTGAAGCATGAGAGTGCAACTATTTCTTTAAAATATAACCACCGCCGTTCTCTAAAATGATATAAGTGAAGCACTAGAGCAACTGGCTAGCTCAAAAGATATAAGTGAAGCACATAGAGTATTCTAACAAATCACGAATAATGTGTGTCCCTCTCAAAAAGGAGTGTTCAGCAAAGATGGTTGTGGCAAACTAAAAAGCAAACAAAGGAAATAAAACTATATCACAAGACGGTCCAAGCAAAACACATATCATGTGATGAATAAAAATATAGCTCCAAGTGAGTTACCGATAGATTGTAGATGAAAGAGGGGATGCCATCCGGAGCATCTCCAAGCTTAGACGCTTGGGTCTTCCTTGAATATTACCTTGGGGTGCCTTGGGCATCCCCAATCTTAGGCTCTTGCCACTCCTTATTCCTTTATCCATCATGATCTCACCCAAAACTTGAAAACTTCAGCACACAAAACTCAACATAAACCTCGTGAGATCCGTTAATATAATAATCAACTCTTAAACTCTAAGTACTATTGTAAATTGATTCATATTTAATATTGGCATAATGCTACTGTACTCCAACTTCTCCATGACTTAGACCCCCCAATACAATCCACAGATTCATCAAAATAAGCAAACTATGCAATAAAAAACAGAATCTGTCTAAAGCAGAACAGTCTGTAAAGATCTGAATTAAAGTCATACTTTTGTGACTCCAAACATTCTGAAAAATTAGTTAAACGTGGGAATTCATATTCCAATACTGTGTAAAAAATTCAGAATCTATTGACGCTCCAGAAAAAAATCAAAATTCTAGTACTGGACGCAAAAGTTTCTGTTTTCGAACAGCATCAATAATACTATCATCCAAATCAACCCAAAGGCATTACTTGGCACAAACACTAATTAAAACATAAAACCACAATCATAACAGTAACTCAAATTGTGTGCAACAAGAAAATAAAAAGGTGCATTAAAAATAAATATTGGGTTGCCTCCCAACAAGCGTTATTGTTTTATGCCCCTAGCTAGGCATAATGCATAGTTTGAAGTATTATCATCCTTCAAATTTATTCCATAGGTGGCCCTCATAATAGATTCATATGGTGGCTTGATTATCTTTCTAGGGAAGTGTTCCATTCCTTTCTTTAGTGGAAATTGGAATCTTATATTACCTTCTTTCATATCAATAATAGCACCTATAGTTCGTAGGAAAGGCCTACCAAGTATTATGGGGCAAGACGGATTGCATTCAATATCAAGCACAATGAAATCCACGGGCACATAATTTCTATTAGCAAGAATAGGCACCTCATTTATTATACCCAATGGTTTCTTAATAGTAGAATCCGCTAAATGCAAGTTAAGGGAACATTCATTTAAATCGGTAAGGCCTAGCACATCACATAGAGATTTTGGTATAGTGGAAATGCTAGCACCCAAGTCACATAAGGCATTGCATTCATAATATTTGATTTTAATTTTAATAGTAGGTTCCAATTCATCATGCAATTTTCTAGGAATATAAACTTCCAACTCAAGTTTTTCTTCATGAGCTTTTATATAGCTTCTACAATATGATTAGTAAAAGCCTTATTTTGTTCATAAGCATTCGGAGAGCTAATCATGGATTGCAACAAGGAAATACATTCAACTAAAGAGCAATTATCATAATGAAAGTTGTTGTAATCCAAAGTAGTGGGCACATCACTATTTAAAGTTTTGACCTCTCCAAACCCACTTTTTTCATTTTTATCATTAAGATCATCACCCTCCGAACAATTGGGACGCCTTCTAGCTGAAGTTGACTCATCTTCAGTCCCTTTTTCATCAAGTTTTATTTTACTAAATAGAGATTCAATAGGTGAGACACCAATCATTTTAATATCTTCATCATTACTACGATAAAAACCGGGTGGAATAGCCTTTTCTAGGAATTCACTCTTGGCTCTCAACCTAGCGGTCCTTTCTTTACTTTCATTAATGGAAACATGGATGGCTTTAATAGACTCATTTATATCATGTTTAGGTGGCAAAATTTTAATTTTGAAATTTTCCACATCGTGAGCAATCCTATCCATGTTCCTAGACATTTCATCAACTCTATTCAATTTTTCTTCGATCGTAGCATTAAAATTCTTTTGAGAATTAATAAATTCTTTAATGTTTCTTTCAAGATCAGTAGGTATCCTATTATTATTATAAGAATTACCATAACTATTAGAGGAATTTCCGGGAAACGGTCTAGGATTGAAGTATCCTCTATAAGCATTGTTGTTGAAATTATTTCTAGAGATAAAATTCACATCAATAGCATCATTATTTTGCTCAATCAAAGTAGACAAGGGCACATCATTAGGATCAACATGAGCATTTTTACTAGCAAGCATTTTCATAATAGCATCCATTTTATCACCCAAAGTAGAGATTTCTTCAACATAATTTACCTTCTTACCGGTTGAAGTTCTTTCGGTGTGCCATTGAGAGTAATTTGTCATAATATTATCAAGAAGTTTTGTAGCTTCTCCCAATGTAATTTCCATAAAGGTGCCTCCTGCAGCAGAGTCTAGAAGATTTCTAGAAACAAAGTTTAGTCCTGCATAAATTTTTTGTATGATCATCCATAAGCTTAGACCATGAGTGGAGCAATTTCTTATCATTAATTTCATTCTCTCCCATGCTTGTGCAACATGTTCTTGCTCAAGTTGCTTAAAATTCATAATTTGATTTCTTAGAGAAATATTTTTTGCGGGAGGAAAATACTTGGCAATAAAAGCATCCTTACACTTATCCCAAGAATCAATACTATTGCGAGGAAAGGATGAAAACCAAGTTTTAGCACGATCTCTTAGTGAGAACGGAAATAATTTTAACTTAATAATATCATTATCCACATCTTTCTTCTTTTGCATATCGCAAAATTCAACGAAAGTATTAAGATGGGAAGCAGCATCCTCATTAGGAGTTCCAGAAAATTGTTCTTTCATAACAAGATTTAGCAAAGCAGCATTAATATCATAAGACTCCGCACTAGCGGCGTGAGGAGCAATTGGAGTACTAATAAAATCATTATTATTAGTGTTTGAAAAGTCACACAACTTGGTATTTTCTTGAGACATAGCGACAAAGCAAGAGAACAAGCAAATAAAATATTTTTGTGTTTTTGTAAAAAAAATTAGAAGTGTGGGAGATGAAAACGAGAGGCAAATGCAAATAAAAAGGAAACTAAAAATAAATGCAAGTAAGGGATAGTTTGTACGAAGGTACTTGATAAGTTATGATGATGTCTCCCCGATAACGGCGCCAGAAATTCTTCCTGCTACTTGTGAGCTGCGTTGGGATTTCCTCTAAGAGGACAGGATGATGCAGTATAATAGAGATAAGTATTTCCCTCAGTTAAGAACCAAGGTTATCAATCTAGTAGGATAACCAAGCAAAACCTCTTCAGCAGCACCTGCACACACAAAAGCCAATACTTGCACCCAACGCGAACAAGGGGGTTGTCAATCCCCTCGGCGGTTAATTGCAAGGATTAAATCTCATAGTGATAGATAAATTGATAAAGTAAATTGCAAAATAAAATAAAAGTAAATAAATTGCAGCAAATTATTTTTAGGATTTTTGTTTATATAATAATGATAAATGACCCGGGGGCCATAGCTTTCACTAGAGGCTTCTCTCTCGAGCGCATAACATACGGTGGGTAGCCAAATTACTGTTGGGCAATTGATAGAAAAGCACATAGTTATGACGATATTCAAGGCAATGATCATGTATATAGGCATCACGTCCGAGACAAGTAGACCGACTCCTGCCTGCATCTACTACTATTACTCCACTCATCGACCGCTATCCCGCATGCATATAGAGTATTAAGTATAAAACAGATTAACGCCTTAAGCAAGATGACATGATGTAGACAAAGTAAACTCAAGCAATATGAATAAACCCCATCATTTTATCCTTAATGGCAACAATACAAAAACGTGTCTTGTCCCTTTCTGTCACTGGGATATAGAACACCGCAAGATTGAACCCATCACAAAGCACCTCTCCCATTGCAAGATAAATCAATCTAGTTGGCCAAACCAAACAGATAGATCAGAGAGAAATACAAAGCTATAACAATCATGCATAAAAGAGTTCAGAGAATACTCAAATATTTCTCATGAATAATCTGATCATAAACCCACAATTCATCGGATCCCAACAAACACACCGCAAAAGAAGATTACATCGGATAGAACTCCAAGAACATCGAGGAGAACTTTGTATTGAAGATCAAAGAGAGAGAAGAAGCCGTCTAGATACTAACTATGGACCCGTAGGTCGGTGGTAAACTACTCACACATCATTGGAGGGGCAGCAAGGTTGATGTAGAAGCCCTCCGCGATCGATTCCCCCTCCGACAGAGTGTCGGAAAAGGCCTCCAGATGGGATCGTGAAAGAACAGAAGCTTGCGGCGGTGGTAGGGTTTTATCGTCTGGCTCTCTGTTGGTTTCCCAATATTTGAGAATTTATAGAACTGGAATTAGGTCAAAAGGAGCCACGAGGGGCCCACAAGGCATCAGGGCGCCCCCCCGGGGCCGCGCCCTGTTGCCTTGTGGCCTCCTCGTGAGGCTTCTGGCCTCTTCCCAAAGCTTCCAGGGTCTCTTTTGTCCAAAAAGAAATCGTCAAAAAGTTTCGTGGCATTTGGACTTCATTTGGTACTGATTTCCTGAAAAACCAAAAAGAGGCAAAAAACAACAACTGGCACTGGGCACTAGTGTTAGGACCGAGAGTATATCGACCAGAGGGGGGGGGGTGAATGGGAGATTCAAAATTTCTTTCGAATGTTTTGAACCGATCCCAATCACGGCAGCACAAATAATGTTCGGTAGCAACACACTTGTTTTATCTCGCTATAGGGGACCAAATCTATCGGTGTAGACTGAAGCAATTCTATCAAGCGATGAATATCACAAGTCTGGCATGGTCGATGGAAATGCAATTAACAATCAGGAACACAATTACGAGAGAAAACTAGATATGACCGTGATAGAAATGCACTGGGAATGATGACTAGGTGAATGAATATAGCATGAATGAAATCACAGTTGAACAACACTTCGAAGTAAATCAGTCAGAGAAGATGAAATATAATAACGAGAATCTGACAGACAATTGAAGAACTATGATTGATCAGATACAACTATCGGCACATAGCACAAATGTAAACTGCTGAAGGAAATGCAGTAGTGTAAAGCGAACCAGTGGTGCTCGATGGCGACAGAAGGATTTGGTAGACCAGTTCGCCCTTCTGCCAAAGGACTACGTCTGGTAGGAGGGGTTGTGATTTAACACAGAGGATAAACTCTCCTCGCCCTGTTCTCCATCAACTTCGGAGCTGATCAGACTCCAGTTGATTTCACTCGTGGTAGATACCTGTCGGCTATCTCTAAACCTTCACTGAAGATAAACTCTCTTCAGTTCTCTTCACGAACCACAATACTCTTGGTTGCTGAAGATCTCGCTCGGTGAAGACAATACTCTTCGACACTCGAGCCGACACCTATCCGTCTAGAGAGTGGGCAGCTCTCAAGAGTAATAGGTACAAGAACCCTAACTCAGAACTACTGTGATGCTCAACCACTGTCTAAGTTTCGGCTCTTGATTTTTCTCTCGGTGGATTTTAAACTCAAATCTCTCGGAGAGGGGTTGCTCAATCAATCTTCTCAGAAATCTTAAGCGGAGCAGCCAACGGGCAACGTTGGAGCGGGGTGGCTATTTATAGCCGCAGCCTTCCCAGATGGGAAATGACCAAATTGGACATGTGGAGCAGCCAATGGCCGAACTACACGAGTCCAACGGTCGGATTTGAGCACAACGGTAACATTACGTGTGGAGCAAGTAATGCTAACTCCTCAGTTCGAAAGATATCTCCTACAGCAACGAAGAACAACGTCTTCTGCTGGCAGGTAATCATGCGAAGCATAAAGAGATTTCTCTCGGTCTCGCATAGGTTTGGGCTAAGCATCACAGTGGATCTAAGCTTCGAGAACCTATACCCCTCTTAATAGTACGGAGGTCCTATGACTCAAATGAATGAAAGATAAACGACGAAAAGAATGCTACGTCTTCACTTCGTCTTCGTCTTCCATCTCTGCAGTCAATTTCTTCGGACGCAATCACCGAACCAATTGCTTTGCATCAGCAATAAATCTTCGAGGGGTCATCTCCTTCACTTCATTCTTCTCATCTACAAGTCTTCAGAGGATGTAGCTCATTCTTCTCTTCGACGTAGTTAATCTTTGGTGAAGTTCTTCGAACTGTACACCTGAGACAACATTCTCTTCGGCACTGCATGGACTATTTCTCTCTGTGTGCACTAGCAAACAAATTAGTCCAAGCCTGTTTCTGTCAACAATCTCCAAAACACAAAGGGGCAAATATTGCACCAACAATCTCCCCCTTTTTGGACGATTGGTGACAAAACAGAATACATCGAAAGATAGATAAAAGAATGAAATGGAATGCGAAGGAAAATGAAAGACGAGAGATAAATACGAAGATAAAACACGCTCCCCCTGAGGATATGCATCATTCTGTTTTGACTGATCATTCAGGCATAATATGGAGGGTGGCGAGGTGAATCTTCGTATGAGTGACATTGGCAGATGATCTCATTCGTAGCTTCATCCAATGCACTCGGTGGTGTCTGAGGTATTTCCTGCCACACAACCTTTGACAAAAGGTTAGTTCAATAGCGATGATAATTTGAAAAACGTTGTGGCAAAAGGATACACCATGAAGATATTCTCAGAACACAGTTTAATTCCACAAGAGATATAGATTCCCTGCTAGTTAGATGTACGAGAAACAATCAGAGCAAGGGCAATCAAAGTAAAGGTGTAAGATATATTTCTCGGAGTGGATGAACTTCAGACGATGTTTTCCTGCAACAAGGATGATTCATAGATATATGCAAGGGAAAACATCTTGTCAGACAGATAGATTGAATTTTCTTTCGAATTCACGAATGACTTTATTCTGAATCTATTTTACTTCTCCTGCATCGTTAGATATCGAAAGATAAGCATAGGAGAGAGATATATGAAGTTTTAAGTAATGAGATTTCTCTCTTCGAGAGACACAATTTCCAATTCTCCTAGTACTGCTTTCACTTATCCTTGCATGAAAGATGAATATCGAGGATAATCACTGCAAGGGAGTAAGCATTCGATGGCACCTGCAAACAAATAGCTGGAAGCAAATGTAGCATTTGCAGGGGTTATTAACAGTACATGACGACGCAGTTCCATCACCACAGGCGGTGAGAATAAGTATCACGACCGAAAAGTTCAACGACCAAAAGCAAATTGTTCGAACGAAAAGCAAATGGCGAATAGAAACACCCTGCAAATAGCCCGCTTTTCTATCTTCTCGATGTTCTTCTCCCCCTTTTTGCCAACAAGTGTCAAAAAGGAAAGAGAATGCATTCGAGGAACTACTCGTCCGAAGAATCCCTAGAACTCGAACTGTTCGGCGAAGCAGAACGAGCAATGGTCGAAGCCGAGGCAAAATTCGGAGATGCAGCACGGGCTTCAGGATCAGCTTCAGGAGTAGTAGAGCGAGGTACATCAGCCTTGTATATGAAAGTGCCTGCAGTGTCTTCGAGTTCATCATCGGGTTCGACAAACAGCAGGTCAGTTGAGGCAGAGCGCTGAGGAAGCACAGGAGTTTGCCTACGGATGCGAGGAACTTCAAACAACTCCAGATGATCATACTCTTTCTCGATCCCCTTCGCAGACAGTTGCTTGCGAGAATAGTGCTTGCGTAGAAGGGTCCATGATCGCTTCTTCTGTTCCTTTTCATACAGCAGGGCTTGACGAGCATAATTATGAAGCAGATTGATTTCAATCATCATTTCCACTTTTTCTTTGCGATCGAGCTTGATGTGACTCTCCAGTGATTGCTGAGTGCGAAGACAGATCTCGTACAGTGAGGGATTTTCTTCACGAGGGATATCAACTTTGACCTTCTTAACTTTCGGAGCTCTTGCAGAGGCAGAGGCAGTTGCATCAATTGGTGTCTTTCCTTTCCCGATATCCTTCACAGTCTGGAGTGTGTTTCGGACTGGTGGCATGAAAACTTTCGGGAAAAATGGGCAGAAATACTTTTTCTCGATAAGCTGCTCAATGGCGAACATGACCCATGGTGCAAATGGCTTCAAAACTTGAGGGCTATCAGCTGCATAGGCCAGGTTGCGAATAAGAAGATCGGGAATGTCAAACCGAATACCATGAGCTATAGCATGAAGAGTATTAGCCACAATTCCTTGAATGTTTTCAGGCCGGTTTGTTGGCGTGAGAGAATTGCAGAGGATATAGAACAATACTTTGTTCTCATAGGCCAGATGCTTCGGATTTGCTTCGGCACACTCATCTCCAACAAGCTTGGGGTCCATCAGCATATGCAGTTGAGCTTCGGATACATCCCAGAAATGCAGTCTGTGTTCTCGTGAGGCATCGAATTCGAAACGAGGTAAATTTAACAGGGCTAAAAACTAGTCAGCCGAGCATTTTATTCTTTCTTCCTCAGTCATCCATTCAAGGATCCAGGTGCTGCTGTCGTTGAGATCCCGTGAGATATAAAGCGTGGCATAGAACTGAAGAACAACTTCACGGTTCCAGCCATGGTTGAAGCGAAGAAAATTCTTCAGGAAGACCTGCTCGATCTGCTCGATGGTGTGATGGAAGCACGGTATGCTTTCTAGCTCGGCAAAGTTCAGAATCTTGTGCTCGAATATACGATTCTTTCCATACAGGACGCGAGCATAATATACGGCCTGTTCCTTTGTCCAGAACCTTGGTTACAACGAAGTTCTTTCTCCTTCATACAGACTGGTCCCAAAGAATGCAAGTTTCGAGCGATGAAACTGCTCATTAAATGCAGGACCATTCGGGCCATCGTCGACGGGAAACAGAGGAAAGGTTTCCAGTGGATTACTCAGGGGTTCTTCATCGGTCATGGATTTGGTTCGAACGTCATCAGGTGCAGGTACACCTTCATCGATAGGCTTGAGAGGAGCATGAGGCTTCCTCGATTTCTCTCGTGCAGACACCTTTGTCGAACTTGACTGACTGCTGTTCTTGTTTGCCGGAACTCCTTCGGCATCTTTTAGTCTTTCGGGCACTAGGGCCTTTTCTTTTCTTGCATTTTTATCGGCGGGAGGCACAACAACTTCTTCCTCGGTAGCTTGTGTCACAACAGGTGGGATAGTTTCTTCTCGAGCCATCGGCTCATCAGATTTCTCTTCTTCCTGTACCAACTGTGGGGCAGTGGTACTAGGAGCAGCATCAACATCCATCTGGGTAGGGGCACCAGATGATGAGACCGGGGGTGTTTCCTTTTGGGAAGCATTTAGCTCCCCCTCAATCTTATCACTTTTCTCTTTCTATTCAGTTTGCTCTGTTTGCATTGTCCTCGGAGGCGATGAATCTGGCTTCTCAACCTCAATTTCTTCATCAACTTCATCAGCTGGGGATTTCTGCTTGGGAGGTACATTTTGCTCATCAGTCCTTACTAGGAATATATCAACTTCTTCATGTTGCACTTGGGCAGCTGGCTCAGGAATGAGAACCTCTTCAGTACCAGCTTGATGCATGAGTTCATCTTTGCGAGGTGGAGAAGGTGGTACTTGTTGCAAGGGTACATGGGAATCCATTGGGGTAGGATCAGCAGAGACGTTCTGAAGGCGTCGTTCCTTGTATGTTTTCTGCTTGCTTGCTCTTGCCATAGCCTTCTGACGCTTTTCCTCTTGAGCTCTTCTCCGAGCGAGATCTGCTTGGTGAGCAATCTCCTCGTTTCTCCTGTCACACAGTTGAGATACTTCCATGTGCAAGCGAGAGTGCCACTCAATTTTCTCATTACGCAAGACGCTCAGGGCCTTGGTGAGTTCAACAATTTCTTTGTTCCTCTTTTTCCTTTCGGATTCAGATTTGGCCTCATTTCTCATTTGCTCGACAGCTTGTTTTTCTTTGACAACCTTGTTGAGTTTCTTGGAGATTTTCTTCAGCTCAATGAAATGCTTTGTTACCAATTTGGTAACATCATCGGGCAAACCCAGATCGCACACTTCATTAGCATTTGCATCATAAGCAGCGCTGTCAATTACATCAATCATGAAATGGAAGTCATATTTTTGTTTCTCTGAGGGAGCAGGAACATTGAGCTTGGTCTTTTTGGCAGCCACATCTGCTTTCTCTTCTGACTGCAGCTTTCTCTTCATAGCGGCACCTGACAAAGTTCTCGGGGCCGCAGAACCCGAAGGTTTATCAGTGGATGGCACAGGTGCATGTCTGGGAGACTTCCTCGGAGATGGCAATGTTTTTACTGGCGAAGGACTCATGTGTGGCTTGTTGAGAATGGCGGGACGATCATATAATGGAGTTTTATCTGTGATTTCTTCATCGGATAACTCATCAGACGAGTCGGGAATAGCCTTCTTTGTTCTCTTGGTGAGTGTTTTCTTACGAGGTGCACGAGGGGAAACTGACTTCTCAGACTTGCTTCCCTTCGAAGCTGATGCGCGTTCCTTCTTTTTCTGCACGTCTTGCTGGGTTAGCGCGACGTTTTTCGCTTCGACTTGATATTTCTTCGCTTCTCTGGCTTCACGTTTGGCCTTGGCTTTCGCCCTTTTAGCCACTTCCTCGGGAAAATCAACGATAGTTTTGAGGGAGTCAGGATGAACATTTGCTGGCTGAGGTGGCCTGACTTTTTCATCATCTGGGCCTATGCAATTTTCTACAATGCAGTCATTCCATGGTGGCATGAAGGAAAATAGGATCTGGTACTTTTCGCGAACATTTTGATAACGGAACCATTTGCCAGCCCAGTGGCGGCGAATTCTCTGCAACCTGTTGTTGCGATCTGTCGTGGATTCTCCTTCAGGTGGAGTCCTGTAGCTTTCGGGATCTGACATCTCAGCAGTAGTGTTCTTTTCTCTGTCATGACCACCCTTCTTGGGATATCCATCGGAGAAGATGGTTAGCGCGTCAGTGACCAGTTCATCCTCGGGCTGACTGTGAGCCGAGGGAATTTCCTCAGAATCTTCTTCAGGCACAGACTCTTGTCTCTTCTTCAGGGCCTTAGGTGGCTTCAAGGATTTTCCTCCTCCTGTCAATCTCATTCATTCTGACCTTGGTGGGAACTGAGGCAGATATCCTTCTGAACCTGAGTGTTCTTCCGAACTCTGTGACATGACCAACCTGTGAAATAGAATAGATGCGAGGGAAAAATAGGGTAGGGTCATAAGCATGCACAGAACTATTTTTGAATGAAAACGATTTTCAGGAAGATTAGGGAACCCATGGAAATCCAAACAGATATCCTTGATAGATTTTACATTCTAGCCTCAGATGATACAAGGCAGATTTAAAACCATCTAATCTTTCGGATAACACATATGCACCCAAGATGAGAAGACCCAGTACGAGGAAGAACTACAAACCGCACTAGTCAAATCCTAGTAATTCCTAAAGATCTACCGCAGTGAAAGAAATAGAGATAAATTGCGATGGTAAGAACTGCCCAAGAACAGAAAACAATGAAGACGAGCAGTTCCAGATCTAGGCGCCCTAACTTGGCAACTTAGATCAGCTACGGCAATGCGGGAAGGAGGATTACCGCACTGGCGTGATCAGCTGCGACGAGGCTTCACCGGAGTTGCACGGCGGAGATTCTCGCCGGAGTTGCTTCGAGCTCGGGCTCGGATGAGGGTGAAACGAGGGTTTCGCAAATGAGGAAGAAGACGCGGCGAGATGTATTTATAGCAGGAGGGCTGAACCACCCCTCCGAAATCTACGACCTACAGATGCGGGACGTTCCGCATTCAACGGACACGATCACGATCAAAGAGATCGTGGGCACGTGGCAACCATTTCCTGCGAAAATCTCGGGACGAGAGCGGGAGGACGAAAGGTTTGAAGGGCACAACGCCGAAAATGAGTAAATGTTCGAAGATAATATCTTTCGCGACCAAGGACGTCGGAGAGAGATTTACTTCGGATCAAATTGCATGCTCATGACGGACAACACAGATTTAGATGAGAGAGAATAGAGGGATAAAAGGGTCCGAAACAAATCACTCAGGCAAACGAGAAGAAACACCAAACAAGGAGCTATGAGTGAGTTGTTCATCGGACGAAACACAAACACGGCAACTCGAATATAAACAACAAACATAGAATAAATAAACACAAAGAACCGACACCAACTATATAGACCTCAGGGCAAAGGATAGAAAGTATAGAATCCCTGAGAGCGAGTTCCTGCAAGAAGGGTTAGTTCTTTCTCGCAACCCACGCTAGTGTGGGCAGCGCAGACCTCATTTGTCTTGACTGAGCAGGAACATTCCTTCGTTGGTCTCTGTAGTTTACCTGTTCATCTCGAGAGTAATTATATGAGTAAGCATTGAAATTGTTCCTAGAGACATGAGCATAATGGTTCGAGGAGATACGCATGTATTCCTTTTGTCGAGAGTTTGGTTGATATCCATTCGAAGAAGTTTCGGTGCCAAACTGAGAGGAATTATAATATCCTCGAAGAGAACTACCCTGCATATTCAGGTTAGCAGTGACAGATAAATTTTCAATGGTGCACTTTTTCACCCATATTTGCTTCTTGGGTGAGCCAGACCTGCAGTTAGTTCCAACATACCGAGCGAAAACCTTACCATTCTGTTGTTTGAATAATTTGTAGTTTGAGTCATCAGACCCGTTAGAAATAGCAGGAATGGGAGTGTCATATCCAGACAGGAGCGCAGGTTCGAGAGTTTTGCTCTTAGCCAGAACCCAACATGTTCATGGATATTGCTCGGGGGTCCAGTATGTTCCATCAACGTTGAGTTTCCTTTCAAAACCCAATCCTTCTTTTCGGGGTTTTTTGTGCAGTATTGACTTCTTGAGCACATCACAAAGTGTTTGATGCCCTTTGAGGCTCTTTAGCATACCAGTCTCAAGCAAGTTCTTTAGCCTGCAATTGTCATCAGAAATAACAACAAATTCCTCAGAGGAGGGGTTAGATATATCATTCGAAGCAGTTGCAATATTCTCGACGGCAGTATTAGATGTTTCAGCATTTGACTCAACATTGCTACGTTCTAGGCATTTTGAGCATGGGGGCACAAAATCATCAGGAAGGTTGTTAGATTGCTCGGCAAAGAGAGAAGCTTTTTCTTTCGCAAGCACGTTATAAGAATCTTTCAGTGACTCGAGTTCTTGATTCCTGTTAAGGAGTTCATCTGATAAACTCTCGAAGTCGGCTGTTAGAGAATCATATCGTTCGGAAAGATCATCAAACGTTGAAGAAAAAGCATTATGCTTTTTAGTCAACTCTTGATTCTTCTTCATCTCTTCGACCAGTAATCCTTCGGTTTTCCTGAGATTCATCTCAAGTTGTTCCAGCTCATCTTGTTGAGATTTTGCAATCTTAACAAGTTTGGCAAGTTCAATGTATTCAGGGGGTTTGTGCTTTGATGATACCTGATCCTTTGAAGTTTTTGCCATGAGACAGAATGCGATAGGTTCATCTTCACTTGAAGCATTTTCATCAGTGTCTGATTCGAAAGACTTCTCGGATGATTCATAGGCGACGAATGCATTGCCTCTTCCTAGATTTCTGTAGAACTCTTCGTCTTCTGATTCGGAGTCAGATGATTCATCTTCAGATTCCATATTCATTTCTGCACACACTCTAGTCAACTGTGATATCTTCTTCAGATTTGATTCAATGGTTGCTCTTGTTTGTACGTCAGTGACTGGTCTCGACGAAGAAGATGATGCGGTAGTTTCATTTTTCTTCGAGAGCTTAGTGTGACGATCCACTTGAATGAATCCAGAGCAGTGACGATTAGTCCATCTGTTGCTGTGTTTTTCATCGTGTTCCCAACAAGGACAGTCTGCTATGAAGTGACCAGGTTGTTTGCACTTGAAGCACTTCATTTCTTTTGGTGGTAATTTCTTCGAAGATCCAGACGTGTCACCTTCATCATCATTTGTGAGACATAGATTCTGTCTTCTGAGATAGTTTAGTCTTTCAGTGAGCATTTCCATTTCTCTTGTGATAGAGTGTTGATTCTCGATATCTTCTTCTTGAGGACTGCCATAGTGTGAGAGAACTTCTCCTTCGCTTTCCGAAGAGGATTCTTGCTGACCATTTTCAAGTTCCATCTTTTCTTCGTGAATGGATAGCAGCGTCATAACTTCGACGTAGTGAAGTTCTTCATAGTCTGGTCTTTGCTTGATTTCAGCCACGATTGGATCATAGGTTGCATCAAGAATGCTCAGCAGCTTGTTAACCACATCTCTATAGGTGATATCAGTTACTTCTCGTTGACGAAGTCTTTCAACAATGTTTGTCAATCGATCGGTGAGTTCCATAGCACTTTCCTTACGAAGACTTCTGAAACCAGCAAACATAGCACGAAGCATATCTGTTTGTTGATCTGTTCTGGCAATCAATTATTCATGAACATTCTTGATGCCATCCCAGAGTTGCTTAGCAGTGTCTAGCTTTCGGAACCGAATAAATATTTCTCTAGAGATGCTGTCAGAGATAATATCTTTTGCTTGAGCATCCAACCGTATCACAGCTTCATCGGAAGTAGGAGCATCAGGGTGTTCAACAGTGTATCCATTTTCCACAATGTTCCAAAGATCAATGTTGATGGCTTGAAGTCTGATTTTCATTCGATCTCTCCAGTAGATATAATCATTTCCATCGAAGATGGGGAACCTTTCAGAGTGCGAGGATCTACCTCATACGACATACTCAAAACTCCAAGGTTGTTAGACCTTTAATAAACAGAGACAGGGAGTACCTGCTCTGATACCAATTGTTAGGACCGAGAGTATATCGACCAGAGGGGGGGGTGAATGGGAGATTCAAAATTTCTTTCGAATGTTTTGAACTGATCCCAATCACGGCAGCGGAAATAATGTTCAGTAGCAACACACTTGTTTTATCTCGCTATAGGGGACCAAATCTATCGGTGTAGACTGAAGCAATTCTATCAAGCGATGAATATCACAAGTCTGACATGGTCGATGGAAATGCAATTAACAATCAGGAACACAATTACGAGAGAAAACTAGATATGACCGTGATAGAAATGCATTGGGAATGATGACTAGGTGAATGAATATAGCATGAATGAAATCATAGTTGAACAACACTTCGAAGTAAATCAGTCAGAGAAGATGCAATATAATAACGAGAATCTGACAGACAATTGAAGAACTGTGATTGATCAGATACAACTATCGGCACATAGCACGAATGTAAACTGCTGAAGGAAATGCAGTAATGTAAAGCGAACCAGTGGTGCTCGATGGCGACAGAAGGATTTGGTAGACCAGTTCGCCCTTCTGCCAAAGGACCACGTCTGGTTGGAGGGGTTGTGATTTAACAAAGAGGATAAACTCTCCTCGCCCTGTTCTCCATCAACTTCGGAGCTGATCAGACTCCAGTTGATTTCACTCGTGGTAGATACTTGTCGGCTATCTCCAATCCTTCACTGAAGATAAACTCTCTTCAGTTCTCTTCGCGAACCACAATACTCTTGGTTGCTGAAGATCTCGCTCGGTGAAGACAATACTCTTCGACACTCGAGCTAACACCTATCCGTCTAGAGAGTGGGCAGCTCTCAAGAGTAATAGGTACAAGAACCCTAACTCAGAACTACTGTGATGCTCAACCACTGTCTAAGTTTCGGCTCTTGATTTTTCTCTCGGTGGATTTTAAACTCAAATCTCTCGGAGAGGGGTTGCTCAATCAATCTTCTCAGAAATCTTAAGCGGAGCAGCCAACGGGCAACGTTGGAGCAGGGTGGCTATTTATAGCCGCAGCCTTCCCAGATGGGAAATGACCAAATTGGACATGTGGAGCAGCCTATGGCCGAACGACACGAGTCCAACGGTCGGATTTGAGCACAACGGTAACATTACGTGCGGAGCAAGTAATGCTAACTCCTCAGTTCGAAAGATATCTCCTACAGCAACAAAGAACAACGTCTTCTGCTGGCAGGTAATCATTCGAAGCATAAAGAGATTTCTCTCGGTCTCGCATAGGTTTGGGCTAAGCATCACATCGGATCTAAGCTTCGAGAACCTATACCCCTCTTAATAGTACGGAGGTCCTATGACTCAAATGAATGAAAGATAAACGACGAAAAGAATGCTATGTCTTCACTTCGTCTTCGTCTTCCATCTCTGCAGTCAATTTCTTCGGACGCAATCACCGAACCAATTGCTTTGCGTCAGCAATAAATCTTCGAGGGGTCATCTCCTTCATTTCACAGGATGTAGCTCGTTCTTCTCTTCGACGTAGTTAATCTTCGGTGAAGTTCTTCGAACTGTACACCTGAGACAGCATTCTCTTCGGCACTGCATGGACTATTTCTCTCTGTGTGCACTAGCAAACAAATTAGTCCAAGCCTGTTTCTGTCAACAATCTCCAAAACACAAAGGGGCAAATATTGCACCAACAACTAGGTTAATAGGTTAGTCCCAAAAAATGATATATAATTGCATATAAAACATCCAAGATTGATACTATAATAGCATGGACGCCAAGCCACGAACTTGATCTCTGTCCTTCAACTACTAAAACTAGTAATGAATTTTACAGAGAATCACAAGTCGACACGCAGGTCGATATACATTATAATGACAACACTTTGGCTCCTGTCGGCTGATAAATCACGACATGCATGCCATGTATAATTTACACACATGCTTCACATACACATGAGCCATACTGTTCACATCATACCTGCAAAACAAAGTTATGCACAGAATCACACTCTACCGGTTTGAGTGATCATGTACGAAATACAAGGCGCTACGCACACGGCGGATCACAGATCGCATCTGTTCTCCGATCATGCCGAATTTTCTGATCTAACCGATCATATCGATCATCGCAAATCTGATTCGGATTTACGTTTCACGGTTAACCCCGATGGCGGAAACCGACCGGTAGGGGTAGCTTGTGTCACGACCTTATCGATTCGGATTGATAGAAAACATAGCCTCAACGATCCCCATGTGCAATCGATCTCATCAACCGTGCACATAGCCGATCTCATAAATGACAACAGATCTCATCTGCCGCCTCCACATATCAAATATGCATCCGATCTGAATCCAAATCCTATAGCAGAGGCTCTGATACCACTATTGTGATCTACGGTAGGGAGCATCGACTGCAAATTAAAATTTCCTACCCGCAGAACATCTAAGAACATGCGAAGGGAGGTGGATCACAGATCATTACCACTAGATGCACAGTGCTATACAGCAGAAGTAGAGTTGAGGCAGCGCGTCTCTGGAGTCGTCTCCTCCTCGTCGATGTCCCACGTAGCTGATCAATCCCACGAACATGTTCGCCGGAGCGGCGCAAGTGCACTGCCTCTAACGGTATCCACGCGTGCAGGAGTAATGTCGTGCGACGGACTGCTAGATCCGATCACACAACCGGCGGCAAGTGGAGGTGGCTAGTTGCAACACATGCAAAGCCCTAACGACCGCGCTGAAGCGATCAACTGAATGAGTGTGCCGCACCTCCACTATATATTGGCATCCATCGTGGGCTCAACACTTGGGCCCCGCATGGACCCTAAAGCCCAAAGTCTGTTCGGCCAGGATCCGAGTCCGAGTAGGATCACATCTGACTCGTGGAGTCAAACCCAGTCTCACAGGTTCCTTCCCTTAAGCGCGTGACCCCTTTGGTTCTAGTCAACTCGGTCGCAGATCGGATCACCTCCGACCTGCTCGGTTGGTAGCAGCCTCTAGCAAGGCGTGCCGACCACTAAGGAGACAATGAAGCTGGTTAGGCAAACCTATACATCACACTTCTGTTCCCTTTGCCACACGATATATGTTGTCGGGCTCAAGGCGAGTCGGTCATCCTTGTGCTAGCCCGACCTCTTTCTTGTTCTAGTGATGCCGACCACAAACCGGATTAGCTCATAATCCTTGTCGCATGGCCATGCTTATCTTGGTTGTATCACACGAGGGGCCTAGAGTATATCTCTCCTAATCGGGGGGGGGGGGCAAATCCCATCTTGCTCGACCATGTCTCACAGCATGGGTCTGGACAAGCCCGAAACCTACCTTTATAACTACCCAGTTACGGAGTAGCGTTTGGTTGGCCCAAAGTAGGTCTGTCATCATCCCGATTACATGCGCCAGCTCAGGTCTTAGGACATAGAACGTATGTTGTACTAGAGACTCACAGATGACATATCGCTATGTCTCATAGTTGGGTCTGTCCGACTCGGACCTTATCTGGACTCGGATCCGACGATGTCGAATCCAACCAGATCTTTCCGAGTCCATATTATCTGGTTAGCATCCAATGCTCCATGGCTAGTGAGACCGAGCCATCCACCGTGTCACATGCTAGTCTAGTTAGCTGCGCGTCCACACAGCCATTTCGACTAGGGACCTTTTAGGACAATCATCATACAATGCATAGTCCCACAAACAAGTCACGTACTTGCTGATACACATCATTGATAATGTCCAAGGACTATCTTTATTCATAAACACATAGGAAATATCATCATACATGATTGCCTCTAGGGCATATCTCATACAGTCTCCCACTTGCACTAGAGTCAATCAAATAGACATCGTATGCCCATAGCTCTAACGTGCCCCTCATGCTTGTGTTGTGGAAGCGGCTTAGTCAATGGATCTTCAACATTTGCATCCACGTGAATTTTGCATAACTCTACATCACCACTCTTTACGATCTTTCATATCAGGTGATATTTCCGATCTATGTGTCTGGTCTTATGATGATTCCTTGGCTCCTTGGCCTGTGCGATAAAGGTCCAATGGTTTTACCGAGGCTGGGAAAACACCAAGATCATCCAGAAAGTTCTGGATCCAAACACCTTCCTTTGCAGGTTCACAAGCCACAATGTATTCGGCTTCTGTGGTAGAATCAGCCACCGTATCTTGCTTGGAACTCATCCAGCTCATTGCTCCTCCGTTCATGACGTACACGAATCCGGACTGTGATTGACAATCATCTCGGTCGGTTTGGAAACTAGCATCGGCATAACCCTTTACGACGAGCTCTTCCTCACCTCCATAAACTAGGAACATCTCTTTAGTCCTTTTCAGGTACTTCAGAATAGTCTTTACTGCCGCCCAGTGACTCTCACCTAGGTTGGCCTCATATCTGCTTGTTAAGCTTATTGCAAAAGCAACATCTGGCCGAGTACATATCATGGCATACATGATCGATCCGATTGCCGAGGCATACGAAATCCGACTCATCCTGCTTTGCTCATTAGATGTCGAAGGACTCTGAGTCTCGCTTAGCCTTATACCATGTGGACAGGCAAGAACCCCTTCTTGGCCTCACTCATGTTGAACCGTTTCAACACTTTGTCTATGTATGTGCTCTGGCTTAAGCCGAGAAGCCTCCTCAATCTATCTCTATAGATCTTAATGCCCAATATGTAAACTACTTCACCGAGGTCCTTCATCGAAAACTTTCCATTCAATGATTCCTTGACCTAGTTCAGCATCGAAACATCGTTTCCGATCAACAATATGTCATACACATACATGATCAAAAACACTACCGAGCTCCCACTCAACTGCTTGTATAAACAAGCGTCCTCTTCGCTTTTGATGAAACTAAGACCAGTGACAACCTCATCAAAACGAATATTCCAGCTCCGAGATGCTTGCCTCAATCCATAAATGGATCTCTTGAGCTTGCATACCTTACTAGCGCTAGCCGGATCGACAAAACCCTCGGTCTGTATCATATACACGTCCTTGGTTAAATTTCCATGAAGGAAAGACGTTTTGACATCCATCTGCCATATCTCATAATCGAAATATGCAGCTATAGCTAGTACGATCCTCACCGACTTCAGCATCGCTACCGGCGAATAAGTCTCGTCGTAGTCAATTCCTTGAACTTGTCCATAACCTTTAGCGACAAGCTGAGTTTTGTGGATCTGAACGTTTCCATCCACATCGGTTTTCTTCTTAAAGACACATTTACAACCAATGGCAGTGACGCCAGGTGGCGGATCAACCAAGTCCCAGACTTGATTTTCATCCATGGACTTTAACTCGGATCTCATGGCCCCCAGCCATGCCTAGGAATCTGGGCTAACCATCACTTCCGCATACGTAGCCGACTCGTCGCTTTCCAGCAACGGCACATCACGTACTTTGCACAATCTTTCCGACCTCCGTGGTTCCGGTGCTGCTTCCACTTCAGGTTCCCTGACAGACTCCGGTATGATCACATCACCAGCCGAGTTGTCCCCATGTGGTTCTCGAACTTCTTCGAGTTGCACCTACCTCCCACTGGCTTCCCGTCCGAGAAACTCTTTCTCAAGGAAGACCCCGTTCCGAGCAACAAACACTTTGTTCTCTTCGCGGTTATAGAAGCTATATCCTAAGGTTTCCCTTGGATATCCCACAAATATGCACTTATCCGACTTGGGTGTAAGCTTGTCCGACATAAGTCACTTGACAAATGCTTCACAACCCCAAATCTTTAGAAAAGACGACTTGGGAGTCTTCCCTGCCCACATCTCATGCGGTGTCATGTCTACAGATTTAGATGGTACTCTGTTGAGTGTAAAAGCTGCAGTTTCTAGAGCATATCCCCAGAATGACAAGGGTAAATCCGATTTGCTCATCATAGATGGAACCATGTCCAACAAGGTACGATTCCTCTGTTCCGACACGCAATTTCTCTGTGGTGTACCCGGAGGTGTGAGCTGAGGTACTATACCTCGGCTTTTCAGATGATCATCAAACTCCTGGCTCATGTACTCACCTCCACGATCAGATCGTAGAAGCTTTATAGTCTTGCCGATCTGATTTTCAACCTCGTTCTGAAACTCTTTGAACTTTTCAAAAGTTTTCGACTTGTGCCTCATCAAATAGATATATCCATATCTACTCAAGTCATCGGTAAAAGTCATGAAGTACTGATAGCCACCTCTAGCAGTTGTGCTCATTGGACCACACACATCACTGTGTATAAACTCCAACAGCTCGAACGCCCTCTCACAACTCTTTGCAAAGGGAGACTTAGTCATCTTGTCAAGCAAGCATGATTCGCATGTCTCGAACGACCCGAAGTCAGACGAAGTTAGGAGTCCATCATCATGGAGCTTCTTCATGCGTTTCAGACTAATGTGTCCTAGCCGGCAATGCCAGAAGTACGTAAGATTTATCTCATTAGGCTTATACCTCTTGACATTCACGTTATAGACTGGTTCCATTTCTAGATTCAGTATAAATAGCCCATCAACAATGGGTGCATAGCCGTGGAACATTCCATTCAAATAAAACGAATAACCATTGTCCTTTAAATTGAATTCATAACCCTAACTCATCAAGCATGAGGCAGAAATAATGTTCCGACTAAGTGCAGGAATGTAATAACAATTATTCAATTCCAAAATAAATCTAGAAGGAAGTTGGAGCTGCATCATGCCGACCTCCAACGCAGCAACTCTTGCTTTGTTGCCGACCCTGATGTCAATCTCCCCTTGTTCCACACGCCTAGTTCTTACCAGCCCCTGCATCGAGTTGCAAATATGAACAACCGATCCAGTATCAAATACCCAAGAGCTACTAGGTATGTCAGCAAGGTAAATGTCTATAACATTTGTAACAAGTGTACCTTTTCCTGAAGAAGCCTTTCCGGCCTTCTTGCCATGCTCAGCAAGCCACTTGCTACAATTCCTCTTCCAGTGACCAGTTTCCTTGCAATGATAGAAAATGGTCTTTGAGTCCGGTCCAGACTTCGGCTCAGCGGCGGAGGTTACCATCTCCGTGCCCTTTGCCTTAGCCTTCATCTTGGACCAACTCTTCTTGAACTTAGTCGACTTCTGCACCATCAACACTTGATGCGTGCCTTTCTTAATATCCGGCTCTGCCACCTTGAGCATCCCATGCAATTCAGTGAGCTTCTTATCCATACCGTGCATATGATAGTTCGAAATGAACGTCCCATAGCTAGGTGGAAGAGAACCCAAAACTGCATCTGTAGCCAGCTCATCCAAGAGCGGGAAGCCTAACCGATCCAAAGCTTGCACGTATTCGATCATCTTGATCACATGTGGGCTCAGTGGATCACCTTCCTTTAGCTTGCAATCCATCAAGGATCGCCAGACGTTGAACCTTTCGGTCCCAGCCTGTGTCTAAAACAAGCTCTTGAGACTCTCGATCATATCGTAAGCCTTAACGTTTTCAAAATGCTGTTACAAATCGGGCTCCATACAAGCCAGCATCAGACAACTAATCTCCGTTGATTCATCAACGAGTTTCTGGTAGGCATTCCTGGTTGTGGTATTAGCATTATTGGCAGGTTCCTCTAGAAGTGGATCCTCTAGAACATGATCCTTTTTATCGTGCTTGAGAACAATTCTCAAATTTCTATACCAGGTGGTAAAATTTGTTCCATTAAGTTTATCCTTTTCCAAGATTGATTTCAATGCAACGTTGGGTTGAGCAGGTGGTGCCATTGATCTACAACAGAAAAATATGCAATCTCTAAGCAATGTGTTTATGTAGAGTAATTCAAGCCTAAACAGAAATACTCCCACTGAAGTCGGCATCCCTTTGCAAACTCTTAGTGATTCAGGATCCGACTAGCGCATGCGACTAGTGAGCTTTAGCATCACTGCTAGCCATAATGCCTATCCGGTAAGCAACTCCTTGCTAATCGTATCTCTGTACGACTCCTGTCGGTCGGGTAGGTATCTTATACCCCGGCTCCCAACCTTCCTTGCCACAAGGCCCAAAACCGTTTTGATAGCCCTATCAAGTTAACCTGATGCAGTGCATGTCCATGTCCGACACGAACCCTTCAGTTCAAGGACACCTAGTAGCACCCCAATTTTATGAGCCCACTACTAGACGTACTTGATGTGCAAAGGTGCAACATCGGGAATGGCAAACGTGCTTGATATTAATGAGGGATCTTTCTACCATTTTGAAATGCATAGAAACTAAGAAGCATAACAATCACAAATAAACATATATTGTGAAATAGTATGGCTCCTTCATGGACGTTCTTCCAGGTCGGCTCCGACTCCGATGACCATCTAGGAACTCCATCTTGTTCGTCACGCCGGGACGCCAAGCCACGAACTTGATCTCTGTCCTTCAACTACTAATACTAGTAATGAATTTTACAGAGAATCACAAGTCGACACGCAGGTCGTTATACATTATAATGACAGCACTTTGGCTCCTGCCGACTGACAAATCATGACACGCAGGCCATGTATAAGTTACACACATGCATCACATACACATGAGCCATACTAGTCACATCAAACCTGCAAAACAAAGTTATGCACAGAATCGCATTCTACCGGTTTGAGT
This sequence comes from Elymus sibiricus, assembly GCA_039707655.1. Classification (NCBI taxonomy): domain Eukaryota; kingdom Viridiplantae; phylum Streptophyta; class Magnoliopsida; order Poales; family Poaceae; genus Elymus; species Elymus sibiricus. The sequence goes on along the minus strand of CM077674.1, from coordinate 196,743,062 downwards.
GATCGTGTACGAAATACAAGGCGCTACGCACACGGTGGATCACAGATTGCATCTGTACTCCTATCATGCCGAATTTTCTGATCTGGCCAATCATATCGATCATCGCGAATCTGATTCGAATTTACGTTTCACTGTTAACCCCGATGGCGGAAACCGACCGGTAGGGGTTGGTTGTGTCACGACCTTATCGATTCCAATTGACAAAAAACATAGCCTCAATGATCCCCATGTGCAATTGATCTCATCAACCGTGCACATAGCCGATCTCATAAATGATAACAGATCTCATCTGCCGCCTCCACATATCAAATATGCATCCGATCTGAATCCAAATCCTATAGCAGAGGCTCTGATACCACTGTTGGGATCTACGGTAGGGTGCGTCGACTGCAAATTAAAATTTCCTACCCGCAGAACATCCAAGAACATGCTAAGGGAGGTGGATCACAGATCATTACCACTAGGCGCGCAGTGCCATGCAGCGGAAGTAGAGTTGAGGCAGCGCGTCTCTGGAGTCGTCTCCTCCTCGTCAATCTCCCACGTAGCCGATCAAATCCGATGAACAGGTTCGCCGGAGCGGCGCAAGTGCACCGCCTCTAACGGTATCCACGCGTGCAGGAGGAACGTCATGTGGCGGACTGCTTGGTCCGATCACACAACCGGCGGCGAGTGGAGATGGATAGTTGCAACACATGCAAAGCCCTAATGACGGCGCCGAAGCGATCAATCGAATGAGTGTGCCGCACCTCCACTATATATAGGCATCCATCACGGGCTCAACACTTGGGCCCCGCATGGACCCTAAAGCCCAAAGTCTGTTCGGCCTGGATCCGAGTCCGAGTAGGATCACATCTGACTCGTGGAGTCGGACCCAGACTCACAGGTTCCTTGCCTTAAGCGCGCGACCCCTTAGGTTCAAGTCGACTCGGTCACAGATCAGATCACCTCCGACCTGCTCGGTTGGTAGCGGCCTCTAGCAAGGCATGCCGACCACTAATTAGACAATGAAGCTGGTTAGGTGAACCTGTACATCACACTTTTGTTCCCTTTGCCACACGATATATGTTGTCGGGCTCAAGGCGAGTCTGTCATCCTTGTGCTAGCCCGACCTCTTTCTCGTTCTAGTGATGCCGACCACAAACCGGATTATCTCATAATCCTTGTTGCATGGCCATGCTTATCTTGGTCCGATCACACGAGGGGCCCAGAGTATATCTCTCCTGATCGGAGGGGCAAATCCCATCTTGCTCGACCATGTCTCGCAGCATGGGTCTGGACAAGCCCGAAACCTACCTTTATAACTACCCAGTTATGAAGTAGCGTTTGGTTGGCCCAAAGCTGGTCTGTCATCATCCCAAGTACATGCGCCAGCTCAGGTCTTAGGACATAGAACGTATGTTGTACTAGAGACTCACAGATGACATATCGTCGCGTCTCATAGTTGGGTCTGTCCAACTTGGACCTTATCTGGACTCGGATTTGACTATGTCAAATCCGACCAGATCTTTTTGAGTCCATATTATCCGGTTAGCATCCAATGCTCCATGGCTAGTGAGACCGAGCCATCCACCGTGTCATATGCTAGTCTAGTTAGCTGCGCGTCCACACATCCATTTTGACTAGGGACCTTTTAGGACAATCATCATACACTGCATTGTCCCAGAAACAAGTCACGTACTTGCTGATACACATCATTGATAATGTCCAAGGACTATCTTTATTCATAAACACATAGGAAATATCATCATACATGATTGCCTCTAGGGCATATCTCCAACAGTTTTCGTCCTACTTTCTCCGAGAGAAACTTTGGGGTACTCTTTGAAGTTCTTTGTGTTGGATTGAATATTATGAATCTGAAATTGATTGATGCATATCGAATAATTGACTCACGGATACTTGTGGTGACATTGGAGTATCTAGGTGACATTGGAGTTTATTGATGCGTATCATATGGTGTTATTTTAGTATGAACTCTAGGGCTGTTTGTGACGCTTATAGGGATGGCTCAATAGATTGATCGGAAAGGATAACTTTGAGGTGGTTTTGCTACCAACAACAATTTCTTCTTATGTTCTCCATTTGCTAGGAACTTTGGAGTTCTTTGTCACACGTTGAGGGATTATTATATGATTCAATTATGTTAGCACTGTTGAGAGATTGCACTAGTGAAAGTATGAACCCTAGACCTTGTTTCCAAGCATTGCAATACCGTTTGTGCTCACTTTTGTTACTTGCTACCTTGCTGTTTTTATTATTTCAGATTACAAAAACCTATATCTACTATCCATACTACACTTGTATCGCCATCTCTTTGCCAAACTAGTGCACCTATACAATTTACCATTGTATTGAGTGTGTTGGGGACATAAGAGATTTCTTGTATCTGATTGTAGGGTTGTTTGAAAGAGACCATCTTCATCCTACACCTCCCATGGATTGATAAACCTTAGGTCATCCACTTGAGGGAAATTTGCTGCTGTCCTACAAAACTCTGCACTTGGAGGCCCAACAAAGTCTACAAGAAAAAAAGTTGCATAGTAGACATCAATCTACTACTATGTTGGTGTACTAAACATGGGTGTTTATACCCTGACTATGCACAGACAGTTGCAGCCTTCCCGACGGCAAGAGCTTGACGGAGGATGGCCAATCCAAATACTCAAGATTTGGTAAGTAAAAACCATGACGAAGACCTCGAGGCAGGTCATTGAGAACTACTAAGAAGTACTGAAGATCAATACTCAAGTCGCCGGCAAGAAGCAAGCCGGAAGGCTCCAGACCGGAGAGCTCCTTCCCACCGCTCCACCGTGGCAGTTGTCAGGAACTTGCCGACAGGTGTCAAGCGGGCAGGTAGTTAGGTAGAGCTTGTCGGGGCACGTGGCAGTCCGACGCTGAAGAAGCGACTTTATTGACACCTGTCCAGGAGGCGTGTCGAAGGAATAAGAGGTAGCTGGGCGAGCGATACAGGTAGAGCTGGGCTCCCTTGCCGGCATTCCCCCTCAGTGTGACACCTAACGGAGCATTTAATGTTCTTCTCCTATACTGTGAGAGTTAGGTATGATAGCACTGTAGCCACTATCTGCCCTCTGTATTTTCCAGTTTGCCATTGTGGTAGCCCCTTTCATCTATAAAAGGAGGCCCATGGCTACCTTTACAAGGGTCGGATCCCTGCTCAATTATGCGTAGAAGTTACACTTCCCGAGCACTTTGCCGGCAAGGTTGCGCTCCTATAATTGTAGGGCTCCAAAACAATCATCAATCCTCCAAAGCAGGAGTAGGGTTTTATGCTTCACAGCGGCCTGAACCTGGGTAAGTTGCTTGTGGGATCTTGATACGTCTCCAACGTATCTATAATTTTTGATTGTTCCATGCTATTATAGTATCAATCTTGGATGTTTTATATGCAATTATATGCCATTATATATCATTTTTTGGGACTAACCTATTAACCCAGTGCCCAGTGTCAGTTGCTGTTTTCTGCTTGTTTTTGCCTTTTCAGAAAATCATTATCAAAAAGTGTCCAAATGAGAAAAAAACTTTGGATTGATTTTTTCTGGACCAGAAGAGATCCACGAAGCTTCGGGAGAAGACCAGAAGAGCCACGAGGAGGCGACAAGCCTGGAGGGCGCAACCAGGGGGGTAGGGCGCGCCCCCAGTCTCGTGGGCCCCTCGTAGTCCCTCCTGACCTAATTCCAGCGCTATAAATTCCCAAATATTCCCAATATACCAACGAGACAGAAGAGAAAACCTTTCCGCTGCCGCAAGCCTCTGTTCTTCCGTGATCCCACCTGGAGGCCTTTTCCGGTACTCTGTCGGAGGGGGTATCGATCACGGAGGGCTTCTTCATCAACCTTGCTGCCCTTCCGATGATGTGTGAGTAGTTTACCACAGACCTACGGGTCCATAGCTAGTAGCTAGATGGCTTCTTCTCTCTCTTTGATCTTCAATACCATGTTCTCCTCGATGTTCTTGAAGTTCTATCCGATGTAATCTTCTTTTGCGGTGTGTTTGTTGGGATCCGATGAATTGTGAGTTTATGATCAGATTATTCATGAGAAATATTTGAGTCTTCTCTGAACTCTTTTATGCATGATTATTATAGCTTTGTATTTCTCTTTGATCTATCGATTTGGTTTGGTCTACTAGATTGATTTATCTTGCAATGGGAGAGGTGCTTTGTGATGGGTTCAATCTTGCGGTGCTCAATCCCAGTGACAGAAGGGGACATGACACGTATTTGTATTGTTGCCATTAAGGATAAAAAGATGGGGTTTACTCATATTGCTTGAGTTTACTTTGTCTACATCATGTCATCTTGCTTAAGGCATTACTCTGTTTCATACTTAATACCCTAGATGCATGCTGGATAGCGGTCGATGGGTGGAGTAATAGTAGTAGATGCAGGCAGGAGTCGGTCTACTTGTCTCAGACGTGATCCCTATATACATGATCATTGCCATGAATCCGTCATAATTATTTGCTTTTCTATCAATTGCCCAACAGTAATTTGTTTACCCACCGTATGCTATGTGTTCGAGAGGGAAGCCTCTAGTGAAAACTATGGCCCCCGGGTCTACTTTATCATATATAAAAAACCTAAAAATACCTTGCTGCAATTTATTTACTTTTATTTTATTTAGTATTTTAGTTTATCTATCTATCACTATCAGAATTAATCCTTGCAAATAACCGCTAAGAGGATTGACAACCCTCTTATTTGTGTTGGGTGCAAGTGTTTGCTTTTGTGTGTGCGGGTGCGCTTAACGGAATTTTGCTTGGTTCTCCTACTGGATTGATAACCTTGGTTCTTAACTGAGGGAAATACTTGTCTCTACTATACTGCATCATCCTCTCCTCTTCAGGAAAATACCAACGCAGTCTACAAGTAGCAGGAAGAATTTCTGGCGCCGTTGCCGGGGAGACATCATCAAAATTACCAAGTACCTTCGCACAAACTATCATCCACTTGCATTTATTTTATTTACCTTTTTATTTGCATTTGCCTCTAGTTTTCATCTCCCCCACTTTTAATTTTTTTACAAAAACACAAAAATATTCTTATTTGCTTGTTTGCTAGTTTGCTTGTCTTGCCATTATGTCGTTAGAAGGATTTCGTGACAGTTTTTGTAACAAAAGATTTTCTGAAATTGAAAATGCCACTAAGAGTTTTATGTCTTCAGAATTTGAGCAAAATAAATTCTTTTCCGAAGAACTTAAGGAACATTCTAGCTTGTTGGATGCTATTAATAAACAACTTGAAGATGTTAATCTAGAAGTATCTAACCTTCAGGCTCAACTTGCTAATACTGAAAATTTACTAGGAAAAATTTCAGATAAACAAACAACTCTAGTGAATAAGATGGCTGCTAAACCTGAGTCACAATCTAGTAATGATGAAGATATTAATATGATTGGTGTCACTCCTATTGAATCATTATTTAGTAATATAAAACTTGATAAAAAAAGGACTGAAGAAGAGTCAACTTTAGATAGAAGGAGTCCCAATTGCTTGGAGGGTGATAATCTTAATGATTTTTTTTGAAAAAAGTGGGTTTGGAGAGGTCAAAACTTTAAATAGTAATGCACCCACTACTTTGGATTACAATGACTTTAATTATGATAGTTGTTCTTTAATTGAGTGTATTTCCTTGTTGCAATCCATGATTAATTCACCAAATGCATATGAACAAAATAAAGCTTTCACTAAACATATTGTCGAAGCCATGATAAAAGCGCTTGAAGAAAAACTTGAGTTGGAAGTATCAATTCCTAGAAAATTACAAGATGAATGGGAACCTAATATTAAAGTCAAAATTAAAGATTATGAATGTAATGCCCTTTGTGATCTTGGTGCTAGCGTTTCCACTATACCAAAGTCTTTGTGTGATGTGCTAGGTCTCACCGACATGGATCCTTGTTACCTTAATTTGCATCTTGCGGATTCCACTATTAAAAAGCCATTGGGAAGAATAAATGATGTGCTCATTCTTGCAAATAGAAATTATGTGCCCATGGACTTTATTGTTCTTGATATTGAATGCAATCCTTCTAGCCCCATAATACTTGGTAGGCCTTTTCTACGAACAATAGGTGCTATTATTGATATGAAAGAAGGTAATATAAGATTTCAATTTCCATTAAAGAAAGGGATGGAACACTTCCCTAGAAAGAGAATTAAAGCACCTTATGAATCTATTATGAGGGACACTTATGGAATTAACATGAAGGATGACAACACTTGAAACTATGCATTATGCCTAGCTAGGGGCATAAAACAATAGTGCTTGTTGGGAGGCAACCCAATGAATAAAATAAATTTTTGTTTTTACTTTCAGTTCTTGTGTGTTTACACAATTATAGCCTCTTTTATGATTGTGTTTTTATCTTTTAGTTAGTGTTTGTGCCAAGTAATGCCTTTGGGATGATGTTGATGATAGTATAATTGATGCTGTTTGGAAAACAGAAAGTTTTGCGTCCAGTGCTGGAATTTTAGTTCTGTACTGGAGCGTCAGACAAATCTGCAATTTTTACACAGTATTGGTATATGAATTGTTTACGTTGTCCTAATTTTTCAGAATTTTTTGAGTTACAGAAGTATGGCTTTTAAATAAATCTTTACAGACTGTTCTGTTTTAGACAGATTCTGTTTTTGTTGCATAGTTTGCTTATTTTGATGAATCTATGGATCATATCGGGGGGTATGAGTCATGGAGAAGTTGGAGTACAGTAGCATTATGCTAATATTAAATATGAATCAATTTACAACAGTACCTAAAGTTTAAGATTTGTTTGTTATACTAACGGATCTCACAAGGTTTCTGTTGCGTTTTGTGTGCTGAAGTTTTCAAGTTTTGGGTGAGACTACGATGGATAAAGGAATAAGGAGCGGCAAGAGCCTAAGATTGGAGATGCCCAAGGCACCCCAAGGTAATATTCATGTAAGAATCAAGTGTCTAAGATTGGGGATGCCCCGGAAGGCATCCCCTCTTTCGTCTACAATCTATCGGTAACTCACTTGGAGCTATATTTTTATTCATCACATGATATATGTTTTACTTGGAGCGTCTTGTGATATAGTTTGTTTGCTTTTGTTTGCTTTTTAGTTTGTCACAATAATCTTTGCTGAACACACCTTTTTGAGAGGGACACACATTATTCGCGATTTGTTAGAGTACTCTATGTTCTTCACTTATGTCTTTTGAGCTAGGCAGTTGCTCTAGTGCTTCACTTATATCTTTTAGAGCACGGCGGTGGTTATATTTTAAAGAAATAGTTGCACTCTCATGCTTCACTTATATCTTTTTGAGAGTCTAATGAATAGCAATGGTAATATGCATGGGTTATGAATTTGGTCCTGATATGATAGGTATTCAAGAGGGATATAATAAAAACTTTCATGTAGATCACTGAATATGATAAGTTTGATTCCTTGCAATAGTTTTGCGATATTAATATGATAATATGTGGGGTGTATACTATACGTAATCTGGTGCGAAACGTTTTTCTCTGGGACATGCGACTACCAGGGCGACTAGGGTTTTGTTGGGCCGCCGGCGGCCGCCGTCCGGGCGGCGGCGCGTTGGCCAGCGATCTTTGTCCCAGACGGTGCCCGTGTGGTGTCGTGGCTGGTTTTCTCTATCTGCTGTGAGCTTTTACCTACGTGGTTCCAGGGCTGCAGTAGATTCATTTTTATATATTCCATCGCTAGTTCGAAGGAACATGGCTGGTAAGATCTGACTCTAAGTTGGATGACTTCTCTACAATCCATCACGGAGTGATTCCCTGTTGGACTGTTCTAGTTTGTGGAGGTTGTTTGTTGAGGAAAGAAGCAATGAGGGTATTGGCGTGGAACTGTAACAGCCTTGGAAACGCCCCAGTAGTACGTGCGTTGGTGGATGTCCAGCGCAGTTGGGCTCCTGATGTGATGTTCTTATCAGAAACTCATTTAGACAGCTATTCGGCAGTGTGTTTGAGGAAGAGATTGAAGATGGACCAAAAGCTTGTGTGCCCTAGTGATGGGAGAAAAGGTGGACTGTTGATGTTTTGGAAGAAGGAGATCAATATACAGAGGCTAGATCTTGATCCTATGTATATAGATGTTCAAGTCAATGATGGGACCAATCAAACTTGGAGATTAACCGGGATGTATGGTGAATTCCGGTGGGAAGATAAGTATAAGACGTGGGATCGTATGCGCCAGCTTCACAGTGCCTATGATCTCCCGTGGCTATTGATTGGTGACCTAAATGAGATTAGTATGTTACAAGAGAAGGATGGCGGGAACCCTCGCCCAGTCCAGTATATGAACGCATTTCAGGAAGCAATAAGGAACTGTGAGCTGCGAGACTTGGGGTACATTGGAGACCCATTCACATGGTGCCGAGGCAGAATTCATGCGCGACTAGATAGAGGGCTGGTAAATGATGCTTGGGCATCGATCTTCCCCCATACTGCACTGGTAAATACGGAATTCAATCACTCAGACCATCGGCCTCTTCTTGTTGATACAGATTACTATCTCCAAGCGACTGGTGCTACTAATGGTCAAACTAGGAGATTTGAAGCAAGATGGCTACGAGAGAGTACATTCGATGCCATTGTAACAGAATCATGGGCGAAGGTAGAAGCTGACCCGAATGCTATGAATATTTATGAGAAACTAAACCTGATGCATGCACAGTTTCATGATTGGTATCAGCGGGTTCTCAAAAAACCTAGAAAGAGACTCCGGAAAGTCCAACGGGATCTCGAAGAAGTCATGGCTGGACCAATGTCTGATGACAGTGATATAAAGAGGAAAGAATTGTCAGAACTGATTGAATATTTGCTTGAATTGGAAGAAATACAAGTTATGCAAAGATCCAGAGCTAATTGGTTGAAAGGGGGCGACCGCAATACAGGCTTTTTTCAAGCTTTTGCTTATGCTAGAAGAAAGAAAAACTTTGTAAAGAAACTAAAAGATGCGGGTGGAAATTGGTTGGAAGGTATGCCAGAACTAAACTCTCATGTCCTAGATTATTTTTCTCACCTGTTTACATCAGAGGTGCAGCATACGGATCCTAGTATTCTTCAGAAGGTGCAGCGGAAGGTATCTCAACATATGAATGACTTCTTAATGGCTCCGTACACTGTTGAGGATGTGAGGAAGGCAGTTTTCAGTATTGGGGACCTGAAGGCCCCGGGTCCGGATGGTTTACATGCAATCTTTAAAAAAAATATTGGCATATAATTGGAGATGAAATTACTCAGGAGGTTCTTTTGGCTATCAATTCTAGGAAGATCCCGGCAGAATGGAATGATACTACCATTGTGATGATTCCAAAAACTGATGCACCTGAACTGGTAACTCAATTTTGACCCATCAGTCTCTGTAATGTGCTTTACAAAATTATTTCCAAGATGCTGGCTTTACGACTGAAGGTTATTTTGCCTGAGATAATTTCCCCCACACAAAGTGCCTTTGTTCCTGGGAGGATGATCACTGATAATATATTAATTGCATATGAATGTGTGCATAAGATTAAGAATAAGAGGGCTGGTCAGACAGGACTGTGTGCTATTAAACTTGACATGCACAAAGCTTATGATAGGGTGGAATGGTCCTTCTTACATGATATGATGTTAACATTGGGATTCCATGAGCAATGGATTGAAATGATGATGGCTTGTGTCAGTTCTGTCCGATACAAGGTGAGGTTTAACTCTCAAGAGCAGACACATTTACCCCTACCAGGGGCATTAGACAAGGGGATCCACTTTCTCCCTATCTATTCCTTCTCTGTGCGGAAGGGCTTTCTAGTTTATTGCAGTATGAAGAAGAAGCTGGTGGCATAGAGGGAGTTAGAGTGTGCAGAAATGCACCATCAGTATCACACCTTTTATTTGCTGATGATTCTCTAATTCTAATGAAAGCAGATGTTTTAAATGCAGCTTCCTTACAGCATGTTCTAGAGACCTACTGTCAGAGTTCAGGGCAATTGGTGAGTCTGTCCAAATCTAGTGTGTTCTTCAGTCCAAATACCCCTGCTGTATCCAGAACTGAAGTGTGTGAACAACTACATATTGACACTGAAGCATTGTCTGATAAATATCTGGGCCTTCCAGCATTGGTAGGGGCTGATAGAAGTGACTGTTTCAGGCACTTTATTGAGAGGATTAAAGAAATATTAATGGGATGGATGGAGAAACAACTGCTACTGGTGGTAAGGAGATTTTACTAAAATCAGTGGCACAAGCGATCCCTGTGTTTGCCATGTCTGTGTTCAGTATCCCTAAAGGAATTTGCAAGGAAATAACTGACTTAATTGCCCAGTTCTGGTGGGGCGATGATGAGGAACATAAGAGGATGCATTGGTACTCTTGGTGGAAACTGTGCTATCCTAAAGCCGAGGGAGGAATGGGCTTCAGTGATTTATATTCCTTCAACTTAGCATTGTTATCAAAGCAGTGCTGGAGGATTATTACAAACCCCGACTCATTATGTGCTAGAATTCTAAAAGCGAAGTACTTCCCTAACAGCAGCCTTTTACAGGCAACCCTTAAAAATGGTGCTTCCTTTACATGGCAAAGTATTATGAAGGGACTAGAAACCTTCAAGTTGGGGTACATATGGAGGATTGGTACATGAGAAAATGTTCATATATGGAGAGATCCCTGGATTCCAGCAAGTCCGGATAGGAAGGTCATTACAGCATGGGGACACACAATCCTATCTACAGTTGATGAACTCATCGATCCTAATACAAACACACGGGATGAAGATCTGATTAGCTCCATCTTTAAACCAGTTGATACAAGGAGAATACTTTAGATTCCATTGAGCTATGGCGCTTTTGATGATTTTATCGCTTGGCATCCTGACCGGAAGGGTATATTCTCAGTCAGATCAGCATACCGGGTGCAATGGACTCAAACTTTTCACGGCAATGCAAATGTGCTGGAGAGGCCGAGCGGGTCCTCTTCTCCGGCAGTGTGGAGTGCATTGCGGAAGCTGAACATCCCACGTAAAATACAAATTTTCTACTGGCGTGTGTTACATGGAATTATGCCTCTAAAATCCATACTCTGTAACCGGCACGTGGGTTCGATGGGAGCATGCCCGATCTGTCATCGGGGTGCAGAGGATGTGCGGCATCTTCTGTTTGAGTGCACTCATGCAAGGGATTTATGGAGTCGGTTGGGTGTTCTGGACAGAGTGGACGAGGCAAGGAGAGTAGACCGGACTGGATCGGTCATTTTGGAACATATCTTTCTTGCACCAGATAGTCCAGCTCTCATTAAACCGAATCTGGATGTTAAACAAATCATAGCAGTGGGTGGTTGGTATATTTGGTGGATCCGAAGACAACACACACATGATGGGACTCCTCCTACTCCCATGAGGTGGCCAATGTCTGTTCTGGCAATTGCTAATAATTATCATGTTGCTAATTCTAAGAGTGTGGCAGTAGTACAACGATGGAAAAAACCGGACCCAAAGTATGTCAAGCTCAACGTTGACGCCTCATTCCATCCTGATGTTGGAGAAGGGGTAACAGCGGCGGTGATTCGGGATTCTAAAGGAAATTTTCTAGCTGCACAATGCAAATTCATTTCATATGCAGCAGATGTGGTTAATGTGGAGGCAATGGCAATGCGAAATGGACTGGCGCTTGCTAATTCCTTAGGTATGCCGCGGGTGGAAGCGGAATCGGACTCTACGATTGTCGTTGATGCGTGTGTGGGACACACAACATGGTGGGATGCAAATTCAGCAATCTTCGCGGAATGTGTGGATATTTCTTCTTCTATTGGGAAGGTCGTCTTTAAACATTGTTATCGTGAATGTAATGAAGCGGCGCATGTGCTAGCTAACTACTCTTATTGTAATAAGATTACTAGTAGTTGGACGAACAAGCCTCCTGGCTGGTTAGTCTCAAAACTGGTGGACGATGTAATCCCTGTTTAATTCAATAAAGCTAGCCATGATGGCCTTCCCTCAAAAAAAGATGGTAATATGTGGGAGGTACTAGTAGATAATTGTGGTTTAGTAAGAATATTGGTGTTAAGGTTTGTGATTCCCGAAGCATGCACGTATGGTCTGTCGTTATGCTAAGAAGTTGGAGCATGATTTATTATTGATTGTCTTCCTTTGCGTGGCGGTCGGGGGCGCGCGATGGTTAACTCCTACCAACCTCCCCCCTAGGGGCATGCATAGTAGTACTTTGCTTCAAGGGCTAATAAACTTTCGCAATAAGTATGTGAGTTCTTTATGACTAATGTGAGTCCATGGATTATACGCACTCTCACCTTCCCACAATTTGCTAGCCTCTTCGGTACCGTGCATTGCCCTTTCTCACATCGAGAGTTGGTGCAAACTTCGCCGGTGAATCCAAACCCCGTGATATGATACACTCTATCACACATAAGCCTCCTTATATCTTCCTCAAAACAGCCACCATACCTACCTATCATGGCATTTCCATAGCCATTCCGAGATATATTGCCATGCAACTTCCACCGTTCCGTTTTCATGACATACATCATCATTGTCATATTGCTTTGCATGATCATATAGCTGACATAGTATTTGTGGCTCAGCCACCATTCATCATTTTTATACATGTTACGCTAGCATCATTGCACATCCTGGTACACTGCCAGAGGCATTCATACAGAGTCATATTTTTGTTCTAGTATCGAGTTGTAAGTAAATAAAAGTGGGATGATCATCATTATTAGAGCATTGTCCAAGTGAGGAAAGAATGGTGGAGACTAATGAGTCCTCGAAAAAGTGGGGATGAGGTCCATGAGACCGTTCTAAAAAAAAAGAGGCCAAAAAGAGCCCACGAAAAAATGAGAGAAAAAGAGAGAAGGGGCAATGTTACTATCCTTTTTCCACATTAGTGCTTCAGAGTAGCACCATGTTTTTCATATAGAGAGTCTCCTATTTTGTCACTTTCATATACTAGTGGGAATTTTTCATTATAGAACTTGGCTCATATATTCCGATGATGGGCTTCCTCAAATGCCCGAGGTCTTCATGAGCAAGCAAGTTGGATGCACACCCACATAGTTTTCATGTTGAGCTTTCATACACTTATAGATCTTAGTGCATCCGTTGCATGGCAATCCCTACTCCTCACATTGACATCAATTGATGGGCATCTCCATAGCCCGTTGATTAGCCTCATTGATGTGAGACTATCTTCTTATTTTTGACTTCCCCTTATTAATCTCTACCACCACACTCTATTCCACCTATAGTGCTATATCCATGGCTTGCGCTCATGTATTGAGTGGGGGTTGAAAAAGCTGAAGCGCGTTAAAAAGTATGAACCAATTGCTTGGCTAAAACCGGGGTTGTGCATGATAAATATTTTGTGTTAAGAAGATGGAGCATTACAGGATTGTATGATTTTGTAGGGATAACGTTCTTTAGCATTTTTATTTTGAAAAGCCATGATTGTTTATTAGTATGCCTGAGTATTGATGTCTTTATATCAAACTATAGACTATTGCTTTGAATCATTCGGACCTTATTATTCATACCGTAAGAGAAAGATTACATGATGAAACATGATAGGTAGCATTCCACATCAAAAATTCTGTTTTTATCATTTACCTACTCGAGGACGAGCAAGAATTAAGCTTGGGGATGCTTGATACGTCTCCAACGTATCTATAATTTTTGATTGTTCCATGCTATTATATTATCAATGTTGGATGTTTTATATGCAATTATATGCCATTATATTTCAGTTTTTGGGACTAACCTATTAACCCAGTGCCCAGTGCCAGTTGCTATTTTCTGCTTGTTTTTGCCTTTTCAGAAAATCATTATCAAAAAGTGTCCAAACGAGAAAAAAACTTTGGATTAATTTTTTCTGGACCAGAAGAGACCCACGAAGCTTCGGGAGAAGACCAGAAGATCCACGAGGAGGCGACAAGCTTGGAGGGCGCGCCCAGGGGGGTAGGGAGCGCCCCCAGGCTTGTGGGCCCCTCGTAGTCCCTCCTGATCTAATTCCAGCGCTATAAATTCCCAAATATTCGCAATATACCAATGAGATAGAAGAGAAAAGCTTTCCGCCGCCGCAAGCCTCTGTTCTTCCGTGATCCCATCTGGAGGCCTTTTCCGGTACTCTGCCAGAGGAGGAATCGATCACGGAGGGCTTCTTCACCAACCTTGCTGCCCTTCCGATGATGTGTGAGTAGTTTACCACAAACCTACGGGTCCATAGCTAGTAGCTAGATGGCTTCTTCTCTCTCTTTGATCTTCAATACCATGTTCTCCTCGATGTTCTTGGAGTTCTATCCGATGTAATCTTCTTTTGCGGTGTGTTTGTTGGGATCCGATGAATTGTGAGTTTATGATCAGATTATTCATGAGAAATATTTGAGTCTTCTCTGAACACTTTTATGCATGATTATTATAGCTTTGTATTTCTCTCTGATCTACCGATTTGGTTTGGTCTACTAGATTGATTTATCTTGCAATGGGAGAGGTGCTTTGTGATGGGTTCAATCTTGCGGTGCTCAATCCTAGTGACAGAAGGGGACATGACATGTATTTGTATTGTTGCCATTAAGGATAAATAGATGGGGTTTACTCATATTGCTTGAGTTTACTTTGTCTACATCATGTCATCTTGCTTAAGGCGTTACTCTGTTTCATACTTAATATCCTAGATGCATGCTAGATAGCGGTCGATGGGTGGAGTAATAGTAGTAGATGCAGGCAGGAGTCGGTCTACTTGTCTCGGACATGATGCCTATATACATGATCATTGCCTTGAATCCGTCATAATTATTTGCTTTTCTATCAATTGCCCAACAGTAATTTGTTTACCCACCGTATGTTATGTGTTCGAGAGAGAAGCCTCTAGTGAAAACTATGCCCCCCGGGTCTACTTTATCATATATAAAAGACCTAAAAATACCTTGCTGCAATTTATTTACTTTTATTTTATTTAGTATTTTAGTTTATCTATCTATCATTATCAGAATTAATCCTTGCAAATAACCGCTAAGAGGATTGACAACCCTCTTATTTGTGTTGGGTGCAAATGTTTGCTTTTGTGTGTGCAGGTGCGCTTAACGGAATTTTGCTTGGTTCTCCTACTAGATTGATAACCTTGGTTCTTAACTGAGGGAAATACTTATCTCTACTATACTGCATCATCCTCACCTCAACGGGGAAATACCAACGTAGTCTACAAGTAGCAGATCTACGGTTGGTGTTTCTGTTTGCGTGTGGTGAGCCCGTAGCCGAATGTAGAAGGGGTGATAGCCCCATAGATTGTCGTACGTCGACATCTTTGGCATGCCAGGCAGGGGCTCTAAGCACGTGAAGCTGCATCAGCCGCGTCACCAGCTTCATCATCTTCATCAGCATCTTCGCCCATGGCAAGGCAAAGGGCGCTGCCTCTTCGTCGACCTCCAAGGCGCCGTCGAACGCGCGCACCGAAGATGGAGGCGGAGGCGGCCAAGCTTCGCACTCCCACACCGGTGATGGAGGCAGGGGTGGAGGTGGCCATCTTCCTCGCCATTCTGGTGACCCCAGTCATTAGACCAGCGAGAAGAGTGCCACGAGCCTCAATGGCAAGGGAAAGGCAGTGTCCCAAGGCGGCAACGATCGCACGACGAACAAGACCTGCCTCTACCCGAGCACACGCCGAGGACGTCACACGCGGGCGTGATCCACAACGCCGCGAGCAGACGTCGCGTCAATCTCAACAAGTCCAAAGCCGCCGCCGCGTCACGATGTTGACAGCTCCGGCCATCGCCGTGAGCACGTCTCTTAACATCCATCTTGTGACGGACAGCAGGTTCCACCAAGGGCACGAGATGGAGTTCCTCCTGGATCAGCCAGGAGTCATGAGCCGTCTCGCACCACTGGTGGACATGCAGTTCCTACCCAAGAATGGGGCAGAGCTCCTCCTGGCCTGGCTAGGAGTCGAGAGCCATCCCACGTGTCTGCGCCTGATGACCCACAAGTATAGGGGATCAATCATAGTCCTTTCGATAAGTAAGTGTGTCGAACCCAATGAGGGGTAGAAGGAAATGATAAGCGGTTTTCAGCAAGGTATTCTCTGCAAGTACTGAAAGTAGCGGTAACAGATAGTTTTGTAGCAAGGTAATTCATAACAAGTAATAAGTAACAAGGAGCAGTAAGATGGCCCAATCCTTTTTATAGCAAAGGACAAGCCGGAATGTTCTCTTATAATAAGCAAAGCGTTCTCGAGGACACATGGGAATTGTCGTCTAGTCACGTTCATCATGTTTAGTTGATTCGCGTTCGCTACTTTGATAATTTGATATGTGGGTGGACCGGTGCTAGGGTGCTGTTCTTACTTGAACAAGAAACCCTCTTATGATTACCCCCTCTCGCAAGCATCCGCAACTATGAAAGAAAAATTAAGATAAATCTAGCCATAGCATGAAACATATGGATCCAAATCAGCCACTTACGGAATAACGCATAAACTAGGGTTTAAGCTTCTGTCACTCTCGCAACCCATCATCTACTTATTACTCCCCAATGCCTTCCCTTAGGCCCAAGTATGGTGAAGTGTCATGTAGTCGACGTTCACATGACACCACTTAAGGAAGAATAACATACATATCATCAAAATATCGAACGAATACCAACTTCACATGATTACTAATAACAAGACTTCTCCCATGTCCTCGAAAACAAAAGTAACTACTCACAAATCATATTCATGTTCAAGATTAGAGGGGTATTGAATATGCTTGAGGATCTGAACATATAATCTTCCACCAAATAAACCAACTAGCATCAACTACAAGATGTAATCAACACTACTAGCAACCCACATGTACCAATCTGAGGTTTTGGGACAAAGATTGAATACAAGAGATGAACTAGGGTTTGAGAGGAGATGGTACCGGTGAAGATGTTGATGAGGATTGGTCCTCCCATGATGAGAGGATCGTTGGTAATGTCGATGGCTTCGATTTCCCCCTCCTGGTGGGAAGTATCCTAGGCGGAATCGCTCCGCTGGAGAGCAAAAGTGCTCCTGTCCAGGTTCCGCCTCGAGACGGCGGTGCTTCGTCCCGAAAGTCTTCCTCCTAATTTTTTTAGGGCAAATGGCTTCATGTAGCAGAAGGAGGGGGCCAGATGTGACACCCCAATTTTTGGCCCTTTCTTTTTCTTTTGGATTTCTTTGGATTTTTATTTGGAATTCCTTTTCTATGGCTCTGTGGTCTTGAAACCTGGGAAGATCATCTCTTATTCCTCTCCCAAGTGGCTTGTCACTCTCAAATCTTTCCCAATGCCATGTCATTTCCATCTTAGCCCAACCCCAACATTTATTTCTTGGAAATATTCCTTTTCTCTATTAAAGGAATAATCCTGTTTGCCCTGGGTTGTGAAGCAACCTATATTTTTGTCTTTCCTAAAATTCCCACAAAATTCTCATAATTCCTTTGGACCATATGGACCTTGGATATGTAAAAATATTCAAGATTCCATGCTCATGGTGAGCACGCCATCCAATATTTGCTTCTGGTCATAATTTCAGTTTGTGAAGCAACTATATTTTATATGGCTTCATAAATTCTGAAATTTTACCAGAACATTCTCCTACCTATGTAACTTCCCTCCACCAAATTTGGGCTTATTTCATTCATCCAATATTTCTCAATAATTTTCCCAAGTTTCTGTCCAGTGGGAAGCATTGTGAAGGAAGTACCATTTTTATTTATCCAAATGGTATGAAATTTTTATAGTGCCTTCCTATGCCCAAATGATCACTCTCTACCAAATTTAAGCTCAATCCATCACTCCATGTGAGTGCAGCTTCCAGGTTCATATTTCTGTCCTGTGGGGCAGTTTGTGAAGGAAGTGCTATCTATGCACCTCCATTTGGGCTGAAAATTTGCCAAGATGGTCATCTTAATGAGTGATCAACCCCAGCCATAGATCAGCATCTTCCCCCAAGTGACCCTCCCCCACCCCAGTACAAACACCTTGCTGCCAAAGTGACTTTCTGCAACCAGCTCATCATCCAGAGCCTCCCATTTGATCCTAGCCGTTGATCTATCATCTCTGATCTTTGTGGATCCCATTAGACATGACCTATCACCCAGACTTGGGCCAGAGCATGCATGCCACGCGGTGACCACGCGACTGGCATGCGTTCGACACGCTCTGAGCGTCGGGCCCCTCGGCCACTGCCCAAACGCCGTGGTCTCGCCACTGAATCATGTTCACAGTGCTGCCCTCCCTCTCCTACGTCCACGCCACCCCTCTGGACCCCGCTTCCCCTCCTCCTTCCTCCCCGGCGCGCCACGGCAGCCGCCGCGGCACTGTTGCTCTGGGACCCCCCACCTCTGCCTGTCGGCCATTTCTTCCCGAGTTATCACATCTCTTTGGGCCGCGTCAGGTTGGCACCCCTTCTCGACCGCCAGCTCGCCCCCGAGCTCCAGTGCATTGGCCATCTTCTCCGCGATGGCAACCGGACATGGCATCGTCGCCGGGCTATAAATAGCCATCCCCGAGGCCTCTCGAGCTCACCATCAGCCTCCCCACTCTCCTAGATTCCTCCCCGGCCACTCAATCGAGCTCGAGGAGCTCTCCTTCCCCTCCCATGGCCGAAGCCTCACCGCCGGCTGCCGCTCAAATTTGAGCTCCACGGCCCCTCCTTCTCCACTCTACGACCACCAGAGACCCCCACCTTCACCTCCAAGCTTGCCCCGCAACCCCTTTCTTCCTCCCATGCCTGGTGCCGTGCTCCCAAGCGTTAGCCGAAGCCATCTTCCTCCGCGATCGAGGCCCTCCCCATCCCCGGGCTCGCCGGCGAGTCAAGCTGGCAATGGTTAACCGTTACCCGCGTGCCCGTGGGTAATTACTCTATCAAGGGACGGGGATGTGCCAGCTTTAATGCCCACGGGGAAGCTGGTGGGTCAATTACCTTACCCAGCGTGCAAGATGGGGATGGGGATGTGATAGCATTACCCATGCCCGCTACCCGTCTTACCCGTGAAGGCCTTACATGTGGGCTCTAAAATTAGTAAACCCCATGTAATTCCCGCCCTTACCCACCCAAATTTCCACCCATCCCACCCCGTTGGCCAAAAAGCCCTAAGAAAACTCTAACCTAGTGTCAACATATTATTTATTGTGCTGGAATGATATATTTTTTCTACTGAAATGCTATTGAAGGTTGTTGTTGATTGCGTGTATGGGTTTCCCCACGGGGATAAAAAACCCGACGAGGATGGGGATGGGAATATTTCTATCCCCGCAGACGGGTATGGGGACGGGGACGGGCATGGGAAGGCTGTCGCGGGGACGGGGATGGGAGTCCAATACCCGGCTGGGTAATCCCCATTGCCATCCTGACCGGCGAGCGTGTGACCTCCAGGCGGGTGCGCCTCGTTCCGCTGAGCACGCCGGTGGCCGGAGCTCGGCCGAAGGTGGCCCGTGCCGCCGGGGGTCATCGCCGGAGCGCGCGGCCTCCTCTGTCCCGCGGGCGCGCGCGAGGTTGAAGAAGAAGACCCAGCCAGGCGGGTCCCACATCTTCTCGGGCTCCACTCGTCAGTGTAATAAGGCGTTGACCCGGCCCGCTGACGTGGAGTAAGTGGAAACATATTCCACGTGAATACGCTTTCTTCTTTCGAATGCGTAATCTGCCAAAGCTCCAGTCTGAAATACGTTTTCTCTGTTTTGAAAGCGTATTCTCAGAAATGCGCTTTCTCTTTTCAGCTCCGCTGCCGAAACAGTTAAATTGTGGACGTTCGTCGGTTAGCAGCAGAAAAGCACATGTTTTATTTGTTTTTCTGCCTAACGAACAAACGGCCGTATTTTCACAACCGTAACTCCGAATTAGGTGATTCCAAAACCCACGTTCTTTGTTCGTCGAGCCCGTTCTATTGGTACCATTTTCATGATGTTGTCACACTCTGAAAATGACCATTTTTCACTTGCCCTCTAATCAGCTCCGCTGGGAGAGAAACTTTTCCGGCAAAATTTTCCACGAGCTTCTCGCACTTCTTCCTGATGAATCCTTCATCCCCAGGCAAGCCACAACAACCACTTGCATGATGGCCTTGCAATAGCCATGATTTTCACTTGAATGTTTAAATAATTACTTTGAAATTATTTTGTAAATGCTATGTATATGCTTGTGGATTCATGCTCATCTCTATACCATGTTCATGTGCATCCAGATATTTACTTGCTAGTAGTATTATTCTCATGTTCCACTCTTGTAATCATTTCATATGCTAGTGATCATGATATGCTCACATGAATAGTTATGGTTTGTTATGCAAATACTTGTGATATTCATGATCATCTCTATGCCATGCTTATTTGCATCCCGTAGACTAAATGATTTATTGTTGTTGATGTTATGATAAATGGTTATATTGCCCATCCATGTTTATGTTGATATCATGCTCATATGCATTGTCATGTTATTTTATTGTGACTCAGCTTATCACCATTCAAGTTGAACCTGACATTAATCGAACTTGAACAAATCTGTTGGCTGAGTCATGGTGCCACCAAATCAAGCTCACCAGTGCAGCCACACTTGCCTGGATGGGGAGGCCCTAATTCGGTCTATTGTCATGCCTCTCGCCGGTGCCTCCAACTTGGGAAGGTTATGTGTGCGTGCTACCCTGATCAGGTAGGCGGCCATAAGCCTTGTGTGCCCGAGTTGTTTGCGTGCGTTTGTCCCCGTTTGGGACCGTTTGTTTTGTTTTGCCATGACAGTGGCCGGCCACGAGGTGGCAGGATGTCAAGAGTTGGCATCGGGGCCACCCATGACATAGCCCAAAGGGGAGTTTGTCGGAGTGGCCGGGAGAGTGTCATGCAATAGATTGGTTTTGTCGGAATGTCGTTGGTCCACCCGAATGGGAGCATGAGACCATGAGTTCCGTGGTGTGGGTACAATGTACTAACCTCTGCAGAGTGTACAATCTATCGATAGCCGCGTCCTCGGTCATGGACACAGTTCGTAGTAGGTCACACTGTGGGTCAAAGAAAATAATAAACCTGTACACTAAGAACAACAAGATGGCACATGCAGAAGTTGGTGATCGTGTGAGGATCACTATGGTTGGTATTGCTGTGATCGTGTGAGGATCACTATGGTTGGTATTGTTGTGATCGTGTGAGGATCACTATGGTTGGTATTGCTGTGATCAAGTGAGGATCACGATGGTAAGATTTTGATGGTGGTTACGAGGTAACCCCGAGATGGTAAGTTGGCCCAAGGGACCACGGCAACAATCGACGTACACATCGTGTATGATAGCATCATGTTCATGTTCATATCATGATTATCATGTACATGCCATGTTCACTCTCATGTTGTTCTAGTAGTATCAGGCTCATCATTAATTAACCTGTAATTGCCATGCTGTTGTTTGTCTTGATTGCTTTGGTTGCTGTGAGCTTGCAAGTACATTCAAAGTACTCACCTGGCGTGTCATGCCAGATTGCAGGTGATGCCGTGATTGATTGCTTGTCGAGGATCCTGAGTTTGCGTGCTAGGATGTGTCCCAGCCAGAGTCCCTGCGGAGTGGAGTTCATCACCGTCGTCGTTGTTCCACTGCTAGAAGCTATTCCGCTGCTAGCATAGATCTATCTTAGCAGGCGTAGTGTCGTCGTGCCTTTGTAATCTTTGTAATACCCGAACCCTTGTACCCCGATTATTTGTAATAAGAGCTGATTTGTTCTATGCCAAGTAGTGCCATATTCCAGAAGACTTTATCTCTGGGCTGGAATACGGGGTGTTTCGGTTCCTCTGAGCCGGGGTGCCACACTAGAGGCCAGCTGTGGGCCCCACAAGGCATCAGGGCGCGCCCTGTTGCCTTGTGAGCAGTAGGTGGCCCCCCTTCGGTGGATCTTCATTCCAATATTTTTTATATATTCAATAAAAAATCTCCGTAAAGTTTCAAGTCATTTGGAGCTCCGTAGAATAGCTATCTCTGTTGTAGCTCTTTTAGGTCCAGAATTCCAGCTGCCAGTAATTTCCCTCTCCATGCAAATCTTGCAAATTAAGAGAGAAAAGGCATTAGAATTGCATTATAAAGTGAAATAATGACCAAAAACATTATAAATAACAATAGCAAAACATGATGCAAAATGGACGTATCAACTCCCCCACTACTGCAGGATGGTCCTAACGCGACACATGCATTAGAGACCCCTCGACCAAACTGTGTGCGACGCATTAATCACAAACAGTGTCGTACTAAAACTATCACCAATAAAACGAACTGTGTGCGATGGCGGGTCCATCAAGCACGATTCAGAAAAGATTTGCGTGTGCGAATCGTGGCATATAGTTGATCCATATGATCCGTTTGCGATGAGCCAGAACAACAGAAATGGTCAGCCAGATCAAGGTGTGTGTGATAGATGGCATACAGTTCACTCGGATGAACTGTTTGCGATGATCCAGTACAACAGAAACGGTTAGCCAGATCAAGGTGTGTGCGATAGACGGCAAACAGTTCACTTGGATGAACTGTTTTCGATGAGCCAAAACAGCAGAAATGATCAGCCAGATCAAGGAGTCTGCGATATTTGGGCACACATTCTAATTAAAAGAAATGTGCGTGATGGTAATAACAAGCCCACACGGTTGATGGAACAAGTCGTGTGCTGACATCGCCGATTGCGGTGCACACGCCACGTACGCATCCGAGTACGCTTGCCCACGTTACGCCATTCGGGAATCATGCCGCACATCGAAACCGGAACCGTCAATAAATTTTGAGCTTGTTTCCCATCACATTCCAAATTACCACGCTATATTTAATTGTGAACCTATTCACACCGATCAAAACCTAAACGTTTTCCTACTTAGCAACTTATTACTAGGTTATAAATACCACTTACTAGAAAATGACTGCACATTCCTCCTCAATTCCTCATTAACAAACAAAAAGTCTTTCTTCATCGTTCCTTGCGTCTGCCATGGCCCGTAGGAGTTCTTGGTCTAGAATTGACCAGGGAGTGGCGAGCATGGAAGCGGAAGTAGCAGAGATGTCCCGCCTTGCCGCGATAGCAACCGCGAGGTCCCGCCATGCCGCCGAAGCAACAGCGAGGTCCCGCCACGCCGCCGAAGCAGCACAGTGGTCTGGCCGCACCGTGAAAGCAGCAAGGATGACCCGCCATGCTGCAGAATCAGCAGAGAGGTACTACCGCACCGTGGCGGCCTGGGAAGATCTCTTCCGGGAAGGCGAGGGCTCTCACAGGTGCATGCGCGCTGAGCTCAATAAGCTGAAGGGTGAGATCTCCGGCTGGGCGAAGCTGCACGAGGAGATCAATGCCTCATTTGATAAGGCGATCGGCATCATCCGGGGACTAAGGGATGACAAGGCGAAGCTCCACACCCAGCGCGACCTGCTGAGGGCGAAGATCGCCGGCAGTGCGAAGCAGCACGAGGAGAGCACTACCGTGTTGAAGAAGACGACCGCCATGGCTGAGAAAATTATGGACGAGAATGCCAACCTCCGCATCGAGCGCGAAAGGCTGGTGAGGGAATCCAAAGCTGCTGTTAAGCAAAGTATTGAGGACGTGAAAGAGATCATTGCCGTTCACCATGAGAACTCCATCGCCATGGATGCAATGACAAAGATGGCGGAGGAGAGGCAAAAGGAGGTGAAGGTTGTGGAGGCGATGAAGAAGGAGTTGGAGGAACTCCATGCCCTGCAGCAACCCATCAAGAAGGAGTAGAGAGCAGCGACCCAGATTGTTGTCTGCGTCTTCTTCCTTCTTTTGCCCCTGTGTCTTTCAGGCGTTGCCGCGTGTGGCATTTTAAATTATCTTCTTGAATATGTAAGACAATTACTATCCATTGCCATCATCATCATATATATCTGTCTTGCTAAGTCTTCATTAAGTTTCAGTCGAGGCTATGTCCGTGAGTTATCCGTGCAAAATTTTGTTTTCAAATTTTCTTTTTTCTCCCTTAAATCTCATTCAACTGAGACCTAGCCACACCATTAAGCGCCTATAAAACAAGGGTTCGGGCGCCATTAATGGAGAAGTTGGGAGCGAGGTGGGCGGTGGATGGAGGTCAAAGGGCTCGCCTCCCGGTGAGCCTGCGCAACAGTCTGCTCCACGCCTCCCGTCTACTCAAATAGCTACCCCGCACGGCGCCTCCTAGCCAATAAAAATGGGGACGCGTGGCGGCATGTAAATGTTTAGTACAACGCCCACGGTTTGAATAACACCTGTGTTTCCGATTGTAACGTGGCAGCTCTTTGTTCCAAAATGACTTTGTTGGTTGTTAATGTGTGCTCCTTCAAAAAATCGGACAAAATTTTTACCACAGCATGTTGGTGCCATGTCAAGGCAACATACCAAGTTTCATGATTTTCAGGCAAGTTTTGGATTTATAGGAATTTAAAAACCAAGTTTGTCAATGTTTTCGGCCGAGCCACGACGCCCGGATGTTTGAAATTCATTCCCATTTCTTGCATGGGACCTAAACTGTCGGGCCCATGGAACTCGGGGTATCCAGGCCCATCTGCCTTTGGCCCAGGGCGCAACGCCTGGCATGGGCCCAGCGGGCCGTCACCACCGAGCATCTCGCCAAGACCCCTCATGAGGCCCTGGCCTCCTGAGGCCCCCTCCTCAGAAAGTGGCGAGTAATACTCATTACCACCATCAACGGCCTCGCGAGGCCCTCTCATGAGGCGTCTTCCCGAAGTGACCTCGCGAGGCGGCTTTCCGTGGTGGCCTCCCGAGGCCCCCTCCCGCAGGCGCTCGAGACGAAGGCCGTCCCTCCCGTGGGTGACGCACGCGGCGACGAGCAGCAGCAGAGGCCGCGCCAGCAGGCGCGGTTGAAGATGGTTTCCTCTTTCATATTAAGGGAGCAGGGCCAGCTATCTTCTCTCCAAAGCAACCCCAAAGGTTGCCCGATCGGCGAAGGAAGACCAAGACGACGGGCGCGCAGGGCGGAGGTCATCAGCGAGCCCACCGACGCATCATGGATCATGCTTTGGCAGGCGAAGACCACCTTTAGTCAGGATAGCCTGAGCGCATGCCCCCTTTCAAAATCGCCAAGTGTGGCAACCCTTCCCGCCTAAGTTTTGAGGGGGAAGAGGACCAAGGCCGATATAAAAGGGCAGTGCTGCCATTGTAGAGGGAAGGCTCTCCGGCTAGGCCCCCGAGATTCATTCCTTCATCTCCTACCTTGTACGCAAGAACTCTCTGGCCCCTGGCAATCCAAACCACAAGCAGGAGTAGGGTCTTACACCGCAAGGTGGCCCGAACCTGGGTAAACCGCTGAGTCCTCGCCCCGTCCCATGCTAGCGCGCTCTCGCCGTAGCCTCGCCGTATCTTAGCTGTGGTAGGAGACGAAGCGGTAGAACGAGCTCACCCCAGTGTTCGAACCTTTGGGTCCCCGGAGCCCGACTTCCGACATTTGGCGCGCCAGGTAGGGGTGTGCTACCGTTCTTCTGCTCCGCCCTCAGCTCCACCAACCCCATGGCCGACGCACGTCGCGAGCGCGCCTAGTGCAGGGCTGGCCGCGTTGCTCAGACAGAGCCGGTGGCCCGCGGCAATCGCCGCCGCCCCGAAGCCGAGGTTGCTGCCGCCACCGACCCCGCTGCCCGCGAGTAGCAGCACTCCTCCATGCACCCCTCCGTGCGGGCGGACGGCCACACGGCCACGGCCTCCTCCCTCGCCCGCCGTGGGCTGCCGAACCGCAGGCCGCGCTGCTCATGGCGCGCGAGCTGCTCCGCTACCATCCGGATGACGCCGGCTACGACGCCTGGCTTGGCCGCATCACCGAGCTCGTCAACGTCGCCGGGGACGCTCCGGCGCCTTCTCACTCGCTCCGCCCTCTGCCGTCTCGTGCTGGGCACCTGGCGCACGGCGCTCCCTCGCCGCCTCCTCTACGCGACGAGCGCGCCGGGCCCCAGCGCAGCGCGCCGGCTCGTGAGCCGTCCCGCGGCGCGTCCTCTCCAGACCGAGACGAAGCCAGCTGCCAGATCATCCACCGCGCGCCCCCCGACGCGCGAGTGCTCCTCGAGCGGCAGCGCCAGCGCCAGGACCAGGCCGTTCAGGACGTTGCAGCGGCCGGGCGTCAAAACCGCGCCGCCCTCGCCGGCGGCGTCCCCTCAAGCGGCGTGGGCTGCCGTGCCTTCACCCGCGAGCTGCGTCGCGTGGTCTGGCTCGCGAAGTTCAAGCCTGAGCTGCCGCCACGCTACGACGGCACCCCCAACCCCACGGAGTTCCTCCAGCTCTAAGCGCTGAGCGTCGAGGCGGCGAACGACGACAACAAGGTCATGGCGAACTGGTTCCCCATGGCCCTCAAGGACAGCCCGCGCTCCTGGCTCATGAACCTCCCCGAGGCTTCCATCTCGTCGTGGGCCGAGCTCTGCAGCCAGTTCATCGCCAACTTCAAGGGCACACAAGACCGCTCCCTCACCATCAACGACCTGCGGCGTGTTCGGCAGCGCCCAGACAAGACCCTCCGCAAGTACATCCAGCGCTTCAATCAGGTGCGCAACAAGATCCCGCACGCCTCCGACGCGACCGTCATCTCTGCGTTCTCCACCGGCGTCACAGACGTCAAGATGCGCGAGAAGCTCGCCATCAATGGTGAGCTCGACTCCGTGCTCGAGCTGCTCGACCTCGCCGACAAGTGCGCCAAGGCTGAAGAAGACCGCCTCTTCGTCCACAACGACCCCAACGCGGCGCTCGCCGCCGCCAAGGCCAAGAGCAAGGACGTCTAGCACAAGGGCCCTGCCGTGCTTGCGCCGGAGCCCGAGCAGAAGCGCAGCCGCGACCTCGACGAGCCCAGAAAGGACAACCGGCCACTCTGCGCCTTTCACAATGTCTGCTCCCACAGCACCGAAGACTATCAGGAGCTCAAGCTGCTCCGCGATGAGCGCCAGAGCCGCCGGGACGACCGCAACGGCCGCGGCGCCGGCCGCGGAGGTGGCCGCAGCGGCAACCGCTGGACAGCCGCAATAGTAATGGCAGCTACCACCAGGGCTGGCGCGACCAGCCTCGTGAGACCGTCTGGCGCGACCAGCCTCGTGAGGCGAATCCTCAGGCCAATGACGCTCTCCCGCCGCTGCTGCCGCCACCCCGGGGGAACGATGCCAACCGGCCTGACGAGGGCGCTGGGGGCTACCAGGAGCCTCGTGCGGTCGCCTGCATCCTTGGCGGGTCCCAAGCCCCCGCGTCCATCCGCCACTTCAAGCAACTCTCTCGCGAGGTGTACGCCGCCCTCCCGAGGCCTGAGGTCGCGTGGCCCCTCAAGTGGTCGCAGTACGCCATCACCTTCGACTCCAAGGACCATCCCAAGTCCACGGCCTCTGCAGGCGCGCTCCCCATGCTGTGCACTCCCACCATCAGCAACGTCGCGGTCACCAAGACCCTCATCGATGGGGGTGCCGGCCTCAACATACTCTCCATCGAGACCTTCGAGACGCTCCAGGTGCCCTACGACCAGCTGATGACGACCAGGCCCTTCTCCGGAGTGACCGATGGCTCCACCATCCCGCTGGGGCAAGTGTGCCTCCCCGTCACCTTCGGCACCCGCAAGAACTACCACACCGAGCTCATCGACTTCGACGTGGCGCACATCGGCCTGCCTTATAACGCCATCTTGGGCTTCCCGGCTCTCACCAAGTTCATGGCGGCCACCCACCACGCCTACAACGTCCTCAAGATGCCCGGCTGCAGCGGCATCATCGCCGTCGCCTGCGACGAGAAGGACGCGGCCAGCACCCTCGAGCGTGCCTACAAGGCTGCCGCTGTCGCGCACTCGGCCGACGAGGACGCGACCGAGCCTTCCGAGGCCGCGCCAGCGAAGAAGAAGCAGTTGTTCTCTCAGGACCGCGCCTAGACGAAGAAGGTGTCGGTGGATGGCCGCGGCTCCGGCCCTGCCTTCACCATCGGCACATGCCTCCCTCCTGCATTGGAAAGCGCGCTCGTCGCCTTCCTTCGGGCAAACTCGGATGTTTTTACCTGGGAAGCATCCGACTTGTTCGCTGTGCCGAGGGAGGTGATCGAGCACCACTTAGCAGTGTGCCCCAATGCACGCCCGGTCAAGCAGAAAGCGCGGCGCCAGGCACCAGAGAAGCAAGAGTTCATCATCAAGGAAGTTCAGAAGCTCCAGGAAGTCGGAGTCGTTCATGAGGTGCGCCATCCCGAGTGGCTCGCCAACCCAGTCGGTGTCCCCAAGAAGGGCGGCAAGGAACGCATGTGCGTCGACTTCACCAGCCTCAACCAGCTCTGCCCGTATGACCCCTTCCAGCTGCCGCGATATGGCCAGGGCGTTGGCCCTGCCTTCAGCAGCACGCGCATGCCCTTCGGGCTGGGGAACGCCGGCGTCTCTTTCCAGAGGCTAGCACCCTTCGCGCCAGGGCCTCGCGAGCCCCCTGGCTCCGGAGGAGCGGACTCCCTTGGCGCGCCTTGCCAAACGGTCTGATGTCACTACAGCGCGGTTCTGCCAGGTGCGCCCAGCGCGTCGCCTCGCGCGGCCCTCACTCCTTCTCGCTGCGCCTCTCGAGCTTCGCTCCCGGAACCCTATCCTTTGGTTGTGTAACGAATTTTGCTGATTCTACCTTGATGAGTTATGTTACCTGCTTAATCGCCTGTTTAGTTCGGTGCCGACTGGAGAGCGCCACATGCGCGTGACCCCTCCCCTGGCCGACTCCATGAGCGGGGGCTAGGCACGGTGCCTGTGCTCGGGTCTGTCCCTGCAGTGCCGCCAAATCCAAGCGACTGAGCTCTGGCTCGCGGGCCTGCTCCCGTGCATGTCACCTCACCAAGGTCCTTGGTGCCTTACCTCCTCACGCAACGGCCGCTGGCGGGTTAGCGAGCACGTGCCACTCCCCCTATCGTGAGATCTGTCGACATGCAGCCCCTCAGGAGGCGAGCTGCGCAGGGACCTCGCGGGTGGCCTCTCGCGAGCCGGCCTTGCGAGGCGAAGACACTTCAGACGCCGAGCCTTGTGCGCACATCTTGCGAGCGCGCCCCGTGGTCGTGGCTCGGGAGCGGCAAGGGCTGGCTCGAAGAGTGGCGGTTCGTGCTGTGGTCCGTCCGCACGACGGCAAGCAAGCCTACTGGCGAGACGCCCTTCTTCCTCATCTACGGTGCTGAAGCGGTCCTCCCATTGGAGCTTAAGCATGGCTCCCCGCGAGTCCTTGCCTTCGACGAGGCGCGTCAGGATGGCTCGCGGGAGACCGACCTGCTACTCCTCGAGGAGGGCCACCGTCAGGCCGCCCTTCGTGCCACGAGGTACCAGCAGGCCTCGCGTCGCTACCGCAGCCGCAGCATCCGCCCTCGTACTCTCGAGGTCGGCGACCTCGTCCCGCGCAGGATCCTCTCCCGAGAGGGACTTCACAAACTCTCACCCATGTGGGAAGGACCTTTTCCGGTTACTCATGTCTCTAGGCCCGGCTCAGTCCGGCTGGAGATGGAGGACGGAGTTCCTGCGCCTAACGCCTGGAACATCCAACACCTCCGCAAGTTCTACCCGTGACCCTCACGCGTACGAACGAAACGGGGCTGTACACGCCCCGGAGCCTCTCATTGTGTTCGCCTGATGGGCCCGCGAGAGCTCCCGCCCACGCCCAAGTGGAAGCCCCATGCTCCACGCTGGCGGAACGATCGACCCGCGATCATACCCACACCCTGTGGAAGCCCCATGGTCCGCGCTGGCGGAACAATCAACTGAGGGCGCCCCACGGGCTGCACCAACCTCAAGCTGACCCATGCCGGACACGACAGCACTCTTTTTCTCATTTTGGTGTGTAATTGAGGGCGCCCCACGGGTTGCACCAACCACAAGCTGACCCGTGCCGGACACGGCAGCCGCATTTTTATTTGGTTATGAAATGGGTTGCTATCTGCTTCAGTAAAGCTTCCATTTCCTTATATGGCGTTTCGTTTTCCCCTTACCTCACGAGCCTCGCGCGCTCACGACTTCCGTCATGAGCCTCACGCGAGTGGGGGCTGGACACGGTGCCTGCGCTCGGGTCAGTCCCAGCAGCACTGGAGAACCCAAGCAACCGGGCTCTGGCTCGCGGGCCTGCCCCCGTGCACGCCACCCCACTAAGGTCCTTGGTGTCCTGTCTCCTCGCGTAATACCCATGAGCGAATCGACGAGCGTGCGCTGTCGTTAAGTACTCTGCGTGCAGTTATCTCAGGAGCAGGTCCCCTGAATGATCTCGCGAGGTAGCCCCCTCAGGACCTTAGGAAGCCAGCAGGCCCCGCCTCGGGAGATCATGCGAGCGGAACCCTCACGACTCGTCATACCGGCAGCGGTTATGGCCCGCTCGGGGGCTAGTCCTAACGACGCAGGGCGCCATGACAAGCAGAAAGAGCAAAACGAACTACGAGGGCACGGGCATTCGATACAGTCAGGAGCAAAGTACCTAAAATGCTAAAGCATTGTCCTCACGCCCCCACGGGGTCACAATCAGCTATGCGCAGGATATGGGGAAGGACCTAAGAAGACATGTCGCCATCACCGCCGCTGCCACCGTCATCGTCATCCCCCTCGACTCTGCTCGAGCTCTCGCCAGGAGCGAAGTGCTCGTGCAGGGCGTCCACGTGGTCCTCCACCGCCTTCCCAAGGGTGTCGCGGACCTCCTCGGGGACGGGAGCTATCACCTTGCCAAAGTCAAAGTTGGGGTCGGCGTCCAGAAGATGGCTGAAGATGCGCGTCGCGGCCTGGGTGAGGAGGTCATGGCTCTCCTCCTCGATGATTCCGCCTACCTTCTTGGCGCCCACCTCGAGCCGCTCCATGAGCTTGGTGAAGAAGTCGAGGTAGCTGCCGTCGTGGGTCTCGAGGGGGCTGCTAGTGTGCTCCTTGCAAATGGAGCCCAAGGCACGGCGGGCCCAGAGCTCGAGGGTGCGGAACATCTTAGAGCGCTGGAGTTGCCGCCCCCGCGCTCGGGCCGCCTCGTCCCACGCCTGCTCCACGACCGCAGTGACACCCCCACCTGCTGCCGGAGGGAGGACAGCTCGGCCTCGGCGTCGGCCTGGGCCTTCAGCGCGATCTCCCACCGCCTTTCAGCTTCGGCTAGCATCTCCTTGAGGCCCGCGATCTCGTGCTGGAACTCCTCGCGCTTGGTCTTGAAGCAGTCCTCCTGCCGCTTCAGCTTCTTGCTGTTCTCGTTGGCAAATGCTTCGCGGCTCTGCGCAACCCTCCTGTTGGTGTCCTCCTGGTTCTTCTCCGCCTTGGCCGCCAAATTGGCGTTGGCCTTGTCTAGGCGCTCGGCGTAGGAATTTTGGGCAGCGGACACCTCTCGCTCCAACGTCTCCAGCCGCTCACGCTCCAAGTCCTGCGCGGATGCCGACCGCGTGAACTCCCGCTCCCGGATGTCAAGGTCCGCCTCGCGGGCCGCCTGCCCCTCTTCGAGGGCGGAGATGGCGTTTCTTCATGCCTGGAGCTGTCACTGCAGCAAGGAGTTCTGGTCCTGGAGCTCCTTCCCGCAGGTCTCCGCCGCCTCGCGCCGCCTGTCGGCCTCGTCGGCCTCCCCGACGGCGTTCTCGAAGATCTCCTTCGCGTCCTGGGCGGCCTTCTCGCGCTTCTCCTGCGTGGTGTCGTCATGATGGCGGCTCAGTTTGATGGCCACCTCAAGCTGGCGCCACCTCTCCGCGAGGCGCTGGTGCTCCTCGATGATGCGCGCTTCTTCCGCCCGGAGGTCTGCTTCCAGCTGGTCAAGGGCAGCCCTGGAGCCTTGCAGGGCCCCGCGCTTGAGCACGGCGCTGCTGCTCACGAGCTGCAGGTCCCAACAGGTGTACGCCCGAGCGCCGCCCTCCCACGTGGGCCCGGCGCTGCCGGTCGGGAGCGGAGAGCTCGCGGGGGTCCCCTGTTCGTACTGATGGGGCGACGCACCCCATAGGCTTGGCGACCCCCTGGCTTGCGGGGCCCCGCACGCAGTCGAGTCCGGCTGGCCCCTCGCGATATCGCTGTCGCCAGTGTTCCGGGGGGTGGAAGCCGGCGCCTCTGCCTCCGTCGCCGCGATTTCCGCCCCGGTAGTGGGCGCCCCAGGAGTTGCGGAGCCATCCCTCGGCAACGCCTCCCGAGGCTCGCCTGCTCGGGTCCCCCGAGCGGCGTCCTCCTGCGGGTCAGAAGGGACTGCCTCCCCCTCAGCCCTCGCGAGGCCAGCCTCAACGGCGAGGTTGCTGGTTCTCTCCTCATGCCCCCCGGTCCTGGCAACCGAGGGTGTAGCCCCTGCCAGGCCAGGAGGCCTTCCCTCCTTCTTCTTCTTCTTGCTCAAAGAGGTCCTAGAGAAGGAAAGAGAAACAAGGACTCAGGCGCGCGCGACACACCGGGTGCGGGAGGAAGGAAGGCAAGCGCTTACTGGTCCCTGGCAAACCACCTCCTCTTCTTCAGCGGCCACGGAGGAACGTTGTTGCCGCCGCCTTCACGGGGCCATCTCTCGCGATCGACCCCCCTCTCGGGAGGGCCACGGGATCCGCCCTCGCCACCGCCTCCGGAGCCCCGTAGCTTCATAGCTGCCGCGCGGGGGCTTCCCGCGCCCTCCGCCCGGACGGACGCGGCAGGCGTGGCCTTAGGCGGGGTGGTGCCATCGTCGCTTTCAAGCTCGCGGACGAGTTGGCGGCGGGGCCGGCCGAACCGGGCTGCCTCCGCCCCCCGCAGCGCCCGCCGAGGCCCCGGCGCTACCGTACTCGCCTGAGCCAGGGACCACCAGAAAGGGGTTGTCCCGGGGCCCTTCGAGGCCCTCTGGAAGCGGCCCCCACTGGTCGAAACGTGGCATCAAGCCGGCTAGCGCCTCCTTGTTCGTGTCGCGATACAATGGAAGCCCATCCATGGGTGGCTCGCTCATCTCTTCGCCGGTCAGGGCTTGGAGCATTCCGTTCAGCACCTCTGGCAGCAAGCTGTCCGTGCTCAACCGCATCGGGTCCCTCCGGGCTGGTGAAGGCCCACATCGGGCGGGAGTGCCGCTGGAGGGGAGCAATGCGGCACCGGAGGAACTCTCTCACGACCATGACCACCGTCACTTTCGCGGCCCTCAGCTCGGCCAACCTCCTCCATACCCGCGCCAGCCTTGGGTCGGCGAGCCTTTCGTGCCCCCACCCGGAGCTCCTCACCGCCGGGGACGACGGCAGCTGCAGCAGGGGGCTAGATTGGGCCGCGTCCACGTACACCCATTGCGGCCTGAAGCCCTCGACCTTTTTGGCAAGCATCATGTCAATACCGTCGCCCGCCGTCTCATCTGCGATGCGGAACGAGATGAATCCGGAACATTGGTTTGCCGCGGTCAGCTGCAGGTTGAAGAAGTGGCGGAAGAGCGCCACCGAGGGCGTCACGCCCAGGAAGGCCTCGCATAAAAAGGCAATGGCAGAAAGAAGAAGGACGGAGCTCGGCTCGAGATGCAGCGCATGGACTTGATAGTGGGAAAGGGCGGCGTTAAAGAAATCAGAGAATGGGGGTACCAAGCCCGCGAAGAGCGCCGGAAGGAAGAGGACGGCAGAGGTGGCGTTGAGGTCGGAGGCCGGGCGAGAAGCCGACCAGATGCGAGTGGCCCCCCATTCGTTGGAAGCGGCCGCGGTCATTGGGAGCACCTTGCTGAGCCCCTCGGCGTTGATGATTGTGGGCCTACTCAGGGCGGGCTCAGCCACCGCCCCTTCAACCTCCGTGTCCGCTGCCTCTTCCTCCTTTCGGGGGGGCGACATGGCGGCACGGTGAGGGTTTGGGGCAACGGAGTTGAGGGAGATGGTAAAAGGAACCGTGCGTGGGAAGGAAGGGCGCTGAGAGATGGCAGGTATGAAGGAAGGCAATGATGGCCTCGCGCCGCCTGCGCCAGGATTTATGTCAGCGCGGCAGTTTCCGAGGCGTCGTGGGGAAGTGGGGGCGTCGCCCGTCACATCGTTTGCCACGCGTCGCGCCTGGCCGCAGGCGGTTAGGGCCCGCGCCGTTTCGCCCCTCGGTAGGCGGGAACGTGCGCGCCGCGGGCCCGGGGGCTACTGTCGGGCCCATGGAACCCGGGGTATCTAGGCCCGTCTGCCTTTGGCCCAGGGCGCAACGCCTGGCATGGGCCCAGTGGGCCGTCACCACCGAGCATCTCGCCAAGACCCCTCATGAGGCCCTGGCCTCGTGAGGCCCCCTCCTCAGAAAGTGGCGAGTAATACTCAGCACCACCATCAACGGCCTCGCGAGGCCCTCTCACGAGGCAGCTTCCCGAAGTGACCTCGCGAGGCGGCTTTCCGAGGTGGCCTCCCGAGGCCCCCTCCCGCAGGCGCTTGAGACGAAGGCCGTTCGGCGTGCCGCGCGGTCTGGAGCCCATCACGTGGGTGACGCGCGCGGCGACGAGCAGCAGCAGAGGCCGCGCCAGTAGGCGTGGATGAAGATGGTTTCCTCTTTCGTGTTAAGGGAGCAGGGCCAGCTATCTACTCTCCAAAGCAACCCCAAAGGTTGCCCGATCGGCGAAGGAAGACCAAGACGATGGGCGCGCAGGGCGGAGGTCATCACCGAGCCCACCGGCGCGTCATGGATCATGCTTTGGCAGGCGAAGACCACCTTTAGTCAGGATAGCCTGAGCGCCTGTACCCTTTCAAAATCGCCAAGTGTGGCAACCCTTCCCACCTGAGTTTTGAGGGGGAAGAGGACCAAGGCCGATATAAAAGGGCAGTGCTACCATTGTAGAGGGGAGGCTCTCCGACTAGGCCCCCGAGATTCATTCCTTCATCTCCTACCTTGTACGCAAGAACTCTCTGGCCCCTAGCAATCCAAACCACAAGCAGGAGTAGGGTCTTGCACCGCAAGGTGGCCCGAACCTGGGTAAACCGCTGAGTCCTCGCCCCGTCCCCCGCTAGCGCGCTCTCGCCGTAGCCTTGCCGTAGCTTAGCCGTGGTAGGAGACGAAGCGGTAGAACGAGCTCACCCCAGTGTTCGAACCTTTGGGTCTCCGGAGCCCGACTTCCAACATAAACATTCACCCAAGGACACATATATGATTTTTCAACCCATTTTGGTGCACTGGAGCATGTGCATGTAGTTCAAATTTGAATTATGCACATTAAATGCCTAGAAAACTCAATAAATGTATAAAAAAGGCCAAACGAACCCGGAATAATTCCAAATTTTAGCACGACACTCCTATTGGTCTTTGTTGCCTCTGTAAAAAAAATCATGGCAGGAAGAGGCAGCGTATGTCGTTTCGCCCACAAAGGTGACACATTCCCTATCGGAACCATGAGCCTTCTTGAGAGAAGCTCCGGTTTGTAAGAAGCTTATACCAAAACTTGTCCCAAATCGAACAAATTTTTTACCACATCATGTTGGTGCCATGTCAAGACACCATGCCAAGTTCCGTGATTTTTAGGAAATTTTTGGATTTACAGGAATTTAAAAACCAAGTTTCTCAATGTTTTCGGCCGAGCCACGATGCCCAGATGTTTGAAATTCATTCCCATTTCTTGTATGGGACCTAAACATTCACCCAAGGACACATATATGATTTTTCAACCCATTTTGGTGCACTGGAGCATGTGCATGTAGTTCAAATTTGTATTATGCACATTAAATGCCCAGAAACTCAATTAATGTATAAAAAAGGCCAAACGAACCCGGAATAATCCAAATTTTAGCACGACACTCCTATTGGTCTATGTTGCCTATGTAAAAAAATCATGGCAGGAACAGGTAGCGTATGTCGTTTCGCCCACAAAGGTGACACGTTCCCTATTGGATCCGCCTTCTTGAGAGAAGCTCCGGTTTGTAAGAAGCTTATACCAAAACTTGTCCTAAATCGAACAAAATTTTTACCATAGCATGTTGGTGCCATTTCAAGACACCATGCCAAGTTCCGTGATTTTTAAGCAATTTCTGGATTTACAGGAATTTAAAAACCAAGTTTTTCAATGTTTTCGGCTGAGCCATGACGCCCAGATGTTTGAAATTCACTCCCATTTCTTGTATGGGACCTAAACATTCAACTAAGGACACATATACGATTTTTCAACCCATTTTGGTGCACTGGAGCATGTGCCTGTAGTTCAAATTTGAATTATGCAGATTAAATGCCTAGAAAACTCAATTAATGTATAAAAAAGGCCAAACAAACCCGGAATAATTCCAAATTTTAGCACGACACTCCTATAGTTGCATGGTCACTGCAGATAAATGTTCTAGCAATTCAAACACCGACCTTTCCTACCGTAACCCCATTTTGTCTTTCAAATCAAAATGAAAAAAATCAAGTACACCACAAACAGTTTATTGGCAAGAATTGTGTGCGATGCAGTATAAAATATCTTGGGGCTCCCTCATGTATGGCTTACGCCGGAAGCTTCGTCGGCTACAGTCCACCGATCGCGCGTCAACCACACTTGCGCACCAGTTTTTCGCTGCACCGTTCGTAAATTTTCGGCAACCGCGGATATATCTAGGCCCCCCAGCAAAAGCCACATTTCCACTGTTTCCTCCTTCCTTTCCAAGTTCAAACCTTCACTGCTTGCTTTGCAGCGCCGCCTCCTCGCTGGTGGCGCTCCTTCTCGCTGCGCGGCCTCGTCGATATAGTCAGGTAATCCACACCCCACCCCCATCCTCCTCCTCCTTCTCCATCCCACATGCCTCGACCGCCGGCGCGACACCTTCCATCCAAATCACTGTCCCATCCTCCAAATAAGCGCCGCCCATATATAGCCATGATGCACGCATTATAGCTAGGAGCTCAAGGAGCATCTGGCAGCGGTGAAGCAAATCGCGGCCGCACGTGCGGATGAGGTCGCGATGGCTGCCATGATTGCCGACCACCAGATCTTGGAGGAGCACCTCGCCGTCGAGGCCACTGTTGATACGTCTCCAACGTATCTATAATTTTTGATTATTCCATGCTATTATAGTAGCAATCTTGGATGTTTTATATGCAATTATATGCAATTATATATCATTTTTTGGGAGTAACCTATTGACCTAGTGCCCAGTGCCAGTTGCTATTTTTTGCCTGTTTTTGCCTTTCCAGAAAATCAATATCAAACGGAGTCCAAACAGAGAAAAAACTTTGGATTAATTTTTTCTAGACCAGAAGGGACCCTAGCTAGAAGCTTCGGGAGAAGACCAGACGAGTCACGAGGGAGCGACAAGCCCGGAGGGCGCGCCCCCAGGCTTGTGGGCCCCTCATGGCACCTCTTGAACTAATTCTAGCGCTATAAATTCCCAAATATTCCCAATATACCAGAGAGACAGATGAGAAAACTTTTCCGCCGCCGCAAGCCTCTAGTGAAAACTATGGCCCCCGGGTCTACTTTTATCATATATAAAATCCAAAAATACCTTGCTGCAATTTATTTACTTTTATTTTATTTTGTATTTTATTTTATCTATCTATCACTATTAGAATTAATCCTTGCAAGTAACCACCGAGGGGATTGACAACCCCCTTGTTCGCGTTGGGTGTAAGTATTTACTTTTGTGTGTGTAGGTGCTGCTAACGAGGTTCGATGTGGTTCTCCTACTGGATTGATAACCTTGGTTCTTAACTGAGGGAAATACTTATCTCTACTGTACTGCATCATCCTCTCCTCTTCGGGGAAATCCCAACGCAGTTTACAAGTAGCAGGAAGAATTTCCGGCGCCGTTGCCGGGGAGACATCACCAAAACCTATCAAGTACCTTCGCACAAACTATCTTCTACTTGCTTTTATTTTCATTTGCCTTTTTATTTGCATTTGCCTCTCGTTTTCATCTCCCCCACTTCTAAAACAATTATACAAAAAACACAAAAATATTTTATTTGCTTGCTTGCTTTTATTGCCTTCATGTCAACACACAAAAACAGAAAATGAAAGCAAAAATTTCAGATCACTATGGATCCACTTAAAGTTTTCTACTTGGATCATCTTCGGTCCATTTGTGCTCGTGCTGAAACCCCAACTAGTTTAGTTGAGGGAAAATCATTAGATGATCATGCTCATTTTGTGCGTCACCGTTTGTCTCAAAAAGGGAGACTCTTATGGAATCAAATAAATTGTTAGCTATGCTATGCTTGGAATCTATGTGAAATTCATGATTTTACTTGTTGTTCGGAGAACCCTAAAAAACACCTTCCCTACCTATGTGAGTTTAATGATAATGAAATCTTATCTTCTTATGCCAAGGGTGTTTATAGCTACTATGACATCGAATAAATTGAAGAATTTGTTGCTTTTAAGGGTGCCCATGAAGTTGCTTCTTTGATTGAAAAGTATGATATTCTTCTCTACAAATCTGAAAATTTTGCCATACTTAAATATTGTGATGAAAACTATGCTTCCAATAACTATGTTAGTGAATTCATTAGGAGAATGTCTGCTGCTTTGGAAGAGAATAATGATATGCATGGATCTATAGATAATTGTGATTCTATTGATCCGCTTGAAATATCCCTTTTTGATGAATTTTATGCTTGCTATGCTTGTGGCCATGATGCCAATATTAATTATGCTTATGGAGATGAACTTGCTATAGTTCCTTATGTTAAAAATGAAATCATTGCTATTGCACCCACACTTGATAGCTCCTTGAATGAAAAGCATGGTTACAATATTCTATTAGTGTCAATTGTGCTAATGATACGCAAAGTTACAAGCTTGGGGATGATAATTTTGTCATGTCCACTACTTTTTGCAATGATCATGATTGGGGTGATAATGCTTCTTATGATCTTGAAAATTTATTTAAGCCTCATGATGAATATGTTATTGATAATAATATTTACAGTAATATTGAAAGTGGGTTTGGAAGAGTGTCAACTTTAGGTAAAAAAAATCCCACATATTTGGAGAGTGTTCAATCTTAAGAAATTTTTGATAAAAGTGGGTTTGGAGAGGTCATGCCTTTAGTTGATGTTAATCCCACTATCTTGGAAGATTATAAAACTTTTATGCATGTGGATCATGAAGATAAAATTTTATATGATAGCTATATTGTTGAATTTGATTGTGATCCTAGATGTAATTATTATGAGACAGGAAAATATGGTTGTAGAAACTTTCATGTCACTAAATTACCTCTCTTTGTGCTAAAATTATTAATGCTCCATTCTTCCTATTTGCATATGCTAGATATTGCTTGTCTTGATAATTTGTTTTTTTATAAAATGCCTATGCATAGGAAGTATGTTAGACTTAAATGTGTTTTTCACATGCTACATGATGCTCTCTTGGTGTTTCAATTATTATCTTTCATGAGAGCGTCATTGAAATCTCAAGTCTATCTTAATGGCTATAAAGAAAGAGCTTGTTAGGAGACAACACCATAAACTTTTTATTTCTTTTTTGTGTGTTTACACAATTTTAGCCTCTTTTATGATTGTGTTTTATCTTTTAATTAATGTTTGTGCCAAGTAATGCCTTTGGGATGATTTGGATAATAGTATAATTGATGCTGTTTGAAAACAGAAACTTTTGCGCCTAGTTCTGGAATTTTCATTCTGTACTGCAGCGTGATAAAATTCTAATTTTTTTACACAGTATTGGAATATGAATTTCCCACGTTGTCCTAATGTTTTAGAATTTTTGGAGTTACAGAAGTATGACTTTAATTCAAATCTTTACAGACTGTTCTGTTTTAGACAGATTCTGTTTTTGTTGCATAGTTTGCTTATTTTGATTAATCTATGGATTGTATCGGGGGGTATAAGCCATGGGGAAGTTGGAGTACAGTAGCATTATGCCAATATTAAATATGAATCAATTTATAACAGTACCTATAGTTTAAGATTTGTTTATTATACTAATGGATCTCATGAGGTTTTTGTTGAGTTTTGTGTGCTGAAGTTTTCAAGTTTTGGGTGAGACTACGATGGATAAAGGAATAAGTTGCGGCAAGAGCCTAAGCTTGGGGATGCCCAAGGCACCCCAAGGTAATATTCATGGAATACCCAAGCGTCTAAGCTTGGGGATGCCCCGGATGGCATCCCCTCTTTCGTCTACAATCTATCGGTAGGGTTTACTTGGAGCGTCTTGTGCTATAGTTTTATTTTATTTGTTTGCTTTTTAGTTTGCCATAATCATCTTTACTTAACACACCTTTTTGGGAGGGACACGCATTATTTGTGATTTGTTAGAATACTCTATGTGCTTCACTTATGTCTTTTGAGCTAACCAGTTGCTCTAGTGCTTCACTTATATCTTTTAGAGCACGGCGGTGGTTATATTTTAAAGAAATAGTTGCACTCTCATTCTTCACTTATATCTTTTTGAGAGTCTAATAAATAGCAATGGTAATATGCACGGGTTATGAATTTGGTCCTGATATGATAGGTATTCAAGAGGGATATCATAAAAACTTTCATGTAGATCACTGAATACGATAAGTTTGATTCCTTGCAATAGTTTTGCGATATTAAGATGGTAATATGTGGGAGGTACTAGTATATAATTGTGGTTTAGCAAGAATATTGGTGTTCTGAAGCATGCACATATGGTCTGTCGTTATGCTAAGAAGTTGGAGCATGATTTATTATTGATTGTCTTCCTTTGCGTGGCGGTCGGGGGCGCGCGATGGTTAACTCCTACCAACCTCCCCCCTAGGGGCACACTTAGTAGTACTTTGCTTCGAGGGCAAATAAACTTTCGCAATAAGTATGTGAGTTCTTTATGACTAATGTGAGTCCAAGGATTATACGCACTATCACCTTTCCGCAATTTGCTAGCCTCTTCGGTACCGTGCATTGCCCTTTCTCACCTCGAGAGTCGGTGCAAACTTTGTCGGTGCATCCAAATCCCGTGATATGATACGCTCTATCACACATAAGCCTCCTTATATCTCCCTGAAAACAGCCACCATACCTACCTATTATGGCATTTCCATAGCCATTCCGAGATATATTGCCATGCAACTTCCACCGTTCCGTTTATATGACACACATATCATTGTCATATTGCTTTGCATGATCATATAGCTGACATAGTATTTGTGGCTCAGCCACCGTTCATCATTTTTATACATGTTACGCTAGTATCACTGCACATCCTGGTACACTGCCAGAGGCATTCATATAGATTCATATTTGTTCTAGTATCGAGTTGTAATTTTTGAGTTGTAAGTAAATAGAAGTATGATGATCATCATTATTAGAGCATTGCCCCAGTGAGGATATAAAAAAAATGAGAGAAAAAGAGAGAAGGGGCGGTGTTACTATCCTTTTCCATACTTGTGCTTCAAAGTAGCACCATGTTTTTCATATAGAGAGTCTCCTATGCTGTCACTTTCATATACTAGTGGGAATTTTTTCATTATAGAACTTCGCTTGTATATTCCGATGATGGGCTTCCTCAAATGCCCGAGGTCTTCATGAGCAAGCAAGTTGGATGCACACCCACTTAGTTTTATTTTTGAGCTTTCATACACTTATAGCTCTTAGTGCATCCGTTGCATGGCAATCCCTACTCCTCGCATTGACATCAATTGATGGGCATCTCCATAGCCCGTTGATTAGCCGCGTCGATGTGAGACTGTCTTTTTCTTTTTGACTTTCCCTTATTAATCTCTACAATCATATTCTATTCCACCCATAGTGCTATATCCATGGCTTGATTGTCTTCGGGGTTGAAAAAGCCGAAGCGCGTTACAAAGTATGAACCAATTGCTTGATGGTCTTCGGGGTTGTGCATGATAAATACTTTATGTTAAGAAGATGGAGCTTGACAGGATTATATGATTTGATAACTTTCTTTAGCATTTTTATTTTGAAAGGCATGATTGTTTGTTAGTATGCCTGGGTATTGATGTCTTTATAACAAATTATAGACTATTGCTTTGAATCATTCGGATCTTAATATTCATACCGTAAAAGAGAATTACATGATGAAACATGTTAGGTAGCATTCCACATCAAAAATTCTATTTTTATCATTTACCTTCTCGAGGACGAGCAGGAATTAAGCTTGGGGATGCTTGATACATCTCCAACGTATCTATAATTTTTGATTGTTCCATGCTATTATAGTATCAATCTTGGATGTTTTATATGCAATTATATATCATTTTTTGGGACTAACCTATTAACCTAGTGCCCAGTGCCAGCTGTTGTTTTTTGCTTGTTTTTGACTTTTCAGAAAATCAATATCAAACGGAGTCCAAACGGAGAAAAAACTTTGGATTAATTTTTTCTGGACCAGAAAGGACCCTAGAAGCTTCGGGAGAAGACCAGATGAGTCATGAGGGAGCGACAAGCCCGGAGGGCGCGCCCAGGGGGTAGGCGCTCCCCCAGGCTTGTGGGCCCCTCGTGGCACCTCTTGACCTAATTCCAGCGCTATAAATTCCCAAATATTCCCAATATACCAGAGAGACAGACGAGAAAACTTTTCCGCCACCGCAAGCCTCTAGTGAAAACTATGGCACCCGGGTCTACTTTTATCATATATAAAATCCAAAAATACCTTGCTGCAATTTATTTACTTTTATTTTATTTTGTATTTTATTTTATCTATCTATCACTATCAGAATTAATCCTTGCAAGTAACCGCCGAGGGGATTGACAACCCCCCTTGTTCGCGTTGGGTGCAAGTATTTTGCGTTTGTATGTGTAGGAGCTGCTAACGAGGTTTTGTGTGGTTCTCCTACTGGATTGATAACCTTGGTTCTTAACTGAGGGAAATACTTATCTCTACTGTACTGCATCATCCTCTCCTCTTCGGGGAAATCCCAACGCAGTTCACAAGTAGCAACCGTCAACCCCTCGCGCGCGGATGCCGCCACGCGGTTGGCTGCTTTAAACGATTGTTCGTGTTGTTTTCTCGAGGCCGCCTCTGGTGCCTTCTAGTGAATTTTCCTCTGTAATGTTTATATGCAATCTGATCTTCTGAAATGTGATGTTCAGTTAACAGTTTGGTTCACTTGTTGTGATGTTCAGTTAACTGTTTGGTTCAATTCTGAAATGTGATGTTCAATTCCTGTGGGTACAAATTTTTTATTGTTATGCATGTGAGGAATAAAATCGAATTTGGATGTACTCTATACATGAGAAACATATACAAATGCTATATTTCCTAGTAGTTCTTAAGCATGCTTGGCTTGGTTAACTGTATGATCTTCTAGTATATGTTCTATTCTGCAATGTGGTTCTCAGTTAACTGCTTGCTTCATTTGTTGTGGTGTCCAGTTAACTGTTTGGTTCAATTCTGCAATGTGATGTTCATTTGTTGTGGGTACAAGTTTTCATTAATATATTCTACTAATAGTATGCCAACTCTCACTTAAACTGATCAATATCCGCCTTATATGTGTTGTAGGGAAACAATGGGAGGCACTGAGGTTTACCATCGAGGTTTGCACATGCATGGTCCTTTGGCTAAGAGCACATTATTGTGCAATTGCAGGAACCATTCTAATATTTAGGTTTTTAACAATTTGGTCTTGCACATGTAGGTCCTGCTGTCAGAGGTTTAGACCCACTGTTCGATCCTTTTTGCATATGGGGAAATGAGATGGACATGAATATCAGTCAAGTAAGAAACTCAGAAAGATTGTTAGGATAAAGAAACTAGCAATGAATAACAACTAGATCTTTGTTTGCACAATGAAGAAGACATCAGTCAACTATTGGATGGTACTAACTAATTTACCTTGTGTTTTTTCCTATGCGCCATTTCAAAATTTAGAACAGATA
The DNA here is from genome assembly GCA_039707655.1 of Elymus sibiricus. Classification (NCBI taxonomy): domain Eukaryota; kingdom Viridiplantae; phylum Streptophyta; class Magnoliopsida; order Poales; family Poaceae; genus Elymus; species Elymus sibiricus. The sequence continues at coordinate 196,699,497 of CM077674.1, read as the reverse complement.
TTTATGCATATCTTTGTTTTCAGTCCTTTCCAAAGCAGTTCACCGATGATTACCTCTCAAACCACCTACATGGTCAAGAGGCGAGGAAGGTACTCATTCAACACCCTCGGTACAATATTGAAGTCTTCCTCAAGAGGACGAAGATTGGGCGGGCAATCATCCGCAGCCACTGGCCTAAAGTTGCAAGGACATTCAACATCATTGAAGGCTCAATATTCGCCTTCAGATTCAACAGTTTTTCCAGATGAGATTCATCTGTCTATATACCATATATGTTGCTACTTTCCAAAGGTTTTAGATGTTGCATGTGAAACTTCGTGCTGTTGTGTAATGGCGTAGCTAGCTATATGCCTATATGGTGTAACTGAGTGCTGAAGCTATGTGATGTTGTACTCTGATGTAATTCAACTATGAAATCCTGGTTGCCGTAATATGGCTATGAAACATATGGTGTGTTTGATATGAAATGTCAATTTGATTACTAAATGCATTATCAATAATAGGCCAATTAGCCTGCTTATTGGGTTTTTGTATTGCAGACAGTTTCTCAGACAACACCGTGGGCGATGACCTCAAACAACGCACACAGTTTCTAGAAAGTAGCCGTGTTGGATCCATGAAAAATCACACACGACTTCCGCCCGACAAATGTTTGCGTTAGGCCACCTTGCACAAATGTTTCCACACAAAAATTGTGTGTGACGTACATATGAACGGAAACGTTTGTCTGAGATTCACTGTGTGGGATGTACATATGAACGGAAATGATTGGGCCAGTATAATTGTCTGCGATGGCTCGCCCGATCACACACGAGCTCTTTTTGCCCCGCGTGTGTGACCGGAGGCCCTATCGCCGACGGTTTCTGGGTCATGTGGGAAGGACCCCCCTATCGCACACACAGGCAAGGCGACGGTTTAAAACTCTGTCGCGGAAAGGGGGTAAAAACCATTTGTATAGCAGGTCGCTGCACCAGTGCCCCAAGCTTAGACCTTGCTTGTCCTCAAGCGAAAGCCGAACTCAATAATCATGACCACATGTTTAGAGAGTGAGAGGTGTCGATAAAATAAAATACGGACATGGTAGCATCATGGTCATTATCATAGCAGCAATTATTCATCATATAGCTTCTCATAACAAAGTGACAATTCATCACAATGTCGAAGTATAAAGCATAAACTTTCTTGAAAATAAACAAACTATGTTCTTAGTCATTGAGACCCTTACAATTCATCATATTTCCAGGAAGAGTCTATGTAAGAGCTTTTGTTTTAGCAAGTCCACATACTCAACTATCATATAGTCTTCTATGATTGCTAACACTCAAATCATATTTTTGGGAACAAACATTTCCGCCAGACACATAGGAAAATGGGGGTTTGTTATTTTCACCTCCCAACTTGTTTACCTCAAGGATAATGTCAATAATAACTCATGATTACCTACATCCAACTGGATATATGTGTCTGGATCTTCCCCTACCACACGATGCTCGCCAAGTGGAGAATAGATAAGAATGAAATAAGGATGATCACCAATGACTCTTGCATAAAAGTAAAAACTGAAAAGTAAAAGATAGGGCCTTCGCAGAGGGAAGCAGAGGTTGTCATGCGCTTTTGATGTTTGGATGTGCAAAATCTTAATGTAAAGGAACGTCACTTTATATTGCCCCTTATGATATCAACCTTTATTATGCAATCCGTCGCTCTTATTTCTTTGCCATCACAAGATCATACAAAACTTATTTTCCCTTACAATAAAAGATCATACATATTTAGGAGCAATTTTTATTGCTTTTTGCACCGATGCCAACTTACTTTAAGGATCTTATTCAATCCATAGGTAGGTATGGTGGACTCTCATGACAAGAAACTGGGTTAAAGGGGTTTTGGATGTACAAGTAGTATCTCTACTAAGTACGAAGTTTTGGCTAGCAAAAGGTTATGAGCAAGCACCACATGTTAGAGGATCCATGACAATATAACTTCTATGTGAATGTAAGCAAACATAACCCATTACGTTGTCTTCCTTATCCAACATCAACTATTTAACCATGCAGAAAATAGTTGATGGGGGCTCACAATCATAAAAGATGTCCAAGATAGTTTATTTATATGCCAATCCTCTCTTCCTTTACTAATCTTTCATGAATTGCATCAATGACCAATGTTATGTTTGTTAATTCCCAATAAATTTTATCAACTATACCTTTCTTTATGTAAAGTCATCACTCCCCATGGGATTAGCATATGCTCTTTCATTCTTTTTATTGCTAAGATTGGAACAAGAAAGTAAAGAAATAAAACTCAAACTACTCTTTATTATATAACTCTCACGCACGATTACATAGATAGATAGATCACAAAACAAGCACTCAAAACTAGATCATACTAAAACTTTATTCTTCTAAATCACGAAATAACTAGAGATAGAACTAAGTGTGAAAGCCCGAGACCGACGCTCCAGATGCCTTCCATGTTGTTCGTGTTAGCCGCGTTAATTATTTGTTTGTTGCATTCATCATCGCATCATTCTCATTGCATCGGCACTCCGTTGCCATCATCTTTTCAAAACTTGCATCCGTTCCTAGTTGCCGGCTCTCCCCGTTGTCTTCGTTGACCTTTCCGAGACACCTTGCAACCTAGTCCGAAAACTCCACCAGGACCCGAACCGGGCGGTCATGACCGGTGGGTCCGGATCAATCCCGAAATACCCCAAACATCATCGGTTCTTTGTTTTGACCACCCATTGGACCCGGAGCCGTCCGATGCCGATCAAACCCTCCCTCCGTTTGTCTCTCTCCTATAAATAGTTGGTCCAACCCTAGATCCTACCCTATTCCCCCGCAGCCGCCGCCACCCCTGTCCATTCCATCCTCGGGATCCTCCCTGTCCAGATCCGCCGCCACCTTCTTCACCCAACCAGCCCCCTCCTCCTCGTTTTCCACTCCAACCAACCAACCATCGCAGCCCCAACCTCCTCCCTCCTGCCCGTGCCAGAGGGGCTGGCCTCGCGCCCCTGCCGTCCAAGCAGCAGCGGCAGCTTCGCCGGAGCACGCCACCGGCAGCGACCTCAACCACCTCGACCCCCGCGCCTCCAGCGCCTCCCCGTTGCCGGCGACCGAACCAGCAGCCAGCAAGATGAGCACCACCGCGCCCCCTCCTTTTCCCTTTCTGTCCCTTCCCCTGGTTTTTCTCTACTCTAAGCATACTCTCTCTCTCTCTGCTCTGATTCACAGGGAACGCCATGGCCGCCTGCCTTTCGAACCTTTGGTGCCTCCCAAGCCTCCTTCGTCCCTCATCTCCTCGTGCCCGAGGGCCTCGCGCGCGAGCTCGGTCCTGAGTGCGCCTGAGACGCCTCCCTCCCGCTGGCCTCCTCCGAGCTCGTCCCGAGGCCTTCCTCGCGTCGCTCGAGCTCCTAGAGCCCGAGCACACCACGCCCGTACTTCGCCGCTTCCCCGAGCATCCTCCAGTGCCCGACCTCGCCGCCGTCCTCCACGACCCAGCCTCCTCCTCGACCTTGCCTCGCCGTCCAGCGAGCAGGACCCCGCCGCCGGCGACCACAAGGTCACCAGCGCCACGCCTCCTCCCTTTCCCTGTTTTTCCTCTCTAAACTTTTCTCCCTCTGTCTTTCTTTCTTCAGACAACAGCAGGCATGGTAGCCACCCCATCCAGGAGCAAGCTCGTCGGCGATCCCCGGTCGTCCCGTGCCCGGATTCGCTCGTCTCCATCGCCTCCCCGCCGTACCCCGCATCGCAGCAGCCCCAAGGCATCGCCCGCCGCGCCAAGTCCTCTGCTTCCCCCTGCATCGAGCAGAGCAGAGGCTCACTTGAACCGCTTGCAGCGCTCCGGCCTCGCCTCACGGCCCAGATCCGCGGGCCCAGGTCGCCCGAAGCCCATAGCACGCCTCGAGCCTCCTCACCATCTCCACCGATTGGGCCAGGGCCCATGGTGAGACGCCAGCAACCCTCGCTCGTGCACTGTTTATCTATCCAGCGCTCACCAGTTTCAGCCCGTAGTATTTTTTTCCCTGTGCTGCGAATTTGACTATTAATCCAAGATTTGTAGAAAAACCCTTGCACTTCATGCATATAATAACTCCACAACCGTGCATCGGATTAAAATGATTTATATATGCAAAATGCTTAGAATTTCATTTAGTTTCACAATATCCCACTTTCATCCATGTTAAAACTGTTTAAAATTGTTGTTTGCATTAATTTGCATAAATGACATGTTAAAATGGTTTATTTCATAACTAAATAACCGTAGCTTCGAATTAAATAAACTATATATGTAAATGGTGGAGAATATCATGGTGCACTTTCTTTTGCTGTTTAACAACATTAAAATATGGTTTAGGGCAGAACAATACCAAATTTGAAAATTACATATGGGGATTTTCCAGAATTGTTCTTGGTTGTTTCCGGCCTCATTTAAATTGCCTAGATAGGTAGTTTAATTATGCTTTACCTCTTGCCATGTTAACCAACATTTTAACATTGTCATGTGCATAAACGGGAGTGAACTAAATAATTGTTTGTGGAGTTTCATCAATATGCAACTCGTTGCACATTGATCTTCACTTAATGTGTAGTATTTGAATTGATGCACTTTGCCATGCCATGCATATTTAAACCGGACATGCATCATACTTGCTTGTGCATCATGTCATGTTTATGCTTGTGTGTTTACCATGTTGTTTGCTTCTTTCCGATTGTGCTTCTTCTCGATAGTCCGGTTACATTGCGAAGTGTGAGGATTTGTTCGACTACGATTGTTGGACTACTTCATGGATTCGGTCTTCTTCCTAGCGGGATTTCAGGCAAGATGACCATTACCTTGGATATCACTACTATCTTTGCTTGATAGTTGTCTCGATGCTATCGCTATGTCTCGCTACCTACCACCTGTTTGTCAGCCTCCCCAATTGCCATGATACAGCCTCTAACGTTCCACCATCCCAGCAAACCATTGTTTGGCTATGTTACCGCTTTGCTCAGCCGCTCTTATAGCATTGCTAGTTGAAGGTGCAGTTGTAGGTTGTTCCTTGTTGGGACATGGATATCATGGGATATCACAATATCTCTTATTTAATTAATGCATCTATATACTTGATTGTGTTTGCAAGTCTCGGCCTTTTGCCTGGTGTTTTGTTCCACTCATGCCGCCCTAGTTTCCATAATACCGGTGTTATGTTCCTTGATTTGCGTTCCTTACATGGTTGGGGTTTATGGGCCCCCCTTGACAGTTCGCTTTGAATAAAACTCTTCTAGCAAGGCCCAACTTTGGTTTTAACATTTGCCAACATAATAATACTAAATTAAATAATTAATTTGCATAGGGGGTCGCATCCCCGGGGATTCTTAATTCAACATAATACAGGTGGGCCAGTGCTGATGGTGTTGGTCCGAACTAGAGCACTGTGCGGGCTACCTGGGGTAACTCGGGACATCAGTTACTGTACGCTTAGCTCATCCGCCATGTCCTAAGAACGAGATACGCGGATCCTATCGGGATTGTCGACACGTTCAAGGTCTTGCTGGATTTGTTTTACCATTGTCGAAATGTCTTGTGCACCGGGATTCTGAGGATACTTCGGGCTATCTCAAGGTTGATCAGGCTATCTCGAGGTTGAGGTCTTTCCAATGTTGATCGTGAGAGTTTGTGATGGACTAAGTTGGGACACCCCTGTAGGGTTAAATCTTTCAGAGAGCCGTGCCCGCGGTTATGTGGTGACTTGGAAATTTATAACCTCCGGTTGTAGAGAACTTGACACTAAATCTAATTAAAATACACCAACCACGTGCGTAACCGTGATCGTCTCTTTTCGAGGGAGTTCGGGAAGAGAACACGGTGGGGTTATGTTTGCACTCGTAAGTAGGTGTTCAGGATCACTTCTTAATCATATTAACTTGAGCCCGTTTATGCATAGTTGCTCTTCTTAATCTTGTACTCGTAAGTTAGCCACCATACAATGCTTAGTGTTTGCTGCAACCTCACCACTTAACCATTCCATACCCATTAAGCTTTGCTAGTCCTTATACCCATGGTAATGGGATTGCTGAGTCCTCGTGGCTCACAGTTTTCTACAACAACAGGTGCAGGTACAGGTAAAGCGATGATTTGACGTGAGCGCGATGCATGTTTGCTTTGCAGTTCTTCTTCTACTTCTTCTTCTTCATCGATCATAGGATGGGTTCCCGGTTGGCAGCCTGGGATTAGCAGGGTGGATGTTGTTCTTCTTTTTTGTTTGATTTCATTCGTAGTCGGATCCTGCTCTTCTGTATGATGATTGCTATGTATTGTTGTATTGAGGTATTCATGCTGTAGCTTGTGGCGAGTGTAAGCCTTTATCTTTCTCATCTATTCAGTACATGGTATGTTGTAATGATATCCACCTTGCGAAGCGTATTCGATATGCGCTTCTATCCTTAGTGGAGCTTGCGAGTTCCTTGAGGATCGGACCGCATATTGGGCGTGACAAGTTGGTATCAGAGCCTCTACCGACCGTAGGAGCCCCCTTGATTGATCGAACCGTTGGCGAGTCTAGAAGAAAAACTATTTTGAGTCTAGTTATATATCAGATAGTAGTAATTCTTTTTACTCCTTATCCTCTTCGTCGCTCTGGTGAGGAATTGTGATGTAGGTGTTTTGATTCTACTACTCTTCTCACTCAATTTTTTTTAGGATCACGCGGGTATTTTCAGAATCGTTGCGATATTGGTGTGACAGAATTCTGTTCTTGGTGCCTGACCGTATGGATTGGACCCGGAGAGTTGAGCTCCAAGGGGTTCTTGTCACATTCTCTATCGTTTCAATTCCTGAACACCAGAGGACGCCGACATCGAAAGACTCTTCTATCTTGTTTGTGGTGAGATAACCTCGACGTCACCCAGTACTGGGGAGATAGTTCGGGAGTACTACCACGGCAAGCATAGCGGATGTTTTTTTTGAAGGTCTGAGGTAGACGAATTTGCGGAGTTTCTCGGTTGTGTGTTAAGGGTTGCGGATGCAGTTGCAGCTGATTAGGTTGTTGTTTGCTGAGTAGGTTCCTGGACCCGCAACCTGATCGCATAACCAAGAAGTTTCGGGAGTTCTTAGGTGGGAATTCAAGTAGTTACCTAGGATATCTTTTCGACAGATGCATGATGTGAGATTGGGGTTTGACGTCTAGTGGTCCGCCTGCTCACGGTCATTTTTACAGCGGTGCTCATTGCGTCTTAAAGAGCCCTTGTAGCTTTGCTATGGTTCGGGGACGCTTCATAGTCTCGTACACTACCTTGTACGGATGGCCACTATAAGATCGAGCCCGTGTGGGCCCCACCACGAAAATTTCGGACGAAATCTCTGTCATGGTTTGTTTTCGGCTTATTCTACAAGCCCAATCCTTTATTTGAGTTGTGGTATTCGAGTTGCTATGAAGTCAAGTGTTGATTCAATACCTTTCCTAAACGGTGTTCTCATATTTCTATGGGAGTGCTAATCCTTCTTGATCATTGAGATGGTCATGGTAATTCTTCTCAACCGGCATGCTTCTCTTCAAGTTAATCCGAACCTTTCAACATTTGCAAGATCAATTCTCAGTTTTCTCAATGGTGTTCGTTTCACCCGTCCCTAGTTGTTTTTCTTTTCCCACCCTCCCACCCTTTTTCTTCGCGGAGTCAAAATTCTCAAATCAAGTATCCATTTTATTCATGAGAAGTCTCTCCATTCTTTTTCTGCAATGTTCTTAGCCGGTGATTTCTCGTGAAGATGCTCGGGAGCTACAAGTTCATCATTCTTCGTTCTTGTTTTCTTCTCTGATGGTCTAAATTCAAGCTTTCGGTGTTGATCATACTCCTTTCGTTGATTCAAATATTTTCCCATGTTGGAAGTTCTTACCCAAGCCTCTCTTGTTTATTCTTCGCTCTCGTTTGCTTCTCTGGAGTGCTCAAGATATCTCAGAAGACTCGTGTTTGCATTCAAGATCCATTCCTTCAATTTCATAGTTGTTACCTCATTCAAGTCGTCCAAATCCAACCGGTGCATTATCTCTTCTAAATAATCATTTTCAGCAGTGTTTCTTTTGAGTGGGCCCTAACCCATAGGTCTTTTCCCAGGATCTTACCCGACTCTTCAAATTTTCCCGGAGTTATTCTCAAATTCTTTCAAAGTTTGATGTAAGAATGAATTCTCAGCGGCAACTAACTCTTCAAGATCGCTTTCAAATTCGTTTTATCTTTGGCTCAACCTTTCTATTCTTCTTTGTTCTAGAGTATCCCATAGATTCTTCATGGTGGTTCTCGTCGTCATTCTCAGCTTTGAAGACCGAAGAAGAGTTCCTCTTAAATCTTATCCATTCTCTTGATGATTCGTGGTTCAAGCTTGATGCTACCCTCTCAAATTGTTCCGATCGTGAGAAATTCGTTTCATACCTATCTGAAGCATTTCATGAGTTCTTTCCATTTTCGATCCTCCGAAGGCCATCATTTTAGAATTCTTCATTCTCAACATTCTTCTCTCATTCTCAAATTCTTCCGGTGCTTCGTTCAAGTATTCTTTATTTAGCTCGTGATCTCTTCGTTCTCTTGTATCTAAATTCCCTCAAGTATCTTTGTGCTTTTTTCTAATTCTTCACGGCGACTCCTTCTCTTTTCTTCGTTCGTTTTCAATTCTTATGGTGGTTCGTTCAAGATTCCTCTTCCTTGTTATAATATCAATTTATTCGTTCTTTTCAAAATCCTACTTGTGGTTCGTTGAAGACCTTCCCAAGTTTGCGCTATATCTCTCTTCAATCTTTTCAAGAAGAATAAGTGACATGCCAATCCGTTGCTTGTCATCAATTTAAGTTGATGAAGGATAGACATATCATAATTCTATTCTTGTTTCATGGAAGTGATTTAATTCCTTCTTCCGGAGTTCGTTCATGATATCAATCCTGGGTTCTCTGTTGTTCATCTTTTCTTTCTGGAGTTCCAAGTGCTAAGCAGTCACCTTGTCACGAAGCTCCATCTAAATCATCGCAAGACTTCATCTTGTTCTTTTCAACCTTTGTTTCTATCATCCTTTTGTTTACCAGAGTTCTTCATGGCGGTTCGTCAAGGATTTAATTCATTCTCGAAGTGTTCTTCAAGATTATTGTTGGAGGAGTTCAAGCATTCTTCATCTTGCATTCCGAAGTGCAATTCCTTCTCCCTTGTCTTTTGAGGTGGTGTTATCTCTTTCTTGTCAATGTCCCTTCATGTTTAATGATTCACAAGTTGTCAGGAATGAGATATTTAAACCCATCATTTTTCTCTTCGTTCAGGAATGAGTTATCTTGGGTTATATTTCACCTAAAGCCTTCCCTAAGGAATGTTGCTATTGTGGTGATTATCCATGACCCAAGTTCTCTATGTATCCTCTCGGTGAAAGAAGTTTTATCCCTTCGTTAACCTCAAGCAAGCAAATTCTTTCCGTTATTGGCAAGTTTTCACCTCAAATGTTGAGCGGTTTTCCATAAGCCCACAACAAGATTATTCTTTTCGTTGTTGATTTTCCAACAACTCTGTTCAATCCTTCATTGCGAGGATGCTTTTCATATTCATTTGGGGTAGAAATTGTCATTTTCTTCTCCGTTCTTTTCTTTCCAACGATCTAGCTTCTATTCTTTCGTTCCGGAGGCATTGTGATGTTTCTCTCTTCGACCCATTATCTTGTTTCACCAAGATCATGTTCTTTCCTTGCTTATCCATTTTACCGGAGTGTTGTGCCCTCTTTTCAAGTCCTTTTCTTCTTATCAAGTTTTGCTTCTCTTTTCTACCGGAGTGCTGCCCAAATTCTTTTTTTTGTTCTCATTCCTTCTCTATCTCGTTTCAACCAGAGTGGTTTAGAATTCTTGCTTGTTCCTCAAGCAATTCTTCAATTCTTTGCAACCTTCGAGGTTTGTTGGTTTCACTCATTTGTCCAAGAAGCAACTTTGTTTTACCTCTTCCTTTTTCCTCTTCTTCTTCCTCTTCTCATGCTTAGATCTCGGGGCGAGATCTCTTGTAAGTGGGGGAGTGTTGTGACAGCCCGAGACCGACGCTCCAGATGCCTTCCATGTTGTTTGTGATAGCCGTGTTAATTATTTGTTTGTTGCATTCATCATCGCATCATTCGCATTGCATCGGCACTCCGTTGCCGTCATTTTTTCAAAACTTGCATCCGTTCCTAGTTGCCGGTTCTCCCTGTTGTCTTCGTTGACCTTTTCGAGATCCCTTGCAACCTAGTCCGAAAACTTCCCTCGGACCCGAACCGGGCGGTCATGACCGGTGGGTCTGGATCAATCCCGAAATACCCCAAACATCATCGGTTCTTTGTTTTGACCACCCATTGGACCCGGAGCCGTCCGATGACGATCAAACCCTCCCTTCGTTTGTCTCTCTCCTATAAATAGTAGGTCCAACCCTAGATCCTACCCTATTCCCCCGCAGCTGCCGCCATCCCTGTCCATTCCATCCTCGGGATCCTCCCTGTCCAGATCCGCCGCCACCTTCTTCACCCAACCAGCCCCGCTCCTCCTCGTTTTCCGCTCCAGCCAACCAACCAGCGCAGCCCCAGCCTCCTCCCTCCTGCCCATGCCTGAGGGGCTGGCCTCGTGCCCCTGCCGTCCAAGCAGCAGCGGCAGCTTCGCGAGAGCACGCCACCGGCAGCAACCTCAACCACCTCGACCCCCGCGGCTCCTGTGCCTCCCCGTTGCCGGCGACCAAACCAACAGCCCGCAACATGAGCACCATTGCGCCCCCTCCTTTTCCCTTTCTCTCCCTTCCCCTGGTTTTTCTCTACTCTGAGCAAACTCTCTCTCTCTCTGCTCTGATTCACAGGGAACGCCATGGCTGCCTGCCTTTCGAACCTTCGGTGCCTCCCAAGCCTCCTGCGTCCCTCATCTCCTCGTGCCTGAGGGCCTCGCGCGCGAGCTTGGTCCCGAGTGTGCCTGAGACGCTTCCCTCCCGCTGGCCTCCTCCGAGCTCCTCCCGAGGCCTTCCTCGCGTCGCTCGAGCTCCTAGAGCCGGAGCACACCACGCCGGTATGCCGCCGCTTCCTCGAGCTTCCTCCTGCGCCCGACCACGCCGCCGCCCTCCGTGACCCAGCCTCCTCCTCGACCTCGCCTCCCCGTCCAGCGAGCAGGACCCCGCCGCCAGCGACCACAAGGTCACCAGTGCCAGGCCTCCTCCCTTTCCCTATTTTTCCTCTCTGAACTTTTCTCCACTGTCTTTCTTTCTTCAGATAACAGCAGGCATGGTAGCCACCCCGTCCAGGAGCAAGCTCGCCGGCGATCCCCGGTCGTCCCGTGCCCGGATTCGCTCGTCTCCATCATCTCCCCGCCGTACCCCGCGTCGCAGCAGCCCCAAGCCATTGCCCGCCGCGCCAAGTCCTCTGCTTCCCCCTGCATCGAGCAGAGCAGAGGCTCGCTCGAACCGCTTGCATCGCTCCGGCCTCGCCTCACGGCCCAGATCCGCGGGCCCAGGTCGCCCGAAGCCCATAGCACGCCTCCAGCCTCCTCACCATCTCCACCGACTGGGCCAGGGCCCATGGTGAGACGCCCGCAACCCTCGCTCGTGCACTGTTTATCTATCCAGCGCTCACCCGTTTCAGCCCGTAGTATTTTTTCCCTGCACTGCGAATTTGACTATTAATCCAGGATTTGCAGAAAAACGCTTGCACTTCATGCATATAATAACTCCACAACTGTGCATTGGATTAAGATGATTTATATATGCAAAATGCTTAGAATTTCATGTAGTTTCACAATATCCCACTTTCATCCATGTTAAAAATGTTTAATATTGTTGTTTGCATTAATTTGCATAAATGACATGTTAAAATGGTTTATTTCATAACTAAATAACCGTAGCTCCGAATTAAATAAACTATATATGTAAATGGTGTAGAAAAATGTGTAGAATATCTTGGTGCACTATCTTTTGCTGTTTAACAACATTAAAATATGGTTTAGCGCAGAACACTACCAAATTCGAAAATTACATATGGGGATTTTCCGGAATTGTTCTTGGTTGTTTCCGGCCTCATTTAAATTGCCTGGATAGGTAGTTTAATTATGCTTCATCTCTTGCCATTTTAACCAACATTTTAACATTGTCATGTGCATAAATGGGAGTGAACTAAATAATTGTTTGTGGAGTTTCATCAATATGCAACTCGTTGCACATTGATCTTCACTTAATGTGTAGTATTTTTGAATTGTTGCACTTTGCCATGCCATGCATCTTTAAACCGAACATGCATCATACTTGCTTGTGCATCATGTCATGTTTATGCTTGTGTGTTTACCATGTTGTTTGCTTCTTTCCGGTTGTGCTTCTTCTCGATAGTCTGGTTACATTGTGAAGTGTGAGGATTTGTTCGACTACGATTGTTCGACTACTTCATGGATTCGGTCTTCTTCCTAGCGGGATTTCAGGCAAGATGACCATTACCTTGGATATTACTACTATCTTTGCTTGCAAGTTGTCTCGATGCTATCGCTATGTCTCGCTACCTACCACTTGTTTGTCAGCCTCCCAAATTGCCATGATACAGCCTCTAACGTTCCACCATCCCAGCAAACCATTGTTTGGCTATGTTACCGCTTTGCTCAACCCCTCTTATAGCATTGCTAGTTGCAGGTGCAGTTGCTGGTTATTCCATGTTGGACTATGGATATCATGGGATATCACAATATCTCTTATTTAATTAATGCATCTATATACTTGGTTGTGTGTGGAAGGCTCGGCCTTTTGCCTGGTGTTTTGTTCCACTCATGCCGCCCTAGTTTTCGTAATACCGGTGTTATGTTCCTTGATTTGCGTTCCTTACATGGTTGGGGTTTATGGGCCCCCCTTGACAGCTCGCTTTGAATAAAACTCTTCCAGCAAGGCCCAACTTTGGTTTTAACATTTGCCAACATAATAATACTGAATTAAATAATTAATTTGCATAGGGGGTCATGTCCCCGGGGATACTTAATTCAACATAATACAGGTGGGCCAGTGCTGATGGTGTTGGTCTGAACTAGAGCACCGTGCAGGCTACCTGGGGCAACTCGGGACGTCAGTTACTGTACACTTAGCTCATCCGCCGTGTCCTGAGAACGAGATACGTGGCTCATATCGGGATTGTCGAGACGTCGGGAGGTCTTGCTGGATTTGTTTTACCATTGTCGAAATGTCTTGTGCACCGGGATTCCGAGGATACTTCGGGCTATCTCGAGGTTGATCGGGCTATCTTGCAGGTACAGGTAAAGCGATGATTTGACATGAGCGCGATGCATGTTTGCTTTTGGAGTTCTTCTCCTGCTTCTTCTTCTTGATCGATCATAGGATGGGTTCCCGGTTGGCAGCCTGGGATTAGCAGGGTGGATCTTGCACTTCTGTATAATGATTGCTATGTATTGTTATATTGAGATATTCATGCTGTAGCTTGTGGCGAGTGTAAGCCTTTATCTGGTATTCTCATCTATTCAGTACATGGTATGTTGTAATGATATCCACCTTGCGAAGCGTCTTCGATATGCGCTTCTATACTTAGTGGAGCTTCCGAGTTCCTTGAGGATAGGACTGCATATTGGGCGTGACACTAAGATAGATAATGACGATAAAAGTGATGGTGATAAGATACCGGGGCACCTCCCCCAAGCTTAGAACAAGCCAAGGGTGGTTCCCATACCCGTGTACTCAAGTTTCTTTCTTCGGTGTTGATTGCGAAGTAGTGGGCTTGTTTTCTGGCCTTTGATGTCTACTACGCAACTTTATTCTTGTAGACTCTGTAGGGTCTCCAAGCGCAGAGTTTTGTAGGACATTAGCAAATTTCCCTCAAGTGGATGACTAAGGTTTATCAATACGTGGAAGGTGTAGGATGAAGATGGTCTCTCTCAAACAACCCTGCAATCAAATACAAGAAATCTCTTGTGTCCCCAATACACCCAATACAATGGTAAATTGTATAGGTGCACTAGTTCGGCGAAGAGATGATGATACAAGTGTAGTATGGATAGTAGATATAGGTTTTTCTAATCTAAAATAATAATAAAAAGGTAGCAAGTAACAAAAGTGAGCACAAACGGTATTGCAATGCTTGAAAAGAAGGCCTAGGGTTCATACTTTCACTAGTGCAATCTCTCAACAGTGCTAACATAATTGAATCATAGAACAATCCCTCAACGTGCAACAAAGAATCACTCCAAAGTTCCTAGCAAACGGAGAACAAAAGAAGAAATTGTTGTAGGTAGCAAAACCACCTCAAAGTTATCCTTTCTGATCAATCTATTGAGCCATCCCTATAAGTGTCACAAATAGCCCTAGAGTTCGTACTAAAATAACACCATATGATACGCATCAATTAAATCTAATGTCACCTAGATACTCCAATGTCACCACAAGTATCTGTGAGTTAATTATTCGACATGCATCAAACAATTTCAGATTCATAATATTCAATCCAACACAAAGAACATCAAAGAGTACCCCAAAGTTTCTATCGGAGAAAGTAGGATGAAAACGTGCATCAACCCTTATGCCTAGATTACCCCAATATCACCTCGGGAATCCGCAAGTTGATGACCAAAACATACATCAAGTGACTCAATAGAATACCCCATTGTCACCACGGGTATCGACATGCAAGACATACATCAAGTGTTCTCAAATCCAAAATATTCAATCTGATAATAATGAAACCTCAAAGGGAAAGACTCAATTCATCACAGCAAGATAGAGAGGGAAGAACACCATATGATCCGACTATATTAGCAAAGCTCGTGGTACATCAAGATCATGCCAAATCAAGAACACGAGAGAGAGAGATAGAGAGAGAGAGAGAGATCAAACACATAGCTACTAGTACATACCATCAGCCTCGAGGATGAACTACTCACACATCACCATGAGAACAAAGGAGAAGTTGGTGGTGATGGTGATGGTGATGGAGGAGATGTCCCCGGCAGCGTTCAGGCACCACCGGAGGAGAGGGGGAAGGGGCCCCCTCCTCCTTCTTCTTCCTTGGCCCTCCGAGAGGAGAGGGAGCTCTCCCCTAGATTGGATCTCTCTGTTGTCTTCTGTTTCTCGCTGCTGTTTTCTGGCCAAAAACCATTTCTTATATTCCCAGAGATCCGTAACTCCGATTGCGCTGAAATTTTGAGGGGATTTTTATCTAGAAATTATCTTTCTTGCGGCGAAAGAAGGGCTCCAACCAAGTTATGAGGTGCCCACAAGGAATCCCGGCGCGGCGAGAGGGGTAGGGCGCGTCGGGTTGCCTTATGGGGCCCTCGGGCACCGTCTTGCGTTGATTCCTTTTCCCAAAAATCATATATATTCCAAAAAAAATCTCCATAAAATTTTATCACGTTTGGACTTCGTTTGGTATGGTTTTTCTGCGGAACAAAAAACATGTAAAAAACAAGAACTGACACTGGGCACTAGATTAATAAGTTAGTCCATAAAAATAATATAAAAGTGCACCAAAATCATTCAAAATTATTGTAAACATGACATGAATATTTTATAAATTGTAGATATGTTCGAGACATATCAGCATCCCCAAGCTTAATTCCTGCTTGTCCTTGAGTAGGTAAATGATAAAAGAAGCATAGTGCATAAGTTTGATCAATGATAATTTCAATCACTTTTCCTAGCATCATAACAACAACTC
This sequence comes from Elymus sibiricus, assembly GCA_039707655.1. Taxonomy (NCBI): domain Eukaryota; kingdom Viridiplantae; phylum Streptophyta; class Magnoliopsida; order Poales; family Poaceae; genus Elymus; species Elymus sibiricus. Next base: position 196,683,852 of record CM077674.1, on the reverse strand, counting down.
TTTCTCATAAAACTTATCATGATAAAATAGCAATCAATTCACATGTTTTGGTTTAAACAATACATTCTCTTGAAACTTCACAAGCTATGTTCTTAGTCACCAAACAATTTCAATGCATCTTATTTTCAGGAAGGGTCTATGTAAGAGCTTTGATTTAGCAAATTCCACATACTCAACTATCATTTAGTCTTCCATGATTGCTGACACTCAAAGCATATTTTTAGAACAAACTATTTCAATCAGACACAGAGGAAGATAGGGGCTTAATGTTTCGCCTCCTAACTTATTTATCTCAGGGATAACGTCAACAATAATGACTCATGATTACCTATATTCAACTGGATATATGTGCCTGGATCATTCCCTACCACATGATGCTTGCCAAGTGGAGAACAATTGAGGTTGAAATAAGAATGAATATCGTTGACTCTTGCATAAAAGTAAAAGCTGAAAATTAAAAGATAGGCCCTTCGCAGAGGGAAGCAGAGGTTGTCATGCACTTTTAATTTTTGGATGTGCAAGCCCTTAATGCAAAGGAACGTCACTTTATATTGCCCCTTGTGATAGCAACCTTTATTATGCAGTCCATCGCTTTTATTTCTTTACCATCACAAGTTCGTACAAAGCTTATTTTCCCTTGTAATAAAAGATCATACATATTTAGGAGCAATTTTTATTACTTTTGCACCGATGACAACTTACTTGAAGGATCTTATTCAATCGATAGGTAGATATGGTGGACTCTCATAACAAGAAACTAGGTTTAAGGGTTTTTGGATGCACAAGTTGTATTTCTACTTAGTACGAAATTTTGGCTAGCAAAAGATTATGAGCAAGCACCACATGTTAGAGGATCCATGACAATATAACTTCTATGTGAATATAAACAAACATAACCCATCACGTTGTCTTCCTTGTCCAACTTCAACTACTTGATAAAGCTTGAAAATAATTAATGGGGGCTCACAATCATAGAAGATGTCCAAGTGTGGCACCCCGGCTCAGAGGAACCGGAACACCCCGTATTCCAGCCCAGAGATCCAGTCTTCTGGAATACGGCACTGCTTGGCATAGAACAGAACAACTCTTTATTACAAATAATATGAGTACAAGGGTCTGATGTCACAAAAGATTACATCGGCACGGCGACACTACGCCCGCTAAGGTAGCTCTATGCTAGCAGCGAAACAACTCATAACAGCGGAATAACTTCTAGCAGCGGAACAATGACAATGGTCATGAACTCCACTCCGCAGGGACTCTGGCTGGGACACGTCCTAGAGAGCAAACTCGGGATCCTTGACAAGCAATCAATAACGGCATCACCTGCAATCTGGCATGACACGCTAGGTGAATACTTTGAATGTACTCGCAAGCTCACAGCAACCAAAGCAATCAAGACAACCAACATCATGGCATTTACAGGTTAATTGATGAGCAACTAGAACAGTATGAGATGAGCATGACATGTACATGTTACTCGGGATATGAACATGATGATACTAGCACTAGCATGAGAGGGGGGGGGGTGGATGTTTAAGGTCCCTTGTACCAACTTACTCTTCTCGGAGGTTATCTCGTAACCACCATATGTAACGAACTTACCGTCGTGAACATCACATGATCACCTCAGGATCAACCAAGCTCGGTATCAACTATACCATCATGATCATCACATGACCACACGGAGCTTGATCTCTACCTGTGATCATCGCATGACCACATAATGATCAACCAACTTCTTTTCTCATGGAACCGGGGTTGTTTATTATTCAGGTTAATATTACTGTTGACCCATAGTGTGACCTACTATGAACTGTGTCCATGACCGAGGACGCGACTATCGATAGATTATACACTCTGCAGAGGTTAGTACAATGTACCCACACCACGGAACTCATGGCCTCGTGCTCCCATTCGGGTGGACCAACGACATTCCAACAAAACCAATCTATTGCATGACACTCTCCTGGCCTCTCTGACAAACTCCACTTTGGGCTATGTCATGGGTGGCCTCGATGCCAACTCTTGACATCCTGCCACCTCGTGGCTGGCCACCGTCATGGCAAAACAAAACAAATGGCCCCAAACGGGGACAATGGTACCATACAACTTGGGCACACAAGATTATGGCCGCCTACCTGATCAGGGTAGCGCGCGCACATAACCTTCCTTAGTTGGAGGCACCGGCGAGAGGCATGACAATAGACCGCATTAGGGCCCCCCATAAGGCAAATGTGGCTGCACTGGTGAGCTCGATTCGGTGGCACTATGACTCAGCCAACAGATTTGTTCAAGTTCGATTAATGTCAGGTTCAACTTGAATGGTGATGAGCTAAGCCATAAAAAAATAACATGATGAAATAATAGTGCATATGAGCATGATGTCAACATAAGCATGGATGTGTAATATAACCATTTATCATAACATCAACAACAATAAATCATTTAGTCTACGGGATGCACATGAGCATGGCATAAAGATGATCATGAATATCACAAGTATTTGCATAACAAACCATAACTATTCATGTGAGCATATCATGATCACTAGAAATGAACTGAATACAAGAATGGAACATGAGAATAATACTACTAACAAGTAAATATCTGGATGCACATGAACATGGCATAGGGATGAGCATGAATCCACAAGCATATACATAGCATTTACAAAATAATTTCAAAGTAATTATTTATGCATTCAAGTGAAAACCATGGCTATTGCAAGGCCATCATGCAAGTGGCTGTTGTGGCTTGCCTGAGGATGAAGGATTCATCGGGAAGAAGTGCGAGAAGCTCACGGAAAGAATTGCTGGAAAAGTTTCGCTCTCGGCGTTGCTGATTAGAGGGCAAGGGCAAAATGGTCATTTTCAGAAGGTGAAAACATCATGAAAATGTTACCAACAGAACGGGTTCGATGAATAGAGAACGTGGGCTTTTGAATCACCTGAATCGGAGATACGGTTGCGAAAATACGGCCGTTCATTCGTTAGGTAGAAAAACAAATAAACACTGTGCTTTTCTGTTGCTAACGGACGAACGTCCGCAATATAAGGGTTTCGGCGCCGGCGGCTGAAAAAGAGAAAGCGCACTTCTGGGAATACGCTTTCCTGCAGAGAAAACGTATTCTAGCTCAAAGCCGCAGACGAATATGCTTTCAACTACAGAAAGCATAAACACCGAAATACGCCTCCACTTATCCACGTCAGTGGGCCGGCCTGGTCAGCGCCTGAGAGGCTTACAGGTGGGGCCCGCGGCACCTTCTCTCTCTCCTCCCTCCCTCCTTCTTCCACCTCGCGATGACGGGAATAGAGGAGAGGCCGAGCGCGCGCCGGCGCTCGTCCCGGCGGCTCCGGCCACATCCGGTGGAGTTCCGGCCATCGGAGTGACCAGCGCGAGGAGGCGCATCCACCAGTGGGCTTTGCCCTCGCTGGGGAGCAGCAGAGCAAGCAGGGCCTCAGCTACGGCGGCCGTGAGCGCGTTCGGGCACGGCGCCATGGGGTACTGGAGGAAGAGGGGATGGGTGGGGGAGCTCCAGGGGCTCGTGGGGTTCCTCTAGTTGTGGTAGCAGGGAGAGGGAGCGTTCGTGGTGCTCTAATTTGAGCGGTGGCCGGCAAGAAAGTTTCGGCCATGGGAGGGGTAGGAGGGCTCCGGGGACGAATGGAGAGGTCCGAGAGTGATCTGGGAGGGTGGTGAGGAGGATGTGATGCTAGGAGGGGCTCGGGGTCGGCTATTTATAGCCGGGGTGAAGCTGTGGCCGCGGCGACACGTGTGCCGCGCTCTGGCGTGTGGAGACCACGCGGAGGGAGGGGGAGAGAGGCCAGAGGGTTCACGCGATGCGGAGAGGCCACGGAGTTGCCTTGGGAGAGCTCGAGGAAGAAGAAGACAGGAGGAACACGACAACGGCCGTGGGCACGCGGTGCGGCGTGGCGTGCCGGGGAGGAAAGAGGAGGGGGCCAGAGTACGCGTGGACGCAGGGGAGTGCGGGCGACGCTGTGGACATGCCACGGTGGCGAGACCACGGCGTTTGGGCGGTGACCGAGGGCCCTAGTGCCCAGAGCACGCAGTCTGCACAAAGTGCACGCGCTCTACGCATGGTCACTGCGTGCACTGGTGCTCTTGCGCGGCTCTGCCCGAATGAGCTTGTCCAATAGTGTACCCACAGCTCAAAAAGGTGAGATCTACGGCTAGGATCAAATGGGCGGCGCTGAAGGATGAGCTGGGTGCAGAAAGCCACCTTGGCAGCAAGGTGTTTGGAGTGTGATGGGGAAGGTTCACTTGGGGAAAGATGCTGCAATTGAGCTGAGGGTTATCACATACTAAGATGATCATCTTGGCAAATTTTCAGCCCAAATTGAGGGTTCTAGATAGCACTTCCTTCACAAACTGCCCTACTGGACAAAAATTGGAAATGGAAGCTGCACTCACATGGTGTGTTGGATTGAGCTGAAATTTGGTGTAGGATGATTACTTGGACATAGAAAGGCACTGTAAAAATTTCATACCATTTGGATAAATAAAAATGGTACTTCCTTCACAATTCTTTCCTCTGGACAGAAACTTGGGGAAATTATTGAGAAATATTGGATGAATGAAATAATCCCAAATTTGGTGGAGGGAGGTTATATAAGTAGGTGAATGTCCTGGTAAAATTTCAGAATTTATGAAGCCATATAAAATATATTTGCTTCACAAACTGAAATTGTGACCAGAAACAAAGATTGGATGGTGTGCTCACCATGAGCATGGAATCTTGAATATTTTTACATATTCAAGGTCCATATGGTCCAAAGGAATTTTGAGAATTTTGTGGGAATTTTTTGGAAGACAGAAATGTAGGTTGCTTCACAACCTAGAGCAAACACGGTCATTCCTTTAATAGAAAAAGGAATATTCCCAAGAAAAAGAATTTGGGGTAGGGCTAAGATGGAAATGAAATGATCTTGGGAAGGATTTGAGAGTGACAAGCCACTTGGGAGAGGAAGAAGATATGATCTTCCCAGGTTTCAAGACCACAGAGCCACATAAAAGAAATTCCAAATCAAAAATCCAAAGAAAACCAAAAGAAAAAGAAAGGCCAAAAATCGGGGTGTCACACCAAGATAGTATATTTATATGTGAAATCTCTCTTCCATATACTAATCTTTCATGAATAGCTTGTATGGCCTATATTTTGTTTGTCAAACTTCAATAGATTTTACTTTCTAAACCCAATGTGAAACTACTACTAAGCATGAGACAAGCATATGAAGCACATATAATTTCAACTCTATGATATTCAATTCATTCAACAATTTACTCTTAGGATATAAGTGAAGAACAAGAGTAAATGACAAAACTAATCCAAAAGATATAAGTATTGATCAATGAGTAGTCAAACAATTAAGTAGCTATGTGAGGACTCTCTCTCATTTAAAACTCTCTCTCACCAAGAACAACACACATCATGTGAAGAAATAAAAACTTAGGCTCACCGATAGTTGTTGATGAAGAAAGGTGGGATGCCTACCGGGGCATCCCCAAGCTTATTTGCTTGAGACTTCTTGGAATGTTATGTTAGGGAGCCTTGGGCATCCCCAAGCTTGATCTCTTGTGTCTCCTTAATTCCTCTCATATCATGGCTTCTCTTAAATCTTAAAAACCTCATCCACACAAAACTCAACAAGAACTCATGAGATAAGTTAGTATAAATCAACTCAAAACCTTAACATTCTATACTGTAGAAAATCACTAAAATTATAATTAAACATTGCATACTAAATGCTTCTGCATATTTAATACTCCTATCCACAAATAGAAACATTAAACAAGCAAACACATGCAAACAATGCAACTATGACCGCAATCTGTCTAAACAGAACCGTCTGTAAAGGAGGAATAAAAATTCATACTTCCCTAACTCCAAAAATTCTGAAAAATTACCAAGTGATAGAGAACTCATGCTTTCTTACTGTGTAAAAATTTCAGATTTTTATCATGTTCTGACAATTCAGGAATATTCAGGACATAATAGAAACTTTCTATTTTCAAACAGCAACTCATAAACTTGCAAACTGAACATGGTAAAGGCTATACTTGGCATTTTATTGGAAGAAAAGATACAAACATGATTATAAATAACAGAAAGAAAATCCAAATAAAATAAAATGATGCTCCAAGCAAAACACATATCATGTGACGAATAAAAATATAGCTCTGAGTGAGGTATACCGATAGTGTCGAAGACGAAAGAGGGGAAGCCTTCCGGGGCATCCCCAATCTTAGACGCTTGAGTCTTCCTTGAATATTACCTTGGGGTGCCTTGGGAATCCCCAAGCTTAGGGCTTGCCGCTCTTTATTCTCCTCACATCGATATCTCACCCAAAACTTGAAAACTTCAATCACACGAAACTTAACGAAACTCCGTGAGATAGGTTAGTATGAAAAAGATCAATCCATTCACTTTGGTACTGCCAAGACAAGATTCATAATTGTTCTCACATAATACCTATTGTATTCTATCATTTCCACAATTTATATCTCACAATAGAAGCTATGGAATCACTAAAACAAGCAAACTATGCATTGAAAATAGAATCTGTCAAAAACAGAACAGCATGTAGTGAAGGAATTAAAAGCATACTTTGTACCCCCAAAAATTCTGAAAAATCAGGACAACATAAACAATTTGTAACCCAATACTGCGTAAAAATTTCAGAATTTTCTCACACTCCAGTAAAGAATTGAAATTCCAGCACTGGACGCAAAAGTTTCTGTTTTTGCACAGAATCAAATCAACAAGCATCCACACTATCCCAAAGGCTTTACTTGGATCATTATTGAAAGAAAACATATAAAACATTATTACTATAGTAGCTTAATAATGTGGACACACAAAAACAATAGGTATAAATGTTGGTTTGTCTCACATCATAATCAATTGAAACCTCTTCCAAAATAGTGGATTCAACACTAAATAAAGTCATGACCTCTCCAAATCCACTTTTATCATTGTTATAAGATTGAACACCCTCCCAAATAGTGGGATAATTATTACCTAAAGTGGACACTCTTCCAAACCCACTTTCATTATTATTGCAATCATCATAGATAGGAGGCATGCTATCATCATAATAAATTTGATCATTAAAAGTAGGGGGACTAAAAAGATCATCCTTATTAAACATAGCATCCCCAATTTTAGGGTAAACATTATTTTCAGCAAATAAATTCTCAAACATGTCATTCTCATCAAACATAGCATCCCCAAGCTTGCGGGTTTGCATATCATTAGCATAATCACTCTTATCATCAATAGTATGAATAGCACCAATAGTATAACAATTATCATAATTTCCCAAGTTGGTGCTAAAAAGATTTTCAAGATCATAAGAAGTATCATTATCTTCCCAATCAAAATCATCATAACAAGTAATAGGCAAAAAAAAATCATCATCAAGTGTATCATCTTCCACAATTATTTTTGATTCATTCTCATGAGGCACAACAATAATGGGAGCAACATTATTTGGGAGAGATACCTTTTTACCTCTACTTTTCCTTCTTTTCTTCTTCTTATTCACCACATTGTGTGTGGGTTTAATTAATTCTTCCGAGCTTCTTATTGAAGAGATCAGTTGGATAGGAAGCCCCTCCTCGTCACCTATTTCATCACGAGAGAAAATAGGAGGGAAAGGGGGAATCTTCACCCTTCCATTAGTATTCCTTTTATATTCTATTGGTTTTCCCGTCTTTCTATAATTGGCTATGTAAGCATTCCCATTGCAATTTACCACACAAAACATATAGATTTCCTTTAGATTATTTTCATTGTCGTATGTGAGAATGAATACTTCAAACCAACTATTTTTATGTGTTAAGTCTTCACACCCCAAAATAAATAAAGTTCATTATAAAGTTCAAGGGTGATCAAGTTATTGCAATATTTGGACACGATTCGATCATGAAAAAGTATGCATTGGAAATTAAGATGACCAACGTTATTACAATGTTCACAAGTAATGGGATGAAGAGAGCATAATTTTGTACCAAATTCATCTATCACTTCAAGCCACCAATTGGTTTTTATCATGTTTATGCTTCTTACAAAATCTATCATCCCTATAAGGCATGTCTTCACAAATTTTATGCGCTCCACAAAAATTGACATGCTTATAAGAAACCTTTTTATCATGACTAGTGCAATCATCATTAGCATTTTGGATATTCAAAGAATTCATACTAACAATATTGAAATCATGCCTATCATTCAAAGATTTTATGCCAAACATTTTATTGAATTCTTCTTCTAACACTTTGGCACAATTTTCCGATCCATCATTTTCAAGAAAGACATTATAAATATAAAGCATTTGAGGGAACCTCAATTCCATTTTTTTGTAGTTTTCTTTTATAAACCAAACTAGTGAATAAATGAGAAACTAAAAGATTCAATTGCAAGATCTAAAGATATACCTTCAAGCACTCACCTCCTCGGCAACGGTGCCAGAAAAGAGCTTGATGTCTACTACGCAACTTTATTCTTGTAGACTCTATTGGGCCTTCAAGCGCAGAGTTTCGTAGAACAGTAGCAAATTTCCTTCAAGTGGATGACCTAAGGTTTATCAATCCGTAGAGGTGTAGGATGAAGATGGTCTGTCTCAAACAACCATGCAATCAAATACAAGAAATCTCTTGTGTCCCGAACACACCCGATACAATGGTAAATTGTATAGGTGCACTAGTTCGGCGAAGAGATGATGATACAAGTGTAGTATGGATAGTAGATATAGGTTTTTCTAATCTGAAATAATAAAAACAGCAAGGTAGCAAGTAACAAAAGTGAGCACAAACGGTATTGCAATGCTTGAAAACAAGGCCTAGGGTTCATACTTTCACTAGTGCAATCTCTTAACAGTGCTAACATAATTGAATCATATAACAATCCCTCAACGTGCAACAAAGAATCACTCCAAAGTTCCTAGCAAACGGAGAACATAAGAAGAAATTATTGTAGGTAGCAAAACCACCTCAAAGTTATCCTTTTCGATCAATCTATTGAGCCATCCCTATAAGTGTCACAAACAGCCCTAGAGTTCGTACTAAAATAACACCATATGATACGCATCAATTAACTCCAATGGCACCTAGATACTCCAATGTCACCACAAGTATCTGTGAGTTAATTATTCGACATGCATCAAACAATTTTAGATTCATAATATTCAATCCAACACAAAGAACTTCAAAGAGTACCCCAAAGTTTCTATCGGAGAAAGTAGGACAAAAATGTGCATCAACCCTTATGCCTAGATTACCCCAATGTCACCTCGGGAATCCGCAAGTTGATGACCAAAACATACATCAAGTGACTCAATAGAATACCCCATTGTCACCACGGGTATCGACATGCAAGACATACATCAAGTGTTCTCAAATCCAAAATATTCAATCATATAATAATGAAACCTCAAAGGGAAAGGCTCAATTCATCACAACAAGATAGAGAGGGAAGAACACCATATGATCCAACTATATTAGCAAATCTCGTGGTACATCAAGATCGTGCCAAATCAAGAACACGAGAGAGAGAGAGAGATCAAACACATAGCTACTAGTACATACCCTCAGCCTCAAGGATGAACTACTCACACATCACCATGAGAATGAAGGAGAAGTTGGTGGTGATGGTGATGGAGGAGATGTCCCCGGCGGAGTTCCGGCGCCACCGGAGGAGAGGTGGAAGGGGCCCCCTCCTTCTTCTTCTTATTTGTCCCTCCGGGAGGAGAGGGAGCTCTCCCCTAGATTGGATCTCTCTGTTGTCTTCTGTTTCTTGCTGCTGTTTTCTGGCCGAAAACTGATTCTTATATTTGCCGGAGATCCGTAACTCCGATTAGGCTGAAATTTTGAGGGGATTTTTATCTAGAAATTATATTTTTTGCGGTGAAAGTAGGGCTCCAACCGACTTACGAGGTGCCCACAAGGCATCCTAGCGCGGCCAGGGGGGTAGGGCGCGCCGGGTTGCCTTGTGGGGCCCTCGGGCACCGTCTTGCGTTGATTCCTTTTCCCAAAAATCACATATATTCCAAAAAAAATCTCCATAAAATTTTATCGCGTTTGGACTTCGTTTGCTATGGTTTTTCTACGAAAAAAAACATGCAAAAAACAGGAACTAGCACTGGGAACTAGATTAATAAGTTAGTCCATAAAAATAATATAAAAGTGCACCAAAACCGTACAAAATTATTGTAAACATGGCATGAATACTTTATAAATTATAGATACGTTGGAGACATATCAGCCTCCAAATGTCTAACTCATGCCTCTTTCTGATGATCTCATGAAGCACGCGATTCTGCTTATCTAGGGCAATGACATCTTGAGTGAGTGCCGTGTTCTGAGCGCAAATTGCCTCAACAGCCTTTAGTGCATCAATATCAGATAAAGTAAGATCAGGAAAAAGAGAGTAAAAGGAGTCTCCCTCTTCCTCAGCTTCGAAAGGGGACACCAGTTTATTCCCTTCATCTCCTTCGATCTTGTCATCTGTAGCTTCCCTATTCTCCTCTTGCCCGACAACGTCCTCCTCACCGGATGACCACTTGTAGTAAACCTCGCTGATGGGGCGTTTGCCTGGTAAAGGTTGAACGATCCGGTTCTTGGTAAGAAGCCTTCGGGGAGCCATGGAGAACTTGACGATCTAGATCTGCCAGAAAAACAGCCCAAAACAAGAACAGAGGAGAAACTTGCGATACGGTGGTCAAAGCATTCGGGAGTATATTTAATGAATTTTTATCTTGCGAAACAAGTATTCAGGAAGAAAACGGAGTCGGGAGGTGTAACACCCCGAGTGTGATCCTTCCTATTTTGTAACATCAACTATGTTGCCATGTATGGATTTGTCATGTTTGTCATAATATAATGTTGCATCTTCATGTTGTGTTTTCATTTCTTTTCTCTTTGCATTTCATCTTCATTTTAATTGCCATGTGCATAGCATCCATCATATATGTTGTGTGCTTGTTCCATATGCATTGTGTGTGTTCATCCCCTACTTGCTGTCTCTTCAAACTTCATTATGGTGCCACCCATGCATAATCATCTCCATCATCATCATCTTCTTCTTCTTTTCAAGAAATTCATGTGGTCATTAATTTCTGTCCCAAATTAATGTCCACTATATTTCTAAATTCTCAAGACCATGTCTTTTACCTCTCTGCCAAATTTCAGCTCATTTGGGATTAATTTGGTTGGGATAAAAAATGCCTTAAGTTTGAATTAAAATCAAACTTGTGATATTTTTCTTCCTCTAAAATGTCCAAAGAAATTTAATCAAATACTACATATTTCCTGGAGCTCAGAACAATTTTCATCTCAGATTCACCCCTCTCTAAACTCCCTATGCATTTCTGTCTTTTATTCTGTTTTGAGAAAAGAGAAATGCAGAGAGAAAGGCAGCAACCTAGCAGCGCAGCAGCCCAGCCGGCCCAGAAGAGCGCGGCCCAGTTCAGCCTCGCACGCGCGCGCCCTCCTTTTCTCACCCGCGCGCAGCCGCACCCCCGCTAGCCCATCGCCACGTGGCGCCACCGGCCCCGCCTGGCAGCCACTGGCTACAGTGCACCCGCGAGCCACCTTTTCGTCCACCTCTCGCCATCGCCATGGGGACCCCGTGCCCGAGAGCACGCGAGCTCGCCCCGCTCGCCCTCGCCCCCTATAAAGCCCTCTCCATGTCCAGGCCCCCGCTTAGGGTTTCCCTCTCCGTCCGCCGCCGCCAGGTGAGCCCAGACTCACCGTAGCCGTCGCCCTAGCTCCGTCTCGAATGCATCTGGGAGCACGAGCTCGTTGCCGGCGAGCTCTCCATCGAAGCCAGCCGCCAGGACCGTGTCCCTCTTCCTCCTCGACGTCAACTATGTCCACGACATCGACTACGTCACGCCGGGAGCTCCAAGTCCACTGTCGTCTTCCTCTTCTTCCCCGCCGGCCTTCGCGAGCTTCTCCGGCGAAGTTCCGGCGACCCCGACCTCGTATCCTCCGTCCGAACGCGTGCGCTTGTTCGTGGTGAGCATCCGTTTCGCCCCGACCCTTTTACCCCCTCTTTAGCATGCTCTAGCCGCGGTAGCCATGTTAGCCGAGCCCCGCCGCCGTCGGACCTCGTCGTGGGCGAGTGATCCGACCTGCTTCCGTCCCACGCATGTGTCCGCTGTGTTCGAGCCGCCGCGTAGAGTCGATCCCGCCTCACTCCGGCCACGTTTGGTCACCTCGCCGTCGAGCATGATCAAGTCGCCGCCGCCACTGTCCCTCGACGCCGGCGCCGCTCCCGTCGGTGTCCGGTGCCGTGGAGTGCACACGCGCGTGCGGAATCTCCCCGCGCCTCGTTTCCACCCCTCCGCCGTGCCGCTAGGCCACCGGAGGCAACTCTGGTGAGCGCCTCCGCCGCGCCGTACTCGCTCCGGTGAGTCCTCTGTTTGCTCTACTCCGAGCCGCGCCCTGGCTACTGGTCAGCCACACAGCCTCCGCGGCCCCACCTGTCATCCACTGCACGCACACCTCCAGCCACTTGGGCCTCGGGTCCCACCAGTCAGTCTGATGGCTGGGTATTCCCTGGGTACACCTAGCATTTTCCCCTCTTTCTGTCTTATTCATTTTGGTGCTTTCCAATTTTGGCAAGTTTCCAAATCCGTCGCATTCTGAATCTGGCATATGCCATTTTGGAATATTGCATTTAGCCATTTTTGACAGTGTGTATATGTGCAATTTTGAGCATTTCATAAATAGGAACATATGCATATTATATATGAAATTGGGGTAGAAAAATCCAACTAATCCATCTGTGGCATTAGTTTTATCATTTGAGCAAGTTTGAGTGCATGTCATTTTTGCATAGTATGCCATTTTGTTATTTTTCTGTGAATTAATGCTTTTGTCAAATGAACATCTTGACAACATGAGTTTGGAGAATTTTTATGTCATGTTGCTGTTAGTATTTATTTCATGCCATGATATGCAATGATAAGAGTGCCACAAGCTTGTAAACATGTCTAGTCAATGTTGCTGTTTACACTTGTTGAAATATTGCTGTCAAATCTGTCTGTGTTTAAAACTTGCTGTGTTTCCTTGTTGGTTCCCACTAATCCATAGCTATTTTGAACATGATCAGTAAACATGATTTGCTATATGTTACTAGTACTTTCATGCCATGTAAAACTCCTGTAGCATGTCTTAATTTTGCTCTAAACATGCCTAGTCATTGTATCAGTTTGCTGTCAAAAATAAGTTGCATCTTGTGAGCTCATTTGTGATTAATCTATGCTTCCTATGATTTTGTGCCAATGTAATGAAATGATCTATGCCATGTATACTGTAGGTGCATACTAATATCTTGCATTTTGGAGTTGATTTGCCTGCTTTAACATCCATGTGAATACTGCCTGTCATTGTTTCTGTCAGCATTCACTCCGTTATTTTCGTCCGTAACAGCATCTTTGCATCTTGTTGTCATCATTCCAATTAATCTGTGATGCAAATGAATTTGAACCTATGGAATGAATTACTGTGCATCTCGTATACTACAGCCACATATCTTCTATGAGCATTTTAGTGTACTGTAGCTTGCTGTTTTGATGTGTTTAAGTTGCCATGTTGCTGTTAATGACAGATTGCATTGCATATTTGTTTTGCTCACCATTTGAGTTCTACGCATCCGTTCTTCGTGATCTTTATATCGATTTCACGCGAAATCTTCCATTCTTTCTAGTGGCATACTTGGGTTGCCAAGATTTTGCCCATATCCATCTTTTCCTTCACCGTTCACATCTCGTTACCATTTCTGTCGTCTCGGTAGCACTGTTACTCCATTCATGCATGCATCTTTTGCTCGTGCATCTATGCCATGATTGTTTGTTTATTTCGGTGCTTGTTCTTTCTTATGGGTAGTACCGGGAGACAAGTCCGAGTTCGAGGATCCTATTGAGAACGTGTTCGAGGAGCAGAGTTACTATCCTACGGAAGAGTCTTCAGGCAAGATGATCATTACCCTTGATATCACTACTATCTTTGCTTGCTAGTTGTCTCGTTGCTATCGGTATGTCTCGCTACCTACCACTTGTCTGTCAGCCTCCCATATGCCAAGATATAGCCTCTAACCTCCACTACCCAGCAAACCATTGTTTGGCTATGTTACCGCTTTGCTCAGCCCCTCTTATAGCGTTGCTAGTTGTAGGTGCAGTGTAGGTTGTTCCATGTTGGGACATGGATATGTTGGGATATCACAATATCTCTTATTTAATTAATGCATTTATATACTTGGTTGTGTGTGGAAGGCTCGGCCTTTTGCCTAGTGTTTTGGTCCACTCATGCCGCCTTAGTTTCCGTAATACTGGTGTTATGATCCTTGATCAGCGTTCCTAACATGCTCAGGGGTTATGGGACCCTCTTGACAGTTCGCTTTGAATAAAGCACTTCCAGCAAGGCCCAACTTTGGTGTTAACATTTGCCTAATAACAACTAAAACTTGCATAGGGAGTAATTAACCCGAGGATTCTTAATCAACAAACCCCGGGCCAGTGCTCCACATGAGTGTTGGTCCGAAATGGGCAGACTGCGGGGCCAGCATGAGGAAACTCAAGGTTATGGTTTTACTCGTAGGCTGACCTATTCGATCATTGCCTGAAATGAGATACGCGCGGCTCCTATCAGGGTGTCGGCACGTCGGGAGGTCTTGCTGGATTTGTTTTACCATTGTCGAAATGTCTTGTGCACCGGGAATTCCGAGGATAATTCAGGATCTCTCGAGGTTGATCGGGCTATCTCGAGGTTGAGGTTTTTCCACCGCGGCTTGTGTTGGTTTATGATGGACTAGGTTGGGACACCCCTGCAGGGTTATATCTTTTGGAAAGCCGTACCCGCGGTTATGTGGCGACTTGGATATTTATAACCTCCGGTTGTAGAGAACTTGACACTAATTCTAATTAAAATACACCAACCGTGTGCGTAACCGTGATTGTCTATTTTCGAGGGAGTTTGGGAAGAGAACACGGTGGGGTTATGTTTGAACCATAAGTAGGTGTTCAGGATCACTTCTTGATCATATTAAATTTGCGACCGTTATGCGAACACTCATATTATTCTTGTACTCGTAAGTTAGCCAGATATAAACATGCTTAGTGCTTGCTGCAACCTCATGATACGTCCATTTTGCATCATGTTTTGCTACTGTTATTTATAGTGTTTTTAATCATTATAACACTTTTTGGAGCAATTCTAATGCCTTTTCTCTCTTAATATGCAAGATTCACACAAGGAGGGAGAATGCCGGCAGCTGGAATTCTGGACCTGAAAAAGCTATCTCAAGATACCTATTCTGCACATCTCCAAATGAGCTGAAATTTCACGGAGAATTATTTTGGAATAAATAAAAAATACTGGAAGCAAAAAGTACCAGAGGGGGCCACCCAGGTGCCCACGAGGCACCAGGGCGCGCCACCCCCCAGGCGCGCCCTGGTACCTTGTGGGGCCCCTGACCCTCCTCTGGCCCCCATTTTCTGGTATATAAGCACATTTGCCCTAAAAAATAGAGAGAAGACTTTTGGGACGGTGCGCCGCCATCTTGAGGAGGAACTTGGGCAGGAGCTATTTTGCCCTCCGGCGGAGAGATTCTGCCGGGGATACTTCCCTCCGGGAGGGGCAAATCGTCGCCATCGACATCACCAACAACCCTCTCATTGTGGGAGGGTCAATCTTCATCAACATCTTCACCGGCACCATCTCATCTCAAACCCTAGTTCATCTCTTGTATTCAATCTTTGTCTCAAAACCTCAGATTGGTACCTGTGGGTTGCTAGTAGTGTTGATTACATCTTGTAGTTGATGCTAGTTGGTTTATTTGGTGGAAGATTATATTTTCAGATCCAATATGATATTTAATACCCCTCTGATCTTGGGCATGATGATGATTTGTGAGTAGTTAATTTTGTTCTTGAGGACATGGGAGAAGTCTTGTCATAAGTAATCATGTGAATTTGGTATTCGTTCGATATTTTGATGATATGTATGTTGTTGATTCTCTTAGTGGTGTCATGTGAACGTCGACTACATGACACTTCACCATCTTTGGGCCTAAGGGAATGCATTGTGGAGTAGTAATTAGATGATGGGTTGCTAGAGTGACAGAAGCTTAAACCCTAGTTTATGCGCTACTCCGTAAGGGGCTGATTTGGATCCATATGTTTAATGTTATGGTTTGAGTTATCTTAATTCTTCTTTCGTAGTTGCGGATGCTTGCGAGAGGGGGTAATCATAAGTGGGAGGCTTGTTCAAGTAAGAACAGCACCCAAGCACCGGTCCACCCACATATCAAATTATCAAAGTAGCGAACGCGAATCAAACCAACATGATGAAAGTGACTAGATGAAATTCCCATGTGTCCTCGAGAACGTGTTGCTTGTTATAAGAGATCGTTCCGGCTTGTCCTTTGCTACAAAAAGGATTGGCCCACGTTGCTGCACTCTTTGTTACTATTGCTATTTGTCACTTGTTACAAATTATCTTGCTATCAAACTACTCGTTACCGATAATTTCAGTGCTTGCAGAAAATACCTTGCTGAAAACCGCTTGTCATTTCCTTCTCCTCCTCGTTGGGTTCGACACTCTTACTTATCGAAAGGACTACAATTGATCCCCTATACTTGTGGGTCATCAAGACTCTTTTCTGGCGCCGTTGCCGGGGAGTGAAGTGCCTTTGGTGAGTGGAATTTGGTTAGGAAACATTTATATTACGTGCTGAAATTTACTGTCACTTGTCACTATGGAAAGTAATCCTTTGAGGGGTTTGTTAGGGGTATCTTCACCTCGACCGGAAACACCAAGAGTTGCTCCTCAACCTACTACACCTACTGAAAATATCAAATATGAAATTCCTTCGGGTATGATAGAGAAACTGCTAGCTAATCCTTATGCAGGAGATGGAACAATACATCTTGATATGCACTTGATCTATGTGGATGAAATTTGTGGTTGTTTACGCTTACAGGTTTATCCGGAGATGGAGTTAAGAAGAAAGTATTCCCTTTATCTGTGATGATACTGATACATGGGACTGGAACCGATTGAAACTAGAATTTCACCAGAAATTTTATCCTATGCGTTTGGTTCATCGTGATCGGAATTATATATATAATTTTTGGCCTCGTGAAGGAGAAAGCATCGCTCAAGCTTGGGGGAGGCTTAAGTATATGATGTACACATGCCCCAATCATGAGCTCTCGAAAGAAATTATCTTGCAGAATTTTTATGCTCGGCTTTCTCATGATAATCAAACTACGCTCGATTCTTCTTCGACTGGCTCCTTTATGAAGAAAACTATTGAATTCAGATGGGATCTTCTGGAAAGAATTAAACGCAACTCTGAAGATTGGGAACTCGACAAAGGTAATGAGTCAGGTATAATACTTGAGTTCGATTGTGTTAAATCTTTTATGGCTACCGATGCCTTTCATAAGTTTAGCACTAAATATGGACTTGACTCTGAGATAGTAGCTTCCTTTTGTGAATCATTTGCTACTCATGTTGATCTCCCTAAGGAGAAGTGGTTTAAATATCATCCCCCTGTTAAAGAAAAAATTGAGGAACCTGTTAGTGTTAAAGAAGAAACAATTATTTACCATGTTGATCCAGTTGTGCCTACTGCTTATATTGAGAAACCACCTTTTCCTGTTAGGATTAAGGAACTTGCTAAAGCTTCAACTGTGGTTAACAAAAGTAATATTAGAGCACCTAGACCCTCTGAAAAAATTAAAGTTGAACGTGATGTTGCTATGGTTAAAGATCTCTTAGTCGATAATATAGATGAGCATGTTATTTACTTTTGTGAGGAGGCTGCTAGAATTGCTAAACCTGTTAGAAATGAACGAGATATGAACAAGCCCGTAGTTGGCATGCCTGTTATTTCTGTTAAGATTGGAGATCATTGCTATCACGGTTTGTGTGATATGGGTGCTAGTGTGAGTGTTATTCCATTTTCTTTATATCAAGAAGTAATGCATGATATTGCACCTGTTGAGATTGAAGATATTGATGTTAGTATTAAGCTTGCGAATAGAGATACTATTACACCACTTGGGATTATTAGAGATGTTGAAGTCTTGTGTGGAAAAATCAAATACCCTACTGATTTCTTAGTACTTGGCTCACAACAAGATAATTTTTGTCCCATTATATTTGGTAGACCCTTCTTGAATACTGTTAATGTTGAAATTGATTGTGTTAAAGAAAAGGTTCGAGTTAAGTTTGGTAATATATCTCATGAGTTTAATTTCTCCAAGTTTCGTAGACAACCTCATGATAAAGAATTGCCTAGTAAAGATGAAATTATTGGTCTTGCTTCTATTGTCGTACCTCCTACTGATCCGTTAGAACAATATTTGCTAGACCATGAGAATGATATGCATATGAATGAAAGAAATGAAATAGATAAGATGTTCTTTGATCAACCACCTATCCTTAAACACAATTTGCCTGTTGAAACTCTTAGAGGCCCTCCTCCACCTAAGGGTGATCCTGTGTTTGAATTGAAGCAATTGCCTGATACATTGAAATATGCTTATCTTGATGAAAAGAAGATATATCATGTTATTATTAGTGCTAACCTTTCAGCGCATGAAGAAAAGAGATTGCTAAAAACTTTGAGGAAGCACCCAACTGCTATTGGATATACTCTTGATGATCTTAAGTGCATCAGTCCCACTCTATGTCAGCACAAAATTAATATGGAGCCTGATGCTAAACCAGTTGTCGACCACCAACGACAATTAAATCCTAAGATGAAAGAGGTGGTAAGAACTGAAATATTAAAACTTCTGGAAGCAGGTATAATCTATCCCATAGCTGATAGTAGATGGGTAAGTCCCGTTCATTGTGTCCCTAAGAAAGGGGGTATTACCGTTGTTCCTAATGATAAAAATGAACTCATTCCACAAAGAATTGTAACTGGTTATAGGATGGTAATTGATTTTAGAAAATTAAACAAAGCTACTAGAAAAGATCATTATCCCTTACCTTTCATTGATCAAATGTTAGAAAGATTATCTAAGCATACACACTTTTGTTTCCTAGATGGTTATTTTGGTTTTTCTCAAATACCCGTAGCACAATCTGATCAAGAGAAAACCATCTTTACTTGTCCTTTTGGAACTTATGCTTATAGACGTATGCCTTTTGGTTTATACAATACACCTGCTACCTTTCAAAGATGTATGACTGCTATATTCTCTGACTTTTGTGAAGAGATTGTTGAGGTTTTTATGGATGATTTTTCCGTTTACGGAACTTCTTTTGATGATTGCTTAAGCAACCTTGATCGAGTTTTGCAGACATGTGAAGAAACTAATCTTGTCTTGAATTGGGAGAAGTGCCACTTTATGGTGAATGAAGGTATTGTCTTGGGGCATAAAATTTCTGAGAGAGGTATTGAAGTTGATAAAGCTAAGGTTGATGCTATTAAGAAAATGCCATGTCCTAAAGATATCAAAGGTATAAGAAGTTTCCTTGGTCATGCTGGTTTCTATAGGAGATTTATTAAAGACTTCTCTAAAATTTCTAGGCCTCTTACCAATCTTTTGCAAAAAGATGTTCCATTTGTTTTTGATGATGATTGTCTAGAAGCCTTTGAAACACTTAAGAAAGCCTTAACCACTGCACCTATTGTTCAACCACCTGATTGGAACTTGCCTTTTGAAATTATGTGTGATGCTAGTGATTATGCTGTTGGTGCTGTTCTAGGACAGAGAGTTGATAAGAAATTAAATGTTATCCATTATGCTAGTAAAACTCTAGACAGTGCCCAAAGAAATTATGCTAATACTGAAAAACAATTTCTAGCAGTTGTGTTTGCATGTGATAAATTCAGATCCTACATAGTTGATTCTAAAGTAACCGTTCACACTGATCATGCTACTATTAAATATCTTATGGAAAAGAAAGATGCTAAACCTAGACTTATTAGGTGGGTTTTATTGCTGCAAGAATTTGATTTGCATATTACTGATAGAAAGGGAGCTGAGAATCCCGTAGCAGATAATTTTTCTAGAATGGAAAATGTTCTTGATGACCCACTTCCTATTAATGATGACTTTCCTGATGAACAATTAGCTATCATAAATGCTTCTCGTAATACTCCTTGGTTTGCAGACAATGCTAATTATATTGTTGCTAAATATATACCACCTAGTTTCACATACCAACAAAAGAAAAAGTTCTTCTATGATTTAAGACATTACTTCTGGGATGACCCACATCTTTATAAAGAAGGAGTAGATGGTATTATTAGGCGTTGTATACCTGAGCATGAACAGGAACAAATCCTACGGAAGTGTCATTCCGAGGCTTACGGAGGACACCATGCGGGAGACAGAACTGCACATAAGGTATTGCAATCTGATTTTTATTGGCCTAGTCTTTTCAAGGATGCTCGTAAGTTTGTCTTATCTTGTGATGAATGTCAAAGAATTGGTAATGTTGGTAGATGTCAGGAAATGCCTATGAATTATTCACTTGCTATTGAACCGTTTGATGTTTGGGGATTTGATTATATGGGACCTTTTCCTAAATCCAATGGGTATACTCATATTTTAGTTGTTGTTGATTACGTTACTAAGTGGGTAGAAGCTATTCCAACTAGTAGTGCTGATCATAACACTTCTATTAAAATGCTAAAAGAAGTATTTTTCCCAAGGTTTGGAGTCCCTAGATATTTAATGACTGATGGTGGTTCACATTTTATTCATGGTGCATTTCGTAAATTGCTTGCTAAATATGATGTCAACCATAGAATTGCATCTCCCTATCACCCTCAATCTAGTGGTCAAGTAGAATTGAGCAATAGGGAAATAAAATTAATTTTGCAAAAAACCATTAATAGATCTAGAAAGAATTGGTCTAAGAAACTTGACGATGCACTATGGGCTTATAGAACTGCTTATAAAAATCCTATGGGTATGTCTCCTTATAAAATGGTTTATGGAAAAGCATGTCATTTGCCTCTTGAGTTAGAACATAAAGCATATTGGGTAATTAAAGAACTCAATTATGATTTTAAACTTGCCGGTGAAAAGAGGTTATTTGATATTAGCTCATTAGATGAATGGAGAACCCAAGCCTATGAAAATGCCAAATTGTTTAAAGAAAAAGTTAAAAGGTGGCATGATAGAAGAATTGAAAAATGGGAATTCAAAGTGGGTGAGCAAGTTCTATTGTACAACTCTCGTTTGAGATTCTTTGCAGGAAAACTTCTCTCTAAATGGGAAGGACCGTATATTATCGAAGAAGTCTATCGCTCCGGAGCCATCAAAATAAACAACTCCGAAGGCACTAATTTGAGAGTGGTGAATGGGCAAAGAATTAAGCATTATATTTCAGGTACCCCCATTAATGTTGAAACCAATATTATTGAAACAATTACACCGGAGGAATACATAAGAGAGACCTTCCGGAACACTCCAAAACCTTGAAAAGGAAGAGGTATGTGATACGGTAAGTAAACCGACTCCAAAAATTCCATAAAAATATTTTCTGTCCGTTTTGGAATATTTAGAAAAATACAAAAATAAGAAACAGCCGGGGGGACCCACCTTGCGCCCACGAGGCACCAGGGCGCGCCAACCCCCCCAGGCGCGCCCTGGTACCTCATGGGCCCCACGTGAGCCTTCCCGACTCCGTTTTTCTTCTGGATTACTTGTTTTACAAGATAAAAAATCTTTATATATATACTCCCAGACATTTTGACTACCGTATCGTAGAAATCTCCTCTGTTCTTGTTTCATGCTATTTTTTTGACAGATCCGAAAGTGTGTCGTCTCAAGGCTCGGTTGGAGAGAGCCATGTCTCCTATGTTGCTGCAAACCCAAGAGCCTATGATGACGAAGATCACCATGGGTGGTTAATCAACAAGGAGGGCGAAGCTGACTTAAAGAGGCTGGATTCCATGGAGCAGGAAGAAACTTCTCGACCACAGCCCAGGAATATGCACGTGGAATACGGGGAATCGAGCTTACCGGATACGGTTAAACCTCCCAACACTCAATTTGTTTCTTATTGTAACTTGAAAAAGAGTGTTGCGTCATCTCCTTCAGCTAGGAAACACCCTTGGGTGGATGGTGCATTAACTGTCACCTGGAAGCTCCGGAAGGAAATTATGGATCTTAAGCATCAAGTCAATAAGCTTGAAGAGGAAAATCGCATCCTCAAAGACATCAACGCCAAGAACATCCCACCACCATCACCGAAGAAGGAGACCTGTGCACATGGGTATGGGCACTCCCCTTGGCTTGTGCCAAGCTTGGGGGAGGTGCCCCGGAATCGTATCACCATCACTTTTATCATCTTTACCTATTTTAGTTCCATCCTTAGTTATTTCGTGATCTAGTTGAATAAAAGTTTAGTATGATCTATTTTCGAGTGCTAGTTTCATGATCCATCTATCTATGTAATCGAGTTGAGAGTTATATAATAAAGAGTAGTTTGAGTTTTTGCTTCTTTACTTTTATGTTTCAATCCTAGCAATGAAAATAATGAAAAAGATCATATGCTAATCTTATGGAAAGTAATGACATTACATAAAGAAAAGTATAAGTGGTAAAATTTTTTGGAGGATAACAAACATAGTATTAGTCAATGATGCAATTCATGAAAGAATTAATAAGGGGAGAGAAGATTCACATGCAAATATACTATCTTGGACATCTTTTATGATTGTGAGCCCCCATTAAGTATTTTATGTCAAATTGTTGATGTTGGACAAGGAAGACAACGTAATGAATTATGTTTGCTTATATTCACATAGAAGTTATATTGTTATAGATCCTTCAACATGTGGTGCTTGCTCAATATCTTTGCTAGCCAAAAATCCGCACCAAGTAGAGATACTACTTGTGCATCAAAAACCCTTAGACCCAGTTTCACGTCATGAGAGTCCACTATATCTACCTATGGATTGAATAAGATCCTTCAAGTAAGTTGTCATCGGTGCAAAAAGCAATAAAAATTGCCTCTAAATATGTATGAAACTTTTATTGTAAGGGAAAATAAGCTTTGTATGAACTTGTGATGGCAAAGAAATAAAAGCGACATACTGCATAATAAAGGTTGCTATCATAAGGGGTAATATAAAGTGACGTTCCTTTGCATTAAGAGCTTGTGCATCCAACAGTAAAAAGTGCATGACAACCTCTGCTTCCCTCTGCGAAGGGCCTATCTTTTACTTTTATGTATTTACTTTTTATGCAAGAGTCAATAGTGTTCTCCTCTATTCCTTGTTATTTTTCTCTTTTGCAAGCATCATATGGTGGGGAAAGATCTAAACATATATATCCAGTTGGATATGAGTGATCATGAGTTATTATTGTTGACATCACCCTTGAGGTGAATAAGTTGGGAGGCGAAATTAAAAGCCCCTATCTTTCTGTGTGGCTGGCTGAAACTTTTTGCTCCATATATATATGATATGAGTGTTAGCAATCATAGAAGACTATATGATGGTTGAGTATGTGAACTTGCTAAAAAGCTCCTACATGAGACCCTACCTGAAAATATGATGAATTGCAATTGCATTGTTGACTGAGAACATAGTTTGTTAGTTTTCAAGAAAGTTTATGCCTTATACTTCATTGTTGTGATGGATTGTTACTTGCTCATGAGAAGTTTTATGATAATGAATATTGCTGTTATAATAATGATCATGGTGCTACTATGTCCATATTTTGTTTTTATCGACACCTCTCTCTCTAAACATGTGGACATGATTATCGATATCGGCTTTCGCTTGAGGACAAGCGAGGTCTAAGCTTGGGGGAGTTGATACGTCCATTTTCCATCATGTTTTGCTACTGTTATTTATAGTGTTTTTAATCATTATAACACTTTTTGGAGCAATTCTAATGCCTTTTCTCTCTTAATATGGAAGATTCAAACAAGGAGGGAGAATGCCGGCAGCTGGAATTCTGGACCTGAAAAAGCTATGTCAAGATACCTATTCTGCAAATCTCCAAATGAGCTGAAATTTCACGGAGAATTATTTTGGAATAAATAAAAAATACTGGAAGCAAAAAGTACCAGAGGGGAACCCAGGTGCCCACGAGGCACCAGGGCGCGCCACCCCCCCAGGCGCGCCCTGGTACCTCGTGGGGCCCCTGGCCCTCCTCTGGCCCCCATTTTCTGGTATATAAGCACATTTGCCCTAAAAAAATAGAGAGAAGACTTTTCGGACGGTGCGCCGCCGTCTTGAGGAGGAACTTGGGCAGGAGCTATTTTGCCCTCCAACGGAGAGATTCTGCCGGGGATACTTCCCTCCGGGAGGGGGAAATCGTCGCCATCGACATCATCAACAACCCTCTCATCGTGGGAGGGTCAATCTTCATCAACATCTTCACCACCACCATCTCATCTCAAACCCTAGTTCATCTCTTGTATTCAATCTTTGTCTCAAAACCTCAGATTGGTACCTGTGGGTTGCTAGTAGTGTTGATTACATCTTGTAGTTGATGCTAGTTGGTTTATTTGGTGGAAGATTTTATGTTCAGATCCAATATGCTATTTAATACCCCTCTGATCTTGGGCATGATGATGATTTGTGAGTAGTTACTTTTGTTATTGAGGACATGGGAGAAGTCTTGTCATAAGTAATCATGTGAATTTGGTATTCGTTCGATATTTTGATGATATGTATGTTGTTGATTCTCTTAGTGGTGTCATGTGAACATCGACTACATGACACTTCACCATCTTTGGGCCTAAGGGAATGCATTGTGGAGTAGTAATTAGATGACGGGTTGCTAGAGTGACAGAAGCTTAAACCCTAGTTTATGCGCTACTCCGTAAGGGGCTGATTTGGATCCATATGTTTAATTCTATGGTTTGAGTTATCTTAATTCTTCTTTCGTAGTTGCGGATGCTTGCGAGAGGGGGTAATCATAAGTGGGAGGCTTGTTCAAGTAAGAATAGCACCCAAGCACCGGTCCACCCACATATCAAATTATCAAAGTAGCGAACGCGAATCAAACCAACATGATGAAAGTGACTAGATGAAATTCCCATGTGTCCTCGAGAACGTGTTGCTTATTATAAGAGATCGTTCTGGCTTGTCCTTTGCTACAAAAAGGATTGGGCCACCTTGCTGCATTCTTTGTTACTATTGCTATTTGTCACTTGTTACAAATTATCTTGCTATCAAACTACTCGTTACCGATAATTTCAGTGCTTGCAGAAAACACCTTGCTGAAAACCGCTTGTCCTTTCCTTCTGCTCCTCGTTGGGTTCGACACTCTTACTTATCGAAAGGACTACGATTAATCCCCTATACTAGTGGGTCATCACCTCACCACTTAACCATACCTCACCCATTAAGCTTTGTTAGTTTTGATACATTGGGTAATGAGATTGCTGAGTCCCCGTGGCTCACAGTTTATTACAACAACAGCTGCAGGTACTTCTGAGACAGACACAGGTGATGGTACAGAGCTCCGGTGGGAGTATGACGAGGAGCGTGCTCGTATGTACGTGTCGTTCCCAGACGATCAGTAGCGGGTCCTGGTCGGTCGATCCGGGGATAATAGCAGGGTGGTGATTTTATCGTTTGATTTCGTCCGTAGTCGGACTCTGCTCTCTTTTGGATGATTGTATGCATGATGATATGTATTAAATGTTGTATCATGTGGCGTGTGTAAGCCTTTATCTGGCACTCTCATCTATTCAGTACTGTATGTGTATTAGAACCACCTTGCTATGCGTGCAAAATGAGGTTCTGCCCCAATCACGACTTCACCACGTGATCGGGATAGAGCTTCATCTTGGGAGTAATAGGAGGGTACACGAGGGCCCACAAGGCAACAAGGCGTGCCCTGGGGGTATGGCACGCCCTGTTGCCTTGTGACTTCCTCGTGGGTCCTCTCGGTTGTTTCTTAATTTTGTAATTTTTTTAATATTCAAAATGACAGAAATAAATAGTTTTTGGAATTTTTGGAGTCAGTTTACTTATCGTATCACATACATATTCCTTTTCAGGTTTCTAGAGCATTTCGGAAGGTTTCTTTTATGTGCTCCTCCGGTGTCATGGTTTGAATAATATTAATTTCAACACTAATGGGCGTCCCAGAGATATAATGTTTAATTATTTGCCCGTTAACCATTCTCGGATTAGTGCCTTCACCATTGTTAATCTTGATAGCTTCGGAGCGATAGACCTCTTCGATGATGTATGGTCCTTCCCATTTAGAGAGATGTTTTCCCGCAAAGAATCTGAAACGAGAGTTGTACAATAGAACTTGATCACCAATTTCAAATTCCCATTTTTGGATTCTTTTGTCATGCCATCTTTTAACTTTTTCTTTGAATGACTTGGCATTTTCATAAGCTTGGGTTCTCCATTCATCTAGAGAGCTAATATCAAATAACCAGTTTTCACCAGCAAGTTTAAAATCATAGTTAAGTTCTTTAATTGCCCAATAAGCTTTATGTTCTATTTCCAGAGGTAAATGACATGCTTTTCCATAGACCATTTTATAAGGAGACATGCCCATAGGATTTTTATAAACAGTTCTATAAGCCCATAATGCATCAAGTTTCGTAGACCAATTGTTCCTAGATCTATTAACAGTCTTTTGCAGAATCAATTTTATTTCTCTATTGCTCAATTCAACTTGACCACTAGACTGAGGATGATATGTTGATGCAATTCTATGGTTAACATCATATTTAGCTAGGAGTTTACGGAATGCACCATGAATAAAATGTGAACCACCATCAGTCATTAAATATCTAGGGACACCAAACCTCGGAAAGATAACTTCTTTAAGCATTTTAATAGACGTGTTGTGATCAGCACTACTAGTTGGAATAGCTTCTACCCACTTAGTAACATAATCAACAGCAACTAAAATATGAGTGTACCAATTAGAGGAAGGAAAAGGTTGATACATCTCCAACGTATCTATAATTTTTTATTGTTTCATGCTATTATATTATCAATCTTGGATGCTTTATATGCATTTTTATGCTATTTTATATCATTTTTTGGGACTAACCTATTAACTTTGTGCCCAGTGCCAGTTCTTGTTTTTTGCTTGTTTTTGGCTTTTCAGAAAATCAATATCAAATGAAGTAGAAACGGAAAAAAATCTTTAGATTAATTTTTTCTAGACCAGAAGGAACCCTAGAAGCTTTGGGACGAGACTAGACGAGATACGAGAGAGCCACAAACACGAGGGGCGTGCCCCGGGGGGTAGGCGCGCCCCCTGAGCTTGTGGGCCTCACGCAGCTCCGTTTGACCTAATTCCAAGCCTATAAATTGACATATATTCCCAAACCAATAGAGAGCCACCCGAAATAAACTTTTCTGCCGCCGCAAGCTTCTGTTCTTCCGCGATCCCATCTGGAGGCTTTTTCTGGTACTCTGCCGGAGGGGAAATCGATCACGGAGGGCTTCTACATCAACCTTGCTGCCCTACCGATGATGTGTGAGTAGTTCACCACAGACCTACGGGTCCATAGCTAGTAGCTAGATGACTTCTCCTCTCTCTTTGATCTTCAATACCATGTTCTCCTCGATCTTCTTGGAGTTCTATCTGATGTAATCTTCTTTTGCCCTGTGTTTGTTGGGATCCGATGAATTGTGGGTTTATGATCAGATTATTCATTGAAAGCAATTGAGTCTTTTCTGAACTTTATTATGCATGATTGTTATAGCTTTGTATTTCTCTCCGATCTATCCGTTTGGTTTGGCCAACTAGATTGATTTATCTTCAGTGAGAGAGGTGCTTTGTAGTGGGTTCAATCTTGCGGTGTCTCCACCCAGTGACAGAAGGGACAGTGTACGTATTTGTATTGTTGCCACTAAGGATAAAATGATGGGGTTTATTCATATTGATTGAGTTTACTTTGTCTACATCATGTCATCTTGCTTAAAGCGTTACTCTGTTTGTCATGAACTTAATACCATAGATGCATGCTAGATAGCGGTCGATTGGTGGAGTAATAGTAGTAGATGTAGGCAGGAGTCGGTCTACTTGTCATGAAAATGATGCCTATATATATGTGATCATTGCCATGAATACGTCATAACTATGCGCTTTTCTATCAATTGCCCAACAGTAATTTGTTTACCCACCATATGCTATGTGTTTGAGAGAGAAGCCTCTAGTGAAAACTATGGCCCCCGGGTCTACCTTAAACATATTAAGAAAACTAAAAATCCTTTGCTGCAATTTATTTCCTTTTATTTTGTTTTGCAATTTACCTATCTACCTATACAAGATTTAATCCTTGCATTTAACGAGTTCAAGGGGATTGACGACCCTCTTGCCCCTGTTGGGTGCAAGTATTTGCTTTTGTGTGTGCAGGTGCTATTCACGAGGGTTTGTGTGATTCTCCTATTGGTTCAATAAACCTTGGTTCTCACTGGGGGAAATACTTATCTCTACTATACTGCTTCACCCTTCCTCTTCGGGGAAAATCCCAACGCAGCTCACAAGTAGCAGAAAGAATTTATGGCGCCGTTGCCGGGGACACATAATCAAATCCTATCAAGTACCTTCACTCAAACTATCATCTACTTGCTCTACTTTTTATTTGCCTCTCTTTTTCATCTCCCACATTTCTCTAAAAAATAAAAAAATACCAAAAATATTTTGTGTGCTATGTTTGCTTGTGCTGCCATGTGCCTTCTATTTGCTTGCATCTTTGCTTGTGCTGCCATGTGCCTTCTATTTGCTTGCATCTTCGCTTGCTAAAAATTATTGATATGGATCCTCATCCACTTGCTAATATTTTCAAACAATCCAATTATGATGAAACAATTGCTAGTGAGTTGAGTGCACTTGATTATCTTTATGAAGTTTTGCTTGAGAATCGCTAATCTGAAAATGGTGATGAAGTGTTAAAAGAAGAAATTTATTAAGTGATTCATGATAGATCTTTAAATTAAAAGCATGATTGCAATGATGTTATTATAAATTATATTAATGCCAATTATGCTAATGATATGCAAAGCTACAAGCTTGGAGATGATAATTCTGTTATGTCCACTACTTATTGTAATGATCATGATTGGGGTGATAATGCTTCTTATGATCTTGAAAATTTATTTAGGCCTCATGATGAATATGTTATTGATAATAGTATTTACAATAATTTTGAAAGTGGGTTTGGAAGAGTGTCAACTTTAGGTAAAAAGAATCCCACATATTCAGAGAGTGTTCAATCTTATGATTTTTTTTGATAAAAGTGGGTTTGGAGAGGTCATGACTTTAGTTGATGTTAATCCCACTATCTTGGAAGATTATAAAACTTTTATGCATATGGATCATGAAGATAGTATTTTATATGATAGATATATTGTTGAGTTTGATTATGATCCTACATGTAATTATTATGAGAGAGGAAAATATGGTTGTAGAAACTTTTATGTCACTAAATTACCTCTCTTTGTGCTGAAATTATTAATGCTTCATTCTTCCTATTAGCATATGCTATATATTACGTGTCTTAATAAAAAAATCCTATGAAATGCCTATGCATAGGAAGTATTTTAGACTTAAATGTGTTTGTCACATGTTTTATGATGCTCTCTTTGTTATTCAATTCTTGTCTTTGACGTGAGCATCATTGAAATCTCAAAGCCTATCTTAATGGCTATAAAGGAAGAGCTTGTTGGGAGGCAACCCAATAGTTATCTTAAATTTTTGCTTTTACTTTCTGTTTTGTGTGCTTACAAAATTATTGCTACTCTTATGATTGTGTTTTTATCTTTTAATTAGTGTTTGTGCCAAGTAATGCCTTTGGGATGATTTTGATGATAGTATTGATGCTGTTTCAAAAACAGAAAGTTTTGCACCCAGTTCTGGATTTTCGTTCTGTACTGGAATGTGATAAAATCCTGAATTTGTTTCACAGTATTGGAATACAAATTGCTTACATTTTCCTAATTTTTCAGAATTTTGGAAGTTACAGAAGTATGACTTTAGTTCAGATCTTCACAGAATGTTCTGTTTTAGACAGATTCTGTTTTCTATTGCATAGTTTGCTTGTTTTAATGATACTATGGATTATATCGGGGGGTATAAGTCATGGAGAATTTAGAATACAGTAGTTATTATGCAAGATTAAAATATGAATCAATTTATAATAGTACCTAAAGTTTAAGATTTGTTTGTTATACTAACGGATCTCACGAGGTTTCTGTTGAGTTTTGTGTGCTGAAGTTTTCAAGTTTTGGGTGAGATTTCGATGGATGAAGGAGTAAGGAGCAGTAGGACCCCAAGCTTGGGGATGCCCAAGGCACCCCAAGGTAATATTCAAGGAATACCCAAGCGTCTAAGCTTGGGGATGCCCTGGATGGCATCCCCTCTTTCGTCTAAAATCTATCGGTAACTTACTAGGAGCTATATTTTTATTCATCACATGATATGAGTTTTACTTGGAGCGTCTTGTGCCATAGTTTTCTTTTCTTTGTTTGCTTTTATTTTACCACAATCATTGTTCGCTCGACACACCTTTTGAGAGGGACACACATTTAGAATACTCTATGTGCTTCACTTATATCTTTTGAGCTAGGCAGTTGCTCTAGTGCTTCACTTATATCTTTTAGATCACGGTGGTGGTTATATTTTGTAAAAATAATTGCACTCTCATGCTTCACTTAAATATTTTTGGGATTCTAATAAATAGTAATGGCAATTTGCATGTGTTATAAGACTAGTCCAAAAAGGATAGGTATTCAAGGGGGATATAATAAAAACTTTCATGTAGATCACTAAATATGAAACACATGGTTTAATGATATTGATGTCGTAATATGAAAAGATATTGCTTCATGATCATTGGTTAGTAGAAATATCGGTATTAAAGCTTGTTATTAACTTCTCATCTAAGTGTTGGTCATGGCATGGTGGGGAGGTTTGAGCATTTTTATGTCTGAAATGAAATCCTTGAGTGCTGTTATAATCGGATGCATGCGATGGTTAACTCCTCATATTGCTTTGCATGATCATATAGAGCTGACATGATATTTGTGGCACAGCCACCATTCATCATTATCATACATGTTACGCTAGATCATTTCACATCCTGGTACACTGCCAGAGGCATTCATATAGAGTCATTTTGTAAAGTTTTTATCGAGTTGTAAGTAAATAAAAGTGTGATGATCATCATTATTAGAGCATTTTCCCAGTGAGGAAAGGATGATGGAGACTACGATTCCCCCACAAGTCGAGATGAGACTCCGGACGAAAAAAAAGAAAAGAAAAAAAGAGGCCAAAAAAGAGCCCCCCCCCCAAAAAAAAGAGAGATAAAGAGAGAAGGGGCAATGTTACTATCCTTTTTCCACACTTGTGCTTCAGAGTAGCACCATGTTCTTCATATAGAGAGTCTCCTATGTTGTCACTTTCATATACTAGTGGGAATTTTTCGTTATAGAACTTGACTTGTATATTCTGATGATGGGCTTCCTCAAATGCCCGAGGTCTTCATGAACAAGCAAGTTGGATGCACACCCACTTAGTTTCCGTTGAGCTTTCATACAATTGTAGCTCTTAGTGCATCCGTTGCATGGCAATCCCTACTCCTCGCATTGATATTGATTGATGGACATCTCCATAGTCCGTTGATCCGCCGAGTTGATGCGAGACTTTCTTCCTTTTTGACTTCCCTTATTGATCTCTACCACCGCATTCTATTCCACCTATAGTGCTATATCCATGGCTCGCGCTCATGTATTGCGTGAAGTAGAAAATGCTGAAGTGCGTTAGAAGTACGATCCAATTGCATGGTTTAACACCGGGGTGCTCATGATTTATATTAATGCGGTGAAGGCAGAGTCATGCCATGTTAAAATGATAAAATGAGTGAGGATAACATTCGTTAAGGATTGTATATTTTGAAAGTTTAATGATTATGTGAAAGCACATTTGCTCCCTTGGTGGTTTTGGTAATCAATGCCAACATACATGTTGTTGGACTAATACTTTTATCTAGTATATTTCAGATAAGTTCAACAATGGCATGGCAAGGAGAAGAAGATGTGGAACCCTTTAAAATGTCTAGGACAAGATTGGCAGCTCCAAGACTCTTTGTTTTTCATTTTAGTGATCCAAGATCACATTGAGTCCCTTAGGAAAGCCAATACTATTAAAAGGGCATGAGGTATTGGTGATGAGGTTGTTGCTCAAGTGCTCAGTGATATTGCTCCAAAAAACCCTCAATCACTCTCATAATCACATCTGTCCAAACCCTAATTCTCAATCTTGGTCCCACCAAAAACATCCCATCCGGACTCACCGAGATAGCCACTCACATTGCCACTGCCAAACCCTAGCAATTTGGATTCACCGAAAAGGATCTTGGTCCCACCGAGATGGCATGACCAAGTTTCTGTAATGACATTATTTCACTTCGTAATCAGCGAGTTGAAATAATCGGAATTTCCAAAATTGGGTTCTGCCCTAGCCTTTTCACTTCGGTCTCTCCGACTTGTTCCATTTCGGTCCCACCGAAAAGCCTAAAGTTCACACTTTTTACACTAGTCGATCTCACCGAGTTTATAGTCGGTCTCACCGATTTGGGTCAAAAGTGTGTAACGGTTGGATTTTTGGTGAAGGCTATTTAAATCCCTCCACCCCCACTTACTCTCAAGGAGAGCCATCAGAACGTGCATACACTTCCACCACACATTTTCTGAGAGAGAACCACCTACTCATATGTTGAGATCAAGAGATTCCAATCCAACCATTTGAACCTTGATTTCTAGCCTCTTCAAGTTGCTTTCCACTCCAATCCTTCTCCTACCGAAGCCAAATCTGTGTGAGAGAGATTGAGTGTTGAGGAGACTATCATTTGAAACACAAGAGCATGGAGTTCATCATCGACACACCATTTATTACCTTTTGGAGAGTGGTGTCTCCTAGATTGGTTAGGTGTCACTTGGGAGCCTCCAAGATCATGTGGAGTTGAACCAAGGAGTTTGTAAGGGCAAGGAGATCGCCTACTTCGTGAAGATCTACCCCGAGTGAGGCTAGTCCTTCGTGGATGGAAGCCATGGTGGAATAGGCAAGGTTGCTTCTTCGTGGACCCTTCGTGGGTGGAGCCCTCCGTGGACTCACGCAATCGTTGCCCTTCGTGGGTTGAAGCCTCCATCAACATGGACGTACGATAGCACCACCTATCGGAACCACACCAAAAGCCACCGTGTCTTCATTTCTTTTGATCTTCTTCTCTCTACCCCATTACTTTCCGCACACTTGCATGCTTTACTATTTCCGCTGCTCTATCTCTAGATATGCTTGTGTAGAAAGTCTTGGTGATATCTTAATTTGTGCTAAAATCTGCCTAAATACCAAGAAAACCAAAAACTGCATCTTTGGTTAGTTAAGTGGCTATTCACCACCCCCCCTCTAGACCTATGTTCTTGATCTTTCAATTGGTATCAGAGCTTTGGTCTCCATTGCTTTGGTTTAATCACCATTGGAGGAAGATGGATGTGTCTACTTTGTGGAGTCTTAGACGTAGAGTGCCTATTCTTAATGGGGCGTATTATCAATTTCGGAAGGATGAGATGCTTGATATCTTTGATGAATTTAACTTGAGCAAGTATATTCATAGTCCTTATGTGCCTCCCATTGATCCCTTGCATCCCACTCATGATGAGGAAATTGACATGCTTCGTAATCTTAGAACCATTAATCTTATCATTAGAGAATTACCTAAAATTGTGCTTGGTTGTATGCAAAACTTTGAGTGCGCCTATAGTCTATGGAAGGACTTGGAACAACGATATCCCAACTACTCTTTAAAGAATCTTGATGAGATTCTTCATAAGACTATTGCTTTTCACAAGATGAAGCCTAGTGATCCTAACTTTGATGCTTGCTTATTTGAGCTTCGTGATCTTATGCGTGCTAAAGGAGATGTTAGAACTATTAGTAATATTATCACGGAAGCCATTAGAATTCATAAACTTGAACATTGTCATGATCATGAAACTAATGAATCCATTGCTCTAGGTGATGATCACATACATATTGATGATGATGTTGAGCATGGCTATTATGATGAGGATGAAGAATTTAATATCGAATATGAGAAGACTATGAGGAATCTTAGTCTCATGGCGAATCTTCGAGATTACATGGCCGGAGGAAAAGAGTGGATTCTTGATAGTGGATGTACCAATCACATGACCGGAGATAGAGACATGTTTCGTGAGCTTGCAAAAAACGATGGTCCACGCAAGTATGTGACTTTTGGAGACAACTCCAAGGGTAAGGTACTTGGCCTTGGTAAGCTGGCCATATCCAATGATAGCTCCATTCAAAATGTTATGCTTGTTGAATCTCTTGGTTACAATCTTCTTTTCGTATCTAGACTAGCCGACTTTGGTTTTAATGTTCTATTTACCGAAGTAGATTGCCAAGTGTTTCGTCGAGATAATCATAATATGGTTTTACCGACATTCATAGAGGTGATCTATACGCTGTTGATTTCACTAAGAGAGCCCAACCTCGTACATGTTTAATTGCTAAATCTTCTAAAGGTTGGTTATGACATAGCAGGCTTGGACATGTTGGCATGCGTATGCTTAATAAACTCGTTAAGGGAGATCATATTCTTGGTTTAAAAGATGTTATCTTTGACAAGGATAAACTTTGTAGTTCTTGCCAAGCTGGAAAACAAGCTGGAGGAAGCCATCCCGTGAAGAACATCATGACCACAAGGAGACCACTCGAACTACTTCATATGGATCTTTTTGGTCCAAATGTCTATAAAAGTCTTGGTGGTAACTCTTTTGGTTTGGTCATTGTTGACGATTTCTCCAGATTTACGTGGGTGTTCTTTCTCGATGACAAGTCGCAGGTACAAAAGATCTTCAATAACTTCGCTAGGAAGGCCCAAAATCAATTTAAAGTGAAGATCAAGAAGGTTCGGAGCGACAACGGAACGGAGTTCAAGAACGCCAATTTGGATACCTTTCTTGATGAAGAAGGCATCTCACATGAGTTCTTGACTACGTACACACCTCAACAAAATGGAGTTGTTGAGAGGAAGAACCGGACTCTTATTGAAATGGCAAGGACAATGCTAGATGAATACAAGACGCCAATTTTTTTTTGGGCGGAAGCGGTTGAGACGGCTTGTCATGCTACAAATCGACTTTACCTTCACAAGCTTCTTGGTAAAACGGCATATGAGCTGCTCACCGGTAAGAAACCACAAGTTGGATACTTTCGAGTATTTGGCTCAAAATGTTACATTCTTGATAAGCATCGTCGTTCATAATTTGCTCCTAAATCTCATGAAGGTTTTCTACTTGGTTACGGATCGAACTCTCACACTTACCGTGTCTACAACAACTTCACTCGAAAAGTTGAAGAGACGGTAGATGTGAAGTTTGATGAGACTAACGGGTCGCAAGTCAAGCAATTGCCAATTTATGTAGGAGATCAAGAACCATCGGAAGCAATCCAAGACTTGTCTATTGGCCAGATTTGTCCCTTGGAGGTGAAGGAGAGTACCTCGTCCATTCAAGTGGAAGCCCCAATGTCACATCAAGGTGAACCACAAGTTGATATGGAGGCATCCACAAGTGGAAGACGTCAAGACGAAGGGAATGAGGAAGTGCAACAAGATGATCCACCTCAACCTCCTTCTCCACCACCTCAAGCGAACAACGACAACAACAACAATGAGGAAGACAATGATGATGATGATGATGATGAGGAAGCCTCACCACAACCCAAGCAAAAGCTACCTCGTGTTAGAGCAAGAATTGACAAGAATCATCCCGTCGAACAAATTCTTGGCGACATCAAATCCGGGAGAATCACTCGCTCTAAATCTGGTTTAGCAAACTTTTGTGATCATTACTCATTCATCTCAAGTGTTGAACCTTTGAAGGTAGAAGAAGCTCTCGAGGACCCCAATTGGGTGAATGCAATGCATGAGGAGCTACACAACTTCGAGAGGAATCAAATTTGGACGTTGGTTGAGAAGCCTAAAGATGAGCAAAACATCATTGGAACCAAATGGGTGTTTCAGAATAAGCAAGATGAAGATGGACAAGTTATACGCAACAAGGCCTGTCTTGTTGCACAAGGTTACACACAAGTCGAAGGTATGGACTATGGTGAGACCTATGCCCCCGTTGCTAGACTTGAGTCCATTTGCATCTTTCTTGCTTATGCCAATCACCATGATATCACTCTCTATCAAATGGATATTTGTAACATCCCAAATTTTCAAGTTGGAATGTTTTACAATTATAGCTAAGCATCTACTGCATTTTGATTTAAATTGAGTGGCATTTGAAAATTCAGAGGCATTTGAGTTCTGTTTGAATTTGAATTTATTTCAAACTGGCATTTGAATTTCATTTCAAAAATTCCTGACAAAATACTTTGATCAAAAAGTATGAGAGGAGGTAACATGACACCCCAAAAGTCAGAAGAAAATAATGCCAAAAGAAATTGAATTCAAATTTGGTTTTATTTGGAACTTTTAGAAAAATGATTTTTATAAAGTTTTTATTTTGCCTCTGAAAAATAGTTCATCATTTAGGATTTATTTTTCTGATCTTTTTGATATATAATATGTATATGTAATATTTTTATTTATTTTCTAGTAATTACTTTCTCCCTCTGTTTAAAAAAACAAGATTAGAAAAAAAACCCGGCGGCCCATCTCTCTCTCTCTCGCTCTCTCTCTTTTTTTTCTCCCAGCCGGCGCGGCCCACTTAGCCCCTCTAGCCACAGCCCACCACCGCGCCCGGCCTGCCCCGCGCCGTTTCCCTTCGAGTCGGTCGCCCGACCGCTTCGCCGTCGCCCGCACCCGCTGCCACGCGGACCCCACCTCGTCTCCCTCCTCTGCAACAGACGCGCCCAAATCCCGCACGCACCGCCGTCGCCGCCGCCACTCCGATCTTCCCAGAACCGCATCCCGCGTCGATCTCCTCCCCAAGAAACCTGCCCTATAAATACCCTCACCCCTCCTCTCACGATCCCCTTCGAAACCCCTCGCTAAAACCCACCGAAGAGCCCATCCTTGCCGTTCCGATCTCGCCGGCCGAAGCCCTCTCCTCCGACGAATACGACGCCGGTGAGCACCCACAGCCCCTCTTGTTCTGGCCATCGGCCTAGTCCAACTCCACGCGCCGCTTTGACATGTTTTTGCTCGCCGTCTCCATCTACATGGAGCTATTCGAGCTCGCGCGCCCTCGCCGGAGCCCCGAAGCTCCACCACGCCACCTAGCTGCCGTCTGTCGTCGTCCAGCTTCGCCGAGACCATCCCCGACTTCGCCTCGTTCCGCCGCATCCAGCCAACGCCACCGCCGTCACTCCCGACCACCGGAGCAACGCCGGCAACCACACCCGAGCCGCCTTTCGCCGTCGTTCCCCACTGTAAGCACCGGCGAGCTCCTCCTCCGTTAGATTTTTCGTAGACGGCCTAGATTAGATCGCAGCGAACAGTTAGGTTTTTTTTATTTTAGATCAGTTTATTTCGGTTAGATCGAACCGGCCTGACCGGTTTTCTTTTAAATTAAACACGCGCGCGCGCGGTTACGCTAGATCTTGGCCACCCGCTAGTACGCATCCGCCGAACACCCCACTTAGCCAATCGGCTTGCGCCACGTAGCCGTCGCCCGATCGGTAGCGTTTTTCTTTTATTTTTGTTTCTGTTTTAAAAACAGAATAGTTTCAGTTTTAGAAAATTCATATCTATTAGAATTTTTAGTGTTTTTATTTGATTCCTTTTGCATTAGATTAGAAATTTTATGAAGTTTCTGTAGATCTCAAGTTTGACTATGTTTAGAAGTTTGAATTTGAATTTGCATGAAATTTGCTTGGATCATTAGATTGGGTATAACTTGAGCTAGGAATATTATTTTTGAGTGATTCTTTTTTCTACTGGTTCTTTGTGACTTTGTTTATCAGTAGAAATTAATTGGTGAATTTTATGATTATTTTAAAATTAGGTTTTTACGAAAACAGTACTGTTTTAGTGTTTTATAGGTTTTTGTGTTATTTCTTTTAGTTTTAATTGCTTTAATTTGTTTTCTTTAGTTATTTTTGACGTATTCCTTTTAGTTTCTGTTAAGTTATCAGTAGCTAATTTATTTGTAGTAAAAAAATATTTTTGTGTATTTTATTTCTTTCGTCTTACTAGAAAAATTGTTTTGATCATTATAGGAGTTTTACAAATGATTTTAATATGATTCTTTTTGCATAAAATTTTCTTTGTATTTTTCTTTCTGTTATTTACTAAAAACTTTATTTTTGTTCTGTTAAAAAATTATTAGTGGCAGAAACTTATTTTGTAGCTTGTTTTACTTGTAGATGATTTTGCTTTGAGTTCTAGAGTTTTCTTTGGTTTTGTTTTTGGTTTCCTTTGTGTGTTCATTGTTTGTTTTATTATTAGTTTTACTTGCTGTTATGTTATTATTTTTGTGTGATGGTATGCTTATGTATGTCTTATTTGTTTCGATAGAGTATCCGGAGTGCGAGGCTTGTTACTACGAGTCTTTAGAGTTTGAAGATCGTCACCAAGGCAAGTCATTTGATCATGTATTTTATTACCTATGATTTTATTGCATTAGTTGTTATCCTCCCCACCATGCATGCAAGTAGGTGAATTTGAGTTATGTTCTTGAGAAGTATCATGTGGTAGGTTGAACCCAAATCACCATGTTACCAATGCCCGGGAACGTTGTAGTTATTTTTGCTATGCTTCATAGACAGGGTTGGTTGAGTGAATTACATGGGAGTTGTGAGAGTTAAATTGATGACTACAACCCCAAGACTTCAAGATTATCAAGACGGACTTCAATTCACTACTGGGTGGAGGACGGTTTGATGGGCACCCTGGAGCAACCAGTGGATGGCCGGGATGCATGGAGAAGCGCCATGACATCTTGCGGAAAGCTTCACCCAGCCACGAAGTGACGGATGGATATACCTTGACCGGAAGCTTACCTGTGCAGCCACAAGTCACTATGGGCTCTGGCTTGGTCGACCCTAGGCGTGACTCTGGACGGACGGTGCCAGCAGATGTAGAAGAACGGTAGGAAATGGATGGGCACCGGCAGTGTCCCAGAGGAACTCTACGGAAGACCATGTTTCGTTTGTCCCGTCTTCAAACACCATGCAGTGCGCGGACATAAAGGAGGGAACGATTCTTGCTGGTAAAGTGCACAAGACTCTGCAGAGTGAGAACCTAATCGATTAGCCGTGTCCCCAGTTACGGACATCTGAGCCTCTGGAATTGGATTTATTCGGAACTCTCAACACCAAACATAATTAATTAATTGTTGGGTTAATAATGATTTCGGGTATGAGACACTGGTTGGCGGAACCATCTCATTAACAACAAATATTTTGTAGTAATTGAAAGCAAGTCCTTTTGTTGTAGGAAAAAAAATTGCTTTTCGCAAAAACTTAAACTTAGAGCCCCACAGCCAAACTTGCATATAGTTATAGCAATTTATTATTGTTTCGTCTCTGTGACTTGCCGGCATATTCAAAATGCTGACCTACACGGCTGCAACATCTCATGTTGCAGAGGTTTATTCCGACAGGGAGTGAGGCTACGATCTACGCTCGGTGATTGCCCTTTGGAGTCGGATGGACTCGCTTTTCATCTACGCTTCCGCAGTAGTTTATCTCATGAGTTGGCCTTCGGCCGAATTTATTCTGATGTAATAAAGACTCTATGTGAGATTCGATGTAATAAAACAGGTGTGATTGAACTTTGATATTTTTCATCAATGTACTGTGTGTGCCAGCATGATCTTGGGATGGTACAGTTACACAGAGACTTGACCGTTTTCGGGTCGGGTCGCTACAATATTAAAAGTGCATTCTTAAGTGGTGAAATTGAGGAGGAAGTCTATGTTAAACAACCTCTCGGCTTTGTTAATCCCAAGAAACCTAACCACGTTTATAAACTTCGGAAATCTCTTTATGGTCTCAAACAAGCACCTATAGCTTGGTACAAATACTTGACAAATTTTCTTCTTGAAATAGGTTTCGAGATTGGGAAAATTGATTCAACATTGTTCACTAAAAGGGTTAATGGAGAACTATTTGTATGCCAAATATATGTTGATGATATCATCTTTGGATCTACTAATCCCTCTTTTAGTGAAAAGTTTGGAAGGTTGATGTCGGAGAAGTATGAGATGTCTATGATGTGTGAACTCAAATTCTTTCTTGGCTTGAAAATCAAGCAAACTATGGAGGGTACCTTTGTTTCTCAAACAAAGTATACCAAGGACTTATTCAAGAAGTTCAACATGCAAGAAAGTAAAGGTATGAAAACTCCCATGCCCACAAGTGGACATCTTGACTTGACTAAGGATGGCAAACTGGTTGATCAAAAGGTTTACCGATCTATGATTGGTTCATTGCTATATCTATGTGCCTCCCGTCCCGACATTATGCTAAGTGTGTGCATGTGTGCACGATACCAAGCGGCACCAAAAGAGTGTCATCTTAAGGCCGTGAAAAGAATCGTGAGATACTTGTTACATACACCAAATTTTGGCATTTGGTATCCCAAAGGATCTTCTTTCGATCTTGTTGGCTATTCCGATTTGGACTATGCCGGAGACAAGGTTGATAGAAAATCCACTTCGGGTACATGTCAATTTCTTGGTAGATCTCTTGTGTCTTGGTCCTCCAATAAACAAAACTCGGTATCTCTATCCACTGCCGAAGCGGAATACATTGACGCCGGTTCTTGTTGTGCTCAATTGCTATGGATGAAACAAACTCTCAAAGACTATGGTGTGCATGTGAGACATGTTCCATTACTATGTGACAATGAGAGTGCTATTAATATTGCACACAATCCCGTGCAACATTCTTGAACTAAGCATATTGAGGTTCGTCACCATTTCATTCGAGACCATGTTGCCAAAGGTGACAATGACCTTAAGCATGTTCGTACCGACAAGAAATTGGCGGATATCTTCACTAAACCTCTTGATGAGAAGGTATTTTTTTCACTTGAGGAGTGAGTTGAACATCATTGATGCTTCAAATGTGAACTAGAAACGCACTTGGATGCATGCAATGGCATGAGCTTACTTGACTAATCCTTGATATTTTCACAATCATATCATATCTTGGATATTTTGCTCCCTTGTATTGTATCTAACCTCTTGTAGATACTTGGATGAACATCACTTCATAAGGTTGCTCACAAACTCTCATCTTGAGCAAGAAAATTGAACCAAGTGTCTAAAATCCTTGGTGTGCGAAGGAACAAGACAACTCAAACATATCCTTTGACAACATCTGATTCTATGCTTCATTCTTGTCATTTTGGATACACATGTTGTTCCTTGCAAATCTAACCCGTGTAGGAAGATGGACTAAAAATGATAGGATCGCTCCCAACTTCACTTCATAAGCATCCTCTTCAAGTTCAACTACATGATGGATATCACCACCAAAAACCCCAATGTAAGTTCTAACATCTTAGAGAAGCTTTACTCAAAGTCATGAGCTAAAGCAACTCAACAAGATGTGAATACATTGAAATGCTTAAACGAAAAATGGCAACCCCATTTTGAGCTTAACGATGAGTATGACCTATGATCAAGTGTTCTCACTTGACTCCTAATTCAATATACTCTAACATAGGTGACCTAGTCGCCGACCCCTCTAGATGAAGTTCTCTAGTATTTCTCTTGTGTCTTTTTCTTGCTAGAGCGTTTCTTTTTCAAAAAAAACTTCATCTAGATGTTTCTTTATCTCTTTCTTTTCTGTGTTCTTTTTCTAGTTTCCAGCAAATTCATTGCAAATATTTGTAAGAGATTCCTTGCCTAGAGAGCTGAGTTGACAAAATCTTCCATTAGCACTAAACTCGGTCACACCGAATTGTTCCAACTCGGAGTCACCGACTTTATTGTTCAATAGGGGATGTGGGTGAGTAGAGGGAAGGCCTGGCCAGCGGTGGGAGTAGGGTGGGGCGGTGAGGCCTGCGTGGCAGCACATCCAGCCACGGGAGGCAGGAGCAGGCGGTCCTGCTGGCGCTAGTTTGGGTGGCTGGAGCAAGAAGATCAGAGATTGAAGAAGCAGAACGGCCGTTGGATTAACATCCAACGGACACCGTGCTACTTGTAGACTATGCTGGAATTTCCCCGAAGAGGAGGGGATGATGTAGTATAGTAGAGATAAGTATTTCCCTCAGTTAAGAACCAAGGTTATCAATCCAGTAGGAGAACCACACAAAATCCTTTAGCAGCACCTACACACACAAAAGCAAACACTTGCACCCAACGCAAATAAGAGGGTTGTCAATCCTCTTAGCGGTTATTTGCAAGGATTAATTCTGATAGTGGTAGATAGATAAAGTAAAATACTAAATAAAATAAAAGTAAATAAATTGCAGCAAGGTATTTTTGGATTTTAATATATGATAAAGATAGACACGGGGGCCATCGTTTTCACTAGAGGCTTCTCTCTCGAGCGCAGAACATACGGTGGGTAAACAAATTACTGTTGGGCAATTGATAGAAAATCAAATAATTATGACGGATTCATGGCAATGATCATGTATATAGGCATCACGTCTGAGACAAGTAGACCGACTCCTGCCTGCATCTACTACTATTACTCCACCCATCGACCGCTATCCAGCATGCATCTAGGGTATTAAGTATGAAACAGAGTAACGCCTTAAGCAAGATGACATGATGTAGACAAAGTAAACTCAAGCAATATGATTAAACCCCATCTTTTTATCCTTAATGGCAACAATACAAATACGTGTCATGTCCCTTTCTGTCACTGGGATTGAGCACCGCAAGATTGAACCCATCACAAATCACCTCTCCCATTGCAAGATAAACCAATCTAGTTGGCCAAACCAAATCGATAGATCAGAGAGAAATACAAAGCTATAATAATCATGCATAAAAGAGTTCAGAGAAGACTCAAATATTTCTCATGAATAATCTGATCATAAACTCACAATTCATCGGATCCCAACAAACACACTGCAAAAGAAGATTACAACGGATAGAACTCCAAGAACATCGAGGAGAACATGGTATTCAAGATCAAAGAGAGAGAAGAAGCCATCTAGCTACTAGCTATGGACCCGTAGGTATGTGGTAAACTACTCACACATCATCGGAAGGGCAGCAAGGTTGATGGTTAAGCCCTCCATGATCGATTCCCCCTCCGACAGAGTACCGGACAAGGCCTCCAAATGGGATCGCGGAAGAACAGAGGCTTGCGGCAGCGTAAAAGTTATTTGGGGTGGCTCTCTGTTGGTTTCCGAATATTTGAGAATTTATAGAAGTGGAATTAGGTCAAACGGAGCCACGAGGGGCCCACAAGGCATCAGGGCGCACCCCCCTGGGGCCGCGCCCTATTATCTTGTGGAGGCCTCGTGAACCTTCTGGCCTCCTCTCCAAGTCTCCAGGGTCTCTTTTGTCCAGAAAAAAATCTCCAAAAAGTTTTGTGGCATTTGGACTTCGTTTGTTACTAATTTCCTGAAAAGCCAAAAACAAGCAGAAAACAGCAACTGGCACTGGGCACTAGGTTAATAGGTTAGTCCAAAAAATGGTATATAATTGCATATAAAAATATCCAAGATTGATACTATAATAGCATGGAACAATCAAAAATTATAGATACGTTGGAGACGTATCAAGCATCCCCAAGCTTAATTCCTTCTCGTCCTCGAGTAGGTAAATGATAAATACAGAATTTTTGATGTGGAATGCTACCTAACATGTTTCATCATGTAATCTCACTTACGGTATGAATAATAAGATCCGAATGATTCAAAGCAATAGTC
Organism: Elymus sibiricus; assembly: GCA_039707655.1. Lineage (NCBI taxonomy): Eukaryota > Viridiplantae > Streptophyta > Magnoliopsida > Poales > Poaceae > Elymus > Elymus sibiricus. The sequence continues at coordinate 196,640,034 of CM077674.1, read as the reverse complement.
TATAATTTGATATAAAGACATCAATACTCAGGCATACTAATAAACAATCATGTCTTTCAAAATGAAAACGCTAAAGAATGTTATCCCTACAAAATCATATAATCCTATCATGCTCCATCTTCTTAACACAAAGTATTTATCATGCACTACCCCAATGAAAAGCCGAGCAATTGGTTCATACTTTTTAACGCACTTTAGCTATTTCAACCCCCACGCAATACATGAGCGCAAGCCATGGATATAGTACTATGGGTGGAATAGAGTGTGGTGGTAGAGATTAATAAGGGGAAGTCAAAAATAAGAAGATAGTCTCACATCGACGCGGCTAATCAACGGGCTATGGAGATGCCCATCAATTGATGTCAATGCGAGGAGTAGTGATTGCCATGCAACAAATGCACTAAGAGCTATAAGTGTAGGAAAGCTCAACATGAAAACTAAATGGGTGTGCATCCAACTTGCTTGCTCATGAAGACATCGGGCATTTGAGGAAGCCCATCATTGGAATATACAAGCCAAGTTCTATAATGAAATATTCCCACTAGTATATGAAAGTGACAGAACAGGAGACTCTCTATATGAAAAACATGAAGCACAACTATGGAAAAGGATAGTAACACTGCCCCTTCTCTCTTTTTCTCTCATTTTTTTTTTTTTTTGCGGGCTCTTCTTGGCCACTTTTTTTTCTCTTTTTTTTATTTCCTCACTAGGACAATGCTCTAATAATGATGATCATCATACTTCTATTTACTTACAACTCAAAAGAAAATTACAACTCAAAACTAGAACAAAAATATGACTCTATATGAATGCCTCTGGCAGTGTACCAGGATGTGCAATGATACTAGCATGACATGTATAAAAAATGATGAACGGTGGCTGAGCCACAAATACTATGTCAGCTATATGATCATGCAAAGCAATAGGACAATGATGATGTGTGTCATAAAAACGGAACGGTGGAAGTTGCATGGCAATATATCTCGGAATGGCTATGGAAATCCCATGATAGGTAGGTATGGTGGCTGTTTTGAGGAAGATATAAGGAGGCTTATGTGTGATAGAGCGTATCATATCGCGGGGTTTGGATGCACCGGCGAAGTTTGCACCAACTCTCCATGTGAGAAAGGGCAATGCACGGTACCGAAGAGGCTAGCAAATTGCGGAAAGGTGAGAGTGCGTATAATCCATGGACTCACATTAGTCATAAAGAACTCACATACTTATTGCGAAAGTTTATTAGCCCTCAAAGCAAAAGTACTACTACGCAAGCCACTAGGGGGATCGATTGGTAGGAAAAGACCATCGCTCGTCCCCGACCGCCACTCATAAGGTAGACAATCAATAATAAATCATGCTCCAACTTCTTAGCATAACGACAGACCATACGTGCATGCTTCAGGAATCACAAACCTTAACACCAATATTCTTACTAAACCACAATTATCTACTAGCACCTCCCACATATTACCATCTTAATATCGCAAAACTATTGCAAGGAATCAAACTTATCATATTCAGTGATCTACATGAAAGTTTTTATTATATCCCTCTTGAATACCTATCATATTAGGACCAAATTCATAACCCGTGCATATTACCATTGGTATTCTTTAGACTCTCGAAAAGATATAAGTGAAGCATGAGAGTACAACTATTTCTTTAAAATATAACCACCACCGTGCTCTAAAAGATATAAGTGAAGCACTAGAGCAACTGCCTAGCTCAAAAGTTATAAGTGAAGCACATAGAGTATTCTAACAAATCACGAATAATGTGTGTCCCTCTCAAAAAGGTGTGTTCATCAAAGATGATTGTAACAACTAAAAAGGAAACAAACTATATCACAAGACGCTCCAAGTAAAACACATATCATGTGATGAATAAAAATGTAGCTCCAAGTGAGTTACCGATAGATTATAGACGAAAGAGGGGATGCCATCCGGGGCATCCCCAAGCTTAGACGGTTGAGTCTTCCTTGAATATTACCTTGGGGTGCCTTGGGCATCCCCAAGCTTAGGCTCTTACCGCTCCTTATTCCTTTATCCATCGTAGTCTCACCCAAAACTTGAAAACTTCAGCACACAAAACTCAACAGAAACCTCGTGAGATCCGTTAGTATAACAAATAAATCTTAAACTTTAGGTACTGTTGTAAACTGATTCATATTTAATATTGGCATAATGCTATTGTACTCCAACTTCTCCATGACTCATACCCCCCGATACGATCCATACATTCATCAAAATAAGCAAACTATGCAACAAAAAAAGAATCTGTCTAAAACAAAACAGTCTGTAAAGATATGAATTAACGTCATAGTTTTTGTAACTCCAAAAATTCTGAAAACTTAGGACAACGTGGAAATTCACATATCAATACTGTGTAAAAAATTCAAAGTTTTATCACGCTCCAGCAAAAAATCAAAATTCCATCACTTGACACAAAAGTTTCTTTTTTCTAACAGCATCAATCATACTATCTTCCAAATCATCCCAAAGGCATTACTTGGCACAAACACTAACTAAAAGATAAATACACAATCATAACTGAGTCTATAATTGTGTAAACACACACAAAAATAGAAGGTAAAACAAAATTTTATTTTATTCATTGGGTTGCCTCCCGACAAGCGCTATTGTTTTATGCCCCTAGCTAGGCATAATGCATAATTTCAAGTGTTGTCATCCTTCAAAAAATTTCCATAGGTGGCCCTCATAATGGATTCATATGGTGGCTTAATTCTCTTTCTAGGGAAGTGTTCCATTGCTTTATTTAATGGAAATTGAAATCTTATATTTCCTTCTTTCATACCAATAATAGCACCTATGGTTCGTAGGAAAGGCCTACCAAGTATTATAGGACAAGACGGATTGCATTCAATATCAAGAACAATAAAATCCACGGGCACATAATTTCTATTAGCAAGAATAAGCACATCATTTATTCTACCCAATGGTTTTTTAATAGTGGAATCCGCAAGATGTAAATTAAGGGAACACGCATCCATATCGGTGAGACCTAGCACGTCACATAAAGATTTTGGTATAGTACAGATGCTAACACCTAGATCACACAAGGCATTAGTTCATAATCTTTAATTTTAACTTTAATAGTAGGTTCCCATTCATCATGTAATTTTCTAGGAATTGAAACTTCCAACTCAAGTTTTTCTTCATGAGCTTTTATCATAGCTTCTACAATATGTTTAGTGAAAGCTTTATTTTGTTCATAGGCAAATTAATCATGGATTGCAACAAGCAAATACAATCGTTTAAAGAACAATTATCATAATTAAAGTCTGTCGGAAGTCGGGCTCCGGGGACCCAAAGGTTCGAACACGGGGATGAGCTCGTTCTACTGTTTCGTCTCCTACCACGGCTAAGCTACGGCGAGTCTACGGCGAGAGCGCGCTAGCGAGGGACGGGGCGAGGACTCGGTAGTTTACCCAGGTTCGGGCCACCTTGCGGTGTAAGACCCTACTCCTGCTTGTGGTTTGGATTGCCCGGGGGCAAGAGAGTTCTTGCGTACAAGGTGGGAGATGAAGGAATCAATCTCGGGGGGGCTAGCCGGAGAGCCTCTCCTCTACAATGACAGCACTGCCCTTTTATATCGGCCTTGGTCCTCTTCCCCCTCAAAACTTAGGCGGGAAGGGTTGCCACACTTGGCGATTTTGAAAGCGGACAGGCGCTCAGGCTATCCTGACTAAAGGTGGTCTTTGCCTGCCAAAGCATGATCCATGACGCGCCGGTGGGCTCGGTGATGACCTCCGCCCCGCGCGCCCGTCGTCTTGGTCTTCCTTCGCCGATCGGGCAACTTTTGGGGTTGCTTTGGAGAGTAGCTGGCCCTGCTCCCTTAACACGAAAGAGGAAACCATATTCATCCGCGCCTGCTGGCGCGGCCTCTGCTGATGCTCGTCGCCGCGCGCGTCACCCACGTGATGGGCTCCAGACCGCGCGGCACGCCAAACGGCCTTCGTCTCGAGCGCCTGCAGGATGGGGCCTCGGGAGGCCACCTCGGAAAGCCGCCTCGCGAGGTCACTTCGGGAAGCCGCCTCGTGAGAGGGCCTCGCGAGGCTGTTGATGGTGGTGCTGAGTATTACTTGCCACTTTCTGAGGAGGGGGCCTCATGAGGGGTCTTGGTGAGATGCTCGGTGGTGATGGCCTGCTGGGCCCATGCCAGGCGTTGCGCCCTGGGCCAAAGGCAGACGGGCCTAGATACCCCAGGTTCCATGGGCCCGACAGTAGCCCCCGGGCCCGCGGCGCGCACGTTCCCGCCTACCGAGGGGCGAAACGGCGCGGGCCCTAACCGCCTGCGGCCAGGCGCGACGCGTGGCGCACGATGTGACGGGCGACGCCCCCACTTTCGCATGACGCCTCAGAAAACTGCCACGCTGACATAAATCCTGGCGCGGGCGGCGCGAGGCCATCATCGCCTTCCTTCACACACTCCACCTTTCTGCGCATTTCCTTCTCACGCGCGGTTCCTCGCGACTCCCCCTTTCGAACTCCGCCTCTTCTGGCTCCCGATCCGTGCCTCCGCCGCGCAGATGGAGCCCACCGGCAAGAGGGGGAAGGAGGTGGCCCCGTCCCCAAGTGCGCCCGTCCTTGGGGCGGCGCTGCAGCGCTCCACCATCGACGACGAAGAGGGCTTGGACAGGGTGCTCCCGTTCGTGGCCGGTGGCCAAAACGAGAACCAGGTGACCCAAATCTGGCCAGGGTCGCGCACGCGGCGCGAGGGCGACGGCCTACCCCTTGTTCCTCCACAGCGTATATGCCGGGTTGGTGCCGCCATTTTCGGACTTCTTCTATACCATACTCACCCACTATCAGGTTCAAGCTCTTCATCTTCAACCCAACTCCATTTTCCTCCTGGCCACGTTCGCCTTTTACTGCGAGGCTTTCGTGGGCGTGATGCCCTCTGTGGCGCTCTTCCGCCACTTCTTCTGCCTGCGGCTAACCGCGGCGGACCAGCGCTCCGGATGCGTGTCATTCCTTGCCGTCAAGGGGATGGAGGACGGAATTATCAACTTGAGGGTCGCGAAGAAGGTGGAAGGCTACCGGCAGCGCTGGGTCTATATGGACGCGCGCCAGACCAACCGGCTCCTGATGCTCCCGACGGACCCGGCCGAGAAGATCTCCGTGTGGGGGCACGAGAAGCTCGCCGACCCGAGGATGGAGTCTGTCTTGGAGCGTATGGCGGCGCACCGGGCCACAAAACTGTCGGGGACGGCGGTTGTCAGGGCATACATGCGGCGGCGCATCGCGCCACTTCAGCGGCACTCGCGCCCTATGTGGGAGTACGCCGGCGCGGGCGATGCCATGAGGCTGAAGCCGGGAAGCCTGGGGCCAGACGTGCTGGACGGGGCCCTGGCGATTCTGCTCAGCACCCCTGCCGCGGAAACGCCAGAGGGGGCGCTCCCGCTTTTCCGCTACCCAGAGAAGGCGGATCTCTTGAAGGAAATGCCCCTCTTCGACCAGTGGGGCCTCATGCCGGAGGGCCACGTCGGGCCCCGCGACAACCCCCTCATGGTGGAGGTGGGCTTAGGAGGCAGCAGCGGCAGTGGAGATTCGGAGGAGGCTACGGAGGAGGACGCCAGCCGGGCGCCACTGCGCACCCGCCGCCGGCTCATCTGCGAGCTCGAGGATGACGACGCCGAGAGTGACCCGCCCGCGGCGGAGGGGGCTTCCGGACCGGGGGCGGGCGAGCCCCCAGCACTTGAGGCCCGTCATGAGGCTGAAGCCCCCTAGGGCCCCGGGGCGGGCGACGACGCGTCCGGGTCTACCGCGGCATGCCCCGGGGGCCCGAGCGGCGGCGCCGAGGCGATGCTCGGCGGGGGTAGAGTCGGCCTGCCGTCCGCGGGGGAGAAGAAGAGGAAGTGGCACGTCAGTGACGAGTAAGCCTTCTGCCTCCTCCCAACGCTCTTAATTCTTGCTCCTCTATCCGGGCTCGGAGCTGAGCCACCATTCGCGCAGGAGATCTGCCACGGATCAGAAGAAGAAGAAGACGACGACGATGAAGGCGAGGGTTACCCCCAGCCCGCAGGGGGTGTCGAAGCCCGCCGCCGGTGCCGGCGGGCGTGGAGAGGCTACCCGCCGTCCCGACGCCGAAGCGGGGTGTATGGACATCGAGGAGGAGGCAGTCGCTCCTCCGGGGTCGCATGCGGGTGCATCCCGTGAGGCCGAGGTGGAGGAGCCTCAGGAGGCAGCCTCAGGAGGCGGGGACGCCCTCCCCCCTGACCCCGCCGCGAGCAAGGAAGCGGCGACGGGGGAGGCCGAAGTGCCTACCCCCCCGCCGGGGGCCTCCTTGGGCGCAGGGAAGGAGTTGTGGGGCGTGCCATGACCGGCACGAAGAACCCCCGTAGCGCACCACCGCGGCCGAACGAGGGGGACGGCCTGGCGAGCCCGCCGCCCCAGGCAAGCGGTGCCGAGGGTTCCCTCGCCGCCGTGGTGGAGGGTGCCAGAGGGCCCGACCCGGACTGGCCCCTGGTCCTCGCGTGTGACTGCGCTTTGCTCAGGCCTGAAGCTTTGCGCGACGCCAAGGCCGCGCTTGCTCGGCTCGGCACGGACTTCCAGGACGCGGAGACGCGCCTCGCCGAGGAGCGCCTGAAGCTTGCCGACGGGTGGCGCCGGCTCAGCGTCGCAGTCGATACGGCCCGGCGCGATGACAAATGTGCTCGCGCACAGTGCGAGAGGGACACCGCCGAAGCGGAGGGGGCTCGCGCGAGAGCCCTCCAAGAGGCCGAAGTGGCCACCGCGCGCCGCGAAGAAGCGGAGACCCTCCTGAAAGAGTTCCAAGACCAACACGCCGAGCAGGCGCGGTGGCTCCTCGCGCGGGAAGGCGCCCTTGCCACTCGCGAGAAGGAGGCCGAGGCCCGCGAGGCGGACCTCGAGACTCGCACGGAGGGCCTCGAGAAGACAGCAACCGAGCAGGCCATGGAGAAGGAGCATCTGGAGACACTGGGGCGCCAGCTGGCCGATGCCCAGGAGGCTCACACGAGGCGTGTTACCGAGGCCAACGCCCAACTGGAGGCTAAGGAGAAGAAGGTCCAAGAGGATGCTGACGCGAAGGTAGCGGAAGCGCGCCTGGTGCTTGCCGAGGAGCGTGATAAGGCGCTGTCGCAGCAGAGGGACGCCTTCGAGTCAGAACGCGAGCGGCTCTGGCAGGAGGTCACTGATCTCAAGGCGGCAATTGCTGAGGCGGATACACGCCGGGGAGCCGTGCCGCAGGCCGGCTCTGGCGCCGCCGATCAGGAGCAGGAGCAGCGCGAACGCGTCAAGGCGCTTCACTCCCTCGAGATCCGTGCTCACGATGCCCTGAATTCCATCTGCCAGGGAAGGCTTGGGGCCCTCCGTGAGTCCCGTGACGCCGACTACGTTGGCTTCTCCACCAAGCTCGTGGAACGGCTTGAGGACGGAGCCAAGGAGGTGGACAATATCTTGGAGGAGGAGTGCCGCAGCCTCTTCTCCCTGGGAGAGACTCGCGTCTTCAGCCACCTCCTTCACACCGATCCCAACTTCGACTTTGAAAGGGTGATAGCTCCAGTCCCCGAGGAGCTTCGCGATGGGCTCGCAAGGGCGGTGGAAGGCCATGTGGGCGCGTTACTCGGGAAGTACTCCTGTGGCAGCGGTGAGAGCTCCGGCGGCGACGACGGCGCCGGCGAAGACGACGACGGCGCGAGCTCCTAGGGTGCCTTTTCCTTTCGTCACCCTGCGCTAGATCGATGTGGCCCGTGGGGGCGTGAAGACGATGCCTTCGTGTTTAAATACTTTATGTTTTGCTGTAACGAACACTCGTGCCCTCGCGAGGTTCTCTCTTAAGGCATGTTCTTCTCTTTTTGCTTGCCATGATGCTCTACGTTGTCAGGACCCAACCCCCGAGCGGCCATAGCCATCGCTGGTATGTCAGGTCGCGATGCCTGAACAGGGCCAGGAGGCGAGGGGCACCGGGAGCTAGTGAGGGTTCCTGAGGCGCGATGCTCAGGGAGCCCCCCTTTAACGCACAAGCGGCTTGCGCCAAGAGGAACACTGGCGCTCGTGAGGCCGTCGGAGGGGAAGGCTCGCGAGACGGCGAGGGTGGCTCGCGAGACGGGAGACTTAGCTCTGTACGAGGTAGTATGGTGGGACATCTCTTGCAGGGTGCGTCTTGTGAGGGTTCTGCTCGCGAGATCTCCTGCTGGGACGGCCGCCGAGGGTTAGTCCCCGAGGCGGTGCCTGCTGGCCTCCTAAGGTCCTGAGGGTGCTACCTCGCGAGATCCTTCAGGGGACCTGCTCCTGAGATAACTGCACGCAGAGCACTTAACGATAGCGCGCACTCATCGATTCGCTCATGGGTATTACGCGAGGAGACAGGACACCAAGGACCTTGGTGGGGTGGCATGCACGGAGCAGGCCCGCGAGCCAGAGCCTGGTTGCTTGGGTTTTTTAGTGCTGCTGGGACAGACCCGAGCGCAGGCACCATGTCCAGCCCCCACTCGCGTGAGGCCCATGAGGGAAGTCGTGAGCGCACGAGGCTCGTGAGGCAAGGGGAAAACGAAACGCCATATAAGGAAATGGAAACTTTACTGAAGCAAGAGAGCAACCCATTACATAACCAAATAAAGATGCGGCTGCCGTGTCCGGCATGGGTTAGCTTGAGGTTGGTGCAACCTGTGGGGCACCCTCAATTACGCACCAAAATGAGAAAAAGAGTGCTGCCGTGTCCGGCACGGGTCAGCTTGAGGTTGGTGCAGCCCGTGGGGCGCCCTCAGTTGATTGTTCCGCCAGCGCGGAGCATGGGGCTTCCACAGGGGTGTGGGTATGATCGCGGGTCGATCATTCCGCCAGCGCGGAGCATGGGGCTTCCACTTGGGCGTGGGCGGGAGCTCTCGCGGGCCCATCAGGCGAACGCAATGAGAGGCTCCGGGGCGTGTACAGCCCCGTTTCGTTCATACGTGTGAGGGTCGCGGGTAGAACTTGCGGAGGTGTTGGATGTTCCAGGCATTAGACACAGGAACTCCATCCTCCGTCTCCAGCCGAGCTGAGTCGGCCCTGGAGACATGAGTAACCCTGAAAGGGCCTTCCCACATAGGTGAGAGTTTGTGAAGTCCCTCTCTGGAGAGGATCCTGCGCAGGATGAGGTCGCCGACCTCGAGAGTGCGAGGGTGGATGCTGCGGCTGTGGTAGCGACGCAAGGCCTGCTGGTACCTCGCGGCACGAAGGGCGGCCTGACGGCGGCCCTCCTCGAGGAGCAGCAGATCGGTCTCCCGCGAGCCATCCTGATGCGCCTCGTCGAAGGCAAGGACTCGCGGGGAGCCGTGCTTAAGCTCCAATGGGAGGACCGCCTCAGCGCCGTAGACAAGGAAGAAGGGCGTCTTGCCAGTAGGCTTGCTTGTCGTCGTGCGGATGGACCACAGCACGGACTGCAGCTCATCGAGCCAGCCCTTGCCGCAAGCCTCAAGTTTCTTCTTGAAGCTCCTTGTCTTGAGGCCCTTGAGGACCTCGGCGTTGGCGCGCTCAGCCTGACCATTGCTTCGCGGGTGTGCCACCGAGGCATAGCAGATCTGCGTGTCAAGGCTGGCGCAGTAGGACTTGAAGAGGCCGCTTGTGAACTAGGAGCCATTGTCGGTAATGATGCGATTGGGAACTCCAAAGCGGCTCACGAGGCCCTTGATGAACTTGACGGCGGAGCCTGCCGGGATGGTGCGCACCGGCTCGACCTCTGCTCACTTGGCAAACTTGTTGATGGCGACGTAGAGGTAGCGGTAACCACCAGCTGCGCGAGGGAAAGGCCCCAGGATATCCAACCCCCAGACCGCGAAGGGCCATGAGAGGGGGATCGTCTGGAGGCCCTGCGCCGGCTGGTGGATCTTCTTGGCGTGGAATTGGTAGGCCTCGTAGGCTTGGACCAGTGCGGTAGCGTCACGCAGAGCAGTGGGCTAGTAGAAGCCGCTGCGGAAAACCTTAACGACGAGGGTGCGTGATGAGGAGTGGTGGCCGCAGTCTCCTCCATGTATATTAGCTAGCAACTCGCTCCCTTGCTCTTTAGAGATGCAACGCAGCGAGACGCCATTGGGGCGCCTGCGGTACAGCTCACCATCTTGTAGGCAGTAAGCGGTGGCCTGCCGGCCCACGAGCTCTGCTTCTGAGTCCTCCTCCGGGAGGGTGCCGCGAAGCAAATAAGCCTTGAACTCCGCGGCCCAGCTATCCGCCTGAGGCTCAAGCGCTAGCAGCAGGCGAGCTCCTGAGGCCAGGCCACAATCTGGTGTGCCCGTGGGTGGTGCAGGCGGGAGTTCCTCGCGAAGGAGCGCCGTGCTCGTGGCTGGGGGTGCGGCAGATGGCTTGAGGAGCCTTTCCTCAAAGACGCCGGGGCTCTGGGGCTCGCGGCGTGATGCTCGTTTGGCGATGTCGTCGGCTTCTTTGTTGCCGCCGCGGGGGATGTGCTGTAGCTCCAGGCCAAGAAAGCGTTTCTCAAGTTTACATACCTCTTCCAGGTAGGCGGCCATGTGCTCGTCCTTGGGCTTGTAGCTTTTGTTGGAGAAGTTGATGAGGAGTTGCGAATCGCCCTTGATAGTCAGGCGCTTGATGCCTAGGTCGAACGTGGCCTTGAGGCCGGCGATGAGGCCCTCATACTCTGCGATGTTGTTGGAGACCTTGTCGGTGTGCCTGAAGCAGAGCTGTACAGCGTAGTAGAGCCTATCTCCTGTTGGCGAGGTGAGCATGACCCCAACCCCTACGCCATGTCGGGAGAAGGCGCCGTCGAAGTGCATGGTCCATCCGCCAGGCGCCTCATGCCCTGGCAGGAGGGACTGGGCCTCGTGAGACTCGTCCTCGTACGTGTCCATCCATTCTTCCACGAAGTCGGCCAGAGCCGCGCCTTTGATGACTCTGGTGGTGGAGAACTCCAGCTGGAAGGCTTGCAGCTCGATGTTCCACTCGGCGACATGGCCGACGGCGTTGGGGCTACGCAGAACTTGCTCCAAGGGGTAGGAGGAAATGACCTTGATGGGATGACCCTGAAAGTAGTGGCGCAACTTCCTGGAGGCGACGAGGAGCGCTAGGAGGAGCTTCTGCTGCATGGGATAGCGCTCGCGCGCGTCCCTTAGCACGGTGCTGACGAAGTACACGGGGTGCTCGATGAGGCGCGTAGTTGTTGCGACAGCTTGCTCTTCAGACGCCTTGCGAGGCTCGGAAGGCTCGCGAACCTCATGAGGCTCAGGAGGCTCGCGAGGCCCGGGGGGCTTGCGAGGCTCAACGGGCTCGTGAACCTGAAGGGGCACCGAGGGTTTTTCCTTGGCACAGACGCGCTCCTCCCGCACTACCACCAGCGCGACGCTGGCCGTCTGGGGGGTGGCCGCCAAGTACAGGAGCAAGGGCTCGCGAGAGCGCGACGCGACCATGATGGGCGGGCTCGTGAGGTACCTCTTGAGGGCTTCGAAGGCGGCGTCTGCCTCAGGAGTCCACTTGAAGGAGCCGGACCTCTTCAAGAGCTTTAAGAAGGGCAGGGCTCGCTCGCCAAACTTGGAGATGAAACGCCCTAGGGAGGCCATACACCCTGCCAAGTGCTGCATTTCCTTGAGGGTCTGGGGAGGGCGCATTTTCTCGATGGCCTTGATCTTCTTTGGGTTGGCCTCGATACCACGGTGCAAGACTAGGAAGCCGATGAGCTTGCCGGAGGGGACTCCGAAGACGCACTTCTCCGGGTTCAAGTTGAGGTTGATTTTGCGCAGGTTGGCAAATGTTTCCTGGAGGTCCGCGATGAGGGATCCAGCCTCGCGAGATTTGACCACGATGTCGTCGACGTAGGCCTCCGCGTTCCTCCACATCTGAGGCCCCAGAGTGATGCACATTAGCCGCTGGAAGGTGGCGCCCACGCTCCTTAAACCGAAGGGCATGCAGACGTAACAATATACGTCGCAGGGGGTGATGAAGGTCGTCCTCTCCACATCTTCGGCCGCCATCTTGATCTGATGATAGCCTGAGAAGGCATCCAGGAAGCATAGCAAATCACACCCGGCGGTGGAATCCACGATCTGATCGATGCAGGGCAGTGGGAATGGATCTTGAGGGCAGAACTTGTTGAGGCTGGTGAAGTCGACGCACATGCGCTCCTTGCCGCCCTTCTTGGGGACGACGACTGGGTTGGCGAGCCATTCGGGATGGCGCACCTCACCAACGACTCCGGCTTCCTGGAGCTTCTGGACTTCCTTGACGATGAATTCTTGCTTCTCTGGCGCCTGGCGCCGTGCTTTCTGCTTGACCGGGCGTGCATTGGGGCACACCGCTAAGTGGTGCTCGATCACCTCCCTCAGCACACCAGACAAGTCGGATGCTTTCCAGGCAAAAACATCCGAGTTTGCCCGAAGGAAGGCGACGAGCGCGCTTTCCTATGCAGGAGGGAGGCCTGTGCCTATGGTGAAGACAGGGCCGGAGCCGCTGCCGTCCACCGACACCTTCTTCGTCTCGGCGTGGTCCTGAGAGAACAGCTACTTCTTCTTCGCTGGCGCGGCCTCGGAAGGCTCGGCCGTGTCCTCGTCGGCCGGGTGCGCGACACCGGCAGCCTTGTAGGAACGCTCGAGGGTGCTGGCCGCGTCCTTTTCGTCGTAGGCGACGGTGATGATGCCGCTACAGCCGGGCATCTTGAGGACGTTGTAGGCGTGATGGGTGGCTGCCATGAACTTGGTGAGAGCCGGGTAGCCCACGATGGCGTTATAAGGCAGGCCGATGTGCGCCACGTCGAAGTCGATGAGCTTGGTGTTGTAGTTCTTGCGGGTGCCGAAGGTGACGGGGATGCGCACTTGCCCCAGCGGGATGGTGGAGCCATTGGTCACTCCGGAGAAGGGCCTGGTCGGCATCAGCTGGTCGTAGGGCACCTGGAGCGTCTTGAAGGTCTCGATGGAGAGTACATTGAGGCCGACACCCCCGTCGATGAGGGTCTTGGTGACCGCGACGTTGCTGATGGTGGGAGTGCACAGCATGGGGAGCGCGCCTGCAGAGGTCGTGGACTTGGGGTGGTCCTTGGAGTCGAAGGTTATGGCGTACTGCGACCACTTGAGGGGCCGCGCGACCTCAGGCCTCGGGAGGGCGGCGTACACCTCGCGAGAGAGTTGCTTGAAGTGGCGGATGGACACGGGGGCTTGGGACCCGCCAAGGATGCAGGCGACCGTGCGAGGCTCCTGGTAGCCCCCAGCGCCATCGTCAGGCCGGTTGACATCGTTCCCCCGGGGTGGCAGCGGCAGCGGCGGGAGAGCGGCATTGGCCTGAGGATTCGCCTCACGAGGTTGGTCGCGCCAGACGGCCTCACGAGGCTGGTCGCGCCAACCCTGGCGGTAACTGCCATTACTGTTGTGGCTGTCCCAGCGGTTGCCGCTGCAGCCACCTCCGTGGCCGGCACCGCGGCCGTTGCGGTCGTCCCGGCGGCTCTGGTGCTCGTCGCGGAGCAGCTTGAGCTCCTGACAGTCTTCGGTGCTGTGGGAGCGGACGTTGTGAAAGGTGCAGAGTGGCCGGTTGTCCTTTCTGGGCTCGTCGAGGTCGCGGCCGCGCTTCTGCTTGGGCTCCGCCGCAAGCACGGCAGGGCCCTTGCGCTTGACGTCCTTGCTCTTGGCCTTGGCGGCGTCGAGCGCCGCGTCGGGGTCGTTGTGGACGAAGAGGCGGCCTTCTTCAGCCTTGGCGCACTTGTCGGCGAGGTTGAGCAGCTCGAGCATGGAGTCAAGCTCACCGTTGATGGCAAGCTTCTCGCGCATCTTGACGTCTGTGACGCCGGTGGAGAACGCAGAGATGACGGCCGCGTCGGAGGCGCGCGGGATCTTGTTGCGCACCTGACTGAAGCGCTGGATGTACTTGCGGAGGGTCTCGTCTGGGCGCTGCCGAACACGCCGTAGGTCGTTGATGGTGAGGGAGCGGTCCTATGTGCCCTTGAAGTTGGCGATGAACTGGCTGCAGAGCTTGGCCCACGACGAGATGGAAGCCTCGGGGAGGTTCATGAGCCAGGAGCGCGGGCCGTCCTTGAGGGCCATGGGGAACCAGTTTGCCATGACCTTGTCGTCGCCGTTCGCCGTCTCGATGCTCAGCGCGTAGAGCTGGAGGAACTCCGTGGGGTTGGGGGTGCCGTCTTAGCGTGGCGGCAGCTCAGGCTTGAACTTCGCGGGCCAGACCACGCGACGCAGCTCACGGGTGAAGGCACGGCAGCCCACGCCGCTCGAGGGGACGCCGCCAGCGAGGGCGGCGCGGTTTTGACGCCCGGCCGCTGCAACGTCCTGAACGGCCTGGTCCTGGTGCTGGCGCTGCCGCTCGAGGAGCACTCGCGTGTCGGGGGGCGCGCGGCGGATGATCTGGCAGCTGGCTTCATCTCGGTCTGGCGAGGACGCACCGCAGGATGGCTCACGAGCGCGCGCGCTCGTTGCGCAGAGGAGGCGGCGGGGGAGCGCCGTGCGCTAGGTCCCCAGCACGAGACGGCGGAGGGCAGAGCGAGTGAGAAGGCGCTGGAGCGTCCCCGGTGACGTTGACGAGCTCGGTGATGCAGCCAAGCCAGGCGTCGTAGCCGGCGTCATCCGGATAGTAGCGGAGCAGCTCGCGCGCCATGAGCAGCGCGGCCTGCGGGTTCGGCGGCCCACGGTGGGAGAGAGAGGAGGCCGTGGCAGTGTGGCTGTCCGCCCGCACGGAGGGGTGTAGGGAGGAGTCCTGCTGCTCGCGGGCAGCGGGGTCGGTGGCGGCAGCAGCCTCGGCTCCGGGGCGGCGGCGATTGCTGCGGGCCACCGGCTCTGTCTGAGCCACGTGGCCAGCCCTGCGCTCGGCGCGCTCGCGATGTGCCTCGGCCATGGGGATGGTGGAGCTGAGGGCGGAGCAGAAGAACGGTAGCACACCCCTACCTGGCGCGCCAAATGTCGGAAGTCGGGCTCCGGGGACCCAAAGGTTCAAACACTGGGGTGAGCTCGTTCTACTGCTTCGTCTCCTACCACGGTTAAGCTACGGCGAGGCTACGGCGAGAGCGCGCTAGTGAGGGACGGGGCGAGGACTCGGCGGTTTACCTAGGTTCGGGCCACCTTGCGGTGTAAGACCCTACTCCTGCTTGTGGTTTGGATTGCCCGGAGGCAAGAGAGTTCTTGCGTACAAGGTGGGAGATGAAGGAATCAATCTCGGGGGGCCTAGTCGGAGAGCCTCTCCTCTAAAATGGCAGCACTGCCCTTTTATATCGGCCTTGGTCCTCTTCCCCCTCAAAACTTAGGCGGGAAGGGTTGCCACACTTGGCGATTTTGAAAGGGGACAGGCGCTCAGGCTATCCTGACTGAAGGTGGTATTCGCCTGTCAAAGCATGATCCATGACGCGCTGGTGGGCTCGGTGATGACCTCCGCCCTGCGCGCCCGTCGTCTTGGTCTTCCTTCGCCGATCGGGAAACTTTTGGGGTTGCTTTGGAGAGTAGATAGCTGGCCCTACTCCCTTAACACGAAAGAGGAAACCATCTTCATCCGCGCCTACTGGCGCGGCCTCTGCTGCTGCTCGTCGCCGCGCGCGTCACCCACGTGATGGGCTCCAGACCGCGCGGCACGCCGAACGGCTTTCGTTTCGAGCGCCTGCGGGAGGGGGCCTCGGGAGGCCACCTCGGAAAGCCGCCTCGCGAGGTCACTTCGGGAAGCCACCTCGTGAGAGGGCCTCGCGAGGCCATTGATGGTGGTGCTGAGTATTACTCGCCACTTTCTGAGGAGGGGGCCTCATGAGGGGTCTTGGTGAGATGCTCGGTGGTGACGGCCTGCTGGGCCCATGCTAGGCGTTGCGCCCTGGGCCAAAGGCAGACGGGCCTGGATACCCCAGGTTCCATGGGCCCGACAAAGTCCTTGTATGTAACATCCCAATTTTATTAAATTTGGATGTTAATAGAATCATCAATGCATCTCATATTTTATTGCATTTTGGAGTTTTTGAAATATTCAAATAATCTTTTCCACTCAAGAAAAATAAAAGAGAGGGGATAAAATGACTTCCTCAAGTATAAAAGAGTTGGAAAAATTATTAGAATATTATTTTGGACTTTTTGGAATTTATTTGGTATTTATTTTGTTTGCCAAAAGTGCATTAATTGTATTAGGAAAATATTTTCAAAATTGTCTGTGCTTAAATTAATGTTCACCGTGCTCTAAATATTCAGAAATGAATTTAGGAATTTTTGTTGTATTTTTAGTAATTCATTTGAATTTGTTTTGGTCCACTGTTGGTTATTTGTCTAAAAAAACACGCACACACCAGCAGGCCAGGCGAACCAGCCGGCTCGCCCAGCCTTTTGGCCCAAGGCCGCTTCCGCGCCCGAATTTCCTACGCGCCGGCCACCCGCCCCGCCTCTCTTCCGCCACCGCCACTGACTGGTGGGACCCAGTCTATCTTCCCCAACCTCCTGCTTCACCCGCTCGGATGAGCAACGTGGCACGCACTCCCACAACCGCCGACCGCCTCCCTCTCGGGATAGGCCTTATCCGCCGCGACCCGCACACCCTCGCCTCGCCTATAAGTACCCGGGCACCCCCTCTCTCGATCCCGCCGACCCGCTGACCTCCACGCAGCTCCTAGCCGACGCCCTCCCAATTCGAATCTCACCGGAGCCGAAGATCTTCGCCGTCCATTCCGTCACCCGTGAGCCACCACCGCACCACCGACGCCGAGCCCCGCCGGAGCACCGAGCCCCGCCGTCTCCCTCCGCTTCATTCCGGCCACCTTGACGCACGCCGCCACCACCGTCGTGACGCCCTCGACGCACCGCATCTCCCCGTCTACTTCACGGACACCGGAGACCAGCGTAGCCGCCGCCTCGTTCATCACCGACCCTGCGCCGTCGCCTTCGTCGTCGCCGTTGACCACTGTAAGCCCCGTCGTTGCCCTCGTCCGTTAGATCGAAATCGTACGGCTTAGATTAGTTAGGTTGTTTTTTTTTCATTTCTTTCGACTTGGTATGTGTTAGTTAACGGCCGTCCGCTGGATAAGCTATGCAGCGGACACCTTCTGGCCAATCACAGTACGCCACGTGGCTAGGGACTTATTTGCAGCAGTTTTTTTCATAGATTAGCCCCTAAACTTCGATTAGCCCTAACTTTTCAACCGTAGATGCAAATTAGATGAAACCAGTGGTAAAATGTTCATCTTGATTAGATCTATCCAGAGAACCCATCTTTCCAAACTTTTTCCAATGTCAAATTTGAATTGTTTTAAATTCAAATTCAAACCCTATTTGGCCATATCTTCTAAACCGTAGCTCTGTTTAAATTAATTCTTTTTGCACTATGTCACCATAGCCAAATCCTATGTTTTGCACCAATGTCATGGCACTTTTCACACAACTAGGATCTGTCCATGTATATTTTACTCGTATGCCTTGTATGCACTATAGTTCACATCACATTTTGAACCCTATGTCATATGTTGCTTTGCACATAGAATATTTTTGTGCTAGTTAAGTGGGTTGTGTTTTCATTTGGATTTTTCCCGAGTCTTTTATTTTGCATGTTATGTTGGTTCTTTGAATGATTGCTTATGTGAGTTATTTACTTTGACGATAGATTGTCCGGAGTGCGAAGCAGAATACTATCATTCTGTAGAGTTGAATTAGCAGTACCAAGGCAAGTTCACATTTGACCATTCTTTCAATTACCTATGTTTTATATATGCATTTAGTCCTTTGTGGTAGGATTGCATGGTAGGAATTTTATGCCGGATGGCTGTGCTTTTACCTAGTAGTTCATTTGAGGTAGGTCTGAACTATACAACCTTTGTCACCACCGTGTAAGTTTACTTTGCCTCACTAATGTAGACGTGGATTGGGGAGTGTTCATGGTGAGACATGAGTGACAAAGTAGTAATCAGGACCAAGACTTTAAATGAACTACCTGGGCAGAATTGGTTTGAATGGTGGCGAAGTACAGTGGGAGCATGCATGGGAAATCCATGGTGGTGCACCACTAGTGGTCTGCCGCCCAGGCTCAAAGGGATCAAACGTGTTTTCATGTCTAGAAGCTTACGTGTGCAGCCACAAGCCAATATGGGCTCTGGCTTGGTTGAGTAGTTAGTGTGACCTCTTCCGGGATAGGCTAGCAGATGTAGAATGAGTAGGTGTACCGGCCTATCCGTGGGTTAAGGGGAAATGCTTTCGAAAGACTATGTCTCGATGTTCCGATCAAGGAGGTGGTCGAGTCTTGTGGGGAAAAGTGCGCAAACCTCTGCAGAGTGTCAAACCTAATCGATTAGCCGTGTCCCCGGTTACGGAAAATTTGAGCTTTTAGTAATGGAAATGCTGGGAGATCTCATCACCCTTAATTTAATTAGTGGGTTTAAAGAAACTTTGGGAATGGATTGAGTTGGGGTTGCCAACTCATCCTATGCTATTTTTGTAGTGGTAGAATAATTTCTTTACAATAGGGAAAAACCAGCTTTATGCAAAGTTAAACTTAGAGCTTCCACCAGCCAAATTGCATGTACAAATAGGTTCATTATACTTGTGATGTGACTTGCCAGTACATTCCATGTACTGACCTACATGGCTGCAAACTATCATGTCGCAGATATATCCGACGAGGATTAAGGTGCGATAGGTCGATGTTCTACACTCAGCTTTGCTCGTGGAGTTGATGGACTCATTTACTTCTTTGCTTCCGCAGTATTTGTTTAATGGCCTTATGCCATATTTTTGTAATAATTGTATTACTCCTGGACTACCGATGTAATGAAGAGATGTGTGTTATTTCTGTTATTTCATCGAGTACTGTGTCTGCTAGCAAGTCGATCCAGGGACTAGCACGGTAAGCACAGAGACTTCGATCCTTTTTGGATCGGGTCGCTACAAGATGGTATCAGAGCACATGTTGACTGTAGGATGCGACCCCTACAAAATGGAAAAGCCATAGGATGAAAATTCTATTTTAAAATTTCCCTATATATCTGTTGGTCTCGTACTTTTCTCTACTTCATTACTAATTTCTCCCCTCTTCCAAATGTAGATGTCGGCCGCCATTGTCGAGTTTGAGCAGACCGATGAGACCATGCCCTTTGGGAGGCAGCTGATGAAGATCGTGAAGCACCTGAAGATCGCGCTGCCCACACTCACCGGGACCTTCACGGCCACCTTGCCCGAGGAGACACGCTGGAGAATTGATGTCCATATCCCCGGACGCACCATCGGAGTCCACACCAAGCCCATTGACTTCTATCTGGATGTTGGATCATGGGGCCTGGGCAAGGGCATTGCTGCTCATATTGCTCTTGGCCGCATTCGGGAGGAGCACGCCGAGGAACTCAAGAAGACCTCCTTTGTCATGTACGCGCGCCATGACGCGAATGGAGAAGTGGTGCGTACCCTGGAGGACGAGACAATAGCATCCCATATCCAGGACATGGAGGAGCACATTCGAAGGATAGAGGTAGAGCTAGACCACAACCTGATCGTCACCAAGAACCTCATGACCCGCAAGGCCGAGCTCGAGGAGGAGCTCCAGGACGCTCGCATCGAACACAAGGGAGAGATCGACGCGCTACAAGAGAAGATCGACGACCTAAAGCTTCAGCTTGAGGAGGCCGAGGAGAAGCTGGATGAGGGAGAAGACATCCAGGAGGATCACTCTTATGGAGCTTATGTCAGCCAGGACAAGGACCAGGATGACGAGCTCGGAGATGACGACACAGAGAGTGATGCAAGAACGCCCGACGTTAACATGGTTGACTGGTCATCATCCGATGAGAGTTAGATTTTAGTCCACCATGAGAGTTTAGGGTTTCGATTTTGTTATTCGATTAGTTTATTCATTTATGAGACCCTGTCAAATCTTGTGACATGGCTTATCTTAGGTTGATGATTTGTGTGAACCTCTTTGATTGAAATTGAATTGGTGTGATTTGAAGTTTTATTGCTATCATTTGCATATGGGTTGTGCGATTTTTCTCATTAGACCCTTGTTCTATTCTAATTTCTCACCAACTCTAAACCCATCAGATGCCTCCGAGACGTGACCCGGTATCCAACTTTCCACCGGAGCTCACCCAGTTGATCCAGAACCAGAATGCCCTTATGTAGATGCTTATCCAGAACCAGAATCAGAACCAGAACAACAACAACAACAACAACAACAACAACAACAACAACAACAACAACAACAACAACAACAACCCATCGCCGCCACCCCCAGTTGACAGTCTTACCCGTTTTCTGAGGCTGAACCCGCCCGTGTTCTCCAGCAGCACGGAGCCGATCGTCGCGGATGACTGGCTTCGCAAGATAGGAAGGGAGCTCGCCACAGTAGGTTGCAATGATGCAGAGAAGGTGAGGTTTGCCGCTCACCAGCTGGATGGACCGGCAGCTTCATGGTGGGAGAACTACACCACCACGTACCCTATTGAGAGTGTGGCTTGGAGTCAATTCCAGCAGGCATTCCGCACTGCTCATGTTTCAGCTAGAGCTATGAATCTCAAGAAGCAGGAATTCCGCAACTTACGCCAGGGGAACCGTTCAGTGGGAGAGTATGTTGATGAGTTCAACAAGTTGGCCCGTCATGCTCCAGGAGACGTGGCCACAGATGCAGCCAAGCGGGAGAAGTTTCTGGAGGGACTGAACGACGAGCTGGGAGTTTAGTTGATGGTAGCGACTTTTGAGAACTATCAAGAGTTGGTTGACAAGGCTATCATTCTCGAGGGCAAGCATCAGCAGATAGAGAGCCGCAAGAGGAAGTATGGTCAGGGCAAGTTTCAGTCTAGAGCTCAGCAGAAGCCCCGATACACCCCATACCCGGGATATGCTAGTTCAGGATCTAGTAAGTTTGGAGGGCATAACCATCATAACCATGGTGGTCAATTTCAGCATGGAGGCAATGGCCACAACCACATTGGCCACAAGAATGGCAATGGGAATGGAGGGACTGGCAATCACCAGCGTTCCAGCCCTGCTACACCAGTGAGGAAGGATCTGAGTCACATCACCTGCTTCAAGTGCAAGAAAACAGGGCACTACTCCAACAAGTGTCCTGAGTTGCAGAATGGAAATGGCAATGGGAGTTCTGGAGGCAAGAAGCCTAATCCTTTTACTAAGAGGCATGTGAATCATGTCAATGTGGAAGAGGTCTATGAGCAGCCTGATGCAGTGATTGGTAAGTTCTTGGTTAATTCATTTCTAGCACTCATTCTTTTTGACACTGGTGCATCGCATTCATTCATATCAAGGGGATTTGTGGATAAGCATAAGTTGCCTACCGTAGCTCTTAAGTCACCCATCCTAGTGAGTTCTCCGGGAGTAGAGTCTATGGTTAGTCAGGGATGTTTTCAGTTACCTCTGAACATAGGGGGACATGTCTTCCCCACAGATATGATCGTACTTGAGTCACAAGGATTGGATGTTATCTTAGGCATGGATTGGTTGTCCAAGTATGAGGGGAGTATTGATTGCGCCAGTAGGTCGATTTTTCTCACCACCCCAGCGGGAAAAAGGATCAAGTATGTATCCAGGTTTAAACCTAGGAGGACTCAGGTGAACTCTCTTACGGGAGTTGTCCAGGAGGAAGTACCAGTGGTGAAGGATTATCCCGATGTATTTCCAGAGGAGTTACCAGGTATGCCACCAGATCGGGAGATTGAGTTTTTGATTGAGCTGCTGCCAGGCACAGGACCTATCTCCAAGAGGCCATATCGGATGCCTGTTAATGATTTGGAAGAAGTCAAGAAATAGATCAAGGAGTTGCTGGAGAAAGGGTATATTCGCCCGAGTTCATCGCCTTGGGGAGCCCCAGTACTCTTAGTGGAGAAGAAGGATGGAACCTTGAGGATGTGTGTGGATTACCGCTCTTTGAACGAGGTGACCATCAAGAACAAGTATCCTCTGCCGATGATCAATGACTTGTTTGACCAGCTAGAGGGAGCAAGTGTTTTCTCCAAGATCGACCTTCGATCCGGTTATCACCAGTTGAAGATCCGTGAGAAGGATATACCCAAGATAGCTTTTACCATGAGGTATGGGCGTTATGAGTATACAGTCATGTCCTTTGGTTTGACTAATGCCCCTGCCTATTTTATGAGCATGATTAACAAGGTATTCATGGAGTTCTTGGATAAGTTTGTTGTGGTATTCATTGATGATATATTGGTTTACTCCAAGAATGAGGAGGAACATGCCGAGCATCTGCGCTTAGTTCTGGAGAAGCTCAGAGAACATCAACTTTATGCCAAGTTCAGTAAGAGTGAGTTTTGGTTAAAGGAAGTGGAATTTCTTGGACATGTTGTGTCAGGTGAAGGGATTGCAGTGGACCCTTCCAAGGTTGAAGCCATCACCGAATGGAAGGCACCCACCTCAATCAGTGAGATTCACAGTTTTCTTGGACTTTCAGGATATTACCGGAGATTTATTGAAAATTTCTCCAAGATTGCAAAGCCCATGACAGAGTTATTGAAGAAGGACAACAAGTTCGTTTGGACTGAAGAGTGTGAAGCCAGCTTTCAGGAGTTGAAGAAGCGTTTGGTTACAGCCCCAGTGCTAGTTCTGCCTGACATACACAAGGATTTTCAAGTGTATTGTGATGCTTCACGTCAGGGACTTGTAGGTGTTCTTATGGAAGAGGGAAAGGTTGTAGCTTATGCCTCACGACAGCTTCGACCTCATGAGTTGAATTATGCCACGCATGATTTGGAGTTAGCAGCCGTGGTGCATGCACTCAAGACTTGGAGACACTATCTTATTGGAAATCGTTGTGATGTTTACACGGATCACAAGAGTTTGAAGTATATCTTCACGCAAAAGGAGTTGAACCTCAGGCAAAGGAGATGGTTGGAACTTATAAAGGATTATGACATGAGTGTGCATTATCATCCAGGGAAAGCCAATGTAGTGGCGGATGCTTTGAGCCGTAAGAGTTATGTTAACACCCTTACAGCAGGAGGTTTACCTCAGGAGTTATGTGATGAGCTTAGAGACCTTCAGTTGGAAATAGTTCCAAGAGGTTATGTTGCTACACTTGAGGTTCAGTCCACCTTGTTGGGAAGAATCAGAGAGGCCCAGAAGTTGAACAAAGGTATCGCTGAGATAAAGGAAAATATGAGCAAAGGGAAAGCAGAAGGATTCCGTGAGGATGAGCATGGAACCATATGGTTTGGGCAGCGTATTTGTGTACCCAATGATAAAGAGATCAGGAAGTTGATTCTTCAGGAGGCTCATGACTCACCATACTCGATATACCCAGGCAACACCAAGATGTATTTGGACTTGAAGGAAAGTTTTTGGTGGGCTGGTATGAAGAGGGAAATTGTTGAGTATGTGGCGATATGTGATGTATGCCAGAGAGTAAAGGCAGAGCATCAGAAACCAGCAGGTTTACTTCAGCCATTGCCGATACCTAATTGGAAATGGGACAGACTTGGTATGGACTTTATCACGGGATTACCTAGGACCCATTCAGGTTATGATTCCATCTCGGTAATAGTTGATCGTTTGACAAAGGTTGCTCACTTCATTCCAGTGAAAACCACCTATACAAGTGCTAAGCTGGAAAAGATATATATGACCAGTGTCGTATGTCTGCATGGAGTTCCGAGGACCATCGTATCAGATAGAGGAACATAGTTTACCTCAAAGTTTTGGCATCAGTTACACGAAACTTTGGGTACCAGGCTTGAGTTCAGTACATCCTTCCATCCATAGACAGATGGGCAGACAGAGAGAGTCAATCAGATTCTAGAGGACATGTTGAGAGCCTGTGCGCTAGACTATGGGTCTAGTTGGGATGATAACTTACCTTACGCAGAGTTCTCGTACAACAACAGCTATCAAGCCAGTTTGCAGATGGCCCCTTTCGAGGCATTGTATGGGAGGAAATGCAGGACACCTTTGATGTGGGATGGAGTTGGAGATCGCAAATTGTTTGGACCAGATTTGATCAGAGATTCTGAGGAGAAGGTCAAGTTGATTCGTGATAGACTCAAGATAGCTCAGTCCAGACATAAGAGTTATGCCGATGCTAAACGCAAGGAAGCGATCTATGAAGTGGGATATAGAGCATATCTTCGAGTGTCTCCACTTTGAGGTATTAAGAGATTTGGAGTCAAGGGAAAGTTAGCACCATGATTTGTGGGGCCATACAGAGTTCTGGAACGCAGAGGAGAGGTTGCATATCAGTTGGAGTTACCAGAGGCTTTGTCAGGAGTTCATGATGTGTTCCATGTCACCCAGCTGAAGAAGTGTCATGCATAGATGGCATATATTCCTTTGAGAGATACAGTGCCACTGGAGGCAATTCAGTTGGAGAGTGATTTGACTTATGAGGAGAAGCCTGTTAAGATTCTTGAGACTGCAGAGAAAATCACTCGTACCAAGATGATCAAGTTCTGCAAGGTTCAGTGGAGTCATCACACTGAGGAGGAAGATACTTGGGAACGAGAGGAAGATCTCAGGCAGGACCATCCACACCTTTTTGCTGGCCAACCCAAATCTCGAGGGCGAGATTCATCTTAAGGGGGGTAGGTTTGTAACATCCCAATTTTATTAAATTTGGATGTTAATAGAATCATCAATGCATCTCAGATTTTATTGCATTTTGGAGTTTTTGAAATATTCAAATAATCTTTTCCACTCAAGAAAAATAAAAGAGAGGGGATAAAATGACTTCCTCAAGTATAAAAGAGTTGGAAAAATTATTAGAATATTATTTTGGAGTTTTTGGAATTTATTTTATTTGCCAAAAGTGCATTAATTGCATTAGGAAAATATTTTCAAAATTGTCTGTGCTTAAATTAATGTTCACCGTGCTCTAAATATTTAGAAATGAATTTAGGAATTTTTGTTGTATTTTTAGTAATTCATTTGAATTTGTTTTGGTCCACTGTTGGTTATCTGTTTAAAAAAAACACACGCACACAACAGCAGGCCTAGCGAACCATCTGGCCCACCCAGCCTTTTGGCCCAAGGCCGCTCCCGCGCCCGAATTTCCTACGCGCTGGCCGCCCGCCCCACCTCTCTTCCGCCACCGCCACTGACTGGTGAGACCCAGTCTATCTTCCCCAACCTCCCGCTTCACTCGCTCGGATGAGCATCGCGGCGCGCGCTCCCGCAACCGCCGGCCGCCTTCCTCTCGGGATAGGCCTTATCCGCCACGACCCGCACGCCCTCGCCTCGCCTATAAGTACCCGGGCACCCCCTCTCTCGATCCCGCCGACCCGCTGACCTCCACGCCGCTCCTAACCGACGCCCTCGCCATTCGAATCTCGCCAGAGCCGAAGATCTTCGCCGTCCATTCCGTCACCCGTGAGCCACCCCGGCATCCCATTCTCTGTCAATTGGATCCCCGCGTCGATGCACATCTTTTTGACATGCTTTCATGTCCCTAGGTTCGCCAGAGTCACCGCACCACCGACGCTGAGCCCCGCCGGAGCACCGAGGCCCGCCGTCTCCCTCCACTCCATTCCGGCCAGCTCGACACACGCCGCCACCACCGTCGTGATGCCCTCGACGCACCGCATCTCCCCGTCTACTTCACGGATACCGGAGACCGCCGTAGCCGCCACCCCGTTCATCACCGACGCCGCGCCGTCGCCTTCGTCGTCGCCGTTGACCACTGTAAGCCCCATCGTTGCCCTCGTCCGTTAGATCAAAATCGTACGACTTAGATTAGTTAGGTTGTTTTTTTTTATTTCTTTCGAATCGATATGTGTTAGTTAACGGCCGTCCACCGGATAAGCTATGCAGCGGACACCTTCTGGCCAATCACAGTACGCCACGTGGCCAGGGACTTATTTGCAGCAATTTTTCACACATTAGCCCCTAAACTTCGATTAGCCCTAACTTTTCAACCGTAGATCCAAATTAGATGAAACCAGCGGCAAAATGTTCATCTTGATTAGATCTATCCAGAGAAACCATCTTTGCAAACTTTTTCCAATGTCAAATTTGAATTGTTTCAAATTCAAATTCAAACCCTATTTGGCCATATCTTCTAAACCGTAGCTCCATTTAAATTAATTCTTTTTGCACTATGCCGCCATAGCCAAATCCTATGACTTGCACCAATGTCATGGCACTTTTTAGACAACTAGGATCTGTCCATGTATATTTTACTCATATGCCTTGTATGCACTATAGTTGACATGACATTTTGAACCCTATGTCATATGTTGCTTTGCACGTAGAATATTTTTGTGCTAGTTAAGTGGGTTGTGTTTTCATTTGTATTTTTCCCGAGTCCTTTGTTTTGCATGTTATGTTGGTTCTTTGAATGATTGCTTATGTGAGTTATTTACTTTGACGATAGATTGTCCGGAGTGCGAAGCAGAATACTATCATTCTCTAGAGTTGAACCAGCAGTACCAAGGCAAGTTCAAATTTGACCATTCTTTCAATTACCTATGTTTTATATATGCACTTAGTCTTTTGTGTTAGGATTGCATGGTAGGAATTTTTATGCCGGATGGCTATGCTTTTACCTAGTAGTTCATTTGAGGTAGGTCTGAACTATACAACCTTTGTCACCACCGTGTAAGTTTATTTTGCCTCACTAATGTAGACGTGAATTGGGGAGTGTTCATGGTTAGACATGAGTGACAAAGTAGTAATCAGGACCAAGACTTTAAATGAACTACCTGGGCAGAATTGGTTTTAATGGTGGCGAAGTACAGTGGGAGCATGCATGGGAAATCCATGGTGGTGCACCACTAGTGGTCTGCCGCCCAGGCTCAAAGGGATCAAACGTGTTTTCATGTCTAGAAGCTTACGTGTGCAGCCACAAGCCAATATGGGCTCTAGCTTAGTTGAGTAGTTAGTGTGACCTCTTCCGGGATAGGCTAGCAGATGTAGAATGAGTAGGTGTACTGGCCTATCCGTGGGTTAAGGGGAAATGCTTTCGAAAGACTATGTCTCGATCTTCCGATCAAGGAGGTGGTCGAGTCTTGTGGGGAAAAGTGCGCAAACCTCTGCAGAGTGTCAAACCTCATCGATTAGCCGTGTCCCCGGTTACGGACAATTTGAGCCTTTAGTAGTGGAAATGCCGTGGGATCTCATCACCCTTAATTTAATTAGTGGGTTTAAATAAACTTTAGGAATGGATTGAGTTGGGGTTGCCAACTCATCCTATGCTATTTTTGTAGTGGTAGAATAATTTCTTTACAATAGGGAAAACCCAGCTTTATGCAAAGTTAAACTTAGAGCTTCCACCAGCCAAATTGCATGTACAAATAGGTTCATTATACTTGTGATGTGACTTGCCAGTACATTCCATGTACTGACCTACATGGCTGCAACCTATCATGTTGCAGATATATCCGACGAGGATTAAGGTGTGATAGGTCGATGTTCTACATGCAGCTTTGCTCGTGGAGTTGATGAAATCATTTACTTCTTTGCTTCCGCAGTATTTGTTTAATGGCGTTATGCCATATTTTTGTAATAATTGTATTACTCCTGGACTACCGATGTAATAAAGAGATGTGTGTTATTTCTGTTATTTCATCGAGTATTGTGTGTGCTAGCAAGTCGATCCAGGGACTAGCACGGTAAGCACAGAGACTTCTATCCTTTTTGGGTCGGGTCGCTACATTGTAATCGAAAGTAGTGGGCACATTACTATTTAAAGTTTTGACCTCTCCAAACACACTTTTTTTCATTTTTACACTAAGATCATCACCCTCCAAACAATTGGGACGCCTTCTAGCTAAAGTTGACTCATCTTTAGTCCCTTTTTCATCAAGTGTTATGTTACTAAATAAAGATTCAATAGGTGAGACACCAATCATTTAATATCTTCATCATTACTACGATAGAAACCGGGTGGAATGGCTTTTTTCTAAGAATTCCCGCTTACCTCTCAGCCTAGCGGTCCTTTCTTTACTTTCATTAATGGAGACATAGATAGCTTTAATAGATTCATTTATATAATGCTTGGGTGACAAAATTTTAATCTTGAGATTTTCCACATCATGAGCAATTCTATCCATGTTCCTAGACATTTCATCAACTCTATTCAAATTTTCTTCTACCATAGCATTGAAAATCTTTTGAGAATTAATAAATTCTTTAATATTACTTTCAAGATCAGAGGGTATCCTATTATTATTATTATATGGATTACCATAGGAATTACCATAATTATTAGAGGAATTTCCAGGAAACGGTCTAGGATTGAAATTAACTCTATAAGCATTGTTGTTGAAATTATTTCTAGAAACGAAATTCACATCAGTATCATCATTATTTTTCTCAATCAAAGTAGACAATGGCACATCATTAGGATCAACATGAGCATTTTTACTAGCAAGCAATTTCATAAGTGCATCCATCTTATCACTCAAAGTATTAATTTCTTCGACAGAATTAACCTTCTTACCAGTTGGAGTCCTTTCAGTGTGCCATTGAGAATAATTTGTCATAATATTATCAAGGACTTTTGTAGCTTCTCCCAATGTAATTTCCATAAAAGTACCACCTGCGGCAGAGTCTAGCAAATTTCTAGAAACAAAGTTTAGTCCCGCATAAATTTTTTGTATGATCATCCATAAGCTTAAACCATGTGTTGGGCAATTTATTATCATTAATTTAATTCTCTCCCAAGATTGCACAACATGCTCATGCTCAAGTTGCTTAAAATTCATAATTTGATTTCTTAAAGAAATAATCTTAGCGGGAGGAAAATACTTGGCAATAAAAGCATCTTTACACTTATCCCAAGAATCAATACTATTTCTAGGCAAGGATGAAAACCAAATTTTAGCACGATCTCATAGTGAGAACGGAAATAATTTCAATTTAACAATATCATTATCCACATCTTTCTTATTTTTGCATATCACAAAGTTCCACGAAAGTATTTAGATGGGATGCAGCATCTTCATTAGGACTACCAAAAAATTGTTCTTTCATAACAAGATTAAGCAAGGTAGCATTGATGTCACACGACTCCGCACTAGTGGCGGGAGGAGCAATAGGAGTACTAATAAAATCATTATTATTAGTATTGGAAAAGTCACACAATTTTGTGTTTTCTTGAGACATCACGACGAAGCAAACAAACTAGCAAACAAGCGAATGAAAATATTTTTGTGTTTTTTGTAAAATTGTTTTTAGAAGTGGGGGAGATGAAAACGAGACGCAAATGCAAATAAAAGGCAAATAAAATAAATGCAAGTGGATGATAATTTGTGCGAAGGTACTTGATAATTTTGGTAATGTCTCCCCGGCAACGGCGCCAGAAATTCTTCCTGCTACTTGTAGACTGCGTTGGTATTTCCCCGAAGAGGAGGGGATGACGCAATATAGTAGAGATAAGCATTTCCCTTAGTTAAGAACCAAGGTTATCAATCTAGTAGGAGAGCCAAGCAAAAATCTGTTAAGCGCACCTGCACACACAAAAGCAAACACTTGCACCCAACGCAAATAAGAGGGTTGTCAATCCTCTTAGCGATTATTTGCAAGGATTAATTCTGATAGTGATAGATAGATAAAGTAAAATACTAAATAAAATAAAAGTAAATAAATTGCAGCAAGGTATTTTTGGATTTTAATATATGATAAAAATAGACCCGGGGGCCATAGTTTCCACTAGAGGCTTCTCTCTCGACCGCAGAACATACGGTGGGTAAACAAATTACTGTTGGACAATTGATAGAAAAGCAAATAATTATGATGGATTCATGGCAATGGTCATGTATATAGGCATCACGTCCGAGACAAGTAGACCAACTCCTGTCTGCATCTACTACTATTACTCCACCCATCGACCGCTATCCAGCATGCATCTAGGGTATTAAGTATGAAACAGAGTAATTCCTTAAGCAAGATGACATGATGTAGACAAAGTAAACTCAAGCAATATGATTAAACCCCATCTTTTTATCCTTGATGGCAACAATACAAATGTGTGTCATGTCCCTTTCTGTCACTGGGATTGAGCACCGCAAGATTGAACCCATCACAAAGCACCTCTCCCATTGCAAGATAAACCAATCTAGTTAGCCAAACCAAATCGATATATCGGAGAGAAATACAAAGCTATAATAATCATGAATAAAAGAGTTCAGAGAAGACTCAAATATTTCTCATGAATGATCTGATCATAAACTCACAAGTCATCGGATCCCAACAAACACACCGCAAAAGAAGATTACATCAGATAGAACTCCAAGAACATCGATGAGAACATGGTATTGAAGATCAA
This sequence comes from Elymus sibiricus, assembly GCA_039707655.1. Lineage (NCBI taxonomy): Eukaryota > Viridiplantae > Streptophyta > Magnoliopsida > Poales > Poaceae > Elymus > Elymus sibiricus. The sequence goes on along the minus strand of CM077674.1, from coordinate 196,609,912 downwards.
AGAGAGAGAAGAAGCCATCTAGCTACTAGATATAGACCCATAGGTCTATGGTAAACTACTCACACATCATCGGAAGGGTAGCAAGGTTGATGAAGAAGCCCTCCGTGATCGATTCCCCCTCCGGCAGAGTATCGAAAAAGGCCTCCAGATGGGATCGCGGAAGAGCAGAGGCTTGCGGCGGCGTAAAAGTTATTCGGGGTGGCTCTCTGTTGGTTTCCGAATATTTGAGAATTTATAGAAGTGGAATTATGTCAAACGGAGCCATGAGGGGCCCACAAGGCATCAGGGCGCGCCCTCCCTGGGCCGCGCCCTGTTACCTTGTGGAGGCCTCGTGAACCTTCTGGCCTCCTCTCCAAGTCTCCAGGGTCTCTTTTGTCCAGAAAAAATCTCAAAAAAGTTTCATGGCATTTCGACTTCGTTTGGTACTGATTTTCTGAAAAGCCAAAAACAAGCAGAAAACAGCAACTGGCACTCGGCACTAGGTTAATAGGTTAGTCCCAAAAATGATATATAATTGCATATAATTGCATATAAAAACATCCAAGATTGATACTATAATAGCATGGAACAATAAAAAATTATAGATACGTTGGAGACGGATCACACCACTGCTACAATCGTTTGTTGACTAAGTTGACAAAGCCCTGCGTACACGTCAACTCAGTAGGCCCACAAGTCAGCCTCCAAATCTGGTGGGTCCCGGTTGTCATGGGGAGGAATATTTTTTTCGCGTAATAAGGAGGCACTTCCTTCCGTGCGAAGATATAGCTGGTGGGTCCCAGCTGTCAGGGGGAGGAATCATTTATTTTTCGCGTAATAAGGAGGTACTTCCTTGCGTGTGAAGATGTAGCTGGTGGGTCCCGGATGTCAGGGGGGACGAGTCATTTTTTTTGCGCATAATAAGGAGGAACTTCCTTGCGTGCGAAGATGTAGCTGGTGGGTCCAAGCTGTCAGGGGGAGGAATCAGTTTTCTTGCGCGTGATAAGGAGGCACGTCGTGGCGTGCGACCATGGACCTCATGGGTCCCAGCTGTCCACCTCTCCATGTACAGTCCTCTTCCGATGGTTGTCGTTCATTGACCGCATTGACGAGCCGTGCCAAGAGCACCAAGGCGGTGTACGACGGCTTGGCTAAGGGTGGGAATGACCCGGAGCCGGGGAAGACTCGGCAGTGGATGCCCACGGGGAGGGGAGTACGAGGGTTGACTGGTTCGGCTGCGGTGTGAGGCTGTCGTCGCCAGAGAATAACAGAAGGTGTGGGTGAGTACAGGTATGACTTGGCCACCGATGGGAGTAGGGTGGGGTGGCGAGGCCTACGCGGCAGCACAGCCGGCAACGGGAGGCAGAAGCAGGCACTCTCGCCGGCGATGGTTTTGGGCTTTTGGCGGCTGGAGCAACAAGATCAGAGATTGAAGAAGCAGGATGGCCGTCGGATGTCAATCCAACGGCTATAGTTGTTAGAATAGTTTGTTGACTTTTCTTTTTGACCATTAAATCGTTTTGTTGACTAAATGGACAACGCCTTGTGCAGGCTTCGTCCTCATGGGCCAACATTTTTTTAGAACTCCTCGGCGTGGGCTAACAAAGTCAGCTTCGAAAGCTCTTGCGGACATGTAGCCCATTTATTTAGTTTTTATAGGCCATTTGATTTTGTTATCCAATAGATCGATTTCCTGGGCTGGGTGAAAAAATAATAGCCTATTTACTATTTCTGAGAATTTATAGCCCATTTGATTATTTGTTCGAATACACCTATTTACTGGGATGGGTGAAAAAATAATATTGCGGACATGCAGCCCATTTATTATATCTGCTAGTTTACAACCCATTTGCTTTTAGTAGAAATAGACCCATTTTCTGGGATGGGTGAAAAAACTATTGGTCTGGACAGAGCATTTCCTGTAAAAAAAATTAATTCTGAGCTAGGAATTTTATTGAAAAACTTTAAGTTGGGTTTGGCATTCTTGTATAAAAATAGAACTGAGTTGTGCACTTTTTTAATAAAAAACATAGGCTGGGCTGCGCTTATTTTAGTTCAAAAGAAAACCTGGGATGGCACGCGTCTTTCGGCCCAGTTGCATTGCTGATGTTCAACGAACATGACTTGTGTAGTACCGTACAACTTTACGTAGGTACTCCCACATTCAACGATGCCTGAAATGGCCCAAACAAGGCTTGTGTACATTTGTTTAAAGTCACTGAACTCAAATTTTAAGTTAAGAAAAAAATATAGAGTCCAGTGAGACCTAATTAAAAGATGTCATGAGTGAAGAAATAATGCAGCGGGTCCCACTTGTTAGCGGGAGAGAGAGAGAGAGAAACCAATCGGTCGATGCTCGTGCATACATCTTTCAGCCATATGCATTGCTGATGCTCGGTACAAACTTATATAGTTAACACAATCATATACAACATCATAGCACATTGAGCTTGCATACAAAAATTTCACGCGGGCGGCACAATAGGGGTGGAAGCAGTGGATCGTTACGGGTATGGCTATCTTGAAACCAACAAACTCATACATCACCGTTCATCATCTTGATCAATGACGTGGAAATATCTTGAATGTTGTGCAAAGAAAACAGACAGACAAACACATTAAGTTCTGCTAGCATATTAAGTTGATGTACACCCATTCCGAAAAAAAATTATGTACAAAAATAGAACAGGTCATAATCAAATGTACTGGCACATCAGAGCTTGACACCTATAGCTCGGATATAAGTAGTATCTGAGAAGATTCAGTTGTTACCTCAAATTAGAGCACATCCAGGCAGCCAGCCCGGCCTCTTCTCCCAAAGAAGCAGTGGCCTCCGCCGCGCAATAGAGTAGGCCCTGTGCCATCCATCATTCCAAGCAACACGGGGAAAGTCTGACGTTGGCTCCTGTAGTGGACGTCGTTGACGGACCCCGCCACCAGCCGTGGCGGCAGAACTTTGATTGATGGATTGACCACTTCTTCGACATGCACAAAGACTCGATACAGGTACATACCTAACGTGGTCCGCGGCGGCCTTGGTGGCGACGAATAGTACAACCCTAGTTCCTGCACCGGTATCTCAACACCAATCACCTTCAGTATGGTGGACGGCTTCTTCATCCATGCCATAACTGTCAGAGCCCAACTGTCTGGAGGAACAAACATACTTAAGAGTTCACCTCCTAGGTCATTGATAAGCTCATTCATGGACTCGTTGTTCCAAGCCCGTCGAGGCATGCCGTGGAAGGTAAGCTTTGTTAAAAACTCAAGCTTAGAGGGCATTGAGCCCCATCCTGGGTGCCACTGATCGAAGCTCACCAGCTCGCCATCGCAGAACAAACGCCGGGAAGATTCGAACACATGACTGCAGTCGAAAGTTGTCCGGAACCTGACGAAAAAATCAGCCGGTGGCGGACAGACTTCGACGAGCAAGTCACTTATTTGGATGTTGTGTGCAATGCCAAGAGCTTTGACCAGGTCATCCGCTGAGATGGGAGGCCAGTCGCCGTTGATGGTTACCATCAGCACTTTGCCGACAAACTGGTCGTCAAGCGCCGCCATGCCACTGTTGAGCAGCAGCACGCAGCGCCCGAAGGCAGGACATACCTCAGGATCTCCGGCTGGGAGATTCGCGTTGACCGGCGACATGATAGTGCGCTTGAGTACAGGGAGTAGAGGAGGCGGATTTGTGGAAACTGGAGTAGGAATCGAGATTCCAGAGGTGGGGGAGGGGCGGGGGGTTCGGGATGAAAAGGTAGCATGAATTTCGAATGCATGCCAGTATGCTCTTGCCGCGCAAGCGGACAAAACACCGGTGGAGCCCACATGTCAGACTAATATTTCTTTTTTTGAGCGCCCAGCATCAGAGTTCATAATTGCCCTGTTTGGCATTGCATTACTACTCGGCCCATATTCAACGACACCTCACATGGCCCAAACAAGTGTACATCATCGAAAAGTCACTGAGCTCAAATTATAACTTGAAAAAAGGATATATACACTGAACACTGGAGAATGGTGATGCCCCCATTTAGCACATCAGCAGTTTGAAACAAAAAATAGTTCGAAACAATGATATATACAACATGCAAACACTGACTAGCGTCTACTACTGACATAAAGAGCGAGACATGAAAGTTCACAAGTCTTGCTAAACCACCAAAACACACCCATCTGAAGCGCTCAGACTCACGTGATCCAGACACATCCAGACACAAATCACAAAGTTCTAAACAGAGCGAACTAGTACATAGTAAGAGTGACATAGACAAGGATGACTAAATTACAAGGAGTCTGCATAACAAAAGAGAACATCACCCATCCAGAACAAGCAGCTAAGACAACAAGTCATTCGAAGAGGGATGATCCAGCGCCATAATGATTTGCAGCTCCCCTTCAGCCACCAGTGATTCGTATACACCAGGACTCCACCCTTTCGACGCAACAGCCCCATACCTACCAACCTCAAGGCTTGAACCACATCACTGCCTTTCGGTGTTGAGACATCCAAGGATCAAAGTTAATCCAGAGGCCTTTCTCATTCTCACCTTCTTTTGGCTGCATGCTGTATCGTTGACAATCAGGGGAGGCTGATCCCGTAGACCGGTTCATCGTGTACACACAGTTTTCCCTAGCAAACAGAGCCTCTCTGCCATCAGGATCCTTGAAGGTGATCTCCTGGTTAATCGGATAATTGAGTCCGAGAAACAGAGAGTGTGAACCAAGGCTGTTGACCCGCCTCCAACTCAAAAATCCTGAAGGCCCCAACAAGCTGGTATCCTGCTCATAGACGTAATAGCCATTCTCCGGATACTCACGTATTTCACACTGCTTGTACACAGTGGGGTTTTTGCAATATAAACTTGCCGGCTGATGCGTGCGAATGATCATCAGTCTTTCGCCATCGTCTGATCGAGCGAGGAACCAGTTGTGTGTCCTTGTTTTCGGCAAATATGGTGTGATTACAAAGGGCGGGAGCCGTATGTACACTGCAACATATCAAAAAGGAGGCAAAAAGGACAGACATCGTTAATGTAAGATCAGCATTGTTCAGAGAATGAGTAGGATAATGTAAGAAACAACATTGATCTGTCCCTGTTGGAACTGAGAGGAAAATAGAGGGAAATGTATACTGGGGTCAAAAATATAGTAGTACTATGCATGGTTATGGTTGTACTCATGTTATCTCGCAGTCAATTCTTCAGAGGAAACTAATATAGCCATGCATATTATGTAGTCATGTTTTGTTCTCACAAATAAATTCTTCAGAGGAATCTAACACACCATGCATTGTTATATACTCATGTTCAATGTGCAAATTTTTTGTGAGGATAATATTCTAGCCATTGATTGCTGAAGGGCAAATATAGGCATGTAGACATGGTAAGCATGACATGACTTCACGACTTCCAAGTATAGAGTTTTCCATATGCAGTTTTACTTCCCTACTAATGTATGGTTAGATGAAACCAACAGTGTTATGCATGTTTCTAAATCATGAAAATGAGGAAACTAACATGGCTATTGATACACACTCATATTTAGTAGTATAAAGATTACTATAAAGTTAGGAGAATATCCATATCTTCCTAACCGTTTGATTATTCAAGGGTACAAATTGGCTATATAGACATGGTCACAATCACATGATTTAACTACTTCCAAATATAGAGATTACCATTTGGACTTCCAAATCTCCCTATTTTATTTCCAGATTTACGGCGTCTCTAATACATTGCCATGGTTCTACTCAAATTCTGCTGTAACAGGGATATGCCAATCATCACAAAAGTTCAAACAATGTCATGGCGTTATCATTAAAATCAGACGAAAACAACTTACACAAGGCGTCCCAACAATACGTGGTGCCATCTGCATTGTCGATCGTGTAGATGATGCCATTGTGTTCAATAGCATCATAGAACTGTTGATCACCATCGATGCAGCTCTTCGAGGGGAGTAGTGTCCACCTACAGTCGGCACCGCCGCAAAGATAGGCGACTCTGCGGTCGAACAAGGCAATTAGCTTGAAGTCTGTGTAATTCCCATATGCCGTGGGCACTTGGCAGATTACAACCTTCAGCAAAACAAGGTCCGTCCAGCTGACTTGGTAATCTACAGGAAGTGGGCCACGACAGCAAATCCCTATATGATCCAAGGGAGGAAGGATAATCTCATAGGAGGTGTGGACGTTCACGAGCACCCACTTGTTCCGGTATTCTCCGACGGCAGCCATCCAGTGGGAGTTCATGCCGACCCAGTACATACCTGACAAGAAGTTTTGGGTGATGGTGGTCGGATCGAAGTCGAGGGGCATGATGTGCGCCACCGTATCATGGTGAGCACAGTGGCGAGCACGCCATCCCGCAACATCAGATAGCAGCAAGCAGGGTGTCTTGAAAATCTCAGGCCTCGCTTTGATGATGGCCGCGTGCAGGTCCCTCGAGCATGCAGCCAGCCGCACGGCGCTGGACATATCCATACGCGAACAACAGAGGTGGAGGATGTCCATGGGAGATTGCTCCAGCCGTGGCTCATATGGATGCTGCATGGTTCGGGTTCGGCCATGGTGGAGTTTGGAAGGTAGGGTTTTTTAAGTCTTGATTTATCGGGGAGAAAGCTCCCGGTGCTAGAGCGGCTAGCGAGTATAATAGTGGTACTGGGGGAGGCGAGCGAGGCGAGGGTACGCGGGGGCACTGTGAGATGAAGAAGAGTGACCTCAGGATCTCCGGTGAGATGGAGATGGAGATGGAGATGGAGTGGTGCTAGGGGAGAGGGAGACAAGGCGAGGCATGCATGCTATACAGCGGCGGTGACAGTGACTGCACAGGGTGAGGCTGACTTTGGTAACCCGAACACACCGCCTGGACTAGGGTCACCTCGGGCGCAGGGTCTTCTCACTTCACTGTGAGGACCGGATGAATAATATTTTGACCAACAAGTACTACACCTAGTAACATAGTAGTATATTGGAAAGAGGTTGTGCTAGCATGCCTCTGGGTTCACTTCATCCTCCAGGTAGCATCCATATTGCGAGCAGACCAAAATTCTCGTGCATGCAGAAGCGCAAAGAAGGCTTTTTTTTTCTTTTTTGAGGATAACCGCATATTCCTTAACCAGAAAAGGTTACACACACAGCACACACGTAGAATCATCGAGAAATCACCAGAAGAAGGCTTGGGATCTCAAACTCTGTGCCATGTTCTCTGATAACGCACATGAACTGTCTATTGTCCCCCAAAAAAAATGTCTCAGGAATTAGAGCAAAGTGTAACAGGAAATACCAAACTGATATGTGTACATGGAGTAGAACTACAGTATGGCGAAAAAACCGAAACAAAATGGTTAGCTCTGCGGGTATTGGAACGCAAAAGTTGTCTATCGCACGCACACACCAATATCCATACGAACCGGCACCTACTCGCATAGGCTTTCCGTTTTGCAGGACGGTCTACCTAGCCGTCTAATCAACTGCCTGCATGCCACTTCTCCATTAATTCTCCATCGGGAACCAATTTTCCTCGGCTTCTTCACCTCTCCTTCGTTTGCATTCAAACCCCACTGGATTCACACCGTTTTAACCTCTTCACATACCTCCGAAACCCCTTCAAATAATCATCTTCTTGCACTCTGTTTAACCACCATCTTCTTCCACTCTGTTTAGCCACCTAATCCTAATACTCCAAACCATAGCCCTCCAGTCCGGCGGTTCCAAATGGAGAAAGAGATCCGTATGCAAGTTTTTAGCATCAAAAATGTGATCAACGAAGGCTTGTTGAGGATAGCTGCCACCGTCACCGACCATGCAAGGGTTGTTCGGGAGTGGATCAACAATGTATCCAACTCCCTCGAAAATGTGGAGATGAAGATCATTGGTCTCGACGCAGAGTACACCACGCGTGTCACTGGGGAGATTCAATGTGTCGCCGTCCTTCAGCTGTGCCTCGGAGATGAAGTTTTGGTGTATCACATCATGCACGCACCCTCCATACCAGGTGAGCTCCACGATTTCTTGTCTCCGGAGGACATATTCTTCTGTGGAGCAGCCATCGAAGGGTACAAAGAAAAGCTGGCACCGTACAACCTTGATGTGAAAAAGACCGCCGACCTACAATCCAAAATTCCTGTAGAGGGTTGTAACAAACCAACACCATCCTTATTCGACGTAGAAAATTATGTACTCAGGACAAAGCTTGAGAAGGGCGACGAGACGCTAGAATTAAGGTCGTCTGGATGGGAGATTTATCCATTGACCTACGAGCAGATAAAGTATTCAGCCCTCGATGCCCGTGTGAGTTTCGAGATAGCTACAAGGTCAAAGGAGCTTGTAGCGAAGCCGTCCCCCACAAAAAATGAGAAGAAGAAGAAGAAGAAGAAGAAGAAGAAAAAGCAGCATGGCACTATAGATGGATGAACTATTTCCTCTCTTGTTCGTAAAAAAATAATATTTCCTCTCTGTATATATGGATAGATGAACTATTTCGCTGGTGTGCATGTCTTTCGAACAAATGTAGTAGCGTAGGTCCGCTTGAATATAATGAAGTACTTATCCGCCTAGTTTTCTCTCCTACTCCTTGCAATGATCAGTATGCAATGCATGTGTCAGACGACATGACTACTTGTGCATGGACGCCGAACTACGGTGACCATCATGTTTCCACCACTGCCACACGCGATTCCCATGATGCCACTCGAACCCACGACACCACGTCCCCTGACATGCGCCTCACCCCCTCACGGCCCCACCGCACCTCCGCCGCATGCGCCGAGAGGGGGAGTGTATCTGCTGCACCCCACCGTGCTCGTCTACCACACCTTTAAATGCTACCGTGATACAAGATTTTGAGCCATTGGATTGTGGATCGAGTGGCCAACATCGGTCAGTGCGAGTTTTGCAAAAAACTCCCAAACATTTTCGAAATGGCGCTTTGGTCCATATCCTGAGATGTTGTCCATTGGATCACAGATCTAATGGCCCTGGTGCGTCCATATCATGGTAGCATATAAGGTGTGGTAGCACTAGATATTTTCCCACTCGTGCCAAACTCGAGATTTGTTTCTTATTTTTTTCTAACATTTTGTAACATGGCACGACATCCGGTGCACCAAAGCCTCTGAAAAAATATTGGAGTGCACTCTAAAGATCTTTATATGCTCGAGAGCAACTGTGCATGTGGATAGTATCTTCTATTCCTAAATATCTATACAACGCATTATCTATTTTCTTTCCTAGCCATGTAACCATGCCACATAAGCTGGGCATGCATGCAATCCATAAATTGCAATATATTGCGTTACTCTCCAGCATGCAATGCTGCCACATCATCTATTCATGCCTGTTAGTCATAGGTTGTTTTTTGCATTAGTCTTAATCCTTCACATTTTGTTAGCAATGACATTCTTTTTAAGTAGTCGTATGATTAATCCAAATATTCATGTTCCATACAACTAAACTCCAAAGGTCCGCCGGAGCCAAGGCAGAGGACATAGGACGGGCGTGCTGGAGGAGTTGTCCTAGGAGGAGGAAAGCTCGAAGGATAATCTTGCACGTCGGCCGCCACCTGCATATCGGCGCAGAACTCCTCGAGCGCCCACTGGAGCTCGCGCTCCTCCATGGCGCGACAGAGTCACAAGATTTTCCTGAACCGCGATGGCCATCATGTAGTACTCCTCATCGCTGGGGGCGCGGTGCTCGCGTCCCGACTCCTGGGGTACTGTCTGGAGCACGCGCTCATCCACCTCATGAGCGGCGAGGATGCCATGCTCGCGGCCGTGCTGTAGGAGAACACGCTCGTGCGCCTGAGTGGCGAGGATGCGATGTTCGCGGGCGTGCTGCTAGAGCAGGCGCTCGTCCACGTTGAGAGCGGCGAGGATGCGATGCTCGTGGGCATGCTGCTGGAGAACGTGCTCATCCACCTTGTGAGTGGCGAGGACGTGATGCACCTCCTCATGACCGACCAGGGCGTCCTGCTTGAGCACGTGCTCCCCCTCGTGGCCAACGAGGGCGAGCCGCTAGATCACATTGTCCTCTGCGTGGGCGCATTGCTAGTGAGGGCGCGCTATTCGCGGCCGTCGAGGGCGTGCTCCACCTCGGCGAGGTCGGAGACTCCGTCGTTTGGCCAGGCCGCGGCGCCGTCCACTTCGGCAATGGCTGCGTGCTCCGATGGGTGTTGTGTTTGTATGGGAGCTTGGAGCTATAGTACCAATGGGGGCGGGGGTTGACCTTTTCATGGTTACACTTACACATCGTCTGACCGGGAAAAATAGAATCTCAAGTTGCACAATATGTTGGAACATGTGGGGGCTGGCTAGTAGGAGCAGTACAATAAACATCACATGTACACCATATTTTGAGAAGGGTTTAATGTAATTTGTGTGAATTGGGTTAGTGTGGATGTATGAGTAGTACTACATCCATATCATTGACATGCATGCACGCAACAAACATTTGTGTAGAAGATTTCACCCTATGTTCTTATATTATGTTTGAGAGTGGATTCAACTTTTGTAATTGGAGCTAATTTTTCCAAGAGAGAATCAAGAGAAGTGTGGTCCTTTGCTTGATTCCAGTTTAGACTATCCATCTCTTATTGCGAGAGATAGCTACATATAGAGAGAATATTTGTGTCACAAAGAAGCGCGGGGGGTGGGGGAGGTGGCAGTGAGACCTAAAGAGAGAGGTGCATATGCGTGTTTGAAAGACGGTGTGTGTGTGTGTCGGAGAGAGAGGAGTGTCCCTACCATAGATCCCAACATCTGAAAGGGAGGAAGAGGGTGTGTGTGTGAGAGAAAGAGAAAGAGAGGGGCATATGCGTGTTCGGAAGACTATATGTGCGTCAGAGAGAGAGGAGTGTCTGAAAGGGAGGAAGAGGGTGTGTGTGCGTGTGCTCGAGAGAAAGAGAGAGAGAGAGGGGGGCATATGCGTGTTCAAAAGACTGTGTGTTTGTGTCAGAGAGAGAGAGAGGTGTCCGAAAGGGAGGAAGAGGGTGTGTGCGTGTGCGTGAGAGAAAGAGAGAGTGAGGGGGGTGCATGTAACGTCAACCTGTTACAGGATATAGACATAGAGGGGATCAACAAGGTTACAAGGCGGGGATATTGGGCGAGCGATAGTCTGTGTGCAGTGAAGGGACACATAGACATCGTCTGTTTTCATGTGTGAGAGCTAGATAGAGGTCGTCAGCATAGCTCGCCGGGGGGGGTAAGGTTATGTGTGGGAGAGAGAGGGAGATGGTAGAGATAGAGAGCAATGCTTGTGTGTCACACGGAGACCTAACTACATAGACAGGGGCCACGAGAAGGAGAGAATGGCGGTGTACCTATTTTTTTGATGGGATGGGAGATAGACCAATAAACATGGATCGTGTGGAGAGGTTTGTGTGTTCTGAGGGAGAGGGAGGTGTGGACCTAGATACTGAGATGGGTGTTCATGTGTATGTTTTAGAGAAGGAATTGTCTAGCTGGTAGCCATGTGATGGTGACCCAATCTTTCGATGAGAGTGGGGATAACTATTGATTTGGTGGATTTTGACATTGACGATGTTGGGGAACGGAGCATGAATTTCAAAAAAATTCCTACGCTCACGCAAGATCTATCCATGGAGATGCATCGCTACGAGAGGGGAGAGTGTGTCTACGTACCCTCGTAGACCGTTAGAGGAAGCGTCTCACAACGCGGTTGATGTAGTCGAACAATCCTTCGAGCTCCACCGATCGAGTACCGAACGTACGGCACCTCCGAGTTCTACACACGTGCAGCTCGGTGACGTTCCTCGCCTTCTTGATCCAGCAAGACGTCGAGGTATTAGATGAGTTCCGTCAGCACGACGGCGTGGCGACGGTGACGGTGAAGTGATTCCGGCAGGGCTTCGCCTAAGCTCTCCGAAAATATGACCGAGGTGGAAAACGGAGATCGGGGCACCGCACACGGCTATGGGACAATTGTTGTCCTTTGGGGTGCCCCCTTGCCCCCGTATATAAAGGATGAGAGGGAGGAGGCCGGCCCCCTAGGGGTGCGCCAAGTGTGGGGAGTCCTACTAGGACTCCTTAGTCCTAGTAGGATTCCACCTCCCATACGGAGTAGGAAAGGGGGAAGGGAGAGGGAAAGGAAAGAGGGGGCTGCGCCCCCTCCCCTAGTCCAATTCGGTTTGGACAAGGGGGGGGCGTGCGCCTCCTCACGTGGCCTGCCTCTCCTTTTCCCGTATGGCCCAATAAGGCCCATTACTTCTCCCGGTGAATTCCCGTAACTCCCCGGTACTCCGAAAAATACCCGAATCACTCGGAACCTTTCCGACGTCCGAATATAGCCTTCCAATATATGAATCTTTACCTCTCGACCATTTAGAGACTCCTCGTCATGTACGTGATCTCATCCGGGACTCCGAACAAACTTCAGCCACCAATCACATAACTCATATAATACTAAATCGTCATCGAACCTTAAGTGTGCGGACCCTACGGGTTCGGGAATGATGTAGACATGATCGAGACGACTCTCCGGTCAATAATCAACAGCGGAACCTGGATGCTCATATTGGTTCCTACATATTCCACGAAGATCTTTATCGGTGAACCTCATATGTCAACATACGTTGTTCCCTTTGTCTGGCGGTATGTTACTTGCCCGAGATTCGATCGTCGGTATCCAATACCTAGTTCAATCTCGTTACCGGCAAGTCTCTTTACTCGTTCCGTAATACATCATCTTGCAACTAACTCTTTAGTCACGGTGCTTGCAAGGCTTCTGTGATGCTATATTACCGAGAGGGCCCAGAGATACCTCTCCGATAGTCGGAGTGACAATTCCCAATCTCGATCCATGCCAACTCAACAAACACTTTCGGAGATACCTGTAGTGCACCTTTATAATCACCCAGTAATGTTGTGACGTTTGATACACCCAAAGTATTCCTACGGTATCCGGGAGTTGCATGATCTCATGGTCAGAGGAACGTGTATTTGACATTGTGAAAGCAATAGCAATAAACTGAACGATCATTTGCTATGCTAATGGTTGGGTCATGTCCATCACATCATTCTCCTAATGATGTGATCCCGTTATCAAATGACAACTCATGTCCATGGTCAGGAAACCTTGACCATCTTTTGATCAACGAGCTAGTCTAGTAGAGGCATACTAGGGACATAGTATTTGTCTATTATCCACACATGTATTTAGTTTCCGGTCAATACAATTCTAGCATGAATAATAAACCATTATCATGAACGGAGAAATATGATAATAATAAACACTTTATTAATTGCCTCTAGGGCATATTTCCAATAGTCTCCCACTTGCACTAGAGTCAATTACATTGTAATGAATCTAACACCCATCGCATTCTGGTGCTGATCATGTTTTGCTCGTGGAAGAGGTTTAGTCAACGGGTCTGCCACATTCAGATCCGTGTGTACTTTGCAAATCTCTATGTCTCCATCCTTAATCAAATTCCGAATGGAGTTGAAGCGACGCTTTATATGCTTGGTTCTCTTGTGAAACCTGGGCTCCTTTGCTATAGCAATTGCTCCAGTGTTGTCACATAAGATAGTCATTGGACCCGATGCACTAGGTATGACACCTATATCGGATATGAACTCCTTCATCCAGACTCCTTCATGTGCTGCTTCGGAAGCAGCTATGTATTCCGCCTCACATGTAGATCCCGCCACGACACTCTGCTTGGAACTACACCAACTGACCGCTCCACCATTAAGAATAAATACGTATCCAGATTGTGACTTAGAGTCATCTGGATCTGTGTCAAAGCTAGCATCGACGTAACCCTTTACGACGAGCTCTTTGTTACCTCCATAAACGAGAAACATGTCCTTGGTCCTTTTCAGGTACTTCAGGATATTCTTGACCGCTGTCCAGTGATCTACTCCTGGATCACTTTGGTACCTTCCCACCAAGCTAATAGTGAGGCACACATCAGGTCTGGTACACAACATGGCATACATAATAGAGCCTATGGCTGAGGCATAGGGGATGACACTCATCTTCTCTTTGTCTTCTGCCGTGGTCGGGCTTTGAGTCTTACTCAATCTCACACCTTGCAATACAGGCAAGAACCCTTTCTTTGACTGATCCATTTTGAACTTCTTCAAAATCTTGTCAAGGTATGTGCTTTGTGAAAGTCCAATGAGGCGTCTTGATCTATCTCTATAGATCTTGATGCCTAATATGTAAGCAGCTTCTCCGAGATCCTTCATTGAAAAACTTTTGTTCAAATAACCCTTTATGCTTTCCAGAAATTCTATGTCATTTCCCATCAATAATATGTCATCCACATATAATATGAGAAATGCCACAGAGCTCCCACTCACTTTCTTGTAAATAAAAGCTTCTCCATAAGTTTGTATAAACCCAAACGCTTTGATCACTTCATCAAAGTGAGTATTCCAGCTCCGAGATGCTTGCACCAGTCCATAGATGGATCGCTGGAGCTTGCATACTTTGTTAGCACCTTTAGGATCGACAAAACCTTCCGGTTGCATCATATACAATTCTTCCTTAAGGAATCCATTAAGGAATGCCGTTTTGACGTACATTTGCCAGATTTCATAATCATAAAACGCGGCAATTGCTAACATAATTCTGACAGACTTTAGCATCGCTACAGGTGAGAAAGTCTCATCGTAGTCAACTCCTTGAACTTGTCGATAACCTTTAGCAACAAGTCGTGCTTTATAGACGGTGACATTACCATCAGCGTCCGTCTTCTTCTTAAAGATCCATTTATTTTCAATAGCTCGCCGTTCATCGGGCAAGTCTACCAAAGTCCATACTTTGTTCTCATACATGGATCCAATCTCGGATTTCATGGCCTCAAGCCATTTGTCGGAATCCGGGCTTGCCATCGCTTCTTCATAGTTCGAAGGTTCATCGTTGTCTAGCAACATGACCTCCAAGACTGGATTTCCGTACCACTCTGGTGCGGAACGTGTCCTGGTTGACCTTCGAAGTTCAGTAACAACTTGATCCGAAGTTTCATGATCATCATCATCAACTTCTTCTCTGGTCTGTGTCGATGTCACAGAAATTTCTTTCTGTGGCGTACTACTATCCAGAGGAGGTACAATTACCTCATCAAGTTCTACTTTCCTCCCACTCACTTCTTTCGAGAGAAACTCCTTCTCTAGAAAGGATCCATTCTTAGCAACGAATATTTTGCCTTCGGATCTGTGGTAGAAGGTGTACCCAATGGTCTCCTTTGGGTATCCTATGAAGACACACTTATCCGCTTTGGGTTCGAGCTTATCTGGCTGAAGCCTTTTCACATAAGCATCGCATCCCCAAACTTTCAGAAACGACAGCTTAGGTTTCTTACCAAACCACAGTTCATACGGTGTCGTCTCAACGGATTTAGACGGTGCCCTGTTTAAAGTGAATGCAGCTGTCTCTAATGCATAACCCCAAAATGATAGTGGCAAATCGGTAAGAGACATCATAGAACGCACCATATCTAATGGAGTACGATTACGACGTTCGGACACACCATTACGCTGTGGTGTTCCAGGTGGCGTGAGCTGTGAAACAATTCCACATTGTTTTAAGTGATTGCCAAACTCGTAACTCAAATATTCTCCTCCACGATCAGATCGTAAGAACTTTATTTTCTTGTTATGATGGTTCTCTACTTCACTCTGAAATTCTTTGAACTTTTCAAATGTTTCAGATTTATGCTTCATCAAGTAGACATAGCCATATCTACTCAAATCATCTGTGAACGTGAGAACATAACGATATCCACCGCGTGCCTCAACACTCATCGGACCGCATACATCGGTATGTATTATTTCCAACAAGTCTGTTGCTCGCTCCATTGTTCCGGAGAACGGAGTCTTAGTCATCTTGCCCATGAGGCATGGTTCGCACGTCTCAAATGATTCATAATCAAGTGATTCCAAAAGTCCATCTGTATGGAGTTTCTTCATGCGTTTTACACCAATATGACCTAAGCGGCAGTGCCACAAATATGTGGTACTATCATTATCAATTTTGCGTCTATTGGCATCAATATTATGGATGTGTGTATCTCCACGATCGAGATTCAACAAGAATAAACCATTCACAAGCGGTGCATGACCATAAAAGATATTATTCATCAAAATAGAACAACTTTTATTCTCTGATTTAAATGAATAACCGTCTCGCAATAAACAAGATCCAGATATAATGTTCATGCTCAACGCAGGCACCAAATAACAATTATTTAGGTTCATCACTAATCCCGAGGGTAGATGTAGAGGTAGCGTGCCGACGGCGATAACTTCAACTCTTGAACCGTTCCCGACGCGCATCGTCACCTCGTCCTTAGCCAATCTTCGTTTATTCCGTAGCTCCAGTTTCGAGTTACAAATATGAGCAACCGAACCAGTATCAAATACCCAGGTGCTACTACGAGTATTGGTAAGGTACACATCAATAACATGTATATCAAATATACCTTTGTTGATGTTGCCAGCCTTCTTATCTGCCAGGTACTTGGGGCAGTTCCGCTTCCAGTGACCAGTCCCCTTGCAGTAGAAACACTCAGTCTCGGGTTTGGGTACAGACTTGGGTTTCTTCGTGAGAGCAGCAACTGATTTGCCGTTCTTCTTGAAGTTCCCCTTCTTTCCCTTGCCCTTCTTGAAACTAGTGCTCTTCTTTACCATCAACACTTGATGCTCCTTCTTGACTTCTACCTCCGCAGCTTTGAGCATAGCGAAGAGCTCGGAAATAGACTTTTCCATTCCTTGCATATTATAGTTCATCACAAAGCCCTTATAGCTTGGTGGCAGTGATTGGAGAATTCTGTCAATAACCGAATCATCTGGAAGATTAACTCCCAACTGAGTCAAGCGGTTATGCAACCCAGACATCTTGAGTATACGCTCACTGACAGAACTATTCTCCTCCATCTTACAGCTAAAGAACTTGTCGGAGACATCATATCTCTCGACCCGGGCATGAGCTTGAAATACAAGTTTCAGCTCTTGGAACATCTCATATGCTCCGTGATGCTCAAAACGTCTTTGGAGCCCCGGTTTTAAGCCGTAAAGCATGGCACACTGAACTATCGAGTAGTCATCAACACGTGTCTGCCAGGCGTTCATAACGTCAACAGACGAGGGAGTGGGCGCGACACCTAGCGGTGCATCAAGGACATAAGCCTTCTGTGCAGCAATGAGGATGATCCTCAGATTACGGACCCAGTCCGCATAGTTGCTTCCATCATCTTTCAACTTAGCTTTCTCTAGGAACGCATTAAAATTCAGTGGAACTACAGCGCGGGCCATTGATCTACAACATACAATTGCAAAGATTATTTAGACTATGTTCATGATAATTGAAGTTCAATTAATCAAATTACTTAAGAACTCACACTTAGATTAACATCCCTCAAGTTGTCTAAGTGTAACATGATCCACATCAACTAAACCACGTCCGATCATCACGTGAGGTGGATTAGTTATCAATGGTGAACATCTTTCATGTTGATCATATCTACTATATGACTCATGTTCGACCTTTCAGCCTCTTGTGTTCCGAGGCCATATCCGTATATGCTAGGCTCGTCAAGTTTAACCCAAGTATTCTGCGTGTGTAAAACTGGCTTACACCCGTTGTATGCGAACGAAAGAATCCATCACACCCGATCATCACGTGGTGCTTAGAAGCGTCGAACCTTCGCAACGGTGCATACTAGGGGAGAACACTTATCTTGAAATTTAGTGAAGGGATCATCTTATAATGCTACCGTCGTCCTAAGCAAAATAAGATGCATAAAAGGATTAACATCACATTTAATTCAATATATGTGACATGATATGGCCATCAACGTCTTGTGCCTTTGATCTCCATCAGCAAAGCACTGTCATGATCTCCATCGTCACCGGGTTGACACCTTGATCTCCATCGTAGCGTCGTGACACCTTGATCTCCATCGCAGCGTCGTGGTCGTCTCGCCGGCTATTGCTACTACTACTACTGCTAACTCATAGCGGTAAAGTAAAGCAATTACATAGCGTTGGCATTGCATACAATAAAGAGACAACCATAAGGCTTCTGCCGGTTGCCTGATAACTTACAAAACATGATCATCTCATACAACAACTTATATCACATCATGTCTTGACCATATCACATCACCAGCATACCCTGCAAAAACAAGTTAGACGTCCTCTACTTTGTTGTTGCAAGTTTTAAGTGGCTGCTACGGGGTTGCAAGAACCGTTCTTACCTACGCAAAACCACAACGTGGTGTAGTGATTGCTTTTTGATCTTCTAAAAGAACCCTCTTCATTGAAACCGATTCAACTAAAGTGAGAGAGACAGACACCCGCCAGTCACCTTTATGCAACGAGTGCACTTAGCGGTGAAACCTGTCTCGCGTAAGCGTACGCGTAATGTCGGTCCGCGCCGCTTCATCTCACAATACCGCCGAATCAAGTATCAACTAGTAACGGCAAGCAATATGTATACACCCACGCCCACAACTCACTTGTGTTCTACTCGTGCAAATCACATCTACGCATAGACCTGGCTCGGATGCCACTGTTGGGGAACGGACATGAATTTCAAAAAAATTCCTACGCTCACGCAAGATCTATCCATGGAGATGCATCGCTACGAGAGGGGAGAGTGTGTCTACGTACCCTTGTAGACCGTTAGCAGAAGCGTCTCACAACGCGGTTGATGTAGTCGAACAATCCTTCGAGCTCCACCGATCGAGTACCGAACGTACGGCACCTCCGAGTTCTACACACGTGCAGCTCGGTGACGTTCCTCGCCTTCTTGATCCAGCAAGACGTCGAGGTAGTAGATGAGTTCCGTCAGCACGACGGCGTGGCGACGGTGACGGTGAAGTGATTCCGGCAGGGCTTCGCCTAAGCTCTCCGAAAATATGACCGAGGTGGAAAACGGAGATCGGGGCACCGCACACGGCTATGGGACAATTGTTGTCCTTTGGGGTGCCCCCTTGCCCCCGTATATAAAGGATGAGAGGGAGGAGGCCGGCCCCCTAGGGGTGCGCCAAGTGTGGGGAGTCCTACTAGGACTCCTTAGTCCTAGTAGGATTCCACCTCCCATACGGAGTAGGAAAGGGGGAAGGGAGAGGGAAAGGAAAGAGGGGGTTGCGCCCCCTCCCCTAGTCCAATTCGGTTTGGGCAAGGGGGGCGTGCGCCTCCTCACATGGCCTGCCTCTCCTTTTCCCGTATGGCCCAATAAGGCCCATTACTTCTCCCGGTGAATTCCCGTAACTCCCCGGTACTCCGAAAAATACCCGAATCACTCGGAACCTTTCCGACGTCCGAATATAGCCTTCCAATATATGAATCTTTACCTCTCGACCATTTCGAGACTCCTCGTCATGTACGTGATCTCATCCGGGACTCCGAACAAACTTCAGCCACCAATCACATAACTCATATAATACTAAATCGTCATCGAACCTTAAGTGTGCGGACCCTACGGGTTCGGGAATGATGTAGACATGATCGAGACGACTCTCCGGTCAATAATCAACAGCGGAACCTGGATGCTCATATTGGTTCCTACATATTCCACGAAGATCTTTATCGGTGAACCTCATATGTCAACATA
The DNA here is from genome assembly GCA_039707655.1 of Elymus sibiricus. NCBI lineage: Eukaryota > Viridiplantae > Streptophyta > Magnoliopsida > Poales > Poaceae > Elymus > Elymus sibiricus. The sequence goes on along the minus strand of CM077674.1, from coordinate 196,590,351 downwards.
CGTTGTTCCCTTTGTCTGGCGGTATGTTACTTGCCCGAGATTCGATCGTCGGTATCCAATACCTAGTTCAATCTCGTTACCGGCAAGTCTCTTTACTCGTTCCGTAATACATCATCTTGCAACTAACTCTTTAGTCACGGTACTTGCAAGGCTTCTGTGATGCTGTATTACCGAGAGGGCCCAGAGATACCTCTCCGATAGTCGGAGTGACAAATCCCAATCTCGATCCATGCCAACTCAACAAACACTTTCGGAGATACCTATAGTGCACCTTTATAATCACCCAGTAACGTTGTGATGTTTGATACACCCAAAGTATTCCTACGGTATCCGGGAGTTGCATGATCTCATGGTCAGAGGAACGTGTATTTGACATAGTGAAAGCAATAGCAATAAACTGAACGATCATTTGCTATGCTAACGGTTGGGTCATGTCCATCACATCATTCTCCTAATGATGTGATCCCGTTATCAAATGACAACTCATGTCCATGGTCAGGAAACCTTGACCATCTTTTGATCAACGAGCTAGTCTAGTAGAGGCATACTAGGGACATAGTATTTGTCTATTATCCACACATGTATTTAGTTCCCGGTCAATACAATTCTAGCATGAATAATAAACCATTATCACGAACGGAGAAATATGATAATAATAAACACTTTATTAATTGCCTCTAGGGCATATTTCCAACAGACGATCCAACTATATCATACGCGATGATATGAATTGACAATCGCTAATTAAACCAATCTCCCATAGTCACTGATCTTGCCATATGCACGATCAACCTGAAGAACGAGATCGAGTTCCTGCAAGCAACCGAAGAACCGACAAGAACTAAGATAATGCAATCTAAATTTATAATATGAATTAATTAAGGATAATGGTGGGGTTCCTAATAGAGGATCTGAACAAGGCGGTAGTCCTACACATCTCGCAGATGCAAATTGTAGCGAAGCCAAACAATGTCTACACAAAAACGCGAGTTTTAATACGGAAAAAGGTAGCTACATACCTATATCTATAGACTATAGTACTAGATTTATCTATATCTATACTACTCCTTCCGTTTTCATTTACTCCGCATATAGCTTTGTCTGTAGTCAAACTTTATAAACCTTAACCAAGTTCGTAGAAAACAATGTGAACATTTACACTTGCTAATTTACATGATGTGAAAATATAGGAAATGATGAATCAAATGATATATATTTCGTGGTGTATATGTTAATATATTTTTCTACAAATTTTCTGAAAGTATAGAAAGTTTGACTTTAGAGAAACCTAATATGCGGTATTATGTATTATGTATTATATATTATATATTCATTATATTTATGTAGTCAATGCGTGCATTTGCATGTATAGGATATAAACCGTTGATTGATGTTGATCCAATGGTCTAGGTGGCTGGGATTTGGATCTACTATAATCTAATTGTATAGAGACACATTCTTCTCAAACCAGCAGTGCGACAGTGTGATCGATCCACACAAAAAGCTCGCAACAAGGCCTCCAGATGTGCCACGTGGCTTCATGGGTGCCCCCCACATCATATTATTCGTAATACATTGACTGAGAAAAGAGAGAAATCACGCGAAACAATATCCTGCCCCAATTTTGTTCCTACGAAGCTGTGCCATGCACGTACCGGAGTACTAGTACTCTAGTAGTATAACTTTAGTACAGCAGTAGTTGTTTAGTGGTAGTAGTAAAAACTAGTACGGAGTGCTCCTACTCTATCGACACGACTCCCATTTGACACCAAATTTCTTGGCATCCGTGCTACATCGCTCTTCCCCTCCTCGTTTCTTTCTTCCAATTCAAACGCAGCCGACGCACGGCAGGTGGGGTGGGGGTTTGCCGATAGTCGGTTTGCTCAACTACGGTCCCACATGACTGTGAAAATGCTTGGCAACACGCCTTCCCTAGCTATGCAGCATGCCAGACCGACCGTGGAGTACTCCCGAGTCCCGACCGTGTGGGCGTGCGACTCGAACGCGGCAGGCTTTTCATTTCAAAACTATATGGTACTCCCTCCATCCCAAAATAAGTGTGTCAACTTTGTACTAACTTTATTACAAAGTTGTACTAACCTTGAGACACTTATTTTGGGACGGAGGGAGTATGAAAATACATTTCATGGTGCATTTGATCATATTGACTTTGACCAAACTTTATATGCAGACTAAAAAGAAACCGATGGAGTATAAATTGTAACATTATTTTTTTTGAAATATAAATTGAAACATTTGGTTCTGCTGCTTGGCGTGATCGATAGATATAAATGATGATTGAAAATGCTAGGGCGGGGCTTTCCCCGCGCGGTAAGCGGGGGAGTTAGCCAGTTTGGCGCATCGTCGGTTTCCTCACATGCGGTCCCACATGTTAGTGATACTATATGCCTAGCCAATGCACGTTGACTGGTGGGCCGAAATGTTGGGGTTATGAGCCTGACAATGAGTACTAGAGGGTACGAAGGAGGGGCGGAGCCTTGCTACAGCGCAAGCGTAACACTCGGATTCTACGAGTTCAGGCCCCTCTCGGAGGAGGTAACAGCCCTACATCTCGTTGCCCAGAGGCTTGTGTTTTATCTTGAGGTATATGATTACAAGGAGTGTTGAACCCTTACCATGGAGGAAGAGGGTGGCTTATATAGAGTGTGCCTCGGCCTCTTTACTACCACGTTACAAGGAGGATTTATGACTATAACTACGACAGTCACAGGTGCTTAATAGCCATAACTACAGCTGTTACAGGTAACGGTAGCCACGACTGTACTTGAAGCCTGAGTTAAAGCCACCTGACGGTTGCCGGGGCCGACTGGAGGAAGATTGTCCGAGTGGTGTCGGTGTATCCGAGTGGATTCTTTGTGATGCACATCCGAATGTGCGCTTGGTCCAGGGACCTACCAATGATGGTGTGGGACCCCAGGTGGGCCTTAGATGTCAGGTCTATGACCCTACCAGTGGTAGGTGACCCCATCATTAGCCCCCGAATTGGTCGAGGCTTCGGAGGATGAGTGAGTTGAGCTTCCGGATCGGTCAGAGTGCTTCGGAGGCATTCAACGTCCATTCCCAAATAGCTATCCTTAAGTGAAGCCACGGCGGATTCTGGACTAAAGGTTTTCCGAGTGATCGGACAGTGTTGATCGCTGGGCAAAACTTGGTGGCATTCGCGTGTCTCTCAGGAGAGATGGACTTGAGGCCCGAGTGAGGGCATGCCATGAAACTCGAGTGATGACACCGGTGCGTCGTCTGACTCTCCGGAGAGATGCCACTCCTTATCCCAGGGGAACGCTAGCGCGGGTCAGCTCCGAGTCCAAATTTATGAGGCTCGCGCATTGGAGCCTAATGAAAGGGCCAAGGCAACCTGCGGAGGGGCGTCGAGCTCATCCCGTTGCGACTTGACTTCAGTCAGGTGTTTTACGTGTCCGAGTGCACGGTGACCCGCGGAGGGTGGTCGGTCGGGCCGACGGGTGTCCTTTAGGAAAGGGACAAGAGAGATCAATCGGATTGATTCTCGGCGGAAATTGCGGGATTTGAAATCCTGCGTGCGCGCGCGGAAGAGGTTACGTCACGGTTAGTGGGGAAAGTGGGGCATGGCGCCTCGATTTCTGCCCTAATAACCGCGCGTGCCCTGTTACTTCTGTGTGCATGGCTGTCGCAGGCGCCATCCAATCCAGGGATCTGTGGCTGAGACCATGCGAAGGGATTTTATTCGCGGTATAAAATTCGTGCGGGGTAGGGTAATTCCCAGATCCCCTTTTCCCCTTGCGCTCTCCGCTCTCCTCTTCCACCCGCTCCTCCACTCCGAGCACCTAGGCGCCCGAAACCATGGTGAAAGAGACGACAACCAGGTTGGAGAGGGGGAAGAAGGCGGGGAAAGGCGCATCTTCGAGCACCGGTCTGGCGATGGGTCGCGTCTAGGGGGACTGGATCCCGTCGCGGGTGACGGAGGGTCGACTAAAGGAGCTGGAGGCCGAAGGGCTGATCCCCGCGGGAAGCTAGAGATTGCCCGAGGCGGACGAGATGGAGCCTGTGCCGCACGCCGATGAGCGGGTCCTCCTCATCACCCACATCGAGCAAGGTTTTTCGATGCCCCACACCCTTTCTTCCGTGCATTCATGGATTTCTTCGGGGCACAAATTCACCACCTCCCGCTGAATGCGGTGGTCTACTTGGCGGCTTTCGTCTCGCTGTGCGAAAACTTCATCGGCTGCTACCCCCATTGGGCGCTGTTCAAGCACATCTTCACTTCTCGATCGATGATGGTAAAGGACTCGCCGAGAGGGGAGAAGACCAATGTGATCCAGCAGTGCGGGGGATTGGGCATCCAGCTCAGAGGGCACTCCGCCTTTCCCAAGATGTGCTTCCCTGACTCCTTCAAGGGCTGGCAAGATAGCTGGTTCTGCTGCAAAGATGTTCCGAGTGTAGGGAATCTGACTGGACTCCTGCTGTACTTCGCAGTGAGAGTTGCTGCTCCGCCGTCTCTCACGGTCGCCAAAGAGGAGAAGGTGGACGTAGGGATCCTGGTGGACGCCCTGTTAGGAGTGGTGCGGGCTGGAGTCAATGGGATGGACCTGCTAGAGGCGTTCCTTAGTCGGCGCATCCAGCCGCTGCAAGACAGAGAGCACCCGATGTGGAGGTATGAAGGGTCGAGTGACCCCACCCGAGTGCACCCCGACGACCTGCCTGAGAAGGCCATTGAAGAGAATATCAAGGTGATCACTTCCGCATGCGACAATCCACGCGGAGCCCGAAAAGTGCCGCCATACGGTTTGGAGCACCCGCCTACCGATGTAAGTTCGCACTTCACCTGATTGATTTCGGTAGTGACTCTTCTGTATGACTGACTCTGATTTTGACATGCATTTTTCTTTCCGCAGAGCTTCCAGAAGATGATCTCGCAGATTCCGAGTGTCGACCATGACCCGGAGGACGTGACGAGTGACACCGAGCGGCAGTACCTTGAGGATGACGATGAGGAAGAGGAAGAGGACAGCGACGAGGACACCAAGACCGAGGAGGGCGACAAGGCAGAATCCTCACCATCTGGGGGAGGTCCTAAGGAGCCCTGTACCAAGGCTCACCATGACCCAAGTGTTCGAGCAGGCGGGCCCCAGACGCCGAGTGGTTCCAGACCAACCGCTGCAGCCCCTGTAACTCACGGGGCGAAGCACGGACAAGCTGGGTCGGCGGAGTTGCCTGAGAAGCCGCTCAAGCAGCCCAAGCTTACCACCACCAAGCCTCAGAAGGCCGCTCTTCCCAAGATCAAGATGATGGTGCCCGTGGCTTCGACGTAAGTGATGTGTGCCAATCTCTTTTGCCGAGTGAGTTTTTGCTGACCAATGACCGAGTGGCTTCGTGAATGTAGAAACGAAATGTCTACCACGTCGCTGGACTCGGATGCTCCTGAGAAGGTGCAACCTGAAGCCCAGGCCACAGATGCTGGACCCTCCAAAGGTACTATCTGGCTTGCTTGAGATCGTACCCGAATGCTTGTTTGTCTAGCGTGCTGATCCCTGGATGATTGTAGCTCCGAGTGAAGTCATCCACCTTGACGATGATGACAAGGCCGACCCGCCGAGCCCAGGAGTCGGCGAGAAGGCCCCGCTGAGTGGCGATGCCGTCATGCAGGAGGCTGCCAGCGGCCGAGTGGAAAGGATCTCGCCCGCAAAGGTCTTCACCAGGACTGCTTCATCAGCAAAAGGTGCTGCAAAGGCAACTTCCATGCCTCCACTGGCGCCGACCTCGGACCCTGCTCCAGTCACCTTGTTCTCATTGCAGAGGGTCCTTGAGGACCAAGTGGGAGCTAGCAAGGAAGCCTTAATCCAGGTCGAGGTGGTTTACGACTGGATGAAGGAGGCGTACAACGCCAGCGAGGCCTTGAAGGCCAACGTCCGAGTAAGTGCCGTAGTAAGTACTTTTGAATTTTCGTCTGTTTTCCGAATGGCAATTGACTTTCTGTCAGTGGGCTTGCGCGGGGCACACCCATTGGGTGTTGTTTGTCTGTTCCAATGGGGGCACACTGAGTGCACCCACTGGGTCTAGTCCCCGAGACTACCGTCGACTGGAAGCAGTCGACGGGAGTCTTAGAATTCGAATTTTTGTTTTCCTTTACCGTCATTCACTCGAACTATCCAGAGCTTCTTTCCAAGTGAATCGGTTCCAGTGGGGGCACACTGAGTGCACCCACTAGGTGTAGTCCCCGAGACTGCCGTCGACTGGAAACAGTCGGCGGGAGTCTTAGAGTTGCGTCTATTGCTTTCGCACTCGGAGTGCGGCCTCACACTCGGCTGGCCGAGCGGGTGGCTTTGTAGCGTGTTGTTACCCTCGATCTTCTTCATTGCCGACTCAATGGCAAGCGGGTACTTGAGGGCCTGATACTGATCAGGCTTGTTCTTCCCTTAAGAAGGGTACTTTAGGATCTGGTACTGATCGAACTTGTTCCTCCCTTAAGAAGGGTTTTGTTTCTCAGCCGACTGACTATTTCATTGTCTTGTAATAGAGAGCCTGCGAGCTCAGCTCCCACTATGCCGCCATGGAAAAGGAGGTGCTGTAGCTCCAAGTCGATCTGGAGGCTGAGAAGCACAAGAGTGACCACCTCGAGAAGGAGAAGAATACCTTGGCAGGTAAATTTCAACGTTTGACTGTTCACTGAACCTTATGTTTCCTTTGATCCGAGTCAATCCGCTTTAGCATATGTTCGTAGCGAGAATGCACCACTTGTAAAGAGGCTCAGGACTTCTATTTTCTTTAGAAACCATGAAGCAGGCTCTTGAGGATAAGGACAAGCAGTTGGCACTGGCGCAGAAGGAGGCCAAGAGCAAGACCAAGGCCGCCGAGGAGAAACTGGCTTCGGTCGGCAAACTTGAGGAGGAGAACAAGAACCTAAAGATCACTGCCGAAGCAGCAAAGGGCGAGATCGCTAAGCTGAAGCAGTAGTATGCTGAGTGGGAGAACAAGTATAATACCCAAGCGAGTGCCTTCGAGGAGGAGAAGAAAACGCTGAATGCTCAGATTAAACAGCTCCTCGAGAAGAAGGCAGAGCTTGAGCAGTATGTCCAGGAGTTTGACGAGGAGATGGGAAAGAAATTTGAAGGTAAGTCAGGTTATCGAGTGAATTTTGCTTGCTCCTGCACCTTTGATAACGCTGATTCCGATTCGTTTTTCTCAACAGAATTCTGTTACAACTTCGAGCTGGAGACCGACCGAGTCGAGAAGGACTTGGACACTTCGAGGCAGCTCCTCCGGGACAGTGCTGCTATGGCCATCCTCCGCTTGGAGGAACGTCTCGAGAGCGCTTCGGTGTATATCATCCGGCTGGGGTCTGCCCTGGCCAAGATCGACCAAGAACTCTTGCCGGGTGAGGAACTTCAAAGTGACGTGGAGTCTATGATGACCCGACTGAAGGAGATCCCGAGCCGAGTGCAAGCCTAGAAGAAATCCGCTGCCCGATGTGGAGCTGACGTAACGCTCGCACTCGTCCGCATCCACTTCAAGGATGTCAACAAGGAGAAGCTGAAGTCCTTGAAGTTCACCAGTACAAAGAAGCTCAAGTTTGAGGACTTCATGGAGATGTTCATCGAGGCCGCCACTCGGATTGCATACGGCATCAACCTGGACACCTTCGTCGACCCGGCCAGTCCTCCTGCTGAGGAGTGATCAGAAAACGTTTAAGTCTTGATTTGCCTCAGGATGCCGAGTGGTTTGATGTAACCGTTAAACTTTGACGAGTCTTGGGCTCATGCATTTTGCTTTTGCTAAGAGTACTCAAACGGATTGGAGTTTACTTGGATATTTGCATCTTTGCTCCGTTTGCCGATGCAGTCCTTTTTGTTCATTTTTAACTTAGGCGAAAGCTGGTTCGCAGCTAAGCCCCCGAGTGGAGAGGAAGCTCTCACTCGGAAATGTTTTTTAACATAGGTGAAAGCTGGTTCGCGGCTAAGCCTCCAAGTGAAGAGGAAGCTCTCACTCGGAAAGATTTTTTAACTTAGCGAAAGCAGGTTTGCGGCTAAGCCCCCGAGTGAAGAGGAAGCTCTTACTCAGAGATGTTTTTTAACTTACGCGAAAGCTGGTTCGCGACTAAGCCCCCAAGTGAAGAGGAAGTTCTCACTCGAAGATGTTTTTTAACGTAGGCGAAAACAGGTTCATAGCTAAGCCCCGAGTGAAGAGGAAGCTCTTCACTCGGAAATGTTTTTTAACTTAGGCGAAAACAGGTTCGCAGCTAAGCCCCCGAGTGAAGAGGAAGCTCTTCACTCGGAAATGTTTTATAACTTAGGTGAAAACAGGTTCGCAGCTAAGCCCCCGAGTGAAGAAGAAGTTCTCCCTCGAAGATGATTTTTTTTAACTTAGGCGAAAACAGGTTCGCAGCTAAGCCCCCGAGTGAAGAGGAAGCTCTCACTCGGAGATGTTTATTAACTTAGGCGAATCTGGTTCGCAGCTAAGCCGATTCACTCGCTGGGGGTATGTTAGTTTCCAAACGATGTTAGTCACCGAAGTGAAAACGCGGTACTGGCCCAAATTAGATTAAATTACAGAAAAAGTAAGACTTTTATTCATCCAATTTCATTCGGAAGACTATTACAATGGGGAGAAATTTATTCTAGGTGAAGAATTTGCGGAGCAGATCTGCATTCCAAGCTCGGGGCTCTTCTGTGTCTTTGGCGAAGTTATAGAGCCTGTAAGCTCCATTGTTTAGGACCTTTGATATCACAAAGGGCCCTTCCCATGGGGGCGCCAACTTGTGAGGATTCTACTGGTCCAGTCGGAGGACCAAATCGCCTTCCTAGAAAGCGCGCCCTCTGACGTGCCTGTCGTGATAACGGCGCAGATCTTGCTGGTATGCAGTCGACCTGATGAGCGCCAGCTCGCGCTCTTCCTCAAGGAGGTTGAGGCCATCCTGACATGCTTCCTCAACTTCTGCCTCCGAGTACAAATCCACTCAAGGGGAGTTATGTAGTAAATCACTCGGCAGGACAGCTTCTGAACCGTACACCATGAAGAAAGGAGTGCGGTTCGTGGACTGATTCGGGGTCGTCTACAGGCCCCAGAAAACCGATGGTAGCTCGGTGACCCAGGCTCCCGCGGCATGCTTCAGGTTGAGCATGAGGCACGGCTTTATCCCTTGGAGTAACATCCCATTCGCCCGTTCTGCTTGTCCATTCGACTGCAGGTGAGCCACAGAAGCGTAATCGACCCGAGTGCCTTGGGAATAATAGAACTCGCAAAATTCATCCGAGCCGAAATTCGACCCGTTGTCTGTGATGATGCTGTGGGGAACTCCAAACCTGAAGATTATCTCCTTGATGAACTTGATTGCAGTCAGAGAGTCCAGCTTCTTTATAGGCTTTGCTTCAATCCACTTAGTAAACTTGTCGACTGCTACCAACAGATGGGTGAATCCGCTGGCTCCGGTCTGGAATGGACCGACCATGTCGAGACCCTAGGCGGCAATTGGCCATGTGAGCGGGATCGTCTTTAGAGCCGACGCCGGCTTATGCGACTGGTTCGCGTAGAACTGGCACCCAACACAGTGGTCGACAATGTCTCGGACAGCCTCATTGGCTCTGGGCCAATAGAAACCTGCCAAGAATGCCTTAGCAACCAGCGTGTGAGAGCAAGCATGATGCCCACAGGTTCCCGAGTGAATCTCCTGTAAGATCTGCTGCCCTTCCTCCGGTGAAATGCAACGCTGAGTGACTCCAGAGGTACTCTTCTTATAGAGCTGATCTCCCATGACGGTGAAGGCCTTCGACTGACAGACGTTCTGGCAAGCCTCTACCTCATCCTCAGGGAGTTCCTGCCTGAGCAGGTACGCGAGGTACGGCTCGGTCCTTTACGAGCACCTCATGGACTAAATCGACAACCACTGGAATGTCAATTTCAGTCGGGTTGGACGGTCCGAATGGATGTGGGGGCTCCTCCACAAAAGGGTCTTCTTTGATCGTCGGCGAGTGTAGGTGCTCTAGGAACACATTCTTTGGGACCACTTTCCAAGTGGAGCCAATCTTGGCTAGGTCATCGGTAGCCTGATTTTTGAGTCGAGGGATGCGATGGAGCTCCAGTCCTTCAAAGTTCTTCTCCAGCTTTCTAACGGCATTGCAGTAGCCTGTCATAGCTGGGCTTCGAATGTCCCACTCCTTCATCACTTGATTCACTACCAAATCTGAGTCACCATAAACCATCAGTCAGCGGATCCCCAGGGAGATTGCCATACGCAGTCCACGCAGAAGAGCTTCATACTATGCCTCGTTGTTTGAGGAATCAAAGTGAATCTGTGTTGGAACACGCGGTACGCCATGCTAGCGCCAAATAAAATTTTCTACCGCGCACCCAAGATCATGCTGCTGGAAATAGATCACGGGATCGGGTTTACCACTAGATGCACAGTCACCGCAGCGGAAGTAGAGTTGGTGATGCGTGTAGTCGATCTCCCGGGGCGTCTCCTCCTCGCGTCGCCGAACTCCCGCGAACAACGAAGATCCATGAACGGTGATCTCCCGCGAACGGTACCACGCGAATCCCTCGAACGGTTCATCCAAGCACCATAGATGCGATGCCTCCAAGGTATCCACATGCATGGGGAGCAGCGTCGGGCGGTGAACTGCTAGGTCCGGTCGCGCGGCATGGACATGGGGAGTTGCGGCGGCGGCTGTCACGGGGTGGAAAAAGATCAACCCTAAGTGGTGCGCCCACTCCCCTTTATATAAACCTGCGAGGTGGGCTCAACACTTGAGCCCACTAGGAGTCTACATCCATTTTCCACTCGGATCCAATCCGAATGGGCTGCAGCCCCTTAAGTGTGCGACCCTATAGGTTCACGCACACATGGACACGACCAAAGTCGATAGTTGGTAGCGGCTCCTAGCAGAACATGCCAACTCCCATGTGTGCGTAAAGTCGTTTGACGAACCTCGACAATGTGTCATATTCAACATTCCTTTTGCCTCACGATATATGTTGTCGAGCTCAAGGTGAGTACTTGTCACCCTTGTGGTAGCTCGACCTCTCTTCTCGAAACCGTGATACTGATTCCCGAACCAGGTTAACACTTAACCCTAGTCACATGGCCATGCTTTCCGAATCTGATCACTCGAGATGGCCCAGAGAATATCTCTCCATATAGGAGGGGCAAATCCCATCTTGGTCAGCCATGTCTCGCGGCATGTCTCACAACTCACCCGAAAGCTACCTTTATAACTACCCAGTCACGAAGTAGCATTTGATAGACCCTAAGTGAGTCGATCCTCATCCCGAGAACATGCGAGGACCTCAGGTCTAGGACATGGCATAAACATTGTACATGAGACTAAGAGATGACAATATCTCGCTGTGTCTCAAAGTGGGTCCGTCTGACTCAGTGATCTCCATCCCCGAGTCCATACTATCAGTTTAGCATCTCCAAGCACATGACTTGTGAAACATAGTCATCAACCGAGTCGTATACTAGTCAAGGATATGTGTCCGCATAACCTTATCAACTAGGGACCATTAGAACGATCATCATACAATACATAGTTCCACAAACAAGTCACATATTGATACATATCATTGATGATGTTCGAGGACAATATAAAAGACTCATGAATACATAGGGAGATATCTTCATCACATGATTGCCTCTAGCGCATATCTCCAACAGTCTCCCAATTGCACTAGAGTCAATCATTTAGGCATCGTATGCCCATGGAACTCATGTGCGCCTCATGCTTCGACCATGGGAGAGGCTTCGTCAATGGATCAGCAACATTTGCATCCATGTGTAACTTGCATATGTTTACGTCACCTCTCTCGACAATGTCGCGAATAAGGTTAAAACGCCTGAGTATGTGTTGGGTTTTATGTTGGTTCCGTGGTTCCTTGACTTGCGCGATAGCACCACTATTTTCACAATAGAGGTCCAATGGATTGGACGCGCTCTGAACCGCACCAAGATCAGAAATAAAACTATTCACCCAAACACCTTCTTTTGCAGCTTCAGAAGCCGCAATGTACTCGGCCTGTGCTGTAGAATCAGCTACCGTATCTTGCTTGGAACTCCTCCAGCTCACAGCTCCTTCGTTCAAAATGAACACAAACCCAAATTGCGATCGACTATCATCCCTATCGGTTTGGAAACTAACATCGGTGTAACTCTTTACAATGAGCTCATCCTCACCTCCATAAACTAGGAACATATCCTTAGTCCTTCTCAAGTACTTAAGGATATTCTTAACCACTGTCCAGTGACTCTCACCTGGATTAGCCTGGTATCTACCCACCACGCTGAGAGCAAAGCTAACATCAGGACGAGTACATACCATAGCATACATGATGGACCCAACAGCCGAAGCATATGGAATCCCATCCATGCATCTTCGCTCATGAGGAGTCGAAGGACTCTGAGTCTTTCTAAGACTAATGCCATGTGACATGGGAAGAAACCCTTCTTGGCATCTTGCATGTTGAATCGCTTCAACACCTTGTCTATATATGCACTCTGGCTTAATCCAATAAGCCTTCTCGATCTATCTCTATAGATCTTGATTCCCAAAATATAAGCTGCTTCTCCCAAGTCCTTCATTGAAAAACTATTTTTCAATGAGTCTTTGACAGATTCAAGCATTTGAACATAATTTCCAATCAACAATATGTCATCCACATATAAGATCAAAAATGCTACTGAGCTCCCACTGACCTTCTTGAATACACAATGATCACATTCGTTCTTGATGAAGCCAAACTCTTTGACCGCTTCATTAAAACGAATGTTCAATTTCGAGATGCTTGCCTCAATCCATAAATGGATCTCTGAAGCTTGCATACCATGCTAGAATTCTTTGGATCGACAAAACCCTCAGGTTGTGTCATATACACGTCCTCGGTTAAATTTCCATTAAGGAAAGTCGTTTTGACACCCATCTACCATATCTCATAGTCAAAATATGCAACTATAGCAAGAATGATCCGAATGGATTTAGGCATCGCTACCGGTGAGTAAGTCTCATCGTAGTCAACTCCTTGAACTTGTCGATAACCTTTAGCGACAAGTCGAGCCTTATGGACTGTGACATTTCCGTCCATATCAGTTTTTTTCTTAAAGATCCATTTGCACTCAATGGCTCAAACGCCATCTGGCAGATCAACCAAGTTCCAAACTTGATGGTCATACATGGACTATAATTCGGATCTCATGGCCTCAAGCCATAACTCGGAATCAAGGCTCACCATCGCTTTTGCATACGTAGTTGGCTCGTTGTTCTCCAAGAACAACACATTGCAGTCGTGCATATTGTGCAACCTTTCCGACCTCCGTGGAACCGGCGTCGACTCCACTACAGGTTCCCTAACTAACTCCGGTGTGACAGAATCACCTACCAGAACGTCCCCGTGTGGTTCTCAAATTTCTTCGAGTCAGACCGTCCTCCCACTAGCCTTTTGATTGACAAACTCTTTCTCAAGGAAAACTCCATGTCGAGCGACAAACACTTTACCCTCTTCACGATTGTAGAAGTAATATCCCAAGGTTTCCCATGGATATCCCACGAATATGCACTTGTCTGAGTTGGGTGTGAGCTTGTCCGACTGGAGTTGCTTGACATATGCTTCACATCCCCAAACTTTTAGAAAAGACAAACTGTGACTCTTCACAGTCCATATCTCATATGGTGTCTTATCTACTGACTTTGATGGTACCCTGTTTAGTGTGAAAGCTGTAGTTTCTAGAGTGTATCCCCAAAATGACAAGGGTAAATCCGACTGACCCATCATCGATCGGACCATGTCCAACAGAGTCCGATTCCTCCGTTCCGACACGCCATTTCTCTGTGGTGTACCCGGAGGAGTCAGTTGTGGAACTATTCCACGACTCTTCAGATGATCATCAAACTCCTGGCTCATATACTCACTGCCACGATCAGATCGTAGAAGTTTGATTCTCTTGCCAAGTTAATTTTCCACTTCGTTCTGAAACTCCTTGAACTTTTCAAAAGTTTCTGAGTTGTGCCTCATCAAGTAGATATATCCATATCTACTCAAGTCATCGGTAAAAGTCACGAAGTATTGGAAACCACCTCTGGCTGTCGTGCTCATTGGTCCACATACATCACTATGTATAAGTTCCAACAGCTAGGACGCCCTCTCGCAACTCTTTGCAAAAGGAGTCTTAGTCATCTTTCCGAGTAGGCAAGACTCGCATGTCTCGAATGATTCAAAATCAAACGAAGTTAGAATTCCATCATCATGGAGCTTATTCATTCGCTTTTGACTAATGTGTCCTAGTCGACAATGCTAGATGTAAGTCAGATTTATTTCATTAGGCTTATGCCTCTTGATGTTTATGTTATAGACTGACTCACCTTCAAGATCTAGGATAAATAACCCGTTCACAACGGGTGCAAATCCATGAAACATATTATTCAAGTAAATAGAACAACCATTGTCCTTAATACTGAATTCATATCCTTGTCTCATCAAACATGAGGCAGAAATAATGTTTCGACTCAAAGCAGGAACATAATAACAATTATCAAGTTCCATTACAAATCCTGAAGGTAAATTAAGTTGCATAGTGCTCACGGCCAATGCAGCAACTCTTGCTTTATTCCCGACGCGTATGTCAACTTCTCCTCTTGCGACATTCCTAGTTCTGCTTAGCCCCCGCATCGAGTTGCATATGTGAACAACCGATCCGGTATCATATACCCAAGAGCTACTAGAAACATCAGCAAGATAAATGTCTATAACATATACAACAAGTGTACCTGAAGAAGAGGTCACACTTCCAGTCTTCTTGCCCTTCTCGATAAGCCACTTGCTGCAGTTCCTTTTCCAGTGTCCAGGTTCCTTGCAGTGAAAGCAAACGGTCCGCGAGGCCAGCCCTGACTTAGGCGCAGCTACGGCAGTTGGAGTTGCCTCCTTCTCCTTGCCCTTTGCCTTAGCCTTTTTCTTGGACCAGCTCTTCTTGAACTTAGCCGAGTTCTACACCATCAACACATGACGATGCGTACCTTTCTTGATATCCTGCTCTACCACCTTGAGCATCCCATGCAATTCAGTGAGCTTCTTTTCCATCCCATGCATATGGTAGTTCGAGATGAACATCCCATAGCTATCTGGGAGAGAACCCAAAATTGTATCTGTGGACAACTCATCCCCAAGTGGGAAGCCCAACCGAACCAGAGCTTGCATGTACCCGATCATCTTGATCACATGTGGGCTCAGTGGATCACCTTCTTTCAGCTTACAATCCATCAAGGATCACCAGACGTTGAACCTTTCGGTCCTACCCTGCATTTGAAACATGCATTTGAGGTTCCCGATCATATCGAAAGGCTCAATATTTTCGAACTGCTGCTACAGATCAGGATCCATAGAAGCCAGCATGAGACAGCTGATCTCGTTTGATTCATCAACGAGTTTCTAGTAGGCATTTCTGGTTGTGGCATTAGCATTATCGGCAGGTTCCACTGGAAGCGGATTCTCTAGAACTTGTTCCTTTTTCTCATGCCTAAGAACAATTCTCAGGTTTCTATACCAAGTGGTAATGTTTGTTCCATTCAATTTATCTTTTTCTAGGATTGATTTCAACGCAAAAGGAGTAACTTGAGCAGGTGGTGCCATTGATCTACAACAGAAATATGCAAAACACTAAGACATGTATTCATGAAGAGTAATTCATATTAAACATTTTAATAATATCATTACTCCCACTAAAATCAACATCCCTCCGTTGATACTTAGTGATTCAAGATCCAAGATCAACATGTCAACTAGTGAGCTTTTGCATCACTGCTAGAAGACGAGATCACTCGGTAAGCAACTCTTGCTAATCATATCTCCATACGACTCTTGTTGTTGGGGACATCTCATGCCGCACCAACTCCTATGCCTCATGGCCCAAAACTGTTTTGATAGCCATGACAAGTCAACCAATGCTTCGCATGTAAGTGTCCGACACAAACCCATCACTTCAAGGAGATCTAGTGGCACCCTAATTTTATAGGCCATCACTAAATATACTTGATATGTGAAGGTGCAACAATTGGGGAGGCATTTATACTTGAGATTCTTTGAGGGGTCACCCTACTTAAAACATCTACCATGCAAAAGAAGGGTGCATAAAAGGGATAAACTTTCATAGACAGTTTATACAAATGTGATATGGTATAGCCCCTTTTCACAGCGCATGGTGATCTCCATCTCCACGTGCGCGGTCTGCCCATGGTGATCTCCATCTCCATGCATGGTTGTCCTCGTGGTGATCTCCATCTCCACGGCACCCATGTCAACCGCCAAGTGTTACATAAGATACTACGCTATTACGAACTAATAGCTATGAAAGTAAATTACATTACATGGCTCATGTTGACACGCGGGTCATCTATTATATATAAAAAGTGTTTTACGGGCTAACCAGAAAAAAGAGAATTAAGCTAGAAAATCTGATAATAATTAGAAACATCCAACCGTGTATTTTTTGGATCAAAGATTAATGGCCATTAGATTTAACTTAAGTCATACAAAATTACCCACCAGTGCCATTATATAAAAAAGGAAAAGGAGTAGAAAACGGCTGAGATACGAGGCTAGAAATCCGACCGTGTATTTGTTGGATCAAACATTAATGACCATTATATTTAACTTAAATCATAAAAAATTACCCACGAGTGCCATTATATAGAACAGACAAAGGAAAAAGAGTTGAACACGGCTGAGATACGATGGATTCCTCCGGGATAACATATGGGGCAGTTACGATCTACAGCTGGCCTCGCGTGATCGCTAGAAGTCTGATCGCCAAAAAAAACATCTGGCAGTTGCATGGCGATCTGCCGATCTCACCGTGCCGCCGGTAGCGATGCAGCGTCTCGCCGGCAGCGACATGACGTCTCACCGATCGATCACGATTCTGCATGCAAGTAAGATGCGTTCATTCCATACTTTCAATGGTACTAGCTAGCTAAACTTAGTACATAGCTAGAACCTACCAGCTAGCTAAACTTAATATGTAGCTAGGACCTAGGGCGATGTTCCTTTGCCAACGACCCCGGCGCGCACGCGCCTTGATCCTTGTCAAGTGAAAAGGAACATGCATGCGGATGTATCAGCATCAACCAGTTTAAATATTCTGAATTTTGTGCCCGATCAACTGCCGTCACCAACTCAACATCTACTGTATATATTAGATATTTTTTGACTAATTTTGTTCCTCAATGCAGTGTAAAAATATCTTCAACTTGCCATTTTTTTAATATGTACATTCAGACTTATTATTAATTTAGTTTATAATGCACTGCTGAACTATTTTATTCATCCCCTGTGCGGTATCCCCAGAAGTCCATTTTTTTTAATGTCGTTTTCCCGTATTCCTGTATCCATATCACTGTACTGTGTAATGTAGGTTGAAGGCATTCAAATCATGGACCAAGATCGCAGCCGCTACTGTAGCCGTCGCCCAAATCAAACTCATCAACAGTAATTCAGGGCAGATCGCTTCTATCAGTAGATGCAATCTGGATGCGCACCCATGGCATGAGGCAAGATGTAAGACTTATGCACCTATATATACAAGATGGAAGACTTCATGAATGGACATAATCCAAAAATAGAAACGGGTGTGTATACATCTTTGTTTGATTGTTCCTATTTTTTATTTGTGGGAGCACATCATGCATGTATTCTTGATTTATATCTTTTATTCATCTTTTTTTATTTATGTGTTGATTGTCGTAGGATACGTAATAAGATAAGAGGTGTCTATTGATCATGGGACAGTATACTAATTTTTCAGATATTCAGAGGCTTTATTATTTGTTACGTGGAACAAGTTGCATGGAAAATCGCGTTAAATGATAACGCTGATAAAAAGATTGAGAATTACTATTCATTTTCAATCAGTGATGGCCCGCCAAGACTGGCCGTGTGTATCTGCGTTCGTGATCCAGCTTGCCATGGCGCCCAACAGATTTGTGGCTGGTCCGTACTGTGAGGCGTGGACATCTCCTCAACACGTAGTGCATCTCTGAATTTTCTCTTTGATGGAGCAGACAAATTCAAGCGTCGTTGCATAGTAAAACTATAACAAGTAATCCTTCTTTTGATGTGGACTTTTTTTTGTTGATTTTGTTGTAGGTCAAAGGGATTACAATTGGATGATGCTTCTTGGGTACAAGGAGGGTTCATATGCAGGCCTCTTGGTTAGTGTCAACCTATCAAAGCTATGTAAAAGAAGGTTTTGGCAATGCCCAACTCATCTTGAAGTTGAACTTTTCCATGCACTTCTTAATTTCATTGTGTGGGCTACATTGCTGGACGCATCTATTAGGGTGGTCAGTGTACCATGATGAATCTTCATTCTTCACATCAGAAGGAAGAATAAGTATTAAATTTTGAACAACACATCTCTACTTGACATTACATAGAATAACTATCAATGTGAAATTAAGAACAAAAAGAATTTATCTATCGATCGACACATGTATGTGCTAGAACTAAGCTAGCCACGCATTGCATATGTTACATCTTTCTACAGTTTTTAGTGAAACACTATCAAACTCGAGTAAGCAATAAGCATATATCTATTGATGGGTGCTGTGATATGACCAACTTCTCACATGCAAAGAGGACAGATGGTATACAAGCTATCTTGCTGATCACTGCCTTTACCATCATACCAGTAGAATAATTACAAGACGCAACCAATGTACCAGCCGGCTTCTAGCAGGGACAATGCACATGTTGTGAACAACTTGCATTCTATTTTAATCCGGTAAGTATATTATGTTCTTTTTCACTGCAAACTCATGCCAATAAAAGATCTGGAAGTATGTTATGTTAACTTTACCTCACTATAGCAACAATGACAGGAACCGAGCCGGATGAACAAAACTGACAATGAGCAAGTGTGACCATATTTGGTAAATAATTTCTCCATTGGTTCCAAAATATAAGATGTATTAGTTAACATAAAGTTTTCTATGTTTGACCAAGTTTATAGTAAAATATATCAACATCTACAATATTAAATAAGTAAAATATGAAAATAAGTTCATGAAAAAGCTAAAGACATTGATTTGATGTTGTACATACAATAATATTTTTCGCCCGGATTAACATCATGTCCGTAAAGAATGTTCGATCTTAATTTTAGCATTTAAGAAATGATACCCACTAAAAATTAAGGTTCTTATCAGTATTTTTATAACAATTATGCATCTACACAGGTGATGAAAACTACAATTTCTTATAACGTATTTTTGGCTTATTTTCAATATTGTTTCTTTGTTGCCCACTGGAAAAAATTGCTATCATCTGATAGTGATAGTATAGCGAAGATCATCGTGGAAGATATTTATTTTGCTGTTGAGATTGAGGAAGTCATAATGTAATATACATATAAATATATATCTTAGTGTGTGAACGGTCCGAGAAGAGATCTGACAAATATCATGTACCATAGGAGGTATTTGGATATCATGTTAATAACTTAAGGGTGATTTACCCATTTATCTTTGTATCCCATGGAACAACATAGCTATTTTTAGTTTGCAGCAAGTGCATCATTATGTCTCTACAAAAAAAATCATTGTGTACTATAGAAGTGTTTCTGTTATCTATTCAATCCACTTTGCTTTTGCGAAATATTTTCCTTTTGTTATCCTCCACA
Source organism: Elymus sibiricus (assembly GCA_039707655.1). NCBI lineage: Eukaryota > Viridiplantae > Streptophyta > Magnoliopsida > Poales > Poaceae > Elymus > Elymus sibiricus. Next base: position 196,570,697 of record CM077674.1, on the reverse strand, counting down.
TGCAAACAAAAAAGTTGTATGTTGTCTTTGTATCCTCCTAGGAAAATGTGTGCGTGTGAATCATCTTTTTATGGCATGCTCTAATGATATACTCTTTTCTTCTTTTTGGGAGTGGTTCATGAATGTGGTCTGAGGTAGCAATGGAAGAAGGATAAGCACATCTCTATGTATAAAAAAATACTAATTAATAAATTACATGTATTTTCAGAGCTTCTTATGCTTTCCATCCAAATTATGTTCCATATAATATATCTCAATTCTTACAATTAGTAACCACAAATCACCTACAATTAGAGTTAAAAAAGAAGCATATGCACCATGTTTAAAGACAAACACACCTATATGTTTCTATATGTTAATTATGTGAAAACTCTCCTCTTTCGACTCATATTATTACAAGTAGATAAATTGATGGAAAATAATTTAGGTTAGTATAAAATACTACATTAGGATAAGATAGAAAACAAAGCCGGGAGGCCGATGTCAAGGTTGGACATGAATTTTTAGGCTGCCTAGCGTTCGGAAAGTGACTGACATGTCTGGTTTAGGGCTTCGGGACAAAAAAAAAAACAAGAACCACACACTCTCTTAGGACCGATGCTGGCTCATCACTTCCATATGGACGTTGACAGCCAATGAAACATGATAAAAATGCCTTAAAAATGAAACAAAACATAATTTGCTCAAGGAGATAAATCAATAAAAAAAAGTATGACATGCATAATAAGCAGGTAAATGATAAATGGATAACATATATATATATATGTGTGAAAACCAAACATACATAAGAAAAACTACGTTCTCAAAATTCTTATATTTGTAAATGTCATTGCATACTCCCAAATTTTGTGTAGACAAATCAAATAATATGTTTTCATTATCAAACTTTAAAATGTTCTAGCCCGCGCATCGAGCGGGCCACTTTGCTAGTTAAAACAATAATGAGACAACCATATGGCTTCAGCCGGTTGCCGTACTCATGACGTGCAGGTCATGATATAATTACATACATGCAACATACACGGGCTATACCAAATCACAAGCATTCCTTGCAAAAAGAAGTTATGCGCCACCCTAGGTGATTAACGGGGTCAAGGGGCAGCACCCCTGCGGGGGTCGAGGGGGCTGGCCCCTCGTGGTTTTTACATTGGAATTTTCACCGGCAAATCATATTTACCAAATTTTGACCATCTTTCCGATTCAACCAATCTCATTGGTCTTCACGTGTTGTGACCGGCTTTACGTTCCACTGTCTACCCCGATGGCGGAAACCGCCCGGTAGGGGTAATTTGTGTCACGACTTCCAAAACACAATCATGAAAAAACATATCACAATTCCGAACGCCTGACACCATGTACAGTCAATCATATTGACAACCGATCTCATCGGCCAGTACATAAACCAATATACATATCATCATATGCAAATTCTACCCCGAATCTAAGACCACACAGCATAGGCTCTGATATCACTGTTGGAACACGCGGTACGCTATGGTAGCGCCAAATAAATTTTTCTACCACACACCCAAGATCATGCTGCTGGAAATAGATCACGGGATCGGGTTTACCACTAGACGCGCAGTCACCGCAGCGGAAGTAGAGTTGATGACGCGTGTAGTCGATCTCCCGGGGCGTCTCCTCCTCGCGTCGCCGAACTACCACGAACAACGAAGATCCGCGAACGATGATCTCCCACGAACGGTACCTCACGAATCCCTCGAACGGTTCATCCGAGCACCGTAGATGCGATGCCTCCAAGGTACCTAGACGTGCGGGGAGCAGCGTCGGGAGGCGGACTGCTAGGTCCGGTCACGCGGCATGGGGTGGGGAGTTGCGGTGCCGGCTGTCATGGGGTGGAAAAAGATCAACCCTAAGTGGTGCGCCCACTTCCCTTCATATAGACCTCTGAGGTGGGCTCAACACTTGAGCCCACTAGGAGTCTACATCCATTTTCCACTCAGATCCAATCCGAATGGGCTGCAGCCCGTTAAGTGTGCGATCCTATAGGTAAATGCACACATGGACACGACTGAAGTCGATAGTTGGTAGCGGGTCCTAGCAGAACATGCCAACTCCCATGTGTGCATAAAGTCGTTTGAAGAACCTCGACAATGTGTCACATGCAATATTCCTTTTGCCTCACGATATATGTTCTCGAGCTCAAGGCGAGTACTTTTCACCCTTGTGGTAGCTCAACCTCTCTTCTCGAAACCGTGATACTGATTCCCGAACCGGGTTAACACTTAACCCAAGTCACATGGCCATGCTTTCCGAATCTGATCACTCGAGACGGCCCAGAGAATATCTCTCCATATAGGAGGGGCAAATCCCATCTTGGTCAGCCATGCCTCGCGGCATGTCTCACAACTCACCAGAAAGCTACCTTTATAACTACCCGTCATGAAGTAGCATTTGATAGACCCTAAGTGAGTTGATCCTCATCCCGAGAACATGCGAGGACCTCAGGTCTACGACATGGCATAGACATTGTACATGAGACTAACAGATGACAATATCTCGCTGCGTCTCAAAGTGGGTCTGTCCGACTCGGTGATCTCCATCCCCGAGTCCATACTATCAGTTTAGCATCTCCATGCATATGACTTGTGAAACATAGTCATCAACCGAGTCGTATATTAGTCAAGGATATGTGTCCGCATAACCTTATCAACTAGGGACCATTAGAACGATCATCATACAGTACATAGTTCCATAAACAAGTCACATACTTATTGATACATATCATTGATGATGTTCGAAGACAATACAAAAGACTCATGAATACATAGGGAAATATCATCATCACATGATTGCCTCTAGGGCATATCTCCAACAGTCTCCCACTTGCACTAGAGTCAATCATTTAGGCATCGTATGCCCATGGAACTCATGTGTGCCTCATGCTTCGGCCGTGGGAGAGGGTTTGTCAATGGATTAGCAACATTTGCATCCGTGTGTACCTTGCATATGTTTACGTCACCTCTCTCGACAATGTCGTGAATAAGGTTAAAATGCCTAAGTATGTGTTGGTTTTTATGATGGTTCCGTGGTTCCTTGACTTGCGCGATAGCACCACTATTATAACAATAGAGGTCCAATGGATTGGACGAGCTCTGAACCACACCAAGATCAGAAATAAAACTTTTCACCCAAACACCTCCTTTTGCAGCTTCAAAAGCCGCAATGTACTCGGCCTCTGTTGTAGAATCAGCTACCGTATCTTGGTTGGAAGTCCTCTAGCTCACTGCTCCTCCGTTCAGAATGAACACAAACCCAGATTGCGATCGACTATCATCCCAATCGGTTTGGAAACTAGCATCGGTGTAACTCTTTACAACGAGCTCATCCTCACCTCCATAAACCAGGAACATATCCTTAGTCCTTCTCAATTACTTAAGGATATTCTTAACCGCTGTCCAGTGACTCTCACCTGGATCAGCCTGGTATCTGCCCACCACGCTGAGAGCAAAGCTAACATCGGGATGAGTACATACCATAGCATACATGATGGACCCAACAGCCGAAGCATACGGAATCCCATCCATGCGTCTTCGCTCATGAGGAGTCGAAGGACTCTGAGTCTTTCTAAGACTAATGCCATGTGACATGGGCAAGAAACCCTTCTTGGCATCTTGCATGTTAAACCGCTTCAACACCTTGTCTATATACGCACTCTGGCTTAATCCAATAAGCCTTCTCGATCTATCTCTATAGATCTTGATTCCCAAAATATAAGCTGCTGCTCCCAAGTCCTTCATCGAAAAACTATTTTTCAATGAGTCCTTGACAGATTCAAGCATTTGAACATCATTTCCAATCAACAATATGTCATCCACATATAAGATCAAAAAAGCTACTGAGCTCCCACTGACCCTCTTGATTACACAATGATCACAGTCATTCTTGATGAAGCCAAACTCTTTGACCGCTTCATTAAAACGAATGTTCCAAATTTGAGATGCTTGCCTCGATCCATAAATGGATCTCTGAAGCTTGCATACCATGCTAGAATTCTTTGGATCGACAAAACCCTCGGGTTGTGTCATATACACGTCCTCGGTTAAATTTCCATTAAGGAAAGACGTTTTGACATCCATCTGCCATATCTCATAGTTGAAATATGCAGCTATAGCAAGAATGATCCAAATTGATTTAGGCATCGCTACCGGTGAGTAAGTCTCATCGTAGTCAACTCCTTGAACTTGTCGATAACCTTTAGCAACAAGTCGAGCCTTATGGACTGTGACATTTCCGTCCATATCAGTTTTCTTCTTAATGATCCATTTGCACTCAATGGCTCGAACGCCATCTGGCAGATCAACCAAGTTCCAAACTTGATTGTCATCCATGGAGTTTAATTCGGATCTCATGGCCTCAAGCCATAACTCGGAATCAGGGCTCACCATCGCTTCTGCATACGTAGTCGGCTCGTTGTTCTCCAAGAACAACACATTGCAGTCGTGCATATTGTGCAACCTTTCCGACCTCCGTGGAACCGGTGTCGACTCCACTACAGGTTCCCTAACTAACTCCGGTGTGACAGAATCACCTACCGGAACGTCCCCGTGTGGTTCTCGAATTTCTTCGAGTCGGACCGTCCTCCCACTATCCTTCCGATTGAGAAACTCTTTCTCAAGGAAAACTCCATGTCGAGCGACAAACACTTTGCCCTCTTCACGATTGTAGAAGTAATATCCCAAGGTTTCCCTTGGATATCCCACGAATATGCACTTGTCTAATTTGGGTGTGAGCTTGTCCGGCTGGAGTCACTTGACATATGCTTCACATCCCCAAACTTTCAGAAAAGACAAACTGTGACTCTTCGCAGTCCATATCTCATATGGTGTCTTATCTACGGACTTTGATGGTACACTGTTTAGTGTGAAAGCTGCAGTTTGGAGAGCGTATCCCCAAAATGACAAGGGTAAATCCGACTAACCCATCATCGATCGAACGATGTCCAACAGAGTCCGATTCCTCCATTCCAACACGCCATTTCTCTGTGGCGTACCCGGAGGAGTCAGTTGTGGAACTATTCCACGACTCTTCAGATGATCATCAACCTCCTGGCTCATATACTCACTGCCATGATCAGATCGTAGAAGTTTGATTCTCTTGCCGAGTTGATTTTCCACTTCATTCTGAAAGTCCTTGAACTTTTCAAAAGTTTCTGACTTGTGCCTCATCAAGTAGATATATCCATATCTACTCAAGTCGTCGGTAAAAGTCACGAACTATTGGAAACCACCTCTGGCTGTCGTGCTCATTGGTCAACATACATCACTATGTATAAGTTCCAACAGCTCGGACACCCTCTCGCAACTCTTTGCAAAAGGAGTCTTAGTCATCTTTCCGAGTAGGCAAGACTCGCATGTCTCGAATGATTCAAAATCAAACGAAGTTAGAATTCCATCATCATGGAGCTTCTTCATGCGCTTTTGACTAATGTGTCCTAGTTGACAATGCCAAATGTAAGTCAGATTTATTTCGTTAGGTTTATGCCTCTTGACATTTATGTTATAGACTGGCTCACCTTCAATATCTAGGATAAATAACCCGTTCATAATGGGTGCAACGCCATGAAACATAGTATTCAAGTAAATAGAACAACCATTATCCTTAATACTGAATTCATAACCTTGTCTCATCAAACATGAGGCAGAAATAATGTTTTGACTCAAAGCAGGAACATAATAACTATTATCAAGTTCCATTACATATCCTGAAGGTAAATTAAGTTGCATAGTGCTGATGGCCAATGCAGCAACTCTTGCTTTATTCCTGATGCGTATGTCAACTTCTCCTCTTGCAACATTCCTAGTTCTGCTTAGCCCTTGCATCGAGTTGCATATGTGAACAACCGATCCGGTATCATATACCCAAGAGCTACTAGAAACTTCAACAAGATAAATGTCTATAACATATACAACAAGTGTACCTGAAGAAGAAGTCACACTTCTAGTCTTCTTGCCCTTCTCGGCAAGCCACTTGCTGCAGTTCCTTTTGCAGTGTCCAGGTTCCTTGCAGTGAAAGCAAACGGTCCCCGAGGTTGGCCCTGACTTAGGCACAGTGGCGATAGTTGGAGTTGCCTCCTTCTCGTTGCCCTTTGCCTTAGCCTTTTTCTTGGACCAGCTCTTCTTGAACTTAGCCGAGTTCTACACCATCAACACATGACGATGCGTACCTTTCTTGATATCCTGCTCTGCCACCTTGAGCATCCCATGAAATTTAGTGAGCTTCTTTTCCATCCCATGCATATGGTAGTTCGAGATGAATGTCCCATAGCTATCCGGAAGATAACCCAAAATTGTATCTGTGGACAACTCGTCCCCAAGTGGGAAGCCCAACCGATCCAGAGCTTGCATGTACCCGATCATCTTGATCACATGTGGGCTCAGTGGATCACCTTCTTTCAGCTTACAATCCATCAAGGATCGCCAGACGTTGAACCTTTCGGTCCTAGCCTGCATTTGAAACATGCTTTTGAGGTTCTTGATCATATCGAAAGCCTCAATTTTTTTGAACTACTGCTACAGATTGGGCTCCATAGAAGCCAGCATGACATAGCTGATCTCGTTTGATTCATCAACGAGTTTCTGGTAGGCATTTCTAGTTGTGGCATTAGCATTATCAGCAGGTTCCACTGGAAGCGGATTCTCTAGAACTTGTTCCTTTTTTTCACGCCTAAGAACAATTCTCAGGTTTCTTTACCAAGTGGTTTAGTTTGTTCCATTCAATTTATCTTTTTCCAGGATTGATTTCAACGCAAAAGGAGTAACTTGAGCAGGTGGTGCCATTGATCTACAACATAAATATGCAAAACACTAAGACATGTATTCATGAAGAGTAATTCATATTAAACATTTTAATAAGATCATTACTCCCACTAAAATCAACATCCCTCCATTGATACTTTGTGATTCAAGATCCAAGATCAACATGTCAACTAGTGAGCTTGTGCATCACTGCTAGAAGACGAGATCACTCGGTAAACAACTCTTGCTAATCGTATCTCCATACGACTCTTGTTGTTGGGGGCATCTCATGCCGCACCAACTCCTATGCCTCGTGGCCCAAAACTGTTTTGATAGCCACAACAAGTCAACCAATGCTTCGCATGTAAGTGTCCGACACAAACCCATCACTTCAAGGAGATCTAGTGGCACCCTAATTTTATAGGCCCACCACTAAATATACTTGATATGTGAATGTGCAGCAATTGGGGAGGAATTTATACTTGACATTCTTTGAGGGATCACCCTACTTAAAACATCTACCATGCAAAAGAAGGGTGCATAAAAAGGATAAACTTTCACATGCAGTTTATACAAATGTGATATGGTATAGCCCCTTTTCACAGCGCATGGCGATCTCCATCTCCACGTACGCGGTCTGCCCATGGTGATCTCCATCTCCATGCATGGTTGTCCTCGTGGTGATCTTCATCTCCACGGCACCCATGTCAACCGCCAAGTGTTACATAAGATACTACCCTATTACAAACTAATAGCTATGAAAGTAAATTACATTACGTGGCTCATGTAGACACGCAGGTCATTAAAACAATAATGAGACAACCATATGGCTCCAGCCGGTTGCCGTACTCACGACGCACATGTCATGATATAATTACATAGATGCAACATACACGGGCTATACCAAATCACAAGCATTCCCTGCAAAAACAAGTTATGCGCCGCCCTAGGAGATTAATGCAATGGGGGTCGCGGGGGCTTTGCCCTCCGCGGGGTCAAGGGGCAATGCCCCTGCAGGGGTCGAGGGGGCTGGCCCCTCGCTGTTTTTACACTGGAATTTTCACTGACAAATCATATTTACCAAATTTTGACCATCTTTCCGATTTGACCAATCTCATTGGTCTTCACGTGTTGTGACCAGCTTTACGTTCCACTGTCTACCCTGATGGCAGAAACCGACCGGTAGGGGTAATTTGTGTCACGACCTCCGCAACACGATCACGGAAAAACATATCACAATTCCGAATGCCTGACACCATGTACAGTCAATCATATTGACAACCGATCTCATCGGCCAGTACATAAACCAATCTACATATCATCATATGCAAATTCTACTCCGAATCTAAGACCACGCAGCATAGGCCCTGATACCACTGTTGGAACACGCGATATGCTACGCTAGCGCCAAATAAAATTTTCTACCGCGCACCCAAGATCATGCTGCTGGAAATAGATCACGGGATTGGGTTTACCACAAGACGCGCAGTCACCGCAGCGGAAGTAGAGTTTGTGATGCATGTAGTTGATCTCTCGGGGCGTCTCTTCCTCACATCGCCGAACTAGCACGAACAACGAAGATCCACGAACGGTGATCTCCCACGAACGGTACCTCAATAATCCCTCGAACGGTTCGTCCGAGCACCGCAGATGCAATGCCTCCAAGGTATCCACACGTGCGTGGAGCAGCGTCGAGCGGCGGACTGCTAGGTCTGGTCGCGCGGCATGGGCGTGGGGAGTTGCGGCGGCAGCTGTCACGGGGTGGAAAAAGATCAACCCTAAGTGGTGCGCCCACTCCCCTTTATATAGACCTCCGAGGTGGGCTTAACACTTGAGCCCACTAGGAGTCTACATTCATTTTCCACTTGGATCCAATCCGAATGGGCTGCAGCCCCTTAAGTGTGCGACCCTATAGGTTCACGCACACATGGACACGACCAAAGTCGATAGTTGGTAGCGGCTCCTAGCAGAACAAGCCAACTCCCACGTGTGCGTAAAGTCGTTTGACGAACCTCGACAATGTGTCATATGCAACATTCCTTTTGCCTCACGATATATGTTGTTGAGCTCAAGGCGAGTACTTGTCACCCTTGTGGTAGCTCGACCTCTCTTCTTGAAATCGTGATACAGATTCCCGAACCGGGGTAACACTTAACCCAAGTCGCATGGCCATGCTTTCCGAATCTGATCACTCGAGATGGCCCAGAGAATATCTCTCCATATAGGAGGGGCAAATCCCATCTTGGCCAGCCATGTCTCATGGCATGTCTCACAACTCACCCGAAAGCTACCTTTATAACTACACAGTCACGGAGTAGTGTTTGATAGACCCTAAGTGTGTCGATCCTCATCCCGAGAACATGCGAGGACCTCAGGTCTAGGACATGGCATAGACATTGTATATGAGACTAACAGATGACAATATCTCGCTGCGTCTCAAAGTGGGTCTGTCCGACTCGGTGATCTCCATCCCCGAGTCCATACTATCAGTTTAGCATCTCCATGCACATGACTTGTGAAACATAGTCATCAACCGAGTCATATACTAGTCAAGGATATGTGTCCGCATAACCTTATCAACTAGGGACCATTAGAACGATCATCACACAATACATAGTTCCACAAACAAGTCACATACTTATTGATACATATCATTGATGATGTTCGAGGACAATACAAAAGACTCATGAATACATAGGGAAATATCATAATCACATGATTGCCTCTAGGGCATATCTCCAACAATCTGAAGTACGTAGTTGAGACGGTCGCCCCTGGGGGACACTAGGACCACTCTAGCTCCTGAGCCATTGAGCATCTTGGAGCCGTCAAAGAACATAGTCCAATCCTCGGGGACACTCGGGGCCGGCTATTCCTACTCAATCCTTTAGGCTAGGAAATCCACTAGAGACTGTGACTTGATAGCTTTCTTGGCCTCAAACCTGATATCCAACGGGAGGAGTTCGATGGCCCACTTGGCCACTCGACCTGTGGCGTCTCTGTTTTTAGGAATCTCCGACAGAGGAGCATCACTTATCACCATGACAGAGTGCTCTTGAAACTAATGAGCCACCTTCTTCGCGGTCAGATAAATCCCGTAAACCAACTTCTGGTAGTGTGGGTACCTTTGCTTTGAGGGGGTCAAAACTTCAGAGATGTAAAAAACTGGCTGCTGAATCTTGAAGGCTTTGCCTTGTTCCTCACGTTCCACGGTGAGCACGGTGCTGACAACTTGGCTCGTGGCCGCGATGTACAAGAGCAAAGGCTCTTGGCTGCCCGGAGCAGCTAGCACCGGCTTGTAACACCCCCAGTGTCATGCTACAGTGACCTCACACTGATCATGCCAAGTCATCATTAATTGCAATGCTTGATCACATTTGCATCATATCTCATTTCAAATTCCAATTCAAATTGAAATTCAAATAAAAAAAGTGAATTTAAAAGTTGTTCAAATTGAAAACTAAAATGTTCATAATATTGCAAATAATCCAGAAGCATTTATAAAAATGTAATCAACATTTATTGAATTAGTTAAATGACCCTAACATCCTAAAATAGAACCAAATCAGCAATATTTAATACATTTTTATTTAATTAAAATTCATATGAAATCATATTGACTCCAAACCATTTTCTGGTAGTACATAATATTGCACTGTATTTATTTGGCTAGATCACATATTTTACAAAACTTAAATGGTGACCTAACTAATCGCAAAACACAAATAAGAAAAAGAGAAAACAGAAAAGAAAATAAAAAAATAAAACAACCCCCCCTACTGGGCCGCGGCCCAGATGGCCACCAGGCCGACCAGGCTGGCCCAGCCGCCCCCCTACTTATCCCCCTGCTCACCCGAACCCTAACCCGATTCCCCCCTCCTCCCTCTACCGCGCCCGACACCGTCGCCGCGCTCGCCGCCCTTCGCCGCCTCGTCCTCGTTCCCTCCTTGTCTTCCCCGACCTCCTCCCCGCCGGCCATCACCGAGCCTCGCCGCCCCCTTCTCACGACGACCGTGAGGACCCCTCTCCCCCTCTGTTCGCCGCGCCCCCGCTGTCCGTGCCGCACGAGCTCCGGCCGAGCTCGCGGCCCCCCCACTCGCGCCCGCGCAGCTCCGCCTGCTGCTGCCCGCGCCCGCCTTCGCCTGGCCTCGCCCGCTGCTCGCCCCCGCCTCCCGCGCGCTGCTGTCGCGGCTGCCGCTTGCTGCAGCCCGCAGCGAGGCGCTGCGGCTTCTGCCGCCGCCGCCTGCCGCTGGCCTCGCCCGCGTGCGCGCCTCCCTTCGCTCCCGTCCACGCCCTCCGTCGCGCGCCGTGGCTCCTAGCGAGCCCCCGCGCTCGGCCGCCGGCGCCTGCCCGTACACGCGCGCAGTTCCCCTCTCCGGTGGCCGCCGAACATGTCCGGCCCTAGCAGGGCACAGCCCGGACATGTCCGGCTGTGCCACTGACCACTGGGGCCCAACCCCTGTTAAAACGAAAATAATAATAATAAATAAAATAAAATAATAGACAATAATAATTAGAATTAAAATAAATAAATAATTCATTAATTAATTAGTTAATTAAACAATTAATTAACTTAATTAATTTTGTTTAATTAAACTAATTACTTAGTTAGCCTAATTAGTCTGTAATTAGCTTAATTAAACCCTAATTAGCCTAAACAGACGCTGACAGGTGGGACCCGCATGTCAGTTTGACCAGTCAACGGTCCCCGTTGACCGCTGATGTCACAGTGACGTCATGCTGACGTCAGCCTACACTGTTTCGGATAATTCTAATTTAATAATTAAAATTAATTCCGGAAATTCATTAAAACTTTGAAAAATCATATAAAATAAACCGTAACTCGGATTAAAATAATTTATATATGAAAAACGATCAGAAAAATATGACGATTCCGAATACGCACTCCGTTCATCTGTCACATGCCCCTAGCATGATGAACATGGAACCGTCCCCCTCTATTTCATCTGTCCGAAATACCAAACGCTGGGAAAACATTCCCGGATGATTTTCCCCTTCGCGGGTAACGTGTAGTACTGTGATAGGTCACCCCTAGCACTGCGTGTTGTCATGTCGTGCATCTGTGTTACATTTGTGTGCTTTATATTTACTATTTCTTCCCCCCTCTTCTCTCTGGTAGACCCCGAGACCGATGCTGCCCTTGTGATCGACTACAGCCCCGATGACCCTTCTTCCTTTTCAGCATAGCTTCCAGGCAAGCAAAAACCCCCTTGATCATTCCTATATCGCCTATTCCTTCTCCCTCATGCTTGCATTAGATTTTGCTACTGTAAATGATTGATCCTATTCTGATGTATAGCCTGCTTTTGTATCCTGCTATTGTTACTTTACCTGTCATCCTAAACTGCTTAGTATAGGTTGGTTAGTGTTCCATCAGTGACCCCTCACCCTTGCTCTAGTTTCCCCGCTTAGTTACTAATGCCTCGATCGATGTGATCGACGGGCTGAGACCAGCACAGCACCGCACACCCCCTAAGTTCTTCGACTCTACAGAGTTATCCTCGAGTGACGAGGGTGATACCTCTTAACTCACTCCCAATGATGCCTTTGTAACACAGCTAGTCGGACGTGGATTACCGAGGGTGAATCCTCTTCCTCCACCTCCGATGAGGCCTCTGTCGTGCAACTCCTTTAAGTGGGGACCATCGAGGGTGATTCCTCCTGGTTCTCCTTGACGGATTACATCGAGTAGGAATCCAAAGAGGGTGATTCCTCGGATTCCCCCTTGGTGTGATGAACACATGGATACCCTACTTTTACTACAGTCCCCGGGTAAAGTCGGGTCGACCCCGAGGGGTACCCACGAGAGATGTGAAGTCGGGTTGACCGTGAGGGTACCCGCGAGATAATTACGAGGCGCGGCCGGGCAGGCAGAGACCGCCCTTGAGAGGGATGGGCCTGGCCCTTGTTACACTTCCTCGAGACGGGACGACAGGAGTACTGATCGTCACCGCGAGCTCCTAATAATGCGCTAACGGATTTGGGTATTTGATCTGAGTTGGCCACTGGCCTATACGTACTACCATCACGTGGAATAATGGTTTAATGGGGCCCTCTACGCCGTATGTATCAGCCGAAAGCTCTGTCAGATGTCCAGTTCAGCCTTGTGGGCCTGTCGGGCCAGTGCCATCCAGGATGAGGTGGTGCTCGTTCCGTCTCGTCGCATAACGACCCGGAGTGCAAAGGGGGATGGGCCCAAGAACCCTGCGCGCTCAGGATGTAGACCGGCGGGGACCTCTCTGCTGAGCTCTAGGTAGGGCTGCGGTGTGTCGATCAGCCGAGGCCGGGCATGACCGAGAAAAGTGTGTCCGGCCAGAGTTAATCGAGCGTGTTGGGTAACAGTAGTGTACCCCTGCAGGGAAGTTATCTATTCGAATAGCCGTGTCCACGGTAACAGGACGCTCAGTGTTGTATCCCGATCTACTACTACTTGAACTGGATACATGTTAATTAATTGTAAGCTCCGGGATCGCTTTCTCGCAGGGAGTCGAGAAAGGATCTCTGGGCTTTGCTTCAACATGCTTGTTATTTTAAATATGCTAATCTGCACTCTTCTAATGCTGCAAGACGCTGAAGATGCTAGTCTTTGATAGGCTAGGCCTCTCCCCCTCTATTCTGGCATTCTACAGTTCAGTCCAAAGATTTAGCCCCATTCCTTTGATACCGATGCATACTTAGCATAGATCTGATGTCAGTCTTGCGAGTACTTTGGATGAGTACTCACGGTTGCTTTGCTACTTCTTTTCCCCCATACCCACTTGATGAAATCAGACGATGGAGTCCAGGAGCCAGACGCCACCACAGGAGACTACTACCAGGAGAGGCCCGGAGGCCACTACTACTACGTTGAGCCAGCTGACCAGGAGTAGTTAGGAGGCTCCCACGCAGGAGGTCTGCGCCTTTTCGATCAGTGTCGTTGTTATGCTAGCCTTCTTAAGGCAACTTGTTTAACTTTGTGTCTGTACTCAGATACTGCTGTTGTTTCCGCTGACGCTTGATCGCGAGCTTATGTATTCGAGCCCTCGAGGCCCCTGGCTTGTAATATAAAGCTTTTATGCCTTTTATTTTGTGTTTAGAGTTGTGTTGTGATATCTTCCCGTGAGTCTCTGATCTCGATCGTGTGCATTTGCGTGTATGATTAGTGCACGGTCGAGCAGGGGCGTCACAACGTGGTATCAGAGCCGACTGCCTGTAGGAAGCCCCTTTCAAACTCCTTGGCCGAAGTTGAGTCATGTCTTGGAAAAACTGTTTTTACTAACATGGCTGTGTGGCTTACGGGCCCACGTTGCCAATGGGTGGTATTAGGATCTTTTATTCCTCTTCCTTACTCTGGGATTCTACTTTCTCTTCTATTCGGGTTAAATGATTTTGCTGACTCTAACATTAGGATCTCGTGGTCACATCCACCCGGAGAGCTGGATTGTCTGCAATTATTCCTTTTCATTGGTCTATTGGATCAGATCATCACATATTCCTTCCATTGGTCTGTTTAACCTTTCTTGTAAAATTAGCTTTTATCTGAGCAGTGATAATTTCCTGCTTAAGCCAACACCCCCCCCCCCCAAATGATTGTCCTCTGACTTGCCTTGCTGAGGTGACCCTGCAAGATGTCACTGCCTTCCCACTATTAATCGACACTCACCACAGTTCCACAGGATCAAAACCTGACTCTCCTGTATATCATTGATCCCGAAGGCACCCCTTACCCTACCTCTTAAATCTCGGGACGAGATTTCTTGTAGTGGGGGAGATTTGTAACACCCCCAGTGTCATGCTACAGTGACCTCACACTGATCATGCCAAGTCATCATTAATTGCAATGCTTGATAACATTTGCATCATATCTCATTTCAAATTCCAATTCAAATTGAAATTCAAAAAAAAAGTGAATTTAAAAGTTGTTCAAATTGAAAACTAAAATGTTCATAATATTGCAAATAATCCAGAAGCATTTATAAAAATGTAATCAACATTTATTGAATTAGTTAAATGACCCTAACATCCTAAAACAGAACCAAATCAGCAATATTTAATACATTTTTATTTAATTAAAATTCATATGAAATCATATTGACTCCAAACCATTTTCTGGTAGTACATAATATTGCACTGTATTTATTTGGCTAGATCACATATTTTACAAAACTTAAATGCTGACCTAACTAATCGCAAAACACAAATAAGAAAAAGAGAAAACAGAAAAGAAAATAAAACAACCCCCCCTACTGGGCCGCGGCCCAGCTGGCCACCAGGCCGACAAGGCCGGCCCAGCCGCCCCCCTACTTATCCCCCCGCTCACCCGAACCCTAACCCGATTCCCCACTCCTCCCTCTGCCACGCCCGACGCCGTCGCCGCGCTCACCGCCCGTCGCCGCCTCGTCCTCGTTCCCTCCTCGTCGTCCCCGACCTCCTCCCCGCCGGCCATCACCGAGCCTCGCCGCCCCCTTCTCACGACGACCGTGAGGACCCCTCTCCCCCTCCGTTCGCCGCGCCCCCGCTGTCCGCGCCGCACGAGCTCCGGCCGAGCTCGCGCCCACCCACTCGCGCCCGCGCAGCTCCGCCTGCTACTGCCCGCGCCCGCCTCCGCCTGGCCTCGCCCGCTGCTCGCCCCCGCCACCCGCGCGCTGCTGTCGCGGCTACCGCCTGCTGCAGCCCGTAGCGAGGCACTGCGGCTTCTGCCGCCGCCGCTTGCCGCTGGCCTCGCCGGCGCGCGCGCCTCCCTTCGCTCCCGTCCGCGCCCTCCGTCGCGCGCCGCGTCTCCTGGCGAGCCCCCGTGCTCGGCCGCCGGCGCCTACCCGTACGTGCACGCAGTTCCCCTCTCAATTAGCCGCCGGGCATGTCCGGCCCTGGCAGGGCACAGCCCGGACATGTCCGGCTATGCCACTGACCACTGGGGCCCAGCCCCTGTTAAAACGAAAATAATAATAATAAATAAAATAAAATAATAGATAATAATAATTAGAATTAAAATAAATAAATAAATAAATAAATAGTTAATTAAATATATAATTAACTTAAT
Source organism: Elymus sibiricus (assembly GCA_039707655.1). Classification (NCBI taxonomy): domain Eukaryota; kingdom Viridiplantae; phylum Streptophyta; class Magnoliopsida; order Poales; family Poaceae; genus Elymus; species Elymus sibiricus. Next base: position 196,554,899 of record CM077674.1, on the reverse strand, counting down.
TAATTTTGTTTAATTAAACTAATTACTTAGTTAGCCTAATTAGTCTGTAATTAGCTTAATTAAACCCTAATTAGCCTAAACAGACGCTGACAGGCGGGACCCGCATGTCAGTTTGACCAGTCAACGGTCCCCGTTGACCGCTGACGTCACAGTGACGTCATGCTGACGTCAGCCTACACTGTTTCGGATAATTCTAATTTAATAATTAAAATTAATTCCAGAAATTCATTAAAACTTTGAAAAATCATATAAAATAAACCGTAACTCGGATTAAAATAATTTATATATGAAAAACAATCAGAAAAATATGACGATTCCGAATACGCACTCCGTTCATCTGTCGCTTGCCCCTAGCATGCTGAACATGGAACCGCCCCCCTCTGTTTCATCTGTTCGAAATGCCAAACGCTGGGAAAACATTCCCGGATGTTTTTCCCCTTCGCCGGTAACGTGTAGTACTGTGATAGGTCACCCCTAGCACTGCGTGTTGTCATGTCGTGCATCTGTGTTACATCTGTGTGCTTTATATTTACTGTTTCTTCCCCCCTCTTCTCTCCGGTAGACCCCGAGACCGACGCTGCCCCTGTGATCGACTACGTCCCCGACGACCCTTCTTCCTTTTCAGCAGAGCTTCCAGGCAAGCAAAAACCCCCTTGATCATTCCTATATCGCCTATTCCTTCTCCCTCATGCTTGCATTAGATTTTGCTACTGTAAATGATTGCTCCTATTCTGATGCATAGCCTGCTTTTGTAACTTGCTATTGTTACTTTACCTGTCATCCTAAACTGCTTAGTATAGGTTGGTTAGTGTTCCATCAGTGACCCTTCACCCTTGCTCTAGTTGCCCCGCTTAGTTACTAATGCCCCGATCGATGTGATCGACGGGCTGCGACCAGCACAGCACGGCACACCCCCTAAGTTGTTCGACTCTACAGAGTTATCCTCGAGTGACGAGGGTGATACCTGTTAACTCACTCCCAATGATGCCTTTGTAACACAGCTAGTTGGACGTGGATTACCGAGGGTGAATCCTCTTCCGCCACCTCCGATTAGGCCTCTGTCGTGCAACTCCTTTAAGTGGGGACCATCGAGGGTGATTCCTCCTGGTTCTCCTTGACGGATTACATCGAGTAGGAATCCACAGAGGGTGATTCCTCGGATTCCCCCTTGGTGTGATGAACACACGGATACCCTACTTTTACTACAGTCCCCGGGTAAAGTCGGGTCGACCCCAATGGGTACCCGCGAGAGATGTGAAGTCAGGTTGACCGTGAGGGTACCCGCGAGATAATTACGAGGCGCGGTCGGGCAGGCAGAGACCGCCCTTGAGATGGATGGGACTGGCCCTTGTTGCACTTCCTCGAGACGGGATGATAGGAGTACTGATCATCACCGCGAGCTCCTAATAATGCGCTAACGGATTTGGGTATTTGATCTGAGTTGGCCACTGGCCTATACGCACTACCACCACGTGGGATAATGGTTTAATGGGGCCCTCTACGCCGTATGTATCAGCCGAAAGCTCTGTCAGATGTCTAGTTCAGCCTTGTGGGCCTGTCAGGCCAGTGCCATCCAGGATGAGGTGGTGCTCGTCCCGGCTCGTCGCATAATGACCTGGAGTGCAAAGGGGGATGGGCCCAAGAACCCTGCGCGCTTAGGATGTAGACCGGCGGGGACCTCTCTGCTGAGCTCTAGGTAGGGCTGTAGTGTGTCGATCAGCCGAGGCCGGACATGACCGAGAAAAGTGTGTCCGGCCAGAGTTAATCGAGCGTGTTGGGTAACAGTAGTGTACCCCTGCAGGGAAGTTATCTATTCGAATAGCTGTGTCCACGGTAACAGGACGCTCAGTGTTGTATCCCGATCTACTACTGCTTGAACTGGATACATGTTAATTAATTGTAAGCTCCGGGATCGCTTTCTCACAGGGAGTCGAGAAAGGATCTCTGGGCTTTGCTTCAACATGCTTGTTATTTTATATATGCTAATCTGCACTCTTCTAATGCTGCAAGACGCTGAAGATGCTAGTCTTCGATAGGCTAGGCCTCTCCCCCTCTATTCTGGCATTCTGCAGTTCAGTCCAAAGATTTAGCCCCATTCCTTTGATACCGATGCATACTTAGCATAGATCTGATGTCAGTCTTGCGAGTACTTTGGATGAGTACTCACGGTTGCTTTGCTACTTCTTTTCCCCCATACCCACTTGATGAAATCAGACGATGGAGTCCAGGAGCCAGACGCCACCACAGGAGACTACTACCAGGAGAGCCCCGGAGGCCACTACTACTACGTTGAGCCAGCCGACCAGGAGTAGTTAGGAGGCTCCCAGGCAGGAGGCCTGCGCCTTTTCGATCAGTGTCGTTGTTATGCTAGCCTTCTTAAGGCAACTTGTTTAACTTTGTGTCTGTACTCAGATACTGCTGTTGTTTCCGCTGACGCTTGATCGCGAGCTTATGTATTCGAGCCCTCGAGGCCCCTGGCTTGTAATATAAAGCTTGTATGCCTTTTATTTTGTGTTTAGAGTTGTGTTATGATATCTTCCCGTGAGTCTCTGATCTCGATCGTGTGCATTTGCGTGTATGATTAGTGCACGGTCGAGCAGGGGCGTCACATGGCTGGGTGGAAAGAAAGGGTTTTGAGTTCACGGAACGCAGCCTGCGCTTCAGTCGTCCACTCGAACTTTTCTGATTTCTTCTTGAGTCGGTAGAGTGGCTGGGCCTTCTCACTGAGTTGTGAAATGAATCTGCTCAGGGCTGCTAGACAGCCCGTGAGTTTCTGTACGTCATGCAAATGTTGTGGTTGCTTCATTTGGACAATTGCGCCGATCTTCTCAGGGTTGGCGTCGATCCCACATTCGGAAACGAGGAACCCAAGCAATTTGCCGGCTGGCACCGCAAAGGTGCACTTGGCTGGATTGAGTTTGATCCCATAACGTCGCAGGTTCGCGAAGGTCTCGGCGAGGTCTGCCAGGAGGTTGGAACCTTTCCTAGATTTGACCACGATGTGGTCCATGTAGGCCTCCACGTTTCGATTGATCTGCTTCTGCAAGCACTTCTACACCATGCGCATGAAAGTCGTGCCTGCATTTTTTAGTCCGAATGGCATCGTGATGTAACAAAAGCACCCGAATGGGGTGATGAATGCAGTTTTTATTTCATCCGGACCATACATTCAGATCTGGTGGTACCCGGAGTACGCATCCAGAAACGACAGACGCTCGCACCCCGCAGTAGAGTCTATTATCTGGTCTATGCGAGGGAGAGGGAAATGGTCCTTCGGACAGGCCCGATTGATGTGCTTGAAGTCAATGCACATTCAGAGGGATTTATCCTTCTTGGGAACCAAAACGACGTTGGCGAGCCACTCGGAGTGGTATATCTCACGGATGAACTCGGCGGCTAAGAGCCACGCGATCTCCTCGCCAATCGCCTTGCACTTCTTGGTGGTAGAGCATAGAAGGTGCTCTTTGACTGGCTTCATCTTCGGGTCAACACGGAGTCGGTGCTCAGCCAGTTCCCTGGGAACACCCGGCATGTCAGCAGGCTTCCATGCGAAGATGTCCCAGTTCTCACGGAGGAACTGGATGAGGTCGCCTTCCTATTTGCTGTCAAGCATCATGGAGATGTTGGTGGGGGCGGCGTTCGGGTCAGTCAGATGGACGTGAACCTGCTTCAACTCGCCGGCCGACTGGAAAGCGGATTCCACAGTCGGATTCTTGAATTTGAGAAGATCACACGAATCGACCGCTTTTTTGTACTCGTCCAACTCTGCCACTGCCATCTGCTCATTAGCGATCTGGGAGCCTTTCTGCAAGCACTCTTCAACAAGCTTGCGGTTTCCCGTGATGGTGATCACGCCTCTCGGGCCTGGCATCTTGGATTTAAGATACACATAGCATGGTCTGGCCATGAATCGTGCGTAGGCGGGCCTACCCAGGATGGCATGATAAGCACTCAGGAAGTCCACCGCCTCGAAGGTCAACCTTTCCTTTCTGAAGTTCTTCTCTCCGCCAAATACGATGTCGAGGGCGATTTGCCCGAGTGATTTTGCCATTTTCTCGGGGATGACCCCATGGAATTGCATGTTGCTTTTACTCAATCGGGACATCGGAATGCCCATCGCCTCTAGAGTATCAACATAGATGATGTTCAGCCCGCTGCCGCCGTCCATGAGGACTTTGTGCAGTCGGACTCCTTCAACGGTAGGATCGACCACCAGCGCCTGCCGCCCGGGGGTCGGTATGTGGGCCGGGTGATCCGACTGATCGAAGGTGACAGAAGTCTTGGCCCAGTCTAGGAGTTTAGTGACAGTCGGAACCGCCATATTGACCTCTTGGTTTATCACCTTGAGGCGACTCTTGCTTTCAACGTCAGCAAAGATCATCAGGACCTTCTCGACGTGGGGGTACCCAGAGGCGTCTTTGCCCCCGTTGTCATCTTTGTCCTCATCCTTTCCCTCTGAGGTATCTTGCCGCATCTCTTGCTTGAGCAGTCGGCACTCCCGAGTGGTATGCTTCAGTAGAATCAGGTTGCCATCTTCATCCCTCTTCATGTGAATCTGGCAGGGCTGATCAAGGATGTCATTTTTTGGGGCAGCTTTCTTCTTTCTGGCCTACTCCTTCTGCTTCGGCTGGCCTTTGCCTTTGCTTTGGCTAGCCAGGGCCACGGCCGCAGCATTGCCAGCTACCTTGGCCTTGAGCTTCTGCTTCTTGTTTTTATTGTTGTCCGACTGATTTGCATCTCCAGCTCGGCCTTTTCCACTCCTTAGCCGGTCATCCTCTTCGCCATTGGCATACCAATTGGCTATCTCCATCGCCCGACTGAGAGTCGGGATCTTAGTTCGGCCAAATTTCAGAGCCAGCTCTCGATACCTGATGCCGGCCTTGAAGGCGCAGATCGCCTGGTGCTCGGTGACGTTCTCCACCGTGTTATGCAGGGTGGTCCACCACTGGATGTACTCTCGGAGAGTCTTGTTGTGCTTCTATACACAGTGTTGCAGCTCTGATAATCCACCCGCCCTCTTGTACGTGCCCTCAAAGGTCTTAACGAAGACTTGGGCCAGGTCATCCCAGCAGTATATACTGCTAGGTGTTAGTTGGTTGAGCCATGCCCTGGCCGACCCCTCGAGCATCAGCGGCAGATGTTTCATAGCCACATTGTCGTTGCCGCCACCGATCTGGATGGCCACTCGGTAGTCCTCCAACCAAAAATCTGGCTTTGACTCGCCAGTGAACTTACTGATGCCCGTCGCCAATCTGAAATTGCTCGGGATGTCTGCAGCTTTAATGTATCGGCTGAAACACTCGGGTCTGGAGGGTGCAGATCCACTTGGAAAGTCGGTGTCTAGGCCTTCCCTCAGGGCCCACCCTCTGTCGACCGGGTTCTGAGCGAGGATGGATCTCGCATTGAACCGGGGGTCCCGGAGGTCACCCGGCCGGTACGAGGGGCTCGGCATACGATCGTCTCCGGGAGGACGACTGTCATCATAGGGCTGGCGCCAGTACGTGACGTCCCGCGGAGGGGGCATCCGGGTCCGATCGTAATCATCATGTCGCCCGGGGGAAGTGATTCGGTCATGCCTCCACTCTCCGTCCTGATCTCTCAAGGAGGATGTCACCCGGCGCCTCCTCGAGCCGAGTGGACCGTGGGCCGACTGAACGGTTTCGGCACGCACTGACATGCTATGGATGCGATCACGGGATTGCGACACCGCCGCATTCTTTGACAAGGCTGTCTTCAGTAGGACTTGGATCTGGCGAATCCCCTCCCCGGCAGCGGAGCCAGAGGGCTGAATTGAATTAGCGATCCTAGTCACCGCCGCCAAGTTTAGCAGCAGAGTGTTGAGAACCTTGTACTTCCGGGGTTGGTCATTCGGGAATAACCGGCGCTTGTGCCGACTGGAACTAGGCAGCTAGCGAGCGCTTTCATCCTGCTCCCTCTGCAGCCGATCCAGGCAGTCTCGTTCGGCCAAGATGGCCAAACGCACCGACTCCATGGCCAGGGCCTCAGGAGTCGTCCCTGTGATGGGAGTGCACAGGTGTCGGGGTTGTGGAACCCGGGGTACCACGACCCGTCTGCCCGTAGCCCAGGGCGCGGCGCCTGGCGGAGGCCCAGATAGGCGGCCCACCAACGGGCACCCCAGAGCAAAGTCACCTCACGAGGCTCCAGCCTCCCGACGGACCCCTCGCGAGGCCCTCTCACGAGGCTCCGGCCTCCCGAGGATCCCTTCGCAGGGAGCGGGCAAGCAGGACTCAGCAAGGCCGCCTCACGAGGCAGTCCCCGAGGCTGCCTCCCAAGGCCGCCTCACGAGGCGGTCCCCCGAGGCATCCTCCCGATGGCTTACAAGGCAAGGCCGTTCAGCGCAGCCGCGCGGTCTGGGGCCCATCACGTGGGTGACGCGCGCGGCGACGAGCGGCGACAGAGGCCGCGCCAGCAGGCGCGGATGAAGATGGTTTCCTCTTTTGTGTTAAGGGAGCAGGTCCAGATACCTACTCCCCAAAGCGACCCCAAAGGTTGCTCGATCGGCGAAGGAAGACCAAGACGGCGGGCGCACAGGGTGGAGGTCATCACCGAGCCCACCGGCGCATCATGGATCACGCTTTGGCAGGCGAAGACCGCCTTTAGTCAGGATAGCATGAGCGCATGTCCCCTTTCAAAACCCGCCAAGTGTCGCAGCCCTTCCCGCCTAAGTTTCAAGGGGTTAAGAGGACCGATGCGGGTATAAGGGGGGCAGAGCAGCCATGTAGGGGAGCTCTCTCCGGTTCCCGTCACACTCGACCTTGTACTCTCTCTCTCGCACCAGAGCAATACCAACCAAGCAGGAGTAGGGTCTTACACCGCAAGGTGGCCCGAACCTGGGTAAACCGCTGAGTCCACGGTCCGTCCCTCGCTAGCGCGCTCTCGCCGTAGCCTCACCGTCGCTTAGCTGTGGAAAGAGACGAAGTGGTAGAACGAGCTCACCCCAGTGTTCGAACCTTTGGGTCCCCGGAGCCCGACTTCCGACATTTTGGCGCGCCAGGTAGGGGTGCGCTACTGTTCTTCCGCTCCGCCCTCTGCTCCACCAACCCCATGGCCGACGCACGTCGCGAGCGCGCCGAGCGTAGGGCTGGCCGCGTGGCTCAGACGGAGCCAGTGGCCCGCGGCAATCGCCGCCGCCCCGAAGCCGAGGCTGCTACCGCCACCGACCCCGCTGCCCGCGAGTAGCAGGACTCCTCCCTGCACCCCTCCGTGTAGGCAAACGGCCACACCGCCACTGCCTCCTTCCTCGCACACCGCGGGCCGCCGAACCCGCAGGCCGCCGAACCCGCAAGCCGCGCTGCTCATGGCGCGCGAGCTGCTCCGTTTCCATCCAGCTGACGCCGGCTACGACGCCTAGCTAGGTCGCATCGTCGAGCTCGTCAACTCCACCGGGGACGCTCCGGCGCCTTCCCACCTCGCTTCGCCCTCGGCTGTCTCGCGCTGGGACCTGGCGCACGGTGCTCCCCCACCGTCACCTCTACGCGACGAGCACGGCGGGCCTCAGCGCGGCGCACGGGCTCGCGAGCCATCCCGCGGTGCGTCCTTGCTGGACCGAGACGAGGCCAGCTGCCAGATCATTCGCCGCGCGCCCCCTAATGCGCGTGTGCTCCTTGAGTGGCAGCACCGGCGCCAGGACCAGGCCGTTCAAGACGTCGCGGCGGCTGGGCATCAAAACCGCGCCGCCCTCGCTGGCGGCGTCCCCTCAAGCGGCGTGGGCTGCCGCGCCTTCACTCGCGAGCTGCGTCACGTGGTCTGGCCCGCGAAGTTCAAGCCTGAGCTACCTCCGTGCTACGACGGCACCCCCAGCCCCGCAGAGTTCCTTTAGCTCTACGCGCTGAGTGTTGAGGCGCGAACGGCGACGACAAGGTCATGGCAAACTGGTTTCCCATGGCCCTCAAGGAAGGCCCGCGCTCCTGGCTCATGAATCTCCCCGAGGCGTCCATCTCCTCATGGGCCGAGCTCTGCAGCCAGTTTGTTGCCAACTTCAAGGGCACGCATGACCGCTCCCTCACCATCAACGACCTGTGGCGTGTGTGGCAGCGCCCAAACGAGACCCTCCGCAAGTACATCCAGCGCTTCAGCCAGGTGCGCAACAAAATCCCGCGCGCCTCTGACGCGGCCGTCATCTCTGCATTCTCCACCGGCGTCATGGACGTCAAGATGTGCGAGAAGCTCGCCATCAACGGTGAGCTCGACTCCATGGTAGAGCTGCTCGACCTCGCCGACAAGTGCGCCAAGGCTGAGGAAGGCCGCCTCTTCATCCACAACGACCCCGGCACGGCGCTCGACGCCGCCAAGGCCAAGAGCAAGGACGTCAAGCGCAAGGGCCCGGCTGTGCTCGCGGCGGAGCCCGAGTAGAAGCGCAGCCAGGACTGCGACGAGCCCAAGAAGGACGGTCGACCGCTCTGCGCCTTCCACAACGTGCGCTCCCACAGCACCGAAGATTATCAGGAGCTCAAGCTGCTCCACGACGAGCGCCAAAGCCGCCGAGATGACTGCAATGGCCACGGCGCCGGCCGTGGAGGTGGCCGCGGCAGCAACCGTTGGGACAGCCGCAATGGCAGCGGCAACTTCCGCCAGGGTTGGCGCGACCAGCCTCGTGAGGCCGCCTGGCGCGACCAGCCTCGTGAGGCCGGCTGGCGCGACCAGCCTCGTGAGGCCGTCTGGCACGACCAGCCTCATGAGGCTGCCTGGCGCAATCAGCCTCGTGAGGTAAACCCGCAGGCCAACACCGCTCTCCCGCCGCTGCCGCCACCACCCTGGAAGAACGACATCAACCAGCCTGACGAGGGCGCTGGGGGCTACCAGGAGCCTCGCGCGGTTGCCTGCATCCTCGGCGGGGCTCAGGCTCCCGTGTCCTCGTCTACGGAGCTGAGGCGGTCCTTCCTTCAGAGCTTAAGCACGGCTCCCCGTGAGTCCTTGCCTTCGACGAGGCGCGTCAGGATGGCCTGCGGGAGACTGATCTACTGCTCCTCGAGGAGGGCCGCCGCCAGGCCGCTCTTCGCGCCGCGAGGTACTCGCAGGCCCTGCATCGCTACCTCAGCCGCAACATCCGCCCTCGCACTCCCAAGGTCGGCGACCTCGTCCAACGCAGGACCCTCTCCAGAGAGGGACTCCACAAACTCTCACCCATGTGGGAAGGCCCTTTCAGGATTGCTCATGTCTCCAGGCCCGGCGTCGTCCGGCTGGAGACGGAGGACGGAGTTCCTGTGCCTAACACCTAGAACATCCAACCCCTCCGCAAGTTCTACCCGTGACCCTCACGCGCACGAACGAAATGGGGCTGGACACGCCCCAGAGCCTCTCACTGCGCTAGCCTGATGGGCCCGTGAGAGCTCCAGCCCACGCCCAAGTGGAAGCCCCATGTTCTGCGCTGGCAGAACGATCGAACCACGATCATGCCCACGCCCAAGTGGAAGCCCCATGCTCCGCGCTGGGGATGGAGGAAGGAGTTTCAGCGTATGACGTGCGGAACGTCCGAACCCTCCGCAAGTTCTGCTCGTGGCCCCCATGAGTACGAATGAAACAGGGTTGTACACGCCCCGGAGACTCTCATTGCGTAAGCCTGATGGGCCCGCGAGAGCTCCAGCCCACGCCCAAGTGGAAGCCCCATGCTTTGCGCTGGCGGAACGATCGAGCCGCGATCATGCCCACGCCCAAGTGGAAGCCCCATGCTCCGCGCTGGCGGAACAATCAACTGAGGGCGCCCCACGGGCTGCACCAACCTCAAGCTGACCCGTGCCGGACACGGCAGCCGCATCTCCTTCTGGTTGTGTAATCAACCTTATTATTTTGTCAGTTCGTTGATGGCGAGCCATGCGCGCTCATGGTGTCCCTCCTGAGCTTCACGCGAACGGGAGATGGACACGGTGCCTGTGCTCGGGTCAGTCCCAGCAGCGCTGAAAAACCCAAGTGATCGAGCTCTGGCTCGCGGGCCTGCTCCCGTGCACGTCACCTCACCAAGCTCCTTGGTGTCTCATCTTCTCGCACGATAGGCACGGTGCCTGTGCTCGGGTCCGTCCCTGCAGCGCCGCTAAACCCAAGTGATCGAGCTCTGGCTCGCGGGCCTGCTCCCATGCACGCCACCTCACCAAGGTCCTTGGTGCCTTATCTTCTCGCGTGACGCCCATGAGTGGGTCAGCGAGCGCGCGCGGCTCCCCCGTCACGAGACCTTGCGCCTTGCAATGGCCTCAGGAGCACGGCTTCCGGAGCCAAGCCCGACAGAGCCACGCCAGCCGGAGGCCTCACGAGCGGAGACCTCGCGAGGCACACCCTACAAGTGGTGGCTCGCCCGACGCCGCCCTCCGAAAAAGCTAAGTATCATAAACACCTCACGAGATGTTTTCACCGCTCCTCAAGCTCTCCTCTCACCGCTGCCGTGCTGAGCGCTGAGTTTCCTTCTTCTATGCGAGCCGCTTGCACGTCAAAGGGGGGCCTTCTTGAGCATCGCGCCTCAGGAGCTCTTACCCCCTCGCAGTTCCCTACACCTCCTGGCCTTGTCAAGGCATCGCGACCGGACATAGCAGCGACGGTTGTAGCCTGCCCGAGGGCTGGGTCCTGACGACGTAGAGCGACAAGGCAAGCAAAGAAAGGGAGATAAGCCTCACGAGGAGGTCTCATGAGCCGCTCTCATCATTTTTCAAGCTCTCTCTTTCTTTTTGCGATCTCATCGAGCGCCCATGTTTTCTCTTTTGCGCGAGCCGCTTGCACACCAAAGAGGGGCTTCCTGGGCATCGCGCCCCAGGGGCCCTTACTAGCTCCCGGGCCCCTCACCTCCTGGCCTTGTCCAGGCATCGCGATCGGACATACCAGCGACGGCTGTAGGCCCGCTCGGGGGCTGGGTCTTGACGGCGTAGAGCACCAAGGCAAACAAGAAAGAAAAGCGAGGCCTCACGAGAGGACTTCAAGAGGAAATAAGCATGCGTTACAGCAAGTCATAAGATACTTAATGCAAAGGACATCATTTTTCCTCACGCCATCAGGGGCTACGTTGACTTGTTACAGGAATAAAAGAAAGAAGGGTGCCCTCGGCACCGCCTCGCCTTCAATACGCAAAAGGAATCAAGGCGGAACACACGGGTGAGGCAATGATGGCCCCGCGCCGAGCGCGAACAGGCTTTATGTCAGCCTGGGCAGTCGCCGAGGCGTCGCGGGGAAGTGGAGGCGCCTTCCGTCACATCGTGCGCCACGCGTCGCGCCTGGCCCGCAGGCGGTTAGGGCCCGCGCTGTTTCGCCCCCTTAGGCGGGAACATGTGTGCCATGGGCCCGGGGGCTACTGTCGGGGTTGTGGAACCCGGGGTACCACGACCCATCTGCCCGCGGCCCAGGGCGCGGTGCCTGGCGGAGACCCAGATAGGCGGCCCACCAACGGGCGCCCCAGAGCAAAGTCACCTCACGAGGCTCCAGCCTCCCGACGGCCTCCTCGCGAGGCCCTCTCACGAGGCTCCGGCCTCCCGAGGACCCCTCCTCAGGGAGCGGGCAAGCAGGACTCAGCAGCGGCTCCACCCGAGGCCCCCTCGCCAGGCCGCCTCATGAGGCCCCGTCACGAGGCCGCCTCATGAGGCCCCCTCACGAGGCGTTCCCCCGAGGCTGCCTTCCGAGGCCCCCTCACGAGGCGGTCCCCCGAGGCTGCCTCCTGAGGCATCCTCCCGATGGCTTACAAGGCAAGGCCGTTCAGCGCAGCCGCGCGGTCTGGGGCCCATCACGTGGGTGACGCGCGCGGCGACGAGCGGCGACAGAGGCTGCGCCAGCAGGCGCGGATGAAGATGGTTTCCTCTTTTGTGTTAAGGGAGCAGGGCCAGATACCTACTCCCCAAAGCGACCCCAAAGGTTGCCTGATCGGCGAAGGAAGACCAAGACGGCAGGCGGAGGTCATCACCGAGCTCACCGGCGCGTCATGGATCACGCTTTGGCAGGCGAAGACCACCTTTAGTCAGGATAGCCTGAGCGCCTGTCCCCTTTCAAAACTCGCCAAGTGTCACAGCCCTTCACGCCTAAGATTCAAGGGCGGAGAGGACCGATGGGGGTATAAGGGGGGCAGAGCAGCCATTGTAGGGGAGCTCTCTCCGGTTCCCGTCACCCTCGACCTTGTACTCTCTCTCTCGCACCAGAGCAATACCAACCAAGCAGGAGTAGGGTCTTACACCGCAAGGTGGCCCGAACCTAGGTAAACCGCTGAGTCCACGGTCCATCTCTCGCTAGCGTGCTCTCGCCGTAGTCTCGCCGTCGCTTAGCCGTGGTAAGAGACGAAGGGGTAGAACGAGCTCACCCTAGTGTTCGAACCTTTGGGTCCCCGGAGCCCGAGTTCCGACAACAGGGCCTGCTCATTCTTCCTACGAAGCTCATCGCTCTGCTCCCGAGTGAGAGCTTGGGGAATGTAAGGCTCGTGGTGGGGGGAGTGCTCATCCCCCAGGTTGTCGTTGTCACGCGAAGTGCCCACTTGTCCGTCACGGGGGTCCGAGTACCCCGACAGGCCGTGCGGCCCCGGCCTGGCCATGAGGACTTCAGCCGTGGACTCGACACTCTCGCACTCGGACCCCTCGGCGGAGTCGTCGTGGAATCCGTCAGAAAGGTCAAGGGCGGGCTCGTCAGGCTCGAGTGCCGCCACATGCCCGGCTGCGGCCTGGATGGCCACAACATGCTTGATCCAACGCTGGAGCCGTGAGCGCCCGGAGCACTTGTGACGGTGACCAGCAGGAAGGAGAGGAACCACTCGGTAAGGGACCGATGGTTGGCGGAGGAGAACTCCATACGAAGATGCGCGGAAGTGTGCCGCGCCACGGATGAGCAGCGACTCCACGTTAAGCGGGGCTTCCTGGAGCCACGCCGAGTCGTCGGCGATGAAGCTGAGCGCCCCGAACCGGATCTCGCCACCGACCAACATGATGATGATGAAATTGCACCTGCGTTGTGAAATCGCTAGACGCGCAGCCCCTTGGTGGGCGCCAACTGTCGGGGTTATGAGCCTGACAATGAGTACTAGAGGGTACGAAGGAGGGGCGAAGCCTAGCTACAGCGCAAGCGTAACACTCGGATTCTACTAGTTCAGGCCCCTCTCGGAGGAGGTAACAGCCCTATGTCTCGTTGCCCAGAGGCTTGTGTTTTCTCTTGAGGTATAGGATTACAAGGAGTGCTGAACCCTTGCCATGGAGGAATAGGGCGGCTTATATAGAGTGTGCCTCGGCCTCTTTACTACCACGTTACAAGGAGGATTTATGACTATAACTATGGCAGTTACAGGTGCTTAATAGCCATAACCACGGCTGTTACAGGTAATGGTAGCCACGACTATACTCGAAGCCTGAGTTAAAGCCACCTGACGGTTGCAGCTCCCTCGTCGTCCCTACGCCTCCTTTGTCCGAGTGGTGGTGGCTGGGCCGACTGGAGGAAGATTGTCCGAGTGGTGTCAGTGTATCTGAGTGGATTCTTTGTGATGCACATCTGAATGTGCGCTTGGTCCAGGGACCTACCAATGATGGTGTGGGACCCCAGGTGGGCCTTAGATGTCAGGTCTATGACCCTACCAGTGGTAGGTGACTCCATCACGAAACGACAGTGTGGGATGCGACGCGAATGGGACAGGCTTGCTGTACGTGTTCCAGTATCTCGTTTTGAACTTGCGAACGGGATAGGCGTGCTGCACGAGTAGTTTTGAATTTATAAGTTTGGTCATAGTTTTGAATTTACGAGTAGTTCGGTAGGTTGGGTCAAGCATCGTACGTAAATTACGAAGTTGGTGCAAAAGGTAAGCACAACGTCTGTCCTGGTTTGTTGGTCCCCTTTATGCCATATTTTAACCATAGATTTAACTAACAAAAAATTAATGCATATCACCAAAAAATATATCGTTAGATTTGTACTTGAACATAGTTTCCAATTATATTATTTTTTGTGACATGCATTAACATACTGTTAGTTAAATCTAAAGTCAAAATTTGGCACAAACACACGAAGGTGGCCAATAAACCAGGACTGAGGTACTACTAGTTACAGTGATGCATATAATTGACGCCAAATGTGAGCAAAGGGATCACACATGTCTTTATCGACTAGAATAAGAATGCGATACAATAAGAATTAAGGCCATGATGACGCAATCGCAGTGGTGGTTACAGGAGGCAAGAAGAAAGATGCATCCATTGATGACCTCCTCCTCCTCGTCTTAGTGCACCGGGCCACCGACCGGCGGCTGAGGAGTAGCGACTTTTGTGGCAAGGTCAAGGTGTTTCTGAACAAAGGCGTCCAAGGCTTCCAGCCCGTTGACGAAGGCCAACGTCGTAGGGTCTTCACTGGCCTTGTAGAGGCCTATGTACATGACTTGCTCGTCCACGTGGATGTGTAGGTCGATGAATGCTTGCAGGGCGAGGCGCCTTGCTGTGAGCGCGACCTCGAGGTGGACATTCTTCATCACGTCGGCGGGCAGTCGCAGGGCCACCAGTGCTTGAAAGAGGTTCTCACCATGGAGGCCGATTAGGGTGGCAGGCAACGAGGAGCCTGGGAGCGCGGGCTGGAGGAGTACGGCGATATCGTCCATGAGCTTCTTGACGACGGTGAACTTGTTGATGGTGTCGACGATCATCTTGTCCAACTAAGAGTCATAGCCGGCGTCGAAGCGGGCTATTAACCACCCGGTCCAAAGCACCAGCACGAGACGATCCACGGTGCCGTGCAGCAGGCCGGCATCTCAGATCATCTGGCACAACCGCAGGCTGCTCGCGCGCATCACCGCCATGGGGTTGGCTTCTGGTCACTTGGTTTGGGAATTGGAGTGAGCACTGTTGCGCTTAGTGTAGGTGCGTAGGTGCGTACGATCTGGTGGATGCATTGGAGTGGATGGCTGCCTTTATATGAGTGCAAACTACGTCCCATTCACATCGTGCTGCCTCCTTTCTGCTTCTCCCATTAATTACTTCCCTCAGCATGCTAATTGAAGGAGGATGCATCATTGGCTGTTCAACATTTCGGGAACCGCTACCCTCTCCCTCGTCTGCATTCAAACCGTATCAGGAATTGTCCTGGTTTACTAGTTTACCCTCCATTTCTCAAAAATAATTTACCGTCTA
Organism: Elymus sibiricus; assembly: GCA_039707655.1. NCBI lineage: Eukaryota > Viridiplantae > Streptophyta > Magnoliopsida > Poales > Poaceae > Elymus > Elymus sibiricus. The sequence continues at coordinate 196,539,822 of CM077674.1, read as the reverse complement.
GGTTTACTAGTTGTAAAGTACTAGTAGAGAGTGGTGCGCTGGCCGAGGGCGCTGCCCACTGCACGCCCGGCTGAACACGCCTCCTCGCCGCATTCAAACGCCTCCATTAAACCCACGTGGAAGCTTAGAAACCTACTCCTGCCAAAAGTCTGTTCATGAGTGGGCTGGCATTAAATGCAATGTCGGCCGAGCACCTCCCGTCTGCCCTCTATTTTAACTGAGGCCAAATGACGGGCAAAAATCGCACCCCTCCGCCGCTCCCCCATCTCCTCCTTCATCATTTTCTCCACTCTTCCGATGGCTTCCAAGGAGCTGTTCTCCGGCATACAAGCCGGCTGGGTGGCCCGCCGAGCCCGCCGGATACGAGCAAGGCAGCTCGCTACTCCACCTCCCTCTCCTAGCCCGACGGAGCCAATTGCCACCCCAAGCTGGCGCGTGGTTCAGCAACTCGGCGCTCCAGGCCAGCTCGATGAGCAGTGGTGAGTTGCTCCACGCTGGCACGGACGTAGTCGCCCCCGTGTCTGTGACCGCGCCTCCCGTGTTTGTGGCTGCGCCTCCCATGCCTGTGGCCGTGCCTCCCGTGCCCGCGACTGTGCCTCCCGTGCCTGCGGCTACACCATGCAGGCAGAGACAGTAGCCGGGTGCACGGAGAGCGACGAGTAGGTGCCCAGCGTGTCCGCGTCCGCCGCCATCATCAAGGAGAAGCAGAACACGGGAGGCTGCCGCCGCTTGGGTCCCATGAAGGCCACCACCAAGGCGACGATGGCATACACAGCCAGTGCCTTGCCCGGTTCTTCTCTTGCGAGGACCTTCGTCGACCCCGCAAGTGTCTTGATCGGGCTGCCGGACATGAGGAAGACAAAGGGATCCGCGGGCGGCCATTTAGATTAGGTATTAATTATACCTCCAGAGCCAGACTAGCACTACTTAGTTGATGTAAATGTAATGAAATCCATCATGTTTATATGAAAATCCGGCATTTTTATATGAAATCTATCATGTTTATATGAAATCCGGCCGTGTTTGCATGAATTTCGTCCGGTTGGTTCGAGTTGTTGTCAAAATGTATGCGGCTAGCGTTGGATGTCGTCGTGTTCGCGAACGGATGCGGGAAGAAATTTGCTGGTTGCCGTTGGAGATGCCCTTATGCTAGAAATTATAGTTTTCGGAAGCCGGTCTTTGGGGACCCCTGGTTCAAACTCGGGGGGATAGCTCGCTACCTAACGACTCGACAGTGACCATGGTGAGACTACGGTGAGCGGAGCACAACAGGAGCGCGCGCACACACAGGGCACGGCAGGGACACGAGAGCTACCCAGGTTCGGGCCACCAAGCGGTGTAAAACCCTACTCCTGCTTGTGTTTGGGATTATTGTGGATGAGAATGCTCTCGCGTACAAGGTGGAAGAAGGCGGAATCGATCCCCCTCTATGGTGGTAGCACTGCCCCTTTTATAACTGCCTTGGTCCTCTTCCCCCGAAAATGTTGGCGGGAAGGGTTGCCACACTACAGCAGTTTGAAGGGGGGACAGGCGCCCAGTCTTATCCTTACAAAAGGTGGTCTTCGCCTGCAAAGAAGCTATCCATGACACGCCGGTGGGCTCGGTGATGACATCCGCCCCGGCGGGTTTCGTCGTCTTGGTCTTCTTGCATTAAACAGGCAAGCTTTGGGACTTGCTTTGTGGGTGGGCAGCTGGCGCTGCCCCTTTATCACCAAAGAGGAAATCTCACCTGACCACGCCTGCTGGTACGACTCATGTCGCTATCATCATCCTGCGTGGGAGTGTCACCCTCGTGGTGGGCACGTGACAGCGTGGCCAGCGCCAAGCAGCTCCCCGCGCGGGTGGCCTCGGGGGGCCGCCTCGGGAGGCCGCCTCAAGAGGCTGCCTCGCGAGGCTTCTCGGAAGTCGGGCTCCGGGGACCCAAAGGTTCGAACACTGGGGTGAGCTAGTTCCTACCTCTCTGTCCCCTACCACGGCTAAGCTATGGCGAAGCTACGGCGAGAGCGCGTTAGCGAGGAGCGGACCGTTGACTCAGCGGTTACCCAGGTTCGGGCCACCTTGCGGTGTAAAACCCTACTCCTGCTTGTGGTTGGGATTGCAATGGGCAAGGGAGTGTTCTCGCGTACACGGTTGAGAGGGAGGAAGAATCCGTCCCCCGTACAATGGCAGCATGTCCCTTATACCTGCCTTGGTCCTCTTCCCCCTCGAAAACTTAGGCGGGAAGGGTTGCCACACTTGGCGGTTTTGAAAGGGGACAGGCGCTCAGGCTATCCTGACTAAAGGCGGTCTTCGCCTGCAAAAGCATGATCCACGACGCACCGGTGGGCTCGGTGATGACCTCCGCCCTGTGCGTCCGTTGTCTTGGTCTTCCTTCGCCGATCGGGCAACCTTTGGGGATTGCTTTGGGGAGTCAACGGCTGGCCTTGCTCCCTTAACACAAAAGAGGAAACCATCTTCATCCGCGCCTGCTGGCGCGGCCTCTGTCGCCACTCGTCGCCGCGCGTGTCACCCACGTGATGGGCACGAGACCGTGCAGCCGTGCCGAACAGCCTTCGTCTTGAGCGCCTTTGGGAGGAGGCCTCAGGAGGCCACCTCGCGAGAGGGCCTCGCGAGGCTGCTGGTGAAGGTCTTGAGTCTTGTCCGCCGCTCCCTGAGGAGGGATCCTCATGAGGCCAAGTCCTCATGAGGGGTCTTGGTGAGATGCTTGGTGATGATGGCCTGCTGGGCCTACGCCAGGCGCTGCGCCCTGGGCCAAAGGCAGACGGGTCTGGATACCCTGGTTTCCATGGGCCCGACAGTAGCCCCCGGGCCCGCGGAGCGCATGTTCCCGCCTACTAGGGGGCGAAACAGTGCGGGCCCTAACCGCCTGCGGGCTAGGCGCGACGCGTGGCGCATGACGTGACGGGGGACGCCCCCACTTCTCCCACAACGCGTCGGTAACCACCCGTGCTGACATAAAACCTGTCGCGCGACGCGGGGCCATCATTGCCTTCCTTCGCGCATTCCGTCTCCCCGCGCCTTCCTTCCCATGCACAGCTCCTTCTACCTCTCCCAAAACTCTGCTGCTCTAGACCCTTGCTGCGCCGCCATGTCGCCCCCCGGCAGGAAGGAAGAGGCGGGGGACGGTGGTTGCGGAGGTGGTGCCGGAGCTTGCTTTGGGTAGGCCCATGATCGTCAACGCCGAGGGGCTCAGCAAGGTGCTTCCGATGACCGCAACTGCTTCTAACGAGTGGGGGGCCAATCGGATCTGGCCGGCTTCGAGCCCGACCGCCGACCTCGACGCCACCTCCACCGTCCTCTTCCTTCCCGCACTCTTCGCCGGCCTGCTGTCTCCATTCTCTGATTTCTTCAACGCCGCCCTTTCCCACTACCAGGTCCATGCGCTGCATCTCGAGTCGAACTCCGTCCTTCTTTTTTCCGCCTTCGCCTTTTTATGCGAGGCCTTCCTGGGCGTGTCGCCCTCAGTGGCGCTCTTCCGCCACTTCTTCAGCCTGCGGTTGACCGTGACGCACCAATGCTCCGGGTGCGCCTCGTTCCACATCGTAGATGAGATGGCGGGCGACGGCATCGACATGAGGCTCACCAAGGAGGCTGAGGGCTTCTGACGGCAATGTGTGTATGTGGATGCAGCCCAGTTCAACTCCCTGCTGCAGCTGCCGACATCCCCGGGGCGAGTTGCTCCGGGTGGGGCCATGAAAGGCTTGCCGACCCGAGGCTGGCGCGGGTGTGGAAGAGGTTGGCCGAGCTGAGGGCCGTGAAAGTAACGGTGGTCACGTCCGTGAGGGAGTTCCTCCGGCGCTGCATAGCTCCCCTCCAGCGACACTCCCGCCCGATGTGGGCCTTCACCGGCCCGGAGGACCAGATGCGGTTGAGCGTGGACAGCTTGTTGCCGGAGGTGCTGGACAGGGTGCTCCATACCCTGACCGGCGAAGAGGCGGATGAGCCACCCAAGGAAGGGCTCCCCTTGTACTGCTACAGGAACAAGGACGATGAGCCACTCAATGCCGCGCTTTGACCAGTGGGGGCCGCTTCCAGAGGGCCTCGAAGGGCCCCAGGACAACCCCTTTCTGTTGGTTCCCGGCTCGGGTGATCGCGGCGACGCCGGGGCCACGGCGGGCGCTGCGGAGGACGGAGGCGGCCCGGTTCAGCGGGCCAGCCGCCGACTCGTCCGCGGGCTTGGAGACGATGATGGAATCACCCCGCCTGGGGTCACGCCTGCCGAGCCTGACCAGGCGGAGGGCGCGGGGAGCCTCCGCGCGGCAACTGCGAAGCCGCGGGACCCCGGAAGCGGCGGCGAGGATGGATTCCATGGTTCTCCTGCAAGGCGGGCGAGTCGCGAGAAGGGGCCCCGCGAGGGTGGCGGCAGCAACGTTCCGCCGTGGCCGCTGAAGAAGAGGAGATGGTTTGCCAAGGATCAGTAAGTGTCTGTCTTCCCTTCTCTTGCACCCGGCGCGTTGCGTGCGCCTGAGTCTTTGTTTTTTCCAGGACCTCCTCAGGCAAGAAGAAGAAGAAGAAGGAGGAGAGGTCCCCCGGCCTAACGGGGGCCACACCGCCGGTTGCTAGGGCCGGGGGCGTGAGGAGAACGCAGGCGGTCTCGACACCGAGGCTAGCCTCGCAAGGGCAGAGGGGTAGCAGCCCCTCCTCAGCCGCCGAAGGACACGGCACGGGAGGCCCAGGCGGGCGAGCCTCAGGAGGCGTCGTCAAGAGGCGGCTCCAAGGTTCCTGGGGCCCCCACTGCCAGGGCAGACGTCGCGGTGGCAGAGGCGGAGACGCCGGCTCTCCCATCCCGCACCACGGGTGGCGACGAATGTGTAGGGGGCCCGCAGGACTCGCCGGTGCGTGGGGCCCCTGCCGGGGGGCCACCGAGCCCGCGGGGCGCGCTGCCACGGCGAGAGGAAGAGGGGGCCCCCGCGAACTCTCCGCTCCTGGCGGGCGGCGCCGGGCCCTCGCGAGAGGGCGGCGTTGAGACGCACGCCGGCTGGGCCCTGCAGCTCGTGAGCAGCAGCGCCGTGCTCAAGCGCGGGGCCCTGCAAGGAGGTAGGGCTGCCCTTGATCAGCTAGAAGCGGACCTCCGGGCAGAGGAGACGCGCATCATCGAGGAGCGCCAGCGCCTCACGGAGGGGTGGCGCCAGCTTGATGTGGCCATCAAACTGGGCCGCCGTCAAGACGACGCCGCGCGGGAGAAGCGTGAGAAGGCCGCCCAGGACGCGAAGGAAATCTTTGAGAACGCTGTCAGGGAGGCCGACGAGGCCGACAGGCGGCGCGAGGCGGCAGAGGCCCGTAGGAAGGAGCTCCAGGACCAGAACACCTCGCTGGAGCAGCAACTCCAGGCGCGGAGAGATGCCATCTCCGCCCTCGAAGAGGGGTTGGCGACTCGTGAGGCGGACCTTGGCATCCACGAGCGGGAGCTCGCGCGGTCGGCATCCGCGCAGGACTTGGAGCACGAACGGTTGGAGACGCTGGAGCGAGAGGTGTCCGCTGCCCAAGGTTCCTACGCCGAGCGCCTAGACATGGCCAACGCCAATCTGGTGGCCAAGGAGAAGAAGATTCAGGAGGACGCCGACAGGAGGGTCGCGCAGAACCGTGAAGCGCTTGCCAATGAGAACAGCAAGAAGATGAAGCAGCGGGAGGACCGCTTCAAGGCAAGGCGCGAGGAGTTCCAGCACGAGATCGCGGGCCTCAAGGAGATGCTGGTCGAAGCTGAAACATGGTGGGAGATTGCGCTGAAGGCCCGGGCCGACGCCGAGGCCGAGTTGGCCTCCTTCCAGCAGTAGGTGGGGGGCGTCGCCGCGGTCGTGGAGCAGGCGAGGGACGAGGCGGCCCGAGCGCGAGGGCGGCAGCTCCAGCGCTCCAAGATGTTCCGCGCCCTCGAGCTCCAAGCCCGCCGCGCCTTGGGCTCCATTTGTAAGGAGGACATCAGCAGCCCCCTCGAGACCCACGATGGCAGCTACCTCGGCTTCTTCACCAAGCTTGTGGTGCGGCTCGAGGTTGGTGCCAAGAAGGTGGGCGGAATCGTTGAGGAGGAGTGCCGCGATCTCCTCACCCAGGCCGCTACGCGCATCTTTAGCCATCTTCTTGACGCCGACCACAACTTTGACCTCAGCAAGGTGATAGTTCCCGTCCCGGAGGAGGTCCGCGATACCCATGGGAAGGCGGTGGAGGATCAGGTGGACGCTTTGCACGAGCAATTCACCCCTGGCAGCAGCGAGAGCTCAGGCAGAGTCGAGGGAGGTGACGATGACGGTGGCAGCAGCGGTGATGGAGACACGTCTTCTTAGGCCCTTCCCCATATCCTGCGTATAGTTGATTGTGACCCTGTGGGGGTGTGAGGATAATGCTTTTATATTTCAAGTACTTTGTGTCTGGTTGTACCGAATGCCCGTTGTCGGAAGTCGGGCTCCGGGGACCCAAAGGTTCGAACACTGGGGTGAGCTCGTTCTACCATTTCTTCTCCTACCATGGCTAAGCGACAGCGAGACTACGGCGAGAGCGCGCTAGCGAGGGACAGACCGTGGACTCAGCGGTTTACCCAGGTTCGGGCCACCTTGCGGTGTAAGACCCTACTCCTTCTTGGTTGGTATTGCTCTGGTGCGAGAGAGAGAGAGAGAGTACAAGGTCGAGGGCGATGGGAACCGGAGTCCTATCTACAATGGCTGCTCTGCCCCCCTTATACCTGCATCGGTCCTCTTCCCCCGTGAAACTTAGGCGGGAAGGGCTGCCACACTTGGCGGGTTTTGAAAGGGGACAGGCGCTCAGGCTATCCTGACTAAAGGCGGTCTTCGCCTGCCAAAGCGTGATCCATGACGCGCCGGTGGGCTCGGTGATGACCTCCGCCCTGCGCGCCCGCCGTCTTGGTCTTCCTTCGCCGATCGGGCAACCCTTGGGGTCACTTTGGGGAGTAGGTATCTGGCCCTGCTCCCTTAACACAAAAGAGGAAACCATCTTCATCCGCGCCTGCTAGCGCGGCCTCTGTCGCCGCTCGTCGCCGCGCGCGTCACCCACGTGATGGGCCCCAGACCGCGCGGCTCCGCTGAACGGCCTTCGCCTCGTGGGCCCTCGGGAGGGGGCCTCGGGAGGCCACCTCAGGAGGTCGCCTCGCGAGGCCGCTGGCGGAGGTGCTGAGCCTCGCTTGCCCGCTCCTTGAGGAGGGGGGCTCGGGAGGCCAGGGCCTCATGAGGAGCCCTGGTGAGGTGCTTGGTGATGATGGCCTGCAGGGCCCGCGCCAGGCATTGCGCCGTGGGCCAAAGGCAGACGGGCCTAGATACCCCGGGTTCCATGGGCCCGACAGTAGCCCCCGGGCCCGTGGTGCGCACGTTCCCGCCTATAGGGGGGGCGAAACGGCACGGGCCATAACCGCCTACGGCCAGGCGCAACGCGTGGCGCACGATGTGACTGGGGATGCCTCCACTTCTCCCACGATGTCTCGGTGACCGCCCGCGCTGACATAAAGTCAGCCACGGGCGACGCGAGACCATCATTGCCTTCCTTCTCACGTTCCATCTCCTTGCGACTTCCTTCCCGCGCATGGCTCCTTCTTCCTCACCCGAAACTTCGCCGCCCTAAACCCTTGCTGCGCCGCCATGTCGCCCCCGGGCAGGGAGGAAGAGGCGGCGGTCATGGAGGTTGCAGGGGTGGCGCCGGAGCCTGCTCTGAGTAGGCCCACAACTGTCAACGCCGAGGGGCTCAGCAAGGTGCTCCCAATGACCGCAGCTGCTTCCAATGAGTGGGGGGCCACTCGCATCTGGCTGGCTTCGCGCCCGTCCTCTTCCTTCCCGCGCTCTTCGCAGGCCTGCTTCCTCCATTCTCCCATTTCTTCAATGCCGTCCTCTCCCACTACCTAGTCCATGCGCTGCATCTCGAGCCGAAATCCGTCCTTCTCCTTTCCACCTTTGCCTTTTTATGCGAGGCCTTCCTGGGCGTGACGCCCTCTGTGGCGCTCTTCCGCCACTTCTTCAGCCTGCGGCTGACCGCGGTGAACCAATGTTCCGGGTGCGTCTCATTCCGCATCGCCGACGAAGCGGCGGGCGATGGTATCGACATGGGGCTTACCAAGGAGGTTGAGGGCTTCAGGCGGCAATGGGTGTACGTGGACGCTGCCCAATACAGCCCCCTAATGCAGCTGCCCATGTCCCCGGCGGCGAGAAGCTCCGGGTGGGGGCAAAAAAGGACCACTAACCCGAGGCTGGAACGGGTATGGAAGAGGTTGCCCGAGCTGAGGGCTGCGAAAGTCACGGTGGTCACGGTTGTGAGGGAGTTCCTTCGGTGCCGCATAGCTCCCCTCCAGCGACACTCCCGCCCGATGTGGGCTTTCACTGGCCCGGAGGACCCGATGCGGTTGAGCGCGGACGGCTTGCTGCCGGAGGTGCTGAACGGGGTGCTCCATGCCCTGACCGGCGAGGAGACGAGCGAGCCGCCCATGGACGGGCTTCCCTTGTATCGCTACAAGAACAAGGAGGCGCTGGACGGCTCGATACCGCGCTTCGACCAGTGGGGACCACTTCCAGAGGGCCTCGAAGGGCCCCGGGACAACCCCTTTTTGGTGGTCCCGGGTTCAGGCGGCCGCGGCGACGCCGGGGCCTCGACGGGCGCTGCGGAAGGAGGAGGCGGCCCGGTTCGGCGGACCCGCTGCCGACTCGTCCGCGGGCTCGAAGATGATGATGACATCACCCTACCTTGGGCCTCGGCCGCCGTGCCCGGCCAGGCAGAGGGCGTGGGAAGCCCCCGTGCGGCAGCTGCGAAGCTGCAGAGCTCCGGAAGCGGTGGTGAGGGCAGACCCCGCGGCCCTCCCGCGAGGGGGGGCGGTCACGAGAAGGGGCCCCAAGAAGGCGGTGGTGACATTCCTCCATGGCCGCTGAGGAAGAGGAGATGGTTTGCCAGGGACCAGTAAGTGCTCGGCCTCCCTTCTCCTGTGCCCGGCGCGTTGCGCGCGCCTGAGCCCTTGTTTCACTCCACTTTTTCAGGACCTCCCCGAGCAAGAAGAGGAAGAAGGAGGAGAGGTCCCCCGTCCTGGCGGGGGCTTCACCGCCAGTTGCCAGGATCGGGGGGTGTGAAGAGGGCGCCAACAGCCTCGACATCGAGGCAGGCCTCGTGAGGGCAAAGGGGCAGGAGGCTGCTCCTAAGTCATAGACGAACGCGGCTCGGGGGTCCCAAGAAGGCGAGCCTCAGGAGGCATCGTTAGGAGGCGGCTCCGCGGTTCCCGGGGCGCCAACTACCAGGGCGGACGTGGCGGCGACAGAGGCGGAGACGCCGGTTCTCCCACCCGGCACCACCGGAGGTGGTGGCGTCGCGGGGGGCCGGCAGGACTCGCCAGCACGTGGGGCCTCTTCCGGGGGGGCACCGAGCCCGTGGGGTGCGTCGCCACGGCGGGACGAAGAGGGGGCCCCCGCGAGCTCCCCGCTCCTGACCGGCGGCGCCGGGCCCCCGCGAGAGGGCGGCGCTGGGGCGCACACCGGCTGGGCCCTGCGGCTTGTGAGTAGTAGCGCCGTGCTCAAGCGCGGGGCCCTGCAAGGCGCCAAGGCTGCCCTTGACCAGCTGGAAGCGGACCTCCGGGCGGAGGAGGCACGCATCATCGAGGAGCGCCAGCGCCTCGCGGACGGGTGGCGCCAGCTTGATGTGGCCATTAAACTGGGCTGTCGTCGAGACGACGCCGCGCGGGAGAAGCGCGAGAAGGCCGGCCAGGACACGAAGGAAATATTCGAGAACGCCGTCAGGGAGGCCGATGAGGCCGATAGGCAGCGCGAGGCGGCAGAGACCCGCAGGAAGGAGCTCCAGGACCAGAACACCTTACTGGAGCAACAACTCCAGGCATGGAGAGACACCATCTCCGCCCTCGAAGAGGGGCTGGCGGCCCGTGAGGCAGACCTTGGCATCTGCGAGCGGGAGCTCACGCGGTCGGCGTCTGCGCAAGACTTGGAGCGCGAGCGGCTAGAGACGTTGGAGCGAGAGGTGTCTGCTGCCCAAGGCTCCTACGCCGAGCGCTTAGACAAGGCCAACGCCAATCTGGTGGCCAAGGTGGAGAAGATCTAGGAGGACGCCGACAGGAGGGTCACGCTGAGCCGCGAGGCGCTTGCCAACGAGAACAGCCAGAAGCTAAAGCGACAGGAGGACCGCTTCAAGGCCAAGCGCGAGGAGTTCCAGCACGAGATCGCAGGCCTCAAGGAAATGCTGGTCGAAGCCGAAAGGCGGCGGGAGACCGCGCTGAAGGCCCGGGCCGACGCCGAGGCCGAGCTGGCCTCCATCCGGCAGTAGGTGGGGGGTGTCGCCGCGGTCGTGGAGCAGGCGCGGGATGAGGCGGCCCGAGCACGGGGGCGGCAACTCCAGCGCTCTAAGATGTTTCGTGCCCTCGAGGTCCGGGCCCGCCGCGCCTTGAGCTCCATTTGCAAGGAGGACGTCAGTGGCCCCCTCGAGACCCACGACGGCAGCTACCTCAACTTCTTCACCAAGCTCGTGGAGCGGCTCGAGGTGGGCGCCAAGAAGGTGGGCGGAATCATCGAGGAGGAGAGCCGCGATCTCCTCACCCAGGCCGCCACACGCATCTTCAGCCATCTTCTCGACGCCGACCCCAAATTGTACTTCGGCAAGGTGATAGCCCCCGTCCTGAAGGAGGTCCGCGACATCCTTGGGAAGGCAGTGGAGGATCATGTGGACACCTTGCACAAGCACTTCGCCCCTGGCAGTAGCGAGAGTTCAAGCGGAGTCGACGGAAGTGAAGATGATGGTGGCAGCAGCGGTGAAGGCGATGCGCCGTCTTAGGCCTTTCCCCATATCCTGCGTATAGTTGATCGTGACCCTGTGGGGACGTGCGGACAATGCTTTTATATTTCAAGTACTTTGTTTCTGGTTGTATTGAATGCATGTGCCCTTGTAACGCTCTCTCTTGAGGCATGTTTTGCTCCTTTTGCCCGCCATGATGCTCTGCGTCGTCAGGACCCAGCCCCCGAGTGGGCCTCAGCCGCCGCTGGTATGTCCGGTCATGGTGCCTGGACAAGGCCAGGAGGTGAGGGGCAGTGGGAGCTAGTTAGGGTTCATGAGGCGCGATGCTCACGGGGGCCCCTTTTGACGCGCAAGCGGCTTGCACCAAGAGAAACGCTAGCGCTCGTGAGGCCGCCGGAAGGGAAGGCTTAAGAGGCGGTGAGAGCGGTTCGCGAGGCGGGAGACTTAGCTCTACACAAGGAAGTGTTCGGCGGGCCATCTCTTGTAGGGTACGCCTCGTGAGGGCTCCGCTCGGGAAATCCCCTGCAGGGACGGCCGCCGAGCGTTAGCTCCCGAGGCGGGGCCTGCTGGCTTCCTGAGGCCTTGAGGGGGCCACCCCATGAGGCACTCTCGCGAGGCCTTTCCGGGAACCTGCTCCTGAGATGACAGCATGCAGAGCACTTAATGACAGGGGAGCAGCGCACGCTCGTCCATTCACTCATGATCATTACGTGAGGAGACAAGACACCAAGGACCTTGGTGGGGTGGTGTGCACGGGAGCAGACCCGCGAGCCAGACCCCGGTTGCCTGGGTTTTTCAGCACTGCTGGGACTGACCCGAGCACAGACACCGTGTCCAGCCACCACTCGTGTGAGGCTCATGAGGGACGTTGTGAGCGCGCGAGGCAAGAACAAAACGAAACGGCATTTAAGAAACCGTGCTTTACTGAAGTAAGATAGCAACCCATTACATAGCTAGAACTAGATGCGGCTGCCGTGTCCGGCATGGGACAGCTTGAGGTTGGTGCAACCCGTGGGGCGCCCTCAGTTACACATCGAAATGAGGAAAAGAGTGCTGCTGTGTCCGGCACGGGTCAGCTTGAGGCTGGTGCAGCCCGTGGGGCACCCTCAGTTGATTGTTCCACCAGCGCAGAGCATGGGGCTTCCACAAGGGTGTGGGTATGATCGCGGGTCGACCGTTCAGCCAGCGCGGAGCATGGGGCTTCCACTTGGGCGTGGGCGGGAGCTCTCGCGGGCCCATCAGGCGAACGCAATGAGAGGCTCCGGGGCGTGTATAGCCCCATTTCGTTCGTACGCGTGAGGGTCACGGGTAGAACTTGTGGAGGTGTTGGATGTTCCAGGCGTTAGGCACAGGAACTCCGTCCTCCGTCTCCAGCCGGGCTGAGCCGGGCCTGGAGACATGAGTAACCCTGAAAGGGCCTTCCCACATAGGTGAGAGTTTGTGAAGCCCCTCTCTAGAGAGGATTCTGCGTAGGACGAGGTCGCCGACCTCGAGAGTACGAGGGCAAATGCTGCGGCTGTGGTAGCGACGCAGGGCCTGCTGGTACCTCGCGGCACGAAGGGCGGCCTGACGGCGGCCCGCCTCGAGGCGTAGCAGATTGGTCTCCCGCAAGCCGTCCTGACGCACCTTGTCAAAGGCAAGGGCTCACGGGAAGCCGTGCTTCAGCTCTAGTGGGAGGACCGCCTCGGTGCCGTGGACGAGGAAGAATGGTCTCGCCGGTAAGCTAGCTTGCCATCGTGCGGGCGGACCACAGCACGGACTGCAGCTCGTCGAGCCAGCCCCTGCCGCTCGCGAGCCGTGCTCACGAGGCTCAGTGTTCGAAGTGTCTTCGTCTCGCGAGGCCGGCTCGTGAGAGGCCGCCTGTGAGGTCCTCGCACAGCTCGCCTCCTGAGGGGCTGCATGTCGACAAATTCACGATGGGGGGAGCGGCACGCGCTCGCTAACTCGCCCGTGGCCGTTGCATGAGGAGATAAGGCACTAAGGACCTTGGTGAGGTGGCGTGCACGGGAGCAAGCCCGCGAGCCAGAGCTTAGTCGCTTGGATTTGACGGCACTGCTGGGATGGACCTGAGCACAGACACCGTGCCTAGCCCCCGCTCACGGAATCGGCCAGGGGAGGGGTCGCGAGCGTGTGGCGCTCTACGGTCAGCATCGAACTTAATAGTCAATTAAGCAGGTAACATAACTCGTCAAGGTAAAATCAGCAAAATTCGTTACACAACCAAAAGGCTAGGGGCTAGGCTGCCGCGTCCGGCACGGATCAGCTCAAGGTTGGTGCAGCCCGTGGGGCGCCCTCAGCCGCATTTAAACAAAATCACCTTGGCACAAGGGTTCTGGGAGCGAGGCGCGGGAGGCGCGGCAAGAAGGAGTGTGGGCCGCGCAGGGCGACGCATCGAGCGCACCTGGCAGGACCGCGCTGGGGCGACGTCAGACCGCTTGGCGAGGCGCGCCCAAGGAGTCCGCTCCTCCGGGGCCAGGGGGCTCACAAGGCCCTGGGGGCTCGCGAGGAGCAGGAGGCTCAAGAGACTCTGGCACGAAGGGCGCCAGCCTCTGGAAAGAGGCGCCAGCGTTCCTCAGCCCGAAAGGCGTGCGCATGCCGCCGACGGTGGGGCCAACATGGAACGCCCCGGACACACCCGCCTGCGATCGTTACTCCTGGCGGGATCTAGACTGGCCCCACAGATCAATACTAGTCTTTCCTGCGCACTTTGTCCTCACTCGTGCGCACCCGGGACCAACTTCCCGGTCGGTCACCCATCCTGAAATTACTCCAAGCTGAGCACGCTTAACTTTGGAGTTCTTTCTGAATGGGCTCCCGGAAAAGAAGGAATTCCTTATTGATATGAGTAGTCTAACATCCCTATTAAGCCAGGCTATCACATACACCCCCACTCAGAGGAACCGACGTCCTCATCGGGCACAGGAACGTTCCCTTTTGGCACATATGTCTGTGCATCCAGTCCGGTACATGTGCCATGCCGTGTGCCACGACGGGTCACAAACGTCATGAACAACATGACCGCACACCTGTCCGCAAACATCCGTGTAACCGCGAGGATCGGCTCTGATACCAACTTGTAACGCCCCGGACACACCCGCTGGCGATCGTTACTCCTGGCGGGATCTAGACTGGCCCAACAGATCAATACTAGTCTTTCCTGCACACTTTGTCCTCACTCGTGCGCACCCGGGACCAACTTCCCGGTCGGTCACCCATCCTGAAATTACTCCAAGCCGAGCACGCTTAACTTTGGAGTTCTTTCCGAATGGGCTCCCGGAAAAGAAGGAATTCCTTATTGATATGAGTAGTCTAACATCCCTATTAAGCCATGCTATCACACAACGCCCTGGCCAATCCGAGGCAGCCGGAAGGGATCCTGAGGGCAGAACTTGTTGAGGCTGGTGAAGTCAACGCACATGCGCTCGTTGCTGCCCTTCTTGGGAACGACGACTGGGTTGGCGAGCCATTCGGGATGGCGCACCTCACGAACGACCCCAGCTTCCTGGAGCTTCTGAACTTCCTTGACGATGAAATCTTGCTTCTCTTGCGCCTGGCGCCGTGCTTTCTGCTTGACGGGGCATTGGGGCACACCTCTAAGTGGTGCTCGATCACCTCCCTCGGCACACCGGACAAGTCAGATGCTTTCCAGGCGAAAACATCCGGGGTTGCCCGAAGGAAGGTGACGAGCGCGCTTTCCTATGCAGGAGGGAGGCCTATGCCGATGGTGAAGGCAGGGCCGGAGCCGCTGCCGTCCACTGACATCTTCTTCGTCTCGGCGCGGTCCTGAGAGAATAGCTGCTTCTTCTTCGCGGGCGCGGCCTCAGGAGGCTCGGCCGCGTCCTCGTCGGCCGGGTTCGCGATCGCGGCGGCCTTGTAAGCACGCTCGAGGGTGTTGGCCGCGTCCTTCTCATCACAGGTGACGGTGATGATGCCGCTGCAGCCGGGCATCTTGAGGACGTTGTAGGCGTGATGGGCGGCGGCAGGGCGGGTTGGCTTGAGGATTGGCCTACCGCGGCTGGTTCTGCCAGCCTTGCCGGAAGTTGTTGTTGCCATTGCTGTGGCGGTCTCCCCAGCGGTTGCCGTTACGTCCACCTCCGCGGCCAGCGCCGCGGTCATTGCGGTTGCCGTGCGCATCTTGGCGGCTCTTGTGAAGCAGCTTGAGCTCATGGCAGTCCTCGGTGCTGTGGGAGTGCATGCCGTGGTAGGCGTAGAAGGGGCGACCATCCTTCTTGGGCTCGTCGCGGAAGCGGCCGCGCTTCTGCTCAGGCTCCGCCGCAAGCACGGCGAGGCCCTTGCACTTGGCGTCCTTGCTCTTGGCCTTGGCGGCGTCAAGTGTCGCGTCTGGGTCATTGTGGGTGAAGAGGCGACCCACTTCAGCCTTGGCACACCTGTCAGTGAGGTCGAACAGCTCGACCGTGGTGTCAAGCTTGTCATTGATGGTGAGATTCTCGTGCAACCGAACGTCCGTGACGCCGGAGGAGAACGCAGAGATGATCGCGGCTTCGGAGGCACGCGGGATCTTCTTACGCACTTGGATGAAGCGGTGGATGTACTTGCGGAGGGTCTCGTCAGGCCGCTGGCGCACGACGCGCAGGTCATTGAGCGTGACTGGGCGCTCGTGCATGCCCTTGAAGTTGGCGACGAACTACCGGCACAGTTCGGACCACGAGGAGAGGGAAGCTTTGGGGAGGTTCATGAGCCACGAGCGCGGGGCGTCCTTGAGGGCCATGGGGAACCAGTTCGCCATGACCTTGTCGTCACCGCCCGCAGCCTCGATGCTCAGAGTGTAGAGCTGCAAGAACTCCATCGGGTTGGGGGTGCCGTCGTAGAGAGGAGGCAGGTCCGGCTTGAATTTCATGGGCCACACCACTTGGCGAAGCTCGCGAGTGAAGGCGCAGCGGCCCCCGCTGAAGGAGGCGACGCCGCCGATGAGAAAGGCACGGTTCTGGTGCCCGGCCGCCGCGACGTCCTGGATGGTGCGGTCTTGGTGCTGGCGTTGCTGCGCGAGGATCACACGCGCGTCTGGCGGCGCGCGCTGGACGATCTGACAACTCGTGTCATCGTGGTCCGGCGAGGATGCGCCACAGGACGGCTCTCGCGCGCGCGTCGTGACGTTGCCCCGCGCCGTCGCCGAATGGGGGAGTTGGAGGAGGCGCGCCACGCTCCGCCTCCGCACCACGCGGCGACGGAGGGGGGAGAGAGTGGGAGGGCACCGGAGCGTCTCTGACGGTGTTGACGATCTCGGTGATGCGCGCAAGCCAAGCATCGTTGCCGGCCTCGATGGGGCGGTAGCGCAGCAGCTCACGCGCCATGAGCAGCGCGGCCTGCAGGTCCGGTGGGTCGTGGCGGGCGAGCAAGCACGCCGTGGCGGTGCGAGCAGGTGGCTACACAGATGGGTGGTGGAAGGAGGCCTGCTCTTCTCCCCCCGCGGGCTCGGTGGCGGCGCCGGTGTGCCCGCGGCGGTTGTCGTTGGCGACGGGCTTGGTGCAGACCATCCTGGCGGCCCTGTGTAGGGCGCGCCCATGTCGGGCGTCGGCCATGGCGACGTCGACGTCGAGGGAGCGGAAGCTGGCCCCCTACCTGGCGTGCCAAATGTCGGAAGCCGGGCTCCGAGGGCCCCTGGTTCGAACTCTGGGGGCTAGCTCGCTACCTAATGACTCGACGGTGACCACGGCGAGACTACGGCGAGCGGAGCATAATGGGAGCGCTCGCACACACAGGGCACGGCAGGGACACGAGAGCTAACCAGGTTCGGGCCACCAAGCGGTGTAAAAACCTACTCCTGCTTGTGTTTGGGATTATTGCGGATGAGAATGCTCTCGCGTACAAGGTGGAAGAAGGCGGAATCGATCCCCCTCTAAGGTGGCATCACTGCCCCTTTTATAATTGCCTTGGTCCTCTTCCCCCGAAAATGTTGGCGGGAAGGGTTGCCACACTACAACAGTTTGAAGGGGGGACATGCGCCCAGTCTTATCCTGACAAAAGGTGGTCTTCGCCTGCAAAGAGGCTATCCATGACACGGCGGTGGGCTCGGTGATGACATCCGCCCTGGCGAGTTTCGTCGTCTTGGTCTTCTTGCACCAAACATGCAAGCTTTGGGACTTGCTTTGTGGGAGGGCAGCTAGCGCTGCCCCTTTATCACCAAAGAGGAAATCTCCCCTAACCGCGCCTGCTGGTACGGCTCCTGTCGCTGTCGTCATCCTTCACGGGAGCGTCATCCATGTGGTGGGCACGTGACCGCGTGGCCAGCGCCAAGCGGCTCCCCACGTGTGTGGCCTCGGGGGGCCGCCTCGAGAGGCCGCCTCGCGAGGCTGCCTGCTGATGATGATGATCTTCGGTGGGTCTGCCCCCTGTGGAGGGGGTCCTCGTGAGGCCGGCGCCTCATGAGATGTCTTGCTCGCGGTGGCCATGGCTGGGCTGCCTCTTGGGACTTCGCCAGGCGTTGCTTCCTGGGCCGCAGGCAGACGGCCTGTGGTACCCTGGTTCCCACTGGGCCGACAATAGTCACATCAAATCCATGTGAGTTAATTGCTTGTATGATTCTAAAAAACAAAAGGTTAATTGCATGTACAGTACATGAACTTGCACGGTGGGTACAAATTCGTACAAAAAGTAAAAAAATGAAAGAAATGAATCCTTAAAAAATTAGTGCAGCGATTCGGTGCCCAGGCTCATCTGCACCCAGTCAAGAAATAATCCACAAAAAATTCAAACAAATTCAACAAATTCCCAATTTTTTGTATGGTAAATAATTTGTTGCGTGAGGTCCACTCCAATTTTCAGATCATTTGGACATGTGAGTAGCTTTCAGCAACAAAGGACAAATTGGGTCAAAACAATACATGAACACTAAACTTTTTTACAGAACCCAAATTTGTCTTTTTTGCCGAGAGCTACTCAGATGTCCAAATGATCTGAAAATTGGAGCGGACCTCACGTACCTAATATCTACCAGGCAAAAAAAAATTGGAATTGTTTGAATTTTTCTAGTATTTGTTTTCATTTTTTTCTTCAGCGCGGGTGCAGATGAGCCTGGGCTCAGAAATGAATATTCCAATCCTTAAACTTGTATTCTAAGTACTCTCTGTTAAATCCGCCTACGTAGCAAGGTGCCCGCTCTCGTTTTATCTATGGGTTCCACTATTAGTAGGGTTGAGAAAAGAAGTATATATAAAAACATATAAGAAATTAAAGTTTCCGACAGGATTCGAACTGAGGACAACGCGTTGCGAACATCGGGCGCTAACCACTCCACCTAATGTTCTTCCCCGAACAAGCAAGAGATATCTGCCTTTTTATATAGTTACTATGACAATTGGTTTAAAGTGATATATTTTATGTCTGCCCTGAAGGATCTCGAATTCATTAATAACAAAGAAAAGAGTTTCCCGGTTAATTAATAGAAACCCGGGCAAAAACCATCACATTAGGCCCGTAAAAACAAGGCACAATGGGCGAGCTGGCTACACACACAAGAACGCACACATGTTGTCGAAGAGAAAAGCATTATCGAGGCTGCAATTCGGCGTCATCGTCATTACACCTCTACGCGCGACTCCGACCTCACCATCAACGACCACCGAGAAATCTACATATCTAAAGGGGCTACGGAGAGAAAGACGTATCGAGAGTGTGTGTGCGAGGCACATCGACACAACTAGTGAGAGTGTGTGTGTTTGAGAGAGAAGCGAATAGATAGATTAAGATCAAGATCGAGGTCTCACCCTGCTCCTGTCTTTGTTGGGAGGGGGAGGGCGGGAGAGCGTGAGAAAGGCGTATTGAGAGTGTGCGTGTGCTAGGCACAGTGACACAACTAGCAAGTGTGTGTGTGTGTGTGTCTGAGAGAGAAGCCAGTTGATAGATTAAGATCAAGATCGAGGTGTCACCCTGGTCCTGCCAGTGTTGGGAGTGGGGATGTTGCCATAGACACTTAGAGAGAGATAGAGAGAGTTTGTGTGTTACAAATCTATATTAGGGGATAGGTAGATAGCATGTGTGCGAGGCATGCCTAAAACATTAGGGAGATAAACAAGCGGGTATGCATGCAAATGCCCAAAATAAAATGAAGAGAGAAACAATGTGTGTGTGTGTGTGTGTGTGTTTGTGTGTGTGTGTGTGTGAGCGAACTCTTCTCGAAATCTCAAAACAAAAGGTGCTCAAATGGAATCCCATTGTATGGATTCAGATGGTTCCGGGGACTCGAGTTAACCTTAGGGATATGTGTGCGAGATGTAGTTATACTTTGAGAAATGAGTGGTGGTGGGTGGTCGGAATTAAAGAGGTGGGAGTGTTCGACAGCGAGAGTATGTGTGTTTTTGTGTGAGAGACTTGTAGGACGAGGTAGAAAGACAATTTCTAACCTTGACGGAGGGAGAGAAATAGACGGAGCGTGCGTGCGTGATTGAGATGCCCACGGAGAAGGGAGATTTGTATGTGTGTGAGAGAGATTGCACAATTCATTCACGTATCACTATCTAACGGTCGAGGACGTGCCTCGCTTGAACATAATCAATATCCACTTCGTATCGTGGCCGAAGATACAATGTCGATTCAACGCTATAAATATTGGACACTCACATATCGCATAAGTTATACTTTTTCTTTTCTTTTCAAATATCCTTTTTCAATCGTGCATGCCAAAGTTATAGTGATATTTCTTCAAACAACCACTATAGTTATCATGTACACGCACCATTGTTAGTGTTGCATTCAAATTCATTAGTTTTGGATGATTTAAGGTTCTATTATGAAGTAATATACATAATATTCATATATGAATTCAACGGGTACTGCAATTTATGAAATGGATGCCATGTAATCATATGAGGTACTCCCTCTATCCATTTATATAGGGCCTAATACGTTTTTTGAGGCTAACTTTGACCACATGTTAGAGCAATAATATATGACATGCAAGTTGCACAAAGCATACCGTCAAATTTGTACGTGAAAGGAGCTTCCAATGATATAATTTTCAAATTATACATCTCATATACTATTAATCTTATCAATAGTCAAAAGCAATCTCGAAAAACGCATTAGGCCCTATATATATGGATGGAAGGAGTAACACTTTCAAGTAGCGGACTATAATATCCATTTCTTTTGCGCATCCATATTATCCATTTGTTACTTTACAATATAATTGAAATTAACACGTCAATGCATTGTGTTTAAAATAAATAACCAATGGCACAAAATTACATATTTACTCGAGAAACACATAGGCTGAGCATTTGCTCCGTTTTTTATGAACGCGCCTCAGTTACACCCGTACGATCGGCCGTGCCCGTGTGATTGTAACAAGTTATCGGTGCATCATCCGGGTTATTGTCTTTTTTTCTGGGGTCGACTTCATACGAGTTATTGCTGACATGTGCGCCATGTACACAGTCGCGCATCAGTGGCTTCCCGCTAGCACTGTCCAATATTAGTTGAAACTGGATACGAACGATTCCGCGGGCGGCAAAATCTCCCGCCTACTTCTAAAATTTCCGTGACCTAGTTTGGGGCATGCGAAATTCCCTTTTTGTCCTTGGTGCAAGGAGAACAACACGGCCCTCATTTACATAATAGGTCGGGGTTGCTTTGGTAACTTCCTCTCCCCCCCACCACACGGCACCCCCATTTCCTCTCCCCTCCTGCAAAAATGACTACTCCATAGCACCAGAGCATCTTACAGCACGCCGTCCGTACTTCATCGGCGATTCTACCCCCCTTTCCTCTCGAAACTCTAGACTGCTCATCCACTAGCGTACCAGAGCCAATTCACTGCCGGTGTCATCCACCTCGACGGATCTACTTCTGAGGCCGCATCTACCCCTCCCACCTCCCCTAGAAACCGTAGACTACTCATCCACCACTGTACCACAGCCCATTCAGTGCCGGCTTTGTCCACCACGCCGGATCTGCTTTGCCGGTGCTCTCGTCAACCGCAGCGCATCTGCAGCGGCTCCTTCCTACACCGCACCGGAGTCGCTTCATCCACACCCCCGGAGCCACCTCACCGACGCCCCAATCAACGGCCTCAGATCCGCTTCGTCGACACCGTCCTTAACCCTACCGGAGCCGCTTCGCCGACACCATCATCAACCCAACCGGAGCCGCTTCGCCGACGCCCAAGTCCATGGCCTCAGATCCGCATCGTCCACCCTACCAGAGCAGCTTCCCGACGCCCTCGTCCACGGCCGCAGATACGCATCGTCGACACCATCCTCAACCCTACCACCGGAGCAGCTTCATCGATGCCCTCGTCCACGGCCTCAGATCCGCTACATCCATACCGTCGTCCGCACTACCGGAGCCGCTTCACAATCACCCTCGTCCACAGTCCTAGATCTTCTTACCGGACCCCGACAGCCACCGCAGCGTTATCACCCTTGACGTTTCTAACCTAGTTCCCACCGTCTGGCATGATGCCAAGCACCCGCCGCGAACTAGGCACTTGTCACCTTTAAACCCGTCCAGCATCACGTGCCAGATGTACTTCAAATATACTAACAGGTCACTGTTACATGTTATGGAGCTGGCAAGAGCCACAAGGACGATGTTTCTTCCGGATATAACACCTTGGCCAACCAAACTCTTGGACTGAAGCATTGTTATGATCTTGTAAGTGCGTCTCTCTCTTGTATTGTTGTGTGCCTGCCAGCGTGCTTTTTTGTATTTTCGACCAGTAATACCTTTGTGTAGCCAATGATTACCACTACTGGCTGCTAAATTAGAGATATAGACATCATACAATACACAAAGTCATAGGTGGCATGAAGGAATGCCAGTGCACTAAATTAGGCTCCCTTAGAGTGCCAGCAAGTCCAGTACACAGAGTCATGGCTAGTTTATGCGACGCACACAATTGTTAATTGGTGGTTTAATTATGTGCAAGGGATATGCAATGTTGTCGGTGTACTAAAGTTTGGGTCCTTTAGTACCCCATACTTGTGCATGGACGGTTGTAGCCATACCAGCGGCAAGGCCTGCCGGAGAACAGCTGGAAACAAATACCAAGGATATCAAGAAGGCGTTCAAGCCGATGACCAAAAGACAGAAGACTAAAGGCTGGGTTCCCGGCAAGAGCCCTGCCGGGAGGACTCGCGAAGGCCCGGCAAGGCTTCGCGTCCGGCAAGATCTCGCACCAGGCAAGATCCCACCGT
This sequence comes from Elymus sibiricus, assembly GCA_039707655.1. Lineage (NCBI taxonomy): Eukaryota > Viridiplantae > Streptophyta > Magnoliopsida > Poales > Poaceae > Elymus > Elymus sibiricus. The sequence goes on along the minus strand of CM077674.1, from coordinate 196,517,956 downwards.
ACTGCCACCGCTCTAGCGCAGTGACCAGTCCGTCGTTTAGGGCTTGTCCTCCTGGTTGCGTGTCATGGCACTGACCGCGGATGGGGTTAAGCGGTGCTGATGGGACGGGTCCTTTTTCCGTCCCCAAGAAAGTTAGGGACACCTATGGGAGGCATTTAATGCGTTTGTCCTAATCCGTCAGTGGTAATCATGTAACACCGTAGTAACTTTACACCTCTTGTACTCTCGTCTGCCACTGTTGGTGACCCCTTTGGACGTATAAAAGGAGGCCCAAGGCGGAGCTACAGAGAAAAGGAGGACTTTCTGGCCCATTCTGCATGCGTACCTGCTTCTGGAACGTACTGTTCATCGCAAGCGCTCCGTGTACTTGAGCTCAAGAACATCCACAATAAACAGCAGCAGGAGTAGGGTTTTACGCTTCTCAACGGCCCGAACCTGGGTAAAAGATCCTTGCGTTGATCGTTGGATCCGCTCTTCGTGCAAATCTTTTCCCCCGCCGAACCGTAAAGGGATCCCCTCGATCCCATAGGTGTCGTACACCGACATCTTTGGGGCGCCAGGTAGGGGAAAAGATTGCGCGAACCCGATCTAGCGGTCAGCGCGCCAGTTCTTGATCACTTTCATCGCCATGGCTCCCAAGAAGAAGGGTGCGACAGCGGTGGATCCATCCGCGTCCGGCCTACCCGTACCTACACAGACGGGCGACGACGTGGGCGCTGGTGGAGGAGGTGGAGGTCTTGAGCCTCCATGACGTTCTGGCGACCAGAGCCAGGCGAGCGGCGTCATTCGCAACGGCGTTGCCGGGTCCAAGGACGGGATGGCGCCTTCCAAGACACCCACGCCAGCGCACGCGTCGCGGCCTCCTCAGGTTGCGCGCGATGGGCAGCGCCGCGACGTCGGTGGTTCCAGGCGCCCCCATGGAAAAAACCCTGCGCATCACTCCCAAGATGCGCGGGGCCAAGATCCACGCCAACATCCGGCGGAAGCAGGGCGCGATCGCAAGGCCGTGATGGAGCTCCTTCTAACTCAGTTAGGAGTCAGAGCACCTCACGTTCTTCGCACCTTTCGCCACCGCCTACACCGGCAGAAGCGTTGGCACGAGCTCAGTTGCTCCTAGACTTCCCTCCCGCTGCGGAGAAGCTAGATGAATGGAGATCCGCTATCCAAAGCCTCATCGGCTTGGCTAACGACGACAGGCCGCAGCAGGCGGAGCCTTCGCGGTGGCAGTCCACTGAGCCGGTGCGTGCTGGTGGCGAGAAGACTGGAGGTGGTACGACTACGATGCGTTCCCCTCCACTACGACAAGAGCGGTCGCTAACTCGGCGGATCGACGCCCGTGATGACGACTCCACGGCGTCGTCTGATCCGCGGGTTCGCCGCGATCAACGTCTGGTTCTTCGGGAACGGCACAAGGAGGACGCTCGAACTACCATCGAGCGGCGGCGGGAAGCGCGCCGTCAATCCGACAGGCGCGCGGGACCTACTGTCGACGAGCCTGCGCCGGGGTATTCTGGTAACTTGCCTTACGAGGTGGGTTGTCCAGCTTTTACTCGTGACCTGCGGCGAGTCCAGTGGCCCAACTCCCGAACTTTCAAGCCGGAGGTGCCGGAGAAATACGACGGCAAGACTCACCCGTCAGAGTTCCTGAGCGTCTACACCATTGCGGTGCAGGCTGCCGGAGCTCGAGACGACAAGATATTCGCCAACTACTTCCCGTTGGTGCTTAAGCCCAACGTCCGGTCGTGGTTGATGCATCTGCCGGAGAATTCCATCTCCTCCTGGGCAGATCTGTGTCATGAGATCGTTGGCGCCTTTACTGGAGGCCACAAGGCTCCTGGCCAGGAGAGTGATCTACATCTCATCCCCCAGAAAGAGGGCGAAACCTTGCGCAAGTATATACAGAGATTCAGCCGTATACAGCACAACATCCCAGACATTCATCCTGCCGCTGTTATCAGCGCATTTCATCAGAACGTGCGCAACCGTAAAATGCGGGAAGAGCTGGCGATGAACAAAGTCAGGGATGTCGCCGAGCTCTATGCTCTGGCTGACAGATGTGCTTGGGCCGAGGAGGGAAGGAGACTCCCTGGCGAGGATGCTAGCGCGGAGCTCGACTCTGAAGCCGAAGACGCCGCCACCTCGACGAAGAAAGGCCGACGGCGGAACAGGAAGCGTAAGGGCAAGGCCGTGCTTGCCGTCGAGGGGGCCGGCAATCCCGGCACCGCCAAGAAGGCCAAGACTGATGGCCCCGGCAAGGAGATTGCCGCGTGTGCCGCATGTCAGGCCTTGGCGGCTGCCGACAAGCCGGAGGGCTCTGGCAAGCAGTACTACAAGATCCATCGCACCAAGGGTCACGACCTCCAAAACTGCCGGCAAATTGAACAGCTTGTCGAGAAGCAGAAAGCCGAGTATGAGAGGCGAGACAAGGAGAAGGCCCAGGATGGTGCTGAGGGGTCTGGCAAGAAACACGGTGGTCGAGGAGGTTGCTGCGGCAAGGCCAAGCAACAAAAGGAGAGGCCCGCTCGAGGCCGCGACAAGGAGCAGGGGGTGACGATGATGATGAAGATGGCGACGAGTCCAGCGAGCACGAGTTCCAGAAAGCTACAGAAGCCATGTGCATGGACGGAGGTGCCTCGTTGCATTCTTCTCACCGCCGACTCAAACAGTGGGCGCGCGAGATCAATGCGGCAGAGCCATCGATCGATGCCCGGAAACCATTGAAGTGGTCCCACACGCCTATCATCTTTGACGCCGAGGATCACCCTGATCGCACAACTGCGGTCGGGTGTTTGCCATTGTTGGTTTCACCAACAATCCGAAACCTCAAGGTGACAAAGATGTTAGTTGACGGTGGGGCTGGTTTGAACTTGATCTCGCCTGACGTGATCAAGAGATTGCAAATTCCTGACGAAGATCTCGAGGAGACGGGCACGTTTCAAGGGATCAATCCGGGAAGGAGCCAGCCGAAGGGCAAGATCACACTACCAGTAACATTTGGTAGTGAGCTGAACTATAGGACAGAGAAGATGGTCTTCGACGTCGCCAAGATTCCATTGCCATATAATGGGATTCTCGGTCGCCCGGCACTGGCCAAGTTTATGGCGGCATTACACTACGCCTATAATACATTGAAGATGCCCGGGCCGATGAGCGTCATCACTATCAACTCCGACAAGAAGGATGCGCTTATCTACACCGACCAACTCTACCGGGAAGCAGTAGCAGCACCTGCCGCCAAGGCACTTGCTCCTGCCGCCGAAGCTCCCGGAGGGAAGAAGACCGGCAAGACCTCTAGCACACGCTCCGGCAAGCGCACCTCCTCAGAGTGCTGCGCTCCCGTTGAGGATGTGCCAGAGAGCTCCACCGGCAAGAGCAAGAAATCCAAGGCAGCTCCACCAGCGACCAAGAAGGTGCCCGCCAAGGAGGATGGTACGGGAGGAACTTTCACCATAAGTTCCACCCTTGATGACAAATAGGAAAGCGCGCTCATTGCCTTCATGCGGGCGAATATCGATGTGTTTGCATGGCAACCATCTGATATCCCCGGTGTTCCCAGGAAGGTAATCGAGCATCACCTTGCTGTCTGTCCTCATGCGCGGCCCGTCAAGCAGAAGGTTAGGAAGCAAGCCTTGGAGCGGCAAGAATTTATCGCCGAAGAAATCAGGAAGCTAGAAGCGGCAGGTTTAGTCAGAGGAGTGCTCCATCCAACATGGTTGGCCAATCCAGTTGTAGTGCGCAAGGCGAATGGAAAATGGAGGCTATGTATTGACTATACAGATATCAATAAAGCCTGTCCAAAAGATCCTTTTCCCTTACCGCGCATTGACCAGATTGTGGACTCCACTGCTGGCTGCGATTTGCTGTCGTTTCTTGACGCTTATTCAGGGTACCATCAGATTTTCATGTCGAAGGAAGATGAAGAGAAAACCGCATTTATCACTCCATGTGGCACGTATTGCTTCATACGTATGCCTTTCGGGTTGAAAAGTGCTGGTTCAACGTTTGCAAGAGTGGTCCAGACTGGTTTTGAGCCCCACCTACATAGAAATATGGAAGCTTATATGGATGACATAGTGGTTAAAACCAAGGACAAGGCAACGCTCATACAAGATCTAGAAGAGACGTTTGCAAATCTGCGCAGGATCAATCTGAAGCTCAATCCTGAGAAGTGTGTGTTTGGCGTTCCATCCGGCAAGCTTCTCGGGTTCTTTGTGTCTCAACGACGAATTGAAGCTAATCCCGACAAGATCAAGGCAATTGAGCAAATTGAAGCGCCAAGACGTGTCAAAGATGTGCGCCGACTTGCCGGCTGCGTTGCTGCTCTGAGTAGGTTCATCTCCAAATCCGCTGAGCGCGCCCTGCCTTTCTTCAAAATCTTGAAGAAGGCAGGTCCAATGAAATGGACTCCAGAAGCGGAGGCAGCGCTGCTGGACTTGAATACGTACCTCTCCTCTGCGCCGACGTTAGTTGCGCCTAAACCACAAGAGCCGTTGCTGCTATATCTAGCGGCAACGAATCAAGTGGTAAGTGCTGCATTAGTGGCGCAGAGAGAAGTCGACGAGGAAGCAGCGGCAGCGGCAAGCCCATCAAGCGATAAGCTGGAATTCTCCCCGGCAGAGTCTGGTGCCGACAAGGCAGGATCCGCGCAGTCGAATGAGGCAACGCAGAGAAAGAAGATGGTGCAGCGCCTGGTCTATTTTGTCAGCTCCCTGTTGCAGGGGGCTAGGTCAAGATATTCTGGTGTGCAGAAGTTGCTATTTGGCCTTCTCATGGCCTCAAGGAAGCTGCGCCATTATTTCCAAGCACATGAAATCACCGTCGTCACTCGCTTCCCGTTGCAGCGGATTTTACGAAATCCAGATGCGACCGACAGGATTGTGGAGTGGGCATTGGAACTGTCAAGCTTTGGTCTCAAATTTGAAAACACTTCAACTATTCAGAGCAGAGCCCTGGCAGAGTTCATTGCAGAATGGACACCGACGCCAGACGAAGAAATTCAAGAGACAACCGTCCCCGGCAAGGAAACAGATCGAGTATGGATTATGTACTTTGATGGGGCTTTTTCGCTGCAAGGCGCCGGTGCTGGCGTGCTGCTTGTCGCACCCACCGGAGAGCACCTCAAGTATGTAATTCAGATGCACTTTCCCCGGGAGAGATCAACAAACAACACTACAGAATATGAAGGGCTGCTTGCCGGTCTCAGGATCGCGGCAGACCTTGGGATCAAGAAGCTCATCGTTAGAGGTGACTCACAGCTTGTCGTCAGGCAAGTCAACAAAGATTATCAGAGCCCGTTGATGGAAGCATATGTAGATGAAGTGAGAAAGTTGGAAGAGCGTTTTGACGGGTTGCAAACAGAGCATGTTCCTCGAGCAGAGAACAACATTGCCGATGACCTGTCAAAGCGTGCTGCCCTCAAGTTACCTGTGGAACCGGGAACTTTTGTGCTCCGCTTAACTCAGCCATCCGTAACACCATCGACGAGGCAAGACAAGAGAGGGAAGTTGAGTTCCGGCCAGTACTTTCCGGCAGAGCTTCTAGAAGCCTCCGGCAAGGAGGTTGCCGGGAACGATACGGTTGTCGGTGAGCAACAGCCTCGCGCAGAACCTCAGGTTCTTGCCGCCGAAGCAAGCGCTCTCGCGGCCGAAGATATGCCTTTGGTCCTTGTTGTCGAGCCGCAGGCTCCAACATGGGCACAACACATCGTCCAGTTCCTTCAAACAGGAGAACTCCCTGAAGAACAGGAAGAAGCGGAGAAAGTAGCTCGTCAGTCTAGTATGTACCAGTTCGTCGACGACGTCCTGTACAAAAAGAGACCGAACGGTGTGAAATTGAAGTGTATTCCTCGGGAGGATGGACTGGAGCTGTTGGCAGAGATACATGGAGGCATATGTGGCTCCCACGTAGGCTCAAGAGCTCTTGTCAGCAAGGCATTCCGGCAAGGTTTCTTCTGGCCCACTGCTCTCCAGGATGCAACTGCACTAGTAACCAAGTGTGAAGCGTGCCAGTTCCATTCAAAGCAATTGCATCAGCCAGCTCAAGCTCTTCAAACAATCCCTCTTTCCTAGCCATTTTCGGTCTGGGGGCTCGACATATTGGGCCCCTTTCCCCGCGCTGCCGGGGGCTTCGAGTACTTGTACGTTGCCATCGACAAGTTCACGAAGTGGCCGGAAGTGGAAGCAGTGAGAAAGGTGACAGCACAGTCAGCCGTCAAGTTCAAGGGAATAGTGTGCCATTTTGGTGTGCCAAACAGGATCATCACCGACAATGGCACGCAGTTCACGAGCCGCACCTTCATGCAGTATGTCCAAGACCTTGGCGGCAGAATCTGTTTCGCCTCTGTTGCTCACCTGAGAAGCAACGGCCAAGCGGAGAGGGCAAATGCTGAAGTGCTGCGAGGTCTAAGAACAAGAACTTTCGACAAGCTGCACAAGTGCAGAAGACGCTGGATTGATGAGCTGCCGGCGGTTCTTTGGTCAATCAGAATGACACCAAATCGAGCTACTGGCCAGACACCCTTCTCCCTGGTCTACGGGGTAGAAGCAGTTCTCCCCACGGAACTCATATACGGGTCACCTCGAGTGCTCGCTTATGATGAGCTCGAGCAAGAGCAGTTGTGCCAAGATGACGCCACGCTCCTTGAGGAAGATCGTCTTCGGGCTGCTGTGCGAGCTGCACGCTACCAGCAAGCCTTGCGGCGCTATCATAGCGGCAAGGTTCATGCCCGAAGCCTTGAGGAAGGCGACCTTGTTCTTCGGCGCGTTCAGTCAGCCAAGAATTCCAACAAGTTGACGCCGAAGTGGGAAGGCCCTTATCGGGTAGTACGAGTCACCAGGCCCGGCGCAGTCCGCCTGGAGACCGAAGATGGCATTCCAGTGAGCAATTCCTGGAATATCGAACACCTTCGTAAGTTCTACCCATAAGGCGCGGTTGCCGGGTCCCCCGGCAACCACCTTTTGTACAAGTCTTGCCGGCAAGGCATATGATCCTTTGTACAAAGCCAGGCGCAGACCCTGTGCATAGTTGAATAAAATTAAGCGTTTTACAATTCTTGTCGATTTTCATGTCATTTTATATGCATGCTTATCTGAGATATTGTAGTACACCTACTTCCGGTAAGCACTAACGAACCGCCAAGGTTCCATATCTCTATTTTCTCTTCTCTCTTTTTCTCAAAGGACAGAAGGTTCCTTCGCGTACAAGTTTGCCGGGGGGGAAGGAATGATGATATGGATACCGACAGGCGACGTTCAAGTTGACATCTTGCGATAAGGAGTACAGCGACGAAAAGCTAAGTTGCAAAACTTCTAAGCAAAAATTTTATTGTAGAGTTATTTTCCTTGAGCGATTTCGGCTTTTGTATGGAAAACCTGCACGCGAAGGAACCTTGTCGTGATTGGTTGCGCCCTTACTTTGTTTCGAGTCCGCTCAACAGTTTAAGTGGCTGCACTAAAAGCGTCAAGGTATCTTGCCGGCAGCGACACCTCCAGCAGGCTGCTAAGGATCCATTCCTCAAAGCGCTCGCGGCAAGGGTGCGCGCACCGGCAGGTTCCCGATAAGCGTAGGGAAAAGACCATACAGAAAGAAATCAGACAAGGGAGATAGCATACATTCATCCAAAACACAGCAAGTTATATTACATTGATAGTCGCCACGATCCTAACTTAAGATAAAACTGTCTTTTACATGGAATGGTGGCGATAAAATGGAGCGAAGCGGCTAGTCTTTGTGCTGGCCTTCGACCCTCTTGACTTGGCTCACTCGGTCGACGATGGGCGCGACAAGATCTTCGAGTGCCTTGAGGTCTACATCCTTCGGCAAGCTAGCAAGAACATTGGTGAGGTTGATGCCAGGGTTCTTGTGCACCACTTTGACGAGTACCTTGCGGAGGACAGCCCGGCAGAGCTTGCGAGATTCGTGGGCCAGCTGGCTCTCTCGGTTAGACTGGAGCAGCTTGAGGGCGTCAATGACACCCTCGAAGAACATGGTCAGCTTGGCGCTCGAAGACACCCTCTCGTCAGAAGAGTAGTTGAAGTTATCCAAGCCCATGGTGGACAATTCCGCGGCAAGCTTTTCCGCGACGTCGACAAGGCGCTCAGTCCAGATCTTCACGTCTCTCTCAAAATCATTATAAGTGGCGGCAGCGCTGTTGAGCAGGCTCTTGTCGCTCTGGAGGTCTTTCATCAAAGCCCTCTCGCGAGCCTTGCCGTTCTCAAGGGACTCCTCCAGCGTCGCCAGCTTCAGTTTCAGATCAGCAGTGGATTTGTTGGCTGAGGAGAGCTCCTTGGTCTTGTCGGACATGGCGGCTTGCATCTCCGCTAGGCTGAAGAGAGTCTTCTCTCTGTCGGCTTTGAGCGTTGAGATCTCCTTGCCGTGGCCTTCAAGATCTGCTTCCAACCTCTTCACTTGATCGCCCAGCTCGTTCTTGGCGGCCTCTGCGGCATCGGAAGCATCGATGGCTTCCTTGAGTTTGCCGGCGTGATCCACGGCCAGAGCTTCGAGCATTTCCTTGTGTCTCTGCTCTAGCTCCTGGGTTCGCTGCGCAACGAGCTTCTCGATCTCTTCGTCCTTGCTGCGGAGCTTGGCGGCAAGCGCCTCCTCGCGAGCGGCAAGGTCCTCTTCATGAGCATCGAGCCCGACGCGGCGTTCCGTTAGGCGAGCTTCCTCTGCAGCGGCCTGCTGCGCAGCCTCCTCCTGCGCCTTCTCGACGTCGGATTGCTTTAAGAGGAGCTCGCTCTAGCTTTGGTTCAGCTGCTTCCGGCCAGCCGTCAGCTCCTGGAAGGCCACGGCATACCAGACTTGCGTCTCGTCGATGCGCTTCTGGAAATCCACCTCTGCTGCTTCAACAACTGCCGCCCTGGAGTCCAACCTCTCCTTTCGGGTGCGGTGAAGCGCCCGGAGCTTTTGGAAGTTGTCGCTCATGGCTTGGAGGAGTTGTTCTTCCCCGGACCTGCTGCTGCTAGCGCGTGGCTCATCGCTGATCTTGAGCCCAGCGGCGGCGATGACGTCTCCGTCAAAGATTTCTCCTTCAGTTGGCACCCCAATGCTTGCCGTCCCTGGTACGCTGACGAACAGGTTGTCGCCAACCTTAAGGTATCTGCTTGACGGGGGGGCATCGGATGTTGACGGTTGATCCTCGACAACCGCCTCACCGACAACTGGGGGCTCCACGACCGGTGTAGCGCCAGGCGCTCCTGCGGCAGGAATGCCGTCAGTATGGTCGCTGGACTCCTTGCCGGCCCCCTCAGCAGATCCCTTGGCGGTTTCCTCCTATACGGCCTTGGCGGCCTCGGCAGCTGCAATCCTGTCGGCTTCGGCGGTAGCGTCCTTGGCGGTCTCTTTGTTGGCAACGTCAATATCCATTTGTTCCACCGAAGGGAGCTCTGAAGACCAGGAAAGGAAACAAGATGAGATCAAGGTTGAAGTTCAAGAAGACAAAAATAAAGAAAGAATGACAAGTGCACCAAGGCGAGCGGTTTACCTGTGTCGAGCTGTTGAGAGGTGGCTTCTCCTTTCCCGGTAACGTTGGTTGCCGATGTAGGATTGCCAGTGCCCGTGCTTGCCGGACCCTCTTCGATGCGAATGGGCTCGCCAGTGGAGGCCCTTGCCGAAGGTTCATCTCTGGGCGGCGTGGTTGACTGCAATTTGTGGCAGAGAGCTGTGTGCTGCAAGACTGTCAAGTTATTGTTCAGACCAGTGCGCAGCCTCATAATATCTGCTGCATTCTTGAAATCCCAAGCTGGTCTCCCTTTGTTCTGCAGAGGGGCGATGCGACGGCAGAGGAAATCAGCGCCGACCATTTCTATTGTGAGCCCGGCAACCTTGAGACGGTGGATCCTGGTAACTACGATTGCGAGCTTCTCATCCTGAGGGTCGAGGCTGCTCCAGTCCTTGCCGCGGACCACTTTCGTTTGTCGGGGCACACAGAACGGCTGAGGATCTTTCTCCTGAATCCAGCACCACTTGGCCCGCCATTCATCCCACTTCTTGCGGTAGAGACCGTCTGGGTATATATCCTTATTCCATGCCCTTGGAATCCAAGTGATAGAACCAGAAAGGGCGTCTCCCGTCTCGATACGGGGAATGAAGTAATGGCAGAAGAGGGCTGTGCTGGGTGCTACTCCGGTGAAATTTTCACAAAGATGAGCAAAGAGCCTTCGTCTCCTTCCCGCACATGCACATGTACCGCTCATCCAGAGCGCGCTTGTCGAGCGTCGGGTGAAGATGGCGTTTTCCTTCCGCATCTCCACCAGCTCGATCTTCTCCGCCTCTGCATCCGAGTCGGCGGCTTTCGCCGCTTTGCCCTTGCCTGCTTTGGGCGGCATGGTGACTGTGGAAGCGGAGGCCGGGACTGATGAGGGCGTGGAAATGGCGGATGAATGGGAGAGGCTCCGCTTCAGGCTCGAGGATGAAGGCGATGGTGGTTCCAGATTGGAAATGGCAAGATGCAAATGAGCAGCGTCCCTGCGGATTTCCTTTTATGGGGAAGGAGCGGAGGCTGCCTCTTTACTAATTAATGTGGATACATTTTTACAGGCGCACTACTGCGGCCGTTCCGCGCATGTATCCCACGTCCCGCATTTAACGCGTGTCGTGGGGGGCGCGGTAAATAAGAAGATTGCGACAGTTAACTCTTGCCACGCGTGCCCGTGCACTGTTTGGGTCTAGCCCAACAACGCCTCGCACCCGTGTATGGCCTAGGCCCGGGGGCTCCTATCGGTGTACTAAAGTTTGGGTCCTTTAGTACCCCATACTTGTGCACGGACGGTTGTAGCCATACCAGCGGCAAGGCTTGCCGGAGAACAGCTGGAAACAAATACCAAGGATATCAAGAAGGCGTTCAAGCCGATGACCAAAAGACAGAAGACTAAAGGCTGGGTTCCCAGCAAGAGCCCTGCCGGGAGGACTCGTGAAGGCCCGGCAAGGCTTCGTGCCCGGCAAGATCTCGCACCCGGCAAGATCCCACCGTACTGCCACCGCTCCAGCGCAGTGACCAGTCTGTCGTTTAGGGCTTGTCCTCCTGGTTGCATGTCATGGCACTGACCGCGGATGGGGTTAAGCGGTGCTGATGGGACGGGTCCTTTTTCCGTCCCCAAGAAAGTTAGGGACACCTATGGGAGGCATTTAATGCGTTTGTCCTAATCCGTCAGTGGTAATCATGTAACACTGTAGTAACTTTACACCTCTTGTACTCCCGTCTGCCACTGTTGGTGACCCCTTTGGACGTATAAAAGGAGGCCCAAGGCGGAGCTACAGAGAAAAGGAGGACTTTCTGGCCCATTCTGCATGCGTAGCTGCTTCTTGAACGTACTGTTCATCGCAAGCGCTCCGTGTACTTGAGCTCAAGAACATCCACAATAAACAACAGCAGGAGTAGGGTTTTACGCTTCTCAGCGGCCCGAACCTGGGTAAAAGATCCTTGCGTTGATCGTTGGATCCGCTCTTTGTGCAAATCTTTTCCCCCGCCGAACCGTAAAGGGATCCCCTCGATCCCATAGGTGTCGTACGCCGACAAATGTATTATCATGTAGAGATGTCTCAAATTAGCTGTGTCAACTTGCAGATGGGGCGCAACAATGAAAAAGTACAAGATTTCTTAGTACAAGATGTATGGGGCATTTTCATGGAACATCGCAAAAAAATGAGGGGCAGCAGTGACCCTATACAGTGTGGTATGGTAAGTCACTCCATTGCAATCATCGTGACATGTTATTTGTTTGGCATTGCTGTTGGCCAGGGTTCTTAGGGCCAGTTATTTTGAGTTATCCTATGAAAATAATCTCCTGTGAATATAAGCTCGAGATAATAAGCCAACCAATTCCTTTCATTGCCTTCTTTTTCTGCTTATCTGTTGTATGATCAGTGAAAAGTCTATTGCATTATTTTTGTCATTTTTCTGCCCATATGAAAATAAATTTGACTTGCAAACATCACGAATTGAACCCATAGCAGTAATTAATATGATAGGAAAACATACCATCATTATTTGTTCAAAGTGCAAATACAAAGATACCATCTACTTGGCACAATCTACTATGGTCAATGTCTTCCAAACAGAGGATAAGTGCCTAAATTTATATGATTAATCATTATCTATCAAAATTCCATGGTCCAAGTGGTTGGTTTTTACCATATAGCAGCACCACCTGAAAGCATCATATAGCAGCAGTCGTAGCTCATAGCAATTCATCATATAGCAGCAGCAGCTCATAGCAATTCATCATATTACAGCAGCAGTGTGACACCCCGAGACCGATTCCTTCCATTATTATTATTATATTCTTTGCCCGGTGTTATTTCTTTTGCATTGCATCATTTCATCATGCCATCATGTCATTAAAATTTTTGCAACTTGATAAATAAATTGTATGGATCTTCGATCCATTTAAATCGAGGGAAATTCACATGGTGATTTCTCTTTAAAACATATCCTCCTGATATTTTAGGGAGATATTATGAAATATTCCATTAATTCGGAATAACCCATAAACACACTTGCAATTTAATCCCATGCCTTTTCTGCTTCGAGTTTGACTTCCAAACCTTGCCAATAATTCTTTAACCATCTATCAAGGCTCCTCCTAAAACCTCAACAATTTTGGACCTATCTAAACCTTGTCCTAATTCAAACTTATTTGGACCAAATTCAAATATGTTCGAATTCAATCCTTCTAAACGGTGCCAAATGTATTTTTTCTTGGATCAAGCTCATTTTTGTGAGTCCGGGAAAATTGGCCTCCTGCACAAATTCTTTCTCTAATCCTTTCTTTCTCTCCTTTTCTTTCTTTGCTATTTTCTGTAACTAGAAAATCATCGACAAGAAGAAATAGGAGAGGAGCTGGTCGTAGCCAACCCAGTGCAAACCGGCCCAAGGCCCAGCCGCATCCCCTCCTCCCTATAACCTAGCCTCCTCGATCCCCCTCTCTCCCTCACCGATCCCTCCAGCGCCGCCAGGGGAGATTCCCTTGCTCGCTCCCCTCTTCCAGCACATGCACACCCACATCGCCGCCGTCCTTCGCCCCGCAGGTCGCCGTGCTCGATCTCGGCTCCAGCGCCTCGCGCGGCACCCCGCACGCATGCTCGTCCCCGTCGCCGCTGCTTCCATTCTTGCATCACCCGAGCTCCCCTAGCCCCGCTGCTGGTCATCTCCGCTTCCTGCCGTTGCCCTGCTCCCCTCGCTCAGGCAGGTCGCCGCCGCCGCACCACCTTACCTCCCCCGCAACCAACCTGCCCGTTCCCGGCCTCCTCGATGTGCTCTGTCGTCCTCTGCCCGGTGACCAACGCAGCCGCAACCTCCATGGCCGAGCCCGCGCCCCGGCGCCGAGCTCCAAATCCATCGGCCGCTGCCTCACCTGCCGCCGCGGGTTACCTCCGCGCCATCCCCATGGCCAGATCCATCCATCCCCGCCATCTGCGTGACGTCCATGACCTCCAAGCCACACTCTTCTTCCCCTGCCTCCGGCCTCGTCCTCGCTCGAGGTCAGAACGAGCGCTTCCTCGTCCGTGTGGGCAGCGTCTCCCCGTGCCAGATCCACTAAGACCACCAAGTTCAAAGATGCCTCACCACCTGACCGGACCCGTCAAGTACCCGTTGGATGCGCCAAGTTCCACGACGACCAGTGAGCGCCTACCGTCGCCAAGACCCGGGACCACAAGTACCCCTACGGTTCGTCGAGACCGGCAAGTCACGAGACCGTCCCGGATATCGCCAAGTACCACGACGGCAGCCGAAGATCTCGGATTCGTCAAGTTCCTCTTTGAAACGTGAACGTCTACTTCTCACGGCAACCCGTGTACCACTACCGTCGCCATGCATCCGACACGGCCGTCAAATGAACAACTACGTCCACCACGGCACGAGTACAACTACTTCCACTACGAACTGCGACCGGCTATGCAACGTACTTGACCCGCTCCCAAAATGCATGTTTCGAAGGTATACCGCTGAGACGACCGGCCGTAAACGTATGCATGCGTGATGTATGAGATGCCCGTATTTGCACCGTGTCCGAAGTGATACTTGTATGTTCCTCGTTTGCCTTGCCACTGACACGTGGGACACCCGGTATCCGGGGTCACTCCCCGTTGCTTTTGCACATTCCGCACATCCTATATTCCTTTGCACCGGCATCTCAACGAGTTACCGGAACCGGAATGTTGCCGTGGCACCATTTCCGTTTTCGCCGCCGTGGCACCCATTTCTTTCCGCCATGGTGATCAAATGCCTCATATCATGATATATGCCTATGTTTTCATAAAATTGCATACAACTTGAATATTTCATTCTCATGCATGTTAAAAACATTTAAATTGTTGTTTACATTAAAATTGTTAAATGCTAGGCTAAAATGGTTTATTTCAGACCTAATTAATCGTAGCTCCGAATTAAATGAACTTTATATGTAAATGGGGTAGAAAAATGTGTAGATTATCATGGTGCATTTTCTTCTTCTGTTTAACAACATTAAAATTATGTTTTAGGCAGAACAGTACCAAATTCGAAATTTACATATGGGGATTTTCTGGAATTGTTTTGTGCTGTTTCCGGCCTCATTTAAATTGCCTAGATAGGTAGATTAACTATGCTTCACCTCTTGCCATGTTTAACAACATTTAATCTTGTTGATTACATAAACATGAGTGAATTAAGTAATTGATTGTGGAGTTTCGTCAATATGCAACTCGTTGCATATTGAGCTTCACTTAATGTGTAGTAGTCGTTTGTTGCATCTTTGCCATGCCATGCATCTTTAAACTTGACATGCATCATATTTGTTTGTGCATCATGCCATGTTTATGCTTGTGTATTTACCATGTTGTTTCCTTTTTTCCGGTTGTGCTTCTTCTCGATAGTCCCGGTTATGTTACGAAGTGTGAGGATTCGTTCGACTACGCGTGTTCGTCTTCTTCATGGATTCGGTCTTCTTCCTAGCGGGATTTCAGGCAAGAAGATCATGACCTTGGATATCTTTACTATCTTTGCTTGCTAGTTGTCTCGTTGCTATCGCTATGTCGCGCTTCCTACCACATATATGTCAGCCTCCCATATGCCATGATACAGCCTCTAACCACCCTTACCCAGCAAACCGTTGTTTGGCTATGTTACCGCTTGCTCAGCCCCTTTCTTATAGCGTTGCTAGTTGCAGGTGCTCTTGCAGGTTGTTCCATGTTGGGACATGGATATGTTGGGATATCACAATATCTCTTCTTTAATTAATGCATCTATATACTTGGTATTGGGTGGAAGGCTCGGCCTTTTGCCTGATGTTTTGTTCCACTCAAGCCGCCCTAGTTTCCGTAATGCTGGTGTTATGATCCATGTTTAGCGTTCCTAACATGCTCAGGGGAATGGGACCCTCTTGACAGTTCGCTTTGAATAACCGCTTCCAGCAAGGCCCAACATTGGTTTTAACATTTGCCAACATGAACCTAATAATTAATGCATAGAGGGTCGCCACCTCGGGGACTCTTTTAATTCAACATAATACAGGTGGGCCAGTGCTGATGGTGTTGGTCCGAATTTGTCAACCGCCGGTGGCCGCCAGGGGCAACTCTGGAATTGGCCTACCGGAAGTTTGGAAGATCCGGTCGTGGCCTGAGACGAGATACGCACGGCTACTATCAGGGTGTCGGCACGCCGGGAGGTCTTGCTGGAATTGTGTTACCATTGTCGAAATGTCTTGTGCACCGGGATTCCGAGGATACTTTGGGCTATCTCGAGGTTGAGGTATTTCCATCGCAGCTTGTGTAGGCTTATGATGGGCCAGGTTGGAACACCCCTGCAGGGTTAAATCTTACGCAAAGTCGCGCCCGCGGTTATGTGGCACTTGGATATTTATAACCTCCGGTTGTAGAGAACTTGACACTAAATCCTAATTAAAATACACCAACCGTGTGCGTAACCGTGACCGTCTCTTTTCGAGGAAGTTCGAGAAGAGAACACGGTGGGGTTATGTTTGACTCGTAAGTAGGTGTTCAGGATCACTTAGTGATCATTTGTAGTTTGCGACCGTTTTGCGTAGATGCTCTTCTTATTCTTGTACTCGTAAGTTAGCCACCATATAATGCTTAGTGCTTGCTGCAACCTCACCACCTTACCCTTCCATACCCATTTAAGCTTTGATAGTCTTGCTACCCATGGTTATGGGATTGCTGAGTCCTCGTGGCTCACAGATTACTACAACAACAGTTGCAGGTACAGGTAATGCGATGCCTTGACATGAGAGCGATTCTTGTTTGCTTTTGGAGTTCTTCTTCTGCTTCTTCTTTCCGTCGATCTGGGGATAGCTTCCTGGTCGGCATCCTGGGCTAGCAGGGTGGATGTCGTTCTTCTTTTTGTTTGATTTCATCAGTAGTCGGATGCTGCCCTTCTGTATGATGTTTGTTATGTATTGATGTATTCATGTGATGTTTGTATGTATTTGTTTGTACCCCCATCTATTATGTATGTGGTACGATGTAATGATATCCACCTTGCAAGCGTCTCCAATATGCGTTTCTACTCTTGGTGGGGTCTCCGAGTTCCTCGAGAATATGATCGCATTTTGGTCGTGACAAGTTGGTATCAGAGCCTCGACCGACCATAGGAGCCCCCTTGATTGATCGAACCGTTGGCGAGTATAGAAGAAAAACTATTTTGAGTCCTAGCTATATATCGGAGAGTAGGAATTCTTTTTAATCCTTATCCCCTTCGTCGCTCTGGTGAGGAATTGTGACGTAGGTGTTTTGATTGTACTACTCTTCTCACTCAAAAAAAATTTAGGATCACGCGGGTATTTTGGAATCGTTATGATATCGTTGTGACGGGAATTCTATCTTGGTGCCTCCTGACCGTATGGATTGGACCCGGGGAGTTGAGCTCCAAGGGGTTCTTTTCACATTCGCTATCGTTTCAGTTCTTGAATACCAGAGGACGCCGACATCGAAACGCTTCTATACTTTTTGTGGTGGCAAATAGTGCCGTGACTTTTCCCCAGTACTGGTGGAGATAGCGCGGATGATCCACTATGACTAGTATCGCTGTGCTTTCGAAGGTCTGAGGTAGACGGATTTGCGAAGTTTCTTGGTCGTGTGTGAAGGTTGCGGATTGGTTGCAGCTGATTAGGATATTATTGTTGTTGTGTGCTGAGTAGGTTCCCATAGCCGCAACCTAATCTTATAACCAAGAAGTTTTGGGAGTTCTTAGGTGGGAATTCAAGTATTACCTAGAATATCTTTTCCAATAGACACATGATACGATATGGGGTCTATCATATGTTTGTTCCAGCTTATTCTACAAGCCAAATCCTTGTGTTGTTTTTGTTGTGGTATTCGAGTTGCTTCCAAGCCAAGTGTTGATTCCATAACTTTCCTAAACGGTGTTCTCATATTTCTATGGGAGTGCTAATCCTTCTTGTTCATCAAGATTGTCATGGAAATTATTCTCAACCGGCGTGCTTCTCTTCGAGTTAATTCAATCCTTTCAACATTTGCAAGATCAGTTCTCAGCTTCTCGCCGTTGTTCGCTTCACCCGTCCCAAGTTGTCTTTATTTTTCCCACCCTCCCACCCTTTTTCCTTGCGGAGTCAAATTTCCCAAATCAATTATCCATTGTATTCATGAGAAGTCTCTACATTCTTTTCCTTCAATGTTCTTAACCGGTGATTTCTCATGAAGGTGCTCAGTAGTTTGTTGTTCACCATTCTTCATTCTCATTTTCTTTTCGATGGATTCAATTCAAGCTTTCGGTGTTGATCATATCCCGTTCATCATTTCAAATACTTTCCCATGCCGGCGCAACTCTTAATCATCCATCTCTCTCTATTCTTACCCGGAGTGCCGTAATTATCTCAGAAGATTCATCTTTCCATTCAAGATCCGTCCGTTCTCTTCGAGGTTGTTATTTCATTCAAGTCATCCAGATCCAACCGGTGCATTTTCTCTCTTTCAAGCAATCGTTCCAACGGTGTTTCTTTTGAGTGGGCCCTAACCCACAGGTCTTTTCCCAGGATCTTACCTGACTCTTCTAATTTTTTCCCGGAGTTATTCTCAAATTCTTTCTAAATGTGACGTAAGAATGGATTCCATCAGTCATATCCCTCTCCAAGATCTCTTTCAAATTCTTTTCAAATTTGGCTCAACCTTTCTATTCGTCATTATTCCGAAGTATCTCACAAATTCTTCATGGTGGTTCTCGTCGTCATTCTCAGTATGTGAAGACCGAAGAAGAGTTTCTCTTTAATCATATCCGTTCTCTGGAAGATTCGTGGTTCTAGCTTCATGCCATCCTCACAATTGTTTTCGATTGTGAGATATTCTTTTCATACCCATCCGGAGCATTTCATGAGTTTTTTTCATTTTCGATTCTCCGGAGGCCGTCATTCAGAAGAATTATTCATTCTCAACGCTCATCTCTCGTTCTCAAAATTCTTCCGGTGCTTTCGTTCAAATGTTCTCCAATAAGCTCGTGATCGCTTCGTTCTCTTGTAGTTAATTCCCTCAAGTATCTTCATTTGTTTTCTAATTCTTCTCGGCGATTCGTGCTTTTCCTTCATTCATTTTCAATTCTTACGGTGGTTCGTTCAAGATTCCTCTTCCTTGTTATCGTATCAATTCATTTTTTTTCCTTCCAAAAATCCTACCGGTGGTTCGTTGAAGACCTTCCCAAGTTGGCGCTATATCTCTCTTTAATCTTTTCAAGAAGAATAAGTAGTATGCAAATCCATTGCTTTTCATCAATTTATTTTGATGAAGGATAGACATATCATAATTCTTATTCTTATTTCATCGAGGAGATTTAATTCCTTCTTCCAGAGTTTGTTCATGATATCAAATTCTCGGTTCCAATTTGTTCATCTTTCTTTTCCGGAGTTCTTCCAAGAGGTTCTTCATGGTGGTTCTTTAAGGCTGCCATTCATTCTCGAAGTGTTTCGGCAAGATTCTTGTTGGAGCTCAAGTATTCCTCGTCTTGCATTTCAAAGTGCAAATCATTTCTACCTTATCTTTTGAGGTGGTGTTATGTCTTTCTTGACAATGTCCCTTCGTGTTTCATGATTCACAAGTTGTCAGGAATGAGATATTTTAAAACCATCGTTTTCTCTTTGTTCATGAGTTCTTTCAACCCAACAATTTCTTTCTTGGAGGTATCTTGGGTTAGATTTCACCTAAAGCCTTCCCTAAGGAATGTTGCTATTTGTGGTGCTTATCAATGATCCAAGTTTCTCCTTCTCTTCTCGGTGAAAGAAGTTTTTCATCTCTTCGAGATCTCAAGCAATCAATTCTTTCCGTTAGTGGCAGAATTTCACCTCAAGTTTTGAGATGTTTTCCATAAGCCCACAACAAGCTTATTCTTTTCGTTGTTGATTTTCCAACAACTCCGTTCAATCCTTCTGTGTAAGGGTGCTTTTCAAATTCAATTGTGGGACAAGTTGTCATTTTCTTCTCCGTTATTTTGTTTCCAACGATCTAGCTTCTATTCTTTCGTTCCGGAGGCATTGTGATGTTTCTCTCTTCCGACCCATTATCTCATTTCGCCAAGATCATGTTCTTTCCTTGCTTATCCATTTTACCGGAGTGTTGTGCCCTCTTTTCAAGTCATCTTCTTATCAAGCTTTGTTCCTCTTTTCTACCGGAGTGCTCTCAACTTCGTTCATCTTCTTTGTATTCTTTCTTTCAAGTGTTGCAACCTTCAAGGTTCTTTGGTTTCACTCGTTTGTCCAAGAAGCAACTTTGTTTTACCTCTTCCTTTTTCCTCTTCCTCTTCTCATGCTTAGATCTCGGGGCGAGATCTCTTGTAAGTGGGGGAGTGTTGTGACACCCCGAGACCGATTCCTTCCATTATTATTATTATATTCTTTGCCCGGTGCTATTTCTTTTGCATTGCATCATTTCATCATGCCATCATGTCATTAAAATTTTTGCAACTTAATAAATAAATTGTATGGATCTTCGATCCATTTAAATCGAGGGAAATTCACATGGTGATTTCTCTTTAAAACATATCCTCCTGATATTTTAGGGAGATATTATGAAATATTCCATTAATTCGGAATAACCCATAAACACACTTGCAATTTAATCCCATGCCTTTTCTGCTTCGAGTTTGACTTCCAAACCTTGCCAATAATTCTTTTCCCATCTATCAAGGCTCCTCCTAAAACCTCAACATTTTTGGACCTATCTAAACCTTGTCCTAATTCAAACTTATTTGGACCAAATTCAAATATGTTCGAATCCAATCCTTCTAAACGGTGCCAAATGTATTTTTTCTTGGATCAAGCTCATTTTTGTGAGTCCGGGAAAATTGGCCTCCTGCACAAATTCTTTCTCTAATCCTTTCTTTCTCTCCTTTTCTTTCTTTGCTATTTTCTGTAACTGGAAAATCATCGACAAGAAGAAATAGGAGAGGAGCTGGTCGTAGCCAACCCAGTGCAAACCGGCCCAAGGCCCAACCGCATTCCCTCCTCCCTATAACGTAGCCTCCTCGATCCCCCTCTCTCCCTCACCGATCCCTCTAGCGCCGCCAGGGGAGATTCCCTTGCTCGATCCCCTCTTCCAGCGCACGCACACCCACATCTCCGCCGTCCTTGGCCCCGTAGGTCGCCGTGCTCGACCTCGGCTCCAACGCCTCGCGCCGCACCCCGCACGCATGCTCATCCCAGTCGCCGCTGCTGCCATTCCTGCATCACCCGAGCTCCCCTAGCCCCTCTGCTGGCCATCTCCGCCTCCTGTCGTTGCCCTGCTCCCCTCGCTCAGGCAGGTCGCCGCCGCCGCACCACCTTACCTCCCCCGCAACCAACCTGCCCGTTCCCGGCCTCCTCGCTGTGCTCTGCCGTCCTCAGCCCGGTGACCAACGCAGCCGCAACCTCCATGGCCGAGCCCGCGCCCCGGCGCCGAGCTCCAAATCCATCGGCCGCTGCCTCACCTGCCGCCGCGGGTTACCTCCGCGCCATCCCCATGGCCAGATCCGTCCATCCCCGCCATCAGCGCGACGTCCATGACCTCCAAGCCACACTCTTCTTCCCCTGCCTCCGGCCTCGTCCTCGTTCGAGGTCAGAACGAGCGCTTCCTCGTCCGTGTGGGCAGCGTCTCCCCGTGCCAGATCCGCTAAGACCGCCAAGTTCAAAGATGCCTCACCACCTAACCGGACCCGTCAAGTACCCGTTGGATGCGCCAAGTTCCACGACGACTAGTGAGCGCCTACCGTCGCCAAGACCCGGGACCACAAGTACCCCTACGGTTCGTCGAGACCGGCAAGTCACGAGACCGTCCCGGATATCGCCAAGTACCACGACGGCATCCGAAGATCTCGGATTCGTCAAGTTCCTCTTCGAAACGTGAACGTCTACTTCTCACGGCAACCCGTGTACCACTACCGTCGCCATGGATCCGACACGGCCGTCAAATGAACAACTACGTCCACCACGGCACGAGTACAACTACTTCCACTATGAACTGCGATCGGCTATGCACCGTACTTGACCCGCTCCGAAAATGCATGTTTCGAAGGTATACCGCCGAGACGACCGGCCGTAAACGTATGCATGCGTGATGTATGAGATGCCCGTATTTGCACCGTGTCCGAAGTGATACTTGTATGTTCCTCGTTTGCCTTGCCACCGACACGTGGGACACCCGGTATCCGGGATCACTCCCCGTTGTTTTTGCACATTCCGCACATCCTATATTCCTTTGCACCGGCATCTCAACGAGTTACCGGAACCGGAATGTTGTCGTGGCACCATTTCCGTTTTCGCCGCCGTGGCACCCATTTCTTTCCGCCATGGTGACCAAATGCCTCATATCATGATATATGCCTATGTTTTCATAAAATTGCATACAACTTGAATATGTCATTCTCATGCATGTTAAAAACATTTAAATTGTTGTTTACATTAAAATTGTTAAATGCTAGGCTAAAATGGTTTATTTCATACCTAATTAATCGTAGCTCCGAATTAAATGAACTTTATATGTAAATGGGGTAGAAAAATGTGTAGATTATCATGGTGCATTTTCTTCTACTGTTTAACAATATGGGGATTTTCCGGAATTGTTTTGTGTTGTTTCCGGCCTCATTTAAATTGCCTAGATAGGTAGATTAACTATGCTTCACCTCTTGCCATGTGTAACAACATTTAATCTTGTTGAGTACATAAACAGGAGTGAATTAAGTAATTGATTGTGGAGTTTCGTCAATATGCAACTCGTTGCATATTGAGCTTCACTTAATGTGTAGTAGTCTTTTGTTGCATCTTTGCCATGCCATGCATCTTTAAACTTGACATGCATCATATTTGTTTGTGCATCATGCCATGTTTATGCTTGTGTATTTACCATGTTGTTTCCTTTTTTCCAGTTGTGCTTCTTCTCGATAGTCCCGGTTATGTTACGAAGTGTGAGGATTCGTTCGACTACGCGTGTTCGTCTTCTTCATGGATTCGATCTTCTTCCTAGCAGGATTTCAGGCAAGATGATCATGACCTTGGATATCTTTACTATCTTTGCTTGCTAGTTGTCTCGTTGCTATCGCTATGTCGCGCTTCCTACCACATATATGTCAGCCTCCCATATGCCATGATACAGCCTCTAACCACCCTTACCCAGCAAACCGTTGTTTGGCTATGTTACCGCTTGCTCAGCCCCTTTCTTATAGCGTTGCTAGTTGCAGGTGCTCTTGCAGGTTGTTCCATGTTGGGACATGGATATGTTGGGATATCACAATATCTCTTATTTAATTAATGCATCTATATACTTGGTATTGGGTGGAAGGCTCGGCCTTTTGCCTGATGTTTTGTTCCACTCAAGCCGCCCTAGTTTCCGTAATGCTGGTGTTATGATCCATGTTTAGCGTTCCTAACATGCTCAGGGGAATGGGACCCTCTTGACAGTTCGCTTTGAATAACCGCTTCCAGCAAGGCCCAACATTGGTTTTAACATTTGCCAACATGAACCTAATAATTAATGCATAGAGGGTCGCCACCTCGGGGACTCTTTTAATTCAACATAATACAGGTGGGCCAGTGCTGATGGTGTTGGTCCGAATTTGTCAACCGCCGGTGGCCGCCAGGGGCAACTCTGGAATTGGCCTACCGGAAGTTTGGAAGATCCGGTCGTGGCCTGAGACGAGATACGCGCGGCTACTATCAGGGTGTCGGCACGCCGGGAGGTCTTGCTGGAATTGTGTTACCATTGTCGAAATGTCTTGTGCACCGGGATTCCGAGGATACTTTGGGCTATCTCGAGGTTGAGGTATTTCCACCGCAGCTTGTGTAGGCTTATGATGGGCCAGGTTGGAACACCCCTGCAGGGTTAAATCTTACGCGAAGCCGCGCCCGCGGTTATGTGGCACTTGGATATTTATAACCTCCGGTTGTAGAGAACTTGACACTAAATCCTAATTAAAATACACCAACCGTGTGCGTAACCGTGACCGTCTCTTTTCGAGGAAGTTCGAGAAGAGAACACGGTGGGGTTATGTTTGACTCGTAAGTAGGTGTTCAGGATCACTTAGTGATCATTTGTAGTTTGCGACCGTTTTGCGTAGATGCTCTTCTTATTCTTGTACTCATAAGTTAGCCACCATATAATGCTTAGTGCTTGCTGCAACCTCACCACCTTACCCTTCCATACCCATTTAAGCTTTGATAGTCTTGCTACCCATGGTTATGGGATTGCTGATTCCTCGTGGCTCACAGATTACTACAACAACAGTTGCAGGTACAGGTAATGCGATGCCTTGACGTGAGAGCGATGCTTGTTTGCTTTTGGAGTTCTTCTTCTGCTTCTTCTTTCCGTCGATCTGGGGATAGGTTCCTGGTCGGCATCCTGGGCTAGCAGGGTGGATGTCGTTCTTCTTTTTGTTTGATTTCATCCGTAGTCCGATGCTGCCCTTCTGTATGATGTTTGTTATGTATTGATGTATTCATGTGATGTTTGTATGTATTTGTTTGTACCCCCATCTATTATGTATGTGGTACGATGTAATGATATCCACCTTGCAAGCGTCTCCAATATGCGTTTCTACTCTTGGTGGGGCCTTCGAGTTCCTCGAGAATATGATCGCATTTTGGGCATGACAAGCAGCTCATAGCAATACATCACATAGCAGCAGTAGCAGCTCATAGCAATTCATCATATAGCAGCAGCAACAGCTCATAGCAATTCATCATATAGCAGATCAGAATGAAAATTTGGCAAAAAATCAGAGGAGAACCTCACCTTGTTGGATGAGCTCATCCCGCAACAGCACCTCATGGCCACAGCCTAGGAGGAGGGGAGGGGAACGAGGGGCCTTCTGTCGGAGTGGGGCGTCGGCCGTAGTTGGGCGACGGCCGCCGAAGTCGAGCGTTGGGCGGACCATAGCGGAGCAGCTGCTGGGGACCAGCAGTGTGAGGTGCAGCGCCAGAGGGAGGAGCTGCCGGGGAGATGGAGCCCTACCCGCAGGCCATGGAGCCTCACCGGAGAGAGCATCGTCGAGGAGCAGGGCAGATGGGACCGGTGGTGGCGGCTCGCAGGAGGAACTCTAGCATTGCAGGCAGGGGATCGAGGCAAAGGGAAAGGGGAGAGGAGATGCGGGCGGGCAGGGGAACAAACGCTTGCGTGTTTGTTTTTACCTGGGGGTCGGGTGTGACGCGGGCCTGAGCAGTGGCAGTTTCAGTGTGATATGGGCAAAAAACAGAGTCATTTCACTATACCCCTTCAATTTTAAGTGAGCTTCTACGGGAAGCAACCCCACCAAACTTTTTTTCATTGTGAAGGAATGGGTGGTGGAAATAAGTTAAGCCCAAGCCCATAACTCAAAAACGAGTTCTTTAGAGCTTTTATGGCTTATTTTGACAATAAGCTCTCAAAAGGTGGAAAAAAAACTGGCCCATGACCTGCAATTCAATTGTGCGTGCAATGATGAATCAATCCTGCCTACTATAGTGTAGATTTGGGCATCATACATGGCATAACCTAATACATGTGCATTTCATTATAGAATCTAAAATATGCAATGTTTATGCTAGTTCGTACGTTGCACATGATGTTTAAATGCCTCCTAAATATGGTCAGTCAAGTGATGGTCTTTAAGCCTCCTTCTATGCATGTTTTCTTGATATGTAATTCAGTGTTGTGTTCAATTGCTTGGTTGTATCAGCCAGCCATACTAGAACTGTTTGCTTTGATTACTTGCTGTTCATGACCTAACAGAGCTTGTCAATGATTTAAACACTAATGGCTGCTATAGTGGGGGCTTGTATAACTCATAGGTGACATAAAGGTTTGCCTATACTCTAAACTAATCTCCCCAAGAGTACGTGGAGGTCCAGTCCACGAAGGTATGCCTAGTTTATACATAGCGCACACATAGTAAATGCTCATTTGAGTGTGTGCTAGAGATGTGGCATGTTTCCTTATGTGGTGTCATTTTGTTATAAACTCATGCTTTGGTGTTGCCAAGAGACTGGAAAGTATGCATACTTATCTTCCATGTAAGGAGACCTGTAACTAGTTTGTGTCACCTTGCAGAGGGGGTGCAACGAAGCAAAGATTCAGGATTTCCAAGTACAAGATGTTAGGAAGGAGCCTTTCAAGAGAAGGAGGAGCAGCGTTGAGCCTATACAACCAGTTATGGTAAGTCACTGTATTACAATTACCAGGACATCCTATTTGTCTGACATTGTGCTTGCGTAGGGTTCTTCACCTATAACCCAGTCGTTGGGCCATTGAGTAATACCTCCCTCCTGTATAAGATGTTCTAACTTGTTCCTAAATCAGATGTATGTAAACACATTTTAATGTGTCTGTTCACTCATTTCAGTATGGATGTAGTCTACATTTAAATATCTAAAACATCTTATATTAGTGAACAGAGTGAGAAACTCCTTCCTGCTATGGTAGAGTTCTCGATGTCATAAATGTCATAACCAAATGCATGTTCACATCATTAGCCTCCCTATCATTACTAGGATCTTGAGTACATACTAGTCGAGATACTTCATAGGGGGCAAACAATGTTACATTACTTGTTCCAATATATAGAAGATACATCAGTTGATTCAAATGTCGCCAGGCCAAGGATGTTATTGAGGTGTGCATGTATGCATGCAGCCAACACAACAGTTCAATTGCTTGTTTGCTTCAAGCAAAATTGCTCTTTTCAATTGCTTTATTTGTCCTCAGTTAATTAGATGCCCAAACAATGCTGCCTCATGTAGGGTACTTGTATAACTATTAGTTGACATAATTAAATGCCTTACCATTTCATTACTCTGGCGAAGTGTGCCTGAAGCTTTGAAGTCCATTAACTAACTATTACTGCATGAGGCTCACAATATAGTTTATACGAGGCTAATGATTGCATAGTTTTGCTTGCTGTAGTTGGTTTGTATGAATCCCTCTGCAGTTCATTATGCTCCCTAAGACTCTTTTGAAACATGGCACACAATGTTCCAGCTAGTTAATACAAGCTACACATTGGCTAACTGCTTGCTTACTTATACGCAAGATATATCTAATGTTCAGTAACTGCGCGTGGTTTAAATTTGTAACCTATCTGTGTTTCTGATTTGGCCCCAACATCATGCTCCTTTGGTGAGCTAAGAGAGATTTCTGTATGCGGCTTGCACAGACTACAATCTTTATACTTTTTAAAATATCACCTGCTGATGCTTCATGACGTGTGCATTATTGTTAGTCCTGTTTTGCCATGTACAAGATAGTTTGTCTTACTCGCTTCACTGTTGTAACTATATTTTTGCTGTAGTCATGTGTACTCACAGAAACATTTCAGGATAAAGTGACATCAGCACAAAGCTCTCAGAGCAGTGCGGCATGGCTGTTACCAAATGATTTTGGATTGGAATTGGAATGTGCTGATGTTCTAGAGGATCAACTAGACGCGGCAAGACAGCGTGCATATGAGTCTCACGATTTAATCAACATGTTGAGATTGGAGGTGCAGACAAAAGATGCAACAGTCAAAAAAATGAAACAAGAGACTGAGGAAACCACAAAGAAAGTGGAGATTTTGCAGACTGAAATTTGTGCTATCTGAATCTGGCCAATTCTATTTTCTGAAGAGATTATAGTTCCAATGGTAAGTTGTGTTGATGCGCGTCCATGATGTATGAGCTGTATGTGCCCAGTGTATGTAATTTGCTGTTTGTTTACGCTTTATTATCACTGTTGGCAAACTATGATGCCCAGTGGATGTAATCTGCTGTAATTTCTTTATTGTATAGTATAGGATTATTCTTCGTTTCTATGCCTTAATCTCTTTATTGTATAGTGTAGGTTTTTTTAGGGGATTGTAGAGTAGGATAATTCTTTGTTATTATATAAGCTATCGTTGAAACGGGGTCCAACAGGCCCAATCTATGTGGGCCCATCATTGCTCGGATGGTCCAATCTACGAGGCCGTTACAATCATGGGCCGTCCCGTGGCAGAAATGGATTTGGGGCTCGAATGTGGGCCCATCGTAACATGGGCTCTTACTAGGCCATTAACAGGCCGAAAGCTCGATAGGGCTGCTATAATGGAAACGAGCCCACGGGCCACTAGCAGGCCGAAATGATCGTCATTTGAGTCTTGTCCCATTTCCATGTCAGGACATTAACAGGCCGAAAGCCAATCGGGCCATTAGTTGGCCCATATACAAAACGGGCCTTTAACAGGCCGAAAGTCATGTCGGGCTGGAATTGGGCCATGGAGAACATGGGCCGCTAAGAGGCCGAAAGTCAGGTCGGAATGTAAATGGCCCAACTACGGTGTGGGCCGTTAACAGGCCAAAAGATACACCGGGCTGGAAGTTGGCCCAAATCGCTAATGGGCCGCTAAAAGGCCGAAATACGTACCACCAGGAATTTGGCCCATGCCTATGAATACATAGACAATCAAAG
Organism: Elymus sibiricus; assembly: GCA_039707655.1. Lineage (NCBI taxonomy): Eukaryota > Viridiplantae > Streptophyta > Magnoliopsida > Poales > Poaceae > Elymus > Elymus sibiricus. Next base: position 196,490,092 of record CM077674.1, on the reverse strand, counting down.
GAAAATAGCATAAAGATAAGGTTCTTCCCACTCCAAAGGAGGTGAGGTCTTGATGATCCTATGATGGGGATCCTTCCCTAGAAGGGGTCTTGAATCCACAAGGGGATCTTCTCTCTAGGAGGTCTTGATCTCCAAGAAGAGTGGTAGATGAGCAAAGCCCTCTATGAATATATCAATACACTTTGCTAACCCTAACAAATGTCCTGGGTACGGAATATATAGTAGGTGGGAGGTAGGGGACGAAGAGAGGGCAAAACAGGCAAAAGTCAGCCACCTCGCTGGGTGGCCCGTGCGCACGGGGTAAGTGGGGCCCGTGCGCACGGGGGTCCCGTGGGCATGGTACACGCCCGTGCGCACGGGCTATCAGCAGCTACAGGGGAGGGGTCCCGTGCGCACGGGGTCTTTTGGGGCCGGTGCGCACGGGGTATCCAGAGACTTTCTGGGTAGCCCGTGCGCACGGGGTCCATTAGGCCCGTGGGCACGGGGTCGCCTGGGCAGCTGTCCTTCTTCCCGTTGCTTGACTCCATCTTCTTGGCGGTGCTCCTGTTCTTCTTCCTGGACTTGACGAGGCTCCCTAGCTTCTTGGTGGTCGACTCCATCATGCCTAATGATACATAGGGTTCCTTTGTGGGGTAGCATCCAAGTTCCATCCATATCCATATGAAAGTCGTAAAGGAGTGAGTTCACCTCGTTCTCGATGGCACGTGCACAAGCACTTGTCATAGGTCCACTTGGTGCTTGGTGAGGTGGTGAAGTATCCATGGGGGTGATCGAAGGATGCTCCGCATCACAGAGTCCCTGAAGATTTGGTTTAACACATGGAAGACGACCCCTAAAAATAGATTTCTTCAAGTGAAGAATTTGATGATGAAATTGGTACGGCCTTTGAAGAAATTGATGTGAAGACTTTGGTTTTCGTAGTTTCTTTTCTTCTTATTTGAGTCATAGGAAAAACCGTACTGTTAAAGGGGGTCTAGGTGAAACATATTTCACATTTCCAAAGTGATGCTCAAAACTTCTCAAACCTATACACAAAAACCGCTTCGAGTGAAGCCTTTGGAAATCTCCAGTACAGCTCACACATTTGCTAGCGACAGTGACGAAGTTCATCTGGTCGCTGACGAATTTGGTCAGGCAGAGGAGTTAGGAGTTCGCCAGTGTGATCTGCCTACCGTGAGGAAAGTGAGTGCCCTGATGAAATTGAGAGTACAATTTTCCGACCGTTGCTGCACCACATGCCAGCTGTCGAGTGGATCCTTATCCTGACAATGGTCGAATCAGACAAGGGCATTTATGACAATTTATGTCGGGTTGCCCCCTGGCTATAAATAGCCGCCCCCCACAACCACTTGTTGGTTGGCTGCTCCAAGAGAACTTGACACTTGTCATTTGAGAGCAACCCATCCTCTGACGAATTTATGAGAACCCAAGTGAGGGAAAACCCAACCAGAGCCTAAGTGACTGAGCATCACTGAAGAGATTGATCTGTGTGATCCGATGCTTGTTACCTTTGAGGATTGTCATTCCTCCAGACGGTTAGGCGTCATGTTCTAAGCACCCAAGAGTAATTGTGGCGTGCCGGTGAACAAGTCTGTGAAGGTTTTGGAAGTCTACCTTGAAGACTTACCACGAGTGATTGGGCGAGGTCTAAGTGACCTTAGCTCAAGAGGAATACGGTGAGGACTAAGTGTTCTCTGAGTTGCGACTCAGCCGCCTCAACCAGACGTACAGTTGATGCAGCAACTGGAACTGGTCTACCAAATTCCATTGTCTTCACCAAGCCAACCTGGTTTCAAATTCCTCACCCTCCCTTACTTTATTCCGCTGCTGAAGAATTTGTGATCTATCCTCTGACGAATTTAAACTGAAGTATTTGATCATGCTATCGCTTATTTCCTCAGTTCATATTCTTCATGCGTGTATGATTGTATGATTGCATGTTCTTCACCCTTATGTATGTTGTTCGCATGTACTCTGATTCTGTGATGACTTAGTTTTCCATGCGTTTTCTATTTCTTCACCCTGATCTTCGTCAAATTCATCAGAGTTTGACGAATTTCTAATAATCTCCCATTCACCCCCCCCCCTCTGGGAGATAATCTGCGCTTTCAGTGGCGCGCCCATCTTGCAATGGTCACTACACGTCCCGCCGCAGCGTTGTTGAACATTGCCACTCTGTCCTTGGATGTCGCGGCGACAGGGTCCTGGTTCGCACCGGTCCGAATTGTAATACTGGGATGATCGTGCTCACCAGCGGGTTGTTGGAGTTGGTCGTCTGTGCCGTCTCCAGTGTGCTGACTACGATCGCCGGCATGGTGGGGTTGGTGGACACCCGCACCGCCGGCGCCTCCTACCCCGGCAGTCCCAACCGTAGCGCCCGCGCCACCTGCGCCATCTCCGGTCGCTTGGGAAGGCAGCTTGGAGGTGGTGGGAGCCGTCGTGGCTCCGGTCTTCTTCTTCGGTGCCATCGATGAAGGTGATGGAGCTGGTACTCAAACTACGAACACTGATTCATAATATAAGAGCCCCTGCCTGGTGCGCCAAAGATGTCGTGGGAAAACGATGAACTATGGGATCGAGAGGATCCCTTTGCAATTCGGAAGTGGGATCTATATACTACAAAGAGCGGGGCTAGTAGATATGAGCACAAGCAACGATTTATCCAGGTTCGGGCCGCTATGAGCGTAAAACCCTACTCCTGTTCTGGTGGTTTGATTGTATGTGAGTTCAAAGGTTACAAAGAGTGCATCTTGCCGGCAAGGTGCGCGGGAAGTGCAGCTACAGTGTGTACTTGAACTAAGAGTTGACCATTCTAAGTGTAGCCATGGGCCTCCTTTTATAGGCCAAGGGGTTACCACAGTGGCTAATATGGTCATTTACAGAGTATGAATAGTAACTTGCACCGTCACCATGCCTATCTCCAGACGGGGTGGGACAAGCGCATTAAATGCACCGTTAGGTGCTACGTTGGGGAGGTGAGGCTTTGGGTAAAAGATCTGTACCACCGGTCCTGGCGCCCTCTTGTCACCTTGACACGTCCCAAGGATGGGTGTCGTTAAAGTTAATCCTGGCGTAGCATGTTGACACGTGCCTTGGCCAGCTGTGTTGACTGCCTGCCCGCTCGACACCTATCATGCGTGCTTATCTAGCCGATGATGAGGTGGAGCGGTAACAGGACAGAATGAGCTTGCCGGCGCGGAGCTTGCCGGGCCGTTGCTTGCCGGCAAGGAGCTTGCCGACAACCAGAGTCATGGTATCTTCACCTTGCCGGAACAAAACTTGCTGGCAAGGGCAATGTTGATCTTCAGTACTAGAATAGTACTTCTCGATGACCTGCCTTGAGGTCTTCTTCACGGTCTTGTTTAATCTGAGTCTTGAGCCACAGCAACCCTCCGGCAAACCCTTTGCCGTCAAGAGGGCTACAACTGCCTGTGCACAAGTCTGGGTACGGGGGCACTCATGCTTTAGTACACCGAAATTAAGCAACTTGAGCAAGAACATGTTGCACAATCTTGGGAGAGAATGAAATCAATGATTAAAAATTGTCCCACTCATGGATTAAGCTTATGGATGATAATACAAAATTTCTATGCGGGACTAAGCTTTGTTTCGAGAAATCTTCTAGACTCTGCTGCAGGTGGTACCTTTGTGGGAATTACATTAGGATAAGCCACGAAGCTTCTCGATAATATGATGACAAATTATTCTCAATAGCACACCAAACGAGCTCCAACTAGTAAGAAGGGAAACTCTATCGAAGAAGTTTCTGCTATGAGTGATAAAATGGATGCTCTTATGAATATGCTTACTAGTAAAAATGCTCATGTTGATCCAAATGATGTTTCTTTATCTACTTTGATTGAGCAAAATAATGATGCTATTGATGTGAATTTTGTCGCTAGAAATAATTTCAACAACAATTCTTATAGAGGGAATTTCAATCCTAGACTGTACACCGGTGATCCCTCTTATAATATAATTCATAACACTTCTTATGATAAAAGGTTGCATGAAATTGAGAAGACTACTAAAAAATTTATGCATTCGCAGTATGAGCAAAATGAACTATTTGCTAGAGAAATTAAGGAACAATATACCTTGTTGGATTCCATTAGTAAACAACTTGATGAAGTCAATCAAGAGGTAGCCAACCTTCAATCACAACTTGCTCTAACTGAAAATATGATAGGAAAGATATCTGACAAACAAACAACACTAGTAAATAAAATGGCCACTAAACCAGAATCACATTTTATTACTAGTGAAGATGAGGATATTAATACTATAGGAATCTCCACTATTGAATCTTTGTTTAGTAATATACAACTTGATGAAAAAGGGACTGGAGATGAGTCAACTTTAGCTAGAAGGCGTCCCAATTGTTCGGAGGGTGATGATCTTAATGATAAAATTATTAAAAGTGGGTTTGAATAGGTCAAGACTTTAGATAGTAATGTGCCCACTAGTTTAGATTACAAGGACTTTAATTATGATAATTGCTCTTTGATTGAATGTATTTCCTTGTTGCAATCCATGATAAATTCACCTAATGCTTACGAACAAAATAAATCTTTTACTAAACATATTTTAGAAGCTATGATTAAAGCTCATGAAGAAAAGCTAGAGTTAGAAGTATCTATACCAACGAAATTACATGATGAATGGGAACCTACTATTAAATTAAAGATTAAAGATTATGAATGTAATGCTTTGTGTGATCTAGGTGCTAGCGTCTCCACTATACCAAAGTCTTTATGTGACGTTCTAGGTCTCACCGATATGGATGAATGTTCCCTCAATTTGCATTTAGCGGATTCAACTATTAAGAAACCATTGTGTATAATTAATGATGTTTTCATACTTGCTAATAGAAATTATGTACCCGTGGATTCTATTGTGCTTGATATTGAATGCAATCCGTCTTGTCCTATAATACTTGGTAGGCCTTTTGTACGAACCATACGTGCCATTATTGATATGAAAGAAGGAAATACAAGGTTCCAATTTCTACTAAAGAAAGGGATGGAACACTTCCCAAGGAAGATAATTAAACCGCCATATGAATCCATTATGAGAGTCACCTATGGAATTAGTTTGAAAGATGATAGTACTCGAAACAATGCATTATGCCTAGCTAGGGGCATTAAACAATAACGCTTGTTGGGAGGCAACCCAATATTTATATTTGGCTTTCATTTTATTTTTCTTGAGTAACTTGATTATTGCTACTGTAATGATTGTGTTTTTATCTTTTAATTAGTGTTTGTGCCAAGTAATGCCTTTGGGATGATTTAAATGATAGTATAGTTGATGCTGTCTAAAAACAGAAAGTTTTTCGCCCAGTTCTAGAATTTCTATTCTGTACTGGAACATGACAAAATTCTGAATTTTTTACACAGTATTGGGATACAAATTGTTTACGTTTTCCTAATATTTCAGAATTTTTGGACTTACAGAAGTATGACTTTAATTCAGATAATTATAGACTATTCTGTTTTAGACAGATTCTGTTTTTTATTGCATAGTGTGCTTATTTTAATGATGCTATGGATTATAGTGGGGGGTATAAGTCATGGAGAAGTTAGAATATAGTAGGTATTATGCAAGAATAATTATGAATGAGTTTACAACAGTACCTAAGGTTTATGATTTGATTATTATACAAACGGATCTCACGAAGTTTCTGTTGAGTTTTATGTGCTGAAGTTTTCAAGTTTTGGGTGAGATCACGATGGATGAAGGAATAGGGAGCGGCAAGACCCTAAGCTTGGGGATGACCAAGGCACCCCAAGGTAATATTCAAGGAAGACCCGAGCGTCTAAGCTTGGGGATGCCCCGGATGGCATCCCCTCTTTCGTCCACAATTCATCAGTATGTTACTTGGAGCTATATTTTTATTCATCACATGATATGAGTTTTACTTGGAGCATCTTGTACCATAGTTTTATTTTGTTTTCTTGTTAGTTTTCCACAATCATTGTTTGCTGGACACACCTTTTGAGAGAGACACACATTCATCATGATTTGTTAGAATACTCTTTGAGCTTCACTTCTATCTTTTGAGCTATGCAGTTGCTCTTGTGCTTCACTTATATTCTTAGAGCACGACGGTGGTTATATATTTTATAGAAATTATTGCACTCTCATACTTCACTTAAATATTTTTGAGAGTACCAAATAGGAAGTGGTAATATGCACGGGCTATAAGACTAGTCTGAAAATGATAGGTATATAAGAGTGGTATAATAAAAACTTTCATGTAGATCACTAAATATGAAACATATGATTTAATTATATTGATGTCGTAATATGAAAGGGTATTAGTTCATGATCATTGGTTAGTAGAAATATCAATATTAAAGCTTGTTATTAACTACTCATTTAAGTGTCAGTGATGGCATGGTGGGGAAGTTTGAGCATTTTTATGTCTAATTGAAATCCTTGTGTGTTGTTTGAATCAGGGGCGTGCGATGGTTAACTCCTACCAACCTCCTCCCTAGGGCCATGCGAGTAGTACTTTTCTTCGAGGGCTAATAAAACTTTCACAATAAGTATTTGAGTTCTTTATGACTAATATAATGTGAGTCCATGGACTAATAGAGCACTCCCACATATCCACATATTGCTAGCCTCTTCGGTACCGTGCATAGCCCTTTTTCACCTCGAGAGTCGGTGCAAACTTCGCCGGAGCATCCAAACCCCGTGATATGATACGCTCTATCACACATAAGCCTCCTTATATCTTCCTCAAAACAGCCACCATACCTACCTATCATGACATTTCCATAGCCATTCCGAGATATATAGCCATGCAACTTCCACCGTTCCGTCTTATGACATGTGTGTTCATCATCATATTGCTTTGCATGATCATATAGAGCTGACATGATATTTGTGGCAAAGCCACCGTTCATCATTGTAATACATGTTATGCTAGATGATTGCACATCCTGGTACACTGCCAGAGGCATTCATATAGAGTCATATTGTTTCAGTTTATCGAGTTGTTAGTAAATAAAAGTGTGATGATCATCATTATTAGAGCATTGTCCTAGTGAGGTAAAGAATGATGGAGACTGGTGAGTCCTCCAAAATGTGGGGATGAGGTTCATGCGATTGTTCTAAAAAAATGAGAGAAAAAGAGAGAAGGGGCAATGCTACTATCCCTTTAACACACTTGTGCTTCAAAGTAGCACCATGTTCTTCATATAGAGAGTCTTGTCGTGGGAAAACGATGATCTATGGGATCGAGAGACTCCCTTTGCGGTTCGGCTACGGGATCTGCCTGCTACGAAGAGCAGGGCTAATAGATCCAAGAACAGCAACGATTTATCTAGGTTCGGTCCGCTATGAGCGTAAAACCCTACTCATGCTTTGGTGGTTAGATTGTATATGAGCTCAAGTTACAAGGAGCGCAACTTGCAGGCAAGGTGCGCAGGAAGTGCAGCTACAACGCGTAATTGAACTAGGTGTCGACCGTTCTTATTGTCGCCGTGGGCCTCCTTTTATAGGCCAAGGGGTTACCACAGTGGCTAATACGGTCATTTACAGGGTACGAACAGTGATTGCGCCGTCACCAGGTCTATCTCCTAACGGGGTAGGACAAGCGCATTAAATGTACCGTTAGGTGCTACGCCGGGGAGGCGAGGCTTTGCGCAAAAGATCTGTATCACCGGCTCAGCCGCCCTCCTATTATCTTGACACGTCCCAGGGACGGGTGTCATTAAAGTTAATCCTTGTGTGGCATGCTGACACGTGCCTTGGCCAGCTACATTTGACTGCCTGCCCGCTCGACACCTATCATACATGCTTATCTAGCCGATGATGAGGTGGAGCAGTAACGAGACAGAATGAGCCTGCTGGCACGGAGCTTTCCGGGCCTTCTCTTGCCGGCAAGGAACTTGCCAGCAACCAGAGTCTTGGTCTTCACCTTGTCGGTACGAAGCTTGCCGGCAAGGGTAATCTTGATCTTCGGTACTAGAATAGTACTTCTCGATGACCTGCTTGGAGGTCTTTTCACGGTCTTGTTTACCAAGTTTTGAGCCTTGACGGGAGCAACCCTCCGGCAAGCCCTTGCTGTCAGGAAGGCTACAACTGCCTGTGCACAAGTCAGGGTACGAAGCCACCCATGTCTTAGTACACCGACAAGGAGCCCCCAGGCCTGGGCCATACACGCATGCGAGGCATCTTTGGGCTAGGCCCAAGCAGTGCACAGGCACGCGTGGCAGAGGATAACTGCCATAATCTTCTCTTTTACCACGCCCCCCACGGCGCGCATAAAATGCTGGCGTGGGAGAGGTGGAACAAAATGGCCGCGGGAGGGAGTGCGCCTGAAAAGCGCAGCCACGTAGGACAGTAAAGAGCCAGCCCCCGTGCCTTCCCCATAAAAAGGAAATCGCGAGGGGCGCTGCTCATTTGCCCCCCTTCTCCCAATCTAGCCATCCACCGCCGTCTTCTTCCTTGCGCAAGAACAGAGCGTGCCATCTGCTTCCGCCGCCGCGCCGCGCCCCCTTCTGCATCCAAATCCGCCTTCCCCAAAGCAACCATGGCTCCCAAAAGGAACCAAAATAAGCTGGAGAAGGCGGTCGACCCCAACACAGAGGCAAGGAAGTTGGAGCTGGCAGCGCTGCGGAGGGATAACGTCGTCTTCGAGCAGGTGCTGAAGGACAGCGGCCTGGTGGAGCAGTACGCGATTATGTGGGGGAAGGAGGCAACCGCCCACACCATGCCAAAGGTTCTCCCTGGCTCTGTCAGCCCTGGTCTAGACAAGTACCCCTTCTTCACCGCATATTTTTACTGCGGGCTTGTCCCCCCTTTCTCTGAATTCTTCGTAGAAATCATGTACACCTATGGGTTCCGTCTCCTAGACTTCACCCCCAACGCCATGACTTGTATGACTGTCCTTGCGCACATGTGCAAAAATTTCATTGGGGTATTACCCAGTGTAGCCCTCTTCCACCATTATTTTACTCCAGGCATCGAAGCAGATGCTCTCTCCAACGGAATCACTTGGATCCCCAGGGACAGGGATGTCTATCTTCAGGGGCTGCTCCACCGGAAGTGGAACGAGTGGCGCGGAGAATGGTGTTGGATCAAGGACGCTGATTTCCTAGATTTCTGCAAGCCCAGAACGACAAAGGTGGTGCGCGGCAATGACTGGAGCTCTTTTGATGCCGATGACAAGAAGCTCACAATCGCCATGACACGCATCCTCTGTCTCAAGGCTGCCGGCCTCACCATTGAAATGGTGGGGGCTGACTTGCATCGCTCCCCTTCAGAACAAGGGTAGGCCGCCTGGGACTACAAGAATGTGGCAAATATCATGCGGGTGCAGACTGGATTGCACGCCAATCTGACGGTGCTGCAGCACAAGGTCCTCTGCGAGCAGCTTTTCCACGCCACCGGCAACTTCAAGCTGCCGGCAAGCGTGGTGCCCTTGTGCAACAACTCCGCCAAAGAGTCCATCATTGCAATGATGTCGGCTTGCAACGCCCATGGTGTCGAAGCGCTTTGGCAGGAGCCACCGAAGATGCGGTGAGGGTGTGGTTTGACACACTGGTGGAGAGGCCCGTTTGGGAGGAGAAAGACCTCATCCGTGACACCACCCCTGAAGAGTTGGCGCATATCGCCAACAGGGTGGCAGAGGTGAGAATGGCTGAAGGCGCCAGCGGCTCTGGGTCCGCGGCAGCCGATATTGATGAGGGGTCCGAGGATGAAACGGCAAAGGAACCGCCGGAGAAACTTGCCGAAGAGCAAGAGGAGCCTACCGGGGAGCAGGGTGAAGAGACTGTCGAAGAGCAAGTGCATAGGGAGCCCCCCTGCTCCCACTGTTCCGGCAAGGAAACCTCGCGTCCTCCAGAAAGCTGTCTCCGGAGAGCTAGTCCATGGAGCATCTTCAAGCGATGAAGTAGCCGACAAGGCTACCGGACGGCAAGGATCTCAACGTCAAGCCCCTCAACAGCAGCAAGTGCGGCATACCTCTACGAGGAAAACAGCCGTACTGGCCGCCAGAGGAGGCAAGTCTTCTCGACTTGCCCTGCCTATGGCAACCAAACGGGCCAGGACTTCTACCCTGCCTCCCTCCTCCGACACCAGACCTGAGAACTTATATGATCTCTCCATCCTTAGCGAGGAGGAGGAGGAAGAAGAGTACGTGTCTCCGTCCACTTTCATTGATTCTTGATTGATTTTCTATTGTTGCTAGTCTGGCTTGCCCCGCCTTGCCATGATTTGACAACGACGGGGAGACCTTGGCGCAAAGGATGGCCAAGAGGGCAAGGACCGCAGCAGAGGAAGAACCAGCGATAAGCACTGCGCCAGGCGATGACGTCGTGGATAGTCCTCGGCGCAGCCCCTAGCGTGAGGCCACTATTCACTTTCCTTTGGCAAGTGTTGGTGTTGAGATATTCACCGCTGACATCGGCACAGGAGTAGGAGAAGAGCGCCACGAGGAGGAACGCCCGGAGGCAGATCCAACTGGGACATCTCCGTCAACCGCTGCCCCGGCAAGTGGCTCTCCAGCAAGGACTTCTACAGATGAGCCTGTTCGCACTGATGAAGTGCCGGCAACTGAAGCTGCCAGCAACCAGGCGACGACAACCGAGGTTGTCGGAGAGGAAATTGTTCCCTCTCAACAGTCTCAGCCCGATAAGCCTTCTGCCATTAAGTACTTTTCTCTCTTGATCTTTTTTGTTTTGTTTTCTTGAACTTGATCTGAGTCCTGATTTTCTCTCTTCTCCATTCTTTTAGATCCGCCTCCATCTAATGAAATGGGCATCGACTCCACCATCGAGGAGATCACGAGGGATGCCGCCGATGAGGCCAGCAACATTGCTACTAATGAGGTCGTCGGGAGGACTGATGAGGAGGCTGCCAAGGCCGCTCACGAAGAGGCCGCCAAGGACGCCACCGAGGAGGACGGCAACAAGAGTGCCGAGGCCACTGAAGACATCCCAGTCTCAGGAGCGCCAAGCACTGACTTGGCCATGAAGGCGATCCTGACCGGCAAGGCGGTCGCGAACGACCACCCTTCGACATCTGAAGAGCCCTTCTCAAGCAGATACCTGAAGGTTGGTGACAACTTGTTCGTCGGCCTCCCTGGGACGTCAAGCATCGGGGCGCCCACGGAAGGAGAAGTCTTGGATGATGAGATCATTGCCACTGCTCTCGAAGTTGTCGATGAGCCGCATGCCAACACCAACGAGACTAAAGAACAACAATTTCTCAAGGCCATGGGCGTGAATTTTCAGAAGCTTCAGGCATGCTACCTCAGCCATACCGAGAGCTTGGACTCCAGGGCTGCCGTCCTTGACAAGGCGGAGGAGGAGTTCAAGAAGCATGTGGAGGAAACACAGATCTGGTATGCAGAATGCCTTGAGGTTCTCCAAGAACAGCACACCCAGCTCACCATGGCCAAGGAACAGTTTGTCTTGGAAAAGGCTGAAGTCGACAAGGCAGATAAGGAGGCTGCGCAGAGGATAGTGGCAACTGAGGTAGGATTGAACGAGCACAAGGTTGGCCTTGATGCTCATGAAGAAGAGCTTGCCGCTCATGAAGCAGAGCTTGCCGCTATGCTTCACGGCAAAGATAATGAGATACAGGCCCTCATTTCACAGCAGACCCAGGAGCTGGAGTGCAAGCACAAAGAGGCCATCGAAGCTCAAGCTACAGAGCATGCCAGCAAGATCAAGGAGGACATCAATGTTGCCAATGCCGCAGAGGCTGCCAAGACCGAGCTAGAAGGCAAGGTGCGAGCGCTCGAAGTAGATATCGCCGCCAACGGCAAGGAGATCTTGGCGCTCAAAGCAGATGCAGAGAAGGCAACTCACACCTTGGCAGAGCTGCAAACTTCAGTATCTGCCAAGAACCTAGAGCTCACCAAGGCCAAAGACACGATTGAAGATCACAAGATGAAATTGACCACCTTGGAGAAGTCTCTTGATGAAGCCAAAAAGCGTGAGAAGATCTTGACGAAGGACCTCCAAGACGAGAAGACCCGGCTTGAAAGTGCCGCGAACTCCTTCAACGAGCTCAAAGGCGCCTACAAGCTTTGGACTGATCGCCTTGTGGTTGCCACGAAGAACCTTTTTGCACAGCTGTTTGCCATAGGCTTGCCAGAATACCACTACTCCATCGCCGAAGGGGACACCGCTGGCTCACTCTCTTCTTCGAAAGTTTGGTTGAAGCACTAGAGAAGCATCACAAAGCTCGAGCTGTATACCTTGCCAGCGAATCCTGCAAGCTTTGCCAGGATGTCCTCTTCAAGGTGCTCATCAAAGTGGCGTACCGAAACCCAGGCATTGATCTCGCCAAAGTCTTCGTCAGTCTACCGAGCGGAGCCGACACCAGGATCGCCGAAGAGCTTGTCGTGCCCATTGCCGATAGGGTTGGCCAGATTCCCAAGACAGAGTGTGGGGTCACAAACTAGACTTGTAGTCACACCTTGCCGCGTGTAAGATCATGTAAAAGACAGATTCATCTTACGTTAGAACTGCACTATGGCATTGATGTAATATGACTTGTGTTTTGAATGGATGTATGCATGCTATTCCCTTTATTCTATTCTGACCTTGCATGATTTTTGTACCCTACGCTTGTCGGAATCTTGTCGGTGCGTGCACTCTTGCTGCGAGCGCTTGAGGAACGGGTCCTTAGCAGCTTGCTGGAAGTGCTGCTGCCGGTAAGGTTACACTTGACAATCACAACGCAGCCACTTAAGTTGTTGAGCGGACTCGAAACAAAGTAAGAGCGTAGCTGATCACGACAAGGTTCCTTAGCGTGCAGGTTTCTCATACAAAGGCCAAAATTGTTCAAGGAGAAATTGCAACTACAACAAAGAATTTATTTCAAAGTTTTTCAACTTAGCTTCTACTTTGCTGTAGTTCTTGTCGTAGAACGATATCTTGAACGTCACTTGGTATCCATACTGTTACTCCCCCCGGGAAACTTGCACACGAGGAACCCTTCTGTCCTTTGAGAAAAGAAAGAAGAGAAAAAAGAGGAGGCTGGAACCTTGACGGTTCGTTAATCATCCTATGCAAGGTAAAATGTAGCACAACGCTGCCTGCAACATATAAATAAATATGTACTTTGACAAAGAGTTGCGAAACACTTAGCTTTTATTCATTGTGCACGGGATCTGCGCCCGGCTCTGTACAAAGGATTATATGCCTTGCCAGCAAACTTGTACAAAAGAGGTTGCCGGGCAGCCCGGCAACCGCGCCTTACGGGTAAAACTTGTGAAGATGCTCAATATTCCATGAGTTGAGCACCGGAGTGCCATCTTCGGTCTCTAGGCAAGCTGCGCTAGGCCTAGTGACTCGTACTACCCGGTAAGGGCCCTCCCACTTTGGCGTCAACTTGTTTTTACCCTTCGTGGACTAGATCTGACGAAGAACAAGGTCACCTTCCTCAAGGTTCCTGGCATTGACTTTGATGCTATGGTAGCGGTGCAAAGCTTGCTGGTACCATGCAGCATGGACAGCAGCCCGAAAACAATCTTCCTCAAGGAGCGTAGCATCATCTTGCCGCAGCTCATCTTGATCCTCCTCATCGAAGGCCAAAACTCGAGGTGACCTGTACCTGAGTTCCGTGGGGAGCACCACTTATGCACAATATACCTAGGAGAAGGGTGTCTGGCCAGTGGCTCGACTTGGTGTCGTTCTGATTGACCAAAGAACCGCCAGCAACTCTTCCACCCAGCGCCTTCCACACTTGTGCAGCCTGTCAAAAGTTTTGGTCCTGAGACCACGCAGCACTTCTGCATTTGCCCTCTCTACTTGTCCATTGCTCCTTGGGTGAGCAACAGAGGCGTAGCAGATCTTATTTCCAAGTTCTTGGCAATATGCTGTGAAGGCGCGGCTCGTGAACTAGGTGCCGTTGTCAGTGATGATCCTGTTGGGTACACCAAAATGAGCAACCAATCCTTTCAGGAACTTGATAGCTGCTGTGCCGTCACCTTTCTCACTGACTCTACCTCAGGCCACTTTGTAAACTTGTCGATTACAACGTACAAGAATTCAAAGCCCCCGGTAGTACGGGGGAAGGGGCCGACAATGTCGAGCCCCCAGACCGAGAAAGGCCAGGAAAGAGGGATGGTTTGGAGGGCTTGATATGGCTGGTGGATGTCCTTGGAGTGGAACCGGCACGCTTCGCACCTAATAACCACCGCCAATGCATCTTGAAGGGCTGTCGGCCAGTAGAACCCTTGACGAAACACCTTGCCGACAAGCGCGCGTGACCCAATATGAGAGCCACACATCCCTTCATGCATCTCTTCCAACAGCCTCTGTCCATCTTCCTGGCAGATGCACTTCAATTTCACCCCGTTTGGTATTTTCCTGTACAAAATGTTGTCAACAAATTTATACATCCTTGATTGACGGGCTACTCTTTCTGCATCTTCTTGCTCATCGGGAAGATCTCCTGTCTGAAGGTATTGGACAATTGGTTGTGCCCATGCCGGAGCCTGTGGCTCGACGACAAGGACTAAAGGTACTTCTTCCTCTACGGGAGTGCTTGCTTCGACGGCAAGAATCTGGCTTGCCGAAAGCTGCGGCTCACTAGCCAAGGGTGTCTTGTCGGTGGTATCTACTTCATTGGTGGCTGCCGACAGCTCTGCCGGAAAGTAACCACCAACATCTTGCTTTCTTTTCTTCGCCAGCCTTGATGGTGAGGACCCCCATCGGCCCTGGCATCTTTATGACGTTGTACGCGTAGTGCGACGCAGCCATAAACTTTGCCAGCGCCGGGCGGCCCAGAATCCCATTGTATGGCAGTGGCATCTTGACGATGTCGACATTCTTCTCCGTCCTGTAGTTGAGCTCACTGCCGAACGTGACCGGCAATGTCACTTGGCCCTTCGGCTTGTTCCTCCCCGGATTGATCCCTTGGAAACTGCCCGTCTCCTCGAGATCCTTGTCAGGGATCTGTAGCCTCTTGATCACATCAGGAGAGATCAAGTTCAAGCCAGCCCCACCGTCAACCAGCATCTTTGTCACCTTGAGGTTGCGGATTGTTGGTGAAACCAACAATGGCAAATACCCAACCATAGTGGTGCGGTCAGGGTGGTCTTTGGCGTCAAAGACGATGGGCGCGTGCGACCATTTGAGTGGCTTCTGTGCTCCCATTGCCGGCTCCGATGCATTTACTTCGTGGATCCACTACTTCAGTTGCCGGTGTGAGGAGTGCAAAGATATGCCTCCGGCAACACACATGGTGTCCACTGCATTCTAGAACTCCTTGTCAGACCCGTCTTCGTCCTCATCATCATCGTTTTGGCCTTGAGCGGCCTTCTCTTTCGGTTGCTTGGCCTTGCCGCGGCGGCCTCCTTGGCCACCACGGTTTTGCTTGCCGGACCTACCGGCACCATCTTGGCCCTTCTCCTTGTCCTGCTTCTCGTACTCTTGCTTCTGCTTCTCGGCAAGTTGCTCCACTTGCCAGCACTCCTAGAGATCGTGGCCCTTGGTACGGTGGATCTTGCAGTACGGCCCACCGGTCTTGCCGGCCTTGTCGCCTGCCACGGCCTCCCGACAGTCAGCGCATCCGACAACCTCCTTGCCAGGGCGTTCTGCCTTGGGCTTCTTGGCGGTGTTGGTGTCACCGGAGCCTTCGACGACCATCATAGTCTTACCCTTGTGCTTTCTATTGCGCTTCTTGTTCTTCTTCTGCGGGGTCGATGCGTCATCTGCGTCGTCATCCTTAGAGTCGATTTCGGCGCCAGCATCTTCCCCAGGGAGTCGCCTCCCTTCCTCAGCACGTGCACACTTGTCCGCCAAGGCGTATAGCTTGTGAATGGTCCTAACTTTCTCAATATTCATCTTGGACCGCATTCTGCGGTTGCACACATTCATGTGGAACGCGGCGCAAACAGCTGCAGGATGAACATCAGGGATGTTGTGGTGCACACGGCTGAACCTTTGTATATACTTGCGGAGGGGCTCGCCATCTCTCTGGGATATGACGTGCAAATCGCTCTCCTGACCAGGGAGCTTGTGGCCACCCTGGTAGGCACCCACGAATTGATGGCACAGATCTGACCAAGAAGAAATGGAGCCCTCCGGCAAGTTCATCAACCACGACCTGACGTTGGGCTTGAGCGCCAACGGGAAGTAGTTGGCCAGTATCTTGTCGTTCCGCCCCCCCCCCCCCGATAGCCTGCACCGCGATGGTGTAGATGCCAAGGAACTCTGCTGGACTGAGCGTGCCGTCGTATCTGTCGGGCAGCTCTGGCTTGAAGGCACGGGTGGACGGCCAGCAAACCTGCCGCAACTCACGAGTAAACGCTGGGCAGCCTACCGCATTAGTTAAACACCCAGGGTACCCTGGCGCTGGCATGTATGCTGCTGGCCTGGCACGATCGTCTGACTGACGGCGTGCTTCCCGGCGTCGCTCGATCTTCGTACGGGCATCGTCATCGCGCCGTTCATGGAGCACTCAGCGCTGATCTTGGTGACCCCGCGGATCCGATGACGCCATGGACACTGCGTCCTGGTCATCTGATCGGCGGGCTTGCCGCTGCAGTGGTTGTTGACGTGGAGGCGACTACACCGTTGGCGCACCGTCTCCGGCAGGTCAGCCAGATGGTCCTGCTGGCACAGTGGGTGGTCGTCTGGAGGGTCCCATCTTCGGTCTCTTGCTGAGATCAGCGAAACTGATGAGACTCTGGATGGTGGCCCTCCATTCGTCCATCTTATCAAGAGTTGGCGGGAAGTACAAAAGCATTTGAACCAGCGCCATGGCTTCTGCCACCATGGTTGGCATGGCGAGGAACACAGAACGGGATGATGTTCGACTCCTGGCAGAGCCAGCAGGAAGCTCGTCATGTACCTGCTGCCGCAGCACATGCTCACCAATGGGTTGGCGTATAGGCGCTACAAACATCGCTCCAATAAAGTAGGATGTTCTGGCTTACTTTCATCATGCACAGTGTAGCGGCGGGCCGTGCCTAGCACCGACTGTGTGCCACGCTTAACATATAGGCGCTACACGCTACGTTTCTGTAATGTTGGATGTTCTGGGTGAGTTGGACATCTTGTAATCAACGTCTCGTAGGTTTTCTCATAGGTATCTCGTATGCGCCGCTCGTAGATCAGCTGCATATCTTGTTGCCGCATCGTGCTGCCGCATCGTGCTGAAGGAAGAAGAGGGAATGCTATTCCTTGGTTAACCATTTCCCAAGTTCTGCAAGAACCATGGATTCATCATTGGTTGCATCACCGAATTGGAGGTCGTTCGGTGCAATGCGTTGCCTCTCACGGTAGTATGGCTGTCGGCTGCTGCCGTGTGCAGATAGGTGGACAATCCCTATAGATAGGTGGGTTTTAGTCTGTTCAGTTTGAGCAGAGGGCTACGTTATGAAGTTTCGTCTGTCTATGCTTGCGATGTGGTTCTGAAGTTTGCTTTGTTTTTGCTTCTAATGTGTTGCTCATTCAGTTATAGTAATTGGCTGCTTTCTCAAGTTCAGTTTCGCCTTTTTATGATTGCAATGTGGTTCTGAAGTTTGCTCTATTTTTTCTTGTAATGTGGTTGCTCTGAAGATTGTTCAGTTAGAGTAATTGGCTGCTTTCTCAAGTTCAGTTTGGTCTGTTTATGATTGCAATGTGGTTCGTGCTTCTAATGTGGTTGCTCTGAAGATTGTTCAGTTAGAGTAATTAGCTACTTTCTCAAGTTCAGTTTGGTCTATTTATGATTGCAATGTGGTTCTGAAGTTTTCTCTGTTTTTCCTTCTAAGGTGGTTGCTCTGAAGATTGTTCAGTTAGAGTAATTTGCATGTTTCTCAAGTTCAGTCTATTTTGCAACATTTTTACATGTTTGACGTGAACTAAGAAGTACGGCTTGCTCTGCAACCATTCCGAGCCCAAATAACCCATGACCTTTTGATTACACAATTGCTTACTGAAGAAACATGCATAAGCTTCTGAACAATGGTATCCAGCATTATCTTACATATTACCACTAGTTCATAGAAAAAACAAAGCGCTTTCACTAAAAAAACACTTCCGCGATGATACGTCTTTGTCATAGTAGGTCACGTTTTCTATCATGCATGTACATCCGTGACAATTTTATGACAGAATCAAGATAGTCATACTTGTGATGTCGTAGAAGTGTTCCATGACAATACTGAAATTATCATCACAGAAGTGTCCACTTCCATGACGATAAATGTCGCGTCATGGAAGTGTTTTCGTCAAGGGTAACCGACACGTGGCATCCACCATAACGGGTCGCCGTTAAGCTATCGGGTGTGGGTTTGGATCCGATAACCCGTTATCAGCCCGGGCCAATGGCGATTTTCCACGTGTAAAATTCTCATTCGCCAACGGAACCACGTGTCAGCTCGGCGTTGGGACAGATGTCATACATTCATTGGACGAGAGAAACCTATGATACATCGACACGTGGCATGGCCCAATAGTGGCCCATTTACATTAAAAAGACCGACCCGTTTGACTTGGTCAAAAGTTAGCGGGACGGCCCATGGAAAGCCTGTTAACGGCCTGTTCGCATACAGCCCATTTATGGCCCGGGTACTCACGACCCGGGTACTCACGACCCATTAAGGTCTTTCAAAATTCGGCTCAGTAGCGCCATGTGGGCCATGCCTTATGATTCCAGCCCATTGTCACTTTCGGTCCATCTATGGCCCGCGACATCTTTCGGCCCCTATGAGGCCTTTTGTATCTCTTGGCCCATTGCGGCCCGTGCTGATTCTGGCCCATCATGAAAAGTAAACTGCTTTGAGCCCATTAACGGCCCATGATTCAGTTGGGCCATTTCCAGCTCGTGTTTTCTTTCGGCCTTCTAAGGGCCCATTAACGGTCCGTTACTGGCCTGTTATGCTAATGGGCCAAACTCATCCCGTGGTTACAATCGGCCCGTTTGTGGTCTGTTAAACCATTGGGCCATTTTCAGCCCGTCATGTATTCCGGCCCATTAACGACCCGTTATGTCTGTCGATAGAATTAAGCATGCGATGACTTTCGGCCTGTTAATGGCTCGTTATGCTACGGGCCCTTAAACGGACCATTCCCACTTTGGCCCGTTTACGGCCCATATTGCGGTCCGCTTTTGGCCCATGGATCCCACGGCCCGTAAATGCCCATGGTCACTACAGCAGGTAGCAGGCCCATGGTTACTACGGGCCGTATGTGGCCCATGGTTATTGCGGCCACTAACAAACCAAGGAAAAAGATGACTACAAGGAAATAAATAAGCAATCAACTAATGCTAGGCTATTACAACGATTGCACAGATTACATCCACTGGGCATCAAAGTTCACCACCCGTGAAAATATAGGGAACACCCTACACTATAAAAAATGGATTGCTATTTTCTTCAGCCGATCGCTGCCCGTTAAGAACAAATGTTGTATCGTAACAAAACAAATAATGGTCATATAACAAAAGGAGGGTTGGCATAAAAGTAAATGCACCATCAGAAGTTCAGAAGGTTGGATGATTTGACCTGACAGGTATGTTTTCATGCTGTAGTGTTTGATGGAGCACCATAAACTTCGCTGTCATTTCTCCTATGCTCCTAAACAACATAGCAAATGGCTGATAGTCTGGTTTCAAAACCATGCATATCTTGACGACATCGAACAATGGCTGTTCTTGTTTCACAAAGGGTCTCTGTTAGGGATTGGACTTGTGTCTGGAGCGCAGATATATCATTCTGTCGAGCTTGCAGATCTTGTTCATGAGGCAGTTTGGACGAGGTTGCCTTAACAACCAACCTAGTATTATGTAGGAAGGTGCTTTTGGCACTGTTAGTGGAGAGATACTGACCCACTGCAGCAACAGGTGACATTGTGGTTATGGTTGCCTCATCACCTTCAGGAGGTTGTGGCGGTTCCACCATTTGTTCCATAGCTTGCTGAAAAGTTGAGTTCATACATTAGCAGTACCAGAACAGAAGTTATTAATGAGACAGCAAAACCAAACAGAATAGCTTTGGTTTATATACAGAACTTATTTTGGTGAACCCGTGTAAAATATTAGTTGTATTTTACTGCAAAGTACATAATAAAACCCGGTTCCAAACATATGACCATATACCATGGCTAATGTATTGTCTATTTCTTCACATTGTATTGACAGCTAAGATAAAGAGACAAAGTTTATAATATGGTGAGCATAGTATGACATCATTCATATCACAAAACAACTGAGATTAGACAAACGGGCAATTGTAATGTTGTGTGCAGCACGGAACTAGATTACAGATCAAGAGCAAAGGAACATCGTTCCTCTCTTTTAAACCTTGTAAGGTGCAATGATACGTTCAGACAACTGTGTATAAAATTGAAAAGAGTAATAGACATTGGCTGCAAACCATACAGTTCAATGCACAAGTCAGAGTGACCAGTAGTTCAAAGGGCCTGAGTGTCGTGGGAAAATGACGATCTATGGGATCAAGAGGATCCCTTTGCAGTTTGGGAGTGGGATCACAATACTACAAAGAGCAGGGCTAGTAGATATGAGCGCAAGCAACGATTTATCTAGGTTCGAGCCGCTATGAGCATAAAACCCTACTCCTGTTCTGGTGGTTTGATTGTATGCGCGCTCAAGGATTACAAAGAGCGCAGCTTGCCGGAAAGGTGCGCGGGAAGTGCTGCTACAACGTGTAGTTGAGCTAAGAGTCGACCGTTCTAAGTGTAGCAGTGGGCCTCCTTTTATAGGCCAAGGGGTTACCACAGAGGCTAACATGGTCATTACAGAGTATGAATAGTAACTTGCACCGTCACCACGTCTATCTCCAGACGGGGTAAGACAAGTGCATTAAATGCACCGTTAGGTGCTATGTCGGGGAGGCGAGGCTTTGGGTAAAAGATCTGTACCACCGGTCCTGGCGCCCTCTCGTCACCTTGACACGTCCCAGGGACGGGTGTCATTAAAGTTAATCCTGGCGTGGCATGCTGACACGTGCCTTGGCCAGCTGCGTTGACTGCCTGCCTGCTCGACACCTATCATGCGTGCTTATCTAGCCGATGATGAGGTGGAGCGGTAACGGGACAGAACGAGCTTGCCGGCGCGGAGCTTGCTGGGCCGTTGCTGGCCGGCAAGGAGCTTGCCGGCAACCATAGTCTTGGTCTTCACCTTGACGGTAGGAGGTTGCTGGCAATGGCAATCTTGATCTTCAGTACGAAAATAGTTCTTCTCGATGACCTGCCTTGAGGTCTTCATCACGGTCTTGTTTATTCTAAGTCTTGGGTCATTGTTATCCTCCGTCAAGCCCTTGCCGGGAGGAAGGCTACAACTGCATGTGCACAAGTCAGGGTACGATGGCACCCATGCTTTAGTACACCGACAGGAGCCCCTGGGCCTGGGCCACACGCGCATGCGAGGCGTCATTGGGCTAGGCCCGAACAGTGCACAGGCACGCGTGGCAGAGGATAACTATCATAATCTTCTCTATTACCATCCCTCCCACGATGTGCATTAAATGCGGGCGTGGGAGAGGTGGAATGGAACGGGCGCGGGGAGATAGTGCGCCTGAAATGCGCAGCCACGTAGGATGGTAGAAAGACGGCCCCCGCTCCTTCCCCATAAAAAGGAATCCACGAGGGGCGCTGCTCATTTACCCCCTTCTCCCAATCTCGCCATCGCCGCCGTATTTTTCCCGTCTCCCTGCGCCTGACTCCTCGCATTTCCTTCCTCGATTCCTGCTATTGAAGAAGGCAAAATAGCAGGGAGAGTGACCCCTAGGGTGCTATAAAAAGGGTGGGGGGATGGCGACCTCCCTCACTCATCTTCAACCCTTGCCTCTCTCCTCTTCCAACTTTTCACCCATCCTTGTTTTCCCCGAGGTCCACCGTGGCAATGGCGAGGGGTGGAGGTCGGGCCCGCGCATCTGCTGCTGCCACGAGAGCCCCCCTTCGGGTCCAAACGCATTCCTCGGCGGCTGCCGCGGAGGCCAGCCCTAGCGCCCGAGGAAGGGTCGCCCCCCATGGCCGTGGGGGGCACGGCGTTCGTGGTCGAGGCGGGCGTGGCAGAGCGGCCGCCCCTCCCCCTCAGGCGGAGGCCCACATGGCGGTGCAGGCGGAGGACCACACAGCGCTGGCGGTGCACGAGTTCGTCCCCGTAGTTGTCTCCGGCTCCCGGACTCCTCTGTGAGGGTGATGGAGGATAGCAGGCCCTCGGGCCTGTGGCTACAGGTGGATGGCTGCTGCAACGGCCCCTCCTGGGTGGCGGCTGAGTTCTCCACCGCCGGCTTCTTGTTCCTGACATGGGGGTGGAAGTCGTTCGCCCGCTCCCGTGGTCTAGGGCGGGGGCATCTCCTCCAGTTTAGGTACGACGGGGCCGGCACACTCTTTGTGAAGTTCTTCGGGGTCTTCGGTGGCCGTATGGAGTGCAGCGCGGAGAGCGAGAGCAGCAGCAGCACCGATTCCCCCAGTGGGAGCGAGGGCACCAACTCCACTGGCGGGAGCGGAAGCGACGAGAGCTCCTCGGGCATCAAGAGTAAGGGCGAAGATTCTGACTAGGCGCAGGCAGCATCCGAGTCAAATCTTGAAGACGAGCCGCGCTCCGCCTAGGTCCCTCACTTTTGCTCCTGTATCAGAATCAATGTAGCCCCGTGGGGGCGTGGAAAATGACCTTTGCATTTAAGCACTTAATGGTTGCTGTAATTTGTGTTTTGGATGAATGTATGCATGCTATCTCTCTTGTCTTATCCTGTCTTTTCATGGTTTTTGTACCCTACGCTTGCCGAAAACTTGCCGGTGTGCGCACTCTTGCCGCGAGCGCTTGAGGAATGGGTCCTTAGCAGCTTGCCGGAAGTGCCACTACCGGCAAGGGTACACCTGACGATCACAACGCAGCTACTTAAGTTGCCAAGCGGACTCGAAACAAAGTAAGAGCGCAGTTGATCACAACAAGGTTCCTTAGCGTGCAGGTTTCTCATACAAAGGCCAAAATCGTTCAAGGAGAAGTTGCAATTACAACAAAGAATTTACTTTAAAGTTTTGCAACTTAGCATTTTCTTTGTTGTCACTACAAAATAAACACTTCCGTGATGATACGTCTTTGTCACAGTAGGTCAAGTTTTCTGTCATGCATGTACATCCGTGACAATTTTATGACAGAATCAAGAAAGTCATACCTGTGCTGTCGTAGAAGTGTTCCGTGACAATACTGAAATTATCATCATGGAAATGTCCACTTCCATGACGATAAATGTCGCGGTATGGAAGTGTTTTCATCAAGGGTGACCGACACGTGGCTTCCACGGTAATGGGTGACCAACATGTGCTTCTTGCCTAGGACGATATCTTGAACGTCATTCAGTATCCATACCATCACTCCCCCCGGGAAACTTGTACGCGAGGAACCCTTCTGTCCTTTGAGAAAAAGAAAGAAGAGAAACGAGGAGGCTGGAACCTTGATGGTTCGTTAATCATCCTATGCAAGGGAAAATGTAGCACAAGGCTGCCTGCAACATATAAACAAATATGTACTAGGACAAAGAATTGTGAAACTCTTATCTTTATTTATGTGCACGAGATCAGCGCCCGGCTCAGTACAAAGGTTTACATGCCTTTCCGGCAAACTTGTACAAAAGAGGTTGCCGGGCAGCCCGGCAACCGCACCTTACAGGTAAAACTTGCGAAGATGCTCAATATTCCATGAGTTGAGCACCGGAGTGCCATCTTCGGTCTCTAGGTGGACTGCGCCGGGCCTAGTGACTCGTACCACCCGGTAAGGGCCCTCCCACTTCGGCATCAACTTGTTTTGACCCTTCGTGGACTGAATCCGAC
The DNA here is from genome assembly GCA_039707655.1 of Elymus sibiricus. Lineage (NCBI taxonomy): Eukaryota > Viridiplantae > Streptophyta > Magnoliopsida > Poales > Poaceae > Elymus > Elymus sibiricus. The sequence continues at coordinate 196,466,333 of CM077674.1, read as the reverse complement.
GAAGAACAAGGTCGCCTTCCTTAAGGTTCCTGGCGTTCACTTTGCGGCTATGGTAGGGGCGCAAAGCTTGCTGGTACCGTGCAGCACGGATAGCAGCCCGGAAATGATCTTCCTCAAGGAGTGTGGCATCATCTTGCCGCGGCTCATCTTGGTCCTCCTCATCGAAGGCCAAGACTCAAGGTGACCCGTATTTGAGTTCTGTGGGGAGCACCGCCTCTGCACCATAAACAAGGAAGAAGGGTGTCAGGCCAATGGCTCGATTTGGCATCGTTCTGATCAACCAAAGAACTGCCGACAACTCTTCCACCCAGCGCCTTCCACACTTGTGCAGCCTGTTGAAAGTTCTGGTCTTGAGACCACGCAGTACTTCTGCATTTGCCCTCTCTACTTGCCCATTGCTCCTTGGGTGAGCAACACACGCGTTGCAAATCTTATTTCCATGTTCTTGGCAATATGCTGTGAAGGCGCAGCTCGTGAATTGGGTGTCGTTGTCGGTGATGATCCTGTTGGGGACACCAAAATGGGCAACCAATCCTTTGAGGAACTTGATGGCTAACTGTGCCGTCACCTTCCTCACTGGTTCCACCTCAGGCCACTTTGTAAACTTGTCGATTGCAACGTACAAGAATTCAAAGCCCCCGGTAGCACGGGGGAAGGGGCCGACGATATCGAGCCCCTAGACCGAGAAAGGTCAGGAGAGAGGGATGGTTTGGAGGGCTTGAGCTGGCTGGTGAATGTCCTTGGAGTGGAACTGGCATGCTTCGCATCTAATAACCACCGCCATGGTGTCTTGAAGGGTTGTCGGCTAGTAGAATCCTTGACGGAACACCTTGCCGATAAGCGCGTGCGACCCAATGTGAGAGCCACACATCCCTTCATGCATCTCTTCCAACAGCTCTGTCCATCTTCCCGGCAGATACATTTCAATTTCACCCCATTTGGTCTCTTTCTGTACAGAATGTTGTCAACAAACTTGTACATCCTTGATTGACGAGCTACTCTTTGTGCATCCTCTTGCTCATCGGGAAGATCTCCTGTCTGAAGCAGCTGGACAATTGACTGTGCCCATGCCAGAGCCTGTGGCTCCACGACTAGGACTAAAGGCATTTCTTCCTCTGCGAGAGCGATTGCTTCGATGGCAAGGATCTGGCTTGCCTGAAACTGCGGCTCACCGGCCAGGGGGATCTTGTTGGCGGTATCTGCTTTCTTGGCGGCTGCCGGCAGCTCTGCCGGAAAGTAACCACCAACATCTTGCTTTCTCTGCTTCGCCAGCCTTGATGGTGTAACGGATGGCTGAGTCAGATGGAGCACAAAAGTTCCTGGTTCCACAGGCATCTTTTGGGCGGCAAGCTTTGATAGGTCATCGGCAATCCAATTCTGGGCACGTGGAACGTGCTCTGCTTGTAGACCGTCAAAGTGCTCTTCCAACTTTCTCACCTCATCAACGTACGCCTCCATCAAAGGCCACTGGTAATCCTTGTTGACTTGCCTCACCACTAACTGCGAGTCACCTCTGATAATTAGCTTTCGAATACCAAGGTCGATTGCAATGCGCAGACCGGCAAGCAATCCTTCGTACTCAGCAGTGTTGTTGGTGGCCTGCTCCCGGGGAAAGTGCATCTGAAGCACGTACTTGAGGTGCTCTCCAGTGGGTGCTATAAGCAGCACACCGGCACCGGTGCCTTTCAGCGTGAAAGCACCGTCAAAGTACATGATCCAATCGTCAACAGTTTCCATGTCGGGGAGAGAGGTCTCTGGAACTTCTTCGTCTGGCGTTGGGGTCCATTCTGCAATGAATTCCGCCAAGGCTCTGCTCTGAATTGTTGAAGTACTCTCAAACTTCAAATCAAAGCTTGATAGCTCCAATGCCCACTCCACAATCCTGCTGGTTGCCTCTGGATTTCTCAAGATGCGTTGCAACGGAAAGCGAGTGACGACGGTGACTGGGTGTGCTTGAAAATAATGGTGCAGCTTCCTTGAGCCCATGAGAAGGCCGAAAAGCAACTTTTGCACACCAGAGTACCTTGACCTAGCCCCTTGCAGGAGGGAGCTGACAAAGTAGACAGGGTGCTGCACCATCTTCTTCTTCACAACTTGCTGATCTGGCTGGCTGGCTTGCACAATCTCTGGCTTGTCGGCACCTGGCCTTGCCGGAGAAGATTCTGGTTTGTCGGGTCATGGCTCTGCGGCTACTACCTCCTCCTCATCTTCCTCTCTTTCAGCCACCAGTGCAGCACTAACCACTTGATTCGTTGCCGCTAAGTATAGCAGCAACGTCTCTTGTGACCTAGGCGCAACTAGGACTGGTGGAGAGGACAGGTACTCCTTCAAATCTTGGAGCTCGGCCTCCACTTCCGGAGTCCAGTTCACTGGACCTGCCTTTTTCAATATCCTGAAAAATGGCAAGGCGCGCTCTGCCGATTAGGAGATGAACCTGCTGAGGGTGGCAACGCAGCCGGCAAGACGCCTGACATCCTTGACGCGTCTCGGTCCTTCCATCTGCTCAATTGCTTTGATCTTGTCAGGGTTGGCTTCAATCCCTCTCTAAGACACAAAGAACCCAAGAAGCTTGCCGGACAGAACACCGAACACACACTTCTCGGGGTTGAGCTTCAAGTTGAGCTTGTGCAAGTTCGCAAACGTTTCTTCCAAATCCTGAATCAGGGTTGACTTGTCTCTGGTCTTGACCACAATGTCATCCATGTAAGCTTCCACATTTCTGTGCAGCTGTGGCTCAAAACCGATCTGAACTGCTCTGGCAAAGGTTGCCCCGGCACTCTTCAATCCAAAAGTCATACGCAAGAAGCAGTATGTGCCACATGGAGTGATGAATGCGGTTTTCTCCTCATCTTCCTTCGCCATAAAGATCTGATGATAACCAGAATAGGCATCAAGGAAAGAGAGTAAATCACAGCCGGCAGTGGAGTCTACAATCTGGTCAATGCACGGCAAAGGGAAAGGGTCCTTTGGATAGGCTTTATTTATATCAGTGAAGTCTATACAAATCCTCCACTTCCCGTTCGCCTTGCACACTACAACTAGATTGGCTAACCACGTAGGGTGTAGCACTCCTCTGACTAGACCTGCTTCTTCCAACTTCTTGATCTCTTCGGCAATGAACTCTTGCCGCTCCAAAGCTTGCTTCCTGACCTTCTGCTCGACGGGTCTCGCATGAGGGCAGACAACAAGGTGGTGCTCAATTACCTCCCTAGGAACACCGGGGATGTCAGATGCTTGCCAAGCAAACACATCGACATTCGCCCGTAGGAAGGCAACGAGCTCGCTTTCCTATTTGTCACCGAGAGTGGTGCTTACAGAAAAAGTGCCAGTCGTCCCATCCTCTCTCATAGAAACTTGCTTGGTCACCGGCGCAGAGGCCTTGGCTTTCTTCCTCTTGCCGGTAGAGCTCTCTGGTATGTCCTCGATGGGCGTGCTGCACTCTAAAGTGCACTTCCCGAAGTCCGTATCAGGGGTCTTGCCGGACTTCTTCTTCTTCTTTCCTCCCCCGGGAGCTTTGCCGGCAGGAGCAGGTGCCTTGTCGGCAGATGCTGCCACTGCCTCCCGGTAGAGCTTGTCGGCGCAGATGATTGCGTCCTTGTGGTTCGACTTGATGGTGAGGACCCCCATCGGCCCTCGCATCTTGATGACATTGTAGGTGAAGTGCGATGCGGCCATGAACTTGGCCAGTGCCAGATGGCCCAGAATGCCATTGTAGGGCAAGGGAATCTTGACGACGTCGAAGACGATCTTCTCCGTCCTGTAGTTGAGGTCGCTGCCGAATGTGACCGGCAGCGTGATCCGGCCCTTCGGCTTGTTCCTTCCTGGACTGATCCCTTGGAACGTGTCGGTCTCCTCAAGATCCTTGTCGGGGATCTGCAGCCTCTTTATCACGTCGGGAGAGATCAAGTTCAAGCCAGCCCCACCGTCAACCAACATTTTCGTCACCCTGAGGTTGCGGATTGTTGGTGAAACCAACAATGGCAAACACCCGACCGCAGTGGTGCGATCAGGGTGATCCTCGGCGTCAAAGACGATGGGCGTGTGCGACCACTTGAGTGGCTTCTACGCTTCCATCATGGGCTCCGCGGCATTCACCTCACGGATCCATTGCTTCAGTTGCCGGTGCGAGGAGTGCAAAGATGCACCTCCGTCAACACACAGGGCATCCACTGCATTCTGGAACTCCTTGTCGGACTCATCTTCGTCGTCATCATCATAATCTTGGCCTTGTGCGGCCTTCTCTTTCGGCTGCTTGGCCTTGCCGCGGTGGCCCCCTCGGCCACCACGGTTCTGCTTGCCGGATCCACCGGCACCATCCTGGCCCTTCTCCTTGTCGCACTTCTCGTACTCTTGCTTCTGCTTCTCGGCAAGCTACTCTACTTACCGGCACTCCTGGAGGTCGTGGCCCTTGGTACGGTGGATCTTGCAGTAGGGCCCACCGGTCTTGCCGCTCTTGTCGCCCGCCGCAGCCTCCCGGCAGTTAGCGCATCTGGCAACCTCCTTGCCGGGGCTTTCTGCCTTGGACTGCTTGGCGGCGTTGGCGTCACCGGGTCTCTCCACTACCATCATTGTCTTGCCTTTGCGCTTCCGGTTCTTCTTCTGCGGGGTCAATGCATCATCTGCGTCATCGCCTTCGGAGTCGACTTCGGCGCCAGCATCTTCCCCAGGGAGTTGCCTCCCTTCCTCAGCACGTGCACACTTGTCCGCCAAGGCGTACAACTCGTTGATGGTCCTGACCTTCATGACATTCATCTCAGACCGCATTCTACGGTTGCGTACATTCGTGTGGAATGCGATGCAAACAACTACGGGATGAACATCACGAATGTTGTGGTGCACGCGACTGAACCTCTGTATGTACTTGCGGAGGGTCTCGCCATCTCTCCGGGGGATCACATGCAAGTCGCTCTCCTGACAAGGGAGCTTGTGGCCATCCTGGTAGGCACCCACGAATCGATGGCACAGATCCGCCCAAGAGGAAATGGAGCCCTCCGGCAAGTTCATTGATACGTCTCCAACGTATCTATAATTTTTGATTGTTCTATGCTATTATAGTATCAATCTTGGATGTTTTTATATGCAATTATATGCAATTATATATCATTTTTGGGGACTAACCTATTAACCTAATGCCCAGTGCCAGTTGTTGTTTTCTGCTTGTTTTTGGCTTTTCAGAGAAACAGCACCAAATGAAGTCCAAATGCCACAAAACTTTTTGCAGATTTTTCTGGACAAAAGAACCCCTGGAAGCTTTGAGAGGAGGCCAGAAGCCTCACGGGGGCTCCACAAGGCACTAGGGCGCGCCCCAGGGGGGCGCGCCGTGCTGCCTTGTGGGGCCCACGTGACTCCGTTTGACCTAAATCCACTTCTATAAATTCACAAATATTGGGAAACCCCCAGAGAGCCAGAAGAAATAACCTTTACGCCGCCGCAAGCCTCTGTTCTTCCGCGATCCCATCTGGAGGCCTTTTCCAGTACTCTGTCGGAGGGGGAATCGATCACGGAGGGCTTCTACATCAACCTTGCTGCCCTTCCGATGATGTGTGAGTAGTTTACCACAGACCTACGGGTCCATAGCTAGTAGCTAGATGGCTTGTTATCTCTCTTTGATATTCAATACAATGTTCTCCTTGATGTTCTTGGAGTTCTATCCGATGTAATCTTCTTTTGCGGTGTGTTTGTTGGGATCTGATGAATTGTGAGTTTATGATCAGATTATTCATGAGAAATATTTGAGTCTTCTCTGAACTCTTTTAGCATGATTGTTATAGCTTTGTATTTCTCTCTGATCTATCGGTTTAGTTTGGCCTACTAGATTGATTTATCTTGCAATGGGAGAGGTGCTTTGTGATGGGTTCAATCTTGCGGTGCTCAATCCCAGTGACAGAAAGGGACATGACACGTATTTGTATTGTTGCCATTAAGGATAAAAAGATGGGGTTTATTCATATTGCTTGAATTTGCTTCTCTACATCATGTCATCTTGCTTAAGGTGTTACTCTGTTTCATACTTAATACCCTAGATGCATGCTGAATAGCGGTCGATGGGTGGAGTAATAGTAGATGTAGGTAGGAGTCGGTCTACTTGTCTCGGACGTGATGCCTATATACATGATCATTGCCATGCATCTGTCATAATTATTTGCTATTCTGTCAATTGCCCAACAGTAATTTGTTTACCCACCGTATGTTTCTGCGCTCGAGAGAGAAGCCTCTAGTGAAAAATATGGCCCCCGGGTCTATCTTTATCATATTAAAAACCCAAAAAATCCTTGCTGCAATTTATTTTCATTAGTATTTTAGTTTAGCTATTTATCTCTATAAGTTTTAATCCTTGCAAGTAACCGCTAAGGGGATTGACAACCCTCTTATTTGCGTTGGGTGCAAGTGTTTGCTCTTGTGTGTGCAGGTGCGTTTCAAAGGAATTTTGCTTGGTTCTCCTATTGGATTGATAACCTTGGTTATTAACTGAGGGAAATACTTATCTTTACTGTACTGCATCATCCTCTCCTCTTCGGGGAAATACCAACGCAGACTACAAGTAGCAGGAAGAATTTCTGGCGCCGTTGCCGGGGAGACATCATTAAAATTACCAGGTACCTTCACACAAATTATCATTCACTTGCATTTACTTTATTTACCTTTTATTTGCCTTTGCCTCTCACTTTCATCTCCCCCACTTCTAATTTTTTTTACAAAAACACAAAAATATTTTATTTGCTTGTTTGCTTGCTTTGCTTGAAGTTGTCACCATGTCTGATTTTGTCATTGCAAAAGTGAGGATGGTAAAAGTCCTAAGATAGAAATTCCCTCAAATTTAGACTCAAAATTTTTTGTAGTAGGGAGTGGGAATGTCATAGGGAAAAACATTATTCAAGAGTTCTTTAATTGCATGGGAACTTTAGTTTGTAATGACACTCCTATTCTTAAAAGAACTAAAAGTTATGGGGAGGCTATCTCCGCACTCATTCTTAAACTTGAAAGAAGATTTATCCGTACTCATCCTACCTTGCAAAGGTTGTTTTATGAGTTGCCAGTTATAAATAATCCAAAGGCTAAAAAGATAGCTACTCTTATCCTCATGAATGAGTTTGACTACATAATACGAGAAGCTAGAGAGATCTTTGATTTCTATAATGTGAGTCAAGAAAATCCTGTGATAGATGAAATTTTATATAATGAGGAATATATGTTGCGATATGTTTTTCATGATCACCATGCCTTTGATGAAAATACTAAAAAGGAAGTTCCTCCCATACATATCATCCAGCAAGTTTTCAATGGGATTAACCACAAGTATGCTTGGATTGTAAAAGGGAACCAAGAGGGGTTTGAAGAAGGTAGCCTTAATAACCCTAGTATTTTGGTTGATGATGTGTTTCCTATTGTTTTTGAAAAACCTCCTAAAAATTCAAAAACCAAGGATGACAACACTTGAAACTATGCATTATGCCTAGCTAGGGGTATAAAACGATAGCGCTTGTTGGGAGGCAACCTAATGAATAAAATAAATTTTTGCTTTTACCTTCTGTTTTTGTGAGTTTGCATGATTATAGCCTCTGTTTTGATTGTGTTTTTATATTTTAATTAGTGTTTGTGCGAAGTAATGCCTTTTGGATGATGTTGATGTTAGTATAATTGATGATGTTTGGAAAACAGAAAGTTTTGCGTCCAGTCCTGGAATTTTGGTTCTGTACTGGAGCGTCAGAAATATCTGAAATTTTTACACAGTGTTAGTATATGAATTGTTTACGTTTTCCTAATTTTTCAGAATTTTGGAGTTACATAAGTATGGCTTTTAAATAGATCTTCACAGACTGTTCTGTTTTAGACATATTCTGTTTTTGTTGCATAGTTTGCTTATTTTGATGAATCTATGGATCGTATCGGGGGGTATGAGTCATGGAGAAGTTGGAGTACAGTAGCATTATGCCAATATTAAATATGAATCAATTTACTACAGTACTTAAAGTTTAAGATTTATTTGTTATACTAACGGATCTCACGAGGTTTCTATTGAGTTTTGTGTGCTGAAGTTTTCAAGTTTTGGGTGAGACTACGATGGATAAAGGAATAAGGAGTGGCAAGAGCGTAAGCTTGGGGATGCCCAAGACACCCCAAGGTAATATTCAAGGAAGACTCAAGCATCTAAGCTTGGGGATGCCCCGGAAGGCTTCCCCTCTTTCGTCTACAATCTATCGGTAACTCACTTGGAGTTATATTTTTATTCATCACATGATATGTGTTTTACTTGGAGTGTCTTGTGAAATAGTTTGTTTGCTTTTGTTTGCTTTTTAGTTTGTCACAATCATCTTTGCTGAACACACCTTTTTGATAGGGACACACATTATTCAAGATTTGTTAGAATACTCTATGCGCTTCACTTATATCTTTTGAGCTAGGCAGTTGCTCTAGTGCTTCACTTATACCTTTTAGAGCACGGCGGTGGTTATATTTTAAAGAAATAGTTGCACTCTCATGCTTCACTTATATCTTTTTGAGAGTCTCATGATAGCAATGGTAATATGCACAGGTTATGAATTTGGTCCTGATATGATAGGTATTCAAGAGGGATATAATAAAAACTTTCATGTAGATCACTGAATATGATAAATTTGATTCATTGCAATAGTTTTGTGATATTAAGATGGTAATATGTGGGAGGTATTAGTAGATAATTGTGGTTTAGTAAGAATAATTGTGTTAAGGTTTGTGATTCCCAAAGCATGCATGTCTGATCTGTCGTTATGCTAGGAAGTTGGAGCATGATTTATTATTGATTGTCTTCCTTTGCGTGGCGGTCGGGGGCGCGCGATGGTTAACTCCTACCAACCTCCCCCCTAGGAGCATGCGTAGTAGTACTTTGCTTCGAGGGCTAATAAACTTTTGCAATAAGTATGTGAGTTCTTTATGACTAATGTGAGTCCATGGATTATACGCACTCTCACCCTTCAGCAATTTGCTAGCCTCTTCGGTACCATGCATTGCCCTTTCTCACATCGAGAGTTGGTGCAAACTTCGTTGGTGCATCCAAACCCCGTGGTATGATATGCTCTATCACACATAAGCCTCATTATATCTTCCTCAAAACAGCCACCATACCTACCTATCATGGCATTTCCATAGCCATTCCGAGATATATTGCCATGCAACTTCCACCGTTCCATTTTTATGACATACATCATCATTGTCATATTGCTTTGCATGATCATATAGCTGACATAGTATTCGTGGCTCAGCCACCATTCATCATTTTTATACATGTTACGCTAGCATCATTGCACATCCTGGTACACTGCCAGAGGCATTCCTATAGAGTCATATTTTTGTTCTAGTATCGAGTTGTAATGTTGAGTTGTAAGTAAATAGAAGTGTGATGATCATCATTATTAGAGCATTGTCCCAGTGAGGAAAGGATGATGAAGACTATGATTCCCCCACAAGTCGGGATGAGACTCCGGACGAAATAAAAAAAAAGAAAAAAAAGAGGCAAAAAAGAGCCATGAAAACAAAGAATAAAAGAATAAAAAAATAAAATGAGAGAAAAAGAGAGAAGGGGCAATGTTACTATCCTTTTCCACACTTGTGCTTCACAGTAGCGCCATGTTTTTCATATAGAGTCTCCTATTTTGTCACTTTCATATACTAGTGGGAATTTTTTATTATAGAACTTGGCTTGTATATTCCGATGATGGGCATCCTCAAATGCCCAATGTCTTCATGATCAAGCAAGTTGGATGCACACCCGCTTAGTTTTCATGTTAAGCTTTCATACACTTATAGCTCTTAGTGCATCCGTTGCATGGCAATCCCTACTCCTCGCATTGACATCAATTGATGGGCATCTCCATAGCCCGTTGATTAGCCTAGTTGATGTGAGACTTTCTCCATTTTTGACTTCTCTTATTTATCCCCTATCACCATACTCTATTCCACCCATAGTGTTATATCCATGGCTTGCGCTCATGTATTGCGTGGGAGTTGAAAAAGCTGAAGCGCGTTAAAAAAGTATGAACCAATTGCTTGCCTAAAACCGGGGTTGTGCATGATAAATACTTTGTGTGACGAAAATGGAGCATGACAGGATTGTATGATTTTGTAGGGATAATGTTCTTTAGCATGTTTATTTTGAAAGACATGATTGTTTATTAGTATGCCTGAGTATTGATGTCTTTATATCAAATTATAGACTATTGCTTTGAATCACTTGGATCTTATTATTCATACTGTAAGAGAGAGATTACATGATGAAACATGATAGGTAGCATTCCACATCAAAAAATTCTGTTTTTATCATTTACCTACTCGAGGACGAGCAGGAATTAAGCTTGGGGATGCTTGATACGTCTCCAAAGTTATAATTTTTTATTGTTCCATGCTATTATAGTATCAATCATGGATGTTATATGCAATTATATATCATTTTTTTGGGACTAACCTATTAACCTAGTGCCCAGTGCCAGTTGCTGTTTTCTGCTTGTTTTTGGCTTTTCAGAGAAACAGTACCAAATGAAGTCCCAATGCCATGAAACTTTTTGGAGATTTTTTTCTGGACAAAAGAACCCTTGGAAGCTTCGGGAGGAGGCCAGAAGCCTCACGGGGGCTCCACAAGGCACTAGGGCGCGCACCGGGGGGGGCGCGCCGTGCTACCTTGTGGGGCCCACGTGACTCCATTTGGCCTAATTCCACTTCTATAAATTCACAAATATTGGGAAACCCCCAGAGAGCCAGAAGAAATAACCTTTACGCTGCCACAAGCCTTTGTTCTTCCGCGATCCCATCTGGAGGCCTTTTTTGGTACTCTGCCGGAGGGGGAATCGATCATGGAGGGCTTCTACATCAACCTTGCTGCCCTTCTGATGATGTGTGAGTAGTTTACCGCAGACCTACGGGTCCATAGCTAGTAGCTAGATGGCTTCTTCTCTCTCTTTGATCTTCAATACAATGTTCTCCTTGATGTTCTTGGAGTTCTATCCGATGTAATCTTCTTTTGCGGTGTGTTTGTTGGGATCCGATGACTTGTGAGTTTATGATCAGATTATTCATGAGAAATATTTGAGTCTTCTCTAAACTCTTTTATGCATGATTGTTATAGCTTTGTATTTCTCTCCGATCTATCGGTTTAGTTTGGCCTACTAGATTGATTTATCTTGCAATGGGAGAGGTGCTTTGTGATGGGTTCAATCTTGCGGTGCTCAATCCCAGTGACAGAAAGGGACATGACACGTATTTGTATTGTTGCCATTAAGGATAAAAAGATGGGGTTAATTCATATTGCTTGAATTTGCTTCTCTACATCATGTCATCTTGCTTAAAGCGTTACTCTGTTTCATACTTAATACCCTAGATGCAAGCTGGATAGCGGTCGATGGGTGGAGTAATAGTAGTAGATGCAGGCAGGAGTCGGTCTACTTGTCTCGGACGTGATGCCTATATACATGATCATTGCCATGAATCCGTCATAATTATTTTCTATTCTGTCAATTGCCCAACAGTAATTTTTTTACCCACCGTATGTTTCTGCGCTCGAGAGAGAAGCCTCTAGTGAAAAATATGGCCCCCGGGTCTATCTTTATCATATTAAAAACCCAAAAATACCTTGCTGCAATTTATTTACTTTTATTTTCATTAGTATTTTAGTTTAGCTATTTATCTCTATAAGTTTTAATCCTTGCAAGTAACCGCTAAGGGGATTGACAACCCTCTTATTTGCGTTGGGTGCAAGTGTTTGCTCTTGTGTGTGCAGGTGCGTTTCAAAGGAATTTTGCTTGGTTCTCCTACTGGATTGATAACCTTGGTTCTTAACTTGGGGAAATACTTATCTCTACTGTACTGCATCATCCTCTCCTTTTCGGGGAAATACCAACGCAGACTACAAGTAGCATTCATCAACCACGATCTGACGTTGGGCTTAAGCGCCAACGGAAACTAGTTGGCTAGAAGCTTGCCATCGCGCCCCCTGGCAGCCTGCACCACAATGGTGTAGATGCCAAGGAACTCTGCTAGACTGAGTGTGTCGTCGTACTTGTCGGGCAGCTCTAGCTTGAAGGGACAGGTGGACGGCCAGCAAACCTGCCGCAGCTCATGGGTGAACGCTGGGCAGCCTACCTCGTAAGGTAAGCACCTAGGGTACCCTGGCACTGGCACGTACGCTACATGCCCGGCACGGTCATCTGACCGACGATGTGCCTCCCGGTGCTGCTCAATCTTCGTGCGGGCATCTTCAACGCGCCGCTCGTGGAGCACTTGGCGCTGGTCTTGGCGGCCCCGCGGATCCGACGACGCCATGGACATAGTGTCCTAGTCATCCGATCGGCGAGCTTGCCGCCGCTGTGGTTGTTGACGTGGAGGCGACTGCACTGTGGCTGCACCGTCTCCGGCACGGCAGCCGGTCGGTCATGTCGGCACTGCTAGTGGTCGCCTGGAGGGGCCCACATCTTGTGTTTTGCCGGGATCGACAAAACTGATGAGACTCTAGATAGTGGCCCTCCATGCTTCCATTTTGTCTAGGGCCGGCGGGAAGTTCAAAAGCATTTGAACTCGCGCCATAGCCTCTGCCACCTTGGCTGGCATGCCGGGAAACACAGAACGGGATGATGTTCGACTCCTGGCCCTGCCAGGAGGGAGCTCGCCGTGCCCCTGCTGCCGCGGTGCATGTTCACCAACGGGTTGGCGTGGTGATGGTGGAACCTGAGCATCGTGAGGACGATGCTCAGGGCCGGCTTGACGCCATCCAGGACCGCCAGCACCGTGGGGAAGCGTGGCGCGCGCATCTTGCGATGGTCGCTACACATGTCCTGCCGCAGCATTGTTGGACGTCGCCGCACCGTCCCTGGACGTCGCGGCAACGGGGTCCTGGTTCACACCGGTCCAAATTGTAATACTGGGATGAACAGGCTCACCAGCGGGTTGTTGGAGTTTGTCGTCTGCGCCGTCTCCAGTGTGGTGGCTGGGTTCGCCGGCATGGTGGGGATGCTGGACACCCGCACCGCCGGCGCCTCCTGCGCCGGCCGTCCCAACCGGAGCGCCCGCGCCGACTGCACCGCCTGCGCCGTCTCCGGACGCCTGGGAAGGCAGCTTGGAGGTGGTGGGAGCCAGTGTGGCTCCGGTCTTCTTCTTCGGTGCCATCGGTGAAGGTGATGGAGCCGGTACTCAAACTATGAACACTGATTCGTAATACGAGACCCCCTGCCTGGCGCGCCAAAGATGTCGTGGGAAAACGACGATCTATGGGATCGAGAGGATCCCTTTGTGGTTCGGGAGTGGGGTCACAATACTACAAAGAGCAGGGCTAGTAGATATGAGCACAAGCAATGATTTATCCAGGTTCGGGCCGCTATGAGCGTAAAACCCTACTCCTGTTCTGGTGGTTTGATTGTATGCGAGCTCAAGGGTTACAAAGAGCGCAGCTTGCTGGCAAGGTGAGCGGGAAGTGTGGTTACAGCGTGTAGTTGAGCTAAGAGTCGACTGTTCTAAGTGTAGCCGTGGGCCTCCTTTTATAGGCCAAGGGGTTACCACAGAGGCTAACATGGTCATTACAGAGTATGAATAGTAACTTCCACCGTCACCACGTCTATCTCCAGACGGGGTAAGACAAGCGCATTAAATGCATCGTTAGGTGCTACGTCGGGGAGGCGAAGCTTTGGGTAAAAGATCTGTACCACCGGTCCTGGCGCCCTCTCGTCACCTTGACACATCCCAGGGACGGGTGTCATTAAAGTTAATCCTGGCGTGGCATGCTGACACGTGCCTTGGCCAGCTGCATTGACTGCCTGCCTGCTCGACACCTATCATGCGTGCTTATCTAGCCGATCATGAGGTGGAGCGGTAATGGGATAGAACGAGCTTGCCGGCGCGGAGCTTGCCGGGCCGTTGCTTGCCGTCAAGGAGCTTGCCAGCAACCATAGTCTTGGTCTTCACCTTGCCGGTACGGAGCTTGCCGGCAAGGGCAATCTTGATCTTCAGTACGAGAATAGTACTTCTCGATGACCTGCCTTGAGGTCTTCTTCACGGTCTTGTTTATTCTAAGTCTTGGGTCATAGTTATCCTCCGTCAAGCCCTTGCTGGGAGGAAGGCTACAACTGCCTGTGCACAAGTCAGGGTACGATGGCACCCATGCTTTAGTACACCAACACTGAGGATTAATGACTTACTACAGCGGCTTTGACTGGTGTAGTCATGCCCTTCGTCTTGCTGGTGTGATAGTCCTTGAAGATTTCCACCGCATTTGGTTCAGGTTCTTTTTGGTCCTTGCGGGCTTTCCTCTGCATTTGGAACAAGTCAATATAGATCTGATAATATGGCACAGCCAAAAGAGTGAAACAGCAGCTAGTTACCAGAGCCTCGCAGTGTGCAATATAGCTACGAGATCATGTTGTCTGTTGGAATTTCACTCGTACAGTTGGCCTTGTTCTTTGAACAGTTCACCTAGAAGAAGATAGATTTGTAAGGGACATGCATAAATACGAGTTCAACATGTGATCTGATCACATCTATATAACATACTTGATACTTTGGATCAGACCAGTGTTTAACAAGGGTTGTCCAGTCTTCATCCATTATATTTTCCACTGGAGATGTTTGGGCAAGTTCATTGTTAGCCTTTCCATCAAAGTGAGTTTTCCTCAGATTATACCAATACTGTCGCAGAGCATACTTGAAAACATGAGTGCATGCTTGTCTGGTTGCATCATCTTGACGATCCAACTTGAACCTCATCTGTTCAAAATTATAGGAGTCTCATTACCAGCAACCTAGAAAGTATGGGACTGAGCAAGACGATATTACTAAGTTCCATAAATAACCATACTTAAAGATAAATGGTCGAGGAAGGTGTTAAACTGGATTTCGTCTTTGTCATTCCTGTACTGAATCCATGTTGGGAGGATACGTGCATGACACCTAACGGCAACGGCTGCCTCTGATACTAACTTGGCTGACTCTGTAGCATCACGTGGCCTTTTTAAACCTGCCTCAAAATGGATCTCCATTCTTCCTCCTTTAGATTTAGTTAACCTGACGAGCATTATCCCTGATGTCTATTTCCTCTTGCGCCTAGGTGCTAGTTCAACAACAAACATGGGAAGTGTTAGTGTACATCAAACTGTGAGACTACATATAAAGAAGCATGCAACTGTAACTTGACTCGATCAACTACCTTCTTGGTGTTGAAGCTCACAAGGTTCGTCTAATCTTGCCAAGTCCTCTTGTGCCAAGAGTGCATCGGAAGTAGTGTCAGGTGGCAAGGGAGCTTGGGAACTTGCCGCCCGCAGAGTTGATGAACGAGTAAGTCGTGCACATGTTGGTACTGTGGAAGAAGGTGCTGCAACCACTAGGGTTGTCGTTGCTTGTTTGGTTCGTTTGTCTTTGGTGTGTTTTGCAGGTGGTGTAGTAGGGGATACTGTGTTTGTACATTTATCCGATGGACTTCGACCTTCTCTTGCACTATCAGTACCAGCAGAATCTGCAGAGCTGTTCCACTTCTGTTTCCGTGCCTCCCGAGTAGTAACACCATCCCCTACCATTCTGTGTACCTTCCTCTCTTTTTCCATGTCAAGTCAAACCCACAAGAAAAAGGAATAAAAATTTAGTTCTTCAGAACTAATTGATGTGTTATACAGACGAACTAAACTTTGATGTTAGACAACCGCATGATAGGAGGATGTAATATGTACGAAAAACAGGACGGCATGAGGTAATCAGACCTATGATGTGTAAACTAGGCAGATGCATTTCAATAAATTAGAAGCAATGCAATGGAAGCTAGACACCATATGAAAGATGCTACAAATATCACTATGCCAAGTTAATAGTGTCTCGTCATAAGTGGCATTTAAACAAATGTCAAGCAGTACAAGCAATAAATCATATGCAAGATCCAAACAATATCACACTACCAAGTTAAAGGTGTCTCCTCATAAGTGATTGATGAAGGATAGACACGAACAGTACTTCGATGTTAGAACATGTAATAGACAGATTGATGCGGAGCATCCTTCGATCATCCCCATGGATACTTCACCATCTCACCAAGCACCAAGTGGACCTATGACAAGAGCTCGCGCACGTGCCATCGAGAACGAGGTGAACTCACTCCTTTACGACTTTCATATGGATATGGATGGAACTTGGATGCTACCCCACAAAGGAACCCTATGTATCATTAGGCATGATGGAGTCAACCACCAAGAACCTAGGGAGCCTCGTCAAGTCCAGGAAGAAGAACAGGAGCACCGCCAAGAAGACGGAGTCAAGCAACGGGAAGAAGGACAGCTGCCCAGGCGACCCCGTGCCCACGGGCCTAATGGACCCCGTGCGCACGGGCTACCCAGAAAGTCTCTGGATACCCCGTGCGCACGGGACCCCTCGCTGTAGCTGCTGATAGCCCGTGCACACGGGCGTGTACCGTGCCCACGGGACCCCCGTGCACACGGGCCCCACTTACCCCGTGCGCATGGGCCACCCAGCGAGGTGGCTGACTTTTGCCTGTTTTGCCCTCTCTTCGTCCCCTACCTCCCACCTACTATATATTCCGTACCCAGGACATTTGTTAGGGTTAGCAAAGTGTATTGAGATATTCATAGAGGGCTTTGCTCATCTACCACTCCTCTTGGAGATCAAGACCTCCTAGAGAGAAGATCCCCTTGTGGATTCAAGACCCCTTCTAGGGAAGGATCCCCATCATAGGATCATCAAGACCTCACCTCCTTTGGAGTGGGAAGAACCTTATATTTGTGCTATTTTCCTTTGATTGTCTATGTATGCTTGTGGATCTATGTATGCTACTCTAGTGGATGTGTGATTTGGGTTTGTTTGAGTGATTTCTCTCTTGTGTTCTTGTGAGTTCATCCCTCATACACTCCAAGTGTGAAAAGATCTCCACCTAGGGTCTCTACCCTACAACATCATGGTATCATGAGCCACGTTGATTCACATCTTGGAGTCCCTACCCCCCACTTTCTGGCCTGATTTTGCTTTGTTTTGTCCCAATTTCGAAAATCCCCACAAAAAATAGCCATCCCAAAAAAAATTGCATTTGTTGGATCTTGTGAGATTTTGTTGTTTTGGTCCACGAATTTCTTGTTTGGCAACTGGATCTACCCTTTTTCCACCTTCCCCCATCTTCCCCACCACCAATTTCCCCACGATTTTGCACTTTTGCCACGGATTTGGGGTTGTTCATCCGCAGCCGCCGACCCCGTGCGCACGGGCCCCCGATACCCCGTGCACACGGGCCCAACTTACCCCGTGTGCACGGGCTAACCAGGGAGCTGTTCCACTTCCTATTTTAGTCCAGTTTTACCACACTTTTGCACCATTTTCGTCTCCCGCACTACCACACGTGTTTCATTGAGATTTTGACTTGCGGTTGCCGTGTCCTAAGGTGTTTCGGCTACTTAGGGACGGTTCATCATCATCATCACCGCAATTCATCATCGCCCCAGACCCGACATCGACATTGTCCACTTCATCATCATCCGTCCTTGCTTGCCACGAGAACCAAACGACGGTAACATCGACGACATCTTGTACTTACCCTTGCCATTGCATTGATAGCCTTGAGCCATTTTGCGTCACTTACCCATCGAGACTAGCAAGTTGAGAATTGCCGGGCCACGTATTTGTGCACCATAGTGATATGCCTACTCCGCATAGCTACATTTAGCGTGCATTCACCTTGCTATCATCATCGTGCCATAAGTCTCTCCCGTGCATATCTTACTTACTTGTCTTAGATATCGGCTTTAGCATCAAGCATTTTGGCATAGTCAAAAAAAAACAGAAAAAGCTTTTAAGCAAAAGAGAAGAAACAAAGAGCTTGTAAGCAATAGCATTGAGCCTTTTTGCATAGTAGATCATATAGGACATACATATCATACTTGGGATTGAAGACAAGCACGTTACTCTCTTAGGTTGGTGCACAAGTGTATCTAGCCCATTTGAGCAATCGAGCTAGTGTCTCTCTAGCATCCGTGCAACAAGAGCATTTTCCGTGGTTCCACATTTTGAGCTCATTCCTTGGTTCTGCGGATCCCATTCATCTTCGTGTGTGAGTTTCCAAGTGTTCTACTAGGGTGTGATCTATTTGTCTTACTTGCAATTTGTGAATCTTCTCAACATTTTCGATATCTTGACTAACACTTGCTTGAATTTTGTGCCACTCATCCTAACCAAGCTCCTCCATAAGCCTTACTTTGTAGGTGTGAGAAACAAACCCGGTACCAATTCTACTATTGTTGCATTACATTGAGTGATACTTGATACATCTTCAATCATCGGAAAAGGTAACTTTGGTATTGTTCTCTCATTTCCTACTCACCACCACTTGACTATGACGGATAGGCCAAGTACATCGGCGAACCCGCTCTTTGAAGAGCAAGAGGAGACGCACGACTACGTCACCAAGGGTCATCTCTTCGGCGCCCAGCGAGCGCTACACCAAGAAAGTGAACCTTTGGGAGATCGCGTCGAGCAACTCGCCACCGACTTGCGCCACTCCGAAACACGAACAAGGGACTACTTTGACGCCAAGCTTTCATCTCAAATGGAGGAATTGCGCGACATCATGGCCAACCGCGCCACTTCCACCACTTCCTCTTCAAGACGGCGACACTCTTCGGATTCTTCGTCACGCTCAAGTTCATCTCGAGCACGTTCTCATCGGCGCGACAATCATGACGATCATCAAGCTCCACAAAATCCATTCCATGGCAATGGGTTACAAGACCGGCTTTGAGCACGAGAACGTCAAGCGCGCCAAGGCCAAGCACCATCACGTCCAAGACAAAATGACCAAGACGGCGACGCCCTCCGGCAAGAACTCCTACGCCGCAAAGAACAAGCACTTGAAGCGCAACGTGCTCTCCGAGAAGCAACTCATGCCGTGAATGAGCACAACTGCCGTGTGCGAGAACAAGAAGAAGCGCTACGACACGAACAACAACAAGAAGAAGCTCACCTTGAGGAGCGCCAAGAAAGAAGAAATCGAGCTCGGATTCCACCTCCAAGACCACCGCGCCAAGCAAATCGAGCGGAGCATGAGGATGACGATCCACCACCACGGCAAGAGCGACCTCACCAACGGCGACATGATGAGGAACAACATTTCGGCAAGCTCAAGTTCACCATGCCCAAGTTCCACAGTGGCAACGATCCCGAAGAATACCTCTCATGGGCATTGAAGGTCGACAAGATATTTCGCCTTCACAACTACGACGAAGAAAAGAAGATCGCCATGGCATCTCTCGAGTTCCAAGACTATGTTCTCATTTGGTGGGAGCAAGTGATCGCAAAGCGTCAAGAAAAGGGCGAGCCACCCATCGCGACTTGGGCTCAAATGAAAGATGTCATGAGAGCTCGTTTTGTGCCTAAACATTACAACCGCGACCTCTTCAAGAAACTCCAACTCCTCAAGCAAGGAACCAAGTCGGTTGAAGAATACTATCAAGAAATGGAAGTCTCCATGATACGAGCCAATGTCACGGAAGATGATGAACAAACTATGGCGCGTTTCTTGAATGGCCTCAACTATCCCATCAAGAAAATAGCGGACTTCCAACCGTACTCCAACCTCCTCGAGCTAGTGCACCAAGCAACCAAGGCGGAGCGACAAGTGCAAGATGACTACAAGTACTCCAAGTACTCTTCCAAGACCTACGGTTCATACACTCAAGCTTCAACGACTACGACAACTCCTTCCACGACTCGAGCTACCTCAAGTACCGGCGACAAGACAAGCTCCAGGCAATCTTTGACATCTTCGACTTGTCTTCCTACTCCTACAAGCAGCTCCAAGCAAAAGCCTTCGTCATCGACACCTCCTACGGATGCCAACAAGACAAGTGACATCAAGTGTTTCACTTGCAAGGGCCGAGGCCACAATTCTTTCGAGTGTCCAACTCGACGCACAATGATCCTCAACGATGACGGCACCTACGACTCAATGAGCGAAGATGAAATGGAGGCCCTCGAGCATGTGGCTATGCACCGCCAAGTGAATGAAGACGAAGATGGACAAATCTATTGCGACAATGATGCGAGCCCCGCTCTTGTTGTCTCCAAGGTCTTGACACTTCAACAACATCAAGACGAGGACCAACATTGCCACATCTTCCATACCAAAGCGGGTATCCAAGGACGTTCCGTCAAGGTCATCATCGACTGCGGAAGTTGCCACAATTTGGCAAGTGAAGAATTATGCTCCAAACTACAATTGGTTAAGAAGACGCACCCTCGCCCCTACAAGGTCAAATGGCTTAGCGACTCCGGCACAATCCAAGTGGAGCACACCGTCCAAGTATCCTTCAAGATTGGCGCCTACGAAGACACCTTGGAGTGTGACGTGGTTCCAATGTCCGTATGCCACCTCCTACTTGGGCGACCTTGGCAATTCGATCGCGGCACATCCACAACGGACGGACCAACCACTATAGTTTCAAGATGAAGGGCAAGAATTCGTTCTTCGACCAATGTCTCCAAGTCAAGTCGTCGCCGACAATCAAGCATCGAGCCATCGTGGAGAGACCAGTGAGAGAGTGAACCACCACAAAGAGAGTGAGCGCCACAAGCCAAAATTGAGTGACTCCACGATGAGCGACAAGAAAATTTTAGTTCTACTAGCCACCAAAAGAGATTTGAGGGATGTGAGTGAGAGCCCATCTAGTGTTGTTCACTTTGTGCTTTTATGCAAAGGTGAAGCTGAGCGGACTAATACTTCACAACATATTCCTCTAGTGTTGTCTCATCTCTTGCAGGAATACAAGGACGTGTTTCCCGATGAGCTACCTCCCGGACTACCTCCTCTACGCGGAATCGAACACCGCATCGACCTCATCCCCGGCGCACCCCTACCGAACAAGGCACCATACCGCGTCAACCCCAACGAGACCAAAGAAATCCAACGGCAAGTCCAACATCTCATGGAGAATGGGTATGTACGCTAGAGCTTGAGTCCATGTGCCGTTCCGGTAATTCTTGTGCCTAAGAAAGATGGTACCTATCGCATGTGTTCCGATTGCCGTCCCATAAATGCTATCACAGTTAGATATCGCCATCCCATTCCACGCCTTGATGACATGCTTGATGAACTTAGTGGAGCCACCGTTTTCTCAAAAATTGATCTTAAAAGTGTTTATTATCAAATTCGCATGCAAGAAGGTGATGAATGGAAAACCGCTTTCAAAACCAAATTTGGCTTGTATGAATGGTTAGTCATGCCTATGGGTTTATCGCAAGCACCTAGCACTTTTATGCGTGTCATGCACTATGTTCTACGCAAATTGATTGGCATTTGTGTTGTGGTTTACTTTGATGACATCCTTGTGTTTAGTGAAACTCTCGAAGATCATGTCAAACACCTTAGAGAAGTATTGCAAATTCTTAGAGACGAGCGACTTTATGCTAACATGGAAAAATGCACTTTTGGTGTTGATAAGCTTGTTTTCTTGGGCTTTGTTGTCTCTTCTAAGGGTGTTGAGGTTGATGAGTCTAAAATTGATGCTATTAAAACTTGGCCTCAACCAACCAACTTGCAACAAGTGCGTAGCTTCCTTGGTCTAGCCGGATTTTACCGCCGTTTCATTAAGGACTTTAGCACTATTTCTTCACCGTTACATGCTTTGAGTAAGAAGAACGCTCCTTTTGTTTGGGGACCTTCTCAAGATACCGCATTTCATGAGCTTAAGAATTTGCTTACACATGCTCCAATTCTTGCCTTGCCAAACTTTGAGAAAACATTTGAAGTGCATTGTGATGCTAGTGGTAATGGCATAGGTGGTGTTCTAATGCAAGAAAAGCGCCCCATTGCATATTTTAGTGAAAAGCTTTCCGGTGCACAACTTAATTATCCCATCTATGACAAAGAGTTGTATGCTTTGGTGAGAGTCTTGCATGTTTGGGAGCATTATCTCCGACCTCGTGAATTTGTCATCCATACCGATCATGAAACGCTTAAGTACCTTCGAGGTCAAACAAAATTGAACAAACGGCATGCTAAATGGAGTGAATTTATTGAGTCCTTCCCTTACATCATCAAATATATCAAGGGAAAGGAGAATGTTGTAGCGGATGCTCTTTCCCGCAAGTGCATGCTAGTTACTCAACTTGAATTGAATGTTATTGGCTTTGAGCACATTAAAGATTTATATGAGCATGATGATTCTTTTGCAACGCCTTATGCCAAATGTCCTGCTAACACTTATTGGGAGCGATATTATATCAAGGATGGATACCTTATGCGCGCTAACAAACTTTGTGTTCCCAAGTCTTCTCTTCGTTTGTTGCTTTTGCAAGAGGCTCACGGCGGTGGACTTATGGGACATTTCGGTCGCGACAAGACTTTTGCCACGCTCTCCAACAAGTACTATTGGCCCAAGATGTTTCGCGATGTCGCACGCTACACCAACCGATGCTCTACATGTCGCAAAGCTAAGTCACAAGCTCAATCTCATGGGTTACATATGCCACTTCCTATACCATATCATCCATGGGAATACATTAGCATGGATTTTGTGCTTGGCTTCCCTAGAATGAAAAATGGAAAAGACTCGGTTTTTGTCGTTGTTGACCTTTTCTCTAAAATGGCACATTTTATTCCATGTCACAAGAACGATGATGCTTCACATATTGCAAACTTGTTTTGTAGGGAAATCTTCCGACTTCATGGAATGCCCAAGTCGATTGTATCGGACCGCGACGTCAAGTTCCTAAGCTACTTTTGGAAGACACTATGCGACAAGCTCGGGATCAAGCTCCTCTTCACGTCCGCTTATCACCCACAAACCGATGGTCAAACAAAAGTCACCAACCGCACACTCTCTACACTACTTCGCGTGTTGATCAAGAAGAACCTAACGGAATGGGAAGAATGCGTACCGATCGCCGAGTACGCCTACAATCGAGCAAGACACTCTACAACCGGCAAGTCTCCCTTCGAAGTGGTCTATGGCTTCAACCCTTTGTCGCCGTTGGACATCTTACCTCTACCACTACAAGAGAGCGCGAACTTGGACGCAAGCGCAAGAGCAACATATATCAAGAAGGTGCATGAAGACACAAGGCTCACGATAGAACGCCAAGTACAACGACTCGCCAACAAGCTCAACGCACACAAGCATCCAATGATATTCAACCCCGGTGATCTCGTGTGGCTACACCTTCGCAAGGATCGCTTCCCCAACGAACGCAAGTCCAAGCTTCTACCTCGCGCCGATGGGCCATTCAAGGTGCTAGCACGCATCAACGACAATGCATACAAGATTGACCTCTCGCGAGATAAGTACAACGTGAGTGACACATTCAACGTCAAGGATCTATCCCCCTACCTTGGTGATGAAGATATTGATCCGAGGGCGGATCTTTCCCAAGGGGGGGGGAGATGATGCGGAGCATCCTTCGATCATCCCCATGGATACTTCACCACCTCACCAAGCACCAAGTGGACCTATGACAAGAGCTCGCGCACGTGCCATCGAGAACGAGGTGAACTCACTCCTTTACGACTTTCATATGGATATGGATGGAACTTGGATGCTACCCGACAAAGGAACCCTATGTATCATTAGGCATGATGGAGTCGACCACCAAGAAGCTAGGGAGCCTCGTCAAGTCCAGGAAGAAGAACAGGAGCACCGCCAAGAAGACGGAGTCAAGCAACGGGAAGAAGGACAGCTGCCCAGGCGACCCCGTGCCCACGGGCCTAATGGACCCCGTGCGCACGGGCTACCCAGAAAGTCTCTGGATACCCCGTGCGCACGGGCCCCAAAAGACCCCATGCGCACGGGACCCCTCGCTGTAGCTGCTGATAGCCCGTGCGCACGGGCGTGTACCGTGCCCACGGGACCCCCGTGCGCACGGGGCCCACTTACCCCGTGCGCACGGGCCACCCAGCGAGGTGGCTGACTTTTGCCTGTTTTGCCCTCTCTTCGTCCCCTACCTCCCACCTACTATATATTCCGTACCCAGGACATTTGTTAGGGTTAGCAAAGTGTATTGAGATATTCATAGAGGGCTTTTCTCATCTACCACTCCTCTTGGAGATCAAGACCTCCTAGAGAGAAGATCCCCTTGTGGATTCAAGACCCCTTCTAGGGAAGGATCCCCATCATAGGATCATCAAGACCTCACCTCCTTTGGAGTGGGAAGAACCTTATCTTTGTGCTATTTTCCTTTGATTGTCTATGTATGCTTGTGGATCTATGTATGCTACTCTAGTGGATGTGTGATTTGGGTTTGTTTGAGTGATTTCTCTCTTGTGTTCTTGTGAGTTCACCCCTCATACACTCCAAGTGTGAAAAGATCTCCACCTAGGGTCTCTACCCTACAACACAGATGTAGTATATGCAAAAAAAAAGGAAGACATGCCATGTTAACATGTATAATGTGTAAACTAAGCAGATGCAATTTAATCAAATTAGAAGCAATACAAGCTAGACACCGTATGCAACATGCAAGCAAATATCACACTGTCAAGCTAGAGAAAGCACCTGGGATGCTGGAGTAGGGTTGTTGGGCACATTATATTTACTTGGAACTTCTACTGCACTAGCAGTAGTAGCAGAATCTCTAGAGTGCCTCCTTACCGGTGGCGCCAGATGACAGCCATCAGCCCCTGCCTTACTTTTTTCCTTCATCTCTTTTGTTTTTTAGCCTTGTCAAGTCAAACCCACAAGAAAAATGAATAAAATTCGCTTTTCAGAACTCATTGATGCATGATGCTGACGAACACTACTTTCATGTAACGCGACTGCATGATAGGAGGATTGAATATGTAAGAAAAAAGGACAGCATTGCATATTCACACCTATGATGTGTAAACTAAGCAGCAGGTATTTCAACAAATTAGAAGCAATGTAAGCTAGACACTGTATGAAAGATGCAACAAATGTCACTCTACCAAGTTAAAATTGTCTCGTCATAAGTGCCATTTCAACAAATTAGAAGCAGTACAAGCTAGAAAACAATGCAAGATGCAACCTATATCACACTCCCAAGTTAAATGTGTCTTATGATAAGTGATTGTTGGAGGTTACACAACAGTAGTACTTTGATGTAAGAACATGGCGTGATAGACAGATATTGTATGTTCTAGAAACAGGAACACGTGTCTTATTCACAAGTATAATGTGTAAGCTAAGCAGATGCAATTCAACAAAATTAGAAGCAATACAAGCTAGACATCATACGTAACATGCAACCACATATAACAGTGCCAAGTTAGAGCGAGCACCTGTGATGGTTGGGTAGGGGAGATGTGCTCATCATCAACACAACTACGTTGACTGTCTATGCATGTGTTGTCTTGCAAATCTTGTTTGGAGGATGGCGGGGTAGAATCTGTAGAGACCCTCCGTTTCAGTTGGTCGGAAGGAGCACCATCATCCACTGCCTTGCTAATTTCCTTCCGCTTTATTGATTTTGCATTGTCAAGTCAAACGACAAGAAAAAGGAATAAAAATCACTCTTCAGAACTCATTCATGCATGATACTGATGAACACTACTTTGATGTAAGGCAAACACATGATACGAGGATGGAATATGTACGAAAAACAGGACGGCATGGCATATTCACACCTATTTGTGTAAACTAAGCAGAAGCCATTTCAACAAATTAGAAGCAATGCAAGGTAGACACCACATGAAAGATGCAACCAATATGACTCTGCCAAGTTAAAAGCATCTCATCATAAATGGCATTTCAACAAATTAGACACATTACATGCTATAAATCATATGCAAGATGCAACAAATATCACGCTGCATATACTAAAGGTGTCTCGTCATAAGTGATTGATGCGGGATACACAAGAACAGTAATTTTATGTAAGGACATGGTTAATAGATAGATGTAGTATGTACCAAAAACAGGAAGGCATGTCACATTAACAGGTATAATGTGTAAATTAAGTAGAATAGCAGATGCAATTTAACCAAATTAGAAGAATTACAAGCTAGACACCATAGGCAACATGCAACCACATATCACACTGCCAAGTTAGAGCAAGCACCTGCGATGGTGGTGTAGGGGAAACGCGGTCACCAACTATAGAGCTATGTTGACTATCTTCATCTAGCCTTGTTGTTTGTTGAGAATCATGTGGGGAGGATGACACTGCACTCTTTAAAAGAGTAGCGCGTCTCACACTAACCCACGGATGTGACTGTCTCATCATAAGTGATTGATGAGGGATACACAAGAACATTAGTTTGATGTAAGAACATGGTTAATAGATAGATGCGGTATGTACCAAAAACAGGAAGGCATGTCATATTCACAGCATATGGCTAAGCAGATGCAATTTAACCAATTTAGAAGCAATACAAGGTAGACACCATATGCAACATGAAACCACATATGTGATACGTCTCCAACGTATCTATAATTTTTGATTGTTCCATGCTATTATAGTATCAATCTTGGATGTTTTATATACATTTACAAGCAATTATATATCATTTTTTGGGACTAACCTATTAACTTAGTGCCCAGTGCGAATTGCTGTTTTTTGCCTGTTTTTGGTTTTTCAGAATATCAGTACCAAACGAAGTCCAAATGCCACAAAACTTTTTGGAGATTTTTTTCTGGACATAGACCCTGGAAGCTTCGGGAGGGGATGAGAAGATGGAGCAGTGGCCCACGAGGCACCACGGCGCGCGCAGGGGGGTGGGGCGCGCCCTGGTAGCTCATGGGGCCCACAAGGCTCCGTTTGACCTAACTCCACCTCTATAAATTCTCTAAAATCAGGAAACCAACAGAGGAGTCCACGAAATACTTTTTCCGCCACCGCAAGTTCCTGTTCTCGAGAGATTCCATCTGGAGGCCTTTTCCGGCACTCTGCCGGAGGGGGATTCGACCACGGAGGGGCTCTACATCAACCTTGCTGCCCTTCCGATGATGCATGAGTAGTTTACCACAGACCTTCGGGTCTATAGTTAGTAGCTAGATGGCTTCTTCTCTCTATTTGATCTTCAATACAATGTTCTCCTTGATGTTCTTGGAGTTCTATCCGATGTAATCACTTTTTGCGGTGTGTTTGTTGGGATCCGATGAATTGTGAGTTTATGATCAGATTATCCATGAATATTATTTGTGTTTTCTCTGAACTCTTTTATGCATGATTGTTATAGCTTCGTATTTCTCTCCGATCTATTGATTTGGTTTGGCCAACTAGATTGATTTATCTTGCAATGGGAGAGGTGCTTTGTAGGGTTCGATCTTGCGGTGCTCAATCCCAGTGACAGTAGGGGACTGATACGTCTCCAACGTATCTATAATTTATGAAGTATTCATGCCATGTTTATTATAGTTTTGTATGATTTTGGTGCACTTTTATATGGGTTTTATATGATTTTCATGGACTAACATATTGACCTAGTGCCCAGTGCCAGTTGTTGTTTTCGGCTTGTTTTTGGTTTTCCAGAAAATCCATATCAAATGAAGTCCAAATGCAGCAAAACATTTTGACGATTTTTTCTGGAAGGAAACAGACCCAGGAAGCTTCAGAGGAGCAGCAGAAGAGCCACAGGGGCCCCACGAGCCACCTGGGCGCGCCTGCCCCCCCCCCCCCAGGCGCGCCCTGGTGCCTCATGGGCCCCCTGTGGCACCTCTCCGCGTGATTCCAACGCCAAAAAATCATATATATTCAGAAACCCCCGAAAGTTAACCTAGATGAGTTTTTACGCCGCCGCAAGCCTTTGTACCTCCACGATCTAATCTACAGCCCTTTTTCGGCACCCTGCCGGAGGGGGGAATCATCACCAGGGGCCATCTTCATCATCCCGGCGGTCTCCATGACGAGTAGGGGGCAATTCACCCTCGGGGCTGAGGGTTTGTACCAGTAGCTATGTGTTTGATCTCTTTCTCTCGTGTTCTTGATTTGGCACGATCTTGATGTATCGCGAGCTTTGTTAATATAGTTGGATCATATGGTGTTTCTTCCCTCTCTATCCTTGTTGTGATGAATCGAATCTTTTCCCTTTGAGGTTTCGTTATTGTCGGATTGAATATTTCAGATTTGAGAACACTTGATGTATGTCTTGCATATGAATACCCGTGGTGACAATGGGGTATTATATTGATTCACTTGATATATGTTTTGGCACTCAACTCGCGGATTCCCGTGGTGACATTGGGGTAATCTATGCATAGGGATTGATGCACGTTTTCATTATCTTTTCTCCGATAGAAACTTTGGGGTGCTCCTTGGAGTTCTTTGTGTGGATTGAATATTATGATTATGAAGTTGTTTGATGCATATCGTATAATCAACTCACGGATACTTGTGGTGACATTGGAGTATCTAGGTGACATTAGAGTTGGTTGATGTGTATCATATGGTGTTATTTTAGTACGAACTCTAGGGCTGTTTGTGACACTTATAGGAATAGCTCAATAGATCGATCGGAAAGGATAACTTTGAGGTGGTTTCGTACCCTACAAACAATTTCTATCTTATGTTCTCCACCAATAGGAACTTGGGAGTGATTCTTTATCGCACGTTGAGGGATGATTATATGATCCAATTATATTAGCATTGTTGAGAGATTGCACTAGCGAAAGTATGAACCCTAGGCTTTGTTTCTAAGCATTGCAATATCGTTTATGCTCACTTTTGTTACTTTCTACCTTGCTGTTTTTTATTGTTCGCACTACAAAAACCTATATCTACTATCCATACTACACTTGTATCACCATCTCTTCGCCGAACTAGTGCACCTATACAATTTACCATTGTATTGGGTGTGTTGGGGACACAAGAGACTCTTTGTTATTTGGTTGCAGGGTTGTTTGAGAGAGACCATCTTCATCCTACACCTCCCACGGATTGATAAACCTTAGGTCATCCACTTGAGGGAAAATTGCTACTGTCCTACAAACCTCTGCGCTTGGAGGCCCAACACGAGTCTACAAGAACAAGTTGTGTAGTAGACATCAAGCTCTTTTCTGGCGCCGTTGCTGGGGAGGTGAGTGCTTGAAGGTATATCTTTAGATCTTGCAATTGAATCTTTTAGTTTCTTGTTTTATCACAAGTTTGGTTTATAAAAGAAAACTACAAAAAAATATGGAATTGAGGTTACCTCATATTATTTGTCTTTATAATGTTTTTCTTGAAAATGATGGATCAGAAAATTGTGCTCAATTAATAGAAGAAGAATTCAATAAAATGTTTGGCATAAAATCTTTGAATGATGAGCATGATTGCAATGGTGCTAGTATGAATTCTTTGAATATCCATGATGCTTATGATATGCAAAGCTACAAGCTTGGGGATGCTATGTTTGATGAAGATGATACTTTTAGCCCCCCAAGTTTTGATGAGAAAATTTATTATGATGATAGCATGCCTCCTATTTATGATGATTATATTTATGAAAGTGGATTTGGAGAGGTCATGACTTTATTTAATGATGAATCCACTATTTTGGAAGAAGTTTCAATTGATTATGACAAAAAAGTTGCTATCTATGATGATTATTATGATGACATGTATGCTATAAATAATAATGATAACTATGAAACTTGTCATCATGATTTTAATTTTCAATTGGATTATGCCAATCAAGTATCACATGATAACTATTTTGTTGAGTTTGCTCCCACTACTATTCATGAGAATAATTTTGCTTATGTGGAGAGTAATAAAATTTCTATGCTTGTAGATCATGAAAAGAATGATTTGGGTGATGGATATATTGTTGAATTTCTTCATGATGCTACTGAAAATTATTATGAGAGAGGGTCATATGCTTGTAGGTGTTGCAATAATATCAAGTTTCCTCTCTATGTGTTGAAAGTTTTGAAGTCATGCTTGTTTTGCCTTCCCATGCTAGTTGATTATTGCTCCCACAAATTGTTTGATCACAAAATACCTATGCATAGGAAGTGGGTTAGGCTTAAATTTGCTTGTCATATGATTCATGATGCTCTCTTTATGTTCCAGTTCTTTATTCTTATGCGAGCATCATTGAAATCATCATGCCTAGCTAAAAAGGCATTAAAGAAAAGTGCTTGTTGGGAGACAACCCAATACTTATACCTTCTATTTTTGTGTGTTCACATGATTAAGCTACTGTAGTAATCATGTTTTATATTTTTTCCTTTCAATAATGTGCCAAGTAAAGCCTTTGGGATAGTGTGGATGCTTGTTGATTTGATTCTGTGCAAAAACAGAAACTTTTGCGTCCAGTGCTGGAATTTCTATTCTGTACTGGAGTGTGAGAAAATTCTGAAATTTTTACACAGTATTGGTCTGAAAAAAATTTACGTTTTCCTAAATTTTTAGAATTTTTGGAGGTACATAAGTATGGTTTTTAAATCACTCACTACATGCTGTTCTGTTTTTGACAGATTTTGTTTTTAGTGCATAGTTTGCTTGTTTTAGTGTTTCCATAGCTTATATTGAGTAATATAAATTGTGGAAATGATATAATACAGTAGGAATTATGTGATAACAATTATTAATCTTGTCTTTATAGTACCTAAGTGGATGATTTATTTTTATCATACTAACCTATCTCACGAAGTTCCATTAAGTTTTGTGTGATTGATATTTTCAAGTTTTGGGTGAGATATCAATATGAGGAGAATAAGGAGTGACAAGACCCTAAGCTTGGGGATTCCCAAGGCACCCCAAGGTAATATTCAAGGAAGACCCAAGCAACTACGCTTGGGGATGCCCCGGAAGGCATCCCCTCTTTCGTCTTCAACATTATCGGTAACCTCACTTGGAGCTATATTTTTATTCGTCACATAATATGAGTTTCGCTTGGAGCATCATTTTATTCTGTTGATATTTGCTTTATGTTATCAATAATCATGTTTTGTATTTTTTAATTCAATAAAATGCCAATTATAGCCTTTACCATGCTCAGTTTGCATGTTCATGTGTTGCTGTTTGAAAACAGAAAGTTTTCTGTTATGTCCAGAATATTCCTGAATAGTAAGAACATGATAAAAATCTGAAATTTTTACACAGTAAGCATGCATGAGTTCTCTGTCATGTGGTAATTTTTAAGAATTTTTGGAGTTAGGTAAGTATGGATTCTTATTCATCCTTTACAGACTGTTCTGTTTTGGCAGATTGCTGTTATAGTTGCATTGTTTGCATATGTTTGCATGTTTAATGTTTCTATTTGTGAATAGGAGTATTAAATATGAAGAGGCATTTAGTATGCAATGTTTAATTATAATTTTTGTGATTTGCTACAGTAGAGAATGTTAGGGTTTTGAGTTGATTTATACTAACTTATCTCACGAGTTCTTGTTGAGTTTTGTGTGGATGAAGTTTTTAAGATTTAGGAGAAGCCATGATATGAGAGGAATTAAGGAGACACAAGAGCTCAAGCTTGGGGATGCCCAAGGCATCCAAATTAATATTTCAAGAAGTCTCAAGCATCTAAGCTTGGGGATGCCCCGGTAGGCATCCCACCTTTCTTCATCAACAATTATCGGTTAGTTTTGGTTGAGCCTAAGTTTTTGCTTCTTCACATGATATGTGCTATTCTTGGAATGTCATTTTATTTTGTTTTTCTTGCTGTTTGAATAAAATAATAAGATCTGAAATTTTTAAATGAGAGAGAGTCCTCACATAGCTACCTATTTACTTAACTACTCATTTGATCTTCACTTATATCTTTTTGGAGTAGTTTGTCATTTACTCTTGTGCTTCACTTATATCCTATGAGTAAATTGTGAAAGAATTGAATATCATAAAGTTGAAATTATATGTGTTTCATATGCTTGTATCATGTCTAGTAGTAGCTTCACATTGGGTTTAGAAAGTGAAATCTATTGAAGCTTGACAATCACAATATTGGTCATACAAGCAATTCATGAATGATTAGTATAAGGAAGATAACTTTCATATATAAATATATTATCTTGGACATCTTTTATGATTGTGAATACCCATTAATTATTTTCAAACTTTATCAAATTAGTTGAAGTTGGACAAGGAAGACAACGTAATGAGTTATGTTTGGGTATATTTGCATAGAAGTTATATTGTTATGGATCCTCCAACATGTGGTGCTTGCTTAGGATCTTTTTCTAGCCAAAAATTCATACTAAGTAGAGATACTACTTGTGCATCCAAAAACCCTTAAACCTAGTTTCTTGTCATGAGTGTCCACCATACCTACCTATGGATTGAATAAGATCCTTCAAGTAAGTTGTCATCGGTGCAAAAAGCAAGAAAAATTGCTCCTAAAATATGTATGATCTTTTATTGTAAGGGAAAATAAGCGTTGTATGAACTTGTGATGGTAAAGAAATAAAAGTGACGGACTGCATAATAAAGGTTGCTATCACAAGGGGCAATATAATGTGACGTTCCTTTGCATTAAGGGCTTGTGCATCCAAAAATAAAAAGCGCATGACAACCTCTGCTTCCCTCTGCGAAGGGCCTATATTTTACTTTTATGCATTTACTTTTATGTATTTACTTTTATGCAAGAGTCAATAAGTATTCATTCGCATTTCAACCCCAATTATTCTCTAGTTGGTAAGCATCATGTGGTGGGGAAAGATACAGGCACATACAGCCAGTCAAATATATTTGATCATGAATTATTATTGTTGACAATTATCTCTATGATAAACAAGTTGGGAGGCGAAACATTAAGCCCCTATCTTTCTCTGTGTTCAATGGATGCCATTTGTTCTAAAAATATGCTTTGAGTACTAGCAATCATAGAAGACTATATGATAATTGAGTATGTGGAGCTCTTACTTAGACTTTGTTGAAATTAAGTTGAATTGCAATTGTTTGGTGACTAAGAACATAGGTTGTTAAGTTTCAAGAGATTGCATTGTTTGAACCATAACATGTGAATTGATTGCTACTTTATCATGATGAGTTTTATGAGAAAGAGTTGCTGTTATGATGCTAGGAAAAGTGATTGAAATTATCATTGATCAAACTTATGCACTATGCTAGCATTCACACTTCATAAATTATTTCTTTTATCATTTACCTACTTGAGGACGAGCAGGAATTAAGCTTGGGGATGCTGATACGTCTCCAACGTATCTATAATTTATGAAGTATTCATGCAATGTTTATTATAGATTTGTATGATTTTGGTGCACTTTTATATGGGTTTTTTATTATTTTCATGGACTAACATATTGACCTAGTGCCCAGTGCCAGTTGCTGTTTTCTGCTTGTTTTTGGTTTTCCAGAAAATCCATATCAAATGAAGTCCAAATGCAGCGAAACTTATTGACATTTTTTTGGAAGGAAACAGACCTAGGAAGCTTCGGAGGAGCAGCAGAAGAGCCACGGGGGCCCCACGAGCCACCTGGGCACGCCTGCCCCCCCCCAGGCGCGCCCTGGTGCCTCGTGGGCCCCCTGTGGCACCTCTCCGCATGATTCCAACGCCAAAAAATTATATATATTCAGAAACCCCCGAAAGTTAACCTAGATGAGTTTTTACGCCGCCGCAAGCCTCTGTACCTCCACGATCTAATCTACAGCCCTTTTCCGGCACCCTGCCGGAGGGGGGAATCATCACCGGAGGCCATCTTCATCATCCCGGCGGTCTCCATAACGAGGAGGGAGTAGTTCACCCTCGGGGTTGAGGGTTTGTACCAATAGCTATGTGTTTGATCTCTCTCTCTCGTGTTCTTGATTTGGCACGATCTTGATGTATCGCGAGCTTTGTTAATATAGTTGGATCATATGGTGTTTCTTCCCTCTCTATCCTTGTTGTGATGAATCGAATCTTTTCCCTTTGAGGTTTCGTTATTGTCGGATTGAATATTTCAGATTTGAGAACACTTGATGTATGTCTTGCATATGAATACCCATGGTGACAATGGGGTATTATATTGATTCACTTGATATATCTTTTGGCACTCAACTCGCGGATTCCCGTGGTGACATTGGGGTAATCTATGCATAGGGGTTGATGCACGTTTTCATTATCTTTTCTCCGATAGAAACTTTGGGGTGCTCCTTGGAGTTCTTTGCGTGGATTGAATATTATGATTATGAAGTTGTTTGATGCATATCGTATATTCAACTCACGGATACTTGTGGTGACATTGGAGTATCTAGGTGACATTAGAGTTGGTTGATGTGTATCATATGGTGTTATTTTAGTACGAACTCTAGGGATGTTTGTGACACTTATAGGAATAGCTCAATAGATCGATCGGAAAGGATAACTTTGAGGTGGTTTCGTACCCTACAAACAATTTCTATCCTATGTTCTCTGCTAATAGGAACTTGGGAGTGATTCTTTATCGCACGTTGAGGGATGATTATATGATCCAATTATATTAGCATTGTTGAGAGATTGCACTAGCGAAAGTATGAACCCTAGGCCTTGTTTCTAAGCATTGCAATACCGTTTATGCTCACTTTTGTTACTTGCTACCTTGCCGTTTTTTATTGTTCGCACTACAAAAACCTATATCTACTATCCATACTACACTTGCATCACCATCTCTTCGCCGAACTAGTGCACCTATACAATTTACCATTGTATTGGGTGTGTTGGGGACACAAGAGACTCTTTGTTATTTGGTTGCAGGGTTGTTTTAGAGAGACCATCTTCATCCTACACCTCCCACGGATTGATAAACCTTAGTTCATCCACTTGAGGGAAAATTGCTACTGTCCTACAAACCTCTGCGCTTGGAGGCCCAACACGAGTCTACAAGAACAAGTTGTGTAGTAGACAGCGGGGACATGACACGTATTGTATCATTGCTATTAAGGATAAAAAGATGGGGTTTATTCATGCATGAGTTTACTTTGTCTACATCATGTCATCTTGCTTAAGGCGTTACTCCATTCTTTATGAACTTAATACTCTAGATGCATGCTGGATAGCGGTCGATGTGTGGAGTAATAGTAGTAGATGAAGGCAGGAGTTGGTCTACTTGTCTTGAACGTGATGCCTATATACATGATCATTGCCTTGGATATCGTCATGATTATTTGCTTTTCTATCAATTGCCCAACAGTAATTTGTTTACCCACCGTATGCTATTTTCAAGAGAGAAGCCTCTAGTGAAAACTATGGCCCCCGGGTCTACCTTTATCATATATTCAAAATCCTAAAAATACCTTGCTGCAATTTTACTTTATTTATTTTATTTTATATTTTTGTTCGACCTATCTATCTATCACCATACAATTTAATCTTGCAATTAACCGCCAAGGGATTGACAACCCCTTGTTCGCGTTGGGTGCAAGGATTTGTTATTTTGTGTGCAGGTGCTGCTAACGAGTTGTTGCGTGATTCTCCTACTGGATTGATAACCTTGGTTTTATAACTGAGGGAAATACTTATCTCTACTGTACTGCATCATCCCCTCCTCTTCGGGGAAATCCCAACGCAGATCACAAGTAGCAATATGACACCGTGAAGTTAAAGCAAGCACCTGCGATGCTGGTGTATGGCGAATGGGGTCATCAACTACAGAGCTACGTTGACAGTCTTCATCGAATGACACTACACTCTTCTTTAGAGTGTCAAACCACATCTTTCCAATCCTCGATGCAGACTGGAGCAATTGCTCTGTTTTCTTTTTAGAATATTGTGCTTGAGATTCTGAAATACCCATGCGTAAAAAACAATAGTGAGAGTATGGGTGTAGTTTGTGCACAAGTAGTGCAGTGTAAAAGTATCAGATAGCAGGTGGGTCAAAAATAAATGATGGCAGACATATGATAGCTCTACAACATGCATGCCATACGAAATTAGATTCTAGGCTTTTGAAATATGAGCACAGGGATGGCTGGGAAGTGCAGGTAATCCTCCAGCAAACCACCATGTGGTCCTACGAAAATAACAATCGACTAAAAACAAATAGGTCAGCCGATTTTTTCTGCACCATCTGATCTACAAGGAACGGGCAGATGGCCTTCATCTACCTCCCGCCAGTCACTGTTGACGATCTTTCTCGAACCGCCAGCGACCACCGACCTAGACCCCTGCCTCCGCCACCCCGCCCTCCCCTCGACCTCACCCCACCGTCGTGCTTGGCAGTGCCCCCCGGCCATCCGTTTAAGCCTGGCGGACCTCCAGATCGGGCGCCAGCAGCTCCTGCGCCACACATACCTCTAAGATAGACACCGAGGCACTGCTTCCACGGCGAGCATGCGACTAGATGCTCCGCGCGCCTCCGCGAGTGGTGCTTCCTTTAATTGGGAATCAACTGACACTGAATTGAAATCCAGGCAGGCGACGGACCTCTAGCTAAAGTGAAATAGTAAATGGGGGGAAACCTTTTGCATCGCGAGTAACTTGGAACATCTAGTATCAGGAAGAATGTGCAGTAAGAAGTGGTCAACTAGTTTCCTTCGTGGGATGAATACCGTGCGAGCAGACATGTAAGATTTGCAAGAATAAGGGAAGAGGAGTACCAATATCGGCTCGCCATGTTGTGTTCTCCTTATGATTTTTCGATGATCTTCTTGTGGTTCGCTGGAAGCCAGATGTTGTGGAGGACGATGGAGCCTTGGACGAACCCATGGCCAAGTTGTTGAGTGTGGTGCGGTGGCCCTCTGTCAGTGGCGGAGAAGCTGATTCGAGGCGGCGAATGACGGCGTAGCGGGAACAGCTCCGGTGCGGTGGATGGTTGCGACGTTGGAGCGGCAGCGGTGAGGCGCAGGACAAAGGGGTTGAAGTGGCTCGGGTACGGCACACGTCCGCGTTGTAGAGGCAGCTCTACCTCGGCTTCAACTGCTAAGTCCTGGAGGGCGCTGCGGTTGAGGTTGCGGTGGACGACGACGTCGGGGTATTGGCTCCGGCGTGATGGAGGAGGGTGGCGGTGGATCGGTGCGATGGGTTGGCGGGCGGAGGAGGCTGGGGTTTCGCGGCTGGTGGAGAGGGAGTTTTGGCGCCCACGGAGTATGAATTGGGAATCGGACGGGGGAGTGCGGAAGCTAAGGGGGAACCATGTTTCCGGGACGCGCTTGTTTGAAATTTGGGGAAAGTTACAAACTTTGCCCCCATCTAAAATTTCGGACATCCTGCGGGTCGGGGGTAGGACAGTAAACTCAGGTGTCCCAAATAGTGGGCGGGAGTGATTTCGGCCGAGCGCATCGGCGTTTAGGCGCCTGCGGTATATGAATGTTTTTCGGAGGCGGTTGTGTGGCGTCTCGGTGAAGTTACAGACCTACCCCGGTTTAGACTTCTGGACGTCGGTCGGTAGGCTTCACGGGTCAGAGTTAGGACGGTAATTTCCTTCTACCAAACATTGGTCTCGCGCGGTTTCGGGCGAGGAGAGACTCTTTTGGCGCTTCGTTCAAAATTTTGAACCAGAAGCATTCACGTTTAGAGTACTCTTGAACTATTAGGATTGACCTTAATGGATCTCGTTAAATTTGACCTTGTATGATTGAAAACCTCATTAAATTATGCGCTTCTTTTGAAATTTTGACTCTTGAAAGTCCTATAACTATTATTATTTTGGAATGGAGGAGGTAAATTCGAATGTATTTTGTACATGACTATATGTTATTATGTACAAAAGCAAAGCAAAGATTAATGCACCCTTAATTTAGGTATGATTTACAAATGCCATGATCTCGAATTCAAATAACTAGCAAAGTGGCTCGCTCGATGCGCGGGCTAGAACTTTAAAAAGTTTAATAATAAGCATGTTATTTTTATTATCTTGTGTATTGGTTGATATGCATTTTCAACTGGTTGACTTATAGTCATCAAAGAACTAAATGATGATATCAAGTTATGAATGTCAAATACAACTTAAGGTGCATTTTTATTTTGTTTCTGCCTCCTCCACTTCTTTACCTGGCTTGGGATCAACATTGACAGTGTTAGGCCCCCTACCCACATTAATGTGCAACAAACTAAAGAATTGCTACGGGGATTGGTTGCACTACTTTTTGATGAAATTTAAATAAAAATTAAAATACATATAATATATTGTATTTGATTATTATATCATTTAAAAAAAATATAAGTAGTATTTTTCATGCATGTTGAGCGAAATATAATTTGAATGATTTAAGTTGGGATATGTGCATGTTGAGAGAGAATATAAATAGCAATTTACATGCATGTCAAGAGAAATAGGTAGTGGGGTGATGAGGTGCATGTCTGGTGAGGTGGCATGTGTGCATGTTGAGAGAATTAAGATAGTGGGGATCAACTATTTAGGTATATAGGATTAGTGCACTTGTGATTATCTATAGTTTTAATATTTCCCATATTAAGTTTTTATGACCGATTATGAAAAGAGTTCTCATTGAATTCTCCATATAAAATATAACGATGTGTGGATAATTAGTTAATTACTTAATTTGCCCTATATAATTATTTAATTTTCTCTGTATAATTAGTTAGTTTGCTCCTACAAAGGATAATATGAGCACACATACGTTTCAATCAACCCCTTCTCATATTTTACTTGGTTTACTTGGTCATCCACAAATTTAGTTTTACTTGGAAAGACTTGATCCTTTCGACAAAAGGAAATCAAAGAACTGCATATACCCTACATTTTTCATGGATTTTCTTTGCCCATTTAGTGAACATAAACTAACATAGTAAAGGAAATTATAAACCTGTATGTTTCGATTGCACGCCAGATGCACACTGCATGAAAAAGGTCAACAACAACACAAATTCTAATTTGCAGAAATC
The DNA here is from genome assembly GCA_039707655.1 of Elymus sibiricus. Taxonomy (NCBI): domain Eukaryota; kingdom Viridiplantae; phylum Streptophyta; class Magnoliopsida; order Poales; family Poaceae; genus Elymus; species Elymus sibiricus. The sequence continues at coordinate 196,427,710 of CM077674.1, read as the reverse complement.
AGCACATCTCATAAACCTTACAGACCAATGATGGACGGACGAAAAATCTGGATTAGAAAGGGGGCGTCTTAGACGATGAAAAAATAAAGGATTGTTGAATCCTAGATTTTTTGAATCAGGAGGTTTTCTTCTTCATAGGTCATGAATATAAAATTAGAGGTCATGTACATTGTACACTTGCTGAAACTCGCACCGACGATCCATGTAGAACTGAATTTTATATTTCATTATTTGAATATAGGAAAACAAATGAAATAGTCTTTGAATGTAGCATCACTGACTCATTTAATAATTATACTTTCAATAGTTCTTCTCCCATCGAATTTTATGTTCATTTTTGCCACCCATGGATATGTAAAAACTTAAAGAATTTCTTAAAAATAAGCTATTTTTTTATATAACTGGGAGGGGCAATTATGCATACGTATATACAAACAATATTTTAGGATAGTGCTTGCTCTTCAAGGTTCTCGATGAAGAGGTTCAAAATTTCAGTAAAGTTATAGTATGAAATCAAGCATAGCCCTATGATATACACCAATGTTTACAAGTCGTAAAGTCGAGCCAAGTCGTCGGGGTACCGACTTGTGGATTAATCGAGACTAGCTAAGATTAATCGTGATTAATAGTTTACTAGTCGTTGACTACTATATGCTACAAATACCATACAAAATATAACAATTAAATGCGAAAAATAGAAAAAGATGACCCATTAGTAGTTGGGCCGGCCCAGCTAGGGCCATTTCCTCTCCCATTGTCAAGAGCCACTGGATGCTATAGATATTAATCTGCACCGTCAAACTCAAGCCCTACCTCTCTCTGGCCTAACAGCAGCAGCAGCTCTTCCACACGATGCCACAGATGGCATTTCCTCTCCCATTGTCAGGAGCCCTTACACACGATGGATCTCTCAACTCCCCCGCAGCAGCTCTCTTGCCAGGGCCCCTCCTCCCAGCGCGCTCCTCTTGCTGCTGCAGCAACAGCAGCAGCAGCAGCGCTGCAGCGGGGGATGCAGCAGCGGTGGGGCACAACAGCAGCAGCACGGCGGCGGGGCATAGCAGCAGCAGCAGCAGCGCGGCGGCGGCGGCGGGGCACAGCAGCAGCAGCAGCAGCGCGGCGGCGGCGGCGAGGCAGCACAGCAGCAGCAACACGGCGGGAGGGTCCTTCAGATCCAGCTGCCTCAAGTCGGGCGACCAGAAAGCTGAGACTAATCGCGCCTAATCTGGATTAGCCACCTAGTCACGCGACCAGGACCGCAAGTCGAGTCGCTAGCCCAAGTCGAGGCTGCTCCTGCGACCGGTGGATTAATCTAGGATTAATCTTGGATTAATCGTCCAATTTAAAACTTTGATATACACACTGATTTGCTCACAACTATGGCGAAGCTAGTGTTTATTTCTCAAAAATATATCCAATAAATATCAAACTAATAGCAGAGAAAAATATGAAGCTTCAGATTCTACCTTTTAAGATGAAACTCGCAAATGCTTCCTCAACTATGGTTAAATCATATCTTTGGACTACTAAAAAACAATTCACATCATCGATAGGGACAACTTAGTTTTTTTGGATTACCAATCATCCATGTAAAATTTCCTGAAATCAATATTAAGTGATATGGTCTTAAAATTATTAAACCAACTCCATGGAATAAATTAAAATTGAGATATATAATCTATGTACGCCAAGCACAAATTAAGAACTGTTGAAATAGAAAATATAAATTAATTATATACTATTATTTTAATAGGTAAAATTAGGGTAATCTTGAACCGTAAAAAATCGATCGTCTCCCAATCAATCTTCAACATATACACATACACTGCAGCTAGCCGCAATGCTAATTGATTCCTACGGCCTGCCGGAACTTAAACTACCGATCCACTCCCAATAAATCTTTAACATTCGGATGCACAAAGCAGCCAGCCGCAAAGGCTAATTGATGTGCAGGTATGTTTATCACTCGTTCGGTTCTATGATGTAGTAGTACATAGAAAATTAGCGTTTCGTTCTTTTTGTCTCCTCGGCGCCTCTGAGGTGACTCATATATATACTTGTTCGTAACTGTCAAAGGAGAAATATGTCCCTATATTACTGTACATTGTGCAGATATCATACTTGCATGCTGATGATAAATTGCCTCTTGATGTGCGGATGCATGCAGCTGGGATGCTCATGCTTCTCAGATGTCTACATAATTGAGAAGACTATATACTACGTGGAATCGTTGGTAGAGCTTTCACGATCCTTTTAGCAGGTATTTGCAAGGCGAGCAGTTAATGCCTCGTCATTCTTCCAACATACACGTGTTCAAGTCAACTAATGCTAAAATTGAAGCATGCCGGGAGGAATTACCATGGATATGTCCCAGTTCATCTTAGCTAGATGCAGCGGCTAGCGGCGTAAGCTATGCTTCAATCTTGCAGCTTGGCGAGTTCTACATCTTGGAGCTTGGCAGGCAATACTCGCCATGCCGCCGATGTACCTTTAGCTTGGTAAGGTCTGTGTCGTTGTGGCCTCGTCTGCCGATTACGCCCGAGCGATTATGAAGACGCTAGCTTCGCAACGTAGGCATCCATGAAACACCATCATGCAGCCTGTGAGCGTAGACGAATATTGCCTCTTGTTTCCACGCCAGGGCACCCGTGATGGCAGCTCCGCAAGCTGTGTGTCTTGGAGCTTCTCAGCCCCCGACGCATTCGATCATTCCAGCGGGAGAGGATGTCTCCGCTGCCTTGTCGCAGTTGTCCCCAAAAGATTGTATATGTAATTCTGCTTGGTTTTAGGCTGGACCGCTGGAGAGACCCTTCGGAAAGAGACGATGAGTAGGCCTCCCGCTGAGCTCGAGCATGTGAGGATGGGAAGCTATTTGGACGTCTCTAAGAGACGGGACAGGACAGAGGACAGGGCCGCGACGGCGGTAGGTGCCGGCCTACACGGAATCGGGCTCCAGCAGCGCGTCAGGGTTGGGCGGGGCCCATGGAAACATGACGAAAGCACGCACCGATGTCGTGCGGCTTGCCGTGGGGGATGGTCGACGCGAGGCAGGAGTGCAGCGCCTGACGGTGGCCGCGTGTTTCTCCGCATGTACAGACAGGCTCCTGGATCAATCCGGCAAATACACAATACGTGCATGGCTCGATTGAGAGCTCCCGCACGTAAGTATAACCAGGTTCACAGTCAAGTTCGTCTATAACTGCTTGATTTTTCTTTTCGGTTCCTCCTTATTTCATAAGAAGTTACTGAATTATTGGCTCTTCTTCTTTCAATCTCCTTAGCTTACATGCCAGATCACACTCCAACCAATACACGATGGAACATCCAGTGGAGAAGAAGGTGATCAGTTGGTTCATGCGGAGCAACTCTTCACGTTCAGTTCCTCGATACAGTTTCTACAGTGATCAGGGACCGTTGTGTCAGCGGACAGCGCGGGCCAGTGATTCTCCAGGGGCTGGCGATGCCTCTCACCTGTTCATGTCCATAGTCATGCCCAATCTTCTAGCTGTCGGTCACCAGGATCTTCATCGACCACGGTACGACCCTACGAACCACCAGCATAGATAACCTATCTACTTCCAAGATAACCTGTCTACGTGCTATTAGTTAGTCTTCTCTATAATATGCACGTATGTCTTCTTTAAGGTTTTTGTTTTGTCGAAATTTGGTCGTTCTAGGACAGGTTTGATCCTCTGTTAACCATTTAACTTAGACGAGCAAGCTTATCTTACTTTTTTCGAAGAACAAAATTATTTTACTTAATTACTTGGTTGAATACCAACATGTGCAGATATGCTTTGAGCAGACTCATGTACGTGTGTTCCTGGTCTGCAGGTGAAAGGTTCGAGTCATCTGCTGCTTCTAGGAAATATTGCTTTCTAGAAGGGTACCGCGTAATCTAAGCAAATACCAGTATCCATAACCTGGCACGTAGAAGGCATCGAATCCAAATGAATATGTTATATGCTGACATATAGTAGTTTAGGATGTAATGGTTTGGCATAGGAGTTTCTCAGTTTTGGTTTTATGTTGTGTTAACGGGTTTTGCACAAACATAATGGCATAGCTCTGAATTTGGGTCCTCGGGATCAAAATATTACTGTTATAAACAATCTAATCATTTTCCTTTTGCGAGGAAGGTTCTTTGGTTATCATCAGTAGAAGCGGAGTTGGATTCGTTGACAGATGTTCAATGCTGGTCAAGGATTTTCCTCTCTCAACGATGGTTGATTGATCTTGTGGTGGCAGTTCTATCGTGTTTCACATGGCTGCATCTTACAGGTTTTGCCGCCTCGCTCTGCAGCCTTCAAGTTGCGGTTGTATGAAGGATGAACCTATGTCTCTTTTTTGAGGGCGAACATATGTACCATTTCCTTGCTTTGTGTCATATTGCAGTAATAATTTAATTATTGGAAAAAAATAGTATATGTTCAAATTATTCATCTCTGACATCAAGCAAAAACTTTTTTGAAATCCGTTGAAGACTACATGAAATAGCTTCAGAGTGGTCATCATAAACATGTACCTATTTGGAGATCTTATAATAATAAGTAGTCCTACTCGATATATTCAGTGGTGTGTTTGCAAAATCATCTGGTATGTCATGCTATGCTACATCTACTTCCCATGATTTTCGGCTTACATATTATTAATACTTTGTGGACCCTAAGCAATGGTACTATGCGGAGAAGCAGCAAACACTGTATATATTGCCGTTTGAGAAAAATATAACACCCCAATATTTAACTGTTTGTTTCTTTTTGCTAATTTTTTTAAAATAATACATTTTTTTATAAAATTTGAAAAATAATACACGGTTTTGAGATATTACACAAATAATACGGCGTCGGCTTGGGGTAAGCCGACTGGACAGTCGGCTTAACCCAGGCCGACTGGGTCCAGTCGGCTATAGGGAAGCCGATTGGGACTAATTGGCTTCCCGTAAGCCGATTAGTACTAATTGGCTTCCCTGTAGCCGATAGGTGAGCCCATTTTCTCACCCCCAACGTTTCCCGCTTCTGGGTTCCCGCTTATATCTCGGGTGCACACCTAATATATTTCACATCGAAACATATTACCGAATACTACCGGAGCAACTACGACAGAGAAAATGTCTGTTGAATTATACCCTTGAAGCGTGCGAAGCAACGACGAACGGCGGCCTTCAATCACCGGAGCCGGCTCCGGCGAAGCTCCGGCAGTGTGGTGGAGTCTCCGGCTCCGGCTCCGGTAGGTTATGACAAATATAATTTCACGGTTTAACTAATCCAGACAAAAACAAATCAAATGAGCCAGCAGCTTCCTCTGCAAGTAGCCAGCAGCTTCCTCTGCCAATAGAGGCTAATTTTTTTTAAATAATACACTTTTTTTATTAATTTACAAAAATAATGCGCCGAATGTTACCGCTCGCCAGAGAAATAATATGCGGAAAGGAGGATTCCTACGAGACGGATGGGTTACCGTGTTCAAGTGGATGAAGAAGATTAAGTGTGTGGTGATGGGTTGTGATGTTGTTATTTTTCTCCCGTTGCAACGCACGGGCATGTTTGCTAGTAATTTTAATAGACCCACCAGATAATGGGCAAGTATTTACTAATTAACGTGGAATTTTCTAGACTATTTCTCTTGCTTCTAATTAACCCGACAATTATTTTTTATATATGAATATATAACAGGGAATTTATAGACTATTTCTCTTGCTTCTAACCCGGCAGTTATTTTGTATATATAAATATATAACAGGGAATTTTATAGACTATTTCTCTTGCTTCATATTTGTTAGAAGGGATAGAGAAGGTTTGGTGGAATCGTTGATATATATTGCTTGAGCCTCGTAGGCGTATATATAGTGAGTACATGATCTTCTTGGAGTACAAGGCAAGGTAGAACAAATCCTATGCTATCCTATACTACCTAAATAATCACGATACTCAACATCCCCCCGCAGTCACAACGGTAGCGACGCAGACGATGAGACTGGAGAAGAATTCGAAGGTAAGCCGACGGACACCCCCCTCCCCACAGTCGTAACGGTCGATGCATCGCGGAAGTCGTGGTTGGAGTAGAAACCGACGGGGTTGCTCAAGCAAGGCGGTAGCCCTTTGTACCGATGTCAATGTAGCCGAGAGTGTAGGGTGGTGTAGCCGTGGTCGAGGTAGCCGTGCGAAGAATGCCGTGGTCGATGTCGAGTCGAGGTAGCCGGTGTCGAGGAAGTCGCCGTGGAGCCGCGGGAGAAGAGCGGCGGTGGCGGCGGCCTGAGGAGGCGGCGGCGGCGGCTAGGGAAGGAGCGCGGCGGCGGTGCTCGAAGTAGGCGAGAAAGAACCCAACAGCGTGACGAAGACCGGCGCGGACGATGACGTTCCCGTGCCAAGGGAGACGACGAGGCGCATATCACGTGGAAGTTGATGCGCGGGGACGGCGGAGTGGACCGTGCGCCGCGACGCTACGGCCCGAAGGGGCGACGCAGCGGCAGCGCGCGGGTCGGGGCGACGGCGGGGAAGACCTCAGGGAGGTTGCAAAGACCGCGTGCCACGCTCGCTACGGCCCGACGGGGCGACGCAGCGGCAGCGCGAGGGTCGGTGCAGCCTCGGAGACGGCCTGGAGCAAACGGCCTCAGGGCAGCGGTTAACCGCGGGCCGCGGCACTACGGCCCGAAGGGGCGACGCAGCGGCAACGCGCGGGTTGGTGCAACCACAGGAACGGCCTCAAGGCGGCGGCGGGGACCACGTGCCACGGCGCTACGGCCCGAAGGGGCGACGCAGCGACAGCGCGGATCGGTGCAGCCGCGGGGAGAACCACGGGGCGGCGACGCTGCGGCCCGACGGGGCGACGCTGCGGCAGCCCGGTGCTCGATCGATGAAGATGCGCGCTGTACTCAGAGATGATCTTCATGGAACCTGCGGGGACGCGCGGACGGTTGATCAGACCGAAGGCGCGGCGGGCGAGGTCGAGAAGAACGGCCAAACGTGGCAGGAGTGGGGCACGAGCTGTGTACGAAAGCTGAACCGGACGTTCGTGCATGCGTGCACGTAGAAACTCGCACGGTGCAATCAAGACATGCACGTGATGCTCAAGAGCCCTTGGCGTGATGTGGACCGATGGGTCAACTCGGGCGCCCGAGCAACCCACGCACACGCGAAACACGTGAGTGGCCACGCTGCGCGATGGACGCGCCTGCGGACGATGCAAGTAGCGGCCGCACCTGATCTGCCGAGCTTCGGTCGTGGTAATGCAGTCAATAGAGGCCGCATGCCGCGACAAGCCGCATGAAGAACAGGCTGGCGTAGTTGCTGTCAGGTCGGAGTAGGGGCGCGCTGTAGACGATGGACGGCGGTGGGCGACGCAAACCGATCTATAGATCGGAGAACCAAAAAAGAACACCGATCAAGTGAGCGGCGAGAGAGAAAAAACCCAATCAAAGGATCGGGAAAAAGACTCTCTAGGGCAACCGGTCAACACGACCGGCGGACGAACCCTATGTACGGGCGGCGCGGCCCCCGGCGGCGGTCATGAAGGCCGACCGCCCCGGGGGCGGCGCGCGGGGCGAAAGTGGCGGGCGGTGGCTAGGGTTGGATCGGTTAGGTTGATACTATGTTAGAAGGGATAAAGGGAGAGAGATTGGTGGAATGGTTGATATATATTGCTTGAGCCTCGTAGGTGTATATATAGTGAGTACATGATCTTCTTGAAGTACAAGTCAAGGTAGAACAAATCCTACGCTATCCTATACTACCTAAATAATCACGATACTCAACAATATTAACATGTCAATTACTTTATACGTATAAATAGATAATAGGGCGGTTACTTTGGTTGAAGAGTCCAATTTATTTTCTTTCCTAGGATTGTACGTTGGGAGATGTATCTTTTTTTTCTTTCGTTGAAGAGTCCAATTTATTTCCTTTCTAGGATTGTACGTTGGGAGATGTATCTTTTTTTCTTACCCAATTTTTTCCCAGCCAGCACGTTCAATTTTTTTTCATACAAGTTTTTTTTTCTTTCCTAGGGGTGTACGTGAGGTGGTGCACGCTATTTGAGTACAAATATTATCTTTCCTAGGGTTGTACTTGGGGCTTGTACCTTTTCTTCCTTCCCAATTTTCCTTCCCTTGAACATATGTGTACAGGTCCATAGCCGTACGCAAACAAGTTCCTCCTTATTACATGAAAAAAATGCTTCCTCCTAATGGTTTGCTGACATCTGGGACCTATGACATTGTCAACGTAGTCAATAAACGACAGAATTGCACAAGGAGCCGCTGACACCTGGGACCCAGTATCTCGAGCAGTTTTTGTTGTTGTTGTTGAGACGGCAGGGTATCAACTGGGCTGTGCGGTGTGTGTGGCCCGTCTAGCCCAGGCTTTTATTTTATGTTTACAACATCACGAGACCATTTTTTTTTGTCTGTGAAAATGACTAGAGCACCTTTTTTTCATACAATACCCTACACAGGCCGATTTCTTTTTCTCCGCCCTGCTGGGCTGCAAATCTTTCAAGACGATGAGGGATACATTCGGCCTGGCCATAAAAAAAGTCTGTAAATTTTATAAGTAATATGAAATGGGCTTTAAACATATAAAAACACATAAAATGGGAAATTAGTTTCAAATTGCGGATTTTCTTTTATTTTTGATATTTCATATTTCATTGGATTTTAACATAATTTAAATATATTTTAAAATTAGTTTTTATCGGGCTCGAAATTTCAGGATAAAAAATAGTTCGAAAATTTCAATGAAATATTGTTGAAAATTTTAACCCTGTCCTTGCCAGAAAATGGGCAGGAATTCTAAAAAAATAAAATGAGCTGCAATAAATTCCGTAATAATTAGCAAATCATCTGTAAATTTTGGAAAAATAGCAAATGGGCTATACGCTGTCTGCCACAGATGTTATGCTGACTTGTGGGCCTACTAAGTTGACGCGCACGCAAGGATTTGTCAACTTATAGTCAACACATGATTCTAGCAGTAGTGGCCGTTGGATGTTTATCGAACGGCCATCGTGCTTCTTCAGTCTCTGATCTTCTTTCTCTAGCCGCCCAAACCAGCGCCAGCGGGACCGCCTGCTCCCGTCTGCCCTGGCCAGCTGTGCTGCCACGCAGGCCACACCGCCCCACCCTACACCCATCGCTAGCCAGCCATCCCTCTACTCACCCACATCTCCTTTTATTCTCTGGCGACGGCAGCCTCACACCGCAGCCGAACCAGTAAACCCTCGTACTCCCTTCCGCGTGGGCAACCACTGCCAAGTCTTCCCCGGTTCTGGGTCGTTCCCTTCCTAGGCCTCACCGTGGTCCACCGCTTGGTGCTCTCGGCACGGCGTCGTCAACGTGGTCAACGAATGACAGCCATCGGAAGAGGACTGTACGTGAAGAGGCTGGACCCACGTGGTCCATGGTCGCACACAAGGAAAAGCCTGCTTATTATGCGCAAGAAAAATGATTCCCCCTGCTAGCTGGGACCCACCAGCTACATCTTCACACACAAGGAAGTGCCTCGTTATTACGCGCAAAAAAAATGATTCCACCCCCTGACAGCTGGGACCCACCAGCTACATCTTCGCACGCAAGGAAGTGCCTCCTTATTACAAGAAAAAAAAATTGCTTCCTCCTAATGGTTTCCTGACATCTGGCTCCCACACCATTGTCAACGTAGTCAATAAACGAGAGAATTGCACGATGAGCGGCTGACACCAGGGACCTAGCAGCTCGCGCAGTTGTTTTTTTGTTTTTAAGACGGAGCAGGGTATCAACTGGGATGTGCTGGGCTTGTGGCCCATCTAGCCCAGTCTTTATTTAATGTTTACCACATGACTAGCCCAGTTGTTGTTTTTCTTTCGTGAAATGGCTAGCCCAGTTCTTTTTTTTTTTGCACAATACCCAACCGAGGCCTACTTGCTTTTCTCAGCCCTCCTGGGCTGCAAATCTTTCAACACGGTGAGGAATTCATTCGGCTTGCCTAGAAAATGGCCTATACCCCTTAAAAAGAAAAGGGATTTCAATTTTCATGCCCTCCGTTCCTTAGTTCTACTCAGTTTTGCCCAACGCTCTAACTTGTGCTCACTTTTGCCCTGCTCTGCCTAGCTGAACCTCACATAAGGCCAAATGCAGCATTTCCGTTGGGTCAACCCCTTTGACCGTTACATGCATGACTGTGAGAATACGACATGTGGGCCAATATCAAGTACGGCCACATCAGCCAGTCAGCGATTAGTCACCGATGCATAGCACGGCAGAGCGTCGTTGCTCGTCTGGCCGATTCCAGCGATGGCTGGACAATATCTTTGCCTCTACCGTTAGCTGGTGCTCGTGCGGGTCGAGGGGCGGCATCAGGGAGGCTAGGGGTGGACGGAAATGAAGGCACTGGGTGAGTACCATTGTGGCCATAGCTTGGTGTTTGTAGGCAACAAAGCTATAACACGGATTTGAACGATTTTTTGTGCTGGTGTTGTTCTACGGCTGCTTGCGGTGCAGTTTGACACGGTCACGTGACAAAATGGTCACCGGAGCATCTTCATGAGCTCATGCTGGATCATCAAAGGGAGGTCATGATTAATGGCACTACCGCACGAAAATGTTGACAAGTAGAGCGGGAAAAGCTGTCGAGCTCACATTAAGGTTGTGGAGCACATTAAGTAGGTCGGGGATGGGCTATAGACGACGAATCGACAGCGGCGTCCTAGGCTGCAGACAGCGAAGAAGGCGACGATGGCGGCTATTCAGGGTGTCCAGTCTAGCGATCTTTGCCGTATAGGTTAACGGTGGCGAGGCGGAGCTAAAGGACATGGTGGTGAGGCAAGGAGAGCACAGTCGCTATGTTGGTTGACGTCGGCGCGGCCATGGCGTTCTCGGTCATGGTTGGAGAGCAAGCAAGAGGAGGGTATAGTGATGGATAGTAGATAGGTTCGAACTAGTGGTATCATGCTTGTCTCTTGGCTAGAGTTGGGGACAAAGAAGGCCTTGAAGGCGCGAAGCAGGAGCAGGCGCTCTCGGACGCGTCGTCCATTGCCACTAGGCGCGAGGTTGAAGACGGGGTTGCCTGTAGGTGGGCTGGGCTGCACAGTGCTGGGCCGCTAGGTAACTTTTCATCCCAGTCTCTCTCTCTCTCTTTTTATTTCTGTCCTTTCCTTTTATATTTGAATTCCTTTCCATTTATATTTGAATATATTTTAGATCAAAAAATTGTAAAACCATCTAGAAAATTATCTCTGGATATAATGGGATTAACTAAGACGCCAGCCCACGAACGTCGCCCGAGCGTCCCCCCTTCACCACACCACCGTACTGAATGATGTGGTTTAGTCCGACATCGCGGCGCGAGAGGCTCGCCGACCTTCTTAAATAGCAGAGGGGACCATATGCAATAAACTACTTCTATTTGTAATAAGAGCATCAATGCTCGCTTTGTGAAGGAGATGATGATTTGATATTTCATCATCTCTTCATCTCTTTCACAAAGTAAGCATAGATGGTCTTATTATGATAAAAGTATTTTTTTTACAAGTGGCATCATTTTCAAAATTTATCTGATCAAACTAGAGCACATCACTAATATTTTTTATTTTCAAGAAAATCAAAGAAAAGTTAAAATTTGGCACAACTATGCGTGTTACCATTATGAACATTGTTGCCATAGGAATAATATTTTTTTGGAATAAAAACTATTATTTCCATTTTTCAAGTGCTAGAAATGGCCTTTTTGTGAAGGAAGTACATGAAACAAGTTATAAAACTTGGTGTTTTCATTTTTCATACAAGGTATACCACATTGGAAGCCCACTGACCAAGTTTCATGAACTTTAGAATATTATTGCTATATTTCCAAGATTTACTAGATTTACAGTGAATTATGAGATTTTGCTCAAATTTGAACTACAAGTGTGATGTAGTTTGGTATTTAAAATTGACAAAAATCATTTTATGCTCTAATGTTGGTGGTGCATCCACTTGGGACAACCAAAGTTGAAATTCTGAACCATTTGATATGAATGCTCGGCATTTCAAGTGTTAACCCGTTTTCGGAAAAATCAAAGAAAATGGAAAAAGCCTCAAAAATTAAAATCCTTGTGCATGAAGCCCTCTTGTGTGAACTTGTAGGTGGGAAAAATCATAAACTTGCAATGCCACAAGTTTTGAAAAAAAACCTTCACAAAATGACCTATCTAGTATGAAGTTGCATGGATTTCAAGGCATATGCACCTGCCCTGGCCACTTCCATGCCATACTCCATCATAACAAGTTAAAATTTGGCACAACTATGGGTGTTACCATTGTGAACATTGTTGCCACAGGAATAATTTGGAATAAAAATTATTATTTCCATTTTTCAACTGCCAGAAATGGCTTTTTTGTGAAGGAAGTACATGAAATAAGTTATAAAATTTGGTCTTTTCATTTTTCATACAAGGTATACCACATTGGAAGCCCACTGACCAAGTTTCATGAATTTCAGAGTATTATTGCTATATTTCCAAGATTTCCTGGATTTACAGTGAATTATGAGATTTTGCTCAAATTTGAACTACAAGTGTGATGTAGTTTGGTACTGAAAATTGACAAAAATCATTTTATGCTCTAATGTTGGTGGTGCATCCACTTGGGACAACCAAAGTTGAAATTCATATGAATGTTCAACATTTCAAGTTTTACCCCGTTTCCGGAAAAATCAACGAAAATGGAAAAAGCCTCAGAAATTAAAATCCTTGTGCATGAAGCCCTCTTGTGTGAACTAGTACATGGGAAAAATCATAAACTTGCAATACCACAAGTTTTGAAAAAAACAACATTGCAAGTTTGACCCCATTCCCTTTTAAGTAAGTTTTGCATGTTGCTGTTTTTGGTAAGTTTTGCATGTTGCTATTTTTAGCAAGTTTTGCATGTTCCACTATGTTTGAACATGCAAAACCCACTCAACGTAGGAAATCCAGAACCTAGCATACAACTGCTGATTAAACACATTGAAATAACATACTGTTTGCAGTTCAAAGGGCATCCACATGTCGGATCCTCAGCACTAGCTAGAAGGGGGTTGGAGACGCTTAAGATGGCGAGCCAGGCAGTGGTGGGAGCTTTGAGCATTCTGCTCAAACTGCGTCGATAACTCATACTGCTCCACCACTATTGGGGCATTTTGGCAGCCAGCCTTGGCGTCCACGGTGACTAGTGCGAGATCATTGTCGGCATCAGCCTCCAAGTGCTCCTGATCAACCATCTGCTCATCCTCGTCGTCTAAATAAATCGCTAGATTCAAGTCTGCCTGAGCAAGATGAGTGATGATCTCCAAACCCCCCCTGATAGCCCTCCTCTTGTGCATCCTTCTCTTGTGCAATGATCTCTAACCCCCATGATAGCCCTCCTCTTGTGCTCCTGCGCGATGATCTGCAACCCCCCTAGTAGCTCTCCTCTTCTTCATCCTCCTCATCGTCGCTATCCTCCTCCTCCGTCACCTCGTCGATGACCTGAATAATACGCAAATTCACCGGCCCTTCCACCTCTGGATTCAGCGAGGAGAGGCGGGAGCGGTACTCATACCAGCGGGCTCGTTGTCGATGATCTGGAGCCTCCATCACCTCTGCCATTGCCCACAGGAGAATCTCAATTGGGACTGCCCCCTTGCCTTTAGGAAGTAACCGCTTCCGCTCGTCCGTCGTTACTTCCAACGCCAGGCCCAGTGAGTGCATCACGAGAGATTTCACGCTCAAAAACCAGGAGCATATCTCCTTGCACTTGGCCAGCAAAAGCTCATCCCCAGCGCAAAACAAATCCATCGCCCTCTACCAGCTCGGACCTGCTTGCCATCAATCAAAGACCAAATTTGCAAATCAAAGAATTAAAAACAAATTCGATTATTCGGATCAAATTCACCACAAAACAATCTAAAATGGGCTCCATTAAACAAACCTAATTTCTAGGGTTTTCTATTTCAAAGCTAGCTACCACTAGTACCGCTGGTAGGAATCTGTTGGGAACGTTGCATGGAAAACAAAAAAATTCTACGCACACGCAAGATCTATCCATGGAGATGCATAGCTACGAGAGGGGGAGTGTGTCTACGTACCCTCGTAGACCGTAAGCGGAAGCGTTAGAACAACGCGGTTGATGTCGTCGAACAACTTCACGATCCAACCGACCGAGCACCGAACGTACGGCACCTCTGCGTTCAGCACACGTTCAGCTCGGTGACGTCCTCGACTTCTTGATCCAGCAAGATGGTGAGGTAGTGGATGAGTTCCGGCAGCACGACGGCGTGGTGACGGTGATGGTGATGCTATCTCCGCAGGGCTTCGCCCAAGCACTGCGAAAATATGACCGAGGGACGGAACTGTGGAGGGGGGCGCCGCACACGGCTAAGACAATGTTGTGTCCTTTGGGGCGCCCCCTCTCCTCTATTTATATATGTGTAGGGACTTGGAGTAGAAGGAATAGTGCCACGTGAATAGTACACACGTGGACTTGGACTCCAAAGTCCAATCCTATTCCTACTAGGACTCTCCCTTTTTTCCTTCCCTAGTTGCGTGGGCTTTTGAGGACTTGGTGCGCCTGGCCCAATAAGGCCAGGGCGCCTCTCCTTAGCCCATGCCAGCCCTTGGGACGTGGTGGACCCACTTGTGGACTTCCGGACTCCTCCGGAATCCTCCGGAACCTTCTGGAAGCTTCCCGGTACAATACCGAAAAAACTGCACCTTTTTACCGAACCCAAAATATGACTTCCCATATATAAATCTTTACCTCTCGACCATTCTGAGACTCCTCGTGACGTCCGGGATCTCATCCGGGACTCCGAACAACATTCGGTTACCAATTCACATAACTCATATAACACTATATCGTCAACGAACGTTAAGCGTGCGGACCCTACGGGTTCGGGAATGATGTAGACATGACTGAGACGCCTCTCCGGTCAATAACCAATAGCGGAACCTGGATGCTCATATTGGTTCCTACATATTCCACGAAGATCTTATCGGTCGAACCGCAATGACAACATACGTAATTCCCTTTGTCCGTCGGTATGTTACTTGCCCGAGATTCGATTGTCGGTATCTCCATACCTAGTTCAATCTCGTCACCGGCAAGTCTCTTTACTCGTTCTGTAATACATCATCCCGTAACTAACTCCTTAGTCACTTTGCTTGCAAGCTTCTTATGATGTGCATTACCGAGAGGGCCCAGAGATAGCTCTCCGAAACACGGAGTGACAAATCCCAGTCTCGATCCATGCCAACTCAACGGACACCTTCGGAGATACCTGTAGAGCATCTTTATGATCACCCAGTTACGTTGTGACGTTTGATAGCACACAAGGTATTCCTCCGGTATCCGGGAGTTGCATGATCTCATGGTCTGAGGAACATGTATTTGACATTCAAGAAAGCAGTAGCAATAAACAGAACGATCATATGCTAAGCTAACTGATGGGTCTTGTCCATCACATCATTCTCCTAATGATGTGATCCCGTTATCAAATGACAACTCATGTCTATGGTTAGGAAACCTTAACCATCTTTGATCAACGAGCTAGTCTAGTAGAGGCTCACTAGGGACACGGTATTTGTTTATGTATTCACACATGTATTTAAGTTTCCGGTCAATACAATTCTAGCATGAATAATAAACCTTTATCATGAACAAGGAAATATAAAATAATAACAACTTTATTATTGCCTCTAGGGCATATTTCCATCAGTCTCCCACTTGCACTAGAGTCAATAATCTAGATTACATAGTAATGAATCTAACACCCATGGAGTCTTGGTGTTGATCATGTTTTGCTCGTGGAAGAGGCTTAGTCAACGGGTCTGCCACATTCAGATCCGTGTGTACTTTGCAAATTTCTATGTCTCCATCCTTGACATATTCACGAATGGAGTTGAAGCGTCTCTTGATGTGTTTGGTCTTCTTGTGAAACCTGGGCTCCTTGGCTATGGCTATTGCTCCAGTGTTGTCACAAAAGATTGTCATTGGACCCGATGCACTAGGTATTACACCTAGATCGGATATGAACTCCTTCATCCAGACTCCTTCATGTGCTGCTTCCGAAGCAGCTATGTATTCCGCTTCACACGTAGATCCCGCCACAACGCTCTGTTTGGAACTGCACCAACTGACAGCTCCACCATTTAATATAAATACGTATCCGGTTTGTGACTTAGAGTCATCCGGATCAGTGTCGAAGCTTGCATCGACGTAACCCTTTACGACGAGCTCTTCGTCACCTCCATAAACGAGAAACATGTCCTTGGTCCTTTTCAGGTACTTCAGGATATTCTTGACCGCTGTCCAGTGATCCACTCCTGGATTACTCTGGTACCTCCCTGCCAAACTTATGGCAAGGCACACATCAGGTCTGGTACACAACATGGCATACATAATAGAACCTATGGCTGAGGCATAGGGAATGACTTTCATTTTCTCTATATCTTCTGCCGTGGTACGGCATTGAGTCTGACTCAACTTCACACCTTGCAAGACAGGTAAGAACCCTTTCTTTGACTGATCCATTTTGAACTTCTTCAAAACTTTGTCAAGGTATGTGCTTTGTGAAAGTCCTATCAAGCGTCTGGATCTATCCCTATAGATCTTGATGCCCAATATTTAAGCAGCTTCACCGAGGTCTTTCATTGAAAAATTCTTATTCAAGTATCCATTTATGCCATCCAGAAATTCTATATCATTTCCAATCAACAATATGTCATCCACATATAATATTAGAAATGCTACAGAGCTCCCACTCACTTTCTTGTAAATACAGGCTTCACCGTAAGTCTGTACAAAACCATATGCTTTGATCACCTCATCAAAGCGTATATTCCAACTCCGAGATGCTTGCACCAGTCCATAGATGGATCGCTGGAGCTTGCACACTTTGTTAGCACCCTTAGGATCGACAAAACCTTTTGGTTGCATCATATACAACTCTTCTTTGAGAAAACCATTAAGGAATGCAGTTTTGACATCCATTTGCCAGATTTCATAATCATAAAATGCGGCAATTGCTAACATGATTCGGACAGACTTAAGCATCGCTATGGGTGAGAAAGTCTCATCGTAGTCAACCCCTTGAACTTGTCGAAAACCTTTCGCGACAAGTCGAGCTTTGTAGACAGTGATATTACCATCAGCATCTGTCTTCCTCTTAAAAATCCATTTATTCTCAATGGCTTGCCGATCATCAGGCAAGTCCACCAAAGTCCACACTTTGTTCTCATACATGGATCCTATCTCAGATTTCATGGCCTCAAGCCATTTGTCGGAATCCGGGCTTATCATAGCTTCTTCATAGTTCGTAGGTTGGCTGTTGTCTAACAACATAACTTCCTGAACAGGATTACCGTACCACTCTGGTGCGGAACGTACTCTGGTCGACCTACGAAGTTCAGTAGTAACTTGATCTGAAGTTTCATGATCTTTATCATTATCTTCCTCTCTTATTGGTGTAGGCATCACGGGAACGGTTTTCTCTGATGAGCTACTTTCCAATTCGAGAGAAGGTACAATTACCTCATCAAGTTCTACTTTCCTCCCACTCACTTCTTTCGAGAGAAACTCCTTCTCTAGAAAGGACCCATTCTTTGCAACAAAGACCTTGCCTTCGGATCTGTGGTAGAAGGTGTACCCAATTGTTTCTTTAGGGTATCCTATGAAGACGCACTTCTCCGCTTTGGGTTCGAGCTTATCAGGTTGAAGCTTTTTCACATAAGCATCGCATCCCCAAACTTTAAGAAACGACAGCTTAGGTTTCTTGCCAAACCATAGTTCATATGGTGTCGTCTCAACGGATTTAGACGGTGCCCTATTTAACGTGAATGCAGCTGTCTCTAATGCATAACCCCAAAACGATAGTGGCAAATCAGTAAGAGACATCATAGAACGCACCATATCCAACAAAGTACGGTTACGACGTTCGGACACACCATTACGCTGTGGTGTTCCAGGTGGCGTGAGTTATGAAACAATTCCACATTTTCTTAAATGAAGGCCAAACTCGTAACTCAAATATTCGCCTCCGCGATCTGATCGTAGAAACTTTATTTTCTTGTTACGATGATTCTCTACTTCACTCTAAAATTCTTTGAACTTTTCAAATGTTTCAGACTTGTGTTTCATCAAGTAGATATACTCATATCTACTCAAATCATCTGTGAAGGTTAGAAAATAATGATACCCGGCGTGTGCTTCAACATTCATCGGACCGCATACATCGGTATGTATTATTTCCAACAAATCAGTAGCTCGCTCCATTGTTCCGGAGAACGGAGTTTTAGTCATCTTGCCCATGAGGCATGGTTCGCAAGTATCAAATGATTCATAATCAAGAGACTCCAAAAGTCCATCCGCATGGAGTTTCTTCATGCGCTTTACACCAATATGACCTAAACAGCAGTGCCACAAGTATGTTGCACTATCATTATCAACTTTGCATCTTTTGGCATCAATATTATGAATATGTGTATTACTACAATCGAGATTCAACAAGAATAGACCATTCACAAAAGGTGCGTGACCATAAAAGATGTTACTCATATAAATAGAACAACCATTATTCTCTGACTTAAATGAATAACAGTCTCGCAATAAACAAGATCCAGATATAATGTTCATGCTCAACGCTGGCACCAAATAACAATTATTGAGGTCTAAAGCTAATCCCGAAGGTAGATGTAGAGGTAGCGTGCCGACGGCGATCACATCAACCTTGGAACCATTCCCGACGCGCATCGTCACCTCGTCCTTAGCCAATCTTCGCTTATTCCGTAGCTCATGTTTCGAGTTACAAATATGAGCAACCGAACCAGTATCAAATACCCAGGCGCTACTGCGAGCATTAGTGAGGAACACATCAATAACATGTATATCAAATATACCTTTGCTCACTTTGCCATCCTTCTTATCCGCCAAATACTTGGGGCAGTTCCGCTTCCAGTGACCAGTCCCTTTGCAGTAGAAGCACTCTGTTTCAGGCCTGGGTCCAGCTTTGGGTTTCTTCGTGGGAGCGGCAACTTGCTTGCCGTTCTTCTTGAAGTTCCCCTTCTTTCCCTTGCCCTTTTTTTTAAACTAGTGGTTTTTCTAACCATCAACACTTGATGCTCCTTCTTGATTTCTACCTCCGCTGATTTCAGCATCGCGAAGAGCTCGGGAATTGTCTTCTCCATCCCTTGCATATTATAGTTCATCACGAAGCCTTTATAGCTTGGTGGCAGTGACTGAAGAACTCTGTCAATAACACTCTCAACCGGAAGATCAATTCCCAGCTGAGTTAAGTGGTTGTGGTACCCAGACATTCTGAGTATGTGTTCACTGACAGAACTGTTCTCCTCCATCTTACAGCTAAAGAACTTGTTGGAGACTTCATATCTCTCAACCCGGGCATTAGCTTGAAATATCAATTTCAGCTCTTGGAACATCTCATATGCTCCGTGGCGTTCAAAACGCTTTTGCAGTCCCGGTTCTAAGCCGTAGAGCATGGCACACTGAACTATCGAGTAGTCATCAGATGGAGCCTGCCAGGCGTTCACAACGTCTGCAGCAGCTCCTGCAGCAGGTCCATCACCTAGCGGTGCATCAAGGACATAATTCTTCTGTGCAGCAATGAGGATAATCCTCAAGTTACGGACCCAGTCCGTGTAGTTGCTACCATCATCTTTCAACTTAGCTTTCTCGAGGAATGCATTAAAATTCAATGGAACAGTAGCACGGACCATTTATCTACAACATAGATATGCAAAGAAACTATCAAGCATGATAAATTAAGTTCAATTAATCAAATTACTAATGAACTCCCACTTAAATTAACATTCCTCAAGTTAACTAAGTGTTACATGATCCAAATCAACTAGCCCATGTCCGATCATCACGTGAGATGGGATAGTCATCAATGGTGAACATCTCCATGTTGATCATATCTACTATATGACTCATGTTCGACCTTTCGGTCTCCAGTGTTCCGAGACCATGTTTGTACATGCTAGGCTCGTCAAGTTTAACCCAAGTATTCTGCTTGTGTAAAACTGGCTTACACCCGTTGTATGTGAACGTAGAATCTATTACACCCGATCATCACGAGGTGCTTCGAAACGACAAACTTTAGCAACGGTGCATACTCGGGGAGAACACTTTTATCTTGAAATTTAGTGAAGGGATCATCTTATAATGCTACCGCCGTTCTAAGCAAAATAAGATGCATAAAGGATAAATATCACATGCAATCAAAATATGTGACATGATATGGCCATCATCTTGTGCTTTTGATCTCCATCTCCAAAGCATTGTCATGATCTCCATTGTCACCGGCTCGACACCTTGATCTCCATCGTTGCGTCGTGGTCGTCTCGCCAACTATTGCTTCTACAACTCTTGCTAACGCATAGCGATAAAGTAAAGCAATTACATGGCGCTTGCATTTCATACAATAAAGAGACAACCATAAGGCTCCTGCCGGTTGCCGATAAATTACAAAACATGATCATCTCATACAATAACGTATATCACATCATGTCTTGACCATATCACATCACAGCATACCCTGCAAAAACAAGTTAGACGTCCTCTACTTTGTTGTTGCAAGTTTTACGTGGCTGCTATGGGCTTCTAGCAAGAACCGTTCTTACCTACGGCACAAAACCACAACGGTGATTTATCAAGTTTGCTGTTTTAACCTTCAACAAGGACCGGCCGCAGTCAAATTCGATTCAACTAAAGTAGGAGAAACAGACACCCGCCAGCCACCTTTATGCAAAACAAGTTGCATGTCTGTCGGTGGAACCGGTCTCATGTACATGGACATGTAAGGTTGGTCCGGGCCACTTCATCTTACAATACCACCGAATCCAAATAAGACGTTGGTGGTAAGCAGTATGACGATCACCGCCCACAACTCTTTGTGTTCTACTCGTGCATATCATCTACGCATAGACCTGGCTCATGATGCCACTGTTGGGAACATTGCATGGAAAACAAAAAAATTCTACGCACACGCAAGATCTATCCATGGAGATGCATATCTACGAGAGGGGGAGTGTGTCTACGTACCCTTGTAGACCGTAAGCGGAAGCGTTAGAACAACGCGGTTGATGTCGTCGAACAACTTCACGATCCAACCGACCGAGCACCGAACGTACGGCACCTCCGCGTTCAGCACACGTTCAGCTCGGTGACGTCCTCGACATCTTGATCCAGCAAGATGGCGAGGTAGTGGATGAGTTCCGGCAGCACGACGGCGTGGTGACGGTGATGGTGATGCTATCTCCGCAGGGCTTCGCCCAAGCACTGCGAAAATATGACCGAGGGACGGAACTGTGGAGGGGGGCGCCGCACATGGCTAAGACAATGTTGTGTCCTTTGGGGCGCCCCCTCTCCTCTATTTATATATGTGTAGGGGCTTGGAGTAGAAGGAATAGTGCCACGTGAACAGTAACCGTGAATAGTACACACGTGGACTTGGACTCCAAAGTCCAATCATATTCCTACTAGGACTCTCCCTTTTTTCCTTCCCTAGCTGCGTGGGCTTCTGAGGACTTGGTGCGCCTGGCCCAATAAGGCCAGGGCGCCTCTCCTTAGCCCATGCCAGCCCTTGGGACGTGGTGGACCCACTTGTGGACTTCCGGACTCCTCCGGAATCCTCCGGAACCTTCTGGAAGCTTCCCGGTACAATACCGAAAAAACTGCACCTTTTTCCGGAACCCAAAATATGACTTCCCATATATAAATCTTTACCTCTCGACCATTCCGAGACTCCTCGTGACGTCCGGGATCTCATCCGGGACTCCGAACAACATTCGGTTACAAATTCACATAACTCATATAACACTATATCGTCAACGAACGTTAAGCGTGCGGACCCTACGGGTTCGGGAATGATGTAGACATGACTGAGATGCCTCTCCGGTCAATAACCAATAGCGGAACCTGGATGCTCATATTGGTTCCTAGATATTCCACGAAGATCTTATCGGTCGAACCACAATGACAACATACGTAATTCCCTTTGTTCGTCGGTATGTTACTTGCCCGAGATTCGATCGTCGGTATCTCCATACCTAGTTCAATCTCGTTACCGGCAAGTCTCTTTACTCGTTCCGTAATACATCATCCCATAACTAACTCCTTAGTCACTTTGCTTGCAAGCTTCTTATGATGTGCATTACCGAGAGGGCCCAGAGATAGCTCTCCGAAACACGGAGTGACAAATCCCAGTCTCGATCCATGCCAACTCAACGGACACCTTCGGAGATACCTGTAGAGCATCTTTATGATCATCCAGTTACGTTGTGACGTTTGATAGCACACAAGGTATTCCTCCGGTATCCGGGAGTTGCATGATCTCATGGTCTGAGGAACATGTATTTGACATTCAAGAAAGCAGTAGCAATAAACAGAACGATCATATGCTAAGCTAACGGATGGGTCTTGTCCATCACATCATTCTCCTAATGATGTGATCCCGTTATCAAATGACAACTCATTTCTATTGTTAGGAAACCTTAACCATCTTTGATCAACGAGGTAGTCTAGTAGAGGCTCACTAGGGACACGGTATTTGTTTATGTATTCACACATGTATTTAAGTTTCCGGTCAATACAATTCTAGCATGAATAATAAACCTTTATCATGAACAAGGAAATATAAAATAATAACAACTTTATTATTGCCTCTAGGGCATATTTCCATCAGAATCCAATCCTAAATAGACGTCCATACTGATTGCAAACTGGAGCAACTCAATGCATGACAATTCAATCGCTCAATCGTCCATTTAATCGACTTATAACCGAATCCTAATTGCTAGGGTTTCGATTAGAAACGTACTGGTCGGCCAACGATCTCGACCGGTTCCGGCATATGGGAGGAAGGGCTGCCCACGTTGCGCCATCGGAGCTCAGGCAGACGATCAGAGTGGGCAGCGGGGCTGCAGATTGGGCACAAGGCTGCTAGGGGGCACGGTGGCTACGGCGTGAGGCTGGGTAGGGGATGCGGCGACTCACTCGGGGTGGGGCTACTTTAGACAAAATAAAGTGATAGGCCAACGAGCCAGGTCCCACTCGTCATAAGCAGTCACGGCCATGGCCCACCTGTCATACGCGACCCACTTGTCCTAAATCTCCGGCCCCATGCGTCAGTAACTGAGCAGGTAACGGTCAACTGCTTTGACCAGACGGCAAGGCTCCGTTTGGGTCTTTGTGAGCACGGGGCGAGTGGTGGAGGGAAAAAGTGAGCACAAGTTAGAGGGTTGGGCAAAATTGAGCACAACTAAGGAAGTAGGGGCACAGAAATAGAAATCCCAAAAGAAAATGGCCTATAAGTAATAAGAAATGGGCTGTAAATTTTAAAAAACACAGCAAACCGGTAATTAATTTCAAATTTCTTTTTATCCGGATTTTGAGATTTTAAATTTCATTGGATTTTTTTGCGGTTAAAATTTCATTGGATTTTAAATTAATATAATTATATTTTTCCAATTAGTTTGAATCTGACTCGAAACTTCGGGATTAAAAACAGTTCGGACCTACCGAAATATGCAAAATTTCATTGAAATTTTTAACCGTGGCCAGAATATGAGCTATAATGCTAACAAAAAGAATATGTGCTGCAAAAAATTCCTTAAGAATGAGCAAATGGGCTGTAAATTATTAAAAATAATAGCAAATGGGTTGTATGATGTTTTCCACAGATTTGGAGGCTGACTTGGGCCTACTAAGTTGACGCACACGCAGGGCTTTGTCAGCTTAGTCAACAAACCATTCGTTAGTAAAAAACGTCAACAGACCATTCTAGCAGCAGTGGCCGTTGGATGTTAATCCAACGGCCATGCTACTTCTTCAATCTCTGATCTTCTTGCTCCAGCTGCCCAAACGAGCACCGGCGGGACCGCCTACTCCCGCCTCCCGTTGCCGGATATGCTGCCGCGCAGACCTCACCGCCCCACCCTACTCCCATCGCTGGCAAGGCCATCCCTCTACTCACCCACACCTCCTGTTATTCTCCAGCGACGACAGCCTCACACCACAGCCGAACAAGTAAACCCTCGTACTCCCCTCCGTATGGGCAACCACTGCCAAGTCTTCCCTGTCTCCGGGGTGTTCCCTTCCTAGGCATCGCCATCGTCCACCGCCTTGGTGCTCTCAGCACGGCGTTGTCAACGAGCTCAACGAACGACAGCCATCGGAAGAGGACTGTACATGAAGAGGCTGACAGCTGGGACCCACGAGGTCCATGGTCGCACGCAAGGAAATGCCTCCTTATTACGCGCAAGAAAAATGTTTCCTCCCCCTGCTAGCTGGGACCCACCTGATTTGGAGGCTGACTTGTGGGCCTACTAAGTTGACGCGTACGCAGGGCTTTGTCAACTTAGTCAACAAACGATTCTAGCAGCATTGACCGTTGGATGCTAATCCAACGGTCGTGCTGCTTCTTTAATCTCTGATCTTCTTGCTCCAGCTGCCCAAACCAGCACCGGCGGGATCGCCTGCTCCTGCCTCCCATAGCCGGCTGTGTTGCAGCGCAGGCCTCACCATCCCACCCTACTCCCACCGCTGGCTGGGCCATCCCTCTACTCACCCACACCTCCTGTTATTCTCCGACGACGGCAGCCTCACACCGCAGCCAAACCAGTAAACCCTCGTACTCCCCTTCGCGTGGCAACAACTGTCGCGTCTTCTCCGG
Organism: Elymus sibiricus; assembly: GCA_039707655.1. Classification (NCBI taxonomy): domain Eukaryota; kingdom Viridiplantae; phylum Streptophyta; class Magnoliopsida; order Poales; family Poaceae; genus Elymus; species Elymus sibiricus. The sequence continues at coordinate 196,403,054 of CM077674.1, read as the reverse complement.
CTCCGGGTTGTTCCCTTCCTAGGCCTCGCCATCGTCCATCGCCTTGGTGCACTCGGTATGGCCTCATCAACGCGGTCAACGAACGACGGCCATCGGAAGAGGACTGTACGTGGAGGGGCTGACAGCTGGGACCCACGAGATGCATGGTCGCACGCAAGGAAGTGCCTCCTTATTACGCGGAAAAAAATGTTTCCTCCCCCTGACAGCTGGGACTCACCGGCTACATCTTCGCATGCAAGGAAGTGCCTCCTTCTTACGCGGAAAAAAATGATTCCTCCCCCTGACAGCTGGGACCCAGCAGCTATATCTTCAAACACAAGGAAGTGCCTCCTTTCCCACCTAACATTTGGGACCCACCAGGTCGAAGCGTACATAGCGTTATCTGTCTGGTCGCAAGCGTGTACGTACATACTGGTCAATTGGTCTTTCTGCCATGATGAACCGTGGCCATGTAAGGAGCGGCACGTGTCGTAGTAGAGCCCCCGACGTAGCAGTTCAAGCAGTCACGTCTATATCGTGTACACATACGTACAACCACGCTGCACAAAAATACGGCCACGTATGTACATACGGGCGGGGTCTTGAACACGTACTCGCGCATACATACGGCCAGAGTCGCGGATACGTATGGCTGCACTGGACAGCAGCAAAGGTGTCCTGTTCATTGGCAGACAACTGGGTGGGTCGGAACGGAGGAAACATCGCCATGTTCATCGGGAGCCAAGCGACTGGGTCAGAATTCGTCCTGTTCATCGGGAGCCAACTGATGCGTCCCAAACGTATCTACTTTTCCAAACACTTTTGCTCTTGTTTTGGACTCTAATTTGCATGATTTGAATGAAACTAACCCGGACTGACGTTGTTTTCAGCAGAACTACCATGGTGTTGTTTTTGTGCAGAAAAAAAAGTTCTCGGATTGAGCTGAAAATTTACGGAGATTATTTTTAGAATATATAAAAAATATTGGCAAAGACAACTACTGGAGGGGGGCCACCCAGGAGCCACAAGCTCAGGGGGCGCGCCCACCCCCCAGGGCGCGCCCTGTGAGCTTGTGGGCCCGGCAAGCCTCCATTTGCCCTAACTCCAACTCTATAAGTACCGTCTCTCGAAGAAAAAAGCCAGAGAGAAAGTTTCATCATGTTTTACGATACGGAGCCGTCGCCACCTACTGTTCTTCATCGGGAGGGCTAATCTTGAGTCCGTTCGGGGCTCCGGAGAGGGGGATTCATCGTTGTTGTCATCATCAACCCTTCTCCATCAACAATTTCATGATGCTCACCACCGGGTTTGAGTAATTCCTCTGTACGCTTGCTGGACGGTGATGGAGTTGGATGAGATTTTTCATGTAATTGAGTCAATTTGTTAGGGCTTGATCCCTAGTATCCACTATGTTCTGAGATTGATGTTGCTATGACTTTGCTATGCTTAATGCTTGTCACTAGGGCCCGAGTGCCATGATTTCATATCTGAACCCTCTATGTTTTCATGAATATATTTGAGTTCTTGATCCTATCTGCTAGTTATATGCACTTGTTATTGTTCTGATCCGTAGACCCCAAAGTGACAATAGTTGGGATACTCTCCGGGGATGACTGTAATTCAAGGAGTTCATGTATTTAACATGTGTTAATGCTTTGTTCTGGTTCTCTATTAAAAGGAGGCCTTAATATCCCTTAGTTTCCTTATGGACCCCGCTGCCACGGGAGGGTAGGACAAAAGATGTCATGCAAGTTCTTATTATAAGCACGTATGACTATATACGGAATACATGCCTACATTATATTGATGAATTGGAGCTACTGTGTATCGCTTTAGGTTGTGACTGTTATATGATGAATGTCATCCAACACAAATATCCATCGCTGATCCAATGCCTACTCTTTCCTCATATTGATCTTTGCTAAGTTACTTCTACTGCTGCTGCTGTTACAATCACTACAAACTGCTTCTATTACTGTTCCTGTTACTATTGTTACTGAAACTATCAAAACTATCAAACTACTGTGCTACTAAACACTTTGCTACAGAGATATTATATACCAGCTGTGGTTGAATTGACAACTCAACTGCTAAGGCTCATAAATATTCTTTGGCTCCCCTTGTATCGAATCAACAAATTTGGGTGAAATACTACCCTCGAAGACTGTCGCGATCCCCTATACTTGTGAGTTATCAAGACCTTTTTCTGGCGCCGTTGCCGGGGAGCATAGCTCTATTTATTGAGTTCTCTTGGGATTTTACACTATGAAGAATCTGAAAGACGCTAAGACTAAGATCGTACCCTCTAAGACGAGGGGAGGTCAGGAACTGCCATCTAGCTCCGCACTTGATTCACATTCTGTTTTAAGTAGGCTTGCGACACCACCACCTGCTATTCATTCTGATATGTCGCCAGTAATTGATGATACTACTACTGCTATAAATGAAACTTGTGATGATGCTAGTACTCTGCTTTATAATACTGTGCCACTAGGTGAATTTCTTGATGAACAAATTGCTAAAGCTAAAGAGATTGAGAATGCTGAAACTGATGAAAATTATGATTCACCTTTTATGCCTAGCTCTCCTACTAGAGTTGAAATGCCCAAGATACCTGATGGTTATGTTATGGATGGGGAGATAGCTAGAGAATTTCTTGCTTGTAATGATAGAGATGATGTTAAGAAATTACTGAGTAAGCTGGAAGAAAGTCTATGATAAAGAGAACGAAATATGATCCTAAGTTTGCTACTTCTCCTATCTTTGTTACTGATAAGGATTATGAATTCCTTGTTGATCCTGAGTTAATTACTTTAGTAGAATATGATCCTTTTTATGGTTATGAAACTGAAACTTTTGTGGCACACCTTACCAAATTGAATGATATACCCACCGTATTTGCTCATGAGGAAAAAATTCGCTACTACTATATTCTTAAGTTGTTTCCTTTCTCATTAAAGGGTGATGCTAAGAAATGGTTTAATACTCTTGCTCCTGGTTGTGTGCGTAGTCCCCAGGATATGATACATATTACTTCTCTGAAAAATATTTTCCTACTCATAAGAAACAAGTTGCCTTATAGGAAATATTTAACTTTGTGCAATCTGAAGAAGAGAATCTCCCTCAAGCTTGGGGGGGAGGCTTCTCCAATTACTTAATGCTTTGCCAGATCATCCTCTTAAGAAAAATGAAATAATTGATATTTTTTATAATGGACTAACTGATGCTTCTAGGGACTACCTAGATAGTTGTGTTGGTTGTGTTTTCAGGGAACGAACTGTTGGACAGGCTGAAGCACAATTGAATAATATGTTGAAGAATGTCGATGATTGGACACTTCCTAAACCACCACCTAAACCAACTCCAAATAAGAGAGGTATTCTATTCCTCAGTCCAGAAGATATGCAAGAAGCTAAGAAATCTATGAAAGAAAAGGGTATTAAATCTGAAGATGTTAAAAAATTACCGCCTATTGAAGAAATTCATGGACTCGATATCCCTACATAGGTAGTAAAGGTAAATTCTCTTTATAGATTCGATGAAGGAGATATTCCTTACAATAAATCTGCTAGTCAATGCCTGGATGAATTTGATAACTACATTATTAAGCAAGAGAATTTTAATATGTATGTTAGCAATCAATTGAAACGAAATGCTATCATGATTGATTGCTTGAGTGATTTGATGTTTAGAATTGCTAATGATGTTAAAGGTTTAAGTAAACATTCATCCATGGCTGAACAAGTTTCTAAGTCTCATAATGATTTGCTTAATGAAATGAATAATAGAATGAATGATCGTGCTATTAAAGTTGTGACTAGAGGGGGTAGAATGACTCAGGATCCTCTATATCCTGAAGGTCATCCTAAAAGAATTGAGCAAGATTCTCAGAGAATTAATGTTGATGCACCTAGTTCATCTAAGAAGAAAAAGAAAAAAAAATGATAAAACTTCGGATGCTTCTAGTGAACCTGTGATAGAAAAACCTTCTGAGAATCATTATTATGTTTCTATTTCAGATGCTGAGACACAATCTGGTAATGAACATCCACCTAATAATAATGATAATGATGATGCTCAACGAGACAATGATAAAGAACCTGATAATGATGTAGAAATAGAACCTGTTGTTGATTTTGAAAACTCACCTCCTAAGAATAAAAGATATGATAAAAGATATTTCATTGCTAGAAAACATGGTAAAGAAAGAGAACCATGAGTTGAAAGATCCATGCCTTTTCCTAGTAAACCTCCACAAAAAAGGATGAGGAGGATTTTGAACGCTTTGTTGAAATGCTTAGACCCGTCTTTCTGCGAACACGTTTGACGGATATTTTGAAAATGCCTCCATATGCTAAATACATGAAAGATATAGTCACTAATAAAAGGAAGATACCTGCAGCTGAAATTTCCACTATGCTTGCAAATTATTCTTTAAAGGGTGGAGTACCTAAGAAGCTAGGAGATCCAGGAATACCTACTATACCATGCTCCATTAAAAGAAGTTATGTGATTTAGGAGCCGGTGTCAGTGTTATGCCTTTCTCTTTATATAGAAGACTTGATTTGAATAAGTTGACACCTACTGGAATATCTTTGCAAATGGTTGATAAATCAACTGCTATACCTATTGGAATTTGTGAGGACGTTCCCGTTGTAGTTGCAAATGTTACTATCTTGACAGATTTTGTTATTCTTGATATGCCCGAGGACGACAGTATGTCGATCATCCTTGGTAGTCCCTTTTTGAATACTGTAGGGGCTGTTATTGATTCAACAAAAGCAAGGTTACTTTTCATGTCAATGGCAATGAACATACGGTATACTTCCCGAAGAAGCAAAGTTTAGTGAATAGTATCAACTCCATTGAAAAAATTGCGACAATCACTATTGGAGGATTTGAATTCCCTCTTCCGACCATCAAAAATAAATATGAGACTCTTATTGTTGGGGAAATGCATATCCCCGTTGAGGTAACTTAGTGTTATACAAAAAAAAATCGGTTTCATGTTACTCGGAAATAGTTTGTAAATAAGACTTGATCAACCTTATTAATGGATTCTTTTTGAGGGGCATGTGGTCGATGAATTTAGTAAGCACAACCCACTTTACCTTTTATTTACTTCTGTTATTTAATTTCAATAAAGTAGAATGCCATGATTATCTTGTTTTCTGAATTATCCGTGCAATAAAAAAATCTCTCGAAAATAAAAGTTCTCGAAATGAACTGAAAATTTAGTATGATTTTTTCTACAGTATTTAAGAATTTTTGGCACTGAACACACCCCAAGGGGGTGCACCTATGAGCCACAAGCTCACAGGGTGTGCCCACCCCCCTTGGGCGCGCCTAGTGAGCTTGTGGGTCCCATAGGGGCCCCCTCACTTAGTGCACCAGCCCAATACCTTCTTCCACCACCAGAAAAAATCAAACTTGCCTCCTAGCCCGTGTTCTTGCTCATTTTCGTGCGATTTTTGATCTCCTTGCTCGGAGCTCCGTTTCCGAAACTGTTTAGAGGAATCGCCCCTTGGTATGTGACTCCTCCGATGCTCCAATTAATTTTTGTTCTAGTGCTTTATGTTTTGCAAACTTTGCTACTGTTGGTGACCATGTATATGAGCTTGCATGTTGAATTTATATGGTCCAAGGTAGTTTTGATGCATGATATAGCTTCTAGACACTTGCGGGAGTAGTTGCTATCAATTTTGTTAAGTTTTGTTCACTTTTATTTTGAGGGACTAAAAATTCAGAAATTTTTTAGAGAACAGAAAATGCTTAGGAGGATGTTGAGGGGCTCTTCGAGCCGGAAGTATGATGAAACTCCGAAGGAGAAGCCCAAGTACAACCTTCCTCGTGCGGCCGAGGTGCAACCGTGCGAAGGGCCATGCTACGCATTCTTGAGGGATGCGGGCATTCATGATGATTTCTATTATTTGGCGAACAATGCCGGCCTCACTCCGTTCCTTGAAGATAAGTGTGATCAGTACCGCCTCCTCACGAATACTTTTGCGCAAAATTTCTACTTTCATTCTAGGAGGGAGGCACCCACCATGTCATTTCACCTTTATGACGTTCCCCTAGAAATGAAACTTGATGCATTTTGCCAAGTATGCAAAATTGCCCTTTAGAGCCATGTCCTAGAGATGTTAGAGATTTTATATTTGACGTGACTATGGGGGAGTCGAGAGGAGTTTCTAAGGCTAGAGTTGCTAGTTTACATTTTTCTGTTTTGCGTTATTACTCATTATTTGCTGGCAGGTGTTTAACTGGTCGATGGGAGAGTGGAACGCTTAGTTCACCTAATCTTGCTATTTTATGCCATGCTCTTTATTGTGATAGAACTTTTAGTTTGGGAGCTATGGTTGCTCGATGGTTACACACTAACCGTTCGAAGGGCGTTATTTATGGTGGTATTTATGCCTCCCGTCACGCTAGACATTTTGAGATTCCTATTAGAGATGAGGAGGATGACCTTTTGCCTACCAAATATCTTGATTTTAGCAGCATGGTTGGGCATAATTTTATTGATTCTGGCGAGAGACGATTTAGGTATAACTTGGTATTTAGTCAGGGCACTCGTGAGATTATTACTTTGCCTGCGCCGTCTTTGTTCTATCTTCCTAGTGGCAGGTACACTATTATGCCCAAGTATATTTATGCCTATTGGGGTCTTACGCCGCCATCTACACCTGCTCCAGCACCGACCTATCAGTGGGAGCCTCAGCAGCCCCAGTGGGAGCCTTAGCAGCCACAGTGGGATCCCCAGGAGCCTCAGTATTATCCTGGAGCTGATTACTTCGAGTCGTGGCCATAGACCAAGTTAGGCCAAAAGCCTAAGCTTGGGGGAGTACGTATTTCTCACCGACATTACATTCGTGTACCACACATTCCTTCCAGTTGTCAGTGTTCATCCTCTCTCATTGTATATCCATGTTAGTTTTATTTTCGCTTTCTTCTTGTGTGTTTGAAAAACTGAAAACCCAAAAATATTTCTCGCTTCTTTTCGGTCTTTATTTCTTGTTTAGTTAGTTCATAGTACTAAAAGAAAACCCAAAAAGATTTCTCATTTCTTCTTTTGTTTGTTGGGAGTTCTCCCGTGTAAATAGTTTTTCTCGCTTTTCCTTTTTCCTTCGTTAGTTTGCTTTCTTCAGAAAAACTAAAAACTCCAAAAACATTTCAGTGTGTTTCTCTGAAATTCTTTTCTTTTAGTTGAGTCATCGTATGGAGAAGACTTTGCCAGAATTGTTGAGTGTCACATTTATGCTTTATTGTTGATTTACCGAAGAGCCACTATTACCTTGTCTTCTCCATTGAATAAAATGTTTGCAGATTCCAACTTAGTCCACGGCACACTTGCACTATTATTATTTTCACATCATTTGGTCGTGCAAGTGAAAGGCAATAATGACGATGATTGTTGAAGTGATTGCGGTGAAGGAAAGCTGGTATGAACTCTTTTTGTTTTTGTTTTTGTAAATATGTTTTACTCAGTCGATCTTGATTTAGCATATTATGTGTAAACATGTTTGTGATGACAATTAGAGATTATAGTTGCTCATGCCATGCTTAAATAGCTAGGAGTGGATAATGATTTATCTTGTGTGTCAACATGCATTAAAATGGTTGTGATGTAGTATGATAGTATGGTATCCTCCTCTGAATAATTCAAGTGGCTTGACAAGGCACATGTTCACACATGTAGTTGAATCAAAACAAACGCAGCCTTCAAGATATTTATGTTCAGGGTATTTATATCCTACTCATGCTCGTTGGTACTTGTGAACTGCGTTGGGATTTCCCCGAAGAGGAGAGGATGATGCAGTACAGTAGAGATAAGTATTTCCCTCAGTTAAGAACCAAGGTTATCAATCCAGTAGGAGAACCACACAGAACCTCGTTAGCAGCACCTACACACACAAAAGCGAACACTTGCACCCAACGCAAATAAGAGGGTTGTCAATCCCCTTAGCGGTTATTTGCAAGGATTAATTCTAATAGTGATAGATATAAAAGTAAATTGCAAAAGAAAATAAATTGCAGCAAGGTATTTTTGGATTTTAATATATGATAAAAGTAGACCCGGGTGCCATAGTTTTCACTAGAGGCATCTCTCTCAAACACATAGCATACGGTGGGTAAACAAATTACTGTTGGGCAATTGATAGAAAAGCGCATAGTTATGACGATATTCAAGGCAATGATCATGTATATAGGCATCACGTCCGAGACAAGTAGACTGACTCCTGCCTGCATCTACTACTATTACTCCACCCATCGACCGCTATCCATCATGCATCTAGGGTATTAAGTATAACACAGAGTAACGCCTTAAGCAAGATGACATGATGTAGACAAAGTAAACTCAAGCAATATGATTAAACCCCATCTTTTATCCTTAATGGCAACAATACAAATACGTGTCTTGTCCCTTTCTGTCATTGGGATATAGAACACCGCAAGGTTGAACCCATCACAAAGCACCTCTCCCATTGCAAGATAAATCAATCTAGTTGGCCAAACCAAATGGATAGATTGGAGAGAAATACAAAGCTATAACAATCATGCATAAAAGAGTTCAGAGAAGACTCAAATATTTCTCATGAATAATCTGATCATAAACCCACAATTCATCGGATCCCAACAAACACACCGCAAAAGAAGATTACATCGAATAGAACTCCAAGAACATCAAGGAGAACATGGTATTGAAGATCAAAGAGAGAGAAGAAGCCATCTAGCTAATAGCTATGGACCCATAGGTCTGTGGTAAACTACTCACACATCATCAGAAGGGCAGCAAGGTTGATGTAGAAGCCCTCCATGATCGATTCCCCCTCCGGCAGAGTACCGGAAAAGGCCTCCAGATGGGATCGCGGAAGAACAGAGGCTTGCGGCAGCGGAAAGGTTTTCTCTTCTGTCTCTCTGGTATATTGGGAATATTTGGGAATTTATAGCGCTGGAACTATGTCAAGAGGTGCCACGAGGAGCCCACAAGCCTGGGGGCGCGCCTACCCCCTTGGGCGAGCCCTCCGGGCTTGTCGCTCCCTTGTGACTCTTCTTCTCTTCTCCCGAAGCTTCTAGGGTCCCTTCTGGTCCAGAAAAAATTAATCCAAAGTTTTTTCTTCATTTGGACTCCGTTTGATAATGATTTTCTGAAAAGGCAAAAACAGGCCAAAAAAACAGCAACTGGCACTGGGCACTAGGTTAATAGGTTAGTCCCAAAAAATGATATATAATTGCATATAAAACATCCAAGATTGATACTATAATATCATGGAACAATCAAAAATTATAGATACGTTGGAGACGTATCAAGCATCCCCAACCTTAATTCCTGCTCGTCCTCGAGTAGGTAAATGATAAAAATAGAATTTTTGATGTGGAATGCTACCTAACATGTTTCATCATGTAATTCTCTTTTATGGTATGAATATTAAGATCTGAATGATTCAAAGCAATAGACAATAATTTGATATAAAGACATCAATACTCAGGCATACTAACAAACAATCATGTCTTTCAAAATAAAAATGCTAAAGAAAGTTATCCCTAAAAAATCATATAATCCAGTCATGCTCCATCTTCTTAACACAAAGTATTTATCATGCACTACCCCGATGACAAGCCGAGCAATTGGTTCATACTTTTTAACGCGCTTCAGCTTTTTCAACCCCCACGCAATACATGAGCGCAAGCCATGGATATAGCACTATGGGTGGAATAGAATGTGGTGGTAGAGATTAATAGGGGGAAATAAAAAAGAAGAAGATAGTCTCACATCGACGCGGCTAATCAACGGGCTATGGAGATGCCCATCAATTTATGTCAATGCGAGGAGTAGGGATTGCCATGCAACAGATGCACTAAGAGCTATAAGTGTATGAAATCTCAAAATAAAAACTAAGTGGGTGTGCATCCAACTTGCTTGCTCATGAAGACCTCGGGCATTTGAGGAAGCCCATCATCAGAATATACAAGCCAAGTTCTATAACGAAAATTCCCACTAGTATATGAAAGTGACAAAATAGGTGACTCTCTATATGAAAAACATGGTGCTACTTTGAAGCACAAGTATGGAAAAAGATAGTAACACTGCCCCTTCTCTCTTTTTCTCTCATTTTTATTTATTTATTTTTCTTTTTTTCTTTCTTTTTTCATGGGCTCTTTTTGGCCTCTTTTTCTTTCTTTCTTTTTTGTTATTTTATTTCCTCACTGGGACAATGCTCTAATAATGATGATCATCATACTTCTATTTACTTACAACTTGATACTAGAACAAATATGACTCTATATGAATGCCTCTGGCAGTGTACCAGGATGTGCAATGATACTAGCGTAACATGTATGAAAAATGATGAACGGTGGCTGAGCCACGAATACTATGTCAGCTATATGATCATGCAAAGCAATATGACAATGATGATGTGTGTCATATAAAAAGAACGGTGGAAGTTGCATGGCAATATATCTCGGAATGGCTATGGAAATGCCATAGTAGGTAGGTATGGTGGCTGTTTTGAGGAACATATAAGGAGGCTTATGTGTGATAGAGCATATCATATCACGGGGTTTGGATGCACCGGCAAAGTTTGCACCGACTCTCGAGGTGAGAAAGGGCAATGCATTGTACCGAAGCGGCTAGCAAATTGCGGAAAGGTGAGAGTGCGTATAATCCATGGACTCTCATTAGTCATAAAGAACTCACATACTTATTGCGAAAGTATATTAGCCCTCAAAGCAAAGTACTACTATGCAGTCCCCTAGGGGGATAGATTGGTAGGAAAAGACCATCGCTCGTCCCCGACCACCACTCATAAGGTAGACAATCAATAATAAATCATGCTCCAACTTCTTAGCATAACGACAGATCATACGTGCATGCTTCGGGAATCACAAACCTTAACACCAATATTCTTACTAAACCACAATTATCTACTAGCACCACCCACATATTACCATATCGCAAAACTATTGCAAGGAATCAAACATATCATATTCATTGATCTACATGAAAGTTTTTATTATATATCCCTCTTGAATACCTATCATATTAGGACCAAATTCATAACCCGTGCATATTACCATTGCTATTTATTAGACTCTCAAAAAGATATAAGTGAATCATGAGACTGCAACTATTTCTTTAAAATATAACCGCCGCCGTGCTCTAAAAGATATAAGTGAAGCACTAGAGCAACTGCCTAGCTCAAAAGATATAAGTGAAGCACATAGAGTATTCTAACAAATCACGAATAATGTGTGTCCCTCTCAAAAAGGTGTGTTCAGCAAAGATGATTGTGGAAAACTAGAAAGCAAACTATAGCACAAGACGCTCCAAGTAAAACACATATCATGTGATGAATAAAAATATAGCTCCAAGTGAAATACCGATAGATTGTAGACGAAAGATGGGGCGCCATCCGGGGCATCCCCAAGCTTAGATGCTTGAGTCTTCCTTGAATATTACCTTGCGGTGCCTTGGGCATCCCTAAGCTTAGGCTCTTGCCAGCCGCTCCTTATTCCTTTATCCATCGTAGTCTCACCCAAAACTTGAAAACTTCAGCACACAAAACTCAACAGAAACCTCGTGAGATCCGTTAGTATAACAAATAAATCTTAAACTTTAGGTACTGTTGTAAATTGATTAATATTTAATATTGGCATAATGATACTGTACTCCAATTTCCCCATGGCACATACCCCCCAATACGATCCATAGATTCATCAAAATAAGCAAACTATGCAACAAAAACAGAATCTATCTAAAACAGAACAGTCTATAAAGATCTGAATTAAAGTCGTACTTCTGTAACTCCAAAACTTCTGAAAATTTATGAAAATGTGGGCAATTCATATATCAATATTGTGTAAAAAAATTCAGGATTTTATCACGCTCCAGTACACAATGAAAATTCCAGAACTAAGCGCAAAAGTTTCTGTTTTCAAACAGCATCAATTATACTATCATCCAAATCATCCCAAAGGCATTACTTGGCACAAACACTAATTAAAAGATAAAAACACAATCATAACAGAAGCTATAATTATGTAAACACACAAAAAATAAAAATTTGCAATAAAAATAAATATTGGGTTGCCTTCCAACAAGCGCTATTGTTTTATGCCCCTAGCTAGGCATAATGCATAGTTTCAAGTATTATCATCAAGGTAAGGGAGATCATCCATGCTCATCTCATACTCTCTTATTTCAGCAGCAAGTTTTCTAAGTGGAAAGCAAAAGTACTCAAAAGGGCTAAATTTAATAGGATAAGGATCCGTAAGATCAAGTTTAGGAGGAGGGGATTCCTCCTTTGTCCCTTTGTAAGTGATGACTATCTCTTCATTATACATGTTTCTTTGAATATGTTCCTTTAGTTTTTCTCAAGCACAAATCCCAATCCATTATTTTGTATAGCAAAATTACCATTAAGTTCAGAAATTTTATCAAGTAAAATAGATGGGGGAACCTTTTTTCTAAGATTCTCACTGTAAGCAGCATAATCTGGAGATTGTAATCTCCTCATTGCCTCCTGGTTGTAAAGGATTTCTTCCATAGGAGGACATCCACTATTTATATTGTAATGAGCAAATATTTCACGGGCCTCTTTCATGATATGGCCAAATTCATAAGCTAGGAATAAAGTGACTACACGTTTGACGGAAGGATTACGAATGTTTCATAACTCTAGAAGTATCCTTTGTATAGCGGGATGCATATGCACAAATTGTCTCTCAAATTCAACTATAAGCAAAGATATGGCATCCACAAAGCTAGAAGTTTTATTAAGAATTGACCCTCCAAACATAGGTAACGTGCCAGCACAAGTAAAGAAATCCTGAATAACACCTTTTCCAATGATATTACCACTACCTATACGGAGTTTTTTAGTATGCATGATAGTGGGTTGTTCTTTATCAGGATCATCGTTGGCAAGATTATCTAATTTCTCTCTAGCAACTTTAGGAAAGCTTCTCTTTTCATTCATAAGCTTCAAAAGTACGGAAGGGTTGTCTAAAGACTCCGCTCTAGTGGCGGGAGAATTACCATTTTTTCCAAACTTAGTCATGATAGCAACTTTGAGCAAGCAAGCAAGCAAACAGCAAATAAAAATATTTTTGGGTTTTTCTAAAACTGTTTTAGAAGTGGGGGAGATAAAAACGAGAGGCAAATGCAAATAAAAAGGCAAATAAAATAAATGCAAGTGGATGATAGTTTGTGCGAAGGTACTTGATAGGTTTTGGTGATGTCTCCCCGGCAACGGCGCCAGAAATTCTTCCTGCTACTTGTGAACTGCGTTGGGATTTCCCCGAAGAGGAGAGGATGATGCAGTACAGTAGAGATAAGTATTTCCCTCAGTTAAGAACCAAGGTTATCAATACAGTAGGAGAACCACACAGAACCTCGTTAGCAGCACCTACACACACAAAAGCAAACACTTGCACCCAACGCAAATAAGAGGGTTGTCAATCCCCTTAGCGGTTATGTGCAAGGATTAATTATGATAGTGATAGATACAAAAGTAAATTGCAAAAGAAAATAAAAGTAAATAAATTGCAGCAAGGTATTTTTGGATTTTAATATATGATAAAAGTAGACCCGGGGGCCATAATTTTCACTAGAGGCTTCTCTCTCGAACACATAGCATACGGTGGGTAAACAAATTACTGTTGGGCAATTGATAGAAAAGCGCATAGTTATGACGATATTCAAGGCAATGATCATGTATATAGGCATCACATCCGAGACAAGTAGATCGACTCCTGCCTGCATCTACTACTATTACTCCACCCATCGACCGCTATCCAGCATGCATCTAGGGTATTAAGTATAACATAGAGTAACGCCTTAAGCAAGATGACATGATGTAGACAAAGTAAACTCAAGCAATATGATTAAACGCCATCTTTTTATCCTTAATGGCAACAATACAAATACATGTCTTGTCCCTTTCTATCACTGGGATATAGAACACCTCAAGGTTGAACCCATCACAAAGCACCTCTCCCATTGCAACATAAATCAATCTAGTTGGCCAAACCAAACGGATAGATCGGAGAGAAATACAAAGCTATAACAATCATGCATAAAATAGTTCAGAGAAGACTCAAATATTTCTCATGAATAATCTGATCATGAACCCACAATTCATCGGATCCCAACAAACACACCGCAAAAGAAGATTACATCGAATAGAACTCCAAGAACATCGAGGAGAACATGGTATTGAAGATAAAAGAGAGAGAAGAAGCCATCTAGCTACTAGCTATGGACCCATAGGTCTGTGGTAAACTACTCACACATCATCGGAAGGGCAGCAAGGTTGATGTAGAAGCCCTCCGTGATCGATTCCCCCTCCGGCAGAGTACCAGAAAAGGACTCCAGATGGGATCACGGAAGAACAGAGGCTTGCGGTGGCAGAAAGGTTTTCTCTTCTGTCTCTCCGGTACGTGTATTGGGAATATTTGGGAATTTATAGCGCTGGAATTAGGTCAAGAGGTGCCACGAGGGGCCCACAAGCCTGGGGGCGCGCCTACCCCCCTGGGCACGCCCTCCGGGCTTGTCGCTCCCTCGTGACTCTTCTGCTCTTCTCCCGAAACTTCTAGGGTCTCTTCTGGTCCAGAAAAAATTAATCCAAAGTATTTTCTTCATTTGGACTCCGGTTGATAATGATTTTCTGAAAAGGCAAAAATAGGCAAAAAAACAGCAACTAGCACTGGGCACTAGGTTAATAGGTTAGTCCCAAAAAATGATATATAATTGCATATAAAACATCCAAGATTGATACTATAATAGCATGGAACAATCAAAAATTATAGATACGTTGGAGACGTATCACTTGTACCCAATGTTAATTATTCGCAATGCATGATTATGACCGTTGTCGCTCTCTAGTTGGTCGCTTCTCAATCTATTTGCTAGCCTTCGCCTGTACTAAGCAGGAATAATGCTTGTGCATCCAAAATCCTTAAACCCAAAGTTGTTCCAGAAGAGTCCACCATATCTACCTATATGCGGTATTACTCTGCTGTTCCAAGTAAATTTGCATGCGCCACCTCTAATCATTCAAATAAACATCTGTTTTGTGTGCCCATACCGCTCATGGAGTGACGGGGCGGTCAGTATCTTCCATGCTAAGTGGGTTACTCTCATGATGGTGTTTATTCACTTATCATTGCACGAGAGAGGCTAGTAATTGGGATGCCCAGTCCTATAATTTGAAAATAAAGGAAAATATAATAAAACAAACTCCCCCGGAAAGTTGATTGTCTGGTGGGCACCCGTGAATTCGGCTAGCCATGACTCGTGTTTGTATGCTTGAGGGGGAGGAAACTTTACCTTTCCGCTTGGGAACCACCTATAATGTGTTTAGCATCGAAGATATTGAAATCCTTTGTCGTGACGTTGACAGGAAAAGCACACCGCTCAAAATGTATCCATCTCTGTTTTAAGCTTCGAGCTCTAACACCTCTGCAAATCTCTGCTTCCCTCTGCGAAGGGCCTATCTTTTTTACTTTCATTTTATTTACTTTTATTTTGAGTCATGACCTTCTCATTCAAGCACCAACCCTGAGAGCGCTATTGTCATTTTTATGCATTGAGTCTAGTTAATGTTGGATGTGACCATGACTAGATCTCTTGAATTACAATGTTTAGTCGCTACTTGAACCTCAGAGGTGCTCTGCATTTATGTTTTGCGGTCTCAGAAAGGGCTAGCGAGATATCATGTTATCATATTATATCATGATTGTTTTGTCAAATTGTTCGCATCCAAGATATCTTATTATTGCTCGCCAGTTGGTTATGTTATTGTCATGAGTAAATATAAGACCTAAGTGTTATCATTCATATGGTTAGTTCATAATCTTTGCTGAAAACTTGAACACTAGTTAAGCATATATACAACAACGAGAACAAAAGAGTTTGTAAAAGTTTTTCTTTATCACCTTTAGTTTGTCAACTGAAGTGCTCGAGGACCAGCAATGAGTTAAGCTTTGGGGAGTTGATACGTCCCAAACGTTTCCACTTTTCCAAACACTTTTGCTCTTGTTTTGGACTCTAATTTGCATGATTTGAATGAAACTAACCCAGACTGACGCTGTTTTCAGCAGAACTACCATGGTGTTGTTTTTGTGTAGAAATAAAAGTTCTTGGATTGAGCTGAAACTTTATGGAGATTATTTTCAGAATATGTAAAACATATTGGCAAAGAGAACTACTGGAGGGGGCCACCCATGAGCCACAAGCTCAGGGGGCGCACACACGCCCCTAGGGCACGCCCTGTGAGCTTGTGGACCCCACAGGCCTCCGTTTGCCCTAACTCTAACTCTATAAGTACCGTCTCGCGGAGAAAAAACTAGAGAGAAAGTTTCATCACGTTTTACGATACAGAGCCACCGCCACCTCCTGTTCTTCATCAGGAGAGCTGA
The DNA here is from genome assembly GCA_039707655.1 of Elymus sibiricus. Classification (NCBI taxonomy): domain Eukaryota; kingdom Viridiplantae; phylum Streptophyta; class Magnoliopsida; order Poales; family Poaceae; genus Elymus; species Elymus sibiricus. Next base: position 196,386,650 of record CM077674.1, on the reverse strand, counting down.
CCTGGAGTCCGATAGGGGCTCCGGAGAGGGGGGTTCCTCGCCGTCATCATCATCAACCCTTCTCCATCAACAATTTCATGATGCTCACCACCAGGTGTGAGTAATTCCTCTGTAGGCTTGCTGGACGGCGATGGAGTTGGATGATATTTGTCATGTAATTGAGTCAATTTGTTAGGGCTTGATCCCTAGTATCCACTATGTTCTGAGATTGATGTTGTTATGACTTTGCTATGCTTAATGCTTGTCACTAGGGCCCGAGTGCCATGATTTCAGATCTGAACCCTCTATGTTTTCATGAATATATTTGAATTCTTGATCCTATCTGCTAGTTATATGCACTTGTTATTGTTCTGATCCGTAGACCCCAAAGTGATAATAGTTGGGATACTCTCCAGGGATGACTGTAACTCGAGGAGTTCATGTATTCACCATGTGTTAATGGTTTGTCCTGGTTCTCTATTAAAAGGAGGCCTTAATATCCCTTAGTTTCCTTATGGACCCCGCTGCTACGGGAGGGTAGGACAAAAGATGTCATGCAAGTTCTTATTATAAGCACGTATGACTATACGGAATACATGCCTACATTATATTGATGAATTGGAGCTACTGTGTATCGCTCTAGGTTGTGACTGTTATATGATGAATGTCATCCAACACAAATATCCATCGCTGAGCCAATGCTCGCGCTTTCCTCATATTGATCTTTGCTAAGTTACTTCTACTGCTGCTGCTGTTACAATCACTACAAACTGCTTCTGTTACTCTTCTGTTACTATTGCTACTGTTACTGAACCTATCAAAACTATCAAACTACTATGCTACTAAACACTTTGCTGCAGAGATATTATATGCCAGGTGTGGTTGAATTGACAACTCAACTGCTAAGGCTCATAAATATTCTTTGGCTCCCCTTGTGTCGAATCAACAAATTTGGGTGAAACACTACCCTCGAAGACTGTTGCGATCCCCTGTACTTGTGGGTTATCAAGACCAACAGGCTTGGACGGAACATCCGAAACGGGGTCCTGTTCATCGGCTAGGGGTCTGGCATACCGCAAAACGGAGGAAACAGACATCTGTTCAACCGCCTACGGTCGAAACGGGGTCCTGTTCATCGGGAGGGCTGTGGCGTGCCGCAAAACGGACAAAACGGACTTCTCTCCAACCGCCTACGGTCGAAAAGGGGGTCATGTTCATCGGGAGGGGTGTGGCGTACCGCAAAACGGGACTCCACGGGCTACTGTTCATCACCGTCGACCTCCAACCGCGCGCCTCCACGGGCTATTGTTCATCCGCAACTGCCTACGGCCTCCACAGGCTCCTGTTCATCCCCCCAAACCGGCTGGGGTGTGGCGTACAGCGGCACGGCCTCCTCGATTGATCGGGGTCCTGTTCATCTAGCGCCAACCACCTTCACACGGCCAGGGTACTGTTCATCCACAGCCAACCCACCGACTGGGGCGTGGGGCGTACGAGCGGGCGGCATCAACGGGAACTGTTCATCCACAGCCAACCAACCGGCTAGGTCAACTCACCACGTCTCACGCAAGGGGCTCGATCGATGCAACAGCAGTCTTGACTCGTTCTACGTATCGCGCGTGGCAGCAACCGGCACTATTCCTCGAGAGGCAACCCAATACCGGCTGGCTACGTCTCGCACAGGGGATCGATCGGCTTCCGTAAGCAGCGAGAAGGATCGATCGGGTTTAGTTAGCAGCGAAGGGATCGATCAGCTTCAGTACCTAGTAGGATCGATCGCTCGTGTTCAGTACATAGCTAGTGCGATCACTCGGGTTCAGTAAGCGAATGCATCACTCGGGTTCAGTTAGCGAACACGGCTCGCACACACGCGTGCGTACGAGAGAAACGCGTAAACGACTGCATCGCTCGGGCCTGACCACCCACCGATTGCCCACCGTAACCGGGAACTGCCCAAAAAAATTCCTCGCCCTCACTTCTACCATGATTTTTTACATCATGGACAGCCCAAAGAATGTCATGCCGGTGCGTCTCCGGCCCGCCCAGGACGAAAAGCCCATTTTCTGTCATAATTTTTTTATCATAGAAGTAGGAGCCCACCACGTCTATGATGATACGTGTTTTTGTCACAATTATCGTCATAGAAGTGTCACAACCATGACAGAAAAAGTTTTCGTTCAGGCCATAATGTCACGGAAGTGTCTTTTTTTGTAGTGAGTGCCAGTTGCTGTTTTTTTGCTTGTTTTTGGCTTTCAGAAAATCAGTACCAAACGAAGTCCAAACATGATGAAACTTTATGGTGATTTTTTCTGGTCCAGAAGGGACCCTAGACTGTCGGGAGGAGGCCATAAGATCTACGGGAGAGCCACGAGCTCAGGTGGCGCGCCCCCCTGGGGGTGCGCCACCTGGGGGCACGCCACCTGAGCTCGTGGGTCCAATGCAGCTCCGTTTGACCTAATACCACTTCTATAAATCCTCAAATATTCCCAAAACCAACAGAGAGCCACCCTAAACAACTTTTCCGACGCCGCAAGCCTCTGTTCTTCCGCGATTCCATCTGGAGGCCTTTTTCGGTACTCTGCCGAAGGGGGAATTGATCACGGAGGGCTTCTACATCAACCTTGCTGCCCTTCCAATGATGCGTGAGTAGTTTACAACTGACCTACGGGTCCATAGATAGTAGCTAGATGGCTTCTTCTCTCTCTTTGATCTTCAATACAATGTTCTCCATGATCTCCATGGAGTTCTATTCGATGTAATCTTCTTTTGCGGTGCGTTTGTTGGGATCCGATGAATTGTGCATTTATGATCAGATTATTCATTGAAAGTAATTTAGTCTTTTCTGAACTTTATTATGCATGATTATTATAGCGTTGTATTTCTCTCCGATCTATCCGTTTTGTTTGGCCAACTAGATTGATTTATCTTCAGTGGAGGAGGTGCTTTGTAATGGGTTCAATCTTGCGGTGTCCTCACCTCCTGACAGAAGGTGTAGCGAGGCACGTATTTGTATTGTTGCCATTAAGGGTAAAACGACGGGGTTCAATCATATTGTTTGGTTCTATTCTGTCTACATCATGTCATCATACTTCATGCATTACTCTGTTTGTTATGAACTTAATACGTACAGAGGCAACCATAGAAGCGCTCTTGAAGTGGAGTAATAGTAGTAGATACAGAATCGTTTCGGTCTACTTGTCACGGACGTGATGCCTATATACATGATCATTGCCATGAATAACATCATAACTATGCACGTTTCTATCAATTGCCCAATAGTAATTTCTTTACCCACCGTATGCTATGTTTCAAGAGAGAAGCCTCTAGTGAAAACTATGGTCCCTGGGTCTACTTTTATCATATTACTAAAACCTAAATTACCTTGCTGCAATTATTTTACTTTTCAATTTACCTATCTATCACTATTAGATTTGATCCTTGCAAGTAACGGGTTCAAGGGGATTGACAACCCTCTTGCCCGCGTTGGGTGCAAGTATTTGCTCTTGTGTGTGCAGGTACTGTTTGACTAGGATTTTCTTGGTTCTCCTATTGGTTCGATAACCTTGGTTCTCACTGAGGGCAATACTATCCGCTACTATATTGCTTCACCCTTCCTCTTCGGGGAAAATCCCAACGCAGCTCACAAGTAGCACAATGCTATTTGCGGACTAACCGTGTGCATTGAGCATTTCAGATATTCTATTACATGGCACAAGACAGTTTATTCCCCTCGGTGATAAAGAGTGAAGACGGTTTTTCCGGTGTTTCCTTTCGGTGGATTTGAGTCGTAGGAAAACCGTACTATTAAGAGGGGGTCTGCGTTGGAAAGGTCAGGGTGGAATCAACACGTACACATCCCCATATGCACCCACATACCCTTCCCGCAGCTTTGGAGTTCCCCCTGTTCTTTGTGTGGACTTTCTTGAAGCACCCAAGCGGTAGTACCGCCCTAGCACTGCAAAAAAGACACTTCCGTGACATTATGGCCCAAACAAACAAAAATTGTCATGGATGTGACACTTCTATGACGATAATTGTGACAAAAACACGTATCATCATAGATGTGGTGGGATCCTACATCTATGACAAAAAATTATGACAGAAAATGGGCTTTTCGTCCTGGGCAGGTCGGAGACGTACCTGCATGACAATCTTTGGGTCATCCATGACGTAAAAAATCATGGTAGAAGTGAGGGCGAGGAAATTTTCGGGGAGTTCCCGGTATACGGTGGGTGGTCGGCCCCAGCGATGCAGTCATTTGCGCGTTTCTCTCGTATGCGCGCGTGTGTGAGCCGTGTTCGCTAACTGAACCCAAGCGAGGCGTTTGCTTACTGAACCCGAGTGATCGATCACCCTCGCACTACGCGTTGAACACGAGTGATCGATCCCTCGCACTACGTACTGAACCCGATCAATCCCTTTACTGCACAGTGCCCGTTGGGTTGCCTCTCGATGAACAGTGCCCGTTGCTGCCGCGCAGGCGATACGTAGAACGAGTCGAGACTTGCCTCGATCGAGCCCCTTGTGCGAGACGTGGTGATTTCACCTAGCCGGTTGGTTGGTTGTGGATGAACAGTTCCTGTTGCTGCCGCCCGCTCGTACGCCCCACCCCAGCCGGTGGGTTGGCTATTGATGAACAGTACCCTCGCCGTGTGATGGTGGTTGGCGCTGGATGAACAGGACCCCGAATCATCAAGGAGGTCGTGTCGCGGTACGCCACACCCCAGCCGGTTGGGGATGGATGAACAGGACCTCGTGGATGCTGGAGGAAGTTGATGGTGGATAAACAGTAGCCGGTGGAGGCTGGAGGAAGTCGACGGTGGATGCACAGTAGCCCGTGGAGTCCCCTTTTGTGTTGGGAAACGTAATAGAAAACAAAAAAATCACACCTACGCGCACCCAAGATCAATATGAAGATGCATTACGGGTTGGGATCACAATCGTTACCGTCACCGAGTTGTAGCGGAAGAAGAATGTCTCGGTGTAGGTCGTACTTGGAGTCCCTCGAATCGTCGATGAACGATCCTGTGAACCGCCCACAAACAGTCCCTCGAACCGAAGACCGAAGGCACAACCTCTCTACTTGATGAGGACATCACTACTACAGTTACACCCACAACCCTTGCTGCTACATATACTGGACCAATTACTAGACCTCGCGCACTCCAATTAAATTACCAGGTACTTTCATTTCTTGGTAAAGATCCTAATGTTCATGAGAATATGATGCTGCCTAAATTGGATACATTTGTTTTGCTTACAAATGAAGGGCCCAGCATGGACAAGAAGGATGAACATTGAAGCATGATCAAGCATGGAGAGGATGGCGCGCGCAAGGGGAACAAGAACGGAGTTTCCAGTGGAGTTTTCAGCATTTTGGAACCACCATGATGACATACAAGGACATGGACGAAATATATAAGATGGTCTTTCATAAATTTCGTCCATAGCTTAATATAGGTGCTGCGCCACCTTATTTTTGGGCCAGGCCCATGTAATTTCGAAAATACACTTGGTAGGCTGCTTTAGAGTCCGTATTAATAGGGAAAACGACTTAGGACAGAATTTAGTCACACCTTGCCAAGGGTGGACGAAATTCCCCTCTGTCTCCCTATAAATACAACCCTTAGGGCGTCGTTTTAGACTTGAGTTTTGTTTAGATTAAAGGTCGCCATAGCCGCAACTCGCGTCCTTCGTTTGTGTTCTATGACCGGACCAAGATGTCACAGAACCCCAGTTTCATCAATAAAGCTTCCTCTTATATTCACAATATTCAGATTGCAATTTCAGTTTCTTGCTTGTTCTTCGTTTGTGTGCGGGGAATAGACACTCGTGGTCAGGTTGATCGTGCTCCGGCATGGTCAATAACCTCTCGGAGTTGGTTTAGCGATTGCTAAGGCACGACGTCATCGCACGTTCGTAGTCGGATCATCAAAGTCGACTTCTACCAAAAACGATAGCTACATCTCATCGAAACATTGGGACACCTTCGCCTCTATCAAGTGGTATCAGATTTCCAGGTTGCTCGGTGAAATTTTCTAGTTTTTCGTAGTTTAGATCGCATCTGTTCTTCATAATTATAGTCCACGAAAAAGCCACACAAAAAATTAGGTTTAGATCATCATATCTGAACCAATATGAGTCTTTTTGCAATCTTCTGTTTGGTGTTTTGCTTTGTTGAATTTGTAGTTGCATCGTCGTGTCGAGTTGCTGGTCTTAGCATCTAGTTCTTTAGAGTTTCGAGTTCTGTCCACAAGTTGTCACGCCACCGCCGCACCATCTTCATCGCCGCTGCCATATACCACCACCGCACCATCTTCATCGCCGCTGCCATATACCACCACCGCACAATCTTCATCGTCGTTGCCATATACCACCACCGCACCATCTTCATCGCCGCTGCCATATATACCACCACAGATCCCCCACCAATGCGAGTCCATATATACCACCGCACCATCTTCATCGCCGCTGCCATATATACCACCACAGATCCCCCACCAATGTGAGTCCATATATACCACCGCATATCCGCCACCAATCCAAGTCCATATATACCACCGCATATACGCCACCAATCCGAGTCCACATATTCCACCGCATATCCGCCACCAATCCGAGCCCATCACATATTCAATTTGCTTTTGAGATCCACCTATAGCCAGTTTCGTGTTGCATTGTCTAAGTAGGTTTTGGATTTCATCAATCTTTCGCCGTTCGTAGAAGAGAGGTGATTTCCAAAAAAAAACATTTCAGCAAAAGTTCCACCTCTAGTGTCCAGAAAAGTTCCTTCACGTTTCAGCAAAAGTTCTGTTCTAGTGTCCGGAAGAGTTCCGAAAACATCAAAAATAATTTCATGCCTATACTGTTTTTAGGCTTTGGGAAGCATTTTGAGACACTTGCCATTATAGTGATTTTTCGCAAAAAAAAACAAAGCGCAAAAATAATAATTCAGAGTGTGCTTCCCCTTATTTACGTGTAGCGCCGTGATTTTGTTAGTGTTCTAGGCTCGCATCTCTAGCACGGTCTAGGTTAGGACCAGCACAGTACCGTCATTGGCGTTTATTCAACTTTGCATCTCTGAATTGATTATTGCTGATATTTTTGCTACCATATCATATGCCTTCCCAGCTCCACATACATCTACGCTGTGCGTTTGACACCACCTGGTAATCGCTCTATCCAAACTTTGATAGTTTGACTACACCAGTTGTCGATCACCGCCAGCTGCTTGGTAAGAACAGGTAAGAATTTGTGATTCGCTTGACGGATTTGTGACTTTCCGCCACACCCCATCCTATTAGTAGTCTGTAGGACATATTCTTGTGTGTTTCTATTGCTGCTAACCATGATAGGATCACAAGCGAATGAGCTGGACTGCAAGAACATGATAAAGAAGGAACTACATGATAAATTTCAACAAACGTAGGGTGAACAGGTGCAAGACGTGATGAGCAGCTTTGGATAGGCGCTGGAGAGGATAGATGGCATTGAGAAGACAATTGGCACCAAGTTGGAGGACAAGTTCAATGAAGTGCTCGCGCGCCTACCACCACTTGCTGCCCTTGCTGCACAGTTGCAACAACAACAACAACAACAACAACAACAACAACAACAACAACAACAACAACAACAACAACCACCTCCACGTCGCTCTGATCACGTAGGACGATCGAAGCGTGTTCCTGTTGAGCAATCTGGTGCCGCTGCTACTATTGTTGATGCTTCTGTGGCTCCTACTGCTACTGTCGAGCAGTATGATGATTACGAGGATGAGGTTAATCCAAATCAGAACTACGTGCAACCACCACAGGCACCAGGTCATCCACACGCCTACAATTGCAATGGTAGGGCTGCACCACCACCTCCAGTACGAGATAATGACCATATCCCTAAACTGAAATTGAATATTCTGCCATTTGAGGGTAGATACATTCCTGATGTATATCTTACTTGGGAGTTAGAAACTGAACAACGTTTTACATGCTTACAATATCCCGAGGATAGACGTGTTGCTGCTGCTGTTTGTGCATTCACTAGTTTTGCTTGTGTATGGTGGTCTGAACATTGTAGATTATATCATGATAATATCCCAACTACTTGGGCTGCTTTGAAAAATGTTATGCGTACTCGTTGGGTTACACCATATTATCAACGTGAATTACTTCAAAATTTGCTGCGTTTAAGACAAGGAAAAAATTCTGTAGAGGAATATTATCAGGAATTACAAACTGGCATGATTAGATGTGGTATTGTGGAGGATAATGAAGCTATGCCTGCACGTTTTGTGGGTCGGTTAAATAGAGAAATTCAAACCATCTTAGAGTATAAGGATTATAACAATATTACTCTTTTATTCCATCTTGCTTGCAAAGCTGAACGTGAAGTGCAGGATCGACAGGCATTGGCACGAACTAATTTTTCTGCAGGTCGATCATCATCATGGACACCACGTGCATCCTCTACTTCCACATGTTCTGCTGCACCGGCGCCTCCTTCAGCCGCCAACTCCAGTCGTGATACAAGAAAACAGGCACCACCACCACCATCTGCCAAGAGCACACCTTTCGGTCCTGCACAGAGCTCTTCTTCATCCATGGCAAACACATGATATTATTTGTCATCGTTTCAAGGGTGGAGGTCACTATGCAAGAGAATGTCCATCCAAGTGTGTGATGATTGCTACTGAGGATGGTGGGTATGAGTCCGCTAGTGATTATGATGAGGAGACTTGGCTCTTATTGCTAGTGAAGAACAAGGTGGATGATTCTGAACAAGAGACGCAATAGATGGCTACTGAAGATGCTGACAGGTATCAAAGTTTAGTTGCTCAATGTGTTTTGAGTGTGCAGGTCACACAAGCTGAGCAAAATCAGAGGCACAATTTGTTCCATACAAAGGGAGTTGTGAAGGAACGTTTTGTTCGCGTCATCATAGATGGAGGGAGTTGCAACAACTTGGCTACCATGGAGATGGTGGAGAAGCTGTCTCTCACCACCAGACCACATCCTCATCCTTACTACATACAATGGTTCAACAACAGCGGCAAGGTTAAGGTAACATGTATTGTTCGTGTGCATTTTAGTATCGCTACTTATGCTGATTATGTTGATTGTGATGTGGTACCCATGCTAGCATGCTCCCAATTACTTGGTAGACCATGGCAATTCGATAAAATTTCTGTACACCATGGTAGGAAAAATCAGTATACTCTTGTTCATAAGCATAAACATATTACTTTGCTTCCTATGTCTCCTGAACACATTTTGAAAGATGATCTTAATAGAGCTAGTAAAGCAAAACAGGAGCAAAACAAGAGTGAAAATCAGATTATGGTAAAGAATTTGAGCAACAACTTAAGCCTAATAACAAACCATCATCTAGTGTTGCCTCTAAAATTAAATTGAAAAGTTGATGTTTACTTGCCACCAAATCTGATATTGATGCTCCAGATTTTAGCAAATCTGTTTGCTATGCTTTTGTGTGCAAAGAGGCATTATTTTCATTCAAGGACGTGCCTTCCTCTTTGCCTCCTACTGTCACTAATATTTTGCAGGAGTTCGCTGACGTCTTTCCACATGATGTGCCACCGGGATTACCACCTATTCGAGGGATTGAACATCAGATTGACGTAATTCCCGGCGCATCACTGCCCAACAATGCGCCATACCGTACCAATCCAGAGGAGGCAAAGGAGATTATGCATCAAGTACAGGAGCTGCTCGACAAAGGTTATATACGCGAATCTCTTAGTCCTTGTGTTGTTCCTATTATACTAGTACCAAAAAAGGATGGTACATCGCGTATGTGTGTGGATTGTAGAGGCATTAATAATATTACTATTCGTTATCGTCATCCTATTCCGAGGCTAGATGATATGCTTGATGAGTTAAGTGGCTCTACAATTTTCTCCAAAGTTGATTTGCGTAGTGGATACCATCAAATTCGTATGAAATTGGGAGATGAATGGAAAACAACATTTAAAATTAAGTTTGGCTTATATGAGTGGTTAGTCATGCCTTTTGGGTTAACTAACGCACGTAGTACTTTCATGAGATTAATGAACGAGGTTTTACGTGCTTTCATTGGACGATTTGTGGTAGTCTATTTTGATGATATACTGATTTACAGCATATCTTTGGAGGAACATTTGGAACATGCACGTGCTGTTTTTATTGCGCTACGTGATGCACGTTTGTTTGGTAACCTTGGGAAGTGCACCTTTTGCATCGACCGAGTATGTTTTCTTGGCTATGTTGTTACTCCACATGGAATTCAAGTTGATAAAGCCAAGATTGAAGCTATTGAGAGTTGGCCGCAGCCCAAAACGGTCACACAAGTGAGGAGTTTCCTTGGCCTTGCTGGTTTCCATAGGCATTTTGTGAGAGATTTCAACACCACTGCTCCACCTCTCAATGAGCTTACAAAGAAGGATGTGCCTTTTATTTGGGGTACCGCACAGGAAGAAGCCTTCACGGTATTGAAAGATAAGTTGACACATGCTCCTTTACTCCAACTTCCTGATTTTAATAAGACTTTTCAGCTTGAATGTGATGCTAGTGGAATTGGATTAGGAGGTGTGTTATTACAAGATGGTAAACCTGTTGCATACTTTTCTGAAAAATTGAGTGGGTCTAGTCTGAACTATTCTACTTATGATAAAGAATTATATGCTCTTGTTCGGACTTTAGAAACATGGCAACATTATTTATGGCCCAAAGAATTTGTTATACATTATGATCATGAATCTTTGAAACATATTAAAAGTCAAGCAAAACTGAACCGTAGACATGCTAAATGGGTTGAACTCATTGAGACTTTCCCTTATGTCAGTAAACACAAGAAGGGTAAAGAAAATGTTATTGCTGATGCATTGTCTCGTCGCTATCCAGAGCCTTCACAATCCGGCAGCACTTCGCCGTCCAGAGCTAATCGTCACCGAAGAATTAGAGAGAGGAGATTAGAACCACACTGGGCTTCTAATTATGAGGATTGCAAAATCTAGGTCTAACTCTAATTAGATCAACTAGGATCAACTAGAACTAGAGGGAACTACAGGAGGCTCAAATATTTGTTTATCTCCATAGAGCAAAAACCCCTAGTATATCTCTACTCCTAAAGAGGCAGTATATGTAGGTCGTTTCGTTCGTTAGTTCGCTCCCCTCCCATCGATCGAGAGAATCCCCCTCGATCCCACTACCATCGATTTTTTGACGTGTCCAGCCCCACCGATTTTTTTTACTAACCGACCAATGCCCCAAAAAACCAAGTGATAGGACCCTTTCCATCTCACACTTCCCGTGCCCAAAAACAAGAGCAATCAAATGATAGGACCCTTTCCATAAACAAGAGCAATCAAATCGCAATCAGATATACAACAACAATCAATCTTTTCGTTCTTTCCATCTCACACCTCCAATGCCCAGATAAACTGACCAATCAGACTCTTTCCATCTCACACCTCCCCTGCCAAAAAAACCTTCCATATACAAACAATTTTCAAAACGTTTCTTCAGAGCGGGGCTGGTGAGGCCTGTTTCTCCGCTCTTCCAAGTCTCGGTTTTAGATCCCTAAAGTTTGCCATCGAAGAGGGCGGGCGAGGCTTGTTTCTTCAAAGTTTGCCATCCGAGCAGGAGGCACGGTTGCCGCCGCGGCTGCGAGCCACAAGTCAGCAATTACTGTCGTTTGACCGAGTTTAAACCACAGTTCAGTAACCTGTATACAGTTTTTAGTCCGCACACAATCAGCAAACTGGAAGAACTAATGCGGGAAAAGAAATTAGACTGGCTTTTGCACTTCACAATTTGCAACTAAACAGCCATCGAATTAATCACTGTACCTCCTCCGATGCGTACATGACCCCAAGAATGAATTAGTTATTAGTTCTTAAGTTGTAGTGAGGCATCCAACTGTTAAAAATAAGGACAAAGATGCTATAAGAAACAAAAATGGCAGTTACGTAGCAAGACTCAGATGTTACATGACCTCATCATGCATTTGACTGGCTTTGTCATGTAAGGGGAAAACGACGACCTGCCTCCGTCAATTTGCATGTTGTACGAGCCATAAATATTTCACCAATACAGTGATGGGAGGAGTTACTTTCTGTAGGACCCTCTCTGTATTTTAATACAAGATTTTTTCACCATTACCAGCTACAGATATCTCAGCAAAGAATGATTAACCAAAAATAAATAAAAATATCATTTTTACTTCTACTGACAGATTTCTACCGTGAGTTTCTATATGTATGCAAACTTCATGAATTTCTAAAGTTTCATCAGCTGTACAGGAACAAGTAAGGAACCACCATGCATCCAGATGGGAAGGGAGTAGTAATTACTAACCTTGAAGAAATTGATGCTCGGGAATGGTTATTATGCGTGCACGAACAAAAGCAGCTGGTTATAACTTGTAAAATTATTCATACCTAAATGAATAACTGTGTAATTAATGTTCAAGCATCAAAAACTTTTTAAGCGGGCTCTCATTCTCACGCTTCGAGTCCATCTCAACATTGTTGAGCATGATGTCTTCTTGCTTCAGTTTCAGCACAGAAGATTTCTTCAGATAGGAAGGGGATTAACAGGAAGCACTTAAAGAACTATCTGAAACTATTGTACTTGAGTATAGAATAAAAACAAGACATATCATACTTGTGTATAAAGGACTGGTGTGAGTCCAGAAAGAAGTCCAATGATTCTTGGCACTTTAGTCTATGATGTGTAACAGTCCAGAAAGAAGTTCAACTCCATCAAGAGGAAAAAAACACAATACCACGACGTCCACTTGGCCAGTGTTGCCACACCCTTCGCCCACCTCTTTTTAGAGGAAAAGGGCGGGGCCCCGGTTCCATTGCATTGCAAAGAAACCATAGTCTTACAGATCCAGCCCGCAGGCAACAATCACTCACGGAAAGTACAGAACTAAACTGAACTGAAAAAGGAAATGTAACCACTGCATACAGGCAGCAAACATCCAGCCAACACAGGGCGAAATATAGCTATCAAGCTACCCTATTTTTACTGTCCCCTGGCTGTTGGCTTTTCTCCTGAGCAGCAATTTTCACGCCTGGGTAAACCTGCCCCCCCTCAGCCTGGGTCTGGCCACATCAACGGCGGAGGTTTTCTTGCCAGCTGCTCCAGACTCCGCACCGCTGCACGAAGTTGGGTTTTGACAGGATCTGAGGACAGCGGCTCCCACAGCGCAATGTATGAGGCAGTTCTGCTACAGAAGACCTGCATATTGGTCCATCCAGTGCGATTGAAAATTAAGTCATTCCGGGTATTCCAGATGGCCCACAGACCAGCCGCATTGATAATATTCATAGCAGCAAATTTACCACCTCTAGCCCAAAGATCAGAGAAGGAAAGCATATTGGTCCCCCCCCCCCCCTGGTAGCTAGTAATGTCAGAGATATTTCTCCAGAACTCAATCGAAATGGCACAGCCAAAGAAAAGATGATGACAAGACTCAGCATCTGAGCAAAAAGGGCAGGAAATGTCAGGGACATTCTGCCGTTTACTAAGGTTGTCTCTCGTCAAAATCTTGTTGTTAGCCAAAAGCCACATAAAAATATGATTTCTGGCAGGAATTTTAATAGACCAAACAGCAGGAGTATTGCTACTTTGCTAGGCAGGACTCCTCTAAAATTAACCACTTTATATAAAGACTTAACAGTGTAAACACCACTAGAATTAAGATTCCAAACTAAAGAATCCACAGCATCAGTAAAGTTGATAGTCTTGGCTATTTCGGTCAGCTCAAACCAAAGTCCCAGCTGCTCCTCTGTAAAACATCTCCTAAAAGTGATCATCAGATCAGTACCATCCCACACCCTGTCGATAGTAATATTTATGCTCATTGGCAAGGATGTAGATGTCCCAATAGAGGGTGGCTAGGGGGGCAGTACCAAACCAGTGATCTTCCCAGAATCTCACACTCTTGCCATTTCCTATCATCCAGGAGTAGCCAAATTTGGCAGCTTTAGTAGCCCAGATAACTCCTTTCCAAAAAGGAGAAGCCCCCACAGGAGAGCAGGTGAAAATGTTAGGATTCTGGGTGTTGTACTTAGCATCAATGATGCTTTTCCAAATTTTCCCTTCATCTCTATGGTGTCTACTGACCCAAGAGGCTAATAAACAAAGATTCATATCAGCTAGGTCAGTAATCCCCAAGCCTCCAAACTCTTTTTTCAAAGTGATGGAACCCCAGTTGGCTAAATGGTATTTGTGATGACCTTCATAATCATCCCAAAAACAGTGAGCTAACTGAGAGTTAATGAGTTTAATAGCCATTTGGGGAATTTAATGTATCCCATCAGGTATGATGGGATACTAGCAAGACAAGCCTGAACTAAAATAAGTCTTTTACCAAAGGAAAGCAACCTCCCTCTCCATCCTGCAGCTTTCTTGATGATCTTGTCAACTAAAGGCTGCAGATCCTCTCTTCTCAGCTTATTATGATGGAGGGGGGCACCAAGGTACTTAATAGGGAAAGTACCCAACCTACAGCCTAATATTTGAGCAAAGACCACAGCCTCATCTCTATCAACATTAATGGGCACCAGGTCACATTTATGAAAATTAATTCTCATCCCAGACATTTGTTCAAAGCAAGATAATAACCATTTTAAGTTTCTAGCATGCTCTAAATTATTGTCCAGGAAAAGCAGGGTGTCATCTGCATATTGCATACTGATGACACCAGCAGGGTTAGAAGGAGGGAAAACCCCAGCAATAAGTTGCATGTCAGCAGCTTTAACTAGCATTCTAGTGAATACATCAGCTGCTATGTTAAAGAGTAAGGGGGAGACAGGATCCCCTTGTCTCACCCCCTTCCCAGTAATGAAAAAGTCACTATTGGTGTCGTTAATTCTGACACCAACAGATCCTTTATGAAGAAGGGTTTCCAGTTTATGCATCCATTTAGGTCCAAAACCCCTCTTCTTGAGCATATCCAAAAGAAATTCCCTATTAATCATATCATAAGCTTTTTCATAATCTAATTTAAAACAGAAACCTTGTAAATGGTTACTAACTACAGCATGCACTACTTCATGGGCAGAAACAATGCTCTCTAGAATGAATCTACCTTTAATAAAGGCAGTCTGGTTTGGGGAAATCAAATCATTGCAAACAGGACCAAATTTATTAGAAGCACACTTGGCAAAAATCTTAAAGCTGCAATTGATCATGGCCAGAGGTCTGAACCTATCCATGGTCACAGCATTAGTATCTTTAGGAACTAAAGTAAGCAGGGAGAAGTTGAGTCTGTGTAGATCCAGCTCCCCCTTCTCCCAGTCTCTAAATAAAGCAAAAAGGTCACTCTTAATCAGCTCCCAAAAGTGTTGGTAAAAAAGAAAAGGAAAACCATCTGGGCCAGGGGCACCCTCAGCATAAGACCCAAAAACTGCATTTTTAATCTCCTCTTCGGAGAAGGGGGTTTCCAAAATCCTGATATGTTCTGCAGTGGCCAAGCTAGGCTGATCCCAGAAGTCTTCTTTAAGACTAATGTCAATAGCAGGAGAGTAACCAAATAATTTTTTATAATAAGAAACAGCAGTTTGCATAATACCTTCTTGATCCTCCACAGGGCCTTCAGGAGTTTCCAACATGGCAATGTGTTTCTTCCTCCTTTTTTGATTAGCCATAGCCTGAAAGTATCCAGAATTAAGATCACCTTCAAGAATGTCTCTCTCCCTTGCCCTCTGCCTGGACTTGATCTCCTCCTTCTTCCATATTTCATTAAGCTCTCCTGAAATATTTTTCATTTTAGCTTTAGAAACAGGAGACAAAGGTTGAGATTCAGCAATAATATCTAAACAATTATATTCAGCAACCAAAGATTGTTTCCTCTTGTTTTGAGAGGCTTCATAATTGGCACTCCACCCTTTAGCAATTTTCCTAGTGTTCCTGATTTTAAACTACCACCTGTCAATGGCTTTAGTGAACTGGCAGTCAATATTCCAAGCTTTGTGAATTATATCATCAAAACCAGGAACCTCCAACCACCACTTCTCAAACCTAAAGGTTTTAGTCTTAGGAAAAGAAAAAGCTTCAGAATTAAAGATTAAGGGGGTGTGATCACTCCCAATCCTGGGAAGGGCTTTGACCTGGGAAGCAGGATATAAGCCCTCCCAGTCAGCAGAAACAAAGATTCTATCAATAGCAGCCATAATCAAGTTATCCTGATTATTAGCCCAAGTAAACTTCCTACCAGCATTCTTAATTTCAATTAGACCAAATTTATTAATCCAGTCATTGAAAAGATCTGCCCAATGTTGATTAATCAAACCATTGTTCTTGTCCTCGGCACATCTAACTAGGTTAAAGTCACCACCTATGAGAGTAGGACCAGACCAACCAGCTAATACATTGTGCAGCTCATTAATGAAATCTAGTTTAAAATTATCATAAGCAGAACCATAAACAGAAACCAATCTCCAAACCAAATTGTTTTTTTTATTCTTCAGAAGGCAGGAGATGCAAAAGGAATGAATATCACAATTCAGCAGCTCGAATAGGTCTACTTTAAATCCCACAAGGATACCACCTGCTGTATTATTAGCAGGCAGCCAGTGCCAATCATAGCCATTTCTAGTATCAATGGCATCCAACTGATTAAGGCTGAAATCAGATTTTTTTAGTTTCAAAAAGGCAAAGAAAATCTGGGCATTGAGCTCTAATGAGCTCTTGCACTCTAGTAATCTTAGGGGACCCATTTAATCCCCTCACATTCCAAAATAGACCAATCATTTAAATCTGTTAGATATTCTGGCCTGACATTTCCTAGACCTCTGACTGACTACCTCAGACCAAGAAGAGTCCAAGCCAGTACCACCATCAGTATTAGATTTGGTATTTTGGTCAAGGCCAATGGTTTCTATACCATCAGAATCAGGAATAGCAATATTATAATCCTCCCCAGAGACATCAATGTCAGGAGGCAAAAATAAATCAGGATTTTCCTGCTTGAATTTCTCAAGCCTATTTTTTTCTATTTCCCTAATAACATCAATGTTGTGATTGATCTGAGTAGGGTTATTACCCAGACTCACACCAGCTTTATCAGCATTAGAGATAAGAATGTCATTATCAAGACAGGCAAAGGAATTCTGAAACACTCTAGGTTTATTACCTTTTGGTATTTCTAGATTCTGCACCTGCTTGATTTCCTGAGCTCTGATCAAGGATGGCTTACCATCTCTCTTGATTCTGTTGCTCATTCTGGTAGGAACAACAGGGCCCCATTTCCCAACTCCAGCTTTATTAAGCATGTTGTTGGTTTTAGGGCAAGGGATCAAAGCATCCTGAGAAACAGAGCAAGTCCTGCTTATGGTAGTATCCACTATGTCAGCAGCATCAAACTGTGGCAGAAGAATGTTGCCACAGTTCTCCAGGGGAGTTCTTTTCACTGCCTGAAGGTAACTTTTGGTCAGGGGAGCTCCTTGTATTTTAGAGAAGACAGATCTCTCCAAAGGGATGGACTGAGCCACAGGGGACTTGGACAGCAATAAGGATTGAGTAGGGGCAGTATTTTTGTTCTTGGATCCACCAGGAGCAGAGCAAGTCCTAACATTCTGCTTGTGCCAACATCATGGTCCATCTCTTCACCCAAAAGATCGTCATTACTGTCATCATCTACCTCATCATGATTCTTATTCCTAGAGACAGGATCTATCACATTCTTATTCCTACAATGTGACTGATCTCTTCGCCCACCTCTTCCTTGCTCTGGCCTCCCGGCTCATCATGCATTCGACTGGCTTTGTCCTCAGACCACAGTAGATGATATACATTGTAGACCACAATACGTAGTAAAGCTCAGACCACAGTAGATGACATACATTGTAGACATGCATGCTAGGGGGGTAGTGATGCCTCGCTGGAGTGTGAACAGTTTTGTTTGTAAGTGTTAACCTGATGAGTGCATTCAACAAAGGAAATCACTTTAATAGGGCTTCGGTGGTTTGTTTCTTACAGGCTATAGCATCTGAAAAATCAGCAAAACTAAAAACTATTTGTTGATTTGTATTTTCAATGACAATTGTCTGTGACAGTGATGTCCTCAAACAACTTGACCCCGTTTGGTTCTCGTTGGGAAAGGGTGAATCTTGCTAAGCAACACCGACAGCGACAAATGGCCTCCGACACCCTCTAGGTGATATCACCAATGTTGATAGAATCCCCAAAGGGGGTCCAGGTATATGGAATTTGAACAATATTGGTTTTTAGTAATTTGGCTTCAATATTGGTTAACACTAATTTGAACAATCCCTTTCGCAAGCCATGGGATCTGGCCCACAACCATCGAGCGGCTTGTTTATTCGTGAAGCAACAATCCCCTATGCCAAGACCATTGAACTTCCCAAAGGGAGTCTAGGTATAACTCATTGGCGGTATTTAAATGGCTTCAATATTGGTTTTTACTAATTTGAAAAATTCCTTTCGCAAGCCATGGGATCTAGCCCACAACCAACAAGCGGCCTGTTTATACGTGAAGCAACAATCCCCACTGCCTCAACCATAGAACTCCCCCTTTGGGGTCCAGGTATATGGAATTTGAAGAATATTGGTTTTTAGTAATTTGGCTTCAATATTAGTTTTTACTAATTTGAACAATCCCTTTCGCAAGTCATGGGATCTGGCCCACAACCATCGAGCGGCCTGTTTATACATGAAGCAATAATCCCCTCTGCCTCAACCATAGAACTCCCCAAAGGGAGTCCAGGTATAACTCCCAAACTCACACCTCCTTTGAATTTCTAAAAAGATTGTAGTGGTAAATTTAATCCATCTCACGGTCCACTTGCTCGTAATATGGTTTCGTATATAATTAATATATTATAGCCCTTATGGTGCATGATCTGGATGTATACTAAAGTAAAATACTACTCCCTCTGTCCCAAAATAAGTGTCTCAACCTTAGTACAGCTTTGTACTAAAGTTAGTACAAAGTTGAGACACTTATTTTGGGACGGAGGGAGTATTACTGTTTGGATGCTAATGTGTATAAACCTACAAGAACAGGTCCAGCTACGAGGGGACGTGTTGGCCAAAGTAAAGGGACCATATCAAAGGAAGAAAGGGATGTTATAAACGCACAGAGAAGAGCTGCTTATAAGAAGGAAAAAGAAGAGGAAGGGTACCAAGAACAAATCGATAAGTTGAACACACAAAGACGAGAAGCTACCAGAAGAAGAAACAACAGGACACAAGGGAACAAAGAGAAAATATAAATGCACAGAGACGAGCAGCTTATCAGAAGAAGACACAAGAGGACACAAACACTGGTCATGTCTTATCACAATAGCAAAGAGATAATATAAACACAAAGAGGCGAGCAGCTTACAAGAAGAATAAGGAACAAATAAACACACAAAGACGGGAAACAGCTCAGAAACATCGAGATAGCTTAACACCGGAGCAGAAGGGGGAGATGTGTGCTCAGCGCCGACAACGGGAGAAAGCTATGCGGAACACCCCGTGTGCTGAATCCATTGCGATGCTTCGTCCTGATCTTGCAACCTCAGCTACGGCAAGCACATGTGGTCACACCTTCAAAACCTATGGTATTTCTCGCATGTGTACTCCACATATTATGTGCGTATGCATTAAACAAATATTTACGAGCTCCGCATCGGTGCAGCCGCCTACAGTCAACAAATAGATTGTGCTCCTACCGTCACGTCGGCCCCCACATACATTCGCAACATCAAAACCGATGGTAATTCTCCCATCAATGATCAGCTTTCATTTTGTAATCATTGAACAGCTATTTATTACTAAATCGAAAATGTTGCAGGTGCCTACCTAAGCAGAACCATGGATGATGGTGCTGTAGAGGGCGACCTCATCGAAATCAATGATCACCTAATAAGTGCCAACCAGCAAAACAATGATCCACTAACAATAGCGGATAATGGAGCTAACGAGCAGAGGCATGATTCCAAAGCTCAGCGTAGGACTCGAGAGCGAGCTTGCAAGGGAAGTATGGCGGCGAAAAAGCATCAGGAGAAAACCGACAAGCGAAAACCAAGTACGCAAAGCATACCACATGGTGAGAGGACTGCTCTGCTATATCATCGTAATGCAAGCTTTGAGGCTAGGGTGAATACGGTCCATCGCCACGCCGGGAACGAGCTCAACGGGACAACCTACCGAAGTTGATGCACATGGTGCCTCAACGTCATCTAGCATGCCGGAGTACACAATCAGAACTGCAGGTAACGCCCCCATCTTTACTCTCCTTCTTGTGTTCCTTGAGACTTGTTCCTTGAGACTGAACCATCTTTTATTGGTTTGGCACCGGGGCAGACGACATGGAAGCGTACCTTAGAGGTCTCATGGATGGTAATGCCAACCCTGACAACCTCTTTGACGATGAGTATTACATGTTTGCTGGTGAAGGTCTATCCATCCGCTTGATCAAGATCCGCATTCTTACCATTTAAAATGCACATCTCGAGTAACACTATTTAGAAACATTGTCTACAGGCTCGGACGGAAATGAAACAGAAGACGACGAAGGCGAGACTCAAGCTACAATACCTATACCGACCATGATCCGCTCGACTATGTCTACTCAAACCTCCCAGACAGCACACACATCTAGAAGAACGCTGCAAACTGCGACCACTGCAAGGCCAAGAAATTTGAGTCCGAGACCGATGGCTTCTGCTGTTGCAATGGGCAGATCGAGCTCAAGGAACTGGATCCCATCCGGAGCTAATGAGGCTTTGGTCCAGCACGGATGCGTACTCTAGACACTTTCGGGAGAACATACGGTTCTTCAACGGCCACTTCTCCTTCACAACCATGGGCGTTAGCCTCACTGAAAACTACACAAACATGAAGTCTGGGGTGTACACGTTCCGGGCGCACGGCACCATCTACCACAACGTGCATTACTTCGGGCCAAGCTCCCGTCCAGAACATCTCCAGTTGTACTTCTATGACGATGACCCTAACCTGACCCATCGCAAGGCTCCCACCAAGCAATTGGACCAGAATGTCGTCAAGAAGTTAGTGGACATACTCCGGGGAAACCCGTACTCCAAGCAGTTTAGGAGTTTTGGTGCACACAAGGACAACCTCGACAATTACAGGATAGACCTCAACACCGACCAGAGGCTTGACCAACGGAAATATAATAGACTGGTGTCATCTGAGGTCGCTGCAATCTGGGTCGAGGGTACTGACCTAGCGAAAAGGTTTGATCGTAGGATTACACTTTGCGGTAACGACAACCAGAGGCACAGTATACATGTGACTGATGGCTCATATGACCCGCTGTCTTATCCCCTCTTCTACCCAATGGGGGAGCTCGGTTGGCATCCAAAACTACCTAAATGTAATGTCCCTTGGGAGGTTGTACAACAACCAAGAGGGGGCCATGAGGAGGAGGATGCAGGTAGGCCTTTTGTGTATTCTGTCGTTCCTATAAATTGTATAATTCTCATATGAATCCTAATTTCTGCGTTACTCATCCATTTGCAGAGGGGAATAGCAGGTTATGCGTCTCCGTGAGACACTACTACTGTTACAGGTTGCAGACACGGCCTGCGATATTCAATCCCATACTCTGTGGAGCACGATTGCTCCAACAATTGGGGGTCGACATGTACATCAAGATTGAGAGTTGTAGGTTGAAATGGTACAGGAAGAACCAGAAGCAGATCCGTGCCGACCTATATAAAGGAGTTGTTCATGCGATCACATCCGGGGAGACACGAGCAAGCGTTGTTGGAGTAAGGATAGTGCTCCCTGGAATGTACCCTGGTGGCGAACGCGACATGAAGCGGAGGAATATGGATGCCATGGCAATTGTCCATACATACGGGAAGCCTGACATCTTCTTGACCATGACCTACAACCCTAACTGGGAAGAGATATCGAATGAGTTGTTTCCTGGTCAGACAGCACAAGACCGACCTCATCTTGTGGCTCGCGTGTTCCATGGCAAGCTAGAGGCTATGAAAGAGATGTTGTTCAAGAAGCATATCCTGGGTGTTGTTATCGCGTATGTATACGTAGTCGAGTTCTAGAAGAGGGGCCTCCCCCATGCACACTTTCTGTTGATCATGGATTCGACATATAAGCTCGTCGTTCCGGAGCAGCCGGAGCAGCACGACCGACTCATTTTCGCCGAGCTCCCAGACAAGCAAAAGTATCCAGAACTCTATGCCTTAGTGGTCAAACATATGATTCACGGACCATGCGGTACTCTCAACCCCAAAAATGTGTGCATGCAACAGAACAAGTGCAAGTGCAGATACCCGTGGCCGTTCAATGAAAACACGGCACAGGGCAAGGACTCATACCCAGTTTATCGGCGTAGAGACGATGGACGGCGGGCTAAGGTCCGTGGTAAAATGTTGGACAACAGATGGGTTGTGCCTTATAACCCTTACCTTCTGCGGATGTTCAATTGCCACATCAACGTTGAGGTCTGCTCTAGCATAAGGGCCATCAAATACCTTTACAAGTACATATACAAGGGCCATGATAGGGCTTCTTTCAGCATCGACCAGCCCGACGCCGATGGTAACATTGATGAGATCAAAAGATACGTCGACGCAAGGTGGGTTACTCCTCTGGAGGCGATGTGGAGGATATTTAGCTTCCCCCTATGCGCCAACTCCCCGTCTGTCCTACAGTTGCCTCTTCATCTCCCAAATATGCACAGGGTGACATTCAATGCTTCAAAATCGAGTTTGACGTGAACGACACTAAATTGGCATCGTCGCTAAACGTGGAGCAGAGGGTTGCATACGGCAAGATACTACCAGTTGTTGATCACGGTGATGGGGGTGTATTCTTTGTTGATGACCCAGGAGGTACAAGGAAGACCTTTCTGTACAGGTCGCTACTCGCCAAGGTTCGGAGAGAGGGCAAAATCGCTATCGCTACCGCGACATCGGGCGTCGCCGCTAGCGTCATGCCTGGAGGCAGGACTGCCCACTCGAGGTTCAAGATCCCATTGAGTTGCGACGATGGTGCCTCATGTAGCTTCACCAAGCAGAGTGGGACTGCCAAGCTCCTGAGGATACTATGGGACGAGGCCACCATGACTAAGCGACAGACGGTTGAGGCACTGGACAATAGCATGCGCGAAATCATGGGAAGACGAGACCGACCCTTTGGAGGAAAGACTGTTGTTTTTGGCGGGGACTTTAGGCAGGTGCTTCCGATCGTCAGGAGGGGTTCCCGGGGTCAGATAATCGATGCAACCCTCCAAAGTTCTCATCTCTGGAAGGGTATGCGCCAGCTAAGGCTCGTCACCAACATGAGGGCTCATAATGACACGTGGTTTGCGGATTACTTGCTAAGGGTAGGCAATGGCACCGAGGAAGCTGACGATCAAGGCAACATACGACTCCCTAAAGAAATTTGTGTGCCGTCTACAGGTGAGGTAGACGACCTGGAGAAGCTGATTGACCATGTATTTCCTGGTCTAGATGACAACATGTCTGATCCTAATTACATGACTTCTCACGCAATCCTCTCCACCATGAATGACAACGTTGACAAGATAAACATACGCATGATAGAGCGTTTTCATGGAGAAGAAGTAATCTACCATAGCTTTGATAGTGCTAGTGCAGAGGACGACCCATATGGCTACTACGCTCCCGAGTTCCTGAATGGATTGACTCCCAACGGTCTGCCTCCGCATGCACTCAAACTGAAGCTGAACTGCCCTGTCATACTTCTGAGGAACATTGATCTGGCTAACGGACTGTGTAACAGGACAAGGCTTGTGGTCCGAGGTTTCGAGAGGAACGCCATTGACGCGGAAATCGTGATTGGACAACACGCGGGTAGGAGGGTCTTCCTTCCTCGAATACCCCTATGCCCGTCTGACAATGATATTTTTCCATTCAAGTTCAAGAGGAAGCAGTTTCCTGTAAGGCTTAGCTTTGCTATGACGATTAACAAGGCGCAAGGGCAGACCATCCCGATTGTTGGCGTGTACCTACCTAATCTGGTGTTCTTTCATGGTCAACTCTATGTCGCGTTGTCTCGAGCCACCGCGAAGAAAAACATAAAGATCCTCATTGAGAAGGAGAAGGAGAAGGAGAAGCGCAAGAAGCAAAACAATAAATCAAAGAAGCAAAAAAGACCTACCGTGTCCTTACAAACCTCAATGAAGAACATCGTCTATAAGGAAGTCCTTACATGAATATCGCCATGCGAAAGTGGTTATACGTTGGTGGTGGCGGCTATGCAATTATTGCCTCTGTTTGTGTTATTGGTTGTAGGTACATTTCATATTCCTGTTTTATATCGTTGAGGAAAATTTCAATTATATATAATGTTCGACATACCACATATTTGCATTTCTCATTGACATGCCCACCTATCGTATAATATCTCGTTCATGACGTTCTTGCACTAACATGAAGGTAAATTGCGTTTTCCTTTGAGTTGTTGTTGATGGAATCCATTTATTTAGTGAAATAAACTTGCCCATCTGAAGGTGATGTTACATATACTAATATGTTTTTAAAAGCTCATAGGACCTTTCACAAAAGAAAGCTCATACGAGGCAATGAAACTTCAGAATCAGCGAGAAAAAAAGTAGTTGAACTGACAGAGGAGCCACATGATATGACCGACGAGATGTAGTATACAAAAATTTTGAACCAATACCTGATCTTGCGGGCAAAAAAGGTTGTTGTTGAGTTGCAAAAAGCTCAGAAGCTGGTGTCAGATATATGCTGCTTCTAATGCTCTACTGTGTAATTTTAGTGAGTGCACTTGTTGTTTGTATGTATTCATGTTTTGTTCGATTGTAGGTTCTGAAGGGCTTGAGCGGTCGG
This sequence comes from Elymus sibiricus, assembly GCA_039707655.1. NCBI lineage: Eukaryota > Viridiplantae > Streptophyta > Magnoliopsida > Poales > Poaceae > Elymus > Elymus sibiricus. Next base: position 196,361,845 of record CM077674.1, on the reverse strand, counting down.
ACCAGTGGCCAAGCACACATAGGCATCAGGATGATTTGTGATCTTAACTCAAATGAATTTGCAAATGTGTGCAGGCAAAAAATTCCAAAAGATGATGCCAAATTTGAAAGTGTTAAGATTCTTTCAAAGACTCAAAAGATGACTTGATATATTGTTTGCAGATATGCTCTTTGAAACATAAGCAGACCGTACTGCTTCTAGGTTTTAAACACTCCCCAGGCTGCTGCTGCTGCACGTCAGGCATAAGGAAGGGGACGCCTTGGCCAGGCTAATCACACTGCCTGGGCTAAAAATTGTATTTTCCTTTTTTTTTCTATCTAGGCCAGGCTAATCACAACGCTAGGGGAGGCAATCATCTTCTCTTTAAGGACACAAAGCATACAACTACCAGGCACACGCCCTGAAGCTTGAGCAAATTAAATCTCTCATTATAAAAAATACAACAACAACAACAACAACAAACAACAACAACAACAAAGCCTTTAGTCCCAAACAAGTTGGGGTAGGCTAGAGGTGAAACCCATAAGATCTCGCGACCAACTCATGGTTCTGGCACATGGATAGCAAGCTTCCACGCACCCCTGTCCATGGCTAGTTCTTTGGTGATGCTCCAATCCTTCAGGTCTCTCTTTACGGACTCTTCCCATGTCAAGTTCGGTCTACCCCGGCCTCTTTTGACATTATCAGCATGCTTTAGCCGTCCGCTATGTACTGGGGCTTCTAGAGGCCTGCGCTGAATATGTCCAAACCATCTCAGACGATGTTGGACAAGCTTCTCTTCAATTGGCGCTACCCCAACTCTATCTCGTATATCATCATTCCGGATTCGGTCCTTCCTTGTGTGGCCACACATCCATCTCAACATGCGCATCTCCGCCACACCTAACTGTTGCACATGTCACCTTTTAGTCGGCCAACACTCAGCGCCATACAACATTGCGGGTCGAACCGCCGTCCTATAGAACTTACCTTTTAGCTTTTGTGGCACCCTCTTGTCACAGAGAATGCTAGAAGCTTGGCGCCACTTCATCCATCCGGCTTTAATTCGATGGTTCACATCTTCATCGATATCCCCATCCTTCTGCAACATTGACCCCAAATATCGAAAGGTGTCCTTCTGCGGCACCACCTGCCCATCAAGGCTAACATCCTCCTCCTCCTCGTGCCTAGTAGTACCGAAAGCGCACCTCATGTACTCGGTTTTAGTCCTACTAAGTCTAAAACCTTTCGATTCCAAAGTTTGCCTCCATAACTCCAACTTCCTGTTGACCCCCGTCCGACTCTCATCGACTAGCACCACATCGTCCGCAAAGAGCATACACCATGGGATATCTCCTTGTATATCCCTTGTGACCTCATCCATCACCAAGGCAAAAAGATAAGGGCTCAAAACTGACCCTTGATGCAGTCCTATCTTAATCGGGAAGTCATCAGTGTCGCCATCACTTGTTCGAACACTTGTCACAACATTATCGTACATGTCCTTGATGAGGGTAATGTACTTTGCTGGGACTTTGTGTTTCTCCAAGGCCCACCACATAACATTCCGCGGTATCTTATCATAGGCCTTCTCCAAGTCAATGAACACCATATGCAGGTCCTTCTTTTGCTCCCTATATCTCTCCATAAGTTGTCGTACCAAGAAAATGGCTTCCATGGTCGACCTCCCAGGCATGAAACCAAACTGATTTTTGGTCACGCTTGTCATTCTTCTTAAGCAGTGCTCAATGACTCTCTCCCATAGCTTCATTGTATGGCTCATCAGTTTAATTCCACGGTAATTAGTACAACTCTGAACATCCCCCTTGTTCTTGAAGATTGGTACTAATATACTCCGTCTCCATTCTTCTGGCATCTTGTTTGCCCGAAAAATGAGGTTGAAAAGTTTGGTTAGCCATACTATCGCTATGTCCCCGAGGCCTCTCCACACCTCAATGGGGATACAATCAGGGCCCATCGCCTTGCCTCCTTTCATCCTCTTCAAAGCCTCCTTGACCTCCGACTCCTGGATTCGCCGCACAAAAAGCCTGCTAGTATCAGCAAAGGAGTCGTCCAGATCAATGGTAGAGCTCTCACTCTCCCCATTGAACAGCTTGTCAAAGTACTCCCGCCATCTATGCTTAATCTCCTCGTTCTTCACCAGGAGTTGATCTGCTCCGTCCTTGATGCACTTGATTTGGTCAACATCCCTCGTCTTCCTCTCTCGGATCTTGGCCATCTTATAGATGTCCCTTTCGCCTTCCTTCGTGTCTAACCGTTGGTAGAGGTCCTCATACGCCCGGCCCCTTGCTTCACTCACCGCTCGCTTTGCGGCCTTCTTTGCCATCTTGTACTTCTCTATGTTGTCTGCACTCCTATCCAGATATAGGCGTCTGAAACACTCTTTCTTCTCCTTAATTGCCTTCTGGACATCATCGTTCCACCACCAGGTATCTTTAGCTTCTCTTCTACTTCCCCTGGACACTCCAAACTCCTCTGAGGCCACCTTACGAATGCAAGTCGCCATCTTCATCCACATGTTGTCTACATCACCTCCTTCCTCCCAAGGGCCCTCCTTAATGACCCTCTCCTTGAACGCCTGAGCTACCTCCCCCTTGAGCTTCCACCACTTCGTTCTAGCGACTTTGGCACGCTTGTCCCGCTGGACACGAATCCGAAAGCGGAGGTCAGCAACCACAAGCTTATGCTGAGGGACAACACTCTCTCCAGGTATCACCTTACAGTCTAGGCATGCACGCCTGTTTTCTCTTCTCGAGAGGATGAAATCAATCTAGCTAGAGTGTTGCCCACTACTGTAAGTCACTAGATGTGATTCTCTCTTCTTAAAGAGGGTGTTAGTTATGATCATGTTGTAGGCTAGCGCAAAGCTTAAGACATCTTCTCCTTCTTGGTTCCTGATGCCATAGCCAAAACCCCCATGCACCCCTTCAAAACCTGTGTTAGATGTGCCCACGTGGCCATTGAGGTCTCCTATGAAGAGCCTCTCGCCAATCGGTACACTCCTAACCATGTCCTCTAGGCCTTCCCAGAACTCCCTCTTGGTGTTCTCATTGTGGCCTACTTGCGGGGCATACGCGCTGATAACGTTGAGAACTAAGTCCCCAACTACCAGCTTGACCAGGATAATCCGGTCCCCACGTCTCTTGACGTCTACCACTCCATCCTTGAGGCTCTTGCTGATCAAGATGCCTACTCCATTTCTGTTTGCAACCGTCCCCGTGTACCACAGCTTGAAGCCGGTACCCTCCACCTCCTTCGCCTTTTGTCCCCTCCATTTGGTCTCTTGGACGCAAAGGATATCAACGCCTCTCCTCACCGCGGTATCAACTACCTCCCGAAGCTTACCTGTCAGAGACCCTACGTTCCAGCTACCTAAGCGAATCCTCCTAGGCTCGGCTAGCTTCCTTACCCTTCGCACTCGTCGAGTCAAATGCGAAGACCCTTGCTCAATTTCCACTACACCCGGGCGCCGATGTAGCGCGCCACTAAGGATGCGACGACCCGATCCTCGCTCACTTGCCACCGTATCCAGATCAAGATACGGCGCGCCACCTGGGGGGTGACGGCCTGGCCCTTGCCCATTTTCCACCACACCCGGGTTCCGATGTGTCGCGTCGTTGAGAGGGTTACGCCCCAACGAAAATCTTTTGGGTTTCATCTCCATAAGAGTGGCTGAGTTTTGACGTTGGCTCGCCAAGCCTATCACAACCCTCCTCCTTTATCCGGGCTTGGGACCGGCTATGTTGAGACAACATAGGCGGAGTTATTATAAAAAATACAACAAATGGCAAAATATGTGCTTATGTGTTGGATCTATCTTTAACAATCCTATCCATTGCAACATCATAATCATACATAGAGCTGGTTAATATATTGTAAATTTTATTTCCGTGGTCGACATTTAATGGTAAATTTGCAAATTGCAATTGAGAAACTAAGTAGAATACTTGAAATAAAAAATGAAACAGCAACAGTAGAGGAGGATCAGATGACCCACCTTAGTTTGCATTAGTTGGGCTCTTATTTTTAATCACTTATGTAAGAATGAGGATGATGCTAAAGCAGAAAATGATTACAAGGCTGCTGCAAAAGAAGCCAGGCCTCGCGAGGTAGTTACATCAATCCTTTCTGCTTCCAACAATACATGCTGATGCCTAGATTTTGAAAGTTGTATACTGAACTATGTGCTAACCATCTTCTGAAATCTAGGCATGTCCTCATTCTGTAGGTTCTGTGGATAAACAATGGCGGCTACCAGGAGCTATGATGCCTACAATGGCAACCACCGGTAGCAAGGTGGGTACAATGGTGGCCAGGGCAATGTCGGCCACCAGGAGCGCCAGGTTGCCTACAATGGCGACCACCGGGAGCAAGGTGGGTAGAACCGTAGATTCCAGCAGGGCAGCAACGTTTGCTGCCAAAGACAAGTTCTCAGGCCAGAGGACTTCCCTGCTCAGAGTGGCGCATCTCAGGCGCAATTGCATGCTCCTTCCCAGGCCTAGATGTGCTGTTATTTTTTTCTTTCGAGGGAGAGGAGAGAAGAGGAGAGTTTAGAGGGGGGAAAAGAAGAGTTTAGAGGGGACAAGAGAAGAGTTGACAATTCTGTAATGGAGCTACACTGAGTTTATGGTAGCTACCCACGTGACTATAATCTGATCAAGTGAAGAGGAAAGTTTAGAGGAGAGGAGAGTCTAGACAAGTTGATTTCCTTTTTGTTAATTGTGATCTATATCTGCTTATGGTAGCTACCCACGTGACTTCAATCTGATCAAAGACAATTAAGCCTATCAAAACATCCCGTAGGAAATTAAAGCAGCCTTGAGGGTCATAAGCACCTGAATATGGATAGATGCCAGAATAAATGTTGCTATGGAACAATCTAGGAAATTTTATTTGAATAAATTGCAGTCTTTGCATAGTGTAGTTTTTAAAAGATTTTGCTTCCAAATACAGCCAACTTTGTATTGTTCCAAATATTATCATTATCAAGATTGAACGGAAAAGATAGTATTTGAACTTGTAATCAAACTTTAACCAAGCTAACCAAACATAATGGTAAATTTGCAGTAACCCAGCAAATGATGGTTTTTTAGCACATACCTTTTATCCAAAGTTTATAATGTACATCGTTTGGTACCAAAGACATTGCTATGACATCAAAGGAAAAAAAAAGAAATCCTCCAAAACTAGCAACTCCGTAGCCCACATTAAGTACTCTATGAAGCATTCCAAATTGTTTACGATGTTATCCTTGATGTTTAGCATCTGTCAGATAGTAGAAGAGATGAATCACAAAAGTGAAGCTTACAATCAGAAAATGCGAGGCTTGGCAGCGCATGGTGCTCAAATGTGTACCTCAAAACTTAATTTTCTTCGCCTGCATCAATCATCCAGTTCTGGTCTGACTTCATTTTGCAAGGTCAGTGTGAGCAATATTTTCTTTCCACACTATATCGCGACTTTTTCTCCATTTTATGGGTACCTGCAAAACTAAGATTCGTCACTCTAATGTGGCTGAGCACTAATCAAATTAAACAGGGCCATCTGAACATATGTACAAATTAGATAAGTCAGGAGACGGTAACAAGAATGTCTAGGTCCATAACAGAGCAGGCAAAATCTAACCATTTTCTTGTGGCAAATCAAATCTAAATCTACGTGCAGAAGACATCTTGACCACATGATGTATAATCACTAAATTAAGTGGTTCAGCTTGAAGATATATGTAATATGTTCATATGGTGAGTATAGGACCCAACTCTAGCAAGTCTGTAGCTCAAAGACATAATAAAATTAAGGTGAGGAGATGGTGAAAAAAATGAAAGAAAGGATAATATGGTGACCTTATGGCAATGTAGCGGTGGAATCAGGCAATTAAGTGTCTCTCATGAGTAGGGCATTGTTGCTCATGATGCTCCATCAGTTAAATCCATCTTCAACCTTATCTGATATATTGAATTTATATCCAAGCAAAGGATCAGCTCAGGATGTCGATCATTGCGAAACTTCACACCAAAGGAAAAGAAAAACATTTAGAATTCTCATCATATATATTAACTATTAACAATTAACTGATTGCTGGTTCTGAACTGACAAAGAAGCTCTTGATGATCATTGATTGCATTTATGTCTCTCAAATTATGTTCTGAAATTTGGTTTCTCAAATTAAGTTACCAAAAATATCACCCACTACATAACTTGATAAACCTCTGATTTTCCTAAAGAAGAGAAGGCCTGTGATGAAAGCATATCATTCAGAAACAAATGTAGATGTCTTCCTTCAAGGAGAAGACCTTGGCAAAACAAAACATATGGAAAACATGTCCCTCTGGCAGTTGCCACTTTTCCATCATGGTGCAACATGTCGCTTATGTTTTCACATTGAGTAAAATAGGAAGCAGATCATTTAATAATTATTTTTGGCACCATTGCCAAATTTGTTATTTTGTATTTCTGAAATGCAGTGAAAATATTGGTGACCTTGGTAAAAAAAGGGCCAAATTAGAGGAAAGCATTTCTGCTACATTTATCAGTAATGAGAGGCGATTTCCTATGCATGGTGGTAGCTACGCACGCATGGTGGTAGCTACACACCGTTGGGCATAAGTGCCTTTTTTTTTATATATGAGGTGTCATGTTTCTTATGGCATTGGCACAAGTGCATTTTTGTTGTATGGAAATGACTTTTTCTCACTTCTCTTTGTCTTTTTTATTACCTTTTTGACACAAGTGCCTTTTTGTGTGTAGAAAGGGCCTTTTCTCACTTCTCTCAGTCTTTTTGCTTGCTTTTTTGGCCCAAGTGCCTTTTTGCTTGCCTGGCTGGTCCAAAGTAACGATATTTTCGTTATAGATTTATTTTCCATGGTCCAAAATAATTTACCAAAATAATTAAAGATAAAAATTGGGGCCATGTGTAGCTACCCAGCAAATTATTTCCGTATCAGTAATACGTCCCATATACTACAACACAAGCTAGGGCCACTGAGTAAGCTGCCCCATATCAATCTACTTTCCATATCAAACCATGTCAAGTTCTGTTTTACCTTTATCTAGATATACTCTATTCCTCAATGCATGCATTTGGTTTCATCTGGACTACATCATAGAACCACCAATAAAGGACACTGAAAAAAACTACAAAGATGCTTATAGTCCCAATCATGTAAGTTGTTCTTAGTTGACTAAAAAATGTACTAATGTTTGTTTGATGACTCTTACCAACATGTGTTATGCAGGTATAATATCACTCCACTTAGTCTGCTACCAGAATTGGTATCAAAGAAGTTTACTACTGAATTATGAACAACCCATCTAGCTTAACATGTGTATTTAATAGATTGAGTTATATTCCTGCCGAATCTGAATATAAATAACACAATAGGTGTAAACTCCATGATGTATGTATCAGCACCACAAAAACTTTCTGGAGTTTACATACTGATACTCCAATTCAGGAGTTTGCATACTCATACATTTTTCGTGGAGTGTTGATGAAATTTGGCGAAAACGACAACCCATTAATATTTGGAAGAGAGGTTTGAGGTTATCCAGATCTTCAAGTAAGTTAGTTCTCAATCATGTGTCATGCCTATAACAGATTACTTCATCCGGGTCGCTAGAACTGAATTGAACAATACGAGAATAACAAAGGGAGTTGGTTTCTGATGGTCATCAGAATACATCCAACGAAACAAATATAACATCTTTGAAGTAGCAGCAGGAAGTAAAACAGATAATCCATATCCATACCTCTATCTCAGTGTCTGTGCTCACCGCTCGGATCGGCAAGCGGCAGCCAGTGGACGACGGAAGAGTGCTGTCGTTGGGCAGCTTGGTGGCGGAACGCGATGCGGCGGGGGGATGAGGAGTCGAGAGGCGGAGCAGAAGGGCCGGTGGGACGATGTCGCGGCAGAGGCGGCGGACGACGTCGGGGAATGGGGCGCGAACCGCGCGGTCACAGCTCGGAGCCAGGAGGGGAGCTAGGGATAAGCGGTGGGGCGACCTGTGCAGGGTCACAGCTCGTCGTCAAGCCCGCATCCGGTTGCTCACCGTTGTTCACCGGATCCGGCCAAAGCTTATACCATGGCGGGGAGTGGAGGGGAGGGAGATATCACGATGGGGGGATGGGAGGGGGCAGTGAGCGTGGAGGGGAGACGGCAGATCCAAGCCACGACGGGGAGGGGAGGCGGCGGCCACGACATGTTGGGGAGAGGTGGCAGCGGTGACCTGTGTGGGTACTGGGGAGTGATATGTGAGGGGCTTGTGCCCGTGCGTTGAGAGGGAGAGGGGTGGGTTGTTTTTCCTTTTAAGATAAGAAGGAAAGGAGATGCTGGGCGTTTTATTTTCATATAAAAATTGGCTATTTTTTATATAGGGAAAATTAGTTGTTTGCTATAGAGAAATGTAACATATATTTCTCTCCTGAAATATCACATACCTTAAATAGTAAATTCCCCAGAATAATCATCAAAAAGTGATCTATAAGTGAGCCTACAATTTATTAAAATTGGGATGCCACTCACTCTACTAAAAGGCACTATGTCACTCACTCAGTTAAAACCGGGCACCGCTCATTTCTAGTAGTTGACCAATGAATATATATTTACATATATGATTTTGAATATACGTTTTTATCTAATATTTGTTTATATTTTTTCACTTTTGTAGGTCATATAAAAACTAATGGATTTGGATGATGCTTTGAAAATGACGACTGACATAATCACTGATGTACCGATGATGGACTGGACTGAAAACTCAACGAGTTTTATGCAGCCAAAAGAGGTGCATGTAAATAAGTGTTTTTCTTTGTATGTATGTTGCACATGATATGTCTATATATTTGTTTATATTTCTTTGTATGAAAACTCAAAATGTGTATTTCTATATATGTTTAATTTTCCACTGGACGGGTAAATTTATAAATTTCATTATCATAACATTCAAGATACACCCATTTATTTTTGTTATAACTATATTGAAGATAATTTTAATTTATTCAATTGCAGGGATGTGTCTGGCTATTTTGTTTTTGATTTTATGCTCTTGTGGAACGGTAAAGAATTGGTTCATCCAATTTTCATAGTGAGTATTCTCCGTCGCACATTTTTAGACTTTGCACATAAAATATTCGTGCTAACTACATATATTGCTTCTTCCTCAACTCATAAACACCCTGGCCAGGAAAAAATATTCCACATCTCAGGCTGTTGTCAGACACCACTTTTTCTCAGGCATGCTACTCAGGGCACGAACCAAACAGGCCCTTGGACTCCTCCCCCACTCCAATTCACCCCCCCCCCCCCCAAGGAAGGAGGGGCGCCACTTCCTATTGGGCCAAGTTGGCCCAATGCTCCTTCCCTGGTTTGGCCTAAAGCCCGTTGGTATTAAATTTAATATAAAAGCCTTTTAATAAATATTAGACCCTTTTATATATAATTTAACAGCTCCGGAAACACTTCCCACCTATATATTATTTATCGGTAATACCCGGTATTACCCGATACTCTCTGAAACCCTTCTGGTGACCCCGAAACGCTTCCGGATCCTCTCGAAACTATTTCGAATATTTATGAAACAATTCCACAAATATGTTCTCATCATTCCCGTACTACTAACACTCAGCAGATCATGATTGCCTTAAGCTTGTGACCCCATAGGTTCGGTAACTCATAGACATGAACGAAACCCCTTCGTTCAATGACCGATAGCGGAACCGTGGACGTCCATATCGATCCCTATGAGCACATGAATGATATTCGATGAACCTTTGGTTATCATGTGATGTTCCCTTTGCTTCGCGATACTTCACAAAACTCGAGATGTGTCGGTATCCTCCTGAGTCATCACATGCTCATTATACCGTTATCCTCGTTACCGGTTTTGTTCTTCTTTCTCGTTGTCGTGTTCCGGCATCCCCGTGATGTAGTCACCTGTGTCTGGCCAAACGATGATGGATGCCGTCACACCAAGAGGGCCCTAAGAATATCTCTCCATCGTCGGAGGAGCAAATCCCACTCTCGAGAGTCACTTGTCAAACTTTCCGATGAACCTGTAAGTTGTCGTTATGATCACTGTGTTACAGGTGACGTTTTTAGCAACCCCAAAGCCCACCGTACGGTAAGAAGTGACTATGATACTCTCATGGTCTAAGGAGCAAAAATCACACATTAACACTCTGTGTTATTACTATTGATTACAGACGATATAAACTCAATTTCATAACATACAAGTTTGGGTCGATTCAATATGATTGTTCTTCCAACGTCATGATCTCAATGTTGTTTTAGGACTATCGTTACACTTAATGATATCCTAAGATCCGAAAAACGTGATCACCAACAACACTTGAGCTAGTCCTAGAGGCAAGACTAGGAACCTTTTATTTAATTGTTTATCATGCCACATGTGCATATGAGTTTTCCAGTGAATCGCATATTCCAGGATCATAGCAGTTATAGCATAGAATATAAACTCTTTAATTATGAATACAAAAATATAATAATACAAATATTATTGCCTCTAGGGCATATTTCCAATAGTCTTCCACTTGCACTAGAGTCAATAATCTAGTTGCATGCTTTTCTAACACCCATGGCTATCCGGTGTTGCTCATACTTTGCTAGTGGTAGAGCCTTCGTCACCGGATCTGATACTCTTCAAATCCTAATGTTATTGTGGACTCCAATGGCCTCAAGGAGCTGTATTTGCATGGGCGCACTTTCACGTGGAGTAATGAACAAGAGGTGCCCACGCTCACGAAGATTGACAGAGCTTTTGTCTCGGTGGACTGGGAGCTAGACCACCCGGACTGTTTGCTGCAAGCCCTGTCCACGGCCACGTCGGACCACTGCCCCCTCCACCTTGCTCTGGACGCTCCATTGCAGCCGCATAGGCGGTTCTGTTTTGAACTCCTCTGGACTAAACTCGAGGGTATTGATGAGGCAGTGGAGGAGGCTTGGACATGTGACTCTAGCATCACTGATCCCTTCCTCAGATTGGACTTTTTACTGCGGAAAACCGCGCATGATCTCACGGTTTGGGGACAGCGGAAGGCGGGTAACATCAAGCTATAGATTGCAATAGCCAACTGGATCATATTGCACCTGGATCGGGCTATGGATCATAGGATGCTCTTTGCGGGTGAACGATGGCCGTGCAACACACTCAAGCTGACATCCCTGGGACTTGCTTCGCTGGAGCGCACGATCGCTAGACAACGATCGCGAATTCGTTAGCTTGCTGAAGGAGATGCTAATACCAAATTGTTTCACCTCGTGGCCAATGGCAGAAAACTACGGAACTTCATCCCGGCACTACACCATGGAGACGTGGTCATTACAGAGCAAAGTGGCAAAGAAGAGGCCTTCTATGCTGCTTACAAAGAGCTTCTTGGTACATGTCATGCTAGAGAACATTCCATCGACTTGGAATTTCTTGGCATGACCCCGCTGGACCTCCACGAACTAGACGAGATATATACCGAGGAAGAGGTGTTTGTTGTGGTTAAGACCATGCCGGCCGACCGTGCTCCTGGGCCAGACGGGTTTATTGGATTGTTCTTCCACAGAGCATGGAATATCATCAAAGGAGATGTGATGGCTACTATTCACAAATTACAGCTTGGCAATGGAAGAGGCTTTGGTAGACTGAATTAGGCCATTATCACCCTTATCCCGAAGAAGCCGGACGCTTGCCGTATTGGAGACTTTCGGCCAATCAGTCTCCTCCATAGTATCCCCAAAATCAATGCCAAACTGATGGCCTCGAGGCTCTGTCCACGGATGGGAGAATTTGTCAGTATCAACCAATCGGCGTATATCCATGGAAGGAACATTCATGACAATTTCATGCTAGTGCGACAAGTGGCTAGAAACTTACATAGAAGGAAAGCTAAAGGAGTGATGGTGAAGTTAGATATTTCTCAAGCATTTGACTCACTGTCTTGGTCCTTCTTGCTCGAGGTATTACGGGCAAAAGGATTCTCGAAGCTTTGGTGCTCTAGGCTGGCGACCTTTCTCGCCACGGCAAGCTCCCGAGTCCTTGTCAATGGCTGTCCGGGAAGAAAATTCAGGCATGTCAAAGGCTTGCGCCAGGGCGATCCGGTTGATAACCCACAAGTATAGGGGATCGCAACAGTTTTCGAGGGTAGAGTATTCAACCCAAATTTATTGATTCGACACAAGGGGAGCCAAAGAATATTTGCAAGTATTAGCAATTGAGTTGTCAATTCAACCACACCTGGAAACTAAATATCTGCAGCAGAGTGATCAGTAGCACAGTAGTATGATAGTTTGATAGCAGTAGCAATGATAGTAACAGTAACAGTAACGGTAACAACAGTAGTAGAAGCAATTGTGACAGCAGTAGTAACAATAGTAACTTAGCAAGAATCAATATGTGAAAAGCTCGTAGGCATTGGATCGGTGATATTCATTGGATAACATTCATCATGTAACAGTCATAACCTAGGGCGACACAGAACTAGCTCCAATTCATCAATGTAATGTAGGCATGTATTCTGTATATAGTCATACGTGCTTGCGATAAGAACTTGCATGACATCTTTTGTCCTACCCTCCCGTGGTAGCGGGGTCCATAAGGAAACTAAAGGATATTAAGGCCTCCTTTTAATAGAGAACCAGAACAAAGCATTAACACTTAGGGAATACATGAACTCCTCAAACTACGGCAATCACCGGAAAGAATCCCAATTATTGTCACCTTGGGGTATGCGGATCATAACACGTAGCAGGTGCGTATAACTTGCAAGATCGGATCAAGAACACAAATATATTGATGAAAACATAAAGGGTTCAGATCTGGAATCATGGCACTCGGGCCCTAGTGACAAGCATTAAGCATAGCAAAGTCATAGCAATATCAATCTCAGAACATAGTGTATACTAGGGATCAAGCCCTAACAAAACTAACTCGATTACATGATAAATCTCATCCAACTCATCACCGTCCAGCAAGCATACGAACAAAATTACTCACTCCCGGCGGTGAGCATCATGAAATTGGCGATGAAGGATGGTTGATGATGACGATGCCGGAAGATCCCCTTCTCCGAAGCCCTGAACGGACTCCAGATCTGGCCTCCCGATGAAGAACAGGAGGTGGCGGTGGCTCCGTATCGTGAAACGCAATAAAACTTCCTCTCCTATTTTTTTCTCGGGGAAAATGAATTTATAGCGTTGGAATTAGGTCAGACGGAGCCACGTGGGCCCCACGAGGTACCAGGGCGCGCCTGGGGGGGAGGTGGCATGCCCTGGTGCCTCGTGGGCACTAGGTGGCCCCCTTCTGTTGATTCTTGCGCCAATAATTTTTATATATTCAATAAAAATTCTCCAGAAAGTTTCATCCAAATCCAAGAACTTTGATTTTCTGCACAAAAACAACACCATGGCAATTCTGCTGAAAACAGCGTCAGTCCGGGTTAGTTTCATTCAAATCATGCAAATTAGGGGCCAAAACAAGAGCAAAAGTGTTTGGAAAAGTAGATACGACGGAGACGTATCAACTCCCCCAAGCTTAACTCATTGCTTGTCCTCTAGCAATACAGTTGACAAACTGAAAGTGATAAAGAATAACTTTTACAAACTCTTTTGTTCTTGTATCTGTATATATGCTTAAATAGTGTCCAAGTTTTCAGCAAAGATTATAACTAACCATGCAAATGATAACTCTTAGAAATTATATTCACTCATATCAATGGCGTAATCAACTAGCGAGCAATAATAAGATATCTCAAATGCCAACACTTTGTCAAAACAATCATGATATAATATAATAGCATGGTATCTCGCTAGCCCTTTCTGAGACCGCAAAACATAAATGCAGAGCACCTCCAAAGTTCAAGCAGCGACTAAACATTGTAATTCATGGTAGAAGAGATCCAGTCATGATGCACACAACATTAACTATTTACAATGCATGAAAATGACAATAGTGCTCTCAAGTCTGGTGTTTATTTGAGAAGGTGATGACTCAACAATAAAAGTAAAATAACATAAAAGTAAATAGATAGGCCCTTCGTAGAGGGAAGCATGGATTTGCAGAGGTGCCAGAGCTCGAAGCTCAAATCAGAGGTAAATAAAATTTTGGGAGGTATGCCTTTCCTGTCAACGTCACGAGCGAGAGTTTTCAATATCTTCCATGCTAAACACATTAGCGGCGGTTCCCAAGCGGTAAAGTAAAGTTTACTCCCTCTCCACCAACAATCACAAGCCATGGCTAGCCGAATCCTCGGGTGCCCTCCATACCAACAACTTTCCGGGGGAGTTTGTTTTATTATTTTGCATTTTTAATAGTGGGACTGGGCATCCCGATTACCAGCCCCTCTCGTGCAAGGACAAGTGAGTAAACACTCGTCATGAGAATAACCCGCTTAGCATGGAAGATACTGACCGCCCCCTGTCGCTCCATGAGCGGTACGGGCACACAAAACAGATGTTCATTTGAATAGTTAGAGGTGGCACATGCAAATTTACTTAGGACGGCAGAGTAATACCGCATATAGGTAGATATAGTGGACTCATCTGGAATAACTTTGGTTTAAGGGTTTTGATCCACAAGCAGTATTCCCGCTTAGTACAGGCGAAGGCTAGCAAATAGGTTGAGAAGCGACCAGCTAAAGAGCGAAAATGGTCATAATCATGCATTATGAATAATCAACATTGAATACTAGCATGGGTAGGATATAAACACCATGAACATAAATATCGTGGAGGCTATGTTGGTTTCGAATCAACTACAAGCGTGAACATGTGCCAAGTCAAGCCACTTGAAACATTCAGAGGAGGATACCATATCATCATACTACATCATGAACATTTTAATGCATGTTGACACTCAAGATAAATCATTATCCACTCCTAGCTACTTAAGCATGGCATGAGCAACTATAATCTCTAATTGTCATCACAAACATGTTTAATCATAATATGCTGAATCATGGATACTGAGTTAAACATATTTACAAAAACAAAGAACAAGTTGAGTTCATACCCGCTTTCCCTTGCCATAGTCACTTCATCAAATCATCGTCATTATTGCCTTTCACTTGCACGATCGAATGATATGAAAATAAAAATAGTGCAAGTGTGCCGTGGACTAAGCTGGAATCTGCAAGCATTTTATTCAAAGGAGAAGACAAGGTAAAATTGGCTCTTTGTTAGATCAACAATAATGCATATGAGAGCCACTCATAGTTTTCATCGTGGTCCTCTCCTTACAATGACTCAACAAAAGAAAAGAATTTCAGAGAAACACATTGAAATATTTTTGGAGTTTTTAGTTTTCTGAAGAAAGCGAAAAGAAGAAAACGAAAAACGAGAAAAGAAAACTATTTACACGGGAGAGCTCCCAACAAGCAAAAGAAGAAATGGGAAATCTTTTTGGGTTTTCTTTTAATTCTACAACTAACTAAGCTAGAAAGAAAAATCGAAAAGAAACGAGAAATGTTTTTGATTTTCTCAAAGTTTTTCAAACACACAAGAAGAAAGTAAGAAAACAAAACTAACATGGATTATACAATGAAAAAGTATGAACACCGACAACTGGAATGAAATGTGTGGACATGAATATAATGTCGGTGAGAAATACGTACTCCCCCAAGCTTAGGCTTTTGCCTAGCTTGGTCTACGGCCATCCATAGTAGCCATCCGGTCCCATGTGAAACTCCTGAGGTGGCGGCACCCGAGCGTCCCAGTCCTAGGCCTCCTGCTCTACCGCCGCCAAGGCGTTCCGGTAAGCAACGATGTCCAGTGGCATCACGGTATATCCGTTCCTGGCATGAGAATCAAACAAAGCAGGTGCAGGCAACAGAATAATATCACGAGTATCCTCACTAAAAACCAAGTTATAACGAATGTGGTGAGGAAGCTCAGGAGCATCGAGAAAATGGTGGTCCCTCATGGACTGAAAATCTAAGTAAACTCTGGGTAACAAACAATCATGAGGGCGTATGTTAACATTAAAACGTCTCGCTAAGCGAGTAGCATAAATACCGCCATGAATTTTTTCCCTAGTCCTATTAGTGTGCAAGCGGCGTGCAACGATAGCTCCAAGGCTATAAGTGTAATCATTATGCAATGCACGGCGTAAAATGGCCCAGTCAGGTGTAGCTAGCACACTACCTTGCTCCCTGGCAAGCAAACATTTCCCTAAGAATAAAGCAAAGTAATGAACAGAGGGAAACTGCAAGCTAGTGGCTCGGGCTTTCGACACGCCCCTTTCCTCTCCCACAGTCAAAGTGCGGAGGAAACCCTCAAACTCCTCCGATCGAGGCTCTCTGATTTCCCCCTCAGAGGGAATCAAACATATCTCACAAAATTCAGCTAGAGGTATCTGACAATGTTCAGCATATAAATCAAAGCGCACCTCAGGGGGTTCGAGCCTACTCAGAAAATGAAAGTTTTGCACAAAGGAATTTGTAAGGATGTGGTGCTGGTCACACTCATCTGCGAGGAAGTCAGTCAGTCCGGCATTTGCAACGAATTGCGCGAACTCTTGGTAGAATCCGGCTTCGTTCATGAAGGCATTCTGCGGCCATTCGCACGGCCGGACTTCCGTCCTACGCGGAAGGTTGAGGTCACTGTCCGAGGACTCCCCAAGGACTCCCTTGGCGTTCCACTTCGAGGAACTCCTCCGGAAGAAATCCATTTTCCTATGAACATATTTCTGAAAAATTTTGGACCACAAAATGATATCAATAAAACTTCACAAGATTGATAGCAACTACTCATAAGGATGCCTAGAGGCTATATCAAGCATTCAAACTACTTGGAACTCAAAGAATTCAACATGCAAGCTCATTTTCTGTAGCACCAAGAGCAGCTAATTATGCAAAATATAATCCACTAGAGCAAAAACTAATTGGAGCAATGGAGGAGTCACATACCAAGGAGCAATCTTCCAAAACAGTTTCGGAAACGGAGCTCCGAGCAAAGAGATCGAAAATTTCAGGTTTATGAGCAAGAACACAAGAGAGAGAGCTACCAGATTTTTTTTTCTAGAGGTAGGAGACGAAGTGAGCTGAAGGAATAAGTGAGGGGGTCCCTGTGGGGCCCACGAGGTACCTGGGCGTGCCAAGGGGGGTGGCGCGCCCTGGTGCCTCGTGGGCACCTGGGGCACCCCCTGGTATGATTTTTGTGCCAAAAATTCTTAAATAATAAATAAAAATTCATATCAAAATTTTATTGCATTCTGAGCACTTTTATTTCTGGGCACTTTTTTATTGCACGGATAATTCAGAAAACAGGGTGATCATGGCATTTTATTGCATTTAACTAAAAATAACAGAAAACAAAAGGTGGGTACAGAAAGTTGTGCTTACTAAATTCATCGACCACATGCCTCTCAAAAAGAATCCATTAATAAGGTTGATCAGGTCTTATTAACAAACCATTTCCGAGTGACATGAAACCGAAGAATTTCCGTATAACACTAGGTTACCTCAACGGGGATATGCATCTCCCCAATAATAAGAGTTTCATATTTCTTTTTAACAGTAGGAAGAGGAATTCGAAAACTTCCAATAGTAATTGTTGGAGCCTTCTCAATAATATGAATACCATTTACTTGAAATTGTTTCTTCGGAAAGTGCACCGTATGTTCATTACCATTAATATGAAAAGTGACCTTGCTTTTGTTGCAATCAATAACAACCCCTGCAGTATTTAAGATGGGTCTACCAAGGATAATCGACATGTTGTCATCCTCAGGCATGTCAAGTATAACAAAGTCTGTTAGAATAGTAACGTTTGCAACTACAACGGGCACATCCTCACAAACACCGATAGGAATGGAAGTTGATTTGTCAGCCATTTGCAATGATATTTCAGTGGGAGTGAGTTTATTCAAATAAAGTCTTTTATATAAAGAGAAGGGCATAACACTAACACCGGTTCCTAAATCACACAAAGCCGTTTTGACATAATTTCTTTTAATAGAGCATCACTACTGGAATCAGCTTCTTTGCCATCTGCCAGCTCTTTGCCGTCTGCTGGCAGATGGCAAACAGGTTGTTTGCCGTCTGCTTTGGCAAAGCAGACGGCAAAGATCTGGCTGATGGGAAAGAGGGTCTTTGCCATCTGCACTTCTTTGCCGTCTGCTGGCAGACGGCAAAGACCAAAGTGGGCCCCATGGGGCACGGCACTGGCTAGGTCAAGCTCTTTGCCATCTGCCACTTCTTTGCCGTCTGCTGGCAGACGGCAAAGAACTCTTTGCCGTCTGCCAGCAGACGGCAAAGAGGTGAGGGTGGGGCCCATAATGTCACGGCGGGGGCGGGCTAACGGTCGCCGTCTTTGCCGTCTGCTGGCAGACGGCAAAGAATTCTTTGCCGTCTGCCAGCAGACGGCAAAGAAATGAACTTAACTTTCGGCCCCGCGCCCCGCGCCTCTCTCTCTCTCTCTCTCTCACATCTCTCTCTCCCTCTCTCTCTTAGCGCCGCCGCCCCGCCCTCCCGCCGCCGCACCCTCCCCGCAGCCCTCCTCCACCACCGCCCCCTCCCCGCGGCCCTTCTCCACCACCGCCGGAGCCAGGCCGTGGCGCCGCCCGCCCCCTCCCCGCGGCCCTCCTCCACCACCTCGGCCCCGTCGCCCCCGCCGCCCCCTGCCCCGCCGCTCCGCCGCGTCGGGTCGCCGGCGAGCAGGCACCCCCGATGACCCAGCTCCGCCCCTCCCCCTCCGCCGCCCCGCGCCGCCGCCTCGACCCCCCCTCCGGTGAGCTCCACCCTCCCCCCTTTTTATGTTTTTTTTCTGTTTTTATTAGTTCATATTAGTTAGTTTATATTAGTTAGTTATTAGTTCATATTAGTTAGTATATATTAGGTAGAAAAAACTTAGAGGGAAAAAAGAAGAAGAAGAAGAAGAAAAAAAGAGGAGAGGAGGAGAAGAAGAAGAGGGAAAAAGGAAAGGAAGAAGAAGAAGAGGAGGAGGAGGAGAAGAAAAAAGAAGAAGAGGAAGAAGAAGAAGAAAAAAGAGGAGAGGAGGAGAAGAAGAAGAGGAAAAAGGAAAGGAGGAAGAAGAAGAAGAAGGAACAAAAAGGAAGAAAATGAAGAAAAGGAAGAAGAGGAAGAAGAAGAAAAGAAAAAAAGAGGAAAAACCCCGACCCCGACCCCGATCCCGACCCCGACCCGACACCCCGACCCCGACACGGCACCCCGACCCCGACCCCGACCCGACCCCGACCCCGACCCCGACCCCGACCCCGACACGGCACCCCGACCCCGACCCCGACCCGACACCCCGACCCCGACACGGCACCCCGACCCCGACACCCCGACACCCCTGACACCCCGACACCACGACACCCAGACACGACACCCCCGACACTCCGACCCCGACACGACACCCCGACACCCCGACCCCGACACGACACCCCGACACCACGACACCCCGACCCGACACCCCGACCCCGACCCGACACCCCGACCCCGACACGGCACCCCGACCGCGACACCTCGACCCCGACACGGCACCCCGACCCCGACACCCCGACACCCCTGACACCCCGACACCACGACACCCAGACACGACACCCCCGACACCCCGACCCCGACACGACACCCCGACACCACGACACCCCGACACCCTGACACGACACCCCCGACCCCCGACACCTCTTCGGCCTCCTGTTGACCGAAAGGGTGCTCTTCGGCCTTCCAGAGGCCGACGGGGTCATATATGTGTGAATTATGAGTTAGGTCATATAATTTCCGATTTTGTTATGAAAAACATCATATATATTTGTGTTGATCGGGTGGATTTAAATGTGCAGTTGTTTCGTCGCTGCGAGGGTTTGGTGTTCGACGACCTCCCCGTGCGTTCGACGAGCTCCGCCCCTGCGTTCGTGGGTGAGCACAAATGACATCTCCTCCTCCCCCTTCATTTGCTCTGTTCCGGTCTTCGTGCCGATGAAACTTGCTAGCTGTAGGTAGATTGAATCATCAGTATGCGTGACGACTATGCGTCTCCCGTTCGAAAGGGTTACATCTATAAATATGCATGCATTTGCATATTTATAACCGTGATTCTTTCGAATTGTCCAACGTTATCCATGGACAGCCCGAGTATGTGTAGATTGGGTTCGTTTTCCCATATGCTCTGCTCCGGATCCGATGCAGAATTTCGCCAGTGGCTCCCTGTTGTTCTCCGGGTACACATCCTCTCTGCTTATTGCCGAGACGTGTATCAGGAGAACAGCGGGGAGGTGCTGCCGAAATTTTGCGTCGGATCTGGAGCAGAGCATGGGAAAACGAACCCAATCTACACATACTCGGGTGGGATTAGGACCTATCTTTACCTACTAGCGTCTAGGTTGCATGGACGTAATAAAACTGACAAACTCTATTAACTGATGAATATGGTTTGCTGAATTATGTATATATTTCTTGTGTGTTTAGTAGGTAGGCAAGATGAGTGATCGTGCTTGGATGTACACCGGTCACCCTAGTCAGAAACAAATGACCATTGAATGGTTAACAAAAACCAAGGGGTTTCTGAGCGCCGCATTTGCAAATGGCCAGGAAATAACTTGGTGCCCCTGTGTCCGGTGCAACAACCATAAAAAGTGGACACGGGATGAAATGGGTAAACACTTGCAGAAGTGGGGTTTTACGACTGATTATACGGTGTGGAGATTTCATGGTGAGTCTGCCCAACGTGCCAGAGCTGAGGTGGTTCGTCGTCGCACCGACGAGCATGGTACCGGGATCGAAGACATGGTGCAAGACTTTGATGATGCTCGGGATTCGGATGATGAGATGGAGGAATCTGCAAAGGCCTTCTATGAAATGTTGGAGTCTTCAAAACGTCCTCTCCATGAGCACACTGAGCTTTGTCAGCTGGATGCCATCGCGCAAGTAATGGCTCTCAAGGCTCAGTTCAACCTGGGCAGAGAATGCTACGACGCGATGATGACGATATTTGGACTATTTCTACCCAAAGGCCATGTATTGCCAGCAAACCTGTACCAATCGGACAAAATCCTACGTGCGCTTAAGATGCCCTATGAGAAGATAGATGCCTGTGAGAATGGATGTGCCTTATTTAGGCTTGAGTATGCGGGCTTCAACTATTGTCCCCTTTGCAAGTCTTCCAGGTATGTTGTGGTAGACAACGGTATGGGTGAGAAGAGTCAGACCAAAATCCCAGTTAATGTTCTTCGGTATATGCCAATCATACCAAGACTTCAACGTCTTTTCATGGTCGAAGAGACGGCCAGACAGATGACGTGGCATAAATTGGGCAAAAGAACCGAACTAGATGCAGATGGGAATCCGATGTTGGGACACACTTCAGACGCTTTTGCGTGGAAGCACTTCGATGCTTTACATAAGGACAAAGCGGTAGATCCAAGGCATCCTCGAGTCGCCATCAGCACGGATGGGTTCCAAGTGTTTGGTATGACGGCAACCCAATACAGTTGCTGGCCTGTATTTGTCATTCCACTCAATCTCCCCCCCGGAGAGATTATGAAAAGAAAGAACATTTTCTTGACGTTGATAATTCCAGGGCCCAACTATCCGGGGAAGAATATGAATGTGTACATGCAGCCGCTTAAGGATGAATTGCAAGAAGCTTGGGATAATGGGATCAAGACATATGACGCCGCTACAAAACAAAACTTCAAAATGCATGTGTGGTACATGTACTCGACGCATGACTTGCCGGCGTATGCGCTATTCGTTGGCTGGTGTGTGCATGGAAGGTTCCCGTGCCCCACATGCAAGGCAGCTCTTCAGTTCTGTTGGCTGCAGGCGGGTCGCAAGTATTCTTGCTTCGACTTGCATAGACAGTTCCTGGATCCTGGCCATAAGTTCAGAAAAGACAAGAAAATTTTCATGAAAGGTAGAGTTGTCAAAAACTCTGCACCACCTGCATTGACAGGCCAACAGGCCCTGGATCAGTTAAACACTCTCGAGCCTAATCCAGAGCGTCCAGGATATTTCAAAGGGTATAATTCGGAACACGCCTGGACTCACAAGATATGCTTGTGGGATCTGCCTTACTTTAAAGACCTCATTTGCTCACACAACATCGACGTGATGCACACTGAAAAGAATATCGCCGAGGCCCTTTTTGGTACATTGTTCGGCATAGAGGGGAAGTCAAAGGATAACCCTAAGGCTAGAGTCGATCAAGAGGCTCTATGTGATAGACCGTTACAAAACATGCGACAACCGAAAGGAAAGAAGAACTGGAGGAAGCCAAAGGCATGGTTCAATCTTGGAAGGCCAGCTATGAGGGAAATGATCTTGTGGGTGAAAATGCAGTTGATGTTCCCCGATGGGTATGCAACGAATCTAAAGAGGGGAGCGAGTCTTGACAAATTGAAAATATTTGGTATGAAGAGTCATGATTGGCACATATGGCTTGAGCGGGTAATGCCGGTGATGTTGCGTGGCTTTATCCCTGAGGATGAATGGTTAGTACTGGCAGAGCTGAGCTATTTCTTCCGTGCTCTTTGTGCGAAAGAACTATCGCCTGACGTGCTAGACGAACTGGAAGAGTTGGCGCCGGAGTTGATCTGCAAGTTAGAAAAGATCTTTCCACCGGGATTCTTTAATCCAATGCAGCATTTGATTTTGCATCTCCCGACCGAGGCAAGATTGGGGGGGCCCGTGCAAAATCGTTGGTGCTTCGCAACTGAGAGGATGCAGAAGACGCTTCGAGCAAAATGTAAAAATAAACGTAGAATTGAAGCATCGATGGCCGAGGCATTCATTACTGAGGAGGCCACAAACTTCGTGACAGCACACTACAAAGCCAAGAATCGTCATTTGCATAATCCGAAGCCTCGGTACAATGATGGCGACCATGAAAAAGGTCGATCCAACCTCAGCCTATTCAAAGGGAACCTCGCACCAGCCGGTGCTTCGAAAGCAATACCGTTGGATGTCGAAGAATGGCGGACCATTTCGTTGTATATCTTCAACAACCTAATAGAAGTGCGGCCGTACATCGAGTAAGTTCTCGGTACATTGTTTCGCAACTTCTAATTCCTTTGAAATGCTCTTATTCCCGGATATGTGATACAGTCGATACGTCGCCAAATTCTCGGATGAAGCGGTGATCCAAAAGGATTCCATCGAAGAGTATGAGCTTCTGGCAAAGCATGGAGGAGGCTATCCCATAGCAAAGGCGACCCAAGTTTTCTATCTACCGTGGGCCTGCCAAACTGATCCAAATCTGAATGGTTGGGATGTCGTTTATGATGTGCCGCCACATTTTAGACCACCTCTCCTCAATGAAGATGATTATGACCCTCACATTAACCCAGACACATATGAAGGAGAATTCTTCCAAGAAACACGTGTTTCCAAAAAACGTTTCAAGAACCGCTCTACTTCACCCCAGAACATTGAGGTAGACAGCGACAGTGAATCCGACTTCACCCCTGAGCCGGAACAAGATGAGACGGAAGAAGAAGAGGTTACTGCTGCGGATGACCTGTCAATGCTTGACCGATTACATAAAGGAGGCCTTCCACATGTTGATGCATTTATTGATGATGCTGATGAGCACGTCATTACTGATAGTGATGATGATTCCGCATTTATTGATCCCGGAGCATATATAGACGATGAAGATTAATATTAGTAATGTCAGGTATTCAATTATTATTATGTACATATATATTATTAATTAGTTCATGTTATTAGGTATTCAACAAAATGACATTGACTTAGCTTATTTTCCTCAAAAATGACATAATAACCTTACTTAGCTCCAAACTGACATACTTTACCTAGGATAGCTATAAAATGACCTATACTTAGCATTTTTCCTCCTAAATGACTTAATATGCTTAGTTAGCTAAAAAATGGCATAACTACCTAGGATAGCTCCAAAATGACCTATACTTAGCTTCTTTAGTTCATTTATGACATACTTAGCATACTTAGGTAAAAAATGGCATGATAATCTTGGTTTAGCTCCAAAATGACATTGACTTAGCTTATTTTCCTCCAAAATGACAAAATAACCTTACCTACCTCCAAAATGACCGATTTTAACTAGGATAGCTCTAAAATGACCTACACTTGCCATTTTCTTGTATGATTGTATGATTTATATAGTTACTTGTATAATTTTCTTACTTTGTATGATTGTTTCTTATACATAGTGCCATGATCTTGAAATCCGTCCCCGTCGGCCCTCGCCCGCTTTATGATTCGGATGTGGTAAATTCTCTTTTATAACTATTTGTTGCATTTCGCATTTATGACAATTATGGCCATCAAGTTGACATAGAGATATTTTAATCTAAGAGGTATGTGAACCGGAATTTGCAACCGACCCTCTTGTCGAGAAGTTAAATTTAGTTGAAAAAGAAAATGAGTATTTGAAAGAAAAAATTAAAAGAATTGAAAAAGAGAAGATGACATTGGAGTTGTATGTTGCCGATGTCGTCGATGATCACAAGATGAAGATGAATGCAATGCGCTTGAAGATGGATGCAATGCGCTTGAAGATTAAGAAGATTAGAAAATATGCCATTGATAATGAGGCTTGGTATCATTATGCTGTTGGATCAATTGTTACCTTAGTTGCGATCTTCATCGCATTTGTTGTGATGAGGGTACGTTTTCTCTATACTTAGCTTATTTTCCTCCTAAATGGCATAATTACCTAAGTTAGATAAAAAATGAGCTATACTTACGTAAGTTCGCTCAAAAATGGCATCATCCTCGAAAATGACATAATAACCTTACTAAGCTCCAAAATGACCTATTTACCTAGCTTAGCTCTAAAATGACCTACACTTAGCATTTTTTCCTAGCTTAGCTAAAAAATGGCATTTTTACCTACCTTAGTTAGAAGAAGAAGAAGATAAAGAAGAGGAGAGGAGAAAAAGAAAGAGAAGAAAAATTCTTCTTCTTCTTCTTCTTCTTCTGGTCTTCTTCTTCTTCTTCTTCTTCTTCTTCTAGCTAGTCTTCTTCTTCTAGTCTTCTTCTTCTTCTTCTAACTTTCTTCTTTCCCAATTTGCAGATTTGCTTTCGATGAGGAAGCTTGCGTTGATGGAGTCTACTCTTCTTCTTGTGCTTCCTTTTTGTTTTGATTTTGTAGGATGAACAATGTGAAACTTGCTACCTATATATGTATGTATGGATGAAACTATATGGACCTTTTGCTTAATTGTTGGATATGTTGGACTTTTCATTTGGTGTATATATGTGTTGGATGATCATATCCATATGGCAGGGATATGTTGGCTATATGTACTTGTTGAAATATTTTGAAATGAATATATATATATATATATATATATATATATATATATATATATCTGTGAAATTGATTGAATTTAAGAAAAGAAAAAAAACAGTGGCAATATAGCCACTTTGCCGTCTGCTAGCAGACGGCAAAGAGGTTTGCCGTCAGCTAGCAGACGGCACAGAGGCCACGTGGCAGCAGCCTGTGCAACCTGGGCTGGCCTATTTGGCCTCTTTGCCGTCTGCTGGCAGACGGCGAAGACCTTTGCTTCTTTGCCGTCTGCTGGCAGACGGCAAAGAGCCTGCGCTGGCCCAGCTGACGCCTGACGTCAGCTGACGTCAGCTGCAGCTCTTTGCCGTCTGCTGGCAGACGGCAAAGAGCGCCGTTAGCCCCCTAACAGGGCTGACACCTTTTGTCTGCCGTCCAGGGTCTTTGCCGTCTGCCGGCAGACGGCAAAGAGCTTTGCTTCTTTGCCGTCTGCCAGCAGACGGCAAAGGGGCCTTTGCCGTTAGCTGTTCGCCCGGACTGTTGGCCGTCTGCTGGCAGACGGCAAAGGCTTTGCCGTCCGCCAGGAATGCCTTTGCCGTCTGGTATGGCAGACGGCAAAGAAGCTGATTCCAGTAGTGCATGGTATAGTTGGTATTCCCGGATCTCCTAGTTTCTTAGGTACTCCGTCCTTAAAAGAATAATTTGCAAGCATGGTAGAAATTTCAGCTTCAGGTATCTTCCTTTTATTTGTGACAATGTCTTTCATATATTTAGCATAAGGAGGCATCTTTATAATATCAGTCAAACGAGTACGTAAAAAGACTGGCCTAAGCATTTCAGCAAAGCGTTCAAATTCTTCCTCGTCTTTTTTCTTAGATGGTTTAGGGGGAAAGGGCATGGGTTTTTGGACCCATGGTTCTCTTTCTTTACCATGTTTTCTAGCAATGAAATCTTTTTTATCATAACGTTTATTTTTAGACGGTGGGTTATCAAGATCAACATCAGGTTCTATTTCAACATCATTATCAGGTTCTTTATCATTATCTGGTTGGGTATGAGCATCATCATTATTATTATCATCAAGTGGTTGTTCATTACCAGGTTGTGTTTCAGCATCAGAAATAGAAACATCATTACTGTCCTCCAAGGGTTTTTCTACCTCGGGTTCACTAGAAGTATGCAAAGTCCTATCATTTTTCTTTTTATATGGACTAGGTGCATCAGCATTAATTCTTTGAGAATCTTGTTCAATTCTTTTTTGGTGACCCTCAGGATAAAGTGGCTCCTGAGTCATTCTACCTCCTCTAGTCATTACTCTAACAGCATGATCATTCATATTGTTGTTCATTTCATTAAGCAATTCACTTTGAGATTTAGCAACTTGTTCTAATTGGGTTTGAACCATAGATGCATATTTACTTACACCTTTAACATCATTAGCAATTCTAAATAACAAGTCACTCAAGCGATCAATCATATAGGAGTTTCGTTTCAATTGTTTAATAACATTTGCATTGAAGTGGTCTTGCTTCATAATATAATTGTCAAATTTATATAAGCATTGACTAGGAGGTTCGTTATGAGGAATATCACTTTCATTAAACTTTATAAAAGAATTTACCTCTACTACCTGTGTTGGTTTGTCAAGACCATGTATTTCTTTAATAGGTGGTAAATTCTTAACATCCTCAGCTTTAATACCTTTTTCTTTCTGGCATTTCTTTGTTTCTTGCATATCTTCAGGACTGAGATATAAGATACCCCTCTTCTTCGGAGTGGGTTTAGGCGGTGGTTCAGGAAGTGTGTTGGGGATATTCCCCACGGTTATAACCCGACTAAGGGTTTGACCCGGCCTAGAGCTTCAAGGTGTTGGAAATATGCCCTAGAGGCAATAATAAATTGGTTATTATTATATTTCCTTGTTCATGATAATCGTTTATTATCCATGCTATAATTGTATTGATTGGAAACTCAAATACATGTGTGGATACATAGACAACACTGTGTCCCTAGTAAGCCTCTAGTTAACTAGCTCGTTGATCAAAAGATGGTGAAGGTTTCCTAGCCATGGACATGAGATGTCATTTGATAACGGGATCACATCATTATGAGAATGATGTGATGGACAAGACCCAAACTATAAACGTAGCATATGATCGTGTCAGTTTATTGCTATTGTTTTCTGCATGTCAAGTATCTGTTCCTATGACCATGAGATCATACAACTCCCTGACATCGGAGGAGTACCTTGTGTGTATCAAACGTCGCAACGTAACTGGGTGACTATAAAGGTGCTCTACAGGTATCTCCGAGGATGTCTGTTGGGTTGGCATGGATCAAGACTGGGATTTGTTACTCCGTGTGACGGAGAGGTATCTCAGGGCCCACTCGGTAATACAACATCACAATGAGCCTTGCAAGCAATGTGACTAAAGTGTTAGCCACGAGATCTTGTATTACGGAACGAGTAAAGAGACTTGCCGGTAACGAGATTGAACTAGGTATAGAGATACCGACGATCGAATCTCGGGCAAGTAACATACCAAAGAACAAAGGGAACAGCATACGGGATTAACTGAATCCTTGATATAGAGGTTCGACCGATAAAGATCTTCGTAGAATATGTAGGAGCCAATATGGGCATCCAGGTCCCGCTATTGGTTATTGATCGTAGAGGTGTCTCGGTCATGTCTACATAGTTCTCGAACCCGCAGGGTCTACACACTTAACGTTTGGTGACGATTAGTATAGTTGAGTTATTTTGTTGGTGACCGAAGGTTGTTCAGAGTCCCGGATAAGATCCCGGACATGACGAGGATCTCCGGAAGAGTCCGGAGGTAAAGATTGATATATGGGATAATAGTGTTTGGTCTCCGGAAGGGTTCCGGAATTCACCGGAAGGGGTTCCGGATGTTTCCCGAAATGTTCGGGTACGAGAACACTTTATTTGGGCCAAGGGGTAAAGCCCACGAGGCTTAGGCAAGGTGCAAAAGGAAGTTTTGCTGGCGTCTGGGGCGGTACTACCGCTTATCGTAAGCGGTACTACCGCTACAGGCGGTACTACCGCTTATCGTAAGCGGTACTACCGCTACAGGCGGTACTACCGCTTATCGTAAGCGGTACTACCGCTTCTCATAAGCGGTACTACCGCTTGTACGCGATACTGCTGGAATCCGAGTTGGACTCTTTCCGTGCGGGCCAAACCGACCTTGTGCGGGCAAAACCGACCTTGTGGAGGTTTTCTCTCCAAGTTTAGACCCCAGGGCTCAACATATAAATAGAGGGGCAGGGCTAGCACACGGGACACATCAAGATTTCCCAAGCCGTGTGTCGGCAACCCTAACCCTCTAGTTCTCCCGTCATAATCTCCGTAGTGCTTGGCGAAGCCCTACAGAGATTGTTCCTCACCACCATCACCACGCCGTCGTGCTGCCGGAACTCATCTACTACTTCACCATCGCTCGCTGGATCGAGGAGGTGAAGGCGTCATCAAGCCGTACGTGTGTTGAACGCGGAGGTGCCGTCCGTTCGGCACTAGTTCGTGATTGGATCGAGGGACGACTTGCGATTTGGATCGCGGAGACGTTCGACTACATCAACCGCGTTTCTTAACGCTTCCGCTTAGCGATCTACAAGGGTATGTAGATTCACTCTCCCTCTCGTAGATGCTCATCACCATGGATAGATCTTGTGTGTGCGTAGGAAAATTTTTGTTTCCCATGCAACGTTCCCCAACAGTGGTATCAGAGCCAGGTCTATGCGTAGATGAGATCTCGAGTAGAACACAAACGAGTTGTGGGCGTGGGTGTATACATATTGCTTGCCGTTACTAGTTGATACTTGATTCGGCGGTATTGTGAGATGAAGCGGCCCGAACCGACATTACGCGTACGCTTACGCGAGACAGGTTTCACCGCTATGTGCACTCGTTGCGTAAAGGTGACTGGCGGGTGTGTGTCTCTCTCACTTTAGTTGAATCGATTTCAATGAAGAGGGTTCTTTTAGAAGATCAAAAAACAATCACTACACCACGTTGTGGTTTTGCGTAGGTAAGAACGGTTCTTGCAAACCCGTAGCAGCCACGTAAAATTTGCAACAACAATTAGAGGACGTCTAACTTGTTTTTGCAGGGTATGTTGTGATGTGATATGGCCAATTACATGATGAGATATATGTGATGTATGAGATGATCATGTGTTGTATAGAATATCACGACTTGCATGTCGATGAGTACGGCAACTGGCAGGAGCCATAGAATTGTCTTTAATTATTTTCGCCTTTTTGCTTTACTTTATCGCTATGAGTTAGCAATAGTCGTGGAAGCAACAGTCGGCGCGACAACCTCATGGCGACACGTTGATGGAGATCAAGATGATGGAGATCATGGTGTCATGCCGGTGACGATGGAGATCATGCCGGTGCTTTGGAGATGGAGATCAAAAGCACAAGTTCATGGCCATATCATGTCACTTATGATTTGCATGTGATGTTAATCCTTTTATGCATCTTATTTTGCTTAGGACGACGGTAGCATTATAAGGTGATCCCTCACTTAAATTTCAAGATAAAATTGTGTTCTCCCCGAGTGTGCACTGTTGCGAAAGTTCGTCGTTTCGAGACACCACGTGATGATCGGGTGTGATAGACTCTACGTTCACATACAACGGGTGCAAGCCAGTGTTGCACATGCGGAACACTCGGGTTAAACTTGATGAGCCTAGCATGTACAGACATGGCCTCGGAACACAAGAGACCAAAAGGTCGAACATGAGTCATATAGTAGATATGATCAACATGAAGATGTTCACCATTGAAACCACCTCAACTCACGTGATGATCAGACTTGAGTTGGTGGATTTGGATCATGTTACACTCGAATGACCGGAGGGATGTCAATTTGAGTGGGAGTTTTTAAGTAATATGATTAACTAAACTCATTATCTTGAACAATAGTCTAAGTTGTCCTTGCAATATTTATGTTGTAGATCATGGCTCGCGCAGTAGCACCCCTGAATTTTAATGCGTTCCTAGAGAAAGCTAAATTGAAAGATGATGGAAGTAACTTTGTGGACTGGGCCCGTAATCTAAGGATTATCCTTACGGCTTCCCAGAAGGCTTATGTCCTTGATGCACCACTTGGTGATCCACCCGCTCCAGTTGAGTCTCTAGACGTTGTGAACACCTGGCAGGCTCGTTCTGAAGATTACTCAATAGTTCAATGTGCAATATTGTATGGCTTAGAACCGGGACTTCAAAGACGTGTTGAACGTCATGGAGCATATGAGATGTTCCAGGAGTTGAAGTTTATCTTTCAGAAGAATGCCCGGATCGAGAGATATGAGATCTCCGATAAGTTCTATGCTTGCAAGATGGAGGAGAACGGGTCTATCAGTGATCACGTACTCAGAATGTCTGGGTACTCCACCCGTCTGGCTGAATTGGGGATGCCCCTTCCGCCAGAGGCTATCACTGACAGAGTTCTTCAATCATTGCCACCTAGCTACAAGAGCTTCGTGTTGAACTATAACATGCACGGGATGAACAAGTCAGTTGCCGAGCTGTTTGCGATGCTGAAAGCCGCTGAGTCTGAAATTCAGAAGGAGCATCAAGTGTTGATGGTCAATAAAACCACTAGTTTCAAGAAAAATGGCAAGGGTAAGAAGGGTAATTCCAAGAAGAGTGGCAAAGCAGTTGCTCCTCTCGTGAAGAAACCCAAGGCTGGACCCAAACCAGAAACTGTGTGCTTTCATTGCAAGGGAACTGGACACTGGAAGCGGAACTGCCCCAAGTATTTGGCTGACAAGAAGGCGGCCAACAACAAACAAGGTATATATGATATACATGTT
The DNA here is from genome assembly GCA_039707655.1 of Elymus sibiricus. NCBI lineage: Eukaryota > Viridiplantae > Streptophyta > Magnoliopsida > Poales > Poaceae > Elymus > Elymus sibiricus. The sequence continues at coordinate 196,330,785 of CM077674.1, read as the reverse complement.
ATTGATGTGTACCTTACCAACTCTCGTTGTAGTGCCTGGGTATTTGATACCGGTGCGGTTGCTCATATTTGCAACTCAAAACAGGAACTGCGGAATAGACGGAGGTTGGCAAAGGACGAAGTGACGATGCGCGTGGGAAATGGTTCCAAGGTTGATGTGATCGCCGTCGGCACGCTCGCTCTTCGATTACCATCGGGATTAGTGATGAACCTGAATAATTGTTATTTACTGCCTGCGTTAAGCATGAACATTATATCTGGATCTTGTTTATTGCGAGACGGTTACTCATTTAAATCAGAGAATGATGGTTGTTCTATTTATATGAGTAATATCTTTTATGGTCATGCACCCGATGTGAGGGGTTTATTCTTATTGAATCTCGATAGTAATGATACACATGTTCATAACATTGATGCCAAAAGATGTAGAATTGATAATGATAATACCACTTTCTTGTGGCACTGCCGTTTAGGTCATATTGGCGTAAAACGCATGAGGAAGCTCCATGCTGATGGACTTTTGGAGTCACTTGATTTTGAATCACTTGACACATGTGAGCCATGCCTCATGGGCAAGATGACTAAAACACCGTTCTCTGGAACAATGGAATGGGCAAGTGACTTATTGGAAATCATACATACTGATGTGTGCGGTCCGATGAGCATTGAGGCGCGCGGTGGTTATCGTTACTTTCTCACCTTCACTGATGACTTAAGTAGATATGGGTATATTTACTTAATGAAACACAAGTCTGAAACATTTGAAAAGTTCAAACAATTTCAGAGTGAAGTTGAGAATCATCGTAACAAGAAGATTAAATTCCTACGATCTGATCGAGGAGGAGAATATCTGAGTTATGAGTTTGGCAGTCACTTAAGACAATGTGGAATTGTTTCACAACTAACACCGCCTGGAACACCACAGCGTAATGGTGTGTCCGAACGTCGTAATCGAACCTTATTGGATATGGTGCGATCTATGATGTCTCTTGTCGATTTGCCACTATCGTTTTGGGGTTATGCATTAGAGACAGTTGCATTCACTTTAAATAGGGCACCATCGAAATCCATTGAGACGACGCCATATGAACTTTGGTTTGGCAAGAAGCCAAAGCTGTCATTTCTTAAAGTTTGGGGATGTGATGCTTATGTCAAAAAGCTTCAGCCTGAAAAGCTGGAACCCAAAGCGGAGAAATGCGTCTTCATAGGATACCCAAAAGAGACAGTTGGGTATACCTTCTACCTCAGATCCGAATGCAAAGTGTTTGTCGCTAAAAACGGAACATTTCTTGAGAAAGAGTTTCTCTCGAAAGAATTGAGTGGGAGGAAGATAGAACTTGATGAGGTTGTTGAACCTTTACTTCAACCTGAAAGTAGCGCAGCGCAGAAAGATGTTTCTGTAGAGCCTACAACAGCTGAAGAGGAAGTTAATGATGATGATCATGAAGCTTTGGATCAAGTTGCTATCGAACCTCGTAGGTCTACAAGGACGCGTACTGCTCCTGAGTGGTACGGCAACCCTGTCTTAGAGGTCATGTTGTTAGACAACGATGAACCTATGAGCTATGGAGAAGCGATGATGGGCCCGGATTCCGAGAAGTGGTTAGAGGCCATGAAATCCGAGATGGGATCCATGTATGAAAACAAAGTGTGGACTTTGGAAGTATTACCTGAAGGCTGTAAGGCCATTCAGAACAAATGGATCTTTAAGAGGAAGACGGACGCGGACGGTAATGTCACCATCTATAAAGCTCGACTTGTGGCAAAGGGTTTTTCACAAGTTCAAGGAGTTGACTACGATGAGACCTTCTCACCTATAGCGATGCTTAAGTCCGTCAGAATCATGTTAGCAATAGCTGCCTTTTTCGATTATGAAATTTGGCAGATGGATGTCAAAACAGTGTTCCTTAACGGTTTCCTTAAGGAAGAGTTGTATATGATGCAACCAGAAGGTTTTGTCGATCCAGAGAATGCTGACAAAGTTTGCAAACTCCAGCGATCCATTTATGGACTGGTGCAAGCATCTCGGAGTTGGAATCTTCGCTTTGATGAGGTGATCAAAGCGTTCGAGTTTATACAAGTTTACGGAGAAGCTTGTATTTACAAGAAAGTGAGTGGGAGCTCTATAGCGTTTCTAATATTATATGTGGATGACATATTACTGATTGGAAACAATATAGAAATGTTGGAAAGCGTGAAGGAATATTTGAACAAGAGTTTTTCAATGAAGGACCTAGGAGAAGCTGCTTTCATATTAGGCATCAAGATCTATAGAGATAGATCGAGACGCTTAATAGGACTTTCACAAAGCACATACCTTGACAAAGTTTTGAAGAAGTTCAAAATGGATCAGTCCAAGAAGGGGTTCTTGCCTGTATTGCAAGGTGTGAAGTTGAGTAAGACTCAATGCCCAGTGACTACAGAAGATAGAGAAAAGATGAGTGTCATCCCCTATGCTTCAGCCATAGGCTCTATCATGTATGCAATGCTGTGCACAAGACCCGATGTCAGCCTTGCCATAAGTATGGTCGGAAGGTTTCAAAGTGATCCAGGAATGGAACACTGGACGGCGGTCAAGAATATCCCGAAGTACCTGAAAAGGACTAAGGACATGTTTCTCGTTTATGGAGGTGATCAAGAGCTCGTCGTAAAGGGTTACGTCGATGCAAGCTTTGACACTGATCCGGATGACTCTAAATCACAAACCGGATACGTATTTATTCTTAATGGGGGTGCGGTTAGCTGGTGCAGTTCCAAGCAAAGCGTGGTAGCTGATTCTACATGCGAAGCGGAGTACATCACTGCCTCGGAGGCGGCGAAGGAAGGTGTCTGGATGAAGGAGTTCATGACAGATCTTGGAGTAGTGCCTAGTGCGCTTAACCCAATGACTCTGTTTTGTGATAATACTGGTGCCATTGCTCTAGCCAAGGAACCAAGATTTCACAAGAGGACCTGACACATAAAGCGACGTTTCAATTCCATCCGCGATTACATCAAGGAGGACGACATAAATATTTGCAAAGTACACACGAATCTGAATGTTGCAGATCCGATGACTAAACCTCTTCCAAGGGCTAAACATGAACAACACCAGAACTGCATGGGTGTTCGATTCATTACAATGTAAATCACATAGTGATGTGAACTAGATTATTGACTCTAGTGCAAGTGGGAGACTGTTGGAAATATGCCCTAGAGGCAATAATAAATTGGTTATTATTATATTTCCTTGTTCATGATAATCGTTTATTATCCATGCTATAATTGTATTGATTGGAAACTCAAATACATGTGTGGATACATAGACAACACTGTGTCCCTAGTAAGCCTCTAGTTAACTAGCTCGTTGATCAAAAGATGGTGAAGGTTTCCTAGCCATGGACATGAGATGTCATTTGATAACGGGATCACATCATTAGGAGAATGATGTGATGGACAAGACCCAAACTATAAACGTAGCATATGATCGTGTCAGTTTATTGCTATTGTTTTCTGCATGTCAAGTATCTGTTCCTATGACCATGAGATCATACAACTCCCTGACATCGGAGGAGTATCTTGTGTGTATCAAACGTCGCAACGTAACTGGGTGACTATAAAGGTGCTCTACAGGTATCTCCGAGGATGTCTGTTGGGTTGGCATGGATCAAGACTGGGATTTGTTACTCCGTGTGACGGAGAGGTATCTCAGGGCCCACTCGGTAATACAACATCACAATGAGCCTTGCAAGCAATGTGACTAAAGTGTTAGCCACGAGATCTTGTATTACGGAACGAGTAAAGAGACTTGCCGGTAACGAGATTGAACTAGGTATAGAGATACCGACGATCGAATCTCGGGCAAGTAACATACCGAAGAACAAAGGGAACAGCATACGGGATTAACTGAATCCTTGATATAGAGGTTCGACCGATAAAGATCTTCGTAGAATATGTAGGAGCCAATATGGGCATCCAGGTCCCGCTATTGGTTATTGATCGTAGAGGTGTCTCGGTCATGTCTACATAGTTCTCGAACCCGTAGGGTCTACACACTTAACGTTTGGTGACGATTACTATAGTTGAGTTATTTTGTTGGTGACCGAAGGTTGTTCGGAGTCCCGGATAAGATCCCGGACATGACGAGGATCTCCGGAAGAGTCCGGAGGTAAAGATTGATATATGGGATAATAGTGTTTGGTCTCCGGAAGGGTTCCGGAATTCACCGGAAGGGGTTCCGGATGTTTCCCGAAATGTTCGGGTACGAGAACACTTTATTTGGGCCAAGGGGTAAAGCCCACGAGGCTTAGGCAAGGTGCAAAAGGAAGTTTTGCTGGCGTCTGGGGCGGTACTACCGCTTATCGTAAGCGGTACTACCGCTACAGGCGGTACTACCGCTTATCGTAAGCGGTACTACCGCTACAGGCGGTACTACCGCTTATCGTAAGCGGTACTACCGCTACAGGCGGTACTACCGCTTATCATAAGCGGTACTACCGCTTGTACGCGATACTGCTGGAATCCGAGTTGGACTCTTTCCGTGCGGGCCAAACCGACCTTGTGCGGGCAAAACCGACCTTGTGGAGGTTTTCTCTCCAAGTTTAGACCCCAGGGCTCAACATATAAATAGAGGGGCAGGGCTAGCACACGGGACACATCAAGATTTCCCAAGCCGTGTGTCGGCAACCCTAACCCTCTAGTTCTCCCGTCATAATCTCCGTAGTGCTTGGCGAAGCCCTGCAGAGATTGTTCCTCACCACCATCACCACGCCGTCGTGCTGCCGGAACTCATCTACTACTTCACCATCGCTCGCTGGATCAAGGAGGTGAAGGCGTCATCAAGCCGTACATGTGTTGAACGCGGAGGTGCCGTCCGTTCGGCACTAGTTCGTGATCGGATCGAGGGACGACTTGTGATTTGGATCGCGGAGACGTTCGACTACATCAACCGCGTTTCTTAACGCTTCCGCTTAGCGATCTACAAGGGTATGTAGATTCACTCTCCCTCTCGTAGATGCTCATCACCATGGATAGATCTTGTGTGTGCATAGGAAAATTTTTGTTTCCCATGCAACGTTCCCCAACACAAGGCTCTATGGGTCGCCCCGTTTTCCGGGTTAAGACAAGATGACGAGGAGGAATCCAGAGCCTAGGGACGAGACCCGGCAGGAGGCCGGCTTGACAGGAGCCCAATGGGCTGGCTCACAGAGAAGGCCCGGAGAGATGACCCGGCCTGGGAGACCCGGCCCGGAGAGAAGACCCAGCCTGGGAAGATCAGTTCGGAAGAAAAGACCCAGACTAGGAATAGACCACTCCTAATCCTACTAGGACTCTACATGTAAGCTGCCCCTTCAACTTATATAAGGAGTGGCAAGGCACACCAAGAGGGACAAGTCGAGATAGACAGACAAACTAGTAACTCTCGAGATAGAGGTAGCAAGACAACACCCTTGTAATCGAGATCATCATCATCAATACAACCAAAGCAGGATGTAGGCTTTTACCTCCACCGCGAGGGGCCGAACCTGGGTAAAACTCGCGTCTCTCGATTCCGACCAACCCCGTTCAAGCCGCCACCTAGTTGCGATGGCCTCACGACTAAGTCCTTTCACGAGGACATCTTGCCGTGACAAAACCACGACAGTTGGCGCCCACCGTGGGGCTACGCATGGTGGTGTTGTGTTCTTGGAGGGAGCTCTTCAGGGATCAAGAAGCTTGTGATTGTTCAGATGAAGAAAAGCTGACACGGAACAATTGCGCAGGACAATCTGACATGGGACAACCTTGGGCAGAGCCGGCAAATTCAACGTTTTGTAATCAGACCCGTGATTAACTTTGGAGCTGGCAGTGTGAAGTTCGAGTTCAAAAAAAAAGTTAGGGTTGCGTCTATGCGCCATCACCGCGACCTGCAATCGGCCGAGACAAACAGCAGATCAATTTTGTCTGTGCGCCACCTCCTGCAATCCGTCAAAACTCATAGTTTCCGTCGACCGAAGCAGGCGCATCAAGTCAATCCGCGTCCAAATCGAATTAGACCAGCACAAATCGACGAGACGCCGTACTACATCATGTAGTACTACTCCACGAAAAGCAATCTGCTACTACTCCACGTCTGGTCCAAGACTCAAGACCCGAGGCTACTCACGATCTGACCAAACACCACGTGGAGACTGAAGCAACCACGATTCCCCAACAAAAATAAAGGGAGCAGCCGCCGCAATGATTCTCTGTGTTTGCAGCCACGGATGGATAGGACGGACATGTGTCCAAGAGCTAAAAAAAGGAGGGGGTCAAAACGAATACTTGTTTGACTCGCGTACAGCTGATGCATGGAAGGAAAAGTGACTGGTTTAGGTAAAAGAGAAAAAGAAAAAAGAAATAAAAAAGAGCAACAATGGCGGCGGCCACGCATCAAGTCAGGTGAGGAGACCACATCAGCACAAACTTCAAGGACCAGTTAAAAGTGCTACCACCGTTGCTATTCCATGTGACGTGAGGCTATATTAGTACTAGTTCAACGTTTGTACTACTCCATCAGGCCGGCGGACACGTCCAGAATTTTAGAAGGGCCATGGCCGCACGAACTTGATCACTTATGGGGATGGACAGCGTGTTTGACTCCGACAGAAAGTATTGCAGATATTGTACGCAAGCCCTCAGTCAATGTTACCCATCTCCGCGTCATACCAATGCGCCGAGCTGCCCGATGACCGACGGACATGCACCAGGCATACAGTCTATGGTCCGGTTAAACTTAAAAAAATGGATCGATCTACAACATGAAATAATAGGGCGAGTCTCATCATTCAGACATCCCGGCGGACGTTGCACACGGATTATCTGTCATCCAAGTACATCAGGACAATTGTTATTACAAAAGTGGCGTGGCGTTATACCGCGAATACGAAGCTCGCGCCAATATCATCATGCGCCAGCGTCCGTCCATGCCGCACTGTCCGACGGACACGTGTGCAGGCCGCCGCCCCTACGGTCCGATCTACATCAAAACGTCACGACCGACTCGCGCGTCCGCGCCGGCCTCCAACGCCGCGGCCGACTCGCGCGTCCGCGCCGACCTCCAACGCCGCGGTCGACTCGCACGTCCACGCCGGCTTCCAACGCCACGGCCGACTCTCGCGTCTGTGCCGGCCTCCAGCGCCGCGGCCGACTCGAGAGTCCGCGCCGGCTTACAACGCCGTGGTCGACTCGCACGTCCGCGCTGGCTTCCAATGCCGCGGCCGACTCACGCGTCCACGCCAATTTACCGGCCAGCTCTCGCGTCTACATCAACAAACTAGGGCCGTGCCCGCTTGCCTGAGCTGCCCAACGGACGCGCGCAAGCCGCCGCCCCCGCGGTCTGGTCTACATCAACACGCCGGGGCCTCGCCCGCCTGTACGAGCTGCCCAACGGACACATGCAGGGCACCGTCCTCACAGTCCGGTCTACATCAACGCGCCAGGGCCGCGCCCGCTCGCGTGAGTTGCCCAACGGACACGCGCGCGAGCCGCCGCCACCGCGCTCCAATTTACATCAACACACCGAAGCATGCCAGAGTCCGCTCTGTCGACCGGCCCACACCAAGCTATCCGGCATAACACGCAGCTCACCATCTTGCGGTCTGGTCTAATTCACCACATCAAAAGAAACAGAAGAGTCGGCCATGGAGGGAACGTCCCCGAAAGAGCAAGGAGAGCCGGTCTCAGTAGAGCCAGCAATTCTAAAGCCGGCAGCGAAGAAACAAAAAAGAAAATGGCCCTGGAAGAGCCAGGAGAACCAGACCAAGTGAGAATCACAAGGAAAGGGAGGACATATGACGAGCATCGCAAAATTCATCAACTCTCAATATCGCCTCCGGTTTCAATAAACTCTAGTTTCTAGCTGTTAACTATATGCCAGCTTATGCCACAGTCAAAGTGAGGAATCTCAAGCCGACTCCTCGAGTCATCTTAAGACTCGGGGGCTACACAGACATGACTCGACAGATTTGGCCGGCTTCACAAATTCAAGAACCCCGGGTCATTGCAGGGAAGTCAACCCGGACCCGGGGGCGGCTGCCTTATTGGCAAAAAAGCAAAGGTTGCCAAAGAAGACTAGCCGCCATGATGCGCAGTCTAAACATGGGTATCCTGCTCAATTATGATCAGTGGAATCAAGCTGGCTTATCTGGACCTCGATGTTTTGCAGTAGTAGCATTATCTCCTGTATATCCTATGCTGAGCTTTTCCATGATCATATGGTCACTTGGGGGCTTCCAACTCACCGAGTTTAGCTTTCTCACCCTCTTGACCCGGCAAAAATGCCACATTATATCTTGGTTAAACCTGCCTATCTGCTTGATGCTACTCCGCCTAGGTGACCCGGTGTACTCTTGACAAGTCAATCATTTTATGACCCTGAACTTGTCTTGGTTAAAACATCGGTTTAAGTCACGTGAGAGCCGGCTTACAGAGAGCGAGGATAAACCATGGGCTATCACGCCAGCTTCATTGAAGCAAGACTCGAGCCTTGAAAGCCGGTCTTTTGGTCGAAAACCGGCATTTTTATACTCTGTTATCATACACATACATCATCATACATTGCATCATCATGCATTGCATCATCATACAATGCATCATCATCCAATGCATATCTATATTCGTTTATGTTGCAGGAATCGGTCTTCAAAACCGGATTACAATGTAACTATGCAGGAACAAACAAATCTTTTATAGCCAAAATGGCTGGATCTTCGTCATGGTTTATCATAACCAGTATTAAATGATTGAGATATCAATTCTTCTAAATTCCCGGGTTACAAATCCAGCCGGGTCACATATAATACCTGGTCATTTAATTGACCGGGTTTTGGGTTATTCAACATGTGCATTGTAGAAGACTACAACACTTATGAAATTTTTCACACATATTTGCCGGGTTGCACTGCAACCACGGCCAAGGATTTCTTTCATCGCAAAAGCATCATCGGTTCACAGGCAAAATATTAAAGTGCTTGATGGCATTGGCGGATTATGCAGTTTCACGCTCAAAAACTATTACAAGCCATGATTGGGCTATTTTCTATCAAGTTTTTCACAGCAAATTCAAGCTTGCAGAGTGATTGATGGTTGAGACCCGGCAGCTGGATCTCTCGGATTAACATTGGTTTGTTCTCCTTCTGCGTCAGTTGCCGCCGGGTTGTCACTTGCCGGGTCACCAGGATTTATTTGGTGAGTTGATAATACAAAAAGAGTATCTATGCGGACAGGCAACCCGGTTCTTGGAGGCTACAGTGGATCTGAGTTTATTCTACAGTGGAAGGAATAGTCCCGAGTCGCCGCAGGCAATACGACCTGGCACTTGGGGGCTACATTATTCAAATCAAGATTACATTCAGTATGAAAGTCCCATGTCGCTGCAAGCATGCACCACGGCACTTGGGGGCTAATGCATTGTCATTTTGAACTATTTTCATCGAAGACCCGGCTCACTATTAATAGTGACCCGGCCCTTGGGGGCTACAGTCATTGACTCTACAGATCGTTCAAGTTCCAGATTGATGAGAACAGCTAAACCGGCCCTTGGGGTTACACTATTTGCAGCTATCTATCTACAACATTCAAGACTAAGTTCAAAGTCCCAGGTTGCTGCAAGCAAGACAACCCGACACTTGGGGGCTACACCGTTCAGTTGTTTAAACAGATCATAAGGTCCAAATTGAAGACCCGGCCCATCATATACTGTTTAGGCGGTGGTTCAGGAAGTGTGTTGGGGATATTCCCCACGGTTATAACCCGGCTAAGGGTTTGACCTGGCCTGGAGCTTCAAGGCTCTATGGGTCGCCCCGTTTTCCGGGTTAAGACAAGATGACGAGGAGGAATCCAGAGCCTAGGGACGAGACCCGGCAGGAGGCCGGCTTGACAGGAGCCCAATGGGCTGGCTCACAGAGAAGGCCCGGAGAGATGACCCGGCCTGGGAGACCCGGCCCGGAGAGAAGACCTAGCCTGGGAAGATTAGTTCGGAAGAAAAGACCCAGACTAGGAATAGACCAGTCCTAATCCTACTAGGACTCTACATGTAAGCTGCCCCTTCAACTTATATAAGGAGGGGCAAGGCACACCAAGAGGGACAAGTCGAGATAGACAAACAAACTAGTAACTCTCGAGATAGAGGTAGCAAAACAGCACCCTTGTAATCGAGATCATCATCATCAATAGCAATCAAGCAGGATGTAGGCTTTTACATCCACAGCGAGGGGCCGAACCTGGGTAAAACTCGCGTCTCTCGATTCCGACCAACCCCGTTCAAGCCGCCACCTAGTTGCGATGGCCTCACGACTAAGTCCTTTCACGAGGACATATTGCCGTGACAAAACCATGACAAAGTGTCCAATCATTATCATTCTTCAATATATTATTCAATAATTCCTCAGCTTGTTCAATAGTCCATTCCCTGAAAACACAACTCGCACAACTATCTAGGTAGTCCCTAGAAGCATCGGTTAGTCCATTATAGAAGATATCAAGTATTTCATTTTTCTTGAGAGGATGATCAGGCAAAGCATTTAGTAATTGGAGAAGCCTCCCCCAAGCTTGAGGGAGATTCTCTTCTTTAATTTGCACAAAGTTAAATATTTCCTGTAAGGCAACTTGTTTCTTATGAGCAGGAAAATATTTTTCAGAAAAGTAATAAATCATATCCTGGGGACTACGCACACATCCAGGAGCAAGAGTATTATACCATTCTTTAGCATCACCCTTTAATGAGAAAGGAAACAACTTAAGAATATAGTAATGGCAAATTTTTTCCTCATGAGTAAATAGGGTGGCTATATCATTTAATTTAGTGAGATGTGCCACAACGCTTTCAGTTTCATAGCCATAGAAAGGATCAGATTCTACCAACTTAATCAACTCATGATCAACAGAGAACTCATAATCCTTATCAGTAACAAATATGGGAGAGGTTGCAAACTTAGGATCATATTTCATTTTCTCCCGCATAGATTTTTCTTTCATATCAGCAAGCAGTTTTATAACTTCATGTCTATCGTTACAAGCAAGAATGGCTCTAGCTGTCTCCCTATCGAAGCATTGTTCATCAGGTGTTTCAACTCTAGTAGGAGAGCTAGGCATAATAGGTGAACCACAATTTTCAAGAGTTTTAGCATTTTCAATTTCTTTTGCTTTAGCAATTTGCTCAGTAAGAAATTCACCAAGTGGCACAACATTATCAAGTGTGGTACTAGCATCATCATGAGTATCATTCAAAGCAGAAGTGGTATCATCAATAACTTGCGGCATATCAGAATTAATAGCATGTTGTGGTGTTGCAAGTTTACTCAAAACAGAAGGTGAATCAAGTGCAGAGCTAGATGGCAGTTCCTTACCTCCCCTCGTCTTAGAGGGAATGATCTTGGTTCTAGTGTCTTTCAGATTCTTCATAGTGATCAACAGATATAAACCCCAAGTGACTTAGCAAATAAAGCTATGCTCCCTGGCAACGGCGCCAGAAAAAGGTCTTGATAACCCACAAGTATAGGGGATCGCAACAGTTTTCGAGGGTAGAGTATTCAACCCAAATTTATTGATTCGACACAAGGGGAGCCAAAGAATATTTGCAAGTATTAGCAGTTGAGTTGTCAATTCAACCACACCTGGAAACTAAATATCTGCAGCTGAGTGATCAGTAGCACAGTAGTATGATAGTTTGATAGCAGTAGCAATGATAGTAACAGTAGCAGTAACGGTAACAGCAGTAGTAGTAGCAATTGTGACAACAGTAGTAACAATAGTAACTTAGCAAGAATCAATATGTGAAAAGCTCGTAGGCATTGGATCGGTGATATTCGTTGGATAACATTCATCATGTAACAGTCATAACCTAGGGCGACACAGAACTAGCTCCAATTCATCAATGTAATGTAGGCATGTATTCCGTATATAGTCATACGTGCTTGCGATAAGAACTTGCATGACATCTTTTGTCCTACCCTCCCGTGGCAGCGGGGTCCATAAGGAAACTAAGGAATATTAAGGCCTCCTTTTAATAGAGAACCGGAACAAAGCATTAATACTTAGTGAATACATGAACTCCTCAAACTACGGCAATCACCGGAAAGAATCCCAATTATTGTCACCTTTGGGTATGCGGATCATAACACGTAGCAGGTGCGTATAACTTGCAAGATCGCATCAAGAACACAAATATATTGATGAAAACATAAAGGGTTCAGATTTGGAATCATGGCACTCGGGCCCTAGTGACAAGCATTAAACATAGCAAAGTCATAGCAATATCAATCTCAGAACATAGTGTATACTAGGGATCAAGCCCTAACAAAACTAACTCGATTACATGATAAATCTCATCCAACTCATCACCGTCCAGCAAGCCTACGAACAAAATTACTCACTCCCGGCGGTGAGCATCATGAAATTGGCGATGAAGGATGGTTGATGATGACGATGCCGGAAGATCCCCTTCTCTGGAGCCTTGAACGGACTCCAGATTTGGCCTCCCGATGAAGAACAGGAGGTGGCGGCGGCTCCGTATCGTGAAACGCAATAAAACTTCCTCTCCTATTTTTTTCTCGGGGAAAATGAATTTATAGCGTTGGAATTAGGTCAGACGGAGCCACGTGGGCCCCACGAGGTACCAGGGCGCGCCTGGGGGGGTGGTGCGCCCTGGTGCCTCGTGGGCACTGGGTGGCCCCCCTTCTGTTGATTCTTGCGCCAATAATTTTTATATATTCAATAAAAATTCTCCAGAAAGTTTCATCCAAATCCAAGAACTTTGATTTTCTGCACAAAAACAACACGATGGCAATTCTGCTGAAAACAGCGTCAGTCCGGGTTAGTTTCATTCAAATCATGCAAATTAGGGGCCAAAACAAGAGCAAAAGTGTTTGGAAAAGTAGATATGATGGAGACGTATCACCGGTCTCTCCCTTACTTTTTGTCATAACGATGGATGCGCTCATAGCCCTGGTGACCAAGGCGCAAGCTTGGGGAGCAATCATCACCATGCCAGGATGCTCTCCGTTCCAAAGGCTATCGGTCTACGCTGACTATGTCATATTATTCATCTGGCCTACCATTGCGGACTTGAGTTTCACCAGAGAAGCCTTGCAACTGTTTGGCACGGCTTCAGGTCTACATGTCAACTTTGCCAAATCATCAGCGATCATGATTAGATCAGACGAGGCTGATACGAAGAGGGTCTCCAGTGCCCTGCACTACTGCAGGAATGCCTAGCAGTGGCGGGTGCAAAAAGGCCAGCAGTGGCGGGCCAGGCTGCCAAGGGCGCCCGCCACCGACCTCCCGCCACTGCTACAACTGCAACAGTGGCGGGCGCCAACCCGCCACTGGTAGAGAGACAGCAGTGGCGGGCGCGCTCTTCTGCCCGCCACTGGCTTGTTTGGTATCTGTGGCGGGCTTTTCTAGCGCCCGCCACTGAGTGTCAGTCACACAAAATAAAAATTTCACAATGACGGCAACAGTATGTTGGCATGGTTGCGTTTTTCATACAACACATATTAGAATACATTGATAAGGATAAGAGAGGAAGACATTGCTGCATATATTAAGCACTAGCTCTAGTTGTTGTCAATCATGACTACCAATGCCCCAACTAAATTAATATTCGTAGCTAGGTAGTAGCTGCCAACACATAGTAGGCAAAACACGATTGACAATACAAACATGCACCATTTCATTAGTCCTGATAATAACAAAGGACTACGACCTACTCCTCTCTTTTAGGATAAATTGAAAAGAATAAGAATGCCCCTACATCTCCATGGTGGAGCACAGAGATCCACCAATCTCCAATTTCTGGTCTGCACTCTTTCAATATTTGCCGCCATTCATCAATTTTGAGGCGTCCATCTCGTGGGTTTGGAGTGGAGTAGATGCCTTTGAAATTAGTCTTCTGATGACAAATAATTGTCATCTCACCTTTCGCATCCATCGCTGTAGGCACAACAACTCTTGGGAGCTTCTGTTGAAGAACAACATAGTAACATAGTAAGCAGTGTAGTTTATTTAAGTACTAGTGGCACAATAATAGTACAAAATCATACCATGCATTTTTTATGAATGTTGGTATTGCTCAACCTGTGGACTAGTGGCACGTATAGTGTAGTATTTGGACCAGCTTTGTAAGTGTCCTTAAACGACTCAACATCATTAACAAAGGACACAAGATAATTCTTCTCCTCCCAAGTAAGCTCGGAGCCAGCAGTGTAATAGGTCTCGTCTACTATTTGCTACTTGTAGCTTGCGATGGTATTTCCCCGAAGAGGAAGGGATGATGCAACACAGTAGAGATAAGTATTTCCCTTAGTTATGAAACCAAGGTTATTGAACCAGTATGAGAATCATACAACACCTCTTTAGCAGTACCTGCACACAAACAACAAACCCTTGCACCCAACGCAAACGAGGGGTTGTCAATCCCTCGGCGGTAAATTGCAAGATTAAATTATATGTGATAGATTGATAGATTGAAACAAAAATACAAAATAAAATAAATAAAAGAAAATGGCAGCAATATTTTTAGGATTTTAGTAATATGATTTAGATAGACCCGGGGGCCATAGTTTTCAGTAGAGGCTTCTCTCAAGAAAATAGCATACGGTGGGTAGACAAATTACTGTTGGGCAATTGATAGAAAAGCAAATAATCATGACGATATCCAAGGCAATGATCATGTATATAGGCATCACGTCCAAGGTTAGTAGACCGACTCCTGCCTGCATCTACTACTATTACTCCACACATCGACCGCTATCCAGCATGCATCTAGTGTATTAAGTCCATAAAAGAACGGAGTAATGCCTTAAGAACGATGACATGATGTAGACAAGATAACGTATGAATAATCCCCATCTTTATACCCTTAATAGCAACGATACATACATGTCATGTCCCTTTCTGTCACTGGGATTGAGCACCGCAAGATCGAACCCATTACAAAGCACATCTTCCCATGGCAAGATAAATCAACTCAGTTGGCCAAACCAAATCAGTAGATTGGAGAAGAAATACGAGGCTATAATAATCATGCATAAAAGAGTGCAGCAAAGACTCAAATAATTTCATGGATAATCTGATCATAAACTCACAATTCATCGGATCCCAACAAACACACCGCAAAAAGTGATTACATCGGATAGAACTCCAAGAACATCGAGGAGAACGTTGTATTGAAGATCAAAAAGAGAGAAGAAGTCATCTAGCTACTAACTATGGACCCGAAGGTCTGTGGTAAACTACTCACGCATCATCGGAAGGGCAGCAAGGTTGATGTAGAGCCCCTCCGTGATCGATTCCCCCTCCGACGGAGTATCGGAGAAGGCCTCCAGATGGGATCTCTCTGGAACAAAAACTTGCGGCGGCGGAAAAAGTATTTCGTGGACTCCCCTGAGGGTTTCTGATTTTTTCTGAATTTATAGTGCTAGAATTAGGTCAAACGGAGCTCTGTGGGACCCACGAGGCACCAGGGCGTGCCTGCCCCCCCAGGCGCGCCCTGGTGGCTCATGGGGCCCACCAGGGTCTTCTGGCCTCCTCCCGAAGCTTCTAGTGTTTATCTTGGCCAATAAAAAATCTCCAAAAAGTTTCGTGGCATTTGGACTTCGTTTGGTATTGATTTTCTGTAAAACAAAAACAGGGCAGAAAACGACAACTGGCACTGGGCACTAAGTTAATAGGTTAGTCTCCAAAAATGATATATAATTGTTGTAAATGCTTATAAAAACATCCAAGATTGATAATATAACAACATGGAACAATCCAAAATTATAGATACGTTGGAGATGTATCAGCATCCCCAAGCTTAATTCCTACTCGTCCTCGAGTAGGTAAATGATAAAAACAGATTTTTTGATGTGGAATGCTGTCTAACATATTCATCACATATTCTTTTGTTTTGTAGCATGGACATTGGACTAGAATGATTCAAAGCAATAGTCTATAATTTGACATGAAAATATAGATACTCAAGCATACTAACAAGCAACCATGTCTTTCAAAATATCAACGCTAAAGAAAGTTATCCCTAGCCCATTATGCTCAATCATTGATCCATTCATGAAACACACTCGAATATTAGCTACATCCAATGCACAAGTATGACAATAGTGCTCTCTAGTTGGTGCTTTATAAGAGAAGATGGAGACTCAAGTAAAATAAAAACTGCATAAAAGTAAATAGATAGGCCCTTCGCAGAGGGAAGCAGAGATTTGTCAAATGTGCCAGAGCTCAAAGCTGAAATTAAAGAGATAAAAATATTTTGAGAGGCATGCTTTTCCTGTCAACGAAAACGACCGAGAATTCCCAATATTTTCCATGCCAGACACATCATAGGTGGTTCCCAAACAGAAAGTAAAGTTTATTTCCTTTCCACCATTTCTTTCACGATCCATGGCTAGCCGTATCCACGGGTGCCCTCCATACCATCACTTTCCAAGGAATTTTGTTGTTATTAATTTTGATTTCATTGGGACTGGGCATCCTTATTACCAACCATACTCTCGTGCAATGACAAGTGAATAAACACTCATAGTGAGAATAACACACCTAGCATGGAAAATATTGGCCACCCCCTACCGTTTCATGAGCGGTACGGGCACACAAAACAGAAAAAAATATTTTGAAAATTAGAGTTGGCACACACAAATTTACTTGGAACGGCGTTGAAATACCGCATATAGGTAGGTATAGTGGACTCATATGGCACAACTGGGTTTAAGGATTTTGGATGCACAAGCAGTATTTCCGCTTAGTACAAATGAAGGCTAGCAAAAGATTGAGAAGCAACCAACCAAAAAACGAAAACGGTCATAAAAATGCATTGAACACAACTAACACCGAATAATGCACCATAAGTAGGATATAATTTCTTTGCATAACTATTGACTTGACGTGCATGCATAGGGAATCACAAACCTTAACACGAATATTTTTACTTAATCACAATTACTCACTAACATGACTCACATATCATCATCTCCATATCGCAAAACTATTGCAAGGAATCACACTTATCATATCCAATGATCTATATGAAAGTTTTTATTATATCCCTCTTGAATATTCATCACTTTGGGACCAAATTCATATCTTGTGCAAATTACCGTTACTATTATCATCTCTCAAAAAGATTTAAGTGAAGCAGGAGAGTGCAAATATTTCTTCAAAATTTCAATCTTATCAATTCTCAAAATAATATAAGTGAAGCATGAGAATTCATTTCTTCAAAATTTTAATCTTGTCAATTCTCAAAATAATATAAGTGAAGCATGAGAATTTATTTCTTCAAAATTTCAATCAACTCTCAAAATAATATAAGTGAAGCATGAGAGTTTATTTCTTCAAAATTTAGCCACCACCGTGCTCAAAAAGATTTAAGTGAAGCACTAGAGCAACTGCCTAGCTCAAAAAATTTAAGTGAAGCACATAGAGTATTCTAACAAATGATGATAAACGTGTGGCTCTCTCAAGATAGGTGTGTTCAACAAAGATGATTGTGACAAACTAAAAAGTAAACAAAGCAAAGACTCATATAATACAAGACGCTCCAAGCAAAACACATATCATGTGACGAATAAAAATATAGCTCCAAGTAAAATTACCGATGGTTGGTAGAAGAAAGAGGGGATGACATCCGGGGCATCCCCAAGCTTAGACGCTTGAGTCTTCCCTGAATATTACCTTGGGGTGCCTCGGGCATCCCCAAGCTTAGGCTTTTGCTACTCCTTATTCCTTCATCCATCGTGATCTCACCCAAAACTTGAAAACTTCAATCACACAAAACTCAACAAAACCTTCGTGAGATCCGTTAGTATAACAAAATAAATCACTACTTAGGTACTGTTGCAAACCCATTAATATTTTATTTTTGCATTATACCTACTGTATTATAACTTCTCCATGGCTTATACCCCCCGATACAATCCATAGTTCCATCAAAACAAGCAAGCACCACATCAAAAAACAGAATCTGTCAAAAACAGAATAGTCTGTAGTAACCTATTTAAAATCCATACTTATGTAACTCCAAAAATTCTGAAAAATTAGGACAACGTGGAAAATTCATATACCAATACTGTGTAAAAATTTCAGATTTTTTTGACGCTCCAGTACAGAAACAAAATTCGGGCACTGGACGCAAAACTTTCTGTTTTCCAAACAACATCAATTATATTATCTTCCAAATCATCCCAAAGGTTCTACTTGGCACAAACACTAATTAAAAACACAAAAACAAAATCATACCAGTAGCATGGCAGTGAAAACACACAATAATGGAAACTTATAACAAAAATTTATTTTATTCATTGGGTTGCCTCCCAACAAGCGCTATTGTTTTATGCCCCTAGCTAGGCATAATGCATAGTTTCAAGTATTGTCATCTTTAGTTTTAGTAATCTTTATAGGAGTTTTCTCAAACCCGGGAGGTTCCTTACGCTTCCCATTATTATCAGAAAAAGAGGCAATTTTAAGGTCTAAAATATCCAATCGCTTATTGCATAAAGAAATCAAAGTGTTCGTGCGATTGAGATTTCCACTAATATTTTTAAGAGGCTCGTTAGACTTTTGCAACTCAACCAAATTTTTCTGCATATCCCCCAATTTGTCTAATATTTGAGCCCCCTCTTGAGTAAAAGCAAAACCCTTCTGTGGTGGTGGATTCCCCAATATACCTTCTATTATTTCATAGGCAGTATTAGCCTCACTTTCAATAAAATTCCCCTTTGCGGCAAAATCCAAAAGTTGTCTATGATGCATGGTTAAACCTATATAGAAATTGGGAAGCAAAATTTTCAAATCCCCTTTTATATAGCAAACACGGTAGGATTCCGTTAACCTATACCAAGCATCTTTAAGATATTCTCCTTGTTTTTGTTTGAAGTAAAGTACTTCAAAATCCGGTGACAAAGGAGGGATAGTTACGCTAGTCATGATGAATAGATGAGAAAATCAAAGAGGCAAACAAGAAAAAGGCAAACGGAAAATATTTTTGTATTTTTGTAAAAAAGTTTTAGAAGTGGGGGAGATAAAAACGAGAGGCAAATGGCAAATAAAGTAAATGCAAGGAGATGAGAGTTTATGCAAACGTACTTGATAGATGTTGATGATGTCTCCCCGGCAACGGCGCCAGAAATTCTTCCTGCTACTTGTAGCTTGCGTTGGTATTTCCCCGAAGAGGAAGGGATGATGCAGCACAGTAGAGATAAGTATTTCCCTCAGTTATGAAACCAAGGTTATCGAACCAGTAGGAGAATCACATAACACCTCATTATCAGTACCTGCACACAAACAACAAACCCTTGCACCCAACGCAAACGAGGGGTTGTCAATCCCTCGGCGGTAAATTGCAAGATTAAATTGTATGTGATAGATTGATAGATTGAAACAAAAATACAAATAAAATAAATAAAATAAAATGGCAGCAATATTTTTAGGGTTTTAGTAATATGATTTAGATAGACCCGGGGGCCATAGTTTTCACTAGAGGCTTCTCTCAAGAAAATAGCATACGGTGGGTAGACAAATTACTATTGGGCAATTGGTAGAAAAGCAAATAATCATGACGATATCCAAGGCAATGATCATGTATATAGGCATCACATCCAAGATTAGTAGACCGACTCCTGCCTGCATCTACTACTATTACTCCACACATCGACCGCTATCCAGCATGCATCTAGTGTATTAAGTCCATAAAAGAACGGAGTAATGCCTTAAGAACGATGACATGATGTAGACAAGATAAACTCACGTATTAATAAACCCCATCTTTATACCCTTAATAGCAACGATACATACGTTTCATGTCCCTTTCTATCACTGGGATTGAGCACCGCAAGATCGAACCCATTACAAAGCACCTCTTCCCATGGCAAGATAAATCAACTCAGTTGGCCAAACCAAATCAATAGATCGGAGAAGAAATACGAGGCTATAATAATCATGCATAAAAGAGTGCAGCAAAGACTCAAATAATTTCATGGATACTCTGATCATAAACTCACAATTCATCGGATCCCAACAAACACACCGCAAAAAATGATTACATCGGATAGAACTCCAAGAACATCGAGGAGAACATTGTATTGAAGATCAAAAAGAGAGAAGAAGCCATCTAGCTACTAACTATGGACCCGAAGGTCTGTGGTAAACTACTCACGCATCATCGGAAGGGTAGCAAGGTTGATGTAGAGCCCCTCCGTGATCGATTCCCCCTCCGGCGGAGTACCGGAGAAGGCCTCCAGATAGGATCTCTCTGGAACAGACACTTGCGGCGGCGAAAAAAGTATTTTGTGGACTCCCCTGAGGGTTTCTGATTTTTTTCTGAATTTATAGTGCTAGAATTAGGTCAAACGGAGCTCTGTGGGACCCACGAGGCACCTGGGCGCGCCTGCCCCCCAGGCGCGCCCTGGTGGCTCGTGGGGCCCACCAGGGTCTTCTAGCCTCCTCCCGAAGCTTCTAGTGTTTATCTTGGCCAATAAAAAAATCTCCAAAAAGTTTCGTGGCATTTGGACTTCGTTTGGTATTGATTTTCTATAAAACAAAAACAGAGCAGAAAACAACAACTGGCACTGGGCTCTAAGTTAATAGGTTAGTCTCCAAAAATGATATATAATTGTTGTAAATCCTTATAAAAACATCCAAGATTGATAATATAACAGCATGGAACAATCAAAAATTATAGATACGTTGGAGACGTATCACTATTTTCCGTATTTTTCTTCGAGATAGAAATAAGATGTAGATTTTAATAAAAATGTGAAGTTAGGAGTGAATAACAAATATTTTAAGATAGATTACTTAACAAATTTGTTTAAGAAACTCACACGGAGGAAAAATAGGAATCATGTCTATTTCCACCCAAATGTCTTGATCAAAATGAGGAAAGGTGGCTTGAAAGATGCCAATATCAAAGGTTATAATCATAGCCTCCTCAAATCTGTAAGCCTTGCATAATCCTTTCCAATTAGTGCAACCAAAATATGTGTGATCTACTTCATTGTAGATCCTAACTTCGAAAACGAAATCATGTTTCGTCTTCAGGTAAACAGTTCTTTCTACAATGTCATCTTTGTCTTCGACATGCAGCTTCTCTAGGATAAAAGGCCTTGCATAGCAAGGGATGCACTAGTCGGATTGAGAAAAAAACATAAATTACATGTTAAAACAAAGATCTTGAGACATGTTTAGTTAAGAAGGAAATATGTGCAAAAATTACCGTATAATATTTGTAGTCCTCTTTAAGCGTTAGCGAGAAGTACCTATCGTCCTCTAGATGAGGATCGTCGCACATACCCCCGTTGTCGGAACAGTAGGGGCACTTGGGGATCCCATCGAGCTCATCCTCATTCATTTGTTGTGTTCATAGATGGAAGATTAAAAATGAACACAAAAATTCATAACGGTAATACATGCGATCACACATTACCAGCACTACGTGTGCCGCCTCGGCGAGGTCGGGCCATTGTATCTTGACCATGTTGGGGTTTGAATCAGGGGTGCCCACTTTCTAGAAATTGAAGACAATATGAATCACAAACTAAAGGAGTCGGCTCATATGTAAGCAAATTAAACATGCATATAGCAATATTCATAGAAACATAAAACTTACATTCGGAAGCATCGATCATAGCTAGAGATCACGTAAAGATACTGCAGCAATAGTTCACAACATGAAATTAAGTTCAACTCCATCATAGCAACATGAAATTAAGTTCACACAGATCTTATAGGTCACATAAAGTCAGTGCAGCACTAGTTCACAAGCAAACGCTCAGCTCTGTCCAAAGCTATCCTTGTCTCTAATCATCTTCTTGATCTCAGCTAGGGTGATCTTCGCAGCTTCGGCGACTGTACGTGCCATCACGGCAGCACTTTGCGCTCTTCCTGTGGCTGCTTGCGCATGATAACAACTTACATCTCTGTAGCAACAGGCATGTTCAACGCTCACGGCGGCTGCTACATTGCCCTATGCAAAGGCGAGCGCGAGCTCCGTCTAATGAACCACCCTCGAGACGTTGTCTACCACTGCAGGAGTCATATAGACGCGTCTTGGCTTCTTCATCTAATTCGCATTAAAAAACTTGACATTTAGATAAACTTGAATTTCATTGAAAGCAACTATATAGCAACATATAACAGTCGATGTGTTGTACGGAAAAAATCGGCATGACCTTTGCTAGTTAAAGGACATATTGAGTGCCAGAACTTTGGCGAAACGGAACTTAATCAATGTTTCCCAAAATGTTAGCACTCGTTATGAACGCATCATGAATAACTAGTAGAAACTTTTAGGTTTACATGTACACTAATAGCTCGTATTAACTTTTTCTAGTATAAATAATATGCTACGCCCAACAAATGTACATCTTCAATGTTCATCTACAATAAACACTATCTACGCCCAAAAAATCTACATCTAGTACTAACTATTTCTAGTACAAAGAACAACAACAATCTAAATATACAATAAAAGAGAAATATGCATGTCATTACCGGGGCGGACGGAGAAGACATGGAGGTTGAGGCCGACGGCAGCGGACGTTGAGGACGTCAGGGATGTGGCGGACATTGTAGTCGGAGGAAGGCGAGGGTGACTGTGACGGCGGGGGATGGCGATGATGTTCGATGCGGCCGCGGCGGACGGCATTGGCACCCCAGTAGGAGCCGGAGGGCCAGCGCGACGTTGGCGACGTCCAAGGCCGCCACGACGATGGTGACGGCGGCGACGGAAGAGAGAGACGGGGGTGAAAGATTTTTTGGATAAGATGTGGAACAACTACGGGCGCGCGGTGCTTAGAAACCCTAAGTGTACGCCAAGTGACGGGCGCAAGAAAACACCCGCCACAGCTAAATACATCCGGCGGGCAGAGAAGACGACCCACCACATTATGTTAGGGACCCGCCACTGCTATTTTTTCAATTTTTGAACACCCTTTGGCGCGAGCTGCCGAAATACAGGTGTGGCGGGCACGACTAGTCGCCCACCACAGCTAACTGACGGAGCAGTGGTGGGCGTCCAGCGGCGCCCGCCACAATAGGTTTTTAGTAAGGGAGGATCTTGAAGACAGTTTACTTGTGGCGGGTACGGCGTACTGCTCGCCACTGCTACGACAGGAGCAGTGGTGGGTCCTCTTTAGCACTCGCCAGAGCTACTTCTCCAACGTAGCAGTGGCGGGTGCCAAGCCTCGCCCGCCACTCATTGGGGTTCACCTATAAGCCCTTTCCCAGTAGTGCTACCGTGGTGTATGGAAGTCTTCCCATGCAAGTAACTTGGCATGCAACTATCTATCAGGCAGCTCACCCGCTCGGAGTGGCAACTGGTGGTTGACGATGTTCTCAACTTCTTGCCGGGTTGGCAACGTGGATTGGTGACGCGACCTGGCAGGTTAATCCTTGTGAACGGCGTGATCAGAGCTAGACCCACGCATCACCTATTGGTTGCCGACGCGCCAAAATGGGCCCTGGAACGTGTCGACATGAGCTGTCGTGCTTTCTTTTGGGCGGGCTCGGATCACATTCATGGTGGCAAATGCCTAGTCTCCTGGCAAAGGGTTTGTCGTCCTAAGTAGCTCAGTGGTCTGGGAGTGTTGGACCTAAGTAAGCATGGGTTGGCCTTAAGATTGAGGTGGGAGTGGCTTAATCGCACCGATAAGACTAGACCCTGGCAGGGCGTGCCGCTTGCTATGGATACTCAGGTACAGACTATGTTCAATAGTCTCGTTCAGTGGAAAGTTCGAAATGGCCAGCGAGTTTTATTCTGGAAGGACAGATGGATCGATGGATTTTCAGTGGCAGAAATCACGCCCTTGGTCCACGCGCTGGTATGCACGCAAGTCATCAACAGGCGAACGGTCAGTGAAGCGCTGACGTCTCATTGCTGGGCCAACGATATATCCGAAAGCCTTTCCGCGGATGGCATGATGCAGATCATTTGCCTTTGGGAAATCATGATCGAAGTTGTCCTTGTTCCGGCGCAGATTGATACCCCCATCTGGAGATGGAATACTGCTGGCTTGTATACACCTAAATCAACCTACGAGATGATGTGGCATGGAAGTATCCGTTTTGCTCCAGCTTCGGCAATTTGGAAATGTTGGGCGCCCTTGTCGTGCAAGCTGTTCATGTGGTTGGCTACACATTACAGACTATGGACAGCAGATCGACGACTGCATCACGGACTGCAAGATCAAATCTCCCCTTGCTACATTTGTGATCAGGAGGAAGACTCGGTGAACCACATCTTGCTACGCTGTGTCTTCGCTCGGCAAGTCTGGCACTGCTGCTTCTTGAGAGCCAGAATCAACATCATGCTCATGCCAACGACCAACGACTCCATTAGTGTTTGGTGGATGGAGGCCCGCAAGAGGATGCCGAAGGAGAACAGAAAGGGGTTCGACTCAGTTATCATGCTTGTCTGTTGGCACCTTTGGAAGCATTGCAACGGAATGGTCTTCGGCCCAAGGAGAGAAGTTTCTACTGTATCAAACTTCACCTCTCAAATCTTTGATGAGATGCGCACTTGGGTTAGGGCTGGATGTAGCGGAGTCAATGTATTTTGTGAGTAGTCGAGTCGAGTGCTAGGAGTGGAGTTCTTAGGCCAGCTGGTGGCCTAGGGTGTGGTGCCAGGGCTCATTTGTATCACCTTCTTGTACATACTTCTGCCTTCTATACAGCTAAGGTACGCAATTGCATACTCTCAAAAAAAAAATCCTAATGTTATCTGTGTCGGTAATATCTAGTTTTTGTGTGTGTAATTCTTATGTTACATTAATGGTAACACTATATCTCTATATAGTCCATTTTATAGTAACACTATATCTCCATATAGTCCATTTACTATATCTTCATATAGTCAATTTTCATTTGGAACTACACCATAGTCTATCAATAAACTTTTATTGATCCAGATTATATTCTATTGAAAACTTCTCAAGCCTCAATCTATATCATTTATAAAACCCACAATTATGTTCATTTTCTAAAACTATTTCAAAACTTATAGCTCGGTAGTTTATTTATATTAGTCATGAAGTTGTCTTGTGTAACCTTTACAACAAACAATTTGTGTAACTATTTACAACAATCTCTTCATCTCCTCCATGGGCAAGAAGCAAAACCTTTGTCCAACTGAGGTACTTAATCTTTAAGCAATCACCCTAGTGAACCTCTCAAGGATCACTATGGTATTTACTAGTAACAATTAGTTAATACGAAACATATGGCTTTGTACATTTGATAGCACACATGATGAATTCAATCTCTAAAGCAAATTGAAATCTATTCATAAACACATGCTCATCAATTGTTTTTCAATATTGATTTTTGCACAGTGTTATGCTATGTGACATTTTGAGAAAATATTTTCTCCTTTTAAACTTATTTAAAACTTTGTCACAGTACATGTCATAGCATAATCAGATGTTTCAATCTATCTATATAGATTTTCATCCAATAATTCTAAGTCCTTTTTATAAACATGATTTTAATCTTTGTGCTAATATACTTTATACTATTTCTGATCAAGTGATATGTCATACATATGTAAGATCAGAAATGCCATAGAGCTCCCACTAAACTTCTATCCACAAGCTTCTTGATAAAGTTTAAATTCTCCAATTACTTCATCAAATTCCAGCTACTTGATACTTTATTTCAAATCATACACATGGCTGGAAATATTTATATCATTCTGGTATTCCTAACAAAACCTTTTGGTTGTATCTTATATACATCCTATTTGAAATCTTTTTCAAAATAGTTTTGTTACTCATCTGTTATATATCAATAATATACAACACTCACCATTGTAATCCATTTATACTTTTAGTATTGCTACTAACAAGAAGATTTGACAAGATCAACTATTCCATTCCTATAAAACTCTTTTGTCAAACTTTTCTTTCAGGATCACTATCCATGAATATTCGAAGATCCATTTACATTTTTGTGCCTAACACACCTTTTGAAGGTTTCACCAAGTTCAAAAACGTGTTCCTTGTATATGGACTTCACTTTGGATTTCAATGGTTTAAGCCATACCTCTCTAGCTGGGCGCCATCACTGCTTGCAGGTTCATCTTCTTCTAAGATGAAGTATTCAGTAGATTCGATAATCTTTCCTGACCTTCGCATTTTGTTACAGTGTTAACTTCAGCTCCTACATCTAATGTAGTAGTTTCTTTGCTCAGTTTTACGGACAAAAATACTCCAGCACATTTCTGGTTTAGTCTTGTTTTAACTTAAGCCAGAGATTCAATAATCTCAGTAAGCTGTATCATCCTCCCTCTTACTCCTTTAACGAGTAAACCTTTTCTCGAAAAATATTCATTCCCTGACAAACATTTTGTCCTTGATTTTTGTGTGTGGAAGGAACACTTAAACCTACAATCAAGCATTGGTTTAAAATATTCTATAACTCTTTATAGTTTTTATTAGACTTTTAGATGGTGCATCTGTTTAGTGAATATTTTGCTGTTTCATTTATAAATCCCCAAAAAATTAATAAGAGCAGATCGGTAATAGTAATAATTCCACAATTATTCAACTGCTTGCTAAACTTATGACTTAGATATATTTATTCATGAAAGAAGAATCATGTTTATCTTTTGTCATAATGATATAATATCTTCATCCTGAATTTTTTGAACTATTTCAAATATTTTAGTCCTTTTGTTTTATCAAGTAAATCATATTTACTCATAACATTAATGAAGTATAAATATTCACCGCGCCCTGTTATATCCATCGGACTTCATACATCACAATGTATTCAGTCAATTCAAATAAAAGACATTTATACTTCATCTCTGTGAAGATTAATTATCTGATATAACCAAGTATTGCCACACATAAGTAGTTTTATCAGTCTTCTCAAGACGATTAGCTTTAATGTTATAGATCACAAACTTCAGGATTCATCATGAATAAACCATCACAAAATAGAAGTTTAATCAAAAACCATATTCTCATAATAATCTGAACAATTATTGTTTAAAACTTATAAGAATATCCATCGCATAACCCATAGGATAATTCACTACATAACTTTGAAGCAAAATAACTATTATTTCAGTTCTAAGATAAATCTTGAAGATAAACTAAACACATGACTTCGACGGTCTCCGAACAGCGATCCCATCACCATTCCCGACTTGTGTCACGACTTCATTTCTTCTCTCCTTGTGAGCTCTCTGTAGTCCCTGTATCGGTTTGCAAAACGAGAGCAACCGATCAGTATCAAATACTCATGACATATAGAAATTTAGCAGTAGAATAACATTAACTTTGTATAACAATTATAACTTTACCGGAAGAACCATTCATCTTATCCGCCAAATACTTCTTGCAGTTACGCTTCCAGTGTCCCTTCTGCTTGCAGTAGAAACATTCAGTCTCTTTAGTGGCTCCGCCCTTGTTCCTCTTCTGAGACTTTGTCTTACCGGCTTCAGTAAATTTCTTCTTCTTGGACTTGCCCTTCTTCTTGAAACCGGCGGTCTTATTGACCATCAACATTGTTTTGTTCTTCTGCATTCTAGCTTTCGCGGTTTTGAGCATAGCAAACAACTCGTTTGCACTTTTCTCCATCCCATTCATGTTGTAATTCATGATAAAGCCATCGTAAGATAGGGGAGTGAAGCAAGCACAATATCTGTACCGAGTGTTGGAGGAATTCCAAATTCCAGAGAAGGCAGCCTATCAACATAGCCAGCAAGCTTTACTATATGCTCACTCATTAAGGAACCCTCTTTAATCTTGCATTCAATCAAGGCCTTGGTTAATTCAAAACATTCGGTGCTTGCTTGCTTCTTGTACAGAACTTCCAGTGACCCAATTATAATTGAGTAGTAGATCGTTCAAAATGCTTCTGTAGTTCAGGATCCATGCAAGTTAACATGAGGCACTGGACTGGATCATAGTCATCACTACGATCAGCATAAGCAGCAACTTCTTCCGGTGGTGCATCCTTTGCAGGAGCATCACCTAGAGGCTGATCCAACACATACTCCTTCTCAGCACTCCTAAGAACAAATCTCAGGTTCTGAATCCAATCCGCATAGTTTCCGCCATTAGCAGCCAACTATTATTTCTCTAACATAGGGGCTAAGTTGAACATATTGCGAGCCATTGATCTACAACGATAGACACAAAATTTATTTATACATTTATTCATAATGAAAGTTGCACTAGTGTTTAAACAAATTTTAATATAAAGTGCAATCCCACTCAAATCAATATCTCTCATAATTGAAAGTGAGTGATTCAAGATCCTGATCTCATTCACACCCATGGATGGTAGCATCTCATATGATGTGAATTTCAACCGGTAGGCAATCTTTTGCGGATCATATCACCATATGACTCTTGTTCATCTTTTGATGCTTTGCGCTCTGCTACTTGTGAACCACGTTGGGATTTCCCCGAAGAGGAGAGGATGATCCGGTACAGTAGAGATAAGTATTTCCCTCAGTTAAGAACCAAGGTTATCAATCCAGTAGGAGAACCACACATAACCTCATTAGCAGCACCTACACACACAAAAGCAAACACTTGCACCCAACGCAAATAAGGGGGTTGTCAATCCCCTTAGCGGTTATTTGCAAGGATTAATTCTCATAGTGATAGATAGAAATGTAAATTGCAAAAGAAAATAAAAGTAAATAAATAGCAGCAAGGTATTTTTGGATTTTAATATATGATAAAAGTAGACCCGGGGGCCATAGTTTTCACTAAAGGGTTCTCTCTCGAACACATAGCATACGGTGGG
The DNA here is from genome assembly GCA_039707655.1 of Elymus sibiricus. Taxonomy (NCBI): domain Eukaryota; kingdom Viridiplantae; phylum Streptophyta; class Magnoliopsida; order Poales; family Poaceae; genus Elymus; species Elymus sibiricus. The sequence continues at coordinate 196,302,031 of CM077674.1, read as the reverse complement.
TAAACAAATTACTGTTAGGCAATTGATAGAAAAGCGCATAGTTATGACGATATTCAAGGCGATGATCATGTATATAGGGATGATGTCCGAGACAAGTAGACCGACTCCTGCCTGCATCTACTACTATTACTCCACCCATCGACCGCTATCCAGCATGCATCTAGGGTATTAAGTATAAAACAGAGTAACGCCTTAAGCAAGATGACATGATGTAGACAAAGTAAACTCAAGCAATATGATTAAACCCCATCTTTTTATCCTTAATGGCAACAATACAAATACGTGTCTTGTCCCTTTCTGTCACTGGGATATAGAACACCGCAAGATTGAACCCATCACAAAGCACCTCTCCCATTGCAAGATAAATCAATCTAGTTGGCCAAACCAAATGGATAGATCGGAGAGAAATACAAAGCTATAACAATCATGCATAAAAGAGTTCAGAGAAGACTCAAATATTTCTCATGAATAATCTGATCCTAAACCCACAATTCATCGGATCCCAACAAACACACCACGAAAGAAGATTACATCGAATAGAACTCCAAGAACATCGAGGAGAACATGGTATTGAAGATCAAAGAGAGAGAAGAAGCCATCTAGCTACTAGCTATGGACCCGTAGGTCTGTGGTAAACTACTCACACATCATCGGAAGGGCAACAAGGTTGATGTAGAAGCCCTCCATGAGCGATTCCCCCTCCGGCAGAGTACCGAAAAAGACCTCCAGATGGGATCGCGGAAGAACAGAGGCTTGCGGCGGCGGAAAGGTTTTCTCTTCTGTATCTCTGGTATATGGGAATATTTTGGAATTTATAGCGCTGGAATTACGTCAAGAGTTGCCACGAGGGGCCAACAAGCCTGGGGGGCGCACCTACCCCCCTAGGCGCGCCCTCCGGGCTTGTCGCTTCCTCGTGACTCTTCTGGTCTTCCCCCGAAGCTTCTAGGGTCCCTTCTGGTCCAGAAAAAATCAATCCAAAGTTTTTTCTTCGTTTGGACTCCGTTTGATAATGATTTTCTGAAAAGGCAAAACAGGCAAAAAACAGCAACTGGCATTGGGCACTAGGTTAATAGGTTAGTCCCAAAAAATGATATATAATTGCATAATAAACACCCAAGATTGATACTATAATAGCATGGAACAATCAAAAATTATAGATACGTTGGAGACGTATCAAGCATCCCCAAGTTTAATTCCTGCTCGTCCTCGAGTAGGTAAATGATAAAAACAGAATTTTTGATGTGGAATGCTACCTAACATATTTCATCATGTAATTTTTTTTACGGTATGAATATTAAGATCCGAATGATTCAGAGCAATAGTCTATAATTTGATATAAAGACTTGCCTGTAGAAAAAAATACAAGGCGAGAAGAGGCAGCGATGATTGTCGTTTCGCCCACAAGGGTGACATGTTCCCTATTGGAACCATGATGCTTCTTGCTAGAAGCTCCGGTTTGTAAGAGGCTTGTACCAAAACTTGCCCCAAATTGGACAAATTTTTTACCACGGCATATATGTGACATGTCATGACATGATGCCAAGTTTCATGATTTTCGAGTGAGTTTTGGATTTACGGGGATTTAAAAACCGAGATTCTCAATGTTTGAGGCCGAGCCAGTACGCCGAGATGTTTGTAATTCATCCCCATTTCTTGCATGGGACCTAAAAATGCACCCAAGGACACACGTATGGTTTTTGAAGCCATTTTGGTGCACTAGAGCATGTGCTTGTAGTTCAAATTTGAATTATGTGCCTAGAAAACTCAATTAATATGTATAAAAAGGCCAAACGAACCCTGAATAATTCAATATTTCAACGCGAATCTCCTGTTGGTCTATGTTGCCTGTAGAAGAAAAATACAAGGCGAGAAGAGGCAGCGATTGTCGTTTCGCCAACAAGAGTGACACGTTCCCTATCGAAACCACGAGGCTTCTTGCTAGAAGCTCCAGTTTGTAAGAGGCTTGTACCAATACTTGCCCCAAATTGGACAAAAACTTTACCACGACATATATGTGCCATGTCATGACACGATGCCAAGTTTCATGAATTTCTGGTGAGTTTTGGATTTACAGGAATTTAAAAACCGATATTCTCAATGTTTGAGGCCGAGCCGGTACGCCGAGATGTTTGTAATTCATCCCCATTTCTTGCATGGGACCCAAACATGCACCCAAGGACACATGTATGGTTTTTGAAGCCATTTTGGTGCACTGGATCATGTGCTTGTAGTTCAAATTTGAATTATGGACATTAAATGCCTAGAAAACTCAATTAATGTATAAAAAAGGCTAAACAAACCCTGAATAATTCCATATTTCAGCACGAATCTTGTCGGCCCAGTGGAAACTAGGGTACCATGGCCCGTCTGCCTCTGGGCCGGAGGACGACGCTTGGGCCGGCCCGTGAGGGTGGCCCTGCCTCGGCCGCTCCGGAGGAAGCCGCCTCACGAGGGAAGAGCCTCGCGAGGCCCCTCGCCACCAGGTCAGGCCCTGCCGAGGCCGCCATGCACTAGGTTGCGTCGCGAGGCCTCCTCATGAAGCAGATCGTACGGCGCCAACCGTGGGGCTCCGTGCCCAGCACATGGGTGACGACCCGCTGTCAGGATAAGGACTGCGGGGCGTGACCGAGCCCAGCTTCCATTCTAGTGATAAGGGAGCAGTGGCATCTGCCTCCCCCAAAGCAAGTCCCAAAGGTTTCCTCTTTGGTGATAGAAGATCAGGACGGATCGGCGCGCCAGGATGAAGGTCATCGCCAAGCCCACCAGCGCGTCACGAAGACTACTTTATCAGGCGGAGACTGCCTTTAGTCAGGATAGACATGCGCGCCTGTCCCCCTTTGAATTGCCGCCCTGTGGCCACCCTTTCCCACTCATATTTTCGGGGAAGAGGACCAGGGCACTACAAAAGGGGCAGGGCCGCCTCCATGTAAGGGGATGGACTCATTCTCCCCACACCTCGTGTATCTCGAGCACAGGCTCTCCATTACAGAGCAATCCAACACAGGCAGGAGTAGGGTATTACACCGCACGGTGGCCCGAACCTGGGTAGCTCCCATGTCCCGTTCGTGTCCGGTGAGAGCCAGTGAGCCCGTCGTGATCCCATCATAGTTGCCGTCGTGTTGTAGGTCGCCAAGCAAAATTGTTGGAAATATGCCCTAGAGGCAATTAATAAAGTGTTTATTATCATATTTCTCCGTTCATGATAATGGTTTATTATTCATGCTAGAATTGTATTGACCGGAAACTAAATACATGTGTGGATAATAGACAAATACTATGTCCCTAGTATGCCTCTACTAGACTAGCTCGTTGATCAAAAGATGGTCAAGGTTTCCTGACCATGGACATGAGTTGTCATTTGATAACGGGATCACATCATTAGGAGAATGATGTGATGGACATGACCCAACCGTTAGCATAGCAAATGATCGTTCAGTTTATTGCTATTGCTTTCACTATGTCAAATACACGTTCCTCTGACCATGAGATCATGCAACTCCCGGATACCGTAGGAATACTTTGGGTGTATCAAACGTCACAACGTTACTGGGTGATTATAAAGGTGCACTACAGGTATCTCCGAAAGTGTTTGTTGAGTTGGCATGGATCGAGATTGGGATTTGTCACTCCGACTATCGGAGAGGTATCTCTGGGCCCTCTCGGTAATACAGCATCACAGAAGCCTTGCAAGCACCGTGACTAAAGAGTTAGTTGCAAGATGATGTATTACGGAACGAGTAAAGAGACTTGCCGGTAACGAGATTGAACTAGGTATTGGATACCGACGATCGAATCTCGGGCAAGTAACATACCGCCAGACAAAGGGAACAACGTATGTTGACATATGAGGTTCACCAATAAAGATCTTCGTGGAATATGTAGGAACCAATATGAGCATCCAGGTTCCGTTGTTGGTTATTGACCGGAGAGTCGTCTCGGTCATGTCTACATCATTCCCGAACCCGTAGGGTCCGCACACTTAAGGTTCGATGACGATTTAGTATTATATGAGTTATGTGATTGGTGGCCGAAGTTTGTTCGGAGTCCCGGATGAGATCACGGACATGACGAGGAGTCTCGAAATGGTCGAGAGGTAAAGATTCATATATTGGAAGGCTATATTCGGACATCGGAAAGGTTCCGAGTGATTCGGGTATTTTTCGGAGTACCGGGGAGTTACGGGAATTCACCGGGAGAAGTAATGGGCCTTATTGGGCCATACGGGAAAAGGAGAGGCAGGCCACGTGAGGAGGCGCGCGCCCCCCCTTGCCCAAACCGAATTGGACTAGGGGAGGGGGCGCAGCCCCCTCTTTCCTTTCCCTCTCCCTTCCCCCTTTCCTACTCCATATGGGAGGTGGAATCCTACTAGGACTAAGGAGTCCTAGTAGGACTCCCCACACTTGGCGCACCCCTAGGGGCCGGCCTCCTCCCTCCCTCCTTTATATACGGAGGAGGGGCACCCCTTGGAGACACACAATTGTCCCATAGCCGTGTGCGGTGCCCCGATCTCCGTTTTCCACCTCGGTCATATTTTCGGAGAGCTTAGGCGAAGCCCTGCCGGAATCACTTCACCGTCACCGTCGCCACGCCGTCGTGCTGACGGAACTCATCTACTTCCTCGACGTCTTGCTGGATCAAGAAGGTGAGGATCGTCACCGAGCTGCACTTGTGTAGAACTCGGAGGTGCCGTACGTTCGGTACTCGATCGGTGGAGCTCGAAGGATTGTTCGACTACATCAACCGCGTTGTGAGACGCTTCCGCTAAACGGTCTACGAGGGTACGTAGACACACTCTCCCCTCTCGTAGCGATGCATCTCCATGGATAGATCTTGCGTGAGCGTAGGAATTTTTTTGAAATTCATGCTCCGTTCCCCAACAAAAGTCCCCCAGAGTTCGAATCCTGAGTTCTTGGGGAAGTTTCTTGGACGCAGATCCCAGACTCTGACATTTGGTGCGCCAGGTAGGGGGACTTGCCGTCTTCACGCCTCCGACCTCGACGTCAGCCGCGACATGGACGGCGTCGCCGCTCGCCGGTGGTGTGCCGCGCGCCGAGCCGCCGCCTAGGTCCACGCGGCGCCTGCCGTTCGAGGTGCCCCCGGGCGGCGCCCTCGCACCACCACCGAGCTCGTTGGGGGGCGGGCGTCCTCCTCCATCCGCTCGTCGGCGAGTGAGCAGGAGTGTGGCCTCTCCTCCACCACGTCCTCGCCCGCAGGTCGCGGCCCTCCCGCTCCGCGCGTCGCGCTGCTCATGGCCCAGGGGCTGCTGCGCTGTCGCCCTACCAAGGACGGTCGCGACACCTGGCTCGAGCGCATCACCGAGCTCGTCAAGGCAGCCAGCGGCGGCCGGGCGCCCCCTCGCTCCTCGCCCGCTCTACCACGGCACGTCGAGCGGCCAGGGCGCGCCGCTCCTCGCCCTCCTTCTTCTCCGGGCCACGGCGCGGCCGGGTGGCGCCACGCGTCGTGTGCCTCGGAGTTGTCCCATGGCTCGTCCCCACTGGACGGCATCGGCGGCCGCCGCCGAATCATTCGCCGCGTCCGTCGCGGTGTTGCCGCAGGGGAGCGCGGGAGCTGTATGGCTCCGACCAAGGGCATTGTCACCAGCGGGGGCTCCCAAGGGCCCCGCGAGGTGGCCTGCATCCTGGGAGGGGCCCAGGCCCCTCCGTCCCGCCACCACCTCAAGCACTTCTCGCGCGAAGTGAGCGCGGCCCTTCCGACGCCCGAGCCTGCCGGCCGCCTCAAGTGGTCCGAGTTTCCCGTCGCCTTCGACGCCAGCGATCACCCCAAGTCCACCAGGGCTGTGGGAGCTGTCCCTTTGCTATGTACTCCTACTATTGGCGGTGTGGCCGTCACCAAAATGCTCATCGATGGCGGCGCTGGCCTCAACGTGCTCTCTGTGGAGGCTTTCAAGATGCTCCAGGCGTCATGTGGGCGCCTGGCGCCCACCACGCCCTTCTCGGGCGTCACTGGCGGCTCCACTGCCCCCAGGGGCAGGTGCGCCTTCCCGTCACCTTCGGCACCCGCAAGAACTACCGTACGGAGCTTATCGTCTTCGATGTGGCTCGCATCGGCCTGCCCTACAACGCCATCTTGGGCTACCCGGCGCTCTCCAAGTTCATGGCCGCGACGCACCACGCTTACGGCCTCGTCAAGATGCCCGGCAGCAACGGCACCCTCACCGTCCGTTGCGAAGAAAAGGACGCTGTGCGCGCCCTCGCGCGCGCCTACAGGGCGGCTGCCGCCGCATCTCAGGCCGAGGAGGACGCCCCTGAGCTTGCCGAGCCGGCGCCCACGAAGAAGAAGTTGCTATTCTCCGAGGAGCGGGCCGAGACCAAGAAGGTGTCGCTGGATGGGAGCGGCGCGGGCCCTTTCCTCACCATCGGCAGCGGCCTTTCCCCCGAGCAGGAGGGCGCCCTCGTCGACTTCCTCCGGGCGAATGCTGATATGTTCGCTTGGTCAGCCTCAGACATGCCCGGCATGCCAAGGGAGGTGATCGAGCACCACTTGGCGGTGTGCCCCAACGCGCGCCCCGTCAAGCAGAAGGTACGGCGCCAGGCGCTCGAGAAGCAGGACTTCATCATCGGGGAGGTCAAGAAACTCCAAGACGCCGGAATCATCCACGAGGTGCTCCACCCGGAGTGGATCGCCAACCCCGTTGTCATCGCCAAGCCGCACGGCGGCAAGCGTATGTGCGTTGACTTCACCAACCTCAACAAGGCCTGCCCCAAGGACCACTTCCCGCTGCCCAGGATCGACCAGATAGTGGACTCCACCGCCGGGTGCGATCTACTCTGCTTCCTGGACGCCTTCTCGGGCTATCATCAGATTAAGATGGCGAAGGAGGACGAGGAGAAAACCGCCTTCATCACCCCATGCGGAGTGTTCTGCTACGTGTGCATGCCCTTCGGCCTGAAGAGTGTGGGGGCTACCATCCAGTGACTGATTCGCATCTGCCTGGGGTGCCAGATGGGGAGAAACGCGGAGGCATATGTCGACGACATCGTCATCAAAACGCGCGAGGCACGCACCCTCATCGAGGACCTGAGAGAGACCTTCTCCAACCTGCGCAAGGTCAACCTCAAGCTCAACCCCACCAAGTGCGTCTTCGGTGTCCCTTCCGGCAAGCTCCTGGGTTTCCTGGTCTCCCATCGCGGCATCGAGGTGAACCCTGAGAAGATTAGGGCTATCGAGGAAATGCGGCCGCCCCGCAACCTCAAGGAGATGCAGCGCCTGGCGGGGTGCATGGCCTTGCTCGGTCACTTCATATCCAAGTTCGGCGAGCGGGCTCTGCCTTTCTTCAAGCTCATGAAGAGGTCTGGCCCCTTCAAGTGGACCCCCGAGGCCGACGCTGCCTTCGAGGATCTCAAGAGATACCTCACAAGCCCTCCCGTCATGGTCGCCCCGCGCCCACGTGAGCGCCTACTATTGTACTTGGTGGCTACTCCCCAAACGGCCAGCGTGGCCCTTGTGGCCTACCGAGCCTGTACCTGCAGATGCCTCCCCCATGGAGACATCGCTGGAGCCCCTCAAGGCCCTGCCGGTGCCTGCCGAGGACCCCCCTTAGGAGGCCCCAACGCCCCCTCAGGAGGCCTTTGGAGCTTAGCCTCCGGAGGCCCCCATGGTGCCGCCTCTGGAGGCCTCCACGGCGTAGCAGCCTGAGCTCCTCGGTGAGCACGACTTGGATACCACGGTCACGCGCCTCGTCGAGCACCCCGTCTACTTCGTCAGTACGGTGTTGCGAGACGCGCGTGAACGATACCCCATGCAGCAGAAGCTCCTCCTGGCGCTCCTCATGGCCTCCAGGAAGCTGCGCCACTACTTCCAGGGTCACCCAGTCAGAGTGATCTCCTCCTACCCACTGGAGCAAGTCCTGCGGAGCCCAAATGCCACCGGCCACGTCACCGAATGGAACATCGAGCTGCAGCCTTTCGAGCTGGAGTTCCTCACCACCAGGACCATCAAGGGCGCGGCCTTGGCGGACTTCGCGGCGAAGTGGACGGACACGTGTCAGGGCGAGCCCCAGGAGGAGTCGTCCTTGCTCAAGGAGGCTACCTCCAGAGGCTGGAGCATGCACTTCAACGGGGCCTTCGCACGCCAGGGCACGGGGGCTGGGGTGGTTCTCACTACACCCACAAGCGACAAGCTTTACTATGCAGTGCAGCTCTGCTTTGGGCGCACCCACAAGGTCTCCAACAACATCGCCGAGTACGAGGGACTCATCGCCGGGCTCAAGGCCGCCATCGCGCTTGGAGTTAGGCACATCATCATCAAGGGCGACTCGCAGCTCCTCGTTAACTTCTCCAACAAGAAGTACAAGCCGAAGAACGAGCACATGGCGTCCTACCTGGAGGAGGTGCGCAAGCTCGAGAAGCGCTTCATGGGCATGGAGCTATAGCACATCCCTCATGGTGACAACAGCGAGGCGGACGAAATCACCAAGCGCTCTTCTCGCCGCGAGCCCCAGAGCCCCGGCGTCTTCGAGGAGCGGCTCCTGAAGCCTTCAGCGGCACCTCCGATCGCCAGCATCACGGCGCCTCATGAGGAGCTCCCTCCCGCACCACCCATGGGTGCACCAGACTGCGGACCATCTTCAGGCGCTCGCCTGTTGCTGGCACTCGAGCCACAGCCCGAAAGCTGGATCACGGAGATCAAGGCCTACCTGACGTGCGGCACCCTCCCGGAGATCGACGCAGAAGCAGAGCGTGTGGTCCGCCAGGCTGCGCTCTACCACTTGCAGGAGGGTGACCTGTACCACCACCGCCCAAACGGAGTCGCGTTGCGGTGCATCTCCAAGGAGCTGCTTGCCAACATCCACGGAGGCGAATGCGGCCACCACTCGTCCTCACGCACTCTCGCAGGTAAGGCATTCCGCCGCGGTTTCTACTGGCCCACAGCGCTCGAGGATGCCGCGGAGCTGGTCCAGGCATGCGAGGCCTGCCAGTTCCACGCCAAGCAGATCCACCAGCCGGCGCAAGGGCTCTAGACCATCCCTCTCTCGTGGCCCTTCGTGGTCTGGGGGCTGGATATCCTCAGGCCCTTCCCTCGCGCGGCTGGCGGCTACCGCTACCTCTACGTCACCATCGACAAGTTCACCAAGTGGGCGGAGGTGGAGCCTGTCCGGACCATTCCGGCAGGGTCAGCGGTCAAGTTCATCAAGGGCCTGGTGTGCCGCTATGGCGTCCCCAACCGCATCATCACGGACAACGGCATGCAGTTCACCAGCGGCCAATTCAAGACCTACTGTGCCAGCATCAGCATGTAGATCTGCTTCGCCTCCGTGGCACACCCTCGAAGCAACGGCCAGGCCGAGCGTGCCAATGCCGAGGTCCTCAAGGGACTCAAGACCAGGAGCTTCAAGAAGCAGCTCGCGGCCTGCGGCAAGGGCTGGCTGGATGAGCTCTCGTCAGTGCTGTGGTCCATCCGCACCACGGCAACCAAGCCCATCGGCGAGACGCCTTTCTTCCTCGTCTACGGGGCAGAAGCGGTCCTCCCAGCCGAGGTGAAGCACCGGTCCCCGCGGGTCTTGGCCTTCGACGAATCTCGTCAGGGCGGCCTGCAGGAGGATGACCTGCTTTTCCTCAAGGGAGCGCGCCGCCAAGCCGCCCTTCGCGCGGCAAGTTACCAGCAGGCGTTGCGTCACTATCACAGCCACAACATATGCCCCGCACCCTCGAGGCGGGCGACCTTGTCCTACATCGTATCCTCTCCAGAGAGGGACTCCACAAACTCTCACCCATGTGGGAGGGCCCTTTCAGGGTCATGTACATCTCCCGGCCCGGCGCGGCACGGCTCGAAATGGAGGAGGGTGTTCCGGTACCAAACACATGGAACATCCAACATCTCCGCAAGTTCTATTCGTGACCCCACGGATACGAATGACATGGAGCTGTACACGCTCCGGAGCTCCCTCTACCGGCGCTGCCTTCGGCATGCGGGAGCTCCTTCCCACTCTCGTGGAAGCCCCATGCTTCGCACTGGCGGATACCCCATGCTTCGCACTGGCGGACGCCCCATGCTCCGCGCTGGCGGCCTACTTACTTGAGGAGCCTATGGCCGTCACATCTTCAAAGCTGACCCGTGTCGAACACGACAGCGCGTATCTTTTCTGTTGTGTAATGAATCTATTTCATGCATCAGTAAAGCCTACCTCCTAATAGCAACCGGTGTTCTTGCAGCTGAGTTTGCCTCGGGAGGCACGCTCGCGATCTCCCCCCGTGTGTCTCATGCGAGCGGGGGCTGGGCACGGTGCCTGTGCTCGGGTCAGTCCCAGCAACGCTGCAAAACCCAAGTGACTGAGCTCTGGCTCGCGGGCCGGCTCCCGTGCACGTCACCTCACCAGGTCCTTGGTGCTCTTGCCTCCTCGCGTAACACCCACAGGCGGTCTCGCGAGCGCGCCCCGCTATATTAGTTGCAAAAACTTGGCAATTTCCCTGGTGCAGGGTCTCAAGAACCTCAGGAGCCTCCCTCGGGAGACCTCACGGTCGGCGCCCCATGGACGGAAGGCTTCGTGAGGGACCGCGCCTTGCGTGCTGCGCCTCACGAAGGACTCGCCCCAAGCCGCGCGTCTCCACAAGAGCTAAGTCTAAGCACCCCTCGGGTCTTTTCCCTCTCGTTTCTCTCTCGCAGCATCCTGATTTCCTTGGCACAAGCCGCCTGCGCGTCAAGGGGGGGACCCTGAGCATCGCGTCTCAGGGACTCCTACCAGCCCTAAGAGCCCTACACCCTCTGGCCTTGCCGAGCGCACGCTCTGGGCATACCAGCGATGGTGTAGCCCGCCTCAGGGGCTGGGTCCCAGCGACACAGGGCACGAAGGCAATGTAAAGGGGAGATAAGGGCCTCGGGAGGAAAACAAAAATACATTAAGCATCGAGTACTTAACAACAAAAGTGTTGCGCAAATGTTTCACACCCCCAGGGGGCTACATCAATCTAGTGCAGAAAGAAAAAAACAGAAAGAAGCTTAGGCTGGGCGTCGCCATCCCCAAGGCTCCAGCATGGACATCGCGCGCGCCTAATCGGAGTCTTCGTCCTCGCTCTTGACGCGGGGAGAACTGTCTTCGCTTCTGCCCCCGCTGGAGGAGGTGGCGCCGTTGTCGCTGTCGTCCTCATTGGAGGAGCCGCTATAGCTGTCATCCTCGCTCTCTGCGCAGCACTCCAGACGGCTGCCGGACATCCCGAAGATCTTCACGAAGAGCGTGGCAGCCCCGTCGTACTTGAACTGGAGAACGTGGCCCCGCTTCAGGCCGCGGGCGAGGGCGAATGACTTCCACCCCTGCTTCAAGAACATGAAGCCCGAGGGGGTGAACTCCGTGGCCACCCAGGAGGGGCCGTTGCAGCAGCCATCGGCCTGCACCCACAAACCCAAGGGCGCGTGATCCGCCATCGCTTCCGCAAAGGAGTCCGGAAGCCGGAGCCAGGTGCAGGGCCGGCGGTCCATGCTCACTATGAATTCATGGTCCGCCTCCGCCGAGTGGCTTCCTGCCTGGGTCAGGGCAAACTATTTCCCCATGGCCCTCAAGGACACTGCGCGCTCATGGCTCATGAACCTTCCCGAGGCGTCCATCTCCTCGTGGGAGGACCTGTGCAAGCAGTTCGTCGCCAACTTCAAGGGCACGAGTGACCGCTCCCTCACGATCAACGACCTGCGGAACGTGTGCCAACGCCCTGGCGAGCCCCTTCGTAAGTTCATCCAGCGCTGCAGCCAGGTGCGCCACAAGATCCCGAAGGCCTCCGACGCCGCAATCGTCTCCGCCTTCACCAGTGGCGTCACAGACGTGAAGATGTGCGAGAAGCTCTCGGTCAGGGACGAACTAGACTCCGTGGCCGAGCTGTTTGTCCTCGCCGACCGCTGCGCCAAGGCCGAAGAGGGACGCCTCTTCCTCCACAACGACGCTGACGCTGAGCCTGACGCGACGAAGCCCAAGTCCAAGGACGTCAAGTGCAAGGGCCCTGCCGTGCTCGCGACGGAGCCGGACTACAAGCGCGGCCGCGACCGCGGCGAGGCCAAAAAGGACGGCCGCCCTTTATGCGCCTACCACAACATGAACTCCCACAACACAGAAGACTGCCACGAGCTCAAGCTGCTTCGCGAGGGCCGCACCGAGCGTCGCAAGGAGCGTGGCAAGGGCCACGGTGGCGGCAGAGGAGGTGGCCGCTAGGGCGACAACCACAACAACGGCGCTGGCGACAGCAACCGTCAGGGCTGGCAGAACCAGCCACGGCAGGCTGACCCTCTGGCCAACGCTACCCCGGTGCGCGCCAACGACTCCCCTCCCGCTGAGAACGCTGGGGGCTACCAAGAGCCCCGCAGGGTGGCCTGCATCCTCGGCGGGGCCCAGGCCCCTCCGTCCAACCGCCACTTCAAGCAGTTCTCTCAGGAGCTGAACGCGGCCCTTCCGTCGCTCGATTCCACCGGTCGCCTCAAGTGGTCTGAGTTCCCCATCGCCTTCGACGCCAGCGACCACCCCAAGTCCACGAAGGGTGTGGGCGCCGTCCCCCTGCTGTGCACCCCCACCATCAGCAACATCGCTGTCACCAAGACCCTCATCGACGGAGGCGCCGGCCTCAACGTGATATCCATCGAGACCTTCGAGACGCTTCAAGTGCCCTACGAGCGCCTGATGCCCACTAGGCCCTTCTCGGGCGTCACCGACGGCTCCACGGTCCCCCTGGGGCAGGTACTCCTTCCCGTCACCTTCGGCACCCACAAGAACTACCGTACCGAATTCATTGTCTTCGATGTGGCTCACATCGGCCTGCCTTACAACGCCGTCTTGGGCTACCCGGCGCTCACCAAGTTCATGGCTGCAACCCACCACGCCTATGGCCTCGTCAAAATGCCCGGCAGCCGCGGTACCCTCACCGTCCGCTGCGACGAGAAGGATGCGCTGCAGACCTCGAGCACGCCTACAAAACTGCCTCCGTCGCGTACCCGGCCCATGAGGACGCGCCTGGGCCTACCGAGGAAGTGCCCGTGAAGAAGAAGCCCCTGCCCCCTCAGGAGCGGGTCGAGTCCAAGAAGGCGTCGCTGGATGGGGGCGAGGCAGGCCCCTCCCTCGCCGCTGGCGGCGGGCCCTCCCCCAAATAGGAAGGCACTCTCGTCACCTTCCTCCGGGCGTGTCCTGATGCGTTGGCTTGGACAGCATCAGGCGCGCCCAGCCTGCCAAGGGAGGTGATCGAGCACCACTCAGCCGCGTGCCGGAGCGCGCGGCCCGTCGAGCGTGAGGAACATCGCCAAGCACCCAAGAAGTAGGAAGTCGTCACCCAAGAAGCCAACAAGCGTCAGGATGCTGGAGTCACCCATGAAGCCCCCCACCCCAGGAGGATCGCCAGCCACACACCCATCGCCAGGCCGCGCGATAGCGTGCGCATGTGCGTCGACTTCATCGCCCTCGACCAGGCTTGCCCCGCAGGTCCCTTCCCTCCTCCGCGCATCGCCGCAGGATCGCCCTGGCTCATGCGTATGCCCTTCGGCCTGGAGGGCGCCGCATCCACCTTCACGAGGCTGATGCGCATGAGCCTGAAGCCCCACACCACAAGGACTACGGAGGTGGTTAACACTCGCCCACCGGCCCGCCGCGGCCCCACTCATGATGGAGGCGGGTGTTCCGGTACCAAACACATGGAACGCCCGCAATCACCGTAAGTTCTATCCGTGCTCCATGGATACGAGCGACATGGAGCTGTACACGCTCTGCGGCTCTCTCTACCCACGCTGCCGCCGGCACGTGAGAGCTCCCTCCCACTCTTGTGGAAGCCCCATGCTCAGCGCTGGTAGATGCCCCATGCTCCGCGCTGGTGGCCTACTTACCTGAGGGGCCCTCGGCCATCGCATCCTCAAGCTGACCCGTGTTGAACACGGCAGCGTGTATCTTTCTATTATGTAATGAACTTGCTTCATGCATCAGTAAAGCTTATTTCCTTCAAAACTCTGTGTGCTTGCCGCAGCAAGGCACGCGCTCATGGTCTCGCCTGAGCCTGTTACGCGAGCGGGGGCTGGGCACGGTGTCTGTGCTCGGGTTAGTCCCAGCAGCACCGAAAAACCCAAGTGACTGAGCTCTGACTCGCGGGCCTGCTCCCGTGCACGTCACCTCACCAGGTCCTTGTTGCTCTTGTCTCCTCGCATAACACCCATAGGCGACCTCGCGAGCGCGCCCTGCTGCACTACTCGCGAAAACTTGGTAGTTTCCCTGGTGCAGGCTGTCGAAGCTTCAGGGGCCCCCTCGGGAGGCCTCGCGAGTGGCGTTCTGCGGTCAGAGGGCCTCACGAGGGACCGTGCCTCGCGAGCCATGCCTCACGAGCCGTGCCCTGCGAAGGGCTCGCCCCAAGCCATGCGCCTCAAAGGAGCTAAGTCTAAAGCACCCCTCGGGTCCTTTCCCTCTCGTTTCTCTCTCGTGGCCTCCTGACTTCCTTGGCACGAGCCGCCTGAGCGTCAAGGGGGGACCCTGAGCATCACGCCTCAGGGACTCCTACTAGCCCTAAGAGCCCTATACCCTCTGGCCTTGCCGAGCACACGCTCTGGGCATCCCAGCGACGGTGTAGTCTGCCTCGGGGGCTGGGTCCCAGCGACACAGGGCACAAAGGCAGCGTAAAATGGAAATAAAGGCCTCGGGAGGAAAATAAGAACACGCGGGTCATTAAGTACTTAACGACAAAAAGTGCCATACAAATGTCTTTACGCCCCCCCGGGGCTGCTTCCACTCTGTTACATGAAGGTGAGCGTAGGGCCTCAGGCAGTGGAGCCACCGTCGGCGCCGTCGACTACTGGATTGCCGTCGTCGCCGGACCCTTCCCCGACGGGCGCGAAGTGCTCCAGCAGGCTCGCCACGTGGTCTTCCACCGCCCTCGCGAGCTTGTCTTGGAGCTCCTCGGGAACCGGAGACAACACCAGGTCGAAGTTGAAGCTGCCATCAACGCGCAACAGGTTGCTGAAGACGCGGGTCGACGCCTGGCGCAGGAGGTCGCGGCACTCAGCGTCGCGGATCTCGTCCCATCATGTGGAGCTCGCCTCCAGCCGCTCCACGAGCCTCGTGAAGAAGACCAGGTAGCTGGCATCGTTGGTCTCCAGGGGATCCTCCACCCTCTCGACCGAGAAGGCAGCCACGGCGCTGCGAGTGCGCCCCATAAGCTCACGGAACATCTTGGAGCACTGAAGCTGCTCCCCGTGCCCTCGGGCGGCCTCGTCGCGGGCCCGCTGCGCCTCGTCGCTAACCTCGCCCACCTGAGCCTGGAGGTCCTCCAACTCACGGCGAGTCGTGGCATGGAGCTCCGCCGAGCTCCGCCTCTCGGCTTCCGACGCTGCAAGCTGCCGCTTGAGCTTGGCGATTTCGGCGTCGAGTTCACCGCGCCTCTTCCTGAAGCGGTCCTCCTGCTTCTTCAGGTTGTTGGAGTAAGTGTCTGCTAGGGCCTTCGCCTTCCGCGTGACCTCCTCCTGGCCCCGCTTGTCGATCTCGGCCCTGTACCTCGCAGCTCTTTCTTCAAGTGTGGTGTTGGCTTTAGCGAGGCGTTCTTGGTAGGTGGCCTCGCCGGCCGCCACAATGCGGTCCAGATGCTCCAAGCGCTCTCGCTACCTCTCTTGCTCGATGGTGGTCCGCAGGAGTTCGCGCTCCCGGATCTCCATGTCCATCTCCAGGACCGCCGCCATGCTCTCGCGCCGGGTGACCGCCTCCTCACGGGAGGCTAGCCGGGCCTCGCGGGCCGCTACGCACCCCTGCTCCCGGCGAAGGCTCTCCTCCTCGGCCACAAGCTCGGCCTCTAGGGAGCTGAGGGCTGACCGGGTGTGGCGGAGAGTCCCGATCCGCGACAGGATGCTGCGACTCACCAGGGCCAGGGTCCCGGGCGCGTCCGGCCCTTCCGTCTCCGCCCCCCGTGGCTCTGGGGGCACGGGGGTCGCTGCGTCATTGGATCCGCCCAGGCCTCTGCCCGAGGGAGCCTCATTCCCTTCCAGGCGGCCAGGGTCCTCGACCTCTGCCTCGACTTCCGCCCCTGCCGGCTGCGCGGGGAGGAGTGGGCGCAGCCGCCTCCGGCCCGTGGTACCCTGGTGATCGCTCAAGGCTTGCGGCGGCCGCCGCGTCGGCGCCTGCCTCCCCCTCGGGGCAGGCCCCTTCCGGAGGCACCGTTTCTCCGGCAGGGGGGAAGGCCTCCTTGGGAGGTGGGGCTGATCCCGCGGACCCCTCCACAACTCCGTCACGGTAAGTGGGGATCGCTGGGGGCGCAGATGCGCCAGCCGCCCCCAACTCCCGCTGGGCCTCGGCAGGCTCTCCGGTGTCCTCATCCCGGACACCCTCCTTCATCTTATTCGGCGGGGAGCCCCTACTGCATAACTAGGGATTAAGCCGAGCCACGCAAGATGAGGTGGTGGGTGCAAAGAACGAGCGAGGCGGGGGAACTTACTCGTCTCTGGGGACCCATCGCCGCTTCCTGAGCTTCCCTCCAGGGCGGCTGCCGCTTCCGCCCCTCGGGACTCTTTGGGGCACCCTCCTGAGGCCCCGCCAGGGGGCCCGTCTGGATCCCCTCCCGAGGCTTCGGCGGGCGGGATCGCCCCGCCAGCCGCGGGGTTCTCCGCGCCAGGAGCCTCCCCCATTAGGGGCGCAGACCGCTGGGGCTCGGCTCGGGGCCCCTCGACGTCACTGCTGCTGCCGCTGCCGGTTCCTGCCGTCGACAGGCGGTGAGTCGGCTTGGAAGCCGCCGCCTTGCTCCAAGGGTCGGCCGCAGCCGCCACCTTGGTGTCGCCGTTGCCTTCGGGAAGCGGCAGCACCTGGATCGGGTTGTCGCGGGGTCCCACATGACCCGGGGGCATGAGCCCCCACTGATCAAACAGTGGCATGCCGGCCCGCATGTCCTCCTGGTTTCCGAAGCAGTAAATTGGAGCCGCGTTTGGTGGCGGGAATGGCGTCGCCGCGGCGAGAAGAACGTTCGCCAGCCCCTCCACCAACTCCGGGGCAAGGCGATCGGAGCTCAGCCTCATGGGGTCCCCCAGGCCTGAGTGGGTCCATACAAGGTGAAGGCGCCTCTGGAGGGGGCAATGCGCTTGCGCACGAACTCCTTGATGACCATGCTCGCGGTAAGCCCGCCGTCTTGGAGCACTCGCATCCTCGCCATGACTGGCCCCAGCGCGGCCCCGGTCAGCTCGGCGGGCCCCCACCCAGAGCTCGGCACCGCTGGCGCTTCCGGGATTTCGAGCAGGGGGCTGTACTGGAACGCGTCCATGTAGACCCAGCGCTCCCTGAAGCCTTCCACCTCCTCGGGGAGCCGCATGTCGATAATGTGCATGCACATGCCCGCGACCATCTGGAATGACACGCAGCCCGAGCGCTGGTCCGCCTCGGTCAGGCGAAGGCGGAAAAATTTCCGAAGGAAGGCCACGGATGGCAGCACCCCCAGAAAGGCCTCGCAGAGGTAGGCGAAGACGGACAGGAGGAGGACCGAGCTCGGGTGCAGATGCAGTGCGTGAACCTGGTAGTGGCTGAGCACGGTGTTGAAGAAGTCGGAGAAGGGAGGCACCAGCCCGGCGAAGACGGAGTGGAGGAAGAATGGGAAGGTCGTACCCCCTCGCTGCGCCGCGGGGCACGACGCCGACCAGATCTTCGTCGCCCTGTTCCCATTATGGGCGCTGGCCATCATCGGCCGCACCTTGTCCAGGCCCTCTTCGTTGAGGATCACGGACTTCAGCAGTGCGGGCCCCAGCCCCGGCGGAACCGACGACCCCGGCTCGGCGGTTTTCTTCTTCCCTTTCCGGCCAGGGGCCATTGCGACGGAGAGATTGGAGGTTGGGGGAGGAGAAACGAGGAATCGGCTCGCGCAAAGCGAAGGACAAGATGGAGACGGAGAGCAATGACGTGCCTGCCCCCCGCGCAGGCAGGCTTTATCGCCAAGATGGTGGTTACCGAGGCGTCGTGGGGAGTGGGGCGACCCTCCCCATGAAAGCTGCCACGCGTCGCCTCTGGGCCCGGCGGCTCTGTGGGCCCCGCGGCGTTTCGTCCCCTGCAGGCGAAACATGCGCGCCGCGGGCCCGGGGGCTACTGTCGGCCCAGTGGGAACCAGGGTACCACGGCCCGTATGCCTCTGGCCCAGAGGGCCGCGCTCGGGGCGGCCCATGAGAGCGGCCCTACCAAGGGCGCTCCGGAGGAAGTCACCTCGCAAGGCGAGCCTCGCGATGCCCTTCGCTGTCAGGACAGGCCCTGCCGAGGCCGCCAAGCACCAGGGTGCCTTGTGAGGTTCCTGTCACGAGGCCTCCTCATGAGGCAGGCCGTACGGCGCCAGCCGCAGGGCTCCACGTGCGGCACATGTGTGACGTCCCGCTGCCAGGGCGAGGACAGCGAGGCGCGACCGAGCCCAGTTTCCATTTTGGTGATAAGGGAGCAGTGGCGTCGGCCTCCCCCAAAGCAGGTCCCAAAAGATTGCTTCTTTGGTGATAGAAGATCAGGATGGATCAGTGCGCCAGGATGGAGGTCATCGCCAAGCCCACCAGCGCGTCACAAGGAGTTGCTTTAGCAGGCGGAGACCGCCTTTAGTCAGGATAAGCCTGCGCCCTTGTCCCCCTTTTGAATTGCCGCCCTGTGGCAACCCTTTCCCGCTCATATTTTCGGGGAAGAGGACCAAGGCACTATAAAAGGGGCAGGGCCGCTTCCATGTAAGGGGATCGACTGATTCTCCCCCACACCTCGTGTACTCGGAGCACCAGCTCTCCCACAGAGCAATCCAACACAAGCAGGAGTAGGGTGTTACACCGCACGGTGGCCCGAACCTGGGTAGCTCACGCGTCCCCTTCGTGTCCGGTGAGAGCCAGTGAGTCCGTCGTGTCCCCGTTGTAGTCCCGTCGTAGGCTGCCAAGCAAAGTCCCCCAGAGTTCGAATCCTAAGTTCTTGGAGAAGTTTCTTGGACGCAGATCCCAGACTCCGACACCAGGGTACCACGGCCCGTCTGCCTTTGGGCCGGAGGACGACACTTGGGCCGGCCTGTGAGGGTGGCCCTGCCTCGGCCGCTCCGGAGGAAGCCGCCTCATGAGGGAAGAGCCTCGTGAGGCCCTCGCCGCCAGGCCAGGCCCTGCCGAGGCCGCCATGCACCAGGTTGCCTCGCGAGGCCTCCTCACGAAGCAGATCGTACGGCGCCAGCCGTGGGGCTCCGCGCCCAGCACATGGGTGACGACCCGCTGTCAGGATAAGGACAGCGGGGCGTGACCGAGCCCAGCTTCCATTCTGGTGATAAGGAAGCAGTGGCATCTGCCTCCCCCAAAGCAAGTCCCAAAGATTTCCTCTTTGGTGATAGAAGATCAGGACGGATCAACGCGCCAGGACGAAGGTCATCACCAAGCCCACCAGCGCGTCACGAAGACTACTTTATCAGGCGGAGACCGCCTTTAGTCAGGATAGACCTGCGCACCTGTCCCCCTTTGAATTGCCGCCCTGTGGCCACCCTTTCCTGCTCATATTTTTGGGGAAGAGGACCAAGGCACTACAAAAGGGGTAGGGCCGCCTCCATGTAAGGGGATTGACTCATTCTCCCCACACCTCGTGTATCTCGAACATAGGCTCTCCATTATAGAGCAATCCAACACAGGCAGGAGTAGGGTATTACACCGCACGGTGGCCCGAACCTGGGTAGCTCGCGCGTCCCCTTCGTGTCCGGTGAGAGCTAGTCAGCCCGTCGTGATCCCACCGTAGTTGCCGTCGTGTCGTAGGTTGCCAAGCAAAGTCCCCCAGAGTTCAAATCCTGAGTTCTTGGAGAAGTTTCTTGGATGCAGATCCCAGACTCCGACAAATCTCATGTTGGTCTATGTTGCCCGTAGAAAAAAAATACAAGGCGAGAAGAGGCAGTGATTGTCGTTTAGCCCACAAGGGTGACACGTTCCCTTTCGGAACCACGAGGCTTCTTGCGAGAAGCTCCGGTTTGTAAGAGGCTTGTACCAAAACTTGCCCCAAATTGGTCAGTTTTTTTTACCATGGCATATATGTGCCATGTCATGACACCACGTAAAGTTTCATGAATGTCAGGTGAGTTTTGGATTTATGGGGATTTAAAAACCTAGATTCTTAATGTTTGAGGCCGAGCCAGGACGTCAAGATGTTTGTAATTCATCCCCATTCCTTGCATGGGACCTAATCATGCACCCAAGGACCTAATCAAATTTGAATTATGCACATTAAATGCCTAGAAAACTCTATTATAATGTATAAAATGCCAAACGAACCCTGAATAATTTAAAGCAATTCTGTTCAACCGTCTGGCACCTGTGGGTAAGCACTGTGCGCACGCATCGTGCTAGCTCGCGCTTCCTTCTTTCCCAAGTTTTCCATATTAATGGTGTTATATATCCAAACACGCTACCGTTTCCCGCCACTCCCCCAATCGGTTTCCCGCCACTTCCCCCAATCGGTTTCCCGCCACTCCCCCCCATTGGTTTCCCGCTGCCAGTATCAGTGGGCATAGAAGGCTAGGCGGCGACACACCGGCCATATGACAGTATACCATTCCAAGCATGCCAATCCGGCGAAGCGCCGCCGCCGTCATCAACCTCCTCGGCGAGGAGAACGAGCCGGAGCAGGCCGGAGAGCCAGAACGGCCGTGCGTCGCTGAGCAAGAGAGGCAGCGCACCACCGAGCAAGAGCGGCAGCGCACCGCCGAGCGTGAGCGGTATCATCGCGCCCCAGTGCTTGAGCGGGCCAATGTCTACATATGTGTTCGTCGCCACCCATGGAGCGGAGCGGAGAAGAGTGGGAAAGCGCTGCCGCGCAAGAGCGGGAGAACGCCGCCGTGCATCTGGTGCGGTGCGCCGCACTATCTGAGCAGAGCCGTGTCAGCATCTTGTTGACTCAACCACTTGAGATGCCGTTTCCAGGGCCGGTAAGCATCCCGATTCCCCGCCAGGAATGGGCAACCGCCGTCAGCGCCATAATTGCGCCGGACGGCGTATGCACTGCCAGAATCTGCCGCCACGACGCCAACGGGCTGGTCGATTGGCTCTTCGACCTCCTCGCCCCCCAGGTGCCGCCAACAATGAAGCAGAGCAAAATGCTCGTCGCGGCTTGGAATCGACCGTCGCCGATGAAATATCCTGGACGGAGATCGATATTGTGGTACAGCAGTTCCACGAGCGTATCAGAAGCATGGACGAAGGCCTGTACCAGTTCATGCTCAGCCAAGAGTTCCCGTAGGTTTAGGCCCTGTTTGTATCGGTTTTCGCCCGATTTTCCGCAATTAACTAGGCAACTATCTTGTTCTTAATTAATGAAAAGGCAAAGCTTTTGCTTCTTCCGGCTAGTTTTAAGTAGTAAAAAAATAATGTAAGTTTGAATAGAAGTGGTCCGGTATGTAAAGATTGCACACAGTTTCTAAAAGCACAAACGTGTGTGATAGTAAGGAGTAGGTCCCACACGGTGACCATTGGTAAACGCCTTAAACGCGAGGAGGCAACTCTTATCAGCAAGGGGCAGCTTCCCATCTGCTAGCCTAGTCGAATAGAACGCATGAGTTAAGCGTGCTCGGGCTGGAGCAGTCTAAGGATGGGTGACCGGGTGGGAAGTTGCTATATCTCAAGCTTCATTTAAGCGCCATGATACGGTCATTACAGACATTTAGCATCTAAATGTGTCTGTAGTGACCAGTCATGTCGATTAAAAAAACCTTGAGATCCTTGTTTTGAAAATTTGGAGAATGATGTTTTTTTTTGTTATTTGTTGTTTTGAAAAATTGGAGAATGATCGAGATCGATCTGTGGGCCCGCCACGTTCTATCCTTTGACCCACAACGTTTGAGATCTGTGGGCCCGCATGTTCTATCCTTTAACCCACAACGTACGAGAAGGGTTTGACCATGACAGGTTCCTCTTGGTATAGGTCATGGCGGCATGTCAGACCAAATTTAGTTTGGGAAAATTTGTTGGATTCCCTCCCGCCGGCTCGAAGTTGGGGAACCGACATCATACGTAACCTGGCTTCCTGGGGGTGCGGTGTTCGGTTTCTAATGCAGCTGGTGCCCCATCAAAGTTGTGCATTGGGGATTTGAACACATCACACATCACACACCACCCATACATATATTTGGGCCGCATGCAGGGTATAGGGTCTTCTGATCGACCCCGTCTCCCTTGTGTGGTTTTCAACGACACGCCTATCTGTGGGCCTGGTCTATATATATCATCCCATTGGCCAACAACGAGGGGGTTTGGCCATGAATGGATTCCTCCTGGTTCGTGTTACCGTGGGTCATGGTGACATGTCCGAGCAAAGTTTGAGCTCATGCGTTCTCAGGATTCCCTCCCATGCGCTCGAATTGGTGGGTTGGATCGACACCCTACATATGTCGACGTCATCCTTAATTACTACCGAGCTTTCATGGGGTTGTCCATTTTGTGAGGAAGGCGCCACATCAAAATTGTACATTATTGGGTATTTAAAACACATCACCCTTCCAATGTACATCAATTTGGACCCCATGCAGGTGGTGCTGGTTTTGTGGCCCCTCTCATGCGGTTTACGGTGATGGTCCAATCTATGGGCCCGAGCGGTCTATTATATCCCTTTTTGACCGACAACAACAGTGGTCGTTTGGCCAAGATAGATTCATTCGGTCCGTCTTATGGTAGGTCATGCTGACATGCATGCATGTCCGCCCAAAGTATGAATTCGTGCATGCGTCCCACCGACACGAAGTGGGGGTGGGGCAAGCACCCTAGCTACGACCTTAACCTGTCTTTATAGATATCCAAGGGGGCTTTCCGGTTTGCGAGGGAGGTGCCACATCAAAGCTGTGCATTGTGTATTTAAACATCACACCCTTTATTCCTACATATATTTGGCCACTTCTAGGTGGTTGTTGTCTTCTGGCCCCTCTCACCCGATCTTCGACGACGCGCCCACCCGTGGGCCCGCGCGTCAAAGTTGTGCATTGGGAATTTGAACATCACACACTACCCTTTTCATACTTATATATTTGGGCCACATGATGGTGTGGTTGTGTTCTTACCCTCTCTCGCATTTTTTTTGCCAAATGGTGCTATATAAAATAGCAGATGACTCGAATGAAAAACTGCCTGCGAACGTATGCGCAATGCACACGGGTGCACTGGCTTAACCGTGTGCGAAGCTCGTGCCCTGTAAAATCGCCACGACTTTGCAAGCGCCAGCAAGGGTGAAGGGGTAATCTGTACGATATTTAGGATGAATTCCACGTATGCACCTGATACGTCTCCAACGTATCTATAATTTTTTATTGTTCCATGCTATTATAGTATCAATCTTGGATGCTTTTATATGCAATTATATATCATTTTTTGGGACTAACCTATTAACCTAGTGCCCAGTGCCAGTTGCTATTTTCTGCTTGTTTTGGTTTTTTAGGAAAGCAGTACCAAACGAAGTCCAAATGCCACGAAACTTTTTGGAGATTTTTTTCTGGACAAAAGAGACCCTGGAGACCTGAAGAGGAGGCCATAAGGTTCACGAAGCCTCCACAAGGCTATGCCTTGTGGGGCCCTCGTGGCTCCGTTTGACCTAATTCCACTTCTATAAATTCTCAAATATCCAGAAACCAACAGGGAGCCACCCCGAATAACTTTTACGCCGCCGCAAGCCTCTATTCTTCCACGATCCCATCTGGAGGCCTTTTCTGGTACTCTGCCAGAGGGGGAATCGATCACGGAGGGCTTCTACATCAACCTTGCTGCCCTTCCGATGATGTGTGAGTAGTTTACCACAGACCTACGGGTCCATAGCTAGTAGCTAGATGGCTTCTTCTCTCTCTTTGATCTTCAATACCATGTTCTCCTCGATGTTCTTGGAGTTCTATCTGATGTAATCTTCTTTTGCGGTGTGTTTGTTGGGATCCGATGAATTGTGAGTTTATGATCAGATTATTCATGAGAAATATTTGAGTCTTCTCTGAACTCTTTTATGCATAATTATTATAGCTTTGTATTTCTCTCCGATCTATCGATTTGGTTTGGCCAACTAGATTGGTTTATCTTGCAATGGGAGAGGTGCTTTGTGATGGGTTCAATCTTGCGGTGCTCAATCCCAGTGACAAAAAGGGTCATGACACGTATTTGTATTGTTGCCATTAAGGATAAAAATATGGGGTTTAATCACATTGCTTGAGTTTACTTTGTCTACATCATGTCATCTTGCTTAAGGCGTTACTCTGTTTCATACTTAATACCCTAGATGTATGCTGGATAGCGGTCGATGGGTGGAGTAATAGTAGTAGATGCAGGCAGGAATCGGTCTACTTGTCTCGGACGTGATGCCTATATACATGATCATTGCCATGAATCCGTCATAATTATTTGCTTTTTTATCAATTGCCCAACAGTAATTTGTTTACCCACCGTATGCTCTGTGCTCGAGAGAGAAGCCTCTAGTGAAAACTATGCCCCCCCGGGTCTACTTTTATCATATATTAAAATCCAAAAATACCTTGCTGCAATTTATTTACTTTTATTTTATTTAGTATTTTAGTTTATCTATCTATCACTATCAGAATTAATCCTTGCAAATAACCGCTAAGAGGATTGACAACCCTCATATTTGCATTGGGTGCAAGTGTTTGCTTTTGTGTGTGCAGGTGCTGCTTACAGGATTTTACGTGGTTCTCCTACTGGATTGATAACCTTGGTTCTTAACTGAGGGAAATATTTATCTCTACTATACTGCATCATCCTCTCCTCTTCGGGGAAATACCAACTCAGTCTACAAGTAGCAGGAAGAATTTCTGGCGCCGTTGCCGGGGAGACATCACCAAAATTTATCAAGTACCTTCGCACAAACTATCATCCACATGCATTTATTTTATTTGCCTTTTTATTTGCACTTGCCTCTTGTTTTCATCTCCCCCACTTCTAATTTTTTTTTACAAAAAACACAAAAATATTTTTATTTGCTTGTTTGCTAGTTTGCTTGCTTTGCCGTGATGTCTCAAGAAAATACAAAATCATGTGACTTTTCCAATACTAATAATAATGATTTTATTAGTACTCATATTGCTCCTCCCGCCACTAGTGTGGAGTCGTGTGACATTAATGCTGCTTTGCTCAATCTTGTTATGAAAGAACAATTTCTGGTAGTTCTAATGAAGATGCTGCATCCCATCTAAATACTTTCGTTGAACTTTGTGATATGCAAAAGAAAAAAGATGTGGATAATGATATTGTTAAATTGAAATCATTTCCGTTCTCACTACGAGATCTTGCTAAAACTTGGTTTTCATCCTTGCCTAGAAATAGTATTGATTCTTGGGATAAGTGTAAGGATGCTTTCATTGCCAAGTATTTTCCTCCCGCTAAGATTATTTCTTTAACTTGAACATGAGCATGTTGCAAAATCTTGGGAGAGAATGAAATTAATGATAAGAAATTGCCCAACACATGGTTTAAGCTAATGGATGATCATACAAAAAATTTATGCGAGACTAAACTTTGTTTCTAGAAATTTGCTAGACTCTGCCGTAGGTGGTACTTCTATGGAAATTACATTGGGAGAAGCTACAAAACTTCTTGATAATATTATGACAAATTACTCTCAATGGCACACTGAAAGAACTCCAACTGGTAAGAAGGTAAATTCTGTTGAAGAAATTAATACTTTGAGTGATAAGATGGATGCTCTTATGAAATTGGTTGCTAGTAAAAGTGCTCATATTGATCCTAATGATGTGCCATTGTCTACTTTGATTGAGAAAAATAATGATGCTATTGATGTGAATTTTGTCTCTAGAAATAATTTCAATAACAATGCTTATAGGGGTAATTTCAATCCTAGACCGTTTCCTGGAAATTCCTATAATAATTATGGTAATTCCTATGGTAATCCATATAATAATAATAATAATAATAATAATAATAGGATACCCTCTAATCTTGAAAGTAATATTAAAGAATTTATTAATTCTCAAAAGAATTTTAATGCTATGATAGAAGAAAAATTGAATAGAGTTGATGAATTGTCTAGGAACATGGATAGAATTGCTCATGATGTTGAAAATCTCAAAATTAAAATTTTGACACCCAAGCATGATATAAATGAGTCTATTAAAGCTATCTATGTCTCCATTAATTAAAGTAAAGAAAGGACCGCTAGTTTGAGAGCTAAGCGAGAATTTCTAGAAAAAGCTATTCCACCCGGTTTCTATCGTAGTAATGATGAAGATATTAAAATGATTAGTGTCTCACCTATTGAATATCTATTTAGTAATATAAAACTTGATGAAAAAGGGACTGAAGAAGAGTCAACTTTAGCTAGAGGGCGTCCCACTTGTTTGGAGGGTGATGATCTTAATGATAAAAATGAAAAAAGTGGGTTTGGAGAGGTCAAAACTTTAAATAGTAATGCACCCACTACTTTGGACTACAAGGACTTTAATTATGATAGTTGTTCTTTAATTGAGTGTATTTCCTTGTTGATCCATGATTAATTCACCAAATGCATATGAACAAAATAAAGCTTTCACTAAACATATTGTAGAAGCTATGATGAAAGCTCATGAAGAAAAACTTGAGTTGGAAGTTTCAATTCCTAGAAAATTACAAGATGAATGGGAACCTACCATTAAACTCAAAATTAAATATTATGAATGTAATGCTCTTTGTGATCTTGGTTCTAGCGTTTCCACTATACCAAAATCTTTGTGTGATGTGCTAGGTCTCACCGATATGGATCCTTGTTGCCTTAATTTGCATCTAGCGGATTCCACTATTAAAAAGCCATTGGGTAGAATAAATGATGTGCTTATTCTTGCAAATAGAAATTTTGTGCCCATGGATTATATTGTTCTTGATATTGAATGCAATCCTTCTTGTCCTATAATACTTGGTAGGCCTTTCCTACGAACCATAGGTGCTATTATTGATATGAAAGAAGGTAATATAAGATTTCAATTTCCATTAAAGAAAGGGATGGAACACTTCCCTAGAAAGAGAATTAAGCCACCTTATGAATCTATAATGAGGGCGACCTATGGAATTAATTTTAAGGATGACAACACTTGAAACTATGCATTATGCCTAGCTAGGGGCATAAAACAATAGCGCTTGTTGGGAGGCAACCCAATAAAAAAATAATTTTTTGTTTTACCTTCTGTTTTTGTGTGTTTACACAATTATAGCCTCTGTTATGATTGTTTTCTTATCTTTTAATTAGTGTTTGTGCCAAGTAATGCCTTTGGCATGATTTGGAAGATAGTACGATTGATGCTGTTGGAAAACAGAAACTTTTGCGTCCAGTGCTGGAATTTTTATGTTTTTATGGAGCGCGATAAAATTCTAAATTTTTTACACAGTGTTTATATATGAATTTCCCACGTTTTCCTAATTTTTCATAATTTTTGGAGTTACATAAGTATGACGTTAATTCAGATCTTTATAGACCGTTCTGTTTTAGACAGACTCTGTTTTTGTTGCATAGTTTGCTTATTTTGATGAATCTATGGATCGTATCGGGGGGTATGAGTCATGGAGAAGTTGGAGTACAGTAGCATTATGCCAATATTAAATATGAATCAATTTACAATGGTACCTAAAGTTTAAGATTTATTTGTTATACTAACGGATCTCATGAGGTTTCTGTTGAGTTTTGTGTGCTGAAGTTTTCATGTTTTGGGTGAGACTACGATGGATAAAGTAATAAGGAGCGGCAAGAGCCTAAGCTTGGGGATACCCAAGGCACCCCAAGGTAATATTCAAGGAAGACTCAAGCATCTAAGCTTGGGGATGCCCCGGAAGGCATCCCCTCTTTCGTCTACAATCTATCGGTAACTCACTTGGAGCTATATTTTTATTCATCACATGATATGTGTTTTACTTGGAGCGTCTTGTGGTATAGTTTGTTTGCATTTGTTTGATTTTTAGTTTGTCACAATAATCTTTGCTGAACACACCTTTTTGAGAGGGACACACATTATTCGTGATTTGTTAGAATACTTTATGTGCTTCACTTATATCTTTTGAGCTAGGCAGTTGCTCTAGTGCTTCACTTATATCTTTTAGAGCACGGTGGTGGTTATATTTTAAAGAAATAGTTGCACTCTCATGCTTCACTTATATCTTTTTGAGAGTCTAATGAATAGCAATGGTAATATGCATGGGTTATGAATTTGGTCCTAATATGATAGGTATTCAAGAGGGATATAATAAAAACTTTCATGTAGATCACTGAATATGATAAGTTTGATTCCTTGCAATAGTTTTGCGATATTAAGATGGTAATATGTGGGAGGTGCTAGTAGATAATTGTGGTTTAGTAAGAATATTGGTGTTAAGGTTTGTGATTCCCGAACCATGCACGTATGATCTGTCGTTATGCTAAGAAGTTGGAGCATGATTTATTCTTGACTGTCTACCTTATGAGTGGCGGTCGGGGACGAGCAATGGTCTTTTCCTACCAATCTATCCCCGTAGGGGCATGTGTAGTAGTACTTTGCTTTGAGGGCTAATAAACTTTGGCAATAAGTGAAAGTGCTAGTTATCAACTAGAGGGGGGGTGAATAGGCGATTTTTATGAAAGGCTTCGAAAACAGGCAATGTCTTCGAAGTAAGAGGAAGTAAGATGAGAACTAGCAAAGCCTATGAATAAGATGAACAGTTATGACAAGCATAGACATCATACATACAAGCATGCGTTGAACATAAACACAAGAAGCATGAAGATAAATGAGTAAACAAATGAATGGCTTCAAGGAATATCTTCAAACACGGACAAGCATGCAAAGGCTTCACAGTTCAAAACAGTAAGTAAGTAAGTGAAAGGATAGAACCAGTAGCTCGGGGAAGACAGTGATTTGTTTGACCAGTTCCAACTGCTGTGACAGTTGTACGTCTGGTTAGGGAGGCTGAGATTGAACTCAGAAGACCACGTCTTCACCTTATTCCCCTTGAGCTAAGACCCGCAGATCTCGCCCAATCACTCTGGTAAGACTTCAAGGTAGACTTCCAAACCTTCACAGACTTCGTTCACCGGCAATCCACAATGACTCTTGGATGCTCAGAACGTGATGCCTAACCGGCTGGAAGATCACAATCTTCAAGTGTAATAAGTCTTCAGTTCACTCAGAACAGAATGTCTTCAGTGATGCTCAATCACTTTGGGCTCTGGGTGTTTTGGGTTCAGTCCTCGCAAGGATTCTCTCTCAAAAAGGCTTCGAGGTGGGTTGCTTTTAAACGACAAAAGCCGTGCACTAACTCGGAGCAGCCACCATTTTATGGTGGTAGGGGGTGGCTATTTATAGCCAGGAGGCAACCCGACATGATATGTCCGAAATGACCTTGGGTCATAGGGAAGTTGACACGTGTCCAATGGTCGGATCCCAACACACGCGGCAACTTTACTTGGGATCCATGCAAAGCTGAGTCAACCAACTTTGGAAGAGGTTTTCTCTCATTTGTCTTCGCTCGAAGACATAGGATTGGGTTGAGCATCACGTCAGTTTCTGACTTCGTTTACCTCGACCCCACTTAACAGTACGGTGGTTCCTATGACTCAAGAAAGCAAAAAATGAAACTACCAAAAGACTAAGTCTTCGCGTTCCATTGACTTCAAGTGAATGTCTTCGTGAACCATTAGCTTCATCACGAATGTCTTCGTGAACCACCATTGTCTTCAATGTCTTCATACATTTTTAGGGGTCATCTTTGATGGGTAAACCAAATCAATAGGGACTTCTACCTGTGTTCTCCTGTGAATCTCACAAACACATTAGTCCCTTCAACCAAGTTTGTCTTCAATACTCCAAAACCAACAAGGGGTGGCACTAGATGCACTTGCAGTCTCCCCCTTTTTGGTGATTGATGGCAAACGGGTTGAAGTTTCAACGGGGATAAAAATATGTGAAAGTTTAAGGAACAAGGTGTTTGGCTTCATGAAATTTGAGGAGCTCCCCCTGAAGATGTGCATATAAGTAATTTGCTTTTGAATGCAAATGCACATGGCAGGTTTTGCTTTGTGGAGATCTCCCACTATTCATGAAGTCACAACATGTGCATACATATAATATGAAGATAATGGAATGCACAATCAAAAATGGGCGTCTGCAGAATGACTTCAAGCACATAAAATCAGATATAGTAGTAGCGCAGAAATGACAAGTAGCAAATGTAGCAGACGTCCATCAGGACTTAAGTTTACAACCCAAATAACCAAGAGTTTCAAAACGAGAGTTGCAAACTTAACAAAATATTGCAAGCCCGACCCAAAATGCCCGCTTGAAGACTATCAACCCATATGCTTCTCCCCCTTTTGTCATGGAATGATCAAAAAGGTATGAAGACATAGGATGTCTAAACGTCTCGAGGAGGCGATGAAGATGTTGGGGCAGCCGGGTCGATGTTGGAGTTTGGCGGTGCAGACGGGCCTGATGCAGCATCGTGGTGCAGTGAAGCCATAGCTGGAGAAGTAGCATCATCTTCTTCATCAATAATCCTAGCATGAATCATGGGCGCAGAATAAGAGTAATCCGAGTCCTCAAGTGAAGGCGTAGCACGCCACTTCTCAGATGATGGAGGCTTGGAGCCAAATTTGAAGCTCTCCTGAAGCCATCGACAACAAGGTCATCTTCAGAGCATCGCAGTGTGAGGTTCTTCCAAGCATGATGGTTGGCTTCATGCACAACAAATGCATTCTTAGTGGAGAGTTTGTGCACTTTGTTGAGATCAGATATGATGCTCTTCATTTGCCTCTTGAGCCAGTCATGATGCTTATCTTGCTTCTGATGCAGCGAAACAATCAACTCCCTGTCTGTCATTACCTTGGTCTGCTTCTGAGGCCTTTGAGGAACAGTACTGGTAGTGGCTTCAGTGTTGGCTTGACGTGGTTGCCCAAACTGACCAGCACGTTTAGAAGTAGGGGCCACATTTGGAAGATGAATAGCTTCCATATAAGCAGATTGGCTTGCTTCAACAATTCTTGGATCTTTGTCTACTGAAGGATAAATGACTTCATGAGGTGCATCAACTTCAGGTAGAAAGATATGATGTGTGCGACCAGAGGGTTCATATTGCACAGTTGAGCGAAGCTTAATGAGGTGCATGATCCATGGTGCATAGAACTTGAGGCCAAACAGATCCATCCCAGAGGCAGCAAGCTGTCGGATGTAGAAGTCACGGGTGTTGAATCTGATGCCATTGACGACATAGTATACCAATGTCTTCATGGCGCCTTCAAGCTTGGCTGAAGATGAATGCCCTTTGATTGCCATAGAGTGTTGCGAAGAATGTGATATACAGTTCGAGGCAAGTACTCAAGGTCATTGACAAAGAACTCCTTGGGGTATTCAGCTTCAAATGGCAATGGCTTCATCATTGTGAGCATTTCAGTCATGTTCGGCTCTGGCTTCTGGAAGATGCTTTCAACTTCCTTCTCATAAGCAGCACAACCTGGATTGTAGAAGTCACCAGGAGTGGGCAAGGTGGTGAGCTTGAGAAGGTCTTGAGGTTTGGCTTCATGATGAACATCCCCAGTCATCCACTCAAGGGTCCAAGTCTTGGGGTCCCTATTGAAGCCAGAAATGTGGAGAGTTGCATAAAATTGAAGTATGAGCTCCTCATTCTAGTGTTCCTTGTCTGTGACAAAGGGCAACAATCCAACGTCTCTGAAGCATTCCAAAGCTTGGTCCAAACAAGGGAGTCC
Source organism: Elymus sibiricus (assembly GCA_039707655.1). NCBI lineage: Eukaryota > Viridiplantae > Streptophyta > Magnoliopsida > Poales > Poaceae > Elymus > Elymus sibiricus. The sequence continues at coordinate 196,270,428 of CM077674.1, read as the reverse complement.
AGACATGGCTTCACGATCCAAACGCCTGTGAGGATGAATCTGATCTTGATTGTACAGGACGCACATATAGTAGCTACGCTGATGGTGAGTCCAGAATCTGTCTGAAGATATCCGTGTCTTCTTGAAGGGATTCTTGGAGCTGTCAAAGAATGTGTTCTCATTTCTGAAAGCAGCAACACTAAACGTGCAGTCAGTTGATGGGGCGCTATGAAGCCTTGGTATTCTGGGCATAGGCCTCTGAACGAGTGGTCGATTGTTGATGTTGAACTCATATTATGGGCCATGCTACATAGGTGGAGTGAGAGTTGGCCACAAGACTGGAACAAGCTCACCAGCTCGATTATAGGCCAAAGCAGTATTGGGCACATTGGCTTTAGTTGAAGCAATGGCGTCAGGAGTAGGAGCAGGAGCTTCATGAGTTTCACTCAAAATGACTTCAGGCACAAGGGCCTCAGTAGCAGCAGTAGCAGCAGTTTCAGACACCGGCTCTTTAATTGGTTAAGTTGTTGCAGTCGGAATGTCTTCAGTCTGTTGGGTTTCTAGCTCAGAATGGGCTTCAACTGATGTGATCAGAACAGTTTCAACTGGTGCATCTTCTGGTTGCACTGTGGAGCTAGGAGGAACATCGTCTTCCACAACATCTTCTTGAGTAACAGAAGCTTCTTGATGCACATCCTCCTCAGGAATACGTGACATGGAGGCTGAAGGTTTAGGACCATGGCGAAGCCTTCGAAAGGATGGCGACGCCTTTGGAGATGAATGGTCTTCCTCCATGGCGTTAGGCGTTCCTTGCATCTGCGGCATATCAGTTGTTGTAGTTTGAGGAGAAGGAGCGGTGGGGATCACTTCATGAGGCTGCTCATCCCAGCGCTCATCAGTAGCCATTGGCGTCAGGGGTCTGCCAATGCTGATAGGCTCACTGTTCTCTTGAACAGGCGATGATACCACATCTTGGGTAATCTGAGGAAGGACTTCATCATCATCATGTTGCACATTGGCGTTAGTACCAATGTCTTCAGCTGCGGTGGGGTCAACAGCTGGAATATCTTCAGTTACAGGAACCTCTGTGGAAGCAGGTTCATGCACTATAACTCTTCTTTTTGTATTTTTTGAAACAGGGGGTGCCACAGAGATTGGCATCACAAGCAGCGGCTCTTGAGGAGAAGATGAAGCAGTTGCTGCTTGTGCCCTGCGCGAAGCCTTTGAGGACTTCTTCTTCAGGCGTTTCTGAGAAGGAGAGGCAGCAGAGGCATCGGTTTGCTTGCGCTTGCGAGCTTCGGCTTCAGCTTGCCGTGTCTTCTTCTTTTCTGAAGCAATCGATGGTACAGATGGCTTCGAGCCAGAGAAGCTTGGTAGGAAGACAATCTTGGGCATATCTTGCCTTGGTGCCTCAGCAGCAGGGGTCACTGGCTTCTTCTTCTTGATTAGCTTTGGATCAATTGCTAGACGGCAAGTGCTTTTCTCTTCAAGCCCTCATTGTGAGCTTGCACAGTCTTCTCAGCATAGTGCTTGAGATGTTCCCTGGCACCTTTGGCGTCATCGCAGCGCTTTTGAAATTCGTCTTTCAGCTCAGCCATCATCTTCTTGTAACCCTGAATTTCCTTGACGCTGAACTTGGCAAGATGCTTCTTGAAAAGCTGTTTTTCATGCTCAATCTTGTTCTTCTGCTCAAGTACTTTTTTGCACGACTGCAAGTTCCTGGTTGATGAAGCCTTGGAACATGACACTGATGTCAATTGGGAGCTGTAGATCATCAATGGACAGAGTTGGGTCGCGAAACCATTCATCAATGAAGTTATTCAGAATGTGATGATCGAACAGAAGCAGGTCCTTGAAGATATCGGCCTCTTCCTGCTTGTTCTTGATGAGTTGCTCAAGAGCATCATCATCAAACTCATCATTAGACAGATCAATGATGTCATCATCATCTCGTAATGTGCTTGATGGTTTGGGGCCTCGCCCTGCTGGTTGCTTTCTCTTTGGAGAATTGCGAGATACATCTTCAGATTGCACACTGGATTCAGGAGGTGCAGATTTCATTGGCTTCATTCTTGAAGCTTTTGGTGCGGCAGCAGACTTTGAAGATTGCCCCTCTTTAGCTTTGGAAGCTTTAGGCTTTCTCTATGTCTTGGGGGAGGCAAGAGCAATGTCTTCAGTAGGAGCTTCTCCGCGAGCAGCAGCTGCGGCAGCATGAAGAGCGTTAATATGCTCTATGTATGCTTGAAGACTATCCCATGGCCCAGTCAGATTTGGATCTGTGTGACGAGTGCCATCTGGCCTTGGCTCGGCCAGATCAGGGTTGATGTCAATACCATAGTCCTTCTTGTTCTGCTCAGCTGAACCCTTTGCAAACTGGTAATGGGCTTCAAAGAGATCATCTTCACGATGCCATCTGATACTGGAGGGGTCGGCATCTTGTGGCTTCACACCTCGAACCATGCATGGATAGAAGTGTTGAGCAACGGCATCAGCCTTTGTCTTTGGAATGAGCTTCCGGTACACAATATCTGCCCATGGTGGCCTGACTACATTCTTGTCAGCATATTCAGGTGTAACAAAATGATAGTAGAACCATTGCTCAACCCAATATCTTCTAATCCACTGCACACGCAATTTGCGTTCACCATATGTTTCCTCTGGATCTAACTTGTATTGCTCATATAGATCTGGAGGGAGGTCAAGAGCAGTGTTTGCTCGCCTTTGTCTTCCTCCCTTCTTTGCGGATTTACCACCAGCCATTGGCTTCAAGGGGCTGATAGGCTTCGCTCTGCTGATTTGACAGGAACTGGCTTCAGGAGAATCAAGATGAAGCTGTAAGAAGTCTGCAAATGAATTCAGACTATGAGAACCAAGTGACTCCCCCACGGACATGTACCTGTGAAAGAATTAGAGATGCAAGGGAAGGAGAAAAGGTCATATGCATTCTCAGAGGATTTTGAAGATAAATCAGTTTGAAGACAATGACCTCATAGTGTGAAGACATTCACTTACAGTGTGTTGGTTCCAGATTTGTACAGATTCAAAAATAGGTACAAGTGAGGAATCATACGAAACGTAGCATAAGTGAAGGAACTTTGCAAGGTATGAGATGTGTGAATGAAGATATAGATTTGAAGGTGAAAGAACAACTTCTGAAGATATATGGAGAAATTTCAGATCAAACAAATGGTAAAAAGTAGTCTTTATTTACCGCACGATGAACAACTCAACGAGATGTGACGGAAGCTGAGCAGTTCGATCTCCCACGCCCTAACTTGGCTGTGGAAGACAGCTACGGTGGCGGCGGCGAGAAGATATCCGCGGCCGGCGTGAGTACGGCGTCGAAGAGGTCATGGCAGCGAAGCGCTTCTTCTCCGGCGTTGATGGAAGCTAGCGACGGCGCTAGGGTTGCGATGGCGAGAGCGACAGGTGTGGAAGAACTTAATGACCGCAGGGGCGAAGTATTTATAAGGAGGAGTTCATCATGGTGAAGTTACTGCACCACCCCTGGCGATACGTCTTTGGTTGACGCGTGGCATGCTGATGCTGTTTTGATAGCCACACACAGACCCCACTACTTAGCAGTTTTGGCGGGAGGTCGTTCTGGCTTCTGCGGCGGCCGGTAAAATGGATAAGGATATGAAAACGTTTTAAATTTTGGTCTCAAAATCTTTGACTGACAAGGACACAGTGAAGACAATCGACACGTGTCAAATAGAATGCATATGAAGATTTAGAGAGATTGGAAGAGACAAGCATAGAGGGGTAAGGGTCCGATCACATTCACTTAGTTCAGAAAAATCCAACTTGAAGACATAGCTATAAGTGAATGCTGTTGAGGACAAACTCTTATATATATAATATAGGCAACAAGATGAAGAAAAAAACTATTAGTGAAGACAAACCAAATCAAGAAGACAATGCACTAGATGTGACGCCAAATGAAAATCTTCAAGAAAAGTTGGTGGTGGCGTTACCCACCGTATAGGAAGTATTAGACCCAGACACGGTGCATAGTTATCATGGCGCTCTGAAGTCAAATTCCACATTAATATCTTCACACTTAGAGTGTACATCTTCATGAATTGAAGACATACGTTACCTCGTGTGTTGTACATCATAGTCATCAACAATGCATATGCATTAGGATGTGTGTCCATTCACTGGATATTCGAGGATTCTAAGATATTTAGCTCACACCGCAACTTGCAAAACCTCTTCTCATCCAAAGGCTTCGTGGAGATATCTGCCAGCTGATCTTCAGTGTTGACGTGCATGATGTCAATGTCTTCCTTGAGCACATGATCACGAAGAAAATGGTGCCTGATCTCAATATGCTTCGTCTTGGAGTGCTGGACAGGATTGTGTGAAATCTTGATGGCGCTCTCATTGTCACAGAATAGGGGTACTTTCTTCTTGTTGATGTCATAGTCCTTCAGGGTTTGCTTCATCCAGAGACGCTGAGCATAGCAGGATCCAGCAACAATGTATTCGGCTTTAGCAGTGGAGAGTGATACGCACTTCTGCTTCTTTGAAGACCAACATACAAGTGAACGTCCAAGAAAGTGACAAGTGCCTGATGTGGATTTGCGATCCACCCTATCTCCAGCATAGTCAGAATCGGAGAATCCAACCAAATCAAACTCTGAGCCCTTTGGATACCATAATCCTAGCGTTGGGGTGTGAGCCAAATATCGAAGTATCCGCCTCACCGCGAGGTGATGCGATTCCTTTGGTGCCACTTGGAATTGGGCACACATGCAAATGCTAAGCATTATATTTGGCCTAGATGCACATAAGTACAATAAAGAACCAATCATGGAGTGGTATACCTTTTGATTGAACTCTTTACCATTGTCGTCAGAACTCAGATGACCATTGGTCGACATTGGCGTCTTGTAGCCCTTGCAATCTTGCATACCAAACTTCTTCAAGCAGTCCTTGAGATACTTCTCTTGAGATATGAAGATGCCATTGTGTTGTTGACGAATTTGAAGACCAAGGAAGAATTTCAGCTCTCCCATCATGGACATTTGATATTGCTCTTGCATCTTATGACTGAACTCATCACTATATCGTTTGTCAGTGCAGCCGAAGATAATGTCATCCACATAGATTTGGCATACAAACAGTTCACCATCATATGATTTCGTGAAGAGAGTGGGATCAAGTGAACCAGGTTTGAAGCCTTTGCTTTTCAGAAATTCCTTGAGTGTGTCATACCAGGCTCGTGGAGCCTGTTTGAGGCCATACAGTGCCTTGTTGAGCCTATAGACCTTGTCAGGGTGCTTTGGATCTTCAAACCCAGGTGGTTGAGCAACATAGACTTCTTCTTCAATTTTTCCGTTGAGAAAGGCACTCTTCACATCCATTTGATATAAGAGGATATCATGATGATTGGCATAAGCAAGAAGTATGCGGATGGCTTCAAGTCTAGCCACAGGAGCAAAGGTTTCATCAAAGTCAATTCCTCCCACTTGTGTGTATCCTTGTGCAACTAGACGAGCTTTGTTTCTGACAACTTGACCATGTTCATCTTGCTTGTTGCGGTAGATCCATTTGGTTCCAATAATGTTGTGCCAGCGAGGGTTAGGACGCTTGATGAGTTCCCACACATTATTGAGCTCAGATTGCTGAATCTCTTCTTGCATAGCTTGAATCCATTCTGGTTCCATGAAAGCTTCAGTGACTTTGGTGGGTTCTGTGATGGAGATGAAAGCAAAGTGTCCACAAAAGTTTGCTAGCTAGGTGGCTCTTGAGCGAGTGAGAGGACCAGGTGCATTTATGTTGTTAATTATCTTCTCGATCTGAACTTCATTGGCCACTCGAGGATGTACAGGGCGAAGATTTTGCTGTTGTTGAGCATTGTCTTCAGGCTCAGCATTATCTTCAGGCTGATCATTGTCTTCACGCTGGATAGGAGCAGGTATCACTACCTCTTCATCTCCGGGTTCCTCAGTGGGTATTATGTCTCCAGTACCCATTAGCTTGATGGATTCACTTGGAGGGAGTTCTTCTATCACATGTGGCAGGTGCTCTCTTTGCGAGCCGTTAGTCTCATCGAACCGCACATCTACAGCTTCAACCACTTTGTGGTGAAAGAGGTTGAAGACCCTGTAGGTGTGTGAATCCTTTCCATAGCCAAGCATAAAACCCTCATGTGCTTTTGGTGCAAATTTGGAAGTGTGATGTGGATCCCGTATCCAACACCTAGCACCAAATACTTTGAAATAACTTACATTTGGCTTCTTACCAGTGATTAGTTCATAAGATGTCTTCTTGAAGAACTTGTGAAGATATACTCTGTTGATGATGTGGCATGCAATATCAATGGCTTCAGGCCACCACTTGCGTGGTGTCTTGTATTCGTCGAGCATAGTGCGAGCCATCTCAATGAGAGTTTTGTTCTTGCGCTCCACGACGCCATTCTGTTGTGGAGTGTATGGAGCTGATAACTCATGAGTGATGCCAAGAACGTCAAGATAGGTGTCGAGCCCAGTGTTCTTGAACTCGGTGCCATTGTCACTCCTGATGTGCTTGATGTTGACACCATAGTTGGTCATGGCCTGGTTGGCGAACCGCCTGAAGACATCCTGCACTTCATTTCTTATACAGGATTATGTGCACCCAGGTATATCGAGAATAATCATCAACAATCACGAAGCCATATAGATGTGCAGAAGTAGTAAGAGTGGAGTAATGAGTAGGGCCAAATAAGTCCATGTGTAGCAGCTCGAAGGGATGAGTGGTCATCATGATTGTCTTCGAGGGCTGTTTCGCCCTAGTCATCTTCCCAGCTTCACAGGCTCCACATAGGTGATCCTTCTTGAACTTGACGCCCTCGATCCCAATGATGTGCTTCTTCTTCACAAGGCTGTGCAAGTTCCTCATGCCAGCATGTCCTAGCCGTCAATGCCAAAGCCAGCATTCTGAAGCTTTTGCTAGAAGACATGTGGCCAGCTATGGTCCTGTGGAGAAATCTACCATGTACAAGTCATGTAACATCCCAAATTTTCAATTTGGAATGTTTTACAATTATAGCTAAGCATCTATTGCATTTTGTTTGAATTGTGGTGGAATTTGAAATTTCAGAGGCATTGGAGTTTTCTGTTTGAATTTGAATTCATTTCAAAATGGCATTTGAATTTCATTTCAAAAATTCCTGACAAGATACTTTGATCAAAAAGTATGAGAGGAGGTAACATGACACCCCAAAAGTCAGAAGAAAATAATGCCAAAAGTATTTGAATTCAAATTTGAGTTTATTTGGAATTTTCAAAAAAATGAATTTTATAAAGTTTTTATTTTGCTTCTGAAAAATAGTTCATCATTTAGGACTTATTTTTATGATCTTTTTGATATATAATATGTATACGTAATATTTTTATTTATTTTATAGTAATTATTTTCTCTCTCTGTTTAAAAAAACATTAGAAAACCCCGGCAGCCCATCTCTCTCTCTCTCTCTCTCTCATCTCCCCGCCGACGCAGCCCACTTAGCCAGCCCAGCGCCGCCGCCTTGGCCTGCCCCGCCCGAACCCTTTCCGGCTCGGTCGCCCGACCCGCTCGCCTCTCCCCGCACCCGCTGCCACCGGGAACCACCTCATCTCCCTCCTCCGCAACCACCGCCCCGAATCCCGCACGCGCCCGACGCCGCCGTCGCGTCCGATCCTTCCGGGATCGCACCCCGAGTCCGCCCCCTCCTCCAAGTCAACACCCTATATAAACCCCTCGTTGCCCTCTCTCGATCCCCTTTAAACCCCGAGCTCGAGACCAACCACGTCCGCCGCCCTCGCCGTTCGGATCTCATCTCAGCCGCCACCGTTCACCGCCGGTTTTCGTCGTCGGTAAGCACCGCGAGCTTCTCAATCTCCGTCCATCGGCGTAGCCCAACTCCATGCATTTTTCTGACATGGTCTCGCTCTTGTTCCTTCACCACAGCCTCGGTTTCTTTATCGCAAGCCATCGCCGGAGCGCGCAGTCCACGGGAGCTTTGCCGAGCTCGCCGCGCTCGTTTCCGTCGCCTCGATCTCCATTGACTACACCCCCGACCACGTCTCGCTCCGCTGCATCTCCCCGACCACTTCGCCGTCGCCATCGACCACCGGAGCGCCGTCGTCGTCAACGCCCGAAGCCGCCACCGCCGTCGACCTCGCGGACCCCTTCTCTCTCCGCTGTGAGCTCCCGCACACCCCTCCACCGTCCGATCTTCATCCAGTGGCCAAGATAGATCGTTTTTATTTTTATTTTAGGCCGAACCGTTTTTCTGTAGGGCTCGGTTAACCGCTCCGAACGCTCACGCGCACAACCCCTTAGCCCAATTAGAATCTGCCACGTAGCCGTCGCCCGATCGGTAGCGTTTTCTTTTATTTTCGTTTCTGTTTTAAAAACAGAATAGTTTCAGTTTTAGAAAATTCATATCTATTAGGATTTTTAGTGTTTTGATTTGATTCCTTTTGCATTAGATTATAAATTTTATGAAGTTTCTGTAGATATCAAGTTTGACTAGATTTGAAAGTTTGAATTTGAATTTGCATGCAATTTGCTCAAATCACTAGATTGGGTATAACTTGAGCTAGGAATATTATTTTTGAGTGATTCTTTTTTCTACTGGTTCTTTGTGACTTTATTTATCAGTAGGGTTTAATTGGTGAATTTTAAGATTATTAAAAATTAGGTTTTTTACGAAAACAGTACTGTTTTAGTGTTTTATAGGTTTCGTGCTATTTCTGCTAATTTTTAATTGCTTTAAATTGCTTTCTTTAGTTGTTTTTGACGTATTCTTTTTAGTTTCTGTTAAGTTATCAGTAGCTATTTTATTTGCAGTAAAAAAACTAATTTTTGTATTTTATTTCTTTTATCTTACTAGAAAACTTGTTTTGATCATTATAGGAGTTTTACAATTGATTTTAATATGTTTCTTTTTGCACAAAAATTTCTTTGTGTTTTTCTTTCTGTTATTTACTAAAAACTTTATTTTTGTTCTGTTAAAAATTTATTAGTGGCAGAAACTTATTTTGTAGCTTGTTTTACTTGTAGAAGACTTTGCATTGAGTTTTAGAGTTTTCTTTGGGATTTGTTTTTGGTTTCTTTGTGTGTTTCATTGTTTGTTTTATTATTAGTTTTACTTGCTGTTATGTTATTATTTTTGTGTGATGGTATGCTTATGTATGAATGTTTGTTTCGATAGATTATCCGGAGTGCGAAGCTTGCTATTACGAGTCGTTAGAGTTTGAAGATCGTCACCAAGGCAAGTCATTTGATCATGTATTTTATTACCTATGATTTTTATTGCATTAGTTGTTATCCTCCCCACCATGCATGCAAGTAGGTGAATTTGAGTTATGTTCTTGAGTAGTATCATGTGGTAGGTTGAACCCAAATCCCCATGTTACCAATGCCCGGGAAAGTTGTAGTTATTTTCGCTATGCTTCGTAGACGGGGTTGGTTGAGTGAATTACATGGGAGTTGTGAGAGATATATTGATGACTACAACCCCAAGACTTCAAGATTCTCAAGACGGACTTCAATTCACTACTGGGTGGAGGACGGTTTGATGGGCACCCTGGAGCAACCAGTGGATGGCCGGGATGCATGGAGAAGCGCCATGACATCTTGCGGAAAGCTTCACCCAGCCACGAAGAGACGGATGGATATACCTTGACCGGAAGCTTACCTGTGCAGCCGCAAGTCACTATGGGCTCTGGCTTGGTCGACCCGAGGCGTGACTCTGGACGGACGGTGCCAGCAGATGTAGAAGAACGGTAGGAAATGGATGGGCACCGACAGTGTCCCAGAGGAACTCTACGGAAGACCATGTTTCAATCATCCCGTCTTCAAACACCATGCAGTGCGAGGACATAAAGGAGGGAACGATTCTTGCGGGTAAAGTGCACAAGACTCTGCAGAGTGAAAACTAATCGATTAGCCGTGTCCCCGATTACGGACATCTGAGCCTCTGGAATTGGACTTATTCGGAACTCTCAACACCAATCATAATTAATTATTTGTTGGGTTAATAATGATTTCGGGTATGAGACACTGGTTGGCGGAACCATCTCATTAACAACAAATATTTTGTAGTAATTGCAAGCAAGTCCTTTTGTTGTAGGGAAAAATTTGCTTTTCGCAAAAACTTAAACTTAGAGCCCCACAACCAAAATTGCATATAGCGATATCCTTTTATTATTGTTTTCTCTCTGTGACTTGCCGGCATATTCAAAATGCTGACCTACACGGCTGCAACGTCTCATGTTGCAGAGGTTTATTCTGACCAGGAGTGAGGCTACGATCTACGCTCGGTGATTGCCCTTTGGAGTCGGATGGACTCGCTTTTCGTCTATGCTTCCGTAGTAGTTTATCTCATGAGTTGGCCTTCGGCCAAATTTATTCTGATGTAATAAAGACTCGATATGAGATTCGATTGTAATAAATCAGGTGTGATTGAACTTTGATATTTTCATCAATGTACTGTGTGTGCCAGCATGATCTTGGGATGGTACAGTTACACAAAGACTAGACCGTTTTCGGGTCGGGTCGTTACAGAGATGGTATCAGAGCACACGCTGACCGTAGGACGTAACCCCTAGGATCGGAAAGCCATTGGAAGAAATTACTTTATTTTATGTTTTTATTTTTCCGTAATTCTCCCCTTTTCGTTTCTGACTTCTCCCCGATTTCAACATTTTAGATGGTCGCCGAGTTCACCCTGGTCCTTCTGCCGGAGTTTTGCCAGCCCGATGAGACGATGCCTTTCGGCAAGCAGCTGGTTCAGATCATCAAGGAGTTGAAGATTGCTCTGCCCTCTATCACCGGGACTCCCACCATGGCTCTTCCGACGGACACCCGCTATAGGATTGTGGTGCACATACCAGGGCGGCCCTTCGGAAGATTCTCGGCGCCCATTGACTTCCAGTTTACTTCCCCCACTTGGATCATCGGGAGGAACACAGCTATTCATCGTGCACTTGGACACATCCAGGAGGAGTACAGGGCCGAGCTCATCGGATCAGACTTCACCATGATCTCCCGCAGAACTGTAGATGGAGAGATCGTGCGCACCGTGAATGACGACTCCATCCTCTCATTTGTCCAAGACCCGGAGGCTCACATCAGGACTCTGGAGGTTCAGATGCGTAGAAGCGCGAAGACGTTCAGGAAGCAGCTATTCCGTGAACTGGATTTGGAGGACAAACTGCACGAAGACCACGAGGAGCATGAAGAGGAAGTCAAGGACTTTCTGGAGAGGATTCAGAACTTGAAGACTTATATTGCCACGGTGGAAGAGAAGATGGATCTGGGAGAAGACCTTTATCCAGCTAGTGCCGATGGGCACTTAGTGAGCAATGATGAGGACTACGAGGAGAGCACCACTGAAGGACGCCCCAAGAGAAGACGCACCCATGGAAGACGCACCGCTGGAGGACGCACCACCATGGAGTTCTGAGAAGACACTTAGTCATGACCGCCATGTTATTTTTATTTTCTCGTTGATCGATTAGGCCGATGATTTCGATTTGTCGTAAGACTTGTATCCCGAGTTTGAACTATGATTGAGTTGAATAAATGAATGATTGGTGTGATAATGATTGTTGCATGCATATGGGTAGTGCTATTTTCTCTTTAGACCCTTGTTCTATTCTAATTCTCATCCACTCTAAAACATCAGATGCCTCCGAGACGTGACCCCGGATTCAACTTCCCACCGGAGCTCACTCAGCTGATTCAGCAGCAGAATGCACTGATGCAGATGTTGATCCAGAACCAAGGCAACAGCAACAACAATCCACCGCCACCTCCCCCTGTTGACAACCTCACCCGTTTCCTGAGGTTGAATCCGCCGGTGTTCTCTAGCAGCACCGAGCCGATTGTTACTGATGATTGGCTCCGCAAGATCGGAAGGGAGCTAGTAACTGCTGGATGCACGGATGCGGAGAAGGTGCGCTTTGCCGCACATCAGCTTGATGGACCCGCAACCGCTTGGTGGGAGAACTACACCGCCACTTTCCCCATTGCCACAGTTACCTGGGATCAATTTCAGCAGGCCTTTCGCACCGCTCATGTCTCAGCTGGTGCCATGAGTTTGAAGAAGCGTGAGTTCCGCAACTTACGCCAGGGGAATCGTACTGTGGCGCAGTACGTGGACGAGTTCAGTCAGTTAGCTCGCTATGCCCCAGATGATGTGGCCACAGATGCCGCAAAGCAGGAGAAATTTCTGGAAGGACTCAATGATGAACTGGGAATGCAGCTGATGGTGGCTACCTTCAACAACTACCAGGAGCTGGTAGACAAGGCCATCATTCTTGAAGGCAAGCAGCAGCAAATTGATAGCCGTAAGAGGAAGTACGGACAGGGAAAGTACAACTCTGGAGCTCAGCAGAAGCCCCACTACACTCTGTACTTGAGAAACACTGGATCAGGAGGACACACTCACCACACCCATGGAGGACATAATCATGGAGGACATAACCATGGAGGAAGCGGGAACAATCGTCACAACAACAACAACTTCAAGAATGGAAATGGAGGCAATGGCAGTCAGCACCGTCCCGCTCCGGCTCAGAAGGATCTGAGTCATATTACCTGTTTCAAGTGCAAGAAGACGGGACATTATGCCACCAAATGCCCCGAGGCCAAGCAGGGAAATGGAAACTGCAACGGCAATGGAAACTCAGCAACCAAGAAGCCCAACCCTTTTCCCCGTGCTCATGTGAACCACCTTGACGTGGAGGAGGTTTATGATCAGTCCGAGACAGTTGTTGGTATGTTCTTGTTAAATTCAAGTCCAGTATTGGTACTTTTTGATTCTGGTGCATCGCATTCATTCATATCAAGGGTAGTTGTGGAAAAGTATGGTTTGCCCACTAGAACCCTTAGGAGCCCTCTTCAAGTCAGTTCCCCAGGAGGTGAGATGACGGCATGCTTAGGTTGTCACTCGACCCTCAACATTGGAAATCATGAGTTTCCCGCAGACCTCATAGTATTGGAGTCCCAGGGATTGGACGTAATCCAAGGCATGGATTGGTTGACGAAGTATGAAGGGAACATCGACTGTGCCCGCAAGACGATTTTGCTCACCACCCCGGAGCAGAAGAGGATCAAGTATGTATCCAGGCACACACCGAAGAATACTCGGGTAAATTCCCTCACGGGAGTTGTTCAGGAGGAAGTGCCAGTAGTGCAAGATTTTCCTCATGTATTTTCGGAGGAATTGCCAGGCATGCCCCCGGATAGGGAGATTGAGTTCCTGATTGAATTGTTGCCAGGGACAGCCCCAATATCCAAGAGACCATATCGGATGCCCGCTAATGATTTGGAAGAAATCAAGAAGCAGATCAAGGAGTTATTGGAGAAAGGATATATTCGCCCAAGCTCGTCACCTTGGGGAGCCCCAGTTCTTTTGGTAGAGAAGAAGGATAAAACCTTGAGAATGGTTGTAGATTATCGTGCGTTGAATGAGGTGACAATCAAGAACAAGTACCCTCTGCCGATGATTAATGATTTATCAGCTGGTTGGAGCCAGAGTATTCTCCAAGATCGATCTCCGATCAGGGTATCATCAGTTGAAGATTCGTGAACAAGATATACCCAAAACAGCTTTCACCACAAGGTATGGTCTATATGAGTATACCGTCATGTCATTTGGATTGACTAATGCCCCTGCATATTTTATGAGTATGATGAACAAGGTATTTATGGAATATCTGGACAAGTTTGTTGTAGTGTTCATCGATGATATATTGATATTCTCCAAGAGCGAGGAAGAACACAAGGAACACTTGCGTTTAGTTCTGGAGAAGCTCCGAGAACATCAGTTATATGCCAAGTTTAGCAAATGTGAATTTTGGTTGAAGGAAGTCGGATTTCTCGGACATATTATTTCTGCAGAAGGAATAACAGTGGATCCTTCCAAGGTTGAAGCCGTCACAAAATGGAAAGCACCCACCTCAGTCAAGGAGATCCGTAGTTTTCTCAGGCTTGCCGGAGATTATCGGAGGTTTATCGAGAACTTCTCGAAGATTGCAAAGCCCATGACCGAGCTGTTGAAGAAAGAGACCAAGTATACTTGGACTGAGGAATGTGAAGCCAGTTTCCAGGAGTTGAAGAAACGTTTGGTTACAGCCCCAATGCTGATTTTGCCGAACATCCGTAAGGATTTTCAGGTGTATTACGATGCTTCTCGTTAAGGACTCGGAGGAGTGCTCATGCAGGAAGGAAAGTTTGTAGCATATACCTCAAGACAGCTATGGCCTCACGAGATGAACTATGCCACCCATGATTTGGAGTTAGTAGCCGTAGTGCACGCACTCAAGACCTGGAGACATTTCCTTGTCGGAAACAGTTGTGATGTTTACACGGATCATAAGAGCTTGAAGTACATTTTCACGCAGAAGGAGTTGAACCTCAGACAGAGGAGATGGCTAGAGTTGATCAAGGATTATGACATGAGATTGCATTATCACCCAGGGAAGGCAAATGTTGTAGCAGATGCCCTGAGCCGTAATAGCTGCGTGAATACTCTCATAGCAGGAGGATTACCCCAGGAATTAGTCGACGATCTCAGAGATTTCCGCTTGGAGATAGTTCCGAGAGGATATGTTGCCACACTGGAAATTCAGTCCACCTTGACCGAAAGAATCAGAGAAACCCAGAAGTCGGACAAGGAAATTGCTGAGATAAAGGAAAGGATGAGTAAAGGAAAAGCTAAAGGTTTTCGTGAGGATGAACACGGGATTGTGTGGTTTGAGGATCGTATCTATGTTCCCAATGATCCAGAACTCAGGAAGTTGATACTTCAGGAGGCCCATGATTCACCATACTCGATACACCCAGGCAACACCAAGATGTATCTGGACTTGAAGGAAAGTTTCTGGTGGACAGGTATGAAGAAGGATATTGCCGAGCATGTAGCAATATGCGATGTTTGTCAGCGAGTAAAGGCAGAACATCAGAAGCCATCAGGGTTACTTCAACCTTTGCCGATACCCGAGTGGAAATGGGATGAGCTTGGAATGGACTTCATCACAGGATTACCCAGGACCCGATCAAGTTATGATTCTATCTGGGTAGTAGTTGATCGCTTGACCAAGGTAGCTCACTTCATTCCCGTGAAGACCACATATACCAGTGCTAAGTTAGCCAAGATATACATGACCAGAATCGTATGTCTACATGGAGTTCCGAGGAGTATCGTGTCAGATAGAGGAACACAATTTACCTCAAAGTTTTGGAATCAGTTGCACGAAACTTTGGGTACGAGGCTGGAGTTCAGTACAGCTTTTCATCCGCAGATAGATGGACAGACCAAGAGAGTCAATCAGATTCTGGAGGACATGTTGAGAGCTTGTGCGCCAGACTATGGAGCTAGCTGGGATGATAATTTGCCCTATGCAGAGTTCTCATACAACAACAACTATCAGACCAGTTTGAAGATGGCCCCTTTTGAAGCTTTATACGGAAGGAGGTGCAGAACACCATTAGTGTGGGATGGTGTTGGAGACCGAAAACTTTTTGGTCCCGATCTTATCAGAGACTCCGAAGAGAAGGTCAAGTTGATTCGTGACAGACTCAAGATAGCTCAGTCGAGACAGAAGAGTTATGCTGATAGTAAACGCAAGGAGGTAACGTACGAAGTAGGAGACCGAGCATATCTCCGTGTGTCTCCACTTCGAGGAATCAAGAGGTTCGGTGTTAAAGGAAAGTTAGCACCCAGATTCATAGGCCCATACCAAATTCTTGAACGCAGAGGAGAAGTTGCATACAAGCTAGAATTGCCGGAAGGATTGTCAGGAGTTCACGATGTTTTTCACGTTTCCCAGCTGAAGAAATGCCATGCTGAGATGGCTGATATTCCCTTGAGAGACACAGTGCCCCTAGAGGCCATACAGCTTGACAGTGATCTGACTTATGAGGAGAAGCCCGTCAGGATTCTCGAGACTGCGAACAGAGTTACCCGCAGCAAGATCATCAAGTTTTGCAAGGTTCTGTGGAGTCGTCATACCGAGGAGGAAGCCACTTGGGAGCGCGAAGAAGATCTCCGCCGAGACCACCCGCACCTATTTTCTAGCCAACCCGAATCTCGAGGGCGAGATTCATCTTAAGGTGGGTAAGTTTGTAACATCCCAAATTTTCAATTTGGAATGTTTTACAATTATAGCTAAGCATCTATTGCATTTTGTTTGAATTGTGGTGGAATTTGAAATTTCAGAGGCATTGGAGTTTTCTGTTTGAATTTGAATTCATTTCAAAATGGCATTTGAATTTCATTTCAAAAATTCCTGACAAGATACTTTGATCAAAAATTATGAGAGGAGGTAACATGACACCCCAAAAGTCAGAAGAAAAGAATGCCAAAAGTATTTGAATTCAAATTTGAGCTTATTTGGAATTTTCAAAAAAAATATTTTTATAAAGTTTTTATTTTGCCTCTGAAAAATAGTTCATCATTTAGGACTTATTTTGATGATATTTTTGATATATAATATGTATACGTAATATTTTTATTTATTTTATAGTAATTACTTTTCTCTCTCTGTTTAAAAAAACATTAGAAAACCCCGGCAGCCCATCTCTCTCTCTCTCTCATCTCCCCGCCGACGCAGCCCACTTAGCCAGCCCAGCGCCGCCGCCTTGGCCTGCCCCGCCCGAACCCTTTCCGGCTCGGTCGCCCGACCCGCTCGCCTCTCCCCGCACCCGCTGCCACCGGGACCCACCTCATCTCCCTCCTCCGCAACCACCGCCCCGAATCCCGCACGCGCCCGACGCCGCCGCCGCGTCCGATCCTTCCGGGATCGCACCTCGAGTCCGCTCCCACCTCCAAGTCGACACCCTATATAAATCCCTCATCGCCCTCTCTCGATCCCCTTTAAACCCCGAGCTCGAGACCAACCACGTCCGCCGCCCTCGCCGTTCGGATCTCATCTCAGCCGCCGCCGTTCACCGCCGGTTTTCATCGTCGGTAAGCACCACGAGCTTCTCAATCTCCGTCCATCGGCGTAGCCCAACTCCACGCATTTTTTGACATGGTCTCGCTTTTGTTCCTTCACCACAGCCTCGGTTTCTTCATCGCAAGCCATCGCCGGAGCGCGCAGTCCACGGGAGCTTTGTCGAGCTCGCTGCGCTCGTTTCCGTCGTCCTCGATCTCCATCGACTACAGCCCCGACCCCGTCTCGCTCCGATGCATCTCCCCGACCACTTCGCCATCGCCATCGACCACCGGAGTGCCGTCGTCGTCAACACCCGAAGCCGCCACCGCCGTCGACCTCGCCGGACCCCTTCTCTCTCCGCCGTGAGCTCCCGCACACCCCTCCACCGTCCGATCTTCATCCAGTGGCCAGGATAGATCGTTTTTTTTATTTTAGGCCGAACCGTTTTTCTGTAGGGCTCGGTTAACCGCTCCGAACGCTCGCGCGCACAACCCCTTAGCCCAATTAGAATCTGCCACGTAGCCATCGCCCGATCGGTAGCGTTTTCTTTTATTTTCGTTTCTGTTTTAAAAACAGAATAGTTTCAGTTTTCGAAAATTCATATCTATTAGGAGTTTTAGTGTTTTGATTTGATTCATTTTGCATTAGATTATAAATTTTATGAAGTTTCTGTAGATATCAAGTTTGACTAGATTTGAAAGTTTGAATTTGAATTTGCATGAAATTTGCTCAAATCACTAGATTGGGTATAACTTGAGCTAGGAATATTATTTTTGAGTGATTCTTTTTTCAACTGGTTCTTTGTGACTTTATTTATCAGTAGGTTTTAATTGGTGAATTTTAGAATTATTAAAAATTAAGTTTTTTTACGAAAACAGTACTGTTTTAGTGTTTTATAGGTTTCGTGTTATTTCTGCTAATTTTTAATTGCTTTAAATTGCTTTCTTTAGTTGTTTTTGACGTATTGTTTTTAGTTTATGTTAAGTTATCAGTAGCTATTTTATTTGCAGTAAAAAAAATAATTTTTGTATTTTATTTCTTTTATCTTACTAGAAAACTTGTTTTGATCATTATAGGAGTTTTACAATTGATTTTAATATGTTTCTTTTTGCACAAAAATTTCGTTGTGTTTTTCTTTCTGTTATTTACTAAAAACTTTATTTTTGTTCTATTAAAAATTTATTAGTGGCAGAAACTTATTTTGTAGCTTGTTTTACTTGTAAAAGACTTTGCATTGAGTTTTAGAGTTTTCTTTGGGATTTGTTTTTGGTTTTTTTTGTGTGTTTCATTGTTTGTTTTATTATTAGTTTTACTTGCTGTTATGTTATTATTTTTGTGTGATGGTATGCTTATGTATGAATGTTTGTTTTGATAGATTATCCGGAGTGCGAAGCTTGCTATTACGAGTCGTTAGAGTTTGAAGATCGTCACCAAGGCAAGTCATTTGATCATGCATTTTATTACCTATGATTTTTATTGCATTAGTTGTTATCCTCCCCACCATGCATGCAAGTAGGTGAATTTGAGTTATGTTCTTGAGTAGTATCATGTGGTAGGTTGAACCCAAATCCCCATGTTACCAATGCCCGGGAACATTGTAGTTATTTTCGCTATGCTTCGTAGACGGGGTTGGTTGAGTGAATTACATGGGAGTTGTGAGAGATAAATTGATGACTACAACCCCAAGACTTCAAGATTCTCAAGACGGACTTCAATTCACTACTGGGTGGAGGACGGTTTGATGGGCACCCTGGAGCAACCAATGGATGGCCGGGATGCATGGAGAAGCGGCATGACATCTTGCGGAAAGCTTCACCCAGCCACGAAGAGACGGATGTATATACCTTGACCGGAAGCTTACCTGTGTAGCCGCAAGTCACTATGGGCTCTGGCTTGGTCCACCCTAGGCGTGACTCTGGACGGACGGTGCCAGCAGATGTAGAAGAACGGTAGGAAATGGATGGGCACCGGCAGTGTCCCAGAGGAACTCTACGGAAGACCATGTTTCGTTCGTCCCGTCTTCAAACACCATGCAGTGCGAGGACATAAAGGAGGGAACGATTCTTGCGGGTAAAGTGCACAAGACTCTGCAGAGTGAAAACTAATCGATTAGCCGTGTCCCCGGTTACGGACATCTGAGCCTGTGGAATTGGACTTATTCGAAACTCTCAACACCAATCATAATTAATTATTTGTTGGGTTAATAATGATTTCGGGTATGAGACACTGGTTGGCGGAACCATCTCATTAACAACAAATATTTTGTAGTAATTGCAAGCAAGTCCTTTTGTTGTAGGGAAAAATTTGCTTTTCGCAAAAACTTAAACTTAGAGCCCCACAGCCAAAATTGCATATAGCGATATCCTTTTATTATTGTTTTCTCTCTGTGACTTGCCGACATATTCAAAATGCTGACCTACACGGCTGCGACGTCTCATGTTGCAGAGGTTTATTCCGACCAGGAGTGAGGCTACGATCTACGCTCGGTGATTGCCCTTTGGAGTCGGATGGACTCGCTTTTCGTCTATGCTTCCGCAGTAGTTTATCTCATGAGTTGGCCTTCGGCCGAATTTATTCTGATGTAATAAAGACTCGATATGAGATTCGATTGTAATAAATCAGGTGTGATTGAACTTTGATATTTTCATCAATGTACTGTGTGTGCCAGCATGATCTTGGGATGGTACAGTTACACAAAGACTTGACCGTTTTCGGGTCGGGTCATTACAAGTCACCGCTTCGATAACCTTCGAAGACTTGAGTTTTGTCAGAAGCCATAAGCACAAGATAGCGAAATTTGCCAAAGATGACA
Organism: Elymus sibiricus; assembly: GCA_039707655.1. Classification (NCBI taxonomy): domain Eukaryota; kingdom Viridiplantae; phylum Streptophyta; class Magnoliopsida; order Poales; family Poaceae; genus Elymus; species Elymus sibiricus. The sequence continues at coordinate 196,250,712 of CM077674.1, read as the reverse complement.
ATCATATCAAGATCACAAAGCATTGAGACGGACATGAGGTTGAATCCAAGGGATTCGACAAGCATCACTTTATCCATGCGCCGATCCTTCGAGATTGCAACCCTACCTAGACCCAATACCTTGCTTTTCCTAGTGTCAGCAAAAGTAATGTGCTTTTGAGTCGATGGACGAAGTGTAGAGTCCATGAGCAAGCTTCGGTCACCAGTCATATGGTTGGTGCAGCCACTGTCCAGGATCCATTCAGTAGCTTTCGGAAGTGTACCCTACAGAGCAGTTAGTAGGATAGGCTTCACCAAGACAATTGTGAAGTACAAACATTTGACGATGAAGACTTTCAGAGAATGTAAATTTCTTGTAGGATATAGTAGGATGATCATCAAGAAATCCATGGGCGAAATAAATGGTAAGACCATTTGGACATTTTAACTTGCGTCCTATAAGATTTTTTAGGTCCCCAGCATTGTCTTCAGAACCCAATGCTTTTCGGCTGGAGACCTGACCCTGCAAGGAAGATCAGTTCTTCTTAACTACCCACATCTGAAGGGGTGGCTTAGAGGCAATGAGTCTAAGTGCAGCATCTGAGAACTTTGGCTTTGAAGCTCTAGCAAATAGCTTCACAGGGGGGGTTAGAGTACTCGTATGAATAAGCAGAGAAATTCTTTGATTTGTGAACATAATGGTTTGAGGAACGTCTCTCATATTCATGAGTCTGATCACTGTAACCCTGTGAAACATAAGTGTTAGCACGATCATACGAAGACCTTTGTCTGTATGAAAACTTTGGTCCATATGAAGCTTTTGCTCTGGGGTTTGTCTTTTTCCCTGGTGGTGTCATGATGACATTCACGGGAAGCCTTTCCAGAAGACTTTTGGGAACCCAGATCTTCTTCATAGGCGAACCATTCCTGCAGTTAGTTCCAATAAACCTGGCAAACACATCACCATTCTGGTTTTTGAACAGTTTATAGTTTGAGTCAAAGGACTCATCAATGATGATGGGGTTAGCACAGGTATAGCCAGATAATGTGGATGGGTCTACTGGAGGGCCTGTTGCAGCAACCTAAGTAGTTTTGGGGTAGTGCTCAGGCTTCCAATATGTACCATCAACATTTATGTTTCTCTCGAAGCCAATGCCCTCTTTCCTAGGGTTCCTATTCAGGATCTGTTTCTTGAGGACATCACAAAGAGTCTGATGCCCTTTGAGACTCTTATACATGCCAATCTCAAGCAATGTCTTCAACCTGGCATTCTCATCAGTAAGAGCAGTGGCTTCCTCAAATGAGGGGTTAGTGGCCACATCAACAGCTGAAGATATTGTAGATTCAGAAACAGTGGAACATTCAGTAGAAGAATTAGCGTATCACGCTCAAGGCATTTCAAACAAGATGGCACAAATTCATCCTGAGCGGTACTGATCTGTTGAGCGAGTAGTGAATCGTTTTCAGTTCGAAGATCATCATGAGACGCTCTCAGCTTCTCAAGCTCTTGCTTCCTTTGAAGATATTCATAGGAGAGCTTCTCGTGATCAGATGAGAGGGTATCATGACGACTTAGAAGCTCATCATACTTAACTTGAAGATTTTTAATGTCTTCAATTAAGGATTGACTTCGATTCATTTCTTCGTCCAACAGATCATCACTTCTGTCTAGCAGTTTTTGAATCTTTTCCATAGCAATTTGTTGCTCAGTTGAAATTTTAGCAAGTGTCTTATAGCTAGGTTTGGATTCACATTCAGAGTCATCTTCACTTGAGATTTCAAAGTAGGCAGCACGTGAGGTTACCTTAGCGCCTCTTGCCATGAAGCAGTAGGCAGGAACAGAGTTGTCGTCGTCGTCCTTAGTGTCAGTGACGTGACCATTGTCTTCAGTGCTGAAGAGGGACTTGGCCACGAATGCTGAAGCCAAAGCCAGGCTTGCCACGCCTGAGTCTGACTCCTCCTCTAACTCCTCCACCACCTCCTCTGAAGCAGACTCGTCCTCTGAATCCATTTCCTTGCCGATGAATGCACAAGCTTTGCTGGAGGAACTTCTTTTGTGCGATGAAGACTTTGATGAAGACTTTGAGTGTTTCTTCTTCTTCTCATCAGAGTCAGAGTCCTTGCTCTTCTTCTTCTTCTTTGATTCCTTTTCCCATTGAGGACATTCTGCCATGTAGTGGCCTGGCTTCTTGCATTTGTGGCAAGTTCTCTTCCTGTAGTCACGAGTGGAAGCTTCAGCCTTCTTGGAATCATACTTGGAAGACTTTCCGAAGCGATTTTTCTTGGTGAACTTCTGGATCTTTTTCACGAGCATTGAAAGCTCTCTGCCAATGTCTTCAGCACCATCGGAACAGCAGTCAGAGTCTTCAGATGAAGATACAACCTTTGCTTTCAAAGCGCGAGAACGTCCATAGCTAGGACCATAGATATCTCTCTTCTCAGATAGCTGGAATTCATGTGTATTGAGCCTCTCAAGTATATCGGCAGGATCCAATTTCTTAAAATCAGGGCGCTCTTGAATCATCAGTGATAAGGTGTCAAACGAACTGTCAAGAGACCTCAATAGCTTCTTCACAACTTCATGCTTAGTGATGTCAGTGGCGCCAAGAGCATGAAGCTCATTGGTGATATTAGTGAGACGATCGAAGGTGAGCTAAACATTTTCATTCTCGAGTCTCTTGAAGCGGTTGAAGAGATTGTGAAGTACATCGATTCGGGAGTCTCGTTGAGATGAGACGCCCTCGTTGACCTTGGAGAGCCAGTCCCAAACTAGCTTCGCAGACTTCAGTGCACTCACACGACCATACTGTCCTTTGGTCAGATGACCACAGATGATGTTCTTGGCGGTCGAGTCCAGTTGCGTGAACCTCTTCACATTAGCAGCGGTGATACCTTCACCGACCTTGGGGACACCAGTCTTGATGACATACTAGAGGTCGTTGTCAATGGCTTCAAGATGCATGCGCATCTTATTCTTCCAGTAGGGATAGTCAGTGCCATCGAAGACGGGGCATGCAGTGGAAACCTTGATTATCCCTGCAGTCGACATAGCTAAAACTCCAGGTGGTTAAACCGAATCACACAGAACAAGGGAGCACCTTGCTCTGATACCAATTGAAAGTGCTAGTTATCGACTAGAGGGGGGGTGAATAGGCGATTTTTATGAAAGGCTTCGAAAACTGGCAATGTCTTCGAAGTAAGCGGAAGCAAGATGAGAACTAGCAAAGCCTATGAAGAAGATGAACAGTTATGACAAGCATAGACATCATACATACAAGCATGCATTGAACATAAACACAAGAAGCATGAAGATAAATGAGTAAACAGATGAATGGCTTCAAGGAATATCTTCAAACACAGACAAGCATGCAAAGGCTTCACAGTTCAAAATAGTAAGGAAGTGAAAGGATAGAACCAATAGCTCGGGGAAGACAGTGATTTGTTTGACCAGTTCCAACTGCTATGACAGTTGTACGTCTAGTTAGGGAGGCTGAGATTGAACTCAGAAGACCACGTCTTCACCTTATTCCCCTTGAGCTAAGACCCGCAGATCTCGCCCAATCACTCTGGTAAGTCTTCAAGGTAGACTTCCAAACCTTCACAGACTTCGTTCACCGGCAATCCACAATGACTCTTGGATGCTCAGAACGTGATGCCTAACCGGCTGGAAGATCACAGTCTTCAAGTGTAATAAGTCTTCGGTTCACTCGGAACAGAATGTCTTCAGTGATGCTCAATCATTTTGGGCTCTGGGTGTTTTGGGTTCAGTGCTCGCAAGGATTCTCTCTCAAAAAGGCTTTGAGGTGGGTTGCTCTTAAACGACAAAAGCCGTGCACTAACTCGGAGTAGCCACCAATTTATGGTGGTAGGGGTGGCTATTTATAGCCAGGAGGCAACCCGACATGATATGTCCGAAATGACCTTGGGTCATAGGGAAGCTGACACGTGTCCAATGGTCGGATCCCAACACACACGGCAACTTTACTTGGGCTCCAAGCAAAGCTGACTCAACCAACTCTGGAAGAGGTTTTCTCTCATTTGTCTTCGCTCGAAGACATAGGATTGGGTTGAGCATCACGTCAGTTTCTGACTTCATTTACCTCGACCCCACTTAACAGTACGATGGTTCCTATGACTCAAGAAAGCAGAAAATGAAACTACCAAAAGACTAAGTCTTCGCGTTCCATTGACTTCAAGTGAATGTCTTCATGAACCATTAGCTTCATCACGAATGTCTTCGTGAACCACCATTGTCTTCAATGTCTTCATACATTTTTAGGGGTCATCTTTGATGGGTAAACCGAATCAATAGGGACTTCTACCTGTGTTCTCCTGTGAATCTCACAAACACATTAGTCCCTTCAACCAAGTTTGTCTTCAATACTCCAAAACCAACAAGGGGTGGCACTAGATGCACTTACAATAAGTATGTGAGTTCTTTATGACTAATGTGAGTCCATGGATTATACGCACTCTCACCTTTCCGCAATTTGCTAGCCTCTTCGGTACCGTGCATTGCCCTTTCTCACATCAAGAGTTGGTGCAAACTTCGCCGGTGCACCCAAACCCCGTGATATGATACGCTCTATCACACATAAGCCTCCTTATATCTTCCTCAAAACAGCCACCATACCTACCTATCATGGCATTTCCATAGCCATTCCGAGATATATTGCCATGCAACTTCCACCGTTCCGTTTTTATGACACACATCATCATTGTCATATTGCTTTGCATGATCATACAGCTGACATAGTATTTGTGGCTCATCCACCGTTCATCATTTTTATACATGTTACGCTAGTATCATTGCACATCCTGGTACACCGCCAGAGGCATTCATATAGAGTCATATTTTTGTTCTAGTTGTAATTTTTTGAGTTGTAAGTAAATAGAAGTATGATGATCATCATTATTAGAGCATTGTCCCAGTGAGGAAATAAAAAAAAAGAGGCCAAAAAGAGCCCACGAAAAAAAGAAAAATAAATAAAATGAGAGAAAAAGAGAGAAGGGGCAGCGTTACTATCATTTTCCATACTTGTGCTTCAAAGTAGCACCATGTTTTTCATATAGAGAGTCTCCTATTTTGTCACTTTCATATACTAGTGGGAATTTTTCATTATAGAACTTGGCTTGTATATTCCGATGATGGGCTTCCTCAAATGCCCGAGGTCTTCATGAGCAAGCAAGTTGGATGTACACCCACTTAGTTTTCATGTTGAGCTTTCATACACTTATAGCTCTTAGTGCATCCGTTGCATGGCAATCCCTACTCCTCGCATTGACATCGATTGATGGGCATCTCCATAGCCCGTTGATTAGCCGCGTTGATGCGAGACTATCTTCTTATTTTTGACTTCCCCTTATTAATCTCTACCACCACACTCTATTCCACCCATAGTGCTATATCCATGGCTTGCGCTCATGTATTGCGTGAGGGCTGAAAAAGGTGAAGCGCGTTAAAAAGTATGAACCAATTGCTTGGCTAAAACCGGGGTTGCGCATGATAAATACTTTGTGTTAAGAAGATGGAGCATGACAGGATTATATGATTTTGTAGGGATAACTTTCTTTAGCATTTTTATTTTGAAAGACATGATTGTTTGTTAGTATGCCTTAGTATTGATGTCTTTATGTCAAACTATAGACTATTGCTTTAAATCATTCGGATCTTATTATTCATACCGTAAGAGAGATTACATGATGAAACATGTTAGGTAGCATTCCACATCAAAAATTCTGTTTTTATCATTTACCTACTCGAGGACGAGCAGGGATTAAGCTTGGGGATGCTTGATACGTCTCCAACGTATCTATAATTTTTTATTGTTCCATGCTATTATAGTATCAATCTTGGATGTTTTTATATGCAATTATATATCATTTTTTGGGACTAACCTATTAACCTAGTGCCCAGTGTCAGTTGCTGTTTTCTGCTTGTTTTTGGGTTTTCAGGAAATCAGTACCAAACGAAGTCCAAATGCCACGAAACTTTTTGGAGATTTTTTTCTAGACAAAAGAGACCCTGGAGACTTGGAGAGGAGGCCAGAAGGTTCACAAAGCCTCCACAAGGCAACAGGGTGCGGCCCCAGGGGGGCGCGCCCTGATGCCTTGTGAGGCCCTCGTGGCTCCGTTTGACCTAATTCCACTTCTATAAATTCTCAAATATTCAGAAACCAACAAGGAGCCACCCCGAATAACTTTTACGCCGCCGCAAGCCTCTGTTCTTTCACGATCCCATCTGGAGGCCTTTTCCGGTACTCTGCCGGAGGGGGAATCGATCACGGAGGGCTTCTACATCAACCTTGCTGCCCTTCCGATGATGTGTGAGTAGTTTACCACAGACCTACGGGTCCATAGCTAGTAGCTAGATGGCTTCTTCTCTCTCTTTGATCTTCAATACCATGTTCTCCTCGATGTTCTTGGAATTCTATCCGATGTAATCTTCTTTTGCGGTGTGTTTGTTGGGATCCGATGAATTGTGAGTTTATGATCAGATTATTCATGAGAAATATTTAAGTCTTCTCTGAACTCTTTTATTCATGATTATTATAGCTTTGTATTTCTCTCCGATCTATCGATTTGGTTTGGCCAACTAGATTGGTTTATCTTGCAATGGGAGAGGTGCTTTGTGATGGGTTCAATCTTGCGGTGCTCAATCCCAGTGACAGAAAGGGACATGACACGTATTTGTATTGTTTCCATTAAGGATAAAAAGATGGGGTTTAATCATATTGCTTGAGTTTACTTTGTCTACATCATGTCATCTTGCTTAAGGCGTTACTTTGTTTCATACTTAATACCCTAGATGCATGCTGGATAGCGGTCGATGGGTGGAGTAATAGTAGTAGATGCAGGCAGAAGTCGATCTACTTGTCTCGGACGTGATGCCTATATACATGATCATTGCCATGAATCCGTCATAATTATTTGCTTTTCTATCAATTGCCCAACAGTAATTTGTTTACCCACCGTATGTTCTGCGCTCGAGAGAGAAGCCTCTAGTGAAAACTATGGCCCCCGGGTCCACTTTTATCATATATTAAAATCCAAAAATACCTTGCTGCAATTTATTTACTTTTATATTATTTAGTATTTTAGTTTATCTATCTATCACTATCAGAATTAATCCTTGCAAATAACCGCTAAGAGGATTGACAACCCTCTTATTTGCGTTGGGTGCAAGTGTTTGCTTTTGTGTGTGCAGGTGCTGCAAACAGGATTTTGCGTGGTTCTCGTACTGGATTGATAACCTTGGTTCTTAACTGAGGGAAATACTTATCTCTACTATACTGCATCATCCTCTCCTCTTCGGGGAAATACCAACGCAGTCTACAAGTAGCAGCGTCTGAAAATTAGGACGAACCGTGTGCGATAAACCAGCTAGCTAGAAATCTAAAAAAAAGCTACCTGCCTTGAGTGATGCAAAAATTGGTGGTTCCGCGGCTTTTCCTTATTATCGTACACAATTATTATGTCTGGACCGTGTGCGATCTTGGTTGCTCCCGCCCCGCTTCATTTCCTTTACCCTAATTTTAGTTGCCGCGGTATTTCAACCGTCGCCCTCACTCCTCCACCACCAACCTCATAGTAAAATTCCAGTAGCCGAGGCATTTGAACCGTCGCCCTCTCTTGTCCACCACCATCTCCACCCACCATTACTAAAATTTTCAGTAGCCGCGGCATATCCGCAAACACCACCCGCCCTAACCCCGTCCCCCTCCACAGTCTAACCCCCCCCCCCCCGCTCGAACCCTAGCTCGCTATCGCCACCAACCCTTGCCGGTCTGCCCGCGCCTCCTAGCTTAGATAATTTTAGGTTACCCACCGATTCCCATACCCTGGCCGCCCTGAGTTTTTAGATGAGGCATGCGGTGTCCCTCCCCCCAGATCCCCATCCCCTACTCCGGAGAGTCGCAGCCTAAGCCCGACCACATATCCCGGGGAGCCCGAGGAGCGTACGGCCAAAAGGAGGTCTATCATGGCCTCTCCGCCGGACGATGTCGAGGTGGCCGCCGTTCGTGCCGACCTGTCGATCCCTGAGGAACACCTCACCGCGAAAGCCGGCGAGGACATTGACTACGTCGCCATGCCGAAGGCTTCATGGTAGCGGGCTCGCGTATTACTGAATCTCAGGACAGCCGGCTACGACATCAAGCTCGTCGACAGCGAAGGCTTCTCGCGGGCCATGTCACAGGTTAAGTGGTCCATCCCCAATGCCTCTGGTTCAACCGCCGTCAATCTCTTCGAAGGCCCCGCCGCTGATCTCCTCCACCTCGCGGTCAAGGATTTGCGATCCTTGTACGCCATCGAGCCTATTATGTCATTTCTGAAGGACACGTTCTACGGCGGTGGCTTGGGATCCTCAGCTGCCAAGTCAGATCTCATCGACCACGACCACGCGAAGGGCACCCGCTACGGCTCTTCCCAGGTGAGACAGCCCATCTGCGACATCAGGGAGCGCACCCTAGGTCTGTGCTCTTCCAAGTGGAAGGATCCCGTCCATGACAAGTGAGGCAATATCCTATAAGCAAATCTTACCTTTTCTAGCTAGCCAACTCGTACCCATTGTTGTAGTAGCTTTTGCCATGTCGTGTTTAATTATTTCAGTTATGCAAAAATGTAGTGTTCAATAGGGCTATCTGATGTTTAAGTATGAATTGTCCACTTCAGTTTTACGAATGGCTATATTTGGTTGTTTATCTGTATTTGGTTGTTAGGTTGGTTGAAGTGAGCATTGCCCAGTTTTCAAGCAGATGCCCTGTTTATCTGTATTTGGTTGTTAGGTTGGTTGCAGTGAGCATTTATCCAGTTTTCAAGCAGATGCCTTGTTTATCTGTATTTGCTTGTTAGGTTGGTTACAGTGAGCCTTTGTCCAGTTTTCAAGCAGATGCCTTGTTTATCTGTATTTGCTTGTTAGGTTGGTTGCAGTGAGCCTTTGTCCAGTTTTCAAGCAGATGCCTTATTTATCTGTATTTGCTTGTTAGGTTGGTTGCAGTGAGCCTCTGTCCAGTTTTCAATGGCTATATTAGGTTGTTATAGTGAGCATATATGCCTTATTTATTTCAGTTATTCACAATGTGATGTTCATTATGTGCAAGTATGAATTGTGCAGTTCGATTTCATCAATACCAGTTTGAACGGCTATATTTGGTTCCTGTTATGCCTGGTGAAGTTAACACATGCCCTTTATTTCAGTTTTACACATTTATGCAGTGTGATGTTTAAGCATGAGCTATGTTCTATTCATTTTCAACAGTACCAGTTTGAGTTACAATATTTGGTCCCTGTTAAGCCTGTTGTAGTTAACATTCCCTTCCATTTTTTATCTTCTTTAACAGCATGCTGAAACCAACACATTCAAGCTGTCATTTTGAGATGTTGTTTACCATGGCTATATTTGGTTGATGTTAAGCCTGTAGTACTTATCACGCCTTTCCATGTACTTACGCAGGACAACAATGGAAGTGGCCAGCATTTTCCACCGAGGTTAGTTTCATCCCTCGGCTTATACTGCATCCGTTCCATAATGTAGTGCATACAGATCCACGGCTGGACACTTTTTAGCTTCTACTATTGACTTGTTGCTTGTAGGTACATATGTCCTAGGCAAAAGATCCACGCCTCGACCTTTTTTGCGTATGGGGCAATGAGATATTCATGAACCAGCATCAAGTGAGGAAACTGATAAGAATTATTAGCAAAAAGATAAGACCGATGGCAATTAAATTATTTGTCTACGCTCTATCCAACACAACAGTGAGCTGTAGGATGGTAACTACGAACTCTGTAGCCTTCTCTTTTTACTGCCCATAATGAGTTGTTAGACAACAATGTCTGAATCCTTTTCATTTGCAGTGGTTCCCAAAGCAGTTTACTCAAGATTACCTCGCAAAGTACATGATTGGTGGACATGCAATGAAGGTTAAAGTATTTCATCGAGACTACAATGAGCATCGAGAAATCCTAATGAAGACAGTGAAGGATGGGCGGGCGGCCATCACAAGGGGTTGGCCTAGAGTCGTGCGCGCATTAGGCATGGAGGAGGGCACAATATGGGCATTCTGCTTCACCTTCTCCAGCAACCAGAATGTCTTCCACCTCTCACTGTACAGTCTTTAGTACAACTGTGGTTCATCATTCTTTACTTGCTCCTTCTGTAGTTCTTCAGTATATGTACCTGTGCATCGAATTATGCATTCGTCCTTGTACTTGTATTTGTAATAAACATGGTTCGATATGAAATAAGTGATTGCCTACTTTCATATTGAAAATCTGTTTCAATTTCAAATTCTGTGAATTTTAAATGCAGGGATTAAATTAGGGATAAATTATGATCTGCAGGCTATTACACTGCACACGGTTTGCGAAAGCAAAACGTCTGTGATAAACGTCAAGATCAGACACGTTTCTCAGATCAGTACGTGTGCGATGAAACTCTACTGCACACACGATCAGACAAGAAAAAACGCGTGAGATTAACAACAACAGCGCACACAGTTCCTTCTTAATAAATGTTTGTGAAAGTCACCTTATCGCACAGGCTAGGCAATTATGAACTGTTTATGATGTCGTGTGAATCGTAAACGTTTGCTCATAGAAGAACGCGTGCGATAGGCCTTCATCCGACACGGGTAATATGGATGAATCGTTTGGGACATTTTATACATCTCAAACGTTTATGTACATACAAATGTGTGGGATATATTCAAGCTTCGCATACGGTGTACAATCGTGAACTATTTGTGATGGGGTGAGCATCGTAAACGTTGCACCACAGAATACCGAGTGCGATGGTAATGTGAGCACACACGAGTAGCAAGGACGGAGCGTTTGGGAAAGATGCGGGCATCACATACGCTTAGTTCTGTGAAACGTATGCTTGCGTGCTCCCTATCGCCAAAGGTTTCTGGGTCGTGTGGGAAGACCCCCCCTATCGCACACACAGGCAAGGTGACGGTTTAAAACTCTGTCGCGGAAAGGGGTTAAAAATCGTTTGTATAGCAGGTCGTTGCACCAGTGATACATTGTTGGATGAAGCTCAAGGGGCACAATGCGTGGGAGGACTTGTGCCGATTCTGTCTCGACTATCTTTGAATTTGGAATCGATGAATTAAAAAAGACTTGTTGAACATCGGGTTATCTAAGATGTAATATTTACATTCAAACTATTATTGTACTAGGGATATTTGCAAATAATTTATGGATGAACTGTGTTGTTTTCAATAATGATTTTGAGTGTTGCGCACTTAAAGGAAAAAACCGGGGCAAACATTTATGGGACATGGTTGGATGGCCGGCTCCCGTATCCGTTAGGGATGAAAATGGAGCGGAAACTTTTCGCTTTTTCGGTGGAAAAAGGGAAACAGAGAGGAAATATGAAAACATAAACGAAAATGAATTTTTATGCGAAAACAGAAACAAAAATGGACGAACGAAAATTTTCATTTCCGTGAATATAGAATTTCCGGTTTTACTATAGGCGTATCGCTGTTTTGTAGCCTAAACACCAAACGACACACAATGACACAATGAGGAGAATGACCCATTTGAGGCTCAACTTTTAGTAACACACATGTACTCAACTAGACCTTGTATGCAATTGTCCACTACTACTACAATACTAGGCTAAGTTGCTAACATAATCATATAATTTTGTAGCCATGTTAACAATTCATTAACTTTTCTGGGTTTTCTCGTGTATTTCTCTATGATTCAAGGCCCGCTCCTGTTGCCGTGCCCATTCTATATTCGCTCCGTCCCTATTTCCAGTAGTATCTGTTTTTGTATTTATGTACACTTTCGCAAAACCTGGAGACTCGCACTTTTGGGCTGGCCTAATGGCTGCAAAGAAGCATCTTTTTCGCTTTGAGTATTTTGCGATGAAGGACGGGTCGGAGATTCGTTTCTGGGAAGACATCTAGCTAGGCAATGCAAGTCTCCGAGAACAATATCCAGCCTTGTACATCATTGCTCGCGATAAGAATAATACTATTGCGCAGGTGCTCAGTTCATCCCTTGCGAATATTTCCTTCAGACGGGATTTGATTAGCCCTCGTCTTATGTCATGGCATAAACTTTTGTCCCGACTGGATTCGATTAACCTGACACAAGGTCGGGATGTCTTTCGCTGGAACCTTACTACATCAAGGTCTTTCACAGTATACTCTATGTATTGTGCGCTCACGCATTCTGAGGTACCGGTGAGTAATAACAAAAAAATCTGGAAGTCAAAGATCCCACTAAAAGTTAAAATCTTCATGTGGTATCTTCGTAGGGGAGTTGTGCTAACCAAAGACAATCTCGCACGACGCAACTGGCAAGGGAGTAAGAAGTGTTGTTTTTGTACTCATGACGAGACAATCAAACACCTCTTTTTCCAATGCAAGTTTGCACGTTCTACGTGGTCAGTCATCCAAATAGCGTCAAATTTGTACTTGTCCACAAGTGTTGTCAATTTTTTGGTCATTGGTTGGACGGTATTCCAAATAGGTTCAAAACGCTAATAAGGGTGTCAGCGTATGCCTTAAGTTGGTCGCTTTGACTATGTAGAAGTGATATGGTTTTTAATGACAAAAATGCTGCTCCTCTGCAGGTTATTTTCCGGTGTACGCAATCGCTTCGTACGTGGTCTACGTTACAACGAGCGAAGTACCGACCGATGTTCAAGGCGGGGTGTACGCGATTGGAGCACGTGGCTACGGAGGTTTTTTCTTAACATGGGTGGCAGCATAACCTCCGCATAGATCCACCACCACCTTCGACATAGGCATAATGTCGGTATATAGGACTCTACTGTTGTCGATTTGTCGGTTTTGTTTTATTTCTTATTGGCGGACTTTTGAGGTTTGACTGTGTGCATTCTAGTTATGCAGAGGCCGAGTGTTACTCATAATGTTTTGTATCCGCTTGATGTTACATTTTGAGATAATAAAAGCGTCATTTTATCAAAAAATGTACGCTTTCGTAAAAGAAAATATGAAAACAAATGTAGTAGCACCTAATTTCATCTGTTCTCACTCCGGTTTCATCTTTAGTGGATGAAGGACTTCAAAACATAAACAAATAGTATATGTTCATTTTAAGGGTCGGCGTTGGGGAGATGCCCTAACCGTCAAGCTGTTGTCACGGGCAATGAATCGTGGCCACAGAATATCGGATCATAGTACGTCAAAAAAAAAATATCGGATCATAGTAACGCGGTCCCAGCCCGCTGGCTTCCCTCCCGCCGCAGGGACAACTGGTGGCTGCCATGCCACTTCGCCACCCAACATGTGTGGCCTCGCGTTGCCCTCCCCGCGCCTCCGGATTCTCCTTCCCATAGTCGTTCGTCCTTAGCGTCCCCTACCTTGCTCCCTGTACTGTCGCGCTTGACCTCCCTCTCGTCCTTCCCCAGTCTCCAAACTCCTTCGCATGAAACAGTAAGTGCAGGCGCCGTCCTTCTCATCGCTACTTCCTTTGTGTGGTTTCCTTTGCCAGGCATAGACAGCAATGGATCCTGCATCTGCATGCCATGATAGTCGCTACGTACTGCCGAGCGTGCTGTGTTGCAGGTAGCGTGTGTGATTTGTGTGCCAGTTTCTCTAGTGAGACTGTATTTGTGAGAGGCCAGTGTTGTTTTCGGGGGCTGCTTTGTGAATCACACACTATGTGTTCACTCCCAACAATGTTAAACTAGCGGCTCAAACAAAATTTAAACTAGAAATAATTGCTCATGGTGTCACAAAGCGTACAACTTCATTCGGTGTGTAGCTGTAATCCTGACAATACTATGCACGTCAGTTATTAGAATATAAGAAACTTTGTAAGGTCTTTGTGAATAATTAATAAAATGGTTGCATGCATCATCCAGATGCAGAGGCCTGGGGTCATCCTCCTTTTCAAAAAAAAAAATACTACCTCCGATCCATAAAAAGTGTCACAGTTTTGAACTAACCCCAGTTCAAAACCGTGACACTTATTTTGGATCAGATGGAGTAGTATATAGTTGCTGACATCGACCACCTATATTATCCCCCAGGTGCCACCTTTGATGCATTTATTAACTGTTTTTTTTACATTTTGTCTAGAAATGATCATCTGTACCTGTATTATGTAGACATAAGTTTGTGCACTGCAAAGTAGACTCTTGGTTTGTGTATTCATTTGTTTTGACGTGAAACTAATGCCCGTCTTTGACATCAGGTACTGAAATATCAGCTTCAAATTGCCCGAAAATCTGCTAAATGAAGGCATAGGGATTTTGTCGGGCCAAAGGTTCATAATCTGTAGTACACATACAGACTCGACACATATGGCTAGCCAAATCTCTGGTACCATAGCATCTAGTGGGGTGTGCTATACTGATAAACACAGAATGCCGTGTAAGCTGAAAGCACCACGCTGCGTAGCATCGAATTGTTTACCACAAGAGGTAGAGGTAAGGAAGTGGATGAATGGATATCATATCATCAGGTCCTATCCAAACGATAGATATCGGAAAACGAATGCGAAGTCCAATGGTTACGTACTCCAACAAGGTCCGAATGTTCGGTGCCATTCTTATGGTTCTCGTAGTAGCAGTGAAACTAAAGAGTGCAATATTCCTGAAGATGGCAACAATCCTTGCAGGTAAATTTAGAACAACACTTACTGGGCAATGAGTTTACCCCCCCCCCCCCCCCACACACACACACATTCGTACACCAACGAATAATCTGTCAGAATCCATGTACCTTTGTTAGCATGAAAAATAAATATAATATTGAATACTTTGTCTGTATTTTGTTTCGTTTACACTGAACTCATGCAATACATATTATCGTAAAGCTAACTCCTGCTATCATAATGCTTCGTCCTATTTTTTTGACTTGTAATATTAAACTCAGTCAGCTGAAGACTAAGAAACAATTTCAGTGTCAAAGAAGACTTCCTCTAGTTTTATATAGTAGTTTTCATGATTTTCATACATATCTAGTTTCTTCCAACATAAACTGAAGTTCTGTACCAGAATTCTAAAATCATATATGGTAAACTGCACATGGTCATTAAGCAGATATAGTTCGCCATTTTTAGTTCCATATTCTTAATCTTCTGTTGCAGGGATTTTGATGAGCATCCAAGAGGAATGTCACATTTTTCAGATAGTCAAGTTGCAGCTCAGAAAAAAACACTCTATTCTACTCAAGGGCTGTCTAAAGCGTGCCAATTTGTCTATAATGATGCAAAGTTTGTGAATGAAAGAGCTCAGAGTGATATTCTTTTGCTTTCACGGTACTCTTGTTCCCTGTGCATCATTGATATTCACTCATGTAATTGTTTTCCTTGGTAGAAACAATGTATTTATTTGTATTGCTATTCTGAATTTTGATATCTGAAATCCTTTTACTCTTAGTGGCATCACAAGGTTGAACAAACGTGCATCTAAGGATGTTGCTGTATTAGGGTTGGGGTTTCTCAAGCTTGATGGTACATGCTCTTTCACATAACAAGCTATAAGATTTTCCTTCCATAAGATTTAATTCCTCATCTAAATGTAAGATTGCCTGAAAGCTCGTGCAAGGAAGGACACCCGAAAGATTGATAACAGTGTGAAGGAACGGGCAGCCCACCTGACCAATTTTGCTAGAGTATGCACTAGATCTGTTCGTATGGAATGTTTCATATGCCTTCTATGTATTATATTGGTTTTGTTATACTTCTAATACGTTAATTTGACCTCTGTACATAATCAGATATTGAAGGAGCGAGCTCATTCAAACTTGAAGAAAGCAGCAGATCAACATTGGAGTGATGGTGCTTTGGAGGTAGGTCTATACAAATTCTTTCTTCACTCATTTTGTAGGAAGTAGTTAATAGATTTAAGTAACATACATTTCTCATTCATACTGTCGATAAAGCTGCACCCATATCTATGTCATTGTAGTACCCGTTTAACTTGTTTAATAACCATGCTAATATGCTATCAGTATGTTACTGTTTAATCCATGGTTTCATGCTGATCTAATACAACAGTTATTTGTATCCCAGGCAGATCTGCGACGAGCTGACATGGTCGTTCGACGACGTGCCATGGAGGATGCTTTCATGGCTTTAAAGGTAGCTTAATTTAGTGTCCATATAGCTCTAATGTCTTTAAATCCTGTGGGTTTCATCACACAGTGACTTTAATATCAGAGTAATTGGGTAAATCCATCAGTGCCCACTGGAACCTCCTTACACTTGCTAATTTTCCTCATTAATCATTATTAGATGTACTAATGACAGTATATACTGAAAAATCACAATTAGCTAATGCAACATTGAATCAGATATCTAACATAGTTACAACTTACAAGTTAAATAAAGTGTAATTGGCAACAGATCATTATATACTGAGCCTGCATTCAGGACAAAAACTTAGAATGAAATAACACTAAATCAATTATCTTCAGTTTACCAAAGCCTAACAGATATAGAAAATATCGGCACGCCCCCCCCCCTCCCCCGCGTCGCCCTCCCCACGGGCGACTCGGGAGGCGACGCGCCCCCTCGAGAGCTCCCTCCCCTCCTCCTCCCCCTCCCCCTGCCGCCGCCGGTGCCCCCCGCCGGGCAAAGCCCTGGCGGATCCGGCGGCGGCGTGACTTCGCTCCCAGGCGGCCTCCCCCCTCGAGCGTGGGGCTCGACGAGGCTGACGGAGCTGTGCTTCTCCGGGCCTAGGGTTTCGTACGGCGACCCCAGATCCAGAGGGTCGGGCCTCTGGACCTGGCGTGGTGAGCACGCGCGCGGCACGGCCCTGTGGGGGCGCTGCGGCTGCTTGGCTGTGCCCCGGCGGATCCGGGTGGCGGAGGCTGCGGGCCGGCGCGGCGGCGGCCATGGTCGACGGCAACAAGGTGCAGGTGGCAGGTCCCGGCGACGGCGCCACTAGCCCTGCTCGACGCGTCCCCCTGCGGTGGCTGGCCTTGTTTGTCAGCCATCCGGCGGCTGCTGCTCTGCGCTGGCCGGTGCTACCCTACATCGACGGCCGATACGTGGTTTCCCTCTCGGTGCTGGTGGTGCTCTCCGGCGATCTGCTTCCCCGTCTCCTGCCTGCCCTGCTTCGGTGGTCTTTGGGGTTCTGGTCTTGGGCCGGGGCGAAAAATCCCTGCGCGGCGATGGCCTGTGCTGACAACGGTGACACCTGAGGGTGCCGTTACCTCCATGGAGGCGCTGTCATGGCCCTGAACGGGCCCTTTCCTCGAGCACCGGGGGAAACCCTTGGTCCAGGTCACTGGACAAGGCAGCGGCGGTGTCTCAGCGCCGTTCCCTTCTTGAAGGCGCTGCTTGGGTCGCACTTGGAGTCCCCGATGCGGCAGCTGGAGATGGTGTCCTCCCCTGTCTTCCCGGCGAGGCTTGCTGGCAATGCGATGCTGTGATGAGGGCTGCAACATAGAGCGTGGGCGTCCGGGGCGCAATGTACGCCGGCGCCGGCATGTCCAAGATGATGGCGTCGCTAGTTCTGGCTGGGTCCTGCCATCCACCTGCCGTCTCCTAGGCACATATGGGTGGAAGGTACGTTGGCCCGGACAGCCCTGGAGATGTGGTCTTCTTCGGAGGCGCCTGGCAACGGCTGTGACGTGGCCTTGAGGCTCTGAGTCTAGTTACCTCTCCATTCATGGTTGGAGGCTAGACAAGGCAAGACCTTTCGTCGTTGCGGTCTGTAGTTGGTGGCACCTCCTCACCTGCTTGTTTGGTGAGGACGATGGTGTGTGTGCGTGTGTCCCTCATCCTGGGAGGTTGTACCTGTACTGCTGTTCTCCTCCTGTTCAATGAAATGAAACGCAAACTCTTTTGCGTTTTCTCGAAAAATTATCTTCAGTTTTGCAAACAGGTTGTATAATATTTCAGCCTTTGCTTACGCAAGCTTGCAGCTTTTACTGAATCAATTAATATGGCATTCTAACACTATCTTACTGTTGAGGGAATAACTAAAATTATACCGGGGGTCCCACCTAAGTCTTACATAGCAATCCACGTGGCCGGTCAACAGAAAACAAAAGCAGTCAACACAAGTCAGGGAGGTCAACGTAAGTCCAAGCAAGCTACCATGGCTCCAGACAAGCTACCCTGGTCAACGAAAGTCGAAGAAAGTCTTTATGGTCAACAAGTCAAAAGAAGGAGAGCACATAAAAGAACAATTCAAAGATGAAGGAAAAAGACCAAAGAAGCCCAAAGCCCAAGCAAGAAAGCCTTCATATGGTTGACAAAATCTTCCTTCCATGGGCCACAACTCCCCTCCTAGCCCAACTAGGAGCCCATGGGCTCATGGGCCAAAGATTACCTCGTTCTACCCTCCCACCTCCTCTTTTCAAGGGTAACATTGGTCATTTGTCAAGGACCCATAGGCTATACCCCCCCCCCCCCCGCGCCCCCGGGCATGTGAATCATTCACTCCCACTCGAATAAACTCAAGAGGAGAGTTACTCTCCCACCTTCCTAGAGCCCGACTCGACCAGAGGACGGGAATCAGAGTCGGAGGGACTTAGTAAGGCTCGGACTATTGGGAGTCGTGGAACTTCGAAAGAGGCAACACTCAAGTGTTCTGTGCGTTGAGCATCACTCGATTTCCTCATAGGACACAGGTCGCGCTCCAACGACGTCATGAATGGTTGGCATTGGGCACCGGTGCAAACCCAACTGATGCACGCAGTTTTGATCGCCAACCAGTCAATCGGAGAGGTGGGATCAATGGGAATCTTTCCTTCCCCATGACCATTTGACCTAGAACCGCCGATATGGCGCGAAGTTTTTAGCCCTAGCGCCTAATTGCCGCAATACGGCTAAGGAGGCGCTTAGCGAACCATGCCTCCGTGCAAAATCCAATCCTTGCAAGCTGTGGGCATTCACACCTGGCCCCAGAGGCCATGCATCACTCAGGAACATCCTAGTCAAGGACATCCACGACGTGCCCCCAGCGGGCGGGCCATGAGTTGGGCCAGAGCCACTCGGGTGTCGGGCGTCTTCTTCCTGGACTTTGCCTCATAACAGACATGAAGGCTTCCCCCCCCCTCCCCCCGGCGGGACACTAGCTGGAAGCGACCTACTTGGGTCTCCCATGCGGCATTCGGGATTCCAACCGCATGCCTAGATGTGAAAGAGTAACATTGGGCCGTTGTATCTCTCTCTCTCTCTCTCTCGCAGGAATTCAACAAGTCCGGGGTGACCTTCCAGCAGGAAGATCATGTTGAACTTGGGGGCTATTGACAAGGATATGACACCCGAACACTGCCGGCCAGGCAAGGGACTGGCACATCATCTTCGAGTGGGTTGTGTCAACCACTCAGTCCCAAGAGCCAGCTGGATGCCGCACCAACTTGAGATGCAAGGCAATGGGAGATCCACATACGCATGACATGGTCTGGCCCGACCCGGCGGCACGAGCCACCTTTAGTCTGACCCGAGCCATGTAACCCTAGCTCGACCAGGTATATAAGGAAAGCTAGGGCCTTCTCGGAATAGATCCAAGACACCCTAGCCCGCGACCATGAATTTGTAATCCAAGAAACATCTCTCTCCAACGATCTTCTCGATCGTTGACGAGCACTCGAGCAATACAACCACCACAGGCAGGAGTAGGGTGTTACCTCTCCAGGGAGGGCCTGAACCTGGGTAGATCGCTTGTCTCATGTGCTACCATCTCGATCTGCCACTCTCAGAACACACCGACAAGTAGCTAGCCAAGAGATTCACTGTTTATACTTGGCCACTTGGATAATAGTATATGTGATGCCTAGTGACCCTAGTCCATTTATTCCTATTATATACATGATCACAACTTACTAATATCTATGATAAAAGAACAAGGCATTTATTGGGCAAAACAATCACTTATAGTTTAGATCTAGATTATACGAACTAATTTAATCAATTTTGATCCTTACTTGCCAATTATCATGCAGCTATTACATGTTTATTGATCCTTATACTTGCATGTAATATTATAATATTTAATACAGTTTGTTCGGGATATTCATGACATGATGGCAACCAAACTACAATATCAGTAAGTTTTTCTTATGAATTGTAGATGCAAAGTTCCGTAAAGCAAAATAATGTTTAAGGAGTAACTTATCCCTATTGCATATTCACTATGGATTAGTCTTATTTAAACTATATGTTTACTCGCAAACTTCCAATGGATGGTTCATTTTCCCTTACAAATTCGACAAGGTTCATCACACTGGAGAAAAATGGGAAGATTCTTAAGTTGTTCCCTCGTGAAGTTTCTACTGATCAAATCACTGCCATAGAGGTTGTATCTTCAGTAACTTGTTACTTGTAGCAGCATGGTCATTGCTTTGCTAACATGTCCTTAATTTATTTTTCACAGGATGCATATCTTAATATGGCATCTGCCTTATCTGAGGCTGATGGTATCGACTACACCAATCCCGAGGAGGTGAACCATGTTTAAACTCATATGTAAAACATGAACTTTGCTATATTCATGGTCCAATGATCTTTTTTTCTGTTTATGAAGCTTGAATTGTTAGTAGCGGCTCTTATTGACCTGGATGCCATGGATGGGAAAAAGAGTGTTTCCTTGATAGTTGAATGTTCAAGCTCTCCAGATGTTAATACCAGGTGCATAGCAGCATTTTGTGACTTTATTTTACTGCATTTTCCTTTCTTGAATCTAATCTGTAACCAGGTGCTATTTGTAGTTTACGTTCTTCTTCTCATAATTAGTTATAACTTTTAGACTAATAAGCTATTGCAGAATCTCATGGAAACACAAATTTGTCCGTGCATCAAAACATACAATTTCATTTTGGTCACATAACTAAAGACTCCAACACATGGGTGCCTTACTTTATACCAGAACGCCCGCCGAAACTAGTTCTGGAGCTGCTTTTACGGTTACAGTGCAAGTTGTTAGGGTGGCCCGATCTTCATGAATTGGAGGCGGATTTTAGGAAGAACATGAGGCAAAACGGGAGGAATCACAAGAAAAACTAACACAAATCAACACACGAGACCTTGGAGCTTTCGGTTCCGACTCCACGCCTTGCTCCTTCATCTTGGATGTTCATCACTACTTCTTCGTCTTCTTGCTCCTTGGTATAGACTTGGCCTTCCTTCCTGCTTTATGATTGTTGTATATGTACCTAAACACACATAGAGTTCCAGTTTGAGATATTAGCCATGTCTCATCAAAATGCATAAGGAGCTTCAAGTGGACTGAAGTCACCTCGACTTCAATAGCTCGTGCACGTGCCTTTGTCATCGTTCCACTTGGCCTTGGTAGTGGGTCTATGGCGATATCGGTGCCCTTCCACTTGAAGCTAGTGATTGGTGCGCCCATCGTGAATGACGCCACAGTGAAATTGCCATGGGCATCCCAAGAGAAGGTGATACACGGTCATCGAAACCACATCACATTCTATGGTATCCTCATAGGCACTGATCTGGAAGGAGACTTCAACTGTGTGCTCTACCTTGATAGTGCCGGTGTCACTATGCCATTAGACCTTGTCTGGTTGAGGATGGCACTTGTACTTGAAGCACAACTTGTAGCGAAGTTCTTCACTTGCCAAGCTGTGGTAACTACCACCATCAATGATCACTTTGATTGATCTTCCTTTGATGCCGGCCTTGGTATGGAAGACGTGACATCGTTGATCATTATCATCTTCTTGTTCAAGAATTAAGATCTTGGAGACAAGGAGAGCCAGGCTCGAGTCATTCTCACAAAAGGCATGAACATCTTTGGCTTTGTTTACTTGTTGATGTTGAGCAAGACGTTCCAAAGCTTCCAGTTGTCCTTCACTCATAGATTCGTATTCTTCATCTTCATTGATCACCATAATGCGATTGGTGGGCACACATAGTACTTGTGGCCACGGCCTTTGCACGTGAAGCACTCAATTTGGCTTGTTTTGTGAGTAGAGTCCCTTGGAGCACTTGCACTTGGTGTAGTTCCAGGCTTGAAAGAACTTGTAGGAGGGCGACTTGAAGAAGTCATCGGTGCTTTGCAGCTTAAAGGAGCACCAATAGAGGGTGTAGCTCGAGTATAAGGCGCCATGCTTGTTGTAGCCTGAGAGTTGATGTCATCTTTTTTTTTTAGAAAAGGAGGATTACCCTCGGCCTCTGCATCTGGGCGATGCATGCAGCCATTTTATTAATTATTCACAAAGACCTTACAAAGCAGTACATCAGGTAGTCTGAAGCCACCATCTTAGCAACAACTGTCGCTACTCCTATCCACTTGATGAAGGGGTGCCGATAGTCCGAGCCTAATACCAAACAGACATCGCACCAAAGCTTAACATCTAAAGCCGGAGGCCCCAACCGAGCCACATACTGGGTTTGGGGTACAAACCGGTCTGACGCACTCTCATGTGTCGTCGCCGCCATCATCTTCTACCAATCCATCTTCAGAGCAGAAACTAACGCACCGACCTTGCCAGGCCTTTCTGCCATCGACGCCACCATGACG
Organism: Elymus sibiricus; assembly: GCA_039707655.1. NCBI lineage: Eukaryota > Viridiplantae > Streptophyta > Magnoliopsida > Poales > Poaceae > Elymus > Elymus sibiricus. The sequence goes on along the minus strand of CM077674.1, from coordinate 196,228,299 downwards.
CCAGACAGCGTCCTCCTCCTGCGCGAGTCCATCTCCGCGCATCGGACGCCGAATCTCCACTGTGCCGCCGCCGAGATCCGCCGCCATCAATGAGTAAGATGAAGCACCGCTCCACCAAAGAAGCCGTCCACTGGTCCCTCGAGCCCGTGTACACCTCCAAGAATGACGCCCCCAAGGGGGAAACAACACCAGAGCGCCGCCATCATCCGATCTACTGATCTAGGGTTTCCCCCGAAGGTAACAGATAGAGGTCTGGAGCTTCTCCACGGCGATGCCTTCAAGAAGGTAACGACACAAAAGAGTGCCGCCATCGCCGGTCTTGGCAACAAGCCGAGAACGAGGTTTTCACCCGGATCCGCTCGACTAACCTCCATCAAGCATCGTGTGCACGGGTCGCCACCGATCTGAGCCGCCGCGCAGCGAGCAGTCCGCACCGGTCAGATCAGATCTGTCCGGAGGCCAGACCACTCATGGCGCCGACCCGTCCACCAGGCCCTCCATGCCGCCGCCGCCGATCCGAGGTCAGATGGCCCGTCGCCGCAGATCCGGTCGCCGCCGCCGAACGCAGCCAACGCCGCAAGGTCCGCTGCTCCCGCAGCCATCTCCGCCCGAGGCAGAGCTGGCCGACGCGCCGCCGCCGGTCAAGGCAGGGACGCCCGCCACGCCGCCAAGGCCAGATCGGCCGCGCCTCCTCACGCCGCGGGGCTCCGCACCATCCCCATGGCGCAAGAGAGAGGGAGGCCCCCGCCACCACCGTCGGCCCCCGGGCTATAGGCCGGCGGCGTCCTTCGGCGGCGGCGGAGGGAGGGAGGGAAGGAAGAAGAGCCCCCGGCGGCTAGGGTTTCGTCCCCGCCCGAGTCGCCCGAGCGGGGGCGACGCGGGGGGCGTGGGGCGGGGGGCGTGGGGCGTATGCTTTGTCACAGTACGACCTTAAAATTGGGGGAGAATTTCACTTCCCCGGCCTCTACACCAACTAGGGATGCATACGACCATTTTAGTATGAGTACCAAGATAAACATGGTCCTCAGAATTTTTTAAATGAGTATCAAGATAGTACTTAATGAGTGGTTCCACCACATACTAAGCTTGATCCTCAATAAATGGGGGAAAACCCCTGTGCATCACCTGTCAATTCTAGGAATTGAACTCGGGTCGTTAGGAAGCACAACCGCATGCCCAACCACTGAGCCAAGGCTCTCTTTGCATTCCTCCTTTTGATGTCATCTTGGACTTGACATTCCTCCTTTGTTGCTCGGTGTACCAACTCGGGCAAGTTGTTGTAGAGTCGAAAGTCCGCAATTTTCTTGATGAGGTGATTAGGGTGCCATTGTTTGCTCATCATACTCCTTGACATTAGTGTGGATCATTGCTATTTCCATCTCCTTGTAGTACTCTTTGACGGTCTTGGTCCCTTGCTTGAGAACTTGGAGCTTCTTGAAGAGGTCACGTCTATAGTGTGTGGGCACAAATCTCGCTCTCATGACTTGCTTCTTCGCATCCCAAGTGGCAATGGGGGCTTCTCCTTTCTCTTGTCGAAGTTCTTGTACTTGTCCCACCATATGAGTGCATACCCGTCGAACTCGAGGGAGGCCATGGCAATCGCCTTCGGCTCGTCGAAGTCGTGCTCGAAGATCTTGTCCACCTTGAGGGTCCATGATATGTATTCCTTGGGGTCAATGCCGCCGGATAACTTAGTCATTGTGAACTTGAGCTTGCCAAGGCTTTCCTCTGCTTCATGATGGTTGCGAGGTTAGCGTTGTTCTTGTTATGGAGACGGTGGTTTTTCTTCATGATCTTCATTGTGCAGTTGGCCATCAATGCAAGGTGCATTGGCCATGCGTCGCGTCTTGTGTCGTTGCTCAAGGCAAGCTTCGTCCTCTTGTCTGCTTCTCTTGCTTGACGGGTGTGCTCTTCATATTCGTGTTTTTGAGCACGAAGAGCTTGATGCGCTTGATTTCGTATGAAAATGGACAGCCAGTGGCATCTACACGGCCCAATCTGCATATCTCATTCAGTTTGAGGGCTGCGCGCGGTCTGGGTTCGCTGATTTCGTATGGAAGACCGACGCGCCGGGCAAATGCAAACTCTTTGCATGGTTGGCATTGCTTGGACGCTGCAACACTGCCGACGTGCTTGCTAGAAAGGGATGGCCGCACAACCCAGCATGCTCCTTGTGTGATGGGCCAATGGAGGACGTGGTTCACCTGCTGGCCTCATGCCCCTTCACAGTCCAGATTTGGCAGGCCATCATTACTCGATGCAACCTGCAACAGGACCTCTCCACTACAGCAGACACAAACTCGCTTACGCAATGGGTGGAGCAGACCGGCATATTACCGGCATCGGCGAAGAAACAATGGAGCGCCCTGGTCCAGCTTGTATGGTGGGCGACATGGAACGAACGCAACGCCAGAATCTTCAGGAACCAACACTCGCCGGTAAGGACAGTGGTGGAGAGGATGATCGAGGAAGCGGGTGTTTGGCAAGCTGCGGGACGACGCAAGGCAAACTCGTTGCTCAACAGACCCAGGGAGCCCGACTAAGAAAACGCCATAGTAGTTGTATTGGTGATGGCATGTCCAACAGTTTGTGGTATGGACCTGTAAATCCTCTGTAAACAAACCCTCTAACCCCCCAATTATCAATGAAAAGCTGCACCGTCAGCATTTTCGTTAAAAAAAATGCGCTTGATTTGCTTGATCTGCGTAACGAGCTTCTTCTCGGTGGTGCGCATTGCGCTCTTCATCCTGTTAGAATAAATCCAAAGCGCAGTCGATCTACCGAGGATCAAGCAATCACACGCCACGACACCGAGATTTGTTAACGAGGTTCACCGATATGGCTACGTCCCCGGGGCCTGACTACGGGCGCTCCTCCATATGACACCGCTACAATACCGCATCCCGGCCCTCGGACGCCGGCACACGCCGCCGGCTCCCCCGCTTGCTTGTGCTATTATGTTGGCATAGGTTACATCGTGTGTCTACCCTCTCATTATATAAGAGGCCTAGGATACAAGTGTCTTATTAGGACACGACTCCATATCCTATCTACACACCATACGATTCAGAGTCCAACTTTAACCTATCTTGTACAAAATATTCGACACAACTCTAACAAACTCCACCTAGGCGAATATTCTCCACCATCTTGGATTCATCCATGCGTCGAACTTTCATGTACATTGGACTTGAGATACGCCATGGCACCGCTGCTACTCCCGGACTTCATGTGACTCCACCTGCAATTGTAGTCCCTTCGCGTCTTCTTCATAGTTAACACTTGAGCAAAATTAAGTTCATCATTACTCTATTTTGTGCTCCCAACCTCCGGAGTATCCATTCAACGCCATCACACACCGATCACTGATTTGCGTGAAAGTGAACAACTCATATAGGAGTTATCTGAACTCAACATCACCGCTCTTTCTTGATCGTCTGTTTGAAACTTGAAGGAATTTCACTATCACCCTGTGTCACCCTGAGTCAAATTCGCAGTTGTCTCACTCTTTTCCCGGATAGTCTCTGGCATGTCCCACAGCTATAGCACTCCGCCTCATTCTGTACTTGTCATCCGCACTTTGCCATGTGCACCGAACACCACAAAATATACGACCATGTGCTCTCTCAGCTTTTGACAATTTCAGACTCTCCGCCACTTTCTCAGATTCCCTATGGTCCACTCTCATCCATCTGACATGTCAAACTCGATAGATCTAGTCACCAGCTTGAACCTGGTACTCGCCAACACTGCTTCAGCACGCTCTCCACACTCTGTCTGACCACCAGTGTCTAGGTCTGTCGTTGTGTCCCGTACTTACCGCACGCCTCGCCGCTATCACCGCGTCGAGCCTCTGCTGTACTGGTCGAGTCTCCCGGGTAGCTAGCCCACACTGCCTCAACCCCCACTGCAGAGAACCACCAATCATCACCGATCAATGCAGAGTATCACGTCTCCATCAGACCTTTGAGCCCCAGTCCGATCCACGTGTCTCCGCTATCCCGCTGAAATAGGCTGCGATTCTCCGGATCCTTACGCCGTAGCCCCTCCGTCAGCTCAGAGTGAAATCGTCCATCAGACTCCAGCTCCACCTTTAACATGACTCCATGTAGCTGCGCTATGCTACCCCTGCGCCCTATCGATTTCAAGCTCTCTCATGTGTACATTGCCTTGAATCAACCCTGTGCCATAGTCTTGTCGAAGCCGCACAAGCCCTCAGGCCAGCACCATGTGTTTCCACACCCCAGAAGTCGGCCATCATCAGCATCACGCTCCTATGTCGTCGTCGCTGAAATCCGCCGTCTTCTGCTTTGACCAACATCCCTGTCGATCCATCAAATTGTCCAGTCCAACCCAGCCGAAAATTATCCGACTGCAACCATGCTCCACCCTGCATCATGTCCGCCCAGCACAACTCCGTGCACTGCTTGACGCCCCGTGTATGCATGATCTCTGCACACGCACTCCAGGCTCCACGAACCCTATGAGTGTCACCAACGTGCAAACCTTCTGGTAGAACCACGTGCAATTAGCAATTACCTCCAAAGGAAATTACTTCCTGTAGCTCCCGTAGGTGTGCTTAGCATGTACCCCACACCTCCCAATGCCTTTTTCCTTTATCATCATTGCCAACTCATGCAACGCATATACCATCTTATGCAGATTACTTTTTTTTATACCAACAAATCTCACGCCATGATGCTTCCCAGATCAGCTCTTCCACACACCTAGGCCATGGGCACCGCAGCGCACGCAAGAACCTCACGCGCCATCACCTCCTGTACGGGCCACACCGTAGCTGCTCCTGCAACTAGTAGCACACAGCTCCGCAGGCCTCCTGTGAGTACACCTGGTCTTGGGCCTGCCTGCCCCGGCGGGGCCTTTCAGCATCCACGCGCGTCCACGGACTGTGAACCAGCACGATCGCCACACGTTGCTGCTCCTGCTGCCGTCTGCACCACGCGACTCGGTCCCGCCGACAGATGCCGAACCGAATACGCCCAGGACTTCCGCTGCCGCCGCCGCTAGATCGAACCGATCCGATCAGCCCCGATGCGCTGGCTCCACGTATGTTAGAGCATGGTTAATAATAGAGATAATATCACCGGGAGGCATACAACTTGGGTCGCATGTTCAGTTTGATGCTAGAACTTTGAAAATGCGGTTTTGTGGTTACCTAACTTGACTCAAGCGTGCAGATACGGTCCATGTGTATGGCCCCACCCGTCAGTGGTTGATGGACTCCTATTTCCACGTTTTCCTCTTCGGTTTGGCTAGCGACCAGAAACCCTAGCCGCCGCCACCAAGAGAGCCAACCCTTCCGGCGCCGTTTTCCGGCGGCTCCCCTCGGCCGGCAACCTCTTGGTCGTCGGTGGTGAGGGGGGTCGCCGGATCCCGCGCGTGCGGATCACTTTTGCTTTAGGTTTTAGGGCCCTAGTAGCTTAGGTTTTTGGATCGTCCGACGTCTAGGCTTCGGCGGCGGTGACGACGATGCTGAATAAAGAAGCTCCGGATTCTTCTCGGGGCGAGGCGATTATCTCTATGGTCGGTGATGGATTTGGGAACCAGTCTGTTCAAGTGGGGATATCGTGGCGGCGGCGGCAATCTTGTGGTGAACTTGCGTCCTTGGGCTCCGCCGTTGCGACGTCGTCTGCTCCAACGTCGGCGCGGAGCTTGGGAGGTAGTCCAGGAGCGGATGCAAATTGTGGTCTGCATCGACGACATCTGGAAGACGGAACGTGTGCTGGGTTCGTGATTGATGGATGACAGGTATGGTTTCCTCCGGCGTCTTAGTCGTGGTGGGGTACCAGATCTGAAGTTCGATGGCGTGTTCAGGGTGTTGCCCTGGTCTGATTCGTTCAACGGCAATGGCTTCATCTTTGGTGAGCCACCTTGGAGGTCCGCAAAGCTGCATATCAGCGATGGAGCCGCGTCGAGCTCGGGTGAGGAGGTGATCCGTCATTTTTTTCTTTGGTGGCTGCTGTGGTGGTGCCGGACGCAGGTGACGGATGTTGGTGTCAAGCTCAGCGACGTTCTGCTATCTTTTCAGTTTGTCATTGTCGGTCTTTACGTGACTTATAATTTGATCTTTATGATATGAATGAGACGTATTACCATGTAAAAAGAGTGGGTGATGGCGCATATGTTTACACAAAACACCCTCATAATTTTTAGTTGCGGAAAAAGTGAACCACCTCGACCCATTTTTGCACAAAATCTCCTCACATTATTTATTTATTTTCAGAATAACCCGACCATGGTAATGCACGTAAATGCGAAAATTAACCACAAAAATTGATGCTCCAGGGTTTGATCGAGCAACCAACTGTTTTAGGCCCTGTTTGGTAACAAAGTATTTTCGGAGTATTTCAAGAATACTGCAGTTTTTTAAAATACCGTAGTTTTAATTACTATGAGCTGTTTGACTATGAGTGAAAACTGTGGTATTAAAACTACAGTATTTACAAAACCACAATATTTTCTCTGTTTTAAAAAAAGAACTCTCGACCTCTTTTTTAAAAACAGAGCACGCGAAAGAAACGGCGCATCGTTATCTCCTTCCTCTCTCTAAGCTGCAGCCATCATGTCGTCTCTGGATATGGTCTCCATCGGGGACAAATCAAGAGACGGCAAAGGAGAGAAGAGCATGAGTATGCTGATCTTTGTCCTCCACCCTATCCGCGCTAGCCGCTGGCACCTGCCTCTGCGCGGCCGCTTCATTCCCCTTCCTACTGCACAGTGCCAGCTGAGAGGAACGAGGTGCCCTTGAACTTGGAGAGCGAGTCCACGTTTAGCCGCCCGCAGCTCTGCGTCGTGTTCAACTGCCTTCTTTTCCTGTAAGCTAGCTTTGTGCATGGTAGTTCAGTGCATGCGGCTGGTTGTTATGCATGGCAGTTCATTGCCTCCGTCTAGCTAGCTAGCAACTCGCGCATTGCAACTGCTTCATAGCTAGCTAGCTAAATTACGTTGGTGCATATAAGCACTTGTCAAACGGGTCACAGTATTCTGAATACTTCAAGATACTTTGGTATGTCAAAAATGTGGTATCTTCTACCTACTGACTAAAATACTATGGTTTTCAATACTTCGGTTTTTCTAATACTTTGCTACCAAACATAGCCTTAACAGTAGACGGTCTAGCCAACTACAGCCTTCGGGTCTGATGCCTAACTGGGATAACTAATATATATGTACTGAACGTGGATTCATGTGGAGCCTAAATGGCTTGGCGATACTGCGGACCATTTTGGGCGTGCTATGTTTCTAAGATAAATGTAAAACGTATAAAGTTATGTTCAAATATATGTTTGTTAAAAATATTATACATACAAATGACGATTTGTAATTTAAAACATTTAAATATAAACATGTGTATTGTATACAAAAAATTTAGTAATCGTGGCTAATTAGTAAATAGAAACATTTAAATGTTTGTACAACATTTTTTTTAATTTTTGTATAATTACAAATATTCATAATTTAAATTTAAACTTTTAATATGAATGTTCAATCATGGCTAATATTTAAGTTATATTTTTTTGAAAAAGTCATGAGTAAAAATTATACACAACTGAATAGTCATAAATATTTAGTAAATGTTTGTATTCATCATTTTGTATAATTTAAATATAGGCCGCACGTGTAAAAAAAATTGGATTCATTAAACATATTTATGTAATAAACATTTTCAATGTCCGTATTACTAATTTTTTTATACAATACACAGGTTTATATTTTTTTTTTACTAATCATAGTTTGTATGTATAGTACTTTTAACACATAAAAATTTGAACATGATTTTGTTACTTATGTTGTAAAAATATCTTAAATGTTTTTATTACTTATGTTTTACTAAATATTTTATATATAATTCACAGGTTTATATTCAAATGTTTTTTACTAATCATCATCTGTATGTATAATATTTTTTTACAAACAAATATTTGAACATAAGTTTATTACTTACATTTTACAATTATCTTAAAAAAATAGCGCGCGCAAAATGTGCCGCAGTATCCCCATCCCATTTAAGATCCACATGAACCCTCATTCCGTAAATATAAGTTAGTTATCCGAATTAAACATCCGAACCTAATGGGCGTAGTGGCTAGACCGTCTCTGGATAAAATATATAGTTTGTAGCGAGATCGACTTCTTGTGCAGTACCGTGGTTGGGCTATTCTGTAAATAAAAAAATATGAGAGGTTCTGTGCAAAAGTGGATCGAGGTGGTTGACTTTTTTTGGATATAAAAAAGTTATGAGGGTGTTTTTGGTAAAAATACGTCCCGCCCAGCGCCATAACCCATTGACAGGTGGGGTCATAAACATGGATACGCTCGCATACGTGTACTATGACCATATCTGCACGTTTGAGTCAAGTTAGGTGACCACAAAACCGTATTTTCAAAGTTTTAGCACCAAACTGAACATACAACGCAAGTTCTATGACTTCCCGTAATATTACCTCTTAATAATATGGAAAACGTTTGCTTTCCACCGGCTGATTTTCACGCCGCGCAAACCGCCTGGAGCGCACGACACGTGTCCGGCCCACACACCGCTCGCAACCACCCCCTAGCCTTATCTCTTCGTCTCCGCACGTTCTCCCCCACCCTTTTCCTCTTTTCCCCTTTCTTCTGTTGTCACAAGCGAGAGAAAGGGCCTGAGGCTGGCGCCGCAGCATGAAGGAGGAGGCCGGAGGCTGGCGCCGCTCGTCGCCGGTGCTGCAGCGCAACACGGGGAGGCCGGAGGCGGGCACCGCTCATCGCCGGGGAGAGCTGCGTCCCCGTGGATCTCGCAACGGCGGCGGAGATGCAGTGCAGCACAGGCGGCGCCGCGACCCCGTGGAGCTCGCCGGCGGCGGTGCTGCAATGGAGCTCTCGCCGGTGGCTCCAGGTGCTGCATTGCAGCGCTCGCCGGCGGGCTGTCGAGCTGCAGCGCAGCGCTCGGTGCTCCAATGGAGCTCGCCGGCGCTCTCAGTGCAGCACAAGCGGTGCTGCGACCCCGTGGAGCTCGCCGGCTGCGGTGCTGCAATAGAGCTCTCGCCGGCTGCTCCCGATGCTGCGTTGCCGCCGGCGGCTGTTGAAGCTGCAGCGCTTGGTGCGCCAATGGATCTCGACGGCCGATGCTCTCGAAGCTGCAGTGCAGCCTCGGTGCTCCAATGGAGCTCTCACCGGCGGCCCCCGGTGCTACGTTGCAGCGCTCGTCGGCGAGCTCGAAGCTGCAGTGCAGCAGCTCGGTGCTCCAATGGAGCTCTCGCCGGCGGCTCTCGGAGCTGCGATGCAGCGGCTCCGGTGTTGCAACACAGTGCTTTGCCGGGGGCAGCCATGATGCTTTTGCAGCGGCGGCCTAGACGGGGATCGAAGCAGTGGTGGCTGATGCGGTGCGGGGAGGAGGATGGCGTGTGCGTTGACTTTTTTTCAAGGGCTGAGATAAAACAGATCGGATGGCTGGCGACCCGGCTGATTTCTTTAGGACATCAGCCGGTTGATTTGTAGCAGGCTCCTAATAATATAGCCGGCTGCTGGCTGTAGTATATTGCCATGTCATCTATAGCTAATGTAATAGCCAACACGTATAATAGTTAGTTATAAGAAAATATTACTTTATCAACATATGGCCCACCTTCCACTCTCACAAAACTTCTTGGAGCTCGTGCTACAGCCGGCTGTAAGTCTACAGCCCGCTTCTCTTCTCCCTCCTCTTCTCTTTCTTCCAACTCAGCAACAATATATTATTTAAATCCTTACAGCCCGCTTATGTCACCTTATTATACTTGCTCTTACGCCGCCGCTGCAAACCGATCTGCATCCTTTGCCTGCTTCCGATTGCTTCTTGTTGTACTCGCCGACTCCCCGGATCGATTTCCTGCTTGTACATGTTTCTGTCGCGACGACCTCCCGTGCGGACAACATCGATCCGCGTCGAGCTTTCCTCCTCCTCTAGATCAACAACCGCGACCTTCGATCAGAACCTTGCTCATGATACCACTTGTTAGAATTAATCCGAGGCGCACAGTCGATCTACCGAGGACCAAACAATCACACAAGCATGACACCGAGATTTGTTAACGAGGTTCAATGATATGGCTACGTCCCCGGGGCCTGACTACGGGCGCTCCTCCCCATGACACCGCTACAATACCGCATCCCGGCCACCCGGGCGCCGGCACACGCCGCTGGCTCCCCCGCGTGCCTGTGCTATTATGTTGGCATAGGTTACATCGTGTGTCTACCCTCTCATTATATAAGAGGCCTAGGATACAAGTGTCCTCTATTAGGACACGACTCCATATTCTATCTACACACCATACGACTCAGAGTCCAACTTTAACTTATCTTGTACAAAATATTCGACACAACTCTAACACATCCTATAGGTGACATTCTTCTTGTTGATGGCGCCTTTATTCTTCTTGACGCATTTGGCATTCACGGTTTTTATTCACACGTTGCGCTTGAGTTTCACATTGTCCTCGTTCACGTTCTAGGATTCGGTCTTGTAGTCCGTTGCCGCGAGGAGGGTTTGAAGCGCGAGAGGGCTCGAGGTCTTCCTGGTCATGGTGTCGTCGAGACCAATCTGAACTTGAGCCTGCTGGTAGCTCGGAGTCATGTGTACTTGAGCCTTTCCTTTGTATGGATCTACAAACGGCAAATAAAATGAGTAAGTAGTTGCTGGAATTACTGCAGGAAAAGACAGAGTTTACTAGTTGACTCACAAATTCAAATTCACCCCAATTCCTCTCACAATCGGATAATGAAGAACAAAGACTAACAATATGATTTGCAAACCTTTGTAGCTCAGTGGCCCGACCACTGAGCTGTGTTGTGTTCTATACTATTTGGTATTATATGTTGAAATAGTGTCAATTATTTGCTTTTGCTCCTTGTAGGAAAGCTTTGGCTAATGCATTGGCTGCAGCTCCATCCATGTGGACCCTAGGTAATGCTGGGATGGGCGCATTACAGGTTAGCATAAATCTCTCATCTGTTATCAAAAGGAGAACCATATAACTGCTGGGTTCTTCATGTCTGAATTTCTTATATGTGGCTTGAACCACTGAGATCCCCAATCAATCTGTGCTCTGTTACTCCGTCAGATTGTAAATAGGTGATGTTCTGGACATTTGACATGACATGCAATTTTGAGTAAATTTACATTTTTCCCCCGAAGAAAACGCAAAACATGCATCTCGACGCATTTGATAGAAACACTAGAGTTACAACTTTACAAGTCTATATGACTAGACCAAAACAATCAGTTACTCAAATTAATGTGGGCATGTGAATCAGAGGCTAATCTTATACTCCCTCCGATCCATATTACTTGTCGCTGGTTTAGTACTGTAATATGGATCGGAGGGAGTAGAATATTTATGCCCCCATTGCAACCCATAGGCAATTGTCTAGTTCTCTTTTAAGATGTCATCTATTCTTACGCTTCTCCACCATGAAAGCTCCAAGCCATTGGATCTATTTGTACGCTTTTCCACCATCAAAGCCCCATCCATTGAAAGGGAAGCCCTGTCTGTATAATTCTCACTATCATTACATGAGCTGTAGTTGTTGGTTTTACTTTGGAAAGTAAAGTTGTTTCAGTGTTTTCCTTTTAATATCGGAAATGATAAGTACCTGACGCCAGGTACGAGCACATGGCAAATCGAACGTTTTCGATGGCAATTCTAGTGATGCAAGAATGGCAAGTTAGTTGATACACATGGCAATTTTTTGTCAAAAAATAAACTGAAGCACGAAGTTGCCATGTTTGCCAACTAAAGTTGCCATCCTCGTGCACTAAACTTGCCATCGAAAACGTTTGATTTGCCATGTGCTCGTACCTGACGTTCGGGCATTATCAAATTCCTTAAATATTGGTCGACCCTTCTTTTAACTGCAGAGATTGGCTCAAGATTCCAATCCCGCTGTAGCTAGCTCTGCAGCAAGAGCCATTGGCGAACTCAGAAAGCAGTGGGAGCTTGAAGAGGGTGACAGTCTGAGGTTTGTCATGAACCAAAAATTGATTTCCGAAGAGACTGACGGTGACAGTTGAGTAGCAGATGATATCACCACGTGAGGTGTAAATCAGATGAATGACTCAACACGTACAGACTGTAATAGGAACCGAAAAATGTGTAACTGAGTCGACTGCATTTCTCTGTGATACGTCGCAGCATAAAATGGGCTGCTTGTTGTCTACCTCACGAGAAGGCATGTCAAGGTATCTGATAAGTGCTAAACAAATGGGAAGTGGTGTAATGAGAACTCATTTCCCCCGACCCAATTATTATATAGATGAATTTGGCCAGAGGTCTTGCAAAGTCATCCTTTTTATTTATGTTTGCAATTTCTTTTGAGAGAAACAATAGGACTGTACTGCGTTTTTTTATATTGATTTTCAAATAAATGGTACAAACTATATTTACAAAACCAAAGAAACCAGATAAAGATAAAGTCTATACGAAGGAAACAATTTGTTTTTCTTGAAAAGGAGGATTACCCCGACCTCTGCATCAAAATGGCCACCAAGTACGTAGTTTGCTACAAGTTCGCAAGTCAAGCTAAAATAAATAAAATTGCCACAACCGGCAAAAATAGGACAAGATGACTATACACCTATCTTATTGTTGGACCGCCATCCAAACCGGCTGTAGGTATCCCGTGCTACCGTCTCCCAACGGTTACACTCATAAGCCATATGCTCCTTGTCTTCTGCAGGTTGAGTAACGACCACGTACGGATCCAGCTAGTTGCCCGGTAGATGACCTGCAGAAAATTTGTGATGTTTTGTTTGTTAAAAGTCGCGTCATTCCGACAGTTACATATAGCCCAAAGTAATGCAGACACTCCGACTCGAATATGCGCCGCTGTTTTAGGCTCTACCCCATTTAGCCATGTCCCCAATAAAGTGTCAATGCTATTAGGAGGACGGACATTAAAGGCCACATGTATTGTACGCCACAGTAACTTGGCCAGTGGGCATTTGAGAAAAAATGTTGGGTGGATTCATCTTGATCACAAAAATAACAATGTTTACTACCCTCCTAACTACGCTTTGCCAAGTTGTCCATAGTCAAGATCACTTCCTTGTGAACAAACCACATAAAGACCTTTATTTCTAAAGGCACTTTAATTTTCCAAATGTGAAGCGACTTTGGGATTGGACTAGTGTTTATTAAATCTATATACATAGATTTCACTGAGAATACCCCTGACACCAAAAGTTTACAGTGTAGTGTATCTGGCTCATCAGAAAGGTTAGCATCCATCAACCTATGCACAAGATGTAGCCATCTATCCCATTGTTCCCCCACTAGGGTTCTCCTGAACTGAATGTTTAAGGGAACTGGTCCTAGTATTGTACTTACAAAAGTGTCCTTACATTGTACAATATTGTAAAGGGTTGGATATTGTATGGCAGTGGCGTCTCACCTAGTGGCGTCTCACCTAGCCATGTATCTTCCCAAAACCTAGTAGTATTACTGTTCCCTACAATGAATTTGGTCCTATTGAAAAAGGCAACCTTTGCTCGCATCAGCCCCTTCAAAAAAGGTGAATCATTCGGCTGCGCCGTTACTTGTGCGAGGGTCTTCGATTGCAAATACTTCTTACGCAATAACTGTATCCACACACCCTCCTCCTTTATCGATAGCCTGTATAGTCATTTACTGAGCAGGCACATGTTCTTTGCCTCAAGGTTTTCAATCCCTAAACCCCCTTGGTCCTTCAGCCTACAAATTATATCCCACTTGGCCAACCTGTACTTGGATTTAGTCTCATCGCTTTGCCAGAAAAAACATGATTAATAAAAGTCCAACCTTTTCCGTACCCCCACAGGTACTTCAAAGAAGGACAATAGGAACATCGGCATACTTGTAAGCACAAAATTTATTAGAATTAGCCTACCCCCATAAGACATAAGCTTGCCCTTCCAGCAGCTTAGTTTCTTCTCAAATCGATCCTCTATGCACTTTCATTCTTTGTTGGTTAGTTTTCAGTGATGAATTGGGATTCTCAGATAACTAAACGGAAGAGACCCCAACTCACACGCAAACAACTGTCTATAATTTTCCTATTCTTCCTTGACGCGCCCAAAACAAACAGTTCGCTCTTGTTAAAATTAATTTGCAAACCAGACAATTGTTTGAAAAGAACAAAACCAGTTTAATATTTCTAGCCTTTGCCAAATCATGTTCCATGAAAATAATGGTATCATCTGTGTATATGGACACCCCACCGTCTACAAGATGAGGGATGAGCCCACCCACCCGACCGTCCTCTTTGGCTCAACCAATGATAATCGCCAACATATCAGCCAACAATATTAAACAGGATAGGAGACATCTGATCCCACTGTTTCGGTCCCTTTTGTGTCTGGAAATAATGACCTTTGTCATCATTTACCTTGATCCCCACGCTGCCTTTTTGTACAAAGGATTCGACCTGCTTCCTCCAAACCGCATCAAAACCCTTCATACACAAAGGCTGTTGCAAAAATGGCCATTTAACTTTATCATACGCCTTCTCGAAGTCCACTTTGAAGACAACTCCATCTAGTTTCTTCGCATGAATATGTAGAATAACCACACCCTCCAGGATATAACGTCCCAGCATGAAAGTCGTCTGAGTCGAGTGCACCATAGTATGCGCAATCTGTGTGAGACGATTAGTGCCAACTTTTGTAAAGATCTTAAAGCTCACATTAAGTAGACGTGTCGGTCTGAAATGCTCAATGTGAACCGCATCCTCCTTCTTTGGCAACAAAGTAATAGTTCCAAAGTTGAGGTGGAACAGTTGTAACTGGCCATTAAACAGATCATGGAACATGGGCATAAGGTCTCCATTAATGATATCCCAACACCTCTTGTATCCCAACACCTCTTGTAAAATTCAGCTGGAAAACCATCCGGACCCGGTGCCTTATTATTCTTCATTTGTGCTATTGCCTCGCACACCTCCTTCTCTGAGAAGAGTGCCGATAAAATCTCATTCTCATCGGCCCCCAGTTGAGGTAAATCCCCAACCACATGCTCGTGGAGTGAAACAAAATTCTCCACCGGTGCCCCAAAGTGCTTTTTGTAGAAGTTTGAGATATACAATTTTAGGTTCTCGTTCCCTACAATTGTACCCTCATCCTGTTCTAACTGAATAATTTTCTTCTTCCTGTGTTTTTGATTCTCAATCATATGAAAAAACTGGGTATTATTATCCCCCTGAATCATCTGCCAAACTTTAGCTCTAAGTGCCCATTTCATCTCTTCTTCATTGAGAAGCCTTCGTAGCTTCTCTTCGGCCTCCCACTTAGCAATACGATCAATCATGTTGAGCATATTGACCTCGGCTTTTAAGTCTAGATCGTTAATGAGATTAAGAAGCCTTTCTTTTTCCAGTTTGTAAATGCCACTTTCATTTTTTGCCCTGTCCAACAAGAACTGTCGCATGTGTTGAATCTTATATTGCCATCTTTCAATATTTGATTGACCTCTATTCTTTTTAGCCTATTCCCTGGTTATCAAATCGAGGAAACCCTCCCTTTCAAACCATGACAATTCGAAAGAGAAGATGCTTTTGTTGCCTACGTGGGTCGCATCCCTTGAGTCAACAAGGAGAGGAGTGTGATCGGAAAGACCCCTTTGTAACGCTCGCACGTTATGAGAGGAAACTTCTGTTCCCATTCCACACTGGTTAGAACCCGATCCAATTTATCATATGTTGGATTCTCTAAGTTGTTCTCCCAAGTGTATTGCCTGCCTGTGAGATCAATCTCTCTCAGGTCCATACTCTCGATGATAACGTTAAACATAAAGGACCACCTCCCGTCGAAATTATCATTATTTTTCCTCTCTCCGCCAATTAATATTAAAGTCGCCACCAACCAAAATGGGCAAATTCTCATCCCTACAAATCCTCACCATATTTGCCAGGAAAGTCAGGCTTGAACTCCGGCTGTGCCGCGCCATACACAACGACCAGAGCCCACATAAATCCATCAACTTTTGACCTCATGTGAAATTTGACAGCATAGTCACCTAGGATAACATTTCCGATTTCTAGGGTCTCGTAGTTAACCCCACGTAAGATCCCTCCAGATCTTCCCTGTGGTGGTAGACAATGCCAATAAAAATCTAAACCACCAAAAATCATTCCGAGAAATTGCGAAGTAAAGTTATCTCTACCAGTCTCAAGCAACGCAATAAAATCCAACTTTTGTTCATTAGAAGTTACCACCAAAAACCTTCGTTTAGCCAAGTCCGTAAGACCTCTGCTATTACAAAAGATGCTTCTCATTTTTCATCATGAAATTTTCGTTTGAATTTGGTTCGCGTACTTCGACGCACCGTAGAGAGTGGTACACCTTCCTCTTTCGTGTGTTTGGGCTTGTCTAACACTACCTCTGAGTCCGCATGACTGAGGTTGTTGCCTAAGCCTTCGTTTGGTTGTAGAGGTGTCGCATGCTCCTCTACCTCCAAGGCCTCCCTGTCGAGCACACTAGGGGGTATTACATCGTCACAAAAACACTCTAATGACCGAAACCCTAGCTCGTTAACTTCATTGTCATTCATTGGTTTTACAACCGCTATATTTCTAAGCATATCCATGGCTCTGTCTGCCTCAAGATCAAGCAAATCATTAACAGACTTTGCAATCTCCCGACTATTCTCCCCTAGAGAGACCCCAATCTTATCAGCATTACTAACTATTTCATCCTCAGAAAAATGTAATACTGAAAAACTAGTGTTCACCGACATACTTGTAGTGCCTTCGATATCTCAAAGTTTGGCTGCTCGCATAGCACGCCCCATCTGCAAGACATCCACATCCGGCTGGGCCTGAATCTGCTGACTCGCTCTCCTGTCACCGGACATCGGGTCAGGGATCCCTCCAAAAGCTATGACGTCCTGCACATGGTAGTCTGTCGGGGAACAGCCTCCTGCCAGGTTCTCGACCGGTCTCGCAGGGCTGGACTCCACGGTCCGCACCGAGGACCGTGAGGCCTGCGGCGAAGTGGAAGAGCTGAGGCCACCTGCCTCGGGCTTCCCACGAAGTCCGCCATCGGAGAAGAAATCGGCCCCCTAGGACGTGAAGTGGGGGGATGGAGCGAAGGCCGCCTGCCTCGGGCTCCCTCCCATGACCAGCATCGAGGGGGGGGGGGGGTGACTCCATCACCTCCGAGGTCGGCGCCATAACCAGCGACATCGCCAGGGATAGCGGAGGCGCACTAGTGCAGGCGACCGCTAACGCGACACATGAATCAGAGACCCCGCGACCAAACTGTGTGCGATGCATGAATCATAAACGGTGTCGTAATAAAACCGTCGCCAATAAGACGAACTATTTGCGATGGCGGAGACATCAAGCATGATTCAGATTAGAGACGCGTGTGCGATATGTGGCATACAATTGATCCATACGAACTGTTTGCGATAAGACAGAACAAGAGAAACGGGCAGCCAGTTTGAGGTGTGTGCGATACACGGCATGCAGTTCACTCGGATGAACTGTTTGTGATTACCCAACACAACAGAAACGGTCAGACACTATATGGTGTGTGTGATACATGGCATACAGTTCACTAGGATGAACTGTTTGTGATTACCCAACACAACAGAAATGGTTCAACTTAAGAAGATGTGTGTGATACGCGACAAACAGGTCAGTAATCAGAAATGTGTGGGAAGACCGATAATAACACAGACAATTGCTCCAAATAAGTCGTGTGTGTTGAAGGCAAACGCTTGTTGGTAAACAATTGTCAGCAATTGATGAAATCATCACCGACGGGTTCCGTAGTTTAATCCGTGTGCGATGTGATTTGCTCAGTCTGCACAACATCTACGATCTCTGTGTACAGAACAATATTATTTTGTGTGAATAGTGTGCTCTGTTGGGCACACGAGATATATGGATCACACCCGTGGGCAAGCAATGTGCGCGCACGCATCGTGCTAGCTCGCGCTTCCTTCTATGCTAAGTTTCCATTAATTGATGGCATTTTATGAACACGCCACCGTTTCCCGCCATTTCCCCATCGGTTTCCCGCCGCCACCCAGCGATTGCACATAAGCCTAGGCGGTGCGCGACACACCAAGGCACAAGCGCAGCCTATAGCCCCTCTAGCTACCTTTTCCAAGCATGCCAACCCGCCGAAGCGCCGCCTCTGCCATCAACCACCTCGACGAGGTAAACGAGCAGGTGCCATGACCCGTCGAGGCCAAGGGCGTCCCCGACAACGCGATGGACGACGCCGTGCTGCGCGTCATCGCCAGGGTTGAGCAGACCCTTGGCAGACGGCGCTTCAGCGCCGCGGATCAAGAAAGGCAACTCAGTGCCGAGAGGCTACAGCTCGATGCACAACATGATCGGTGGTGCCCCGCAGGGCAAGATAGGCTGCGACTCGCCGCACAACGAGATCGATGGACCGCCACAGAGACAGAGGCACGACGCGCCGCACAGCAAGAGCGATTCCATCGGCGCTTGCCTGCTGTCGACAGGGCGTTGCAGCTGGCTACACGGCCCGTCAGTAGCCCCATTCCTCGCCAGGAGTGGGCAGAGGCCGTCTGCGCCATACTAGCACCAAAGGCCGGCCGCGCCGTGCTTGCACCGGACGCTGGCTGCGCCGTTCGCATGGGTCGCGCCGTTCGCCTTGTCCGCGGCCCTCT
Source organism: Elymus sibiricus (assembly GCA_039707655.1). Classification (NCBI taxonomy): domain Eukaryota; kingdom Viridiplantae; phylum Streptophyta; class Magnoliopsida; order Poales; family Poaceae; genus Elymus; species Elymus sibiricus. The sequence continues at coordinate 196,209,643 of CM077674.1, read as the reverse complement.
CGATGCCAACGCGCTGGTCGCTAGGCTCGAGCGCCTCCTTGGCCCAGGTGTTCACATAGGCGCAGTAGAGGAACATGGCCGTCGCATCCTCGAGCTGGTGATCTCCGATGAAATAGCGAACTTGGAGCTTGAGATCGCGCTCCAGATATACCGCGAGCGTGTCAACCGCTTGGACGAACGCCTGCACGAGTTCAGGCAGAGGCAAGAGCTACCGTAGGCAGTGGTGGTTGTCATGGACGCGTTTTATTTTGTTGAGTCGTTTCGACGTTGATCGCTATGTATTCCCAACAATCATAATATTGCTCTGTTTATTGCTCTGTTTCAATGTGTGTACTCTGTTTTCCGTTCTTATATATTGTTCTGTTTCAATGTGTATGTTTTCCATTTTGAACATGTGGATGGTAAACAGCTAGATAGAAATTAGTACGAAAACGAACAATACATGATGATACTTAACTAGGATCCCATACTTAACTACTAAGTACAATGCATAAAATTGAAAACGAACAATACTAAAACTAATAATCCCTCCTTGTGCGGCTAGTATTCCGGCAGCCCCTCGCTAGCAGCTCCCTGGTGCGCGGCGGCTTCCCAGCGCGGAGGGAGTTCTCCGCTTCCTCCGCCTCACAGCGCTTGACGTGCCAATCTGCCTCTTGCTGGCGGACGCGCGCGAATGATCTTGCCATTTCGTTGGGAGCCCACCGAAGATCCTCGTCGGTAGCACGCTGGAGCTTATCGGCCCACCTTCACGCAGCGATGAGGCGCCTAGCGCCTTTGGCCTTCCTGGCGAAATACCGGCCGTCTTCGTACACCTCGTCCGCACGTCGACGCGCCCGCCGCCAAAGCTCCAGCTTCTCCTTTTCCCAGGCGGCCTCACGGGCTTCACAGGCCGCCTGGTCCTTGGCGCGCTCCTCCGCCAACTCCTTCTTGAACGCCACTTGCCTGGCTTTCTCAGCCGGCAGCAGCGCTCTCCACAAACAAAGATTGTATTGGCCCCAAAACCACTCCAAAGTTGGGGGTTCCGGCGCAACCTCGTCTGGTGGCGCGTAGGGGTCCTCCTCGTCGCTGCTATGCGCCTGGATGTCCTCGCGGGGTGGCGCCTCCTCCTTGACGGGTGGGCAGATCATCGGCGCCATGGCAGAGTTTTGTGAGAGAGAGGGGGGGCGAGCGAGGAGAGAATGTAGATGAGAATGCAGGCGGGACGACGTGGGCGGGGTAGTATTTATTGGCGGCCAGAATCTAGATCGACGCGAGCAGTAGAAGCGCCGGTGGCCGGAATTTACGAGTACTATAGCTTGAATTACACACGATTCCTGCATCAAAATCCGTGTGTGAAATAAATCGCCGACGGTTCCCAAGACTGAACCGCGTCTGATTAATAACCCGCGCCACTCACCTTCCAAACCTCGTGGCGCGAAACAGAGTGCCAATCATGGGGGGCTGTTGACACATGAACACGTCACCGTGTACCCTCGACGCCGGGGGTGATGCACCGCAGCTCACGTCGAAGGAGATCCGACCGGCAGCGTGATACGCAGGACAGCCGACAAATGCTTTTGTAGACCTGAAGCCCCGCTTGCTCGGGAGGGACCCCGTCAGGGCTCGCGGTGGCTATGGGCTGCTCCAGGTCGATTCGCTCGCCCCTTGAGCCTCGTGGTTCCGCAGCCCTTCGGTGAAGGAGTAGAGAAGAACAAGAAGAAAGATACAAGGGAGAGGGATAAAAAGTAGATGAACACGAAAAAATAGTAGATTGATTTGTTCGATTGTGTGTTGTTCAATCGGCCGTCACCCTCAACATATATAAGAGGCGGCTGGACTTTCCGTACAAGTAAAGGACTTAATTAGGCTTTCCTTATAAGAAAATTACATCAATTCACGTCCTAAAAGTCCTAATTCTAGTCCAATTCGGATTTGACTCGGATCTGTCCAATACTCCTGTCCTGCTCTTTGTTTTGGTCATAGAAGTCGCATACTAACTCGGATGGAGACGAGCCAAACATCAAACTTGTTCGTCTCGACGATAAGAATAACTCTTCGCATGCCAATTCTTCATACAAGGCCATCTTGATGACTTCACGGACCCATCTTTAACTGTGGGTCGGATTCGGCAGGTGGTAAACTGGGCTGTCCGTGCCTTGGCATGATTCTGTAGGTCACACACTACCTCGGATCGCGATGACTCCAAAAGAAAAGTTGACCATTTCGACGATACGCACAACTTCCATGTAGAACACTTTTTCATCCGAGGCCATCTAGGTAATCTTTTCAGCCCATCTTCAGTTTCTGGTCGCCGGCAAGGTTTTCACACCGGCAAGCTTTCATGCAGGCAAGCATTTCACGCCGGCAAGCTTTCCACGCCGGCAAGCTTTTCACTTGTCCGGCAAGCTTTTCACTCGGCTGGCAAGCTTTCATGCCGGCAAGCTTTCCACGCCGGTAAGCTTTCACGCCAGCAAGCTTTTCACTCGGCTCGCAAGATTTCATGACGGCAAGCTTTCCACACCGGCAAGCTTTTCACGCCGGTAGGCTTTTCACGCCGGCAAGCTTTTCACTTGGCCAGCAAGGTTTTCTCCGGCAAGCTTCATTCAGCCGGCAAAGTCCGAATAACTCACGCGACCCATCAGACACCACCTAGGTGGGTGTCTGGTCCCTTGCGTCACTTTTTCACTCAGGGCCGGTCCGCAGAGTGTTGCCTCTAACTTTTGCATACGAACTCGGATTGGGACGATTTTTATATCAAAATCAACCGTTTCGACGAGACGAAGATAATTCATGTAGAAAGTTTTCTCATATGAGGCCGTCTTGAAGGTGTAATTGGCCGAACAGTACTCAGAGATCCAAAATCTTAGTACTTCGAACATAGTTTCGGCCTTTTAGATGAGATCGGATGCTGATGACCCAAACATCAAAGTTTCTCATTTTGACGATATGAAACTTTCTCGTATTGAGAACTTTTCCATTTGAGGCCATCTTAATCAAGTTTCTAACCATGCCCAAATCTGGTGTCAACACATGCCCCCCTGTTTTTCGGCAAAGCTTGTGTGCAGAAAAATAATTTGCACGGAGCTTGTTCTAAGGATGATGTCAACACTCGATCGGCCATTTCGTATGTTCTTAGGGTGATAAGTATATACCGGCCATTACTTGTTTGAACCCTTAATGCAAACTTGGGTGAAACCTTCTCAACATTAACAATCCGATGATAATGTTTCATAGATATGTATCTCAAAGCCGTCCTCCGAACATATTGTTCACCCTTTCGCTAGGATTTGTAGATAATCAAGAATGAACTTTCTCCAATCCTTGCTCTCGCCTGCATAAAAATTTCATTAGTAACCGAAGCGGTGGGCTTCGGTTCGGCCTTACCTATGTCGGTGAGACCAAGCATCGGCTATTGATAGATATGCAATACACCATGATCAACATGGTAGCCAGATGCTTGTTGTGCCAACTCATTTGCTCTCCAATTGTCATGTCTAGATAAATGAGCAATATTAAAGCAACCCAAGGTAAATTTTCATCTAGATATACCTCAAGATAAACTATAAGTGATTCGTCGAAACATTGATAACCCTTGGATATTTGTTGCACTACTCATAATGAATCACCGAAAGCCTCAATATGTGTAGTACCTATGGCAACCAAAAGCTCCAAGCCGAATAACATTGCATATTTGGCTTTGATTATTGTGCAAAAAATATTTTAAGCGGCATGAGGCTTCACAAAATAGCGCCATCAAGAGATATATAAACAACACAAATACCTTGGCCATTGTTATGAATTCAACCATCAAAACATAATCTCCATAGTACTTGTCTTGCTCTCCAATTGAACTAAGGACGATGTTAGAATACTACGCCGACCATGCTTTGACATATTCTTAGGGCGATAGATAAATATCGGCCATTACCATAAGTTGCATGTATACATCCACCAAAGCATGTATAGCCAAAATAAACAAATGAAATGACAAATCAAGTATTTCGGCCATTTGGATCAGCAACAAACTTGTAGCTAATCAAATGTATAATGATTTGGTAATACCATTTCATGATGTAAGAAATTATATTGCAACCATGGATCAAAATAAGCCCATGGAGGGTAACCAATCATACCTGAGGATGAGTTCCATGGCAAAGGCATCAATGGCATGGTTGAAGAATATGGATGATGTGCTAACCGAAGATTTTGATGTTGTGATGCAAACCTTCAGCCTCATTGTTTGTCGCTTCCATCCTTCTCTTTCTTTACTTTTGTAACACTTGTTGCAATAGAAGGCTGGACATCATTTTTGTTTCGATTGCCCCCCTTGGGAACCCATGCCATGTTCTTCTTTCTCAGCTCTTGTGCACTAATCTTTTGTAATTCCTTCTTTTGCCAATATGATAAGCCGAGTAGGCATCTCAGCTGTGATTCTGTTTCGACCAATGGCAACTCCTTTTTGGCCTTGTGCACCCTCAACTTCTTTTCTTCAAATTTGGCATTTTGACTCTCAACAATTGATTGCTTGATCTCATTCCTTTAGTAGCCAATGTCAACATCTTAATTGGCTCTTTTTCATTTGAAACCAAATCTGAACTAGCACACTTACGACCATCTCTCTTGACTCGATATACTTGCTTGATAACCTCTTTCTTCTTTATTGAGCTCTGGACCGATTCTTTTTTATTGAAACGGTCTTGAACATATGATTGCTCACTAAATGTTGGTCTTCTTGGAGCTGCATAATTTTGGTGAGGTGTTTTAGAATATGATGGATAGTGTGCCCTTGATTTATACCTGTCCCATGATTGATATGAATAATAGTCGGCATGGGGAGGTACGTATGACATCGACATTGGTGGCCCAAAAGGAGGATATGGAGTTGGCTTGTTCAACTTCTTCCTTCGCCAATCCCGGTCTTCAGATTTATGCCTTGGGGGTGACTTCGATGTTTTTGGTTCACTCGGCCGATAAGCATTCTCCGCCTCACTTATCTTCTGATATTTTTCCAATAAATGCGCGAAAGTGACTTTCGGCTTTTTACCTTTGTGCTTACCATGGCCTTTGCTTTCTTTGGTTGTGCATGCATTAGTCTTTGAATTTTCTTGTTGCCCCCTGGTGCTAGATGTCTCTGTGGTAGCTTTGGCGGAATTCCCGTCTTCAAGATTATTGCTGATGCAATTTTTAACAACATCCTTACTCGAAGACTCGATACCGTCATCATTGGTGTGTACCTGTTCGTCTTTGAATGAGTCGGCTTGAGGTAGCCGAGTCAACACTTGATCGCCATCGATACCAATCTGAGTCAACTAGCCATATGCTCGTGCCTCAATAAACTCCAATCGTCCTGTGTTGGCCGATTGTGCGACTTGATGAATCATGTTGCAGTCTTTGACATTCTGCTCGAACGAACATTGCATTCGCTCTTGTCTTGACGGCTCGACATCGTGATCAATTATAGTAATAGGATTAGTCAGCGATGCACTGATGATGTGATCACTTATGCCTGGACTGAAGGTACACTGCTCGTCCATTAACTGATACTGTGGTACCGGCTTTGGAACTAAACAACCGAGTGGTGTCGGCTTAACGTCATCCGACTCGGCTATGCATCGATTTTCGTCCTCCTTTTCCGATGCTCTTGAATCGGCTATCCAGGAGAACTTTGAACCTGGCATGTTTCTACAACCAAAATAATTACAGAATATACGTCTCATCTGAGACCAAATGTTAGCCAGGCATGAAACAAATAAAGCTGTCCATATGAATATAAAGTTTATCCGGCATGATGGGAACAACTTTGGTTGCGATAAATTGTCACTCTTAGTCTCTATGAATGGTACCATATATTGACCAGCATGATTAGTGACAAGTTTATTCTTAGCAGACAGATTAATCATCTCGATTGGTCTTTCAAAATTAATTAGAATCTTGATAACGGGTGCATCAACAATATGATTTTGACCGAATCAGAAATTGAGTAAACTGTCTGCTAGGTGTACCTTTGTGAAGACGTTTGGACGACATGATGGTTGCACAACTGGAACGATACTTTGCTCCACTTCTGAATAATTCTCCAACGCCTCGTCTTCCTCTTCTGGATCTAGTGCCTTGTCATTCAGATTTGCCGAGAAGATTTCACTCGGACGCTCTTCGTTAGCTGAATGCTCTTGTTCTTGATGTTCATCATTAACCGAACTTTGTTCGGCCATATAACTTTGCTCTTGATGCTCAACAATTTCTTTGGCACGAAACTCATAGGGCAGCATGTAAGCTTCCTCACATCCAGAAAAATCGAGCACGGCCAATTTGTCGTGTTTACCGTTCCTTTGCTCGGTGAAGATTGCATCTTATGCTTTAGTACACTCGGCAAAAACTGGCTCAACATTAGCTGGCGATGCACTCGGCTGGAACGATGCACTCGTCCTTAACTGGCTCGATGCACTGGTTATCACTATGCACTCGGCCTTAACCGTCTCAGTGCTCGATCCGGTTTAAACCGAATCCACCATTGTTTTGGCTTTAAACAAAACATTCGACTCGGCTGTAGACGACTTAGTCATATTTGTATTGGCTTCAACCGAATCAACAGTATTAGCCGAGCCAATCTTCTTTTGCTGATTTGCTTGCGAAGCTTCTTTTTTATCTTGCCTTAACATCACAGAAGGGCCAACATGGTTGCTGCACGGAGGAAGGAACTTGACATATTCTTGCAAATCTTCCTCTTCACGCTTCTTCTTGAGTACTTCATAAGCCTGTCGATATTCTGCGGGTAATTCCTCAAGAGTTGGTGTGGTAAAATTGTCAGCACTATTCCCTGCAAGCTTTGGGTTGACCTTGTTCATACGGGCCATATAATTTTCTTTAAACTTGGCCCAACTTGGATAGGATTGCCCCCCCGGCACTTTCAGACTTTTTCGGCAATGAATTGTTGCCTAAAGTTTGTACAGGGGGTACATAATATGCTGCTTTGATAGGTGAAGATGTATGCACTGTTGTAGAATCATATTTCCTCTCGCCAATTCGATCAATTGGCAACACTTCGTCTTCTTGCAAAACCCTGGCTCTTATTGCCTCATAATCAGGAACCAACCCCTTTTCATGTTGCTCAAGGCAAAGAGCGCTAATCTTCTTATTTTGGGCTAAACTTTTTAACGCAGCCAGAGCCACCTCATCTCCTGCAATATTAGGCACATACGCTCCTGTAGAATCTCCATTCACTCGGCCATAACCACGAAAGTGAGCCGAGTTATGAATATTTTTAGTTGCATATAATGTTGAACAATTAATCTCATGAGGTGTAGTATATGATGACTGAGGATAACCGGCCAAATAGCTAATTGAAGCATGGCCGATTTCCCCATCCATCGGCATGTTTGGGGATGAACCCGCATATTGCGAGCCAGCTGCCAATGGATAAAATTGTGAGACGCCCTCCTGTACATGATGTGTCTTATATTGATCACTCGAACCCATCATGTTGTTCACCGGCATATTAAAGGTGTTGCCGATGCACGAAAGTTCGGATCCATAAGTTGCATGTCACTATTATGTAAATTCCAAGCTTCTCCAACATAATCACTAGTCGGCCTTTGCTCGTTAGGGCTAGCCGACATGACATGTCCATTGGAAGATCTAGCGACACCAACATAATGGCTATTTGCATCTACGTAAGGAGATTGATGATACATGTTACCGTCGTAGATTGCAGCCGCTTGATGGTGCTCTCCTCGTAGCAAGAACAGGCTGGAGACTGTTCAAAGCTTCGTCCCCAGCAGAGTCGCCAAAAAGTGTGTTGACACATGAACACGTCACCGTGTACCCTCGACGCTGGGGGTGATGCACCGCAGCTCACGTCGAAGGAGATCCGACTGGCAGCGCGATACGCAGGACAACCGACGAATGCTTTTGTAGACCCGAAGCCCCACTTGCCCGGGAGGGACCCCGTCAGGGCTCGTGGCGGTTATGGGCTGCTCCAGGTCGATTCGCTTGCCCCTAGAGCCTTGTGGTTCCGCAGCCCTTCGGTGAAGGACTAGAGAAGAACGAGAAGAAAGATACAAGGAAGAGGGATAAAAAGTAGATAAACACGAAAAAGTAGTAGATTGATTTGTTCGATTGTGTGTTGTTCAATCGGCCGTCACCCTCAACATATATAAGAGGCGGCTAGACTTTTCGTACAAGTAAAGGACTTAATTAGGCTTTCCTTATAAGAAAATTACATCAATTCACGTCCTAAAGTCCTAATTCTAGTCCAATTCGGATTTGACTCGGATCTGTCCAATACTCCTGTCCTGCTCTTTGTTTTGGTCATAGAAGTCGCATACTAACTCAGATGGAGACGAGCCAAACATCAAACTTTTTCATCTCAATGAGAAGAATAACTCCATGTGTGCCAATTCTTCATACAAGGCCGCCTGGATGACTTGACGGGCCCATCTTTAACTATGGGTCGGATTCGGCAGGTGGTAAACTAGGCTGTCCGTGCCTTGCCATGATTCTGTAGGTCACACACTACCTCGGATCGTGATGACACCAAAAGGAAAGTTGACCGTTTCGACGATACGCACAACTTCCATGTAGAACACTTTTTCATCCGAGGCCATCTAGGTAATCTTTTCAGCCCATCTTCAGTTTCTGGCCGCCGGCAAGGTTTTCACACTGGCAAGCTTTCATGCCGGCAAGCATTTCACGCTGGCAAGCTTTTCACTCGGCTGGCAAGCTTTCATGCTGGCAAGCTTTCCACGTAGGTAAGCTTTCACGCCGCAAGCTTTTCACTTGGCCGGCAAGATTTCATGCTGGCAAGCTTTTCACGCCGGTAAGCTTTTCACGCCGGCAAGCTTTTCACTCGGCCGGCAAGGTTTTCGCCGGCAAGCTCCATTCAGCCGACAAAGTCCGAATAACTCACGCGACCCATCAGACACCACCTAGGTGGGTGTCTGGTCCCTCGCGTCACTTTTTCACTCAGGGCCGGTCCGCAGAGTGTTGCATCTAACTTTTGCACACGAACTCGGATTGGGACGATTTTTATATCAAAATCGACCGTTTCAATGAGACGAAGATAATTCATAGAAAGTTTTCTCATATGAGGCCGTCTTGAAGGTGTAATTGGCCGAACAGTACTCAGAGATCCAAAATCTTAGTACTTCCAACATAGTTTCGGCCTTTTAGATGAGATCGGATGCTGGTGACCCAAACATCAAAGTTTCTCATTTTGACGATATGAAACTTTCTCGTATTGAGAACTTTTCCATTTGAGGCCATCTTAATCAAGTTTCTGACCATGGCCAAATCTGGTGTCAACAGGGGCCCAGTTGTCTTGCGAGATATTTACATTTTCTTTCCAAATGTTTTGCATGAATGCTTATTGCATGTTACCATGATATTGTTGGAAAATGTATTACATAAATGATTTTTCCAACCCATGATGATATTCTGTTGCATGTACATGTTGTTCAAATTTGAATTACGGCCATTAAATGGTTAGAAACTCACTTAATGTCTTGAAAATATCAAATAACCCTTGAAAATTTCCAAAATTTTAATATGAAAGTTGTATTCGTGGATGTTAATGGTAGAAAAAAAATGCCAAGCCATAAAAGGAAGACACTGTCGGTTCGTCATCAAACATGCATATTCTTCCCTCTCGGAACCACGAGTCTTCTCGTGAGATGCTCCGATTTGTGAGAGGTGTGTGCCAAAACTTTCGTCAAAGTGGCCAATTCTTTTACCACAACATCTTGGTGCCATTTCATGACATCAAGCAAGGTTTCATGTATTTCTGATCATTTTTGTTTTTTTTGGAATTTAAAAGCCATGTTCTCACTATTTGTGTCCAATCCTTGACACCAATATGTTTGAAAATTCCTTCCAATTTACTGCACAGGGCATTAACTCGCACACAAGGACACAAATATGATTTTCCAACCCATGATGGTTTGCCGTTGCATGTACATGCAGTTCAAATTTGAATTACGGCCATTATATGGCTAGAAACTCACTTAATGTCTTAAAAAGGTCAAATCAACAGCAAAAATTTCAAAAATTTAACATGACCGTTGCATTAGTGCATGTTAATGGTAGAAAAAAATTCAGGGTCATACGAGGAAGCGAGTGCCGGTTCGTCATTAAACATGCATTGTTCCCTCTCGGAACCACGTGTCTTCTCGCGAGATGCTCCGATTTGTGAGAGGTGTGTGCCAAAACTTTCGTCAAAGTGGCCAATTCTTTTACCACAGCATCTTGGTGCCATTTCATGACATCACGCAAGGTTTCATGTATTTCTGATCATTTTCGATTTTTTTTGGAATTTAAAAGCCATGGTTCTCACTGTTTGTGTCCAAGCCTTGATACCAATATGTTTGAAAATTCCTTCCAATTTACTGCACAGGGCATTAACTTGCACACAAGGACACAAATACAATTTTCGAACCCATGATGGTTTGCCATTGCATGTACATGCAGTTCAAATTTGAATTACGGCCATTATATGGCTAGAAACTCACTTAATGTCTTAAAAAGGTCAAATCAACACTGAAAATTTCAAAAATTTAACATGACCGTTGCATTAGTGCATGTTAACGGTAGAAAAAAAATTCAGGGTCATACGAGGAAGCGAGCGCCGGTTCGTCATCAAACATGCATTGTTCCCTCTCGGAACCACATGTCTTCTCGTGAGATGCTCTGATTTGTGAGAGGTCTGTGTCAAAACTTTCGTTAAATTGACCAATTCTTTTACCACTGCATCTTGGTACCATTTCATGACATCAAGCAAGGTTTCATGTATTTTGGATCATTTTTGATTTTTTTGGAATTTAAAAGCCATGGTTCTCACTGTTTGTGTCCAAGCCGTGACACCAATATGGTTGAAAATTCCTTTCAATTTACTGCACAAGGCATTAACTCGCACACACGGACACAAATATGATTTTCCAACCCATGATGGTTTGCCATTGCATGTACATGCAGTTCAAATTTGAATTACGCCCATTATATGGCTAGGAACTCACTTAATGTCTTAAAAAGGTCAGATGAACCCTGAAAAATTCCAAATTTTAACATGACAGTTGTATCAGTGCATGTTAACGGTACAAAAAAATTTGAACAATTTCCATCACCATCCGTTGCCAGTGTACTCCAAATTAGTCTGCCGCAGGTAATTAAAAAATGGACTACATCGCACACAGTTGGTTATAAGAACAGTTTGCAATGAAAATTCGCTGGTCTTTTTATGTCTTCCTCCATAAGCTTCGCCGGATTCATCTGCTCAAGCGCTGTTCACCCCCGAATCCTCGAGTCCCCGATACCCATTCCCCATCCCCTTCTTGCAAAGAATGACGCCGTGGAGACGCTTCGTGAGGGCCCGTACGGTCGCCGGGTCCTCCCCGAGCGGCTCCGCCTCTGCCGAGAGCATGGCCGCCTACGCCAAGAGCGCGGCCGCATCCGCATTGAGCGCGGCCGCATCCACCGAGAGGGCGTCTGCGGCTCAGCTGCAGCAGCTGCTGCGACGGCGGCTGCAAACGCCGAGAGCGCTCGAGCAGCCGTTCGTGCCACGGAGGTCGCCCTGGCCCGGGTCGAGGCCATCCATGCCCAGGTCGAGGACGCCCATGCCAAGATATTCCAGGCCTCCTCGGAATCCAACATGCACCCCATGTCCGAAAAGGCGGCGGAGATGCTTGTCGACGATGCAGCGGCGGAGGCCATGGAGCCCCTGCTTCATCATGAGATCACCGAGCGGGAGCTGGAGATGCAGGAGGTGGCAGAGATCGAGGAGCGCCGGGAGGAGGAGTTGCGCGTGGCTAAGGAGGAGGTAGAGAGCAGCCTGTCCGTCGAGGAATCAGTGGTGGAGTACCAACGCGAGCTTTGGAGCCGCCACTACTACGAGTACTACAACCTTGAGGGCGGCGCCGAGGACGAGGACGAGGACGACGACGCGGTCGACTTCAGCCTGGGGGACGCGGAGTCCACCAGTGGCGGCATGTCACCAGGACAAGTCATCGACATCTCATCTTACACCCGCGAGGCATAGGGCGGCGGCGCGGCGGCGGCTTTGTTTAAATTATGCGTACTTAGCCTTTGTTTATAACGTTGGTCTTTTGTTAGAGCAATGTTTAGGTCAACTGGTTCTGTTTAATTACTAAAATTTCTCGATTCAGTAAGTGTGGTCCGTGTGCTGTAGGCTCTTTTGTGTACCCCCCAAATTAGCAAGTGATGTTAAATATGCAATGACGTGGATGAGCACTATACCCAGGGAAATTTCCACCAAAATTTGAGTGCTCAAACTCATCGCATGCGCGTAAAGCAGAAGAATCGTTTGCGATGCACACATTTGTTCAAAGTGAAAGGTGTTCGATGACACTGCGCGCCAAGTTTCCCTCCCACCTTTCGAAATTTTTTTCCTACTGCCGAAATGTCTAACTCTTCCCCCTTCCCACCCCCTTTTCTCCCCGACCACGAGCCACATTTCCCCTGTTTACTCCTTCCTTCCTTCCCAAGCTATAGCCACTTCCTCGCTTGCTTTCCTCGCTCTCGCCGTCTCGCATCCGACCGCCGCGGACGCCATGGTCTTCTTTGACCTCTCCAGCGGTTCCTCCTCCTCCGACGAGTATGTCACCAGCCGGGTATGCCACTCTCCTCTCTCTCGCCCCCCTAGGCTTAGGGTTCTGATTTGTAATAAAGGATTTTAACCCGGAGACCGATTTGAGCCATTTGTTCCTCTTGTAGCTCCCTAGGACCATCACTTGCAAGGAATGGAGTGGGGTAGCTGAAGATCCGCCTGCTCGTTATCACCATCAATATCCATGCGTGAAGTTAGTGACTTTTGAATCTGTGGACAGTGCGAGGATGTTTCTGGCACGTGCAGAGAAGGTTAGCCCCATTTTCTTGTTACAAATTATTTGTTAGATGTGATTCAGACACTGTCACTGTGCTATGTTAATATGGGTGTGATTAAGACACTGTCAAAGTTTCTACCTAGTATGTAAAAATGTTGCCATCTCATCAGTGGTGCCCTGAGAAAATTATTTGGCACCGCTTCAGCAGTTTGTGCACCCAACTTTGCTCCACACATCCGAGCAGCCAAGCAATAAAATACTAATGCTTTATGGCAGGAAGGAACTGGGCATCAGAGCAACTAGGTGCTCCGATTCCCTGAATTTTTCCTCTGGCAACGACTCGGCAGTGCAGGATACCGGTGCCAAATGTAGCAACAATTGATTTGACACCGGTTTTGGCCTACACAGTGGATTGCCTTTATTGGTATTAGTTCTATGTTATTCAATTTGTGCATGTACATACCTGTTAGTATTAATTTGATGGCATTGAAACACTGTCGCTGTGTTGTTGCAGTTATATTTAGCTTCCTCATAAAATGGTCAATTTGTTATTATAGTACCTGACTAGGAACTTAATTATAGCTTGTGATGTTCCTGAATTTGGTTGTTGTCTCAGTAGCAATTAATTCATTTGCACATTGAACTTTTTGAGAAGATATGTCATAATAAACCAAGCTAGAAAATAGCTCAGAGTTGACAACCAAGCTAGAAGAACTTATCCTTTTGATGAAAGGTAAAGAAGAGGTAAATGTCAATGCCATCACTAATGAAGATACTAGTTATGTTAATTTCATTGCTCGTAATAGCTATAATCCTAATTGGAAAAATAATGGATATGCTCCTAAGCTTCCCTACCCAAATAACGGAGGAGCGTCCAATAATTTTAATGGAGCTAATGGTAGCAATAGAATACCCTTGAAGAAACTCTAAAAAGTTTTATTGCTAGCCAGACTGAGCAGAATGAAAATTTCAAGAATATCCTAAAGAATCATGATAACTTACTCGGTCAATTGATCGGTAAGGTTGTTGGACTAACAAATGATGTGCAGATACTTGAAGCCAGATCCAAGAATATGGAGGCACAATTGGCAAAAATAGCAGAGAACCAAACCTTGATTTTGGCCAAGTTTGCTGGGAAAACCGGAGCCTAACCCGGTGGAAGAAGTTAAAATGGTAAGAAGCAACGAAGGGAAATATGAGGTACTTGACACAAGCCATGTGCCAGAGTACAATTACACTGTTGCAGATTTTGTCAAGATGATATCCATGAAGTATCCACTACCGGAGGTAACTAATGATGAGGCATATAATGTCTTTGTTGAGCAAGTTGCAGCCAAGTTACATGAACTTGACGAGGAAAGAAAAAAGTTATTCAGTAAGTTACCAGCTAAGCAAGAAGATACTTTCGAACCTACTATAGAGATTGAGATAGGACTTAATAAGTTCAGTGCTTTATGTGATCTAGGGGCAAGTGTTTCCACTATCCCCAAATCTGTTTATGATAGTCTCAATCTTGGTCCTTAAGCTAATACTGAGATTATATTGAATATGGCTAATTCTTCACTCAGGTAGTAGGCATTAAGCATGGAGTTATAGTTCAAATAAATGATTGCCCTGTCATGATTGATCTTGTTATAGTAGATATGCCTGAAGATCCTATTGCTCCTATAATTCTCGGTAGACCTTTTCTAAGGACTATCAAAGCTGTGATAAATGTGTTTGAAGGAAATGTTCGTTTTGATTTACCATCTAAAGATCCTTTTATAAGGCATTTCCCCAGGAAAAAGAAATTAAAGACCTATGCAGGAGGTGGCATCATTTTGAATGCCAGAAGTTATGGTCTCGGTGTTCTAGCACCACCTTGATTACCATTACGGTCGAGCGCTTCGTGGGAGACAACCCACACGAATAAGGTAGACACGTTTTTATTTTTGTTTTAATAAAATAGTGATTGAAGTTCCGTGTGAAGAAGTGAGTTTGGGAGAGTTGTTTTAATGAAGGCCTAGTCTTGTGCAAGATTTATATACCTGGAAATATGTCTATCTATTGTCTTGGAACTAACCCCGCAGGAAAGCAAAGGAAACGAAAAGTCTCGCAAGAGATAGATCAAAAGACGGTGTTCAAAACGACCACGTGCGGTCGTATGAACGGTCGCATGACCTGCCGAAGGTTCCAACACAAAACATCAGAGACCGTAGGAGCAAAGACAATGTTTCAAACGGATGCGTGCGTCCATTTAACACTTTTGCAGAAAACGAAGAAAATCCCAGATCCAAAGACGGTGTTCCAAACGGGCGCATGCGCCCGTCCGAGTGGTCGTTTCACACCATCGACCAGAAGAAGAAAAAGACAGAATGAATGATGGCGTTTTAAACGAGCGCTGCCGGTCGTATGAGGAGAGCACAGACGCAGGTAAGTCATCAGGAAGAACGACGACGTTCCATGCGGGCGCTTGCGCCCGTATGGGCAGTCGTTTGGTATCCTTGCGGCCCCAATAAGCCCGAGGAAGGAGTTTGAATCCTTCCGTGCGATCGATCTACGATGTTTACACGGAGGTCTTCTCGCGTACGCGGTGGTTCGAGTTCATCCACCGCACAACCGCAACAAGTCTTCACTCAGGGGATCGTCTTCACTGACCGTGGAGCAAGGAAGAAGTTCCAGAAGCTAACAACAAGGAAGATCAAAGCAACGAAATGGGCTTGTGCGAATACTCTCGCCAAGCTAGGTATCACCCATGATTTTAATTTGCTTTGTCATAATGCCGGGTTGCATCATTTTGTCTATCAGGGATGTGAGACTTATGAACGATTGACGCTTGAGTTTCTTAGTACTCTCTCGCACAATGTTGGTTTAATGCCAAATGCGTATGAGGAGGAGAGGATCACTTTCCGTCTCCTTGACCAAGATTTTAACATCACTTTTCCTGAGTGGTGTAACTAGTTTGGCTTCCCCAACAATGATGATGATGTTAGATGTGTTTATGATTTTACTGACCCGCACCCGAGGCAATCCTTTCTTGAGATGATTCATCATGGCTCTAGGCATAGAGCCAGTTGCATTGAAAGTCCTGCTATATGTTATTTCTACTATGTTATCACTAACTCATTGTAGGCACGAGGAGAAGTTTCCAAAGTGAATGAGGAGAACATGCTAGTTCTCAGGAAAGCAGCAAACCTGGACGTCGGTTATTTGCCCAATCTAGGGGCAATACTTTTCCTACACCTCGCGCATCAAGCAAACCATGCACAAGGAGATATCGTGTGTGGAGGAGTGGTCACCATGTTGGCCAACTCCCTTGGCCTCAACTACAATCACCTCCGCCCCATTGTCAGTAACACCCTTGTAAGCATTCGTGTTCTTACTAGCACTGGTATGGTAGTAGTTCGTAATGGCCGTCATTGTATCAAAATTCCTGGAGTGGGTACTTGTTACCCACACCTATGCCTAACCGTTTCTCCATCGAGAATGGACAATTGCATTATGTTGCATAGGAAGGAGATGCAGCTTTTGACCAAGAGGGGCCAGAACCTGAACAAGTAGATGAAGAAGAACTCACCACCGACGAAGAGGAAGAGCAGCCCCAACAAGACTACACCACCTACGCGGACCTCAACAACCTTCAGGGCTCTATTCAAGATATGAGCAACCTCGCATCGTCCCTGAGAGGCACGGCCACCTATATGAACATGAACTTCTCCAACTGGAGGCAGGTGTGGGCTCCTGACCAACCGCCACAATGATCTCGCCGGTTTGGGCTTGCAAGAGCCTAAGCTTGGGGGAGGTTATCACCACTTATACATCAAGATGTGGCGGTATTTGAATAAATTGTAATGAGGTTGTACTTAAGCTCGAGGAGCTTCAAAACACTCGTGTTGGTTTGTTCCAGCACTTTGCTTTTTATTTGCCTTTGCTTTTTTTTTATCTTTTTTGCCTTTTTGCAATTTTTTGGTTGCAAGTTAGTTTTCAAAAACCCAAAAAATAGAATAAGCTTTGCTTTGCTCTTGTTCTTTATTTAGCCCCTTGGAGTTTGTTTGCATTTTGTTTTCAGAGGAGTTGATCTATGCCAGGACAATGAGGAATGCAAGAGTAAGGAAGAGAAGTGTGTAATTTCGCAACCGTGAAGGTATGTCCTACAACCCCCATCTTTTGCACTTGAATACTTAAAGTAGATGTAGTAGTTGTACGTGTGATATGTGCAAATGGGAGTAAGTCTTGATAGTTGATACAAAGGTTTTTCTCTAGTAGCTGAAATAATTTTGTAGCCTTTGTTTTCTTTAGTTTACACAACTATGACTTGCCGTGGGACAATTTTTAAATGAAATGTTATTAACCAAATATAAATGTGCACAAGAGAAAGTCTCTCAAGACTTGGGAGTTGAGAAATTGTAGTGGATGTAATGTTTAATCATGCTCAACCCCATATCGTTA
The DNA here is from genome assembly GCA_039707655.1 of Elymus sibiricus. Lineage (NCBI taxonomy): Eukaryota > Viridiplantae > Streptophyta > Magnoliopsida > Poales > Poaceae > Elymus > Elymus sibiricus. The sequence goes on along the minus strand of CM077674.1, from coordinate 196,192,406 downwards.
ATTTTAATAGACTTGATAGCACTTATGGATTGAATTGTCTAGAGGAACTTAGTTGAAAGGTGGGTGAGATTATGCGAAAAATCTGTGTTGTATATCTCAACATGGTGTTACAGCCTCCGGCTGGTGCCATGGCCTTTTGCTACTATATACGCGTTTACGTGTGTAAATGTGGCTTCGTCACCCTTCTTGATGTTATGCTGAGGACTCCGCTGGCCAATGAACGATCCACCAAGAGTGACAACTCGGATTTTGGCTATGAGTTTGTTATCGTACGTAGTGGCAACACTACAAATGAGTATTATTTGGCTTTCTCTTGAGTGGGTGTGTATGAGGTAAATAAAGGGGACTGATCAAAAGAGCTCGAAAGAGAAATTATTGCTAAAGGTCCATAGTTCCCAAACATTAAGCCACAGTGAAAACCTATGCATGATCACTTATTTGGTATAATCTCCTTCACGTGACAATCAAAGTTCCAGCAAACAATGATTGAAACATGGTGTTTAAGAGCCTAGAGGAGGAGACAATTGTGGGTGTACTCATGAGCACTTGAACATTATATTTTACTACATGCTTTCTGCTCCCTAACTTATGTTTTCAAAACTCTATCTAAAGAAACTCTTCCGTGCATTCCCGACAAGCAAGTGTTGTCTAGATTAAATGAAATGAAGTGTTGCAAAGTTGTTTTATCTAGTAGATTAGAAACTTTGTGTTCAGTATCTTTGCTTCACTAACACTTGCTCTATAACCATGCCACCGCTATATCTATGATAAGTTTTTAGGCCAAGAAGCGGAGGGCTATCTAGGCATACCGATCGTAAGTGAACCAGAACCTTCTCGTTATTTCGGTTTAAACAACCGAGTTCCTTATGCTTCGGATTTCTCTCTATGTTGCTCGAGGACGATCAAGTTTAAGCTTGGGGGAGTTGATGAGTGATATTTTTACACTCATTTCAACCTCGTTTAAACTGAATTATTACATGAAAAGAGAGATATTCGCTCCGATATTGTCACTAATGACTAATAAGTGCGAGGGATTCCACAAATCCTTTATTTGATATTTTTCAACAGGAAATGGGCTAAAAAGGGAAGATCGCGTGGGAGAAAGGAAAGGAAGGAAATTGGAGAAGAGATAAGTCACCAGGAGGCGCAAGAAGGCCGCTAGTCTAAAAGACGGCGTTCCATGCGACCACGAGTGCTCGCATGAGCGGTCGTTTGGCATGGAAACCAAGGCAGGTCGTACACCTGAACAACTTTTATAAAGGGGACCCAGTCGAAATGTGAACAGAGAGCACGTCGGGAGAACGTCCAGCACTGCCACAACCCTTTCATCATCATCTTCATCCACAAACCCTAGCCGCCGCCATTTGCATCTCCATAGCCATCTCCACCACCGCAATTCTCTTCCATCTAGTTCATACTTGTAATCGTGCATCGCACAAGGCATCCATTGTAAGACATATTGCAATCAAACAATCTCAAGATGTGTTCTTCAATGTTTTCTTCTCGCGATCTGATCTCGATGTGTGAGTAGATCGGTAAGGTATGGGGTGAGGCATGAGCCTTGCAACCCCAGGTATTTGGTGAAGGGATCATTGGGAGTCTTTGACATAACGTCTTGTATGTGTGAAATAAAATTGTTTCGTGAAGTTTCTCTTGTCTTGTCCGCGATCTTCATCCTTGCAGGTACCCAGGATCATGGAGATCGAGCACCGGTGAGGCTAGGAGCAAGGGGACCGTGAAGTGTTACACCGTACACCAGTGACAGTAAGGATTAGTAGGGTAACATGGATCATAACCTTGGGGATTCATGAGGTGTAGTCATTGAACGCCCAAAGCTTTTGTCTGATATTATTATCTTAATTATCGGGGCAACCCCGTGAGATGGATAGGGCCTGCGGTAGGACAACTGATTCTTGATGCAGGACTCGCGCCGGTCAAGATGTTATTTGGACACATCCCCCATTCCGATACGAAGCAAGCACCTCTTGACGGGTGACTTCCCGCGCACAAACTCATATCATTTTTGATCCCAACACCAATACATGGTTGTAAGCATTAAGACCTCATCCTCGTACCTTCTTTTTATTATAAGTGTTTGAATCACAATTTGCTTATTGATCCGGTTAAAAGCTGGATTTGACACTTTAGCAAAAGCTTGCTAGAGACCATTGCTTCAAGGGGATCTTCCTCTCGTGGGTTCGATACCCAGGGTCACCTCTGAGGAAATAGGTGCGGGATACCCTTTCTTGTTCCAATACCGGATCAATAAAAAGGAGATATCAGCACCGCAGCCAATGCCCTCACCGTGGCCAAAGCTGCACCAGGCGGGGCTGGAATAGGAGGCCCTGTCGCCGTCACTGTAGTCGCCGCGACCAAAGGCGACTGCGCGACCATGGTCGCCACATCAGCCGCAGGAGGAGGAGGTTCCCGGCACGGCGGAGGGTCACGGCGAAAGGGGTTTCGGCCGACGAACGTACCACCACGCTCGCCACCCACATGCCATCCCCGGTGCGCCCGAGTCCAACCCGAGGCCGATACTACAACGGCCCCGAGGCCCCCTCAACGAAGTTCCCAGGCGGTCCAACAAAACCGTGGTCGCCACCACCGTCGGATTGCCACTGATCTCCGCCATAACCTTTGCTACCACCATTGGAGGACGATCCCCTGTAGTGGTCATATAGTAGTCCCACTGCCCTCCACCGTAACCTTCATCGTATCTCTGCTGGCCGCCATAGCCATCATCAAAACGCGCCTGGCCCTCACCGTTGCCATACCCGCCACGTCCTCGATGGCCGCCCCACCAGCCACCTTCATCGACCTCAGCCCGGGCAACGGCACAATGGTCCCTCGACCTGGGATGCACGACCGAAGTGACAGGAGCAGCCACAAGCTACTCACGCGGCTCCAGTCGAGAAGCCGAAGTGGACGGCGGAGGCGTAAGATCTCCGCTTCTCAGCCGCCATCGAAGTCGATGCACGCACTGCGACCATGACCAGTCGATCGAAAACCAGGGCACATTCGCATCGGTCGTACCCTATCTGATCGCGCGCATGCACGGGCCGCATGCCCGCTGATAGGTCCATTTTGCATCATGTTTTTCTACTGTTATTTATAATGTTTTAGAGTTATATTTCACTTTATGATGCAATTCTAATGCCTTTTATCTCTTAAATTACAAGTTATATCACAAGAAGGAGATTGCTCGCAGCTGGAATTCTGAGCCTGAAATAGCTACAATAGAGATAACTATTCTTCGGAGTTCCAAATGACCTAAAAATTTAAGGAGATTTGTTTTGGAATATATAAAAAATACTGGAAGAAAAAGATACCAGAGAAGACCCTCCATGGGCCCACAAGCCCAGGGGCGTGCCCACCCCCCATGGCGCGCCGGCTGAGCTTGTGGTGTCCACGGAGGTCCACCGATGTCCATCTTCTGCTATATGAAGCCATTTACCCTAGAAAAAATAAAGGGAAGACTTTCAAGACCAGCCGCCGCCGTCTCGAGGTGGAACCAGAGGCGGAGCACTTTTGCTCTCCGGCGGAGCGATTCTGCCGGGGATACTTCCCTTCGGGGTGGGGGAAATCGAAGCCATCATCATCACCAACACTCCTCTCATCATGGGAGGACTCATCTCCGTCAACATCTTCATCAACACCATCTCATCTCCAAACCCTAGTTCTTCCCTTGCTTTCAATCTTTGTATCAATCCTCAGATTGGTACCTGGGGGTGCTAGTAGTGTTGATTACATCTTGTAGTTGATGCTAGTTGGTTTACTTGGTGGAAGATTATATGTTCAGATTGTTAATCACTTATTTATATCCTCTTATCATGAACAGGAATATGATTTGTGAGTAGTTCCGTTTGTTCTTGAGGACATGGGAGAAGTCTTGTTATAAGTCATCATGTGAACTTGGTTTTCGTTTAATGTTTCGATGATGTGTTATGTTGTTCTTGCTCTAGTGGTGTCGTGTGAACGTCGACTACATGACACTTCACCATGTTTGGGCCTAGGGGAAGGCATTGTGGAATTAGTTTGTAGATGATGAGTTGCGGGAGTGACAGAAACCTAAACCCCAGTTTATGAGTTGTTCCGTAAGGGGCTGTTTTGGATCCTTTTTTTAATGCTATGGTTAGATTTATTTTAATTCTTCTATTGTATTTGCGGATCCTTGCGAGAGGCGTTAATCATAAGTAGGTTGTTTGTTCAAGTAAGAACAACACCTTATCTCCGGTCCACCTACATAACAACTTATCAAAGCAATGAACGCGAGTCAATGAATCATGGTGAAAGTAACTAGATGAAATTCTTGCGTGTCCTCGAGAACGTTTTAATCACTATAAGAAATACTTCTGGCTTGTCCTTAGCAATAATAAGGATTGGGACACTTTGCTGCACCTTGTTACTTTTGTTACTTGTCACTTGTTACCAATTATCTTGCTATCAAACCATCTATCAAAATATCTCACAGCACTTGCAGAGAATACCTTGCTGAAAACCGTTTATCGATTCCTTCTGCTCCTCATTGGGTTCGACGCTCTTACTTATCGAAAGGACTATGATTGATCCCCAATACTTGTGGGTCAACACCCGCTATCCTCGTGTGCCTCGCATCCAGGCCCTGCAACCGCTACCGCTGCCCAAGTGCTACGGCCTCGTCAGCTGATACGTCCATTCTGCATCATGTTTTCCTACTATTATTTTTATTGTTCTGAAGTAATATTTCACTTTATGATGCAGTTCGAATGCATTTTATCTCTTAAAATGCAAGATTCAGGACATTCCTAGCAGCTGGAATTCTGGCCTGAAAAAGCTACAACAGAGATAGCTATTCTCCGAAGCTCCAAATGACCTGCAAATTTATAGAGAATTATTTTAGAATATATAAAAAATACTGGAAGAAAGAAGTACCGAAGAAGAGCCTCGATGGAGCCAAAAGGCACGGGGCACGCCCTACCCCCCAGGGCGTGCCCTGGTGCCTTGTGGACCCCACGAAGGTCCACCGATGCCCATCTTTACCTATATGAAGCCATTTGACCTAGAAAAAAAAGGAGAAGACTTTCGGGACGAGCCGCCACTATCTCGAGGCGGAACTTGGGCAGGAGAACTTTTGCTCTCTCGCGAAGCGATTCCGTCGGGGAAACTTCCCTTCGGGAGGGGGAAATCGAAGCCATCGTCATCCCCAACGCTCCTCTCATCATGGGAGGACTCATCTCCATCAACTTCTTCACAAACACCATCTCATCTCAAAACACTAGTTCATCTCTTGTATTCAATCTTTGTATCAAATCTCAGATTGGTACCTGGGGGTGTTAGTAGTGTTGATTACATCTTGTAGGTTATGCTAGTTTCTTTACATGGTGGACAATTATATTTTCAGATTGTTAATTACATATTTATATCCTCTGATCATAACCACTACTATGCTTTGTGAGTAGTTCCGTTTGTTCTTGAGGACACGGGAGAAGTCTTGTTATAGGTAATCATGTCAAGTTGGTTTTCGTTCAATGTTTTGATGATGTGTTATGTTGTTCTTCCTCTAGTGGTGTCGTGTGAACGTCGACTACATGATACTAATACATCGCCAACGTATCTATATTTTTTGATTGTTTGATGCTATTATATTATCAATCTTGTATGATTTATATGCCATTTTATATCATTTTTGTGGACTAACCTATTAAGTTAGTGCCCAGTGCCAGTTCCTGTTTTTTTTGCATATTTCTTTGTTTCGCAAAAAAACCATACCAAACGAAGTCCAAACACGATGAAATTTTATAGTGATTTTTTCTGGACCAGAAGAGACCCTAGAAGTTTCAAGGAGGCACCAAACGATGATCGAGGGGGCCACAAGCTCAACTGGCGCGCCCCCTGGGAGCGCGCCATGTGAGCTTGTGGGCCCACCGTGGCTCCATTTGCCCTAATTCCAACTTTATAAATTCACAAATATTCGGAAACCCCTAGAGCGAGACCCGAAAAATTCTTCCACCGCCGCAAGCCTCAGTTCTTCCGCGATTCCATCTGGAGGCCTCTGTCGGTATTCTTCCGGAGGTGGAAACCATTCGGGGGGCAATCTTCATCAACCTTGCTGCCTCCATGATGATGTGTGAGTAGTTCCTATAGGACCTACGGGTCCATAGCAGTAGCTAGATGACTTTCTCTCTCTCTTTTGGATCTTCAATACAATGATCTCTTTGGAGATCTATTCGATGTAATTCTCACGGTGTGTATGTTGGGATCCGATGAATTGTGGGTTTATAATCAGATTATTCATTGGCATTATTTGAGTCTTTTCTAAAATTTATTTATGTGTGATTTTATAGCTATGTATGCTGTTCGATCTATGAGTTTTCTTTACCCAAGTTGATGAGTAGATCTTTAGAGGAAGTGGTGCATAGTAGTGGGTTCAATGTTGCAGTGTCCTTACTCTGTGATAGGAGGAGCTGCAAGGCACGTATTGTATTGTTGCTATTAAGGATAATAAGACGGGGTTTGAACATATTGCTTGGTCTTACTTTGTCTACATTATGACATCTTGCTTAAAGCGTTACTTCGTTTGTCATGAACTTAATACTTTGAGATGCATTGCTGGATAGTGGTCTTGGGGTGGAGTAATAGTAGTATATGTAGTTGGATTACGGTCTACTTGTTGCAGACGTAATGCCTATATATGAATTATGCCATGAAGAATCATAGTCATAACTATGCACTATTCTGTCAATTGCCCAACAGTAATTTGTTTACCCACCGTTGCTATGCTTATGAGAGAGATGCCTCTAGTGAACCTATGGCCCCCGGTTCCATTCTCCATTATTACTAAAAACCTAAAATTGCTCGCTGTTTTTATGGCTTTTATTTTATTTTATTTATGTACCTATCACTATCAGATTTAATCCTTGCAATTGGCGAGAACAAGGGGATTGACAACCCTCTTGCCTTCATTGGGTGCAAGCATTTGCTTTGTGTGTGTGCAGGTACCATTCATGTTGTTTCCGTGGTGTCTCCTATTGGTTCGATAAACCTTGGTTCTTAACTGAGGAAAATAGTATCTGCTACTATACTACATCACCCTTCCTCTTCGGGGAATCCCAACACGATCAAAAGTAGCAGACACTTCACCATGTTTGGGTCTAGGGGAAGGCATTGTGGAATTAGTTCGTAGATGATGGGTTGCGGGAGTGACGGAGACCTAAACCCCAGTTTATGAGCTATTCCTTAAGGGACTATTTTGGATCCTTTTGTTTAATGCTTTGGTTAGATTTATCTTAATTCTTCTCTTGTAGTTGCGGATGCTTGCGAGAGGGGGTAATCATAAGTAGGTTGTTTCTTCAAGTAAGAATAACACCTTAGCTCCGGTCCACCCACATAACAACTTATCAAAGCAATGAATGCGAGTCAATGAATCGTGGTGAGAGTAACTAGATGAATTCCCATGTGTCCTCGAGAACGTTTAAATCACTATAAGAAGTACTTCTGGCTTGTCCTTAGCAATAATAAGGATTGGGCCACCTTGCTGCACCTTGTTACTTTTGTTACTTGTTATCAATTATCCTGCTATCAAACTATCTATCAAAACTATCTTATAGCACTTGCAGAGAATACCTTGCTCAAATCCACTTATCGTTTCCTTCTGCTCCTCGTTGGGTTTGACATTCTTACTTATCGAAAAGACTACGATTGATCCCCTATACTTGTGGGTCATCAAGACTCTTTTCTGGCACCGTTGCAGGGGAGTGTAGCGCTCTTGGTAAGTGGAATTTGGTAAGGAAACATTTATAATATGTGCTGAAGTTTATCTTGGCTTGTTACTATGGAAGACTATCCTTTGAGAGCCTTGTTCGGGGTATCTTTACCTCGAGCACAAGTGGTAAGAGATGAGCTTGCACCTACTGAAAATATTTATTATGAAATCCCTCTTGGTATTTTGGAAAAAATTAATGCTAATCCTTATGCAAGAGATGGAACAATACATCCTGATATGCACTTAATCTATTTGGATGAACTTTGTGGATTATTCAAGCTTGCAGGTTTATCGAGGGGTGGAGTCAAAAAGCAATTATTCCCTTTATCTTTGGACGGAAAAGCATTCATGGGACTTGAACCGACTGAAGCTGGAATTTCATCAGAAATTTTATCCTATGCACTTGGTTCACCGTGATCGGAATTTTATATATAATTTTTGGCCACGTGAAGGAGAAAGTATCGCTCAAGCTTGGGTGAGGCTTAAGGACATAATGCTCAAATGCCCCAATCATGAGCTCTCGAGAGATATGCTTATTCATAACTTTTATGCTCAGCTTTCCCTTCATGATAAAACAATGTTTGATTCTTCTTCAGTTGGTTCTTTCTCAAAAAGAAGTACTGAAATCAAATGGGATCTTATTGAAAGAATTAAATGCAAGTCCGAAGATTGGGAGGTCAACAAAGGTAAAGAGTCAGGTATAAATCTTGAATACGATTATGTTAAGTCTTTTGTAGAAACAAATGCATTTCATAATCTTAGCACAAAATATGGACTTGATTATGAGATTGTAGCTACATTTTGTGAATCTTTTGCTGCTCATGTTGATCTTCATAAAGAGAAGTGGTTTAAATTTCATCCACCCATCAAATATATTTGTGAAGAACCTATTATTTCTAATACTAAAATGCTAGCTTACACTGCTAATCCTGTTGTGCCTGCTGCTTATATTGAGAAGCCTCCTTTCCCTGTTAGGATTAAGGAACATGCTAAGGCTACAATTGTGGTTCATAAGAGTAATATTTAAACACCTAAACCCCCTGAACAAATTAAAGTTGAATCCTCTATTGCAATGTTTAAAGATCTCTTGGTTGATAATATTGATGGGCATGTTATATATTTCTGTGAGGAAGCTTCCAGAATTGCTAAAATCGCTAGAAATGAACATGATAAGTTAGACACGAATAAGAAAGTTGTTGGCATGTCTATTGTTTTTGTTAAGATTGGATATCATTGCTATCATGGTTTATGTGATATGGGTGCTAGTATAAGTGCTATTCCTTTTTCTCTCTATCAAGAAGTTATGCATGGTATTTCACCTGTTGAGATAGAAGAAATTGATGTTACTATTAAGCTTGCAAATAGGGATACCATTTCACCGCTTGGGATTGTTAGAGATGTCGATGTCTTATGTGGTAAGATCAAATACCCTACTGATTTTCTAGTACTTGGGTCACAACAAGATAATTTTTGTCCCATAATATTTGGTAGACCCTTCTTGAATAATGTTAATGCTGAAATTGATTGTGCCAAAGAAAAGGTTAAGGTTAAGTTTCGTGACGTACCTCATGAATTAAATTTTTCTATGTTCACTAGACAACCTCATTATAAAGATTTGCCTAATAAATATTATATTATTGGTCTTGCTTCTATTGCGGTGCCTCCTACTTATCCTTTAGAGCAATACTTGTTAGAGCATGAAACCGATATGCATATGAAAGAAAGAAATGAAATAGATGAAATCTTCTTTAGACAAGAACCCATCCATAAGCATAATTTGCCTATTGAAATTTTGGGAGATCCTCCCCCACCTAAGGGTGATCCTATGTTTGAATTAAAGAAACTCCCGGATACTTTGAAATATGCTTACCTGGATGAAAATAAGATATATCCTATTTTTATCAATGCTAACCTTTCAGTGCACGAGGAAAAGAGATTATTGAAGACTTTGAAGAAGCATCGTGCTGCAATTGGATATACTCTGGAGGACCTTAAGGGCATTAGCCCAACTTTATGCCAACATAAAATCCATATGGATCCTACTGCTAAACAAGTCATCGATCATCAACAACGCTTGAATCCTAAGATGAAGGATGTGGTAAGAAATGAAATATTAAAGCTTTTGGAGGCAGGTATAATTTATCCTATAGCCGATAGTTGGTGGGTAAGTCTTGTTCATTGTGTCCCTAAGAAAGGTGGCATTACTGTTGTTCCTAATGATAAAAATGAACTTAGCCCACAAAGAGTTGTCACTGGTTATAGGATGGTCATTGATTTTAGAAAATTAAATAAAGCTACTAGAAAAGATCATTATCCCTTGCCTTTTATTGATCAAATGTTAGAAAGATTATCTAAGCATACACACTTTTGTTTCCTAGATGGCTACTCTGGTTTTTCTCAAATACATGTGTCACTAGAGGACCAAGAGAAAACTACTTTCACTTGTCCCTTTGGAACGTATGCTTATAGTGTAGGGGAATGCAGCAGAAAACAAAAAATTTCCGACCTACGCACCAGCCCAGGACCACTATGAAGACTGCATACAAGGTTCCGATCCGATCGTTACCGACTCGTAGCGCAGCGGAAGTAGAGTCGATGTAGATTGTCGGTGCAGATCCCCGCAGCTAGGATTTACAACCTCCCAACCGCGAGGATGTACTCCCTCGTCTGCCCCCGGACAGTCCCTTGGACAGCCCTTCGGGAGGCGGTCGGACAGTCCCCCGGACGGTGTCACGGACAGCCCTTCGGGAGGCACACACCGAAAATTTCCTCGCCCTCACTTCTACCATGATTTTTTACATCATGGATGGCCCAAAGAATGTCATGCAGGTGCGTCTCCGGCCCGCCCTGGACGAAAAGCCCATTTTTTGTCATAGAAGTGGGACCCCACCACATCTATGATGATACGTGTTTTTGTCAAAATTATTGTCATGGAAGTGTCATATCCATGACAGAAAAAGTTTTCGTTCAGGCCATAATGTCATGAAAGTGTCTTTTTTTGTAGTGATATAATGTCAGCTTTGTTACTTTTGAACTAATTTAGTTCTTATAACCATGTGATGCTTTTGGGAAAGTTTGACAGACCAAGCTGTGAGCATCCTAAGGTCGTGTCAATTTTATTTTTGTTTTAGCGGGGCATGACACGAACATAATGTATTCAGCCTCCGGCATCCCGTTGGCGATGCCTTTGTGATAAAGGCGACTTTCTTTTTTATATGTTTACGTCGATGCAGCCCTGGGCTCATGGCCTTGGGAGGTCGGTAAGGATGAAGCAGCCCCCAAGCCTGGATCAAGTGAAGGAACACACGATGCAGACTTTGTGCGGATTGCCGGGGGGGGGGGGTCCACTATACGCGATGTAGCCCCCGACTCCGACAAGCAAATAGATTCGATTGTTTCGACCTCCTTGTCTGTCCTGAGGTGTTTTTTTTAAGTTTTCACAGTATATGAAGTAGCAAATCGCAAATTGGAGAATGGACAATTTCATTTAATAACCAATTTATTGGATCGAGCTAAGACATATATGCTAAAAATTGGAAGCTGCTTATGCTAAGATGGAAACTAGAAATTATGCGTAAAAACACGTAGCTGGGCGGTGTTCCATGGATGATTCGTGATTCACCCTGTTTTTCTGTTGCGTAGGTAGTACGCTTCGTGGTTGAGGACCTCATTGATAACATAAGGCCCCTCACAAGGGGAAGAGAGCTTGTTCTTCTTTTGCTTTTGTTTGAGGCGCAAGACGAGGTCGCCGACGTTGAACTCGCGTGCCCGGAAGCGCCTCCCTTGGTACTGGTGAAGTTTTTGCTGGTATATGGTAGTGTGCTCTAGGGCGAGGAGTCGAGCTTCTTCTTTGGTGTCTATGTCGTCCTTCCGGCTTTCCTCTGCGGCCTCCTCTTCATATTCGTGAACCCATGGGAAGTCGTACTCTATATCAGAGGGTAGTACTGCCTCCGCTCTGCATACCATAAAGAATGAGGTATATCAGATGAACCTGTTTGGAGTCGTCCGTAGGCTCCAAAGGACCGAGGGGAGCTCGTCGGCCCATTTCCCCTTTGCTCTGACTAGCGGGGATATCAATCGGGGCTTGAAGCCCTACATGATTAACCCATTGGGTCACTCCACTTGCCCTTGGACTGCAGTTGAGCCACTGATGAGTACTCTATTTGTATCCTTCTGTTGCGGTAGAAGTCTTTGAATACGTCTGTCGTGAAGTTGGAGCCATTTTCGGTGATGATGTTGTGGGGGGCGCTGCATCGATGGATTATTCCAAAAATGAACTTCACCGATGTGTCAGCCTTTGCATTTGTTACTAGCTTGGCCTCTATCCACTTGGTGAACTTGTCGATGGCGACCAGGAGGTACCTATGGCCTCCTGGTGATGAGGACAGAGGCCCCACCATGTCCAGGCCCGGCACGGCGAATGGCCATGTTAAGGGTATTATTTTGAGGGTTGTGGCCGGCATGTGGTTTTTTTGTGCAAAGTGCTGGCATCCTTCACATTTTCAGACTATCTCTAGTCGCGTGTGAGCTGATTACTCGATTCGACGCTGCCCAGAACTACTAGCCGCTATCGCCTTCTGAAGCTTGGCTTCGCCGTCACTTGAAAGCCACATACCTTGGCCTTGCTTCGCTCAACCGCTCCATAGCCAGACATCACTCCCGGTTCGTCTGGTCGAAAAATGGGGATGTAAGTTCCTCCTTCCGTATTCATGCTTCTCGCCGCCAAAAAACAAAACCTCTTTTTTGCGTTGAAGGCTGACAATAGCGTGGTTTCTGAGCATGCTGACCTAGGCCGAGGCCGCCTATGACCACTTCTCCAGTATCCTAGGATCCAAGGAGCATGCATTCTCAATCCCACTTGACGCCTGCACCCCGACCACTTCGATCTTGCTTGCCTTGATGAGCCCTTCTTCGAGGACGAGATTGGAGGGAGATCAAGGATAGGCCCACGGGCAAGGCACCAGGGCTAGATGGATTCACCTCTGAATTCCTTTGTAATTGCTAGGACACTATCAAAGAGGACATCTGTGATGCCTTTGGCAAGTCCTACTTCCTCAATGCGTGGGGCATCCATAAGCTTAATGAAGTGTACATCACTCTCCTCCCAAAGTGCGCCGATGCCAAGATCCTCTTCGATTTTTGCCCCATCATCCTCATCCACCTCCTTGAGAAGTTGTTCACCAAGGCTCTCTCCCTTCGGCATGCCCGCACCTTAGACTCATGGTTTCCGTTAACCAGAGCCCATTCATCGTCGGTGGGAGAATTCATGACAAGTTCATGTTGGTTCAACAGACCACGCGCGTACTGCATAACCTCAAGGTGCACTGTATGACGCTCAAACTTTACATAGCCAGAGCATTCGACTCCGTCTCCTAGCTATTCCTCCTCGAGATTCTCCGGCATCTTGGATTCGACCCTCGTTGGCACACATGGATATTGATCCTTCCCGCCACTGCTTCAACACGCGTGATGATCAACGATGTCCTGGGGCCTCTAGTGTCGCATGCCCGTAGCCTGTGACAAGGCAATTCGTTGTCTCCAATGCTCTTTGCTCTGGACATCGACGTTCTTAACTTCCTCATTCGACGTGCGGTGGAGCTCGGGCTATTGCAGCACCTCACTACCCAACACGTCGCCCTAAGTGCTTGCCTCTACGCCGATGTCGGCATTTTCTTCTGTCATCTAGATCAATATGACATCTCGACCATCAAGGAGCTCTTCTGCGTCTTTGGGATTGTGTCGTGTATATATGCGGATGACATTACAAATTTCTTGGCTGCCACAATCTGTTGCTCTTACGAGCACATCGACACCATCCGCAACAACCTCGCGTGCCCTATCTGTACCTTCCCAATTCAATCTGGGCCTCCCCGTCTCTCTCGGCAAGATACCGACGTCCGTGCTACTTCCTCTCATGGAGAAGATTATAAGAAGGTCTCTACTTATCGCACCTCTATGCTCTCGCTTGTAAATAGGCTATCTCTCATTTGCCACAACCTATGTGCAATGCCCTTCTACTTTCTCATTGCCATCTCCATGAACAAGCCGATCCTGTCAAGGACCAACCAAGTGATCTGCGCCTTCCTTTGGGCCGGTCATAAAGACGTTCGTGGGGGTCAATGCAAGTCAACTAGCCGCATGTCTATCGACCCATCCAACTCGGTGTCCTTAGTGTGCGTGACCTACACCACACCATCCTTGCTTTACACGCTCTTGGGCCTGGCTTCAGCTCACAAACTTGGGATGCCCTTGGAGTCATCTACCGCTACCTCACGATTCTGAGGTAGTCGCGATCGTGCGTGCCTCTACCAATTAGTAGCTTAGGAACGACAAGACTCGTCTTTTCTAGTCTGGCCACTGGATCTATGGCTGATGAATTGCAGAGCTTGCATCACTCGTCTTCGCCTTTGTCCTTGAACAGTGCAACAAACGAAGGATGGTGTGTCAGGGGCTCCACCTTTGGTAATGGATCTGTAACATCTACGACACTCTTGGACCTGCGGCCATGGTCTAGTAGTTGGAAATTTTCCAGAGGCAATAATAAATTGGTTATTATCATATTTCCTTGTTCAGGATATATGTTTATCATTCATGCTGGAATTGTATTGACTGGAAACTTAAATACATGTGTGGATAAATAAACAACACCGTGTCCCTAGTGAGCCTCTACTAGACTAGCTCGTTGATCAAAGATGGTTAAGGTTTCCTAACCATATACATGAGTTGTCGTTTGATAATGGGATCACATCATTAGGAGAATGATGTGATGGACAGACCCAACCATAAGCTTAGCATCAGATCGTACCACTTAGTTATTTGCTACAACTTTCTTCATGTAAAGTATCTGTTCCTTAGACCATGAGATCATGCCACTCCTGGATACCGGAGGAATACTTTGTGTGCTATCAAACATCACTTCGTAACTGTGTGATCATAAAGATGCTCTACAGGTATCTCCAAAAGTATTTGTTGGGTTGCATGGATCGAGATTGGAATTTGTCACTTCGTGTGACGGAGAGATATCTCTGGGCCCTCTCGGTAATACAACATCACAAGAAGCTTGCAAGCATGTGACTAATGAGTTTAGTCACGGGATCTTGTATTACGAAACGCGTAAAGAGACTTGCCGGTAACGAGATTGAACTAGGTATGGAGACACCGACGATCGAATCTCGGCAAGTAACATATTGTCAGACAAAGGGAATTGTACGGGATTAACTGAATCCCCGACATTGTGGTTCAACCGATAAAAATATTTGTGGAATATGTAGGAATCAATATGGGCATCCAGGTTCCGCTATTGGTTATTGATCGCAGAGGTGTCTCGGTCATGTCTACATGATTCATGAACCCGTAGGGTCGCACGCTTAACGTTCGATAGCGCTCGGGTAATGTTGAGATGTTAATAGTGGAAAGTCTGAAAGTAGTTCGGAGTCCCGGATAGGATCCGGGACATCACGAGGAGCTCCGAAATGGTCTGGAGGTAAAGATTTATATATGGGAAGTCATATTCAGGGTTCCGAAAAAGTTTGGGAATTTTTGGTAGAGTACCGGGAAGGTTCTAGAAGGTTCCGAGGGTTGCACCGTGGGTTCCAACGACCCGGGAAGGGCCCACATGGACTGAGGGGTGGGACTATAGTCCAGGTGGGCTGTCCGCACCATTCCCCAAGGCACATGTTGTTTAAATCTAGAGATAAGGTCTTATCTCTAAATTTAAAGGGTTGAATCTAGAGATAAGTTGTTATCTCCAAGTTTAAAGGGATTTCTCCCTTGTGTCCAGCCCTAGGAGGGTTTTGTATGCCCTCCCCTGCCCCCTAGCCTATATAAAGAGGGGGGCACATAGGGGCAGCCACCCCTTCACCCTTGCCGATTGCCTCTCCCAACTCCTCCCACGTTTCTCCGGTACGCGCTTGGCGAAGCCCTGCCGAATTTCCGCTGCCACCACCACCACCTCGCCATTGGGCTGGTCCTGATCTCATCTACCTCCTCTCCCTCGCTTGCTAGATCAAGAAGGAGAGGATGACATCGAGCTAAACATGTGCTAATCTTGGAGGTGCCATCCGTTTGGCGCTAGATCGGATTGGAACGTGATTGGATCGCGAAGAGTACGACTACATCAACCGCGTTACATACGCTAATTCTTTTAGTCTACAAGGGTACGTAGACACACTTCCCCTGGTTGCTATTCATCTCCTAGATTAGATCTTGGTTGTCACGTAGGATTTTTTTTGATTTTCATGCTACGTTACCCATCAGTGGCTTCAGAGCTAGGTCTATGCGTAGATGTGTGTGCACGAGTAGAACACAAAGAAGTTGTGGGCATTGATGTTCAAATTGCTTACCTCCTTTGTTATTTCGGGATTCAGCGGTATTGTGGGATGAAGCGGCCCAGACCAACCTTACTTGTCCTCGCATAAGAGACCGGTTCCACTGACTGACATGCAACTTGTATCGCATAAAAGTGGTTGGCGGGTGTCTGTCTCTCCTACTTTAGTTGAATCTGATTTGACAACAACGGTCCTTGTAGAATGTTAAGAGGCAACTTGTGTATAACCGTTGTGGCTTTGTGTAGGTAAGAAGGGTTCTTATATGATGCCCATAGCAGCCACGTAAAATTTGCAAGAACAAAGTAGAGGACGTCTAACTTGTTTTTGCCGGGCATGTTGTGATGTGGTATGGCCAAAACGTGATGTGATATATGTTGATGTATGAGATGATCATGTTTTGTAATAGGTTCACGACTTGCATGTTGATGAGTACGGCAACCGGCAGCAGCCATAGGGTTGTCTTTAATTTATTGTATGACCTGCGTGTCAATCATTAAACGCCATGTAATTGCTTTACTTTATCGCTATGAGTTAGCAATAGTCATAGAAGAAATAGTTGGCGGAGACAACCACATGACCACACGATGATGGAGATCATGGTGTCATGCTGGTGATGATGGCGATCGTGCCGGTGCTTTGGAGATGGAGATCAAAAGCACGAGATGATAATGGCCATACCATGTCACATATATTGATTGCATGTGATGTTTATCTTTTATGCATCTTATTTTGCTTAGGACGACGGTAGCATTATAAGATGATCCCTTCACTTAGTTTCAAGATAAAAGGTGTTCTCCCTAAGTATGCACCATTGCAAAAGTTCATCGTTTCGAAGCACCTCGTGATGATCGGGTGTGATAGACTCTTCATTCACATACAACAGGTGCAAGACAGTTTTACACATGCAGAATACTTGGGTTAAACTTGACGAGCCTAGCATGTGCAGACATGGCCTCGGAACACGAAAGACCGAAGGGTCGAACATGAGTCATATAGTAGATATGATCAACATGGAGATGTTCACCATTGATGACCACCCCATCTCACGTGATGATCGGACATGGGTTAGTTGATTTGGATCATATAACACTTAGACAACTTGAGGGATGTTGATTTAAGTGGGAGTTCATTAGTAATTTGATTAATTGAACCAATTATCATGAACATAGTCTAAATGTCTATGCAAATTTATGTTGTAGATCAATGGCTCGCGCTGCAGCTCCCTTGAATTTTAATGCGTTCCAAGAGAAAGCTAAGTTGAAAGATGATGGAAGCAACTATGCGGACTGGGTCCATAATCTGAGGATTATCCTCACTGCTGCATAGAAGGCTTATGTCCTTGATGCACCGCTTGGTGATGCACCCCCTCCAACATCGCCTGTAGATGTTGTGAATGTCTGGCAGGTACGTTCTGATGACTACTTGATAGTTCAATGCGCCATGCTTTACGGCTTAGAACCGGGGCTCCAAAGACGTTTTGAGCACCACGGAGCATATGAGATGTTCCGGGAGCTGAACTTGGTATTTCATGCTCATGCCCGGGTCGAGAGGTATGATGCCTCCGACAAGTTCTTTAGCTGCAAGATGGAGGAGAACAGCTCCGTTAGTGAGCACGTACTCAAAATGTTTGGGTACTTCAACCGCTTGAACCAGTTGGGAGTTAATCTTCTGGACGAATTAGCGATTGACAGAGTTCTCCAGTCAGTGCCACCAAGCTACAAGGGCTTCGTGATGAACTATAACATGCAAGGGATGGAGAAGATGATCCCTAAGCTTTTCGCGATGCTGAAGGATGCGGAAGTAGAAATCAAGAAAGAGCATCAAGTGTTGATGGTAAAAAAGACCCCTAGTTTCAATAAAGGCAAGGGAAAGAAGGGAAATTGCAAGAAGAATGGCAAGCCAGTTGCCGCTCCAGTGAAGAAACCCAAGGCTGGACCCAAACCTGAGACTGAGTGCTTCTATTGCAAGGGGAATGGCCACTGGAAGTGGAACTACCCCAAGTACTTGGCAGATAAGAAGGCTGGCAACGTCAACAAAGGTATATTTGATATACATGTTATTGATGTGTACCGTACTAGTGCTCGTAGTAGCGATTGGGTATTTGATACTGGTTTGGTTGCTAATATTTGTAACTCAAAATAGGAGCTGCGGAATAAATGGAGACAAGCTAAGGACGAGGCGACGATGCGCTGTGGAAATGGCTCCAAGGTTGATGTGATCGCTGTCGGCACGCACCCTCTACGTCTACCTTCGGGATTATTTTTAAACCAAAATAATTGTTATTTGGTGCATGAGTTAAGCATGAACATTATATCTGGATCTTGTTTATTGCGAGACGGTTATCCATTTAAGTCAGAGAATAATGGTTGTTCTATTTATATGGATAATATTGATGCCAAAAGATGCAAAGTGAATGATGATAGTACCACATCTTGTGGCAATGCCGCTTAGGTCATATTGGTATAAAACGCATGAAGAAACTCCATGCTAATGGACTTTTGGAATCTCTCGATTATGAATCTTTTGAAACATGTGAACCATGCCTCATGGGCAAGATGACTAAAACCCCATTTTCCGGTACAATGGAGCGGGCAACTGACTTGTTGGAAATAATATGTACTGATGTATGCGGTCTAATGAGTGTTGAAGCATGCAGTGGATATCGTTATTTTCTGACCTTCACGGATGATTTGAGTAGATGTGGGTATATTTTCTTAATGAAACACAAGTCTGAAACATTTGAAAAGTTAAAAGAGTTTTAGAGTGAAGTAGGGAATCATCATAATAAGAAAATAAAATTTCTACGATCTGATCGTGGAGGTGAATATTTGAGTTACGAGTTTGGCATGCATTTAAGACAATGTGGAATTGTTTCACAACTCACGCCACCTGGAACACCACAGCGTAATGGTGTGTCGAACGTCGTAATCGTACTCTATTGGATATGGTGCGTTCTATGATGTCTCTTACCGATTTGCCACTATCATTTTGGGGTTATGCTTTAGACACAGCCGCATTCACTTTAAACAGGGCACCGTCTAAATCTGTTCAGACGACACCGTATGAATTATGGTTTGGCAAGAAACCTAAGTTGTCGTTTCTTAAAGTTTGGGGTTGCGACGCTTATGTCAAGAGGCTTCAGCCACATAAGCTCGAATCCAAAGCAGAGAAGTGTGTCTTCATAGGATACCCTAAAGAGACCATTGGGTATACCTTCTATCACAGATCTGAGGGCAAGATCTTTGTTGCCAAGAATGGATCCTTTCTAGAGAAGGAGTTTCTCTCGAAAGAAGTGAGTGGGAGGAAAGTAGAGTTTGATGAGGTAATCGTACCTTCTCTCGAATTAGAGAGTAGCACATCACAGAAAGAAGTTCCCGTGATGCCTACACCAGCCGGAGAGGAAGCTAATGATCATGATCATGAAACTTCGGATCAAGCTACTACTGAACTTCGTAGGTCAACCAGGACACGTTCTGCACCAGAGTGCTACGGTAATCCTGTCTTGCAAGTCATGTTGTTAGACAACGACAAACCTACGAACTATGAAGAAGCAATGATGAGCCCAGATTCCAACAAATGGCTTGAGGCCATGAAATCCGAGATAGGATCAATGTGTGAGAACCAAGTATGGACTTTGGTAGACTTGACCGATGACCGGCAGGCCATTGAGAACAAATGGATCTTTAAGAAAAAGACAGACACTGATGGTAATGTCACCGTCTATAAAGCTCAACTTGTCGCAAAGGGTTTTCGACAAGTTCAAGGGGTTGACTACGATGAGACTTTCTCACCCGTTGCGATGCTGAAGTCTGTTAGGATTATGTTAGCAATTGCTGCATTTTTCGATTATGAAATCTGGCAGATTGATGTGAAAACCGCGTTCCTTAATGGTTTTATTAAGGAAGAGTTGTATATGATGCAACCGGAAGGTTTTGTCGATCCTAAGGATGCTAATAAGCTATGCAAGCTCCAACGATCCATCTATGGACTGGTGCAAGCATCTCGGAGTTGGAATATACGCTTTGATGAGGTGATCACAGCTTTTGGTTTTATACAAACTTATGGAGAAGCTTGTATTTACAAGAAAGTTAGTGGGAGCTTTGTAGCATTTCTAATACTGTATGTGGATGACATATTATTGATTGAAAATGATATAGAATTTCTGGAAAGCATAAAGGGTTATTTGAACAAGAGTTTTTCAATGAAAGACCTGGGTGAAGCTGAGCACATACCTTGACAAGATTTTGAAGAAGTTCAAAATGGACCAGTTGAAGAAGGGGTTCTTGCCTGTGTTGCAAGGTGTGAAGTTGAGTAAGACTCAAAGCCCGACCATGACAGAAGAAAGAGAAAGGATGAAGGTCGTCCCATATGCCTCAGCCATAGGCTCTATAATGTATGCCATGCTGTGTACCAGACCTGATGTGTGCCTTGCCATAAGTCTGGTAGGAGTGATCCAGGAGTAGATCACTGGACAGCAGTGAAAAATATCCTTAAGTACCTAAAGATGACTAAGGAAATGTTTCTCGTTTACGGAGGTGATAAAGAGCTCGCCGTAAAGGGTTATGTCGATGCTAGCTTTGACACTGATCCCGATGACTCAAAGTCTCAAACCGGATACGTATTTATTTTGAATGGTGGAGCAGTCAGTTGGTGCAGTTCCAAGCAGAGCGTCGTAGCGGGATCTACATGTGAAGCGGAATATATAGCTGCTTCGGAAGCAGTGCAGGAAGGAGTCTGGATGAAGGAGTTCATGACCAATCTAGGAGTGGTACCTAGTGCATCGGATCCTATGACTCTTTATTGTGATAGCACTGGCGCCATTGCCATTGCCAAGGAGCCAAGGTTTCACAAGAAGACCAAGCACATCAAGCACCGCTACAACTCCATTCGTAATTACATTAAGGATGGAGACATAGATATTTGCAAAGTACATACGGATCTGAATGTGGCAGACCCGTTGACTAAACCACTTCCTCGAGCAAAACATGATTAGCACCAGAACTCTCATTGACTCTAGTGCAAGTGGGAGACTGTTGGAAACATGCCCTAGAGGCAATAATAAATTGGTTATTATCATATTTCCTTGTTCATGATATATGTTTATCATTCATGCTAGAATTGTACTGACTGGAAACTTAAATAAATGTGTGGATAAATAAACAACACCGTGTCCCTAGTGAGCCTCTACTAGACTAGCTCGTTGATCAAAGATGGTTAAGGTTTCCTAACCATAGACATGAGTTATCGTTTGATAACGAGATGACATCATTAGGAGAATGATGTGATGGACAGAACCAACCATAAGCTTAGCTGAGATTGCATCCCTTAGTTATTTGCTACAGCTTTCTTCATGTCAAGTATCTGTTCCTTAGACCATGAGATCATGCCACTCTCGGATGTCGGAGGAATACTTTGTGTGCTATCAAACGTCACTTCGTAACTGGGTGATCATAAAGATGCTCTACAGGTATCTCCGAAAGTTTTTGTTCGGTTGCATGGATCGAGACTGGAATTTGTCAATGCATGTGACGAAGAGATATCTCTGGGCCCTCTCGATAATACAACATAACAAGAAGCTTGCAAGCATGTGACTAATGAGTTTAGTCACGGGATATTGTATTACAGAACAAGTAAAAAGACTTGCCGGTAACGAGATTGAACTAGGTATGGAGATACCGACGATCGAATCTCGGGCAAGTAACATATCACCGGACAAAGGGAATTGTATACGGGATTAACTGAATCCCCGACATTGTGGTTCAACCGATAAAGATCTTCGTGGAATATGTAGGAATCAATATGGGCATCCAGGTCCCAATATTTGTTATTAACCGATGAGGTATCTCGGTCATGTCTACATGATTCCCGAACCCGTAGGGTCGCACACTTAACGTTCGGTAGCGCTAGGGTAATGTTGAGATATTAATAGTGGAAAGTCTAAAAGTAGTTCGGAGTCCCGAATGGGATCCGGGACATCACGAGGAGCTCCGGAATGGTCCGGAGGTAAAGATTTATATATGGGAGGTCATATTCAGGGTTCCAGAAAAGTTCAGGAATTTTTGATAGAGTACCGGGAAGGTTCTAGAAGGTTCCAGGGGTTGCATCATGGGGCCCAACAACCCGGGAAGGGCCCACATGGACCGAGGGGTGGGACTACAACCCACATGGGCTGGCCGCACCATTCCCCAAGGCACATGTCGTTTACATCTAGAGATAAGGTCTTATCTCTAAATTAAAGGGTTGAATCTAGAGATAAGGTGTTATCTCCAAGTTTAAAGGGATTTCTACCTTGTGGCCAGCCCTAGGAGGGTTTTGGATGCCCTCCCCTGCCCCCTAGCCTATATAAAGTGGGGGCGGCACATGGGGGCAGCCAACCCTTCACCCTTGCCCATTGCCTCTCCCAACTCCTCCCACGTTTCTCATGTACGCGCTTGGCGAAGCCCTGCCGGAATTCCGTTGCCACCACCACCACCTCGCCGTTGGGCTGGTCCGATCTCATCTACCTCCTCTCCCTCGCTTTCTAGATCAAGAAGGAGAGGACACCATCGAGATGAACGTGTGCTAATCTCGGAGGTGCCGTCCGTTCGGCGCTCGATCGGATTGGATCGTGATTGGACGTGAAGTGTACGACTACATCAACCACATTACATACACTAACGCTTTCGGTCTACAAGGGTACATAGACACACTTCCCCTCGTTGTTATGCATCTCCTAGATTAGATCTTGGTTGTCACGTAGGAATTTTTTTAATTTTCATGCTACGTTACCCATCACTAGTACGTCGATCTCTGGCTGCTGCTACGTCACATCAACCTTTTCCCGGCCCTCTACCAACTCACGCCCTCCAAAACCGATCATGGGCTGCCGACCGACTAGACATGTGTGGGCATCCACACACGCCTCACTACCTCCTTTGCGACCAGGAGCCAGATTGCACGCAACACATCCTCTCTGGCTGCTCATTCTCTCGCCAAGTTTGGCACGAGGTCCTCTCATGGATTTGCTCCACTGCTACACCGCGACAACCGAACATCATGTTCCAATCATGGTGGGCTACCACCTGTTTGGATGCGCTGTCTCTGTGCCAGAAAGGGCTCTCCTCCCTATTGGATGGCTCATTTGGCGACACCAGAACAACTGTGTCTTCGATGGCGCCTCCCCTTCCATGCGTAGGCTACTTTCACTCATCCAGGAAGAAGCTCGCCTATGGGCTAGGGCTGGTGCTTATGGCTTGGTCAACGCTGGTTTGGATCCTCATGTGGGCACTTTGTAATTCTCTCCCTTCTAGCAATGAAAGATACACAAGCTTTGCGTATTCACAAAAAATATGTTGGAAACATACAATAAGCATGCACTCTCCAAGCAGTAGCTTCGCAAATCTCTCCTTCATCACTCTCAAATCTATACCTACTAATAAAGGGAGGTGATATTCTTGGTTTGGACCTTCCGACTCTCACGTCATATATTTTTTTCAACTTTTTTCTACCTTT
This sequence comes from Elymus sibiricus, assembly GCA_039707655.1. Lineage (NCBI taxonomy): Eukaryota > Viridiplantae > Streptophyta > Magnoliopsida > Poales > Poaceae > Elymus > Elymus sibiricus. The sequence goes on along the minus strand of CM077674.1, from coordinate 196,168,847 downwards.
TGGCAAAAGTTCCATAGTATTGTATTATGTTATAAGCTTTACTATGTTGTGAGTCTGCCAAAGACTATAAAAAATCTATATCTATACCTACTAATAAAGGGAGGTGATATTCTTGGTTTGGTCCTTCCGGCGCTCACGTCATATTTTTTTTTACTTTCATGGCCAAAGTTTCGTAGTATTGTAGTACGTTGTAAGCTTTACTACGTTGTGAGTCTGCCGAAGACTATAAAAAGATAATCACCACCGCCAGTGTCGAACACACAACCTACATGAGACACAACCCAGGCCTTGCAACCAAGCCACACATGTTACATTCAAAAGCGGAAGTTATTTTATCTATAGATTTCATTATCTGTGGCGTTGATTAAAGAAAGCCCAGGCAAAGTCGAAGCCCATGTGAGATTGTGTTTCTGTATTTGTTTTTGGGTATAATATGTTGATGGGTTGGGCCTTTGCTTGACTGGTTCCTCCCATCACTTAGCTGGGCCTCAGGCTGGGCCTGCGCATGGGTGCAAATATTATTGCACTCAACCTCTCCTTTCTTTCTAAGGCTGCAACCAGTGAGCTAGCTTTTACCTGTGTTAAAAAACGTTCTCCTTCGAATCAATAGTCCCACGTCACCGTATTATATCAAACAAATCAATTTATATATGTCAAAAAGTAGACAATTAACAAGCCCCTTAGGATGAGGTGTGGGATTGTAACAGAGCCTAAAGATAAACATAATAAGGGCATGGCTTAGAGCCAACGTAAGTGAAACTGGACATGGCCACATCATGAACGAGGAAAAAGGGTAAGACGCCAGCCGACATTCCTATCCGATGGGGCTGGATAGAGGTGGGAGTGGGGCTTGTGTGGCTCTATGTACAAGGGCAAGGCAGGTAAGAGGGCCTGATTCCGTGGGTAGCTGATAAAAAGGGCACGCTGAGCCACGTTAGCTTATTATAAAAAAAGGCATGTTGATTCGCGAGGAAGCTGGCTATCCATGTTAGATGATATAAAAAAGACGATCACACAAGATTTTTTGATGGCTAACATCATGAACACAAATTGTGGCCAACATACGCGCATGCAAGATTTGTTCGTAATTTTCTTTTGCAGATACATGAGATTAGTTTCCACGAAAGAAATTATTTTAACATTTGTTCTTTACGTACATACATATACTAGATTAATAATATAGTTGGGAGAATCTTCAGATTTAGGGAGGTAACAAAAATAATTGGCACATATTTGGGAGACAGAGAGAATAGTTGTCTCTTTGGGCACAATTTAGAATTTAAAATTATAGATTTCACTTTGCCAAGGAAAACCATTTCCAAAATTTTAAATAATCTAGCTATGCCATTGTTGCAGTGCTGAGCATAGACATTTATGTTGTGGAAAAGCTTAATATTTCTATAGTCGCATCATAATTGAGCAACTTCATATTTTCGTAGAAGATCCTAATTAAGGATTCATGTCGTCACGAATTATGTGCGTAGCTTAATGTTTAATTATATAATGTTCAATACAACCGGTGCCTCCACCCAGTTAGAAAACTCCCTATAATTTCTATCACTTATGGTCTAACTATTTGTGAACGATTGAACAATAAAGAAATTGTGTTGCAGAGAAGAGAGAACAAACGAAGGACAAGAAGGAGGATAAGTAGCGAAACCAATGGGTTGCCGTGTTCAAATAAAGTTGTGGAAATGTGTGTGTGGCAGGAGGGGGGGTGTTGGGTGGTTTTAAGCCATGCTTACTAGGCTAGGAGCTTGTAATATATTCACTACAAAAAAACACTTCCATGATGATACGTCTTTGTCACAGTAGGTCAAGTTTTCCGTCATGCATGTATATCCGTGACAATTTTATGACAGAATCAAGATAGTCATACATGTGCTGTCGTAGAATTGTTCCATGACAATACTGAAATTATCATCACGGAAGTGTCCACTTCCATGACGATAAATGTCGCGTCATGGAAGTGTTTTCGTCAAGGGTGACCGACACGTGGCATCCACCGTAACGGGTCGCCGTTAAGCTATCGGGTCCGGTTTAGGATCCGATAACCCGTTCACAGCCCTGACCAATGAGGATTTTCCACGTGTAAAATTCTCATTGGCCGAAGGAACCACGTGTCAGCCGGGCGTCGCGACAGATGTCATTCCTCCAATGGACGAGACGGGCCTATGGAAATGTTACACGTGGCACGGCCCAACAGTGGCCCATTTAGGTTTAAAAGGTCGGCCCAGTCAAAGGCCCATAAGATTTACTCAGGTACTAGTGGGCCGGCCCACTAGCCGCCTGCTTAAACATGGCCCATTTACGGCCCACCGCCAGATCGGGCCCGTTAATTGTTCGCGCACTCTTTGGGCCCCATTACGGCCTAGTTAGTTTTCTGCCTGTTAAAGGCCCGATGTAGAAATGGGCCCATTTCAGCCCGGTGTGCCTTTCGGCCTGTTAATGGCACGTGCTACACATGGGCCATATATGGTCTGACATGACATTCGGCCCCTTAACGGTCCGTGATCTCGGTGGCAAAATTCCAGCCCAACCTGACTTTGGGCCTGTTAAAGGCCCGTCGTACAATTCGGCCCGTTGGTCCTCTACTAAGCTTTCGACCTACTAAAGGACGATGATATGATTGGGCCAACCAAGGCCCGAGATATGTTTCGGCCTGGTAGCGGCCCGTCATGTAACTGGGCCAATAATGGTCCGAGGTATATTTCAGCCGGCTAAAGGCCCGTGGTCGACTCATGAAAATTGAGGCCTAACATGCTTTTCGACCTGCTAAAGGCCCATGCTGTCTTATGGGCCATAACAGGCCAGCAGAATATTCAGCCTATTAATGGCCCGAAGCTACATGGGCCCAACTAAAGTTTGGGCCCATTAGAGGCCCATGTGAGTTATGGGCTTGGGCATACCGTGTCCATGAAGGGCCCATACGGCAGGTCCGCGCAGGCCGGAGTATAGCCTGTTGTGTGGAACCCATTAATGGCCCACTGAAACGCAGGCCCATTAGAGGCGCATGTTTCGGCCCGTTCGCCTGAATCAGATTTTCACCCTTTTTTCTGATAGCGAATGATGACATATATGGTAACTACGAATTAAGAACAAACCTACACTATACAATAAAGAAATTACGGCATAGTAACTTAGAATAAACCTACACTATACAATAAAGGAATTAGGGCATATTACATCCACTGGGCATCAAAGTTCGCCACCAGTGAGCATAAAGCGCAACCAAGAAGCAGATTACAAAACCTGGGCATCCAAGGCCCTGCCATTGCAGCGCAACAAAATAATACTGAACCAAGACCACTTGAACACAGTTCAAGAAACATTATCCTTGCGCGGGAGCTGCTGCGCAAGCAACTGAGCAAGGTAGTGAGAACGGCCTAGCATGTCGGTCATATCTTCCAGCTCTAGCTGTTTAGCAATGAGGTTCTCATTGGAGTTCTCTGCGATCTTCCTTAGAGATTGGACTTCAAGTCGAAGTTGAGTTGCACTATGCCTTTCTGCTTGCAGCTGAGACTGAAGAAGTCGAACTGATTCAGGCAGCGACTTATGGGAGCTTGTATGACTGCTAGTCTCAAGTAACTTGAACACTGCATCAAGACATGACTTTGGGGTTGTCTCACTATCTTCAAGATGTTTTGCCTTCTTTGCTGCTATATACGTTGGGTTTTTCTCAGAGTCTTCAGTAGACTTGTGCGTGCCATCAGGCATATCACCCTGAAACAACAAGACATATGACAGGTTTTGCACGTATATAAACAAAGATGGTAACTGCGCTGTCAATTCCATCCAGTTTCATATTACAAAATAAAGAGACGATTCAAAATGTCAAGAGCATAATTTGGCATTGTTCATAATGCGGTGAGCTACACCACACTACTGGATTACAGATCAACAACACAAGCATAGATGAAGGGCAAAAGAAAATCATTGTATCTCTTTTCGTTAACGTGCATGCCATGTTCATATCATCAGCCAGATCAGTTAAGACAAAGCAGGAAATGACAAGGTGCAAATGTGGGCAGCTTCACCACACACTAGATTACAGATCAACAACACAAGCATACATGAAGGGCTAAAGAAAATCAATGGATCTGTATTGAATAATGTGCGTGGTATGAATAAGGAATTTGGTTTCACGACTAAAACTTGAAACTTGCAGTTGTCGCGAACATGCATTTTGATAGAAACAGCAAACTAAACAGTAGTTGACGATAGGGAGTATGAGCAAATTAAATAGCAGTTGAGGAGAAAGGCTTTAGAAGGACGGACTTACATTAACAGTTAACACCGGCTCTATAATGCCCTTCTCCATGTCAAGGGAGGGATAACTCAAGAATTTTAGCACAAAAACTTCTTCATAAGCATTGCCTGTACTCTACATTTTGTAGAGAGTAATTATTGATATGATAATACTGGAAGGGATAGAGGATAAAGAAGATAAGATGCACAGTGATGCTACATAATCAACTACCTATCCATGTAAGTACATCGTTACAGGATAAAATGTACTGACAAGAGCAATGGGTTACATTTCTGCACTGTCATTGTCTGTGTATTCAACTTTTTGATAAGATTAAGTATAGATCTGATAATTTTTAGGAAATGGTGGGCGAGGGAGACAAGATGCAGAGTAATGCAACACAATGAACTACTCACTCCATCTCATAATATAAGTGTTTTGTACACTAGTGTAGTGTACAAAACGCTCTTATATTATGGGACGGATGGAGTAGCTGTTAATGTAAGTACAGTGATAAAGGACATTCGGTCCTTACATGAGGACTGTAGAGCTAAACTTCTTCAGAAGCATTGGGTTGATTCTAAATTTATGTAAGAGTCAATACGGATCTTATAATGTCCACCAAATGGAGGATAAGGAAGCTAACATGTGCAATGATGCTACATAATCAACCAGCTATGAAAGTAAGTATGGTGATACAGGGTAAGAGGTACTCACAAGAGCAATGCAGTGTGCAGTATAGTTGCGAGATCTTGTGGTCCCTTGAGAATGGATATTCTCCTACAAACAGTTTTCATACAAGTGAGACGGTAAGGCACATGCAGAAATGTAGTTCAAATTGTGATGTGATATCATAGACATTACCTTACGCTGCAGACGAGACCAGTGTGTAAAAAGCTTATTCTAGTCACTGTCTAGTAAATGAAGCACCGGAGACTTTATAGAAATTTTGTTTAGAGGCTTGCCATCGAAGTGTGCTTGCCTCAGGTAGCAACGATACTTCCTCAAAGCGTGCTTGAAAAGCGCAACCAAGCTTTGCTCGTCTTGACTATCCAGTTTGGTAATCGCCTATTTAAATGAATGAAATCTTTTGAGTTCTGTCAGCAGAAACATAGGCACTAATTACCATGAATACCATTAGTACATTACTTACACGTAAGTTGCGGAGGAAGATTAAAAATTGTTGTTTGTCTGTAGTATAATCTTTCCATGAAGGAAAGATGCGCACAAAGTTCCTGAAAACAATAAAAGCTTCGTCTTCTAAACTGGGAAGAAGTGGAACAGGGGTCCTATTTGCTGCAATTGGGGCTCTCTCCAGTTCGAAAAGGGATTTGGCAACTAGAGTTGGTGTACTCTTTGCTGGAATGGGGGTTTTGCGTCGTAGAGCTGGTGCTATGTCAACTGGAATCGTCATACTTTTTGTTGCAGTTGGGGTTTGCTGAGTTGGGGCATCTGAGATGGCCAGTGGGGTAGGGGTAGAGTCTACTAGAGTTGGGGCTGTGTTTTTTGGGTCTGGTGATATTGCCACTACACCTAATGGGCTATTTGATTTATCGGGTGTCACTACCTTTTTCAAATAGTTTGTTCGTGCTCCATCGTGATCAGCAATCGCCCTCTTCCTTTTGAACGTCTGATACGCAAGAACAACATTTGAATGGAGAAATATGGTATGATGACAGATGGAATATGTACTAAAAATGGATAGGCATGGCATATTCACATATAAGATGTGTAAACTAAGCAAATGGCGGTGTAACAAAGTAGAAGCAATGCAAAGCATCATTTGCAAGATATGTGCGACCAATATAACCTTGCCAAGTTAGAGCAAGCACCTTGATGGGTGAATAAGATAGGGCATCTGCCTCTGACTCCTCCACTAGGGAGCTACATTGACTTAGGTCTCCCTCTAGCTCAAAATCATTGTTAGGATCATATTCTGAACACGAATCTATAGGTGGAGAGCATGCACATTCCATTGCATCCAGACTGGATCTTAGTCCCTTAACGCCAAGTTTGATAGCCATGTCACTGTTCTGCTTTATTCTTCTCATGCGCCCAAGCTCATATCATTATGATGATGTTCAGTATCTAAGATTCACGAAAACATAAAAAGTAATCAGATTTTCTTTGGAATGCATTGCGGATTCTACTCCAATAGTGTCTCCCTACAAACCCCTGCGTATACAAAGTTCATCCCCCAACCGTGCTGACCAGACCACACATAGAAATACAAACCTCTTATGTCTCTATAAGGGGTGGACACACATTTCAAAACTGAAGTAGGAACATTAGCATCATATGAAATTCGTAATTGAACAAATAAACTTCGGAATTATGAGTGGCATAATGTTTAGCTTCAAGGGTGGAGTACTGGTAGTGCGACACAAAGCATGTAGGATATAACACTTTCCTTTCTATACAATGCAGTGTTCATTGCCCACACATGATGGAAGAGATCATACAGAGAAATACTATTCACTCATGTCTGCGGTTCCAGGATTTTGAAACAAGGTGGTCCACCCTAAAAAAATATTGACAACAAATATGACAAGGCAAGCATAAAGCTAGTGAATCAATCATTACTTGTGAGCTTACTAGGACAAGTATGCAGAATCGTAACTGCAGTAAGAGACCGTCCAAAATCTGAATCAAGAAGTTGGGCAAGCACTTATTGTTTGCAATTAATCAAAGTGAATAATTGGATATCATATCGAATGAGTAACAAAGACTAGTAAAATTGTCAACAAACCTGGCCTGCGGTAGTAATCTGGGTCAATGTCACTATGACCAACAATCCAACATGACTAGTGTTTGTTCCTAGGCGAGGAATTTTGAAACCATGTCAACTCTACAGGTGCTAAAGATTACTGAAACATCTGAACCATTAAATGTAGGTAGCACTCAGTACACAATATACCCTAATGAGAGTCCTGCCTAATGAGTGATGAATCAATTAGAAAATGGGTGATGGGAAGTGGCTGTTGAGTGTTGAGGACGGCGTATCTCAGGATAAATCGGGTTGGCTGAGTGGGTGCTGCACGCCTGAGCCCTAAGCGGACTGGGAAGCTGGGCACGCCAGCGCGGCCGGGCAGCGGTGACGCTGTTGGGCGAGCGGTTCCTGACCTCCTGTTAGTCCGGCGTCTCCTCCTAAAGTCATGGCGTCCGGCGACGGCAAGTCGCTAGCGAGGCAGTCGGCTGGCGGCGAGCAGAGATTGGAAGCGGAGCAGAATAGAGGAGAATCGAGGTCTGGAGGCATTGGCTTTTTTGTTTTCTTAGCAAAGGCATTGGCTGGCTGACCATGTTCTAATCTCTTATGGTATACAGGCCGACCCAAAATCCCAGGGTGGGCTGCGGCCCACGCTGGCCACCCTGTAGATCCGCCCCAGCGGGGCACATGCATTTTGAAATTAAATTAGGAACACTTAGCTGACCAATTAAACGACTCTATTTTACTAATAGCATCATATCAGATTCGTATTTGAAGAACTAAGCTTGTTCAGCTTGATGGGTGGAGCAGTGCTATTATGACACGAAGCACGTAGGCTAATCGTATAGTGATCATAAAAGGGGGGAACCCTAAGCATGATCAATTAAACCCTATTATGACTGTGCCATGGCAGATCTGAAGTTGCAAACCGCACAAAGGATACTTAGCAACCAATGTTTGCGTTGAACTAACAACTAAGATTCTAAGAGCTGAAAAGAAAGTACAGTAAACAAGTGACGATCTATTTTCTGGTTGAGATCAAAAAGTTGAGTAGATATGAAAGAGTAGCACCTCTCTTGTGGCGCCGTGTAGGCATCGGGGGTGTGATGGCTGTCGGCGGCGTGGAAGCAGATCTGCGATGGTAGACGGAGGCATCGGGGGATAAGTCCCGTTGCGGTGGACGAGAAGGTCGTCGGAGTGGCCCCGGCAAGGTGGACGAAGGCGCGGATGAAGCGAGAGGACGCGATGCAAGGCTCTTGGTCCGGTGCCGTGGATGAGGAACATCGATCTCTTGCAGTGGACGATGCGTTCTGGGTAGGCGCTCCAGCATGGTGGAGGAGGGCGGCGATGGATGGGGTGGCGAACGGAGGAGGCTGGTGTGGAGATGGTGTTTTGGCGCCGACGGTGTATGAATGGGAAAATGGAGGGAGAGGGGTCGGGGGAACCTTGTCTTTGGGACGCGCTTGTCTGAAATGTGGGGAAGTTACCAACTTAGCCCCCGTTTAAAATTTCGGACGTCTCATCGGTTGGGGATAGGACGGTAATCTCGCATCTCCCCAATATTTATCGAGAGTGATTTCGGGCGAGGAGAGGGTGTTTTGGCGCCCACGGTTGGCGCCCACGGAGTATGGACGGGGCTGACAGGTAGGGCGGTTGTGTCACGTATGAGTGAAGTTACAAACCCGCCCCTACTTAAAATATTTGCCTAGGTCGATTTCGGCCGAGGAGAGTTTGTTTTGCCGCCCACCGTGTATGAATGGGGAAATGGAGGGGGAGAGAGAGGTCTTTGGGACGAGCTTGAATCAAATGTGTTTTGCCGCCCACGTTTGGCGCCCACCGTGTCTGAATGGGGTGAGAGGCGATCGTGTCACGTCTGAGTGAAGTTACAAACCTACCCCTATTTAGAGCAGTGGAAATTGGGTCGATAGATTATGCGTGTTAGGGGTAGACAGTAATTTCCATCTCCCAAACACTGGTTTCGGGCAGCCGACGTGGGAGTGGGTGTTTTGCCGCTTCTTTCGAATCTTGGGAGAATAAGCTTTCACGTTTACCCTGAAAACTAAATTCGAACCCATTTTGTATTCGATTACGAATCTTTATAAATCATTCTATGTTTTTTTTATATCTTCAAAAGCCCAACAAAGATGTATTCCACCTTTATATATGAATATGATTTACAAATGCCATGATACTCGAATTCAGAAGGTTGAATCCAGCTTAAGGTCAATATGAATATTTGAAACAGCCTTATGTTCAACTCAATTGTAACATTTATGACACAAGCAGCATATAGTGTACTCCCATTTAGGTATGAATTTCAAAAGCCAAGCGATGTCTCAAAATTCAAAATACTGAGCCAACCAACCAACAATACAAAAAACTAACAGACATATGACCACATATAGAGTATATGGACGAATAATATGAACTAACATACATAAGCCAGGTTGCTGTACTGTTTTTGGCTAGAAGAGCATCTTTTTTTGTACCAAAGCTAGTAGAGCATCTTGGCCCTTTCAGATGCGTGCCACTTAAGGCCAATCTATACTACTATTTTTGTTGAATGCACAATCAGCCCGATTAGCATATTTTGTAGGCCTGGCATAGCAAACAAAATGAAATGTCTTTGCCTCAACAAAAAAATGAAATTTCTCATGTTCTTATCAAAAAAAAATACAGACCAAAAAACAATTATTACATGATCTCTAAAACAAATGGTTCCAATCTATTACATGAACAAACAACACAAAGGTAATTCAGCGATGGAAAAAACATTTCACCTATGATTTACCAAGTGGGATTTTAATTTCCTTTTTTTCCTCCAGGACCTTAACAATGCGGTCAGTCTCAGCTTGCTTCATTGTGAAATCCACCAAATATTTAATGGTTTTCGTGAGTACTGCTTCTGATTGTGTTGTTTGCTTCCTCAACATGTCAACTTCATCTCTAAGTGCAGAAGCAGACTCTCTTTCTACCAATAGTTTAGCCTCTAGAGCATCAGCAGTTGGCAATTCACGATGCACGATTGGGTCGGTGCCACTGCTCTGGGATGATCCAACGTCCATGGGGACCTCGCTCTTAGATCTTGGGCTAACCTGTTTTGCCATTACAGTTCCGATTGGATTCGGAAAAGTTGAAGTTAGTAGAACATCTCAACTGGGAGTTAGAACAGCAACCTAGTTAAACAAACAAGGATTTAAAGAGTTGCGATTGGATGCTGAAAAGTATAAGTTATAAACATCATTAGAGCAACCAGTTGCAGCAGCAAAGCAGTTAAACAAACCAGTTTTACAAAAGGGACCTGTTGTGCCATTGGAGTTTCTCTTGGATCCTGAAAAGTTGAGTAGTCAGTAACTTGATTAGAGCAACAAGTTACAGTAGCAAACCTATTACACAAATAAGTTTTCGAAAATGTACCTGCTGTGCAATTGGAGTTCCAATTGGATCCTGAGAAGTTGAAGTTGGTAACATGATTAGAGCAACAAGTTACAACAGCAAACCAGTTAAACAAGGAAGTTTTTCAGAACAAACCTGTTGTGCCATCGGAGTTTCAATTGGATCCTGAAAACTTGATAGTTAGCAAGCATAAATAAAGTGTTGCAAGAGCCATAAGAAACTAACATCAAACTAGTAAAACTAACCAGTTTTGGCAACGTATTTAATTACACATGAACTAGTAAAACTAACAAGTTTTTGGCAACGTATTAAAGTAACAAGTCGGTAGAGTTTACCAGCAACACATACATCTCTAAATTTCATTCATGTAAGAAAAATGATTCTGACACATATATATAAGTTAAAAAGACGGTGTCCGTCATATAAACCTGACAGTTGTCTCTCCATGAACATGCAAACATTACTTGTGCTAGAAGTCATAATAGCAAACAAGATAAACAAACAAGGTATCATAAGGTAAATTACACATGAATTTTGTTGCACCCTAGAAGTAGATATGGCCAGCTATCTACGTGCTTAAGTAGCTATTGAAGTTCAGGCATAGGTAGTTCTATAAACAGTAAGTAACAAACACATAGATAGGCGCAGTCTATAATAGGATTAACAGGCTATGGCATTATGTAATCAGTAGCAAACTAAATTAAGGCAAGCAAGGTAATTGAACAATTTTTTAATCAGTGGCTAACTAAAATTCCGAGAAGCAGGTAACTGAACTTACGCTAGCTCTTTGTACAGGCACACTGCAACTTCTTTTTCGCTTACAAGGTTCTACGAAGGAGTCCCTGAGATCACTTGCTTGGATACGTAGTCCGAATACTCCTTCCTTCCCACACTGCATTTTGGTAAGTCGAATTGTTAATCTTATAAGATGGTGCGACCTTGTTATATTATATGAGGAGAGGTTGTTAGACTGGTTGTAGCAATACACACCACACTGGCTTTTACTGTATAATTCATGCGATTATATTTGGCCTATCGAGATCTAAGCAATCTACAATATGATGAAAAGACTGACATCCTTCTCATTATTGGCCAACTCAGTTCATAGAAACAAGCAATCCAACCATTATGTGGATAAATGAAAAGCGCCACTGGAATACATTTCACTGCCCCAATCATACACGCAAATCATACACGCAGGCCAGTATGAATTAAATGAAATATAGGGACTTACGCTAGCTCGTTGTACAGGCTCACTGCAGCTCTGCTTGCGCTTGGGATGTTCCATGAAGAAGTCCATGTTACCACTTGCTTGGATGTGTAGGCCGTGTACTCTTTACTTCCCCTCTGCATTTTTGGCACGACGAATGGTTATTCTAATGAGAGGAATCAACCTTGCTGTTGTACCGGAGGACATGTACTTACAAGGTTATACGAGCGTGCAGGATGTGTACCAGATCCCGTAGCGCCATCATGCTTCGCTGAAAAATGGTTTTGCTTGTTTCAGATGATAGCTCCAGAAGAAATAAGAGTTGAAGTCAGAGTTGCATAGGCATATAAGCTAAGAGAGCAGTAAAAGGACATCCAAGCATCGTCGGAACAGTGCACAGCACAGTGATATGTGGATACCTAGTTCGGGCCGGCGTTTGGGCATACTCGCCTAGAGTGCGGGTCACTTCAGAGCCGTTGAGGGTGATGCGCTTGCGTTGGCTGGCTGCCTACGGAAGCAGATCTTGAGCGGGGGTGGAGCGCTACGATGCGGTGTATGAGGCCGTTGGTGAAGCACCAGCGGGGGGTGGAGGTGCGACGATGTGCTCGGTGAAGTAGCCCCAGTAAGGTGGAAGACGGCGTCGGTGAAGCAGACCTGATGCGGTGGAAGTCAGTGTCTGTGAAGCACGTCGGCCGTGGTGGCCGACGTTGTCGGTGGACCACCCGGTGCGGTGGACGAGGGCATAGATGAGGCAGCTCCAGTGCGGTGGTGCAGCGCGAGAGTCGTCTTCGTCGTTGTTGTCCGGTACGGAGGACGGGAACGAGACGAGACGAGGGGCGATTCAAATTTTGCTTGGGTGGCGGCGAATTAGGGATTTGAGCGCTCTGGGCGCGGAAGGGGGCGAGGGAGAAGGGCGATTTTGCAGGGCTTAATTCGGGCCGCTAGATATTTCAATCCGAAACATGGAGGCGCGAAGTTCAAAACATCCGTACGACACACGCCACCACCACGACACGACCGTGGTCTACCTGGTGTGCCTACATTTGAGAATGCAAACGAATCTTTGTTCATTGGCAAACGAATCTGTATGTATTACCATGCCCATGTTTTCCTTCCAAATAATTAGTCCTTCGAAATGACATAGTAGTAATTAATTAATGATGAGTTCTTTGAATTAGAGTGTGTTTGTGACATAGCGATCTCCAATTCTAACATGGATTTCGCATTTCATGGTATCCACGCTAAGTTTTTGAATGCAAATTCATATGTATAAGATTAACACTATGGTGGTGAGAAAACTTTGGATGTATTCAATCATATGACCACACACATACAAAATACCACGACAATCGAGTCAATATTAGTGCATCAACTTTTCCAAACCATGCATGTATGGCACGAATTCAAAATAATTACAGAAGCCATATGCTTGGTCCTCAATTCAAATTTTACAATGTGCACTAAATTGAAACGTCAATATTAAGTCTATTACTATCTACATTCAAATGTTGTGTTTAGCCCCCCCCCAACACACACACTACATACTTCCTCTATCGATCAATCTTCCACTCTTAACCACCTTATAGAGCTATTGGTTTCCAACACCCGCTCATTCTTTCTCTCCATGTTTTGATCTCTAATGCTCTCAAATACACAAACCCCTTTCCCCCACTCTCTCAACAAATGTATTTCTCTTACACACCCGCCATTGCACTCCATGCCGAGCTCTCTCTCCCTCCCACCTTCTCTCTAGATACATACATTGGCTCTCTAGACCCCCCCTCTCGCGCACATGCATGCACGTTGTCTATCTAGGTCACTCTCTCCACACAGTCTCACACTTTCGACCGCACGGCAGCCCACACTTGCTCAATCTTTCTCTCTCTCTCTCTCTCTTTATCTAAGTCTCGATTAACCTCACTTTCTCTCTCACACAAAAGTTATATTTCCCTGTTTGGGCCTCGATCGACACACTCCATACTCTATCACGCAGATTATCTATCTAGGTCACTCTCACCAAACCGTCTCACTCTTTCGGCCATTTGGCAGCCCACACTCGCTCAATCTCTCCCTCTCTCTTTATGTATGTCTCGATTGACCTTGCTTTCTCTCACACACAAACGATACATCTCCTTGTTTGGGCCTAGTTCGACATATTGTATATACTCTCTCATGCACATTATCTATCTAGGTCACTCTCTCCAACCCGTACTTCTCACTCTTTGGACCGCATGGTGGCCCACACTCGCTCAATTTCTCTCTCTTTATCTATGTCTCGATTGACCTTGCTTTCTCTCACACACAAACGATATATCTCCCTGTCTGGGCCTCGATCCACACTCTGTATACTCTGTCACGCACATTGTCTATGTAGGTCAATTTCTCAAGATCTCCCTTACAGCCCTCACCCTCCCTAAAAGCTCGATCGCACGATATCTCTCCAGAGCATATCTCTCTTTTGACCGAATGTCGGGCCACACTCACCCTATCTCCCTGTCTATCTATGTCTCGATTGACCTCGCTTTCTCGCGCCGTCTCTCCCACACATAGACGCTACCTCTCCATCTCCCGCAGGGCCGGAGCTATTTACATTGCCAGGGGGAATATGCCTCCATCCTTGGATTAATTTGTGAAGGCATTTATTTCGGAGGGTTTAGGTTAGTTTTTTTCTAGCATTTGGCCCACAATCACTCCAAACACCGTTGCCTCCCATGGCCGTGCCCCTCCCCCAATTATTTCCCTCTAGCTCTGTGACCGCTCTCTCGCACGCTCTTTCTCACCTTTCCCGTCGCACCATGGCATTTTTGCAAAAAAAAACTCTCGTGTTTTCTTTAATTATTACAAACAACCTACAAACTACACACCGGGGGTCCACCTATAATGGAACAAATTTTGCCCCATAAATTAAAATGCTACAAACTACAGACCGGGGGACCCACCTGTCATGGAACAATTTTGGACCCATATATATTAAAAATGAAAAGGACGAGGAACGAACAGGCTACCAGGCCCTTCCAGGCACACGTCAGCGATTTGGTGCCCAGGCTCATCTGCACCCGGTCAAGAAAAAATTCACAAAAAGTTCAAAAAAATTCAAAAATTCCCAAAAAATTCAAAAAAAGTCAAAAAAATCCAATTTTTTTTTGTGCGCGCTAGATAATTCGTTGCGTGAGGTCCGCTCCAATTTTAAGAGCATTTGAACATCTTAGTAGCTCTTAGCAAAAAAGACAAATTGGGTCAGAACAGTACATGAACCAAATTGTCAATCGAGAGCTACTCGGATGTACAAATGATATGAAAATTGGAGCGGGCATCACGCACCACATTGTCTACCATGCAAAAAATGGATTGTTTTGAATTTTTCTAGTATTTGTTTTCATTTTGTTCTTCAACGTGGGTGCAGATGAATCCGGACTCAGAAATGGATTGTCGCGTTTGTTGTATATGGATAACATGTTTTTATATTACTTTCAGTACATTAGTGGGACCGGCTCGTCAGCACATACTACTCCCCTTCATTGAGCCACTTACTGGTGTGTCCCATGTCTGCTCTCTCTCCCTCCTCCCCTTCTACGTTTAGACGCATGAGCAAACACGAAGAACGTGCGAGCAGTAAACATGGCGCGCCACCCGGGGCAGATGCCCAATGCCATCGACCGTATCTAGACGTGTTCACAAGTTACGGCACCAGTTTCACCTACTAGTACTATTTTACAAGTATAGGAAAAAAAGTGACCGTGACGGACAAGTTCAGGCACCCGTGGTGTATTTAACTAGTAGTAATAATTAAATGCGTGGATAAATGTATGTATCACCTAGTGCTCGAAGGGATCTGCTCGCGCCCTACAAGCATTTGGTATTGACGCAGGTATTTAATATGAAATGTTTGCGATGAGAAGGAATACATGTCACTTGATGACTTTTTTTATTTAATTTGATAGGGCTCTAGCAGAACACTCAATCAATCAAACCATAGATTTCATTTAGTCTGACTATGACTTTACATTCATACCATGATCAAACTAAAACAATAAATGAATAAAACTAATTGCAGCGGCGGCGGGTGCATCTTGCGGCGGGAAGCGGCTCCTCTGCCGTGCCCTGTGTGCCGTTGGGCCACTGGCCAGCGGCGACGGTGGCGTCTTGCGCCGGCGTTGGCATACTCCTGGACGTTGGCCCAAGCTTCAAGGAAGGCCAGTATGTTCTGGACTTCGATCTCCAGGAGCTAGTCAACCGGCGGGAGGCGGCGACTGGCGTCGCTGCAAGGAAGCGGTCGATGGCGGCGACCCATGCCGCTGAGGGGGGCACTGGCACCGGCGTGGGGACAGGCGCTGGCAACGGCGTGGCGTAGACATTCGTGTGCACGTGCACTAGCATGGGCGCGTGCGCCTGCGCATGCAGTGACGCATGCGCTGGTAGGTACACGGGCGCGTGCAAGTCAGCGAGGACCTCGTGGATTCCCGTGGTTTCAAGCTGGGCAACAGTGTGCGGCTCCCAGCCCATCAATGCCAAGGGGATGGGCGCTAGTGCTGGCGCGGCGATGGGAGCTGGAACGGGCGCGGGGACAGATGTAGCGACTTCCCGCACGGCCAGGTCAAGCTCGTCCGAAACCTCATTAGGGTCTTTCTCAAGAAACTGGAAGACTAGGGGCAGCCCATCGTGATGTGCCATGGCGTACGGCGAGGCCAGGCTGATTGGAGGCAGATGACAGGAGAATCGGAGAGGCAGAGAGAAGATTGTAGCGAGAGCGGGGAGTGTGGCGGTGATTTAACTATGGCGCGGGCACCATTAAAAGTGGGTGTGGTTGGGATGAAGGTGGGTGGCGGAGGCTGGTCAAAGGGCTCGCCTCCTGGTGAGCCTGCGCAGCGGCCTACTCGCACACCTCGCGTCGACTCATAGGCTTGCTCGGACGGCACCTGCCTATGAGAAGCGGGACACGTGGCGGCACGCTGGTCTAAGGCCCACGGTCTGAATACAATAGTGAACCGTTCGCGTTAACGTGACAGCTCTTTGTTCCAAAATACCTTGGCCGTTCATGTGTGCAACTTTTCATAAGAAGCTTGTCTCAAATTGAACAAAAAAATTACCACAGCCTATTTGTGCCGTATCACGAGACCATGCGTAGTTTCATGAATTTCAGGTGAGTTTTGGATTTTCTAGAATTTAAAACCAGGATTCAAAACAATATCATTACATGCATCATGAAATAAACTTTCAGGCGATACATCTTTAGTGTTGTAGTAGATGTTCATATTTTTTAAGATAGAATTTGGTCAAACACTGCTTAGTTAGTCTTCAAACAAATTATATATGCAGAGTAAAAAGATACTCCTTGCGTACCAGTGCATTGCGTCATACTCTAATAATAATGCATGTCACCAAAAATTATGTCGTTCGACTCGTATTTGAACATAATTTCCAGTGATATTATTTTTGGTTACATGCATTATCATTTTTTTAGTTAAATGTAAGGTCAAAATTTAGCGCAAAATGCGAAGAGGACCAATAAACCAGGACGGAGGTAGTAGGCACGAACAAACAAAGCTCCATTCTATACTCGTCCTAGTATAGTAGGCAATGGAGTTGACGGGTGACCTTGTGTAGCGGCGACTGAGGGGCTTGAACGTGCTCGACATGGTAGGTAACGTGGGCTAGTTACTAAAGTGATGCGGAGCATCCTTCGATCATCCCCATGGATACCTCACCAACTCACCAAGCACCAAGTGGACCTATGACAAGAGCTCGCGCACGTGCCATCGAGAACGAGGTGAACTCAATCCTTTACAACTTTCATATGGATATGGATGGAACCTGGATGCTACCTCACAAAGGAACTCTATGTATCATTAGGTATGATGGAGTCGACCGTCAAGAGGCTAAGGACCATCACCAAGGCCAAGAGGAACCACGCCAAGGCCACAAGGACGACGGAGGAAGAAAACCTGAAGAGGACAGCACCTCCCAGGTGATCCCGTGCTCACGGGCCCCCAAGACCCCGTGCGCACGGGATACGGCAAAACTACTAGACACCCCGTGTCCACGGGCTCCCCGGACCCCGTGCGCACGGGCCTCGCCGCTGTAGCACCCCGTGCGCACGGCCCCTCCCAGCGAGCTGGCTGTGTGTGGCTGTTTTACCCCCACTTCATCCCTTACCTCCCACCTACTATATATTCCGAGGATAGACCATTTGTTAGGGTTAGCAAAGTGTATTGAGATATTCATAGAGGGATTTGCTCATCTACCACTCCTCTTGGAGATCAAGACCTCCTAAAGAGAAGATCCCCTAGTGGATTCAAGACCCCTTCTAGGGAAGGATCCCCATCATAGGATCAAGACCTCACCTCCTTTGGAGTGGGAAGAACCTTATCTTTGGGCTATTTTCCTTTGATTGTCTATGTATGCTTGTGGATCTATGTGTGCTACTCTAGTGGATGTGTGATTTGGGTTTGTTTGAGTGATTTGTCTCTTGTATTCTTGTGAGTTCATCCCTCTTGCACTCCAAGTGTGAATAGATCTTCACTTAGGGTCTCTACCCTACAACATCTTGGTATCATGAGCCAGGTTGATTCACACCTTGGAGTCCCTACACCCCACTTTCTAGCCTGATTTTGCTTTGTTTTGTCCCAATTTCGAAAATCCCCACAAAAATAGCCATACCAATTTTTTTTGCTTTTGTTAGATCATGTGAGATTTTGTTGATTCGGTCCACAAATTTCGTGTTTGGCAACTGGATCTACCCCTTTCCCACCACCCCCCATCTTTCCCACCACCAATTTCCCTGGAATTTTGCAATTTTGCCACGGATCTCGCGCTGTTCATCCGCAGCCGCCGACCACGTGCGCACGGGCCCCAGATACCCCGTGCACACGGAGCCCCGTGCACACGGGCCCAACTGACCCCGTGCGCACGGCCTCACCAGAGGGCAGATACATCCTGTTTTAGTCCAGTTTTGACACACACTTGCAACACTTTCGTCTTCCTCACTAACACACGTGTTTCTTTGAGATTTTGAGTTGCGGTTGCCGTGTCCTAAGGTGTTTCGGCTACTTAGGGGTGGTTCTACATCATCATCACCGCTATTCATCATCGCCCCGACCTCGACTTCGACATCGACCACTTCATTTCATACCAACCGTAAGCAAGGACGGTAACCTCGACGACATCTTGTACTTACCCTTGCCATTGTATTGATAGCCTTGAGCCATTTTGCGTCACTTACCCATCGAGACTAGCAAGTTGAGAATTGCCGGGCCACGTATTTGTGCACCATAGTGATATGCCTACTCCGCATAGCTACATTTAGTGTGCATTCATCTTGCTATCATCATCATGCCATAAGTCCCTCCCGTGCATATCTTACTTACTTGTCTTAGATATCGGCTCTAGCTTCAAGCATTTTGGCATAGTAAAAAAAACAGAAAAAGCTTTTAAGCAAAAGATAAGAAACAAAGAGCTTGTCAGCAATAGTATTGAGCCTATTTGCATAGTACATATAGGACCATACATACATATCATACTTGGGACTGAAGACAAGCACGTTACTCTCTTAGGTTGGTGCACAAGCGTATCAAGCCCATTTGAGCAATCGAGCTTGTGTCTCTCTAGCATCCGTGCAACAAGAGCATTTTCCGTGGTTCCACATTTTGAGCTCATTCCTTGGTTGTGCGGATCCCATTCATCTTCGTGTGTGAGTTTCCAAGTGTTCTACTCGGGTGTTGATCTATTTGTCTTACTTGCAATTTGTGAATCTTCTCAACATTTTCGATATCTTGACTAATACTTGCTTGAATTTTGTGCCACTCATCCTAACCAAGCTCCTCCATAAGCCTTACTTTGTAGGTGTGTGAAACAAACCCGGTACCAATTCTACTATTGTTGCATTACATTGAGTGATACTTGATACATCCTCAATCATCGGAAAAGGTAACTTTTGTATTGTTCTCTCATTTCCTACTCACCACCACTTGACTATGATGGATAGGCCAACTACATCGGCGAAAACACTCTATGAAGAGCAAGAGGAGACGCACGACTACGTCACCAAGGGTCATCTCTTCGCCGTCCAATGAGCGCTACACCAAGAAAGTGAAGCTTTGGGAGATCGCATCGAGCAACTCGCCATCAACTTGTGCCACTCCAAAACACGAACAAGGGACTACTTCGACGCCAAGCTTTCATCTCAAATGGAGGAATTGCGGGACATCATGGCCAACCGCACCACTTCCACGACTTCATCTTCAAGACGGCGTCACTCAAGTTGACACTCTTCGGATTCTTCTTCACGATCATCTCCCTCTCGAACACGTTCTCATCGGCACAAAAATCATGACGATCATCAAGCTCCACAAAATCCATTCCATGGCAATGGGTTACAAGACCGACTTCGAGCACGAGAACGTCAAGCGCGCCAAGGCCAAGCAACACCACGTCCAAGACCGAATGACCAAGACGGCGATGCCCTCCGGCAAGAACTACTACGCCGAGAAGAGCAAGCACTTGAAGCGCAACATGCTCTCCGAGAAGCAACTCATGCCGTGAACGAGCGCAACCGTCGTGTGCGTGAACAAGAAGAAGCGCTACGACGTGAACAACGAGACGAAGAAGCTCACCTTGAGGAGTGCCAAGAAAGAAGAAATCGAGCTCAGATTCCACCTCCAAGACCACCGCGCCAAGCAAATCGAGTGGAGCATGAGGATGACAATCCACCTCCAAGACCACCGCGCCAAGCAAATCGAGCGGAGCATGAGGATGACGATCCACCACAATGGCAAGATCGACCTCACCAACGACGACATGATGAGGAACAACGTTTCGGCAAGCTCAAGTTCACCATGCCCAAGTTCCACGGCGGCAACGATCCCGAAGAATATCTCTCATGGGCATTGAAGGTCGACAAAATATTTCGTCTTCACAACTACGATGAAGGAAAGAAGATCGCCATGGCATCTCTAGAGTTCCAAGACTATGTTCTCATTTGGTGGGAGCAAGTGATCGCAAGGCGTCAAGAGAAGGGCGAGCCACCCATCGCGACTTGGAATCAAATGAAAGATGTGATGAGAGCTCGTTTTGTGCCTACATATTACAACCGCGACCTCTTCAAGAAACTCCAACTCCTCAAGCAAGGAACCAAGTCGGTTGAAGAATACTATCAAGAAATGGAAGTTTCCATGATACGAGCCAATGTCACGGAAGATGATGAACAAACTATGGCGCGTTTCTTGAATGGCCTCAACCATCCCATCAAGAAAATAGCGGACTTCCAACCGTACTCCAACCTCCTCGAGCTAATGCACCAAGCAACCAAGGTGGAGCGACAAGTGCAAGAGGACTACAAGTACTCCAAGTACTTTTCCAAGACCTATGGTTCATACACTCAAGCTTCAACGACTACGACAACTCCTTCCACGACTCGAGCTACCTCAAGTACCGACGACAAGTCAATTTCCAAGCAACCTTCGACATCTTTGAGTCGTCCTCCTACTACTACAAGCAACTCCAAGCAAAAGCCTTCGTCATTGACACCCCCTACGGATGCCAACAAGACAAGTGACATCAAGTGCTTCACTTGCAAGGGCTGAGGCCACAAGTCTTTCGAGTGTCCAACTCGACGCACAATGATCCTCAACGACGACGGCACCTACGACTCAATGAGCGAAGATGAAATGGAAGCCCTCGCGCATGTGGCTATGCACCGACAAGTGAATGATGATGAAGACGCACAAATCTATTGCGACAATGATGCGAGCCCCGCTCTTGTTGTCTCCAAGGTCTTGACACTTCAACAACATCAAGACGAGGACCAACGTTGCCACATCTTTCATACCAAAGTGGGCATCCAAGGACGTTCCGTCAAGGTCATCATCGACGGCAGAAGTTGCCACAATTTGGCAAGTGAAGAATTATGCTCCAAGCTACAATTGGTCAAGAAGAAGCACCCTCGCCCCTACAAGGTCCAATGGCTTAGCGACTCCGGCACAATCCAAGTGGAGCACACCGTCCAAGTCTCCTTCAAGATCGGCGCCTACGAAGATACCTTGGAGTGTGATGTGGTTCCCATGTCCGTATGCCACCTCCTACTTGGGCGTCCTTGGCAATTCGATCGCGGCGTCATCCACAACGGATGGACCAACCACTATAGTTTCAAGATGAAGGGCAAGGAATTCGTTCTTCGACCAATGTCTCCAAGTCAAGTCGTCGCCGACAATCAAACATCGGGCCATCGTGGAGAGACTAGTGAGAGAGAGAGAACCACCACAAAGAGAGTGAGTGCCACAAGCCAAAATTGAGTGACTCCACGATGAGCGACAAGAAAAACTTAGTTCTCCTAGCCACCAAAAGAGATTTGAGGGATGTGAGTGAGAGCCCATCAAGTGTTATTCACTTTGTGCTTTTAAGCAAAGGTGAAGCTGAGCAGACTAATACTTCACAACATCTTCCTCTAGTGTTGTCTCATCTCTTGCTGGAATACCAGGATGTGTTTCCCGATGAGCTACCTCCCGGTCTACCTCCTCTACGCGGAATCGAACACCGCATCGACCTCATCCCCGGCACACCTCTACCGAACAAGGCACCATACCGCGTCAACCCCGACGAGACCAAAGAAATCCAACGGCAAGTCCAACATCTCATGGAGAATGGGTATGTACGCGAGAGCTTGAGTCCACGTGCCGTTCCGGTAATTCTTGTGCCTAAGAAAGACGGTACCTATCGCATGTGTTCCGATTGCCGTCCCATAAATGCTATCACCGTTAGATATCATCATCCCATTCCACGCCTTGGTGACATGCTTGATGAACTTAGTGGATCCACCATTTTCTCCAAAATTGATCTTAAAAGTGGTTACTATCAAATACGCATGCAAGAAGGTGATGAATGGAAAACGGCTTTTAAAACGAAATTTGGCTTGTATGAATGGTTAGTCATGCCTATGGGTTTATAGCAAGCTCCTAGCACTTTTATGCGTGTGATGCATTATGTTCTTCGCAAATACATTGGCATTTGTGTTGTGGTCTATTTTGATGACATTCTTGTGTTTAGTGAAACTCTTGAGGATCATGTCAAGCACCTTAGGGACATATTGCAAGTTCTTAGAGACGAGCGACATTATGCTAACATGGAAAAATACACTTTTGGTGTTGATAAGCTTGTTTCTTGGGTTTCGTTGTCTCTTCTAAGGGTGTTGAAGTTGATGAGTCTAAAATTGATGCTATTAAAACTTGGCCACAGCCAACCAACTTGCAACAAGTGCGTAGCTTCCTTGGTCTAGCCAGATTTTACCGTCGCTTTGTTAAGGACTTTAGCACTATTGCTTCACCATTACATGCTTTGAGTAAGAAGAACGCTCCTTTTGTTTGGGGACCTTCCCAAGATACCGCATTTCATGAGCTTAAGAATTTGCTTACACATGCTCCAATTCTTGCCTTGCCAAACTTTGAGAAAACATTTGAAGTGCATTGTGACGCTAGTGGTAATGTCATAGGTGGTGTTTTGATGCAAGAAAAGTGACCCATTGCATATTTTAGTGAAAAGCTTTCCGGTGCTCAACTTAATTATCCCATCTATGACAAAGAGTTGTATGCTTTGGTGAGAGTCTTGCATGTTTGGGAGCATTATCTCCGACCTCGTGAATTTGTCATCCATACCGATCATGAAACGCTTAAGTACCTTCGAGGTCAAACAAAATTGAACAAACAACATGCTAAATGGATTTAATTTATTGAGTCCTTCCCTTACATCAGCAAATATATCAAGGGAAAGGAGAATGTTGTAGCGGACGCTCTTTCACGCAAGTGCATGATAGTTACTCAACTTGAATTGAATGTTATTGGCTTGGAGCGAATTAAAGATTTATATGAGCATGATGATTCATTTGCAACTCCTTATGCCAAATGTCTTGCTAACACTTATTGGGAGCGATATTATATCAAGGATGGATACCTTATGCGCACTAACAAACTTTGTGTTCCTAAGTGTTCTCTTCGTTTGTTGCTTTTGCAAGAGGCTCATGGCGATGAACTTATGGGACATGTCGGTCGCGACAAGACTTTTGCCACGCTCTCCAACAAGTACTATTGGCCCAAGATGTTTCGTGATGTCGCACGCTACACCAACCGATGCTCCACATGTCGCAAAGCTAAGTCACAAGCTCAATCTCATGGTTTACATATGCCACTCCCTATACCATATCATCCATGGGAAGACATTAGCATGGATTTTGTGCTTGGCTTGCCTAGAACAAAAAATGGACAAGACTCGATATTTGTAGTTGTTGACCGTTTCTCTAAAATGGCACATTTTATTCCGTGTCACAAGAACGACGATGCTTCACATGTTGCAAATCTTTTTTGTAGGGAAATCTTGCGACTTCATGGAATGCCCAAGACGATTGTTTCGGACCGCGACGTCAAGTTCCTTAGCTACTTTTGGAAGACACTATGCGGCAAGCTCGGGATCAAGCTCCTATTCACGTCGGCCTATCACCCACAAACCGATGGTCAAGCGGAAGTCACCAACCACACGCTCTCTACACTACTTCGCGTGTTGATCAAGAAGAACCTCACGGAATGGGAAGAATGCCTACCGATCACCGAGTACGCCTACAATCAAGCAAGACACTCTACCACCAGCAAGTCTCCATTTGAAGTGGTCTATGGCTTCAACCCTTTGTCGCCATTGGACATCCTACCGCTACCACTACAAGAGAGAGCGAACTTGGACGCAAGCGCAAGAGCAACATATATCAAGAAGTGCATGAAGACACAAGGCTCACGATCGAACGCCAAGTACAACGACTCGCGAACAAGCTCAACGCAACCAAACATCCCATGGTGTTCAACCCCGGAGATCTCGTGTGGCTACATCTTCGCAAAGACCGCTTCCCCAACGAGCGCAAGTCAAAGCTTCTACCTCGCGCCGATGGGACATTCAAGGTGCTAGCATGAATCAACGACAATGCATACAAGATCGACCTCCCGCGAGACAAGTACAACGTGAGTGACACCTTCAACGTCAAGGATCTATCCCCCTACCATGGTGATGAAGATATTGATCCGAGGGCGGATCTTTCCCAAGGGGGGGGGACATGATGCGGAGCATCCTTCGATCATCCCCTTGGATACCTCACCAACTCACCAAGCACCAAGTGGACCTATGACAAGAGCTCGCACACGTGCCATCGAGAACGAGGTGAACTCAATCCTTTACAACTTTCATATGAATATGGATGGAACTTGGATGCTACCTCACAAAGGAACTCTATGTATCATTAGGTATGATGAAGTCGACCGTCAAGAGGCTAAGGACCATCACCAAGGCCAAGAGGAACCATGCCAAGGCCACGAGAACGACGGAGGAAGAAAACCTGAAGAGGAAAGCACCTCCCAGGCGACCCCGTGCGCACGGACCCCCAAGACCCCGTGCGCACGGGATACGGCAAAACTACTGGACACCCCGTGTCCACGGGCTCCCCGGACCCCGTGCGCACGGGCCTCGCCGCTGTAGCACCCCGTGCGCACGGGCGTCTACCGTGCACACGGGAACCCGTGCGCACGGGGCCTACTTAGCCCGTGCGCACGGCCCCTCCTAGCGAGCTGGCTGTGTGTGGCTGTTTTACCCCCACTTCGTCCCTTACCTCCCACCTACTATATATTCCGAGGATACACCATTTGTTAGGGTTAGCAAAGTGTATTGAGATATTCATAGAGGGCTTTGCTCATCTACCACTCCTCTTGGAGATCAAGACCTCCTTGAGAGAAGATCCCCTAGTGGATTCAAGACCCCTTCTAGGGAAGGATCCCCATCATACTATCATCAAGACCTCACCTCCTTTGGAGTGGGAAGAACCTTATCTTTGTGCTATTTTCCTTTGATTGTCTATGTATGCTTGTGGATCTATGTGTGCTACTCTAGTGGATGTGTGATTTGGGTTTGTTTGAGTGATTTCTCTCTTGTGTTCTTGTGAGTTCATCCCTCTTGCACTCCAAGTGTGAAAAGATCTTCACTTAGGGTCTCTACCCTGCAACATCTTGGTATCATGAGCCACGTTGATTCACATCTTGGAGTCCCTACCCCCCACTTTTCTAGCCTGATTTTGCTTTGTTTTGTCCCAATTTCGAAAATCCCCACAAAAATAGCCATACCAATTTTTTTTGCTTTTGTTAGATCTTGTGAGATTTTGTTGATTTGGTCCACAAATTTCGTGTTTGGCAGCTGTATCTACCCCTTTCCCCCATCCCCCATCTTTCCCACCACCAATTTCCCCGGAATTTTGCAATTTTGCCACGGATCTCGCGCTCTTCATCCGCAGCCGCCGACCCCGTGCGCACGGTCCCCAGATTCCCCGTGCACACGGAGCCCCGTGCACACGGGCCCAACTGACCCCGTGCACACGGCCTCACCAGAGAGCAGATACATCCTATTTTACACCAGTTTTGACACACATTTGCAACACTTTCATCTTCCACACTAACACATGTGTTTCTTTGAGATTTTGAGTTGCGGTTGCCATGTCCTAAGGTGTTTCGGCTACTTAGGGACGGTTCTACATCATCATCACCGCTATTCATCATCGCCCCGACCTCGACTTCGACATCGACCACTTCATTTCATACCAACCGTAAGCAAGGACGGTAACCTCGACGACATCTTGTACTTACCCTTGCCATTGTATTGATAGCCTTGAGCCATTTTGCGTCACTTACCCATCGAGACTAGCAAGTTGAGAATTGCCAGGCCACGTATTGTGCACCATAGTGATATGCCTACTCCGCATAGCTACTCAGCGTGCATTTATCTTGCTATCATCATCGTGCCATAAGTCTCTCCCGTGCATATCTTACTTACTTGTCTTAGATATCGGCTCTAGCATCAAGCATTGTGGCATAGTAAAAAACAGAAAAAGCTTTTAAGCAAAAGAGAAGAAACAAAGAGCTTGTAAGCAATAGTATTGAGGCTAGTTGCATAGTACATATAGGACCATACATACATATCATACTTGGGATTGAAGACAAGCACGTTACTCTCTTAGGTTGGTGCACAAGCGTATCTAGGCCATTTGAGCAATCGAGCTAGTGTCTCTCTAGCATCCGTGCAACAAGAGCATTTTCCATGGTTCCACATTTTGAGCTCATTCCTTTGTTGTGTGGATCACATTCAGCTTCGTGTGTGAGTTTCCAAGTGTTCTACTCGGGTGTTGATCTATTTGTCTTACTTGCAATTTGTGAATCTTCTCAACATTTTCGATATCTTGACTAACACTTGCTTGAATTTTGTGCCACTCATCCTAACCAAACTCCTTCATAAGCCTTACTTTGTAGGTGTGAGAAACAAAACGGTACCAATTCTACTATTGTTGCATTACATTGAGTGATACTTGATACATCCTCAATCATTGGAAAAGGTAACTTTGGTATTGTTCTCTTATTTCCTACTCACCACCACTTGACTATGATGGATAGGCCAAGTACATCGAAGAACCCGCTCTTTGAAGAGCAAGAGGAGACGCACGACTACGTCACCAAGGGTCATCTCTTCGGCGTCCAATGAGCGCTACACCAAGAAAGTGAAGCTTTGGGAGATCGTATCGAGCAACTCGCCACCGACTTGCGCCACTTCGAAACACGAACAAGGGACTAGCCAGACCTCCTAGAGAGAAGATCCCCTAGTGGATTCAAGACCCCTTCTAGGGAAGGATCCCCATCATAGGATCATCAATACCTCACCTCCTTTGGAGTGGGAAGAACCTTATCTTTGTGCTATTTTCCTTTGATTGTCTATGTATGCTTGTGGATCTATGTGTGCTACTCTAGTGGATGTGTGATTTGGGTTTGTTTGAGTGATTTCTCTCTTGTGTTCTTGTGAGTTTATCCCTCTTGCACTCCAAGTGTGAAAAGATCTTCACTTAGGGTCTCTACCCTACAACAAAGACCTTCACAATTTTATCTAAGGTTGGGGGTAACTGGGGGGTTACCCCCCGACAATCTACATGGCTCCGCCTATGCAAAAGGCGTAGAGCAAGCGTTTATCTGTGAGAGAGATGATGCGAGGTCAATCGAGTCATATATAGAGGGAGAGATCGAGTTAGTGTGGGCTAGCGTACACTCGAATGAGAAATATGATACAGAGAGATTCGTTCGACGAAGCTGTAGTGAGGGCTGGAGGGAGATAGTTACCGAGAGAGTGGCCTAGATAGACTTTGTGTTTGTGCGGCGTGCATGGAGTTTTTTTTACAGAGGCAACGTATGTGTCTAGAGGGAGAGAGGGAGGGCGATAGAGAGGGAGAGAGAGAGCTCGTCATGGAGGGCCCGACGAGGTTGTGTGTGAGAAATACATTTGTTGAGAGCGTGAGGGCGGGTGTGAGATAAATGGAGATCGAAACATGAAGAGAAATAATGAGCGTGGGTCGGATACCAATAGCTCTATTAACAAAGAGATGAAGATCGATCGATACAGGAAGTATGTGTGGTGAGTGGGGGGGGGGGGGATGGACAGACCTAAACACAACATTTGAGTGTACATAGTAGTAGACTTAATATTCACGTTTCAGTTTAGTGTACATTGTAAACATTGAATTGAGGTCCATGTATGGCTTACATTTTATTTTTTAATTCGTGCCATACATGCATGGATTGGAAAAGTAGATGCACTATACTGACTTGTTTGTTGTTGTATTTGTGTGTGTGTGGTCATATGCTTGAATACTTACAAAGTTTTCTCACCACCATACCGTTCATCTTTTAAATTTGAATTTGCATTAAAAAACCTAGTGTGGATACCATGAAATGTGAAATCCACGTTGAGATCACTATATCACAAACTCACTCTAATTCCAGAACTCGTCATAAATCAATTACCGTCCCTTTTGGAATGACCAATTATTTGCAAGGAAAATACAAGCATTGTAATACATATATATTCGTTCGCCAATTTTAAAAAAGATTCCTTTCGCATTCTTGAATGGTAGCACCCGACGGCGTACCAGCCAGACCGGGCTCGTGTCGTGGTGGTGGCGTGCGTGGTACGCTAGCCAACCCCAACCAAAAGAACCGTGATAAAACTTCACGTCTCCACTCGAGCCTCCACGTTTCGAATCGAAATATCTGGCGGCCAGAATTCCAGCCCTGTGAAATTCCCCTTATGTCACCGGTTCATAATGACTACTCCTACTACTACCGATGAACACTGGAGGGATGTTTTATGTTGTAGGGTAGAGACCCTAAGTGAAGATTTTTCACACTTGGAGTGCAAGAGGGATGAACTCACAAGAACACAAGAGAGAAATCACTCAAACAAACCCAAATCACACAACCACTAGAGTAGCACACATAGATCCACAAGCATACATAGACAATCAAAGGAAAATAGCACAAAGATAAGGTTCTTCCCACTCAAAAGGAGGCGAGGTCTTGATGATCCTATGATGGGGATCCTTCCCTAGAAGGAGTCTTGAATCCACTAGGGGGTCTTCTCTCTAGGAGGTCTTGATCTCCAAGAGGAGTGGTAGATGAGCAAAGCCCTCTATGAATATCTCAATACACTTTGCTAACCCTAACAAATGGTCTATCCTAGGAATATATAGTAGGTGGGAGGTAAGGGACGAAGTGGGGGTAAAACAGCCACACACAGCCAGCTCGCTGGGAGGGGCCGTGCGCACGGGCTAAGTAGGCGCCGTGCGCACGGGGTCCCGTGTGCATGGTACACGCCCGTGCGCACGGGGTGCTACAGCGGCGAGGCCCGTGCACACGGGGTCCGGGGAGCCCATGGACACAGGGTGTCCAGTAGTTTTGCTGTATCCCGTGCGCACGGGGTCTTGGGGGCCCGTGCACACGGGGTCGCCTGGGAGGTGCTGTCCTCTTCAGGTTTTCTTCCTCCGCCGTCCTCGTCGCCTTGGAGTGGGATGACGATATCTATCGATGATAGCATTTATGGGATGGCAATCGGAACACATGCGATAGGTACCGTCTTTCTTAGGCACAAGAATTACCGGAATAGCACATGGTCTCAAGCTCTCGCGTACGTACCCATTCTCCATGAGATGTTGGACTTGCCGTTGGATTTGTTTGGTCTCGTCGGGGTAGACGCGGTATGGTGCCTTGTTCGGTAGAGGTGCGCCGGGGATGAGGTCGATCCGGTGTTCGATTCCGCGTAGAGGAGGTAGTCCGGGAGGTAGCTCATCGGGAAACACGTCCTTGTATTCCTGCAAGAGATGAGACAACACTAGAGGAAGATTTTGTGAAGTATTAGTCCGCTCAGCTTCACCTTTGGATAAAAGCACAAAGTGAACAACACTTGATGGGCTCTCACTCACATCCCTCAAATCTCTTTTGGTGGCGAGTAGAACTAAGTTTTTCTTGTCGCTCATCGTGGAGTCACTCAATTTTGGCTTGTGGCGCTCACTCTCTTTGTGGTGGTTCACTCTCTCACTAGTCTCTCCACGATGGCCCGATGCTTGATTGTCGGCGACGACTTGACTTGGAGACATTGGTCGATGAACGAATTCCTTGCCCTTCATCTTGAAACTATAGTGGTTGGTCTGTCCGTTGTGGATGACACCGCGATCGAATTGCCAAGGTCGCCCAAGTAGGAGGTGGCATACGGACATGGGAACCACATCACACTCCAAGGTATCTTCATAGGCGCCGATCTTGAAGGAGACTTGGAAGGTGTGCTCCACCTGGATTGTGCCGGAGTCGCTAAGCCATTGGTCCTTGTAGGGGCGAGGGTGCTTCTTCTTGACCAATTGTAGCTTGGAGCATAATTCTTCACTTGCCAAATTGTGGCAACTTCCGCCGTCGATGATGACCTTGACGGAACGTCCTTGGATGACCTCTTTGGTATGAAAGATGTGGCAACGTTGGTCCTCGTCTCGATGTTGTTGAAGTGTCAAGACCTTGGAGACAACAAGAGCGGGGCTCGCATCATTGTCGCAATAGATTTGTGCGTCTTCATCATCATTCACTTGTCGGTGCATAGCCACATGCGCGAGGGCCTCCATTTCATCTTCGCTCATGGAGTCGTAGGTGCCGTCGTCGTTGAGGATCAATGTGCGTTGAGTTGGACACTCGAAAGACTTGTGGCCTCGGCCTTTGCAAGTGAAGCACTTGATGTCACTTGTCTTGTTGGCATCCGTAGGAGGTGTCGATGACGAAGGCTTTTGCTTGGAGTTGCTTGTAGTAGTAGGAAGACGACTCGAAGATGTCAAAGGTTGCTTGGGGCTTGACTTGTCGCCGGTACTTGAGGTAGCTCGAGTCGTGGAAGGAGTTGTCGTAGTCGGTGAAGCTTGATTGTATGAACCGTAGGTCTTGGAAGAGTACTTGGAGTACTTGTAGTCCTCTTGCACTTGTCGCTCCGCCTTGGTTGCTTGGTGCACTAGCTCGAGGAGGTTGGAGTACGGTTGGAAGTCCACTATTTTCTTGATGGGATGGTTGAGGCCATTCAAGAAACGTGCCATAGTTTGTTCATCATCTTCCGTGACATTGGCTCGTATCATGGAAACTTCCATTTCTTGATAGTATTCTTCAACCGACTTGGTTCCTTGCTTGAGGAGTTGGAGTTTCTTGAAGAGGTCGCAGTTGTAATATGTAGGCACAAAACGAGCTCTCATCACATCTTTCATTTGATTCCAAGTCGCGATGGGTGGCTCGCCCTTCTCTTGACGCCTTGCGATCACTCGCCCTTCTCTTTTCTTCCACAAGCATACATAGACAATCAAAGGAAAATAGCACAAAGATAAGGTTCTTCCCACTCCAAAGGAGGTGAGGTATTGATGATCCTATGATGGGGATCCTTCCCTAGAAGGGGTCTTGAATCCACTAGGGGATCTTCTCTCTAGGAGGTCTGGCTAGTCCCTTGTTCGTGTTTCGGAGTGGCGCAAGTCGGTGGCGAGTTGCTCGATACGATCTCCCAAAGCTTCACTTTCATGGTGTAGCGCTCATTGGACGCCGAAGAGATGACCCTTGGTGACGTAGTCGTGCGTCTCCTCTTGCTCTTCAAAGAGCGGGTTCTCTGATGTACTTGGTCTATCCATCATAGTCAAGTGGTGGTGAGTAGGAAATGAGAGAACAATACCAAAGTTACCTTTTCCAATGATTGAGGATGTATCAAGTATCACTCAATGTAATGCAACAATTGTAGAATTGGTACCGGGTTTGTTTCTCACACCTACAAAGTAAGGCTTATGGAGGAGCTTGGTTAGGATGAGTGGCACAAAATTCAAGCAAGTGTTAGTCAAGATATCGAAAATGTTGAGAAGATTCACAAATTGCAAGTAAGACAAATAGATCAACACCCGAGTAGAACACTTGGAAACTCACACACGAAGATGAATGGGATCCACACAACCAAGGAATGAGCTCAAAATGTGGAACCACGGAAAATGCTCTTGTTGCACGGATGCTAGAGAGACACTAGCTCAATTGCTCAAATGGGTTAGATACGCTTGTGCACCAACCTAAGAGAGTAACGTGCTTGTCTTCAATCCCAAGTATGATATGTATGTATGGTCCTATATGTACTATGCAAATAGGCTCAATACTATTGCTTACAAGCTCTTTGTTTGTTCTCTTTTGCTTAAAAGCTTTTTCTGTTTTTTTTTACTATGCCACAATGCTTGATGCTAGAGACGATATCTAAGACAAGTAAGTAAGATATGCACGAGAGAGACTTATGGCACGATGATGATAGCAAGATAAATGCACGCTAAATGTAGCTATGCGGAGTAGGCATATCACTATGGTGCACAATACGTGGCCCGGCAATTCTCAACTTGCTAGTCTCGATGGGTAAGTGACGCAAAATGGCTCAAGGCTATCAATACAATGGCAAGGGTAGGTACAAGATGTCATCGAGGTTACCGTCCTTGCTTACGGTTGGTATGAAATGAAGTGGTCGATGTCGAAGTCGAGGTCGGGGCGATGATGAATAGCGGTGATGATGATGTAGAACCGTCCCTAAGTAGCCGAAACACCTTAGGACACGGCAACCGCAACTCAAAATCTCAAAGAAACACGTGTGTTAGTGCGGAAGACGAAAGTGTTGCAAATGTGTGTCAAAACTGGTGTAAAACAGGATGTATCTGCTCTCTGGTGAGGCCGTGCGCACGGGGTCAGTTGGGCCCGTGTGCATGGGGCTTCGTGTGCACGGGGTATCTGGGGACCGTGCGCATGGGGTCGGCGGCTGCGGATGAACAGCGCGAGATCCGTGGCAAAATTGCAAAATTCCGGGGAAATTGGTGGTGGGAAAGATGGGGGATGGGGGAAAGGGGTAGATCCAGCTGCCAAACACGAAATTTGTGGACCAAATCAACAAAATCTCACAAGATCTAACGAAAGCAAAAAAAATTGGTATGGCTATTTTTGTGGGGATTTTCGAAATTGGGACAAAACAAAGCAAAATCAGGCTAGAAAGTGGGGGGTAGGGACTCCAAGATGTGAATCAACGTGGCTCATGATACCTAGATGTTGTAGGGTAGAGACCCTAAGTGAAGATCTTTTCACACTTGGAGTGCAAGAGGGATGAACTCACAAGAACACAAGAGAGAAATCACTCAAACAAACCCAAATCACACATCCACTAGAGTAGCACACATAGATCCACAAGCATACATAGACAATCGAAGGAAAATAGCACAAAGATAAGGTTCTTCCCACTCCAAGGAGGTGAGGTCTTGATGATCCTATGATGGGGATCCTTCCCTAGAAGGGGTCTTGAATCCACTAGGGGATCTTCTCTCTAGGAGGTCTTGATCTCCAAGAGGAGTGGTAGATGAGCAAAGCCCTCTATGAATAACTCAATACACTTTGCTAACCCTAACAAATGTTCTATCCTCGGAATATATAGTAGGTGGGAGGTAAGGGACGAAGTGGGGGTAAAACAGCCACACACAGCCAGCTCGCTAGGAGGGGCCGTGCGCACGGGCTAAGTACGCCCCGTGCGCATGGGGTCCCGTGTGCACGGTACACGCCCGTGAGCACGGGGTGCTACAGCGGCGAGGCCCGTGCGCACGGGGTCCGGGGAGCCCGTGGACATGGGGTGTCCAGTAGTTTTGCCATATCCCGTGCGCACGGGGTCTTGGGGGCCCGTGTGCATGGGGTCACCTGGGAGGTGCTGTCCTCTTCAGGTTTTCTTCCTCCGTCGTCCTTGTGGCCTTGGTGTGGTTCCTCTTGGCCTTGGTGATGGTCCTTAGCCTCTTGACGGTCGACTCCATCATACCTAATGATACATAGAGTTCCTTTGTGAGGTAGCATCCAAGTTCCATCCATATCCATATGAAAGTTGTAAAGGATTGAGTTCACCTCGTTCTCGATGGCACGTGCGCGAGCTCTTGTCATAGGTCCACTTGGTGCTTCGTGAGTTGGTGAGGTATCCATGGGGATGATCGAAGGATGCTCCGCATCAGTCTTTTTTTAGGAGGGTTTAGATTATAATTTTTAAACATTTGGCCCCACCCTCCCAAACACCGATGAGTTGTGCCCCCACCCCCCCGGGAGAATATCAGGTGCTCCCACCTTAGATGCTATATGGTGATACGAGTTCTTGTGTGCCGTTAGATCTGAGATCCAACGACTCACGCGAGGTCTGAATATTTTTGCAAAAAAACGTTAATGAGTTTGGGAATTGCACACAATTAGTACAAAAACTACTCAGATGCCATTGGATCCCAGATCCAACGGCCTCGAAGCTTGTATCACCATAGCATCTAAGATGCGGGAGCACCTAATATTCTCTCATCTATAAGAATATCATGTGCTACCACACCTTAGATGCTGTGGTGATGCGAGCTCCTCAGAGCCGTTGGATCTGAGATCCAACGGCTCCTAGTAGGTCTGAATGGTTTTTGCAAAAAAAACCTCAAAGAGTTTGGGAATTGCTCACAAGTACAAAGACTATACTCAAATGCCATTGCATCTCAGATCGAACCACCTCGAAGCTCGTATCACCATAGCATCCAAGCAGCGAGAGCACCTGATGTTCTCTCACGCGGGAGAATATGAGGTGCTCCCATACCGTAGATACTACTGTGATACGAGCTCGCGGGAGATCTAAAGGCTCCCATTAGGAGGTCTGAATGTTTTTGCAATATAGGCCTCAAAGAGTTTGGGAATTGCGTAGAAGTACAAATACTACGCACATGGCATTGGATCTCAGATCCAACGGCTGCTAGAAGCTCGTATCGCCGTAGCGGCTAAGCTGCGGGGAGCACCTTATATTCTCTCGTACGTGAGAATATTGGGTTCTCCCACACCTTAGATGCTACCGTGATACGAGCTCCTGGGAGCCGTTGGATCCAAGATCCAGCGGCTCACAGAGGTCTGTATGTTTTTTTTGCAAAAAAGCCCTCAAACAGTTTGGGAATTGTGCAAAAGTACAAAGACTACTCACATGCCATTGGATATCAGATCCAATGACGTAGAATCTCGTATCACCGTAGCATCTAAGCCGCGGGGAGCATGTGATATTCTCTGCCGCTGACACTTTTGTTCCTAAACTTGTAAAATACATGTAACTGGTGTCGTAACTTGTCTAACCGCGCAAAGTGTTTGTGCAAAAAATACCTCGTACACAGAAATATCGAAACAACACACGGGGGTCCCACTCATTGATAACCCACAAGTATAGGGGATCAGTTGTAGCCTTTCTCGATAAATAAGAGTGTCGAACCCAACGAGGAACTAAAGGTAGAATCAATATTCCCTTCAAGTTCTATCGACCACCGATACAACTCTACGCACACTCAATGTTTGCTTTACCTAGAACAAGTATGAAACTAGACGTACTTTGTAGGTGTAATGCTAGAACTACTTTGCAAGAATAAAACTAGGAGTACTTTGCGAGAATAAAACTATGAGTAATTTGCAAGATAATAAAAGTTAGTTGATTAGTAGAAAGCTTTTGTAACACAAGAGAAGGATTTGTCCCTAGGCAATCGATAACTAGACCAGTAATCATTATTGCAATTTTATATGAGGGAGAGGCATGAACTAACATACTTTCCATACTTGGATCATATGAACTTATGATTGGAACTCTAGCAAGCATCCGTAACTACCAAAGATCATTAAGGTAAAACCCAACCATAGCATTAAGTAACAAGTCTTCTTTACTCCCATACGCAACAACCCCCTTACTCGGGTGTAAGCTTCTGTCACTCTAGCCGCCCACTATAAGAGAATTATGAACGTATTGCAACACCCTACAGTGGTAATCCCACACGCTTGCGCGACACGGAGGGCACCATAGGACAGCACCAAAATAAAACATACAACTCAAACCAATCACGATCATCAATCAACCCATAGGACAAAACGAATCTACTCAAACATCATAGGATTGCCACATATCATTGGATAATAATATATAGCGTTAAGCACCATGTTTAAGTAGAGATTACAGCGGGGAGAAGAGGTGTTACACTGCTGCATAGAGGGGGAGAGAGTTGGTGTTGACGGCGGCAAAGTTGTTGGTGTAGATCGCTGTCACGATGGTTGCCCCGGCGACGTTCCGGTGCCACCGGGAGAGAGGGGGAGAGAGGCCCCCTCCTTCTTCTTCATTGGCCTCCCCCCTAGATGGGAGGAGAGTTTACCCTCTGGTGTCATGGCTGCCATGACTCCCGGAGGGGAGGAGCTCCTCTGAGATTGGATCTCTCTCTCTGTTCTCTTCTGTTTCGCTTTTCTATTTTCTGGCCGAAAACCATTTCTTAAATTCCTGGAGATCTGTAACTCCGATTGGGCTGAAATTTTGAGGGGATTTTTATGCGGATATTAGCTTCCCTACGGAAGAAGGACACCATCAACCGACCTACAGGGGAGGCACAAGCCCCCTAGGCGCGGCCAGGGGGCCCGCGACCTGCAGGCTTGCCGTCTTCTCAGGCATCGTCTCGCGTTGATTCTTTTTCCCCAAAATCACATATATTCCAAAATAAATCTCCATAAATTTTTATCGTGGTTGGACTTCGTTTGATATGGATTTTCTGCGAAACAAAAAACATGCAACAAACAGGAACTGGCACTGGGCACTAGATCGATATGTTAGTCCAAGAAAATCATATAAAATGTTGCCAAAAGTATATAAAAGTTGTAAAATATTGGCTTGAAGCAATCAAAAATTATAGATACGACGGAGACGTATCAGCATCCCCAAGCTTAATTCCTGCTTGTCCTCGAGTAGGTAAATGATAAAAAGATAATTTTTGATGTGGAATGCTACCTAGCATAATCTTGATCATATAATCTAATCATGGCATGAATATTAAGACACGAGTGATTCAAAGCAATAGTCTATAATTTGATATAAAGACATCAATACTCAGACATACCAACAAACAATCATGCCTTTCAGAATAAAAATGCTAAAGAATGCTATCCCTACAAAATCATATAGCCTTGTCATGCTCCATCTTCTTAACACAAAATATAAATCATGTACAACCCCGATGTCAGCCAAGCAATTGGTTCATACTTTTTAACGTGCTTCAGCTTTTTCAACCCCCACGCAATACATGAGCGTGAGCCATGGACATAGCACTATAGGTGGAATAGAATGCGGTGGTAGGGATCAATAAGGAGAAGTCAAAAAGGGAGAAAGTCTCGCATCAACTAGGCGGATCAACGGGCTATGGAGATGCCCATCAATCGATATCAATGCGAGGAGTAGGGATTGCCATGCAACGGACGCACTAAGAGCTATAAGTGTATGAAAGCTCAAACTGAAAACTAAGTGGGTGTGCATCCAACTTGCTTGCTCATGAAGACCTCGGGCATTTGAGGAAGCCCATCATCAGAATATACAAGCCAAGTTCTATAATGAAAAATTCCCACTAGTATATGAAAGTGACAACATAGGAGACTCTCTATATGAAAAACATGGTGCTACTCTGAAGCACAAGTGTGGTAAAAGGATAGTAACATTGCCCCTTCTCTCTTTTTCTCTCATTTTTTTGTTTTCTCTTTTTTTTCTTTTTTTTCATGGGCTCTTTTTGGCCTCTTTTTTATTTTTTATTTTTGTTAGAACAGTCTCATGGACCTCATCCCCACCTTTTCGAGGACTCATTAGTCTCCACCATTCTTTCCTCACTGGGACAATGCTCTAATAATGATGATCATCACACTTTTATTTACTTACAACTCGATATTACAACTCAATAAAAACTATACAAGATGACTCTATATGAATGCCTCTGGCTGTGTACCAGGATGTGCAATGATCTAGCATAGCAAAGATATCAAAAAATGGACAAGCCATGAAAATATCATGCTAGCTATCTTACGATCATGCAAAGCAATATGACAATGAATGCTCAAGTCATGTATATGATGATGATGGAAGTTGCATGGCAATATATCTTGGAATGGTTATGGAAATGCCATAATAGGTAGGTATGGTGGCTGTTTTGAGGAAGATATAAGGAGGCTTATGTGTGATAGAGCGTATCATATCACGGGGTTTGGATGCACCGACGAAGTTTGCACCGACTCTCGAGGTGAGAAAGGGCAATGCACGATACCAAAGAGGCTAGCAAATTTCGGAAGGGTGAGAGTGCGTATAATCCATGGACTCACATTAGTCATAAAGAACTCACATACTTATTGCGAAAGTCTATTAGCCCTCGAAGCAAAGTACTACTATGCATGCCCCTAGGGGGAGGTTGGTAGGAGTTAACCATCGCGCGCCCTTGACCTCCACACAAAGGAAGACACTCAATAATAAATCATGCTCCAACTTCTTAGCATAACTAAAGACTATACGTGCATGCTTTGGGAATCACAAACCTTAACACCAATATTCTTACTAAACCACAATCATTCACTAGTACCTCCCACATATTACCATCTCAATATCGCAAAACTATTGCAAGGAATCAAACTTATCATATTCAATGATCTACAAGTTTTATGTAGGATTTTATGACTAACCATGTGAATGACCAATTCCTGTTGACTCTCTAAATAGATATAAGTGAAGCATGAGAGTTTAATTCTTTCTACAAAAGACTTGACCACACTCTAATAAATATAAGTGAAGCAAAAGAGCATTCTACAAATAACGGTTTTCTATATGTAGAGAAACAGTCATCCAAACTTCAAATGATATAAGTGAAGCACATGAAGCATTCTATAAAGCCATACTCAAAAGATGTAAGTGAAGTGCAAAGAGCATTCTACAAATCAACCAAGGACTATCTCATACCAGCATTGTGCATTATTAAAAGAAAAAGAAAAAGAAAAAGCAGACGACGCTCCAAGAATTTACGCATATCATGTGAATAAAACAAAAACCGAAACATACCGATAATTGTTGAAGGAAGATGGGATGCCTTCCGGGGCATCCCCAAGCTTAGACGCTTGAGTGTCCTTGAATATTTACTTGGGGTGCCTTGGGCATCCCCAAGCTTGAGCTCTTGCCTCTCCTTATTCTCCTCATATCGATACCTCCTCGATCTTCGAACACTTCATCCACACAAAACTTAACCGAACTTTTTATTAGAGGGGTTAGTACATATAACATCAAATCCCATCATGTCCTGCTGTAACATTATTGTCTAACTATAATCAAACATTACCCACTGTATGCTATCAGAATTCTATGGCTCCCAAGTCAATGGGGCTCAACAAGATTTCAAACATACGCAAATAAAGAAACTATAACAGCAATCTGTGAAAACAAGACAGCCTATAAAGATGCAAATGAAACATATACTTCTGTAACTCAAAAAATTCTGGAAAATTAGGAAGTGATAAAACATTTGCATAGCAGTACCGTGTAAAAGTTTCAGAATTTTTGCATGTTCCAGTAAATTACAGAAATTCAAACACTACAGCAAAAGTTTCTGTTTTTTCACAGCACACACCAAACAAGCAATTTAAACATCCTAAAGGTAAATCTTGGCACATTATTTTTATAATACAATGGATTTGTACAAGGGGATAATTATTTTTGTGAGAAACTTCCATGAAAAATTCTACATTGTTTCCATGAGCATGAATACAAGTGTTCAAGGTTGACCCTCACTTCTCCAATGCATAACCTTCCAATAGCTTCTCTTTTTGAAAAAGTTTTTAGGTTCCCCTCTATATTTTTTTGTTTTTAAACTTTTTAAAATCACACAACAGAATAAAATGACTCTCTAAAACTTCTGGGTTATCTCCCAGGCAGCGCTTTCTTTAAAGCCATTAAGCTAGGCATAAAGTGCTCATGTAATCGATCCACCCGGATCCCAAGGTATATCAAAGCCAATTTTAATTAACAATGATTTATAATTTAGTAGTGAGCACAAAGCAACATACTACACACATGGCGTTGGATCTCATATCCAACGGCTGCTAGAAGCTCGTATCGCCGTAGCGGCTAAGCTGTGGGGAGCACCTTATATTCTCTCGTACGTGAGAATATTGGGTTCTCCCACACCTTAGATGCTACTATGATACGAGCTCCTGGGAGCCATTGGATCCAAGATCCAATGGCTCACAGAGGTCTGTATGTTTTTTTACAAAAAAGCCCTCGAAGAGTTTGGGAATTGTGCAAAAGTACAAAGACTACTCACATGCCATTGGATATTAGATCCAACGACGTAGAATCTTGTATCACCGTAGCACCTAAGCCGCAGGGAGCACGTGATATTCTCCACCGCTGTCACTTTTGTTCCTAAACTTGTAAAATACGTGTAACTGGTGTCGTAACTTCTCTAACCGTGCAAAGTGTTTGTGCAAAAAATCCCTCGTACACAGAAATATCGGAACAACACACGGGGGTCCCACTCATTGATAACCCACAAGTATAGGGGATCAGTTGTAGCCTTTCTTGATAAATAAGAGTGTCGAACCCAACGAGGAGCTAAAGGTAGAATCAATATTCCCTTCAAGTTCTATCGACCACCGATACAACTCTACGCACACTTAACGTTTGCTTTACCTAGAACAAGTATGAAACTAGAAGTACTTTGTAGGTGTAATGCTAGAACTACTTTGCAAGAATAAAACTAGGAGTACTTTGCGAGAACAAAACTACGAGTAATTTGCAAGATAATAAAAGTTAGTTGATTAGTACAAAGCTTTTGTAACACAAGAGAAGGATTTGTCCCTAGGCAATCGATAACTAGACCGGTAATCATTATTGCAATTTTATATAAGGGAGAGGCATGAGCTAACATACTTTCCGTACTTGGATCATATGAACTTATGATTGGAACTCTAGCAAGCATCCGCAACTACCAAATATCATTAAGGTAAAACCCAACCATAGCATTAAGTAACAAGTCATCTTTACTCCCATACGCAACAACCCCCTTACTCGGGTGTAAGCTTCTGTCACTCTAGCCGCCCACTATAAGAGAATTATGAACGTATTACAACACCCTACAGTGGTAATCCCACACGCTTGCGCGACACAGAGGGCACCATAGGACAGCACCAAAATAAAACATACAACTCAAACCAATCACGATCATCAATCAACCCATAGGACAACACAAATCTACTCAAACATCATAGGATTGCCACATATCATTGGATAATAATATATAGCGTTAAGCACCAAGTTTAAGTAGATATTACAGCGGGGAGAAGAGGTGTTACACTTCTGCATAGAGGGGGAGAGAGTTGGTGTTGACGGCGGCGAAGTTGTTGGTGTAGATAGATGTCACGATGGTTGCCCCGGCGGCGTTCCGGCGCCACCGGGAGAGAGGGGGAGAGAGCCCCCCTCCTTCTTCTTCTTCCTTGGCCTCCCCCCTAGATGGGAGGAGAGTTTCCCCTATGGTCCATGGCTGCCATGGCTCCCGGAGGGGAGGAGCCCCTCCGAGATTGGATCTCTCTCTCTCTCTCTGTTCTCTTCTATTTCGCGTTTCTGTTTTCTCGCCGAAAACCGTTTCTTAAATTCCCGGAGATCCGTAATTCCAATTGGGCTGAAATTTTGAGGGGATTTTTATCCGAATATTAGCTTCCTTGCGGTAGAAGGACACCCTCAACCAACCTACAGGAGAGCCACAAGCCCCCTAGGCGCGACCAGGGGGCCCGCGCCCTGCAGGCTTGCTGTCTCCTCGGGCATCATCTCGCGTTGATTATTTTTCCCAAAAATCACATATATTCCAAAATAAATCTCCGTAAATGTTTATCGCGTTTGGACTTTGTTTGGTATGAATTTTCTGTGAAACAAAAAACATGCAACAAACAGGAACTGGCACTGGGCACTGGATCAATATGTTAGTCCAAGAAAATCATATAAAATGTTGCCAAAAGTAAATAAAAGTTGTAAAATATTGGCCTGAAACAATCAAAAATTATAGATACGACGGAGACGTATCACTCATCATGGAACAAATTTGGACCTAAAAATAAAAAATCAGAAAGACGAGATTCGAGCCGGCAACCTGGACTACAAAGCGTACGTCGATAGCCAGAAATAGCAACGGTTGTTGGGTTTGTCGCATAACTTGATTTTATACTGTATCACGTTGAGTACAGTAGAGGGAGTGGCTCATCAGCACATGCATGAACATTGACTCACTTACTGCCTGGTCCCATGTTTGCGATCTCTCTCTCCTCTCCATCTACAACCTTTAGACGCAGGGCAAACACGAAGAGCGGTGCGAACTGGCCGTGGTGTTATTATAACTAAAAAATGCTTGGAAAATAGATGAATCACCTAGGAACAAGAGACCTCGTGGCTGGTCGAGACGGATCTAACCACACCTATCCTCCATGCCACGTTAGCATGATGAAGCTGTGTGGCTAGTGGGGTGTTTTCGACCCACTGGTTGGGTCCCGAGTTCTTACCATAGCTACGTGTCATATATTTTACATGCACATTTTCCTCCGTGTTGAGACGTGGCACACCCTACCGCGCGGTTTCTGGGTCCTCCCCGGTGGTGCACACATATTTTCTTCCTTACTGAGACGTGGGACGGTGCGAGTGTGGGATGCCCTACCGCGCGGTTTTTGGGTCCTCCTCGGTCGTAGCGCCGAAGTAATGAGTCGTCAAATCACAAAACCCCACCTTTCCCGCCGAGTACAAGCACGGTGGCTAGCTAGTTGGGCTAGTGCGACCGATCAGCTAGGCCACCGCCACATTTGTTTTTTCAAGCATTTTTCCCTCCTTGCCGCTAAGTATATTAAAATACTATCCACTGCTGCGTTGCTTTGGTCCTTGGGCACGGCAGGATTCTTGTTTTGTTTGACGGGAGCAGGTGCGGTAGGAATTAGTCATGATGACTCCGCCAGTAAAACCCATTGCTCCCTGATGTGAAAAGGCATCGACTAGGGTTTCCCATGGTGAAAACCAAAAGATTTACCCCGATCCCTCTGCCTTCCTGTAGATTGCATTGCCTTCCAGCCGTTTCGCCCCCTTTGCTTCCTTTCCCCATTGCTTCTACTGGGTTCCATGGCGGCACACCAGATCACGGAGTCTGAGGTGAGGCGCCAGACAGAGGAGCTCCAGGCCAAGGATGCGAAGCTCAGGGCCAAGGACATGGAGATCCGTGAGCTCAGGGAGGAGAAGAGTGACACGCTCCTCCGTTATGAGCGGGAGTTCACGGAGCTTCAAAAGTGGCAGGAGTCCACCATAAAGATGCTTCAGGCGTCGACGGCGTTGTTGCAGAAAGCGGGAGATACCCTAGGCGGCCAGGTTGC
The DNA here is from genome assembly GCA_039707655.1 of Elymus sibiricus. NCBI lineage: Eukaryota > Viridiplantae > Streptophyta > Magnoliopsida > Poales > Poaceae > Elymus > Elymus sibiricus. The sequence goes on along the minus strand of CM077674.1, from coordinate 196,125,672 downwards.
CCTGATGGCGAGCCAGCTGGAGCGCGAGCGGGCCGATCATGACGAGGTCCAGGATCGCCTCAACCACTTGCTGGACCATGTTGCCATGCAAGTGTTGTAGCTGCGTGATGCCTACCATCGTGCCAGCGCGACCATGCCGGCCATCGGGCTAAACCCGTTCGGCCACCCCATCGACTTCAACGAGCTGCGGCTTCCTGACCTGGTCTTCTTCTTCACCTATATCTCCGAGGAGCTGAACCGTCTCCGCGCGGTGGTGGGGGCGGTGCTGGACAAGGAGGGGGTGAGGGTGGCCATCGCCGTTGCTGGGCGAATCCTCTCCGGGCTACGTCACTGGAATCCATTTGTGCCATTGGACGCCGTCTTTGACGAGCTGGCTCCCATCGACCGGGAGCAGGCTCTGCGGGCGGTGGCACCCTGCATCACCACCGTCGTGCGCCTGGAGAAGTAGAGGGACTTCGGTGCTGTTTAGGCGTCCTCTGCATGGGCATGTCACGGTGTAACATGACCGTTGGATCAAACTCGGACGGTCCAGAATAGTCACTGTAGCACAGAGCACTATAGAGGCGTGCTTCGTATGGTTCCTGTTCGGTCGAGCACTGCAGCAGCATACTCTCCATGCACTGTACCCCGAGTACTGTTGACATTGATCTCACCGTTCATTCTTTATCGGACGTTAAAAAATTGGGCATGTTACACTACTGTTCATAGGTGACATGTGCATAGCATGCCACTGTCAATCCTCTGGAGACACCCTTCCGGAGCGGCTGCTGCCTCCATCCCTTGATTCAACTTCTCCGGTTACCTTGTCTCCTAAAAATAATAGTACTCCACCACAGGTCGACTGTACGCCGAGGTAGCACGGGATAGAAAGCACGTACACGCAGGGGACCCGCCCAGGACCGTATTCATGAATACTAGCCGCGATGTAAACCAAAAATATGCTGAAACACTCGCAACAATATCCCTCACAACAGATTTATTTATAATCAATTACTTTTCTTCGGGTGGTATAATCAGTTTACTAAACATTATTTTTTTATCGTCATATCTTACTACACTAGCAACAAGATAAGACTGTTGTATGAACCACTGCACATGCCTAGTAGTAGGAGTACTAGTAGTGTAAGTTCAAGTGGCTACCGTGTTTCGCACTCCTCCGTCGTAAGACTGGAAACGCTTGATGTAATCAAAAAAATATTTTTTTAAGAAATAGTGGAGACTCTCTACCGCGCGGATCCTCCTCCATAGTCGTCGGGAACCTTGCTACTCACTTTCGCCGACGTGTGGGACAGCCATCATCGGGGTCCACTTGCCATGCACCAAATTACTCCGCACTAGAGTGCACAACTGCACGGTGGACTTACCGCGGTCGTAGCGCCGCAGTAATGCCCCATGGGGCGTCAAATCACAAAACCCCACCTTTTCAGCAGTAAGTTGGATGGACGAATCAACCATCATTTCACTCTTCTTCCTCATCTTCCTCTCTTCAAGAAAACCCCACTCGCTTCTCCCTCATCTTGTTCCTCATTTCTTCAAGAAAACCCCAACTCGCTTCTGCCATTGTTCTTATCTCCCAAAGAAGGAAAGGTGAGCGCATCAATGGTGCTGCTATACTTCCGTTCTAGTCATCTTTAACAACCCCGCGACCGATCCTAACTCCCTCTCTGTTCTTCTTTTGGGTTTCTGATTATCATTTTCTTTCCTTTTATTTCTATTTGACAGTTTCTTGATGGACCCTGGAGCACCGGCCAAAGTGATGTCTATGGCTCCGGCCAAACCCGTCGAGGCTTATAGTCTGAAGAAGCGCAAGCACCCCGCTGAGACGACCATAGACAAGCTGAAGGCCATCGCCTTGGCCAAGGCCACCTCTCCGGGATCCCTCGTTAAGCAGGTCGAGGTAATATCTATTGTTGATGATCTTTTTGGCGATCTTGATCGTGTTTTCTGATCTAACTTGCAAAGTGCTTGCTAATATGCGATGTTTGTGTAATGTACATGTAGTACTAGTAGTATAACTTTCTGGGCGATCTTTCATGTGGTTTTTGTGTGCCAAATGATGGTTCTAAATGTCTCTTTTAACCAAAGCATGCGAGAGGTTGACATGCATATGATTTTTGCACATAACATAGATTTCTTATAGATTACTTTCAACTACTTTATGAACATCAACACTAGCTGTAGGAAGAGAATATAGTACCCTCAGTAACTTGTGTTATGGGTATTGTAAGTAATCGCTCTATTCACAGATATAAGATGTTCTAACTTTTTTGTGTATCTGATGTAGACATGTTTTAGTGTCTTTGTTCACTCATTTCTGTGCTTATATGTAGTCTTATATGCAGTAAAATATAGAAAATCATCTTATATTTTTGAACGGAGGCAGTAATAAAATATTGGTTTCTATTTGAATTAGAACCAGGTCCGCTGTGGAGATGAAGTTCTCAAAGTCATGCCGTGTGAACTGGAAGACCTGAGGATGTGCACTACTAAACTATCCAGCTGCCGTGTCCTTGTAGCCACATGTCGTGAACAAGTGTTTCCTATAGCATTGTTGTTAGGCGTGTTCTCGCGGGTGTACTTCACCACAACAATTTTGTAGTTGTGCCTGCGATTATGAATGGTGTGGTTCTTGTAAAGGTTCCCAACAAATCTGACGCGGTATGTCTTCATCGGCATGTTTATGAGTGGAAAGACCACACTGTTAGGTTCTCCAAGGTTGACGGGATGGCGAAGGTGCCGATAGACATCTGTCACGATGTCCATGGCCTGGTTAGTTATGTGGGGCACATCCCGTAGGTCGGTGGAAAGAAATAGTCTGCAGAGTTTAATTAGTGCAACTTGGCTTGTGTCGGTTCTAAATCCGGCATATCTCGTAGTAGGGGTCCTAAGCTAGGCGTCTTGAAGCGATGGTAACATGGACACAGGATTTTACCCAGGTTCGGGCTCTCTCGAAGAGATAATACCCTACGTCCTGCTTTTGATTGTATTCATATGGGGTGTAGTACAGAGTACATGTATCTACCATGAGATTGTTCTAATGAATATGAGTTCATCTATTGACTAGCCTGGCCTCGGCTTATATAATACACCGGAGGCGTAGGATTTAGAGGAGTCCTCGTCTTGTGCATCAAGTCTTGTGGAAACCTCCTTGTATATGGCATGGGCTGCCCGAAGTGGCCCATTAGTGAACCGCCATGGGGGTCCTCGGCCCGACCCACCTGGTCGGGAGATGATGTGATGAGTACCCCCTAGTCCAGGACACCATCAGTAGCCCCTTGAACCAGTTTTCAAGTTGGGGACTCTCCTTGGTTCTTCCGAACTGTTCTACGTCTTCGACCATCGGTCTTGAAAGCTGGTTCAACAAGTTTTCCCAACTCTGATCTTGACAATCGCTGAGGTGTATCCGAAGAGTTTACCCATCGGGCATCCAGGAGCTTGTACGTCGGGCGTCCGAGGAACCCCTTTAAATTCTTGGCCTTTATGAATGCCTTGTTATTTTTAGGCCGCACCTCGGGTTCAAAGTTTTTCCCATGTAGCGGTGTCCTCTTGCGTCCGAGCTCCATCGTTAGACTGCATCCGAGGTGTCTTTTTGCAGCCGAGCTGCAACGCCGGTCTGCATCCGAGGTGTCATAGATAACCGTAGTTTGAAAACGTTGAAGGAGTTCAGCCGAGCTTAATGCCGGAAATGCCCTCTATGGAGCCAGCCAGTTGCATCCGAGCTTTACGCCGGACTGCTTCTGAGGTGATGCACCACCTCGGGCTTGGGCTGATTTTTTGCGGATATATTTTCGATTGGTGCAATTTATTCTCTGCCGAGATATATAGCCAGTAGCCCTCAAGGTGTGTGTCGGCCTAAAATCTGAGATGCACCTGAAGGAAAACATGAAAATGCTGATCTCAGTATCCCCTGAGACTCAGGTCGATTCGCGAAATCGTCCTGAGGATCAATTCCTAGCTCGGCAACATATTTAGGAACGGAAACACGGTGTGCATAGTCCTCGAGACTCAGGTTGGGTGCGGCCGACCAACCTGAGGATCGTAATCTCCTCGGAAACTATTTTGCACTTTTAATTTCCCTGCATTGAATCATCAAATGCAGTAGCCCCCGAGCCACTGGTCGGGTGGGAACACCAGATTAGGGATCGATGTACCTCTTTAGTTGCTTTTAATTTGAGAAGCGCGAAGCCCAGTAGCCCCCGAGCCTTAATTTGGGCAAGGGTGGCCGAATTAACGATCGATATCCGGGGTAAATTGACTGTAATCACAATTTATGTGTGATGATTCTACGTATCCAAGTACTTTACATCATTAATGCTCGGATCCGCATTGTACAAAACTTTGTTGACCGACCATCGGCTTCAACCTCCTCGGCCAGTAGTTGAGGAGTGTTTGTCCTACTTTATAAAGCCTTTATAAGGGCAAAGATTTACGGCAAACAAGGCAATCCGGCCATATGGTTTTATAAACAAAGGTACGCGGAGAGATATGTTATATTACTATTTAACGTAAGAAACATTTTCTGGGAAAAATAGTTCCTTTATAAGTTCCTTTCCTAGGCTATCATGTTGACCATGATCTTGAAACCTCAACTCCGATCAATGTGGGAGGAAAATATTGAGGATTTAGTTTGGGAAAAGTTCACGAACTCTGTGGTCTTTAATGAACCAAAATTTTCACTTCCGTCGTTGCCGACCAATTATATTCTTAAGATGGCTAGCTTTTGGCTTCACCCAGTCTGAGGTACTAGCCCGGATGACCCGGAAGTAACAATCACAGAGGTGCTCCCTTTACCCCCTAGCCGAACAATCGGGAACGTAAGGGGTAAGCACGGGAGCCAGGCAACCCAGCTTGGCCAAAATCTTAAGTCAAATTGATGCATATTTATGGCTTTATAACGATGATTACGGAAGGCAGCACTCGTATATTGAATACAAACGCTTTTATGCTATATGCTATTTTGACTCCTTTGTGACCGTTTATCATTTGAGAGTGGCCCATCGTCGGCTTCTACCCCTTTGTAGATACTACGCAGGGTGTTTCCGCAGTAACAAGACAACCCTTAGCCGATGTCTCGGTGCCCGGAGGCGGTTGTGTTAGCGGAAATAAGGCAATCAGATATCCAGGCTTTATAACTTTCACTTAGTCATAGGAGCTTAAAGTTGGGAGGCCAGTTACTAGCCCCCGGTTAGTGTTCGGCGTCAGCCGAGGTCAAGCCATTAACACTTCGGCCAATTTTATGAAAGGCCCACGGGGTAACCTCTATCGATCTATAGTTTGACACAGTCATCGGATCGCTGACCAGTTTGTGCTCATTGTGACAGTCAGTTTTCGGCTTTCTCCACTGAGGTACTTGACCAGTTAAATCGGAAGTACAATCGCAATGGTTCTCCCTTTGCACACCTAGCCGAACAAAGCGGAACGTAGGAGACAAGCACAGGAGCCGGGCAACCCAACTATTGACCGAAGACACAATTCGAAACTGATGCATATAAAGCAATATCCGAGAACGTTTTGCCGAGGACTCCTCGGAGTACCTTGGCTTTTGGTGGGTTCGGCTCTAGTTGCAGCCCCCCATTAATATTGCCGATGCTTTAAAGGCATCCGACATTGTACTGCGAGAGTTATGCTGGAGACACACAGTATCCCCTGAGACTCAGTTTGGGTGCGGCCGACCAACCTGAGGATCAAATCTCCTCGGGAACTAGTCCAGATGTCATGTGCGTTTCGCCAACGCCGAGGTGTAGGTCAGCAGTAAAGATGCCGAGCTGCGGGTCGGAAAAGATCTCCCGAGCTGAATTATTACGCAGGGCACCTCGGTCATATGGATGTCCCGCCTCCTGAAAGAAAAACATACAAATAGCTTAAAAGTGCCATAAGCTCAAAACGCCAAAAAACTTATGTAAAAACTTGACGTCCGAACTAAATCAAGTTTTTTGGTACCAATCCGAAAATTGGTCTTAAAATAAAATTTTCCTTCCGTCGTGCTTTAACACGACACATCCGATCTCTAAACTTCAAGTAGGTTAGCCTTTGGCTTCAACCTCCATATCCCGAAGGCGGAGTGCTTCTCAGAGGCCAATTTAGCGAACTAAACTCGAGCGGCTTTAGAGAGAAACCAGGCTATCCGGCTATTGACCATACACTCGAGTTAAAAAAGGAGTGTTAGAAAAAGACTTTGCAACGACTTAGAAGAAAAATATTTACTATAAAACGACTCATATAAATTTAAGAGCCCCCAGTTAACATGGGTAAAGGGAGTGTTTTTAGCAAACAACGTTTTTAACAAACTAAGTGTTTAACTAATAACTTGTCTGTTTCACACAAAAGTATAACGCTTGGTTGAACCAAACAAAAATTAAAAATTGAAAAAAGTTAAGCATGAAAGCGACTTAGCTGGTTAATGTGCTCGGTGTTGATGACGTGGTCCGAGCTTGCAGTGGGTCGAGGTCCCAGCCCCCAAGCCGGTCCTTAGGTGGCCGAGCGAAGAGCTCGGCTGATGAAGTGGCAGCACAAAACTACCGATGTGCCGAGGCGAAGCCCCTGGTCCAGCCGAGGAGACAGAGTAGGTCGGCAGGGTGACGCCGGAGTAGGTCGATGAAGTGATGGCGAAGCCCCCGATCCGGCCGAGGTGTCGAAGCAGGTCGGCAAGGTGACATTGCAGGCCCCATGCCAGCCGAGGTGTCGAAGCAGGTCGGCGTGGTGGACATCGGCTTGAAGAAGCAACGGCGCGGCGATGCCGACGCAGGTCAGAACTTGTGACGCGGTCAATGCCGGCTTGAGAAGTGACCGCGCGGCGATGCTGGCGCGCCCGACCCGTACAATCCGTAAGGTGACGGTGTTATCTTGTAAATCATTAGGGAGAGCGGTGCCGAACTCTTGGTCGGCTCCCCGAGGTGATGATCCGAGGTGGTTGTTGTCGGCTCGATGAAGCGACGGCGCAGTCGATGCTGGCGTAGGTCGGCAGCCATGGAACAACATGGCCGGGCTGGTTTGACACCAGCGCGACGACGAAGATCGCCTTGAAAAGGCTTAAAATTTGTGGGCACATGTTTGAGGACACAATACTTGTAAAAAAATTCCTTCAAAAAGGACCTTCGATAACCCGTTCATGAAAAAAGATGAACTTGGGTCAGATTCGTTTTCGCGCAGAGAATAGATCCGAAAATTGATGCACTCATTGGACGTTTCCCGGAGTTTGAACCGTCGGATCGAGCTGAAATTTTGATGGGTGACTGATATAGGAATTCCACAGCCGATGAACGGTGGGATCTTCCAAAGGATGTCCGAGCTAACTCCTGGACTCCTTGCCCCAAACTCATCTAGATTCCCATCCAGACTCGACAGGGCTCCGGTATATCAGAGATTGACGGAGATTCCTCCATCGGAACGCGATGAAATTTTACAGGGTTGTTCTAGACTCAATTCCACACAATTCCATCGAAGCAATCGTCAAAGCGACGCTCGAGGAGACGGGGACGGCGAACACGAATCCGCTGTCCACAAAAAACTGCATGATCGTGCGAGGGCAATGTTGACGTTGAGCCCCTGAGCACCATTGATGATTTTTCCATGATCCCGGATGAGATCGGAGTTGATGATGATGAAGACATCCGTCCGATCTTGGCGATCCGACGTGGAGCGTAGTTCTCGGCCTAGCCGAGGTGATCAGTCGAGCCGGCGACGAAGATGCCGACGTTGACGATGTAGCTCGGTTCCGATGCGTAGATCGCGGTGGAGCCGATCTGAATTCCCATCGCACCGCGGCGACTACCCAGCAGGCTCTCAATGAAGGCACCAATGTCGGTTCTAAATCCGTCATATCTCATAGTAGGGGTCCTAAGCTAGGCGTCTTGGAGCGATGGTAACATGGACACATGATTTTACCCAGGTTCGGGCTCTCTCGAAGAGATAACACCCTACGTCCTGCTTTTGATTGTATTCATATGGGGTGTAGTACAGAGTACATGTATCTACCACAAGATTGTTCTAATGAATATGAGTTCATCTATTGAGTAGCCTGGCCTCGGCTTATATAATACACCGGAGGCCTAGGATTTAGAGGAGTCCTCGTCTTGTGGGCCAAGTCTTGTGGAAACCTCCTTGTATATGGCATGGGCTGCCCAAAGTGGTCCATTAGTGAACCGCCATGGGGGTCCTCGGCCCGACCCACCTGGTCGGGATACGATGTGGTGAGTACCCCCCCAGTCCAGGACACCATCAGCTTGTGTGTAGTAAGTAATATTGTTCAGTACTTGATTTGTGTGTGTGAACCCTGTATGGGTTAGTACTGCCGCTTTTGTTTTGTGGTGAATCCTGAGAACACTCTATGTTAATGTTTTAGAAATGGTGAACCTATAATACCAATTTCGGTTGTTTGATATCTGTGTTTTTTCGTGCCAGTACAGTACTCCCTCTGTTCAAAGACATAAGATGTTTACATTTTTTATGAATCAGATGTATATAGAGTTAGACACGTTTTGGTGTGTTTGTCCACTCAATTCAGTCTGTATATTTTGAAATATCCAGATCATCTTATTTTTGTGGACGGCAGGAGTATACATCAGTTATGGTTACACTCCAATATATGTATGTATTGCAGGGTTTATCTCACCCACCAGGATTTCCATTCCCGCGGATGTTCACTCCATACGAGTTGTCACGACCTTTGGACTGTCCTGCTTGTGGGAGTAAGGAGGGGCCCTGCATGCCACTCGTAATTGGATGAACAACCTTCAATTTAGAACTTGAAGGTAGTGATTTCCTGGTAAGGATTAAGTCGTGTCACATAAAGTAAATCTCATTGATTAACTGTCATGTTTTCTTACTTTTGCTGCAATTTTACGATGCAGGTTTTGCCATGTCACATTCGTTACAGAATAAACCATTTGGTTTGCTCTATGATGGTTATTTTAGCAGGTTTCACTTCTTATGATGTGTCAATAACGAAGGCACTGTCCATCACTTATATTAGTGGACACAATTGGATCCGTCTGTTGTCTAAGTACAATCTGAAGCCATCTGATCAACTGCAGTTTACTTTAGCAAACACGCCAGAATTAGTCCTTGTCGCCTTTAAAAGAAGGAAATAAAAGGACAGGATCCGGGTCACAGAGCCGGAGGAAGTTCGAATTGCTCATGTGCACTCTCTCTTAAGAAGGATGCGTAGCAAAGTTACAAAGCTGCAGTCTGAAATCAAAGAAGACCAGAGACGAGCGCTGCTGTCTCGCACATCAGTACCACCTCCAGCATCGACAGCCGCAGCGGATCGAGCACCGGCACTGGCTCTAGCACTGACAGCGGCAACATCTCAGTCTGATCCAGCAGATGATTGGGCACCGACCGCGTCAGCGGATCAGGCTAATGTACCAGAGGATCGGGCACCGACACTGCCACTAGCTCCAGAAGGAGCACCGTCTCCAGCAGCAGCGGCGGCACTACCAGTCGCACCGCCACAGGCACCAGCAACGGCTTCGGCACTTGCACCAACACTTGAACTTGAACTTGCATCTGCTCCGGCCCGTGCAGCGGCAACGGAACTAGCACTTGCACCGGCAACAAACTGGGCTGCAGTTCGCACTGCATATTCTAAAGTCCTCACAAAAACCGACATCTCCACCTCTTTGGTATGCACTGGCAGCCCAAGTGCTTCGTTCTTTTGTCTTTCCATGTTGTTTCACACGATTCACCATGTTGATCTAACTGTTTGCGTATGTCCTCTTGTTTGCAAACAGAAAATTCCTAGAGCAATGAGGGAGTTGTTCAATAATCCGGGCGACCGTGGCCAAGTTTCTCTTACCATGCGCAGCCTTGGTGTGAATGAACCTGCGCAATATACCATAAGTAGAAATGATGGATGCATGATGATTGATGCTAAAGGATGGTCAAGGTTCAAAACTCAATCAAATCTTGCAGTTGGGGATGATGTCAGAATCGAAGTTTCTCTGCAAGGAGATCTGGTCCTAATCAACTTTGAAATTCTTCAGTAGCAGCACACAACTGCCGAACTGATCTATCCTCCGAGAGTTTTTGATGTAATATATGCCATGGTGAAACAAGTGTTCTGTGTGTATAAGTGGTACTAGCGTATATCACGTTGGACATCCTGAAAGAATTGCAACTCTGATTGTTGGTTAGGAACTGTCATTAGATTTCAGTCTAACAGTTGCCGTGCTTTATTCAATTTTGTGTCTTCTCCTTGCGACATCATCTAAAACCAGCGTCGTCCCTATCAGATGCAATATTTATGGGATGAAATGCGCTGACTTAGAACACATGGGCCCCCAAACATGCATGCCCACCGGCCTGTGGCCCAAAGTCAAGAGCCGTCAGCCTATCTGAGTATTTTATTCTAATATATATATATCCGAACCCCATATTTATGTATATATATTCCCCTTGATTTTTCTTATTTATAAAGTTGTGATATAAAAGATTTTTATATTTTTTTACAGAGGAAGTATCTCTCTTATCAAAAAAAAATATGTGTAACTAGTTACTCCTACCTTTCTACTTCATTTCGCTGATATGAGGGACATCCAGCAACCAGGTCCATGTGCCATGCACCAAATTAGAGTGCACAACTGCATGGTAGACTCACCCCGGTCATAGCACCATAGTAATGCTCAATGAGCCATCAAATCACAAAACCGCACCTTTCCAACATAAGCAGTAAGCTCGACGGACGAAGCAGCATTATTTAACTCGAGCTGAATCCCCTTCTCCCTCGTCTGCTTGTTCAGAGAAAACCACCTCTCGGCGATTGCTTAGGGTTTTCTCATGGAAACAAGGTACGAAATCTTCATCCATCCCTGATAAATCCTTGTCCCTTTGTCGCCGGTAATCCTAGGATGGCAACCGCCGCCGTTGATGCATTTTTCTTTGTACTGAATCTAGTGTGTTTCATTTGCAGTGCCCAAAGTGCGAGGACCCTACAGGTTTCTGTGCCCTTGGCGAGACACCAGACTTGTTCCTTCTCATCCTAACACAGGATTTCAAAAATCGCACGGTATGTTCCTAGAATCCTCTTTTCTATCCGGTAGGGTTGGGGTTTTTGAACATGCTGTCGACTAATTTGGAAATTTGGATTGCTATATTTGGATAAAAGGTACTAGTACCATGCTGAACACTGACGTGAAAGAGGAAATTATTTCTAGATTTGGATAGCGAATAAATTGTGTTCTTATATTATTTTTCCTGCAGTGCATCCCTTGCTCTGCCAAAACACATGCACTCAAGAAGGTCGGCCTTGCCATAACTGAATACACCAGTATAATGGTCACATTGGAGACATGCCATGGATATAAGTTCACAGTTGGGTTCATTAACCAAGAAGATCGCTCCTTTTTGTATGGCCAAACTTGGATAAACTTTGTCAAGTGTTACAGACTGAAAGTTGGCACACCAATGTTCATGGAAATAGCAGAACCTGGTCTTATCTTCCCTGTGACCTTCCACCCCGACGTCGTTCCAGTGGTTCATCCATGTTAGTTTTGTATCTGGTTCTTGCATGTGGTCTCTTTTACTTTGTAATCCACCTATTCTGTCTAACTGATCACAATTTGACTTTAGAAGTAGCAACAATTTGTGATTCCCTTCTCTCACAATGATGCTACTTCTAGCTAATATTTCTTATAATTGGTGACACGCGTAGGTTATTACAAAGTGCAGGACACTACTCGTCTGTTATTTGATAAGAACTCGACGGTTACTGATGGCACCGAAGTCGACTGGGAGGACATCCACCAATTCCTACACTTTATTGATTGTCTTAAGGACCTTGTGGGGCATTTCAATGGTGGAAGGCCACGTGGGATATGTGTGCCACTGGTGCACACATTGAACAGGTCCAACTGTGTCAAGAAACTGATGGTACGAGCTGTTTTCTGTTATATATGTTGTTCATAAACTCTTGCTTATACACAGTTTTATAGCTGTGTTCTTCTTCTTGAAACAGAAACTGCCCTGTTTTATTGTTCCTATACAAATGCCTGGTCATGGTCGACTCAGACTTGCGCTTGGTCACAACATGATGTTTATGTCGACCTACTCCATTTCCCTTAGAGGTGAAAAGATAATTATTCATGGGTGGTCTCAAATCATGAAGGCCCGTCGATCTTGGAGAATAGGACAGAAGGTTATGTTCATGCTTTTCCATGGCTCTGAAGCGAATATCCTATTTATTGACCACATTGCGAGATGAAGCCGCTTTCAGAAAGTTGTGGATGCGCGGGGTGGCGCCTAGGCCTTGTCCTGGGGCTTGGTGCCCTCACCCTTCGTTAACAGTAGGCAAAGTAGCACTGTTCGAGGCATGCCTTGTACGGTTGAACCTGTATAAGTACTCATACTGCTTTCAGCTCTGGTTGTTAAGTGCTCTTGCTGCTTTCAGTTAACATTGTTAAGTACTCCTGTTGCTTGTACACTATGTCGTGTTTCTTTAGTCTCTTCTTCCTCCAGCCGCCAAAACCAAACCAGCGCCGGCGGGGCCGCCTGCTCCCGCCTCCCATGGCTGGCTGCGCCTCCGCGCACGCATCGCTGCCCTACCGTCTCCTAAATCGTTAACAGCGACGTCAGCCCCACCCCGCACCCGAACCAGTCAACCCTCATACTCTCCTTTGCCCACGACTTCACTGTCGCATCTTCCCCGGCTCCTGTTCGTTCCCGTACGAGGCCTCGCCGTCGTCCACCGTGCGCCTTGGTGCGCTCGTCGCGTCGCCGCCATCTGGCATTGTCAACATGGTCAACAAACGAGAGGAATCGGGAGAGGACTGTACGTGGAGAGGATGACAGTAGGGACCCACCATGTCCATGGTCGTACACAAGCAAGTGCCTCATTGTTACAAGCAAAAAAATAAAATGCTTCCTCCTAGTAGTTTGCTGACATCTGGGACCCACGACATTGTCAGCGTATAGTCAATAGACAAGAGAACTGCAGAAGAGCGGTTGACACCTGGGACCTAGCAGCTCGAGCAGTTTTTTTTGTTATTGTTGAGATGGAGCAGGGTATCAACTGGGCCGTGGCCCGTCTAGCCCAGGCTTCTATTTTACGTTTACCACATGACCAGCCCGACTATTTTTTTCTTTGTGAAAATGGCTAGCCCAGTTTTTTTTCTCATGAATACCCAATCGAGGCCAACCCAACCCAGGCCAACTTGTTTTTCTCCGCCCTGCTGGGCTGCAAATCTTTCAAGACGGCTGCAAATCTTAAAAGTAATATGAAATGGGCTGTAAATATAAAAAACACACAACAAATTGGCAATTACTTTCAAATTTCTAAAAACAATCACATTTTCAAATTTCAAATTTCATTGTTTTTAACCTAATTTAAATATATTTTGAAATTACTTTAAATCTGGCTCGACATTTCAGGATTAAAAATAGTTTGGACCCCACCGAAATATGCAAAATTTCGTTTACATTTTTAGCCCTGGTCCTGGCCAACAAAAAGAAAATGGACTGCAATAAATTGCATAAGAATTTGCAAATGAGCTGTAAATTATTTAAAAAATAGCAAATGGGCTGTATGCTGTCCGCCACAGATTGGGAGGCTGACTTGTGGGCCTATTAAGTTGACGCGTATGCAAGAATTCTTTACTTATTATATATTAGTCAATAAACGATTCTAGCAGAAGTGATCGTTGGATGTCGATCCAACGGCCGTCGTGCTTCTTCAATCTCTGATCTTCTTGCTCCAGTCGCCCAATCCAGCGCCAGCGGGACCGCCTGCTTCCGCCTCCCGTGGCCGGCTGTGCTGCCGCGCAAGCCTCACCACCCCCTCCTACTCGCACCGCTGGCCAGGCCATCCCTCTACTCACCCACACCTCCTGTTATTCTCCGGCGACACAGGCCTCACACCGCAGCCGAACCAGTAAACCCTCATACTCCCCTCAGCGTGGGCATCCACTGCTGTGGCTTCGCCGGCTCCGGGTCGTCCCTTCCTGGGCCTCGCCGTCGTCCACTGCGTTGGTGCTCTGGGCGCGGCGTGGTCAATGTGGTCAACAAACGACAGCCATCGGAAGAGGGATGTACGTGGAGAGGCTGACAGTAGGGACCCACATGGTCCATGGCCGCACGCAAGCAAGTGCCTCCTTATTATGCAAAAAAAAATTATTCCTCCCCCTGATAGCTGGGACCCACCAGCTATATCTTCGCACGGAAGGAAGTGCCTCCTTATTACGCGAAAAAAATGATTCCTACCCATGACAACTAGGACCCACCAGATTGGGAGGCTGACTTGTGGGCCTACTAGGTTGACGCGTACGCAGGGCTTCGTCAACTTAGTCAACAAACAATTCTAGCAGCAGTGACCATTGGATGCTAATCCAACGGCCGTGCTGCTTCTTCAATCTCTGATCTTCTTGCTCCAGCCGCCCAAACCAGCGCTGGCGGGACCGCCTGCTCCTGCCTCCCGTGGCCGGCTTATCTGCCGCGCAGGCCTTACCGCCCCACCCTAAACCCACCGCTGGCCAGGCCTTCCCTCTACTCACTCACATCCCTTGTTATTCTCCGGTGATGGCAGCCTCACACCGCAGCCGAACCAGTCAACCCTCGTACTCCCATCCGCGTGGGCATCCACTGCCGCGTCTTCCCCGTCTCCGCGTTGTCAGCCTCACCGCGTTGTTCCCTTCCTAGGCCTCGCCGTCGCCCACCGACTTGGTCCTCTTAGCACGGCGTAGTCAACGTGGTCAATGAACGACAGCCATCGAAAGAGGACTGTACGCGGTGAGGCTGACAGCTGGACCCACCAACTACATCTTCGCACGCAAGGAAGTGCCTCCTTATTACGCGCAAAAAAAATGATTCCTCCCCCTTGCAGCTGGGACCCACCAGCTATATCTTCGCACACAAGGAAGTGCCTCCTTATCCACTAACAGCTGGGACCCACCAGGTCGAAGCGTACGTAGCGCTGTCTATCTGGTCGCGAATGTGTATGTACATACTGGTCGATCGGTCACTCTGCAAGGATGAACCGTGGCCGAGTAAGTAGCGGCACGTGTCGTAGTAGAGCCCCCGACGTGGCAGTTCATACAGTCCCGTCTAAATCACGTACACGTACGTACAGCCACACGGCAAAGAATACGACCACGTACATACATACGGGCGGGGTCTCGAATGCGTACTCGTGCATACGTATGGCCAGGACTCGTGTACATGGAGAGGCAACGGACGGCAGCAACGGCCTCCTGTTCATCGCCAGCCAACCGGCTGGGTCGGAACGGAGGAAACAACGTCGTGTTCATCGGGAGCGAAGCGACTGGGTCGGAACGCGTCCTGTTCATCGGGAGCCAACCGGCTTGGACGGAACAGCCGAAACGGGGTCCTGTTCATCGACTCGGGGTCTGGTGTACCGCAAAATGAAGGAAACGGCCTTCTGTTCGACCGCCTACGGTCGAAGCGAGGTCATGTTCATCGGCTGGGGGTCTGGCGTACCGCAAAACGGAGGAAACGGACTTCTGTTCGAGCGCCTACGGTCGAAATGGGGTCCTGTTGATCGGGAGGGCTCTGGCGTACCGCAAAACGGAGGAAACGGACTTCTCCCCAACTGCCTATGGTCAAAACGGGGGTCCTGTTCATCGGGAAGGGTGTGGCGTACCGCAAAACGGGACTCCACGGGCTACTGTTCATCCACGGTCGATCTCCTCCAGCCTCCACCAGCTACTGTTCATCCACCGTCGACTTCCTCCAACCTCCACCGGCTACTGTTCATCCAGCCTCCACGGGTCCTGTTCATCCACCCCCAATCGGCTGGGGTGTGGCGGCCTCCTCGGGGTCCTGTTCATCCAAGCGCCAACCACCTTCACACGGCCAGGGTACTGTTCATCCACAGCCAACCCACCGGCTGGGGTGGGGCATACGAGCGGGCGGCAGCAACAGGAACTGTTCATCCATAGCCAACCAACCGGCTCGATCGATGCGTCTCGACTCGTGTCTACGTGTATTGCGCGCGCGGCAGCAACGGGCACTGTTCATCGAGAGGCAACCCAACACCGGCTGGCTACGTCTCGCACGGGGGCTCGATCGGCTTCAGTAAGCAGTGAGAAGGATCGATTGGGTTCAGTTAGCAGCGAAGGGATCGCAAGGGTTCAGTTAGCAGCGAAGGGATCGCTCGGCTTCAGTACGCAGTGGGATCGATCGCTCGGGTTCAGTACGTGTAGTAGTGCGAGGGATCGATCGATCGTTCGAGTTCAGTAAGCGAACGCCTCGCTCGGGTTCAGTTAGCGAACGCCTCGCACACGCGTACGAGAGAAACGCGCAAACCACACTGCATCGCTCGGCCCCGACCACCAACCGTAACCAGGAACTCCCCGAAAATTTCCTCGCCCTCACTTCTACCACGATTTTTTACGTGATGGATGCCCAAAGAATGTCATGCGGGTGCGTCTCCGGCCCACCCAGGACAAAAAGCCCATTTTCTGTCATAATTTTTTGTCATAGAAGTAGGAGCCCACCACTTCTATGATGATACGTGTTTTCGTCACAATTATTGTCATAGAAGTGTCACAACCATGACAGAAAAAGTTTTCGTTCGGGCCATAATGTCACGGATGTGTCTTTTTTTGTAGTGATTGTCTTTCTTCCATTGCAACGCACGGATATGTTTGCTTGTCTAACAAAAGACGGCAGCCAGATTACATGACATTCCTATCAGACGCGGCTGGATGGAGGTGGGAGTGGGGCTTGTGTGGCTATATGTACAAGGGCAAGGCAGGTACGCGGGCCTGATTCCATGAGTAGCTGATAAAAAAGGGCACGTTGAGCCATGTCAGCTTATTATAAAAAAAAGGCATGTTGATTTACGAGGAAGCTGGCTAGCCATGTTAGATGATGTAAAAAAAGACGATCACACAAGATTTTTTTATGGCTAAAATCATGAACACAAATTGTGGCCAACATACGCGCAAGCAAGATTTGTTCCTAATTTCATTTTACAGACACATGAGATTAGTTTTCATGAAAGAAATTATTTTACCATTTGTTCTTTATGTACATACATATAGTAGATTAATAATATAGTTGGGTGAATCTTCAGATTTAGGGAGGTAACAAAAATAATTGGCACATATTTGGGAGACAGAGAGAATAGTTGTCTCTTTGTGCACAATTTAGAATTTAAAATTCTAGATTTCACTTTGCCAAGGAAAACCATTTCCAAAATTTTAAATAATCTAGCTATGCCACTGTTGCAGTGTTGAGCATAGACATTTATGTTGCGGAAAAGCTTGATTTTTCTATAGTTGCATCATAATTGAGCAACTTCATATTTTTGTAGAAGATCCTAATTAAGTATTCATGTCATCGCGAATTATGTGTGTAGCTTAATGTTTAATTATATAATGTTCAATACAACCGGTGCCCCCACCCAGTTAGAAAACTCCCTATAATTTCTATCACTTATGGTCTAACTATTTGTGAACGATTGAACAATAAACAAGTTGTGTTGCAAAGAAAGAGAGAACAAAGGAAGGACGAGAAGGAGGATAGGCAGCGTTGCCGTGTTCAAATAAAGTTGTGGAAATGTGTGTGTGGCAGGATGGGGGGGGGGGGTGTTGGGTGGTTTTGAGCCATGCTTACTAGGCTAGGAGCTCCTGATATATTGTCTTTCTTTCGTTGCAATGCACGGACATGTTTGCTTGTCTAACCAAAGACGGCAGCCAGCTTACACGACATTCATGTCAGACGCGGCTGGATGGAGGTGGGAGCGAGGCTTGTGTGGCTATGTGTACGAGGGCAAGGCAGGTAAGCGGGCCTGATTCCGTTAGTAGCTGATAAAAAGGGCACGTTGAGCCATGTCAACTTATTATAAAAAAGGCATGTTGATTCGCGAGGAAGCTGGCTAGCCATGTTAGATGATATAAATAAAGACGATCACACAAGTTTTTTTTATGAAGGGGAGCCTTGGCGCAGTGGTAAGGCTGCTGCCTCCCGTTGCAATGATTGCCATAATCATGTGTTGTCCCTCCCGTTGCAATGATCGCTGCGCGCTCTGCGATCAGGCCGAGGAAACGATGCAGCACATCCTGATCGGCTGCCCTTTCACTAGACAGATCTGGCACGATGTACTGGCTTGGGTACGGGCCAACATTCATGCACCATTTGGCGACGAGGATTTCCTCCCATGGTGCACCTCGGCCATCACAAGCTCCCCGACTGGCCACCGCAGAGGGATCGCCACGCTGTCCATCCCATGGCTTGGTCCATCTGGCGCCAGCGCAATAGATGCGTTTTTGACGGCGAGAGCTCATCGGTCGCGCGGCTCCTCGTGTCCATTCAGGAGGAAGCGAGATCCTGGGTTCGAGCGGGCGCGCACGGACTTAGATCGTTGATAGAGTAGTCTGCACAAGACACTAGGCTCGCCGCCCCCCCCCCCCCCCCCCCCCCCCCCCCCCGCGTACTTCTTGTACTCTCTCCCCACCTATTAATGAAAAGATACGCACTCTAGCGTATTCGCGAAAAAATGTGTGTTGTCCGTCTGAAATAGGGGAATCGAGTCTAGAAATTCTTAGATTAAATCAAATCAATGAATACAATGTGTTCGCCCGCTGGTAGCAAGTCGCAACCATACACATACCAGAGAGTTCAGCGTCTCCGCTCCCGGAGAGTAAATGAGAAGTACCAACAAAAATAAATCAGTAGCTACGTACGTACAACAGCAACCCCAGCAAAGCAAGCAGGTTCTTGCATGCACATGTCGGGCGGAGAGCAAGGAGAGTAAAATAATGTGTAGCTCATCAAACCATCCTGTTCATTCGTCCGTTTCCCGTCCTCTAGAATTGCTCGATCTACTGTATATGAGAGGGATGAACGAGTCCGATGGGTTCGATCGATCGAGCCGGTGATAATCTCTGCATGCACTCCAATGTCGATCTCCAATACGTACGTACGAAGTGTACTCCTCAGATATGTACATAGCCATGCCATCTTGGATCGATTGGTTCCCGCTGTTGTTTTGATCGATCTGTGCTTGCTCTCTCGAGATGACAATGGCGGACGATCAGTGACGCGCGGAGGGGCTCCTTACGCCGCCGGCGAGGCTGTCCACGTAGGAGAACTTCTTGGGGGCGAGGCTTGGCGCCTTCTTGAGCAGCATGGCCTCGCCGGCCTCGTCGAGCGTGCCCTCCTCCTTCTTCCTCATGAGCTCGTCCTGGTCGAAGTGCCATCCCATGAAGTCGTAGAGCGTCATGGACGCCGGCGCCTCGTTGAGCTTCTCCAGCTCCTCCCTGGCGTCCAGCTTCCTTGGCGCGTTCATCTCCAGCTGCCTCCGCGCCGCCTCGCTCGCCGTCAGGTTCGTGGCCGCCGCGTCCGCGCCCAGCACGTCCTCGATCCTCGACATCACGCTGTACGCCAGGCTCTCCAGCACACGCGAGTAGCTCTCCAGGAGCGCGTAGCCAACATCCTGCCAACGCAACATCACCATCAACAACCAACCAACGATCACCATCACCATTAACATCACCATGAATGATCGGGAAGACGCAGGTATGTACCCTGTTGTATTGGATCTTGGAGATGTCGAGCTGTGACTGCGGGGTGCCGGGGAACTGAATCTTGAGGAGGTGGAGGATGGTCTCGGCGCGCTCCTCGAACTGCTCGCGCTTCTCGAAGCTGATGATGGAGCCCCAGGAGGACTTGGTGTCCTTGGTCTGCATCTTGCGCTTCCAGATGATGGTGGATGCCTCGATGCGGTTCTTGAGATCAAGCACCTTGTGCTCCGTCGACAGGTCCACCCCTTCCAGGAACTCGATCGGATCGAACTCCTCGTCGGTGATGCTCCGGTAGATGGCGTCGCCCAGGCTCGTCTTGCCCTTCTTGGGGAGCGACTCGATGTAGATCTCTGGGATCTCCATCTCCACCAGCACCTGCGCGTTGATGGCCATGGCGGCCTTGAGCACCTGGTTCACGCACTCCTTCTGGTACTGCAGCCACTTGCGGGTCACATCCGACAGGCCCTCCGCCGGCACCTTCACCGTCGGCATCCACCACTTGTCGTCGTCGCGCTTGTTGTCGCCGCCCTTCTCGTACCAGAACTCGGTCTGGTCCACGAAGTTGTCCATGTAACCCTGCATGCCGCCATCAAACATTCATGTTCATGCATTACGACCATTAGTTTAGCTCAGCTCAGGATCTCTCTCGGTCCAATCAATCCAATGTACGTACGTATTAAATGATTGGTAAGGTAGTAGCACTTACAATCAGCATGGCGTCCAGCTTGCGCAGAGCGGGGATGTTCATCTGCAGGTCGCGACGCTGCGCCGTCGACATTATCTGTGGACACCAAGATGTTACAAGGATCGATGCGAGATGCGACATCAGATGGCATCAGATGAAGAAGTGCTTGTTACCTCCATGGTAGTGCCGTTCTCGGCGGTCTGTCTCGTGGGGACAAACTCGACGATGTGGTCGGTGACGGACAGCAACCAGCCGACCTCCTTCTTCCACCGCTCCTTGGTGTCCGGCGCCATGGGCTCCAGCTTGCGGTGCTCCCCAAAGACGGACGCGGCCAGGTTGGTGATGGCGTTGGACAGCGCTAGAGCCGAAGACACGCCTTTCCCGGTTCCTGACATGTCCTCTCCAAGCAGCAGCTTCGCAAATCTCTCCTTCATCACGTCCAAATCTGACCAAACAAAACAAGCCAGAATGCTGGTTAATTAGCATAATCGCATCGACCAAATTAACTAGCACCTTAACTAAGAAGCAATTTAGCGAAATGTATCAATCGAAACTGGCGTGCCTGAGGGCGGTCCGTCGCGCGCGAGACGGGAGCGAGGCGGCGTCCGGCCGTTGGGCAGCGGGGGAGCGCCCCCGCCGCCATTGCCACCGGGCTCGTGCATCTCCGTGTCGCTTTCTGTGCAGCTGTTGCTCTCCTGCTCCTCCTTCCGTAGGTGGTTGTGCGAGCTGCTCTTTTCAAGGCTATGTCGGCGGAGGAACCGCACCATCACCCAGCCCACCGCCTCGAGCTTGACGCGCAAGGCGTGGGCACGTTGGCCCCGGCGGTCGTGCACCGCCGCGGCTTCCCGGAAACCAGAACGACAAGGCCGCCGCCGTGACGAAGAACAAGATCAGCAGTACCCGGTGCTAGCTACGGCCGGCGTCCTCTCCTCACCCAAGAACAACGACAAGAGCCGCAATAACGCTCGTTGATCGATCTCAGATTAGACCAAAGAGGACCAAACAACACAACGAGCAGAGAGAAGAAATCAAGAAACAACAGCGAGGCGCGGGGACATGTCGCGCACTACTGCTGCGGCCGGCATTGTATTGTACGTGGAGGGAGGGAGGGAGGGAGGTCCGGCCCCGAAAAAATTAAAAAGGGGCGCGGCGCCTGCCTAATTTTAAGCAGGGCGCGAACGTGGGGTGGAGGGCAGGGGGAGACGTCGATTAAATCCTTCTCGTGCGTCGTTAAATTTCTATGGGTGGTCGGCGTGGCATTGCCTTGTTTGGAGACCCCGGGAAATGGGCAGAGACGAATGCTCCCGCCCACTCCTTGCCTTGCTCCGGGGGATGTTTTTCTTAATGATTATAGAGCGTGGCTAGATTGATTGATTCGCTTAGCTGTGCCCTGCCGGCAATACACTAATAGAAATCGTCTGACTGGTCTGGGCTAACCGTCAGCGTTGACATTTATCACTGACGGGCCCAGCTGGACCAGTCATATATGATGATGAGGACATCTATACTATGACTCCATCTCTACCTCATGAACAACCTGTTGCTACAAAGAAGATGTCCAATGATGAAATCAGGATTGGACCCATTACAAGAGCTCGTGCTAAACTACTAGAACAACAGGTGAATTCTCTCTTAGTTGATAATGCTATTTATTTTAATGAGAGCTTTATACTGCCTAAATCCTTGTGTGTGTGTGTGTCATTAGGTACATTGGAGAGGAAGGCATAGCACAAGGGGGCAAGGAGGAGAGCAAGGAGGCAGTGCAGCTGGGCAGGGAGGAGGACCCTGCAGTTTCCAGGGCGGTAGTACCACCCCACACCAGCGGTAGTACCGCTTAAAGCGGTAGTACCGCCCCGTGCTACCGTACTCAGTACCGCTTAGCAAAATAGTTCTGGCATCCAAGCGACCTAACCGGTACTAGAGCGGTACTTAAGCGGTAGTACCGCTTGGAGCGGTAGTACCGCATGCTATAAGCGGTACTACCGTGCTGCCTGCGCGCAGGCTTTTGGGCTGACGGCCCGTGTACCCCTTCCAACTATCTTAGGATATAAATACCCTTCCTTAGGGTTAATTAGAGGCAGACCACGTTTTGATTAAACCTCTTTTCAGATTGAATTGCTTTAAGCATTCCTCTGTAATCAATATTCCTCTTTGATTCGATCAGGAGTATTCTACCTTCACCACTTTGTTGCGATCTGGTGTTTATCCTACTGCAAGATTCAAGTGCCTTCTGCTGTTCCATTGGGAATTGGTAGATTGCAAACCGCTTCGTGGTCGGCGGCTACGTGCGCAAGTGTGTGAAGTTGCGAATATCGAATAGGGTTGAGAACTGTTGCATTGGCAACGGGGGAACAGCCAGAGATTCGTCAGCGTCCCACAAGTTATCATCCACCTACATCGAGATCAACGAGAAGATCGGGACACCCCTTATCATCTTGGTATCAGATATCCAGTGTTTACTCGGTGAGCATCCATCAATCCCTTATATTAGTGTTGTTTTCCTCCTATCCAGAAAAAGCCTCACAAAAATATTAGGGTTCTTCATAGTTTGCCATAGCCTAGATTGCATCGTAGATTGGTTTTAGTTGCTGGTCGTTGGGTTCATCCTTGTGATCCGATCTAATTCCATTGGAGTTTAGCTTTCCAGATTTGTTTCCAAGTAGTTACAAAAAAAAAATCCGCGTTACTGTTCACGTGACAGTTGAAAAAAAGAAAAAAAAAGAAAAGAAAGAAAGAGAAGAATAGAGGGCAGTTCCTTGTTATTATCTTTCGCAGTTGTGGAGCTGCGTCCCGTGCGAGAGTTGCTTTGCCAAGTTTCTCTCCACCGTTTGTGTTTCCTTGGGTGTGACTCACACGATCAGCACTAGGCTTTATCTTCGGTGTTGTTAGGTATCCCAACCAAGCTCCACTATATACCCTGGTTTGTCGTGTGATAGTTCTTCCCTCGGTATTCGCTTCCTCACATCCGTGCAAGTTCTGCCTATCCAAGTTGGTAAGCGATTCTAATTCACTTTGGAACGGTAAGATACCTTGTTTCTTTCAGTTTTGAGTGAGTTGAGAGTTTTCCACATACACCCACTATATTTTTCTTTCTGTGCGTACTAATTCCCTAATCATGTCCGAAGAGTCTTTTGATGTCCAGCAGCGAAAGGATCCTAAATCCGTGGTGCATTGGAATGAATATGCGGCACTTCGTGATCATTTGACGAACCAGTTTAATTCTGCTTGTGATGGTATACAAGAGGATGTGCGTGCTATTGACTTAAAGCTTGCTGACACTCAAGATACCATGAATACAACTCGTGAAACTATGACTACACTTCAGCAGTCCGTTACGGATTTGACGCATGCCGTAGCTGCTTTGCAAGCTTCCGTGGGTCAACGGCGCATTCGGGAGCAAGATGATGATCTTGATGATGATGGTGAGGCAAGTGTTCATGGTGGTCATGTAGATGACGCAGCTGCAAACGCTGCTCATGCTGCCCATATTATGGTTCATGGTGGCCGTGGTAATGGCGGCCGTGGGGGTGGCCGTGGGTTTGCTGTTTTGGGTGCACGCCGTGATACTGATATTCAGCAACCTCACCGTGATGAGGATGGGCTGGGTAAGCCGAAATTCTCTATTCCCACATTTGAGGGCTCTACTGATGTGGAAGAATATCTTAGTTGGGAGCTCAAGATAGAGAGATTGTGGCGTTTACATGAGTACACCGAGGACAGAAAAATCAAGTTGGCATCTTCTGAATTTGATGGTTATGCTTTGCGTTGGTGGGATCATCTTGTGCGTACAAGACAGGAAGATGGAGATCCTTCAATTCTTACATGGCGCAATATGAAGGAAGTGATGCGTGCCCGGTTTGTTCCACGCAACTATATTCGTTCTCTCTATGATAAGTTGCAGAATTTGCGGCAAGGTACAATGTCTGTGGATGATTATTTTCAGGAGATGGAGTTGATTATGCAGCGTGCCCGCGTCCGTGAACAGCCCGAACAGACCATGCAGCGATTTCTTTCTGGTTTGACATACAATATCAAGCGTATTGTTCGGCATCACCAATATCAAGACATGTCAGATTTGTTACATCAAGCCCGTGAAGCAGAAATTCAGTTGGCCGAAGAAGCCAAGTTAACCTCTCGTTCTGCTTCTGCTCGTGGTCGTTTCACCCCACGACCTACTGGTGGGGCGCCCCCACAAAGTGATACTTCTGGTTTTCCTGTTCCTTCCAGTAACAAGTCAGATTCTGCTGTTTCTCCTGCAAAGAAACCGGTGCACCCTGCTGCGAGTGCTACTGGTTCATCTATGTCTACAGCAAGAAATAGGGATATGCATTGTCATACATGTGGAGGCAAAGGTCACTTCAAGAAGGATTGTCCCAATAAGAAGGTCATGTTGATTAATGAGGATTTAGAGTATGAGACCGGTGATGATGCTGATCCTACTTCTGAAGATTGGGAGAATGAGGATACCACTGATGGGGCTCTCGATGCTTATGCAACACACTTTCCTACTATCGTTTGCTCGGAACGAGTGTTAAGTGTTCAGCCTAGTGCTGATAATCAGCGGTGTAATTTGTTTCAAACAAAGGCTATTATTGGTCCTGGCAAGGCGTGCAAAGTGATCATTGATGGTGGTAGTTGTCGCAATTTGGCTAGTAAAGAGCTCTGTGCCAAACTAAAGCTGAAATATTTACCGCACCCACACCCTTATTATATTCAGTGGTTGAGCGATACTGGAGAGATGAAGGTCAGCCACATGGTGCGTGTGGACTTTCAGATTGGACCATATAAAGACTCCATTGGACCATATAAAGGCTATTATGTGGTTCCTATGACTGTTTGTCATTTGTTGTTGGGCCGCCCATGGCAATATGATAGAAACGTTCTTCACAATGGGAGAGCCAACACATACCAGTTGACTTGGCATGGCAAGGACATTATTTTGCGACCCATGACTCCGCAGCAAATTGTAACTGAATCTCGTCAAAAAATTGAAGTGAATCTTGAGAAAGAGAGCGAGAGATTAGATAGGCGAGAGACTACACTTCCGGTGAGTGAGAGCCACAAGCCAAATTTGAGCGGTAAAAGTAAATGTGAGGGAGTGCATTCCTTAGTCATGTTAGCCACCAAATTTGATTTGAGAGAGTTCCGTGAGGATCCCACTGCTGTTCCTCTTGTGCTTCTGTGCAGGGGTGAAATTTTGATTTCTAATGATATGACTCCTCTCTCTCTTGGTGTTTCTAATGTGTTACAGGAATTTGGTGACGTGTTCCCGGCGGAGGTCCCTGCTGGTTTGCCACCATTGCGGGGTATCGAGCATCAAATTGATTTGATACTAGGAGCGTCGCTGCCCAATCGGGCCCCATACCGCACCAACCCCGAGGAAACTAAGGAAATTCAGAAACAAGTACAAGAGCTTCTCGACAAAGGTTATATTCGCGTGAGCTTAAGTCCTTGTGATGTTCCTGTAATTTTAGTTCCTAAGAAAGATGGTACATGGCGCATGTGCGTAGATTGTCGAGCTATAAATAACATCACTATTTGATATCGTCACCCTATTCCACGTTTGGAAGATATGCTAGATGAACTGAGTGGTGCTGTTATTTTCTCTAAAATTGACTTGCGTAGTGGTTATCATCAAATTAGGATGAAACAAGGGGATGAATGGAAGACAGCCTTTAAAACAAAGTTTGGTTTATATGAGTGGTTAGTCATGCGTTTTGGGTTAACTAATGCACCTAGTACTTTCATGAGGTTAATGAACCATGTTTTGAGGCACTTTATTGGTAAATTTGTGGTTGTCTATTTTGATGATATACTTATTTACAGCCGCAATGCATCTGAACATTCTGATCATATTCGACAAGTTTTGCAAGTGTTGCGTGATGCTAAGATTTATGGTAATCTGGATAAATGCACATTTTGCAAAGATAAGGTCATATTTCTGGGTTATGTTGTTTCTGCTCATGGAGTTGAGGTAGATGAATCTAAAATTGAAGCTATTAAAAATTGGCCTACTCCTTTGAATGTTAGTCAAGTACGAAGCTTTCATGGTCTTGCTGGTTTTTATAGACGTTTTGTGAAAGATTTCAGTACTATTGCTGCACCTTTGAATGACCTTACCAAAAAAGGTGTTGCGTTTGTGTGGGGCACAGCCCAAGATTCTGCATTTGATGAGCTGAAACGTCGTTTAATTACTGCCCCGTTGCTTGTACTTCCTGATTTCCATAAGCAATTTGAGATCGAATGTGATGCTAGTGGCATTGGAATCGGAGGTGTGCTAATGCAAGAGGGTAAACCAATTGCATATTTTTCTGAGAAACTGAATGGTGCACAATTGAACTATCCTGTTTATGATAAAGAATTGTATGCTCTCGTTAGAGTTCTTGAGGTTTGGAAACATTATTTGTGGCCAAAAGAATTTATCATACATTCTGATCATGAGGCTTTGAAGTTTTTAAAAAGCCAGTCAAATCTGAATAAACGACATGCTAAATGGGTTGAGTTCATTGAATCCTTCCCATACATCATTCAGTATAAGAAAGGAAAAGACAATGTTGTTGCTGACGCACTCTCTCGGAAAAGCATGTTCTTGACACGACTTGATGTTCAAGTTCCTGGTTTAGAGAGTTTGCATGATTTATATGCTTTGGATACTGATTTTGCGACGCCATTTGCTCAATGTTCTGCTGTGAAAGCGTGGGAAAAATACCATATACATGATGGGTACTTGTTTCGTGCTAACAAACTGTGTGTGCCAGAATCGTCCGTGCGTTTGCTCTTGTTGCAGGAATCTCATGCCAGCGGTTTGATGGGCCACTTTGGACGTGAGAAGACGTTCCTTATGCTCGCAGATCATTTTTACTGGCCAAAGATGAGGCGCGATGTGGACAGGTATGTGAAGCGTTGCATCGCTTGCAATCAGGCAAAGTCCAAGCTGAAACCTCACGGTCTGTATACCCCTCTTCCTGCACCTAATTCTCCATGGGAAGATATCAGCATGGATTTTGTTTTAGGATTGCCTAGAACTAGGAGAGGACATGATTCTATTTTTGTGGTAGTAGACAGATTTTCAAAGATGTCACATTTTATTGCCTGCCACAAAAGCGACGATGCGTCGCATATTGCTAATCTGTTTTTCAGGGACATCGTGCGTTTACATGGCGTACCAAGGACGATTGTTTCTGACCGTGATGTGAAATTCATGAGCTACTTCTGGAAGACACTTTGGGGCAAGCTGGGAACGAAGCTACTGTCCAGTACTACTTGTCATCCCCAAACTGATGGTCAAACGGAGGTGGTGAATCGTACACTTTCCACGTTGCTGAGAACCATGATCAAGAAGAATCTGCGTGAGTGGGAGGAATGCTTGCCGCATGTGGAGTTTGCTTACAACAGAGCGGTGCACTCTACCACGCAACTTTGTCCATTTGAGGTGGTCTATGGTTTCAAACCCATTGCACCATTTGACTTGCTGCCGCTGCCAATGCAAGAAAGGGTGAACATGGAGGCCTCGCAGCGTGCAGATTTTGTGAAAAAGATTCATGAGAAAACAAAGGCAGCCATTGAGAAGAAGGACAAGCACACAGCTGCTCGTGTTAACAAGAAGCGCAAGGAGGTGTTGTTCCAGCCGGGTGACATGGTGTGGGTACACTTCCGCAAGGATAGGTTCCCTAATCTGCGCAAGTCCAAGTTGATGCCACGTGGTGCTGGTCCTTATAAAGTGCTTACAAAAATAAATGATAATGCATACACGATTGATCTTCCTGCCGAGGAGTTTGGTGTCAGTAATTCTTTTAATGTTGCTGATTTGATGCCCTATCTTGGAGATGACCTTGACGCGTCGAGGTCGACGCATTTTCAAGGGGGGGAGGATGATGAGGACATCTATACTATGACTCCATCTCTACCTCATGAACAACCTGTTGCTACAAAGAAGATGTCCAATGATGAAATCAGGATTGGACCCATTACAAGAGCTCGTGCTAAACTACTAGAACAACAGGTGAATTCTCTCTTAGTTGATAATGCTATTTATTTTAATGAGAGCTTTATACTGCCTAAATCCTTGTGTGTGTGTGTGTCATTAGGTACATTGGAGAGGAAGGCATAGCACAAGGGGGCAAGGAGGAGAGCAAGGAGGCAGTGCAGCTGGGCAGGGAGGAGGACCCTGCAGTTTCCAGGGCGGTAGTACCGCCCCACACCAGCGGTAGTACCGCTTAAAGCGGTAGTACCGCCCCGTGCTACCGTACTCAGTACCGCTTAGCAAAATAGTTCTGGCATCCAAGCGACCTAACCGGTACTAGAGCGGTACTTAAGCGGTAGTACCGCTTGGAGCGGTAGTACCGCATGCTATAAGCGGTACTACCGTGCTGCCTGCGCGCAGGCTTTTGGGCTGACGGCCCGTGTACCCCTTCCAACTATCTTAGGATATAAATACCCTTCCTTAGGGTTAGTTAGAGGCAGACCACGTTTTGATTAAACCTCTTTTCAGATTGAATTGCTTTAAGCATTCCTCTGTAATCAATATTCCTCTTTGATTCGATCAGGAGTATTCTACCTTCACCACTTTGTTGCGATCTGGTGTTTATCCTACTGCAAGATTCAAGTGCCTTCTGCTGTTCCATTGGGAATTGGTAGATTGCAAACCGCTTCGTGGTCGGCGGCTACGTGCGCAAGTGTGTGAAGTTGCGAATATCGAATAGGGTTGAGAACTGTTGCATTGGCAACGGGGGAACAGCCAGAGATTCATCAGCGTCCCACAAGTTATCATCCACCTACATCGAGCTCAACGAGAAGATCGGGACACCCCTTATCGGGTGGCGGCAGAGCGCCGGGCGCCTTGCTCGAGCGGCGGCGCAGACGGGGGCGCGACGGCGTGACTTCACGGTTTGGCACCGGTGATGCTGGCTCGTGGTGGAGCGTGGAGGGCCTCGCTGGGCTTGGCGCATCCGGGGCGGCGGCGGGCTCCCTTTCTGGATCTGGCGCGGCAAGGTGCAGGTGGCTGCGGGCGTCCTCGGCTCCGGCCGGATCTGGCACGGCAGGGTGCTGGTGGCTGCGGGCGTCCTCGGCTCCGGCCAGATCCGGCATGGGGAGGTGATGGGGAGACAGGGCATGGCATTGGCGCGGCTGCTCGGCGGCCGGAGTTGCCACCCGCCATGAGCGGCTTCCCTCTTCATGGGGCAGCGCTCACCTCGTCCGGGTTCGTGTGTCGACAGCGGGCCGGCGACACGGACTGGCCGTCGGGTACGGAGTTTGACATGGTCCTCTTTCCCGGGGTTGGGTGCTCCCCGAGCGAGGTCCGGCACACTGTCACCTTGGAGTCGGGTTTCTCGGCTTCGGGTCCCCGTCAGTCAAGCCAAGGTGGGAAATTGCGACTCGGTTGGGGAGTCGTCTTCTCGTTGTAGCGTCGGTGTCGGTCCGTGGATGTGGTGGATGGGGCAGCGGTGTGCCGACTGTCGGACCAGTGCCTCACGTTGCGGACTTGGCGTTGTCTGAGCTGTTCTCAACGATGGCCGTCGACAGTCACTGGGCTATGTCCCCCGGCCACTGGGACTGGAGGGTACTGTAGGCGTGGGCACCCCTACGGTGGTGGTGCCGACCCTGGCTCAGTGACTGATGTCGGGCTTTACTTGCCATGGTTTGGGCATTGTGAAGAGGGCGGTTGGCGTTGTCTCAGGGCTTGGAGGCCGGGGCGGCGGCCCTGGAAGGTGGTCCGCGTGATGGGTTCTCCGGCGGGCTCCATGGCGATGGTGGTGGCTACATCTCTTGGCCGTGTGGGTAGCGAGAGATATAGCGGTGGGTGGCTCGGGTGCGCTCAAGCTGTCGAGGCGCCCCGATCCAAATCTGGGGATCTGTGCTCGTCGCGCTTGCTCTGGTGGCCAACCGGCACCGAGGAGCGGCCGAGTGAAAGCTCTGTGCTTTGTCGCTGATGATGGCAACGCTCGCAGGGCAAGTTTCTTCTTGAAGATGTCGTCATGGTGCTCCTCTCCATGTCTGGGCTCCGGGTGAAAACCTTTGTCCGTTCTGGACTCGGCTGCGGCAATGCTTTGCGCCATTTTCCCTGCCGAGGGCATTGTCGTGGAGCATAGGTGTACTAGGGCGTAGTGTGGTGTTGTTATCATTTCTTCCTTTGTGATCTTTCGGTTGCATAGTCGCGTGCATTCTGCGTGATCCGGTTATCCTAGGATCGGCTTTGTAAGAGGGCTTCCCCTCCACCTTATATCGTTCGGCCGTGTACTTTGTTCGGTTGTTGCTTTTTATATAAAGCGAGGAGAAAGCCTGCTTCGAGGGCAAACGACAAGTGATAAGTGCTTCTCCCATCCTCAGTCAGCTCATATCTGGATTATCACTAACCGATCGTCAAATGTAGTCTGTTAGTGATATACAAGCATCATTGGCTAGTCACCTTAACGGCCAGTCAGTGATGATTCATTTCTTCTTCGATTCTCGAATCCAGACATGATGGCCCACCAACACTTCTTGGAGGGCGCACCAATCAATCTCCCCTCCTTTATATCATGACACAAATAACCACACTCCACCTCGGTCACCACCCTCAATGTAGCGCTCCGTGACCAGCACTATGCAGATCAGCAACCTCCTCTAGCAGCTGCATAATATCATCATAAGGCGCCACCTTCACACAATGCACACATGGAAACGTGCACGCCATGTGGACGAAACGATCGGCACCACAACACAAGTCACGAAATAATCTGCAGCAACAATAACATATATACAACAACTGAAAAGAGTCAGATTTAAAAAAGGTTTTGTAGCTTAGTGGTTGCAGTGACCTTAGTAGCACCCCAGGTCCTGGGTTCGACTCCCTATGGCAGTGGATGTAAACAGGCCTAGGAAAAAAATTATGGAATGAAGAACTATAGGGCATATCTTTAATTAGATTGTCCCTGAAAAGCTAGCTAACCACATTATATGCCATGTACCGGCGGGGTTCTGATAGACTACGACAACTTCCCTACGCTCCATCCGAGTCAGCCACCGGATTGAGTTAAACCCGAATCGAGAGTCTGCTCGTACCTTTGAGTCAAACTCAAACCCTTGTATCAGCTCCACAATGATATGTGTGTGATCCATCACGGAACCCCCCTAATGGTAAAATAGTAACATCATCCATAATCGTCTCATCCGTACTTGCAAAAGCATGTTATATGCATATGCACCAAATGGAAAACGAGCTTGTGGCCCATGGATAAGGTATGCAATTTCGGGTACTCGGTCGAGGGGAGACCCATAAAACCTCTCACGAGTGGTTAGCGCGCTCATCTCATATCAAAACCCCAAACTCGGGTCCTAGGTTGGTTCTAGCGGAACAAAGCACTGATGCATAACCATGCATGGCCTCCCACTATTGCCTTTCTACCTTACTAGATATTTGACATAACATGGCATAACATAAATAAGATAATGTATTGGAGCCAGGTGAACATAAACCCATAAGCAGCAACAAGAAGATATAACATGACTCGAGCAACACCCTAAGCATGCATACTACGATAAGTGGGTCTAAACATGGTAGTAACAGGAGAAACATGTCATGTTAGGAGTAAAGGTAAAGGCAATATCAGGTGACAATAAGCAGGCTCTGCATTGGAATAAGCATCGAGACTCTCTATAACATCATCATACTAGTGTGTGAATAAGGGACAAAGCATAGGATGTGTCAGAATGTTCAAGGAGGTTTTTCTTGCCCGGAATCCATGCTTGATACATTCGTAGATCTTGATCGTATATCACGTCATCCCTGAGTCCTATCCGCAAAGAAGCAAAACAACAATGAAAAGGAAACATCGGATGCAATCTTACTACTACTACAATGATCCAACATGCTCATAGAATGCAATTGTAATGCCCGAGATGCGATCTTAGCTCTAAGAAGACTTTGCAATCTTCCTCGAAGATAGAAGCGCATTTTGAGTCGGCCCAACATATGACTTCATAACATACACGAAATGTCATATGCCGGTTACAAGGTGAACATCACAAGAAATATAACTAAAGAAGATAGAAGAGTTTAATACGAGATACCATTATGAAAAACATATGTCGATACATAAATATCACCAATCAGAGGTCAACATTGACCCAACATTACATCATCCATACATATCAAGAAGGCACGGGTTCGGAAAAAATCACAATTTGCCTAAGGGGCAAGCAAATAAATAAGCAACGTTCACCCTGTCATCCCAGGCTGCAACCCGGGATCCAAGCCTAATGATCATTGTGATCGTAACCAAGCGTCACGTAGTACTGGTTCTACTTGGGATCGTAACCAAGCGTCACCCATTTCTAGTCACGAATCTAGAGAGGCTAAAGAGTACCTGCTGGACGTTGATATTCTGTCTTGACACAGTGACAGACATCACACTCGAAAAGGAAGCGAGCACGTTTCTGAGTTGGGGTTACCAGTAGACACGTCCTTTTGCGCATGTCATGGCATCGGGCTCTGTTCAAGCTCCCGGACACATGCTCTTCGAGCAGCTATGGTTGAGCCACACGTCCTTTCGGTCCAGGTAGTGGGTTAACCGCCCTTGCTAGCCGGACGTGCCCAGGTCGTCAGAGATTAACCGCGGCCGGAAGTTAAGTGCCCTATTTGAAGCCTAAAATAGAAGCTAAGCGAATGTGTATTATTATGTAATACGAAATATAGTTTTAGAAATTACATTTGCGTATGAGTCTAATGATATGCTTTCGATGACATACAATACTGTTTTAGGTAGTCAAATCGAGGACCTAGAATTACGCAAACGCCATATGCACCGAGATGGACAGAGTATTTGAGGAGACCAGTTGCAGCCTTCCCCGCAAAGGCAAATTACAGCCAATAAGTGAAGCAGCTAATACAACCAAAAAGTAGGTGAACCATTTGAAAGACGTTTATCATGAATGGCATGCAAGTGATTTGTTTGTATTGTGCCAACGGCAAACAACGTTGATCATTTCCCATGCCTTGCTTTGTCTAGCCTGGGTAACTCAACAGTCGGGTCAATAGAAAGGACGATCAGCCACCCCCCCCCACACACACGGTACATAACCTGAACCATCAGAACAGGGGACTCCTACTCAAAACAACAATGGCGACACAGGGCCATCCGGCCAAGGGGGCATGATGGCAAAAGGCCATGGCGCAACCAACGTTCACCTAGCATGAATGAAACTGGCCGGCAGGATGCAACCAATGCGCACACCGAGTCGGACGCTTGCACATGCCCGGTGTGTTTTGAGATGTGAGCCTGGTTTCTGAGTGTTGTGATCTGGCCGGATGCCGTGATATATGGAGCGAAAGCCGTCCTCCCTAGCCACCTCAAAGCCAACCGAAGGTGCTCCCGTGTGTTCGGGTGAATTGGACCGTAAGAGGCACAACAAAGTGAAGCGGCATGCCAAAAAGCCAGTGTACACAGCGAAACAACACATGCCATAGAGAACCGGACGCCATCACTTCACCAGGACATACGAGCTACAACAACGCGTCGGCTTCGCACTGTAAGTCTGCCCCTGTCCGAATGGTCGGTCACAACGGATGGGTTTGTGAGCAATGATTTGTTCATCATTCATCGAGTGCCGTGCTCCGACAGCGTAAGGGGTTGCAATCTGTGACAATCTAGAAATTAGCTTTCAAGTATTTCACCGAAGAATTCAGCTGAATACATGCTCATGTGTTGGGTGGACGGTTCGAATGGCCGAGCCTATCATCTGTGTGGATTGTGGTCGGGCATACGGTTTCGATAGAGGCGTAGTCTTTTCTCATCGAGGCACCCATGGAACCAGGAAACCAAGCGGAGTGGCAGGAGCAAACAGCATTTTCGCCGAGCAGATGTGACAACGAGGCCGTATTTTAAACTGGATAGCATTAGACCAAGCACCTGTTAACCAATCCACTGCACACCGCAGAGTTTGTAGCTATGATGGTGTACATCACTCCATTGGTCAGAGAGAGTAAGAGCGAGGGAAAAGGGGACGACTGTCATGGGACGTCGTGCCATCGAGCTGTAACGTTTGACCACATCTCCAGAAAAACCCATCCAACCTATTTCTTTTATAAAGCAAAGACCAACGCAACAGATATGCACAGCCCTCCCACCCGCCCTCCTCTCTGAACCCCTGATGACTCCAAATTATGTGATGATTTTGATAGTTATTTTGTGCCTACATGGTAGGCTTTGTGGAATTTTATCGTGTTTGTGCACCTCCTTTTGGCAGTATTCCGCAGGTAACACCTTTTGGAGCAAATAACATTTTATGGAAGGAATCTCAGGAAATGGTAGTGAAATCAAGTATTTAATGTGATAATTATCTACCATAAAAGAATGGTGCAAAGCAGCCAAAGGAGGAGGAGTCGCGATGCTTCCAGAGCCAAAGATGGCGTTACATACGAGCGTGCTCACTCGTATGGGTGGTCATATGAGGTGCCAGCGCCGCCGCCTCGTCCACTACTTACACCCCGTGAAATCGGAT
This sequence comes from Elymus sibiricus, assembly GCA_039707655.1. Classification (NCBI taxonomy): domain Eukaryota; kingdom Viridiplantae; phylum Streptophyta; class Magnoliopsida; order Poales; family Poaceae; genus Elymus; species Elymus sibiricus. Next base: position 196,091,031 of record CM077674.1, on the reverse strand, counting down.
CGGGGAGGAGAAAAACAGAGAGACCAGAAACTCGTCCAGAAGGACAACCCTAGCCTCCGGTGATCATCCGGAGGAGGGATTGGCAAGGAGGAGATCACCATCTTCACCACCGAGCACAAAAGGGGCTACAACATCATCACCGCTGTCACCATCAACATCATCACCACTGTCATCATCATCATCATCCACATCCATCTCATTGTAACATCAGGAATCCTAGTGGCTTGTCTTGTGTGTTACTTGTCTGATTCATTCATGTTTACCATCACCACCCTCGTGATGTTTGTTGTCTCCATGTGTGAGTAGATCCCGAGTTCTCGGGGATATGGATGAACCTTGGTATGTATAGGATCTAAAACGTTATAATGGACATGTGATCCTTTGCTGAATTCTTAGTTTATTAGACTTCGTGAATGTTGTGAAGGGGCCCCACTCAGCATTACCGCCGAAAGGCCACGAAGTATTTTTACTGTCATTGTATGAAGGTAATTCGAGGTGACAGTAAAAGCCTTTGCTTTTGGCTTTTTGCAATTGAGAAGGGATTTATGGAGGACCCTTAGAGAGGCCGCATCCATGGGGTAACCCTAAATTACCTTACTTGTAACCCGCAGGGGGAGACTACGATAGTGGTGTGCATGGCATGAAGTCTACCTAGAGTAGAACGTGTTCCGTATCCGGCTCCGCCCAGCATAATCGTGAAGAGTGGCTCAATATCCAAACCACATTATGCAGATGCATAAGTTGCGCTAGAAACATACCCATGGGGATTCCGTACTCCCTGAGAATGCATTACTCCTCTGTCATTCCCATTTGCTACTCGTGCTACTGTTTTCTATTTACTTTTATGTTATTTACTTTCAGTTCGCTCTACACCAAAATTACTATATACTTCCGCCCTCACTTTGTTTGTAGCTAACAATTACCTACAAGCACAAATCCATAATTTGCTACAAGAGGCAACGCTCAATTCTTGTGCTGCATGTGGGATCGATACTCTTACTTCGAAAAAGGCAACAACTAAACCTTGTGCACTTGCAGGCCATCAACCCCAAAGCATCACAATGGAGTATCCATCCTCCAGTGTCAAGAGCAGCATCACCGCACGGATGTCGGCCTTCGATGGTTCAGGACAACGCCACCAGCTGGTTGAAGCCCTTTCCCGTTGGCACTCCGGTCAAACCGAGCGACCTGGAGGCTCGACGGGAGCAAGGTATGGTCCCTGCCATCGATGCCCCACCGTTGGCACCCCCTGCCATGAGCGAGAATGAAGAAATTATGTGGGTGTTTTTCTACTCCAAGGTGGGAGAGGAAAAACCAGGGATGCGTCGCACTACAAAGGCAGGCTGACAGGTAATCGAGGAGGAACAAAGGCTACACAATCTGAGCTGGTCAGACTATTTTGAAGGGGAGTACCACAATAAGATCTTGCAAGAAGTCGCCCATGCTTGCCTCACGGCCGCTTGCGGCTACGTAACATTTATGGAGTATGTGGTTGCTCTAGAAGTGGACGCCAAAGCAAACACCCATTGCATGAGCACAGCTAACGCCCGCGCTCAACGGGCGAGGAAGCTCCTTGTTCCCGTCGAAGTCGAGGCAGCAGAAACTATGGAGTACTTCAAGCAGACTTAGGCACAAGATATTCTCCTGGTTATTACTACATGAAAGAGTGAATACCAGGAAGCTGCTACGGAGAAAGAGCATGCATCTAGAAGACTATAATTGTGCCCTATGTTCTGATTGCACTGAAGAAACTCTAGTCCACCTTTTCTGGAATTCCCCTTTTGCACTCAACTGCTGGGATCATCTAATCCCTGAGAAACAGAGGGGCATTTCAGCATATGATGAGATTGCCCTAACATTGACACATCCTCCTGGGGACATTGCGTTGGACATCGTTATCATGGGATGTTGGAGCATATGGTTAGTGAGGAATGACAAAAAAATAGAACAGTGCTACTTGTAGTCTGCGTTGGTATTTCCCCGAAAAGGAGAGGATGATGTAGTACAGTAGAGATAAGTATTTCCCTCAGTTAAGAACCAAGGTTATCAATCCAGTAGGAGAACCAAGCAAAATTCCGTTAGAACGCACCTGCACACAGAAGAGCAAACACTTGTGTAACACCCCCATGTATTAAGCACAATGATCACCTCTTAATCATGCCAAGTCATCATGGGTTACAGTGCTTGATCATCTTTACTTTCATATCTCATTTGAAATTCCACATCAATTCAAAACTCAAACTTTAAGTGAAATTAAAAGTTTCACAAATAAGTAAGAGAAATAGTTCATGAATTAGGAAATAATCCATAGTTAATTACTGTTGAGGAAAACTATGTCACTTGTTTGCTCATTTGGGAGCTAGCCCCAAAAACAGTACCCAAATCAGCCTACTTAATCCATTTCATTTAAATAAAATTCACATGAAATCATCTTGCCTTCAAACTTTTTGTGGCAGTGCCAAATATTGCAAAGTATTTATGTGGCCTAGTTCTACATTTTACAAAAGTGATATGGCAGCTCACAAAAATCCAAAACAGTTTCTGTTTTTAAACAAAGAGAAAACAGAAAAGTGATGGAAATATGCCCTAGAGGCAATAATAAAGTTGTTATTATTTTATATTTCCTTGTTCATGATAAAGGTTTATTATTCATGTTAGAATTGTATTGACCGGAAACTTAAATACATGTGTGAATACATAAACAAATACCGTGTCCCTAGTGAGCCTCTACTAGACTAGCTCGTTGATCAAAGATGGTTAAGGTTTCCTAACCATAGACATGAGTTGTCATTTGATAACGGGATCACATCATTAGGAGAATGATGTGATGGACAAGACCCATCTGTTAGCTTAGCATATGATCGTTCTGTTTATTGCTACTGCTTTCTTGAATGTTAAATACATGTTCCTCCGACCATGAGATCATGCAACTCCCGGATACCGGAGGAATACCTTGTGTGCTATCAAACGTCACAACGTAACTGGGTGATCATAAAGATGCTCTACAGGTATCTCCGAAGGTGTCTGTTGAGTTGGCATGGATCGAGACTGGGATTTGTCACTCCGTGTTTCGGAGAGGTATCTCTAGGCCCTCTCGGTAATGCACATCATAAGAAGCTTGCAAGCAAAGTGACTAAGGAGTTAGTTACGGGATGATGTATTACGGAACGAGTAAAGAGACTTGCCGGTAACAAGATTGAACTAGGTATGGAGATACCGACGATCGAATCTCGGGCAAGTAACATACCGACGGACAAAGGGAATTACGTATGTTATCATTGCGGTTCGACCGATAAGATCTTCGTGGAATATGTAGGAACCAATATGGGCATCCAGGTTCCGCTATTGATTATTGACCGGAGAGGCGTCTCGGTCATGTCTACATCATTCCCGAACCCGTAGGGTCCGCACGCTTAACGTTAGTTGACGATATAGTGTTATATGAGTTATGTGAATTGGTAACCGAATGTTGTTCGGTGTCCCGGATGAGATCCCGGACATCACGAGGAGTCTCGGAATGGTCGAGAGGTAAAGATTTATACATGGGAAGTCATATTTTGGGTTCCGGAAAAAGGTGCAGTTTTTTCGGTATTGTACCGGGAAGCTTCCAGAAGGTTCCGGAGGATTCCGGAGGGGTCCGGAAGTCCACAAGTGGGTCCACCACGTCCCAAGGGCTGGCATGGGCTAAGGGGAGGCGCCCTGGCCTTATTGGGCCAGGCGCACCAAGTCCTCAAAAGCCCATGCAGCTAGGGAAGGAAAAAAGGAGAGTCCTAGTAGAAATAGGATTGGACTTTGGAGTCCAAGTCCACGTGTGTACTATTCATGTGGTACTGTTCACGTGGTACTATTCATGTGGTACTGTTCACGTGGCACTATTCCTTCTACTCCAAGCCCCTACACATATATAAATAGAGGAGAGGGGGCGCCCCAAACAAGCCACAACATTGTCTTAGGCGTGTGCGGCGCCCCCCTCCACAGTTCCGTCCCTCGGTCATATTTTCGCAGTACTTGGGCGAAGCCCTGCGGAGATAGCATCACCATCACCGTCACCATGCCGTCGTGCTGCCGGAACTCATCCACTACCTCGCCATCTTGCTGGATCAAGACGTCGAGGACGTCACCGAGCTGAACGTGTGCTGAACGCGGAGGTGCCATACGTTCGGTGGTCGGTCGGTTGGATCGTGAAGTTGTTCGACGACATCAACCGCGTTGTTCTAACGCTTCCGCTTACGGTCTACGAGGGTATGTAGACACACTCCCCCTCTCGTAGCTATGCATCTCCATGGATAGATCTTGCGTGTGCGTAGAAATTTTTTGTTTTCCATGCAACGTTCCCCAACAGTGGTATCAGAGCCAGGTCTATGCGTAGATGATATGCATGAGTAGAACACAAAGAGTTGTGGGCGGTGATCGTCATACTGCTTACCACCAACGTCTTATTTTGATTCGGCGGTATTGTAAGATGAAGCGGCCCGGACCAACCTTACATGTCCACGTACATGAGACCGATTCCACCGACAGACATGCAACTTGTTTTGCATAAAGGTGGCTGGCGGGTGTCTGTTTCTCCTACTTTAGTTGAATCAAATTTGACTGCGGCCGGTCCTTGTTGAAGGTTAAAACAGCAAACTTGATAAATCACCATTGTGGTTTTGTGCCGTAGGTAAGAACGGTTCTTGCTAGAAGCCCGTAGCAGTCACGTAAAACTTGCAACAACAAAGTAGAGGACGTCTAACTTGTTTTTGCAGCGTATGCTGTGATGTGATATGGTCAAGACATGATGTGATATACGTTATTGTATGAGATGATCATGTTTTGTAATTTATCGGCAACCGGCAGGAGCCTTATGGTTGTCTCTTTATTGTATGAAATGCAAGCGCCATGTAATTGCTTTACTTTATCGCTATGCGTTAGCAATAGTTGTAGAAGCAATAGTTGGCGAGACGACCACGACGCAACGATGGAGATCAAGGTGTCGAGCCGGTGACGATGGAGATCATGACGATGCTTTGGAGATGGAGATCAAAAGCACAAGATGATGATGGCCATATCATGTCACATATTTTGATTGCATGTGATGTTTATCCTTTATGCATCTTATTTTGCTTAGAACGACGGTAGCATTATAAGATGATCCCTTCACTAAATTTCAAGATAAAATTGTTCTCCCCGAGTATGCACCGTTGCTAAAGTTCGTCGTTTCGAAGCACCTCATGATGATCGGGTGTGATAGATTCTACGTTCACATACAACGGGTGTAAGCCAGTTTTACACAAGCAGAATACTTGGGTTAAACTTGACGAGCCTAGCATGTACAGACATGGTCTCGAACACTGGAGACCGAAAGGTCGAACATGAGTCATATAGTAGATATGATCAACATGGAGATGTTCACCATTGATGACTATCCCATCTCACGTGATGATCGGACATGGGCTAGTTGATTTGGATCATGTATCACTTAGTTAACTTGAGGGATGTTAATTTAAGTGGGAGTTCATTAGTAATTTGATTAATTGAACTTAATTTATCATGAACTTAGTCCTGATAGTCTTTGCAAATTATGTTGTAGATCAATAGCTCGCGTTGTAGCTCCCCTGTTTTTGATACGTTCCTAGAGAAAGCTTAGTTGAAAGATGATGGTAGAATTTACACGGACTGGGTCCGTAACTTGAGGATTATCCTCATTGCTGCACAGAAGGATTATGTCCTTGATGCACCGCTAGGTGATGGACCCGCTGCAGGAGCTACTGCAGACGTTGTGAACGCCTGGCAGGCTCGATCTGATGACTACTCGATAGTTTAGTGTGCCATGCTCTACGGCTTAGAACTGGGACTACAAAAGCGTTTTGAACGCCATGGAGCATATGAGATGTTCCAGGAGCTAAAATTGATATTTCAAGCTAATGCCCGGGTTGAGAGATATGAAGTCTCCAACAAGTTCTTCAGCTGTAAGATGGAGGAGAACAGTTCTGTCAGTGAACTCATACTCAGAATGTCTGGATACCACAACCACTTGACTCAGCTGGGAATTGATCTTCCAGTTGAGAGTGTTATTGACAGAGTTCTTCAGTCACTGCCACCAAGCTATAAAGGCTTCGTGATGAACTATAATATGCAAGGGATGGAGAAGACAATTCCCGAGCTCTTCGCGATGCTGAAATCGGCGGAGGTATAAATCAAGAAGGAGCATCAAGTGTTGATGGTTAACAAGACCACTAGTTTCAAGAAAAAGGGCAAGGGAAAGAAGGGGAACTTCAAGAAGAACGGCAAGCAAGCTGCCGCTCCCACGAAGAAACCCAAAGTTGGACCCCAAGCCTGAAACTGAGTGCTTCTACTGCAAAGGAACTGGTCACTGGAAGCGGAACTGCCCCAAGTATTTGGCGGATAAGAAGGATGGCAAAGTGAACAAAGGTATATTTGATATACATGTTATTGATATGTACCTCAGTAGTGCTCGTAGCAGCGTCTGGGTATTTGATACCGATTCAGTTGCTAATATTAGTAACTTGAAGCAGGAGCTGTAGAGTAACGGAGACTAGCTGAGGGCGAGGTGACGATATGTGTTGGAAGTGTCTCCAAGATTGATATGATCAATATCGACACGCTCGTAATACCTTCGGGATTAGTATTAAACCTAAATAACGGTTATTTGGTGCTTGCGTTGAGCATAAAACATTATATCTAGATATTGTTTATTGCAAGACGGTTATTCATTTAAGTCAGAGAATAATGGTTATTCTGTTTATATGAATAATACCCTTGTGAATGGTTTATTCTTGTTGAATCTCGATCGTAGTGATACACATATTCATAATATTGATGCCAAAAGATGCAAAGTTGATAATGATAGTGCAACATACTTGTGGCACTGCCGTTTAGGTCATATTGGTGTAAAGCGCATGAAGAAACTCCATGCTGATGGACTTTTGGAAGCTCTTGATTATGAATCATTTGATACTTGCGAACCATGCCTCACGGGCAAGATGACTAAAACTCCGTTCTCCGGAACAATGGAGCGAGCTACTGATTTGTTGGAAATAGTACATACCGATGTATGCGGTCCGATGAATGTTAAAGCACGCGGCGGGTATCGTTATTTTCTAACCTTCACAGATGATTTGAGTAGGTATGGGTATATCTACTTGATGAAACACAAGTCTGAAACATTTGAAAAGTTCAAAGAATTTCAGAGTGAAGTAGAGAATCATCGTAACAAGAAAATAAAGTTTCTACGATCCGATCGCGGAGGCGAATATTTGAGTTACGAGTTTGGCCTTCATTTAAGAAAATGTGGAATTGTTTCACAACTCACGCCACCTGGAACACCACAGCGTAATGGTGTGTCTGAACGTCGTAACCGTACTTTATTGGATATGGTGCGTTCTATGATGTCTCTTACCAATTTGCCACTATTGTTTTGGGGTTATGCATTAGAGACAACTGCATTCACGTTAAATAGGGCACCGTCTAAATCCGTTGAGACGACACCGTATGAACTGTGGTTTGGCAAGAAACCTAAGCTGTCATTTTTTAAAGTTTGGATATGCGATGCTTATGTGAAAAAGCTTCAACCTGATAAGCTCGAACCCAAAGCGGAGAAGTGTGTCTTCATAGGATACCCTAAAGAAACAATTGGGTACACCTTCTACCACAGATCCGAAGGCAAGGTCTTTGTTGCCAAGAATGGGTCCTTTCTAGAGAAGGAGTTTCTCTCGAAAGAAGTGAGTGGGAGGAAAGTAGAACTTGATGAGGTAATTGTACCTTCTCTCGAATTGGAAAGTAGCTCATCAGAGAAAACCGTTCCCGTGATGCCTACACCAATAAGAGAGGCAGATAATGGCGAAGATCATGAAACTTCAGATCAAGTTACTACTGAACCTCGTAGGTCGACCAGAGTACGTTCCGCACCATAGTGGTACGGTAATCCTGTTCTGGAAGTCATGTTGTTAGACAACGGCGAACCTACGAACTATGAAGAAGCTATGATGAGCCCAGATTCCGACAAATGGCTTGAGGCCATGAAATCTGAGATAGGATCCATGTATGAGAACAAAGTATGGACTTTGGTGGACTTGCCCGATGATCGGCAAGCCATTGAGAATAAATGGATTTTTAAGAGGAAGACAAACGCTGATGGTAATATCACTGTCTACAAAGCTCGACTTGTCGCGAAAGGTTTTCGACAAGTTCAAGGGGTTGACTACGATGAGACTTTCTCACCCGTAGCGATGCTTAAGTCTGTCCGAATCATGTTAGCAATTGCCGCATTTTATGATCTGGCAAACGGATGTCAAAACTGCATTCGTTAATGGTTTTCTCAAAGAAGAGTTGTATATGATGCAACCAGAAGGTTTTGTCGATCCTAAGGGTGCTAACAAAGTGTGCAAGCTCCAACGATCCATCTATGGACTGGTGCAAGCATCTCGGAGTTGGAATATACGCTTTGATGAGGTGATCAAAGCATATGGTTTTGTACAGACTTACGGTGAAGCCTGTATTTACAAGAAAGTGAGTGGGAGCTCTGTAGCATTTCTAATATTATATGTGGATGACATATTGTTGATTGGAAATGATATAGAATTTCTGGATGGCATAAAAGGATACTTGAATGAAAGACCTCGGTGAAGCTGCTTATATATTGGGCATCAAGATCTATAGAGATAGATCAAGACGCTTGATAAGACTTTCAATGAGTACATACCTTGACAAGATTTTGAAGGAGTTCAAAATGGATCAGTCAAACAAGGAGTTCTTGCCTGTATTGTAAGGTGTAAAGTTGAGTAAGACTCAAAGCTCGACCACGGCAGAAGATAGAGATAGAATGAAAGTCATTCCCTATGCCTCAGCCATAGGTTCTATAATGTATGCCATGCTGTGTACCACACCTAATGTGTGCCTTGCCACGTGTCTGGCAAAGGGGGTACAAGAGTGATCCAGGAGTGGATCACTGGACAGCGGTCAAAATTATCCTTAGTAACTAAAGGACAAAGGAAATGTTTCTCGATTATGGAGGTGATAAAGAGTTCGTCGTAAAGGGTTACGTCGATGCAAGCTTTGACACCAATCTGGATATCTCTGAGTAGCAAACCGGATACGTATAATGGAGCAGTCATTTGGAATAGCTCCAAGTAAAGCATGATAGCAGCATCTACAGTATGACATAAGGATTTGCAAAGCACACATGGGTCTGAATATTGCAGACCCATTGACTAAAATTCTCTCTCACGAGCAAAACATGATCACACCTTAGAACTCTTTGAGTGTTAATCACATGGTGATGTGAACTAGATTATTGACTCTAGTGAACTCTTGGGTGTTAATCACATGGCGATGTGAACTAGATTATTGACTCTAGTGCAAGTGGGAGACTGATGGAAATATGCCCTAGAGGCAATAATAAAGTTGTTATTATTTTATATTTCCTTGTTCATGATAAAGGTTTATTATTCATGCTAGAATTGTATTGACCGGAAACTTAAATACATGTGTGAATACATAAACAAATATCGTGTCCCTAGTGAGCCTCTACTAGACTAGCTCGTTGATCAAAGATGGTTAAGGTTTCCTAACCATAGACATGAGTTGTCATTTGATAACGGGATCACATCATTAGGAGAATGATGTGATGGACAAGACCCATCTGTTAGCTTAGCATATGATCGTTCTGTTTATTGCTACTGCTTTCTTGAATGTCAAATACATGTTCCTCCGACCATGAGATCATGCAACTCCCGGATACCGGAGGAATTCCTTGTGTGCTATCAAACATCACAACGTAACTGGGTGATCATAAAGATGCTCTACAGGTATCTCCGAAGGTGTCTGTTGAGTTGGCATGGATCGAGACTGGGATTTGTCACTCCGTGTTTCGGAGAGGTATCTCTGGGCCCTCTCGGTAATGCACATCATAAGAAGCTTGCAAGCAAAGGGACTAAGGAGTTAGTTACGGGATGATGTATTACGAAACGAGTAAAGAGACTTGCCGCTAACGAGATTGAACTAGGTATGGAGATACCGACGATCGAATCTCGGGCAAGTAACATACCGACGGACAAAGGGAATTACGTATGTTGTCATTGCGGTTCGACCGATAAGATCTTCGTGGAATATGTAGGAACCAATATGGGCATCCAGGTTCCGCTATTGATTATTGACCGGAGAGGCGTCTCGGTCATGTCTACATCAGTCCCGAACCCGTAGGGTCCGCACGCTTAACGTTCGTTGACGATATAGTGTTATATGAGTTATGTGAATTGGTAACCGAATGTTGTTCGGAGTCCCGGATGAGATCCCGGACGTCACGAGGAGTCTCAGAATGGTCGAGAGGTAAAGATTTATATATGGGAAGTCATATTTTGGGTTCCGGAAAAAGGTGCAGTTTTTCGGTATTGTACCGGGAAGCTTCCAGAAGGTTTCGGAGGATTCCGGAGGGGTCCGGAAGTCCACAAGTGGGTCCACCACGTCCAAAGGGCTGGCATGGGCTAAGGGGAGGTGCCCTGGCCTTATTGGGCCAGGTGCACCAAGTCCTCAAAAGCCCACGCAGCTAGGGAAGGAAAAAAGGAGAGTCCTAGTAGGAATAGGATTGGACTTTAGAGTCCAAGTCCACGTGTGTACTATTCACGTGGTACTGTTCACGTGGTACTGTTCATGTGGTACTGTTCACGTGGCACTATTACTTCTACTCCAAGCCCCTACACATATATAAATAGAGGAGAGGGGGCGCCCCAAACAAGCCACAACATTGTCTTAGCCGTGTGCGGCGCCCCCCTCCACAGTTCCGTCCCTCGGTCATATTTTCGCAGTACTTTGGCGAAGCCCTGCGGAGATAGCATCACCATCACCGTCACCACGCCGTCGTGCTGTCGGAACTCATCCACTACCTCGCCGTCTTGCTGGATCAAGAAGTCGAGGACGTCACCGAGCTGAACGTGTGCTGAACGCGGAGGTGCCGTATGTTCGGTGCTCGGTCGGTTGGATCGTGAAGTTGTTCGACGACATCAACCGCGTTGTTCTAACGCTTCTGCTTACGGTCTACGAGGGTACGTAGACACACTCCCCTTCTCGTAGCTATGCATCTCCATGGATAGATCTTGCGTGTGCGTAGACAATTTTTGTTTTCCATGCAACGTTCCCCAACAAAAAGGAAAAAGGAAAAACCTACTGTGCACTAAGGCCCAACGCTATAGTGTGCGGCCCAGCCCAACTTACCTTTCCCCTACCTGCTCCCGTCATCGTGTCAATGGCGCCATGGCCAGAACGCGATGGCTCCAGCCGCTGCTGGCCACCTGCCGGCTCCAGGCGCCCAGCGAGGATAAGGGCGACTCCATCCACTCCCCCTGGACGCCTCCAGCCACACTCCTCCCCTCTCCATCGCTCGCTCTCACCTCCCCATCATCGCCCGAGCGCCACCGACGGCATGGCGCCACCGTAGCCATGGCCACCATGCCCTCCGCGACGCCTCATCGTGTCCCTCTACTCCGCCTCGAAGCTGCACGTCGTCTGCCACAACCAGCGCACCTCGGGGAGCTCTACGGTGACCGGATCGAGCTCGTCAGCAACCTCTCTACCGCCGGCGATCTTCTTCCACTCCGGTCGTCCTGCTGCTCCTAAGCTTTCACAGAGCCACTGTGTGCTCCCTAGGTGATCTTTGCGCGTTTCCACTCCTTAGTTGCGGTCTCTTTCGCCCCCTAGCCGTCGCTCCCGACGCGGCCGAGCTCAACGCCGTCAAGCTCGTCGCCGGCAACGTTCCGGTGACCAAACGCCCGCGCTTCGATGTCCACTGAATTCGCACGCACGCGTAGACCATCCCCGGCCCTTTGTTTTGCCCGGAACCGCACCGCATCGCTGTTTCCGTCGTAGGCCGTTGTCGGTACCAAAACCGGCAGATCTCGGGTAGGGGATCCGAACTATGGGTCAAGGAGTCGATGAAGACAGGGAACGTAGAGACAGCGATTTACCCAGGTTCGGGACCTCTCAAGGAGGTAATACCCTACGTCCTGCTTGATTGTATTGCTGTGATTGTATGAAGGTTACAGAGTTGATCTACCTCGAGATCGACTAGGCTAAACCCTAGGTAATGATCTCTCTCTACGGACTAGGCCTTCCGGTTTATATAGACACCAAGAGGTCCTAGGGTTACACAAGATCAGTTACCATCAGGGGACAAGCATGCCGGTTATGCCAATTGTTCCTTGGAGGAGACGCCAAGTCTTCGGAGGTTTCCTTCTGATACACGGGGTCGCCCTCAATCCGGTCTTCCATCAACGAGTAGAGGGCGGCCCACCAGCCCGGCCTATGAGAGATAGGCCGGCAGCCCGAGTACCCCCTAGTCCGGGACACCCTCTGTAGCCCCCAAACTAGCCTCCAATGCCGAGGTCTACAGTCTTCGGCTTGGGTGGCGAGTTCCTCCCGTTACCTGTACTCGAATTAGCAATAATTCGGCCACCAATAGATTGGTTGCCGAGGTATCCTCAGAGAGGCCCTGTGGGGCCCGCCATACCGCTTTTCTTTGCTTAGAATTAAATGACGACCCTCGATCTCTGCGCACCCACGGAATGCGAGTGGCCTGATGGGTTTTTACAAAAATGTCCCTCCTTGGGGGGAGAGAATGCCCCTTTAATAAGCCAAGGGCATGGAGGTTAACGCTTCCCACCCCCTGCCATTCTTCTCCACATCCCCGCAGAGCCATAGTCAACAAACAATGGCGAGCGTCCCAGGCTCTTCCTCACGTCCGCATGGCCCCCGTCAAGGTGATTGGGCGAGTTGCTCCGTATCTTGCATGCGACTATGTAGGCTTGAGGCGCAGGGGTATCTGCCCGCTTCAGATCTCACATCCACCCGCCCCGAATTAACTTCCGCAGACAGAAAGGCCCTTGCGGAGAATTTTCCTTCCCCTCACGGGGAGGAGAGGGTTTCCTTCGTGCCCTTCGTTCTGCGAGGCCTGGGTTTTCCCATCCATCCCTTCTTGAGGGGTTTACTAGAGTTCTACGGGATTCAGCTCCACCACCTTACCCCCGGATCGATCCTCCATATTTCGGGCTTCGTCGCTTTATGCGAGATGTTCCTGGGCTGCGAGGCGCACTTCGAGTTGTGGAGGAAATTCTTCTGCCTAGTCCCCCGCACCCAGGAAGGGGTTATCTACGAGGTCGGCGGAGCCGAAGTATGGCGCATCGCCGGGACCGGATACCCCGTTGGGACTCCGAAGAAGGATGCCGAAGAGTGGACTTCGGAATGGTTTTATATCGAAGATGTCCCTTTATTCAATCCAGTTCGAAGGGGTCTACCGGAATTTTCATTGCCTTCTCCAACGAAGCGGTTCAACTGGCGCCCGAAGAGTCCTTCCCATGAGGAAAGTGCCGAAGTAGCTCGACTGGCTGCTCAAGTGAGGTGGTTAGCCCATAACAGACTAACCATTGTTGACGTGATGGCAATAGCCATCGCTCGATGTGTCCAGCCTCTCCAACAGAGAATTCATCTGCTATGGAACTACAACGGGGAGGACGACGCAGCCCGGTACACCAAGAAGGGGCCCGCCAACCGGGCGGCGATAGCCGCCATACTAGCTGATTTGTTCAAGGGGGAAGAGCAAGAGTTCGCTCGGCTAAAGCTCAAGAAAGGCTTCTCGATGTATGAGCCCATCGAAATGGTGAGTTCGACCACTCTTTATAGTTCGGATATCACTCCAGATTTTTCATAGTCGGATCTTCACCTTGTCCGAACAGAGTTGGAGGCGATGGATCGAGACGGTGAGTTGCCCGGCTCCTCGACCGGAGAGTTACTCTCGTGATGACGATCCTGGGTTCCATGACGACCCTGAAACATCGATTAATTTTGAGGACGGGGTCTTCTACCAGGAGAGCCTCGATGGCTCCAAGGTGGCCCTGTTGGCCGAGCATCCCGGGACGCTTCCCTCCTCCGCGGTAAGTGGCCAACGGGCTTCCTCTCGAAAGAAACGCTCAGCCGCTGCAGGCCCGAACACACTGACACCTACTCCCAAGGGCCGCCGCACGACGCGCCGAACAGCCGCAAGAGCGGCACCAGCAGCCCCGACAACAAGTAGTCGTGGGGTGACCCCACGTGCGGCCCCAACGGGAGCTACATCATCGGCGCCCCGCCCGAAGAGGTAATGCATTTACCGTACTGTTATGGCCTCTATCTTCAACATCCACCGCATATGCCAATAATTTGCTCCATGGTGTTCTGTAGACGATGTGTGAAACCGCCCGCGGCCGAGGATGTTGAAGAGGTGCCCAGGGGTGACTCAAACCCGAGGTCGCCAGCTGTAACCGGAGTTACTCCGGGAGCCCCTGCCGAGGACCAAAATCCCGAAGACTCGGGAGGCCTCTCGGTCACTAATTCCGAGGTTGAAAGTGTGATGAATCATCGGCGGCGCAAGGCATCACTTCGGCACTCCGCGTTGTCTAATCAGGAGTTCAATGCTCTTAGCTCGGTAGATGCGTACCTCGGTGCTGCCCGAACGGGACTTGAAGGCGCAGTGAGGCTCATGTCTACAAATGTGCAGGTATAGTAATAGTTTTGACAACTAGTATCTAACCCAGTAGCCCCCGAGCCTTAATTTGGGCGGGACGGCCGAGTTAAGGGTCTGATATCCATGATGCCCTGCTTTTGTGCAGACTGTTCGGGAGCAAAACAAAAAGCTGTCCGAGGACCTCAAGCTGGCGCAAACAGAGTTAGAGTCTGTGAAATCCGAGCTAGAGGGGGTGAAGAAATTCACCAGAGAGGCACATGGTAAGTGCCGAACTTAAAGTTCATTAAAGAGAAAATGTGGTGGAACACCTCCACTAATGACAAATGATTCCATAGCAGCCGAGTCGATAAATCAGCTGCAGAAGGACCTGGATATGGCCAGGAAAGCTCAAAGATATGCGGAGTCACAGCAAGAGGCTGGCTACCGGGTGCTGTCCCGAAGTCATGAGGAGAGGGATAAGCTTAAGGCGGAAGGCGAACAACAGGTCCAAGAAATCAAAAGCTTGAAAGCTCAACTGACTGTAACCCAAGAGGAGAACCAGAGACTGAAAGCGGGCATGTTCGGTAAGTGCAATCTGATTTGTCCGTTCAAGAACTGAACGTATTAGGCAGCAATATGAACAACGCCACGTCTCATTGTAGTTCTGCTGACCGGGCGTCCCGAAGAGGAAGCCGGTTCTTTCGGGCGGGACCTGCTGAAGGAGCTATCCGCTGTACATGAGCGGGCCCGGAGAGCCATGAAGAGCATGTTCAAAGCACTGTGGCCTGGCGAAGTGGCTCCGGAAGGGATGGCCGAACTCGCGAATCGCTTCAAAGGAGCTCGGCGCCGCTTTGAGTTATGGAAGATGTCATCTTGTCGTGAGGGAGCACGAGAAACGTGGGCGATGATCAAGACCCGCTTCACCAAGCTGGAATCGGAGCATCCAGCGAGAGTTGGGCCGGTAGGGCCAGATGGGCAGGAAGTGCCCGTGCATCTGGTGTATGACTAGGTTATGCCCGCAGCTCGGCTGTCCCAAGCAGATTGGGCTCTGGAGACCATAATAGATGGTCTTGATCAAGATGTAATAGTTTGATTCTATGTATCTATGTACTTTACATCAAATAGTCTCCAAACCGTGCTAAAACGTTGTCTTACCCGGCCATCGGCTTCCGCCTCCTCGACCAGAGGCCGAGGAGTGTTTGCTACTATGTGATCCGAGGATATCGGAAAAATAGTTCGGAGAACCAGGCAATCCGGCCATTTGGTGCGAACAGACAAAAACGTGCTCAGGGAGTTATGTTATATTACTGTATAACGTAAGAAACATCTTCCGATGAAAATAGGTCCTCGATGGGTCCCTTTCATCAGGTTACCACGTCGAACCGTGGATGGATAACCGAATACCCAAGGTAAGCGGGGATGTTTACTTCGGGAAAATACCCCCGGAAATTTTGGTGGTAGTTACCAATTATTTTCACTTCCCCCGCGGCCGACCAATTGTATTCTTAAGAACGCTAACATTCGGCTTCACCCATCTGAGGTACGCACTCGGGTAATCCGGACGTATCAATCACAGAGGTGCTCCCTTTACTCCCTAGCCGAACAATCGGGAACGTAGGGGGTAAACACAGGAGCGAGGCAACCCAGCTTGGCCAAATCTTAAGTCAAATTGATGCATATAGTGGCTTTAGAATGACACAGGAAGGTTGCAAACACGTAAAAAATGGATGATTGCATAAATGAAGTTGGACGAGCTTCGTAAAAGAAGCCCCCAGGTAACAAAGTGTGGTACATTCAAAGATGTTTGCCGAAGAAGAACTTAACGTAATTCGGCATTTTCGAACACAACCTGGGAGAAACTATTAACTAGAAAGATAAAGATCCTAAAAGGATAAATCGAACAAGGTAAGTTTGCGGGACTAGCCGTAGAAACGTCGCAGCCGAGCTGCATTCCATGGGTTTGGTTCGAGGCGATCGTCCGTTGGGTCGCAGAGGCGGTACGCCCCGCCCGTGAGTACTTGTTCGATTATGAAGGGCCCTTCCCACTTGGGCGACAGCTTGTGCTTCTGCTTCTCCGGGAGGCGCAGGACTAGGTCGCCGACGTTGTAGGCCTTGGCCCGTACTTCCCTGCTTTGATAACGCCTGGCCTGCTGCTGATAAAAAGCAGAACGAGCCCGAGCTATGTCGCGCTCGCCCTCTAGGGCGTCCAGGTCATCCTGCCGATCCAACTCGGCCTCCCTTTCTTCATACATACGCACGCGAGGTGCGTCATGAATAAGATCGCTGGGGAGGACGGCCTCTGCCCCATACACCATGAAGAACGGTGTATAGCCCGTGGAGCGATTAGGAGTGGTGCGCAATCCCCACAATACGGAGTCAAGCTCCTCAACCCAATGGCAATCGGATTCTTTTAAGGATCGGACCAAACGGGGCTTGATGCCACTCAAGATCAGTCCATTAGCTCGCTCGACCTGTCCATTGGACTGTGGGTGATATACCGAGGCATAATCGAGCTTAATGCCTAAATTAGCGCACTAGTCTTTGACTTCCTGGGCAGTAAAATTGGATCCATTATCCGTTATTATGCTATGGGGGACACCATAACGGTGTACGACGCCGGATATAAAATCGATGACCGGCTTAGACTTGGCCGAAGATACCGGCTTTGCCTCAATCCATTTAGTGAATTTATCTACCTTGACGAGTAGATATTTCTTGTTCCTGGTCCCCCCTTCAAGTGGTCCAACCATGTCCAGCCCCCAGACCGCGAAAGGCCAAGTAATTGGGATCGTCCGAAGGGCCGTGGGGGGCATATGGCTCTGATTTTCAAAGAGCTGGCATCCAACGCAATGTTGGACCAATGTCTGGGCGTCTGTTCGGGCCGCGTCCGAAGTTTCCCTGATGAGCGGGCATAAAAAACTTGATCCCAGCAGAGTGTGAGTCCGGAGTTTTGGGGGCCGCATCATGGATTGTCATGGAATCCGGTGCGCCGAGCTCTGGATAATTGACCGGGCGCGGGTGAGCGGATCCGGACTTGCATGTTGAGCCGGACTCTAGCTCTAAACCCTCTCCGGAGCGGAATTCGGCTGCCGAGCTGGAAGGCAAAGCCTGCTGGTCGGAAACTTGCACCTCATGCGTTTTTGGTTCGGAGGTAACGGGTGAGGCCTCTGAGGGGCCTTCGATAGTGGCGACCAAGTGAGTAGTGGCGGGGGCATAAATTTCCCTGTCGTCGGTTTTAAGCCCGATCTGATCGTATACCGAGGACTGGCCATCGGCGATTCCCAGGGCTTGGATCCGCTCTAGTATCCCGTTTAATGACGAGAGATCGGTTGATTCCAGGTTCGGGTAATTTGCGGGGTCAACCCGCGGTATGGCCGTGACGGGGGTGTCAGAATTCGCCCCGAAGTTATGTTCGGCCGAGGCTGGAGTTCGGCCACCGAGCGCAGAGGTCAGATCCGGGCTCAAGGTTGGATCTGCAGCGGCTGCCGTCTCGACAGTGGGGTTGGCCGTACTCGAAGTCGGCGCTTCAAGATTCATGGGTCCGTCAGGCGAAGCTAAGGACCCCATGAGGATAAGATCTCCCCAGGAGTCGGCGATGAATTCTAAGTTTCCAAACCTGATCTCCTGGTCGGGGGTGAAGCTGTCGACCCGGCCGAGGTGACCGGCCAGATCGGCGTGTAGCACGATGCTTCCGAACGCGAAGAGCTGGCCGGGAACAAAAGTGTCCCTGCGGCTAGCGCTATTGCTGATGATTAGGCAAGCCATTGATCCTTGGTGACCCACGGCGGAACTCTCAATGAAAGCACCAATGTCGGTACCAAAACTGGCAGATCTCGGGTAGGGGATCCGAACTATGGGTCAAGGAGTCGATGAAGACAGGGAACGTAGAGACAACGATTTACCCAGGTTCGGGACCTCTCAAGGAGGTAATACCCTACGTCCTGCTTGATTGTATTGATGTGGTTGTATGAAGGTTACAGAGTTGATCTACCTCGAGATCGACTGGGCTAAACCCTAGGTAATGATCTCTCTCTACGGACTAGGCCTTCCGGTTTATATAGACACCAAGAGGTCCTAGGGTTACACAAGGTCGGTTACCATCAGGGGACAAGCATGCCAGTTATGCCAATTGTTCCTTGGAGGAGACGCCAAGTCTTCGGAGGTTTCCTTCTGATACACGGGGTCGACCTCAATCCGGTCTTCCATCAACGAGTAGAGGGCGGCCCACCAGCCCGGCCTATGAGAGATAGGCCGGCAGCCCGAGTACCCCCTAGTTCGGGACACCCTCAGCCGTAGCATTGCCGCCGCTGGCCTCGTCGCCGGCGCCATTTCCGGTGGCCCCAGCTCCGTCCAGTGCCACCATTCGACGCGACGTGCTTCACTCGTTCGAACGCAAGTCGTGGCGTCCATTTTGGCCCTCTGTGGCGGAATCCCGCCACTGGCCGGAGCTCACCGCCGCGAAACGGCTCACCGGAATAGCCTCCGGTGCCGCCGCTGACCTGGCCTCACGTGGGTCCACCCAGGGTCACTGCCAGTGGCCCCGTTGGGTCCCGTTGACCGCGTTGACCAAGGTCAACGTGTTGACTATGCCACCCTGCCACTGACATGTGGGTCCCGCGTGTCAGTTCATTAATTAGTGCTAACCCACTGCTAATCACACTGATCGAGTGGCCCCACCATTAGTTTAATTAGTCTAACCAGTCTAATTAGTCCCCGTGTCACTGACACCCTGGCCCCACCTGCCAGTTTGACCAGTCAACAGTCAATTTAGTTGACTGCTGACTGGGCTGTTGACTGTGGTCAACTGGGCCCCTGGCCCCACCTGTTATCCACTGTGGCTAGCCCACAGTGGGTACAAAAGGTTTTTGCACTGTGCAATTTTCGAATTAAAAATAATCCCAGGCTTTTCAGAAAATGTTTAAAACTTTGGAAAATCATAGAAAATGATCCGTAAGTCAGATGAAAAAGTTTTCTATATGAAAGTTGATCAGAAAAATAAGACGAATCCGAATATGCTATCCTTATACCTGTCACATGCCTCCAACACTGCAAATATGGAACCTTCCCCTCCGGATCGTCTGTCCGATAATTGCCTAAAGCCGGGAAAATATTCCCAGATATTTTCTCGCTCCGTCTGAAACGGGTAGTACTGCATTAGGTTACCCCTAGCACAACATATTGCCATGACATGCATTGTGATGCATTTGTTTGCTTTGTATTTATTGTTTCTTCCCCCTCTTCTCTCCGGTAGACTCCGAGACAGACGCTGCTCCCGAGTACGACTATGCCCCTGACCTCTAGCCCCTTTCAGCAGAGCTTCCAGGAAAGCAAACCCCCCATGATCATTCCTATATCGCCCATTCTTTCTCTCTAGTGCTTGCATTAGATTTTGCTATTGTTGTCCGAAAGCTCCTATTCTGATGCATAGCCTGTTTTTGTAACCTGTTGTTGATACTTTACTTGTTGTCCTATATGCTTAGTATAGGCTGGTTAGTGATCCATCAGTGGCCCCGCACCCTTGTCCGTGTTGCCATGCTTTGCTTCCGGATGACTCGATCAATGTGATCGACGTGCAGAGACCGACACAGCACCGCACACCCCCTTAGTTGTACGACTCTGCAGAGCTACTATCGAGTGCCGAGGGTGATACCTCCTACCTCACTCCTAATGATATCTCTGTAGCGTAGCTAGTCGGTTGTGGGTTACCGAGGGTGATTCCTCTTTCACCACCTCCGATGATGCCTCTGTCGTGCAGCCCCTCAAGTGTGAACCCATCGAGGGTGATTCCTCCAAGTTCACCTTGACAGTTACATCGAGTAGGAATCCAACGAGGGTGATTCCTCGGATTCCCCCTTGATGTTATGGACACATGGTTACCGTGTTTTTACCTCAGTCCCTTGTTGAAGTTGGGTCGACCCCGAGGGGTACCCGCGAGAGATGTGAAGTCGGGTTGACCGTGAGGGTACCCGCGAGATAATTACGCGGCACGGCCGGGCAGGCAGACCGCCCCAGGAGAGGGATGGGCCTAGCCTTTGCCATGACAGGGCGACAGGAGCACTGATCGTCACCGCGAGCTCCCAACACACTAATCGGTTTGGATATGTGACCTGAGTAGACCTCTGGCCTTTTCGCACTAACCACCACGCGGGTTAGCACTCGACGTCATACGATTCTCCCTAAAGCTCTGTCAGACGTCCAGTTCAGCATTGCGGCACGGCTGGGCCGGCGCCATTCAGGAGAGAGGTGGTGCCTGGATTTGCCCTGCTCGCAACGACCCGGAGTGCAAAGGGCGATGGGCCCAAGACCCCTGAGCACTTAGGATGTAGACCGGCGGGGACCTCTCTGCGGAAGGACTACGTCGTGTTGATTGGCCGAGGCCGGGCATGACTAGATAAAAGTGTGTCCGGCCAGAGTTAATCGAGCGTGTTGGGTAAGTTGGTGCACCCCTGCAGGGAAGTTATCTATTCGAATAGCCGTGTCCACGGTAATAGGACACTCGGAGTTGTATCTCGATCTACTACAACTAGAACTGGATACATGTGATACTAAATTGATATGATGGCTCCGAGATCACTTTCTCGCAAGGCGTCGAGGAAGGATCTCTGGGCGTTACTAATATATATTTGTTACTACATGTTATGTTATTCTACTCTCTTCTGTTGCTGCAAGACGCTGCAAGATGCTAGTCTTCGATAGGCTAGGCCTTCCCCTCTATTCTGGCATTTCTGCAGTATAGTCCACAGATACATCCCCTTCCCTTTGATACCGATGCATACTTAGCATAGATCTGATGTAAGTCTTGCGAGTACTTTGGATAAGTACTCACGGTTTCTTTGCAACCTTTTTCCCCTCTACCCGGTTGCTGCGATCAGATGACGGAGCCCCAGAGCCAGCTGATCCCGTCTTTGACTACTACTACCCCGACGGAGCCTACTACTACGTGGAGACTGGTGACCAGGAGTAGTTCGGAGGCTCCCAGGCAGGAGGCCTGTGCCTTTTCTATCTAGATGTTGTTGTTTTGCTCAGCCTTCTTAAGGCAAACTGGTTTAGTTATGTATGTACTCAGATATTGTTGCTTCCGCTGACTATGTGTTTGAGCTTATGTATTCGAGCCCTCGAGGCCCCTGGCTTGTAATATAAAGCTTGTATTATTTTATTTTGGGTCTAGAGTTGTGTTGTGATATCTTCCCGTGAGTCCCTGGGCTTGATCGTGCGCATTTGCGTGTATGATTAGTGCACGGTCGAGTCGGGGACGTCACAAGTTGGTATCAGAGCCGACTGCCTGTAGGAAGCCCCTTTCCAACTCCGTGGCCGAAGTTGAGTCTAGTCTTTGAAAAACTGTTTTACTAACATGGTTGTGTGGCTTACGGGCCCACGTCGCCAATGGATGGGATTAGGATATTTTATTCCTCTTCCTTACTCTGGGATTCTGATCTCTCTTCTTTTCGGGTTAAAGATTTTACTAACTCTAACATTAGGTTCTCGTGATCACATCCACCCGGAGATTTGAATTAACCCTTCTTCGAGTTGAGAGCCAGGTTTTGCTTCACAGTGTTCACGGACCGCGGGATCCTTTTATCGAGGGCACCCTGCATTGTCACCTGCAGATTCCTCGCTCCAGTGGTTTTCTCTGACGTTGATGTAGCCTTTGCTATGTCTCGTTATTGTATCTCTCCACCGCGTGCCTGCATGCCGCCTAGTTTGTCTAGTTGCGTGTGTTTCCAAACTCATGCTGCCCGTTGGTAACCGACTCTATGTATGGATCTGTATGTCATGTTTGACTGTTGTGATGTATCTATTGCACTTTCCTTAATGTGCATGTTACTTCATGAATGATTCCATACTTCTACAATTGCTCGTTGCTAAACTACCCCCTGTTAATTTTTAGCAGGATGGTTAGACCCGCAGGTCGTGGCCGTGGTACCAACAATCCACCACCGCTCGACTATATGGCCGCAATGATGCAACAGTTTGAACTGAACCGGCAATTCATGCAAGGGATTATGGATCAGTTCCCTCGTCCAAATGCTAACTAGCAGCCTTTCCCAATAAGTCTGCAAGACTTTGTTCGCCTCAACCCTGTTGTGTTCCGCAACTCCGTTTAGCCTCTTGATGCTGACGACTGGCTTCGTTACATCACATACGAGATGGAGTCAGCTAATGTTGCCCCTGACAGCTATGTCACCTTTGCATCCTACTTCCTGAAGGGTCCCGCTACTCAATGGTGGGATAGCCACAGACGCACTCTGCCTGTTGGAACCGTCATCACCTGGCTGGAATTCCAGGCTGCTTTCTGTGCCCGCTACATTCCCCAGGGAATCATGGACCGGAAGAAATGTGAGTTCCGTAACCTCGTTCAGGGAGGCAAAACTGTGGATGTGTACCAGCGGAAGTTCCTTGACTTGTCTCGCTATGCTGAGGAGGACATCGCTACTGATGCTCGCAGACAGGAGAAGTTCCGTGAAGGGCTCAACCCTGATATCAAGCTAGCACTCCTCGTCCAAGACTTCGCCGACTTCGCCACCCTGGTGAACAAGGCCATACAGGTTGAGACTGGTCTAAAGGAACACAAGGATGCCATCAAGCGCACCCGTGACGACGGCTCATCTTCGGGCTCGTCATCCGAGAAGCGTCGGATTTGGATTCCTCATAGCATGTACCATCCAGTTGCACCTGCTTCAATGCCGTCTTATGATGCACCTCATCTGCCTCTTTTACCACTGAGGCAACGAAGACCTCAGGTTCCACTGCTTCGAGCTCCTGCTCCTCGTCCCAATGATGGGCTCTGCTTCAAGTGTGGCCATCCAGGTCACCGTGCCAGAGAATGCCCTCAGAATCAGAATCAACTTGTGCTTCCGTCAGCTGGCCGTGGAAATGGCCGTGGTAACAACAAGCTCCGCAACAACAATGCCAGGCCTTCTTATGGTCGTGGTCAAGCTTATCATGTTGATCTGGCTGAAGCTCAAGACCAACCTGCTACAGTGATGGGTACTCTTCCCGCTATTTCAGTACCAGCTTCTGTTTTATTTGATTCAGGAGCATCGCATTCCTTCATTTCAGAAGCTTTTGCATACATGCATGACTTTAAATGTGAGTAGTTGCATAATCCGTTAATAGTAAACACTCCCGCAGGCCAATGCCAAGCTTCCTTGGTAAGCCATGATGTTCCCATTGAAATCGGAGGCCTAGTGTTTCTAGCCTCTCTCGTCACTCCCCAGTCTTCCAACATTGATGTCATTCTGGGAATGGATTGGGTGAGAGCTCATGCTGCTTCAATCGATTGTGCCACTAAAACCGTTCATCTCCTGCATCCTTCGGACGAGATAGTAAACTACTCTGCTCAAATTGCAAGATGATCTCTCTTATAAGGAGCATCCGATCCGCATTCTTGATCAAGCTGAACGTCGAACCCGTCAGAAGGCAACCAAGTTCCTTAAAGTATAGTGGTCGAATCACACTGAAGATGAAGCCACTTGGGAACGTGAAGATTGCCTAAGGGAAGAATATCCTGATCTCTCTCCTTCTACCTCCTGAATTCTCGGGACGAGAATTTCTTTTAGAGGAGGAGAATTGTAACACCCCCATGTATTAAGCACAATGATCACCTCTTAATCATGCCAAGTCATCATGGGTTACAGTGCTTGATCATCTTTACTTTCATATCTCATTTGAAATTCCACATCAATTCAAAACTCAAACTTTAAGTGAAATTAAAAGTTTCACAAATAAGGAAGAGAAATAGTTCATGAATTAGGAAATAATCCATAGTTAATTACTGTTGAGGAAAACTATGTCACTTGTTTGCTCATTTGGGAGCTAGCCCCAAAAACAGTACCCAATTCAGCCTACTTAATCCATTTCATTTGGGAGCTCAGCCTCCTTAAGGCAAACTAGTTTAGTTATGTCTGTACTCAGATATTGTTGCTTCCGCTGACTATGTGTCCGAGCTTATGTATTCGAGCCCTCGAGGCCCCTGGCTTGTAATATAAAGCTTGTATTATTTTATTTTGGGTCTAGAGTTGTGTTGTGATATCTTCCCGTGAGTCCCTGGGCTTGATCGTGCGCATTTGCGTGTATGATTAGTGCACGGTCGAGTCGGGGACGTCACAACTTGCACCCAACGCAAATAAGAGGGTTGTCAATCCTCTTAGCGGTTACTTGCAAGGATTAAATCTTATCGAGGTAAATAGCTAAACTAATATAGTAATTAAAATAAAAGTAAATAAATTGTACCAAAGTATTTTTGGGTTTTTTATATGATAAAGATAGACCCGGGGGCCATAGTTTTCACTAGAGGCTTCTCTCTTGAGCGCAGAAACATACGGTGGGTAAACAAATTATTGTTGGGCAACTGACAGAATAGCAAATAATTATGACGGATTCATGGCAATGATCATGTATATAGGCATCACGTCCGAGACAAGTAGACCGACTCCTGCCTGCATCTACTACTATTACTCCACCCATCGACCGCTATCCAGCATGCATCTAGGGTATTAAGTATGAAATAGAGTAACGCCTTAAGTAAGATGACATGATGTAGAGAAGCAAATTCAAGCAATATGAATAAACCCCATCTTTTTATCCTTAATGGCTACAATACAAATACGTGTCATGACCCCTTCTGTCACTGGGATTGAGCACCGCAAGATTGAACCCATCACAAAGCACCTCTCCCATTGCAAGATAAATCAATCTAGTAGGCCAAACTAAACCGATAGATCGGAGAGAAATACAAAGCTATAACAATCATGCATAAAAGAGTTCAGAGAATACTCAAATATCTCTCATGAACAATCTGATCATAAACTCACAATTCATCGGATCCCAACAAACACACCGCAAAAGAAGATTCCCCCTCCGGCAGAGTACCGGAAAAGGCCTCCAGATGGGATCGCGGAAGAATAGAGGCTTGCGGCAGCGGAAAGGTTATTTCTTCCGGCTCTCTGGGGGTTTCCCAATATTTGTGAATTTATAGAAGTGGAATTAGGTCAAACGGAGTCACATGGGCCCCACGAGGTAGCACGGCGCCCCTCCCCCTGGGGCGCGCCCTAGTGCCTTGTGGAACCTCTGTGAGGCTTCTGGCCTCCTCCCGAAGCTTCCAAGGTTTCTTTTGTCCAGAAAAAAATCTCCAAAAAGTTTCATGGCATTTGGACTTCATTTGGTATTGTTTCTCTGAAAAGCCAAAAACAAGCAGAAAACAGCAACTGGCACTGGGCACTATGTTAATAGGTTAGTCCCAAAAATTGATATATAATTGCATACAATTGCATATAAAAACATCCAACATTGATAATATAATAGCATGGAACAATCAAAAATTATAGATACGTTGGAGACGTATCAAACAGCAATGCACATTTGAATACCTAGAAATATTATCTGAAAGAGGGACTTTGGGAAGCAACAAATTAGGGCAAAGCATAGCAAAGCAGAGAAGATCAGATACTGGATTGAACAGCACCTGTAATTTAAACTTTTTGATGTTTCCTAGAACTGGAGTTGGTTGAGTTATCTCATTGTATTTACTTGTAAATATTTTATATTAATGAAAATACCATAGAACAATTGTTCTACGGTTTTGGCTTAAAAAAGTCGAGGCAGTAGCTGCACGCACTGCCAATGGAGACATCTCGGATGAATATGCCTTCCCACCATCCACCCTAGGAAGAACACGACGCGAGGAAGACTAAACAGAGATAGATCGTCGTTCGCGGTAGCCAACCTTGCCTAGAAAATGATGTTTCAACAATTTTTATAAAAATTCAATGTCCCAATGTATGGACATGAACGATTGTACAACATCGCCGAACCAACTTATGTCGCTATTTTCAGGGTATGTTTTATTGCGTTGATCACAGCGTACGTGGTACATTCTCTGGTTGGTGCAGCCTTTCTTTGGCTACCAATCCTCTTGACGTCACGATACCTGCCTAGATGGCTCTAATGGTCAGTTTGCGCCTGAGCCCAGCCATGACAAGCCCTGCCTGTTCAGGCAGATGCTTGACTTGTCCGGTTCCAGTATTTTTCAAACAAACAAAAAACTTCAAATGTAGCATTCATCGTCAAACAATACCTCGGTCTACCAAACTCGATGCATCCATAAACCCCGATCGAGTGCACTGGACAAACCCTCTTCAAACATCTGGCCATACATCATATTCAATTCATCTGACCTGCACTCGACAGGGCTGCACTGGCTGTCGCTGGCACTTCGCTTTGCTCCTTGCATTCGGATGTAAGCGTCCCTGAGCATCTTGGCCGGAGTCGGAAGGCCGTCCAGCAACCGCTTATAAAGAACAACTCCGAATAGGGCACCTGAAAAGTCAGAGGCTGGTCCGACTCAGATCTAGAGAGGCTTTCCTACTCAGCATCTCGCCGTCGATGGCCCTTGCCGTCTATCATGTTTTGGTATGCCTGCCCGGCTCTCCATCGCCGGATGTAGCCGTTTTTGGTGACCCTTTAATCGCATTGTGTCGGGTGGGTATCGGGTTGTCACAGGATGACATCAGCCTGGGTGGGATTTCATGCCTCGTCGGGGGTTTTCAACTCTTCTCAGCCCAACCATTGGCTGGGATGCGATGGACTAGCATGTCGATAATCTTGACAGGTTGTTTCTGGTTGTTTCATCATCGGGCTTGGATCGCTTGCTGATTTGTAATTTTTTTTACATCATGGTATGTCGGGACGGCGTGTTTTGACATGTGTGCCCGGCCTTTGTTCGCTACGCCTGGCTGGATGGTGTGTTTTGGAATCTCTCATTTGTCGTGGGGTCTGCGGTCGGGCATTCTATCGATCCAGACATCGGGTTTTCCCTGGCCGGCCAAGGAAGCACATGGGCAACAATCTTCCTAATCTTATCTGTTTCCGGGAAGGAGAAGTTTTTTCTAGGCATCTGGGTGCAGAGATGGGAACGCCAGAGGGGCAAACCATGGCGCCAGGCATAGGAACAAACCGGCGTGTCGGGCACAGGGTAGGCGGAGGAGCCGAACGAATAGTTTAAACGCGCATGACGAACTATAATTGTCCCCAAGCGACTATGTTTGTATTTGTCATGTATTACTAATTTTACCGGTTGGTCTCATTCGGATTCGGATCCGCTTTGCCTACCCGGCCTCTTGTCGTCGCTATTCCTGCAGGATATCCTAACAAACGGCAATGCACGCAGTGTGAACATAATCATTTGCATTAAACTCAAGGAAAACATCCTTCAGACGACGCACAGGCGCCAGCCGGTCTAGATCCGGGTAGGTAAAGCCCAGGTAAAGGAGGCAAGGCGATCCGAGCAAGCAACCCAGAACATGTCGGTTGTCCAAATCCCAAGGTCATTACCTGTCCAATCCCACACCCATCAAACGACTTCGGCGAGACCACACCCCCTCCCTCCACAACAAATTCTCTGAGGCATCATAACCGACAACCCGACTGCCAAAAGTTGGACACGCACACCAAAGATGCAGCCGGTCACATGCAGCCACGACAGGAGGCCAGGTAGGAAATACCCCTAGGCCTACCCCCACCGCCTCAAGCAGCAGCAAGAGCAAACACCGGTAGCTGACTTCATCTCTGGCCATCCAGACGCAACTTCGGTCGCCACCATGCGAGAAATCGTTAGAAAAAGCAACACATCACATTGCACACACATGAACCAACAATAAGAAGCAAAAAATAAAACAACAAGACACACAAAAAAACATGACGCTTTGTCAAAAAAGAAAAAAAAACATGACGCTTTGTCAAAAAAGAAAAACACGACGCACGGATGAACAAACATGAAGAAACAGCTCACATCGAAGAAGAGGGGTGTCTTTGGGGCTGCCCCTCCCCTCTATTTATAAAGGACAAAAGGGAGAGAAATGTAAAGCAAAACAAAACCATCATCAAACGGAAAAACCAATGTAGCCATCCAAAATCGAGATGCGAGTGGAAAGACCAATGCACCCATCCAAAACTGGCATGCGAATGGAAACACCAATTTAGCCATCCCACATCTAAACTTAAATGAATCTAGACTTGAAAAGTCAATGTTGGGTCAAATTGATCACAAATCTTTGGTTTATCTTTTGGGACCCAAAGTAAAAGTAAAATCTTCAATCTAGAATCATGGATAGGAAGGCTGATGTAGGGCCAATCCCTTGCTAGTGATCTTTCACGAATTAGAGGGGGAAACCTCGAAGAACACGAACAAGACAGGGAAGAACGGGGAGAAATCACAAGAGGAACACTCAAGAACAAGTCCAATCACACAGCCACTAGACTCACATACACACACGATCCACGAAGCTACATGAACAACAAAGGGAAAAAGGATACATGGTAAAGTTCATCCCAAATCCCATGGGAAGATGAAGTCTTGAATCCAAGATGGATCTTCCCTAGATAGGGGTCTTGATACCCACTAGGGGGTCTTCTCACATGGAGGCCTTGATCTCCATGGGAGAGGGGTAGATGAGCAAGCTCTCTCTCTCTCTCTCTCTCTCTCTCTCTCTCTCTAATCTTAGCTATCAATTTGCTAACCCTAGCAAGAGGTAGGGGATGGTCTATTTATAGTCTAGGTGAAGTGGGGGCAGAGAGAGGTTACAAGGTACTTCGGCCCGTGGCTGCGCACGGGCGCCGGATGTCCGGTCGTTCGCGAGGAGCAGGATGTCTGGGCTAGTGCCGGATGTCCGGCCGTTCGGCTTGCTCCACTTCTGGACAGTTGGTGCCGGATTTTTGGGGTAGCTCCAGATGTCCGGCCGTTCGACGGGTGCCGGATATCCGGGGGTCGGCCGGATGTCCGGCCGCTGTAGAGTCACCTGGCGCCTGTTTCTCTCTAGTCTTCCTCTGCTTGGTGGCGCCGGATGTCCGGGCTCCTGCCGGATGTCCGGGCTCCTGCCGGATGTCCGGCCGCTATAGCTCTGCGGCGACTCCACTTGAGGCACTTCTCGCTCTGCTTTCGTGTGGGCTTGCCCTTTGCTTCGAGCTCCTCCATGGTCGCCTCCTCAGTACCTAAGCACACATAGTGTCTTCGCTTGAGGTAGTAGTCATGTCTCACATGCGAAAAGTGAAGGTTCGTAGAGGAGTGAGTTAACCTTGGCTTTGATAGCTGTTGCACAAGCTCTTCTCATCGGCCCACTTGGTGTCTTGGGTGACGATGGCATATCCATGGGGATGAGCATAGGATGCTCCACATCATCTCCCCCCCCTTGGGAAAGATCTGCTCTTGGATCGTGAACCTCATAACCATGGAAACGGTTGACATGGACAGAGACGGAGTGGATGTCATGGCGCGATCAAAGTACTCCAATATGTCTCCGGAATGGTATTCATGCAAAAAGAGCAAACACAAGGGGCACTTGGAAATATAATGGTTAGCGCACACAAGGTGTCCATGTGGCACCCCGGCTCAGAGAACCGGTTTACTAGTGTTTCCAGCCCAGAGATCATGTCTTCTGGAAACACACAACAACTTGGAACAGAACAGAACTGAACTTTATTAAAATATCTTGGGTACAAGCTCATAATTTACATGCTAGCGAGGCCAGAAGCACTGCACGTGCTGAGAACAATATCTACATTATTTATGGAACATAGCAGGGCCTCGATACTACTGGGTAGACTACGGCGTAGCGGAACATAGCACGGAAAACTCCATCCACAGGGACACTGCTGTGGCACGGCCTAGTTAGTGTAGCACGAACCTCCGGGACCTCCGTCCTCGGCTTCTCCTGCATCTGGCATGATACGCCAGGTGAGTACTTGGAATGTACTCGCAAGCTCATGGCAACCAAAACAATGCAGCAAACAATAGCATGGCAATTAACAAGTTAAGTGATTAGGTTGCTCACTTACTGGTACCCAGTACCAACTTACTCTCATCTGGGTTGTCCCACAACCCTCGGAATGCTCACAATCCACAGAGCACTTCCGATCACAAGACAAGTTCTTCCATCATTATTATCATTATTACGGTTGATCATCCTAGAGAGGCCTAAACGGACTATCCAATACCGTGGACGCGGCTATTCGAATAGGTTTTAACACTTTGTAGAGGTTGCGCACTTTACCCACACCATGGAGTACCTGGCCTCGTGATCCCATTCGGGTGGACCGGGGGTGCTCCAACGAAACCTGCCTGACCCGTGACCCCTCTATCGTACCACCGACAATCATACCCTCCCAGGGTCATGTCCTGGGTGGCCCCTGTGTTACCCCGTGACACCTGCCACCGTCGTGGCCACTAACTGTCCCAAACGGGGACGCCGGCAAAACAACTCAACTGGACTCACAGGATTATCGTCGTTTACCTGATCAGGGCAGCACGCACGCATAACCCTCCCTAGTTTGGTGGTACCGATAAAAGAGCACAAAGCCAGACCAAGTCAAGGCCGTCCCATACCGGCAAATGTGGCTGCACGGAAAAGTCCGGGTAGGTGGCTCTTGATCAACCAACTAAGTTTAGTGTAGCGAAGCATTTAACCAGTATGGATATTTAATTGCAAGTAAATTATCATGGCAGTAGCTATGCACTTAAATAAATTACTATGGATTATCATATATAAAAAATAATGCATGAAATTCAATTAAATAACCAACACTATTGAAATGCTTCATGCAATGGATGACATGGCTTGCCTTGCTCTGTTGGGTTGTCCACAAACTCCTGGGCTTCAAATCCAAAAGTATTCCCCTCTGTAAATATTTTTAAAGTGCAATAGAAAATGTCACATGCTACTGTTTTGAGCACCAGAAATTCTGTGAACAAGGGAAAAATACCAAATTTGGCCAGAAAATAGAGGAGCTCAAGACAAACCAGATGCAAAAGGAATCAGTTGATTTGGACTTATGGTTTAAAAGTTATGAACGGTCAAAGTTCTGGTCAAAATCTGGAATTTAAATAGAAAATAGAAAATCTCTCAGGGGGCCACGTCGAAAGCGTA
The DNA here is from genome assembly GCA_039707655.1 of Elymus sibiricus. Classification (NCBI taxonomy): domain Eukaryota; kingdom Viridiplantae; phylum Streptophyta; class Magnoliopsida; order Poales; family Poaceae; genus Elymus; species Elymus sibiricus. The sequence continues at coordinate 196,059,642 of CM077674.1, read as the reverse complement.
AAGTGGAGGGGCGCCTCCACTTACCGCTTCGGCGTGTCGCTGACTGGCAGGCCCCAGCCGTCAGATTTAAAAGGGGAGGAGGGAACAGAGAGGGAGCGGAGCTCCGACGACGCTCGCCGGCGACACAGACGGCGGCGGGGTTCGGTGAGTAGCGGAATGGAACGAGCGCTCAGAGACGAACCAGCACGTACCAGTGGCTTGGAAAACGGTGGCCGGACGGCGTCGTCCCCTTCTTCTCCGGCGGCGGCAGCTCTCGGGGGTCGTCGGAGACGGCGACTCCGGCAGCGATTCGACCAGGCAAGGGCTTGGGCGTGATCAGGAGGATGAGCTGAGCTCGATGGAGGAATCAGTGGAGCTCGGGGAGGAGTGAATCGGCGGGGAGGCAGAGCTCGAGTGGCGGCGGATCTCCGGTGAGGTTCGAGGCCAGAGGACCTCTCGGCCGTGGCTCGCAGCTTGGGAGGACGATTGGGAGGAGGAGGAGTGGGTTGAGGAGCTCGGGAGAGGCCGGGGAGGGGTATTTATAGCAGGAGGCGAGCTCGGGGGATCTCTCTGGAAACGGAGGGAACCGGGACACGTCGCCGGCGCAAGGACAGCGAGCTGGCCGTCGCAACGCGGGGAGAAGTGATGGGAGCTAGCAGGGGGAGTAATGGCGGGCAGTGGAGGCTAGTGGAGGAAGACGACGCGCCGCACGCCACAGTGCAGCCACGGGCGGCACAGTGCCCGGGCGCGTGGCGGCCGGCGAGCTCGATTCCGGCGAGGGGAAGGATCGGGAGAGGGTTACGTGGACGGCAGCGACGATGTCGGCACCTCAAGACACGAAATGGCAACGAGAGGTCGCTGGAATGACCTCGGCCGTCGCCGGGGAGGTGAAGAGCACGCGTACTGGCATGCCAGTACCGTGCTCACCACGGGAGGTGATGTCTCGAGGCCGTCCAAGTCCAGCTCACCGTGTCTAGGCCCTTCTCCTTTGATCATCTAGTGCCTCTGCATGCTTGGTTTGGCTAGGTTCACTCTGAACCGAAGTGTAGCTTCAGCTACAGTTTTTGACAGCGAAATTGAGAGGGATCTAGAGAAGACATGAGCTGGGTATGGAGCCAAAGGAGATGTCTGGGGTGTTTTGCTTTGGAAGGACTATGATCTGGCCAAGTTTGAAAGGATTTGATCAAGATTTGAATATAGTTCATGTACAACTGCTGTACTGAACCAGAAATAGAGATGAGCTTGATGCACTCATCTGGTTGATCTTCTGGGGCTGAATTTTGGTGTGGCAGGGTTATTTGGTTAGGAGAAGATGCCATAAAAATTTCAGCTCAATTGGAAACCTCTAGTTGGTACTTCCTTCACAGAGGTTCCAACTGAACAGAAACTTGGCAGAATATTGGTGATGAAAATTTGTACTGGACAAGATGATATTTTTGGATATTGTGGACATATAGGTTCCCTAATGTCTCAGGGAATTTTCTTGGAATTAATTGAGTAGGGAAAATATGAGCTCCTTCACAAATGACCAGTACTGTCCAGAGAGCAAATGGAGTTTTCTGGAATAAACTTTGTACTGGACCATGAAATGTTTTTGGAGATTGTGGGAGTAGATGATGACAAGAAGGTCTGGGATTAATTTGGGATTTTTCTGATCACCAGAACTATAGGTTGCTTTGTAACCCATAGTGAAGACCGATTTTCCCAAAGGAGGAAAATGAATATTTGGGAAAGATAAAGAATTGGAAATTGATCCAGATGGTGAGTGACAAGATTTTGGCAAGATGATGAGGGCTCTGGATTACTGAGAGGAATTCATAAGTCCAAAGTCAATTGAAAAGGTTCAAGATCCAACCAAATTGCAAATAAAGCCAGAAAGATTTCGAAAAGAAAAAGTTGCCAAAAACCAGGGTGTCACAGTCCATCAAGTAAGCATGAGTTCGTCCGACAATATTGTTTGTGACAAGGGGCATGAAGCTTAGCCAAATGATAGAGAATGACATAGAAAGCATTCATGTGATCAAGTTCATTTGTTGCGCACACAAAGGTGTTGTGAATGTGCTTAATGCGACCCTTGTGCAAAATGATGTCATAGAGGGACAGTTTATCAAGAGCATGAACATGGCAATTGGTGCCCAAATTGACTATGTTATCATGCAATTGATGGTGGACAATGTGACCAAGTTGTATAAATAGGTCATCAAGGTATATCACAAAAAAATTGCTAAGAAAGTGCATATATCATGGATGGCATGGAAAGACAAGATGCATCAAGCCATTCATAATGTGAGTCAATCCATTCATAGCTAGCAAATTTGTTGTGGAACAAATGTGTTCATCGAGCATGTTCATCAACAAATATGGAGGTGTTGGTGCAATATGTCAAAAGTTTCTTGTCATATTGTTGATCGATGTCGTGGCATGAGTGGTGGTCCGGTGGTGCATCCACCAAGTTCGAGCGCTCCTCGACTTGAAGGTCCGTGAAGCCAAGCTCCAATGTTGTTCCTCCATCCAATAGATGTATCATGTAGACAAGAAGGAGCAAACAACAATGAAAGTGTGGCCCATCCAATGTGCGTATATGAGGATGGCTCAAAGGGAAGGAATTCACCTTATGAATGATTCCAAAAATGTTGGTGTCTCTCATCGTGCATGCATTCTCATGACCAATATGTCTCATGACGGTACCGCCTTGTGAATCCTTCAAAACGAAAGAACATGACAAACACGTGGAAAAACAAATGAGGTTAGCATGAATGCAAAACCTATCATTCGTGTGGTGGTGCACCCAACAAGTATCGTCATCATGCTTATTATAAGAAAGGACAAGGTAATGTGGCATGGTATGGAAGCATATGATGCGAGCATAACTGTTGTGGTTTTGTCATAGCAGATGTCCTCGTGAAAGGACTTTGTCGTGGGGCCATCGCAGTTGTGTGGAAGCTTGAACAGAGGTTTTCGACCGCCGGGTTCCAGGTTCTTTCGCAATATTCTCCATCATTTCAACATCAGTCCACAAGACCTCGGTCCTAATTCGGTCCTTAATCTGAGCAACTTCCAGGCCTTTTGTGAAATATATCTTCAGATGGAACCCACGGTCGGCCTGTTTCAGGACTTCTTCTATTGTAACCGCCAAACCGAATGCAAGAATGGCCCCAGCCTGGAATGTGGTGGAGTCACCATTCAGCGGAGGAGGAACTCATATTTTCCTGAGATGGCACTGGCGAGTCACCCAAAGGATTGGCACAAGACTTGGTTTTATTGCCAAGATACTTCTCCAACTGACGAGCACCCGTTGTCGGGTTACAAACTGGACCGGCTCCCAGCCTCCATACAATTTGATGCATATGCCCCGCCGAAAGAAAGAGAGACATTCCAGCCCATCTACACCAAGATCAGCGCCCTCATAGCTCATGGGCTAACCGGGGTTGACTTAACCCGTACATGAATGGACTGGAGGGTTCAGCCACTCAGCTTAAGGAGCCGGCTTCTGCACACATATACTGGTGAGACAAGCGATGAGTTGCGTTTTAGCACGCAAAACTTGACCAACACAGACTTAATCAAGGCCACCAAGAAGCTACTTGGTGAGAAAAAAGAGAAGATCACCCTTGTCGGCCTCCCCCCTTTTATGTTGGCAACCCGGCTCCAGTTGTGAGTCACTCTCCTTCATCTTTATTAAGCAATTATTATTTCTCTTTGACTGACACGCTGGCTCTTTGTTTTAGGAGGGCTCTGAATGGTGGCAAGCAGGATCAGAAGCCGCCACCCCTCCACAAGATCAAAAAGAAGAAGAAGAAGAAGAAGAAGAAGAAGAAGAAGAAGAAGAAGAAGAAGAAGAAGAAGAAGAAGAAGAAGAAGAAGAGCCTGTGGTAGAACTTGACTCTCTTGGCCGCTTTTTTAACTAACTTGCTGACGCCGAGTTGTCTCAGGACCAAACCGAAACAAGCAGAGCCGGCGCCGTAGAGGTAACCTTGATTTCTTCAGACTCGGACTCAGAAACATTTGGTCAAAGAAAAATCCGGGTTGCGGTTCGTAAAGTTCCGTTTTCTCATCCATCTGCTCACTTGGACCATCATTTATCTTTGAGGAAAATGTAGCATACTGCAAATCTGAAGAGGAAGACCCGGAGTAGCTCAGGCGACTTGTCAGAGGGCTTATCTCACGATAGATCTCGTCGGCCTCATCTTGACGTTCCAACAAGCCCTACGGCGAGTCATCCTCAAGCTGGTTTATTTAAGCAACCAATGTCGCGGGATGATTCAGCTTATTTGACTTCCCCGTCCTCCAATGAATCTAGCGCCACTCAATTGCCGGCTTTCACCATCAACAAAGGGTGAGAGGAAAAATAATTTGTCTTGTATTATGAATCATGTGTTGTTCCTCCTTTTTGAGCTATTAATGTCTTTCATTAACGCAGTGCCAAGGCTGTTATCAAGAAGAAAGCAGGCGAGTCTTATGGCCCTGCAACAGAGACTGAAGCAAACCCATCTCATGACTTGGAGATGGACAATACAGAGCTTCAAAACAATCAGGCAGGTTGAGATGAGCCGCCATTCCAGGACAATCAGGTGGGTCAAAACGAGCCGCCCCTCCAAGACAACCCGCCAAGCCCTTTTCGAGTTTCCATTCCAGTGGCAGAAACAAATACTGCCCCAGTAGAACAGCCAACAGGCCAGGCCCAAGATGATGTGGTTATCACTGGTGAGAGTCACAGCATTCCTCCAAAATCCTCCAATATCTTGGTCAAAGTTTTAGCAATGAATTAATCACCAAAAAATAACGGCAAGGCCGGTCTTGAGTTCCCGTCTTTTGAAGATCAAGACATGGATGTTCTGCACCAAACTTTCTTAACCCGACTGTCTGAGAGCCGGGAAACTGAAGCAGCCATATTCAGTAGCTTGAGAAGGAAATATGAGGTAATTTTCATTGCTTCCTTACTAGTATGCATGTAGCCTCCAAATCATTTCTGACTTGCCTTGCATTGTAAACATAAGTGTAGTCATACTATAGCCCCCAAGAGCCAGGCCACTATGCAATAGCGGGCTGGGTCATGTATATTTGCAGGATGTGACTTTAGAACAATTGGTAGTCCCCCAAGGGCCGGCTCTTCATCCTGTGATGAGTCGGGTCTTAATAACAGATGTGTTAGGCAAAAAGTGTCAATGCATTAGCCCCCAAGTGCCATGTGGAATGCTTGCAACTGCATGGGACTTGTATATAACATAAGTGGGAAACTGGCTGATGTAGCCCCCAAGTGTCGGGTCAATCACCTGCGACGGCTCAGGATTACCAACTATGACTTAACTTTAAAGTTGATCTGTAGGATATGCTAAACCAGGCTGAAAAGAAGCTGCGCGAGAAGGCAGAAAGTCTATCGTCAGATTTCCACAAGTCTTTGCTGAATGTGACTGATACCTTAGAGAAAACCAAAGCTTCATTTGAACAAGAAAAGGCCATCTTATTGAAACGGGCCGAAGAGGCCGAGGCAAAGCTCGAGTCGGTGACTCATGAACTATCCACTTTAAAGGGCCACATAACAGACATGTGCAATGCTATCTTTGGTAAGCCTAATACATTGCAAGCCACCAAATGTGCCGGCTTAATATGTTGAGACGGATTACTGATACTTGCTGATATGTGTTTGCAGGCAGAAGGAATCATAACCTGGTTGAGCTGCCTCTTGTCAAGCTAAAGGTTGTGTACAAGTTCCTGGAACAGTTGTATGTGGGTGGTGCCTACTGCATTATGGCAGTCAAGAATACTAAGGCACCACCACACTACATCATGGAGATGCTGAAAGAACTTTCCACTGTTCCTTAGTGGATCCAGGAGCTGAAGCAGTCAGCAAGTCGCCAAGGAGCGATGTATGCCCTGGCTCGTGCAAAGGCTTATCTTCCTGAGATGGAGCCGGCTCTGCTAGCAGACGGTTTTCCAGAGTTCAACACGGATGGATCAGAGTTCACCAATGAAGATTATGTGCGTTGCGTGAAGGAGACCCGGGTAGCAGCCACAAACATTGCAGCAGAGCTAGACTTGGAGAAATTCCAAGCCGGCTATTCAAAAGACGGCAAATGCATGAGCATGCCTGATCCAACGCCTGTTGAACTGAATCCTCCCCGTCGTAAGCAAAATTTTGCTCCTGATGTTAATCCTTCCACTGTGATGAAAACAGATTCAGTGTTTGAAGCTTTACGTTCCATTCAGTGGGTAGCAGACGAGCCCCCAATACAAGAAGCAGAAGCGGCGGCTCCTGACAATCGCGAAGAGCCGGCACAAGTTGACCTGTCGTCTTCTAGCACATATGTCAACCCGGAAGGCCACACTGCCGGCTCTCAGCCGTGAACTCTTTAAAAGCTTTGATGAAAATATGCTCAAACAGAGCTCTGTAATAACTTTAGTGATAAAACTTCATCTGCTGGTGTTGGTGCCATCGTGCACTTGTTGCTTTGTCTGTAAAACTTTGGTTGCTACAATGAAGGATAAGTTCCCCTTTTTTATTGAGTTGAAAACCATGTATAAACCTTGCTGTGAAGGACTAGGTAGTCAACCCGGCTATGTAAGCCGACCCGGCAGCGGTAATACAACCCGCCGTTGTTGTTAGAACACATATCCGGAGCGAGCTCTGTGACCCGGCCATAATGGCGACTTGTTGTATTAACTCAAGTACCATTGGTGTTTGATGATTGTAACAGAAATTGTGGTTGCATGGCAACCCGGCAAATCATGCTACCAATATGATAAAATATGAAACTTGTGTCTTTAAAAAGATGCAATATGTATAAACACTTATGCAAAGTATATAATAAAATAAGCATAACAATGCAAACTTATAAAAATAAGAGCCGACTTTCAAGGCACGACATAAAGACCGGCTTTCGAGGTTCAAGTCTGATTTGCTTCTATGAAGCAGGCTTTTAAGCCTCTTTTGGTTTGTCCTAGCTCTCTGAAAGCCAGCTCTCACGTGACTTAACCAGTGTTTTAACTTTGATGAGTTCAGGGTCACCTCTTTGATTGACTCATCAGGCGTTCACCAGGTCACCTTTTCGGAGTAGCATCTTGCTAACAGGCTGGTATAACCAAGTATATAATGGCATATGCTGGGTTAAGAGGGATGTTAATAGCTAAACTCGATGAGTTGGAAGTCCCCAAGTAACCAATGATCAAAGAATAAAGACTCAACACACAATTTGAGGCGAAACAACAAACTCTCTTATACAGAGATGCCGGCTTTATTTCATTGATCATAATATATATACATGATGAAGGTATATACAAAAGATACTACCAAGTCGGCGACTTAGGTGTAATACGGCCGGAGATGTGCAATATTCCAGGGTCGGCTGCCCTCCTCCTCAGAGGTACGTGATTTGTTTGCTTCACGTATATCAACAAGGTAATATGATCCATTGTTGAGATTCTTGCTAATGACGAAGGGCCCTTCCCAAGGAGGCGAAAGCTTATGCATGCTTGTCTGGTCTTGTATCAGATGGAGCACTAAGTCACCTTCCTGAAAGGTACAGCTTTGGACTCTACGGCTGTGATAGCGACGTAGGTCTTGTTGATATATGGCAAATCTGGACGCGGCAAGTTCGCGTTCTTCTTCCAGAGCATCGAGAGCGTCTTGGTGAGCTTGTTCATTATCAGCCTCCACATAAGCTGTAACTCTGGGAGAGTCATGACGAATATCACTTGGAAGTACGGCTTCTGCACCATAGACCAGGAAAAACGGCGTATAGCCTGTTGACCTGTTTGGAGTAGTCCGGATGCTCCAAAGTACTGCAGGTAATTCCTCCTCCCAGCATCCTGTAGTTCGCTCAAGAGGTACCATAAGTCTTGGTTTAATCCCACGTAACAACTCCTGATTAGCTCGCTCTGCCTGTCCATTGGACTGAGGATGTGCCACTGATGCTAAGTCAAGCCGGATATGTTCTTGCTGACAAAACTGCTTCATAGCTCCCTTGGACAGATTGGTACCATTATCAGTGATGATGCTATGTGGATAACCGTATCGGTAAATCAACTTTTTCAGGAACTTGACAGCTGTAACAGCATCACAATGACTAACCAGCTCGGCTTCAATCCACTTGGTAAACTTGTCAACTACAACCAATAAGTGAGTATGTTTATTCTTGGATCGTTTGAAAGGTCCAACCATATCAAGCCCCCAGACTACAAAAGACCAAGTAATTGGGATCATCCATAACTCTTGAGCTGGTACATGAGCTTGACGAGCAAATTTCTGACACCTATCACACTTGTGAACAATTTCCTCTGCATCTGTGTGAGCTGTAAGCCAGTAAAAACCATGCCGGAAAGCCTTTGCAACCAGAGACCGTGAGCCGGCATGATGTCCACAATCGCCTGAATGTATCTCATTAAGGATCTCGCGGCCCTCCTCAGGGGAAACACAGCGTTGAAAAATGCCCGTGACACTTCGTCTGTGCAACTCGCCATTGACGATGGTCATGGATTTGGATCTCCTGATGATCTGCCGAGCGATGATTTCCTCTGCTGGGAGCTTGCCACGACTAAGATACGCCAGGTAAGGTATTGTCCAATCTGGTATAGCATGAATAGCAGCCACTAATGCTGCTTCTGGATCAGGAATAGCAAGATCCTCCTCCGTCGGTAATTTGACCGACGGGTTGTGTAGGACGTCCAGGAAAACATTGGGTGGAACAGGCTTCCGCTGAGACCCCAAACGAGACAATGCATCTGCCGCCTCGTTAAGCTGGCGATCAATATGATCAACCTAATATCCCTTGAAGTATCCAGCAATATTTGTGACTGCATGTCTATAAGCCGCCATGAGGGGATCCTTGGAATCCCAAGTCCCAGAAACCTGCTGAGCCACCAAATCTGAGTCACCCAGGCACCTGACTCGGCTTAAGTTCATCTCCTTAGCCATACGGAGCCCATGAAGCAAGGCCTCATATTCTGTTGCATTGTTAGTACAGGGAAACATAAGCCTCAAAACATAACAAAATTTATCACCTCGCGGGGAAGTTATCACAACTCCAGCCCCGAGCCTTCCAATTGCCTGGAACCGTCAAAGTGTATTGACCAATATGTGGTATCCGGCTTCTCCTCTAGAGCCTGCAACTCAGTCCGGTCATTGATGAAGTCCACCAAAGCTTGAGATTTGATGGCAGCCCATGGCACATATTTGAGATGATGCGGACCAAGCTCAATAGCCCACTTTGCAACCCGGCCAGTTGCCTCCCTATTCTGGATGATGTCCCCAAGAGGCGCTGAACTGACAACAGTAATTGGAGGGGACTTGATGTAGCTCGAGGTAGTCATCCATCTTGCGCTCCCCCTCGAGGTACTCTTCGGGGTCGTGACTCCCATAGAAAGGAATCTCATGATCGATGTCGAAGTCGTAGTAGCTCATGGAAGTCACGGACTTGAGCGTGGGAGCTTCTCTTGAGAGGAATCTTGAGGTGCTTGTCAGGGAAGATGCCACATATCCAAAGGTGAAGATGCCTTGAAGTTGCTTGGTGAAGATGCCAAGGTAGGTGGTGAAGTCGTAGAGCGGTGGTTGGTGTTGAGCTCTTGACCTTCACGTTCTTGTCGGTGATGGTGTCGATGCCGATGTGATCTTGCCGGAGAAGGTAGCTCGAAAGGATGTGTAATTGAGCGTCTTCTCGAAGATGAGGAAGACCTCTTGCGTTTGTTGATGAGGACTTTGAGCTCTTCCATTTGAGCATCCATTTTGGCGTCCAAGTGGTTCTTCATGGCATCAAACTCGTCGTTGTTGGCGTAGACCGAAGTAGATGTGCTTTTTCTATCCATCACAAGACTCGGGCAAAGGTAAGTAGGAAATGAGATAAACAATACCAAGATACCTTTTCCCAAAGTTGAGGATGTATCCCATTTCACTCAATGTGAATTGAGAGAATAGTGGAATTGGTACCGGACTTGTTCACTCACACCTACAAAGTAAAGCTTATCGAGTGGCTTGGTTAGGACAAGTGGCACAAAATTCAAGCAAATTGAAGTCCAAGATATGTAAATGTTGAAATCAATCCAAAGGACTCAAATGCAAAGTAAGTAATCAATAATGTTGAGGAGGGCAATAAAGAAAACACACGCGGTGGGATAATGGGGCTTGTGCAACTATAAGGATTAGCAATGCTCATGTTGCACAAACACAAGGAGAGACACTAGCTTATTGCACTTTTGGGCACGATTCACCACTCGGCACCAATCCTATTCATGCAAGCAAAACGTTCCCTATTCCATGTATCCTCATGCACAAGTATCTGTTTTCATGCTCAACTCTTTGCTTATAAGCTTTGATCTTCTTCTTGCTTAAAAGCTTTTTTTTGCTCTTCTCTTCCTTTCCACTATTCTTTTTGAGCCTCAACCAAACGCATGAGACAATTATCACAAGATATGCACGGGAGCAAACAATTGCACTATATGATATATCAAATGATGTAACACTACGATATGGTATCACTATGGTGCTCAAGTTTTCGCGAAGCCTGGCAATACTCGGATAGCTAGTCTCGATAGGTATGAAGGTATGTGCAAAGATGGTGGGGCTATCAAAGAGTAATGGCGAGGAAGGAAAAGTATATGACGAAATGGATACCATCGTCACACTTAACCTTTCATGAAGTCAGGGTGTAACCGGCCTTGCTCCCGGTTGAAGATGGTCTCAAAGGATGGATGATCGTCGTCGGTTGCGGAAGCTCGTGGTGGATGTAGTCGATGTAACGATACAAGTCGCTGGAGGTTGATGAAGAAATAACCATCCCTAAGTAGGCAAAACACCTTAGGAGACTCAAATCACAACTCAAACAATCACAAATGCAATGGGAAACAAAATGGGTTAGGTTGCGGAAGTTTATGGTGGTAATGCGGATAAAATGGTGGAGGGCCTAGGCAAAGATGCCAAAATTCCAAAAAAATTGATGGAGTCAAATGATGGTGGAAGTATTTTTGGGGGGGTGGTGGATGTCAATAGCTACAAACCGAGCTAAAGAACGCAAAAATCGGACTCCGGATGAATTAGTTATGGCCAAAACGGTTTTCGGAGGTGGGCTGAAACTGGGGGGTGCGGGCACCCGAGGTTAGGGAGGTCTGGGCGCCTGGGATGGTCCGAGACTTGGGCGAAAAAGTTGCCCGGGTTGTCCGGGTGCCCGGGGTGGGCAGAGACTTGTGTGGAAAATTTCGGGGAGTCCTGGTGCCCGGGGTAAAGGGGTCCGGGTACCCGGGGTAGGCCGAGAAAACTCGATTTTGAGCGAAATTTTCAGATCTCGAAATAAGGGCGAAGAACTCGATTTCAAGCTCCAAATTGGAGGGGTAAAAAGAAAAATTGAAGCTAGGGAACGCCAAGGGAGGTAGATCCACTTGCCAGACACTAGATCCACGGATCAAAATCAACAAAAACTCACAAGAACTAACAAAATGCAAAAAAAATGGTATGGCTATTTTTTGGTGGGGATTTTCGTATTGGGACAAAAACAACAAAATTAGGCCAGAAAACGAGGGGGGAGGACTCCAAATTCGTGTCAACCTGAGCTCTGATCCAAGATGTTGTATGGTGGAGACCCTAAATGGTGATCTTTCAGGAATTGGAGGGGGATTCCATGAAGAACATGAAGAACACAGGGAAGAAAACGAAGAAACCACAAGAGGGACACTCAAGAACAAGTCCAATCACACATCCACTAGACTCATAACAACACAAGATTCACAAGGTACATGAACAATTAAAGGGAACAATATCCAAGGTAGAGTTCATCCCAAATCCATGAAGGAGATGAAGTCTTGATGATCTAGATAGATCCTTTTCCCTTAGGAGGTCTTGATGATCCTATGATGGGGATCCTTCTCCCATAGGAGGTCTTGATCCCCAAGAGGGAGGTGCAAGGAGCAAAGCTCTCTCTAATGTCTCAATATACTTTGCTAACCCTAATTGTGAGCTAGGGAACGTCTATTTATAGTCTAGGGAAGATTTGGGGAGAAACAGGGGTACATGGGTCATTTGGCCCTTAATGCACACAGGCATCGTTCCGGATGTCCGGGCACCCGGGGTCGCCTGGGAGGAGGAGGCCGGGCACCCGAGGTTGAGGGTCGGGCACCCGGGGTGGCACCCAGGTTGGGGGGGCGGGCACCCGGGGTGGCACCCTAGTGGGGGCGCGGGCACCCAGGTGGGGGCGGGGGGCGGGCACCCTGGGGTGTCCAAGGGCCCTTGCCACCCCGCGGCAGTGAGTTCGGGCACCCGGGGGTGCTTTTGTCTAGGCACCCGGGGTGTCCAGGGGACCTCCGGTCTTCCGCGTTCGGTCTTCCTCTTCCTCCTTCTCCGTGGGGCTCCATGCGTTCTTGAATCTCCCTCCTTGCTTCCTCATGGTCTTCTTCTTGATACCTAAGAATGCATAACGTTTCCGATTGAGGTAGAAGCCATTTCTCATGTGAATCCGAAGGGAGCTCGAAGAGGAAAGAGGTAACCTTGGTTTCGATGGCACGTGCGCGGGCTCTCATCATTGGTCCACCTCGTGTTTGCGGTGGTGATGGAATGTCCATGGGGATGACCGTGGGATGCTCCGCATCATAATGCCTATGTGAGATTATGCCATGAATGATCATAGTTATAATTAGCGCTATTCTATCAATTACCCAACAGTAATTTGTCTACCATGCACTACATGCTTTCGAGAGAGATGCCTCTAGTGAACCTATGGCCCCCGTGTCTATTTTCCATCAATACAAAAACTCCTACAATTGCAATTTTATTCTCTTTTATTTTCTTGCCGCTTTTCCCTATCATTATTTGCTTTTAATCATGTAGCTAGCAAGAACATGGGGATTGACAATCCTCTTACTTTGTTGGGTGCAAGCAATTTGTTTGTTTGTGTGCAGCTGCTGCTAATGTTGATGATACATCCCAAATGTATCTACTTTTCCAAACACTTTTGCTCTTGTTTTGGACTCTAATTTGCATGATTTGAATGGAACTAACCCGTACTGACGATGTTTTCAGCAGAATTGCCATGGTGTTATTTTTGTGCAGAAATAAAAGTTCTCGGATGGACCTAAAAGTTTACGGAGAATTATTTCAGAATATATAAAAAATACTGGCGAAAAGATCTACTGAAGGGGAGCCACCCAGGGGCCACAAGCCCAGGGGGGCGCCTACCCCCCAGGGCGCGCCCCCCAGGCTTGTGGGCCCCTGGAAACTCCGTTTGACCTAATTCCAATGCTATATATACCTATTCATGGAGAAAAAAATCAGAGAGAAAGAATCAACGCATTTTACGATACGGAGCCGCCGCCACCTCCTGTTCTTCATCGGGAGGGCTGATCTGGAGTCCGTTCGGGGCTCCGGAGAGGGGGATTCAATGCCGTCGTCATCATCAACCATCCTCCATCACCAATTTCATGATGCTCACCACCGGGAGTCAGTAATTTCTTTGTAGGCTTGCTGGACGGTGATGGGTTGGATGAGATTTATCATGTAATCGACTCAATTTGTTAGGGCTTGATCCCTAGTATCCAATATGTTCTGAGATTGATGTTGCTATGACTTTGCTATGCTTAATGCTTGTCACTAGGGCCTGAGTGCCATGATTTCAGATCTGAACCCTTTATGTTTTCATGAATATATTTGTGTTCTTGATCCTATCTTGCAAGTTGTATGCACCTATTACGTGTTATGATTCGCATACCCCAAGGTGACAATAATTGGGATTCTTTCCGGTGATTACCGTAGTTTGAGGAGTTCATGTATTCACTATGTGCTAATGCTTTGTTCCGGTTGTCTATTAAAAGGAGGCCTTAATATCCCTTAGATTTCCTTATGGACCCCACTGCCACGGGAGGGTAGGACAAAAGATGTCATGCAAGTTCTTACTATAAGCACGTATGACTATATACGGAATACATGCCTGCATTACATTGATGAACTGGAGCTATTGTGCATCGCTCTAGGTTGTGACTGTTATATGATGAATGTCATCCAACACAAGTATCCATCACTGAACCAATGCCTACGCTTTTCTCATATCGGTTTTTGCTAAGTTACTCTGTTGTTGTTGTTACAATCACTACAAAACTGCTACTGTTACCGTCTTTGTTACTATTGCTACTGTTATTACTGCTATCAAGACTATCATACTACTATGCTACTAAACACTTTGCTACAGATATTTAGTTCTCTAGGTGTGGTTGAATTGACAACTCAACTGCTAATACTCGCAAATATTCTTTGGCTCCCCTTGTGTCGAATCAATAAATTTGGGTGAAATACTACCCTCGAAGACTGTCGCGGTCCCCTATACTTGTGGGTTATAAAGACCTTTTTCTGGCGCTGTTGCCAGGAAGCATAGCACTATCTGTTGAGTCACTTGGGATTTATATCTATTGATCACTATGAAGAATCTGAAAGACGCTAAGACCAGGATCGTTCCCTCTACGACGAGGGGAGGTAAGGAACTGCCATCACAGTCTGCACTTGATTCACCTTCTGTTTTGAGTAGGCTTGCGACACCACCACCTGCTATTCATTCTGATATGTCGCAAGTAATTGATGATACTACTTCTGCTATAAATGAAACTTGTGATGATGCTAGTACTATGCTTGATAATACTGTGCCACTAGGTGAATTTCTTGATTAACAAATTGCTAAAGCTAAAGAAATTGAGAATGCTGAAAATGTTGAAACTTCTGAAAATTATGATTCACCTATTATTCCTAGCTCTCCTACTAGAGTTGAAATGCCTAAGATACCTGATGGTTATGTTATAGATGGAGAAATAGCTAGAGAATTCCTTGCTTGTAATGATAGAGATGATGTTAGAAAATTACTGGCTAAGCTTAAAGAAAAGTCTATGATGGAGAGAATGAAATATGATCCTAAGTTTGCTTTCTCTCCTATCTTTGTTACTGATAAGGATTATGAATTCTCTGTCGATCCTGAGTTAATTACTTTGGTTGAATCTGATCCTTTTCATGGTGATGAATCTGAAACTGTTGTGGCACATCTTATCAAATTAAATGATATAGCCACCCTATTTGCTCATGAGGAAAAAATTCATTACTATTACATTCTTAAGTTGTTTCCTTTCACATTAAAGGGTGATGCTAAGAAATGGTTTAATACTCTTGCTCCTGGTTGTATGCGTAGTCCCCAGGATATGATATATTACTTCTCTGAAAAATATTTTCCTGCTCATAAGAAACAAGCTGCCTTACAGGAAATATTTAACTTTGTGAAAATTGAAGAAGAGAATCTCCCTCAAGCTTGGGGGAGGCTTCTCCAATTACTTAATGCTTTGCCTGATCATCCTCTTAAGAAAAATGAAATACCGGATATCTTTTATAATGGACTAACCGATGCTTCTAGGGACTACC
Source organism: Elymus sibiricus (assembly GCA_039707655.1). Taxonomy (NCBI): domain Eukaryota; kingdom Viridiplantae; phylum Streptophyta; class Magnoliopsida; order Poales; family Poaceae; genus Elymus; species Elymus sibiricus. The sequence goes on along the minus strand of CM077674.1, from coordinate 196,044,296 downwards.
TAGATAGTTGTGCTGGTTCTGTTTTCAGGGAACGAACTGTTGGACAGGCTAAAGAATTATTGAATAATATGTTGAGAAATGCCGATGATTGGACACTTCCTAAACCACCACCTAAGCCAACTCCAAAGAAGAGAGGTATTCTATTCCTCAGTCCAGAAGATATGCAAGAAGCTAAGAAATCTATGAAAGAAAAGGGTATTAAATCTGAAGATGTTAAGAATTTACCACCTATTGAAGAAATGCATGGGCTCGACACCCCGACACAGGTAGTAGAGGTAAATTCTCTTACTAGATTCGATGAAGGTGATATTCCTTATAATAAATCTGCTAGCCAGTGCATGTATGAATTTGATAATTATATCATTAAGCAGGACCACTTTAATATGTATGTTAGAAATCAATTGAAACGTAATGCCTTCATGATAGATCGTTTGAGTGATTTGATGTTTAGAACTGCTAATGATGTTAAAGGCTTAAGTAAACATGCTGCTATGGTTCATACTCAGTTAGAACAAATTGCTAAGTCCCAAAATGATTTGCTTGATGAGATGAATAATAAAATGAATGATCGTGTTGTTAGAGTTGTTACTAGAGGAGGTAGAATGACTCAGGAGCCTCTGTATCCTGAAGGTCATCCTAAAAGAATTGAGCAATATTCTCAAAGAATTAATGTTAATGCACCTAGTTCATCTAAGAAGAAAAAGAAAAATGATAAAACTTTGCCTGCTTCTAGTGAACCTGTGATAGAAAAATCTTCTGAGAATTATAATGATGTTTCTATTTCCGATGCTGAGACACAATCTGGTAATGAACATCCACTTAATGAAAATGATAATGATAATGATGTTCATGATGATGCTCAACTAGATAATGATGTAGAAATAGAACCTGTTGTTGATCTTGATAACCCACCTTCTAAGAATAAAAGATATGATCAAAGTGATTTCATTGCTAGAAAACATGGAAAAGAAAGAGAACCATGGGTTCAAAAACCCATGCCTTTTCCTACTAAACCATCTAAAAATCAGGATGAGGAAGACTTTGAACGCTTTGTTGAAATGCTTAGACCTGTCTTTTTGCACACTCGCTTGATTGATATGTTGAAAATGCCTCCATATACTAAATACATGAAAGATATTGTAACTAATAAAAGAAAGATACCTGAAGCTGTAATTTAGGAGCCGGTGTTAGTGTTTTGCCTTTCTCTTTATATAGAAGACTTGATTTGAATAAGCTCACACCTACTGAAATATCTTTGCAAATGGCTGATAAATCAACTGCTATACCTATTGGGATTTGTGAGGACGTTCCCGTTGTAGTTGCAAATGTTACTATCTTGACAGACTTTGTTATACTTGATATGCCCGAGGACGACAACATGTCGATTATCCTTGGTAGACCCTTTTTGAATACTGTAGGGGTTGTTATTGATTGCAACAAAAGCAAGGTTACTTTTCATGTCAATGGTAATGAGCATACGGTTTATTTTCCGAGGAAACAAAATTCAGTGAATGGTATCAATTGTATTGAAAAGGTTTCGACAATCATTATTGGAGGGTTTAAAATTCCTATTCCTACTCTCAAAAAGAAATATGAAATTCTTATTGTTGCGGAGATGCATATCCCCGTTGAGGTAACTTAGTGTTATACGAAAATTCTTCGGTTTCATGTTACTCGGAAATAGTTTGTTAATAAGACTTGATCAACCTTATTGACGGATTCTTTTTGAGGGGCATGTGGTCGATGAATTTAGTAAGCACAACTTTCTAAAATCATAGTTTTCTCTCTGTTATTTATAGTTTAATAAAGTAAATGCCATGATTATCCTGTTTTCTGAATTATCCGTGCAATAAAAAATGGCCCAAAAATAAAAGTTCTCAGAATGCCCTGAAAAATTAGTATGATTTTTTCCTGAATATTTAAGAATTTTTGGCACTGAACACACCTCAGGGGCGTGCACCTGTGAGCCACAAGCTCACAGGGCGCGGCGACCCCTCAGGGCACGCTTGGTGGGCTTGTGGGTCCCACAGGGACCCCCTCACTTACTCCAGACGCCCATCTCCTTCTTCTTCCTCCAGAAAAAATCGAACTTGCTCCCAAGCCCGTGTTCTTGCTCATTTATGTGAGATTTTCAATCTCCTTGCTCGGAACTCCGTTTTTGAAACTGTTTTGAGGAATTGCTCCTTGGTATGTGACTCCTCCAATGCTCCAATTAGTTTTTGTTCTAGAGCTTTATGTTTTGCAAAATTTTGCTGCTGTGGTGACCATGTATATGAGCTTGCATGTTGAATTTGTATGGTCCAAAGTAGTTTTGATGCATGATATAGCCTCTAGATACTTGTGGGAGTATTGCTATCAATTTTGTTGAGTTTCGTTCACTTTTATTTTGAGTCACTAAAAATTTCAGAAAATTTTAGAAAAGGAAAATGCTCAAGTGGAGGTTGAGAGGTTCTTCAAGCCGGAGTCCTAAGGAGGCTCTGAAGCCCAAGTACGACCTTCCTCGTGCGACCGAGGTGCGGCCGTGCGAATGGCCATGCGACACATTCTTGAGGGCTGCGGGAATTTTTGATGATTTCTACTACTTGGAGAACAATGCCGGCCTTATCCTGTTCCTCGAAGATAAGTGTGAACAGTATCTTCTCCTCACTAATACTTTCGTGCAAAATTTTCACTTTCATTCTAGGAGAGATATACCCATGGTGTCATTTAACCGATATGATATTCCTAGAGAGATGGCACTTGAGGAATTTTGCCGAGTATGCAAACTTCCTAATGAGGGCAGCCCAATAGAGCCACATCCAAGGGACGTTGCGGATTTTATATCCACAGTGACCGTGGGTGAGACGAGAGGAGTTTCAGAGGCTAGGGTTGCTAGTTTACATTTTTCCTATTTTACGTTATTATTCATTATTTGTCGGGAGGTGTTTGACTGGTCGGTGGGAGAGTGGCACGCTTAGTGCACCTGACCTTGCTATTTTACGCCATGCTCTTCATGCTGATAGAACTTTTAGTTTAGGAGCTATGGTTGCTCGACGGTTACACACTAACCATTCGAAGGGCGTTATTTAAGGTGGTATTTATGCTTCTCGCCTCGCCCAACATTTTGAGATTCCTATTAGGCACAGCAAAGAGGAAGAGAGACTTTTACCTATGAGATATCTTGATTATAAAAGCATGGTTGGGCATAACTTTATTGATGATGGTCCCAGACGATTTCGGTATAACCTGGTATTCAGTCAGGGCATGCGTGAGATTATTACTTTGCCTGCACCGTCTTTGTTCGATCTTTCTAGTGGCAGGTATACCATCATGCCCGAGGACATCTACGCTTATTGGGGCCTAACACCGCCCCCAGCACCCATGCCAGCACCTGTTCCAGCACCAATTTATCAGTGGGACCCTCAGTAGCCACTGTGGGATCCCCAGCAGCCCCAGTATTATCCTGGAGGGGCCGACTTCGATCCATGGCTGTAGACCAGCTTAGGCCAAAAGCCTAAGCTTGGGGGAATACGTATTTCTCACCAACATTACATTCATGTACCACACATTCATTCCAGTTGTCGGTGTTCATCCTCTTTCATTGTTTATCCATGTTAGTTTTATTTTTGCTTCTTCTTGTGTGTTTAGAAAACTTTCAAAAATCAAAAAAAAAATTAGTTGTAGTTTCCTTCTTGTTTAGTGTAGTATTAAAAGAAAACCTAAAAGGATTTCTCATTTCTTCTTTTGCTTGTTGGGAGTTCTCCCATGTAAATAGTTTACCTCGCTTTTCGTTTTTCTTCTTTAGTTTGCTTTCTTCAAAAAAACTTAAAAACTCCAAAAATATTTTAGTGTGTTTCTCTGAATTTCTTTTCTTTTCGTTGAGTCGTAAGGAGAAGACCACGATGAAATTGTTGAGTGGCTCTCATGCTTTATTGTTGATTTAACGAAGAGCCACTATTACCTTGTCTTCTCCTTTGAATAAATGTTTGCAGATTCCAGCTTAGTCCACGGCACACTTGCACTATTATTATTATCACATCATTCGGTCATGCAAGTGAAAGGCAATAATGACGATATTTGATGAAGTGATTGCGGTGAAGAAAAGCTGGTATGAACTCTTCTTGTTTTCGTTTTTGTAAATATGTTTAGCTCAGTATTCATGATTCAGCATTGTTATGAGTAAACATGTTTGTGATGGCAATTAGAGATCATAGTTGATCATGCCATGCTTAAATAGCTAGGAGTGGATAACGATTTATCTTGAGTGTCAACATGCATTAAAATGGTTGTGATGTAGTATGTTAGTATGGTATCCTCCTCTGAACAATTCAAGTGGCTTGACTTGTGTCACGCCCCCAACTTAATCGTGCACTAATCATACACGCAAATGCACACGATCAAGCCTAAGTACTCACGGGAAGATATCACAACACAACTCTAAACACAAATAAAAGTCATACAAGCTTTATATTACAAGCCAGGGGCCTCGAGGGCTCGAATACATAAGCTCGAGTCATACAAGCATCAGCAGAAGCATTAGCGTCTGGGTACAGACATAAAGTTAAACAAGTCTGCCTTAAGAAGGCTAAGCAAAACAATGACACTGGATCGAAAAGGCGCAGGCCTCCTGCCTGGGAACCTCCTATCTACTCCTGGTCATCGGTCTCCACGTAGTAGTAAGCGCCACCGGTGGGGTAGTAGTAGTCGTCGACTGGGGCAGCTGGCTCCGGGGCTCCGTCATCTGGTCGCAGCAATCGGGTATGGGGAAAAAGGGGAAGCAAAGCAACTGTGAGTACTCATCCAAAGTACTCGCAAGACTTACATCAGAACTATTCTAATTATGCATCGGTATCAAAGGGGAGGCTGTATCTGTGGACTGAACTGCAGAAATGCCAGAATAGAGAGAGGGCCTAGCCTAACGAAGACTGGCAACTTGTAGCATCTTGCAGCATTAGAAGAGTGTAGATTAGTACATAAATATAGTAGTAGCAACAATTCTAATAGTAGCCAATCCCAGAGATCCTTCCTCGACTCCCTGCGGGAAAGCGATCCCGGAGCTAACATATTTTAAACATCACCAGTATCCAGTTCTAGTTGTAGTAGATCGGGATGTTTTCCGAGCGTCCTGTTACCGTGGACACGGCTATTCGAATAGATATACTTCCCTGCAGGGGTGCACCAACTTACCCAACACGCTCGATTAACTCTAGCCGGACACACTTACTCGGTCCATGCCCGGCCTCGGCTGATCGACATGCCGTAGCCCTACCTAGGCTCAACAGAGAGGCCAGCACGTCGGTCTACATCCTAAGCGCTCAAGGGTCTTGGGCCCATCGCCCTTTGCACTCCTGCGCATTGCGTACGCGGCCGGTGAGCAGACCTAGCCCCCTTAATACAAGCGCAGGCTTTCCCAGTCCAACCCGGCGCGCGCCGATCAACTGCTGACATCTGGAGAGCTTTGGTTGATACATACGACGCCGAGTGCCCATACTATTCCCGCGTGGTGGTTAGTGCGAAAAGGCCAAAGGCCTACTCAGATCACATATCCTAACCCATTAGTGTATTTGGAGCTCGCAGTGACAAGCAGTGATCCACGATCTGTGGTCCCGTCGCCCCGTCTCGTGGACTTACGGCAAGGGCTAGGAATGCCCGGCCGTGCCACGTAATTATATCGCGGGTACCCTCATGGTCTACCCGACTCCACATCTCTCGCGGGTACCCCTCGGGGCCGACCCGACTTTAATCAGTGACTGAAATAATTATATGGTAATCGTGTGTTCAACACATCAAGTAGGAATCCGAGGAATCACCCTCGTTGGATTCCCACTCGATGTATCCGTCAAGGTGAACCCGGAGGAATCACCCTCGATGGATTCACACTTGAGGGATTGCACGACAGAAGCTTCATTGGAGGTGGTGAAAGAGGAATCACCCTCTGTAACCCACAACTGACTGGCTAGGCTACAGAGATATCATCAGAAGTGATGTATGAGGTACCACCCTCGGCACTTGATATTAGCTCTGCAGAGTCGTACAACTTAGGGGGTGTGCGATGATGTGCTGGTCTCAGCCCATCGATCACATCGATCGGGACACTGGTAACAAAGAGGGGCAACTAGGACAAGGATGAGTGGCCACAGATGGTTCACTAACCAACCTATACTAAGCATTTAGGACAGCAGGTAAGGTATCAATAGCAGTTACAAAAATAGGCTATACATCAGAATAGGTAATATCGGGACAACAGTTGTTGCAATTCTAATGCAAGCATGAGGGAGAAAGAATAGGTGATATAGGCATGTTCAAGGGGGTTTGCTTGCCTGGAAGCTCTGCGGCAAAAGAGGGGTCGTCGGTGGAGTAGCAGTCCTCAGGGGCAGCGTCGGCCTCGGGGTCTACCGGAGAGAAGAGGGGGAAGAAACAATAAATAAAAGCAAACAATGCAACACAGATGCATGGCATGGCAAAATGCAGTGCCGGGGTGACCTAATGCAATGCTACATGTTGCAGGCGGAGCGGGAAAATATCTGGGGATATTTTCCCGGCCTTAGGCAGTTTTCGGACAGTTGAACCGGAGGGAAGGTTCCATGTTTGCAGTGTTGTGGGCATGTGACAGCTACATGGAGGGCATATTCGAATTCGTCTTGTTTTTCTAATCAACTTTCATGTAGAAAACTTTTCGATCCGAGCTACGGTTTATTTTCTACGATTTTTCAAAGTTTTAAACATTTTTTCTAAAATTTCTGGAATTAATTTAAATTCAAAAATAACAGAAAAGGCTTTATTGCGTCAGCATTGGGTCAGCATGACGTCAGCAGTCAACACGAGCTGGTCCAGGTCAAACCTGACCACTGGGACCCACATGTCAGCGACTCTGGGCTAATTAGGGATTAATTTAAACTAAACTGTGGTTAATTAAAGGATGGAGCCCCACTGTCAGTGACTAATTAGCTATTAGGTTAATTTTAATTAGTAAAATAGTTTAATTAGCGGTGGGGCCCGTCTGTCAGTGACTGGGGTTGCCCAGTCAGCACGTTGACTGGTCAACCCAGTAAACTGGGGCCCCTGGGCCCACTGGTCAATGACCCAGGGGTACCCACGTGGCGGCCAGCTCAGCGGCGGCCGGCGTTTAAAAGCCGGCGACGCCAAATGCGCTGAAGGTCCTCGGGACCTCGCCGGAAAACGGCTACGGTGGGCCGTTCGACGCGCGCTTTGCGGCGTTCAAACGTGCGCTTTGCGCTGAGTCGTTTGGTGGCCGTGGCGTCGCCGGAGTCGGCCGGAATCGACCGGAACAACCACGGCGAGCGGCGGCCGGAATCGGGAGGTGGTGGCTACGGCGAAGCAGGGCACAGCAAGGCGAAAGGGCGACGGCGTTGGGCTCCTACGAGCTCCAGGAACTCGTCCACGAGCTCGGACGCACGCGACAGCGGCTGCGGCCACGGCGGCGAGCTCAACGGCGGCGACGCGTTCGGTCGCGGTGAGTTAGCTAGCTAGGGGGCACGCACGATCAAATGGAGAGGGGGAGAAGGGAGAGAAGCTCACCGAGCGGCACACGGAGGCCGGTGAGAGCTTAGGAGCTGCAGGCGTCGCCGGAATCGACGACGAACGCCGGCGACCCGAGGAGGAAGAAGACGGCGTGGATCCGTGCGGTGGGGCTCCCCGGCTTGCGTTCGTGGACAGGGATGACGTAGTGGACGACGGCGAAGACGATGGGCACGGTGGCGAGGCGAGGCGAGGTCATTGGCTGCGGTGGCGACGGGCCATGGCGACGGCGGTGTACTGGCGAGGGAGATGGGGAAGTGGCGAGAGAGGGAGGAGAGGGGGGAGAAGTGGATAGGGAAGCCAGGGAGGTCGAGGGCGACGACCTTATCCCCTCGACGACTCCTGTAGCGGCGCCGTGTTGCCCAGTCGCCGGAGCGCGCCAGCGCGGCCACGGGCGCGGTGACACGCGGGGAGAGAGAGCGGGAGGAGGAAGAGAGAGAGTGCGGTGGGCTGGGCCGGTGCCACTGTGCAGTTAGGCCCAGCTCACAGTAGCTATTTAGGCCTTTTTCATTTTTCCTTTTCTGTTTCATTTTCCAGCAACCTTTTGCACTTATTTTTAGCCATCATTTGACTTTGCAAAAATGTGGAGCTGGTCAAAACAAATACTAGGGAATATGGTGTACTGCCACAAAAAGTTTAGGAAAGATTTGAATCCATTTGAATTTTTCATAAATGGAAAGGCATTTAATTTGCTGTTTTTGCACTGTTTTAAATGTTGTAGCCCATTTTAGCAAATAGGTGATGTTGTTTTCCTGAACAAGAATTTGTTTTGGAATATTTGCTACAACATGAACTATTTTTCCGCAATTTTAGTGCAACATCAAATTTCACTTATGATTTGAATTGAATTCAGTGGTGGAATTTGAAGTGAGATATGAATCCAACTGTGATCAAGCATTGCAAATCAAGGTAGCTTAGCATAATCATGATGGACTACTATAGCTCATTACAGAGGGGTGTTACAACTTGGCACATGTTCACACATGTAGTTGATTCAAAACCAACATAGCCTCCACGATATTTATGTTCATGGTGTTTATATCCTACTCATGCTCGTATTCAGTGTTAATTATTCTCAATGCATGATTATGACTGTTTTCGCTCTCTAGTTGGTCGCTTCTCAATCTATTTGCTAGCCTTCGCCTGTACTAAGCGGGAATGTTGCTTGTGCATCCACAATCCTTAAACCAAAGTTGTTCCAGATGAGTCCACTATATCTACCTATATGCGGTATTACTCTGTCGTTCCAAGTAAATTTGCATGTGCCACCTCTAATCATTCAAATAAACATCTGTTTTGTGTGCCTGTACCACTCATGGAGCGACAGGGGGTGGTCAGTATCTTCCATGCTAAGCGGGTTATTCTCAGATGAGTGTTTATTCACTTGTCATTGCACGAGAGAGGCTGGTAATTAGGATGCCCAGTCCTTTAATAAAAATAAAGAAAAATATGTTGGAAATATGCCCTAGAGGCAATAATAAATTAGTTATTATCATATTTCCCCGTTCATGATAATAGTTTGAAATTCATGCTCCGTTCCCCAACAGTGGCATCCGAGCCAGGTCTATGCGTAGATGTGATTTGCACGAGTAGAACACAAACGAGTTGTGGGCGTGGGTGTATACATATTGCTTGCCGTTACTAGTTGATACTTGATTCGGCGGTATTGTGAGATGAAGCGGCCCGGACCGACATTACGCGTACGCTTACGCGAGACAGGTTTCACCGCTACGTGCACTCGTTGCATAAAGGTGACTGGCGGGTGTCTGTCTCTCTCACTTTAGTTGAATCGGTTTCAATGAAGAGGGTTCTTTTAGAAGATCAAAAAGCAATCACTACACCACGTTGTGGTTTTGCGTAGGTAAGAACGGTTCTTGCAAACCCGTAGCAGCCACGTAAAACTTGCAACTACAAAGTAGAGGACGTCTAACTTGTTTTTGCAGGGTATGCTGGTGATGTGATATGGCCAAGACATGATGTGATATAAGTTGTTGTATGAGATGATCATGTTTTGTAAATTATCAGGCAACCGGTGGGAGCCTTATGGTTGTCTCTTTATTGTATGCAATGCCAACGCTATGTAATTGCTTTACTTTACCGCTATGAGTTAGCAGTAGTAGTAGTAATAGCAATAATTGGCGAGACGACCACGACGCTATGATGGAGATCAAGGTGTCACGACGCTACGATGGAGATCAAGGTGTCACGATGCTACGATGGAGATCAAGGTGTCAACCCGGTGACGATGGAGATCATGACGGTGCTTTGCTGATGGAGATCAAAAGCACAACACGATGATGGCCATATCATGTCACATATATTGAATTGCATGTGATGTTAATCCTTTTATGCATCTTATTTTGCTTAGGACGACGGTAGCATTATAAGATGATCCCTTCACTAAATTTCAAGATAAGTGTTCTCCCCTAGTATGCACCGTTGCGAAGGTTCGACGCTTCTAAGCACCACGTGATGATCGGGTGTGATGGATTCTTTCGTTCGCATACAACGGGTGTAAGCCAGTTTTACACAGGCAGAATACTTGGGCTAAACTTGACGAGCCTAGCATGTACAGACATGGCCTCGGAACACAAGAGACCGAAAGGTCGAACATGAGTCATATAGTAGATATGGTCAACATGAAAGATGTTCACCATTGATAACTAATCCACCTCACGTGATGATCGGACGTGGTTTAGTTGATGTGGATCATGTTACACTTAGACAACTTGAGGGATGTTAATCTAAGTGGGAGTTCTTAAGTAATTTGATTAATTGAACTGCAATTATCATGAACATAGTCTAAATAATCTTTGCAATTTTATGTTGTAGATCAATAGACCACGCTGTAGTTCCCCTGTTTTTATGATGTTCCTAGAGAAAACGAAGTTGAAAGTTGATGGAAGCAACTATGCGGACTAGGTCCGTGATCTGAGGATTGTCCTCACTGCTGCACAGAAGGATTATGTCCTTAATGCACCGCTCAGTGAAATACCCCTACGGCTTCGTCTGAGGACGTTATGAACGTCTGGCTGACAAGAAAAGATGACTACTCGATAGTTCAGTGCGCCATACTTTATGGCTTAGAACCGGAGCTCCAAATATGTTTTGAGCAACACGGAGCATATGAGATGTTCCAAGAGCTGAAAATTTGTTTTTCAAGCTCACACCCGGGTCGAGAGGTATGACACCTTCGACAAGTTCTATAGCTACAAGATGGAGGAGAACAGCTCCGTTAGTGAGCATGTACTCAGAATGTCTGAGTACTTCAAACACTTGAATCAAGTGGGAGTTAGACTTCCGAATAAAGTGGTGATTGATAGAGTTCTCTAGTCACTATCACTAAGCTACTGGATCTTCATGATGAACTATAAACATGCAAGGGATAGAAGATACTTAAGCTATTCGCGATGCTACAAGCTACGGATGTAGAAATCAAAAAGGGAGCATCAAGTGTTGATGGTTAATAAGACCTCTAGTTTCAAGAAGGGCAAGGGAAAGAAAAGGAACTTCAAGAAGAACGGTAAAACAGTTGCCGCTCATGCGAAGAAACCCAAGGCTGAACCAAACCCGAGACTTAGTGCTCCCATTGCAAAGGGAAATGTCACAGGGAGCGAAACTTCCCCAAAGTAACTGGCAGATAATAAGACTGGCAATGTCAACAAAGATATTTGATATACATGTTATTGATATGTACCTTACTAGTACTCGTAGGAGCACCTGGGTATTTGATACTTGTTCAGTTGCTTACAACTTGAAACATGGAGCTTCGGAATGAACGAGGGCTAGCTAAGAACGAGGTGACGATGTGCATTGGAAGTGTCTCCAAGGTTGATGTGATCACCATTGCCACGCTCTCTCTACCTTCAGGATTAGTGATGAACCTAAATAATTGTTATTTGGTGCTTGCGTTAAGCATGAACATTATATCTGATAGTGTTTATTGCAAGACGGTTATTCAATTTCAGAGAATAATTGAATTATTCTATTTGGATAATATCATTGATGATCATGCACTTAAAATGAAAGGTTTATTGAATCTTGATCGTAGTAATACATATGTTCATAACACGAATGCCAAAAGATAATGATAGTACCACATATTTGTGGCACTGCGGCTTAGATCATATCAGTGTTAAACACATGAAGAAACTCCATGCAGATGGGTTTTTGGAATCTCTTGATTATGAATCATTTGAGACATGTGAACCGTGCCTTATTGGCAAGATGACTAAAACTCCGTTCTTCGGAACAATGGAGCGAGCAACCAACTTATTGGAAATAATACATACCGATGTATGCGGTCCGATGAGTGTTGAGGCGCGCGGTGGATATCGTTATGTTCTCACGTTCACAGATGATTTGAGTAGATATGGCTATGTCTACTTGATGAAGCATAAATCTGAAACATTTGAAAAGTTCAAAGAATTTCAGAGTGAAGTAGAGAACCATCGTAACAAGAAAATAAAGTTCTTACGATCTGATCGTGGAGGAGAATATTTGAGTTACGAGTTTGGCAATCACTTAAGACAATGTGGAATTGTTTCACAGCTCACGCCACCTGGAACACCACAGCGTAATGGTGTGTCCGAACGTCGTAATCGTACTCTATTAGATATGGTGCGTTCTATGATGTCTCTTACCGATTTGCCACTATCATTTTGGGTTTATGCATTAATGACAGCTGCATTCACTTTAAATAGGGCACCGTCTAAATCCGTTGAGACGACACCGTATGAACTGTGGTTTGGCAAGAAACCTAAGCTGTCGTTTCTGAAAGTTTGGGGATGCAATGCTTATGTCAAAAGGCTTCAGCCAGATAAGCTCGAACCCAAAGCGGATAAGTGCGTCTTCATAGGATACCCAAAGGAGACCGTTGGGTACACCTTCTACCACAGATCCGAAGGCAAAGTATTCGTTGCTAAGAATGGATCCTTTCTAGAGAAGGAGTTTCTCTCGAAAGAAGTGAGTGGGAGGAAAGTAGAACTTGATGAGGTAATTGTACCTCCTCTGGATAGTAGTACGCCACAGAAAGAAATTTCTGTGACACCGACACAGACCAGAGAGGAAGTAGATGATGATGATCATGAAGCTTCGGATCAAGTTGCTACAGAACCTCGTAGGTCAACCAGGACACGCTCCGCACCAGATTGGTACGGCAATCCTGTCTTGGAGGTCATGTTGTTAGACAACAGTGAACCTACGAACTATGAAGAAACGATGGCGAGCCCGGATTCTGACAAATGGCTTGAGGCCATGAAATCCGAGATTAGATCCATGTATGAGAACAAAGTGTGGACTTTGGTAGACTTGCCCGATGAACGGCGAGCTATTAAAAATAAATGGATCTTTAAGAAGAAACGGACGCTGATGGTAATGTCACCGTCTATAAAGCACAACTTGTTGCTAAAGGTTATCGACAAGTTCAAGGAGTTGACTACGATGAGACTTTCTCACCCGTAGCGATGCTAAAGTCTGTCAGAATTATGTTAGCAATTGCCGCATTTTATGATTATGAAATCTGGCAAATGGACGTCAAAACGGCATTCCTTAATGGATTCCTTAAGGAAGAATTGTATATGATGCAACCGGAAGGTTTTGTCGATCCTAAAGGTGCTAACAAAGTATGCAAGCTCCAGCGATCCATCTATGGACTGGTGCAAGCATCTCGGAGCTGGAATACTCGCTTTGATGAAGTGATCAAAGCGTTTGGGTTTATGCAAGTTTATGGAGAAACTTGTATTTACAACAAAGTGAGTGGGAGCTCTATAACATTTCTAATAAGTATATGTGATTGGAAATGATGTAGAATTTCTGGAAAGCATAAAGAATTAATTGAAAGGAGTTTTTCAATAAAAACATGTTTTTGAGTTATCCACGGTTTGGGCATCGAGATCTATAGAGATAGATCAAGACAGCTGATTAAAGATTTTCACACACCTTGATGAGATTTTGAAGAAGTTCAAAATGGATCAAGTCAAAAGAAATAAGTTCTTGGCTGGTGTGAAGTGGAGTAAGACTTGAAGATCTAGGTAAAGGTTGTTCACATGTTAGGCATCAAAATCTATAGAGATAGATTGAGACGCCTCATATGACTTTCACAAAACATATACCTTGACAAGATTTTGAAGAAGTTCAAAATGGATCAGTCAAAGAAGGAGTTCTTGACTGTGGTGAAAGGTGTGAAGTTGAGTAAGACTCAAATCTCGACCACGGCAAAATAAATAGAATGGATGAAGGTTATCCCCTATGCCTCGGCCGTAGGTTCTATAAAGTATGCCAAGCTGTGTGCCTTGCCATGTGTCTGGCAAAAGAGGTACCAAAGTGATCCAGGAGTAGATCACTGGACAGCGGTCAAATTATCCTTAAGATGACTAAGGAAGAATTTCTCAGGAATAGAGATGATAAAGAGTTCGTCGTAAGGGGTTACGTCGATGCAAGCTTTAAACATTGATCCGAAAGACTATGAGTCTCAGACCGGATAAGTATAGTGGGGAAATCTTTTGGAGTAGCTCCAAACAGAGTGTGGTAGCAGCATCTACATATAACATAGAGATTTGCCAAGAACACACGGATCTGAATATTGCAGACCCGTTGACTAAAACCTCTCTCACAAGCAAAACATGATCAGCTTTAGAACTGATTAAGTGTTAATTACATGGAGATGTAATCTAGATTATTGACTCTAGTGCAAGTGGGAGACTGTTGGAAATATGCCCTAGAGGCAATAATAAATTAGTTATTATCATATTTCCCCGTTCATGATAATAGTTTATTATTCATGCTAGAATTTTATTGACCGGAAACTAAATACATGTGTGGATAATAGACAAATACTATGTCCCTAGTAAGCCTCTACTAGACTAGCTCGTTGATCAAAAGATGGTCAAGATTTCCTGACCATGGACATGAGTTGTCATTTGATAACGGGATCACATCATTAGGAGAATGATGTGATGGACTTGACCCAACCGTCAGCATAGCATATGATCGTTCAGTTTAATGCTATTGCTTTCACTATGTCAAATACACGTTCCTCTGACCATGAGATCATGCAACTCCCGGATACCATACGAATACTTTGGGTGTATCAAACGTCACAACGTAACTGGGTGATTATAAAGGTGCACTACAGGTATCTCCGAAAGTGTTTGTTGAGTTGGCATGGATCAAGATTGGGATTTGTCACTCCGACTATCGGAGAGGTATCTCTGGGCCCTCTCGGTAATACAGCATCACAGAAGCCTTGCAAGCACCGTGACTAAAGAGTTAGTTGCAAGATGATGTATTACGGAACGAGTAAAGAGACTTGCCAGTAACGACATTGAACTAGGTATTGGATACCGACGATCGAATCTCGAGCAAGTAATATACCGCCGGACAAAGGGAACAACGTATGTTGTCATATGAGGTTCACCGATAAAGATCTTCGTGGAATATGTAGGAACCAATATGAGCATCCAGGTTCCGCTGTTGGTTATTGACCGGAGAGTCGTCTCGGTCATGTCTACATCATTCCCGAACCCGTAGGGTCCGCACACTTAAGGTTCGATGACGATATAGTATTATATGAGTTATGTGATTGGTGACCGAAGTTTGTTCGGAGTCCCGGATGAGATCACGGACATGACGAGCAGTCTCAAAATGGTCGAGAGGTAAAGATTCATATATTGGAAGGCTATATTCGGACGTCGGAAAGGTTCCGAGTGATTCGGGTATTTTTCGGAGTACCGGGGAGTTACGGGAATTCACCGGGAGAAGTAATGGGCCTTATTGGGCCATACGGGAAAAGGAGAGGCAGGCCACGTGAGGAGGCGCGCGCCCCCCCTTGGCCAAACCGAATTGGACTAGGGGAGGGGGCGCAGCCCCCTCTTTCCTTTCCCTCTCCCTTCCCCCTTTCCTACTCCGTATGGGAGGTGGAATCCTAGTAGGACTCCCCACACTTGGCGCACCCCTAGGGGGGCGGCCTCCTCCCTCCCTCCTTTATATACGGAGGAGGGGCACCCCTTGGAGACACACAATTGTCCCATAGCCGTGTGCGGTGCCCCGATCTCCGTTTTCCACCTCGGTCATATTTTCGGAGAGCTTAGGCGAAGCCCTGCCGGAATCACTTCACCGTCACCATCGCCACACCGTCGTGCTAACTGAAATCATCTACTACCTCGACGTCTTGCTGGATCAAGAAGGCGAGGAACGTCACCGAGCTGCACGTGTGTAGAACTCGGAGGTGCCGTACGTTCGGTACTCGATCGGTGGAGCTCGAAGGATTGTTCGACTACATCAACCGGATTGTGAGACGCTTCCACTAAACGGTCTACGATCAAGTGTTGATGGTTAATAAGACCACTAGTTTCAAGAAGGGCAAGGGAAAGAAAAGGGAACTTCAAGAAGAACGGTAAATCAGTTGCCGCTCACGCGAAGAAACCCAAGGCTGAACCAAACCCGAGACTTAATGCTCCCATTGCAAAGGGAAATGTCACAAGGAGCGGAATTTCCCCAAAGTAACTGGCAGATAATAAGACTGGCAATGTCAACAAAGATATTTGATATACATGTTATTGATATGTACCTTACTAGTACTCGTAGGAGCACCTGGGTATTTGATACTTGTTCAGTTGCTTACAACTTGAAACATGGAGCTTCGGAATAAACGAGGGCTAGCTAAGAACGAGGTGACGATGTGCATTGGAAGTGTCTCCAAGGTTGATGTGATCACCATCGCCACACTCTCTCTACCTTCAGGATTAGTGATGAACCTAAATAATTGTTATTTGGTGCTTGCGTTAAGCATGAACATTATATCTGATAGTGTTTATTGCAAAACGGTTATTCAATTTCAGAGAATAATTGTTATTCTATTTATTTGAATAATATCATTGATGATCATGCACTTAAAATGAAAGGTTTATTGAATCTTGATCGTAGTAATACACATGTTTATAACACAAATGCCAAAAGATAATGATAGTACCACATATTTGTGGCACTGCCGCTTAGGTCATATCAGTGTTAAACACATGAAGAAACTCCATGCAGATGGGTTTTTGGAATCTCTTGATTATGAATCATTTGAGACATGTGAACCGTGCCTTATTGGCAAGATGACTAAAACTCCGTTCTCCGGAACAATGGAGCGAGCAACCAACTTATTGGAAATAATACATACCGATGTATGCGGTCCGATGAGTGTTGAGGCGCGCGGTGGATATCGTTATGTTCTCACGTTCACAGATGATTTGAGTAGATATGGCTATGTCTACTTGATGAAGCATAAATCTGAAACATTTGAAAAGTTCAAAGAATTTCAGAGTGAAGTAGAGAACCATCGTAACAAGAAAATAAAGTTCTTACGATCTGATCGTGGAGGAGAATATTTGAGTTACGAGTTTGGCAATCACTTAAGACAATGTGGAATTGTTTCACAGCTCACGCCACCTGGAACACCACAGCGTAATGGTGTGTCCGAACGTCGTAATCGTACTCTATTAGATATGGTCGTTCTATGATGTCTCTTACTGATTTGCCACTATCATTTTGGGGTTATGCATTAGAGACAGCTGCATTCACTTTAAACAGGGCACCGTCTAAATCCGTTGAGACGACACCGTATGAACTATGGTTTGGAAAGAAACCTAAGCTCTCGTTTCTGAAAGTTTGGGGCTATTATGCTTATGTCAAAAGGCTTTAGCCTGATAAGCTTGAACCCAAAGCGGATAAGTGCGTCTTCATAGGATACCCAAAGGAGACCGTTGGGTACACCTTCTACCACAGATCCGAAGGCAAAGTATTCGTTGCTAAGAATGGATCCTTTCTAGAGAAGGAGTTTCTCTCGAAAGAAGTGAGTGGGAGGAAAGTAGAACTTGATGAGGTAATTGTACCTCCTCTGGATAGTAGTACGCCACAGAAAGAAATTTCTGTGACATCGACACAGACCAGAGAAGAAGTTAATGATGATGATCATGAAACTTCGGATCAAGTTGTTACTGAACTTCGAAGGTCAACCAGGACACGTTCCGCACCAGAGTGGTACGGAAATCCAGTCTTGGAGGTCATGTTGCTAGACAACGATGAACCTTCGAACAATGAAAAAGCGATGGCACGCCCGGATTCCGACAAATGGCTTGAGGCCATGAAATCCGAGATTGGATCCATGTATGAGAACAAAGTGTGGACTTTGGTAGACTTGCCCGATGAACGGCGAGCTATTGAAAATAAATTGATCTTTAAGAAGAAGACGGACGCTGATGGTAATGTCACCGTCTATAAAGCACGACTTGTTGCTAAAGGTTATCGACAAGTTCAAGGAGTTGACTACGATGAGACTTTCTCACCCGTAGCGATGCTAAAGTCTGTCAGAATTATGTTAGCAATTGCCACGTTTTATGATTATGAAATCTGGCAAATGGACGTCAAAACGGCATTCCTTAATGGATTCCTTTAGGAAGATTTGTATATGATGCAACCGGAAGGTTTTGTCGATCCTAAAGGTGCTAACAAAGTATGCAAGCTCCAGCGATCCATCTATGGACTGGTGCAAGCATCTCGGAGCTGGAATACTCGCTTTGATGAAGTGATCAAAGCGTTTGGGTTTATGCAAGTTTATGGAGAAACTTGTATTTACAAGAAAGTGAGTGGGAGCTCTATAGCATTTCTAATAGTATATGTGGATGACATATTGTTGATTGGAAATGATGTAGAATTTCTGGAAAGCATGAAGAATTAATTGAAAGGAGTTTTTCAATAAAAACCTGTTTTTGAGTTATCCACGGATTGGGCATCGAGATCTATAGAGATAGATCAAGACACCTGATAAAAGTTCACACATCTTGATAAGTTTTTGAAGAAGTTCAAAATGGATCAAGTCAAAAGAAATAAGTTCTTGGCTGGTGTGAAGTGGAGTAAGACTTGAAGATCTAGGTAAAGGTTGTTTTACATGTTAGGCATCAAAATCTATAAAGATAGATTGAGACGCCTCATAGGACTTTCACGAAGCACATACCTTGACAAGTTTGAAGAAAGTTCAAAATGGATCAGTCAAAAAGGAGTTCTTGACTGTGGTGCAAGGTGTGAAATTGAGTAAGACTCAAATCTCGACCACGGCAGAAGAAATAGAAAAGATGAAGGTTATCCCCTATGCCTCGGCCATAGGTTCTATAAAGTATGCCATGCTGTGTGCCTTGCCATGTGTCTGGCAAAGAGGTACGAAAGTGATCCAGGAGTGGATCACTGGACAGCGGTCAAAGTATATCCTTAAGATGATTAAGGAAGAATTTCTCGGGAAATAGAGGTAATAAAGAGTTCGTCGTAAGAGGTTACGTCAATGCAAGCTTTAAACACCGATCCGGAAGACTATGAGTCTCTGACTGGATACATAAAGTGGGGTAGTTATTTTGGAGTTGCTCCAAAGCAGAGTATGGTGACAGCATCTACATAAGACATAGAGATTTGCAAAGTACACACGGATCTGAATATTGCAGACCCGTTGACTAAAACCTCTCTCACAAGCAAAACATGATCAGCTTTAGAACTAATTAAGTGTTAATTACATGGAGATGTAATCTAGATTATTGACTCTAGTGCAAGTGGGAGACTGTTGGAAATATGCCCTAGAGGCAATAATAAATTAGTTATTATCATATTTCCCCGTTCATGATAATAGTATATTATTCATGCTAGAATTGTATTGACCAGAAACTAAATACATGTGTGGATAATAGACAAATACTATGTCCCTAGTATGCCTCTACTAGACTAGCTCGTTGATCAAAAGATGGTCAAGGTTTCCTGACCATGGACATGAGTTGTCATTTGATAACGGGATCACATCATTAGGAGAATGATGTGATGGACATGACCCAACCGTTAGCATAGCAAATGATCGTTCAGTTTATTGCTATTGCTTTCACTATGTCAAATACACATTCCTCTGACCATGAGATCATGCAACTCCCGGATACCGTAGGAATACTTTGGGTGTATCAAACGTCACAACGTTACTGGGTAATTATAAAGGTGCGCTACAGGTATCTCCGAAAGTGTTTGTTGAGTTGGCATGGATCGAGATTGGGATTTGTCACTCCGACTATCGGAGAGGTATCTCTGGGCCCTCTCGGTAATACAGCATCACAGAAGTCTTGCAAGCACCGTGACTAAAGAGTTAGTTGCAAGATGACGTATTACGGAACGAGTAAAGAGACTTGCCGGTAACGAGATTGAACTAGGTATTGGATACCGACGATCGAATCTCGGGCAAGTAACATACCGCCGGACAAAGGGAACAACGTATGTTGACATATGAGGTTCACCGGTAAAGATCTTTGTGGAATATGTAGGAACCAATATGAGCATCCTGGTTCCGCTGTTGGTTATTGACCGGAGAGTCGTCTCGGTCATGTCTACATCATTCCCGAACCCGTAGGGTCCGCACACTTAAGGTTCGATGACGATATAGTATTATATGAGTTATGTGATTGGTGACCGAAGTTTGTTCGGAGTCCCGGATGAGATCACGGACATGACGAGGAGTCTCGAAATGGTCGAGAGGTAAAGATTCATATATTGGAAGGCTATATTCGGATGTCGGAAAGGTTCCGAGTGATTCGGGTATTTTTCGGAGTACCGGGGAGTTACGGGAATTCACCGGGAGAAGTAATGGGCCTTATTGGGCCATACGGGAAAAGGAGAGGCAGGCCACGTGAGGAGGCGCCCCCCCCCCCCCCGTTCCCCAACAAAATATAATAAAACAAACTCCCCTGGAAATTGATCGTTTGGAGGGCACCCGTGAATTCGGCTAGCCATGGCTTGTGTTGGTATGGTGAAGGGCGAGTAAACTTTACCTTTCCGCTTGGGAACTGCCTATAATGTGTTTAGCATGGAAGATATTGAAAACTCTCGGTCGTGACGTTGACAGGAAAAGCATACCTCTCAAAATTGTATTCATCTCTGTTTTAAGCTTCGAGCTCTAGCACCACTGCAAATCCATGTTTCCCTCTGTGAAGGGCCTATCTATTTACTTTTATGTTATTTTACTTTTATTATTGAGTCATCACCCTCTCATTGGAGCACCAGTTGGAGAGCACTATTGTCATTTTTATGCATTGAGTATAGTTAATGTTGGGTGTGACATGACTGAATCTCTTCTACCATGAATTACAATATCTAGTCGTTACTTGAACTTCAGAGGTGCTCTGCATTTATGTTTTGCGGTCTCAGAAAGGGCTAGCGAGATACCATGTTATCATATTATATCATGATTGTTTTGACAAATTGTTGGCATCCGAGATATCTTGTTATTGCTCGCTAGTTGGTTATGTTATTGACATGAGTAAATGTGAGACCTAAGTGTTATCATTCATATGGTTAGTTCATAATCTTTGCTGAAAACTTGGATGCTAGTTAAGTATATATGCAAGACAACAAGAACAAAAGAGTTCGTAAAAGTTTTTCTTTGTCACTTTCAGTTTATCAACTGAAATGCTTGAGGACAAGCAATGAGTTAAGCTTGGGGGAGTTGATACGTCCCAAACGTATCTACTTTTCCAAACACTTTTGCTCTTGTTTTGGACTCTAATTTGCATGATTTGAATGGAACTAACCCGGACTGACGCTGTTTTCAGCAGAATTGCCATGGTGTTATTTTTGTGCAGAAATAAAAGTTCTCCGATGGACCTAAAAATTTACGGAGAATTATTTCAGAATATATAAAAAATACTGGCGAAAAGATCTACTGGAGGGGAGCCACCCAGGGGCCACAAGCCCAGGGGGCGCTGATACGTCTCCAACGTATCTATAATTTTTGATTGTTCCATGCTATTATAGTATCAATCTTGGATGTTTTTATATGCAATTACATATCATTTTTTGGGACTAACCTATTAACCTAGTGCCCAGTGCCAGTTGTTGTTTTCTGCTTGTTTTTGGCTTTTCAGAGAAACAATACCAAACGAAGTCCAAATGCCACGAAACTTTTTGGAGATTTTTTTCTGGACAAAAGAAACCTTGGAAGCTTCGGGAGGAGGCCAGAAGCCTCACGGAGGCTTCACAAGGCAACAGGGCGCCCCAGGGGGGCGTGCCGTGTTGCCTTGTGGGGCCCACGTGACTCCGTTTGACCTAATTCCACTTCTATAAATTCACAAATAATGGGAAACCAACAGAGAGCCAGAAGAAATAACCTTTCCGCCACCGCAAGCCTCTGTTCTTCCACGATCCCATCTGGAGGCCTTTTCCGGTACTCTGCTGGAGGGGGAATCGATCACGGAGGGCTTCTACATCAACCATGCTGCCCTTCCGATGATGTGTGAGTAGTTTACCACAAACCTACGGGTCCATAGCTAGTAGCTAGATGGCTTCTTCTCTCTCTTTGATCTTCAATACAATGTTCTCCTTGATGTTCTTGGAGTTCTATCCGATGTAATCTTCTTTTGCGGTGTGTTTGTTGGGATCCGATGAATTGTGAGTTTATGATCAGATTATTCATGAGAAATATTTGAGTCTTCTCTGAACTCATTTATGCATGATTGTTATAGCTTTGTATTTCTCTCCGATCTATCGGTTTAGTTTGGCCTACTAGATTGATTTATCTTGCAATGGGAGAGGTGCTTTGTGATGGGTTCAATCTTGTGGTGCTCAATCCCAGTGACAGAAGGGGACATGACACGTATTTGTATTGTTGCCATTAAGGATAAAAAGATGGGGTTTATTCATATTGCTTGAATTTGCTTCTCTACATCATGTCATCTTGCTTAAGGCGTTACTTTGTTTTTATTAACTTAATACTCTACATGCATGCTGGATAGCGGTCGATGAGTGGAGTAATAGTAATAGATGCAGGCAGGAGTCGGTCTACTTGTCTCGGACGTGATGCCTATATACATGATCATTGCCATGAATCTGTCATAATTATTTGCTATTCTGTCAATTGCCCAACAGTAATTTGTTTACCCACCGTATGTTTCTGCGCTCAAGAGACAAGCCTCTAGTGAAAACTATGGCCCCCGGGTCTATCTTTATCATATAAAAAAACCTAAAAATACCTTGCTGCAATTTATTTACTTTTATTTTATTTAGTAGTTTAGTTTATCTATTTACCTCGATAAGATTTAATCCTCGCAAATAACCGCTAAGAGGATTGACAACCCTCTTATTTGCGTTGGGTGCAAGTGTTTGCTCTTGTGTGTGCAGGTGCGCTTAATGGAATTTTGCTTGGTTCTCCTACTGGATTGATAACCTTGGTTCTTAACTGAGGGAAATACTTATCTCTACTGTACTGCATCATCCTCTCCTCTTTGGGGAAATACCAACGCAGACTACAAGTAGCAGGAAGAATTTCTGGCACCGTTGCTGGGGAGACATCATCAAAATTACCAAGTACCTTCGCACAAATTATCATTCACTTGCATTTACTTTATTTACCTTTTATTTGCATTTGCCTCTCGTTTTCATCTTCCCCACTTCTAAAAAAAATTACACAAAAATATTTTATTTGCTAATTTGCTAGTTCGGTCACTATGTCATTAGAAGAATTTCGTAATAGTTTCTATAGCAGAAGATTGTCTGAAATTGAAAATGTTAATAAGAGTTTTATGACTTCACAATTTGGGCAAAATAAATTCTTTTCTGAAGAGCTTAAGGAACATTCTAGCTTGTTGGATGCCATTAATAAACAACTTGAAGATGTTAATCTAGAAGTATCAAACCTTCAGGCTCAACTTGCTAATACTGAAAATTTACTAGGAAATTTTTTGGATAAACAAACAACTCTAGTGAATTGGATGGCTGCCAAACCGGAATCATTACCTAATAATGATGAATATATTAAAATGATTGGTGTTACTCCTATTGAATCATTATTTAGTAACATTAACTTTGATGAAAAAGGCACTGGCGAAGAGTCAACTTTAGATAGAAGGAGTCCCACTTGCTTGGAGGGTGATAATCTTGATCGTAAAAATGAAAAAAGTGGGTTTGGAAAGGTCAAAACTTTAAATAGTAATGCACCCACTCCTTTGGATTACAAGGACTATAATTATGATAGTTGTTCTTTAATTGAGTGTATTTCCTTGTTGCAATCCATGATTAATTCACCAAATGCATATGAACAAAATAAAGCTTTCACTAAACATATTGTAGAAGCCATGATGAAAGCACATGAAGTAAAACTTGAGTTGGAAGTATCAATTCCTAGAAAATTACAAGATGAATGGGAACCTACTATTAAAGTAAAAATTAAAGATTATGAATATAATGCTCTTTGTGATCTTGGTGCTAGCGTTTCCACTATACCAAAGTCTTTGTGTGATGTGCTAGGTCTCACCGACATGGATACTTGTTCCCTTAATTTGCATCTTGTGGATTCCACTATTAAAAAGCCATTGGGTAGAATAAATAATGTTCTTATTCTTGCAAATAGAAATTATGTGCCCGTGGACTTTATTGTTCTTGACATTGAATGCAATCCTTCTTGCCCCATAATACTTGGTAGGCCTTTTCTTCGAACTATTGGTGCTATTATTGATATGAAAGAAGGTAATATAATATTTCAATTTCCACTAAAGAAAGGGATGGAACACTTCCCTAGAAAAAGAATTAAAGCACCTTATGAATCCATTATGAGGGCCACTTATGGAATTAACTTGAAGGATGACAACACTTGAAACTATGCATTATGCCTAGCTAGGGGCATAAAACAATAGCGCTTGTTGGGAGGCAACCCAATGAATAAAATAAATTTTAGCTTTTACCTACTGTTTTTGTGTGTTTGCACGATTATAGCTTCTGTTATGATTGTGTTTTTATGTTTTAATTAGTGGTTGTGCCAAGTGATGCCTTTGGGATGATGTCGATGATAGTATAATTGATGCTGTTTGGAAAACAGAAAGTTTTGCGTCCAGTGCTGGAATTTTAATTCTGTACTGGAGTGTCAGAAAAAATCTGAATTTTTTACAAAGTATTGGTATATGAATTGTTTACGTTATCCTAATTTTTCAGAATTTTTGGAGTTATAGAAGTATGGCTTTTAAATAGATCTTTACAGACTATTCTGTTTTAGACAGATTCTGTTTTTGTTGCATAGTTTGCTTATTTTGATGAATCTATGGATCGTATCGGGGGGTATGAGTCATGGAGAAGTTGGAGTACGGTAGAATTATTCCAATATTAAATATGAATCAATTTACAACAGTACCCAAAGTTTAAGATTTGTTTGTCATACTAACAGATCTCACGAGGTTTCTGTTGAGTTTTGTGTGCTGAAGTTTTCAAGTTTTGGGTGAGACTACGATGGATAAAGGAATAAGGAGTGGCAAGAGCCTAAGCTTGGGGATGCCCAAGGCACCCCGAGGTAATATTCAAGGAAGACTCAAGCGTCTAAGCTTGGGGATGCCCCGGAAGGCATCCCCTCTTTCGTCTACAATCTATCGGTAACTCACTTGGAGCTATATTTTTATTCATCACATGATATGTGTTTTGCTTGGAGCGTCTTGTGAAATAGTTTGTTTGCTTTTGTTTGCTTTTTAGTTTGTCACAATCATCTTTGCTGAACACACCTTTTTGAGAGGGACACACATTATTCGTGATTTGTTAGAATACTCTATGTGCTTCACTTATATCTTTTGAGCTAGGCAGTTGCTCTAGTGCTTCACTTATATCTTTTAGAGCACGGCGGTGGTTATATTTTAAAGAAATAGTTGCACTCTCATGCTTAACTTATATTTTTTTGAGAGTCTCATGATAGCAATGGTAATATGCATGGGTTATGAATTTGGTCCTGATATGATAGGTATTCAAGAGGGATATAATAAAAACTTTCGTGTAGATCACTGAATATGATAAATTTGATTCCTTGCAATAGTTTTGCGATATTAAGATGGTAATATGTGGGAGGTATTAGTAGATAATTGTGGTTTAGTAAGAATAATTGTGTTAAGGTTTGTGATTCCCGAAGCATGCACGTATGATCTGTCGTTATGCTAAGAAGTTGGAGCATGATTTATTATTGATTGTCTTCCTTTGTGTGGTGGTCGGGGGCGCGCGATGGTTAACTCCTACCAACCTCCCCCCTAGGGGCATGCGTAGTAGTACTTTGCTTCGAGGGCTAATAAACTTTCGCAATAAGTATGTGAGTTCTTTATGACTAATGTGAGTCCATGGATTATACACACTCTCACCCTTCCGCAATTTGCTAGCCTCTTCGGTACCGTGCATTGCCCTTTCTCACATCGAGAGTTGGTGCAAACTTTGCCATCCAAACCCCGTGATATGATACACTCTATCACACATAAGGCTCCTTATATCTTCCTCAAAACAGCCACCATACCTACCTATCATGGCATTTCCATAGCCATTCCGAGATATATTGCCATGCAACTTCCACCGTTCCATTTTTATGACATACATCATCATTGTCATATTGCTTTGCATGATCATATAGCTGACATAGTATTTGTGGCTCAGCCACTGTTCATCATTGTTATACATGTTACGCTAGCATCATTGCACATCTGGTACACTGTCAGAGGCATTCATATAGAGTCATATTTTTGTTCTAGTATCGAGTTGTAAGTAAATAGAGGTGTGATGATCATCATTATTAGAGCATTGTCCCAGTGAGGTAAGAATGGTGGAGACTAATGAGTCCTCGAAAAAGTGGGGATGAGGTCCATGAGACCGTTCTAAATTTAAAAAAAAAGAAAAAAAGGAGGCGAAAAAGAGCCATGAAAAAAAATGAGAGAAAAAGAGAGAAGGGGCAATGTTACTATCCTTTTCCACACTTGTGCTTCAGAGTAGCACCATGTTTTTCATATAGAGAGTCTCCTATTTTGTCACATTCATATACTAGTGGGATTTTTTCATTATAGAACTTGGCTTGTATATTCCGATGACGGGCTTCCTCAAATGCCCAAGGTCTTCATGAGCAAGCAAGTTGGATGCACACCCACTTAGTTTTCATGTTGAGCTTTCATACACTTATAGCTCTTAGTGCATCCGTTGCATGGCAATCCCTACTCCTCGCATTGACATCAATTGATGGGCATCTCCATAGCCCGTTGATTAGCCTCGTTGATGTGAGACTATCTTCTTATTTTTGACTTCTCCTATTTATCCCTACCACCATATTCTATTCCACCTATAGTGCTATATCCATGGCTTGTGCTCATGTATTGCGTGGGAGTTGAAAAAGCTGAAGCGCGTTAAAAAGTATGAACCAATTGCTTGGCTAAAACCGGGGTTGTGCATGATAAATATTTTGTGTTAAGAAGATGGAGCATGATAGGATTGTATGATTTTGAAGGGATAACGTTTTTTAGCATTTTTATTTTGAAAGACATGATTGTTTATTAGTATGCCTGAGTATTGATGTCTTTATATCAAATTATAGACTATTACTTTGAATCATTTGGATCTTATTATTCATACCGTAAGAGAGAGATTACATGATGAAACATGATAGGTAGCATTCCACATCAAAAATTCTATTTTTATCATTTACCTACTCGAGTACGAGCAGGAATTAAGCTTGGGGATGCTTGATACGTCTCCAACGTATCTATAATTTTTGATTGTTCCATGCTATTATAGTATCAATCTTGCATGTTTTTATATGCAATTATATATCATTTTTTGGAACTAACCTATTAACCTAGTGCCCAGTGCCAGTTGCTGTTTTCTGCTTGTTTTTGGCTTTTCAGAGAAACAGTACCAAATGAAGTCCAAATGCCACGAAACTTTTTGGAGATTTTTTTCTGGACAAAAGAAACCTTGGAAGCTTCGGGAGGAGGCCAGAAGCCTCACGGAGGCTTCACAAGGCAACAGAGCGCGCCCTGTTGCCTTGTGGGGCCCACGTGACTCCGTTTGACCTAATTCCAGTTCTATAAATTCACAAATATTGGGAAACCAACAGAGAGCCAGAAGAAATAACCTTTCTGCTGCCGCAAGCCTCTGTTCTTCCGCGATCCCATCTGGAGGCCTTTTTCGGTACTCTGCTGGAGGGGGAATCGATCACGGAGGGCTTCTACATCAACCTTGTTGCCCTTCCGATGATGTGTGAGTAGTTTACCACAGACCTACGGTTCCATAGCTAGTAGCTAGATGGCTTCTTCTCTCTCTTTGATCTTCAATACAATGTTCTCCTTGATGTTCTTGGAGTTCTATCCGATGTAATCTTCTTTTGCGGTGTGTTTGTTGGGATCCGATGAATTGTGAGTTTATGATCAGATTATTCATGAGAAATATTTGAGTCTTCTCTGAGCTCTTTTATGCATGATTGTTATAGCTTTGTATTTCTCTCCGATCTATCGGTTTAGTTTGGCCTACTAGATTGATTTATCTTGCAATGGGAGAGGTGCTTTGTGATGGGTTCAATCTTGCGGTGCTCAATCCCAGTGACAGAAGGGGACATGACACGTATTTGTATTGTTGCCATTAAGGATAAAAAGATGGGGTTTATTCATATTGCTTGAATTTGCTTCTCTACATCATGTCATCTTGCTCAAGGCGTTACTCTGTTTTTATTAACTTAATACTCTAGATGCATGCTGGATAGCGGTCGATGAGTGGAGTAATAGTAGTAGATGCAGGCAGGAGTCGGTCTACTTGTCTCAGACGTGATGCCTATATACATGATCATTGTCATGAATCCGTCATAATTATTTGCTATTCTGTCAATTGCCCAACAGTAATTTGTTTTCCCACCGTATGTTTCTGCGCTCGAGAGAGAAGCCTCTAGTTAAAAATATGGCCCCCGGGTCTATCTTTATCATATAAAAACCTAAAAATACCTTGCTGCAATTTATTTACTTTTATTTTATTTAGTAGTTTAGTTTATCTATTTACCTTGATAAGATTTAATCCTTGCAAATAACCACTAAGAGGATTGACAACCCTCTTATTTGCGTTGGGTGCAAGTGTTTGCTCTTGTGTGAGCAGGTGCGCTTAACGGAATTTTGCTTGGTTCTCCTACTGGATTGATAACCTTGGTTCTTAACTGAGGGAAATACTTATCTCTACTGTACTACATCATCCTCTCCTCTTCGGGGAAATACCAACGCAGACTACAAGTAGCAGGCGCGCCTACCCCCCCCCCCCCCCAGGGCGCACCCCCCAGGCTTGTGGGCCCCTGGAAACTCCGTTTGACCTAATTCCAATGCTATATATACCTATTCGTGGCGGAAAAAATCAAAGAGATAGAATCATCGTGTTTTACGATACGGAGCCGCCGCCACCTCCTGTTCTTCATCACGAGGGCTGATCTGGAGTCCGTTCGGGGCTCCGGAGAGGCGGATTCGACGCCGTCGTCATCATCAACCATCCTCCATCACCAATTTCATGATGCTCACCACCAGGAGTGAGTAATTTCTTCGTAGGCTTGCTGGACGGTGATGGGTTGGATGAGATTTATCATGTAATTGAGTCAATTTGTTAGGGCTTGATCCCTAGTATCCACTATGTTCTGAGGTTGATGTTGCTATGGCTTTGCTATGCTTAATGCTTGTCACTAGGGCCCAAGTGCCATGATTTCAGATCTGAACCCTTTATGTTTTCATGAATATATTTGTGTTCTTGATCCTATCTTGCAAGTTGTATGCACCTATTACGTGTTATGATCCGCATACCCCAAGGTGACAATAATTGGGATTCTTTCCGGTGATTACCGTAGTTTGAAGAGTTCATGTATTCACTAAGTGCTAATGCTTTGTTCCGGTTGTCTATTAAAAGGAGGCCTTAATATCCCTTAGATTTCCTTATGGACCGCGCTGCCACGGGAGGGTAGGACAAAAGATGTCATGCAAGTTCTTACTATAAGCACGTATGACTATATACGGAATACATGCCTACATTACATTGATGAACTCGAGCTATTGTGCATCGCTCTAGGTTGTGACTGTTATATGATGAATGTCATCCAACACAATTATCCATCACTGATCCAATGCCTACGCTTTTCTCATATTGGTTTTTGCTAAGTTACTCTGTTGTTGCTGCTGTTACAATCACTACAAAACTACTACTGTTACCATCTTTGTTACTATTGCTACTGTTATTACTACTATCAAGACTATCATACTATTGTGCTACTAAATACTTTGATGCAGATATTTAGTTCTCCAGGTGTGGTTGAATTGACAACTCAACTGCTAATACTCGCAAATATTCATTGGCTCCCCTTGTGTCGAATCAATAAATTTGGGTGAAATACTACCCTCGAAGACTGTCGTGATCCCCTATACTTGTGGGTTATCATTGCTAGCTTGGTTCCTCCTCCTCGTTCGATAAACCTTGGCTCTTAACTGAGGGAAATACTTGTTGCTGCTCTGCTACATCACCCTTCCTCTTCGGGGAATCCAACAACTCCAAGGTGAGTAGCACTTCATCACGCTAGCTTGACCGGGGGCTTCACCTCGGCACGTCGACCGTGTCGTATCACCACTTTGTTAAGATGAGATCCTCGCTCAACCACCTCGGGACCGGCTTGGGGAATGGGACCTCATCCCACCACAACCTCAGACCGCGTCATCAACACCAAGAGCATAAAGCAGCTAAGTCGCTTTTATGCTTACATTTTTTGAAAATTTAATTGTTTTAGTTCGGTTAGGCATTATTGTGTTGAATAAGCCCGCTGGATTATTAGTGCCAGCATATTTTCTACACTATCTTGTATACGCAGATGATCGGTGATGTCGGTGTCTAATCCAGTTCGCACTATTGCCACCGTCTCGGGGCAATCCGAGCTGCTGCCGCTACCACGACTATCTACGAGATGGTCTAGCTAGTTTCTCGTCCGCAGTTCAGCAAGCATCGAATTCCGATCCGGCCTACCCTGCGAACTGGGACGTCGTCACGCCGTCACCGTCACCCTGACGCCGTCGTCCCGTGAATTCCGACCGGCGTCGTCATCTCCACGGCACTACTTCGTCGATCTGACTTTGACGCCTAGGCCATATTTATCTTGCATAAATTAATTATGCAAGTGAACTTTTTATTATTATTATTATTATTATTATTATTATTATTATCACTATTATTCCTTCTGGTTTGCACTACTTCATGTGTCCAGGTAACCACTTTGATGAGCCGACGTCGTCGTCCCACCTGTGTCGGCCAAGTTGTATTGTCAGAGCGGCAAGCCGCCTTGTGTCGGCATCCCTGCGCAGTCACCCCATTGGGCCGACGTCAACCCTATGGTTTCGCCAACTCGGCGGGCCGACCTGCATCGAAGTTGTTGTCCCGAGTGTTTCGAGCTGTGCTAACATTGCCGCACCGTCACTCCACCAAGCCGACATTGGCTGCCTATGCCGCGACCCTGCCGATCTGCCTTTGGCATCCAGGCTATATCTCCTCCATTATTTATTCCTCATAAATTTATTGTGCAAAGAAATTTTTTATTTTGGTTTGCACCATTTAATATGTGTAGGTAAATAAAATACGATTGCACTATGCCGCCACCTTGGCGAGTCGGCGTCATCAAATATGAAAATGCGCTCTGCGAATTCCCCCATGCGAATAGGGAAACTTTGGTCGGGAACCCATTAGAGGTACCAGCAATCCCAAAGGAGGCAGCAAAGCACATCCTCAATATTATCCCCAGCGAGAGGCCAGAGGAACAGGCCTCATGCCAGACCTCGGAACCAAGCATCAAGCTTTGGGCAAATAACCATTCGAGCTATGTGTAGCGAGTTCTATCCGAAATGACAAAAGCTCAGACAGGACGTCAAACCTAGTCATGATAGCAAACTTCCGTTACTTCCGGTCACGTACCTCGTTGGACGCTAAAATGGCACCACATGACGCACCCGGGGGCTGCAAAGCTGTCCAAACTACATAACATCATGACGCTTCGAGGAGCAAACAATGACTTCCTCGAACCTTACGCCATTATATGCATCGGTTTTTTGACTTGTGTCTTGGGTCAAAGGCTGGATTGCCTAGCTCCTACGTTTACCCCTTACGTTTCCACACGTTTGGCTAAGGGTGTACCAGGAGCACCTCTGTGATCGTTACTTCTGGGTCACCCAATAAAGAACCTCAGGTGGGAGACGCCGAAAGCTGACTGTCACAAAACGTGCAAACTCGATCGGCGGGTCGGAAGAAGCAAGAGCATAGAAAAACCATAAAGGTTGCCTATGTGAGAAAAGGCTTTCCAATAACTCAACAAAATTTCTTTCACGTAGGTGCTCGGCGTGATCGACACCATGGGAAAAAAATGGCTAGACCATGTCGGCCACTAAAGAACGGTAAAGGGGAGGTCCTCGGACCATAATAACCCTGCCCGGGGGCTAAACGCTCACCTGGTGAAGCTCTCTGGCAGCTTATGTTTAGGCCCTACAAGTCTGATTGCCTGGTTTTCTGGTCCAAGCCGACCCAGGGTGCCGACAACTCGGCTAAAGATCTTACCATCGAAAACACTCTAAGAAATGATTTTAGAGGTAGAAGCCGACGACTTGCTAACTAAGCACTTAACGTCAGGATCAAGTCAATAAAATATCTAAAGGACAAATTTTGCTTTGCCCATTATAAACAAAAGTAGCTTGTCAAACTTTTAATGTTTATACACTTTTCTCCTCGGCATACCCCAAGATTGGCGAGCGCCCTCTCGAGCGGAATAATGTCGAAATAGCCAACTACGTTGGTTGAGGGCTTGATATTAAGCACAGCCATCACAAATTTATGTAAGTCCAAGGTATTACCGAGGCCACGTCAATAAAGCTAGGCCATGCCAGACACAAATCATACCAGAAAAAAGGAGGTCCCTGGACCAGAAGAAGCCTACCGGAGGGCTATTTACTCGCCCGCCAAAAGCTCTCTGACAAGCTTGCGTTATGGCCTAAACATGTCGGATTGCCTAGTTTCTCGGTTTACACCCCGGGTTACCAAATAAATCAGTTGGGGCTAACCTTGGAAACACTCCACGATAATTTATGGTGGAGGTTGAAGCCGAAAACTGGTTAACTCAAGTATTTGGATTTAGATCAGAGCATATTAAAAAGACCGGCCTTATCGTCGGTATGACATATTAACCAAATTTCCATGCCGGCATCTCGCAGGCGACCGATGGGTCCCATAGAGCCGGTCTGGGGCTATTAAAGCAAAAAAATCCATGTCATCATCTCGCAGGCGATCGATGGGTCCCGCAGAGCTGGCATGGGGTTGTTAAAGCAAAAAAAATCCACGCCGGCATCTCACAGGTCGACTAACGAGTCCTGCAAAGCCGTCCTGGGGCTGTTAAAGCAAAAAAAATCCACGCCAGCATTTGGCAGGTAACCGAAGGGCCCTGTAGAGCCAGCCTGGGGACTGTTAAAATCCACGCCGCAGACGGCTAATTTATTTCCAAGCCGGCATCTCGTAGGTCGACCGACGGGTCCCTCAGACCGGCCTGGGTTGTACTAAGTTGTAATTTTGGTCGGGAAAGATCTCTTCTTACCCATTGTTCGGCATCTTCCCTACCGACATGCACCTCGGTGATGGTTAAAGGCAAACGCCAGTTGAGCTAGTTCCCGAGGAGATACGATCCAAGGGACGACCATGTTGCCCAACCCAAGTCTCGGGGCTACTACATTGACGATTCAATGTAGATAATTTCAAGTGCAATACGGGTTCCGAGGAGATTACGATCCTCGGGTCGGTCGGCCACACTCGACCTGAGTCTTGTGGGTTACTACACATCGCATTTTTTCCTAAAGTACGTTGCCAAGCAAGGATTTGATCCTCGAGCCAATTTTGCGAATCGACCCAAGTCTCTCGGGCTACCGGCTATACATCTTGGCAGAAAATAAATTGCACTAATCGGAAATATTCCACGAAAAATTGCCGCACGGAAACCGGCTTGGCGAAAAACTTTTTTTCCCATGAAGGCCAACCATCTACATCGACAACTCAAGTCCGAGGTGGTGCATGCCACTTTGGAACCGGTCCATCCTGGAGACCGGCTGCGAGTGGCTAGATGCATGGACGACCTTTTTTCAGTGTACAGCTCGGCTAAACTCCTTCAACATTTTCAAGACCAAGGTGGTCTGTGACACCTCGGATCCAGGCCGGCATCGGATTTCGGCTGCAAGAAGACACTGCACGCGGGAGAAACTTTAACCCGAGGTGTGGCGTGAAAATAACAAGGTGTCTGATAAAGGCTAAGGGAACCTAGAAGGGGCTCCTCAGATGTCCGACGTGTGAGCTCTTCAGATACACATCGGCGATCCTCGAGATCGGAGATGGGAAGACTTGTTGAACCAGTTTTCAAGACCGACGATCGGAGACGAAGAACAGTTCGGAGAACCGAGGAGCGTACCCGACTTGAAGACCGGTTCACGGGCTACTGATGGTGTCCTGGACTAGAGGTCACTCACCACGTCATCTCCCAGCCAGGTGGGCAGGGCCGAGGACCCCCATGGCGGTTCATTGGGGGTCCACGTCAACAAGTCCCATCACGCATACAAGGAAGAATCAAGAAGCCTTGCCATTCAAGACAAGGACTCCTCTCCATCGACGTAGCCGACTAGGACTCCTGTTATCCTAGGCCTCCGGTATATTATATAAACTGAGGCCAGGCTAGTTGAGAGATCATTAGAATCTTACATAACAATCTCGTGGTAGACACATGTACTCTGTACTATACCCCAATACAATAAACACAAGAAAGACGTAGGGTATTATCTCTTCGAGAGAGCCCGAACCTGGGTAAAACCTCGCATCTACTGTAACCATCGTGTCAAGGCTACTAGCTCGGGACCCCCTGCCCGAGATCTACTGGATTTGACTCCATCAAGAGTTGTCGGGATAGATCCTTCTCCTTGCGTGTCGGACCCCTAAAGAGCAAGTTCAGCCCCTCCTTCTCATATTCCTTGCGTACTTTCCTGATTTTCCTTTCACATCCCCAACTTCTTTGACTTTCAACCATAAGGTGAGTTTGCATGTTCAGAAGAGCATCATTGAGCCCTTGTAGACCATCCATACCCGCGCCACTCTGCCATCCACTCAAAACAGCTTCATCATATGAATCCCCTCTTTGCCACACTTCTTTGTACATGAACTGGCGGGTGCACACACCATCATCTTCCACAAGACGTTTCACTCTCACAGCTAGCATGCAATGATCAGATTTGGGTGATGGTATATGCCACACAGAAGAGCCCGAGTACAAACTCATCATAGCTGGGTTGCCACAAATCTATCCAGTCTAACTTTCACATTCGAGTCACCTTGTTGCATGTTATCCCAAGTAAAAGGGACACCTTGAAAACCAAGATCACGGAAGTTGCAAGCATCAAGGCACTCTCTAAATCCTTCCATTTGCCACTCCGGGCGGTCATGTGCACCTAAATACTTCGAGTTGTCCAATATTTCATTAAAGTCTCCACCGCATAGCCACGGTACATCACGCTGACCTTTCAGCCATTGTAACAAGTTCCAACTCTCGGCGCGTTCACTTCGTCTTGCTTTTGCATAGAACCCGGTAAATTTCCACACTTTCCTATCTCCCCCAATATTTGTCACCATAACATCAATATGTTGGTCAGAGAAATTGTTAAGGGTTACAACAACATCCTTACACCAAAACAAGGCCAAACCTCCACTGAGCCCATCACTGATCACGGGATAGCATCCTTCAAATCCTAATCGTGATGTCAAGTCACTTACTCTTCTTCCCTCAATCTTCGTCTCACATAAGAAGACCAGGGCGGGTGCTTCCAACCTCACCAAATTGTGAAGTTCTAGAACTATCTCCGGGTTCCCAAGCCCACGACCGTTCCATGATAAGCAATTCATTGTTACCGGCGGGGCTGGGTCTCAGCCTCCGCCAGCTCCTTAGCAGCCAACTCATCTGCCTTCTTCTTCTTCGAGTCTCTACTATCATTCCTTGAACCCGATGTGACAGCCCAAGACCAAGACCTCCATTATATTTGTGATATGTTCATGCATGCATGCTTGTGATGTTTGTTTTATTTTATTTTGCATTATGCATCATCTCCATAATCTTGTTGTGATCGTTTTCCTTTTAATTTTGTTCATGTGCATTGCAACTTCTTCTTCTTCCTCTTCCTTTGATACTTCCTTTAAGTTCATGATCAACTTCAAACTCCATGTCTTGCTCATTGCACCGAAGTTTTCAAATTCCTTATAGTGCAACTTCTCTTCTTTTTCCCATTCATTCATTTTATTTATTTGAGTCACATTTTAGTTGCTCAAATAAATGTTCCTGTGGTGCCCATAAATCATATTTATTATGTTGGATCACCATCTAAATTTTCAGCCCATTTAGCATCGAATGGGTTTCAAAATTCAAACAGTTTGAATTTATTCAAACTTGCCTCAAAGTTTATCTTCCAAAAAATCCCCCGGCTAATTTTATAAAATTCTCCATATTTTTCCGAGTCCAGGAAAATTAACCCCTTCCCCAAATTCTCCCTAACCTTTTCTTCCCTCTCTTTTCTTCCTTCTATTTTCTGTAAATGGGATAGAAGAAGGAATAGAGAGAAGATGCCCAGCCAGCCCAACCACCCAGGCCGGCCTGCTAGGCCCAGCCGCCCCCACCAGCCCATCTCCTGGGACGATCGAACCCTAGCCGATCGATCCCCTCCTCCTGCCTTCCCCTCGCTCCCTTCCTCCCTCCCAGCGCCATCACCAGGAGAGGTCTCCCGATCCCCTCGATCTCCTCCTGTTTCCTCACGACAACGCCGCCACACACGCACTCCCACGTGCCCTCCGCCTCTCTCCCCGATCCCCACTTCCCATCTCCCTCACGCACGCACACGCAGAGAGCAGCAAGAGCCCTCACGCCCGCGCCCAGCCTCTGGCCCACCGTCGGTGACCAGCGGTGCCCCTCCAGCGCCTCCGTCTAGCTCCTCCTCTCGTCGCCTCACCTCCGCACCAGCCCGCCTTCGCTCGTCCATGATGCCGCCACAGAGCTCTCAGCCACCAACTCGGCTGCTCCTCCCACGCGACGCCCGCGCCCGCCTTCGCCAGCAGGCCATGGCGCCGTCGCAAGCTCGCCCATCGCGCCGATGCGGCCGCTGCTCTGCTGCTGATCCCTCCTCCATGCTCGTCGTCGTCCACGCCCAGGCAGGCCGCCGCGCATCGCCTGCCGCCTCTGCGTCCATGAGCTGCGGTGCCACCTCCTCGTCGTTTGCTGCCTCGCTTGCACGGCCACCTCTCCTTCACCTCGCTGCTGCCGCCACAGCTTGCCTCCGCTGCGTGCCTCATCTCCCTTGCCATGCCCATCCTCTACTTGTCTCCTGCTCGCCGTGACCAGGACCTCCTCTGGCCGTGACCCGAGCTGTTGCTGTACGTCGACCTTGGCGCCTCCCGTGCCCCTGCACCCTTGACATGGCCATCTCTTCGGACCCCCATCGCCTCCTTGCTGCCGCAACTCTCTGCTGCTCCCCTTTTGCCCTGCCTTGCTGCTGTGACTCGAGGCCCTTTGTCTTGCTTCGTTTTGGATCGCCAAGGTGAAAGCACATTTGCTCCCTTGGTGGTTTTGGTAATTTATAACAACATATATCTCATTGAACTAATGTCCATTCAAGTTAAAGATTTCAGGATGTTCAATGATTGGCATGGCATGGACTAGAGATGTAGACCCCTCAAAATGCTAAGGACAAGGATTGGCAAAAGATCAAGACTCTATATTTTTGGTTTAGTGATCCAAGATCACATTGAGTCCATAGGAAAGCCAATACTATTAAAAGGGGATGAGGTGTTGCTTAATGGTCTTTTTGCTCAAGTGCTTAGTGACAGTACTCCTAAACCCTGAACCACTCTCGCTAGCCAAATATGTCCAAAACCCACATTCCAACTTGGCCCCACCGAAAATTTCCTATCCGGAACCACCGAGTTCACCTAGACTTAGCCATTGCCAAAACCCTAACAAATCGGATCCACCGAAATGGATCTCGGTCCCACCGAGATGGCCTTGCCAACTCTTTGTGATCATTTGCACCTAATTCGGTCTCACCGAGTTTTGCAAATCGGTCTCACCGAGATGGCTTGCCAACTCTCTGTTGCCTTATTGCTTCACTTCGGTCCTACCGAGTTGATGCAATCGGTGCCACCGAGATGAGATTTGCCCTAGCCATTGCACTTCGGTCCATCCGAGTTCTTCGTATCGGTCCCACCGAGATTCCTAAAGTTCATATCTTTTACACAGTTCGGTGCTACTGAGATGATGGTTTCGGTGCCACCGAGTTGGGTCAAAAGTGTGTAACGGTTGGATTTTGTGTGGAGGCTATATATACCCCTCCACCACCTCCTTCTCAGTGAGGAGAGCCATCAGAACATGCCTACACTTCCACCATACATTTTCTGAGAGAGAACCACCTACTCATGTGTTGAGATCAAGATATTCCATTCCTACCATTTGAACCTTGATTTCTAGCCTTTCCCAAGTTGCTTTCCACTCAAATCCTTCTTCCACCATAGCCAAATCTGTGAGGAGTTGTTTGAGTGCTGGGAAGACTGTCATTTGAAGCACAAGAGCAAGTAGTTCATCAACAACACACCGTCTATTACCTTTTGGAGAGTGGTGTCTCCTAGATTGGTTAGGTGTCACTTGGGAGCCTCTGACATGATGTGGAGTTGAACCAAGGAGTTTGTAAGGGCAAGGAGATCGCCTACTTCGTGAAGATCTACCCCGAGTGAGGCTAGTCCTTCGTGGACGTAAGCCATGGTGGAATAGACAAGGTTTCTTCTTCGTGGACCCTTCGTGGGTGTAGCCCTCCGTGGACTCGCGCAGTCGTTACCCTTCGTGGGTTGAAGTCTCCATCAACGTGGACGTACGATAGCACCACCTATCGGAACCACGCCAAAAACCACCGTGTCTTCATTGCGTTTGAAATCTTCGATTCCCTCCTTTACTTACATATGCAATTGTTTACTTTCCGCTGCTATACTCTTAGAATTGCATGTGTAGGGTGATGCTTGACTTGTGTTCTTGCTAAAATCTGCGCACAATTAAAATTGGGAAAAGGTTAGATTTTATTTGGTCAAGTAGTCTAATCACCCCCCCCCCTCTAGACATACTTTCGATCCTACAAGTGGTATCAGAGCTTTGGTCTCCGTAAGCCTTGATTTCCATTGCTTTGGTGATCATAGCCTTGGTTTCACAACCTAGGAGAGTATGGCGTCTAGTGAGGGTAACTATCACCGTAGAGGTCCATATTTTGATGGTACAAACTTTGCCAGTTGGAAACATAAGATGAAAATGCATATTCTTGGTCATAACCCCGCCATTTGGGTTGTTGTTCGTGTTGGTTTGTAAGGTGACTTCTTTGAGGATGGCAAGGAACCGGATCGTGAAGCAACCCCGGAAGAATTGAAGATGTTGCAATACAATGCTCAAGCTTGTGACATTCTATTCAACGGTTTGTATCCCAAAGAATTCAACAAAATCAGCCGGCTCGAGAATGCAAAGGAAATTTGGGATACTTTGGTTGATATGCATGAGGGTACCGAGTCCGTCAAGGAATCTAAGTTGGATGTGCTTCAAAGTCAACTTGACAAGTTCAAGATGAAGGATGGTGAAGGAGTTGCTGAGATGTACTCTAGGCTTGCTCTTATCACAAATGAGATTGTCGGCTTAGGAAGTGAAGAGATGACCGACAAATTCATCATCAAGAAGATACTTAGAGCTTTGGATGGAAAATATGATACCGTTTGCACATTGATTCAAATGATGCCAAATTACAAAGATCTCAAGCCCACGGAAGTCATTGGAAGGATTGTTGCTCATGAAATGTCACTCAAGGACAAAGAGGAGCTACACAACAAATCAAGTGGTGCTTACAAAGCCTCAACCGATGCTCCAACAACTCCAAGTGACATGCTAGTATCCAATGAAGAGATAAGCCTAATGGTGAAAAGGTTCAACAAGTTCTACAAGAACAAAGGGAAAGAAAGAAGTTCTAGCTCAAGACACTATGAGAGAAGATCATCAAGTCATGACCGTAATTGCTACAATTGTGGAAAGCCCGGACACTACTCCAATGAGTGTACGGCTCCCTACAAGAAAAGAGACGAATCACCAAGAGGAAGACATAGAAGAGATGAATCACCTCATAAGGAGAGAAGGAGTAGAGATGATCGTTATGAATGAAGACACTCTCGAAGAAGCAAGGATTCGGAGAGGAAGGACAAGTCATCTAAGAGCAACACAAGAAGAAGACATCAAGCTCATGTTGGTGAATGGGTTTCCGGCTCCGACTCCGACAACCACTCCGAGAGAAGTTATCACTCCAACTCCGACTATAGTCAAGATGAAGGTGTTGCCGGACTTGCTCTTGTGTCATCCAACTCCTATGATCTATTTGACTCACCAAATGAAGGAATTGGAAGATGCTTCATGGCAAAAGGCCCCAAGGTATCACACCCCGAGTATCTTGATTTCAATAGTGATGAAGATGATTTGCTTGGTGATGATGATTTACTTGTTGATAAGGATAGTGATGTGAGCTATAATGAAAATGCTAGTAATCATGATAGTCAAGAGGAAACGTGTGACAATGCTATGAAGGAGATTGAGTGTCTAACTAAAGAACTAAATGCTCTTAAGTTAGCTCATGAAACAACTCAAGAGGATCATAGAGAACTTCTAAGAACTCATGAGAAGCTACGCTTCGAGAAGCTAAATTTAGAGCAAGAGCATGAGTTTCTTAAAGCTATCAATGACGATCTTCGAAAGAAGAGTTCTTCATATCTTGCCAAACATTTACTCTTGTCTACCTTTATACCACAAGTTAAACCTAAGCGAACTAGCAACAAGGGTAAAAAGGGTTCTACCTCTAGTAGTAACAATAACAATGCTAAATCCAATGTTGTTGCTTCTAGTAGTTCTATTGATTCCACTAATGATTCTCTTAGCCAAGTTACACTTGAGCAAGAAAATATGATATTGAAAGGAATTATAGAAAAAGGTGTCTACAAGAGTCTTGCCGGGAGTAAGCAATTTGAGGAAATTGTACGCAAGCAAGGAAGGCACCGGAAGAACCAAGGTGTTGGTTTTGAACGAAAGTTCAATGCCAATGGAGTTGAGTGGGAAGAAGATCAATACCCCAAGACGAA
Organism: Elymus sibiricus; assembly: GCA_039707655.1. Taxonomy (NCBI): domain Eukaryota; kingdom Viridiplantae; phylum Streptophyta; class Magnoliopsida; order Poales; family Poaceae; genus Elymus; species Elymus sibiricus. The sequence continues at coordinate 196,003,739 of CM077674.1, read as the reverse complement.
GTTTGTTCCTCAACAAGAGAAGTATGATCCTACTTCCTTCAAGGGAATACAAGCTCAAGAAGATCTTCCGCCACAAGACCACAAGCTAAAAGGCAAGGACAAGCTTCAAGAAGAGATTGATTCATTTGAAGAAGCTCCTCAAGCCATGGTCAAGTGGGTTCCCAAGACTTTATCAAGTTCTACTTCATCAAGTGCTACTACAACTCCAAGGATTCCCATCAAGTTGATGTGGGTCCAAAAGAAAAAGAACTAGAGAGTTCTTGAGGGTGACTCCGCCAACAAACTTCACTCATATTCTTTATGGCAAGGACTTGTGCAACCAACTTCCACATTTTGCACTTGTTCATGGAGTCACAAACCCTCTTGTTGGTAAGGCAAGGGACAAGGTATTCAATGCATTCATGGATATCATCATATGTGTATTTCACTCTATGTCTATGGATATCCTTGTATGTTCCTTGTGTGGGACTAACCCATGTAGGTATTGAAAGCACAAAACTCCAAAGGATTGCTCCCAACTCTTGATGGTCTACATCAACATTGAGCATCCACATCTTCAACATCTACATGAAGTCATCATCGACAAAACCCAAGGTTAGTTCATCCATCTTAGGGGGGATATCACATCTAGGGGGAGCTTTGCTCTAAACAATTGAGCTAAAGCGACTCTAATGGTGTGAACACATCAATGCTTTTTGTAAAAGTGGCAACCCCACTTGTGCTTAAACGATGAGTATGACCTATGATCAAATGTTCTCATTTGGCTCCTAAGTCAATATACTCATATATAGATGACCTAGTCATCGCCATTGCTTTATAGATGCTAGAATTGGTTGTGCATGTTTGACACATATTTCATTTGCTATCTTATTGTGTGAGCATGTTGGTTTGCATGTTTTCATCATTCGAGGACATCCATTTGTTGCTTTGATTGTCTTGTTTTAGTGGCCAAGTGGATGTACAAGAATGCCTAAGTACCTTCTCTAGCTATCTATGCTTTCTTGTCTCAAATTCTATTCTTGCTGCATCACAAAAATTGAACAAGTCATTTTCGGACCCTCCGGGTGAGGAGCACTCGGAGCCACCGATCTGAAAGGGCTGAACCTCCAAAACCTTCTATCTGATTTCGGCCGAACCAATTCACTCAAACTCGGTCCAACCGAAATCACTTAGATTGATCTAGGTTTTCCATCTCGGTGCAACCGAGTTGAACCACTTCGGAGCCACCGATGTGCTAATCTGCGTGCAGTTACACATATCGGTGCCACCGAGTTGTCCAACTCGGAGCTACCGACAGCGTACGGGTATATATATCGCGCGGGCTCGAACGGTTGAAATTTCTCGACTCTTTCGCTCCCGCACCCAGTTGCTACCGTCGCCCTTGTCTTCCGACTTCGTCGTCGTCTCCAGCGCGCCCTCGCCGCCAGATTCCGTCGCCGTCAACGGCAATCTGCCCCGCCGTTGCCGCCGTAGAGAATCTCCACCGAGTTAGGGTGAGATTTGATCCCTCTCGTGCTCCATTTTCTGATTCAGTGCACGATAGGATTGCCATTATTCTTGCCACGGAATGCAATGCTTATTCCACCAAAAGAATTCCGTAGATTAGATTCGAGCAAAAAAATTAGGTTTAAGTTTCCGCCGAACGCATCTCGGACCGACCGATTAGAAATTTTCGGTCCCACCGATTTGGCCTCAGGCCATCGCACAAGTATGTCTCGGTGCCACCGAGTTGTACAAATCGGTGAGACCGAGAGTAAAGTCTCAGTGAAACCCTAGCATCTCGGAGACACCGAAACCCATCTCGGTCTGACCGAAATGGAGTGCAAGGTTTCTGTAGAGTGCTTCGGTATCACCGAGATGATCAACTCGGTCCATCCAAAATGCCTTCTGTGAAAACTTGAAACTAAGAGTTGAACTCAATTTTTATGAAAAACTTCTGCTTTTTGTGATGACTCATCTACTCTGCCCATACCCAACTATTCACAGGGTCAGCTCAGCAAGATGTCAGATGACAGCGATAGCCAGAACAGGTCAGAGCAGCATGCAGAACTCAGTGAAGGATCTAGCCCTGCAGAAAGTTTCTATGAGGGAGAGAGGAACTCTCCAGATCTTCCTAAGGCTGACACTAGAACAAGGAAGAAGAGAACCTCAGACAGTGAGGACGAGGACTTTGTTGCCAGTGAAGCAGCAACAAAGAAGAAGAGAGTGGTGCTTGCCAAGGAATATAGCACCAAGCCCACCTCTACCAAAGAGAAAAATGTTGTGAAGAAAGTTCCAAAGCAGACTATGCAATTCACACTTGAAGAGGCAAGTGACTCAGAACCAGCTGCAGGAGCAAAGAAGAAGAGAGCTAGGAAGACTACAGCTCATGTGCTAGGAAGACCCTCCATGAGGAATGATTCAGAGGAGGAGGAGGAGCCAGCAGCTAATGCATCCCCCAGCAAAAGCTCAGAAGCTCATGTCAGATGCAATCAGGACTGCTGCCCCCACCAAGTCCAAACCAAAAGCTCCAGCACCCAAGAGGTCTACAAGGAATATTTCTGCTGCTGAGAAGAACAAGGCCCCAGTGCCTGAGGCAAATGTTGATGAAGAGCCACTAGTGCTCAGGAAATTGAAACCCAAGATTCCAGACCATGATGATGCACACCCAGTTGCAGAAAATATGATGCTAAGGAAAGACAAAGGACTGCGTCAGTGGAGATTGTCAGATCCTTATGCTGCAAGGAGGAAAACAGCTTGTGATTATCGCTTTCACACTCGAGAACAACAAGATTTCTATGAGACGGTATTGCTTGATAAGAAGCCCATTGTTAGTGACATGAGATGGGTGGATTGGGAATACATTGATGAAAATGAGGATTATTTCCCCCATGTTCATGAGAGCTTCAGGATTGCAGGTGTTGATGACTTTGTTGGACAGAAGATGACAAAGTGGAATGATGAAATGGTAATGCAATTCTACTCTACAGCTCATTTCTATCCAGATGGCTGAATCATGTGGATGACTGAGGGTATCAGGTACCAGTCGACCATCTCTGAGTGGGCAAGTCTTCTTGGTGCTCCCAAGGAAGAGGATGATGACTATGATATCTATGCCAAGCTCAAGATGGATCACAACTCCATGGCCAACATGTACACCGCAATACCCCAGAAGGACATCGAGACACATAAGCTTGGATCAGTGAAGCATCTGCTGCCAGGACTGGCCACCACTAACACTATCTTGCGATATACTCTATTACCCAAGTCAGGCGATGATAAGATGATACGTGGCCACTCCATCAACTTGCTGCATTTGTTTGACACTCCTCAGAAATTTAAGGTGATGAGTTTGATTGTGGAAACTATCAAGAGGACTGCAGCTGATCAGAAGAGATCGTGCGGCTATGCTCCACACATCCAGATGTTGATCAATTACAAGGTTGGAACCAGCACTTATCTTCTTGATCGTGAGCATCTGCCACTGCGTCCAGAGTTTGAGGATAATGTTATCGTGATGGATCCTTCGCATCCCACTTCTGCTCAAGCCCAACAGAAGATTCGAGAAGCCAAAGAAGCCAAAGCAGCCAAGGGGGCAACAGCTCCAAATGCTCCAGTTGCAAATCTCAAGTCTAAGTCTGACCAAATGACATATCTGCTAGAAGCCACCCTGAGGATTGAGCGAAGTCTAGCCAATCTCACCCAACACCAGGCTAGCTTAGAGCGGATAATCGAGACAAAGTTTCATGATCTAGACGTCAAGGTCACAGAGATCCAGACTACAGTGGAGAAGCTGCAGAGCGACGTTGATGCTGTCAGGACAGCCCCTTCTGATGATAGTAGAGATGATAGACCAACCACAGAGAGATTTCAGACAGTGCCTAGGGCAGCCAGATCTGCTGTAGTGCCAGTTGTGGATCCGAGGATCACAGTTTCTGCACCTGCTGCTGCTGCTACAGTGCCCCCACCGGTCTCCACTCCACCAGCCCAGCAGACGTCCGCTGAAGCCTTCGCGGATGCTTTTCTTTCGACGCCATTTACGCACACCGGAGCTGCCAGCAGGAGGTCGCCTTCAGGAGCTTCGGAGGACCGTGCTTAGAGTGTCGATTAGTCCTATACCTATTCGATCTTTTTGGTATTTGTTGCCAAAGGGGGGGAATTTGTATAGATCTTAGCTTCGAGAGAGAGAGTTTCGCTTTGCTTTGCCCATTGGATTTCTCTCGAGTTCTTTTGCTACAATTTGCTTGTTGGTACTTTGTTTCTATGTGTGTGCTTAATACTATGCTTCGTTATGATTGTGAGCTACTTCATGTGATTGATCATACTATGCCTCTTGTGATGATCAATGCTTATCTTTATCATTATCTTGTATGATCACTTACTTGTGTTGGTGATGCGTGCTTTCTATTCCACTCATATCATTTTGCGCGCTCCACCAAGTTGTATGTGACATGGAAGAGTGACCCATGAGCCTAATCGATTGTGCATTTGCATTCAAACGCAAATTTTTAATAATGCACAAATTTAGGGGGAGCTCTTGCTTATCACATACTTCTCAAAGCGACGACGTATTCCATTCATTTAATCAATTGTCGAAGCTTTGATCTATATGTTGTCATCAATTACCAAAAAGGGGGAGATTGAAAGCACATTTGCTCCCTTGGTGGTTTTGGCAATTCATAACAACATATATCTCATTGAACTAATGTCCACTCAAGTTAAAGATTTCAGGATGATCAATGATTGGCATGGCATGGACTAGAGATGTGGACCCCTCAAAATGCTAAGGACAAGGATTGGCAAAAGATCAAGACTCTACATTTTTGGTTTAGTGATCCAAGATCACATTGAGTCCATAGGAAAGCCAATACTATTAAAAGGGGATGAGGTGTTGCTTAATAGTCTTTTTGCTCAAGTGCTTAGTGACAGTACTCCTAAACCCTCAACCACTCTCTCTAGCCAAATATGTCCAAACCCCACATTCCAACTCGGCCCCACCAAAAATTTCCTATCCGGAGCCACCGAGTTCACCTAGACTTAGCCACTGCCAAAACCCTAACAAATCGGATCCACCGAAATGGATCTCGGTCCCACCGAGATGGCCTTGCCAACTCTTTGTGATCATTTGCACCTACTTCGGTCTCACCGAGTTTTGCAAATCGGTCTCACTGAGATGGCTTGCCAACTCTCTGTTGCCTTATTGCTTCACTTCGGTCCTACCGAGTTGATGCAATTGGTGCCACTGAGATGAGATTTTCCCTAGCCATTGCACTTCGGTCCATCCGAGTTCTTCGTATCGGTCCCACCGAGATTCCTAAAGTTCATATCTTTTACACAGTTCGGTGCTACCGAGATGATGGTTTCGGTGCCACCGAGTTGGGTCAAAAGTGTGTAACGGTTGGATTTTGTGTGGAGGCTATATATACCCCTCCACCACCTCCTTCTCAGTGAGGAGAGCCATCAGAACGTGCCTACACTTCCACCATACATTTTCTGAGAGAGAACCACCTACTCATGTGTTGAGATCAAGCTATTCCATTCCTACCAAGTGTGTAACGGTTGGATTTTGTGTGGAGGCTATATATACCCCTCCACCACCTCCTTCTCAGTGAGGAGAGCCATCAGAACATGCCTACACTTCCACCATACATTTTCTGAGAGAGAACCACCTACTCATGTGTTGAGATCAAGCTATTCCATTCCTACCATTTGAACCTTGATTTCTAGCCTTTCCCAAGTTGCTTTCCACTCAAATCCTTCTTCCACCATAGCCAAATCTGTGAGGAGTTGTTTGAGTGCTGGGAAGACTATCATTTGAAGCACAAGAGCAAGGAGTTCATCAACAACACACCGTCTATTACCTTTTGGAGAGTGGTGTCTCCTAGATTGGTTAGGTGTCACTTGGGAGCCTCCGACATGATGTGGAGTTGAACCAAGGAGTTTGTAAGGGCAAGGAGATCGCCTACTTCGTGAAGATCTACCCCGAGTGAGGCTAGTCCTTCGTGGATGTAAGCCATGGTGGAATAGACAAGGTTGCTTCTTCGTGGACCCTTCGTGGGTGGAGCCCTCCGTGGACTCGCGCAGCCGTTACCCTTCGTGGGTTGAAGTCTCCATCAACGTGGACGTACGATAGCACCACCTATCGGAACCACGCCAAAAACCACCGTGTCTTCATTGCGTTTGAAATCTCCGATCCCCTCCTTTACTTACATATGCAATTGTTTACTTTCCGCTGTTATACTCTTAGAATTGCATGTGTAGGGTGATGCTTGACTTGTGTTCTTGCTAAAATCTGCCCACAATTAAAATTGGGAAAAGGTTAGATTTTATTTGGTCAAGTAGTCTAATCACCCCCCCCCCTCTAGACATACTTTCGATCCTACACAAGGCCTCTGTTTGATCCCGTGTACGACTTCAGAACAAGCGCTAAGTACCACCGACCCGAGATCATGATTTTCGCCAAGTCCCTCGATGACCTCCGGACGCCAAGACCGTCAAGATCGACTACATGGACGTCAAGTACCTCGACGACCGCTGGAGTCCGAAGACCCCAAGTACCACGACATCAAGTGTACGACTACCGTCGTTATGGATCCGACAAGATTGCGTGTACCACTACCACCGTCCCGTGTACAACTACTTCCATGATGACCCGTGAACGACTACTTCCACTACCGCCGAACTCGATCCACCCCGATTGCACGCTTGGAAGGTATAATCCCAAGACAACCGCCCGAGAACGAACGCATGTTTGATGTATGAGATGCATGTTTCGATGTGTGTATCCGTCCATGAACATTAGTTGCACGTTTCTCCTCGTTTTTCATGTCGCCGACACGTGGGACACCTGGTATCCGGGATCACTCCCCGTTGCTTTTGCACATTCCACACATCCTATATTCCTTTGCACCGGCATCTCACGAGTTGTCGGATCACCGGAATGTTGCCGTGGCACCATTTCCATTTTCGCCGCCGTGGCACCCATTTCTTTCCGCCATGGCGACAAATGCCTCATATCATGAAATATGTCATTGTTTTCGTAAAATTGCATCCAACGTAAATATGTCATCCTCATGCATTTAATAACTCATGAACCGTGCATCGGATTAAAATGAATCATATGTGTAAAATGCTTAGAATTTCATGTAGTTTCATAATATGCACTTTCATCCATGTTAAATATGCTAAAAATGTTGTTTGCATTTAATTTGCATAAATGACATGTTAAAATGATTTATTTCATAACTAAATAACTGTAGCTCTGTTTTAAATAAATTATATATGTAAATAGTCTAGAAAAATGTGTAGGTTAACATGATGCACTTTATTTTGCTGTTTAACAACATTAAAATTGTGTTTTATTCAGATCAGTACCAAATTTGAAATTTGCATATGAGGAATTTCTGGAATTGTTTTGTGTTGTTTCCGGCCTCATTTAAATTGCCTAGATAGGTAGATTAACTATGCTTCATCTCTTGCCATGTTTAGCAACATTTAACATTGTTGAGTAGCATAAACGGGAGTGAACTAAATAATTGTATGTGGAGTTTCGTCAATATGCAACTCGTTGCATATTGAGCTTCACTTAATGTGTAGTATTTGTTTGTTGCATCTTGCCATGACATGCATCATACTTGATTGTGCATCACGCCATGATTATGCTTGTGTGTTTACCATGTTGTTTCCTTCTTTCCGGTTGTGCTTCTTCTGGATAGTCCCGGTTATGTTGCGAAGTGTGAGGATTCGTTCGACTACGCGTGTTCGTCTTCTTCATGGATTCGATCTTCTTCCTAGCGGGATTTCAGGCAAGATGACCATTACCTTGGATATCATTACTATCTTTGCTTGCTAGTTGTCTCGATGCTATTGCTATGTCTCGCTACCTACCACTTGTTTGTCAGCCTCCCAAAATGCCATGAAACAGCCTCTAACCTTCCATCATCCCAGCAAACCGTTGTTTGGCTATGTTACCACTTTGCTCAGCCCCCTTTCTTATAGCATTGCTAGTTGCAGGTGCAGTTGCAAGTTTTTCCATGTTGGGACATGGATATCATGGGATATCACAATATCTCTTATTTAATTAATGCATCTATATACTTGGTTGTGTGTGGAAGGCTCGGCCTTTTGCCTGGTGTTTTGTTCCACTCATGCCGCCCTAGTTTCCGTAATACCGGTGTTATGTTCCTTGATGAGCGCTTCTAACACATGTGGGGCATATGGGAACCCCCCCTGTTCATTCGTTTTAGGATAAACTTCTCCAACAAGGCCCAACATTGGTTTTAACATTTGCTCAACATAATAATATTGATAATAAATTTGACGCATAGGGAGTTAGCGCTACTCGTGGATTTTAATTCAACATAATACAGGTGGGCCAGTGTTGATGGTGTTGGTCCGAATTTGTCAACCGCCGGTGGCTGCCAGGGGCAACTCTGGAATTGGCCTACCGGAAGTTTGGACGATCCGGTCGTGTCCTGAGAATGAGATACGCGGCTCCTATCGGGATCGTCGACACGCCGGGAGGTCTTGCTGGTTTAGTTTTACCTTTTACGAGTGACTTGTCCACCGGGATTCCTTATCTTAAGCATCGTGTTATCATGGTGTGAGGATGTTCCATCGGATGCGTGTGGTAATTTATAATGGACTACTTGGAGCACCCCTGCAGGGTTAAATCTTTTCGAGAGCCGTGCCCGCGGTTATGTGGCGACTTGGAAATTTATAACCTCCGGTTGTAGAGAACTTGACACTAAATTTAATTAAAATACACCAACCGCGTGCGTAACCGTGATCGTCTCTTTTCGAGGGAGTTCGGGAAGAGAACACAGTGGGGTTATGTTTGACTCGTAAGTAGGCAGGATCACTTCTTGATCATTACTAGATTGCGACCGTTATGCGTAGTCACTCTTACTATTCTTGTACTCGTAACTTAGCCACCATACCATGCTTAGTGCTTGCTGCAACCTCACCACTTATCCATTCCATACCCATTAAGCTTTGCTAGTCTCGATACCCATGGTAATGGGATTGCTGAGTCCTCATGGCTCACAGTTTACTACAACAACAGGTGCAAGTACAGGTAAAGCGTTGATTTGACGTGAGAGTGATGCTTGATCTGTTTGGAGTTCTTCTTCTGCTTCTTCTTCTTCGTCGATCATGGGATAGGTTCCCGGTTGGCAGCCTGGGACTAGCAGGGTGGATGTCGTTCTTCTTTTTCATTTGATTTCATCCGTAGTCGGATCATGCTCTTCTGTTTGATCATTGCTATGTATTGATGTATTGATGTATTCATGTTGTAGCTTGTGGCAAGTGTAAGCCTTTATCTGGTATTCTCATCTGTTCAGTACATGGTATGATGTAACGATATCCACCTTGCGAAGCGTCTCCGATATGTGCTTCTATCCTTAGTGGGACCTTCGAGTCCCTTGAGGATAGGACCGCATATTGGGCGTGACACCCGAGGACTCATGCTCATCGCTTTGTCTCTTCTTATTCACAGTATCTTGGTCCTGTAACAATAAAGTGCTTCCCGCCTATGGCCATGTAGGGTTTTTCTCCATGGCTACCCGACGGTACACAACGGTGTTTCCACGTCCAGCCCGTTGATGGCCACCTTGCCCATTAGTGTTTCTGCCCATAGCATTAAACTGGTAGAAAACTTACCTAACTTTGCCCAGATCCTTCTCCGGCGAGGTAACCTCGGCGCCCGGTTCCACTTCTTCCTCATGTTCCTCTCCATCATCATTATACCTGCCTCCAACACTGGATCCCTCATGCATGGAATTAGGAGAGGTATCCCGGCTTCTGTTTATATTAAGCATAAAGCGGAGAGACTCGTGATATGGTGGCCGACCATATTCATCTCTTCCCGCTGGCGTTGGGCAGAGCAACTCTGCGTGTCCCAACAAACTTCAAGAGAAACAGAAGTACAACAAGTTCTCGTATTGGATGTCAAAGAATTCAGATTGTTTTGCCCTTGCCTTCTCCAGCTGAACCCATCTCATCAACGGCTCTTTCACCTTGATCCACACCCTAAACCTCAAGCAATCACCAAACGCAAAACCCTTGGAATCAGCATCCAAATTCACCAATCTCCCACCATGCTCGCAATCCTCTCTGGCCATGGAGGGCATAATAGATTAAAAGGCAAGTTGATCACTTGTGCCCAAATTTTCATCCTGTCAAATTTCAGCTCAGATGGGTGCGACCTGATATCGAATCTTTCCAGAACAACACAGTGCTTGTCAATCATCCATGGACCTCCATCAAAAATTCGACCGCAATCCGCTTGTTCTCAAAGCTTGCCACAAACATGTTCTCCCCTATCGGCCTGAAATTAAGCCCCTTTGGATTGCCCCATGCAGCAGTGAAAGAGCATGGTGCCCCCATGTTTTGTTTTGGTAATTGATGACAATCCCTATGGACTAATGTTTGCTTTGAGTTGTACTTTAAGGTTTGTACATAGGCATTGCTTGAAGACCATATGTTGGTTTCAAGGTTATAAGAAGGAGATTATGTGTTGACCAAGGTGCTATTCAAGGAGTTATCTAAAGATTGGTCATGTGCGAGTTGAGCCTATTGCAAGTGTGTCTTGAAGAAGAAGATTGTGTGAACACTCATGTTTACCTTCAAGACATCATCTTTATGAAGAGAGAAGATAAGATACAAGGTTGATCAAGACTTAGTACAAAGAGTGGATTCAAGTTGATCAACACACAAAGCGTAGAAGATCTACCGAGTGGGATCAAGTGATCTCACGGTATGGAAAGCATTGTCCATTACATTTTGTGTACTAACCCATGTTCTCGTGAGGTTTCTTTATGGGGTTAGGTATGTTTCCATGGGCTTGCATCGAAAGGAAGATCTCATATGACCCATGGAGGATGACATCAAGTGGTGATCGTCATCAAGGTTGCGTTGTGCAAGTTCAAGAGGAGCATCACGAAGAGATCACATGCTTGAAGCTTGCCGACCATTTGGTGATAATGGTCTTGTGAAGATGTGCCTAAGAGTGGCTCTCCCATAGTGGAGTATGGAGGAGCAAAATGCGAGTCTTCACCAAGCGTGCGCTAACAAGAAAGGTGTTCCAACTTGAGGCAGGCATGATCGTCATCATCTAGCTCAAGTGGATTATGCGCAAGGCAAAGGTTTGACCTTGATAGGTTTTCTATTTTACCGGTCTCATGGTATTTGTTGGGAGGCCGGGTTATAGGATTGATTGTCGTAATATCAAGGGGGCTCTCGAGTGAGTAGCTTGATCGTATTGTTCATATAGAGCTCAAACCATTGCATCCTTTACATCATCTTTATTGATTCTTATTTGGTTTTTCTCTATGTGAGGTTTTAGATTTTGTGTTCGTCTACATGTCAAACTCAAGTTCATCGAAAACGGAGTTCGTATGCTTCATCTTTGCGTTTTCGTTGTTGGAGTTTTTGCCGGTTCATATTTGAGGAAGGTTCCCCTCTTTATCTTATTGGCATTTCTTCTCCTTTGCTAGTTCTTCATACATCCAACAAGCTTGAGTTTGCTGATTGTGGAGTTCATTTGCAGAAGTTATAGCAGTTTTGGTCTTACTTGTTTCCACTGTTCTGGTCTAGCTCTGCTGCTATCTACCAAGAGGTAGTACCGCTGGTACCTACTGTAGTACCGCTTGTGCGGTACTTCCATAGTTGTACCGCACGTACTACCGTGAAGGGCTCTGGTTGCCCTCCGGTATTTAGCGGTAGTACCGCTGGCTCCTACGGTAGTACCGCTTGTGCGGTACTTTCGCTCTTGTGTCGCGCGTACTATCGTGGGGAGGTCTTTTACCCACTGATAATTAGCAGTAGTACCGCTAGTTTGAGTCAGTAGTACCACTCCGGCAGTACTACCGCGCTTGTACCGCTGCTGGTTCTCGTGGGTCTCTGTATCTCACCTCTATTTAGCGGTAGTACCGCTCCCCGGTAGTACTGCTTGAGTATTTCCAGCACATAACATATAGATTTCTCCTCCCACTATATAAGGGGGTCTTCTTCCCCATTGCCCCCAACGACTTTGGGCAAGTTTCCCCCCACCATTGTTGACCTCTTGGAGCTTGCTTTCTCTCTATTCTCCTCATGATTCTTGCTTCTTTTTAAGGGAAAAGAGAGAGGAGATCTAGATCTACATTTCCACCAATCCATCTCTCCTCTAGGCGAGGTAACCTTTTGGATCTAGATCTTGGAGTTCTTTGTGTTCTCTTTTTTGTTCTTCCTCTCATATTTCTCCATACCATTAGTTGTTGTGGTGGGATTTGGGAGAGAAGCACTTGAGCACTTCGTGTGCTCTTGCCATTGCATTAGTTGCATTGGTTTGAGTTCTCCACGGTGATACATGAAAGTGAAAGTTGAGAAGCTTATTACTCTTGGGTGTTTGGGCACTCTAGAGCTTGTGCCTCTTGGGTGCTTGGGCGCCCTAGACGGTTGGTGGTGTCGCGGAGCTCAATCATTGTGGTGTAAAGCTCCGGGCAAGCTTCGGGGTCTCCAATTAAGTTGTGGAGATTGGCCCGAGCAATTTATACGGGTTCGGTGACCGCCCCCAAGGGTCGCCATTTGTACGGGTTCGGTGACTGCCCCCAAGGGTCGCCATTTGTACGGGTTCGATGATCGCCCTCAAGGGTCCCTTAGTGGAGTCATGACACCTTGCATTGTGCGAGGTCGTGGGGAGAATACTGTGGCCTTAGTGGCATTTTGGGGAGCATTGTGCATCCACACCGCTCTAACGGAGATTAGCATCCGCAAGGGTGTGAACTTCGGGATACATCGTCGTCTCCGCGTGCCTTGGTTATCTCTTACCTGAGCCATTTACTTATGCACTTACTTTGTGATAGCCATAGTGATTCATGTTATATATCTTGCTATCACATAATTGTTTATCTTGCTTAGCATAAGTTGTTGGTGCACATAGTTGAGCCTTATATTTAGGTTTTGTACTTGACAAATTAAACGCTAGTTTTATTCCGTATTTGTTCACGCCTAAATCATAATTCTTTTTAAGCCGCCTATCCCCCCCCCCACCCCCCCACCCCCCCCCCCCCCCCCCCACCCCCGACATCCACGTCCTTTCAAGGAGCTTCTCTAATGGTGTTCATATGGAAGCTCTTCCTGTAGAGCACCTTCCCAATCAACGCATGCACATCGTCTCCTTCTCCGTCAGGTTAAGCATGTCCATCATCTGCTCAACCGTCTCCGTCTCCCTCCTCCTGTTCCTCTTCTCCCCTATGGCGCTCGACTCCCCCATGTTCGCCCGACCCTTACGATCCAATCTCCACTTCCCGGTGTCGCCCATGTCCATCATCTGCTCAACCGTCTCCGTCTCCCTCCTCCTGTTCCTCTTCTCCCCTATGGCGCTCGACTCCCCATGTTCGCCCGACCCTTACGATCCAATCTCCACTTCCCAGCACCGCCAAGGGTGGGCAAGGACGCAGGGTCCCCCATGATCACCCCAAGCAAACAACCAAGGAGAGTGGACGACTTGGGCGACGAAAAGATGCCGGCGATCAAAATTCTAGCCTTGCGCCCCAAGGATCTCCAGACCGCCTGGTCACTCGAAACCCTAGGATGCGTTTCGGGACTCCAGCAGAACCTTTCCTTTTGCCCGAGATTCCATGTAACTGCTCTCTTCCTTCTAATACATCGACAGCAAAATAAAAGTATTCACAGAATTTCTTTACAAAATTTGAAACTTCAAAATGGTGGTTTCTACCTGAAACTTCGGACTTGGAGACAAGCCTGTTATTAGACAAAAGCATAATATCATTATTCCATAGTGTTTTATTTGGCGCAGGCATAAACAACCTAAGCTCCCCCTTGACATTTGGATCGGGGGTACATAAGCAGAAGGCATGGAAGTGCCAAATTCCTCCAGAGTTCACTAGCATTGGCGACCTAGCTAAACATATTCACCACATGGCGGAAGACGTTCTTTATACAACAAGCGGCATACTGGCCTAGCCTGTGTTCTGCATGCCAGCAGCAATGCCCTTCATAGTCAGGATGAGGGTGTCCTCCAGACCTGGGGCATACTCGCTCCCACGGTTCAGTTGCACCAGCTCGGCGGGCTCCTTGTCGCTGAACTCCTTGGACAGGGGCGGCTGCTGTGGCATCACCTCGAAGCTGGGGTCTCTTATCCGCTTCAGGGTGTAGGCTTGGCAAACATTCAAGGTTGTGATGTAGGACTCACGCAACCGCAGACGCTGCTTTAGGTAAGGATCCCCTTCAAGAACGTCCTTGTGACCAGCAACCTGGACAGATTGACAATGGTTAGAAGAGCCATGTGCGGAGATTCTGGTAATTATTTTTATTATGTCTGATATGTATAGGTCAGTACATTTTGAACAAATCATTCAACTAATCATTTTATCTACCTCTGAAAATGGCACGAACCAAACTTGGTAAACACCACCATGTGAGAGTAATTAGTCGCATTATATATCATAAGGAATTCAACTAACCATGTAAAAGGCTTAATGACCAATTACGTACAGATCCGAGTTGTTTTGGACACTGAAACAAGGTTACATCTTGACCATCAGTTTTATGAAAGATAGGTTTCCTTAAATGAAACTACGTACACATTACGGAAGTATATTTCATGATGGACCTAGTAATAGTATTATCAAGTTACATGCTATTAGCACTTTACCTGAAGGAGTAACTGTTTTGTCTCTTCAAAGTTTTGTCTCAACTGTTCCCCAAAGGACTGCAGATCTTCAGCCACAAGCAATTTGTCATATAAAGCAGCAATTCCTGGATCTCCCTTGGCAAAAACCATCTCAAGTAAGTCAAGGGTGACCCTGAAGAATGGCCACTCATTGTACATTACTTTTAGAGTATGGATGTTCCTGATGTCCTTCTGAATGATATGTTTAAATGCTGCACTAAATCCAAGCCATACAGGAAGATGAAACCTTGTCTGTGTCCAAGCAAAGATCCATGGAATTGCACGGAGCGATTCTATGCCCCCACTAGGCTTTCTCTTCGATGGCCGGCTGCCAATATTCATCCGACCATATTCAGTCTCAGGTGTTGCCTGAAACAATGGATGCACAAGTTAGTACAAATTAGGTCTTGATCTCCACCAAGTTCAAACCCAGCTTCAGTCAGCACTAAGATATAATTCAGTGACATTTACATTGTTGATATGTCAACCATACAGTCGTTCAGTATAAGTCAATGCTCACAATTTAGAGAGTGCACATGTCTAAAAATAATGCGAAATAAATCAAAACTGACAGTCCACATAGCAATGGGAAAGGAGCATATCCCTAGGTTGGTATTTGCTCTCTTGAAGAGTCTAAACAGTAGTTTTTGCGCTCTATGCGAAGCCGTTGAGTGCCGTACCCTAGATGGCTAAAGTCCAGTAGCCGAAAGCATCACTAGCTTACGCTCTGACCCAGGGCAGGCTTTAGGTACGCTTTAGTTTGAAATCATTAAAGATATGCTCGACCTTCTACTATCAACCAGATGAGATAGGGCTTTGATAGGTCAGAGTCAGTCTCCCATAAGACTCAAATTCTAGGTTCCTCCTAATTTTTCTATAATCAACCAGAAAACCATGGCTACACGCTCAAAAACAACAAAACCAACAAACCTTTTAGCATGCAGCTTTGTAGAAACGATGACGTCATGCTCATTCTAACTGCAAGGTATATGATAAAAGCATTGGATACAGGTGAACGTACCGAGCGGAAGTATTCAACAAAGCGTGGTTCTTGGAAGACTATTGATCGATACTCTTTTGTTGCCACAACAGCCATCTCATCCATTAGAGCACGCCATTCTGGCTTGGGTGAAATTGGGGGATGCATTCCATGCTCGAGAGTAGCTGCAGTGAAGCGCTGCAGAGTTCTAAAGCACAAGTGTTCCTCTCCAAACGAGTGTTCTATGACCTCGCCTTGAACCGTTACACGGAGTGATCCATGTATCGTGTCTGGTGGTTGAGATAATATGGCAAGATGACTGGGACCCCCTCCTCTGCCAACCGTTCCACCTCTTCCATGAAACATTGTCAACTTTACTCCGTAATGCTTTGCAACCTTTATGAGCTCTTCCTGTGCTTTATACATTTGCCACGCTGCAGAGAGACGCCCAGCATCCTTGCCAGAGTCTGAGTATCCAATCATGACCTCCTGCTTGCCATTGATCCTATCCATATACCAGTCTATTGAAAATAGGCGTGCAACAGCTGCTGGAGCTGCTTCAAGATCTGCAAGCTTCTCAAATAGTGGAACAACTCTCAATGGCTTTTTTATATGGCACTCACGCTGTAAAAGCTCAACAGCAAGCACATCGGATGGGGCAGTTGCCATTGAGATGATATAAGCACCAAAACAATCTGCTGGAAGCTCTGCAAGGATATGAAATGTGCCTAAAACATCAGCAACTTCTTCAGTCTGAGGAAGATCTGAACCGAACAATGGGCGTTTGCCCCTTAGTTCAGACAACAGCCACTCCTGGCGTTTCTCCTCAGACCATTCAGCGTAGGATCCGATCCCAAGATGTGTTGTTATAGTATCAAGGACATCAGTGTGTCGATCAGATTCCTGCCTGATATCAAGTTTCACAAGAGCAAGCCCAAAAGTTGATACTTGACGCAAGAAATCAAGAAGGCTTCCATCAGCTATAGGTTTGTCACCACAAGCACACAAAGATCTGTAGCATAGCTCAAGAGGCTCGAGAAACTGCAACATAGGAGGACAATTAGACAACTAATGGCGGCAACCTTCACGAAGAAGTCACATCTGATGATAAGAGCTCACCATCTCGACATTAGTAAAAGTAGACTCCTCGGGAATGTCTGAAACTCCAGTTGTCAATATATGGCGAGAACGTTCGCGCGTATAATACAATTTATCCCTGACATCACCGAGTATGACACGATAAGGTTCATTTGAAGGAACTTGCTTCCAGAACTCTGCAGCAAAGACATTTTCTTAATAATAGACAGTTCAGCAAGCAAATCATTCTTCGCAAGAAAGGGAGTAAAATCAAGCGGTTTACACAACTACAAATTATTTTCGGTGCCAAGCAAAAAGTACCCATGACTACAAGATATAATTATTGAAGTTTTCTCTGAGACCATGATATAATCTATACAAGTTACTCTCTCTCTATATATATATCCCCCTCTCCCTCCCTCCCTCCCTCTCTCCCCCTCTCCCCCTCACTCTCTCCCTCTCCCCCTCTCCCCCTCTCTCCCTCTCTCCCTCTCTCTCTCTAGGCGGCATGGCCCGGCTGGGTCAGCCAAGGGAAGGAGGCTGCTCGCGCGGCTGCGGCAGGGGCTGTGACGCAGGGCAGCGGTGTGTGCGGCAGAGGAAGAGGAATGAGGCGCGGTGCGGCTGCGCCAGTGGAGACAAGAAGGGATGTGCTGATTTGCTGCTGCTGCTTGCAGTGCGGCTGCGCCAGGAGAGAGAAGAGAAGTGCTTCTGCTGCTGTTTGAGGAGAAGGAAGCTGTTGCTGCTGCTTGCACTTGATTGCTGTCTGCTGCTGCTCCTGAGAGTTGCTGCTGCTGATTAACGAAGACGCTGGAGTGCTGCGGCTGCTGCCTCTTGCTGCTGGATATTGGGTGTAGCTGCTGACTGCCGATTGCAGAGAGTTGTGGCTGCTGCTGAGTGCAGCTCTGCTGAAGGCTGCTGCTGCTGGTTATAAAAGGACGGAGGCAACGACTGGAGCTGCTGCTGCGTTCAGCAGTTCGCAAGGGGGAGAAGAAGGGGAAGTAGCTGGTCAGGAAGATGAGTGAACAAAAAGGACTTGCTGAGGTTCTCGAGCAGCTCACTTGGTTCATCGCGGACTCGAACTCTGGGGTAATCGTTCCTCGACAGGAAGTGGCTCAGAAGATTGAGCTGTTGCCCACTGACATCAAAATAGAGGGGGCTACCAACTATCTGAGCTGGTCTCGGAGGGCAATGCTGGCTGTGGAGCAGAAGGACCTTGATGGGTACTTGTTGGGCACTGTCGAAGAACCAGGGGACAAGACTAATGCGGAGGGAAAGAAGTGGAGGACCATCAACTCTTTGTTTATTGGGTGGTTGTTGAACTCGGTGGTGCCCCATTGGACGCTCTATGGAGGGGCTATCCATATCTGCTGAGATATGGAAGACTCTGTCCACCCAGTACTCCAGCAAAGAGTTGATGGTCCTGCTCCACAGCAAGCATTGCCCTCCGAGACCAACTCAGATAGTTGGTAGCCCCCTCTAGCTTAACGTCAGTGGGCAACAGCTCGATCTTCTGAGCCTCTTTCTGTCGTGGAATGATGGCCCCAGAGTTCGAGTCCGCGAGGAACCGAGTGAGCTGCTCGAGAACCTCAGCAAGTCCTTTTGTTCACTCGTCTTCCCGACCAGCTACGTCCCTTTCTTTGTGGGCAGAACTGAGGTGACATGTCAGTGATGGCATATGTGGCAGAACTGCAGGCTTTGTGGGCAGACCAGGATAATTGTGATCCTCTGGAACTCTATGATGCGGCTTCGATCGAGTCAGGACACAAGTGGATGGCACAGGCGTGTGCTGAAACTTTTTGATGGCCTCAAAAAGATTGCTTTGATGGCAGGAAGGCATCCCTACTACACCAAACTCTCCTGCCTACTATTGATGAGGCTATTGCATCGATGACTCGAGAGGAGGTGTGGCTTTCTCTTGAGCAAGCAGACGTGAAGGTTGTGCCTGCTTCAACATTTGCAGTCAATGAGCGCATGGAAGGGAGAGATCCCAGGCGCTGTTATACATGCGGAGAGGTAGGTCACCGGAAGTGGGAATGTCCAACTTGCGGTAGAGGCAGGGGATATAACAAAGGGGGAAGTGGCAGAGGCTAGGGGCAGAGGTGGATACTCGGGAAACCCAGCGGTCAGAGGGCACACATGACAGTTGAAGGGGACACTAGGACGTCAAAGGGTGAAGAAGTAGGTGATGTTGCCTATGGAGACTTTGCTCACTGGGCCTCCACTGATGAAGGTAATCTGGAAAAGGCATCTCTTGCTACTGATGAGAATGCTCCAGGAGGTGCAGCCAGACTTGGTGTGTGCTGCGACCATGGAAGACAAGGAGAAGCAGGCGATGATCCATCACTGTAGAATGGGGCATATATCTTTTGATAAGATGAGTAAAATATTTCCGGATGTTATGTGCGAGAGACAAGGGCAAGTTGACAGGAGATGCTTGCGAATATGCCAAACACACAAGAGCCTCATGTGAGTAGGGGTTTAGGAACATCTCCGTTTATGCTTATCCATTCGGATGTATGGACTTGCCCAGTGGTGTCAATGAATGGAATGAAGTACTCTATTACCTTTATCGATTGCTATTCTCGTATGCCTTGGATTTATTTGATGCATCACAAGGATGAGGTGTTGAGCTGTTTTCAGAATTTCAATGCCTTGGTGAAGAATCAAAGCTGTTTTCAGAATTTCAATGCCTTGGTGAAGAATCAGTTTCAGGTGAGTGGCAGAAAGGAAGAATCGACATATTCTTGAGGTTGCTCAGTCATTATGTATACGGTGAATGTGCCAAGTTCTTGTGGAGCCTGATCAACCGGACACCATCAAGAATACTAAGCATGAAATCTCCGTGTGAGTTGATGTTTGGAGAAACCAAGTTTGTTGTTCATCAAACTAAGCACTAAAGAAAAACAAGATATGGGTGCTAACCACATTGCCGGCAGAAAAGGAAGCAGTAAGTTGTAAAGTGGATCTACGCCATGAAGCAGAATCCCGAGGGGAAGGTGAAACGGTATAAGGCCAGATTGGTTGCCAGAGGATATAGTCAAACTTATGGGATTGACTATGATGAGATGTTTGCTCCAGTGGCAAAGATGAACACAGCAAGGATATTGGTTTCATATGCTGCAAACTTTGGGTGGAAGCTGCATCAATTAGATGTCAAGAATGCCTTCTTGCATGGTGAGCTGCAGGAAGAAGTGTACATGGAGATACCACCAGGTTTTGGTACTTCAGAGATCACGAGGAAGGTATGCAGGCTGAAGAAATCCTTGTATGGACTGTAGCAATCCCCGAGGGTCAGGCATGGTTTGATAGGTTCAGATGTGTTATGGGGTATGGTCAATGGGTGACCACACGATGTTCTACAAACACTCTGATTGGAAGATCACCATTCTTGCAGTGTATGTGGATGACATTATCATCACTGGAGATGATAAGAAAGGAATAGAGAGATTTGAAGGGGTGTCCGAGCAAGGAAATTGAGGTAAAGGATTTGGGCAACCTAAAATACTTCCTTGGCATTGAAGTGGCCCGGATATAGAAGGTTAATATCTTTGTGCCGACAGAAATACACCTTGGATCTCTTGAGTGACATGAGCATCATGATGGGATGTCGTGCAGCCCCAACTCTAAAGGGCAGCCCGGTGCATGTAGCTCCCGCTTGCGCAGGGTCGGGAAGGGTCCGACCACTTTGGGTCTTTTGTACGCAACCTTTCCCTGCATTTCTGCAAGAGGATGTTTCTAGGACTTGAACCCGTGACCTCATGGTCACAAGGCAGCAGCTTTACCACTGCAGCCCCTACTCTGATTGAACAAAATCATCAAGTGATAGCACAATCAGGACAACTAGTGAATAAGGAAGATTATCATAAACTAGTTTGGAGGTTATTGTACTTGTGTCGTACAAGGCCTGACATTACGTATGTCGTGGGTGTGGTGAGAAGATACATGCATGAACCAAGGAGTGGGCATCTTGATAGTGTGCACAGAATCCTGAAATACTTGAAGGGCAGTCCGGGTAAAGGGTTGTGGTTTGCGAAGAGTGGACATCTTGAGGTGGATGGCTATACTGACTCTGAACAGGCAAGTTGTCAAGATGATAGAAGATCAAGTACTGTGTTTGTGGGAGGAAATTTGGTTTCATGGAGAAGTAAGAATTAGACAGTTGTGTCTAGATCAACAGCAGAAGCTGAGCATAGAGCCTTATCTCAAAGGTTGAGTGAGATACTCTGGGTGAAGCACCTAATGAGCGAGTTGAAACTTCTGAGGAAGGGACCTCGAGGGTGTGGTGTGACAATCAGTCAGCCATAAGCATTGCTAATAACCCAGTTCAACATGATAGGACAAAACATGTAGAAACTGATCACTTCTTCATTAAGGAGAAACTTGATGCTGAGATCATCAGCCTTACTCATGTCAGCTCTGGGCAGCAGTTTGCAGATTGCTTAACAAAAGGACTGGGAACAAAGGACTGTAACTTGGCATGTGACAAGATGGGAATGATAGATATCTACCACCCATTTTGAGGGGGAATGTTGAACCGGTATATGGGCCTCGCCCATCTCCACTCTGGTGGCCCAAGCCCATGTGGGGGGCTGGCCTAAAATAGGAGGAACAGACGCTGTCTGGAGTAAGGTGCCGCTACACGCACGGATGGACACGAGCTGGTATGTCTCTCTCTGCCAACAATAACAATATATGATTTATGTTTATAATGAGAACTTCCAAGCCACTAGAATTAATATCAATGCCTTATCTCTATAATGAAAAATAATCAACACTTAAATCTTGTCAAGTTAACGTGCCTGATCCATTAGATTTTAGCAGATTTTGATCTAGTAGATGCACTTATCGAATCATCTGACAAGCTAAAATTAAATGATGATCCACAACATATGGTAAATAATAAATGGCAATAGGCATGCACATTTTTATATGCAAAGGAACTAAAGCATACAGTTTGTAGTGAAGTTAAGATGCTCTTATAGAGCTAAGTCTGATGTGGTTAAACTGACAAAACATGGCTAAAAATATAAAAGAAAAACCGTGGAAAGTTTCTTTGTGTTGAAGTGATACTGCATGTGTCAAGAGCAAAGCAAGAAGAGAAAAGAGCATCCAGTTTTTCCGTTAGGATGATAAGCTGGCCAACACTTATGCAAATTGACCAAAACACTTATTGCCAAAATTAAATTTCTGTTACCTATATAGTGCTTTGCAGATTTTTTTGAGGAACGATGTAGTTCATCTGCACGGACCCGAAGTTCATCACTGCAGCGCCACATAGAAAGCTAGAAAAACATCCTTTGTTCTTAATATTGGGATATTAATATTGCAAGAGTACCTTACAACATGTAAAAGTACTTCTGTTGTTACAATACCTCAAACATCAGATCTTCTATCTGAGAGAAGTACAAGTTAGCAGCCATCATCCTTGCTAACAAGCAAACATCACGTGTGACCTCCGGTGTAACCCTTGGATTTCCTATGAAACAAGAGAGTATAAGATAAGTTCTAACATTATTTATTTATTATGACTCCAATTTGGACGGAAATTGGAGTCATTTTCTTGTTCTTGTACGGAAAGTCCAGCCGCCTCATATATAGATGAGAGGTGATGGCCGATTGAACAACACAATCGATCAATCAATCTACCACTTTAACCTTTTACAATGGTTATGGCCCGCTTTTACGTTTTACTGTTTTGTCTATGAAGGTCGCATATGACCTCGGATGGAGACGACCCAAACAGCAAAGTTGTTTGTCATGACGAAACGCACAACTTTCATGTTGACCATTTTTTCATTTGAGGTCATCTTAAGGACGTTTTTGTGCAGGCCAAAATCTGGTGTACACTCACATGTACCACTACGAAATCTGGTATCTTCCCCGCAAAAAGGACTAGTACGTATAACAGAAACTCTTCATAAAAGCATAATTCCCTTTCCTAAATGATTACTGATGTACAAAGTGGCATGGGAGAAAGTACCATCACGATCACCACCCATCCAAGAGGAGAACTGAATGAGAGGAGCGTTGTAAGGAAGACGCTCATTAATCCCAATATTTTTCAAAGCAGTATCAATACGGCGCAAGAATTTTGGTACACCCTTCCATATAGTTTCATGGAAATAACTCATTCCAGCACGCATTTCATCCTGAGGAGTGGGAGGTGTCCTGCGGATTTCATCAGTTCGGAAGGCAGCTTGAATCTGTGAAATGTGTTAAGAGATGAATCAAAAGAGAAAAACGTGATGGGACATAATAGTAGAAAACAAGAAGTGATTTTCCACATACATTTAAATTTGCATATAACAAGCTACGCCTACCATGTTGCAATGGATTATTTACATTATCTCATTATCTTATTTGACTAAAGATGAATATGTGACCACTTTGGTCAAATCATACTGAGATCTTGTGTTGAATGTGTCATGAAAGCTATCATAGGTGTGGGTTTATAACAGTTAAGAGGGGTACAGGCTACATATTAAATGGGCAGTTCCAGCTATTCGAAAATAACGAATAATACTAGTCAAGAAAGGTTTTAGTGTACCCTTTATATTGAAAGATCAAATTTACTTTATAATATTCTCAACTCAAATTGACAAGTTTCTTTAATTTACCTCCCTCTGCAGAGCCTCATCGAGCTCCTGGTTGTCATCGGCAGTGATATCCTTTGCATACAACTGCCTCAGGCAATTCCGGATCCTGCACAATCAATTAACGCCCCAAAATTTTAGAGTCTCCACAAAGGCGAAAACAATGGGAGTGGGATTCATTGTCCATCACCGCACCTCCCGTGCTTCTGGAGCAGGGACCTCCTGACGGATTGCGTGGGGTGCGCTGTGAAGACAAGATCGACAGTCTGGTTCTTGAGTGCATCGAACACCTCCTCACGGGACTTTCCGAGCTCGGAGACCAGCCGCTTGAATGTCTCCTCAATGTCGGACTCGGTGGGCGCTGATGCCTCGTCACCGAAGTCCCCCCGCTTGAGCTTGCTCCGGCGGCGGAACGCGATCTGCACCTCCTCGGCCAGGTTTGCGAGGTTGAGCATGTGCGAGAACGAGCTGGAGACGACGATGGAGTCAGCGGGGGACAGACAGGTGAGCTTGCTCCCGAGCTCGGCTATCCGGGCCTCGTCCCGATCGGTCTCGTACTCCGCCGAGAGCTCGTAGCACTCCTGCACCTGCAGAGGAGAAGAGAACCAAACAGTCCGTATGGGCATGACGTCGGACAGATGGTGTGCGGATCTGGGAAGTAAAGGAGACGGGAAGGGCGCACGAATTCGCGGAGGTGGGGGCCGTGCAAGTCCTGGAGGATGTCGAGGAAGCGGTCGACGAGGAGGGCGTCGTACTCGACGAGTTTGTCGTCCTCGGAGACCTTGCCGGGGACGAGGAGCCGCAGCTGCGCGTCGATCGACTGGTGCCGCTCCATTGCGGCCTTCCCCGAGGGCGCCGCCATCTGGCTGCGCGCCCGCGCCCGCGCCTGCGTTAAATCAAGCGGATCCCCTCTGGGGTCTGCGGGCAGCTAGCGCGGATCCTCCGGTGCGTGCTCGCACGTGGCGGCGGCGGTGGAGGCTCGTCGGCGTGGGACGAGGGATATGGGGCGGAACTTAGGATGTGTTTGGTTTGAGGGCTATCCTCCCGGGGACAGGGATACCCCTTTTTTTCGATGGCTGCCACCCGTTTGGATCTGAGGCGAGGAAGGATAGAGACAGCCAGATGCTCGGAATATTCCTCAAAAACAGGGATGCGGTGAGCCGCGAAAAACGAGCGGGTGGCGGCAACCACCCCGCGCGCGCGTCGTTGTCGTCACGCGCGAAACATTTTTTCGGTATATTAGCTCCCGCTTACTCGCGAAACCCTCACTTTCCCCCATTACTCGCCTCTCTCTTCCGTGCGCGGCGGCGGCGGCGCATCTAGCAGATAGCAGAGAGACCGGTGGGAGGTGAGTTCCTTCTCTACTCGTTCCCTATCTCCTCTGCTTCGTCTCGCGTGTGCCGGCCGGCCGTTGCGGAGGGTGTCCCCGGGCGATGCGGGCAAGGGTTGAGGCGGCGCCGCGGCTGGATCTCAAGGCCGGCGGCGGCTGGGCGCTTCAGGAGGCGCGCACGCGGCTGGATCTCAAGCCTGGCGGCAGCGCAGCTGGTTCTCAAGGCCGGCGGCTGGGTGCTTCAGGAGGCGCGGGTGGCCGGTGACTGATGCGTGCGCACGGCTGCCTGCATGGGGCTGAACGGCTTGTCCGCGTGCGCATGGCTGCGTGTGCTAGATGTGTGCTAGTGTTCAATTCGTGCAGGGGCTGGTGGATGCGTGGTCTCTGCTCATGTGTAGTTCGCTGATTGATGTAATTTTCTGGTGCAGGAAAGTTGAAGGCCATCGTCAGTGCATCTAGCAGCAGCAGCAGAACTACAATCTGAGGTTATTTCTCCCCTAAATCCTATTATGTTCTTTAGTAAAATGTTTGATAGTGGAAAAAGAATGTTGGTTTTGGTTCTAAGTAGTTGGCCATTTGTACACATACGGTGTGCTATTGAATTCTTGTTCACACGTAGATGGACAGCGAGACAAAAGATAACATATTTTAGCTGTAAATCCTATACTGCATATTTTAGCTCTAAACCATGTACTGCATATTATAGCTGAATCCTATACTGCATTGTAGATGGACAGAAAGACAAAAGATGCTAATTTATGCGGCTGCGGCGCAATGGTTTATCAACATGATAACATTGGTTTTTTCAATCCAGAAAAAGAAAAAGGAGAGAAGCAATTACGTATGCCCCAATTGATGAGAGAGATAGGATGGGAAGAGAGTATTTTGATAACAAAATATGGAAGAATGACACAACTTGTGTGAACATGCTTAGGCTTGGGAGAGAACCTTTCTTGTTAAGGTAACTATTTTTCTTGATCATGAGCATTACTCTGCTCATGAGTACTTATTGTAATTCTTTGTTTATGCTCATGTAGTAGCTGATATTGGTTCTTAATGTGAAAGTACTTGTTGTAATGGGTTTCGTACAATCAAATACTTGTTGTACTTCTTTCTTTACGCTCAAATACTTGCTGAAATTAGTATCTACAAGTCCAAACAATTGTTGAAATTGGTGCTTTATGTGAAAGTACTTACTGTAATGGATTTTGTGAAGTCAATTGTTGAACTGGTGATTGACTTGTACTTTTGATGCAACCAAACCAGTAACTATGGGTTGTATGGATTAGCTCTTTTGACAACTGAGACAATAACTATGGGTTGTATAACTATTAAGTTCTAGTAGTACTAGATGGAATGTTGAACTATGAGTTATATGCACTTGACTTATGTATGGAATGTTGAACTATTATATGTGATGAAGTTCAAAATTTCGACTATCGTTTTGTTTTGGTTTGCTGTGAAAAAGTTAAATTTTTCGAAATTATGACTGTACATACTGTATTTTCCTTCCTTCCATTGAAAAAGTGCAAATTATGAGGGTAATCTCACCACCTCAAGTAAAAAAGGTTACCACAACCCTTATCCTTCATTCATCCCTCAAACCAAACACTCCGATGGCTATCCTCAACCACGTTTCATCCTTTGAACCAAACAAAACATGGGATAACCCCACCCTTCCAACCAAACAGAAAAAAGGGCTATCCCTAGCCACCTGGTTGGGGATACCCACAGCCACCCTAGCATGTCCCTCAAACCAAACACATCCTTATAGGCCAGTTCTTTTGGCCGATTCTGACAGAATCGCGCCCCTCCCCAGCTTCTCTGGCGATTCTGTAAGAAGCTGGGGAGGATGGCGATTCTGGGAGAATCGCCCAAAAGAACTGGCCCTATAGGTAGGCAGAGATCGGAGTCTTCTTGTTTAGGTGAGGCAGAGAGCGGAGTCTTCTTTGGCCTGCCCGGCCTCCGTTCGTCGCTTCCTCACTAATCGCTGACAAAACAGGTCCAGACATACGGTAGATTGATCATAATGCATCGACGGGCTCACTCTGATGTGTTTCTTTCTTTTTAACACGGGCAAGAAGCTGGAGAGATTAACTCATAATCCCTTGCATTGATTCGGTTACACATTATAACATATACACGAGGAGAGGAGGTGAGAGCCCGTAGGAGTCGGCACGCAGGCCAGGGCGTGCTGTTATGGATCCTATAATGTAGGCTATACACAATGTATACAAGACTGTACAAGATACAGTCTAACACCCCCTGTCGTGGGAAAACTACGATCTATAGGATCGAGAGGATCCCTTTGCGGTTCAGCTGTGGGATCAATGTACTACAAAGGGCAGGGCTAATAGATGTGAGAACAAGCAACGATTTATTCAGGTTCGGGCCGCTGTGAGCGTAAAACCCTACTCCTGTTTTGGTGGTTTGATTGGATATGAACTCAAGATTACAAGGAGCGCAGCTTGCCGGCAAGGTGCGCGGGAAGTGGAAAATTTCAGGGTAGGAAACATTATCTAGAATTTCAGCAATATTATTCAAATAACATGTCATTCAAACGATCAAAAAAGGTTGTATTAAAGTTTCGATCGGGTCGACTGAGTTCTGAACGAATGGGATCCTTGGTGGGTAATGGCTCAATCTATAGATGGAAAGCCTTATGATGGGAAAGATAGTCAATTTGACTGGACTTAAGACTTTATTATGTTTTCTGAGAAAGAATAAGATATCATTATTCTCTTTAATAAACTTTTGCCTCCTTCTTTACCACTTTAGGGGATGGGGGTGAAGGGGGGTTTACATACAACCGGGTATAATGAAGAAATGATAGTAGCTCGTTGTTTTATAGGCTTTCTCATATTCAGTCGGAAGAGTTTAGGTAAGACTTTCAAAGAAACTCTCGACGAAAGACGAACAACGACTTTCGGGGTAAAACGGAGGGCTAAAACCTGATGTTATATCCAGACCATAGACAGCGTTTCAACTTTCAGTTAGGAAGGGGGAAAGCGGTTGTGCAACCGATTGTACTGACTCGCTTACCCCAGTTACAGCGTGTAATTGAGCTAGGAGTTGACCGTTCTAACTGTAGCCGTGGGCCTCCTTTTATAGGCCAAGGGGTTACCACAGTGGCTACCCCGGCTCAGAGAACCGGTTTACCAGTGTTTCTAGCCCAGAGATCATGTCCTCTGGAAACACACAACGACTTGGAACAGAACAGAACTGAACTTTATTAAGATATCTCGAGTACAAGCTCATAATTTACATCGATGGCGAGGCCGGAAGCACTGCAGGTGCTGAGAACAATATCCACATTATTTATGGAACATGGCAGGGCCTCGATACTACTGGGTAGTCTACGGCGTAGCGGAACATAGCGCGGGAAACTCCATCCACAGGGACACTGCTATGGACACGGCCTAGTTAGCGTAGCACGAACCTTCGGGACCTCCGTCCTCGGCTTCTCCTGCATCTGGCATGATACGCCAGGTGAGTACTTGGAATGTACTCGCAAGCTCATGGCAACCAAAACAATGCGGCAAAACAATAGCATGGCAATTAACAGGTTAAGAGATTAAATTGCTCACTTACTGGTACCCAGTACCAACTTACTCTCATCTGGGTTGTCTCACAACCCTCGGAATGCTCACAAGCCACAGAGCACTTCCGAACATAAAACAGGTTCTTCCATCATTATTATCATTACGGTTGATCATCCTAGAGAGGCCTAAACGGACTGTCCAATACCGTGGACGCGGCTATTCGAATAGGTTTTAACACTCTGCAGAGGTTGCGCACTTTACCCACACCATGGAGTACCTGGCCTCGTGATCCCATTCGGGTAGACCGGTGGTGCTCCAACGAAACCTGCCTGACCCGTGACCCCTCTATCGTACCACCGACAATCATACCCTCCCAGGGTCATGTCCTGGGTGGCACCTGTGTCACCCCGTGACACCTGCCACCGTCGTGGCCAAACAAACTGTCCCAAACGGGGACGCCGGCAAAATAACTCAACTGGGCTCACAGGATTATGGTCGTCTACCTGATCAGGGCAGCACGCACGCATAACCCTCCCTAGTTTGGTGGTACCAATAAAAGAGCACAAGGGCAGACCAAGTCAAGGCCGTCCCATACCAGCAAATGTGGCTGCACGGAAAAGTCCGGGTAGGTGGCTCCTGATCAACCAACTAAGTTTAATATAGCCAAGCATTTAACCAGTATGGATATTTAATTGCAAGTAAATTATTATGGCAGTAGCTATGTATTTAAATAATTCACCAAGAATTACCGCATATTAAAATAATGCATGAAATTCAATTAAATAACCAACACTATTGAAATGCTTCATGCAATGGATGACATGGCTTGCCTTGCTCTGTTGGGTTGTCCACAAACTCCTGGGCTTCAAATCCAAAGTTATTTCCTTCTGAAAATATTTTTAAAAAGCAATTGAAAATGTCACATGTACTGTTTTGAGCATCAGAAATTCTGTGAACATGGGAAAAATACCAAATTTGGCCAGAAAATAGAGGAGCTCAAGACAAACCAGATGCAAAAAGAATCAATTGATTTGGACTTATGGTTTAAAAGTTATGAACGGTCAAAGTTCTGGTCAAAATCTGGAATTTAAATAGAAAATAGAAAATCTCTCAGGGGGCCACGTCGAAGGCGTAAACCGCCCGGGCGTCTCCACTTACCGCTTCGGTAAGCCGCTGACGGGCGAGCCCCAGTGTCAGATTTAAACGGGGGAAGGGAGGGAACAGAGACGGCGGAGCTCCGGTGACGCTCGCCGGCGATATAGACGGCGGCGAGGTCGGGAGAGAGAGGGAATGGATAGAGCTCAACGAGACGAACTCGCACGTACCCGAGGCTTGGCGAACGGTGGCCGGACGACGTCGTCCCCTTCCTCTCCGACGGCGGCGGATCTCGGGGGTCGTCGGAGACGGCGACTCCGGCAGCGATTCGACCGGGCAAGGGCTTGGGCGTGACCAGGAGGATGAGCTGAGCTCTATGGAGGAGTCAGTGGAGCTCGAGGAGGAGTGAATCGGTGGGGAGGTAGAGCTCGGGTGGCGGCGGTGCTCCGGCGAGATTCGAGGCCAGAGGGCCTCTCGGCCGTGGCTCGGGCTCGGGGAGGACGATTGGGAGGAGGAGGAGTGGGTTGATGAGCTCGGGAGAGGCCGGGGAGGGGTATTTATAGGAGGGGGAGGAGCTCGGGCGATCTCTCTGGAACGGCCAGGAACCGGGACATGTCGCCGGCGCCAAGACGCCGCGCTGGCTGGCTGCTTGCGAGCGACGAGACGGGAGCTAGTAGGGGAGTTATGGCGGCCAGTGGCGGGTAGCGAGAGGAAGACGACGACGGCAGAGCCACTGTGGCCGCACGGGCGCCACAGTGCGCGGATGCCGTGGCGGCCGCCGAGGCCGATTCTGGCGAGGAGAAGAGCCCAGAATGACCAGGTGGAGGAAGGAAAGGATGTCGGCGCACGGAGACAAGCTGCTGCGGCGCGAGGTAGTCGGACGCGACGCCACAGGCACGGGCGCGATGCAGAGCGCGAGATTTGGCGTGCCAGTGCCGTGCTCACCACGGGCATTGGTGCCTAGAGGCCTCGCGAGCCTGGCATTTCTTGTCTGGCACGTCGACCCTCGATCACTTAGCCTCTCCACGCCTCTGGTTCGACTAGGTCCATTCTGAACCGAAGTGTAGCTTCAGCTACAGTCTCTGACAGAAAAATTGAGAGGGATCTAGAGAAGGCATGAGCTGGGTATGGAGCCAAAGGAGATGTCTGGGGTGTTCTGCTTTGGAAGGACTATGATCTGGCCAAGTTTGAGAAGATTTGATCAAGATTTGGATATAGTTCATGTACAAGTGTTGCTACTGGACCAGAAGAGAGATGAGCTTGATGCACTCAACTGGTTGATCTCCTGGGGCTGAAATTTGGTGTGGCAAGGTTATTTGGTGAGGAGAAGATGCCATAAAAATTTCAGCTCAATTGGAAACCTCTAGCTGGTACTTCCTTCACAGAGGTTCCAACTGAACAGAAACTTGGCAGAATATTGGTGATGAAAATTGGTACTGGACAAGATGATGTTTTTGGATATTGTGGAAAGATAGGTTCCCTATTATCTCAGGAAATTTTCTAGGAATTAATTGAGTAGGGAAAATATGAGCTCCTTCACAAATGACCAGTACTGTCCAGAGAGCAAATGGAGTTTTCTGGAATAAACTTTGTACTGGACCATGAGATGTTTTTGGAGATTGTAGGAGTAGATGATGTCAAGAAGGTCTGGGATTAATTTGGGATTTTTCTGATCACCAGAACTATAGGTTGCTGTGTAACCCATAGTGATGACAGATTTTCCCAAGGGAAGAAAATGAATATTTGAGAGAGATAAAGAATTGGAAATTGATCCAGATGGTGAGTGACAAGATTTTGGCAAGATGCTGAGGGCTTTGCATCACTGAGAGGAATTCATAAGTCCAAAGTCAACTGAAAAGGTTCAAAATCCAACCAGATTGCAAATAAAGCCAGAAAGATTTCGAAAAGAAAAAGTTACCAAAAACCAGGGTGTCACTGTAAAAGATATGTACCACCGGTCCTGACGCCCTCCTGTTATCTTGACACGTCCCAGGGACGGGTGTCATTAAAGTTAATCCTTGCGTGGCATGCTGACACGTGCCTTGGCCAGCTATGTTCACTGCCTGCCCGCTCGACACCTATCATCCATGCTTATCTAGCCGATGATGAGGTGGAGCAGTAACGGGACAGAACGAGCCTGCTGGCGCGGAGCTTACCGGGCCTTTGCTTGCCAGCAAGGAGCTTGCCGGCAGCCAGAGTCTTGGTCTTTACCTTGCCGGCACGAAACTTGCCGGCAAGGGCAGTCTTGATCTTCAGTACTATAATAGTACTTCTCAATGACCTGCCTGGAGGTCTTCTTCACGGTCTTGTTTAATCTAAGTCTTGAGTCACTGTAACCCTCCGGCAAGCCCTTGCCGTCAGGAAGGCTACAACTGCATGTGCACAAGTCTGGGTACAAGGGCACCCATGCTTTAGTACACCGACAGGAGCCCCTGGGCCTGGGCCACACGCGCATGCGAGGCGTCGTTGGGCTGGGCCCAAATAGTGCATAGGTACGCGTGGCAGAGGATAACTGTCATAATCTTCTCCTTTACCTCGCCTCGCACATTAAATGCAGGCGCGAGAGAGGTGGAATGGAATGGCCGCGGGAGGTAGTGCGCCTGAAAAGCGCAGCCACGTAGGACGGTAAAGAGCCAGCCCCCGCACCTTCCCCATAAAAAGGAATCCGCGAGGGGCGCTGCTCATTTGCCCCCCCTCTCCCAATCTCGCCATTGCCGGCGTCTTCTTCCTCATTCAAGAGCAGAGAGCGCCATTTGCTTCCGCCGCCGCCGCACCGCGGCCCCGTCTGCCTCCTAATCCGCCCTCCCCAAGGCAGCCATGGCTCCCAAGAGGAACCAAAACAAGCCGGAGAAGGCGGTTGATCCTGACGCAGAGGCGAGGAAGGAGGAGCTGGCAGCGGCTCGGAGAGACAATGTCACCTTCAAGCCGGTGCTAGATCAGAGCGATTTGGTGAGTCGTTACTCGATCATGTGGGGGAAAGAAACAACCGCTCACACCGCGCCAGAGGTTCTTCCCAGCTCCATCAGGCCTGGTCCAGACAAGTACCCCTTCTTCGCCGCGTACTTTTACTGTGGGCTCATCCCCCCCTTCTCTGAATTCTTCGTAGAGATCATGTATACCTACGGGTTTCGCCTCCTAGACTTCACCCCCAATGCCATGACTTGTATGGCCGTTTTCGCGCATATGTGCGAAAACTTCATTGGGGTAATATCCAGTGTAGCCCTCTTCCGCCACTACTTTACCCCACGCATCGAAGCATATGCCCTCTCTGGTGGCATCACTTGGATCCCCAGGGACAGGAACGCCTATCTTCCGGGGCTGCTCCACCGGAGGTGGAACGAGTGGCGTGGAGAATGGTGTTGGATTAAAGAGAAAGACTTCCCGGCCTTCTGCCGGCCCAGGACGACAAAGGTGGTGTGCGGCGACGACTGGAGCTCCTTCGACGCCGACGATGAGAAGCTCACAATCGCTACGACACGCATCCTCCGTCTCAAGGCTGCCGGCCTCACCATTGAAATGGTGGGGGCTGATTTCCTTTGCCGCCGCATCACTCCTCTTCAGAACAAAGGCAGGCCCGCTTGGGACAACAAGAACGCGGCAAACATCATGCGGGTGTGGACCGGACTGCACGCCAACTTGACGGTGCTGCAGCACCGGGTCCTCTGCGAGCAGCTCTTCCGCACCTCCGGTAACTTCAAGCTGCCGGCAAGCGCGGTGCCCTTGTGCAACAACTCCGCCAGGGATTCTATCATTGCGATGATGCCGTCCTGCAATGCCCATGGTGTTGAAGCGCTTTGGCAGGAGCCGCCTGAAGACGCGGTACATGAGTGGTTCGACACCCTGGTGGAGAGGCCCATCAGGGAGGAGAAAGACCTCGTCCGCGACACCACCCCCGAGGAGTTGGCGCATATTGCTAACAGGGCGGTAGAGGCGAGACTGGCTGAAGGCACCAGCGGTTCTGGGTCCGTGGCAGCCGATGCCGATGAGGAGTCCGACGATGAAACGGTAGAAGAGCCGCTAGAGGAACTTCCTGGAGAGCAAGAGGAGCCTGCCGGGGAGCAAGGCGAGAAGATCGCCGAAGGGTTGGTGCAAAGGGAGCCCCCTGCTCCCGCCATTCCGTCAAGGAGGCCTCGCGTCCTCCGGAGGGCTGTCTTCGGAGAGCCAGTCTGCGGAGCCTCTTCAGGCGATGAAGTGGCCGACAGGGAGGCAGCCAGCAAGGCCACCGGACGGCAAGGATCTCGACACCAAGCCCCTCAACAGCAGCGAGTGCGACGTACCTCAACGAGAAGAACAGCCGTACTGGCTGCTGGAGGAGGCGGGTCTTCTTGACTTGCCGCGCCCACGGCACCCAAGCGGGCCGGAGCTCCTACCCCGCCCCCCTCCTCCAGCACCAGGCCTGAGAGCTTATACGATCTCTCCATCCTTAGCGACGAGGAGGAGGAAGTGTACGTATCTCTGTCAACTTCCATCAATCCTTGATTTCTTGTTATTGCTAATCTGACTTGCCTCGCCTTGCCTTGATTTGACAGCGACGGGGAAACCTTGGCGCAGAGGATGGCTAAGAGGGCGAGGACCATGGTAGAGGATGAGCCGGCAACAAGCACGACGCCAGGTGACGACGTCGTGGATACCAGCCCTCGGCGCAGCCCCCAGCGTGAGGCCACTATCCAATTTCCTTTGGCAAGCGCTGGTGTCGAGATATTTACCGC
This sequence comes from Elymus sibiricus, assembly GCA_039707655.1. Classification (NCBI taxonomy): domain Eukaryota; kingdom Viridiplantae; phylum Streptophyta; class Magnoliopsida; order Poales; family Poaceae; genus Elymus; species Elymus sibiricus. The sequence goes on along the minus strand of CM077674.1, from coordinate 195,969,758 downwards.
TAACATCGTCACGGGAGCAGGAGAATAGCACCATGAGGAGGAACGCCTGGAGGCAGATCCAACTGGGACGTCTCCGTCAACCGCTACCCCGGGAAGGACCTCCACCGACGAGCCCGTTCGCACTGATGAAGTGCCGGCAACTGAGGCCATCGGCAACCAGGCGATGACAACCAAGGTTGTCGGAGAGGAGACTGTCCCCCCTCAACAGTCTCAGCCCAGTAATCCTTCTGTCGTCGAGTACTTTTCTCTCTTAATCTTTTTTTTTGTTTTCTTGAACTTGATCTGAGTCTTGGTTTTCTCTTTTCTCCATCCTTTCAGATCTACCTCCATCGGACGAAATGGACATCGATTCCACCATCGAGGAGATAGTGAGGAACGCTGCCAACGAGGCCAGCAGCATTGCTGTTGATGAGGCCACCGCGGGGCCTGACGAGGTGGCCACCAAGGCCGCTCACGAAGAGGCCACCAAGGACGCTGCTGAGGAGGGCGGTAACAATAGTGTCGGGGCCACTAGAGACATCTCTATCCCAGGAGCGCCGAGCGCTGACTCGGCCATGAGGGCGATCCTGACCGGCAAGGCGGCCACGGACGACCACCCTTCGACATCTGAAGAGCCCTTCTCAAGCAGGTACCTGAAGGTTGGTGACAACTTGTTCGTCAGCCTCCCTGGGACATCAAGCATCGGGGCGCCCACAAAGGGAGAAGTTTTGGACGATGACATCATTGCCGCTGCTGGGCTCGAGGTCGTCGATGAGCCACATGCCAACACCAACAAGACCAAAGAATAACAGCTCATCAAGGCCATGGGCATGAACTTCCAGAAGCTTCAGGCATGCTACCTCAGCCGTGCTGAGAGCTTGGATTCTAGGGCTGCCGTCCTTGACAAAGCGGAAGAGGAATTCAAGAAGCGTGTGGAGGAACCGCAGATCTGGTATGCGGAATGCCCAGGACCTCCAAGAACAGCACACTCAGCTCGCCAAGGCCAAGGAGGAATTTGTCTTGGAAATGGCTGAGGCCGACAAGGTACATGAGGAAGCTGCGCAGAGGATAGCGGCAACGGAAACAGGGCTGAATGAGCGCAACGTTGGCCTTGATGCTTATGAAGAAGAGCTTGCCGCTCGTGAAGCGGAGCTTGCCGCTACGCTTCGCGGCAAGGATAATGAGATTCAGGCCCTCGTCTCACAGCAAACCCAGAAGCTGGAGCGTAAGCACAAAGAAGCCATCGAAGCTCAAGCTACAGAGCATGCCAGCAAGATCAAGGAGGCCGTCGATGCTGCTGAAGCCGCAGAGGCCGCCAAGATCGAGCTAGAAGGCAAGGTGCGAGTGCTCGAAGCAGCTATCGCCGCCAACAGCAAGGAGATCTTGGCGCTCAAAGCAGAGGCAGAGAAGGCAACTCACACCTTGGCGGAGCTGCAAACTTCAGTGTCCGCCAAGAGCCAAGAGCTCGCCAAGGCCAACGATACTATCGAAGATCACAAGATGAAATTAACCACCTTGGAGAAGTCTCTTGATGAAGCCAGAAAGCGTGAGAAGATCTCGGCGAAGGACCTCCAAGACGAGAAGGCCTTGGTCACGAGCACCGCCAACACTTTCAATGAGCTCAAGAGCGCCTACAAGCTTTGGACTGACTGTCTTGTGGTTGCCGCGGAGAACCTTTCTGCACAGCTGTCCGCCATGGGCTTGCCATAATACCACTACTCCATCGCCGAAGGGGACACATCCAGCGCCAGGCTCACTTTCTTCTTCGAAAGCTTGATCGAGGCGCTGGAGAAGCATCACGGGGCTCGAGCTGCATACCTTGCCAGCGAATCCCGCAAGCTTTGCCGGGATGTCCTCTTTAAGGTACTCATCAAAGTGGTGTACCGGAACCCAGGCATTGATCTCACCAAGGTTTTCGCCAGTCTGCCGAGGGGACCGACACCAGGACCGCCGAAGAGCTTGTCACGCCTATCGCTGATAGGGTTGGCCAGATCCCCAGGACAGAGGGTGGAGTTACCCACTAATCTTATGGCCACACCTTGTCGCGTGCATGATCATGTAAAAGACAGATTCATCTCAAGTTAAATCTGCACTGCGTTTGATGTACTATAACTTGTGTTTTGAATGGATGTATCCATGCTATTCCTCTTGTCTCATTTTGTCTTTGCATGATTTTTGTACCCTACGCTTGCCGAAAACTTGCCAGTGCACGCACTCTGTGATGCCCTGGACTCGATCGTGCACTAATCATACACGCAAATGCGCACGATCAAGATCAGGGACTCACGGGAAGATATCACAACACAACTCTAGACACAAATTAAAGTCATACAACTTTATATTACAAACCAGGCCACGAAGGCTCGAATACATAAGTCAGCGGAAGCAACAATATCTGAGTACAGACATAACTAAACAAGTTTGCCTTAAGAAGGCTGAGCAAAACAACGACATCTAGATCGAAAAGGCGCAGGCCTCCTGCCTGGGAGCCTCCGAACTACTCCTGGTCAGCGGTCTCAACGTGGTAGTAGTCGTCGACGGGGTCAGCTGGCTCCGGGGCTCCGTCATCTGATCGCAACAATCGGGTAGGGGGGGAAAAGGTAGCAAAGCAACCGTGAGTACTCATCCAAAGTACTCGCAAGACTTACATCAGATCTATGCTAAGTATGCATCGGTATCAAAGGGAAGGGGCTGTATCTGTGGACTATACTGCAGAAATGCCAGAATAGAGAGAAGGCCTAGCCTATCGAAGACTAGCATTTTGCAGCATTAGAAGAGTGCAGATTAGCATATTATATAGTAATAAGTAAGTAGTAGCAACGCCCAGAGATCCTTCCTCGACTCCCTGCGAGAAAGCGATCCCGGAGCCAAAATATTATTAAGCACCACAAGTATCCAGTTCTAGTTGTAGTAGATCGGGATACTCTCCGAGCGTCCTGTTACCGTGGACACGACTATTCGAATAGACAACTTCCCTGCAAGGGTGCACCAACTTACCCAACACGCTCGATTAACTCCGGTCGGACACACTTTTCCGGGTTATGCCCGGCCTCGGCTGATCGACACGCCGTAGTCCTTCCTAGGCTCAACAGAGAGGCCAGCACGCCGGTCTACATCCTAAGCGCTCAGGGGTCTTAGGCCCATCGCCCTTTGCACTCCTGCGCGTTGCGTACGTAGCCGGGACCAGACCTAGCCCCTGTATACACACGCAGGCAACTGCTGACCTCTGGAGAGCTTTCAGAAGAATCGTACGACGCCGAGTGCCCATACTTATTCCCGCGTGGTGGTTAGTGCGAAAAGGCCAGAGGCCTACTCAGATCACATATCCAAACCCGTTAGTGTGTTGGGAGCTCGCGGTGACGATCAGTGATCCTGTCGCCCCGTCTTGCGGACTTACGGCAAGGGTCAGGCCCATCCCTCTCTAGGGCGTTCTGCCTGCCCGGCCGTGTTGCGTAATTATCTCGCGGGTACCCTCACGGTCATACAGACTTCAGTAACTCTCGCGGGTACCCCTCGGGGTCGACCCGACTTCAAAAAGGGACTGAGGTAAAGTCAAAGTATCCGTGTGTCCGTAACATCAAGGGGGAAATCCGAGGAATCACCCTCGATGGATTCCCACTCGATGTATCCGTCAAGGTGAACTTAGAGGAATCACCCTCGATGGGTTCACGCTTGAGGGATTGCACGACAGAGGCATCATCGGAGGTGGTGAAAGAGGAATCATCCTCGGTAACCCACAACCGACTGGCTATGCTACAGAGATATCATCAGGAGTGAGGTAGGAGGTATCACCCTCGGCACTCGATAGTAGCTCTGCAGAGTCGTACAACTAAGGGGGTGTGCGGTGATGTGTCGGTCTCTGCACATCGATCTCATTGATCGAAACATCCGGAAGCAAAGCAAGGCAACACGGACAAGAGTGTGGGGCCACTGATGGATCAACAACCAACCTATACTAAGCATTTAGGATAGCAGGTAAGATATCAACAATAGTTACAAAAACAGGCTATGCATCAGAATAGGAGCTATCGAACAACAGTAGCAAAATCTAATGCAAGCATGAGAGAGAAAGAATAGGCGATATAGGAATGATCAAGGGGGTTTTGCTTGCCTGGAAGCTCTGCTGAAAGGGGCTGGACGTCAGGGGCGTAGTCGTACTCGGGGGCAGCGTCCGTCTCGGAGTCTACCGAAGAGAAGAGGGGGAAGAAACAATAAATATAAACAAACAAATGCAGCACAATGCATGACATGGCAATATGCTGTGCTAGGGGTGACCTAACGTAGTGCTACACGTTACAGACATAGCGGAAAAATATCTGGGAATATTTTCCCGGCTTTAGGCAATTATCAGACAGGCGATCCGGAGGGGAAGGTTCCATGTGTGCAGTGTTGGAGGCATGTGATAGGTATGTGGAACGCATATTCGGATTTGTCTTATTTTTCTGATCATTTTTCATATATAAATTATTTTCATCCGAGTTACGGATTATTTTATATGATTTTTCAAAGTTTTAAACAATTTCTGAAATTCCTGGATTAAAGATTAATTTGAATTATCCAAAACAGTAAATGCTAAGCGCACCCAGAGTTGTACCCAGTCAGCACACACAGGGGCTGACTGGTGCGCCTTGTTGACTGGGTCAACGGCCCAGTCAGCCGAGGCTGACTGGTGGGCCAGCTGCTGAGCCGACAGCCCAGTCAGCAGTCAACTGAGTTGACTGTTGACCAGGTCAAACTGACCAGGGGGCCCACATGTCATATATAGAGCAGTTTAACAGAGGTTTAATTTAACTAATTAAGTTAATTAGCTAGTGGGACCCACTTGTCAGTGTCATCTTAATTAACAGGTTAAGTTTATTTATAAAAACAGTTTAATTAGTTTGTGGGGTCCACATGTCAGCGACTGGGGCTGCCCAGTCAGCACGTTGAGTGGGTTAACGTGGTCAACGGGGCCCACGGGACCCACCTGCAGTGGCCCAGGGTGGGCTCCATGGCTGGCCACGTCAACGGCGGCGCCGGAGCAAGCTCCGGCGACCATTTCCGTGGCGGAGCGGCTTGGGACCTCGCCGAAAAACCGCTATGGGCGTCCATTTTGCGCGGGGTTAGTCGCGTTCGAACGGCCACTCGACGGCGCGTCGAACGGTGGCGGTGGCATCGCTGGAGGAGGCCTACAGCGACGGCGGCGACATGCGTGGCGGACGACCGCAATCGGACGAGGACGGACCTGTGTCTACGGGGCTCGACAGGACGCACAACTGGGCTCGCTGGGCTCCTGGGAGCACCAGGAGCACGTTGCCGTGCCCAGGCAAGGGCTGCGACAGCGGTGGCCGCGACGGCGGAGCAGGGCAACGGCGGCGAGCTTCGGCTTCTACGGCGAGCGGGGCTACGGGCGACGGGAGGCAGCGCTAAGGGAGGGGAAAGGAGCGGCAGCTCACCGTGGGAGCACAAGGTGGCTCGGTGGAAGCTTAGGACCAGCAGAGGCGAGCAATCCGGCGATGGTCCCGTAGTGGCCATGGAGGAAGAAGGCGATGGATCCGGCGATGCGGGGACACCCGGCTCGAGCTGGTGGCCGTAGTCGATGTAGCGGAGCACGGCGGAGCTCGTGGGCACGGTGGATGGGCGCGGGGAGCCCTGTGGCTACGCGGACGACGGCGGCGGAGCCATGGCAGCGCTCGGGCGAGCTCGGAGAGCGAGGGGAGAGGGGGATAAGGACCAGGGGCTGTCCCAAGGCGTCGGCGCTGGCGTTCTTATCCCCTCCATGGCGCTGTAGCGGCGCAGAGCGGCGAGGTGGCTCGGCGGCAACGGGCGCGGGCGCGCGCGCTCGGTCGTTATCGACGCGTGGAGGAGGGAGGAGGAGGACGAAGGCGAGGTGGGCTGGGCCGGTTGGGCCAGGCACTGTGCACTAAGGCCCAGTGCACAGTGGCCTTTTCCTTTTCTCTTTATTTCTTTCTGTGTTTTCTTTTATTCTTTTCTGTTTTGCATTTTCTCTTGATAGCAAATGATTTTTCTAAAATATGAAACTTGCCACATAAATACATTGCATTATTTGACACTGCCACAAAAAGTTTGAGAGGCATTTGAATTTGTTTGAATTTTTCATAATTGGAAAAGCATTTAAATATGCTGATTTGGCACTGTTTTAATTGCTATAGCCCATTTAGGCAAATAGGTGATGTTGTTTTCCTTAACACATAATTGTTATGGAATATTTGCTAAATGATGAACTATTTTGCAGCCATGTTTGTGCAACTTTAAATTTTACTTGCAAATTTGAATTGATTTCAGAGGTGGAATTTAAAATGAGATATGATTCCACATTGATCAAGCATTGCAAAACAAGGTGACTTAGCATAATCATGTGGATCACTGTAGCTCATTACACAGGGGTGTTACACACTCTTGCCGTGAGTGCTTGAGGAACGGGTCCTTAGCAGCTTGCCGGAAATGCCGCTGCCGGCAAGGTTACGCTTGACGATCACAACGCAGCCACTTAAGTTGTTGAGTGGACTCGAAACAAGGTAAGGGCGTAGCTGATCACGACAAGGTTCCTTAGCGTGTAGGTTTCTCATACAAAGGCCAAAATCGTTCAAGGAGAGACTGCAACTACAACAAAAAATTTATTTCAAAGTTTTGCAACTTAGCTTTTTCTTTGCTGTTCTTCTTGCCGTAGGATGATATTTTGAACGTCATTTGGTATCCATACCATCACTCCCCCCGGGAAACTTGTACGCGAGGAACCCTTCTGTCTTTTGAGAAAAAGAAAGAAGAGAAAAGAGGAGGCTGGAACCTTGACGGTTTATTAATCGTTCTATGCAAGGGGAAAATGTAACACAAGGCTGCCTGCAACACATAAACAAATATGTACTTTGACAAAAAGTTGTGAAACACTTATCTTTTATTTATTGTACACATGATCTGCGCCTGGCTCTGTACAAAGGTTTACATGCCTTGCTGGCAAACTTCTACAAAAGAGGTTGCCGGGCAGCCCGGCAATCACGCCTTACGGGTAAAACTTGCGAAGATGCTCAATATTCCATGAGTTGAGCACCGGAGTGCCATCTTCGGTCTCTAGGCGGACTGCGCCAGGCCTAGTGACTCATACCACCCGGTAAAGGCCTTCCCACTTTGGCATCAACTTGTTTTGACCCTTCGTGGACTGAATCTGACGAAGAACAAGGTCGCCTTCCTCAAGGTTCCTGGCATTTTCTTTGCGGCTATGGTAGCGGCGCAAAGCTTACTGATACCGTGCAGCACGGACAGCAGCCCGAAAACGATCTTCCTCAAGGAGCGTGGCATCATCTTGCCGCAGCTCATCTTGATCCTCCTCATCGAAGGCCAAGACTCGAGGTGACCCGTATTTGAGTTCTGTGGGGAGCACCGCTTCTGCACCATAAACAAGGGAGAAGGGTGTCTGGCCAGTGGCTCGACTTGGTGTCGTTCTGATTGACCAAAGAACCACCGGCAATTCTTCCACCCAGCGCCTTCCACACTTGTGCAGCCTGTCGAAAGTTCTGGTCTTGAGACCACGCAGCACTTCTGCATTTGCCCTCTCTACTTGTCCATTGCTCCTTGGGTGAGCAACAGAGACGTAGCAGATCTTGTTTCCAAGTTCTTGGCAATATGCTGTGAAGGCGCGGCTCGTGAATTGGGTGCCGTTGTCGGTGATGACCCTGTTGGGGACACCAAAACGAGCAACCAATCCTTTGAGGAACTTGATGGCTGACTGTGCCGTCACCTTCCTCACTGGCTCCACCTCAGGCCACTTTGTAAACTTGTCGATTGCAACGTACACGAATTCAAAGCCCGCGGTAAGGGGCCGACGATGTCGAGCCCCCAGACCAAGAAAGGCCAGGAGAGAGGGATGGTTTGGAGGGCTTGAGCTGGCTGGTGGATGTCCTTGGAGTGGAACTGACATGCTTCGCGCCTGATGACCACCGCCAAGGCGTCTTGAAGGGCTGTCAGCCAGTAGAATCCTTGACGGAATGCCTTGCCGACAAGCGCGCGACCCAATGTGAGAGCCACACATCCCTTCATGCATCTCTTCCAACAGCCTATGTCCATCTTCCTGGCAGATGCACTTCAATTTCACCCTGTTTGGTCTTCTCTTGTACAACATGTTGTCAACAAATTTGTACATCCTTGATTGATGGGCTACTCTTTCTGCGTCCTCTTGTTCATCGGGAAGATCTCTTATTTGAAGGTACTGGACAATTGGTTGTGCCCATGCTGGAGCCTGTGGCTCGACGACAAGGACTAAAGGCACTTCTTCCTCTGCGGGAGCGCTTGCTTCGATGGCAAGGATCTGGCTTGCCAGAAACTGTGGCTCACCGGCCAAGGGTATCTTGTTGGCGGTATCCACTTTCTTGGCGGCTGCCGGTAGCTCTACCGGAAAGTAACCACCAACGTCTTGCTTTCTCTTCTTCGCCAGCCTTGATGGTGTAACGGATGGCTGAGTCAGATGGAGCATAAAAGTTCCTGGTTCCACAGGCATATTTTGGGCGGCAAGCTTTGACAAGTCGTCGGCAATCCAATTCTGGGCACGGGGAACGTGCTCTGCTTGCAGACCGTCAAAGTGCTCTTCCAACTTCCTCCCTTCATCAACATAGGCCTCCATCAAAGGGCTCTGGTAATCCTTGTTGACCTGCCTCACCACAAGCTGTGAGTCGCCTCTGATAATCAGCTTTCGAATACCAAGGTCGATTGCAATGCGCAGGCCAGCAAGCAATCCCTCGTACTCAGCAGTGTTGTTCGTGGCCTGCTCCCTGGGAAAGTGCATCTGAAGCACATACTTGAGGTGCTCTCCGGTGGGTGCTATAAGCAGCACGCCGACACCGACGCCTTTCAGCGTGAAAGCACTGTTAAAGTACATGATCCAATCGTCAACAGTTTCCTTGCCGGGGAGAGAGGTCTCTGGAACTTCTTCGTCTGGCATTGGAGTCCATTCTGCAATGAATTCTGCCAAGGCTCTGCTCTGAATTGTTGAGGTACTCTCAAACTTCAAATCAAAGCTTGACAGCTCCAATGCCCACTCCACAATCCTGCCGGTTGCTTTTGGATTTCTCAGAATTCGTTGCAAAGGAAAGCGAGTGACGACGGTGACTTGGTGTGCTTGGAAGTAATGGCGCAGCTTCCTCGAGCCCATAAGAAGGCCAAAGAGCAACTTCTGCACACCAGAATACCTTGATCTAGCCCCTTGCAGGAGAGAGCTGACAAAGTAAACTGGGCGCTACACCATCTTCTTCTTCACAACTTGCTGATCTAGCCTGCTAGCTTGCACAATCTCTGGCTTGTCGGCACCTGACCTTGCCGGAGAAGATTCAGGCTTGTCGGGTCATGGCTCTGTGGCTGCTACCTCCTCTTCATCTGCCTCTCTTTCAGCCACAAGTGCAGCACTAACCACTTGATTCGTTGCCGCTAAGTATAGCAACAACGTCTCTTGCGGCCTAGGCGCAACTAAGACTGGCAGAGAGGACAGGTACTCCTTCAAATCTTGGAGCGCGGCCTCCGCTTCCAGAGTCCAGTTCACTGGACCTGCCTTTTTCAATATCTTGAAAAACGGCAAGGCACGCTCTGCCGATTTGGAGATGAACCTGCTAAGGGCGGCAACACAGCCGGCAAGACGCCTGACATCCTTGACGCGTCTTGGTGCTTCAATCTGCTCAATTGCTTTGATCTTGTCGGGGTTGGCTTCAATCCTTCTCTGAGATACAAAGAACCCAAGAAGCTTGCCGGACGAAACACCGAACACACACTTCTCGGGGTTGAGCTTCAAGTTGAGCTTGCGCAAGTTTGCGAATGTTTCTTCCAAATCTTGGATCGGTGTTGACTTGTCTCTGGTCTTGACCACAATATCATCCATGCAGGCTTCCACATTTCTGTGCAACTGTGGCTCAAAACCGATCTGAACTGCTCTAGCAAATGTTGCCCCAGCACTCTTCAATCCGAAAGGCATACGCAAAAAGCAGTATGTGCCATATGGAGTGATGAATGCGGTTTTCTCCTCATCTTCCTTGGTCATATAGATCTGATGATAACCAGAATAGGCGTCAAGAAAAAAGAGTAACTCACAGCCGGCAGTGGAGTCCACAATCTGGTCGATGCGCGGCAAAGGGAAAGGGTCTTTTGGACAGGCTTTATTTATATCAGTGAAGTCTATACAAAGCCTCCACTTCCCATTCGCCTTGCGCACTACGACTGGATTGGCTAACCACGTAGGGTGTAGCACTCCTCTGACCAGGCCTGCTGCTTCCAGCTTCTTGATTTCCTCGACAATGAACTCTTGCCGCTCCAAGGCTTGCTTCCTGACCTTCTGCTTGACGGGTCTCGCATGAGGGCAGACAGCAAGGTGGTGCTCAGTTACCTCCCTAGGAACGCCGGGGATGTCAGATGCTTGCCAAGCAAACACATCGACATTCGCCCGTAGGAAGGCAACGAGTTCGCTTTCCTATTTGTCATTGAGAGTGGCACTTACAGAAAAGGTGCCACTCATCCCATCCTCTCTTGCAGAAACTTGCTTGGTCGCCAGCGCAGAGGCCTTGGCTTTCTTGCTCTTGCCGGTAGAGCTCTCCGGTATGTTCTCAACAGGCATGCTGCACTCTAAAGTGCGCTTCCCGGAGTCCATATCAGAGGTCTTGCTGGACTTCTTCTTCTTTCCTCCCCCGGGAGCTTTGCCGGCAGGAGCAGGTGCCTTGACGGCAGGTGCTGCCACTGCCTCCCGGTAGAGCTTGTCGGCGTAGATGATTGCGTCTTTCTGGTTGGACTTGATGGTGAGGACGCCCATCGGCCCTGGCATCTTGATGACGTTGTAGGCAAAGTGCGACGCAACCATTAACTTGGCCAGCGCCGGACGGCCTAGAATTCCGTTGTATGGCAGCGGCATCTTGACGACGTCGAAGACAATCTTCTCCATCCGGTAGTTGAGGTCGCTGCCAAATGTGACCGGCAGCGTGATCTGGCCCTTCGGCTTCTTCCTTCCCGGACTGATCCCTTGGAACGTGCCTGTCTCCTCAAGATCCTTGTCGGGGATTTGCAGCCTCTTGATCACGTCAGGAGAGATCAAGTTCAAGCCGGCCCCACCGTCAACCAACATCTTTGTCACCTTGAGGCTGCGGATTGTTGGCGAAACCAATCAACGGCAAACACCCGACCGCGGTGGTGCGATCAGGGTGATCCTTGGCGTCAAAGACGATGGGCGTGTGCGACCACTTGAGTGGCTTCTACGCTCCCATCATGGGCTCCGCGGCATTCACCTCGCGGACCCATTGCTTCAGTTGCCGGTGCGAGGAGTGCAAAGATGCGCCTCCGTCAACACACATGGCTTCCACTGTGTTCTGGAACTCATTCTCGGACCCATCTTCGTCCTCATCATCATCATTCTGGCCTTGAGCAGCCTTCTCTTTTGGCTGCTTGGCCTTGCCGCGGCGGCCCCCTCGGCCACCACGGTTCTGCTTGCTGGATCCACCAGCACCATCCTGGCCCTTCTCCTTGTCGCGCTTCTCGTACTCTTGCTTTTGCTTCTCGGCAAGCTGCTCCACTTGCCGGCACTCCTGGAGATCGTGGCCCTTGGTACGGTGGATCTTGCAGTACGGCCCACCGGTCTTGCCGGCCTTGTCGCCTGCCGCAGCCTCCCGGCATTCAGCGCATCCGGCAACCTCCTTGCCGGGGCCTTCTGCCTTGGACTTCTTGGCGGCGTTGGCGTCACTGGGGCTCTCGACTGCCATCACTGACTTGCCTTTGTGCTTCCTGTTGTGCTTCCAGCTCTTCTTCTGCAGGGCCGATGCGTCGTCTGCCTCGTCATCTTCAGAATCGACTTCGGCGCCAGCATCTTCCCCAGGGAGTCGCCTCCCTTCCTCAGCACATGCACACTTGTCCGCCAAGGCGTATAGCTCATTGATGGTCCTAACCTTCATGATATTCATCTCAGACCGCATTCTGCGGTTGCGCACATTCGTGTGGAACGCGGTGCAAACAGCTGCGGGATGAACATCGGGGATGTTGTGGTGCACACGACTGAACCTATGTATATACTTGCGGAGGGGCTCGCCGTCTCTCTGGGGGATCACATGCAAATCGCTCTCCTGACCAGGGAGCTTGTAGCCACCTTGGTAGGCACCCACAAATTGATGGCATAGATCCGACCAAGAAGAAATGGAGCCCTCTGGTAAGTTCATCAACCACGATCTGACGTTGGCCTTGAGCGCCAACAGAAAGTAGTTGGCCAAAAGCTTGTCGTCGCGCCCCCCGGCAGCCTGCACCGCGATGGTGTAGATGCCAAGGAACTCTGCTGGACTGAGCATGCCGTCGTATCTGTCGGGCAGCTCTGGCTTGAAGGGACGGGTGGACGGCCAGCAAACCTACCGTAGCTCACGAGTAAACGCTGGGCAGCCCACCTCGTATGGTAAGCACCCAGGGTACCCTGGCACTGGCACGTATGCTGCCGGCCCGGCACGGTCGTCTTACAGACGGCGTGCCTCCCGGCGCCGCTCGATCTTCGTCGCGCCGTTCGTGGAGCACTTGGCGCTGGTCTTGGCGGCCCCGCGGATCCGACGATGCCATGGACATAGCGTCCTGGTCATCCGATCGGCGAGCTTGCCGCCGCTGTGGTTGTTGGCATGGAGGCGACTGCTGTTAGTGCACCATCTCTGGTGCGGCAGCTAGTTGATCCTGCTGGCACTGTGGTGGTCGTCTGGAGGGGCCCACATCTTGTGTTTTGCCGGGATCGGCAAAACTGATGAGGCTCTAAATGGTGGCCCTTCATTCGTCCATCTTGTCAGGAGCTGGTGGGAGGTTCAAAAGCATTTGAACCTGCGCCATGGCTTCTGCTGCCGTGGTTGGCATGGCGGGGAACACGGAACGGGACGACGTTCGACTCCTGGCAGGGCCAGCAGGAAGCTCGTCGTATACCGGTTGCCGCAGCGCATGCTCACCAACGGGTTGGCATGGTGGTAGTGCCTGAACATCGTGAGGATGATGCTCAGGGCCGGCTTGACGCCGTCCAGGACCACCAGCACTGCAGGGAAGCGTGGAGCGCCCATCTTGCGATGGTCGCAGCACACGTCCCGTCGCAGCGTTGTTGGACGTCGCCGCTCCATCCTTGGACGTCGCGGCAGCGGGTTCCTGGCTTGCACCGGTCCGAATTGTATTACTGCAATGATTGTGCTCACCTGAACGTTGTTGGAGTTGGCCGTCCGCGCCATCTCCGGTGTGCTGACTGCGATCACCGGAACGGTGGGGATGCTGGACACCCGCACCGCCGGTGCCTCCTGCCCCGACCGTCCCAGCCATAGCGCCCATGCCGGCCGCGCCGCCTGCACCACCTGTGGACGCCTGGGAAGGCCGCTTGGAGGTGGTGGGAGCCGTCGTGGCTCCGCTCTTCTTCTTCGGCGCCATCGACGAAGGTGATGGGGCTGGTACTCACACTATGACACTGATTCGTAATACAAGATCCCCTGCCTGGCGCGCCAAAGATGTCGTGGGAAAATGACGATCTATGGGATCGAGAGGATACCTTTGCGGTTCGGCTGTGGGATCAATGTACTACAAACAGCAGGGCTAATAGATGTGAGAACAAGCAATGATTTATCTAGGTTCAGGCCGCTGTGAGCGTAAAACCCTACTCCTGCTTTGGTGGTTTGATTGGATATGAACTCAAGATTACAAGGAGCGTAGCTTGCCGGCAAGGTGCGTGGGAAGTGCAGCTACAACGTGTAATTGAACTAGGAGTCGACCGTTCTAGTTGTAGCCGTGGGCCTCCTTTTATAGGCCAAGGGGTTACCACAGTGGCTAATACGGTCATTTACAGGGTATGAATAGTGACTTGCACCGTCACCACGTCTATCTCCTGACGGGGTCGGACAAGCGCATTAAATGCACCGTTAGGTGCTACGTCGAGGAGGCGAGGCTTTGGGTAAAAGATCTTTACCACTGGTCCTGGCGCCCTCCTGTTATCTTGACACGTCCCAGGGACGGGTGTCATTAAAGTTAATCCTTGCGTGGCATGCTGACACGTGCCTTGGCCAGCTATGTTGACTGCCTGCCCGCTCGACACCTATCATCCGTGCTTATCTAGCCGATGATGAGGTAGAGCGGTAATGGGATAGAACGAGCCTGCTGGCGCGGAGCTTGTCGGGCCTTCGCTTGCCGGCAAGGGAGCTTGCCGGTAGCCAGAGTCTTGGTCTTCACCTTGCCGGCAAGGGCAGTCTTGATCTTCAGTACTGTAATAGTACTTCTCAATGACCTGCCTGGAAGTCTTCTTCACGGTCTTGTTTAATCTAAGTCTTGAGTCACAGTAACCCTCCGGCAAGCCCTTGCCGTCAGGAAGGCTACAACTGCCGGTGCACAAGTCAGGGTACGAGGGCACCCATGCTTTAGTACACCGACACCCCCCTCAGCCGGAAGTCCACGTGGATGAACATTCAGGCTGGAGCGGAACTCATGGTACACCTGTGACGGGAGCCCTTTAGTGAATAGATCAGCAAACTGGGAGCTTGAAGGGACATGCAGCACGCGTGCTTCGCCAAGCGCGACACAATCTCGAACGAAGTGTAAGTCGATCTCAATGTATTTGGTTCGTTGATGCTGGACGGGGTTGCTGGCGAGGTAAGATGCACTAATGTTGTCACAATATACCACAGTGGCACACCGTGGAGGGCACTTGAGCTCATGTAACAGTTGACGTAACCAACAGGACTCGGCAACGCAATTTGCAACACCGCGGTATTCTGCCTCAGCGCTAGACCGGGAGACAGTAGGTTGCCGTTTGGATGACCATGACACCAAATTAGAGCCGAGAAAAACGCAGAACCCGGATGTGGACTTGCGTGTGTCCGGGCAACCAGCTCAATCCGCGTCGGTGTAAGCCACAAGATCATGGGAGGAGGACTTATAGAACTGAAGTCCATAATGGGATGTACCTTGCAGGTAGCGGAGAATGCGTTTGAGCAGTTTCATATGACTGTCTCGTGGCACATGCATGAACAAGCACACTTGCTGCACTGCGTAGGAGATGTCTAGCCAGGTAAGTGTGAGATATTGCGAATCACCAGCAAGGCTTCGGTAATGAGTAGGGTTGGAAAGAAGGTGGCCGTCGGTGGATGACAGTTTGGAGCTCGTGTCGATGGGTGTGGAGACGGGTTTATATTTTAGCATTTTGGCACGGTCTAGAATCTCAAGAGTGTATTGTTGTTGACATAGGAATAAGCCCGAGTTGGTAGGTGTGACATTGATGCCTAAAAAGTGATGAAGATCACCCAAATCAGACATGGAGAACTCGGACTTAAGTGATGCAATGATGGTGGTGAGTGTATGAGTAGAATTGGCGGTGAGGATGATATCATCTACATGCACGAGAAGGTATGCAACAGACGTACCATGATGGAGGATGAAGAGAGAAGAATCACTCCGAGATGCACAAAACCCGAGGGAGAGCAAGAACTGTTTGAACCGAAGGAACCATTAACGTGAGCTTGTTTAAACCCATATAAAGACTTGTGGAGTAAGCAGACATGATTCGGTCGAGATGGGTCCACAAACCCGGCTAGCTGAGTACAGTACACTGTTTCTTTGAGTTCACCATGGAGGAATGCATTCTTGACGTCCAATTGATGTATTGGCCAAGACTGAGAGGTAGCAAGACTGAGGACAACACGAATTGTTGCTGGCTTGATGTAACACCCCCAGTCAAGCTATAGTGACCTCATGCTAATGATGCCATGTCATCATGCTTTACTAAGTCAAATTGCCTCTTGTCCCAAAATCAAGTCCAATTCAAATTCAAATTGCATGTCAAATATTTACTTCTTCTGTCATGCAAACAAAATAGTTCACATTATGGCAAATAATCCCTAAGTATTTGTCATGTTGAAACCCAACCTCATTTGGATTCCAAAAATGCCCCTGGAAATTATTTAAGTGAGCCAGCAGCATTTATCTTGGCCTTTTCAATTTCTGAAAATAGTTAAACAACTCCAAAAATCCTGAAACTTTTTGTGCTGCACCATAAGATTGCCTAGTATTTATGTGCCAAGTCTCATGTGCAACAAAAATCCTTTGGTCCCTGAACTAAGTACAGAACAGTGAGGAAAATCTAAAACAGAAAAGAAAAGAAAAAGGAGAAGGGAAGAGCATCACTGTGCACTTGGCCCAGTCGACCCAACAGTGAGGCCTAGCCCACCGGCCGGGTCATCCCCTACCTCTGTTCATCAGAGGCATGGTGGACGCCCGTGCGACGTCCGTGGCCGCGGATGGCCACGTGCCGGCCATCCGGTGCTCCCCGGTGACCTACAAGGTCCCCCTCGACCCCCTGCGAACCCTAGATCGATCCCCACCTTTCCCCTCACAACTCTCCCACTCTCTCTCCCGTTTTCCTCAATCCGGAGCTCGTGCACGAAGCCGTGGTCGCCGCCGCTCACCATTGCCGCGGCCACTGGCGACCTCTCGACTCCTCGCCATGTCCCAAAGCTCCGACGTCGACGCCTGCTTCATCTCCCCCAAGCAGATCAAGCCGGGACGCCGCAAATCGTCACCATCGACCCGTTCCCCTCCACTCAGTCGCTGCCGTTCATCGTCATTGCCGTCGCCTCTTGACCACCCCGACTCTCTCGACTTTACCATCGAGCCCAATGTGAGCTACTGCCCCATCCCACCTCTTCCTCCCTGTCGATTCGTGCCGTAGCCCAGATCCCGTCGCTGCCGACGGCCACCATGGCCGCAAGCTCAAGCCAAGCTCGGCTAGGACCTGTCCGCCTCGCCCGTGAGCTCTCCTGGGTGCGGTCTCACCCGCTCGTGCCCCCGCGGCCCCCCTGCGCGCTCTCGCGCGCCTCTCCGTGTGCTCCCTGAGCACCAGCTGTGCTCCGGCGTGCACTGCGCGCGCGTGCGTTTGAGCCGCCGGCCGGCTCACTGCTATGTGGGTCCGGCCTAATTAGTATTAGGACTAGTTAGGTTTAACCCTAGACACTGACTGGTGGACCCGCCTAACTAATTAACTAAATTAAAACGATTTAATTAACACAGTGACTATGACAAGTGGGGCCCACTGGCACTATTCACCCGCTGACCAGTCAACCGTTGACTGCTAACTCAGCAGTCAACGGGACCCATTGTCAGCCTCTAATAGCAAAGATGGGTACACTATTCTGGGTACCCGTAGCATTTTTGCAATTATTTTCGAAATAAAATAAAATTCAGAAAATCATTTAAACTTCAAAAATTCATAGAAAATAAACCGTAGCTCGGATGAAAATGTTTTATATATGAAAAATGATCAGAAAAATATGACGAACCCGAATATGCCCTCCATGTAGCTATTACATGCCTCTAACATAGCAAACATGGAACCTTCCCCTCCGGATCCATATACCAATAACCGTCCGGAGCTGGGAAAATATCCCCAGATATTTTCCCCCAGATATTTTCCCGCTCCGTCTGCAACGTGTAGTGCTGCATTAGGCCACCCCTAGCACAGCAAACTGCCATGTCATGCATCTGTGTTGCATATGTGTGCTTTATATTTACTGTTTCTTCGCCCTCTTCCTCTCCGGTAGACCCCGAGACTGCCGCCGACGCCGCTGAGTAAGACTACGTCCACGACGTCCAGCCACTTGTAGCAGAGCTTCCAGGCAAGCAAACCCCCCTTGATCATTCCAATATCGCCTATTCTTTCTCTCCCATGCTTGCATTAGAATTTGCTACTGTAATTGATTGGTCCTATTCTGATGCATAGCCTGTTTTTGTAACCTGCTGTTGTTACTTTACCTGTCATCCTAAACTGCTTAGGATAGGTTGGTTAGAGATCCATCAGTGACCTCTCACCCTTGTCCCTGTTGCCCCGCTTTGTTACCAGTGCCTCCATCATTGTGATCGATGTGCAGAGACCGACACATCACCGCACACCCCCTTAGTTGTACGACTCTGCAGGGCTACTATCGAGTGCCGAGGGTGATACCTCGTACTGCACTCCTGATGATATCTCTGTAGTATAGCACATCGGTGGTAATTGCAGAGGGTGATTCTTCGCACACCCCTTCCCAATGATGACTCTGTCATGCAACCCCTCAAGTGTGGACCATCGAGGGTGATTCCTCCTGGTTCTCCTTGACGGATTACATCGAGTAGGAATCCATCGAGGGTGATTCCTCGGGTTCCCCTTGATGTTATGGACACACGGTTACCATGACTTTTACCTCAGACCTTTGTTGAAGGCGGGTCGACCCCGAGGGGTACCCGTGAGAGATGTGGAGTCGGGTTGACCGTGAGGGTACCCGCGAGATAATTACGTGGCATGACCGGGCATTCCTGGCCCTTGTCGTAAGTCCACGAGACGGGGCGATGGGACCACAAATCATGGACCACTGATTGTCACCACGAGCTCCCAGCACACTAACGGGTTAGGATATGTGATCTGAGTAGGCCTCTGGCCTTTTCACACTAACCACCACGCGGGAATAAGTATGGGCACTCGGCGTCGTACGATTCTTCCGAAAGCTCTCAGATGTCTGCAATTGAGTGGCGTGCGCCGGGTTGGACTGGGAAAGCCTGCGCTTGTATTAAGGGGGCTAGGTCTGCTCCCGGCCGCGTTCGCAATGCGCAGGAGTGCAAAGGACGATTGGCCCATGACACCTTCGCACTTAGGAGTTAGCCCGGTGTGCTGGCTTCTCTATTGAGCCTTGGTAGGACTACGGTGTGTCGATCAGCCGAGGCCGAGCATGACCCGATAAAAGTGTGTCCGGCCTGAGTTAATCGAGCGTGTTGGGTAAGTTGGTCCACCCCTGCAGGGAAGTTATCTATTCAAATAGCCGTGTCCACGGTAACAGGACGCTCGGAAAGTATCCCGATCTACTACAACAAGAACTGGTTACTTGAGATGTTTAAATGATATGATGGCTCCGGGATCGCTTTCTCGCAGGGAGTCGAGGAAGGATCTCTGGGCGTTGTTACTACTTGCTTACTACTTTACTATGTACTAATCTACACTCTTCTAATGCTGCAAGATGCTGTAAGTTGCTAGTCTTCGATAGGCTAGGCCTTCCCCCCTATTCTGGCATTTCTGCAGTCTAGTCCACCGATACAGCTCCTTCACTTGAAACCAATGCATAAATAGAATAGTTCTGATGTAAGTCTTGCGAGTACTTTGGATGAGTACTCACGGTTGCTTTGCTCCCCTTTTTCCCCATACCCGATTGCTGCGATCAGACGACAGATCCCAGGAGCTAGCTGCTTCTGCCGACGACTACTACTACCCTACCGGAGGAGCCTACTACTACGTGGAGACCGATGACCAGGAGTAGTTTCGGAGGCTCCCAGGCAGGAGGCCTGCGCCTTTCGATCTAGTTATCGTTGTTTGGCTCAGCCTTCTTAAGGCAGACTTGTTTAACTTTATGTCTGTACTCAGATACTAATGCTTCCGCTGATGCTTGTATGACTCAAGCTTATGTATTCGAGCCCTCGAGGCCCCTGGCTTGTAATATAAAGCTTGTATGACTTTTATTTGTGTTTAGAGTTGTGTTGTGATATCTTCCCGTGAGTCCTTAGGCTTGATCGTGTGCATTTGCGTGTATGATTAGTGCACGATTAAGTTAGGGGCGTCACAAGTTGGTATCAGAGCCAACTGCCTGCAGGAAGCATGTCACGCCCAATATGCGATCCTATTCTCGAGGAACTCGGAGTCCCCACCAAGAGTAGAAACCGCATATTGGAGACGCTTGCAAGGTGGATATCATTACATCGTACCACATACATAATAGATGGGGATACAGACAAATACATACAATCATCACATGAATACATCAATACATAACAAACATCATACAGAAGGGCAGCATTCGACTACGGATGAAATCAAACGAAAAGAAGAACGACATCCACCCTGCTAGCCTAGGCTGCCGACCAGGAACCTATCCCCAGATCGACGAAGAAGAAGAAGCAGAAGAAGAACTCCAAAGCAAACAAGCATCGCTCTCACGTCAAGACATCACATTACCTGTACCTGCAACTGTTGTTGTAGTAATCTGTGAGCCACGAGGACTCAGCAATCCCATAACCATGGGTAGCAAGACTATCAAAGCTTAAATGGGTATGGAAGGGTAAGGTGGTGAGGTTGCAGCAAGCACTAAGCATTGTATGGTGGCTAACTTACGAGTACAAGAATAAGAAGAGCATCTACGCAAAACGGTCGCAAACTACAAATGATCACTAAGTGATCCTGAACACCTACTTACGAGTCAAACATAACCCCACCCTGTTCTCTTCTCGAACTTCCTCGAAAAGAGACGGTCACGGTTACGCACACGGTTGGTGTGTTTTAATTAGAATTAGTGTCAAGTTCTCTACAACCGGAGGTTATAAATATCCAAGCGCCACATAACCGCGAGCACGGCTTCGCGTAAGATTTAACCCTGCAGGGGTGTTCCAACCTGGCCCATCATAAGCCAACACAAGCTGCGGTGGGAATGTTGGAAATATGCCCTAGAGGCAATTAATAAAGTGTTTATTATTATCATATTTCCCCGTTCATGATAATGGTTTATTATTCATGCTAGAATTGTATTGACCAGAAACTTAATACATGTGTGAATAGATAAACAAATACCGAGTCCCTAGTAAGCCTCTACTAGACTAGCTCGTTGATCAAAAGATGGTCAAGATTTCCTGACCATGGACATGAGTTGTCATTTGATAACGGGATCACATCATTAGGAGAATGATGTGACGGACTTGACCCAACCGTCAGCATAGCATATGATCGTTCAGTTTAATGCTATTGCTTTCACTATGTCAAATACACGTTCCTCTGACCATGAGATCATGCAACTCCCGGATACCGTAGGAATACTTTGGGTGTATCAAACGTCACAACGTAACTGGGTGATTATAAAGGTGCACTACAGGTATCTCCGAAAGTGTTTGTTAAGTTGGCATGGATCAAGATTGGGATTTGTCATTCCGACTATCGGAAAGGTATCTCTGGGCCCTCTCGGTAATACAGCATCACAGAAGCCTTGCAAGCACCGTGACTAAAGAGTTAGTTGCAAGATGACGTATTACGGAATGAGTAAAGAGACTTGCTGGTAACGATATTGAACTAGGTATCGAGATACCGACGATCGAATCTCGGGCAAGTAACATACCGCCGGACAAAGGGAACAACGTATGTTGTCATATGAGGTTCACCAATAAAGACCTTCGTGGAATATGTAGGAACCAATATGAGCATCCAGGTTCCGCTGTTGGTTATTGACCGGAGAGTCGTCTCGGTCATGTCTACATCATTCCCGAACCCGTAGGGTCCGCACACTTAAGGTTCGATGACGATATAGTATTATATGAGTTATGTGATTGGTGACCGAATGTTGTTCGGAGTCCCGGATGAGATCACGGACATGACGAGGAGTCTCGAAATGTCCGAGAGGTAAAGATTGATATATTGGAAGGTGGTATTCGGATATCGGAATAGTTCCAAGTGATCCGGGTAAATATCGGAGTGCCGGAGGGTTACCGGAACCCCCCGGGGAAGTAATGGGCCTACATGGGCCATACGGGAAAGAAGAGGCAGCCCACTAGGGGTGGCTGCGCCTCCCTCCCATGGGAAGTCCGAATTGGACTAGGGGAGGGGGCGCAACCCCCTTTCCTTCTCCTCTTCTCTCTCCCTTCCTTCTTCCCCCTCTTGAGAAGGAATCCTACTAGGACTAGGAGTCCTAGTAGGACTCCTCTCCCCATGGCGCGCCCCACCTAGGGCCAGTGGCCTCCTCCTCTCCTCCTTTATATACAGGGGCAGGGGGCACCCCAAAGGCACGGCAATTGTTCTCTTAGCCGTGTGCGGTGCCCCCCTTCACAGTTTACCACTCCGGTCATATTTTCGGAGAGCTTAGGCGAAGCCCTGCCGGAATCACTTCACCGTCACCGTCGCCACGCCGTCGTGCTGACGGAACTCATCTACTACATCGACGTCTTGCTGGATCAAGAAGGCGAGGAACGTCACCAAGCTGCACGTGTGTAGAACTCGGAGGTGCCGTACGTTCGGTACTCGATCGGTGGAGCTCGAAGGATTGTTCGACTACATCAACTGCCAGGTCTATGCATAGATGTGATTTGCACGAGTAGAACACAAACGAGTTGTGGGCGTGGGTGTATACATATTGCTTGCCGTTACTAGTTGATACGTGATTCGGCGGTATTGTGAGATGAAGCGGCCCGGACCGACATTACGCGTACGCTTACGCGAGACAGGTTTCACCGCTACGTGCACTCGTTGCATAAAGGTGACTGGCGGGTGTCTGTCTCTCTCACTTTAGTTGAATCGGTTTCAATGAAGAGGGTTCTTTTAGAAGATCAAAAAGCAATCACTATACCACGTTGTGGTTTTGCGTAGGTAAGAACGGTTCTTGCAAACCCGTAGCAGCCACGTAAAACTTGCAACTACAAAGTAGAGGACGTCTAACTTGTTTTTGCAGGGTATGCTGGTGATGTGATATGGCCAAGACATGATGTGATATAAGTTGTTGTATGAGATGATCATGTTTTGTAAATTATCAGGCAACCGGCAGGAGCCTTATGGTTGTCTCTTTATTGTATGCAATGCCAACGCTATGTAATTGCTTTACTTTACCGCTATGAGTTAGCAGTAGTAGTAGTAATAGCAATAATTGGCGAGACGACCATGACGCTATGATGGAGATCAAGGTGTCATGACGCTATGATGGAGATCAAGGTGTCACGACGCTACGATGGAGATCAAGGTGTCAACCCGGTGATGATGGAGATCATGACGGTGCTTTGCTGATGGAGATCAAAAGCACAAGACGATGATGGCCATATCATGTCACATATATTGAATTGCATGTGATGTTAATCCTTTTATGCATCTTATTTTGCTTAGGACGACGGTAGCATTATAAGATGATCCCTTCACTAAATTTCAAGATAAGTGTTCTCCCCTAGTATGCACCGTTGCGAAGGTTCGACGCTTCTAAGCACCACGTGATGATCGGGTGTGATGGATTCTTTCGTTCGCATACAACGGGTGTAAGCCAGTTTTACACACACAGAATACTTGGGTTAAACTTGACGAGCCTAGCATGTACAGGCATGGCCTCGGAACACAAGAGACCGAAAGGTCGAACATGAGTCATATAGTAGATGTGATCAACATGAAAGATGTTCACCATTGATAACTAATCCACCTCACGTGATGATCGGACGTGGTTTAGTTGATGTGGATCATGTTACACTTAGACAACTTGAGGGATGTTAATCTAAGTGGGAGTTCTTAAGTAATTTGATTAATTGAACTTCAATTATCATGAACATAGTCTAAATAAACTTTGCAATTGTATGTTGTAGATCAATGGCCCGCGCTGTAGTTCCACTGAATTTTAATGCGTTCCTAGAGAAAGCTAAGTTGAAAGATGATGGAAGCAACTATACGGACTGGGTCCGTAATCTGAGGATCATCCTCATTGCTGCACAGAAGGCTTATGTCCTTGATGCACCGCTAGGTGTCGCGCCCCCTCCCTCGTCTATTGACGTTATGAACGCCTGGCAGACACGTGTTGATAACTACTCGATAGTTCAGTGTGCCATGCTTTATGGCTTAGAACCGGGGCTCCAAAGACGTTTTGAGCATCACGGAGCATATGAGATGTTCCAAGAGCTGAAACTTGTATTTCAAGCTCATGCCCGGGTCGAGAGATATGATGTCTCCGACAAGTTCTTTAGCTGTAAGATGGAGGAGAATAGTTCTGTCAGTGAGCATATACTCAAGATGTCTGGTTTGCATAACCGCTTGACTCAGTTGGGAGTTAATCTTCCAGATGATTCGGTTATTGACAGAATTCTCCAATCACTACCACCAAGCTATAAGGGCTTTGTGATGAACTATAATATGAAAGGAATGGAAAAGTCTATTTCCGAGCTCTTCGCTATGCTCAAAGCTGCGGAGGTAGAAGTCAAGAAGGAGCATCAAGTGTTGATGGTAAAGAAGAGCACTAGTTTCAAGAAGGGCAAGGGAAAGAAGGGGAACTTCAAGAAGAACGGCAAATCAGTTGCTGCTCCCACGAAGAAACCCAAGTCTGGACCCAAACCCGAGACTGAGTGTTTCTACTGCAAGGGGACTGGTCACTGGAAGCGGAACTGCCCCAAGTACTTGGCAGATAAGAAGGATGGCAACGTCAACAAAGGTATATTTGATATACATGTTATTGATGTGTACCTCACCAATGCTCGTAGTAGCACCTGGGTATTTGATACTGGTTCGGTTGCTCATATTTGTAACTCGAAACAGGAGCTACGGAATAAACGAAGATTGGCCAAGGACGAGGTGACGATGCGCGTCGGGAACGGTTCAAGAGTTGAAGTTATCGCCGTCGGCACGCTACCTCTACATCTACCTTCGGGATTAGTTATGAACCTAAATAATTGTTATTTGGTGCCTGCGTTGAGCATGAACATTATATCTGGATCTTGTTTATTGCGAGACGGTTATTCATTTAAATCAGAGAATAAAGGTTGTTCTATTTTGATGAATAATATCTTTTATGGTCATGCACCACTTGTGAATGGTTTATTCTTGTTGAATCTCGATCATGGTGATACTCACATCCATAATATTGATGCCAAAAGACGCAAAATTGATAATGATAGTACCACATATTTGTGGCACTGCCGCTTAGGTCATATCGGTGTTAAACGCATGAAAAAACTCCATGCTGATGGACTTTTGGAATCACTTGACTATGAATCATTTGAGACGTGCGAACCGTGCCTTATGGGCAAGATGAGTAAAACTCCGTTCTCCGGAACAATGGAGCGAGCAACAGACTTGTTGGAAATAATACATACCGATGTATGCGGTCCAATGAGTATTGAGGCGCGCGGTGGATATCGTTATGTTCTCACGTTCACAGATGATTTGAGTAGATATGGTTATGTCTACTTAATGAAACATAAGTCTGAAACGTTTGAAAAGTTCAAAGAATTTCAGAGTGAAGTAGAGAACCATCGTAACAAGAAAATAAAGTTCTTACGATCTGATCGTGGAGGAGAATATTTGAGTTACGAGTTTGGCACTCACTTAAGACAATGTGGAATTGTTTCACAGTTAACGCCACCTGGAACACCACAGCGTAATGGTGTGTCCGAACGTCGTAATCGTACTCTATTGGATATGGTACGTTCTATGATGTCTCTTACCGATTTGCCGCTATCGTTTTGGGGTTATGCATTAGAGACAGCTGCATTCACTTTAAATAGGGCACCGTCTAAATCCGTTGAGACGACACCGTATGAACTGTGGTTTGGAAAGAAACCTAAGCTGTCGTTTCTGAAAGTTTGGGGCTGCGATGCTTATGTCAAAAGGCTTCAGCCTGATAAGCTTGAACCCAAAGCGGATAAGTGCGTCTTCATAGGATACCCAAAAGAAACTGTTGGGTACACCTTCTACCACAGATCCGAAGGCAAAGTTTTCGTTGCTAAGAATGGATCCTTTCTAGAGAAGGAGTTTCTCTCGAAAGAAGTGAGTGGGAGGAAAGTAGAACTTGATGAGGTAATTGTACCTCCTCTGGATAGTAGTACGCCACAGAAAGAAATTTCTGTGACACCAACACAGACCAGAGAAGAAGATAATGATGATGATCATGAAACTTCGGAGCAAGTTGCTACTGAACCTCGAAGGTCAACCAGGACACGTTCCGCACCAGAGTGGTACGGAAATCCAGTCTTGGAGGTTATGTTGTTAGACAACGGTGAACCTTCGAATTATGAAGAAGCTATGGCGAGCCCGGATTCCGAGAAATGGCTTGAGGCCATGAAATCCGAGATAGGATCCATGTATGAGAACAAAGTTTGGACTTTGGTAGACTTGCCCGATGAACGGCGAGCTATTGAAAATAAATGGATCTTTAAGAAGAAGACGGACGCTGATGGTAATATCACCGTCTATAAAGCTCGACTTGTTGCTAAAGGTTATTGACAAGTTCAAGGAGTTGACTACGATGAGACTTTCTCACCCGTAGCGATGCTAAAGTCTGTCAGAATTATGTTAGCAATTGCCGCGTTTTATGATTATGAAATCTGGCAAATGGACGTCAAAACGGCATTCCTTAATGGATTCCTTAAGGAAGAATTGTATATGATGCAGCCGGAAGGTTTTGTCGATCCTAAAGGCGCTAACAAAGTATGCAAGCTCCAACGATCCATCTATGGACTGGTGCAAGCATCTCGGAGCTGGAATACTCGCTTTGATGAAGTGATCAAAGCGTTTGGGTTTATACAAACTTATGGAGAAGCTTGTATTTACAAGAAAGTGAGTGGGAGCTCTGTGGCATTTCTCATATTATATGTAGATGACATATTGTTGATGGGAAATGACATAGAATTTCTGGAAAGCATAAAGGGTTATTTGAACAAAAGTTTTTCGATGAAGGATCTCGGAGAAGCTGCTTACATATTAGGCATCAAGATCTATAGGAATAGATCAAGACGCCTCATTGGACTTTCACAAAGCACATACCTTGACAAGATTTTGAAGAAGTTCAAAATGGATCAATCAAAGAAAGGGTTCTTGCCTGTATTGCAAGGTATGAGATTGAGTAAGACTCAATGCCCGACCACGGCATAAGATAAAGAGAAGATGAGTGTCATCCCCTATGCTTCAGCCATAGGCTCTATTATGTATGCCATGCTGTGTACCAGACCTGATGTGTGCCTCGCTATAAGCTTGGTGGGTAGGTACCAAAGTGATCCAGGAGTAGATCACTGGACAGCGGTCAAGAATATCCTAAAGTACCTGAAAAGGACCAAGGACATGTTTCTCGTTTATGGAGGTGATAAAGAGCTCATCGTAAAGGGTTACGTCGATGCTAGCTTTGACACAGATCCAGATGACTCTAAGTCACAATCTGGATACGTATTTATTCTTAATGGTGGAGCGGTCAGTTGGTGCAGTTCCAAGCAAAGCGTCGTGGCGGGATCTACATGTGAGGCGGAATACATAGCTGCTTCCGAAGCAGCACATGAAGGAGTCTGGATGAAGGAGTTCATATCCGATCTAGGTGTCATACCTAGTGCATCGGGTCCAATGACTATCTTATGTGACAACACTGGAGCAATTGCTATAGCAAAGGAGCCCAGGTTTCACAAGAGAACCAAGCATATAAAGCGTCGCTTCAACTCCATTCGGAATTTGATTAAGGATGGAGACATAGAGATTTGCAAAGTACACACGGATCTGAATGTGGCAGACCCGTTGACTAAACCTCTTCCACGAGCAAAACATGATCAGCACCAGAATGCGATGGGTGTTAGATTCATTACAATGTAATTGACTCTAGTGCAAGTGGGAGACTGTTGGAAATATGCCCTAGAGGCAATTAATAAAGTGTTTATTATTATCATATTTCCCCGTTCATGATAATGGTTTATTATTCATGCTAGAATTGTATTGACCAGAAACTTAATACATGTGTGAATAGATAAACAAATACTGAGTCCCTAGTAAGCCTCTACTAGACTAGCTCGTTGATCAAAAGATGGTCAAGATTTCCTGACCATGGACATGAGTTGTCATTTGATAATGGGATCACATCATTAGGAGAATGATGTGATGGACTTGACCCAACCGTCAGCATAGAATATGATCGTTCAGTTTAATGCTATTGCTTTCACTATGTCAAATACACGTTCCTCTGACCATAAGATCATGCAACTCCCGGATACCGTAGGAATACTTTGGGTGTATCAAACGTCACAACGTAACTGGGTGATTATAAAGGTGCACTACAGGTATCTCCAAAAGTGTTTGTTGAGTTGGCATGGATCAAGATTGGGATTTGTCATTCCGACTATCGGAAAGGTATCTCTGGGCCCTCTCGGTAATACAGCATCACAGAAGCCTTGCAAGCACCGTGACTAAAGAGTTAGTTGCAAGATGACATATTACGGAACGAGTAAAGAGACTTGCCGGTAACAAGATTGAACTAGGTATCGAGATACCGACGATCGAATCTCGGGCAAGTAACATACCGCCGGACAAAGAGAACAACGTATGTTGTCATATGAGGTTCACCGATAAAGACCTTCGTGGAATATGTAGGAACCAATATGAGCATCCAGGTTCCGCTGTTGGTTATTGACCAGAGAGTCGTCTCGGTCATGTCTACATCATTCCCGAACCCGTAGGGTCCGCACACTTAAGGTTCGATGACGATATAGTATTATAATAGTTATGTGATTGGTGACCGAATGTTGTTTGGAGTCCCGGATGAGATCACGGACATGACGAGGAGTCTCGGAATGTCCGAGAGGTAAAGATTGATATATTGGAAGGTGGTATTCGGATATCGGAATAGTTCCAAGTGATCCGGGTAAATATCGGAGTGCCGGAGGGTTACCGGAACCCCCCGGGGAAGTAATGGGCCTACATGGGCCATACGGGAAAGAAGAGGCAGCCCACTAGGGGTGGCTGCGCCTCCCTCCCATGGGAAGTCCGAATTGGACTAGGGGAGGGGGCGCAACCCCCTTTCCTTCTCCTCTTCTCTCTCCCTTCCTTCTTCCCCCTCTTGAGAAGGAATCCTACTAGGACTAGGAGTCCCAGTAGGACTCCTCTCCCCATGGCGCGCCCCACCTAGGGCCGGTGGCCTCCTCCTCTCCTCCTTTATATACAGGGGCAGGGGGCACCCCAAAGGCACGACAATTGTTCTCTTAGCCGTGTGCGGTGCCCCCCTTCACAGTTTACCACTCCGGTCATATTTTCGGAGAGCTTAGGCGAAGCCCTGCCGGAATCACTTCACCGTCACCGTCGCCACGCCGTCGTGCTGACGGAACTCATCTACTACCTCGACGTCTTGCTGGATCAAGAAGGCGAGGAACGTCACCGAGCTGCATGTGTGTAGAACTCGGAGGTGCCGTACGTTCGGTACTCGATCGGTGGATCCCGAAGGAAGTTCGACTACATCGACCGCGTCGTGAGACGCTTCCGCTAACGGTCTATGAGGGTACGTAGACACTCTTCCCCCTCTCGTAGCGATGCATCTCCATGGATAGATCTTGCATGAGCGTAGGAAATTTTTGAAATTCATGCTCCGTTCCCCAACAGGGAATACCTCAACCTCGAGATAGCCCAAAGTATCCTCGGAATCCCGGTGCACAAGACATTTCGACAATGGTAACACAATTCCAGCAAGACCTCCCAGTGTGTCGATACCTCGATAGGAGCCACGCGTATCTCATTCTCAGGACACATCCGTCTATGCATAGTGGACGGTAGCCAAAAGAACCCGAGTTGCCCCGAGGCGGCTCCGCCGATTGCTAGGTAGGTGGACCAACACTCATGAGGAGCACTGGCCCGGGTTGTTGATTAATTATCCACGGGGGCCGGCAGGTC
This sequence comes from Elymus sibiricus, assembly GCA_039707655.1. NCBI lineage: Eukaryota > Viridiplantae > Streptophyta > Magnoliopsida > Poales > Poaceae > Elymus > Elymus sibiricus. The sequence goes on along the minus strand of CM077674.1, from coordinate 195,940,408 downwards.
CCTATGCAAGTTTTAGTTGTTATTAGGCAAATGGTAAAACCAATGTTGGGCCTTGCTGGAAGCGGTTATTCAAAGCGAACAATCAAGAGGGTCCCATTCCCCTGAGCATGTTAGGAACGCTAAACATGGATCATAACACCAGCATTACGGAAACTAGGGCGGCTTGAGTGGAACAAAATACTAGGCAAAAGGCCGAGCCTTCCACCCAATACCAAGTATATAGATGCATTAATTAAATAAGAGATATTGTGATATCCCAACATATCCATGTCCCAACATGGAACAACCTGCAAGAGCACCTGCAACTCGCAACGCTATAAGAAAGGGGCTGAGCAAAGCGGTAACATAGCCAAACAACGGTTTGCTGGGTAAGGGTGGTTAGAGGCTGTATCATGGCATATGGGAGGCTGACATATATGTGGTAGGAAACGCGACATAGCGATAGCATCGAGACAACTAGCAGCAAAGGTAGTAAAGATATCCAAGGTCATGATCATCTTGCCTGAAATCCCGCTCGGAAGAAGATCGAGTCCATGAAGAAGACGAACCAACATAGTCGAGCGAATCCTCACAATCGCAACGAAACCGGAACTATCGAGAAGAAGCACAACCGGAAAGAAGCAAACAACATGGTAAACACACAAGCATAAACATGGCATAATGCACAACCAAGTATGATGCATGTCAGGTTTAATGAGGCATGGCATGGCAAAGATGCAACAAACAACTATTACACATTAAGTGAAGCTCAATATGCAACGAGTTGCATATTGACGAAACTCCACAAACAGTTACTTAATTCACTCCCGTTTATGTACCCAACAAGATTAAATGTTGTTAAACATGGCAAGAGGTGAAGCATAATTAAACTATCTATCTAGGCAATTTAAATGAGGCCGGAAACAACACATAACAATTCCGGAAAATCCCCATATGCAATTTTTGAATTTGGTATTGTTCTGGCCTAAATCATATTTTATTGTTGTTAAACAGCAAAAGCAAGTGCACCATGTTAATCTACGCGTTTTCTACTCCATTTACATATAAAGTTTATTTAATTCGGAGCTATGATTAATTAGTTATGAAATAAACCATTTTAGCATGTCATTTATGCAAATTAATGCAAACAACAATTTTAACATTTTATCGTGGATGAAAGTTGGATATTATGAAACTACATGGAATTCTAAGCATTTTACATATATGAACCATTTTAATCCGATGCACGGTTCATGAGATATTACATGCATGAGGATGACATTTAAGTTAGATGCAATTTATGAAAAACATGGCATATGATATGATATGAAGCATTTGTCACCGTGGCGGAAAGAAATGGGTGCCACGGCGGCGAATCCGAAAATGATGCCACGGCAACATTCCGGTTCCGGTAACCCGTTGAGATACCGGTGCAAAGGAGGAACAAGTGTGCGGATGTGCAAAACATACAAGAGATGGTGGGGTGATCCCGGTTACCGGGTTCCCACGTGTCAGTGGCATGGAAAACGAGGAACGTGCAAGAACAATTCGGACACGATGCAAACATGGGCACATGCAACCATCTCATACACACATCAGATGCATACGGTCCACGGGTGGTCGTCTCGGCGTTATACCTCCAAAGCGTGCACTCTCGGAGCGGATCGAGTTCGTAGTGGAAGTAGTGGTACACGCGACGGTAGTAGAACTTGACGCTTGTGGTACTTGGCGTTCTTGGCGATTCCGGGGACGGCGGTAGAGGTACTTGACGCATCACCGTGTAGTCGTACTCGGGTCCTTGGGGCATCGGCGGTAGTCATACATGATGATGGTAGTCGAACTTGGCGATCCGAAGGGGTACTTGGCGATCCAAAAATGCTCCTGTTTGAGGAGGTCTCATTCTTGGTCGGATGGCAGTAGAGGTACATGGTCGTCAAAATGATCTCTGGGGAACTTGGCGGTCTCGGTCCCGACAGAGATGAAGTGGAACGGCGACGGTCATGTGCAATGAGGCCCCGGGTCTGCGAGACTCGTATGATCTGAAACGAAGCAACACAAGGCCTCGGTCTTGGCGATCCAAAGTGCTCCTGTTCGGGGAGGTTTCAACGGAGGCACGCGTGGGTCTTGTGGTGGCCGTGGAGCAGCAAGGGGCTCGGCTTGTTTCTGAGGACGACTCGGTGCAGGCGCAGATGTGGACGGCGCGGTCGTGGGACTTGGCATGCGGGCGCGGTCAACGCAGGCGGCTGGTGCTCGAGCGAGGACTCGATGTGGCACTGCAGTGGCCCACGCTGGATCGGGACGAGCTGCAGGTGGTCAACGCGAGCAGGAGCTCGCTGCAAAGCTGGGGCGAGGCGATGCTGGCCTTGGTGCTCCGGCGACTGGAGGACCCTGGCGCGGCTCCAGGCGACGCGGACGAGGCGAGGAGGAGTGGATCCAGCCGTGGGGGAGACGGGCGACGCCGGATCCGGGTGTGGGCAACGGACTTGGCGGCGTGGCTTGAGGAGGAAAACGGCCACGGCAGGGTTCCTTTGACAGGAAAACAGAGAGAGCTTGAGGGACCAGAGGAAGGAGAGGAAGGGAGGAAGGAGAAGGAGGGGCGCGGCAGAGGGACCGGGCACGGGGAGCTCCTCTCCCTGGCGCGAGCTGTGTGGTGGCGGCGGTGGGAAACGAGGGAGACAGTGGGATCGAGAGGAGAGGGATCGGGAGTCCTCTCCTGGCGTCGCGAGCAGGGGAACGAGGGGGAGAGAGGGGATCGATCGGGCTAGGGTTAAGAGGAGGCGTGGCTGGGCCTCTGGTTGGCCTTGGGCCGGCTGGAGTTCTGGCTGGGCTGCTCCCTCTCTAATATTTGTCTCCTCTTCTATTTCCCAATTACAGAAAATAGCAAAGAAGAAAATGAGAAGAAAGGAAGGGTTAGAGATAGAATTTGGACATGGGGATTATTTCCTGGACTCAAAAAAATGCGCTTGGTCCGAGAAAATAGAAGTTGGCATGAATGCAAGATTTAAATTCAAACTCATTTGAATTTAAATCAAATGGTTTGAACTAGGACTAGGTTTTAGAAGTGTCCAAAAATGTTGAGATTTTTGGTGGAGCTTGGAAAAGTGATGAAAGAATATATGGGCAAAGTTGGAGGCCAAGAATTGAGATAGAGAAGGCATGGACTTAAATTGCAAGTGTGTTTATGGTTATTTCCAAATTAATGGAATATTTATAATAGCTCCCTAAATATTGGGAGGATATGTTATAAAGAGAAATCACCATGTGAATTCCCTCGATTTAAATGGATCGAAGATCCATGCAATTTATTTATTTGAGTTGCAAAATTTAATGACATGATGGCATGATGACATGATGCAATGCAAAAATAAAATAAAATAGCTCAAACAATAGAATAATAATAATTACGGAAGGCATCGGTCTCGGGCTGTCACAAAGCACCCTTCCAACTCCTTGGTCGAAGTTGAGTCTAGTCTTTGCAAAAACTATTTTACTAACAGTGTTGTGTGGCTTATGGGCCGACATCGCAATGGGTGCTATTAGGATCTTTTATTCCTCTTCCTTACTCTGGTACTCTGATCTCTCTTCTATTCGGGTTAAAGATTTTGCTAACTCTAACATTAGGTTCTCATAACCACTTCCTCCCAGAGAGCCCCCTCGTTCCAGATGATGGCTTGGTTCACCAGAAGATTCTGAAGATACTCTTCAATGTTTCCCGAGACCCTTGTGCCCACTGCCTTTGCAGTTCCCTACCACCGATAAATCCCCGTGGATAACTGCACATCCTTGCCCTTCATTCATTCATTCCCAGTTGCTCTTGTTTTTACAAGATGCCCCGAAATTCTCTCCGACATTCCGAGAATCCTTTGTGCCTACTGCCTTGCAGCTTCTTTTTGCACTGCGGATAATTCCTCACACTTGCCAGGGATCCATTCATCCCCAGTTATTCATCTGTTTTGCAAAATTCTTTGAAATGCTATTCGATCTCCCAAAAACCCTCTGCAGTTTACTGCTTTTGAGATTCTTCTTGCCTGCTTGCATTATGGTTAATTCCATATGTCTAGTAATCCTTGTGGACCTCCCTTGTTATTGCCATTTTGAGCCTAATGATTCAATATGTTTATGAATGCTCGCAATCATCAGTCGAATCCTAGAATTCATCCTTCCGGCTCAAACGTCATTCCGGATATGAGTTGGCTCTTGGCAAATCAACCCTTGATTGATTGTCCATCTAATTCTATTCAACATACTCATTCTTGATCAGAGCGTCTGCTTCTGATCTCCGAATGGGAAATCGTAATTCCTTTGTAATTATGTTTTGGATTATTTGGATGTTCCTATAATCCGATGCCTCTGCATTCTTTCTTATTTTGGTTGAGTGTCGATACTCACATCAGATCCCTTGCGAACTGCCAGATCTTTAACGGACTATTATCCGACAGTGTCCTTCATATTCAAAAACCTCGAGTTCTTCCTTGATACCAATTGCCTTTGTCGAGTCATACCATCTACTTTGACTTCGGTGCTTTGCTTTTGAAATTGTATCCCTTGCTTCGGTTGTTTATTACAAAGGTTCGTAAAAATGTCCCGATGGGTTGTATCTATGCCTCTGTCATCTATGTGCACCCGAAAACTTCTACGGGTCATACTCTGCTGGCGTTTCGTCAAAAAAAAAATTCAACGATACAACTTCTTTGAACACGGGAAGTGAATGAAAAGACATGCATTGAAGAAATGGGAGTTGACCTTGAGCTTTGTGTTCATGCCCATGGGAATGATGTAGACTGTCACGGAAGCTTCTTGTAAAAAAAAATTATCCCCTTGGTATAAATTCATATGGTAACCGTGGTTTGATCCTTTGCAATCATGATTCCGACCATGTTGTTCTTCCCTGATTCCTTTTCTCTGGCATGGTTAAAGTATTTGCGCTCTGCAGATCATTACACCAGCCCGACCTCTGATCTGGTCTACCTTCAAGTATTACCCTCTGGTATCTCGAGGATATCGTGCCGTTGCACTACCTCTTATGAATTCTTGCTGGAGTAATACTTCTCACTAATTTAGTCACTCCACAGATTCTGGATTGTTTGTCAACCGAGAACTCCGATAAGTGAATTGAATTCACCCTATGGTTCATTACTCCTAGTAATTTGATGCTGGGAAATTTGAACTCAATCATGTCATTCCTAGCCTGATCGGCTACATCCTTATCATGCTACCTATGACCGTGCTACCTCATCCTTCTGTGGTGCACGAATTCTTCAGACCGCGAGCAAAGCTTACGTCGATTTTTCAACATCATGTTTGTCTTCTAAAGAAACTCCGAGCTTGCATCTTATCTGTTGTTCCATAACTTTCCACTTCGCTATTCCTTTGCTTGATGCCGTCGCTGTTCGATTGCATCCTCTTAAAACCTCTCGACAAAGTGTGTCGTTATCATCGGCAACCTTTTGACACGTTGTGAATCGAAATCATGATGAGTAATACCATCCTTGCCCCTCGATGATTTGTGTTATCATCAACAACATCCTTGCTTTCCCTCCAACGCAGACTTGACCATGCCTTGGTTATCCTTTAAGTGCCTTGCTATTCTTGGAAATTGTTCCTTGTGCATTTCTTGGTGTCTTCAAATTCAATCTTTACTTAACACACCATATCAATGCTACCCTGAAGCATGACTGTGGTACTCCGAATAACCTCAAAAACTTTGGAAACGTAAATGCTAAATGATTCTTGATCTATTATCCAAACACCGATGTATGGGTAACATCATGAATTTCCTCACCCCTTTACCTATATGGTTACCTACTTGCTATTCTGTCAGGTATATCATGCTCTACACATTCTTGAGAAGGATATGCTTGCGAATAATCACATTTTCCTTTCCATTGGTCTGTTTAATCTGATAATCACATTTTCCTTTCCATTAGTCTATTTAACCTTTCTTGAAATCTAACTTATCTGAGCAGTGATAATTCCCTGCTTATGTAACCACTCCGGTGTACCACTCTGTCAGTAAGACCCTGTTACTATTGTTGATGACATTCCGGTAACACCGGTGGACGAGAACTTTGCCTATTGGTCCGCCTCGCCTTGCGAGCAGGAAAATGGTTCTGTTCGTCCCCCGCCCTTGGTACTGACGTTGTTGTCGACATAGCTGACAAGCTATCCTCTGACATGTCTTGCTATCGTGATTGTGCAAGATGTCACCATCCTCCCTACTCTTAATCCACCCTCACCACAGTTCCACAGGATCGAAACCTGACTCTCCTATACATCCTTGATTCCGAAGTATCCTTTGCACTTGGCTTCGTATGTAAATCACGAGCCACCTTCCGAGAGATGATCTATTCTAGTATCAGACGCAATACTTATTCCCGTTGCTCTGAACCCTTTTCACCCTCTGTTTCAAGCATCGAACGATTGTCTATCCGCTCGAAGCTTCTTAATGTACCTTCTTACTTTGCTCTCGATGTTTTCCTTAAGTTTCAATTCGAGAGATACTTTCTGCCACATTCTCTGAGTTATCCACCAGATAATCGACCTTGCAAAGGTCCGTTCTCCCGAAGATACCCCTTTCTCCACCTCTTAAATCTCGGGACGAAATTTCTTGTAGTGGAGGAGATTTGTAACACCCCCAGTGTCAAGCTACAGAGACCTCATGCTAATGATGCCATGTCATCATGCTTTACTAAGTCAAATTGCCTCTTGTCCCAAAATCAAGTCCAATTCAAACTCAAATTGCATGTCAAATATTTACTTCTTCTGTCATGCAAACAAAATAGTTCACATTATGGCAAATAATCCCTAAGTATTTGTCATGTTGAAACCCAACCTCATTTGGATTCCAAAAATGCCCCTGCAAATTATTTAAGTGAGCCAGCAGCATTTATCTTGGCCTTTTCAATTTCTAAAAATAGTTAAACAACTCCAAAAATCCTGAAACTTTTTTGTGCTGCACCATAAGATTGCCTAGTATTTATGTGCCAAGTCTCATGTGCAACAAACATCCTTTGGTCCCTGAACTAAGTACAGAACAGTGAGGAAAATCTAAAACAGAAAAGAAAAGAAAAAGGAGAAGGGAAGAGCCTCACTGTGCACTTGGCCCAGTCGACCCAACAATGAGCCTAGCCCACCGGCCGGGTCATCCCCGACCTTTGTTCATCAGAGGCATGGTGGACGCCCGTGCGACGTCCGTGGCTGCGGATGGCCACATGCCGGCCATCCGGTGCTCCCCGGCGACCTGCAAGGTCCCCCTCGACCCCCCTGCGAACCCTAGATTGATCCCCACCTTTCCCCTCGCAAATCTCTCCCTCTCTCTCTCCCGTTTTCCTCGATCCGGAGCTCGTGCACGAAGCCGTGGTCGCCGCCGCTCACCATTGCTGCGGCCACTGGCCACCTCTCGACTCCTCGCCATGTCCGGAAGCTCCGACGTCGACGCCTGCTTCATCTCCCCCAAGCAGATCAAGCTGGGACGCCGCAAATCATCGCCATTGACCCGTTCCCCTCTGCTCGGTCGCCGCTGTTCATCGTCATTGCCGTCATCTCTTGACCACCCCGACTCTCTCGACTTTGCCATCGAGCCCAATGTGAGCAACTACCCCATCCAACCTGTTCCTCCCTGTCGATTCGTGCCGTAGCCCAGATCCCGTCGCCGCCGACGGCCACCATGGCCGCGAGCTCAAGCCGAGCTCGGCTAGGACCCGTCCGCCTCGCCCGTGAGCTCTCTTGGGTGCGGTCGCACCCGCGCGTGCCCCCGCGGTGCCCCTGCGTGCTCCCGCGCGCCTCTCCGTGTGCTCCCTGAGCACCGGCTGTGCTCTGGCGTGCACTGCGCGCGCGCGTGCGTTTGAACCCTCGGCCGACTCACTGTTATGTGGGTCCGGCCTAATTAGTATTAGGACTAGTTAGGTTTAACCCTAGACACTGACTGGTGGACCCGCCTGACTAATTAACTAAATTAAAACGATTTAATTAACACAGTGACTATGACAAGTGGGGCCCACTGGCACTATTCACCTGCTGCCAGTCAACCGTTGACTGCTAACTCAGCAGTCAACGGGACCCACTGTCAGCCTCTAATAGCAAAGCTGGGTACACTATTCTGGGTACCCGTAGCATTGCGAATGGTCAGCACGAGGGTTCGACGCCGAAGAACCGGAAGCGAAGCGCTATGCCGGGGCGAGTGGATGGGAAAAGAAACTGCTCCGAAGAAAGATATTGGCAATTATTTTCGAAATAAAATAAAATTCAGAAAATCATTTAAACTTCAAAAATTCATAGAAAATAAACCGTAGCTCGGTTGAAAATGTTTTATATATGAAAAATGATCAGAAAAATATGACGAACCCGAATATGCCCTCCATGTAGATGTTACATGCCTCTAACATAGCAAACATGGAACCTTCCCCTCCGAATCCATATACCGATAACCCGTCCGGAGCTGGGAAAATATCCCCTATTTTCCCGCTCCGTTTGCAACGTGTAGTGCTGCATTAGGCCACCCCTAGCACAGCAAACTGCCATGTCATGCATCTGTGTTGCATATGTGTGCTTTATATTTACTGTTTCTTCGCCCTCTTCCTCTCCGGTAGACCCCGAGACTGCCGCCGACGCCGCTGAGTACGACTACGTCCATGACGTCCAGCCACTTGTAGCAGAGCTTCCAGGCAAGCGAACCCCCCTTGATCATTCCAATATCGCCTATTCTTTCTCTCCCATGCTTGCATTAGAATTTGCTACTATAATTGATTGGTCCTATTCTAATGCATAGCCTGTTTTTGTAACCTGCTGTTGTTACTTTACCTGTCATCCTAAACTGCTTAGGATAGGTTGGTTAGAGATCCATCAGTGACCCCTAACCCTTGTCCCTGTTGCCCCGCTTTGTTACCAGTGCCTCCATCATTGTGATCGATGTGCAGAGACCGACACATCACCGCACACCCCCTTAGTTGTACGACTCTGCAGGGCTACTATCGAGTGCCGAGGGTGATACCTCGTACTGCACTCCTGATCATATCTCTGTAGTATAGCACATCGGTGGTGATTGCAAAGGGTGATTCCTCGCGCACCCCTTCTCGATGATGACTCTGTCGTGCAACCCCTCAAGTGTGGACCATCGAGGGTGATTCCTCCTGGTTCTCCTTGACAGATTACATTGAGTAGGAATCCATCGAGGGTGATTCCTCGGGTTCCCCTTGATGTTATGGACACACGGTTACCATGACTTTTACCTCAGACCTTTGTTAAAGGCGGGTCGACCCCGAGGGGTACCCGCGAGAGATGTGGAGTCGGGTTGACCATGAGGGTACCCGCGAGATAATTACATGGCACGGCCGGGCATTCCTGGCCCTTGCCGTAAGTCCATGAGATGGGGCGACGGGACCACAGATCATGGACCACTGATTGTCACCGTGAGCTTCTAGCACACTAATGGGTTAGGATATGTGATCTGAGTAGGCCTCTGGCCTTTTCGCACTAACCACCACACGGGAATAAGTATGGGCACTCGGCGTCGAACGATTCTTCTGAAAGCTCTCAGACGTCAGCAATTGAGTGGCGCGCGCCGGGTTGGACTGGGAAAGCCTGCACTTGTATTAAGGGGGCTAGGTCTACTCCCAGCCGAGTTCGCAACGGGCAGGAGTGCAAAGGACGATTGGCCCATGAAAGATTCGCACTTAGGAGTTAGACCGGCGTGCTGGCCTCTCTGTTGAGCCTAGGTAGGACTACGGTGTGTCGATCAGCCGAGGCCGGGCATGACTCGATAAAAGTGTGTCCGGCCTGAGTTAATCGAGCGTGTTGGGTAAGTTGGTCCACCCCTACAGGGAAGTTATCTATTCAAATAGCCGTGTCCACGGTAACAGGACGCTCGGAAAGTATCCCGATCTACTACAACTAGAACTGGTTACTTGAGATGTTTAAATGATATGATGGCTCCGGGATCGCTTTCTCGCAGGCAGTCGAGGAAGGATCTCTGCGCATTGTTACTACTTGCTTACTACTTTACTATGTACTAATCTACACTCTTCTAATGCTGCAAGATGCTGTAAGTTGCTAGTCTTCGATAGGCTAGGCCTTCCCCCCTATTCTGGCATTTCTGCAGTCAAGTCCACCGATACAGCTCCTTCACTTGAAACCAATGCATAAATAGAATAATTCTGATGTAAGTCTTGCGAGTACTTTGGATGAGTACTCACGGTTGCTTTGCTCCCCTTTTTCCCCATACCCGATTGCTGCGATCAGACGACGGATCCCAGGAGTCAGCTGCTTCTGCTGACGACTACTACTACCCTACCGGAGGAGCCTACTACTACGTGGAGACCGACGACCAGGAGTAGTTTCGGAGGCTCCCAGGCAGGAGGCCTGCGCCTTTCGATCTAGTTATCGTTGTTTGGCTCAGCCTTCTTAAGGCATACTTGTTTAGCTTTATGTCTGTACTCAGATACTAATGCTTCCGCTGATGCTTGTATGACTCGAGCTTATGTATTCGAGCCCTCGAGGCCCCTGGCTTGTAATATAAAGCTTGTATGACTTTTATTTGTGTTTAGAGTTGTGTTGTGATATCTTCCCGTGAGTCCTTAGGCTTGATCATGTGCATTTGCGTGTATGATTAGGGCACGATTAAGTCGGGGGCGTCACACTTGACCACTCGAATGAATGTCTCGTCATAATCCACACCTTCTTGCTGTGTAAACCCACGTACCACATAGCGTGCCTTGTAATGAGCAAGAGAGCCATCCACATTAAGTTTGTGACGGAAGATCCATTTTCCCGTGATAAGGTTCACACATGCAGGCTTAGGCACCAAAGACCAAGTAGAGTTTTTCATTAAAGCAAAATATTCATCATGCATAGCTTGAAGCCAATTAGGGTCTTTGAGCGCGGATTTGTATGTGGCAGGGATGGGAGAGAGTGGAGGAGTTGTGGAGTTGGCTAAGAATAGACACTTGGGCATGCAATAACCAGTTTTTGCTTGGGTGGACATGCAATGGGAATTGTGGGGTGGCTCTATCGGAATGGCATTGCGAGGCAGAGGTGGCGAGCTGGGAGTGGTTGGCTCGAAAAGCAAAGCTGATTTGGTGGGCCTGGCGCTGGTGGAAACAGAGCTGACAGGGGGGGTCGCGAGGTGGATGTGTTGGTAGGCGCAGCGGACATGGTTGGCGCGGTGTGTGGGGGCAAGCTGGATTGGATGGAACCCGCCGAAGTGGGCGCGGCAGGCGAGGTAGATGCGCTGTGGGAGTTGGGCGAGCCGTTGGGGGAAGGGCACGTGGCATTGGTCGGCGTAGTGGGTGTGCGGGGCCCGGGCGGGGAGGGATCTGGCGAATGCGACGGGCGGGGCAGGCGATCCGAGAAGCCTGGTGGTGGACGGTGATCCGAGAGATCCGGTGGAGTGGGGATCCGGTGCGGGGGATCGTTTGTGGACGTACTGCAATGTGGCGGCGGTGTGGGGGGCGTATAAGGAAAAATATTTTCATCAAAAAGCACATGGCGAGAGACGATGACACGACGGGACTCAAGGTCAAAGCACCGATACCCCTTATATTCTAGCGGATAGCCAAGGAAAACACAACGAGTGGAGCATGGTGAGAGCTTGTGTTGCATGGTAGCGGAGGTGTTCGGAAAGCACAGGCAGCCAAACATACGTAAGTGGTCATAGGTGGGGTGAGTGCCATATAGAAGAAGGAAGTGTGGCATGGTGTGATGAATGACACAAGAGGGGCGACGGTTTAATAGGTAGGTAGCCGTGTGGAGGGCTTCAACCCAAAACGGGGGAGGGAGAGTGGCTTGTTGCAAGAGAGTGCGCACGATGTCATTAGTGGTGCGTATGAGGCGCTCGGCCATGACATTTTGAGGGGAAGTGTGAGGGCAACAAAAGTGGTAGGCAATGCCGTTGGAGGAGAAGAAGTTGCGGAGGGAAGTGTTGATGAATTCACCACCGTTATCGCACTGCATCGCTTTGATAATGACATTGAATTGGGTGTGGACAAACGTGAAGAAGCATTGTAGTGTTTGGGACGTGTCGGATTGTTGCGAAGAGGGAAAGGACCATGAGTAATGGGTAAAGTCATCCAAAATAACCAAATAATATTGATAACCAGAGAAGCTTACAACTGGAGAGGTCCACAAATCACAATGTATTAAATCAAACGGTGCATAGGTTTTACTAAAGGAGGAGAAAAAGGGAAGGCGTGGCTGGCGGCCAAGTTGGTAGGCGGTACATGGCGAGTGGGCTGCCTTATTACAACGAGTAAGAAATTCTTTGCCTAAGGTGGAGAGGGTATGGGCGCTGGGATGGCCGAGGCGACGATGCCACAAGTCCGATGTAGAGACGTTGAAGAGTGCGGACGCCGGGGTCGGAGTTGTGCCAATGAAGGGGTAGAGGTCGCCATTGCTAGCGGAGATCATGAGCACCTTCTGAGTCAAGAAAGCCACAAGGGTAAAATTCAATCGAGCATGAATTATCTTTAGTAAAACGGCGAACAGAAATGAGGCTAGTGACTACATGGGGTGATACAAGGATATCGGTGAGACAAAAATCATGGGGGGAGAGGGTGATGGAGCCGGAGGCCGTGATGGGGAGGTGCTGCCCATTGCCAACAAGTATGCTAGATGGAAGATGCTTTAAGGAAGAACTAGACGAGGTCAGAGTACCTTGATTGCCGGTCATGTGTGAAGAAGCGCCGCTGTCGAGGTACCACTCAGGCGCCGGAGCAGTGGGGTAGCCACCGTTGCTGTACGCGGCATTGATCATGGTGATGTGGTCCCACAACGGCTGTGGTGTCTAGTAGAAAGGGGCGGAGGGCGGTGGCGGGTGGTAGGCGGGGTAGGCCTGGGTGTGAGATCCAGGGCGGGGCCCAAGCACACCGGCGGCATTGGGAGGAATCCAGCCGGAGCGAGGAGACGGGAGCACCATCCCGTATGGTGCGAAGTAGCCCGTGAACGGAGAGAATGGGGCCTGATGCTGCTGGCCACGAGCCCCGCTGTCACCGCGGCCGCGGCCGCGATCACCACCATCGCCACCACGGTCACCGTGACCACGGCCAAAGGGTTGTGGCGGTGGATGGGGGGTGATCGTTGGAGCGGTCAGAGGGGCGATCGCCGGGATCACTCGGGGCACGGCCACCCGCGCTGGAGCTGCCACCCGAAGAGCTGCCGCCGGTCAGGGCGAACGCAGAGGCGCTCTCCTCGGCCTCGCGCTGCGCCGGGGACTCCTCGGCCAGGACGACGCGGGAGAGGACCGTGTCGAAGGGGAGTGCTTGGTCGCCGAGAATAACCCGAATGGTGTCGAGCCGCTTGTCGAGGCCATGAAGAAATTGCGTGATAAGATCCACCTCGGTGACGGCGTGGTTGATGTCGGCGAGACCGTCGGTGAGGAGTTTCATGCGCCGCGCGTACTCGGAGACCGAGAGGTCACCCTGCTTGAGATTACGATATTGGCAGTTGAGGATCATGAAGCGAGCGGCGCGGTTGGCGAGAAAGTAATCCTTGATCTTATGCCAGAGGGCAAAGGTGGTGGTGGCGCCGACGACATGGTCACACATGGTGTCGGAGAGAGTGGCGTAGATCCATAGAGCAACATGTGCGTCCAACTCAATATATTGGGAGGTGGCGTTGGGTGGAGGGGGGTGCTCGATGAGGTAGGTGACGCCATAGCGGAGAAGCGCCATGAGGAAGAAGGTCTTCCACTTGTGGTAATTGTGATCGGCGGGATTGATCAGAAACTTGATGTGATTCGTGATGTGATCTTGGAAGATGGTATGGCGAGGAGCGGGTGCCGGCGGTGCCGGGGAGAGAGTAGCACCGGTGTTGAAAAGGGGAGCAAATTGGGAGCCGGAGGCGATGGAAGAGCCGCTGAAGAGGGAGGGGTTTGTACGGAAGGTGAACGGCGGGGAGGAGGCAGCGGAAGTGGGCGCAGAGGTGTCGGCAGGGGGGGCCGTGGAAGTGGAGAGGGAGCCCGGCAAGGTGGCGGAGCTCGTGGTGGCGGAGGAGAAAGGAGACTGAGGTCCGGCCATGGGCGCTCCTGGTGTCTAATACCAAGTTGGAGAGATTAACTCTTGATCCCTTGCATTGATTCTGTTACACATTACAACATATACACGAGGAGAGGAGGTGAGAGCCCGTAGGAGTCGGCACGCAGGCCAGGGCATGCTGTTATGGATCCTATAATGTAGGATACACAATGTATACCAGACTGTACAAGATACTGTCTAACACAAGACGCTGATATATACGCACTTACACTCACCCCTATGAGCGCACGGACGTACACCCTACACCTATGAGCATCTCCGGGAGACTGGACCGGCACATCATCTTGAGATTGACGAAGACACCACAAACGCTTTCGTAGTCAACGGGAATGTCTCCTCCCACTGAACGTACATCGCCAGAAGACCCGAAATAAATTCAGGAAAATGCGAGCACCAGTATCAAGTTTAGGACTTGAACTCTGGTGGTTGGGATGCCACTGTCCTCCTAACCATCCAACCACAGGTTGATAGTGGTTTCTCCCACCAACAACGTGTATGGAGCACCTGCCTATCCGACCTAAAAATAGAACAGACCTCACACGAAATAAAACCTCGGATACATACTATTTGTCACAACGACGACAGATGATGCGAAGCCGACACAATGGAACAACCTGGGACCGATTGAAAAAGAATGCATATCATTCGTCGCAACAACAGTGCATGCTGCGAAACCGGCATAATCAACCAAGGGGGGGCAGCTAAAAAGGACAATCAGGCCTCCAGACTGAAAGTGCGGCCACGTTTAAGACGTATCACTTTGCCTTAGGTATTCGCGCATGTTCTTCCTCGTGTTGCTCTCTCCGGTATGCAACACCCGTGCCCTTGTTTTGTGCTAGAACTAGGCCTTCATTGATGTTGACGATGCACTTCCATATCTCGCAGCATATACACGTCCTTCGTTGCGTAGTCTATTTGCGTCTGGCACAACCGCATCACCCATTGTTTGTGGAGTGTCTTATCAAATAGGTCTTCAGGGTATCATGGGACTGATCAATGATTGATGTCGCAACATTGGCGAGCTAATCTTCAGGCTTGCCTTCGTCGGGCACCATCCATAGCCTCTGGATGTCGAAGAAGTTTGTAACCGTGATGCCCCAACAGTCTAGCTTATCTACGTCGCCATAGATGCAAAATCTAGTGAATGTGTAGCCTCTGTGGTGGAGGAACCGCCTAAGAGAACTGTTTCCCCCTAGCAACATGCATACATGGTAGAGGAGACAACTCTGATTGTAGCACAACTGGATCAACAGTGCTTTATGCTCGCCCTAACCATTGGGTGCGTACTCCATGTTGATGTCGACGATATTAAATTTGTGGCCTCGCAACCACGCCTTGCACTCTCTTATCTAGTGGTTGACGCGGTTATGACGGTTGGTGTACACGGTGTGAATGGTGCACCTGCCATGGGTTTCCATGCCGTGTTCCTCGACGAACGGTGCTGCTGAGCAACACCTGTACTCCATCTGCTTGCCAGAGTTGCAGAGAGCGAGCGTGAGGCTGCGTTTGGGAGAGGGTGAGTTTGATAGAGAGGAATCCGGAAGAGAATGTGTTAGTTATTTATTAAGGGGTTGTCAATCGCAGTTCGAGGAGGCAGGCGATAAGGCAAAAGCAGATGAAGAGGTAGACAAAGCAGGGACCGTCCACGTTGATCTAGGGATGTACGATGTTTCGAGGTACACGAGGAGGTAGACGACGTAGCCGCCGTCTAGAAGTGATCTATCGGCGTCTGGTCGTTTGAGGCAAACGAGGAGGTAGAGGGAGCACATGAAGTAGTGGCCATACATCATTGATCGAACACCCTTGCCTTAAACTCATTATGATGTTTAAAAATGAAAGCGAAGAGCTCGCACAGGAAGGAAATTCACCTTCCTCCTCCTCGCACCACGCTAGGGTTTTAAATCCGTGCGGTCGCCGGTGCACTGCTGATAACCCACAAGTATAGGGATCGTTTGTAGCCTTTTTCGATAAGTAAGAGTGCGAACCCAACGAGGAGCTAAAGGTAGAATTAATATTCTCTCAAGTTCTATCGACCACCGATACAACTCTACGCACACCAACGTTTGCTTTACCTAGAGACAAGTAATAAAACTATAAGTACTTTGTAGGTGTAGTGGGATAAGTTTGCAAGATAATAAAGAACGTGAAAATAAAAGTTAGGTGTTGTTTTAATAAAAGTATAATTAAGTTAGTATAACGAGTGCGGAAAAGTGGTGGTAGGATTTGCGGAATTGTCCCTAAGCAATTGGCTAAGTTACTAGATCGATAGCAAGTTTTTATGTGGGAGAGGCCACTGCTAGCATGTCATATCTTACTTGGAATTCTATGCACTTATGATTGGAACTATTAGCAAGCATCCGCAACTACTAAAGTTCATTAAGGTAAAACCCTGTTGGAAATATGCCCTAGAGGCAATAATAAAATGGTTACTATCATATTTCTCGTTCAAGATAAATGTTTATTATTCATGCTAGAATTGTATTGAACCGGAAACTTAAATACATGTGTGAATACATAAACTATACCGTGTCCCTAGTAAGCCTCTACTAGACTAGCTCATTGATCAAAGATGGTTATGGTTTCCTGACCATAGACATGAGTTGTCATTTGATAACGGGATCACATTATTAGGAGAATGATGTGATGGACAGACCCAACCGTAAACTTAGCATCAGATCGTTTAGTTATTTGCTATAGCTTTCTTCATGTCAAGTATCAGTTACTTAGACCATGAGATCATGTCACTCCCAGATACCGGAGAAATACTTTGTGTGCTATCAAACGTCACTTCATAACTGGGTGATCATAAAGGTGCTCTACAGGTATCTCCGAAGGTGTCTGTGGAGTTGCATGGATCGAGACTGGGATTTGTCACTCCGTGTGACGGAGAGATATCTCTGGGCCCTCTTGGTAATACAACATCACAAGAAGCTTCATGTGGCTAATGAGTTTAGTCATGGGATCTTGTATTACGGAATGAGTAAAGAGACTTGCCGGTAACGAGATTGAACTAGGTATGGCGATACCGACGATCGAATCTCGGGCAAGTAACATATCGCCGGACAAAGGGAATTGCATACGAGATTGACTGAATCCTTGACATCGTGGTTCAACCGATAAAGATCTTCGTTGAATATGTAGAAACCAATATGGGCATCCAGGTCCCGCTGTTGGTTATTGACCGGAGAGGTGTCTCGGTCATGTCTACATGATTCTCGAACCCATAGGGTCGCATGCTTAACGTTCGGTAGCGCTAGGGTAATGTTGAGATATTAATAGTGGAAAATCTGAAGATTGTTCGGAGTCCCGGATGGGATCCGGGATATCACGAGGAGCTCCGGAATGGTCCGGAGGTAAAGATTTATATATGGGAAGTCATATTTTGGGTTCCGAAAAAAGTTCGGTTTTTTCGGTATTGTACCGGGAAGGTTCTAGAAGGTTCGGGGGTTCCTCCGTGGGGCCCAACGACCCGGGAAGGGCCCACATGGACCAAGGGGTGGAGCTACAACCCACATGGTCTGGCCGCACCCTTCCCCAACGCACATGTGGTTTAAATCTAGAGATAAGGTCTTATCTCTAAATTTAAAGGGTTGAATCTAGAGATAAGATATTATCTCCAAGTTTAAAGGGATTTATCCTTTGTGGCCGGCCCTAGGAGGGTTTTGGATGCCCCTTGCCCCCTAGCCTATATATAGAAGGGGGAGGCGCATGGGGGCAGCCACCCCTTCACCCTTGCCCATTGTCTCTCCCAACTCCTCCCACGTTTCTCCGGTACGCGCTTGGCGAAGCCCTGCCGGAATTCCGCTGCCACCACCACCACCATACCGCCGTGCTGGTTCTGATCTCATCTACCTCCTCTCCCTCGCTTGCTGGATCAAGAAGGAGAGGATGCCATCGAGCTGAACATGTGCTAATCTCGAAGGTGCCGTCCGTTCGTCACTAGATCGGATTGGATCGCGGTTGGATCGTGAAGAGTACGACTACATCAACCGCGTTTTACATACTTCCGCTTTCGGTCTACAAGGGTATGTAGACACACTCCCCTCTAGTTGCCATGCATCTCCTAGATTAGATCTTGGGTGTTCGTAGGAATTTTTTTGATTTTCATGCTTCGTTCCCCATCAAACCCAACCATAGCCTTAAGATATATTGGTCCCCCTTCAATCCCGTATGAATCAATTTCTATGGTAGGAAGAAGTTTCCGTCACTCTTGCCCTCCAATGCATAGTCCTATCAACATACAACTAGCCCTATGGTGTGATCCACTCGCGCGCTCATATGATGGGCACCAAAGGACAACAACATAACCACAAGCAATTTAAACCAATCATAGCAATTCATCAATTACCCATAGGGCAAAAAAGAATCTATCGAACATCATAGGATGGCAACACATCATTGGATAATAATATGAAGCATAAAGCACCATGTTCAAGTAGGTGGTACAGCGTGTTGCGGGAGAGTGGACCGCTGAAAATAGATGAGGGAAGGTGATGGAGGTGTTGAGGAAGACGGCAGAGTTGTTGGAGTAGATCGTCGCCGCGATGGTTCCTCTGGCGGGAGTTCCGGCGCCGCCGGGAGAGAGGAGGAGAGAGCCCCCCTCCTTCTTGCTTGGCCTCCCCCTAGATGGGAGGAGGGTTTCCCCTCTGGTCCTTGGCCGACATGGCTCCCGGAGGGCAGGAGCCTCTCCGAGATTGGATCTCTCTCTCTGTTTCTCTTCTGTTTCGCGTCTGTTTTCGGAGCCCTTCATCGTTTCTTATATTCTCGGAGATCCGTAACTCCGAAAGAAGGGCTCCAACCGACCTACGAGGTGGCCACAAGACATCAGGGCGCGCCGCGGGGGGTAGGGCGCGCCCTGTTACCTTGTGGGGCCCTCGGGCA
Source organism: Elymus sibiricus (assembly GCA_039707655.1). Lineage (NCBI taxonomy): Eukaryota > Viridiplantae > Streptophyta > Magnoliopsida > Poales > Poaceae > Elymus > Elymus sibiricus. The sequence goes on along the minus strand of CM077674.1, from coordinate 195,921,524 downwards.
CCGTCTTGCGTTGATTCTTTTTCCCAAAAATCACATATATTCCAAAAAAGCTCCGTAAAATGTTATCGCATTTGGACTTCATTTGATATGGATTTTCTGTAAAACAAAAAACATGCAACAAACAGGTACTGGCACTAGGCACTGGATCAATATGTTAGTCCAAGAAAATCATATAAATTGTTGCCAAAAGTATGTGGAAGTAGTAAAATATTGGCATGAAACGATCAAAAATTATAGATACGACGGAGACGTATCAACCGCCGACAAACGCCTCCTTCGACCAGCTCCAGTCATCCGCCTGCCACCTCTTTGCGGCCGCCTCCTTGATGACGCCCTCGGTGGCCTATAAATAGAGCACTCGGTGGGGCACTTCCTCGGTCCACCATCATACGCTCCCCAATCCACTTCCCACTTCCTTATTAATGGTGCACCCCTTCGAGCACTCCCTTATCTTCTGTGATAGCCTGGCTTATTAGGGATGATAGACTACTCATATCAATAAGGAATTCCTTCTTTTTCGGAAGCCCATTCGGACAGAACTCCAAAGTTAAGCGTGCTCAGCTTGGAGTAATTTCAGGATGGGTGACCGACCGGGAAGTTGCTCCCGGGTGCGCATGAGTGAGGACAAAGTGCACAGGAAAGACTAGTATTGATCTGTGAGGACAGTCTAGATCTCGCCAGGAGTAATGACCACCGGCGGGTGTGTCCGGGGCGTTACAAGTTGGTATCAGAGCCGACCCTCGCGGTTACACGGATGTTTGCGGACAGGTGCGCGGTCATGTTGTTCATGATGTTTGTGACCCGTCGTGGCACACGGCATGGCACATGTACCGGACTGGATGCACAGACGTATGTGCCAAGAGGGAACGTTCCTGTGCCCGACGAGGACGTCGGTTCCTCTGAGTGGGGGTGTATGTGATAGCCTGGCTTATTAGGGATGATAGAATACTCATATCAATAAGGAATTCCTTCTTTTCCGGGAGCCCATTCGGACAGAACTCCAAAGTTAAGCGTGCTCAGCTTGGAGTAATTTCAGGATGGGTGACCGACCGGGAAGTTGCTCCCGGGTGCGCATGAGTGAGGACAAAGTGCGCAGGAAAGACTAGTATTGATCTGTGAGGTCAGTCTAGATATCGCCAGGAGTAATGACCACCGGCGGGTGTGTCCGGGGCGTTACATCTTCAATCTTGGGGCTCACAACAAGGATAGAGCACTCCCTTATCTTCAATCTTGGGGCTCACAACAAGGAGGAACAACCAGTGGATCGCGTCGTCGACCTATGGGCGGAAATGGATATGTCCATGGAGGAGACTGCGCATACAGTGAAAACGAATAAACCATATAGATATCATGATATCTCTATTACGATTATGCAAGATAATATGACAATGACAAATAGCATTGGTTATGGGTATGTTTTCGAATGTGGTTATACATATGTTTCTTGGTGTGGTTGTGGTTGTGATTATTCATAGGTATCCAGGGAACCAGGTACCTTTGCAAATCATTTATAGAACACGTCGTTCATAGGTTGCTTCGCTTTTTGACAGTGATTGGTCTTTGCGCGAATGGTGCGATGGATCACCTATATATATGAAAAACCTAAGATTTGCGATTCTTATGCGTAAATACGTGTGTTTTATATATGGGATAAGTGTAAAAGGCATGAATGTGGATAAAGCTGGGCCCTGCTGTCGGCTATTTTGGCAATGTGCTGTGATAGAAGCTTCATTGTGGTGCCTCGCCAGGGTGTTTTATATATGGGATAATAAGTGTAAAAGGAATGGATGTGGATAAAACTGGGCCCAGTCTCGGGCTCCTGCTACTAGCTATTTTGGCAATGTGCTGGGATAGAAGTTTAGTTGTGGTGCCTCGTCGGGGCCAAATATTTGGAACTTGGCTAGCGAGCGCCCGTGCGCTCCGTGGTGATTCTGAGCAGACTTGCCATATTTAGAAATATTAGTTTTTTCTGTACCGTCCGTCCCATATGTTTGACCCGATTTGGAAAATACCTGGTCCCCCTTCCCCGCTACGCTCACTTACCATGCATCAGTCAAGTTCTTGTCTCACAAGCATTTATTTCGAGTTTCCAAAAAATTAAAAATCTATAACTTTTGATTCGAACATCGGAATTTAGATCCGTTTTCACCGTTGCGTTTCCCGCGACAAGCTCTTCAAAATTAGATCCCATATGGGTATGGTTCGACAAAAAAATTTCACGAGCAACTTTGTCTGCGACGAAGGCAACTTTAGTGCTATGAAAAAGCAACTTCTTGTTAGTTTGCAAATATGATTACCTATCTGCGGAAAGTCCTAATATAGTTATCTACCATCGCTGTCAAGTTAGCTAGATTCACCTCTACCATCACTAGCAAGTATCGTAACACCATGCTTCAGAGTATAGCCAACTTGAGCAACGCCGATGGACAACTTTTCATAGTACTGCAGGCAACTGATGAGAAGTGACATGCAACTGGACATCATCGTTGGGCAACTAATTAGCAATGTCAAGCAAACTAGCACCCATGATAGACAACTAACTAGCAATGGCAAACAACTGAGCATCAACGGAAGAAAAATCCATATTACCATAGGCAATGTAGAAACAACCACATACGAGCATCAACGGTTGGAAAGTTAGAAATGATATAATTAGGAGAGTGTTAAACAAAATTAACTAGAAGACAAAATGTAGTGAAGTTGCCCATTTGTAGGACTAAAGTTGCCTCTGTGAGAAGGAAAGTTGCTTATGAAAAGTTATGAGATGTTACCTACCTCTATTTCGAAGTTGTTTGTTGTTGCTAATTAGTCGTCTATCATTGCTAACTAGTTGCTTTTATATGGAGTGAAGTTGCCTACCTTATTTGTTTTTTAACATTATAATTCTAATTTAGTCCACATATGCTACAAGCAAGTTGATAAGCATAGCCGACAACTTAGAAGAAATGTCGATCTGTTTTTTAAACATAACTATGCTATTATATGATCATGTATGCATAATATATGTTGTATGCACCTTCATAACGCAAGTTGCCTCATTTAGTGCTGAAAGTTGCCTCCATGTAATGCCAAAGTTGCCTACCGATTATGCTCAGTTGCCTATATACGGTAAAAAGTTGTCGCCATGGTTCTACAATATACTTGCTAGGTAAATTTACTATTACACATGGTGCAAAAAAGTTGCTTTTGTTTAGCTCTAAAGTTGCCTCATCTAGCAATAAAGTTGCTTTTGAAAAAAATCATCAAAACATATCCATATGGGATCTAGTTTTGAAGAGCTCGTCACGAGGAACCAAACGGTGAAAACGGTTCTTCATTTTGACACTCGGTTCAAAAGTTATAGATTTTTGAAAAATTTAAAATGAAATAAATGGATGATGTTAGCACAGGCATGCGTGCAGGTGCTGCCTATCCACATGTGCCCGGGCGCGGTCCCCACCACTGACTAATTCGCTATGTTAACAATCACAGGCGTCGTACCCACACAAATAGGGCTGGACACGAGCCGAGCCGAGCCGAGCTTGATCCGAGCCTGGCTTTGGCTCGCTCTGGAGCGGCTCGGCTCGGCTCGGCTCGGTAAGCCAACGAGCCTACTTTAGCCGGCTCGGCTCGCTTCGAGTATGGCTCGGCTCAGACCGAGCCGGCTCGTAAGCTAGCTGCCACCAGAACCTCTTTTACTTATAGAACCTCTGTTTATAGTACAGATTCTTGATCTTCAGCAGCAATTAAACTCATACTTTGGAGAACAAACAATTTATATTGCTAAAAATGAAACATCCAGCAGTCTATTGTTTTAAGAAATGGTCATAGTAATGAAAATAAGCTTTCTTCTCTGAATTCTTCTACGAAAAGTGTAAGAATGGAACAAATATGAAAGAAAGAATTGGGCAGCATTTTTGTTGAATTTTGGACAACACTTCCTTTGAACTTTACACAGCAAAACATCAAATATTGACAGCCAAACAAAGAAATTTTGCATCGCATAACACTTACCACTTTGACATCAAAAAATGAGAAAATGTTGACAGCCAAACAATGACAAGTGGCAACCACATAATACAAAGTTCATAGTTCATCACAAGTTCACAACAACATCATTAAAAGTCCATGGTTCATCACAACATCATTCAAGGTCCATAGTTCATCACAACAAACACATAATTCAAAGTTCATCACAACAAACACATAATTCGAAGTTCATCACAACAAAAGAAATGGCGCGAGACGATCACATTGACCTCAACAATCCACATGACAAGATCATGTAGACATCCATCTTCGAAATAGCAAGAGCAACACCCACATGACGAATGTCTACATGTAACACGGATTTGTAAACATATTGGGATGATGTAAACATATGAAAACGGAAACATGTTGAAAGAATAGTTACCAATTGTTGTTATCCCCCACATCAACAATTTTAGGCAACTTGATATTCTCAACATCATCCTCCTCATCTTCATCCCTCTCCTAATTATTTGTAAGTTAGCCACATACAAGAAATAGACAAAAATCATAGAAGAAAAAGTAGCCACATGCTGAAATAGTGGATACACTTTTGGAAATGAAACATGTAAGAAAAAGATAGGAATACCACCACATTGAAGTCCTTGTGAGCACCTTTGATATAACTAGCACCGCACACCAAGGCTTCCACCATTTCTGGTTTCAAAGAACTCCTGTAGTCATCTAAAACCACACAAGTAGACATATCTAAGTTCAAGGATGACAAGTTGACAAGTTAACATCCAAAGTAACAAGTAGACATACCTAAAACTCTTCCGCCCGTGCTAAACGTTGATTCCGAAGACACAGAGGTAGCCGGGACAGTCAAAAACCACTTTGCCATCATTGCCAATATGGGGTTATCTAGGTGCATTCACCCTCCACAAATCAAGAAGATTGAATTTAGGATCCATTGCCTCATTCAAGTCATCTAGATAGTTTCTAAGCTCACTTTTTGATGGTGTTGATGAAGTGGCTGATAAGAAGGACTGAAACTCACAATCCATAAGTGGCATTGAGGTACTTGTGTTGCAATTGTTCTTGGCTGATGATCCACTAGCTCTTTCTTCAACTTGCTTATTTTTCGCAACAAACTTCTCATACAATGTGTCCAACTCTCCGCGCACAACATTCTTCTCAGTATTTGCTCTCCCCGCAGCATACATTTGGTGATAACTCCATAAACCCTTCTTTTGATGGCACCTTTATCTTATGAAAGAAGGTCCAAACCATCGACTTCGACCTTGAAGGAGCTTGACCTTTTCGCTTCTTGGCATTCTTTCGTTGCACTTTTCTTGCTTCATCCTCACTCGAACTAAGAACTACAGTTTCTTGCTCTTGAGGCGTAGGACCAAGGCCTAGACCATCCTCAAACATGTCATCACCTTCGAAGGCTTCTTCTTCACTATCCGCAAACCCATCTGAATCTGATTTGTCACCAACCCCAGGCGGCACCTCAAACAAAAGTATCTTGCCCGTCCTCGTCCTCCTCCTCATCCTCTTCCACCTCTTCATGATCCTCCTCCGCTTGCTTATCAAGCTCCATTGCCTAGCACACAAAAACAACACACACATGAGCTTGGACACACATATATTGGACTTTTGGATAGCAAAAACAGCACATACATGAGCTTGCACAAACATATATTTGACATTTGGATACCAAAAACAGCACATATGAGCTTGGGCACACATAAATTTAACTTTCAGATAGCAAAAACAGCACATACATGAGCTTGCACAAACATATATTTTGCATGCACATACCGGTGAAGATGTAGCCTCCCTCTCATAGTCGTTTGCGGAACCAGAGGCAGCGGCGATTGCGGCACGCACGCCAGCGCCGGTGGGGTCAGGGAGACGTCGAGGCGGAGGTTTCTTTTTTACCCTATACAACAACTCAACGATCGGGACATTACTGGAATCCTTCGCCGACTTTCTCGGCAGCCGCGTAGTAGCTGCTGCATTGCCCTTCCCCTTCCCCTTCTGCATCCCCGGGACCGGCAGCTTACTCTTCATAATGGAGTCCAAGGTCCTCTCTTTCTCCTTCTCCTTCCCATTCTCCTTCCGCTTTTCCTTGTCCATTGTTGCGACGATAGGCCTCTGCACACATCAGCAAAAAACAAACGATCAATCATCAACAGCAATAAACTAATTACATATGGAATCAATGGAATTTTCCCAGCAAGTAGATTTGTTTTCAAACTACTCTATTACAACAGAGAGAGTGTCACAACCCTAGAATTGATTGTAAATAGTTGCATTAAAGCACCCATGCATCATGTTTAAATTCAAAGGAAATTTGAATTGGGGATGACCAAACCCTAGCACCAAATTAAATCATTAGGTTCAAATTTAAATCTTTACAATGAACCCAAAATGCCCTTCAGAAAAGTTCATGATTTCTGATAAAGGTGGAAACCTCTGCCAAAAATGATGAACATATTTCTAGGTCATTTCTGGATTTTTGAATTAAGCCATAATGTATTTGAATTGGAGCATTTAATTGCTATAATTATTTTAAATGCTCCAAATAATTCTGAAACTAAATGTGGGCCACTGGAATAACTCAGAAAGTGTCCACAAATTATTTCAGGATTTTACAAAATGGTTTAGTATTTTACTAAATCAAAAACAGAGAAACATAATAGAAAATAGAAAAGAATTAGAAAAAAAACAGAGAGAGAGAGAGAGAGAGAAAGCAAACCTGGCAGCCCACTTACCTGGCCCAGCCCACCAGAGCCGCCACCGTCTTCAACTTCGTGCCAGAAGGCACAAGGGCGTGTGCCCGCAGCGCGCCGGCACGCGCCTGGCCACCTCCTGCCAGCTAGTCCACTGCTGGAGACGCCTACGAGCGCCACGCGCGTCCTCAAGCCCGACCCTCTCACTCTCGCCCTCGCCCCCTCCTCTGTCTCGCTCTCTCACGCACACCCGAACGCGCCCGTCGCCGCCGTCACCGTTCCACGCGGCCACAGCCACCCCCTTGCTCCTCTGCCGTGTCCACGAGCTCCGCCGTCTCGTCCCCGCCCTCCTCACCGAGCCACGCGACCGTAAGGGCCCCGAAGCGCCGCCCCCGACGCCTCCTTCCTCCTCGGCTGCCGGAGATCCGCCTCGCCGCCCCGCTCGCTCCGACGACTTCCCGAGCTCCCCGACCCGCCCAACGTGCTCACCGTGAGGCCACGACCCGAACCCCACCTTTCTTTTGCTCATTTACACGCCGCAGCGGCATCCCCGCGCACACCGAGCTCCGGCCGCCGCAACCGAGCTCGCCGCCATCGCCTCCGGCCACCTCAGGCCCGGCCCCAACCACCACTCGATGCGGACGGGTCCCCTCATCCCGCCTCTGGCCTCGGCCGTCATTTTGGTCACCGGAGGAGCAATCCCGAGCTCCTCCGCCGCCACTGGCCTCGCCGGCAATTAGCCGCCGACCTAATCCCGGTGTAATTAGCACTAATGACGCCATTAGTTAGTCCCTGTGCCACTGACGGATGGGCCCCACGCCTAATTAACTCCGGTTTTATTTCTGTTTAGATTAGTTTATAACTCAGCAGGACCCACGCGTCAGAATTGACTATGCTGACGTGGCCGTTGACCGGACCCATCTGTCTGTGACACTAAATGACACTGGGTCACTGACCAGTCGGCCCCATTGGTCAGGTTTGACCTGGACCGACCCTGTTGACTTGCTGACGCAGAGCTGATGCAAGGGTGACGTCATAATTGTCTCTGGAATTAAATTAAATCAGAAAATGATTTATGAATTTCAGAAAATACCTACATCCTGGTTCCTCGGAACAAGAGATTCAGCCGAAAAGCCTGCACAAGAAAGCAAATAGATTAGATATCTGAAATACCAAAAGAAACAAGAAACCAACATGGCAATAGCGGTAGCATTATTATGTCTTCACAAATTTATGCTGTAATATTACAAAGCAGCACATGGAAGAACTAGACCAGCCCACACAACCAAAGTTGCACTTACAAGCAAGAAAATTATACATGCGAACCAACCACACAATAAAAGTTGCACTTCAGAATTATCACAACAGATTACTGAAATATATGCTGCGACTACTTTATAACCATTAATCCAACAAATTCCAGTGGCAACCGTCCATTGTATGACACTTCAAGATTCACTACATGTGACCTTACAATTGCATTATTTTTTTCCTAGTCTGAAGCATTGCAAACAAAAAAACCACTGCATGCCTTCTACAACGGTTTTCTTTATCCAATGTAGTACATTGAAACACAACTGTAACTTGTCAGAATTCAACAGCAACAAACAAAGTAGAATAAATGATAGTACTACTTATAAGGAATGTAAAATATGAGACCACAGATTGTAACTTGTGGAATATCTCACAGATGGTTGATATGTACGTGGGAAAGGTTGAGACAGAAATTGTTTCAGCATGACTACTACATATTACAAAAAGCTCGTTCTAATAAATGGTGACATTTAAAGAGCTTACACCATATCCAGTTATTCAGGCAACATGAACTAAGGAGTTCATTCATGATAAGTACTCCCTCCGTCCCATAATATAAGAGCGTTTTTGACACTACACTAGTGCCAAAAACGATTATATTATGGGATGGAGGGAGTAAGAAATTAGAACGAAACTAACATCAGAACAATCTCTATCATGTTGAAGTGTATATGTGGATTGTCAGCCCTTTCCATAAGTTCGGGCTCTTGGTTGCGTTGGCTAGTAAATGAAACTTAACATGGTATCAGGGCCTAAGGTCTTGAGTTCAAGTCCTGGCTTTCGCAATTTACCCAAAAATTGTTGTTGCTCCCTCTCTGTCCACGTATAGACCTCTTAAGCAATACCTCTGAGTCTATTCACGTGTTGACTTCCCGCGTCACACGTGAGAGGGGGTGTTGAAGTGTATATGTGGATTACCTAGCCCTTTCCATCAATTCGGGCTTTTGGTTGCGTTGGCTAGTGCATGAAGCATCAGTTCATTCTTTTGGTTGAGTTGGCTAGTGCATGAACCTTAACATATCAGACCAATTAGAACAAACCGGACATAAGTCCATAACAATGAAAACCATCAGCCGAAACTGTTCAGGAATAAACAAGAGACCACCATAATCGAAACCCTAACTTCAATAATCTACATAGTAAAAAACATACATCTACAATCGTCCAATCCAGCAGCTAAAACGGTGGCCGGACACGGCGGATGGCTCTCTCTTCCCCCTCCCAGCCCTCCACCATCGGTTGCCGCCAAACTCCCGGAGGCCAACTCCAGCCCTATGCCCACACCCATAGCCCATGCCGCCTCACAGGAGTCATCACACATGACTCCCCCACCATAGCTCTCGACTTGGCTCCGGCAGTCACCACCAATGCCCCCAACCCCTCAAACATGTCCTCCAAAGCTCACCGGACACCTCTGTCTTGGACGGATTTCGCGACAATGAACCCCCACGCTACCTCAGTTTCACAACCGGCGCACTCTGCTGGGGTGCGGGGACGCCATGGGGCTGGACTTCCAAGATCATATTCGTCTTGGCCTCCACGTCCACATCACCTCCAGCTCGTCTTCAATGACAATCTCGCGGCTGCTCTCCTCCAATCTTGTTCTGGTGGCTTGACATACGAGTGTAGGGTCAGATCAATCTCTCCACAACTCTTCTCGTTCAAGGTTGTGTAGCAATACATCCGAGATATCATTCTCCTTAAAGATCCCATCTTCCACCGCAACCATTACATCTCACTTGTGGACGAATCCTCCCTTCCAACTCTTCACCGCAAGGATCAACTCATCAACGGTCCCCTATTCGGAAAAAATTGGAGAGGAAATCCTCCAACAATCCCCTATTCGGCTCCCTGGCCTACTCCTATACCTGGGCCGAATCCTAAACTACGCGCGAGATCTGGGAATTACAAATTGTTGTCCTCTCCAGCCTATGCCGACTACACTGATCACATCCAATGCTAAACTGCGCGTGAAATCTGGGAATTTCAAATTGTTGCCCTCTCCAGCTTACACCCCCTACACCGATCACATCCAAGGCCTAGCCCATCAACAACCCCAATCTTCACTACCAAGGGTCCTCAATTCTTGGCCACACACCGGAAAGCACGCCCCCTCTCTGGTGCGGAGCACCCTAGGGTCATCCCCATGGCCTCGGCTCCATTGCAAAGGGGGACACGCATCACATGTATTAAGGTGAACTCTATCCTTTATGCGTTCCAATGGATGGTATACTACTTCACACTCCTACCCTTTGCACCTTTAGGTTTGAGACGAATGACAAACATGCAATGGCCGAGGAGATGCACAAGGAAGTGGCCACACCAGCCGCGAGGGAAGCTTGGAAAAGGAGTATGTTCAAGCAAGGGAAGCGAGGATCATCATCAGCAAGCTAAGTCTGCTGAAACCTACTAAGCAAACAGTCCGACCCTATGCCCGACTGGTGCTCTCTGAACAGCGTCAGAATGTCCGACACGACCTCCGACGCGTCAGACAAGACATCCAACCCCATGTACCAGAGCCCTATGTACCCTGTTGGACACTGGGTCAAGATGTCTGACCTCTCAGATTGTCTGACCTGCCTGCATGCAGTGTATGTGACCACAGGCCCGTGTAACTTTCCCCACCTACCTACCTCTTCGTGGCCAGACTATATATACCGTACTCCTCATCATATCTAGGGTTAGCAAAGTATAAACTAAATCTTGAGAGAGCTTTTCTTAATCTACCGCCTCCTTTTGCACATGATTGGTATTGAATGTTGTCATAAGTCTCCCTTTTTTGCATCTCTCATATTGAAAATTTGCTATTTGGTATATGTGAATGCAACATTGCTTTATTTATTGATCTTGAGAATGCCCCCATAGCATTCTCGCAAATGATTGGAGATTTTGATATATTCCATATGAAGCATGCTTGCTCTCCTTTGCACAATATGCATGATGATCATCGTTACTATGACATATGGCATGCATAAAACCATTGATTCCATGCGCATGTTTTGTACTAATGATGATGTGGAAGAGAAGAGATGCATCATGATGGATGGTCATGTATCATGCACATACATTATTTGCTTTGTTGTGTGCATGCGTAGGAACCAACGGTTACTCGTCAACTCGTACTCAACATGAGTTGACGCAACGAGCTCAAGGTTGAGTCTAGTATACATCCATCGACGTGCTTCTATAACACACTTGCTTCCGCCTTGACATTGCAAAGTACGCAAAAGGACAACTTTTCAAGGTGAAATCTTTCTCTTTTGAGAATCCTACAAACTTGAGCATGGAAATTATGGATGACACCACATGTCTTGCATGTACAATATCGCACATTTGTTCCTTTAGAATAATTAGTTGCCCACATGATAGTGATATCGATTCGACTCATTATTACCACTTTTCCATGTCTCTTGGTACAAAAGCCTTGTGTGTTACCTCAAACTTGTTGATTCCTAGCACTGACCATATGTTTGATTGCAACAATGCCCTTGTATTATACATGTCACGCAATCATGCTTCTTCATTTGGTGCATCACATATGTTAATTAATTGTTCTTTCCATTGTGTTAAGAGTGTAACACTACTTTCACCACCACCTTCGCAACATATGAATGGCTTGTCATGCACTTGAGATTGCCTAATGAACCCCATATTCTCATGCACTTGATGACACATGGGTTTAGGCACCTCATTAGCAACTTTGTTGTTCTTTAATTTGATGACACCTTCCTATATCACAAACCTTTTGATGATTTCATGCACATGAGTACTTTTGATGGGATAACCACTACCTCACATTTGCATGCTTCTCATCATAAAGTTATATTGCTTCTCGACCATGAGCCTAATGCCTTTGGTTGTCCTCGCATCATATACTTCTATGCCATGAAACATTTCCTTGTCACATCTTATGCTAAGCACGATGACGATGCTTGTTGCATGAATCACACATGAATGATGAATATTGTGTTTACGCCAACTCCCTTGTGTTTCCAAGTGTTCGTTGCATTTGCTCATTTTGAAGGAATAACAAGGTGATGCCATCATGGGACATATTGGCCGCGACAAGACATACACTATGCTATCTGACACGTTCTTCGAGAACCTTCCTAAGGTGAACTCCTACCCTTTGCATCATCTTGATACGAGCTTCGAGAATGGGCTACACTTTCATTGTTGTTTCCTTCTTGTTGTTGCATGATACATCTCATGGATGGAGGAGCGACGTTGAAGAGTGGCCATATAAAGCGTCAAGATGATGAGTAGATAGTGATCGATAAGTTCCACTCTTGCGACGACTCCAATCTATCCCTTCTCCATGGTGATGACATTTTAGAGTCAAGGACGACTCTTTTCGCGCGGGGGGGGGGGGGGGTATGGTGCAGAGCACCCTACGGTTATCCTCATGGCCTTGGTTCCATCGCCAAGGGACACGCACATCACATGTATTAAGGTGAATTCTATCCTATATGTGTGTCTACTTGGTTCTCTAATGAGTGGTATACTACTTGACACTCCTACCCTTTGCACCTTTAGGTTTGAGCCGAATGACAAACATTCAATGTAGGACATGCACAAGGAAGTGCCACACCATCCAAAAGGAGGATGTTCAAGCCAGGAGAAGAAGGTACTCAAAGGGGAAGTGAGGATCATCATCAACAAGCTTAGGTTGCTGAAACCTACCAAGTTAGACAGTCCAAACCAGGGTCCGACCCTATGTCCGACTTGACCAGGTGCTCTTTGGACAGTGTTGGAATGTCCGATAGGAATATCCGACACGACCTCCGACATGTCGCATTTTGTGTTGCTTGTGGTTTGCTTCCAACTTTTACATAAGCCTACCGAGCTCCAGCATAAGCCTTTTGTCTAGGTGAGAGATTGGACAAGATTCATTACCAAGTGCACTCATTTTAGACTGTCAATTGAGAGATCACTTGATCCTTCACCAAACATCGAAAAGAGGCAACTCTTGCAAGAGTGTCACTATGGATAGGGAAGGCACATCGCATCGAGTCTACGCCTACAAGAACTACTTTGATGACAAGATGGACCACTTCAACGCCAAGTTGAATGCACATATGGAGCTCATCAAAAACATGCTCAACAACCGCAAGTCTTCTTCCTCTTCAAGATCATCCTCACGATGATGCTCAAGTGCACATACTTTCGAGCTACCATCTTCTTCAAGTTCACACCGGCATGCATAGGTATACTACTTGACACTCCTCTCGTGTGCATGCATAGGTATTGTCGGAACTTCACGGATGACAAGGAGGAGTGCAAGCGCAAGGGAACAACTACACCATCCAAGAGGGAAGCCTGGAAGCGGAGAAGGAACCCTCAAGAAGAAGGCGAGGTTCCACGTGCATCGACGGATGTCCACGAGAAAGCGACGAGCTGTGAAGCTTCTGGACACCCCGTGCGCACGGGCCATTAGACCCCGTGCCCACGGTACAAGCCCGTGCGCACGGGCTAAGGCGTCAGGTCTCTGGATACCCCGTGCGCACGGGCTCCACTTACCCCGTGCGCACGGGGCCTCCTGCGTGTTGTTGTTGGGCTTTGCCCATGTAATCCCTATTATGCCCCTGCTTACCCCTTCATTGCCTAGGACTATATATACTCCTCCTCCTCCTCTATTTAGGGTTAGCTAAGATTAGATCTAGACATTGGAGCTTAGCTCATGTATCTCCCCTTGTGGGAATCCTCTTGAGAGAGGCACACTCCATTGGAGTTCAAGACCTCCATTGGAGAAGATCCTTAGGGATATCAAGACCCCCTTGTGGGAAGGATCTATCTAGATCATCAAGACCTCATCTCCTCTTGGATTTGGGATGAACTTTACCATGTATCTTTCCCTTTGTTGTTCTTGTACCTTGTGGATCTTATGTGTTGCTAGTCTAGTGGGTGGGTGATTGGACTTGTTCTTGAGTGTTTCTCTTGTGATTTCCCCTCGTATTCTTCATGCTCTACGTGTTCCTCTTTGTAGCCACCTCCAATTCATGAACATCAGGACAAATCGGGGCACTTTGGCCCGTGCCCTACATCACCATGGCAGCCGTTTTGGCTACTGATATTGCTTCATTTCCCCAAAGATACCTAGGTCTCCCGCTATCACCGCACAAATTACACCCATCGGCCTTCAGCCGATCTTTGACTGATGCGACATCTACCTCTCTAGCTGGCGTGCACTGCTTCTCTCACGCGGCGGCAGACTCATACTGCTCTCTGCAGTGCTTGACAGCCTACCCACTTCATGCTATGATTTACCCTTCCTAAGAGCATTCTTCAGGTGCTAGACAAGCGTAGGAGGATTTCCTTCTGGTCTAACGATGAAACCTTCTCAGGTGCTAAATGCTTGGTTGCATGGGATAGTGTGTATGCCTAAAGTAGCAAGTGGTCTTGGGGTCAAAAAACGTAGAAGCACAAAAACAATTGTCTTATGTTGAAGTTTGCATCCAACTTCCTCCAGTCCACAAACCTCATTGGGTTACTCAACACTCACCGCTATATACTGGTCTAGGAGTAAATGTCTCTTTTCTTGGCAGAGTCATTTACAAGCACTTACAAAAGCTTAGAGATATTTCACAAGCAGTTATTGGCATAACTCCTACCTTCTTTTGGCTTGATAGATGGCTACTTCCTAAGCAATTTTGAATTGCTTTCCCTGCCTTATTCACCCATCACCTACAGCCAAATGCATTTCTAGATCGGATTACGCTGGATGGGATCGATTTGGATTCGCTTAATCGACTAACCTTAACCGCTGATGCAGAGCTTGCTTCATTGAAATCTTTGCTGCAGGGTGTTTCTCTCAACGCGGATCCAGACCCGCGGTCATTACTGAATGGCCCCCCCTTCTCCACAAAAGGGGCATACGAGGCGTTTGCTTCCCAGCTCGTTGATCCAAACCTTGCAAACATCTGGGATTCAAAGGTCCCAAGTAGGGTACGTGTTTTTGGATGGCTATTCTACCTCGATAGGCTCAACACCAAGTCAAACCTCCATCGCAAGATGCTGATGGATTCAGCCGGTTGCCCTCGGTGTCGGGCCACCTCGGAGGACAGGGCTCACTTGTTCTTCACGTGCCCGGCTAATACACATCACCTCTCCCAAACGGTTTGCCAACATCCATTTGGCCATTTATCCTCCTCCTAATCCTTTGGAAATATGGGATGCACACAACGCCGGGGTTTTTCAGGGGATCGATGTGTATCCACTGCATGTAATTCATAATGTAATCTCAGACGTAACTCTGGTCTCATCGGCTAAAACTGCTGAACTAAAGGGTCATGCTACCCTTTGGCGTGACTACTTCTATAAAAGTCCCTAACTCTGTAAAACTCACAAAATAATGAAATATATTCAGATGGGGAGTCTTTCCCCACGGTGACAGTTTAAAAAAAAATCCAGCCACTAAACCAGATAAGGACTCGTAAGGTAATCGGACATGAAGGAGTGAGTAATCCAAAAAATATCTAAAACAACCCTCCTCACATAAGTGATCACAGATCAGCAACTCCCTAGGAACATGCTTATATATACTATTCCTAGGTTAAAGCAAGGTGATATTCTTATATATATATATATATATATTATATTATATATATATATTATTATTTTTACTAATAAAGCAAGGTGATATTCTTGGTTTCGTCCCGCTTGGATGATCTGTGAGGTGGTACGATTCCTAGGTTAAACGTTTTCATATCTTGGTTCCACGTCCACGTCTCAAGCGCCACGCGTGCTTGCCCGTTCCCACTCGGCCACGTTCACGTATATTTGTGGACATGCTTATATATATATTATATATATATATATATTATATATATATATAGTATATATAGTATATATATATATATATATATATATATATATATATATATATATATATATATATATATATATTTACTAATAAAGCAAGGTGATATTCTTGGTTTCGTCCCGCTTGGATGATTTTATATTTAAAAATATATAAGCGAGGTGGTACTATTCCTAGGTTAAACGTTTTCATATCTTGGTTCCACGTCCACGTCTCAAGCGCCACGCGCGCTTGCCCGTTCCCACTCGGCCACGTTGGGCCTGCTCTACTAGGAGACAACAACAGCAAAACTAGGCCAAAAAATATATTACTAAAGCTGGCCCACGCAAAAAGAAACGTCTTCACGTGGGATTGAACTACCTTCATTATCGTTTAAGCGCAAAAGCTGAGACTAACCAAGCTACTGCCTCAATGTATAAAATGCAAGATGCATTCCCTTAATAAATATACCACATCACTTTGTTTAACCGATTTATATACGTCTGTAATTCCGAATTAATAAGCAGCCTCAAGAATTAATAAGGGAAGAAAGGAACAAAGGTGGACTAATATGTGGCTCCGAGGGATTGTACCCAGGACGTGATCAGTGGCCGCAAATAAGGAAGGATAGTTTCACAAAAAAAAGGAGAGAATAATAATGCAAAGGAATTATATCAAATAATAAGTTGAGTTGGCGTGATCAGTGGCGCAAATAAAAAAGGAGAGTTTCACGGTATTATCACACCCAGGCCGTGAACAGCGGGCACAAATAAGGAAGAAGAGTTTCTAAAAAAAGAAAGAATAGAATAATAACGCAAATAAATTATATCAAATAAAAATTTAGTGGGCATGATCAGTTGGACAAATAAGGAAGGAGATGATCAAACGCAAAGGGATTATAACACCCAGCTCGTGATGAGTGGGCACAAATATGAAAGGGGAGTTTCAAAATAAAAAAGAGAAAACGCAAAAAAGGAAGGCCGTCGGCGGGTGGCATCATTCGAATGTTTTTTTTTGCGGGAAAACCTTCCGATCTATTCATCTTCAATAATGGTAGTACAACGAATACTAGAAATAATAAAAATTACATCCAGATCCGAAGACCACCTAGCGACGACTACAAGCACTTAAGCGAGCCGATGGCGCGCCGCTGTCATCGCCCCTCCCTCACCGGAGCCGGGCAAACCTTTTTGTAGTAGACAGCCGGGAAGTCGTCGTGCTAAGGCCCCAGAGAACCAACGCACCAGAACAGCAACCGCCGCCGATGAAGAGTGTAGATCAGAAGGATCGAACATGAAGATACAAGAACATAGACGAACGACGAACAGATCCGAGCAAATCCACCAAAGATAGATCCGCCGGAGACACACCTCCACACGCCCACCGACGATGCTAGACACATCAACGGAACGGGGACTAGGCGGGGAGACCTTTATTCCATCTTCAGGGAGCCGCCGCCGTCTCGCCTTCCTGAGTAAGACACAAACCCTAACAAAACTCGACAAAAGATCTAAAAACGGAGCCCTCCCACCGGCAAGGGCCGGGATCCACTCCGCCCCCATGGCCCTAAGGCCACCGGAGACGGGGTGGACCGGCGACGGCACCGGCGGGAGGCAGAGGAGCCCTAGCTTTTCTGGGTGGCGGCTTGGCATCATTCGAATGTTGACTTGTTGGGTCGTGCTGGTTATCTCTCCCGTTGCAACGCACGGGCATATGTGCTAGTAGATACTAGTATATAAAGCATCCCTCTCATCTAAAGCGTGCGCGCATATGGGAAGCCCGTTAGCTGTACTCGCTCGTGTAGCTGTTGCTCCCTCTGTTCTGGTTTCCTTCCGGGTTTTCTTCTTACTAGACGACCCGTTGCGCCCATAGCGCAAAAAGCCAAAGCAGTCCAAGTATTAAAAACATCAGATATTTAATTAATGATGATTAATATTATGTGGATTTCAATACCATGCAAGTAGATACGTAGAGATAGCATGCAATTTTATACATAATGGTCTACATTTAAGTCCATGGTCGCATGATAGTCTAAAAGCATTAAGCCAAGCAAAAGCAAGGCCTTAGAGTTATTTACAATAATTTATTTAGACTGCTTTTATAAAGCAGAGTACTGCACCATCCAGTCAACCATAGACTCCAAATGGCTTGCCGTCCTAGTTCCTTTTTCATGCGGTGAACAAATCTGTGCAAGAATAAACAGTGTTAGTTGTTGTTTGCATACAATGTGTTGGAAAGTTGATCAAAAATAATGATCGGACAAATAGCCAAAGCCAACCAAGTATTGCAACCATTATATGTGAAACCAATAATGATCTAAAGGTTGATACTTAGATCGCATCTTTATACATAATGAAGCATACAATATGCAAGTAGATACTGAGATAGGAATAAACTCTTAGTGGCTAAAGTGAAAAAGAAGAATATGATAGAGAAATTAGGCATGACCTAGATCAGATCTGAACATAATAAGCAGCCAAATGCAACGGCTGTGCACCGACCTTTCAATATTACAAACAGGTAATTAACAATCCAGAGATGTGTTGGGAGTCATCAAGGACAATGTTTTATAAGATTTGTATTTGTCTAACGGCAAAGAATAATATTTTTGGTACACCACATCTATCTGTTTGTCACCCCAAGCTACAAGCTATGGATAGCATACCAAAAGGTATTATCCCTACACCAAAATGCATTGCAATTTCAACTAAGCTTTGAAGCCAAACAAACATGTAGATATATGAAGTCAAAAAGCTGTCGGCTATTTGATGTAGAACCATTATTTTTGGGCAGCAAAGACGGGACCCGAGAAGAAGAAACTGAAGTAGTGGATCAAAATAGGTATATTTTGTAACCAAGCGTTTGGAGTACATAACTCCTTACTTTAAATATACTAAGTAACTAACAGCAACAGGAATCAGTTGTCCATAAAAAGCTACGCAAGTTGAATCAAGATCGTCGTAGGAAATCACAATCAGGATATTAGGTGAAGGGGGTTACACATGTACAAATTTTGACGAAGACACAGGTAAAGATAGATGTAATATTGTCCGGTTAACAAAAAAACTACTAATCCATCTAAGCATGTCACAATGGGAAGTGGTTGGCAAGCGGAACTCAAATGTAGAAATCAACTCTTGTGAGAAAGTAATTACAAACTTGACTTAATAAGGAGAGAGTGAGCAGGAATTGATAACCATTTGATCAATGTATTCAGAGTACATAGCATTTGAAAACCAAAATTTCACTTCATGTTAGCATACCTTTATGCGGGACTGGTTCTGTTTGATAGTTATTCAGTAACAATGCAAAATAGGTGGTCGGCCACAAGGATCCAACCTTCCCTTACAAATCACCAAGTAAGTCACTGGGATAAAATTTTGCTCAACAGCTCTTCCAACAAGTCGGCCGCTTCAATGAAACACATAGAAGCAAAAGGTTGGCAACACCGTGATAACCCACAAGTATAGGGGATCAATTGTAGCCTTTCTCGATAAGTAAGAGTGTCGAACCCAACGAGAAGCTAAAGGTAGAATTAATATTCCCTTCAAGTTTCATCAACCACCGATACAACTCTACGCACACGTAACGTTCGCTTTACCTAGAACAAGAATAAAACTACTTTGTAGGTGTAAGGATAAGTTTGCAAGAATAAAACTAGAAGTACTTAGTAGGAATAAAACTAGAAGTAATTTGCAAGATAATAAAAGTTAGTTGTTTAGCAGAGAGCTTTTTGTAACACAAAGAGAAAATGTCCATAGGAAATTCAATATGACATGTGTGATACTTATTATATGCAATGATGGAGAGGCATACGCTAACATACTTTCCGTACTTGGATCATATGCACTTATGATTGGAACTCTAGCAAGCATCCGCAACTACTAAAGATCATTAAGGTAAAACCCAACCATAGCATTAAGTAACAAGTCCCCTTTACTCCCGTACGCAACAACCCCCTTACTCGGGTGTAAGCTTCTGTCACTCTAGCCACCCACTATAAGCGAATCATGAACGTAGTGCAAAACCGTACAACGGTAATCCCACACGCTTGCGCGACACGGAGGGCACCATAGGACAACACCATATTAATATACAACTCATATCAATCACACCATACCACAATTAACCCGTAGGACAAAAGAAATCTACTCAAACATCATAGGATGGCCATACATCATTGGGTAATAATATATAGCATGAAGCACCATGTTCAAGTAGAGAATTACAACGGGAATAGAAAGGTTACACCGCTGCATAGAGGGGGGGGAGAGTTTGTGATGACGGCGGCAAAGTTGTTGGTGTAGATCACCGTCATGATGGTTCTCCCGGCAGTGCTCCGGCGCCACCGGAAGAGAGGGGGAGAGAGCCCCCCTCCTTCTTCTTGCTTGGCCTCCCCCCTAGAAAGTTTACCCTCTGGTACATGGCCGCCATGGCTCTCGGAGGGCAGGAGCCCCTCCGAGATTGGATCTCTCTCTCTCTGTTTCTCTTTTGTTTCGCGTTTCTCTTTTCTAGCCCTTCACCGTTTCTTATATTACCGTAGATCCGTAACTCCGATTGGGTTGAAATTTTGAGGGGATTTTTATCCGGAAATTATCTTTCTTGCGACGAAAGAAGGGCCCCAACCACCTTACGGGGTAGCCACAAGCCTGTTGGGCGTGGCCAGGGTAGGGGGCCGCGCCCTCTGAGCTTGTGGGCCCCTCGGGCATCGTCTCGTGTTGATTCTTTTTCCCAAAAATTACATATATTCCAAAATAAATCTCCGTAAATTTTTATCGCGTTTGGACTTCGTTTGATATGGATTATCTGCGAAACAAAAAACATGCAACAAACAGGAACTGGCACTAGGCACTGGATCAATATGTTAGTCCAAGAAAATCATATAAATTGTTGCCAAAAGTATGTGAAAGTTGTAGAATATTGGCATGAAACAATCAAAAATTATAGATACGATGGAGACGTATCAACATCCCCAAGCTTAATTTCTGCTCGTCCTCGAGTAGGTAAATGATAAAAAGATAATTTTTTTTTGATGTGGAATGCTACCTAACATAATCTTGATCATATAGTCTAATCATGGCATGAATATTAAGATATGAGTGATTCAAGGCAATAGTCTATCATTTGATATTGAAAGAATAATACAAAACATGCAGGTATTTCATGATTGCCATTCATAATAATGGAGCTAAAGGAAACAGCCTCTATACACTTAGTTGTGGTAAGCATGACACGCTCGTTCTTCCCTGCATAGACATATCAAATCAAGAGTACCCCGGTGCCAAACCAAGCAATTGGATCATACTTTTTAACGCGCTTCAGCATTTTCAACTTCACTCAATACATGAGCGCGAGCCATGGACATAGCACTATGGGTGGAATAGGATGTGGTGATAGGGATTAATAAGGGGAAGTCAAAAAGGAAGATAGTCTCGCATCGACCGACTAATCAATGGGCTATGGAGATGCTCATCAATTGATATCAATGCGAGGAGTAGGGATTGCCATGCAATGGATGCACTAAGAGCTATAAGTGTATGAAAGCTCAAACTGAAACTAAGTGGGTGTGCATCCAACTTGCTTGCTCATGAAGACCTCGGGCATTTGAGGAAGCCCGTCATCGGAATATACAAGCCAAGTTCTATAATGAAAAATTCCCACTAGTATATGAATGTGACAAAATAGGAGACTCTCTATATGAAAAACATGGTGCTACTCTGAAGCACAAGTTTGGAAAAGGATAGTAACATTGCCCCTTCTCTCTTTTTCTCTCATTTTTTTCTTTTTCTTTCTTTTTTTGATGGGCTCTTCTTGGCCTCCTTTTTTTTTCTTTTCTTTTTTATTTTTCGTCCGGAGTCTCATACCGACTTGTGGGGGAATCATGGTATCCATCATCCTTTCCTCACCGGGATAATGCTCTAATAATGATGATCATCACACTTTTATTTACTTACAACTCGATATTACAACTCAATAAAAACTATACATGATGACTCTATATGAATGCCTCTGGCAGTGTACCAGGATGTACAATGATCTAGCGTAGCAAAGATATCAAAAAATGGACAAGCCATGAAAATATCATGCTAGCTATCTTACGATCATGCAAAGCAATATGACAATGAATGCTCAAGTCATGTATATGATGATGATGGAAGTTGCATGGCAATATATCTTGGAGTGGCTATGGAAATGCCATGATAGGTAGGTATGGTGGCTGTTTTGAGGAAGATATAAGGAGGCTTATGTGTGATAGAGCGTATCATATCACGGGGTTTGGATGCACCGGTGAAGTTTGCACCAACTCTCGAGGTGAGAAAGGGCAATGCACGGTACTAAAGAGGCTAGCAATATGCGGAAGGGTGAGAGTGCGTATAATCCATGGACTCACATTATTCATAAAGAACTCACATACTTATTGTAAAGCCTACTTGCCCTCGAAGCAAAGTGCTACTCGCATGCTCCTAGGGGGAGGTTGGGAGGAGTTAACCATCGCGCGCCCCCGATCCGAACAACACAAAGACTCAATCAACGATAAATCATGCTCCGACCTCACTGCTAATGTCAGCGGCCACCACTTTACATGTGTGAGGATTTACTTGCGTAAAGACTTACTTCCCTTAACACCATTATTAATAATCAACTTTAATTCTTTTACTAGCATGCCCCAATATTACCACCTCAATATCGCAAAACTATTGCAAGGAATCAAACATATCATACTCAGTGATCTACAAGTTTTATGTAGGATTTTATGACTAACCACGTGAATGACCAATTCCGGTTAACTCTCTAAATAGATATAAGTGAAGCAAGAGAGTTTAATTCTTTCTACAAAAGACCACGCTCTAAAAAATATAAGTGAAGCAAAAGAGCATTCTACACATAACAATTTTCCTATGTAAAGAAACAGGCATCCAAACTTCAAATGATATAAGTGAAGCACATGAAGCATTCTATAAAGCCATACTCACAAGATATAAGTGAAGTGCAAAGAGTATTCTATAAATCAACCAAGGACTATCTAATACCAGCATGGTGCATAAAAGAAAAGGGAAAAATAAACACAAAAGACGCTCCAAGAATTTACGCATATCATGTGAACAAAACAAAAACCGAGACATACCGATAATTGTCGAAGAAGAAAGATGGGATGCCTTCCGGGGCATCCCCAAGCTTAGACGCTTGAGTCTCCTTGAATATTTACTTGGGGTGTCTTGGGCATCCCCAAGATTGAACTCTTGCCTCTCCTTATTCTCCTCATATCGATAACTCCAGCAAAAGTTTCCCCGGCGACGCTCCGGCGCCACCGGAAGAGGGGGGGGGGGAGAGCCCCCCTCCTTCTTCTTCTTGCTTGGCCTCCCCCCTAGATGGGAGGAGAGTTTCCCCTTTGGTCCATGGCC
The DNA here is from genome assembly GCA_039707655.1 of Elymus sibiricus. Taxonomy (NCBI): domain Eukaryota; kingdom Viridiplantae; phylum Streptophyta; class Magnoliopsida; order Poales; family Poaceae; genus Elymus; species Elymus sibiricus. The sequence goes on along the minus strand of CM077674.1, from coordinate 195,898,320 downwards.
GCCATGGCTCCTGGAGGGCAGGAGCCCCTCCAAGATTGGATCTCTCTCTCTCTCTCTCTCTGTTTCTCTTCTGTTTCACGTTTCTCTTTTCTGGCCCTTCACCATTTCTTATATTTCCGGAGATCCGTAACTCCGATTGGGCTGAAATTTTGAGGGGATTTTTATTCGGAAATTATCTTTCTTGCGGCGAAAGAAAGGCCGCGACTGCCTTACGGGGTAGCCGCAAGCCTGCTGGGCGCGGCCAGGGTAGGGGGCCGCGCCCTCTGAGCTTGTGGGCCCCTCGGGCATCGTCTCGCGTTGATTCTTTTTCCCAAAAATCACATATATTCCAAAATAAATCTCCATAAATTTTTATCTTGTTTGGACTTCGTTTGATATGGATTTTCTGCGAAACAAAAAACATGCAACAAACAAGAACTGGCACTGGGCACTGGATCAATATGTTAGTCCAAGAAAATCATATAAATTGTTGCCAAAAGTATGTGAAAGTTGTAGAATATTGGCATGAAACAATCAAAAATTATAGATACGACGGAGACGTATCACACCGCTACTTCAAAAAGTTAAATGCACCCAAAGAACCATCAAAACTGAAACATGCACTTCATCAATTTAGTTAACCAGGTATAAAACACCAGCTGATGGGAAAAGCTAGCTTCTAATGGTTAGGAAGAACAACTCCATCTGTAGGTAAGACACCAAAATGATAGACAAGTTCTTTATCTATGAACCAGTTGCACTCAACTTGCTAATAATCTCGACCAAAATTAAGATACAAAATTGACCTTTCTAGTTCGCAAGTATTCCACCTCTACAGCAGCTAAATGCAAAACCTTTTATTAATGTATATCAAGTCATGTAAATCTTATAAACTTTCTCAAGATTCTTCTCATGTGTAATATAACAGAATTAAGAGCGGTCAAATAAACTTATAGAGGAGAAACTAAAAAGAAAGCATGGGAATAATCCTACAGACGGAGGAAAGAACCAAAATAGAATTATGGTATGCACAACCTTATGGAGGAGAAACTAAAAAGAAAGCATAAGTTATCTCTCAGCTTCATGAAGGAAAAGGAGGCCCTCTACATGCCACATGCTATTGACCTACCATCCATAGGCATCCCTTGATCTAAAAGAATAATTTTATTATGTGGAAATATTCATCTCAATATCACCAGAAAGTCCATGGGAATAATCCTAATAATAACTCCATTTGCAAAAAATGTTTTTTGTTACTACTATTATTACTTAATCGGTACAATCCTGATAACGCAAAAATAGTTGCAACTATACGCAAGGCCGAAAAGATTGTGAATTTTTTTCTTACGCCAACGCTGAAAATGCAAGACCCTATCTAAGAATAATAGGCATGGTTACACATGCAACTTTTGAACTCTCTGAACAAGGTTAAGATGAGAAAATCAAGGATACCTGATACGCTAATGATCTTTACTATGACAGTTCAGTTTAGGGAAGGGAATTTTCTACTCACTACACAAAAATTATACTTACTTCCTGTAAGAGAAGCGACCACAATATTGCAAAAACGTCTAAATTATATTATAGCATAACTCATGGCCCTATAAAGAAATGGATAAAAGTTTTCCCAGAGTTACCTAGCTAGCGAACTTAACATGCACATATGGGGTATCATATTATAGAGCGAATAAAAGTAGCTTAATTGCTAAGTAATAAACATTGGAAACGACTTCTGAAAGAATGAAAGGAGGATTTATGAGCCTACCACTTAATCAATTGAAATGTGAGAACACCATAATAAATACTCCCTCCATTCCTGAAAAGAAGGAATAAACAAATGTATATGCAACTTAATCACAAAATACAAAATATACAAATGTATATGGAGCTTAATCAAAACCAAGGTTTGCATTTAACCCGATAACTCTGTTGCAAACGAAGCAACCAGGAAAGCGGGCCTTTTGAGAATTACCATATCGAAAGTAAGGGTTGTCTACCTATAAAAAGATCACCAACAATCATCATGCATTGCACTTTTCAGCTAAGCATGTGGATTTGGAAGGCACAAAAAGGAAACTCTCTGGACCTGTAAACATCAAAAGATTAAGCAAGAGATGAAAACAACATTTTTGGCAGGAGATCGTACAATGTAGGAAACTCACGAACATAAGACCGCATCTAATCTTGCTACTTGCTCTCATTATGAAAGCTAAAACATGGAAATGTATATCTTTTTCAGTACAAAAATAAAGGCAAAGGCTCAGTATATAGGTAACCATTTTTATTTTAGAGAAAGGAAGCATAAGGAAAATCTAAATTCAGTGAATTATAATATATAAAGCACAAATCTTGGCAGTCGAAACAGCAGTGCGTAGTGAGGATAAGAGAGTGCCACAGCAACATGACCTTCAATACAAAAGAAAATAACAAAGCAAGAATGACTCCGGCATGGAAAATATATCCAAGCGGAAACATAAATTCAGAAATAGAAGAACTCTTATGCATTTGCTCAGTGTAGGCAAAAAATGGCCGAGTTAGAATAGATCAACCTTAACGAATGTGCTGACCCCAAGCATAGAACAGAAATCAACCCATGGACATTTAATTAAACAGGAGAGTAGCAATCGATTTTAGCAACCTATATACTACATCATTTGCTGTCTAGCTATCTTTTTCCCTAACGTTTTGCCTCTCACTCTTTATCTCCCTCTTAATTCCATTCTCACTTTCACCAGCACACGTACATATGTTGTTTGGTCACAAACAGAGTAGGCAATCGCGCCCATATGTAGATAAAGAACATATAGAAGGATACCTATGGCGGCACCGTGTCACAAACACGAGGTTGCAGCCAATCCCACCCGAGCAAAAAGTAGGATGATGGCCTAGCAAAACAAAGGGATGGTCAGCCAAGGCAAGGAAATTGGAGCTGCAGATCTAGCGCGGTGCCGCAGAGCGGTGTAGGAAGATATACCATGTCACGCCCAATATGCGATCCTATTCTCGAGGAACTCGGTGGCCCCACCAAGAGTAGAAACCGCATATTGGAGACGCTTGCAAGGTGGATATCATTACACCGTACCACATACATAATAGATGGGGATACAGACAAATACATACAATCATCACATGAATACATCAATACATAACAAACATCATACAGAAGGGCAGCATCCGACTACGGATGAAATCAAACGAAAAGAAGAACGACATCCACCCTGCTAGCCCAGGATGCCGACCAGGAACCTATCCCAAGATCGACGAAGAAGAAGAAGCAGAGAAGAACTCCAAAGGCAAACGAACATCGCTCTCACGTCAGATCATCGCATTACCTGTACCTGCATCTGTTGTTGTAGTAAACTGTGAGCCACGAGGACTCAGCAATCCCATAACCATGGGTAGCAAGACTATCAAAGCTTAAATGGGTATGGAAGGGTAAGGTGGTGAGGTTGCAGCAAGCACTAAGCATTATATGGTGGCTAACTTACGAGTACAAGAATAAGAAGAGCATCTACGCAAAACGGCCGCAACCTACAAATGATCACTAAGTGATCCTGAACACCTACTTACGAGTCAAACATAACCCCACCATGTTCTCTTCTCGAACTTCCTCGAAAAGAGACGGTCACGGTTACGCACACGGTTGGTGTATTTTAATTAGGATTTAGTGTCAAGTTCTCTACAACCGGAGGTTATAAATATCCAAGTGCCACATAACCGCGGGCACGGCTTCGCGTAAGATTTAACCCTGCAGGGGTGTTCCAACCTGGCCCATCATAAGCCTACACAAGCTGCGGTGGAAATACCTCAACCTCGAGATAGCCCAAAGTATCCTCGGAATCCCGGTGCACAAGACATTTCGACAATGGTAAAACAAATCCAGCAAGACCTCCCGACGTGCCGACACCCTGATAGTAGCCGCGCGTATCTCATCTCAGGCCACGACGGATGAGCTATGGTTACAGCGACCAACTCCCGAGTTGCCCCGGGCGGCGCCGCAAGCTGCTCTTGTTTTGGACCAGCACCATCAGCACTGACCCACCTGTATGATGTTGAATTAAGAAACCTCGGGTTCATGACGCCCTATGCCAATTAATTATTTAGTTCAGTATTATTATGTTGGCAAATGTTAAAACCAATGTTGGGCCTTGCTGGAAGCGTTTTATTCAAAGCGAACTGTCAAGAGGGTCCCATTCCCCTGAGCATGTTAGGAACGCTAAACAAGGATCATAACACTAGCATTACGGAAACTAGGGCGGCTTGAGTGGAACAAAACACTAGGCAAAAGGCCGAGCCTTCCACCCAATACCAAGTATATAGATGCATTAGTTAAATAAGAGATATTGTGATATCCCAACATATCCATGTCCCAACATGGAACAACCTGCAAGAGCACCTGCAACTAGCAATGCTATAATAAAAGGCCGAGCAAAGCGGTAACATAGCAAATTCAACGGTTTGCTGGGAAAGGGTGGTTAGAGGCTGTATCATGGCATATGGGAGGCTGACATATATGTGGTAGGAAGCGCGACATAGCGATAGCAACGAGACAACTAGCAAGCAAAGATAGTAAAGATATCCAAGGTCATGGTCATCTTGCCTGAAATCCCGCTCAGAAGAAGATCGAGTCCATGAAGAAGATGAACCAATCATAGTCGAACGAATCCTCACAATCGCATCGAAAGCAGAACTATCGAGATGAAGCACAACCGGAAAGAAGCAAACAACATGGTAAACACACAAGCATAAACATGGCATGATGCACAATCAAATATGATGCATGACAAGATTAAATGTTGTTAAACATGGCAAGAGATGAAGCATAAGCAATCCATACAACTAGGCAAGTTTAAATGAGGCCGAAAACACAAATAACAATTCCGGAAAATCCCCATATGCAAATTTCTAAATTGGTACGATCTGAATTAAACGCAATGTTAAAGTGGTTAAACAACAAGTTTACATGCATCATGATGATCTACACGTTTTCTAGTCAAGTTACATATGTAGATCATTTAATTCGGAGCTACGGTCTAGAAGATATGAGCTAAACAAGTTTAACATGGCATATGGTACAAAATGCATGGAAACATCAACAACACACTCTCAAATCAAGGATGCAATATGACAATATGAAGCTACACACAATTCTAAGCAAGTTTCATATAGAACATGATTAAAACGGAGCAACGGTTCAACAATTACAATCAACACAAGTTATAATAGTAATCTGTCCCAAAACAGCAACATAGCACTTTGCCAACATCAAAACAACAAGCTACAGTAACATGATGGGCACAAACTTGATATGCACTTAAAGTAGACATGACATACTTCAAATCATATTTAAGGTTCAGGTTCATAGGCATCAAGGTTAAGTCAATATGATCCATGCAAAATGCAATGTTCTGCTAAACAGGGCATATACATGAGCAGAGTTAACATGATGGCAATTTGAGAGCAAGAAATAGACATGCTACAGGAACTTTACATGGCAACCAAAGGCATGGCATCGAAGTACACATTGCCTAGACCAAATCACCTGAAGGAATCATATGCATATGAGCTATAGACTAGTGGCAACCATCAAGCAAAGTTGGCAAGTTTTATCACAGACAGCTTTTACCTAGAACAGCAACATTAACTAGGCATGTTTACAAGCTCATGGCACTCACATCAGGGCATATCAAAGCATGAAATAAATACTAACAGCAAGAAGACATAAAAATGGTCCAAAGTCATGTTGACAAGTTGCTTATATGGTGCATGTATTAAATCACACAAAAATGACAAAGTGACAAACATTAACAGTTTTCAGCAGTTAACATCATGATGCACTTTGCAACAGAGATTAGCACATGAATATGAATCCTAACATGAATGCAACAGCAACCATCATGTAGAGCACGAAGTGTAGAGCAATTTACATATATAAATCATCATCATAGGGCCAACATGCACAAAGATACAGCCACTCAAACATGCATAAATGATGTTGAAAAATCAGGGAGTGGAAATTACCCTCTCGGGAAAATGGGATGGAGCGTTTCGGGACGAGCCGGTGCAGGGGCTCCGTTTGGTTGGCGGAATGAAGAGGACCAGGGACGGGGCGGTCCAGGCGCGGGGCTGTATTCGAGCGCATCGACCAGATCGGTCAACGCGGGCGCGCGGGGACGGCAGGCGAGGGAGAGCTTGCCGGATCCACCTGATCCGGACGAGGTGGAAGCAGGGGAGGCCGGGAATGGGGCGCCGGGGATGGATCTGACCTCGAGGTGCCGGGTCCGGCCGGTTCCAGGCGACGGCGATGAGCTCCAAGCTCGAATCCATGGCGGGCTCCTGCGGGAGAGAGAGAAAGAGATGACAGAGAGAGTGGTGAGGCACGGGAAGAAGAAGGGAAGAAGGACGAGAAAAGAGGCAGGGGAGGTGAGGTCTCCGGCGACCGCCGGTGGTCGTCGACGGGGGGCGCGAGGGAGACGGCGGAGCTCTGGATCGGGAGCTCCTCCCCCGATCTGGAGCTCGGGTGTGAGGGGCACGGAGACGGCGGCGACGGGCTCGCGCGGGCCTCGCGTGGGCTCCGCGGGCCGCGGTGGATTCAGCCGGCACGGAAAACGAGGGTGGAGGCGGCGGCTGGCTAGGGGCTAGGGTTTTCTGCCCAAAAATGGAAGGAGAGGCTGGCTTAAATAGGCAGGTAGGAGTAGGAGGGGATTAGGGTTTGATTTCGGACCCTCCGATCGCAATCCGACGGTCCGAAACGGAGGGGGTTGCTAGGTGGGCTGGTGTGGCTGTGTAAAGAGGCCATGGGATGAGATAAGAGGGAAGTGGTGCAGCCCGGCACGGCTTCGGAACACCGCAAACGTCCGACGTTTGACCGGCTATAGTGCCGCTATAGGTTATCCGTTGAGGCATCAAACGACCTCCGAATGGAACGAAATTTGGCAGGTGGTCTACCTATAATAAAATAAGACCGCACGCCAACTTTCAGCCCATTTCGAGAACATTTTTATCCCACTTATAAAATAATATTCCGGAGGTGCCGCGGGCGCGTGCGAGTGTGTCGGGACTCGAAACGGACAATGGAAGGAACGGGGAGAACGCCAACTATGAACGGATGCAAGTTTTGAAAAACATGAGGATGAAATGCACATGATGACATGGCCAAGTGCAACACGCAAGCGAATGACATGGCAATGACGACAAATAAATGGAAGACATCTGGAGCATCGGTCTCGGGGCGTCACATACCATGTGCATGACCTGAGCCCAGTAGATTGATGGGCTAGATATATCATGTAGATAATCACTGGTTGATAGCCATGCTGAATAAGCAACATTGAGCATCCAAGCATCCCCGCACATTAAGAATTCTATAATAACAGACTAATATTGGGAACGTGGAGGCTAAAAGAATTGAAAAAATAGCAGGACAACATTCTTCCTTGCATATAACCAATCGTAGCACATGCAAGCAAGGAATAGAACAAATTCAGAAATTGACGACTTCAAATGCATTGGCTCAGGCTAGACCACACATGCTAACCAATCAAAGCACATCCAGCTAGAAGTTTAGCACACGATGCACCAGATAGAACAGATAAACTGTACAACCTCTTCGATGCACTGGTGGCCCTGCGACTGCCCGCCGTCGCGCCGGAGAATGTCCACCTCGAGGTCGCACTCGCTGCGCGACGCCTCGCCCAACAAGACACCATCGACATAATCACCCGCGTCTACGAGGAAATCGTCCACAAGGACCACTATGTGCCAGAGGAGGACGATAGGACGGTGGCCTTCTTGGACCGCAGAGCAACCTTGGACGGCATTGTTCAGAAGCACGTTGACCTCGCCACAAACGGCACTGCTCCTCACCCGTCTGTTGGTGGCCCGGTGCACTAGGGCTAGAGGATGCCGTTTATGGATACGTATGCATATTAATATTGACCTGTAAATTATGGGCTGACATACGTACTAGAGAATATATATAGCTCGTTGCAATGCTCGGGCAATTATGTACTAGTATTGCGCTAGAAAATATTTGGCTGCGTGGCACCACCCACTTTGATAAATGGCTCAGGAGGGAGGGAGGGTTCATCGGTCTTGCGTCCCACAAGTAGTACGTGCAAAAGCTTGGCTCTACGTGCAATAAATCCTTGTCCTAGGGGACGGAGTACTACTAACGTCTTATCGCCCAATAAACAAATCAAATGTCCCACTTGTGCACATGCAAGAAAATGGAGAAAGGCAGATGGTTAGGTTATAGGAGTAGTACTTTTTTTTAGTGAAGGAGGATCACCCCTGCCCTCTAGAAGCCTCCAAACTTTGCAAGATTTCCCCCAGTACAACTACCAACATCTGGATTATTAGTCTCATCTTACTTTGGGTCAACGATGGACAAACATACTACTCCTACTACTCCAATGACATTACTACGTAGTAGGAGTATTTGAGTAGCATGTCACACATTTTTTTGTTGGATTCATATTTGAATATGTTTTCCAATGACATTATATTGGTCACACAATTTTATTAGTTAGATTAAGGGCCAAAATATGACACAAAATACAAGGGGGACTAGTAAACGAGTACGGTTTCCGGGGCGGCTTGAATGCAAATAAAGTAGGTTCCCGATGAACGGCCATTGATGTTTATCCTCCTTAAATTTGCATGCTGAGGGAAATAGTACTACTAAATGGGAGAAACGGCATGCAGCCAACAACCCAGCACTATGGGTGTGTTTGGTTGGGTCGCTCGCAAGTTTCATTTGGCCTCGTGTAACCACCATTGCATCGCATCGTCGTGGCCTTGATTCTTACTGTATTGCATTCTCATTCCAGCTGATAAAGACGTGTGTGATTGTTGGTGCAATAATTTGCCTCCTTATGTTTTGGAGATTGTTGACATAAACAGTGAGGGACTGATGTATTTGCTAGTGCACACAGAGTAACAGGTCCCTGGAGTCAAGAGGAGTTTGGTTCAAACTCCGAAGAATATTCCCTGCGTAGCAGTGAAGGTTATCACCGAAGATTATGACGACAAGAGTGACCCCTCAAAATTTGCTGATGCAAAGCAATTGATTCGGTGTTCGTCCGAAGAATATGACTACTGCCAAGAAGATTGAAGACGAAGCGAAGACGTAGCATTCATTTCGTTGTTTCTTTTCTCTTTATTGAGTCATAGGACCACCGTACTATTAAGAGGGGTGTGGCGTTCGAAGATTTGATTCGCTAATGCTAAACCCAAATCCTATGAAAGTTGCGAGAGAAATCTCTTTGTGTTCCGAGCAAATACTTGCCAGCAAGAGACTGTGATCTTCTTCGCTGCGAGAGATTTGTCTCTGACCGAGGAGTTAGCATTACTTGCTCCCCAAGTAATGTTACCGTTTCTCTTAAAATCCGACCGTTGTGAACGTGTCGGTTGGCCATTGGCTGTACCGCGTGTCCAAAATGGTCATTTCCCATCAGGGAAGGCTGTGGCTATAAATAGCCACCCCGCATCGGCGTTGTCCAGTGGCTGCTCCGTTTGATTCTGAGAAGATTGTTGAGCAAACCCCTCTTCGATAGATTTGAGTTTAAAATCCATCGAGAGAAAAACCCCAGAGCCAAAAAATTAGATAGTGGTTCAGCATCACTCGAATCTAAGTCCAGTACACTCCGCCTATTACTCTTGAGAGCTGCGAACTCTCTAGACGGTTAGGTGTCAATTTCTTCAGAGACCAAGAGTAATTGTGGTTCTCGAAGAAGAAGTCTGTAAAGGTTCGGAGATCGCCTCAAGCATCTACCATGAGTAATCGGCATTGGTTGACGAACCAATTGTCGAGGAGAATAGGGCGAAGAGAGTTTATCTTCTGTGTTAAATCACAACCCCTCCAACCAGATGTAGTCCTTTTGTAGAAGGGCGAACTGGTCTACCAAATATCTTGTCGCCATCGAGCATCACTGGTTACCTCTGCTACTCTCTTTTACATTCGAACTATACCATATGACATATTTCAATCATGTGAATTATCTCGATGCATGCCCTTAGTTTCCATTCGGTAGATTGTATTCGCTCACTGTATGCTGTTTTCTTTCGCTCCGCTGCTGGGTTCCGAGAGTTTTGATTTTTCCGAAGAAAATTTAAAACTCCCATTCACCCCCCCTCTGGTAGACATACTTCGTTCCTACAGTGATCCCTTGCTCAACGCACAGTCCGGTTCACGTACAGTCCCGTTCACGTCGCACCCCAGATGGTCATTCCGGCCCGTCGCTCAACGCACAGTGGCTAGGCATATCATTTACATGTGGGACCGCATGCAAGCAAAGCGATGATGGCCGAAATTGGCAAAACTCCCCCGCTTATCGCGCGGGAAAAGCCTAGCGCTAGCGTTTTTAATCGTTATTTCTAACTTTTGAGGAAAAATCGTTATTTCTATCTATCGGTCATGCCAAGGAGCAGAAACAAATGTTACAACTTAGAAGTTCAAAAGGAAAAGCCTGCCTTGTTCGCGTCGCACCCCCACACGGATGGTGCGGCACGACGCTCAAGGGGGAACGCGTGATGTCTTGCATTTTCACTTACAAGTGGGACCGCAGTTGAGCAAACCAACTATCGGCAAACCCCCACCCCGCCCGACCACAGTTGAGAGAAACGAGGAGGGAGAAGAGGTAGCTGTAGCATGGACTCCAAGAAATATAGTGTCAGATGGGACTCATGGTGGTGGCGTGTGCCATACTCCTGGACGTGAATGCTTGTTCTGGCCCATGCCACCCCACTATATTGAGGTTCTGGTTACATAGAGCGAGGCTAGAGCGAGCACATTAGTAGTATCTCTCCTGGACTACGGTACCACTGGTAGTAGTACTAGTTTTATTAACATATGGCCCACCTCACACTGTCGCCAAATTTCCTGGAGTCCATGCTTGACGAGGGCATGTACTAGGGATAGGGTAACAGGCCTGACCTACAGACCCTACCCTAGGATACCATACACCTTATATTGGGCCCCAAGGCCAGATCAGCAGTCAGATGTTCTGCAGAGTGACATACACTCGGAAGGCAATAGACCACTCGGAGGACAACACTCCACTCGACCGACTGATTTCACTCGGAGTACCTGTTGTCACTCGGTCAGAGAAGACCAGGAGACTCTCCAGGAACGCAACGGTCAGGACGTGCATCCACCCTCATCAATGGTAATCAATGCGCCCGTTACCAATGGCTGGCGCCCTTAAACCCCCTCTTTAATCCTAGTTATGGCGGCATTCATAGGGGCCTGGTGGACTCTATATAAGCCACCCTTCAGCTCCATGACAAGGGTTCGCAATCCTTTGTAATCCATACACTCAAGTCAATCAAGCTCCCGAGCATCGAGACGTAGGGCTATTACCTCCACCGCGAGGGGCCTGAACTCGTAAAATCCGAGTGTAACAACTGTGCCGTAGCTAGGCTCTGCCCTCTAATTCGTACCCCTATAGACTACTGTCAGACTTATACCCACGACAGTTGGCGCCCACTGTGGGGCAGGCGTCTAGCGACTTCCGGCGTAGTTGCGTTTTTCCCATCATCATCATGGTTTCCGGCGACGGACTGACACTCGGCGGCGAGATCCGTTTCGGCGTCCTCAGTTTCATCGCTGACGATTCGGCGTGGCTCCAGGAAGCCCCGCTGGATGTCAAGGCGTTGCCCATCCATGGCGCAGCGCACTTCCGCGCGAGTACATTCGGCGTTCTACTTCGACAACCCTCATCGCCATACCAGTCGGCGCCTCCTCGCTTCATCAGCCGTCGCCACAAGCGTTCCGGGCATTCGCGGATTCAGCGGTGGATCAAGCATGCGATAGCCCTTCAGGTTGCGGCCCCGCAAGTCGTCGCAATCGAGCCCGACGAGCCCATCTTCGATTCGTTCGCCTCCTTGCATGGGGACTTGGAAAGTTTATCCGAGTGCGAGAGCAGCGATCCCGCTGCGGAGGTGCTGATGGCCGATTCCCCGCCCAGTCCGCCTGGGTATGCCCGTGGTGGTGCGGGAGCCGGTGACCCGTCGCGTGCCGGCCTTGACGATGGCGGGGACCGTCATGACGACGAGTACTACGCCCGACCTCTCACTCAACAACAGAGGGAGGAGCTGCAGCGCAGAAATGAGTAGACCCTCCAGACGCCCATCGTCGGGACGACTCCCGAGGCCCAGGCTTTGGAGGCGGCGCGCCAGGCCAATTTGGCTGAGCGCAATCGTCTGGAGGCGCTCCAGAAATCACTCGACGATCGCGCCCGCAGACAGCATCAGCCCAGTTCCAGTCGGCGGCAGCGGCAGCTGTTCTCAAATGACCAGCGACAGAACTTCCAGGTATTTCGCACTGCCGTTCAGAATTTGGCGGCGGCCACTCGGATAGTAGATTCCATTGAGCTGTCCCGATCTGAGGCGGGAGAGGGTCTACGGCAGATCCGGGCCCTGCTCAAGGCGGCTGAAGAGCAAAATTCAGCGGTGTCCCAGTCGCGCAACATGATTCATAGCAGATCCATCAGGGCTGATACCCTCCAGTTGGCCCACAGCCCGGTGATACAGAGAAGGAATAAACACTCGCCTCAGTGGCGGAATGACCAAGACCACCACCGAGACCAGTACTCGGGGCAGTGTCGTAGTCGGAATACGCCTCCGCGGCGTCAGGATGATCTTCGCCGTATGCAGACACCCCCTCTGCGGGATGGCTCGTACGTGCCCCGGCCGTATGATGCCAGACGTCCTTACGACAATGATCGGAGGGCCAGCCCTCCCCGCCATGGTGACGATTATCGCCAGAGAGAACCAGTCGACTTCCGCAACCCGCAGTTCAACACGAGATTCGTACTCGCTCAGAACCTGGTCGACAGAGGCAGGGCACTCAGGGAGAGTTTGGACAGAGATCGTCCGAGTGGAAGTGGAGCCTTCGTCTCTGGACCCGAGTGTTTCAGCAGAGTAATCAGAGCCGTAGAGATTCCACCTAACTTCAGATTAGCGACTAAAGTAAGTAAATTCACTGGTGAGTCCAAGCCAGAAACTTGGCTAGAGGATTACCGAGTGGCTATGCAGATTGGAGGAGGTAATGACTATGTGGCTATGAAGCATTTGCCCTTGATGCTGGAAGGGTCCGCCCGAGCCTGGCTCAACCAACTCACTCCAGCTAGCATCTACTGCTGGGAAGATTTGGCTCGAGTGTTCATTAAAACATTCGAGGGCACATGCAAGCGCCCGGCCGGATTGACTAAGTTGCAACATTGTGTGCAGAAGTCGAATGAAACCTTGAGGGAGTACATTCAGCGTTGGACAACCTTGCATCATGTGGTTGAGAACGTCACTGAGCACCAAGCCGTCTGCGCCTTCAAGGAAGGAGTCAGATATAGAGAGCTCATCCTGAAATTTGGCCGGTCGGGATCTTTGACCATGAGCCGAATGATGGAGATCGCCACTCGGTATGAGAACGGAGAAGAGGAAGACCGCCTCCGTAACAGCAAGGGGAAAGCTAATGAGCCCAGCCTTGGAAACAACAACCCCAGTCGGAAGCCAAAGCGCAAAGCTGACGGATCGGCTCAGGCCGAGGCTGCCGCACTGGCTGGTCAAGCCAAAAACAAAGGGAAGGCCAAAGAAAAGTGGGTCCCGAGGAAGAAGAAAGATCAGTCGGGCCAAGATGTCCTCGATTTGCCGTGCCACATTCACACCAGAAAAGATGAAGAGGGCAATCTGATATTGCCCAAGCATACCACTCAACAGTGCAGATTGCTGATACAGCAGTTCCGAGAGGGTGAGTCGAGTGAGAAAAGCCCGGACGATGCTGATGACGAAGACAAAGATGAAGCTTATCCTACTGTCAATGCAACTTTGTTGATCTTTGCGGATGTTGAGAGCAAGAGCCGGTTGAAGGTTATCAACCGAGAAGTAAACATGGCTATGTCGGCGACGACAAAGTTTCTGAACTGGTCGAAGACTCCGATCACCTTTGATCAGTCGGACCATCCGGCCTACATTGCCACCCCTGGGCAGTAGGCGCTGGTGGTCGATCCGGTCGTGGGAGGCGTTCAGTTGTGAAAGGTCCTCATGGACGGTGGAAGTGGACTGAACATACTCTACGCTGATACCCTGAAGGGGATGGGCATTCCGATGTCCCGTCTCAGTGAGAGCACTATGCAGTTCAACGGAGTGATCCCCGGCAAGAAAGTAAAGTCACTCGGGCAGATTGCCCTAGATGTAGTCTTTGGAGACGACAAGAACTTCAGGAAGGAAAGGCTGACCTTCGAAGTGGTCGACTTCCAAAGTGCCTATCATGCCATCCTTGGACGGCCAGCCTACGCACGTTTCATGGCCCGCCCATGTTATGTGTACCTTAAGCAGAAGATGCCCGGCCCCAAAGGCGTGATCACAGTCACTGGCAATCGGCAGCGCGCGGAAGAATGTTTGCAGCAGGGGTCCAAGATTGCTGATGAGCAGATGGCTATGGTGGAGTTGGAAGAATACAAGAAAAATGCCGATCCGAGTGACCTGCTACGCTCCAAGAAACCGACTGCGGAGTCAGCGTTCTAGTCGGCTGGTGAGACGAAGCCTGTGCATATTCATCCGGAGGATCCCAATGCCGCACCCACCAACATCTCGACGACACTCGATAGCAAATAGGAAGTGTAGGAACGAAGTATGTCTACCAGAGGGGGGGGGGGTGAATGGGAGTTTTAAATTTTCTTCGGAAATATCAAAACTCTCGGAACCCAGCAGCGGAATGAATGAAAACAGTAAACAGTGAGCGAAAATAAACTACCGAATGGAAACTTAAAACATGCATCGAGGTAAATCACATAACTGAAACAGATCACATGGCATCATACAAATGTAAAGGAGAGTAACAGAGATGACCAGTGATGCTCGATGGCGACAAGGTATTTGGTAGACCAGTTCGCCCTTCTGCAAAAGGACTACGTCTGGTTGGAGGGGTTGTGATTTAACACAGAAGATAAACTCTCTTCGCCATTTTCTCCTCGACAATTGGTTCATCAACCAATGCCGATTACTCGTGGTAGATGCTTGAAGGCGATCTCCGAACCTTTACAGACTTCTTCTTCAAGAACCACAATTACTCTTGGTCTCTGAAGAATTTGACACCTAACTATCTAGAGAGTTCGCAGCTCTCAAGAGTAATAGGCGGAGCGTACTGGACTTAGATTCGAGTGATGCTGAACCACTATCTAATTTTTCGGCTCTGGGGTTTTCTCTCGGTGGATTTTAAACTCAAATCAATCGGAGAGGGGGTTGCTCAACAATCTTCTCAGAATCAAACGGAGCAGCCACCGGACAGCGCCGGTGCGGGGTGGCTATTTATAGCCGCAGCCTTCCCTGATGGGAAATGACCATTTTGGACATGTGATCCAGCCAATGACCAACCGACATGTTCACAACGGTCGGATTTGGGAGCAACGGTAACATTACTTGAGGAGCAAGTAATGCTAACTCCTCGGTCAGAGACAAATCTCTCGCAGCGAAGAAGATCACAGTCTCTTGCTGACAAGTATTTGCTCAGAACACAAAGAGATTTCTCTCGCATCTGTCATAGGATTTGGGTTTAGCATCAGAGAATCAAAGCTTCGAACGCTACACCCCTCTTAATAGTACGGTGGTCCTGTGACTCAATAAAGAGAAAAGAAACAACGAAAAGAATGCTACGTCTTCTCTTCGTCTTTGATTTCCTCGGCTGCAGTCACTTCCTTTGGACAGGCACCGAACCAATTGCTTTACGTCAGCAATTTTTGAGGGTCACTCTTGTCGTTATATCCTTCGGTGATAACTTTCACTGCCACGCAGGGGATATTCTTCGTGTTGGAAATATGCCCTAGAGGCAATTAATAAAGTGTTTATTATTATCATATTTCTCCATTCATGATAATGGTTTATTATTCATGCTAGAATTGTATTGACCGGAAACTAAATACATGTGTGGATAATAGACAAATACTATGTCCCTAGTATGCCTCTACTAGACTAGCTCGTTGATCAAAAGATGGTCAAGGTTTCCTGACCATGGACATGAGTTGTCATTTGATAACGGGATCACATCATTAGGAGAATGATGTGATGGACATGACCCAACCGTTAGCATAGCAAATGATCGTTCAGTTTATTGCTATTGCTTTCACTATGTCAAATACACGTTCCTCTGACCATGAGATCATGCAACTCCCGGATACCGTAGGAATACTTTGGGTGTATCAAACGTCACAACGTTACTGGGTGATTATAAAGGTGCACTACAGGTATCTCCGAAAGTGTTTGTTGAGTTGGCATGGATCGAGATTGGGATTTGTCACTCCGACTATCGGAGAGGTATCTCTGGGCCCTCTCGGTAATACAGCATCACAGAAGCCTTGCAAGCACCGTGACTAAAGAGTTAGTTGCAAGATGATGTATTACGGAACGAGTAAAGATACTTGCCGGTAACGAGATTGAACTAGGTATTGGATACCGACGATCGAATCTCGGGCAAGTAACATACCGCCAGACAAAGGGAACAACGTATGTTGACATATGAGTTTCACCGATAAAGATCTTCGTGGAATATGTAGGAACCAATATGAGCATCCAGGTTCCGCTGTTGGTTATTGACCGGAGAGTCGTCTCGATCATGTCTACATCATTCCCGAACCCGTAGGGTCCGCACACTTAAGGTTCGATGACGATTTAGTATTATATGAGTTATGTGATTGGTGGTCGAAGTTTGTTCGGAGTCCCGGATGAGATCACGGACATGACGAGGAGTCTCGAAATGGTCGAGAGGTAAAGATTCATATATTGGAAGGCTATATTCGGACGTCGGAAAAGTTCTGAGTGATTCGGGTATTTTTTGGAGTACCGGGGAGTTACGGGAATTCACCGGGAGAAGTAATGGGCCTTATTGGGCCATACGGGAAAAGGAGAGGCAGGCCACGTGAGGAGGCGCGCGCCCCCACTTGCCCATACCGAATTGGACTAGGGGAGGGGGCGCAGCCCCCTCTTTCCTTTCCCTCTCCCTTCCCCCTTTCCTACTCCGTATGGGAGGTGGAATCCTACTAGGACTAAGGAGTCCTAGTAGGACTCCCCACACTTGGCGCACCCCTAGGGGGCCGGCCTCCTTCCTCTCATCCTTTATATACGGGGGCAAGGGGGCACCCCAAAGTACAACAATTGTCCCATAGCCGTGTGCTGTTCCCCGATCTCTGTTTTCCACCTCGGTCATATTTTCGGAGAGCTTAGGCGAAGCCCTGCCGGAATCACTTCACCGTCACCGTCGCCACGCCATCGTGCTGACGGAACTCATCTACTACCTCGACGTCTTGCTGGATCAAGAAGGCGAGGAACGTCACCGAGCTGCACGTGTGTAGAACTCGGAGGTGCCGTATGTTCGGTACTCGATCGGTGGAGCTCGAAGGATTGTTCGACTACATCAACTGCGTTGTGAGACGCTTCCGCTAACGGTCTACGAGGGTACGTAGACACACTCTCCCCTCTCGTAGCGATGCATCTCCATGGATAGATCTTGCGTGAGCGTAGGAATTTTTTTGAAATTCATGCTCCGTTCCCCAACAGTGGCATCCGAGCCAGGTCTATGCGTAGATGTGATTTGCACGAGTAGAACACAAGTGAGTTGTGGGCGTGGGTGTATACATATTGCTTGCCGTTACTAGTTGATACTTGATTCGGCGGTATTGTGAGATGAAGCGGTGTCTAACCCGTAGCAGCCACGTAAAACTTGCAACAACAAAGTAGAGGACGTCTAACTTGTTTTTGCAGGGTATGCTGGTGATGTGATATGGTCAAGACATGATGTGATATAAGTTGTTGTATGAGATGATCATGTTTTGTAAGTTATCAGGCAACCGGCAGGAGCCTTATGGTT
The DNA here is from genome assembly GCA_039707655.1 of Elymus sibiricus. Lineage (NCBI taxonomy): Eukaryota > Viridiplantae > Streptophyta > Magnoliopsida > Poales > Poaceae > Elymus > Elymus sibiricus. The sequence goes on along the minus strand of CM077674.1, from coordinate 195,880,484 downwards.
GTCTCTTTATTGTATGCAATGCCAACGCTATGTAATTGCTTTTCTTTACCGCTATGAGTTAGCAGTAGTAGTAGTAGCAATAGCCGGCGAGACGACCACGACGCTGCGATGGAGATCAAGGTGTCACGACGCTACGATGGAGATCATGGTGTCAATCCGGTGACAATGGAGATCATGACGGTGCTTGGCTGATGGAGATCAAAAGCACAAGACGATGATGGCCATATCATGTCACATATATTGAATTGCATGTGATGTTAATCCTTTTATGCATCTTATTTTGCTTAGGACGACGGTAGCATTATAAGATGATCCCTTCACTAAATTTCAAGATAAGTGTTCTCCCCTAGTATGCACCGTTGCGAAGGTTCGACGCTTCTAAGCACCACGTGATGATCGGGTGTGATGGATTCTTTCGTTCGCATACAACGGATGTAAGCCAGTTTTACACACGCAGAATACTTGGGTTAAACTTGACGAGCCTAGCATATACAGATATGGCCTCGGAACACAAGAGACCGAAAGGTCGAACATGAGTCATATAGTAGATATGATCAACATGAAAGATGTTCACCATTGATAACTAATCCACCTCACGTGATGATCGGACGTGGCTTAGTTGATGTGGATCATGTTACACTTAGACAACTTGAGGGATGTTAATCTAAGTGGGAGTTCTTAAATAATTTGATTAATTGAACTTCAATTATCATGAACATAGTCTAAATAATCTTTGCAATTGTATGTTGTAGATCAATGGCCCGCGCTGTAGTTCCACTGAATTTTAATGCGTTCCTAGAGAAAGCTAAGTTGAAAGATGATGGAAGCAACTATGCGGACTGGGTCCGTAACCTGAGGATCATCCTCATTGCTGCACAGAAGGCTTATGTCCTTGATGTACCGCTAGGTGTCGCACCCCCTCCCTCGTCTGTCGACGTTATGAACGCCTGGCAGACACGTGTTGATGACTACTCGATAGTTCAGTGTGCCATGCTTTACGGCTTAGAACCGGGGCTCCAAAGACGTTTTGAGCATCACGGAGCATATGAGATGTTCCAAGAGCTGAAACTTGTATTTCAAGCTCATGCCCGGGTCGAGAGATATGATGTCTCCGACAAGTTCTTTAGCTGTAAGATGGAGGAGAATAGTTCTGTCAGTGAGCATATACTCAAGATGTCTGGGTTGCATAACCGCTTGACTCAGTTGGGAGTTAATCTTCCAGATGATTCGGTTATTGACAGAATTCTCTAATCACTGCCACCAAGCTATAAGGGCTTTGTGATGAACTATAATATGCAAGGAATGGAAAAGTCTATTTCCGAGCTCTTCGCTATGCTCAAAGCTGCGGAGGTAGAAGTCAAGAAGGAGCATCAAGTGTTGATGGTAAAAAAGAGCACTAGTTTCAAGAAGGGCAAGGGAAAGAAGGGGAACTTCAAGAAGAACGGCAAATCAGTTGCTGCTCCCACGAAGAAACCCAAGTCTGTACCCAAACCCGAGACTGGGTGTTTCTACTGCAAGGGGACTGGTCACTGGAAGCGGAACTGCCCCAAGTACCTGGCAGATAAGAAGGCTGGCAACATCAACAAAGGTATATTTGATATACATGTTATTGATGTGTACCTTACCAATACTCGTAGTAGCACCTGGGTATTTGATACTGGTTCGGTTGCTCATATTTGTAACTCGAAACAGGAGCTACGGAATAAACGAAGATTGGCTAAGGACGAGGTGACGATGCGCGTCGGGAACGGTTCAAGAGTAGAAGTTGTCGCCGTCGGCACGCTACCTCTACATCTACCCTCGGGATTAGTGATGAACCTAAATAATTGTTATTTGGTGCCTGCGTTGAGCATGAACATTATATCTGGATCTTGTTTATTGCGAGACGGTTATTCATTTAAATCAGAGAATAAAAGTTGTTTTTGATGAATAATATCTTTTATGGTCATGCACCGCTTGTGAATGGTTTATTCTTGTTGAATCTCGATCGTGGTGATACACACATCCATAATATTGATGCCAAAAGACGCAAAATTGATAATTATAGTACCACATATTTGTGGCACTGCCGGTTAGGTCATATTGGTGTAAAACGCATGAAGAAACTCCATACAGATGGACTTTTGGAATCACTTGATTATGAATCATTTGAGACATGCGAACCATGCCTCATGGGCAAGCTGACTAAGACTCCGTTCTCCGGAACAATGGAGCGAGCAACAGACTTGTTGGAAATAATACATACCGATGTATGCGGTCCGATGAGTGTTGAGGCGCGCGGTGGATATCGTTATGTTCTCACGTTCACAGATGATTTGAGTAGATATGGCTATGTCTACTTGATGAAGCATAAATCTGAAACATTTGAAAAGTTCAAAGAATTTCATTGTGAAGTAGAGAACCATCGTAACAAGAAAATAAAGTTCTTACGATCTGATCGTGGAGGAGAATATTTGAGTTACGAGTTTGGCAATCACTTAAAACAATGTGGAATTGTTTCACAGCTCACGCCACCTGGAACACCATAGCGTAATGGTGTGTCCGAACGTCGTAATCGTACTCTATTAGATATGGTGCGTTCTATGATGTCTCTTACCAATTTGCCACTATCATTTTGGGGTTATGCATTAGAGACAGCTGCATTCACTTTAAACAGGGCACCGTCTAAATCCGTTGAGACGACACCATATGAACTGTGGTTTGGTAAGAAACCTAAGCTGTCGTTTCTAAAAGTTTGGGGATGCGATGCTTATGTGAAAAGGCTTCAGCCAGATAAGCTCGAACCCAAAACGGATAAGTGCGTCTTCATAGGATACCCAAAGGAGACCGTTGGGTACACCTTCTACCACAGATCCGAAGGCAAAGTATTCGTTGCTATGAATGGATCCTTTCTAGAGAAGGAGTTTCTCTCGAAAGAAGTGAGTGGGAGGAAAGTAGAACTTGATGAGGTAATTGTACCTCCTCTGGATAGTAGTACGCCACAGAAAGAAATTTCTGTGACATCGACACAGACCAGAGAAGAAGTTGATGATGATGATCATGAAACTTCGGATCAAGTTGTTACTGAACTTCGAAGGTCAACCAGGACACGTTCCGCACCAGAGTGGTACGGAAATCCAGTCTTGGAGGTCATGTTGCTAGACAACGATGAACCTTCGAACTATGAAGAAGCGATGGCAAGCCCGGATTCCGACAAATGGCTTGAGGCCATGAAATCTGAGATTGGATCCATGTATGAGAACAAAGTATGGACTTTGGTAGACTTGCCCGATGAACGGCGAGCTATTGAAAATAAATGGATCTTTAAGAAGAAGACGGACGCTGATGGTAATGTCACCGTCTATAAAGCACGACTTGTTGCTAAAGGTTATCGACAAGTTCAAGGAGTTGACTACGATGAGACTTTCTCACCTGTAGCGATGCTAAAGTCTGTCAGAATTATGTTAGCAATTGCCGCGTTTTATGATTATGAAATCTGGCAAATGGACGTCAAAACGGCATTCCTTAATGGATTCCTTAAGGAAGAATTGTATATGATGCAACCGGAAGGTTTTGTCGATCCTAAAGGTGCTAACAAAGTATGCAAGCTCCAGCGATCCATCTATGGACTGGTGCAAGCATCTCGGAGTTGGAATACTCGCTTTGATGAAGTGATCAAAGCGTTTGGGTTTATACAAACTTATGGAGAAGCTTGTATTTACAAGAAAGTGAGTGGGAGCTCTGTGGCATTTCTCATATTATATGTGGATGACATATTATTGATGGGAAATGACATCGAATTTCTGGAAAGCATAAAGGGTTATTTGAACAAAAGTTTTTCAATGAAGGATCTCGGAGAAGCTGCTTACATATTAGGCATCAAGATCTATAGAGATAGATCAAGACGCCTCATTGGACTTTCACAAAGCACATACCTTGACAAGATTTTGAAGAAGTTCAAAATGGATCAGTCAAAGAAAGGGTTCTTGCCTGTATTGCAAGGTGTGAGATTGAGTAAGACTCAAAGCCCGACCACGGCAGAAGACAAAGAGAAGATGAGTGTCATCCTCTATGCCTCAGCCATAGGCTCTATTATGTATGCCATGCTGTGTACCAGACCTGATGTGTGCCTCGCTATTAGCTTGGTGGGAAGGTCCAAAGTGATCCAGGAGTAGATCACTGGACAGCGGTCAAGAATATCCTGAAGTACCTGAAAAGGACCAAGGACATGTTTCTCGTTTATGGAGGTGACAAAGAGCTCGTCGTAAAGGGTTACGTCGATGCTAGCTTTGACACAGATCCAGATGACTCTAAGTCACAATCTGGATACGTATTTATTCTTAATGGTGGAGCGGTCAGTTGGTGCAGTTCCAAGCAGAGCGTCGTGGCGGGATCTACATGTGAGGCGGAATACATAGCTGCTTACAAAGCAGCACATGAAGGAGTCTGGATGAAGGAGTTCATATCCGATCTAGGTGTCATACCTAGTGCATCGGGTCCAATGACTATCTTATGTGACAACACTGGAGCAATTGCTATAGCAAAGGAGCCCAGGTTTCACAAGAGAACCAAGCATATAAAGCGTCGCTTCAACTCCATTCGGAATTTGATTAAGGATGGAGACATAGAGATTTGCAAAGTACACACGGATCTGAATGTGGCAGACCCGTTGACTAAACCTCTTCCATGAGCAAAACATGATCAGCACCAGAATGCGATGGGTGTTAGATTCATTACAATGTAATTGACTCTAGTGCAAGTGGGAGACTGTTGGAAATATGCCCTAGAGGCAATTAATAAAGTGTTTATTATTATCATATTTCTCCGTTCATGATAATGGTTTATTATTCATGCTAGAATTGTATTGACCGGAAACTAAATACATGTGTGGATAATAGACAAATACTATGTCCCTATTATGCCTCTACTAGACTAGCTCGTTGATCAAAAGATGGTCAAGGTTTCCTGACCATGGACATGAGTTGTCATTTGATAACGGGATCACATCATTAGGAGAATGATGTGATGGACATGACCCAACCGTTAGCATAGCAAATGATCGTTCAGTTTATTGCTATTGCTTTCACTATGTCAAATACACGTTCCTCTGACCATGAGATCATGCAACTCCCGGATACCGTAGGAATACTTTGGGTGTATCAAACGTCACAACGTTACTGGGTGATTATAAAGGTGCACTACAGGTATCTCCGAAAGTGTTTGTTGAGTTGGCATGGATCGAGATTTGGATTTGTCACTCCGACTATCGGAGAGGTATCTTTGGGCCCTCTCGGTAATACAGCATCACAGAAGCCTTGCAAGCACCGTGACTAAAGAGTTAGTTGCAAGATGATGTATTACAGAACAAGTAAAGAGACTTGCCGGTAACGAGATTGAACTAGGTATTGGATACCGACGATCGAATCTCGGGCAAGTAACATACCGCCAGACAAAGGGAACGACGTATGTTGACATATGAGGTTCACCGATAAAGATCTTCGTGGAATATGTAGGAACCAATATGAGCATCCAGGTTCCGCTGTTGGTTATTGACCGGAGAGTCGTCTCGATCATGTCTACATCATTCCCGAACCCGTAGGGTCCGCACACTTAAGGTTCGATGACGATTTAGTATTATATGAGTTATGTGATTGGTGGCCGAAGTTTGTTCGGGGTCCCGGATGAGATCACGGACATGACGAGGAGTCTCGAAATGGTCGAGAGGTAAAGATTCATATATTGGAAGGCTATATTCGGACGTCGGAAAGGTTCCGAGTGATTCGGGTATTTTTTGGAGTACCGGGGAGTTACGGGAATTCACCGGGAGAAGTAATGGGCCTTATTGGGCCATACGGGAAAAGGAGAGGCAGGCCACGTGAGGAGGCGCGCGCCCCCACTTGCCCAAACCGAATTGGACTAGGGGAGGGGGCGCAGCCCCCTCTTTCCTTTCCCTCTCCCTTCCCCCTTTCCTACTCCGTATGGGAGGTGGAATCCTACTAGGACTAAGGAGTCCTAGTAGGACTCCCCACACTTGGCGCACCCCTAGGGGGCCGGCCTCCTCCCTCTCATCCTTTATATACGGGGGCAAGGGGGCACCCCAAAGTACAACAATTGTCCCATAGCCGTGTGCGGTGCCCCGATCTCTGTTTTCCACCTCGGTCATATTTTCGGAGAGCTTAGGCGAAGCCCTGCCGGAATCACTTCACCGTCACCGTCGCCACGCCGTCGTGCTGACGGAACTCATCTACTACCTCGACGTCTTGCTGGATCAAGAAGGCGAGGAACGTCACCGAGCTGCACGTGTGTAGAACTCGGAGGTGCCGTACGTTCGGTACTCGATCGGTGGAGCTCGAAGGACTGTTCGACTACATCAACTGCGTTGTGAGACGCTTCCGCTAACGGTCTACGAGGGTACGTAGACACACTCTCCCCTCTCGTAGCGATGCATCTCCATGGATAGATCTTGCATGAGCGTAGGAATTTTTTTGAAATTCATGCTCCGTTCCCCAACACTTCGGAGTTGTGAATCCAAACTCCTCTTAACTCCAGGGACCTGTTACTCTGTGTGCACTAGCAAACACATCAGTCCCTCACTGTTTGTCAACAATCTCCAAAACATAAGGAGGCAAATTATTGCACCAACAATCTCCCCCTTTTTGGACGATTGACGACAAAACATATAATCATCGAAGTGAAGATGGATAATTGTAAAATTAATCAAACAAGAGTAAGAGTTACTTGCTCGAATATGAAATGAACTCCCCCTAAATGTATGCAGGGACAAAAGATATGAGATAGATTCTCCTGCAATAATTGAAGTATATGGAGGAAATTTCAATCATCCGAGACATTTTATTCGCACTGATGAGATATAATCCATCGAGATCGTAGTGCAATCAAAGATAACTTCTGATAATAATTCCATCTGCAAGACAAATACTACGAGAGAAATGGTGCAGCAGCAGGGGTTATTAACATTACAACACAGAAGTTAATTGAGTTTGACAACAAGGAGCATATAGACTTAAACCAGAAGTTGCAAACCCACACGAAACCAAAACAAATGAAACACCAAAAGCAAATCTATCGAGACTCGATGTAATTCTCCCCCTTTTGTCAACAAGTGTCAAAAAGGTGACGACTAACATGAGTGATGAAACGCAGATCTTGGATCAATCGGTGGCATCGCCAGATGAGCTGTCCGAGGTGATTTCATCTTCGGAAGTGACCGGAATAGCTTCGTCTTCAGCAGCAACAGATTTTCCTCAAGAATAAGAGCTTGAGGCTGAGCAGACGAAGGAATAGCTGGAGTGGCCACAGGAGGAACACGAGACTGCACATTTTCTTCGGCAGGTTTCTCTATTGGTGATGTGGCTTCAGATTCATCAAGCAATTTACGCAGCTTTAGATGAAGAAGATCAGTTGTAGGCTCACGAGCAGGTAGAGAAGGAGTCCTATCTTGAAAATCTTCAACAGTGAAGCCTTTGTCAATATAGTCATAGAGCTCTTGGAGATTGACATTCAGGAGTTGTTTCTCGGTAAAGAATTTGCGAAGCAATTTCCAGAGTCTCTTCTTATTTTCATCAGCGATCAGATGCATTATCCTCGTGCGATTGTTAATTGCATTGAGCTCGGAGGCAAGATGTTCTTTCTCGCGTCTATCTTCTGCAATATGTTGCATCAGCAGCTGTTGTGTACGCAAACTGACTTCGAGTTGCGATGGAGGTTGAGGTGTAATCTTTCGGTTACGCTGAGGCAGACGAGGCCCATCAAATTGCTTGTGATAATCGCGGGAGCTTGCAGCAGGCGACTTGCCCGAAGAAATATCTTCCATAACTTGCAGAGTATCGCGAACGGGAGGAATGAAGTTTTTGTGGCTTTCCTTCGCAAGATACACTGTGCGCATCGCATGATCAATAACTTTCTGTATCCAGGGTGCAAACACCTTGATGCAAAATGGATATTGAGCAGAATCCTTCAGGATGTGCAGGAACATGTCTTCGACATCAAAAATGTATCGCTCGGAGATTGCGTATATCGCATTGCGAAGAACATCCGATATTGACTTGTCTGGATTCATGCCAGCCATAGGACAAATGGTGTAAGAAAGCATGTGAAACAATGTCTGATTCTCGAATGTTAAATGCTCAGGACGAGGAGGACCAGAGTAGTCATGAATCTTGTCTTCATCCATAGTGCACCGAAAAACTTCATCTGAGATAACATCAATGTTATGAACGCGAATTTCAGTGTTACCATGCTCAAATCGAGGAAAATGGAAGTGCGAGACAAAATCCGTTGAAGTGCACTTAATGCGTTTTCCTACGGTCATCCATTCCATAATCCATTTAGAGCTATCATTTTCATCGCCCGAGATGTATAGTGTAGCATAGAATTGAAGAATAATTTCTCTGTTCCACGGGTGCTCGAACTCAAAGACCTTTGTGAGGCAGAAATCATCCAGATCCTAAAGCAATTGATTAAAACAGCCAATGGTTTGCATAGCAGGAATGTCCAGATATTCATGAGGAAAAATCTTCTTGCTCTCATAAAGGACCTGAGAGTAATAAATGGCCTGTTCTTTGGTCCACAAGCGAGGCGATTCAGAAGTGCGCGGCCCATCATACGGACTGGTTTGAAAGAATTTTGGATGCACATTCCAATTAAAAAGCGGTCCTTTTGCGCCTGCGCCAGAGGAGAACAATGGCAATTCTTCGCGAGGATATGGATATTTAAGCTCTTCTTCGGGAGAAATAACTTCATCACCGTACACAACTGAGTCAGACCGGCGGGCAGAGACAGATTTGCGCTCGGAGGGACCAACATCTGGCATCCGTGCAACTGTATCGATGGATAACTTGAGTGGAGAGGGAGCATGAGGCACAACAGATGGTGCAGCAGGGGCGCTTGGCACTGGAGCAGGTTCATCAACTTTGGGCACCGAGGCCGAAACATCCATTTGAGGAGGCTGAGACTGTTCCACAGTAACTTGTTTTTGCTCGTCGACAGATGGAGCTGGGACTTGCGGCGCTTCATGAGCTGGAGAGGCGTGGGGTTCGGAGCGAGGGATTTCACCTTCCTCCGAAACAACGTGTTGCGAGGGAATTTCAGCCCGAGCAGGGGAAGCCATAGGCACTGATTCAGTTGGCCTTGGCAAGGGAGGAGCATCTGAGTCCTTAACTGGTGGTGGCAAAGGAATAGTAGGCTCAGGATATTTTTCTTTCTGAGACTGAGCATCTTGACGGACAGGCGATGGTTCCTTCGGAGCAGGAGGTACATTCTTCTTCGCCATTTTCTTTCTTTGCTTGATCTTTTGCTTTGCAACTTGATCAATATGGCCCTTGACCAGATCATTGTAGCCAGTGACTTTGGCTTGATGTTCATCACAAATTTTCCGAACAATTTCATCGAGATCTGTGTGAAAGCGTAACCTTCGGTGGCGAAGGAGAGTCATGGCACGATTGATATCTTTGTAGGAATCTTCGAGTGTGTTGATGATAAACTTTGATGAGGCAGTTTTCATTCGCTCATCAAGATCCAGTAGCTCGGCAGAGAGAGAGAGTTAATCTCAACTGCATCATCTCTCAGTTCTTGCACTACAGAAGTTGCTTGAGTAATAACTTCGGCAGGGATAGGCAAAGATGCCACTTCTCCATCGAAAGGGTTCTCCACAAACTTATCGAGCTGCTCCATGATGAATATGTGATCATAATAATGAGGTGCATCTGACTTGACAAAGGGAGCAGTCGGAACAGGAACAGGAACTTGCTCGGAAGGCGGCTTAAAAGCCAATGGTTGAGTCAGTGTAGGTGCAAATTTAGCAACCTTTTCCTTCGGAGCAGAGGATTGAGAAGCATCTTGCACGGTAGGCGTCTAGATTTTCTTCACTTCAGGTTTGGGAATGTTTTCGCCAGGCTTCGCAACATTTACTGGAGCATCAACTACCAAATCCTTCAAGTTGATTGCATCTGGATGAGGAGTTGTGTTCACGTGTTGTTTCATGGTGACAGTGGTAGCTGGCGTTTTTCTAGCAGGCATCTTCTTCGATGGGGCCAAATTAACCCGAAGATCAGGCAGCACGGTGGAAGTGGTAATGTTCACATCCTCGCTGAGAGTAGCAGCAACCTCTTCTTTGGTGAGCGGAGGATCATCTTCATCAGCCGAGGAATCATCCATATTTTCTTCATCTGCTGGTACAACCTTTTTCTTCTTCGGTGCACGCTTTCTCTTCGAAGCAGCAGCATTGGGATCATGCTTATGTTTGGTGCGACCCTCAGACATTTCTTCGGCCTTTTTCTTTTCCAGATCATCTTTGAGAAGACGAAGGTTTTCTGCTTCACGAGCTTTTTTCTTTTCAGCCCTCTCAGCTCTTTTGACGGCATTGCGCTGACGCTTAGCGAGCTCATCGGGATATGAAGCAGGAGTGCGAAGGGAAGACTCATGCGCATTTTCAGGAGGAGGTGGTCTCACTTGAGGACCATTGGGCTTGATGAGAGAAATTTCTCGGCAATCACCCCATGGTGGATGAAAAGCAAAGTTCTGAGCAAAACGAGGAGCAACGAACTCATAGTTGAACCATTTTCGCACCCAGTGGCGTCGAATCCATTGCTGTCGAGTATCTCGATCGTGTTTTGATTCGCCTGGAACTGTGTTGTACCGGTCATGAGAAATATATTCTGCTGTGTTTGTGAGAGCCTGTCTGCCACCCCTCGTCTTCTTCGGAGCAGTTTCTACTTGCTCGTCGGCATTCTGTTCGGTCCTTTTTCTCTTGCTGGTTGACGGGCTTACCGTTGGGCCCTTAGCATTTGGAGCTTTTGATTCATTAGTAGTGCCCAATACAATATCATCTCTGTCAGGCAAGCTACGCTGAGCTGAATCCGCAACTGACTGCATTTTCCTGTGAACAGAGATAGATGCGAGGGAAAATAGGGACAGGGTTACGAATGCACACAGCGAAGATTCTGAAAAAGAAATCGTTTTTGATGAAGTAGATGCAGACTTTGAGAAATGTTTCGGGCGAAGGAAATGTGTAGAACGAACTAGTAGGTTCGAAGAAAATACTAGTAAGCGTGCTAAGCATTCCGTTCGGGCGAGACAAAACACAAACCCTAGATTTGAAGTTTTTCGGATGCGAGGGACAACTACAAACCACATCCACAGAAGTTACCTAGCAGTAAGGATCTGAGAAATTGTAGTAAAAACAAGGCTATTTCTACCGCAGACGAACTTGAACTGGATAAATGGAAGAGCAAGTTCGTACTGCACATACCCTAACTCGGTGATGTGCAGCAGCTACGGCGGCGTGGAGACGAAGATGATCCGCGGCGGCGAGGAAGGACTTCGGCGACCTCTTTCCGGCAGTGAAGCGGCGAAGATGGTCGGTGTCGTCGAGCTCGAGGAGGAGTAGTGCCATAGGGCTTCGTAAGGTGGCGATGGTGAGAGATGCGAAGTGAAACGAGAAAGGGGGCGGCGCAGAATATATATGCGAGGGGAAAATGACCGCACCCTGTAAATCTGATCGGACGGACGGAGTCAAGGGATGCTTTCTCTTCAACGGATAGGATAAGCTGGCAGTTGATGATGAGCACGTGGCAACCGTCATCAAAGAATGTGGTCCAGACCTGGGCGGGAAACCCCAAATTTTGGACGGCTTTTGCCAAAACAGATTAAGTTCAGACCGAAACTTTAACGTGGTCAAGGACACCAGATAAAGTTTCGTTCACAGATGAAATTTGTGCATTCATAACAGAGCAGCATAGACTGGAAGAGATAGAATAGAGGGAAAATAGGGTCCTAGGCATTTCACTCAGACGAAGAAACACAAATACCCGAAAAACAAGATATGAGTGAAATACATTCGGACAAACACGAAAGGTTTCAAATGCAATTCAGCGAAGAGAAATTGTGGTGGCGTTACCCACCGTATAAGAACTGTATGACCCCGAGCATCGCACAATTATCGTGGCACCCGGTTAGTCTAGTTCTTCGTTAATGTATTCACTCTCAGAAAGAAAATTTCACTTTGTCGAAATTTTTCAAACTCTTCGAGTGTTATGCACCCATTCCTTCAAAGACGTGGAAGTGTTGGTACGGGTGCCGAGTCCAGCTTACTGCACGTTTGCGGAATCTAGGATATTTAGCTCACACCGTAATGCATAGAATCTTTTCTCATCGAGAGGCTTGGTGAAGATATCGGCGAGATTTTCTTCGGTATTGACATGACTGATAACAATATCTTCCCGAGCAACATGATCACGTAGGAAATGATGTCTGATCTCAATATGCTTGGTGCGAGAGTGCTGCACAGGATGATGTGCAATTTTGATCGCACTCTCATTATCGCACAATAGAGGGATCTTCTTGACCTTGATGCCATAATCCTTCAGAGTCTGCTTCATCCATAATAACAGAGTATAGCAAGCACCAGCAGCAATATATTCGGCCTCAGCCGTAGAGAGTGAGACGCAATTCTGCTTCCTTGACGACCAACATACCAATGATCTACCGAGGAAATGGCATGTCCCCGAAGTAGATTTCCTGTCAACCCGGTCACCTGCATAATCTGAGTCTGAATAGCCAATGAGGTCAAACTGTGCTCCCTTAGGATACCATAAAACTAAGGTGGGGGTGTGAGCCAAATATCTCAGAATACGCTTGACCGCTTGGTGATGCGATTCTTTCGGTGCAGCTTGAAAACGAGCACACATACAAACACTCAACATAATATTAGGTCTGGATGCACATAGGTAAAGCAAAGAACCAATCATCGAACGATAAGCTTTCTGATCGTAATCTTTACTATACACATCTGCGTCCAGCTGGCCATTTGTTGGCATGGGAGTTTTGTAACCCTTCTGTTTGCAATCTTGCATTTTGAACTTCTTAAGACAGTCTCTCAGATATTTCTCCTGAGATATGAAAATTCCATTGTCCTGTTGACGAATTTGTAGTCCGAGAAAGAATTTAAGTTCACCCATCATGGACATTTGATATTTCTCGGACATCATTTGCCCGAATTCCATGCTGCAAGCATTGTTAGTACAGCCAAAAATAATATCATCCACATAAATTTGACACACGAATAGATCGCCATCAATAGCACGAGTGAAAAGAGTGGAATCAGTGTATCCTGGCTTGAACCCTTTATCGAGCAAAAACCTCTTCAGAGTGTCATACCAAGCTCGAGGGGCTTGTTTTAGCCCATATAGCGCCTTTTTCAACCTGAAAACTTTGTTAGGAAACTGAGGATTTTCAAAGCCAGGTGGTTGCCTAACATATACTTCCTCATCAATTTCACCATTGAGGAAAGCACTTTTCACATCCATTTGATAAAGCAGAATATCATTGTAATTTGCATAGGCGAGAAGAATATGAATTGCCTCAAGGCGAGCAACAGGAGCATAAGTTTCACCGAAATCGATACCTTCTACCTGTGTATACCCTTGAGCGACAAGACGTGCTTTGTTTCTCACAACAATGCCATTTTCATCTTGCTTGTTCCGGAAAATCCATTTTGTGCCAATGATATTGTGCTTCTTAGGATTCGGTTTGTCAACCATTTCCCACACATCATTTAGTTCGAATTGCACCAACTCTTCTTGCATGGCATTCATCCAATCGGGATCATTCATAGCTTCTTCATATTTTGTAGGTTCTGTCAATGAGACAAAAGAGAAACTGCCACAGTAGTTAGCCAAACGAGTGCGAGAGCGAGTTGTGGGTCTGTAACCTGGATTCTCGAGATCTTCGAGGATTAAAGAAGGGTCAACTCGATTTGCCAATCGTGGAAGAGGATTTCCTTCTTGATGATCATTTTCATTTTCTCCAGTATCAGCGTCCGGATTGGCATTAGTATCGCCATTTTCATGTTGATTGCCATTTTGATCGGCATTTGCATTTGGGTTGCCATTTGTGTTCGGTGTTGCATTTTCTTCGGCAGTGGATTGGCGTGTACGACTAGCAATGGGAGCATCATCATCGGAAGAGTCAGGTACATTTCCTTCGACTGGCCTGACGTCCCCAATAGCCATTTGCCGAATAGCATCCGAAATCGGAGGTTCATCTATCACATTAGGCAGGTGCTCCTTTTGAGAGCCGTTAGATTCATCAAACCACACATTTACCGTTTCCATAACTTTCCCGTGGTGAGAGTTATAGACACGATAAGTATGCGAGTTTGAGCCATAACCAAGAAGAAAACCTTCATGTGCTTTGGGTGCAAACTTAGAATTATGATTCATGTCACGAATATAGCATGGTGCACCAAAAACACGTAGATAAGAAACATTCGGTTTCTTGCCAGTGATAAGCTCATAGGAAGTTTTCTTAAGGAATTTATGAAGATAAACACGATTCACAACATGGCAAGCAGTGTTAATAGCATCAGCCCAGAAACGAATGGGAGTTTTATACTCACTGAGCATTGTTCTCGCCATTTCAATGAGGGTTCTATTCTTTCGCTCAACAACTCCATTCTGTTGGGGAGTGTATGCGGCAGAGAACTCATGAGTGATACCATTTTCATCGAGAAAATCTTCGATATGAGTATTTTTTAACTCAGTGCCATTGTCACTTCTGACATGCTTAATTCGCACATCATATTCATTCTAAGCCTTCTTAGCGAATCTTTTGAAGATGTCTTGGGTGCAGGTTTTATCTTCGAGAAAGAATACCCAAGTGTATCGAGAGAAATCATCAACAATAACCAGGCCATAATGACTGCCTCCGAAGCTTGCATAATTTTGAGGCCCGAATAAATCCATATGAAGAATTTCCAGTGGTCTTGTTGTGATCACGACTGTTTTTGATGAATGGTGCTTCTTTGCCAATTTACCGGCTTCACACGCAGCACAAAGACGATCCTTGTCGAATTTCACATCAGGAATACCACGGATATGATTGTTCTTCACGAGAGTCTGCAAATTTCTCATACCTGCATGACCAAGTCTTCGGTGCCACAGCCATCCTTCGGTTGCTTTTGCAAGCAAACAAGTTCGGACTGAGGGACCCTTAGAGAAATCCACAATATATAAATCACCTTTTCTATTTCCCTCGAAAACGAAGGAATTGTCAGTGGCCATAAAGACGATGCATTTGGTTTTAGAAAATAGAACAAGCATGCCTAGATCACAAAGCTTGCCAACTGACATGAGATTGAATCCAAGAGACTGAACAAGTAAAACATCATCAATGTTCTTGTCCTTGGATATAGCAATTTTACCTAACCCAATTACCTTTCCTTTGTTGTTGTCGCCGAAAGTAATGTACTTCTCAGATGAAGTAGTTAAGTTGGGGTCGACAAACAACGACTTGTCTCCGGTCATATGACTAGTGCATCCACTATCCATTATCCATTCGGTACACCTGGAGACATAGTCCTGCAGAGAAATTAGGCTTTCTTAACCACCCACATCATTGTAGGTGGCTTCGAAACATATGAGCGAGCAGGATATGATTTCTTTCGATAATTATGTGAATTGTAACTTGAATGCGTACGAGCATAATCAAAAGAGTATGCATTGAAATTCCTTCCTGACGAATGAGTATAGTGGTTGGGTGAGGCAAGTATGTACTCATTCCGTCGAATCTTTTCAAGGATATATCGAGCATTTTCTTCCCGCATGGTTAGTAGTCTAGTAACAGGTAAGGCTTCGATAGTTTTCCTGGGCACCCAGATTGATTCCTTTGGGGGGCCATTCCTGCTGTTTGGTCCAACATAGCGAGCAACAGCCTCACCACGTTGGTTTTTGAACAACTTATAGTTGTCCAGAGAATCATCATATGAGTACTCAGGGATAGGAGACTCATATCCCGAAAGTAAAGCTGGATCGAGCGTTTTGCTCTTAGCAGGTACCCACACGGTGCGAGGATATTGATCAGGTTCCCAGTAGGAGCCATTCTCATTCAGTTTCCTTTCGAAACCGACACCTTCCTTTCTGGGATTTTTGTGAAGAATGTATTTCTTCAGAACATCACATAGGGTTTGATGCCCTTTGAGAGACTTGAACATTCCTGTCTGAAGAAGATCCTTCAACCTGGCATTTTCATCAGACATAGAACCATTTTCCTCGAGAGAGGGGTTAGCATTCACAGAAGATTCAGCATTTGATTCAGCGTTACTGCGTTCAAGGCATTTTAAGCAAGGAGGTACAAACACTTCAGGTTTCTCTTTGAGTTGTTGGGTGAGAAGAGAATTTTCTCTGATCAAGTCATCATGAGCCTCTCTCAGCGACTCGAGTTCCTATTTTCGTTTCAGGTAATCATAAGTCAATCTTTCATGGTCAGCTGAGAGAAAATCATGACGATCTGATAGTTCTTTCATTCGAGACTCGAGAGCGGAATGATCTTCGGTCAACGATTGATTTTTCTCCATCTCCTCAACCAACAACCCTTCAGATTTCCTGAGGGTTTTCTCAATTTTCTCGAGAGAATTTTGTTGCATATTAGCAATTTTGATCAGTTTAGCATGTTCATCCTCATCAGAAGAATATTGATCACTAGAGTGAACCTTGTGATGTTTAGAGGATACCTTTTCTTTCGAAGCTTTGGCCATGAAGCAGTAAGTAGGAGACTCGTTGTCGCTCGAATGATTCTCGAAGAAGTTCGATGCAGGAGTAGAAGCACATGCTATGCCAGCCATGCCGGAATCGGAATCCTCATCGGATTCATCAACTTCTTCCGAGTCAGATGACGCTTCTTCATCGGAATCCATCTCTTTGCTGATGTACGCCTTGGCCTTGCGAGAAGTGTTCTTGCGGTTGGATGAGGACTTGGAGGGATTCCTTGAGGAAGATCTCGACGATGACTTGGAAGAGATATCCTTCTTCTTGAAGAACTTCTTCGTTTTCTTCTCATCATCGGAGTCGTAGCTTTTGCTCTTGCTTTTGTGTCCTGAATCAAATCTTCCACTGGCACAGATTTCAGCTTCCCAGAGAGGGCAGTCCGAGATGAAATGTCCTGGCTTTTGGCACTTGAAGCAGGTGTAATCTCCAGTAGGTTTTGATGAAGATTTGGAGCCGCCTGAGTTGCTGGATCCTTTCTTCTGAAACTGATTTTTCTTCTGAAAGCGTTGAAATCTTTTCATGATCAATGCGAGGTCCTTGCTGATCCTCTCTGGGTCATCTGAATCTTCATCGGCGTTTCCTTCTGAGGAAGAATCAGCCGCAGCCTTGAGAGCATGACTTTTTCGGTGATTTGATCCATAGAGATCTCTCTTTTCTTCTTCTTGTTCTTCGTGAGTGTTTAGCCTTTCCATGATATCAGCAGAGTCGAGAACTTTGAAATCAGCTCATTCCCGAATCATCAGAACTAGAGTGTCAAACGAACTGTCAAGGGATCAGAGCAGTTTCTTCACAACTTCGTGGTCAGTGATGTCTTTGGCGCCGAGACCTTGTAGCTCGTTTGCGATGTCGCTCAGACGATCGAAGGTTTGCTGGCAGCTTTCATTTCCAATTCGCTTGAACCGATTGAACTTAGCCCGAAGTGTATCAATGCGAGCTTCTTTCTGAGTTGAAACACCCTCATTTATCTTTTCAAGAATGTCCCACAATTCCTTTGCAGTTTCACACTGACGATAGCGAAGAAATTGAGCACGAGAGAGATGGCCACCAATTTCATCTTTGGCTTGAGCATCCATCTGAATGAGTTTCTTCTCGTGGTCAGTGGGGATCTGGGGCACTTCAACCGTGAATCCATTCTACACCACATTCCACATATCATCATCAATAGCTCGGAGACAGATCTTCATCTTCTCCTTCCAGAAGGGATAGTCCGTCCCATCAAAGATGGGAATCTTGAGGTGCGACTTGTAGCTCACTGAAGACATACTTAAACTCCATGGTGGTTAGACCAAAATGAGCAGAGTCAAGGAGTACCTTGCTCTGATACCAATTGTAGGAATGAAGTATATCTACCAGAGGGGGGGGGGGGGGTGAATGGGAGTTTTAAATTTTCTTCGGAAATATCAAAACTCTCGGAACCCAGCAGCGGAATGAATGAAAACAGTAAACAGTGAGCGAAAATAAACTACCGAATGGAAACTTAAAACATGCATCGAGGTAAATCACATAACTGAAACAGATCACATGGCATCATACGAATGTAAAGGAGAGTAACAGAGATGACCAGTGATGCTTGATGGCGACAAGGTATTTGGTAGACCAGTTCGCCCTTCTGCAAAAGGACTACGTCTGGTTGGAGGGGTTGTGATTTAACACAGAAGATAAACTCTCTTCGCCATTTTCTCCTCGACAATTGGTTCATCAACCAATGCCGATTACTCGTGGTAGATGCTTGAAGGCGATCTCCGAACCTTTACAGACTTCTTCTTCGAGAACCACAATTACTCTTGGTCTCTGAAGAATTTGACACCTAACCGTCTAGAGAGTTCGCAGCTCTCAAGAGTAATAGGCGGAGCGTACTGGACTTAGATTCGAGTGATGCTGAACCACTATCTAATTTTTCGGCTCTGGGGTTTTCTCTCGGTGGATTTTAAACTCAAATCAATCGGAGAGGGGGTTGCTCAACAATCTTCTCAGAATCAAACGGAGCAACCACCGGACAGCGCCGGTGCGGGGTGGCTATTTATAGCCGCAGCCTTCCCTGATGGGAAATGACCATTTTGGACATGCGGTCCAGCCAATGGCCAACCGACACGTTCACAACGGTCGGATTTGGGAGCAACGGTAACATTACTTGAGGAGCAAGTAATGCTAACTCCTCGGTCAGAGACAAATCTCTCGCAGCGAAGAAGATCACAGTCTCTTGCTGACAAGTATTTGCTCGGAACACAAAGAGATTTCTCTCGCATCTTTCATAGGATTTGGGTTTAGCATCAGAGAATCAAAGCTTCGAATGCTACACCCCTCTTAATAGTACGGTGGTCCTGTGACTCAATAAAGAGAAAAGAAACAACGAAAAGAATGCTACGTCTTCTCTTCGTCTTTGATTTCCTCGGCTGCAGTCACTTCCTTCGGACAGGCACCGAACCAATTGCTTTACGTCAGCAATTTTTGAGGGTCACTCTTGTCGTTATATCCTTCGGTGATAACTTTCACTGCCACGCAGGGGATATTCTTCGGAGTTGTGAATCCAAAGTCCTCTTAACTCCAGGGACCTGTTACTCTGTGTGCACTAGCAAACACATCAGTCCCTCACTGTTTGTCAACAATCTCCAAAACATAAGGAGGCAAATTATTGCACCAACAGGAAGCCGCGCTCATCCAGTTCCTCCGTGAGAACTGGGACATCTTCGCATGGAAGCCATCCGACATGCCGGGTGTTCCCAGGGAGCTGGCTGAGCACCGTTTGCGAGTTGACTCGAAAGCAAAACCTGTGAAGGAACACCTTCGTCGTTCTGCTACACAGAAGAGGAAAGCCATTGGCGAGGAAGTTACTCGGCTCCTGGCAGCTGAGTTCATCCGTGAGGTGTACCACTCCGAGTGGCTCGCCAACGTCGTCATGGTTCCTAAGAAGGATAAGTCTCTCCGAATGTGCATCGATTTCAAGCACATCAATCGGGTCTGTCCCAAGGATAATTTCCCGCTCCCCCATATAAATCAGATCGTAGATTCCACCGCGGGGTGTGAGCGACTGTATTTTCTAGATGCTTACTCCGGATACCACCAGATCCGACTGTATGGGCCAGATGAAATAAAAACAGCTTTTATCACCCCGTTCGGGTGCTTCTGCTAAATCACCATGCCATTCGGTCTCAAGAACGCCGGTGCCACTTTCATGCACATGGTGCAAAAGTGTTTGCATACACAGATCAGTCGGAACATCGAGGCTGACCTAGATGAAACTTTCACAAATCTGCGGAAGTACGATATTAAGCTGAATCCAGCAAAATGCACTTTCGGAGTGCCAGGGGGCAAATTACTCGGATTCCTCGTTTCCGAACGAAGGATAGATGCCAACCCTGAGAAGATCAGTGCAATAGTGCGAATGAAACGTCCAGACCGTCTTCATGATGTAAAGAAGCTCACGGGTTGTCTTGTGGCTCTGAGCCGATTCATCTCCCGCCTCGGTGAGAAGGCGCTGCCCCTTTACCGATTGATGAAGAAGTCTGATTCGTTTGAGTGGACGACTGAAGCACAAGCAGCGTTTGTTCAGCTCAAAGCCCTGCTTTCCACCCAGCCGGTGCTCGCCGCTCCGAATAGCAACGAACCGTTGCTCTTGTACATTGTGCCCACTGGTCAGGTTGTCAGTACTGTCCTCACAGTCGAGCGAGAAGAAGAGGGCAAAGCTTACAAAGTTCAGCGCCCAGTCTATTACATTTCTGAAGTTCTGACTCCGTCCAAGCAGAGGTATCCTCATTATCAGAAGCTCGTCTATGGCATCTACCTAACTGCGAAGAAAGTAGCCCATTACTTCCAAGAGCACGTCGTATCAATCGTCAGTGACGCCCCGCTGTCTAAGATCATGAACAATCGGGATGCGACTGTTCGAGTGGCGAAGTGGGCTATCGTGCTCCTGCCCCTAGACATCAAGTTTGAGGCGAAAAAAGCGATCAAGTCCCAAGCATTAACTGATTTCTTAGCCGAATGGACAGAACAGTAGCAGCCGACTCAGAGTCACCCGGAACACTGGACCATGTTCTTTGACGGTTCCAAGATGCTGAATGGTTCAGGAGCTGGAGTTGTGTTGGTGTCTCCAAAGGGCGATCGACTCAGTTATGTTCTGCAGATTCACTTCGATTCCTCCAAGAATGAGGCGGAGTATGAAGCGCTCCTTTATGGTCTGTGTATGGCCATCTCACTTGGCGTCCGATGCCTGATGGTTTACGGAGACTTAGATCTAGTTGTGAACCAAGTAATGAAGGAGTGGGACATCAGAAGCCCTGCTACGATAGGATATTGCAATGCGGTGAGAAAGTTGGAGAAGAAATTCGAAGGGCTGGAGTTGCATCACATCCCCCGAGCTAAGAATCAAGAGGCAGACGATCTGGCAAAGATTGGATCCACTTGGAACTCCATACCCAGCAATGTGTTCCTCGAGCATTTGCGTTCCCCGACGGTGAAAGAAGATCCCTTCACTGAGGAACCCCCGCAAGTGGTCAGTCCCTCTGACTCGACTGAAATCGAGGTCCCAGCAGTCATTGACTTGGTCATGGAGGTCCTGGCAATCACGCCCGACTGGACGATACCGTACATTGCGTACCTGCTCAGGCAAGAACTTCCGGAAGATGAGGTCGAGGCCCGCCAGATTGTCTGCAGGTCCAAGGCCTTTACAGTGATGGGCGATCAGTTGTACAGAAAGAGCATCACTGGAGTGACTCAGCGCTGCATCTCTCCGGAGGAAGGTCGATTGATCTTGGAGGAGATTCACTCGGGAACTTGTGGACACCACGCGTCCTCTCAGATAATTGTGGCTAAGGCTTACCGAGCTGGTTTCTTCTGGCCACGTGCCAATGAAGCCGCTCAGGAGATAGCCCAACACTGCGCCGGTTGTCAGTTCTATGCAAACTTATCGCACAAACCTGCGTCTGCTCTGAAGACGATCCCACTCGTCTGGCCGTTTGCAGTCTGGGGACTCGACATGGTGGGGCCCCTCCGTACAGGGGCGAGTGGATTCACCCACTTGCTGGTTGCAGTTGACAAGTTCACTAAGTGGATTGAAGCCAAACCCATCAAGAAGCTAGACTCTCATACGGCGATCAAGTTTATGAAAGAGATAGTCTTCAGATATGGCGTGCCCCACAGCATCATTACAGATAACAACTCAAACTTCGACTCAGAAGAGTTCTGTGCGTTCTGTGCCGCCCAAGGCACCCGAGTCGACTATGCATCCATGGCTCACCCACAGTCGAATGGACAAGCCGAGAGGACGAATGGACTGATCCTTCAGGGGTTAAAGCCACGACTCATGCATGATTTGGAGCATGCAGCTGGAGCCTGGGTCACTGAATTGCCGTCAGTTCTATGGGGCCTGAGGACGACCCCCGATCGGTCTACCAATCGCACCCCCTTCTTCATGGTGTACGGAGCTGAAGCTGTCCTGCCGAGTGACCTGCTCCACAACTCGCTCTGAGTGGAACTATACTCTAAAGCTGAAGCAGAGCAGGCACGGCAAGACGCCGTTGATCTCTTGGAAGAGGAGAGGGAGATGGCTCTTATCCGTTCAGCCACCTATCAGCAGGATCTGCGACGTTTTCATGATAGGCACATCAGGGGTCGGGCCTTTCAGGAAGGCGATCTTTTCCTCCGAGTGGATCAGCAGCAACCTCACAAGCTTGCTCCTGCGTGGGAAGGTCCCTTTATCGTGTCAAAGGTTCTGATAATGGAGCATACCATTTGTACAACCTTCAGAAGCAAGTAGACGAGCCCTGTGCTTGGAATGCCGATTTGCTTCGGCGATTTTATACTTGATATTGAGATGTAATAAAAGCACTCGAGTGATGTTTGATGAATAAAAGCATGACTTTTCCAGTACTACATTGAGCTCACTCATACGCGTTCTCTGGCTTACGACCCCCAGTGGGTGCATGGCATTCAAGTTAGCTGCGAACCAGCTTTTGCCTACGTTAAAAACCCACTCCGAGTGACGAGCGGCCCTCTCACTCGGGGGCTTAGCTGTGAACCAGCTTTCGCCTAAGTTGAAAACCCACTCTGAGTGATGAGCGTCCCTCTCATTCGGGGGCTTAGCTGCGAACCAGCTTTCGCCTAAGTTGAAAATGACTCCGAGTGACGAGCGTCCCTCTCACTCAGGGGCTTGGCTGCGAACCAGCTTTCGCCCAAGTTAAAAACGACTCCAAGTGACGAGCACCCTCTCACTCGGGAGGCTTAGCTACGAACCAACTTTCGCCTAAGTTAAAAACGACTCCGAGTGACGTGTGTCCCTCTCACTCAGGGGGCTTAGCTGCGAACCAACTTTCGCCTAAGTTGAAAACGACTCCGAGTGACGAGCGTCCCTCTCACTCGGGGGCTTAGCTGTGAACTAGCTTTTGCCTAAGTTAAAAACGACTCCGAGTGACGAGCGTCCCTCTCACTCGGGGGCTTAGCTGCGAACCAGCTTTCGCCAATGTTGAAAATGACTCCGAGTGACGAGCGTCCCTCTCACTCGGGGGCTTAGCTGTGAACCAGCTTTCGCCTAAGTTGAAAACGACTCCGAGTGACGAGCGTCCTTCTCACTCGGGGGCTTAGTTACGAACCAACTTTCGCCTAAGTTGAAAACGACTCCGAGTGACGAGCGTCCCTCTCACTCGGGGGCTTAGCTATGAACCAACTTTCGCCTAAGTTAAAAACGACTCCGAGTGGTGAGCATCCCTCTCACTCGGGGGCTTAGCTGCGAACCAGCTTTCGCCTAAGTTGAAAACGACTCCGAGTGACGAGCGTCCCGCTCACTCGGGGGCTTGGCTGCGAACCAGCTTTCGCCCAAGTTAAAAACCTACTCCGAGTGACGAGCGTCCCTCTCACTCGGGGGCTTGGCTGCGAACCAGCTTTCGCCTAGGTTAAAAACCCACTCCGAGTGACGAGCGTCCCTCTCACTCGGGGGCTTGGCTGCGAACCAGCTTTCGCCCAAGTTAAAAACCCACTCCGAGTGTCGAGCGTCCCTCTCACTCGGGGGCTTAGCTGTGAACCAGCTTTCACCTAAGTTAAAAAACCACTCCGAGTGACGAGCGTCCCTCTCACTCGGGGGCTTAGCTGCGAACCAGCTTTCGCCTAAGTTAAAAACCCACTCCAAAGACTCGAAAGACTCGAAGGAAAGCATTTGAATAACTCCAGAAGTTCAAAAGCAAATGCGAGTACGCGGGCCCGAAGCCCGAAAGAGTTTAACGGATACAGATCCACTCGGCATACCGAGGTAGATGGGTAGAGCTAAAAGTTTTTCTCACACCCCAGAGGGGCTGGCTGGCTCGACGAAGGCGTCCAGGTCTATGCCGTCTGTGATCCGAGTGGCTGCCTCTATGAATGTCTCCATGAAGTCTTCAAACTTGAGCTTCTTCGTGTTGGCGACCTGGAGAGACTTCAGCTTCTCTTCCTTTGCATCCTTGGAGTGTACACGGACAAGAGAGAGGGCCACATCGGCCCCGCAGCGGGCGGCTGACTTCTTCGATGCTTGCACTCGGCTAGGGATCTCGTTGAGGTGAGTCATCATCGCCTCCAGATCAGTCTGAAGCGTGTCCTCTGGCCACAGCTCCTTGTCGATCCTTCCGAGTGCACCCCGCAGACAAATGATGTACCCCAGGGCATCTTCAACACGAGATTCGAGCCGCAAGATGCCTAGGGCAGCCTTGTCACTAACGAGTGACCTGGTGGGATCCAGGTCCCTCTCGATTCTGTCAGTTTCCAGCTCGAAGTCTCGGCAGTACTCTGTGAACAAGAAAAGAGGAGAGTCGAATATCAGCATGGATGAAGTTCACTCGGAAATAAGTCAAAACTCCCTCAGACGTTACAAGTTACCTTCAAACTTGGTATACATCTCCTCCGTGAAGTCTTCCATATACTTTTCCAGAGAATTCTTCTTCTCGGCAAGCTAGGCAATCTTCTCGCTCAAGGTTTTCTTCTCTTGCTCGTAAGCATTCGCCTGAGCCTTGAGCTTGCCGTCCCACTCGGCCTTCTGCTTCTTGAGCTCGGCAGCTTCCTTCTTCGCCTCCTCGACGGCGGTCTTCAGTGACTTGTTCTCTCCTTCAAGCTTCTCAAACGAGGCCAATTTATCCTCGGCGGCCTTGGTCTTCTCCCTAGCCACCCTCTGTGCCCCTGCCAGCTCATTATCCTTGTTTTCGAGTGCCTGCTTCATAGTTTCTAAAGAGACAGAAGTTCTGAGCCGCACTTGGAGTCGATGGTTTTCACTACGCACATATGTTCGAGTGAAGTCACTCGGTTCAAAGAATGGAAAAAGGTGAAAGCAGAATGCTCTGTAATTGAGGCTTACCTCCCATGGCCTTGAGCTCCACTTGGGCGCGAGCTACGTTCCTCTTCTCCACCTCCAAGTCCAGTCGGAGTTGGATCGTCTCCTTCTCCAGCGACACATACTGAGTCCCAAGCTCGCAAGTTTTCTGAAACACAAGAGAGAGCAGACCAGTTAATGATAAGGAACATTCCGAATGCTTAGAGACCGACGCTCCTAGGAGGAACAAGCTTGACCAATACCAGATCCTTAAGTACCCTTTGTCAAGGAGGAACAAGCTTGACCAATACCAGATCCTGGAGTACCCTTTGTCAGGGAAGGACAAGCTTGACCAGTATCAGATTATAAGTTCTAAGACTCCCGCCGACTGCCTGCAGTCGACAGCAGTCTCGGGGACTACACCCAGTCGGTGCACTCAGCGTGCCCCCACCGGAATGGTATCCACTCAGAACGGTCTGCCCGATCCGAGTGACGTCCGAACAAAAAAAACAAGCAAACAAGTTGAGTTCTAAGACTCCCGCCGACTGCCTGCAGTCGACGGCAGTCTCGGGGACTGCACCCAGTGGGTGCACTCAGCGTGCCCCCACTGGAATGGTATCCACTCGGAACGGTCCGCCCGATCCGAGTGACGGCCGAACAAAAAAAACAAGCAAACAACAAGTTCTAAGACTCCCGTCGACTGCCTGCAGTCGACGGTAGTCTCGGGGACTACACCCAGTGGGTGCACTCAACGTGCCCCCACCGGACAACACACCCAGTGGGGTACTAAAAATGTACCGACTGAAACTCCTACAGAAGAAAAATGAATTGGAGGTCAACTTACAAGAGCACTTACTCGAACGTTCTCCTGGAGAGCAGCACTAGCATCATACGCCAACTTGCCAGCTGCACACATCTCCTTCAGACGCTGGGTCATCAGGTCCGCCTGGATCATCGCCTCCTTGCTGGCTCTAGTTTGGTCCTCTGGCACTTTATACAAACTGAATATGTTGATGGGAGGAGTCAGAGCCGAGACCAGGACAGTCGACAGGGCTGTGACGGGGCCAGCACCGGCCTGAGAAGAAGCTTGCCCCAGAGGCACGGTCACGGACGGCGCATGGAGAACTTGAGGTGCTTTGCTTGGCGGTGCCTTCTGTGTGGTGGTATGAGAGGCAGTCGGAGCCGCGGTCCCCTTCTCGGTGTCCTTCTGTGGCGGTCCTTCATCGTCGTCCGTGACATGGATGATCTCTGCAAGCGCTACGTCCACTCGACACAATCAGTCGCAATACACAATTCAGTCAGATGGAGACATTTCAATCGGATTACAGATCAAAGTAAAAAATGAAATCATTGATACCATTCTGAGAAGTGGCCGCGTCCGCCAACTCGGCTTCGATGCGGTCCCCGTCGACCTGCATGGGAGATGTTGTCGAGGTCGCAGCTCTGGTTCATAAGTTTCGCTCGGTCAGAAAAGTCCAGAAGTTCACAGAGACAAAAAAGAAAGGCGTGGCACTCACGTTGAGGCGACAGGCACGGTGACCTTGATCCTGGGTAGAGCCTTCCGAGGCTTGGGAGAAGCGACCTTGAGCTGCTTGGAGGTCTTCTCTGTCGGCTCCGGCGTCGATGTCTGAGTGTGCTTCGGAGTCTTAGCACTCGGAGCCACCGTCTTCCCCGAGCCAGCACTCGGATCATGAGTCTGCTTAGAGCGGTGCTCATAGCGCAGCTCTGGAGACTGGGAAGACTCGACCTCGTCGCTCCCTTCCGAGTCGTCGCTTTCCTCCTCGCTATCCTCCACGTAGCTGCCCTCGACACTGCCATGATCGCTCTCCATGTCCTCGACAAGGTGTTCTCCATTCGGCACAGGCGAGAGCATCTTCTAGAAATCCTGCAAGACACGAAGAACAGAGACAGTCAGTTCATTCAGTTCGCTCAGATCATTCAGTTCACTCAGATAATTCGCGCGTAAATAATTCACTCAGAAATGCGCATCTTACCTCTGACGGTTGGTGCGCATCGTCATAGGGTGGGATTCGTCTCGACCCTCGCGGATTGTCGCATGCGCCAGTGATGCATCTGAGCCACTGTTCCACCGTTTCTTCATCAACATCCTCCGGGTGCACTCGGGTCGGGTCGTTGGCTCCGGTGTAGCGCCACATGAGATGAGCCCGCTCCTGCAGTGGTTGGATCCGCCGACTGAGGAAGACCTCCAGAAGATCCAGGCCCATCACTCCGCCCTGAATCAGACCGACCACGTCACTCACCAAGATCCCCACTTCAGTCTTCTCCTCCTTACCAATAGTCAGCGAGGGAGGAGTCTTGACTCTCTCAGACGTGTAGGGAGGAAGACCAGTCGACGAACCGGTGCAAGGAAGATCATTACAGTAGAACCAAGTCGACTGCCAACCTCTAACCGAATCAGGAAAAGACATGGTGGGGAATGCACTCCTGCCCCTCATCTGGATACCTAAGCCGCCGGACATCTGGGTCACATGAGTTCTCTCTCCCTCAGGATTCGCCTTTTTAACCGACTAAGAACGACATGTAAAGATATGCTTGAATAGCCCCCAGTGTGGCTGGCAGCCTAAGAAGTTCTCACACATGGAAATGAACGCAGCAAGATACACTGTGGAATTCAGAGGAAGATGATGGAGTTGGGCACCGAAAAAATTCAGGAAGCCGCGGAAGAAAGGATGGGGTGGCATGGCGAAACCTCTCTCCTCGTGAGTAGTGAGGAGCACGCGCTCCCCGGGGCGCGGCGCAGGCTCGATCTCCCCCTCCTCCGGCAGCCTCCAGGTTCGGTCGCGCACCAGCCCGTCCATGATGAGCCCGCTGATATCGTCCACCGTGGTGGTCGGCGGGAGCCAATCGCCCTGGATCCACCCGCGCGGGGGCACGACCCTGGAGCTCGACGCCTTCTTCACCTTCGCCGCCTTCTTCGCCCGCTCCAGCTTCGCCGTCTTATCCTTCGCCATCGCCGCAGAGCTCTCCAGTGCCGAGGTGGATTTGCGCAGAGTGGGGTGCAGGAGAGAAGATGGGGAGGCGGGAGGAGATTAGGAAAAGGGGATCTGGTTTTCTTTTTCCCTCTCCGATGCGGCAGCCTTTTATACCATCGCCCGCTCCACTCACCAATCCCGTTCAGCAATTCACGGGCCCGCAGATCCCCTCAAATCTTGCTGGCAGAGATGCATCGGTACGTGGCGAAAAGCGGGGCGAAAATCGAGGCATCACGCCCCACTTTCCCCACTCGCTGCGCTGCAACTGTTCGCGCGCGCTCGTATATGAATTCAAATCCCGCAAGATCCGAGGTCCAGCAATCCGATTGCTCGCCATTTAAAGACATTCCAAAAATGGTCGGATCCATTCCGTCACTCGATGCGCGATGGCTCATTTCACTCGGGCAAAGGCACCCTTCGCCCAGCTCGGGATTGCAATAAGATTTTCACTCGGACTCCGTACGATCCAGAATCCGTCAAGGTATCATGCGAAGACAAGGCCGTCTAATGGCCAGTGGGAGTTCCTGAGTGCCCCCGTAGCGCTCAACTCACCTGGGAATTCGCCTTGACTCGACTCGTTTAACCTCGACCGATTCGGGGGCTAATGACGAGGGCATGTACTAGGGATAGGGTAACAGGCCTGACCTACAGACCCTACCCTAGGATACCATACACCTTATACTGGGCCCCAGGGCCAGATCAGCAGTCAGATGTTCTGCAGAGTGACATACACTCAGAAGGCAATAGACCACTCGGAGGACAACACTCCACTCGACCGACTGATTTCACTCGGAGTACCTGTTGTCACTCGGTCAGAGAAGACCAGGAGACTCTCCAGGAACGCAACGGTCAGGACGTGCGTCCACCCTCATCAATTGTAATCAATGCGCCCGTTACCAATGGCTGGCGCCCTTAAACCCCCTCTTTAATCCAAGTTATGGCGGCATTCATAGGGGCCTGGCGGACTCTATATAAGCCACCCCTCAGCTCCATGACAAGGGTTCGCAATCCATTGTAATCCATACACTCAAGTCAATCAAGCTCCCGAGCACCGAGATGTAGGACTATTACCTCCACCGCGAGGGGCCTGAACTCATAAAATCCGAGTGTAACAACTGTAACATAGCTAGGCTCTGCCCTCTAATTCGTACCCCTATACACTACTATCAGACTTATACCCACGATAGTGCTCGGCCCTCCTCTCTCTCTCCTCAGCCGGCAAGCAGACGCGCGGAGTGTGCCCATCATCGGTTTGCTCACATTCGGTCCCACATGTCAGTGAAAACGCAAGATGACGCACATTGGCTGGGTGAGCGGCGTGCCTGACCCACCGTGTGCAGTGCGATACGACAGGCTGGAGGTTTAGGAAGATGATCCCGCAATCCATTTTTCATCGAACGGCCCAAGCCAAATTGACTGGCCACAAAAAATATTTAGGCGACTGTCATCTAGCCACGCCACAAAAAATATTCAGGTGACCAATCATAAATTAAGTAAGTTTATAACATGCATATGCAAATATGCCATTTATTACATACAACAAGTCAGCAACGCACAACCACAACGAGGATACATTCTAAATACTAAAGTTTTTATCACACAACAAATAACAAGCAATGAAATGAACTTCAGTTCAACCAATCCTCGGTGTTGGAAACACTTGCTTTGAACCATAAGTGAGCCTCTGGGTAGGGCCAGCTATTGTCAACGTTGAGGGCAACGCAAGACCCACCATCCAGGCTGAAGCGGCCTATATTAGGAGTATGAAAATTGTGATAGCCAGTGTAGGGAATTATACCAATGTGCAAGGTATAGATACAATTGCTTCTCATAAATGGTAACGTTGTGCCAACAGCCGCTGGATCACCTTTCACCATAATTGGAAAGTTTAGTCCAAGGAAAAGTGAGTATTCTCCAAGACTATCAATATTGAACCAGGGAGAAGGTTCTGGCGCTAGCACACTAGTATCCATTCCGAATACCCTGCAACCGATGTTGGAACGGGTATGGAGACGACTGCTGTCATAGCCCTAGAAATTGATTGTAACTAGTTGCATCTGCATTCATGCATCATGTTTAAATTCAAAGGAAATTTGAATTGGGGATGTCCAAACCCTAGCACCAGATCAAATCAAATAGGTTCAACTTCAAATAATTTTCAATGAACCCAAGATGCCTTTTAAAAATGTTCATGATTTAGGGAAAAAGGTGAAAACCCTAACCATAAATGGTGCACATTTTTCCAGGACATAATGGGCTTTGAATTAATGCATATAATATTTGAATTGGAGCTATTTAAATGCTATATATATTTTGGTAGCTCCAAATAATTTGAAACTTGGAGAGGGCCACTAGAATAATTCAGAGAGTTCCCACAAAAAGTTTCAAAATTTATAAAAATGGTTTGGTCTTTGAACTAAATCAAAACAAAATTGCAAAATAGAAAACAGAAATAAATAAATAAAAGAAACCTTCCTGGGCCTTCTTACCTGGCGCTCCTGTAGCCAAGTGGCTGGCCCAGCCCACCTCATTGGCTGCCAGTCGTCTTCCACCTCCTGCCAGTGGGCAGGAGGGCGCGTGGCCGCCGCACGCCAGCATGCGCGCGGCCACCTCCTGCTTGCCGCTGCTGCTAGAGGGCGCTGAGAGTGCCACGGAACCCCCTGCACCTTTCCCCTCTCTCCCTGGACCTCCTCCCTCTCCTCTTCTCTCTCCCGTGCCACACCCGAGCGGTGCTCGTCGACGCTGTCCACCGTTCGCATAGCTACCGGCCACCCCACGCCTCGTCTCCGTGTCAAGAAGAAGCACCGAGACATCTTCCTCCTCCACGCCGAGCCACGCGAGCTCAGACGCGCCGCAACCTCGCCATCTCCATCATCTTCTTCCTCGGGATCCGCCGACCGCCATTGTCGATTCGTCGTCTGCATGGCTTCCCCGAGCACGCTGACCAGCTCGTCAACTCCGCTGTGAGCTCCTACGCCTATATCTCTGTATCCCGTGCTTGATTGCTTTGCCTAGCCGCGTTTCCACTGCAGCCGAAGCTCACCGCCGTTGTGCATTATCGCCGCCGTGCCCAGGGTCAAACCAGTGGAGCCCGAGCATGCTACCGTCCTCCTAGCGCTCCCAGAAGGCCGTAGCATGCTTCACCTTGCTCGCCCATGCTCCATAGCCTCCTCCCCGATGAGCCCATGTGTGCGCCGCTACGCGAGGTCGTCGCCGGCATCGTTTCTGGCTACCCCGCGCCCTCCTGTCGCCTTCAGTGGATGCGCGCGAGTGCGGTTTCCCGCCTGGTGACCTCGGGTGGTCCTCCCGCGGCCTCCCGAGCGGACACCGCCGCGTTTACACGTCGTCGGCGTTTAGCTCCGGCGATGCTGACGTGGCCGGTTTAGATTAGCCACTAATTAACCTAATTAGTCTAACCCTAGCCACTGTCAGATGGGCCCAGGCGCCCTAATGACTTTGGTTAAAGTTAACTAAAATCACTAATTAACACTGTCAGTTAACTGAGTCACTGACCAATGGGTCCCACTAGTCAGGTTTGACCCGGTTGACTTGCTGACGCTAGCCTGACGCAGTGCTGATATCATATTAGCTTTTCTGGATTTATTCTAATTCAGAAATGATTTAGAAATTCCAGAAAATGCTTTAAAACTTGTAAAAATCATAGAAAATAATCTATAAGTCAGATGGAAATAATTTATATATGAAAAATGATCAAAAAAATATGAAGAATCTGTTTATGCCATGTTCATGCATGTTAGAGCAAGTTAACATCACCAACTAGGACAATTCATGGTTATGGAATATATGGTAATTAGTTTTGGAGTTGGAATTTGCTATATATTTGAATTCCACTTCAATTAATATGACTAACTATTGCATTAGATCAATTCAGTGCCTTAATATGCCATATCATGCATTTGATTGTGCATCGCATTGAATGTTGTTTCCCTTGCTTGCCGGTGTTTGTTCCTTCTCGGTAGAAGATGATTCCGACGTTGTGATCGTTGACACCGATGAAGAGCTTTGCTATCTTCAGAAGTGCCAGGCAAGCAAACCCCCTTGATCACTCCGATACAATCCCACTCTCTCGCTCCTGCTCTCTTTTATTGCATTAGGACAACAACGATTCAACTGTCACATGTTGCGGTAGTTGAACCCATTCCTCTGCATGACCTATCTTTGCCACAGTAAATAGTTGAAACCTCTTGGCATGAGTAGGAACTATTTGAGCCATGTTGTGACTACTCATCCATGCTTGCTTGTTATGCTAGCTATGCTTAGAGTCGTGTCGGGTCTGATCCATCTCGGCGATGAATTGGAATGGTTGTGTTCATGTCCTACTGTGTAAGAGCTAAGTGTGTGAACACAATTTGGTAAAGGTAGCGATGAGAGGCCATGTAGGAGTACATGGTGGGTTGTCTCATTGAGACCGTCCTTAAGAACTGAGTTCTGTGTATGTTATCCAAGACTAGCTACTACCACACATTGGGTTCCGGTAACTCGACCCCTCTCGGCTTATTAATCGCCTCGATCTTTCTCCAGGAGTTGCAACTAGTTTCTGGTGTTTGTAGGTTGTGTTAGTAGTCTACCAAGTGGCACCCGGTACAAGTGGGCTTGGGACAGACTAGGCACCGTGGCATGGTGTACCAAGCACAGTACCATCCGTTGAGGTGGACTTGGGAACCCTGCACAGATCGTTTGGGGCCGTAATGGAAACTTCGGCCGGACTTCCCTTGCGGGTTCAGCCTCAGATAGGCGATAAACCTGGACTAGAGTCTTGCGTGGTTAGTCAGGTTGTGGCCGACACCCTCGCCAGGTTTCCGCTTGAAGGTTGCCAAGATACATGACGTGTATATGGTGGTAAGTGGTGAGAGCGTGTGTGAAGAAGTACACCCCTGCAGGGTAAAATGATCTATTCGAATAGCCGCGTCCTCACATATGGACTACTTGGAGACTTATATTGTTCATAGACAACTTGAAGTGGATACTCTAAAATGCACAAGATAAGTGTGAGTGCTATGGATGCCCTTCTCATAGGGAGACGGGAGAGGATCCATAGTGGAGTATTGATATGGTGAATATGTGGACTCGTGTACGCTTTCTCACCTGAAAGAATTTACTGGTAGTCGTAGTACAGGATAGCCTCAGAGTCAAAGCTGGCTTGCTGCAGCTGAACTCCACCAGCCCCTTCAGTGATACCTGATGCATAAGTAGTTAGTTCTGATGTAAGTCTTGCTGAGTACCTTTGTACTCACGGTTGCTTAATTTATGTTTTTGCAGAGGAGACTTCAGTCTCGCTAGTAGTTTCACATGGGATTCGACGAGTAGCTTGGGAATCCCAGACAGAGGTCTGGTTCCTATGGAGGGTCTTGTAGATAGTCAGGCTTCTCAGCCTTCTTCTTTTGTAGATGTCTGTACTCAGACATGTTTATGCTTCCGTTTCTTGTATGCTTTGTGTGATGGGTCACGTGACCCCTGTTTGTAATATCATGTTATGTATGGCTCTTCGGAGTCTGTTAAATAAATACATGAGTCATAGAGTTATGTTGTGATGCCATGTTGTATCTACACATATCGTGCATATTGTGTGTATGTTTGAAATGCATTGGTATGTGTGGGGTTCGACACCTAGTTGTGTGCCTTTGGTAGCCTTCCGTACAGGGAAATTCCTCCTAGTGCTTCCACTGAGCCTTGGTAGTTCGCTACTGCTCCGGAACACATGGATTGACTGACATGTATCCTTCTTTGCTCATGTGTCTGTCCCTACGGGGAAATGTCACACGGTGTTACTGGAGTCCTGATAGCTTTCTACAGCCCGGTTACACACGCTGATGACCAACACGTGCATTGCTGGGTTACCTATGTTTGTCCCTGTATGTTTGTGTCACCTTGGTTTACGACTAGTCATGTCGACCCGGGTCTCTCTGTCATATGAATGCTAGCATCACAATCATATACATGGGACAAAAGACGCAAACGGTCCTGGCCAAGGTAAGGGCGGCAGCCGTGGGTTACCGTGCGTGAGGCCGCAAAGTGATATGATGTGTCTTATGCTAGATCGGTGTGACTTAGGATCGGGGTCCCGACAGCGTTGGTATCAGAGCCTGACTGCCGGTAGGATTACCAAGCCAAACCGGTCGAAGTCGAGTCTAGAAATGCTTTAGTTATATAAGGGAATTGATTGTGGAAGGGAACGTAAGGCTCTTTTACTCCTTTCCTCATGTCATTCTGATTCTGAGTCACCCTCTTCTTTTCTACGGGGTTAAGAAACTAGGCTTCTCATCTATCTATCAGGATGACGAGTTACTATTCTGCAAACTTATAGGAAAGGTGTTGTCTTCTTGGATCGGTGTTTCCATAAGAATTCGGTGCTATGTTGTCAGTTGTCTTGCAGGTTGTCTCATATTTCATGCCCGTACAATCGTTATGCTGTCCGAGTTATCCAAGGTCTCTAAATAATCTAATGCATTTGCAAATCTTTTCTCCCTGTTCCCGATGTTTTGGGGCCAGACTAATTGACCACACTAATCATTGTGTTGAGGTATTCCATTACCTTAACATATCTGTTGAAGTTAATAGGAAACCATGTTATGTTAAGTGAACCACCCAGAGATTCAGCCTTGTGTTGTGTTCCCAGTGTGATGATTCCGGCCACCATTCTCGAAATCATCTCATGATGTCATTTAGTTAGTAGGTATTCTACTCCTGGGTTCTTGAACCCATGATTCATTCTACTTATTCCCTGTTGATAGAGATTGTATCTCCTTTAGGATGATTAGTAACCTTGTTCTAGTTCCCTAGGCCCGTGGTATATCATTCTTCCAATACCAAGAACCGGTATGGCAGAAGTTCTTTTGAACCAAAATATCACAACAAGAGTGCTCTTGATGAGTTCTCCATTCTATATTTGTGACACTGCCAATCCTACCTTTCTGCATGGGTTATCCGGAAGAAATTTGTTGAACTTGTTCGACATGCTAATCTATGCATCCACAACTCAGAAAGTCATGTGTTCCTTTGAGTTGTTCGCTCCTCAATTGCATTCTGACCTGTGGCACCCCGGCTCAGAGAGACCGGAACACCCCGCATTCCAGCCCAGAGATCAAGTCTTCTGGAATACGGCACTGCTTGGCTTAGAACAAATCAGCACTTTATTACAAATAATATGAGTACAAGGGTTCGAGTATTCAAAAGATTACATCGGCACGGCGACACTACGCCTGCTAAGGTAGCTCTATGCTAGCAGCGGAACATCTCGTAGCGTAATAGCTTCTAGCAGTGGAACAACGACGACGATGATGGACTCCACTCCGCAGGGACTCTGGCTGGGACACATCCTAGAGCGCAACCTCGGGATCCTTGGCAAACAATTAATCACGGCATCACCTGCAATCTGGCATGACACGCCAGGTGAGTACTTTGAATGTACTCGCAAGCTCATAGCAACCAAAGCAATCAAGAAAAACAGCAACATGGCACTTGCAAGTTAAAAATCAACGATGAACATGATACTAGTAGAGCAATAATGAGAATGAGCGTGGCATGTACATGTTACTCATGATAGGAACATGATGATACTGGAACTAGCATGCAGGGGGGTCGATGTTTAAGGTCCCTTGGACCAACTTACTCTTCTCGGAGGTTATCTCGTAACCACCATATGTCTCCAACTTACCATCGTGAACATCACACAATCACCTCAGGATCAACCAAGCTCGGTATCAACAATACCATCATGATCATCACTTGACCACCAGGAGCATGATCTTTACCCGTGATCATCGCATGACCACATAAAGATCAACCAACTTCTTTCCTCATGGAATCGGGGTTGTTAATTATCCAGGTTATTTTTACCGTTGACCCATAGTGTGACCTACTACGAACTGTGTCCATGACCGAGGATGCGGCTATCGATAGATTATACACTCTGCAGAGGTTAGTACACTGTACCCACACCACGGAACTCATGGCCTCGTGCTCCCATTCAGGTGGACCAATGACATTCCGACAAAACCAATCTGTTGCATGACACTCTCCCGGCCACTCTGACAAACTCCCCTTTGGGCTATGTCATGGGTGGCTCCGATGTCAACTCGTGACATCCTGCCACCTCGTGGCTGCCACCGTCGTGGCCAAAATAAAAACTGTCCCAAACGGGGACTCTGGATCCATACAACTCGGGCACACAAGATTATAGCCGCCTACCTGATCAGGGTAGTGCGCGCACATAACCTTCCCTAGTTGGAGGTACCGGCGAGAGGCATGACAATAGACCGAATTAGGGCCTCCCCATCCAGGCAAGTGTGGTTGCACTGGTGAGCTCGATTCGGTGGCACCATGACTCGGCCAACAGATTTGTTCAAGTTCGATTAATGTCAGGTTCAACTTGAATGGTGATGAGCCGAGTCACAATAAAATAACATGACAATGCATATGAGCATGATACCAACATAAACATGGATGGGCAATATAAACATTTATCAAAACATCAACAACAATAAATCATTTAGTCTACGGGATGCACATGAGCATGGTATAAAGGTGATCATGAATATCACAAGTATTTGCATAACAAACCATAACTACTCATGTGAGCATATCATCATCACTAGCATCGGAAATGATTACAAGAATAAAGCATGATAATAATAAGAATAACACTACCAATGGAGAATAATCATATATGCACAAGAACATAGCATAAGCATGGACATGGATTCACAAGCATATTCGAAGCATTAACAAAATCATTAAATGAGCGAACAATTATTTAAATATTCAAGTGTAAACCATGGCTGCTGTAAGGCCATCATGCAAGTGGCTGTTGTGGCTTGCCTGGGGATGAAGGATTCATCGAGAAAAAGTGCGAGAAGCTCACGGAAATTTTTGCCGAAAAAGTTTCTCTCCCGGCGGAGCTGATTAGAGGGCAAGGGCAAAATGGTCATTTTCAAAGTATAATAACATAGTGAAAATGATACCAATAGAACGGGCTCGATGAATAAAGAACGTGGGCTTCGGAATCACCTAAATCGGAGTTACGGTTGCGAAAATACGGCCGTTCGTTCGTTAGGCAGAAAACAAACAGAAAACTGTTTGTTCTGCTCTGAACCAGCGAACGTCCGCAAACTAACCATTTTAGCCGGCGGCTGAAAAACAGAAAGCGTATTAC
This sequence comes from Elymus sibiricus, assembly GCA_039707655.1. NCBI lineage: Eukaryota > Viridiplantae > Streptophyta > Magnoliopsida > Poales > Poaceae > Elymus > Elymus sibiricus. Next base: position 195,843,512 of record CM077674.1, on the reverse strand, counting down.
TGGGAATACGCCTTTGCTGCTGGAAAGCGTACTTTGCGCCGAAGCTGCGGTAGAATACGTTTTCAGAAAGGGGAAACGTATTCCGGGAAAGGCGCCTCCACTTAAACTGGCGGGCCCGGGACTTCGGTCGCTGACGTGCGGGTCCCACGTTGACTCTCTCTCTCCTCCTAGCTTCCTTCTTCTTCCTCCTGCGAAGAGCCTAGCCGAGGGGAGGGGCTGATACCGACGGCGATTGCCGGCAGCTCCGGCCACCATTTGGGATGCCCAGCCTACTGGCGTGCTCGGGGAAGGGAGCCGCGTCGACTGGGCTATCACACGGTCGCCGGAGACAGCGGAGATGAGTGGGGCTTCGACTCCCGTAGCGGTTAGCGGCGGTGAAGATGCAGCCGACGCCACAGTCATCCCGGAACAAAATGGAGCGAGGGGAGCGGCATCACGATGACTAGGGAGGGCTCCTGTGATGGTAAGGTGGAGAGGGAGAGGTCGCGGTGCCCGAATTTGAGCGGAGGGCAGCGGCGGCCATGGCGATCATGGCTAGCAAGGAGGGCTTCTCGAGCTCAAATGAGAGGGCAGGGAGGTTTCTAGGAGGCAGTAGAGGAGGTTGGCGTGCTCGAAGAGGCCGGGGGTGGCTTATATAGCCGCGGTGAAGATACCGTGCTCGAATGCCGCCGCGGATGGTTGGGCGCCGCTCTGACATGACCGCGTACGCGTGAGCTTGCGAGGAGAGGTTGATGGCGATGAGAGGGAGCTAGTGGAGTGCCAGAGGAGGGCAGACGCGGGCGAAGTCCGGTCGGCCACTTGGGCGAACAGTGACGCGGGCAGGGTCGTCGTGGAACGCCGAGGAGGAAAGAGGAGGGGGAGAGGGCTCTGGAGAGGGCGTATGGCTGCCACGGAGCGCTGGGACATGCTGGGGCGCGCGGGAACGGCTGGGAAGAAAGGCCGAAGCAAAACGTCACTCAGGGCGCGGCCAAGCGAGCAGAGCACGCGTTTTGCAGGCCAGACCGCGTGGTCACCGCGTGGCCTGGCGAGGAGAGGGCATGAGGGACTACCAAAAGATGACTACCGCGTAGTCGTTCCCAAATGGGACCTCCCTGAGGTGATAGGTCGAAGAAAGCAACTTTGTGCTGATGGGAGGGATCATCTAAAGTTTGCTGTAGCAAACTTGGGCATGAAGATGTGGTCACATGACTTGACCAATGGGCCAAGAAAGATGTCACAGGGGTTTAGGGTAGGAAGGACTACAGTCCTGTGAAATATGAAAAGATTTGGACCAAGATTTATCATAGTTCCTTCACAACTGCATATCTGGTCCAGAAACTAGATCTTGAAGCTGCACTCACATGGATGATTGGATTGAGCTGAAATTTGGTGGAGGATGATGATTTGAGCATATGAAGGCACTGTAAAAATTTCATACCATTTGGATAAATAAAAATGGTACTTCCTTCACAATGCTTTCCTCTGGATAGAAACTTGGGGAAATTATAAAGAGAAATTGGTAAATAAAATGAGCCCAAATTTGGTGGAGGGAGGTTTTATAGGTAGGAGAATATCCTGGTAAAATTTTAGAATTTATGAAGCCATATAAAATATAGTTGCTTCACAAACTGAAATTATGACCAGAAACAAAGATTAGATGGTGTGCTCACCATGAGCATGGAATATTGAATATTTTTACATATCCAAGGTCCATATGGTCCAAAGGAATTTTGAGAATTTTGTGGGAATTTTAGGAAAGACAGAAATATAGGTTGCTTCACAACCTAGGGCAAACATGGTTATTCCTTTAATAGAAAAAGAGATATTCCCAAGAAATAAATATTGGGGTTGGGCTAAGATGGAAATGACATGGTCTTGGGATGGATTTGAGAATGACAAGCCACTTGGGAGAGGAAGAAGAGATGATCTTCCCAGGTTTCAAGACCACAGAGCCACATAAAAGGAATTCCAAATAAAATCCAAAGAAATCCAAAAGAAAAAGAAAGGACCAAAAATCGAGGTGTCACAAACCTACCCCCCTTACAAAAATCTCATCCTCGAGATTTGGTTGCTCAGGGAACAAGGATGAATATTCTGACTTAAGGAAACCATTTCTAACTCGGGTATCCTTTTCCTTTATAAATTGTTCCCACTGAATTTCATCTGACTGACTGCCTTGCTCCGGGGTGGTTTGCTTCACTGTATCCAACATTCTGACAAGTGTTCCTTCATATGTTCATCCCTACTCTGACTTCAATTCTTTCATGTCTGCTGGCTTATCTGATATTATCATGACTGAAATATGTGCTCTTCTCGCAAGTTCGGGAGTGATTTCCAATTGATGTGACATTCTTTTTTCCAGCACCGATAGTATTCAATGGAGTTATGAACAAATTCCCCGGTGGACACGGAACCTTTCAATCCTTGCATCGGGTCACTAGATGCATGTTCTCCGGGTTCAAAACAATGCTGAGGATCATAACCGTTCTCTTGTCGGAATCTGACTACTTGCAGGGTGTTATGCATCATCTTGACTAGCTCCACTATCTTGAGTATCAAATCCGTACCAAATATTCGACTGTCGCCTATCGTGACCAATAGAAAAGAGCAATACCTTATAGCAATAGCTTCAAGAGACTTGACTGTCGGTGGTTCTGGCGGAAGAATCTTGTTTATGACAGGCTATCATTTCACTAGGTACCATATGTGAGAACACATGATCCAAGACTGTTGTTCAGCATTTCGAGTAGTCATTCTGTCGGTATACCCATATGTGGGCAGTAGGCTGTGCGATGATTTAACCCAATCGTTGAAGTCAAGCTGCTGAGTTGGCCTTTGGTCTGACATGACAGACTTGGATATACGATATTGATAATTCTGGGCATACATATTTGGACAAGCGGGTTACCTTGATATGAGGTCCTTACAAAACAGAGTGGACCCCTTGGGTGTGTGTTCATGGTGATCAATACGGAATCAGACTATCTTGGGTATCCGTACCGTGTTGTTCGGGCAACGATTATCACACTTGCGTTGTCGGTCTTGCTCCTTCATTATTGTTCTCCTTTTTCTGAATCTTTTGCTGAAAAAGCTTGGCCATATATATCCTTAATTCTTCGTGTGACCATAGGTGCTGTCAGGTGCAATATTCTGGCAATCATTCCTTATCCTTGTTCATGTCTCGTGTCATAGGATATATACCAGGTTCACATGTACGGAGCTCATGGTTGTCGTCAATCATGCAAGATAGTGCAAGGGTTAATGATATCGGGCGTGAGGAAGCTGGCCATGATAACCACTGCCAAGATTGTGGTCCCAAAGTTGTCTTACTTCATAGCTTGTCGGTCCTTTCCTTACACTTAGGTGTATAACTGGCTTTCTTCCTCTTGCATAACTCATGTGGTTGTCGGATTCTCATCGTGCTTGCATCATCGTACGAGTGACTTGCATGACCTTGGCAGCATGCTCGCAATATATATGGAAGTATGTGTAGCTGAACATTTTATTCCCGAGGCAGACTTGTGTCCTGACTAGCTCATGCTTATGACCCAACTGTTGCAGATCTGATTCTTGAGATGCACTGCCAACTCACTGTGTAATTACTTGTACCAATGACGATGACTGTTGGTAGTACCATACTGACGAAGACTGGATAGCTTGTGTTGGAAGCTATCTGAGAGTATCGTGCTGAGGAAGGCTGAATATCTTACACTCGAAGCTTTTGCCGGGACAGCATGCTGAGGAAGACTGGGTACCGTACCTCAGAAGCTTCTCCTCCTGGTTGCTTGCTGGGGAAGATTTGGTGCCTTATGTCAGAAACTTTCTGTGATGGCTTACTGAAGAAGACTGGGTACCTTATGCTGGAAGCTATCCACATATCGTACTGAGGAAGACTGAGGAGCCTTGTGTCGTAAGCTTCTCTGGTAGCGTGCGGAGGAAGACTGGGTTGCTTACTCTAGAAGCTTCTCTCTGTGATATGCGGACTGAATACCATATATATACCCTTGATATTCCTGCTGTTGATTACTTGTATGAAAAGAATTTGTCGGACTACCCTTCTTGCTGTGTACTGGATACATGGCACATTGTTGCTTGCTTCCGGGTACAACATGTCGCATACTTTTACTCAAGCGGAACCAACCTTGTATATGAACCATACCTTTGGCTGAAAATATACTGTTGGTCTTGCACACAAATTGTCTTCCTACTGGTTTAATCATTACTGCTGTGAAGGTTGCTCCACTGATGTAAATCTTGATGTTGATAATGAATCCAGGATGTCATTTGTATTCAAACCAGATATTCCCAATACAATGCAGTCGGCTGAGATTTTCATAATGTTTAGCTGAGCTTCCAAACATTTGAACTCCTCACTGACTCTTCGAGTCCGGTGTCGGTTGATGAGCAACAGTCATAAGGGGAAATAAGGTAACACCGAAGGCCCAAAGAAAGAAGCAAAAGAAATGACTCAAAAGCACACAAGGCATCAAGATTGCATACAATCAACATCACATTTAACATCTATTCACATCAAGATGCATGCCTACTTAAGCACACAAATCTCACGAGAACTCCGATACTACGGTCTAATATGCTGTGGCGGTGTGCATGATGGTGGATCAACGTGTGGAGGGGTTGGTGTAAACAGAGCAACACCAAACGCTGGCTTAACACCAGTTGCATCTGGACGGGCTCGGAGGTGAGGACGGGCTCGGTGAGCATGTAGCGAGACACGGATGTCACGGCCACATCATCATCAAGCGGACTGAAGGGAACCGTACTCGTCCAGGGAATGGGTGATAGGGTAGGATATTGGTGGAAAGCAGGGTCTGCTAGCATTGCCTTTTTTGGGTAACAAAGACCAGTAAGGGTTGCCAAAGCGGAGGGTCGGATGGCAAGATCCGGGATAGAAGCATGTCTATCGCCGAAGCTATAGGTCTGGCTGAAGAAAAGATATATTGGCGCAATACCTGTGCATCAGTCCTGCAAGTGATGGACACCACAAGGTACCTCAGCATCACTCCGCTGGGACAGAGACGACACCAAACGCCAAATAGCAGGTATGCAAAACTCGAGGGTGCAGGTAGTGGATCGAAACCGATGCCCCTACACTCACAAGATCAACCGTGAGCGGCAAGATAGTGAGTCTATATGCATGCTATGTGACAAACAAATGCAGCAATCAAATGCAGAAAAACCAACTAGACTCTATACTACCAGTTTCTAATGCTCGCGCAGACTAGGACGTCCTACAGCCAGACCTGCTCTGATACCAAGTGTTGTGGCACCCCGGCTCAGAGAGACCGGAACACCCCGCATTCCAGCCCAGAGATCAAGTCTTCTGGAATACGGCACTGCTTGGCATAGAACAAATCAGCTCTTTATTACAAATAATATGAGAACAAGGGTTCGAGTATTACAAAAGATTACATCGGCATGGCGACACTACGCCTGCTAAGGTAGCTCTATGCTAGCAGCGGAACATCTCGTAGCGGAATAGCTTCTAGCAGCGGAACAACGACGACGGTGATGGACTCCACTCCGCAGGGACTCTGGCTGGGACGCATCCTAGAGCGCAACCTCGGGATGCTCGACAAACAATCAATCACGGCATCACCTGCAATCTGGCATGACACGCTAGGTGAGTACTTTGAATGTACTCGCAAGCTCACATCAACCAAATCAATCAAGACAAACAACAACATGGCACTTCCAGGTTAAAAATCAATGATGAACATGATACTAGTAGAGCAATTACGAGAATGAGCATGGCATGTACTGTTGGAAATATGCCCTAGAGGCAATAATAATTTAGTTATTATCATATTTCCTTGTTCGTGATAATCGTTTATTATCCATGCTATAATTGTATTGATTGGAAACTCAAATACATGTGTGGGTACATAGACAACACTGTGTCCCTAGTATGCCTCTAGTTAACTAGCTCGTTGATCAAAGATGGTTAAGGTTTCCTAGCCATAGACATGAGATGTCATTTGATAACGGGATCACATCATTAGGAGAATGATGTGATGGACAAGACCCAAACTACGAACATAGCATATGATCGTGTCAGTTTATTGCTATTGTTTTCTGCATGTCAAGTATCTGTTCCTATGACCATGAGATCATGCAACTCACTGACACCGGAGGAATACCTTGTGTGTATCAAACGTCACAACGTAACTGGGTGACTATAAAGGTGCTCTATAGGTATCTCCGAGGGTGTCTGTTGGGTTGGCATGGATCAAGACTGGGATTTGTTACTCCGTGTAACGGAGAGGTATCTCAGGGCCCACTCGGTAATACAACATCACAATGAGCCTTGCAAGCAAAGTGACTAAAGAGTTAGCCACAGGATCTTGTATTACGGAACGAGTAAAGAGACTTGCCGGTAACGAGATTGAACTAGGTATAGAGATACCGACAATCGAATCTCGGGCAAGTAACATACCGAAGAACAAAGGGAACAGTATACGGGATTAACTGAATCCTTGACATAGAGGTTCAACCGATGAAGATCTTCGTAGAATATGTAGGAACCAATATGGGCATCCAGGTCCCGCTATTGGTTATTGGCCGTAGAGGTGTCTCGGTCATGTCTGCATAGTTCTCGAACCCGCAGGGTCTACACACTTAACGTTTGGTGGCGATATAAGTATAGTTGAGTTGTTATGTTGGTGACCGAAGGTTGTTCGGAGTCCCAGATGAGATCCCGGACATGACGAGGATCTCCGGAATAGTCCGGAGGTAAAGATTGATATATGGGATAATAGTGTTTGGTCTCCGGAAGGGTTCCGGAATTCACCGGAAGGGGTTCCGGATGTTTCCCGAAATGTTCGGGTACGAAAACACTTTATTTGGGCCAAGGGGTAAAGCCCACGAGGCTTAGGCAAGGTGCAAAAGGAAGTTTTGCTGGCGTCTGGGGCGGTACTACCGCTTATCGTAAGCGGTACTACCGCTACAGGCGGTACTACCGCTTATCGTAAGCGGTACTACCGCTACAGGCGGTACTACCGCTTATCGTAAGCGGTACTACCGCTTGTACGCAGTACTGCCGTGCTGGAATCTGAGTGGGACTCTTGCCTTGCTGGCCAAACCGACCTTGAGGAGGCTTTTTCTCCAAGTTTTGACCCCAGGGCTCAACATATAAATAGAGGGGCAGGGCTAGCACCCGAGATAGATCAAGATTTCCCCAAGCCGTGTGCCGGCAACCCTGTCCCTCTAGTTCATCTTCCGTCATAGTTTCCGTAGTGCTTGGCGAAGCCTTGCGGAGATTGTTCTTCACCACCACCGTCACCACGCCGTCGTGTTGCCGGAACTCATCTACTACTTCACCATCGCTCGCTGGATCGAGGAGGTGAAGGCGTCATCAAGCTGTACGTGTGTTGAACGCGAAGGAGCCGTCCGTTCGGCGCTAGATTGGAAGGACCGTGATCATGATTGGATCGCGAGACGGATCGTGATGAGATCGTGGGACGCTCAGCGGTTTGGATCGCGAAGACGGTCGACTACATCAACCGCGTTTCTTAACGCTTCCGCTTAGCGATCTACAAGGGTATGTAGATTCACTCTCCCTCTCGTAGATGCTCATCACCATGGATAGATCTTGCGTGTGCGTAGGAAATTTTTTGTTTCCCATGCGGCTCGGACCAACAGTACTCGTACGCTTACGAGAGACCGGTTCCTTCAACTGACATGTAACTTCGTTGCATAAAGATGGCTAGCGGGTGTTTGTTTCTCCCACTTTAGTCGGATCGGATTTGACAAAGGCGGTCCTTGAGAAGGTTGAAAAGCAATTTTTATATCACCGTTGTGGTTTTTGCGTAGGTAAGAATCGTTCTTGCTAGATACCCGTAGCAGCCACGTAAAACTTGCAACAACAATTAGAGGACGTCTAACTTGTTTTTGCAGGGTATGTTGTGATGTGATATGGCCAATTACATGATGAGATATATGTGATGTATGAGATGATCATGTATTGTATAGAATATCACGACTTGCATGTCGATGAGTACGGCAACTGGCAGGAGCCATAGAGTTGTCTTTAATTATTTTCGCCGTTTTTGCTTTACTTTATCGCTATGAGTTAGCTATAGTCGTGGGAGCAACAGTCGGCGCGACAACCTCATGGCGACACGTTGATGGAGATCAAGATGATGGAGATCATGGTGTCATGCCGGTGACGATGGAGATCATGCCGGTCCTTTGGAGATGGAGATCAAAAGCACGAGTTCATGGCCATATCATGTCACTTATGATTTGCATGTGATGTTAATCCTTTTATGCATCTTATTTTGCTTAGGACGACGGTAGCATTATAAGGTGATCCCTCACTTAAATTTCAAGATAAATTGTGTTCTCCTCGAGTGTACACCGTTGCGAAAGTTTGTCGTTTCGAGACACCACGTGATGATCGGGTGTGATAGACTCTACGTTCACATACAACGGGTGCAAGCCAGTGTTGCACATGCGGAACACTCGGGTTAAACTTGACGAGCCTAGCATGTACAGACATGGCCTCGGAACAAAAGAGACCGAAAGGTCGAACATGAGTCATGTAGTAGATATGATCAACATGAAGATGTTCACCATTGAAACCACCTCAACTCACGTGATGATCGGACTTGAGTTGGTGGATTTGGATCATGTGACACTCGAATGACCGGAGGGATGTCAATTTGAGTGGGAGTTTTAAGTAATATGATTAACTAAACTCATTATCATGAACATAGTCAAAGTGTCTTTGCAAATTATGTTGTAGATTACTAGATCGCGCTGTAGCTCCCTTGAATTTTTATATGTTCCTAGAGAAATAGATTTGAAAGATGATGGTAGCAATAATGCGGACTGGGTCCGTGATCTGAGGATTGTCCTCAATGCTGCACAGAAGGCTTATGTCCTTAATGCACCGCTTGGTGTGCCACCCCCTCTAGCATCGTCTGTAGATGTTGTGAACATCTGACAGGCACGTTCCGATGACTACTTAATAGTTCAGTGCGTCATGCATTACGGCTTAGAATTGAGGCTCCAAAACGTTTTGAACGTCACGGAACATATGAGATGTTCTAAGAGCTGAAATTGGGATCTCAGACTCGTGCCCGTGTTGAGAGGTATGAGACCTCTAACAAGATTCTTTGCCTGCAAGATGATGGAGAATAGCTCAATCGTTGAGCATGTGCTCAGATTGTCTGGGTGCTACAATCGCTTGAATCGAGTGGGAGTTGATCTTCCAGATAAGATAGTGATTGATATAGTTCTCCAAGTCACTGTCACTAAGCTACTAGAGCTTCGTGATGAACTATAAAAGGCCAGAGATGGAAATAATTATCCCTGAGCTGTTCTCAATGTTTGACACTGCGAAGGTAGAAATCAAAAAGGAGCATCAAATGTTGATGGTTAGTGAAACCACTAGTTTCGAGAAGGGCAAGGGTAAGGAGGAAAACTTCATGGATGGCAAGTCAGTTGCTACTCCAGTGAAGAAACCCAAGGTTGAACCCAAACCCGAGACTAAGTGCTTCTATTATGAGGAGAACGGTCGCTGAAGTGGAACAAACCTAGATACTTGGTAGATAAGTAGGTTGGCAACGTCGACAGAAGTATATTTGATATACGTGTTATTGATGTGTACCTTACTAGTACTCCTAGTAGCACCTGGGTATTAGATACCGGTTCGGTTGCTAAATGTTAGTAACTCGAAATAAAAGCTACGGAAGAAACGGAGGCTAGCTAAGGGCGAGGTGACGATGAGTGTTGGAAGTGTTTCCAAGGTTGATGTGATCACCATCGCGCGCTCTCTCTACCTTTGGGATTAGTGATGAACCTAAATAAATGTTATTTAGTGTTTGCGTTAAGCATGAACGTGATTAGATCATGTTTATTGCAAAACGGTTATTCATTTAAGTTAGAGAATAATGGTTATTCTGTTTACATGAATAATACCTTCAATGGTCATGCACCCAATAAGAGTGGTTTATTGAATCTTGATCGTAGTGATACACATGTTCATAATATTGATGCCAAAAGATACAAAGTTAATAATGATAGTACCACATACTTGTGGCACTGCCGCTAAATGTCATATTGGTGTAAAACGCATGAAGAAACTCCATGCTGATGGATCTTTGGACTCATTCGATTTCGAATCGGTTGAGACATGCGGACCATGCCTCATGGGCAAGATGACTAAGATCACGTTTTCCGGTATGATGGAGCGGGCAATTGACTTATTGGAAATGATACATGTTGATGTGTTCGGTCCAATGAATGTTGTAGCGGGCGGTGGATATCGTTATTTTCTTACCTTCACTGATAATTTGAGTAGATATAGGGTATATTTACTTAATGAAACACAAGTCTGAATCGTTTGAAAAGTTCAAGCAAATTCAGAGTGAAGTTTGAGATCATCGTGACAAGAAGATAAAATATCTACGATATGATCGTGGAGGTGAATATCTGAGTTACGAGTTTGGTATACAACTTAAGACAATGTGGAAGTTGTTTCACAACTCACGCCACCTGGAACACCATAGTGTAATTGTGTGTCTGAATGTTGTAGTCATGCTCTATTGGATATGGTGCGAACTATGATGTCTCTTATCGATTTACCACTATCGTTTTAGGGCTATGCATTAGAGACAACCACATTCACTTTAAAAGGGGCACCATAAGTCCGTTGAGATGACACCGTATGAATTTTGGTTTGGCGGAAACCTAAGCTGTCATTTCTTAATGTTTGGGGCTGCGACGCTTATGTGAAAAAGGGTTTTCACCTAATGAGCTCGAACCCAAAGCGGACAAATGCATCTTCATAGAATACCCTAACGTAACAGTTGGGTAAACCTTCTATCTCAGATCCAAGCACAAAGTGTTTGTTGCTAAAACGGGTCCTTTCTCGAGAAAGAGTTTCTTTCGAAAGATTGAGTGGGAGGAAGATAGTACTTGATGAGGTTGTTGAACCTTTACTTCAACCTGAGAGTAGCGCAGCGCAGAAAGATGTTTCTGTAGAGCCTACATCAGTTGAAGAGGAAGTTAGTGATGATGATCATGAAGCTTTGGATCAAGTTACTATCGAACCTCGTAGGTCGACAAGGATGCGTACTGCTCCTGAGTCGTACGACAACCCTGTCTTAGAGGTCATGTTGTTGGACAACGCCGAACCTACGAGCTATGGAGAAGCGATGATGGGCCCGGATTCCGAGAAATGGTTAAGACCATGAAATCCGAGATGGGATCCATGTAAGAAAACAAAGTATGGGCTTTGGAAGTATTACCTGAAGGGCGAAAGGCCATTCAGAACAAATGGATCTTTAAAAGGAAGACGGACACGGACGGTAATGTCACCGTCTATAAAGCTTGACTTGTGGCAAAGGGTTTTTCACAAGTTCAAGGAGTTGACTACGATGAGATTTTCTCACCCGTAGCGATGCTAAAGTCTGTTGGAATTATGTTAGCAGTTGCTGCATTTTTCGATTATGAAATCTGGCAGATGGATGTCAAAACATCGTTTCCTTAATGGTATCCGTGAGGAAAGGTTGTATGTGATACAACCGGAAGGTTTTGTCAGTCCTAAGGATGCTAAAATGTATGCAAACTCCAGCGATCCTTCTATGGACTGGAGCAAGCATCTCGGAGTTGGAATATACACTTTGATGAGGTGATCAAAGTTTTTCTGTCTATACAAAGTTTATGAGAAACTTGTATTTACAATAAAGTGAGTGGGAGCACTATAGAATTTCTGATAAGTATATGTGGTTGACATATTGATTGATCGGAAATGATGTAGAATTTCTGGAAAGCATAAAGGGTCGTTTGAAAGGAGTTTTTCAAGGAAGACCTGGAATGAAGCTACTTAAATATTGGGCATCAAGATCTATAGAGATAGATCAAGACGTCTGATAAAACTTTCAATGAGTACATACCTTGACAAGATTTTGAAAGAGTTCAAAATGGATCAGTCAAAGAAAGAGTTCTTGCCTGATTTGTAAGGTGTGGAGTTGAGTGAGACTCAAAGCTCGACCACGGCAGAAGAAAGAGAAAGGACGAAGGTCGTCCCCTATGCCTTATCCATAGGCTCTGTATAGTATGCCGTGCTGTGTATCGCACCTGATGTGTGCCTTGCCATGATTCTGTCAAGGGGTACAAGAGTGATCCAGGAGTGGATTACTGGACAGCGGTCAAGATTATCCTTAGTAACTAGAGGACTAAGGAAATATTTCTCGATTATGGAGGTGATAAAGAGTTCGTCGTAAAGAGTTACGTCGATGCAAGCTTTGACACCTATCCGGACGACTCTGAGTAGCAGTCAGGATACATATAGTGGAGCAGCCATTTGGAATAGCTCCAAGTGGAGTGTGGTAGCAGTGTCTACAGTATGACATAGAGATTTGCAAAGTACACACGGATCTGAATGTCGCAGACCCGTTGACTAAAGACCTCTCTCACATGCAAAGCATGATCGAACCCCAGAACTCATTGGGTGTTAGAACAATGTAAATCACATGGTGATGTGAACTAGATTATTGACTCTAGTGCAAGTGGGAGACTGTTGGAAATATGCCCTAGAGGCAATAATAATTTAGTTATTATCATATTTCCTTGTTCGTGATAATCGTTTATTATCCATGCTATAATTGTATTGATTGGAAACTCAAATACATGTGTGGGTACATAGACAACACTGTGTCCCTAGTATGCCTCTAGCTAACTAGCTCGTTGATCAAAGATGGTTAAGGTTTCCTAGCCATAGACATGAGATGTCATTTGATAATGGGATCACATCATTAGGAGAATGCTGTGATGGACAAGACCCAAACTACGAACATAGCATATGATCGTGTCAGTTTATTGCTATTGTTTTCTGCATGTCAAGTATCTGTTCCTATGACCATGAGATCATGCAACTCACTGACACCGGAGGAATACCTTGTGTGTATCAAACGTCACAACGTAACTGGGTGACTATAAAGGTGCTCTACAGGTATCTCCGAGGGTGTCTGTTTGGTTGGCATGGATCAAGACTGGGATTTGTTACTCCGTGTGACGGAGAGGTATCTCAGGGCCCACTCGGTAATACAACATCACAATGAGCCTTGCAAGCAAAGTGACTAAAGAGTTAGCCACAGGATCTTGTATTACGGAACGAGTAAAGAGACTTGCCGGTAACGAGATTGAACTAGGTATAGAGATACCGACGATCGAATCTCGGGCAAGTAACATACCGAAGAACAAAGGGAACAGTATACGGGATTAACTGAATCCTTGACATAGAGGTTCAACCGATGAAGATCTTCGTAGAATATGTAGGAACCAATATGGGCATCCAGGCCCCGCTATTGGTTATTGGCCGTAGAGGTGTCTCGGTCATGTCTGCATAGTTCTCGAACCCGCAGGGTCTACACACTTAACGTTTGGTGGCGATATAAGTATAGTTGAGTTGTTATGTTGGTGACCGAAGGTTGTTCGGAGTCCCGGATGAGATCCCGGACATGACGAGGATCTTCGGAATAGTCCAGAGGTAAAGATTGATATATGGGATAATAGTGTTTGGTCTCCGGAAGGGTTCCGGAATTCACCGGAAGGGGTTCCAGATGTTTCCCGAAATGTTCGGGTACGAAAACACTTTATTTGGGCCAAGGGGTAAAGCCCACGAGGCTTAGGCAAGGTGCAAAAGGAAGTTTTGCTGGCGTCTGGGGCGGTACTACCGCTTATCACAATAAAATAACACGACAAAGCATATGAACATGATACCAACATAAACATGGATGGGCCATATAAACATTTATCAAAACATCAACAACAATAAATCATTTAGTCTACGGGATGCACATGAGCATGGTATAAAGGTGATCATGAATATCACATGTATTTGCATAACAAACCATAACTACTCATGTGAGCATATCATCATCACTAGCATCGGAAATGATTACAAGAATAAAGCATGATAATAATAACAATAACACTACCAATGGAGAATAATCATATATGCATAAGAACATAGCATAAGCATGGACATGGATTCACAAGCATATTCGAAGCATTAACAAAATCATTAAATGAGCGAACAATTATTTAAATATTCAAGTGGAAACAATGGCTACTGCAAGGCCATCATGCAAGTGGTTGTTGTGGCTTGCCTGGGGATGAAGGATTCATCGGGAAGAAGTGCAAGAAGCTCGCGGAAAATTTTGCCAGAAAAGTTTCTCTCCCGGCGGAGCTGATTAGAGGGCAAGGGAAAAATGGTCATTTTTAGAGTGTAACAACATAGTGAAAATGATACCAACGGAACGGGCTCGACGAATAGAGAACGTGGGCTTTAGAATCACCTGAATCGGAGTTACGGTTGCGAAAATATGGCCGTTCGTTCGGTAGGCAGAAAACAAACAGAAAACCGTTCGTTTCTGCTCTTAACCAGCGAACATCCGCAAACTAACCATTTCAGCCGGCGGCTAAAAAACAGAAAGCATATTACTGGGAATACGCCTTCACTGTTGGAAAGCATACTTTGCGCCGAAGCTGCGGCAGAATACGTTTTCAGAATGGGGAAACGTATTCTAGGAAAGGTGCCTCACTTAAACTGGCGGGCCCGGGACTTCGTTCGCTGACGTGCGGGTCCCGCGTTGACTCTCTCTCCTCCTGGCTTCCTTCTTCTTCCTCCCGCGAAGAGCCTGGCCGAGGGGAGGGGCTGACCCCGACGGTGATTGCCGGCAGCTCCGGCCACCGTTTGCGATGCCCAGCCTACTGGCGTGCTCGGGGAAGGGAGCCGCGTCGACTGGGCTATCACACGGTCACCGGAAACAGTGGAGGTGAGTGGGGCTTCGACTCCCGCGGCGATCGGCGGCGGTGAAGATGCAGCCAACGCCACAGTCGTCCCGGAACAAAATGGAGCGAGGGGAGCGGCCTCACGATGACTAGGGAGGGCTCCTGTGATGGTAAGTTGGAGAGGGAGAGGTCAAGGTGCCCGAATTTGAGCGGAGGGCAGCGGCGGCCATGGCGTTCATGGCGAGCAAGGAGGGCTTCTCGAGCTCAAATGAGAGGGTAGGGAGGTTTCTAGGAGGCAGTAGAGGAGGCTGGCGTGCTCGGAGAGGCCCGGGGGTGGCTTATATAGCCGCGGTGAAGATGCCGTGCCCGAATGCCGCCGCGGACGGTTGGGCGCTGCTCTGACATGACCGCGTATGCATGTGCTTGTGAGGAGAGGTTGATGGTGACAAGAGGGAGCTAGTGGAGTGCCAGAGGAGGGCAGACGCGGGAAGAGCGAAGTCCGGTCGGCCACTTGGGTGAATAGTGCCGCGGGCAGGGTCGCCGTGGCGCGCCGGGGAGGAAAGAGGAGGGGAGAGGGCTCTGGAGAGGGCGTATGGCTGCCATGGAGCGCTGGGACATGCTGGGGCGCGCGGGAACGGCTGGGAAGAAAGAGGCCGAAGCAAAACGACACTCGGGGCGCGGCCAAGCAAGCAGAGCACGCGTTTTGCAGGCCAGACCGCGTGGTCACTGCGTGGCATGGTGAGGAGAGGGCACAAGTGTCGTGGGTACGACCATCTACAGAGCCATGCAGCCCCTTTGTGGTTTGGCAAGGGAGATCGACATGCACAAAGAGCCGAATCAATGGAAGGCGCAAGGAATTTACCCAGGTTCGGGCCGTTGAGAAGCGTAAAACCCTACTCCTGCTTTTGGTGTATTAGTGGTGTGGAAGCACAGTACAAGGAGCGCTTTCCCCGGCAAGGTATGGGGAGGAGCAGCTACATGAGACGTGCTTGTGTTTGAAAAGGGGTCCGAATCCCTCTAACTGTTGCCTTGGCCCTCCTTTTATAGCTCAAAGGGGTTACCACAGTGGCAAAATAGTAATTACATAGCGATTAGATAGCAAACAGTGCTATCATACCTAACTCTGCCAGTTTAGGACAAAAGCATTAAATGCGCCGTTAGGTGTCATGTGGAGAGGTAGTCCTGGCAAGGTTTCTACACCGCTTGCCCATCTACCTCGTATTATTCTGACACGCCTCCTGGACGGGTGTCATTAGAGGCAAATCCTGTCCCAGCATGCTGACATGTGCCTGGCAGGCCTTACCAACCAGTCTGCGTGGTCGACACCTCATCCATTAGCGAACACCTGTGCTGTGAGGTGGAGCGCTGGAGGGCTGGTAGAAGCTTGCCGGGTCTTCACCTTGCCGGTTTAGCCTTGCCGGCATGGGATGTCTTCATTTCTGGTACTAGTTAAGTGTTCGTTGGTGCTGTGTCTTGAGCTTCTGTAATTGGACATTGAGTCTTGGTCTCGGCGGCCCCCGGCAAGCCTTGGCCGGCAAGGAGGCCGCTACTGTCTGTGCATAAGTCAGGGTATAAAATACCCGTGTTTTATACACTGACAGGAGCCCCCGGGCCTGGGCCATACACGCGGCGGGACATGCGGCGGGAAACTGTTGTTGTAATTTTTCGTCATGATGGTTATCATCCTTTGAGATCTTCTTTGCTTCTTCATTAATCTGGTCTCGGGTGTGCTCTTGGTCACCTCCCGGCAAACCTTGTCGTCGGGTGGGTGGCCTGCAGGCGTGCTCAGACTAAGGGTACGTCCACATGCGGGGTGCCGTTGGTTCAAATTGAACGGGCGCACAGCCACGCGTGGGAAAGGGTAACTGTCATGTCTGTCTTTACTTCTCCTTTTTCTGCGCCCCTCCATCACGCGTGTCTGCATGCATGCAGGGCAGCAGATTGGTGGAGAAGGGCGGCCGTTGGAGTGATGCGCCGGGCCAGGGGGCGCAGGGCACGGAATTGGCGATCGTGGGCGGTTGCTGGAGTAATGCGCCCGTCAGAAGCGCATGACGTGGGATTGGCGATTGTGGGCGGTCGCCCGAAGATGGTGAAGAGCCAACTCCCCGCACTCCCTCTATAAAGGGGGGGCTTGCGGGGTGCGAAGCTCACCCATCTCCTCCTGCCTCAATCTCCAGCAACTGCTGCCTCCTTCCCATAACTTCTTCTTCTCCCGCGTTCGACGACGACATGGCGAGGGGGAGAGGTCGCGGTCATGCCCCCGCCGCCGCGGCGAGGGCTTCATCCCGGCTCCACGCTCAAGCTTCGGCCGTGGCTGCGGAAGCTGACTCCAGTGCCCAAGGAAGGGCCGCGGCCCGTGGACGCGGACGGCGCGGTGCCCGTGGCCGGGGCGGCCGTGGCGGGGCACTCGTTGTTCCGTCTTCGGCCCCTCCTCCGCCGGCAGAAGGCCACACGGAGGACACGGCGGAAGAGTTTGTCTTGGAGTTGCACGATTAGCCGCGGAGCTGGCTGCGACTTCCTCGCCCCTTTGCCAGGGAGATGGAAGGCCGCCACCTGCACTGCTTATGGATGCGCGTGGACGGTTGTTGCAACGGCCCGGTCTGGGTAACCGTTGAAACCTCCAACAATGGTATCATGTACCTTACGCGCGGATGGAAATCCTTTGCCCGTGCCCGTTGCTTAGGGCAAGGGCACCTTCACTTCCGGCTGGACGGACCAGACGTGCTTGTTGTGAAGTTCTTCGGGGCTTCAGGCGCTCGTCTGGAGTGCTGCGCGGAGAGCTCGAGCGACAGCGACACCGCTTCCTCCAGCGATGCTGAGGATGACGATGATGACGACGATGACAATAGCTCTCCGGGCATGAAGATCGAAGACGACGGTGAAGAGTCTGGCTGATCGCCGGCAGCACCATCATCTCGCCTTCCGGGAACAAGCCGGACTCCGGCTAGGCGCCCCTTTTGCCCTCCTTCCACTCGAGATAAACCCTGGCAAAGGGCCAATGGAATGTAATCAAGCACTTTCTTAATGAATATTTATCGTTGTCAAGTTTAGACAAATGCATGCTGTCTCCCTTGTTTTATTTGTCTTTGTATGATTGTGTTCCCTACGCTTATTGGAAGCCTGCCAGTGCGCACGCTTGCCGTGAGCGCTTCGAGGAACGGGTCCTTAGCAGCCTGCTAGAAGCGCCGCTGTCGTCGAAGCTACTTACTGGGACAGAACGCAGCTGCTATGCTTGCCGAGCGGACTCGAGGCAAGCTAGAGCGCAGACCGATCGCGGCAAGGTTCCTCTCGCGTGCAGGTTTCTCATACAACGCACATAATCGTTTAAGGGAAAACACGAATGTAACAAGGAATTTTTTTCAAAGTTTTTCAACTTAGCTTTCCATTGCGCTTTCCTTGCGCCGTTTCTCTCGTTGCATAAAATGATCACTTGAACGTCATTAAAATGGTACCCCATCTCCACTCCCCCTGGGAAACTTGCACGCGAGGGATTCCCTTGTCCAGTTAAGAAAAAGAAAGAAGAGAAAAAAGCGGTTTGGGAACCTTGACGGTTCATTAGCCATTTCATATAAACTGAAGTGTAAATCACAACATCATATGCATCCACATATAAATGAATATGTACGAGGAGTTGCGAAAACACTTAGCTTTATTACGCACAGGATCTGCGCCTGGCTTTGTACAAAGGGTTACATGTCTTGCTGACAAAGCTTGTACAAAAGGGGTTGCCGGGAGGTCTCCCGGCAACCGCGCCTTACAGGTAGAACTTGCAAAGATGCTCAATATTCCATGAGTTCTGCACTGGGGTGCCATCTTCGGTCTCCAGATGGACTGCGCCAGGTCCGGTGACTCGTACCACCCGGTAAGGGCCTTCCCACTTCGGCGTCAACTTGTTTGATCCCTTGGCGGACTGAACGCGCTGAAGAACAAGGTCACCTTCCTCAAGGCTTCGGGCATGCACTTTGCGGCTATGGTAGCGGCGCAAGGCTTGCTGGTAGCGTGCAGCTCCCACAGCCGCCCGAAGACGATCTTCCTCAAGGAGCGTTGCGTCGTCTTGCCGTAGCTGCTCTTGCTCCACTTCATCATAAGCGAGCACTCGAGGTGACCCGTATATGAGTTTCGTGGGGATCACCACTTCTGCACCGTAGATTAGGGAGAAGGGTGTTTGGCCGGTAGCTCGATTTGGTGTCGTTCTGAGTGACCAAAGAACCGCCGGCAACTCATCAATCTAGTGTCTTCAGCACTTGCGCAGCTTGTCAAATGTTCTTGTCTTGAGGCCACACAACACTTCAGCATTCAAGCTTTCCGCCTGGCCGTTGCTTCTCGGGTGAGCAACAGACGCAAACCAGATTTTACCGCCAAGGTCTTGGTTGTACTGCATGAAGGTGCGGCTCGTGAATTGTGTGCCATTGTCGGTGATGATTTTGTTAGGAACCCCGAAACGGCAAACTAATCCTTTGAAGAACTTGACGGCTGATTGCGCCGTCACCTTTCTCACTGGCTCCACTTCAGGCCACTTTGTGAACTTGTCGATGGCAACGTACAAGAACTCAAAGCCCCCGACAGCGCGGGGGAAGGGGCCTAAGATATCGAGCCCCCAGACTAAAAATGGCCAAGAGAGAGGGATTGTTTGGGGAGCTTGAGCTGGTTGATGTATGTTCTTTGAATGGAATTGGCATGCTTCACACTTGGTTACTAGCTCAGTTGCATCCTGGAGGGCAGTGGGCCAATAGAAGCCTTGCCGGAATGCTTTGCCGGCAAGTGCCCTTGATCCTATGTGAGAGCCACATATGCCTCCATGTATCTTTGCCAACAGCTTCAGCCCGTCTTCCCGGCAAATGCATTTCAATTTCACACTGTTTGGTCGCTTTCTGTATAGAATGCTGTCCACAAACTGATACATACTTGACTGACGGGCTACTTTCTCAGCTTCTTCTTGCTCATCAGGAAGTTCTCCTGTTTGGAGGAAACGGACTATCTGCTGTGCCCATGCCGGAACCTATGGCTCAACGACAAGGACTAAAGGCATCTCTTCGGCCGTGGTAGCGCTTGCCTCTGCGGCAAGAACCTAGGGTTCTGCGCTAAGCGGCTGCTCACCGGTAACCGTGTTGTTGTTCCCGGCAACATCTTTGCCGGCGGCTGCTGGGAGCTCTGCCAGAGAATACTTACCGGTATTCTCTTACCGGCCTGCGTTGATGGGGTGACTGTTGGTTGATTCAAATGGAGCACAAACGTTCCCGGTTCCACGGGAAGCTTTTGTGCGGCGCACTTCGACAGGCTATCAGCAATGCTGTTTTCCGCACGAGGGACGTGCTCTGTTTGTAACCCGTCAAAGTGTTCTTCCAACTTCCTCACTTCTTCCACATATGCTTCCATCAATGGGCTCTGGTAATCTTTGTTTACTTGCTTTACAACAAGCTGCGAGTCACCGCGGACGATCAATTTCTTGATTCCAAGATCCACCGCGATCCTAAGACCGGCAAGGAGTCCTTCATACTCAACAGTGTTGTTTGTAGCTTGCTCCCTGGGAAAGTGCATTTGGACCACATACTTGAGGTGCTCTCCGGTGGGTGCGACAAGCAGCACTCCGACACCGGCGCCTTGCAGCGAGAAGGCACCATCAAAGTACATAATCCATTCTTTTGCTGTCTCTTTGCCGGGGAGGGCTGTTTCTTGAATCTCTTCGTCTTGTGTTGGTGTCCATTCTGCAATGAACTCCGCCAAGGCTCTGCTCTGAATGGTTGAAGTGCTTTCAAATTTAAGTGCAAAGCTTGACAACTCCAACGCCCACTCTACTATCCTGCCGGTTGCCTCTGGATTTCTCAAGATGCGTTGCAACGGAAAGCGAGTGGCAACGGTGATCTCGTGTGCTTGGAAGTAATGGCGCAGCTTTCTCGAGGCCATGAGAAGGCCGAAAGCAATTTCTGCACCCCAAAATATCTTGACCTAGCCCCCTGCAGAAGGGAACTAACAAAATAGATAGGCTGCTGCACCATTTTCTTCTTCGGCACTATTTGTTGATTCTCTTCATTTGTTTGCGCTGTCTCTGGCTTGCCAGCATCAGGCTTTGCCGGAGAAGATTCCGGTTTGTCGCCAGACGGGTTTGCCGCGGCTGCTTCCTCGCCATCAACCTCCCTCAGCGCCACTAATGCGGCACTAGCCACTTGGTTCGTCGCCGCTACGTATAGCAGCAGCGGCTCTTGCGGCCTAGGCGCAACTAGTGTTGGCGCGGAAGAGAGGTATCTTTTCAAGTCCTGCAGCGCGGCCTTCGCCTCCGTAGTCCATTTCACCGGACCTGCCTTTCTCAGAATCTTGAAAAACGGCAGGGTGCGCTTAGCGGATCTCGAAATGAACCTACTTAAGGCAGCAACACACCCGACAAGACGCCGCACATCTTTGACACTTTTCGGTGCCTGAATCTGCTCAATTGCTTTGATCTTGTCGGGATTGGCTTCAATTCCTCGTTGAGATACAAAGAACCCGAGAAGCTTGCCGGATGGGATGCCAAACACACACTTCTCGGGATTGAGTTTTAGATTGATCTTGCGCAAATTCGCAAATGTCTCTTCTAAATCTTGAATGAGGGTGGATTTGTCCTTGGTTTTGACCACAATCCATGTATGCTTCCACATTCCTGTGCAGCTGGGGCTCAAAACCAATCTGGACCGCTCTTGCGAATGTTGAACCAGCACTCTTTAATCCGAAAGGCATACGCACGAAGCAGTACGTGCCACATGGAGTAATGAATGCGGTTTTCTCCTCATCTTCCTTGGCCATGAATATCTGATGGTATCCAGAATAGGCATCAAGGAAGGAGAGCAGATCACAGCCAGAGGTGGAGTCCACAATTTGATCGATGCGCGGCAAAGGAAAAGGATCCTTTGGACAGGCCTTGTTAATATCGGTGTAGTCAATACACAGTCTCCACTTTCCGTTTGCTTTGCACACCACAACTGGGTTCGCCAACCATGTGGGATGTAGCACTCCTCTGACCAGACCTGCCGCTTCAAGTTTCTTGATTTCTTCAGCGATGAACTGTTGCCGCTCCAAAGCTTGCTTCCAGACTTTTTGCTTGACGGGCCGAGCGTGGGGACAAACGGCAAGGTGGTGCTCAATTACCTCCCTGGGAACACCGGGGATGTCAGATGGTCGCCATGCGAACACATCGACATTCGCCAGCAGGAAGGCAACAAGCGCGCTTTCCTATTTGTTGTCAAGGGTGGCACTGATGGTGAAGGTACCGTCAGTGCCGTCCTCCCTCGCCGGCAGCTTCTTGGTCGCCGGTGCAGTGGCTCTGGGCTTCTTGCCGGTAGAGCACTCCTGCAGGTTTTCAACGGGCGCGCAGCACTCCGAAGAGGTGCGCTTCCCGGAATCCTTGCTAGAGGCCTTGCTGAACTTCTTGTTTTCCTTCTTCTTGGTGGGAGCTGGCGCCTTGGTGGCCTCTGCTGCGACCACATATCTGTTAATCTTGTCGATGCAGATAACTGCATCTTTCTTGTCAGAGTTGATGGAAATGACACCCATCGGCCCTGGCATCTTCAATGTGTTGTAAGCATAGTGAGATGCTGCCATGAACTTTGCTAGGGCTGGGCGGCCAAGGATTCCATTGTACGGCAAGGGGATTTTGACAACATCAAACACAATCTTTTCCGTCCGGTAATTCAACTCCCCGCCAAACGTCACCGGCAATGTGATCTTTCCCTTGGGCTGGCTTCTTCCCGGGTTTATGTCTTGAAATGTGCCTGTCTTCTCAAGCTCTTCGTCGGGAATCTGCAGCCTTTTGATTACTTCTGGAGAAATCAAGTTTAGGCCGGCCCCACCGTCAACTAACATTTTTGGTACTTGGAGGTTGCGGATTGTCGGTGAAACCAACAACGGCAAACACCCGACTGCAGTTATGCGATCAGGGTGGTCCTCAGCATAAAAAATGATAGGTGTGTGTGACCATTTGAGTGGTTTTTGGGAGCCCATCGCCGGTTCTGCCGCATTAACTTCACGTGCCCACTGCTTAAGTTGGCGGTGAGAGGAGTGTAAGGACGCTCCTCCGTCAATGCACATGGCGTCGGTTGCCTTCTGGAATTCTTGTTCACTGGTTTCATCATCGTCCTCTTCGTCACTTCCATCATCTTCCTCTTTCTTATCTCAGCCTCTAGCAGGCTTCTCCTTTTGCTGCTTGGCCTTGCCACGGCGGCCTCCTCGACCACCACGGCCCTTTTTACCAGATCCACCGGTACCGTCTTGACCCTTCTCTTTGTCACGCTTTTCATATTCAGCTTTCTGCTTCTCAACAAGGTGCTCGACTTGCCGACATTCTTGGAGATCGTGGCCTTTGGTACACTGAATCTTGCAGTACGGTCCGTCAGACTTGCCGGCTTTCTCGTTTGCCGCCACCTCCTGGCAAGCGGCGCATACAGCTACCTCCTTGCCGGAGTTCTCAGTCTTGGCTTTCTTGGCGGGCTCAGAGTTGCCGGAGCCTTCGACAGCCATAACAGTTTTGCCTTTGCGCTTCCAGTTATGCTTTCGGCCTTTCTTCCTCGGGGTGGCAGCATCATCGTCCTCAGAATCTACCTCGGCACCAGCGTCCTCCCTGGGAAGCCTCCTTCCTTCCTCAGGACATGCACAGTTATCCGCCAACGTGTAGAGCTTGTTGACAGTCTTGGGCAACTTGACGTTCATTTTCTCCCGCATCCTCCGGTTGCACACATTCATGTGAAAGGCGGCAATCACGGCTGCGGGGTGCACATCTGGGATGTTGCGGTGCACGCGACTGAATCTCTGGATGTACTTGCGCAAAGTTTCACCATCTCTTTGCGGGATCACCTGCAGGTCGCTGGGCTGTCCAGGGGCCTTGTGGCCTCCGGTAAAGGCACCAACAAACTCGTTGCAGAGATCTGACCACGAGGAAATGGAGTTCTCCGGCAAGTTCATCAGCCAAGATCTCACGTTGGGCTTTAGTACCAATAGGAAGTAGTTGGCGAGGATCTTTTCGTCTCTTCCCCCGGCAGCTTGCACGGCAATCGTGTAAATTCCCAGAAACTCTGCCGGGTTCAGCTTGCCGTCATACTTCTCTGGTACTTCTGGCTTGAAGGCCCGGACAGACGGCCATCGGACTTGCCGCAGCTCACGGGTGAAGGCAGGACACCCAACCTCGTAAGGTAGATACCCGCCAGCCCCTGGCGCAGGCTCATCAACGATGGGGCCGTTGTGCGCGTCAGATTGACGGCGCGCCTCCCGGCGCCGTTCGATGGTGGTGCGGGCGTCTTCTACCCGCCTATCTCGCAGCACTTGCCGCTGGTCTTGTCGCGCTCGCGGGTCCGAAGAGGCCATCGACATCTCGTCGGGCTCAAAGGATTGTTGAGCTTGCCGAGGCTGTTGGTGTTGCTGCTGTTGAGACTGTTGCCGCTGGGGTGATCGCACCGTTTGCGCGGCACCGTCAGCGTGGCCACCAGTTGGAGCTACTGGTGCCGTTTGCGGATGCCGTGGAGGTTCCTCCGCTTGCTGTGATTTGCTGGCCTCGGCAAACCCAATCAAGCTTTGGATAGTGGCCCTCCACTCATCCATCTTCTCTGCCGCCGGAGGGAAATTTAGCAGCATCTGGGCTCGCGCCATTGCTTCTGCTGCTGTGGCTGGCATGGCCGGAAGCGAAGAACGTGACGTCGCTCTACTCCTGGCGGAGCCAGTAGGAGCGCCGTCGCGTTCTTGCTGCTGCGGCATATGACCAGTAGCCGGTCGCTGCGGCGGAGGCGGTGCATGAGGGTCTGGAGTTTGGTCGACAGGGGTCTTGCCGTGAGGTCGCCGCCGCCCGGAGTCGTTGGCGCCGCTTGGAGCCGCGCTGCGCCCGTTGTGCGAGGTGTGCGGCGTCTGTCCTGAAGCAGCATCCTTGGATGTCGCCGCGGCGGGATCTTGGTTCGCGCCGGCCCGGGCATTGCTGCTCCGGTGGCTGCATTCGTCGGCGCGGCGAGGAGGAGGAGGAGGTCGTCCGTCCGCCCGCCCGCACTTTCTCGGCTTCGCTCGTCAGAGGGTCGGGGAAGTCGATCGCTCCTAGCGCGCTCGCTCCCGTACCGGCCACGGTGGGCATGGCGACCGCGCCGCCTGCGCTGGTCGTGCCAACCACGGTATTCGCACCGCCCGCATTGGCTGCGCCGCCTGCGGATACATGCGACGGGACCGTCATCGTGATGCCCTTCTTCTTGGGGGCCATCAACGACGAGGAAGACGACGATGGTGCTGATGATGATGATGACGATGATGATGACACACAATCCGCTGATCCAGGTTCACGCAAGCAATCCCCCCTACCCGGTGCGCCAAAGATGTCATGGGTACGACCATCTACGAAGCCATGCAACCCCTTTGTGGTTCGGCAAGGGAGATCGACATGCACAAAGAGCAGAATCAATGGAAGGCGCAAGGGATTTACCCAGGTTCGGGCCGCTGAGAAGCGTAAAACCCTACTCCTACTTTTGGTGTATTAGTGGTGTGGAAGCACAGTACAAGGAGCGCTTTCCCCGGCAAGGTATGGGGAGGAGCAGCTACACGAGACGTGCTTGTGTTTGAAAAGGGGTCTGAATCCCTCTAACTGTTGCCTTGGCCCTCCTTTTATAGCTCAAAGGGGTTACCACAGTGGCAAAACAGTAATTACATAGCAATTAGATAGCAAACAGTGCTATCATACCTAACTCTGCCAGTTTAGGACAAAAGCATTAAATGCGCCGTTAGGTGTCATGTGGAGAGGTAGTCCCAGCAAGGTTTCTGCACCACTTGCCCATCTACCTCCTATTATTCTGACACGCCTCCTAGACGGGTGTCATTAGAGGCAAATCCTATCCCAGCATGCTGACACGTGCCGGGTAGGCCTTACCAACCAGTCTGCACGGTCGACACCTCATCCATTAGCGAACACCTGTGCTGTGAGGTGGAGCGCTGGAGCGCTGGTAGAAGCTTGCCGGGTCATCACCTTGCCGGTTTAGCCTTGCCGGCAAGGGATGTCTTCATTTCTGGTACTAGTTAAGTGTTCGTTGGCGTTGTGTCTTGAGCTTCTGTATTTGGACCTTGAGTCTTGGTCTCGGCGGCCCCCGGCAAGCCTTGGCCGGCAAGGAGGCCGCTACTGTCTGTGCATAAATCAGGGTATAAAATACCTGTGTTTTATACAATGATAACGAGGGACTGCCAAAAGATGTCTACCGCATAGTCCTTCCCAAATGGGACCTCCCTGAGGTGATAGCTCGAAGAAAGCAACTTTGTGCTGATGGGAGGGATCATCTAAAGTTTGCTGTAGCAAACTTGGGCATGAAGATGTGGTCAAATGACTTGACCAATGGGCCAAGAAAGATGTCACAGGGGTTTAGGGTAGGAAGGACTACAGTCCTATGAAATATTAAAATATTTGGACCAAGATTTATCATAGTTGCTTCACAACTGCATATCTGGTCCAGAAACTAGATCTTGAAGCTGCACTCACATGGATGATTGGATTGAGCTGAAATTTGGTGGAGGATGATGATTTGGGCATATGAAGGCACTGTAAAATTTCATACCATTTGGATAAATAAAAATGGTACTTCCTTCACAATGCTTTCCTCTGAACAGAAACTTGGGTAAATTATAGAGAGAAATTGGATAAATGAAATGAGCCCAAATTTGGTGGAGGGAGGTTTTATAGGTAGGAGAATGTCCTGGTAAAATTTCAGAATTTATGAAGCCATATAAAATATAGTTGCTTCACAAACTGAAATTATGACCAGAAACAAAGATTGGATGGTGTGCTCATCATGAGCATGGAATATTGAATATTTTTGCATATCCAAGGTCCATATGGTACAATGGAATTTTGGGAATTTTGTGGGAATTTTAGGAAAGACAGAAATATAGGTTGCTTCACAACCTAGGGAAAACATGGTTATTCCTTTAATAGAAAAAGGAATATTCCCAAGAAATAAATATTGGGGTTGGGCTAAGATGGAAATGACATGGTCTTGGGATGGATTTGAGAATGACAAGCCACTTGGGAGAGGAAGAAGAGATGATCTTCCCAGGTTTCAAGACCAAAGAGCCACAGAAAAGGAATTCCAAATAAAATCCAAAGAAATCCAAAAGAAAAAGAAAGGACCAAATATTGGGGTGTCACATGACCTTAGTCTATCAATTGATAGTCAAGGGTAGTTGTGCATTCGTGTTCATCGATGCCTATTATTCTTGTGGTCCGTCAAGCCATTCTATTCAGAATGACTAGGAGAAACAAACTCCAATACCTCATCCATTTTGTAGGATTGGGTCAAAGCAGTTGTACTCCGCGGATTAAGAATGCCAATCCAGCTTCTGGTCTATTCTATCTTGGAATGTTACCCCCCTTTCATATCAAGAATGTCATGGGAATTGCACAACCTCTTATGAATTCTTGATACAGTGATACTTCTCGCCATCATTATTCATTTCTTGGTCTCCGTGTTGTTGTAACCGGAATACCGACAGGTGAACCGGGATGTGTGAAATCAATACTCCTAGCAACCCTGTTGCTTAGAAGTTAATGGATGATAATTTCATTCTTAGCGTGCTGGTTATTGAATCACCATTCTAAGATTGATCGTGCTATCTAGTCCATTTTTCCTGGTGCACTCTTCGATCAATGAGTTAGAATTGTGTCAATCCCAAGCTCTTTTGATCATATCGTCTTTCCCTGATAAGAAAGATTATTCTCGAGCTTAATAACATATCGGTGGTTCATGATTTTCTAAATATCTTCTTGGAAGTATCACCAGGTTTCCCCTAACCGTTATGTTGAGTTCGTGATCAAGTTGGTTTTCCCAATAAGCCACACCTTCTACAAGAATCTGTGTTGGATATGCCTCTGAACTAGTTAGTTAAGCTAAACAACAACTTGGAGAGTTGGAAGATAAAAGTTTGACCAACTTAGTTTATTCAAAGGGATATCTTCTTTTGTGTGTGTGTGTTGAAGAAAGATGATATCTTCATCGATTGATCTTCGTGATCAATTGTTGGATCTATTGTCTCATCCAAGCTTTGATTTGAGCGTGGGCTATTGTCAAATCAAAATCAGCACCAACGGTTTTCCTAATGTTGTTTTACTCGTGGGTGTTCCCCGAGCATACATCATTATATTTTTTGGTCTGACCAATGCTATCACCTTGTTCACATAGTTATGGAATTCCACCTATTTGGAAATCTCAATAAATTGTTGTTGAGCCCATTGACAACATTTTTATCTTCTCCATGATTCATGATGAACATTAAGCTAGTGTTGGAAACTTGTGTAAGCATTTTCTTCGTGTTCCGTTCGTGAAGCATATGTTTGGATGAAAGAAGTGACTTTCTCTAATTCATGTGCCTTTGATGCAAGTTGCCGCCGTGAATTCGAGGAAGCTTGTTTTTGTTTCCTCTGGAATCATCTCGAGTTAGTCATGCATGTGCGAAGTATTCTATGATTTGATAGACTGATCATCTTCATTCCATATGTATTCCCTAGCACACCAAGCCACTGGTTGATTTGTTCAAGGAGAAGAAGTTCCTCCTTAAGAGCAAGACTTATGCAAGGACTTCGATACCCTCGATGATGGTTCCCAACCAGAACTCGGTAACGTTTTCCTGTAAGACTTCTACGTTGTCACATTTGTCTTAGACATTGTGTTCACATGTGTCTTGCAATCTAGCTCATGTTTTGGGGTTTGCTTCCATAGTTCATTTACTGAGAATCTCGCAACGTCATCTCGTCGATTTGGGTTGCAAACTTTCCTTTTCAGACATGCATGCTGAGTCTGGAATATCCTGACACCAACCAAATCTAAATCTCGGGCAGGTGTGACGGTTGGAACTTCTCCCAAGAACTATGATGTAGGTTCCGGTAAAGTGGACGCACCTAGCCGGAAGAATTATTATTGTAGTGTCTTGACTAAGCAATTTGGCCACCTCCCCATGAGGATTTCGCATGACTTATTCTAGAAGTTGTTCCTTATGGATTTGTGCTCCCGAAGTCTGACCTTTAGTTGATGGCCATGTTGATGCTTTTAAGCATAACAGTGGTAGCTAGAACATCAAGGAGAACATTAGAAGCGGAGTGCTAAATGTCTCTTGGTCGATTATCCAGATTTGTTTCCCTGACATTGCTAAGGTAAAATCTAAGAAAGTGTTGTCCTCCTTTGTATCTATATCCTCCATCATTATTCATCATGGTAGTATGAAGAGTTACCAAGATCTCTGGCATGGATGTTGGTAAAACCCTGATGAATAAGGAAATGCTCAAGTTCTTGAAAGCACGCTCAGACAATAGCTTATATCTTCGATATCAATTGGAATGTGCCTTTAGTTTGCCGAAAGTTATATAACCTTAGTCTCCATTCTAATATGAGTATGCCACTCTTTCGAACTCCATCAACGATCTTGGCTATTTGCCTCAGTCTGGTGTGAAGAGTTTCAATGATCCCTGTATCAGAAGTAATTCTTTTTGCCTGACTAAGGAAATATTTCATGAGTCACCTCCTCTAAGGTGCCCCGCTATGGTATGAAGGGCAATGAACTCCTCGCTACTTTGAAACCCATTCACCATGTTACTTAAGCGTGGAATTGTTGCCTACCAAGTTGAATCTTTGCCATCTACTCCTTTCCATCATTCCTGATGTGTGTTTTGTGTCTCATCTCGAGAGATGTTATTATGTCTCATTCCATGAGTTGACCGTGAGTTGCTCGATCTTCATAAAGATCGAATCCTGTAGAGTTCCCCTCTCTTTCCGTCGTCGTATTTGGATGGAGATCTCGAAAGCAAAAACGTCAAGATCAACATGATGCAATGAATCAACATCTTCGAGAAGGGCAGTTGGATCATGAAGATTGTTTTAGTTTGTGTCCCCTCTTTCCTCTTACCCAACGTCTTGAATCTCGGGACGAGATTCTTGTTTAGTGGGGATGAGTTGTCACAGCCCTAGAAATTGATTGTAACTAGTTGCATCTACATTCATGCATCATGTTTAAATTCAAAGAAAATTTGAATTGGGGATGTCCAAACCCTAGCACCAGATCAAATCAAATAGGTTCAACTTCAAATAATTTTCAATGAACCCAAGATGCCTTTCAAAAATGTTCATGATTTAGGGAAAAAGGTGAAAACCCTAACCATAAATGGTGCACATTTTTCCAGGACATAATGGGCTTTGAATTAATGCATATAGTATTTGAATTGGAGCTATTTAAATGCTATATATATTTTGGTAGCTCCAAATAGTTTGAAACTTGGAGAGGGCCACTGGAATAATTCAGAGAGTTCCCACAAAAAGTTTCAGAATTTATAAAAATGGTTTGGTCGTTGAACTAAATCAACACAAAATTGCAAAATAGAAAACAGAAATAAATAAATAAAAGAAAACACCCTCGGCCTTCTTACCTGGCGCTCCTGTAGCCAAGTGGCCGGCCCAGCCCACCTCGTCGGCTGCCAGTCGTCTTCCACCTCCGGCCAGTGGGCAGGAGGGCGCGTGGCCGCTGCACGCCAGCACGCGCGTGGCCACCTCCTACTTGCCGCTGCTGCTAGAGGGCACTGAGAGTGCCACGGAACCCCCTACACCTTTCCCCTCTCTCCCTGGACCTCCTCCCTCTCCTCTGCTCTCTCCCGTGCCACACCCGAGCAGAGTCGACGCCGTCCACCGTTCGCGTAGCTACCGGCCACCCCACGCCTCGTCTCCATGTCAAGAAGAAGCGCCAAGACGTCTTCCTCCTCCACACCGAGCCATGTGAGCTCAGACGCGCCGCAACCTCGCGATCTCCATTGTCTTCTTCCTCGGGATCCGCCGACCATCGTTGTTGATTTGTCATCTGCAGGGCTTCTCCGAGCACGCTGACAAGCCCGTCAACTCTGCTGTGAGCTCCTACGCCTATATCTCTGTATCCCGTGCTTGATTGCATCGCCTAGCTGCGTTTCCACTGTAGCCGAAGCTCACCGCCGCTGTGCATTATCGCCGCCGTGCCCAGGGTCGAACCAGTGGAGCCCGAGCACGCTACCGTCCTCCTGGCGCTCCCAGAAGGCCGTAGCATGCTTCACCTTGCTCGCCCGTGCTCCGTAGCCTCCTCCCCGATGAGCCCGCATGTGCGCCGCCGCACGAGGTCGTCTCCGGCATCGTTTCCGGCTACCCCGTGCCCTCCTGTCGCCTTCAGTGGATGCGCACGAGTGCGGTCTCCCGCCTGGTGACCTCGGGTGGTCCTCCCGCAGCCTCCCGAGTGGACACCGCCGCATTTACAGGTCGCCGGCGTTGAGCTCCGGCGATGCTGACGTGGCGGTTTAGATTAGCCACTAATTAACCTAATTAGTCTAACCCTAGCCACTGATAGACGGGCCCAGGCGCCCTAATGACTTTGGTTAAAGTTAACTAAAATCACTAATTAACAATGTCAGTTAACCGAGTCACTGACCAGTGGGTCCCACTAGTCAGGTTTGACCCGGTTGACTTGCTGACGCTCGCTTGATGCAGTGCTGATGTCATATTAGCTTTTCTGGATTTATTCTAATTCAGAAATGATTTAGAAATTCCAGAAAATGCTTTAAAACTTGTAAAATCATAGAAAATAATCTATAAGTCAGATGGAAATAATTTATATATGAAAAATGATCAGAAAAATATGAAGAATCTTGCTTGCCGGTCTTTGTTCCTTCTTGGTAGAAGACGATTCCGACATTGTGATCGTTGACACCGATGAAGAGCTTTGCTATCTTCAGAAGTGTTAGGCAAGCAAACCCCCTTGATCACTCCGATACAATCCCACTCTCTTGCTCCTGCTCTCTTTTATTGCATTAGGACAACAACAATTCAACTGTCACATGCTGCGGTAGTTGAACCCATTCCTCTGCATGACCTGTCTTTGCCATAGTAAATAATTGAAACCTCTTAGCATGAGTAGGAACTGTTTGAGCCATGTTGTGACTACTCATCCATGCTTGCTTGTTATGCTAGCTATGCTTAGAGTCGTGTCAGGTCTGATCCATCTCGGCGATGAATTGGAATGGTTGTGTTCATGTTCTACTGTGTAAGAGCTAAGTGTGTGAACATGATTTGGTACAGGTAGCGATGAGAGGCCATGTAGGAGTACATGGTGGGTTGTCTCATTGAGACCGTCCTTAAGAACTGAGTTCTGTGTATGTTATCCAAGACTAGCTACTACCACACATTGGGTTCCGGTAACTTGACCCCTCTCGGCTTATTAATTGCCTCGATCTCTGTTCAGGAGTTGCAACTAGTTTCTGGTGTTTGTAGGTTGTGTTAGTAGTCTACCAAGTGGCACCCGGTACAAGTAGGCTTGGGACAAACTAGGCACCGTGGCACGGTGTACCTAGCGCAGTACCATCCATCGAGGTGGACTTGGGAACCCTGCACACATCGTTTGGGGTTGTATTGGAAACTTCGGCTGGACTTCCCTTGCGGGTTCAGCCTCAGATAGGTGATAAACCTGGACTAGAGTCTTGCATGGTTAGTCAGGTTGTGGCCGACACCCTCGCCAGGCTTCTGCTTGAAGGTTGCCGAGATACATGACGTGTATATGGTGGTAAGTGGTGAGAGCGTGTGTGAAGAAGTACACCCCCGCAGGGTAAAATGATCTATTCGAATAACTGCGTCCTCGGATATGGATTACTTGGAGACTTATATGGTTCATAGACAACTTGAAGTGGATACTCTAAAATGCGCAAGATAAGTGTGAGTGCTATGGATGCCCTTCTCATAGGGAGACGGGAGAGGATCCATAGTGGAGTATTGATATGGTGAATATGTGGACTCGTGTACGCTTTCTCACCTTAAAGAATTTACTGGTAGTCGTAGTACAGGATAGCCTCAGAGTCAAAGCTGGTTTGCTGCAGTTAAACTCCACCAGCCCCTTCATTGATACCTGATGCATAAGTAGTTAGTTCTGATGTAAGTCTTGCTGAGTACCTTTGTACTCACGGTTGCTTAATTTATGTTTTTGCAGAGGAGACTTCAGTCTCGCTAGTAGTTTCACGTGGGCTTCGACGAGTAGCTTGGGAATCCCAGACAGAGGTTTGGTTCCTATGGAGGGTCTTGTAGATAGCCAGGCTTCTCAGCCTTCTTCTTTTGTAGATGTCTGTACTCAGACATGTTTATGCTTCCGTTGCTTGTATGCTTTGTGTGATGGGTCATGTGACCCCTGTTTGTAATATCATGTTATGTATGGCTCTTCGGAGTCTGTTAAATAAATACATGAGTCATAGAGTTATGTTGTGATGCCATGTTGTATCTACACATATCGTGCATATTGTGTGTATGTTTGAAATGCATTGGTATGTGTGGGGTTCGACACCTAGTTTTGTGCCTTTGGTAGCCTTCCTTACAGGGAAATGCCTCCTAGTGCTTCCAATGAGCCTTGGTAGTTCGCTACTGCTCCGGAACACATGGATTGACCGACATGTATCCTTCTTTGCTCCTGTGTCTGTCCCTACGGGGAAATGTCACGCGGTGTTACTGGAGTCCTGATAGCTTGCTACAGCCCGGTTACACACGCTAATGACCGACACGTGCATTGCTGGGTTACCTATGTATGTCCCTGTATGTTTGTGTCACCTTGGTTTACGACTAGTCATGTTGTCCCGGGTCTCTCTGTCATATGGATGCTAGCATCACAATCATATACATGAGGCAAAAGACACAAACGGTCCCGACCAAGGTAAAGGCGGCAGCCCTGGGTTACCGTGCGTGAGGCCGCAAAGTGATATGATGTGTCTTATGCTAGATCGGTGTGACTTAGGATCGGGGTCCCGACAACTGCGACCATGGTAGACAACACCTGCTTCCTCTGTAACATCTCCAGTGCCCTGTATACAGACAAGAAGAGGTGATCCATTGGAATAAGTAGCTTGGCGCCACTGAGTAGGTAGGTACTGCGCGTCTTCATGCTCGTGATCATCACCATCGTCATCTCCCCCTTGGTTATAAAAGTTTACAAGTATCAGTGGGGGGATGTTGACAAGACCTTGGAAACACAAGAAGGTTAATTAGTACGGGACCCCGCAAAAAAAAGGTTAATTAGTACGGGGATAACTGGCATGCATGGTGAATGAAACAATCATAATTACGGTGGAAGACAAACAACGTACCGAAACAATCAGGATCCCATGCAAAAACAGTGCCAGAAGTGGTGGCAGCAAACACAAGATGATCGTATTGAATTGCATCACAATACACATGGGTGCCCAGAAACTGGTTTTCAGGCAATATCCATTGAGGCACAGAAGTAAGGACGGCAACAAGGCTTGTCGAAGACAGCGACAACACAATAGTTCCTATAACTCCAAGAGCGATTGGGAACTCGACAAATTGCCATCTTCTGTAGACGACAGTCATGATAATTGTATTTGAACATATGTAGAGTATCGTTGTGCTCAACCTTAGGGCAGCCTCAGATTTTTGGAAGTGGAATCCGGTGACGAGTGTACACATTCACAAGCTCCCACTCGCAGTTGTCCCCAATATAAACAACCCAATCTCCATTTGCGCTTGCCCATGCCTTATGCCGAAGCGATGGCATCTTAACATCACACAGATCATTATTGTCAAGTGGCATCAACTTGGACAAGGCGAGCCTTCCGTCATCCCCGCGCCAGCGAGCTGGGTCATAGCAAAGAAGGTAGGGGAGATCAAACCGCGCTTGAACCCTTGGGTTGTTTGTAATGATCTTATTTGTTGAGTTGAGAATGTTCTTGAATGAACCTGCCATGCTAGCTGCGGTGATGACGTCGCACCGATCAATGATTTCCTCCACCACATCATCTGTCAGATTAGGGCAAGAATAACGGGGTCGGGTCCTGCCACTTCCCTCCATCGAGAAGACGAACAATGGCAGAATGAAGAGTCAAGGCAAATGGAGGGAGGAAGAGCGTGCGACAGCAGTTTCAACTCCCAAATCGAGAGAGAAAGTGGAAGAGGCGGTGGACGGTTGCCACGGTACAGGAAGAGGCGAGTGGGGAGCGGACGGTTGCTACGGTACAGGAAGAGGCGACCCGGCCTACATGTCCGTTCGGAAATTATACAAAAGGAATCGTCATCTTCTCACTGACATGTTGGAACGGGACCCTCCCCAAATCTAAAAAAAGACGGCGGTGGCACAGCGATAGCGTTTTTAATCATTATTTCTAATTTTGAGGGAAAATCGTTATATTTGTATCCAACGGTCGCGCCAAGGAGCAGAACCAAATGTTACAACTTACAAGTTCAAAAGGACCCCCACACGGTTCGCGTCGTACCCCCTCACGGTTGGTCTGGCACGCCGCTCAAGGGGGAACACTTGCTGTCTTGCATTTTGACTAACAAGTGGGACCGCAGTTCAGCAAACCGACTATCGGCAAACCAACTTGTCCATGCTCCCATGATACCGGCTTCTGAGATCGAACGCTCGCATGCCGAGATCTAGACCTGTGCGTAAATATCAGATACTAGTGGACTTTTTTGCAAACTTGCAGGAGCTCAGCATGCAACCGTTCGATCTCAAATCGAAGGGCTTTCAAAAGGCCGTATCATGGGAGCATAGGCACCTTTGTATCACCTGAAACTCCCCCCCGGCCGCCGCGCGATGGTTGAGTTAGAGAAATGAGGAAAGAGAAGAGCTAGGTGTAGCACGGAATCCAAGAAATTTGGTGTCAGATGGGACTCTTGGTGATGGCGTGTGCCGTACTCCTAGATATGAATGCTTGCTTTGGCCCATGCCACCCCACTATATCGAGGTGCTGGTTACGTAGAGCGAACACATTATCTATCCTACTTGTAAAAAGAAAAACACATTATTTCTTCAGGAGTTCGGTAACACTAGTACTAGGCGGCCCACCTCACACTGTCGGCAAATTTCCTGGAGTCATTGCTCGGCCCTCCTCTCCCTCTCTTATCAGCTAGTCGGCAGACGCGTGGAGTGTGCCCATCATCGGTTTGCTAACATTCAGTCCCACATACTATAAGGAAAAGTATTTTGCCGTGCCGCAGCACACACTCTGAGAAGTGACTCAAAATCCATTCATAAATTAAGTAAGTTTATCACATGCATATGCAAATATACCGTTCACACTACATACAACAAGTCTACAACGCACAATGACAACGAGGATATACATTGTAAATACTAAAGTTTTTCTCACACAACACGTACAAGAAATGAAAACGACCTTCACGTCAACCAATCCTCGGCGTTGGTAACGCTTGCTTTGGACCAGAAGCGAGTCTCTGACCAGGGCCCGGTGGTATTGTCAATCTTGAGACCAACGCAAGACTCACCATCCGGGCTGAAGCAGCCAATATTAGGAGCAATACTTGCATTGGAGTAGTGAGCATAAACAACAATGTCGGTGGTAAAGGTAGAGTTGCTTCCCATAAATGGCAAGGTTGTGCCAACGGGCGCTGGATCGCCTTTCACCATCATTTGATAGTTTAGTCCAAGGAAAAGCGAGTGTTCTCCAAGACTGTCGATATTAAACAGGGAGAAGCTCGTGGCGCTAGCACACTAGTATCCATCCCGAATAGTCTACAATGGAAGTTGGCATAGGTCCGCAGAGTACGACCATGCGAGACAATACTACTACCTGCTTCCTCTATAACATTAGCAATGCCCTGTATACAGACAAAAAGAGGTGATCCATCGAAATAAGTAGCTAGGTACCATCTAGTAGGTAGGTATTGCTCGTCTTCATGCTCGTGATCATCACCATCGTCATCATCATCATCACCATCGTCATCTCCCCCTTGGTTATAAAAGTTTCCAAGTATCGGTGGCGGAATGTTGACAGGACCTTGAAAATTTTGAAGGTTAGTTAGTAAAGGGATAACTCACATGCATGGTGAATGAAACAATTCTAATTAAGGTGGAAGATAAACGTACCAAAGCAAGAACGATCCCATGCAAAAACAGTGCCACAAGTGGTGACAGCAAACACAAGACGCTCGTATTGAATTGCATCACAGTACTCCCTCGTGTACAGAAACTGGTTTTTAAGCAATGTCCATCCAATCCCTCCAGGAGTAAAGATGGCAACAAGCTTGTCGAAGACAGCGACAACACAATAGTTCCGATAACTCCAAGAGCATGTCGGAACTCGACAAATTGCTATCTTCTGTAGACGACAGTTACCATGATCGTATTTGAATGTACATAGAGTATTGGTGTGCTCAACCTCAGGGCAGTCTGAGATTTTTGGAATTGGAATCTGGTGACGTGTGTACACATTCACAAGCTCCCACTCGCAGTTGTCCCCAATATAAACAACCCAATCTCCATTTGTGCCAGCCCAATCCTTACGCTGAAGCGATGGCATCTTAACATCACATGGATCATTATCAAGTGGCATCAACTTGCACAAGGCGAGCCTTCCGTTGTCCCCGTACCAGAGAGCAGGGTCATAGCGAAGAAGATAGGGGAGATCAAACCACTCTTGAACCCTTGGGTTGTTTGTAATGATCTTATTTGTTGAGTCGAGAATGTTCTTGAACGAACCTGCCATGCTAGCCGCGGTAATGATGTCGCACCGATCAATGATTTCCTCCACCGCATCATCTGTCAGATTGGGGTAAGAATAATGGGGTTGTGTCCAGCTACTTTCCTCCATCAAGAAGACGAACAATGGCAGAAGGAAGGGTCAAGGCAAATGGAGGGAGGAAGAGCGTGCGACAGCAGTTCCAACTCCCAAATTGAGAGGGAAAGGGGAAGAGGCGGTGGACGGTTGCCACGGTATAGGAAGAGGCGAGCGGGAAGTGGACGGTTGCCACGATATAGGAAGAGGCGACCCGGCCGTACATTGACGTCCGTTCAGAAATTGTACAAAAGGACTCGCCGTCTTCTCACTGACACGTTGGAACGGGACAACACGTCAACGAAACATGGTTTCTCATTTCTCGTGCAAAATGCAATCGGGCCGCGTTATTTCTCGACTTATTTTTTATAATGGCGTGCCATTCAATTTTGAAGCATTACTACTACACGTCGTCCCGATTTATTAGGCCGGACGTTACATGCACGCTATCCATTGGGTGCATGCAGGAGAGAGAAAAAGTGCATGCATGGGAGAGAGATCGAAGACCTTAATTTGCCCCATTTATTGGTCCTGTTGCTCCGGCTCGCGGGAATTAGAAAACCTTGACGGAGGTACTCTACCAAGTATAATATAGTACTATATAGGCTGGAGCTTCAGCGCTTGATTGCTTGGGCTGCCCACTTGCTTCTCACACTATCACCCTCTCCAGATCTTAAAATGACGGTAGTGGACACTCTCTCCCCCTCCTCACCGGTGGCCACAGATCCGGCCTGATCCCATTCGCCGGGAAGAGGAGGACGTGCACTGATGACAAGGCCATCTTCTCAGACCTAGCACCAGCGCGGGATGGCCTCCGTTCCCAAGCTCGCTGCCGTAGTGTCGGCGGAGGAGGACGATGACGAGAGAAGCCGCTTCCCGCCGACCCTCTGGTATGCTACCTCTTTTCGAACCATACGCTTGTGCTATTGCCCCATCTGCCCACGTTGCTGCATGCGGTTGTTTTTCCACTGCCCCATCTCCCCAAGTTACTAGCCTCTGCTGGTCATGTAGACGAAAACCTTAATTTGCACTATTAAAGGAAACCCTACTTCATGCAGACTAATCCATGTCTGGGTTGAATAAGGAAAGAAAGGGGGGAAAGCCGTACTATAGAAGAGACTTGGTATCGAACCTGCATCTTGGTTGAAAAGGGGAAAAGCAGTAGTAGCTGAGGAACTAGTCTCTTGTCTCTTGGTTGAAAAAGGAAAGAAAGGCAGGACAACGCAATAGAGAATGACCAGGTCGATAGGTTTGTTGTCCTCACATAGGTAAAAGGTGGCTAAAGAGAACAAAAATGCGACGTATTCCAGATATGCTGCTTGGATATTTGTTGCTCTGGGCAACCATCCCTGCTTCACCAGTCTATGCGTCCGTGGAGGTACATTGTACTTTTTCGACCAAGGGTGGATTTTATTGGCTCAAAACAGAGCATCAAGAAGATACATAATACAGTGAGCACACACCCGGCCTCTGCATAGCTAGGATGCACATAGCCAACACCATGCTTTTATTGCCACTTTTTTGCTGTTAGTATAACACCACCGGTAAAATTATGCTACTGCTAAAGTGGTGCCACTTTTAACTAATGCCACAGTCAGTCTAATGCCACCGATAAATTGAAAAAGGAAAGAAAGGCAGGAAAACTACTACTCCACCTCTCTTTCAAAATACAAGACGTTTTGGTACATTAAATTGAACTGCAAAAACGTCTTATATTAAGGAACAAAGGGTGTAGAAAATTCTTTAAATTATGCCGGCAAAGCTAGTCACACCATTGTTAAAATTAATGTTCATTATGTTATCGGAGGAGGTCTGCATTTTTGTCTATGTTGCCTATTGATTACATACCTAACATCATGATGTAATGGTAAGTCAATTTTTTTGTACAGTGTCACCAAAATGTCAAGGCGGTGATGGCATTTTATTTCAGTTGAACTACACAAAAAATTCTTAAAAGAGGAGGAAAGGTCAGGAATGGTTCAATCTTTCACAAAATACTATGTATGCCATCATGACATCCATCCCTGTTGCCTTCTTTATTCCTTTGAATAGGTGGTTAGAAACTGTCTTGCTACCTTTTCCCATTAAGAAATTTGAAATGCTTAAATTTGTAAGTCTATGCTAACTGTCAACTAGTGCCACTTTTAATCACACTTTCAATATCTATGCAAACAGGGATGCTCGATTTTAGTGGAACTGCACAAAAAGTCCAAATGGTTCAACATTATGACCATTATTTTCTGCAAACAGTTATATCCAATCGGTGGCACTATGAGCTATTCATTACCAAGGTACATGGTTTGCTGCTATCTTGCTACTATCTTGCTTCTGTTTTTGTAGTGTCATTAGATAGTAATATTAGTGGTTTGCATGTAAATTTATTGCCAAGGTGGACTTCCATTGGTGGTGCAGGACATGAATCAATGACTGGATGCTCACTTTCAGTTGTATCGATTTCACCTCTTCCATCCCTACAAACATTGATATCCTTGGTCTGATGAAGAATAGGCGCTATATTTCTGCTCTGTACCAGCAAATCAATTCAGTATCAAATTGTCCAGTGCAAAAACATGACAGATGCTAGGCGAAAACGACTAGCAGAGACGTGGTTAAACCAAAAATACAAGGTGGAGTATATGTTAACTAGCTGCTTGATATTTGTGCAAACAGATGTCTGCTCGTTGCTATTTGGCAAACAAACATAGGGACCTCAATTTTTGTGGAACTGCACAAAAGAATAGGATAGTTACTGCATGCAGTGCCATTTGAAAATAGACACAGAAGGATTGGATAGTCACTGCATGGACAGCACAAAAGTAGTACTGAACTATTTATTGGCCAACACTAGGTGCTTCATTGCTATGGTCTGATTATCCAATGGGCATCATCTTGCCAAACTTAAAGTTGAATTCCGAAAATAGTCTTGCCGGGTGATCGACAGATGACCATAACATATTTCAGTGGATGTTCCTCCATCATGTGTGGTTGATTCTCATGGTTCCATCTGTTGGTGAAACCACTTACGTTTGCTAGAGGAAATGTAGACTTTACAAACAAATTTGTCATTCACTCTATACTGAATGTTGGCCCTGAGAAGCATCCATGTTAGTTGCAAGAACAGATATATTGTGTTTGATCTGTGAATCATTGAGATGCATAAACATGTTGATCTTATGTATGGGAATCCTACTAGTTGGTTGTGAGTTTGGGCTATTAGTGTGAACATATTAGTAAGCCAGGCCTGTGAGTCTGGTCTGGACATTTAGAGCGGATCGACTCTTACTACTGTGCACAGCAGTTCCTTTTTTCTCTTCGCTCAGTGTTTTCTTTTTTTTCGAAACGGAGGCAAAATATTTGCCTCATGCCTTAATTAAGGAGTTCACAGTGGCTTTTACAAAGAAAAGCGAGACAGAAATTACAAAGACACTACTCTCCCGGCATGATGTGACCCAAATGTTTTGCGCCCGCGGTGACCCAAAGTTTTGCCTCAGACTGGATGTTGAACAACAGGATGCACGGAAGAGTAGACTTGTGCCCGAACACCCTAGCATTCCTCTCGCACCAAATGGTCCAACATGTTCCTTATTTCTCTCCGCTCAGTGTTTACAAGTTACTGATCGATCACTAGCTCGCCTACTAATACACTCCTGGTAGTTTTAGTTGCGACGCAAGATCCAAGGGTGGCAGTTTTTAGAATAAAAATGCCTTCCTCTGAAGAAACTGACATGCTGTTCTGAAGAAAATGCCATGCGAATCTGAAGAAACTGCCAGCAAAAACGTTCGCAAATGCCTTCTCTCCCAGCGACCGTTCATCAGCTATTGCGATCCTACACGTACACTATCCGACCGACTTGATCCTACACAAATAACCAGCGGATCACACACGTACCTCATCTGGATGAATGGAGTGCACTCGTTTAACTGTCGTGCCGATGTGCGACCCAGCACTGACGGGACGGGACGGGAGTACGGTACAGTCATAATTTCAGTTTTTCCAGTTTTCCACAGCAAGCTGGCGCGCTAAGCCATGCCTGCTTATGCATTGAATTCCGATGACCATCACGTTTCCCGTGACAAGCCGGTTTACCTACCGTCCGCCTATAATTACTGGTGCCCGGCGTGCTCCGGTGGCACCTTCACCCAACGCACCCTATCCTCACAAGACCCCACCGGCCCGACGTCGCTCGCCACTTGCCCTCGCTCTCGCCCCGTCCGTGATGCCCCAGCGCGGCAGTAATAGGCGCCACCAGAGGCGCTCATCGCCGGAGTTAGTGTTTGGTTTTTCACGGGAAGGCAGACGGAGGGAGGAGGCATTCTGGCGGTCTTTAGATGGCAATGCGGAGTATGAGGATGCCTTGGAGCGTGACCGCATGGCGGAGGAGCAGCGTACCGCCGATTTGCGCCACCAGCAGAGCATGGAGGTGGAGCAGCACACCGCCGCTCTGCGTCGCGAGCAGAGCGCCCGCAACTGGGCCGACAACGTGGAGGCCGGCGCCCAACGAATAGCCCTAGAGGCTGTCGGGCATGCACGCGTGCGCGACACTGAATTTTACTACCAGCTCGTCAAGTGGGTTTCCCGCTTAGAGGCCGAACCTTCGGTGGACCACGCCGGCATGGAAAGGGCCAACGGGCACGAGCAACATACCCTATCGCACCTCTGCCAAGTCCGAGGTGAGGAGGAGGACGTCGGTCCCGACGTTTAGCATGAGCCGCAGATGGCGGCCGGCATCGTCTAGTTAGCTAAGAGTATGTTAGTTGCTCTAAACTCGAGTATTAGTGGGAGTAGATAGCTAAGTTGGCTATGATGGTTGTCAACGTGGAAGTTCAGTACTCTATCTCTGAATCAGTCCTGTTACTTTGCTCTGAATGTTGAACTTTCTGATTGAACATTTGGAATGGGCTGTTATATTTCTAAATGGGCTGTATTTGTCCGCCACGGATTAAGAGACTGACTTGTGGGCCTACTAGGTTGACGCGTGCACAAGGCTTTGTCAACTTAGTCAACAAACGATTGTGGTAGCCTAAGCCATTGGATGTCAATCCAACGCCTGTCGTGCTTTTTCAATCTCTTGTCTTCTTCCTCCAGGCTCCAGCCGCCCAAACCAAACCAACGCTGGCGGGATCACCTGCTCCCGCCTTCCACGGCTTGCTGCGCAGCCGCCCACGCATTGCTGTCCCACTGTACCCTAACCGGTGCCAGGCCATCCCTCTACACCCCCACCCACCCCCACCTCCTGTTATTTTCCGGTGATGGCATCCCCACCCCGCACCAACCCTCATACTCCCCTCCGTTTCCAACCACACTGCAACATCTTCCATGGCTCCTTTTCGTTCCCGTCCGAGGCCTCGCCGTCGTCCTCCGCTTTGGTTCCCTCGCCGCGGCACCGCCTTCTGGCGTTGTCAACATGGTCAACAACCTAGAGGAATCAGCAGATGATTGTACGTGGAGAGGATGATAGTAGGGACCCACCAAGGTCATGGCGGTACGCAAGCAAGTGGCTCCTTATTACAAGCCAAAAAAATGCTTCCTCCTAATGGTTTCCCGACATCTTGGTCCCACCCCATTGCCAACGTAGTCAATAAACGAGAGAATTGCACAACGAGCGACTGTCAAGAAGCGACAGGAATTGGTGAGGACTGTACGTGGAGAGGATGACAGTAGGGACCCCCAGGTCCATAGCCGTACGCAAGCAAGTTCCTCCTTATTACATGAAAAAAATGCTTCCTCCTAATGGTTTGCTCACATCCGAGACCTACGACATTGTCAATGTAGTCAATAAACGAAATAATTGCACAAGGAGCGGTTGACACCAGGGACCCACTAGCTCGAGCAGTTTTTTGTTGTTGTTGTTGAGACGGAGCAGGGTATCAACTGGGCTGTGCGGCGTCTATGGCCCGTCCAGCCCAGGCTTTATTTACAACTTGACGAGCCCAACTATTTTTTTTGTCTGTGAAAATGACTAGCGCACCTTTTTTTTCGCACAATACCCTACACAGGCCGATTTCCTTTTCCCCGCCCTGCTGGGCTGCAAATCTTTCAAGACGGCGAGGGATACATTCAGCCTGGCTATAAAAAAAGGTTGTAAATTTTGTGAATAATATGAAATGGGGTGTAAATATATAAAAAACACAACAAATGGGCAATTAGTTTCAAATTGTGAATTTTATCTTATTTTTTCATATTTCATTGGATTTTAACATAATTTAAATATATTTTAATTTTTTTTATCGGGCTCAAAATTTTGGGATTAGAAATAGTTCGAAAATTTCAATGACCAGTCTTTTATTTTATGTTTACAACATCACCAGAGTTTTGTTTTCTTTTTGAAATGGCTAGCCCAGTTCAATTTTCTTTTGCATAATACCCAACCGAGGCCTACTTGCTTTTCTCAGCCCTGCTGGGCTTCAAATCTTTCAAGACGAGGAGGGATGCATTCGGCTTGTCCACAAAATGGCCTATTTCCCTAAAAAAATGGCCTATAAGCAATAAGAAATGGGCCGTAAATTTTTAAAAACACAGCAAACTAGTAATTAGTTTCAAATTTCGTTTCATCCGGATTTTGAAATATTAAATTTCATTGGATTTTTTTGCGGTGAAAATATCATTGTATTATAATTAATATAATTTTATTTTTCAAACTAGTATGAATCAGACTCGAAACATCGGGATTA
Source organism: Elymus sibiricus (assembly GCA_039707655.1). NCBI lineage: Eukaryota > Viridiplantae > Streptophyta > Magnoliopsida > Poales > Poaceae > Elymus > Elymus sibiricus. The sequence continues at coordinate 195,799,546 of CM077674.1, read as the reverse complement.
AAAACAGTTCGGAGCCCACCAAAATATGCAAAATTTCATTGAAATTTTTAACCGTGGCAAGAATATTGGCTGTAATGCTAACAAAAAGAATATGTGCTCTAAAATAATCTTTAAGAAAGAGGAAATGGGTTGTAAATTATTAAAAATAATAGCAAATGTGTTGTATGATGTTTGCCACAGATTTAGAGGCTGACTTGGGCCTACTAAGTTGACGCGTACGCAGGGCTTTGTCAACTTAGTCAACAAATGATTCTAGCAGCAGTGACCGTTGGATGTTAATCCAACGGCCGTGCTACTTCTTCAATCTCTGATCTTCTTGCTCCAGCCGCCCAAACCAGCGCCGGCTGGACCGCCTTCTCCCGTGTCCCGTGGCCGGCTGTGCTGTCGCGCAGGCCTCACCGCCCCACCCTACTCCCATCGCTGGCCAGGCCATCCCTCTACTCACCCACATCTCTTGTGATTCTCCGGCGATGGCAGCCTCACACCGTAGCCGAACCAGTAAACCCTCGTACTCCCCTCCACGTGGGCAACCACTGCCAAGTCTTCCTCGTCTCCGGTTCGTTCCCTTACTAGGCCTCGCCGTCGTCCACCGCCTTGGTGCTCTTGGCACGGCGTCGTTAATGCAGTCAACGAACGGCAGCCATCGGAAGAGGACTGTACGTGGAGAGGCTGACAGCTGGGACCCATGAGGTCCATGGTCGCACGCAAGGAAATGCCTCCTTATTACGCGCAAGAAAAATGATTCCTCCCCTGTTAGCTGGGACCCACCTGATTTGGAGGCTGACTTGTGGGCCTACCAAGTTGACGCGTACGCAAGGCTTTGTCAACTTAGTCAACAAACGATTCTAGTAGCAGTGACCGTTGGATGTTAATCCAACGGCCATGCTGCTTCTTCAATCTCTGATCTTCTTGCTCCAGCCGCCCAAACCAGCGCCGGCGGGATCGCCTGCTCCTGCCTCCCGTGGACGGCTGTGCTGCCGCGCAGGCCTCACCGCCAAACCCTACTCCCAGCGCTGGGCAGGCCATCCCTCTACTCACCCACACCTCCTGTTATTCTCCGGCGACGGCAGCCTCACACTGCAACCGAACCAGTAAACCCTCATACTTCCCTCCGCGTGGGCAACCACTGCCTTGTCTTCTCCGGCTCCGGGTCGTTCCCTTCCTAGGCCTCGCCGTCATCCACCGCCTTGCTGCACTCGGTACGGCATCGTCAACGCGGCCAACGAATGACATCCATCGGAAGAGGACTGTACGTGGAGAGGCTGACAGCTGGGACCCACGAGGTCCATGGTCGCACGCAAGGAAGTGCCTCCTTATTACGCGGAAAAAATGTTTCCTCCCCATAACAGCTGGGACCCACCAGCTACATCTTCGCACGCAAGGAAGAGCCTCCTTATTACGCGCAAAAAAATGATTCCTCCCCCCTGACAGCTGGGACCCAGCAGCTATAACTTCACACGCAAGGAAGTGCCTCCTAATCCTCCCTGACAGCAGAGACCCACCTGGTCGAAGCGTACGTAGCGTTGTATGTCTAGTCGTGAACGTGTACGTACATACTGGTCGATCGGTCTCAGTGCAATGATGAACCGTGGGCGTGTAAGGAGCGGCACGTGACGTAGTAGAGCCCCCGACGCAGCAGTTCAGGTAGCCCCGTCTAAATCATATACACATACGTACAACCACACAGCAAAAAATACGGCCACGTACGTATATATACGGGCGAGGTCTCAAATGCGTACTCGTGCATATGTATGGCCAGGGTTCGTGTACATGGAGAGAGAGGCAACAGACGGCAGAAACGGCCTCCTGTTCATCGGCAGCCAATCGGCTGGGTCGGAATGGAAGAAACAGCGTCGGGAGCCAAGCGACTGGGTCGGAACACGTCCTGTTCATCGGGAGCCAACTGGCTTGGACGGAACAGCCGAAACGGGGTCCTGTTCATCGACTCAGGGTCTAGCGTACCGCAAAATGGAGGAAACAGCCTTCTGTTCGACCGCCTACGGTCGAAACGGGGTCCTGTTTATCGGCTGGGGGTCTTGCGTACCACAAAACAGAGGAAACTGACTTCTGTTCGAGTGCCTACGGTCGAAACGGGGTCCTGTTGATCGGGAGGGCTCTGGCGTACCGCAAAACGGACTTCTCCCCAACTGCCTACGGTTGAAACGGGGGTCCTGTTCATCGGGAGGGGTGTGGCGTATCGCAAAACGGGACTCCACGGGCTACTATTCATCCACGATCGACCTCCCTCCAGCCTCCACCAGCTACTGTTCATCCACCGTCGACTTCCACCAGCCTCCACCGGCTACTGTTCATCCAGCCTCCATGGGGTCCTGTTCATCCACCCCCAACCGGCTAGCCTCCTCGGGGTCCTATTCATCCAGCACCAACCACCTTCACACGGCCGGGGTGCTGTTCATCCACAGCCAACCCATCGGCTGGGGTGGGGCGTACGAGCAGGCGGCAGCAACAGGAACTGTTCATCCATAGCCAACCAACCGGCTAGGTCAACTCACCACGTCTCGCGCAAGGGGCTCGATCGATGCGTCTCGACTCGTTCTACGTATCGCGCGCGCGGCAGAAATGGGCACTGTTCATCGAGAGGTAACCCAACCAGCTACGTCTCGCACGTACAGGAGCTCGACCGGCTTCAGTTAGCAGCGAAGGAATTGCTTGGATTCAGTTAGCAGCGAAGGACTCGCTCGGGTTCAGTTAGCAGCGAAGGAATTGATCGGCTTCAGTACATAGCTAGATAGTGCGATCGCTCGGGTTTAGTAAGCGAACGCCTCGCTCGGGTTCAGTTAGTGAATGCCTCACACACACGCGCGCTTACGAGAGAAACGCGCAAACCACACTGCATCGCTCGGCCCTGACCACCCACCGTAACCGGGAATTCCTCGAAAATTTCCTCGGCCTCACTTCTACCATGATTTTTTACGGCATGGACAGCCCAAAGAATGTCATGCGGCTGCGTCTCCGGCCCGCCCAGGACGAAAAGCCCATTTTATGTCATAATTTTTTGTCATCGAAGTAGGAGCCCACCACATCTATGATGATACATGTTTTTGTCACAATTATTGTCATAGAAGTGTCACAACCATGACAGAAAAAGTTTTCGTTCAGCCCATAATGTCACGGATGTGCCTTTTTTTTGTAGTGATTGCCTCAAATTATTAGTGGCATTACATTAAGATGCAAAAACAATATCATTATTGCTTTCTCATAGCAGTGCAAAAACAGTAGCACAAGATCACTAGCTGAATGCAGAGTAAAAATCAACCAAAAAGGAACATACCCAGTCATGGGAACCATAACTGCAGTCAACACCATTGTAGACGGGTTGACACCAGTCACCAACATGGATGATTCAATTCATGCGACCTTTTTGTGCAGTTCACCTAAAATGAAGCAATGTTTGCATCATGCAGCTACCAAGATGTACTTGGTCCCATGAGCTGGCACCTTCTCCTTCATTAGTTGCACTAAAACTGAGCAACGTCAAGTTTGGCTGTCATGCTCATGGAAGGTGCAACTATAATTTGCTTATCCTTTTGTGCAGTTCCACTAAAATCAAGTGCCATTGTGGTGACGGTGATGGCTAATCTTGCAAAGGTTAATAAACCGTTGCACGAGATTACCGACAGAGTTAGACGAAGAGGATAGGAACTCCAATTACCCCATTGTGCAGTTCCACTAAAATCGAGAGACATTGTCCATGTGACATTTTAGTAGAATTGCACAAGACACTCTTTCAAAAAAAACAAAGTGTTTTCTGCAGTTCACCAAAAGGTCACAATAGCAATGAGGTGAAATGGATATCCCTATCTGCACAAAAAGATAGAAAGAAAACAGTTACTGGTCAATAACAAGATATGAAACATACATGAAATGAAAAGAAACATGTTACTTATCTTCATGGCAATCATGCAAGGACAGTAGAAATTTTAAAACGGCAGCATTGCTTCATATTACTGGAAGCATTACGATCAACAATGACATCGGTCAAATATGCCATTACAATAATGGTGGCATTGCTTCGTTTTACCAGCTACATTTGATTAACAGCAACTAAATAGTTGGTATAAGGCCATGGGACAGTGGGGACACCAGGACATTCACCAGCGTAAAGAAGCAACTTACTTATCATAATGGGAACTATAGCAGGAGAGTAGCATTTGTAAAACAGTTTAATTGCATCATATTACTGGAGGCATTAGATTAACAATAACATTGGTTTGACATGTCCTTACTTTAACAGTGCGATTGCTTCATTTTACAAACGCCATTACATTAACAACAACAAAAAGTTGGTATGAGGGCAGACAGGGGACGCATCAGCACCATGTACCTACATAGAGGCATAATGTGGTGAGGCCGAGTTTGTTGCCCCGAGCTACAAACATCCAACCAAGATCTGGGCTGGTCCCAAATTTAGTTCTCTTTAGGCACCTTTTACTACGTGAGGACAACAAATCTAATCTTGGACTGCGTTTTCCTTCTTCCACCAATACTCAGCTGCCACTTTCTTTCCTTCTTCCACCAATAAAAGATCTATTCCTTATCCAGTTTGTACCGCGTTTTCCCTTTATTTCACTTTTGAACCAAGAGACCGGTTGGGTAGCCAGTCTCTACAACTTTCCCCCCTTCTATTTCCTCTTTGAATCAAGTCCTAGATTCATGCTACACCTTTCCCCCCTTTCTTCCCTGTTTGAACCAAGTCCTAGATTCGACTACATGAAGTAGCTTTACCTCTAATAATAGTAAAAATTAAGGTGGCTTTGGAACAGTTGATGGAAGTAGAAAAAGATCCACATGCAGCCACGTGGGGAGCTGGGGCAATAGAGCAAGGCCGTTTTCGAAGGAAGTTATACCTGAGGGTCGTCGGGATGTGGCTAGGAGGGCGGCCGAAGGCCGGATCTGGCCATAATACGGCATGGAAGAAGAAGGGGTCGCAGGCCCTCCTGAGCCGGCGCTGTGTCAGAGAGAACGGCACGGGCAGCCGATCGGGACGTGCCGGCAGCTGTGGGTCTCCTCCCTAGCCGCCGACGACCGCGTGAACGATGCACCTACTCCCCTACCCCGGCCGTGGGGATACAGACGGATCTGTGACCAGCGGTGAGCAGAGACAGAGTGTGGCCACCGCTGTCTTGTTTAGATCTGGAGAGGGTGAGAGAGTGAAGAGAGCAACCCTAGTAAAGCAAGTGCTGAGGCTCCTGCCCATATATATAGTGGACTGATTTTCCTTTTCTCTCCACAACAATCGTTTCAATTTGTGTACGTGACATTAAATAAAAGAAACTCTCTATTTAACATGCTACAGTGAACAAAACTCCACGGCGTCCTGGAGTACTAGTAGTATTGTTCACTTGTGGACCCCGGCCCTCCATTCAATGAACAACAACACGGGTGAATATAGAGAGAGAGAACAAACAAGCTGGAACTCTTTTGGCTTTGAGATATCGATGGTACCGTTTGACCACACTACATCAATGGACTCAGTACTTTCAAGTTGCCGTAATTTGTGGCTTTTGCAGTTCCCATCTAAATGGGGGAATACCATACATTTTGTTTGATAACTACCCTATATGTATAAACACATGCACGGTTCACATTCCGAATCGCTAGCTAGAACTTGAACTGTATTTGTTTTCAACATAAAGTGGAATCAAATGATCGAATTCATGATCTTAGTGTTTGCAGAGAAAATGTAAAGGGCCATCGATCTTTGTTCTGCTTTTGATCATACTACAACATATGCAACCCTTTTGTGAAAATGACCAGATCTATTATAAAAAGTTCACCATGAGTACTACAAAGCATCTCAAACATAATAAAAATTACATCGAGATTACGAGACCACCGAACGACCTACTACCATCACAACGAGCCGCCGACGCACCGCTATTGCCGCCAACCTACCTGAGCTGGCTTCACCTCATCGATGACAGTCGGGAAGTGTTTGTGCACTTGCCCCTAAGGAGCAGCAACCCGAAGCCATAGTAGTCGTAATTCATGTGAATCACCTAATTCATATAACACAAAATTTCGCCACACGACAAGAAACCCTAGCCTTACCGCCCAAAGGAGACAACATGAATCTTTGTTGGAGCTCCATCGACTATGCCCCGACGAGGATCAGAGCTCAAAAGACAAACTCATACAAGATGTGTCGATCGATATCGCCGCTGTCCTACCAGAGTCGGCTTGATCTTTTTGATGATAAACAGGAAGTCTTCGTGCAGATGCCCATAAGGACCAGAGCCGTAGAGCAGTATTGTGTGTTTGGTTGCATTCTCATCTCAGCATAGTTGTTCCCTCTTTGTGCATGCTCATCTCAGCATCCCTCTTCATGCATGCTCCTAGTGTATTTGTGTTAAGCTAGCGTGGACTCATGCACCCTTCATACACTCTACCAAACACCCAAAAGTGGGTCGAGAAGGGAACTTTTGCTCTCATGCACCCTTCATACACCCTACCAAACACCCAAAAGTGGGTCGAGAACGGAACTTTTGCTCTCATGCACCCTTCATACACCCTACTAAACACACCCTTGTCGTTGTTGAACCCTTGTAATTATCCGAAGCACTTGACACCTAATGTTGCCACATGACAATACGCTCATGTTCCATCCACTATGTCTAGACGGACGAACTTGAGGAGGATCAGAGCCCGAAAGACAAACTCAAAGGAGAAGTGCCCCCATCCGAGTGAGGGCTGTGTGTGCGTGGACTAAAAAAATCCTAATGTAAACTACTAACTGGGGCGGAGGCACCGGGATTCCCCTCCCCGCCACGAGTGGACCGAGCGGTGGGAAGAGGGGAGGGGCAAATCCATGGGATCACCGGTGAAGCGTGGAGCGGGGAGGTTGCCCTAGCTGCCTAGGGTGGGGGGAGTAGATTTGTATTCATACCAAAACAGATTTGAATTTTATTGGTACTGTATAGTACTATATAGCCGATGTCTCCACCTTTTTTTTCGATTTCTCAAGATATCTACAGCCCGTATGTTACCATTGCTCATCTCTCTTTTCTACTGTACTGTAGTAGTAGTAACTCAGCCTGCCTAAAAAAAAGTAACTCAGCCGCATGTTACCATCGCTCGTCTCTCTTTTCTAGTACTGTAGTAGTAGTAACGCGACGCGCATTCCACTCGGTGAGCGGCGTGCCGGGCCAACCATGGGGGTGCGACGCGAACGCGATGGGCATGCTATATACATGTACCACCTTTTTCTTTTGGTTTAGCTCCATGCCGCAATCCATCGATACAAAATTATATTTAAAAGTCGAGGGCAGGGATTTTCCCACGCGGTAGGTGCGGCAGTTTCGCCTAGTCGGTTTGACAGAGAAGTGAGGAGGATGAGGGAGTAGCGGATTCAACTTACTGCTGGAAGAGTGGGACTGTGTGATTTGACGGCTCATTACTGTAGGAAAGGTGGGGCCTTGTGATATGACTGCTCATTTATAGTCATTATTACTGCGGCGCTACGATCGGGTGAGGCTCCCCTTCCGTTCCCCACTCTAATCTGGTGCATGACACGTCGACCCGGATGCTGGCTGTCCCACATGTCAGCGAAAGGAAGAATAATTGTTGCCAACGACGTAATAAGGAGCAAAGAACCGTGCGGTATACTCTAGTTTAGCACTGGAGTACTAGTATACGTCGGAGGAGTGTGAAACACGGCAGCCCAGTGAACCAACAGGCGATATGGCGATAAAAAACAATGTACTACAGTCCAGCCTTAGCATGTAAAAACACGCCACCGCTTCCTCCTCCCCCTCTGTTTATCGACATCAGCGGAGCAAGAGCGTCGTCGTAGCTTAGCTAGTACTCCTACTTCTCTCCAACCTTTTTTTTACAATTCCTTTGTTTTTCCTGAGGTGTTGAACACTCTTTGCTAATCCTATTGGATTTAGCACTCCAGTCCCATACTTTCCCCATTCCTATATTTTTAGTATCATGGGAATCAAAGAGGCCCTTAGACTAGTTTAGGGTTGGTCATTTTTTTCAGTGAAATATGTCCAAAAGTAATGAATGTGCTCCGGTTTCTAAGAAAATCATCCGATTTGCATGTAGTAATTCATTTATTTATTCTTTTGCGGGGGGTTTGCATGTAATTCGTCCGGTTTGAAATGTACTCGTACGCCGGCATGGTTGGACGGCCCGCTGCCGCATTATTGTCTGAGGACTCGTCCGTACCGGTTGGCGCTCAGCGTTGGAGATGCCCCGAGTGCTTGCATGTGGACCTAGATGCTCTATGTCCCACATGTCGGCGAAAGGAAGCACATAGAAATATTTCCGATAACCGCGGAGCCGAGGAGTACATCCCAGCAAGGAGGAAAAATGCGTGAAAAAATATGTACTATGAAGCGTAGCTGCAAAGTGACGACAGGTATAGGTCGCACGCACCCAACTAGTGGTACAAGTCAACATAATTTGCTGACTTGTCCCCCAGCTGCCACTTTCTTTCCTTCTTCCACCAATAAAAGATCTATTCCTTATCCAGTTTGTACTGCGTTTTCCTTCCTCATTGAATCAAGTCCTAGATTCATGCTACACCTTTCCCCCCTTTCTTCCCTGTTTGAACCAAGTCCTAGATTCGACTACATGAAGTAGCTTTACCTCTAATAATAGTAAAAATTAAGGTGGCTTCGGAACAGTTGATGGAAGTAGAAAAAGATCCACATGCAGCCACGTGGGGAGCTGGGGCAGTAGAGCAAGGCCGTTTTCGAAGGAAGTTATACCTGAGGGTCGTCGGGATGTGGCTAGTAGGGCGGCCGAAGGCCGGATCTGGCCATCATACGGCATGGAAAAAGAAGGGGTCGTAGGCCCTCCCGAGCCGGTGTTGTGTCGGAGAGAACGGCACGGGCAGCCGATCGGGACGTGCCGGCAGCTGTGGGTCTCCTCCCTAGCCGCCGACGACCGCGTGAACGATGCACCTACTCCCCTACCCCGGCCATGGGGATCCGGACGGATCTGTGACCAACGGTGAGCAGAGACAGAGTGTGGCCATCGTTGTCTTGTTTAGATCTGGAGAGGGTGAGAGAGTGAAGAGAGCAACCCTAGTAAAGCAAGTGCTGAGGCTCCTGCCCATATATATAGTGGAGTGATTTTCTTTTTCTTTCCACAACAATCGTTTCAATTTGTGTACGTGACATTAAAGAAAAGAAACTCTCTATTTAACATGCTACAGTGAACAAAACTCCACGGCGTCCAGGAGTACTAGTAGTATTGTTCGCTTGTGGACCCCGGCCCTCCATTCATTGAACAACCACACGGGTGAATATATAGAGAGAGAACAAACAAGCTGGAACTCTTTTGGCTTTGAGATATCGATGGTACCGTTTGACCACACTACATCAATGGACTCAGTACTTTCAAGTTGCCGTAATGTGTGGCTTTTGCAGTTCCCATCTAAATGGGGGAATACCATACATTTTGTTTGATAACTACCCTATATGTATAAACACATGCACGGTTCACATTCCGAATCGCTAGCTAGAACTTGAACTGTATTTGTTTTCAACATAAAGTGGAATCAAATGATTGAACTCATGATCTTAGCGTTTGCAGAGAAAATGTAAAGGGCCATCGATCTTTGTTCTGCTTTTGAACATACTACAACATATGCAACCCTTTTGTGAAAATAACCAGATCTATTATAAAAAGTTCACCATGAGTACTACAAAGCATCTCAAACATAATAAAAATTACATCGAGATTACGAGACCACCGAACGACCTACTACCATCACAACGAGCCGCTGACGCACCGCTATTGCCGCCATCCTACCTGAGCTGGCTTGACCTCATCGATGACAGCCGGGAAGTGTTTGTGTACTTGCCCCTAAGGAACAGCGACCCGAAGCCATAGTAGTCGTAATTCATGTGAATCACCTAATTCATATAACACAAAATTTCGCCACACGACAAGAAACCCTAGACTTACCGCCCAAAGGAGACGACATGAATCTTTGTTGGAGCTCCATCGACTATGCCCCGACGAGGATCAGAGCTCAAAAGACAAACTCATACAAGATGTGTCGATCGATATCGCCGCTGTCCTACCAGAGTCGGCTTGACCTTTTTGACGATAAACAGGAAGTCTTCGTGCAGATGCCCATAAGGACCCGAGCCGTAGAGCCGTATTGTGTGTTTGCTTGCATTCTCATCTCAGCATAGTTGTTCCCTCTTTGTGCATGCTCATCTCAGCATCCCTCTTCATGCATGCTCCTAGTGTATTTGTGTTAAGCTAGCGTGGACTCATGCACCCTTCATACACTCTACCAAACACCCAAAAGTGGGTCGAGAAGGGAACTTTTGCTCTCATGCACCCTTCATACACCCTACCAAACACCCAAAAGTGGGTCGAGAACAGAACTTTTGCTCTCATGTACCCTTCATACACCCTACTAAACACACCCTTGTCGTCGTTGAACCCTTGTAATTATCCGAAGCACTTGACACCTAATGTTGCCACATGACAATACGCTCATGTTCCATCCACTATGTCTAGACGGATGAACTCGAGGAGGATCAGAGCCCGAAAGACAAACTCAAAGGAGAAGTGCCCCCATCCGAGTGAGGGCTGTGTGTGCGTGGACTAAAAAACCCTAATGTAAACTACTAACTGGAGCGGAGGCACCGGGATTCCCCTCCCCGCCACCAGTGGACCGAGCGGTGGGAAGAGGGGAGGGGCAAATCCATGGGATCACCGGTGAAGCGTGGAGCGGGGAGGTGGCCCTAGCAGCCTAGGGTGGGGGGAGTAGATTTGTATTCATACCAAAACAGATTTGAATTTTATTGGTACTGTATAGTACTATATAGCCGATGTCTCGACCTTTTTTTCGATTTCTCAAGATATCTACAGCCCGTATGTTACCATTGCTCATCTCTCTTTTCTACTGTACTGTAGTAGTAGTAACTCAGCCTACCTAAAAAAAAGTAACTCAGCCGCATGTTACCATCGCTCGTCTCTCTTTTCTAGTACTGTAGTAGTAGTAACGCGACGCGCAATCCACTCGGTGAGCGGCGTGCCGGGCCGACCATGGGGGTGCGACGCGAACGCGATGGGCATGCTATATTCATGTACCACGTTTTTCTTTTGGTTTAGCTCCATGCCGCAATCCATCGATACAAAATTATATTTAAAAGTCGAGGGCAGGGATTTTCCCGCGCGGTAGGCGCGGCAGTTTCGCCTTGTCGGTTTGACAGAGAAGTGAGGAGGATCAGGGAGTAGCGGATTCAACTTACTGCTGGAAGAGTTGGACTGTGTGATTTGACGGCTCATTGCTGTAGGAAAGGTGGGGCCTTGTGATATGACTGCTCATTTATAGTCATTATTACTGCGGCGCTACGATCGGGTGAGGCTCCCCTTCCATTCCCCACTCTAATCTGGTGCATGACACGTCGACCCGGATGCTGGCTGTCCCACATGTCAGCGAAAGGAAGAATAATTGTTGGCAACGATGTAATAAGGAGCAAAGAACCGTGCGGTATACTCTAGTTTAGCACTGGAGTACTAGTATACGTCGGAGGAGTGTGAAACACGGCAGCCCAGTGAACCAGCAGGCGATATGGCGATAAAAAACAATGTACTACAGTCCAGCCTTAGCATGTAAAAACACGCCACCGCTTCCTCCTCCCCCTCTGTTTATCGACATTAGTGGAGCAAGAGCGTCGTCGTAGCTTAGCTAGTACTCCTAATTCTCTCCAACCTTTTTTTACAATTCCTTTGTTTTTCCTGAGGTGTTGAACACTCTTTGCTAATCCTATTGGATTTAGCACTCCAGTCCCATACTTTCCCCATTCCTATATTTTTAGTATCATGGGAATCAAAGAGGACCTTAGACTGGTTTAGGGTCGGTCATTTTTTTCAGTGAAATATGTCCAAAAGTAATGAATGTGCTCCGGTTTCTAAGGAAATCATCCGATTTGCATGTAGTAATTCATTTATTTATTCTTTTGCGGGGGTTTGCATGTAATTCGTCCGGTTTGAAATGTACTCGTACGCCGGCATGGTTGGACGGCCCGCTGCCGCATTACTGTCCGAGGACTCGTCCGTACCGGTTGGCGCTCAGCGTTGGAGATGCCCCGAGTGCTTGCATGTGGACCTAGATGCTCTATGTCCCACATGTCGGCGAAAGGAAGCACGTAGAAATATTTCCGATAACTGCGGAGCCGAGGAGTACATCCCAGCAAGGAGGAAAATGCGTGAAAAAATATGTACTATGAAGCGTAGCTGCAAAGTGACGACAGGTATAGGTCGCACGCACCCAACTAGTGGTACTAGTACGTATGAGTACAAACGAGTACGGAGTACTACTTCTCTATCAACATGAGTCCCATCTGACAATGGCGTCTGTGCTACAGCTAGCTCTTCTCCCTCCTCGTTCCTCTCTTCTAATTCTAACTCAGCCGACGCGCGGCAGGTGGGGTGGGGATTTGCCGATAGTCGGTTTGCTCAACTACGGTCCCACATGACTGTGAAAATGCTAGACAACACGCGTTCCCTAGCTTGAGCAGCGTTCTGGACCGACCCTAGTACTCCATACCGTGTGGGGGTGCCACACGATGCGGCAGGCTTTTCCTTTTGAACTTGTAGAAAATGTAACATTTGGTTCTTCTTCTGCTCCTTGGATTTTCCCGCGCAATAAGCGGGGGAGTTTGCCAGTTGGCGCATCGTCGATTTTCTCACATCGGGCCCACATGTCAGTGATAATATGCCAAGCCAATGCGCGCTGAGCAGCGGGCCGGAACGACAGTGTGGGTGCGACGCGAATGGGACAGGCATGCTATACTTGTTCCACTTTCTCATTTTGAACTTGTGACGGATAACGCTTAGTTTTGAATTTATAAGTTTGGTTGTTGCGCCCATATATATACTATAGTTTGGTAGGTTGGGTCATGCATCGTACGTAAATTACGAAGTTGATGCAATAGGTAAGTACTACCTCCATCCTGGTTTATCGGTCCCCTTTGTGCCAAATTTTGACCATAGATTTAACTAACAAAATATTAATGCATGTCACCAAAAAATATATCGTTGGATTCATATTTGAACATAGTTTCCAATGATATTGTTTTTGTGACATGCATTAACTTATTGTTAGTTAAATCTGAAGTCAAAATTTGGCACAAAACACGAAGGTGCCAATAAACCAAGGCGAAGATAGTGATACATATAATTAATGCCAAATGATAGCAAGGGATCACACATGTCATTTATGACTGGATGATAATGCGATACAGTACACGATGTAGTGCTGGTTACAGGAGGCAAGAAGAAAGATGCATCCATCGACGACCTCCTCCTCCTCGACTTAGGGCGCCGGCCCACCGAACGGCGGCTGAGGAGCAGCGGCTTTCGTGGCGAGGTCAACGTGCTTCTGAACAATGGCGTCCAAGGCTTCCAGTCGGTCAAAGAAGGCCAATGTCTTAGGGTCGTCCCTGGCCCTGTAGTGGCCTATGTAGACGATTTCCTCGTAGACATGGATGTGTAGGTCAATGGTTTCTTGCTTGGCGAGGCGCTGCGCGGCGAGCGCGGCCTCGAGGTGGACATTCTTCATCGCGACATCGGGCAGCTGCAGGGCCACCAGTGCATGAACGAGGTTGTCACCATGGAGGCCGATGAGGGTGGCAGGCAACGAGGAGCCTGGGCGCGCGGGCTGGAGGAGTATGGCAAGGTCGTCCGCGCGCTTCTTGATGGCGGTGAACTTGCAGATGGAGTGGACCATCATCTCGCCCATGTGAGAGGCAAAGCCATCGTTGCTGAGGGCTATGATGCTGGCGGTCGCCAGCACCGTCTGGAGACGCTGCTCGGTGCCGGGCCGCAGGCCGGCGTCGTGGATCATCTGGCACAGCCGCGTGCCACTCGCGTCCATCGCCTCCATGGGTGATTGTGGCTTCTGGGAACTTGGTCTTGGATTGGAGTGAGCAGTGTTGCATAGACTAGGTGCATAGTACTAGCAGGTGCGTACGATTCGCTAGATGGATTGGAGTGGAGGGGCACCTTATATGAGAGTGTAAACTGCGTTGCATTCATATCGTGCTAGCTCTGTTCTGCTTCTCCAATTAATTCCCTCTGCATGCTAATTGAATGAGGATGTATCATTGACCGTTCAACATTTCGGGAACCGCTACCCACTCCCTCGTTGACATTCAAGCCGTATCAATGTAAATGCGTGTCAAAAAAGACTAGTCAACAGTTCGCCACGAGCCTATAACTAGCGATCGCCACAATAACCGTAAGATCTGCATCCAACGGTGGCACCTATTGGACGCAAACAGTAATAAAAAACAAATGCATGGCATTTTACAAAACTGCCACACCACGCCCCTCCCCTACACATGAGACTGCCATGCGAGCATTCACAACTGCCACATTCGGGTTGCGCTTGGCTCTTCGCCTCTTCGGGAAGTCGTACTACTACAATACTAGCATATGCTTTTGGCAATCTGACACCGAATGAACTGCTGCATGTCCACCGCGTGGGGGAGGAGAGCGTGTTGTAAGCAAAAGCTTCTCCTCGTACATTGGCATGGGAGAGGGCGTACTAATCAAGCTTCTCCTTGTTGTACGAGTTGACGTGACACATCAAAGTAGTACACTCGATTTTCTCAAGAAGTTGTGTTTACCGATGCATAAATTACAATGCATGCATGCATGCTGTGAGTTTCCTTTTGATCCTTTCATGTGTTGATTTAATGCACCTTGAAGTATGAACATGTGATGGTAAAACATTCTAATGCCCCGGCCCTAAAGCGAGAGATGGTGGTGCACGAGGAGGGCGAGATCATGCCAACGGAACAGGACCCGACGATGGACGTCTTTATGGACCTCACCATGCTCCACTGCCCCTTCTGCCTCCGCCCCTTGAAGCCTCCGGTGTACGGGGTTCGAATAAATCTCGTCTGTTTGGCCGATCGAGCAAGGCGCAATTTTCTTGATTGATGTGGTGTTCGATTGATTTGTGCAGTGCAAGGGAGGGCACCTGGCCTGCGCGGACTGCCGAGGCGAGCAGCCCAGGAACTTGCAGCAGTGCCAGAAGTGCGAGCGCGGCGGCGGCTTCGACGTGCGCAACACAGCGATGGATGCCATCCTCTCCTCCGTGAGGGTGGAGTGCCCGCACGAAGGCTATGGGTTCTACGTCACTTACCACAAGATCCATGATTACCAGAGCGCGTGTCCGCTCGCGCCGTGCAAGTGCCCCGTGCCCGGCTACGGCTACGAAGGTCCGCCGCCGGCGCTCCCCAACCACCTCATCACCGTGCACCCATGCCCGTGCACAGGATCCAGTACGGCAAGGTGCTCCAGCTGCAGGTGCCGGTGTTGGAGCCGCCGCGCTTGCTGTTTGCGGAGGAGGACGGCCGCACGTTTTTCGTGGTCGGCGGCGCGCTCGGCATTGGCGCGCCTATCGCCATGTCAGTCATTTGCATCAGAGCGGGGGCGTCCCCACCGCCGCACTATGCAGCCAAGGTGTGGGCGAACGGGCCACCGGGGGCACCCAACGGCAGGACCTACGCCGTCAAGGTGGAAATCGAGGTGACAAGCAGCAAGGCGCCCGGCACCATCGCCGTGGGGGAGCTGACCTTCTTGATAGTGCCGCCCAAGCTGCTGGCCGGGGCTGGGTCATCGAGGATGATGTCCCTCCACATTCAGATTGACAAGCTCACCTCCTAAATGATTCGGCAATGCCTTCTAGTTATCTTAGTAATATGCTAATGTAGGGTTTAGTTTGGTCTACTTTACCTTAAAAGATGGTAGATTTTGGTGGCGATGCAGCAATTACTTCAACATCACATCAACACTTGAAGTAATTCCCAACAGTCCAAGGGATATTTTGTGTCTGTTGGATATAAGATCTTTTGGGTAAGAAATAAACCTAAATATAAGTTGCTTATATGTTTGTTTGTTAAGGAAGTGTTACATACTTCTGTGAGTTGACGCGACACATCAAAGTAGTACTACTAGTACTCACCCGACTGCCCACCAGGTAGACCAATCTCGTGTCGTGTTGGTGCCGTGTGTGGTACCCACATTAAGCAAAACCTCGCGCCTTCAGCTGAGCCTCCGCGTTTTGAACCTTTGAATCTGAAGGCCAAGGAGCAACGTGAACCTTTGATAGAGCGAATCAGATGGTTGAGAACACTACGATTTGTAGCTACAGATGTGTGTGTGAGAGAGGACGAGTGCGTGCGTGCACCTCTTCTCTTCGTGTACGACGTACTAAACCTAGAGTACAAGTGTATGTGTCTGGCATCGACCTAGAGAGCTAGATATGGTGTGTGCAAGAAGTCCCGAGAGACTCGTGAGCATAGGTGTGTGCATGGGAAAGAGGGAGAGAGATTATATGTGTTGATGTAATGCATGTGAAAAAAAAGTCAATAGTTCACCGCTAGGCTATTTCTGGCGAACGCCCCAGTAACCGTAAGATCTGCATCCGACGGTGCCAGTTATTGGATGAAAACAGCAGTAAAAAAAGAAATTCCATGGCATTATACATAACTGCCACACCACGCCCCTCCCCACACATGAAACTGCCACGCAAGCATTCGCAACTGACGGAGCCATGGTCTGCTCCTTGGTGCAATCTATAGAATTATTAAAAAGGCTAGGCTTTTGGCGCGCGGTAGGCGGGGGGTCTTGGCCTGTCGGCTTGCTACTCCTCACATGCGGTCGTACATGTCAGTGATGTATCAAGCCAATGCGTGTCTCTTCGGTGAGCGGCGGGCCAGACCGACCATTTGTTCGTGCTACTACTCACATGTGGTTGCACATGTCAGTGACACACCAAGCCAATGCGCGTCCCTGATGTCTACTACGCAACTTTATTCTAGTAGACTCGTGTTGGGCCTCCAAGCGCAGAGTTTTGTAGGACAGTAGCAAATTTCCCTCAAGTGGATGACCTAAGGTTTATCAATCCGTGGGAGGCGTAGGATGAACATGTTCTCTCTCAAACAACCCTGCAATCAAATACAAGAAATCTCTTGTGTCCCCAACACACCCAATACAATGGCAAATTGTATAGGTGCACTAGTTCAGCGAAGAGATGGTGATACAAGTGTATTATGGATAGTAGATATAGGTTTTTGTAGATGAGATCGTGGAGGTACAGAGGCTTGCGGCGGCGGAGTCCAAGTTCTAGGGTTATTTCTGGGGTTTTTGGTATTTATAAGAATTTTTAGCGTTGGAATCACGCGAAGATGTGCCACAGGCGGCCCACGAGGCACCAGGGCGCGCCCCGGGGGGGTGGCGCGCCCAGGTGGCTTGTGAGGCCCCTGTGGGTCTTCTGCTGCTCCCCCGAAGCTTCCTGGGTCTGTTTCCTTCCAGAAAAAATCATCAAAAAGTTTCGATGCATTTGGACTTCATTTGATATGGATTTTCTGGAAAACCAAAAACAAGCAGAAAACAGCAACTAGCATTGGGCACTAGGTCAATATGTTAGTCCATAAAAATCATATAAAATCCATATAAAAGTGAACCAAAATCATAAAAAACTATAATAAACATGGTATGAATACTTCATAAATTATAGATATGTTGGAGACGTATCAGCATCCCCAAGCTTAATTCCTACTCGTCCTCGAGTAGGTAAATGATAAAAGAAATAATTTATGAATTGTGAATGCTAGCATAGTGCATAAGTTTGATCAATGATAGTTTCGATCACTTTTCCTAGCATCATGACACAACTTTTTCTCATAAAACTCATCATGATAAAGTAGCAATCAATTCACATGTTATGGTTCTAACAATGCAATCTCTTGAAACTTAACAACCTATGTTCTTAGTCACCAAACAATTGCAATTCAACTTAATTTCAACAAAGTCTAAGTAAGAGCTCCACATACTCAATTATCATATAGTCTTCTATGATTGCTAGTACTCAAAGCATATTTTTAGAACAAATGGCATCCATCGAACACAAAGAAAGATAGGGGCTTAGTGTTTCGCCTCCCAACTTATTTATCATAGAGATAATTGTCAACAATAATAAACCATGATCAAATATATTTGACTGGCCATATATGCCTGGATCTTTCCCCACCACATGATACTTGCCAACTAGAGAATAATTGAGGTTGAAATGAGAAGGAATACTATTGACTCTTGCATAAAAATAAATACATAAAGTAAAAGATAGGCCTTTCGCAGAGCGAAGCAGAGTTTGTCATGCGCTTTTTATTTTTGGATGTGCAAGCCCTTAATGCAAAGGAACGTCACGTTATATTGCCCCTTGTGATAGCAACCTTTATTATGCAGTCCGTCGCTTTTATTTCTTTACCATCACAAGTTCGTACAACGCTTATTTTCCTTTGCAATAAAGGATCATACATATTTTAGGAGTAATTTTTATTGCTTTTTGCACCGATGACAACTTACTTGAAGGATCTTATTCAATCCATAGGTAGATATGGTGGACACTCATGGCAAGAAACTGGGTTTAAGGGTTTTTGGATGCACAAGTAGTATCTCTACTTAGTACGAAGTTTTGGCTAGCAAAATATCCTAAGCAAGCACCACATGTTAGAGGATCCATAACAATATAACTTCTATGCAAATATATCCAAACATAACTCATTACGTTGTCTTCCTTGTCCAACTTCAACTAATTTGCTCAAGTTTGAAAATAATTAATGGGTATTCACGATCATAAAAGATGTCCAAGATAATATATTTATATGTGAAAGTTCTCTTCCTTATACTAATCATTCATGAATTGCTTGTATGACCAATATTGTGATTGTCAAGCTTCAATAGATTTCACTTTTTAACCCAAATGTGAAACTACTACTAGACATGATACAAGCATATGAAGCACATATAATTTTGAGCTTTATGATATTCAATTCATTCAATAATTCACTCTTAGGATATAAGTGAAGCACAAGAGTAAATGACAAACTACTCCAAAAAGATATAAGTGAAGATCAATGAGTAGTCAAATAATTAAGTAGCTACGTGAGGACTCTCTCTCATAAAAAAAATTCAGATCTTAAGTATTTTATTCAAACAGCAAATAAAACAAAATAAAATGACTTTCCAAGAATAGCACATCTCATGCGAAGAAGCAAAAACTTATGCTCAACCGATACTAACCGATAATTGTTGAAGAAGAAAGGTGGGATGCCTACCGGGGCATCCCCAAGCTTAGATACTTGAGAATTCTTGAAATATTATATTGGGATGCCTTGGGGATCCCCAAGCTTGAGCTTTTGTGTCTCCTTAATTCCTCTCATATCACGGTTTCCCTAAATCTTAAATACTTCATCCACACAAAACTCAACAAGAACTCGTGAGATAAGTTAGTATAAATCAACTCAAAACCTTAACATTCTCTACTGTAGAAAATTAAAAAAATTATAATTAAACATTGCATACTAAATGCCTCTGCATATTTAACACTCCTATCTACAAATAGAAACATTAAACAAGCAAACATGTGCAAACAATGCCACTATAACAACAATCTGCCAAAACAGAACAGTCTGTAAAGGGTGAATAAGAATTCATACTTTCCTAACTCTAAAAATTCTGAAAAATTACCACGTGACAGAGAACTCATGCATTCTTACTGTGTAAAAATTTCAGATTTTTATCATGTTTTGACTATTCAGGAATATTCTGGACATAACAGAAAACTTTCTGTTTTCAAACAGCAACACATGAACTTGCAAACTGAGCATGGTAAAGGCTATACTTGGCATTTTATTGAACTAAAAGATACAAAACATGGTTATTGATAACAGAAAGCAAACACAAACAAAATAAAATTATGCTCCAAGCAAAACTCATATTATGTGACGAATAGAAATATAGCTCCAAGTGAGGTTACCGATAGTGTTGAAGACGAAAGAGGGGATGCCTTCCGGGGCATCCCCAAGCTTAGACGCTTGAGTCTTCCTTGAATATTACCTTGGGGTGCCTTGGGCACCCCCAATATTAGGGTCTTGCCACTCCTTATTCTCCTCATATCGATATCTCACCCAAAACTTGAAAACTTCAATCACACAAAACTTAACGGAACTTCGTGAGATAGGTTAGTATGATAAAAATAAATCATCCACTTAGGTACTGTCAAGACAAGATTCATAATTGTTCTCACATAATTCCTACTGTATTCTATCATTTCCACAATTTATATCTCATAATATAGGCTATGGAAATACTAAAACAAGCAAACTATGCAATAAAAACAGAATCTGTCAAAAAAAGAACAGCATGTAGTGAGCGATTTAAAAACCATACCTCTGTACCTCCAAAAATTCTGAAATATTAGTACAACGTAAAAAATTTGTAAACCAATACTGTGTAAAAATTTCAGAATTTTCTCACGCTCTAGTACAGAATAGAAATTCCAGCACTAGACGCAAAAGTTTCTGTTTTTGCACAGAATCAAATCAACAAGTATCCACACTATCCCAAAGGCTTTACTTGGCCCATTATTGAAAGAAAACATATAAAACATTATTACTACAGTAGATTAATCATGTGAACACACAAAAACAGTAGGAGTAAATATTGGGTTGTCTCCCAACAAGCGCTTTTCTTTAATGCCTTTTTAGCTAGGCATGATGATTTCAATGATGCTCGCATAAAAAGGGAAGAATTGAAAAATGAAGTGAGCATCATGAAGCATATGACAAACACATTTAAGCCTAACCCACTTCCTATGCATAGGGATTTTGTGAGCAAACAATTTATTGGGGCAAGAATCAACTAGCATAGGAAGGCAAAACAAGCATAACTTCAAAACTTTTAACATAAAGAGAGGAAACTTGATATTATTAAGATATGTAAAAGCATATGTTCCTCTCTCATAATAATTTTCAGTAGCATCATGAATGAATTCAACAATATAGCTATCACACAAAGCATTCTTTTCATGATCCACTAGCATAGAAATTTTGTTACCCTCCACATAAGCAAATTTCTCATTCATAATAGTGGGAGCAAACTCAACAAAATAACTATCATAAGATACTTGATTGACATAATCAAATTGAACATTAAAATCACGATGACAAGTTTCATGGTTATGATTATTCTTTATAGCATACAAGTCATCACAATAATCATCATAGATAGCAACTTTATTGTCAAATCAATTGGAACCTCTTCCAAAATAGTGGATTCATCACTAAATAAAGTCATGACCTCACCAAATCCACTTTTATCATTATAATCATCATAAATAGGAGGCATGCAATCATCGTAATAAATATTCTCATCAAAACTTGGGGGACTAAGAATATCATCTTCATCAAACATAGCATCCCCAAGCTTATGGCTTTGCATATCATTAGCATCATGGATATTCAAAGAATTCATACTAGCAACATTGCAATCATGCTCATCATTCAAAGATTTTATGCCAAATTTTTTATTGAATTCTTCTTCTATCAATTGAGCACAATTTTCCGCTCCATCGTTTTCAAGAAAGACATTATAAAGATGAATAATATGAGGCAACCTCAATTCCATTTTCTTTGTAGTTTTCTTTTATAAACCAAACTAGTGATAAAAACAAGAAACTAAAAGATTCAATTGCAAGATCTAAAGATATACCTTCAAGCACTCACCTCCCCGGCAACGGCGCCAGAAAAGAGCTTGATGTCTACTATGCAGCTTTATTCTTGTAGACTCGTGTTGGGCCTCCAAGCGCAGAGTCTAGTAGGACAGTAGCAAAATTCCCTCAAGTGGATGACCTAAGGTTTATCAATCCATGCGAGGTGTAGGATGAAGATGTTCTCTCTCAAACAACCCTGCAATCAAATACAAGAAATCTCTTGTGTCCCCAACACACCCAATACAATGGCAAATTGTATAGGTGCACTAGTTCGGCGAAGAGATGGTGATACAAGTGTAGTATGGATAGTAGATATAGGTTTTTGTAATCTGAAAAATAAAAAACAGCAAGGTAGCAAGTAACAAAAGTGAGCACAAACGGTATTGCAATGCTTGAAAATAAGACCTAGGGTTCATACTTTCACTAGTGCAATCTCTCAACAATGCTAACATAATTGGATCATATAACAATCCCTCAACGTGTGATAAAGAATCACTCCAAAGTTCCTATTAGCGGAGAGCAGAAGATAGAAATTGTTGTAGGGTACGAAACCACCTCAAAGTTATCCTTTCCGATCAATCTATTGAGCCATCCCTATAAGTGTCACAAACAGCCCTAGAGTTCATACTAAAATAACACCATATGATACGCATCAACCAACTCTAATGTCACCTAGATACTCCAATGTCACCACAAGTATCCGTGAGTTGATTATTCGATATGCATCAAACAACTTCAGATTCATAATATTCAATCCACACAAAGAACTTCAAAGAGTGCCCCAAGATTTCTACCAGAGAAAGTAGGATGAAAACGTGCATCAACCCCTATGCATAGATTACCCCAATGTCACCTCAGGAATCTATGAGTTGAGTGCCAAAACATACATCAAGTGAATCAATATAATACCCCATTGTCACCATGGGTATTCATATGCAAGACATACATCAAGTGTTCTCAAATCCATAAAAGTATTCAATCCAATAATAGTGAAACCTCAAAGGTAAAAACTCAATTCAACACAACAAGATAGAGAGGGAGAAACACCATATGATCCAACTATATTAACAAAGCTCGCGGTACATCAAGATCGTGCCAAATCAAGAACACGAGAGAGAGAGAGATCAAACACATAGCTACTAGTACATACCCTCAGCCCCGAGGGTGAACTACTCCCTCCTCGTCATGGAGACCGCCAGGATGATGAAGATGGCCTCCGGTGATGATTTCCCCCTCCGGCAGGGTGCCGGAAAAGGGCTGTAGATGAGATCGTGGAGGTACAGAGGCTTGCGGCGGTGGAGTCCAAGTTCTAGGGTTATTTCTGGGGGTTTTGGTATTTATAAGAATTTTTAGCGTTGGAATCATGCGAAGATGTGCCACAGGGGGCCCACGAGGCACCAGGGCGCGCCCCCGGGGGGGGTGGCGCGCCCAGGTGGCTTGTGGGGCCCCTGTGGGTCTTCTGCTACTCCCGCAAAGCTTCCTGGGTCTGTTTCCTTCCAGAAAAAATCGTCAAAAAGTTTCGCTGCATTTGGACTTCATTTGATATGGATTTTCTGGAAAACCAAAAACAAGCAGAAAACAGCAATTGGCACTGGGCACTAGGTCAATAGGTTAGTCCATAAAAATCATATAAAATCCATATAAAAGTGCACCAAAATCATACAAAACTATAATAAACATGGCATGAATACTTCATAAATTATAGATACGTTGGAGACGTATCATGTAACGCCCAATATGAAGCTCTATCGCAATCTCGTGATGAAGTCGAGATCGTGACAGAACCCTATTTTGGATCGCATAGCAAGATGATTCTCAAATACATACAACCGAATGAACAGATGAGTGTACCAGATAAAGGCTTACACTCGCCACATGCTACATCATAATATCATAAATCATCATACAATCATCCAAAAGAAAGACAGGGTCTGACTACGGACGAAATCAAACGAGAAAACACCACCCTGCTATCATCCCCGGATCAACCGACTAGGGCCCACTACGGATCATCTGGCATTGTGACGTACATACATCCACACTCATCATCATACTCCCAATGGAGCATCTCGGGCTCACCTGTGTCTGTCTCAAGCGTACCCGCAACTGGTGTTTATAGTAATCTGTGAGCCACAGGGACTCAGCAATCTCATCACCCAAGGTAACATAACTATTTAAGCTGATAGGAATGGAAGGGGTAAATGTGTTGAGGTTGCAGCAAGCACTAAGCATGTTTAAGTGGCTAACGTACGAGTACAAGAATAAAGATGAGCATACTACGGATAACGGTCGCAAGTTTAATATGATCAAGAAGTGATCCTGAACACCTACTTACGGTTCAAGCATAACCCCACCGTGTTCTCTTCCCTAACTCCCTCGAAAAGAGACAATCACGGTTATGCACATGGTTGATGTTTTTTTATTAGGATTAGTGTCAAGTTCTCTACAACCGGAGGTTATAAATTTCCAAGTCGCCACATAACCGCGGGCACGGCTTTTCGAAAGATATAACCCTGCAGGGGTGCTCCAAATAGTCCATTATAAATTACCACATGCATTCGATGGAACATCCTCACACCATGATAACATGATGCTTACGATAAGGAATCCCGGTGGACAAGCTACTCGTAACAGGCAAAACTAAACCAGCAAGACCTCCCGGTGAGCCAGATCCGTGTCTAGAGTCACGCGCACTATATCTGCGGGCATCATTCGTCTATGCTAAGTGGACGGTAGCCAAAAGAACCCGAGTTGCCCCGAGGCGGCTCCGCCGACTGCTAGGTAGGTGGACCAATGATTGTGTTTTGCCGCTTGCACGAGTTATGTTGGAATTAAAAGAGTCCCCGCGGTGGTGACCCTCTATGCATTAATTATTAGGTTCATGTTGGCAAATGTTAAAACCAATGTTGGGCCTTGCTGGAGAAGTCTTATCCTAAAACAAGTGATCAGGGGGTTCCCATATGCCCCACATGTGTTAGAAGCGCTCATCAAGGAACATAACACCGGTATTACGGAAACTAGGGCGGCATGAGTGGAACAAAACACTAGGCAAAAGGCCGAGACTTCCACACACAACCAAGTATATAGATGCATTAATTAAATATGAGATATTGTGATATCCCAACATATCCATGTCCCAACATGGAACAACCTGCACTGCACCTGCAACTAAAACGCTATAAGAGGGGCTGAGCAAAGCGGTAACATAGCCAAACAACGGTTTGCTGGGTAGGGTAGTTAGAGGCTGTATCATGGCATATGGGAGGCTGACATGTATGTGGTACGAAGCGTGACATAGCGATAGCAACGAGACAACTAGCAAGCAAAGATAGTAGTGTTATCAAGGGTAATGATCATCTTGCGTGAAGTCTCTTCGGTAGGATAGTAATACTACTCCTCGAACACGTTCTCAATAGGTTCCTCGAACTCGGACTCGTCTCCCGGTACTACCCAAAAGAAAGAACAAGCACCGAAATAAACAAACAACCATGGCATAAATGCACAACAAAGATGATGCATGATCATTTAAAGACGCATGGCATGGCAAGGTGCAACAACCAAATACTACACATTAAGTGAAGCTCAATATGCATTGCAACAGGTTGTATGTTGACGAAATTTCACAACGATTATTTAGTTCGCTCCCATTTATGCTACTCATCAATATTAAATGTTGACAATCATGGCAAGAAATGAAGCATAATTAATCTACCTACCTAGGCAATTTAAAGGAGGCCAGAAACAACACTAAACAATTCCGGAAACTCCCCATATGTGAATTTTGAAATTGGCACTGTTCTGCCGAAACACAATTTTAATGTTGTTAAATAGCAAAAGTAAGTACACCATGTTAATCTACACATATTTCCACCCCACTTACATATAAAGTTTATTTAATTCGGAGCTACGGTTATTTAGTTATGAAATAAACCATTTTAGCATGTCATTTATGCAAATTAATACAAACAACAATTTTAAACATTTTAAACATGGATGAAAGTTGCATATTGTGAAACTACATGAAATTCTAAGCATTTTACATATATGACATGTTTTACTTGCATGCATGGATATTTAGTTGTTGGCATTTTAAAACAGTGGCAATTCCTGTAAATATGCATGTCCTGGAATAATTAGGAAAATCATCCTGACATGGAAAAAAACATGCTGGGCTGAATCTGAAACAGGGTCAAGCGTCGGATAGCAATATTGCACACTTGGGCACATGAAAGGCGAAGAGCAGCTGGGCGCTCACCATGGGCTTCGGCCCAGGTCGGTGACGCTGGCGCGGCTGGGCAGACGAGGAAGCGCTCGTCCTCTGCTCGAATGAGGAGAGGCAGGGGTCGAGGTCGACGCAGGGAAAACAGCTGGTGCGCTGGACTCCAGCAGGCGACTGGGAGGCCGGCAGGAGGCGCGGATCCGGCGAGTTTCAAGTCGGCAGGGGCGGCGCGGAGCTCCATCGGGCTGGCTATGGCGGCGGGGAAGCTCCTGTTCGTGGCAAAGAAGAGAGGGACAAAGAAATTAGAGGGAGAGGGAGACAGTAGGAAGGAGAAGGAGGCGGCCCTGGTCACCAGAGATGATGTCGAGGGCGTCGGGGATTGAGATGCCGGCGGCGGCGAGTCGGTGGAGAAGCTTCAGACGGCCATGGCTTCGGTCCCCTGTAGTAAACAAGGAGAAAAGAGAGAGTTTGAGAACGGGAGAAAGAGAGATCGAGAGGAGGCCAGAGAGAAGAGAGGCAGGGTGCGAGGACGGCCTGGTGGTGCTGGTCGCCGGGATCTGGCAGGTCGCCGGCGGGAGGAGGTGCTGCATACGGCGCGGGAGGAGCTGCTCGATGCAGAGGAAGCAGAGGTTGGCGACGCTGCTGCTGTTGCGGGCGTTGGAGGCGAGCTCCAGCTGGCAAGGGGCTTCTCTCTCGTGCGCTTCGAAGGGAAGTGGCTGGTTAGCTCTCTGCCGAAATCGAGGAGGAGAAGGGATTGGATCGGGGGCTCGGGCAGGATCCCGAGAAGAACGGGAGACCAGGTGAGTGGCGGCGGGTTGACGGATGGATGGGACAGATTGCTAGGGGCTAGGGTTGGACCTATTATATATAGTAGGTGGCTGATTGGGGAGCTGATTGGAGCCCTCCGATTTTGATCGGATGGCTTAGGGTCGATGGGATAGTCAAATGAGAAAACCGAAGATGTATGGGGTATTTCGGGATTGACCCGGACCCACCAGTGACGACCGGACGGTTCGGGTTAGGGAAGGTTTTTGGACGAGGTTGCGAGCGGGTCTGAGAGAGGTCAACGAAGACAACGTGTCTAAGAAAAGGTCAACAGAAAACAAGGGCCAACGTTCACCTCTCCGAGAGAAGCGACAAACTACGAACGGCAACGAGGAGAAACAACAACTACGAACTGATGCAAGTTTTGGGAAAAATGACGGCAACGGAGTGCCGATGCAATGCGAATGATGCGATGATGAATGCAACAAATAAATAATTAACGCGGCTAACACGAAAATCATGGAAGGCATCTGGAGCATCGGTCTCGGGCTGTCACATATCAGTCCCTTTGGTGAGCGGCGGGCCGGACCGACCGTGTGTTGGTGTGACGCAAACGCGACGGGCTGTAAGTTTACCGCCTAACTTAATACTATGTAAAGTGTAACACTTGCTTTCACTCATCGAGATCGGTCGATATAAATCCCCGTTAGAAAGGCGAGGGCGGTGTTTTTCCAGTGCGGGAAGCGAGGGAGTTTTTCTTTTTACTCCAGTGCAGGCGTGGGAGTTTGGCCGACGGTTTGCATACGTTTCTCGGACGCGTACGTGGGCCCGTGCTCTCGGAGGCCATCGTGGCGGAGCCAGATGCCCGCAACCTCTCAGACCAAAAAAAGAGGAGCCCGCTGCTGGCTATTTCTATAATTAGTTTTGAAATTCTCAATTGTTCACGTGTGATGTGATATCAGCCGTTCATTGATGTTCATCCAACGATCTAGGTGTTTCGGATTCGCGTCTACAGTAACCTAAGTGTACCCACCCTCAAAAAAAAAGTGTCTACGTTCTTCTAGAACCATCAGCACGTCAGTGTGATCAAATCCACACAAGAAGCAGGCAAACAACACCTCCACATGTGCCACGTGGCTTCATTGATGCCCCCCACATCATTTTATTCATAAATATATTGACTGAAAAAGAGAGACATCACCCTAAACAAGATCTTCCTCGTATTTGTTTCCTACGAAGTAGTTCCATGCTATTGGAAATCCAATTTGGTTGCTTTGCACGTACCGGAAGTACTAGTGCCACATCATCTAAAAGGCCTTTCTACACATGTCAAATTGTCAATCACGTGGGCTGCCTCTTCTTATAGAAATGTGCTCCACCGAGTACCCGTGGGTGTGTATGAGGGAAAGAGTGCGTGCGTACGTGCACCTCTTCTCTTCGTACATGTACTCCACCTAGTGGGTGTTTTAGAGAGAGAGAGAGAGAGAGAGAGAGATGGTGTGTGCGCCATGCCTCTATACATATGTTTGTGTCAAAGTGAGGCCTACATACATAGTATATGTATGTGTAGGGGAGATATATGAGAAGAGAGGGGAAGGATCGTTTACGCCAGATATCGTTTGAGACGGATAGAGGGAAGAACTTTACGAGCGTACAAGCTCTAGGACAGAGGGGGTGCTTGAAGATGGTGCGAGACGCTAGGTAGACGAAGATAAGGAAGGAGTACAAGTGCGATATTGATAATTAAATAGAGGGGACTAGAACGTGCGTGGGCGCGCATGTCTGATTGATAGATAAAGCGGAAGGCATGGATGATGAGATGGGTACGGACAATTAATGTGTGTGTGTGTTAGGCGGTCCTATCGAGAGAGGTCGTAGTTCCATCAATGTGTGTACGTGGGAAAAGAGGGGGAGACCTAACTAGAGATATAGATCGGTCGGTTTGTGTGGGAAAATAGCAAGAGAGACCTGGCTACACATAGTGGGAAATCAATTGGTGCACATGCATGCATATGTCAGAGATAAACAACTCCCAGAGTGACGAAGAGAGGGAGAGGTGTGTGGGGGGGGGGGAGGGGTGCAGCTAGCTAGCTAGCTAGCTACCTAGGAGATGGTGCGAGAGCCCTATTAGTTACATAGCTTGAGACAGTGTATGAGTGCGAGATGGATAACAACAGAGGGGGCGACAGTGCGCACGTTCCTCAGAGTTAGGGCGGGAGGCATGGATGGTGAGAGGAGGGTAGGACCATATGTGTCGTGGGAAACGACTATCTATGGGACCGAACGGGTCCCTTTGCGATTCGGCTTAGGGGACGTGCACGAGACAAAGAGCAGGTTTTTGGTAAGTGCAAGAGAACATGGGGATTTATCCAGGTTCAGGCCGCTATGAGCGTAAAACCCTACTCCTGCTCTGTGGTTGATCGAATATGAACTCTGATTTACAGGGAGAGCAGTTTTCCGGCAAGTTGCTCGGGAAAATGCAGCTATGGTGTGTAAATGAACTGGGTCTCGACCGTTCTACCTGTAGCCATGGGCCTCCTTTTATAGGTCTAAGGGGTCACCACAATGGCTAATACAGTCATTACAGAGTATGAACAGTGACTTGCACCGTCATCACGTTTATCTTCCAACGGGGTAAGACAAATGCATTTAATGCACCGTTAGGTGCTACGTTGGGGAGGCGAGGCCTTGGGCAAAAGATCTGTACCACCGGTCCTGGCGCCCTCCTGTAATCTCGACACTTCCCAGGGACGGGTGTCATTAAAGTTAATCTCGGCGCGGCGTGCTGACACGTGCCTTGGCCGGCCATGTTGACTGCCTGCCCGCTCCACACCTACCCTATGAGCCAATCTGGTCGATGGTGAGGTGGAGCGGTAACAGGACAGAACAAACCTGCTGGCACGGAGCTTGCCGGGCCTTGCTTGACGGCAACCATAGCCTTGGTCTTCACCTTGCCGGGGCGAAGCTTGTCGGCAAGAACAACATCGATCTTTAGTACGAGAATAGTACTTCTCGACGACCTGCCTTGAGGTCTTCTTCACGGTCTTGGTGTTGAGTCTTGAGTCGTAGTTATCCTCTATCAAGCCCTTGCCAGAAGGAGGCTACAACTGCCTGTGCACAAGTCTGGGTACGAGGGCACCCATGTCTTAGTACAACGACAGGAGCCCCTGGGCCTGGGCCACGCGCGCATGCGAGGCTTCGTTGGGCTAGGCCCAAACAGTGCACAGGCGGCGCGTGGCAGAGGATAACTGTCATAATCTTCTCTTTTACCGCACCAGCCCACGATACGCATTAAATGTGGGTGTGGGAAAGGTGGAGCGGAACGGCGGTAGGAGGTGGAGCGTCTGAAAAGCATAGCCACGTAGGACGAAAAAGAGCCAGCTCTCGCGCCTTCCCCGTAAAAAGGAAAAACGTGGAGGGCGCTGCTCATTTCGCCTGACTTCTCGCATCTCCTTCCTTGATTTCCGCCATTAAGGGAGGCGAGGCGGCAGGGAGAGTAATCCCCCTAGGGCGCTATAAGAGAGGGCGGGGGGAGTGGCAATCTTCCCCACCCATCTTCTGCCTTTGCCATTTTCCTCCTCCAACTTTTCATTTGTCCTTGCTTTCCTTGAGGTCTACTGCTGCGATGGCGAGGGGTGCAGGTCGAGCCCGTGT
The DNA here is from genome assembly GCA_039707655.1 of Elymus sibiricus. Taxonomy (NCBI): domain Eukaryota; kingdom Viridiplantae; phylum Streptophyta; class Magnoliopsida; order Poales; family Poaceae; genus Elymus; species Elymus sibiricus. Next base: position 195,769,343 of record CM077674.1, on the reverse strand, counting down.
GTCTGCTTCTGCCTCGAGGGTCCCCTCTCGGGGCTGAACGCGTTCCTCGGTAGTCGTTGTGCGCACCAGCCCTAGCGCCCATAGCAGAGCCGCCTCCCACGGCCGCGAAGGGCGTGGCTCCCGTGGACGAGGCGGGCGTGGCGGACGTGGCGGAGCGGCTGCCCTTCCCCTCAGGTGGAAGCCCGCATGGCGGTGGCGGCGCAGGAGTCCCACACGGTGGTGGTAGCGCACGAGTTCGTCGTGGGGTTACGACGCCGGCTTCGTAGTTGGCTCCGGCTCCCGGATCCCTTCGCGCGGGTGATGGAGAGCAGTAGGCCCTCGGGCCTGTGGCTACAGGCGGATGGCTGCTGCAACGGCCCCTCCTGGGGGGCGGCAGAGTTCTCCACCGCCGGCTCCCTGTTCTTGACGCAGGGGTGGAAGTCGTTCGCCTGCTCCCGTGGTCTAGGGGAGGGGCAGCTTCTCTAGTTTAGGTACGACGGAGCTGCCACACTCTTCGTGAAGTTCTTCGGGGCCTCAGGTGGTCGCATTGAGTGCTACACGGAAAGCGAGAGCAGCAGCGGCACCGACTCCACCAGCGAGAGCGAGAGCGAGAGCGGCGAAAGCTCGTCGCGTATCAAGAGCGAAGACTCCGACTCTGACTAGGTGCATAGTATTGCCCCAGTCGAGCCTTGAAGATGAGCCGTGCTCCGCCTTGGCTCCTCTGTTTGGCTTCCTGTATCAAAACTAATGTAGCCCCGTGGGAGCATGGAAGATAACTTTTGTATCTAAATGTTTAGCAGTTGCTGTAATTCGTACTTTGAATGGACGTATGCATGTTGTTTTCCTAATTTCATTCTGTCTTTGCATGATTTCCGTTCCCTACACTTACCAGAGACTTGCCGGTGTGCATACCCTTACCGCAAGCGCTCGAGGAACAAGTCCTTAGTAGCTTGCGGAAGTGCTGCTGCCGGGAAGATCACGCTTGCCGATCACCATGCAGCTACTTAGGTTGCCGAGTGAACTCGAAGCAAAATAAGAGCGCAGTCAATTACGGCAAGGTTCCTTAGCGTGCAGGTTTCTCATACAAAAGGGCAGAATCGGTCAAGGAGAGCCACAACTATAACAAGGAATTGATTTCAAAGTTTTGCAACTTAGCTCAGTCCTTGCTGTACTTCTTGCCGTTGGGCGATATTTTGAACGCCATGACCGTCACTCTTCCCGGGAAGCTTGTACGCGAGGAATCCTCCCTTCCTTTAGGAAAAAGAAAGAAGAGAAAAGAGGAGACTGGAACCTTGACGGTTCTTTAACCACCTTATGCAAGGCAAAGACTGTAACACAAGACTACATGCAACACATAAGTAAATATGCATTTGGACAAATAGTTGTGAAACACTTAGTTTTATTGTGCACGGGATCTGCGCCCGGCTTTGTACGAAGGTTTACATGCCTTGACGGCAAACTTGTACAAAGTAGATTGCCGGGCAGCCCGGCAACCATGCCTTACGGGTAGAACTTACGAAGATGCTCAATATTCCATGAGTTAAGCACCGGGGTGCCATCTTCAGTCTCTAGGCGGACTGTGCCGGGCCTAGACACTCGTACTACCCGGTAAGGGCCCTCCCACTTCGGCGTCAACTTGTTTTTACCCTTCATGGATTGAATCCGATGAAGAACAAGGTCGCCTTCCTCAAGGTTCCTGGCATCCACTTTGCGGCTATGGTAGCGGCGCAAAGCTTGCCGGTACCGTGTAGCACGGACAGCAGCCCAGAAACAATCTTCCTCAAGGAGCGTGGCATCGTCATGCCGCAGCTCATCTTGGTCCTCCTCATCGAAGGCCAAGACTCGAGGTGACCCATATTTGAGTTTCGTGGGGAGTACCGCTTCTGCACGATACACAAGGGAGAAGGGTGTTTGGCCAGTGGCTTGATTTGGGGTCGTTCTGATTGACCAAAGAACCGCCGGCTATTCTTCCACCCAGTGCCTTCCACACTGGTGCAGCTTATAGAAAGTCCTAGTCTTTAGACCACGCAGCACTTCTGCATTTGCCCTCTCTACTTGCCCATTGCTTCTCGGGTGAGCAACGGAGGCATAACAGATCTTATTTCCAAGTTCCTGGCAATATGCTGTGAAGGCGCGGCTCGTGAATTGGGTACCGTTGTCGGTAATGATCCTGTTGGGTACACCAAAACGGGCAACCAATCCTTTGAGGAACTTGATAGCTGACTGTGCCATCACCTTTCTCACTGGCTCTACTTCAGGCCACTTTGTAAACTTGTCGATTGCAACGTACAAAAATTCAAAGCCCCCGGTAGCACGGGGGAAGGGGCTGACGATGTCGAGCCCCCAGATTGAGAAGGGCCAGGAAAGAGGGATGGTTTGGAGGGCTTGAGCTGGTTGGTGGATGTCCTTGGAGTGGAACTGGCATGCTTCACACCTGATAACCACCGCCAAGGCATCTTGAAGGGCTGTCGGCCAGTAGAATCCTTGACGGAACGCCTTGCCGACAAGTGCGCATGACCCAATATGAGATCCGCACATCCCTTCATGCATCTCTTCCAACAGCCTTTGTCCATCTTCCCGGGAGATGCACTTCAATTTTACCTCGTTAGGTCTCTTCCTGTACAAGGTGTTGTCAATAAACTTATACATCCTTGATTGACGGGCCACTCTTTCTGCCTCTTCTTGCTCATCGAGAATGTCTCCTGTCTGGAGGAATTGAACAATCGGCTGCGCCCATGCCGGAGCTTGTGGCTCGACGACAAGGACTAAAGGCATTTCTTCCTCTGCGGGAGCACTTGCTTCGACGGCAAGTATCTGGCTTGCCGAATGCTGCGGCTCACCGACAAAGGGCGGCTTGTCGGTGGTGTCTGCTTTCTTGGCGGCTACGGGTAGCTCTACCGAAAAGTAACCATCAACATCTTGTTTCCTTTTCTTCGCCAGCCTTGATGGTGTAATGGATGGCTGAGTTAGTTGGAGCACAAAAGTTCCTGGTTCCACAGGCATCTTTTGGGCGGCAAGCTTTGACAGGTCGTCGGCAATCTCATTCCGAGCACGAGGAACATGCTCTGCTTGCAGACCGTCAAAGTGCTCTTCCAACTTTCTCACTTCATCGACATATGCCTCCATCAAAGGGCTTTGGTAATCCTTGTTGACCTGCCTCACCACAAGTTGCGAGTCACCTCTGATAATGAGTTTCCGGATACCGAGGTCAATGGCAATGCGCAGACCGGCGAGCAAACCCTCATACTCAGCAGTGTTGTTGGTGGCTTGCTCCCTGGGGAAGTGCATCTGGACTACATACTTGAGGTGCTCTCCGGTGGGTGCGATAAGCAGCACACCAGCACCGGCGCCTTTCAGCGTGAAAGCACCATCAAAATACATGACCCAATCGTCAACTGTTTCCTTGCTGGGGAGAGAGGTCTCTGGTTTTTCTTCTTCTGGCACTGGAGTCCATTCTGCAATGAATTCCACCAAGGTCCTACTCTAGATCATCGAGGTGCTCTCAAATTTCAGGTCAAAACTCTATAACTCCAGTGCCCATCCACAATCCTTCCGGTTGCCTCTGGATTTCTCAAGATGCGTTGCAACGGAAAGCAAGTGACAACGGTGACTGGGTGTGCTTGAAAATAATGGTGCAGCTTCCTTGAGCCCATGAGAAGGCCAAAAAGAAACTTTTGCACACCAGAGTACCTTGACCTAGCCCCTTGCAGGAGGGAGCTGACAAAGTAGACTGGGCGCTGCACCATCTTCTTCTTCACGACTTGCTGATCTGGCTGGCTGGCTTGCATAATCTCTGTCTTGTCAGCACCTGACCTTCCTGGAGAAGATCCCGGCTCGTCAAGTCGTGGCTCTGCGATTGCTACCTCTTCCTCATCGGCCTCTCTTTCAGCCACAAGTGCAGCACTAACTACTTGATTTGTTACCGCTAAATATAGCAGCAACGTCTCTCGCGGCCTAGGCGCGACTAGGACTGGCGGAGAGGATAGGTACTCCTTCAAATCCTGGAGCGTGGCCTCCACTTCCGGAGTCCAGTTTACCGGACCTGCCTTCTTCAAAATCTTGAAAAATGGCAAGGCGTGCTCTGCTGATGTGGAGATGAACCTGCCGAGTGCGGCAACACAGCCGGCAAGGTGCCTGACATCCTTGACGCGTCTCGGTGCTTCCATCTGCTCAATTGCTCTGATCTTGTCGGGGTTGGCTTCAATCCCCCTCTGAGACATGAAGAAACCAAGAAGCTTGTCGGACGAAACATCGAACACACACTTCTCGGGGTTGAGCTTCAAGTTAAGCTTGCGCAAGTTGGCAAAAGTTTGCTCGAGATCCTGGATCAATGTTGACTTGTCTCTGGTTTTGACCACAATGTCATCCATATAAGCTTCCACATTTCTGTGCAGCTGTGGCTCAAAACCAATCTAGACCGCTCTGGCAAAGGTCACTCTGGCACTCTTCAGTCCGAAAGGCATACGCAAAAAGCAGTATGTGCCACATGGAGTGATGAATGTGGTCTTCTCCTCGTCTTCCTTGGCCATAAAAATCTGATGATAACCATAATAGGCGTCAAGGAAAGAGAGTAGGTCACAGCCGACAGTGGAATCTACAATCTGGTCAATGCGCGGCAAGGGGAAAGGGTCCTTGGGACAGGCTTTATTTATATCGGTGAAGTCGATACAAAGCCTCCACTTCCCGCTTGCCTTGCGCACCACCACCGGATTAGCTAACCACGTAGGGTGTAGCACTCCTCTGACCTGGCCTGCTGCTTCTAACTTCTTAATCTCCTCGGCAATGAACTCTTGCTGCTCTAAGGCTTGCTTCCCGATCTTCTGCTTGACGGGCCTTGCATGAGGGCAGACAGCAAGGTGGTGCTCCATCACCTCCCTAGGAACACCGGGGATGTCAGATGCTTGCCAAGCAAATACATAGACATTAGCCCGTAGGAAGGCAACGAGCTCGCTTTCCTGCTCGTCACTGAGAGTGGCACTTATAGAAAACATGCCGCTCGTCCCCTCTTCTTTTGCAGAGACTTGCTTGGTCACCAGCGCAGAGGCCTTGGCTCTCTTGCTCTTGCCGGTAGAGCTCTCTGTTACATCCTGGACAGGCATGCTGTACTCTGAAGTGCGCTTCCCGGAGTCCTTTCCAGAGGTCTTGCCGGTCTTCTTCTTCTTTCCTTCCCCGGGAGCTTTGACGGCAGGGGCAAGCGCCTCGATG